>LR999913.1:0-5000000 GCA_905220335.1 Noctua pronuba
GGAGTCACTTTTGAAAAGAAACGTCGATAATTTCTCTTCCAGACGTGCGATTTTGACGCTGTTTTCAGCATTTTTAGACCTAACTAGGCCTCCGCCTACGTTCTGACCATATTGCACGCGCCCGAATTTTCTCCCTACCCCCTTTTCAAATTTCCCAAAATTTAATTGTTTTTCCAAATTTTCCATCAAAAATAACATTAGATTATAGTTTCAATAGTACTCACCCTTCTTCCCTGAAATCTGGTCCGCGTTCCGTGAGCCGGTCTCTGGGTTAGGGGTTGAAAACTTACCATTTTTGACTCAAAAACTGGTTTTTTGACCAAAAGTCTAGATTTTTCTTTGGCACCTAATTCGTTTTATTTCACAGATCGCTAGCCCGCGCGGAGACGCGTCTCTGGACACCACCCCCGTGCGTCTAGCTCAAATAAAACAAATTCATTTGTAAAAATTAAAGATTTCTATTGTTCTCTGCAAGTACTTGTATGTACGAAATACAGGTAAGGGAGTCACTTTTGAAAAGAAACGTCGATAATTTCTCTTCCAGACGTGCGATTTTGACGCTGTTTTCAGCATTTTTAGACCTAACTAGGCCTCCGCCTACGTTCTGACCATATTGCACGCGCCCGAATTTTCTCCCTACCCCCTTTTCAAAATTTCCCAAAATTTAATTGTTTTTCCAAATTTTCCATCAAAAATAACATTAGATTATAGTTTCAATAGTACTCACCCTTCTTCCCTGAAATCTGGTCCGCGTTCCGTGAGCCGGTCTCTGGGTTAGGGGTTGAAAACTTACCATTTTTGACTCAGAAACTGGTTTTTTGACCAAAAGTCTAGATTTTTCTTTGGCACCTAATTCGTTTTATTTCACAGATCGCTAGCCCGCGCGGAGACGCGTCTCTGGACACCACCCCCGTGCGTCTAGCTCAAATAAAACAAATTCATTTGTAAAAATTAAAGATTTCTATTGTTCTCTGCAAGTACTTGTATGTACGAAATACAGGTAAGGGAGTCACTTTTGAAAAGAAACGTCGATAATTTCTCTTCCAGACGTGCGATTTTGACGCTGTTTTCAGCATTTTTAGACCTAACTAGGCCTCCGCCTACGTTCTGACCATATTGCACGCGCCCGAATTTTCTCCCTACCCCCTTTTCAAAATTTCCCAAAATTTAATTGTTTTTCCAAATTTTCCATCAAAAATAACATTAGATTATAGTTTCAATAGTACTCACCCTTCTTCCCTGAAATCTGGTCCGCGTTCCGTGAGCCGGTCTCTGGGTTAGGGGTTGAAAACTTACCATTTTTGACTCAGAAACTGGTTTTTTGACCAAAAGTCTAGATTTTTCTTTGGCACCTAATTCGTTTTATTTCACAGATCGCTAGCCCGCGCGGAGACGCGTCTCTGGACACCACCCCCGTGCGTCTAGCTCAAATAAAACATATTCATTTGTAAAAATTAAAGATTTCTATTGTTCTCTGCAAGTACTTGTATGTACGAAATACAGGTAAGGGAGTCACTTTTGAAAAGAAACGTCGATAATTTCTCTTCCAGACGTGCGATTTTGACGCTGTTTTCAGCATTTTTAGACCTAACTAGGCCTCCGCCTACGTTCTGACCATATTGCACGCGCCCGAATTTTCTCCCTACCCCCTTTTCAAATTTCCCAAAATTTAATTGTTTTTCCAAATTTTCCATCAAAAATAACATTAGATTATAGTTTCAATAGTACTCACCCTTCTTCCCTGAAATCTGGTCCGCGTTCCGTGAGCCGGTCTCTGGGTTAGGGGTTGAAAACTTACCATTTTTGACTCAGAAACTGGTTTTTTGACCAAAAGTCTAGATTTTTCTTTGGCACCTAATTCGTTTTATTTCACAGATCGCTAGCCCGCGCGGAGACGCGTCTCTGGACACCACCCCCGTGCGTCTAGCTCAAATAAAACAAATTCATTTGTAAAAATTAAAGATTTCTATTGTTCTCTGCAAGTACTTGTATGTACGAAATACAGGTAAGGGAGTCACTTTTGAAAAGAAACGTCGATAATTTCTCTTCCAGACGTGCGATTTTGACGCTGTTTTCAGCATTTTTAGACCTAACTAGGCCTCCGCCTACGTTCTGACCATATTGCACGCGCCCGAATTTTCTCCCTACCCCCTTTTCAAATTTCCCAAAATTTAATTGTTTTTCCAAATTTTCCATCAAAAATAACATTAGATTATAGTTTCAATAGTACTCACCCTTCTTCCCTGAAATCTGGTCCGCGTTCCGTGAGCCGGTCTCTGGGTTAGGGGTTGAAAACTTACCATTTTTGACTCAGAAACTGGTTTTTTGACCAAAAGTCTAGATTTTTCTTTGGCACCTAATTCGTTTTATTTCACAGATCGCTAGCCCGCGCGGAGACGCGTCTCTGGACACCACCCCCGTGCGTCTAGCTCAAATAAAACAAATTCATTTGTAAAAATTAAAGATTTCTATTGTTCTCTGCAAGTACTTGTATGTACGAAATACAGGTAAGGGAGTCACTTTTGAAAAGAAACGTCGATAATTTCTCTTCCAGACGTGCGATTTTGACGCTGTTTTCAGCATTTTTAGACCTAACTAGGCCTCCGCCTACGTTCTGACCATATTGCACGCGCCCGAATTTTCTCCCTACCCCCTTTTCAAAATTTCCCAAAATTTAATTGTTTTTCCAAATTTTCCATCAAAAATAACATTAGATTATAGTTTCAATAGTACTCACCCTTCTTCCCTGAAATCTGGTCCGCGTTCCGTGAGCCGGTCTCTGGGTTAGGGGTTGAAAACTTACCATTTTTGACTCAGAAACTGGTTTTTTGACCAAAAGTCTAGATTTTTCTTTGGCACCTAATTCGTTTTATTTCACAGATCGCTAGCCCGCGCGGAGACGCGTCTCTGGACACCACCCCGTGCGTCTAGCTCAAATAAAACAAATTCATTTGTAAAAATTAAAGATTTCTATTGTTCTCTGCAAGTACTTGTATGTACGAAATACAGGTAAGGGAGTCACTTTTGAAAAGAAACGTCGATAATTTCTCTTCCAGACGTGCGATTTTGACGCTGTTTTCAGCATTTTTAGACCTAACTAGGCCTCCGCCTACGTTCTGACCATATTGCACGCGCCCGAATTTTCTCCCTACCCCCTTTTCAAAATTTCCCAAAATTTAATTGTTTTTCCAAATTTTCCATCAAAAATAACATTAGATTATAGTTTCAATAGTACTCACCCTTCTTCCCTGAAATCTGGTCCGCGTTCCGTGAGCCGGTCTCTGGGTTAGGGGTTGAAAACTTACCATTTTTGACTCAGAAACTGGTTTTTTGACCAAAAGTCTAGATTTTTCTTTGGCACCTAATTCGTTTTATTTCACAGATCGCTAGCCCGCGCGGAGACGCGTCTCTGGACACCACCCCCGTGCGTCTAGCTCAAATAAAACAAATTCATTTGTAAAAATTAAAGATTTCTATTGTTCTCTGCAAGTACTTGTATGTACGAAATACAGGTAAGGGAGTCACTTTTGAAAAGAAACGTCGATAATTTCTCTTCCAGACGTGCGATTTTGACGCTGTTTTCAGCATTTTTAGACCTAACTAGGCCTCCGCCTACGTTCTGACCATATTGCACGCGCCCGAATTTTCTCCCTACCCCCTTTTCAAAATTTCCCAAAATTTAATTGTTTTTCCAAATTTTCCATCAAAAATAACATTAGATTATAGTTTCAATAGTACTCACCCTTCTTCCCTGAAATCTGGTCCGCGTTCCGTGAGCCGGTCTCTGGGTTAGGGGTTGAAAACTTACCATTTTTGACTCAGAAACTGGTTTTTTGACCAAAAGTCTAGATTTTTCTTTGGCACCTAATTCGTTTTATTTCACAGATCGCTAGCCCGCGCGGAGACGCGTCTCTGGACACCACCCCCGTGCGTCTAGCTCAAATAAAACAAATTCATTTGTAAAAATTAAAGATTTCTATTGTTCTCTGCAAGTACTTGTATGTACGAAATACAGGTAAGGGAGTCACTTTTGAAAAGAAACGTCGATAATTTCTCTTCCAGACGTGCGATTTTGACGCTGTTTTCAGCATTTTTAGACCTAACTAGGCCTCCGCCTACGTTCTGACCATATTGCACGCGCCCGAATTTTCTCCCTACCCCCTTTTCAAAATTTCCCAAAATTTAATTGTTTTTTCCAAATTTTCCATCAAAAATAACATTAGATTATAGTTTCAATAGTACTCACCCTTCTTCCCTGAAATCTGGTCCGCGTTCCGTGAGCCGGTCTCTGGGTTAGGGGTTGAAAACTTACCATTTTTGACTCAGAAACTGGTTTTTTGACCAAAAGTCTAGATTTTTCTTTGGCACCTAATTCGTTTTATTTCACAGATCGCTAGCCCGCGCGGAGACGCGTCTCTGGACACCACCCCCGTGCGTCTAGCTCAAATAAAACAAATTCATTTGTAAAAATTAAAGATTTCTATTGTTCTCTGCAAGTACTTGTATGTACGAAATACAGGTAAGGGAGTCACTTTTGAAAGAAACGTCGATAATTTCTCTTCCAGACGTGCGATTTTGACGCTGTTTTCAGCATTTTTAGACCTAACTAGGCCTCCGCCTACGTTCTGACCATATTGCACGCGCCCGAATTTTCTCCCTACCCCCTTTTCAAAATTTCCCAAAATTTAATTGTTTTTCCAAATTTTCCATCAAAAATAACATTAGATTATAGTTTCAATAGTACTCACCCTTCTTCCCTGAAATCTGGTCCGCGTTCCGTGAGCCGGTCTCTGGGTTAGGGGTTGAAAACTTACCATTTTTGACTCAGAAACTGGTTTTTTGACCAAAAGTCTAGATTTTTCTTTGGCACCTAATTCGTTTTATTTCACAGATCGCTAGCCCGCGCGGAGACGCGTCTCTGGACACCACCCCCGTGCGTCTAGCTCAAATAAAACAAATTCATTTGTAAAAATTAAAGATTTCTATTGTTCTCTGCAAGTACTTGTATGTACGAAATACAGGTAAGGGAGTCACTTTTGAAAAGAAACGTCGATAATTTCTCTTCCAGACGTGCGATTTTGACGCTGTTTTCAGCATTTTTAGACCTAACTAGGCCTCCGCCTACGTTCTGACCATATTGCACGCGCCCGAATTTTCTCCCTACCCCCTTTCAAAATTTCCCAAAATTTAATTGTTTTTCCAAATTTTCCATCAAAAATAACATTAGATTATAGTTTCAATAGTACTCACCCTTCTTCCCTGAAATCTGGTCCGCGTTCCGTGAGCCGGTCTCTGGGTTAGGGGTTGAAAACTTACCATTTTTGACTCAGAAACTGGTTTTTTGACCAAAAGTCTAGATTTTTCTTTGGCACCTAATTCGTTTTATTTCACAGATCGCTAGCCCGCGCGGAGACGCGTCTCTGGACACCACCCCCGTGCGTCTAGCTCAAATAAAACAAATTCATTTGTAAAAATTAAAGATTTCTATTGTTCTCTGCAAGTACTTGTATGTACGAAATACAGGTAAGGGAGTCACTTTTGAAAAGAAACGTCGATAATTTCTCTTCCAGACGTGCGATTTTGACGCTGTTTTCAGCATTTTTAGACCTAACTAGGCCTCCGCCTACGTTCTGACCATATTGCACGCGCCCGAATTTTCTCCCTACCCCCTTTTCAAAATTTCCCAAAATTTAATTGTTTTTCCAAATTTTCCATCAAAAATAACATTAGATTATAGTTTCAATAGTACTCACCCTTCTTCCCTGAAATCTGGTCCGCGTTCCGTGAGCCGGTCTCTGGGTTAGGGGTTGAAAACTTACCATTTTTGACTCAGAAACTGGTTTTTTGACCAAAAGTCTAGATTTTTCTTTGGCACCTAATTCGTTTTATTTCACAGATCGCTAGCCCGCGCGGAGACGCGTCTCTGGACACCACCCCCGTGCGTCTAGCTCAAATAAAACAAATTCATTTGTAAAAATTAAAGATTTCTATTGTTCTCTGCAAGTACTTGTATGTACGAAATACAGGTAAGGGAGTCACTTTTGAAAAGAAACGTCGATAATTTCTCTTCCAGACGTGCGATTTTGACGCTGTTTTCAGCATTTTTAGACCTAACTAGGCCTCCGCCTACGTTCTGACCATATTGCACGCGCCCGAATTTTCTCCCTACCCCCTTTTCAAAATTTCCCAAAATTTAATTGTTTTTCCAAATTTTCCATCAAAAATAACATTAGATTATAGTTTCAATAGTACTCACCCTTCTTCCCTGAAATCTGGTCCGCGTTCCGTGAGCCGGTCTCTGGGTTAGGGGTTGAAAACTTACCATTTTTGACTCAGAAACTGGTTTTTTGACCAAAAGTCTAGATTTTTCTTTGGCACCTAATTCGTTTTATTTCACAGATCGCTAGCCCGCGCGGAGACGCGTCTCTGGACACCACCCCCGTGCGTCTAGCTCAAATAAAACAAATTCATTTGTAAAAATTAAAGATTTCTATTGTTCTCTGCAAGTACTTGTATGTACGAAATACAGGTAAGGGAGTCACTTTTGAAAAGAAACGTCGATAATTTCTCTTCCAGACGTGCGATTTTGACGCTGTTTTCAGCATTTTTAGACCTAACTAGGCCTCCGCCTACGTTCTGACCATATTGCACGCGCCCGAATTTTCTCCCTACCCCCCTTTTCAAAATTTCCCAAAATTTAATTGTTTTTCCAAATTTTCCATCAAAAATAACATTAGATTATAGTTTCAATAGTACTCACCCTTCTTCCCTGAAATCTGGTCCGCGTTCCGTGAGCCGGTCTCTGGGTTAGGGGTTGAAAACTTACCATTTTTGACTCAGAAACTGGTTTTTTGACCAAAAGTCTAGATTTTTCTTTGGCACCTAATTCGTTTTATTTCACAGATCGCTAGCCCCGCGCGGAGACGCGTCTCTGGACACCACCCCCGTGCGTCTAGCTCAAATAAAACAAATTCATTTGTAAAAATTAAAGATTTCTATTGTTCTCTGCAAGTACTTGTATGTACGAAATACAGGTAAGGGAGTCACTTTTGAAAAGAAACGTCGATAATTTCTCTTCCAGACGTGCGATTTTGACGCTGTTTTCAGCATTTTTAGACCTAACTAGGCCTCCGCCTACGTTCTGACCATATTGCACGCGCCCGAATTTTCTCCCTACCCCCTTTTCAAAATTTCCCAAAATTTAATTGTTTTTCCAAATTTTCCATCAAAAATAACATTAGATTATAGTTTCAATAGTACTCACCCTTCTTCCCTGAAATCTGGTCCGCGTTCCGTGAGCCGGTCTCTGGGTTAGGGGTTGAAAACTTACCATTTTTGACTCAGAAACTGGTTTTTTGACCAAAAGTCTAGATTTTTCTTTGGCACCTAATTCGTTTTATTTCACAGATCGCTAGCCCGCGCGGAGACGCGTCTCTGGACACCACCCCCGTGCGTCTAGCTCAAATAAAACAAATTCATTTGTAAAAATTAAAGATTTCTATTGTTCTCTGCAAGTACTTGTATGTACGAAATACAGGTAAGGGAGTCACTTTAGAAAAGAAACGTCGATAATTTCTCTTCCAGACGTGCGATTTTGACGCTGTTTTCAGCATTTTTAGACCTAACTAGGCCTCCGCCTACGTTCTGACCATATTGCACGCGCCCGAATTTTCTCCCTACCCCCTTTTCAAAATTTCCCAAAATTTAATTGTTTTTCCAAATTTTCCATCAAAAATAACATTAGATTATAGTTTCAATAGTACTCACCCTTCTTCCCTGAAATCTGGTCCGCGTTCCGTGAGCCGGTCTCTGGGTTAGGGGTTGAAAACTTACCATTTTTGACTCAGAAACTGGTTTTTTGACCAAAAGTCTAGATTTTTCTTTGGCACCTAATTCGTTTTATTTCACAGATCGCTAGCCCGCGCGGAGACGCGTCTCTGGACACCACCCCCGTGCGTCTAGCTCAAATAAAACAAATTCATTTGTAAAAATTAAAGATTTCTATTGTTCTCTGCAAGTACTTGTATGTACGAAATACAGGTAAGGGAGTCACTTTTGAAAAGAAACGTCGATAATTTCTCTTCCAGACGTGCGATTTTGACGCTGTTTTCAGCATTTTTAGACCTAACTAGGCCTCCGCCTACGTTCTGACCATATTGCACGCGCCCGAATTTTCTCCCTACCCCCTTTTCAAAATTTCCCAAAATTTAATTGTTTTTCCAAATTTTCCATCAAAAATAACATTAGATTATAGTTTCAATAGTACTCACCCTTCTTCCCTGAAATCTGGTCCGCGTTCCGTGAGCCGGTCTCTGGGTTAGGGGTTGAAAACTTACCATTTTTGACTCAGAAACTGGTTTTTTGACCAAAAGTCTAGATTTTTCTTTGGCACCTAATTCGTTTTATTTCACAGATCGCTAGCCCGCGCGGAGACGCGTCTCTGGACACCACCCCCGTGCGTCTAGCTCAAATAAAACAAATTCATTTGTAAAAATTAAAGATTTCTATTGTTCTCTGCAAGTACTTGTATGTACGAAATACAGGTAAGGGAGTCACTTTTGAAAAGAAACGTCGATAATTTCTCTTCCAGACGTGCGATTTTGACGCTGTTTTCAGCATTTTTAGACCTAACTAGGCCTCCGCCTACGTTCTGACCATATTGCACGCGCCCGAATTTTCTCCCTACCCCCTTTTCAAAATTTCCCAAAATTTAATTGTTTTTCCAAATTTTCCATCAAAAATAACATTAGATTATAGTTTCAATAGTACTCACCCTTCTTCCCTGAAATCTGGTCCGCGTTCCGTGAGCCGGTCTCTGGGTTAGGGGTTGAAAACTTACCATTTTTGACTCAGAAACTGGTTTTTTGACCAAAAGTCTAGATTTTTCTTTGGCACCTAATTCGTTTTATTTCACAGATCGCTAGCCCGCGCGGAGACGCGTCTCTGGACACCACCCCCGTGCGTCTAGCTCAAATAAAACAAATTCATTTGTAAAAATTAAAGATTTCTATTGTTCTCTGCAAGTACTTGTATGTACGAAATACAGGTAAGGGAGTCACTTTTGAAAAGAAACGTCGATAATTTCTCTTCCAGACGTGCGATTTTGACGCTGTTTTCAGCATTTTTAGACCTAACTAGGCCTCCGCCTACGTTCTGACCATATTGCACGCGCCCGAATTTTCTCCCTACCCCCTTTTCAAAATTTCCCAAAATTTAATTGTTTTTCCAAATTTTCCATCAAAAATAACATTAGATTATAGTTTCAATAGTACTCACCCTTCTTCCCTGAAATCTGGTCCGCGTTCCGTGAGCCGGTCTCTGGGTTAGGGGTTGAAAACTTACCATTTTTGACTCAGAAACTGGTTTTTTGACCAAAAGTCTAGATTTTTCTTTGGCACCTAATTCGTTTTATTTCACAGATCGCTAGCCCGCGCGGAGACGCGTCTCTGGACACCACCCCCGTGCGTCTAGCTCAAATAAAACAAATTCATTTGTAAAAATTAAAGATTTCTATTGTTCTCTGCAAGTACTTGTATGTACGAAATACAGGTAAGGGAGTCACTTTTGAAAAGAAACGTCGATAATTTCTCTTCCAGACGTGCGATTTTGACGCTGTTTTCAGCATTTTTAGACCTAACTAGGCCTCCGCCTACGTTCTGACCATATTGCACGCGCCCGAATTTTCTCCCTACCCCCTTTTCAAAATTTCCCAAAATTTAATTGTTTTTCCAAATTTTCCATCAAAAATAACATTAGATTATAGTTTCAATAGTACTCACCCTTCTTCCCTGAAATCTGGTCCGCGTTCCGTGAGCCGGTCTCTGGGTTAGGGGTTGAAAACTTACCATTTTTGACTCAGAAACTGGTTTTTTGACCAAAAGTCTAGATTTTTCTTTGGCACCTAATTCGTTTTATTTCACAGATCGCTAGCCCGCGCGGAGACGCGTCTCTGGACACCACCCCCGTGCGTCTAGCTCAAATAAAAATTTGCCCACCCACCCACCCTGTGGTCTATAGAAGAGGGTAGACTCTGAATTTTCGGCAAAAATAAATATTCGTTTTTCGGCCTTCTAGCTCCTGTAAGGCGTGTTAAAATTGTTGTGGCAGTAATCATACTTACAGGAAAATTTTGACAAGCTATTTACTGCAACTTATTACGACTAAGTTCCAGCTTGGGACTTATTTTATTTTATTTATTATATTTATTTTTTATTATATTTATTTACTTTTACTGACCGGATCCCCCCTTTACAGGGATTCAGTTTTGTACGTGTCCCCCGACATTTTAGTATTCTGAACAATGCTCGGCATCAGGTCTCCGGTGATTAAGGCTAAGGCTGATAAGGAGAGCTTGGACGTGGAGGGGGCATTCCCAGTGCAGGCAGGCCCTTCGGTGCGGCGCAGCATTGGCGAGTGGGAGGCGGAGAAACACAAATCGGGGCAACCCCGCAAAACCCCAACACCAACAAAAACGACACCCGCCACCACTCCTCCAAAGAAAACACTCGTGCCCACTCCCCCCAAGCTCAAATCTAAAACTACAGCCACGCAGCCGGCAAAGCAGACCGAGAGGGCGCTGGAAAGCTCGCCTCGAGAAGTGCCACCCGTGAAGTACCTCAATAGAACCACGGAGGCCAAGGCGTGTCTCTCCAGTGCCAAAATTCAACTTGACAGCTCTCGGAACTTGAAAAAAGAGATTAAGGACGCCCTTATAAAAGCGGTCGAACGCCTGTACCAGCTTGTCAGGGAAGGGGAAAAAGATAAGGGCAAAACACCTGGAGAAGCAGTCGAACCCGAGAAGACCCCCAGGGACCCGACGACGCCGGCCTCGGGCGCAACGACGGAGCTCGTGAGGCAACTTACGGAGAACCTCCAGCAGCACAAAAAGGCGCTGGAGGAATGCCAGTTGCACACTCGGGCTCTGTCGGAGCAGCTAAAACAGGCTCCTCGCTTTGTCGCAGGCCAGGGACCCTCTTACGCCGAGATGGCCGCCGCCCCGAAGCAGCACTTCCAAAAGCCCCTTCACTCGGTGGTCGTGTCATCGGTCGATGACAAGGACACCGGGGAAGAGGTTATTGAGAAGCTGAGGACGGCAGTAGATGCCAGGAACGAGGGCACCAGGGTGGAGAGGCTGCGGAAAGCGAGAGACCAGAAGGTGGTGGTCGGCTTCGGGACCAGGGAGGAGCTGACTCGTGTGACGGAGAGGATTAAGAAGGCCGGAAACCTCGTGGTGGAAGAGGTCAAGAACAAAGATCCCCTCATAATCTTAAAGGATGTCCTCTCCTGTCACACTGACGTGGAGGTCACCGAGGCCGTAAAGGTACAAAACACCCACCTGATTGGGGACTTGCCTGCGGATGATGTGAGGATGGCGGTGAAGTACCGTCGCAGAACGAGGAATCCCCACATGTCTCACATCATCTTGCAGGTGTCCCCCTCTGTGTGGCAGAGGCTGACTAATGCGGGTCGAGTGCACATCGACTTGCAGCGGGTGCGTGTGCTGGATCAGTCGCCACTGATCCAGTGCACCCGCTGCTTGCGCTTTGGCCATGGCCGCAAACTGTGCACGGAACCCGCTGACCTCTGCACACACTGTGGGGACCTCCACATGCGGGTCGACTGCCCCTCACGGCTGGCTGCGGAACCGCCGAAGTGCGTAAACTGCGTGGCCGCTAAACAAGGGAAGACCGAGCACAACGCCTTCGACAGCGAGTGCCCAGTGCGTGTGAAGTGGGACGCATTGGCGCGGCTGTCGGTGGCGTACTGCTAAGGGCCCGCCGGCGGCAACAGCAAGCAGGGGATCCAGGGGTTCCCGAACAAACACGAGTGCCCGTAACAGTTACCAGGCAATCCAAGCGAATCTGCAGAGGAAGAACTTAGCAACCCAAGAGCTCATGATTGTGGCTAGTGAGCGGAGGGTTGCGTTCGCACTGCTCCAGGAGCCGTATGTGGGTGGGGTTAAGAGGATGCGAGACTACCGGGGAGCGAGAGTCTACCAGTGCGCTGAACAAGGAGGTGGAACTGTGAAGGCGGCAATAGTCGTCTTCGATCACGACCTAGACGTGACACAGTGTCCGAAACTCACCACCAACAACATCGTGGTGGTGAGGATCCGTACCAGCGCCTGGGAAATCGCAGTAGTCTCCTTCTACTTTGAACCAGACCAGCCCATACAGCCATACCTGGAGCAACTCTTGCAGATTCGCGAGGAAATAGGCCCCACGAGGATGATAATTGGCGGCGACGCCAACGCCAAGAGCACCTGGTGGGGTAGCCTGGTGACTGACACCAAAGGGGAGGACATGTCGGGAACCCTGGAAGAAATGTGCCTGCAGGTACTCAACGTCGGCAACACACCGACCTTCGACACCGTCAGAGGTAACACCCTGTACAGCAGCTTCGTTGACGTAACAGCCTGCTCAACGGACCTGCTGGACTTGGTGGAGGACTGGCGGGTAGAGGAAGGACTCACGAGCTCGGACCACAACGGTATATGTTTCAAAATTAATTTAAAAAAGTCTAAAGGAACAAATATCAACAGGACCACAAGAATCTACAACACGAAGAAAGCGAATTGGAGCCAATTTCATGAGAAATTGGCCCAATTAAAAGCTGGAGCTAATTTAAATTTAACAGAAATAAGCAAAATTAATAATAAAGAAGATTTAGAACAAAGCGTTAACACATACATAGACAAAATTATAGATTCTTGTGAACAAACATTGGACAAAATTAAAAACAATAGCCAACTTACCATACCGTGGTGGTCCAAAGAGCTCGCTGAGTTGATGTCGGAGGTCAACACCCGGAGACGCCGCATTCGGTGCGCTGCACCAGTCCGGAGGCAAAAAGTCGTCGATGAGTACCTGCAAGCAAAGAATAAGTATGAGTCCCTGGCCAAAAGTGCGCAGACCGAGGGTTGGAAGGGCTTCTGCGAGAAACAGGATAGGGAGGGAATGTGGGAAGGGATTTATAGGGTCATAGGACGGACCGCCAAGAGACAGGAGGACTTGCCGTTGGTGAAGGATGGGGTGCCACTGAGCGCACAGGAATCGGCTTTGCTGCTGGCAGAGACTTTCTACCCCGAGGACCTGGAAGAGGGAGAAACTGCTGACCACCGTCGGACACGTGAAGCGGCCAGTCGTGTAAACGAGTGGGCGCATGATGAACAACATGACCCACCGTTTACACTTCAGGAGCTGAAAACCGCGGTGGAAAGCTTCAACCCGAAGAAGGCTCCCGGGGCGGACGGTCTCACAGCCGATATCTGTGCCCAGGCCATATCCCGGGACCCAGGGACTTTCCTTGCACTGGCCAACAAGTGCCTCGAGCATGGACACTTCCCTGGGGCCTGGAAAGTGGCCACAGTGGTAGTCCTCCGAAAACCCGGCAAAGATTCCTACACCACCCCTAAGTCGTACAGGCCGATCGGCCTCCTACCAGTCCTAGGAAAAACACTAGAAAAACTGCTAGTAGCACGGCTGAAGTGGCACCTAATCCCGCGGCTCAGTACTCGCCAGTTTGGCTTCATGCCACAGAGGAGCACCGAGGACTCCCTCTACACCATGATACAACATATCAAAGTAAAGCTAAGTGACAAGAAGCTGATCACTGTTGTATCACTGGACATAGAGGGAGCCTTCGATAGCGCATGGTGGCCAGCCATCAGGACCAGACTGGCTGAGGAAAAGTGCCCGGTGAATATTAGGAGGCTGCTAGACAGCTATTTGACTGGTAGGAGTGTCCGAGTTAGGTACGCAGGTGCCGAGTGTACCAGAGACACGAATAAGGGGTGTGTGCAGGGGTCCATTGGCGGTCCGATCCTATGGAACCTGATCCTCGACCCCCTGCTGAAGGGGCTGGACGAGCGAGGCGTCCACTGCCAGGCGTTCGCCGATGATGTGGTGATGATCTTCGACGGTGACACAGCGTTGGAAGTCCAGAGGCAGGCCAATGCCGCCCTCGAGTATGTTCGGGTATGGGGCATCGGAAATAAGCTGAAGTTTGCACCGCAAAAAACTTGTGCAATGGTGATAACCAAGAAGCTAAAGTACGATGTTCCACTCCTGAGCATGGGCGGGGTAGGCATTGGCATGTCTAAGGAAATAAAAATACTGGGGCTCACCGTCGACCACCAGCTCACTTTCAACACCCACGTCGCAAACGTTTGCAGAAAAGCTGTGAACATCTACAAACAGCTGGCACGTGCGGCAAAAGTGAGCTGGGGCCTTCACCCGGAGATCATCCACACCATATACACGGCAGCAGTGGAGCCGGTGATACTATACGCAGCGAGCGCCTGGGCGCCGGCGGTCAAAAAGATCGGAGTGCAGAAAAGCCTCAACACGGTCCAACGAGGATTCGCGCAGAAGCTCTGTAAATCCTACCGCACCGTTTCGCTGAACGCGTCCCTGGTGCTGGCTGGGATACTCCCACTCGACCTCCGAATACAGGAAGCAGCCGCCCTGTACGAGGCAAAGAGAGGGGTGCCACAGCCGGCACTAGCGGGCAGGGAGGTAGAGCGGGTGGTGGCGTTTACAGAGACTCCGCACCCGGCGAAACATACGGCCCTGGAGTTCTTGTGCCTGGAGGACCGGACGCTTGTGGACACCCACAATACCCAAGCAGTCAGGGTTTTCACGGACGGCAGCAAGATTGCGGGCAAGGTCGGAGCAGCGCTGTCACTTTGGGACGGCGACGCCGAGATCAAGTCCGTAAAGCTCAGCCTGCCGTCGTACTGCACGGTCTACCAGGCAGAACTTCTGGCCATATGCGTAGCCACGCGCGAAATCCTCAAGCGCAAAGAGGGAACCTTCGGCATCTATAGTGACTCAAAGGCCGCACTTCAAACAGTCACAAACCAAGGTTCCCTCCACGCCCTGGCCGTGGAGGCGAGAGTGAACATGAGCGCGGCTTTATCCCAGAGCAAAGCTGTGTCTTTGTTCTGGATAAAGGCACATGCCGGGCTAGAGGGCAATGAGCGCGCGGACCACCTCGCTAAGGAGGCTGCACTCCGGTCCAGAAAGAGGCCGGACTATGACCGCTGCCCAGTTTCATTCGTCAAGCGGCAGATCCGTGTGGGGTCGCTTGACGAATGGAACAGGAGGTATCAAAATGGCGAAACAGCCTCCGTCACTAAGATGTTCTTCCCGGATGCGATCGACGCCCACAAAATCGTGCTAAAACTGAAACCAGCTGGTATAGTCACGCAGATCTTAACGGGTCACGGTGGGTTCTCCGAATACCTGCACCGTTTCAAGTGTAAGGAGAACCCAGCGTGCATCTGCGAGCCGGATCAAGTGGAGTCGATCGCACACATCCTGACAGAATGCCCGGTCTTTTGTAAGGAAAGGAATCACACGGAACAAAAAATAGACATAGCCATAAACAAAAATAACTTAAATAAAATAATGAGCGACAACAAAACTCGTAAAATATTTATAGAATACTGCATTAAAATCTCAAACAAAGTCATAAACAGAAATAAAGACATGTAGAAAACTATGCTTTGTCATATATGAATATTTCTATAAGAAAAGATATAAGATAAAAGCATAGGGCAGCAGAATATCAAAAATGAGCAATTATATATATTTAATATACAAGTAATAATAAATCAAAAAATAGAATCATACAGTTTAAAAGCAAAAATTTTCAAAATTATAGTTACAAAACAATAAAGTAAAACAACATATCAAGTCTCAATTAAGGTCTCTGACTATGTCAGGGGGACACTGGCTAGGCAGGAGTGGTTTTTAGCCGGTTCGAGTCCGGCACTACCTCGACTGTCTCACAACCTGTGAGGCAGTCGAGGTGTCCGTGGGGATTTCCCACTCCTGCCCAAACAAAAAAAAAAAAAAAAAAAAAAAAAAAAAAAACCTAACCTAACCTAACCTAACCTAACCTAACCTAACCTAACCTAACCTAACCTAACCTAACCTAACCTAACCTAACCTAACCTAACCTAACCTAACCTAACCTAACCTAACCTAACCTAACCTAACCTAACCTAACCTAACCTAACCTAACCTAACCTAACCTAACCTAACCTAACCTAACCTAACCTAACCTAACCTAACCTAACCTAACCTAACCTAACCTAACCTAACCTAACCTAACCTAACCTAACCTAACCTAACCTAACCTAACCTAACCTAACCTAACCTAACCTAACCTAACCTAACCTAACCTAACCTAACCTAACCTAACCTAACCTAACCTAACCTAACCTAACCTAACCTAACCTAACCTAACCTAACCTAACCTAACCTAACCTAACCTAACCTAACCTAACCTAACCTAACCTAACCTAACCTAACCTAACCTAACCTAACCTAACCTAACCTAACCTAACCTAACCTAACCTAACCGATCGATATCTTTGCCTCCAGACGTGCGATTTTGAAGCTGTTTTCAGCTATTTTAGACAAAACTAGGCCTCCGCCTACGTCCTGACTATATCGCACTGACCTGCACGCGCGTACTTAAAACTTCCCTACCCACCCCTAGGAATTTTCGAAATTTTCAGATAAAATCATCAAAATCTAGTGTTTTTCCAAACTTATTTTCAAAAGTATCGTTAGATTATAGTAGCAATAGCACTCACCCTTCATCCCTGTGTTCTGGTCCGCGTTCCGTGAGCCGGTTTCCGGGTTGGGGGTTGAAAACCAAAATTTTTTGTCTCAAAAACTGGTTTTTTGACCAAAAGTCCAAAATTTTGTTCGGCACCCACCTTGTTTTATTTCGTAGATCGCTAGCCCGCGCGGAGACGCGTCTCTGGACCCCTCGCACGTGCGTCTAGCTCAAATAAAATTTGCCCACCCACCCTCCCTCTTGTGTATAGGAAGGTAGACGTGGGGTTTTCGGCAAAAACCATATAATTGATTTTATCTCCTCTTTGCTTCCCTAGGGGTTATTGAAGGGTTTAATAGGGAAAGCTCACATTTTAACCAAATTTGACCTAATTATTAAGACTTTTTTGACGATTATATTTTATATTTAATTATTAATTATTTAAATACTTCTGTTTCCCCCCTTTACAGGGACACAGAAGTATTCAGTGTCACCTGACATACTACTCTCCGCACTAGCAGATATTCTGTTCTGACCCCCAATTTACAGGGGTCTTACTTATTTAATCTCTGCTATATATAAAACATGTTCCGCACTCCATCTAGTTCTGTGAGGGACCAAGGCTGTGGCAGCTCGCCGCGATCGGCGGAGAAAGTGGGGCCTTCGTCTGCCGATGCGAGGAGGAGAATCTCCTTCGGAGACGACACTCCTCCCGCCTCGCGGGGAGCCCCTGCCACTCCGGGGACGCGCCGAGCTCCTACAGATGCCTCAAAGCCGCTCAAGAAGCCTGAGGCCAAATACGCCAGTCGCACTGCGGAGGCGAGAGCTTGCCTAAATAAGGCAAAACTGAATTTGGGCAACTCTCGCAACCTCAGGACGGATATAAAGACGGCGGTGCTTGAGGCCATAAACAGGCTTTTTGAGCTGGTGAAGGAAACAGAGCGAGACAGGGTTCCTCTCGCACCTGCAGCCGTACCGGTAGCCGCGCCCGCTGTTGACTGCTGTCCCCAGTCGAATCCCGAGAGACTTGCTAGCCAGACTGAGCTCGTAGAGACAATGAAGGAGCACATTGCCCTAATAAAGGAAAACTCCGACGAATTGTTGAAACTGCGAGACAGTCTGGCTAGCAGGGAAAGTGTGGGGGAGACAACCTACGCGAGTGTAGCAGCCGTGACAAAGAGCCATACCGGGGCACAGGCCCTGGAGCGAACCACGCTGCATTCCGTAGTTGTCTCCTCAACACAGGAGATGGACACGGGAGACGAGGTTCTGGAACGGGTCAGAAAGGCAATGGATGCGAAGGAGGGCTG
The DNA here is from genome assembly GCA_905220335.1 of Noctua pronuba. Lineage (NCBI taxonomy): Eukaryota > Metazoa > Arthropoda > Insecta > Lepidoptera > Noctuidae > Noctua > Noctua pronuba. Next base: position 17,883 of record LR999913.1, read on the forward strand.
GGTGCGGGTTGAAAGAGTTCGAAAAGCCAAGGATCAGAAGATCATAATGGGGTGTGCAACGAAGGAGGAGAGGCTCAAAATTAAAACGAGACTGGAAGCGGCCGGAGAGAACCTCGTTGTCGAGGACGTGAAGAATCGAGACCCGCTTCTGATTCTTAGGGACGTGTTGCTGATGCACAGTGACGAGGAAGTATTGAGAGCCCTTAAGAATCAGAACCGGGAGATATTTCACGGGCTCGACGACGAGGAGCAAAGGGTTGTTATAAAATACCGAAGAAAAACACGAAACCCGCACGCAAATCACGTTGTGCTTGGTGTGTCCCCCACCGTCTGGAGGAGGGCGATTGAGGGCGGAAAACTCCGCATCGACCTCCAGCGAGTCCGTGTGGAGGACCAGACGCCTCTGGTGCAGTGCACCCGCTGTTTGGCATACGGGCACGGGAAACGCCTGTGCACCGAGCCGGCCGATCTGTGTAGCCACTGCGGTGGACCACACCTCAGGGCAGACTGCCCGGATAGACAGATCGGCAAGGCAGCGGCTTGCGTGAACTGCACCAGAGCAAAACTGGAGACCACCGAGCACAACGCATTTAGCAACGAATGCCCCGTGCGAAGGAAGTGGGACGCATTCGCAAGAGCTTCGATAGCATACTGCTAAAGTTGGCGGTGCGACCACTTCCAGGCACGAAAACCGAAGCAATCAAATAGCAGCCCAAGAGAATAACAGGCACGTTGAGGTAGCCACTAGCGTTGGCAATATGTGGAAAGATAACTTGAGTCTGTTTCATGAGAAATGGGCTCAGGTTATGTTGGAATGGGTGCCAGTTCTGGTGGTTGCGTCAAATTATGTCGAAACTAGAACCACTTTTATGGGTATTTATTTATTTTGTAAAAAAATTAGTAAAATTAGAACAACAGATAAAAATATTAACAAGTTGGTAAAGTAAATGATATCTAATTATATATTGAGTATATAGTCTTAGGTATCATACAAATAAAAATGAAAAGAAATAAAACAAAATAGAAAATAAAAAATATTAAACAAAATGTAGTAAGTCAAGATATCTTAGTGTAAGGGCATAAATATAAAAGGGTTATTAATAGATACAATATAAATTAAGTATTAATTTTCAGAGCAAAATATAAAACAAATAGTGGTAAAATAGCTTCTTCAATATAAATAAGGTATGTAGTAAAATAAAGTATATATTATATAGCAGTAGTAAATAAAATAAAGAAAATTTTAGAGTGTTTATATACTAGGTTATATTTATAACGAAAATCCAAAGCGCAAAACATGTGGTCTCTCCGGCCACCTAGTAACGTAGCCAAGCCAAATTGACTGATGTTAAGGGCTCTGATTATGTTAGAGGGACACTGGCTGGGCAGGAGTGGTTTTTAGCCGGTTCGAGTCCGGCACTACCTCGACTGTCTCACAAACTGTGAGGCAGTCGAGGTGTCCGTGGGGATTTCCCACTCCTGCCAAATAAATAAAAAAAAAAAAAAAAAAAAAAAAAAAAAAAACCTAACCTAACCTAACCTAACCTAACCTAACCTAACCTAACCTAACCTAACCTAACCTAACCTAACCTAACCTAACCTAACCTAACCTAACCTTGCGGAGAGAGGCACAATGCGGAGCAAAAATTAGAGACAATAATCAACAAAAATAATATAAATAAAATAATTAATGATAATAAAACTCGCACAACATTTTTAGAATTCTGCATCAAAATTTCAAAGTTAGTAATAAACAGAAATAAAGATATTTAAAAAACTATGCTTTATCATATAAAGGGTGTAAAAAGACCCTTAACGAAAACGAAAACCACATATTCTGCCCATCATTGGGATCATTTTTTTCTTCTGGACCATACCTGGGAACCTTCTAGTTACGGAGATATTGGGGGTCAAAATTCCAATTTTTTCACAAGTTTTTTTTTAAATACTACTTTTTAAGGTTCTAACTTTACTCCAATTACCTCCATGGTCCGTTTACTATTCAAAGCATCCATCAGCAATAAGTTTTGAGCGCATTATATTGAGTTTTACCGTAAAATGTGATTTTTGACCCCAAAAAAAAATTTCGTTTCCCAGCAAAAATTTTTGCGTAAAGTTACTTAGTTTGATGTACAGAATGCTTGGTTGACGGCTTGGTGAAGGGTCTGTTTACACCCCGTATATAAATATTTCGAAGGAAAAGATATACGATTAAAGCATAGGGCAGTAAAGAGTCAAAAAAAAATAACTATAAAATATATTTATATATACTAGTAATAATAATTTATAATATGTAATGTCATAACTTATCAGCAAAAATTTTCAAAATTATAGAAACAATAAAACAATAAGGAAAATTAAAACATTTAAAGTCCAAAAAAGGTCTCTGACTATGTCAGGGGGACACTGGCTGGGCAGGAGTGGTTTTTAGCCGGTTCGAGTCCGGCACTACCTCGACTGTCTCACAAGCTGTGAGGTAGTCGAGGTGTCCGTGGGGATTTCCCACTCCTGCCAAAAAAAAAAAAAAAAAAAAAAAAAAAAAAAAAAAAAAAAACCTAACCTAACCTAACCTAACCTAACCTAACCTAACCTAACCAGACTCAGAGTGCTGAGGGATAAGGAACCCCAGTTCCCGGCCCAACCAGCACCGAGCCTTGACACAGAGTTCGCGGTGGAGGAGGTAAAGAGGACTCTTGCCTCCATCGAAAAGGGAGTATCGGAGCTGAAGCAGCCGGAAAGCATTCAACAGGGCCCTAAGACCTTCGCCCAGGCTGCAAAAACCCCTAAACGGCCGAACCATACACTGATCATCTCCTCAACAGATCCTCAACACACCGGAGAAAATGTCATCGAGAAAATGAGGGCAGCTCTTGACCTTAAATGTACCGGAGCAAAGGTCGACAAGGTGAGGAAAGCTCGCAACCAAAAGGTCGTGGTAAGCTGCGCGAGCAAAGAAGACCTCGGCCTCGTCAAAAGTCGCATCCAGACCACCAGTGGGCTAAAAGTCCAGGAGCCCATGCCTAGCAACCCACTGATTGTCGTCAAGGGGGTGCTCTCTTCTTACACCAATGAAGAGATGGTGGATCTCCTCCAGGCCCAAAATAAACACCTTTGGAAAGATCTGGACCCGGCTGGCCTTGTCGTTAAACTGAGGTTCCGAAGACGCGCGAGGAATCCTCATGAATGCCATCCGGTCTTCGAACTCTCCCCAGAGCTTTGGAAGCGGCTCACGCAGGCGGAAAAGGTACACCTCGGAATCCAGAGGTGCCCGGTAGAAGACCAGTCCCCTCTAGTGCAGTGCACCAAGTGCCTAGGCTACGGACACGGCAGAAATCTCTGCAAGGCAGAAAAAGAAAGCTGTGGCTATTGTGGCGGGACGCACAATGGAAGAGACTGTTCAGTCAGGGCAAACGGTGGCCCCCCTGCCTGCGTGAATTGCATCAAAGTAGGAAGAGAGGGAAAAGACACGGTACATCCAGCGTTCAGCTCCGAATGTCAAGAGAGACAAAAATGGGACAACATAGCGAGGTCACGTGTGTCCTATTGCTAAGGGCGACGACGGAAACAATGAGTCACACACCCCGCAAAGTACACGAGGACCGGCAGGTAGGCTAAAGTTCATCCAGGCCAACCTGCAACGCTCCAAGCTTGCAACAGCAGAACTCCACCATGCGGCCGAAGAGATGGGAATCTCAATCGCACTTGTCCAAGAGCCCTATGTTGGGAGAACAGGTGTGATGAAACAAAACCCCGGCACACAAGTCATCCAGTGCACTCTCAATCGGCAAAAACCAGTTAAGGCGGCAATCGTCGTGTTCGGGAACAACCTGGAAGTCATTCACGACCCCCAGATTGTCACCGAAAACGTTGCAGCCGTTCAGCTGAAGGTGGGTCAGCTTAAGCTTGGAGTCATATCAGTCTACTTTGAGGGTGACCAAGATATAGACCCATACCTCGTCAAAACCAAGGAGGCAATCACAAAGTTACGCAGTTCGAACATACTGGTGGGGGGAGACGTTAACGCGTGGAGCCAGTGGTGGGGCAGCAACAGCGAAGACCACCGAGGGGCGTCGTACAACGCATTCCTATCGGAACAAGACCTTCAGATTCTCAACACGGGCCAGACTCCAACCTTCGAATGTTACAGGGGAGACAGGCTATACCAGAGCATAGTCGACGTTACTACATGCAGTGTGTCGTTGTTGGGGAGAGTTGAGGATTGGCGTGTAGACAGAAATGTAACGACATCCGACCACAACGCGATAACATTTTCGTTACGCCTAGAAAAAGCGCTAGAGCCTCTTAAACCAGTCTCTACACGCATATATAACACCAAAAAGGCAAAGTGGTCGAACTTCAAAACGCGCCTAAAGGCATACCTGTCAGAACACAGCGTCACACCTGCCTCAGTATCGGAGGTCTCTAACCACGAAGAACTGGATGCTCTTGTCTCAAAATACGTCGAACTAATACACCGCTCGGCCAAAAAGACGATACCGAAAATTGGAAACAAGAAAACCGACTCGAGACCTCCGTGGTGGACTGATTCTCTTGAACAGTTAAAGCAAGAAACACTGACCAAGAAAAGGAGAATCAGGAATGCGGCCCCTAGTCGAAGGAACCTGGTCATCGACGAGTACGGCAAGACAAAACTAGAGTACCTAACTAGAGCAGCGGAAGCGGCAACTGAAAACTGGAAGCAGTTCTGCTCCACGCAGGACCGGGAGAGCATGTGGGATGGCATCTACAGAGTCTTGAGGAAGACTGCCAGAAGACAGGAAGACACGCTCCTGAGAAACACCGCAGGCGAAACACTAAGCCCTGAGCAATCAGCGGATCTTCTGGCAAAAACGTTCTACCCAGACGACTCTGTGGACGCCGAACAACAACACCACGCGTCGGTCCGGAGACTTGCGGAGGAATGTTCAACAAATGAAATCCAGGGCCTGTCGGCCGACGATCCACCATTCACACCCGCGGAGCTGGAAATGGTCCTTCAGCGACAAAACCCAAAGAAAGCTCCAGGACCCGACGGATTGACGGCCGACATCTGCACAGCTGCTATCAATTGCAACAGGGAGGTTTTCCTGGCGCTGGCCAACAAGTGCCTGTCATTACCGCACTTCCCAAGGCAATGGAAAATAGCTCACGTGTGCATACTCCGTAAGCCGGGCAAGGACGACTACACCCACCCAAAGTCATACAGACCAATAGGACTGCTCTCGGTCTTGGGCAAAATCGTCGAGAAACTCGTCGTAGGCAGACTGCAGCACCACTTCCTCCCGACACTAAACACACAACAATACGGGTTCATGCCGCAGCGGGGAACCGAGGACGCCCTCTATGTCCTAATAGAGCACATACGGGCCGAAGTAAAAGCCAAAAAGGTAGTGCTTTTAGTATCACTGGACATTGAGGGGGCCTTTGACAACGCGTGGTGGCCTGCCCTCAAAATCCAGATGCTACACAAAAAATGCCCCAAGAACCTCTTCGCTCTCGTATCTTCATACCTGGAGGACCGGTACATCAGGGTCAACTACGCCAGAGCGACTAGTGAGAAGGGCACCACAAAAGGATGCGTCCAGGGCTCAATAGCCGGTCCGACGTTCTGGAACCTTATCCTAGACTCGCTCTTGGAGGAATTGACGACAATGGGGGTATATTGTCAAGCGTTTGCGGATGATGTGGTCCTCGTTTTCTCGTCTCACGAGGTCAGCTCTCTGCAGCAGTCAGCTCAAAGAACGCTGCAGGCAGTGTCAGACTGGGGTGAACGAAACAAGCTTCGCTTTGCCGCTCACAAGACCAACGCAATGGTGATTACGAAGAAGCTCAAGTATGACACCCCCGTAATTCACATGTCTGGCATTCGGCTGAACCTTGTCGAGGAGATCAAGCTGTTGGGACTCATCATAGACCACAAACTCACCTTTAATGCGCACGTAACTGCAACATGCAAAAAAGCTGCAGACATCTACAAACAACTAGCGTGCGCGGCAAGGGTGACATGGGGCCTAAACAGCGAGATAATCAGGACCATATACGTTTCGGTGATAGAGCCGATCGTGTTGTATGCAGCGAGCGCGTGGGCCCCGGCAGCAGAGAAACTGATGACAAGAAATCAGTTAGACTCGCTGCAAAGAGGCTTCACGCAGAAGATCTGCAAAGCGTACCGCACGGTGTCTCTAACATCGGCTCTCATCCTGTCAGGCCAACTGCCCCTAGATCTCCGGGTCACTGAAGCATCTACACTATTCAAGGTCAAAAAGGGTCATTCACAGGAGTACCTACCACCGGGAAGAGAGGTCGAGCGCAAGGCCGGGCCCCTACAGATCCCCCATCCATCGCGGCTCATAATAACTGAGTATGAGTGCCTCGAGAACATGGATCCTGAAACCCTGAGTGACCACCAAGTAACCGGACCCCATATTTACACCGACGGCAGTAAAATAGAGGGGAAAGTCGGTGCGGCCTTTACTTGGTGGAACGAAGGCAGGGAATCCAAGTACTCAACCTTCCGCCTGGAGCCACACAACACTGTCTTTCAATCGGAAATGTACGCATTATATCGAGCAGTCAGGACGGTGAGAACGTCTAGGATGGCCTCCGCTAACATATTAAGCGACTCAAGATCTTCGCTTGATTTGTTGAGAAGCCCATCTGTCACTCACCCGTTGGCACTCGGTATAAAAAGGCTAATACGTGAAATCCGAGAGGAGGGCAGAGACGTGAGGCTGTTTTGGTTGAGAGCACACGTGGGTACTCCTGGGAACGAGAGAGCGGATGAGCTAGCAAAGAAAGCGGCTCTTACAAAGAAAACAGCCCCCGACTACGACAAGGTACCAATATCCTTCATCAAGAGGCAGATTCGTGAGGAAACTGTAAAGAAATGGCAGCAGCGGTACGAATCCTCCAGCACAGGTTCGGTCACTAAAGTGTTTTTCCCCACCGTTCAGGCGGCAAGGAAGATCCTCAAAGGCATGGCACTGTCACCTACCCATGTCCAAATCTTGACCGGTCACGGAGGATTCGGGGCCTATCTCCATCGATTCCACCTTAAAGACAGTCCCTCATGCGTCTGCGATCCCAATTATGAAGAGACAGTATGGCACGTGCTTACCGAGTGCCCAAGATTTGGTCGTGAGCGAATGGACCTAGAAACTGAAATCCAGATCTCAGTTATTCAGTCCACACTCCATTCCATCATGGAGAACAAGGCAACCAGAACACCATTCTTGGAATTCGCGAGCAGGATCGTGCAGGTCGTAGCAAAGGCCAATGGTTCGACTCAGTTCACCCCACACACACATAACCCTACACCCACACTCACACCCGCACCCACACAAACACATCGTACCGTGAGCACAGCAGTCACCACAAACACGCCCAGCCCCAGCAGTTCCCAGCCAAACCCTCGCATCTTGGCTTTACGCCAGTTACTTACATGGGGGGAGAGTGGGCAACCGGGCGTCAGAATCCGTGGAGTGGCCCTCTTCATGAACAAGAACGCCGAGAGACTTGGTATAAGCTTCTGCCGCGTAGAAAGGGAAAACCGCGTCGCGATATCACCGGGCCTTGCAGCGTTGATTAACGGGAGCACCTCAAAAGCGAGCATGAAACGCTCAAAGTTCAACGCGTTACCTGAAGCGGAAGTTGCCGAACACCGATACCGTCTACTGCGATCACAAAACAAGACGATCGCACTATTCGAGTGGTGTGAGGAAACTCCGTTTGCACAAGCATGCTCCCTGCTCACCGAAATCGGAGAAGCTGGCCGGTCAGCGAGCGGATGCCCTCGAATAATCAGCGTGGACGCAATGGCGATTGGCTACGATAGGGGAGGAGTTGCCGACCGGTACGGATGCATCAAAGCCTCACAAGATCACGAGGTAGTAGTTTACGAGGACAGGGGGGAAGACTTAAGCTTCCTAAAATCTCCCCGTAACGATGCCGAAAAGACCGCGACCGACCGGCGGGTATCTTCCATGTCGGCCCCAACCACGCCTTGTGGTTCAGAGCGACTACAGCAGAAGCTTGCCGCGGAGAAAGCCGCTTCAGACAAGAAAAGCGGTAGTTCAAGAGAGGAAACCAAGACATCCAAGAGTCGATTAAAGAACATCTCAAACCTCCTCAGTAGGCTACTTGGAGTCAAAAGTTCGAAGCCAGGAAACCCCCAACATAACACCCAAGCGGCCGCATTGCGGGATTTCACCAGGGTTACCCCGAAACCTCCTAAAGAGCAGCGGCCATTTCCAACAAGGGCCGACAAAGGAGAGGTCAGTCCGCCGAAACTCAAGCCAGCAACGGAGCCCGCAGACCACATAGCGAACGCCTTTCTTGAGTTTCAAGCCATCACTAAAGCTACCAAAGCAGTCAGTCTCATGACTTGCCAGAAAATCATGCAGTCTTACCAGCTGGAGATTGAAGGTCTGCTTAAAGTGAGACTCGAAGAGGCTGAAGCAGCCATATACGATAACGCCAACTCCCAAGTAATCAAAGGAGAAATGACTGGCACGTACATGGCTGCGTACAACGCTACACACGGCTTCGTGCCGTTGGATGAGTCAGCAACGTCACAGACTGGCTACATAACCTTCGTGACTCCCGAAAGTGACCCAATAGTGGTGGTGGCTCGATGTACCAAAATCATGCTGGACGACAAGATCCTCGAACAGGCGGAAGCAATCTCGAGGAGCATAAGTCTGAGCGGAGGTTGGGCAATACCGAAGATAAAGTGGGTAAACGGCGTTCCAGGATGTGGCAAGACGACCGGGGTGGTTAATGACTTCGATAAGGATCACGACGTTATCGTCACTACCACAACCGAGGCCGCGAAAGATCTGCGGAAAAAGCTGGCGCACCAAATCGGTGAAGACAACAGAACCAAGGTGCGCACACTGGCCTCAATACTAACGAACGGGTTCAAAGGGCCACACAAATGCAGGCGCATTGTAGTGGATGAGGCTCTCATGAACCACTTTGGGGCCATAGTGATGGCAATTCGTTTGTCGGGTGCGACCGAAGTCGTCCTTATCGGAGACATTAACCAACTGCCCTATCTGGACAGGGAAAACCTATTTCCCCTTAGATACGCCCGTCCGAACTCTGTGGCGACCATCAATGAAGAGATGTCCTGTACGCATCGGAACCCGATGGATGTCGCGTACGCCCTAGCAAAAGTCTATCCTGGCATTTACTCGTCGAAGAACCAAGTCCACTCCCTGCAGCTGAAGAGGTTCACAGGAGCCGATATACCAAGCACCCTCTCCAACACGCTTTTCCTGGTCCATACGCAGGAGGAGAAAAAGTCCCTCATTGACCAAGGATATGGTTCGGGTACTGGATCGAGCGTTCTGACCATCCACGAAGCTCAGGGGCTCACTTGCGAGACAGTCTTCATCCTGAAGACAAAGTCCAAAAACATAGTGATCCACAGCAGCGTCCCCCATGCGGTAGTGGCCGTATCAAGACACACAGCCAGCTGTGTGTACTACGCCGACAACGCAGACGACGCCATTGGACGATTTGTGAGACGAGCACAGGAAGCCGCAACGAACGACATCATAAACACCAACATGATGAATGCTATGCGACATCGGGACATGAAAGTCGTCGACGCGCTGATACGCCTCCAAAGCAATGACCGACGATGCTTTTCGACACAGGGTGGACACCCTTATTGACTCAGCTTATTTTGATATTGGCCTTGCAAAAGCCGGCTGCAGCAGCCGTTCTACGGTGGGAAATCTGCAGCTGACAAATAACCTAAAACCAACCCTACCTTAAATAATTTCTAAGCTAATAACTAACACGTCAAGAATAGTTTGTAAAGGAGGTGGGGCACGGCTGGCATCATGAACCTCGTCATAAGGTTCCGGCTGTCAGCTGTGCAACAATCCTAATAATAATATCTTCATGTTCCTACTGACTCTAGTACATAAGTTAAATACAAAACGTCTATAGTGTACGGTTTTTAAGAATAGTTTGTAAAGGAGGTGAGGCACAGCTGGCATCAAGAACCCTGTCATACTCACTCAAACGACCCGCTGATGGTGGCGTGTGTGTTGGATCGTTCGACTCCCTCAAATATGGTTGAGTAGGGCGGTGCTAATGCAGGCGTCAGTTTTCGTGAACGAACGCTGTCAGTAGAGTCCGGTCAGGTTCCGGTTTGCCAGCTGTGCAACACAGCCTAATCTCTGCATGTAATAGTTTTAGCACAAAAAAAAAAAAAAAAAAAAAAAAAAAAACAACTATCAATATTGAACTAAAAAAAAAAAAAAAAAAAAAAAAAAAAAAAAAAAAAAAAATATGTGTGATGGACTCATTAGTAGTAAGTAGTAGTAAGTTGTACTCCGGAGTCACCACTTGCACGTGGAGCTCAGAGTCACAAAGACAATTGTAACTAAACAAGGGCACGGACGCTTATGTCTGTGGATATTATTGTAAGGCAGGAGGTGGTTTTAGCCGGTTGGAGCCCGGCACTACTCAGACTGGCTCGTCTGTGAGGCAGCTTGAGTGTCCGACCGGATTTCCCCTCCTGCCAAAAAAAAAAAAAAAAAAAAAAAAAAAAAAAAAAAAAAAAAACCACTCAGTTCACCCCACACACACACAACCCTACACCCGCACTCACACCCGCACCCACACAAACACATCGTACCATGAGCACAGCAGTCACCACGAACACGCCCAGCCCCAGCAGTTCCCAGCCAAACCCTCGCACCTTGGCTTTACGCCAGTTACTTACATGCGGGGAGAGTGGGCAACCAGGCGTCAGAATCCGTGGAGTGGCCCTCTTCATGAACAAGAATGCCGAGAGACTTGGTATAAGCTTCTGCCGCGTAGAAAGGGAAAACCGCGTCGCGATATCACCGGGCCTTGCAGCGTTGATTAACGGGAGCACCTCAAAAGCGAGCATGAAACGCTCAAAGTTCAACGCGTTACCTGAAGCGGAAGTTGCCGAACACCGATACCGTCTACTGCGATCACAAAACAAGACGATCGCACTATTCGAGTGGTGTGAGGAAACTCCGTTTGCACAAGCATGCTCTCTGCTCACCGAAATCGGAGAAGCTGGCCGGTCAGCGAGTGGATGCCCTCGAATAATCAGCGTGGACGCAATGGCGATTGGCTACGATAGGGGAGGAGTTGCCGACCGGTACGGATGCATCAAAGCCTCACAAGATCACGAGGTAGTAGTTTACGAGGACAGGGGGGAAGACTTAAGCTTCCTAAAATCTCCCCGTAACGATGCCGAAAAGACCGCGACCGACCGGCGGGTATCTTCCATGTCGGCCCCAACCACGCCTTGTGGTTCAGAGCGACTACAGCAGAAGCTTGCCGCGGAGAAAGCCGCTTCAGACAAGAAAAGCGGTAGTTCAAGAGAGGAAACCAAGACATCCAAGAGTCGATTAAAGAACATCTCAAACCTCCTCAGTAGGCTACTTGGAGTCAAAAGTTCGAAGCCAGGAAACCCCCAACATAACACCCAAGCGGCCGCATTGCGGGATTTCACCAGGGTTACCCCGAAACCTCCTAAAGAGCAGCGGCCATTTCCAACAAGGGCCGACAAAGGAGAGGTCAGTCCGCCGAAACTCAAGCCAGCAACGGAGCCCGCAGACCACATAGCGAACGCCTTTCTTGAGTTTCAAGCCATCACTAAAGCAACCAAAGCAGTCAGTCTCATGACTTGCCAGAAAATCATGCAGTCTTACCAGCTGGAGATTGAAGGTCTGCTTAAAGTGAGACTCGAAGAGGCTGAAGCAGCCATATACGATAACGCCACCTCCCAAGTAATCAAAGGAGAAATGACTGGCACGTACATGGCTGCGTACAACGCTACACACGGCTTCGTGCCGTTGGATGAGTCAGCAACGTCACAGACTGGCTACATAACCTTCGTGACTCCCGAAAGTGACCCAATAGTGGTGGTGGCTCGATGTACCAAAATCATGCTGGACGACAAGATCCTCGAACAGGCGGAAGCAATCTCGAGGAGCATAAGTCTGAGTGGAGGTTGGGAAATACCGAAAATAAAGTGGGTAAACGGCGTTCCAGGATGTGGCAAGACGACCGGGGTGGTTAATGACTTCGATAAGGATCACGACGTTATCGTCACTACCACAACCGAGGCCGCGAAAGATCTGCGGAAAAAGCTGGCGCACCAAATCGGTGAAGACAACAGAACCAAGGTGCGCACACTGGCCTCAATACTAACGAACGGGTTCAAAGGGCCACACAAATGCAGGCGCATTGTAGTGGATGAGGCTCTCATGAACCACTTTGGGGCCATAGTGATGGCAATTCGTTTGTCGGGTGCGACCGAAGTCGTCCTTATCGGAGACATTAACCAACTGCCCTATCTGGACAGGGAAAACCTATTTCCCCTTAGATACGCCCGTCCGAACTCTGTGGCGACCATCAATGAAGAGATGTCCTGTACGCATCGGAACCCGATGGATGTCGCGTACGCCCTAGCAGAAGTCTATCCTGGCATTTACTCGTCGAAGAACCAAGTCCACTCCCTGCAGCTGAAGAGGTTCACAGGAGCCGATATACCAAGCACCCTCTCCAACACGCTTTTCCTGGTCCATACGCAGGAGGAGAAAAAGTCCCTCATTGACCAAGGATATGGTTCGGGTACTGGATCGAGCGTTCTGACCATCCACGAAGCTCAGGGACTCACTTGCGAGACAGTCTTCATCCTGAAGACAAAGTCCAAAAACATAGTGATCCACAGCAGCGTCCCCCATGCGGTAGTGGCCGTATCAAGACACACAGCCAGCTGTGTGTACTACGCCGACAACGCAGACGACGCCATTGGACGATTTGTGAGACGAGCACAGGAAGCCGCAACGAACGACATCATAAACACCAACATGATGAATGCTATGCGACATCGGGACATGAAAGTCGTCGACGCGCTGATACGCCTCCAAAGCAATGACCGACGATGCTTTTCGACACAGGGTGGACACCCTTATTGACTCAGCTTATTTTGATATTGACCTTGCAAAAGCCGGCTGCAGCAGCCGTTCTACGGTGGGAAATCTGCAGCTGACAAATAACCTAAAACCAACCCTACCTTAAATAATTTCTAAGCTAATAACTAACACGTCAAGAATAGTTTGTAAAGGAGGTGGGGCACGGCTGGCATCATGAACCTCGTCATAGGGTTCCGGCTGTCAGCTGTGCAACAATCCTAATAATAATATCTTCATGTTCCTACTGACTCTAGTACATAAGTTAAATACAAAACGTCTATAGTGTACGGTTTTTAAGAATAGTTTGTAAAGGAGGTGAGGCACAGCTGGCATCAAGAACCCTGTCATACTCACTCAAACGACCCGCTGATGGTGGCGTGTGTGTTGGATCGTTCGACTCCCTCAAATATGGTTGAGTAGGGCGGTGCTAATGCAGGCGTCAGTTTTCGTGAACGAACGCTGTCAGTAGAGTCCGGTCAGGTTCCGGTTTGCCAGCTGTGCAACACAGCCTAATCTCTGCATGTAATAGCTTAAGCACAAAAAAAAAAAAAAATACCAAAAAAAAAAAAAAAAAACACAACTATCAATATTGAACTAAACATCCGAAAAAAAAAAAAAAAAAAAAAAAAATGTGTGATGGACTCATTAGTAGTAAGTAGTAGTAAGTTGTACTCCGGAGTCACCACTTGCACGTGGAGCTCAGAGTCACAAAGAAAATTGTAACTAAACAAGGGCACGGACGCTTATGTCTGTGGATATTATTGTAAGGCAGGAGGTGGTTTTAGCCGGTTGGAGCCCGGCACTACTCAGACTGGCTCGTCTGTGAGGCAGCTTGAGTGTCCGACCGGATTTCCCCTCCTGCCACAAAAAAAAAAAAAAAAAAAAAAAAAAAAAAAAAAAAACCTAACCTAACCTAACCTAACCTAACCTAACCTAACCTAACCTAACCTAACCTAACCTAACCTAACCTAACCTTGCGGAGAGAGGCACAATGCGGAGCAAAAATTAGAGACAATAATCAACAAAAATAATATAAATAAAATAATTAATGATAATAAAACTCGCACAACATTTTTAGAATTCTGCATCAAAATTTCAAAGTTAGTAATAAACAGAAATAAAGATATTTAAAAAACTATGCTTTATCATATAAAGGGTGTAAAAAGACCCTTAACGAAAACGAAAACCACATATTCTGCCCATCATTGGGATCATTTTTTTCTTCTGGACCATACCTGGGAACCTTCTAGTTACGGAGATATTGGGGGTCAAAATTCCAATTTTTTCACAAGTTTTTTTTTAAATACTACTTTTTAAGGTTCTAACTTTACTCCAATTACCTCCATGGTCCGTTTACTATTCAAAGCATCCATCAGCAATAAGTTTTGAGCGCATTATATTGAGTTTTACCGTAAAATGTGATTTTTGACCCCAAAAAAAAATTTCGTTTCCCAGCAAAAATTTTTGCGTAAAGTTACTTAGTTTGATGTACAGAATGCTTGGTTGACGGCTTGGTGAAGGGTCTGTTTACACCCCGTATATAAATATTTCGAAGGAAAAGATATACGATTAAAGCATAGGGCAGTAAAGAGTCAAAAAAAAATAACTATAAAATATATTTATATATACTAGTAATAATAATTTATAATATGTAATGTCATAACTTATCAGCAAAAATTTTCAAAATTATAGAAACAATAAAACAATAAGGAAAATTAAAACATTTAAAGTCCAAAAAAGGTCTCTGACTATGTCAGGGGGACACTGGCTGGGCAGGAGTGGTTTTTAGCCGGTTCGAGTCCGGCACTACCTCGACTGTCTCACAAGCTGTGAGGTAGTCGAGGTGTCCGTGGGGATTTCCCACTCCTGCCAAAAAAAAAAAAAAAAAAAAAAAAAAAAAAAAAAAAAAAACCTAACCTAACCTAACCTAACCTAACCTAACCTAACCTAACCTAACCTAACCTAACCTAACCTAACCAGACTCAGAGTGCTGAGGGATAAGGAACCCCAGTTCCCGGCCCAACCAGCACCGAGCCTTGACACAGAGTTCGCGGTGGAGGAGGTAAAGAGGACTCTTGCCTCCATCGAAAAGGGAGTATCGGAGCTGAAGCAGCCGGAAAGCATTCAACAGGGCCCTAAGACCTTCGCCCAGGCTGCAAAAACCCCTAAACGGCCGAACCATACACTGATCATCTCCTCAACAGATCCTCAACACACCGGAGAAAATGTCATCGAGAAAATGAGGGCAGCTCTTGACCTTAAATGTACCGGAGCAAAGGTCGACAAGGTGAGGAAAGCTCGCAACCAAAAGGTCGTGGTAAGCTGCGCGAGCAAAGAAGACCTCGGCCTCGTCAAAAGTCGCATCCAGACCACCAGTGGGCTAAAAGTCCAGGAGCCCATGCCTAGCAACCCACTGATTGTCGTCAAGGGGGTGCTCTCTTCTTACACCAATGAAGAGATGGTGGATCTCCTCCAGGCCCAAAATAAACACCTTTGGAAAGATCTGGACCCGGCTGGCCTTGTCGTTAAACTGAGGTTCCGAAGACGCGCGAGGAATCCTCATGAATGCCATCCGGTCTTCGAACTCTCCCCAGAGCTTTGGAAGCGGCTCACGCAGGCGGAAAAGGTACACCTCGGAATCCAGAGGTGCCCGGTAGAAGACCAGTCCCCTCTAGTGCAGTGCACCAAGTGCCTAGGCTACGGACACGGCAGAAATCTCTGCAAGGCAGAAAAAGAAAGCTGTGGCTATTGTGGCGGGACGCACAATGGAAGAGACTGTTCAGTCAGGGCAAACGGTGGCCCCCCTGCCTGCGTGAATTGCATCAAAGTAGGAAGAGAGGGAAAAGACACGGTACATCCAGCGTTCAGCTCCGAATGTCAAGAGAGACAAAAATGGGACAACATAGCGAGGTCACGTGTGTCCTATTGCTAAGGGCGACGACGGAAACAATGAGTCACACACCCCGCAAAGTACACGAGGACCGGCAGGTAGGCTAAAGTTCATCCAGGCCAACCTGCAACGCTCCAAGCTTGCAACAGCAGAACTCCACCATGCGGCCGAAGAGATGGGAATCTCAATCGCACTTGTCCAAGAGCCCTATGTTGGGAGAACAGATGTGATGAAACAAAACCCCGGCACACAAGTCATCCAGTGCACTCTCAATCGGCAAAAACCAGTTAAGGCGGCAATCGTCGTGTTCGGAAACAACCTGGAAGTCATTCACGACCCCCAGATTGTCACCGAAAACGTTGCAGCCGTTCAGCTGAAGGTGGGTCAGCTTAAGCTTGGAGTCATATCAGTCTACTTTGAGGGTGACCAAGATATAGACCCATACCTCGTCAAAACCAAGGAGGCAATCACAAAGTTACGCAGTTCGAACATACTGGTGGGGGGAGACGTTAACGCGTGGAGCCAGTGGTGGGGCAGCAACAGCGAAGACCACCGAGGGGCGTCGTACAACGCATTCCTATCGGAACAAGACCTTCAGATTCTCAACACGGGCCAGACTCCAACCTTCGAATGTTACAGGGGAGACAGGCTATACCAGAGCATAGTCGACGTTACTACATGCAGTGTGTCGTTGTTGGGGAGAGTTGAGGATTGGCGTGTAGACAGGAATGTAACGACATCCGACCACAACGCGATAACATTTTCGTTACGCCTAGAAAAAGCGCTAGAGCCTCTTAAACCAGTCTCTACACGCATATATAACACCAAAAAGGCAAAGTGGTCGGACTTCAAAACGCGCCTAAAGGCATACCTGTCAGAACACAGCGTCACACCTGCCTCAGTATCGGAGGTCTCAAACCACGAAGAACTGGATGCTCTTGTCTCAAAATACGTCGAACTAATACACCGCTCGGCCAAAAAGACGATACCGAAAATTGGAAACAAGAAAACCGACTCGAGACCTCCGTGGTGGACTGATTCTCTTGAACAGTTAAAGCAAGAAACACTGACCAAGAAAAGGAGAATCAGGAATGCGGCCCCTAGTCGAAGGAACCTGGTCATCGACGAGTACGGCAAGACAAAACTAGAGTACCTAACTAGAGCAGCGGAAGCGGCAACTGAAAACTGGAAGCAGTTCTGCTCCACACAGGACCGGGAGAGCATGTGGGATGGCATCTACAGAGTCTTGAGGAAGACTGCCAGAAGACAGGAAGACACGCTCCTGAGAAACACCGCAGGCGAAACACTAAGCCCTGAGCAATCAGCGGATCTTCTGGCAAAAACGTTCTACCCAGACGACTCTGTGGACGCCGAACAACAACACCACGCGTCGGTCCGGAGACTTGCGGAGGAATGTTCAACAAATGAAATCCAGGGCCTGTCGGCCGACGATCCACCATTCACACCCGCGGAGCTGGAAATGGTCCTTCAGCGACAAAACCCAAAGAAAGCTCCAGGACCCGACGGATTGACGGCCGACATCTGCACAGCTGCTATCAATTGCAACAGGGAGGTTTTCCTGGCGCTGGCCAACAAGTGCCTGTCATTACCGCACTTCCCAAGGCAATGGAAAATAGCTCACGTGTGCATACTCCGTAAGCCGGGCAAGGACGACTACACCCACCCAAAGTCATACAGACCAATAGGACTGCTCTCGGTCTTGGGCAAAATCGTCGAGAAACTCGTCGTAGGCAGACTGCAGCACCACTTCCTCCCGACACTAAACACACAACAATACGGGTTCATGCCGCAGCGGGGAACCGAGGACGCCCTCTATGTCCTAATAGAGCACATACGGGCCGAAGTAAAAGCCAAAAAGGTAGTGCTTTTAGTATCACTGGACATTGAGGGGGCCTTTGACAACGCGTGGTGGCCTGCCCTCAAAATCCAGATGCTACACAAAAAATGCCCCAAGAACCTCTTCGCTCTCGTATCTTCATACCTGGAGGACCGGTACATCAGGGTCAACTACGCCAGAGCGACTAGTGAGAAGGGCACCACAAAAGGATGCGTCCAGGGCTCAATAGCCGGTCCGACGTTCTGGAACCTTATCCTAGACTCGCTCTTGGAGGAATTGACGACAATGGGGGTATATTGTCAAGCGTTTGCGGATGATGTGGTCCTCGTTTTCTCGTCTCACGAGGTCAGCTCTCTGCAGCAGTCAGCTCAAAGAACGCTGCAGGCAGTGTCAGACTGGGGTGAACGAAACAAGCTTCGCTTTGCCGCTCACAAGACCAACGCAATGGTGATTACGAAGAAGCTCAAGTATGACACCCCCGTAATTCACATGTCTGGCATTCGGCTGAACCTTGTCGAGGAGATCAAGCTGTTGGGACTCATCATAGACCACAAACTCACCTTTAATGCGCACGTGACTGCAACATGCAAAAAAGCTGCAGACATCTACAAACAACTAGCGTGCGCGGCAAGGGTGACATGGGGCCTAAACAGCGAGATAATCAGGACCATATACGTTTCGGTGATAGAGCCGATCGTGTTGTATGCAGCGAGCGCGTGGGCCCCGGCAGCAGAGAAACTGATGACAAGAAATCAGTTAGACTCGCTGCAAAGAGGCTTCACGCAGAAGATCTGCAAAGCGTACCGCACGGTGTCTCTAACATCGGCTCTCATCCTGTCAGGCCAACTGCCCCTAGATCTCCGGGTCACTGAAGCATCTACCCTATTCAAGGTCAAAAAGGGTCATTCACAGGAGTACCTACCACCGGGAAGAGAGGTCGAGCGCAAGGCCGGGCCCCTACAGATCCCCCATCCATCGCGGCTCATAATAACTGAGTATGAGTGCCTCGAGAACATGGATCCTGAAACCCTGAGTGACCACCAAGTAACCGGACCCCATATTTACACCGACGGCAGTAAAATAGAGGGGAAAGTCGGTGCGGCCTTTACTTGGTGGAACGAAGGCAGGGAATCCAAGTACTCAACCTTCCGCCTGGAGCCACACAACACTGTCTTTCAATCGGAAATGTACGCATTATATCGAGCAGTCAGGACGGTGAGAACGTCTAGGATGGCCTCCGCTAACATATTAAGCGACTCAAGATCTTCGCTTGATTTGTTGAGAAGCCCATCTGTCACTCACCCGTTGGCACTCGGTATAAAAAGGCTAATACGTGAAATCCGAGAGGAGGGCAGAGACGTGAGGCTGTTTTGGTTGAGAGCACACGTGGGTACTCCTGGGAACGAGAGAGCGGATGAGCTAGCAAAGAAAGCGGCTCTTACAAAGAAAACAGCCCCCGACTACGACAAGGTACCAATATCCTTCATCAAGAGGCAGATTCGTGAGGAAACTGTAAAGAAATGGCAGCAGCGGTACGAATCCTCCAGCACAGGTTCGGTCACTAAAGTGTTTTTCCCCACCGTTCAGGCGGCAAGGAAGATCCTCAAAGGCATGGCACTGTCACCTACCCATGTCCAAATCTTGACCGGTCACGGAGGATTCGGGGCCTATCTCCATCGATTCCACCTTAAAGACAGTCCCTCATGCGTCTGCGATCCCAATTATGAAGAGACAGTATGGCACGTGCTTACCGAGTGCCCAAGATTTGGTCGTGAGCGAATGGACCTAGAAACTGAAATCCAGATCTCAGTTATTCAGTCCACACTCCATTCCATCATGGAGAACAAGGCAACCAGAACACCATTCTTGGAATTCGCGAGCAGGATCGTGCAGGTCGTAGCAAAGGCCAATGGTTCGACTCAGTTCACCCCACACACACATAACCCTACACCCACACTCACACCCGCACCCACACAAACACATCGTACCGTGAGCACAGCAGTCACCACAAACACGCCCAGCCCCAGCAGTTCCCAGCCAAACCCTCGCATCTTGGCTTTACGCCAGTTACTTACATGGGGGGAGAGTGGGCAACCGGGCGTCAGAATCCGTGGAGTGGCCCTCTTCATGAACAAGAACGCCGAGAGACTTGGTATAAGCTTCTGCCGCGTAGAAAGGGAAAACCGCGTCGCGATATCACCGGGCCTTGCAGCGTTGATTAACGGGAGCACCTCAAAAGCGAGCATGAAACGCTCAAAGTTCAACGCGTTACCTGAAGCGGAAGTATCCGAACACCGATACCGTCTACTGCGATCACAAAACAAGACGATCGCACTATTCGAGTGGTGTGAGGAAACTCCGTTTGCACAAGCATGCTCCCTGCTCACCGAAATCGGAGAAGCTGGCCGGTCAGCGAGCGGATGCCCTCGAATAATCAGCGTGGACGCAATGGCGATTGGCTACGATAGGGGAGGAGTTGCCGACCGGTACGGATGCATCAAAGCCTCACAAGATCACGAGGTAGTAGTTTACGAGGACAGGGGGGAAGACTTAAGCTTCCTAAAATCTCCCCGTAACGATGCCGAAAAGACCGCGACCGACCGGCGGGTATCTTCCATGTCGGCCCCAACCACGTCTTGTGGTTCAGAGCGACTACAGCAGAAGCTTGCCGCGGAGAAAGCCGCTTCAGACAAGAAAAGCGGTAGTTCAAGAGAGGAAACCAAGACATCCAAGAGTCGATTAAAGAACATCTCAAACCTCCTCAGTAGGCTACTTGGAGTCAAAAGTTCGAAGCCAGGAAACCCCCAACATAACACCCAAGCGGCCGCATTGCGGGATTTCACCAGGGTTACCCCGAAACCTCCTAAAGAGCAGCGGCCATTTCCAACAAGGGCCGACAAAGGAGAGGTCAGTCCGCCGAAACTCAAGCCAGCAACGGAGCCCGCAGACCACATAGCGAACGCCTTTCTTGAGTTTCAAGCCATCACTAAAGCTACCAAAGCAGTCAGTCTCATGACTTGCCAGAAAATCATGCAGTCTTACCAGCTGGAGATTGAAGGTCTGCTTAAAGTGAGACTCGAAGAGGCTGAAGCAGCCATATACGATAACGCCACCTCCCAAGTAATCAAAGGAGAAATGACTGGCACGTACATGGCTGCGTACAACGCTACACACGGCTTCGTGCCGTTGGATGAGTCAGCAACGTCACAGACTGGCTACATAACCTTCGTGACTCCCGAAAGTGACCCAATAGTGGTGGTGGCTCGATGTACCAAAACCATGCTGGACGACAAGATCCTCGAACAGGCGGAAGCAATCTCGAGGAGCATAAGTCTGAGCGGAGGTTGGGCAATACCGAAGATAAAGTGGGTAAACGGCGTTCCAGGATGTGGCAAGACGACCGGGGTGGTTAATGACTTCGATAAGGATCACGACGTTATCGTCACTACCACAACCGAGGCCGCGAAAGATCTGCGAAAAAAGCTGGCGCACCAAATCGGTGAAGACAACAGAACCAAGGTGCGCACACTGGCCTCAATACTAACGAACGGGTTCAAAGGGCCACACAAATGCAGGCGCATTGTAGTGGATGAGGCTCTCATGAACCACTTTGGGGCCATAGTGATGGCAATTCGTTTGTCGGGTGCGACCGAAGTCGTCCTTATCGGAGACATTAACCAACTGCCCTATCTGGACAGGGAAAACCTATTTCCCCTTAGATACGCCCGTCCGAACTCTGTGGCGACCATCAATGAAGAGATGTCCTGTACGCATCGGAACCCGATGGATGTCGCGTACGCCCTAGCAGAAGTCTATCCTGGCATTTACTCGTCGAAGAACCAAGTCCACTCCCTGCAGCTGAAGAGGTTCACAGGAGCCGATATACCAAGCACCCTCTCCAACACGCTTTTCCTGGTCCATACGCAGGAGGAGAAAAAGTCCCTCATTGACCAAGGATATGGTTCGGGTACTGGATCGAGCGTTCTGACCATCCACGAAGCTCAGGGGCTCACTTGCGAGACAGTCTTCATCCTGAAGACAAAGTCCAAAAACATAGTGATCCACAGCAGCGTCCCCCATGCGGTAGTGGCCGTATCAAGACACACAGCCAGCTGTGTGTACTACGCCGACAACGCAGACGACGCCATTGGACGATTTGTGAGACGAGCACAGGAAGCCGCAACGAACGACATCATAAACACCAACATGATGAATGCTATGCGACATCGGGACATGAAAGTCGTCGACGCGCTGATACGCCTCCAAAGCAATGACCGACGATGCTTTTCGACACAGGGTGGACACCCTTATTGACTCAGCTTATTTTGATATTGGCCTTGCAAAAGCCGGCTGCAGCAGCCGTTCTACGGTGGGAAATCTGCAGCTGACAAATAACCTAAAACCAACCCTACCTTAAAATATAATTTCTAAGCTAATAACTAACACGTCAAGAATAGTTTGTAAAGGAGGTGGGGCACGGCTGGCATCATGAACCTCGTCATAAGGTTCCGGCTGTCAGCTGTGCAACAATCCTAATAATAATATCTTCATGTTCCTACTGACTCTAGTACATAAGTTAAATACAAAACGTCTATAGTGTACGGTTTTTAAGAATAGTTTGTAAAGGAGGTGAGGCACAGCTGGCATCAAGAACCCTGTCATACTCACTCAAACGACCCGCTGATGGTGGCGTGTGTGTTGGATCGTTCGACTCCCTCAAATATGGTTGAGTAGGGCGGTGCTAATGCAGGCGTCAGTTTTCGTGAACGAACGCTGTCAGTAGAGTCCGGTCAGGTTCCGGTTTGCCAGCTGTGCAACACAGCCTAATCTCTGCATGTAATAGAATAAGCACAAAAAAAAAAAAAAAAAAACACAACTATCAATATTGAACTAAACATCCCAAAAAAAAAGTGTGATGGACTCATTAGTAGTAAGTAGTAGTAAGTTGTACTCCGGAGTCACCACTTGCACGTGGAGCTCAGAGTCACAAAGACAATTGTAACTAAACAAGGGCACGGACGCTTATGTCTGTGGATATTATTGTAAGGCAGGAGGTGGTTTTAGCCGGTTGGAGCCCGGCACTACTCAGACTGGCTCGTCTGTGAGGCAGCTTGAGTGTCCGACCGGATTTCCCCTCCTGCCACAAAAAAAAAAAAAAAAAAAAAAAAAAAAAACCTAGCAGACGCATTGAGCGAACCGCTGGGGTTGACTTAATGGAGAATGGTAATTGGGGCCACTTTCTTGAGAAAGTGGCAAAAATTATGCTGGACCGTAAGCCAACTCTAGTGGAATCGTCAAGTTGTGTCGAACGTGATGCAAAATTCTGCAGCTGTTTTTTAGGCCTAGAAATGATTTTGACTAATATATTAAGTATATACAGCAAAAATCATTAAAAACAAAATTAAAAATATAACATAAGCGCAGAAAAATTTGTAAGGTCAAAAATTTATAGGGTGATATAATATAAACATGATTAAAATAGTAAACATAATTTAGGGATAAATAGCACTTGTTGTATAATAATAGTAAATTTATGAATTCTTTAGTAAAAAACAAAATTTAATATTTAACTTAGTATGAATAAAACAGCACCAAAAAATTTAAGTAAAACAAAAATATAGTAAAACATAGTTTATGTAAATGTGTAGAAATAAAATAAAAGTTAAAACAAGTCATAGAGTGTGGTCTCCTCGGCCGCCGATCAAACCGGTCGCTAAGAAAGTTTAAACCCGTACCAAAGGTCTCTGATCTTCATGTCAGAGGGACACTGGCTAGGCAGGAGTGGTTTTTAGCCGGTTCGAGTCCGGCACTACCTCGACTGTCTCACAACCTGTGAGGCAGTCGAGGTGTCCGTGGGGATTTCCCACTCCTGCCCAAACAAAAACAAAAAAAAAAAAAAAAAAAAAAAAAAAAAAAAAAAAAACCTAACCTAACCTAACCTGAGCGAACCTAACCTGAGCGAACCTAACCTGAGCGAACCTAACCTGAGCGAACCTTACCTGAGCGAACCTAACCTGAGCGAACCTAACCTGAGCGAACCTAATCTGAGCGAACCTAACCTGAGCGGCCAGGGTTTTCTCGGACGGCATTAAGATTGCATACATCCTGACAGAATTGCCCGGTCTTTTGTGAAGAGAGGCATCGCACGGAACAAAAAATAAAGACAGCAATAAACAAAAATAACATAAATAAAATAATTAGCGACAACAAAACTCGAAAAAAATTCCTGGAATACTGCATCAAAATGTCAATTAAAGTAATAAATACATATTACCCATATATTCGATAAATTTAGGGTCCAGTTTTGTGAAGTAGGGTACCGTAAAACGGGGTTACTTTGACAGCTGGGGTAACTTTGATGATAGCTAAACTTGGCATGTTTTTTCGGATTTATTGCGTGATACTGATCGCAGCCAAAATTTAGTTTGTTCTGTTGGCCAGACTGACAGCACGGCTATATTTTGCCGAAGCGTCGACGAGTAGTTGTTGTCGGAACTGTATAAAATTATTTGTTAAGGTTTAGTGTCAAAAAGGTTTCAAAAAATTGTCTGAATAACTTCAGTGGCACAGGCGTAAGTATTATTGTTTGATTTCTAGTTTTTCACTGTTTTAATTACACGTTTCTTTATGATTTAGAGCATGTTTGCATTTTTGGTTACGGTCGCCATTTTATTTTGCATGAACACTTTAAGTTCATGGGGGCTACATTGTTACATAGTTTATCAATTTCAACCCAATGGTTGTGGTACCCAGACTTATAGGAGTAATGTACAAATTATCAATTTAACACCATTTGTTGCTTTTGTTTTAGTTGCCTCATGGTTCGCACCTACAAAAAGACCGCGGGTTCCCGCAATTATAAAAATTACACAGAGAAGGCAACGGAAGAAGCAAATTCCCAAATGACGTGAAGATAAAAGAATTGTAGTTTTTTATAATACAACTAAACTTTTGTCACTTGTTGATTTTTTTGATTTTTTATAAATAATAAAGAAGTGGGTATCAAAGTAGCCCCACTATCAATACAACTTTGATAAATAGGTTTTTATTTTATTTTTATTTTTATATTCACAAAGAACATTGCCCACTTATTAGAACAACCGTGGCCTACAGTAAACTCTGATAAATAGTTTATGGAATTATAGTTTAAGTTATTATGATCACCTTCTAGTACTTATCAGTTAAGAAAATAAGTCGCCATTTGGAAATAAAACAGTCTTAATTCATTTTATAACATTTATTTTTTCTTAAGCACAGACGTATTCTATACACTTGCAATCACTTTTGAATGGTAAGTACATAATGTTTAATGTACAATTTATCGTACTTCGACAATTTCTAATGGATGAGATCTCAAGCGCCTCATACCCACTCTACAATTCGTACAGCGAACGTTGCTTGCGCCGCCGCCAGTTAGCCCTGCGATGACTCGCTCGAGACAGCAGAGCTGCTCGGATCCATATGCGCGCCGGAGCGGATTGTAAAAGCGGGGCGAGAGTAAATACGTGCGAGGGCATTAGATGTAGGGCCAACAATTTCCACATTCTCATCAGAGTTGTCATTCAAAGAGGAGCCAGGGTCCAAGTACGCGCGAGGGTCGTCATTCGGGTGAGGTTGATCGGAGTCCATTGTCGTAAAAAAGGTCGCAAAAGAGCACAAACCACGGCAAAAGAAAACTACGATAGCGAGTATTAGCTAACGCGCTAACGAGGAGGGGGATTACAGCTTACCAGGGGTAGGACAGTTCCATATATCGACAGATTTGGGGTAATTTCTTTCAAAATGCGACATCTGTTTTTTGCATCCAAAACAATTAGTTACCTTATGTCACCACAGATGGCGAAACCGGCGACACCATCGATCCTGATATAATTTGTGACTCAAAACTTAATAAATGAAATATAATTTCATTACCTAATCATTTTATTTAACACGTATTATAATTATTTGCAAATATTTATGTAGATTACAATCTGCGTAATAATTACAATAGCAACACATTGAATTATTGATTTGGTAATGATTGTCAAATGTCAAATTGTCAGGTCAAAATTCAAATAATATGGCGACTGTACCATAGAGTAAAGTAATATAACGGGTATAGAGAGCCCGCTCGCACAATTTTTTGAAGACCGCTAATGTCAATTGATCGGATAAATAGCGCCATCTATTATTTGCATCCACAAACTTGCGACATATATAGCTATAACTAGCTATAGGTACTACTTATGCATTAGTGCACCTATACTTTAAGCTTCCTGACTATTTTACTTGTTTTTGAAGTTGATAAAGTTTTACATCATTTTACTTTTTCTCTTTACTAAGTAACAAAATCATAGTAAAACTTTATCAAATTAAAAAAACAAGTAAAATAGTAAGGAAGCATCAATTTCAAAAGGTACACAGTGGATACATAAAAAAACAACTTTTATTTTATAAAAAACTTATTTATTTATCTTGTGTTTATTTTATAAGCTTGCGCCTCTGCTTTAATTTCATCCGCACCATGATATGTGATTTTGCCAGACAAAATCCGGTTTGTTGAACAAGTCCAACTATATGAGCACATTAATACTTGGGTTTTCAAAATAATTCGTACACTTCACTACGGAGTCCTGTCCGGACTCAACACAACGCGGATCGGCGGATTAATTTCACGAAGAAAGGCACAAACACTGAATGAAAACTACAAACAAGCGCAAGCGCAGGGTACAGTCGCCATATTATTTGAATTTTGACCTGACAATTTGACATTTGACAATCATTACCAAATCAATAATTCAATGTGTTGCTATTGTAATTATTACGCAGATTGTAATCTACATAAATATTTGCAAATAATTATAATACGTGTTAAATAAAATGATTAGGTAATGAAATTATATTTCATTTATTAAGTTTTGAGTCACATATTATATCAGGATCGATGGTGTCGCCGGTTTCGCCATCTGTGGTGACATAAGGTAACTAATTGTTTTGGATGCAAAAAACAGATGTCGCATTTTGAAAGAAATTACCCCAAATCTGTCGATATATGGAACTGTCCTACCCCTGGACTGTACCCTGCGCTTGCGCTTGTTTGTAGTTTTCATTCAGTGTTTGTGCCTTTCTTCGTGAAATTAATCCGCCGATCCGCGTTGTGTTGAGTCCGGACAGGACTCCGTAGTGAAGTGTACGAATTATTTTGAAAACCCAAGTATTAATGTGCTCATATAGTTGGACTTGTTCAACAAACCGGATTTTGTCTGGCAAAATCACATATCATGGTGCGGATGAAATTAAAGCAGAGGCGCAAGCTTATAAAATAAACACAAGATAAATAAATAAGTTTTTTATAAAATAAAAGTTGTTTTTTTATGTATCCACTGTGTACCTTTTGAAATTGATGCTTCCTTACTATTTTACTTGTTTTTTTAATTTGATAAAGTTTTACTATGATTTTGTTACTTAGTAAAGAGAAAAAGTAAAATGATGTAAAACTTTATCAACTTCAAAAACAAGTAAAATAGTGAGGAAGCTTAAAGTATAGGTGCACTAATGCATAAGTAGTACCTATAGCTAGTTATAGCTATATATGTCGCAAGTTTGTGGATGCAAATAATAGATGGCGCTATTTATCCGATCAATTGACATTAGCGATCTTCAAAAAATTGTGCGAGCGGGCTCTCTATACCCGTTATATTACTTTACTCTATGCAGCTTACTGTCAAATCCATGGCATCCGTCAAAGGACAATGTTGCCGTATTTAGAAATAAAATCGATTATTTGCAACGATTGTTGGTCTCGATCAATTTAATAAATTCAATTTAATAAAGGATATTATAAGTTACTTTGTCGCATTAGATTTATTATCTGTAATGGCAAAGGAAACATGTCATGTGAATAAATAAATAAATGAAATAAATGAATTTTCATCTAAATACGGCAAAGCCGTAAAGGATACAGTGATTTAATCATTCTATGTTTATGTATGTGTAGACTATAGGATCTCTGTTCTGAGGTGTTTATGATCATAATAGTTTTGTCTTAAAAGATCGAGTAGGTTTCGTTCAAAGAAACTAAAATGGCCGTGACATCAGAAAAACTTTTCGCTAACCATAGAAATATTTAAAATCAGTTTAAAAACCAGGAATCCGACTAACGTATTGAGCAATATTATAAGCGCTTCCCAAAGTCAAGACCTTATAATACTTAAGTTTTAATTTAAATAGTACCTAGCCGACAAGTTGCTTTTTTTTTTCGCTGACGGTTTTAGTTTTTAAGTATTTTTTATTTTATACTAATCTTATATTTTATTTTACGCAATATATTTTCTCAGCAAAGTCACAGCTAAATAAGATGAAAGTGTTAAGTGTACATGAAATAGCACAGAAGTGTATCTACACTGTTCATCATCATCATCAACCTTTTTTACTCTACGGCTGGATAACAGTCTTGTCCTTCGATTGCACGCCACTATGCACACAGGTTCATTTTTAATGAATTAATTAATCCATATTTATTAATATGGATTAATTAATAATTAATCGATTGGATAAATCCGTAATCGATTATATTTATTAAATGAAATGAAATTGAACAAAATTATAATAGCAACCCTAAACTTCGCCTGGAAGTGAAACTCGCATTGATAATGTTAAATTACTTATTTATTTGTTATGATCACGGCGTCATATTTAGAGATAGAACTTAAACGAATAATTCCTACTTAAAAAACTTATATTTTTTGATTTTCTTTCAAAATGTGTCCGTGTGTCACATAATATGTGGGCCATAATTGGGCATTGTCTTTTGTAATTTTTTGTTGCAATAATTAATTTACGTAATGAGTCTACATTACAGTTTTTTTTTACATTTTTGTCGTTGAAATTGCAAGCGTAGCGTCCATTTAAAATGAAAAATTAATCAATGTCACCCCGTTTTACCAGTATCTGTTTTTATTTTCGTTATCATTATTATTGAACATTAGTTTATTAGGGTTTAAATACGGCTTAAATCGATAAAACATTAAATTAAAATTCGGTACGATAAAAATTCGTGCTGTCAATTTGACACTCGGGCCACATTATTATCATTATTAATATTAAGTAAAGTTAGATTGAATTTAGATTATTACTAAACAGCAATTGAATTAATTGATGCTTTAGAGCAGCAGTCGGCAACACGCGGCCCATGTATGTTTTGTAAAAAAGTTTTAACATTTATTATGTCAAAATAATTGCATTAATTAATGGATAAGCGCGCCTCTTAAGAGCTAACAGATACTCAATGGTTAATAGACCTTGGATTTTTGACAGATGTAACTCATGAATTAAATACGCTGAATGTAAGGCTTCAAGGCAGTGGCGTAGCGTGGGGGGTGCCGGGGGGGCCATGGCCCCGGGCGGCATATTCCAGGGGGCGGCAGAGAGCAAGAGCCCGGACGCGGTAAGCGGAACCAGGCTGTGGCGTCAGGTCATAATTATCAGATCAGGTCATTGCTAAAGTCATCGGGACTACGTTGCAAAAACAAGGGCAACCAAGAAGTGGAGTACATGCCGCTGGCCCGGGGCGGCTTTTCATACAAGCCTCTATTCTGGTCTGCCGCCCCGTATTTTCTAGATACAAGCACTTAATTCTTCTAGCCTGCCGCCTCCCTTTTTATATCTGTATTTATGGTAAAAAGAAAATCGAACCTATCTGGGATGCTAAAATTTTCTAGCTCGCTTCGCTCGCTCTTACAGCTAAGTTTTCTTAATCGTTCCATATCTTTAATACATTCGTAGAAAAAGTATGTTAAATTCCATTTGTTTGAATCGTGAAAAGAAAATCTGTTACCTATCCGAGGCGGGGTGCTAAAATTTTCGAGCTCGCTTCGCTCGCTCTTGCATCCTACTTACTCTCAAATCTAAAGCTTTAATGCATAATTCGATAAAAAAGCTTATTTATCTATATGAATATAAAGAAAACGACGAATAGTTAAAATAAAATGTAATTTATCAATGTGCTAAAAAATTTTGAGCTCGCTGTTTTTGTTAATTTCCCGAACGGCAGACCTTATACACTACGTATTAGCTATATTAGCAATTGAACATGACAAACCTACATACATACGAAGAAATGATCATCATCATCATTCTGTTGCCCTTCTTATCCCAATTCATTAGGGATAAGCGTAGAATGTCTTCCTCTTCCATACCTCTCTAACTCTTTATTACTCGTCATCTCATCAGAAACCTCCTTTCTTGAATGAAATTGTGTATAAAAAAGATTTTACTTTGAAAAATAAACTTAGGTATAGATTTTTTTTTTAAATAATTTAAAAAAATGCTTTGTATTTTGACTCTTTCCTACGTTTCTTGACTAATTATGAAATTAGAGGGGGCGGCCAAAATTACATTCGGCCCCGGGCGGCAAAATCCCACGCTACGCCACTGCTTCAAGGTAAAAACAAACTAATCTCTGATATGCACACGGACGTAAAAGCATTCCAAATGAAAAACAAACGCTTTATAAAACATATTGATGAAAAAAAGTTAGATCATTTTCCGAATTGTAAAAAGGCTGTCGAGGAAGCTGGAATTAATTTTCATTGGAAAAATCATAAAATGAGAGATATTTTGATACAACTGCAAACTCAATTCAGCGACAGATTTGATGATTTTGAGACCCAGCACCCAATCCTGATTTCGTTAATCAAATCGTTATACGAGTATTAGTTTGAGTTGCATGCGTTTACAATTTAAATAAAATTTTGGACTTGATTTGTTACTTCCCATTTTGTTACCTTTGTGTGGTAACGTATAAGTGGAAAAGAGGGTAACAAAATAGGAAATTATTAGGCTGAGTATATATTAACTGTCTGTTTATAATAATTATTATTACAATTATATATGCGTATTGTGTGTAACCTGTACCGGTTTGGATTAATCATCAATTAGGATTGATTAAAAAAGACCATTAACTGTTTGAGCATGATTGAGCTTCATTTTTTTACAGCTCGCAATCAAAAATGCCTCTAACCCCTGCTGAGAAAATGAGGCGGTACCGGGAAAGGCTTAAAGAAAACCCAGAAAAGATGGAGGAGCAGCGAATACGAAACTTAGAAAGAATACCATCAATATTTATATAAATCAGTAAAGGAAATGTCAGAAGACGAAAAAAGAAACAAAGACAGACTTTGACAGCAGTTCATACTATAATATATATAATTTAAAAAAATAATTATTTTTAATAACTTTTATAATTTGAACTGCTGTGAACACTTGGCTTAAAAATTCCCATTTTGTTACCAGTTTTCCATGTTTGTTACTGTCCCATAAAAGCGGACACGTATTTCTTTTCAAAATTGATTGTTTTTAATCTTAAGATGTAATTTTATGAAAAAAACACAAAGGTGTGCATTATTGTGTCATATGTAGACATGTAAAATTAAAATAAAACGACATTAAAGCGCCTTTACTGTGATTTTAAAAAAGATTTGTGGACAAATGGTAACGTAAAGGAAATATTACTGCTTTTATGTAACATTTTGCTGTAAATAATAACAGTTTTCTTTATAGACACGTTAAATTATGGTTATCTTATCCTATTTAAATTAATAAAACTTCTCGAAATTAATTTGGTATTTTAGTAAATGTAATTGATTGAAGGTAACAAAATGGGAATATTTTTCCGCCTATGGTTTATTTCTACACATTTCTCTGCTTTTTTACAAATTAAATCTCGAAATAAACCACATATTAAGAATCTTTAGACATCTATTTACAAATTAAAATAAAAGAAATAACTTTATTTTAAGATTTTTATTTTAGTAACATATCTTAGTAAAGGTGCAATTATTTTGAGAAATGCTCATTAATATGTTTTATGTGAATGGTAGTAAAAACTATTGCGTACTGGTAGATTAAAAACATGCTCGAGATTGTTGTATAAAATTCTCATTTTTTGTATTTAAAATGGTTTTTGTTGTACTTCAGGGTTCGTCCCACTGGTTTTGTCAATTGAACCATAAAAAAGAGTTTTTAAGCTAATTGAAAACGATGAAATTGGCCGTGATCAAAGTTTTCAACATAAATGAATGATATTATAGTAAAAATTCATCGAATTTGCATTTTTTTTTCTTTTTTTTCAGCGAGTTCTTCTTTCGTTCCAGAAGCTGAGGGTACTTCAGGGATGCGAGTAGCAACGCGTAGACACCTTTTTGACATACTTAATGCAGGAACAAGACTTGCATAGTTTGGAGGAAAAGTTGAATTATCTCGAGTGGTATAATTTATCATAACATGAGTATTGTGAAGAACAAAAGAAGGAAGTGAAGCATAAATTTAATTATCCTACTTGAAGTCTCAATTTAAGAAAAAGTGGATAGTAGCTCATAAAAAAGCACCACTTTTTCTTAAAAAGAATGATAATGGGCTACAAGTAACATTCGAAATACCGAGGGCTAAACGGCGTTCTTCTGGTCGACCAACAAAGTCATTTTTGGAGTCAAGTGGAAGGAGTAAACGCAGAAAAACATGAGAAGTACGCAGTGCTGTTGAAAAAGAACATGCTGCTCAGACATGCCTTCATCGTTCGGCGTTCATTCGTTCGTTTGCTCTATTTGGTTATGAGACTGCGAAGATGTACATGGATTTATATCTCTGGCATCCTATGACTCACACAATGCATAAAATACTAATTCATGACACAACTATCATGGAAAATACACTTTTGCTTATAGGTTTACTATCGGAAGAAGCAGCAGAGGCGCGTTACAAGTAGCATGCAAAAACGGGGTTGTTTATAAAAACCGAATTTTTCGGGTTTTTTGTTTACAAAACCGGTTAAATCGGTTTTTGTCAATCTTTATTAATGAAATGAGAAAAATGTGTGTAAAGAAATTAAAATGCTAAAGTCTAATCAAAATATGTACCTATTTTTTACGTTTATCTCGCTTATGTTTATAACTAGCACTTTGCCCGCGACTTCGTCCGCGTGGGTTACGTACATTTTCCATACAAACAAAATTCCCCCTTTTCACCCCCTTAAAGGTTAAATTTCCAAAAACCCCTTCTTAGTGCTCCCCTACATTATAATAGGAAGCCGTGTATAAAATTTCACATTCCTAGCCCCAGTAGTTTCGGCTGTACGTTGATATGTCAGTCAGTCAGTTCTCCTTTTATATATATAGATAGATAATGAGCATTTGTTTGGTCTGAATAAAGTTACAACTACTAAATAACAATACACAAAGTTTCTTTTCTTTAAACATAACACAGAATAAAGCTTACTATTTAGGTCCCCTTTTGATAATAAGTTTTCTAAGCTATTCGGAAAAACAAAATGCTTTGAAGGGCAGGCCATCCAAAGCATCCGTCTTTGATACGACGTAAGTACAGAATGTAATTTTGTGAAAAAATCTGTCATTTTTTGTTTTTTTTTTTGTTTTTGAAGGATCCGTTTGGGTATCTTGACTATCTTTGAACGTGGCTCGCAAAAAGTAAAACCATACTGATGATTTATCACCAGCAGATTTTTTATTTTCCACATATTTTATCTTCGCTGTATTGGTATCATCTTCATCGCCAGCCTTCGATGATATGATGATGAAATATTAAGAGCCATTGTAGCAAACATTATCATCATAATCTTGAAAATAATGACGGACAACTGGAAGGAAGTTTTAGGCGATGTAGTCTAGTTAAATGCGCTTCAGGTGAAGAAACTCACAATGAAACAAACAAAGTCACCGACTTCCGAAGCTAAAGTTATTTTCCACTTTTATGTGTTTTTCTTTTGGAAGCTGGTTATCTTTTTTGTTATTCATGAGTACCATTATGGTTCAATAGATGTCGCTGCATGTATCTCACGTAATATTGATGATAAGTTCTTCTGGAACACTCAGTATTTTACTGCTACATAAATACCCTTGATGATAAAACTATTTATTTGAAAAAGAATTAATACTACGATACAAATGTAACCAACTTTTGTTTCGAACTACCAGCAATCTAATAGAACACAACAGCTGCTATTGTGACTTAACTATGATAGTTAGATATATTCTAGTGGACTTTTTTGTAGGTAATAATGAGTACTTTAATAATGTAGTACATGATTTTGAAATATCATCAATAGTTTTCTCAGCGCACACTATATAATGAATTTTATAGGCAGATCAGTCGGTCATCTTAGTGGCGGTTGCTACTTTGGGTCAAATTATTGAAATTTTCTTAAGGATTTCTAATTATTTTGAAAATAAATTGTAGCCTATGTTACTTCATGATAATTTAGCTTTCTATTGGTGAAAAAGTGGTTAATATCAGTCCAGTAGTTTCAGAGCTTATTTGGTACAAACAAACAAACAAAAAAATCTTTCCTCTTTATAATATTAGTATAGATTAATCAACATCACTTAATATAGCACGGGAGCTTGTTTAGAAGCTAGAGTGAAGGAGGACACAGTTTCAACACAAACACAACCCGTAATCAGTCATCAAGCCACAATGAATGCACCATTATCCTGGAAGGCACTGAAGGCAGGCAAGTCTGCGTGCTACCTGCGGTTGTTACCGCGCGCGTGTCCACGGCCGCGCACGTACGTTTTGTGCGCGTGTTTGCCGGAGTGCTCCTGCGAGGGCGGCGCGAAACGGTCGGTCTTGCCGCCGTGCGGAGGGACGGGCGCGGGCGGCGCCTGTAGCGAGCGCAGCGGAGCGTGCGCACCGTTGGAGCGGTCGGGCGCGGCTGGCGCGGCGACCGCGGGCGGTGGCGCCGGCTGCGGTTCACTCATGTTCACCTGCTCGTTGAACAGCATACAGAACTCGCCCACTTTCTGTATGTCGCCGGACTTGCCGGAGTAGAGTGTGAGCGCTGAGCGCCACAGGGACGCGTAGCCGCGCGTGAGGCGTACGATGTCGCCGGGCTGAAGTAGCGCGCCCGGCTCGTCCCACACGGACAGGTTCACCGAGGCTGTGGCGTCCGCCACGCGCAGGGTGCGCACCTCCCGCGCTTCTTTCGTCAGCGTCGGTGGACCCACCTCGAGCACGATGAACTCGGCATTTATGTTTTTCATGCCGGGTTTTAGATCCTTTATTTGTACGTACTGTATGTTACTCATTGTAGCTCTTGAAACTTGTTTTCTTACCTAAATTGATCATCAGAATTAAAAGAAATCGTAAATTATTGTTGTTTTTGCAATTTGGCATAGTTTGAAGTTTTGAACGCAATTTCAAGTTTGACATTGACACTTCGATTCGGCTAACAGGCCAAAGAGTAGAACAGAATACTTATACCAAAACGTTAAAAAGTAAATTATAAAAACTAAAAAACCCGTTTAAGTACTTTTTTCAATATTTTTTAAGTCTCATGGAAAATTATTTTTAACTTCAGAACCTCACTGAACAAAAAATATTACTACCAAACAATGACCTCAACTGTTGCCCTGTTTCGTTTGATCCACGATTTCGTTACCCACCTGCATATATTATGTCGGATAGTCAAGATTTATTCCGTAAGGCTCGTGCGTCATGAAGGCAGCAGATTGGTTTCGTGCAATGAAAACACACTGGGTGCAATACACCGTATTTAGCAAACTAACAAATTATTTGAGATTACAACTTAATACAATAACAGGGGGCATAATGAATCGGGTACAGTTCCAAGACGTCTCTACTCCACCGCGATCAGACATTGTGTGTCGCCCTCGCCTCGAGCTGAACATCAGGGCTTCATCAGAAGCACGCTGTGGTGTGGTTGTAAGTAGTTCGCGTGATGTCATACTAACGACCGGATCCGACATATAAATAATAAAATATAAATTCACAGTAAATTTAACTTCTTGATCACTTATATGCAATTTAAGTTATACTGATAGACCATACCTGGGAATATTCTAGTTACGGAGATATTGGGGGTCAAAGTTTCAACTTTTTCCACTAGTTTTTTTTTAAATACATGTTTTTAAAGTAAGATTTTGGTAAAAGCCAGGTTAAATGCTTCATTTAGCAAGGGGGAAGCGCTAGGGTAGCCCGCGAAATTCAAATGTTCCCGCTTAAATAATAACATGTTAGTACATAATTAGTACATACATATGATACGAAACAGCGTGGTTTTGTAGATTTTAAGTGGCAGATCATTTTTATGACAGGAATCTGCACAATTAACCATTTAAGACAGTACCTGTTGGCGACATAAAACGATACACAATAGTGGCGATCGGCGAATGAACTAGTTTTATAGAACGTCGAAAGCCCAGCTGTGCTGTCTCTAAAGCTTGTAGCGGTACTACAGCAAAATAGAACAAAAAGTACTACAGCGCCATCTATGACACAGTAAGGCTATATAGAAGACCCCGGCAACAACTGTCGGGCAATAGCCCACCAGACATAACACCCGTCTGGTGGGAAGATGCTCCCTTTTCTATGGGGGAAGAACTTTACACCCTGTTCTCCATACCCAAACCCACTACTAGCTACCAACCCCCCACCCCCTCCGACCTGCCCACCCACTACTTATTCCTCTGTGTATTTTCATTGCCATCTTAGAATTAAGTAATGTTTAGATAGTAACGTTCTACAAACCACCGAACTGCAAACAGACTCGATCAGTCTCAGGGCTGCCAGATTGTATAATCGGATACAAAAACTGTATAATTTGGTTACTGATTGTATCCTCTTTGTATCCTGGACCTTCATGTATAATTGGATACGGAAAGCCTAAGAAATACTATATAATATCTGAGTTTTCTATGGTGATATTTTTTGAGTTGCCATATGGATGCGCGTTAAACCTGTGAGTACCATAATAAATAAAAAAATAACGTAGGTAAGTTCACGTGATTAATCATTATTGGGTATGTTTAAAAAAATTTTAGCACTTTGTATCCTGACATTCAATTTTGTATAATTTCAGAAACATTACCGAATAATTTAAAAATATCTACTGGCAGCCCTGATCAGTCTCCTCCATAATTATGTACTCTGTGCACCACACCTAACCTTCAAATTCAAAAAGTCAAAACAACCAAAGCAAGTAGTTTCCGTCGTTTCAGTTTCGTGCCGCGCTTTTAAATAAATACATATTTCTATATTGTAGTCCTGTGGTGCAGGCCACTTTGTATTTGTAACTAGTAGTGACAGTAAGCGGTATAATGTTCAATCAGCTGGGCGGCGCTCCGAGCAACCCGAACAAGGACCTGGAGGTGACCTCGCCGCCGGACGACACTGTGTCGGCGCTGGAGTTCTCGCCGCCCTCGCTGCCGCAGACCTTCCTCGTGTCGGGCAGCTGGGACTGCCGGGTGAGTGACTCGCAGCACTGTGGTAGTGGCACCGGCGTGCCGATCTTAAGCCCGCGTCTCATACCTACGTCTTCCAGAAATGCGTCCTATAGTCGTATAGCAGAACTCACAAATTTAACCATTTGAGTGATACAAAGATCTAGAATGAAATTCCTCATAACTTGGAGTAGGTAATGGATTTCTTTCTACGGAATGTCTAAATCCATGACTGAATGTCATCTTAGGGGTGGGTTTATGTTATCAAAATAATAACAAAAAAAAAAATGCCTGCAGGATTCCAGCTCTACCACCCAGTTCTCACACAGGAAAACTTCTCGAATTATATTTTGTCAGTGGAAAGTGGCCTTCTTTGTTAGACATAAACAATACATTTTCTGAGATTATGGTCAAGCTTAAATCAACAAAATGAAATGCAGGTAAATAGTCATCATTTCCCTGAGAGGACACTCAGTTTTCATTGGATAACAGATTCATTGCAGCACCCAGATTCGCAAACTTTTTGCTGTGGCTGTGAACAATTATTTCATGACACAACTGGCAAAGGAATAGGTAAAATCTCATTAATTTAATAAAATGGCTGTTCGAATTAGACATAACGTAACGCAGAATAGCTGTCTGCAGTCATTTTGTAAGGGTTTTGGTGTAGGTAACTTAATTTTATAAAATAAAAGGTTTGAAAATTTTTGTATGGAGCGTGGCATAGTCCCCATCCGCCATTTTGTTTTTTTTTTATAAATTGCGTTGCACTGTGAAGCTACGTAGTATAATTCGTTTGCACTAGCACTTTTTTAAATTTTAAGTTTTGTTCTGGTTACCCTTCTGAAAAGAAAATTTGAAGGAATCAATTTAAAATTGGCACTCCTCTCGTGTCATAAGCCACATGTAAAAAAAAATTGATGACATGACTGTCGTGCCATCTGCAATGAATTGATTAATTACATAGCAATGTAGCTGAGCCACACAATTGAGACCTGTAATTTGTTGTGTGTAAATCATAAAGAGTATTCTATCTATTGTTACTCGTATTGTCAAATATTGTGAAACTACATCAATGTTTATGAGTCATTGTGCAAATATTTTTCTTAATAAAAATACAACTTACTACTACTACTATAACTATTAGCCTGTATCATCTCACTGCTGGGCAAAGACCTCTCCCCATGACTTTGAGATCTTTTGATCCAGGGCTATTTTGAGCCTCTGGTCATTAGTTTAGTCGAGCCTGTCCTGCTATCTAAATCAAGTAACTGTAATGTGTTAGCTTGCATTGTTTGCGGCAGTGGTCAACTTAGCGGCATGTTTGCAGGTGCGATGCTGGGAGGTGGAGGCGTCGGGCAAGACAGTGCCGAAGGCTGTGCAGACCATGGACGGACCTATCCTCGACGTGGCGTGGCACGACGTCAGTATGCTAGACTAGTGCTGCTCACCTCTGCTTACCATTGTTCAGTGACTGGAATATGCCTATTCAATTTTATCTGGCTGTATTGTTTCCAGGATGGCAGCAAAATCTTCATGGCATCCACTGACAAGAGCGTCAAGTGCTGGGACCTAGCTTCCAATCAGTCAATGCAGGTGACATATTTGGAACAAAAATGTCGTATACAATACAATTGTTATTATTTATTTTAAGCCTATAAGTATTGTCCTACTGCAGGGCTAAGGCGTCATTCCCTTCTTCATAATACCATTATGAATTGAAAAATGATGTATAATTATGTATTGTATTATGATATATATTGTTATCATAATACAATACATAATTTCAAGTGTCTCTGTCTTTTCTCCGGTGACTTAGGTGGTGTTTCAAGTAAAGTCCAAATGTGTTACTACTGACACATATTTTCAAGTCTGTTGGTCTTAACATTTACAGAACATGTTTCCGACTTTCCGCCTTTTATTGATATTATCCTATAGACGTAAAAGTCATAATAGGAATTAAAGAAAATTATCAATAAACATAATTGGCACCTTCTCCATAAACTTTTTACTTTTAATTGGACAAAACCCGTATTTTGCGAACAGAATACAATACTTTTCCTTTCCTACTGCTGAGCATGAGGACTGTGTGAAGGATGATATGGCTAGAAAGGAGGTGACTGCTGAGATGATAAGTAATAGAGAAGTATGGAAGAGAAGAAGACATGCAGCGCTGACCTCAATCAAATTCGGATAAAGGCAGGATACCGATGACATTTGAAGTGAAAAAATTCCAAGTAACTTTTGGAGGCCACTGTAGGCCACGGTGTTCAAATATCGTTGCGTTGTTACGATTGCGATAGATAATACGGAACGCATGACATAGAAAGAGATAGCTATTCCGCTTGAAGTACCTACTTAAATTACGACTGTTGTCTGAATTTCTCTGCAACAATTTGCGCGCGCTAGTGCGATATCCACCTCTTTTTATTTATAATATCATTGGCTGTAGGTACAGTAACGAGCACCAATATGTACATACAGGGTGTAAATAGACCCTTCACGAAGCCGTCAACCAAGCATTCTGTACATCAAACTAAGCAACTTGACGCAAACATTATTGCTGGGAAACGACTTTTTTTTTTGGGATGAAAAATCACGTTTTACGGTAGGACTCGATGTAACGCATTCAA
This sequence comes from Noctua pronuba, assembly GCA_905220335.1. Classification (NCBI taxonomy): domain Eukaryota; kingdom Metazoa; phylum Arthropoda; class Insecta; order Lepidoptera; family Noctuidae; genus Noctua; species Noctua pronuba. The sequence continues at coordinate 57,476 of LR999913.1, forward strand.
AGCATTGTGCTGATGGATGGGTTGAATAGTACGGGGGTCGTGGAGGTATTTAAAGTAAAAATCTTACATTAGAAACATGTATTTAAAAAAAACTTGTGAAAAAGTTGGAACTTTGACCCCCAATATCTCTGTAACTTGAAGATTCCCAGGTATGGTCTAGAACAAAAAAATGATCGCAATGATGAGGAGAACAAATGTCTTCGGCTTCGTTAAGGGTCTTTTTACACCCTTTATATGTCACCGTAAAATTGTAAAAACCGTTAGATTGTGAACCGTAACATACTGCTTACAATTTAACGCATTACTTTTCGGTAGATTATAATCTATCGAAGTAACACCGTCAAATTGTGAAATGACATGCGACGGAACGGGCCTCGCGCGCTGATTGGTTGAACGTCATGTGCCCCGCGCCGCCATATTTGTTTCTAATTCAAAATCATTTAATATGGGTAAATAAATGAAGTTGTTAATTCGTTACCTTAAGTGTTTACATATTGGTGCTCGTGACTGTACACCTCTGCAATCTAAACCCTTTGGGAATTACAGGTGTAGTGTTGTGATGTTGTTTCAGTTGAACTACATTGTTGGTTGTCTCGCAGGTGGCGGCGCACGAGGCGCCCGTGAAGACGTGCCACTGGATCAAGGCGCCCAACTACACCTGCCTTATGACGGCCTCCTGGGACAAGACGCTCAAGGTACCGCGCCGCATGTCCCGCCACCGCACCACTATATGTACCACACAAACACGCCTCACTAACAACATGCACTTGTGTTTCAGTTCTGGGACACCCGCAGTGCAGTTCCCATCATGAATATGAACTTGTCGGAGCGCTGCTACTGCGCGGACGTGGTACGTAGCGCGGGCGCTCGGTGTGAGTGCGGTCTGTAGACTCTGTAGTGCGACGGAAGGCTCATTTAGTGTCTGTGCAGGACTACCCTATGGCCGTGGTGGGCACGGCTGACCGCGGCATCTGCCTGTACACGCTGGAAGGCAAGCCGGGCGAGTTCAAGCGTGTGGAGTCGCCGCTCAAGCACCAGCACCGCTGCATCGCCATCTTCCGCGACAAGAAGACCAAACAGCCCACGGGCTTCGCGCTGGGCAGCGTGGAGGGCCGCGTGGCCATCCAGTACGTGAACCCCACCAACCCCAAGGACAACTTCACGTTTAAGTGCCACCGGCCGCCCGCCAACACCACCGGCTACCAGGCGAGTCCCCCCTCCCTCCCTCTTCCCCTTCCCCCTCCCACTCGAGCGTGCTCCACAATGTAAGCTGCTTGTTTGCGTGGCACAGGACATCTACGCGGTTAACGACATCGCGTTCCACCCGGCGCACGGCACGCTGGCCACGGTGGGCTCAGACGGCTCCTTCTCGTTCTGGGACAAGGACGCGCGCACGCGGCTCAAGTCCTCGGAGATGCTGGACCAGCCGCTCACCAAGTGCGCCTTCAACCACAACGGACAGATCTTCGCCTACGCCGTCGGATACGACTGGTCCAAGGTCAGGCTCTTGTACTATAACATTCGTAGCAGTCTCAAAGACTCACACGACCCGCTGTGTCGATCGAATACGTTTTATTGTCAAAAATACATCTTTTTTATTATGTATTGAGTAGCTTACTGTGTAGTGTATGTATATAACCATCGCATGTGTTGTGTGCGTTTGCCGCAGGGTCACGAGCACTTCAACCCGGCCAAGAAGAACTACATCTACCTGCGCGCCTGCTACGAGGACCTCAAGCCGCGCTCAACGTGAGCGGCGTGAGCCCCTAAGCCCCTCACACACACACGGCTGCAACATTATAGAGCTAAGACGTTTTCCACGTCACTCACTCACTTCTTACTATGTAATGTAATTCAAGTTTCCTGACATGTCTACTTAAGCAAGCATGTTGTTTTATATAACTTTATGTTCCGTATAAGAAAATCTTACTTGACCTGCAAGGCCATGTTGGATAATGGAATAAATTAAAATATTGTCTTTTATTTTATAAGTGTCAAAACCGTATCAGAAGGTTTATAAAGAAGAATATGAGGAGAGAAGTTGGGCTAGAGAATTATAAGTAGCTACTTGTTATATTGAGCAAGAGGGACTGACTGATGTGTTAATAAAAAGTAATAAGCTATATAATTTATTATTTGCACCATAACTACCGCAATCCTTATTACCAATGGAAAAACGTTGAAATGTTTTAACATCAAAATATATTATAATGATTTAGTAAAGACTGACACTAGGAGTAAGTAATGAACAGAGTGGCATCTCAGTGGCCGTGCTCGTGCTCGTGCTTGCCGCCGAGCATCTTGCCGACGCCGACGGTGACGAGCGCGAGCGCCAGTCCCACCGGCGCGCCGCGCAACATTGCCTTGTAGGCGCGCGACCACTTGCTGCCGAAGCCGGGGTGGTACCGCCACGCCTCATTTCTGGATGTGTATTATTCAATTCAACTATAATGCTTCACAAAAATACAATATCATTTTAAATAGGTTAAATTGTTTATAACGTGTAATATTTTGCAGCCTGTCTCAGAATTCCGTGAAATTCCAATTTTATTTTTTTTCTTCTAATTATGTCTGCTCAGTATCAGACATAATTAGAAGTTAAAACATTTAAAATATAAAACATACAATATGTTAAAAAAAAACCTGTCCGATCCGAAAGGGGCATATGTATATTATTTATTTGTGACGCCACTACCTGAGAAGCGACTGTGTCGCCGCACAGTGATCAATTTCAAAAATTTTGGGGTGACGAAATGATTAAATACTGAAATCGTGAATCAAAGGAATATTTATAACATTAAATAGTACCGAAAAATCGTTTTCACATAATTAAACTTGGTAATAATATTTTATGTAAATAAAGCTAAAACTAAACTAAATTAAAATTAATCCTAAACTACCGGAGATTTATTGTGAAGGACGGTACGGTTGACATATGTCGGGCATGCCACCGTCCAGGCGAATCAATCTGTCACATTATCTCCGTGTGTTCTCGTCTGGCTAACGGAGAGTACTTGCATAGACACAACCTTGTAGCCAGGATTATTCATCAGCAACTTGCTCTGAAATACAACCTTGTGGAATCGGAAGTGCCGTACTATAAGTATGTGCCCGACCCAGTTCTCGAAAATGGCTGTGTCACATTGTACTGGGATCGATCCATCATCACTGACAGGACTATTGTAGCCAATAAGCCTGATATAGTGGTGGTGGATCGATCAGAGCGGCGCGCAATGATTGTTGACATAACGGTCCCACATGATGAGAACCTCGTGAAAGCCGAGAAAGATAAGCAAATCAAGTATCTTGATTTGGCTCACGAGGTTGTCGACTTGTGGGATGTGGACTCAGCGATCATTGTGCCGATAGTTGTATCAGCCCATGGCTTAATTGCCAAGAGCTTCGACCAACATCTGAGGAGGCTCTCGTTAGGCAGCTGGATCAAGGGCTTGATTCACAAAGCGGTACTCCTGGACACGGCTCGTATTGTTAGGAGGTTCCTCTCTCTGGAGCCCTGACCGCCGGTAGCTTGGACCCTGTTCCCGATACCGGTGGGCTACAATTTTTTATATTTTTAAATGTTTTTTATATTGTTTTTTCTAAGGAATATTTAAAAATGTAATTATATTTGTACAGAAATAAATAAAGGAATAATAATTTTATGTACTTTGTTATAATTTCTTATATTCTCCTCATCTAACACAACTTCTGGCACTTGTAAAAGATTAAGTACCGTAACTGACATTATATGTTTTTTGTTTTACAGGTAATATTCTGATGTTAGATATTACAGGATCAATAGCCTGATTCCTACCCATCTTCCTGATGTTATGCTCTGTGTAATATCTGATATCTTTGTGGTGACTGTCCTGAGCGTCTTCTACAACGAAATGTAATAATATTGAGGGAACATTTTTTCGAAAATGTTGAAGTTGCTATAGTTAAGGTTTTAATAACATTTTGAAGACTGTCCCTGCTTTTAGTAGGCAGTTCTGATGCTTCTAATGTCTCCAAAGTATAGCTAAGTAGTTTATCTTTATTTTCCTTTGATAGCAGTTTCACTGGTCGATGTTATGACAAAATATTGAATTAATGAATATTTTTTATTGAGGCACCATTACCTAAAAAAATTTTTTTGTGATAGAAACTGGCAATCACCGGGGAAAAAAAGACATATTTTTATATAGCTAATAGTCCCTGCTCATAATGTAATGGAATCAAAATAACAGTGTACTACTTTTAAACGTATCACAGTTCAAACTTGGAAAGTTAGAAAGGATTACATATTTCAATATGGTCACAGATCAGACAGGTTTTTTTTTAACACTGTGGGAAACTTGACCATTTTGCAAATGTCATGTTATGACACTTCAAAATCCCAACTTGTTATCATACCGTGGTTCCACACACACATCCCTCGCTACACATCCTCACTCATCTCTGGTGGAAACACAGCCTAAATGAGAAGTTTATGTCTAATTATCTGAGCAGTGTACTTTAGTAGCAAAACACTGAAAACTTGAATTTGGTATGATACCCTAAGCACAAAGACAATGCCTAAACGACAATGTAAAACAAAAAAATGATAGCACTATAATTGATGTGTACATGTACAACAAAGCAGTGGTTGTCATCACCTGATCCAGGGGTCCCGCAGCCCCTTCTTCTTGAGCTCTTGCTCTAGCTCCTCCAGCTGAGGGATGCCCTTGGTAGTGAACTGTTCGAAGCCTGGGATTTTGTACGGAGGGCCATGATCGTGTCCACCCATCTATAGGAACACAATACAAATTATGCACAACGTCTGATATACAGAGGAGCGAATATTACTTACACCGGCATCCTTATTTGGCCAGTTCTAAGTAAAAGATGGAGGGCGAATCTGCTGCCATTAATAAGACTTTTTTAAATTCATAACATGAAACCTAACCTATTTACGATTCCATTACATAATATTAACTGCCCTGGCTTTAAGTGGAATAACTGAACAATAAGCCACTGGTTTAATTCTATAAACCAGGATTATTTATATGATAAAAGGAAATTAAGCGCTTTGAATACCTTCTAAAATATTCTGTTGAATATTTTTTAAATTGATTTTGTCAAAATTGACATTTGTCTTCCCTGTTCGGCTCTCGCTCGACAGAATTAGTTTATTCCAGTGTTGCCAGCTGGGTTTTGGCAAAAGTTACCTGAAACGGATAAAAAAGTAACCTTTTGATATGAAAAATAACCTTTCATATTTTTTCCGTAGTAAATTTTTTATTGTATTGACAGATGTTGGTTGTATTAACTTACTGAAATATGGATCATTTTGTAATGTTTTCCATTTTAAGTTGCATTTACCAGCTACTTTTTTAAACACTTGAAATTATGGACTTATACTTAATTTGCAAGTGAAGTAAAAAGTACAGAAATGTATAGTCGTTTACACATCAGGTGCCAAACTGTCACCTTTCTCCAAATGATTTAAAACCATACTTCGTTGACAAAATCAAATAAGAAAATTTGACGATTTGAGGTAACTTGATGCGCTGAGTTGAAGTTGAAGCATTGTATTATCTGTTTTACAAATTCCGCAAAATCACCTTAAAGTTACCTCTCGAGTCGTGTAACCTGGAGGAGCTAAAAATCACCTAAAAGGTTACAAAAGTAGCCTTCTGGCAACGCTGGTTTAGTCTAGTAAAGGTTTGTGTTGCAATTGTTCAGTTATTATTTTCGACCTTAAGAGTATCATAATGCTATTTTTAGCGAAGAACTACCTCTTTTAGTGATTTCGGAATTGTTTTTTAGGTCCTACGTAGATTTTTAAAGGCAAAACTACAATAGATTTTTAGTACAAACTTAAATAGTTTTTTAGTGACACAGACTTATAATATCATCTAATATCGACAAACCTAAATGCAAAACATCGGTTTAGGGCCTTTGTAAGATTTATAATAACTATTTATCAAAGAAAATATAGTTCTTGTACTCATCAGAAAAAGGTCTATTATTCGCTTAACCCTTTTAAGTCACACCATAATATTTCTACTTTGTAAGAAATAAAATGTGGTCATCTCGCAACATTGGTACCATAGATTCAAAAAATCAAATGTTTTATGTTTACTGTTGCGGCGGCGCGGCGCGGATATGTTCTGTCGAGTGTTGAGTACTGTATCGAGATGAATTTGTTTGTTTGTGTCGCTGGAAAAGCAAATAGAACTTATTTAATTTCACTGCGCTAAACTAGTTTTAATTAACTACCATATAAACAATCTAGATACGCATCTACTCCTCTCAATCATAGTGAATAGTGATATCAAGTTCCAGTCATTGCAATGAGTGTGTTATAGCGTCGATAGTAAACAGAAATAGATCGAGATCCATTGCAACATAATTCGAAGATCCCAAGGAGCAAGTTGGTGGAGTCGTCCGTAACGTTGAGGGGTGTATGTGTACGGGTTCGGGTATGCTAGTGAATACGGGAGCGTGAGGAAGACAAAGGATGGCGGGCGGGCGGGCCAGCTGGCCGGCGGCGGCGTCCGCGGCGCTGCTGCTGGCGCTGTTCGGCGCGGCGCGCAGCGACTCCGCCTCAGGTACTGCGCTCGCCGGCCGGGCGGCGTTTGCATGGGGCGCCGGTTCGGCCACAGGTTTGCGATACTGGGTTGCACTTGCATGTTAGCGCACATATTGTATTCTAGGGAGTCATTTAGATGGGTAATGTTATACTAAGAATGTCGTTTATGTTTTAAACAGATTAAATTACTGATTGACTATTATAGAAATAAGATTTCATTATATTTTTGCGCGTCGCAGATTGTTCCTCAGTTCTGTTGTTCCGCTCTCCCGCTCTCCCGGCAGTCCCCGCACTCGGCACTCGTCGGTTGGAGTCCGCAGTCAGTTCATTATAATCCTTTACAAATCCCCTGTAGTGCTAGCTGCTTTACAACTACATCCTGTATTAACAATGGTATACTTGTGTAGCAAACAGAATAGGTCTATAAATATTGATGTATCGAACCGCTGGTTTAACATTCTATCCTGAAAAGTTGAACGGTTAGAAATAAAAACGGAATCCCATGACCATTTATTTATACCTGCCTTTTTTTGACATTAAATGGCACGGACCTTATCAGCCAGCGCCGGGCCTGCTGGTAGGTAATCAGTTTATAGACAGTTTCGAAAGGCGCCCGGTGCTACGCGCTGGCTGCCCGGAGCCTAACCGAGTGAAAATGATCTCGCACTGACATTGCCCCATGATGTCTTCTTGGAGCTCCGGACCCTGATCGAGCACTCGCGGCACATCGCTACACCCGTCGGGGCGCAAGCATCATCACTTTTCTAGAGGATATTATTAGTGATGATGATGTACTGTATGTGGTTGGTGCGGTCGGTGGGGTGTAGTGTTGTGTTGCGCACTTGCGAAATGGTAGGACAACAAGATGAATATTCACACCGACACGGAAGCAGGCATGTATGGCGTGTGCAATGTTGAGGCCAGAGGCAAACCTGCGCTTGCGCCGATCCGAGTAGGTATGTGCTAAAATTAATCGCCACTGCGCTTCAAATGTCTCCGACACATGTCATACACACGGCGTTAGACGATTAGTGCCCGACGCAGACAGCAAGCTTTGTATGCTTTTGTCTGCGCTTTGAAGTCTCAACTTCCTCAACACTAACGGTCAATAACTCAATAGACGACCCAGCAATGACAGGGGCGGAATAAACAGTGCACAGTGAAACTAATCTGTTGGTTTTCTAACCATATTAGGAGCTGCAGCGACACAAGCTTTCGGGTGATGAGCGAGACAGTTTTAATCAACCCGGCTTGGCGCCGCTGGCTAAGACACGATAAACAAAACAAAGCGTCGCCAGTCGAGTAGTCTCTCCACCGCATCATCGTCTAGTCGTTTGTTTGGGCGCAAAGCCGTTGACTAGGATAAGTATGCATACTCTTTAAATGGGCTATCCATACTGCGCGTGTATGTGTGATGTGAGAGCATGTGTGCGGTGTCCTACCCCACTGTGTAGGTAGAAACAGAAGGTACACACCCTTATAGACAAGTTTCAAGTTCAACTAGTTCAAGCCCGTCACGCACGGCTTGCATTCGACTGGGATCGCAGAGTATTGCAGCGTGTACGCGTGACCGCGGGATGTGCGCGTGCGCCTGTTGTTGCTCTTTTGACAACAACAGGCGCACGGCCTTCTGTACCTCTGTATGTTGTGGCGCTAGTCTGCTTGCCAGGCTTGCGGCTTGGCGGCAGTGTGACGGCGACGTCGCCTCCAGTGAAACAGATGACGTCGAGCGAGCGGCACATAAAAAATTGCAAACCGGTCGGCGCGGCACCACGGCACGCCTGCCCGCCCTCCATACTTGTTATAAATTGTAATTACCTGCCCGACTGTGTTACCTAACTATACACTTGTATTTGCCGTGTAGCTGCAGCTTCGACCTGTACCACCAGAGGCAGCCACCTTAAAAGTTACACAATGTATATTATCTGATGGTGATATGTAATAGGTGTGTTATCCTAATTAATTTAGGTAAAAGTCAGCAACCTGCATTAACGCGTTTGTTTGGAGCCTGGTACAGCTTCGTGTTACTGGCCCTTTTGGCAATATCCCCAATAATGGTTATGTAAAACGATGTGGGGGAGACAATTTAGCTTTCGTTGAGAGGGCCATGTTTAACAACGGACGTAATGGACGGCAGCCAATCTAACGATAAAAATGAAGTTTTTGCTAATTAGTCTGATGTGATCTAAAAACCATAGATTATCTATGAGACTTACCTAATACAACTGTATGATAACAATATCTATCGGACAAACTATGGGCCAAAATAACACAGAACTGGTGCCTCGTCGGTCCACGAAGAAGGCGGGACGAACTGGGTAGGTTTCATCCCAAATGGTAGGACGACGCGCGGGCTATCGACATATGGATGAAATGGAGGGCGGCCTTTGCCTAGGAGTGAGACTGTCGGCGCCCATGGTAGCTAAGAAAAAATATAATATGCTTTACTTCTCATCCCAGTGGTGGTAAGCAGGCGTTCACGTCGTAAGGACGGATATGAAGAACTTACGTGCACAGGAGAGTCGTGATATACACTGGTCAGCAAATAAACCGAGCCACCCGCTACCTAGGAACTCTGATTCGATCTTCTCAAAAAGTATAAAACTTACAACTATCGAAGTTATACCTACAAAAAGTGCGTTTCATGGTGATTAAAATGACTACAAATTAATTCGAAAGTACCGTCAACTCACATTGTAATCAAGCAACAAACACAATGCTAACGATTTGCTCTGTTTTCACCAGAGTTTGAAATTAGCGTTCTTTTTCTCTACAATGAGGATAGCCGGATATTTCTTATCATTTCTTTAGTTTTTGTCCATCGTTTGCTCAGACGCGTGTGTTTTTGCTACTTTTTTCGATTAATAATGGATACAACACCTCAGGAAGCAGCTCAAGTTGTAGCATTACTTCAAGCAGGCATTGCGCAACGTGAAGTCGCTCGAAGGCTTCGAATCAGCAGATCTTCGGTGCAACGAGTTTACAGACGATACCTAGAGACTAGAGCATTCGATCGCCGTCCAGGTACGGGCAGACCTGGGGCTACATCAGCAGCAGATGATCGTTATATCCACCATACTGTTCTGCGAAATCGCCACCTCAACGCAGTTCAAGTCCAACAAAGTCTGCGTGACGAACGCCAAGTGGTCATAAGTTCAGATACCGTCAGAAGGAGACTTGCTGAACGGAACCTGACCCCAAAAAGAGCTGCAACAGTTCCAGCATTAACGGTAGCACACCGTCGAGCACGACTTGAATTTGCTCGAGAGCATAGGGATTGGACATTAGAGCAGTGGAGTAATGTACTCTTCACTGATGAGACCAGGGTGAGTCTACATGGAAGTGATCGACGTCAGAGAGTGTATCGTCGCCCTGGAGAACGTTATTCTCAGTGTTGCATCGAGGAAACTGTTGCTTATGGAGGAGGATCTGTAATGGTCTGGGGCGGCATCTCGTTAACAGCACATACAGGTTAGTTTTCATCGAACCGACGGGCCGTACACGTGGACTGACTTCTCATCGCTACATTACTGAAATCCTCGCAGACCATGTGGTACCTTACGCAGGATATATCGGACAGGATATGCAATTGATGCATGATAATGCACGGCCTCGTGTTGCTCATGTGGTGACCCAGTATCTACGCGACGTCAGCATTCGTACGATGGACAGGCCAGCTCGAAGCCCGGACTTGAATCCGATAGAACACTTATGGGATGAGCTGAAACGTCGGGTTCGAGCCTGGGTACCTGCTCCAACAAGGCTTCCAGAGCTGCGAATCGCAATTGAAGAGGAGTGGAATACAATTCCTCAAGATTTTATCGTCAGGCTCGTAAGGTCGATGAATACAAGAATGATGGCAGCTATCCGAGCAAGGGGAGGGAATACGGAATATTGATCAAAAACTTTTTTTTTATTTTATCTTTGTTTTTGGCTTTAATTTTTTTTTTCACTTTATCATTACTAACGATTGTCACGACTGGAAAACGACTCTTCTTTGTAAAATCCTTAATAAACACTGAAATATTGATTAAACCCAATGAGTTTCCTTTCATTTTAATCACCATGAAACGCACTTTCTGTAGGTACAACTTTGATAATTGTAGGTTTTTTAGTTTTTGAGAAAATCGAATTAGAGTGCCTAGGTAGCGGGTGGCTCGGTTTATTTGCTGTCCAGCGTAGTTGATCAATGTTTTGGACCCTTTGACCGATAGAGTAAGCCGGTAGCGATCTGACAACGACCTTCGGTTTGCGCACTCCGGTAAGCGGTCTACCTTACATAAGCGTCGGTAATAAATAAGTCACCCTTGTCGTCACCTTGCACCGCAGCGCATCCTATTACATCGTCTGAAGTTTCTAATGATTAAGGACATTGAATTAATTCTCTGAAGAATCTCTGTCTGAATACCTGAACCTACTAAAACTTACGTCGGAGTTAAAATTCTCTAATTTGAATTAGTGCAATATTTTTACATGATCTAACCTATTAATGTTGATGACGCATTCCAACGAAAATGTTGAAAAACATTTCGCTGACCTGACTCATTATAATATCAATCACGGATTTTGGTTATTTAATAGTCTTTTATCAGGCGAAAATAAGGCCTTCAACGGTTGGGTTAAATGCCAAGACTCCACAATCGTGAGATATGCAGTCTCAGGTAATATTTCCTAGAAGCCGACGTGGGGATGTTCTGGCCTCACCCCGCTCTCCTTGGTTAAAGAGAACTGGTGCAAAGCTGTATTGCTTGACACTAATGACCGACGAGGGAGGTGTGGCAGAGGAAGGAGTTTCACGGACGCTTTTTTCGGGCTCTGCATGGACCCGATGTCGACCTTTCAGCGTCCGAAGCCTCGCAACGTTCCGGGGACCTCTTCAGAGAAACCGAAGTTTTTGTCTGTGCAATTGTAGATGAAGTTCTGATGACGAATAACTACCGGAAATTTATTGTGAAGGACGACATGGTTGACATAATGTCGGGTATGCCACTGTCCAGGCAAATTAATCCGTCATATTATCTTTAGGTGTTCTCGTCTAGCTAACGGAGAGTACTTGCATAGATACAACTTTGTAGCCAGGATTATCCATCAGCAACTTACTCTAAAATACAGCCTTGTGGAATCGGAAGTGCCGCCGCTTGTCAGTGGGAACTGTTGACCTTGAGATGGCCTAGTGAAGCAAGGAGATCCGTACTATAGGCCCAACCCAGTTCTCGAAAATGGCATTATCACATTGTACTGGGATCAATCCATCGTCACTGACAGGACTATAGCAGCCAATAAGCCTGATATAGTGGTGGTGGATCAATCGGGGCGGCGCGCAATGTTTGTTGACATAAGGGTCCTGCTTGACGAGAACCTTTTGAAAGCCGGGAAAGATAAGCAAATCAAGTATCGTTTGTGTTGACTCGCGAGGTTATCGACATGTGAGATGTGGACTCAGCGAATATCGTGCCGATAGTCGTATCAGCCAATGACTTCATTGCCAAGAGCTTTGATCAATGTCTGAGGCGGCTCTCCTTAGGCAGCTGGAACACAATTCACAAGGGCTTGATTCAGAAAGCGGTATTCCTGGGCACGGCTCGTATTGTTGAGGTTCCTTTCTCTGGAGCCCTGACCACCGGTAGCTTAGACCCTGTTCCCGATACCGGCGGGCTACAACTTCGTATATTTTTATATGGTTTTGTTTAAAAATTATATAATTTGTAAAGAAATAATAAAGGAAAAATGTATATAAGCTATAATGGAAAAAGATATAATTATATACCACCTACTGTGTATGAAATACATAATGATGAGTGGACAGTATGAACCGCAAGCGAGCTCGCAGCTCCCGAAAGCTAGGTTCCATCACACTCCAGTCAATTAATAATTATTTATGTGGTGGAATGCCAAACAATGATTGCACTCGACATGCCAAGTGGCAAGTTATCTCATGTGATATAAACATGGTTAGTCCCGCAGTTCTCCGGTTAGGGGAGCGCGGGCGATGCATGTGAGCTGTCACTCTTCATTCGTCCGACGTTCATTAGAGCGACGGCAGCAATGCTGCGTGGCGTCGCGCGTTCCCTGGTCGATTGCGCTCGCCACTACAACACTGTCATCCACTACTCGCTACCACTAGTATTTACTGACAAACCTGTATGCCTGTACCACTCGCCGTACACCTGGCCTTTTTTAAACGAAAAGAACTAAAATTTCTCAAAGGAGATCCAGCGCTCGCTTTTCTGTGCGCCGCTAAATACATACTGATCTTGAGGATTCCATTAGGCTCGGCGCAGACCAACAGAAACACAGGGCGGATGATTTCCCAAGAGATTGATTGTTGCCAATGACACAAACGGCAAATGTTAAGCTGTTCCCTCACCGGAGCATTCGCCTGGAATGTAAAAATCTAAGATTCGATTTTGAGCATTAGGTCACAAATAGACGCTCCCGGCATTCGCCTGTACGCTCCTGGAGAGGGAGAGCCATGAATGTCATCAAAACGTCTTGCGAACAAGAAGTGAAGTATTTATTTTAAGTTTCCTAGTAAACGTTCAGACGCTCATGTTTAGAACTATGATTATGACAGAATGTAAAGAGTTAAAGCCACCAGCAAGTAAAACCTATAGTAGCGCATTACTGCTCTGTGTTCTATACAGTTTACATTATTTTTAACCGACTTCCAAAAGAAGGAGGTTATCAATTCGTTTAATTTTTTTTTGTATGTATTTTCAGCGATATCTTCGTCAATTATAAACCGATAAAAAAAAACATTTTAATTCGAGGATCACTGACTCAGTGATCGGATAATCGGATGCATATTTACCTAAAGTTCATTTTTGGTTAGGAAATTATGGAAGCGGCTTCTTAAAACATATTTTTTTAAATATAAATCCCGGGATTCCAGAAAATTCGGGAATGCGAAACTAGTCTATAACATGGTGAGGAAACGTCGTGTTTAGCATGTGGTATTTATTAAAAAAAAAACACCGGGATTACATAATTATTAATGTGTATTTACTTGAAGTTAATTTTAAGCTCCCCATCAATTCATGACTGTTCATTTAAAAAAATGAATACAATTATACTTTATTGCACATAAGTAGGTACACGATATAAAACATATTAAGTACTATAAATATTATCCTTTATTGAAGTGTACAAAGGTGCTGATATCCGGATTGGGCGTAAATATTACCTACCCGCGATTTGATTCTATAATAAAAACAGTAAATTTGTTGAATCCGAAATCCCGGGATTTTTTCGATACAAAAGTGCATTCCATAATATTAACCAACACCTTAAACTAAGTAAATATTCCTACACCCGATTTGATTCTATAGTAAAAAAAAACAATGTTCTGTGAATTTGTAGCTGTTATGTAGCAAGTAATGATTAAAAAAGTCCTCTAATGGAGATAATTTATGGACATTTACACTAGTTTTTTTAAAAATAAATACACAATTTTTTACCGAAAAAATGACTTCGATTCCGTTTTTTTTTTCGTAGTCGATAATTTTTAGTAAAAATATTAATTAACCTGTTAAAATAACTTCTAAGCTTTGAGAAATAATAAACAATCCAAATCGACCCATAAACTTCGGAGATGTGTCAAAAAATAGAAAGCAAATCTACAAACTCTACTTAAAACATTAAAAATTGAATAACATGAAAAATGTAATAGATAGACCCCCTCTTTTGATGTTTATTTTCGACATTTTTTCATGAATATTCAGAAAATTACGGGCGGTCACATGCGCATGGGCGACATTGTATATCCTCTAAAAAAATATAAACGTAAAACCTCAGTCACTACATATTTGAAAACTTTAGACTACCAGGAAACAGAAAAACTGTTAATCCCTCTCAGATAGACAATCCCTACTAGCTACCCATCCTCTCTGCTGCTTTTACAAACGGGTATCATTTAAGCTATCGCCAATTGAATTAGTTTTGTGTTTTTTTAAATAATAGAGTTTGTCCTCAAAATAGTAGATTTGTCACCAAATTGTAGACACCAAACAATATAAAATCAATTCCACAATAAATCACCTAAAATCATGGAGATATAGGGTCTAGTACCAAATAAATGTTTATGTATATATTATAATATTATAATAGGTTTGGTTTGTTTTGAGTATTATATTATAATAGGTTTGTCCTAATAAGTATTTAAGCAAACTAATTTAAAAAGATCACCAATAAATCATATTATATCACTAGAAAACTTCATAAAGTTAAAAAAAAAATTAGGGTGTCGTCATCATCGTTTCAACCAAGAGTCTACTACTTAACTGAACATATGCCTCGGGTAAGGTTTAGAATCGCGTCCTCCAAATTCGGAGGTGGGGGAGATGGAAGGGGGGATAGTTGTAGAGTCGCCCCAAACTTCCCCCTCCTGCCGGAAGTGCATAGTTCTTTTTTATACAATTTTTTAAATCTCAATTTGAGGTTATGTTTGCTTATGGGTTAGCTCACCGTCCGTCCGTCTTATGACGACAGGCCGTGTCGACGGCGCGTTCGTGTTCCACGCGCGCCTCAAAGAGATGTCAGCAACCAGGAAGGGGCCCGCAAGGGCCGATGCCTGCCGGGGCTGCGGGACTGTTCGAAAGAGATACCGTGGCCCTGGAACACAAAGGGCAATGAAGGAACATGGATGGGTTTTAGTCTGACACTCCCTCCCACTCCACCCAGAGCGGGAGAAGTCATTTGATGATTTCCCATCGGTAAAAAAAAAAAAAAAGAAGGTTATGTTTGCTTAATGTTTTTGACATTATAAACCTGATTTATGAGGGGAGAGAGTCGAGTCAGTTGTTGCCACTCAACGTGGCGCAGTCGAGGGAAGCCCGGTCGAACCCGCTTCGCGGGCCTCCTACTTCTGAATGGTTTACAAAAAAAAATAACCACGAAGGGGATGGCGGGTTCGCCATCCCCTTCTAACCTAACCTGTCCGAGTCGGGGTGCCCCAGGTCCCGAGTTGTTAAATGTACATTCCTTTTCAAGTTTAGTTAGTGATTTACCAATATTTTTAGAAAATAATTTTAAATACTTCGACGCTGCTTCGGCGGCTAAAATCGCATGGGGGCGCTTCAGATAAACCCCCTTGACTCCCCCAACAGTGACAGAATCCTCAAATTCAGAGGACGCGATTCTAAACCCGATCCGCGGATCGATTTATTTGATGACAGATCTACCATTCTGAGCACAAAGCTATTATTTAAGTAATAAAACTATTATTATAAGAACGAAGTTTATATTCATCTAATGGACTACATTTTTATTGGTA
This sequence comes from Noctua pronuba, assembly GCA_905220335.1. Taxonomy (NCBI): domain Eukaryota; kingdom Metazoa; phylum Arthropoda; class Insecta; order Lepidoptera; family Noctuidae; genus Noctua; species Noctua pronuba. The sequence continues at coordinate 73,303 of LR999913.1, forward strand.
ATCCATCTCTTATTTTAAACATATTTACATTAATTTGATAATTCATACCTGGGAACACTTTTTGTTTATCTGAGAACGAAAATATTTCGTGACGATATATCTATTTATTAGGTGATACAACTTGATGGCAAATATTTTTTTTTTCAAGAAATATAGTCCCCTTTACAAACTACTGTACTCGAACCGCAGTCTGCTTTCAATCACGCTCGCACCACAGTCACTCAAGCAACATATACACATATACACCTAATCACATTTTTGTTCATACACACTCTCCAGCTACTCACACGCGTTCGGAGATTTCCACAAAAAATTTCGTTTTTTTTACTTGTGTTTTAACTTAGTTTCCTGCACTCTTCTTACCATGCAATAAACTATTACATTTAAAGTAGGACATATCAGGCAAATGGCTGCGGGAGGGCCTTGGTGACTTGGCTGGCCTGGCTACTTCAAGCACCAGTCTCTCACAAAGTTAATTTAGCTCCACTGTAACCCTAGCATTAAGTAACTTGTGTAGAGAAAATAAATGAAGTTTTTTTTTTATTATATTTCCCTTATTCAATTATACATATTTTTAACATTTTTAAATATTTCTTAAAACAAAACATATAAAAAACATTTAAAAATAAAAAATAGTGGTCCGCCGGTATCGGGAGCAGGGTTTAAGCTAACGGCGGTTGACACAATGCGAGCCGTATCGAAGAGTACTGCCTTCTGAATAAGGCCCTTAATCCAACTGCCTAAGGAGAGCCTCGAAAGATGGTCGTCGAGGCTCTTGGCTATAAGGCCATTGGCCGTTACGACAATCGGCACAATGATAGCCGAGTTTACATTCCACATGTCGACAACCTCGTGTGCCAAGTCGACATATTTTATTTGTTTCTCTTTCTCAGCTTTCACGAGGTTCTCGTCATGCGGGATGGTAACATCGACTAGCATTAGGCGGCGCGCTGATCGGTCTATCACTACTATGTCAGGCTTATTGGCGACAATAGTCCTGTCAGTAATGATAGACCGATCCCAGTACATCGTGACATGGTCTTTCTCGAGAACTGGGTCGGGCATATACTTGTAGTACGGTACCTCAGATTCCACAAGTTTATATTTCAAGGCAAGTTGCTGGTGAATAATCCTGGCTACTTGGTTGTGCCTGTGCAAGTACTCGCCGTTAGCCAGACGAGAACAACCGGATATAATATGTCTGATGGACTCACCCGGACGGTGAGATGCCCGACACACGTCAACCGTCCCGTCCTTCATAATATGTTTCCGGTAGTTGTTCGTCAACATAACTTCGTCCATACTCTCACAGACAAAACCTTCAGTTTCCCCAAAGAGGTCGCCGAAACGTAGCCAGGACACGGACGCAAGAAAATCTACATCAGGCCCATGAAGAGTCCGGTAGAAGCGTCCGTGAAGCTTCTTGCCTTGCCATACTTCCTTGCGGTCATCGGTAGTAAGTGCTACAGGTTTGCGCCAGTTCTCTTTAGCCATGGACAACGGGGTGATTCCTTGTCCGCTGCGGCCACATCCCGGTGCATACCCACCTCAGCTTTTAAAAAATATTGTCTGAGACTGCACACCTCGCGGTTGTGGAGGGTCTTCGCGTTTAAAAAGCCTCGACCCCCGCACTTCCGTGGGATGTACAGCCTCATCACCGATGATCGTAGGTGATGCATCCGGTTTGCGGTCAGCAGTGTACGAACTCTTCTATCCAGGCCATCGAGTTCGGTCTGAGTCCATTTGAGTATGCCAAAAGAGTACATTAACATTAAACCGGCCTGACCCAACCGTTGAAGGCGCGCACCTTGTTCCCGCCTGAAAGAAGGCTATTTAATACCTTCTTCAGGCGACCAAAGAAGCGTTCCCTCAACGATTGCTTCATGTCAGTTACGTTAATGCCTAATGCTTCCGACATACCCAAATACTAATAACTTTCGGATGAGGAGAGGGATCTCAGGTGTATGGAATCCGAGAGCTGAATTCCCTCGGATTCCATAATCTCCCCTCGCTTAACATACATGACTGCACATTTGTCCACACCAAATTCCATCCTGATGGCGCTACTAAAAGTTTCAGTTACTTTCAGTAGCTCCATCAGTCGCAATTTGTTGGGGGCAAAGAGTTTCAGATCATCCATGTAAAGAAGGTGAGATATGACCTGACCACCTCTCCTCAACCGGTAGCCTAGACCTGAATCCTGCAGCAATGTGCTCAGAGGATTCAGGGTTAGACAGAACCAAAGTGGGCTTAGACTGTCGCCCTGGAATATTCCCCGTTTAATCCGTACAGGCTCATCGTTCCCCTGGATCTGTCGACACCCTGGATATCGAAGGACCGTCCTCCATTGCCCCCATACACGACTCAAGGAAGGCGCGTAGAGTTGCATCTATCTTGTACAACTCCAGCACCCTCAAGAGCCACTGAGCCACGTATGTGGTACCGAGTCGTAGGCCTTCTTATTATTGTAATATGCGATAGCAAAGTTACTATTTACAGTTTAAAAAAAATTCAACACTCAGAAATCAAATCGACTCAACCTATTAGACATTTATTTTATTTCCTCGCTCTAGGTTGCAATCAAAGATTATATTATAAGAATTATGACTTCTTCTTTGAAGTTGCAGAAATCTAAATCGTAGTCATTCTCCGCCCGCTTGGTACGTTGGGATGGGAGACACTGTTGGGTGGAGTTAAAAACGGAAATGTTTGATTCAGATAATGCTTTATCGACTGAATGCTCCATTGCAAGTATTTAGGGCATTATAACTTGTATTTGGCAGAGTTAATTACTTGCACCCGCAAGGAAAACTTTCAAAAAGTGACGGCAGTAAGTTGTCTTATAACGCTACTACAGTTTGCCCATACAACTGCTTCAGGTGTTTTTGATTAATGTTGGGTTAGTTAAGGGCAATCGCAATAATTTAAGATATATTTTAATCACTAGATCAATCAAATTAAGGAAACTCGACACTGTGGAACTGGAATTCGTTAACCGGAATAAACCGGTATCTGTCTGTTACCCTTTCACGCATAAACAGCTGAACAGATTTGAACGAAGCACAGGAATACCTAGCCCTTTAAAACATAGGATTGCGATAGTACGTTCCGGTAGGATAATTTCCGACCAATTCGCGGGTGAAGCCGCGAGTAAAAGCTACTTATATATATACAGGGTGTTTGGTAGATGGGTGCAAAGCCTGAAGGGGGTGATAACATAGACCATTTAGAACTTATTAAGCTAAACTTGTCTTAGACGAAGTCTGCTCCTTGTATTTTTTTTTGAAACACTAAGGTTTTTAACAATAATACCCATTTTAACAATAATACCTGTGATTGTGATTGTGTGTGATTTTTTCGTTTGGGGACGGGCCAAGGAGCTCGTCTACACGCACGTTGAAATTTCAACTAGAGAAGAATTAATAGAAAGAATCCAAACGGCTTTTCAAGTCATGAACCAGGAGATGAAATTAAAAATCACGACTACAGAAGTGAGAAGACGGGCACGCGCTTGTGTAAGAAACCGCGGTCAACATTTTGAACATGAACAATAAATTATTTTAACAAAAATGTTGCATTATTTTGGTCTGTTTAAAAATTAAATATTCGACCTCAATTTGCTTTGTACATCCTAATTCCAAGAGTTGATGAGACATCTGCGTAAATAGTACCTCAAAAGAAAGGGCAATAACCAAGCATGTTTTTAAAAACGTTTGAACAACTGAGGCTATTTTTTTAATTTTTTTATTGTGCCGTAAACAAAACATTGTCTTGATTTTTAAAAGTTTCTCAAACTTGAATATGGCGTAGAATGTTTCTCTGATGACACAGATGCTTGGGAATTATTTTGTTTGAGTAATCACACATTACATAAATAAAAAATAATAACATAACTGCTTTTACTGGACACTATTAACAATTAATTGATAAAAAATGGGTATTATTGTTAAAAACCTTAGAGTTTCAAAAAAAAAAATACAAGGAGCAGACTTCGTCTAAGACAAGTTTAGCTTAATAAGTTCTAAATGGTCTAAGTTATCACCCCCTTCAGGCTTTGCACCCATCTACCAAACACCCTGTATATATAATATGATATTACACAGGTACCTTTGCAGTTCTTACACATTTTCGTCCCTTTTTTTTCCTAAATTGATGGATAGGTAGGTAGTTAGTGGATAGAGGTAGGTAAAGTAAATCATAGACGATGTTTCCTTTAATACACCTATACTACGACTGCTACCTACAAAGAGAAATGAGATCCCATCAAAAACATAACATGTACTAAAATGCAAGTCTCGCAAAACTGTTCTTGAACCGTAAAAAGTTGTGAGATCGTCTTTAAAGAATGACTTGGCAATCGCTAAGGGCAATAGAATCTACACACAACAAAATCTTATTTGGACTGCTAGCGCTATTTTGAATTAGGAGTTAGGACTATTTAAAATAGTAGACTATTGTTATTTGATTATGGTGCCGTGCGATGGACAAGTCATTCTTTAAAGACATTAGATCTCACAACTTTTTACGGTAGAAGAACAGTTATGCGAGACTTGCATTCTTGTACAAGATATGTTTTTGATGGCATAGATTTTTCTCTAACTTTTTCGCGCTTCCAACAACTGACATTAACATTTACAAAGTATTTACTAACGAATACTCACTTAATAAGAAATGATTTCCCTGTAATAAGTACCTACATGATAAAAAGAAAAAAGAGTTTTATTTGTGAGCTCACGTTTTTAACCTTCTTTCTAGATGCGTACTCCGTTGATGCGTACTCTTGACTGACTCCTTTCCTCCCCCTTTGTTTTTGTGTAGTACCTTTTATTGATAAAAAACTTTTTTGCAAAAAATAAAACCGACTTCAAAAACACAAAAAGTGAAAAATAACTTTAGCTTCAGAAGTCGGTGACAGAAAAACTGAATCCAACAAATAAAAGTCACCGACTTCTGAAGCTTAAGTTATTTTTATTTTAAGTTTTTTTTTTCCATTTTTAGTTGTAATATCCTACAATTAATATTTGCTATGCATTTATTTTACATTGTCAACAAAAACAAATAAATCTGGTTGTACTGTACACATCTGTGTACACCCTCAGAGCATACAGGCGTTATGTTATGTTACGATATTGTGTAAACAATAAAAAATGCCCATAAAAGGGTTGCCCATAATTTTCCTGGGATCCCATCATCAGATCCTGACTTATAACCAGGGATCAGATATTCGGATGCATATTTGCCTAAAGTTTCCGCGCGTCAGTACGGAAAAAGTCCCGGTTTATTTAAATACATAGTATTTTTTTCATTTGAGTGTTTTAGTTCAAATGAATTGTCATATTTACAATTTTGTCCTAGACGAATATTCAGCAGCAAAAATTTAAATCGCAAAATTTTGTACTTTTACGTATTATTTTCAACAAATTGCTTGCCTGGTTTTAAATAGATTTTAAATATGTATTATGCTTATGAGTACTACATTTTATACACACTGTATTATTTCTAAAATACCGCGATCCCGAGAAAAATTGGCATTTTAAGAAGCCGCTTCCATACTTTCGTACCTTAGGCCGGGCAAAAACGTACTTTAGGTAAATATGCATCCGAATATCCGATCACTACTTATAACTTCCATCATCAGCTTAGCAACATAAGATGTTGATTACCAGGCATAAATATTTGAATTTCGTTAGAAAGTACATAATATGTGAAAAAAACATTGTACGTGCCTATAACATTTGAGGGTGGCCCACGATATCCCTGGGATCCTATCATCAGATTCTGACAGGGTGAAAATGGGACCACCTCAGGAGGTTTTCGAATAAAGAAAAAAATTTGAAAATCGGTTGACTGTTGGCGGTGAAATCGGTTAACATATGTACATGAAAAAATACATACAATTGAACATAGAATCTCTAGTTCTTTTGAAGTCGGTTAAAAATGTTAAAGGAGTTTTGGTGACACATTAGTGAACCGTTAACAATACATGTCATGGTAATAAGCTTATCCCCAATAAAATGAAACTTAACATACCTAACTGTCAAAATGTGGGTACACTGTACACATCTGCGTACCCCCTCAGAGCATATAGGCGTGATGTTATGTTATGGTGTTGTGTAAACAACAAACATCCAAGCGATTGCAGCAATCACGACAGATTTGCTGTCTATTATTGAAGAGTTCCATTGATACTCCGAAGATCAGCATTAGATCTTCACCAAATTTAAACGGGACCACCGCGAAACAATATCCGTCCAAACAAAAAAAGAATAATCAAAATCGGTTAACAATTGGCGAAGAAATCGCTGAACATACACACACACAAAAAAAATCTTGATAACCTCCTCCTTTTGGAAGTCGGTTAAAAATGAATTGTTTCGGTGTCCGCTCACTCGAGCAATGTTGCTTGGTTCAAAAAAGTGAGCTCGCGCGGTAAAGGCAGAGAGAAGTCTGTTATTCATTTTCAAGAACTACATTTTTAATAAAAAGTATTTCATGGTCTTCCTTTTATTTAAGACTAGCTGTTGCCCGCGACTTCGTTCGCGTGGAAATTTTGGTGTGTATATCTGAGACTCGGTGCCTCGACTGCCTCGGTGGTCGAGTGGTCGCAAGCGCGACTAATAAGCATGAGGTCCTGGGATCGATTCCCGGTTCGGGCAGTGTTAATATATATTTTTTTCATTAATTACATGAAGTTATCACACACATGATTTGGAGATCACCTTTTCAGCAAGCAGATGCTTGTGTTCGGGGGCGTCCATTAATTACTTGAGGCTATTTTTGCGATTTTTCGACTCCCCACCCCCTTTGGTGAAATGTCGTGTGATTTGGCTTGACCTCTTATTACCCTCTAATCTCACGTGAGATTAATTATCAAAAGGCGTAGTTTAGTATAAATACGGTAATCTGTGCTTGATTGTGTAGAATTCTTTGTACAGAAACATGTTCACTTAATTAAACCCAGTTTTCTCTCAAATTTAAGTTTCTTGCAGGGAAAAAATGACATATCCGACATGTAGTTGTGTATTTAGGGTCCATTAATCCAGTTCCAAAGTCAAACTAAAGGAACCCTTAGAATTATTATTGTATAAAGGGTGTAACAAGACCCACCCTTAACGAAGCCGAAAGGCACTTGTTCTGCCCGTCATTGCGATATTTTTTTTTGTTCTAGACCATACTGGGAACCTAGTTACAGAGATATTGGGGGTCAAAGTTTTTCACAAGTTTTTTTCTAAATGTACACGTAAATAAATGTACACGTTTTTAATGTAAGATTTTTAGTTTGGACACCTCCACGACCCTTGTACTATTCAATCCATCCATCAGCACAATGGTTTGTGTCCGTTACATTGAGTCCTACCGTAAAACGCGATTTTTCACCCAAAAAAAGTCGTTTCTCAGTAATAATTTTTGCGTAAAGCTACTTAGTTTAATGGACAGACTGCTTGTTTGACGGCTTCGTAAAGGGTCCGTTTACACCCTGTAGAGCTTCTGTAACAAAAGAAGATTACAAATAGCTATTTTACTGACAGCCTAGCTAAAGAAAAAAATGTCAGGTTCATAACCCATATTAGAAACATCTTACATCATATACATAATGGAACATCAACACATTAATTCTAATTCATTCACTCGTAATCAACTAATTAGAGTAGTCTCTTACGGACAAACTCGTCTTGGTGCTAAGCTAAAGCACCCCTTCACTTGGCCGATTCCTCTGAACAGTCAAAAACTAATGAGACACGGGGAAGAGTGTCCCCACTGTCCGTGCCTCACTTGTAAACAGATGGCCCACCTACACCTAGACTCCTACAGTAGTACACCGTACCTGTTCCTACGTACTCGGATACCTACTACTAAATAGTGCGTGACAATAATGAATGAAAATACTAATATGAATGAAAGGCAACGCTCGGGGGCGAGGGGGCGCGTGAACGCGTCAGATAGAGAGGTTAACAGCGCAGAGTCGGGTTCGTCTCACCCCCCTCCCTCCGCCGCACCCGCACTTGGGTACCGGCCGACATCCGACCTCATCTAACGTAAGTACTGTGCACGAGTCTTGTCGGGGAATTTGCATTACAATATCAGTATCTACCGAAATGCCCTTGGAATGTACCTATTGGAAGGAGCTTTATCTAATCAGACGGAAGGTTTGCCGCCTGGCAGGTCGAATGTACACTTGTGCAGTACCAGGCAGTGGACCGCAGGCGACGCGCGACGTCGCGGACACAATGAAGACGTGCGGGAGGTCAGCGGCGGCCGCGCGATAACCTCGCTGTTTGTGCGAGCTAGTGTTAATACCAGTGTAACTCAATGATAACCGCTAATTTTATATTAATTAAGTAATAAAGAGATATTTGCAGAATAATAGATTTGTTTATTAATATTTATCGTTAGTTCGTCATTTAAATAACAACAGTACTGGCCGGTGCAGTACAAAAGTTGCGATTGCATCAGGTGACCAGAGTCAAAAACAGCCACCCTGGCCGGTTTGCTTTCGTCACACATCCCTAAACACTCACGTAACGAGATTACCTCCAGCGACATCTATTATACATAATATGAGCTTCATCTATTAGTTAGCACAAACCGGCTAGTCCGGTCGCAACCTCCGGTCAGTTGTCCCTGGAGGCGCGCGGCGGCGGCGGCGGCGGCGGCCGTGCGACCACTAGGTAGTCTTGATTCTGAAACTAAGGTCGAACGGTATTGGGACCTCCCAATACTGTTCGCCTTCAGTACTACTGAAAAAGTTTTTTGCAATTTCTGACTTTTTAGTACTCCAATAGAAGTTTTTTTTATCAGTATTGGAAACAGATTCTGTTTTTTATTGGCATCAATAAAAAAAGCGTAAAATGGCCATTTTCTTGCTAACTGTACATTTTTAGGGTTCTGTAGCCGTATGGCAAAAAAGGAATACTTATAGATTCGTCATGTCTGTCTGTCCGTCTGTATGTCACAGCCACTTTAGTCCGAAACTTTCGGGGAACCTCAAATCAATGTCAATGTGTGTGTGTCTGTAGATAGGTCTTTAAAAATGGCATTGAGGTTCCTAAAATCATTTTTTCTCAAAGTCAAACGTTTGAAAGATAGACACTTCCAAAGTTCCTCGAATTTCTAAAGTAAGAGGAGAAAAATTCTGAAAAAATTGAGATATGGGACTTTTTCATCAACAGTAACTTTGTTTTTCATTGGGAAACTATGCAAAACAAATTTAGTTTTGCTGTTATGTTTGAATGTAATACTAATATATTTTATTTGTTAAAAACATGCGTTTACACACAAATGGAGCAGGCAAGATCTTAGTGAAGTAGGGTAGGGTAGGTCCGTACATACATGTTTCACCTGGTCAGGTGTACAAATATGTTTTTTTTTTCAATTACACAGATTAGAACATTTCTATTTTAGCCATTGTTTTTCTGGGTACATTCATAATAAATAACTAATGTATACTTATTATTTTCTTTGAATTACATTTTTTTTCAATTATGTTACTGTTAGCTTATGCCCGCGGCTTCGCCCGCGTGGATTTCGGGAATTGCCCACGGGATCTTACTTCTGGGATAATAAGTAATCTATGTATGTATAGTAGATACATGGTTTTTATATAGTTGCTTATAACTTGCAAATATTAGTTCATAGTAATATCAATTAGGTACTTTACATATTGTTATGTGAAATATTGATACCTTGGTTTGAGATTGGACACCGGTGACGAAAATCAAATGATTAATTAGGAATCTATTTATAGACATAAAACTTTTACATAATATTTAATATCAATGTCGCGTATCACGAGTCAACGCGAAAATCGGTGGAATAAACCATATTTACAGACGTCTACCTCAGAAAAATCCTACCTACTGTAAGCTACAGCTCAGAAATGAAGGACTTTGCAAAAGAAAACCAAACATAGTATTTTAACTCAAACATATTTATTTCCTTTTCCACAATACTTAGAAAAAACACTTCAATATTACCAAAACAATAAGTCATATACTTACATGCTAACTTTAAAAATCTAAATTACACCCGAAGGCCGGCTCGTATTCCAAAATTCCCGCGAATGTCATAATCCTAGTATTCTATATAGTCTGTGGTCATAATCGACGAATAATCGAATGAGTACTCAACGAGCATGGACTTGGTAAGTCCATGCCAACGAGCTGCAAGCTAACATCATGATGAACAAATAATTAAGCATGGAGTTGGTAAGTCCATGCCTACGAGTTGCAAGCTAACACTACTTACTTAATAGCTAAATACTCCCGCGCCCCGCACGCCCCGCGCAACAGTGCGCGCCATGCGCCGGTCTACGTGAGCTTCGAAGCCATATTTGACTCTGTTGGGGGATGATTTTGATTTTTGAAAAAACTGATACACGTAAGAATTTTCAAGTCAATCGACTCAGAGAATAAAAAGTTTCACAGAATATTAAACACCCCATTTCACCCTCTTAGGGGTGGAATTAAAAAAAACTGTTTCTTAGCGGATACTTACTCTTCACAAAGACCGCACCCTCCAAATTTTATGTCTCTAGAACCAGCCGATTGGGCTGTGCGTTGATGTATCAGTCAGCCAGTCGACATTGAATTCTTAAATTGGGGGATGATTTTGGATAAACTGTGATACATGTATTTCATTTATTTATTTATTTATTTAAACTTCATTTACAAAAGTGCTACATAGGCGGACTTAATGTCACAAGGCATTCTCTACCAGTCAACCTTGGGGTCAAATAGGACAGCATAGTGATAGAGTACAAAAAAATAAATAAGAAAAATATCATTTTGTTAACATAAATTGAAATACATAAATAGGCACATACTAATACATATATACAAATAAAATGAAATAAACTAATATATATTATAATACATACAAATAGTCCAAAATACGAGAAACATTATAATAATTACTATGACTACTAATGACAAGCCTATGAGCAATTTAGTCTGATTTCAAATAGTACTTCCGTACTGTTCTTTTGAAAGCCATTTTGCTTTCACCTTTTTTAATGCCAAGGGGTAGCGCGTTCCAGAGCTTTATAGTTGAGACAGCGTAAGAATTGGACATAAAACCAGTACGATGTGAGAGAATTTCAAGGAGTATGTTTTTAGAAGCTCGAAAGTTACAATTGTGTGAACTGCCCAACACTTTGAAATATTCTTTTAGGTAATCGGGAGCACGAGGATCCGTCAAAATAGTGAAGAGCATACAGAGAGATCTGAGGGACCTCCTGAGTCGGATAGGCAGCCACTTAAGCTGAGAACGATATGAAGAGATGTGATCGTACTTGCGAAGGCCAAAAACAAAGCGAATACAATTATTGAGAAGACGATCCAATTTGTTTAAAAGTTCTTGGGATAGATCAGAGTAACAAACATCAGCATAGTCGATAATGGGAACCACAAGTGACTGGACCAAAGTTAATTTAGTGCTAGATGGGAGAAAATGTTTGAATCTATAGAGAGAACGCAGCGAGTAAGTGACTTTCTGGCAAACCTGAGCCACCTGCTTATTCCAACTAAGTGTCTCGTCAATGTGCAGGCCCAAGTCTTTTACGTGTGGTGAGAGAGAGATCACAGAGTTGTCGAACACAAGCGGCATTAGCTGGCTAGTATCCAGATTTCTCAGATAGTACGAACTACCTATGAGGATGGCCATAGGCGTATATAGGGGGGGGCCGGGTGGGCCGTGCCCACCCCAGAATGGTCTGGTGCCCACCCCAGGATGTTGGGTTAACGATTCGAAATTCTAGGCTGGACACAAAAAAAAAGTTGGTTTAAATTTAATTTAATTACCTCGAAAGTTATTTAGGAATACTGGTATGGACGGAAAAATGGCACCAATAACATGGTCCATTTTTCCGACCTACCTACCTACCTACCTACTTACTTAAAATAAATGTCCTACACCTAGCTCAAATTGTTCAAGTTGGTAAAGAAATCACCTTGTGGGCCTTGTAATTCTGATTTGAAAATGTTTTGTGAGGCAGTTCACTGATCAAGCATGTAAAGTAAGGCATGAACATGACTTTACAGCGACAAGGTATCTACATATGAAGTATAAGTAGAGCTATTTAATTTACGAATTACGATGCTAGTTGTGCTCTGCTCATTGACCACTTGTAAATAGGAAGCCGAATGAAGTCTAGCCCCATGTATCTCAACATGCAGGAGCGTAGCTACCGCCGTATCAGCCGTATTAATTATACGGGGCCCCCGAGTAACAAGGGCCCCCGACGAGGAAACAAAAACAAAATCTTCTCTCAACCTAAAATATTCTTCTTGATAAAAGATAAATTTAAAATATAACGAAAATATAGCTCGAAAAATTGGAGTTTTGGACCGTGTTAACGGTCCAAAAAGCTCCAATTTTTCGAGCTCGCTTCGCTCGCTCTTTGAAGTAAGCTTCACCAATCGCTGTTCAAAAACACCAATTTTTCGAGCTCGCTTCGCTCGCTTTTCGATGAACACTTATGCCCTTTCAGGATGCTGTAATTTTCTAGCGCTTCATTGAAGTCTTAACCTTCATGATCCAGTCAGTCATGATCGCAGTTAGAAGTTTTTTTTTTCAAGTTTTTTTGTCTCACTTTGCTCGCTCACACATTCTCTTAGTAAAATGAATGACAGCTAAAGCGATGCAAGTCAGGATGCTATTTTCTTAGTTTTGCAAAAATAATTTGTTGATTTTCTCTTCTTTTTGGGTTTGGCCGCACTCGGGGTTCAAAGGGCTCCCAAAAAAAATTTATACGGGGCCCTACTAGGATTAGCCACTCCACTGTCAACAAGGCACGGGCCAGGCCCCCCCTGGAAAATATCTCTAGATACGCCAATGAGGATGGCCTGGCATTTCCCGACGTTGACAGCAACGCCGAATTTAGCAGACCATTCTCCGATAGTTTGAAGATCTACATTAAGTAATGAGATGCAATTATTAATGTTAGCAATGTCGGATTGAGCGTAAAGTTGCAGGTCATCAGCGTATAGATGATCATAATTTTATTTGAAGAGTATGTACACAAATTGTCAAGTCAATCGACTGCGAGAATAAAAAAATTCATAGAAAATTCAACACCCTATTTCACCCTCTTAGGGGTGGAATTTCGAAAAACCCTTTCTTAGTGAATACCTACTCTTTACAAAGAATACACGCTCCAAATTTCATGTCTCTAGAACCAGCGGATTGGGCTGTGCGTTGATATATCAGTCAGCCAATCAAGACATTAAATTTTTAAATTGGGGGATGATTTTGGAAAAACTGTGATACACGTATCTCATAATTTTATCTGAAAAGTATGTACACAAATTTTCAAGTCAATCGACTGCGAGAATAAAAAGTTTCATAGAAAATTCAACACCCCATTTCACCCTCTTAGGGGTGGAATTTCGAAAAACCCTTTCTTAGTGGATACCTACCCTTCACAAAAAATACACCCTCCAAATTTCATGTCTCTAGGACCAGCGGTTTGGGCTGTGCGTTGATATCTCAGTCAGTCAGTCAGGACTGAATTTTATACAGGGTGTAAACAGACCCTTCACGAAGCTGTCAACCAAGCATTCTGTACATCGAACTAAGTAACTTTACGCAAAAATTATTGCTGGGAAACGAGTTTTTTTTTTTTTGGGGGTGAAAAATCACGTTTTACGGTAGGACTCAATGTAACGCATTCAAAGCATTGTGCTGATGGAAGGATTGAATAGTACAGGGGTCGTGGAGGTGTTTAAATTAAAAATCTTACAAATAAAAACGTGTATTTTAAAAAAAACTTGTGAAAAAGTTGGAACTATGACCCCCAATATCTCCGTAACTAGGAGGTTCCCAGGTATGGTATATACGGGGTGTAAACAGACCCTTCACCAAGCCGTCAACCAGGCATTCTGTACATCAAACTAAGTAACTTTACGCAAAAATTATCGCTGGGAAACGACTTTTTTTTTAGGGTGAAAAATCACGTTTTACGGTAAAACTCAATGTAACGTACTCAAAACATTGTGCTGATGGATGGATTGAATAGTACGAGGGTCGTGAAGGTGTTTAAAGTAAAAATCTTACATTAAAAACATGTATTTAAAAAAAAACTTGTGAAAAGTTGGAACTTTGACCCCCAATATCTCCGAAACTAGAAGGTTCCCAGGTATGGCCTAGAACAAAAAAATGATCGCAATGACGGGGAGAACAAGTACCTTTCGGCTTCGTTAAGGGTCTTTTTACACCCTTTATCTAGGCTGATAAGCGATTTTAATCTAAATTTTGCTAAAAGTAAAATTATATCTAAGGTGCGAATTACACAGAAACGGCGTAAGGTGAAGGTGCGATGCAGGCGCAGCGCAAGCGTGGAATTCATAAAGAAACGAAAGAACAACGTGCTTGCGCCGCGCCGCTTGTGTGTAATTCACGTCACGTCGCCTACGTACATTTTGTATGAAAACGTTTTGAAGCCGCGTCATGCCTGCGCCGCGCCTTCACCTTACGCCGTTTCTGTGTAATTCGCGCCTAAGAGCACGTTCATTGCGTTTACTTAGCCTCTGTTAAGGCGAAGTCACTTTGTTCTCTCGTCCATATAAATAGCTGGCTACTATATTACAGTCGCGTTAAAGTCACAAATAGGTTACACTACACTAACTGAAAAGGCTTAGTCCTTTTGAGCCTTCTCACTATGTCCGTGTTATCGAGGAGCTGGATGGTCTCGACGTTAACATGATGATGAACCCGACGTTCATCTTCTGCATATTTTTGGATTATACTGTTTACTAACTCTGTATTCAGGTCCCGATGGATGTCGTCAATTCTTATTTACCAAGTCGCGTTCACGATATTCTTGTGTACTTTGTTCTGGAATTTTTGTATAATTTCTACATTGCTTTCTTTGTCGCAACCCCATAGTTGTATACCATAGCTCCATACTGGCATAAGGACTGATTTGTAGAGCAGGATTTTGTTAGGAACTGACAACGCGGAATGCCTTCCTAGTAACCAGTAACCAGCTCATGCTTCTGTAACGAATTTCTAATTCTTCTCGTTTCTTTTTGACATGGGCTTTCCAGCGAAGCTTTGCGTCCAAGGTCGTTCCAAGATATTTGGCAGTGTTGTCGTACGGTACGCTTGTGTTGATTATTTACACTGGGTTGTATTCTGATTTCTTATTAGTGATGTCAATGCGAATGGATTTGTTTCATTCAACTTGATCCTCCACTTTTTGATCTAATCATAGAATTATTGCTATTTGTACTTTTTCTACAGAAAGAAAGAAAACATATTTATTTAGCACATGCCACAAGTGCACACAACAGACAAAAAAAAATAAAAAACTTAAGTCTACACAATATAAAACGTAAATTAAACAGAAAAAAAGAGACAATATTGTGTGCCTCACGGCTGCGCCAAATAGGCCCAGTTCAGCAAACTGCCGAGCAGCTAGTGCCCGACGCTGGTTTTCAACTGGACCCGAGATGGTGATGACACATAAAACAGCAGCATACAGCTTCTTTGTGACTGGATCCTGTGGTCACTATTGCGGTATCATCCGCAAAAGTAGCAATAGTTGCTTTTTCTAGTTCTGAAATATCACATGTATGCAATAGATACAGGACCGGGCCTAGAACACTTCGTTGTGGTACACCAGCTTTTATTTCTTTTAGTTCAGAATAGGCATTTTCTTGCCTTACTCTAAATACTCTACCAGCTCCGTGACTTTTTAGTCGTCTTACAAAGGTGGTCCACTCAATGTACCCGGCATAAAATAGCTCTAGGCGCGACATATATTTTTTTACCTACCATAATAGGTACAAAAAAAAATACATTAGAAAAAAATATGAAACATCCTGTTAATGATGTTTACGGGTCAAACGGGAGAACATACTTACCCAGCGGTTGAGTCCAGCAGATCATCGCTCGCAACAGGGTGTTTTAACTACGTCATGCGTCATAATATTGAATAATAATTTTATTTTTAAATTATTAAAATCTCATAAATATCTATTTATTGTTTATGAATGTTTAGTAGTCATTGGATACATGAAGTGGGCTGCCGTTGTAAGACGACTAAAGAATCACGGTGTATATGATTCTGATATATCTGCGAACCGTTTTGGCAATATAGTTCTTATTATTGGGGATGGCTTTGGCGTATTTTTGGGATTTATGTTCCCTTGTTCATTATTACCATTATGTTGGGAGGGGGGACCCAGCGTACGGTTCAGTTGCCGTTTTTTCTTTTATTTTCTGTCCTAATCCACTCCGTTTCTCTGTCTAGTTCATCCTCGTCCGTCTCGTATTCGATAAGTTTGGGGGAACTTTCTTTTTTGACCTTTTCAGTGGCCTTATTTGTCTCTTGATCAGTTTGGTGCTTCAAAATTTCCCGTACCTTTTCCAATTCGGTTTTAAGCTCCATTACTTGACATTGTAATTCATGTCGCTTTGTCTTTTCTTCGCTGTAATACTTAAACAGCTCGTGTTCTAGATTGGTAGTTAATTTTATTGTCTGCGTTTGCGAATCCATGTCGATGAAAGATGTCTTCGCCTTAACAAATGTTATGATGATCAAGCATGTTTCGCACAAACAGTATCTGGGTCATCGCGACCACTCCGAGCGAACTGATGCCGCACGTATGCACTTGTCTAGCTAGAGCACGCGTACGCGAGAGGCACGTCCGTCCCCTAAGTAAGACCGAGCTGACTGAATTACATAATACAAATATAAATTTAAAAAAAATACAAATTGTCCAATTGTCATGAAAATAGAACTGAAATATAAGGTTAAATATATCAAAAGGTAAAAATATATCAAAACGTAAAATATGTCAATAGGTAAAAAATGCAAAAGGTATCTGATAGGAAGTCATTTTATATTATAGTAACATTTGTCTGTTAATAAATTCCGAATCTTGTTTTTAAATTAGTAGTCAGAGCTTTGTAAGACTGCGGTATTTTGTAGTAAATCTTAGGGGTCATACAAAAAAAAGCAAATTTTTTCGACATTAGAGCAGTTTGTTGGCTATTGTCGCGTCTGTTGCGTGGAAACGCGCCTGATATATTTGGGGGTTACTTTTTACAAAAGATGCTACTTCAAAAATAAAAAGAGACGGTAACGTTAATAATTTATAAATTATGTAAATACCGGTTTGTAGCTTTCTGTCGATTTTATGTTAAACATAGCTCGTATACATGTAGCGCAGCACTGATGCTACCAATCCGTGATACGCCGTTACCAAGTCGTCTGGGTTAAGTTCTGGGGCCAGTTTGAAAAGCGCATACGCGGATGAGCTCCGCTTTTTACTAACGAGTTCAATGTGGGCTTTCCGGTTCAAATTCGCGTCAATTACTACACCGAGAAATTTACAATACCACAAATGAATGAGCCTACAAAATATTTTATTATATTGTTTGGTGCTACGGAACCCTGTGTGCGTGTTAGTACGACTCGCACTCGGCCGGTTATTTTTTAAATCTGTGAATGGGGATCAACATTTCACAAAAAGTTATGGATAGTCTCCAAGACCATGTTCCATGTTGTTGTGTGTAGACGTGACGGTTAAGATGGTTCCTTTTAAAGTTAAACTTTCAACCCTGTATAAATATAATCTTACAACGCGAAATAAAGGTTGACATCGCAGTCGTATACTATTCGTGAGGCTAACGTACTGACCACTGTACACATAACTCCCAGAACTTCATCACATGACCGCACGCACCATACTTCTATCAGAAGTAATTTGGCTACTCATTATTACTGCTACTCGCGCGAAGCCGGGGCGGGGTGCTAGTTACATTCATATTTCTGTGGTTTAATGGGGCAGTAGAAAAGAGTTTCGCAGGAGGATATTACCGGATCCCAGGACTCTGGGTGTTAGTGAACTGTATCATTGGGTCTCCGTAATGCTGTAATGTGTGGTACAGGAGGTGAGCCCCCGGCGGCGTCGTCGACCGTGGCGGACGCGGCGGAGAGCGGCACGCGCGCGCCTTGTGAAGCGCTGCAGTTCGCGTGCGCCGACGGGCTCCGCTGCGTGCCGCAGGACTGGCGCTGCGACGGCCGCGCGCACTGCGCGGACGCCTCCGACGAACTGCACTGCAGCTTCCCCAACCGTAACCGATACCTTTGCGTGCTATGCAAACATAAACAAACACCTAACATTACCACTCACACATTCACATCAATCACACTTACCTACTCATACATACTATTGAAGTGTTAGATCTGTAGCAAACTAGCAATGTGTTATGTTGTTCAGCGTGGATGGCGCAATGTCGCGGCGACGAGTTCCGCTGCGCCGTGAGCAACTTCTGCCTAGCGCCGAGCTGGCGCTGCGACGGCGAGCCCGACTGCGGCGCGCACGACGCGTCCGACGAGGACCCATACATGTGCCAAAAAGACTTCAAGTGCCCCGGCAACAGCGCGCGCTGCGAGACCCCGGTCGACGGCCAGTTCTCGTGCGTGCCCATCGAACAGTTTTGTGACGGCCAGCGTCAGTGCCCCGACGCAAGCGACGAGTGGGACATCTGCGACAACTGTGCGTACCACTCTATCGACACACGGCTCTGGTAGATGAAGTCGCTCGCGAGCTAATGCGTGTGTCTGTGCAGTCACGGCGGTGCAGTGCGGTGTGCTGCGCTGCGAGCTGGGTTGCCGGCCCACGCACGCCGGGCTGGCGTGCTACTGCGGCGCGGGCTACGAGGCCGACGCGGCCGGGCGCTGCGTGGACACGGACGAGTGCACGTGGGAGGACGCGTGCGCGCAGCACTGCCACAATGCACGCGGCTCCTACTCGTGCGCGTGCGCGCCCGGCTACACGCTGCACGAAGACCGCCGCGATTGCGTGCCTGTTAATGGTGAGTGTAGCGCATACTATCAACTATGGCATAACAAACATATGTAACAGCTGTCCCCCCTTGGCGACGCCCATGCTGTGTGGTTCTTTCTCCAAAAAACCATTAGATATTCATTGAGTACAGTGCATAGTCCTCATGTAAGTTGACCAAGATAATGAGCTCTGAGTTTGTTTCGGCTGTTTCTTCTCAGAGTAGTCAGGTACGAAAATCGGCTTCTTCTAGATTAAAAAACTAGCCAAGTGCGAGTCGTACTAACACGCACACAGGGTTCCGTAGCACCAAACAATATAATAAAATATTTTGAAGGCTCCTTCATTCATAATCATGTTGTATTGTATAAAATTAAACAGCAAAACTAAATTTGTTTTTCATAGTACCTACGTTGATGAAAAACAAAGTTACCGCTGCAGTTTGATGAAAAAGTCCCATATCTCAAAAATTAAACATCAAATCTTATTCAAACCAATTTTCGTTGAAAGTTATTTTTACGTTCTATATCCTACTTTAAAAATGAGAGGGGGCGGGACACACATTTTACCACTTTGACAGTATCTATCTTTGAACCGATTTACTTTTAGAAAAAATGGGTTTAGGAACTCATTCATGTCATTTTAAGACCTATCTATAGACACCCCGCCCGTATAGGTTTGATGAAGGATTTTTTTTAGTTTCAGTTCCATGTTTGGGGAGCCCTTATTTTCTCTCTTCTTCTAAAATCGTAAAGCGGTTCACAGAATACATCTACCTACCAAGTTTCAACTGTGTAGGTAGTCCTAATAGTTTCGGAATAAAGTGGCTGTGACATACGGACGGACAGACAGACGACAGACATGACGAATCTATAAGGGTTCCGTTTTTTTGCCATTAGGCTATGGAACCCTAAAAAATTACGTGTAAAAGTGTTTGTAAAAACCTATGTGCAAAATAAACATCACTAACGATATTATCACTGTCGTGCCAGGCAGCGCAGCGATACGAAGAAGAAGAGAAAAACTATAGTGTAGTTTTAGGCCACTTTTATAATATGGTAAAATAACATAGTGAGTCAATGTGCTCAACAAACAAATTCGTTGACCGTACATACGATGATGTTCTCGGTGTGGTGTGCTTCAGAGCCTGCGACGGAGCCGCTGTCGCTGATCGTGGTGACAGCGGGCGACGTACGGCGCGCGTGGCCCGACGGGCCCGCGCGTACTCGTAACCACTCGCTGCCCGCGCTCAACGTGCGCGCGCTCGACTTCCTCTATGACAACCGGTAAGTACCGCCTCGTTCCTCCGCCGACCCCTGCCCCCACCCCGCCGCGTTGACGTCACGCCCGCCGCGCTTGTGTGCAGGAGCATCTGCTACGTGCACCACAACATCAGCAAGTCCGGCATCGTGTGCGTGGACGCCGACGACTTCAGCCGGCGCCGCGTGCTGGGTGTGCCCGCGCTGTTCCCCGACGTGAGCGGCGTGAGCCACCTGGCCGTGGACTGGGTAGCCGGCAATTGGTACGTGGTGGACGGCGGGCGCGAGGCGCTGTACGTGTGCGCGCGCGCGCTGAGTCCCTGCCGCCTGCTGCTGGACGCGGCGCTGGCCAAGGTGCACGGGCTGGCGCTGGACCCGGGCGCGGGCCTGATGTTCTGGAGCGTGTGGGGCGCGTCGCCGCCGGGCGTGGAGCGCGCCAGCCTGGCGGGCGGCGCGCGCGCGCACGTGGCGGCGCTGCGCCTGGTGTACCCGAGCGCGCTGGCGCTGGACCCGGCGGCACGCGCGCTGTACTGGGCCGACGCCTACCTGGACTGCGTGGAGCGCGCCGACTACAGCGGCGCGCGTCGCCGCACGCTGCGCCGCGGATACGCCGTGAGTACACGCCTCATCGCGTTCATCATCTCACACTCGCACCCTTGGCTTAAACGACTAAACAGGGATAAAAGAAGCGGGCCCTGGAATATTTTGGGTACCCGTTTTAAGTACCATAAATATGGATGTGACCAATTTTTTATTAACTCTTCAATTCCCAGTGTCACTTGTAGTTTGCAGAAGTTTCATGATTTTTTTCTACCATAAGCCAATTTCATTTTAATTAGGTAGCCAAAGAATAATAAAAATATGTCCTATGTAATTTTTATTATTCTTTAGGTAGAAATTAATTACATTTTTTTTTTTTTAATTGTCTTGTGGTAGAAATACAATCTTTAAACTTCTGCAACCTACAAGTGACACTGGGAATTGAAGAGTTAAGAGGGAAGCGCCAGGGTGGCTCGCGGAATTCAAATTTTCTTACATTTTTTGGAATTAACATGTCTGGTTATAATACATTTATGCCGTAACAAATATGGCTTTATAAAGGGTGTAAAAAGACCCTTAACGAAGCCGGGAGCTACTTGTTCTCTCCGTCATTGCGATCATTTTTTTTGAACCTTCTAGTTTCGGAGATATTGGGGGTCAAAGTTCCAACTCTATAACAAGTTTTTTTTTTTAAACATGTTTTTAATGTAAGATTTTTACTTTAAAAAGTTGTAAACACCTTCACGACCCCCGTACTATTCAATCCATCCATCAGCACAATGTTTTGAGTGCGTTACTTTGAGTTTTACCGTAAAACGTGATTTTTCACCCCAAAAAAAAAAAGTCGTTTCCCAGCAATAATTTTTGCGTAAAGTTACTTAGTTTGATGTACAGAATGCTTGGTTGACGGCTTCGTGAAGGGTCTGTTTACACCCTGTAGAGTTACTAGCAGGCCTAGCAGCCCGTCCCGGCTTCGCACGGGTATAACATGCACGACGCGACAGCGTTTATTTTTTCTATTTCTATGACTTATTAAATTCGTAATATCTATAATAGCCGATTTGAACAATTCAAAAAGTAATCTACATGAATTGAAACAGTCTTGAAAACAATATGATTTATTTGGATAAGGATTTAAACAGAAGTATGAATAACATGGTCTAATTTTGGTCGGTATTTCTATTAACTTTTAAAATGTAAAAAGTGGTTATTGTGACATAACGATAGTAGTTGGACATATAGTATCGCGAAGTTTTTTGTAGTTATTGATATGTTCTTAATATTGTAGAACATACTTTTGTACTATCATCAATAGTTTCCGCAGCGCATGCGACGTAAGATGTTTTATGGCATTTTTTTACACCTTGGGTTACGGTCGTTTTCTAGCAATAAATATAGCCTATGTTACTCAGGGTGAATGTATATTTCTAAGGGTGATAAAATTTTTGAAATCGGCACTGTAGTTTTTGAGTTTATTCATTACAAACGCGCGCACACACACACACACACACACACATACAAACAAAAATACAAATCTTTCCTCTTTATAATTTTCGTTGAAAGTTTTTTTTACGTTCTACAATCCTACATTTTTTCAGAGTTTTCCTCCTCTTACTTGAGACATTAGAGAGAGGGGGGACAAAAATTTCACCACTTTGGAAGTGTCTATTTTTCAAACGATTAGACTTTGTGAGGAAATGGTTCTAGGAACCTCACTGTCATTTTAACGACCTATCTATAGACGCCCCGCACGTATAGAATTGATATTTTTTTTAGTTTCCTTTGCATGTATGGGGAGCCCCCCCCTTAATTTATTTTTTGTATAATCTACCAAGTTTCAACTGTTAAGTCCTAATAGTTTCGGAATAAAGTGTCTGTGACATACGGACGGACAGACAGACACAGACATGACGAATCTATAAGGCTTCCGTTTTTTTTGCCATTCGGCTACGGGACCCTAAAAGAATGTGTATTTCGGTTTATCTCGATCTTGTGCTTTTGTTTAAACTATCTGAAGGGATTCGCCATTGCAGGGCTAAGTTTATTTAATTCAATTAATGACTTTTACATGAAATAGTCATTCAATGATATTAAATGTACCTTAGGGGGTCGTATCGATGACTTTTATGATTATAACTCTGTAAAGCCATAATGTTTACGGCCGCTAAACATATTTTAATCAACATAAAATGAATACTCTGACGAGAGACCCGATGCTTCGCTCGCACAGACACAAGAGCTGCAACAGATCTCGGTGCTGGGCTCCGTGCTGTACCTGCCGGTGTGGCGCAACAGCAGCGTGGCGCTGGTGCCGCGCCTGGCCCCGCCCGGGCCGGCGCGCGCGCTGGCGCTGGACGCGCGCCCCACGGCCGCGCTCGTCTTCCACCGGCAGCGCCAGCCGCGCGTGCCGCACCCGTGCGCGCGCGACAACGGCGGCTGCGAGCACATCTGCATCACGGCGTACCAGCGCGGCGCGGCGCACGCGCACTGCGTGTGCCGGCACGGCTGGCGCGCGGCCGGGCGCGCGTGCGAGCGCGTGCGCGTGGACGCCTACGTGCTGCTGGCGCGCGGCGCGCCGCCGCTGGTGCAGGCGCTGGCGCTGCGCCACGCGGGCTGGGAGGCCGCCGCGCCCGCCACGGACGCCGCGCGCCCCACCGCGGCCGACGCCGACACGCAGGCCGGCTACCTGTACTACTGCGACGTGCACCGCTACGAGATCGTGCGCCAGCGGCTGGACGGCGGCGGCCGCGAGGTGTTCGCCGGCCGCGACGTGGACAACTGCGAGGGCATCGCCGTGGACTGGATGGGCCGCAACCTGTACTGGACCGACGACGCGCTGGGCACGGTGAGCGCGGCGCGGCTGGACGCGCCCGGCGTGCGGCGCGTGCTGGTGCAGGAGCGCGACTACCAGCACTACCACCCGCGCGCGCTGGCGCTGGACCCGGCCAACGGCACCATGTACTGGTCGGTGTGGGCGGCGCGCGGCGCGGCGGGGCGGCTGGAGGCGGCGCGCATGGACGGCGGCGCGCGGCGCGTGCTGGTGGCGGACGCGCTGCACTGGCCGGGCGGGCTGGCGCTGGCGGGCGGCGCGCTGTACTGGTGCGACACGTACCTCAACAAGCTGGAGCGCCTGGTGCTGGCCACGGGCGCGCGCCAGCTGCTGCTGGCGGACGCGCCGCACGCGCCGCTGCTGAAGCCCTACGGGCTGGCGGTCTACGAGGGTGAGCCCGGCGCGCGTGCTATTTCGACTAAAACCGATATCAACTTTATTCTTGTGTACATTAAGTTTATAAAAAACAAATGCTTTTATGTTGTTTGTTTGTCGGTCGGTTCAGGTCAAATCTTGCGACTAAATTTTAAAACAGTTGATATCGAACTATCTAATAATACTTTAAAGTTTAATCTTAACTTAACGGCGTCGCGTTGAAAAACAACACACACACAGCAGCGCGCACCGTCTGCGCGTGAAATACGTTATATAAAAAAATATTTTAACGTCTTTATGACTCTTATTTAACTTACACGTCATATAATGGTCTCGTCATAACCAGTACACAACCAAATAGTTAGTTATTTAACGTTTATAAAACCTCTATTTGATGTTAAATGGTTACAAGCTGACATTAATGTAACCACTATACAACTTTAATTATCTTATAATTGGGCCACTTTCGCGTCCTATAAACGTTATTATTAAGTTTATATGACAATCTTATATAACCAACGTTTTCGTAAAAACGTTTTCACGACCATAATATAACGTATTTTTGTTACGTGGGCGAACACGTCTCGCTTCCTCTACGCGGACGACCTTGCCCTCACCTCCCAAGCCACCACCTTTGAGGAGGTGGAGGTCCGCTTGTCAGATGCTCTTGGTGAATTAACCACATACTACCTCGCTAATTCACTCAAACCTAATCCGAGCAAAACACAGTCTTGCATTTTCCGCCTTCGAAACAGAGAGGTTGGGCGCAGACTTAACATCATTTGGTATGGGTATCTATCGAGCACAGTAACTTTCCAAAGTATCTTGGGGTTTCTCTGGACAGATCATTGACCTTGAGCAAAAACTGCAATACTATCAAGCAGAAGGTGCACACTCGCAACAGTCTCTTACGGCGACTAGTCTCTTCTAAGTGGGGTGCTTCGCCTCATGTCTTGCGGACTACTGCGCTGGCACTATCTTTTTCAGCTGGCGAATTTGTGTGCCCCGTATGGAGCCGTTCAGCCCATGCAAAGTTAGTGGATACAGCTCTGAATGAAACGTGCCGGATCATCACTGGTTGCCTCAAACCGACCCCGGTACAGATGCTGTACCCGGCAGGAATAGCGCCACCAGAAGTTCGCAGAACAGTGGCAAGCTCTAGCGAAAGAGCCAAAATGGTATTAGACACACGACACCCTTTACATCTTAATACCCCCCCGTGTTGCAAAGGCTGAAAAGCCGAAACAGCTTTCTGAAGTGTGTCACCCCACTCACTGGCGAGCGATCCACGGAAAGACTAAAGCTATGGCGAGGTAGTACATCCTTACCTAACCCATTTGTTCCACCTCCCGAAAATCTCCCACCTGGACACGAGTTGCCATGGCTGACCTGGAAGTCTTTAAATAGACTCCGGACCCAGGTTGGCCGCAGCAAGGAAAACCTGCTCAGGTGGAGATTCATTAATGACTCTGCCCTGGAGTGTAAATGTGTGTGGTGCTGTTCCACAAAAAAAGGGGCACTTAATATCGTGTCCTGCGTGCCCTGTTGTTTGTTCACTACAGGAACTGATGGACGCTACCGAAAGCGCCAAACTAGTAGCTCAGTTCTGGGCCGACACAATTTAGATTGCCATCGACACGCTAAGAAGAAAAACAAGTGTGGGTTGTTCGTCGACAACAGTAAAAGTTTTTTAGCTGCAAGTCCTGATGGACTTATAAATGATGACTCAATTATAGAAACAAAATGCCAGCATAAAATTACTGAGACGCTCCAAAAGAAAGAATTGAAAAAAAAATGACTGCGTATACTCCAGAACAAAAAATTGAAAAGGATTCAAGTAAAGTTAAATACAGTCCTATTCATATTTTCTTTACTTATGAGTTTCTGAAAAAAGGGAAATTACAGGGACTCGTCTACAGCAGATTTGGTTTTATGAACGAAAATGATTGCAGAGGCAGAAAACCGCATTCAGGAAGAAAAAAGGGAAATACATTTGTATGGAGAATTGCAGCCATGTTGAAATAAATCGCTCGTCTTTTAATTTTCAAATTTGCTACTAATACATTGAAGAAAGTTGAGTCTGCTAGACGCACTCGTCCGGCTCTCGATACCTACCTAACTGTTTAGTGGGCCACTCCCGCAGGCGCCGTGATCTGGAGCGAGCACGGCACGGGCGCGGTGCGGCGCCTGGACGCCGACGGCAACGTGACGGAGCTGTACCGCCTGCCGCCGCCGCTCTACGACCTCAAGCTCGTGTCCGACACCGAGCGCCAGGGTGAGTCCGGCCCCTCCCCGCCCCCGCCCCCACCCGCGCCCCACGGCAAGTGAACCCGCCCCTCTCGCTGCGCAGGTCACAACCAGTGCTCGCTGAAGAACGGCGGCTGCGCGGAGCTGTGCCTGGCCGTACCGGGCGGGCGCGAGTGCGCGTGCGCGGACGGGCGCGAGCCGGCCCCCGGCGCGCCGCACGCCTGCGTGCCCGCGCGCGCCCCCCGGCCCCGCCCGCCCTGCCCGCCCGGCACCTTCACCTGCCAGCACGGGTGAGTGTCCGCCCGCTCCGCCCGGCCGGAGGTAGTGTGGCGCAACTTACTGATGTAGTGTGACCGACAGGCGCTGCATCGAGGAGCAGTTCGTGTGCGACGGCGACCTGGACTGCCCGGACGGCTCGGACGAGGACTCCTCGCCCACCGGGCCCTGCGGTGAGTAGCGTGACGCGACCGGCGGTGCGTGAGTACACGACGCGCGACACGACTGACCCGTGCTTCCCTTCGCAGCCAACACCACGTGCGGCGAGGAGCAGTTCATGCGCTGCGATATCAACCGCTGTATACCCAACTCCTGGATCTGCGACGGACAGAAAGGTGAGCGCCCGAGCCCGTGAGTACACACACACACACACACACACACATATAGTAGCGGGCCGAACTGACGCGCGCGTGTTGCAGACTGCAACGACGGCGCAGACGAGGGCGCGGCAGCGTGCTCGCGCTCGTCGTGCCGCGCGCAACAGTTCCAGTGCGCTGCGTCGCGGCGCTGCATCCCGCTGTGGTGGCGCTGCGACGGCGCGCCCGACTGCGGCCGCGGCGACCGCAGCGACGAGGCCGACTGCGCCGCGCAGCCCTGCAGCGCCGCCATGTTCCCGTGCGACAACGGCGCCTGCCTGCCCTGGGACTACTACTGCGACGGCCGCGCCGACTGCGCCGACGCTAGCGACGAGCGCGCCTGCGCCGGCACCTCGCCCGCGCCCCCGCCCCCGCCCCGCGCCAAGCACCCGCACCGACAGGGGTGAGTGTCGCCCTGTGCGCCTCGCGTCCCGCTCGAACCGCCCGGACGCAAGTTAATGAGAATGTTGTTGTGCTACAGGAAGCCTCACATCGATAACGGCTTGTGTGAAGAGCACGAGTTCCAGTGCAACAACACCGAGTGCATCAGACAGGTGAGTGAGCGCAACGAGTGGCGCCCTCCGTAACCTATGTGACGTGTGGTGACCTGTGGCGTGGTGCAGGAGTTCCGCTGCGACGCGCACGTGGACTGCCTGGACGGCTCCGACGAGGTGGAGTGCGGCGACACGAGCAGTACGAGCACGAGTACGAGCACGACGCCGGCGCCGCTGCACGAGGACGCGTGCCCGGCGCCCGCGCTGCGCTGCGATAACGCGACGCGCTGCGTGCCGCTGCCGCAACTGTGCGATAACATCGCCGACTGCGCAGACGGCGCCGACGAAGCGGACCGATGCGGTAACTACCCCCCCCCCCTCCCCGCATCCCTCACCCTTACCGTCACGCGTCTCATGTTACAGATCATCTCATCTAAGACCATGAGTAGCTCAAAAGTGACGAGAGTCATATTTAAAAAAAAAATATTCAGAAACTGACCACCCGTGAATTATTCGTGTTGTCACATTCTAGCTACTCATTATCATCGTGTGATAATGACTAGCTAGAATGACCTAAGGCTGTTCGATACGCGCCTCCAATACACAGGATTCGTTCTTCGAATTGTCAGCTGCCGTTCAGTTGTCAATTATAAGTCCGAGCGGCCTGGAGTAGTGCTCAGTGCGTAGAACACTATCAGTTTGCAACATAACGATGGCCGTGTGGGGTTGCGGCAGGCGAGCCGATGTGCGCGCTGTCGGCGTGCTCGCACTCGTGCCACGCGACGCCGGCGGGCCCCGTGTGCGCGTGCCCGGCCGGGCTGGCGCTGGCGCCCGACGCCGCCACGTGCGCGCCGCGCGCCGCCTGCGCCTGGGGCGCGTGCGCGCACGCCTGCGCGCCCACCAAGACCGGCCACAAGTGCACCTGCGACGCCGGCTACCGCCTCGCCGACGACGGCTTCAACTGCAAGAGCACCGGTGAGTCGCCACGAGACACTCGTATCCGCTCGCACCACACAGTTAGTACTGCTTACATAGAGTTGTAAAAAAACGGTCTTTTTCTGAGAAGAAAAAAACGTTTAAAAAAAACATGAAAAAAAAAACAGTTTTTTTTTCTGGAGTAGGTTTTTTTTCATGAGTAGGAAAATAAAAATATGGTAAGGCGCTTATCGTATATGACCTGATATTATTATTTTTTTGTTCAATAAGAAAATACTATTTGTTTTTTGTTAAATAGTACATACATGTCTTGACATAATTGGCAACACCAAATGTAAACTACATTTACGGACGGGGATTTCCCTAATCCTAGTTTGAAACATTAAAAGTAAATATGTTGAGCGACTTTTAGGATAATGCTACTGGATTCTACAATTTATTGAAACCAATATTAGACACTATTACAATTGTAGAAAGTGACACTCCACAGATGTCTCATGTTTTAAGTTTATATCAAAAAATTGAAGTCAATGTGGAAGACTGTTAAAATACGAGGAAAATAAAGTCAGAAATACTCAAAAATAGAAAGGCATTCGCTATATATGACGTTCATAAAATCGCGAACCTATTCGATCCTCATTTTAAAGGATGCGATCTGACTCCAGAAGAAGAAACGGCTGCTGTAGAACAAATTTATAATGCTGCTGTAAAGATACCAGATATCGAAGAGGATATAGTACTGGCAGAGCTTGCATATTACATAGCAAAACAAGGGATTTTTTCTAAGACTTTTTTGTGGTCATCGGTGAACAAATTGAATCCCATTGCTTGGTGGGCAGGACTCTGCAAATCAACTGCTTTGTCTAAAGTAGCCGTCAAGTTTCTCTCTCTTCCTACTACATCAGCAGCGTGCGGAAGAATACAGGGTGTAAACGGACCCTTCACGAAGCCGTCAACCAAGCATTATGTACATCAAACTAAGTAACTTTACGTAAAAATTTTTGCTGGGAAACGACTTTTTTTTTTGGGGTGAAAAATCACGTTTTACGGTAAAACTCAATGTAACGCACTGAAAACTTTGTACCGATAGATGGATTGAATAGAACGGGGGTCGTGAAGGTGTTTAAAGTAAAAATCTTACATTAAAAACATGTATTAAAAAAAAACTTGTGAAAAAGTTGGAACTTTGACCCCCAATATCTCCGAAACTAGAAGGTTCCCAGGTATAGTCTAGAACAAAAAAATGATCGCAAGTACGGGCAGAACAAGTACCTTTCGGCTTCGTTAAGGGTCTTTTTACACCCTTTATTTAGTACGTGCAGCGACATTCCTACCAAGAAACGTAATAGACTGACAAATGACACGGCTAGGAAAATAGTGTACATTACACACAATTTAAGATTGCAATCAGTACAATCATCAACAATATTAACACAAGCAGAAGGTAACAGAGTCCCTGATAGTATAGTCGTTGATTCAGAACCAGATGAAACAAATACAGACACAGAAAACATTATTCCGATGCTAATAAAACAAGCGTAGCCGTAGCCGTAGCTACTGATACTGACACAGATGATTGTAACACAATGTGTTTTTGATTTTATTCTACTTTAAGTTTAATGTTTCACTTTTTCTGAAAAAAAAAACCAAATGTAGAAAAAAACAACGGTGCCAAGATTTTCATGTTTTTTTTTCAAGATTGTGAAAAAAACCATTTTGTTTTTTAATCTCTTTGCTTACATATAGTCCAATGGAACGGCAATACGCCACGACCGGGGAGAGACTAGTTTTGGGAAATTGATCATTATACCTTTATTATTTGCCTAAAGAAGTTTTTGTGCAAGGGATAAGATTGTTCATACAAACCCCCCCCTTTCATTTTCTTTTTCGCAAAATCGTTTTATGTAGATCATAAATTAGGGGTTCATTTATATCCGTTGCTGAAAGTTCGATATTCTAACGTCTCTCAACTTCGGATCCGCTCCTGGGCCAAGGAAACGCTTCCTAGTGAACACTTCCTAGTGATGCAGCCGGGACGTCTGTTAGATTAGAAGGACTTGATTTGATAAAATATATTTGGTTCGGTCGGCAGACGGGACGACGCCGCTGCTGGTGTTCAGCAACCGGCACGAGGTGCGCGGCGTGTCGCTGCCAGCGCTGACTGCTCGAGCGCTGGTCTCGTCGCTCAAGAATACCATCGCGCTGGACTGGCGCCGCGACCCCGCCAGCGGCGAGGTGCAGCTCTACTGGACCGACGTCGTCGACGACAACATCTACCGCGGCACCATCGTTGGCAATGGTGATGGACCCAAACGTTTTCTTAACCCTTAATAACAACATCATGCCAAAATACATTCTCATGATGTCGTGTTCTCCTCACTAATTCACGATGAAGTTATCGAAGGCGCCTCTCCGTACAGGAACAATAATATATTAACTGCTTTCTCGGAGTCGGCATTGACTTTGAATAAATGCGAGTGCTTCGTTCTGTAGCCGTTAGTGGATGTGGTTCAATCGGACGAATGTCGAAGGAGCATGCATTTTTTCTTTACATAAACGTTTGAACGATGTATGATTTAGCTCTGAGCGGCATCGAGGCAGTGGTGCGGCAGGGGCTGTCCACGGCCGAGGGGCTCGCGGTGGACTGGGTGGCCGGCAACCTGTACTGGGTCGAGAGCAGCCTGCACCAGATCGAGGTAATGCGGGGAGCGGCGAAGCGAACGGTGCCCGGTGTCGCCGTCGCACCGGAAGTCTGTACCGGCTCGTTTGGCAGGTGGCGCGGCTGGACGGGCAGTACCGGCGCACGCTGATCGCGGGCGACATGGACAGCCCGCGCGCCATCGCCGCCGACCCGCGCGACGGCTACCTGTTCTGGAGCGACTGGGAGCAGGCGGCGCCGCGCATCGAGCGCGCGTCGCTGGCCGGGCGCGCGCGCGTCGTGCTGGTGCGCGTGGACGCCGTGTCGGACGGCGCCTGGCCCAACGGGCTGGCGCTGGACTACCGCGCGCGGCGCCTGTACTGGGTGGACGCGCGCTCGGACTCCGTGCACACCACGGACTACGCCGGCGCCGACCACCGCGAGGTGCTGCGCGGGCACGCCAAGCTGTCGCACCCGTTCGCCATCACGGTGTTCGAGCAGCACGTGTACTGGACGGACTGGCGCTCCAACAGCGTGGTGCGCGCCGGCAAGTGGAACGGCAGCGACGTGACCGTGGTGCAGCGCACGCTGACGCAGCCCTTCGACCTGAAGGTGGTGCACCCGTCGCGCCAGCCGCCCGCCGCGCGCAACCCGTGCGCGCGCGGCGGCGGCTGCTCGCACCTGTGCCTCATCCACGCGCCCGCCGAGCGCGTGTGCGCGTGCCCGCACGTCATGCGCCTGGCCGCCGACGCCGTCACCTGCGAGCGTACGTATCCGCGAGGCCGACAGTTACGAGTATTACTAGTCACGTAGTGCGTGGACTGGACTTTATATAATTCGCCATTTCAATGTGATCCGTCCACGAATATCTAAAATATTGCTTTTCCCTTTGTTTTTCGGAAAATTGCTGCAAAAAACATGTTGAACTAGTTCGCGCAGTTGGTCTGTGGGAGCACTCTTACGAGTCAGGTTAAGTTAATTTGCGAACAACACAAGAGTTAAAAGATTATGTGCGGGGCGCAAGGTCGTACGTGATATTATAGCACTGTTTTGGATTTGGTTTTAAAGAGTTTATTAAAGGCTCTTCAAGTTTAATGTAAAATGTCTTAAAGTAAAATGTTATGTTAAATGTTTTGAATGCACCCGGTCCGCTTGATCGCTGGTAATGCATTCAATGTTAAAGTATTCATAAAATTGTCATTTAGGTACAAGTACAATGATTGTTGTTTGATTGATTATAATTATTTTCTTCAAATGCAAATCTTGTAAGTATTGTGTAGTTCGCATCAAATTATAATAAAAAAATATCAAGGTAAAATGAATAAATTTTTATTCATTTTACTTAGTTTTGACAGCAGATTTTAGTTTGGAGGAACCGATTTGCAAACAGTCAGTGCAGTATCTAAATAGTTCAAAATAGCGGCTATGCGTACTGCCCACCCGTGGGAAAGTCCCAGAGCATTAGCAAAATGATTTAGTTTTTGTTGACACTCTTAACATCCGCGTTTGATGATGTTTCAAAAAAAAAGTTGAGAGACTGTACGTGTGTATGTGAACTGTCACGTCACCCGGCCCCACCGCTCACCGCCGCCTGCTCCCGCAGCGCACGAGAAGGTGCTGCTGATCGGGCGCGCGGGCGAGATCCGCGGCGTGGACCTTGAGGCGCCGCTCGTGCACATGATCCCCACGGTGTCGGGCCCGCACGTCACCGCGCCCGCCAGCCTGGCCTTCGTGGCGGCCGAGCAGAGCATCTACTGGGCCGACAGCGAGACGGGCGAGCTCAAGCGCGCCGCGCTCACGGGCGGCGGCACGCGCGTGCTGGGCGACGCCGGCGTGGACGCGCCGCGCGGCTTCGCGGTGGACTGGGCGGCCGGCGTGCTGTATTACGCGGCCGGCGGCGCGCTGCTGGCCGCGCGCACGGCCGGCACGCACGCGCGCGCGCTGCGGCCCGCGCGCAACGTGTCGGCTCTGTGCGTGGACCCGCGCCGCGGCCGCCTATACTGGGCGGCACGCGAGCCCGACGCCGAGCGCGTGCGCAGCGCCACGGGCGCCGCCGAGCACGCGCGCGCCCTGTTGGACTCGCGCGTGGAGCCGCGCCTGTCCGGCGTCACCGGCATGTGCGTGGACTTGGACGCGGACCGGCTCTACTGGGTCAACGCCGGCTCCAACACTATGATGTACCTCGACGTCGCCACCGGGAAAGTTACCACGGCAAGTCATCGTGCTGTCAGAGATTGTGTTCGTGACGCTCGCGATGTTTACACTCGGGTGGTGTTGCAGCTGGAGACGGACGCTCGCGCGCGGCCCACGGCGCTGGAGGTGTACGGCGGCGAGGTGCTGTGGGCGGACGCGGCGGACAGCAGCGTGCGCGCGTGCGACAAGGAGCGCTGCGCGCCGGCGACTGCGCGTCTGCTGCGCAACAACACCGGTCAGTGTGACACGTCACCGTCATATTAACGAATTCCATCAGTCGAAAATCCTACTATCCTACATCCTACTAATATTATAAATGCGAAACTCATTAAATGAAATATTATAATGCACAAGTGAACTAATTAAGTTACGTGGCCTGTGACCGCAGAGGGCGTGCTGTCGCTGCGCGTGTACGACGCGGGCACCCAGCGCGCGGTGCGCGGCGCGTGCGCGCTGCGGGCGCGGCCGTGCGCGCACCTGTGCCTGCCCGTGTCCGACACGCACAGCGAGTGCCGCTGCGCCACCGGCTACGACCAGCACGGAGACAACTGCACCGGTACGCCACCATCATTTACTTTAGTCATATAAAAATCTTTTTGATTCAAGGATGAACCAGTATAACAAATGCATTTACATCACTATGTTAGTGATATAAATGCATTCGGTAACAACAGTGAGGTAGGTAATGCTCGGTGTGTCCGCAGCCGTGGACGAGGTAGTGGTGTACTCGGTGAGCTGGGAGCTGCGCGGCGCGCCGCTCAACGCCAGCAACGAGACGCAGGTACCACGCAATCTGACCGGTGCCCGTACGACGCGTACGACTGTGCTTCCGTTTGTATACGACACGAGACAACTTCGTGTTGCAGGAGCAGGACCCGCGCGGGCTGCTGCCGCCCGTGCCGCAGCTCAGCATGGCGTCCGCCATCGACTACGACGCGGGTGAGGCCTGCGCGCTCGCGTGTGCGACAGTACGTCACCCGTCGCGTGTCTAACGATCCCGTGTGTGTCGCAGAGGGCGAGTGGATGTTCTGGGTGGACTCGGAGGCGGCGGGCGTGTGGCGCGTGCGGCGCGACGGGTCGGGGCGCACGCGCGTGGCGGGCGCGGGCGGGGCCGGGGGCGCGGGCGGCGCGGCGGACTGGCCGGCCGCGCTGGCGGTGGACTGGCGTGCGCGCAACCTGTACTGGTCGGACCCGCGGCGCGCGCTGGTGCTGGTGGCGCGGCTGGACGGAGAGCACCGCTACGTGCTGCTCGACACTGACCCGCTCGCCGTCACCTGTGAGTCGAACACTTCTTTAGTTTATTTTATTTTATTTTATTTATTTTAGTACATGGAGGACTTACAGCTAATAAAAACAACCAAAAAAGGAAACCATAATCACCAGAAAGCCAATTACAAATCCTCACGTCTAGACTTATAATAGAAAAAATTTATGGTGTGAGCACAAAAACAGAAAACACACCGCTTTAATCAAAGTAAGAAGAATATTAATACTTGGTATGCAATTATATGACTAAAATAATAGAAAAAATTGTAACATAATAAAAACAAATAACCTACCGCTACTTGAAAAATTTGAGGCTTAAGCATCTTCTGGCCGAATTCACACTAATTGTGAATGGATCTAAATCATGTTCCTTGCATATGTCATTGAAATATCTGCTTGCGCGCACAATATAACTGTTTTGCCTATAATTCGAAGATGTATGAGGTACTCGTATGGGTGGATTAAAACGAAATGTTTTACTTGGCACTTTAAAATAAAATTTTGACAATAACTCAGGGTTATCAATATTGTTATTGAGGATTTTGATCAAGAACAAACAATCAGCAATTCTACGTCGATCTACCAGTGGTAGCAGATGATACTTCTTACAGAGTCCAAGATAATCAGTTGACTGATGTGGAATTTTTTGATGAAAGCAAAGATATTTTATGAAACGTCTTTGGATGTTTTCAATGCGATCAATGTATTTATGATAACGTGGATTCCATATCTGAGACGCATACTCTAGCTGACCTCTTACAAAAGTGCAGTACAATATTTTTAGTGTTTTAGCATCTGTAAAACACTTAGATAAACGTATTATAAAGCCAAGCAGTTTGGAAGCTTTTTTGACAATCGCATCAATGTGTGTGTCAAAAACTAACTTACTGTCTTGATGGACGCCCAAGTCACGAATAGTACTGCACCTTGGCAAGATCTGGCCCGCCAGAGCATAAGTAGTGGCTAGGACTGCACGTTTTCTAGTGTAAGTGATCACCGAACACTTGGATGGGTTGAGATCAAGTTTATTAGCCCTACAATACTCTTCAAGCCGATACAAGTCAGCCTGAAGTGCTAGTACATCTTCGAGGGTTGAAATAGTGGCAAAGATTTTCATGTCATCCGCAAAGCATAATAGTTTGGATGAATGGAGGCACTGATCGATGTCGTTCACATAGACTACAAATAAAAAAGGACCGAGCAACGAACCCTGAGGCACTCCGCTAGGCACGTTTACCCAACTAGACATATAATTGTTGAGCACTACTGCTTGTGACCTGTTATCAATGTAGGAAGAGAACCACCTCAAGAGATCCCCACGGATACCCATGTAGCTTAGTTTCTTTATCAGGGTATCGTGGTCGATCCGGTCAAATGCCTTGCTATAATCTGTGTAAACCACATCGACCTGCTTACCATTATCCATAGCATCCGTGATGAAATCGTTAAATAAAATCAAGTTAGGAGTGGTAGACCGTCCTTTTAAAAAACCGTGCTGAAAGGAGCTGAACGAACTAGCAAGGGCGGGATATAACTGGTTATAGACAATCCTTTCAAATACTTTAGCAATAAACAGCTTCGATATAGGCCTATAGTTAATAATTTCGGTTTTTGACCCCTTCTTATGCACGGGTGTAATAAAAACAGATTTCCAAACTTTGGGGACAACACCTTGAGCCAAAGACTTGGAAAACAAGATTGAGATAGGCAGGGCAATGGAAGGCGCGCATTTAATTAGAAATTTAGATGATATGTTATCAGGGCCCGCACCTTTAGCTGGATCCAAGTTACGAAGTAAACCGGTCACAACATCAACATTCACTTCTATGTGACAAATGTCAGATGAAGTTCTGTTAGTATCAAAAGGGAAAACAGGAGGTGGACTGGGAGTATTAGATGAAGTGGGGTTGAGGAAAGTCGACATGAAATAGGACGAAAAAGCCTCACAAATAGAATCTCCGGTGAGTAATGATTCGTCGTTATAGTTCAATGTATTAGGTATAGTATTAGAGTTGTAGCGATTTTTAACGAAGGACCAAAAGTGTTTAGGGTTATCTTTAATGGATTTTTCAGTTTGATTAAGATAGTATTTATAACATGAAGCTTCCATAGTCTTGACTCTGTCACGCAAATATTTAAAAGTTAACTCATCAGATTTATTGCCGTAGATCTTGAATTTTTTTAGATATTTATATTTTTCTTTAATTGCTTTGATGAGTGATGAGCTGTACCAGACCGGGTATTTTTTATTACGTACTAGCCTTTGTGGTGTATACTTGTTTTGAAAAAGTTTTAAAGTGTCTATAAAGTACTCAACCGACTCATCCAGTGATCGGATTGAAAACTCATGTTCCCAATTAGTACCTGAAATCTCCTTATTTATAGAATCAAAATCGCCTTTGCTATAGATATATCGCAACCGCGGGGCATGGTCAAGTTTTGTTTACATCCTTTATCGCCACAGTTTTGAGAGCGTACTCTTTATTTTGACGCTCGACGCTTATTTAACTCGTAATAATATTTCACTCGCGTAAGTAGCGCTCGTGCGGTGGTCGGTGAGGTGGCATGATGTGTGTTGCAGCCATGGCGGTGGACCCGGTGGGCGGCTGGCTGTTCCTCGCGGGCGGCGGCTGGCTGCAGCGGGCGCGGCTGGACGGCTCGCAGCGCGACCTGCTGTACAACGGGTCGGCCGTGGCGGACGTGGCGCTGGACACGCGCACGCAGCACGTGTACTGGGCGGAGGCGCTGGCGGCCGTGCTGTGGGTGGCGCGCTACGACGGCTCGGCGCGGGCGCAGCTGGCCCGCTTCGCGCCGCAGCGGCACCACCCGGTCGCGCTCGCGCTCTACAACCGCACGCTGTACTGGCTCGACACGTGAGTATCCTCGCGCACCCGTAACGCTCAGTAGTAAATCGTGTAGAACACGTTCAGTAAACCTTCCGTTTTGAACAGCACGGCGAACCGCGGCGCAGTGCTGGCGGCGCCGATCAGCAACGTGTCGGACTACCGCGTGCTGCGCGACAACATCGGCGACAGCCTCAAGGACATCACGGTAACGTGCACGCGTGCCCGTCGTGCCAGCACGCCGGCGCGGGTAGTGGCGCAGTCGTATGAAGTGTTCGCTGTCCACAGGTCTGGTCGCGCGGGGCGCAGCGGGGCCCGGGCGGGGCCGCGGACGGCGCGTGCGGCGCTGCGGCTCGCTGCGAGGCGCTGTGCCTGTTCGACGGGGAGCGCGCGCGCTGCGCCTGCCCGCACGGCCGCCTCGCGCCCAACGGACGGAACTGCACGCGTCAGTACACACACCCCTCTCCCCGCACACACATACTCACGCACACGCTGCGAGGCGCTGTGCCTGTTCGACGGGGAGCGCGCGCGCTGCGCCTGCCCGCACGGCCGCCTCGCGCCCAACGGACGGAACTGCACGCGTCAGTACACACACCCCTCTCCCCGCACACACATACTCACGCACACGCTGCGAGGCGCTGTGCCTGTTCGACGGGGAGCGCGCGCGCTGCGCCTGCCCGCACGGCCGCCTCGCGCCCAACGGACGGAACTGCACGCGTCAGTACACACACCCCTCTCCCCGCACACACATACTCACGCACACGCTGCGAGGCGCTGTGCCTGTTCGACGGGGAGCGCGCGCGCTGCGCCTGCCCGCACGGCCGCCTCGCGCCCAACGGACGGAACTGCACGCGTCAGTACACACACCCCTCTCCCCGCACACACATACTCACGCACACGCTGCGAGGCGCTGTGCCTGTTCGACGGGGAGCGCGCGCGCTGCGCCTGCCCGCACGGCCGCCTCGCGCCCAACGGACGGAACTGCACGCGTCAGTACACACACCCCTCTCCCCGCACACACATACTCACGCACACGCTGCGAGGCGCTGTGCCTGTTCGACGGGGAGCGCGCGCGCTGCGCCTGCCCGCACGGCCGCCTCGCGCCCAACGGACGGAACTGCACGCGTCAGTACACACACCCCTCTCCCCGCACACACATACTCACGCACACGCTGCGAGGCGCTGTGCCTGTTCGACGGGGAGCGCGCGCGCTGCGCCTGCCCGCACGGCCGCCTCGCGCCCAACGGACGGAACTGCACGCGTCAGTACACACACCCCTCTCCCCGCACACACATACTCACGCACACGCTGCGAGGCGCTGTGCCTGTTCGACGGGGAGCGCGCGCGCTGCGCCTGCCCGCACGGCCGCCTCGCGCCCAACGGACGGAACTGCACGCGTCAGTACACACACCCCTCTCCCCGCACACACATACTCACGCACACGCTGCGAGGCGCTGTGCCTGTTCGACGGGGAGCGCGCGCGCTGCGCCTGCCCGCACGGCCGCCTCGCGCCCAACGGACGGAACTGCACGCGTCAGTACACACACCCCTCTCCCCGCACACACATACTCACGCACACGCTGCGAGGCGCTGTGCCTGTTCGACGGGGAGCGCGCGCGCTGCGCCTGCCCGCACGGCCGCCTCGCGCCCAACGGACGGAACTGCACGCGTCAGTACACACACCCCTCTCCCCGCACACACATACTCACGCACACGCTGCGAGGCGCTGTGCCTGTTCGACGGGGAGCGCGCGCGCTGCGCCTGCCCGCACGGCCGCCTCGCGCCCAACGGACGGAACTGCACGCGTCAGTACACACACCCCTCTCCCCGCACACACATACTCACGCACACGCTGCGAGGCGCTGTGCCTGTTCGACGGGGAGCGCGCGCGCTGCGCCTGCCCGCACGGCCGCCTCGCGCCCAACGGACGGAACTGCACGCGTCAGTACACACACCCCTCTCCCCGCACACA
The DNA here is from genome assembly GCA_905220335.1 of Noctua pronuba. NCBI lineage: Eukaryota > Metazoa > Arthropoda > Insecta > Lepidoptera > Noctuidae > Noctua > Noctua pronuba. Next base: position 112,322 of record LR999913.1, read on the forward strand.
CATACTCACGCACACGCTGCGAGGCGCTGTGCCTGTTCGACGGGGAGCGCGCGCGCTGCGCCTGCCCGCACGGCCGCCTCGCGCCCAACGGACGGAACTGCACGCGTCAGTACACACACCCCTCTCCCCGCACACACATACTCACGCACACGCTGCGAGGCGCTGTGCCTGTTCGACGGGGAGCGCGCGCGCTGCGCCTGCCCGCACGGCCGCCTCGCGCCCAACGGACGGAACTGCACGCGTCAGTACACACACCCCTCTCCCCGCACACACATACTCACGCACGCGCTCATGCTCTGTCTCTGTCCGCAGCGTACGACTCGTTCCTGATGTACTCGCGCGTCACCGAGATAGACAGCATCCACCTGCAGGACGAGAAGGATCTCAACTCTCCATATAAACCTATCGAGAACAAGTAAGTTAGCATCAGAAACTCAAACTCAAAGCATTTATTTCAATTAGACCATAACAGGCACTTTTGAATGTCAGAAAAACAAAGAAGGCGAAGCTACAGTCCCAGACACAAGGCATAATAACTTGTGAAAGTACTGTAGTTGCCCATTCCAAAGCGTAGATCTCTATGGAGAAGAATGGGCAAGAAACTCCATGGACACTCTTTTCAATCAAAATATTTTTACAAGATCTTGGTTACATCATTCATGTTGAGATAATACATATATGTGAGAACGATGTAGAAAGATGTGCACATTAAGAGACAGAGTAAAAGATTAGATCAATAATTTAAAAACAAAGTAGTTAAAATAAACCGTGGCAGCTAAGAGATGACCAGGTGCTACTAGCCGATACTGAGCGTGTGTGTGTGCGTGCAGGGAGCTGATGCGCAACGCGATCAGCCTGGCGTACTGGTACGAGGACTCGCGGCTGTTCTACTCGGACATCCAGCGCGGCTCCATCAACACCGTGCACTTCAACGGGTCCGGGCACTCGGTGCTGCTCGAGCGTGAGTATCTGTGCTGCAGTGCGGTGCAGCGGAGCGGGCCGGGACTCACCGTGTGCGTGTGTGTGTGCAGAGGTGGGCGCCGTGGAGGGCATGGTGTTCGCGGCGGCGGACGGCGTGCTGTACTGGACGTGCAACAGCGGCGCCGCCATCCGCGCCGCCAGCGTGGCGCCCGGCGCGCGCCCGGCCCGCGCGCGCACCGTGCTGCGCCTGGCGCCCGGCGCGCGCCCGCGCGGCGTGGACTACGAGCCGTGCGAGCGGCGCCTGTACTGGACCAACTGGAACGAGTCGCGCCCGTCCATCCAGCGCGCCTACGCGTCCGGCCGCGCGCTGCAGACCGTGGTGAACACGCACATCCTCATGCCCAACGGGCTGGCGCTGGACCACGCCGCCAAGAAGATCTACTGGGCCGACGCGCGCCTCGACAAGATCGAGCGCATGCACTACGACGGCTCGCACCGACACGTTAGTATACGTTTTAAGCGTTAAGCGTTAAACCGTTTGGTTTAAAACTAGACTTAATGGTTTAAAATTATTATTTTTTTTATAAAAGAATGCACCGAGGCTTCTTGTTTGTTAATATAGAGTGATTCTTTTAAGTTGTGCAACAGGGGGAAATCTGATTCCGGGAAAAGATATAAGTTTAAAAAAATATTGAGCCTTTGGCGGCGCCCATGCAAGTAATACTGGGTGGAGTTCGAGATGGAGTAGTGAGGGCCGTTAACCGTCGTAGCTGCAGGAAAACGGTCTTTCTTAGGAGACTATCCGTACCTTTTTGATAAGAAAGGGAAGAGTTAGCAATAAAATGCCTATCGATTCCATTTCTTATAAGGATAAAAAAATGATGGAACCAACTGAGGTTTGAGGTTTCGGTCAGAAATCACAATAAAGTTTGGCGTGCAGGTGGTGACGCGCGCGGGCACGGAGCACCCGTTCGACGTGGCGGTGAGCGGGCCCTGGGTGTTCTGGACGGACTGGCTGGCGCGCGGCGTGTTCCGCGCCGACAAGCGCGCCGGCGGCGCCACCGCGCTGCGCCGCGACGTGCCGCGGCCCATGGCCATCGTGGCCGTGGCGCCCGCCCACCAGACCTGTGAGTGCACCGGCCGGCTGTACGCGTCGTGACCGTCCTTCGTTCATCGCACACCTCGCACTTCCCGATTCGAGAACGAGTCTACCCTAACTGACGTGTGGTTCCGGTTCACAAATCGGATGACGAAGACGTTGTAACTAATTATAGGCCTATATCAATATTATCTTCGTTTGCCGAGGTATTCGAGTCTCTGATATGTCCATATAGTCAGGATCTTAATGAGTAAGGCGCGCGCCTATGGCATCTCTGGATCCTTTTTGGATTGGCTAGGTTCATATTTAACAGATAGATTTTTCTTTGTTGTCGTTAACGGTTATCAGTCAACCCTGCAATACGTTTCTTCCGGCGTTCCCCAGGGCTCGCACTTAGGGCCAATTTTGTTTATTTGATTTATAAACGATATTCCACGGTGTTTTCTGCACTCGGATTGTTTTATGTGCGCTGATGATTTGAAGTTTCTGAGAATTATTAAGTCTGAAGATGATCCATTACAAATTCGAAGTGACCTCAATCGTCTCGCTCAGTGGTGCAAGAGTAACAAAATGGAACTGGATCCCAAAAAATGTTACCATGTCAAATTCACAAGAAAGAACATCCCAATACGCAGTAGTTACCACATATCCGGAGTAGAAATTAAGGAAGCTGAAACAATAAAGGACCTCGGTGTACCGTTTGACAAGTCGATAGTATTATAAAAAGAGCTTCGAAAATGTTAGGGATCGTCCTAAGAAATTGTGAAACCTTTCGTCACAACAGAACCAAAATACTGCTGTATAACAGTCTCATTCGTAGCATCCTGGAATATAATAGTGCAATGAATGTGTGGCGTCCTTACTACGCCACACGTTCATTGCGACTTGAACGTGTCCAGAAACGCTTCGCCTGGCACCTCGCATTTGCCAATGGTATCGCCAAAAGAAATACTTTCTTATAATAAAAGACTGAAACATTTTAATATGACCTCACTAGACAGACGTAGACACCTAATGGATGCCATGTTTCCTACAAAATGTTTAAACATAAAATTGCCAGTCCCAGCTTACTTGCCCTTTTCACACCTCTTTGTACGCCTTGTTGAAGAACAGTTTTGGGCGACCAATTCGCGTGTTGCAAGAATGTGTGAGGCTGTAAATGGCTACAGTGACGTTATTGATCTCCACTTTGACTCTCTTGCTAAACAAAAAGCCATCCTTAATCGTTTGCCAAGCGGCCCCTAACCAAATTAATTATGTCATTGTGTCAATTTTTACCACTGTTATTAAATTTATAATTTATTCTCTTTTATGTTTACAATTCACTAATGTAATATAATTTTAATTTAATTTTATCTATTTACCAATGTTATCATTGTCAATAATTTATCAATTTTATTTTTAATCAATTTTGTCATAATTGTTTTTTTAATATTTCCAATTTTAACTTAATTTAACTGAATATTGGCGCTTAGTATTTACTAAGCTTAGCCTATTTTCCGTATTTATTGTTTTGTGCATGTGGTTTTTACCTCTAAGTAATTGTTGCGCTGTAATTTAATTTATGAATGAATTATGTCGCCGTATCCGGTGTGAACAATTGTCGGTAGACCTAATATAATAAACTAGCACTTTGCCCGCGACTTCGTCCGCGTGGGTTACGTACATTTTCCATACAAACAAAATTCCCCCTTTTCACCCCCTTAAAGGTTAAATTTCCAAAAACCCCTTCTTAGTGCTCCCCTACATTATAATAGGAAGCCGTGTATAAAATTTCACATTCCTAGCCCCAGTAGTTTCGGCTGTACGTTGATATGTCAGTCAGTCAGTTCTCCTTTTATATATATAGACTAGCACTTTGCCCGCGACTTCGTCCGCGTGGGTTACGTACTTTCCATGTTACATTGTGTTTTATTATGACTGTAATTTTATGTAGATATGTATTCGTTAGTACCATTCTGGCCCAATAGATGTCGTTGCATGTATCTAAATTCTTCTATACAAATTTTCACACCCCCTCAAACCCTCTCAGGAGGTAATTTGGAAAAACAAAAAATGCCAAACTTCATAATTTACTTAGATAGATGTTCGTGCCAAGTTTCATGTTTATTAACACAAGTAATAAGATTTTCCATACAAACAAAATTCCCCCTTTTCACCCCCTTAAAGGTTAAATTTCCAAAAACCCCTTCTTAGTGCTCCCCTACGTTATAATAGGAAGCCGTGTATAAAATTTCACATTCCTAGCCCCAGTAGTTTCGGCTGTACGTTGATATGTCAGTCAGTCAGTTCTCCTTTTATATATATAGATAAATAAATAAACTGACGGTCATCAGTTACAAATATGCTCGGCCACAGGCTCGGCGGACCCGTGCGCCGTGCTGAACGGCGGCTGCGCGGAGCAGTGCGCGCCGGACGCGGGCGGCGCGGCCGTGTGCGCGTGCGGCGCGGGCCGCGAGCTGGCGCCGGACGGGCGCGCGTGCGGCGCGGCGGGCGCGGCGTGCGGCGCGGGGCGCTGGGCGTGCGCGGAGGGCGCGTGCATCCCGGCCGAGCTGGTGTGCGACGGCGTGCCGCACTGCAGCGACGCGCCCACCGCCAGCGACGAGGACCTCTACTACTGCAGTCAGTACCGCGAGCGTCACGTCGCTTCATACTTTTACCGTTGTTCATATATTGATTGCCCTTAACATTATTATTACAATAGCGGCAGGGCGGTACTGCTTAAACGCTCGATTACCTCTTATTTATTTTAGTACATGGAGGACTTACAGCTAATAAAAACAAACAAAAAAGGAAACCATAATCACCAGAAAGCCAATTACAAATCCTCACGTCTAGACTTATAATAGAAAAAAATTATGGTGTGAGCACAAAAACAGAAAACACACCGCTTTAATCAAAACTCGCTCTTTTCGTTTATTTATAAGTTAACGAAAGATATGTGTGAGAACTTGATGATGAAGATCCCATCTGTCATACGCTAGTATAAAGAGTGTTTATAATGTATACCCTAGACTTTAACAATACGTCTGACCCCAATCCACATACTGACGTCCGGGGCCCGGGTTGTAGCGTCGCGCGTGTGTCCGGTGGACGCCATCCGCTGCGGGTTCGGCGGGCGCTGCGTGCCGCTGTCGCGCGCGTGCGACGGCACGGCCGACTGCGACGACGCGGCCGACGAGGCGGGCTGCGACTGCCCGGCGCAGCACATGCGCTGCGACGACGCCGCCTGCGTGCCGCTGGCCGCGCGCTGCGATGCCGTGCGCGACTGCGCCGACGGCTCCGACGAGCGCGACTGCCCCGCCTGCATCAATGGAGACTGCACACCGGTCACTGGTATATCGATTTATTTACTAGTACTTGCCCCCCGCTTCGTCCGTGTGGGGGTCGCAAATCGGCTAAAATAATATTTAAATTACCCCACGGCGAAGGAGGGTGAGAGTGTCGCCTTTCCCTTTTTTTTGGGGCCTATCCGAGGCCACCACCAACGCCGTCGAGGTGGCAGACTTCTGGACGAAACAAATTTAATTAAAGGAACTACTAAATGTATCCTATCCGTGGTTGTGGTCACAATGTAGGCTGTGAACACATTTGGATATATTTCTGACCGGATCAAAACATGGCCTATTCTTACTTTGTACGGTAACATTTAATTTCATTATATTATTATTTTCACAAGTTTCCACTTGTTTAAACTTATGTATAGAATTGACAAAACGGCAAAAACAGCGTGAGAGTTAAACAAAGAAATATCTGAAGATAATAAACATAACCAAAATACATTACACAACAAAGTTACTCTTCAAAGACGAAGTTACGTAACATTTTTTTTAAATTTCTGGACACTATTTGTAAATAAATCAAGCTCAACAACCTGGCACACCATATCGGACGTTCGACATGCTCTTATAATATATGAATTCAGCCAGTACATAACCTGTTCTCGTGCCCCCTAAAACGATCGTGTGCGTTAGATTCGAACGCGATAGAGACGAGCTCCGCGCCCACGCCGGCGCCGGAACCCGGGCCGGAACACGGGCCGGACGCGGCGCCGTGCGCCGGCGAGCAGTTCGCGTGCGGCGGCGGCGAGTGCGTGCCGCTGGCGTGGCGCTGCGACGGCCGCGCCGACTGCCCCGACGGCAGCGACGAGAGCACGCACTGCCGGCACCGGAACGCGACGTGCACGGCGGAGCAGTTCGCGTGCGGCGCCTGGAACGTGTGCGTGGCCGCCAGCGCGCGCTGCGACGGCGCGGCCGACTGCCCGCGCGCCGAGGACGAGCTGGGCTGCGCCTGCCCGCCCGGCGCCGCGCGCTGCGCCGACACGCAGCTGTGCCTGCACCCGGTACGTTCCGTTACACCTTTCCTCTACCTTGCTTTTTGCATATATACCTATATGTTATGGTTTGCTAAGGAAAAACAAACAAACGCAGTAATCAGCACAATAGCCCGAAATCACCCGCTGCTGGGCAGGCGTAAAAACATAAATTAAATTAAAGTAGCCTTAACTTCTTTTGTACTCTGTGCAAATCTACGGTCTACCATGTTGTCACGCATTGCCAACGCCCTTCGTTCCCACTCAATATAGGTAGTATCCGAGTGCCCCTCGGTGACTCAGTGCCCCGGGTACTTGAAGTGCGTTACTCGCCTCAAAGTCTCTCCCCGAAGTTTCGCAGGAAGAGTGGTTTGAGGTATGTTGCCAGACTTGAAAATAAGAAGTTCACTTTTGGAAGTAAATGTAAGATAAGATAAGATATATTTATTTGCTCCAAACATGTGTACACATACAATAATAAAAAGTGCATGCAGGATAATATAAGAAAATTGGTTCAGACATGTTTGCTACAGACTATGGCGTGCAAATGTTTAGAATACTACAATTGTGATTAATAATATTGTGATTGCAAATAAAGGGTGTAAAAAGACCCTTAACGAAACCGAAGGGTACTTGTTCTCCACGTTATTGCGATCATTTTTTTGTTTTAGACCATACCTGGGAACCTTCTAGTTACGGAGATATTGGGGTTTTTTTTAAATAAATGTTTCTAATGTATTTTTTTTTACTTTAAACACCTTCACGACCCCAGTATTATTCAATCCATCCATCAGCATAATGTTTTGAGTCCGTAACATTGAGTTTTACCGTAAAACGAAATTTTTCACCCCAAAAAAAAAATTCGTTTCCCAGCAATAATTTTTGCGTAAAGTTACTTAGTTTGATGTACAGAATGCTTGGTTGATGGTTTCGTGAAGGGTCTGTTAACACCCCGTATATCATTTCAATTCAAGAGAAGGCATTTTACAACAAATACCAAATGGCAAAATTAAACATTACAAAAATCTAAATAAAATAAAATCATAATTTAATCTATGTCTGTATAATTAGCTATGTCAAAAGTTAAAAAATAAAAATCGAATTAAAAATAATAAGCAAAAAATAATAAATGTCAAAGTGTACAGAGTCATGTGAAAAGTAATTAATAAAATCGTCATTGAATCTATGTCGCAGTAAATGATTCTGACAGAAATTCATTAATATTGTAGTATGCTTTGACAAAGCATACTTAAATATTAATGAATTTCTGTATTAGAAACGATTTTAGTTGTTTTTTCAATTGTCATTATTAAGCTCTCTCCAACTTTTAAGTAACTTATTATAAATAATGGGAGCCATGCAAAAAACACTTTTGCGCATAAGTGCAGTCCTACTCCCATGCAGACACAGCTGATTTTGATCACGCGTGTTTCTGGGAAATTTATCTGCCATTCGCGAAAATAAGTTACTGTTATTTCTAATAAACATTACTGTTTCCAGAATATAAAGAGAAGTCAGTGTCAATATTTTATAACGTAAGAAATAAGGCTTACAACTATCGGTAGTTTTCAACTTAAACATGGCTCTGAGACATCTCTTCTGTGCTTTAAATGCGGTTTCTTTGTCCGTTGAGTTACCCCAAAAGATAACCCCATATCTGAGAACAGATTCCGTGAGCCCGCAGTAAGCAGTTAATAAGGCATCTATGTTAACCTTAGGTGACAAAGAGTACAAGGCAAATGCACCACTGCTTATTTTTTTTAGCCAAGGCCTCTACATGCGCCTTCCAATTTAAATTTCTATCGATCGTCAGTCCTAGAAACTTGGTTGTGTTAACTGTGTCAATTTTGATATTATTATAGGTTACGTCAAGATTTGGAAGAGTCATTGCGCGCTGGCTAAAATGCATAATTACAGTCTTTTTAAAGTTTATTTTTAAATTATTATTATCTAACCATGCTACAGTTTCTTGTAATGCCTTATTTATGTCCTCTTTATAAAAATCTTCTGATCACAAGGAATAGTTATCGTACTGTAATGTAAAGAAAGACTTACTTATTTATAACTAGCTTCTGCCCGCGACTTCGTACGCGGATCCTGTTGCTTATGCCAGCGACAACGGGGTCGTCAAAATCGAAGATCTGAAACGTCTAATGTCGAATTCTAAGAGCCCGGGGACGGGAAAACAACGGGATGCGCGAGACGATTCGAGATGTTCCATATCTTTCATTTTTGTAAGTCAGAAGTCGATGCGTAGATACGCTTGGAACTCAAGCGCAATTCTCTATCCGTGAACGTCTCCGACTTGCGAGACAATGCGTGACGTTCACGATCAGCGGTCAGTCGCGCATCTCGTTCTGCACTTGTCTTTAGAGACCTCGAAGTCGATGTGTATATACGCTGAGAACTCAAGCGTAATTCTCTTTCCGTGAACGTCTCCGACTCGCGAGACAATGCATGACGTTCATGATCAGCGGTCGCGTCATATTCTTCACTGGTCAGTTCAGTTGCAGCCTGACGTTCTCGAACAGTATCAAGTCTCTCCTGACGTTCTTCGGTAGATTCTTGGGATCTTATGATCTTCAATCTTTTAGCTCCTTTGGAACATTGGGAAAGATTTGACCTCTTTCTAGGCATGGTTATAGTTTTATTGTGAAGATACCTGATCAATTAAAATCTAAGTGACTGCTCCCCTGCGTTACCGGGTAGGCTACCGTGTCACAAAGATAAGTGGAAAAAGTCTAAAACACTCAAATAACATAAGCCCGAAGGCATATTTATTCGATAAAATATAAAAAAATAAATGGGAGTTTTGTCCAGTAGAGATGTCAATGATATATCATTGAAAATTTGACCGCGTGGAGGTACTCCCAGATTATTATAATTCCCCGCTTATTATATTTTATAATAATTATACAGTGAAATTAGTGATAGCTTTGATTTCCACATCAGATGTTTCTGATCTTCGATTTTTATAAGTCAATAGGAAATGCCCATCAGACCGAACAACTTTTGTAAAGACGTCATTCCTATATGTGTTATGGTGTAGCTAGGCTCTTGGATTTCCACAACAGGTGTTCCAGATCTTCGATTTTTATAAGTCAACAGAGAGTGCTCATCAGATTGAACAACTTTTGTTAAGACGTCACTCCTATATGTGTTATGGTGTAGCTAGGCTCTTGTATTTCCACAACAGGTGTTCCAGATCTTCGATTTTTATAAATCAACAGAGAGTGCTCATCAGATTGAACAACTTTTGCTAAGACGTCATTCCTATAAAGGGTGTAAAAAGACCCTTAACGAAAACGAAAACCACATATTCTGCCCATCATTGGGATCATTTTTTTGTTCTGGACCATACCTGGGAACCTTCTAGTTACGGAGATATTGGGGGTCAAAGTTCCAACTTTTTCACAAGTTTTTTTTTAAATACTACTTTTTAAGGTTCTAACTTTACTCCAATTACCTCCATGGTCCGTTTACTATTCAAAGCATCCATCAGCAATAAGTTTTGAGCGCATTATATTGAGTTTTACCGTAAAATGTGATTTTTGACCCCAAAAAAAAATTTCGTTTCCCAGCAAAAATTTTTGCGTAAAGTTACTTAGTTTGATGTCCAGAATGCTTGGTTGACGGCTTGGTGAAGGGTCTGTTTACACCCCGTATGTGTTATGGTGTAGCTAGGCTCTTGGATTTCCACAACAGGTGTTCCAGATCTTCGATTTTTATAAGTCAACAGAGAGTGCTCATCAGATTGAACAACTTTTGCTAAGACGTCATTCCTATATGTGTTATAGTGTAGCTGGGCTCTTGGAGTTCCACAACAGGTGTTCCAGATCTTAAAATTTATTCTCTCAGCAGAAAATGCTCATCACGTGGAACAATTTTTGCTATGGTACCATTTTTGTATCTCTTATAGTTTAGCTGGTCTGTTGCGGTCCTGCATCAGGTGTTCAAGTTTTCAAGATAAATTATAGCCTATATGTTGTGCAGACTTAATACCTATACAACAACAAAAAAATCATTCAAATCCGTCCAGTAGTTCCGAAGATTAGCGTGTACAAACAAACAGACATACAGACAAAAAGACAGTTTTTTTTTTTGGATTCGTGCCCTATTACTGTTTCTAAACCCCCCTCAATTTTTATTTTTTTAATATATTCAATGTACAGACACAGTTTTTTTACAGTCTTATTATATGTATAGATTAACTAGCTTACGCCCGCAGCTTCATAATAGTAGTAAGATTACTACATTTTATTTTTAAATTTTAACACAACTGTACCAAACTTCTGTTGATTAATTAAACAATGGTAGTTTTTTTGTGGTAGCGGAAAATCGCATTCAGATACATGTGAAGTTTATATATTATAGTTTTATGATCTTTGTCAATATCAAGATAAATTATCAAGTTATTTTCCCGATAATCATTTTTGTTTTCAACGTTAGCTTATTGAATTATTGCTCTAGGAAATTTGTTCTATATCGTGGGTGCATTTACAAACATTTAAACTCACATACACAAACAGCCAGACCCGGAACAACTACCTGTAGGCCACATAAATGATTTTTTTGTTCCGTGCGGGAATCGAACCCGCGGCACCGCGCTGTCAATTAAGCGAACCTTCATACTCATAGTAAACGAACATACATTAGGTATTTGACACTTAGCGGCTCCATTTGATTGTAAGAGTGTCCCTTTTTAGGGTTCCGTTGCTAAATGGAAAAAACAAAACCCTTATAGATTCATCCTGTCCGTCTGTCCATCCGACACTGCTATTTTACTCCGAGACTGTTGGCACCACAATGTTGAAATTTGGAGAGCAAGTGTCTTCTATAAACTGTTACACTAAAGTGAAGTGAAAATACAAATAAAAAACCGCCCAAGTGTGACTCGGAGTCGCACACACAGGGTTCGCTAGCACCAAACAATATAACAACAATATTTTTAACGCCCATTCATATTTAGAGAAAGGGAGGAGGAAAATTCTGGAACTATGTGGATTTGCACAATGTAAAAAGAACTTTCAATGAGAATTGGTTTGAATAAGATTTAATATTTAGCTTTTGAGATATGGGACGTTTTCGTGAATTGCAGCAGTAACTAGTTTTACATAAACATATAAGAAAAACAAATTGCCGTTGAGTGTAAATTGACAATTGAATGAGCGTTAAAAATATTGTATTATATTGTTTGGTGCAACGGAACCATTCGTGCGCGAGTCCGACTCGCACTTGGGCGGTTTTCATTAGTGAACAATTTGTTCGATTGAATAGTCACCGTAATCGTTCTCGCGCAGAGCCTGTACTGCGACGGCGACGCGGACTGCGCGGACGGCTCGGACGAGCCGGCGGGCTGCGCGGGCGCGGACGGCGGGGGCGCGGGCGGCGGGGGCGCGCTGTGCGGCTCGCCGGGCGCGCTGGCGTGCGCCGGGCGCTGCGTGGCGCACGCGCTGCAGTGCGACGGCCGCGACCACTGCCTGGACGGCGGCGGCGGCGGGGCCGGCTCCGACGAGGACCCGCTCATGTGCTGTACGTATTTATTCATACTGTTATAGATAACTGCCTCGTTGGTCTAGTGGTCGCGAGGACGACTGCCGAGCGTAAGGTCCCGGGTCCGATTCCCGGATCGGGCAATGCGTTGGATTTTTCCATCAGGAATCTCTCAGTAGCAGCCACGGAGTCTGGATTTGCGCTTGGTCGATGACGATAGGCTCTCCCCTTACTACATTCAAACATAACTGGCGAAATGTAGGTGTACGAGTTTTATATGTGTCAAAAGTAAAAAAAATAACGTCCTTATAATTGGTAGTATGGAAGGTATATAGAACTTAAATTTCAGTGCTGTGCCGTACGTGATTTGAAATATTAGGTGAGGTTAGGTTTGGGTTAGGTTAGGTTTCTCGTACTATTAGGTACACCTCTGCCTAACCCTTCGGGGATAACAGCCGTGATATTATGTAATAGATAAGGTTTTAAATGTGTCTTGAAATCGTCTTAGTAGTAGAAAATTTAAGGCTCGATCGGAACAAACTCATATTAAATGATAATGAAATCTTTCACATTATTAAACTAAGAAGCTGGAAGTAAAAAACAGTTATTAAAAATACAAAAAAATCGTTGTGCAGGACGATATCGTTCTTTTTGCCTCTGAAGCAGATCAACTGCAACAAATGCAAGACCTGAGCACTGCAAGTCTTGAGGTTGCATTATGTCGAAGAATACATCTACCTGGGCCAGCTAGCTTCCTTCAACAACAGACAGAACAAAGAGATCGACCGCGCGTCGAAAATGCCTGGAGAAGCTACTGGTCCATGAAGGCGCTTATGAAAGGCGACCTTCCTAACTCACTTAAGCCAAAGCTCGTCGACATGTGAATCCTGCCTATCCTAACCGATGGCGCCCAGACTTGGTCTTTGCCGGAGGCTCAGAAGTCCAAACTCAAGGTTTGCCAAAGAGCGATGAAGTAGAGTAGCTTTTTAAACATCAAAGTCTCCGATCGAATACGCAACACCACAATACGCATGAAGAAGGTCGTCGTCACCGAGGCAGGCCAAAGAAACGCTGGCGTGACGATTTGGTCTCGTTCTTGACCGTTTGACCAGGGAAGCAAAACACCGACAGAGTTGGAAGGAATGGGGTAGGCCTTTGCCCAAGAGTAGAACAGAATAGCCTAGTAAAGATTAAAAAACCGGACTGAAAAAAAAAAAAAACAAGAACATACACACCGTATTTTGATAAAGCTATCTTCGAAGGGGTCCCGCCCTTTTTAGTTTTTTACTTTTTTATTACTTTTAGCTTTTTAGTTTAATAATGTAAAAGATTTCACTGACGATTAAACTTTTATATTACATATTATTTTATACATATAAATATCCTAAATGGTCGTTCAAATAAAAAAATTAAAATGAGAAATCTTTAGAGGATTTTCAAATACCTACTCAATGATACCCCACTTACCTCGTCGACTTTCATTTTTTGTTATGCCATCCACTGGCTTTGTGGGCGAAGGATTCATGCTCATGCAGGATAATGCCCGACCACATGTTGCCGCATCAGTTCGGCACTATATACACGAGGTCGAAATTCCTGTTATGGAGCGGCCAGCAAGGAGCCCTGGCCTTAATCCCATAGAACATTCTGGGATGAGCTTAAAAGAAGGGTCAAGGCTAGGACTCATACTGCAGAGACCCTCCAGGAACTCAGAGAAGCTATCCAAGAGTTGTGGGATTTGGGACGGTATCCCTCAGGAATTCGTCGTAAAATTACAATTAGGGCAAGGGGTGGCAATACAAGCTACAGAAACAAGTTGTTTCTTTTTTACATGAAGTCCTTTTATTCTTATTTTAATCGTCGACTAATTTGTGCTTATATTGTTTTTTGTTGTAGGCCTGTTAAATTAGAAAACAATTTTAAACTACAATTTCCAATAAGGTTATTAATGCCTTAACCTTTTCATCTACCACACGGTATTAAAAGTTATTTTTAGTATCTGATTTTTTTTAGTTATTCTGTACCAAATGGAAGAGCACTGGGTGGGTCGATTTTTTTGCACGCAAGTGTATATTGTTGACAATGTAAAATAAATGCCAAGCAAATATTTGTATAGGATATTACAACTAAAAATGGAAAAATAAAAAAACTTTTTTGAAAAAAAGACTTCAAAAACACAAAAAAATTAAAAATAACTTTAGCTTCAGAAGTCAGTGACAAAAAACTAAATCAAACAAACAAAAATCCCCTTCCCCCTTTCCCCTTCTCACTTTTTTGTGTTTTTGAAATCTGTTTTATTTTTTGCAAAAAAGTTTTTCTTTTTCACTATGTTGTTGTCGCCATATTGAATTTTGATTCCTGTCGTTGGCGTTGTGCCGCAACATCCTCCATCGATGTTTTCTGTTGTTCTGATGAGTGTTGTGTTGCGTGTCAGCGTCGTACGAGCGCGCGTTCGGCGGCACGGCGCTGTCGGGCTCGGCGCGCGGCGCGTGCGCGCGCGGCGAGTGGGCGTGCCGCAACGCCGCCTGCGTGCCGCACGCCGCGCTGTGCGACGGCGGCGACGACTGCGGCGACTACTCCGACGAGAGCCACTGCAGTAAGTACACTGTGCGCACCGCGCTGCCGTGCTACACGACACTACTTATTATTAGGTCCATACATCAAATTTGTGTTTTAATCAACCAAAGTATGTACCATTGTTATCTATGACTTTCGAAATTGATTCTTGAAATCTTTGAAGGCGGTTTTGACTGCCTCATCGGAATTAATTATAATCCGTTGCAAAAAATGTTCGAAAAAGTGATAATCTGTTGGAGCAAGGTCCGGGGAGTATGGTAGGTGTCGGAGACATTCCAATCGCAGATCCTCTAATTTAGCGAACGTCTGTTGTGCAGTGCGTGGTCTAGCGTTGTCCTGAAGCAGCAGTGGCCCAAAGCAATTGAGCATCATGGTTTACAATTGTTGACAATACAGATCTGCCGTAATCGTTTGGCCAGATCTGAGGAAGCTGTAGTGGATGACACCGGAACGGTCCACCAGGCACTTAACAGTTCTTGTTCTGAGTCAAGTTTCGCTTGGGGCAAGATTTTTCCGGTTCTCCGGGGGTCGACCATTCTGATGAGCGTTTTCACTATCGTACTGGATCAACTTTTTTTACAACAAGTAACGATACGATTAAAAATGCCCTCGTTACGGTGACGGTTGAGTGATGTAACGCAGCACTCGACGCGTGTTTGTTTGTGTGCTTCATCCAAATCATGCGGTACCAATTTTTAATTTTTCCTATTGGTTTCAAGTGAATTAATATTCTTTTCTCACTCACACCGAAGCCTTTCCTTTAGTTTCACCAAAATACGTTGTACGACTGACAACTTAATAAAACACATATTTACTGCGAAGGAAGAGGCACAAGGATGCCATATGAATCTTCTGTGACCTTTCGAGGGCATTTGATTGGTTTAGGTAAACTTGCGCTCAGTTTAGTAAAATAGTATTTGAATGATAGACAGCATTAAGAACAAGTAAATGGTATAAATTTAATGGATTTAAAAGTAAAAAGACTCAAGTCTACTATGGGTCCTCATTTAACGAAAAAAAAGAGGGCCCAGTCTGGACAGTGGGCACGTTTACACTGTGTTGACATGCGCGTCCGCAGACGTGGACGAGTGCGCGGCGGGTAACGGCGGCTGCGCGCACAACTGCACCGACCTGCGCGTGGGCCGCGCCTGCTGGTGCCGCGCGGGCTGGCGGCGCGCGCACGACGCCAGCTCCTGCGCCGACGTCGACGAGTGCGCCGAGGACGAGCCCTGCGACCACAGCTGCAAGTGAGTGCCGCGAGATCGGCCGTAGCCGATGTAGACTGACTGGCTGACTGATATATCAACGCACAGCCCGAACCGTTGATCCTACAGACATGAAAGTTGGAGGGTGTATTCTTTGTGAAGAGCAGGTATCCACTGAGAAAGGGTTTTTCGAAATTCAGTTTCGGTTTAAAGATATTTATTCTAAAAAAAGACACAAAGTCACTTATATGAGAACAATGCTTTAAATAATTTATATTAAAGTTCGTCACAGACGTCACGGTAGCAAATATTATATCATATTATAATACACCCATCCAATGAATTCAGGTTTTCGGAAGGGTGTTAAGTTTGCTGTGAAACTTTTTATTCTCGGCGTCGATGGACTTGAAAATTTGTGTACATACTGTTCAGTCAAAATGATGAGAAACGTGTATCACAGTTTTTTCAAAATCATCCCCAATATAAAATTCAAAGTCCTGACCGACTGACTGATAATATCAACGCACATCCTATACCGCTGATCTTAAAGACATGAAATTTGAAGCATTCTTTGTAAAGAGTAGGTATCCACTAAGAAAGGGTTTTTCGAAATTCCATCCCTAAGAGGGTGAAATGTGGGTTTGAATTTTCTGTGAAACTTAATATTCTATGGTGCGATTGACTCGAAAATTGTTGTACACACTATCCAATTAAATTTATTAGTCAGGCAGGGGTATCACAGTTTTTCGAAAATCATCCCCCAACATAGTCAAATAGGGCTTCGAAACTTGCGCGCGGTGTTGGGGCGAGCTGGGCGCGAGAGTATTTACCTATTAGTAAGTGGGTAGGATCTGTAAATATATGTGAAATCTCTATTTTCGTGTCGGCTCGTGATATGCGACATTGATATTAAATATTATGTAAAAGTATTATGTCTATAGATAGATTCCTAATGAATCATTTGATTGTCGTCACCGGTGTCCGAGTGTGTCTGTATTACTCAAATAAAAGTAAATACTTCACTGACTATTCTTTATTGCCTATTCAACTTTAAAATTAAAAAACTAATATTACACATATATCTTACATAAATAAACTATTATAAATGCAAAAGTTTGGATGCATAGGTGTTTGTTACTCAATCACGCCAGCACGGTTGAACAGATCTGGATGAAACTCGGCACATATTATAGTCTGGTATAGCATATAGATTACTTATTATCCCAGAAGTAAGATCCCGTGGGCAATTCCCGATGTCCACGCGGGCGAAGCCGTGGTCATAAGCTAGTTCTATTATAAAAGGTTAAACGAGCAAATATTAAAATTACAGACTTACCAAAAAAACCGGCCAAGTGCGAGTCGTACTGACACGCACACAGGGTTCCGTAGCACCAAACAATATAATAAAAATATTTTGAAGGCTCATTAATAATTATGCTGTATTGTATTACATTCAACAGCAAAACTAAATATATTGTTCATAGTATGTTAATGAAAAACAAAGTTACTGGTGCAGTTTGATGAAAAAGTCCTATAACTCAAAAACTAAACATCAAATTATTATTCAACTCAATTTTCGTTGAACGTTTATTTTACGTTATACAATCCTACATTTTTTCAGAATTTTCCTCTTACTTTAGAAATTAGAGGGGGAGGACACACGCATTTCACATCTTTAGAAGTGTCTATTTTTCAAACGATTGACTTTGAGAAAAAATGGTTTTAGGAACCTCAATGTCGTAAATACTATCTATAGGTACCCCGCACGTATAAGTTTGATGTTTTTTTTAGTGTCAGTTCCATGTATGGGGAGCCCCCCTTAATCTTTAATTTTTGTATAAAAATCGTAAAGCGGTTCACAGAATACATCTACCTACCAAATTTCAACTGTGTATTATTAATAGTTTCGGAATAAAGTGGCTGTGACATAAATACGGACAGAAAGACAGACAGACAGACATGACGAATCTATAATTAACATGATTTTTAGAGTTCCGTAGCCGTATGGCAAAAAACGGAACCCTAAAAAATCATGTTAATTAAATGGATATCAGCCAGCCCTGACAGTAACGTGTGTCCTCAGGAACACCATCGGCAGCTACGTGTGCTCGTGCGCAGAGGGCTACAAGCTGATGTCCGACGGCGCCACCTGCACGCCCGACTCGCGTGAGTGTGCACGTGGAGTGTGTGTTTGTGTGTGCGTGCCGGAGTGTGTCTCACCGTGTCGTTGTGTGCAGCCGTGCGCGCCAGCCTCATCTTCACCAACCGCTACTACATCCGGCGCGTGCCGCTGGAGGGCCCGGGCGCGGGCTCGCTGCTCGTGCACGACCTCACCAACGCCGTGGCGCTGGACCTGCAGTGGGCGGAGGGCTGCCTGTACTGGAGCGACGTGTCGCGCCTGGGCTCGGCCATCCGGCGCTCGTGCGGCGCGGGCGGCGCGGGCGGCGCGGCGCGCACGCTGCACGGCGCCACGCTGCAGAACCCGGACGGGCTGGCCGTGGACTGGGTGGGCGGCAACCTGTACTGGTGCGACAAGGGCACCGACACCATCGAGGTGTCGCGCGCCGACGGCTCGCACCGGCGCGTGCTGCTGCGCGGCCAGCTCAGCGAGCCGCGCGCGCTCGCGCTGCACCCGGCGCGAGGGTGAGTTCGGAACCGACGACTGAACATGGCGGATGTTTAGGGTCCAAATAAATTATATGTAATTTAAGTTATACTGAATTTGATCAGTCTATTCTATATATATGTATAACTTAATAACAGATAGTATAATATTACTTGAAATAACGTTCACATGATTTAATTTTCATATGCTATAAAAACAAATAACCTAATTTCATGTGACCTAATGTTATATTTCATATAACCTTCTTTTGCTCTAAAAACCATGTAGTATAACGTTAATATAACGTTCGGTTGACCTAATTTTCATATTTACTCATTTTCAGTCAAAATTCTGTAATGAATAAGTAAATATCAGGACACAACATACTGTTATTACCTCATCTAACAAATGATTCACCAACAATAGAGGGGATCTGACGCAGGTATATATCAGGAGAAGAATAACAAAACACAACAAGTTAATACATATTAATTTATTCATATAAAAATGTTATAACTGATGAAATAATACCATGCTGAGGTTGACTCATCTTATTTAAGTTTTAGGGCGGTAATCTTGACGTGCAGAACTCCGAAATTCACCGCAAGAACAAAAACACATTGTGTGTGCGGGGACCTCCCCCTTTGACACCTAGTCGTACTTAAATTATATATTTGAGATGATGCTAAAGTTGCTCTACCTGCGTATTAACCGACTTATAAAAAAAGGAGGTTATCAATTCGACCCTTATATATATTCTTATTTCCAGGAACCACCATACAATGACGCTATAAAAAAATATTTTTCGGATAGTTATTATTGTTGAAATTCTATAAAAAATGCAATTCTAGGGTCGCTACACAAGTTTTTGCAAATTGTGTTTTTGCAGCTTGAAAAGTCTGTCGGAATTGATCGAGTTGCCCCACATTATAAGTCTATAGACTAAGCACTGATGACACATAGCCGTGATAAGCCGGAAAAGCAGCATCTACAGATACATTTTGCCTTCACTTTTTACCCGACTGCGGCGAAGCCCAAAAGGAGGGTAATGTGTTTGACCTGTATGTATGTATGTCTGTCTGTTTCTATGTTCCCTCGTAACTCCTAAATGGATGAACGGTTTTGGATAAATTATACGTCGTTAGATTCGTCTTGTTGGCGCGAGTGTCACTGGTTACATTGAAATGATAATCAAAGAAAAATGGCGCATTTCGGGTGCCATATCGTAGCGTTCGAATATTTTTTTTCTTCCAATACCATCGAGTGGGGTATCAAAATGAAGGATTTTTAACTGTGTGGGACTCCCCGAATTCTTTCACGTTACTAAACTAAAAAGCTGGAAATAAAAAAAGCAGTTGAAAAATCTACTGAAAAGCATAAAACAAGCACCGAGGCCCATCCCATTTTAAAAATTTTATATTCAAATGGGCCCCGCCTGCTTCCAACTTTTGTTTAATTTAAAATGTGCTAGTGAGTATACAAAAGTTTTGCGGGGTGGGTCGTCACACGAGTGGCAGTCGATCTGAGTTTTTGAAATCGTAATAAACGCCGGCACCCTGCAGCACGCTGTACTGGTCGGACTGGGGCACGGCGCCGCACATCGGGCGCGCCGGCATGGACGGCAGCGCGCGCCGGGTGCTGGTCGCGGCCGGCCTGTACTGGCCCAACGCGCTCACCGTGCTGCCGGCCTCCAACGAGCTGTACTGGGCCGACGCGCGCGAGGACTACGTGGCCGTGGCCGACCTGGACGGCCGCAACGTGCGCGTGCTGTTCTCGCGCGGTGAGTGTGCGAGCTCTGTGAGCCCCGAGCTCTGTGACCCCGTGCGACCGGCCCTCACGCCCGCCTCCCTTGCAGAGCGCATGCCGTGGCTGCGCCTGCACCACGTGTTCGCGCTGGCCGTGTGGGACGGCCGCGTGTACTGGTCGGATTGGGAGACGCGCGCCGTGGAGTCGTGTCGCCGCCGGCCGCGCCGGCACTTCGCGGCCAACGGCAGCGTCAGCAGCGCGGCGGGCGGCGCCTACGAGTGCCGCACGCTGCTGCACACCATCCACAAGCCCATGGACCTGCGCGTGTACCACCCCGCGCGCCAGCCGCCGCAGCCTGGTCAGTACCCGCACACACGCACACACACACACTACACCGAGCTGTTGACGCCGCAGTACATGTTGAGCGTGGTCTGTGCGCAGAGCTGTCGGCGAAGTGCGCGGCGCTGAACTGCTCGGGGCTGTGCCTGCTGACGCCCGCGGCGCCGGGCGAGGCGGCGGGCGCGCGCTGCGCCTGCCCCGAGCACTGGCTGCTGGCCGCGGACGGCCGCTCGTGCACGCCCAACTGCACCTCGGCGCACTTCGTGTGCGCGTCCGCGCTCAAGTGCATCCCCTTCTGGTGGCGCTGCGACACGCAGGACGACTGCGGCGACGCGTCCGACGAGCCCGACACCTGCCCGCCCTTCCGCTGCTCGCCCGGCCAGTTCCAGTGCGACAACGGGCGCTGCGTGCACCCCTCGCACATCTGCGACGGCGCGCCGCACTGCGGGGACGGCTCCGACGAGCGCGACTGCGACAAGGTGCCGCTCCGCTACATCACTCCCGCTCCCGCCTTGCGCCGGTAGTCGCTGACCCGAGACGTTCTGTCGCAGTTCACGTGCCTGTCGTCGCAGTGGAAGTGCCGCGGCAACACGAGCGCGCACGTGTCGGCGCGCTGCGTGCCGGCCGGCGCGCGCTGCGACGGGCGGCGCGACTGCCACGACGGCGACGACGAGGCCGACTGCCCGCCGCGCACCTGTCCGCCGCACCACGTGAGTAGCGCCCTGTACCGTCCTGTGTCGCACCGACACCTGAGTGTCGCGTGCTGACGTGCGTGATTGTGCGCAGTTTACGTGTGCCAACGGCGCGTGCGTGCCGCTGGTGTGGGTGTGCGACGCGGACTCGGACTGCGGCGATGGCTCTGACGAGGGCGCCATGTGCGCGTCGCGCACGTGCGGCGCCGGCGAGTTCCGCTGCGGCTCGGGGCGCTGCATCCCGCGCGAGTGGCTGTGCGACGCCGAGCCCGACTGCCCCGCGCGCGAGGACGAAGCGGCGTGCGGGCCGGGCCGCGCGCCGCCCGCCTGCGACCCCACGTACTTCCGCTGCCCGGACGGGCGCTGCGTGCCGGGCCGCTGGCGTTGCGACCTGGACGACGACTGCGGCGACGGCGCCGACGAGCTGGCGTGCGAGCCGCGCGCCTGCTCCGAGTCCGAGTGGCGCTGCGGCTCCGGCGAGTGCGTGCGCGCCGTCACGCGCTGCGACGGCGCGCCCGACTGCGGCGACGCTAGCGACGAGGCGGACTGCGCGCCGCACTGTGGGCCCGGCGCGCGCGCCTGCGCCCGCGGCGGGGCCTGCGTGCGCGCCGACTGGTGGTGCGACGGCACGCAGGACTGCGCCGACGGCTCCGACGAGGCGACGTGTGAGACACCCGGTAACAGCACGACGCGGTGCGGCGCGCAAATGGACTGCGGCGGCGTGGCGAGCTGCCTGCCCGCCGCGTGGCGCTGCGACGGGCGGCGCGACTGCGCGGACGGGCGCGACGAGCAGGCGGCGCTGTGCCGGCGCCACGTGTGCCCGCCGCCCATGTACCGCTGTAACGACGACACGTGCCTGCCGCCCAACCTGCTGTGCGACGGCGTGCTCGACTGCGACGGCGACGAGAACCCCGCCTTCTGTGCGTACCGTTGTGCTCCGTGCCGTGTTTCACAACAGTGCACGTGTCTCATGTGTGTGTGTGTGTGTGTGTGCAGGTGACCGGCGGCGCTGGCTGGGCGAGGAGTCGGCGTGCGCGCGCGACGAGAGCATGTGCGACGACGGGCGCTGCGTGCCCGCCAACGCGTCGTGCGACGCGGGTACGTGTGCATCAGGCGGCGTGTGACGCTCGTGTGTCGCGGGTATCATGTGTGTAACGTGTGCGGTGTTGCAGGAGGCGCGCGCGCGTGCCGCTGGGACACCTGCTCGCAGCTGTGCCTGCCCAAGCACCTCAACCACACGTGCAAGTGAGTGCCGCCCTGTCACACGGCTCACAGTTCGCGTACTCTCTCGTATAACTGGGCTCTTGTTTGCACAGGTGCGTGGCGGGGTACAAGCAGCGCCAGCTCCCGGACGGCACGCTGACGTGCGAGGCACTGGGTGAGTGCGACTCCATATTTATGATAATAATAGCAGAATTTTATCTGTGATATTTTGTTTTATAGAATCGCGTGGTTCAATGAGTAGTTGCCAAATTTCTGTTATGTTTCAATATGATCGAGTATCCAGTGCAGCCGCCTGTAACTCTCCTTGTGTCTGTCAGGTGAGAAGCCGCTGGTGGTGATCGGCATGGGCGGCGCGCTGCACGTGTGGGAGGCGCACAAGGCCGGGGCGGGCGGGGCAGGCTCGGCGGGCTCGGCGGGCGGGGCGGGCGGCACGGTGACGTGCGCGACCGGCACGCGCGTGTCGGGCACGTGGTGGCTGGTGTGGGGCGACGCGCGCGGCCGCGTGCTGCGCGCTAACATCTCGGCGCACATGCGCGCGCCCGCCGCGGGCAACCTCACCGAGAACCAGGAGGTTATCGTACGTACGCCTTCAACATTAATTAGCACACACGTTTGACATTTGGGTCGAGTCGAAATTGAAGTTTCGCACGGGACCGCTGAGCATTTTTTCGCGGTAACGAAATTCCTTCTCGATCACTCTGAAGATTCCAATTTCCCCATACGGTCGCAGTCGAAAAGACTACTGACTTAATTAGTAAAAACCTATTTACAAAATAAACAGCTCTATGACTCGGCGCACAGATAAGTTCAGACGGCGAAGTGCGCGGCGTGGCCGTGGACTACGTGGCGGGGCGCGTGTACTGGTCCAGCGCGGACGGCGCGGAGGGCGCGGGCGGCGCCGTGCACGTGGCGGCGCTGGACGGGCGGCGCCGCACGACGCTGTTCCGGCGGCCGGGCGCGGCGCCCGACGACCTGCTGCTGCACAACGGCACGCGCACGCTGCTGTGGGCCGAGCGCGGCGCGGCGCCCGGCGTGCGCGCGGCCGGCGCGTGCGGCGCGGGCCTGCGCTGGCTGGTGCGGCGGCGCGTGCGGCGCGTGCGCGCGCTGGCGCTGGACGAGCCGGCCGCGCGCCTGTACTTCGTGGACGGCTACTACGACACGCTGGACTCCGTGGCGCTGGACGGCTCGCAGCGCGTCACGCACGCCAGCTTCGCGCTGCGGCCCGACGGCGCGCCCAGGGCGCCCACCTACTACGTCGATGGAGGTACTGACAGAAACCCTAACCCTAGACGGTCGACGTCAGGGGCATCCCGAGGTTCGGTTAGTTAGGTTCCTGTAAACCCTGCAGACAGAAATAGGAGCCCCCGGGGCTCCGTCGACTGTATTGTAATTAAATGATATTTAGTAAAAACGTGATTTATCCTAATGAATCTAAATGAGAAATGAAAAATGTATAGATGATTAAATATCATGTGATGCATTTGTAAATCAAATCATTTATTTCTTTGCAAACATGGGTAATTGGTACATAGATGTTGTCTTATATAATATAGTCCTCCATATTGTACCGTCGCATGGGCATGCAAATAATATTTAATTCTAAAATTATAGAGAAATTGTATCGATACCAAATAAATTTAAATGTCAAGTCATTAGAATTACAAAAAAATCTAAAAAGAAAAAATAAAATGTCAGACTAACAGTGGTAAAAATTTAACAATAATATCAAACGGAATGATAATTATAATTATGTCAATAAGAAGAAAGAAAAATATTATAAATGTCAATCATATCAATCAATCAATAAACATAGGTATACAATAAATACAGATCTTAGGTTAGTTAAAAAGGGTCTAAAAGTTCTAAATTAATTCGTCATTTAAATATTCGTCAATAGTGTAATAACATTTATCGATTAGAAATTATTTCATTCGTTTTTTGAATTGTGTGACATTTAGTTTTTTTATGGTGTCTGGAATTTTATTGTAAATACGTGGAGCCAAAAATACCCCAAAAAACTTTTTTTTGCTAATGCAGTTTTACATTTATGAAAAATATAAAAATAATTGTTTGCCAAATAAATGTATGTAAAACGAGTGTTTATAAAATAATACATTTGCGGAATAAGTTGTTTTCGAAATAAATAGTATACGAAACGTTGGTTGTAAAAGGAAAATTTGTCAATGAAGTTTTGGTGAAACTTTAGTTAACCATTGGTTAAATCTTGCAATTTAATTTCAAACCAGTTCCTTCCAACCGATTGAGCTGAAATTTTACACACACCTTTGGTTCTGATGACAATACATTTTTATTACAAACATTGCTTAATCCTGCAGCCAGGATCGTCTCCTCACGAGAAAACTCCGCAACGGTTAATAGCGCGGACACAAAACTTAGTCTACGCGTCTAGTTTTGATAGGACTCGGATGATTACTATCATGACCTTATCCTGCAGCCAGACAATTTGTATACGCATTCAATTTTGATGGATAAAATGATTTCTATCATGGCCTCATCCTGCAATCAGAATCGTCTCCTCATGAGGGAAATAGCATGGCTACGAAGACCTTTAACCGAAAAAACTATAGCTGTGTCCCCTTCAATATGTGCGCGTTCTTCGTGCAGAGCTCCGGCTCGCGGGCAACACGTCCGGAGTGCCGGCGCTGGCGGCACGCGCGTGCGAGCGGGCCGCCGTGTGGGAGGAGTGGGTGTGGTGCGGCACGGCGCGCGGCGTGCTGCGCCTGCCCAAGCGCGCGCGCGGGCCCGGGCCCCCGGCGCGCCCCGTGCGGGCCCCGGCGCGCGCGCTTTCGGCGCTGCTGCTGCTGCACGCCGCCATGTCCGCGGGCGGTGCGGACCCGTGCGCGCGCGCGTGCCACGCCAGCGCGCTGTGCGTGCGCAGCCCGCAGCCTGGGGGCTTCGCGTGCCTGTGCCCCGACGGCCTGGTGCCCGTCAACGATGACGCAGTACAAGTGAGTGACGCCTACCTATTCAAATAAAATCCATTTACAAAGGCCTACCCTGAGTCCTTCTAGGAGTGTTCATGCCGCGCCTGCGCCCTCGCGGTGCGTCTCCAGGTCGTCTCGCCTCCACTTTCACCTTGATTCTCGCCTGCTCGCCTCACTCGACGTGCACATTCGTCTCTGCACTATTCATTCTCGTAAACTGGGCTCCCCGGATACAACATCGTCCGTCGTTTGCTTGATGCCACTGTCGACTCGTGCAGGAGCAGCGCCAGTGCGTGATCCCGCCGGGCGCGGAGGGCGCGGAGGGCGCGGGAGGCGCGGGCGGCGCGTGCCCGCTGGCGTGCGGCGCGGGCGCGTGCGTGCTGGTGGACGGCGCGGCCCGCTGCCGCTGCCCCGCGCTGTTCGCGGGCTCGCGCTGCCAGCACTACCGCTGCGCGCAGCACTGCCACCGGCGCGGCCGCTGCGAGCTGGACGCGGCCGCCACGCCGCCGCCCGACAGCGACTCGCCGCCGCCGCTCAAGGTAACGCACTACACACATTGCTCGCTGAGGACCAGCAATGACGATGGCTAAAAATACTTCAGGTAACAGGAGAGTCGTGGGTAAGTCGGGATGCCCACGACGCCCACGACTGGTTTGCATCATATTTAGAAAGTAGAGAGCAATTGGTTGAGGTAGAATTCTACAATAAAAAAACAAAAGAAGCACAGCTCATAAGATCAGATGTCAGACCAATACAAGCTTCAATTCCCCAGGGAAGCATTATCGGATGTCTTCTATTCCTGATCTACATAAACGACCTTCCCAAAACCATAGAAGAGCCGTGTGTTTTATTTGCGAACGACATTTCAATCCTCACCTCATGTCAAACTGATACAAATCTAAAAGAAAAAATAAATTACATTTTTAATATATAATTAACTGGATGAATGATCATAAACTCGAAATAAATTTTACAAAAACCAAATTAATAACATTCCATCCACGCCAAAAAAATCAGATAAATATAAATTTCACAATTAATAAAATAAAATTAGAAACAGCTAATGAATTCACCCTCTTAGGTTTGACAATAGACACAAATATTAATTGAAAATCGCACGTACTTAAATTAAATTCAAAAATTTCAAAGTTTTCATATGCCCTCCGGGAGATTAAAAAGACTACCAACCTACAAACCGCAATAGTCACATATTATGCATATACCCATGCTTGGTTCTCTTATGGTATCATTCTATGGGGAAATAGCACGGACGCTTCTTCCGTATTTATCCTACAAAAGCGTCTTATAAGAATAATTACGAACATAGAACAAACCGACAGTTGCAAACCATACTTCAAAGAACACAAAATCCTCACCTTGACTGGTATATATATTTTGGAATTGTGTAAATTGGTGCGTAAATATCCTGATACATATAAAACACGAGGAGATACACAAACAAGCCATTTGTTCCGTCATAAGAACAGATTAAATTTACCTCAGTCCCATCTTAAAATGCATTCTTCTAGTCCTTATTCTATGTCAATTAAAATATACAATAAATTACCAGAGAACTTAAAACAAATAGAAAAATCAAATATATTTTTAAGCAAAGTAAAACAAATTTTAATTAATAAAAGCTATTACTCATTAGACGAATTTTTAAATGATAAAATTTAACAATTTTTAGACTAATAATTTGACTAATTTTACTGTAGGAATACCAAACTATTTCTAGTCTTTTCACTATTATTGTATATTAAATAAACAATAAATGATATAATAAATATATGACATTTTAAAATAACAAATATGCACCCAATAAAACTGAAATACAATAATATTACAAATTATAAATACATAAAATAAATAAATGAATGTTAAAACCAAATATAAAAATAATAATAAATAATTAATTTGAATAAAAAGCAATGATATAAATATAATAAAATAATCTACTTATTTTCCAATTTCCTTTAGTCTTACGGAATACGGAAAAAACCGTTTAGGTTTAAATAATAATAATAAAAATGCACCCATTAAATAAAATATAACTGGAATATCATAATATTACAAATTATAAATAGATAGAATAAAGAAACGAATGATATAATCAAATAAAATAATTAATTTCTAAATAAATAAATGATATAATTACAATAAAAAATAAATGTTTTATGGTAAGTTGATAAAAGCGCTCTTCCTCTCTCCTACATATTTTATCTAATTTTGCTGTGCCCTACTGGGTCCATAATTGTTTCTTCTTAATTGTATTTTACCACCTGTATATGTACATTATGGATTGCAATATAATAATACCAGCCTGTTACTGTCCCACTGCTGGGCAAAGGCCTCTTCTCATACAGAGAAGGCACGAGCATTGATCACCACGCTTGCTCAAGACGGGTTGGCGATTTCAGACTTATATTAATTATAAGTCCAGGTTTCCTCACGATGTTTTCCTTCACCGATGTCTGTGATGTCCAAGATAAACTTTAGAAAGTACATATGAATTGAAAAAGTCACATTGGTACTTGCCCGGATTTGAACCCACAACCTCATGCATGAGAGGCGAGGCCTTAACCTCTGGGCCATCACAACATTGCAATAAATAATTTGAATTTGAATTTGGGACTGTCGTGAAGAGAACAGTAGTTGCGTTTTATGAGTGTTGATGAACATAACAAAAATTTGACAACTCTAACATCTGTGTTAGATTTCACGAAAAGGGCCTCGTTGTTTTACTGGTTACCTTTATACTGTGCGGGTGCACGTCGTGCTCACGGCCGCTTGTCCGCAGTGCGTGTGCAACGCGGGCTACGCGGGCGCGCGCTGCGAGCGCGTGGCGGACGAGCGCGAGGCGTGCGCGCGGCTGGCGTGCGAGAACGGCGCCGCGTGCACTGCGCGCGCCGGCCGGCACGTGTGCGACTGTCCGCCAGACTATACAGGTACTAATGAATGTGAACTTCCTTGCATGACAAACAAAAATTACGTTTACTAGTATGTTTACTCGTTTGAAAAGTGCTATTCAATGCAATCGCCGTCATGCATGAAATAAATACCCGGTGTGGCGATGCGACGTCGCAAGCTGTCACAATAGCCGCAACAGTTGTAGCAATAGCCACTGCTCGTCCGCCCGCAGGCTCGCGCTGCGAGCGCTGCGTGTCGGGCCCGGCGTGCGGCGCGGGCGGCGTGTGCGTGCGCGACGCGACGGGCGCGCACTGCCGCGCCGACATCTGCCGCTTCTTCTGCCTCAACGGCGGCACGTGCAGCGTGTCGGCCGTGGGCGCCGTGGCGTGCGCCTGCCGCGCGGCGTGGTCGGGCGAGCGCTGCCAGCGGCCTGCCTGCGTGGACGCCGCGTGCACGCACCCGCCCGGGGAGGATAACGACACGCACGACGCCGCCGCGCACGACAACGACACACGGAACAACAGTGAGTACACGCAGCACGCCACTACCATACTTTACAGATCGAGCGTTTGCACTGAGCCGGATACCGGATGACGAGACACGCCGCACATTTCAATAACGGTGAGCACCCACAGCTCAGCGACTCGCCCCCCAACCGAAACAGAAAAACTCCTGTGTTGTTTTCTGCTTTATAATTAGTTTGGGAATTGTCAGTAATTTAAACAGCAGTTGTAAACCCCCAAGCCCCGCCGCTCACTCATCGTGTTTACAGTGAGCGTGCGGTGTCCGGGTGTCGACGTGGCATGTTTGCAGAACCACTTACCGTCGGCCACGTTGTTTACGCGATAACTAAAACCAAGCGTGATGTAACCTATGATGCGATGGGTTTTATCAACTAACCAACACTTAGCTACAGACTTCATTGATTTTGATAATCCAGTCCTTTAAGAGACACTGGCTGGCGAAAGATTAACTACCAAATAAGCGACGTTACTAAATTGATTCAAAGTAATTAAAAGCTTTGCTAACATTGTATGGTGAATTGTGCCCTGAGTGGAGCAATTAATTTGAATAATCCACGGAATATGGAAATCTACATAAAACAATTGTTAAACTCATACATTCAGTGACAGATTGCTCATAGCCTGAACGGCTGAGGCTAGAAGCATACAATTTAGAGAAGAGTTCCTTTTATGAAAAAATGTGAGTATTAGGGTTGCGCCTCATCTAGCAATACGGATTTACATTTGTGCCGTGTGCTGTCGAGCGTATCATGGATGCTGCCGCATGCGAAAACACTCCTGCTGTTTCTCGCTCCAGCAAATGACGGTTCTGAGCGACGGAAAAGCATAGATGAGGCGCAACCTTAAGGAAGGTTTTGAAAATGTATTCCCTGAAAGAGTTATACCGAGGAGGGATACCGTTGATGTGGAATTTCGTTATTTTAGCCTATGGGAAATCCCATCAGGCATATGGCTTGAATACATTAAAAAAATCAATTTCTCTGTGATCGCTGTGATACGCTAACCGGTTGTCGCGCTTCGACCTTGACTCCGCGACACCGCGCGTGTGACACACTGCGCAGACAAGTTGCGGTCGCGCACGCCATGCATGAGCCCGGTACAGAAGGCCAGCGCCGTACAACGAGCATACACGCACATACATACACACGTACCTGACACAATGAATCGGATACATTTCCGGGACGTCTCAACTCCGCTGCGATCAGACACTGAATGTCGTCATCGCTGCGAGCTCAAAACATCACGACTCTGTAGAAGCACGCTGTAGGTATGGGAAGACTTGTAAGTAGGTCGCGTGATGTCACCACTGGCGCGCTTGCGACTCATTTCATGTCCGTACCGATGACCGGTTCCGACATAACTACTTTAAACCTGAAAGTTTGTGAGGATGGATGGATGTTTGTTACTCTTTCACGCAAAAACGGCTGAACGGATTTGAATCAAATTTAGCACACAGATAGTTTATAACCTGGCTTTGAGGATACTTCTAATCCCGATCCTTGCAGACGAAGTCGCGGGCAGGAGCTAGTTACCACTGTCAAACCAATTGGTCGCTGTAAGCGAAGGGTGTCTGTGCTCGTGCGCCTTGTGTGCTCGTCGAGTAGAGTCGGCCTTCTGCACCGCTACGTGTTGCGTGCTCACAACACTTTCACTTGCACTCCGCAGTCTCCGCTTGAGGCGTAACGTATGTGTCAAAAGCCAATAAGATGCCTCGATGGATCTTATTGGCTTTTGGGAGTAATTTCGTCGACTATCTGAGTATGCATACGATTTTAATTAAACATTGAAATTGGAACAATAATTATGCAGGACATAATACTTACATACATACTTATTGAAATAAAATAGGTCGATCATCAAGGTTAAGCCAATTTTACTTAGTTGGTCCGTGGATGGGTAGGTCACCCATTACATACCGTTTCCTCTGTGCTGCGGATAGTACAAACCCAGTACAAACTGTGTTGTGGAGGTCAGGTAGGCAGTCGCTCGCTCATCGTCTGATCGTGGACTTTCTCTATTAAACAAAGGCGAGAACCCGTTGACACTGAGAGGTGCCAAGTAACGTATAACACATGCTTGTAGTAGCAGGCGGCGCACTGCGCATGCGTCACCGCCGAGCGCGGGAAACAGCCTCCGGGGCGGCACCGCGACCGCTACGAGGAAGCAAAACGTTATCATATCGATAAAAATCGAAAAATAGCGATAAAAATAGCGATCGCGTAGCGTAGCGATGAAAATTGCGAAAAATAATATATATTTCATTTTTTCGGACACATTTTTTTTACATAAAAGCAAAAATAGCTACATGTAAAATACTTGGTATGTATCTAGTAGTTAAGAACATACTTCACCAGGCACTAATATCAGAACCGTTTATTGCACAATGATGGATTTCCGGCATTCATTAAGGTCTAATTAAGGAACATAGAATATAAAACTTCATTTTACAAAGCCACTTTGTTATGGTTGATTATTTAAAATAATGGATTAAACGAAAATAATTTCAAAGATTTCACTGGTCAACAAAAAAACACATTTTGTATGTAACATGAAAACTTTTGCCATGTTATATTTAGAAAAAGGATAGTGATAATAGAAATGATATAAGAATATTTCAAATACGAATAGTTTATTTGTATTTGAAAGATTTAATAAACAAAAATATGAAGTGAATGTTATGATAGTGGAATATTAATATTAATGACCCTTGTGATTTTCTTCGGATTTTTGCTTCAGAGAGGTCTCTAATGCATAATAAAATGTGGACTCCATTTGTTTTATATTGTAGAAATGTCCTAGTGGAACGTTTTACCGCGTTCATTGCTGACGGCACTCAGATGTACGGGGAAGAACCCAAATGTGAATGTATTTTAATGACATGTTACAATCCAAAGCCTTATAAGATGATAAGAGAAAAGAGCGAAGTATTCGAAAATTCTTTTATAGTTATTTGATGGGTGATTTTCGAGAAATCATGGAGTCACTTTTATGAAAGATTCCCAATCTGATTTTTCCAAATCACAAAAATTTTCTTTAAATATTTCATCGATCAACAATTGTCTGATTTCAGGACCAACAATATATAATCTTAAATATCTGCAATACTCAGTTTATCAAAATTTTCTTTCAAATATATAAAGGCATCATCAGTCTTATCCATGGCGTTCACGAAGTTTTCCATGAGCCAAAGTTTTATCTGTAAAGGTGGTAAAAATACATCGTCAGGATGTGATGAACCCATGCTTTGCTTTTTTGTCTGTTGGCAAAGCGAAAAAAAATTCATATGACTTAAACTACTGGTCTCAAATTCCTTCGTAAAATTTCAATAGTAATGCCTCCACAAATGTAACACAACTTGTTAAGGTAATTTTTACACTTTCTTGATATTATTTATGAATCACTAATTAATCAGGAACATTAAATGCATCCACGCCCTTTGAATAAAAAATACCACAAATTATAAAATGTAAGTCAAAGTGAAAAATATTAAATTTTACTGATAGGCGCTGTAACACAAAATCTAGACGTGATCAAATCAAAATAAATATAGTGTGCTAATGAGGGTAGGTAGGTAATTCCAAATTAGTAACCCCCTTTCTTGTTACAAAATTTTGTTGACCACACATATTTCTTATTACCTGTTCATTCGTGTGAGTACGAAAGAAATTACCAACCAATGAGACAGTATTTTGTTTGATTGAAAAACACATATTTAAAACTTGTATTTTTCGTATTTTACATATTTGGCGCGAAAGATTAATTCGATTTGGCCTTTGGAAGATACTGTATTTTATTGAAAAATACAATTACTTTATGAAAAATACATGTACCTTTCGTGCACGAAATACGTAGCTAAGTTCTGGACGAACTCAACGATGGGGCATTTCCTGAGTGCTTGCTCATTACAGGAACTGATGGATGGTACTGAAGGCGCCGAACTCGTAGCCAAATTCTAGACCGACTCAATTGGTATAGCCATCGAGACGCTAACAAAAAGAAGTAAATTTTAGACACGGCGTTTAGCGGAGACGTTTACATGTCGACCGCGTACAGTGTAGCGATGTGTTAGATGTCTGTCGTCAGTGACGCAATAGTTCTCAGGTAGAGCAGGTAGGCACACACATGCGCGTCCACTGTTACGCAGAAGCCGCGCGCGCCGCCGCCGCTCCGGTGAAGGCCGCTGGCCATCAGGAAAACGAACTTCTTGGAAGATAGCTATTAAAGTCTCGCAATCGATGGCTTACTGACTAAATCTTTATTCAAGATAAACTTTTAAAGTACTTCAATGATTATGTAGTTTGCCCTCCAAATTGCTAATTAACTTTAAGTTCATTACCCTATGCAGGTATGACTACAGCCTACCCCTATGGCCAAACCTTAACGAACGAAGCAACAAATAGTACAACATAATTCTGGTTGTTAGTGTGACTTTCCACCTGCAATAGCTTTTTTTGTTTTAGCATGTGGGTTTTTGGTTTTGAACCATTTTATTTTGTTTTCTCAGTGAAAACATCTCAAGTAAAAGTTTTTTCCTTGTCACGGATGTCTTAATCGATTGCCCTGATCCTCAATGTTATCCCCCGCCACTTGAGGCGCCAGGTTGTAAAGTTCAGTTTAGCGGACAGCGCGCTTGATGTTCATTACTTAATAACTCTTAATGGCAGCGACGTTGCGTCACCGACGCGTCGCGACCGCCGCGACCGCCGCCGCCGCCGGTAGCCTTGATCGGTTGATATCAAACACGGCACAACGCGAACAATCAACTTTGATTGACTCGCGTTACCGCATAACATTTGCATTTTCTGCTGATTAATAGGTTAACTCGAGCGGTCAGCTTTATTTATCGTCAATCACTGTTGACCGGGGCATCAGACTAGATCATAATGTTGAGTCGTTGACAGCAGTCGACCAGAAGACGTCTATTGCGGACATGTAGGCTTTCCCGAAATATCGGCACAACGGCTGGTGCTGACTTACCGCATCCAGCGGATTCCTACGACCTGTTCCAGGTCACCCACGGTGCTGTATTAGTTTCATCTGCACCTTTATTTCTATGCCAATAGGTACTCTATATAACGGCTCTGTGTATACTAGATGGCGACACATCACGTGCGGTACATCAGAGCCACTTAATTGAAAAGCTTCCTTGATTGTCTCCATCAACATATGTAGTATTGAACCTAGCTGACCTGCGCAGTGATCACTGCACTTTGTTCTGGTCTGCGGTCAAGAGTCCGTTACCATAAGAGCAGTGTTTGTTTTAATGATGTTCATGATTGTTTGGTTTGTCCTCAAAAGATTATCTCAGAGACTTCTCTGCATGGTCCTCATATGACGATATGACTTAACAAAGATTACCTTCGTCTGGACTTAAAAAGGGTCTGTGACCTCTGGAGTAGTCGCATAGGAACCAGCAACCTTGTCTAATTTGAAATAGAATTTATTTTTGACTTATTCATCAAAACCAATTTACAAAGATAGGTTCGACCTGGTGAGTGATCTCCAGTGTTCACTTGTAGTTGTCTGTGGTTGCCAGTAGTAACCACCTCCGGCGTCTCCTGCTATGCAACCCGTGCGGCAAGGTGCGCGTCGTTAACAATTTTTAACATTAATAGAGGCGCGGCGTCGCGTCGCAGTCAGTACAGAGAGCGCGGCCGCGGGCGCCGGTCACCGCAGAGCGAGTCTGTGTCTGTCTCTGTGTGTGTGTGCTGACGTCAGTGACGTCAGGCAGTGAGCGTGTTTACTAGTGGAGTGTCATAGTGTACTGTACACACTGAGTGATGGCTGGAGCGCGCAGGAGGCGCGCGAGGGAAGGTGAGCGATCAGCTGCTTGCGCACGAAACTGGACGCAGATAAGCTCTGGCCTGAGTGGTCCGAAAATCACTGCTTTGAGTACAGGAGTCCAATAGTACGTCCTAACTCACTGGGCAGCTATTATTATTATTGCTATTGACGCAAAATTGTACTTACATACTTACTTCCAATCTTCAAAGAACGACAGTTTCATTCAATAACTAGGAACAGAATAGAATGGCGAAAGTTTCTCATTGAAGTTCTCTCAGACGAACAATGTAAACTGCTCACTTTGTTACACATTGGACTTGCTATAGGATTGAAACCGAAATGATATTATATCAAATAAGTAATAGATGCGAATTTCGTATGAATCTGACTTGTAGCGAAACATTTTATCCGTTCTAAAAATCATCAAACAAAACAGATCATTTGATCAAATTAGTCAACCTATAATTCAGCACTTGTTCAACGTCCAAAGTTACAAAAGGAAGCCCCCAAAATGCCCTTCACCACTTCCTAGTGTTTGGTCTGGGACGACTTATACTAAAAGGAACGAACTTGGCAACATACTTATTGACTGAAGTATCGCTCATTCATTCAGGAATTGATTAATGTCTACAGAAAACTAAAACAAAACAGTTTTGATAATTAAACGAAAGAAAAA
The DNA here is from genome assembly GCA_905220335.1 of Noctua pronuba. Taxonomy (NCBI): domain Eukaryota; kingdom Metazoa; phylum Arthropoda; class Insecta; order Lepidoptera; family Noctuidae; genus Noctua; species Noctua pronuba. The sequence goes on from LR999913.1 coordinate 147,374, forward strand.
AAATAAAGGATAAATAAAACTTACTAAACGAACGTGTGATTTGTTAATGACTGGGTGAATGACGTTTTACTATCAGACTAGGTACCTAATCGATTAAATGTTTTTCGAATAATTTTGTTGATGTGTATGAAATCGGCAAAATCAGTTCCATTCATTCCCTGTGTAATTCCTTTAGGAATATTCATTTTCAAAAATCATACCTTAGCGCTCACCATCTTATATGTATAAGGAACTAATGAGCCAAACTTGCTTGGGCCCAGGCGTTTAGGCTGTGCGGTGTCCATCCATAAAATAATTGAAGATTTTTATCAAGTTTAAGTCTATTTTGAAAGTACAAATGCTACTGGCATCAATTGGGTACTGTACTCTTTAGAATGGGGGGCGTAGGGGTTACATCCCTAGACAGGTAATGCCGGTATGTACACATGTCCGTGATGTGACGGTCGGGCTCGGGCCGTCAGTGCAGTCTGTCGAGGGAGATGCCGCCGTGTGTCAGTGTTGCCATCGGTCAAGGTCGCGGCGGGCTGCGCAACCGAGCGCACCGACCGGCACGCGTAGCTGACCAGAGAGGAGAGCCGCGTAATGTACGTGTCTCACTCTCATCGAGTCATTTAACTTGTATTGCTGACTATAGCGATGGCGTTTAAGTGATACTTCCGTTACATTAATTAAGTTATGTTGGGCTTGTGGGCTTGACAAACATCAATTAAAAAGCATAGGAGAACCAGCAACCCCTACGATAATACATTAATTGTTATTTAAGGAGCCAGTCTATCACTACAGTCACTAGCCTACCCGAGACGAGAGGCTGACGGTATACCGCGTCTTATAGTTTCACGTAAATCGTTCTGTTATAGTTGGCCGAGATGGGTCTACTCATCAATATCGTTTCCTATCTCCTATGGTACTTACCGGTGTGTCGTGTTGCAGCTCTGACGGCGGAGTGCGGCGACAGCCCGTGCGCCAACGGCGGGCACTGCGTGTGGACCGTGCGCGGGCGCGCCTGCCAGTGCGCAGGCGCGTGGGGCGGCGCGCGCTGCACGCACTACGTGGGACACGACCACGCCTGCGCCGCGCGCGCCTGCGCACCGCCCGCGCTCTGCGTCTGGGGCCCCGACCGTACGTAGCGCGCACGTCCACCGGGGACGCTCTGGGACTACCGGTGGAATAGTTCACAAACCGATGGCACAGTGTTCACTTTTGAGAACGTGTGTTTAGAATGTCATTCCAGACACGGAATTGAAATGCCCGAGTGCAACTGTACGTGTACTTAAAACTTCCAGGACAGCTTGCTTCACTAAGAACCTGGCTGCATTTAACGACACGACTCTGTCTTTGCATGTGGAATTCTTTGTTTTCAAGCTTTATACTAAGTCATTTGTATGTGTATTGCCAGTGAGTGCTACAGAGCCTGGCCCCGTGTACTGCGCGTGTCTGGAGGGCGCCAGCTGCTCCGCGCCGCACGCCGGCGTGGCGCTCGGGCCGGCGGGGGCGGCAGGGGCGGCGGGGACCGCGGCAGGGGGCGGCGCCTGGGCGGGCGCCGTGCTGGCCATGCTGTCGCTGCTGGCCGCCGTGCTGGCCGCGCTGTACCTGCTGCACCGGCGGAGACAGTCAGTACCGCACTCGCTGATGCCTCGAGTTGGTCGCGACCCTTCGCACGGAGCTAACGAGTGTATGTCTATGTGCAGCGGCGCGTTCGTGCACGCGCGGCTGTCGGACAACGTGGAGATCAACAACCCCATGTACCTGGCGGGCGAGGACGAGCTCGACCCGCCGCACAACAACCACACGCACAATGTGAGTACGCAGGTGACAGTTATACACACTACCCTCACTGCACTAACAAGCACACCGACAAGTCTTTAACACTTGTCTGCGAAGCCCACATTACCCTCTTATTTTGGATACATCAAAATTGGGCTACAGACTCCTTTGAGTATTTTTAGCTATTACTACTTTTTTCGGATTTGGTCATCTACGCCTACTTCAAAAATTCGGCCTGTATAGTTCGTTGGAATTAAAAGTCGTCTATAAATGGGATAACACCTTTTTGATTGGCGGTTGTCCGTACTAGAAACTTGCTTCTGTAGTACCTATGTATGTACATTTGTGGTTAAATTAAACGAATAGTCTAAAATAAAAACAAATAATTTAAATGCATGTTATGCATGTGACTGTGATTTATTAATAATATCTCGCGGTAGAATCCAGTTATTCATTTATTATTATTCCGCCACTTTATATTCGGATATGCTTCAAAGTGACTTTTCCACCTCCGCGGCTCCGCAGAATTAAATAATTCTAATGACTAGACTAGACTAAAATAGACATTTCTGATCTGATCTTGTTGATTGAACTAATCCATCTTTGCTGACCCTTGCGGCAAAATATCAACTGAAGTGTAAACTTCTCACTTTAGTTGCTAATCCAGACGTCGTACGAACATGTAGTATAATGTTATGTCGTATAACTAATGCGTGTGTTGTTTGCGACAGAACGGCGGCAACCACTTCGCGAACCCCGTGTACGACAGCATGTACGCGCCGCAGCAGAACAATCCCGCCGAGGTAACATAAACACTACATACATGTACGCACGACGGCCAATCAAGCTATACAAAACCAGTTTACACGGGTCTCTCATTGTATAAGAAATCTGTACAAAGTGATTCCAAGTTATACTGGAAATAGCTTCATGTGCCGCCGTGTGTACCTACTTTATTTAATACTCAATAGTTGTCCGACGAGTCTCAGATACCACGTAACAAGTTTTAGTTTTCACCAATTAAAATATTCCAAAAAAAAGTAGGCAAACTGATGATGCCCGACGGCCGTCCCAAACACGGATACACGTAATATTAAAATATTATAAGCTATGACCTTGACCCCGGCGGGGTTAACGGAGCGGGGTCACGGCCGCGATGATGATGGGTCGACTGTATCAGATGCCGCCGTAGTACCTTCGCAATATACGATAGATACGGATTATTTAAATTAATTTATACATCTATTCAAATAAAGAAAATTGAGTGTCTGTTTGTAATATCAAAATAATAGAATGCATATGAAAACATATGCGGCACTTATAACAAAAACAGATTTTTTTCAAATTTTGTCTGTTTGTTCCGGCTAATCTCCGAAACGGCTGGACCCATTTTGACGGGACTTTTACTGTCAGATAGCTGATGTGATAAGGTCTGACTTAACTACTTTTATTTTAGAATAAGAATTAGGATTCTGTGCAAAAAATTAAAACCCTTGAAATTGGTAACAAAATCTGATTCAAAAAGACAAGTAATATTTTTTTATAACTATTTCACGCGAGCGAAGGTCGCAGGCAACAGCTTGTAAGAAATATGAAAATAACTCCACGATTATGATGCAAGACGGTAGTTTATTATATTCTTAGATATTAATCCATAATTGATATTCAGCAGAATCGAAATTGGTCGCGATAAAATGTTCACCTGTAAGTTGGCAGACGTATTCAAAGCTAAATCCAGTGATTGTAACATTTTGGTTTATGATACAATAAATTAAATGTTATTGGCAATCTGGCGATTAGTTCATGTGTGAGTGACGTCGGTGTAGCTCATCACCCAAGTGTGTAGTAGTACTGGGGGAACGAAGGAAGGTCGACCTGCGGTTTTTACGTCGGCATTACGTTCTGAAAAATTCAATGTCATAATATAAGGATAAGTACAACATCGGTTGGCGGTACATCTTGGAGATGAAAAAAAGGTTTTTCCCGCTCTGTCGAGGTCTGTCGCTAACTCGACGCGTCTTCACGTGTCGTGACTCACCAACACGGAATCATAATTTGTTCGAACTTCAACAAACCGTGTAATGATTTTCCTCACAAACATTGAAGGTCTTTATAGATTACAGAGCCTGCGTCGCGTCGGCGCGCCTACGCGTGTATCCGCGCTGTGACGTCACACTGCATGTTATAACCCCATCGTTGCTAACGAGATTAAGTCCATAGTAATGGGTTGTGTCCCGAACAAGAAGCAAGTGCAGCCTTGAATTGCCTCGCTTATGTTCAACCAGCACTAAAACGTTAATCGTGTTAAACTGTTGCCAATTGCAGAGGCGTTTATGAACTCGGTGTTTCTAGTTAAACCTACAAATTCTAAATAAATACTTACAATGTCAAAGCTAATTAGCACTTCGTTTCCTTATAAATTCTATATTGAAATCTAGGGAAGTGAGGAGACAGCCTGTGCAGCTTCATTTATATGTCACTGAGACCGGTTTCCATAAAGTCGACGTACGAAAGCGATAATTTAGTGTCCAACACATCACCTTCCATCTTCATCGAATGTCGCACAGTGGTACCGGATCTGTCTGCAGCTAATGTATAGCTAGTGTATACTAGAATCATTCGGTCTTTTTTTATTAGCGGTCTAAAAATCTATTTAGATTTTAGTGGATTCTGTGCGGTCTTCGGTTCAGTTCCCTAGTGGGGCAGTGTTATTGAGCCCAATGTCTGGGTTTGTGCCGATCGATAGCAATAGGCTCACCCTCTATTTCATTAGAACTGGCGAAATGTGCGTTTCGGCACTATCTATAGATACACCTCTGCTTAGCCTTTCGAGAATTACAGGCTTGATGTTATGTTATTAGACGAGTCTGATACAATGTAGTTGTATGTGCAGGAGCACGCCAACCTGCTGGCCGAGCGCGCGCTGGACGCGTCGCCGCCGCCCGAGCGCGCCGCGCTGCTGTGAGCGCTACTGCACTCTGCCGGACTGGACCACAAGGATCTTATCACAATGTACACCGACCTCACTACGGACCCTAGCGTTCGATACCTGACCCTATAATACATAACTATTAAGTACATAATCGTGATTCTATCTTAATCTCTTCGAGGCCTAACTTTGCTGTATGTTTGACACATATCTTCAAACATATTGTTGTAGATTTTAGATGCTGTCTATTTTAAAAACTTGACCAAATTCTGTGTATGTAGGGATACTGTGTAGCGATTAGTCACGTTCTACGAGGACACGTGGCTGCGCTAACGTAGAACATTAAGTATTAGGAATCGTTCGTATGTGTTACACTGCCGTGTCATTTGAAGGAGATATTATTAATTTAGTAGCGACCGCAAATCAGTTTCAGAGTCGTTTCTAATTAATTTGGAGGAAAAAGGAAATAAAAGGTGTCGGCTAGCCGGCGCGCCGCCCGGCTTTGTTGTCGCGCTACAATCAGCGACTCGACTTGTACTATCGAGCGAATCAGAATCTCATTATATGTGTAGTACACGTTATATGTTGTAACTGTTGCCGAGCGCCGCGGGTGTAACGTAGCCGTGTGCACCAGCTCTCACCGCGCTCGCAGTAACCGGTGCTGGCTTCGTCGACAGATATGTTGGAACATCGGTAACGCATCCGCAGCGACGGCAACACGTAGGTAGGGAACGTGGTGTCTAATATGAAATGTGATCAATTTGTAGTGTTGTAAATAACCGATATACTCTTGCCTAGTTGTTTATACTGTCCTCTAACAAGTACATATTCTAACTATTTATATACGTATGGTAAGCGAAATCAAATAATATTATACTTATGACTCTGTTGAAACCTTGTGCCATATCGGTGTTGTGTTAGGAATCGTTCTTAAAGGTTCTTAGGATTTCTTCACATGATTAAAATTGCCAAACTAACTCAGATAACTGAGTTATTGTCCGATACTGTGCTATCCGATAGCAGTTGACATGTCATGAGTCCATGTTTAGTTAAAACTCTTGGTTTGAAAAATACTTTGTGTAATCCAGTCGCAGTTGCAGTGAGAGACAATAACTTTCTACAATATAAAAGTCACGAGCACCAACATGTACACTTTACTAAATGTAAAAGCAATTTTCGCGAGAAATAACGATTGTAACTTAGAGATAGGATTTTTTCACATGAAATTTTAATCAGAACAGTAGGAGAAAAACATTCAAACGTTGTCAAGTGTTAACATATTGGCTCGTGACTGAACACTGCACGTATGACGCAGACATTTTTCAATTCAAATTTGTTATTCCAAAAGTTCCTCAATTTTTATACTTGTAACGTTTTGTATTGTTTTTTAATCTTTTTTATTTATTTACAATGAATATAATGATAGTTAAGAGTACATACAAGGCCAGTTTAGTTAGTAATGACGAGCAGTCGACGTTTAAACTTTAAACATTTTGTATAATGATTATTTCGGCAGCTTTTTGACCTTGCGTTGTGCAAATGTTTTTTTTTTGTATTTTTTGAACTCCTTTTATTATATGTTAAGTTTACAATGACGTGAGCGTCGTGTTCAGTTGGTATGAGACTCGCCGGGAGTGGCAGCGACTTGTGCCGAGCTTATGGAGCGGTAGGGTTTCACGTAAGTGCAATACGATGTGCTTACGCTAGCTGTACGTACGCTTTGATATAATAACTTATGGAACTTGTGCCAAAATGTTGTGATTTATTGACGACGGAGCTCAAATACTTGACGGCAGCTCAAGAACATATTTATAATTATTTGCTCAAATTAAATTCGCGTTTATCAAATGCTGTGGGTTGTTTGTGACGCGATATTATTCAAACAAATGTAATACATATCAAATGAGATTATCTATTGAGTACAACTTTTGCGTTTAGTTTTAATAAAAATGAATTATTGTCAATAGCGGTATATTTATATTACTTATATACATCACAAACTATTACTTCTCTGGTATGATTTAGGAATAGCCCCAAAATAATTATAATGTAATTAGTTTGTAAGTTAAAGACTTGAAAATAAAAATACTTCATTGCAATAACTGTTTCATTCATTTGTTTAAAACAAAACTCATAACATGTGATATTATCGCAATTTTATTAAAAACTATTATCCGAACTATTAAATGCATCTTCATTACACGACACGATACATAAATGCAGTCTCTCGCTACCGTACCGGCCTCCTGCGGCATCGAGTGTGACTGTGCGGCCTCACTGGCGAAACCGAGAACATGTTTTTGTGTGAACGCCACGCACATAAAAGGTTTTCTAGATTTCAATAATTATTATGGATATATTTCGCCAGTGAGAACGCGCAGTTAAAGAGTCCGCTGCGTCTGCCGGATTTGTGCGAGGATACTGAGGGAGTAATGTGCGTAAAACTAACTAATAACATTGCAAGCTTAACTTAAATTTTGAAAATGAAGCCGAATTATTAGTTAGTTTGAGTCACATCCCCGCACATCTGTGGTTACGATGCCTAACGCCGCTCAGTAGAAGTCGTCCTGGTTGGTGTGTGCGCCGGCGCAGTTGCGCACGGTGTCCTGCGCGAGGTACATGTCCGCGATCTGCTGCGCCGACGTCGCCTGCTCCGGGGACTTGTCGTCGCGCACGCGCACGAACCTGTGAGACAATACCCATTTAATATTCTATTCAGAGGTCTCTAAAATAAATTTATAGAAGCAGACATGTAGGATTATATTGGGCTACCGCAACAATCAAGCCTACCTGAACCAAACTTGTCGACCATTACAACAAGTGCCAAATAATCCCGACTGTGTCTTGCTCAGACTTAAAAGTAGGGGTCGCATTTTTCGTGGAGTGTTTTGTCGTCGAATTTTGAATGATAAGGCAAATTTTGTTATGGCTTTATTATAATTGGCACATTTACTTACACCGTGTATGAGTTGTGCGAGTATCACGTAGGGTAAAATTATCGGCGACATGAGGTGGCAGACGTAGACCACGAAGGAGATGGCGGGACGACCTGGTTGCCTTCTTTGAGAATCGGAAAGACGTAGGGGAGAGTACAGCGCAGCTCCCTACGTACCTGGGGAAGCGCAGCGAGATGCCCTTGTCTGGGTGCACGAGGCCGATGGCGGCGCGGTGCGCGGGCGACAGCGACAGGTCGGCACAGCGCGCCTCCCTACGTACCTGGGGAAGCGCAGCGAGATGCCCTTGTCTGGGTGCACGAGGCCGATGGCGGCGCGGTGCGCGGGCGACAGCGACAGGTCGGCACAGCGCGCCTCCCTACGTACCTGGGGAAGCGCAGCGAGATGCCCTTGTCTGGGTGCACGAGGCCGATGGCGGCGCGGTGCGCGGGCGACAGCGACAGGTCGGCACAGCGCGCCTCCCTACGTACCTGGGGAAGCGCAGCGAGATGCCCTTGTCTGGGTGCACGAGGCCGATGGCGGCGCGGTGCGCGGGCGACAGCGACAGGTCGGCACAGCGCGCCTCCCTACGTACCTGGGGAAGCGCAGCGAGATGCCCTTGTCTGGGTGCACGAGGCCGATGGCGGCGCGGTGCGCGGGCGACAGCGACAGGTCGGCACAGCGCACCTCCCACACGCAGCGCGCACTCAGCCACACGTCCGGCGAGTGCGATGTGTCGTATCTACACACACAGACAGATCGACATTATTATGATATAGAGAAAAGAAAAACCTGTGTCGGATGCGATACAGACGGAACTAGCAGAGCATCACGGTAGGTATCGCTTCGGCAGCGGCAAAGTTACGTTATAATCCAATTTGTTGCTTTATAGTCACGTATTCGAAATTCAAGTGTTCTATACGAAGTATTCCTATTTGAGCATCGATGTCAAGAGCACCAAAGATATTCCCATTTGAGCACCCATCAATATTTTAGCTTGGTGCTCAACCGGGAATCAAATGAAAATTCTATTTTATTCCCTTTTAGGTTCTAATAGTCCCCACTATACAATAAGATATATCGATAAAATCTGCTGCCTTGTTAGGGTTCCGTAGCCGAATGGCAAAAAACCGGCCAAGTGCAAGTCGTACTTACACGCCCTCAGGGTTTTATAGCACCAAACAATATGATAAAAATATTTTGAAGGCTCATTCGTATGTTGTATTGTATAACATTCAACAGCAAAACTAAATTTGTTTCTCATAGTATGTTAATGAAAAAAAAAGTTACTGCTGTAGTTTGATGAAAAAGTCCCATATCTCAAAAATAAACATCAAATTTTTTTTTTACAATCTCACATTTTTTCAGAATTTTTCTCCACTTTAAAAATTAGAAGGACACACACATTTTACCACTTTGAAAGTGTCTATCTTTCAAACGATTGACTTTGAGAAAAAAGGGTTTTAAGAACCTCAATGTCATTTTGGTTTTCAGTAAGGAGTATTTGGTCAAGTTGCCTTAAGAATTTAACTTATTCATGAGAGCATACAATTAATATTGAAACATCACACATTCGAAGTAATAAATCGAAATGTTTATCAATTATTGTCATTTATAAAAGACTAGCTGTGCCCGGCATGCGTTGCAATGCACCTTTTTCCTATCCTACCCTACCTACCCTACCTACCCACCCTACCTACCTACCCTACCTACCTACCCTACCTACCTACCATGTATCCTATGTCCATCTCCTGGTTCTAAGCTACCTCCCCACCAATTTTCAGCCAAATCGGTTCAGCCGTTCTTGAGTTATAAATAGTGTAACTAACACGTCTTTCTTTTATATATATAAGATAATCTCACGATAAATTAGGAAATAATACGCATGTTATGATGTGAATGCCTCATCTCATTAGTCCAGTGGTCGACTGCTGCACATGAGCTCCAGGGGTTTATTTTGAGTAGGTTTTGACATCAGACCCTTTGTCAACAGTAATCACTAATCTGGATTTGTGTCTGGTTGATGGCAATAAGCTCAAAGACTTAACCTTTAACCGTTATGGCAAATGCATGGGTTCGAAATATACTCGTGACTGTCCTTCGGGACAGGTCGTGTTCGTATGATATGAGCACATTACCTGTAGTAGTTCCTGGGCGCATCGATGACATGTTCCTTCAGCGTGTCGGTGAAGCTCTGCAGGCTCTCGTCGCTGAAGCCCGTGCCGATCTTGCAGAGCGCCTGGAACTCTTCGGCGTGCGGCTCGTAGCAGGCCAGCAGGAAGCCGCCGTACAGGCCGGCGCGCTTGCCGCGGCCCAGGTACGCGCCGATCACTACCACGTCGATCGTGTCGCCCACGCCTTCCAGGTAGTCCTTCTTCAGCTGGTGGGGAGGTGGTAGGAGATTGTTGCAGATCGAAAACTAAGCTGTGCCGAAGCTAAACTAAGCCAGCTAAGCTAATCTGAGCTAAACTGGAAATATGTCCCGTGCATTCCACTAAGCGAAAGCTCAGTCAGTGTTGTGAAATTCAATTGAACGGACGCATCGCTTGCTTTGAATATAATCGATGAAGAAAGTTCCGATGCTGTATACGCTCACCAGGAAAATAATTTTAATACTGACTTATTATTATCTAAAGAAAGGATATGTCGAGACATTCAATCTCGGCAAACAAGTGAAGACTTTAAAAGTTTATCTTACTTAGCTTCGCATATTTTAGTTAGCTCGCATCGTTTGCAGTCTGCACACAAGTATGAAACACTGCGTCAGCTATGCGAGACAAGCTAAAACTAAGTTAGCTTAGTTTTTGGTTTGCAATCCACACTAGGTTGAAGTGGTTTAAATTAAAAGTTCTTTGAAATCTGCATGCAAGTTGTAATAAATGGTAAAACAAAAAGTTGTCAAATGCCTCTGGTCAAACGCGAGCCTTTCATTTTAAAAGTCGTAAAATTGACTTTTTATAAATTCCTATATGGCGGTTAGAGATAAATGCTATTAAAGATGAATGCCATTTTCATAAATTACCAGGATGTTGTAGCCAAAAGTACGACAAAAATCCAATATGGCCGGACCTTTATCTGGTTAGTTTTTCTCTCAAGTGTTAATTTCGGGTGTATAGATTCCGAAAATGAGGACAAAATTGGAATCTAAGCTGGCATCAATATAAGTAAGGTTCTTGTGAATAGTTGCGTGATTACCTTGAGCCAGTTGTGGCTCCTGCGCGCGATGTCGTACCGCGCGTGGTCCCCGCTCAGCGCCTTCACCATGAGCCCCTCGCACGAGCCGCGCATCGCCTCCTCCATGAACTGTTGCACCTCCTCCACCGTGCTGCAGTCCTTGCTGGTCGCGAACTGCCACTCGCCTGGAGGGACCAACAGTTAGCATGACACGACATGACATGACTCCTCTCTGTTACAGGGCGCAGGCCGTGACCCACCACGAGGACCCTGTGTCTGTGCCTGTGTTGGTGGATGGAGACAGAAAAAAATGAAGAAACACTGGAATGTTCGTAGTAATCCTCATCATCATCTGCCTAGCATTTTCCCAACTATGTTGGACTATATTGGGATCGGCTTCCAGTCTCACCGGATGCAGCTGAATAACAGTATTTTACATGGAGCGACTGCTTATCTGACCTCCACAACCCAGTTAGTACTGTGTAATACGATACCCCTTGGTAAGACTGGTTGTCAGAGTTTCGAGTCACACACTGACTAACTGTAACGTCTGTCAAAGATCTACAATTGACAGTCGGGACCAACGGCTTAACGTGCTTTCCGGGGCACGGAGGAAACTCGATTTGCAATGGGTAGCCACCCATCCATAAACAAACCTAGGCAAGCGCGGTTTAACCTGAAGATCGAGCAACGCGGCTGTTATAATTTAGCCACGCGCTCCCAATCCTCATCATATGTATTAAAGAAATATAAATTCAAATTCGAATAATTTCTTGTGGATCATAGGTTCATACGATGTTGTGTTAAATACAGCTTAGTCTGCTATGTCCCGCCATTGAGGCATACAAAAGTCATGTAAATAAAGTCGACCAGCAAACAGTAAACATGGTAAATATCCCGTTTTTAGTGTTAATGATAATGATATGTTAGAGACCATATCAGTTTAAAAACTTATCTAAAGTGGACCTTTCTAGACTCTGTGTACGGAGAGGTTTACCAAGCACGACATTTTCCAGCCATCATTCGTGCGAAGCGTGCCCGTGGGTCGCAGCGATATTATATTTGCATAAAGAACGGAATAAGGAGTAGAAAGTATTTACTAGTGCTGAGGTTAACCGTGGGCTGCAGTAAAGGGGCACCTTTACAACAAGACGCAACAAAGAAGAGAGAGAGAGGTTTAAGATATTGAAACTCAAATGAACACCTCAAACCAAAAAAAAAGTTTAAATCTACCCAAACACAGCTGCAAGTATGGTAGTAATTATTTTTATTCGTCTAATTGTAAGTTACGCTTGGGAACACCACGCCGAATGTAACTCAGTTCAATAGTGAATGATGCAGGCAGTAGTGCTAAACATAATATTATTGTAAAGGCACTTTGCGTATTTATTGCAATGCAGAGGCAATTACTAAAGGAACCTGGCGTTACTTTACGGAAATACATTTAAAATAAAATAATATGCATTATTATGCAATTATTCAGTTTTATAATTTTTTGATGCATGATACGATTGTGTTCGCGTAGTTCCGGCACTTAGAAAATAATAACTCCATTACTGGGGTTTGTAAAGCCCACAACACAGTACTGGCTAACGTCTGAAGGTAATGACTCGGCTCGTGACTGGTATAATTAGCGCAGCGAGTATAATCATTACACCACTAATCTATAATAATATTATAAAGAGGGAAGATTTTTTGTTTGTTTGTACCGAATAAGCTTCGAAACCATTTTTTCACCAATAGAAAGCTAAATTATCAGGAAGTAACATAGAATATAATCTATTTACAAAAAAAAATTGAGATCCTTAATTGCAATAATGTAACCCAAAGTAGCAAAATTTTGCCTATACAATTCATTACTTGGCGTGCGCTGGGAAAACTATTGATGATACTTAAAAATTATATACTACATGATTAAAGTACTCATTATAACTTGACTTGACTTCTCTGTAAAAAGATGTGCGTGGTCATTCAAAAAAATATGTACGCGTCGAAATAAGAACCTCCTCCTTTGATTTCGTCTTTTAAAAAATCGAAGTTGTAACAGCTGACACGGGCGAGGGTCATTCTTTCACGTAAAATTTTAACACAGCGATTCAGAAAATGGAGTAAAAAGAACAATGCCATGAAGTTAAACTGCTAAAATATAATGCATGGAAAGAGATCGAACACACACTATAGACTATGTAGACTTTCAAAGCAGCAACATATAGACAAATCTGGAGTACCGTTTGCTAACATTATTTTTAAAAAAGCGGACGGTCGATTTAAAAATTAGCTTTTGAAAGAAAAAAAGAAAGAAAGAAAACATATTACAAGTGCACACAACAAACAAATAAAAAAAAATAAAAAAACTTAAATCTGCACAATATGAAACGTAAATTAAACAGAAAAAAAGAGACAATATTGTGTCTCACGGCTGCGCCAAATAGGCCCAGTTCAGCAAACTGCCGAGCAGCTAGTGCCCGACTCTGGTTTTCAACTGGACCCGAGATTGTGATGTGACAGACATAAAACAGTAGACATTTTTTTGAGCACATTTTTGTAAATTATTAGTACCATTTTAGTTCAATAGATGTCGTTGCATGTATCTTACATAAAGATGATAAGTTCTTCTTGCATACTTTAAATTCGCAATATCTTTTGATTGGTTAAGAAAACTAAAAGTATGTATAAAAATATTAAGGCTTTAAAATATCAACATATATACCTTTTTACAAAAAGTGAAAACCGGCTGGGGATCGAACTTGCGAACCATGGTTATTATTTTTGAAATCTTACAGCATTAAAAAAAAAAGTATAAAAAGAGAACATCTTAGCTGAGGCTCGAATTTACGAACCACTGTTCACAGGGCGGTCGGTGACACCCGCCGGGCTACTTGCTTCGGTGACAAGTGGTCTTAAATAGCTGTTCTATTCTAATACATGTCATGACAGTTGGCAGTTGCCAGACAGTTGACGAATATGGACATAATGCAATATTGCTCACCCCCCTAAGTTGTTAGCGTGACAATATATAGCCTATGTTCTTCACCAGGTTGAAATCTATCTCCTTGCCAAATTCCATTACGATCTGATCAGCCGTTTAGTCGTGAAAAGGTAGCAAACAGACAAACAAACAGAGTTACTTTCGCATTTATAATATTGGTATGTATTAGTGTGAGGCTAGAATATAAGGTATCCAGGATACCAACTGTTAGTCAAATCTGTTAAGCCGTTTGAGCGTAATTGGGTTAAAACCATATTTGAGTTATTTGATTATCCCACAGGAACACCGCATTTTTCTGGGATTAAATGTAGCCTATGTGTTAATCCAGAATATAAGCTATCTTGATACCAAATTTCGTCGTTACCAAAAATCGATTTTACTTCCATATTATACAGTTTGGGTCCAATAGGTGACAACAACACGTTTATTGCAGCGGCAGAGGTAAATGACACTCCAGCAAGTTGCATACTTTGATCCGGGGCGCCGCACTCGCACTCTGTGTTGGACAAATTGTTAATACCCCGTTTTGCCAGATTATAAAGGGTGTAAATAGACCCTTAACGAAGCCGAAAGGCATTTGTTCTCCCCGTCAATGTGATATTTTTTTTGTTCTAGACCATACCTGGGAACCTTCTAGTTACGGAGATATTGGGGGTCAAAGTTCCAACTTATTCACAAGTTTTTTTTTAAATACATGTTTTTAATGTAAGATTTTTACTTTAAACAACTCCACGACCCCCGTACTATTCAATCCATCCATCAGCACAATGTTCTGAGTGCGTTATATTGAGTCCTACCGTCAAACGTGATTTATGACCCCAAAAAAAAAAGTCGTTTCCCAGCAAAATTTTTTGTGTAAAGTTACTTAGTTTGGTGTACAGAATGCTTGGTTGAAGGCTTCGTGAAGGGTCTGTTTACACCCCGTATTTGCAGCGGCCTACCTGGGTACGCAATCGAGTCAAAGCTTTCCAACTAGACCACTGTGGTTCACTGCTGGAAGCCAGGGGTTCTCTTTTGCAATAACTTGCTCCGTACTTAAGGTGGCTTATCTTGGATTGGCTGAGTGTAGCGTAGGAAGCTTTTGTGGGGTTTTTTAGTGTACCCGGGATAGTTGTGTAGTCGTAGAGGGGATGTCAGGATTCTTGGTATTTTTTTTCAGCGCGCATGCGACGTCCCTTCGTACAGCAGGTGGTGAAATACCTGCTAGCGGGTAGAGCCCGATATTATCCGACACGTCTCGTTTAGCCTGCGCACTAGCGAGGCGCGAGCTCGGTGAGCCCGAGGGACACCGGGTGCAGCTCCCCGGCGCCGCGACTCCTAAGCGACGTATTTCGGGTCCCGACCTTCTGCTTCGTTCTATGACAGTGTGACTTACAATTTAAGGCCCTGTCCAATACACACCTAGATATTTTGGATTCGAGCAGTGTTCTACATTAGTTCCTCGCCACGAGATACTGAGTGGCCGATTTGAGTTCCGATTGCGGAGGTGGAATGCACACGACTGTCTTGGACGTCGTTGTCGTAGAGTATTACAGTCATATATTTTCCTAGTATGTCTAGTGCCCCTGTCAATTTGTGCTCTACTTCTTCGAAAGTCGCTGATCGTGTCGCTAGGGCCAAGTCGTCCGCGTACAGGAGCCACTCAGTGTGTTGGGTGTTAGGTTGGACGTTAGTGTACATGTTAAAAAAAAACATTGGCGCCAGCACACTGCCTTGAGGAATACCGTTCTTTAGCCATCGCCATCTAATCTTACCAGATTGAAAGTATACCTACTTGGAAACGGCGGTTGTGCAGGAGTTCGCTAAGTATACGCACAAAGCCCTGGTCGTTGGTAAGATGATCACTTTGCCGAGTAATCCGTTGATGTTTATGGTGTCGTACGCTGCTGAAAGATCAACAAATACGACACCAGTGACTTAGTTAGCCTCGTTGGTTCGCACCCATTCTCTAAATATTCCGCTAGTCGGAGGACCTGGCTGGAGCAAGACTTGCCAAGCCTAAACCCAGCCTGCTCAGGAACTAATGCTGGATCAATTGCTGCTGTAAGCCGGTTAAGTAGTAGTCTTTCAATAATCTTACAGGTGGTAGCAGAGAACTAGGCCGGTAGCTTTTAGGGTAGGAGGATTTACCTAGTTTCGGCAGAATAAAGATTTGCTCTTTCTCCAAAGCTTGAGTATGTGTGCGGTAGCCATGCATTCATTAAAACTTGATAAGAGCCACGATGCAGTTAAGTGAATTTTTTGCTCGACCGTCAGGTCATCGATACCGGCCGTGTCCGGTGTACGTCCCGGGTCCCGCTTACACTGCCGATGCCAGTGAGAACTCTCTCTCCGATAGTTTGCCGCAGCGACAAGAGCTCATAACTCGCTTAGCGATACTCGTTTGGCAGAACACTCGCCTAGTACAAACGCGCACAGTCGCTCGTCGCGCGTCCGTCAGAGTGCCTCACCTTCCTTCTCGTTGAGATGTTCCCGTAGCGCGGCGCGTCGGTCCCGCAGCGGCCGGTTGACGTAGGACTCGCCGTTGAGGTACAGCAGGTCGAAGATGAACACGCACACTTGCACTTTGATGTCGGCCTCGTTCGCGTCCTTGCGCTTGCGGGTCGATAGGATCTGATCACAACATAATATGCATTAAATATTGAATACATAACTGCTGCATAGTTGTAGTTGCTGATTAGATGAAATAAATCATAATCCTTCTTTTGATAGTTGAGTAAAAATGTTGACGCAAAATCGTCTGTCTACTGCTACGTAGGACGTGCACGGACACGTCTGTCACGTCAGCTGTGCGGGTCGTTCATTTGCCAGGTACAGTTCGACCCAAACTTAATAGCGCTTTGCAGCTTCGAATTTTTATTATTATGAGCATGATTAAATATTATTTTATAGGTTGGTAGTGAACGAGCCAAATTTACCTAATACGTATTTGCGTTTTATAAAGACAATTTGATTCTTAGATTTGTGTAAAGGAAACTGTTTAAAGTACTGATTCGGCTGTTTGCACGTAGACAGGAACGCAGTGTAGAGATGTGACTCTCGCACTGAATTCATTGAGGGGCGAGTGAAAGAGATAGATAGAGAGAGAGAGAGAGTTCGCGGGGATATGGCCCGCCTCCCCGCACTCTGCACCCTCTGCGCGCCGCTGATACAAACACGCGTTTCTATAGTCAAATTAAAGTAAGTTAAAGCGAGTTTAAGTAATTACTTTTGCAAACATTTTTATGCAATAGACAAGAATATAAACGAAGTAAGAACCGTCAAAGAAAGCAAAGCAAACATTTCTAACGTTTGACAGTTGTACCTTCAAGCAATAGGGTATATGCATGAAAACTTTTCTTCACTTAAAACAATAAAACACAGTACTATCAACCCAAGAAAATAATTAAAAGTTAAGTTCAACTACTGCTTGTCGCTCAAAAAAATATTACAATACTACAATTTTCTACGTCAGTTCAAACGTCCGTGACTGTCGCGGCCGTTCATGTCATGTTATGTGACGTCATTTACCTCTATCTGCCTTGTTTATATCTAAGTTTTTTCCCTTAATACAATAATTTTGCTAATTGTATGTGCTCTATTCAAGCAAAAATTGCAATAACAAATAATAAAACCTTAGTAAAACTTTATGTACTTTCAAATAAAAGTGTTTCTTTGAAACATAGTTTTTGACGTCACTACTGGCGTTATCGCGGACGATGCGTTTTGAGTTTGCGTGCCGTTTCATCAAAAACACGCTACATAAAATAATAAATTGTAAAACAAGTGATGTATTAGAAAATTAAACAAGTGTACCACAATGTTTTTATGGGCCAATACAAGGCATTTTATAGTTTTTTATTTGTTTGTATTACTGAACTACAGAATTAAAATCGTATCTCTTTTACTCAAGTCATCCCTTTGACTTGTGTGTGGCGGGTGTAAGTCACGCTAAGTACACGTGTGGAGTGTGGAGAGTGGAGAGTGGAGAGTGGTTCCTTAAGGGACCACACTTGTCGACGTGGAATTGATTTGAGCTGATCATGTATCATTTCACTTGACGCATTTAGTTCGGCATGACGTCGAGTCCCGTCTATGCAATATTGTAGTAGTTTATAAGTTAGTAAGTGGGCGTGTTGTAGTACATACCTGGAAGGGCAGGATCTGCTTGGTGGCGGTGTCGTAGGCGACGGCTTCGCAGTCGAGCACGCAGCTCGTGACCGAGTCCTTCAGCAGGCTCGGCAGGCGGCGCAGGATGTCGGGGTACTTGCTGCCAACACAGTTCACATTACTCATTGTATTCATTGTATACAATCAAAATTAACTGGTTATGAGCGAAAAAACAAAAATATTATTTTCAATATACTTTCTCGAAAACCGCACAAATAAAAATTTTCACAGATAACTATACTTTACTAAGTTCAATGAGTTCAACGACTATAGCCGGCGCTGGTTATTTTTTTTTTAAATCTCGGCAAAGAGATATGCGTCTTTACGGCGTAAATATTTTTTGAGTATTTAAATTGTGTTAATAAATAGAATATCATAGATAAACATGATTATTTAAAACAAATATTTTCTTTTATGAACAAATTAACTTTTAGTTGTGTTCTAAATTCAAATATATCTGAATTTTCTATTTTTCATATTAGGCTGTTTAGCGGCTCTGCTTCTTCTTCAACCTAGCGAAAGCAAAGTGCGGAAAAAAGCAAATTAAATCATAGTTTCCTAATAATTCCTGACAAAAATACTTTCCGTTCTAATATATTATTTCTTCGAAAGTGTATTGAAAAACGACGTTTGATACGGGTGGGGATTGGTTACTGCAGTTCTCGGCTCCATAACACCCTCGCCTGCAGCTCGGGTGTTAATTCCGCCTCGAATGCAATAACAAGGTTTCCCCACTTAAATCAAAATGTACTATTTTGTAATTGCTAGTTACTTGTTATAGTATTTTTGTATTGAACTTAACTTTTGCTATTTTATTATTTCTGAACTATTGATTTATGCGGGATTTATTTATTTATTTATTTAATCTTCATGTACAAGAGTGGTACATAGGCGGACTTAATGGGTTTTATGTGTGGCTGCTATTTTTGAAATAGCGAAAGTTGGGCAGGCAATTTTTTTTAATCAGGTGGAGTTTCTTTTTCATTTTTACATTAATTTATAAACTAGGTCGGTTTCTATACGAATGTGCTTAGAAGAAATATAAACTTGTTCACAGTATTTTATCAAGTATGTACAGTATGTATTAGAAAGATGTATTTTTTTCCCGATCACGACGACGGTCCCAGTCGTTCAGTTTGATGAATCGCATCCGTTATTTTAAAAGTAGTTCTATCTTACGCACCAAATATGCGCGCTAGTGCAATCCGTATATCTACATCATGTTACTGAAATGCGGGTCGTTCGGTGCGGATAGGTGCGCGGCATTCCATACTATGTCCTATAAAGATTTATAAAATACGATGATTGCGACGCCCATCCACCTCTATATTACTTCTGATCATTCTTATATAAACGTACAAACAACCAACGCATTTTTTATGCATTCGATACGATTTCATACAGTCTACCCTCTACCAGCCAATGTATTACTATATATACTATATGCCAGTACCACCAACATGCAGCAAAACAACTAATACGTTTTTACTTGTCCGCTAATCAGAGATTTGAAAGCATTGCAATAAACAGATTGCCTGTTCGCAGTATTTCACTGAACACAACCCTGCCATGAAACATTAATAAAACTGGAACAGCAAAATAATACATATAACTATAATTGCAATACCAACAAAATATAAAAATCAGACACCTAACATATTCACATAGAACTATACATCGAATAAAAGTGCAACCACAATTATTTCTATGTAGTTATGCGAACTAAGTATTCCAATGTTTAATAAATAAAGCTTTAAAAATCATAAACACTACACTAAAATAGCATCGCTATACTAGTACTAACGCAGACGATGCCATCACAGAACTCATAAATATACAGTGCAGTATAAAGTTCATAGAGAAAATCTCAAATAACGCGAATTCAAGTAATATCGATCCGGTCGTGTGGTCGGCAGCGTGTCGTACTTAGGCAGGTGGGTACCTGGTGTTGTTCTCCTGGTTGCGGCTGAACACGGCGGCCGCGCCGAACTGCGGCGCGTCCGAGCCCGGCACGTGGATCTGTGCGCGCTCCCCGTCGTACTTAGACAGGTGCGTACCTGGTGTTGTTCTCCTGGTTGCGGCTGAACACGGCGGCCGCGCCGAACTGCGGCGCGTCCGAGCCCGGCACGTGGATCTGTGCGCGCTCCCCGTCGTACTTAGACAGGTGCGTACCTGGTGTTGTTCTCCTGGT
The DNA here is from genome assembly GCA_905220335.1 of Noctua pronuba. Taxonomy (NCBI): domain Eukaryota; kingdom Metazoa; phylum Arthropoda; class Insecta; order Lepidoptera; family Noctuidae; genus Noctua; species Noctua pronuba. The sequence goes on from LR999913.1 coordinate 167,503, forward strand.
TGCGGCTGAACACGGCGGCCGCGCCGAACTGCGGCGCGTCCGAGCCCGGCACGTGGATCTGTGCGCGCTCCCCGTCGTACTTAGACAGGTGCGTACCTGGTGTTGTTCTCCTGGTTGCGGCTGAACACGGCGGCCGCGCCGAACTGCGGCGCGTCCGAGCCCGGCACGTGGATCTGTGCGCGCTCCCCGTCGTACTTAGACAGGTGCGTACCTGGTGTTGTTCTCCTGGTTGCGGCTGAACACGGCGGCCGCGCCGAACTGCGGCGCGTCCGAGCCCGGCACGTGGATCTGTGCGCGCTCCCCGTCGTACTTAGACAGGTGCGTACCTGGTGTTGTTCTCCTGGTTGCGGCTGAACACGGCGGCCGCGCCGAACTGCGGCGCGTCCGAGCCCGGCACGTGGATCTGTGCGCGCTCCCCGTCGTACTTAGACAGGTGCGTACCTGGTGTTGTTCTCCTGGTTGCGGCTGAACACGGCGGCCGCGCCGAACTGCGGCGCGTCCGAGCCCGGCACGTGGATCTGTGCGCGCTCCCCGTCGTACTTAGACAGGTGCGTACCTGGTGTTGTTCTCCTGGTTGCGGCTGAACACGGCGGCCGCGCCGAACTGCGGCGCGTCCGAGCCCGGCACGTGGATCTGTGCGCGCTCCCCGTCGTACTTAGACAGGTGCGTACCTGGTGTTGTTCTCCTGGTTGCGGCTGAACACGGCGGCCGCGCCGAACTGCGGCGCGTCCGAGCCCGGCACGTGGATCTGTGCGCGCTCCCCGTCGTACTTAGACAGGTGCGTACCTGGTGTTGTTCTCCTGGTTGCGGCTGAACACGGCGGCCGCGCCGAACTGCGGCGCGTCCGAGCCCGGCACGTGGATCTGTGCGCGCTCCCCGTCGTACTTAGACAGGTGCGTACCTGGTGTTGTTCTCCTGGTTGCGGCTGAACACGGCGGCCGCGCCGAACTGCGGCGCGTCCGAGCCCGGCACGTGGATCTGTGCGCGCTCCCCGTCGTACTTCCACTCGCACGTGAACTGCTCCTTCTCGAACCTGCCGACGGACGTCAAAATAACGGAGATCAATCGAATCACTCGCGAGTTACATGAAATGAGTGATCGATGTCAATATGAGTAACTGTGACGACATATCAGTGAGTTTCATAAAATGAATCTTTCAACTCAGTTTTAAAATCAAAGTCGTTTCGAATTTAATTTTAAAACTGTTAACAAAAATGCATAAAGTAGACAAAAAATTGGGACTAAATACGTAGACAAGTTTGACAGATTATAAAGTGATTTTGTCAAAATTATAATAAAAGGTGTAAACAGACCCTTCACGAAGCCGTCAACCGAGCATTCTGTACATCAAATTAAGTAACTATAACAGAAATGATTACTGGGATGTTTCCCAAAATGTGATTTTTACCGTAAAATGTGATTTTTGAACTCAAAAAAAGTTGTTACTTTTTTAGACTCAATGTAACATACTCAAAACATTATGCTGATGGATGCCTTGAACAGTACGGGAGTATTTAAAGTGAAGTTATAACATCAAAACATTGTGAAAAAGTTGAAACCTTGACCCCCGATATCTCCATAATTAGAAGGTACGGTCTAGAACAAAAAAAAAATATCGCAATGGCGGGGAGAACAAGTGCTTTTCGGCTTCGTTAACAGTATTTTACCCCCATTATTTGACAAAATCTTAAAACTTAAGGGGAAGATTTATAAAACAATGATTAGACCTGCTGTCTTGGATGGATGGATCAGAATGTTGGGCCGCAAAAGGGATGTATGAAAGGCATGTGGCTGAGATAAGAATGCTAAGGGGGACGTGTGATATTACGCGAATGGATAAAATAAGAAAATGAGCACATAGAAGAGGAAGTGTGAATGCCGGTGACCGAAAAGCTGTGTGGTAATCGGCTGTCGTGGAATGAGCATGTGATGCGGAGGAATGAGGAAAATGTCGTAAGGAAAGTTTTGAGTATGACTGTGGATGGGTATAAGAGTATAGGAAGATCAAAGAAACGATAGATGGACTGTGTGAAAAATGATATGGCACGAAAGGTGTCTGAAGAGATGACGAGTAATAGAAAAGTGAGGAAGAAGAAGACATGCTGCGCCGACCCCGGATAAATTGGGACAATGGCAAGAGAAGGATGATGTTTGATAAAATGAGCAAGTTTGACAAAATTCATAACTCAAATAAGGTATTTTCCCCACCTGTCAAACACGTGCGTGACCTGTTTGGTGGGATGCGCCAGCATGGGCTTGAGCGGCACGCCGGGCTCCAGCCGGCAGTGCTCCGGCAGCGCCGCCACGCCGTGCTGCAGCAGCACCGGGATGATGCGGTCGTACGACGGGCACGAGCAGTACGTCGTCTTTATTATGTGCGCGTGCGAGTCTACGCGGGCCTGCCCAGGCAATCAATTATGAGTACACATGTTAGATAGGGGCTGCAGACATGGTGAATTAGTTGCAAGCGCAACTGCTGATTTTGGAGTCCTAACTTTAAGCTTGAATTCAAGCCTAGGTCGTAGACACAAATGCCGTCTCGGACCCCGCCTCCATTTGTTTGAAGTCATCTCACCTTGAAGATGTCTGGCGCCACGCCTTGGCTCGCGTCCAGCAGGCCGGCGCCGGGCCCGGGCGGCGACAGCGCGGCGGCCTGCGCCAGCGCCTGCAGCAGCGACTGCTCCGCCAGCCCGATGCGCAGCTTGCCTTCCAGCGACCTGCGCACGAGAGGTGGCGCGTGTCAAACTATCTCAATGATGCTATGACTACGAAGGTAAAATGTGCAATTTAATAGCAACTGCAGTATTGCCATTGTTTATTGGACACTAGGATTGTGAGTGTCATGGGAATAAGGAATTGCAAGAAATCCAAAACTTTTTATTTCTTAAAGATGCCTTCTATTGCCCATAAAAACATTGCGGCACACTTGTTTAACTTTCTAATACAACACTTATTTTACAATATATTTTTTATGTAGCGTGTTTTTGGTGAAACGGAAATCAAACTCAAAACGACGTCAAATATTATGTGTCAAAGAAACACTTTTATTTGAAAAATAATTGTTTGTAGAGTTTTTTAGATTTTATTATAATAATCGTATAATAAAACAATGTAGAAGACAATATGAAAAACATGAACTTGAACTGGCAAAAATAATAGCAAGAAGCTCTGGAGTAGTATTAAAAGAATAACAAACATTATCATATTATATTATCATAGCAAGCCCACTTTGTCCCACTGCTGGGCAAAGGCCTCCCTGCATTCCTTCCAAAGGTCACGATTCTGTGCTACTCCTTTCCAATTCTCAAGGAAGACATCCAGTTCGTCCCGTCATCTCCTTCATCATTGTGATCATTTTTTTGTTCTGGACCATACCTGGGAACCTTCTAGTTACGGAGATATTGAAGGTCAAAGTTCCAATTTTTTCACAAGTTTTTAAAAAAAAACCAATTTTGTAAGGTTTTAACTTTACTTTAATTAACTCCATGACCCGTTAACTATTCAAAGCATCCATCAGCACTATGTTTTGAGTGCGTAACATTGAGTTTTACCGTAAAATGTGATTTTTCACCCCAAAAAAAAAAGTCGTTTCCCAGCAATAATTTTTGCGTAAAGTTACTTAGTTTGATGTACAGAATGCTTGGTTGACGGCTTCGTGAAGGGTCCGTTTACACCCTGTATAGTTATTCCCATACAAAAGAGTAGTAGAAGAGACTGTCAATAATTATGGTCCTATTCCACTCCTACTAAAATCTTGGTAAAGATTGTTAATAGGAGGCTTAAAATTTTTTGGAAAGTAAAAAGTTACTTGCGGATGCCCTGTATGGCTTTAGATCGGGAAAAGCGACAGACGATGCGGTACACAACTTTACCGAATTCATCGCAACGAAATTGGATGAGCAAAACCAATGCCTGACTATTTTCCTTGACCTTGCAAAGGCTTTTGACACAGTCTCTTCTGATAAACTTTTGGCAAAGCTAGAAAACATGGGTATAAGAGGATCGGAACTGTTCCTTTTTATAGACTACCATACAAATCGCACGCGAAGGTTAAGGATAGGCAATACTGTAAGCGGGGAAGCTCGATGAACTTCGGAGTCCCTCAAGGCAGTACATTGGGCCCATTGCTTTTCCTGTGCTATATCTATACTAATAAAGGGTGTAAAAAGACCCTTAACGAAGCCGAAAGGTACTTGTTCTCCCCGTCATTGCAATCATTTTTTTGTTCTAGACCATACCTGGGATCCTTCTAGTTACGGAGATATTGGGGGTCAAAGTTCCAACTTTTACACAAGTTTTTTTTTAAATACATGTTTCTAATGTAAGGTTTTTACTTTGAACATCTCCACGGCCCCCGTACTATTCAATCCATCCACAAGCACAATGTTTTGAGTGCGTTACATTGAGTTTTACCGTAAAATGTGATTTTTCACCCCAAAAAAAAAAGTCGTTTCCCAGCAATAATTTTTGCGTAAAGTTACTTAGTTTGATGTACAGAATGCTTGGTTGACGGCTCCGTGAAGGGTCTGTTTACACCCTGTATATAAAGCTGAAGAGTTTGTTTGTTTGGTTGAACGCGCTAATCTCAGGAACTACTGGTTCGAATTGAAAAATTCTTTTAGTGTTGGATAGTCCAATTATCGAGTAAGGCTATAGGCTATATAACATCACGCTTTGACCAATAGGAGCCGAGCACAAATAAAAAAAAGTCGGAAGCGGCGGGTGACACCGCGGGGCACAGCTAGTAATGGATATTGGGGTTCAGGTCGACGTTGTTTACATTGATTACAGTAAGGCTTTCGATAGAATCGACCACAACATTCTTAAAACCAAGCTTTTCAATAATGGTATCAGAAGAGATCTACTCCCTTTTTTTTTTTACGGATGGGAAATCATCAAATGACTTCTCCCGCTCTGGGTGGAGTGGGAGGGAGTGTCAGACTCTTACTGACTAAAACCCATCCATGTTCCTTCATTGCCCTTTGTGTTCCAGGGCCACGGTATCTCTTTCGAACAGTCCCGCAGCCCCGGCAGGCATCGGCCCTTCCTGGTTGCTGACATCTCTTTAAGGCGCGCGTGGAACACCAACACGCCATCGACACGGCCTGTCGTCATAAGACGGACGGACGGTGAGCTAACCCATTAATCACCCTCCACAGGCCCGCGCCTACGGTGGCCGGGAGCCACCACGTGGCCCCCGACGCCCGGTGCGTCGCCCGCGGCGGCTGGGACGTGAGATTCTCTCCCTCTCACGTCCCGCCACCTCCTTCGCTAGCATGACTGCTTCGCAGAAGGAGGTGACGGCTTCCCATTCCCTCTCGCTCCGGACCATGGCCTGAACCAGAGCCGGGCGCGAGAGGTCGCCGCCGCCGATCGCCGCTACGAGAACACGGCGGAGCTCCGCCCAAGCGGGGCAGACCTCCACGGTGTGCGCCACCGTGTCCTCCGGACGATCCTCACAATGATAGCACCCGGGCGTTTACTCCCGCCCGATTCGGTGCAGGAACCTCCCGAAACAACCGCGTCCGGTGAGGACCTGCGTCAGGCGGAAGGTGAGGGCGCCGTGGCGCCTCTCTAGCCACTCCTCAAAGAGTGGACTTATCGCCACTATTGTGGCGTGCCCTGCACTGGGTTGCGACAGTCGCTGTCTCCATGTCGCCATGAGATCGAGTCGGAGGTCTGTCCGCTGAGCGGTGATTTGCCGCGGCAGCGGAGTTTCCCCCCGACGTAGTGCCCCCGCGCGCCATTCATGCAGGCGCGCGAGGACTATCGCCTCCAGATCCCATGGCGGCAATCCGGCTAGGAGGCTCGCCGCCTCGCGGGAGATCGTGCGGTACCCCCGGATTAGCCTTACGGCTACGACCTTTTGGGGCGCGTTCAGGTAGTGGGCGGCACGCCGCTTAATTGAACGCGCCCACACCGGGGCCCCGTAAAGGGCCATGGACCGCACGACCCCCGCGTAGAGCCTACAGCAGGAGGCGTTTGGACCCCTCAGGTTGGGCAAGAGCCGCTTGAAGGCAGCCCCGGCCCGTTCCAGTTTGGGAGCCAAACGTCGGAAATGCTCAACGAAGTTCCACCAGCTGTCGAGGACGAGTCCTAGGTACTTCAAAGTCGACTCGACGCCGATGGGGACCCCTCCAGATCTACTCCCTTGGTTTACCTCATACCTTGAAAATAGATCTCAAGCTGTCGTTATCAGTAACTACATGTCGAGCTGGGTTTCAGCTCCCAGTGGTGTTCCTCGAGGTTCCTTAATGGGTCAGTTACATTTTTATTATTTATGTAAGCTACATCGACTCGTGTTTCCACAACTCAAATTTACTATGTTTCGCTGATGATATCAATATCATCGCTGCAATATCTGCGGTTCACGACGTAGATGCTTGTAAGGACTTCAATATTCTTTGTAAAGAGTTCTCATTTGACCCATTTACCACCAAAACCTATTCAGCACGCACTCGGCTGAATGCTAACTTTTTTAAAAGTGCGTAGTGTTTTTTTCTTTTTTCCCCGTGTCGTTAATGCTTAACCTGTGTCAGAGTGTTTATAGTGCATATTGTATCTTATTTTAATTCCTTTAATTTTATTTTTATCGTGCTTGTTATCTAGTGATCCTACGATTTCTACTATCTTTTCTGTGTTTAATCGTGAGAACCTGTAATTGGCTCTGTGTTGCCTATACAATTGTTATTCATTTGTCATAGCTGTTGGTTCTCCTATCGATAAATAAATAAATAACCTCTGCAAACTTAATCTCCAAAGCTGAAAAATTACCACATACGCTGATGACACAACCCTTTTTTTTTTTTTTTTTTTTTACCGATGGGAAATCATCAAATGACTTCTCCCGCTCTGGGTGGAGTGGGAGGGAGTGTCAGACTCTTACTGACTAAAACCCATCCATGTTCCTTCATTGCCCTTTGTGTTCCAGGGCCACGGTATCTCTTTCGAACAGTCCCGCAGCCCCGGCAGGCATCGGCCCTTCCTGGTTGCTGACATCTCTTTGAGGCGCGCGTGGAAAACGAACGCGCCGTCGACACGGCCTGTCGTCATAAGACGGACGGACGGTGAGCTAACCCATTACTCACAGTCCACAGGCCCGCGCCTACGGTACACTGCTGACCGCAAACCGGATGCATCACCCAAGATCATCGGTGATGAAGCTGTACATCCCCCGGAAGGGCGGGGGTCGAGGCTTTTTAAACGCTAAGACCCTCCACAACCGCGAGGTGTATGCACCGAGATGTGGTCGCAGTGGACAAGGGACTCACCCCGCTGTCCATGGCTAAAGAGAACTGGCGCAAACCTGTAGTACTTACTACCGATGACCGCAAGGAAGTATGGCAAGGCAAGGAGCTTCACGGACGCTTTTACCGGGCTCTTCATGGCCTTGATGTAGATTTTCTAGCGTCCGTGTCCTGGCTACGTTTCGGCGACCTCTTTGGGGAAACTGAAGAACTGAATTTCCGGTTGTGCTCGTCTGGCTAACGGCGAGTACTTGGACAGGCACAACAGAGTAGCCAGGATTATTCACCAGCAACTTGCCTTGAAATATAAACTTGTGGAATCTGAGGTACCGTACTACAAGTATGTGCCCGACCCAGTTCTCGAGAAAGACCATGTCACGCTGTACTGGGATCGGTCTATCATTACGGACAGGACTATTGCCGCCAATAAGCCTGACATAGTAGTGATAGTCCCATCAGCGCACCGCGTAATGATAGTCGATGTTACCATCCTAATATATCTCGACTTGGCACACGAGGTTGTCGACATGTGGAATGTGAACTCGGCTGTCATTGTGCCGATTGTCGTGACGGCCAATGGCTTTATGGCCAAGAGCCTCGACGACCATCTTTCGAAGCCCTCCTTAGGCGGTTGGATCAAGGGGCTGATTCAGAAGGCAGTACTCCTCGATACGGCTCGCATTGTGAGGAGGTTCCTGTCTCTGGAGCCCTAACCACCGGTAGCTTGGACCCTGCTCCCGACACCGGCGGACCACTATTTTTTATATTTTTAAATCTTTTTTTAAATGGTTGTTTTAGAAATATTTAAAAATGTCAAAAATGTGTATAAAGAATGAATAAAGGAAAAAATAATAATATTGTTATTGCAATGTATGCTTGAATAAAGCACATACAATTAGTAAAATTATTATATTAAGGGTAAAAATTAGTAAAAATTAGATGTAAACAACCGCTATCTAGAGGCGAGTGACGTCACATAACAAGACATGAATGGCCGCGACAGTCACGTGCGTTTGAACTGACGTAGAAAATTGTATGTAGTAGTTTAATTTTTTTTTTAGCGACAAACAATAGTTGAACTTAACTTTTAATTATTTTCTTGGGTTGATAGTACTGTATTTTATTGTTTTAAGTGAAGAAAAAATTACATGCATATTCCCTATTGATCTTAGAAGAAAACTAAAAGATTAATCCTTAGATTTGTAAACATTTTAGTTTCCTTCTATGCGTATTTACTACTATTAACAATTTAATAATATTTACATACCTTACAAGATACTTTGCCTCGGAGTGGCGGCACGCGACGTACAGCGACTGTATCTTGTTGATCTTCTTGTTCACCGACGCCGTGCCTGCCAATACACAGCACGTTCAGAATAAATCAGTCGGTTTGTAGTGGAGTGTGACTTGTGTTAGAACAAATAGTTCTCGTTAGGTATGTATAAATGTGATGACCGCGCGTCACAGGATGCAGAGCGGGTACACTGCATTGTGGCCCGACGGTAAGGAGCTGGTAAGGAGCTGGTAATGGTCGCCGAATCCACTGGATATGAGCAGCACTGGACCGGTCGATTTGGCTTTTGGGAAATACGACAAAGTTTTTCGCCTGAATAATGATGACGATAAAGCAGGCAGTCACCAGTCATGTTGGCGATCTCCTTGAGCGCGGCGAAGACCTTGCGCAGCGTCAGCGGCGGCGACGCGAACATGGTGCGCTGCTGCGCGCGCGCCTGCTGCGCCACGCCGCCCAGGTCGCCGCTCTGCCGCGCCGCCGCGCGCACCTGCGCCAGCGAGCGCCCCGTGCACTGCCCGATGGCCTTCATCAGGTATGTCTCCGCGATGCCTGGAACGTGTTATGTTGTTGTGAGCTACGAGGGAAGGCGACTGTGATGCATACGAAAATCATAATTCATTTAAAATTAAATTAAGCAAAGGGCTCTCCAGTTATGAGCGCGAGAATATTTACCATCTTGTGACGTCACTCACCAAGTTCCAGGCTCTCGTAGCTGGGCGCGAGCTGGTTCAGACACATGTACACGCTGGGCAGCAGGTCCTCGGGCGTGAGCAGCATGACCGAGCGCAGGTAGTTGGCCAGGATGTCCACCATCTTGAGGCGCGCGGAGGTGCCCTCGATGAGCTCCAGCGTGCGCGCCAGCGCCAGGTACGGCACCGCCTGCCCAGCGCGCCAGCACGCGTCCGAGATCGGGTGGTACTTGGCTTTAGCTGGGTTGTACTCCACTTCTGTTGAAGGTACAAACGTGTAGTAGACTTGTGCGCATGTTAGCCTATTAGTGGAAACGTTTTAACTTGTCAATACAAGTTAATGACCCGACTTGTACCAAAAAGTCGCAATTGTACACGATAGTATTCGCTACCCATACTAAAGGCGGATTTACACAGGTGAAGCCAGATTAGCACAGGGTAAGTAGCTGACTTCAGATTCGCAGTGCTACTACTCTTCCAACATCAGATTGATTTCAAATTTAATATTAGTATTTTTTTTAAACAATTACTTTCTGTTCCATTAACATAGGTTCCTGTTTTATATAAATGCTACTACAAAATATAAGCGTAACTCCTATTCTCCACCCTGTAAGTATTTCTCACCTGTAAGAATATTTTAACATCCTCAAATAATTATATTTAAAGTTGTACAAAGTAATTTCCGACAGTAAAAACTCACGATTTGCGTACAATGGTTAATATCGCTTTCGCAAATACGAGTACATTGAAAGGAAGGGGTGAATTACTAGAATTATTATTTACTAGCTGATGCCCGCGACTTCGTTCGCGTGGAAATTTTGGTGTGTATATCTGAGCCTCGGTGGTCGAGTGGTCGCAAGCGCGACTAATAAGCATGAGGTCCTGGGATCGATTCCCGGTTCGGGCCGTGTTAATATTTTTTTTTAATTAATTAATTATGAAGTTATACACATGATTTGGAGATCACCTTTTAAGCAAGCAGGTGCTTGTGTTCGGGGGCGTCCATTAATTACGTGAGGCTATTTTTGCGATTTTTAGACCCCCCACCCCTTTTGGTGAAATGTCGTGTGATTTGGCTTGACCCTTCATCCCCCTCCTAATCTCACGTGAGATTTATCAAAAGGCGTAGTTTAGTATAAATACGGTAATCTGTACTTGATTGTGTAGAATTCATTTAAATAGAATAATTTGTACAGAAACATGTTCACTTAAACACTTTCGCTGCCCAGCACCTAGCATATGAGTCCAATGTCCATATTACGCGGGGTGCCGGGCGGCGAAAGTGTTAAACCCAGTTTGCTCTCAATTTTAAGTTTCTTGCGGGGAAAAAAATTAAGTGATATTTGCCGAGACCCCCCCTCTCCCTCGTGGGATTGGGCTCGACGCCCCCCACCCCTTAAACGCCTCTTGTAATTAATGGACGCCCCCATTGGTTTTTTTTTTATTTTTTATTAGAAAATGGGCCCGCTCTTCCACTTAGCATTAAATGCAATTGCAAATATACTATAAATAATAGTGTCATTGGGTTAATCCATCAGGAATTTCTCAGTAGCAGCCACGAAATCTGGATTTGTGTCCGGTTGATGGCAATAAGCTCACTCCCTATTACATGGGACTTCAACATAAATGGCAAAATGTGTGTGTAGTTACGATTAGGTCCACCTCTGCCCAACACTTCAGGGATTAAAGGCGTGCTGTTATGTTATGTGTGAGAACTGACTGCCAGATCCAAATGTGATCATGTATTGATGACTACAAAAGGCGTCCTTTTGGGTACTGAAATTCTGGGCGGCAGAGGTCCGAAACAAAATTAAATGACGTTGAGGCGACGATATGGCTTTAAAAACCGGTTCATTTTGGCGCTATACTTTTTTTCAACGGAATCTTGTTGGGCGCTTTTTATTCTAATACCGTTCTGTATCCAAAATTAAATAACGTTTTGCGAGAGCTCTTAGACCTCCTTTATCCGGCCCTGTCACAAAATCCGTTCCTACCAAACGTCTACTAACTATTAACTACCTCCCTGCCAAATTTCAAGTTACAAACTTGAAATTTGGCACAAAAAATGAAGTATTTTCATAAACAATTGCGAGAGCCCTTAGACCACTTTAATCCGGTCCTATCGCAAAATCCGTTCTTAGCGAACGTCTACTAACTATGTATTACCTCCCGGCCAAATTCTAAGTTTGTAGCACAAAAAAAGAAGGACTTTCATACAAACTTGCGAGAGCTCTTAGACCTCCTTAATCCGGTCCTATCGCAAAATCCGTTCTCAGCGAACGTCTACTACCTATTAACTACCTCCCGGCCAAATTCTAAGTTTGTAGCACAAAAAAAGAAGGACTTTCATACAAACTTGCGAGAGCCCTTAGACCCTCTTAATCCGGCCCTATCGCAAAATCCGTTCTTAGCGGACGTCTACTACCTATAAACTACCTCCCTGCCAAATTTCATCTTTATACGTCAAGCGGTTTTCGATATTTCGTGATGAGTGAGTGAGAGAGTGACTTTTCGCTTTTATATATTAAGATTACAGACCAAGTCCAATATGTCCAATAATTGTCATGTTAAAACGATACCCCTATAGCTATTTAACAAACTCTCTGTAACACCTGTATTGTAGTGTAATCAGTTACAGATTTCTGTGTTACATTACAATTTACAAGATGCTTAGCTGGCATTACAAGCAAACAGCCACCATTAACTTGGTTAATTCACATTATTCGATCATCATCTCCCTAGCCTCTCCCAACTTGTTGTAGTTGGCTACTAGTCTGACTAGATATCCCTTTTTCAGCGAACCTATCTCCCTTTCATGGCACATAATATTCGCCCAAGTTATTCATTGCAGTTCTTCAAAAATATAGATTGGACAAAGAAGGGGGTGTGGATACTTAATAGACATCCAAATCATCTAAGATTTGCTGATGATATTTATCTCTTTTTAGTGAAACTGCCACAGATCTAGAAAAATGCTTCAAAACCTTGACAAAGAAAGCAAGATATTCATTTCCAATCCAGGTAGGATTGGAAATGAATATCTTGCTTTCTTTATACCAGCAAAACAAAAATAATGACCAATAATATTCAAACCCCAATAAATATAGATGGAAGGTTGATAGAATATGTCAACGAATATATATCCCTCGGAAAACTAATGTTATTTGACACCAACCGAAATGAGAATGAAGTAGACAGAAGAATAAACATAAAATGGAAAAAGTATTGGGCACAGAAAGAAATCCTCAAAGGAAATTACTGTCTTAAGTTTAAGAAGATTATTAGATTATTCATGTATCTTAACATACGCAAGTCAGACTTGGACTTTGACTAACAAGATTAAAAACAAAATCCTCTCGTGCCAGCATGCCATGGAAAGAAGTATCCTGAAACTAAGAATAGATAAAACACGCAATGCTGACATACGCAACAAAACAAAACTCACCGATGCACTGCAACAAGCCATGACACTGAAGTGGAAGTGGGCAGACCATATAGCTAGGTACCAGGGTAACAGATGGACATTACAAACAACAAAGTGGTTTGGTCCCACTGGACAAAGACAAAGAGCACAGCAAAAGAAACAATGGGTTGATGCCATCGTAAAAACAGCTGGGAAAAACTGGATGAAGACCACCGAAGACAAACACAAATGGAAAAAGATGGAGGAGGCTTTTTACCCTACAGGGGAGCCATACAATGATATATATTTTATGTAATTTTTTTTTAGTAATAACTATGTAATTGTATGGATAAATAAAGCTTAAATAAATAATGGTTACCAGGCACTAAATCCTTAGTTTCACTCTTGACTTCCCTTTCTTCCTTAATTGATTTGTTTTCACTCTTCACTTCCGTGTCCTGCTTCTTGACTTCTTTCTTTGGTGTGATCTGTTTCTTAGTTTCTTCTGGAGAACTTTCTTTCTTTATTTTCTTAGGCGATGGACTCTTCTTAAGGCTATTGGGTTCAGTGAGAGGTTTCTTCTTTTTACTCTTAGGTGATGCATATGTTTTGGGTGCTTTTGACTTTTCTACTTTAATTACTGGTTTCTTCTCTGGGGATGGACTTGGTGATATTACAGTGTTTTTATCTGGTGATGACGATGATGGGCTCTTCATTTCTGGTGATGGAGATTCTGCTTTTGGCAAAATGTCTGACTCACTGCCTGAGCTTTCAATTCGCTGGCGTTTCACTTTCTTCTTCTGTAAAATGATAAAATGTTTTATTAAAATGAGCATTTGAAAGAAGTAAAAAATTGCTAGAATTCACTGTATTAGATTGATAGAATTCAGCAGTTAGACCGGAAGCCCACCCAAACAGAGGTGGGAAAGGGCTATGCAGGTGATAAGCATTAGGAAGTAGAATTTATGCAGGAAGACATGATTAAATTGGTACCTTGTCCAAGCTCACTGTGGGGCTCTTCTCTTTCTTCTTTGGTGATGAGTCACTTGCACTGCTCTCTAGCCGAGGCCTCTTTGATGCAGTCTGCAAACAAAACAAAAAAGTATTGTCACTTGTACATTTTTTGTGAAACATAATTTGATTCTTATGATATTTTAGCTATTAGGTATTATGTAATACAACAAAACAGTGATGGTGAACACCAATATGATTACCTTCAGTGTTCCATTTTTAACTGGTGATTCAACTTCCTCAGCAGCTATAATTTTAATTTCTTCATCTTCCACCTTTTCCTCCTTCACCGCAGGTTTAGGCGGAGACACCTTGAAGAAGGATGTGATGCTTCTCTGGGCCATTGTCCTAACGCTAAGACATGTGACTCTAGTAGAAATAGGGCACAGTACTACAGGGATGGCAGGGAATATGCTCTGATGTACTTGTCTCACTACTCTACATGGTACAACTAGCTTCAATATGCTCCTCATATGTCATCTGGGTCTAATTCTGTTCAGGCTCTGTCTCATTCATCTAGAGCTGAAATTAAGTTTAGCAATGAATTAACGTTTCAAAGGTATATTTTAACAATCAGTCACTTAGCGACGGTGTTAAAGTGAACTCAGAACATGTATTGTGAAGCTACCTATTATGTTTACCCCGTCTTCGGTCGTGGCGTGAATGTAAACGACAAGAAGCGGCATATAATAAGTGACAAGTGCAAAGTGCTCTTCACTCTTATCTTATCAGGTATTCATTGCTATCACTAAAGTGCAGTTGAGCATTATCTGATCTCAATTAATAAATTGAACGTGCAAGTTCGATTTGTCACAGGTTGTTCTTGATTTTTTTGTTATTATTAATCAGAGTACCGCATCGTGCAACTGTACTTAAACTAAATAAAGATTTTACCTGCTTTAAGTTCATTTATTTACTCCTGTTTAACTTTGATACGAATTTAGTTGACATAAAACGGCGCGAAAATAATTGTGAATGTGACGTATCGTATCCCGTAATTCCCGTATCCACTGCGGTTTTCATTTGACAGACAGCAGACAGACACAACTTCGTTCTAAAATGTAACAAAATAAAAATATTCTGCAATTAAAGTAATTACCACATATACAAAAATGTTTATAAATATTTCAGATTTTTTTTATTTTTTAGACAAAATTTAACTTTTTTGCCTCTGAAAAAAATGGAGTGTTAGCATTCCTACATTGATGATATCGATTTTCTGTGTTGCTAGTTAGTATTTTTCGTTTGGATACATTCTTTGAAACATTCTGTTCCCTTGGTTTAAAACTTTAATAGCCTCAATTTTCTTCTTTTCTCCTGTTTTTGCAACAAATTAACGAATTAATGTTATTACTGAAATCACAAAGGCAATTTAAGTATCTTTTGGCATAAACAGAAACTTTGCTGGAAATGCTTTTGACTTGTGTGTATCCGAAAAGTTTTTTTCACATCCTTTTTTGCTGTTGTCAAAATAGGTGTGCTTTATGCATACAAGCAGTAATGATCAATATTAGAATCTACAAAATCATAAAAAATACTAAGTTCTCATTTTTCAATACAATAGGTTGAAATAAAGCTGTTTATTGTGTATTGAAAGGTTTAAGTGTCTGATTTGAGTTAAAATCTAGAACTTATTTTGCTAAGATGGCTCCCTCTAGTTGTTGAAGTGTCAACTATACGCGTGTCGTCCATGTTCCGAATGTGGTGTGACTTATTTTTATTTTGTGTTAATTATCATTATATTATTATAAATGTGAAATGCAACAGTATGTGTCATCCCATATAGTGGAACCTTGCTCCGGCTGAATGGATCCCGCCGTCGCGTGGTATCAGCCCGAGCAGGAAGGACCCGCGAAGCGCCTGTGGCTTCGTATCTGGGAAACCCAAAGTGATATAGACAAAATGAACTTGAAGAACTTAGAAAACGCTAACCCTAATGTGAATAAAGCGCCAGACTTTATACCAATAAATGATGTGAACGGTGAAAGTAGGAATAACAATTATTTCAACCCCGCGCGGAGGAAAATGAACGATAACCGCGCATCGACGTTTAACCTGAACAAAAACCACGATGCTCTCATAGGTGAATACGGGGGTTGTCCGTGGCGGATACCCAATTATAATTATAAGCCAGGGATTTTGGGGTGAGTGACGTTTTAATTTATTATTTTTGTGATGGCTAGCGATGTCAACGTGTTTGACGTGTTGGTTATGAGCGGGTCGGCGGCGCGGCGTGCCACTCGCGGCGGAGCGCCGAGCCGCGGCAGGCCATGTGTCGCTGACGAGCATGTTACCGGCGGCGCGCGAGCACTCAGGGTTACGGCACCCGCGTCCTAGCTACTCGTGGACACTTTCCAACTATTTGGCAATTCAATTATCGCAGATGGAATGCTAAGTAGGTCCATCCACACAATTAATTTGCTTGTGTTGCATAAATTATAATTATAGATTCCTTCAAACATAAATTGCTTTTATATACTTTGATAATCAGCAAGTTGTATAAATCAATTGTGTGTTTCTAAACAAATACTAAAAAAACACATACAATGTGTTGGTCTGTTTATTGTTTTCATACTCCTAAACAGGTGCCAGAAGTTTGACAGTGACTGTCAAAGTTTCAATGATGTGGTCAAATCATTTAGCCATTACATTTTGTAAATTGCACTGTTCAAATACCTGTTTATTACTGTTTAAGGAAAGAAATACCTTGCATCTCAAAGTAATTTAATGCCTGTTTGGATAACTACCTTAATTACTAAACTGAAGTTGAAAGAAGTCTGATTGATTGATAAACATCCATTCAATTCTTTGATAAATAGGTCCCTAATTTAGATTTCTATAATAATCTGGAACTTTCAGTGATTAGATTTAAAGTCTAGATTGGTAATATCTAATAATTTTTGAGTTAATATCAAAATGTTGCAATGAAATTAATTAAAATAAACAAGATTATTAAATCATGGAATTTTAGCTAACTCAAACCTGCTCGGGAAAAGGCTGGATGAAGATGACTAGTACACAAATTTTATATCTAAGTGATTCAATAATACATCAAAATGCTTTTGATCTAATCTATCTCATACATAAATATACCAATGGTTTAATGTAAATCATTGATTTGTCAAGCATTGTCTGGCTTACAAAAACAAACTGCATTCAAATGTGTGTGCAATAAAGCTTAACATAAAGTAAAAAGTAAAAAAGTTGATCAGTTTCTGTCACAGTTTTAGTAAATAAACGATTTGCAATTAATTATGCAACTTTTTCATCGGTGACTTACTTACATAGGGAAAATTTTATTGTGAACATTCCTTTTTTTTTTTGCAAATGTAAATTTTTATTTTGTTAAGTTGGGGGACCCATAAATAGCAGCGGATTACAATCCTAGTTTCATACCAGTCAGATGATAAATGATACCAATTTACATGTACTTTGTGCAACTTTACTTAGTGAAGTTATGTTGTCATAGTTATGAAACAGGAAGTCCTGTTATCATTCAATGACTAAATGTTTATTCACATGTTCTAGAACTAAGTGTTTGCTTCATCCAAACATTGATATTATAATTATTGACATACCTACTGAAATGCCATGTTAAAGGTAATGATAATGTTATGTATTTAACCTTCAAATGAGCGCATGGTGTTCTGTAACAAAAGCAGTTGCGCATAACCTGAAACACCTATTGGGGATTTTGAACATTTAAAACAACAAATATTTAATTTCTCTTTTTTTATGACTAAACAATCTTTCGGTTAGGAAACAATTGAGTTACATAAAAAATATGTGTATGTTTGTAATTGAAATTAAAATCTTTATTTATCTTTATTGTTTATTAAATTCCGGAATGCAAGTCCTTGTAATTATTCTCCTTCTAAATGGCTTGACCGATTTTGGTGAAATTTTTTATTTGTACATAAGGGGTTACCTGGATAGTTCTTAGTTATAATTGGAGAGTAGATAGCGCTGTTACTGATATCCAGAGAATCGATTGGGACATGACAGTGTCCGTTGGGTCAGGTCATGATAATTTGAAAAATTAATCCATCTCCCTTGTTTTGGGTCAAATTTTGACGTGTTACCACGACCCGTAAAAAAAATACTAAACAATAGGTCTATGAGCTATTATCTGTAAAAAAATGTCAACAGTGGAAAATAATGAATGTTTTAGAAAAAAAATATAGTCGCAAACATAGTGTTGAGTAACCTTTTCGACAATAGGTTTTTGGTATACAAGTAGCAATCTTTTACACGACGGGCGCGAGTAGTCTTTTCGACGCCTACGCCGTGTTTGAAACAAAAATATTTGGCAGTACGGGACGCGCGGGGAAGAGTGGTATACAGTTGTTTTTGATTGTGACGAACTTGGAAGCGCTACTTGAGACGAGAAAAAGCTGTGACGGACATAATCTAAATTATAAACAAAAATGTATCGAATGCAGTCGAATCGACGCCGCGCGACCGCTTGAAGATTAATAAAATGAGTTTAACATTTACTGGAAATGAAAATAAATTTATTCCCTAAATAGAATATTGGAATCACTTTTATAAGTCACTTTGAATCATGACTTCATGTGCATCGGCAGGTCAACGTCTCTGAAGAGAAAGGAAGGTCGGATTAGATACAAAACGTGATGACTTTAAAGCTAGAACACCTACAGCTATAACTAACAATGTCGTCAATAGTGTTCTGACATGTCAGCTTTGTGCTCAAAGTTTTTTTGGCCTAAGTTGGATAATTGTGCTAGTCACTTAAAGGCACATGAAAGAGCAGCACACCAAAGCTCTCGACTACCACCCTAGAAACCCATTGAATGAGTTGCTGTAGCCAAACTTTAGAAATGAAACAAATAAAATATGTACCTATGATGATCCACCATAGACATTACAATACATTAGTGACTTAATAATATAAATGAGGCGTTTAGCAAATAGTCCAGATTGAATAATGTGGTACATTAACATAGCCAGTGTTTGAACAGCTGATGACTTATGTGTGTCATTGTTCTACGAGTTCACTTTCGGATCGTCTAGTTATTTTAAGTACAACTAGCACTGATTGTATGGGACTGTATACTTAGGTGCTACTGAGATAAGGGTAGGTGTCCAAGGATTTATATTGAGCTAATAGCTGGTGATTTAATTTGCTCCAGTAAAAATATTTAGTTGGTGACAAAAAATATCTGTTGAATTTGAACCCACCACAGTGAGTTGTGTAGATCTATCTATACAGACCCTGAAATTATAAGCATGTACTGGTCATCTACCCCACTAAAAAGACAAAACACGATAAGAAAAGTATAGTTCCCAGCTGTGAAGTGGTTGACAACCTTTATAAAAGGTTTGTAATAGAGTGTTGCCTCTGTCACTCATACCTGGGTGCCATTCTTTCTTATTGCCAGAGTACTCATACCTAACCCTTGACGTCAAAAGCGTGGCGACTATAAAGTATACGCACGATCCTAACCGCCGAATATCCTCGAAGTTACGAATAGTTTCCGATATGAAATGTAACAGGTTTCACATTGTAAAATACCAGCGCAGTAAGTCGACTACATCTCGCAGCTGAGCGGAAAGATAAGCAGCCGATACCGATACCGGCGTGTTTTGCTTTCGCTACAAGATTACCATGCAATCGCACAAACGTGCCCATATCATATAACGTCTCATTTATTGAGGAAACGCTGTACAATACTGTACATATGATAGCACCTTAAACAACTTTTGGGAACTTGGAAGTTTTCCGAACAAAAGTTAGGATCTTTATCAGAACGCGTCTGTTGTTCCCTGTGTAATCTGGCCGAAATATAAGGATCCTAGTGTTATTTAAATATTTCGGTGTACTTTTTATGAATATGAATGTGGATGGGTATAAGAGTAGAGGAAGACCAAAGAAACGATGGATGGACTGTGTGGAGATATGGCAAGAAAGGAGGTGTCTGGTGAAAGAAGAAAGAAGATTTGTAATTATAATGCTTCGAATCACTCCGGTACCAGCAGCTGACTTTGACGTTTTAGTTTTGAACAAATTCTGTTCTTTTTTCTTTTTAAGTACTCGCTGATAGCATCATTTGTCAGGCCTGTGTCCCGACGTGAGGCGCTGACTCACGGCGGCGGCGTTGCGACTGCAAAAAATTGCATGTAACTTATTTTCTCGGAATAAACTATTAGCCGCATTAAGTTGTTGTCATTCTCGAGCGCACGATATATTAGCGAATAATCTACTGAATATATTCAGTGGTTAATGTTAGCGCAAATGTCCGCCGATATTCTTGCCAACGTGATTTACATTTTGATAGACGCTTCTTATGGTGGTGAGGTTGTAAATTCGTCTTGCGTTATCTATTTCACAAAGCCGGTCGCGAGTGGAATCCAGCCTACCAACTGTCTGACTTGAGTCACCCACTCGCAACATCGAACACAATTCGGTAAAGCCTTGAACAATAGTAAATGTCGCTAGAGCAACGCCAGAACATAAAGGTCTCATATCGCTGTGTCAATGCGAACAATCTGCAGCCTGCAGTACAATACTGCAGTCGTGCTGTATCTATCGGCGGCCCAACAATCTGCACCATTAAGCATTGTGCCAGTGAGACACGCGCAGAACAGAAGCTCCGCACAACACGAACAAATCAGCACCGTTGTGATAATGCCTCTGTTTGGAAAAGAAAAGCGGGTAGTTGACCGGCCGGACCAGTCTTCTAGCATGACGCTCATCAAAAGCATCATCGTCATCACTGGTGCGAGGAAAAGACGTCATGAGATAGTAAGATAACAGACGTTGTTCAGAGCTAATTCCCATGCGGGGTCGTCATCTTGCAACTGTATGAAATCTGCTACACTTTGTTAATCTGTTGGACGTCTTCGATGACGCCTCGCTGCTGGCGACTGGCCAGCGACTCGCAGTCGGAATAGACGCAGCAATCAGTCCTCACTGTGGCGCGCAACGACATGACATAACGATGATCATCCCCGAGGGGCTGCGGCCTGCGAGGGCGGGGGCAGGGCTCAATGTTGATGTGCATTGTACTGTGTTCTTTCTGACCAGCTGCCAGCTCATTTAGTGGAATAAGGTGTTACTGGCCAATTTGAGAACTTGTCGGAAATGATAAACAGCAGCAGTATTCAGGCACAGATTGTACATCTATTTGAGAATTCAATTTTGTTCCCTCTGGATCCCTGTGAATCTGCCTTCCGGATCCTGGCTCCGAAAAGTTTCCGTAGATATCGATCCATCTGATAGTTTGCTAGTATTCGAGTCACTTTCTAAAATTCGTCTATCGATTGAGAATGACTTGCGTCCGCTTATCCGGAAGTGCATAAGGGTCTTTGCACACCATGTTTTTTTATGCGCTGACGATGCGAACGCAATCAGGACGCTCAACAAACGCAAGACTGAAGGCATGTTGTTACCTTTGCACCCGATCCTTGCGTTTGTATCGCTATAAACGCGCTAATACATCGCTACAAACTCGCTGTAAACGCGCGTTTGTAGCGACGCATCGCGCAGAAAGCCGCCGCCATTTGGAGCCACAGTATTATGATGGCGTCGCTCGAGACAACTCTGCTTACGCTAGCCTTCGTGCTGCTTTTAAAACGACGACCAAGAATAAAACAGCGTAAATTCCTCCTAAATCACCTTCCCTGCACCACCAATAGCACTAAACAAAACTTACTTAAACTAATGGCACCAATGGCAATGGCGTTTGTATCGGTACAAACGCGCGTTACATTTGAGTTTGTATCGATACAAACGTGTAAAATCTGCTAAAACGTGTTGATAATGCGCAGAGGACGCGCTTATCAAAAACGCGCGTCGTCGGCGCATAAAAAAAAGTGGTGTGGATAGGCCATAATGCCACTAGCAGTCTAGCAGGGCTTAGCAAAGGGCGCTATAAGGAATCGGTATTATATTTTAATTACATCCGGGTTTGTAAGCAATCGTTCATAAAAATGTGCGTGAAAATCATCGCATAGAAGCGCGGTGTACAATAAATAATTATGAGGATAACTCGTTGTTGACCACAAAAAATTATTTTTAGTGTATTTGGCATTATTGTGGTTAGGTGTGACTGGTCTGAGCTAATATGTCACCATACTACACCTAGCTACATAATATTAGCCTAAATAACTAGTTCTAGAGCCCAACTAAAGTTTACACACAGTTGACATAGCAACAAATTACGATATGCACTATGTAAATAAATACATCATCGTAACAAACAATACTTGTAATATAGCGGTGTGATTGGGTCAGCTATTCTGTTTGTATGCCAGTTTTAAACAAGGCGGTATCGAAGTGGCCTGGCGTCCTTGTCAATGGCAGTCGCTGTCCCCTGGGCCCTGACCACGACCGCGAGCCTCAACCCTGCACCGTGAACATGTTAAATATTCTAAACGATTTTAAAGCGCAACTTTGAAGAACGCAGGTTTTGTAGTTTCAAACTGGAAATAAAATGCGTGGCTGGTAGCAGTTGGATGAAAAAAAAAAGGCTTCAAATGATTTTAAAATTGGAATGAAAGCAAGAGGCAGAAGGATGAAGTATTTAATTGTCATAAGTCGCAAAAGAAAGTGGTGACAATTATATCTAAAGATATAATTATTGAGTTCACTAGATATCATTGCAAAAGAAATAAAAAGCTCGCGATCGTTTTCAGCTCAGTTGCGACCGTCTTGTCCAGTTGACTCGCTTCACGGTTGCAGAATTGATACAGCTGGTTCTTTTCAGTTTACCGCCTCAAATCTCTTTGACCGCCTCGTAAAGAAATAATTTAACCCATAATACAAACAATGTTTACGATAAATGTATCTCAAAACGTCGCGACGTTATTACTGGATTCCCTGAGAAACGTAGAAGGTGCACATAATGTAATGGTATCATATTATTATTACATACGTTGGTTATATATACATCAGTGCATAAACGCTTGCATGATATTAAAATATCATCGACAGATTTGCCAGGGAAAGGTGATGACCGGAGGCTGTAACAACCGTTTAGCGTTAGCTTATCTCGTGTTTAGGAGTGCGCTGGTCTGTAACTACTGTATGGCGAAGCCATTAGAAGGAACTTCACGCAGAGGGTCCTGCGTGAAGTTCTCATAAACATCGTTTCTACCGAAAGACGTCTAGACTTCTTGCATCCAGCGGAGAATTTGAGAAATACCAAAAATGTTTAAAAGATCTTTATTCGACTATAATACGATCATTAAATCAATCTGGATGTTTACGGAAGTGTCGCAAATACTTTTTATTTGTGTACGAAGGCCTGTCGTTATATTCACAAGACGCTCTGACGAGCTGCTCTCGCGCGGACGTTCACGCAATGTTTGTTTACGACGCGAAAATAACACTGCGACGCGGTAATGTATCATTACTGCGAACTCTTTAGCGTTTTTATTATACCCAAATCTGGACGAAATTTTAAAGTCGTTCTAACATTCTCACTGGACACATGCAATCACAACACACACATCTGATCTGAGCATCGCCAATACAGCCATAAAGTTCCTGCAAGCTATTTAACAATGTCTTGTTCCTCTCCTCAATGTAATACGAGGTAGCGCAAAAAATATCACCCTATCGGAAGATGTTTTAAATTATCGCCTGCCTAAACCGGGAATCCCACCTGCCAATAAAACGAAAAATAAAACTTATTTTATGATAACGGTCGAAGGGGTTTAATCATAAGGATTATTTTCCATCACTCAAAATCCTTTTTTTATTACAAAAAAAAACAAAATTGGATGATTAATATTGCGCCATCTTGTAAAATCGATAAACATTTAACATGTCACACTCGTAACATTGATCCGTAAATTGAATGTGTAAACTGAATGAATGAATCTGATTCGAATATCAATCACTTCGATGCCTTTTGGCGTGTCATCCGAGCACTGTGCAGTTATGAATGAATTCATGCAACTGGTGAAGTTCAAGGGGCATCATAATAGGATAATAATATGAATCACTTTAAAATCTTAAAATGACCACAGATGCAGTTAATATTATGAATTGTGACTGTGATCGTTTTACAAATTGTATCATAATTCATATTATTATCCTATTATGATTCTGATAAAGCTGCTATTTTAGACCCCCAAGTAACGGTTTGCTTTAGTAGTGGCAAAGTTAGCAGCTGCGTCAGTGTTTCGTTGACCTAACGTTTTGTCGAGGAAAATATAGTTGTATTTTGTTAGGATTGCCAACACATCTCAATGCTTTGATCATCACATTCACATCATAAAAAAAACTAGTCCCCAGTTCATTCAACTACAGTATTCTACGGTTCTAAATTAATAAACGAAAGGATAAAGGAGATCATTCATTTTCGTCCCAAAAATCAAAGTCAACGAAAAAAAACGGGTCACCACTGATGAGGTTGTCGGTCCGAGTATTTTTTTCTACGGCACTAAGTCTCTACAACCATTCCTACATCAGATTTTTTGGGTTAAAAAATCTGGTTTTCTGTGTTTTATTTAACAAAAATCTTTTTATCTAAAAAATGATATGAGCTTGTTGGGATGATGACCTTGAACAAGAATTTTAGCTGCTCTTTTGGTAAAGCTGCGA
The DNA here is from genome assembly GCA_905220335.1 of Noctua pronuba. Classification (NCBI taxonomy): domain Eukaryota; kingdom Metazoa; phylum Arthropoda; class Insecta; order Lepidoptera; family Noctuidae; genus Noctua; species Noctua pronuba. The sequence continues at coordinate 191,720 of LR999913.1, forward strand.
ACTGAGGATTCAAACCTGAGAGTTGCGTCCATCTTTAAAACAAGCGAAGCGACTATTTCGCGAATGTTGAAAAAAGGTCGTGAATGACGCTTGAAGGACTTCGTCCCATTACACCTAGGCTATGGTCATATGAACCGTGAAAACGTAGTCCTAAGAAGATCTCACTGTACTGGAGACCCTTTTTGAAAATCTCGAAAGTCCTATTAATGAAAGAAAGGCAATCTCTATTTGCGACGGGACTTATAATTATATTCATCAAAAAGAGCTCTAATTACTTTTTCCAGCGAAAATCTTACAGCAATCTAAACCTACGAAGCCTTTTTTAGTCGTTTGTTGTGATGGTTATAATATATACTCGTACGTGTCTGGGCCGCACGCCGCTCGTACTTCTGATGCCCAAATCATGAACAGAATTCTATCCAATGAAACTGATCAAGGTGACGGCGTCTTTAATTGGTTTTTCAGAGAAGGTGACATATTTATAGTTGATTGGGCCTTTAGAGACTCTACAGAGAACTTACAAAGTCGCCGCTATGTTGTGCATATACACGACATGCAAATGAAACTCAACTTACCACTCAACAAGCAATCAAATCCTGTCTTATCACTATTATTACTCCATGGGTAGTGGAAGTAATTAATGGACGCTTCAAAAGAGATTTCTGGCTTTTGAGAAACATCTATATCAACTTCTCTTTGGGCTACATGATTGAGTATTTCAGAATTGCTGCGGCACTGTTAAGTAGTTCATCATTTCAGCCGAAAGACGTCCACTGCTGGACATAGGCCTCCCCCAAGTGTCGCCACATTGACCGGTCCCGTGCGACTCGCATCTAGCGGGTCCACGCAACCTTCACCAGGCCATCTCCCCACCTAGTGGGAGGCCTTCCAACGCAACGTCTTCCGGTTCGCGGTCGCCGCTCCAGAACTTTGGGGCACATCGGCCATCCGTTCTGCGAGCAATGTGGCCTGCCCACTGCCACTTAAGTTTGGCAATTCTTCTGGCTTACCTTGGTTCTCTTGCAGATTTCTTCATTTCTGATTCGATCACGCAAATAAACTCACTGACCGTAGACGTTCGTCTTGAGACACTGCGGTAAGTTAGACGAGAAGATACTGTGCAACTTCCCGAACGCTGCCCAGCCGAGTCGGATTCGACGATTGACCTCTTTCTCGAAGTTAGACCTACCTAACTAGACCGTTTGTCCCAGGTAGACATAATCACAAACACAGCGGTTTGGTGTCATACATAATAATCCTTGTTAAAGCTCATCCCAACAAGCTCATGTCACTTTTTTCGCCAGCAGAAGAAAAGATTTTTGTCAAATAAACCGTACGGAAATCCAATTTTTCAACCAAAAAAATCAGCTGAAGGAATGGTTGTAGAGACTTAGTGCCGTAGTAAAAAAGACTCGGACTGTGTTCCCAACAGTGGTGACACCTTTGTTTTCGTTGGCTTTTGACTTTTGGGCCGAACTTTGTATAAACCGTTAATTTAATTTAATTTTCCTTTCATCTAATTGGCAGAGTCTAAAATTTATTTTTTCTATTTAACGGCTCAGTCCAGTAACATTGACAGCCCGTCGAAATTTTCGCGCTGATTTACAATGTTTTTTTGACTAAAGTTATAAAGGAATTGCAACTATTTTTAGAGCACCATAATATTGGTTATGTACGACTCTGTCAAGAAAGTACCGGGAAACGATCAATAATACACAAAATGTTAGTTATTCATCCAAAGTTATTTTATCGCCTTCAAAGTATGCTCCTTCAGAAAAGATACACTTACACCAACGAATAATCCAATCATCTTTTCCGGAATTGAGTTCAGTTCTTGCCGCGAATTTACTTTATGTCTTCTACCGGCTGGAGTCATACCTCGTGAATAAGGTGGTTGCTCGATGATATTTTTTGAGTTTTTGGTCAGAAATTCGTTCACTATGACGGCTTTTGTGAAGGCGCATTATCGTGGTGCAAAATTCAAGAATTTTCTTTCCACAAATCTGGCCTTTTTCGTCCAATTTGCTCTCTTGAACGCCGCATAACTCTCAAATGAATTCTTTATTTACTGTTTGACCTTCCGGCAAGAATCCGAGTGCAAAACACCGCTGTAGTCAAAGAAAACGGTCAGCAAGACTTTGACTTTTGATCAACTTTGGCGTGATTTTTTTCGGTTTCGGTTCTGTTGGAAGGCGGCACTCCGAAGCTTGTTGACTAGTTTACATGTCAAACTCGTAAACCCCCTTCTCGTCACCTGTAACTATGCGTTTCATGAATATTGGGTCGGAATTGACTCGTTCAAGCATAGCCTCAGCGACTCTTATGCGATTGAGTTTTTGGAGAAAATTCAGGTCTTTTGGGACTAGCCGAGCGGCAACATGTTTCATTGTTTTTTGTTTTTTTTTTTAATAGCCTTGAATGTCCCATTGCTGGGCAAAGGCCTCCCCCATATCCTTCCAGGTACTCTTCTCCTGCGCCACCTCGAACCAGCCTTCGTGATGCGAGTCTAGGTCCTCTCGCCACCTCTTTCTAGGCCGGCCTTGGCGGCGCAGTCCATCGTCAGGCATCCATCGTGTTGAAACTTTTGCCCAGCGGTCGTTATGCATGCGGCTCACGTGACCCGCCCAATCCCATTTGAGCCTGGCAGCCTTTTTGCCTACGTCTGCAATTCCGGTTTTTGAGCGCAGCGTAGTGTTTCGTATTTTATCTGCTATCTGTACACCCAGAATGCTGCGCTCCATTGCTCTTTGGCAGACTCCAAGGCGAGACTTTTGCGATTCGGTGAGTGACCAGGTCTGAGCACCGTAGGTAAGGACGGGCAGGATACACATATCGATGAGTTTGCGCTTCAGTGACATCGGCAAATCTCCCTTCATTAGCGTCTTCATGGACCAGTAGCTTTTCCAGGCGTTGTCGATTCGGCGATCGATTTCCTTTTCCTGCCTGTTTTCGAAAGAAACTAACTGGCCCAAGTAGATGTACTCATCGACATAGTGTATTTCCTGCCCATCTACCTCGACCCGTCGTTTAGTGCTGTTAGTCATAGTTTTAGTTTTTGACCGATTCATCGCGAGTCCCACCTTGAGGCTAGCCGTGCTCAGGTCTTGGAGCATGCTCTGGTCTCAGGTCAGGTCTGGTCAGGTCTTGGAACATGTTTCATATCCAAGTGATTTTTTAAAAAGGTACGGACTGACGAATGGTGTAACAGATAGCCGGTGCCCATTTTGGATCGCTAGATGACATATTTACGGTTAGAACTAGTGCGGTATCTAATCGCCTTCGAACCTCTAACTTTCGTTCTTGATTGATGAAAACACCTTTGGCAAATGCTTAAACAGGTGATGTGCTGGAATGCAATTATAGAGGAATAAAGCTAATGTCACATAGTATGAAAGTTTGGGACGAAGTTATTGAAAAGTGACTGAGAGAAGAGAGCGAAATTTCGCAGAACCAATTAGATTTTATGCCTGGTCGGGGAACGACGGATGCCATTTTTGCCATCCGCCAGCTGTGCGAGAAATACAGAGGTGCACATGGTGTTTGTCGACCTCAAAAAGGCATACGACCGGGTACCCCGTGAAGTTCTGTAGTGGGCTCTTAAGGCGATATATTGAAAAAAATGTGGTTTTTCTATTTCGTGTAACTAATTAAGTATGTGCAATAGGGATTTAACATTTTGGTATATGTTTTTTGACTCTTTGGTCTAGTATCGTGTGAAAGGAATACACGATTCAGCGAATTTTCCTCGATACAAAAAAATTGCAAAGTTATATCTATTTTTTTACTTTTTTCGTCATCGAGGCGTAACAGTTAACTATTATTCAATGGAATTTACTTTAAAACATAGAGAATTATCATATCAAAGTTAACTCAAAGTAGTTTTAAATTTAATTAATTTGTTTTATTAAAAAGGAGTAAATTCGTTTTGGCACATACGTCGTTTTATTTCGAGCGCACGCACATTATAGCCATCTCTTGTTTTGCGTTTCAAAGGTAATTGCATCACTTTCACTCGCTTAGTAGATCAGTCGCCCGGTGGGCTTCACCGACGACGAACCTATGACACTTTTTTGCAGATCGGTGCTATCGGATTTTTGTGATTTTAATAATTGTTTATTTTTTGCAATCGTAAGCAATCGAGCGGTTAGTAAGTTTCCTATAATTGTTTATCTAATGAAAAAGGCTAAAATGTATTTATAATTCATTTTAGGCTAGAAATATGTAAACAATATATCGAAAACACGTCAAGTAAGTTACTATGACAACGTGTGACTAAGAGTACAAAAAGGAATGGAGTCGCATTTGAATTGCGAAAAAATGTGAGTTTAGTCGAAATAATTTTTTGATCTTTATTGAGGTATGGATTATTGTGTGTGATTTAATATAATAGTTTGTTTTAGTTTTGAATTTATTTTTCAACTAGATTAGATAATTTTTTTGCGATTTTTAAAATTCGTAGAACAAAAGTTTTCAAAAATAAATCTGAAAATATTGAAGTTCAAAAATTGATTCAAAAATTAGCCTAGATACAGGGTTTTAAAATCGAGCATTGTCGGTCCTGAAGTCGGACTGACATGGGCCACGTTTTTGTACAGACACTTCAACACCTCGATGTTCCGGTTGTCGATTTGGCACCGTTGGAGAGACTGCAGTACAGTCCAAGTCTCAATCGAATCGAAGGCTTAGTCCACGAACGCTAAACAGAGAGGAAGGTTATACTCTTCGGTCTTCTGTATAATCCGCCGTAACGTATGTTTGTGGTCTACATGTTAAAGCCTTTTTGGAATACGGCTTGTTCGGGAGGCTGAAAATGTTCAAATCTGCGCACGAGATGATTCGTGATGACTCTTGAAAACAACATGTACACATGGCTTAAAAGTGAGATCGGTCTATAATTCTTGAGCTGGGCATTGTCGCCCTTCTTGAAGAAGAGTACCACCACACCCCTGCACCATGCCTGTGGTGTTTTCTCCTCGAGTATAACGGAATCAAACAGCTTCTGAAGGGCCTTAAGTACCTGTTTTCCTCCCGCCTTCAGGAGTTCGGCCGGAATTCCGTCATCACCCGGTGCCTTGTTGTATTTAAGCTGTTTCAGAGCCATCCTAATCTCGAACAGGCTGACTTCCGGGATGTCTTCGGTCAATGTATGATGTGTATATTTTTATGTCTTCTTTAGGTCTAACTTCGAGAAAGAGGCCAATCGTCGAATCCGACTCGGCTGGGCAGCGTTCGGGAAGCTGCGCGGTATCTTCTTGACCAACTTATCGCAGTGTCTCAAGACGAAAGTCAATGATCAAAGTGTGTGGCCAGTGATTACACGATTATACGGGACCGAAACGTGTTCGCTCACAATGGGTCTCATCAGAAGGCTTAAGGCGGTTCGCGGTTGCCACTCCAGAACTCTTTGGGTAGTCACCCGAAGACGTTACGTTGGAAGGCCTCTCTCTGAGTAGACGATGACCTAATGAAGGTTGCATGGATCCGTTGTATACCGGATGTATGTTTGGATATTTTTTATTCAGTTATCAACGGCAAAAAAATAAATATTGGTAACAAGATTTGCAATTCTGGGAAAGGGACATACCAGGGGACTGTGTTTTGAGGAGTTTGAGGTTCATTTATTCAAATATTACAATATTAAATGAATAAATAAGCTGTGGCGTGCCAAGATTACCTAATACTATATCGGTCTTGATACAAAAAAACTGAGAAATATTAAGATTTGTTCCGTTAAATTAGCCTGGGACAGCTATTTTCTATTTAGTGAAGAATTGCCCTTATAACAGTGAAAGAATCATTAAAATCGGTTTAGTAGTTTACGAGAAAATTGCGTACAAATATTACTCTACATACAAAAAGACGAGTTTTTTATAGTAGGTTAATAGTAATTATTTAAATAAAAAATATTCTTAGTACATGTACCACGTTTTTATTATAAGAAAATAATTAGACGAAAAGAAATAAATACTTGTTATATGCCTTCACTACCAAATTAATTTTTATTACATGGTGTACTAAATAAAAAAATTGTTGTCAATTAAATATTTGTATTTTTTGTCTACTCCATACCTCCTGTGTGCTAATATTTCAAAAAATCCACGAAGTACGAACGCGATCGCACGAAGTGCGTACTCGGTATGTGTTCATCAAAATGAAGGGGCCAGGTCTCCAATGTCGATCATAAATATACATTTATGATTATATTATTATTTATTTTCATGTATATATGTATATTTAAAAAAATAATACCATTAATCTTCTATTTCCTACCTTTGCAATAAATTTAGCTACCTCATCATATACATAATATTTTACCAAAAATCTTGGTCCCTCCATCATGATATCAAGATAGAGGGACCAAACTGATAGACTACTCCCTGGAATGTTCTACCTACTTGAGTGTTATAATACCTTTATTCTACCTTAATAGTATTGATTTTAGCTGCCCGAAAAAGATATCGTTTTAAAAATATCGATTATATAAGTTGGTCCCTCCAAATTGACGAAACAATTGTTTACTGCAACAGGGAAATGGGCGGTTTATTTTAGATTTTCGAAGGATAAGTATTTAATACCTATTAACTACCTTCAAATCATGCAAAATTTCTTAAGTTAAAGTTTATTTTTTAAGAGCCAAAAAAAAAATAAAGAAATAAGTAGGTACAACGTACAAATTTTAATCGTAGTAGCATTGTAGCACCTTCATTAATGCTACTACGATTAATTTTTTAAATAATAAAATAAACTACCCATTTACCTGTTGCACCAAACAATTGAATCGTCAATTTGGAGGGACCAACTAACATAATCGATATCTTTAAAACGATATATGGTTCGGGCAGCCAAAATCAATAATATTAAGGTAGAATGAAGGTATTATAACACTAAGTAGGTAGAAAATTCCAGGGAGTAGTCTATTAGTTAGGTCTCTCCATCTTGATATCATGATGGAGGGACCAAGCATTTCGTTAAAATATTAAGTAAATGATGAGGTAGCAAAAATTATAGCAAAGGTAGAAAATAGTAGATTAATGGTATAATTTTTTATATATATATTTATGATCGAAATTGGAGACGTGGTCCCTTCATTGTGACGATCACCTTGGTGTTCCCGATGCCACCGCGCCGTCGACCGCGTACTTTGCATTCGCCGCTCCCCGCGCGGGGGGTTAAGCCACGCCCATCGAGCTACGATTTATTTTCAACGTAGGCCCTTAAGGCAAAAGGTGTGCCTGGGAAGTATGTGCAGTTGATCTGTGCGAGATACAGTCGATGCAGTACCCAAACCGTTTTACAGCGGGCACTTCCTGCAGCTTCAATGTGCCTCTCGGCTTGCACCAAGGGTCGCCTCTCAGCCCTTACCTCTCCTGGTGATAATGGACGCTATTACGTCGGACATCCAGGAAGAGGCAACCTGGTGTACGCTGGCAGGATGCTGAGGTGTGGTGGCAAAGACCGGAGATTGTTGGCCTGAAATTGAGTAGAACCAAATCGGAATACTTTATTTTACGATTTCGGCGGTCTCCAGTGCTGTGCCTATAACTCTTGCCGGAACACCTATACCGATCTGCTTTGACTTCCGGTACCTCGGAGCACTTGTCCAAGGGGAGGCCGAAGTAGACCGGGACGTAACGCACTGGATCAACTCAGGATGGATGAAATGGCGAGAGGTCACTGGAACAACTAGCGACCCACGGATGCCCCTCAAGTTAAAGGGGAAAATATACAAGTCCGTGATTACACCTATCGTACTGTATTGGATCAGAATGAAAAAGAAAAAAAAAGATGAAAAAAATGGATGCAAAACGATTGCATGTAGCGGAGATGAGAATGTGTACGGTGCGTACTTCAAGAAAGTCTACATGCACGATTAACACCAACACCATACCAATAAACGACCAACCGACTTGTTCAAGATATTTGGATTTTAATGACTTTTAAAAGGAATTAAGAATTTCATATTTTTTTGTGAATGGAAACATTTGGTACTTATAAGAGCGTGGCAAACTGGCAACCTTAAAACAATACAATTTTTTTATTTTATTTATACCAGTCATCATCAGCGATCCAACTTTATTTCTACACGATGTAATACACAATCAAATTAAATTAGCTGGCGATACCCATCACGCACGTGAAGTTTCGCTAGCAAAATTTGATCTTGAGAACCTATAAGGTGTAAATCGCAATCATAGACGTCATTATCAGACCTTCAAAATGTGAAATGCAGTAGCACCCGTGCTCAATAAGATAAAAGTCGAAAGCTAGGTCATTCTAACTATTTCCGTTACTGAGAACCGATAAGCACTTATATGATCGTCATCAGACCTTCAGAATATATCATGATGGGATACCCGTGCTCAATAAATTAACTGATGAAAGCTATGATAAAATAACTGATGAGAGCGAATAAATAAATAAAAACGATGACAAAACTGCGACAAATCTGTGTTCTTGCTTAATCTTTATTGTAGTATAGTCGTTTGCCCGTAGGGGCACCGAAACAAAAACCAGTTCAGAGGGCAAATCATGTTAGTATCATCTCAAATATCGTCTTAATAATTTTGTTATAATCATTGATATTTTTGTCTCATGAACATATATTTTTCAGAAATATATCAAGGTACATACTCTATCTCGTTGTGGCACGGTTGGCGCAGTGGCTGAGCGATTGGCTGCTGCGCTGCGTGTCGCGGGTTCGTTTCCCGCACGGAACAAATATTTGTATGGCCTACGGGTAGTTGTTCCGGGTCTGCCTATGAGGAATTCATCTCCTTAATAAATCGATGTACAAATAAATCAAGTTTCACTGTGAAAGCTTTTCTATGATCAAAAGCCCGACCCATGAGAGGTTATTAACATTTCCAAACAGATAGAAACACAGACTTTCACAACAGCAGTTCGTCATAAACATAATTTAGTGCCAAAGTTTGTGTAGAAAATAATCGAGATTTGTTCCCTTGTGTCAACGCAGTGGGAAGACGGGCGAACACTGCGAACAGTCGTTAAAATAGTAGGCGGAGCAGTAACCCGACGGCAGCGTTACATGAAAACGGACTTGGCTAGTTGCGAACGAGACACAAGTAAGCACATGCACTCTGCTGATGACGAGGTTCTCGATAGCGGAACAGTAACTGCTGGTGTGGAGTCAGAAATCAGAAGTATTTATTTGTAAGAATGTAGTTTTACATACTATGGTGTTATGGGTTTGTTTAAGTCCTAAACATTCTACCATAACTTATGGTGTACAAATATTCAGATGTCACTCTTATAATTATTTTATGATTTGTAATGTATAATAGGTCCAACATGAATTAATATTATTATAATTAGGTAATCGTTACTTAAAAGGAGTGTTTTGATGAGTTAGAATATTGGACATCTCTAACCTCTAACTACAGTCCAAGTCAAGTCTTGCCGCTATAGACAAACTGCTCTCGGACAACACGGTTGATCGACATCCCCATTTGTTCTTCTAGGCCTTTTGTCTTTCACGATGAGTTTTTTGCAAGAAAAGCCGTCTTATATTACTAAACCGCATTTAAGTATAAGATGATTGTGTAACTCTTGTCTTGTATAAATTTGGTCTTGGCAACTTTGCAGAGAATGACTAAAAAGAGCTACTGGTCTAAGTATATTTCTCTGAGGAGATGTGCACTTTGATACCCGTTAACAAACCTGCCATTATTATCAGACAGATCACATTGATACAATATTATGAATGAATGACATCAGCGCTGTATAAAATTCAAAGTTATTTGTAATGCAATGAGTCAACGTTAAAAAGGAAATCGGTCTGAGCTGCGAACATCTGGTGTTGCAAGGCAGTGGAATACCTGAGAAATTGTCGAGCGCACGTTGAAGTCTACGCGTTAGAGCAACTCTTGCCCTAGATTTGCTTCCGCTGTTACTACACAACTAAAACGAGGTTCTACAAGTATTTGGGAACTTTCATTAGTCTAGTAAGCTTCCCCTCTTTGCTCTTGATACGCATGTGGCTTACTTAGACACTAATTGTATTGCCCTGAATTGGGAAAAGTCATTTACCTACGTGAAACACTGAGCATGTTCTTTCGATACTATGTAATAAAAAAATGAGACTGGCACTTCAAACTTTTAAATAGACATCTTATAGCGTTTCTCCTTAAATGTTTGTCTACCGGCGGAATGCCTAGCAAAAATATGTGAATTACCATATTAAAACTTCTAAAGACTCTGAATTACATATTCCCCGGTTCCCAGCTAAAGGTGTTTCTTGACTCGGGGCGGGTCGACCTCTCGCGTCTAGATGCAGATCACGTCTTAGCGCCATCACGGCTCCCAGGGAAATGATAAATTGGACATTTGATTTATGTTCGCAACTCTGGTGTGATGCCTACAGACAGGATATCATGTTTATGAATACGCTAATTCATTTGGGATAGATAGCAAAGTCGAAAACATATTGCTTGAGGTTTTGGGGCAAGGTGCTAAGTACATTCCTTTCCGTCGACGTTTAAGCACAGGATATTTAATCAGCTCCATTCTATTTTCGGCCATGTTGCTTAAATTAAAACGAAATCACCTTGTTTTTTGTGCCATATCGGCGATTGGAACGAGATTGAGGTGTGCCTGTCAAAAACTCGATTTGAAAGAATGTGGTGCAAAACTAGTAGTGCATTCTGGTGAAAGGTCTGTGTGTTAAGGTCGGCTGGTGCTGATACAGTCTCACAGCTGACAGACGGGTCACGGGGTGCAGTGCGACCACACGAAGGTTACGAGCTGTTCGTAATGAGCAAGTTTCACGATTGCCTTTATATTACGATCACAGCTGAATACTAATGCAATGACAAACTCGCCGGATGAAAATAGTTTTGAGATTAAATTAGCAAAGTTGTCTGGCTTGCGAGTCGTGGCGATCCGAGTTGTAGACGGTATGGCCTCACCCTGCATTGTGTGATGCGTAGGTTTGTAGTTTCAGTAATCATATAGCTCCACATTGGAAGGTGTCGTTCATAGCTATTACGCTACGATTGCTATGTTTCTGTTCTATATTTACCCGTTTTATTACCTTTTATTTAGTCTTCATGTCACTTCAAGTACTATTTCGGTTTCCATCGAGCTACACAAGTCTGGATCAAAGCACTGAATCATCGAAGTAATAGCGAACGTTTAGTTCGGCGGGACAAGTTACTAGCTCGCACCGATCGCGGCCTTTCGCTCTGGCACTCGGATACTAAAGGTATTACTACAAATTTACTCACTCGTTTAATCGCTCGTGTAATTGAGTGATTCGAATGCTAACATCGTTTATGATTAAAGCAAGAATTTGGAGTTTTACGAAGTCACAACATGTATTTTGGTACAATATTTAGATATTTAACTCCCAACTGTACAAGCAACTCTTGGCAACGAATACATGAGTAGAGAATTTGTTTTGCAGTATGTTATATCATCCTTGAATAGCTTGATAATGGCAATACACGGCAAATTTTATCGGGATTCTGGAAACATACTTAAACAGGTGCAGTTGGTTCACACTGAAATGCATACATACGGTACATGTCTGAAAGGGTTATACTGTAAACAAGTTTCTGAACAAAAGCCATTCCCCAAAAAAATTTAAACCTGAAATAAAACAGGTTTGCGTACATCATTGGCACCCTTGTTCCACCTACTGCTGAGTATAGAGCTGCTCGAGTCTCAGACGGGTCTTACTCACGATCTTCTGAATGTCCACCCATCTGGCTGTAGGTCTGCAAACACTTCTTCTTCTTGAGTTGCGCTTTAACTAAACAATTGTATTGTGTGTTCCAGACTGCACGAGGAGATCGAGCACTTCTACCTGTACATGTCTCCCTCGGAGACCGAGCACCTGGTGCGCTCCACCGTGGTGAACCGCATCCGCGGTGCCATCACGACGCTGTGGCCGCAAGCGCGCGTCGAGGTATTCGGATCCTTTCGCACCGGCCTCTACCTGCCCACCAGCGATATTGATCTCGTTGTTATTGGTGAGTGTTTACTATTGATATACAAAATGTAGAACATTTTGCCGTAAGAGCAGGATGAGACTAAAGGAGACCATGAGACCAGCAGTTAAAAGAAAATTTGAGGTTTAAAACTTGATCGACGACCATAAAAAGTGTTATAAATTGAGTTTGGGATGGAGAGTGATCATCATAGGCTTCGGAAAAATAATGCGTGTGTGTGAATCCGTCTGACGTAGACGATACTGGTCGGCTAACTGCATAATTTTCACGACTCATGTCCCGAACGAATAATAATATTAATACCAAGTGCAAGTAATCACGAGGAGTGCCAACATTTCCGAGATGTCTGACATTTGATCATATTGATCATGTACCGGCGCCGTCTGCGACAACTGCAGCGGTATTGAAATTGCGGATTTGTTTACAATCGTCTTACGTAATTTGGACGGGGAGCTAATGTTCAGAAATTTAGCTCCCCAATGTGACTCAAGTGTAGTCCAAGAACAGCTTAAATTGTAAACGTTCCCCAAACCAACCCGAAAATGGGCATAATTGTGCAGTATAAACCGCTCGAATGAACGCCCTCTGGGGATAAATGCTGTAATAAACAGGTTACCGCTTCTAAGGAACATTTCCCTGCTCGCTCGCTGATTTGGGGTTAACAAACGCGCTATTGGCTTTACAGTTTCAATAGACTTGAACCGAGCCTGGGACGAAGACCACAGCGATTAATGGCTGTAGTTTGGCCTTTGTATCGGCGTTAAATACCGTCGCGCGTCGTCGAGTTATGGACGAACAAAAATATCTTGCACACAAGGCGTGAGCGGTGACGGGAGCGGTTTTCTTGGTTTGATTTAGAAACAGGGGCAATTAAGCGTAATCAACACTTATGTGATCTAAACGAACGATGCACATCATCACAATCTGCATACTATGTAATCTAATCAGCACGCGGACTAAATCGAATGTTATTCCAGTAAAGCGGTTTATTGTGCTATTTTGTTCGCGAGTTCGCGTGTCGTCTAGCGAAAAATGGTGTTCACTAGTCAGGCGACCTACATACTAGCTTTTATTAGAACTAGATAGTGTATACTGTGCATGTATAGTCGATCTGGATGGGGTGGGCTGTCGTTCCTATACATATAAAGTTTAATAAGACTATGCGACCAATTACCTTACATTTTTCCTGGTCAGACCGCCCCAATGCGAAAAATTATAAAAGCCCTGTGGGGCTAATGTCCCGTCAGAGGATCAGATACATCCGTCAATAACAATCATCCATTAAAAACGACCGCGAGGACGTTGCCTTAAAACTTGTATATCGATTAATTTGAGTGTTGAGTGCCATGCCATTCGTCTTACTCTCGAATTATAATAGTATCTATGTTAACGGAAAAGTAAGGAGCTCGTGGCTAAATAATAACCGCCGCTCGGGTTGATCTTAAGGTTAAGCCGTACTTGCCTAGGTTGGTCTGTGGATGGATGGACCGGACCACCCATTACATACCGAGTTTCCTCCGTGCCTCGGAAAGCACGTAAAGCCGTTAGTCCCGGCTGTCATTTGTAGATCTTTGACAGTCGTTACAGGTAGTCAGTGGCCCAAAAAGTCTGACAAACAGTCTTACCAAGGGGTATCGTGTTACCCAGTACTAACTGGGTTGTGGAGTTCCGATAGGCAGTCGCTCCAAGTAAAATACTGGTATTCAGCTGCATCCGGTTAGACTGGAAGCCGATGATGTTAATGGATGATGATGTTAACGGAAAAGTATGTAATCCGTCATTGTAATTGTCAAGTCAATTCCTAAAATATGCAATATATGATATATTTTGTAACATTTACTTTTCCTAGGAAATCTATACAATTCCTAAATAGCGATCGGAAATGTATTCAATTCTTGATGTTCTTAAGTACAGCGGGGAAAGCGGTACGAGGGGCGACTACACACAGTCGAGAGCGTCTATCGTACTCCTATGTTTTATGTTACCCTAATACACTACACACCAACATAAACAAGGCACTGTGGCAAGGAATACTTAGGCTTCAATAGCGAGCGAAGAGAGCTCGGGACTTGGGGCACCTCGCTCCTCGAATCCGGAGGTTAGTTTCGTCTCGTCATCCCGATTCCCTTCGCGTTGGGTTACTTCAAGTCCTGCAGACAGAAATAGGAGCTACGTCGACTAAGCCTCATTAAAACATTTTGATATTTAATTTATACTGTCACTGTCACGGGATATCTTCGGTGATTGTTCATTATTTTGAGTTCCCGATATTTTGACGCTGTTGCAAGCGCCATGATCGCGGGTGGACTGGAGAATGCGGGTGGATGGAAAATAAATTGTTGAATTGTAGGTTTCATACATTTCCGGTAACATCTATACAAATAAATAAAATTGAAGTGTCTGTTTGTAATATCAAAATAACAGCTTTTTATTGAATGCATATGAAAATATATACGGCACTTATAACAAAAACACATTATTTTTTCAATTTTTGCCTGTCTGTTTGTTCCGGCTTATCTCCGAAACGGCTGGAGCGCTTTTGACGGGACAATTACTGGCAGAGAGCTATTTTAAAAAAATAAATAGGGTTTCCTTTACAAAAATTAAAACCCTTGAAATTGGTAACAAAATTCGATTAAAAAAGGGAAGTGCCTATAATAATGAGGAATTTTATAATAACGCGAACAAAGGTCGCAAGCAACAGCTACAAACACAATAAAACACTGTTATCGGGGCGGTCTGACACAGCGCCTAGCAACAGCTGTCACCTGTGGCCACATCATGTTCCGATCAGTTCGTAACGGTGTTGGCGGAACACACGCCGCAGCTAGACAGTAGGATGCTGTAGTGGCAAAACGTGCGTCGTGTAAGCTTATTACGCTAAGTAGCGAAACACAAGGTTCGCTTTGGTCGAAGGAGCTCCGGAACTACAAACAGTTACTTATCATGCCAGGCAGACATCGCAGAGAATTTGGACCCCTAGAAACAAAAAAATATTGTAGCAGATCGTATCCGTTAATGTTGTTCTTGGACCTGTATATCACAGCACAGAAATTTTTTCTGAGAGCCACAGATCATAAATATCCCGCGACACGCGGAGCCACGGATCTTTTTACCGCTGTTGACGTGCTGTACATTTTGGTTCTGACGTCAGCCTATTCTCGCGCATTATTCCGACTACTCCTTCCTCACTGTCCATGGACACATTAGAGCCGGCTAGACGCCGCTCGTAAAGTCGCTACAAGGCCGCGACCGAACTCCCCTCACCCCTCAACCCGCAGTCACAGGGATCTCTTCGGGGACAGACACATCATGTCCTACAGTTCAGGGTCTTGTTTGTCTAAAACTTATTTTTGTAAGCCCTGCTTTCGGTATAAATTAGGTTGTGGGGCCCTCCTTTAGAACTTGCTGAAACATATGACACGATTCCTGGGGTTTTCCAGCGCGATTTCTAGAACAATTTCATTAAATAATACTATGTACGTCAGCGGCTTACATAGCTGATATACAGTATTTATAACGCTAATCTTTATATTTGAAAACACAATTTCCTTATCGTGCAATTCGTAAAATTCTCCTAGTCCTCAGTAATGGATGAGTCGTGTGCACAATCGGTAGCCGGTATCTCTATCGTGAATTAGTTCACTGGGCTTTCGCTTCGTTATCGTGACAGATTTCTAGAATACCTACTTTTATCTGTTTATTAAGTTTATCGTACATTTTGTAAGACAGCCCGGTTGTACATTCTCATGCCCTGATAACTTATTATAAAACACTATTTAGTTCGTATTTTGTAAAAGAAATTGCGTCGAAAAATGGATGAGAGTTTTTTTTTTTTTTTTAATTACAATCAGTTATTCAACACACCATGTCTTGAGATGATTCAATCTCTAATAATTCAATGACTGAGGATATTCGCATCTTATTTCGCCACAGTTCACCGAACCCCACCGAGTACTTTGTAAAGAAGTGCAACGGTCAGTGTCTCCGCTACATCCCTGTCATTGTCCAGTAATAAGCAGCACATCGGCCTCCATCTCCGCGTATGCTACGCGAACACGTGCTACGTTCTTATGTACTATTCTGTCAAGAAAGTACCGGAAAACGATCAATAATACACAAAATGTTAGTTATTCATCCAAAGTTATTTTATCGCCTTCAAAGTATGCCATCGAATAATCCAATCATCAAAAACATTTTAAACGCTTTTTCCGGAATTGAATTCAGTTCTCGCCGCGAATTCTCCTTTATGTCTTCTATCGAATGAAAACGGGTGCCACAAAGTGGTAATTTGAGTTTAGGAAAAAGAAAGAAGTCGGCTGGAGCCATATCTGGTGAATAAGGTGGTTGCTCGATGGTATTTTATGAGTTTTTGGTCAAAAATTCGTTCACTATGATGGCCTTGTGTGAAGGCGCATTATCGTTTTGCAAAATCCAAGAATTTTCTTTCCATAAATCTGGACAATTTCGTCACGAAGGCGCCACTCCGAAGCTTGTTGACTAGTTTACATGTCAAACTCGTAAACCCATGTCTCGTCACCAGTAACAAAGCGTTTCATGAATCTTGGGTCGGAATTGACTCGTTTTAGCATGTCCTCAGCGACTTATGCGATTGAGTTTTTTGAAAAAATTCAGGTCTTTTATGACTAGCCGAGCGGCAACATCTTTCATACCCAAGTGATTATTTAAAATGGCACAGATCGACTCGTGAGACACAGAAGGTTCAGCGGGTGGGTATCTCTCTCACACTTAAATGAGGATTTTCAGTCACTGTTTCCTTCACTTTTGCGATGTTAAGTTCAGTTGAAGAAGTTGATGGCCTACCAGAGCGAGGCAAATCTTCCATCACATCTCGACCGCTTTTGTACGCTTTGTACCACTTATAAGCACGTGTTTTTGATAAAGTCGATTCACGGTAAGCCTTCTGTAATATTTTTAGGGACTCCGAACACGAAATTCCATTGGCGATGCAAAATTTAAGACAAACTCTTTGTTCGATGTTTTTGTACATTATGAAATTCGCAATGCACACTAGATATTATCTGACTAAAAACAGCACTGTATTTAATCTAAATAACAGATGCAACTCAAAATCCGCGCCAAAATGGAAAACAGTTGTGCCAAACTAAAAACAAAAAAAAAATTGGAACCAAAAATTAAACAAATCATCCATTCCCGAAATTTTTTTGATGGAATGTATATACATATATGTACATAAGACATGACATGTGCGAGCCGCGGCCGTTAACTGCCGGCGAAAGGCGTTTCCTTTTTACGGATATTTGTTTAGACTTGTTTAGGCGAAAGCTAAATGACGAGAGTTTTTTAACGCTTCTCGTTTTTAGGCAGATTATATCAGCCAATAGTTATTAGATTTTATAATGTTAGTTCATAAACCGATCAATAGTTTACACAAAAGGCTGTCGCAAGTAACTTCGCTACACTTACGGACATTATTTAGTGATCACTGATCATAATGGGAATGTTCTCGAATGTAGTAACAATCGTTATTGCAATAAACGTTAGTCACAATGTTCTTCCCAAGGATGAGCCATGTTTGGAATACTCACATCGCACACACACACACATTTTACTACTTTTGTATGAATACAGTATGACTGCATATTGTACTACAGAAATAGTAATATTTTCTATTACTAGTTATTTCATCTGCTAGACAATTTTTTTTTTCAGTGCTCTATTTGACAGATGACCTTTGCAAATAAGTACCATTTATGGTCTCCTAATCTTTCCTTTAATGTTGACCAAAAGCTTGTCTCTCAATCCAAAGAATTGGATGTCTCAGATGTGCTCCAATTGTTCTAGTCTTACAACTTAAATCTGGCTAAACAGCCTATAGCTGTGCTTGAGTATTGCAGTATTATTGTGACGATTGATTGGTAGGTACGACCAATCAGAATTGTCTCGTCGTCAGTCGTATGTTTGATGAGGAATGTGTAGGAATGATTGAGTAAGTGGTGCGTGCGGTACTGCGGTGCGTGGCGAGCCGTTTGGCATGAGCGTCGTCTGCAGAGCGCGGGAGGTCGAGTGGCCGAGTGTGTCATCACTACACACTGTTCATTTGTTTGCGAGCTCTCTAGGAGGACTGAAAACACATCACCATCATCGCCATGGAACTAGGATAACATTCCTGCAGAAATGTATTTTCGACGGCTTTTTTTTAGAGAAACGGTGAGAATAATCCGCCCTATTTAACCAAAATATTCTCGTGATCTTTATCATACGCCAGTAAGTCGACCTACTGCCAAACAATGTTCGCTGATTTGCATGAAGCGAGGTAACTTGTGAACGTTTTGTTGATCTATTGCCAATAGCCACTAAGCAGTAGTAAGTCGGTACTTTCCCACTTCGTAAATATTAGTGCATCTAACTGAATCACATAGCGTGCTAAGAGAGTTCGCAGTTTACAAAACACACTCTGCTGACTGTAGTAGGCAAGCCGTAAAAGCGCCGTTGTCACGAGTTAACGGCGTGAACACCTTGCTGTTCTACTATCAGTCGTGTGTTGGTCTTATGTCATTGAAGAACACGGCAGATAACGAGTAGCTATCTCTCGCGTGCTGTAAAAAGGCCTATTGGATGGAGCTATTATCAGTGAACTTCGGTTCACTGTTCATTCCAAGGTCCATTACCATTTTAACTTTAACGTGAAGGATATATAGAGATTAGGTCCTTGTTTTCTAAAAATTATAGGTCGCTGTAATAGGGTATTCACTCTGTAAAAACGCCGTAGAATATCTAAAGATCCTCATCCTTTGATGAAACACAATTATTCAAAGGTTTGGACTGTGAGCACTCAACTTGGACACATTCACGAGTAACTGGCGACCTCAATACGCGCAGGGTCACGCACGCACTCTTGACATTGATACCCGCAGCCTTATCAGTGCCACTGAAAACTTAAACACGTACCTGTGCCCGTACCGCACCCGCGTCCTTACAAACAACGCTCGCACATAAACACATTCCATGGAAATTGGAAATAAGACAAGTGACACCTCCGCCCTAGCCCTGCGTGGGGTGCAAGTTATATGTCTCATTATACAAGTTTCATTATATTCTCATCGACACACGTGTCTGAGAATATAATGCAACTTGTGGCACTTTGAACACTCTTAAAACTGCCTATCGTGTTTTTATTCGTATAGTTTATATTCGAAAACAAACGTAGTCACCATCCATATAACATGTAACTGTAATCGTTAACACCGCGCAGTCGTCATAGAAATAGTTATCTGGGCGATAACGCACGATGAATGGTGCGTGCGACTAGTCGCCGCGACTAGTCGCCGCGACTAGTCGCCGCGACTAATTTGTCGAACGCAACAACGTCACTGAGTGTTTTAGCATAATTATATAAATATGCTAAAACACTCAGATAAATTCATGAGATACCTGACATATAATAACAAACGACACAATAGACTTGCCAATCTATACTAATATTATAAAGCTGCAGGGTTTGTTTGTTTGTTTGTTTGTTTGTTTGTTTGTTTGTTTGAACGCGCTAATCTCTGGAAGTACTGGTCCGATTTGAATGATTCTTTCAGTGTTGGGTAGTCCATTTATCGAGGAAGGCTATAGGCTATACATCATCACGCTACGACCAATAGGAGCTTAGCAGCAATGAAAAATGTTGCAAAAACGGGGAAAATTGTATTTTTAATAACTTGACGCGGACGAAGGTCGCGGGGAACAGCTAGTAAAATATAATAATAACATGATTGAAGAAGTAAATGAAATAACATTTCTACGAATAAATATCGATAATTATTGTAACTGGAAATCTCATGTAGGTCTTGTTTGTAAAAAAGTTCACTAATTCGTTTACTAACTTCGTAAAAAAAAAAAAACTAATAAAGAAATAGCATTAATGGTATATCACAGTCTTGTATGTTCAGTATTAAGGTATGGGATAATTATATGGGGAAACTACAGACGCCCAGAGAGCTTTTATAGCCCAGAAAAAATGCATAAGGTCAATCTATGGTCTCAAGTGGACTGATTCGTGCCGACCAATTTTTAATGATAAACGTTTACTTACACTTCCACCCCTATACGTTTTTGAAATGTGTAAATTCGTAAGAAACTATCTTTCACTTTTTGAGCAGGATGATAAGGCCCAATTTAAAAGGAAAATAGAACAAAAATCTATTCAGATTAAATGGATCGACAACATTAGAGGGCGACACAACAGGAACTGTTCCAAGAGATTTGGGCAGTTTTAGATTATCTATTTTCCGCGCGTATAAGCTTGTTTTTGGAAGCGCGTGCAGGTGCGTACTGTGCGTATACCTCACTCACAACTCGCACGAGCGTTGACGCGCTTATAAGCTCGTATAAGCGTGAACCGCGAGAGACGTATCCGCGCGCGCCCGCTCACCCCTCGCTAACGCACCGGTAATAAGCGCGTTTACGCGCGTCCGGTTTTTTGAAGTACAAAATGTGGCGCGCGTGGTAGGCCGTGTCCAAACGAGATACGTGACACAAAATGCGCTTGTCTGAAACCGCTCTTAGGCGCGAATTACACAGAAACGGCGTAAGGTGAAGGCGCGACGCAGGCATGATGTCGCTTCAAAACATTTTCATACAAAACGTACGAAGGCGACGTGTCGTAAATTACACTCAAGCGGCGCGGCGCAGGCACGCCGTTCTTTCGTTTCCTTATTAATTCCACGCCTGTGCCGCACTTTACGCCTTACGCCGTTTCTGTGTAATTCGCGCCTTACGAAGTAGAGTTCAGATAAGTGCTCATAATTGGCTGACTGGCCTATTCTAAGGGGACAAAAGGTAGACTTAAGACAATCGGTTACTTCCATCTGAAAACACAGAATCGACACTTGAATAAATTAAAACTCAGTAGTTCTGTTGGGCCGGATAACATACCAGCTAATATCCTCAAACTGTCTAAAGCTTCCATAGCCAAACCTCTATGTCATATATTTAACTTATCATTAAGCACCGGAAAATATCCGACTCAATGGAAACTCTCTAGGGTTACGCCTATACCAAAGACAGGTGTGAAATCATCAGTTGAAGACTACAGGCCTATTGCTATATTGTCGGCCCCTGCTAAAATATTTGAACACATTTTATATAAGGAAATTCAAAGACAAGTAGATATTTATTTGTGCAATGAACAACATGGATTTCGCAATAAAAAGTCAGTTAACACCAATTTGCTAACATTAGTTGATTTTATTTCTTCTCAAATGGACCGCGGACAGCAAGTGGATGTGCTGTATTTCGATTTCCGTAAGGCCTTTGATAGAATTAATAATGATATCTTGTTGCGCAAGTTAAGTACCATAGGATTTACACCCAGTCTTCTTCTTCTGATTTCTGACTATCTCCGGGACCGTCAACAATTTGTTCGTCTTGGCTCATACAACTCACATGCATATCATACACGATCAGGCGTGAGTCAAGGTTCCATTTTAGGTCCCTTGCTCTTCTTGATTATGGTAAACGATCTGCCACAAATAATAAAACACGTGAAATGTCTACTTTACGCCGACGACCTGAAAATATATGCAACTGTAAACTCCGTGTCTGACTGTATAGCTCTCCAGCGTGATATCGATGCCTTGAGTGAATGGGCCGCCACCAACAAAATGGAATTCAACACCTCTAAATGCCAAATTATGAGCTTTGGCCGCATGCGGAGTCCTATACAGTACGACTACAGTTTGAACAACGAGTCTATAGCCAGAGTGTCGACAGTAAAAGACCTTGGTGTACTGTTTGATAGCAAACTGACCTTTCATACACACATTATAAGCTTGGCGAAAGAATCTTTCAGACGCTTAGGTTTTATTTTACGTAACTGTCAAAGCTTTAAAAACCAGGCTGTTATCAGACTCTTATTCAACGCTTTAGTTCGGTGCAAGCTCGAAACCAGCGCTTGTGTATGGAATCCTCACGAGGTTACCTATACACTCATGCTGGAAAAAGTACAAAAAGCCTTTCTTAGATACCTCTACAAACATATATTTGGTTATTATCCATACATGTATCCTACTAACTTTCTTTTAGGATGTATGAATTTTAATTCCCTTAAAGTTAGGCGTGCTATTGACCAAATAACAACAGCGTATAAAATTTTACATGGTTATACCGACGCCTCAGATTTACATGCGGAGCTGTGTCAATTATTTGTTCCAAATAATTATAATCGCTCTAGAAAGCATAAATTGTTTAATGTCCCATTTTGTCGCACTGTAGCTCGATCCACTTCCCCTATACCGCGTATGCTTAGGATGCTCAACGCGCTCGTGGAGACCAACACTGGATTGGATTTGTTTGCTGATGAATGGAAGACGATAATGTTAGAATGTTTGTGGTTCTGTGAGAAGACCGAATAAAAGGATAACTTCATTTAGTATTAATGGCTTATGCTGTACTAAATATAAATAAAATAAATAAATTGAAGCATGAATTTTCTATACGGCAGCCGGCTTTCGAGTTCTGTGCAAGTAAATGAGAAGCATTGACAAATACTTTCACAGTACCTACAAACTAACTATCTGATTGATACGGTAACAAGCAGGTACAGACAGGAATGCGGAACGGCCGTAGGTCGTGGGGAGACGCGGATGACAGGTGGATATCGGCTGACTGACGGGGCAACAGCGCGGTTTGTTGAACTCCGCCCACGCCACGTGCGTGTGTATGCTACTCAAAGAGTGAAGCGAGCCCGTGGACACTGAACGATGATATTATCAAATTAAAAGTAATGTGAAACTTGGTATAGTGATGCCAATATTATGAAAACCTAAAAGCTGTCAGTAGACAGGTTAGTAAGTAGGATTACTGCATCTTATTCATCCATCATTGATTCATCATTCCAAGACAGATCATTCATCGGTCGATATTACGATTTGCTCGAGGAAAACAAATTCATTTGAACTTGAACTGACCTTGGGGATCCGGATTAACAGGATCTGTAAGCCAACGACAAAACAATACACCAAATGAATTGTGTACACTGTGAACAATTACTAGTAGAGGCACTAGGCGCGCGCCGCAGCTATTTTTATATCGGCGTCCACTCGCTGCGACCTCGGACCATTGGGCGGCGGACATATTATGCACTCAATAGACTGGTTCACTAGCTACAATCGTAGAGAGATAGGAAAATATACAGCTTTTTGTCCCCCCAATCATCACTTTACTTCGATTTAGGGATGCCCGATCTGAATCCCGAAGCTCGAATCGATCTTCCAGAAGATCGATTCATGGCCATACGATCTACCGATTTTTTTAAGCGATTTAACTGGATGCGATCTTCTCCCAGATCGAATCGTATGCGCCTATAAGATCGTATGAAAAAACCGTATCAACTAAAACCTAAACGTCAACCGCAACGTACCGCACGAACTCCAACAAAGTAAGATTACTACCTCAAGTCTGACACTCCCTCCCACTCCACCCAGAGCGGGAGGAGTCAGGAGTTATTTGATGATTTCCCATCCGTAAAAAAAAAGGGTTGTATTGATGATTTTAATGATTTTATTAATTCTGTAACTACATACATACGTGTTACTTGCACGAAACGTAGTTTCATCAAAACACAACCTGACTTTGACCTGCAAATTGCAAAAAACGTAAGAAAATTAGAATTTCGCTGGCTACCCTGGCGCTTCCAACTTAAGTAGAATAAGTTAGAATAAATAATGTTACATGCATACTGTGCTTTTCATTATTTTTATAAAATTACGATACGATCTTCCGAGATCGAGAAAGATCGATTCAATACAATACGATTAAGATCGTGAACCGATTCACGAGGTTACGATCCAGAAGATCGATTAAAAAAATCGGGCATCTCTACTAAGATTGCGAGATTTGCGAAAGAGGATGAACCTAAGTGCATAAACAGTATATTTAAAAACTTAAACACAGATAAATTAATTAACTTTAAAAACTAAACTAATCCAAAAAATTAAAATAAATAAAGAACATGATGACACATGACTAATTTGTGTCTTTGTAAAGTGATCTCCGAAGTTAGTACCTGGAGATCATTAACTCCACAAAGTTCAGTGTTATGACAGCAGAGTCGTCAGTGAAGCCGGTGTGTTGGCAGCCGCCTCGGAACGATTAGTGCTGCGCGTACATGCGGTGTGGCAGGCCTCCAATGACACGCGCGGCGACAGCACAACCACGTGCGCCGTGTTTACACTGACGCTGGGGCAGTCAGGAGGCTCAGCGGCTACTGATTTAATGTACTTGACGTGGTTCCATGCAAGACAGCGCCAGAATTCCTTGTACTTCTCTAGAGCATGAATGGCCGTTGATCCTGGATAACTTGCAATGCCACCTGGTTTAAACCAGTCACACAGTCGGTTTGTGCCAAAGACACGACAAGCTTAACTGGTCAGTTATTTAAAATTCGCAGTAAAAGTAGATGCGTAAGTCCAAAAAATATGGTCGCAGCTTTACAATGTATAAGAGAAACAAACAGCTGGTTTGCACCGGCCTATTATGTAGATGTACGTACACACATTACGATGTCACGCATCGCCGCGCGCCGGCGCGTGAGTCACCCGCGCGGCCCTGCTGACACCCATTCAAGTCTTTATAATTATGTACGCACACGGGGGAGCATCACATCGCACATCGTCGTCACATAATGCTTTGAAACAGAAAGGTTTCTCTGAAAAACGCTAAATTTTGTTCTAATATTTGAGTGAAGAATGTTGAAAGATAAATGATAAAATTAACTTGTTTCATTACGACTGCCGAGCAGCTGATCATTGACGTGATCGATGAAACACGAATAGAATGGTGAAAGATGCATTCGATTCGGAACACTTTAACAATCACTCAAGTTGTTTGTTAGTGAGCAGAACATCTGGACGAGCGTCAGACGGATTTCCTGATACGTCAGCAGCGGAGAGCTGTTTGTTCGTCTGTCACGAGTTGGTGGCACGACGCGGTGTCTGCATAGCGAACACTATACAAATGTCATTATTCGCCATGACGCGCTCTGATCGATTTATTAGAAGCTATTATCGAATCAGGCATGCTCCTCCGGTGTTGGCGGTGACTCACGCGCTTTTTGCGCGTATCTGGAACGTCGCTTGGAATTCGCGAGTTTTTCTTCTTGTTGTCATAGAACCGTTAACCCGAAGTGTAACGGTTGAACTTTTTGTTTAGTTACGGGTTTGGTTACTCTTTTTCTTGCTGTGGTGTCATCTAGGAGATTTCGATTAACCAAGTAATTTTGAAACATTTGAACATTTTCATGTACAAGGGGTAGGTTTAATAACAAAAGGCAGCCCCTTTTAGTAATTGTGCAACCTTCTTTCCTACCCATCCTGCACAACCACCAGCACCTTCCAGGGTTTAAACGAAGCCAATGATAGAGCTGTCCAGGTGGCTCTTAACAACTAAAGATGAAAAAGAAGACTTAAATTATTGTTGCTCAGTCTCATTTTAATTCTCCTTTTCATTCCTTGTTCTTAACATTAAAATCATTGTAGTTATCAAAATCGACAATTCTATATTAGGGTATGTCATACCCACCTCGCAGCTGGTGTAACATTTTTTCACCTCATTCACGCCGGGTTTATAGCATTTTAATAGTATGTTTTTCCGCCTCAATGTCTTGGCTATGTGTGTATTCCCCCATACTTATGAGGTTGGTGTATATTGTCCCAGGTCAATGGGAGAAGCTGCCGCTGTGGACGCTGGAGCGCGAGCTCGTGGTGCAGGACATCGCAGAGAAGGAGAGTATAAAGGTGTTGGAGAAGGCCACCGTGCCCATCGTCAAGATGACCGACAAGTACTCCGACGTCAAGGTATCACACTATTTACACTTTAAGGCGGAGTTTCCACCGGAGATGTGCGAGAATGTGCAGCGGGGCATGATAGAATGACTTGCCTCCTCTGGCCCATATAAGGGCAGATGGGAAAAATAATTTTATCGTCTCCTTTACCACCGGCCACCGGCGCGGCGTGGAAGTTTAAAGGGGAGGTTGGCACACATCAAAACAATCACATGGCTAGCTTACCCCAAGCTGTGAAACGATATATTACGTTTCACTCGCATCCCTCGCTAAGGATTCTCGCATATCTCTGGTCTGGTCGGCAATGTAAATTGATTCAGCCCTAAAGAACATTGCCCACTTATTAGAACAACCGTGGCCTACAGTAAACACTGATAAATAGTTTATGGAATTATAGTTTAAGTTATTATGATCACCTTCTAGTACTTATCAGTTAAGAAAATAAGTCGCCATTTGGAAATAATTTATTTTTTCTTAAGCACAGACGTATTCTATACATTTGCAATCACTTTTGAATGGTAAGTACATAATGTTTAATGTAAAATTTATCGTACTTCGACAATTTCTAATTGATGAGATCTCAAGCGCCTCATATCCACTCTACAATTCGCACAGCGAACGTTGCTTGCGCCGCCGCAAGTTAGCCCTGCGATGACTCGCTCGAGACAGCAGAGCTGCTCGGATCCATATGCGCGCCGGAGCGGATTGTAAAAGCGGGGCGAGAGTAAATACGTGCGAGGGCATTAGATGTAGGGCCAACAATTTCCACATTCTCATCAGAGTTGTCATTCAAAGAGGAGCCAGGGTCCAAGTACGCGCGAGGGTCGTCATTCGGGTGAGGTTGATCGGAGTCCATTGTCGTAAAAAAGGTCGCAAAAGAGCACAAACCACGGCAAAAGAAAACTACGATAGCGAGTATTAGCTAACGCGCTAACGAGGAGGGGGATTACAGCTTACTGTCAAATCCATGGCATCTGTCAAAGGACAATGTTGCCGTATTTAGAAATAAAATCGATTATTTGCAACGATTGTTGGTCTCGATCAATTTAATAAATTCAATTTAATAAAGGATAATATAAGTTACTTTGTCGCATTAGATTTATTATCTGTAATGGCAAAGGAAACATGTCATGTGAATAAATAAATAAATGAAATAAATGAATTTTCATCTAAATACGGCGAAGCCGTAAAGGATACAGTGATTTAATCATTCTATGTTTATGTATGTGTAGACTATAGGATCTCTGTTCTGAGGTGTTTATGATCATAATAGTTTTGTCTTAAAAGATCGAGTAGGTTTCGTTCAAAGAAACTAAAATGGCCGTGACCATAGAAATATTTAAAATCAGTTTAAAAACCAGGAATCCGACTAACGTATTGAGCAATATTATAAGCGCTTCCCAAAGTCAAGACCTTATAATACTTAAGTTTTAATTTAAATAGTACCTAGCCGACAAGTTGCTTTTTTTTTTCGCTGACGGTTTTAGTTTTTAAGTATTTTTTATTTTATACTAATCTTATATTTTATTTTACGCAATATAGTTTCTCAGCAAAGTCAAAGCTAAATAAGATGAAAGTGTTAAGTGTACATGAAATAGGACAGAAGTGTATCTACACTGTTCATCATCATTTTACTGAAGATATTGTACTGTAACAATCATCATCAACCTCTTTTACTCTACGGCTGGATAACAGTCTTGTCCTTCGATTGCACGCCACTATGCACACAGGTTCATTTTTAATGAATTAATTAATCCATATTAATTAATATGGATTAATTAATAATTAATCGATTGGATTAATCCGTAATCGATTATATTTATTAAATGAAATGAAATTGAACAAAATTATAATGGCAACCCTAAACTTCGCCTGGAAGTGAAACTCGCATTGATAATGTTAAATTACTTATTTATTTGTTATGATCACGGCGTCATATTTAGAGATAGTACTTAAACGAATAATTCCTACTTAAAAAACTTATATTTTTTGATTTTCTTTCAAAATGTGTCCGTGTGTCATATAATATGTGGGCCATAATTGGGCATTGTCTTTTGGCGACGAGTTGCGTCCATCATCGCTTTTAGTTGCGTCCATCAGCTCGTAATGTACAAACTGTTGATATTAAGTGGATATCTCTCTGGTAAAAACGCAGCGCATCTGTTCTAGAACTTTAAGACAATGGAAACTTAAATGCTGATTAGCTAATCTAAGAGCCAAATCAAAACATCTGTATTTTTGGATTTTAGCAAAAAAAACGCGATTTTTCCAATTATCCTTTCTCAATGGGGGTAGTATGAGAAACAGAAAGAAAATAAAGCATTTTTAAGCAATCAGGACTTGCTCAATGTGATGCCGAAGAGTCACATTATCACATCCTCGGTTAGTGGCCACATGTTCACATGTTCAGGTAATTAGCGAGGCGCGCTCCGGAATGCGCTTCAGCACTTGTGTCATAATGTGGCGAAGATTAGGTGTTATAAAATGGTGTTTGTGTTGCTAGGGTCGCAATTCACATCTATAGGCATTCTTGCCGGGAGGAATATTTGTAAAATTCTTCTTCTTAGCGTATAAAGTAGCGTTAATGCTAAAATGTCAAAAAATCAGCTACCCGAACTGGGCTCACTGGAGTGTGCTCAGGTTACGTGATGCCAGTTGGAATGTGGGACTTTGTCTGTGAAAGTTATAGGAACATAATGGAAATCACATTTTCAAGCAGTGCGTCATGCCTTGGTCGTCGTTTTTGTTTTGTTTCACGTAACGAACGACTTCTGTAATGTATATGAATCGATACAATAACAAAGGTACGGAAGCGAAAGGTAAAGGCAAAGCGTGGTCGCCACTCCGCCGTGCTTGCAAACAAAATAAAAGTACTACAAATGGCGGTCTCCTTGATAAGTTCCACGTTTCTGACTTCTATACATACGTAATGGGTGTAAAAGTGCCCTTAACGAAGCCGAAAGGCACTTGTTCTCCCAGTCATTGTCATCATTTTTTTATCTAGATTTTAGACCATACCTTCGGAACCTTCTATTTAAGGAGATATTGGGGGTCAAAGTTCCAACTTTTACACAAGTTTTTTTTTTAATACGAATTTTTAATGTTGTAACGTTACTTTAAATACATCCACGGCGCACATACTATACAATGCATCCATCAGCACAATGTTTTGAGTGAGTTACATTGAGTCCTACCGTCAAAACGCGAGTTTTCACCCCCAAAAAAATCGTTTCCCAGCAATTATTTTTGCGTAGAGTTACTTTGATTTATTGACGCTTCGATGCTTGGTTGACGGCTTCGTGAAGGGTCCGTTTACACCTCGTGTTGACGTCAACATTGGGCTAGTCTGAATTCTGTTAATTTTCTGTGTCTTCCTCAGGTGGATATATCATTCAACATGAGCAGCGGAGTGAAGAGCGCAGAGCTTATAAAGCAATTTAAGGTGAGTGTACATCTACTGCACACATGATCTCGACCATAAAAAAGATGAGTGTAGAAGATCAACTTCATTCTTTGCAATCACATCAACGTTATTTGTGCACGGCGGCAACTGATAACCGCTTTCAATACGATTCGTATTTCTACAGAGTTTCAACAGGTTTTAAAATGTTTCAGTTTTCGGTAGCTTATGTCAATGATCGTTAACGCTGATACAATGTCAGTTTGTATCCTCCCTGCGCAGGTCCTACCCTTCGGTTGTTTCGACACAATCTTAGGTCTCCTACTGTGTTCCTAACTAGACAGCATTGTGTACAGTCACGAGCACTAATATGTATACACTTCAAAAGCGATTTTCTCGAGAAATATCGTTTGCATCTTTGAGATAAGATCTATTCCATAATAGTCATCATCTACCTAGCCTTTTCCCAAATATTCTAGTCTAACCAGAAGCAGCTCAATACCAGTATTTTACATGGAGCGACTGCCTGTCTGACCTCCGCAACCCAGTTAGTACTGGGTAATACGATACCCCTTGGTAAGACTTGGTTGTCAGACTTTCGGGCCACTGACTACCTGTAACGACTGTCAAAGATCTACAAATGATAGCCGGGATCAACGGCTTAACGAGCTTTCCGTTGCACGGAGGAAACTCTGTTTGTAATGGGCGGTCACCCATCCACGGACCAACCTAGGCAAGCTTATTCTTATTCTTTATTGCACACAAAACAACAAAAATATACATACAAATTGCAATAACATAGCTTATGTACAATGGCGAGCTTAACCCAGAATTGGGTTTGGAGTTGGCAAGCTTGGCTTAACCTTATGATCTATCTGCGGCTGTTATTATTTAGCCACGAGCTCCTCTAATCTACTCCATCCATAATAGTATGGGTCCCAAAATACTATACTTATAACAACATCTAATTACAACAGTACAGATTCGTTTTCAAAATTGTGACTTGCAAACATATTAACACTCGTAAGTCGTAAGTGTACGCCTGATGTATACTCAGCGGGTGACCTTGACCTTGTGAGGTGAAATTGTAAACACGATGACGAATCACGGACTATTTTATATGTTTTACATAATAATCATAATATTATGTCTTACGTCAACTTCCAGTGGTTAGTTAAGTTAAAAATGGTTGCTTCTGTGTAATGAGTTACACTTTTAACGTGGTTATGAATCATCGTAATCATCATTTATTGCATCCGTGTAATTTACAAGTTGTTACAAATATAGGTTTCATACATGAACCTTGCTAGGGCACAGCAACATAATAAATACTTTAAAATGCTACAGTGTCACAATAATAAACAAACCTCTGTGCTTAAACATAATTGTAACATGTTTATCAGGTGTACATCATATGTTATTGGTCATCATTTCCATTATGGTAGGTAGTGGTTAGGAAGGACCCACTAACGACTATTATTGAAGAGTGATAAAAGAAGCCATGCTTCGCCTGCCCACTTACAATTAAATAAGAGCAAGAAAATGATGATGATTTTTGACATGGATTAATAAAATTATTAAACCAAGGAGTCATTAATTGCTACATTACTAACGAATCGATGGACTCGTTACCTCATTGATAACAGTAGATAATACAACAAAATATGCGAACAAATGATTATGTGCTGTCCTATAATAGCTCACGTTCCTGCCCGACACCCGGTACATGATGGCGATTAACATGTCTGCCCTCGTTTTAGTACACTGGCGTGAATCAACGCGAAGGTATATTATAATAGTCGGCCACGTTCCCTCACCTCATAGTCTCGTGCGTAGTACCTAGTACTATCTGTGTTCAGCCTGGGAATGCTTAAGTAGCAAAAGTTTACTTCACTTATCTATACGTCGCTGCTATGAATTGCTCCCGAGTTGCCGTAGTGAAGCTTGGAACCTAGTTGTGTTCCCAATTCTATGCTATGGAGGGCTGGCCGTGTTGCAGTGGTTATTGTATGAGGAATTCCTTAGTAACCACCCGGATTCAAGACTTGAGTCTTGTTAACGGTAATTGGCTCACCACACATCACATAAGGAATGATACGTAACTGCTAAAATGTGCGTGTATTGCACACTCAGTACAGTCTGTTTACACGACACTGGCCAACCTTCTGACAACGTCATCAGGGCACCAAAGCATGTTATTTGCCATTAGCATGATTCAATCTAAACTCCAACCCATCTATTTCAGGAAAAGTACCCCGTCCTAACGCGCTTAGTGATGGTCCTCAAGCAGTTCTTACTCCAACGCGACCTGAACGAGGTGTTCACGGGCGGCATCTCGTCCTACTCGCTGATCCTCATGTGCATCAGCTTCCTTCAGCTGCACCCGCGCCCCGAGCGCCTGCGCCAGCCGCACAACTTGGGCGTGCTGCTCATCGAGTTCTTTGAGCTGTACGGACGCAAGTTCAACTATGTCAAGACTGCGATCAGAGTGAAGAATGGAGGCTCGTATGTGTCCAAGGATGATATACAGAAGGTATGTCGTGGAGTTACTCATTTATTTTAACCGATAAGATATATGTGAAGCTCGTCGAGTCGCTGAGGAACGATGACCGGATGCGGTTGTGAGTACACTCTAACCACCTACCAATGTGTTTGTAGGAGATGAACGACGGTCACCGGCCGTCGCTGCTGTGCATCGAGGACCCGCTCACGGCCGGCAACGACATCGGACGCTCCAGCTACGGAGCGATACAAGTCAAACAGGTAACGATTATGCTTTCCACAAACTAACTAAAGTAATCGTCGCCAAGCGGGTGTGGAAGAGAGTTGACTGTTGCCCAATAGTCGACTTACTTCAGCCCGGTTATCGACGTTGGATTTGGATTTGGGAATGCGCTTAATTTTCGGTATCAGTATCTCCGTAGAACGAACCGATACCTGTGTAATTTTATTTTTATTTTCTGAATGTCAATCATCTTCGATTTAGAACTTATTTTCGTCATCAGCTAGAAGCCTGGAAAGCCAGTCTCGAGCTGGATTAGTCAGATTGGACTACATTTTTTTTTACCATTGCTGCTCGAAAAAGGGCATTTGATTCATCGATAACAGTGAATAAAGCTCTCTTTTACTCGCTGAGTGAATAAAAACATTTTGAATTTGGAACAAGCACGAATTATGAACAAAAATAGTAGATTATACAACAAGTGAAAAAAGGGAATTTCATTCGAGGGACTAAGTTGGATCCCGAGAGCAGCGAAGGATTCTAGAGTAGAATCCCGAGCATAGCAAGGGATTCTAGAGTAGAATCCTGATCGGAGCGAGGGATACAAGAACCGAGATCAATTTTTTTTTTCCCGCGTTGTGTACTCTACTTTTTACCATTGACTGCGAGAAAATAAATAGAAGTATAGTATTTATAGTTCTCGTGGGTTAATAATAACAGACACTCGGGTCGATCTTCAAGGTTAAGCCGGGCTTACCAAGGTCGGTCTGTGGATGGGTGACCACTAATTATTTACATACCGAGGTTCCTCCGTGCCTCGGAAAGTGTGTAAAGCCGTTGGGCCGGTAGTCATTTGTAGTTCTTGGATAGTCGTTACAGGAAGTCAGTAGCCCGGAAGTCTGATAACCAGTCTTACCAAGGTATACCGTATTACGCACCCAGTAGGCCAGTAC
The DNA here is from genome assembly GCA_905220335.1 of Noctua pronuba. NCBI lineage: Eukaryota > Metazoa > Arthropoda > Insecta > Lepidoptera > Noctuidae > Noctua > Noctua pronuba. The sequence continues at coordinate 224,578 of LR999913.1, forward strand.
TAACTGGGTTGTGTTCTGGGTTAGACAGGCAGTCGCTCCATGTAAAATACTGATATTCAGCTGCATCCGATTAGACTAGAAGCCGACCCCAATAAAGTTGGGATAAGTCTAGGCAGATGAGTATTTAACACATTCTATTATAGAATCGTTAATATAATAAGAGAACAAAGGATTAAATACAAACATAAAAATGTATAGTGAAATTAGAACAATTTTCGAAATTCAGTCTTGTCGGCACGTTTTATTTATTGTTCATAATTCGTGCTTGTTCCAAATTCAAAAAGTCTTTATTCACTCAGTGAGTAAAAGAGCGTTTTATTCACTGATTGATGAATAAAATGCCCCAAGTAGCACAAAACTGCATTATAAGATGTCACAAGAGGTAACATCGGTAACTTTAGCACTTATGAAGAGTTATTACAGTACACTCGACCTGCAATAAGTGAAAAGTGAGCTTTCACCTGAATAAGAACGTTATTATGCGTCACGGAGACCACACTCACAGATAATATAATACTACGTAACACTGTAACGCTTGCAGCGTTAATATAGGTAACAAGTTCAGTATTATACAGCTTTAAGCAATTTAAAGGATTTTTGTGGACTTTAACTAAGCTATATTCTGAATTGAAGACCACAACTGTACCCTTAGACCACTTGCATTTTAAGAAAGATCACGTGAGCTACTATAATTTAATCAGTTATTCTGTGGCTTCAAATAACAAAGATATAATGCCTTTTGCTGCACACAGTGGAAATTGTGTAATGTTAATCAGCTTGTTACACGCAATCGTATAATAGCTCTTATAAAGCCTACATGATTACTATGGGTGAACATTATATGATGCTAAGTTAAAGCAAACTGCTCTATATTAGCTCACATGTTATCCATAATCTCAGTCAGAGCTGAATACTTGTACTATCGTTGACAATTAATCTACTAGTGCCGTTAAATAAGACCTTGAAGACTTCTTTATTCAGCGCTTATATTGTGATATGTGAAAATATAGAAAAAGGACTGGCGGAATACGCCGAAAAATTCATGCAGAATATTGAGGATTCTGAACAGAAATACAGATGATACAGTGAACATTGAACAGGCTACACGTTTTGTAAATAATGGTCCAAGTGTGAATGAAATTTTAGAACAGGAGGGTTCCGTATTCGAAAATGTTGCTGTAAAAGCATGTGCAGATTTAGATGGACAAAACTCTTTAAGTATACAGCGAATGGTAAAAGATAGTGGTAACGTATTGTGCAGTAATGATAATGAATATAGATGGGCAGATAGATCTAACTTTTCTGCAAGTTCAGACAGTGACAGTGCATGTAGTAATTATGATAAAAAAAGAAAAATTTCGAGAAAATATAAGAAAATGGGCCATTGAAAAAAAGATTGCACACACAGCTTTAAGAGATCTGTCAACCTTATGACCCCAGGACTATTTTAGGTACACCCAGACAAATCACCTTAAAAATTATCGATGGAGGTGAATACTGGCACAATGGAATAATAATACCTTTGCAAAAAATATTGCTTTTTTGGGAAGAAGGTATATGATTAACATACACTAATCCAAAAAATATAGGATGATGATGATGAGGCTTAATCCGCGGATCCCTAAAATTCCTGCAGAGTTTATCGGTTCACTGATGATTGACCTACAGTTATTTGCGTACATGTTACCCACTATCAAGCTTTACATGAATCTGTAGCTGACTTGTGTAACACAAGAACCACTCGTAACAGCTCGTTACTGATTCATGTACCACGAGTGGACACTTAAACAGCTCATGCCGCTTGATTGTGGTTAATACGGTACACATTGCTTGTCTGCCATTTTTAGATTCTAACCTATGTATACAATATAATAACAATTTGTTTTTGTTTAGTCAACGAAAATAACAACAGAATTTGAATAGAAAATGTAATGATTTTATACGTAAACAGCTTATTGTCAAATTACAAAGGAAAAATAAAAAGACTTAATTTTTTATAATAATATCATCAACCTATTTTATACTATAATTTTCAAGTAAACAGTGATATTTTGAGAGCGCGTTAAAATATTCGTCTATAATTATATAGTATTCGACAATAAACTTTCTTTCCCATTCGAATTTCATGCACATGGAGGAAAAACAAAGTTTTACTTCCCGATAAACATTTGCCTATTTCCCACAAACACTTTGCAAAATGGTTCACACAAAACATATCAAAATAATATTAAGTAGTAGGGTGAAAATTATTCACAATTTTGCCACTTGTGAATTGTCAGCTCCATAAAAGAGTTACTAATATCCTGGAGTGTATTTTGTGCTGAAAAATAGGTAACAAGTGCTCTATTATTTAGCCCTTGTGGTGTATAAAAGGTAACACATATCCTGATAATCAGTCATTATTCAGCTCTTGGGGCGACTGTTACCTTTAATAATGCTCAAATAACGCTGATATCGTGCAACCAGCTACATTATTCAGCTAACAGCTGATTAATTTCTTCAGCAGGTTTATTCAGCTGAAGATTTCATTGTGAACAGTGATTCAGCTACTATTCAGCGCTTCTGTGCTACTTGGGGCCCTTTTTCGAGTGGCAATGGTAAAAATAAATAAAACGTCGACAAGAATATAATGGGAGCCTGCCGTTTTGCCGAAAAGATTTTGACCAAATTTCATTACCCAACCAAATTTTACCAACTTTTTTTTATACCATTGCAATATTTCGAATGATTTTAGTACGCATATTTTTATTTGGTCAAATTTTTACTTGGCAAAATATTACCAAGTATAATGTCATTATGGCATTTGGTCTTTACTCAAATGATTTATTACAGCAAACAATCTTCAGACAACAAACGTTTGGTGAAATGATTTGTTAAGACAAAAAATATTAAGGCAAAAAAAGGGTAGGTTAGGTTAGGTTAAAACTGTGACCCCCTACGCACGAGCCGAGCGAGCGTAGCGAGCGGTGCCGCGGCAGCGGCCGGCGAGTGCCAGAAACGACTTTCATTAATAGAAAAAAGATTGTTTTTAGGAACTCGAACCCGGAACTGAACTATTTAGATTAGGATAATTACTTATTTAAAAAAAAAATGGTTAGGTTAGGTTAAAACTGTGACCTCCAGGAACGACTACATTATATAGAAAAAAAAAATATGGAAAAAAACGCTACTAACTAAAAAAAAAGAATAGTTAATATTCATATTATTATAACCTGTTTAGAATTTGTCTTATTTGATTTTGCGTAAAAACAGTTATTCCAACTGAAATATTTGACTAAATAAAAAATGTTAAAAGTACTTGTTGGTAAACAAGTTATAGTTTAAACGTTCACTTCCCAAACATTAGGTTTGCGTTACAATTTTTTGTGAATAGATTTTTTGCTAAGTAATAATTTGGCAAATGAAATTACGCGAAAAATTTTTTGGGTAGTGAAAATTTGTCAAATGCCTTTCGGTCAAACAAGGGAGACCCGAATATAATACTGAATGGTGAAAATTGTTCTAATTTCACTATACATTTTTAATGTTTATAATTAATCCTTTGTTTCTCTTGTTATATTACCGATTATAAAATAAAATGTGATAAATACTCGTCTGCCTAGACTTCCCAACTTTATTGGGGTCGGCTTCCAGTCTAATCGGATGCAGCTGAAAATCAGTATTTTACATGGAGCGACTGCCTATCTGACCCAGAACACAACCCAGTCAGTACTGGGTGGGTAATACGGTACCCCTTCGTAAGACAGGTTGTCAGACTTTCGGGCCACTGACTTCCTGTAACGACCGTCAAAGAACTTCAAATGATAGTCAGCCCAACGGATTTACGTACTTTCCGAGGCACGGAGGAAACTCGGTACGTAATGACCGACCTTGGTACCCGGCTGAACCTTGAAGATCAACCCGAGTGGCTGTTATTGTTAACCCACGAGAAATATAAATCTTAATACTTCTACTTATTTTCTCGCAGTCAATGGTAAAAAGCAGATTACACAACTTATGAAAAAAAAGGTCATCTCGGTTCTTGATTAGGATTTTACTCTAGAATTCTTCGCCGCTCTCGGGATTCAACTCAGTCCCTCGAATTAAATTCCCTTTTTTCCACTCGTCGTATAATCTACTATTTAGCAATTAGCCCTATCTCGCGTTCGGTAGAGTAATTGTTGATGTTGATGTCCTCGCAGGCGTTCGACTACGGCTACATAATCCTGCAGCAGGCGGTGGGCGCGCACAACGCGCTGCTGGCGCGGCACAGCGTGCTGGGCCGCATCGTGCGCGTCACGGACCACGTGCTGCAGTACCGGCGCTGGGTACGCGACACCTTCGAGTCCTACTTCTTCCCGCACCGCCGCGCCGCGCCGCTGTCCTCGCGCGAGCCCTCGCCCGAGCCCTCCGACAGCGAGCCGGTCAGTACTGCTCGGCCCGTACAGGGGAGCCGCCGCCGGAGACCTCTGAGATCACGCCGCAGATCTGCTATTCCGAGTGTCGCTTCATTTCAGTCTGCCTCTTTAATGCGCTCACATTTCATTCGCCGCTCTCGTCGCACCCGCAGTGACGTCGCCGTCGTGGGAACACGACAGTAGACGTCGTAAACCTATGGAGTGAGACAATTTATACTCAAATATGTGTCGTCCTCAGGAGTGGTCGGATAACGGGTCCCGTGCGGCCGGCTCGCCGCCCATCGTGGGGGCCGCGCCCGCTGCGCCCGGGGCGGGCGCGGGGCCGGGCGCGGGGCCGGGCGGGCGCACGTCGCCGCCGCCGCTGTCGGCGCTGCAGTGCTCGTCGCCCACGCCGCGCCGCGTGTCGGCGCACCAGTCGCTCATCATCCACCACATCACCAGCAACTCGGACTTCAACAACATCCCGTCGGGCGTCATCCAGCGCTACGCCGGCGCCGACAAGCGCGCGCCGCGCTCGTTCGGCTCCAAGCAGCGCCGCCTGGCGTCGCCGCCGGGCGCGCCGCGCTACCGCGGGCCGGGCGACCGGCACAAGAAGCGGCGCGGCTCGTCGCACCCGCACGGCGCGCACGCCGTGCACGCGCCGCAGCGATGATACGCGCCGCACCAGCCGCACCGGCCGCACCCCAGGAACTACGATTGCACGCGCCCCAGGAATTACGATTACACGCGCCCCAGTAATTACGATTACTAGGAGCTGTCGAATCCTTAATATTCTTCACTAAAAATTTCTTTGAAGTATCGACGAACCGTCTGCGTTCTATTGGAAACTCGTTCGTAGGCTTAGTTGAGTACGATTCCGTTTCGAAAGGACTTTAATGATAAAATGATCTAGTTTTCATTGCAGTTACCGTGCATAGCGCAGACGTGTGAGTTAACAATAAGTCGCAAATGCTCTTTACACAATCTTCATTCATTTAAAAATAAATCTGGCAGTCCTAAACTCAAGTAATAGTAAAAAACCGTCCGCCGTACGGCAGCTGATCTCTAGTGTCTTATGACGTCACGGAACCCCAGTGAGGGCGGCGGTGTCAGTGTGCGGAACCTGTAGTTAGCTAGTGTAGAACTAAGTGCGTGTGAACAGTGCGGTCGAGTGGACTTCTTTAGTATAGTAACGTTTCCAGCAGCGGATGTATCGAACTCTTACTCGGATTGACGGAATGCAGGATACTGCAAGAATATTGTGGAAATGTGAGCGAAATTAAATGTTATTGATAAGTAGCCAAGTGTTAATGTGGCAGGTTCACTGGGCTTTGTAGAGCGTCGTCACCCACACCCGTGTGACGACTCTGTAAAGCTCCATGCGTCATATTAACGGCCGGGCGCTGTAGTACAATGTACGGTGTGATAGTAAGCAGACTCTCTTCTATGTTACGGTAAAATTATATATCGCGTTGTATGCAATATGCACACACACTGATGTAGGAAACACTTCAATGAAACTAAAAACGTGCAAAAAAGCCAAGATCATAAATCACATTAGGCATTGTAGCATTTTGTCGATCAGAGGTAAACAATCAAGACTTTGAGGAAATGTAGAGACTACCACATTATGCCAAAAACTTGATAGCGTTCATTGCATTGCACGGTGCTGTCTCCTACTTGGCTTGTGTCTTATCACAAATATGCTTTATATTGCACCCGCCAGCTTTACAGTAAGCTTGAATGCACTCGTATTTCTGGGTTCAACACACTACTGTACGGTAAAATTACGGCCTGGCTATAAAGTATATTTTCGGTCCAACCAGCACGGATAATTTGCGGCTCCAAACAACGAATTTTCACAAATTATGTATGTATCTGTCAGTATCCGGTGTCCTCGGTCGAACCTTAAGCAGTACCTGGGAACTTGCGACCCTTTAGTGAAAGTTATGCCAGCCTGTGATTTTTGATGTAACCATTAACCATATCAGTAACGTGATGATCATCTAGATACATTGTGCATTTAGAAACAAACTGTAAGTAAGCCCTACGAACATCGTGAATACCACATAATGCTTTACCAAATATTATTTACGTCGTAGATACGGTAGTCTTTGGTGTAACAATAAGTCTCGTTTTCACACAAACGGTAATAGGGGGATTCGGGGAGATAGTAAATCGAGACAGTTTAGTCCAGATCGTAAATGGTTTGTCTCTGTCACTCATACCTGTGACAGCCATTTTCTAATACTCGATGTGCTTTTCATTGACCCGGTAATGTACTTCCTCGTGAAGCATGATCTCAATGCGGATAAACACTCATAATACCTCTGAAGCGACGAATTACCCGACATTCGTGGGACGCTCCCGCAAAATACGAAAATGCAAAAGAAACGGTATAAAACTTAAAACATTTTGTGTAGTGATAAATTAAATAGAGACAATTAGCAAGTCTTAGATCAATACCAGTAACGTGTTATGACTCGAACTATCTTATGAAGGTATCCTACGATATTGGTGTAAAGTAAATAACTACGACGCCTGCAACTTCTAGTTGAGTAGTAATCTTCGCGAAATACCTCCACTCGACGCTGTGCGAGTACAGACGTATCCAATTGTTCAGGTTTACATTTACTATAATACTGCTAGTACAGAAAGAATCACCGAAAAAAGAAAACAAAAAAAGACTATTGGATATGTCAATTTATTGTTTTACAATTAATTAAATGAATAGAGGTTTATGGTATGAATGTGAACACTTCTGTTTTAAAAATGTTAATATCAAAACAGGACGTCAGTGACCGCTTGACTGCATTCAAAGTCATCAGACTAATATTTTTACGAAAAGACGCGGAATGACAATGTCGGTTTCACTTGGCAAGCAAAAGAAAAAAAAAAAAAGCAATAAAAAAATATCCTCAAAAAATACTTTAAATTCGGACTCGTTTTACTACTTAAACAAAAAAAATAGCAAAATTCGCGGCAAAATGTTTAAGTACGGATAAGGGCTGTTTACATATACAGATGTACATAATGTAATGTGTACAAACATGTAATACATTAGGCTGACGATGAACACGGTCGCCTTAAACTAACACCATCGTAGTGTTGAAACTATTTGGAGACGTAATTATTATTTATTAGCACATTTTAGCTTTTGTTACTACTAATACAGCTGATTGTTAAATTATTTGTTTGTTAATAGAACGCCTTCAAGAAACTTAAATGGACACTCCAATTGCTAAACATCAATGGCTCGCCTTCATACAAATAGAAAAACAAATCATAGAGTATTTAACAATTGGAATACCAACATGCGAATGTAATAAAACGAACGCTAGACAAAGATACTGCTATTATGTAAATCGCCGCGACAGTTACGACCCGGAAATGCATCGTACACACTCCGTTTGTTGAGTGCTCCGTGGCGCCGTCACCATGGCAACGCGTAGTACTCATTCGTTTGTATGCACGTTGGGGTAGGTCAGGCACGACGCTTGTGACGTCACGCTTGTGTACAGGCAAGCGACTGTCGGTAGGTTCTCTGAGAGCGGACGAACAGTTGCGGTCGTGTTGATAAAAAAGTTACAAATACCCATGTATTTGTAACTTTTTCGATATATCGGCGGTTGAAATTTGTAATGTTGTTGTACATTGACTTTCAACTTTCAGCGCTGAGCCAAAGATTGCAAATCCCAGCAATTTCCCTTAAGGTGGAAGCGTTAGGGCAGCCCACGAAATTCAAATTTTCTTACGTTTTTTTGCAATTTGGCGGTCAGTGTCAGGCTGTATGTTGATTCAAATATGATTCGCGGCCATAACAAATGGCTTTACAGAGTTATAATCATTAAAATAATCAATACAACCCTAGTTCATTTTAATCGCATTGCATGACTATTTCATTTCAATGGAATTCCCCCTTAGGTATTTCAATTATCTGCCGACGATATCTAAGCTATCAAAGCGATGCATTCGCTTGCTTCACCTTGAAAGCGTAATAATAATAATTTCTTCGAGACGAAACTATTCAATCTATAGTTATGTAAAAACGTTGAACCTCGACTTAAGTTATAATACCCTTCTAAATTAATTAAATTCAGTAATGTATCGACGTCGATATAGTGCTGTTCTCGATTGGTACTCGATAAATGAATTTGTATGAACTGTTTGAAACTACTGCCATATCGAGTAAATAAGTTGTGGTTGTTCTATAATGTGTTACTAAATTATATAAATTTTAATGTTTAATACTATAGTACTGTTAACGTCGCCGTCATAGATGTAGCTACGAACGCGCGTGTTTCATAGAGATGTAGATTATATTCAATTGTCGCCAATCTTACCCAACAGTAAGCATTCACAACCTAGTACCTACCTATGAGTACCTTATCTATGAATATTCTACATAATAATGTGACAAAATACACTTAACAGAGATAAGGCTACTTTTGGAAGTAAGTAGGGAGTGAGTACCTATGTGTTTGTGCACGACGCCATCGTCGCCGTTTTGTAAGTACTTTGAACCTTGACATTTCATACTCATTTATGTAGAGGCAGCTCGATGGTTTTGATTCGTTAGTCGAACTTCTACAAGCATGTGAAATGAACTATTAAACTGATTTACATTCGTGTTGCAAACCTTTGTGAGTTAACACAAGTGTATGATACAGTATACAGCGAGGAAGTGCAACAAGAGCCTTATATAACATAGTTTTGTTTGTTAGAGGTAGGAGATATAATTATGTATGTATAATTTACTTCCGAGAGCGTATGTTTGTGATGAGCAGGACTTGTAATCAAACATAGCTGACACATTAGAACTACATATATATATTTAAGTTTCTGTGATTAATAGTGTGGTAATGAATTATTTCGCGACGGTTTGAGCTCGAACTATTAAAGTCTCGGAAGTGCAGGTACAATAGTAAGCGCGAAACAGTTCATAGTTAGTATTATTCGTGTCAATAAAGCTGCGATATACCAATAATGTTAAGTTTACAATGAACTCGTTGACTTAATGATAAGTTGACAAGTATTCGCTATAGTTTCAATTACACTGACGAGTTTCAGTACATAGTGTTTCCAACAGTGTAAACAATACTCGATAATAATGGTTCAATAATACACGAAGCAATCGTTTTTTTCGAAAGTCGTACTTTACGGAATTCTCCATTCATAGTCTTCTTCTAGGACCTAGGAGGTTTGTACAAACTCAATATCTCATCATTCGACAAGTTTATGTTGATTTGTTTCTTATTAATTTTGTAGCGTTATTAAGTTGTTACCTGCGTCCGGCGTCGTCCGGCGACGGCGCGGTCGATATCACACTGTAGCTAACTGTATCCTATGTTCCTATTCCTATGTACCGTAGTTGATTGTTATGTTCTTCTGTTAAGTTTGTGGCGACTACGCGTACCTATTGTACTTGTTTCTACGTTAACTTTCCGCTTTACTATAGTGCAGTCCTGGGACTGTGCCACCGCTCTTAGCAGTATTATTCTAAAAATATATTTTTCGGTGTGGGAAAGTGATAGAGTAACACGTGCTGTATATCTCCATCTCTTTCTCACACTGAAGTTAGATTAATATAATATTGCTATAAGTGGTGGCTGGGCCCTGGTTTAGGAATAAGTTACGCTTTTTCGTCTAGAGTAGATCACAAGTCATTTTCACAACTATGGCGTCTGCCTTAGTTATTCACAAGACTATCGTCCTAACAACAGAATAGTTTATGTAATATTAAGTAGTATAATTGAGTGCTTTACCTAGCAATAATCTGTTAACGTTAGCTGAATGTGCTGCTGAGTGCACAGTAGCGCCACAGAGCGCGCAATACGTCACTGTCAGGGCGCAGCGCCTTTTACAGTAATTGGAAAATATGCAGACTACAAACATTTGATGGATTTTTTATAACTTTGGATATTTCCGTGTAAGGACTTAGTAGGTCGCGACTGCTGTAGACACAAGGTTATCGGAAACGTTTTATGTTCATATAAGGGGGCTGCAAAAATGTAAAGTCACTCACCGAGGCCGCGATTTAGGTTGATTGAAGAAAATGTAGGGCAAGTTCAACAAACTCGCAGAATGACTGCGCTGTTCCAACACAATGCGCACGTGGAAGGGATTCTAACAATAACTAGGTAGGCATGGCGGTGATTAATGACCCGCCCCCCTTTCGCCCCCACCCTGCTGTTGGGCGCGCAACGATTACTCGCGAATTGTGCACCGCTGTGTCGCGAACAGATTAGGAAATATTTAACGGCTCACAAATAAACCACGCTTTTCTCCGACAGCTAGGAATAATGATTGACGAGAGAGTGTACGATATGAATTGACAGAAATATGTCAATGCTTACAGACCTACGTCTGTACGTACTTCGGGAAACAGTTCTGAATAAAATTACAAGACTTACATTAAATTCTTTGATAGAGAAATAGTGTAATGTTGTACCAAGTTCTAGCTGACTAGTTAACATGCGAATACTTTGAAACAAATAGTTTGCTGTTCTTGTGCGTTGTACGCTTAGCTTCGTTAGGCGCTCTTTACATTATGCAGCATGCATTGCATTTACTGATAAAATCACCTGTTACTAAATCGATCCTAACGGCGTGCACCCGGCAGCAGAACTTTACGAAGAGTTTGCTCGCTCCCGGCCAAATGATCGCACTATTGTATAATGTAAAGAGCCCTTGATTCCTTTCCTCCATACATAATGATGTTGCTGCTGACCTTGTGTTCTATGATAATCTCGCAAAGGTTTCGGACTAGACTACTTCGACAGATGCCTGAGTACTCGAGCCGCCCCACAACTGAATGTCTTGCTCACTATATGTCGTTATCAAGGGCTGCTCGAGTAGGCTCAGGCATATGTTGCACTGGATTGTGTTGCAGTGCCTTTGGTGTGGGTACCTGACGGCGGTACCAGGGAGTAGTACGACGGTGTTGTCGTGACTGCTGGCAGGTAGCCAGCGTGTGGTGTTGTGAGATGCCTCTCTGCCTTGTAATGGCAACGTGTAAGCCACGGAGTAGTCAGCAAATGTAGTGATACGCTAAAATGGTGTAACTTTTTCCAAGCACCTCGTGAAAACATGAGCTTATGTTCCGGTTGAGCACTCCAATGCATATTACTCCGTGTGCAGAACATTCTTCACACATTACTTGTTTCAACTTGATAGATTAGATGTAAACTCTTACGCAGTTAGTTAATTAGACGAACGAGTTCGGCCGCCATCCTGTATAATGTACCTTATAAAGATAATGCCAGTGTTTCGCTAAAAAAATCTTAATAAATAAAATAAAGTAAAAATTAAAAAAAATGATATTACATAACGAGTGCAACTAAAATAATGTACGAAATTAGTTGTAAGGTGATCGTCGTAGCGAGTCGCTCACGTTTGTTAGTCATTTATATTGTAAGTCGGCGGCGGCAGCGGCGGGCCGGTGACCCCGAGCGTGTGCGCTGCGGGCACGAGGTGCGCGCCGAGCGACAAGTGTATGATATGTGACGAATATGTTGGTCGCAATACTTGCTCGGCGCGAGTGCTCGCCGTGTGTCGGTGACGTCACCGGGCCGCCGCCGCCGCCCGCTCCCCGTGTGGTTACAAGCATGCATTTATCAAATAGGTTGTCTCCTGCAGTGGGAGTCACTCGCTGCGACGCCTGTAGCTTAGCGTTTTTTGTATATCTGTGTATGTAAGGTACCTAGCATAATGTTAGCATATAAACGTTGTACATAGCGCCCCGCGGCGCATATACATGTACATACACACTTGTATATACCATGTAAATACACTCGAGATATATTATATATTTAATATTAATATAAATTTGATTTAAAGAACGTTTTCAAAATAAATTGATAAAAAAACACAAAAAAATAAATAAAGACATACAGTGAGTATGAAGTGGAAAAAGCGATTTTGTCTTTTATTTTTTGAGCATCATTTCCCCACACTCGCCAAACTTCCGAAGTCCAAGCAATAGAATTTGTCATAAAAAAATCAAGACCTACACAAAAGTAGGAAACAAGGTTGCTGAATATTTCAGTATACAATGTTCAGTCGATTTCATCCCGGAAGGAAGCTTGCTTGCTTTCGTCAAGGAATCTTTTATGAGTCCTAAAATAGCTCAGCACTGAGCAGGCTTTAATTAAAGCTAGCAGCGCGCAAATGACCGGTTTAGTGAGCGGACGCCGCGAACCATCGGTACATCGGTACACGTCGAGGTCAAGTGTTCCGAGAACCATCTTGTTGCTTTGTTTACAGTGGTTTAGCTGGTTGCAATGTCTAGTTTTTAAACAGTCATGGTCACTAAAATTATCATTAACTCTAGAAACGGGATATTTACCATGTTTAGTGTGAAAAGCCCGGTATTTATAAAGTAGACTGCAGTTGGGGCAAGTCGTATATCGGTCAGACGAACCTTACGGTAGCTTGTCGAATATCAGAGCATATCAGGACGGTGAATAACAATGACACCCAAAAATCGGCCATAGCTCAACATCTCCTGGAATCAGGATCGAACCACTCCTCCTCTCCTAATCCTTAGGTCATCTCGACAGAACGCCACTACATGCCTAGACTGGTTAGAGAAGCTATTGCGATTACCAAATATAGGAACTTCAACCGCTAGGATGGGTTTCAACTGTCGAGAGCCTGGAATCCAGTGGTTCAGCTGTGTAGAAACCGAAAAAGTTAGCGAACAGACACAGTGAGTTTCGTGTGTCGGGAACAGAATTGAGTTGCGAGTGGCAGTGGTAGTGATACTGAGTGCAAAAAACGAACAAGAATGATGGTAGATCGATTTGTCTGCTCATAAACACAAACCCGCACTAACTTCAGTTTATCCGTGATCATGGTGCTTGCAACAGCGCCGAAATATTGGGAACTCAACTCAACACAAACTCAAAGCATTTATTTCAATTAGACCACATTACAGGCACTTTTGAATGTCACAAAAAACAAAGAAAGCGAAGCTAAAGACAGACACAAGGCATAATAACTTGTGAAAGTACTGTAGTTGCCCATTCCAAGGCGTAGGTCTCTATGGAGAAGAATGGGCAAGAAACTCCATGGACACTCTTTTCAATCAAAATATTGTTACAGAATCTTGGTTACATCATTCATGTTGAGATAATACATATATGTGAGAACGATGTAGAAAGATGTGCACATTAAGAGCGTCCAGAGTAAAAGATTAGATCAACAATTTAAAAACAAAGTAGTTAGAATAAACCATGGCAGCTAAGAGATGAGCAGTCCCAACTGACAGCGCCCGTTCACGAACATGACGCATGGATCAGCACCATTCAACTCAATCATTTTGAAGGGAACTAAATGATCCGACACACCCGCCACCATCAGCGAGACATTTGAGTGAGCATGACATTCTCTCAGCCGCCAGGGCAAATTCGAGTCAATGAAAGATAACTAAATGTAAATGGTAGCTTTACAGTACATAGTACTCACACATGTGCTATGCAATTATATAATACTAAGAGATTTGAATCTATACAATTCAAGGAAATATTTACTACTTTTACTATAACTTCATGGTAATCAATTCGTTTGCCCCTATGGTTGTGGAGCAGGACCAGCATTGAGCCAAGCATCATCATCAATGTAATCTCCCAACTTATAATATGCTTGCCTACATAGTGTGCGTTTAATACAAGATTCGTCTCATTCAGTTGTAGAATGTGGGGAGGTATTTTATTGTAACATTTTAAACAGTACCCCATGAAAGATGAGTCTACTTAAGCTAGCCTGAAACCTGGCTGAACTAGTTGGTCCCTGTTTCTAGTACTATAGTGGTGTCTGTCACCTCTTTTACTAAATAAATGCAGATTTTTTCTAACGTACATGATGTTTTCATATTTATGTACAAGGTACTGGCATGATGTTAATTTCCTTAAACAGTTCTCTAGAGAATCGCGCCTACGTAGATCGTATATGGCTCTGATGGCTCTTTTCTGCAGAATAAATATAGATTCGATGTCTGCAGCCGGTCCCCATAGTAAGATACCGTATGACATAATACTATGAAAATAACTAAAATAGACTAGCCTCGCGGTATCTACTTCAGTAAATTGACGGATTTTTCTAACAGCATATGCTGCTGAGCTCAGCCGTCCTGCAAGAGATGTTAAATGAGGACCCCATTGTAGCCTTGAGTCGAGGGTGATCCCCAAGAAAACAGTTTTATCGACAAAGTCTATATACTATGTCACAATCACTACATTTGACATTAGTTAGAGCAAATCTTATGCACTTCGTTTTTTTCCCATTTAATACTAAATTATTAACGGTGAAACAATTATGGACCTAGAGTGGGGCGTTATTTACGTCGTCAAGATTTGTGGCACATCTGTCTATCTTAAATATTAAAGAAGTATCGTCAGCAAACATCAACATTTGTGGTTGGTTTTTAAATAAATGGGGTAAATCATTAATATAGACTAAAACAGGAAAGGACCTAATATCGAACCTTGTGGTAAAATAAATAAGTACAAATAAATGGTGTCAATTCAATGGGCTTAAAAGTAAGTATTGGGTATAATTACTTTTAAACCCATTGAATTGACACCATTTATTTGTACTTATTTATTTATTTAATGCACAATGTACACAACCAATTTTACACGCTAGGGGCTGTCCATTAATCATGTGAGGTTCGAAAGGGGGGGGGGAGGGGTCCATAAAAAATCACGAAATATCACAAGGGGGGAGGGGGGTGAAGTATTATATCACGTGTACTTATTTTTTCGGCAAGCGCGCGATACTCAACCGAAAAGCGGCGTGTATTTATTTTTAGTCAAACGCGTACAAAATGTTGTTGTTAAGGTGTTGAAGAAAGTCTTGCTAATCCGTGGTTCGAAAATATTGTACATTAAATAATGTTCATGTACTAGTACAAAAAACTTTTTCGCATTTCTTTCATTATTTTTATGCCAGTCAAAAACAAACTGCAACCTTTCTTTCTACCTCTGAACGTTTGTTATAGTAGTCTTTAATTTTCTATAATAAAATTAGATGATACTTATACCAGTATTTTTTTATAAATAAAAACAATAGATTCTTTGCAGGTACGAAAAAATACACGTGATATAGGGGGGAGGGGGAGGGGTAGTCTTAAACCTCACCACGTATCACCAAGGGGGAGGGGGGGTCAAAAAATGCAAAAAAAAACATCACGTGATTAATGGATGGCCCCCTAGGCTTAAAACTAGTGAGTACATGGCCCTGTTAGGGCACAGTAAGATAACTTAACGCTAAAAATTGCTGATGTCTATCGCTTAAATACGATTTCACAAAACTTAGCGCAAGTTTCCCTAAACCTTAATGTTTTCCTGTACCTTAAGGTTTTCGTGGTTAACGCAATCAAATTCTTTCGAGAGGTCACAGGTAGAAGATTCCTATGGCATCTTGTGCCTCTACCCACGCAGTAAATATTTATTTTAAATTAAAACTTTGTGCACATAAAGTAAAAAGGCGGACTTAATGCCTTGGGTATTTTCTACCAGTCTACCTTAGGGTGATGCAGAGACAAAACAGTAGGTGCAATAGTACAGAAAATTTCCAAGAATAAAATTTATTAATAAATACAAATATACATACATACTAACAAAATATACAAAGTAAAGAGATTTAAAAATACATAGATGAAGAAAATCAACAAATTAATCGTGAGACGAGTCTGCCAACTTCTTATTTAGGTGTTCGCGAGCTTTTACCTTGAATGTGAACCGCCTGGTGGCCGTCCTGATATTCTGAGGGAGCGCATTCCAAAGGAAAACCACTTGGACAATAAAGGAGGATTTAAGAAAGGCAGAGCGGTGAGAAGGACATCGCAGAAGAAAATTATTGGAGGAACGCACACGCGCACGCTGTGCGCAGAGCATAAATATTGAAAGTGAGAAGTCAGATAGGAAGGAGAACTGTGTTTTAATAAGGTGACACCGGCGTCAGTCGTACAACGTCCTTTAGTGAAACCATACTGTTTCTCATGTAAGATTTTATTGGTGTTAAAGTGGCTGAGCATTTGATTAAGCATTACCTTTTCAAACACCTTGCTGAAAACCGGCAAAACGGATACGGGTCTATAGTTATTGGTGTCTTTACTGTCCGCGGATTTGAAAACTGGTATTACCTTGCTGTATGCCATAAGGTCCGGGAAAACTCCTTGTTCCACACACAAATTAAATATTAAGGCTAAGTACGGTGCTATAGTCTTAATAATAGCTTGATAAATTTTAAACGACATTCCGCATAGATCTTCGGTTAATTTTATTTTGATTCCTTAAATGCTTTAATTACTGCTATGGGATTTACTTACATGCTTAAATTGAAACTCAACCGGACAGGCTGATACGTGGCAAATATTAGAGATGAAACGGATATCCGGTAACTATCCGTTATCCGGCCTATCCGGCCAATTTTTGCTATCCGGCCGGTTACCAAATAATAACCCACTATCCGGCTGGATACCGAATATGCAAAGAAAGACAAAAAAATCTCATTATCACAAGATAAATCATGCTACAATAGCTTATAAACACCATTTTATTTATAATTAAAGATGCAAAATTTTTATTACTGACAATAATAACTGGTCAAAATATTATAATTTATAATAAGTACTCAAAATTAACAAGTGGTAAATTATGGTGAATAAATACAAAACTTTCAGCATTAGATGGTGACATGCGACATCACTTCGTAAACACCGCACCTGTGCGGCAGCGGTAACTCAAATCAAAGTGACAAAGGGCCGAATATTCGGCAGCCGGATATCCGGCTATCCAGCCTCCAAGCTTGCCGAATATCCGGTATTCGGTATCCGGCCAAACTACTATCCGTTTCATCTCTAATAAATATCCCATTTCTAGAGTTAATGATAAATGTATAATGTTTAGTCTTATTTGAGAGAATCGCAGATTCTACTAGTAGTAGGACACGGATAAATTGCAGTAATACCTAGGTAGGTACAGTACCTGGATGCGGAAACGTGAGGTTTTGGCATTGTGGTGTGATTTCATGCAGTACCTACCTAGGTAATAAGTCATTCGATGAATCATATCGATTTGGTGTCAATCCTCATTTACTTGTAACGGGATGTCTATACCAAGTACCTACGTCCAAGTTTTAATAGGTTCAGAGGGAACTCCATTGCTGTAAGACTACCTGCCTACCTAATATCATCGGTTTATTTTCTTTTACTTACCTACACAAGTTCGTTGAAACCCATAATTGGCGCCTTGGTTCGATGGAACTCTACGACCTCTACCTCCTCAGCGCCGCTCCCCCCCCCCATTGGGTTGGGATTTTTGAAGTTGTATCTTTTTCTGCCTTCACAGAATCAGTAAGAATGAACCTAAATTTAGTAATTACGTAATTTTAGTGTTCAGAAGACTCAGGAGTTCATAGGTAGGGTTCATAGGTGGGTACCTACATACTCGGATTAGGTACTGCTACAAACTTATTTTTTTTTTATAACCAACGTGCGATTTCCTGAAGTGAGAAAGCGTTTTCCGAAAAAAGAAAATATCACAGAGCTGCCCTACTTCAGCATCTGGTTTGCTACCCTTATTGGATCATCGCATGATCGTCGATGAAATTCGACAGAGGCTCAAATAAATTAGGAGCCCCTTGCTTGCTTTTGTATTAAGAATTTTGTCATTTGACCAAGACTGCCCTAACCACAAGAGGGTATCGCGCGAGGCTCCATCAAGTGCGAGGCCGCGGGCGAGGGGCCGCTTCGCTCACGCCTAGCTACGCCACTGCAAACAAGCTTCCATCATTTTACGCGTTCTTGTGTATATTTGGTGTTGTTTCTGATTTAACGGTTTAAATACTAAAAACATTTTTCTGTCTGCAAAATGAGTAACTTCTACTTTTCTATGAACAATATAAAGAAAATTTAACCAATCCGAGGTGCTGCCTTTTTTGAGGTTTTGCATTTTAGATTCTTTGAAGAACTACTGTCGCATCCGTAGATAGTATCATATGTTTCTCTCTCACCCAATACCTCTACAGTCTAGCTCATATTTGAATCCACAATCAGTCAATTATAAAATTCTACGAAGTTAAGTAAAAACAATAGCTTTCCATTCAACGTTGGCCTCCGCCCGTATTTACCTTCGCGCTACTGTTGGACGAGTTAACTGGAATTACAATGAAGGCCTGAATTAATTGGAACGCGCGAGCTACCGACCGACAGTTTGTTAAAAGTTGTAGCTGCATGTGCGTGTGAGTGACAGCGTGACAGGGCGGTAGGTACAGGTAGGGAGGTAGGTACCCGCGGACAACTCGCCTGAAAGCCTCCGATCACGGCACTGGAATGAACTGCGTCTTTTTGGCCCTTTTTCCTAGTCGCTAGGCTTAAAAACCTCTACGTTTTAGCTCGTGCATTTTCATGCATGGTTGCTGTGTTTTGCACTCGTAACTGAAAACAATGTAACTTAATAGTACCTAATTTAAGTTAGGTTAAAAGTGCCAGTAACCAGTAAAAGTCCGGTGAAAATCGGTTCAGCCGTTTCGGATATTAGCCTGAACAAACAGACGGACAACATTTTTTTTTTTTGATTTAAGGAAGAGTTTAATTTTGATAAAATACATAACAGTTAGTAATAATAAACGAAACGTCGACCAAAATCACTATTGGCGCCAACTCACTTGTAAGTTCCAATTTCAATTGTTTACGATTTTTTTTCTTTTACTGTGACCTCTAGGCGTGAAGAGTCAACAAAATTGAAATTAGAACATAATGTTGTGAAGATCGACTGCGCTGCGGGTGTCTTCAATCAAGGAAATTGATTTGAAATAATTTATGAAAAAACATAATATTTTTCTTAACTCTGCCGTATCTCACATTAATAATTCCTATAATTTGATCCTAATTAGCGACACTATCGAATGGAGTCATACTACAGTGTGCTTTTTTTTCAAAATCAATGGGTTCGATTCCTAGCTAGGAATATTGATTTTTCAAAAATCTACTGATGCAGTTTTAGTTTTCATCATAATCGGGCTCCGGATTCCTTTGAGCAATTTTCGCTATTCCTCATAATTTCGGATTTGGCCATCCATGGCCACTTGGAAAATTGCTTACTTGTGTCTCGTTCGTAACTAGCCAAGTCCGTTTTCATGTAACGCTGCCGTCGGGTTACTGCTCCGCCTACTATTTTAACGACTGTTCGCAGTGTTCGCCCGTCTTCCCACTGCGTTGACACAAGGGAACAAATCTCGATTATTTTCTACAGAAACTTTGGCACTAAATTATGTTTATGACGAACTGCTGTTGTGAAAGTCTGTGTTTCTATCTGTTTGGAAATGTTAATAACCTCATGGATCGGGCTTTTGAGTAATGTTATAATATGATGTATGTCAAATAATTAATCTAAAAACAAACTCTGCGGTTGCAACGAAAAAATATCCCACATCTCAATTTTGTTTTAATTATATGAGGTCCGTTTTTGCCATTTGGTTATGCATACCATAAAACGCGACACTCGTTCGTTGTCTTTAGTTCATCTCACTTCGACTATATTCCTTATAACACGATTCCTGGCTATTATTAGTAAATTCAGCCAAATTTTCAGTGAGGACATTTTATGATATCCTCTTGCAAATAAACTTAGTTTGATTTAGTGAACTCCTGGACCAAATGATAGTTGACTGACTTTCTCCTTTCTAAGAAAGGTACCGATTCTTGTTATTTAACTCTGGCTCCACGCTTGAAATTACAACCTAATTCTCTTTGACCAGGAAATAATGCATTTGAAATGAAATTATAAAGATATCTTATCGTAATAATATAAAGATGTAATCCTAAAAGCTGCAGAAGATTGCAAAAATATTCTAGCATTGTATAGATTCCATCTTTTAGTATTATATAATTGCATAGCACATTTGTGTGAGTACTATGTACTGTAAAACCATCATTTACATTTTGTTGTCTTTTATTGACTTGAATGTGCCCTGGCGGCTGAGAGAATGGCATGCTCACTCAAATGTCTCGCTGATGGTGGTGCGTGTGTCGAATCATTTAGTTCCTTTCAAAATGGTTGAGTTGAATGGCTCTGATCCATTCGTCATGTTCGTGATCGGGCGCTGTCAGTTGGGACTGGTCATCTCTTAGCTGCCACGGTTTATTTTAATTACTTAATTTTTAAATTGTTGATTAATCTTTTACTCTGGACGCTCTTTATGTGGACATCTTTCTACATCGTTCGCACATGTACAGGGTGAAAGGGACAGCCCTCCACAAACTAACAGGGTGCATTCAGCTCCTTATTTTGAATCATATTCCAGCGGAATTTTTCTCCGGGATTATTTTTAATTTTTATTTTTCAGTTGCTATTCCTTTATTTCAATGTAAAATTACATTCCCTGTATGTAATATGGCTAAAAACAACAATGGATGTTGAAATACTCTAACGAACAATGCGTGAAATCAGCTGGTCACTTCCTGCCTAGCTACAGAGTTCATCGAACTCGTCGTCGAGCTTGCCGTTCGCTACATGCGTTTTGCCACGGTAACGATATATTGCGTATGAGGCAATAAAATAAATCAAATTTATTGGATTCCCATAACATTCCTGAAATAATTTCTTTTACCGGTCGTTTTAGTATGATATACTGAATTCATCCCATCAGTTTGTGGAGGGCTGTCCCTTACATCCTGTATGTATAATCTCAACATGAATGATGTAACTATGATTTTGTAACAATGTTTTGATTGAAAAGAGTGTCCATGGAGTTTCTAGCCCATTCTTCTCCATAGATACCTACACTTTGCAATGGGCAACTACAGTACTTTCTCAAGTTATTATGCCCTGTGACTGTGACTGTAGCTTCGTTTTTTTTTCTTTTTTTGACATTCAAAAGTAGCTGTGATAGTCTAATTGAAATAAATGCTTCGAATTTGAGCTTTGAGTTTGACTAAGATTAAAAAGCCTAAGTTTTTTTAAACAAATTGAAAATGATAACTGCACAATAAGCAAATACCTTACAAAAATGTATTTTATTCAAAACAGTAAACGGATAAAACATCAATACAAATTGAATTCTCATTTGTCAGAATAGGTGCAAACAAAAGGTGTTGAAGCGCTACGCGTCTGTAGTCAGTGATCACGGACGCACGCTCATAGGCGTAGCTCGTAGCCCATCGCCCGTCGTAGCACTCGTTTTGTCTACGCCGTAGCGCGGCGTAGCGGGTGGAAAGCTTTTGTGTTGTTTATTTGCAAGTTTGTGCTCACTGCTCACGAGCATTTTTTTGCATTTCATGTTTCAGTTTTAGTCAGTATTCAATCATTCGTGGAAGCTTCACTAGTTTTTATCTAGTTAGTAGATAGAGTTGACAGTTACTTTATTTAAAAATATATAAACTGAGTAATACTTTTACCCTATTTGCTAAGCCTGGTTAGTAGTAGAGTACCTATATACGGGATTATAGGGATCACGATTAATTCTTCTGCACAATTTATTCTTATGTTTTCCTGCGATTGACAACGGTCCAATGATTTGTTTGGTCGTGGTTTCTAAATAGACGCTAAAGGATACACAAAACTAAAACGGGCCTCGCGTCACGTCAGCGCGGCACCTCTCTGGTTGGCTACAAAACGGTTAACAATCAACTGCCGACTGCAGCACACTACACACACTACACGTCACTACACGATGCATCTCAATGGGATTTATTCTCGCTCGAGCTACGAGCAGATACTTATTGTACCTACCTAGCTTTAGTGCTACCAGCTCGCGGGTGCCGCAGGTATGGAGCCGGTTGAATGTCGGGTATCACTGGAGAAATCACGAGACACTCGTACGAAATATAGCCAAAATGGCGAAATCTTTTTGAAGTCGCATTATTTGAAGGAGGATTTATTACATGACGGCGAGTCTCTAGTTAAATGTTTGCTTTACTGCGGTGGTGCTACAGTTATGTTTCAAAGGTAGAGCGTCTGTCTAATTTGTTAATAGAGATTGCAAACCGGGCCCGGCCGGGTCCGGCCCGGTCGGTCCCGGTTTGCAATCTCTATTTGTTAACTGCAAAGTAGGATATTTAAGATATCCCATACGTTTTCTTATTCTTATAAACCAGTTCATTGAAACACCCAGTCCTCTGTCTATCGCATACAATAAAGTAAAAAGTTCAACAGTTATGTATTAGGAGACTGCAAAGAAGATGAAAATTAAATTAATTAGCTAAACATGATCCGGGATTGGTACATAAGATCAACTATCATAACCTCAACATTGAAAATCTCAACCCGATAATCTCAACACTAAAACTTTTAAAAATTTACCTAAAACTATTTGAGATTGTATGAATTTTGATGATCCATATGTTATGAGTCTGATCTTTAATTATTATTTACATTATTTTTGTTAACTCGTTGCAAATATTGAAAGTATTGAATGGACAGAAATTAGTTGTTTAAAGGCAAATTAGTGCAGTCCCGTTCCTCAGAAATGGATCTTCTGAACTTGTTGAAAATCAAACATCTCCTTTATTCACTGTTCATCACTTCTCTGTTCTACATTAGTTCTTGTAGTAACGAAACGTCCAAGCCAGATATTTTGACTAAGGTGTAGAGTTGGTGAAATTAGGGCTTCTGGAAGTACCCTAAGAATTTTGATTATCATCAGAGAGTGAGTCAGTAACGAAACCGTGGTTTTTTAGACATCAATTAAATATAAAGTATAAAAGCCATGCAATGGGAACTTTATATATTTAATAACTCCATTATTGAAATCATAACCCGAGAATTTTGTTTATCTGGTATAATCCAAACCCAAGTTATGAGGGTTCAAAAAATCGACGAAGCGCCTCGAGAAAAGGTAGGTAGTGCCCTTGCGCTTCGCTTGGCTCGTCTTGGCGGGGGCACTACCGTGCCCCTAGATAACATAACATCGCACCTGTTCCCCGAAGGGTACGGTTACAGTTGGTACCTACAGAAAAACATTCTCATCAAGTAAGTTTATCATTTAACTTAAAATAACTTCACTAATAAACTACTCAACATTCACATTACCACGCCACACTATCTCATCAGCTAAGGCAAGGAATAAATGAACAAATTCTGACGATAACTAACCTCACTATTAAACCTCTTGCCCCGCATCACTCTCTCACTGTCTGTATCACTCTCTATCTCATTTGGGGCAGCGGCTACTTGCCTGGCGGGAGTGGACTGGTGCCACATTGGAGCGCCGCAAATTCACCAGCAGAAAAACACAAAGACATGCCAGTTTCACGGAGGACGTCGGGTGCTGCTCCCCAGAAATCCAGAAACTTGACGACGCAGAAGGTTATTACGGTCGGGACCCGTAATAACCTTCTGCGTACCTTCTGTTTAGTTTTGAAGCAGTGTGATTTATACTGCTCTGTCGAGAAAGTACCGGGAAACGATCAATAATACACAAAATGTTACTTATTCATACAAACTTATTTTATTGCCTTCAAAGTATGCACAAAACCGCTTCTCCGTAAACATTCTCATACATCGCCATATTTTTGAATTTGCGTGTCCGTAAATGAACCCTAAGCCTTCTGTAACAGTTTCAGGGACTCCGGATACGAAATTCCATAGGCGATGCTTCCTTTGTTCGATGTTTTTTTGCCAGTATGGCAATACTGTTGTATTATTTTCCTAGTTGGTCGAGTGCCCTTATCGGTAAACCAACCATCGTAGTCAGTGGCCTGAAAGTCTGACAACCAGCCTTAACAAGGAGTATCAGTATAGTATAGGCAGCCGCGCCATGTAAAATCCTGATATTCAGCCGCATCTGGTGAGACTGGAAGCCGACCCCGACATAAAATCCGCGACCCCCAAATTAAAAGTTGTTGGTAAATTTGGTTTAATTATTTGAACGAAAGAAAATTATGATCTCTCCAGGGTTAACTAAAATGATTATTTTAGTTAACTTAGTGAAATTGTTTCAAAATCTAAGGTTGGTTAGCTGTACAAGATTGATAACAACTCAGTTTTATTTGACAAATGTTTGTACTTGTTATTGATGAGGTATATAAAAAATGTCTGCATCGTTGGTCTAGTGGTCGCAAGCGCGACTGCTGAGCATGAGGTCCTGCGTTGAATTCCCGGATCGAGCAAAGAGTTATTGGGTTTTTCCATCAGGAATTTCATTATTAAGTAGGCAGGTTGATGGTAATAGGCTCGTCCCCTATTACATCGGACTTAAACATAACTGGCGAAATATGGGTGTGCTTGTTAGGTACATCTCTGCCCAGCCCTTCCGCGATTACGAGGTGATTAGCCGGCTAAACTTAGGTTAGGGTAGGTTACGTTAAGTTTAGCCGGCCAATCTTAAGTTTATGTTCACACCTAACCGGCCAATCTTAAGTTTATGTTCACACGCATCCTTAGCCGTATATAAAAATGTATCATGTTGATAACATAGGTACCCATCACAATCCTGTCACATATTTAAGTTATCTTTACGACGACCATAATTACTTCATTTACGGATGTCATCAATTTTCCATGTATGTATCTATCTGTTCAGCTACCCCTTTTATTGGTGTCACCCAGCGGTTGTAAACCCGTCATGCCACCGTCGAATGATTTATACAAACCATTGTTAGCTGTGGACAAACATTAGAGCCAACACCCATTAGTATGTCTGCATGACATCGCTATTCGAAAATGGCAATCTCACAGTTTCAGTTTGATTCGTACTGTGAACAGCGAGTCGAACCAAACTGCCACTGTAAGATTAGCAGAGACGACAACAAATGAACTAAACAGTTTTACAAAGTTAACCGAGGGATGTACTATGCCTAGTACTAGCGTATTTTAACCCTTTCGGAGTAACCTATCTGTAACCCGAAACAGGGATTATGAACAAATCGCGTGCGATATAATGACTCAACTTATCTGAGCGATGAGTCAAGCGCGATCTCCCACAATAACGCACACTGAAAGCGAACAGCGTGAAAAAGTGAACGAGATACAAGGGACACTCAACGTTACCACACTACAACACTTTTCATCCCCCACTGCCAATGAACCTTATTTCAACGTCCGACAGTCGAAAATCGATTGAAATACGGTGTTCAGCGAGCGTCGACATTAGAGGGTAGTCGAACACGCATGCGCGATACGGCGTAAACACTGCCGTGTCGTCAGTCGTACGGCAGCCGCCGGCGCGCACGGTCGTAGCGCGCGTTTATAAATAGTGGGAGACGAGTCGCGTGTGTTATGGTGAATTGTTTCAATCACATTTAATAAAACGTTTGTGCACAAATAAGGAAAGAACTTGAGAGTGATTCGTACGGTAAGTGGCACTTGAATGGTTTAATATAAATGTAGAATACCAGCGCTGCGACGGATGGTTGAGAGGTTGTGACCCGGTTTTCGAAATAAAAATAAATTTCCATTTTTTCGTGTGACCACGTGCGAAGCGAGGGTGACGGCGAGACTGGACCCTTTTCCACTGGTGTGCTGACTCAAGCGGTATTACTCGTCCATGGTTATTTGCATGTGATTTACGTAACAAAAGGCTTCACATGCATGGTGTCGTCATGCGTACCAGCGGCACCATGGCTACATGGGTACAGTTTATTTTCGCAACTTTAAAGAAGGCTATAATAAAACCCATTTTGATTTCGTTATTGTTCATTGATCTGAGCAAGTGAGCATGCTATTCGAGTATGTCGTGGTTACAGCTGGATGACGGTTACAGCCGTTAATATCGAGATGTGATGGAATGCTTTGTCTGGCGCCTGCCTGTGACAAGAACTAACTAAGTCGTTAAGATTTAACATAGTAGGTTAGGTACCTACATACGTAGGTACTTACCCAAGTTGATACAATATTCCGAGCTTTGTTTAGAGAACTAACTCCGTTGGGCCGTCTGGATTGGAAATTCGAAATTATACTGAAAATTAAACGTCAAAACTATAAGTGGGTAGGTTAATAATTCAATGTTTTGTGTCTGACATAGGTAATTGAATAAATTATAATATTTACTCCCCTTTCTTTAATAATAACTGTACAAAGCCGTTTCTATTAATACCAACATCCTGATCCAAATATTGGAGCACTGATTCTGCACTGTGGCCATCATCATTGTTCATGACATTGTCAGTCAAGAATTATTAATTATTTTATGGCAATCACTTTGTTTATTATTATAAGCCTATCTTGTCCCACTGCAGGGCAAAGGTCTCCCTTCCCTCCTTCCACATTTCGCGATCTAGTGCGATTGTAGGCCAATCCTTTGCGAAAGAGTCCAGCTCATCCCGCCATCTCCTTCTGGGCCTGCCGCGTTGTCGTTTCCTGCTATTTGGTATCCACTGAGTGGTAATTTTTGCCCATTGCGCCTCCGACATGCGGCAGATGTGACCAGCCCAGTTCCACTTCAACCTAGCAGCTGTAAGGCCAGCATCAGCTATTTGAGTTTTGTAGCGAAGTATGGAGTTTCTGATGCGGTCCGTAAGTTTGACACCCAGTATACTTCGCTCCATAGCTCGTTGGCAGACCCCAAGTGCGGACTTCTGACGTTTCGTAAGCGACCACGTTTGCGCTCCATAGGTGAGGGTGGGGAGAATGCACATGTCCATGAGCTTTCGCTTAAGTGCGAGAGGGAGAGATCCCTTCATCAATTGTTTCATCGACCAGTAGCTCTTCCAGGCATTCTCGGTGCGTCGGGCAACTTGTTTATTAGCAGAGTATTTTGAAAACGTGTTCAACAGCTGTTCCGCTCATATCTTCTGAAAAGCTGGAAACTGGAACTCTTTCAATTTACCGGTACCGGGTCCGCATGACATCTAAACCTGCTCGTGCGGAATTGAGCAACATCCTTATAAAGTTTCACTTTTATAACATTTTATGAAAAGTGTGATTTCAAAACAGTACGCTAAAGTGCAAATAGCAATCTAAAAACAGACTCGGTAATAACAAAACATTTTCCAACGTAAGTTTCAGGTGAACTCCACCCAAGTTCCATGAGAAGCGATGGAATACCAATAATACGTTATGTAAACAAACATTGTTTGCGTACCCGTGTATTAGCAGCTTTCATTGAGGAAGTCACCTGTGGTGGGCTGTTCCACTCAGTCCTACAATTATTTTTTTAACACTGTTTGTGCAGATGGAGCTAATGGTACAATATTCAGTGTTATTGACTGTATTACGTCTTGGCTACAATATGGTAATAAAATAGTGGCCTTCAGCTGAATTCGGTGATCAGGAAGGTCAGCTTTCAGTGACGAGTGAACATGGAAAAAGGCGACGCACATAATGAAGACCACCTATATTTTCTTCAACTGGTTATGATAGCTTTGACTATGAAACATCACTGCATACACTTTGCCTCTGGTTTTGAAAATGTATGGATAAGTAGGTATATATCATATCACTTTGGTGAGTGACTTACCACTAGAGTGCTTAAAATAAAAATCTGTATTCAAATAGTAGTAGATGAAAAGCGTGCGCAAGTCAATCTCATACCATAGGTACTACTCTATCATTCGATAAGAGAATTCTCAAGTCTGTTTATTTAAAAGTCAATTTTGGTGTCCTATTTGTCATTAATTTGTCTTGATCTATTCGTCATTTGTCTATGTCACGAAAAGTTTCAATTTTCAAAGTAGATAAAGCGAAAGTGATATAAATACGTGGTTCAATTTCAGTTTGAGTACTTACTTGCTCGACATTCCAATCCACCTATCTAGAATAACTTTGAAAGGATTGAAAATATCGTAAAGGCGCTGCAAACGATTGCCTGATGTAAGTGGATGGCTTGTAACTCGTCAGAGTGGGGGAGGAGGGGTGGATGACGCGAAGCTATCGCAGCGACGCGAGATCAAACATAACGTATGAAAGAAAGGCTCGCGTGCAGCGCCCTCGTGCGGACACACTGGGAACGGCCCCGCCAAACGTGGACTGCTCGCTAATCGTAAATAAATTGTTGGAGATGTTGAAGAAAACGGACTAGGAGCACTTTGAAATATTGAACAAATTGGTATTGAGTTTTCGATATAGGAATAACAAATCGTTATGTTTATGATCATACAAACTAAAGATCCGCGAAAGTAACCATAACCATAACCATAAGTAACCATATTCAGGCATTATAGGATCTTACTTTCTTTTTTTCAATGTGAAACAAAAACATAACTATTGGAGCGCGTTAATATACCTTTAGCTATTCAAGATTCGATTATATCTTCACATAAGTATTGAGTCACCGCCATCGTGGTGAAAGGATGAGTCAGCTACACGCTGCGTTACCGAGTGCTGGCTGTCCAGGGCGTTTGGAATCTTAACTCGATTTAGATAAACGCCTCGGGATGCTCCTTGCATGCCCCCTGCTGTCCAGGACGCTACGTGCTGGTCGGACTAAATCTGAGTCATCGATTTGAGTAGAAGAAGAAAAAATAATCAGTATTTACACGGGTTGCCTTTACCGAAAGGGTTGTTTATATATTATGAGCTATTTATTTACTACAAGTACAGTTTTTATTCAAGCAGGAATAATCAGGGAAAACTGCCGTGTATTTAATTCCCTATAATAACATAGTCCTACTTTGGAATGAAATGTTTACATAATGTTGCTATTAAGTATCAATAATGAAAGCACATTTTGATGATACGTAGGTACATAGCTT
This sequence comes from Noctua pronuba, assembly GCA_905220335.1. Lineage (NCBI taxonomy): Eukaryota > Metazoa > Arthropoda > Insecta > Lepidoptera > Noctuidae > Noctua > Noctua pronuba. The sequence goes on from LR999913.1 coordinate 253,591, forward strand.
AATGTCGACATGAGGCAATTGAGGCAAAGCTTTCATTGATATTAAAGTCTTTGGTCTTTGGCTTTAATACCATTTAAAAATGAAATTAGTGTAATGGGTGAAAAAGGCCCGTAACGAAGCCCAAAGGCACTTGTGCTTCCCGTTATTACGATCATGTTTTTATTGTAGACCATACCTGGGAACCCTCTCGTTATGGAGATATTGGAGGACAAAGTTGCAACTTTTTTTCTTTAGCAGCATTTCTCAGTAGCAGACCAGAGTTTGGAGATCGGCGGTGTGATACCCCCGCGCCTGCAACAGCCAGGCGCTGCTGGCCTTTCTCGGGGAGTTGGGGTGGATCGAACTTTCCTACCCGTACGCAAAACACGCGCTTGGACGTGAAGTTGCGGACACCAGCCCGTTATACAATACAATACATATACCCCGTGCCTCGGAAAGCACGTTAAGCCGTTGGTTCTGCACCAGAAGTTCGCAGAACAGTGGCAAGCTTTAGCGAAAGAGCCAAAATGATTTCAGACACACGACACCCTTTACATCTAGATACCCTCGTGTCGCAAAGGCTGAAAAGCCGAAACAGCTTTCTGAAGTGTGTCACCCCACTCACTGGCGAGAGGTCTACGGAAAGACTAAAGCAGTGGCGAGGTAGTGCATCCTTACCTAACCCATTCGTTCCACCTGCTGAAAATCTCCCACCTGGACATGAGTTGCCGTGGCTGAACTGGAAGTCTTTAAATAGACTCCGGACCCAGATTGGTAGCAGCAAAGAAAACCTACTCAGGTGGAGATTCATTAATGACTCTGCCCTGGAGTGTAAATGTGGTGCTGTTCTAAAAACGATGGGGCACTTAATATCGTGTCCTGCGTGTCCTGTTATTTGTTCACTACAGGAACTGAAGGACGCTACCGAAAGCGCCAAACTAGTTGCTCAGTTCTGGGCTGACACTATTGAGATTGCCATCGACACGCTAAGAATAAGAATATAACTTAGTGCTTACCTTGACGCTAGCAATCGGCAGTTTTTTATAAGCGTGGAGCGAAAAACACAACCGACCCTCGTAACTTAACTTTACAGCAAGGTGTAAACGGACCCTTGTCATAAATGCCATAAATCATACTTGAAACTTTGTGCTACAATATGATTATACGACTTGTAGTAAGTTCATAATCGCATGTCAGTTACAGTAAGTGGCTTCATGAAACTTGCAGCAAATTAAACTTGTTCATTTACACACTTGTTTGTAAACGACTACAACTTGTCGGCGCCAGCGATGCCTCCTACAATTTTACTGATTCCTTACTTGTCATGTGCATATGGTGTCTATGAGATCCAGCACTATGAGATCCAGCACGGTACTGTAGCGGTTGTTGTTGTATCTTTTGTATCGGTAAATAAAATAGTGTAAGTATGTAGCTGTCGGAAAGTCAAAACCACGGCTGACACGCGACGTGCAAATCGCTTTATTTGTTGTTGGGTTACATTACATGTTTTATTCGAAAAGTCTGTACAGCTAATTCGTGTTACATTTCACCAATGTGTACCCGGCATTATGTGGTGACACGGTTAATTAATACGGAAACGTTTGGAAGTATGTAACAATTACAAAGCGAAAATAAAATACAATCAAGATCACTGTGTAATATTTTATACTCAGCCATATCGGCTTATTCGTTACCAAAAATCCAAAAGTCAGTTTCACTTCCATAACTCGGTTTAAGCTCCACCTCAAGCATCATTAACTTATACTACTTAATCCGCACATTTTGCTTGACAACTTTACAACAATAAGTTAGCTAAGTCATAACGACGCGAATCTCTCGCGATACGAGTATCACTCGCGACCTTAATATAACTTGACTACAACTTGGATATAAGTTGGATGATTTAATTAAATAAATGTAGGTGGTTGTCATGGCTTACGATGCTCAGCGGCTCAGCGGCTGAAAGGCTAAACGGCTGAAAGGCTTAGGGCTACAGCTATTTAGCGGCGATAGTGCAAGATGAATGTCGACACCCGCTGACTCCCAGTCAGGGTTGAACGATCTCGTGGTTGACTTTAATAACATCTTGTGTAAAAAATGGCTCTTAGTGTTTGGGCTATGTCATTAAATACTGACGCTGTCATTAGATATATGAAATACTAGCTTATACTCGTGGCTTTGCCCGCGTGAAGTTCGGTAACTGTTCCACGGGATCACACTACCGGGATAAAAAGTATCCTGTATGTTAATCCTTGTATCAATGTGCTACATTTAACTCAAATCCGTTCAGAAGTTTTCGCGTGAAAGAGTAACAAACATCCATCCATCCTCAAAAACTTTCGCATTTATAATATTAGTAAGATATCACGAATGAACTACATCGTTGCCGACTGAAGTGGACATTACAGTGCCTTTCAAGATTAAAAGGATTTAGCATTGAGGTGTAAGTTATACTCTGTCACTTTGTTGTGCTCTTATAACTTGGACGTTTTTGCAGCCCTTGTTATTGTCATCTTAAATAATATTTGACTCCCACCGCCTTGTTTAAATCCCGGGTAACAGGAGCGAGCCTCCTGAGAAATTTCTGATGACAAACTCAGTAACACTTTGCCCAAGTTGTGGGATTCGTTCCCGTGAGGTCATGTAGGCAGGCAGGCAGGCAGGCAGTACCGCCTGCACCCGCTACACCACATACCGCAGGACTTGCATTAGGGTGTAAGTACTTATAGTTCATTGTGCATTAAAAACTTTCTGCAGCACTATTCAGTGTCATCCTTGTAACTAATCCGGCCGCAGCTGGGGGTGTAGCCGTGGACTTACAGCTAGCGTTACTTAATGATGCCGCCGCCCTAGCTGTGCTAATTACCTCCAATACCAACGACGAAGAGATCTGGAGATAAAGCGATTGTATTAAAAGAGTTACTAGTTTTGTTTATTTGAAAAAAGAGGATGAGGTATGGATTTCGATCAATATGACGTTCCTCAGTTTTATTAGTACCTCAGTAAAATGATTTAGATTTATGTTTATGTGTATGTATGTGATAAATAAAAGCATGATGTTCGTCTTCGTAATCCACTAATAGCTGATCCTATATGCAATTTTGTTGTGATCAAGTATTGTAAAGTCAAGGAAATGAATAAGCAAGGTGACAACTTAGACAGTAGGTGACAGCTTAAATTGTCAGGATTTTCAAAACCCAACTGTAATTTTTTGACAGGCGGTTGAATGAAATGCTGAATTTGTTTAACAATTAGTGGCCACCAGGGCTCGTCCTCGCAGTTTATTCATTAGGAGTAAGAAACTGCGTCTCCGTAAAATAAATACCTCTTCAACATCAGCCACAGCCCGACTTCACCCACTGCAGGGTAAAGGCCTCTCTTTGCGTGTGCCAAGCTCCATGTTCCTGTGCCTCATCCAGAATACACTCGAGATGGCAACAATGTGGTCTGCCCACTTGCCGTCGGACGACCGACACTTCTCTTTCCAGTCCCCGGACGCCGGTCACAGCTTCACTAGTAAAAAATACCTTAGATGCCTCTAACTACACCCTGCTTCCTTTGTACCAGCGCCAAGTATACAGGACAAGCTGAGTCCGGCTCAAGATTACCCAGTCAGCAAGGATACCTGTCTAGCGACGACACTCGCTCGCGAGGGTGCAGTGCGCTCGCTCCCAAGGGTGCAGTGCGCTCGCTCCAGAGGGTGCAGTGCGCTCGCTATTACGTAGCGTTAGACACGGGCATAAGAGCTGCAATCTGTTGTATAAACTAAATGAGAAGTTTGAAAACAACACCTGCTTAACATTGTAAGTCTGACAACCAGTCTTAATAAGGAATTACACAGTAGGAGGTTGTGGAGGTCAGATAGGCAGTCGCTCCGTGTAAAATACTTGTATTCAGCCGCATCCGGTTAGACTGAAAGCCGACTCCAACATAGTTGGAAAAAGGGTAGCAGATGATGATCATGACCTGCTTTACATCGTTCATGTGAGCATTTGCCAAAGCTCCTCGTGTAATAATCGCAGGTAGTCCCAATAAGACGAGGCACACCTACCTATCAATAATCAGGCACAACACAACTCAAGTGTGTGGGATGCTGCGGAAAATTTCCACCAGGTAATGTGGTTGGTCTAGTGGTCGGATGCGCTCTTGTTGACTGTTACTGGGTTTCGCCATCAGGAATTTCATATTTGCAGCCCAAAGTCTGGATTTGTGCTGAGTCGGTTGCAATAGCCTCGCCCCCTATTACATGGGGTTTAAACATAACTGTTGAAGTGCCGGTGAACCTATCACTGGTACCTACACCTCTGCCTGACTCTACGGGAAATACAGGTGTGATGACAGCGTGGTAATTTTGCGAAAACCGGGTAATCGATCTTATGGTAAATGTTAAGTGTATGTGTGTTTATTATGCAAATAGATTTTAACAAACACTTTTACACGTCTTTTTTTTACTAGAAGGGGTCGGTGTTTCGTACCTGACTACTCTGAGAAGAGACATGCTTAGCAGAGTCAACCCTAGGAATAGTTAAAAAAAACAATCATGAAACAACCAAAGCTACACAATTAAATCAATCGCTATAAAAACATATTTGTTTACAAACAGCTTGGGGGTAGCGCGCTGCACTGAGCTCAACGATCGCGAACAAGACAACAACACCCCTCACGGCACCACTGCGGCTCACCGACAGCCGTCGGGCAGGCAAACAGTGGCCGTGCCCGCCCGTCGCGAACAGTGCTACAGCGCCGGTCGGCCACTGACCCGCGCGGACTGACGTCAACTGCACTTTGTAAACAAGCAGCTTGTCGTGGCAGGCTATGTTAGGTCCGGGGACGGTAATGGATTCGGTCGATGTTATTGAATGGGGACGTTCGACTGTTTACTGAAACTTTCTGCTGGCATGTTGATTGTTGGTATTCTTCATATAGCAACATACTTCGCTTTCCTTTCTTCAAACAACTATGTGTTTTTAATTTTATGTAATATAACATCACACTTGTAATCCCCGAAGGGTCAAGCAGAGATCTACCCAATAATATTATTCACCCACTTTTTGGCAATTATGTTTAGGTCCTTTATAGTTCCTATTAGGGGTGAGCCTATTGCCATTAACCGGGCACAAATCGAGATTCTGTGGCTACTGCTGAGAAATTTCTGATGGAAAAACCTAATAACACTGGCCGGCCTAGGAATCGAATCAAGGACCTCATGCTCAGCCGTAGTGCTTGCGACCACTAGACTTACGTCTGTCATTTTATAAAATGACAGATTTTCATTTTATAGAATGCATATCTTCTTCTTCTAATGCAAAACAATGCGTTGAGAAATGAATATGTATTGACTACCTGCAGTCCCGGATCTACGATTTTTTCGACCCGGGGCAGAAACTTGACAGTGGCGCCCCTCTCTCCAGCGTTTGAGATAAATTACTAAAAAAACTCACAAATATACAGGGTGATTGGTAATCGGGTGCATTCCTTGAAATGGGTGATACTAGACCTAATTTGTAATATTTTTGATCCCGATAACTTGAGGTCCAAACGGGGTTGTTTTTGAGATATCGAACTTTTAAAGTTTTTTGGAAATTTTCCACCTCTCCACCATAACCTGCTGATTGTGAGAAATTTACGTCGTTCAGTATGTTAAACTGATACTTTTCGATAGCTCACGAGCAATTTTTTTAAATTTACTCCGGCTTCAGTGGTCGGCCCCGGATCGGGGGGGGGGGGGGGAGGGGCCTAGATCCGGGACTGACCACCGGTTACAATACAATTTAATTCAATATTTACATATGCAAGGTGTTTCGTTAATCGTCAGGTTATCGTTGAGAAGCTCGTGGCTAAATAATAACAGCCGCTCGGGTCGATCTTTAGGTAATGCCGTGCTTGCGTAGGTTGGTCTGTGGATGGGTGACTATTCATTACATACTGAGTTTCTTCCGTGCCTCGGAAAGCACTTTAAGCCGTTGGTCCCGGGTGTCATTTGTAGATCTTTGACAGTCATTAGGTAGTCAGTGGCCCAAAAAGTCCAGTCTTACCGAGGGGTATCGTATTACCCAGTACTAACTGGGTTGTGGAGGTCAGATAGGCAGTCGCTCCATGTAAAATACTGGTATTCAGCTGCATCCGGTTAGACTGGAAGCCGATCCCAATATAGTTGGGAAAAGCCTAGGCAGATGATGAGGGTGTTCGTTAAACGTGGGAATGAAATACTCATACATGAGAGCAACTTTGATTATGGGACTAACTAACTCTATGATTGAAAAAATCTGCTCTTGCCTAAAATTTTTCGAGTTACGCGACCAATAATGTGTGGAGTAGCTAATATAATTTTCGCGATTTCATGCCAGGTGTCACAGTCACCCAGTTTAATAAATATTCAGCAATATACAAACAAACTGAAACCAGTTGACGTGCTAGCGTCAAGCGTCCCTTGTAACAGGCTAGTGAGGCCGTGGTCGCGTCAGGTAGCTGCTCCCGTTACCGGCACAAGGTCGGTCAGCTCATTCACGGCATTATGTGTCACCGGTCGTATTCAACCACTAGCATTCATCCAGTAGACCGGCCTATAGATACCGCCTACTGCTACTTTTATATTGCAGTGTGTAGGGACCGAACACCTATACTGTACTTGCGGTGTGTCTAAGTTTGAAATTATAATAATGCTGGAATGAGTATGAAAATGAAAATCGAATAGAAAATGCAAAGTGTGGAAAGCTTTGAACAATCACAGTTCTCGCTAGCGACCCCAAGAATACCTTGACCTTCGCCATTTAGTCTGTCTGGGTTTCCTCTTTCCTCACAATAAATTCCGAGAAATTGTGATCGTTTACTAAGTATTATGATAGTGTTAACGGGATGAGCTCGATAACAAATCATTCGACAACAATTCAATAACAACACTTTAGTGGGTCAAAGACAATATAACGGGCTGTTTCAGCTTTGTAAACTTTCCACGAGTCACTCGCCATAATCAATCAAAAAAAGAATAAGAACAGCCACCATCATTCTTTCGCGCTCCAGAAGTCACAAGGTGCGACCATCTGCGGCCATTGTGTGCAGCTGGCACCCTCCACAATGGACGACGATGGACAATAGTTTTGATTAAGCGACACCCAGTCCTCGATCAGAATGCAACAGATCTAGTGCCTGATTGATAAACTCGACACTAATTGGAATTCTGTAGCGATTCTACAATGTTTATAACTATCAAAATATCCAGGTGTCGGAATGTTTCAGCCATCGGATACTTTTAACGAACTGTTCGAGTGGCGGAATGTTTTCACTTTTGTTGCTCTGAAACGAGAGAAGGCTTGTTCAAAAATATAAGGTTGATACGCGCCGCTGCCTTGTTTTCGAATGATTCATTCATTTACGGGTTATCAGAAACGTATCAGTTAACGTCCACTGACGAGTAGGTTTCCCAAATGTAAAAAAAACAATAATTAAAACTTTTGAAAACTCTACCACGAGTTTGCACCCCTTTATCGGTTATCGGGGTCAATTTGTTGCAAATAAGCTCTAGAAATTTTAAGAAATGCATCGAATTACAGATCACCCTGTATAATTAGTTTTCTAATGCAATTCTCAAAAGCAGGAAATCATATCTTCTATAAAACTAATTAATAGTCTTCTAATCTTCGATTAAACTCGACTAATTTCGCCAGAGAAGTTCAACACTAACTGCGGATTACCGTCGGTGTGGGTCCCGAATGTCCCGATCAAGGTACTGGTTAAGTTCCTCGCCAGTACTCCGCGGCGCCTGAGGCGGGGGAAGGACAATCACTTTTCGTTTGTTTTCCTTCTAGTACTTACTACGACTACGACTCGGCGAATGTTTCCTTTTCATCATTAATGTCAATATTGTTACAAGATTCGTTTTCTTTTTAAGTTTGCGTTTAGAGATTTCATTATTGACTGACTACTAAATAGGCAATAAGGTCTTTTCAAGACTATGCTGTAGCAATTTAATCTGCTGTTACCTGCCTACACGTCAAAACGCCACGGTCATCGACAGACGGTTTTGCCGAATTCGCGAACAAGTCTGAAATGATTCCACCATGATAACAAGTATCCTATTTACTATCCTAGATCATGGCCAACCGTGGTCTACCGGAGTGTAGAAAGCCGTTCAGCCGTGGTGAGAACAGGTAAACAAAAGGACAGATAGATAGAGTTACTTTCGCATTTATAATAAGAGAAGGCATTGTAAATAGGCACTAAACATCAGCCTATTGCCTCGCTATTCATCAATTTAATCTGATGATGTCATCATGTTACTTAACTTTTAAAATGAAGCGCCACGATTAGACGTTATTAGATTCGTAAAGTAATTCATTAAAAACAAGCTTCCTTTTGAACTTCAATTTAAATCGTAATTTCCTTCGAAATTGTCATTATTATAACACAACGAACATCACACACATTCTTTCACAAAATTAATTACAAGAAAAGCCCGGAGTCTCCCATTCACCACAAGTGGATTCAAATAATATTAAACTGGAATTCTTCCATAAATAAAACACGTCACCCTGCTACCCGCAGGGGGGTGGACAGACAAAGCGGGCTTGTTATTCGAGCGAAATAAAATTGTCTTAGTAGAGTTCGGCGCAAGGCGACGCCATTGCTTTGTTCTTGTCATCGTGCGAGAGGTGAGAACAATAAAATTGAGTTAAAATTACTTTAGACGTGCTTGTACCTGCGGACTGTATTGAATAATATTCGTACAGAATAGTTAAGTACGCTCTTTGTTTAATAATCAGTTCTTTCAGCAAGGAAAAAATGTTAAGCGCACACTACTAGGAAGGTATTCCGGAAGTGACAGTGTTAGTTTAGTTTTAAACCGTGAAAGCTTCAAATAGTGTTTGATTTTTTTTAAATTTAATGTTCCGAGGTGGTCAAGCAAAGGTCTTGCTCTATTTTGAAGAGTAACTATTACTAAGAGGCATGCTCGGAGCTTTTATTCAGCCCACGAACCACTGACTCAATGCGGGCTACAATAGTCCCGGAGTTACTGCAACATAATTAGTAGTACGTGTGTAATGTATAAGTAGTAGTGCCACACCTGCCGAGGGCTGACAAGTGGCAAACGATTTGAAAGCGTATCGTATTTCTGTAAAAGGCCGACTACTGCCACTTGTGCATGTATCAAGTTGTTCAGTAGCCGAGGTATATCAGTCCAATACATCTTTGACTTTTCGCTGATTAAATGTCACTTTGAGACTTTGTTGCTTTTCGGAAGACTATCCATTTTGTGTCCACCTTTCCCAGTACGTTAAATGTGTTTAAAACTCCCGACCTAATCCGTCAGCGGATGAAAACAAGTTCTGTGTTTGTCAGTCGCACGCCCGCCCGAAACCTTCCCTACACCCAATGTGATTACAAGTTTTGTTTAAAAACAATATTAATTTACCGTTTCTCGTGAAACGGTGAATCTTGCAAAATGGATTGAAAACGAATGGCACAATGGCAATTTTAATAAGAGCGCTCATTCTGAAGTTGTCAACGTAGCAAATACACAAAATAGTTGTTAAAGATTTACCTTTAATTTGTCTGTATTACTGCATAGAAATATAAAATCTCGTCGATTGCATTATAATAAAACTCAAGACTATAGCAGGGAGGTACGACCTATATTTGACTATAGTTCGAACAACAAGCTTGGGTCCACATAAATAATAATAATAAGTTGTATCTAACATAATTGATAGCTAATGCTTCCGACATACCCAAATACTTGTAGGTTTCTGTTGAGGAGAGGGATCTAAGGTGTATGGAATTCGAACGTTAAGTTCCCACGGATTCCATAATCTATCATAATCATGACTGCAAATTTGTCCACACCAAGTTCCATCCTGATGGCGCTACTAAAAGTTTCCGTTACCTGCAGTAGCTTCGAATCATCAGTTGCAAATTGTTGGGAGCAAAGAGTTTCAACCACCTCTCCTCAACCGATAACCTAGCCCTGAACACTCCAGCAGTGTGCTGAAAGGGTTCAAAGCTAGACAAAACCATAACGGACTCAGACTATCACCCTGGAATATGCCACGCTCAATCCTTATCGGTTCGCTGTTCCTCTGGATTTGTCAACATCCTGGATAGCGAAGGACTGTTCTCCAGTGCCCCATACAAGAAATCAGGAAGATACGCAGAGTTGCATGAGGCACCGAATCATAGGCCTTCTTATAGTCTATCCAACCTGCAGACGAACGAGCATGTAGGCTAATGGCTATATCAATGAGGAGCAGCTCCTTAGTACCGCGGGACCAGTTCCTACATCCATTCTGAGAGGCAGACATGATAGAATTGCTTTCAATATGTTGGTTAATTTTAGCTTTAGACAAGTCATTGGTCTATAATTTTTAGGCTTCGCTGTACTGACTGATTTATGGAGCAGGTGAGTAATTCCAGTCGTTAAGATCTGGGGCAGCGACCCTGATTCTAAGGCTGATTGAAACCGGGACACCAAGCGAGCGTTCGGTCTTTGGAACCACCATTCGATATTATTATTATCTCTTTCAAAGTTTTGTATCGATTCACTCCTGCGAGTTGCGCTTGCGCGGCTGCCCGTTTACCCGGTATATTGAGTCAGGGTGTGGGCCTAGGGTTTATCTGAATGTCGCTCACTAAAAGTGTACCTATTGCTATGCAGTGGTTTTTGGTAGAGTCTTTGAAAACTAACAGATTAAATTGAAAAGTCTCATTAATTAATCATTAGCCAAATATGGGGAGGTAGATAAAAGATTTAGATAAAATACCAAAGAGTGACTATAAGAAGGAATATCGTTGAATACTGTGATCCTATTCTCAGTGAGGCCACATAGCACATAATGGCTAAGTTTCACACGTTACGCCAACACTACGACGACACGCCACACAACAATGTCCTACACTATAATTATTAGATACAACAAATTCCGACAGTCCGTTAAATTATGTAAACAAACAAAAGTAATACCCGTCACGGCTTGACGAACGACTCGGGAGGCGAAAAGTACGCAAACAAAACAGAATTCGCTCAAAGTTCAAACAACTGCTAATTATACCGACAATAGGTATAATATATATATATATATAGGTATCTACTGATTACTATAAGACTGTTAATTAATGTGCAACCATAAAATACTGAATGATATATACCGTTTTGTTTGTTCCCTTCGTAATAGTTTATTGATAAATGTATATTGTATCGGATCACCATAAGGCCAAGCTTGAAGGAACGAGTTCACACAAATGGTTGTGCCGACGCCATGTTGTATATCTATAGAAATAATAGCAGTTTGTAGTAGGTAAAGGATCAAGTTTTTAAGTGAACAAATATCTAAAAACGTTAGTAGTTAGTAAAAGGAAATCGTTTATTTCGTATGAAAAGATAGTTTTCGGTTTCTTTCCTTGATTTGATTGAATGTGTTAACAATATACATCTTATATTAAATGAGTCTTTATTGTCATAGCTTAAACTGTTTACACTTTGCTTGCCTTAGTTAGTTAGTTTAAGGATCATTTTAAACTTAACATCTATAACCACTATCTATTGACCACTGACCTCAAAGACGATGAGGATATTGATAGGGAGCGGAGGGCGCTGTGTGTGAGAGCCAACATGATTGCCTGCAGATTCAGGCGTGCCTCTAAAGAGGTGAAGCGCACTATATTTAGTGCGTACTGCACGTCTTTTTATACTTGTAGTCTGTGGGTTCATTATACTCAAAAGTCATACAGCGCCCTTCGCGTCCAATACAATAATGCATTCAGGAAGCTGATGGGGTTGCCCCGATACTGCAGCGCATCAGGGATGTTTGCTGAAGCTCACGTGGACTGTTTCTACACGGTGATGCGGAAGCGGTGTGCTTCCTTGGTCCGTAGGGTGCGGGGCAGCGCTAACAGAATCCTATCTATGATAGCAAGCAGGCTTGATTGTGAGTTTGTGAACCACTGCTGCAAGGTTTCGGCTGGGCCTGTCACCTTGCAGCAGTGATGTCAACATCTGTTTCTGTTTTTGTCTTTGTATTACTAACATAGTTTTATAAGTACTTTGTTACTAACACTATGAGTCTTGTTGCTTGAATTAAATGATTAAATTAAATTAAATTATAACTTGTATCTACTTTCTGTACAAATAAAGAACTATTATATTATATTCTATAGGTACTAAAAACCAAAGATTAAGTTTCTGTAGTTAAAATATCAAAAAGCCTTAATTGGCCCAAAGGCCAAAAGTTAAAAAATATTCACTCAGTTTGATACTCGCTAATATAAAAAAGGTAAGTATTGAGCAAAAAGTTAGCAATTTAATACACGTGTAACTTTAATAAATAGAGTTTAATAGGCTTTATTATGATTAATAAAATAAAAAATACGTGTGGGAATTCCCATGGTGAAGAATTTTGTAACTCTATTTTGATATCGCAGTCGTCCTCGCTGTCTCTGTCAGCTCCGACTTTCGGTATCTCGGTACACTCGTGCAAAGCGAAGGAGATATATTGGACTATTAAGCACAGAATTAACATTGTGTGGATGAAATAGCGGCAGGTCACGGCAGCAAAATGCGACGTATTCCCCTTCAACTCAAGGGGAGATTTATAACTGAGTGACTGCTGTGCGTCGCGCGTCGTCCTGGTTCAATTCTGATGGTGACTTCATTAGCGGTGGGCAAGGTGTTGCGGGTTTTCACTTACAAAATACGGGATTACATAGATGGGGTGATGAAACTGACAGAATGTGAGTGGACATTGCCAACAGCTCTGCCTAGCCCTTCGGGGTCGGCGTGGTATAGTAATGATTTAATCAGTATAGTTTAATGATGGTGTCCCGCCATAGCATTAGACGATAAACGCTACACATAACCTAGGATAATAGCTGGAAACTCGTAGTATGAGGAAACAGTAATTCAAAGATGAGTAAACCTTCCGTCGGGCTCGGTGCGGCAATCAATTTATTATCATATTATGTTGTTATGTGATTAAATATGACAGGCAATTGAGTTCTAAATGAATTTACCTGTACCTACAGTGTACGATTTATGTTTTATTCAGATGCTGTTTCGTCTAGAAATTAGAATGGATAGGTTTTGTAATACGCAAGTGAGTAGGTACCCCCTGATGTAACTGACATTTAATGGTATTTTTTCATAGATAAACGATGAGTAGAAAAGATGAAGATAACAATTATTTGTTTATTTCTTCTTACATTTCACAATGTGAAGTTAGAACAACACAAGGTTGAACACGAGGATAAATATGAAAATTAATTATTTAAGTCCGATGTCATAACTTTGTATGTTATGTAAACCAATTAATTATGAAATTCTTGGGGTCTGTCTCAATTATTTGGAAATACAGCCACAATTATCATCACTCGCATCGCAGGTCACCCTGTTATGCGAGTGATGATAATATACATACAGATGGCATTTAAAAAAACCCGGCCAAGTGAAAAGTTCCGTACCATCGTAGTAACGGAGCACCCTATAACTTGCCTATATTCTGTGAAAATTTCAACTGTATATTACTGATCATGAGATACTGCCCGCTGACAGGCAGACGGGCGGACAGCGGAGGCTTAGTAATAGGGTCCCGTTCGTTACCCTTCGGGCAGGGAACCCTGAAAAACTAAGAAAACATACCTTCGACCTTAGCATACCTACGCATAAGCAGCCTATAATGTTCCCACCGCTGGTCCAAACGCTTGAGAGGGAGTGGGTGGTAATCCACCACACGGGCCCAGTGCGGGTTGGTAGATGTCACATGTCTTCGAATCTTTGATTCTAGAACATGCTTAAGATGTTTTCTTTTACGGTTTCGAGAGCTGTAGTGATGAAAGAATCGACGACCAAGAACTGGTAGCTAGGGCCGTTACCATAGCTCCTGTTCTGAGGTGCAGTTAGACCTTGGTTTACATAATTATTTGTTCTTACTTTAGATCGTGTTAAGTGTCTGCCAGTGTCCTCAGCTAGCTAGTTGACGTGTGGCTGATATCGATATGTTCCCAGTGAGTATGCGGAAGTAAATCCTCGCTGCTTGCTACAAATATCGAATAAAGTCAACAACACACAAAGACCTTTCCCTTCCCCCAACTTGTTCAAGGTGAGCACGGCTTTACGTGCTCCGCCAAAGTTTTAGCCAATTATTAAGTTTAAATAATACAAGAGAGCTATCGATGAGTTATCATATTGTAGGGTTTAACAAATTATATGGAAGTTAACAAATAACCACCAATTTCAAGTTTTGCCGAGGGTCTTGGTTCTGAATATCCGCGATATTATTGTGTATGTCTGCGGTGTATAGTGCAGTGTTGTTTACTATGGAATTGTTCCACGAGTAAAGTTACTTCTTCACTTCAGTTTCTGGGCAGTCAAAACGCTCCTGCAGCGCTCATTGTGTCGCCAAAAAAACTTATATGTGGCATAATTCTATACTTAGCTATAAAGTATGAATAGGCACCTTAACATACGTAAATATAAGAAGGCGTAGAGGTAGACCGTCTTTTGGAGATATAACTTCGGTTATATGTTATAAAGTTGGTCGGATATCGGATATGTGATCACATTTCCGCTGAGAAATCTCTCCAGACTTAATATCGGTGAAGCGATTTCGCGACTTTACGTTAACGTAGGTACCGATTATTTTATGCGTTTTACTTTCTAAATAAAATGAGATGTCATACGTTAGGTCGCGTTACTCAAAGAGGCAGCGACAAAGGCAAAGGACGTCTGGTTATAACATAATAATAATAGCATTCTATTATCATCTGCCTTGTTTCTCGTGTAACCGGATGATGAGTAAGTCACACGGAGCAGTATCGGTAACCGTTGCTTATCCTTGAAGATCGACCCGTGCGGTTGTTATTCACGAACCGCAGCATTATAATATGCATAAGCTGTAACACAAACAAGAAATGACAGAACAAATCGAAAGAGATTTCCGCCACACTTCTTACCTCGTACACGTGCTCTTATAAAGAACACACAACAGTGATTGGAAGACTCAGCCTTTGAGAAAGATTGCTCCCGACACGTAGACACGCCCCGGACTGATATCGATAATACGACAAGCGAAGAACAATTGATACGACAGCGGAGTGGTGCAGACCAACGATTTCGTAGCGCCCGACACGTCAGAATATGTCCGTAGCGATCGGTGTACTAATGTGTGGTTGAATTAACTGAATATCTGAAATGGGGCTATTGTACTCATAATTTTTATGGGTCCAAACGCGGAATCGTGAAAAACAGTCTCTAGAGGTACGATCGCAACATTCGATATATTCGCGATAGAAAGATTGGTCCCATAGTAACGGTATAGTAAGTAGTATAATTCACGGTATTTATACTAGGATTATGCAAACCGATTGCAATCTATTGACAGTATTATAGTCCTCAATTCCTCATGACCGTTTTCAGTCACGGCGGCCAATCTCAGCGGAGACTATTTTATAGCCATCGACGCAGGAAATATTATAATGTACAAGTGTGTGCACTGCGCAGGCACAGGTGCACTCTTATCCCTTTCTGTCAAAGTCCGATGGGACGGCAATCCGACGCGACCGAACACAGATCAGGAATCCGTAAGCATTAATAAGGCTAATGTAATACTGGTATTCACCTGCATCTGGTTAGACTGGAAGCCGACCCTAACATATTTGGGCAAAGGCAGGTAGATGATGACCAGACTAATGCTAATCCATAGCCATCTATTGTCAGTATTAACCAGGGTACCATCCAAGGCTGCACACTCGCCGACATACGTGCACTACATCAATACGTGTACCTGTCGGTCTGTCGTAAGGCCTATATCCGCCAATTAGTCGCCCGTGTGCCCCACCATCGTCTCAGGTTCACTCGGAGCTCGGCCGGGTGCCGCCGGGTGCCGCCGGGTGCCGCCGGGTGCCGCCGGTGGCCGTTAAGCTCGGCTACCGACGTGTCGAGCAATATTTATTGGACACGGCTCCAACGACACCGGTTAGTGCGCAACTTTTATTTTCTATTGCTGGATTTATTGCTGTGTTGTTACGTCAAAGCCGTTATGTAACGGAATGTGTTTGTTTCAAAAGTTTTCATCTGCCTGATTTTCCAAATCACGTTACTATGGTATTTATAACTCACCAGACATATGTGTTCCTGTGGACTTTGCTGCACCACTTCTTCCCAGCTAGGAAGAACACTCGGAAGTGGGGAAGGGCTGGCGTTTTGGGGAACGCCATATTTTATGCAATTTTGACTTTCAAAGTCTGAACTGACTCAGCCTAATTTGAACAAATAACTCCATTTTTATTTAACCGATTTCAATAAGAAGAAAGACATTCGGGATGCTGCATGTTGCGGTCACCAAACTATTTGCTAAACATGCTGATTACGGCAACTATACTGTACAACCATTCTTTGAACAAACACGCTCAGGCTTACAAGTGTAAATCGATTTATGTCAACAACAAAAACCCAGCTTCACAACCTAATATTATGAAATGTTTTTCCTCGATTTTCATTTGTTGAAAACTTCTTTCAATAAATCTGTAGCCCGACTGCACAACATCCGCCGACTGTAACTCCTGCGTCCCCCTGTAGCGGCTCGCTCCGCAGCACCGCAGTAATGGCGTATAAAACTGACATAAACATTAACATTTGTCGTTAACGGTGTAACTCGGCAAGTTATGGGGCTCGGCTAAATCTTGGGGATACTGTTATGGCAAGAGCTCCAGACAGGCTTGTCTGTACTCTGTGACTGGTGGCGACTGTGTTTGTGTGGATTTTGGATATATGTAGGTACGTTAACTTTTCATTTCCTCTCCTTTCCGATTTCTCTCCTTCAACGGATGACATTTTTTTTTCTTGTTTGATTTCTAACTGAACATAACATGCCACCAGCACTCCAACAGGGTACATATCCAGACTCCGGGTTACACCTGAGAAATTTCTGATGGAATAACTCAATAACACTTTGTCCTACCTGGGAATCGAACCCAATTCCTCATCCTCAGCAGTAGAGTCAGTAGTATTACAATGTTACTCATCAGTTCAGTATATCATAATTAGCGTGGAGTCATGAATTTAATAGACTGACGTTATTTCGTTTACGTGTTTACCTCATTTGGCTCAGCACCGACCTGTTCGTCGCCAGGGACAGCTGCCAGCTTGCTTTATTCCAGCGTTACTGTTTTTACTTATTTGATAAATTATAACATTTGTAACTCCATGCACATGTAGCTAAAACCGGCCAAGTCTATCAATAGCTTGCTCACGTGTTGGCCAAACACCTTAGATATTGGTCCGATTTGGATAAGCTTTGAATCAACGATATGTTAAACAATATGATCGTCGCCAATAAAGCAATCAACTCCTATTGCTTGTTTTATTGGCGACGGTCGTATTGTTTTTTTTACACCCCTCGCCCGCACAATATGTGTACTCAAAGGAGTGCTTGAGAGAGTTGACATATATTCGTGCCATCTGAGTGAATTCGCTAGAGTTTTGTTCAATTCTGTTAGTTATATTTAAATATTAATATTCTGTGTTAAGTCAGATTTTATATTTAGATAGATTTTTAAGTATTAGCCGTAAGTTGATCTTTCAATTTATTTGGTGTGTGTTTGCAAACACTATTGTATTGGGGTCATCCTGTAAAGATAGTGTGTGTGAGTTTAAATAAATGTTATTAAATTATATGAAAACCGACCAAAGATGACATCGGTGTCTTTTTTATACATTTATAATTACAGTTTTTGTTTAAAAAAAATCTGCGTTCTTAACTTTTTTAGATGTAGGATGTGCCATATTTGTTTAGTTCGGATAAAATGTATCCTATGTTACCCTGGCAGTTATGACTAGTGACACCTTATTCATCAAAATCGGCTCAGTTATTTAGGCGCTACAGTGGATTATAAAAATGTTAATAACATACATACGGCCAGTTTTTACATCAAACAGCCAAAGTAATGTCATAAAGTAAAAGTGACGGTTTAAGTTTCTCACAATTTTAGCTGTGGGTTTAATTGTTACTTTTGCTTTAAACGTGGTAATAAATAAAAAAACTCACATTAGTATAATTGCTCTGGACTATTCTAAAAAAAGAAAATAAATGAATTTTGTTTTCTATAAGCATAAACCCCCCAAACAAACACAGATGCTGACAGAAACCCTAACCCTAGACGGTCGACGTCAGGGGCACCCCGAGGTTCGGTTAGTTAGGTTCCTTTAAACCCTGCAGACAGCAATGGGAGCCCCGCGCAGCGGGGCTCCGTCGACTGTATTGTAATTAAATGATATTTAGTAGAAACGTGATTTATCCTAATTAATCTAAATGAGAAATGAAAAATGTATAGATGATTAAATATCATCTGATGCATTTGTAAAAAGAATTGTTTGCCAAATAAATGAATGTAAAACGAGTGTTAATAAAATAATACATTTGCGGAATAAGTTGTTTTCGAAATGAATAGTCTACGAAACGTTGGTTGTAGAATGAAAATTTGTCAATGGAGTTTTGGTGAAAGTTTAGTGAACCCTCTCAGAGAGACTCCAAGCTTAGCCCGCTCCATAGCTCGCTGAGAGATCCTGAACATGTCCCTCAGAAGCAAGTCCGAATATCCTCAAAAAATATGATTGTTTACGAAAGTAATAGTTCTAAGAAACGAAACAAAGAAAAGTAACTTATTGTCATCATCATTCGTCACGACCACTGACTGACCACTTTCTGTGACGCGTTCGTTTTCTAGAGAACTGACACGATTTTTCTAGAGAAAAGAATTACCATTACGGTATCAATAGGGAAATCGGGTTATTTGCAGTATTTACTTTCTTAAAGGTTTATTAAGTAAATTGGAGAAGTACCTACAGTGCACGCAATCAGCAAGTGCGGTGGTCACAGACTCACAGGTCGTCCCCTCATAAGGCTAATTAAATCCTTGTATTTATGTTATTTGCAGTCAAAGATGTCTTTACTTTATGCTTGTGTTAATTGGGCTGATTTCAGAATGACTAAGTAGTGATGAAAATGTAATAAAATGTTACAAGTTGGCTATCAAAACTTGACGGACGTTAAAAAAAGTGCTTTCATAACTACGTTTTAAAGTATTTTTTCTAAAACATCAGTATTTGTTTGCATTTTTAAAAGCGAGTTACAAGTTCAACTATAGATACGGTTATCGACACTGTCAAGGGGAATACCTACAAGTATTTCAAGATCTTAAATAAACGGGCCAAAAAACGAAGGAAAATCTGTCGAGCAAGTGCTTAATTCAAAGAAAGTCGAACACGTTTTTTGAATAATTCCCATTCCTTGTCTGTGAACGCCGCAGATGTTTCCGATTATTTTTGAATCGCTAACTAGCTTTGATTTTGTTTCTTTTTTTGTTGCCTGTTGCTAATAACGGTTTTTCTTCGCCGAGGTAATGGTAATAGTTTTTTTCTTAATATTTTTGGCAAAATAACCCATTTTTATATAATTTGGATTATTCAGAAAAAAAAGATGTGACTGATCGTACATCAGGGTCAACAAATAGCTGTAGCAATATGATTCTTAGGCCTTGCCTGTAAGCTATAGCATGATATAGTTAGATTAGCATGTACATACATATTTATATTGTTTTTTTTTTCCTATTTTAATTAGGTTGTCGTATGAAATTGGTTTCGATCCGAATTGGACCCACTAACTAATACACTATTGGAGTCAGCGGTGGCCGGAGGGTTTGGGCTTAATCGAGAACGCCTTGACCTATCACAGTTATCTTGCAACAGTGGATTGTTTAGTTCATGTGCTATCCTTGATGACAGCTGTTTGGGTAGTCCGAAGCCCGAAAGTCTGACAGCCACAAGTCGGAGTTGTGGAGGTCAGATAGCAGCAGCCAGTGACATTGGACCATACAGAGTTGGCAAGGCCTAGCTAATAATGTCAATGAATGTTTAATTATCACCTTAATTCAAATATATTTCGTTCCGCAATGTTTAAACTTATACTTAGGTAACAAACTATTTGATGGAATCCTTATTCCTTTGTTTTAAACAGCACAATGTAACAATCTAGTCATGATCTCGCAAGTAATACTTAACTTAATGACAGCACATACAACGTGACGGAGCCATCTGATTAAGGAAAACACCGCTTGATTGGCTTATGTAACGGCGTATGTACTAGTTTATATACCGGTTATTGTATTATTTACGAGAGTTATTTATTATTCATCTAGCCGAAAAGGAAAATGTACAGTAATTGTGTATCTACCACACAGAAATTTTTCATAGGTAATTTAAAAAAAACAACTGTTTCCTACAAAAGTAGAATACGGGATCGGAGGGTTCCGAATGATCGTCTGGACACGTGGTCACCGTTTGTGCGACACTACGTCACTTCCACCCTGTATAAGAAACGGAGGAAAAAATACCGGGTTTTGAAAGTTAATCGAGATCAGTGAACTTGTTTTGAATAATGAAAAACACATCGATTGAAAACCTGTTAATATGACTTTTGGAAACAGCGTTTAAGGGTTAAAACAAATAGTTTATGTAAACAAATAGGTTAGTTTAGCAAATTATTTATTTATTATTTATTTTATTGTGTTTGGGTGGCTAACAGCTAACAATACAAAAAGCAACAAAAAAACAAATACAAATGCTGTTGACAAATGTTCTGAGCTACAGAAAAGGCATGGAAAAGCAATTCCATGTTGTTAGATGAGGCGCAACCCCTTGTAGGGTTTCAAAAATCGTTGTACGGTTTTTTATCTTTTAATTAAAAGCTCAAAGTCAATTTTGTGTTTTTTATTTAGGCCTATTAATAATGTACCCACTGCTTGAGAGGCAATAGACCGCATGACAGCAAACCCCTTCCATTTTGTAGGTCTATATAAGACTCGCCGGTTTCCTTTACCATTTTGAATGCAGTGACGACGCAATAATTTACAATTACTAAATTACCTGTTCGCGTTCGAACACACGACCTGCAACTTGGAAGTCCCAGCCGTCACCACTAGGCCACTCCTATTCATATACCTTTCATCAACGCTTATTTTAGTTATTTGTCCACAATAAGAAGCTATAAAACAAACTTGGTTTTCGTTTTATCCTACCGCAGTACGAAAGTCCTCACACCACAAGTATACTTCACCCCTCCCCCCCACTTCTTCTCACTTAATTCACCAACTTTTTCCACAAGATTTTCATCTAAATGAAACCGTAAGGACGCGACGGAATAAAAACGCACTGTCACCCTTTATTACGTAGACTGTCGGAGGAGCAGCTCGTGAGCTCGCTCGGAGGTGACAACAGACTTCAGCACTATTTTCGAGCACTTTCCTCGCTGAATAGGATTTTATGCATAATGCATCGGGACTGCTGACTGAGTCGCTATCACGCCGGAGATCTTAGAGGGTGGGCACGTGGGTAGCACCTGGGGTTAAGTGGGTGCTTCACGTTGTGTATTCTCGCTTCGTTAGCGTAAATGTGGAAGACGTGCTGTGTTGGTGCATCGCGATATGTTTATCGCAAATCTTTATTAAAATGTCTGCGTCCTTGGTGTACAGTTCGCAAGCGCTACTACATAAGGTCTTGGGTTCGATTCCCAGGCTGGGTAAAGTGTTGTTGCGTTTTCCATTAAGAATCTTCTCTGTAGCAGCCTATAACTTACTTGTGCCCGGTTGATGGAAATAGGCTCGTTTTGTTTGAATTGTAATTATTACATAATAATCTGTGGCAGGGCTAGCAATACTAAACATAGGGTAAAAAATACTGATATTCAGCTGCATCCGGTTAGACTGCAAGCCGACCCCATTAACACAGTTGGGAAAAGGCTCGGCAGATGATGATGCATAGTTGGACCCACTAAAAAGTTCACGTGGGGTCATTGACCATTTGAAAACTCACAATATTCCCTTAACCTATAGGAGAGCGATTGAATCTCGCTAATGTAACGCTTAGGTAACGATGGCAACTTGCCAAAGCCTCAGGTAGGGTAGGGGTTACCGATCCAACATTTGAAAAGTCCTGACAAAAAGCCGGACTTTAGCATAAAATGTTTTTAAACTGACGTAGTCACTATCAAACAATAAACATGGTAAATATCATGTTTTTAGTGTTAATGACGGTTTAGCAGAAAAGTAAAGATATTTAACTTTTAAATCTGTCTTTGGAAAAAAGGCTTTAAGTTGTAAAGTGAGACAAGGTCAGACAAAGTCCGGACAGAGCGCTACAAGCCGGTTGTGGTCGGAGACATCCGGACGGTTGGTGAGCCTACCCTCAAGTAAAAGATCGAGTCTTTTCGTTAGTACCGTACGTAACAATAACAGCGTGTAATCCTATGGTATATCACCGGGATCAAAATAATACAGCGATTCAATTGACTTAAAATCTTTTAATAATACTTGTACTCTGTCAAAGTTATTTTTACAAATACGTCGTATGCTTTCTTTTATTTTACAAATTAGGTACCTTCATTACATTGATATAGGTATAAATATTGATCTACGAGCCATTAGGTACCTATAGGTACTTATTTTGTTTAGTACATAATAATTTTATAATATAACAAAATGTAATACTTGACTAATCTTAAAACAATTAATTCAAATCAATTTTTCTACTGCATGTTAGAGGGATGTTGCTGGGAGTTTATTTGTTCGCGAATTCTTCTCTCCAGTTAAAACACTACGTAGAAACTATTACACTTACAAAGGTAATTCTAGAACACGGCATAATAACCTTCATAATTATACGTATAGTAACAACTATAGATACTTATTTTCCTTCCTTTTTGTTCTTCTAGAGGTACGACTACCTTGGTAGAGTATTCTAGGGGAGTGGTATAGCTAGTGGCGACTGGCGAACCTTCATCAAAATCTATTCCATAATTTGAGATTTAAAACAACACGTTCACACAGACACTAAAACCGACTTATACTATAGGTACTGACTTATTAATATATGAAGACGGAATACATTTGTAGTGTTCATTAAAACTACTTGCGTCACTAAGGTACCAATTAAATTGTCAAAGTTCCTAACCACCACTCCGCTCTGCCAGTAGGTACTCGACCACTTACTCTCCCGAATTCAAACGATCCTCAGGGAGGAGAAAGTTTAATTTGTCAAAGATAGATTAATGTTTGACAGGCAAGCGCACTGTTTCATAATGAAGAACTAATTGGCCTCTGAATTTTACATAAAGTCGGTTTCATTTTAATATCGAAGCTAATCCGACTTGTCTGGGCCTTTATAACTAAAGGTTTCGGTAAAACATACCTACTTTCAAACTACCTGGGCTATTGATCAACACATTAAGACACAAAAAAGAATCGAAACATTTTTAAGTTCAGTCTGACGTAATAATGTTTCGCAGCACAACACTATCCATTTTAGCCTCTGATAGCACACTCTCTTGCCAAAGCAATGTCACTCAGGTGTCTTGTTCCACACATACGCCTGCAAACCGCACAAAATGTTCGGGGCAGTTATCCGCTTGGATGGCTACTCTGTCGTCGGCATTACTCAGATCTTCAACAAGCCGAGTGTTAACCTGCAGGTCGCCCTTCCCAGGACCCTGCTTCACATTCTTATCCCCTTCGCTCTTATCCGGTCCTTTCTTATCGCAATCCACGTTGATCTTGATGTTAAGTTCCACAGTATTGGGTCCACTTTCACGTATAGCGTTGCTGATTTCCTTCTGGTAGGGTTTGGTTCTCTTCTCCTTGATGACACTTTCGTTCGCGACTAAGGCGGGAGTCTCAACTGCTTCATGGTATGTTTCTGTTCCGAAGATCAGATCTAGCTGTTCTTTGGTCGGTACATAGTTTGTGTCGGGTACTGTTCTGGATGTTACAATTGCGAGTAGAGTTAAGAATATTAGAATAGTCTCCATTTTGTAATACACCGGTTTTGAACTCGTTCGCAAGTGACTGGTTCTCGCGTTCACGGTCGCCGGCCGACTGTTTACTTTCCAGCAGCGTCTTACACTTATATATAAAGTTAATTTGTTGTATTATACTATGGTAGTTTGCGGGCACGTTGTGTCTTATTTTGCGAAATTGTATCATTTGGCGGCAAAACTAGTGATTAAGTTGTAGCATCTGACGTTTATGGGTTTATTTCTGTTTTATATAAATTGGGTACTTAAATAGAACAGGAGAATTTTCTCTGTTTTGAACAGTGACGTTTAATGTTCTTGCGCATTTACAAATTATAAATGGGATGACATGTGCTCTCGTCGGTGCTCTCAATGTTGCTAGCATGTGCCAACAGGCGTACGGGGTGAATGTTTCACAACAGACATTTACTTAATATGTACAAAGTTAATAACTAATTGTATCGTTGGTCCAGTGGTCGCAAGCGCGACTGCTGAGAATGAGGTACTGTGTTCGATTCCCAGGTCGGATAAAGTGTTATTGGGTTAACCATCAGAAATTTCTCAGTGGCAGCCCTGAGTTTGGATGTGTGCCCGGTTGATGGCAATAGGCGTGCCCCCTGTTAAATGGGACTTAAACATAACTGGCGAAATGTAGCACACCTTTGCCTAACTCTTCTGTTAATAATAACAGAAGAGTTAGGGTTTTGATTATGTTATGTCGTGATATTATGTTATGTTTTGATTGAGTAATGAATTGTCGTGTCATAATTTTCTTGTTGTTTGTGGGCCCTGGCTGTCGAGTGACGTGTTTGTGCCTTGACCTCAACTATCTAAGAGGAAATTGCCGTAATTGCCTAACAAGTGCCACTCATTACGATATTTTACGGTTAGGTTGGGATCGCACGTCGACGTGACACTGTAGTTGATACGTTTTTAAAAACAAATGCAGCATACAGGTTGCAAGCGGACCCTTCACGAAGCCGTCAATGAAAAAAAACACGGTTTACGGTAGCGCCCCATATAACGCAGAACATGTGCTGATATACAATGAGTAGTACAGGGGTCACAGAGGTAATTTAGTAAAGTTATAACATTTAAAACTTGTTAAAAAAACGCCTTTTGGAACTTTTTTCTTCAATATCTTCGTAACTAGGTACCCAGGTACCCTAGAAAGGTATGGCGCAGAACATAAAGCAATGACCGCAATGATGGAAAGAACAAGTGCCTCTGCTTCGCTAAGGGAGTTTTTAACACCCTGTATAACTGCCGTGTGGGCCCAATATTACACAGTAAAATGTCGTACTGATAATTAGCCGTATGTACGAGGACTTTAGGGCTAACATTATGTAGAGACTTATTACCTATATTTTTAATTATATTAATAATTGCTAAATATTATAAAGAGAAGGCTGTTCAAAATTAGTTTCTGCGTTTACCGAAATACCTAGATTTTTTAATACAGCTACGCCTCGCCACACCTATGACATACGTAATAGGCACCTCTACGTCACAATCAAATATTTAACGAGTTGACGTAAAACAGTAAGAGCGTCACGTACCGGCGACACGCTCTATGAGCACGAGCTGGTTCTGATCTGACGTGACGCGTGTTAGTTATAGCAGCTGTAGCGTGAGCTCGTCTGCTGTTCCACATTCATCAGCAAGTATCTTGCAATGAGAACATTGAAGTGAGAACCTTGAATGACCCCATGTCGGGTGTTCTAATGTAAGCGAATTATGGGCGAACCTACACGCGTCGTCGAGCTGAATCAGAATCATTAATGTGTTAAGTTAAACATAGGTTTTAATATTGAGGATCTTATAAGTAATTAAGGTTCTCGCTATGTTTTGTCATTTGTGACATTCGCATTAAAAATAATTATCCAAAAAAAAAAAACCGCCATCCAAGTAAAGTTATTTTTTAAGACAAGTACCTACAGTTAAGAGCCCAAGACAAGTTAAGTTATTTTTCACTTTTCTAGTGTTTTTTTGGAAGACGTTTTTTTAAACATGTTTTTATTTGTCCCTTTTCAGTTGAGAGATCGTACACAAATTCTTGTCATATAAGAATTTATACTTTGTAGTTAGTTTGTGTTTTTTACTTTGTTTTTCTCGTGTTATAGTAACTTATGCTGATGACATCATCAGCATAAGTATACAAACAACAAAAATACATATTATAGAAGATAACTCGTAAACTAGCCAAGTAAAGTTTATCAAATATGGGACCACCGCGCAAGCTTCATCACGAAAATCGGCACAGTAATCACAGAGAAATCAGTGAACACATAACCTCCCCCTTTTTTAGAACTCGGTTAAAAACAAAATGTCAATTAAAATTAAAAACATAAATACAAAATGTCAATTAATAATGATAACATCGTGAATGCATTCGGGTTTTCAGCATAAATCGAGCGATATGAGTGATAAAGCGAACGTCGCGCAAATGCAAGCGCGACGTTCGCTAATTTTATTAGGAACATCTCGTGAGATGGTCGTTGTTTTGTGTATTTATTTTAATTGAAACGAACCTGAGTGAGCCGCGTGTGTGTATGTGATCCTTACACTAACCGTTTATAAGAAAACTAACTTTTGCCTGCGGCTTCGCTAGCGGTAATTTAGAAAAAGACTCTTATTAACACACTACTAAAGTAAAGTTTCTATAATAATATAATTCAATTATGTTTCAAAAGACACGTCGCCGCGTCGGCGCCACATATCATCATAAGAACGTAATTGTTGTTTTCGAGAACTGTACTTATTTTCGGCATGAAAGGTACCTTATGTCCGTTTCCGTACATCTGACAACGTATTTGCAAAATTTCATGTTATCGATTCAGTGGTTTAGGCGTGAAAGATAACGAACAATCAAACAATCTTACTTCGCATTTATAACATAAGTTAGGAAGTTAGGATTAGGATGTACGGGGCACCAACGCGCAAACTGTTTTCATCAATTTTAGCACATGATCCTTTCAAACAGAAACTTCTTTGTCGATTATTTTAAAAAAACTGCTGTGTTATACAAAAGCGTAATAACTATGTACAGAAAACGTAGGCCTTTCACAAGATTATATTTTTTTAGTCACTCAACGTCAGTACTGTAATGGAAAAACTATAAAAAAATATAAAATTTCCAGGATCGTTATCATTGATGCAAGCATACAATGAGACTTTCCAACTTTATCTGGGTCGGACGCAGTGCCTAAGTCACGTCCGCAGCGGTGACGAGCCAGGTATTTCATTTGTGAGGCAGGGGTTATCGCCTACCATCAGTCCATCAGGGCCCAAGTCTACCTAATCATGAAATGACGTACCTACTATTTGTTGCTGGGCTGTTTGCCAAGTCGCACACTGGTACATCCTAGTATTCGTTTAGGTTATACCCAATTACATTTGAATTATTTTCTTAAACTATCTTTTGCCCGCGGCTTCGCTCGCATTGTTATTGGCTTTCTGGTGTCTATGTTTCCTTTTTGTTTGTTTTTATTAGCTGTAAGTCCTTCATGTACTTACTAAAATTAATAAATAAATTAATTTAGAATTTCACAATCAATTCGGGTTGTACTCTGCTTGTAATAATATAATTCAATCATGATTCGAAAGACACGTGGCGTCATCTATTATCATAAGAACGTTATAATTGTTTTCCTCGGGAACAGTACTTTTTTTTCGGGATGAAAGGTATCCTATGTGCGTTTCTGTACACCTGACAACGTGTGTGATGATCGGTGAGATGATCGGTTCAGCGGTGTAGGTGTGAAAGGGTAACAAACAACAAACTTACTTTCGCATAGGAGTTAGGATTAGGATGTCTTCGGTAATACCCATTAGTTATGTAAATTGATTATTTTAAAATCAGTAGTGTTAAGTAATAGCGGAGACGTGGTTTGACAAGCAATGATGTTCACTGCAGAACTTCCTTGTTTCTTTCAAATCAAATAATTTATTTCGCTTGAATGTGGGTACACATAAGGAGTAAACACAACAAAATAGCTCAGGACCATATCCTACCCTGAGGTGTGCAAAACTAGTACATATTATAATTAAAATTGAAAAATCATGCGGAATTAGAATGTCAGTAATTAAAACAAATGACATCATACATTACATTATAGTATGACGTCAGAAATTAAATTTATTACATTTATCATTTACTTCAAAATTCTTATCGGTTAAAAGTTCGTCAATTGGGTAATAACAGTTGTTAATTAATAGATCTGTCAGTTTCTTTTTGAAAAGTGGAATTGTCTCATTTTTTGTTACATCGGGTATTTTGTTAAAATTTTTCGGACCCATACATATAATACTCCGCTTTAACAGGGCGGTATCGGTACCACTAACAATTACGAAATTTTTATACTGTCTCCTGATTGGCCGGTTTCTATTTTCGGCCACTTTATTAAAAAGATGCATTTAGCACCCTAGAAAATAGAAAGTGATGGGAATGTTAGTAATTTTAGGGACTTAAATACAGGTACGCAGCTATCTGTTACTATTAAATAGCGCATAGCCCTTATGCAACGTTTATGAGCCTTGAACACCTGTTCCCTCAGACTACAATTTACCCAAAATATCTTTGTAATCAGTCCCAGAGACCTGGGGCTGACTAAGCTGCCACAGCGAGAGACAGAGTGTGCTGCCGACGGTTCTACACAATGAGCGACGGAATAACATACGAGCATGGAAAAATGCGTATCCGTGTTGATATATGAGGCTCAACCCTAAAGCTATTATCATTTTATCACGTCATGAGCTTTTATCGCCAAAACAAGAATTTATCAGAATAGAATAGAATATTCCTTATTATATAAACATCGGGGCAAATTACATTTTTTTAAAGAAAACATTTCACATAAGGTGACAAAATGGGTTGTCTTATCAGTCATATTTGCATACAAGTTTCAAGTGCAGGCTACACCGCCAGCTGGCGGGCGGGCGAGCGACGCCAACGACGCCCTTTTTCTTTCGATAGTTGGCGGTGTGAACCGAAGTATGAAAAGAGGTAAAACGATGCGTCGCGACTCGCGCGTCGTTCGCTCGCCCGCCACCAGCTGGCGGTAATGCCGGCCACACACGTTCCAGTATACTTGCGCAAGTCCAGACTTGCGCAAGTATACTGGAACGTGTGTTGGAAGATAATTGCGCAAATTTTCGACTTGCACAAGTTCTTGAAAAAGTTCAAAATTTCAATTCCCAACTTGTGCAAACTTGCGTTTGTGCAAGTTTACTTGAACGTGTGTGGGAGCATTTCGCGCAAGTTTCAGTATTGTTTTAGCCACCTACATTTAGGCACGTCATTTTCGCGCCAAAATGAACGAGACTACCGAGAGGCAAGGAGTTCGCGATATTATAGAAGAACTAGCTGACCCGCGCAACTTCGTCTGCGTCACATAAGAGAGGGTTAGAGAGGGTGGGTCGTAGGCACGTCCTATTATACAATTCTAAAGGAGCACATCACACACATAATGAAAATGAATAAGATATTCATTAGAATCAAAATTCAATGTTAGAGCAGATTCGTTCAAAATTAAATACTTCTGATGAATAACGTATTTATTTGGATAAGGATAAATACCATGTTTACAAAAACACCTTTGCAAAAATAATGCATAATTTTTGAAGAAAATTGAGAACCATAAAAAAGATGAGTGTGTAAGTTAAAAGATATACATATGCTATCACGGACTTTTTTTAGAACTTTTAAAAGGAACAATTCCGTCATACATGATTGCTGCGTAACTTTAACCGTTAACGCAGCGGACGCAACGGAAGCTCTCAAAAGGAATAAATTTTCGGCGTTTTTTATTTTGTGTGCAATACAGAATAAGAATCACTAAACTATTCTCGACAGCCTCTACGTCTTCATCCTCAGACACTTGATGACAGCTAGAGCCCAGCTAGATCTACAGTTATCATCAAGGTGCATGAAATGAGCCCGAACACGATATAGATGCTGTAAACTTTTGAGGTCCTATTGCAGCTGCCCTCCGCTCCATCGTCAGACCCTCGATGAAAGTCATACTCCAGCTAATTCTAAAGTTCTCATCAAGGTGTATGAAATGAGCCCAAACACGATTTTTAGGGTTCCGTAGCCGAATGGCAAAAAACGGAACCCTTATAGATTCGTGTTGTCTGTCTGTCCGTCTGAAAGTCACAGCCACTTTATTCCGAAACTATTCGGAATAAACCGTTGAAACTTGGTAGGTAGATGTATTCTGTGAACCGCTTTACGATTTCTATACAATAATTAAAAAATAACAGATTAAGGGGGGCTCCCCACAGTTCCGATAGTTGTTGAGAGGATCCGGCAATTGGGTCTCGAGGTGGCTTTGCACAAATCCGAGGCCATGTGCTTTCATGGGCCTCGGAATGCGCCACCGTCGGGATCCATGCTGACGGTAGGAGGGGTTCCCTTCGGCGTCGAGTCGACTTTGAAGTACCTAGGACTCGTCCTCGACAGCCGGTGGAACTTCGTTGTGCATTTCCGACGTTTGGCTCCCAAACTGAAACGGGCTGGGGCTGCCTTCAAGCGGCTCTTGCCCAACCTGAGGGGTCCAAACGCCTCCTGCCGTAGGCTCTACGCGGGAGTCGTGCGGTCCATGGCCCTTTACGGGGCCCCGGTGTGGGCGCGTTCAATTAAGCGGCGTGCCACCCACTACCTGAACGCGCCCCAAAAGGTGGTAGCCGTAAGGCTAATCCGGGGGTACCGCACGATCTCCCGCGAGGCGGCGAGCCTCCTAGCCGGATCTGGAGGCGATAGTCCTCGCGCGCCTGCATGAATGGCGCGCGGAGGCACTACGTCGGGGGGAAACTCCGCTGCCGCGGAAAATCACCGCTCAGCGGACAAACCTCCGACGCGATCTCATGGCGACATGGAGACAGCGACTGTCGCAACCCAGTGCAGGGCACGCCACAATAGTGGCGATAAGTCCCCTCTTTGAGGAATGGCTAGAGAGGCGCCACGTCGCCCTCACCTTCCGCCTGACGCAGGTCCTCACCGGACACGGTTATTTCGCGAGGTTCCTGCACCGAATCGGGCGGGAGGAAACGCCCGGGTGCTATCATTGTGAGGAGCGTTCGGAGGAGACGGTGGCGCTCACCTTGGAGGTCTGCCCCGCTTGGGCGGAGCTCCGCCGTGTCCACGTAGCGGCGATCGGCGGCGGCGACCTCTCGCGCCCGGCCCTGGTTCAGGCCATGGTCCGGAGCGAGAGGGAATGGGAAGCCGTCACCTCCTTCTGCGAAGCAGTCATGCTAGCGAAGGAGGAGGCGGGTCGCGAGAGGGAGAGAATCTCTCGCCCCAGCAGCTGCGGGGGACGCACCGGGCGTCGGGGGCCACGTGGTGGCTACCGGCCACCGCAGGTGCGGGCCTTTGGATTGTGAGTAATGGGTTAGCGTCTGAGCCGCGCGGGTACCTTACTCATAGATCTAAACTCCCCTCCCGCACGCGCACCCCGCCTTGGTGACGCCCACTTCGCAACGGGCCGTGCAGCAGAAATCGTAATATTTTTATTTCGCCATAACTTCAAAACCAAACGTCCAATTTGAATCATTTAAAGAACAAATATTATCTACATAAACTGTACTTAGTGATGAAATAATTTATTTTGATAAGGATTATAGCATGAGTAAAATAAATGCGTTTAAATGTAGTCCAAAAAAAATTCAAGATAAAAAATGGTTGTTGTGCCTCTCTCTCACTCGACATAGATAGGTATAGTGTGTCACGGACTTTTTTGTAGATATTTATAAGATCTACAATTAATTACAACATTTTGTGGTTCTATCTTTTATAGTTTAGGCAGCGTACGCAAAATAAGCAACTTTTCTGGTTGATTTTTTACACCTTGTGTCCGAAAAACCCAAATATCTTACGGAACCCTATTTTTTTCCAAAATAAAATTTAGCCTATGTTACTCGTGGATAATGTAGCTTTCGAATGGTGAAAGAATTTTTAAAATCGGTCCAGTAGTTTTTGAGCCTATTCATTACAACCAAACAAACAAACAAACAAAGTTTTCCTCTTTATAATATTAGTGTAGATTAATAAATATGTACAGAAATGAGCCAAGTCTTTGGCAAATAAAAAGTAAAAACTATCACCACAGGGACAAAAAAAAATGCTGCTTATAATAAAACAATTGAGCAAAACCGAAAATTCGAACCAAACGTAATTTATAAACATAATATGTAATATATATCCATAGCATAAGTAGCTCGCTGCATGTACGCACACTTGTACAAATATCATTGAAATGATACTTGTGCAAGCATGCTTGAGCCGTCTGTGGTCACCTTCGAAATACGTGTATTTGTGCAAGTCTGGACTTGCGCAAGTATACTGGAACGTGTGTGGCCGGCATAAGGCCTGCGCTTTACGGTTAACGTATTTTCGTATTTAAATATTCCGCGAGGCAATAAAGACGTTCGTACTTATGCAGCAGTGAGGGGACTCCCAATGCTAATCGGAAATAAAAAATACGCAGAACACATATATTAACGGGTACTTATCTGATAAACTGCTGGCAGTCATTTGTAGATCTTTGACAGCTGTTATAGGTAGTCCGACAGTCTGACAAGCAGCCTCACCAAGGGAAACAGGGGTATCTTATTACCCAGAACTAACAGGGCTGTGGAGGTCAGATAGGCAGTCGCTCCTTGTAAAAGGTATATATGAGTAGTATTCAGCTGCATCCGGTTAGACCGGAAGCCGATCCCAACATAGTTGGGAAAAGGCTTCCTAGGCAGATGATGATGGCCTGATAAGTGACACTTCCAGTTGACGTTTAAAGCTACCCAAAGTAACAATATCATATGACATATGAGTTTGTAACTGTAAAAGGGAGACTTTTAGACTTTTTTTGTTAGTAGGTACTTATAGATAAAAATATTTTTGACGAAAAGCAAAGATATTACTTTTTTTGACCTCGTTTGTCTGTGTGTCGCAACTCGCAAGCGATTCCTGAGCACGAGGTTATGTTATGATTTAACTTTTAGTTTGGGGACAGTTTCCACTAAACTCATTCGTTTCTACGATAGCTAAAACGTTGTTGTAAATATGACGTGCACAACACAATATTGTGGTAGGCATGTGTGCAGGCTTGCTGTTCCTGTCGTGTAGCCGTTGGTGCTGCGCTTTATTCAGAGATTCATTTTAATTAACGATAACTAAAAATATGTTCTTCCTAGACAATAGTAACTACTATTCTATATTATATACTGTATAATATATTAAAATAGTTATTGGCTTTATGTTTGATATATATTTATGTATTCCATTTCCTCTTCATCTTTTACACACAGTCTCTACATCTCTTTTTTAGTATCCATTCGCAGGATCACCCATTCGTTTCTTTGTTATAAGCTTTTATTTTATATTTCGTATACCAGAAATGGTCAATATGAGGATTCTTACCGTTATATTATGTAATGTAACATTTATATATACCACCTACTAACCCATATTTTACGAATAAATTATTTGATTTGATTTGATTTTATGCTGGAAGAGATTCCTTTAGAAATGAGCTTCACCTTTGGACCTATATTTCTGTCCTTTCTTCTTTTCCGTATTGAGTGTGTACATAAATTGTAAATAAATTACTACGCAAGTATCACATACTAATAAGCTCATATATTTGTTATAAATACCCACTATTATGTAATCAATAATTTTATTAGAATTGATAATTATTTTCCCCGTTACATTGTGGTCATCAAATGATTGATGTATTAGGTATGTGTTTCGGAAATCCTAGATTGGTATTGAATTTGTTGGATATTTGTCACTGTCAGAGGGATTAAACATTTATTATAATTTAATATGGTGATAACCTGAGGTTAATGACATTCCTACTTATCATTTTCAATGTAAACTTTCACTTAAATAAGCTTAATTTCACGATTGCCCTATTTACGCACGTTTCCAGGATAATGCAGGTGTCAGGGTAATACGGAATTATCAAGGCATTCAGAATTCCAAGAGGATTGCCCAATTGCATTCAAAAGAAATCATAATAGGTCTTTAACTATGAAATTGCCGTTTTTTTCTCACATTTTAACTTTATGTAACTTTGACGTATAGTTATATATTTTTTTAATCCATTTTTATTGGATTAATTGTTAAATGACGTACCTTTTAGAATTTAAAACCCGTCCTAGTTGTTGCATATAACCTCATAGGGAAATGTGTCAAAACACCTGCTTCAATGTGTCGTCGGTTTCACTATTTTAATTAGATATATTTTTGACATAGACTGTGTTTTGAGAATTTAAGATACGCAGTAATACGCAGCTTTTTTCACTCTAACCTTTGCAATTGCATCCTACATAATCGGTACAGACGACAGTTTAAAAAAAATATGTTAGTATGGTACCTCATGCATGAGGTTGTGGGTTCAAATCCGGGCAAGTATCAATGTGACTTTTTCAATTCATATGTACTTTCTAAGTTTATCTTGGACCTCACAGACATCGGTGAAGGAAAACATCGTGAGGAAACCTGGACTTATAATTAATATAAGTCTGAAATCGCCAACCCGTCTTGAGCAAGCGTGGTGATCAATGCTCGTGCCTTCTCTGTATGAGAAGAGGCCTTTGCCCAGCAGTGGGACAGTAACAGGCTGATATTATTATTAGTATGGAATTATCACTTTTCACGAAATCGTCCATACAAATCGGCAATCTCATGCTTTAACCCCTAATAAGAAAAACCCGTTATTTTCTTATGTCTAAAGATGACGCGCTAATATGTAAAAGCTAAATATAAACACAATAATTTGGAGAATATTCTTAAAAACGAACAACACTAATCTCACATTAAATAATTGAGCAAAAACACACTCTACGTTAGTTTTGTGCAGATAAGATCCAACCTCATTCTCCGTAGCACACATACACCAGGTCGAGCTAGCTGTATGTGGTGGTGCGGAAAGGGTTATAAACGGTTACAGTTCTCAGTACCGTGCCATTTCTCAGCGGATTGGTGATCAGATTATTTAAAACCGCAGAACCTAATCTGTTTAAATGACTTTGATTTCACAATCTATGCAGACATTCTTCTGAAGTTGAAATGTGTTTAGCTCAAAACTCAGGCACGCGTATGTGGTCTTCCCCTTCTCTTACAGCACTAACTAGATATTGAAAACATTAATGCAAAACTAACTCTGTCTTGGTCAATCTGTACCTCTTCGCTGACGAGGCCGCGGGCACCGCAGTATTTTATAAAATACAGAACAGTGAATCGCAACAACAGAAAGAAAAACTGTTTCCTTCGACTTCAAAATGAAAATCACTATTTATTCCCACTGAGAACGTTTGTAGCGTATACCTCACGGGAAGAGAGCGGCAAGGAGGGGTTGAGGGGGGTCAACAAAGCTTAGCTAATTACTTTAAGATTGAAATCAGGATTATACAGGTAAATGCAGTGTTTATTGAGTTCAGGGTAGCAGCGGTGAATGAGATTGCAGGAACGCACTGACGCCATAGATCTACGAGGAATTTATCGGTTACGTATGACAAAAACTGATTACCTCTGAACCGGTAAATATACCGCAGTGTTATGGATGTACTCACATAGAGTATAGTAACTTGGTAGTGCTACTGGAAACCTAATCCGCGAAGGGTTGGACATAAGTGTACCTACAGTGCACCCAGATGCGGGTGCCGGTTATGTTTAAGTCCTATGTAATAGGGGGCGAGCTTATTGCCATCACAAATCCAGACACCATGGCTGCTACTGAGAAATTCCCGATGGAAAAACCCAAAAGTCCATTACTCGACCCGGGAATCGAACCCAGGACTTCATGCTCAGCAGGTTGCACGCTTGCAAGCACTACACCAACGAGGCGATTAAAATAGTTGAATAGAAGATCCTCAATAGGCTGAAACGCTTAGAACCTGGAATAGCGTGGCGTGTGAGAAACTGATCAAAGTCATTGCATTGGTAATTTAAAATTATGAGTGCGGATCTCAACTAGCCAAATGTGAACGGCTATAGCACTGCTTAGCCATTCTAAGATTACTGGCGTGATGATCTTTAAAAATATCAGGTGCATAGTATTTGCAAGCGGCATGCTTGTATGACCAGATGTATGAAAGTCCACGAAGCAAAAGGAGCATTCAAATATTTAAGGAGCGTAGCAGGTGAGAGGTTATGAACGTATCCCAATAAAACGAGTACGATAGATCGTGGGTAATCCGCAGTATGTTTGTGAGATAGCTCAAAAGGAACGATAGGTTTAGGAAAATGTATTATTTCTATTTGTTACCCGTTAGCTAACGTATAGTTAGATTTGAAATTTTCCTGTAAGCTATACTAAAATAAGTTATAGATCTATTGGGCAGTTTTTAATTTTTTGGATTTTTTTTTTCGGAATTGTAGTTACCAGAAATACTTCTATTGTACAAATAAGTTCAAGAAACGTTACACATTTACTTTTCATAGTGATGAAAAAGCCTATGACGTTAATTACGAAAATAAAGTTGTTAATAGGAAATAGAAGGGGAAGTAGTTCAAACCAAAGTCCCGATAGAACGCGGGTGAACCCGCTGGTAAATCCTCAATAGGCAAATGTGAGCTGTATGTGGTACTTCACAGAATCGTTACGTAGGTGAACTACAGAAGAAGAGGTACATACACTTCATAGATAAACATTATCATTAAATGCACTACTATATATAGTCCACGTCCCAAGCTTTGAGGTAAACAGTCCCTGGTTGGTGGTGTGCGCAGGCGCTTCCCCCATCAGTTATTGTGACTACATATTCAGTTTACTGATACAGTCCTTTAACGATGGAAGTGATCACTGCTATGGTCCTGATGCTGTTGGGTGCCGCAGGAGCCAGGAGCATTCCCGTTCACAAGAACGCTCTTTCAGAACTACCGCTGGAGTTTGTCAACCTTAGGAGTAATACGAAGACCCCTCTCGCTACAATATTCTCCACTGGGGAACTGGTAGAAAGTGTGGACAACGAAGAAAATCAGGGACTTCATTTGAACAAAAACGCTAACGAAGATAAACTAGTTAAAGATCATGTCTACAATGTTGTGAGCTTGGATACCGATGACAACGGAAGCATGGACAACCAGGAAGGGAGCAATGACAACCGAGAAGACAAAATGGATAGTGTGTTAGGATCTGTGACAGTGATGGAAGTACAGAATAATGAAAAGACTGAAAAACACTTTTTAGAAGACAGGGTAGCATTCGAAGTTCCCTGTCCTCCAGGCACGTACAGAGTCGGGACACAATGCGTGAAGGAGGACGTAGACCAATGATCATGATCGTATTTTAAGTTTACAAGTGCCAGTTTTGCGTGACTTGATTTGTTTTAAAATGAAACCGAATTACTGGCATATTGTTTGTGACATCGTCCAGTTAGAAAAACCGCCCTTTTAAACTCAAGTTCAGTCATATTTAAAGATGTGTGATTTATTTTGTTATATATATATATTATATACTTAGGTAGAGCAATTTTGTTGATGGGTGAAATATCATTAGCTAGAATTTAACTAAATTTATAATATTCTGTTTCTGATTGTCCTCATCATTTTACTAAATTAGATTCTATGTAATATTCATGATGGAATTTTTAAACCAAACAAAAGGTTATTGTGTAATAATTAGCGCTGTATTAATTAGCAATAATCGTTCATATTGTGTATCTATACAATAGCGCGCATTAACAATGAGCATTCAGCGTTTTGTTCAGTTGTTTTCTCAGTTGTTATGTTTTAATAATTTTCATTTAATATTAATCTCTCACCTGAAAATAAATAACAGTACTTCAACAAAGTTCTCATTATTGTAATTGTATCTTTATATGCTTTAAAAAAAATCTGTAATTTCACGTTTCCGTTTGGTGAACGAATCATGAAGTTATATGGCTCAGACAACTAGACCTTGACCATTCTCTAAGGCTGCTGAGCTATCCACCCACGTAACGTTAGCCCATGCAGGTAGCAACACGACGACGCGAAGTTTATATTATTATTTACTTTCGAATAGCTTGTTGGCTGAGAACAAAGTCATACATCTCAGAATAGAGCGGAAGGAAAACACTAATTAATAATTGACCGGGGCCCGATATATGTAGCATAGCAATTATATGATTTAACAACACACATTACAAATACCTAAGCCTAAAATAGCATGTGGAAATTGTATATAAACCCGAGTCAATGTTATGAGGTAAATACTAGCAGTGGGGCGGAGACCGAATCAGTTCTCGTTACCAGAAGACACATTCATCATGGAAGTAGCTACTGTAGTGGTCCTGACTCTCCTTGTGGCTGTAGGAGCAAAGGACATCCCTAAGTATAAGCTGATGGACGGGCTTGTAGCAGATGAGAAGCCATTAGAAAACAAGGATCCTCAAGCTTCGGGGCCCCAATTATTTGAAAACCTTAAAAAAGATGTTGTTATTTTGGATAATTTGAAACGAACCCAAAAACTGGAGATTTCAAAAGGATTGCAAAACCCGTGGAAGTGGCGGATGGAGGAATGGCTAAACAGAATTAAATGCCACCGACTGCAGGCCAGGATGTCTGTGTAGAAAAGTCAAAGATGATGAATGTAGGTGCAAAGCGTAAATCGATACCGTATAGAACTACATCATAGGTCAGTATTATTACTTTATATCGTGATGTTTGAAATTGAATTCGTTGTTTTTAAATTATATATCTATTATTATATATATATTCTTATTCTTATTCACACAAAATAACAAATATACATACAAATTGCAATAGCTTATGTAGGTACAATGGCGAGTTTAACCCAGAATTTGGCTTTCTTACAGCAAACCTAACTTAGACTGCGAGATTTGCAAAAAAGGATACATTTATGTGCATTAACATTACATTCTGTTACTTAATTTTATAAACTAAACTACATACATACAATATAGTATACGTACGTATACATACCTATAAAATTCTATTTATACATATACAAACATATTGATCATGTTGACAGGAAATGTTCCTATTTATCTTATATGTCTATAAATAAATATAAATTAAATATCCCGTTATCGCCACATTACTATATTTAAATAGGACTTTGGGAACCGTATATAAACACGAGTTAATATTATGAGGCAAATAATAGTAGTGGGACAGTGAACGAACCAGTTGGTGTGACCAGAAACCCAGTAACTGTTGAATAGTTAACCTTCGCGATGAAAGTGGCCACGACTGTGATCCTCACAGTCCTAGTGTCTGTAGGAGCTAAAGATCAGAAAAAGAACCAACCTAACAAGGATTTAAAAGTCTTTGACAAACCTGTGGAGGTGCCAGGTGGAGGAATACTAAAAGTAGTCGAAGTGTCACCGCTTGCACTCAGCTGCCTCTGTGGAGAGGTGACAGGCGGTGCTTGCAGTCACAAGAACAAACAAATAGTGTACTTGGATGCGCGTGACTCTATAGAGGGGTGGCCCTCCGACCTAAGCGAAGCAGATCCGACAGTGAAGCCGACAGTTAAGCCGACAGCAAAGCCGGCAGCAAAGCCAACAACAAAGCCGACACGAAACAAGAAAAAGAGGACTCATGGATAAACGATCACCACAGACATATTGTCATGTCATATCGCTGGGGAATCGGTAATCTAATCTACTAGCTATGCTACATGCTAGCTAGCTATGAAGAGAAGTGTTTTCTTTGTGATCTTCAGAAGTTTACCAATGTTAAATTATTTTGTTTTGAAACACTCTTGGAATTAATAAGTATTCTTAATAGGTACTGTTACGGTTGTATTCAGTAAGTTAGTAGTATACTTTCTGCCAGCTCATGGAAATCCGTGAAGTTGGCAGACAGACCGAGTTATTTCGCATTTATAATAATATTAGAACAGTTTAATTCAAATGTCTTAGTTCAGTTAATGGAACATTATGAAAACAATGATTGTACTGTACTTTTAGTATATTGTTGTTAGTATTTATTTATTAAATTCATTTTAAAGCTAGTTGTTGAATAATTAAAATTAAATAATAAAAAAGGTAACGACGTCCATCATTATTGGCACCATGATGGATGACGTTTCATGTCGGCTCGCTACAAGCCTTCGTTTAACTTCTTTCTTCGTCTAACTTTATAATAATTATTATTTAGTTTTCAATACCATGTTGGTTGAGTGCATCAAAACACCCAAAGTGGTCAGAAGTTATACATTTGAAAAGAATTTATTGAATGTAGGGATTAATCGTCACTGGAAACAGAACGGGAGGAAAACTTTTTAATAATTGACATACACACACATGACAAGTACCTCGGCCTATAAATAAACCCGAGTCAATGTTATGAGGTTAGTAATAGCAGTGGGATTTTGAACGAATCAGTTCTCGTGACCAGAAGACACATTCATCATCGTTTTGAAACCAAATACACGCATTTGGAACCGTATAGAAACACGAGTTAATCTTACGGGGTAAACAATAGTAGCGGGACAGTGATTCAGTTAGTGTGACCAGAAACTCATTAGCTGTTGAATACTTAATGTTACGCGATGAAAGCGGCCACGGTAGTGATCCTGTCGGTCCTAGTGACTGTAGGAGCAAAAGTCGGTTTTGAAGTCAGTAAACTAAAAGTAGTTGAAGTGTCACCGCTTGCACTCAGCTGCTTTTGTGGAGAAGTGGCAGGCGGTGCTTGCAGTCACAAGAACAAACAAATAGTGTATTTGGATGCGAGTGACTCTATAGAGGGGTGGCCCTCCGACCTAAGCGAAGCAGATCCGACAGTGAAGCCGACAACTAAGCCTGTCGGCTTGTTAGCAAAGCCGACAGCGAAGTCGACAGTAAAGCCAACAGCAAAGCCGGCAGCAAAGCCGAAAACAAAGGCAACACCACAAACGAAACAAGAATAAGCGGACTCGTGGATAAACGATCGCCACAGACATAATTATATATGGCTGGAGAATCCTTTATTGTAAACACGGTGAATCCGATCTCCTAGCGATGCAGAAAAGCGTTTAGCTTCTTGTAGTATAAGATTGTATTTCTAAATGTATCTATCTGTATCTGATTATTATAAAAGGGAAAGGATTATTGTAAAATATTATATATATATTTCAAAATCAGATATTAAATACATTAATAAATTAAAATAACCTAAAGTAACTAACTTAAAAAATGGCGTCAAAAAACTCCTCCTCAACGCTGTCAACTGGTAATGTACCCAAGAGACTGGCGGCGTTGCCACGTTGTATGGCAACGCTAAGCCTAAGATTATTATTAAATATTATTGATTTTGTGTATTTGTAAGCCTATCTGTATACCAAAAAATGTTCATCAAAACCCGTTCAGCCGTTAAGGACATGTTGCCGAAAAGGTAACCGACACACAAAGTTAGTTTCACATTAGTTTATAATATTAGAATGGATTCGTTCAAATGTTTTCTGTAAATGATGAAACCAATGATTGTACTGTACTTTTAATACACTTTTAGTATAATTCCGTATAGTAAAAGCTTGTTTGTACTGTAGTGATCTTTTCCTGCCCCAATAATAATATCCTATCATTTTACTGATACTCGATCATTTTCCTCATGTAAATTGTTGAAATGAAGTAATTTCATATTATTTCATTCCACAAAGTGTGGTAACTGGTATTTTATAACGGGCTGGTGTTCGCAACTCCACGTCAAAGCGCATATTTGCGCGCTGTGTGTGGTAACTTAAAATTGTAATTTACTATACGTATATGCATTTATTACAAACTATGAGTAGACTTATCCTACACTATTGTGACCAGAAATCGATCTAGCTAGGTAAATCGATATATCTGGGAAAATTCGTTTTCTCTTTTTACACCCGAGCAGAGCTTGGTCGCCAGGTACTAATAATATGTACCTACAAGTATCAAAAGGGAAAAATTTTCTGAAAACCTCAAACGGCGGAAAACAATAATTTAATTTGGGCCATTTAGGGTTAAAACACTAAGACCTAAGGTGGGTCTGTATGCCTACCAAGTCTTCCGGGACATCGCCAGGCTGTTGGTCGACTCTTCACGACACCACCAAAGGGCTGGCCTATTTTTCGGTCAAATTATTATTATTGCCAACCAACGTGGCAACGCTGCCACTCTTCTCGGCACTTTTCCTGTTGATAGCAAATTAAAATGTAATGAGATCATTATCGACCCTGGCGGCACAGCAGACCAAGTTTCAGAGAGGACGTTTTAGTACTAGACTTATCTAACTACACGTCATTTTATATCTAGAGGTCTTTCGGCTGAAATGATGATGACAATGATTCAGCTACATCCGGATAGACTGGAAGCCGAGCTAGGTAGATGATGATCGCTGTTGGCCCTTCGACTACTCCTGCCCAGTGTGCTTAAGTCATTCAATAGCGGAACGGATATCGGTGGTTGGCACACGACACAGGTACACTATGACCAGGTTCAGGACATAGTATACTTTTTATCCCGGTAGCACCTTCCCGTGAATGGTTGCCAACTTCCTCGCGAGCGAAGCCGCGGGCAAAAGTAAGTAGTGGCATAAAAATTGAAGTACATATACAAATTTCTTTTATTATTTAGAATTCAAACAAATACCTAAAAGATATAGAATGTTTACAAGCTGGGAGGCAAGCTCAGTGCAGTGCAGTATCTTTGATAGATTGAGATTTGTTCATTCTTCATAATTGTTGAAAGTCTTTTGAGTGTCAGTGTAATCCATTGCTTCCATTCCAGGCCTTTTCGTTCGTCACATGAAAGCGCACAAGCTTCCTCTATTATTTCTTCTTCAAGAAAGTAGTGTAACTAATCCTCATCGACGGGATTGCAACGTTTGTTCATCCGTACTTTTCCGTCAGGGCAAGGATCAACACCAAGCCAGCTCCTGTCTCCAAGTTCCGTGTGGCCACCCACTTCCTCATTAGCTTCACCAACATCTACTGGAGACACATCTGCTTCGGTTTCTGCGCTCCTGGTAGCAGCTATTACGAGTTCTTCATAAGCTGCTGGTTCATTATCAAAGTCCATGAAAATTAGTTCTAGAATCTTGTTATCTATGAAGTTTTTCTTTGATTGTGGTCCTGGATGTTGCACGTTGACCGCTCCCTCTCCTCCTGTTGTAGGTACTTTAGCATCAAGTGCTGGATGTCTGGAGAAGTCCTCGATCAGTTGCAGGTAGTTTTCTTCTTCTAAAGGTATTATGATATTCCTTGCTGCAGCGGTTCCCAGGAGTGCTAGTATGATCACAGTCGTGGCTTCCATTGTAGAATGACTGTAAATCAGTTGAACTGAATATTTAGCCACAATATTAGGAGAGCACGGTCGCGTCGCGCCGTCCTTACGACAATGAGCTTCTGTTTTAGACTCTTCAGTTAATATAGTGCAAGCGGGAGCATTATGTGGAGCTGTTTCCTTAAGAGTGACGTAGTTGTAAGGTAGGTAGGCAGTCTATCGTTTTACCTTTTGAAATTTTTTATACAATGATGTATGTAAGCTTATGACTAGATATTGTGTTATTTAATAAATATATAATATATACATAAATATAAAGAATGAAAGTAAGTAAGTCCCTCTGGTACGAGTTCATGTCTAAACTTTGAAACTATGTAGTCTTTAAAAGTTCGAGTACTTGGATACTTTTAGTAGTGGTTCTGATAAATAGATACGGAAGTCAATAGCAACTCATAATGTG
This sequence comes from Noctua pronuba, assembly GCA_905220335.1. Taxonomy (NCBI): domain Eukaryota; kingdom Metazoa; phylum Arthropoda; class Insecta; order Lepidoptera; family Noctuidae; genus Noctua; species Noctua pronuba. Next base: position 297,040 of record LR999913.1, read on the forward strand.
CTAAAAATAAAAATCTGCGGAATAAGTCGTTTGTGAAATAAATAGTATATGAAACGTTGGTTGTAAACTAAAAAATTGTCAAAGCAGTTTACGTGAAACATTAGTGAACCGTTCCATACATTTAGACCGTGCAGGTATTGCACTTATTTGTAGGAAACAGCAGATTTTTTTTAATAACACTTAGAAATTTTTCTTCTCAGAATGATGTACTGGATACGTGGTAACCGTTTTTGCGTCGGTGTCCCTTCCATCCCGTAGAGTACAAAAAACAATTAAGGAACAATACCATTTAGTTATCATAAATTGATATACATTATAACAGGGTGAGGTGAAGACATTTGGAGGTACTTTTTTCAAAACTAAAAAAATATTTAAAAAAAGAATTAGCGTTTTACCCTTATTATAATACAAAAACACCATTCTTGATACTTAATTTTTAAAGATTATTTCTTCCAAATGTTGTCCGTAACTGTCGCTAGCATGGTTCATTCTGCAGTTCCAATTTCGAGACGCGTCCGAGCATTTCGAGTGGTATTTTGCGAATAACGCGAATAATGTTAGCTATAGGTCCCGTCACGTAAAAAGAACGCTGACCGCTCAAATAAACTTTCTCAATTTTTTTTATTCCAGCCTTTTCCAAAGTACTAAAGTACCTATTACTATTCTACAATGAAACAGTTATACGTATGTTATAAAACAATAGCTTAGTACTTAAGGACGCGACTGTATAACGTGCGCAAACACATCCCCTCCACTGTAGCTCAGCGTTCTTTTTACGTGACGGGACTTATACCAGTTGCTCAATCGTACCAGACTTATCCATACAGACTTTGAACTTTACGCAGCCCCAAAGGAAAATGTCTAGGCGTGTGACGTCACAGGATCAAGACGGCCAATTCACCGGTCCGAAGCGCGAAATTAACTGTTCACGAAATTGTTCTCGCAATAAGACCTCATGCCCACGTCGTCATGTGCTGTGTGGCAAGCGCTTCCAAACTTTTCGATGGTATAGCGAATTGTGCGGTCGGCAGGCCGCACGCTTCGCTAAATGCATGAAAGATCCTCCTCGTGAAACACTGATTTTGATAATACAGCTGAATAATTTGTAGACGCTGTGCCTGTTTGGAAAGACTTACTTCCCTGATGAAATATCAAACTATACGCAACAAAAATACCAGTTTAGGTTAACACGATTCACGCTTCCTCTGTCAAAAAATCCATCTACAAAATCCATATAAAGTACCTCTAAATGAACCACCCATTACATACTTTTCCCAACTATGTTGGAGTCGGCTTTCAGTCTAACCGGTAGCAGTTCTGAATCAATACCAGTATTTCACATGTGACTGCGACTTAGACTTTCCGGTCAGACTTTCGTAGTCCCATCAACCCGTAACGGCTGCCAAGATCAAATGACAGCCGTTACCAACGCTTCCATGGCTAGGTGGAGTCACAGTATGTAGTAATTGATTATTAAAACTGAATCAAAAGTTATTTATTCAAATCAGGTTAATCAGCACTTTCTGAACGTCCAAAAGTACATGAGACAACCCCTCAAACGTTTTGGGGAGTTGTCTTCCTTCGCCCGAATATGCAAGGACCGACCTCGGCAAGCGATGCTAAATACCTTAAAGATCGGCCCGTTGTGCTGTAATTATTTAGCCACGAGCCTCTCATCATCTGTGCCAACTTCTAGTGACTGCCCCAAATATAAACCACCTTACAATAACAGGAAATAGATCCACCTACCTACCGTAGTATAAGAGAACAGTACCTACACGACAGTAATATCAAATATTTGTGGAAAAACTATGGGAGCCGGATATTACACGCCAACACACAGTGGACGCGGGGGGAATGTTAAGTGAGGCGTGTTTGTATGAGGCCCATACAAATGGGTGACATCTGCAATTCTGAATAGGCAAAGTTGTTTAGGAACTGACCAGAACGCAATACAGCGTGGGTTCTACTAGCTAAAACCCATCCTTTACAAAATTGTCTAACTAATAAGAATATAAGGGTCTAGAAAAAGACAGCGTCGGTTTGTCAACGACAACGGTGCGCGGTGGTGGTAAAGTCAAAAATGTATGGGATTGACGCAAGCTACCGAAAGCGTATGTCAAACCTGTCGAAATAGGAAATGTGTTGAAGTGTTGAAAGTTATTTAGACCGTCAGGTGTTCTGGTTCCAGTTCCGGATCTGGTGCCGTTCCGCACTAAAGAGAGTGCCTTCCTTTCACGCAGAAAATGAGTATGCGAATCGGTACTTTATGAATGTCAAAATTAAATAAGACAATCCTCTCAGCACTGTACACGGCTATCTTACCCTACTGCGCATGCCATAACCAGCCCAATTAGCCAATTACAAAACACAAATATTTTAATTAAATTCCTTTGCCACGCGCGTAAACAAACTGTTATTGTAACCATGACGTATGAATGGGAAATTCCTTTGGTTTATTTTTTATTTTTTAAAAGGTGCTCTGTACTTTCTACGCTACTACTTTCAATTCGCTTAGTACCGCATGAGTTAACACACATAAATCTTCCATGGAAACAAACGAATTTTGAAAAAAAAAATTGTTGGTTCATTCAAACGGCTCTCTTCCGTTATAGTTAGTATTTCCAACGTACTTTTAGAAAATGACAAGACACAGGAAAGTGCCACGTTTCCTGGCTCGCCACAATAAAAGGTGACCAACCAAGACTCGTCACACTTCCACCATGCTGCACTGCAAGGAAACTTAACAAAAAACTAACATTACAACAACTTAACAAAAATTATTCATCATAATTCACGTCATAATTGATGACGTGAATTGTGCATCCGCTGTGTACTACGCTATGACGCATCGACACATCTGTATTGCAACACACACTACACAGGTAGACACAATGAGTATCGTTGGTCTAGTGGTCGTAAGCGCATCTTGGGTTCGATTTCTAGGTCGGGCAAAGTGTCACTGAATTTTTCCATTAGAAATTTCTCAGTGGTAGCCACGAAGTCTGTATTTGTGGCCGGTTGATGGCAATAGTCTCGCCCCCTATTACATGGGACTTAAACATAACTGATGAAATGAAGGTACTAATAAGTAGGTACACATCTGCCTAACCCTTCGGAGATTGTAGGCGTGATGTTATGATGATGTATGTTAAGTAGTAAGATTTTGCTTCTGATCGAAATCAGCAAAGACCTTATTTACCAAAATGTTTGAGTGTATGTGTTGTATTGTAGTAGTACCTAGTGGTATTTTAAGGTGTGTCCAAACATAAAGCGGCAACCGCGCGCGGCAGCAGCACGCGGCCCGCCGCGCTTTGATTGGACGACAGCCGCGCGCGAATGCTTGTCTACCTGTCGCGCACAAACATTTATTGTAAACTTTCGTCAGTAATTGTGTTTGGGCGTATTTCTGATTCTTACTTATAATAAGTTAACTTAAGTATATTCTTAAAAACTGTGGTGTTCGGTACTGAATTACTTAATTTGATTCAAAATTCTGTAACCTTCGCTGATCAAGTGGTTTCATCCAGCATTTCCTTATTTTAATTTGTTCTTTGTCTTAGTCGTTCTTTTACAATTCATTCTTTGCCATTTATAGGAAAAAATAAAGACTTCGGTCTGTATCTAACATGACTGCAATTATTGCATAATCTCTAACGATTAGTAGGTGTACATGGTTACCTTTAGTCATGTCGATTGATTAGGTACCTACTCTTTCTCATTTCATATGTTTGTAAACTTGGCGCGACCACATCGAACAGTCGGAGGTTGTTCCAGTATAGTTTGATGACACGTTTAGAGGAAAGCACCTTAGAATGGAATTATCCTTTCCTGACAGTCAGCCAAATATCACAATCAAGCAATTATTAAATTAGGATAAATTAAAATATGAAATTCACTAGCTTTTACTCGGAATTCGCTCGCGTGGTAGTAGAAAGCTATCCCGCGGGAAAGTCCTACCGGGATAAGGAGATCCTATACCATAACTCGGGTCATGGGCTACCCTTATAATAGGTATGCTAACTTTCACATATATCCGCTAGGCCTTAAGGCGAGAAGGCGTTCGTTAAAAACATGTTTCTTAACATAACATCAGTTTGGATAAAACAATTCACAGTTTGTAAACAAAGTAACATTCTGGAACCAGCCAAAGTTGGACGTCATCGACACAGCCCTGGCTGCCCCAGAAAGCCCCCCAATTCTACCTATAAAACATAAAAATATTCCACAAATATTTACAAAATGAAAAATAATCAACAAACAGATTATATTATATCAAATTAAGTAATCTGGGTCGAGGGTCAGACGTTGATTGTGTTATGTACTCGTGTGAGATCACTCTTATTTACTTCTTTTGGTTTTTGTAGGGCTGCTCCTGAATCGCGTGACGTTTGTCGATAAAAATCTTTTAAATTAATTATTGTTGTTAATTATTTCCGACGCCCTATTTTATTTCGTTGTTAGCTTAGTTAATAGGTTAATGATGTTTAGTGTTATATGAGTATATTAAGTTTAATTAGCTTATATCATGTAAACTTATAGGTCGGCTTGGTAAAAGTGAAAAAAAAGTATAAGTAAGTTTGACTGATAAATAAGGAAAGCTTAAGAACCTACATATTTTATGACATTAACGTTCACAAAAATAACTAAGTATGCACAATGTAGTTAAAAGTGCATTTATGTCATTTCATTAGATATATTTAACTAATCATTACTTGAAAAAATTAATAGTATAATGTCTTAATTCTTATGTATTTTAACGAAATGATACCCAATCAATTAAAAATCCGTTATCGCAATGTACCATGCCAACATTTCCCATCCCTACTTCAGTTGAATTAACTTGTGTTCACGGAAGCGTTCCGTACATACCTACGTCTTGCAGTTGATCGTGAAGACGCGGCGCGTGCGCACGTCACTATAAAAAAAAACAACAACGCTCTACAGACAGTTAATTCCACCTCGAATATTAAAATCAGTGACAATGTTACAAGTGTTACTGTTCTCCCTCGTCACCTCCAGCTTTGCGTTCACAACGCACCGGTACGATACCTACGATAGTTTCGTTAACTATCGGCCCAATGCACCTCTCCTGGATAACATCTTCGGGTTGCAAATCAGCAATGGACGTCGCCCAGTGCAAACCTATGAGTACATCAAGCGATACGATGGTGTGGTGATCAGTGACGTGTTTGAAGAACCAGTGGTTAACGGTGATGGTGATCATAGGAGGGTAGATATGTCGTATAGTTATGAGAATCCCTATCAAAGGAATAGACAGATTCCATGGAATAGCGCCGTTGTGACTGAGCCTGCTAAGTTGTATAATAGGTTCGAAAATTCTGATAACGATAGAGAGTTTGTATACAATCCAAATAGTGGTAATAGACAAGCTGTTGTGCAAGAAGAGGAACAAGAAGAAAACAATCAAAGGAAACCTTCAAATGAATTAAAAACTCAAGGGAACGTTTCTGTGCCAAGCAAACAATCAGATGACGTCAATCATACATTGGTCATTAACGAACAGCAAATTACTGAGTATAATGACCATCAGGGCTCAAGCGAAGACAATGCTAATATCACTACTAGAAGCATTAACTCCAATAGTAATAACACTAATTCTTTGGAAGCTAGCAAACAAAATGTTGATAAGCTTGATCGTCCGACGAAAACAAATGACGACACTGCTATTAAAAATAACAAGTCTCGACCTACAAATGCTAATGATAATATCAGAGACAGTACTAAGACCACTCAAGACAACGAAGTGACCCCCCGACCTCAAGAACAAAGAACGAAAGCCTACGAAGACGACAGGTGGGTCTGGAGCGATGGACAAGACCAAGTGCTGGAGACGACCACAATGTTTGGCGTTGATGACAGAGCCGCCTTCTCAGCTAAAGAGTGTCCTCAAGGAAAGCAGAAGCTTGGTGAAACTTGCGTCATGAAGGATTGATGGATCAAGAAGCACTGATGGATACAAATATGCTCACGGAGAGTATAGAAACACAAGATGTTGTCCGTACTCGTTCTGTTTAACCCAGCAGGAATTGAGCGTGAAGATTTTGTGCCCGAGCGAGTAGAGCGATATCGCAGTATTATGAAAGTGATCGGAATAGCAATTGTGTGAGGTCATTGAACCGAGAGACAGCTAAAGGCAGTGCAAATTATGTTTTTGGTCAAGTCTTTTTTGTTCGAAAACATAATAGGAAGTAGGACAATAAATAAAACTCGTGGAAGTATGAACAAAGTGAGGTTGTTTTTAGTCAAATAAATACTTTGTTTGTTGTTTAAAACTGTGATGAACATAGTTCCTAAAACAAGTATAAAGTTGAACATTATACATGTTTTTACTGCAATTTTGTTGTCGGCTATTGAAGGACCTTGAACATGATGATATACCTTCTTATGTACAGTAATTATGTAGCTATGTAACTGTTGCACAGTGAAATAAGAATTGGCTTGAAAATAACTTTATTTAACCTGAAAAATTAATAGGTACATAAAATATAAAAGATATAAATTTTAAGTTTTTGGTTCAGATCGGAATCAGTAAAATTATTACTATGGTCCCTGTGACCCTACTCATGTACATTAAAAACATTACCTCTTACCACAATATTTGGGCGTATTGTGTTGTTCATGGAGTTGTTTCCTGTGAACCAACTCGGCCTGTCGCAACCTGTGGGTTCTCCCAAGCTGCTCCACGACATCCTGACTGGTCGTGGTAGCAGAAACATATTGGAAAGAAGTTCTTTTTCTTGGCGATTTTCCTAAAATTAAAGTATTGTATCAAAATACTGAAAAGTGTACTTTTGAATGTGAACGTTGGTAGTTTAAGACAAGAGAAGTTGTTAGAGCTTTAATTTTTGTAATTGTAAGGTTTAAGCAATAAAATTTCATAAGAAAATACGGTATTTCACTTCCTAACCATTGATCAGTTTCTTGTTAAAATATGAATGGAGAAAAACTTAATTGGACTTGAAGCTGATCACAAAATTTTCCATACAAACAACCTAATAATATGTAAAACCCAGAAGTCCATAAAAATGTTTGCAACAAAAAACCCAGGGCCTTAACTATGGAGAACGTACGGTACTTTATACTTTACCCACGAGAATTAAAAGTACAAAACACGTCATTTCGTCACTATTTGACATAGCGCCACTATTCAAGCTATTCGATTCGATATATTCACATTATGTACGCAGCATGCTTTGTCATCGTCTATGTTTTTTTCCAACTCTCATGATCATGTACCTTTACATCTGAATACAAATTACTGAAAAGTAAAAAAAAACAACTATGCTTGAACTGATCCAACGATGTTTGATTTCCGCATGTGACATGTTCCACGCGCGCTTCGAATCATTGAACGTGGAATTAAATAAAAATAATACATTTACTCGTGCGGAGCTCTCTGATATTTAGTTTTATAGCTATCTTATTAAACAGGTTGAAACATTACACGTGTCGTCACATGAAGCTATATAACGTGATTAAAATATTAATTAGAACCATTAGAGCGTTATAAAGAGATCGTAAACTTTATTAGATTACACCAACATTAATCTCTAAAATAATAGTGCTGTTGCCAAGTCAGAAGCCCATGGGCGGCATAAAACTGTGACACCAGGTTAGGCACTAACCACACGATAAAGAAGAAGAATTACTGTTGCCAAATGTGACAAGACTGAAAGAAATTGTGCAGTAGAGAATGAGGTTCTGGGTTCGATTCCCAGGGGTAAATGTTATTGGGTTTTTCCGTTGTGATATCTTAGAAACAGCCCGGAATCTGGGTCGATGTCCAACATAAAAAATAAACATCTCGCCCCTATTACACGGGGCTTCTAAATAACTGGCAAAATTGATGTACTACGGGTACACCTCTGCCTAACCCGTCTGGGAATACAGGCGTGATGTTATGCTAATCTAAAGTCAGTCTGTGTACCCAACCACTTACTTTTTTGCTGATATCAATTCAGAGAACGCAATAAGAGTGTTAGGTGTAATTACTTGGAATTCTGTTCGCGTTGAAAACGTGACAAATTGTGTAAAAACACACAAAGAGCGAGCCCAGTATATGCTGCACGTGTTAATGTCTTGAACTTAATGAAAACGTATTGAATTTGACATATTCTTGCCTTTTATCTTCACAAGCAATCTAACTTAAAGTGCCAACCTAAAATAGTCATTAAGGAACTGGCAACTCAATCGGAATTACATTAAAAGAGTTTGTCCGAACTTGTAATGACAGCAAAAAGTTTTAATAATGGTAGCACAAAAAGAACAAGTGTGGGGTTTCATTATCACTATTCATTATGTGACGTAAGGTTTTTTAGTAAATACGTACACCCGTATCTGTAAACAAGTCAAAATGATTACTTGAGTTAAAGTCATTGTTTAAGATTTTTTTATTCTCTTTTTTATTTATTTTTTCTTTTTTCTGAAGTTTTCTGTTTAATTGCTTTCTTTCTTAGCTTTGCTTTCTTTTACGGCTCTAAGTTAGTTTAAATTCTTGTCTAATGCATAAAAATGTTTGTATTTACTTTAACTTGACTATAGATACGGGTGTTAGATTCAAAAGAAGTAACTATCAACATACACGTACTTAAGTACAATGATTACTTAGCGCTTACTTATTTGCGTATGTCGTCACCACTTGACTCCATTACACCTTAGGGCATCTCACGCAAGCTTAAAACGTGCAAGTTGTGTGATTCACACCAAAACAACGTTGTGCAATTATTATTGGTTCAATTTGCAACGCGTGCCATTGACCTTCAGAATTTCTTATGTCTAATCCTAAGCTCTGGCTACGCTCTGATGCGAATCCCGTGTTGGAGACGCGCCTGCCCGCATCGATTGTCTCAAATCTTAATGAATATGATATCACGATAACCTCCATACAAGTATGTTGAAACCTACGATCAGCGGGAGCGAATTTCTTCCTGAATGTGGCGCGGGTTTGCCTCCTAAGCTTGGCCACAGCGATATCCTGTTAACCGTTAATTCTAAACAAATGTAGTAGGCACCTATTGGTTTTTAAATAGTCAACTACACTTTTTTTAGAGTATGAAAGCGCTATAAATACGGCATAGCTCTTCAAAATCTGTACGAATAAAGATAAATTAATGAAAAGAAGCCTCGACCATCCACATTAAGCAACGAATACATTTAAAAACGACAAATGCTTGTTAATGAGCACATGTTGAGTTGATTGAAGCGTATTTTTAAAGATAAACTGAATCAATATTCATGACCGTGTTTCCATAAATAGATACTTTGTTGACAGACGTATCATGACTGGTCTCACGTCGTTTTTATACCTACGTCTACATAAAGCTGTTTTGAGGTGACCTCCGAAAGGCATAATGTTTAAATTGCTTTTGGGAGGTTCGAATCTAGAAAACCGGAGAACTTCCTATAAGAAGGAGAAGTCCGGCGAAAAATTATGAAAGTCAAATTCAAAATATTGTTGGCAAATGATTGCAACTTTAACACAATATCTGTCTTTTTTGTTCCTGTTATGACATTTTCATTGACGCCAAAAAAGACTTAGTGGTTGAAGTGGTCAAGTGTATTGTACAGTCCACCGTACTTCAGCAGTATCATTTGAATTATAAGCACGCTGGCAAATGGTTAGATACCGTCGAAGTGTGGTTGACTATACAGAGATAATTTCCAAAAAATCCACATGAAATATCATTGAATATCATGGACTATCAGTTCTAGGTGACTCAAACTTTTCAACAAAAACCTAAACAGGCGAAAAATTAAAAGAGAACTCTCGTTTGTACGAGAGAGTTTTCTTTAACGCCCGAATAACAATGATGTAATAACTGATATTAAGTCGGCACCAAATAAACAATCAAATAAAATAAATTACGTAAAGCGTAAAGTGATAACAGCTTTTTTTTTTTCGGATTGGAAATCATCAAATAACCCCGCCCGCTCTGGGTGGAGTGGGCGGGAGTGTCAGACTCGTACTGACTAAAACCCATCCATGTTCCTTCTTTGCCCTTTGTGTTCCAGGGCCGCGGTATCTCTTTCGAACAGTCCCGCAGCCCAAGTGATAACAGCTTGATTGAACTTTGAATGTCCTCCTTCTTTCGTTGGTTATAAAGTGTTATTACCTTAAATCTGTTTATTCCTAAGCAAGGTAAATACCATTATATAATCAGCCACACATCCTTTATCCCCTTGGTTTTTCATCAGACAAGAATCCAGTACACCCATCCATTTACCCATCGCATTTGACTGACGCAACCAATTTATACTTACATAACATACGCACAGTGGGTTTTTTATGCTTCTTACGTTTCAGGGATAATGTAGCACACTTCACTATATTATTTACTAGCTGTTCCCGGCATGCGTTGCAATGCACCTTTTTCCTATCCTACCTACCTATCCTACCTACCCTACCTACCTACTTACCTACTTACCTACCCTACCTACCCTACCTACCCTACCTACCCTACCTACCCTACCTACCCTACCTACCCTACCTACCCTACCTACCCTACCTACCCTACCTACCCTACCTACCCTACCTACCCTACCTACCCTACCTACCCTACCTACCCTACCTACCCTACCTACCTACCCTACCTACCCTACCTATCCTACCTACCCTACCTACCCTACCTTGAATTTTTCTCGCCGTAAAAACCATCCTTAAACTCCAACGAACATTTAAAAAAAAAATTGGCCAAATTGGTCCAGGCGTTGTTGAGTTATGCGCTTACCAACACATTTTGCGATTCATTTTTATATTATAGATTAATAATTTAGGTTAAGGCATGTTTATTTCCCCACCCACGCAGTCTGTCGCGTGCTGGCCGACCTCCTTCGGTAACAGGACAATGTAACGTAAACACACGCGCTACGAGACCAACACGTGCGTACAACACTAGTCACTGAACTTCAGCGTAAATCATGAACTGACTCATAGATACCTTCCTTTGTTGGAAGATGATCTGGATCAAGGTCGTGGAGGAGTGTGAGGGATCATTTCAGGTTATACCCCTTTTTATGCTGTTTGTAGCAACACAAAAGGAGGTATTGTAAAATTCTTAGATTTTTATATAACATTTAAACTGTTTCTCTATATCTAATCGTTTTCCTACAGTTTCCTCGTTATATTTTCTTTCGCCCTATGCTACTGGTTTGTGCCAGTTAGGCTTAGATGTTCCATGTAAAGAGGGCGAGCCTATTGCCACACGATATATTATGGCATCTCAATTTGTGTTCAAACTGTGTACCTGCGCATGTATAACCAGATAAATAAACAACAACTATTTCTTTTTTGACATTTTAAATTCTATGTAAAACATGGTTGCCGCTTATTATTAGTTAGATTAAAAGGAGGCAAAGTTCGTAAGTTTGGATGTAGGGGTAATCATCAGAAAACACTTTCACTAAAGGGACGCTACATTATACCGGAGTGTTATGGGGTATCTATATTACAACATCTGTCGCATAATTTCCAAATTTAAAAACTATAAATAAATAAAGCAATCTTACAAAAAAAGCTTTTCACGGATCTAGTTGATACGTTAGCACTGATCCAATGCCTGCTATAACTCATCTGCATACCGATGTAGCTAAGTGTGGACATTTTCCTCCCAGAGGAGAGGTGTGTCACACTAGCTACAGCAGGAATAACTCGCGACACCTTCCCGCATTCCCGGAGTTGCGATACGTAAACATTCCTCGCTAGGGAATGTACGGTAAAACTCAATGAGGGATAATTATAACATCAGTGACGTCAGAACAAATGCATGTTATGTCAGCGTCACATATATAAATCAAAGTGAATGCATTGCAGTCATCAGTTCCACCGGGAGTGTGACAGCGCTCGCTTCCTCCTCTCATCAGTTACTGCGACTAAGAAATTCAGTTCACTGATATACAGTCCTTTAACTATGGAGGCGACTACTCTGCTGACCCTGATACTCCTCACCGTTGTAGGAGCCAGGAACATTCCCGCTAACATGTACGAACCTTCAGGAGAACTCCAGCAAATCTTTGGAGACAGTATAACCAGTTATTCAAATCCCGAAGACGAAGTCTTTTATAAAGATCCAGTAGCAGTTAGTACAGAAGATTTGGAACCAACATCAAACAAAGACTTCAATGAAGAAGAAAAATCTGAAGATCGCGATCACAACGTTGCTGCTATGGACACCGAAGAAGCTAAGAATTTTGAAAACAAACCAAAAGAAGACGATAATCAAGAAACAACGACAGCAGTAATGAATCCAGTAGAAGTTACAAATGAAGACAAGGAAGCACAAGGAGGGATTGAAGACAGAGAAGGAATCAAAGTTAACAATTGTCCCGGTGGTACAAGAATTGGGGATCTCTGCTGGAAAGAAGACAAAGACTAAAATACGAATCACCGACCTGAACAAGTTACTAAAACAATAATATATTGGATATTGTAAAATAACTTTTTTATGCTCTTCCATAACATCCAAATGTTACGTAACTGCACGTTTTAGTGAAAGTAAAATAAAGTGCAATTCTACTGATACATTATGTGATATTATTTTCTTTTTGTTATTGAACTTACTTTTCATACACTTCTCTCCTCTTCATACAAAAGACTATTCTGTACTTTTTTAAGCCTTTCTGACAAGGGCACTATGCAATGTCACAAAGAAGTCATCCCAGGCGGATGTGAACTTAAATAGATTATAGTTCTTAAAGGCTGGGAAGAATATTATCTTACTAAGATGATTTCTAAATGTGAGGTGTCAAGTATACATTAAATTCTACTATTTCGTCAATTAATTCTGAGTTAAACATAACTGGCGAAATGTGGGTGTACTAGGTACACCTGTGCCTATCCCTTTGGGGATTACAGGTGTTATGTAATTGTGTTCGGTTTAGGAGAACTTTGCACCTGCCGCACCTCCCAATAACGTTATGACATAATATTTCATTCCAAAGATCTCGATTTTGAGAACAGTTGTTTTTATAGAGAAAACACAAGTGGAAGGAATGGGGGAGGCCTTGACCGGGATCGCGACAGTTCAGGTTAATAAATAAACAATAATAATTATTTTGTATATGACTTGGGGGAATTATTCCTGTGTTCGGAATTAAATCGTCCTAAATGTGACTTTAGGTAACGCTAATCCTTCAGTTAATTCTCGTAATAAGTTCAGTACTTAATTAACTTTCATTCACTCCTGGCCTCAAAGGGTGTGCAGACACAATGTCAAATTGTCAAAGTAACTTGTCACTATTTGGGTCAATAACTCTAAACAGACTACGAATAAGCAAAAGTCGTGTTAGTAGCAAAGGTTCTTCGTGACAAACTCTTTTCAATGGCATTTAAGAAAATCTTAACTTTGGTGCCGAAGTAGTCTCTTATTGAGGTCAATAACACTCCGAATTGGCAAAATTCATGTTAGTAGCAAAGTTTTTCCTGCAAATGTGATAATAGTAAGTACACCTCGATCTAATCCTTTGAGGATTATAGGCGTGATGTTATGTGTATCGCTCACATTTTCACAGTTTTGTAGAAGTGAACAATCTTATCAGATACGAACTAAAGCTGAAGATTATATGAAAGCCAATTAAATACAGAGTCCACCGCCAGCCACCGCGCCGCAAGGCAATAGGTTTTCTGATAATAGGATATCCTATTGTAAACAAACCTTCACGACATTCTCCTTACGCGTGACCTAAGCCCTGCTCATTACAACTACAATATCATTAAGGTCACATCCACCTGCGATGAGCTCTTCGTGTCATTGCATTGTGACATTTGCTCAAGCAAACGTTAAGCAAAGAAAAAAGGAGAGCAATGTATAAAAAGTATGTTCTGTGATAAAAAAGAGGAGCAAAGAATAATATTAAGAATGTTTCATGTGTTTAGAATTAAATTTTATTTTTGGCCCATTTGCTTTCATTTCGTTGTTATGGAAGAGCACAAAAAGTTATTTTACAATATCCAGCTTCTAATATATTATTGTTTTAGTAACTTGTACAGGTCGGTGATTCGTATTTTAGGCTTTGTCTTCTTTCCAGCACAGATCCCCTATTCTTGTACCGCCGGGACAATGGTTAACTTTGATTCCTTCTCTGTCTTCAATCCCTCTTTGTGCTTCCTTGTCTTCATTTGTAACTTCTACTGGATTCATAACTGTTGTCGTTATTTCTTGATTATCGTCTTCTTTTGGTTTGTTTTCAAAATTCTTAGCTTCTTCGGTGTCCAAAGCAGCAACGTTGTCATCGCGATCTTCAGATTTTTCTTCTTCATTGAAGTCTTTGTTTGATATTGGTTCCAAATCTTCTGTACTAACTGTGTTTTCTACTGGATCTTTATAAAAGACTTCGTCTTGAGGAATAGTGTTTGCAGAACTGGTTATACTATCTCCAAAGATTTGCTGGAGTTCTCCTGAAGGTTCGTACATGTTGGCGGGAATGTTCCTGGCTCCTACAACGGTGAGGACTATCAGGATCAACAGAGTAGTTGCCTCCATGGTTAAAGGACTGTATATCAGTGAACTGAATTTCTAGTCGCAGTAACGGATGAGAGGAGGAAGCGAGCGCTGTCACACTCCCGGTGGAACTGATGACTGCAATACATTCACTTTGATTTATATACCAGTCCCGTTTACCTGCCACTTGTGACGCTGATATAACATGGACGTGTTCTAACATCACTGATGTTATAATTATCCCTAATTGAGTTTTCCCGTGAGTTCACTCGCGACGAATGTCTACCTATCTTGACGGTGGGAATGCGGGAAGGTGCCGCGAGTTAGTGCTGTGATTTGAAAAAATATTGAAGGGAGTGAATACACCTCTTGTCTGGGAACAAAGTGTTTCATGACTTATTCGACCAAGAAAACCTGGTGATTCAATACTGGATTGTTCTGATGACAGGGACACGTTTTATTTTTTTATATTACAATATATACACTACATACTATCTGGGTATTTAAAAGGATAAGAATCAAGCTTGACGCGCGTGGGGCCAAGACTGAGGCTTATAGAATGTCACTTCAAAAAGTTTTTTTAATATGTTTGTAGACGTTCTCACAAGATTGTATTACAGATAGACCAAACCATTGAAAATCTTGCCATTATGTTAATATCTTGAGAAAGGATCGATTTTATGGAAACTAAGAAAGATTTCCGTAATCATACGTGCTAATGCTATTATTTATTAGGATAATTGCAAAGCCCAGAGACTTGATTGCTGATTGGCTTATAAAGAACATCAATTACTGGATAGACGAACATGACTGATTATAACTTGAATCATCATAAACATCATTTAGATGTCGATTCTATTTTATAGAGCAGAACACAGTAGCGCATAACGACTTGGTCTTTTTATAAACTTAAATGTTTGCGTATTTGTGAATGGCGATGATAAATCTGTTTTCGGAAATACCTAAATGATGTTTATTTGGTAAGCAACGAAGGAAGGAAACAAAGGAACTCGGTCAGGGCTACAAGAGGGCATCTTGAGGGTTTCATTTTTAATAACTTGGTGCCTAATATTGGCGCAGGTAAACAAGTTGTTTACTTTTACTGATAGGTACAGCGCAGTGGCTAAGTGCTAAACAGAATGTGGTTTTGTACTGGGAAAACAGTTCGTTTCTGATTGTATAATATGGTCTTGAGTTGGATTCCCGAAAGTTGCAATATTTAAATTCTTGTATTGTAAAGGGGCCAACAAAACGGCAAGCCCATAAGGCAAGCAGGCTGTTCAGAAACTTTAACATCATGAAGAGTAGTAGGTTATAAGGGCAAGCAAAGCTTGTAGGGTTGTATGAAAGTACCGCCACTAATTATAACATGAGCTGCCGATTATTATTTTTCTTAGCAAGTCATTTCCTACCAAAAACGTAATCTTAGAAGTAAAAAAGCTCTTCTGTAGACGTATCAACTAGTACTACTTTCGCCACCAAGCAGCGTTGATAAGTTCCGGTTTGAAGAAGCTAGGGAATTATCAGCCTTGGATCACGTTTCCACTGCTGGGTCAGTCCTTCTATCAGTGAGAGGGAGGGGGCTGTGTCCCACCACGTTAGCACGTGCGTCCAGAGCGGATTGGTGGATGTGAAATGTCTCCGATTTTTTGGTGCTATGACAAACCCGTTTCCTCACTATGTTTTTCTTCACCTTCTTGAGAGTAGTGATGGTACCTACTGAAAAAAAATTACCAAAAGCCGCCCGGATTCGAAGCCCCCACAATTCGTAAGCCGCGGCCGACCCCACTGGACAACCATTGCTCTCCGGAGTCATGTTTACACATGCGATGTCACAGCCTAGTCTCTGTAATGTCAACGCATCTGGAATGCTCCATGGCGGCGCGGGGGCGGCGGTGGCCAACAAGTAGCAATGGATTTTAAAGTGTTTCGGTGGGTTACGTCAGTCCCATACATTTTTAGATTGCCCAACGAACTTAGTTCCCGCTAACAGAATGCCACTTTGTTGGGGCTCTCAGGTGAGCTGCCATGCTGGCTCGTTTGTTATGCTTGTAACTTTAAATAAAGATGGCTACAACTGGTTATAAAGTTACAATACTTACGTAATAAATTCGCGAACTGAACCAGTTCTTCTCAATATAGAAACTGGGCCGCGTGTTGTTGACCTCTGTGGCTTACATAATAACACAATAATTTTGTTTTTTTTTTTTAAATAAACCGCAGCCCTATTAAATGGCAAGGTTAAGTAACGATGTGACGGTGGAATCGTTGATGAGTGGGAGTTTTGAACATTGATGATTAGTGATTACGACCCAATCGCTCAATGTCCTTGATAAAATCGCTTTGGCAAAGAGATATAAGTTTATGTTATAAAATTAATATCCTCCCGACCGGATTTCGGACACGGTGGCCAATCTTAATGGAGAAATTCGTCGCCGAAGGAGAGTGCACAAGTGTGTGCGCAAGCACAGGTCCTTCACTCTCATAGTCCGACATGACTTCGACGTCCTTCGACGTCCGACCGGCGAGGCACGGGGGGGTCACACCAGAAACTTCACTACTCCTGCTGCTGAGTTGCTTCTGAGAAATTTCAAATGGGCAAACTCAATAACACTTAGTCTGCCCAGTGAATGGAACCCCATGCTCAGCAGTCGGTAGCGTTTACGAGCACGTGAGCAAGGGGGCAGTTAGTTGTTAGTGAATTTAAGTACGTATGTCTGAAACCTGATTATTTACTTTCGCACCATTATATCATCTTCATCATCATTTCCCCCAAGGGTCGCCACATTGAGCGGTCCCGTGCGACTCACATCCAGCGGATCCCCGCAACCTTCACCAGGTCATCGCACCATTATACCACTAGCTTATGCCCGCGGCTTCACCCGGGTGGAGTTCCATAATATTGTCCCACGGGACCATTAAATCGGATCATTAATTGTCCCACGGGATCGAGATAAAAAGTATCCTATGTATTAATCCAGGTTATAAGCTATCTGTATCCTAAATTTCATCAAAATCCGTTCAGTAGTTTTTGCGTGAAAGAGTAACAAACATCCATCCATCCTTACAAACTTTCGCATTTATAATATTAGTAGGAGTATTAGTAGGAAGTAGGATTGAAGAATTTGTGATTCCCCGAGTATGCAGTTATGCATCCACACATTCTTATAATCACAAATTCTTAAACGGAAGGAAAAACGTTTTAATTTCTTTACATAAAGGACTAGTTTCTTGAATTACAAAACCATTTAAAACGTGTCTTCAATGCCGTTTTACAAAAAAAAAAATGTAACAAAACCACGTGATATTTAAATACCGTTAAATGGTGCGACAGGTCGGGGAAATATCAGGAAAAATGCTGTTCTATTACGAATCGATGAATTTCTGAGAATTTAGCATCGAACGATGATCACACATCCGTTCGATCCTATCCTCCTCGGACATCCGAACCGGAACCTGTGACCGAGAGCGACCTTGCGGACATTGTGATAGCTCAACATATCGCTGTCGGTATTTGACACACCGGCCGATTGTGGTTTGCACTGAAGGCCTTAGACTGCCTCGTTGGTCTAGTGGTCGCGAGCCAACAGAGCATGAGGTCATGGGTTCGATTCCCGGGTCGAGCAAAGTGTCATTGGGTTTTTCCATCAGGAATTTCTCAGTAGCAGCCGCGGAGTCTGGATTTGTGCCCGGTTGATGGCAATAGGCTCGCCCCTTATTACATGGGACTTAAACATAACTGGCCAAATGTGGTTGTATTATTAGGTACACCTCTGCCTCACCCTTCGGAGATTACAGGCGTGATGTTATGTTACGTCAAAGGTCTGTTTCGACATTTATTTTGTACGTATGGGAAATCTGTCAAATACCCACAGTTGAGAGACCACTGAAGTTAGTGCCAGGGCTTGTTGTGGTAGCTATTCCCTGCCTTTGTGTTGATAATGCAAAAATAAAGCGTACGACAGTCTTCCGTCCTCTGCGCCGCAACCAATAAAGGTCCATTATGTGAGCCCACCTTAATATCAGCAAAACGGTCTAATAAAGACCTTTCCCTGCCTTAAATTATTCACATTCTCACTCAAGGAAATTCAAACCGTATGTTAAAAAGGGAAGGTCGAATTCAGATTGAAAGTTGGGTTAGAACAATTTACATATTTATAGGGAAACTGTACGCAACGTTTGGAGTTTTTCGTCAGTGCGAGCTGTTCCGAATGCGACGTCATCGCGGGTTCCTTACATCACCTTTTTGGGGTCCCTTTGATATTGTGCTACTAGTTGGTATTGACATTGCCTTTACCCAAACTCCCTAATAACCGAATCACCAATTCAAAGGCAACATGTAACTACTGTCGCCGCCATTGCCTTACAAATCAAAGTACAGCTGAGTACCCAACAGCTGCAACTCTAAACTGTGTAGTTCATAAACACTGATGTAGTTTGCCTACACGTTTGTGGGCCTGAACTATGTATGTACGTACTGCTAACTTATTTTTAAGTGATTTTATGTAGCTTGTAGAAGATGTAAAGAAATATTCCAGTGAGAGATTTTTCTGCAAAGCATGCAGGAGCAATGGTCCATATAAATAAAAATAATATTGATTATTTATTTCTCCTTAGGCGGTTGGATCAAGGGCCTGATTCAGAAGGCAGTGCTCCTCGATACGGCTCGCATTGTTCCTGTTCCTGCCTCTGCAGCCCTCACCACCGGTAGCTTGGACCCTGCTCCCGACACCGGCGGACCACTATTTATTTAATGTTTTAAGTGTTTTTTTTTTGTATCGTTTTATTTTAAGGAATACTTAGAAATGTAATATGATAAGAATGTAATATGATAAATGAAAATAATAATATAATTTAATGTGGAATTCTGCTTAAAGTTTGTGAGATTTAGGTATTTGTGGTTACATTAGCATCAACCGTAGGCCGTAGGCCTCACCGTGCGGTCAGCAGTGAGCACGTGTAATATGGGACTCAGTTCAGTGAATTACTAATTTTGTATTTATATACATAAAACTGGCCATATATAAACATGGCCTGATAGCCTTGTTCGTAATTATACGGCCAGTTTGTTTGTTTTGCTGGCTGACTCTACGAATACCCAATAAAAAAGTGCTTCAACTTCCAGGTAATATGAATTCTTCTAAATGTTTTCCAAGATGTGTCACCAAAAAGAATTCCAGAGAGATATCTGACGATAATGGAATAGTCAAAAATGTATAAATAAACTAAGATAAAGGTTGTGAGAACCGGCTGATAGTGTTTCTGTCCTGATTCTAAATAAATTGGTATAAGAGCCAGGAGATATGATGGTGATGTAGCGCAAGCTTTCTCACAACCACCAGCATTTAGTTCCAAGTCTATAAATTCAACTGTTTTATAGAAAAGGGAGCCTGGAGATATGCTATCAGCGAACAAATGAATTGCTTTGACAAAAGCTACCGAAAACTGTTCATCAATTCTTTTCAAATTCGTTGTAGAAAATGCGAAATGCTTTAAAAGCGATTCCCACTTGTGTAGGCTCTCAGGTGAGTAACCTACAAACGATAGCCTGTTTCAGGGCACGTAGTGTTTTATTCCACGTCAAATCGGCGGTCACCCGCGACACGTAACACAGATAACGATTTATTCTGGGAATACAAACACTACTCATTTTCATTATCCCTGAGTAACAGTACCTACTAATTGTATTAGATAATCGATTTACAGGTAATTTGCGTACAATGGACAGGAAAGTGGTCCCTGATGTCATAATGGCCGTGAATTTTCCACTGAATGTCTAGGTAGAGAGTTTGGTTTATATCTGTGATGTGGTTAGTGAATCATCGAATGATTCATGCCTCTATATTTTGAGAGAATTCTGGCTTGTGTCATCGGTGTAAGTTTTTGCTATTATCGTAATCTTTAGTTTGCATCAGAAGTGTGAGTGATTAGTCATCGAGGGATGCTGTATGACTCTCATCTACCTAGCCGTCCCCAACTAAACAGCACTTAACCGGAAGATGTCGTCATATAAAGGAAAGGAAGGTGAATGTGTAGTGGTTTGACTGCCTCGTTGGAGTAGTGGTCGCAAGCGCGACTGCTGAGCATGAGGTCCTGGTTCGATTTCCAGGTCGGGCAAAGCGTTATTGGGTTTTTCCATCAGGAATTTCTCAATAGCAGCCACGGAGTCTGGATTTGCGCCCGGTTGATGGCAATAGGCTCGCCCCCTATTACAAGGGACTAAAACATAACTGGCGAAATGTGGGTGTAGGTACTATTAGGTACATCTCCACCTAAACCTTCGGGGATTACAGGCGTAATGTTTATGTTACGTTATGTGTAGTCATAATTAAGGGTGTGGTACACACCATCTAACTGGACAACTTTCTTCATGGGATCAAGATTGTAATCACGAAAAAAATATACAACGAACATATGGGGGAGTACACTCAGACTATCAGACCCCTGACTACCCGCACCGACTGCCAAATATGTACTAATGAGAGCTAGCTCAGCGGCTCAACGTGCTTCCTAGGCACGGAGGGGTGCTGTCTTGAGATGGATGGTCACCGTGCCGCGGACTGACCTCGGCAAGCGTTGCGTGTGTCTAGAAGATCCGTAAGACTATCACCAAATTAAAGCATTGAAATGGATTCGAAGATTTACATTGCAGGCCGTGAAACGCACTGGCAGCCTTGCAGTGTCTTTCTAAACTTGTGGTCATCCCCGAGCCCTCCGCCCGGGCATGATCACAAGTTCTGAGGACTGGCACCGGATACCGGACTAAACCAAATAATTTCAGTACATTATTCTGTCAAGCCCGGTGTCCTCAGTTCGCTCGGTTCGTGCGCACCTCGCAGTGTAAACAACGAGATGCTGTATCTGCTTATCGACAATATTAATTCCAAGGTCTTACACATTAACATGTAAGATTAAACATTATGTCATGTCTCATCTTGTCAAAAGGCGAGCAAATAATCACATCATGTGGAGTTGTCACCTGCTTGACACCTACAATATTGGTGGTAATACAATATTTACACACTCTTTAGCCTCTGGCAGAATGCGGTGTTACATTGAATTTGATTATACAGGGTTTATTTTACAAGTGGGCGTGGATGGCTAAATCCGAAATCATGATGAATAGCGAAAAATGCTCAAAGGAGTCTCGAGCCCGACTTTGATAAAAAGTAAAACTCCATCATTCGATTTTTGATAAATCGATATTCCTTTTATAGCCAGGAATCAAACCCATTGAAAAAAACACATACTGTATTATTACACTATTCGATAGTGTCTCTAATAAGGATCAAATTCTGGCAAGTAATGACATACAGCAAATTTAATAAAAATGATAAATTTCATGTTTTTTCATATTTTGATTAATGACACCCGCAGCGCAGTCGATCTTCTCAAGATTATGTTCTAATTTCAATGTTAATGACTTTTCGCGGTTAAAGGCCACAGTAAACAAAAAAAATCGTAAACAATTGAAATTAGAACTTACAAGTGAGTTGGCGTCAATAGTTATATTGTTCGATGTTTCGTTGATTACTAACTGTTTGCATACTCTTATGTATTTTATCAAAAATGAACTCTTTCCTTTAGTTTGCCGTATGTTGATGACTTCCCGGAATTTGATCTTTATTAACGATACTATAGAATGGTGTAATAATACAATGTGACTTTTTTTTTACGAAATCAATGGGCTCGATTCTAGACTGGCTAGGAATATTGATTTTTCAAAAATCTAGAGACACCTTTGAGTATTCGCTATTTTTATTTCGCTATTCCTCATAGTTCGGATTTGCCCATCCACGCCCACTTAAAAAATTAACCTGTATATCAATTTTCAAGCATTTTGAATTTAGAGTTTCGTTATCTGCCATTTTGTTTTTGAACCAGGGCGTTGTTAAACGTCGCGTCGTCTGCTACGTTCCATGAGCATTGTTCTCAAATGTTTGCCACGTTTTAGTTGTAACTACAGTACAGTATAAATTGTTTGTATTGAGTTGTATTTCGTTTTAGTACATACAAAGTTGAACTAACGCCTGACCCACCAGACACATAAGTTTCATTTATGTTCACCTTTCATTGGGCATATTTCACTCGAAGTGAAACATTTGAACACCAAATGAATCAAAACCCATGTATTCCAGCGCTGGCTAAACTTACTGAAAATGTGAATGGTCGAAACAATATCGAAAGAAGCAGATGAATCTTCATTCTCGAATAATTTTTTTGGTGGCGTTTGAGAACGTGAAATGAAACGAAATTGAACACTGAAGTGAACCAGTCATTTAAGTGTAGCTTCTCATATCGGGTTTCTCACGCATAAGTTGCGCCCTTGTGGCTTACTTAAGGGCGTAACTCAGCCGTGGGCCACCGTGGAGCCGCACCTTAAATGCTGAATTAAATTCAAATCAGGTGTCAACTGAAAAATGTTAATATTATGTTGTTATGTAAATACTTCTCATATCGTGGTATTGTGAGCCGGCCATGCGAGTGACGTCGGTCGGACGTGTCTTTCGGCTCATCAGCTGCTTATTCGAAAACTATAAAGCTTTATTTATTGAAATGATTTTCGTTTTTTTAATCGTCATTTCATTGGTATGGTGACATTTATGTGACACCGGACGTCTTTAAATACGTTTAGCGTGGAACGTATTTAAACATCAATATTATAATATTGATGTTTTAGCATCATCATTAATCTGTTTCTGTCATTTGTTCGAAGATCATCATCATTCTCTTGCCCATATCTCAATTCATTTGGAGTGCGCGCAGCAAGTCTTCTTTTTCCATACTTCTCTATTACTCCTTATACCCATCCACATTCATACTCAAAACTTTCCTCACGACGTTTTCCTCGTTCCTCCGCATCACATACCCATACCACGACATCCGAGTACTACACAACTTTTCAGTCACCGCCGCCACCTTCAGACTTCCTCTTATGTACTCATTTCTTGTCAATTGGTCGAAGATACTTAGAAACTTGTTAAATGTATTTAGAGAACTGTTGTACCAACAAGCCTCTGGATGTTCGTTTAAGAGTTTAAGATTTTCATTAATATTAACAAACACAAACATAAAAAAAATGTTTCGTGAAATACGCTTCAACGTCGTGATTGCCAAAACTGCCACAATTTAGTTGGCTCCTTTTGCATCAGCCTGTCAACGGGATGCTCTTCTTGTTGCAGATGTCGGGACGGGCGGCGTGACCACGGACGGGCTGCTGAGCGCCCTGGCCCGCCTGCGCCGCGCCCCGCCCCCGCTCCCGCACCCCACACCTCACTCGTCCCGCTCCGTAAGTACTGCATCATACCAACATGCTCCTATTACAAGTACCAGGTACGGTGGTCGCGGCAGACAACTCGGCGTAGTGCTTGGAAGGGGCATCTGGTTGAGTGCACTGCTTCTATAATCAAGACTGTAGGACATTATTTTATGCCATGATGATGAAGAGATCACACCACTGTAATTGGCTTTAAACCATAAGTAACTGACCGTCTCATAATGGCGCTGATTCATT
This sequence comes from Noctua pronuba, assembly GCA_905220335.1. Classification (NCBI taxonomy): domain Eukaryota; kingdom Metazoa; phylum Arthropoda; class Insecta; order Lepidoptera; family Noctuidae; genus Noctua; species Noctua pronuba. The sequence continues at coordinate 321,013 of LR999913.1, forward strand.
GAGCATTTCACATTGAGCTAATTCTTAACCTCACACACGGCATTCGCGTTAGAACCGCCCAAGGTACGTCTCATTTCGAAGATAACTGTATTGTCTATTTTTACACGTATCCCTAAACGGGTGCGTTTTTGAACAGAAAACTATCGATAAATTATGGTTATGTTCGCTTTATTATTCACTATGTTAATATTAGATATTCATAGATATCGAGGCAGCAAAAAGACTGATTCCATAATTTTTTCTGCTACAAAACTTAGCCTTTACAGACTTGCCCTCTCTTGCATTTCTCAATTCACAACTTTGTAATATTCCCGTAATACTGACCGGTATCAGTACCCGGGGAATTGCCACAAACTTCAACTTAACCTGGCCGTTTGAACTTCCTTAACTTGAGTCCCAAACGAATTTTCTTTCTAACGAGTAGCATCGCCGATCCCCCGAGTGTTACCTATCTCGAAAGTTTGTCAAGTAAGCACGAGACAAAGTTTCATTTTGTATGTCTAAGTGCGAAAGAAAAGGAAATTAGTTTTTGAAGATATTGTCGTTGAGAAGTTTTGAAGGTAACTGGGTGAGATTTGAGAAGGTTGATTGGATTCATCTGACCAGATAGTCTGGCTATGTTATACCTTAGTTTTGCCTATAAATCGAACCACTACTTCGCTCTGGATTGTACGTAAAATTGTTAACTAAGTTAAGTTTTTTAAATGTTAAGATACTTTGTATATTTCTTTTCTTTATTCCGTTATCCTCTCACTGGAACATATACTTAGCGTATACGTTCATTGTCGTAACTCAATCATGTTATAAATCTGCTGAACATGAAGCTCATTGTACAAAACTTTCAAACATTTCGCGCATATTTAAAGTACGCCAATGTTTGGAATGCCAATTGCCGATGAAATACATGGACAATGCACCAATGAATCCCATTGTATCGGAACCCACGTTGTAATCAAAAGCTTATTAATTATTCTACTTAAACTCCAATTGAATTCAAATCGATACTGAATGCGATTGGATAGTCTCGCTGACATCCAATAGCTGCACAGATCTGATTATCATAGTCAAGAGTGATTGAACTATTGTTTGACAATTATTCCGCTAATACGGGAGGCGGTGCATTAATGATATAATTATGTGGCGGGCCGAGTCGATGCGATCGGTGGGGTGAGGACCGAGGACATAATATTATTATACTAGCTTCTGCCCGCGACTTCGTACGCGGATCCTGTTGCTTATGCCAGCGACAACGGGGTCGTCAAAATCGAAGATCTGAAACGTCTGATGTCGAATTCTAAGAGCCCGGGGACGGGAAAACAACGGGATGCGCGAAACGATCCATATCTTTCATTTTTGTAAGTCAGAAGTCGATGCGTAGATACGCTTGGAACTCAAGCGCAATTCTCTATCCATGAACGTCTCCGACTCGCGAGACAATGCGTGACGTTCACGATAAGCGGTCAGTCGCGCATCACGTTCCCCACTTGTCTCTAGAGACCTCGAAGTCGATGTGTATACACGCTGAGAACTCAAGCGTAATTTTCTTTCCGTGAACGTCTCCGACTCGCGAGACAATGCATGACGTTCACGATCAGCGGTCAGTCACGCATCATATTTTTCGCAGTTCTTTAGAGACCTGGACGTAGATGAAAGAGCTGGGCTCTTGGAGTTCCATATCAGGTGTTCCAGATCTTCAAATTTATTCTCTCAGCAGAAAATGCACATCACGTTAAACAATTTTTGCTATGGTACCATTTTTGTATCTCTTATAGTTTAGCTGGTCTGTTGCGGTTCTGCATCAGGTGTTCAAGTTTCCAAGATAAATTATAGCCTATATGTTGCTCAGACTTAATACCTATACAACAACAAAAAAATCTTTCAAATCCGTCCAGTAGTTCCGAAGATTAGCGTGTACAAACAAACAGACAAACAGACAAACAGACAGAGTTTTTTTTTTGGATTCGTGCTCTATTACTGTTTCTAAACCCCCCTCAATTATTATTTTTTCTCAATTATTATTAAGAGGTTTCCACGGAGCGAGTTGCAGCCTGATGTTCTCGAACAGCATCAAGTCTCTCCTGACGTTCTTCGGTAGATTCTTGGGATCTTATGATCCTCAATCTTCTAGCTCCATTGGAACATTGGGAAAGATTTGACCTCTTTCTAGGCATGGTTATAGTTTTATTGTGTAGAAGATACCTGATCAATTAAAATCTAAGTGACTGCTCCCCTGCGTTACCGGGTAGGCTACTGTGTCACGAAGATAAGTGGAAAAGGAAATTAAACACTCAAATAACATAAGCCCGAAGGCATATTTATTCGATCAAATAAAAAATAAATGCGAGTTTTGTCCAGTAGAGCCAAATTTTCAATGATATACCGTCGTCATCAAAAATCAGTCCGAAACTGTTACCGCCTTCACCGCGTGGAGGCACTCCCAGCTTATGTTATTTTATAATTATACAGTGAAATTAGTGATAGCTTTGATTTCCACATCAGATGTTTCTGATCTTCGATTTTTATAAGTCAACAGGAAATGCCCATCAGACCGAACAACTTTTGCTTAGACGTCATTCCTATATGTGTTATGGTGTAGCTGGGCTCTTGGATTTCCACAACAGGTGTTCCAGATCTTCGATTTTAATAAGTCAACAGAGAGTGCTCATCAGATCGAACAATTTTTGCTAAGACGTCATTCCTATAAAGGGTGTAAAAAGACCCTTAACGAAGCCGAAAGGTACTTGTTTTCCCCGTCATTGCGATCATTTTTTTGTTCTAGACCATACCTGGGAACCTTCTAGCTACGGAGATATTGGGGGTCAAAGTTCCAACTTTTTCAGAAGTTTTTTTTTAAATACATGTTTTTAATGTAAGATTTTTACTTTAAACACCTTCACGACCCCCGTACTATTCAATCCATCCATCAGCACAATGTTTTGAGTGCGTTACATTGAGTTTTACCGTAAAACGTGATTTTTCACCCAAAAAAAAAAGTCGTTTCCCAGCAATAATTTTTGCGTAAAGTTACTTAGATTGATGTACATAATGCTTGGTTGACGGCTTCGTGAAGGGTCTGTTTACACCCTGTATGTGTTATGGTGTAGCTGGGCTCTTGGAGTTCCACAACAGGTGTTCCAGATCTTCGATTTTTATAAGTCAACAGAGAGTGCTCATCAGATCGAACAATTTTTGCTAAGACGTCATTCCTATATGTGTTATGGTGTAGCTGGGCTCTTGGAGTTCCACAACAGGTGTTCCAGATCTTCGATTTTTATAAGTCAACAGAGAGTGCTCATCAGATTGAACAACTTTTGCTAAGACGTCATTCCTATATATGTTATAGTGTAGCTGGGCTCTTGGAGTTCCATATCAGGTGTTCCAGATCTTCAAATTTATTCTCTCAGCAGAAAATGCTCATCACGTGGAACAATTTTTGCTATGGTACCATTTTTGTATCTCTTATAGTTTAGCTATTCTATTGCGGTTCTGCATCAGGTGTTCAAGTTTCCAAGATAAATTATAGCCTATATGTTGCTCAGACTTAATACCTATACAACAACAAAAAAATCTTTCAAATCCGTCCAGTAGTTCCGAAGATTAGCGTGTACAAACAAACAGACAAACAGACAAACAGACATACAGACAAACAGACAAACAGACAAACAGACAGAGTTTTTTTTTTGGATTCGTGCTCTATTACTGTTTCTAAACCCCCCTCAATTATTACTTTTTAAATATATTCAATGTACAGACACAGTTTTTTTACTGTCTTATTATATGTATAGATATAGATTGTGAGCCAATATTGGTATAATGGCACCTATCTAGGTACTATTGAGTTTGATTGCTTTGGTCCTTTGGACAAAATAGTTCCTTTGGGATTTTAAGTTTTATAGCATTGTTTTTTTGCATTTTAATAGAACGGATATGCAACTATGCGTGGCCCAAGAAGGATTGTAAAAGGAAAGGATCGTAGGATGATCACACAATTTTATAAATACAATAAATCTCCGACGACTCAAAGTAACTAACAAACATTTATCTAATCACGTACTCCAATTAGCCGTTAATTACTCAGTTAATGAAATAACCTAGAGTTAGTCGATAACGAGTAACCGTCGCCATTTGTCCCGTACTTACTAACTAATTGTGTGGTTGTAGTCCTACCTTTGTTTGTCATCCACAAACCACTGAGCCGCAGTCGCGTGTGTTTTGATTATATTTGCCTATGCCTATTTATTTACATATGTTAATTATTAATTTAATTGTGGTTTTATAAAAATATTTTCTGATTTTTGTGATATTTTTGTCATTTTCCTTATGAGTCTTTGAGGAAAATGACAAAAAGGTTCGGTGGTTTGTCGTGGAATCCTGGGTTTGATTCCCGGGTTAAATTAATTATATTTATGTTGTTACAACGTATTTAAAGGTCAATGTCGTATTATGAAATCACTCCATTTATCCATAGTATAAATGATGCAAATGGCATTTTTTTCAACGACGGTCAATTTCTTTACTTGGCAGATTTTGTTACGTGTTTTAAAAAAGCACAATACGTGATATATCAATGTTGATAAAAACCGGTGACTGCCTCCTTGCTCTGACTGCCTTGCTGCTCGCAAGCGCTACGCTAAGCAGGAAGCCCTGGGGCCACATGCCTCAGCCGGGAAAAGTACATTGGGTTTTGCATCTAGAATGTTCAGATGCATTTCAGGGTTAGTATTTCTGCCCGGCTGATGGAAATACTCTCTGCCACTTATGGGACTTAAACATACATAAGTAACTGGCAAAATGTGGTTGTCCTAATATGTACATTGTACAACTTTGCCTTACCCTTCGGAGGAACAGGCGTGTATTACGTACTGAAACTTTATTACGGAAGATAAAAATGCTGGTTAAACTGTAATTCAGTGAATTATGCTCAATACCTCGATGCTCCCGTATATGACGGCGGCGGTGTCAGGCTCGTCATTAATGTCGCCCGCGGCACATGACTGCCATTATCCAGCTCCAGCCAACGCACAATACCGGCCGGCACAATGCCTGTCTAGTTAATACCGAATCCGGCCGGATTTAACCGGATCTTATCGAATTTTATAGCAAAAATCCGTTCGAAATTACAATAACTTACAGGCTTTAAAGAATCTTAATCCTGCAGACTGTATCTATAGGGTACGGTCAGCGGCAGAGGTGTGCGTGCGGTGCGAGAGAAGGAATGCTTTAAGCCTAAGGGGTAAAAATCTAAAAAATAAACAGAACATAACGTCACGCCTGTGATCCCCGAAGGGTTAGATAGTGATGTACTTAATGGTACACTACATAGAGCCAGGTATGTTTGAGTGTCATGTAATAGGGCCTATTGCTATCAACCGGGCACAAATCCAGACACTGTGGCTACTACTGAAAAATTTCTGATAAAAAAACCCAATAACACTTTGCCCGACCTGGGAATCGAATCCAGGAACTCATGCTCAGCAGTCGCGCTTGCGACTACTACACCAATCAGACGGTTATTGTAGAGTGGAGGTGACCACTCTGTTTAAGAGCTTAGGCCTACACAAGTGGTAATCGGTTACAAAGCGTTTCATATTTCTGCAACGACTCTGAACTGACATAGTAGTAGTGACGTAGTAATTAGTTTTTCGGGAGCAAAAGGCAATCCAATCGTTTTTGAGTTTTGTACCTTCTTTTAGTCTAGGCCCTCTGACTTTAATATACTCATTTTATATCATTAGTTCCTTGTTAGGTATTCCAAGAAGAGTTTGTTTGCTTACCAAGCATTTTCATTTTACATTTTTGTCTGATTTATTTTGTTAAGAAAATATTTATATAGTGAATCATTTAATAAAACACAATATTAACACTCCTGTAATCCCTGAAGGGTTAGGCAGAGGTGCACCTACTAGTACACAAATAAATTTTAGAATGATGTTTATCGCTGACTGTACCAAAAACAAAGCTTTTAAAGTAAATCTCTGAAGCATTTCGCGTTATTTATATACCAGTTAATTAGCAGAAGCCTAGCCGGGATAATTAGCGAAATACTAAACTTTTTAGCTAAGAGCTATGTCGAACTTTCCAGACTGATTCGCGAACGTTGCTAAACTGAACTAAACTGAACGTATCGTGGTTTGAATGCTAATCTAGACTCGAGATATGTGCTCGCCGACTCGGGGCGGCGACGGGTCTAGCTCTCATCTTAGCTATTACTGTATCGTGGACGGAATTGAGGCGATGCTTACTTTATCTGTGAGTGTTGATGGCTCCCAATGCCATTGATGAGCGTAAACGACCCAAGGCTAAATAATAACCCCCGCCCGGATCGATCTTCGAGGTTAAGTAAAACTTGCTGGGGTCGGTCCGTGGATGGATGACCATCTGTTACATACCGAGATCTCTCCGGACCTGGGAAAGCAACGGGTTTCCGATCAATTTTCCGGATTTTCGAATGGCATTTGACAGTTTCGGGCGGTATTTGCATAGTTTTTGCCAGTTGTTGCGGATAGTCAGAATCCCGAAAGTCGTACCATATGGTATTATGTTAAACTGTAACTGGGTTGTGGAGGTCAGATAGTCAGTCACTCCATGTAGAATACAATGATATACGGTTGCATTCGGTTAGATTGGAAGCCGATTCAAAAAAATTGGGAAAACACTTCGCAAATGATGAAGAGATAAGCTCGTATTATAATACAATATATATTTCGATAAGAATCAATATTTCGCTTATTCCACTACGAAAATAGCGGAACCGCATTGTTATTGTGGGTAGATATTAATTATATGTATAATATATTAAGGTTGTTGTGTTTTAGTTTAGTTCGTCCATTGCTAAACATCGCCTTCCACAAATAAATGCATACCATAGACAACGGGAAAAACCAGCCTGCGCGGGAATTACCGAACACTCTTTTTATGGCACTGCCAGTCATTTTGGCTATTAAACTACATTCCTTGCCTTATCATAAATACTGAAAACGGCATATTTACCATGAACTCTAAACAAATAGTAAACAACGTAAATATCCTGTTTTCAGTGATTATGATTGTGTTTGTGCGCATGTCAGTTTAAAAACTCATATTCCTTGCCTTGTCAGTTGTCAGGCAGACGAATTTATCCATTCATTTTATGAAGCAGTGGGTTAGAAATTTTTAAATCGTTGGGAGTATGATTAAAAGTGCGTCACGCAATAAAAACTAATGCCATCAAACGCCTTCACCTTCTTAGATACCCTTCATGTTTGTACAACCCTTTGTGAAGTTTCCTCACACCAGCTAAAATCTAATAGGTACACACAACATTAAAAACATACTGGAACTATTATGATGCACACCCAGACAGTAGCAGCATGTTAAAAAGCAGTTTGGCATGTATCTGGCAGCGATGTGCCAAGGCGTTGGCGGGCCGTGCCAGGCGGCGTGGCGTGCCAAGTCCCCGGATTTCCTTGCTGATAGAGTCAGTGTGCAATCCTCGTTTTAAATAGTCCGTTAGAGTCTTAGTCTAGCTTTAAAGCTAGAAGCTTGATAGTACTCGTATGTTTCTCCTTATTTTCTTGCTGGTAGACCTTTGCGCTAATATGCCCCCTGCTAGAACACTAGTAAGCGGTGTACGGGGACTGTCTTATGCACTGAATCAAAAGGTTCCAGGGTAATTCGAAGAAATTACTTTTGATAGTAATATAATTACGATAAATATTCGAATCTACTTTGCAAATTGTAAGCAGTATGTTACGGTTCACAATTGTTCGACAGTTTACAATCTCGCGAGATAGATTATAATCTAACGGTATTTACAATTTTACGGTGACATACATATATGTAAATTATATATTTTTTTAAAGTAGACGTAATTAATATCGGCGTTATAAGTAGGTACTGTTTCAAATTGAAAACCACAGGAATTTTACAGATATTAATAAAACATTACCACGTGCCTAATGCCTAGTTTCAGACCTATACCGCGAATTTAGATACATAAGGAAAATAACAAAGTTTGTCATGTAGCCACACACTAAAAATGGAAAATTACAACATTAATTTATTTATTTACTTTTTGCCTAATCGGAAAATGATGACTACATGCAGGTATTTACCTGGATACAAATTGGGTGACATTTAGGTACTGCGGTCAACTGGACCCGCGTGCTGGATTATAGCCCATTCTCTCTCATGGAGTGGAGGCCGTGTGTCCCAGCAGGGGGGACATTGTAGGCAGATTAATATGCTGTTGTACATACACTTTTTACTTGTTTCTAAACAATTCCTTATAAGGAATTACGTGTGTTGGCTGTAGGGGTTGATCCTCGGCACAACTGGTATTCTCTCACTCATGGACAGCTACATTATCCCCGAATGTCATAAGCTATGTTAAAAAAAGGTTCCCGTGGGGTAATTATCGACCTTACCACAAGCGGAGCCGCGGGCTAAAACTAGTCTTTTATAAACAGCTCGAGATATAGGGAAAACATTTCACTCTCACTTCCGTTCAAGTTCCAGTCCAGTAAGTGGAGTTGCCATGCATTCTGTTTCTACTTATCTTTAGTGGTCCTCATTCATATTCACGTCGCCGTGCCCGCTTTTTAGGCTCTCATGCAAAAAGTTTGCGACTGCACTTGCAATCAGATAGTTGGCTGGCTGGCAGTCACTGTGTTAGTTGTTTCACTCTGCGACTGCGACAGAATTTCCAAATAAAAAGTAGTCGCAGCTTTTACTGCAGTGCTTATAATACTAAAACAGTAGTAGTTTTTGTTCGAATATTTCGTTGTTTCATCGAGCTAAATCATTCCTAAAGTATTTTTGACTAATCGTGTCGCTTGAGAGGACTTGCCTATTGTTAATGCCTCCCACCATTCCACTCCCTATTTTAGTAGGTATTTTATAATTAACTGCCTGCTTTACCCCAACTACGTTGGGGTCGGCTTCCATTCCAACCATGCAGAATGCAGCTGAATACCGAGGGGCGGCTGCCTTGAGTAGGTGTTTCGGTGTTTGATGTCAGACGCCCAGTAACGTCTAGTAATTGGAAAAGTAAGATGTCATTGTTACAGGCTGAGGAAATGAGCCTAATAAGGTATTGTAATGTTGTACCAATGGTTGAAACCTCGGGAAAACATTCCTGTTTCTTTGTGGATATGGGTAGAAATAGAATTTTCGCTGTGATCGTCATTTCGCTAACTAGAAGGGAATACCGCGTTTCAGGTCACGCTACCTATGGGTGAGTCAATACGTATCATAAATTAATACGGTGACTAGCTTAAGTAGTTATTTCAGGAAAAGCCAAAGTTTTACAGGAAGGAAGTCACACTTAACTTCCTTCCTGTAAAACTTTGGCTTTTCCCTGGTGAAAGGTGGACCAGGAAGAGGGAGGTAACTAACTGCAGCTATTATGATGCAAACGGCCTGTGTGCGGGAGCCCACTGCGGAAGCATTTATTCCATGAGTACTGCCTAATGGTAAAAATGTTGCCTATTATTTCATTTTCGGGTTTTTAAGTAATGACTTTCAAAGTTCCAAGACAATCCGACAGCCAATAAAACGTCCAAACAATAGAGCGATGAAACACAGGCGTTTATTAGAGTCCTCTTGGCGCCCGCTTGGGACCCTATTGGCGCCCAGTTGGGACGCACTGTCCTATAATAAGGGACATTATGTAGAGCATTTAATTATTTGCGGCAGGTGTGTCCCAACTAATGCTGTGATCACAACGAGATAGTGCAGGCTGCTGAGTAATAGTTACTTAGGGACGACACAGAATGTAAGGGGTTTCAGGCGTGATTTAAATTATTGAGCTAACCTTTGGGAAGGTACACATTGGTTCGTAAGTTACTAACGCACGCAAAGGAGACCCTGAAATATAAGATATACAATAGTTTTTAGTTATAGTGGACTTGTCCATGATAGTTTGGTACTAGCAGAAAGAGTCATAAAGACAGACAACCGTGCAATTACCTACACGAAAATTATTTGGTAGGTACTTCACTTCAGACTAGCTACATCTAGACTACAAGTACAACTCCTAGGCAAACACGATTAGCTCAGTAATTGCTATCAAATTAATAGTCCAACTGCAACTTCCCTCAAAGTTCAGGAATACCTATGAAATCCCTTCCAAGTATTGGAAACTTTATTTAGCGCAAATGATTTATGAAGCCAATAGTGCGATCCCGGAAATAGAACGTTACAAAGGGACTCGCAATTTATTGTATTACAATAGGGACAGTGGGAAGCTGTTCTAACTGTACCGAGTATGTTTATGTCTGCCGTGTTATACAGTTATAGTGTGTTGACGTGGGGTGGTCGGATACGGGGACAGAATATTTATTAAAATAATTTGGATGTGCCGTCTCAAGTTTATAGCTTAAGTCACTTTACCAAAGTATATACATTACATACATAGCTACTTTTTCACCAAACAAGTTGTTTTCAGTTGGTTGAGCCGTGATAATGATTAATTAACAAAAAGTATGTGGTGTCGATATCAAATGCGCCTCTGTCTCACACACGGAGGGTGTACTTGAACAAGTACAAGTACTTGAACGTCGACTTCCGAAGCTTTTTAATTTATTTTACGTTTTTCGTTCTCCCACAAGCCCACAATGTAATTCTTACACAAGTTATCAGCTTACAGATTTCCGACTGACCTTGATCCCTTAGCTTCTTCCAACTACCCACGATAGGCCTCAAACTCAAGTTGAAGGTCACAGTTTAAAAGCCACATAAAACGGCCCTAGTAGAGCAGCGCCAATCTTCCACGTCTGCCTACCACAAAGTGGGCTCATCGGACCGGACATAACCGCATCACGCGGCCGTCCGGCCCGGATTACCGCTCCGGTTTCACGCTCCGCTACCTGCAAAGAATTATATTATCGGATAGTTTCCAATCGCCGCGGTGCGATGGGGAGCTTTTCAAAGCTAGGACAGCTGAAGGTGGTCATGTGATAGTTTCTTTGAATTTTTCAAAAGCTTTTTTGCCAGTCTTCTTGAAAAACGACGTTGACTGTTCTATAGTCAAGTCTTTATATATGGGACTAACATAGCTACCGATAAGTTTTATGACAATCCCAGTAGTATAAATACGAGATTTCTGAAAGCGATTGCCGTTTGTCGACCCTCTCAGGACTGTCATCAGAAAGATTTGAATTTGTGTTAATTCAAGCGATGTTATATATTTTTTCCTTTAGACATTCTGGCATCCCACCTTCTGGCGTCAGCAAATTAATATCGTTCATATTATTTTCTCCTCTCATCGTCATTTTCGTCAAGTCTAGAGGTGTATGTACACCCACATATCACCAGTTATGTCAGACAGAATTACTTTTACCTATGATATTAGGTATGGATTCTTGAACTGTCGTGTAAAGCCCTTAATCTCCCATTGACGTCACATAACTCAAAGTTTAAAAACTTTCTAATCCACAGATCCATTTTCAAAAACCCACGCGGGGAAAATTTCAACCAAAGAGTAGAAAAAAATACCTTTTAAAGAGCGATCCGTTACCATAAAGTGATTAAATGCTCGTTTTACTTTTTGCTCGCGTCACGTGGCTGGGCATTAACATTCAAATCGTTTCACTTGTGTTTCATGTCATGCATGCATGTGGCAGCTAATTGATTTATGAAGCCTATAGGATACTAAACAGGTTTTTAGAGATGTAAAAGAATTTCTTGCCCATTGTTCTCCATGAGATCTACTATTTTCGAATGGGCAACTACAGTCCATTCACAGTTATTATGCCTGTGGCGGGACTGTAGGTAGCTTATTTTTGACTATGCAAAAGTGCCTGTCTATTTGAAATGAATGCTTTGAGTTTGAGTTTTAATTATCCACCGGATTGATGGCAACGACTGCTCGTTAGTGTACTGGTCACAAACGCGATGGTGTATACAGTCTTAAATTGGGTTCGATTCCTAAGTCGGCCTTAACTGTTGCAAGGTTTTTTAATTGTGACAAGTTGACGGCAATAGGCTCACCCCCTATTAATTGGGACTTAAATGAAAAAACTAAAAGTGGGTGTTACACCTCTGTCTTACCGATCGGTGACTACAGGTGTGATGTTAAGCAATGCGCTACCATGCTCATGTAAGTTGACTATCACCAACGTCTTTTTGACGCATGGATAAAGAATAATATACCATTTTTTTCGATTATTATTATGATAATACCATCCTGTTATTGCGCACCAATATCTAAGTACTGTGTAATTCAATAATATTATATCAGCAACCGTTTGCAAAACGTGCTGATGAATACATCAATATTTGAAGTACGCAGTCTAAAAGGTCCATAATTTATTACTAGGTGTTACCGGCAAATTCAATGTAAATTCGACAAAAAATTAAGTTTAGCATAATGTTAGGAATATTATACTTAACTTATTTTCTGTCGAATCGAATAGTCTGCTGGGACACAAATCTCTCTGAGGCAGTTTTCGAATCTTTGCTGTTAGAACATGCGCTTCCTCACGGTGTTTTCCTTCACCGATTGTTGAGAGCAGTAGTGATGAAATAGTTCACATAAATAGTCTTTGTTGAACCTACGCCCTTGAACTCGTAAGACGCGGCCGGTACCACTGCTGCACTGGTCCACTATTACTCAATGAGAAATGAAGAACTGAAGGACAAGTCCATATCTGAACGATTTTTTCCAGCCTACGACTGTGCAGTCGCGAGACGCCATAATCTCATCAAAGATATTTGATTTGCCTTTCGTTCGCCAGTTTTTGGCAGCAAAAGGCTACAAGCTCGTTCAAATCTAACAAACCGGGTACACGGGAAAAAGATTTTACGAAAAACAAAAAAATAATTGCAAAAACTGAAGCTGAATTCAGAACCAGATCAAAAACAGTCTTTCATATTTTTCGAGTTCGCTTTGTTGTGCACTGACTGTACTATTTTCTAAAATGATAAAAGACATGGTTTATTTCCCAGGCTAACTTAACTCTTTGTATGTTAAGGTCGGTGTGAAGCATGGTTTAATTAAACTTTATTAAAAGAGTTATTTTAGTTGCAACACTGTTTTTTACCTGTGCAAGTCTAGAAAAAAGCATACGTAAAACGGGGTGATTAGAAATGCAGGTTTGAATCGAGACACAACTTTAAGAGGGATTTTAACGTTGCATTAATATGGTATGTTGCCAAAAAGGTCTCAAAGTAATAAATTAAAATTTAGCAAATAAAATAGATTACTTATTGGTAACGTATCATATTAATTCAACATATCATATTAAAATCCTTCTCAAAGGTTTGTCTCGATTCACCCCTGCATTTCTAATCACCCTGTTTTACCGTTATTTACGTAGTTTTTATCTATCGTTAGTTATAGTGTTTAATTAATGGATTCCTGGGATTCCAACACCATTTACCACAATTTCAAGGCCAACTCTACGACTCACCAACAATCAACAAGTAACTAAACCAACATTTACAACTCACTAACACAAAGGCCCTAACTCAAATAAAACGCGTTATAAATCAATAACGCTGTTCGCGATATCCGGAGCTCTCGCTGCTCCTCACGCTCTCGCGGCTCTCGGGGCTCTCGGGGCTCTTGGCGCTAAGAGCTCTCGACGATGGAGCTGGTTATATAAGGAGTAATGAGTAGTACTTGGCTGGCAGGTGTCGAGGGCGCCAGGTTATACTTGACTAGCGGGAACCGGTTAGCAAAGCAAATTGTTAATTTATTTTTAAGTATACCTAATTAATGTTTTCCACATCAAAACTGCCTTACAGAATGCTCTGTCTGTAGTACCTTCTCTGTTTGTATTTAATGACATCTGTCTGCGAAAATAATAGTATTTATGTACATAGGTGTAAGTGTTACTTTTCACATATTTTTTTCCTGTTCTAGGCTTTATATAACTCAGAAACGAACTAAATATGTATACAGTTCGTTTAAACGAACTATGTATTGTATTGTATCGCGCTTTGACGTGGAGTTGCGGAAACCAGCCCGTTATAAAATGCAATAATAGTTCGTTTCGTTTCGTTCGAAAAAATAAAACGATAAAATGAACTAAACGTAACTAAACTTGTAAGTATTTCTGTTGTATGTGTCACCTCATGTACCTACACATATTCAAGCAAATAAATCATTTGATTTGATTTGACTAACAATAAGCTAAAGCATGGAATCGAAAACATTCCTCTTCAACGCTGTCAACTGGTCATGTGCCCAAGAGCCAGGCGGTGGTGCCACGTTGTGGCATGCTTAGCCTCTAGCCAAGGTACAGCTAGCCCTTGGGTCACAATATTTCAAGTAATTTAAAAAAAAAACGGATTTTTTCGCACTGTGCACTTTTGCATATCGGACATTTTTCGTCAACACCTCGGTTCGTTCCCAAGTCTCCAGTAAAGTCAAGTTCCTGTTTGCGTAAATAACGGTCTTTAAACAAGAAAAACTGTGTCATTATTTTCCGTAGTTATTATTTACTTTACGAAATTACACTTTTTACCTTATTACTAACTAAACTACTTTCAATTTATTTAATTGGTTAGTAATTACATTTGTGGCCTGTTTTTACGCCAATTTCCTTATCTCATCATCCATCATCTGCCTAGCCGTTCCCAACTATGTCGACTTCCAGTTTAACAGGAAGCAGCTGAATACCTGTATTTTACATGGAACGACTGCTTATGTGACCTCCCCAGCAAATGACAGCCGGGACCAACGGCTTAACGTATTTAGCCACGAGCTCCTCTCTAATTTTCTTATCTCCATATCATCAATAGGGGGTCCAAGGTTTCAATCCAGAGTCAAACAGGGTACCATTAGGAAATCATCTAAACCAGGACGGAGTCTTGCAATTTGTAACGTAGGACTTCAACAAAGCTGGTGGAATGTGTGGTACCGACCTAAGATATACTTGTGCCTATGCCTGCGAGAAATACAGGCGTTATATTTTTATTTCTAAATACTTGACCAAAATTAAAAGCAGTCAACCCAAGCTAGACTGTATACATTTCAGTATCAGATTGGATTAAAGCCCTCGAGTGGCACCACTTGAGCAACGATCGAGTGTGTAGAGACCCTTACAGGTACATGAACCGACAGTAAATAAATTAAAGAGAAACATTTGAGAGCCGGGATTAGGGGCGACCCTAACTGATTCTGTACAAGATTTCAAAGAACGGATTTTGGATACGAATAGACGCAAATAAATAGGTTTTTGAGATTTATTTACGAAATAAATTACGTTTAGTAGATCTTTAATTTATTTTGTTAGAAGATAAATACACTATACTAAATAATATTTTTTTTTTATACTTACGTACAAAAAGGTCGGTACTTACATTGTTATTTGTTAAAATCCTTGGAACTATAGAAGTTATTCATTAATTAAATTTCAATAAAGCACCTATTAATATCTTGGTAAGCGATACATTAAACGTAAATAAAGGACCGTGATTTAAAAAAAAACAGATAATTCTAAGGGACTTTTTAATGGCGTCGTTCAAGAAATGCCTGTGTGTGCCTGTATCTACAAAATTACAAATTAAAACGGAATTAATTACCTACCCGCCTAAATAAATACCTAGCAAATGGCCTCCCTACCCAAAAAGCGCAAAACGCATCCATTGATCTTCCAAAATCAAATTATACAAATCATTGATCCCCGTTAGGAAGCGACCAACCAGTTGCTTTCTATAGCAATCGTATTTGAAAATAGAATCTTCAAACAGCTTTGCCAATGGATTATTTCGCTGTAATTCCATTTCTGAATGTAACAATTTTATTACGAGACGTTTTGAAATCGGCTTTACTCGCGAGAGCTCGGAAGCACTCGTGAAACATCGTGAAATGAAGTTCTATTTTCATATCTAAGATTTAAGAGAGTTATATGTAAATAGCTGTCTGTGTTGTGATCTTTGAACGTTTAATACAGGCTTGGAAATACTTTACTGTATTTGAAAAGTAACATAACATAACATCCCAGCTGTATTTCGTCAAACTCCCCGAAGGTTTGGGCGACAGGTGGATCATATTCTAAGTACACCCACATTTGGCCCGCTATTTAACACATACCTATATATATTATTATTTTTCATCGGCTGGTAAATAGAACTGTGGTTGTTTAACCGCTGTGTTTTATAACCGGACTCAACTGATCGCGGTCTAATGCTGGCCATAAGCCAAAAGAGATTATCCGACAGTTTG
This sequence comes from Noctua pronuba, assembly GCA_905220335.1. Lineage (NCBI taxonomy): Eukaryota > Metazoa > Arthropoda > Insecta > Lepidoptera > Noctuidae > Noctua > Noctua pronuba. The sequence goes on from LR999913.1 coordinate 337,166, forward strand.
ACGCGCTAGAAGCTAATCCGGTAATCCTGTAAAGTCCTTAAACCCTAAGCTTTAATTGTTATTCAATTTCTGAAATTGAAGAGTTGCCTTTTCGCTTACAATTCAGTCAACAACATAATTCCGTCAGAAAATCCTTATTCCTAGAATCCAACAATCCAATTCATTTCGTGTGGAGATCGGGTCTATTCGGGAGTCCTCGGCAATGATCGTAACAGAAAGGTTTTATTTGATGTCTGTGAGTGAAGTAAATCCTATTGGTGGTCCTTCGGATCGCACGGGTATGACGGGTATGTCCCTCGGACGTAAACAGGCACTTGTGTGAATAATGCTCAACAGTACGCGAGGACGGGATAGAATTGGGACATATTTTATTTATGGTGATAGTATTAGGAATAAGAAAATTTAGATGGAGGAATTTTTGTTATTTATTTTTTATAGAATAGAGGTGCTCCTTGATTGATTTTGATAGTTTGCTGCATCGCTTTACTTTGAGATCGAACATACAAAAGATTATAATGTCGAATTTAACATCGTATAGGTATATGCTGTGAAATCTATTTCATCTCTCTGTGCGTGGCGGGCTAGCGGCGGGTTATCAGGTATCTTTGTATTACACGCAAAAATAAATATTTAGATGTCGTAGCTAAATCCCCGTTCACGGTCTCGGGCGACACGACCTAAATCAAGCAATACGAGCGTGCGTCAATTGGTTCTGGTTAAAACGCTCTGCAAGTTGCGCTGCAGTGACTCGTGACAGTGTGGAGGTTCTCAAAACTAAGTATTATTTCATTTGTTTTGCTCGCTGTCACATTCGCAAGACGTGTGAAGCTTGAGAGTGTTCGTGTTCGTGGTCAGAAATAAAAGTGCTGAACTCGTAACATGTACTTTTCTAAAACGTGTTTACCTATATTGACTCGTACCGACTTAAATCCCTTCCTAGAATGTTTCAACTTCCACACTAAACCCAACAATGACAACCATAATCCAGTTTCTTGTCGCTCTAACACAAGCTCGGCATAGAGACGCTCAACCCCCGCCCGCCGGCGACTGCGGCGCCTAAACAAACACGCGGCGCAAACATTAGCTCACGGCGCGCGGCGGCCACAACAAGTATTGTTGCTGTTTATTTGCAAGGAAAAGTTACCTTTTGTCCGGCGCGGTGTGTTCCGGTTCGAATCAGTATTCTCTTAGAATGAGTTCAACATTGCCGCCTGCGGGATCGTGTTTTTGGGTGAATAGGAGTTTTTTTTGCGGATTCTCTTTTGTGGGCTGGGTTTAAGTAATTGTGTAGGTAAGCAGGTTCTTGATTCTTTTATCCTAGATTTATTGTGACCATATTGTTTATCGAGGAAAAACAATATGGTCACTTCTACAAGTATATTTTGGCGCTCGCTTAACGTTCACAAAGGGCGCTGTTGGTAAACACTAGAGAAAATGTTTTGTTTAACGTATTAAAACAACAAGATTTTTTTGTTTTTGCCACGCGTAGGGTCATAAACAGAGAGGCACAAAGAAAGGTGGTCACTTGGTGATAGCTTTTAAATAAAATCGAATACAACTCATCGTCGTCCACAAAACTTTCGACTTCCAGTGAAACTGAATGCAGTAGAATGCCAGTAATTATTTATATCATCTACACACTTTAAAAATATATAAATTGGTCGACTTCGCTGTGAAACATATACAAATATGTTCTACTCCTGCATTAGCAGTTGTGCGGCCAATTTCCCGCACATTCAGCGTCGCATTCACTACAGAAAATAAACATAAAACCTGAACCAAAGCTACATAGAATGAAAGCAAACGCACACCGACCTCAAACGCTCACAAAATAAAATATCCATCTAGCCACATACACGATACTGTAAATATGAAACATTCCCATTTCAAAGTGTCGTATGCAAATGTTTAGAATAAATCATGACATTGTTTACGTGTGTGGGGTCCCTGGCAGTCCTGGCAGCTCGCGTGCCGTCCGGCATGGCGGCAGGCCGGCGGACGGGGACCACGTAATGTATGTCAGATGGAAGGAACGATAGCCGTATCTTGTGTCTGCGAAGTGGAGCGGACGGGACTATTAATTATTTTTTTGGAAACTTTACTGTGCACGAGGTGGGTTGTGGAAACGGGGTCAGCGAGGTTGTGGTTAGTCCGACGTAGTTTGTTCTTTTTACTAGTTTCACGCTCAAGATATTTCTTTCTTTCGCTGGGAAAGACCTATTTTTGCGTGATAGTGGCTGACTCAGCCAGGCTGGCAGGTACTTCAAGAAGTGTCCATTTCCGGAACAGAGTCCGCTAATTGTCTGTTGTCGATCGCTAGGTTACAATTGGTTCCAGCTGTACCCAAAAGTTTTCATTTAAATATATACGGCTGATTAAAACTGCGCCTACTTTGTTTTTATTGCTCAAAACCCTCACCGGGAACATTCGCCAGTAATGTAACAGTTTAGATTCACTTGTTTCCGTACGAAATTGAATCTTGGATTGTTATATTACAGGTGAATGCTCGCGGTGAGGCAGCACCCTACACGTAGCCATACACGCTAGGTAATGCATGACAGTTTTATGCGTGTTCAAGTAAACCCATGCAAGAAGCCACGGTTAATCCGTCACGTCAACAGGTTTATAAAAGTCTTTATAAAAGCTTTACATTCATAATTAGTTACTTTTTAGATCATCTTATAATACTCTCACAGCACGAGCTGTCGTAGCCACTAGGAGCATGAGCTATTATTAGTAGCATTTAATAACATACATACACAAGCTAGTAATCCCCGAAGGGTAAGGCAGGGCGTTCCTGTAGTAGTGTGTCCCACACGCCAGTAATGTTAAAAGTCCCATGTCGTAGGTGGCGCTGCTACTGCCGTCACCCGGGTTTGAATCTAAAGGACGGGCTGCTACTGAAAAAAAAAATCTTATCATAACATCACGCCGGTTTACCCCGAGGGTAAGGCAGGAGTATTATTAGTATTGCCTTTCGCCATTTAGTTTTGAGTTCCACGTGATAGAATGGACAAACCCAATAACACTTTGCCCGACCTGGGAATCGAACCCAAAACTTCAAGTTCAGCAGTAGCGCTTGCGACCACTAGACCAATGAGGCACCTACATCATATTTATTTTGTAATAAAAAGATTACCCAAATAGTACAGCAATTAATGTAATTATCGTCACTTCATCAGTGATGAAGGCTCTTTCAATTAGTAGATCGTCCACAACACAAGGGTCCCTAATTGGCTGAAACAGCAAAAACTCGTGAAGCTCACTTATCATAATCATATCTCACTTATGTACAAGTTTGTGTGAACTTGTGTCGGTCGGGTGTGTCCATTGCGAATGTAGTTATGATTATATTATGTCCATTTTGCTCAGTATCTAACTGGGAATAGTTAAGGAATAAGTACAACACAGTAGGTGCCTAGTTGTGTTCGATAAACTTGAATAAATTAAACAAGTTTTATTAAAAAAAAAATAGGTTTATCAATCAAGATTGGACGCGTATCGAGTCCGCGCTATTAGCTGTTGAGGAGTTCTCTCGCGAGGAGGCGATCTTAGTTGCAGGATCAAGTCATGTCTGTCACAAAATGTATTGTCACCAGAACCAAAGGTGTGTGCAAAATTTCAGCTCAATCGGTTGGAGGGAACTGATTTCAAATTCAGTTGCAAGATGTGGTCAATACATACTGACAAACAAACGACTAATTAAAAAGGCAAGTTAAATAAAAGTATATATAAGAACGAGTGTTATATGTAACACGTTAAAAAAAAACTATAACGTGTCGACTTCGAGTTTTGCGTCTTCAGTAGCCTCCATCAGCTCCTGCAACGTACAGTAAACGGAACGTGCTGAACCAGAAGGTAAGTGTTTCATTGTGTGTGGAATATCACCATTTTCACACTCTAGGGCGGAGTCATACATAAATTTCCACTTGACCAGAGTGCAATGTAGATAGATTTATTTGCAAAAACCACACTTTTTGAAGACTTGTTTTTAAAATAATATCAATGTTACAATAGGCTGATGCGTCGATTAACCAACCACGCTAAAGCCTAAAGATTTACAAATTCTTTTCATAAAACAAAATGAAACAAAAAACGCCGAAACATTATGTTTAATATGATAACGTACATCGAAGGCATGTAAAGGGAAGGTAAATAAATAGGAGTCGGCGTGTCTACCTTGTTATACATAATAGAGAGAAAGGCGGCGCGGTGGCGAGACTGACGGGTTTTTAAATAATTGTGTAAAAGGCTTTTAGGTAACCGTGAAGTGTTCCCGCGTAATCACATCAGTTTGTGATTGGTTCATTTTACGCCATAAGAGGAGGAATTAGCTCCAGCAACATACTTACACACTTCTTTTATCGTAAGGAACAAAAATTGTTAAGCAAATTGACACTCTACGGCAATTTACCATTTCACACAAAGGCGCTTCCTCGCCTGAGCATTCGCTTGTAATGGAACAATCCAAGATTCGATTTTGTACAGAAAACTCAAACTCAAAGCATTTATTTCAATTAGACCATTTTTTTTTTTTTTTTTTTTTTTTTACGGATGGGAAATCATCAAATGACTTCTCCCGCTCTGGGTGGAGTGGGAGGGAGTGTCAGACTCTTACTGACTAAAACCCATCCATGTTCCTTCATTGCCCTTTGTGTTCCAGGGCCACGGTATCTCTTTCGAACAGTCCCGCAGCCCCGGCAGGCATCGGCCCTTGCGGGCCCCTTCCTGGTTGCTGACATCTCTTTGAGGCGCGCGTGGAACACGAACGCGCCGTCGACACGGCCTGTCGTCATAAGACGGACGGACGGTGAGCTAACCCATTACTCACCGTCCACAGGCCCGCGCCTACGGTGGCCGGGAGCCACCACGTGGCCCCCGACGCCCGGTGCGTCGCCCGCGGCGGCTGGGACGAGAGATTCTCTCCCTCTCACGTCCCGCCACCTCCTTCGCTAGCATGACTGCTTCGCAGAAGGAGGTGACGGCTTCCCATTCCCTCTCGCTCCGGACCATGGCCTGAACCAGGGCCGGGAGCGAGAGGTCGCCGCCGCCGATCGCCGCTACGAGGACACGGCGGAGCTCCGCCCAAGCGGGGCAGACCTCCACGGTGTGCGCCACCGTGTCCTCCGGACGATCCTCACAATGATAACACCCGGGCGTTTCCTCCCGCCCGATTCGGTGCAGGAACCTCCCGAAACAACCGTGTCCGGTGAGGACCTGCGTCAGGCGGAAGGTGAGGGCGCCGTGGCGCCTCTCTAGCCACTCCTCAAAGAGGGGACTTATCGCCACTATTGTGGCGTGCCCTGCACTGGGTTGCGACAGTCGCTGTCTCCATGTCGCCATGAGATCGCGTCGGAGGTCTGTCCGCTGAGCGGTGATTTGCCGCGGCAGCGGAGTTTCCCCCCGACGTAGTGCCCCCGCGCGCCATTCATGCAGGCGCGCGAGGACTATCGCCTCCAGATCCCATGGCGGCAATCCGGCTAGGAGGCTCGCCGCCTCGCGGGAGATCGTGCGGTACCCCCGGATCAGCCTTACGGCTACGACCTTTTGGGGCGCGTTCAGGTAGTGCGCGGCACGCCGCTTAATTGAACGCGCCCACACCGGGGCCCCGTAAAGGGCCATGGACCGCACGACCCCCGCGTAGAGCCTACGGCAGGAGGCGTTTGGACCCCTCAGGTTGGGCAAGAGCCGCTTGAAGGCAGCCCCGGCCCGTTCCAGTTTGGGAGCCAAACGTCGGAAGTGCTCAACGAAGTTCCACCGGCTGTCGAGGACGAGTCCTAGGTACTTCAAAGTCGACTCGACGCCGATGGGAACCCCTCCTACCGTCAGCGTGGATCCCGACGGTGGCGCATTCCGAGGCCTATGAAAGCTCATGGCCTCGGACTTGTGCAAGGCCACCTCGAGACCCAATTGCCGGATCCTCTCAACGACTATCGCAACCCCGCGTGTCATCAGTTCGGCCGCCGCCTCGTGCGACCTCCCTTGTGCCAGTACCAGCGTGTCGTCAGCGTAACAGACTACGCTGACGCCGCTAGGGAGGTCGGCGCGCAGCACCCAGTCGTAACCGATGTTCCACAAGGGCGGCCCTAGAACCGACCCCTGCGGAACACCGCACGACATCTCTCGCCGGTTCCATTCTCCGTTGGGACCAGGGTAGATGACATACCTGTCAGACAGGTAGTCCCCGACTACACGACGGAGGTAGGTGGGCACCCGGTGATACCGGAGTGCCTCCCTAATGCAGCTCCAGGGCATGGAGTTGAAGGCGTTGGCGATGTCGAGCGACACCGCCAAGACGACCCCACCCCGGGACACCGCGTCCCCCGTCGTGAGGGCTCGCACGCGCATGATGGCGTCCACCGTCGAGCGCCCCTTGCGGAAACCAAACTGGTGTTCCGCAAGATCCGGCCCCATTCCCGCAAGGTGCCCGGCGAGGCGGTTTGCAATGACTCTTTCAAAGAGCTTGCCCACCTCGTCGAGCAACACAATGGGCCGGTATGCGGACGGAGAGTCCGCAGGGCGCCCTGGCTTCCGTATGAGGACCAGCTTGCCCGTCTTCCAACGAAGCGGGAACTGGCCTCTCTCCAAGCATGCGCTTAGGAGCCCTTCCAGTCGGGACCCGAGAGCCTCAGAGGCCAGGACCCAGGCTTTGCCAGGTAAGCCATCGGGTCCCGGGGCGGCAGTTTTGGCCTTAAGCCTGCCTACCGCCACTCTCAGGTCTACCCCAGTCACCTCCGGAACGTCGTCATCGTCGTCGCTGTGGTCCGCTTCCGGCACCGCAAGCGGCGGAGCCATAGGCGGGGGAGTATGCTCCCCTCGCGAAGGGAACAGAGCGCTCACCACGTCCTCCACGAGCTCAGGCCGGAGACTCTGCGTCAGCGGGGGGGCCCAGGTGCGGAGTTTGTCCCGCACCATCTTATAAGGGCGCCCCCACGGATCTCCGTCGAGAGTCCCCAGCATCTCCTCGCGGGCCAGATCCTTGGCCCGCTGGACAGCCTCTTGGAGGGCGGTCTTCGCTGCTCTGTAACCCTCGTACAGCTCCGCCTCGATGGCTGCCGCATCCGGAGGGCGGATGCGGAGCCTGCGATGCCTGGTGTACAGGTGGCGCGCGGCGACGCACGCCTCGCGCAGAGTCGTAAGCTCTCGCGACCACCAGTACACCTGACGCCGGGCGCTTCCTGGCCGGACTCGGGGCATTGCCACGTCGCATATGTCGGACATGGCCTCCTGGAACCAACCCGCCTCGTTGTTTACGTCGGCAGGCCTGTCCGGTGATGTCACCCAGGCCTGCACGATCGCGGCTTCCAGGAGGAGCTCCCGGTCCAGCTGCTTCAGCGCCCATCGCGGACCACTCGGGGCCTGTAGGACCGTGTCAGTTCTCTAGAAAACGAACGCGTCACAGAAAGTGGTCACTCAGTGGTCGTGACGCATGATGATGACAATAAGTTACTTTTCTTTGTTTCATTTCTTAGAACTATTACTTTCGTAAACAATAAAATTTTTTGAGGATATTCGGACTTGCTTCTGAGGGACATGTTCAGGATCACTCAGCGAGCTATGGAGCGGAGTAAACTTGGAGTCTCTTTGAGAGGGTTCACTAAAGTTTCACCAAAACCCCATTGACAAATTTTCATTCTACAACCAACGTTTCGTAGACTATTCATTTCGAAAACAACTTATTCCGCAAATGTATTATTTTATAAACACTCGTTTTACATACATTTATTTGGCAAACAATTCTTTTTACAATATGCATCAGATGATATTTAATCATCTATACATTTTTCATTTCTCATTTAGATTAATTAGGATAAATCACGTTTCTACTAAATATCATTTAATTACAATATAGTCGACGGAGCCCCGCGCAGCGGGGCTCCTATTTCTGTCTGCAGGGTTTAAAGGAACCTAACTAACCGAACCTCGGGGTGCCCCTGACGTCGACCGTCTAGGGTTAGGTGTTTCTGTCAGCATCTGTGTTTGTTTGAGGGGTTTATGCTTATAGAAAACAAAATTCATTTATTTTCTCTTTTTTTAGAAAAGTCCAGAGCAATTATACTAATGTGAGTTTTTTTTTTATTACCACGTTTAAAGCAAAAGTAACAATTAAACCCACAACAAAAATTGTGAGAAACTTTAACCGTCACTTTCACTTTATGACATTACTTTGGCTGTTTGATGTAAAAACTGGCCGTATGTATGTTATTAACATTTTTATAATCCACTGTAGCGCCTAAAATAACTGAGCCGATTTTGATGAGTAAGGTGTCACAAGTCATAACTGCCCGGGTAACATAGGATACATTTTATCCGAACTAAACAAATATGGCACATCCTACATCTAAAAAAGTTAAGAACGCAGATTTTTTTTTAAACAAAAACTGTAATTATAAATGTATAAAAAAGAAACTGATGTCATCTTTGGTCGGTTTTCATATAATTTAACAACATTTATTCAAACTTACACACACTATCTTTACAGGATGACCCCAATACAATAGTGGTTTGCAAACACACACCAAATAAATTGAAAGATCAACTTACGGCTAATACTTAAAAATCTATCTAAATATAAAATCTGACTTAACACAGAATATTAATATTTAAATATAACTAACAGAATTCAACAAAACTCTAGCGAATTCACTCAGATGGCACGAATATATGTCAACTCTCTCAAGCACTCCGTTGAGTACACATATTGTGCGGGCGAGGGGTGTAAAAAAAACAATATGACCGTCGCCAATAAAACAAGCAATAGGAGTTGCTTGCTTTATTGGCGACGATCATATTGTTTAATAATCGTTGATTCAAAGCTTATCCAAATCGGACTAATATCTAAGGTGTTTGGCCAACACGTGAGCAAGCTATTAATAGACTTGGCCGGTTTAGCTACATGTGCATGGAGTTACAAATGTTATAATTTATCAAATAAGTAAAAACAGCAACGCTGGAATAAAGCAAGCTGGCAGCTGTCCCTGGCGACGAACAGGTCGCTGCTGAGCCAAATGAGGTAAACACGTAAACGAAATAACGTCAGTCTATTAAATTCATGACTCCACGCTAATTATGATATACTGAACTGATGAGTAACTTTGTAATACTACTGACTCTACTGCTGAGGATGAGGAATTGGGTTCGATTCCCAGGTAGGACAAAGTGTTATTGAGTTATTCCGTCAGAAATTTCTCAGTTGTAACCCGGAGTCTGGATATGTACCCTGTTGGAGTGCTGGTGGCATGTTATGTTCAGTTAAAAATCAAACAAGAAAAAAAATGTCATCGGTTGAAGGAGAGAAATCGGAAAGGAGAGGAAATGAAAAGTTAACCTGCCTACATATATCCAAAATAAACACAAACACAGTCGCCACCAGTCACAGACAAGCCTGTCTGAAACTCTTGCCATAACAGTATCCCCAAGATTTAGCCGAGCGGCGAGCCCCATAACTTGCCGAGTTACACCGTTAACGACAAATGTTAATGTTTATGTCAGTTTTATACGCCATTACTGCGGTGCTGCGGAGCGAGCCGCTATAGGAGCACGAAGGAGTTACAGTCGGCGGATGTTGTGCAGTCGGGCTACAGATTTATTGAAAGAAGTTTTCAATAAATGAAAATCGAGGAAAAACATTTCATAATATTAGGTTGTGAAGCTGGGTTTTGGTTGTTGACATAAATCGATTTACACGTGTTTGTGAATAGTTCAAAGAATGGTTGTACATTATAGTTGCCGTAATCAGCATGTTTAGCAAATAGTTTGGTGACCGCAACATGCAGCATCCCGAATGTCTTTCTTCTTATTGAAATCGGTTAAATCAAAATGGAGTTATTTGTTCAAATAAGGCTGAGTCAGTTCACACTTTGAAAGTCAAAATTGCATAAAATATGGCGTTCCTCAAAACGCCAGCCCTTCCCCACTTCCGAGTGTTCTTCCTAGCTGGGAAGAAGTGGTGGAGCAAAGTCTACAAGAACACATATGTCTGGTGAGTTATAAATACCATAGTAACGTGATTTGGAAAATCAGGCAGACGAAAACTTTTGAAACAAACACATTCCGTTACATAACGGCTTTGACGTAACAACACAGCAATAAATCCAGCAATAGAAAATAAAAGTTGCGCACTAACCGGTGTCGTTGGAGCCGTGTCCAATAAATATTGCTCGACACGTCGGTAGCCGAGCTTAACGGCCACCGGCGGCACCCGGCGGCACCCGGCGGCACCCGGCCGAGCTCCGAGTGAACCTGAGACGATGGCGGGGCACACGGGCGACTAATTGGCGGATATAGGCCTTACGACAGACCGACAGGTATTGATGTAGTGCACGTATGTCGGCGAGTGTGCAGCCTTGGATGGTACCCTGGTTAATACTGACAATAGATGGCTATGGATTAGCATTAGTCTGGTCATCATCTACCTGCCTTTGCCCAAATATGTTAGGGTCGGCTTCCAGTCTAACCAGATCCTGCGTCGATGGCTATAAAATAGTCTCCGCTGAGATTGGCCGCCGTGACTGAAAACTTCATGAGGACTATAATACTGCCAATAGATTGCAATCGGTTTGCATAATCCTAGTATAAATACCGTGAATTATACTACTTACTATACCGTTACTATGGGACCAATCTTTCTATCGCGAATATATTGAATGTTGCGATCGTACCTCTAGAGACTGTTTTTCACGATTCCGCGTTTGGACCCATAAAAATTATGAGTACAATAGCCCCATTTCAGATATTCAGTTAATTCAACTACACATTAGTACACCGATCGCTACGGACATATTCTGACGTGTCGGGCGCTACGAAATCGTTGGTCTGCACCACTCCGCTGTCGTATCAATTGTTCTTCGCTTGTCGTATTATCGATATCAGTCCGGGGCGTGTCTACGTGTCGGGAGCAATCTTTCTCAAAGGCTGAGCCTTCCAATCACTGTTGTGTGTATGTGTACTGTGTGTGTACTTTATAAGAGCACGTGTACGAGGTAAGAAGTGTGGCGGAAATCTCTTTCGGTTTGTTCTGTCATTTCTTGTTTGTGTGATGATAATAGAATGCTATTATTATTATGTTATAACCAGACGTCCTTTGCCTTTGTCGCTGCCTCTTTGAGTAACGCGACCTAACGTATGATATCTCATTTTATTTAGAAAGTAAAACGCATAAAATAATCGGTACGTTAACGTAAAGTCGCGAAATCGCTTCACCGATATTAAGTCTGGAGAGATTTCTCAGCGGAAATGTGATCACATATCCGATATCCGACCAACTTTATAACATATAACCGAAGTTATATCTCCAAAAGACGGTCTACCTCTACACCTTCTTATATTTACGTATGTTAAGGTGCCTATTCATACTTTATAGGTAAGTATAGAATTATGCCACATATAAGTTTTTTTGGCGACACAATGAGCGCTGCAGGAGCGTTTTGACTGCCCAGAAACTGAAGTGAAGAAGTAACTTTACTCGTGGAACAATTTTATAGTAAACAACACTACACTATACACCACACACACAATAATGACACAATAATGTCGCACAAATTAAGAACCAAGACCCTCGGCAAAACTTTAAATTGGTGGTTATTTGTTAACTTCTATATAATTTGTTAAACCCTACAATATGATAACTCATCGATAGCTCTTTTGTATTATTTAAACTTAATAATTGGCTAAAACTTTGGCGGAGCACGTAAAGCCGTGCTCACCTTGAACAAGTTGGGGGAAGGGAAAGGTGTTTGTGTGTTGTTGACTTTATTCGTTATTTGTAGGGCGCAGCGAGGATTTACTTCCGCATACTCACTGGGAACATATCGATATCAGCCACACGTCAACTAGCTAGCTGAGAACACTGGCAGACACTTAACACGATCTCAAGTAAGAACAAATAATTATGTAAACCAAGGTCTAAGAACTACTGCACCTCAGAACAGGACCCTGGTAGCGGCCCTAGCTACCAGTTCTTGGTCGTCGATTCTTTCATCACTACTGCTCTCGAAACCGTAAAAGAAAACATCTTAAGCATGTTCTAGAATCAAATATTCGAAGACATGTGACATCTACCAACCCGCACTGGGCCCGCGTGGTGGATTACCACCCACTCCCTCTCAAGCGTTTGGACCAGCGGTGGGAACATTATAGGCTGATTATGCGTAGGTATGCTAAGGTCGAAGGTATGTTTTCTTAGTTTTTCAGGGTTCCCTGCCCGAAGGGTAACCAACGGGACCCTATTACTAAGCCTCCGCTGTCCGCCCGTCTGTCTGTCAGCGGGCAGTATCTCATGATCAGTAATAGATATACAGTTTTCACAGAATATGTATTTCTGTTGCCGCTGTAACAAAAATAAAACAAATTAAAAGTTATAGGGTGCTCCGTTACTACGATGGTACGGAACTTTTCACTTGGCCGGGTTTTTTTAAATGCCATCTGTATGTATATTATCATCAATCGCATAACAGGGTGACCTGCGATGCGAGTGATGATAATTGTGGCAGTATTTCCAAATAATTAAGACAGATCCCAAGAATTTCATAATTAATTGGTTTACATAACATACAAACTTATGACATCTGAATTAAATAATTAATTCTCATTTATCCTCGTGTTCAACCTTGTGTTGTTCTAACTTCACATTGTGTAATGTAAGAAGAAATAAATAAATAATTGTTATCTTCATCTTTTCTACTCATCGTTTATCTATGAAAAAATACCATTAAATGTCAGTTACATCAGGGGGTACCTACTCACTTGCGTATTACAAAACCTATCCATTCTAATTTCTAGATGAAACAGCATCTGAATAAAACATAAATCGTACACTGTACAGGTAAATTCATTTAGAACTCAATTGCCTGCCATATTTAATCACATCTATACATATAATAAGACAGTAAAAAAACTGTGTCTGTACATTGAATATATTTAAAAAAAAAAAATTGAGGGGGGTTTAGAAACAGTAATAGACCACGAATCCAAAAAAAAAATTCTGTCTGTTTGTCTGTTTGTCTGTTTGTCTGTTTATCTGTTTGTCTGTTTGTCTGTTTGTCTGTTTGTCTGTTTGTTTGTACACGCTAATCTTCGGAACTACTAGACGGATTTGAAAGATTTTTTTTTTGTTGTATAGGTATTAAGTCTAGGCAACATATAGGCTATAATTTATCTTGGAAACTTGAACACCTGATGCAGAACCGCAATAGAATAGCTAAACTATAAGAGATACAAAAATGGTACTTTAGCAAAAATTGTTCCACGTGATGAGCATTTTCTGCTGAGAGAATAAATTTGAAGATCTGGAACACCTGATGTGGAACTCCAAGAGTCCAGCTACACTATAACATATACAGGAATGACGTCTTAGCAAAAATTGTTCAATCTGATGACCACTCTCTGTTGATTTATAAAAATCGAAGATCTGGAACACCTGTTGTGGAACTCCAAGAGCCCAGCTACACCATAACACATATAGGAATGACGTCTTAGCAAACATTGTTCAATCTGATGAGCACTCTCTGTTGACTTATAAAAATCGAAGATCTGGAACACCTGTTGTGGAACTCCAAGAGCCCAGCTACACCATAACACGTATAGGAATGACGTCTTAGCAAAAATTGTTCAATCTGATGAGCACTCTCTGTTGACTTATAAAAATCGAAGATCTGGAACACCTGTTGTGGAACTCCAAGAGCCCAGCTACACCATAACACATATAGGAATGACGTCTTAGCAAACATTGTTCAATCTGATGAGCACTCTCTATTGATTTATAAAAATCGAAGTTCTAGAACACCTATTGTGGAACTCCAAGAGCCCAGCTACACCATAACACATATAGGAATGAAGTCTTAGCATAAATTGTTCAATCTGATGAGCACTCTCTGTTGACTTATAAAAATCGAAGATCTGGAACACCTGTTGTGGAACTCCAAGAGCCCAGCTACACCATAACACATTTAGGAATGACGTCTTAGCAAAAGTTGTTCGGTCTGATGGGCATTTCCTCTTGACTTATAAAAATCGAAGATCAGAAACATCTGATGTGGAAATCAAAGCTATCACTAATTTCACTGTATAATTATATAATAACATAAGCTGGGAGTACCTCCACGCGGTGAAGGCGGTAACAGTTTAGGACTGATATTCGATGCGACGGTATATCATTGAAAATTTGACTCTACTGGACAAAACTCCTATTTATTTTTTTATTTTATCGAATAAATATGCCTTCGGGCTTATGTTATTTGAGTGTTTTAGACTTTTTCCACTTATCTTCGTGACACCGTAGCCTACCCGGTAACGCAAGGGAGCAGTCACTTAAATTTTAATTGATCAGGTATCTTCACAATAAAACTATAACCATGCCTAGAAAGAGGTCAAATCTTTCCCAATGTTCCAAAGGAGCTAAAAGATTGAGGATCATAAGATCCCAAGAATCTACCGAACAACGTCAGGAGAGACTTGATGCTGTTCGAGAACATCAGGCTGCAACTCGCTCCGTGGAAACCTCTTCCTCTCTTCTCTTCTCTTCCTCTTGGATAACGAAGCACGCCTGCGTTCTCAGCGTATTTACGCATCTACATCCAGGTCTCTAGAGAACTGTGAAGAATATGATGCGTGACTGACCGCTGATCGTGAACGTCATGCATTGTCTCGCGAATCGGAGACGTTCACGGATAGAGAATTACGCTCGAGTTCCAAGCGTATCTACGCATCGACTTCTAGGTCTCTAGAGACAAGTGGGGAACGTGATGCGCGACTGACCGCTGATCGTGAACGTCACGCATTGTCTCGCGAGTCGGAGACGTTCACAGATAGAGAATTACGCTTGAGTTCCAAGCGTATCTACGCATCGACTTCTGACTTACAAAAATGAAAGATATGGAACGTCTCGAATCGTCTCGCGCATCCCGTTGTTTTCCCGTCCCCGGGCTCTTAGAATTCGACATCAGACGTTTCAGATCTTCGATTTTGACGACCCCGTTGTCGCTGGCATAAGCAACAGGATCCGCGTACGAAGTCGCGGGCAGAAGCTAGTAACAACATAATATGATAATAAATTGATTGCCGCACCGAGCCCGACGGGAGATTTACTCATCTTTGAATTACTGTTTCCTCATACTACGAGTTTCCAGCTATTATCCTAGGTTATGTGTAGCGTTTATCGTCTAATGCTATGGCGGGACACCATCATTAAACTATACTGATTAAATCATTACTATACCACGCCGACCCCGAAGGGCTAGGCAGAGCTCAAACTCAAACTCAAAACTCAAAGCATTTATTTCAATTAGACCATTACAGGCACTTTTGAATGTCAGAAAAACAAAGAAGGCGAAGCTACAGTCCCAGACATAAGACATAATAACTTATGAAAGTACTGTAGTTGCCCATTCCAAGGCGTAGATCTCTATGGAGAAGAATGGGCAAGAAACTCCATGGACACTCTTTTCAATCAAACATTTTTACAATATCTTGGTTACATCATTCATGTTGAGATAATACATATATGTGAGAACGATGTAGACAGACGTGCACATTAAGAGCGTCCAGAGTAAAAGATTAGATAACAATTTAAAAACAAAGTAGTTAAAATAAACCGTGGCAGCTAAGAGATGACCAGTCCCAACTGACAGCGCCCGTTCACGAACATGACGCATGGATCAGCACCATTCAACTCAACCATTTTGAAGGGAACTAAATGATCCGACACACCCGCCACCATCAGCGAGACATTTGAGTGAGCATGACATTCTCTCAACCGCCAGGGCAAATTCGAGTCAATGAATGATAACTAAATGCAAATGGTAGCTTTACAGTACATAGTACTCACACATGCGCTATGCAATTATATAATACTAAGTGATTGAATCTATACAATGCAAGGATATTTTTACAATCTTCTGCAGCTTCCACAATAACTTCACATGGTAATCAATTAGTTTGCCCCCTGTGGTTGTGGAGCAGGACCAGCATTGAGCCAAGCATTTCTATCATCAATGTAATCCCCCAACTTATAGTATGCTTGCCTACATAGTGTGCGTAAACAAGTGATTGTTACTTATTTTATCGTTTACAAGCTGTTGGTGAACCTATATTAATAAATAAATAACTAATAAATATTATCCCCACTCATTCACTGATCATCGTAATCAGCCTACAACAGTCCACTGCAGGACACAGGCCTCTTCAATCGCCACTTAACTGAATTGTCGGCAACTCTCATCCAGTTGCTACCAGCCACCCTGCGGAAACACTCACTGATGTAGGTATTGCTCGCATGTGAACCTACATTAGTGAGAGCACCTCAAGAGTCAACCAATGACAGAATTATTATTTGAATATCAGGTTGGTAGTCAAGTTACTTATCAATTAACTTCTCTTACTTTCATTGTCGTTCATTTCAGATTTATTCAGGTTTCCCTACTAAGTTTCCCTCCAGCACAAGATGGCGTGAGGTAAAGTAAAACTTAGACAACCGTGTTGTTGTCTACGATCAAAAGAGTACATTCCTAACTATTCATGAGTCAAGTTCATTAAGAACGGTGCTATAATAATATGCCTTCTACTGGTTAATTAATAGTACCACCTAGTATTTACCTGACTATATAATTTTCTGGAAAAAAGCCGCCCCAACTTGAATAATATCTACTTTAACTATTTTATTATTCTTCATTTCCCTGAACAAATACTACGGTACAAACGAAACATTTGTTCGTGGGCGGCGATGCGGCGGCGGCGCGCGGCGCTCCTACCGTGTAGTCAATGTTTCAGCCGAGATTTATTTTGTTCTTTTTAATAAAATAAACCGTTGGTAAATGACCCGTGAAATAACTCCGCCGTTTACTGCCTAATGTCTCCTGATGTATTGCTTGAGATAGAAAAGGTCCCTGTTACATAAAACGTAGTGACATCAAAATTAAAGCCTTATTATTAGGTATTTCAAATTAAACTTATGATTATAAGTAAGTTTTGTATCAGAGAAAATAATTCATCATCTGTTAAGCTTTTTCTCTGCTATGTTACAGTTGGCTTTCAGTGTAACCGGCTGCAACCAAATACCAGTATTTTACATGGGGCGACTGCCTATCTGACCTGCACAACTCAGTAACTGGGTACCACGGTATTAGTAAGATTGGTTGCCAGACTTCCGGGATTCTGACCCGTAGCCGGACTTTGAATTGTACGAAAAAAAGAGCGACAACAAAACATTTTTTTTTATTACAGGTAAGTAAGCAAAGTGCCTTTCAATGAGTTCAACCTATTTTATCATTTCATTTCATCATTTCAGTAAACAACGCTGAATTTTCAAAACATGTATTATTAACTGTACTACCAAACGCGATAAAATACAGCAAATATTGCACACTGAACTAAATAAAATATTTGCAATCAAGTACCCCGAGCATGAGAGCGAAACATATGGAAATGTTAATTGAAATCAATCCAATAACTATGGCACTACGCTGAATATACGGCGCGTACTATACTATGCCAGTACGCCGCGTTCTACGCACTACGCTTCGATGAATAAACTCGTGATTAAAAATCAACAAGCAGGCAGTTTGTTCAACCATGTTTATTCAAATATTTTTATTTTTCAGTTTTGTTTTGTTGACATGTTGTTCGTAAAGTTTTTGGCAGAGAATATTTCAGGCTTGCTGATAGTTAGGCACTAGCGAGTTCACTGATGGTCTGCCACTTTTCACCCTAATGCCCAAATTAATAAGGTTCAAAAGTGGTCGACCGTCAGTGAACTTGGTAGTACCAAAAGATGATGAAAAAAAGAGTAAGGTGTTATGTCAAAAGGCTGCACAAGAACGTAAATCTTTAGATTACCAAACCGCATTACGGCACACATCACACAAGTGCTTTTTCAGCGTATTTTTTATACCAATAGTCCTCTGTCCTGTGAATCTCTTAATTCCCGGTTTTACTGACAATAAACGGCACCTAAATGAACTACATAAAAGTGAGCGTGAGATTTTCAATTTAGCGCAGAAAGCTAAAAACTAGAGATCATGAAAACGTGTGCGTGTAGTTCTTGTCCATTTCACGAATTAGTATGCGCCTGCTTTTCCTTTCTGAACCTTACACAGTGCTGGGCGGTATCTAGCTTGGCATAGAGGATGTTCATAATCAGGTGTAGTCAACCTGTCCGGGTAGAAACTGCAACGTTATTCAAACATAACATTATGGAGAAGGTCACACACACACACACACTGCACTATGGGTCGATAGCTGTCCTATTTTCTTTTAATGACAGTAATGGAGTCGGGTCAGTACGTCCGGCTCACTCGTATTACTGCTGCTATTATATCGACCGATTTAATTTCTACTCAGCGGGGTATCTATTAGCTAAACCAATATACTTTAATATTATTTACTTCAATTTTCACTCCATCAGTTGTTTAGATACTTTTCCCGCAATAACGACTGAACGAATTTCGATATTTAGTACCCATACAGGTAGCCATGACACCCAGATCGTGCTCATAGGATACTTTTTATCCGTACGTTCCCGTGGGATAATTTTTACGTGGGTGACGCTGCAGACAAAAGCCATAGGCATCACTTTTATTGCACTTTGCTGCTTGTCCATGTCTGTCGAAATATATTGGAGGAGATGATGTAGTAGTAGTATATGACTGTCTCGTTGGTGAGTGGCCGCAGGCGCGACTGCTGAGCGCGAGGGGTTCGATTCTTGGGTCGGGCAAAGCGTTATAGGGTATTTCCATCAGGGATTTCTCAGTAGCTAGTACGGAGTCTAGAATTGTGGCCGGTTAGTGGCAATAGACTCGCCCCCTATTACATGGGACTTAAAACATAACTGGTGAAATGTGGATGTACCTTTCGGAACATCTCTATCTAACCCTTCGGGGATTACAGGCGTGATATTATGTATGTGTAGATGGTGTAGTAGAGTGGCGAGCGCGTATCGACAAGCGTAACGTATCTAATTTAATGAGGTGGCTGGGACAGACTGGATGCAGAACACGAAGGATAGCGTGCCGTGGCACAGCTTGTGAGAGGTTGAGATGGTTGAACTTTGTGCGCAGAACTGTTTCTTTAACCGGCCACTTTCAATTGTTTGATTTTAACTTCACGCAAGGTTACCGACACGTAGGATGTTGACACAGTCATTGAGCTAATAGTAGAACTCACGACTATAACCTCATACATAAATGTGAGCGCCCCAACTATTACCTGATTACACTGTCGCCGGGTCGATTTAGTTTTGGAATAGAAACAAATACTTCTGGACACGGCATGCATGGTTAAGAGTTTTTTTTTCACCACTATCATGACACAGGTACGACTACTACGATAGGTAAGCACAGTCAGCCTAAAACGTTGTCACTTCTAGCACACAGACCTCCCATCTGTCAGAGAGAGTGGGTAACAGTGCACTGCGGGCTGGTAGATCACGACTGTCTTCGACTGTTCAGATCTAGGGTGGTTTACGGTGACTTGTTTCCTAACGATTTTCCTTCACTGTTTTGGAAGCAGTGGTGATGAAGTTAATAACAGTAAGTAAAGTGCTTGAATGGGAACCCACACCATGATACGTAAATCGGGAACGTTGCGACTGAGCCACCACTGCTCTATAGTTATTATTTAATAAATAATTCATCATTATCATCATCTGCTAGCCTTTTCCGCGATGCAGCTGAATGCCAGTATTATATCTGACCTTCACAACCCAGTTAGTACTGGGTAATACGATACCCCTTGGTAAGACTGGTTGTCAGACTTTCGGGCCACAAACTACCTGTAACGAACTGTACTACTACTAATGTGTGTGATAATGTACCTAAATGACAACCGGGACCAACGGTGTGCTTTCCGAGGCATATATTTAATAATTTATTATTGACAAAATATCGACATTCAATACAACAATGATTTCAATTACCGATAGCCCTAATGAGCCGCCGTAAACCAATGTATATTTAGTAGCACAGTTTTACGTCCAATGTTTGTGTAGAACAGAATTTAATCAAGCCCCAGAGCTCTCCATTTATAATGCACCGCCTGACCCGCTGCCGACCCGCCCGAGGTTTTGCATGCGTAAAGTTATTACGTCCAGCCAGTGATGTTCTTTGAGAAGCGCTCTCAACGCGAAATAATCTAAATGGACAGGATTTGAGATTAGCTGAATATTTAAGCAAAGGTTTTTGGGCTGATAATTAGAATTTTGTAGTATTTGGTGGGTAATTAAATAAAAATATGAGTTGCTCGTGGCTAAATAATAACAGCTGCTCGGTTCGATCTTTAGGTTAAGCCGTGCTTGCGTAGGTTGACCACCCATTACATACCGAGTTTCCTCCGTGCCTCGGCAAGCACGTTAAGCCGTTGGTCGCGGGTGTCATTTGTAGATCTTTGACAGTCGTTAGGTAGTCAGTGGCCTAAAAAGTCTGACAACCAATCTTACCAAGGGGTATCGAATTACCAAGTACTAACAGGGTTGTGGAGGTCAGATAGGTAGTCGCTCCATGTAAAATACTGGTATTCAGCTGCATCCGGTTAGACTGGAAGCCGATCCCAATATAGTTGGGAAAAGGCTATGATGATGAGTAGTTGGTGGGTAATTACTGTCTGTAACTAGTTTATTTATTACCTGCGTTTTCGCCCGGATGGAGAACGGAAATTATGCCGAAAGTAACCTATGTGTTACCCTAGATCATCCGTATGCCATATTCAAGGGCGTTCAATTTAGAACGAAGACGTGGAAAGGGAAACAGACAGACAAACTTCCTTATGTTGCAATATTAGTATGGATGCTGTGTGTGTGTAAGTATGAGCTATCACGTTAGACCTTGTTGGTTTTTACCAGTGGTTTATTGCTATCAATCTGCTGTTTTCCCCCCTAGTGTTCGATACGGGGATAGCTCAATCTTTTGCGAAAAGACGGTTCAGAAGGTTGATATAGAATACGCCCCACTGATGTACCTTGTACTTGAATAATATCACAACTTAAGACACCACTGTGAACACGGCATTAGAGAGGTACTTTTAATTTATCTGTGCGTAATTCTAGATTCCCATTATCTAGGTATTCAGGTAGACTAAACATACTTTCCTTGAAAATATCGCAAAGTTTCCTT
The DNA here is from genome assembly GCA_905220335.1 of Noctua pronuba. Taxonomy (NCBI): domain Eukaryota; kingdom Metazoa; phylum Arthropoda; class Insecta; order Lepidoptera; family Noctuidae; genus Noctua; species Noctua pronuba. Next base: position 358,264 of record LR999913.1, read on the forward strand.
CATTAAATGTTGGTCTGTAGATAAATGGCGAAAGTAACATTTTTAATTAGTTGGATCGCACCGGGGTGCACTTTACAATTAGAATTGTTGAGAACTTCCTGTAGCTGCCGGGTGTCAGCGGGATGGACAGACAGACTGACGGTACCTACTCACTGTGTTACATAATGTATTGATGATGGAGCCAGCTATTTAGAGTTCTAGTGATACCTACATTAAACAATCTGTTAGCCGGCTGGTGATAGTCCTGCGTTCGATTCTCAGGTAGGGTAAAGTGTTGTTGAGTTTTCTATAAGGAATTTTTCTCGGTCCTGCGCCTGATGATTCTCCGGTCTAGTTGGATTGCCGTCCCATCGCGCTCTGACAGTTCTCCTGTCAAAGCGCACACACTTGTCTTCTATAATGATGCCTTGTTGATGGCTTGTCTCCTCTGAGGTTGTCTGCCAGGTACCTACTAGGTAGCACTGAAAGTGAATAAGTAAGATCCGAACATTTCCATTGTTTTCCCAGGTAACAACCAATACCCTCTGCTTTACCTGATTCTCTCCGGAAAGATGGATGTAACGTTATTTTTATGTAAATTCAAGGTTTTCTGCGTTTTGTTTCGAGAAATAAAACATGTGAGTATTCGCGTCTACATGAGCCGAAAAGAAAAACAACGCTTGCTTGTTTCTTTCAAAAGTAACTTTATGTAAAGACAGTTAGGTGCCAATTACCTCAACATGCAATTTTTTTTTAAAATTTTACGTCTGTTTCGTAAGCGATTTCCTACTTATAATTCATTGGACTTTAATAAGTCGTTTATATTTCCGTATTTCAATAATAATTAAAGAACTGTCCGAAACTTTTAATGGCAATCATCCATTTTACTTTAACCGTAAAAGTTAGGAAGCCTCATTTAAATTAAGTTAAGTAATTCATTAAAAGTTACCGCACTTACCAACCTCCATAATTTAATTTTAATGACAAATATTATTTTTTGTGTTTAAGGAAATTCATTGCGGAAGTTGCTTCTTATTCTGCCGTCATAGCTAGGTAAACAACAAATTTCTGAACATAATTGCTTTGTAAATAAGGAAAGATTAGCTACAGAATCAAAACTCTCGAAAACTTTGTCAAGAGCGAAGTTTCTTGTAATTTTGCGATAAACAAACATTTCATTAATCACACTCAATCAAATTGCTAAATAATTATCTACTATTTGGACAATTATTATCCTGCCAACATTTAGTACTATCATTATGCCCACTCAATTACCCCCACGAGAGCCTACGACAAACAGTCGGCAGTAATGATACAGAGCGAAACATTGCTAACAGGATCCAATCAGGCGCAACACATTTGAGCTGTGTTTACGATACAAACGCCGTTCTGTTTGCTTAATCATGTCTGTAATGTATACTGTGAATCAGGATCGAATACTATGTCAGAGTGTTTTTATTACATTGGGAAAAGCGAGTGAAATAAATAAAGTATCTACCTAATATTTTCCTTAACAATCTAAGTAATCTAAAATAAATAAAAACGCGATAGTATGATTTGGTTTTGAAACTTTCATGTGGCATCAGATTGTTGTGATTTTTAATATCGTTGTTTTTATTACATATGGATTAATTAATGACAATTTGAAATAAGTGGCTTCATACATACATCAATTCACGCCTTTTTCCATTCATGTAGATGGCAGAAACTAAGCTTTGTGTTTTTAAGAAAAGCATCTCAAAGATATCTGTAAGTTAAGCCAAGGGAGTAAATCCAAAGGTAAACACTAATAAAAGGATATTACTTACTATTATAAACACGCTACTAAATAAATAATTATATGGTATTATGTAAACAGTTTCGTAATGTTACGCAGACTTCACATTATATCTTCTAAGGATTCATGTTAATTGCAGGTTCGCGTGTACTTTCACGTCAGTAACCACAGCTCAGAACGTAAGGCACACCTACAGTACCTACAGTAAACAGCGTCGCTTTACATTCATAAATTGCGTCTTTATGAACGCATAGCTTGTTAAATAACATTCTATTTCTTGGAAAATTATAATGAGAATTTGTAAAACCCTGTTTATATTCCGCAAAATGATATAGGTAACCATAAGATAGATTATTCGTCGTCAAACTCAAACTCAAACTCAAAGCATTTATTTCAAATAGACCCGTGACAGGCACTTTTGCATAGTCAAAAATAAGCTACCTACAGTCCCGCCACAGGCATAATAACTGTGAATGGACGTCCTTTCTAAGAAGCAACTTAGTCACTTCGGAAAATTCAAATATCTCGTAATCTGTGTCCTTGCAATTTAATTAAACAAACTGTAACAAAACACGGAGCGCCTGCTCGACATCTCAGTTCTGTTGATTACTAAACATTGCTATGAGAAATTGATCAGGCGCTACAAAGCTTCGGAACTACAGCAACGTACGTGATTGTTCATTTAGTTTGTGTTCACATGGCGTCACGGTATTGTGAACGAGCTCATTTGAATATTAATGGAAGTAATTAATGTATTAGGGGTGCTTTTGATCTTTGTTCAGTGAATTTGTGAACATTACGGTTGTCGCCTACAGGGTTGTTACATTGTTGCTAGGGTGTTTGACACCGATAACCGATGGTAGTTACAGTAATTTATTAGGTTACCTTTATTTTGGTGCGGTTGTTTCTACTGAGGTGGGTCGTCAATAGATTCCTTACGTTAACGAATTAAACTATGTAATACTCGCTTGTCATGTTGGTTTGAAAATTAGGAACTCAGTTTAGTTTGACCTAAGTAGTAAGTAAGTATACCTACATACAGGGTTTTAAGAGACCTTTCACGTAGCCGTCAGCCAAGCATTATGTACATCAAACTAAGTAACTTTACGCAAAAATTATTGCTGGAGATCGATTATTTTTGGGGTGAAAAATCACGTTTAATGGTAGGAATCAATGTAACGCACTCAAAACATTGTGCCGATGGATGGATTGAATAGTGCGGGGGTCTTTGAGGTGTTTAAAGTTAAAGTTCGTATTTTGACCCCCAATATCTCCGTAACTAGAAGGTTCCCAGGTATGGTCTAAACCAAAAAAATGATCGCAATGACGGGGAGAACAAGTGTCTTTCGGCTTCGTTATGGGTCTTGTTACACCCTTTGTAACTTTTCATGCAAACATAAAATCGATGATGTTTCCCTGAAAGGTTAGGTAGGAGGTCCCTCGTTATCCAAATAAAATATTTTGATATTATTTTGATGAAATTAATTTAACAATATCCCTTGTTAGTCTCTAACAAGTCATAAACTCGTCAAATTAATTCGAAAAGTTTCCTTCAACAGAAATTTGTAATGCTCTCATAAACTTTTGTAGTAGCTAGGTACCTAATGGAAGAACAATTTAATATCTTAATAATTTATTATGAGAATATTTTTTGGAAGAAAACCTTGTTAATCTTTAACTACAGGCTTTTAGCTACAGGTTCAGCTGTAGATTGACCGGTTAACGATCGATTTTAAGTATTTTTTAAGTTGGAAAGCGTTATACTACGATAAAAGAATTAATATAGAAACATTAACGGTTTCATTACGAAAGAAAAATGAGCAACGATAAGCGATAGCTAAAAAACACCGCAAATTTGAAATTGTTGCTGGCCTTCTTTTAAAATAACACAAAATGTTAAACTACATAAACGGTGGTCACAACTTAACACCATTGCAATTTAAAGTTACAAAGCTTGTACGTCAACCGCCTCAGTACACGTGTATAAGGAATCATTAATACGCTGTTAGTTCCCGCCCTATCGCTCACAGCTGGAGTCGAGCTACAGTGAGTACAGTGTAGCCACTTGTGGCTGAAAGGTCACAGGTGTGCATTAGTAACGAGTAAGCTAGTTACTAGCGCCAGTAGCTGTGCCATTGAAGGAGATTTTTAGAGGTAAGTACTAGCTACCGGCTCCTCATGGCTTGCATGCTTCGCATGTTTTGTATGTATTGTACGACATGACAAAGCCACCAAGATTTAAATTGGAAAAATCGGAAAACTGGTTTATTTTGCAGAAAGTTGGTTTGTGTAACGGTATAAATTAATTAGGTTTTAGATGTTTAAGATTATCAGCACGGTCTGGTTAGGCATTTAAATAATGCGTAAGAAAAACACAATAATGCCTCAATTGGACATTGCTTAACTTGAAGTTAGTGACTACAGATATAAGTGCATTTTTTACCTGGTTCTACACTTACAGAACATAGCCTTCGCCCAGAAATAACTCGGTCAAACAATAGTCCCACTTGCAGTGACACCGCACCTCAGATCAAATTCCACAATCAGAAATAACTTAAAATGATTCTAACTACTTGGCTGTAACAGTCTAACAATGGCGGATGTGTCAATAACGTAAATAGTGCAGCGGTGGTGTCGGTGGGCTGGTCGCAGGCTGTTTGCTCAGCTAACATCAACATGTTGCTTGAACTTTTCAGGCTTACAAAACAGCTGTTTTGCTTCGAAAGATTGTATTGTCAACACGATTTCAGGTAAGTTAAACTTTAGCATAGTCGATTCGTCCCTTCACAAACATATGTACCAACCTTATAGCGTGTGATGCGGAGGAATGAGGAAAATGTCGTGAGGAAATTTTGAGTGTGAATGTGGATGGGTATAAGAGTAGAGGAAATCCAAAGAAACGATGGATGGACTGTGTGAAGGATGATATGACACGAAAGGAGGTGTCTGATGAGATGACAAGTAATAGAGAAGTATGGAAGAAGAAGACGTGCTGCGCCGACCACAAGTGAATTGGGATAAGGGCAAGAGAATGATGATGAGGGTGTAAAGTGTGAGAGAGCCTCACATCCCAGCCACCGCCGCGAATAAAGGGCTAGCTCGCCGTCCGTCCGTTTTATGACGACAGGCCGTGTCGACGGCGCGTTCGTGTTCCACGCGCGCCTCAAAGAGATGTCAGCAAACAGGAAGGGGCCCGCAAAGGCCGATGCCTGCCGGGGCTGCCGGACTGTTCGAAAGAGATACCGCGGCCCTGGAACACAAAGGGCTAAGAAGGAACATGGATATGTTTTAGTCAGTACGAGTGTGACACTTCCTTCCGCTCCGCCCAGAGCGGGATTGATGATGATTTCCCATCAAAAAAAAGAAAAAAGGCTGTAAAGTAAATTACAGTGATAAATTACTACGTAGGCAATATGTGCACTTCGTAAAGTGATGTTCTCCTACTACACAACGACTGTTATTGGATCTTGTAACGAACATAGTATTTTAGAAGCCGTACTGTTCTTAAACTTGCGAACATTGTTCTACAAGAAAATGTTGCATAGTTTGTACCTAAATACATATAAGTCCGCATGCCTGTACCTATAGGGACCAAGTTAATAGAACCTATGTCCCTATGTTCTGTCGAACATATCGTATGTAACGCCGCCGCCCCCAGTGGCGCGTCCTACAGCGGATTGAATCCTACACGACATAATAACATAAAGTGCTTTTAGTTAGAAACCCCTCCGTGCACGTGGGGCCACGAGAACGGCGATGAATTTATTAGCCATATATAGGCAATACTCAGGTCATATCTAGAAACAAACTTTGCCAAAGCTGTCATTTTGCATTCCTACGAAAAGTATTATCATGTCGTGTGGAGTTTGTTATAGAAGCTAATTTTTAGTAATGAAAAGCGATATATATGTGAATAAGATTAAACGGCTGTGATCTTAAACCATCTTGTAGGTATTACGTAGGTTGTCGTCCTAATATCTCGATGAGTAGTTAAAGCATCAGTATGCGCAAGATGATAATCTTAGAACTCCGTCAAAGATGCACAAGTTACGTCTAAGTAGAGACTTGCGAGCGCCTGCAGCGCCTGATAACTTGAACCTAATAACTTTGTGAGGCTCCGGCATATTCCACGTAAGCGATAGTTAGGAGTTCCTATGATCCGTAATATCTATCCATATTTATATCTAGCTATGCCCCGCGGTTTATAGTTTTACTCGGCTCCTAACGGTCGTAGAGTGATATTAAATAGCAAAAATCTTTCTCAAAAATTAGGCTATCGAATGCTAAAGAATTTTTCAAATACGACTGAATTTTCAGAGATCAGCGCGTTCATAAAAACAAAATCTTTAGTTTTATTATATTAGTATAGAAGATGTACAAGTGTATTTACTCTATGTTTTCTTCTTCCTATTAGTGGCGGTACTTTCATACAAGCCAGTAAGTTTGGCTTGCCCTTATAACCACTACTCTTCGTGATTTTAGGGTTGTGTTGTGAAATGTTCCCTTGAAAAGTCTGAAGGCATTATATTTATTTATTTTAGTACATGGAGGACTTACAGCTAATAAAAACAAACAAAAAAGGAAACCATAATCACCAGAAAGCCAATAACAAATCCACACGTATAGAATTATAATAACTAATAAATAATAATTATTATTCTAACTGTAGTTAGTCTACAAAAAATATTCTTCAAAACGATAAACTTACAAGTATTACAACTAGTCGGTTCACATCGCATGTTTAGTGGTCTCATGTGTTACATTAATAAGTTGGATTCCATTATTGAACACCACGTGCCTGAGCAGTACAGCGATTCTGTAAAATTCAAACAACAACTCGCATCTCACATCGCTATTCACTCTCACTTCGCATAAGGTTCAAAATGACATTGACTTTGCATTCTGTAAGCATCACCTCGTCACTTGCGAAGTGAAGTGAGCTCCGAAGCGACCAATATTGTACTAGTGAAGTACCACACTCAACAAAATGTTAATCTTGTTTTATCGATTCTAGTTTTTTGACACAATTGTTGAGTTTTTGGCAGAGAATTTTAGCTAATATGATGTTTAAATTAAAGTTTCTTATTTTATAGAATTTGAGGCAACTAATAAGTAAAAAAACAGAAAACTCTAAACTCGAGAATGAATATTTGTTTCCCTTGCCTTATGAAAAAAAAAATGTCAGTGTCAGTCAGATAATATTTTGATAGTGCATCTGTGCGTTGCGTTGTTTATTTATTTTGATCGTTTTGCCGAAAATAATTGTGAAATAATCATGAAGTTTATATTTGTGGTTGTGAAGTTTAAAGAGGGTGGAAGAACAGCAGCTGGAGAAATGAACAAAACAACGACTAAATGCACAAATCATGCAGTCCTTTCTGGAGAAGAGTGCGGAAAGAGAAAGGGCCATGGATGAAAGGAGTGCAGAAAGAGACAGGATCTTAGCTGTGGCTGCAGTGGGGAAAGGGCTGCAAGCATTGGCAGAGGCTAAGAATAGAGATAAGGTTTAGAAATTTAAGTTAATATAATATAATAAAATTATCATAAATAAAACACTTTTAAACGGATACTAGAGTGGTTTTATTGAATTTATTATTTTGTCATTGGACAAAACATTTTTAAACTTTTGCATAGTCAAAAATAAGTGGCAGTGGAGCAGGACCAGCATTGAGCCAAGCATTCTTATCTACGATATAGTCTTCCAACTTATAATATGCTCGCTTGCATAGTGTTCGTTTTATGCATGTTTTTCTTCTCATTAAGTTGTAGAATGTCAAGTGGTATTTTATTGTAACATTTTACACAGTACCCCATAAAAGAAGTGCATACTTTTGACAATCTGAAACGTGGCTGATCTACTTATGATGTGCTTTAGTAAGGTGAAACCGGCGTTAGTAGTGCAACGACCTTTGGTGAAACCATATTGGTGATCATGGAGGATGTCATTTCGATTAAAATGATTGAGCTTTTGATTTAGCATCACTTTTTCAAACACCTTGCTGAAAACCGCCAAAATAGATACAGGTCTATAATTATTTGTGACACCACTGATAAATAAATAATGACATGAACGCCATAGCCTATTAACTAAGTTTCGCCTATGTAATTGCCCAAGAGCTAAATCGGCGTTAGATAGCAAATCCCTAGTTTGCCTCCTTTGAACTTCAGCAATTGTTTGGAGCTCTTCTAGTCTCTCTTCTTCAGAAATTGTGAATTCATATTGTGCATTCCTCCGCGATTGTACATGTTATGCAAAACACAACATGCACTAACTATTTTTGCAACTACGTCTGGATGATAATTGAGCACTCTGAGTACTAACAAGCACCTAAATCGTCCTTTTAGGAGACCAATTGTTCTCTCCACTGAATTGCGAGCAGTTAAGTGACGGTCATTGTAGAACGCTTCTGGGGAATTATCTTCAGCACCACTAATTGGCTTCATAAGGTAGGCACGCTGAGCATATCCTGAATCACCTGAAAAAAAAATTATAATTATGTAGTTTTTATAAGTACATAATTGGGCTTATATTCTGCTTTTATTCTATACCATAAGGAGGGATTAACTAACCGAGCAAAACAACTTCTTCACCAGCATTTGTTAATGCCTCTAAGTGGGCTTTGATAACACCATAGTTAAAAATGAAGCTATCATGAGTAGCTCCACCATATGTTGGATCCACATTTAATATAATATTTAGATCTGCATCTGTTATCTGAAAAAAAAAATATAAAAAAGAAATATTATGTAGACTAATTGAATAGGTTCCTAATAGCAATAGATTACAACATTGAAATCCATTTTACCAATTGCACATTTCTTGCATGGTAACCTTTGCGGCAGTAGAAACATTCTTCATTCTCTGCTGGCTTTTTCAATGCCACCAGAGTGCCATCGACACATCCAAGAGCTGACTTTGAGCCAAACTTTTTGCAGAACCTGTAATTAAAAGTAACCACTCACATTATTCACTATCACAGAATTGTAAAAATCAAAGAAGTCACTTTAATTATAATATACCTATTAACCTTTCTTTTAACATTTGTCTTTCTTGTATATTTTGAGGAACCTTATAAGTATATTTTTTACTATAGCCAGATTATTAAGAGCTTCCATTACTTCATTTTGACGTGTTCAATCCCATGAAACCGAATAACACTAAAACATAGCTAGCAGGGAAACAACCTAAATGGAATACCTTATTATGAAGTGTTTTCATGAGGTATAAGCGATAAATTATGTTGGTGTGCTTGGTTAGAAATCTAGCAGCTATAAACTGTGTACATAAAAACTTCTAAAGTAACTTTATATTTACTAAAAATGAAGCACTTACTTTTACACGAGTTGAAAGTCCTTTGCCTCGACGTTTTGAGGGCTTTATCAGAGGCAGTAACTCATTCTCTAGTTGGTCAATTATTTCCTTTGACAATCTATATACGCTCACATAGTCGTCATCTCGGGTTAATAAAGATAAACTTCGAATTTGGTTCGATTGTCGACGCTTTTCTTGTTTATCCAAAACATGAGCCTCTTCTAATAAAGATTTAAACAAAAACATTCTTGCCATCGTATTCACTTTACAAAAACGCCCAAAAAGAAGTTTTTAACCACAAATTTTATAGTTAAAAATATTATTATAACACTATTTCTATAGGATCTTCTATTTTCACTCGTAAAATAGATGCTTTTTATTTGACACTTTGAATCGGATTCGAGTTCGAAGTGAGCGTCGAAGTGACGGGGGAATTACCTTACAGAATGAATATCTTACGTCATCTCATACTTTATCTGTCAAAATCTCCTTGTTAATTTAGTTCAACTCGCTGACACGCTCGCAAGGGTGGCGCTAGTGTAAATTCGAATTATCAACCGAGTTTTTAGAATGCCAATCAAGAAACTCACAGCGGATTCATATTCGAAATTTAGAATGAGGTCTTACAGAATCACACTGCAGGCAGATTGTTGTTACTATAACAACATTTGATATGCTGCTGTTTTAGACAGGTGAACTATGCAGAGCGGGTTATCGATGTGTTAGTACATGCAAGTTCAGAGTACCCAACACCTGTTTGTAGTTATTTGATGTAAGTACTGAATATACCTGATTGATTTCGCTTTATAAGAATGAAGATACCTAACTTATTCTGAATCTGAAATTCGCTCACTGACTGATAACTCACAGTCTGAAAAGCTGGGTCTGGACATTGGAGGCGTGAGATTTTGCACGAGATTTCTTTGGTAAAGAAGGTCTTCTTCTTCGTATCGCTGGCACGACAGACTTTAAATTTTGTTAGCCCAAAACATCGCCACTTCCGTCGCGTCGTCGGTGGCAGCGCAAAGGTCACTTCGGCTGCATGTTTTTGGGCTAAGAGGGCAGGATAGGAGGTGGAGCATAGTTTGCGACACAACCCCACAACCACACCCCACTGCTGTTACATTGAGGTATCCCCACTTAACGAGGTTGGAGTTACATAGCTTACATCGGGCGTCAGCCGGGTTTAGTGATAAGGGCGCTGCGGTTTTTAAAAAAGGTAAAGAAGGTGAGGACTAGGGAACTATTTATGAAAATGCATCCTCTAAAGGGAAGAAAGTCCGTAATTATTGAATTTTTGTTTCATATTTTTGTCGATGAGAAAACTTTTTGGCAAAATAGTACACAGCTGCATAATGGGAAACAATACATTGAAGTTAGTATATATGAAGCTAATAGGTGCAATTTTTTAAGTTACGAACGTTGCAATACAAATTGCGTATTAAAATCAACAAATGTAACTTTCGAACGAGAACACAGGCTTATCTAGTATACTGACCCTCGTATCTTTGGGTAGGATGTATAACTGTACAAATTGCTCAGGAAGCGAGAGACCCTGCTCAAATTGCCCGGCTTCCGGTCCAGTCACCTGGGACGTACGGGCAGACCGCGCAATGAAACGTCGAACTAGGTAGGTTTAGGTTCCAAAATATTATAAAAGCAAGATGTATGTTGCCTTAAGATTCTATTCCTATAACTATGTACTAGAAAACGAGCTACCCGAGTTCGTTTTCGTTCGATTTTGGTGTACAATCTAGCATATTCGGATTTCTAATATAAATAGGAGCTTAGCGTTATGCAGATATTATTTTCCACAAACAAAATTTTTCATGGTACTTAAAGCACAACAAAGTTCTTTATCGAAAGCATATGAAATACAAAACCCCACACGTTTATAGTTAATTGTTAATCATTATTCCATAAGGGCGGTGCCGAGGGCTACATAAGTACACATAGCTACCGTAATGTGATATTCAGTACCGTACGAAAATCATGTAGTACAATACAAGTACATACGAGTACGTCAACCAGAGTACATACAAGTGTATATGTAACAGTATATACCTTTAGTAACACCTATGTTTGTGCCTAATAGCGTGTGTACATAGTACATACATATCAGTTTAGCTTTTAGCGTTGGCTCCTGTTACAAATGGCAGATGGAAACAATGTTGGTTCACCGACCGTACAAATGAACTTTGTTTAAAAATTACTCAACCAGCTTCTGTATCGTGGGTGCCTGTAGAAATAAAAAGTCTCTGAGTAAATGCTTATGTATTTCCAGCCAGTGTATCCAATTATCCGTAAATGGGAAAGTAACACGTGACTGCTTGTCTTTTACATTTTCGCGCCTTGACAGCTGGAAAGAATTCCATAAAATTGGCCAATGACCAAGGTAGACTATGATCTGAGAATAATTTTTATCCAGGAGTTAACTTTCCATAGGATAATTTATCTATACTTCTTTTTTTGAGTTTTTTTTGACGTGGGCAAAACCTAGTTTACAATAATTTAATTGATATATGACTTCAGAACTGTTTTGTATTATTAATTCGTAAGTTTAATACTTACCGCGACCCATACCTTCGTTCGACCCATACCTTCGCTCAACCCAAAAACAATTGACGATCGAGCTCAATCCTTACAGACCGAAACCATTTTGATTACCTCTACTTATAATAACTTCGCAGGACTTAGATATGCAATTAACTCTTAAATCATCCCGTCCTATCCCTCGTCAGAAGTTGGCCACGGTCGGACATGTGAAAGGTGCTTAATATCAATATTGTGGCTAACTTCGCGGACAGGTAATGGGCGTAAGATGATGGTACATTGATTGAAGGTAGTTTAAGTTTTGGGAAAATTGAGATGTGGGTTTATGGGTACATCTCTGTTTAAGCCTCCGGGGTTCACATGCGTGATGTTGTGTTATATTAAAGTTGAGATGAGCCATCGTATTAGTATGTGGGTCTTAATTTTACGTAAAGCGGTTCCCGATGATCCTTGCGTGATCGCAAGACGGTAGATGTCAAAATGTAATGAATATGAAATTTTCTAAGCAATTGATTTTTGCCAGGATGTGAACCTGCAATGATTTGTTAAATTGATTTGCAGATGTACCTATATCATTGACACACATCTCAGCTCTAGAACACATTTTGAAATGTTATGAGGCGACGAACGAAAGCTAGGAGGTTCTAAACCGATGCGTAGATTAGGCCACGCTTTGCTAAAACCTCGTTTATCACTAAATGTTTATAACTTGTTTTATTTCGATTGATATGAATAATAATAAGATGGACCATCGTATACTACGAGCAGACCGCACCAGGCCGCAGCGAAACGTGCTGACTCGCTAATCGTGAGCATTTGCTTCAACCCTTGTTATGCGTTTCGGTGTGGTCCCCTCACTGTGATATGTTTCGTATCAATCATAATAAAAACAAGTTCCAAACATTTCCCCAAACATCTTACTTCGTCATTCCTCTCAAATCTGCTCATAATAACTCAAGCACCGTCTAATAAGATCATCAAGGAGTAAGAGGCTATACGTGTGATCATACAATTATTCCCTCCTCTCGAGCGGCCCTTCATTACGAGTTGTGCTAAGAGGCCCTCAGCCTCTCTGAAGTTGTTACGTCATAAATATTAGGTGAGGGCGCGTAGTGTTGCGGGCGACACAATTAGGTGGTACTTGTATTATTTTGGAAATAGGATAAGGAAGGACGTTTTTCTGGAATATGTTTTTAGCTGAACGTAATTTCAAATGTACGCAAAAATATCGTAAGAAAGATTTATAATGTGACCGGTGATCTCCACATCCACAGCCTGACTTCACGCGCTGCTGGGGACAGGCCTCTCTTTTTTGATCTGAAAGAAAAGCGAAGATTCTGATTCTAAGCAGGTAATTTTCTATTTTTTGTAAGCATTTCTCCGCAAAGTAACGCCTTATTCTGTTATTTGTCTTAAGCATTTCTTATATCTCATTACTGGGCAAACTGGTCTACTTCTGGAAAAACTTTGGCAATGTTTGTTCCGCAATTAATATTACATCATCATGAAAAAAAAAGTTAATGATTGACTGAGCCAGTTCATAGGGTAGGAGCTGGTAAAATGACTGATAAATCGCATTTACACTTTAGAGAATTATGACATCACACTCAGTGGCACAAAATCTGATATATAAATTGAAAGTTCTTCTCTTCGCTAAAATGCCTGGCCATTTTCAAATCAAATTGAGCTGCTAAAAGTTGCACTTTACCGTCAAAGGTCTCTAATTGAGGGAAGTGCAACTTTAGACTGCCTTTATATTTCGTAGATGACTCTTTTACTGTTCGCAGGAGGCTTCTTTTCCGGTTCCATTGGGAAGTGTAATGTAATTAGCGTTTCCGTTTAAAAGAAACACTTTCTTCTCTTAACCGTCGTCGTTTCGAAATGAAATTATATTGTACTGTGTCCGACGGGCGAGTTTTATAAAACTGAGGCATTTATTCATAAACGCTAATTAAAGTGGAGAGACGTTTTAATGTAAAAAATGTATGGGTAAGTAGGTGAGTAGACGTTAATTATTACTTAATTTGTTTAGAATCTATATTTGAGATGGGTCTGGACAGTCCTAAGAACGTTTTCCTGTAGCTACTGTTGAGGTACTTGCCCTCAGGATCCCGTCTCAAAAACCTACCCTGTGGATATGTTACGGCTAACAGCCGAAGTAAGGTTACACCTAATTCTAGCCGGCTAGAACTAGGTGTGACCTGGTATAACCTTACTTCGGCTTTTAGCCGTAACATATCCACAGGGTAGATTTTACCATGTTGAAATTCTTCTTCTCATGGTGTTATTGGCAATGTTAAAGCCAAATCTACACTTCATGCATATCCTAATACGTAAATACGCCATATCTTAAGAATGTTAAGTGTTCAATTGTTGCAGAATAATAAAAGTTATATTTGGTGAAAAAAACAGCTCTAAAAGTTTCTACGTTTTACAGTCCAGACGATTTTTCTTTTTTATGCCTGATATAAAGTAACAAGTCTGGAAGGAATAAAAAGGATCAATCAATAAAATCATAAATAAATACAAGCTAGCGACTAAACCACTTGACTCCGACTCACGAGTAGGTCTCCCGAAATGATTGCGAGTATTTGGGAGGCGGATCTTTAATTCGATATCCTGTAGCCTAATAATATTATATCGTATTTTTATTTAGGAAAAAATCCCAGGCAGGGATAGAACGGAAGAAATTATGTCAATAGTGTTTGAAATATATTGGGATATAGATTGGGAATATATTGGGATGCGCTGTCATAAATGTTTACTAACAACAAACCCAACGTCAATGTATTGCTGAATATTATATTTAGCACCTTAAAGTGTTTTTAAAAACCAAACCTTTTAATCACACGCAAATGTAATCACCGATCCGCCTGTGAACTGATCAAACCTTTAATAATGAAAAACCATTCAATTACGTTATCTTTGCTATTTCCCGGTGATCAAGAGTCGTCAGTTCTTTTTCATCGAATAAACCTATCCCAAGGTACATTAGTACTATTAAAACATACCCCAAATAAACAACAAACCTGGTAAATGGCTATCTAGTAACAACAAATCATGCCGTTCCATTTATTACATGCCTTTCCTATCGTGTTCCGTTCAATGTTCTATGTATATGAAAATATACCCAAACACATACATAGCTGGTATATCGTGCGGTTGACACCGTTGGTCGTGTATCGCGTAATTTATGATACCCATACAACAACCATACAACTCCCATCCAATATGTGTGAGCTTTTAAATCTCTTGCGTCATTTATCATAAGTAATCGCTTTCGGAGTTGAGGGCGAATATTTGTATAATTTCTTGTCTCTTATCTTGTTTTGAAATGATTTGATATGAGGGTTGAGTTTAGGAATATCATCAAATAAGAATGAATAGAAAAAAATATTTGTGAACGTGAGAAAATCTGCTAGGGATGCTAGGCCAGTGTTAGTCAGTGGTATGCCACCCGCGTTCAGTATAACCAGTATCCGAGTGTGCTACGAGAGTGCTACGCGGGTACTGCGCGAGTGCTATGCGAGTGCTACGCGGGTGCTGCGCGAGTGCTACGCGAGGGCTACGACGGTGACACGCGAATGCTACGCTGCGCTGCGCTGTTGCAAGGCAGGTGCTACGGCACCGCTACGGCGATGTTATGCTGGTTCTGTGTTGCTACGCTAGGAATCTGCTACACTGTACTACACCACACTGCTACGAGACGGGTACGGCACGGAATTACAGTAACCAGTTATCGATTACTACTTAAACATGATTATTCCTTAATACAATGTATAATTTATGTTCAAAATAACAAATTAGAGCTACACTAGTAATAGTAACCACATTTTATAAAATTGTTAGGTCTAGCGTAATAATTTCTAACCACAATAATATACACGTGTTCATGTTTTGAACATAAATGTGTTTCATATGTTTGTGTGTGTTAGAATAATGTTGCACGTGTCAGTTGAGTTAAACGTAATTTTGCGGAGACATATTGTGGTTATTAGCGTGATGTATTATTGTGTGGATGGGTATTTAGATGTGTTTGTGGAGTGAAGGTTTTGTTGGAGTATCGATTAGCTCCAGCTTGAGCTAGATTGATGAATGTCGAAGGAAAATAATTTTAACAATCTCTTTATTTAACTCATTCGTTTGTGATGCTTCCGTCAGACAAAGTTTTTTTTTCCAAAGAGTTTATATAATCGAGGGTTGGGTATGAAACATCTCAGTTTTACCTAATATTATCATAAACATAACTTAATTGTTACGGTAAGCTAATTGTGAGGAAAATGTTAAGTATGAATGTAGATGGCAAAAGGAGTATAGGGAGTCCAAAGAAGCGATGGATGGACTGTGTGAAGGATGATAAGGCTAGACAGGAGATGACTGCTGAGATGACGAGTAATAGAAAAGTATGGAAGAAGAAGACATACTGCGCCGACCGAATTGGGATAAGGGTAGGGGAATGTTGATGATGATGATGATATCATAAATATAACTTAACACATTTACAACTAAAAGTCTCGCCACATATCATAGCTGGCCGCGCATCAATGATGAATAGCCTTCAGTTCAACCTTACTGTAATTGCTGAAACCATACATAAAATATATATGCCTGGTCACGCACGAACCTCACATTCCTGTGATATGGCGGACTCGTAGAATAACTAAGGGCCTTTATTATACTAGAGATAAGATAAATTCAAGCAGCTTAGTTTCTGAAAGCAAATTGACTATTTGACGACCAGTTGGCTGCTTATAACAACAAACTGAGATAACTAAATTGACTGCTATGCGTGATGATGGAATAACTTATCTTCGCCTATTTTACTCCTAATATAACAATGCATTTGACTGTGTCTACAACCTTGACATGTGCGAGAAAATTCGCTAGCCCTGTACGACCGCTAGCTAGTCATATTTTTCGGCAACGAGACGGTAGTATAAAAAAAATAGCTGAACTAAAAGTACATAAAACATATCATAAATCGTTGGTATAATACGATCGTTTACGACTAGACTGTTTACGACGTTCACTGCAGTTATATGACTCGACTATATGACATGGCTTATGGTTCCCTATATGTATTTTACGGGGCTCACACACCCTTTAATATGTGTGTTGAGAGTCGATTAAATCTGTCGTCATTCGGGAAAAATCAGGATCTATTTATGAAATTATAAAATGCTTTTCTCAGTCTTGCTTTTTTGCCATAATTATCTAATAATTGTTTGGATTCTTAACTTTTCTGAAGACACACTACTATTCTTCTACATAATTAGCTGGGTGTATTTATATTTTACCTTCCTTTTCCTTGATGTTGGTTTTGTTTTTAATCCTTTAGTATATGAATGAGTTCTTGACAAATTGGGCTGCAAGATTAGTCCCTAAGCCTTGTTGATGTAGCCTTGCTATGTTATGCATATCAAAGAGCACATTAACACACGCGTCACGGTATATTGATAGTTTATAGATAAGCACACATCCTTACGACCTTCGCACTGAAGGTCATAAAAATGTTTATTTTCTAGCTTTATGACCTCACCATGCAGTAATGTGGTAAATATTATGGTAATGCGTCGATATTGAGAAGATAATGGACCATTACTTTTGCACGTTACTGAGCTTAATCCGCGAAGGGCTTAACCCTTCGCGGATTACAGGCTTGATGTTATGTTGTGTTATTATTGTATTACTTTGTCGGACAAGGGCGAATTGACAGACATTACCTATTACAGTTTCTTGTTTTTCAATGTATATGTATATCAACTCGCTAATTGTTAGAAGACAGCTATGACTTTCAACCAAATCAAAAGTCATTAATTGAAATTAGGTCAAAAATACATTAAGACAGTCCACTAAAACATCACTTCCTTAGTATTTTAGCTGGAGTGAAGTGACAAAGTGGCTTACCAAATGTCAAGTAACACATGAGTCTGAACCTCGTATCTTTTTGCTTAACAAGCAACTCCGTTAATCCTCTAACCACTACAATTTTCCAGCGCCGATCCTCCAAGGTCGCACGAGCCAGACCGCTTATAGTGCAGGTCGCTGGAGCATGTGATTCCCCTCACCTCGGCATAATGCCTCAGAACTAACCCTATTTGGGTCAATCGCCGTCACACTGACCCGATAGACAGGCCATGGGGAATCTTGCCAGAAGGCGCAGTAGGGGAAGACGAATTGCACAATTTCATCAACCAAGGAGACGGTAGATTATTGAAATCACACGAATAACCCCGAAGGGTTAAGAGAGGTCTTCCTATAAAAACCCACATTTCAGAGAGTCCCAATAGGGACAAGCCTATTGCCATCAATTAGGCACTAATACATAGTATAACTCCGGGTTACTCTTTCTGTAAATAAACTCCTGATGAAAACATCTAACAATACTTTGCTCGACCTGGGGATACAACCCAGAACTGCCTGCTCATCAGTAGTGTTGTATGATCCATTGGAATAAGCTTCGACCTCTACGCGGACAAAGCCGTGGGCAAAAGCAAGTCTATAATAAAATAACAAAAATGATTCATCGGATCTACTTCAATAACTTTGCCAGGGGTTCATAAAATCACCTACAAGGCCATTTATTATTGGGGTAGACCTGAGAGTGGCGGTAGGCAGGCTTAAGGCCAAAACTGCCGCCCCGGGACCCGATGGCTTACCTGGCAAAGCCTGGGTCCTGGCCTCTGAGGCTCTCGGGTCCCGACTGGAAGGGCTCCTAAGCGCATGCTTGGAGAGAGGCCAGTTCCCGCTTCGTTGGAAGACGGGCAAGCTGGTCCTCATACGGAAGCCAGGGCGCCCTGCGGACTCTCCGTCCGCATACCGGCCCATTGTGTTGCTCGACGAGGTGGGCAAGCTCTTTGAAAGAGTCATTGCAAACCGCCTCGCCGGGCACCTTGCGGGAATGGGGCCGGATCTTGCGGAACACCAGTTTGGTTTCCGCAAGGGGCGCTCGACGGTGGACGCCATCATGCGCGTGCGAGCCCTCACGACGGGGGACGCGGTGTCCCGGGGTGGGGTCGTCTTGGCGGTGTCGCTCGACATCGCCAACGCCTTCAACTCCATGCCCTGGAGCTGCATTAGGGAGGCACTCCGGTATCACCGGGTGCCCACCTACCTCCGTCGTGTAGTCGGGGACTACCTGTCTGACAGGTATGTCATCTACCCTGGTCCCAACGGAGAATGGAACCGGCGAGAGATGTCGTGCGGTGTTCCGCAGGGGTCGGTTCTAGGGCCGCCCTTGTGGAACATCGGTTACGACTGGGTGCTGCGCGCCGACCTCCCTAGCGGCGTCAGCGTAGTCTGTTACGCTGACGACACGCTGGTACTGGCACAAGGGAGGTCGCACGAGGCGGCGGCCGAACTGATGACACGCGGGGTTGCGATAGTCGTTGAGAGGATCCGGCAATTGGGTCTCGAGGTGGCCTTGCACAAGTCCGAGGCCATGAGCTTTCATAGGCCTCGGAATGCGCCACCGTCGGGATCCACGCTGACGGTAGGAGGGGTTCCCATCGGCGTCGAGTCGACTTTGAAGTACCTAGGACTCGTCCTCGACAGCCGGTGGAACTTCGTTGAGCACTTCCGACGTTTGGCTCCCAAACTGGAACGGGCCGGGGCTGCCTTCAAGCGGCTCTTGCCCAACCTGAGGGGTCCAAACGCCTCCTGCCGTAGGCTCTACGCGGGGGTCGTGCGGTCCATGGCCCTTTACGGGGCCCCGGTGTGGGCGCGTTCAATTAAGCGGCGTGCCGCGCACTACCTAAACGCGCCCCAAAAGGTCGTAGCCGTAAGGCTGATCCGGGGGTACCGCACGATCTCCCGCGAGGCGGCGAGCCTCCTAGCCGGATTGCCGCCATGGGATCTGGAGGCGATAGTCCTCGCGCGCCTGCATGAATGGCGCGCGGGGGCACTACGTCGGGGGGAAACTCCGCTGCCGCGGCAAATCACCGCTCAGCGGACAGACCTCCGACGCGATCTCATGGCGACATGGAGACAGCGACTGTCGCAACCCAGTGCAGGGCACGCCACAATAGTGGCGATAAGTCCCCTCTTTGAGGAGTGGCTAGAGAGGCGCCACGGCGCCCTCACCTTCCGCCTGACGCAGGTCCTCACCGGACACGGTTGTTTCGGGAGGTTCCTGCACCGAATCGGGCGGGAGGAAACGCCCGGGTGTTATCATTGTGAGGATCGTCCGGAGGACACGGTGGCGCACACCGTGGAGGTCTGCCCCGCTTGGGCGGAGCTCCGCCGTGTCCTCGTAGCGGCGATCGGCGGCGGCGACCTCTCGCTCCCGGCCCTGGTTCAGGCCATGGTCCGTAGCGAGAGGGAATGGGAAGCCGTCACCTCCTTCTGCGAAGCAGTCATGCTAGCGAAGGAGGTGGCGGGACGTGAGAGGGAGAGAATCTCACGTCCCAGCCGCCGCGGGCGAAGCACCGGGCGTCGGGGGCCACGTGGTGGCTCCCGGCCACCGTAGGCGCTGGCCTGTGGACGGTGAGTAATGGGTTAGCTCACCGTCCGTCCGTCTTATGACGACAGGCCGTGTCGACGGCGCGTTCGTGTTCCACGCGCGCCTCAAAGAGATGTCAGCAACCAAGAAGGGGCCCGCAAGGGCCGATGCCTGCCGGGGCTGCGGGACTGTTCGAAAGAGATACCGTGGCCCTGGAACACAAAGGGCAATGAAGGAACATGGATGGGTTTTAGTCAGTAAGAGTCTGACACTCCCTCCCACTCCACCCAGAGCGGGAGAAGTCATTTGATGATTTCCCATCCGTAAAAAAAAAAAAAAAAAAAAAAAAAAAAGGCCATTTATTATCAATTACCTTTATTAATCACCCCTCTTGAGGGGGTGTGAAAAGATTTACTCTCTCATAAATTGCAGCAGTTTCATTAGGGGGTGAAGTGCCGCGAACACCCCGTTTGAAAGGGGGTTAATGACCGGCGCGTAATGATATTACCCCAGGTAGGTGCTACTGCCTACCTGTGTAACACAATGTGGGATGGAATCGCTTGTTTCCTTGTAAGAAATTGTTTTTATAGGACCAGCTACTACGTATTAAAGATAAATTATTTTTATTAAATTTATATTGCTTGCTTTATTTATTTATTTATCTTTAATTCCGGTAGATTAGTCATAAAGTTAGTATTCCTTAACCGATATTAGTACAATTTAGTAAGATACACAATAAATTACAACGATAGACACCTGGCAACAGTACATGCATTGCGGAAAGGAGCCCCATTAGGTGGCCTTTAGTCTTGCTAGCAAAAATGGCCAGAAGACTGTTGTTTTAAAATATCCCTCTTATTTCGATCAATTTTGTTCTAATCTAAACATTCATTTTTGGCTTTTTAGTGTCAGCCAACGAACCCATCACTGATTTTTCTGTTATTTTTTTACGTTGGCGTTAGTTTTTCATTGCTGTTTCAAGAAATCAAATACTATTGAATTTAGTACATAAGGAGGATCTGGAATTAACATTGCCATCGTATTCAGCCCTGAAACAACCTTTACAGTAATAACTGTCCTGCTGACTTCCCCGCTCACTGGCCCGTCGCACTGGCCGATAATCAGGTTATCTTTTGAGAGGGCTCGTTCCGTTAGGGCTGGCCCTGCGATCCGTCGTGTAATGCACACGTAGGGAGCGTCCGATAGGATCGCGGCAACCCTGACTCCGTTTGTTGATGTTTGAGTTAATAGCGGATTAGAGGTATTAGTGACCGCGGGGACTCCAAATGAGGATTTAGTGTAGCATTAAAATTTCAAAGGAATGATCCAAATTAATGGCTATTTCCTTTGGGAGTGAGACTGTAAGTGGTGTTCAGCGAGTTAAATTATAAAGTATTTATTTTGTCAAATTGCTGTTCACTACCGCGAAATGAAGTGTTAGAATCTCATGTCAAATTTACCCAAATAAGACACACATTTAATTTTAACAGCGGTAGAATTACCTACAACGATCAATCGGCGTTTGGCAAAAATCGTGACTGCAGCCATCTTGTTTTTTTTCCAATAAATTTCACGAAACAACTTCACAGATGTTTACCAAAAACCTCCGCTTTACGTGTACTTGCCTGAAGTGTCAGACTATAAACAATTTTTATATGGCAGAAATACTTACATTCAGTCATGACGACTCATACTATTGCAAATACCTTAATATATCAGTTACAAGACCGATGATCTAAACGTGTCACGTTTGTTGCAGGCGGATGGGCGTCACCAAGCAACCAAAATCCAGTCGTCTCGACCCTCCCCTGAAATCGCCGCAGGTAAACTCAATACAATTGACTTTCATTGGAGGTTAACAGTAAAGATTCAGTTATACCGGTACGGACAAGTTGGGGATCGGCTGCGGACATCGGTGTCTGACAGATAATTCAGTGTATTATCTGTCAGAGTTCCTGTTCGTTGTCGTTTGGCCGAACCTATTCAGACGAGCCCCAAAGCAGTAATTAGTTAAAATCATTCCACTACTAACGTGCATAAGACATAGCTTAGGAGAGAAACCTAAATATTTTGATAGCAAAACCTCAACACATTGAACTTTTTCTAGTCTTAGAACTTTGTTAACAAAACAATACCTAATGTTGTGGTTTGTTACGAGGTAGTTTCAATATTATACTGAGTTACGTAAACATAAAGATGCATTTCTACCAGTTTGAGTCGTATTCTGAGAAATGTGTAGGAAACAATTACCATCTTCATCCGATAGCTAGTAATATTTCGTAATTGCATTCCCCTTTGCAGTTCAGTTGTGAGAACTGCTGTCGTAGCCATTTGGAGCTAGTTTCTTGGTAGAAAGCTAATTTGGTTGAGCAACTGTGACTAGAATTCCATCGACGTTCATATTTACTAAAGTCCACTGATGCCTATGTCCTTGTGTCTAGGGATAGGTTTTAGCTGATCATTTTCATATTTTTTTCTCAAAATCAGTACTATTTTAAACAAATATTCGATCATAAACCACCACTACAAATACAGAATTTTCGACCAATATGTCACAAGGACATGTTCAAATGCGGGTAATAATCCAAATAAAATGACATTAGTTGTGCAAATGACACTGCTTTGATCCGATATTCAGCTGCGGTTTGTGCAACACAACTAGTATTTAGCTAATTGGATATGTCCGATGATAAGTATAATTGACTTGCAATTAGTCAATTATTTATTCAAACATAACATTGGAATTTATCAAAGCCCGTAATTTGATGCCGCCTTACTGTGTTTTATTTGATCATTTTAGAAAATATTATGTAGGTGTGTTCTGATTAGTGGAATATGTTTATTTCTGATAATTGTTTTTGAAACTCTGATTTTTGTCTTTATTTATATTATCTTTATTATTTGTTGTTGTTAAGATTTTTGTGTCGTGTGTCCCAGTTGGGACCAACGCTTTATTTTTACTTGGTACCTGGATTTTAACAATTCAACAACTCATTCTTATTACGCTAACCACTTTGTCTGTTGTCATGACAGTATAAAACATAACTGTGCTGTCATTATTGAAATATGTTTTCTTTTATTTGCAATAGTCGCGTTTGCAGCTATGATATATCGTTTTTGCATATTTTGTGTCCCACGGTGGGCGCCAAAATGTCTTAATGGCGCCCAAATGGGCACAACTCTCTTTTCAAACGAACACGACTGCTTGACTTCTATAGCAGTATTATTTTAATATTACTTCAGTGTGTGAAACAGATGGAGCTATTAAATAAGAAAAGTTCCATTTATTGTCGACACTGAAGTATAACAGGTGGTGATACATACCCAGGATTTTAATTTACTGAACCCGTTTCTCCTGTCCCAGGTGCAGACGGCAGCATGACAGTAGCTCGCGGCGACGGTTCCCCCGAGCGGCTGGGCGGCGCGCTCCGTCGCCTCCACTACAAGGCGACGAGGCGCGCGCACTCCGCCGCTGCAAGGCATCACAACTCCAGCAGCACCCCGCCAAAGGTAGGTGTTAGATTAGTTGTTACTTGAGGGGTTAACGACGTCGTGCATGTGTGCGTGTGAAAGATAAATGATTAATAATTTAGTAAAGATTCATTTTTGAGACCAAATTCCAATATTTTATCTTTTAAATCTGTACGTTTTGCGTGAAACGTTAACCTCTTCACCAATCTGTATAAACTGAAAACGTGACACATCTGGGGATATGTTGGCAAGTTGCACCGGTTATGTCGGATAAAGGCACAACATTATTTCCGCGGCCGGTAATATGCACCGCGATGCATCCTCATTTACTTGGGTACTGAGAAACTGTACTTAGTTAGTACACTAATTATTAGGTTACAGGCTGGTACTTTGCTATCTATGCGTGCTTGCTTGGTGAGTGTTCAGATCTTCAAATATTTATTTTATCTCGAACCATTGTGTCATACATAATCTGAGGCAGCCCCAGTAAGTAACAAATAATACTTGTGCCGGGGCTCACTCTTCCCTTAGCTGGTATCTTAGCAATGATATTATAGTATGATGAGGCTAATGAACAGGAAAACAATGAATTAAGCATCTCTCGCTGTCTAAGGAGTGCACGTACATATTTGTGTGTGCGGGCGTCATGAATCTTACTTTACTATTATAAATGCGTAAGTTTATGAGAATAGATGGATGGATGGCTGGATGTTTGTTACTCTTTCACGCAAAAACTACAGAACGGACTTTTTGTCACACAGAGTTTATAACTTTCTATACCGGTAACAATTACCGAACTCAACGCGGGCGAAGCTGCGGTCATAAGCTAGTGGTATTATAACTTTCTTGCTGTTATCCCTTGTTTCATATTTCTACATCAGTTTTTACTTTGTCTGGCCTTCTGTTCCCGCTTTTTATACAACCCTCTGTTACGGTAAAAGAGGTTATATTTTAACGGAAATGTATAACAGAAAATCAAAATGATTATAAACTTCACGAAAAACTTTTTAATCTTTCCTATATCTTTGTGCAAAGATCACATATCGTCGCCTTCCTTTGTATCCTGAGAGATCTTTATAAATAATGTTGACAAAACCCCAGCTGAGGTTTATTCAGGAGCAGGTAGACGGATAGACCGACAAAACTTTGTAGCCCGCACAAGTTCGGATAGTTTACAGAACCTCCAGGTATGTACATACAATGGCGTTCGGTAACTTTCCGATTCTTCGTGCTTTTGAAGAGTCCTCACACTCGATTGACTTTATTGTGAATAACATTATCTATTGTTGTTTATTGAACTGTAAATAACTAACGTTTTGTGACATCTTGCAAGGAGGTCAAAGGATAAATCTGAAGTTAATCATGTTTGTACAAAAATCTCGTAAAACAATCTAACTAAACATTTTTGAAAAAGGTAAAGTACGTAGGTACGTAAGTCTTTTTGGGCAAAAATGTAATTAGTCTTTGATTTTTCACATCGGATCATCGAGAAAAGACTATTAAAACTGCTTTATTATGATGCTAATAAAATCCTTATTAAGAATCTTTTTGAAGCATATAATTAAAACTAATTTGACAATTAATTGGAGCCCAATATTTGTTCTTTAATTACTCCAATGTTAAAAAATTTCAAAATTAAGTTTGTTTCTAACAGCAGGTTTTGGTTATTCTGATTAACATCACAATCTGCATCTCATTAAAGAAAAGAAGATAAAAACTGATCTATTTTAAAATAAGATAACAGAAGAAAGTCCCCAATTATGTCGTCATCACCTTCTACAATGTAAAAGATAAAATAAGAAAAGGGATATTTTACACGAGGGGTTTCTCACACGTTGGGAGAAGAAGATGTCCAAGTTAGTCCTAAATATTTTTTGTGGATAACCGCACTCCTCTGTTAACTTCAAGAAACTGCCTACGATTATAACAATGAAACTCTTCCATTTAAAAGAGAAGGCGAACTATTTATCTCCTTTCCATAATCAAAAACCAGTGATCATTTAATCCATAATACCAACAACTCACAGTTATGGTGTATTCACAGTTCTGCGTATAGTGTAACTGAACTGAGTGGGAGTGTGTGAGGAGCGCATAACCCGACATGATCGATGTTAGCGGGTCCTACTATGGTCGCAGAACTCGACAGTGTGACTGAGCTCATCCGCATTTTACAACTACTGGAAGTTAAAATAATAATAAAAATATGTACAAGTATCAAAAGGCGAAAATAATAACAAAGCGTAAAAAAAAAACGGTTGCAGCGCTGTCAACAGCATTGAACTGTTGGATGGCAATTCTGATTCTTTGGTCAACAAATGCCAAAGAATCAGCATTGCAACTGGAAGTTTATTTTAATTTTATTATTTTTTAATTCTCCTGCGTGTATTCCTAGGTTTAATTCCCAGATGGGGCTAAGTGTAATTGAGATAGTAATTACTATATAGCAGTCCAAAGACTGGTCGATTATTTGCCGGTTAGTATTATCAGCCCATTTTATGTGTTGCCATGTCCCCACTGGTACGACGAAGGTCTCCGTTTTGTCTCGAAATCCACCACATGGGCGCAGAAGTAGTCCGGGTTGAAACAATAATATACATTCTGCCTCGTTGGTCTATTGGTCGTAAGCGCGACTGCTGAGCTTGAGGTCCTCGATGTGATTCCCAGGTCGGGCTAAGTGTTATTGGGTTTTCCCATCAGGAATTTCACAGAAGGGTCTGGATTTGTGCCCGGTTGATGTCAATACGCTCGCCTCCTACGACATGGCACTTATATCATAACTAGCGAAATATGGGTGTTCTGTTAGGGACGCTTATGCCTAATCCTTTAAGCTTACAAGCATGAGGTTATGTTATGTAATACACATTCTTAAAACAATAGATTCGTGCATACAGGCTACTACGCCGGAGTGACACATACACATTCCATATGCCGCACTAATTCCAACAGCTCAAGGCGCATGCCCATAGATCACAAAGAGCTCCTTATAAAGTGCGTTACAAACGGTTATGACTAAGTTATCCACTTGAGTAGGTACAGATTTACCGAGACTTTATATGCAAAGAGATTTTATAATGAGCACGAAGAGATTATGAAGTACACGTTGGCTTAAGGAAATAAACCTACACAATGTTATAAACTGTAGTTTATACCTGAAGTTTGAACACTGAAGATTTTACCAGTCAGACACAAAAATTGATCTTCTGCTTTCGATCCTAGATTCTTCTTATTTTTATCTGTCTAATAGCATACTGCGTCCGTGATTTGATTTTCAAACGTGTAAATATATGAGTTTTAGAAAAACTACTTTCATAATTTAAAACCCGTAAAGATGAGTTTCCATTAAAACTTCAAACGTTGTTGTCCAACCAGTCATTTCGAAATTAACTTATCAACTCTAAAAGAAAGTGGATATTCGTTTAAGTAGAAATATATCAGCAAGGGTTTCAAGACTTTCAAGTACAACCTAATAATTTAATATGTAGGCGTGTATTAATAAAATTACCTAAAAGGTAGTCTTAAAACTCTATTTCAGGTTAACAGTCTTGAACCCAATATCCTAATGGTTTTATATTATATATTTTCTTAAACTATCGCGTCGATGACGTCGACAGCGCGTGTATCGATCTCGTTACAAGCACGTGTGAGATCAGGAGTACTCCCAGCGAGGAGTCACGTCTCCGTCTCGGCGCCCGTTGGAACTTACATCTATTTATTTCTTACGGGTCCATATTGGCTCACCTAAAGTTCTTTTCCCGAAATTGTTCTTCCTAACGATTTGTAATCCGAATGATCACTCTTCCTAAAATTTTTCATCCTAAAGTTTTCATTCATACTATTTGTAGTGCTACCGGCGATGTTCATAACACTCATATTTCCGAAAATTGTAATTAATAATATCATTAATGTAAATATATTTAAACTCCTACTGTTTTTTATCATAACGCTTTTATCCCTAAACATAAGTACAGGTCAGAGTGTCGTCTTGGGGGCACTATGAAAAAAAGAATTAGAAAAATTTCGCAACCAATTTCGAAGTAGCGCTCGCCGGCCGCTGCCGCGGCACCGCTCGCTCCGCTCGCTCGGCTCGCGCGTAGTTGGTCACAGTTCTAACCTAACCTAACCTATGGATCCCTTCCACATCGTTTTTACGACAAACGTTTAGTCGGAAACAAAAAACACCAAGAAACTTTTATTCTTACATTTAGGTGTTTTATACGATAGAATCGAGAAAATAAACGGTTTGCAAAAATAACACTTTTTTGGCTAAATTTTTCTAAGTCTAAACAAAAAATAATATGACTTTGAATAATAGTGTAAAAGTTGGTTATGTTGAGAAAATATAGGAAAACAAATAAGTAAAAGTATAACAGATGTTTATTGCTACTGACATTATGAAGTTTAATGCTTCGGAATTATAAAATTAGAGACAGAGTAGTTAGGAATTGTGATTGTTAGGATGAAAAATGTTAGGAAGAACATTTTCGGATTTCCAATTATCGGAGTTCAAAATTTAGGTGAACTTTGGCGCACCCATTTCTTACGCATAAACTGGGAGGCTTTGATCAGTGATGACATTTCAATTATTATTATTTTTATAAAATATATCAAGCTGAGATTCGAGGAAAATAAAAAGCTGGTATCTCTGGTAATTTGAAGAAAATATATTTTGACGTAAAGACTGTTTCCAAGACGAACCTGTTTTTGACAAGCTAGACCTAAAATCAGCAGAAATTTCACTTGAACTAGTACCCAATTGGGTTGTATCCTACGCAGTACCAAATAAGATGCTCACGTCTTATATAGTGTGTCAAGGATAGTAGGTATACTCAAACCCCCTGGTAAAATGTATTTTAGGGCCTTCGAATAGGTAAAATCTGTACCCATTCGTAGGCCCTCCAATGAATTGGATCTCGTGCGGTAATTTACACTTTATCCCGCAGCGCATAAAATAAACAAGAGCGTCATCTGTGCGGATATGTAGGTACCGCGCCTCTGAACTCGCTCGACTCAACTCTCCACAAATAAAACGGAACATCCCGCCAGTAATCGGAAAAGGGTTAGGCAGAGGTCCGTATCCCTCTCTAACCAAATTAAAAATATATTTAATATTTAAGTAATAGGGGGCGAGCCTATTGCCATCAATTGAGTGCGCAAGTGAGCAATTTCTGATGGAAAAACCTAATATCACTTTTCTGAAGTAGGAAATAGGACGTAGGACATCGTGCTCACAAATAAATCAATCTCAGAACCTGGCCCCCCCCCACCCACCATGCAGGTGAAACTAAAACCAATAGTATCAAATCCTCCTAATTAATAAGCTAGCGACGAGTGAGCGATTATGATCGATGTATTCCCATCCGCATCGAAAACTGATGAGTTCCCACTCAGACACGCGCGTGCGAACGACTGGGAACGTTCCCAGCGGTGGTAACACTGTTGCGACTAGTTTGGGCATGTTATTATTTTGTAACGTTCGTTGTAATAGGGCGGGAAGGTTAATGTAAGGAGAAGTTTGTTATCGGATTGTGTAATAAGAGTTATGTCTATTGTAACTTGAACCAATTATGCCAAGATCTATAAACTTTACTTAGCACGTCCTTTGGATCACAACTGTACCCTCTCGTACGAAATGTAATGTTAGTTCTGCGAGTATTATCATACACTTTATCCTCTTTTAATAACTTTTGTGATTTGCTTCGAAAACAACCAAATGAATAACATTACGAACCCGAGCACGAGCGGATAATATTATTTTGTTCAAGTATTCATAATGTTTTTTTGCAAAACGATGCTACCATTGCATAATATATAAAACTTTTAATATTTTCATCGTAAAACCCACTTCATCATTTATATTAAAATTCGTACCAAACGCCCTCTTTGATATGTTTTAGTAAAACTTTCGCGATAAACAGGACTTTAACCTGTGAACGGAACTCCCAGTGAATGTGATGTGAACGAATGAGTGAACGAGAAACGGAGTGAATGCACGAAGTTAAAATATACGAGTAAATACGAGCTGTGCTCTCAAACGGAGTTTGTGTGCCTGGGAAAAATGTTATTTGATACGTAGGGTTGCCAACTATAATGGCGGGACTTCTAGGACAAGATAGACCGAAGTTTGTCTCATAGCGATTACCAGTCTTGACACACGTCTCTAATGGGTCTTCACTTTATTAATAGTAAAGAACTTTGTTGCTAAATAATAACAGCCGAAAAGCGCGATCTTCAGCTTAAGCCACGGTCGGTGCGTGGATGGGTGACCATCCATTGCGTAGCGAGTTTTCTCCGTGCCTCGGAAATCATTATAAGCCGCTGATCCCGTCTGTCCGTGTCATTTGTAGATCTTTGACAATCTTTACTGGTAGTTGGTGGCCCGAAAGTGTGACAACCAGCCTTACCAAGGGGTATCGTATTACCTATTACTAACTGGGTTGTGGAGGTCAGATAGGCAGTCGTTCTATGTAAAATACTGGTATTCAGCTGCATCCGGTTAGCCGATTATTGAAAGACGACCCCCACATAGTTGGGAAAAGGCTAGACAGAAGAAGAAATTCACAAAAAAAAAAAAAGGTATGGATTACCTGACGGACAACATACAACCTAGCTCACTGGATATAGAGCTATGGCATTTGTAAGAAGCATTATGTTTCTACTTGGACCGCTATTTAGCTAGCTTGAAGCTATTTAGGTGTGCTTTGCCTCTGTAGATGGAGTGTCATAACACGTGAAAAAATCATCGAGTAAAGTTATATCAAAAACCTAAGTAAACGATGTTTACCTGCAAAATAAAGCTACAAAATAACAAATTTCTCCGCAGCCATTCAAGGTTTCAGTCTGCCAAAGAAACGTCAACTTCAGATTTCGTTTTAAAAACATGGCTCATTTCTTAATCAGGTTCGTGTAATGAGGTTTGAAGACAAGCAGATTGTATCAAAACAAGTGAATATTATCTAAACAGGGCCGGATTCACAGATACAACAAACTACTTAGTACCAATTTGAAAAGTCCAATGAACGTTGTTTATTCATATAACACAATTCATTTGTTTGTAAAAAGTTGCCAACAATGAACTTTATTTTTTTTTGAAAATTAGAATTTACAGTAGCATTTGTTTATATATAAATGTACCTACAATCAATTATGCAAATTAAAAAGTCCCTTACCGTACATTCAAATCAAAACTAGCAATCTTTAACAGTTGTGTGAAATGGTGATAAGTGATGATAACACAGCAAATTAACAATTATTTTTGATTTGCTAATCAATAAATTTCGTTCACCTGCCGCCGGTACCTACCTACATGCAGTATCCAATCTAAAATTCGACTTTATAATTAGATAATCCCTGTAACACATAAAACATCAAGATTACCCGCAATATATTTCCATGAATTTTCACAAAACAACAACACCAATATTATGCTAATCCATCCAAGTACCTTTTCCCATAATTTCGTTAATCCTCTTACACTCGTTTGTTGTGCTACCAGATTATACATTATACAATAATGTAAAGCATTAAGTTAAGCTGTGTGTTAATATTCTTGCTACAAGTTTTTTTTGCAGCTCGGAGTACGAAATCGTTGCCGGCGATGGTAATAGGCTCACCCACGTCCCCCGTCACATGGGACTTTAAACGTAAGTGGCGAAATGTGGGGGGGGTGTGGGTATAGGTACTGCACCTATGGCTAAACCGTCGGCTTACATTGTACCATTGTACTTTTGTACATTGTACCAAAAACTCGCATTTGTAAACGATATGTATCGCTACCCGTACAACTGTTGAAAATATCACGCCGCGCCGCCGCATGTTTACTAACTGTCGCTAAATATCATCTGTAACTCGTATCATAATTAATACAGGACCTGTGTATTATGATACGCGTGCCATAATATCTGCTATAGTTCTGCTATACCTGTGACATGGTCATTATCTATGATATTAGTCATCTGTTGAGGTGAAGAAAGTTCCTTACCTCATAAAAGTATTGGAAATCAATCTGAATAACATGAAAGTCCCTTATTTCGTACACCATCTTCTTCATTTAGTTACTGACGCGATGACGGTTGGCAATCAACTCCGAATATTTTTATAGCGAGCCTTTGTGACGTGTTAAAGCTCCACCTATAGCCACCCCCTGATTGATGGCAAAATAATGACGCGTATACGACTGATGAGTGCCACCTTAGGGCATGACACTGTCTTACTCTTCGAGTTCATCTGGGTTCAGTATGGAATAGTACGAGCCCTGTATGTCGTGTGCCGTACAATTGTAATTGTGCGCTTTGCAGTGCGAGGCAGGGAAATGCGGTACAAAAAGATAATTGTTATACGTATTTTAAAGAAATTTATACTTTTACTACTCGCGTCGTATTTCACGTGGAGGTCGCAAATAATTCTATGGGAACGTACTACTGGTGGATCCTCGCAACCTTCACCAGGTCATCGGTCCACCTAGTGGGAGGCCTTCCAACGCAACGTCTTCCGGTTCGCTGTCGCCACTCCAGAACTTTTCGGCCCCATCGGTCATCCGTTCTGCGAGCAATGTGCCGTGCCCACTGCCACTTAAGTTTGGCAATTCTTGGGGCTACGTCGGTAACCTGGATGCGAGTCGCATGGGACTGGTCAATGTGGCGACACTTCGGGGAGGCCTGTGTCCAGCAGTGGACGACTTTCCGCTGAAATGATGATGCTTGCTGCAGTGCGCCAGCGTGCTCCGTAACGCAATCTGACTCTATCTTTACTTTCCTTATATGAAATGACAAAGAAACGTTCGCTGAAAGCTCCGGGCACCCACATGTCTTTGTTTCTCACAAAGTAACAGTGAACGTGTCGGAGTGCATAAAACTCACGCTCTGTGGTTTATGTGTCACTAACACACCTCGTTTACTTCCACGTAATGTACTCAGGGTTATGTGGCATGTCATACTGTGACACTCAAGGTTATACTGTACCACGAACTTTCTTTGAAATTCTTAAGAGTTATGTGCCTGTGTTATAGTAATTCTGTGAAACCTAGGAAGGTACCTACTTAGAATTGAATTATTGAACTCGCTAATGGCTAATACTCTTCAGCCATTTCCACCAGGCCTACATCCTCTAGCGATTCCCATAGTAACTGCCATAGTATATAATACCAGCCTGTTACTGTCCCACTGCTGGGCAAAGGCCTCTTCTCATACAGAGAAGGCACGAGCATTGATCACCACGCTTGCTCAAGACGGGTTGGCGATTTCAGACTTATATTAATTATAAGTCCAGGTTTCCTCACGATGTTTTCCTTCACCGATGTCTGTGATGTCCAAGATAAACTTAGAAAAGTACATATGAATTGAAAAAGTCACATTGGTACTTGCCCGGATTTGAACCCACAACCTCATGCATGAGAGGCGAGGCCAACTGCCATAGTACTGTATTAAAATCTGGCAGAGAGAGTAGCTGAGGATCAGCACTTTTGGAACGTCAAAATTACATACGTAATTAATCAGACAATCGGTGCAAACATTTATCGTCGAGCACAACTAACTGTAACTGTGTGTACTGTCCAGGTCGCTACGTACTAGTCTGACAAAATTTCAGTCGTCGATTCGAGAAGAAGAATAGGACAGTTCGCTAAAAGGCTTAAGTTCACCACTTCCTCGTATAATATCTTGAGAAAAGAAGTAGTATCAAAGACCCCAGAAATACAGTCTCCAGTTTCAGGACAAGTCCACGAATCATATCAGTCCTAATTCAAAGCAAGTTGGCTCGAGTTCAGGCCCCAATTGGGCCGGTCTCAAGTTTCCTGAGCTAGCGTCAGTCGGGCCGTCCCGCTATCTTCACGGCATAAATTATGCAGATGTCGTGAACAGCATTAAGATTTCAGTGGACGCTTTAATGGACAATTTGTTCAAGTTATAAGCTAAAAAGGTATTAACTGAATAGGTAAGTACTTCTTTTCATAACAGTAATTTTTAAATAATCCTTCAGAATTTTTTGTTTATAAAACTGTAAACTGTACAACTTGTAAGCTTTTTTGCTAAGAAGTTTTACACTTTGATTGTGTCCATACGGAACTAGAGAGTGAAGTTTCAAATTACTTAGACCTCATACTATCTAGATAAATGTTCTGGCGCGTGACTAAAGTCAAAACTAAAGCGCAATCTTATTTTTTCAATACATTTCAGAAACAATTTATGAAATATTTTCCAATAACGACATCGTTGCAACACCACAAGCGCCTGTGCTAAGAATCATTGTAGCTTTATTGTTGGTAACTAAAGCATCAGTAATAACTAGTCCAATACCCACTCTCAACACTCTTTGTCTCTCAATCTGTCCCCGGTCGGCGCCACATCCGCTGCCGACTGACGCCATAACGAGCATGACGTCACTTCCGAGCCGCGTCCGCCGCCATATCCGCCTGATCCCACGGCATTAGTACTTTTGTAGTTTTTATTTTGAAGAGGGGTAGGTTGTGTTGTCTATACAATCGTAAGTAGGTACTACTTGATCTTTTTCTCGAATCGATGACTCAGATTTGGTCCGACCTGGACGTAGCGACCTGGACAGCTGTGTCGTTCGTCTTATTCAAGTCCTGGAGGGTGCAATAAGTTGTGCACGACGGGCAGAAGAGAAGCAACTGCAGTGGCCAATATGGAAATCTCTGAACCGACTGCAGGCTCAAGTTGGCAGCTGCAGATCCAATATGGCTAGGCCCTTGATCAGATTTATGTAGATGCTTTATTTTGTGTATATGTTTCATGTCTACGTGCCTTTTTTTCAAATCACACTATCAATACAAAATGATAAGCAAATCACCAGCAACACAACTTCAATTCACAGTATAGCTAGTCATGCAATCAGGCGATACTTAAATATTATTAAAACAAAATATTATTTTTAATGCCAGTTATGTTTAAGTTGTATGTAATAGGGGCGAGCCTGTTGCCATCATCTGGGCATAACTCTATACTGAAAATTTCTGAAAATCATAAATTCCTGAAGGAAGAACTCAATAATACTTTGTCCGGCCTGGGAATCGAACCCAGGACCTTATACCTTATGCTAGTGGTGTTAACGGCCACTGCACCAACTATGTTAAAAACACACTGTAGAGATACAGCTCAAGATATAGTTTGTTCATAAAAACATAAGCTTGGTTCTGCAGAACTTGACTGTAAAACAACTTGCTTGTCTGCGGCTGCGGCAGGTTGCCAACTGCGACTTTTACTAAGTTTATATACACACAGGTATCTACTTAAAATAGTATTTATTCAATCTCATTTATATTAGACAAGATAATAGTCGAAATAATTCACTCAAAAGGCATCTAAAATCATTTTAATTGTGAGATCGAAGACCAGACTGGTCTTCGATCTCATTGTCATTTGTAGAATGTTACTAGTTTTATTTTAGATGCAATTATTATTTTATTTTTAGGGTTCGTTCCCAAATGGTGAATATGGGTTTTTAGTACTAAGCCTAGACGCCGCCTGTCCATCACGACAGGCATAAAATGCTGTACCCATCTAATTTGACCTTAACAGCAAGCCAGTATTTTTTTTTTGCCGGTACGAAGGAGGCCTCTCTGCCATAGAAAAGAATAAAAACAAAGAGAATACTATAAAACATTTGTGGTACGGAATCCATAGTGCGTAAGTCTGACTCGCACTTATAAGGAATTTAGAATTTGTTTTTCACATTCTATAAATAAATTTTGTTATAATAAAATATGACAGAGGTTGCCAATATTTATAAATAATGTCTGTAATGAAATGATTTCTAACAATTTATCAAATAATTAAATGGCTGTAGACAATATTATTATTGGCAAAGCAGATCGTATGCGCGCATATTACCAACTAGTTTATAATGTAATGTTTATTATGTAAAAAGAAGATAGAGAAAAACTGCGACTATAAGGTATAATTATATTATCGGAAAAGTATGTAAATGTGGAAATATGAACAATTCCTAAAATAGATAGGAAATATATGATATATTTTGTAATATGCACTTTTCCTAGGAAATCTATACATTTCCTAAATAGTGATCGGAAGTGTATTACATTCTTGATGTTCTTAAGTACAGCGGGGATAGCGGTGCGAAAGGCGACAGTCGAGAGCGTCTATCGTACACCTATTTTTGTATGTTACCCTAATACACTACGTGCGTAGTGTACACCAACTTGAACAATCCATTGTGGCAAGGAAAACTTAGGATGCAAGAGCGAGCGAAGCGAGCTCGGGACTCGGGACGTACTTTAAACCCTGCAGACAGAAATAGAAGCCCCGCGTTGCTGGGCTACGGCGACTACGCCTTATAACATTTTGATATTTACCATTGATTTTATTCGTGTATTATTGATTTTAATCACAGAGAGCATTCGTTTTCATGTATTTATTTCCCAGTACGATCTCGAAATTGCATATATTTTACACATTTCCTAAGTAGGCTCGGAATTGTAGATATTACCTAAGAATTGTGTAAAATTTCTAGGTTTCATACATTTCCGGTAACATATATTTATATATGAAGCCACCTGCTAATACGACCCTTACACTCTTTTTGCTTTGACCACCTTCATACAGGACACGCTAATTGAAAAAAAACAAATGCCGTTTCTTCACAACCTTTCAAATTCACTAAAAATTCTGCGCAATAAGTGTTCTCACATCAAAACACTTTGTCTCAAATACTTACGGGACGATAGAATCAGATAAGGCAGGCCCCCAATTATATGAGAGAGCACCCTTTCGACAAGTGCTCTCCAGCCAAAGGTTGGCCAAATATATTTGTGAAGTGTCCTTCTCGCAAAGGTGGCCAAATGTATCTATGTATTTGAATATTGTGGACGACGGTGAAGTTATCTATGTTTTTATTCTGGGCTTCGTAGAAGAGTGTAGAGTATGTTCACTTTTTGTTAAATGGTTGGTATTGTTGATGGGTTTTTGTAAATGCGTTGATCTCCGGGCTATGGGTACTACGGTCTCCTCTACGTCGCGCGTCGCCGTCGTTCGGTCACCACCATCACCTGCTGCCCTTACATTACCTTCTACAAGTTCTTTAGCCGTCATATTATAAGTCTTCCCCTTTCTAGTCACAAATCCTTCTTCACACCACGCAGTCCAGTATTGGCTCAAAAATCTTCCAAAACTTAGGTTCTCCCCGTAATCATCGCCATTCTCACGCCTGCCGTTTATACCAATTTATTTGGGGTTAGAAACCATAACATTCGGAAAGAATGCTGCCAGTGTCTTAATTGAATAGATATAAAGGGTGTAAAAAGACCCTTAACGAAGCCGAAAGGCACTTGTTCTCCCCGTCATTGCGATCATTTTTTTGTTCTAGACCATACCTGGGAACCTTCTAGTTACGGAGATATTGGGGGTCAAAATTCCAACTTTTGCACAAGTTTTTTTTTAAATACAAGATTTTAATGTAAGATTTTTACTTTAAACACCTCCACGACCCCCGTACTATTCAATCCATCCATCAGCACAATGTTTTGAGTACGTTACACTGAGTCCTACCGTCAAACGTGATTTTTGACCCCAAAAAAAAAAGTCGTTGCCCAGCAAAAATTTTTGCGTAAAGTTACTTAGTTTGATGTACAGAATGCGTGGTTAACGGCTTCGTGAAGGGTCTGTTTACACCCCGTATATATTGCGATGTCTGGATTACCAAATAAATAATAATTATAATTTATGATGACGGGACCCAACTTCGTTTATTATTAATGTACTAGCTTCTGCCCGCGACTTCGTACGCGGATCCTGTTGCTTATGCCAGCGATAACGGGGTCGTCAAAATCGAAGATCTGAAACGTCTGATGTCGAATTCTAAGAGCCCGGGGACGGGAAAACAACGGGATGCGCGTGACGATTCGAGACGTTCCATATCTTTCATTTTTGTAAGTCAGAAGTCGATGCGTAGATACGCTTGGAACTCAAGAGCAATTCTCTATCCGTGAACGTCTCCGACTCGCGAGACAATGCGTGACGCTCACGATCAGCGGTCAGTCGTGCATCACGTTCCCCACTTGTCTCTAGAGACCTAGAAGTCGACGCGTAGATACGCTTGGAACTCAAGCGTAATTTTCTATCGTTGAACGTCTCCGATTCGCGAGACAATGCATGGACTTGCACGATCAGCGGTCAGTCGTGCATCACGTTCCGCACTTGTCTCTAGATACCTCGAAGTCGATGTGTATACACGCTGAGAACTCAAGCGTAATTTTCTTTCCGTGAACGTCTCCGACTCGCGAGACAATGCATGACGTTCACGATCAGCGGTCAGTCGTGCATCATATTCTTCACAGTAGATGCGTAAATACCCTGAGAACGCAGGCGTGCTTCGCGATCCGAAGAGGTTTCCACGGAGCGAGTTGCAGCCTGATGTTCCGAACAGCATCAAGTCTCTCCTGACGTTCTTCGGTAGATTCTTGGGATCTTATGATCCTCAATCTTTTAGCTCCTTTGAAACATTGAGAAAGATTTGACCTCTTTCTAGGCATGGTTATAGTTTTATTGTGAAGATACCTGATCAATTAAAATCTAAGTGACTGTTCCCCTGCGTCACCGGGTAGGCTACCGTGTCACGAAGATAAGTGGAAAAGGAAATTAAACACACAAATAACATAAGCCCGAAGGCATATTTATTCGATAAAATAAAAAAATAAATGGGAGTTTTGTCCAGTAGAGTCAAATTTTCAATGACCGCCTTCACCGCGTGGAGGTACTCCCAGCTTATGTTATTTTATAATTATACAGTTAAATTAGTGTTAGCTTTGATTTCCACATCAGATGTTTCTAATCTTCGATTTTTATAAGTCAACAGGAAATGCCCAGCAGACCGAACAACTTTTGCTAAGACGTCATTCCTATATGTGTTATGGTGTAGCTGGGCTCTTGGAGTTCCACAACAGGTGTTCCAGATCTTCGATTTTTATAAATCAACAGAGAGTGCTCATCAGATTGAACAATTTTTGCTAAGACGTCATTCCTATATGTGTTATGGTGTAGCTGGGCTCTTGGAGTTCCACAACAGGTGTTCCAGATCTTCGATTTTTATAAATCAACAGAGAGTGCTCATCAGATTGAACAATTTTTGCTAAGACGTCATTCCTATATGTGTTATGGTGTAGCTGGGCTCTTGGAGTTCCACAACAGGTGTTCCAGATCTTCGATTTTTATAAATCAACAGAGAGTGCTCATCAGATTGAACAATTTTTGCTAAGACGTCATTCCTATATGTGTTATGGTGTAGCTGGGCTCTTGGAGTTCCACAACAGGTGTTCCAGATCTTCGATTTTTATAAATCAACAGAGAGTGCTCATCAGATTGAAAAATTTTTGCTAAGATGTTATTCCTATATGTGTTATGGTGTAGCTGGGCTCTTGGAGTTCCACAACAGGTGTTCCAGATCTTCGATTTTTATAAATCAACAGAGAGTGCTCATCAGATTGAACAATTTTTGCTAAGACGTCATTCCTATATATGTTATAGTGTAGCTGGGCTCTTGGAGTTCCACATCAGGTGTTCCAGATCTTCAAATTTATTCTCTCAACAGAAAATGCTCATCACGTGGAACAATTTTTGCTATGGTACTATTTTTGTATCTCTTATAGTTTAGCTGGTCTATTGCGGTTCTGCATCAGGTGTTCAAGTTTCCAAGATAAATTATAGCCTATATGTTGCCCAGACTCAATACCTATACAACAAAAAAAAGATCTTTCAAATCCGTCCAGTAGTTCCGAAGATTAGCGTGTACAAACAAACAGACAAACAGACAAACAGACAAACAGACAGAATTTTTTTTTTGGATTCGTGCTCTATTACTGTTTCTAAACCACACCCAATTTTTTTTTTTTTAATATCTTCAATGTACAGACACAGTTTTTTTACTGTTTTATTATATGTATAGATTTCTTGTTATTTATTGTCAGTAATTAAATTCACCTGATATCAAAATAAAAATGCTGTCTCTCGTTTTATTACATTAATCGTTTTATTACATTAATATAATTGCGTATAATAACTAGCTAGAGTAATTTATATGTACGTGCACATTACAGCTATCATTAGAACAACAGTCCATTAGAGATACTCGATGTGTCGGGGGGTCGTGACCCGCGCCCTTATTAAGTAATAAATATTTACTTTTAGATTTATGAATGAGCATTAACTATCATTAGTCCGACGTGATTAATTTAGAGTCTTGCTTAGAATCAGTTAGTCGAAAATACTAAGACAGATTTCAAATTGGAGTTTCTTATTCTAATTGTACCGAATACAGAAAGTAATCGAGGCGGTTAACTGGATTTGTATCTTTCCTATTTTCCTAGCTTTTTATTAAAAAAAAATCGCAAGTTGCAAAAATATTTGAAAAGTCCAGAGACTGTATTTTTCATTAATGTTTTTTTTATGTGAGGCGGGGCGTTTCCAAGCACGACTTAAATGTCGGACGTCGACAGATCAGTCCCTTTGTACACAGAGCTCAATTCGAACAAATAACAAGACCCCACATATCCAGCAAGTGCGACTGTTAGAGCCGCAGATAAGCCGCCAGTTAACCCTGCCACCGCTACCGTAGGAAACCCTTTACCCTTCCCGGCCGGTGGATGGCACGGAGGAGTTAGAAATGGACGTCTAACGTGGACTGTGTAGTCGAACAGAAATAATATTCTGTTTTTTGATATCCTATTTATTGCCTCGCATGTTTCTTCATTAGACGCACCTCGAAGTAGGATTAGATTTATTTTCTAACATTGATACCCCATTCACTATTCCAAGGGGGTATCGAATTACCCAGTAACGGGGTTGTGGAGGTTAAACAATCAGCCGCTCTATGTCAAATACTGATGTTCAGCTGTATTCGGTTAGACTGGATGCCAATCCAGACATAGTTTGGGAAAAGGCTAGGCAGATGATGAGACTCCATTCACTAACTTCCTCCTTGCCGGCTGTAGAACCTTCTTTAGTAACGTTTTCCCTAACATTGTGATAAGGAAACATACATCCACGCGCCGGACGTGACGCGGAGTTACCTCATCTTTTGCCCTTTCTCATTTGAAAAAGTTCACGAGTTTTTTTTGTGAAATAAAATTTAGTTAAAAGGTAGATAATATAAAAGGTAGGATAAAATGTTTTGCAGGGACGAGTGTTAAAACGTAGCGTAAAGCCATGCTTACATTTACCTATACAAATGGTAAGCCGAGTTATAATAACACGTCTCCACTCCGCTCGTTTGGTTCTGTCACATGTCTTGTTATAGGTGAAGACGTGATAAGTCTGTAAACATACTTCAGCTTCGAATTGCTTCATGAGAAATTCCTAACGGAAAAACTCGACAGCATTTCTCTCAACCCGCGACCCGGACGAAACCCTCCCAAGGGCTGTAATCGCATCAGTCAAGCTTGCGAATAGTCCAACTTACAGTCCAAAGCACCTTTAATGTAAACACAATAGGCTACCTCACTGTCATGAGAATATTCCCATCGTGTGCATCTTGGAGCAGAAGACCTCGCTTGAGTTGTACTTTGACAAATTGAGAGCTGATTCCTCAAGTGTTTGTCCGTTGCTAGGCAACCGGAGACTAAGGCCTTTGTTGAGAGGCAGAATAGATGACGGTCCGATGGAAATTAATCAAGTTTCAGCTTAAATGGTTTTGAGGAAAGATGCCATAGATTTTCAGTCGAAATTCTGAGAAGTCAGTTCAATATTTAAACAGATGTTATTGTGAAATATTGAAATGAAATGTTATTGATATTGTAGAGCTGTCCAGTCAAGACATCGTATAACGTAAAACTGTCGAAAGCACATAGTACACTAAGAATATTGCGATCTACAACTGGCTGGACTCAAATATGTTTGGTTTTTTCCGCCAAAATTGTGTGTGTGCCTGTTAATAGCAATTAGCTCGCCCCCTATCACATGGGGCTTAAATGAAACTAGTAATATGTGGGTTTAGCTACTGAGGTACATCTCTGCCTAATACTTATGCGAATTAAGGCGTTATGTTATGTTACAACTAGAACCAAAGTTCCTTGTGTGTTCTTGCAGGCAAGCAACAATGCTCCAAATAAAAAGGGTATCGGCTCCAGTTACCTTTACTTTTAAACGAACTGTACTAGAACACAAGACACTTCACCTTGCTATGCCACCTCATAATGAACGCGGAAACTGACCTTTTGGGTCCATCGCCTCTATTGCCTTGTTGGTTTAAAGGGCCTATTATACTTGGCTGGATTCAGTCATCTGAATGTAGTCATCTTTTTAAGGAGAGAGGGGGGTACTTGGAAATCTTTTTTGCACAGTATGCTGGATTCGTTACTCAATCAGCTACTGAATCCGTCTGTAGAACGCTTTTAAGTAAAATTAATTATGACAGTGTCGGGCGTGTACCGACCTTTCTTCATACTTATATCTAAGGTTACTTTGTAGGTGGCTTGCTGAATGCGATTACATAATCAGCCTGTCATATTCCCACTGGTGGGACGGAGCTGCCACTGGGGCTCCACTGCAAGTTGCTGGTTAACCAAGGATAGGGTTAGGTAGATGAAATTGGTTTGTAGAAGACGCGCCAGGGCAACTCCAGGACTTGTCTTGGGTGCGACTCACGTTTATCTTCATATTTCACCCCATTCAGCCATATTTAAACCCGATACCGTGAGTCTATTGACGTTCTTCCAAGCGGGATGTACTCCAGACCTAACTAAGCTATTTAGACGACTAAATACGGCCAAGTGTAGTACTCTCCTATGTGACAGAGGTCATCGGAGGTCGGAACTGTCGGCATTAGTGAAAGTGGGTCAAGTGACCTGTCTGCGTCGCTTTGAACCCGCCATGCTCTGATTAGCAGGGAATGGGATGTTTATCAATACTCTGTACAATGGACCCAAGGGAAATTGTTCTGAGTTTAATAAGAGCAAGGAGAGGGTGATTATACCCGCTGGGTTTCAGGAGGTTTTGTTTTATCTGTTGTCCAGTTTTGTCATCGGTTTTTATGTAACAGCAGGTTTAGCTATCGAAAAGATACCGTGCAATGGCGCAGCATTCTAGGCGTCAAGCTAACTGACCACGTACGCAACACCACACTGCACTCCAAAACACAAATTACTGATGTTGCCTAGAAAGCCACCAATCTAAAGAGGGATTGGGTTGGACATGTCTGCCGTATGCCCAATGAGCTGTGACACAGCCAGAAGGCGTCGCTGCAGACCTCGTAAGAGATGGCAGGACGAACAGAACAAAACCAACGGCCAGTGGTCCACATTCACCTCGGATCGAAGAAACGGAAAGTCATGGGGCCTTTGCTTAGCAGTCTGTGTTGTATCTTTGATAACGATTGCTAAGATATTTTTTGCACACACATCTTTATTATTCAAAAGTCGTAAGAGGGTAAAATAACTTAACGAAAATGCGCAATAAAACGGTAAACTAAAAGGTATCAATCTAGACCCCAGCCTGCCAACTGCCAAGTACGAGTAATGTAATTTGTTACGCACCCCACACTAATCGATTGACGCCTCATTTGCTCGAAATGCTTCAGTAGTTTAAAACGATTTGGGTACGCAAAATGAGTTTGGCATCCATATAAGAATATTCATACGTAATCAGCCTATTAATTTCCCACTGCTGGGACCCAGGCCTACTCACTGGGATAGAGTAATATGGCCGTAACCCACCAGGCAGACCCAGTTCAGGGAGTAGGTGTCACATTTTTTTCTAATCATTGGTTCTAGTGGTTCAAAGACATGCCGGGTATCCTCAAGATGTTTTCCTTCAGCGCAATAGTGATGAAATAAATAACATAGAGTAAA
Source organism: Noctua pronuba (assembly GCA_905220335.1). Taxonomy (NCBI): domain Eukaryota; kingdom Metazoa; phylum Arthropoda; class Insecta; order Lepidoptera; family Noctuidae; genus Noctua; species Noctua pronuba. Next base: position 401,603 of record LR999913.1, read on the forward strand.
CTTTCTGCCTGGACTCAACTCGTTAGTCGGAGGCACCGTTACCGTAAGGCTACTATTGCTGCCAGGATGATGATAGATGATCGCGGGGTGCACCCTGGGTATTTTCCCAAGTAACGCCCCACCTTTGTCTCAATATTGCATCCCATTCAGCCATATTTAAAACCGATACCGTCAGTCTACTGACGTCCTTCCAAGCGGGAGGTAAAGTTAAATAGTTACTACTATTTGATTAAAAAACACTATCACACAACAGTTTATTCCTTCTAAAGCGATCGTTCCAAAACCAATAAAAATGAAGATGAGGCGACCGGATAAATGGCGGCAAAATGAGATAGAACCGGGTGAAATGTCAGCGAGAGGCGCTGGAGTGAATGGAAATGATGTAACGGCATAAAACCACGGCGTTACTACGTTCTAATAGATGTTTTAATCATATTTATGGTTATTTTATTGGGTGCTGCCTTTCATTCGAGGATTCGTTAGGTTTTCATTGCTTTTTGATGTAATAAAGATTATTTTCAGTAAATGTCAGCCGTGAAATTTATTTTAGGTGTAGGGCGGTATCTTTTTTTAGCTTCGGTTATTTCAAAGGGTCGGTAGCTTTAATGTTTAATGTTGCTCGACACTCGCTGAAATAGATTCTAATGAGCAATAGCTCCACATTGCTCACTTATAATTATTGCTGTATTTATTCGGCAATTGTCGCTGGGCTATAAAGAGCTGTGTTAATTGCCCGCTTAAGAGTACTTTTGCGTATCACAGAAGTGCTCTTTCACGCTATCTTGATTGCGTTTATGAGTGCATAGAGCTTTAAAAAAACTAGATGAAATGGCCGGGATAGGCAAGTTCAATAAGACGTTGTGTAACACGTAAATAAATGTAAAAATAAATTACTTAATTAATTAATTTTTTTTTCAATTATTCCATTTCATTCCAATAATACCACTTAACCACTTACCCAAAAAACACTTAAGCACTTAACCAAACCTGCACCGTGGTGTCGTGGTCCACTCCCAAACTCTCTCTCACAGAGAGGGCGGTTGTGTCCCAGCCGTGGGACGTTAAAGGCTGAATTTGCGTATTACTATAAAGTACCTCCCCGAAAGACCCTGCTCATTCTACCGGTCCTGTTTCAATACATAACTACTAGCTTATCACGGTATTATCTATCGCTCGTCATAACAAAGAAATAAAACAAAAGTAAGAAAGAACAACTCGCCCCAAAATTTAACAAGATACATTATCCTAAAACTCCCAAACTTCTTTCAAACCATTTAACTATTCCATAACACCCGTATAGTGGGACGCCACGTGTACACTGAATCCTTCAGGGGTCACGGGAGGTCGTGCCTCGTTCAGTATCTGGGTCAAGTGGCTGTCTGCGTCTGGAGCTCAGCTGAGCTGGCGCGGGAATCAATACCAGTGGGATCAGTGTGGTGAACTGCTTGATGGGGTTTTGGATGATGATCGTTAGGGTAGCTAGGTTGAGAGATTTAAGGTACCTACTATAGAGGCTATCGAAATTAATGTCATTGAAAATATGAAAAAAACACTTTTCATCTTTTGTCGCATTTTTATAGCAAAATTGCTAAATCTGACACTTGTAATATCAATTCTGAGAGCAACCAGAAGGCTCCTGCAGATAGATTACGGTTTTAGCCACCTGGAACCGTTTTTGTTTATTAATTTAAATGTACCTTCCTACAATTAAGCATTTAGCTTGGTGAAAAATTACCGTCAAACAGTTAAATGGAAGAGATGAAGATCCAGCGACCATCTGGTAACCCCTACATTTTACATGGCAATATGTATACCTACATAGTTACATTAAAGTAGTGTAAAATGAAAATCTGTACGTAAAAAGTAAGCCAGTTGTTTCCCCTGTAGGTAACAACTAATTTCCGGTTCTAGTAAATTACCAATCGTTAACGAGTAAGGTAGGCGTGGTTCCAAAGTGTGATATTTGAAGTTCGGTTCATTTAGTAGTAACATACTCAACTAAAATGGATTGTGTGAGGAATGATATGAAAGAGAAAGGAGTAGATGATGCCGTGACGTCTGACAGGGGAGAATGGAAGAAGAAAACGTGTTGCGCCCTAAGTAGAATGGGACAAGGGCAGGAAGATGATGATCCTCCACTAAAATCTTCTACAGCAATGCAAAAAAAAAAAACTGAAACGAATCGTGTTGGGTCTATATCACGGTAATATTATAATACAGTAATGTAACTCGGCCGCATGGTAGAAATAAATGCCTACAGCCGCGCGGTACGTAAACATGCGTTAGGGCTGCCCGTCTCCAGCATTTTAATTACATTTGCCTACTTTCTGTTTCTATTTAGTTTTGTGATTGTAAATATCCTTTTTATATAAATAAATGAAATACTTTGTATAGGAAGTGTTCAATAAAAATGCGTTGTTTTTTTATTGGTAGATTTAATTAAAAAAACATGTTTTTGTTTGAAAAACAAATCGGGCTTATAAATTTGTGATCGAAAAATATTTGCGCCTCGACTGAGTCGTACGAAATGCTTTATTGTTAAATTTTAAGGTATAATAAATCCGCATTCTTATATAAAGCTTAATTAAAAATTGTTTTGGGAAACATGGACAAGGTGGAGAAAATGGAATATCTTTTACTTGGTTATAGATACCTGCAGCTACTTTACAATTTACATGTTTGGTTTTAAGTGAATTTCGGAATATTTCCTCCATTTTTTCTATATATTCCACAAAATCATCATTGGGTACAATCAAAAAGCGTTATTGGCGAATCCATACAACCAAAAACAGCACAATATTTCCTACTCGTCATATTAACTGATTTTTAGAGAAAAAATCGCGCGGTTATTGTTAAAAAAACAACACACCGTCCGTTCGACACTGCGGTACAGCCGTGACTGTCTGCACCGCGAGCGCACCCCACGATCGAGGCGCGTAGGTATAGCTCGCGTTTCGTCCGTTTGTATGAAGTTGGAGTACTGTATTATAATATTACCGTGTCTATATGGAACCCTTCAGGGGTTAATTTAACTAGTTGTGCCCGCGACCTTCGTCTGCGTGAAATTATTATAAAAATATTACTTCCCTTTTTTTAATCGGAATTTGTTAACAATTTCAAGGGTTTTCATTTTTTGGCAAGGAACCCTAAACCTTTTTCTAATATGAAATAATAGCCTAAGTTACTCCTTATAAAACCAGCTATTTGGCAGCAAATGTCCCGTCAAAATCGGGCCAGCCGTTTCGAAGATTAGCCGGAACAAACAGACAGAGAAAAATTAAAAAAAAAAATGTTATAAGTACCGTATATACTTTCATATGCATTCAGTAAAAAGCTGTTATTTTGTAATTACAAACAGACACTTCAATTTTATTTATTTGTATAGAAATATGATAAACAGTACAAATCTCCCGCGTCATGTCGTCAAAGTAACAGTTAAATAATCCCACTATATATAAGCTTATGGGGTTTATAGAGGCAGCTATAGACTTCCTCTTATCTTCATATCCCCTCGACATAATCCCTTAGTCGCCTTTAACGACTTCTTGAGGAGACAGGGTGACCTTTTCGTGGGTAGAAGCCCCATTGAGTGTGGTAGGCGTGATTAATATGACAGTAGAGTATCCATTAGAGCTTGAATATGGCATGGATTACTGCCGCTTTGGTACAGTGGTTGTAAGTGCGTTTGCTGAGCATGGAGTTCGGGGTTTGGTTCCCAGGCTAAGTTAAAATGTTTTTAGCCACATTTCTTAGTAGGAATTAGAGTTTGGATTTCTGACATTAGGTTCACCCTCAGAACATATTGGGGTCATTCAGGGGATGACCCAGTATGAAAAATCCCAAGAAATAATATTCGTGGGATTTAAACATAACTAGAGAAATGTTGAGGTGTCTGCCTATAATAAGCACAGCATAATCAGCCTGTAATGTTCCCACAGCTGGGACACAGGCATCCTTTCTCTAAGGGGCTGTTTGGTTCTACATATAACATGCCGTCGGCGGTTTCCTACGATGTTTTCTATCACTTTTTCGTTTTAGAGAACAGTGGTGATGAAATAAATTACACAATGTAGGTAATGCTCCTAGTGGGGTTCGAACCCACGAGCCACAACTATGAAGTCCGGGCCGATACCACAGCGCCACCACTGCTGGCTGTACCTTCTAAACAGGCGTGAAGTATGAAGAACAAATCATTGTGTCAGCCCATCACTAAATACGCTTTTATGTATGTTAAACTTACTAAAAGATATTACCAATTTGCTCTACCATTAAAGTCCAAATAAAAGCAATCCGTGAGACCTGGTGCAATAATGTCGCTATCACTGGCAGCATTCCAGCGCTTCCCGAAGCGATGATCAATCGCGCGGTCGTTGACCCCGCATCGATCCCGCTAACTAGGTCACTCGGCTGAGCGTAGCTCTCCCACAGGCGGCACTAGGACGTGGACGCAGAAATACTAGTTAGAACGAAGCGTTAAAAGGTGAAAAAACTATACTATATTGCACCATGGTACACCCATATTTTAGCGTAGGTAATTATTAGTTTCAAAACCGACGAGACCTTCAGGTAAGAGCCTATGCACACGGTGCGTGGGCACACGGACGGTGCGGCGTTGCAGGGGTTTTGCCACGTAAACAACTGAGCGGTGCCGCTTCGGCGTCGCAACAGTTACACCCCTACCCCCCTCTTCTAGCGAGTAGCATACTCGGTGTGACGCGGCGCCGGAGCACGTCGTGTGGCGTCGTGAGACATAAATGATCAATTTTTATATGCAGGACGCCGCTGCGACACTGCTCCGCAACGCACCGTGTCAAACTCAGACTCAAAACATTTATTTCAAATAGACCCGTGACAGGCACTTCTGCATAGTCAAAAATAAGCTACCTACAGTCCAGCCACAGGCATAATAACTGTGAATGGACTGTAGTTGCCCATTCGAAAATAGTAGATCTCATGGATAAGAATGGGCAATAAACTCCATGGACACTCTCTTCAATTCAAGTTATATATTACATAGTCCTGAGTATAATGTTGTTGATTCTATATTTGAGCACAGTGTAGAGATAGAAAAAAACAAAAACACAGTTAAAACCATAAAGATTAGGATAAGCCCTACAAACCATAATAGAAAGTCTACATAGAACTCACACTTACAAAAACTCAAATAATGTATAAAACGATGGTAATCAAAGTTAACTATGTTTCCAAACGAAATAAAAAGAATTGATGAAAGAACTAAAGGGGGGAGCATCTCCTCCAAACATTAACGTTTTAGTTTGTGAACTCAAGCGGCAGTGGAGCAGGACCAGTGTGCATAGGCTCTTAATTTTATTTTGCTCGGTGAACTAGAACTTTGTGGCTGTGCCGATAGAGGGCAACTTCTAGTTTCCCGAACAAATGGGTGACATATTTATGATTTCGACGATTGCATATTTGCGCGATAGACCTTTTAGGTTAGGATTAGGACAACCAGGAAGTCTTTCTCCTCCTCCGAATCCTCATTGTTATGTTGATCTACTGCAGTTTCTTGGTCCGTGACATTAATATGGCTGCGCCGGCCCGGATGTCGGGCTATTACTTGTTGATATTGTCTAGATACCAGTGCTTAATTAAACTGCTAAATTGAATGCTCGTCTTATGAAGTGTACGTTCATTGTCGCCAGGAGGAATTACATATTCATGTATTAAGATTTATGACTGATTGTCATTTATTTATTTATTTATTTGTTAGTAAAATCAAAGACTAGCATATGGGTATGAATATATAACGCGACCTTAAACATACAGTAACATTGATTCATGTATTTGAATTGCGCGTTTGCATCATTTCTCAGTGGGTAATCCTACTGAGAAATAACCTAAGGGGTTTAGCGCAAAACGCTTTAGTGTTTCGTATTTCGACAACGACACTGTATTCAACAGGATTGCAGGATTGAAGGTGTAGGCTTGTAGGAGGCAGGTGGTAGCTGATAGCAGTCCCGCGCCCATCATTGTTATCGCTACACAGAAGAACACCAAACAAATTTCGGATAGGGGATGACATTAAATTTAAAAAAAAATCGTCTTCCAAAAAAGACAACAATAAAAAAGTCTAAAATAACTCTTAACTTTCGGAAGGCGTTGTCGTTGTTTGTTTCATTGACTTCACTGCCAATAAAGTTATTTTAGACTTCTTAAGTGTTGTTTTCTCGGAAATCGGATTTTTTTTTGCAAAAACCCTTTTTAGTTGAGTATCTCACACAAATTCTTGTCATTAATTAATTTTAGATTGTAACTGGAAGTTACAATCCATCATGTCGTCAGCATAGGCCAAGAAGCAAAAATAAGTATTAAAGAAGCTAACTCATAAACTACTGAAGCTAAGTTAATAAAATATTATATGAGACCACCGCTTGGGCTCCCTCTATCAAATGAAAAAAGAATCAAGTAAATCGGCCCAGTAATCACGTAGTATTTGGAGTCCATTCATGAAAAAAAAGATTCCGGTGGAACCTCTTCTTTTATTAGAAGTCATTTAAAAAAGGAGTAAATGATAGCTTGACAGCTGAAGAGGGAGAAAGGAAGAAGAAACGTGTTCCACAGACCCCAAGAATGACGAGACAAGGCCGGGAAGACGATGACGTCATCGCAGACAAAGGGAGCTTCGTCTAGGCCTCATAATTAACTCAATGAAGATCAAGAGCAACCACGGTGGGCATTGTGAACGAGCGTTGATCTTCCGCAAGGCAACCGGCCTGTGACTTCCACTGTGCTGATATGATTACCTACTTCTGCTATTTTAAGTATATTGATATTATCTTTGTCCAAAACTGCCGTTTCCGCGTCAACTGGAATATCAAGGGTATTACGGCTGTATTAAGTGCTGTTTAAAATATATCAGATCCAAATATGTAGTGTGCAGCCTTATTTATTAAACTGGTTTTTGGATCTGTAGAGGTTGGTAATTTATTAAATAAGTAAATATTGAACTAAGAAAGGGCCTGTGGTTTCGGCTGTGTATTACTTATTGTCAGGGTTATGAGCTTGTTCATGAGTACTCCTTTATGATGAGCAGCGAAAAGTCTTTTTGCCCAGTTTTTTGGATAATGATATGAGTTCGATTAAGCCTAATTTATGATATTTCGAAGGGATGATCCTGGCGTAATGAGCGCCGCCATCTTATTGATGCAGCATTGTATCATCATTTCGTAGGCCGATCATCCACGATGTTACTTTTGAGCCGTGTAATAAGATCGAGAAAGCTGAAAAAGAAAAACAAATAAAATATCTCGACTTAGCGAGCGAGTTTACCGACATATGGGATGTTAGCTCTGCTATCATTGTGCTGATCGTCGTAACGATGGCCAAGAGCTTCGACGAACATCTTTCGAGGTCTCGGTTGAAGGTTGGATCAAGGGCCTGATTCAGAAGGCAGCACTCTTCAATACGGAGCCCTAAGCACCAGTAGGTTGGACCCTGTCCTCGACACTGGCGGACCACTAATTTATGATACTGTGATAATTACATAACATCGCTCCTGTAATCACCGAAGGGTTAGGCAGAGGTGTACCTTATAGTACTCCCACTTTTCGCCAGTTCATTGCTAATTCCTGTATTCAACCAGAACATAGATGTAAGTACATCCGGCAGATATAAAAATAAACTTACGCGTATTAATTAATATTACTACCATTCTACTCAGTAACTTGAGCAAATAAATGATACTTTGTTAATTTGATCAAATTATGTTGCTATATTTAGGCACTGTCATAAAAACACGATTAGCCCGCGGATTCTAAGTAAAAAATATTAAAGGTTATATGTAACACAATATGTGCCCCCGGGGTTTTCTTTAGGATATGAGTTTAAATAAAACGAAGGCAAATAATTGTTACTTATATACAGAAGTATAAAAAGCAACTTCCACGTTACTAACTTAAAAAAAATACGAACCTTTTTAACCTCATATAGGAAATAAATTTTCAAAATTCCTCCCTTAATGCTTAATTTATGATAAAATAACTCTTATACAAAATGTCTAGCTTATGGATCCATAGGCTGTGCGTTATTTGTTCGTGAATTTAAAAGCGACTTGTGAATCGAACCCAGTGTCCAAAGGGCTAACTGCGTGACACACTCGGATTCCCAATTCTAAACACCAATTCTACAAATTCAATGTTTTACTTTGTCTTCAATAAAGGCTTCGCTTATGCTTGAAAAAATCGCGTCGCTTCAAAAATCCTCCGGAATGCGATAAAAATTGTATTACGCAATCAGGAGGCTGGCTGGTGCTTGGAAAGTGGGTTAAGCCGTTGGTCCTAGCTGTCATTTGTAGATCTTTGATAGTCGTTACAGGTAGTCAGTGGCCTGAAAGTCTAACAACCTGTCTTACCAAGGGGTATCGTATTACCCAGTACTACCTGGGTTGTAGAAGTCAGATAATCAATCGCTCCATGTAAAATACTAGTATTCCGCTGAATCCGATTAGACTAGAAGCCGACCTCAACATAGTTGGGAAAACGTTAGGTAGATGATGATGATAAATAATGAATTCACAAAATATAAATTAAATTGTTTCATAATGCGACACTACTTTATAATAGGTATGAATAGTCGAACGTAAGTACAATCAGTGTCACACAATAATGTTACAGTTACGTGTGACAATCAATACAATAACAAAAAAGTACCTCAACCTTGATATCGTAGTGAATAGGTATCGACTGATAATAAAATATCATTCGTTTTGGTACAACATTACGTTATAAGTGATCGATATAGAAACTTGTTGTTTGTTTGTCAACAAAGTTTTATAAACATTAATGTGTTTCCTGGTTGTGAACTGAATATTGCTTCCATGACCTTCGTAGGTTCACAAGTCATGATTAATAATGTTATCACTTCATAGAATCGTGGATTTAGATCGATGTTTTTCTATTTACTCACATAGATTTACGATATACAATGAATTTCAATTAGTCAGGCTTGATATTACTGTATATTGAAGTTTCGCTGACGGTTTTTTTCACCTTTTGTAAGATAACCTTTCAGGCTTACCTGATACACGCCTGAAAATCAGCATTTTACCGCACTAGTCTGCGATTCGTCCTGAGATGTTGTCAACTGACAACAACATATTTCTCTAACAACAGTTTTCTAATAACATTTTGATTAGTAAGACCAATTTCGTCGGCTCAGTATAAAAATATTCCACTAAAGCATATATTAAGACGTAAATTATATCTGTTTACGACCATGATACCCGTATTCGAACTAAACCTATGACGTAGGTGTAGCTAGTACTTAAAGCGGTCGCTCTGACGTATCATAGACCTTCTAAGTTCCTTTCTTGGATTTTTTCTTTTTGGGGTATTTCCTAGACTGGCCACTCACCGCAGGGTTACTGAGATTACAAGGGAAATTCATTTAATGCAAGAATTTATACAAAATCTATTAATGAGTATCAAGAATTTCAATCTGTATGAATAATATTTGATCCTCTACTGAGTAAAATTACGATAATCCCAGTGGACTGATACTGATACTGCTAGCCTGCGTCATCCCACTGCTGGGCAAAGGCCTCTCCCCATGACTTCCAGTTGTTTCGATCCAGGGCTAATGTGGGCCACTGGTCGTTGGTTCTGTCCAGCTCGTCCAGTGGACAGTCCCGTCCAGTGGACTGGAGAGCAGAATAGCTGTAGTCAGGTAAAGGTAAAGTTAGAAGGATCACCAGAGCCTCTAGACATAGACAAGCGACAGCGTTTCGTTTCTCTACAAGGAGTTACAAAAACAAAAAAAAAATCCGTAGCTTATGTCAGTAATACTTTATCCACTTTTCCGTCATATTTACCGCTGATAAAAGTCACTTTATATTTGTTCATTACGTCTATGTGATGTAATCAAAGCAATGTCTACAGAGATTTAATTAAATATCTGAATTAAAATGACATCAATTGGCATTTTAGTTATTTTGGTATTAGCAAAGTCTTGAACCCATGTTCAGGAAACATGAGCGTCTCATAAACAAATATAAAAAAGTGACATAATTTATGCGCCTTTTTCTACAATATAAAATCACAACTGAATTCCTAGTTTATTTTGTTTAAATTAGTTATTTTATTATAATTCTCATTGTTTGGTGTGTTTTCAGCGTCATGGGTGGGTGAAACCGGCAAAATATTAGGCATAATAAACTTTTTTTTTTTTTATTCAAAAATATGTTACGAATATTATATAATTTAATTTAAAATAGTACCATTTTTAATATATTACTCATAAGCACCTGTTTTGCGAGTTTTATTACTTATGCAGATACTATCTATCTCTATGACTCACCAGCTTTAGCCCGCGGCTTTGCTCGTGTTATGGGCGGAAATTATCCCTGGAAACGTTTTTAATTATATCCTATGACACTCAGGGTTAGTGCAGCTACCCATTAGTGAAAGAATTTTCAAACATCCGGACATCGGTTTCTGACTGATAATGTACTGGGGGCCTACCATCATCGCTTATAGCAGTCCATGTCCGGTGTCCGCAGCCGTTCCGGAATCTGTCTAAGTAAGCAATTGATCAATTACAATCATACATAGTACATGACATCACGCTTGTATTCCCCAAAGGATAGCCAGAGGTGTATAGTAACAACCACACTTCGCTTTCGCTTTATTTGAAGTTATCTGCCAAGTAAGTTAACGGGGCCTTAATCGTAGGTGGTGAAACCGGCCCTAAGTCTCGTGTCTTGTTTGTCACGTTTTGTCTTCTACCGGGCACTAATCCTACGGTAGATTCACACTATTCATAATAAAACTCACAAGATAATGTCAATATTATGCCGTCATCATAACCTACCTTAATATTTAACATACTAGCATAAACTTATGCTTTTTCCCATGGAGATAGGCAGAAACCATAGAAGGCTACCCGCTACGAGGATATTTGATACATAGTACCTATACAATAATATTAATTAAATAACAAGTGAAGTCGCAGAACATTGTCTGTTTAGTTACAATTAAATGAATAGCAAACAACAGAATGACGTAGAACTACTCTATATTTATGTACAAGTTTAGACCACGGCGATGCTCGGGATACTTTTTTTTTTAAGTAAGGTCATAGAAAATTTTGCTCAGGATTAAATCTAAATGAGTTGCGGTTTATTATTGTTTTTAATGGGATCCCTTCTATTTGCATAATATTCTTTTTCCTAATATACTTTGGCATAACAATTTTGGCATACTTTGTTTTGCCATAATAATACTTAGCCATATTTTTTTTTGGCATACAGTTTATGTTGGCATAATTATCTTGGAGACTAATTTGTTTTGGCATAATAATACTTTGCCATATTTTTTTTTGGCATACAGTTTATGTTGGCATATTTATCTTGTAGATTAATTTGTGTTGGCAAAAATTGAATTCGCAAAATGTTACTAGGCATACTGACTATTAGTGTAATTAAAATTAAAATATTGTCTTAAAAATTCAATATGTAGTGCTACAAAAGTGAGTGACAGAATCGAATCGCTGCAAAACCGACTCCACGTAGTCTTGTCTGCCCTACCCCTAGAGTGTAATTTAAGCCCGCGTAGGCGCGGAGGGGCAAGGGGGCCCGCGAGCTGAGGAGCAGGTGGTTTTAACGCTCGCTGCCGCGGCTGAGGCTGGCCGGCTCAGCCGGCCAGCAAGCCGAAGCTGCGGTGGTGAGCGTAAAACACATCTGCGACGATGAGCTCGCGTGGGACCGCCGGAGCCCCGCAGCGCCGGAGCTGTGACAGAAACCATGCCTGCTGCATGTTGCATGCTGCATACTTGCTTGCATGTCTGCTGCATGTTGCATGCTGCATACTTGCTTGCATGCTGCATGCTTGCTTGCATGCTGGCTTACATGCTGCATGCTCGCTTGCATGCTGCATGCTTGCTTGCATGCTGCATGCTTGCTTGCATGCTGTGCATGGTGTATGCTTGTTTGCTTGCTTCTTACAGGGAAATAAAAACCACATAAAATGTTCACAATCAACTGTTTTATAATGGTCAATGTTTTGATTGATTGATTTTCTGCCGTTTAATGACTATCGATACGAAATGTATGCCAAAAGACGACTCTGACTGTGAACTTTCTGCGATAAGATGGTTCTGCTTTTTAAAAATAAGTATTAGTGTCTAACATTTTAGGAATCAGTTATTATTTTGCGTACTTGTTATGCCTATAAAAATATGTTTTAATATCATTATGCGTAAATAAATGTATGCTTTAAAATGTTATGCTTAATCATTATTATGAGTAGAGAAATTATGCTTAAAAAAATTATGCGTAAGCTGTTATGCGTAAGTAATGTTATGCGAAAATATAATTAGGTTAAACAAAAGTATGCCAAGTCATATTAGGTCTTAAAATTTTATGTAAATGGATAGGGAACCTTTTTTAATTGATTGCCGATCGAATACGCAACACCACAATACGCTCCAAGACAGGCATCGCTGATATTGGCGATAAGTCTACGAGGTTAAAATGAGACTGGGCGGGTCACATTTCCAGAATGGGTCAGAACAGATGGGCCAGAATCGTCACTCAGTGGATGCCTGAAGATGGTCGTCGTCACCGAGGCAGGCCCAAGTAACGCTGGCGTGACTATTTGGACTCGTTCCTGACTGATTGGCCAGAGGAGGCAAAACACCGGGAGAGTTGGAAAGGAATGGGGTAGGCCTTTGGCCAGCAGTGGGACAGAATAGGCTAATTAAAAAAAAATGGGATAAGGGCAGGAGGATGATGTTGATGATGATTGAGTACATAGTACTTACTTATTAATAAATCTTTATCTGTGTTTAGTGACATTTTAAATAGTATATACTTCAGTTTTGGTTGAGTTAAGTAATTAAAATGATACTTAATTTAAATTCATAAATAAAAAAAGAAGAGCTACCATATAAAATTTAATAATTAAAATATCAAAATAATAAACAATTCAACTTTTACTACTGTTTTAATAAAGTAATTTTGCTTAATTTATTATTGAAGATAAGATAACATCATTATTTATGTCAATCCAGAGTTCAACAAACCAAAAATGTAAAACAAAAATAAACAAAAAAAGGTCCATAAAAATTAAACCCTCATCACTTGCTTGATCCAAATGCAAAATGAAATAAAACAATACATGTCATTATATCCTAACGACAAACCATCACTAAAATTTTGGAAAAAAATAACTTCGTGCACACAAACACACAACACGCACAGGTTGACGTGGTATATAGATTAGTTGATTCGCGGAGGTGCGAGCTCAGTTGGTAGCATGTCTTCGAAACGGTTCAACACGTTTAACGTCCTGCTGATATCGTTATCAGTGGTCGCGGTCGGGTACGTCATACGGACGCCATGGCTGCCCATCAGAAGGGAGACCAAGACCTCCCTGGGATACCCCAAAGATTCTCTCATGAATTTCACGGAGCTGACCGAAAAATATGGATATATTTCTGAAGAACACAGAGTTATTACGGACGATGGATATATTCTTACCATGTTCAGGATAGCGAAAGCGAGGAATTGTCATCAAAAGAAGAGATCGCCCCCGGTCTTACTCATGCATGGATTACTCCAGAGTTCGGACTCCTGGATAGATTCCGGCCCGAATGCAGGATTAGCTTACCTCATTTCTGATGCATGTTACGATCTATGGGTGGGCAACGTCAGAGGGAACTACTACTCAAGAGGACACGTCCACATGAACCCAGATAATGATGCCGCCTACTGGAAGTTCTACATCGAGGAGATGGGGATTTACGATGTGCCAGCGATGATCGACTATGTCTTGGATTATACGGGATATGAAAAGCTGAATTACATTGGTTATTCTCAAGGAACCGGGACGTTCTTGGTGATGTGTTCCGAAAGGCCAGGGTACTGTGAAAAAGCCCAACTAGTGATTGGTTTAGCGCCAGCAGCCAGACAAGTCAACACAAAATCGACGATATTTAGAACTCTGACACAGAGTTTTGCACAAATGGAAGGTGCGTTATCAATGTACGGCGTCCAAGAAGTGTTTTCGAAAGGCGCCTTTAGCCAGGAGTTTGTCGCGTTCTTCTGCCAGCTGTCAGACTTTACTGAGAAGCTGTGCGAGACGGTCCTCGACGTGTTCGACCACGTGCACTCCCCTCACCTGGGGTCCATCACCAACGAGACTACGAGGGTACTCTTCGGGCACTTTCCTGCGGGAACGTCCGTGCACAACATGGCACGGTACGGCCAGAGCACGAAGAGTAGGAGATTCGAGAAGTTTAACTACGGAAAGGAACAGAACCTAGTGTTATACGGGAGCGAACAGCCTCCCAAGTACAATCTTAGTGCGACGACAGTGCCAGTTGTGTGCATTTATGGGAAGAACGACGGGTTAGTGGACACGAAGGACGTGGAGTGGTTGATGTCCAAGCTCCCCAACGTGGTGGAGTCAGTGAAGGTGGAGGACCCTCTGTGGAACCATATGGATGTTACCTATAGTCAATACACAAGTGATACTATTTTTCCTAAGATTAACGAGTATTTATTAAAATATACAAGTGCGTAGCTGTTATTTTGTGTTTGATTGGAATTGTTTCTGAGCAATTAAATATCGATAGTTGCCGTGACAGTAGGTATTAACCTGGTTTGGTTTTTAATGTTTAACCTCGGTTTTAGATTGATTTTTGAGTATTCGGAATGATATTGTTTTGCCTCCATTTCGGATCAGCAATGTTGATCCATCAAGTGCAATGCTCTGAGGATATTTCGCGTCAAAAATATTTGAAAGGCAGCTTTGTTTAGCATGGCGTAGAATCAGATGTTTAACTATTTAATTCTTCATTGAAAATTCTAACAAAAGCTACCAATTCTCAAGTTAAAGAAAACTACATTCCTTGTCTCTAAAAACAATTACGGCTTTTCAAATTCTATTGACTTCTTGTAGAACAATTCGTAAAAATATTTATTCTAACGTCATGTTGAACTTGAAACCTTTCCCAGAGGTCTTTGGCCGACAGGTCGTCATTCCACAAAAACGTCGAACTAAAAGTGAAGTCTGGATCATTTTAGGTTTTAGTTACAGTTCAATAAATCTAGTCTAGTATATGTTTTAAACAACTGTCAATGTTGTCATAGTCCACTTCCTAATGTAAATTAGTCATTTGTTTTTGTAGCTAATTATTAATTCTACGTATGTTTGTGTAGCTCATTATAATTAGTAATTATTTATCAATATCTTTTACTTGTATAGAGTAGGACTTTGGAGCCGGATGGATTGTCTTTGTTTACTCTTAGTAATTATATAATGGCTATTTGTTACATGACAGTACCCTCTTACACTGCATCAAAACTGCGTCATTAGTTCAGTCGTCGCTAGAGCTAATAGTAGGTCTTAGGTTCAATTCCGTGGTCGGGTATGGTGTTATTGAGTTTTTCCATTAGGATTTCTCAGTGGCAGTAAGGAGTCTGAATTTGTGCCCAGTTGATGGCAATAATTAATGTACATGACAAGCCTGGATGTTATATTATACTTTTTACGGTTTTCATAAAACTAAAGTGATGTCAAGAATGTTAATTAGGAAAATGGCTTCAAACTGAAATCGTTTAGGTTTTAGGAGAACCTTTGGTTTCGCGAAATACCAAAAGCCACATACAAAAAAAATGTTTTAATTAAAAAAATATATAAAAAGTAGTTTTGCCAGGACCCACTGTTTAAGCATATCGAAACCTGAATTTTGCTTAACTGCTGGTCAGTTAAGCGCCTAAAACATGTTATGTATATTAGGTAGTAATTACCCACATTAAAAAAATCAACATATCACGATTTCGGCTCAATTTTAATTTTGCGTAGATTTTATTTAAATTATACAATTAAAAAATACTTGTTTCATTTAATGAATCAAGTTTAAAACTCGCATGACAAACGTCACCAAAACCAGTCCTCCCAAAAATGTCCTCCCGATCGTCTGAGTGATTGAGAACAGGTCTGTGTACTGCAAAGGGACAGGTAGATGACTGATCTTAAAATTAAGAATCAGATCAAACATTTATTCGCATAGAATGTAGGTATTTTTCAATAAAATTGTGATAAAATATATTGAGCCGGGTGCATTCTGCCTGAGTTTTAACATGCAAAAAACAAATAATGTCAGTATCAAAACGATTATGAGTAAAATGATGAAAAAGGAAAAAAAACTGATACATTATTTTAAGCACAAAATTAGATATCAAACAATGTCAATAATATTCTTCTTCTTTATCGTGTGGTTAGTTCGTAACCTGGTGTCAGAGTTTTCAATAATATTAAACTGTTGCAATGTCACACATAGGTTCATTTTTAAAATTACTTTACGAATAACATTTCTGTATCAAATAAGGGTAATAAGTGTTCCACTATTTGCCAGTCGGCAACGGAACCCTAAAAAGGCTTGAGTTTTTTTAAATCGTAACTTTTTTTTAAATCATCCAGCTGTGGGATAGAATAGGCTAATAAAAAATAAAAATGAACTTTTTTTGTCAAAAATTCTTTATTCTTATTCTTATTCTTTATTGCACACAAAAAACAAAAATATACATACAAATTGCAATAACATAGCTTAAAAAAATCTTTGCAGGTAACTTTTTTCTCTGAGAAGTCTTATATTAAGATCCACCTGACATATCTCATCATAAGGGTAGCTACTGTCCTTCTTATTTTGCCCTTTATTTCCTGTGACATAAGGTTTACCTACATGCCAAGGGTAACATAACTGTGCGTGGTCAGTACCCGACACCATAATATTGTATTGTCATCAGAACTACGGTGTTGTGTCTATTAGTCATTCAATTTGATTAAGGAAAGTGAAAAATTGGTCTCATTTTTGGTCTGTTTTTATTTTTTATTTTATCACGTAGCTGACATGGGTTAAGATATACGTAGGATTCTTTTTATCCCTGCACTGCCCTGTAGTACTAATAATGTGGTGTGTGTGTGCACTGCCCTGTAGTACGATTTGTGACCGGAATGTCGAGGGCAAAAGTTGTTAACTAGTAAACATAAAAGAAGCATATAAACGTATCATGTATAATGAACTAATTTAATACAATAGGTATAATTAAATACAGATTGTAATTATCATAATGTTTACTTATCGCTGTCTCATACGGACTAGCTAGAAGGTGAGGGCCAAGACTAGCTCTTATTTTCCACTGTTATCACTTATCAGTGGACTGATAGGAGCAATCAATTTTATAATAAGATAATGAATGTACTTAATGACAATAATATTGGTATGCAGTAAAGCAAGGGTCACGTCTGATTCAAGGCAAGAAACTGTCCCAACTCCCCACGCTAGCTCTGCTCCGTGCGGACTTGCGAGTTTAGACCATTTTTAATAGCCATTTATGTCTATTCTATACTATTTTTGTTGATGGCAATAGCTGCCGATGCCGAAAAAGCTGCCAATATCACATGTTTTAAGAAGAAACATGTGGGAAATAAAATGTAGTAAATTTTATCCGTGGAATAAAATTGACGAGTGACGATTTAATAACTTTATTGTGATTTGCACTATTTAAGTTGGTCAGACGGATTTTGAAACCATTGTAATCTAGTAATGTACCTTTCTATACCAATGCGAGGGGCCGTGCCTGCTTCGCACGGCGCCTCTCTCTGTATATCCTACTCTCAATATGGAACCAAACACAATCACAAAGGTGTTCGAATTAAATGGCCTGTCTAACTCCGCCATTTTTTTTTTCAAAGTTACGGACTCTCGTATAACATAAAGGGTGTAAAAAGACCGTTAACGAAGCCGAAAGGTACTTGTTCTCCCCGTCATTGCGATCATTTTTTTGTTCTACACCATACCTGGGAACCTTCTAGTTACGGAGATATTGGGGGTCAAAGTTCCAACTTTTTCACAAGTTTTTTTTTAAATACATGTTTCTAATGCAAGATTTTTACTTTAATCACCTTCACGACCCCCGTACTATTCAATCCATCCATCAGCACAATGTTTTGAGTGCGTTACATTCAGTTTTACCGTAAAACGTGATTTTTCACCCCAAAAAAAAAAGTCGTTTCCCAGCAATAATTTTTGCGTAAAGTTACTTATTTTGATGTACAGAATGCTTGGTTGACGGCTTCGTGAAGGGTCTGTTTACACCCTGTATATGTATTAATCGATAGCTGGTATCAATACAAACACGATTTGTATGAGACAAAATGTTCTAACGTGTCACGTTTCCGAGATATGAGTTATCAAAGTTAAATCCATTCACTGATGGCATCTTCAGTACTATTCCTATTAAATCAAATCTAAGTTAGATTTAATTTAATAGGCACGCATAAAACCTGTATCCCTCACTAGCTGATATCAATACAAACAAGTATAGTCGGTTGGTTGGTTTCAGAGATGAGCGTAGTCACACGTGATTTTTACATACTACGAAGATAATAAAGCTGAAGTGTTTGTTTGTTTGAACGCGCTAATCTCTGGAACTACCAATCAAACTTAAAAAAAAAAAAAAAATTGACAGCTCAATTCTTGAAGAAGGATAAAGGCTGTTTAACTGCACGCTGCGACCCTTAGGAGCTGAGCGGCGGGTGAAACCGTGGAGCGCAGTTAGTTATAAATATGAGACAATGATTACAATCTTCTTTAAATGAAGGTGAATGAGATTGAGTTCCGTAATTCGTTCGCTAGTTTCCTTAAGATAATTTTTTTGATTGAGGTTACTGGTTAAAAACCATATATTTCCATAGAATATCTGTAAAAGATAACTAGGTTAGGAAAATATACATTATCTTACTGGACAAGATGAATATTTTAATTATATAATTGTTTACCAACAACTCTCTGTTATACAACTACCAATCATTAACTAATTTAAAAACTACTATGTAATTTCCATCCATCTTGCCGATCTTGCCACGTGGACTTCTAAACAAGGTGATATTAACTCTATTTCGTCTGCTTACGGGTAAAAAGTAATAAGTGGAGTTAGTGTCAATTCGAGTAAATGGCTTTTTAAAGTTTATGTTTTAATTTGATCTATTTCAAACTCTTTAATTAAAAAACTGTTAAAGCAAAATGTTGCACTAACTACCCTACTTTTAAGATTTACTCATTTATAATATTTGGTGTAAGTAAAAACTGTATAAAATTAAATTTTGATAGAAAGGGGGTCGCATTTAATATGTTTTACCTGTACTTAATCAACTTGTTATATCTCTTGAATTCGTTGATTTCATAAGCTCATTTCAGTTTTGTATAATAGCTTATTGTATTTTACACCAATTACTTGATCGGAAAGATGTTTTTTTACAAAATTCCCTAAAATATCGATACTTTTGATACATTTAACCTGTTTTACCTGTAGAGTTTTAGTGTAAGTATGTCACTTATTACGTACTAAATGAGCTTCATACAAAGTGAATTCGATGTCAATTCGTAAAGGATCCAAAATCGTTTTGGCAGAATATTAAGGCAAAACAAAAAAACACTATTAAGCACAGTATTATAAAAGATGGTCAAAATCTAACGGATGATGAGAGTGCTGGGCAGTTCGCAGACTTTTTTGAGTCTGTATACAGCAAGGAGCCACCCCAACAGGACGCGGGCGTGGCGGCGGCGGAAGTCGGCACGACCAATGCACGGGTGGATATTGAGACGCTGAGTCTTTCGGAAGTTCAGCATGCGCTTGGAAGTCTCAAGCCAAAACGTTCGTCTGGGCAAGACGGTATACCAGCGTTTCTGTTCCGAGACTGTGGGAGGGTACTGGCGGAACAATTACTTCACATTTTTAATACATGTTTAGAACAAGCGGCGTTCCCTCCTAGGTGGAAGATCAAGCGCGTTATTCCGGTCCCTAAAGGAAAATCTGGTCCGGATATCAGTAACTACAGACCGGTAGCTGTACTATCAACGCCAGCTAAAGTAATGGAGTCAGCTATTCAGCGCTCCGTGCAAGGACAAGTGCGCGCGCGTCTATCAGATGCGCAACATGGGTTCCGGCCGGGATGCAGCACTGCCACTAACCTGCTCAACTTTATGGTACAGGTGGTACCGTCAGTAGACTCTGGATAACAGGTAGATGCTGCGTACTTCGATTTTAAAAAGGCCTTCGATACGGTTGATAATGACGTGGTATTAAGGAAGTTTGCGAAAATTGGATGTACACTGCCTCTGCTGCAGTTCTTCGCTAGTCGGGCTTCTCGAGTTTATTATAATGGTAAATGACTTACCGGAGGTCGTCAGACATGGGGCTTGTTCATTGTTTGCAGATGACCTGAAATTGCTTGCGGATGACCTGAAATTGCTTGCGGATTGTGAACGCCTGCAGGACGACATCAACTGAGTGGTTGAGTGGAGCATCGCCAACAAAATACATTTTAATGTAGCCAAATGCTCGGTGATGTCTTTCACTCGCGTCTGGACTCCTTTGTATTATCAATACAAGGTAGAGGATGCGCCGATGCAACGAGTGTCACAGGTACGAGACTTAGGGGTAATCTTCACTCAGGAACTAACCTTCCGTGAGCATATCAATAAGATATGTAAGAAGGCATACCGAAACCTAGGTTTCGTACTCAGGCAGGCTCAAGGGTTTGCATACATCACGACACTCAAGGTGTTGTATGACGCGCTAGTCAGGAGTCACCTTGAACATAGTGCAGTGATATGGGCTCCTCATGAGGCGAAATATAGTGTCATGTTGGAACGTGTCCAAAATAAGTTCACCAGACACTTGTATTTCAAGCTTTATGGGGTTTATCCATTTTACCCTACACTATTTGTACTGGGTATGGTAGGGTACAACGCGTTAAAGGTGCGACGGGACTTTGCACTCGCAGCGTATGTAGTGAAGCTACTACGTGGCGGGGCGCATAACCCGGGAATGCTGCGGCACCTGGAACTTTGCGTGCCTGACAGGTACGTGTGGAGGCGGCGTCGGCCGCCCCTACTAGCTGTGCCTGCAGCCAGAACCAACTTACTGGCGAGGATTCCTCTCACTAGAGCCATTCGTGTGGTGAACGAAGTTCACGAGAGGGTTGATTTATTGTGGCAACTTGGATGAATTCGCAAAAGCTGCATTATATATAATAATTATGTTATTTCGACGTAGGTTAAGATTTAGAATAAAGTATGTAATTTTATAGGATGTAGATTAAGGATTTAGCATGTAAGGCCACTCTATCGCATTGGATCGCAGATTTGTAATGGTAGTTGTAGGTAAGATTTACGTAAATAAATAAATAAATTTTAGGTTTATTTATCATGGACACTAATCTTTTTCCGCTGGATTCTATAGTTATCACAAAACAAAGCTTCTTACTAAACTATTAACGTATTTATGTATTATCTCTACGCGGAACACGTGGAGCACGCGCGTACGCAATGTGACAACTGCGATCGATAGCTCTCGTTCTTACTGGTAAAAAAGCATAAATGACAATTATTTTGTTTTTTCTGTAGAGACATTAGCAAACCAAGTAGAAGTATTTTAACTAGTAAAATGGAATAAATAACTTTAATATGGTTTTGTTGTTCAAACTATAAGGTTTATATAATAATAAATGCGTTTACGACCTTTTCTCAGAATAATTCTTACCATTTTACCATATAAACTATAAAATGTAAAAACCTTTAAACGTATTTATTGTTGTTTAACTGTATAAACTGAAACGGATTTAAGGCATAAGATTATTTATTATGTTATACTGCTATATTTTTTTCAAAATGAGAGAAGATATCACTTTTACAAATTCATTATCTCTGCAGCCATTGGACATTGCACTTATTCGGTTTTACCAGTAGATAGCGCGTAAAAAATTACATTTAACTGCATTTTTAACTCGATTTAGTAAAAAAATGCATTTATCTTGTTTTACCAGTAAGCAGACGATTTCATTCCGGAATAAGGTTTACAATCGCCTGCATAGTAATCTGAAGGTTGTTTACGCGTTTTTACCGATTAGGCCGTAATCGGCAGTGTGGTTTAGACGTAGCGAGGTCAAGTTCAAGATTGAATTGTCAGTCTATTATGTAACTGACGGCTAAAAATTACTGGTTTGTGAACATAATAACTGTAACTGTACAAGGATGTTTTGGCGCGTGGGCAAAATCTAAACTTGCCATTTTGTTAGAACGGAAAAAAAATACCTTATATCGCTGTAGGTACCTGTATTATGAAAGAGCGTTGTGTCAATATTCGTCCAGAAAAGCACTTAAATTCATGGCTGTATTCAATTTTTAGAAGTAAGTACCTATGACTGCTGAATATACTAGAGGCCCAAGTAAGATGCACCCCGCAATCCCATCCCAAGCCCATCCTCTCTCACACAGAGGAGCCTGTGTCCCAGCAGTGGGAACATTAAAGGCTGATTTTTCTTTTACTACCTATAGTAGTGTGACTTTAACTGTAATTTCAACTCTATGTGCTGACCAGGAGAGTTATTGAATCACGCGGGGATTGTGGCGCCACTTGGAAGATAGGCACCAGCCCCTTGACATCGTCTAAACAAAGCGATGTTCTATCGGCGGCAAGGATGTTGGAAAAGCCAAAATATAAAATGTGAAAGTTGTTCAAGAAATACGAAAGGCTAAAAGTTAAAGTGAGATTTTCTGGCTCCCTTGATATCGCTAGCAGTCCCATAAGTTTGGTCTTTAGCCAGTCTGCCAGCCCACCGCAAACATAATATTACATAACATCACGCCTGTAGTCCCCGAAGGACAGGCATACCTTGTAGGCAGAGGTGTACCTAATACTATACCCCATTTCGCCAGTTATGTTATAATCCCATGTAATTGGGGGCGAGCCTATTGCCATAACCGGGCACAAATCCAGACTCCGTGGCTGCTACTGGACAAATTCCTGAAGGACACCCAACAACACTTTGCCCGGCATAAGAAATGAACCCAGGACCTCATGCTCAGCAGTCGTGCTTGCGACCACCAGACCAACGAGCCGAAAAAGTATTTATCAGTGTATTAAGAATAATAATTCGTTCGTAAGGTCGTTGTGTGCACACACGGAGTAGTTTCTATCCTTCCCGTGCTAGTGCAATAATCGATTTCCTTCAATTAGCTCCTACTGCAGCTGGAACAATTAGTTTTTATTGTTCTTTTAGTGTTCCGTGTTGGGACATAATATCCTTAATAGTGTGAAATAGGATGTTCCTAGTTGCTGGGAGGGAAGTCGGGGGCGGGTGGCATAATTATAATTTTTAACCGTCTTCTCGGTAATTGTAAGTAAGTTTAGTGTAAACGGACCGTTCACAAAGCCGCCAACCAAGCATTCTGTACATCCAACTAAAGTAACTCGGCGCAAAAATTATTGCTGGGAAAAGATTTTTTGTTTTTCTGAGATGAAAAGTCACGTTTTACGGTGAGCCCCATTGCAATGCAATAAAAAAAATGCTGCTGGAAAAATGGATGGATGCGTTAAATAATACAGTAGTCGGGGAGGTATTCAAAGTAAAGTTCGAATTCGAAATCGCTTTTGAATTTTGCCAAGTGCTGCATTTCATTGCTCGTTACTGTACGTGTGTCCATAATTCTTCTCCTCCTCGGCTTGACCGATTTCGAAATTTTTATTTGTGTATTTATCCCCATAAGTAGATGGTTAGAATCGGATGGTTCTAACCATCGTTCGAGATGAGGGGTGACCTGGATAGTGACCCCTCATCTCGAATCCCTGTAGCACACTATATCCTAGGGACCTATCCACTGACTTCTGAGAAAAAAAAACGGAAATGTGAATTGTGTGAATGGTTACGGCGAATCTTGGATCCATCTCGACTCCGCGACGAAAAAAAAATAGCAAAGGAAAAATGCAAATTTTTTGTGACTTCCAAAAAACCATTAGAGTATGACGACGGGCTTTTTAGGAAATCGATTATTATTATCACATTAATTCGACCACTTAAATTTAGTTTATTTATATTTTTAATAGATCCGCTAATTTAAGAGGAATGAATAATTGCACACCTAGTATACCTAATTACCTATATACAATTATGTTATCATCTGTCTAGCATTTACCTAACTATACTGAGGTCGGCTTCCAGCCTAAACCAATCCAGCTAGTATTTTAGCCAGTATTTTAAATGGAGCGATTTCCTATCGGACCTCCACAGCCCAGATATTGGGTAACACGATACATCTTCCCCGGCCATCTTTGCCGGCTTCTCTGTTCCCTGATCATTGTAATCAAAGTTGGAGGGAATCGGTGTCTTCTAGGCAAGCGTGCTCCACGCTGGGCCGCGTCATCGCTTCACATCAGGCGAGTGGCGGCCAAACGCAAGCCTAAGAGTATACAAAAAACTTGGTGACACCTAGTGGTCAGTCTTACGGGCTTCTTACTACCTTTATATAATAGATCTATAAAAATGGCCGGCAACTGTCTGTTGTTTCTGAGAAACGTAGATTTTGAACAAGCCGCGATAAGTTGACAAAATATAACCAAATCCAAAGAATATTTTAATTGCAGTTACAAACATTCGAATTTTTTTTAAATTTATTTATTTAAACTTCATGTACAAGAGTGGTACATAGGCGGACTTAATGCCACAAGGCATTCTCTACCAGTCAACCTTTGGGTCAAATAGACAGCATTGTGATAGAGTACAAAAAAAATAAAAATAAAAAATATACCATTTTGTTAACATAACACATACACACACATACGTTGTTTTGTTTTGTTTTATAACTTAATTAGTTTCTTAACCGAAAGATAATTGTATTAATCATAAAAAGTTTGTAATTATTTGGATCCCTAAAATCTCCAATAAGTCTTTGAGGTCCCGCGACACTGCTGCCCTTCTAAATAACCACGCGGCTGATACAAGGTCAAAAAAAAAATGTGATTACGCACATGTTCTGTTTTTAGCAATAAAATCAATTATAACTAGTTTAACAATAAAATCGCACAAAAAAATAAGGAAATATTTATATTAAAACAAATACTGGTTCTCAAGACATCTACATACGCATAAAACTCAAAGACTTGCTAAACCAGTTAAAAAAATAACATCCAAAAGCCAGTATCAAAACCTCTTTTGGGCTAACTCAAAAAGGTCCAACAACATTCTCAACATCGGAAGATCTGTAAGGATCTATAACATATAAAGTAGCTCTTCGCCCCCGACTTCGCCCGCGTGGATTTAGTGTCAAAATAGTGTCACTACCGGGTCTAACTTTAGCTAGGAACCGGTTCAGATTACCCCACACAAACATAAAAACAGATCATCAAAATCGGTCAAGCCGTTTGGGAGGAGAAGAATTACAAACTCACGCACAGCAGAATTTTTTTATCCTACTTTCTATCCTACTAATATTATAATTGCAAAAGTTTGAGGATGGATGGATTTTTGTTACTCTTTCACGTAAAAACTACTGACCAGATTTAGATGAAATTTGGCACACAGATAGTTTATAACCTGGATTAACACAAAGGATACTTTTTATCCCGGTAGTACAATCCCGTGGGACATTACCGAACTCCACGCGGGCGAAGCTGCGGGCTAAGCTAGTTAAAGATATATCAGTGAAAATTAATTTCAAAATTAATGAATAAATGTGTCTGACGTAACCACTCAACAAAGAGTACGACGGAAGAGAGATCAGGCGCAGGACCAACGGCTTACGGCATACGGGTATCATACCGCCAACTTGCGAACTCCGGGCTGCTTATGATAAAATTCTAATGGAGAAACCCCATAACACATAATGCCCGACCTGATGAATAGGACCCAGGACCCAGTCGACCAGCAACCGTGAGACCGACGTACCAACTTACTAACCCGACAATGTACATGTATCAAAGTGAACGTATTAACTTGTATATAGATAATTTATGTATGCTTAGGTAGTACCAGGCGGTCAAGTTCAATGTACCAATTTGTTGATTCCTTGTGTAAAGTACAAGGTTGAACATATTATAATCATTTTTTATTCAAGTTTTGTAGGCACCTATCTAACTTTAAGTAAGTATATAATTATTTTTGCTGGCTTGTTTTTATTTCATTTGCGTACTTGTTCTTTTTTGTTAGTATGAGAAATACCGTGAGTAAAGATATTATTTATTAATACTGTATGCACAAGTAAAAACTGGGCATTTTCTACCAGTCTACGTATTATTATCACAAGTTTGGATGAACCGGTTTAGTAACTATTTAAACAGTACTTGTTGTTACATTTTTATTGTTGACAGTAACAGCACTTTTTTTTAAAGTAGAGGTGGGTGGGTATATGCACCGAGATGTGGTCGCAGTGGACAAGGGACTCACCCCGCTAACCCGAGAACTGGCGCAAACCTGTTGTACTTACTACCGATGACCGCAAGGAAGTATGGCAAGGCAAGGAGCTTCACGGGCCCTTCAACAGGGCCCTTCATGGGCCCTACCTATCGGCTCCAAAACTATCCTATCTTTCAAACTGGAACTAACTATAAAGATTCACAAAATTCCATGGAATCGGTTTTGAAGATTAGAGTGTACGAACATAGTGACACGTGATTTTTGAATATTAAGATGACGTTTAAAAGGGCCGGTATTTTCTAACTATTTCTTTTTAAAATGCGCGCCATTGACGCGGCTAATAACATGATCTACTGAACAAATTGGTTTAAAAAGTGCCATCGACTCGAAATGAAAGAGATCAGTCGAACAACATGATTTCCATGTCCTACATTGAGAACATAAAGTAATATGAGCAGTCAGCCATGCTTGTAATTAAAATGGCAAACGATTACGCGACTGGCAACATTTTATAATCAAAACACACAGTCTATTACGGACGAGTAGAGGAAAATTAAAAAAATGTTTTCCATTCGTTCGCGAAATTGTTTTGAATTGAAAGAAAGAAGTTTTTAATAAAATACGTGTTCATTCACTGGTCATTGAAATCGAATAGTTTGTGAGTTTTAAAAATGGAATTTGGAATCATGATTATTGTTAGCCATTCCTGCTTCTATGGTCCGACTGTACGGGTAGCGGACTAGCTGCGGACACTAGACAATGACAAATATTTTAGTTCTGTATCTGTCAGTATTCAGCCTTCCACTTGGACACGCGTTACCGTGGCCGGGTTGGAAATCTCTTGAGGTGAAAGCGTCAGGCGAGCCCACGAAATTTAATGAATGACTTTTTCATTTTGATAGTCATTCAACGGGATTAAATGAACTTAGAGGGTTGTATTGATGATTTTAATGAATATAATTCTGTAAATACATACGTGTTACGGTCGCTAATCATATTTTGTTCAACATGTAATCTGACACTGACGAATATTTGAATTTTGCGGGCTTTAGAGGGATGCGTCAGGCGCATCCCTCTTAATAGATTTGGAATAAAGTCGACCGGAGCAAAGGATCTCAATAAGTGCGTATGCGACCTTCCAACTTGCAGCGTTTTGACTAGCAGAGTGTACACGTAGCTGAATTTTGGGCCAAAAATGTTTGAACTTGATCCCATTGATACGCAATTTATCCTTACCGGTTTGATCGACCCTTAAAATTAGACAAAGCTTTACTATGCTCATCAAATGTGTCACGGACTCGGCATTGATGGGTACAACCTAAATTATAATAATGGGTGAAAAAGTACCCTTTACGAAACCGAACAGCACGTTTTCTCTCCGTCATAGCGGTCATTTGTTTGTTCTAGACCATACCTGGGAACTTCTTAGTTACGGAGATATTGGGGGTCAAATTCCAACATTATCACACCCTTTTTTAGATACAAGTTTTTAATGTTATAACTTTACTTTAAATACCTCCATGACCCCTGTACTATTCAATGCTTCCATCAGAGTCTTACTGTAAAACCGGATTTTTCAATCCTAAAAAAGAAGTCGTTTCCCAGCAATAATGTTTGCAAAGTTACTTAGTTTGATGTACAGAATGCTTCGTTGACGACTTCGTGCAGGGTCCGTTTACACCTTGTCTAGCTTTTTTTTAATATCTTAATTTTTAAGAAAACAACTATAAACCCACAGGATAAATATTTTGTTTACTCATAATATTGTTGGATCAAACCTGCATGCAACGTAGGTATTCATTAATGGCAACTCATTATAGAGTTGCCTTTTGCCATTATGAGCTTTTTACACAAGAGAAAAACCAGAGATAAAATCTATGAGAAAAACAAAGACCGCTAATAACCTGCAGTATTTCTAGAAGTTATGATAAAAACTAGGATGTTATTAATAATTACTACAAAATTTATTGCAACATTTAACTGACTACAGTCATTAAATCGTATGGAAGAACAAGACATGCTGCGCCGACCCCAAATAAATTGGGATAACGTCAGAAGAATAAAAAAAACGTAAAACCTGGTGGAAACTCCCTATTATTAAAGCTGACATAACATCACGCCCGTATACCTCGTAGGGTTAGGCAGACGAGCCTATTGCCATCAACCGCGCACAAGTCCAGACATCGGGCTGTTCTTTACTACATCAAAGTTAAAAATAAATAATTATATATTGTACCGACTGCCTCATCGGTCTGCTGAGTATTAGGTCCTGGGTTCGATTCCTAGATTGGACAAAGTGTTATTGGGTTTTTCCGTCAGGAATTAGCAACCACGGAGTCTGGATTTGTGCCCGCTGGCTGGCAATACTTACTTTATATGGGGTTTAAACATAACTTGCAAAATGTGGGTGTACTATCAGGTACACCTCTGCCTAACCCTTCGGGGATTACAGGCATGATTTGTTTATGTTATTTTATGTTATACATAGAAACTTTAAGGATTTTTTTTCTAAATGATGCCGAAAATAACACTCAAATTCGTTGCGTATTTTATGATAGCCACTTGGTCACCTGACGGACATGAAAACGGGCCATGTTTCATACTATTTATAGATAACGTAACATTTGTAATTACAATGAATTAATTATAAAATAGTTACTTACCATGCGTATGCGCAGATTTAATTACAATAATGGAGGATCTGCATATCTTGTATGCTGATTGGCTACAGAAATACCTAGAAGCTAGGAAGTACGTATCCATTTCCCCGAACGAGTCGCAAACAAGACACTATACAAATACATCCATACTAATGTTATACTGCGGAAGTTATTCTGTCTGTCTATTTATCTTTCACTTTTGTTTAATTTGAATCATTTATTTATTCAGAAATACATTTTAAGCTTACAGTTTTTTTTTTACCAATACACTTACGTGTTAACAACAATCATATTACAATGTCAAATAGCATCTTGTACTCACAATAATTTAGAAAGCAAAATAAAAAATATATGCCAATTGGTGTCATACATAAAAATATAAATAAAATAATACATATACGCTAGTCCTAATAATTATGTAAAAATCAGTGCATGTAATTTCATGTCGCTCTATGTAAAATACTCTATGTAAACACTCCACCACATTAACCAAGATCTACGTATCTGAAATAACCTAAGACCTCACGCTCATAACTCGCGCTTACAACAAGACATCAAAGTGACAGTAAATAATATAATCATAATATATAATGTATTTTAAATGTATTTAATTTAATAAATGTTTTATTTGTACACAAAAACCAAACAATATAATTTAGTGACAAGAGTTCGTTGTACAACAGAGGCAATTTATACATTAACGTTTGACTTCTAAACTAGGCAAGAAGCCTGTCTTAGAAGGCATTTGTTCCCCCAAGTGCGGTGACATACGTATAAAAACATCGTGCAAGTACTTTTATTCTTATTCTTTATTGCACACAAAACTACAAAAAATATACACACCAATTGCAATAATAAAGCTTAAGTACAATGGCGAGCTTAACCCAGAATTGGGTTTTTAATTTTCTTTGTACAAATAGGTAACTGAACATTTTGCTAATCGTTTCTGAACTATTTTCTAATATTAATTAAGACAGTAAATAAATATTACCTACACGTAAATTATGAATATTCATGTGCTATTAAGAATAATACAACGAATAGGATACCACATAAAGGCATCATCCTTCTATGCCTTTATGAAACTTCATGTTAGTACGAAGATCTGGACAAAACACATTGCGCCTTAGTGTAACACAACAGATGGCGCAACCTTCGCGAGTGGTTAGCAATGTCCTCAATGACCTGATGCGGCGCGAATGTCAGGGTCTGAGGATGAGGAGGTCCTGCCGCGTAAGGAAATTGTTTACGTTAACCTAGGCAAATAGATAAATGAAGGATGTTATTGTGAGGCCAATGTCGTGTGGATTTTTTATCTAATTTTTTTATTAACTACGCTTTGTTTTCCGTTTAGGATTAGAGGTTTATTTGAAAAGGCCTAATACGGCACGGGTCGATCTTCAAGGTTGAGCTGTGCTTGCCGAGGTCGATCAGTGGGTGGGTGACCGTCCATTACATACCGAGTTTCCCTCGTGTCTCGGAAAGCACGCTAAGCTGTTGGTCCCGGCTGTCATTTGTAGATCTTTGACAGTGGTTACTCAGAAATTTCGAGGGTCTTTCCAAGGATTATTGCGGTACCCAGTTACAGATAAATGAATGAGTATCATAATATTAATTCATAGTTTTTGTTTTTAAAACGTTGATCCTTGGGTGCGTTTAAAACATTTAAACTCACATACACAAACTGCCAGACCGGTATACAAATATTTGAGACTGCCATACACATATTTGTTCAGCGCGCAGCAGTCTACCGCTCAGCTGCTGCGCCAACCGCGCCGTCAAGTTGTACCTATGGAACTGGTTCGAACACTACCTGTGATTACTACCGATAAAAAACGAATTGACTATGAGCAGAGATAGGCGTGTAACTACGCACATGACATAATGTGTTGTCAATCCAGCCTAATAAAAAAAAAACTACTAGTAATAAAAAATATGTTATAGCAGGTCGGTATTTTGATAAAGTATGGATTATTAATATGATAATTATTCATTTCCTGCTGTTTACCTATATGATATACATACATGCAAATAGTTTAAAACAAAATCGATTTTCCTGTACATCTATGTCCGCGTTGTATTTCTAATTTTCTCAAAGGATTTTTGTGCGGTTCATCCTTTACGTACCGGGACCGCGGTTGTCATTCGTAGATCTGGATAGTGCGGTAGTCTACAACCTGTCTTACCATGAGCATCTAATATCTATGGCATGGTAACTGGGTTGTGAAGGTCAGACAGGCAGTCACTTCATGTACTACTATTCAGCTGCATCCAGTCAGACTGGGAGCCGACCTCAACATAGTTAATAACAGTTGGCACTGATTTTTTTAAGACCATTCAGGCATCAATAAATAATGCCTCTTTTACGTAAGCGCACGTATATGATATAATCTCGCCGCCTCTCATAAAAAACCTATCTTGTTTTCTCATATTTTATCATCAAGAATCCAAGACAATCTTTTATTAAACGAGGGCCTCACAAACTCATTATATTGTCAATATAACATAGCCATTGAAGTCGACGCCGGTATTAAACCCAGCCGTATAGAAAACCCGGTATTACGAGCACAGAGTATTTATAAGACGGTATTTCAGCTCGGAGTATAGGCAGTAGAACAATGCAGGGTGTGCGCAGTGGGTGGTCTGTAATACATATTTTTCTGTACATATTTGTCCATTCATTGAACGCCTGACAATGGGGGGAGGTAAAGTGGAATGTTTTTGTATTGTTTGGTATCTCAAGTCTAGGCTAGCTTCGGTATTCGATGTTGAGCGTTGTGCCTGACTGAAATTCTATGAAATTCGATCGAGTCGCCTGAATATCGGATAAATTTTCAGTTCTGTGTCTACGATGGCAAATATGGCAATGCGTCTGCAATGTCTCGGGTATTGAAGAATGTTTGTAGCTGTCGGTGACGACACACAATCAGATGCGGCGATAATAATTTGCTAGCCAAACCATACGTACCAAACTTACAAGTTAAAACATTTGAATTTAGTTTAATACAGTCAGAACTGATTGTAGGTAGATATTCCCACTGCTGGGACACAGTCCTCCAGGTCTCCAGCAGGCAGAGTGAGATGGAAGATCTCATTACCTATGTATTCGATTTTTTTTATATATAACGATGTTGTCCTTCACCGTTTTGAGATCGGTGGTACTTTGGTTTGAACCCTCGACATAACAACTTGCTAGTCGGGGCCGCTACCACTGAGCCACCTGTTCTCATGCATCGTTACTGATGTTGAATCAAAATCCTTACTTAAAATTATAAATGCGAAAGTAAGTTTGTTTGTTACCTTTTCACGCCTAAACCACTGAACCGATCATCCAAAAATTTTGTATATACGTTGACATGTGTACAGAAACGGACATAGGGTACCACCTTTCATCTCGAAAAAAAGTACTGTTCCCGAGTAAAAAAACAACAATAACGTTCTTATGATAATAGATGGCGCCACGTGTCTTTTGAATCATGATGGAATTATGTTATTACAAGCAGAGTACAACCGGAATGGATTGTCAAATTCTAAATTAACGCGAGCAAAGCCGCGGGCAAATGCCTATACATACTGTGATAGAATAACTATTAACACCAACTAACCGTTTTATTTTTGTTTCAGGTATGAAGTGAAGATGTTCTCAATAGGTACGGCCAGCACGCAAATAGGTATGTGCCTCCCTTGACCTGCTTGTTCACGATGTAAACATCGATGATTTCTGCGTAAGAAATAATTACGCTACCTACCTAAATCAAGCATTTAGTTAGACTGAAACATTCGTACTCCGTGACACCACCGTTCACAGGGAATGAATGAACTGAAAGCAGAGCGTGGTGTTCAGGGTTAGGCCAAAGAAAAGCTCATTGAGTGGATGATATCACTTGCGGGAACACCAGGGTGAAGGATGCACGAAACCGGGAAGTGCAGAAGATAGGGGAGGCCTATATCCAGCAGAGGGTGATTCTTTCTATGAAACTCCATCCTTCAATGCAACGTTATCTTAACGGAATCGTCTGAGATCGGTATCAGCAAGTGATAAAGAATGAGCCGAGGTGATGGTAGTCCCGTACAGGGCTCGTACGTTGAACCTAAGAAAGGTTATATATTTCTCATTTTCTTTTTCCTGACTTAAGGATTCTGCCCACTACACCGTAAGTGCCATGACCGTGCTGTGAACGTATCAGGCAAAACATATTCCTTGTATTGAAAACTATGATACTATACCCACTAGACCGTTCCGCACCGACCACCATCGTCACGTGCCATGCACGGAGCGTATCGGCGGCATCGGCAAAATATTCTCAATTTTATTGTTGACGCGCCATGCATGGCACGCCACGGTGACAGAATGGTCTAATGGACCTAGACTATTACTTTTCAATACAAGAATTTTGGGTTTAAACGCGTATAATGACAGTTGTAAACCTGTTATAAACGGGTACGATACGCTGTTGTTGTTTGTTGGTTGTTGTTCTAGTAGGCATAGTAGTCCGTGTCATGTTTCCGTCCGTGCCTGATACGTTCATAACACGGTCATGGTGTGGTACGGTGAAGTGGGCAGACTGCTTTATTCTTCTGAGCTTTATCGTGATCGTGAAGCCTAAAATAGAGTAACATTTGTAAAATACAAAAGTAAATCTAACAAAAGCCTCGTCAATACTACAGTGAAAGTCTTTGACATTGAGAGGAGTGAATGACTCCGTTATTGCAGTTTTAAAAATAAGATAATCCGATTTAGAATAAACTGGAGTAAAATAAAAGTTGAAAGTCAAGTTGAAAACAAACGTGTACTTTTGCAATTTACTTTTTTTATTTACATAAAACTAATTTCCAAAATGAAACTCAAAAACTAGTCACCTAATAAAAATAGACAGCTATAAATAGACAGCTGGTTTTTAGGCATCTTATAATCAAGGCAAGCTAGGTATTTGAATAACATACAAGACTAAGGTCAGATCTATTTATAATACATACAGTGTTTATTTTTACTTGTTATTTTAAGTCTGCATAATTTATAGTTTGTAAATTATGTATTCATTTCATTATTAAACTCAGATTAAAATAAATAGGGTAACTACTTAACTAGACGAAGGTGAAACTAAATAGGATTTTCTTTGACTTTAATGCTACAATAATCGTTTATGCTGATATCAGACGCTCCGCACGTGAATGTTACATATGAAGACGACAATAATGATGTGTAATTATATCGTTAATCCACTCACTTCCTTTCATTTGTAGAACATTCATAAATCCACGGAAAAATGCGGAATGCCTAAATTTAACTACGTTGGATTAGTTCACTTTTTAGTTTAGCCAATTTCAGCCAATTTCAACGCGTCCATAGCGAGGTGCAATCTCTGGCGGGAGCGGTTTAAACCCCCGGACAACTTCAACGACCCCTCCGAAAACCTTCCACCTGGGCACGCGTTGCCGTGGCCGACTTGGAAATTCTTAAACAGACTTCGAACCCAAGTCGGCCGGACCAAAGACAATCTCTGCAGATGGGGGTTCATGGACGGCTCAGACCTCAAGTGCGTATGCGGCGTTTCCCCACAGACAGTGGCCCACCTTCCATCTTGCACCGCATGCCCTGCGCACTCGAAGATCTGCTTACTGCATCAGTGATTGGGGCTCGCGTGGCTGAGTTTTTGGCTAAACATAACATCTGAACTTTTTGCCATCGACACGCTAAGAAGAAGATTTTGTATTTTTACGCACCCCTTTCTGACTTTAAATATATTTTGAGTTTAGATGTGTCACTGCGAGTTTTGTTGCCTATAATGTCCCAAATATCAGGTAAAGGCGACTTCTCATACTGAGGAGGAGGAATGCTTGATCACCACACTTGCTCAATGCGGTTGGCGATGTCAGACCGAAGGCCAGGGTTTCCTCACGATGGTTCCCGTTGGTCAGTGGGGTGTAAGTGTAGAAACTACTTAGAAAGTACATATGGCTTTGTAAAAGTCACATTGGTAGCTGCTGGGTTTGAACTCGCAACTTGGGGCGTAAGAAGCGGATCAGATAAGAAACGGGTCACCACGACCGTTCCGTACCATAGTAGTAGGCGAGCCCCCTTTAAAACCTTTTTTCTCATTTTCCAATTTACCCCCCAAAAGTGGACCCCATGTTTTAAGTTCATTATTTTACGTTACACGACCGTCTTTGGGTATTTGACTAACAAATGTGTACCAAATTTCAACTCAATCGCTCCAGTACTTTCGGAGTAAATTGTCTTTGACAGATACGCAAGTGATCCTATAACGGGTTCTGTTTTTTCCTTTTGAGTTACGGAACCCTAAAAATGAACTAAAAGTGAAACATCTAAGCTGATATTACCTTTACAATGTCGCCAAGACTGCGACAAATACCCCCCACATATGCAGGTGTACGAGGTTTAATATCACAAACAACAGACGCTCGCACCAGTCGGCTCTCAATATAAACTCCTGGCCAGGGGTGGCAAACATCAGCAACTGTGTTGTTGTCCCGAGATTTATCGGGATTACCGGGAGGGTTCTGAAGGGTTGATCAATTTAATCTGTTGTCGCTGTCAAGTGATTTGGTTGAAGTTATTTTGATTAGAGGAAGCTCGGTATTTTAGTTACGGGTCCCGACGGTTGCTATGAGGTTGAGCAGCAGTTTTTGCTGATGATTTGAAGAGACTTGAGCTCATAAAAACCGTGAGACAGACGTATAATCATTTTATTGTGGGATCTTAAAAAGTTATTGCAGTTAAAAGTTATTATTTAAGTTATTGTATTATTAAGATTGTTATTGCGGAATAGCAAAAACTGAAAGATCATAAAACCTTGTTTAAAATTAATATAACATAATAGCTGAGGGTGATTTTTATAATAGATGAGTTTTTTTTTGCCAATCAATTTATTTGTAAAGTTAACTTGACAAATAAATTGATCGGGAAAAAAATCTGGTGCATATTAAAAAGTTGAACACCCCTGCACCAGACATGTCACTATGCGGGAAAGGGACAGTAGCGTTGTTGCATTTCTGGAAATAGTACGGAGGGATATAATGGAATATTTGTCCATGCGGATTAAATGGTGGTTAATTGATTTCTTTCTGCTGGATGTAGTATGTTTTTCTAAGTGAAGTGAAGTGTTATATAATTGCATTTAGTAAATAACCTGGGATGGAAATGATTTAGGTTGGGTCTTAGCACTGGTCTGCAGGATTTCGTTTATTAAAACCTGAACACGTTTATACCTAGACTGCGAGAGAAAAATAATATTTCATTAACGCCACTTGTGGTAGCTATAAATATAACGCAGGTATTATAAATGTCATGGTTCCGCTATCTTGTTCACTGTTGTTTCTAGAATTCTAGACACATAATTATTTTGCCACGCGCCCCGTAGCTAACGAATAAGACACGCTCGGTCAGTTTGCCAGGTTGAGCTTGGCGAGGTCGGCCCGTGGCTGGGTGATCCTCCATTACTTATCGAGACCTCTCCGTGACTCGGCGCGTGCAGGCCTGCTCCCAGCTGTCACTAATATATCTTTGACAGTCGTCTCGGGTTTTTTGTTGTTTTTTTTTACTTTTAATGTATTGAAACCAATGCATTGAGTTTGGGTACCTAATCAGAAGCCTGAAAGTCTGACAACCAGTTTTAGGGTACAGCTTCCTTAAAGAAATAGGTTCCTAATTTGTCAATAAAAAAAACCTATATTACCAGTTGATCGCTGACTGAACTCTCTCTCAACACACTGACAAACAAATCGTTTCTAGTCACTAGCTCTACTCGCTTTTCGCTAATTGTTGGCAGTGAGACAGGCGCCTTACCAAGGGGTTTAGTGTTTCCCAGTAACTGGGTTGTGAAGGACAGGCGGACGGTCATAGGACTTGAAGCATAACTACCTGTAGTGGCTAAATAATAACAACTACTTGGGTCGATCTCCAGGTTAAGCCGCGCTTGGGTTGGTCCGTAGATGGGCGACCATCCATTATATACTGAGTCTCCTCCGTGCCTCAGAAAGCACGTTAAGCCATTGGTCCCGGCTGTCAATTGTAGATCAATGACAGTCGTTACAAGTAGTCAGAGACCCGAAAGTCTGACAACCAGTCTTACCAGGGGGCATCGTATTACCAAGTAACCCACCCAACCAGTAACTGGGTTGTGGTTGTCAGATAGGCAGTCGCTCCATGTAAAATCCTCGTATTCAGCCGCATTAGGTTAAACTGAAAGCCGAGACCTACATAGGTTTGGAAAAGGAGATGATGATGTTTTTCTAGATTCGTTAGTTAGCATTTGAAATTCACGGGTTAGTAGACTGTAAGCCTACACCTACCTATTCACCCAAACATTATCCAAATGAAATGGCTGAAAAACATGTTTCATTTCGAGTCAAACGATACTTTTACGAGGCTCGCATGTGATATCCTAATAACTAGTCATCGCGGGTGAAATCTAGGGCTTATCGATGACCTAGTTGTTTAACTGACGCTATTATACGGGTCGGTAATTGTAGCGTGTGATTGGTTGAACAGGGGATCTCAAGGACATGACCATTCACGCTAGCATGTCATAGCGCATGAAAGAATATGTGTAAATAGCAAACGAAACGATTATGAAATGACTAACTTTAGGCTGCAGGTCAGAAATTAACCCAACGCCTTCAGGTTGATGATCTACCTGTGTGCCAAATTCTATCAGGGTTCGTCCAGCCGTATAGTCGTGACAGACAAACAGAGTTACTTTCGCATTCGTATTATTAGTATGTAATACTAAGACTTGCAATTTGTCTAGAGACTGACAAAAATGAGAGTTTCTACAATTTATGTTTTTTTTTTTTTTGATATAGCTGCGGTCATCAGTTCATAACACAAGCACGGTCTGGTTCAAATTCCCAAAACCACAACCTGTAGCGCCACCCATAATCACATCCAACCTTGGCCCCCGAATAATACACGAACACTCACAAATTTACGGCCACACTAACAAAACAATCAAGCCTTGTAACGAAACCTTATCCTGTGCCATCAAATCAACGGACCAATCATCTTCAAGACGAGCGCAGTAAGTACTGCTGGTGACCTCACGCGGGGATGTTGACCCACCAATCAGCGTTATTGTTCTGAGGACAAACAGACACACGTCATCGAGTGTGCCTGGTGACGCACGGGGGTGCGAGGGAGGAGAGGAAGCGACTATTTGAAAAATGTAGAAGAAAAATTGAGTGAGAGAAAGAGAGATTAGGAAAGTTATGTGATGGAAAGAGACAGGTACGTTATCTAGTATGGTCATTCGTATAAACAATAAAGTTCAAAATGCAGCCTACTTATACATGCCCTTATTATTTAGTCAGACACGTTGGGTTAGGTAAACCATAAACTGATAAGGCATTTAGATATACAAGTGCAAAAACTTCTTCATGCTTTATTATGCCTATCGAACTTCTGCCAAACTACCTATCAAAAGTTCGCATTTCGAGCTTTTTATCTCGCAGGGACCTCAGTTTCGCAAAACTAGATATATTTCTTTAAAACACCTAGACCGAGGTATGTATGATTCAGTAATCAGACTATTGTAAAAGCATCGTAGTTACTATTTTTTTTTAAACGTACCTACTGTTAATATCTGTAACACTGTATTATGTGCACCGTACAATGCACATAATAAAGAGTATTATATCTGTCTAACATCCGCTACCGCTCATAGCCTACACCATTCGCGGCGCCCCAAAACGCAAGGGTGAAAAGTGGCCACCGGTCAGCCACTCGGAGCGACCGCCGCGGCCCGGCCGCACCTCCCTTCTGAACTATTGTCACTTTACTACACACGACTTCACGAGCCTTCCAAACGAGTACAGAACGATTTTGAATTTTACTTTTTTTTTCGTGACGAGCAAAAAGTTGACGGCTTTCTTCTTTTTTAAGGGTTCTAATTTGGATTTGAAAAATAGGTTCTGTGTTCTGCGAGTGAGTGAACTTAAAAAAAGTTTGACAAAGTGAGTTTACTGACATTACTGACTGACATTTATTGATTGCGATTGTTTTCAGTAAAAGCTTTAAAAGTTTATTTTAACAATTTGATTGTGTCGTTAAAACTTTTGAATGAAAAGTTTACAAAGAGACTTAACAACTAATAAGTTATTTATTTCGTTCGTATTTTAGTTCAACGAACATAATCCAATCAGTGTGTATGAATTTCGAATGACCGGACCTGACCGACCAATTAGCGGGCCCAATTTGAAAACAGAACTTCAACTTCGGCAAAGTTCGGCAGTCTTCGCGGGATGATTTAGATTGAATAGAAGTTTGTTTAAATCGAAGTTTTAATGAATTTTATGTGGTTTTGTGATCAGTGGGTGAAACAATCTACTTATGTGATGAGTGAATTGTGAAGTTGTCATAATGATGGATGCAACATGGAGAACCAAGTGGTGAGTTACTAAGGTTAGATAAACGATTGAGAATAAAAGTTTTGTGCAAACTCGTATCTACTTGATGTCATTTGAGTCAGCATTATTGAGATGGTAATATTACTTCCTTAGCAAGATGATACAGGTCAGAGAGCCTACTCAAGTGGCTATCACTTTCAAAGCGATTTGTATTTCTCAACAACTTAAATAGAACTGTCAGAAGCTTTTCGATAGCTTAGTTCAATCCAATATGAGTTTTACTTTACCATCACCGTTATCACTGATACATTGTCTCTTTGTCTAAGATCTCAGAAGTCTCATGACTAGTGACCAGATAATATGTAAATGCAATTTTGCATATTTATGGATTTGCATAATTATCATGGCTGTTTTTAAGATAATGCGTATTTTAGCGATTTTCCTTTAATCTAACTGGGTAAATGTGCCAGAGGTGATACCCGCAAATTAAGGACCTAAACTCAAATAGTGTCCATTGACCTCAGTGGCCGTAGTACGATCGTGTTCAAATAAAAACATATTTTAAATAATAGAAAGCTCCTACTACTAATAATTTGGGACAGTAAGTACTCGATTATTAAAGTTGTCAAGAATAAAAATGATAATATCTCGTCGAAAATGCAGTAAATAAAAAAATAAAAAAACTATTTCATGTTGCATATTTTGGCACTTATCTTGCATATCTTGAGCATATAAGATACATCTTTACATGCATATTTCGACGGTTCTAAGTTGCATATATTAGATATTTCCGTTTTACCCAGTATTTATTTATCCTTACTCAACATAAGTAAACACAAAACATAATAAGTACATCATTATTCATTGTTAAACAAGGAAATTAAACGGCGTTCCAAATGTATGCGGACATATTGAACAAACGGAAAGCGAGGAACTGGTAATAATTTCAGTTACACGTAAAAACACCCGCGGGGAACATACAAATTACTAATTAAAACGTGTTACGACTGCGGGAAATAGGACACCCTCGAACATTAAGTAGGTGATTAGGTATTCGTTTTACTCATACATACATAAACTCGCGCCTTTATCCATGGGGGTAGGCAGAAACCACAGAACCACCTACTGCGATCCTTCAGTAATCTTTTTGCTACGTCCACGTCCATACACTCACGCCGGCTGTGTGTAGGAGGTACTACTACGCACCCGACGACTTTCATTCATCTGCACAATATTAGTAATTGTTAACAAAAAACTGCTGTTCCTAACCTCTTCAATCACACCCTTGTGTAGAAAAGTTCCTACCTGTTGTGTTGATAAAGTACCTACATAAATCTCAACTTTGGGAACAAAGTTAATTTCAGAATGAAACGATACCAAAATGTTATGAAGAAATTTTTGTAGTAATAAACACTGAGCCTTATTAAATAAAAATAGAATTCAAAATAGAATAACAAGAAGCAGTATTCATCAATCATATCTAATAAAGCTAGGTGAAAAATAAAGTTTTCTTTTCACAAGCAAGCTTATAAATTATGCAGGAGCAAGTCGATCGATGTGGCCAGCTGTTCAATCGCACCTTTTGTGACATAAGAGCTCACAGCAACCATTGCAGTATTGAAAGGACCGGTCAAGTGCGAGTCGACGTGTAGTGGTAAACGTACCGTACCATAAGGGCGTTTTTGTATCGTGGGGACGGTGTAGCCGCTTTGTAGCACTCATTATGTTATGCATATAATATATACTAGCACTTTATCAGCGGCTTCTCTTACCCTATATTACCTATCATTTAGAATTGTCGAATACATTCAGATTTCTCGCCCCGAGGGTGAGTCAGGAATTTTCTTTGTATAAAGAACTAGATTGTTCCACGGCCCGCGTGAAGTGTCGAAAATTATCCTTCGATAATTTATTACCTCGATAAAAGTATCATATGTCCTAAGCCAGGTCATGCCTATCTTTATGAAAAAATGGCAGAGCAATTTCGTATTTTTAATTATGGGTTATGGATAAATGATGAATTAAGAGTGCCAAGGTTACGAGACAACTCATATGGGATGCAAGCGGTCAGGATTGAGCAGTCACAAAAAACTTGAAAAGACCACAACGGGCAAGGTTAGGTA
This sequence comes from Noctua pronuba, assembly GCA_905220335.1. Lineage (NCBI taxonomy): Eukaryota > Metazoa > Arthropoda > Insecta > Lepidoptera > Noctuidae > Noctua > Noctua pronuba. The sequence goes on from LR999913.1 coordinate 442,967, forward strand.
TATCATACTAGCTTCTACCCGCGGCGTTATGGAACGTTTTAAATATAGCCTATGACACTCAGGGAACTCGGGGATAATGTAGCTTACCAATGGTGAAAGAATTTTCGGATTCGAATCAGTAGTTCTGCAGATTACCCCCTACTTACAAACTATTACTCTTTCTCATATTAGTATAGATTACTAACTGAATAACTTGTTCATATGAAAACCCGATAGGTCTAGATATCAATCGGCCAGGTCGTGAGCGGCCGCCCGTGTCGTGTCCACTTGAATGAATAGCCTATTAGCTCCCCACCCCAAACGCTCACCCCCAGGCTGTCATCCCCTTAGTCTACAAGTGGGTTATTGTGATTCATTCGTTTGTTTAATGCACTGAAGTATTTTAGTAGAGGTAACTTTTGTTGTAAGCAGACTTTAGAGGCAATATGAAAATAGTGATTTCCGTTATATTTACTCGCCTTCTTTCTTACTTTTGCCTTCGTACTTATTGATTGTTTGTTTTATCATAACTTACTTCTAATTCTTTCAACTAAACGAACAGTACTTGATATTAATTTATTGACTTTTGTGAAATTTATCATAAGATTCGTTAATTGCCGTTGATCTTGAGATTTGTAGTAGCAATAAACAAAATTCGTCAAATAAAAACTCGTTTGACTAGTTTTATTTATTGCTGCAGTAGGTATATTAGATATGAAATATAACTGAACCAATACAGGGTTTATGTTTTTTATTACCTCAGAAAACGAGTCTTTGACGATTGGTTGAAAGAGAAACGACTTCTTCTTTCATATCGATCTATATCAACGACTCACTTGATTGATTGAAATCTGTACATCTATTCAACAAATACAATTGAAGTGACTGTTTGTAATTTCAAAATAACACTTTTTACTGAATGAATATGAAAAGACAAACGGACATTACGTCAAATTCAAAACTCACTGCTTATTCACCCCGTATACCATAATTCCATCAAACCTACACACTGATAGATACTAATAGATAGCCAACTACTTCCATACACCTGTTATCATAGGTCAAGCAATATTGAATGGTTTCCTATTTGGGTCAGCGATCACCAAAGGGCAGGGGTCTTCACTGGGTCCATTCACATGAGAGGTGTAGTTATCAATACTGGCTGGTAATCAATATGTTGAATAGACACCATGGTTCAATGCGCATAGAAGTATTTATGGGCTACAGAAAAAGAGGATTGTGAACATCCTCTACTGTTTTTTTCAGGGATGGTCGTAACGTGAAAACTTTATTCAGTCCGCTATGTTTGCTAAACCTACTTTTATACCTTCAGTTCAGCTTTTTTAAGAAATCTTTCTACATCGTCTTCTAAATCACCGCATACGAACTACAACTGACAAATCCTAGGTCGTCATAATTCGAGAAACCCGACAGAAACTGTTGTATAGCAGCTTATCAGATACAACACCGGCATGGTCGACGGATCCTCTCTCTTCTGTAGAGGATCATCATATTCTGCCCAGCCTTTCCCCAACTATAATGGGGTCGGCTTTCAGTCCAACCAGATGTATCTGAAAATCAGTATTTTACATGGAGCGACTGCCTGTCTCCTCGACAACCCCGTTAGTCCTAGGTAATTCGACAACCCTTTGTCAGACTTTCAGGCCACTGACTACCTGTAACGACTGTCAAAGACCATCAAGTGACAGTCGGGACCAACGGCTTTACGTGCTTACCGAGCCATGGAGAAAAAGTCGGTATGTAATGAATGGTCACTCATCCACAGACTTCGGCAAGCGCGGCTAAACCTTTGAAGATCGACCCGTGTGGCTCTTTTTATTTAGCCCCAAGGTTCTCTCCTCTATGGAGGCTGAAGATATTCCACACTTCTCTACTAATTCGATTTCGATGTTCAGTGGTTTCTGTCGTGCATTGTCTATGTTTCACGGTATATGTTGACGAATCAAAATGTAACTAGGTACCTAGATTTAGTACTATAAGTCGGTGTAGCCATCTGTATCTGAATTACTAATAAAGTCTAGATATTAATTAATATTAATACTTCAACCACGTCCAAAAACTTATTTATTAAAACATTTATTAGTAGTCTACGTCGATGTTTCAAGGAGCGCCTTGTTTTCCAATAGACATCGGATAGTAGTTACGCTAACGACTGCCCGAGCCAGCAGCTGTCTTTGTAGTATTGATTTAATTGTATATTGTTATTTTCATTTAATTCTGCACTGCATCAATTGCATTGCTGAAAATGAAAGATGTGAAAATGTGACACATTTTAGGAGAACAAAGATGTTTAAATATTTTCGAGCGATAGACGGAACAAGACGAAGAAAATAGTAACCTACTATAGCTACTGTATCGTACAGATTGACAGTCCCACTTGTACTGTTGTTACAAGTGTTGCGATACGCTCGCTTGTCAGGTAGCACTCACGTGTCAAAATCGAAAATGTTCGAGATCGATTCCCAATGGGAAATATCTTTGTAGGAGACGCATATTCAGTTGACAGTTGCGCGCCAAGTTGAGGGTTTCCATGGTCTGTCTACGTCTTTGAGAGATATAAATCAATCACTTTGGTTACTAGTCCCTTACTTGTGGATTCCTCTTAAAACAAATGAAGAATAGCATAGACCTGCTTTCTACCTAGCAATGGGCTAGCAATCGTGTAGTGAGGACTCTTAAACTATAACGTCAAATTATGTACACACAAAAAACGAAAACTGTCACTTACGAAGGTATCCCATCTTTGATATCCTTGATTATCCATTCTTCTGAGTTCCCGATATTTCGACGCTGGTTGCAAGCGCCATGATCGCGGGATGGATAATCACGGAAGATATCCCGTAAATGACAGTAAATTTATACACATACTTACAAATAAATTTGAAAAAAAAAAAATCCTTTCAAGTCACCCTTTTTTGGACTCTCGCAAATGACTTTACTATGATCGAAGACATTGTATCCGTTCAGAAGTACCTTTTATTCAAGATAATTGAGTTTCCGATTAGAAATTGATTTCCACAACTTTCCTTATTCAATACTTCAGTTGAAAACGTTTGTGTTCAATTGAATAACAAGTTATAGACAAACGCCCAATCTGAAGCTAGTTTTACAACATTTAAATGAGTTTTCTTACAAAATAGAAAGTTTAAACTGCGCGAATATTTACTGTGTACGAAGAAACTGTGTTGTTTCGAACTAGCGGTGAATAATGTACACCACCTGTGTTGTATTGTGGTTGATCAAGTTTTAAGTTTTGAACTCTAGACATACTTTATTTAAAGTGGTTTTATAAACTAGATCGTTGTGGTTACAGATATTAGACTACCTAAATTGCCTCAAAATTAACACAATTGATAGGGTAAATTAGTGAAGAAGTATAATATCGGTTGATAATATCCATTTTACGGTTTTAGTATGGTTATGAAGGTACTGCTAAAGTTACGGGTGTAAGACTTCTGAACTTTTTTGTGAGTTTCGGGGACAAACCGCAGCGGTATCGTATTACCTAGTACTAACTGGGTTGTGGAGGTCAGATAGGCAGTCGCTCCATGTAAAATACTGGTATTCAGCTGCATCCGAATAGACTGGAAGCTGACCCCAACATAGTTGGGAAAAGGCAGGCAGATGATGAATATAATATTTGATGTTGCCGCCGTTCTATGCCGAGTCTACCCAAACATATTTATTTTCCTCACGGTCTGGTAGTCTTCAAATTCTTGTGTAAATACTTAAACTAAATTGATTTTAGTTTAAGTTAACTCAGGAAAGATAACTCTCCAATTAAAAACTTATTGTTTTTATTCCATTTCAATTGATTGGAGTGCGGTTCTCGACGCCTCTGAGAAGACTAGCGGTATTAATTGGATTTATTCAATTAAAATAGTTATTTGTTTTAAAAGAAAGTGGTTTTGATAAAGTTTGCATAGTCGATTAAGATTGGTGATTTTATGAAAGATTTTGGATTAATCTCCGTTATGGAAAATGTAGCTGTACTTACTTGATCCTCGATCAAATGTCAGATTGTGATTGTTCCACCGCAGCTCGCTGGTCAAAGTTCTTTCTAGGTTTGGTCTGGACAATTAGCGAATGGGCTTCCGGACACCAGACAGGATAATATACAGACTTATATGCCAGAGCCCAGTGTCCAGGCGCAGGCGGGATCCAATATACAGCGTGTCCCATAAAGGTGTGGTCATATTTCAGGGTGTGATTCAGACCATCAAACTGAACAATTTTCTCAATGGGACCACCATCAAAATCTCGAACAAAATATCAGCTGCCCCATAATGGTAATATGGCCGCCATTCTGGTACACGCTATAGAAAAGGAACACCCGTTGATCCTCAAGCATATTTAATAGGTATCTACGTCCTGACTATTAAAGGTTTAATATGCTTTATTCTCAAAAAGACAAAAAAGCCACTTACATGAGAACATAAAGTAATATACTTATTCTAGGTAACGGACACCGTTCTAGATTTTTCCACGATGATCTTTTTGTATTATAGCCATACTTTTGCTGAAAACTTCATGCAGCATAAACTTTATGTAAACATTACCCACAAAATTATCCGAAATGATAAGCTACGCACATAATATCATAACGGTTTGACTGTAAGTGTTGGCAATTTGACTGAACTACAAACAACAAAACACATTACTAAACAAATCCAATTTGAGATAATATCAGAGCCTTCGCGCGTACATATGTACTCTCCACGTAATGTATTGTGCCTGTTTGTATGTGTTTGTAAAATACCTTTTGTAATATAAAGGTAGATATTATTGAGATACAGTTTTCTATAGTTAAGATAAGGGTTACATTACGCGGAAATAATGTGCTTTGTACTATTTTTATGAATATCTATGAGCACCACATCAATCTTAAAGAGTTATTAATGATGTATATCAATAAAGCGTAGAATTATGGAAGGTAAATGAATTTAAAAGATTCTTTTAGATTCATCTTGAAAATGCATCAAAAAGTGCTTTAACCACTCGTATGCCGCCTATACAGACACAATTAAAAAGTCATTGTGTCTCGTGTAGATCTACGTTCCGGCACACGAAAGGTTAAGTCCATTAATACAATAAAAAGAAAAAAAATCATAAACGCCTCGCTTCGGTCCGGCCAACGCGACTCGACATCACGTCGGACTATTCGCTTAAGTTGAGTGCATAGGTTGACATGCTCTTTTTGACCAGCTCTAGCTGAAAGTCATCTGAAAATCTATTATCATCTTATCGAGGCTTCGCGTGCAATTTCTGTGTCCAAATCGAATCCGCATCGTTCCCATTTGGACTTCGACCACTCACGGACAACCCTAACTGGTCCTTTGATATACAGTAAACGCAATTATTCAGTAAATGCTGCTGAAAGGGTTCGCTAAGCTACGGAACGACGCTTTCATATATTGATGATGGAGTGTTTGAGTCTAAAGAGATCGATGGAAAGAGGATCTGATAGAGATCGCAATTCAATATACGTACCGATCTTTAAGGAAAAGTATACGCTTCGGGAATCATCTGGGATGTCAGTGTTCTTAGAAAAATGTTATTATAGTAATCAAGAAAGAAAAGATAATTATAAATTAATATTTCCTAGTTTTTAAGTTAACTTGCTGCGTCAGGGTCATGTACCGTTTAGTTTTAAGCTTAACCTGAAAGTGTGTGTACATTGTGTATGAATAAATAAATAATACGTCAACGATGAGATCTAACATAGGACTGTCACGCGTTCGAGTCAATTCGGGGACATGGGAATTACAAAAGTACTGTATACCTTTTCTGGTGTATAATTTTGGGTCTTACACACATACGAAATTTATGTAATGACGATGTTGCTTCAATGCCTTTAGTATTGCATAGGCAATTATTACCTATTATCTGAATTCATACAAATACTATAAATGCGAAAGTAACTCCGTCTGTCTGTCGTTCTATCGGTATGTTGCTACCATTTCATGTTTTAACGCATTTGGATGAAAATATAAAAATAGTAGCCCACCGGTATCGGTAACAGGGTCCAAGCTACCGGCGGTCAGGGCTCTAGAGAGAGGAACCTCCTAACAATACGAGCCGTGTCCAGGAGTACCGGTTTCTGAATCAAGCCAGCTGCCTAACGAGAGCCTCACAGATATTGATCGAGGCTCTTGGCAATTAAGAAATTGGCTGAAACGACTATCGGCACAATGATCGCTGAGTTCACATCCTTATTGTTAGCCTTCAATAAAATAAGAGACCAACTATAAACATAAGAATTATGATCAGCGTCCACCGATTAAGTGCAAAGCATCGTATTTCAAGACTATAAAGCTCCACACAGTACAGACGGACTGTCAAATAAATTGCACGTGTAGTACTCTTGAGAGAGCTCGCTAGTACCAGGTAGAAAGTATATATGTACTAGTTTATACCCCGGGAGTACAGTTAAAAGTGGCTGGTTTATGAGATTATCTAGAAATAAGTTTTTAATGTCTTAGTGACCGCTGGAGGTATTGGTTATTGGTGAAAGAACTGTAAGTATTTTTATAAATATTGAAAAATGGATTTCCCAGTTTTATATGTACAGTTCGTTTTCATGCTGATGAAGCAAAAGGATTACCTACGCGCAGAGATCGTATCAGGAGGCGTTCTGTAGTCGCCTAGTCTTATGGGTATTGGACGCGAGTTTATTTATGTATGTATGTATTTATAACATAGTCCGACTTTAATTCATTGAAATGAATTTTAGGACATTTCAGGTCCATACAGACAACAACCTTTGGACCTGAGGTACTAGGAATTAGCCAGTATATCTATAAATTCAAATTCATTTATTAGTTTACCAAACAGAATACTGACAGGTTTAACAGCGGGTCCCAAACTAAGCACAGCCTGTATCTTGGTGTCCCAGACACTACACGAAATTAAAAAATTATAATGTTCTGCTAGCGCAATAAAAATAACTTAGATTAAATAGCAAAATGATTACAGAAATAAATAAAAATAAAAACTAATAAGAATTAATAACATTGAAAATAACTTAAACTAAAGAGTAAAATGTGATAACAGAAGGAAATATTGAAGTAAGGTAAAAAAACAGGATGTTTAGCTAAACTAGGTAACACCGTCACGCACAGCTTGACAGCATAAATATAATTTATCCGGGTAACCCGTTTTTTTAGGTAAACCCTAAAACAAAAGCATGTGTTGTGGTACTAAATCTATACATATAATAAGACAGTAAAAAAACTGTGTCTGTACATTGAATATATTTAAAAAAAAAAAATTGAGGGGGGTTTAGAAACAGTAATAGAGCACGAATCCAAAAAAAAAATTCTGTCTGTTTGTCTGTTTATCTGTTTGTCTGTTTGTCTGTTTGTCTGTTTGTTTGTACACGCTAATCTTCGGAACTACTAGACGGATTTGAAAGATTTTTTTTTTGTTGTATAGGTATTAAGTCTGGGCAACATATAGGCTATAATTTATCTTGGAAACTTGAACACCTGATGCAGAACCGCAATAGAATAGCTAAACTATAAGAGATACAAAAATGGTACCATAGCAAAAATTGTTCCACGTGATGAGCATTTTCTGCTGAGAGAATAAATTTGAAGATCTGGAACACCTGATGTGGAACTCCAAGAGTCCAGCTACACTATAACATATATAGGAATGACGTCTTAGCAAACATTGTTCAATCTGATGACCACTCTCTGTTGATTTATAAAAATCGAAGATCTGGAACACCTGTTGTGGAACTCCAAGAGCCCAGCTACACCATAACACATATAGGAATGACGTCTTAGCAAACATTGTTCAATCTGATGAGCACTCTCTGTTGACTTATAAAATCGAAGATCTGGAACACCTGTTGTGGAACTCCAAGAGCCCAGCTACACCATAACACATATAGGAATGACGTCTTCACAACCATTGTTCAATCTGATGAGCACTCTCTGTTGATTTATAAAAATCGAAGTTCTGGAACACCTATTGTGGAACTCCAAGAGCCCAGCTACACCATAACACATATAGGAATGAAGTCTTAGCAAAAATTGTTCAATCTGATGAGCACTCTCTATTGACTTATAAAAATCGAAGATCTGGAACACCTGTTGTGGAATTCCAAGAGCCCAGCTACACCATAACACATATAGGAATGACGTCTTAGCAAAAGTTGTTCGGTCTGATGGGCATTTCCTGTTGACTTATAAAAATCGAAGATCAGAAACATCTGATGTGGAAATCAAAGCTATCACTAATTTCACTGTATAATTATAAAATAACATAAGCTGGGAGTACCTCCACGCGGTGAAGGCGGTAACAGTTTAGGACTGATATTCGATGACGACGGTATATCATTGAAAATTTGACTCTACTGGACAAAACTCCTATTTATTTTTTTATTTTATCGAATAAAAATGCCTTCGGGCTTATGTTATTTGAGTATTTTAGACTTTTTCCACTTATCTTCGTCACACGGTAGCCTAGCCGGTAACGCAGGGGAGCAGTCACTTAGATTTTAATTGATCAGGTATCTTCACAATAAAACTAGAACCATGCCTAGAAAGAGGTCAAATCTTTCCCAATGTTCCAAAGGAGCTAAAAGATTGAGGTTCATAAGATCCCAAGAATCTACCGAAGAACGTCAGGAGAAACTTGATGCTGTTCGAGAACATCAAACTGCAACTCGCTCCGTGGAAACCTCTTCCTCTCTTCTCTTCTCTTCCTCTTGGATAACGAAGCACGCCTGCGTTCTCAGCGTATTTACGCATCTACATCCAGGTCTCTAGAGAACTGTGAAGAATATGATGCGCGACTGACCGCTGATCGTGAACGTCATGCATTGTCTCGCGAATCGGAGACGTTCACGGATAGAGAATTACGCTTGAGTTCCAAGTGTATCTACGCAACGACTTCTAGGTCTCTAGAGACAAGTGGGGAACGTGATGCGCGACTGACCACTGATCGTGAACGTCACGCATTGTCTCGCAAGTCGGAAACGTTCACGGATAGAGAATTACGCTTGAGTTCCAAGCGTATCTACGCATCGACTTCTGACTTACAAAAATGAAAGATATGGAACGTCTCGAATCTTCTCTTAGAATTCGACATCAGACGTTTCAGATCTTCGATTTTGACGAGCCCGTTGTCGCTGGCATAAGCAACAGGATCCGCGTACGAAGTCGCGGGCAGAAGCTAGTATAAAGTAAGTACTTAACTGTTAACTTACGAATACACTTTTACTGTATGTCGGTAGGTACCTAGGTACTCTCAGTTTATGTAAAGATTTTATCGTTTATTTTTATTGTTAAACACTAAAGTTGCTCCAAAGGTTAACCGCCGTTTTCAAGTAAGCCAAGTTACTAAGTGATTACTTAACTTAAGTAGTGCTTGCTTTAGTACTTAAGCTATCAAATTAGGTTAGATATTTTTGTCAGGCAAAATAAATTTTGGGCAATTCTTAGAACGTTTTTTTTTTTCATATTAAATTATGGAAAGCAAACAGGGACATCGTCTAACAAAAATATCAAAATAATGCAAAACATCCTTAATTTCGGAAGTCGGTTGCATTTATTGTTTTTTTTAGACTTTTTAAAACGTTACTTAGCTAATAAGTTGGTTGGTTAGTTTGTTAGTATGATTTGGTCAAACCTTGCAACTGAATTTCAAACCAGTTCCCCCCATCTGTTTGAGCTCAAATACACACACATTTGGTTCTGGTGGCAATACGTTTTAATGGCAGAATTGACAGACATGACTTGATCCCACAGCCAGGATCGCCTCCTCACGAAAGAACTCCTCCTTTGTATATGTCTTCAATGTTGACAGATAAACACAATTTTCTTCTTTTGATTTTCATAAACATAAATGAAGGTTTTTTTTTGTTGTTTCTAAAAAATCTTATTTTATCTCTTAGGCCTCAAACTTTGCCAAAAATAAGTTTTTGATGGAGATAAAAGAACCTTCTCTATAGGAGAGAAAATCTCTCATCTTCCAGTAATAATGTACTAACACAGTTGTAAGTATTATTTACTAACAATCTATGAAATGTTTTTAATTCAGAAAATAAAATGATGAATAATAATAATATAATCCTCCGCTGTCTCGTCCACGAGTCTCGATGTAAATGCAGCACAATTCTGCACAATACGTCATCTGCTGCGAAAGACATAACAATGCCCATACAGCCCACACAGGCCTGTGTAGGCTCACAGCGTGCACCTTAGCCAATTAATTCAGTAATTACTGCCCTGAATGCAAGCATTGTTAACGTAGGATATTGAATAGAAGGTTCACGTTATAAATAAAACTTTAAAGACAAAATCATATAACTTGTTCTAAACGCGTATAACATGATTAGTATTCATGATTCGTGGAATAAAACACACCGTTAACGTGTTGTTCGATAGCATTTTCGCTGATTAAAAACTCAAGTCTCAAAGGTCCAAGATGAGTACTTGGGTTGAGCTAATGGAACCTTTCTAACACTGACCTGAGTCAAGGAAAATCTGAAAATGTGAGGAAACATGGAATTGTTGGAAATAAAATATTCGCCTTTCGATGTCTATATATTAGGAGACGATGATTCGATGTAGACTTGTCTTCTATCACGTAACCAAAACGGTACCGTGGGATAATTTTAACAAGAGGGTACAATTTTATATGTTTTATTGCGTCCAGTGGGACTTCTCTGCACTCTTATACAGCCGACACGTCAATTTGAATGCGTACTCAACGCGCGTTCAGTTCCACTCGCGGTTACTCGCAGAGAATGGACGCGTGGAGCTGAACATAGCGGTATATATGCGCTGTTTTCACAACACAATGAGGGTAGGTGACAAAATTGACGGCACGGTTGGTGCTGTGCGGGTTCGATCCCCGCACGGAACAAATATTTGTATGACCTACAGGTAGTTGTTCTGGGTCTGGCTGTTTGTAGATGTGAGTTTAAATATTAGTAAACGCACCCACGATACAAGAGAAATGTGGGCTAAGTTTAAAAAAAAAAAAAAACTAATTGTTTATGTTCCACTACTTTCCTCTGAGGAGCTCGTGGCTAAATAATAACAGCCGCTCGGGTCGATCTTTAGGTTAAGCCGTGCTTGCCTAAGTTGATCTGTGGATGGGTGACCACCCATTACATACCGAGTTTCCTCCGTGCCCCGGAAAGCACGCTAAGCCGTTGGTCCCGGGTGTCATTTGTGGAACTTTGACAGTCGTTACAGGTAGTCAGTGGCCCAAAAAGTCTGACAACCAGTCTTACCAAGAGGTTTCGTATAAAAAGGCTAGACAGATGATGTTCCACTTCTTTCCTCTAACTAAATCAGTAGAAAGTGGTGCAGGGCGTACGTTCAGAGGGTTGTTTTACGTAATGTTTGACGTTCACCAACTGCATTCATTCAGATTAATTTGATTCGTCATTCATTCTCAGTAATTTGGACGAATGACTTTTAATTGGTGCTAAAGTTCTAGGATGTTTGCTTTAAGCTATTTAGGTACTTAATCATAAAATCAGCCTTTTTCCCCGAAGGTTTGGGCAGACTGTGTATACCCATCCATTTCGCAGGTTATGTATAAATTAAATATAATAGGGAGCGAACCTATTGCCATCAATCGGGCACAAATCTAGGCTCAAGGCTGCTGCTGACAAGTTTGTTATTTATTTCTTGTTTTCATCAAAAAATCATAAAACTCTCTAGTCTAGTGGTTATTTGACTTGAAAGATACCAATTTCGAGTTATGTTTGGCAACGGAGATGGAAAAACGTAGGAACATCTCATATTAAATATTGTGCCTATCCATTTGTCAGAAACAAGAAAAATTACCCGTTTGATGTCAATTCCAGTAACGGATGAAAGACTCCTTTTTTCGTCGGCAGGACTTTGACCGTGTAGAGATTAGACTTTTGTATGGACCAGCTGATTTTTTTAAATTTCGCAGGAAATATTTGGCGGTATGGGGTCTACTCATGTACACATACGTGATAATAGTTTGTACCAAGATTCAAGGTATCCCATTCATCGTGTATAATTTTTAAAGTTAAAACATTTAATTATCATCTTTGTCATAAAATCTAAATAGTTTTGTTAAATGTTAACTCAACCGGGTTTCGGGAGTCGGTAGCAAACAACCATCACAAGATGTGAAAGGTCGAGTACATCACCCTCCTTTTGAGTTCCGCCGCAGTCGAGTAAGTTAGGCTGAATGCAAGATTTTATGATTTATTTTGGAACTGAAAGGCGACCCCGGATCGCAATGAAATAAAACCGTATTTCTATGAGCCAATTATTGTGATTCATTCGTAATACGTTTAGTTCGGCATTCATGTCTATAGAAAATGTGCTCGTATTGAATTATTATTTATTGAGGCGTGCCCTATTGAAAATATTACTCTTTGTACGTATGAAGTTATTAGGAGTTCTATGTAATAACCTTATTCTCAACGGATAATTACGAATTATTTATAAGGCAGATGAAAGATAAATAAAAGTACAAATTCCTCCTGCCTCGCTGGTCTAGTTGACACAAGCTCTACAAAAGTACACTCCTGCCTACCCTTCGGGGAAAGTGTTAAGATATGCAAATGCACAGCAAGCGTAATTTAAATGACATAATATCTTGTGCTTTAAATAGGGAGCATAAGAAAGGGTTCTCTGTGGTAACAATAAAATTGTAATGGAGAGTTATGAATCTTCTGAATGGTTCAGACGCTTCAGGTTGAATCAGTTCCACACAGTTGGATCAGTAATTGACGTTTTCGTAAATACTCTGAATCAATTAAGCTGGCTCAACCGTTCGTTAACCTAACAACTTCATAGTTATCACTACTACTTAGTAGTATGAAAGCTTTTGTAACTATGGCTTTCTGTCTGTAACTTGGTCACGCTTCAACGGCAGAATGGATTTCGAGTTAATTTTTGAATTTGGTAAAGCATTAACTTCCAAATATTATTTTATTTTATTTCGATAATACATGGGAATGTACTTACTATCGAAATAAAATGTGATAATGTCTGTTTTAAAATGTCAGAAATTGAAAGCACCATTCGAACTTGCCTGGGCCATCTGAATAAAATTCTTGTGTTTGTACACCACTTACACCATCCTAATTTACATTTTAACCGCGATCTTAACACCTACAAATCCCTTCATAAACTCACAATAACTTGTTCACCATCAATAACGTACTAAATGGTGCACAAAAGTAACAATTTACTTCGCTCGCAGCACTTTGTCACCATTACGCGGTATTACGCCACGCTACGTCACTACACGTACAATACAGCGTAGCTCGGCGGTATTAACACAATGACGGCTGTCACAGGGTGCCAGGGTTAGGGTTAGTTCAAACTAGAGACTTTAGGTGAGCCGTTTGTTTAACTGAATGACTAAAAGATAATCAGTATATCAGCGCACGTGTAAGATGGAGTTTCTTGACCATTCTTCTCCATAGAGGTCAACGTTTTGGAATGGACAACAACAGTACTTTCACAAGTTATTGTGTCTTGTGTCTGTAGCTTCGCTTTCTTTGTTTTTCTGTCAAAAGTACCTGTAATGGTTTAATTGAAATAAATTCTTGGAGTTTGGAGTTTTTTGAAAGCCGTTTCTACTGCTAAGAAACGGGCCTCCTCTGTAAAAAAGAACCCAGGCCGCTATCCGCGATATAAGACTATAAAATATAGTAAAACCCGACAACAAACGACGGGCAGTAGCCCATCAGATACAACACCCGTCTGGTCGGAGGATTCCCCTTTTTCTATGGGGGAAGAAGAACTTCACACCCTGTTCTTTATACCCCTTATGGGCTCAAACCTACGAACAACACTTAGGACGTCGCGGCCATAACCACGGACCGCCACCGCTGCTCTTAGTTATTATTTAGCGTCCCAGTACTTGAGAAAAAACATGCATCGCAATTTGTAATTATTGTCTGAAACACGCGGTACGCTACACACAGATTTTTTGGGCTTCGCAAACTTGATCGCACAAGAAGTCTGTGGTCGGCGGGTCGCCATTAGGCCGTGTTTGCAGTAGGCGGCTGTGTGGAACAGAGAATAGCAATCGGACAAAGATGAGGCGCAGCGCCAATGGCTTCGCGTACTTTTCATGGCACGGGGGTATCATACTGCTATCTTCCAAACTCCCGGCTGCAGCACGGAAAAACCCAATAACACTGTCTGACCTGGGAATCGAACCCTCAGCAGTCGCACTGGCGACAACCACTAGACTAACGGGGTAGTCAAGTGATAATTTGTGCAAGAAACTGACAATCAGTCTGACATTATCTGTGTGTGCCTTCATACTAAATGAACTTGACGCTCACAATCGGCGGCGACCGACGGTCGGTCGACTATTCGTTGGTGTAACAGTATGGACGCAGCCTTACAGAGTTATGACGTACTTACTCGCGCTTTGTTACAGTTTACTGTTTGTTGTTATTAATGTTTACGTGTTAATGTTCGGTGTCTTTGTGTCGGGTGATTAAGTGTTTGGTGTTGCGGGCTTTAGTTCGGGTGGCAGGTGTCACAGTGAGGCGGAGTTCTTGTAAATGGTTACTGGTATTCTGATTTTATGATTGGGTCGGATTCATAAAAAGAGGTTTTCCCAATGTGACTAAAATAGGCTGTTTATAAACCTTATTTAGAAGGTAAAATGAGTTTTATACATTTTTAAGTAGATTTTTTTACACAAGGAAGAACTTGTTGAACGGCTGCCCCGTTTAAAAAAAAACTTCCTTGTTCTAAATATGTAAAAGAGTATATTCCTGCTAATATCTACTCCATATTCCTCTGAGTGTAATCATCATTATTCTTCTCCCCATAATCCAATTTATCTGGCATCGGTGCAGCATAATCTTCTACTTTATTACTTCAATAACGTGTAATATTAGTGTAATTGTAAGCTCAAAAGTTAACTGGTTTTTCTGTAGGTACAAGTTCAATCAAAACCTGTTTACTTGTTTTATAACCGTGTTTGGCTGGCACATCGTAGCACTAATGGCCTGCGGGCTACGAACAGCTACGGTTTTTAGTTTGTAGCGCTACGAGCTACGAAATTCGTAGCATCAGTGTAGCTTTTTCGTAGCTCCACTATTCGCTGAGTGCAAATCTGCAAGTCTGTCTGCAGTGCAATCAGCTCCTACGCCTATGGCATTGATTGGAGCTTTTACTATCCATGGCTACTGTTTGTACAGTCCTGCTTTCTGCTCACTTTGAGCTTTATTATTGATATTCTGTTTCTAGTACTCGCAATTTTAATGTGTCTGCAGTCAGCAGTAAATAGCTCTGCTTATTATTTATTTATTTAATTACAACGGTTGTGTTTACAACCAATTACAGTAACTAAAATTATAAAAATAACAGAGACAATTATAACTCATATTAAAATATACAAAATAACAAATTAAAGCAAAATTTGAAGTATCACTTAAAATTTTGCTTTAGGTAAATTGCACATAAATAAAAGAAGGTTAACAACACTGTCATAAATTCCTCTCACAGTACTTCCAACATACCAATAAAATCTTCGTCCATCCATCAGCAAACAGATCGTCTGATGGATTAGAATCCAAGAGATCATTAAGTGCAGTTTAAGGTAAAAAAAAACCGTTAAGATGAACTATGTTTTGAGCATTAATAATCTGTAGAGAGAAGTGGGGAGCTATGAGACATTTGCCAGCAGCGTGACTTAACATCAAAATCAAAAAAATAATTGCCGCGGATGCGTTTAAAACACAAAAAATAACACACGGAAATAAAAATTAATTTCTGTCGGCTTTATGTACTTTCGTGCGGTAATCAAACCATTTTTACGTAATAGGTAATGACCTATAACGTAAAAATCAAACAGTCTGCCACTGAGCAACTTGGGAAACCAGCCATGTCCTCAGACTATTTACTAGATTTTATGACATTAGGTACTAAACAATTAAATACTGCACTTAAAACCACCATTTTATCACAAGACACTAAAGGTGACTTAATTGAAAACGAAAACATCATTCTCCTCCTTTATTTCTCCAGTTCTATATAAAAGTAATTAAACCTCTTTCTGCCGTCAACGTTTATATCTCTGCCGGTCCCCCGTTTACGAGTCGTGGCGCTGGCGTCGTAAACTATTGTTATTGACCGTGGTAAGTGCTTGGCGATTGTTATTAATTGTTTTATTCTACATCTTTAGTGGAGGTAATAAAATTAATATTGGACATGGGAATCAAGATAAATGGTTTATTTTAGTAGATGTGAAAGACCCAAGTCTTTAAGGAACTACTAGGATTAGAAATGTAGCGGCACTACGAAAAGTACAACAGCGCCATCTATGCCACCAATGAAGAACTATCATCAAAATTTTAAATCGCGTTATCAAAGTTATCCGCGGCTTAAGACAATATAGAAGAACCGGGCAGTAGCCCACCAGACATAACACCCGCCTGGTCGGAAGATCCTCATTTTTCTATGGAGGATGTAGAAGTTTACACCCTTTCGCATCGCCCATTGTCAAAAATGTATTGAATTCATTTAAATGCTACCGAAAAGCGGATGGCAATCGTGTTGCAACACGTTGTAAACATATGGAATCCTTCGAAAGAGCTTGTCATTTATTTATCTCTTCTCTGCTGCCTATAGTATTATGACATAAATTCCAAGCAAAACAACCACTCTATTGCTGGGCATATACCTTGAATCACACACCATTTAACTGAACCCCCGACCAACTACTCTCAATGCAATTAAACTTAAACTGAACAATTATATAAAGCGACAATTAAAATTCAAAACACGATCAAGGTCTACAACTTTTGCAGGTATTTTTACCACAATTTTAATCTCACTGCACTTCAGTCACTGCAATGCGAACCTTTGACACTAGGAAAGTACTCAAAGTTCCTCTGGAGCCTGAATATTTCAGTTATTCTGAGAGTGAAGCTGAAATCGTAGTGGATATGAATAAATAACTACACTTCACGCTATTCTAAGTGCAAGAAAAGGTAATATTGTAATTGTCGCTGCTACTATACTTTGAAATGCTCAGAAACTGCTCTGAGCAGTGTTGGCTTACGAGAGGCAGAGGCAGTGCGATTATAAGAATGAAAGAAAAAATATTTATTTGTCGCAGGGACATGTCGTGTATACAAAATGACCAATAAACATACAACGCATAAGACATATTTATAAATACAACGGACGGACCAAAAAAGTTGACGGTAACCTGACTGACTGCGACAAGGAGGTTACTGTACCACTCAGCATGATGCTGTGCTATGGCGGGGCACAGAACAGCGCTGGTTATCAGTGGTCACCCTAGTAAAAACCGTACGGAAGCCAAGACAGCATAAGTATTTGGAATACATAAAAAAGAATCAGAACTTGGATTATTATATAAAACAACCATAAATAAGCATTAATATTTCATGACTCCTACTCTCAAATCGGTAAGAAAAATATCGTGAGGAAGTCGACATGTCCAAGAAATCGAAGAAGCGACCAACATCAGCCACACTGATCCAGCTAGCTGGATTTGCTCGAGGCCCATTACGTCTCAGTCTTCTCATAGAAAAGATACCTGAGAGGTAAACGTTACGTTATAGCTCATTAAGCACATGCTAATGGTAATAATAGGCTCACTATTTATTACTTGTGACTTAATCAGAACTGTTGAACATTCACTTGCATATAAATTAGTTGTCAACCTGAAAAATCTAATTAATCTCTCAAATATGCCTCTGAACTTTAAAACGAAGCACTAGTAACCAAAATCCGTACCCGACTATTATGACACAGCTGACCCCTGATCCACCAGCCCCTAACCCAGAACAACTTTGCTTCCTACCTTCTACTGTTACAAAACTGACCCCCTGATCCACCAGACAACCCGTGACCCCTGACTACCATAAACAAGTATCTCAAGGACAAAGGTACGTCCCTTAACGAGACCCCCCTGTGCCATAAATCCATCGAGGGGGTGAAAGGGGGAGCTAACGATTAATTGCCACCCTGTCCTAATTTCGGCTAGTTTTATTAATGGGGGTTGTGGTGATATGTGCTTGTAAATTGTGTCAATTCGCGGGTCGTATTTATGTTGGTATTGGTCCCTCAGTAGTTACAAGTTTGAAGTAGCCAGCAATTTGAGATGTTTCTTGGGTTATTTTTCAAGGTGATGTGTTGGATACTTTGGTCAATAGATGAGGAATTTAATGAAAATACAGTTACAATATGACAATTATCAAAAATATAGCGTCCTATGTCTATGAGTAGGCCAATTTTTAAATAGTATGCAGAAGATCAGGGACAACTTACTTCGTCAGCATATTTTTTTTTTAACGTTGCCCCACAAGGAATTTCTCCTATATTGTGGGTGCGTTTACAGACATGTTAACTCACATACACAAGCAGATAGACCCGGAACAACTACCTGTAGGCCATACCTACAAATATTTGTTCCGTGTGGGAATCGAACCCGCGACCCGCAGAGCAACAGGCAATCGCTCAGCCACTGCGCCAACCGCGCCGTCACAATTATTTAAACACTGCTCGGATTTTAATAAATAAGTTGTTATGGAAACAGGTATCCATGACGACAACATGTTATTATAATTATCGCACTATCTGCATCTGTTTATTTGCAACTAAAGTGTGGAACAAAATTACATAACATTTGACTACGTGATACCTTGTCAATTTTTCCTCAAGCGTAGCGTATACTAGTTGCGTTTACGAAGACATAAATCCATAAAAATATTTCTGGGAAACGAATTGCGTCCCTTTAGCACATAGTGTCGTCTATCTGATCTGGGAACATCCCCCAAATTAAGAGATCGCTATTTTTAATTCATTCCAATTCTGTGAAAACAACTTTATAACTGAAAGGAGAATGGGCAGAATTGCCCTGGCGTCCAATAGCGTTAAGATATATACCAATAGATAGATCTCTTTAAGAAGAACATTTCTTATTATGGCGACTTCTCTCGATTCAGAGTCAGAGAGGAGCTACAGAGGTCTAATGTTGAGAAATTAAGTTAGATTAAATACTGTTATTTCGTCAATTTTTTAACTTTCATTAATACTGTACGTTTCAAACATCATATTATAAGCCTATAAACATCATTTTCAAAATATTGACATCTTAAAATGCTATTTTAGGAGCAAATCCTTACTGTAACAGTAACTTGGATAGATCGTTAACACAAACCCAACGCCCAACAGCGTCAAGATATGTATCAATGGATTGATCTCAACAAGAAGAATATTTCTTGCTTTGACAACTTTTCTCGATTCAGAGTCAGAGAGGAGCTACACTTCGGTGCCTAATCAACTACCTAGTTAGATCAATAAAACCGAACAGACTACGAATTAGCAAAAGTTGTATAGTAGCAAATATTCTAATTGAAAGCTCTTTCGAATGGTGTACGTCTTATAGCTACTGGTTACCCAGAAAATGTTAACTTCGGTGCTCAATTAGACACACATTTAGGTCAATAATTCCGAATAGACTACGAATTAGCAAAAGTGGTGCTAGTAGCAAAGTTCTCTTTGAAAAGCTCTATCCAATAGTGTATATCTTATGACTATTAGTTGCCCGTACACTCTTAATTGGTTGTAAATAAAATCTTAACTTCGGTGTCCAACTAGTACCTATTTAGGTCAATAACTCCGAACAGACTGCGAATTAGCAAAAGTTATGTTAGTAGCAAAAGTTGTCATAGAAGAGCTCTCTCCAATGGTGTATATTTTATTGCTATTGGTTTCCCAGAAAACGTTAACTTCGCTGCTCAAATAGTCACCTATTTATGTCAATAACTCCGAACGGAATAGGAATTAGCTAAAGTGATGCTAGTAGCAAAAGTTCTCTCTAAAAGGCTCTATGCAATGCATCATATGTTATTACTATTGTTAACCCAGATAACCTTAATTGGTTGCCAAGAAAATTTTAACTTCGGTGCCCAACTAGTCAGCTATTTTTGTCAATAACTCCAAACGGAATACGAATTGGTTAAAGTCCTTAAATGGCAAAGGTTTTTCTTGAAAAGCTCTATACAATGATGTATATCTTATTGCTATTGGGTACCCAGAAAATCTTTACTTCGGTGCTCAAATAGTCACCTATTTAGGTCAATAACTCCGACTGGAATACGAATTGGGAAAAGTCGTGTAACTGGCAAAGGTTCTAGTCAAAAAGCTCTATCTAATGATGTCATAATCATATGGCTATTGGTTGCTAATAGAATCTTAACTTCGGTGTCCAACTAGTCAGCTATTTAGTTCAATAACTCTGAACGGACTGCGAATTAGCAAAAGTTATTTTAGTACCAAAAGTTGTCATTGAAAAGCTCTCTGCAATGGTATATATGTTATTGCTATTGGTCACCCAGAAAATCTTAACTTCGGTGCTCAAATAGTCACCTATTTAGGTCAATAACTCCGAACGGACAACGAATTGGCGAAAGTCGTGTTTCTGGCAAAGGTTCTCCTTGAAAAGCTCTATGAAATGGATTATATGTTTTTACTATTGGTTACCCAGACAACCTTAATTGATGCCAAGAAAATCTTAACTTCGTTGTCCAACTAGTTACATATTTAGTTCAATAACTCCGAACGTACTACGAATTGCCAAAAGTCGTGTTAGTAGCAAAGGTTCTCCGTAAAAAGCTCTTTTCAATTATGTGTATCGTATGGCTATTGGACCTTGGGGCATATGCCTATACATGGATGCCCATTGTCCATCCCTTTCATAACAAAGATATTCAAAACGTGTTCCGTCGAAAGCCGATGTTAATAACAAATGAATCATTGTTATCTTTCCATGGAAATTGTAAAATGCTTACGGCAGCCATGTTGCTTCACGGGCTATTAGTCAGTCTGTCTAATTGAAAGAACATCCTCCAGCAGCGAGGGGTGAGGGGTGAGGGTTGAGGGCGGGGGGGAGTGAGGATATCCGGGATGGAGTTGTTTATGTATTGAAGATGTAGCCTTTATAAAAAGATGTTGGAATAACAGTGTGCTGTTTTTACATTATTGGTCAGATAGGCAGTCCCTCCTTATAAAATTCTGGTATTCAGCTGCATCCGGTTAGACTGGAAGCCGACCCCTATATCGTTGGGGAATTAGTAGGTACGTGATGTTTAACATTGTTGAAAATTTACGTTGTAGTTTTTTTTGCTTCGGTGGAAGAGGAATTAGCAATTTAGTATCTTAAGAATCAAATGCTTTGCCTTAAAAGAAAATTGATGTAATTTAAATTATGCCGACCATTCTAAGAACGACTTTAACACATTACACAAAGAATAGATACCAAGTTTTTAAATACATTTGGTCTACCCCCAATGGGCAGTAGCGTGGATATTTATATTATTTACTAAATGTACTAGATTTTTGGAATAGTTAGAGTGACATATTTACCAGATCATTTAATTTTCCTGAAATAAAGAAAACTAGCTTCTATTAGTCCTTTCTCTTCAATAACACTATTAAATCTACAATCCAACATGAACTTTCCATTCTACAAACTCAGTTAAGCTCCAGCTGAAGTTAGTAACTAATTGAACGAGCAACAAACTGATCTAATGTGAGGCACCGGTCCCACCGCCCGGTGAGGAGCGACAAGCGGGTGCTGCGGGGAGAGCTAGCAACTAAATCGAGTTGTTTATTGGGCAGAGTTCTCTCTGACTGTTTGAACAGTCCTGTTAGCGATCAACTATTTAATATAATTATCATCATCATCATCTACCTAGCCTTTTTCCAACTATGTTGGGATTGACTTCCAGTTTTACAGGATGCAACTGAATACCAGTATTATAAGAGGAGCGACTGAAAATCTGACTTCCGCAACCCAGTTACTGGCTAGTAAGCATAGTTGTCAGACTTTGGAGCTTCTGTCTACTCTTTAAGACTGTCAAACATCTATAATAAACATTGGGAACCAAGGCACGGAGAAAACTTGGTATGTGAGTGATAGTCACTGATCCGTGTACTGACCTCGGCAAGTGCTGCTTAATCTCGAAGATCGACCCATGTGGCTATTATAATTATTTAATGACTATTTAATAAATATATCTTCATCACTGACACGCGACCTATAATCTTTTCTACGTGTGTTAAGCGAGAAATGAGTCGATAACTAGTAGCTTCGTCGCTGCAGGCGGGGCCGATGCCTTATGTTGACACAAAGTTTAACTTATTGCGAACTGCTCCGACAGCGCTGAGCGAAAGCTGGGAGGTGTACCAGTAATTGTTTCAGTGGAACATTTTAAAACAATAGTTTTTAATTTGTCCTTGATTGAGTTAGAGGTTGAAGATATTTATTTTGGACTGATTATTTCACCTGATGCTGAGAAACGACGTTAACGTTTATCGAAATTGTATCTTCTTTAATTCTTTTTTTGGCAACGACTTGTCTGGCATCAAATAAGTGATAACAGTATAAGAGGTTTTAGAAAAGTAGTACCTATTTGGGTTAGTACAGACGGGGACACATCAAGCTATACATTTCCAGTATAGCATGGCCTCGCTTTGTATAGATTTCCCGTACAATGAGAGATCCGCATAAAATGGTCTTGTATAACTTGATTGGTCGCCGTGCGTACTTCACGTGCAGTGCATAATGAGCGAGATATATTTGTCTGATTGACAGGATTTATACCGTTAGGCTCGTACATCATGTGGGTAGAAGGTGGGTTTCGTGCAATAAAATACACTGGGTGCGATACACTGTTTCTATTAAACTAACAAATTACTTGAAATTACTGGATCAGTACCTACATAATATTAATAACAAGAAGAAAACCAACAATTCACTCGCACTTTCAAAAGTCGATTATTCAAATTAGGTTGCATATCAGCACTTTTTTAAAGTGAAAATTCCCTAAGAGTCTCTCAAAACTCCCGCCCTTCGCTTTATTTGATGAATTTCCTCATTTTACGCACTAGTATTATTATAGAGGCTTTAAATATGACACTGAGATTTATTAAGAAGTGCATAAGATTTTCTCTACCGAATGTCAAAAGTAGTGATAGTGACATAGTATTGAACCAAGAGAAACTGGAATTCGTCGAAAATACTGTTTTCTTAGGGATCGCGCTCGACTCAAGGCTACAATGGGGTCCGCATATAACATCTCTTGCAGGACGGCTGAGTTCAGCAGCATATGCTGTTAGAAAAATCCGTCAATTTACTGATGTAGATACCGCGAGGCTAGTCTATTTTAGTTATTTTCATAGTATTATGTCATACGGTATCTTACTATGGGGACGGGCTGCAGACATCGAGTCTATATTTATTCTGCAGAAAAGAGCCATCAGAGCCATATATGATCTTCGTAAGCGCGATTCTCTTAGGGAACTGTTTAAGGAAATTAACATCATGACAGTACCTTGTCAATACATATATGAAAACATCATGTACGTTAGAAAAAATCTGCATTTATTTAGTAAAAGAGGTGACAGACACCACTATAGTACTAGAAACAGGGACCAACTAGTACAGCCAGGTTTCAGGCTAGCTAAAGTAGACTCATCTTTCATGGGGTACTGTTTAAAATGTTACAATAAAATACCTCCCCACATTCTACAACTGAATGAGACGAAATTTAAATCTTGTATTAAACGCACACTATGTGGGCAAGCATATTATAAATTGGGGGATTACATTGATGATAGAAATGCTTGGCTCAATGCTGGTCCTGCTCCACAACCATAGGGGCAAACTAATTGATTAACATGTGAAGTTAATGTTGAAGCTGCAGAAGATTGTAAAAATATCCTTGCATTGTATAGATTCAATCTCTTAGTATTATATAATTGCATAGCACATGTGTGAGTACTATGTACTGTAAAGCTACCATTTACATTTAGTTATCATTCTTTGACTCGAGTTTGCCCTGGCGGTTGAGAGAATGTCATGCTCACTCAAATGTCTCGCTGATGGTGGCGGGTGTGTCGGATCATTTAGTTCCCTTCAAAATGGTTGAGTTGAATGGTGCTGATCCATGCGTCATGTTCGTGAACGGGCGCTGTCAGTTGGGACTGGTCATCTCTTAGCTGCCATGGTTTATTCTAACTTCTTTGTTTTTAAAGTGTTGATCTAATCTTTTACTCTGGACGCTCTTAATGTGCACATCTTTCTACATTGTTCTCACATATATGTATTATCTCAACATGAATGATGTAACCAAGACCTTGTAAAAATATTTTGATTGAAAAGAGTGTCCATGGAGTTTCTTGCCCATTCTTCTCCATAGAGATCTACGCTTTGGAATGGGCAACTACAGTACTTTCACAAGTTATTATGCCTTGTGTCTGGGACTGTAGCTTCGCCTTCTTTGTTTTTCTGACATTCAAAAGTGCCTGTTATGGTCTAATTGAAATAAATGCTTTGAGTTTTGAGTTTTCCTGTAATAAACGCAGGTTCAAAGTCAATACTGTTGAAGCCACTACGTTAAAATGTTGGAATTAACTCATGTAGAGCAAACCGAAAACACACATGTTACCGGTTAACTCAAGTGACTGTTCACTATTGGTTCTTTTTTTCTAAACACACTTTTGATTCATTTTCTGTTCAGGCGTTACACTTCAAGTGAAATAAACCGAATGAAAGTGTGACTGTTCCTAAATTACCCTAGGCTGATAAAATTTTCGTTTTTCCTAAATCATATTAATATTAGTATATAATATAAGATATTATTATTGTCGGTAGCGTGTCGCGCCCCAACCTTCCGCACGACACCGTGGGGCTCGACTCCAGACTGGCCGCCCCTCCGCCGACTAAGAGAACTGAATTCCTTAACATGAAGAAGTCCAATGCCTCGTATCATAATTAGGACAAGGAAAGGATTGAAAGATATAGTAAATTAGATTAGGGAATTCATAGTTTATGAAATATATTGAAAGTGGTTTCAGAAGGGTAAAACAAAACTGGGAGATGCAATGTATAATCATATGCCAACCAATAGTTCTTGTTAATAACCCTTACGCTAGCGTAATAGGTAGTTGGTCAGTCGTGACTCACACCATTCTTCACATCTACACCTGGAGCACTCAGAGCAACACCTCCATAAGTGACGTAGGCGGCTTTTCAGCGGCAAAGCGTCGACATCATGCTCCTAGTGAGCATTGTCCCTAGCAGCTCTTTCGAACTGGTGAACGTGACAAGGGCGGCTTTTCAGCGGCAGAACGTCAATCATCATGCTAACTAGTAGACATGGTCCCTAACAGTCCATAGACTGGTTATATAATAGTTGTGGTATCAAACCATTCCAATCCCACCCCATGGATCATGTGCTCTCTTTGTACAACTAGCGTATCTGCAAGGCTCGTGTTCGTGTCAGCCTGACCGAATCATTTATCAGAGATAAAGAACATATTATTCTAAAATCACTATACGGTTGGTCATAATAGGGTTGAGAATCAAAACTCAAAAGGCAAATTGGCTGAACTGTTGGTTAGAGCTAATGAATACATAATTCAAGAATTAACAGATTATAGAGTTAATATCATTACTCAAGAACCATTTTGCAATAGAGTTGGAGATACACTCTATTGAAACCCTATAGACAGCCCCAAAAGCGCCCGCCCTTCACCACTTCCTAGTGTTGGAGCTGAGGAGAAGAAGTGGCGCAACAAACTCCCCAGCAACACGTTTCTGTCTGTGTAGTTTTAAGAACTTCAATTACAACACCAGCCTAGGATAATTATTGTAATAAAGGACTCACCCAGTGGCTCACCAACAAACACACACACACACTAGATTAGTCTAATCAGGGCTTGTAACCCAACTATATTTAGCTTATTCAATAATTATCGCACTCTTACGATAACCCACTTGGACATAGGCTCTCGGTTATCACAACTTCTCCTAACTTAACTAAAATAGATTATATCGCCCGGACCCTATAGCGGTGTAAGACCGACTTCCTGACTTAGCTCGACTCGCCTCTCGTGTGGACCCTTTCGCGATTTCAAACCAACTGCCTCGAGTTCCCTTCAGGCTTTTTCGGCCCCAGCCTCTCTCAATACATCCCGCTTGGGTCATCCTTTTTTTTGTCCAAATGTCTCAATTGTTTTAAGAACCATTCGAGCGCCTAAGGTTGGAGTCAATTGCAAACACATGTCGTTGCGATATTCAGAAATGCGTTTAGAAATCAGTTACTTTTATATTTTCTTTAGAATTTGTTGAATGGCCTGTCAACTAGCTTTTATCTCTAGTGCGTCTCCCATTCAGTAAAGAATTTATGGGTTTTCAAGTGATGCAATATGGTTTTTACAATTCAAAAGGAATAAAGGACGCTCCATCGTTAATTACGGGAACTTGTCAAGCAATAAAGTAGAGGTTTTAATGTTTTGCACATGGCCGTATACCGTGTGATGAATTTGAAATAATAATCAAGGCTAAGTTATTTGCTTAATAATTAGGAGTACGTGACAGACAGTCACAAAAGGTAAAAATGAACAATAAGTGAAGTGTCGGCTATCAGCTTAAGGGAAACGGGTAAAGTGCGGTTTCCATCCGTCATATTGATATGTCGGCTTTTTTCGTGGAATAAGGATCATCAAAGAAGGAAGAAGCACGTCTGAACCTTTTCCATAATTCGTTTGATGTATTCCTCAAAACACGAGAAGAGTCTACTTCCTAAAGCTACTGTACCGACAATATTTTGACATTTCCACATTTTGTAGAAAAGTCACATTATTTGCTAACTTGCGAAGAAAAACATCGTGACGATAGGTAAGTAAATCTAAACATTCTAAAATCAACCTAAAGAGCAAGCTATCTTTATTAAATACTTTAACACCCAAAGCGACTACAACCGCAAACTGAACGCAGTGACAAACCTGCCCAACAGCTATGACAGACGGCAGTTACGCCACTGGTTTCTATAAGAACTCTATGAAAACACTTACGTAGATGATAATATGAGACATTACCATATTTTTGGATTTTTGCCGCTGTGGTTTTCGGTTGTAATCGCCATCGAAATTGCTGCTCCGTATCTACCAGTTCCTCTAATACACATCCTAATTACAATGATCTCTCACCACATCACACACATACTAACACTAACCCACAAAGTCCTCATTGTCCCACCTTCCAATCTCCCTTAATCCCACGACCACAATCTTCATAGACATAAGGTGTAGGACACATTAAGGCCACAATATTAACATACAACACTCTCTATTAAGTTGTAACGGACCGGTCGGTGTGTACTTTGTCTTAAAATTAAGACACGTGGGTTATAAGGGTGTGCTTAAGAGTGCGGGTACATTGTCGGATGCGAGAGTTTCATTGTTATATGCAAATCTTTCAAGATAATGAAAATAAAAAAAGATGAAAGATTTTTTAGGAGTAAGCAAGTAAGGATCATAGTACGCGGGTTCTGTATTTCTGCATGCTTCCATAGGATAAATGCGTGAAGTTATGATGTGTGTATGTTTGAAGTGAGTATCGGGCCAACCGTCAGTGATCCCCGGATTGTATATTCCCACTTCCTGGCCCAGAGAAGAAGACGTAAGAACACCATAGACGGATACGCAACTATCATTCCTAGTCTGTTGTACGAAATGACTAATTGACGAAAGTTGACAATTTTCCTAATAATTAATTTCCCTGACTTGTAAAACTTAAATAAATAACTTTGTAACTTTTGCTTTACTTAAAGCTTTTATTTTGAACTTTAATACAAATAAAGTTTATTCGTAAAGTTGAGTTGCAAAAGAAACCAAAGTTTTCTTTAGCAACTCAACTTCACTTTACGAATCTGCTTTTTGTGTCCAGTTTTCCTCAGTTTCAATCTCCAATTATTTTTGTGGTGTTATGTGTTTGTCAGACACGACACTATGCGTCGTGGCATCCAACAATCTATACGCGCTTTTCAAATCCCTTCAAACGACCGGCTCAGGACATCTTAAACAATATCGATTAGTTCCACACTTGCAACATTCGCACCGACTCATTGTATATTTAATCACTTTCGATAAATACTCTGTCGATAGAATTTCGTTTTGATTAGTGTCTGCTTTAACGACATCTTAAATTAATTGATTACTGAAATCTTTAAAGTTAAGATTATATTCCATTAAAATAATAATAGATTTTCGGTTCTAAAGCGAGTGGATTTCTTTATGTTTTGTGTATCGTAATTAATTCCAGATTTTGCGACGGATGGTTTAATAGATTTTAAACTGAAGCCGACTTTTAATTTAGAATTTTCGAAGGACAAAATCAAAGTGAAATTATAAACAGATTCTAGTTTGTTTGTCTGTAACGATACCTGTATTGCTTGAGATCCCTTCAGACTAGTAACTATGGGTACAACTAAAGAGACGCTTGGTGAAGGTAGAAACCGATACCTAGTTATAAATAGTTCACTTCAAAAGAAAATCCCGGTCTTTTATCTAAATAAACGTAGCTATAAAAGTTGACGTAAGTATTTTGGCGTCACAAACAATAAACGATTTATCTAAGGTTAACCTAAAAAGAAATCAACGCTGACAATAAATTCCATCACTATATGTAATGTCTGATGCCAGTCAATAAGCAATATGTCATCCTGGATCAGCATGCCTCCACTCGGAACGTCATCCCTTTTATATCAATAAATCTTTCCCAATATGTCTTTTGTTTTTCCTTACACAAACGTGCCGAACGGAAAACTAGAATCATGACATCCTACTTAATATTATAAATGCGAAAGTTTGTGAGGATGGATGGATGTTTGTTGCTCTTTCACGCAAAAACTGTTGACCGAATTTGGATGAAATTTGGCACACAAATAGTTTATAACCTGGATTAACACAGGATACTTTTTATCCCGGTAGTACGATCCCGGGACATTACCGAATTCCAAGCGGGTGAAGACGCGGACATAAGCTTGCTACCAATGGAAGGTTCCATACAACTCGATTCCTACTGGCTTTCCTTTGAAAAATAGCACAGTCAGTATTCTATTGACAAATGATATAATCACATTAAAGATATGTACTCCGGCTTACTTCTTACAAAAATGGACTCTTCGCTACTGCTAGCCACTTATATTTTACTTTACCATCAAAAGAATCAAAGTATTTTTGACTTGCAAAGGCGACCAAAGTCATCGTTTTAATAATTCCGATTTATAGAGAAACCGTTTGATTTCTCTATAAATAAAGCAATAAAAGATTTTCCGCATTTCCGCACAGAAATCGGAGTTCGAAATATGCTGGATTGGCATTTTTACCGAATTTTGCCATACGATTCTGAGAACAAGAGGCAATCAAAACCAGGCAGGATTGTATTTACCAACTTCCCATAAAACTCAGCGATCCGTTATGCTTTCCATTCCTGAAAATCGAAACCATAAAACGTCGTGTTTATTATTTTTATAGTACACTACAAAACACACTATAGTCGTATTGCAATTCCACAATATTGAAACACGTTAAGAAGAATCACTTATAACAATAATGCGCAATAACCTTTAAGAAACAGGTCTGTAATCCCGGCAGGGTCAGGCAGAGGTATATAGGAAACCCACATTTCGCCGGTTCCGTATGATTCCCATGTAATAGTGATGAGTCCGGGTGGAACTGGGCTTACATCCAGACTGCTCAGCAGTAGATACCCGCTAGAACAAATTGCTGCTATTTATCATTTTGTGTAGGATTGATCTCATAAATAGTTTACCTGAAACCTTCGATGATATCATGATGGTCACTCAACCACTACATAAAATAGTCATTATAAACCTAGAAACATAGTTCAACGGTGAATCAATCGTTTCCCGCAATTTCTTTCGATCCCCGACCTATGTAACTCTACCTTCTACCCCCGTACATGTTTTACGGAGATCATCCGAATCAAATACACAAAGTAATTGCAACTGTCGTGGCGCTCGTAAAAACTTTACGACTAGAATCGTATCAACTTGTACGAGTTTTGGCGACTTCGGACGAATGCTGATTCTGAGAAATTATGACCGACGGTATGCGGCACGTGCTTTATGCTTTTGGTGTTATAAGGATGAAAAATCTTTTAAAATTAATGCACAAGTAGAACATATGGATGGCTATAAGAGCAGAAGAAGACCAAACAAACGATGGATGGACTGTGTGAAAGATGATATGGCTAGAAAGGAGGTGACTGTTGAGATGACGAGTAATAGAGAAGTATGGAACAAGAAGACAAGCTGCGCCGATCCCAAATAAATTGGGATCAGGGCAGGAGAATGATGATGATGATGACAGAAGTAAAGATAAGTAGAGGTGATAAATCAAATTATTTGATAATTTAAAGAATTCAGAGCTAAGTTATGTGCAACTAACATAACCTACTTTCGGACTTTCGGGCCACTGTAACGCCTGTCATGTATCATCATATGTACAACTGACAGCTGGGACCCTGAGGCACGGAGGAAACTCGGTATGTAATTAGCGGCCACCCATTCATAGATCAACCTATGCAAGTACGGCTTAACCTCAAGATTTAGCCATGAGCTCCTCTTTCTCTAATATTTATCCCGTATTTCAGCGTAAACTTACTGAACATGTACGAAAACATTACCTTTACAAATCCTAGCCCAACCCGCTGACCGTCTAAGTCTAGGTACAAAGCTTACAACAAAGATCCCATTTTTACGATACAACTACCGTCTACTAGCCTTCTTAATGGGATTGTGTCAAAGATTTTACTCAATACACCGACGAAATGTTTTATAAGTACACATAACATTACCAGTATAATCTGACCTCGCCTTGTACAGGCTTTCGGTATTATGACAGGTCAGCTTATACTGGAAATAAAAGCTTGATATAAATCGTGTTTCATAGGTAAGGTAGGTACTGTTTGGTCGACTATAACGTGATTTGGGACTCAAAAGGAATAATGTTGAGGATAAAAACATAATATGCTTATTGGAAATGTACTCGTTAAACAGTCATAAATAATGTACGATTTATTGTTTATGTGCGGATGTCAAAGTTTATTGTACCGGGTCTTAAACAAAGAAATCTGCTCTTACGATGTCTATGGTTTGCTGTTTTTATACAGGGTTTGAATTTCGCCAAACGTATGTTGTGGATTTTGTACGTAACTTTCTACACCGGCACTATTCTGTAAATACGACCACAAACAAAGCGTCATCTATAGAAACATAACATAACATCACGCCTGTAATCCCCGAAGGACTAGGCAGAGGTGTACCTAATAGTACATCATCATTTCGCCAGTCGCCATGAAGTCCCATTTAATAAGAGGTGACCCTATTGATTGCCATCGATCGGGCCCAAATCCAAACTCCGTGGCTGCTTCTGAGAAATTCCTTATGGAAAGCCCAATAAGTTTGCCCGACCTAGGAATCGAACCCAGGGCGTCATACTCAGCAGTCGCGCTTGCAACTATTAGACCAACGAGACAGTCAATGTAACCGTTTTCTTATGTTTACAAAGAAACCTGTCGCCGTGGTCTGTCGTAGCGAGTAGGAGGAACTGTCGCTGCGGTTAGTGGGTGCGGCCTCTTAGAAATTATTGTACCTTAAGTTTTATTAAATGAAGCCTTTTATACTGCAGCAGTTTTGCAGTCATTTCATATGTTAGCTCGTGGCTAAATAATGAAGCCTCGTATCCACTAGGCAACATTTGGCGCGCGACACGTGAATCTCAACATGTACGGCAACGCTGCACAACAGCGCGCGACGTTGCCAGCTGGCGCGCAACATGACGCGCGGCTTGTTGTTTGTTTAAGAGCATAAGTCTGTTTTGTTCATTCGGGTAAAATTCGTAAAAGATCCATCAACCACACGGAGATCACTGAATACATTTTCTTTATTTTGTAGGTATTTTCTAACCCACCAACGTGGTTTCCTTCTTTTTGATTTCGATAAAATTATAACCACTGCCGCTGAAATCAACACAAGTTCCTCTGGCGACATGTTGTCGACGACTGAGAATGTGTGGACAGACAACGTTGTTAAACAAATGTTCCGCGTCAACATTCAACAAGTTGCGAAACATGTTGAGCAACATGTCGCGCGTCAAATGTTGCCTAGTGGATACGAGGGTTTACAGTCGCACGGATCGCTCTTCAAGGTTATGCAGCATTTGTTAAGGTCGGTCCGTTGGTGGGTCTGTCACCGTAAAATTGTAAATACTGTTAGATTATAATCTATCTCGCGATATTTTAAACTGTCGAAAGATTGTGAACCGTAACATACGGCTTACAATTTAACGCATTATTTTTCGGTAGATTATAATCGTTCGTATCTAACAGTCCCTTGTATAAAGCTGGCAATATACCTTCGGACACGTTGTGTTGTCAGCAAAATGGTAAACTGCAAAGGAAATACTTGACGATACGAATTGTTGCGCTGTCTTTACAAATAGTGAGAAATCTACGTTTCGCAATTTTGCTTGGGCATATTTAGAAGTCAATTTGTGAGCTATTTCATGCTTTTGAAGTTTTTTTTTCTGAAAGTAGCTAAGTTATAGGCCATTATCGATGCTGGTCCACTAAATTAGTCTGTATCAAGTAGCTTATGAGCAACGTAAATATCTCAAGTAATTTCGTCAAGTCAATCGTTAAACCAAACATGGAAATCGTCGGCTTTTTAACTACAACTGACCTACGTTCGGTGAGACTCACACCGTACTTAGGACACGTGAAAATGTGCCCACACTGAGGAGAGCCAGCTCACACACCTCGCATGAAACGTTAGATACGAGCTAGAGTACAAGAGAGCGAGAAAATGCTGTTCAAGTGTCAACAAAACAAACATGGGACCATTTTTGACGAACTCGGGTGAATCTATTTGAATTTTTGCGTAAATTCTTTAATACGACGTTGGCCAGAAAAATAAGAAGCATAACTCTGACGGAACCATAAGGTTACAAATCTATCAGGAGGTTAGAACATCCTGCAAGGCCTGCAAACAGTACGGCACCAGGCAGAGTTGATTGATTGATTCCAGCAGGAACAGGACATCTGTCTCACCGGCAAGCCCACATAGGAACACATCTATCAATCTAGATTAGGCACAGACGTGACATAGGTACCCTAGATGGCCTAGATAACGTGAATAATCGAATAGCTTTGATCGAAGAGGTTCCTGTTAATTAGTGGGTGACGATGAATTGTGAGCGTCACTGAAGTTTTTTATTGATAGTAGTTGTCCTTTCTTAGCCTTTGAAATAATAAAAGTAAAAGTCGCTTCCTTACTTGCGTGTTGCCACGTTTTTTTTTCAAGCTGCGCAATGATTTAAGGTTTGAGCGTACTTGTATTAATATCACATATTATGAAAATATCTAAATATCTTGGCAAGTTGTTACACGTTAACGTGCCAAGCAGGTAAAATATAATCAAATACGTAAGTCAAATCCAACCGTTGTGATTTTTACCACCAGGATTTACTGTACCGTCCTTCAGTCAGAGCATCTTTATATTTTTTTAATATGATACTCTGTGGTCTCAGTAAATATGTAAATGTTGCTTTAGAGAGAAAAATACAACGTAACCGTATGAATAAGTAAGGGAATGTCTTGTGATTTTGTCGGGTCGAGGTAAAACCGTATGAAAAATATGAAGCATGATAAATATACACGGGTGGGGTAAACGTTATCTTAGTTTTACAGTAGGTATTACTTCAAAGAAAGGACCTTAAATAAAATATTGTGCTCACTGCACGCCTTATCATTTTATTCAAGAAAGGGTTATACCTGGAAAACCAGGACATCATCACCTGCCTAGCCTTTTCCCAAATATGTTACGGTCGGCTTCCAGTCTAACCGGATGCAGCTTATTAATACCAGTATTTCATGGAACATCATGTAAAATATTGAAATCTATACTAATGATACAAAGAGGTAAGAGGTAAGTTTGTATCCGGAACTAATGACCTAATTCTAAAAAAAATTACACTGGTAGAATGCTACATTTTTCGTGGGTGCTGCAAGCTATAAATTATATTTATATCATGCATATTAGGCGAGATATCACAATTTTTGCGGACGAAGTCGCGGGCGAAGTGCTACTGATAAAATATAGGTTTCCCTTTACTTGTGCTTCCGGTGTTTAAATAAAAGAACATAAATCTTTTCCACTAAGCTTCATTTAATAAGGAGCTTGTCTATTGCCATAAGACTTCTAACGGTTTCTGAAAAAAAAAAATGAAAAAGTCATAACCAGGATCCTTTTACACAGCGATCCTGCTTGCAACAGCCAGACTAACGACGCATAAATATGCAACTAATATTGCAACAAAGATAACAATATAAAAGATAGATGCAAAAGCATTCAAACAAGAAACCCCAAGTTGTAGTACAGCAAACGAAATCCAACTTACATAGTTGTCAGCTCATATTGTTCCCTATAAATCAGAAACACAATGTAAGATAGACAAAGTTTACAAGGTAATAAGTCGGTGCAGCGGGTTAACAAAGTAAGGCGTGGTTACACGGTCATTAAGGCGGGGCCAGATTGTTAGCGTATTATGTGGCCACACCACATAATACGCTTTAGTGTAACTACACTGTAAGGCAAGGTAGGAGTGGAATATTTTATGGGACTTGAGTGTGAAGTAAAGCTTTTTTGTGCGTAAGAATGGAAAGAGTTTAATTTTAAAATGTTTTTGCGAGTTAGTAGTAACATCATCGAAAATCTTGCTCTTTTCCTAATTTATTTCGGAATGGAGAAGCAGGTCGTCTTCTTCCATACGTCGCTATAAATCGTCAATAGGACATAACATGATACTTTTGTGGTAATCATCGCCGTTCGAGGGGCATAATTTTCAGAATATTTTTTCAAAACCTCCCTTGATATTTTCTCTTTTCCTCTCCATGGTTTTTGTGTTGAGAATCGGTCACTATCATACTCACATACTCACCCACAACCTAGAAAAATAGGCTTCGTTCAAAGTGTACCATTATTTAACTACTTTAATTAAAACGTCTGAAAACCAATCACGTCAATTAAAGACACAGTACATTAAAGTATTACAACTCATGCCTTTTTCCCATATGGCGGGAACAACTGAGCGCTGGCATATTTAAGCTATTTAAAAAAGAAAATGCTCGTTTCTGTGTATTTCTGGATTCAAAATTCTTTCATCGTACCCACATCCCACTTATAAATCAAAGCACGCAGTACCTGTCCCCAACATTGTATCATACGTGCTCGTATCGATCACTATATATTTAGCCCCCGACGACCCGTGGGTCAATACCTCGGTCACTTAGTCACAGTAAACATAGCATTGACTTACAGTATTTCAAATAGGATCAAATCATCAGAATCAGCTTACACATACATCCAAAGCGTTAAATCAAGAATGTCTCAGTAGCAGACATGGAGTCAGGTTGATGGCAATAGACTCACCCCCTATTACGTGGAACGGAACTGGCCAAATGTCGGCGTACTTTAGCGTACACCTTTGCCTTACCCTTCGAGTATTACAGGCGTGATGTGATGTACTCGTAAGTCGGGTACTACACAGTACAGTAGAAAATCTTGGGCAAGACCTGGGTTGAGACTCGCTCAGACCAGGTAAGAATTACACAAAAGCTAGGAGGATTTGCAGATCTTTTACAGTCGTAACAGGTAGTCAGTGGCTCGAAAATCTGACCACCAGTATCACCCAGTACTAACTGGGTGGTGGAAGCCAGGCAGTTGCTCTATGTAAAATACTGGTATTCACCTGCATCCAGTTGGACTGGAAGCCGACCCCAACATAGTTGGGAAAAGGCAGGCAGATGAGTTGGTTTACTGATTATCTTCATACTGTGTCACAGTGTAGCTGACTGCCCACAAAGTGCTGGTTCTTTCCTCTTTACATACAATTACTTCAGTCTGGAGAGGGTAGCTAACAATCATATTGTAAGGTAAGGATGTAGGGACGGTAAACAAATTGTTATTTGGCAACTTGTTGAAAGGTATTTTGGGAATGTTTTTGCGTCGTCCATTGTAGTTTTATTTGGTTCCGTGGACATTTTTTCTTCTACTAAGGATTGGCTCTTTCTGGTTTGTTAGGTTAGAAGCCGGTAAATTATGGGAACATGAGATATTTCAACGTCACCCATTAGTTACGCACAGTAGGCCTTCGGGTTTTTTTTTCATAACAATATAAGCCAGGAATTAACACTTATTTTATCTGTGTAACGGTTGCGGTTAAATTATATAAGAAAACAATTAATATTTGCGTACATAATATTTTTGCTAAAATCTGTAGTCTTTTGTATTGACTACGTTCGTGCTACACATTCGCTACGAGCGCTACGCCGCTACGAAAGTGCTACGCTGGGTCTACGAAGTTCTTCCTAAGGTTTTCCCAACTACATAGTTAGTTTGACTTTAGCTTTCACTACAAGTAAATGCAGCTATTAAACTTGTTTTTAGTCAAATTCATAATATTTATGACATTCAGTTAAAAACTCGTTTATGTAATAGATCTCGCTCTATTTGTCACTCTGAATAATCAGAGTGTTGCGTTGGGTCAATCTATAATGTTATGATTGGTGTTCGGTGATCTATAAATAGATTGAATACACATACCCTATTTACTAATACTGGTAGTAGGTCAAACTTAATGGTGTTATGGTATTAAAATTTGTCATTAAAATGCGTCAGTATTTTTCCGAATGGAACTTTTGAACTGTAACAACACTCTTAAGCGTAAGATTCTTAAGCTTGTTCGATTCCCTGTTAGGTTTAAACCTAAAAGGAAATTGAACCAAATACATTTGCAACAAAGGTATCCTTAGTAAGCCTATCAACATTTATCTCTAAATGGAATTAAGAAACATTGAATTCACTTTGCGGATACGCGCGTTAAACCACTAAGTTGTATAAAAGTTTAAACTTTTGATTCAATTAAACGCGGTTTTCACAATAATTTAAGAAAATCTTTTCGATGGTTTCTAATGTAAATATTGGTATTTAAATTCAACCTAGTGAAGCCAAGGCGCGTCTTAATTTCAACACAAACTCATCATTCTTCTGCCCTTATCCCAATTTATTTGAGGTCGGCGCAGCATGTCTTCTTCTTCCATACTTCTCTATTACTCGTCATCTCTTCAGACCCCTCCTTTCTAGCCATATCATCTTTCACACAGTCCAACCATCGTTTCTTTGGTCTCCGTCTACTAATTTAACAAAGAAATAAAATACCTATCCTCATTCAACACCACTACGTAATAAGGCTCATCTAATTAAAGCCTCATCATCCGTCCCACACAACACGAAGCCCGGTCATACGTCACGTCCGGTCCAACGGGCCGGGTAACTACACATCCGGTATCATTCCGGCTCATTCGCGGCAAATAATCGTTGGTCGGTTCATTGTCCTGTTAATTGCGCTGTTCCTATGACTGGACTGAATTGTTTTGTTTGCCAACGGATGAATGATTTGCAACTAGACTAGAATTGTAAGATAATGTGGTCAGTGAACAAGAAAATTGGCAAAGATCATCATCATCTATCAGACTATCTCTCAACAATGTTGCAGTCAGCATCAGTCTAACCGGATGCAGCTGAATACGAGTATTGGAAGGAAATGTAAGAAAACTAGCAAAGATCTTGGTCTTCATTTAGAACATTTACTGCTTGTGTATATACAGTCTATATCCACTAGATTATTAATAAAACATTGATACAGAATATGTAAGCAATTATTATAAAGATAGTGTAAACCTACTTGTGTTTAAACAGGGAGTAACTAGTTCAGCCAGGTTTTAGGCTAGCTATAATAGACTCATTAACACTGAAAACAGGATATTTACCATGAACAAAAACAAACATGGTAAATATACCGTTTTCAGTGTTAGATAATGTTAGTGACCATGTTAGTTAAAAAAACTTTTAAAAGTAGACTCATCTTTCATGGGGTACTGTTTAAAATCTTACTATAAATACCTCCTGGAATTTATCTAGATGGAACGATATGACACTAATTAACTTCAGCTAAAATTATTTACTGCTGAAACCTTCATCCTTGTCGTAGTTCTTTTAATTCTAGTCCAATGACCCCGAATATTACGCAAAATTTTCCGTTCCCGTTTTTTGCCTAAATATTA
Source organism: Noctua pronuba (assembly GCA_905220335.1). Taxonomy (NCBI): domain Eukaryota; kingdom Metazoa; phylum Arthropoda; class Insecta; order Lepidoptera; family Noctuidae; genus Noctua; species Noctua pronuba. The sequence goes on from LR999913.1 coordinate 480,980, forward strand.
TTATAATAATCTTCGGAGACACAAACTTAAGGAAAAGCCCTCTAATCGCTAAACAAACTCCATTACCAACCCGCCCACGTAATGTTCTTCAATTTAAGAAAAAGCCCATAATGCCTTCACAAACAGTTTTCGATCAAAAGAAAAGGTAATATTTTAAGGTAATATATTAAACTAGCGACCCGGCCCTGCTTTACACGGGTGCGGTCTACTGGCAACACATCGAGTTTTATGGGGTTTCACCATCATTACAGCCAAATGTTGTCCGCAGCTGGGTATGTGCCTCCTTCCAGCGTCACTACGTCACCGCGCTGCACTGCCCCGGAGCAGCAGCACTTCACTATCTTTTACTAGCTGATCAAGTTCCGAAGGGATGCCTTTAACGTGCAAGCAGTGATAGCCTAGTGGTGTGACCGTCGGACTGCCAAGTCATAGGTCTCGAGTTCGAACTCAAGGCACGCACCTCTGATTTTTCGGATTAATGTGCGTATAGTATCACTTGCTTTTCGGTGAAGGCAAACATCGTGAGGAAACCAGCATGCCTGAGAGATATTTCTTGACGGCATGTAAAGCCAAGTCAGAGGCCCATGGGCGGCATAAAAACTCTGACACCAGGTTACGAACTAACCACACGATAAAGAAGAAGAAGAACGTGCTTAAGAGTGCATTGCAACATGGAGTTTCATAGAAATAATCCTGAACAGCTCCAGTCGAGGCCAGGCAAATCCACGATCCCCTGCAGTGCTTACAACCGTCAATTGATCTCTTAACTTACGGAATAAATTCTCGAAATTATGGTGAAACCCACATCAAAATCTCACCGACAGACACGAAAACTGACTTTGTTTAAACCTACATATTTTTTCAACGTGTTACCTGCAGGGTCACGGGTAACCTTGACCGGCCGGAAGGGAATCAAACCCCTGTTAGTAGGATTAGGTGTGCGAGCATTAGGTATTTACTAAGTACCCGGGTAGCATCCGGGTAAGCGATAACATATTACGTAAAAGGGTTTGTAAGGGATATCGAAAAGGAATAATGTAGTGCTTGTGTTTCCGAAGAAAGAAAAGGTTGTATTGCTTTTATAATCAAGTTTTTAGATATATTGCTTCCTCTCGCTTGGTATCTTTAACGTAGTTTTCATTCGCATAGTTAGTAAATCTTTATAAAGAAGAGAAATAATGACCAATACTAAAATATTCTCTTCATCGCTATTGTCCGTTTCGACTAAGACGAGCATTGAAAATCAAACTGTGTGCTTTTATTTTTAAGCATTCATTTGTTTGTCGCCTACATTTATACGAGTCATCAGTTACACTAGGAGTTATCAGTTACACTAGGAGTTATCAGTTACACTAGGAGTTATCAGTTACACTAGGAGTTATCATACAGACACAAAATTTTTTTCGATTGACAGATCTAATATCACTTAGTGCCACGTGTTTTCGAGAGCTTTGTAAATACTACGTAGAATATCATTGGAAAGAGCCGAGTCAAAGAAAGAGGTTAGGCACACACATATCGTGATTGAAATATTAATTGATATGTAGCAGCCGACACGGATGGAATATACATGGTGTTTGCACAAGATGCCAGCTCTTTTGATTGCTGTCATGTTGGCGCGGAATGTTGTTTTAAAAATGCTGCACTTGGTAGGTTAATTTCGGTTACCTCTTGCAAGTAATTAATAGGTTAAATATGCATGTGAGGCCAATGGATGCCAGTCAAAGGGCAGTGGTAACACTTTAGCCTTGACTTTACCCAGCGAAAACATGAGCTAAGAAAAAGGCGTGAGTTTATGTTTGTATGTTTCCTAGCGTAGTCTGGAGTTCCATGAAAGTGCGCGGCATACTACTACGTTTTGTTACAAGTGACGGGCGGCCGACTGTAACTCCTGGCCTACCTACCAGTGTACTCGTACTTATTCGTATTCTACTACGGCATGAGTTTAAAATATAAAGGACGGAACGATTCATTTTTGGAACTCTATCAAATGCAATAGGTTGACATACTAGTCTGGCAAAAAGTTTTACGGCTCCATTTATTTTTACCGCAGATTTTTCTCAGCCAGCAATTATTTGCAGAACAGGGTAGTTACTTACACTGAAGTCCCGTTCCAGCCACTAGGCCCTCTCCAGAAAAAACCAACGGCTCGTATTATTAAGATTGACATCATAAATTGGTCAACTGTCTACTTAGGAACGATCCCATCTCTGTCGCTATTTAATAAAGTGCCAGAAACCAACACATTACTTCATTTGAATTGCTGCTAACAGTCAACAACGTAAAGATCCGTAAGATTGTGATTTGAATCATTACAGGGCTTACAGTTACTTCCCAGATTAACACAATAGGGGGCCGCCTGTAGGATGTAAATAACTATCATCTTTTAGTAATTTCTCTGACTGCCAATTTCTTATTTGAGTACTTGCATCGTCTAACCAAATTCAAGGCCTTCTTTGTAATCTAGGCACCCGCAATTCAAAATGCCTGACAAGTCTCAAAGATTCATTCAGAAACTGGCAATTAGTGATTTCGTACCAAAACACGCAAGCGGTAGCTTCTTATTTGCCAATAAGCGTGCAGCATAAAACCATCTGTCACTTAAAATTCTACCCCATAAGACTCGGCAAATTAGCATCTATTTACTCCATAATGTATGTAAAAGTATGTCAAAGTCAGGAATGTATCATGTAGGATGTTGTCAGAAGATCATTGTTCCGTACTTCGGATGATGCAGCAAATTGCCTAAGATTTACTCGTCTCATGTCCGGGTACGGGTGTTAGTCACAGGCGATGGCGTTTTTATCATAGTCTCCATTATTTAAGACTTTCGAAATAATTTCACGACCGTTTGGTCGTGAATTTGGGTTGACCAAACGTCGCTCAAGTTGAAATGCGGTGTTGATTAAAACGTCAATCACTTTAACCGCGAACTGCACTCGGCGCTACAGAATGTGACTGAAACACTAAACTCGGTTTTTTGAACAAACTAAAGTTTTTACAAGAGACCTTTTTTAATGAGGAAAGGTGCTAAGTAGCTTCGTTTGTTGGTTTCCAAACAAACTTTTATCCCCTATCTAACCCCTACACGAGATGAATTTATAAAAAATCCCTGCTTTATGCTAGTCCTCGTTATAAAGAATTCTTCTGCAAAATGTAATGCTTCTAGATCCAGCAGTTTCGAGGTTTGCGTTATTTTTCAATGAAAAATTAACTATAAATTTTAATTAAGTAGCCATCAAGAGGAAGTTGCACACCACATAACTGGATACTTCGCTTTTTTCTCATGACTTAATTCAAAACACATTAGTGTCAGGTAAAAATGTTGACACAAATGAGTTGGTGAACAGTAAGCCTCGCGGAGACGACTCCTGATGTGGAACTCATCGGGGTACGAGCGGGGGGGAGGGGGAATAAGCTAGTTAAAGTATTACTGAAGAAAGTTGCGAGTATCGCTTAATATGAGATCTGAAGTTAGCCGCGTTATAACCGTGTTGGTAATTTGGTTTCTAGAAGTTTTTGATGTGGAATATTTTGATGAATAGTTTCAGTTTACTTTTTTGCTGTCCGATATTTCGTTACGGGAGATGACTGTTAGTCATTTGGTCTTAAGAGTGGTCTTTATTCCATACAAACGCTCTCGCCTGTTTTCTTTCTGGATTATGACTTTAAAGCAATGATTTTTTTTTTGTAAAATAAATATCAACCTCTTCTATGTCCCTTTGTTTACCTTTTTGTCGATACATTATCTTTATAAGCACTAGAACCCTTACAAAATGCTCAAAATTGCCTATTTACGAACAGAGGCCTAATGTACAAATTAGACAACTATATATCAAAAAAGAAAAAGAGAGACAGTATATATCCTTCTTATTCAGTTTACAAAATATCTTTTAAATTGGTCCAATATTGGAGAAGGACATAGTAGAGAGCCAAACCTCGAGTTATGACTTTTTACTCAGGCTATTCAGTCGGATACGCAGTTGTCCTTATCACACGAATGTCGAAATCGCGCTCGCAGAGCGGCAGCGATAGTTTCATCAAATACCTAATTTTCAAAATTCTCTCCCGCATTTCTCTTGCCACCGCTGCACCGTGGTGAATACCGCGCACGATGCGGGAACCCGAGCGACAAGTTACTAGACTATTCGCGCACAAGGTATAGTTACGAACATTGCGCGGGATGCGGATCCCGCGCAATGTTCGCCGCAGTTTGGCCAGATCTTCATACCCTGACTTCCTTTAGTGGCCACTAAATACGTCTGGCAGGCTAGAATCATTATTTAACATTCAGCATTTTTGTGCAGTAAAAACAAACCTTTTTCTTAAAATTTTACTAAAAATATGTAAATCCCACATTTATATTTTATCTTGCCCCACGAAATACTGATTTTCTGTATAAAACGAAAACCACTTTTTCTTTATGAAGCTATCACAATCTTTTGACACTTTCACCAACATTTTAAAGGGAAAATTTCACGAATTTCTATGAAAATATTTAAGAAGCTCTACCTACCGAGTTTTACGATAATTTTTATGAGTTTACTTTCGCTATAAAGTTAAAATATTACGGCGGAATAATGGCAAGAAACCAGTGGTTGTTACAACAGATTAGGGGGCGCTACAATGGGGTTGGAGCGTGTTTATAACTCTACTTAACAACACATTTTGTAATGGTACTTAAGTTAATACTACTTATCATGTCATGCTTGTTGAAAACACAAGTTATTTATTTAAGCTATGGATGTTATTCAGGAGTTCTTTGCGGGAATCTGAATTCAAACTACATAGTGGACAACAATACTTATCATCATAATCTGAATAATGATGACCCAATTCTGGGTTAAGCTCGCCATTGTACATAAGCTATGTTATCGCAATTTGTATGTATATTTTTTGTGTGCAATTAAGAATAAGAATAAGAATGATCCTTTTTCTAAGTTGGGTTTGCTTTGAATGTAACCAAATAAATAAATGTATTAAATGCAGCTGAATAAATTAAGGTGGAAACGCCAAGGCGCGAAATTCACGTTTTTTTTTGCAATTTGCCAGTCAGTGACTCGCTGCATGTTAAACAAAATATGATTTGCGGCCGTAATGCGTATGTATTTACAGAATTATAAACATTAAAATCGCCAATACAACCCTCTAAGTTCATCAACTCAGTAAAGCCATATTTTTTCGGTCACGAATCTGACCTGCAAAATACCTGACAGTATTTGGCTAACCTGTCGCTTCCACCTTAAACGACGGCATATCGGGCCTTCACAACCCAGTTAATACGATTCCCTTTGTCAGGACTGGCTGTCAAACTTTCAGGTTTATGACTACCCGTAATGACTATCAAAGATCTACGGATGACAGTCGGGTCCAATAGCATAAATGGCTTGCCGAGGAGATGAGACTCAATATGCCCAATGCCCATCCACAGACCGATCATAGCAAGGCTTAGTTGATAGTGCCCGTAACAATTTGTTATTTTTTACTATTTTAAAGGTTTTACAAGCAGTATCATGTATCAACATCTTTATTCCTCACTCACAGACGAAAAGGAAATGACAGAGATAACTTGAAAAATAAAAGTCAAATAATAAAAAGTTGGTCCTCATTCCTCTTATCTTGACAATTATGCGGGGAGATAATTTTTAGGTTCTTATTATAATGAAATTCATGAATTAAAGTAATTAAATGTTGGGCTGGAGGCGTCCTTTAGTCATAGGATGCTTTTTTTATTTTTTATTACTGTCTCCTTTACTACCTGCTGTGCACGAGGTCCTCGGTTTGATCGTCAGATCGAAAAAGTGCTATTTGGTTTATCTACCAGGAAGTAGCAGTCTGGAGTTAATATTTGTGCCTGGTCGATCGCAACAGGCTTCCCCCTATAGTATGTGACGTAAACATCGCTAGCGAAATGTGGGTAGAATTACCTTACGGTATAGCTCTGCTATCGCAGATTACAGGCGTGATGTTATTCTAAGTGCTCATTTACGGAGACGCGGCGCGTCGGGCGGTGCGTTGCGCGGGGCGTCGCGCGGCGCGGTGCGCGTTTTTTGCGTTTATGGAGAGGCGGCTCGTGCAGCGGCCCGCGTTATCATACGCCCAAACTCAAACATATGGCAATGTACGATGTTGTTTACGGAGACGCAGGGCGTGCACCGCCGCGGCGAACGCCGCAGGCGACGCGGCGGGCGACGCGGCGGGCGATGCGGCGGTGTCATCTGCCATATGTTCGTATTTGCGCGTTTGCGCGTGCACCGGCGCGTTCGCCGCCGCGTTCGCCGCGGCGGGCAACGTGGCAACTTCAAATGAACGCGCGTAAAAACGCTTCTCCGTAAACGCTCTCATATATCGCCATATGTTTGAATTGAAAGCGGGCCGCGCCGCACAACGCGCCGCCCGACGCACCGCGTCTCCGTAAATGACCACTAAGAGCTTAGTGAGTAGGTGTGGCCAGAATAAACTTGACGTAGGTAGTGACATGTGATGATATCTATTTTTGTTATGATACATGATAAATATAACATTTATGATACCTGCCTTTTATCCGTAACTGTTCTATATTATCTATTTAATATTTTTCAACTAAATTTGCCCTATTCGCCTTCTTGAAATAACCGTAATTTTGTTTGTATAATATGAGCTGGGCGAAAAATACAGATGTAGGTACGTTCGGGAATAAACCAGACGACTAAGCTTGCCGAAAGGACTCGAACATGACGCAGCGATGGCTTCCGTTAATTTACCGATCGGTAAAAGCCGAATGAAAGCTGCATTCATGATCAATATGCAGATATACACTCGGGAAAAAGCCGCTTGATTCAACTCAATTTGTGCCGAACAGAGTTTGACCATGGGAAAAAGAAAGCGGAATAAATATTTCCAAATCGAATGTGCTGATCCAAACAAATGTGGGTATAGCCAGCCCCCTTTTACCCATATATTTTCACATCTAAATAGGCTTTATATAAAACAGTTGAACACGAAACAGAACGTCATTCACATGAACGACTGAATGAATGGCAGATGGAGTGAACGATTCAGTCGACACGTTTTGTTCACTCGTGAGTAATTCGAATTACTTGACACAAATACTGAAAGCCATTTATATAAGTTGACAGTTATATTGCTGAAGGGATAATGTGACATATTGTTTATTCTCGTATATTATACCGCTTGTCAAGATGTACTGAGACATGATTTTCTGACGTTAATTCAAATAGCGAAATTGAAATTGGAGCATTGAGCTGTCATCTTTGTTTTTACAATATGTGCTAATAGCGTGGTCAACATGGCCATACAGAATGTGGTCGAAGAAGCTGACTGCGCATTTAAGTTAGTAGGTACCTTGGTATAACCTCATTATTGAAAACATAAGTAAAACCAAAGATTTTAATTGAGAAAGAATAAAAAATCATTTGCATTAGAACCAGAGTGGATACACTCATTCATAAGACCTATTATATTTAAAAAAATCGAATTGCTTGCTAATACCGCTAAGCTAACATCCGCTAACTTCTATAATATAGTCTTAAGCAAGATATAATCTGCGCAGAATTAAGTTATAATTCTCGGTTGACGGAAGTGAGCAGCTGTCTCAACTTACACCTCTTGAGATTAACATGTTCCCATCGTTAATATTATAAGTTTGTTTTAGTTTCCAACTGTTTTACTTGCTCGTTAGCTGGGTAATAAGACTGGGTTTCATCAGTGGTGGAAGATGCGACAAATAGTTGCAACTACCACCATTGGGGACACACCGGTGGGGATAAACCTTTCTAATAGTGTATGTACCATATACTCGGAAATAAATTAATCTAATCTAATCTAAAATATCCTTAACGAAGCCAAAGGCACGCGACCTTGCCGGCATCGCGATATTTTTTTTTGTTATGGACTATGGTTACGGATCGAAAGTCTTTTTTTTTTAAATAACTGTAACTATTCAAGGCATCCATCAGCACAATGTTTTGAGATCATTACTTTGCGTGCTTACGCAAACCGTGTTTTTCACACCAAATATAAATGTCGTTTCCCAGCAATACTTTTCGCGCTATATTACTCAGTTTACTTTGATGTACAGAATGTTTGGTTGACGGCTTCGTGAAGGGTCCTTTTACGCCAGTATATGGAATATCGGATCGTTAAAGTTACCAACCGTAGGTCCTGCTTGTTAATGTTATATCGTCTTTTGAACTAACTTTGAAGGTTACCTTACCTTTAAACGCTTGTTAGGGATGAAAGGGAAGTCACTGTTTATTAACAAGGTTATACTGAACATTTTGAATTTCCCGCAAATTATTTAGCTATTATTATGAATTCCCTTGATCTGTATCTTCCTTTAAAAGTTTGACATCGTCTATCAATCAAATCAAATAAGCTAAACACAATGTATACATGCAAAGCCTGTGAAACTCATAACCCTTTATATCGCCGTAGTCGGGTTAAAAACAATGCTGTAATTATTTAGTGTTAACCACACATGTGGCACAAAAGCTTAGATTAATGAGTGTTCTTCGATACTCAATTTCAGAAGATTTCGTTGCAACCCGCGCTCAATTGAAGTGGAGGCTCAATTTACTATATTAAACTGAAAACGCCTGAAAGTCAGACATATTATAAATCACTAGACATGCAAAATTACTGAAATTCTATTAAGTAAAACATTTTTATGCAGATTTGATAAATGGTTGAGTATAAGTTGTGCGTTTGAAATATTGTTTAAAGTTAGTTTATTCAAGCTTTTGAAAGTTATAATTGAAATTCAGACAATGTACTAGAAATGTAAATTGACAAAGAGTTGAACTCACGAACCGCTTTTGGGAGTTATTTTAACTTGTACCTCTGCTGAAAATTAAAGTTACAGACATTTTTATGATTAAATCAGACAGATGTGTGAACAGATGTGTTGGGAGTTTTTGTCCCTATTTCTTGTCCCCAGCTAAGTCACAAGGAAGTGGTGATGGTCTGGGATTTTGAAGGCCTGTTTTGTGTAGTTTTTACTTTAAAAAATGCTTATTCTCAGCATAATTTGAATAAAAGATGTTTGATTTTGATTCTTGAGCTCTTCGTCTCTCAGTAAAGTACTAACATGCACAGAGTGTATGCTAGTGTGTCTTACCGAAGGGTAGCGTAATACGCATGGTTTCACAGTTGTGGAGATTAGAGAGGCGGTCGCTCCGTGTTAAATACTAGTATTTAGATGCATCTCGTTGGAAGCCAATAGTAGCACAGTCTGGATTTTTACTATGAAACAGGTAATTGCAATTTTCGCATTTTTTTATAGATCTATTCCAAATTAAAATGGGTTTGGATTATCGAACACACCCATAGATTTCACTAACCAAAGACATGACCATTTTTCAAAATTCAAATAAATCGTCTAATTTAAAATACTGTCACTCTATTTCGACCTACTCCTTTACGTGATGATCCGATTAATTCTAAAACAAAATGAAAAATTCCCGCGCATTTCTGAATGATTTCAAAATGGCGCCCAAGGGTACTCGAGGTCGTTGAGACTGGGTTCAAAGCCTCTACAATACGTTTGACACGCTTGAACAAAAGTTGGGAAAGAGAAATTAAAAATATATAAATTCATTTTGTCAATCCTAACGGTGTCCGAGGTTTGTGAAGTGTGGTGTATCATTGAGGTGGAAATGACTGCCTAATTAAAAAAAAATATGTCGGAAATTAAAATTATTTACTAAGATGATTTGGTCATATAGAATAGAATAGTACTTATGTTTTTATTTTAGAGTGGAGTCCATAGGGTTAGTAACAATTTTGCTTAAAGTGTTAGAAGGTTACAGAACACATGAAAATATACAATTAAAATTCAGCGCGGAGCCGCATCCACCTCCCCAACATCGGGGAATCCCATCATAGGGGGATCTGGGAATACACTGAGATTACTGTTGATGCTGTCGCGAACACGAGTCATCAGCGAGGCCCATCTATTCCTAATAATGGCAGCAAAACAGTAAAAAAGATATTATTATCAGCACCCCTGACGCACTACCACGCCACGGCAGCCGCAGCAGCACTCTCAGTGCCTTATTATGTTGAACGCGTAGGTCACTGTATGTCCGCTGAGTGAAGTTGACCCAACATATAAATGCATGTTATATTATATGCATATTGTGGTATTCAGTCGAACCGGTTCTACTAGACGCCGACCCAAATAATTGGGAAAAGGCAGATGATAAAGATGATTTGGTCATGTTGTAGTATTCAGATGTGAGTGGCCACGCCAGGAGGGGATGCCTTAGAAAGACATACACTGACCTTATTGGTGATGTTTATCAGAAAGGTGAGGTGCATAGCACTCACAACTGGCGTGTATGAAAGTGGACGAGGTGAAAGGATATACATTTTTAAACAGATATGGTCTCTATCACTATCATTAACACTTCAAACGGGATATGTACCACGAAAGGAGTATTTATCGGATCGTAGCCGGTGGTGTTCTGTAGTTTCTGCCTACCTCCATACCGACACTTGGAGAGGCCTGTGCCAGCCAGCCTCTCCTAAGGCCCAGGGGTTAATTAATTAATTATGTAATTGTAAGCATAAAAGGCATTTTTTAATGTTTTCAAACTGAACCATAAATTCCATTCAGTTTCCAAGAATATCAAGGTTTGTGCCGCTAAAGTAAAGTACATTTGTATTCACAGTTTTAAATTGGTTCAACTAATGTAAAACACGTTCAGTTTTATTCTAATAACATAGTATTGTGTTAATTTCGACCAAGTGCGAGAATAATTCACCATAATCATAGGTTAGTTAGAATATAATTACACATTTAAGGGACTGATTGCTACGAATCAAATATGTATCAACTTAGAACGGCCGTGGTGTTACCCCGTAGGCGTCATGCTAGGCATCATGAGGTTCCCCGTGGACACTAAACAGGTCTGGTCACCTCCTTAAAATGCGTGATTAGCCGTACCTACTTAGGTTTAAAGACTTATTTCTCATAAGAACTTATAAATAACAGTTCACTAATAATGAGATACAGAGTTACTCTTAAATGATAACATAATATTTGCCTCTGGGGCGTTGGCGACGTAATATAGGATGCATACATGTTTTTTTCAGTTTACTCTTTAATGATGAAAAAAGCTTAAAAAATGCGTCAACTGGTGTTTACCTCAGTTTATCAGAAGAAAAAAAAATGGCGTGAAAAGCCAGCCGCACCTGAAAAAAAGTCAAGAAAATAATGATTCATAATTAGCATTATCTCTGTCTACCAAGTACTACCAACTGACCAATCTTGAGAATTATTAGCATTTTATAAATCTCACCAAAAAACTCAAGTTTAATTTTTAAAGTAATTCTAAGTTTATAAATGAAAGTCAGCGAGTTACATTCGACGACCGACGAACGGTCTGATAGACACCGATTTTTCAACATAAAACGCCAATTTGTGAAAAAATATTCATTGAAATGTTTTAAAATTATTTCACCTCAATTTTTTTCAAGGATTTTTCCACTGAAGTTGACGTGAAAAAGTCCGAGAGAAAGTTAGGTTATTTAATGAGTAAATTAATGTTGGTTTTAAAGACCTTGGGATTTTTCAAACAAATTAAAGGAGGAGGTAAGCAGACTGCAAAAAACTTTTATTTCGCTAAAAGAGTAATCCTACAGTATTCCGGTTAGAAGGATTACATATAAGCATGCATTCCTTTGAAATAGCTAAAGATTTTATGGGTTTATTTGTTTTATTTGTCAACAAACTGTCGTTAAGAAGCCTTCGCCAAATTCCTTATTGTCCTATTAAGACAGATAACTTTTAAAATCAACAAAAAAAAGGAACAATAATAATGGTGGTGGTCAGGTCGTATCTCACCTTGTGATGATCGCACAATGTGCAGTCATGTATGTAAAGCGAGGGGAGATTACGGAATCCGAGGGAATTCAACTCTCGGATTCCATACACCTGAGATCCCTCTCCTCATTCGAAAGCTATAAACATTTGGGTATATCGGAAGCGTTAGACATTATTGTAACTGACATGAAACAATCGTTGAGGGAGCGCTATTTAATACCTTCTTCAGGCGGTTCAAGGTATTAAATAGCCTTCTTTCAAGCGGGAACAAGGTGCGCGCCTTCGACGGTTGGGTCAGGCCGGTTTTAATGTAGGTACTCTTTCGGCATACTCAAATAGACGCAGACCGAACTCGATGCCCTGGATACTTAGGAGAGTCCGTACAATGCTGAACGCAAACCGGACTATTTCTGGTTGTTCTCGTCTGGCTAACGGCGAGGACTTGCACAGGCACCTAGGATTATTCACCAGAAACTTGCCTTGAAATATAAACTTGTGGAATCTGAGGTACCGTACTACAATTATGTGCCCGACCCAGTTCTCGAGAAAGACCATGTCACGACATGATGATGACATGTCACCAAAAAGCCTGACATAGTGGTGATGGACCGATCAGCGCGCCGCATGTAGTAAGTATTTTATTGATTCTGTTTTTGATATCATTAGAGAGTTAATGTGCTATACCCGGAAAGAATATGCTGAATACGCTCCACCAATTTTATGTCGTCTTTCATATTCTCCGACTTCAAAAGCCTTACCTTTCAAAAACCTTGTAAAGTTCTCAATAAAATGCCCAAAATAATCGCTGAAGCTCCCGTCATCATCACTGGGCTATAAACTCGGCATAAATATAGCCTTCGCTGCGTCATATTAATGTCGCGCAGTTTATTATTCTGCAAGAGACAATGGCTCTCTACGAAGGTGCGTTTGTATTGTACGATTCACAGCATTAAAATGAGGCGATGATACAGAAGAAGGCCGTTTACTTGCGCTTTCTTAGGTCGGTTATTGTTTCAAGTATCATGAGAGAAATGTATGATTGTGTCGTCTTTTTGAATTTTAAGTAATCGACAATTCGGTCGTTTTAATTAAATAAAGATCTTTAAGGTTTTGCAACACACTTATTGCAGACGCCTTACCTGTCAAACTTGCTTGCCAAAACTACAGAGAGAGTTGAAAATTATTACTTCCTTTATTAGTAAAATGCGACGCAATACTCTCAGGATAAGGAAGACATACTAACAATATCTCATCTCTGGACTCTTGTCAAATTAACATTCAAATCGTATCGTCTCCGTATCGTGAGTATTAAACGTCCCCAATCGATGTCTGCTCGAGTGATCACGGACTTAATCCTGATGTAATGGACGCTCACGGATGTACTGCTCTTTGTAGCAGATCAGTAGCCTCTGAATAATCTACTGCTATCGGGCATTTTACAAAATAATACCAGCCGTATTATAATATTATTTTCGCACTTACTCCTTATAAACTGGACGTTCAGGGATGTAACGCTCTCCATAGCAGATTATGAAATCGTCATAGTCTATGCCTCTGAAAAAATCTACTGGTATCGGACATTTTCAGAATTCTTCAAATGTTTACCTGCTTATTTTTTGTGGGCTTGTTTGTATGCTCCTAAATAAATAAAACCGATCTAACAAATGAAATGGAATTAGAGTGTGTAAGGACTTTAGCTCCTGGGAATTTAGCCCTACAATATGTAGGATCGTGAGCCTCGCAAAATCCAAATTAACCTAATATTGACACTATGATTCTTTTGCCATCAGAAGCATGACTTATTCAATTACTGGAGTACACGTAGCCATGAAAAACTACATAAAAAACGGTACAACGAAAATCAAACGAATATTATTTTCATCAACTTAAAACTATGCAAATAAAAACAGTTACTCATCCAACTTATAAATCATTACACGAGGTATAACAATGAGAATTCACCAACATTCAGTAGCTTGACGGCTGTAACCACGTTCATTAAGGTTCGCCAATTAGATAGCGCTACAACTTCCACATATAAAGTTTGCATGTACACCAGTTTGCTGAGCGCCCGATGTTTTCACAGGGCTGCGTCCGGGGCCGAATATAATAATTTGGGATGTAACCGCGTGGCCAGGAGCTTCACGCTCAAACTTCACGCGTGCTGCGACAGCTAGGTTTCCAAAACTTAAGAAAGAAGTTGCTTAGTGCATAAAAAAGTCACACACGCATGACTCGCTGGTCGATTGATGCAAGTCATTGCCCGAGGTTGTGAACGAGGCGTTAATTCGGATTGATTTTAAACGTTTTTCTCGGCGTGTTTGGCTATTATGTGAGCTAGTTTAGTAAAATTCTATTGACGCATTTTTCGTTATTTTATTATTCACGGCTGCAACAGAAAAGCGGAGCTAAAGTTTTGCGAGGTGAATTTAAATGAGACAGGAAATGGAATATCAATGAATGAATTATTTCACCATTGGATTAAAGGCGAAGTGGAGACGTTTGGAGGAGGCCTACGTTAGTGGACGTCTTGTCTTTGGACTGTATTGATGGCGCCAAAAAAACATTACTTGCCAACATTTAACAGAACTGAAAAGAGTTGTTTATATTATTTCTACGGCGTGTCAGCCCTACGAATATTTAGGGCGTCTCGCTCAACAAATAGTTTCTGAGTTAGATTCGTTCGCAACACGCTATACTTTTCCGCGTTTGTTAGGATCCCAGCATTTATATCTTATGAAACATTATGTACATATTTAATTGGGTCCTCCGTTTCAGGGTCTAAAAACGCGTTTTGAAGACTTATAAACCACTGAAAGGCAATTTGTCAAAATATCACACTTCCGGTAGCAATGCAATGGTGAAAACCGCAACCTTTAGAAGATTTAAGCGGTCACACACAAAAATGAAAAGAGATTTCATTTTATAATGTTAACATTCAATAGATATTTTTATATAACTACGTATTCATCCGCACACTTCAGAATTCGAAAAGTATATCGGATTTTCGAGCGGCCGCTACACCACGTGTCGCTATTTATTCGTTATTTGTGGTTGGTCCTCCATTACGGGCGTGTACGTGCAGGTGATTGAAAAAATGATACGTGCAGAATAATTCACATGATATAATTACAAAGATTTCAATGGAACATTAACAAAATAATTAGAGATTACAATGATAGTTACTGATTAAAACCAAATAACAATAACTATTAGACTTGAGTTTAGAGCCAATGGACTTGTGCGTGATCACAGGATGACAGTCACATTAAAAACGCTGTCACCGCCGCCATGACATTCACAACCCCATTCGGTGTTAACCGCTCTAAAATAAATGTTAAACCACAGAATAATAATAATCGATCACAACTTATAAAAGCAGTTGCAATAAACCAACTAAATCATCGCGCGCCGTTAAGTATATCATTTTGTTTGACCCACAGAAGTCCATAGGTCTTAAAAGTAAAGTCTTGAGAATAGGACTTTTTTTTTCTTCTCTTGGTGCCCTGTGATTGTGTTTTGTATGAGCCGCCTCACTGCCATCAGTTGAGTCAAACCTAGGACTTCCCTACCGCATCGCTATCACCACCTGTGCACCACTAACCCTCGGTATCTGTCGGCCGTAACTCAGCAGTACTCAACTTTACGGGACAGAGATAGTGCCTCCACCTGCTGCCGTAAAACCAAGCCGATTTCATTTTGTTCCTGCATTTTTATAGCTGAAGTTATTTTTACGGTCTAACGCGGTTTAATGTTAGGAAATATGCTAGAGAAATGCAGGTATGCTGATTTTTTACGTCAAGTACATAATCATGTGTATGACTAGCCGTTTGCGCGCCAACTTCGTCCGCGTGAAATTATTATATAAATATGATCCCTATTCCTTATTGGAATCGAATTTTGTTAACAATTTCATGTTTTTTGCAAGGAACTCTAATTCTTTATCTAAAATAAAAGTAGTTTAACTTACTCTTATAACATCAGCTATCTGCCAGTAAAAACCTCGTCAAAATCTAAACAGCCGTTTCGGAGATTAGGCGCAACAAAAACAGTCAGACAAAAATTTAAAAAATGTTTGTTAGTTATAACCGTATAAACCTTTATATGCATTCATATTAAAAAGCCGTTATTTTGAAATTACAAACGGACACTTCAATTTTATTTATGAGAAGATGACTTTGCACACCTCAGACCAAGTTATTATACATTACATGAGCGATACCAATGATGAATGCTTTGAAAGCGATGCGAATGCGTTGGAACTCTGGATTCGGCAATTATTGGAATGGACAGCAGCGAAACTATGAGTATCCCTTCTTTTTCCCACTTTTAAACTTATACTCAACGGAGGAAAATTCACTTGCAACTGTAATAATCACCTGTGGGGACGAATTGGTGATAGCAGTTTGTTATTATAAACAGTTCTTTCTCGAGGATTTTATTCTTGATGAGAACAAGGATAAGAAGATTCTCAGTTACAATTCTGTCGAACCACTGGAAAGGGAAGTATCTACATTTATGACGAACACGTAACTTGTATGTTCTAAGTTACGATCAGACTACTAACCAAAAGACTTCATATCACCTGTCACATTAATACTAATTACAAAATTGTCAGTAACATCCATGTGAGGTATCGATTGAACCGCGACACCTGGCGCGCCTGTATATTTAATGTTCGCGGTCCGTAACAACCATCATTACGTCTGCCATGCCCTTATTGGGTAACGCATATATGTATGTAGCTATTTATTGGAAACACTATGTTTCGTGTTTCCTTTTGTGTTGAGATAAGACTTATAACAGCAATGGTAATATAATTTTTTTGCATTTATAAGGGAAAGCATTTTTCTGTTTTCTATAACGCCTGGAGCAAAATAGTGCCATAATTGGTACTATGTATAACAAAATCTACGCTATAGACTATTGACAATCCGAACACTGTAGAGGTTAATTCAAGTGTTTAACTTTAATAGTCGTAATTCACTCTTTGTCATCTAACAGCACCCAGTTCTGCTGTATCCAAAATACCATTGCGCTCCTTTTGTCGTCAATTATTTTTCTATTTTCTGTCTAACTGTAACTCTTTGTTCCAGGTGGTCGTCATGGGCAGCAGCACGACCTCAGACAAGACGATCAACACGAGCACCGACTCCGCGGCCACCGCGCTTACCTCGGTCACCGGCACCGACGACTCAATGGATGCCGAGCCCGACGCCCAAGATCTCTCCGAGCCCTCCCTTATCGACGACCCCAACGTGCCTGTCCACCCCCCTAGCACGGCCCCCCCGCACTACCACAGGCCGACTAACAGCTGTGATATTGAGTCCCCTGCCTACACCAAACCACAATCAGCAACCGATGTTATAGACTCCCCTAGACCTGGCCCAGGGAGGTTCGTCTTCGACGTGCCCATGCCTGATCCAAAGAGACAAGACAAGCCAAGAAACAGAACACAAACTCAAGTCAGTCAGACCAGTGTAGCATCCACATCAATCCAAATACCGTATGATCCAAAAATGGATACTCCTAAAAGTCCAAAGGCGAACCAGGCAAAGTACGAAACACATTTTAAATTCGAACCTGATCCTGTGAAGAGGAGAGGGAGTGAGCCGAGAGTGAAGAATAAGCAGAAGATTGAGAAGGAGTACTACAAGGATGAGGTGGCGAAGCTGCGGAGGCAGCTGGAAGGCACGGAGGTGTTCACGACGTCGAGAAGACGGTCTTCTGCGCACCAGCATTCTGTGCCGCCGCCGTCTTCTAGGAGACAGTCTGCAGGTATGAAATGATAATGTCCTATCGTTTTCTCGTTTATACGAATATGAAGTTAGTTAGTTTCTTTTATGTAACTTGGTATTTTTTTTTATAAAAAGTGCAATGTAGAAAATTATAAAATAATTTAATAATTAATTGTGTGAACTGGAAGACTGTGACCTCTGAGCTAGTTTCGGTGTTTCTCCCCAGAATAGTCGGCTAGAAGACACAGATCGATGTGTAAAAATATCATGTTAAAACTATTTTCAAAGGACATATCATTTATCAATTGTAGTTAGTTGCTGGTTTTTTTTTCATCACTGTATATGTATTTGTTTGTGTTGACAGTTAGACCAATTGTGTTAGGGTTGGCCTGACAGCCAGGCCATTAATTTTCAGTGACATCTGTATTAGGGCCTCCCGTGGAGGTAAGGTCTTCGCTATCCCGATAAGTAACTGTTCAGTGACAGTTTTCCTGTTACCTATAAGTAACGTAGTTTTGCAATTTACGGTGGTATTATTAAGTGCCAACACATAAAGGGTGTTTACAGAATCGAACAACAAAATTGAATATTTATAGATATTCGTTCGGAAAAAACCTACTCGGCTTATCTCGATTGTGCCGAGCAGAGCCGAACATGCTTCAGCAATGGTAGATACCGAATGAAGTTTGTCAGGCGGCACGAGTCTGATAAAAATTGAATATGAAGTGAGTGATTGCTATGTTGATGGATGGAGAGAGAGAGGAAGACCAAGGAAACGATGGGTGTATTGTGTGAGGAATGATAGGAAATAAAAAGGAGGAAATGCTAGCGGGACGGTTGACAGAGGAGAATGGAAGAAAAAAACGTGTTGCGCCGACCCCAAATAACATGGGATAAGGGCAGGAAGATGATGAAGTGATTGATTCAGGTCGGCTTTATTATTGGCCGGATATTGCCGAATTCGAATATGGCTCCCAAGTGTGCCGTTCACCAACACAGACTTGAAGGCTTAAACAAGTGACAGTTGCTTTAAAAGAATTTCTTATTTCTACAACAACTTACAACAGGATTCAAATAAAACTTTTCGGAAGATTATGACAGGTCAATATAATACTGTTAATCATCCATTAAAAAATAGACCTATATGAATCGAAATTTGTTAATAATCTCAAAGTTTTTCAATTTTTTTTCACGGAACCCAAATGCTTTTTCTCAAATAAAAGTACCCTGTGTTCTATAGTATCTGCCAGTTAAAGTCCCGGAAAATCAGCCGGAACAAAAAGACAAAAATTAAAAAAAAAACATAGTTTTTTTATACAAGTACCGTATATACTTTCATATGCATTCAGTTAAAAGCTGTAATTTTGAAATTACAAACAGACACTTAAATTGTATTTATTTGTATAGATAGTTAGACATTTGTTGAGTCAGATAACCGCTTCGTGCCTCGAGCTCGTAAACCCAGGCGATTACCTGAAATGTTCACTTAAATAGATGTTTTATCAAGTTCTGCATCTCATTATGTACGGTCTTAATGTTTCATATTTACTTTAGAAATAACCGTAAACATTGAGTTTAAAAGTAACCCTAATATACTCAGTAAGGGGTTAAATGAAAATAGCTGCACGGGTCGATCTAAGGTTAAGCTACTCTTGCCGAGATCGGTCTGTGGATGGGTGACAATTCAATCCATACCAAGACCCCTGCATGTCACAGAAAGCACGTTAAGATTTTTAAATCTTTGACAGCCGTTGAAAAAACGAAGGCTGTCAGCCAGTCTTATCATCAGATAGGCATTCGCACCATGTTAAATACTAGTTAGACTAGAAGCCGACCCACAGCCGTGCCCCATTTTGGTTAGGTCTAGGCTAAGCAGATGATGGTGCAATTTTTCGAGATTCCCTACATTTATGACCAGAAGCAATTTTAAACTCACACCAACCTTTCTCCCCCAGCTGTCCAAGTCCACGTGACCGCCAATCCCCTCGACTCAGCAGCGAGCACCATCCCGGCAGGGCGCACCACCATCGTGGTGCAGCAGCCGTCCCTGTCGCTGGACTACGGCGGCTGCGCCACCATCCTCGTGAGAGATGCAGATGAGCGGCGCAAAAGCAGGGTCTGCAGTGATCATATACAGCAGCTGCTGGATGTCACCAGTCAGTTCACCTCCGAGGATCTGCATGAGTTTGATAAGAGGTGAGATTATTTTGATATTTCTTTAAGTGAGCTAGTTGTAACCGATCTTCGCAGGGTCGTTGATTGATCAAGTTGAAGTTTGAGAGGCATGTCAGCAGTCAATTGCTGTAGGCTGATGATAATGAAGTGGCATTTTAAGAGTTGTAATGGGCTACTGGTTATGGCCTCCGCCATGCCTATCTAACCCAGCAGGACGTTTTCTTTGTGTAAAGTATTTTATCATCTCTGCACTCGAACTCTCTTATCGCTCTGAAACAAAAATTCGAAAATTCGTGACATCCATGAACCCGCACTAAGCCACGGGCAGGGTAAAGGCCTGTGGGGATATTATAAGCTGATTGATTGTTATGTATCTGACACTGTCAGTATGGTGCTTTGCAATGGACCCTATGGGGTTTCCATAGGGTCCACCGCCGCTTAGTAATATCTCCTCTATTTAACTGCCCCTTTAAGGGATTGCGGGGAGTAAAGCGTTGACCGACGGTTTTCGTAATTTATAAACTAAGGCACGATGAGAAACATGGAAACAATAAGGAAATGAGCCTATTTCCGTCCATGACAGTTTGAGGCGGGGCTTTGGGCAAGCTGGTTGTACTTGTAATGTTGTAGATTCGGTCAATGTAAATAATGAAACAATGCGTCAAAATTTAGAAAAAAATATATAACAGCAGAACGGGTCGCCCTCAAGGTTAGGTAATCTTCACTTGCAGAATTTGGTCCGTGGATGGGTGACCATCTCTAACACTAAGAGCCCTCCGTGCTTTGGAAAGCTCGGTAAGCTGCAGGTGTCGGCTGTCGGTGTCGGCCGTCTTTAACAGTGCTTACGGATAGTCAAAAGCCACAGAGTCTGCCCTTTCGGGGGAGCACCCAGCATATGGGTCCAATGCCCATATTATGCTGGGGGTGGGCACCGAAAGGGTTAAACAGTCTTACCAAGAGTTGTTGTCGGTATGGTTGTTTTCATGTACACGTTTATTTTGAAACAGCCTTAATGTCACGGGATTATTTTTACCCAATCACGGCAAAGCCTTGACACAAGACATATTTAGCAATAACGTGTACGAAAACCGAATTAAAAAAAAACAATAAGTCATCGTTTACATTTTTAGTTCCGTATTCCTCGTAGTTGGGTTTTAGTTTTCAACTTTATTCTTTATACCATATTGTTTGGTACTATTTATTCGTCCCGATATTTTCTACGTAGACGGTAAGTCTGCACTAGTGTATAGTATACAGCATAAATAGTTATACAATGTGTGCGATTTGTTTGATGTATGCAGTGCATCGTTTGTGCTGGCTAATGGCCCGTAATGGTGGAGATTGGGTTACTTGTATAAGAAACCTAGTGTGTGTGTGTTTTCGGAATAGTTAAGTTACAAAATTGAAATGGGCTTGCAGTGACTAAGTAAAACATTAAACTCCATCATTTTAAAATAACCACTCATTTATAATACGAATCGTAAACAAATCGTTTCGAGTAAGTCAAGATAGCACTTCGCGTGCGACCAAAACATAACACTTAACACCGCTAATCACAACTACTCAACACTAATCACTTAAATCACTCATTAAACAAACAAAAGAAGGCCGCACATCACAATTCTACTTCCGATGTTCCACTTCGCTCGTGACACCTAGTAGGCAGACTTCAACTTTGGCGTAAAAGCCTCCTTTGTGACGTTTCTTTTTAAAAAGATAAAAGGCGTCTTTTTTCTTCCTTTGTGGAGGTAATTCGCTTTGCTTGTGCCTGGGGCCGGCGACGCAACTTTTTTAAATGTTGCCATCTCTTTGCAAATGCGTTGGCTGTTATATTCAATTGTCGGTGAGTGGGGGACCTTAATTGGGTGGCGCTGTGAATGCTTTATTGTTGGTACATTTTTTTACTTTTTTACTTTGTGTTGTACGGCTAGTGACGGACTGACAGCTAGTGCAGCTGTCAGAGCGTTCTAGTTTATTTCGACGCACTTTATCTTTTTTTGTTTTCGGGGTAGTTGTATTTGCGGTGTAGTTTATAACTTTGCCTCTGTTTTCCGAATACTGCAATCAAGAAGATTACTGATTACAGTTTTTGTTAAATATAGTGCACAAGAGATATCTACGGTTTCATCCACCCTGTTAAAAATGTTTATTAAATTTCCATCAAACACATCCAAACATTTATCTAACCATATCCATAGGAGCTTGTGGCTAAATAATAACAGCCACACGGGTTGATCTTCAAGTTCAAGCAGCGCTTGTTAAGGTCGGTCGTGGATGCGTGGCCAAGAATTACATGCCGTGTTTCCTCCATGTATCGGAAACCGTGCTAAGCCTTTGGTCCTGGCTGTCATTTGTAGATCTTTGACAGCCGTTACAGGTAGTCAGTCACCCGAAAGTCTGTCGACCAGTCTTACCAAGAGGTATCGTATTACCCAGTACTAACTGGGTTGTAGAGGTCAGATAGGCAGATGCTCCATGTAAAACACTGGTATTCAGCTGCATCCGATTAGACTGGAAGCCAACCCCAACATAGTTGGGAAGAAGCTCAGAAGATGATTCCCCATACAAATAGTATAAATCTGGAAGTAACTCTGTCTGTCTGTCACCTTTACATGCCAAACCAGGCCAAGACCTGGGTCAGGACCTCATTTTCATCTCGGTGTTATACGTCCCCAGGAGATAATAACTGACCTTCGCGTGAGCGAAACCGTGGGTATAAGCTAGCTACGTAATACTTTTGTCATCTGCAATCAAACTCATGCAAAGAGAAAGGGCAGCTACCTAACTTTAATTTAGCTTAAGAAAATTACTTGATACCCACCCCTCGCCCCTGAAGGATATAAAATTAAAAGCAACGTGAATATTCACCACATTTGAAATGCCATTAAATCTAAAATAGCGAGCTAACTCATCTCTTGGGGATGATTGCCGTGATGCAGTGGGATGCAGAAGATACAACCCAGCATTCATCTCATTCGACAACACTGCTTGGGCTAGCGCCTGCGAGGCAACATCACCTTGCTGATGATCCTTTTACGTTGGAGGATGAATTTTCGTTCTACTAGTAACTAGCTAGGCGAAGGAGATAAAATCCCTCGTAGAATGTGGTTTCCATATTATATTTATTAAAGGTACAATAAGTAAAATTCAAATCCCTGATCAAATTTTCAAGCGTCCTTTTCCAAGGCCTCTCTCCTCTGGTCTAATCTTAGAAAACGCTTCATAGATGGCGGCACGGGCGCCGTGTGCCGTCTGTTGCCGTTTTCCTAAAGTTAGATTGAATTAAGTTCTGTCGCTGCGGTCTATTGTTGCAATTGGGTGGCTTTTTGTTTGCGGTTGCGGGCGTCTTTGGAATTGATCCGTTAAAGGCTGCTAAGAGTGAAGCTTCTGTAATATTCTCTACGTTTACAGGAATACCACGCTCGGGTGAGCGGAAACATTATCCCCTCCCCCCTCCCCTCCCCGTGCGCTGCGCTTTGTGTTATAAAACGTATTATTTCCGACCGTTTTAACTACTACTATAATGTGGAATGTTACCGAAAACAATAACGTTTTGTTGGTCGTTAAGGATAGTAGTTTTAGGTTAGAGGTAAATTAAATAAAAATAAAACATGGGACTAAACATAACTGGTGAAATTTAGGTGTACCTAGGTCGTTTGAGAATTGCAGGCGTGATGTTTTGTTATGTCATATTAAAACACTTTGCCTGGCAATCTTCAGTGGTTGGCATCTCCAACGCCACATGCGGACTACGCATCAGAACTAACGACAAACAAAAAAACGTGTATCGTGCATGCAGTTATCCACGTGATTAGGATATTACAGCAGCCTGACCACAGCCGTTGGGTAGTAGCCCACCAGACACAATACCCGTGGACGGAAGATCCTCCCTTTTGAACGGAGAGTATGAGGAATTGGAGGCCGTTCCTTATACCTGTATACAGGTGTCCCCGAATATGAATGATTTAGCGTACAGTTACTTCATCGTGGCATGGCAACATCATCACATGCTCGACTTCTCAAAAAAATGCAATATCCTCAAAATAGTCCAATATCAGCATGCGAATATTGCCTCCAAAAAAATGCAGGAAGCCAATATAACAGCCACTCAATAGACTGGGATATAAAGATGATTTTGGTAAGTTCTTTTAGAAAGGTTGAGTCCAGCAGTCAATGAACTCGCTTGTATTTCTAAAGCACCCACACAAATGGAAGGGTAGGTACCGAAGCAGTTTGTTGGTTCTAACAACACAATAAACTCCAGAACAACGCGGTAATCCCGTAAAATTCTCTGAATACAAACACAAAATAGGGTAATACATCTCATTTTATAAACCCGTTATACAGTGTAAGTGCTGTCGGTTCATCCCGCGGGCACACCGACGGGGCTGCATCCTTCTCAACCGCCGGGGCGAGGAAATTGTATCCTCTGCGATAACCTGCACGACGCCTGGCGGTGGATGAGTCGTATGGAGTCGGAGATTGCTTCCGTCGGCTTTTATGAGAACTGCCGCAGTCAAGATGTGATAGCGAACGATTTGAGCTGGATTTGAAGCGGTTAAAATACGATGATAGCATGTAACACTTAGTGACTTTTTTTCAATAAATTATGAAGTGTAATGAATAGCAAAACATAATATGTGTTTTCGGGATAACAACAATTTGCACATTATAAACATTTAATGTTGTTGGATTTTAGAGATTAGTGTATTCTAGTTTTGTTCTGTTAGCACATCTTTTAGTGATTAACATAAAGTGATAAGTGAAAAAGAAAAAACACTAAAATGGTGAAAAGAAGGAAATTATTATTATTTTGAAAGTATTTTCTTGATTAACATGTTATTGGCAAGTTTTTTTTAATCAAAGTTAGTTCCAAAGAGAGAAATAAAAGACTGGTGAAGCGACAGAATGCCGGCGATACGCTTCAGTGTCGTAGTGGATGATATGTCAACAGTGTACCCTGCTCCGGACAAAAATGAGTGAGTTTAAAGTAAATCTTAGTTAATTGAACGTTTTCACGCGTTAAACGCTGAACGGATTTGGATGGAACTTGGATCATAGATAGACCTGCATGGCGTGTGTTAGGAGATAGAATACTTTTTATCCGTTATAAAAACACGGTGCATTCCTATGGCAGAATTGCCAACATTCGCCGGCTAAATCGATCGTCGATAAAAGATTGAATCTACCATCGAATCTTTTGATATCTTCCTACTCTCTATTATTCTCTTAATTATTTTTTAATCCAGATTTCCAATACAAACTTCAAATGACCTACTCCTTTTTCACGAAAGCGAGTATCATGAACTTCCTCAATTTCAAAGAAAAACTCGCCTCAATTTTTTATGAAAAACCTTATCACATTTCCAATCAACAAGAATAATGACCGGACCGGGAATCGAACCCCGAATCAATAGTTATTAAAAACCTCACGATAGGGCTCAAGTCTCGATATCAGCTATTAATTTCCCATTATCGGTCCCCGAGACTTTCCGGTTCTTTCCGAAGCGTTGCGGACCGGACCGGCGCGGCGCGGCGACCCCCGACACGTTCACGATGTTTTTCGGTCGATGTTATTTTGACCTTTTTACCAATAGGGTAGAATTTCTCGGTGACCGATTTAAAAATGTATTGAATGGTTTCACTAACGCTAGATGGCACAAGAATGAGTGCGAAAATAAAAGCGCTCTGTGCGATTCAACGCTAAGCTCAGAGCAGAGAGTTGCATAATTCAACAGCGCATAAATATTAGTCATTCAAGGAATACCTAATTGTTTCTTAGTGTTAGTGGTGACGGACATTACTACCCTGAAATTAAGAAACTTCTAGCCGATATAAAAGTTCTAGTAAATGGTAGAATTAAATAAACGCTTTGACATTACAACTATTTGGGTCAGTTTGGTATTCCATGAAATTAGGTCAGTTTCACCTCAATCAATCAATCCACGCCAAAGATACCTACCGCTATCCACTCAGAGAATAGCAGTCGAATAGTCTGCTCTACCTAAGTTAAATATTAAATAGTCATAACATCACGCCTGTAGTCCCAGAAAGGTTAGGTAGAGGTGGAGCTATAGAACACCCACATTTCGCTAGTTATGTTTAAGTCCCATGTAATAAGGGGTGAGCCAATAGTCATCAACTCGGCACAAATAGGTACAGACTCAAAGCTGTTGTTGGAGAAATTCTGATAGAACCTAATAACACTGGCCGATCTGAGAATCAAATCCAGGACGTAATATAACAGTAATATACGAAACTGACTTTCCCCTAAAAGCCAACAAGAGCGCATCAAAATAAACCACAAAAATAATAGTTAAAACTATTGTATGAAAAAGTTGTCACTCATCTACCAGGTCGTGTATGTACACGGAGGTTGCGATAACAGTGATAAGCGCTTGTTTATCGCCGCCGCGGGTCCGCCATGCACCCTGATTGATGAGCGGAACTGTCCGTGATAGCACATGGAAAAATGTGCAGGATTTCCGTTGAGTATATTTCTAAAATACTGAAAAACTGGGCACTTTTCAAAGTTGATTTATAGAAAAAAAATCCGTTGACCTGGTTTAGCACAACGTGGTTTATTTAAAAACGCAACTGAAGGAGGAGCTCGTAGCTAAATAGTAACAGCCGCTCGGGTCGATCAGGTTTAGGTTAAGCCACGCTTAGGTTGGTCCGTGGATGGGTGACCACCCTTTACATAGCGAGTTTCCTCCGTGCCTCGGAAAGCACTAAAAGTCGTTGGTCCCGGCTATCATTTGTAGATCTTTGACAGTGGTTACAGGTAGCCAGTGTCCCAAAAGTCTGACAACCAGTCTTACCAAGGGTATCGTATTAGCCAGTACTAACTGGGTTGTGGAGGTCACATAGGCAGTCTCTCCATGTGAAATACTGGTAATCAGCTGCATCCGGTTTGACTGGAAGCCGACCACAAAGTACATAGTTGGGAAAAGGTAGGCAAAAATTAAACTGCAGCCGCTATAACCGAGGCTAACTACAGGACCCAATTAATTTGATAAAACGTAGCATCGTAAGATTTCTCTTCATTAGTGTAGATTACTGTTATTTTGTATACAATGCTTGGTTGCCGGCTTCGTGAATGGTTACACCTTGTATAATCACACCAATGCAAAGCGTAGCCAAAACTCGTCAATAAATTGACGTCAGGTCGGGTTTACCATTCAGTTCCGGCCTTTTGGCGTCTGTTAAATATGTAACAAGTACAATCGTTTGTTAGGCGCTACCCCAAACTTTTGGGTACGATCCGGAACGACGCAGTTGATCGGCGCCCTTCGAATTAGTTATGAACTTATGATGTTTGATGGCCTTGTGAGGTAAAACTAGGTTATTAGTTAGCTGTTTATTTTGACTTCTAATTGTTTACTAAGACTAGCCTTTTGCCTCCTTCAACCCAATAGAAAAGGCTTACACATAGCAATAGTTTGAGTCTCTTATCGTTTATGCACAAAGGTTCAAGGTCAAATGTGTGACTTTGAGTTCGTTGTGCCTTTTCGAACCAAACTTTAAAACTTTTAGAACGTATTGAATAGCTGTCCTTTTTCACAAACACTAAGCGACTCCTAAATAAATAATTTTAAAATTCGCTGTCGCCTTTCCAAAAGAATTGAAAACAGCCGATGGTCTCGCGGTCGCGAATGCGACTGCTAAGCGTGGGGTCCTGGGTTGGATTCCCGGGTCGAGCTGAAAGTGTCTTTGGGTTTTTCCCATTAGGAATTTCGCAGTAGCAGCACGGCGCCGATGGTCAATCTCCGCTGAGATTAGCTGCCGTGATCGAACACGGTCAGCAGGACCATCAATAGCCCATTATAACTTTCCTCGATAACACTTCCATAAACCAGCAGTTACGATACCTCTTGTAACTTTGTAAGACTTTCGGGCCACTGACTACCTGTAACGACTGTCAAAGATCTACGAATGACAGCCGGGACCAACAGCTTACCGAGCTTTCCGAGACACGGAATGCTCTCGATATGGAATGGATGGTCACCCATCTACAGACATCTCGGCAAGCGTAGCTTAACCTTCGATCGGCACGTGCAGCTCTTATTATTTAGGCACGAGCCCCCGCGGCTACCAGCGGTTATTAGTAAGTTATTGGAGAGCAGGCTCGGGGGAAATTGAAATTGTTTCGAGAAACTGCTCGTTGAAGCAAATTAAGCTTTGTGGTTATCACGAAGTTTGGTTGGAAGTATGATTTGAAATCTTAATTTACGAAAGTCTGGCTGCGACCGCGTGGAGGTCGAATATTATCCTACGGGAACGAGCTTCCCTAATGGTGGCCGACCGATACGAACCATCACGTGTCAGTAAGATTTTACTCAGATCCAGCCTGTCCCTTTACTCCCTCTCCAGCGACACCCTCAGCCGAGGCCCGTACCCCACTGGGGATGCCCTTAGCGCGCTGTCGCTTAGTTTAGAAGTGTATGCCCCTGGCTGGAGGCCTTACACTCAAGGCACCCACAGGATAGTCCGGTTAAGCAGAAGCCAGCCTCATAGGTTGACCAGGGGGATGACATTACAAAAAAAAGTCCTTATGGTTTGTTCGGACATGGTTTGTCCGTGTACCTTACATAAATCCAAATCCGTTGCGCTATTATGGCACCTTTGTGTGTGCGTTAATAATGAAATAAAAGCAATTATGTGTATCGAATTGAAGCGTTGCTGTTCAAAGTAGAAACTATAGATTTGAAACTTTGAACCTCTCCTTAACTCTACTGAATACTGTCCAAAATAAACCTGAAATGTTACAAAATCATGTGTATGTTATTGTAAAAAATAGTACAATTCCTATCATTTTAGATACTCATTTTATCCTGATCTGATCCAAAATATAAGTTTAATTAACACAACAATGTATACCTTTCACAGCAACAATAAAGGATTAAACTTGTACATATATATGTACATATATACGGACTAAGTGGTAAACATTTCATAATCCTCTTATGAAAAATTAAACCACTCAACAGATGAAAACGGAAGGCTTACTGTACACAATATTCAATTAATCAAATATACTAGATGTGTACATACGTAGAAGGATGCGTGGTTAAATATTAACAATAGCACGGGTCCATCGAAGGTAAGGCTATACTTGCTGAGGTTGATCCATAGATGGGTTCGATATCACTCATTACATACCGAATTACCTCCGTGGCTCGGAAAGCACATCAAGCATTTGTTACCGGCTGTCATTCCTAGATCGTTGACAGTCGTGACAGATAGTAGTCTGGCAGTCCGACAAATAGTCTTGCCAGAGGGTATCCTGTTACCCAGTTGCTGGGACGTGGAGGTCAGGCAGCCAGTCGTTCTATGTACAATACTGGTCATAAAGAGCATTTGGTTAAACTAGAAGTCGACCCCAACATAGTTAGGAAAAGATTAGGCAGATGGCACGCAAAATACGCTCTTTGGACGTGGAGTTGCGGACACCAGCCCATTATATAATACAATACAATACGATTCGTATTCTTTTTAATAATAAAAATGGTTTGTAGGTCTTCGATACCATTTCTGTCGCGTGTAATCACAAAAGGTGCTTGCGGTCGGATATTATTGATGGCGCTGATGGCGAACAAATGGATGCGAGTTAATCTTTGACAGAGGATTCGATGTTGTCACCGAAATGGTACAATGATCGATGGGCATGTGGGGGATGCGACATTTTATTTTAATTTAATCGACTGTATACAAGTACTGAATTTACATTTTTGTAGCTTTTTCGGTAACAAACGGGGTCGCTGCGCTGTTATAACTTACTAGCTAATTGAAAAATATTCAACTTATCGGTAAAATTAAATATGCTAGCGTAACTATGCAGACGTGATGGGCATCATAACTAAACACGATGATCCTTTTTTTTTGGGGTCAACGACAGCATGATTTCTTGTTACTTATTAGATATCATAAAAGATACAAGATACTGATACCCATCACGTTTGCAGAGTTCCGCTAGCTATTTTACTGTGACCTTGTGTATTTACAGTAACTGATTTTTTTTCACTTGTGTGGTAAAGTTATAAAATTGTACAATGTTCTAAACTAGCTGTTGCCCGGGACCTTCGTCCGCGTGAAATTATTATAAAAATAATACTTCCCAATTTGAAACGGATTTTGTTAACAATTTAGACGGTTGTAATTTTTTTTGCACGGAACCCTAATCCTTTTTCTAAAATAAACGTAGCCTATCTGCAAGTAAAAGTCCCGACAAAATTGATCCGTTTCGGAGATTTGCCGGAACAAACAGATAGACATAAAAAAAAACAAAAAAAAAAGTTTAAATTACAGTATATACTTTTATATGCATTCAGTAAAAAGCTGTTACTTTGACATTACAAACAGACACTTGAATTTTATTTATTTGTATAGATAAGTAAACAGTTAACCGAAAAAAGCAATTCGATGAATCCATTTCCCCTTGTGTTTTATTCCTTTAAATTAGCTACAACATTCACAATGGGCGGCAGGTGTAATCACATGCCGTTCACTGTTAGTGGCAGACTCCGTAAAGTTAATGGTACAGCTCTTTACTCGATCACTCGGAGCTAGCTGATGTTATTGAAAGCTATAGGACTTGTAAAGCGGACTGCGACAGAATACTGATTAGGGATTATTGTTGTATGTGACATGAATGTACGTATGTACATAGATACTCGTAATGGCTGCCATCTTTTTTCATTTCATTATGTGAATAATTTGGGCTGGTGACTTATCACAAAAAAATCACTTCAGTGCAGGGGTACCCTCTCAGCCTATTACAACGCTCTGCCGACGATTTGGGATTTCTCGACTAGTATTGTATTAAGGGACGCACAGAACCAGGAAGTGTCGCAGAAAAAAGGGGAGGCCTATACCCAGCAGTGGGTGATTCCGGGCTGATATGATGGTGATGATGATTGTAAGAAACTAATCCATCATAAGGTACCTTAATCAGAAGTAGTAGAGATGGTTTGGTGCACAACCTTGGGGTAAACATATTATAATCGGGAAAAAAGAGAAATAAATCTGCGAACGAAACAAAGAGTTCATAAGCCAGTAAAATAACCACGATTCTCAACTGTTTCTAACATTTGAAGTCCTATAATGTATGATGACGAGATGATGAGATTGGTATGACAAAAATGCTCTTCACCCTCAGGTACGGCAGTCCGCACCACTCCAGATCGCAGTCGGTGAAGGCGGGGCGCTCCAGGACTGGGGAGCGACAACTCCTGGGGCTGCCCCAGCAGAGGGCGCGCGTGGCCTCCATGCCCAACACAGGCGTCGAGGAGGAGTACTACAGGCTCAGGCATTTTAGTATTACTGGTGAGGTTATTTGATGAACGATTTTGGTTTTTTTTTATTATTTATTTATTTATTTACGGAAATCTTACCTACAACTACCATTACAGATCTGCGATCCAATGCGATAGAGTGGCCTTACATTGGCATTGGCATTTTGTAGTGGAATATACTGCGAGAAGTTTTCTGATGTTCGATCGGCGAAATATTAGGACTTACTGTTAGATACTACCTCAAAGTCTAAGGTCGTTACTTAGCACTTTGACTAATAGTTATTACTGCCACTGTCACACAACTGTCAAACTACAAGTGCCCGATAAAGAGGGGATCATGTCCATGTCAAAGAATGTGCTACGTAACGTTTGTAGATATAGGCCTAAATTATCCTAGCTGAGTAGTTAGGATTTCATGAATTGGAATACGCAGGTGATGATAATATTAAAGAGACAACATAAATAGAACACCCGCTAGCTGCTGGCGAAGCTTATTTAAATCACAGCGCATCCTACATTTAGGAAGTTGCAGTAAAACAAAAGTGAATCACAGCTCAAAACAAGGATTCTGGAATACGGCGATACGGTTGAACCTCATCTGGCAGCACGGAATCGCTTTTCTATGCACTGTTCTGTCCTGTCCTGTACCGTCGTCGATGTGGCCGAGTGCACATTCCCACTCTATTTCTCGTTCTAGCAAATTTCGTGATTCCATGCTGCCAGAATAGATTCAACCCTAACTCCGTATTCTACATTTTTAATTACTTATTACCTAGGTAGTCAATCAACGAAAGTACCGGTCCCACCTCAAACAAACGTACCAAAGCTCACCCATTCACTTTGCAAACACCTTCGGGCATTCGAGCAATGCCTCAACGCATACATAATTCATTTCATTGATAGACAATCCGTAGCCTGACTCAAAGGCATGACAACGGTCTAGATCCAGCTCAGACCTAAGCCAACACGAGACGTTCTCAGAAACACATAGTTTACACTAAGCCTGATTAATCTGCAGTCCTAAGAGTATAGATTCAAGGAGATGATTGAACTCGGTAGATAATTGCGTTCTTGTAATTGGAAAGGTGGCATTCTAGCTAAGATGATACGGAGAATACGAGGAATTCAAGTGTCCCTAGTAATTACTTACGAGATGAGCGTTGGGAGAAGAATCTTGAAATACTTGAAAAAAACTTCCTAATATAAATGTAGAATGTACTACTTACCTTCACAGCCTATAAATTACTGCCAAACTACGAGGTCTAGAAGCGTGATATTTTGAAAAAGCATTAAAAATTTGAGAACTAACGAAAGATTTCAGAAAATTCATCCCCTAAAAAGGTTAAATAGGGGATGAAACTTCGCCCCATCGGGGTAAATGTTAAACAAGTTTTATCAGAACAAACCGACAATTGGTACAGTGTACACTTGTTGCTCTAATATCAGCAATTCTTCGTAAATGCTAGCCAGCGACAAACAGCAACATAGATTGATCGTTTTAGAAGACCGAAGTTTTTATACTACCACACCTTCGAAATGACCAAACGCCATCATCAAATTGTTTTCCCTGACCTCTTGAAAACTCCTAAACATAACAGTTACTGCCAGAGATTACTCTCCCTCCCATAGCTTACAGAGCAAGGCGCTCATTACCCGCCCTAGCGTAAAGCCTCGCCATGAAAGTAATGGATATCATTTTCCCCTCTTTTCAATTAGTTCGCAGTTGAGTTAATCGTCCATGCAAGGTTGAAGTATCTTGTTAATGTATATGATTTGTTTACAAAGGATAATGTAAAAAAAAACCTACCTTACCAATCACCCTATATGTCTGTTTAAAAAGGGTTAATTAAATTTGGCTTCGCAAGATAACTTAGTGGTCCGTATCTCTGTCCGAATAGTCTACGGTAGCGTACAACAAAAGAGCTTTGAAACCGAAGCTTGAAACAAGACGGGCTAGTAGAAAGACCTAGAAATGCACGAAATAATTCTACTCTATTGTTCTAAATTGTGGATCGAATATAATTTTGAGAGTATGAACAAATTATGTGTTTAATTAATATTACGAAATATATAATATTGCAATGGAATATTGACACTAACACCTTTTAACTGCGTTCATTTCATGGGTGAAATCCACTCTTAATGTTTTTAACGGACTACCTTTTCCACAACTGACCAGCCTTCATCTCACCAGGTAAAGGCGTGGTGAACCGCGGCGACTCGCTCCGCTCCCGTCGCTCTCGCTCCAACACCTCGGTGGCGTCGAGCGCATCCAGCACAGAGGCTGTCACCAGAGCCTCGGCTCCTTGCTCCTTGGCGTCTTCTAGGTAAGAAATTTGAATTAAATCACGAAACACAGAACCACACACAGGCACACGTATAAAAACTGCATTTTGAATCGCCCACTTGTAGG
Organism: Noctua pronuba; assembly: GCA_905220335.1. Taxonomy (NCBI): domain Eukaryota; kingdom Metazoa; phylum Arthropoda; class Insecta; order Lepidoptera; family Noctuidae; genus Noctua; species Noctua pronuba. Next base: position 514,427 of record LR999913.1, read on the forward strand.
AGAATTGTATCGGCATGGCGGTACAGCATAGGGTCAAGATAAGCCAAGAAACAGCTTCCACCGAGCTTACGGTGGGGCCAAACAGGTGCTGAGCTGATCCGGTAACTGCTTATGTCGGGTTGACGCCTGGTTGACAACCAGCAGATGGAAATAGGTGATGCCAATCCCATGCAATACATACGCATATACTTGTAACTTGACCTTAGAGGCTCAGTCAAAGACAAATTATTTCTGTGAACATGCCGCTAGCTATAGTATACCGATCCTTACACAAATAGCTACAGTGTACAGTTACCACTAATTTAGGCAAAGGTTGCGGTCACTGGCCGTCCGTCAATTACGGCACTGCTAGTCTTGCGGTAGATCCAGTTGCTAATTAAATATGGTTAATCTAGTGGAAATCAGCTACTACTGCTGAGTATGAAGTCTTGGGTTCAATTGCGCAGTCAGGCCATGTGTAATTTCTCAGAAGCAACCCAGACTCTATATTTGTGCCCGGTTGCTGACAATGGGCTCATCAATAAATAATAAATATTCCTGACAAAATCAGGTTACTCAGTAATAGTTTAGCTTGCCATCAGTGAACGAATTTTTGCAAACGAATCAGTGCATCGTTTCGGAGATTTCCACCTGCAGTCAAATTCACAAACTTTTTTTCTTTATGATATATGTATAGAATATTGACGGTTTCTGAATTGGTTACTTAGTTGATTTTTATAAGCTTTGATATGTTTATAGTTTATGAATTTGAAGTGTTACACGTTGGTGTTTATCCAACCAACGATCTCCAAATAAACTAACTAAACTAAACTATTGTCCAGGGACTCATCGGCCGGCCTGAGCTCGTACCGGGTGCTGGTGCTGGGCGCGCCGGGCGTGGGCAAGTCCAGCCTGGTGGGGCAGTTCATGACCTCCGAGTACCTGCACGCGTATGACACCAGCATCGGTGAGTTGGGGACATATTTACTGTTTAGTTGATATCTTGCTGATGATTTGTTGAGTGTTTAAGAGCTATCGCCAATGCCTTGAACAGACGGTAATTAAGGCGTTGACTCCACTTTAGTCGAGACCTTCCTGTAAATGAAATAAATGGAACCATTGAATTTTAATCGTCGAACAAGGGCTAACACTATCGTTAAAGTCGGAAACACCTGCACGCGTAGCATGACCACCGTAGAAACGAGTTTTGTCGATGAAAGAATCGTCGAAATGATTTCTTTTCTTCATCTGTCATTTTGTCGATTCTTCCATCGACGAGACGCAGAAATAGGAAAAGCTGATAATCCGGGTAGTAATAATGGTGACGACGTGAGTACTTGGTCCGGTCTACTCAACATGGATTTATAGAAATGGTTTAAAGTAGTCTAATTAAACTTATGTTTGATACGCCACTTCCGGCGTATTTCAACTGATGTTGACCCTTTCTGACAAGGGTTCCTGTACGAAATGAGCGCTCGATACAGACCACGTCACCCAAATGTAGAGCATGACGTTACAGATGACGAGTCGGGGGAGCGCTCCGTGTGCGTGCTGCTGGCCGGCGAGGAGTCCGAGATCACCTTCCTGGACGCGCCGCCGGACAGTATCATTGTGAGTCTCGAAGCTTATTAATCCTGATTTCTTACTTTCTGAAAATAAAATATATAAGTTCACATTGCCAATTTACCGCCCTTACGGATCATGTAGCTTGGCGAGTAGTGCCTGCCCTCCAGGCCATTTATTTTTGGCTTCTGCCACAGTCAAGAGATTATTTAATTGCAAACAGTGAAAATAGCTTGGAGCATTCACCTGGTATTTGCAATATGATGTCTATTTTCAACTATGTATTTAATTGGGGCTGCGTACTGATAGCATCTAGTACGACTTTGTATCAGACGGATTTGTAACAGTATGTATAAATAGGATGGAGTCCTGAGTAAATGAGCCCTCTGGACTATCTCTCATCCTATCGATGACATATCCTTGACATCAGTAATTCAAGATCTACAAATTTCCTTAAAATCACAATGTCGCAATCTACTTAGCTTTTCCTACTGAAAACTCCTCATCCACCTTCTGTCTTACCCATCACTAGAGAAAATAGATGCCTCATCCTTACATCTGTCTTTTCCACCTTCCAGACGGAAGGCTGTGCGCACGGCTACTGCGTGGTCTACTCGACAGCAGACCGCGCCAGCTTCACGGAAGCCGAGAGGAGGCTCCAGATCCTGTGGGCGGCTGGTCACACCGCGCGGAGGGCCGTCATACTGGTGGGGAACAAGGCTGACCTGGCCAGGTCGAGAGCTGTTCCTACTGATGGTAAGTTATCATAGTATGAGGAGTTCTACTACAACTGAGCATGGTTCTCTTTATGGAGTGACTTTCTGACCGGCTCAAGTCGATTCCGTGACCGAATGACCTGAACAGTAATGGCAACAATAACCGACTAATACTTTCGACCTTTTGCTTTTGTATTTGCCTTCATATAAATAACATCTCTAGGATCTACAAACATTTTGAATTAAACATACATTCTGGTTCTGATGTTTAATTTAACTTTGAACATAAACATTAAGTATTAACCAAGATATTAAACGCACCAATTACAGCTCAACTCAAACAATTCAAAGCATTAAATTTTTCCGAAATGACCGAAACAAACTCATGATTAAACCCAGATCTCGCCAATTATGTTCGTTAGCACAAATTTTACGTATTTAATTAAATTCTTGACGATTTGTGTACATACCAATTAGTACCGACAGACGCCCGCTGTTAACAACGATACGCCACATTTTGCCAGCAATCATTTACCAGGCGCTTGTAAATATTATTGAATTAATCCCGATATTTTTCATGTGTGATGTGCATCCCATTAATTAATTTTCGTGAATTGTTATTGGCTTTTAACGCTCGTGTACCCCTAAATAATAGGTCGTCGTAAATAAACCTGTCCAATTTAATTTGCGCGCCTGCGAAATAAACGTGTATGAATGATACGTTTACAATTTAATTGCTGTTAAAATTTTGACAGGCGTTCTAAGTAAATTCATTTGCCAATTCTCGTTTTAGGGGACTTAATACGGAAGTTACTTTCGAACACAAAAGTTGTAGATTGGCTAGATAGGCCTCGGTTTTATGAAGTTCTTTAATCAAACTGTCAATTGTATCCATAATCTTTGACAGCAATCTTTATTTGAAATCCTATTATTTTTCGTCACTTGCGTAAATCTTGATTTATTCTTACAATCACGATGTATTGATCTATTTGTGTAGTATTTCTATTTCTATTATGGCTAAGTGATAGTATGTATCTAGTAACATTAAAACTTTATACGTAGCTATCCTGCGATTGATGTCTCTCCGATTGTGAAGGAATGCCGCCTAATCGAACTATGAGAGTAAAGAAAGAGATAGAGCACCTGTCGGCGTACACGTCTTGCACACAATGATTATATTCTACTTCGATGGCTAGTCTTCGCTGAGATAAGCCGCCATGACGGAAAAACGGTCGGTAGAGTCTGGCGCAAGGAAAAAAGCTTGAGGCAAGGCAATTTAACACTTTCTCAATATTAATATTGAAACAAAATAGATTACTGAATATTATTACTGCTGAATACACATTAATAGGGGTTCAACTTAACTTCCTTCCGTCAGCAACAATTCAGTCATTTGTTCAGTGACGCACGCTGTTTAATTTCCTTTTGAATTTTCCTTTATCAACCGCTCGACTGGACCGGAAGTCAAATTAAATCTGATTTATGCCCATTTTCACTAAGACTAAGTGGCACTGAATCATTGGATTTTCAACCCTCGACTCAGCACCAAAACTAGAAAATAAACTGTGTACTGTATACTGTATTGTATGTGCCTACATTCAAATTGCAACACACCTTCTTCACAATATTCTGGAACTGATGGATACAATATCAGAATTATCGCTGATAGCGGTATCTTCTAAACAACCTTTGGATAGACTAAAAGCTCTTATTTTGCATTCATTTAGGCTTTGCTTTATGTTAGTGAGAACTGCATTAAAATCCAATTATTGGAATCCGTATTCTATGTTGAGAAACACACGAAATTACGGCGGTACCAATACCCAGTATTACGTCGGAACGACTACACGAATTAAGTGCTTCATTTCAAACGCTAGTTGGCACAGGGAGTTTTAGCTTTGAACGTTTGCGAGGTGGTAATTGCAAACGAAATTAATGATAGATCTGTTAAAGTTATGTTTTCTAGACAAAAGGCAATTTTCTGGATAGTTAAGTTCTAGTAGTTTAGAATAGTTTTTTAGACTTGCCGACGACTCGGACACAATTTATTCGGACAGCTTGTCCGAATCGACACCTTTTCATTTTAATACGTTTTTCACTGACGATTCGGACACCCTCAAAATATAGCTATTATATGTACAGTCAGGGAGAAGAGTATTAAACTATAATTTATAGAAAAAGACGGTTACCAGTATTATTTTGATAGCTTACAGCGGCATATTTTGGTCACCAAAAAGGTACACAATCATACAGAAAAAAAAAAAAAAAAACCAAATCGTCACTCGAATGTATTTTGTTTGCAAATATATATTTATATTATAATATTCCAGAGGGCAAGAACCTAGCAACCTCTTACGAGTGCAAGTTCATAGAAACATCGGTGGGCATCAACCACAACGTGGATGAGCTGCTGGTGGGGCTGCTCACTCAGATCAGACTGAAGCAGCAGCACGCGGAGAGAGTGAGGTGAGCAGTGAGCACGTACCCGGCGCCACGTACCTACCCTTCACGTAGACATTGCGTATACAGGGTGGAATTTTGGGATTGGGCAGTAGGGTAGCTTAATCGTTGTGGCTACAGGAAAGCAATTTTAGGAGATCAACCTTATTTTTTTGAGAAATTTTTATCCACAGATTTTTGTAATGTTTACAGTCAGCAAGAAAAAAGCCAATTTTCACTAAAACTTTTTTTTGGTGCCAATCAGTCCTGTTTCTTACAAGGATCAAAAAACTCTGTGGGAACAACTGAGGTTTAGGTACCAGAAAAATCATAAATCGCAAAAAAACTTTTACCATCCATTTTGTATCACGTAAACGCTACACACACCAAGGCCCTTCACATAGGCAAAAATAAAAGCTGAAAGTGCATTGATGTCGTGTTCCAGAAAGCGCAGCAGCTCCCGCAAGAACCGTGCGCGCGCGCGCTCCCCGCTGGAGGCCGAGCCGCCCGCGCCCCCCGCGCCGCCCCCCTCCGTGTCCGCCAACAGCACGCCGCGCAAGCGCACCAGGCTCTCCGCCAGCGTCAAGGTACGTACATCTACAGGCCGGGCCGCCCGCGCCCCCCGCGCCGCCAACAGCACGCCGCGCAAGCGCACCAGGCTCTCCGCCAGCGTCAAGGTACGTACATCTACAGGCCGGGCCGCCCGCGCCCCCCGCGCCGCCAACAGCACGCCGCGCAAGCGCACCAGGCTCTCCGCCAGCGTCAAGGTACGTACATCTACAGGCCGGGCCGCCCGCGCCCCCCGCGCCGCCAACAGCATGCCGCGCAAGCGCACCAAGCTCTCCGCCAGCGTCAAGGTACGTACATCTACAGGCCGGGCCGCCCGCGCCCCCCGCGCCGCCAACAGCATGCCGCGCAAGCGCACCAAGCTCTCCGCCAGCGTCAAGGTACGTACATCTACAAAAAAAAATGCAATTTCCCTTTTTTCTACGATAACGCAATATTAACAAGAAGGTCTACATAAACTAACATTCTATCAGCGATAACGATCATTGAAAAGTAAAAAATGTATTGAACTGACTTGCTTCCAAAAAGTTTTGTTAACCCTGTTGAAAAAAACGTTGGAAATTATTTAATTAGGTAGTAATATCAAAGGATATTGAGCAATAGTAAGCCGTTAACCGGTAACCATTCACTTCCTAAATATTAAATAAGGAAGTGAATCGTGGTAGTAATAACTAAATGTACCAATACGGTTAAAGTAAAGGTAAGTTTTAATGAGTAATTACAAGCCTTAACATTTTTTCGCAACTTAAGGCACAACGTCTGTCCACAATCTGGTGAGCAAACCTTTTAATGAATTTTCGTTCCTGCTCTTTATGAAAATAATTTCACACAGTGAGACTAGACAGTATCCACAAAGCAGTAATACAGCGAAACAAGCTTTGTAAATGGTAGAGAGAGTACAGCTCTTTGTGACTGAGTTCGCCCAACAAAGTGCTAACGCCAGATCTTTTACTGCTGCAAGCAGCATTGCTGTATTCTGGCAAAACACGTACCCGTTTCGACAGGACTTTCCCGATTGTTCCCGAACGGGAACTCACTTGCGTTACCTCTGGTATTGCCGGCACAAAGATAGACACTGTTTTTTTCAATACACCTTGTTATCCCCAGGTCCGAGGCCTCCTGGGCCGCGTGTGGGCGCGCGACTCCAAATCGAAGTCGTGTGAGAACCTGCACGTCCTCTAGCACTCGGCCGCCGAGTCCGTCGCCTGCTTCCCGTTCTTCGACTGTGCTGCCACCTACACGTGAATGCGTGGCAGTTTGTGGGGTGAGGTAGACTGGGTAGGGGTGTAGTGTGAACTGACATTTTTATTCTCCTAAGGTCAAAATTTACCAAAGAAACTGAAAGTAATTAACACATTAATTTGAACTGCGTTCAGAGTCGCTACATAATATTGTAACTGACAGCCCTTGAACTCGGTCTTAACGTAATGATCGCGTTCATTTCCATTGGTGAAAGCTCTTAATGTTCATAATATAAAAGTTTACGTTGATACTGTATCAATTGAAGTTCAAACGACCTTTAATCATTTAAAGATAGAAATCTGTATTTCTTTTTGACAATAAAGGATATACATGTAATGTACTGTCTTGATATTTTACAATCAGTTTATGAGAAAACAAAAATTTCGTTCGGGTACAATACAATATAATCTTTACAACATTTTGATTTTCATTTTTACTAAACTATTTAAATTATAATGAGTTCACACTACGTCTAGAGCAGTCTAGTTCACAGCTCGTCTGTCTGTAAAACTATTGTCTGTCACCCCATAGCACCCCTTGTAGCGAGAACCCCAACACCTTAGTATTCTGCGAGTCCTGTAGAATTATTGTATTTAATCTTCTCGTCGACAGATGGCGTTAAATTAAAACGCCCTCTGTTGACGGTTAGTTGAAATAATATTTAAATTAGAATAATAAAACCAATATGAATATTAAACCAATATAATTGGTTTCATTGTTCTATAAATAAAAGGGTTTTATTAGTCTCCTAATACTTTTAGAGCTTCTGACTTGTCTAAAATATACTAAACTTGCTACGCTAGACAGAAAAACGGGTAAAATAGATAATCTATCGGGAAATGACGGATCGGCGGTAAACAAATAAATATTAAATGAATTAATGAATTTGTTAACAAAATATAAATGTTGGAGGACTGAATTTAAATAAATGATAGTAAAAATAAACTATTAAATGTTTTTTGAGAGTGCGACGGCGTTGTTAGCATTGTGGCGATAGATGGCATTAATTGCATCAAGATATCAGAATTCTCAGTATTTATTTCATATTATATCGATTGAACCAGTTAATGAATAATGCTTTTTAAAAATAACAGTATTTATAACTGATTAATTTGATTACACGCCATCTATCGGAATGTTTTAAACCAAACGCCCGTCACTCAGTAGAACGGTTTTAAATTGTCATTTCAATAATAAAAAAATGGGAAAGAATTTTAAAAATATCGTATAGATATTTGTAAACGATGGTATTATTCAAAGTAGTTAGAGAGGCTTATTGAGTATTAGCTAACGAATGACTAGAAATTAATAAAATATATAATTGTGATCCCGGTGTGTCTCCTTAAATTAATGTTTGTACTCCAAATAGATTTATGTCATTTTATATATTATAAATAAATAATTATTATGTGTGACTTTGGATTATTGCAAATAAAATTATAAGTTATGTATAAGATGGAAAAGCTGTCATTAAATTTTAAATGTTTTTTTTTAATGCAAGCTGTAATGTAGCAATTTAAATTATTTAATTATAAATAATTATGTTTTACGTGATATCGTTTATCTAGTCGTAACATTAAGAATGAATATTCGCTGTACATTTATTCAAAAAATCAGACATTATAGTGATCGTAATTAAATAAATGTAAAAATTATATAAAATCCCGAAACTCATTGTGTATCTTCCACTAAGTGTAACCCATAACATTACCTATGAAATATCTAACTTATTATGTAACCTACAAACGTTATTACGTTATTATTATTAGCCAAACTATTTAACATTTTATACTAATCTCAGGTAAAATAATCTATGTCTATTGTCCAATTATAAGAATATGTACGATTTATTTTCTAATTTTATGACATTTTTAACGTTACAATTAAGTGTACTAGCAAAAAGACGTAAATAAGCTTACAACTTAAAAGAGCGTAAGTACACTTATGACTTTATATCGCTTCTAATTTCGTTATAAGTATCTTTTCTAACTTTTCTACCTTAATCATACATTTCAAATTCAGATATCGTATTCACTTTCATGATTCACTTGTAAACTGAGCTTAGTTCTGCTAAAATGTACTAACCCACATCAAAGTCTCTCTTTGTCCGAAGTAATTGATTTTCGATATTTGACGCTGATTAACTCCATATCCATTGTAAACATACGTTTTGGATGGATATGGGACTGATTTTACTTAACAATAATATACCACTTTTAGAATACTGGATTAATCATTTTTATACTTGTAAAAAGAAATTGTGGCTTGACTCATTTTCGCAGAACAAAGCCCTAATTGCATAAATATATCAACAAAATATTTGGGTCCACCGCTGCAAAATTTGGCGTAACGAATTAAATTAAGGCTATTGTTTGTTTATATCGTGAAGAGTACATAGCTAGATAGATGTAGAGCGACGTCATTGATTTAGTCATCAGCTGACGACAGGGCTAGAACGTATCGCTTAGCGTAGCTTATACATAGATGCTATAGAGCTGGGATGAGGGAAGCTGGTTATTTTGCTCCGTGCACATCTCGGGGAATTAAATTCGTCTTTAGACGAAGAAAGAAAGGATTTTCTTTAGATTAAGAAAGGATTCTTGAGCTGAGGTCAGACGTGTGTATAGTATCCATATCTGTACACAGAATATCAGATTATTCTGCAAATTGAAGATCAAGTGATTTGACATAAAATCTTGTGAACATCTGACTACAGTTAAAGGATAAAATATTGTAAATGATGGCTGAAACTAACACCAATATATGAAAGTATAATTAAAATAACATTCGAAAAGATTACGAACTCAAAAACATGAAATAAGAAAACAGAGAAGGAACAAAAATTACGAGTCCATCCAAAAAATAGATTGCCAAAGAAAAATTACAAACAAAATGTATGTTCCTCAAAATTATTAGGGCGGCAGTTTGTACCAGTTATTAGAAAACCCGCGTAGTGTTTTTGTTTCCCCTTAGAATCGACGCCTTAGAACTTAGAGCATGTAGACTGGAGGGATAGAAACCGAAGAAGCAATCAAACGAAAAAAAACAACGCACACATGCGCATATAAAGGACATATGCACAAAGTACGCCCAAATCCGCAAAGTACGTCCAATTGCGCAAAGAACGCCAAAATCGGCATAGTACGCCCAAATGCATAAACTACGCCCAAATGCACAAAGGACGTCTCAAAACACAAAATACTCCATTTAAATACTGAAAATACGCCCAAATGTAAAACAAAATATTTTCAGAATAATGTCGACTCCAGTTTAGATGCTACGAGCCTTAGATTTAGCGGTGTTATGTTAAAGGAAATGATTTCAATTTGAGTGCCTGATGTTCGGAATAACATAATTATTTGATCCCTCCGTAAAACCTGTTTGCCTTATTTTATTAGTGTCGTGTTAATTTCATAGGTGGCGCGTGCTAGGTATACATAATATTATATTATATATTAGTATTATTGAATTACTAGTCGTTAAAGTAATTTAGATGTATTTTTAACTTCTCTACTCGATGTTAAATTGTAATTCAGTATTGTAATTATTAGTATTCTGTTGAGTTCTGGTACTTTGATCGACTTGCTGGTTATGATAACTAGCTTTTTCGACATCTGACAGGTTTAATAAAAATAAAACAGCATGATTATAAAACATTGTCATGCTCGTGCTACAATCAATTCAGATTATTAAAATATTCTTAAGAACCTCCAGTCGATCAAGAAACCAAAACTAACAAAATAAATATGAACGTGGAAGTTTTTAACGCTTCTAATCGTTTAACATAAGACATATTTTTAACCCCAGGGTCCAAAAAAACACCAATTTCGCCTCACACTTGGACTATCCTGGCCCATCCTAGACCACCCTAGACCATCAGCAGTAGAGTTTAGTCGTTCTTAGGAGGTAGGTTACTGATACATGGACTATAACTAACGTATCTACATTTTTATAAACTTCATCAACTGTAAATTAATACATTAATAATGCGAAAAATAGATTTTGTACGACAATTAATTGGAACAGTAATATTTGCTAGAAAGTTTATCTCCGGCTTCTTATTACAGATTACTCCGCGTTTTTTCAGATAACGTTTTTTTCATTGATGGAGCAAACAGGATATGTAATTGCTCTTAAAACGTCAAACGCGAATCAATTTGTAATAAAGAAAGTGATTATTTTGCAGGTTTCATTTCTAAGGCCCACTTTCACTAGAAATGACTAAATGCACTTAGCACTAAACGTTTTAAAACATCATTCTGTCTGTGTCATCTTCAAACGGATTTTGATCAGAAACAGGGCGATCTTTTAAACATTTTAGGTAAACGCATTTAGTGATCAGTGCAAGTGTTCCTCACAGTATTTAATAAAAGTAATAAGCTAGCTAGCAGTATCATGGGATTAGTATCGGAGCTACATATAACTGAGGAAACTCCTAGAAGAGACAAAGTTGTATCCAGGGAAACGACAATAAGGTATCGCGAATTAGAAGAATCGTGCCGTTTGACGTTTCTATAAAAATATTTATTAAAGCATTTATTAGGAAGTAAGCTTCTTTGTTTAGCTTAGCTTCTACGACAGGGAAGCAATAACAGTTTGTCAAAAAAGCGATATGTCAAGATACGCCCTCTTAACAAAAATAGCGTAAAAAGTCGTAACTACCGACGGTATTTACTTTGCTATTGAAAAACGACGTTGGCACGTAAATAAAACATTAATTTGCCAATGAATGGAGTGTGGAGCTAATTCTACTGCTGTATCCTTTCTCTTTCCCTCGCTTGCTTTGCGAAATTGTTCACACTTGTGCGGGAATGACACTTTAGTGACGTTCCTAGCCCAAGTCGTGGGTCGAACGAATGTCGAACATGGAATTTCGATTAAACAGGACATGGAACTTGATATCATCTACTTAAGATTATACATTTTGAATTCACCGTTGTTTTGTATAGGCAAAAAATGATGAGGTCAAATTAATAGAACCATCTTATCGAAAGAAATCAATCATCTCATGAAAAAGGACATTGATGATTAAATCTAAATCAATGTCAAGTGTATCTATCGTAAGTAACGATAGGTTAGGACTTACTGATAAGTATAGATTACCTCGTCATAATTGCCACAGTTATAAATAACTGTACAAATAAGCTTAATAAGCAGTAGCGAGTATTTTTGAAAAAAATGAAATCTTCCAAAAAAGTTCATCGAATCGAAGTTTGATCGAAATTCCATGATCTTTAGCAATCGTATTAGATCTTATTAACCTTAAATAGGTTCACGCCTAATTATAATAATCCCATCGGACCACGTTAAGCAATATATCTATATATTTGATAGGCCCGTAGATATTTCATAGATTTTTAGTAGGCGTAGCTTACTTTAGAATTTTATATTTAAATAGTAAAATATATTACTATAGTCGATGTCTCCATGTGAATACGTCATTTTATGTGTGTTTAAATATTATTCACAATTTTATATTATATGTGTTATTATCTAATATTAGGTAGATGACATTTGATCTGATATTGTAAAAAAAAATTTGGAAAAAAAATCTTAAATGGTAAAAAAGCCAAAAATAAGAAACGATGATTTTAAGACTTATTGACGGAACACCAAAAATTGTTTGTAGAAATAATAATTAACAAATAAATATTTTTACAATGTCAGATAATAAATATTTATCAGTGTATTATTAAACAACATTTTAGATAACAACATTTATCCATATTGCATTTAAAATCTTTTACTGGTAGTAGAAAAAACTGTCATTTTGTAACATATAAACTTTTTGGAAAAAATGTACCTACACATTGTAAAAATCTTGTGAATTTTGTCTATTTGCACGTTAATTGTGGTCTTAACAAAAAGATAGTCAAGGACTACTCGCTGCTATTAAATATTCAACGTACAATTTGGTAACATTTAAAACTAATCGAATATAAAAATATCGTTTTATTTCTGCCGTAAGCAAAACTTGCCGGAAACAAAACTAATTCTGTTTCTTTCATCTTCAAACGTTTGGGAGAAACAGAAAGATGTCTGGAATACGTTTAGCACTAATTAAACGCATTTAATTATTGCAGGTGCAAAACTCATTTTCCACAAATTATTTGTAAATAGACAAAATAAAAGCTTAAAAAACCGTGTATCGCACATTCTATAGAAAAATACTTTAAATATACATTATTGTAATAATCATATAAATCGCCAATTGACTGTCTCATCGGAATATCATTTTGAACTATAATATTATTAATTATTACATATCCGATATACACAATTTTCTGAAAATATTTTTACGCACAAAATAATATCAAGTTAACAGTTTAGAAAGGCTCAAAAAATGAGCAAAATTTTTGTCTTGGTTTTTTTTAAATTATTGTGCAGTAAATTAATTGTTTATCCGTTGTTAAACGTAATTTCGAAATATATTCTGATGTTTTATTATATAAAAATACATTATTGTTTTATTTAGGACCCCAAAAAATCCTCGGTATTTTTTTAATATAGCAAAATAAAAATGAAACAACTTGTTGTATTTCCAAAATTTTTATTATCTATTTCGTTACAAAAAATCTTAAAAGTAACTTACTGGGTATACATCTTTCTCTTAACGAATGGGAAATTGTCTCTTACGCAATAAATAGGTATTAAAACTTAACTCTATTTATTTACAATAATGTAAAGTTTTATTATTTGGGCAAAACAAAACATGCAACATGCTTGACAGTAGAAAAATGGGTATCCCTAAAAAACTTAGGTGAATTTGCACTCTTCATTTTGTATTTGTAAAATGCAAGATAAAAGGGGCAATACATTGTCTAATTAGAAGTTATGGTGGGAAACAAAAACCCACACACATACCTACATAAAAGCTGAAAACATAACTCTCCTTTTTCAGCAGTCGCGTGAAAAGCTCCGACACGGTTTGATCATATTTTAATGTTTCATTATTATGACTGCACGCTGCGGTCACTGTTTCACACTAGTACACCTCTGTCTAACCGTTCAGTGATTAAAGGCGTGATGTTATGTGTCCCAACTGCTGTATGGTTGTTTAGGGCAGCGTCTTTCCCAAACTACTAAATTATCACAAATCCCTCTCTTATCATTGCAGCCTCTCCCGCTTCTGTTATCAGCTTCTTTAATTCAATGATCATGTGATCAGAAGGTCTCGTTATCAAACCACTGCCACATCTTCGACTTTGTGTAGTCCAGCTCGTACTCCTCGCATTTCTGCCCAGTTATCCTGTGGGGACAAACAACACATATAAGTATTCTGTCAGGCTACACCTAATTTCCTCTTAGATAGATAGATTCTCTTTCCACAAGTAATACATATCCAGCAGTATTTGGTTATACTGGATGCCGCCCCCAACAAGTTGGTAAAGTGCAGATGTTGATGAAATTGCAACACTGTTTTAAAAGCTTTCACGGTTTACAACTAAACTTATACTGCCACTTACGGGATATATTCCGTGATTGTTCGTTACTTTGACCTACCGATATTTCGACGCCCATGCGATCATGGCGTTTGCAACAGCGTTGATGAAATTGACTCCGATCCCAGCCGACACCAGCGAGTTAAATAACCCTTGATATAGAGACACCTCACTTGGTATTTACAAGGCAGTGGTGTATGTAAGGATCGTAGCAGGTGGAGTTCTGTAGCTCATTCCTGTGAAAAAAAGCGTGAGGTGATGTATGTATGTGTCTCACCTGGTCTTCCTAACGCACTTGACGATGGGGTGGGTGTTCCTGAAGCACTGGGGCCCGAGGATGTTGAAGTACGTGACGCCGATCTGAGCGGAAACCAAGGAGTTGGTCTTCCGGAGACACTCGCGGAATTTGGCGTCGCAGCTGCAGTGAGACCTGGTGGAATGAGGGAATTTATGAATACAATGTTTATTGATTAATGATTAACCACTAAACTGATAGGTTACACTTCGCAAACTAATTACGTTTTAAGAGAGGAATAGTATCTCAAAACCTCAGATCCATATTTACGATCGTCACCAAATTTTTCAAACCACGTTGAGATAAGCTAGGTAAGTAAGGATCGGCTAAGTAGGTAAGTCATAATCTAGAGATCTCACAAAACATAGAATCGTATATTTTGTAAATAAATAAATATGTAATAGTATACAGGGTGTAAACAGACCCTTCACGAAGCCGTTAACCAAGCATTCTGTACACCAAACTAAGTAACCCTACACAAAAATTATTGCTGGGAAACGATTTTTTTTTTTTGAAAAATTACCTTTTACGGTAAAACTCATTTAAACGCATTCGAAACATTGTGGTTATGCATTGAATAGTAAACGGGTCATGGAGAGATTTAAAGTAAAGTTATAACATAAAAAAATTGTATTTAAAAAAAAACTTGTGAAAAAATTGGCTTTGTGTTATTGTGATGAAAGTCTGTGTATAGAAAAAAAGTTTCTTTGGGAAAGTTGTATGTTATCATGAGTACAATCACGTGTTTAAGTATCAGTCACTAATTACCAGTCACCCTGTATATAATAAAAAGGCTCGTGAATCTAAAAATATAATTAAAGTAGAAAGTACCTTGCTATTTCCTTATAACATTTAATTGTTCCATTCATTCAGTAATAATTGATAATCATCCACAATTATTAACGCCAACCATTTTAAATCAATTGCACTTTCAACTCTAAGTAAAAGAATATAATCGTGCTTAAAATCAGTAATTATTACTAAACATTGCATCATCATTAGTTCCTGAACGTCACCGTGATGATGCAGCTTTCTTCAAACTACAGATGTCTTGTCTAAATCCAGATGATTAGATAATTGTCAACCTTGCTAAAATGAATTAATTACAGTGTAGTGACTCGCAGGCCGGTGTATGATATCCGATAACTACTTTAGTTATTATATAACTACATCCGTAATGAAAATATTATGTAAATAAACTCATTACGGATATACTTCATGCGTATAAATGTCACATCCTAGGTAAATCTACATATTTTCTAGATTAAAGCTAACTCAGATTTACGATACCAACAGGAAAACATTGTGAGGTAAATGCTAGTAAATTCGGATATTCGTCAAAACACGCTGAATTGGTAGACTGTGCCTACTTATTAAGGCGATTCATTAAATTGATATTATAGCAGAGCTGAACAAACTGTGGTTTAAAGAAACCTCTCCAATTAGACAGTCAACTAGAATAGGAACAATATGTCACCTTGCCATATCTGCAGTATTCGTTTTCTACAAATTACACTTCGAACCGTACTCGGATACCATTTTCAACTTGGAGTAATGCAGGCTTATCTATCAGATAGCTGTATTTCTGGCTACCCCAATACACCAAGAAGCTCAGAGATTATCACCATTCTCCCGCCCCTATCCCAAGTTATTTGGGGTTAGCGCAACATGTTATTTTCTTCCAGACTTCTCTATTACTCGTCATTTCAGCAGCCACCTCATTTCTAGCCATATCACCCTGCACACAGTCCAGCCTTCGTTTCAAGCAGCTCACGGACACCTCTCGGCATACTAACAAGGAGGTACTAGGGAGGTAGGATACTCATATTTCTGCGTACCCCAATACAGCAAGCAGCTTACAGATGCCTCTCGCTGAGTACTAACAAGTAACAAGCGTGTAGGTAGGTAGATAACTTTCTCCGCGCGCCGATCACTTGCGCAAGCGCTTATCTAATGATGCAGATGCTTATTGCCGTTTACTGCTCCACGCTTGTAGCTGTGATGTAATTACTAATTATTGAAATCAAATGAAATTATTTATTCTATAAAATAATATAGAATACTATCTTATGCCCGCATCTTCGCCCGCGTGGAGTTCGGTAATTGTCCCCCGGGATCGTACTACCGGGTATCCTATGTGTTAATCCGAGTTATAGACTACCTGTGTGCCAAATTTCATCTAAAACCGGGCAGTAGTTTTTGCGTGAAAGAATAACAAACATCCAGACATCCATACATCTTCACAAACTTTCAAACTTTAAGTACATTTAAAATATTAGAAGGAAGTAGTAGGACTGAAAAGTTTCTGAAAAAGTTAGAAGAAGTCGAGAATTTGCTATACCAACAGATAAATATATTATTGAGAAAGAAAGCTACCAATATACCTATAAGCACAGATCACTTATAATGCCTTTGAAGTGGCACAGCTCTGGTCAAAGGTCATCTAAAGGAATCATCGACACACAGCAGAAGAAGAAACAGAGATTACAAGTCGATAAATATGGTGCGGTGTTCATGAAAATGGGATGACACAAAGTTAGGATTGCAATAACGCAATGTGCTATCCCGCATGGTTTCGCTGGATTTGGTATTCAGCATAAATTAAGCAAATGCAACATGTAGAAATAGTAGGAAAACCTGTTGTGCGTCATTTAGAAATAGTCCACCAATAACTCAATATTTACGAAACTCACACACAATGCCTTCCAGATTATTTAGGGTTTGCTTTTTTTCTGTCTGAACAGCAAAAAGATCAAAAAGGTGTCGTGTCGTACTCCTATCTAGTAGAGCAGGTACAGGCATCAAGTTAACATAAACTGTCCAACCTCATTCCTTATTTAAACTTAACCTTCAACATCTTATGGTTAAAAATCATTTGGAGAAATTTGTCATTTTGTGGTAACTTGATGTGATGGCGAATAAACCTAACCTGCTCCACTAGATAGAAGTACAGTTTTCAGATACCTGTACCTCGAAATCATCATCATCATTCTCCTGCCCTTATCCCAATTTATTTGCGGCCGTAGGAACATGTCTTCTTCTTCCATACTTCTCTATTCCGAGAATAGTATAAGTACTCAAGATGTTGTTAAAATTTATCATTCGCTTTCCCTCATTAGCAGACAACCCGAAAAGACCGAAAACCATTTATATTAGAACGTGTAACCACAAACAAACGGTTAAATAACTCCGCGCATTCCTCCCCAGTTCAAAAGCCACAATAGCGGCTTCTTTTGACAATTAACTGTTATTTAACTTCCGGCAGACGTTACACAAGATTGCGCAAGCGGCGCTTGTTACGAACTAAGTTAATCACACGGCGACGCCTCGGGAAGTCACATTGTGTAAGCGTCACATTGATTTAGTGCAAGAATGATTGAAAAATAAAGACAATTGCTTAGTGTTTTAAAAATAACATAACATCACGCCTGTTATCCCCGAAAGGTTAGGTAGAGGTGCACCTAATAGTACACCTACATTTCGCCAGTTATGTTTTTAAGTTCTATGTAATAGGGGTGAGCGTATTGCCATCAACCTGGCACAAAACCAGACTCCGTGGTCACTACTGATTCTTGATGGAAAAACCCAATTACACTTTGCCTGACTTGAGCAGTCGTGCTTACGACCACTAAATCAACGAGGCAACGAGGTTTTAAATACTTAATTACTTATGAATAATTTAAAATTAAATAAAGAGCAATTTGGTTTGAAGCGCAACGCCCTTTGATTGCATGTACAATAATTATTGAAAGCATCGTAATAACAACAACAATAGCAAAATACGTAAATGATTGTTTGAATCATTTCGATGATGGTCAATTTCCTCAACTTTAAAGAATTGACAGAAATGAGCGCTAAAGGTGATCAGTGGTTGTTCGTGCAATGAGCCTACACCTTATAGTATTGGTGCAAGATGTACTATAGTATATACTTGTGTAAAAATAAAGGGTGTAAAAAGACCCTTAACGAAGCCGAAAGGCACTTGTTCTCCTCGTCATTGTGATCATTTTTTTGTTCCGGACCATACCTGGGAACCTTCTAGTTACGGAGATATTGGGGCTCAAAGTTCCAATTTTTTCACAAGTTTTTTTTTAAATACTACTTTTTAAGGTTCTAACTTTACTCCAATTACCTCCATGGTCCGTTTGCTATTCAAAGCATCCATCAGCAATAAATTTTGAGCGCATTATATTGAGTTTTACCGTAAAATGTGATTTTTGACCCCAAAAAAAAATTTCGTTTCCCAGCAATAATTTTTGCGTAAAGTTACTTAGTTTGATGTACAGAATGCTTGGTTGACGGCTTGGTGAAGGGTCTGTTTACACTCCGTATATTTGGGCCTCATTCCACATGGATGTTATTGACTTCCTAAAAATACATCTGCCTCTGATCGTGATTTCGATTCCCGGGTAGGGCATCGTGTTATAGGGTTTTTCCATCAGGAATTTCTCAGTAACAGCCACGGAGTCTGGATTTGTGACCGATTGATGGCAATAGATAACAGGCGTGATGTTACGTCTGGACCCTTTCAAGCTCTGAAATAATAATTTGCCAACAGCTGATAATGAAAAACGCACAGTTGAAAGAATCAATTAGCAACCGGTTGTTAAGACGACCGGTTAGCATCTGCTAAGCAACCAGTCGTATCTTGTTACTACATCTTGCAATGCTACAGGCTTTAGGTCAAATTCTTCCTACATTGCCTAGCCTAGGAATGTTACAATATAGAAATTATCTACCTTAACTGGGCCATTGGGCCAAGGTATATTTAAGTACGTAGACGGTAGGTATTGGTTTCAAAAAAATAGTAATCCAATAAATAGCTTACTGACGCTGCGTGACTGGTAATTAGTGACCGATATTTAAACACGTGATTGTACTCATGATAACAAACAACTTTACCAAAGAAACATTTTTTTATACTCATTCAAATACAGCCGTATGAAATTTCGAGCCGCGCGGGTGCTCTGCCTACCTGGCTGTTGTGATATTGTGATAAAAGTGAATGAGTATAAAAAAAGAAAAAGAAAGTTGTTTGACCCTATATATGACATCAATCAATGGTTCGGTAGTATAATATAAAAATAAAATAGGATAGAGAAGCCCTTAGACTTGATCTTGTTGTTTGCAACAAAAATTCGTATCTTTCGTTGATGCGATATTTGCAAGCTCAAGTTCTTAGAGCGAACATATTTTTCAGAAGACCACGTCACGGACTACGTAGTACGATATTTGTTAAAAAAACTATGCATTTTTTGTGGATGCGTGTAATGTTCTTAGGAGTGTGTACAGAGAGAATTAAAACGTTCAATGTTCTTTTTAAACACGGTACATATTACAATTAAAATACTTTACAAAGATCGATAGACGCGCGCGCGAGTATTGCGAGGAACAGGGCAACTGAGGGTTCGCTGCGCTTACGACTCCAAACGAATACACAATGCGTGCGTAAGCGTTCCTGTACACTATACGAAGTGCTTGAAAATCCACAGTCAGTACATCGAAACCGAAAACCCAATGTTAGGATTATGTTAATGTCTCATCATCTTCCTGCCCTTGTCCCATGTTACTTGGGGTCGGCGCAACACGTTTTTTTCTTCCACTCTCCCTTGTCAACCGTCACGCTATCATTTACTCTTTTTTCTTTCATATCATTCCTTACACAATCCATTCATCGTTTCCTTGGTGTTCCTCTCCCTCTCCATCCATCAACATTTATATTTGTTAATGTCTGTTGAACACAACTATGTCTCCTGTTGACCACATTCAGCCTCCATACAAAGGACGGTAAATCAATACTAATGGCGGGCTGACTTGTGACCGCAGTTAGTAATCAATTAATGTAAACTGACACTGTCACTGTTTACCCCCGTTACACAAGAGCGACATCTAAATAAGGAGTCGCTTGTCATTATCGGTGTACAGCCCTTTTCCTAATTACGTTGGGGTCAGCTTCAGTCTAACCGGGTGCTGCTGAATCACCACAACCCAATAAGTGGATAACACGATAACTTTTGGCAATGCCAGTTGTCAGACCTGCGAGCTTCGGAAGTTCTCACTACACAATGACATAACGACGTCCAAGATCTACGAATGATAGCCAAGAACGACTGCTTCAAGTACTTTCAAAAGGCTTTCATTTAAGAGTCCCCTCGTCTCGAAATGAAAACGAGGATTACCTATGTCTAAAGAATCATTATGTATGTCGTACACTATTGCGAATATTCTACCAGCTCATTCTATCCTCCAATCAATTGATCAATTCAATATAATCATCTTTGTCGACACCACAGTTAGGCAATATTGCCCACTCAACCATAACGTTGCATACAAACTTAAACTCAAGCTAACATACAATAATATCACCCGTACCTCACACCATATAAGGTCCATCGCAGGTGTATGTCTTGGTAAGGAAGTACATATTAGCTGTGTCCGCTGCATTGGTTCATATTTGATAGGCATTAGGAAGTTTCTAGTGTTATAATGATATGTTTGGTAATTAGCTCGATGGGCCATGACAATAGCAATTAGGAGCCGTCGTGACGTAATGTTACGTTTGTGAATCCGGGAAACCTGGCTTGAGGTTATTGCACCTTTGGTAGAAAAAAACTTCCAATATAGGAGAAGCCTAGGTATCACTAGTGGAAGCGTTACTTGTAAAAAGGGCCAAAGAGATCTTCCTAACTAAGTGGAAATTGCTGTTTTCCCACTGACAGTTGGTCCCTATTGAAAGAGAGCTGGTAAAGTTGCGCTATCGAGAGGGTTATGCTCGTATTTTCTTTGAAGAATAAAATTTGGAATGCAATTATGCGGAATAGATCTGGAGTCTACTAGTTAGAAAGAGATGTCTCGAGTTCAGATTTCTCAATTTTGTCTTTAATAAGCAACGCAACAGCAAAATATTAATCAGTGGATCGGTAATGATCATCTTTAAACCGATTCGAGTCCCATCGCAATGTCTACTTTTACCTACATTCTTAATCTTATCATCTATCATCATATCATACTCTAAGATCAAATCCCCAAGAAAACCTAATCACCACCCACAGTTCATTGACCACCACCTCCGTATACCTTCCTGGTACCAACACGCGAGCACGCGACGCACGCAACCATCCACTATATACTATTAGTTATACTAAACGTACGAGTTCTCTGCATAGTGCCCTTGAACATGCGCAAGCGCCAGCCGAGCGTTAACGCGTTCTGTGTGACCCAGTAACCAATTGTGTTTGTGGGCTTCTGAGAGAATAAAAACTACACACTCACTCAAAATATAAAATTTACAAAAGCAATAAAATAAGAAAAAGGAAAATCTACGGGGAAGTGTTTTGCTCAGCAGAAAAAATGAAAACGACAATCAGTACTATTTAGCCCTCTGAAGACAAAAATGAAATCATTTTTTGTAAGTTTGCTGATTGAAAAGGCTTTATTAAGGGAGGGTAACCTTACAAAAATGGCAGAATCATCTAATCATTTCTTGAGTGCAGGTTCGTTAGGAAGCAGCTGTTCATCCATGAGGATGAACATCTTGCAAGCTGATAACGGTGGGAGACAAGAGATAAGGTAAGCAACACGCAGAATCTAGTAGAAAGAAACTTCGCGAAAATATACTGAGTAGATTTACCAATACACATTGGACCAGTGTGATGGATTTAGAGTCCACTCGGTGGGATCATTATAGGCTGATTATTTGAATAAAATATACGAGTATGTATGACGACCAGCTGACATGTTTGGCAAACATTTAGAAATCCCGATAAGGTCACTGTTTCCAAATCTATGTTTGCTGCATATTGTCAATATTTCTCAATAGTTTCTACAAGATGCTGCAGTGTCACTTAGTTGTCCAGTTGTGTGTAGACCTTCTGATTTGAAGGCCTACTCAACTCTAACTCATACCACAAATCTCTCGTTGGTCTTAAGTCACGTTGGTCTAGTGGTCGCAAGCGCATCTGTTCAGCATGAGCTCCCAATCTTATTCGCATTCCCAACGCTACTCATTTTGACAATTGAAAAATATTCATTGCGTGATTCGTGATTGTCGAGCAGACGAATTTTTTCAAACATCAAAAGCATTGAATTAGCAAGTGTCCTTCAAAATTTCCCTTCGGTTAGAGTATTACACAGTTGGGGTGCAGTTTTCAGAAACATTTTACAGAGCTGCTGCGAAAGTTGGCAAAAGGATAGGCAGATGAAGCTCTTTTAGTAGTAACAGCTCACAGGTCCATAAAGGATGCCCACTTTATTCCTTAGCAGGGTGTGATACTTGTTTGCTAAAGTAGTTACGAGCAAACAGGAGGACGTCACGTCCTCTTCCATCCTAATCAAAATATTTCTTATTTCTTGAAGAAATCCAACATTGCAATAGGAGGCATTCTTTTATATGTTTTCTAGTTTATCAAGACATACAAGACCACCGATGGAGACCTGGTTACTTTCCAACCTATTCTTATTGAAGCAAACGGTATACTTTCTATCATTGTGGATGTCCTTCGGTCCGTTAACTAGGTTCTATCTGTGCCGACAATTCAATAAAAAGAAACTACAACGAACTCCGTAGTTTCGCGGCAATTACTCGATTGTTTTAACTTGAGTACGCTTGAGTGGTGTAATGGTAGTTTTATGTTTTTTATTAAATTATCGCAAGTTTTTGTTGTCTGGTTATTGGTAGTTACACACTTATTAATTTCTTCAACATTCAATTTATATTGCTTTCTTTTTTATTGCCTATTTATTGGTGTTGGTAGAGTTACTAACGGCACGGTTGGCGCAGTGACTGAGCGATTTGCTGCTGCTTTGCGTGTAGTGGGTTCGATTCTCTCACGGAACAAATATTTGTATAGCCTACAAGTGGTTGTTCCGGTCTGGCTGTTTGTGTACGTGAGTTTATTTTTTTGTAAACGCACCCACGATACAGGAGACATCCCTAGTGTGCGGCAACGTTCTTAAGTGGTCGTAAGCACAATTACTGCTGGCATGAGGTCCTGGGTTAAATTCTCAGGTCGGGTAGTGTTATTGGGTTTTTACCACCAAGAATTCTTCAGTTCTTGGGCAGTTGCCCAGAGTCCGGTATTTGCAGCCTATGTATGTATGTATGTATAACGGGCTGGTTTCCGCAACTCCACGTCAAAGCGCGTATTTTGCGTGCGGTATATTATATATTTGCAGCCTATTAGGTGTTTCTAAGGTGTGCTGTGGGTGCAACTGCTATAAGTGCAAATGGTATGCTTTGTTATGTTGTGGTACTGCTACGTTAGTCTCTAGGTACACTTTATTGTACTTACTGTTTCATAAAATAGTGGTTTCAAATTTAGAATGTCTTCATGACAGACGATTTCGCACGTAGGAAGTGTTGAAAGGTGAAATTAACTAGAAACTCTTTTCAAATTTCAAGTTAGGCATTACCTAATGTTTGTAACAAAACGGTTCGTTTTTGACAATAAAACGGGCTGCAGATAGCAGATCTTTGTCATTACTATTCTTCTCAAAAAACGTGTCGCAACTGTCACTTTATTTGCCTAAATCATCGCATTAGGGTCATAATATTACCATTATGGCGGCTAATGCCATGGGTTCCGCAATTCCGTGATATTTTGTGGTTAAAATTATGGTTACACCATCGATGGGACAGTTGACACAATGGGCCATCAAAAAGGTGTTATGTGACAATATAAAAATTAGTTAAATTATGTTGTTTTTTGTGTAAACGTGACTACTTATTAGGGATTAAACGATGACGGTTGTAGTTACGCATTTATCTAAGTAGGACACTGGTTTTCACTAGTAAGTACCTATCGCTCTTGCTGTGGGTGAGCAAAGTTAATATGTAGAAGCAAAGAATGACTGGATGCACTCAGCTTAGCTAAACTCTCTCAGTATCAGTTCATACAGACGCTGTTCCAATTCTTGTCATAATCTTTTAATTATGACATCCACAGCGAGAGTACGAAACTACGTCCTTTCACAGTTATTGTATCTATGCCAGCTGTTACCCAAAAACAACCTTATTGTAACTAGAATAAAGATCCCAGTGATATTGACAGTCATGAAAAGCCATAGATAAAATAACTGTAGTATAAACTTTTCCCAGAACCTCACGAAATTCTGGACACTGTTATCATAACACTGGTTCTTGTTAGCTTTCTCATAAGAACATCGTCTGATCTCACCTGGTGAACAGCCCAGTATTGGTGAGGCCATACTTGGTCTCCCCCGCGCGGATGTACAGCTTACAGGCGTCGTGCTGCCGGCAGCAGGTGTCCGTGAAGAAGAACAGCCCCAGGTCGCTGGAGCGCGCCGTGGCTGAGCGCCCGTCGCCGCACCATACTGTGCCTGGAGGTGCGGAAACGATGATAAATGATGCATCACGACAAAAATATTTTTAACTACATTAGATCGAGGTAATGGCAGGAGATTTGTAGGAAAACTGAATGGCGTCCATCGACTGGGAACGAACCTGTGTGAGGCTGATACAGAATCATAGAGACAGGCTGTAGAAGATGATTATGAGGACTATGTGACTATTCAACTCAGAAAAGAAACACCGAAACCAACTCAGAGGTCACCGTCTCTTTTAAACTGACATTGACTTAGTCAGATCTATTATAAATAAGCGTCTGAGATCGTGTTTGGAGAAAAGAGCCACACATATTTGAGTGGACCCATCCAGTCAGTGCAAGTTTGTGTCAGTAATTATACAGCTTAACTTAGGAGAGACAAGATGGAGGATCAATAAACATACCTGGGTAAATCGCCTGCACTCGATCCTTGAACGAGTCCACGACAGAATTAGCCACGTTGGCCACGCTGGTGACCCCTGAGGCCAGGCTGGCCACGAACCCGCGGTTGGTGTCCAGGGAGCCGATGTCCCGGGCGTCGGCCATCAGCTGGCTCAGCGGCATGCTGATGCCAGAGGAGATGGATTTCAAGATGCCGCGCCCGAATTGACCTGGGGAAGGATAGAAGATTTAAAAATCATCATTAGCCTGCCTTTTCCCAGCTATGGTGGGTTCGGCTTCCAGTCCAACCGGATGCAGATGAGTACCAGTATTTTACATGGTTTTAAAAAGATTTCAAAACGTGATTTAAAAGTTTTAGTATCCAAAGACAGGCTGCGTCGACCCCAAATAAATTGGGATAAGGGCAAAAGAATGATAATTGTTCTTGGTGAACCTTAAAAGTTTTGACGTTTCTTTTTAAAGATACTGTTTAGCATTTGCCAAGTAGGTTACATTGTTCATTCAGTATCTTAAAAAACCGTTTCAATTAAATACATGTAACTAGTCAAATCGGAAAGATTTATTGCCTAAACAAAAATCTTATGCTAAAGAATGGATAAGAAACAAACCATTGTGCCAACCTTACTATTGTCGTCTCCTCGAGGGTCGTAAAGGGGGACTACATTTAACAATAGCCATAACCCAAGGGCGGGGTCTCACACTTTTTTACATAAAACCCAAGAGCCAGATGTTTTCTTCAACCACAATAATATTCCAAATAGAAATTATGGACCTTAATAGTTATAGTTAGAGTAGCCTATGACCTTTGACTCTTCTACATTAAATATCTACATAATCATTATGTATTCTATTAACTAATAAATCCAGGGTCAAAGTTAACGACTGCCTTAGTTAAGCCCTTGATCTTAGTTTAAAATTACGATCGGAACCAAAAGGCATAAAACACGAATAAAATTACAATACCGTATTTCCCTTGACTCCATCACAAGATTGTGAAAGAATAACTATGGCAGTTTGTGCTTTTCAAGGGAGCGAGATTTTCAACATTTTGATTCAAAACAAGATAATGATGCAATATGATGAGTACATAGCAGTTTCACGCTCAATCTTTAAAATAAATAAAATTGAAGTGTGCTTGTAATTTCAAAATAACAGCTTTTTACTGATTACATATGAAAGAGTATACGGTACTTATAACAAAAAAAAACATTTCAGCAAGACTGATTTTGACGGATCTTTTACTGGCAGTTAGCTGATGATGAAAATCCTATTCAAACAGGGAAGTAATATATTTATAATAACTTCATGCGGACGAAGATCGCGGCCAACATCTAGTTTTATTATAAGAAGCAAGTTTATTGCTGCAGGCAGTGCCGCAATGGGTGTGTTAAGTATTTTAAGATGCCAGGATACCCTCGTCAGTTTAAATGTTTATGGGACCTGTTGACAATCCAATCTCCTTTCGATTTATATAAATCTAGTATCAATAGGCCTAGCACGAACGCGTTGAGTAAATCTAACGTAAATTCCAATAATTTTATTATATATATTTTAAAATAAAATGAAAATTATCCTTTCACGTACTACTTGCTTAGTTTTAGAACTTTATTATGTAGCTTTAAGCTTTCACGGTTTATAACTAATCTTACATTGTCACTTACGGGATATCTTCAGTGATTTTCAACTATTGTGAGCTCCCGATATCATCCCACGATCACGGAGCTTGCAAACGTCGCGGCGTCGAAATATCAGGAGCTCACTATAGTTGAAAATAACGGAAGATACCTCGTAAGTGTCAGTGTAAGTTTACTTATTGTGTTTGTTAAGTCTAGAAATGCTATAGGATACTTAGTTGTATTTCGAAAGAGTCTCCGATTGAGAGGCTGTTCGTTGCTATGCGGCACCGATTGTCGCTTGTTTGCATCTAGTACACTACTACTAAACTGTACAATTTATTGTTGGTTCTAACTCTATGGGAGAGAGCTGTGATTACTAGCATTGTGTAGGTAGGTCAGGTCACGCTGTGGTTTTGAAACTCCGATTACTTAGGCATTTTATTATTTTGTTATACGTTTATTTATATTTGGTATTTTATCGGTGGCAAGCTAGCTTATGTCCAAGTTCCACAATACAAATCATAAAAAAGGTTTTTTTTTAATTGTCCATAATTATCACCGACAAGCACAATTTGAAGAAACAAGACTCTCAATAAAAGGATTAAGGCTAATTTGTCGTGTTCTAATATATGAAAACACCTAACGCAACTCACACGACATATAAAATTAATGCAGTGACAAACTCGTGGACTTTTACAACAAAAAAACGTAACTATCAATATTCTAAAAATACCACGCGCTTATCATGACCATGGCTCCCCCCCACGGCCACCGAGACAGCTTCCAAACCGCGCTACTAGATGGCGTTGTACCGATGACGCGCATTCCTACATCGCGGTGTTAAGATTCTCCGCGGCTGAATGACCCTCCTCGGTTCGCCCAGTTCGAACCAAGACCTTACTTCATAGGATCATTTCTATAGTAAGCTCTTCTCGAGACTTTCACACTATGTGAGTCCTCACAAGTCACGTTGATGAGATGTGGCGCGGTACCCTGAGCGTGAGGCGGGCGATGGAAGACCTTCCGTCAGCCCTCGATGATCGTTCACTCCCCTTTACTGGGGAGCGTGGGGTACTGTCGCTATCTGAGTGGCTCGTTTTTAAACTCTATTATACATTTAAATTACTACCTACGACTCTACCTATACTTTCGCTTCTTTGTTGTTGTACATTAACAACGTTATAACAATTCGATGTCCTAATTCTCGCATATTTTCTGATTTTAATGATTCTAAATAATACCGCTACAATTTTTTTTTTAAGATTTCTTAAACCCCAGGTAATATGCAGTAAAACCGAGCAGACTGGAGAGAGGACCGGTCGACTGGACTTTACCGACATAATGTCAACGTCCATTATCCGCAGCCGGTCCGGTCGGTTTAAGCTACCCGCGCGGTTCAAACCTAAGATATTTCTTCCAACAATGTTAATACAGCAGTCACTTACGACCACTAGACCAAAAAGGCAATGACAAAATCAAGTATTTTACAAATTACTCGAGATGGATGTTATGATGATACACATCAGCTAATGTTTGTATATTGTCGGTTTTTCGAGTACTTCACAATCTGAGATAACAGAAATGCTATTACGGTTTCGTGTGATGGTGTTGCAACAATCTTTTATATCTAACTCCATGATCAAAATTACCCCGTATGGGAAAACATAAAATGTTGCACGTTACGAGGATCCATAAACGCTGGAGTAAATGTTTCTCGCAAGCGTTAAGTGGAAATGACATTGCTACTGTTTGAAAGACTAGCTGTTTTATGATTAACTAAAAACGACCAAAATATGAATAATTTACGCGTTTACTGTCTTTATGTGTAACACTTTAGTTCTTGCCAAATGACTGGAAACGAAAAGCAACATTTTCTTTTATTTTATCCATTGCTTTAACTAAACATAACTTAGGAGTTTATATAGCATCAATGGCTTGTGTAAAAGTATTACTGATGTTTGTACCTACAACTTTTTAGTAATAACTTGATTTATCTTACCAATCCCGCCATTCTCCTCCCGGCTCCTAAGTCTCTCCGCCTCCAACATCTCGCTCTGCCTCTGCATCCTTTTGAACAAGTCCACTAACCCTTTGGGCACCACTCGTTCAGCCACAGTCTCTACCACACTGCCAACCACACTGCCGGCCAGTCCAAAGATCACTGATAGAGCATCTGTCTTCGGAGCAGTAGTTGGTACAACATCTTTAGAATCGTAGTAATCTTCTGGGACTTCCTCTTGTTCTGTATCTAACTCTGTAAATATCGGCACGTCTGAATCTGAGTCTTCTCCATCGGTGCCTAAGTCTACTCTGCTTATATTCTCCCTACTTGTAGTATTCAATGGTACTACAGTAGAACTCTCAAAGTTAACTTCAGTGGCGTTCGTAAAAGGCAATAAAGTGCTTGGGCTTTCGAATGAAATATCAGTTGTAGTATCGTAAGGTTTAGATGTGTCTACTTCGGTGGTTTCTGTATATTTATTTGTATATTTCTCAGTGATTGGTGCCTCTGTTGTCGTTTCATCATCACTGTAATACGTTACAGTGTCAACTTCTTGCGTTGACGTCGGTAAAGTAACCGTCTGCTCAATTTCTACTTTCGGCGTTTTCCTTGTAGTTGACAGAGGTATAACTGTCAAATCAGGTTCCTCAGTACTTTCTAATATACTTACAAGAGTATTTTCAGTTGTTGTACTTAACAGTTCTAGCGGTATGACACTATAATCTATGGTTGATGTTGCTTCTAATTTGGTTTCGGTATTATTTCTATCTCTATCTAAAGTCTTATCAAAATCCTTAACTATTGTATATCTATGTGATTCTTTATTGAATACTTCATTGGAATTCCACGGGATCGTCCCATACTTCTTATTGTATTTGAGAGTGTATTCCTCATCGAAATCAATGATACTATTGTCCAGGTTGTCCTCTCCATATTTGTCGGGTTTCTGTGTGGAGACGATGGCCTTTGAGTGGGAGTATGCTGGACAACCCAATAGGAGCACAGCACTGATGATGAAGTGCCTCATTTTCTGCCTCCCACGGTGGTACATTCTTGTTGAGCCATCTGTAACAAAGGAAGAAAAAGATTTAGAAATGGGGTCTACAATATTCTTATTTTTTACAGAATTACCTGCTGCTGGGTACCTTGGGTATAGACCTGGGTATACCCATTCTGCCATGACTGCGGGTTGCAAGTTTTCCTCATCCAAGAGTTTCCGCCATTCTGACGATATCGTCAACCCTACTCAAACTGTTATTATGTACTAACACTAGGTATAAGGTGTGTTACTAACACTATGGATTTCCTTTATCCGATAATTGAAAATAAATAATAATAAAATCATGTCAGCAGTTTCTTATGTTATAGTTACAAAAACGAATCCTTCATACCTCATTATAGTGTTGCAATTATCCGTACAGTACAATAAGTATATTGTAAGAGCGTAACATAACATAACGACGTCTATTGTGTGGACTTACATAATTTTCACAGCAGATGCGCACGCGCCTGTCTGCCGTAAGTACGGTCAGTAACAAAAGTAGATTAAAACAACTACATGTGACTAAAATTATTGGATTCATTACTTTTCAGATTTTTTGTAGCTTAGAGTTTGTACCTGTTATCTGAATGATCAATGACAAACAACTATTCAATTTTGTTATTTATTCAAGTATTGTGCTTTCTTTGGCTGCTTTGAATGGATCGGTTTAATGTGTTAATTTTATTTAACCCACATTGGCACCGCGTGGTGTTTCTCTCCCTGTCACAGAGAGGACTCTTGTGTTCTCCCAGAAGGAGCGCTTATTGGCTCATTAATATTCATGAATCAGAAATGTTAATTGACTTTGATGTTGAGGGTACCAAGGTAAGCAGCGTGTGCTGCTTAAAGCGCAGGCCACACCGCCAGCTGGCGGGTGGGCATACGAGGCCGTTTTCATACTTCGTTCGGCTCTTTCGATAGTTCGCGGTGTGAACCAAAGTAAGAAAAGAGGTGAAACCATGCCTCGTCCGCCTCGCCCGCTCGCTCGCTAGCTGGCGGTGTGGCCTGCGCTTAAAGGTTTTGAAATGGGTTTAAGCAGTGGACTTTTAGAAGATAATTGTCCCATATTTTAGTAAATTAATGTCTTTGCTTGGAGCCTGAACATTGTAGGAAGTAACAATTATTGTTTTAATACCGTCAGTCACCGGAAAAACCCAGGTTATTATTCAAGAATTTTATTACGTTCCGCAATTGAATTCCGCTGAATGACTTTCAATGAAAATAATTGTTTTTTGTATAAAATTACTGGTTTAATCATACCTATTTATGATACCAGAATCTCCTAAATATAAATTCGTTTTGTTTACATAGATTCGTCATTACGTTGTGTGTTTAGCAGAGTCTCCTAATAATGATGCTTGCAAGCTAACTTAGGGAAAGCAAAATCATAAATGAGGCTATGCCGTTCCCACAGCTAGGACATCTACCTCCTCTCTGTGTGAGGAAGAGTCAGCCATAATCCACCACGCGGGCACAGTACTGCAGGTTGGTGTAGTTTTCCAAAACCATTTGAGAGCTTTTTTCATCACCGATAAATTTCTCACAGTAAAGTGCCCGCCTGGACTCATTAACACGACCTACGACAAGTCGTGGCCGTTACCATGACGCCACCACTGTGATTCCCTTACTCATGGCTGATCATGGCTGCCAATGATGTTAAAGATGACTAAGGACGGCTATAAAAGTAAAGATAGATCAACGATGGATGGAGTGTGATATAAGAAGGTAAGGAGTGATTACTGAGATGAAGGCACTCTGCCAACAGTCCTTATTAATATTGAGGGAAAGTAATTGAAAACGTATCTATTCTCGCTTTCTATGTGAGCTAACTAACGCTAGTTGTTGGCTGTTAAACGTTATTACCCAACGTTAGTTTGAACGTTTAACCAACAAACGGTTAGTTAGTCACGGGCCATTATCATAATAATGTCAACATAGCTTATGATAATAACTTTTATTGTAATGTTTCAAATTGGTGTCAGTCGGTCAAATTAATTCCAAAATAGTATATTGTGACTTTTAAAATAAAAATACTTTTATGATTTTTTTTATTTTTAAATCTAGGTGAATTATTTTGTTGGTGATTCGATATTATATATTATTTAGAAGTCAGTATTATTTATTAAAACTCATTGTTATGTCGGGGGCAAATTCTGACAATAAGTCTTATTAAGGGGTATCCAATAACTGGGTTGTGGAGATCAGATGACAGATAGAACAGTCGCTCCATGTAAAATACTGGTATTCAACTGCATCCGGTTAGGCTGGAAGCCGACCCCAACATGGTCGGTGTGAGGAATAGACAGTTGATAAATAACGTTTAACGTGGCAACCATCAACGATTCTTGCTAAGTTAGCATTCCGTAGTCTCTGTCAGTCAGTCATGGGAAAAAGCTTAAGTTTATTATATTACACAAAAGGTAATAAGATATATGCCTTTACACAGAATTGTACACAAATCGCACGAGAACGACCATAAATCCATTCGCACGGTATATATTACCCAATCTAATCTCAACCTTACCTACTTAGGTAAAATAATATATACATAAGTAGTTACACCGGATACCCGTGATATCAATACCAGTACCCTTCACTTTCCGTGCGCAGGTGCAGGCTTGCAGGTTGCAGCCAGAGAGTACCCAACAGAATGTATTTATTATGAATGGAATTCTTTTGTTATTAATTTTGTAGCCTTGAGAGATAGGTCAAATACGTGATTTATAAATAAATCTTTATTCAGAATCATAAAAAGGTAAATGTGAGGACCTCGAGTTGAAACGTGAACTGGAGTATTTTTATGTGACTCGGAAATCTATAACGGCAAGCAAAACAATCAATGCCTTTAAAGTAGCCCCATCATCATGATCATCCACAGCTACTCTTCGCCCACTGTTGGGTATAGAGCCCTCTTCGCTTTCCTTGCATCTCCAGGTTCTGCGTTCTAAGTAGGACCCAACTATGATAGTCCAGTTGAAATGATGTTGTTGTTCGTCCAGGGTACAATAGATATTCAGCCCCGCTACTGCTATGCTAAATAGCTCACATTTTTGATGAGTGATTTTTTTGGGAATTCTTTTGTGTGGGCTTAAATCCAAGTAAAGTTTCGTAAGGAAGCTTTGATTTATGATACAAAAAACTACTAATTACTTAAATCGTTACACGGCTTCAAGCAAGACCATCTCTTAACTCCCTTAGTTCTTAAAGGTACCTATGTATACCTTTATAAATAAATAATTGTATCGAACCAGTTTCTCACGATTCGTAAGGATATCGCTTGCGAAACAGCAATTCCTCGAACACCGCTCACTTGCAAGAAAACCCGCTCCATATTGTGCAGTGCTACTGATTGTTTTTGAATATTCGCAGTAATTGAAATATTTGCATATCTATAAATAAATGCGTATGCAGGGACGTTTAAATGGAGATTCTTGTATCCTCAAAGGGCAAAGCAATCAAAGTTTACAAGCAGAATTTGCTTCTATTTTGGGTTGTTAATCCATGTAGGCACTTTATGCATGTAGGCATGTAGGCATGTACTGCTGGCTGCTGACTCATGCTCAGTTGTGTTCGATTCCCAGCTCGGGAAAAGTGTTATTGGGTTTTTCTTTCAAGAACTTTGCAGTAGCTGCCACGGAGTTTCAATTTGTGCCCCTCTGGGCAAGAGGCTAGCCCACAGGGCTCGAATTTATTGCATTTTGGACCTAACAATGTGCCAGGGAATCTCATTGGGTGGGCTTCTTTCTGTCATCTTTGGAAATTGTTAATTAAATACATCTGACTAGACCTGTGACCAATTACCTGTTGATAGGCGTGAACAGGTGGTCAAATTAAACTGAATGCTAATTTTAGAAAGTTCAACAATATCCATATCGGTGTTTAGGTTTTTTTAATTATTTTGAGGAACAAGTTTAAAAAAAAGAATTTGCTACTAAATCCTTCGGATTGTGATAGAAAGTGTGTCGCGCAATTGGGATGCTGATTCTTATCAGATTTGATTCTATCAGGGTGTCCGGAATAAGCAAGAGTTTCTCTACTTGGTACATTGTCTGCCAATTAGAATACTGGGAGATGAGGATCAGTATTCTTCGGTCATAGATTATGAAATTTCAAAAAATATTGTTATTTATAAAATTATTTATGAAGGTAACAGATGACGCACTTGGCATTGTATAACAGTTATAAAACAATGCAGTTAATATTGCAATAATTGAAATATGATTATGCTAACCGCGCGAACTGGACTGGAAACATTTTTGGTTTTGCAATATTCAAAATGTTATAGTTATAAATTATCTAGACTAACTTATTTTATAATTTATATAAACTACGCTAAAATTGAGCAATTTAGGAATTACTGAAATAGACATGACTAGAAAAAAGGTGAGACTTAAGTTTTGAAATAATTTTTAGTAATATTTAAAAAAGGTTAAGGTTCGCTAAACGACGCCCATGTGTTAACTCATACGTAGTCTTAAATATCAAGCCCACACGATCTTATCAATAAAGGCTTTAGACTTTGCCTGTCCAACCAAAAGGTATTCCTAGCAGTCTTCCTGGCTACTTATAATATAGGTAAATATGTACCTACATAGGTACTGTAGAGACTTAACCTTTGTGGTTGTTTATAAATTAACTCTGGCAATTTGTAAGTAAAAAGGAATATAAGGTTGGAATGAGAATAATTACGAAAAGTTTAGAGCTAGGCGTGCGTCAAAAGTGAATGATTTGTGTAAATACGGCTTTATTCAGTTTCTAAATAAGTATTCGAATCTGCCCCAAAACTTCTTTTATTTTATATTGAAATGCATACTACTCTCGGAACATATGGCCGATCCTCACAGTATTTACTGCGAAATCTAAGTCGTTCGACTGCTAACAAACGATTGCAGATTTTGGCCATAATATTCGACCACTTTTTAATAATTCAACAGTCATATGGAGGATGGAAGCCCATTTTCTCTAAAACTCACTTTACTAGCCGAAAACCCTTATGCTAAGTCCCATTTAGAAGCTCTTTCTAGTATGATTACATACTCCTTCTCCACGACCTACGCTCTAAAGCGGCTCGCGTCTTGCCACAGAAACTGCAGAGATAAGAAGATGTTTAAAGCGTGTCACGACTTCACGAGTAACACAGGTGACTAGTGGAGGAATCTTTACTAGCTACAAGCGTGGCGACCACGACTTGAAAGAACAGAAAGAACTGCAGCCGGGGTTGGACAAGTCGCCGGCCGTCGCGCTCGCGCTCTCGTGTAGCTAGACGTGAATCGTGTCACAAGTAGCATCGTCAGAGGGCGTGAACGAAACCTTACCGTTTCATACTTTTTAACCGACTTCAAAAAAGGAGGAGAGGTTCTCAATTCGCCGGAATCTATTTTTATCTGAATAATAAAAAATAGTCCTATCTATCAAGCTAACACACCTACTCACTCATTTCCATAAGTTTCTCATTCATAGGCTTCTACGCGACATTCAATAAGAATGTAAACATATTGCTTCATTCCCGAGTTACGAATTCATGGTCATGATTAAATGTTCAAAATAAAGAAAGATGCGTGTTTGCATATTGAAATGTCAATATTAAAGAAACGCCTTGAATTTATTTGATGATTGACGAGTGATTTGTTCAAGCAAATTGTTGTTATTATAGAAACCGGTTTGGAGCTCTTGACCTGAAAGAATTTGGTAAGAAATCTTTTGTTCAACAAACGAAAGTAAAGGTTTTTGTTAACCTTTTACTTTCAAAATGAGAATGTTAACTAGGAGCATAGGAAATGGAAAATCTTTTATTAAAGCTCTTGTATTTTCTGGTGCAAGTTATTAGATTGTAAAATGGATGACAAATGATATAGGCATCAGCTAAGATAAAGATACTTTCCGTAAGGAATCTGCTTTTAAGATCATCATCATCATTCTCCTGCCCTTATACCAATTTATTTGACGGTGGCGCCGCATGTCTTCTTCTTCCATACTTCTTCAACAGTCGTCATCTTTATCATTTTTTATTTTTCATATTTTTATCATTCATCTCATTTATTGTTTTTTATTTTTTATTTTTTGCTTTTATTGACTTTTTATTGACTTTTTAATTGTAGTAAGTAATATTAATAATAATTGTAACGTATTATGTTCAGACACAATGAAAATTGTTTGTGAATAAATAAATGAAAAATGAAATGAAAATCTCAGGAGTCACCTCTTTTCTTGCTATATTATCTCCCACGCAGTCCATCCATCGTTTTTGTTGTTTTCCCCTACTAACGTTAGCACCAAAAGTTTTTCTGTCACGTTTGCTTCATCTGAAGTCAAAACCAACATCATCATCATTCTCCTGCCCTTAGCCAGAATTTCGCACCACTGACTACATCTAACGATTGTCAAAGATCTTCAAATGACAACTGGGCTTAACATGCTTTCGAGGCACCGAGGAAACTCGGTATGTAATGGATGGTCACCCATTCATGGACAGACCTTGGCAAGCTCTGCTTACCCTTGAATAAGTTCAGCTGAAGTCAAAACTAACATTTGCATATAACACTTAATAAATCACAATTCTCAGTCTTTGTCTTTTGTCTACTGTAGACCTATTGAATAAATATTATCACCGGCATCTGCGCCTGCGCCCATGGCGGCGTTGTTTCACAAAGACAAACATTTCGACAGTCGCCCTTGACCTTTCCTATCGGCTCTCCAATCGACCACATGGTCATGACACCGCAATGTTATTGTGGTCGATTTTACCATAATTAATAATGATTGATTGGTGTTTTGTGTATATATATATTTTTACATAGAGAAGAGAGAGAGCTCATACCTATACCATACATAGGATTTCAGTACTAAAAGATTTGCAATTATTTTTTTTACACGGAGTGTGTAATTCGATTTAAATATTTAGGTGGATGTGCGTGGGTGGTGCATACAGTAATAATTTTCATGTATTTGAAAACGGTGATTAACCTATACCAATGAAGGTGTATTGTTAAGGTATACCTTTCAAACAAAAACCCTTGAGTAACGATACTTAGTCGCAAAAAAGTCTATGGTATGTTCTTATTTGATGAAAGAATAAACAACCCTGTTCTAGTCAATTTCTCTCTCAAAGTCACATTGATCAGGTACCTACGAACTTATTGTAGCTCTCACTGATTGAATAACATTGTTCAGAATTTAGGTTTAATGGTGCTTTTCCGGACAAAATTTTCACAAAGAACTACAGTATTTCTGAATACGATGGTACTTTACAGTACCTACAAGAGTATATTCAAGGATTTACCACGCTCAAATAATGAATTCAATGATGTGGGTGCAGTAGCTTGTCTATTAACCTCTGGTCCTACAACCATAGCTCATAGAATTGTATGGTCTATGGTCCATAAGTGTGAACGGCCATGATCCCAATATGGGCCAATCATTACGGTTTAGTGAACGGCGCTGATCGCATTATGTTGTTATTAATTCTACAGAATATGCAGATATACAGAGGATGACAAATAATGATGATGATGATGATGATTGATATAATGTTTGTTCTAAATGTAGGTAAATGTTTATTTGAAGGACTTTATTACGAAAACCTCGCACAAATTAAATCCTACGATTTGTTTGGATTGTAACATTCGCCTGCTCTCGCTGGAAATATTTCATTTTCTTTTCTCGAAAGTTAAATGAGTGTGAGAAAAATTCTTTTGCGAACAGAAGGATTTTACAGAGTTTAAATTTCATTTCCATTTTGCCAAAGAACATCAGTCGGAGAGACAAACAGCGAAACAATGCAATCAGAAGACACAAGTCATAGATTTAGCACTGAAGAGGAGATGGGTGGGCCATCTGGCGCGATCAGAATGCGACAGGTGGACCCTTAAAACAACCCTTGTACTTGTACAGCCAACAAAAAAAAACATAAACTTATATCTTGCGATTAGTTTCGGCCACTTTCGGCTAAACATCACTCCAGCATTTGCATTAACCCGAAAAACTTTCATTTACCAAATTATGTCACAGAATTCGAAATACAAAAAAAATAGAATACTTACATTCTGGAGCAAATACTTAAATAAGGATTACAATGTAGGTATCTAGTCGGTTTAAATGGGTTTTCATAAAAAGAAACTATATTTAAATGACCATGAAACAGCAACTTGGTCTCGATTTGATTTGACAGACCTTATTGACAGTGAGGAGCGGGTCAAAGAGACATTCTATCAGCGATAACGATGAAACAAATGATGAAACGAGGATTGACATAAGCTACCGAAAGACATTATGTCAAACCTGTTGATAGCCGTTGCAGAAATAAGAAACGCTTTGAAAGCGATTGCAACCTATCTAGGCCCTCTGGTGATTCTAATAAAAATAAACATAAGCCGACAGGATTCTTTAGAAATACTTTGTAGATAAATTGGTCATGGGGTTCAGGGTTTAACCGACCTGATGGCCCCGTCTTATGTAATCTTGTATAGCTTCTTTGCAAATAAATAAAAATGAAGTGTCTGTTTGTAATTTCAAAGTAACAGCTTTTTACTGAATGTACGTCTGTCTGTTTGTTTGTTCAGGCTAATCTCGAAACGGCTGGACCTTTTGTGACGGGACTTTTATTGGCAGATAGCTAATGTTATACGGAGTAACTAAGGCTACTTTTACTTAATAAACAAGATTAGGGTTCTGTGCTGTTCAAATAGGGAAGTAATATTTTTATAATAATTTCACGCGGACGAAGGTCGAAGACAAACAGCTAGTCTATCATAAAATAAAATTAACGGCTATCAATCAAACAAGAAAAAGCTTAAAAGATTGACACATAATTGTAAATAAAGGTTAACGCTATTATTAAGCAATTATTGCACAACTTTTTTGTAAGATAGTAAAAAGTATTTGTAGTGTTTTTCTTGTACTAAGATATTTGAAAACGCTGTATCGTCTGCGTCTGGCGAATCATTTTTTTAAGAGGCCTTGAGACCTCTTAAAAACCCGATTTCCGATTAAATACAGTGCAAATCCATCACAAACGTTGTCCTATCTCCTGCCCTGCTCCTTGTGCAACTTCTCCAACTCCTTGAGGGACCTGTCCGAAGCCACTACTAACACCGTCGAGATGTAAACGAGGTGACAAGTAAATATTTCTGATTCTGATTCTGGTGGCAGGGTTCTGGCCATGAACCGTAAACATGAATTATTAAATGACTTCAGTAGCACTTAGCAATTTACGAAACCTCAATTTATAATTGAATTTGTCATTAGCACATTCTGTAGCAGTAGAGAATGTGCTAATGATCAACTGCGACAAAACAGCAGCAGAACAAACATTTAGAAACAGTGGTATACCGTGCGAATCGACAGTTAAATGCAAATATTTCAACTGTACAGTCAAGAGCACCAATATGTACACACTTTGCAACTTCGGAAGTGATTTTGTCAAACTGCATTAAATAAAAAATTGCAAATTCATTTATTTGCGTAAATAAGTTACTGAGGGATCTTAAAAATAAAGTATAATATATATAAAGGGTGTAAATAGCCCCTTAACGAAGCCGAAAGGCACTTGTTCTCCACGCTATTGCGATAATTTTTCTGTTCTAGATCATACCTGGGAACCTTCTAGTTACGGAGTTATTGGAGGTCAAAGTTCCAACTTTTTCACAAGTTTTTTTTGAATAACCAATTTTTAAGGTTATAAGTTTACTTTAAATACCTCCACGACCCGTTTTACTACTACGACTATTCAATGCACCCATAAAAAAAATGTTTTGAATGCGTTACATTGAGTTTTACCGTAAAGGGTTATTTTTCACCCCAAAAAAAAATGTCGTTTCCAAGCAATAATTTTTATTTTATTTATTTATTTTAGTACATGGAGGACTTACAGGACTTAAGACTTACTTACTTACTTACTTACTTACTTACTTACTTTGTGTAGGGTTACTTAGTTTAATGTACAGAATGCTTGGTAAACGGCTTCGTGAAGGGTCTGTTTACAGCCTGTATAGAATCTCTTATTCTGCCATTAATTTTGGCGTGCAAATTTTATATAATTATTAAATGTCAAAAGAAAAATGCATTAATCTGAATCATGCATGCAGTTGGTAAATTGTATTAAATCGATTCTTATTTGGTAACGTTTAATTATTTAAATGGGACGTGATACATTATAAGTTGTAAGTCCTGCATTGTAGGACTTATCTTACTAATATTATAAAGAGGAAAGATTTGTAATTTTGTGTGTGTGTGTGTGTGTATGTTTCTAATGAATAAACTCAAAAACTACTGTGCCAATTTCAAAAAAATTTTCACTATTAGAAAGCTACATTCACCCTGAGTAACATAGGTTATATTTATTGCTAGAAAAGATAAGGAATCCTTACTAAAACTTTAGTAATGTAACCCAGGCTGTAAAAAAATGCCATAAAACATCTTACGTCACATGCGCTGCGGAAACTGTTGATGATAGAACAAAAGTATGTTCTACAATATTAAAGAACATATTAATAACTACAAAAAACTTCCCGATACTATATGTCCAACTATTATCGTTATCTCACAATAACCACTTTTTACATTTTAAAAGTTGATAGAAATCCCGACCAAAATTAGACCATGTTATTCATACTTCTGTTTAAATACTTATCCAAATAAATCATATTGTTTTCAAGACTGTTTCAATTCATGTAGATTACTTTTTGAGTTGTTCAAATCGGCTATTCCAATCAATAGATATTACGAATTTAATAAGTCATAGAAATAGAAAAAATAAACGCTGTCGCGTCGTGCATGTTATACCCGTGCGAAGCCGGGACGGGCTGCTAGTAACTTATAATCTAGGAACTCAAGTACACTATAAAAGCATTTATAAATTAATATTTTTGAAAGGATACGCTCAAATAAAAAAAATGGGAAAGGTGTCGTTATAGTAGTTGGAATTTTATTATACTATTTTTAAATTTTCATGTTATTACAAACATGGTATTTTAGAACCCATATTATCGTTGGTTTTTCCATGACAAAATTACGAGCACACAAAACACTTTTGGATTGATGCTATATTGGTGCTCTGACTGTACAGTTGTCAGTCAGGCACAAGAAACTCCACAATAAGATAGAAATCGGTTGGAACCGGCAACGCTTGCGACATAGAAATCTGTTATAGTGAATTGATTGTAGGAACAATTGAAGTTCGAAGTTATCACGTTTGATATTTTTGTTGGAAATAGCGGTCAAGTGCGTATAAGTCATGAAAAAGTAAAGGAAATCAGGCATTCGTCCTATGCACGACTTTTGATTGCCAAATATTATTTACTTTTCCAGGGTTTTAATACAAAAATAGTACTTCATCAGTACGAAAAGAGCCAATATTTCTATGATACTAAACTTAACTCACATACCTTTCAAAATGTAGCAGAGTTAGAGGTTCCTTTATATTAGAGAATCTTCTCAAGTGTAAAGTTAAAAAAGCTTTTTACACTCAGCGGTTACAGGACTGACTTATGCCAGTTTGTTTTGTAGCGGAGTTCAATCATCCTGCCTCGTTGGTCTACTGGTCGCAAGTGCAACTACTGAGCATGAGGTCCTAAGTTTTATTCCCAGGTCGGGCAAAGTGTTTTTGCGTTTTTGCATCATGAATCATGGATTTGCACCCGGTTTTGGCTTGCCCCCTGTTAAACAGGACTTAAACATAACTGGCGAAATGTGGGTGTACTATTAGGTACACCTCTGCCTAACCCTTCGGGGATTACAGGCGTTATGTTATGTTAAATTATTCCTTGATTAAGATTCAGATAACTTTAATTGCTCAAACAAGTGTTTACATACAGTTATAAGAAAAAAATATGCACGCTAGTTGTTAGTATGTTGTTAGTACATAGAGTTGTGCTAACATGTTTACCATATTGTCACGGTGTGCAAATTAATATTAATACAAGTTTGGAATTTATAATAAATGAACGGAATATTAACAACATTCATTAACATTGACAATGCTGGCATAAGTAAATAAATTAAATTAAATCAAACTGATTCATTGCATAATAACGAGGCATTTATTAGCTAAATATTAAATACATTAATAAATTAAAACAACCTAAAGTAACTAACTTAAAAAATGGCGTAATAATAATGGCATAATGAGTCATATAGAAA
This sequence comes from Noctua pronuba, assembly GCA_905220335.1. Lineage (NCBI taxonomy): Eukaryota > Metazoa > Arthropoda > Insecta > Lepidoptera > Noctuidae > Noctua > Noctua pronuba. Next base: position 556,210 of record LR999913.1, read on the forward strand.
TAGATAGGAGCTACAAACAAAATTGACAAATATTCAATTATAAAAAATAAAAACATAATACAATAATTCAACGTAGGTCTAAAAAATATTCAATACAAACATCTTGAGAAGGATTTTTATTAAAAAATCAAATCACATCACAAAGAAATCAGACTTAAAACGTACGAATGCTAAAACTTTCAAAAAAGCCCTTCACTTTGAATCAAGTTGTGATGTACAAATGTGTACATAGTACATAGGTATATGTATACTGCATACTTGCATAGGTATACAAGTATGCAGCCGTAGAACAACTTGTCGCCAAGTAATGTACGAATGCGTGTCCGTTTTGCGCTAACGTTAAGTGACATGTAAATTACATAACATAACATCACGCCTGTAGTTCCCAAAGGGTTAGGCAGAGTACACCCACCTTTCGTCAGTTATGTTTAAGTCCCATGTAATGGGCGAGTCTATTGCCATCAACCGGGCACAAATACGGACTCCGTGGCTTTTACTGAGAAATTCCTGATGTAAAAACCCAATAACACTTTGCCCGACCTCAGCAGTCCACACGAACAACGAATTAAACAACTAAATTCATGCCTAAATATTAGCGCATTGTTTAAAGAGAGCTTTATTTAGGCGTCACCTAGTTTAAGTGAAAACAGGTACCAGACGATCACTTAGCATGACGTTTGTGAAACAACTTTTATTTTCCACATTCAAGTGACAGACGGATCACGGACTGCAGTGAATCGCACGGAGAGGCAGTTGACCCAGAATCAGCGCAGTTCACGTAATCTTGATCGAAATAATTAACGATAATGTTTTACGACAAGTATCTGACTACTACAGTCGTATCTCTTTATAACATCACGCTTGCTTACCCTAAAGGTTATGCAAAGGTGTACCGCATTCCGCCTGTTGCATTCAGGTTTGCTTCTCCTGACCACGAGGTCTTGGGTTTCAATTTAGCCTGCAGCCTGTAGCTTATAGTGGCTAAATAATAACAGCCGCTCGGGTCGATCCTCAGTTTAAGCCGCGCTTGCCTGGGTTTGTCCGTGTATGGGTGACCATCCATTACATACGGAAAGCACGTTAAGCCGTTGGTCTCGGCTGTAATTTGAAGATCATCGACAGTCGTTACAGGTAGTCAGCGGCTCGAAAGTCTGACAACCAGTCTTACCAAGGGGTATCGTAATATCTAGTACTAACATCCAATTAGTTCATCCGGTTAGATTTGAAGCCGACTTTAGCCGACCCTAACATTGTTGGGAAAAGACAAGCCTATCATATAATGTTTACGTTATTTGAGCATAATAAATTATATGCGTAATATTTCGGACACACCATATAATAGAGTACCGTGTCTATACGAGTAAGTCGTAGATACCCTTATAGATGGATTCGTAGTTGAGTAGTATGTTCCTTTGCCTACATGGACCATTACTTCACAAATCGAGATAAATTACCAACTTTTCTTTAGGACTGTCCAACTATCTCCAAGGTGCCATAGGTTAAGTAGTACCTGAACAAGCTGAGCGCCCACTTGTACATACTGTCGCAATGTTGGAGGCAATACAGCATTGCTTCATGTACTTGTGCTTCTAAACAACATTACACAGCTGGTTAGAGTGTACGAAATACTAGAGTTCGTGGCTATTTGGCTACTTAAGAGTTGCTCACATGGAATTGTTGAGAACTGGCCCTTAAGTTTAGCCTTGGTAGAGAAGATGATGGTCGATGAGACATCTGTAACACAGATAAATGATATTTGTTTTGCAATTTTTATTTGAATTCTGTGTGTACCGATTGTTATAAGGAGACGCGTACTCGAGCCCTATGACCCGAGCGTTTCGACCCCAAACGGCTCAAAACTGTAGTTACCAATAAGGTTACAGTATTTGAGCCGCTTGAGGATTTCAGCAGCCACAGCAGCAGCAGCGCCCAGACAGCCCGCCGTGCTTGCATCGTGAGATGGAGCAAGGGTCTCGGCAGAGGTTGCGTCCCACACCAAAGGCCTACCCACATTCCAAGGCACTAACGTCATGCCGTTTGTTCTCTTCCCGTCGCCACGTACCGTTTGGTTATAAAACCGCTGGCCCGCCGGCGCTGGTCTGCCGAAGCTGGTAAGGGCTCGACGAATAATGTCGTTAAAGCTGGCGTGCCGTGCAATGCGACCAGCGCTCCTGTAGCAGTACAGGCCATGGTGTCCGAGGATGTCGATAGCTTTACCACAGTGACACCGATGCGGAGCAACACAAGGTGCGCCTAAGCGTAGACTCATAGCGACCCGAAACGATGCATCATTCATCATAGTGCCAATGGTGGATGACGCGAGTGCCTGAAGCCACAAACTTGACTCCCATTCCCCACGATGACTTAACTCAGAACTTAAGTAATAATTAAGAATTGCATAACGCGAGCATATTACGGTAATCGTATTAAGTAAAATAACTTCCTTTTTAAGTCGGTTAAAAAGCATGAGTGTTACGAAAAAATATCAAAACATGCTTCGAGAAATAACAGAGAAACTTAAAATCATAAGGTCATTTACATGCAATCGAATAAAAAATACTTTCAACTCAACCCACCTGAGTACCGGCGAAATTTGTACAAAAAAAATCACGGAACTGTTTTAAAACTCTCACTTAAGTTTTTTACAACTTATCTCTCAAACACAAAACTAAATCGATTTTATTTTCAAAATAAAAAGTCACTAATCGATTCACGACCATAAACAAATAAAAGAAAAATAAAATACGAACTATGCTGTACGTAAACCCGCGCGCGTTTGCCGCCAAAACGCGGTGTAATGTCAGTTGCAGCGCGCGAAAGGTCGCCGGCAATATGGCGGGGGGCGAAATATTGTTCATGTAATTTGTTAAACCGGATAATATTATGAGACTACGTCGAGTTATGTGACGTCTCTTAATTTTATGTAACTTTAAAGACGGAACTTGATAAGCAGTATTTTAATTTATGATACTGATTATGTAAGAAAAACGCTTAGCTTTAAAGCGGCATAGACAAAGTCACATTCTATCAGTAATAACGATGATGGAAAAGTCTGAATGTATTGGATTGACATAAGCTACCGAAAAGCTTATGTTGAAAGTCATTGTAGAAAAATGAAATGCTTTGAAAGCAATTGCCACTTGTCTAGGCCGTCAGGTATTCTTTGACTGACTTACTTACAAAATAAGAGATGTGAATAAATATCACTCCTGTAGTCCACGAAGTTTTGGCAGAGGTGTACCCAATTATAGTACACCCACATTTCGCCAGTTACGTTTAAGTCCCATGAAATAGGAGGCGAGTCTATTGCCATCAACCGGGCACAAATTCAGACTCCGTAGTTGCTACTGAGAAATGCAAAGAAAAACCCAATAGCACTTTGCCCTACCCGGGAATAGAACCCAGGACCTCACGCTTAGCAATCGTACTTGCGGCCACTCGACCAACGAGGCAGTCAAAAAATATCTTAGTAGAAAACTGTGCATTTCAGGATAGCACATTCCAAAAACTACAGGACAGTGCAAGCCGTTTTGGTTTCGCATTACCTCCTAATAATGGCGAACCTGAACTGATCAAACTAATTTTCCCCAAACATACCATTCTAACTGTACTTCTCGATGTGTCCACTTACACATGAGGTGACACAAGCTAAATATGTTCTACCCTAACTCACTTAAAACTGACGAAGGCTAGTCACTGGACTGTGCCGCCTATTGTGCATAAGAGGAAGAGCATTTATTATTGAAGTAACGCATTAGGAACAGGCGTTTTGGATGCAAGTTACCTACATTTTAAAAAATTTAAAAAATCGTCTCAGACAACCTAAAGTTTATGGTTTATCTATGGTCAACCTCTTTGGTTTGTAAACTTTTTACAACATGATACCTTCCTACTTCGAATCCCATTTTATACCCGGGTTAGTTTAATTCCAGTTATCCAAATTTGAGTTCGAAGTAGATATGCAAATAAAGTTAGGTAGATAACTGTGTGTCGTCAGCAGACCCTAAATAATTCAAGATTAAAAAAAAAACACTGCACTGTTCATTAAATTTGAAGATATGCACTGCTGCCTCGTACCGTTATCCCAATCACCTTCAACGAAACTTGCAAGATTGGACAGGCAGAACTAAGTTAACAGAAGCTATACAGCCAAAGCAAGTATAGTATCATTTTTAAGACAAGGCAGATTTTGCCAACGAAGATGCTTTAGATTCTTGGACACGTATCTTCGCTGCCAAACGTCTTATGGACACGATTTCGTAACATTTTATAAAGAAGAATTTTATAAAGACAAGACATGGATGTGCGCAATTAGATTTATTATCTAGTGAAGGAATTGTGTGGCAATGTGCAGAGTGGATCCTTTAGTGGTGATACTATCGCCAACCGGTCGGTGCGTTGCGAATTAACCGGTGGTCATAGATAATCTGCTGTCGGCAGTACAATATTGTTGGCAAGGACCTATGGCTTTATGATATTGCGACATTAATTCAGAGGACTAAAACACTGGGAAATACACTATAACTAAGGTTTCTGAATAGGTATACCACGACTATCCAGAGATTGGACGATGAATATTGACGATTGAATAAATATTCGGCATAATATAATGCAGGTCGCCGGGATCCTCTAGAAGATAGCAGAACAGGACCGACCGATGTAGCGAAGCTTGTGAGAGGCCTATGTCCAGTGCAGCAGAGGACAGCTGCAGTGATGACGATGAAAAACAAATCTTCATTGAGCACCTATTAAGCCCCAGCTCTTTATCTGCTCTTGCAGATTCTTATTTCAATCAAGGCTAAAGAGATTTGGCAGACACATCCATAAAAATTTCAAAAAACAAACAAACCTGCCTTCTAAAAAATATACTTATACATACACCAGTATTCAACTAAATCTCGTCACATATGTCATGAGCAGCAGGTAAGTGCAGCAGGTGTGACATAAACTGGCGACAAGGCCGCTCAGATGCACGGCCTGATAACAAGTTGCGTTCAACTCCATTAATGACCACTTTTTGTGCAGTTCCAGTAAATGAGCTGTAACCTACATGGTCTGACCATGTCAGGAATAATTTCTAACCATCTGCTCAACTATATGCAATTGGTCGGATAGCCCCAAAGTAATATTATAAATGCTGACTGCGTCGTTGGTCAAGTGGACGCAAGCGCGTCTGCTGAGTATGAGAAAATAAATATCTGAAAAGCAAAAAAATGCCGCATTTTTTTTAAACTGTGTCCTACTTTTTGATTTTTTCCTGAACCGTAGGTGCATTTAAAAACATTTAAACTCACATACACATACATAAACAGCCACCCCGACACACCCAGAACAATTCTCTTTAGGCCATACTGTTATTTATTCCTTGCGGGGATCGAACCCGCAACACGCAAGGCAGCAGTCAATCGCTCAGGCACTACGCCAACCGTGCCAATGGATATTTTTTACCTCCAAGAAGATGACTTTAGGCAATAATTTCATGGATACGTTTTTAAATCTAAATGTAACCACAGATCTACTGGCACAAGCACATTAATATCATACACACAGATCACTTACAAGACCGAGCTTCTCACAAACTATGAGCATCGTGTCAGGTTTGGCGGTAAGCGAATATTTGACCGCAATGTGGATCTAATGACGACCGCAGACCGCCAATGAGACAATTTGTGTAATATGCGAACCTTATGACCTAGCACGTTGATATACGTGGTTTAAGAAATATTTATAATGCATGTTATTTCAACAACAGCTGTTATTTAAGGCGTGCAGGTTCCGAAAAGATACTTGTATGTATCATATAGGGATATGATACATACAAGAGAAGAGTTTCATTTGGGGATTGATCTATGTACTTAATTCTGGCGTTCAAAAATAAGATTTTGAAAATTATCGTTTTGTTTTTAATCTGTATAACTGGCAGGACCTAGTAATTTGCCTCATAATTTAGTTAGAATGTCAGTCGATGGCAACTCGATTAGAAATCTTAACAGAATGATGAAACGTCTCAATAATCTTGAGTTAGTATCGTTCTGGTTTATTTATATTGAGAAGTCTGAGCTGTAAACTAAATAAGAGTTTGTAAAAACAAAACAAAAAAATAACAAGTTGGACCGAACAACCCACAGACCGACAGTCTGGTGATTTGATATCGTTTGCTACTTAGACTCCCTCATTGTTCGAGGGGGCGCAAGCTCCACTGCTGACCATGAGGTCCTGAGTTTGATTCCCGGGTCGGGCAAAGTTATAGAGTTTTGCCATCATAAATTTCTCTGTAGCAGCCACGGAGTATGGATTTGTGCCCGATTGTTGGCAATATGCTCGCCCCTTATTACATGGGAGCTAAACAAAACTGGCGATTTAATTTGATCTTAACCAAGGATGGTTCCCTTCGGGGATTACATCCATGATGTTATGTTATGTAGCTACTTGGACTTTTCCCACCTAAGTTACTGTCCCAAGCTCGAGGGTAAGCAAGAGTAGTGCAAGAGAGATCGACTACCGTTGTTTTTCTAATCTACTAACATATCTTTAACATATTATTTCATGTTATATGTAATAGTTACTAGTATTAATATCACCAGTATTTTACTTGAAGCGACTTCCTATTTCGGCTCTCACCTCACTGACGTGAATGACGTACAGTTAGCGCTCTCTATTAATCTGACTGATCTCGCTTATCCTCTCCCTTTCTATAAGAGGGATTAGGTTAGGCAGGGCCCTCTGATTTCGTAAAATGTAAGGAACCATCAGGGCGAGACTAATCTTTTGAATTGGAGTCATTTCCATTTTCAACGTAATTTCGTCAAACAGCTTGCTCTAATTTGTCCGCTACCTTTTCGAAACATCGCAAAAACAGTATCACTATCAGCGCTAACGGATGTTTCAGAACTGGAGACTATAGATAAGCTGTCGACAATTAGACGCAGCTCAGTCGGAAGGTCGGGCCGTCGGCGAAGCCGGCACCAGACCGGAACAGTTGCAACACGGTGAGACGGCTCGGGGCACTCACCGGCGAATAAGATGTATTTATTTGTTAATGCTCTTCCAATGCTTACCAAAAAGTCTGACAACCAGTCTTACCACGGGGTGTCGTATTATCCAGTACTAACTGGGTCGGGGAGGTCAGATAGGCAGTCGCTCCATATAAAATACTGGTATTCAGCTGCATCCAGTTAGACTGGAAGCCGACTAAAATATAGTTGGGAAAAGGCCAGGCAGATGATGATGCTCTTCTAAGAGGAGCCCCACGGGGTCGATCTTCTAGGATAAGCAACGTTTACCGAGGTTGGTCCTTGGATGGGTGACCGTATATTACATACCCGAAAGCCGTCCGTGGTTAAGCACAGGTGCAGGTATTCAATTGAATTGTTGTTCATCTAAGAGATGGTCGTGGCTTGATCATAACAGCTGACCGATCTCGGGATCGGTTCGTGAATGGGTGACTAACCATTCACATACCGGAGACTCCGTGCCTAAGAATGCACGAGCCGTTGTCATTTGTAGATCTTTAGCAGTTGTTACGAGCAGTTAGAAGCCCAACAGTCTGATAACTTGCGGCGACCGGCGACCGCTTGAAAATGTAATTTCTGGTATGACTTTTTCCTCTCTGATAATCATACACATTACTGACCTTAGGCAAATGTTCTCTAGCTTAACTTTTATAAAGTAGGAAAGAGAAAGCTTTACAGTTGCCTAGATGTATGGGTGCAAATGATTTGTGATGAATTTATTTTGTGTGTGCATACGGGAGTGAGCATACTTATCCCCGCAGAATCGATTTGAGCCGTTCAGGAAAGCTACAAAGCAATCAAATTTCATGCAATCAAAGTGAACAGGTCGCTCAGAGCCGGCCGATCCACCTCAGAACATATCGGCAGAAAATTTAAAACCACCAAAACAATGTTAATAATTTATTGAACTAGAATTAAAGTCGAGTAAACGAGTGTATGTACAATTAAAACAAATTACGAGTGCGTAAATATAAATCAATATCACTTAAACTTGGCAGCTATTGAAGTGTAGAACGCGCCATGGATGAGTACATCATTATATATTTATTCTAACATAACATCACACATTTTATTTCGTAAGGGTAGAGGTATATTTATTATAACAGATACATAAACCTTAAACATTTAACTTTATTTATCTACTTAAGGTCACAATTTGCAATTTTTGCATACAATAATGATATACTTAAGTACACTAGGACAGCACGAAGTCGAAAATAGCAAGATTAAATTACATATACACCGTGACTTTTTAGTCGTCTTACAAAGGTGGTCCACTCAATGTACCCGACATGAAATAGTTCTAGGCGCGATTTTTTTTGTTCCCTACCATAACAGGCACAAAAGAAAAATTAATAATACATTAGAGTAATATTATAAAACATTCTGTTAATTATGTTTACGTGTCAAACGGGAGAACATAGCATAGCTACCCAGCGCTCGAGTAGAGTAGATCATCGCTCGCAACAGGGTGTTTTAACTACGTCATGCGTCATAATTCTATACATATAATAAGACAGTAAAAAAACTGTGTCTGTACATTGAATATATTTAAAAAAAAAAAATTGAGGGGGGTTTAGAAACAGTAATAGAGCACGAATCCAAAAAAATAATTCTGTCTGTTTGTCTGTTTGTCTGTTTATCTGTTTGTCTGTTTGTCTGTTTGTCTGTTTGTCTGTTTGTTTGTACACGCTAATCTTCGGAACTACTAGACGGATTTGAAAGATTTTTTTTTTGTTATATAGGTATTAAGTCTGGGCAACATATAGGCTATAATTTATCTTGGAAACTTGAACACCTGATGCAGAACCGCAATAGAATAGCTAAACTATAAGAGATACAAAAATGGTACCATAGCAAAAATTGTTCCACGTGATGAGCATTTTCTGCTGAGAGAATAAATTTGAAGATCTGGAACACCTGATGTGGAACTCCAAGAGTCCAGCTACACTATAACATATATAGGAATGACGTCTTAACAAAAATTGTTCAATCTGATGCCCACTCTCTGTTGATTTATAAAAATCGAAGATCTGGAACACCTGTTGTGGAACTCCAAGAGCCCAGCTACACCATAACACATATAGGAATGACGTCTTAGCAAACATTGTTCAATCTGATGAGCACTCTCTGTTGTCTTATAAAATCGAAGATCTGGAACACCTGTTGCGGAACTCCAAGAGCCCAGCTACACCATAACACATATAGGAATGACGTCTTAGCAAAAATTGTTCAATCTGATGACCACTCTCTGTTGATTTATAAAAATCGAAGATCTGGAACACCTGTTGTGGAACTCCAAGAGCCCAGCTACACCATAACACATATAGGAATGACGTCTTAGCAAAAGTTGTTCGGTCTGATGGGCATTTCCTGTTGACTTATAAAAATCGAAGATCAGAAACATCTGATGTGGAAATCAAAGCTATCACTAATTCCACTGTATAATTATAAAATAACATAAGCTGGGAGTATCTCCACGCGATGAAGGCGGTAACAGTTTAGGACTGATATTCGATGACGACGGTATATCATTGAAAATCTGCTGGACAAAACTCCTATTTATTTTTTTATTTTATCGAATAAATATGCCTTCGGGCTTATGTTATTTGAGTGTTTTACACTTTTTCCACTTATCTTCGTGACACGGTCACGCAGCCGACCGCAGTCTACCCGGTAACGCAGGGGAGCAGTCACTTAGATTTTAATTGATCAGGTATCTTCACAATAAAACTATAACCATGCCTAGAAAGAGGTCAAATCTTTCCCAATGTTCCAAAGGAGCTAAAAGATTGAGGATCATAAGATCCCAAGAATCTACCGAAGAACGTCAGGAGAGACTTGATGCTGTTCGAGAACATCAGGCTGCAACTCGCTCCGTGGAAACCTCTTCCTCTCTTCTCTTCTCTTCCTCTTGGATAACGAAGCGCGCCTGCGTTCTCAGCATATTTACGCATCTACATCCAGGTCTCTAGAGAACTGTGAAGAATATGATGGGCGACTGACCGCTGATCGTGAACGTCATGCATTGTCTCGCGAATCGGAGACGTTCACGGATAGAGAATTACGCTTGAGTTCCAAGCGTATCTACGCATCGACTTCTAGGTCTCTAGAGACAAGTGGGGAACGTGATGCGCGACTGACCACTGATCGTGAACGTCACGCATTGTCTCGCGAGTCGGAGACGTTCACGGATAGAGAATTACGCTTGAGTTCCAAGCGTATCTACGCATCGACTTCTGACTTACAAAAATGGAACGTCTCGAATCGTCTCGCGCATCCCGTTGTTTTCCCGTCCCCGGGCTCTTAGAATTCGACATCAGACGTTTCAGATCTTCGATTTTGACGACCCCGTTGTCGCTGGCATAAGCAACGGGATCCGCGTACGAAGTCGCGGGCAGAAGCTAGTACTGAATAATATTTTTATTTTTAAATTATTAAAATCTCATAAATACCATTTTTTTTATGAATGTGTATTAGTATTAGTCATTGGATACATAAAGTGGGCTGGCGTTGTAAGACGACTAAAAAGACACGGTGTATAACCGAAAAAATGTTGTAATGATATGAAGTTATTTATTCTCTTTGTAGGATATGGATTGAGTTTTACACATCATATTTGTAAAACAACTTCGTAATAGTCACGAATAAATTAATATGTAAGGTAAAGCTTGATTTAATGTATCAAAATACGACTTTACTTAAAAAACAATTGGCAAAAAAGAAGAAAGAAATGATATATCATTTTCACAGGAAAACGTGCATATTAAAAACTTAACAACTGCAAAAATAAATTAACACTAAAATCAGCCCTTGCTTGTAAATTCAGTTTTAAATGAAGACCAGAAACAGATGTACAAACACTATACAAAGAGAAAACTCCAGGAACTTTTCAGAGGGAACAGCGCCTGCGAGGAATATGAAAAATAGCAACGCAACGTCAATAGTCGTCGTCGAGCCATGCGACCTATTTTTCAAATTCCTCGCAGCCCCTGTTCCCTCATAAGATTTCAGTTAATTCTTAGATGTATTCATCATATCCAAAAATAACACAAGTACGAGTATGCCAGAATACCACATTCGTAACAACTTTTTCATGCATCACCATCAGCCACATCACAGGCTAAAACGGGAAGTCGGGAAGACTTTAGAATAATTAGGTATCTGCATAGTGAAGACCCTAATTTCTACATTATTTATCTATTTATCATTATTTATTGTAGAGAGATGAAGAGTCGAAAGGCCTTTGTCCTTCAGAGGGATAATAAGGGCTCTTAACGTAACATATCATCACGCCTGTAATCCACGTAGGGCTAGGCAAAGATGTACATGTGGTCCAGCATTACTAATGCAGTTTTACATTTATGAATACTCAAAGCATTTTGTACTGCCTACGAATTGGAACATCTCGTACCATTGTAATTTTTTCAAAAAGGTTGGGGTTTGTTTTGACGAAGATATTAATTTCTAATATGTATACAGCCGGTAGCGTAAGTAAAAAAAAAAAAAAAAAAAAAAAAATAATAATAATTAAAAATAATTATTTAAAGTACGGTGCACAGCTGTCACCTGTTTTCAGACCACACACGGCTCTAATACACCTTTTTTGTGCCTTTATGTCCTTATCCGGGGAATTATCCAAAAAAATAATTCCGTGTCGTAGGAGTGAGGCTACTAGCATATGATAGGCAACAAGTAACGCGTCTATATTTACTTTTCTAGCCAATTGAAAAAGTGCATAGGCAGATTTTATTATTTTTAACATAGCTGTTATATCACATTACGCAAGTAGATACAATTATACACCGTCACTTTTTAGTCGTCTTACAACGGTAGCCCACTTCATGTATCCAATGACTACTAAGCATTCATAAAAAAAAATAGATATTTATGAGATTTAAAAAATAAAAACATTATTCAATATTATGACGCATGACGTAGTTATAACACCCTGTTGTGAGCGATGATCTACTGGACTCGAGCGCTGGGTAGGTATATTCTCCCGCTTGACACGTAAACATCATTAACAGGATGTTTCATATTTTTTTCTAATGTTTATTTATTTATCTTTGTACCTATTACGGTAGGTAAAAAAAAAAAATCGCGCCTAGAACTATTTTATGTCGGGCACTTTGAGTGGACCACCTTTGTAAGACGACTAAAAAGTCACGGTGTATAACAATATTGTAAAACAAACTCTTTAAAAACCAAAAAATATAAACTAATCATGCTTGTGACCTGACAAGCTGACAGGTTTTCATAAAACTATGGTAATGGCCGATTTAAACATATTTTGTGACCGTAATAAAATATGTCAATCAGTTACAAACGAACAATATTCATTTTAGCTTACATCGAAATAACAAAACTTACAACTGAAGAACTAGAACGGGTAGCTCGGGATTCTGACTGATAATATAACATAACATAATAATATGCCTGTAATTTCCGAAGGTTTAAGCGAATGTGTGCCTCAGCAGCTACACCCACATTGTGCCTGTTACGTTAAGTCCCATATACTTATGGACAGACTTCAAGCTGCTACAAAGAAAATCCCATGTGATGGAAATTGATTCTTGCATTATTGTGTTCTAACATATTCTACAGTTAAACAACAAATCGAACTAAACGAAATATGACGGGAAGCTGTCCCCCGAGTACCTCTCGTCCACGTTGCTATCCCTACCATCAGCCTCAAATATTTCTGCCTTCTCGGTACCGTAGTCTAGTGAATTTAAAAGTTCCATTTGTTTCCGAAACATTATTTCTTCAGTACTTAACTTGGTGGCAGTTTTCTTCTTTTCGGTAACATCATATCTTTCTATTTCTCCATTTCTTTCTTTTACTTCACCATTTCTTTCTTTTACTTCACCATTTCTTTCTCTTACTTCACTACTTCTTCCTTTTACTTCACCTTTTTCTCTAGAAACACCTGTGACATCTATTTTAGATAGGGTTTTTGCTGTTATAGCTTTAGCTGTAGCAGGTGTTATACCTGGTATAGATTTATCTTCATTTTCTTCCATGTCTACATATCCTTTTTCGGTTTCTTTTCCAAAGTTTTCTTCTATCCATTTAAGTTTAGATCTCTTGTCAATGCTGTCACGGTCAGACTTTTCTAGGTTTTCCATTTTGATTTTAGACTTCCGAGCTTCAACACGACGAGTTTGCAATTCAGTGATCAAAGTAGTAGGTAAATTTGATTCTGTCGTGACGGGACTTTTTAAAATGATTTCTTCGTCCATGTCTCCTGAGTACTCTTCATTTTTTTTCCCGCCTGCTTCAGTATAGTCTACAGGCCGATCCAAATGATTGTTATCAGCAAGTGTCTTATCCACATTCAAATCATTGCGAGTGACTAATTTATCATTTGTATCCGTATTTAAGAAGGTAGTAGTTTCTAATATACTTTCTGATTCCTCTATTATTCTGTCCTCTCTTTCAAGTTTATTAAAGAAAGACATTTCAGTGATTACATCTGTTTTTTCTGGTTCAGCTTTGCGATCAAATTGATATTTATCTTCGAAATATTTCTCATCATCGACTATGTTTACATAATCTTTATTTTCGATATATTTTCTTGCAATATCTTCTTGCTTGATTTTGCTACTATCTTCACTGGAAGACGTTTTTTCATGTTCTGAAGGACTATCGTCTTCACTTTGGGTATCTTCAGGAACGTGGGTGCGGGTGGGCGGCGCAGGGGGTGAAGTGGTGGTGATACCCGAAATAATAGCAGGTGAGTATTCTAGTACTTTTTTCTTGATAGGTTTAATATCTGGTGCATTTTTGATAGCGTCTATTAGTAAATCTATTCCATCATTCACTGAAAAATAATAGGAATGTCTTAATTGTTTCGTCACAACTTGAAGACAAGAAAACGATTAAATGTTTTATGACAAATGTTCGATCTTGGTAGTGAGAAACAAAAGTAACAAGTAAAGGTCACTGCACACATACAACTCGGAAAGGGATCGGCACCGTATCGCCTTTCGCCTCGCCGTCAAACAGGCGTCAACCTAACGTAAGCAAGCGGATCAGCAGCTCTGATACGTCGACTCGGCTACGGCTAGGCGACGCCGCGCTTACGGCTTGCCGAACGTATTTTGATACTTATATTTCTACAAACTAACCTACAAATTCAATAAAAAACACGCGGGCAACACGACTGGAAGTTGCCCTGTGAATTACGCACGTGTGGCAACAGTAGTGTGCGTAAGGGTGGATGAAGAGACGGAAGCTCGGTTACGGAGTGACGTAAGCTCGGGGACGACGAACCGTAAGCGAGTTGACCACGCGCCGCACCGCGGTTCGTGACCGAAGCGAGGCGATTACGTTACGATTCCGATTAACAGTACGATTTACGGTTGCAATAGTTTCATACAAAGAATACTGAACGGCTCGAGTTGATACGGTGCCGATCCCTTTCCGAGTTGATATGTGTGCTGTGACCTTAAGGCTACGGCCTACCTCAGCTTGTGCTTGAAATATTGTCATTACAAAATGATGTCAAATACATATTTAATTAAGTTCTCTATTGTGTTCCCAAATTTTTTATCCATAATCTAAAGTGCCATATTTTTTTTCCCAATCATCATTTATCCGAACTTAATAACACACAATATCACATGCCATAAAATTTAAATCCCTAAATAAAATATGCCCTAAATCCGTTTGTCATAAATATTAACGACTATGTGACGCGTGCTCGCTACGGTGGCATTTTACATTACACACCCACTTTCTGTCACAAATATCGTCGTCGCTCCGCCGGCCTACGCTCCTCACACCAGCTAGCAAGACTTTTAGGATATTTTTAGGAAAATTGCTGATTACCCATGCGTTGCGGTAATAATACAAATTATAATATAACACAATACTTATGACATATGACTTTATTTTATGCAAAATTAGGAGGAAAATTTCGAATTTTTGAACTTTATGGTTACTTACTGAAGTTTATAGCAAACGTGTTATGGATAATAATTTTCGGCCAAACAATTTTAAGAGAAGAAAGGGAGTACCATTAATTACTATGAAATCCTTTTCTCACCAAATATCTGTTTTAATAAAGCATATTATAACTTATAGAATCAAACATTTTACCTGGTTCTGCGTCCAACGGATGACTCTGCTTTATTAAATACTCCATCATCATCAACAGATACTCTATGGCATCGTCTTCTCTGGCAATATCCCTCTTGGCCCTCCCCGTCCCATGCCCCCTAGAGCTCACAGTCTGAGCGAGGCGCTTCAGCTTCCTGAGGTTGTGAATGATATTCCTTGAAATATTCTCTATGGCTACATTATTATTGAAATCCTTAACTTCACTCACCTTCGGTTTCTCATTAATTTTATTCTCAAAATTGTTCAATTGCTCATACATTTGTTTCATAAACTTATTTTGAACTAAATTGTATCTTAAAAGAAGATTTTTGAAACTTTGAAAAGGATCGGTTCTTGATAGATCTTTGTTCATGTAATAGTTGTTTGTCTTGTTTCTCAAGCGGTGTGTACCGTCTTTGGTAAGTATAGTAATTATTTCGTTCAGCAATGATCCGAATTTACCAACTAGCTGTATGAAATCTTTAGTGCTTCTCTTTATATATTCTATTTGCGTTTTCTGCGTCGTTGTCAATATGTTACCATTGTCAAAATCGCCTTTCAAAATTTGACTTAACTTTTGTATATCATTTCGTATATGTTCCTGTTTCGAGATGTCACTATTGTTACTTGTGGTTAAGTCTAGCAATTTCAATAAGCCCTTTATAATTCTCACAGTTTTCAGAATTTTAGCAGTTTCTCTATTTAGTTCAGCAAGTTTCAAGTTCAGGAGAACTTTTTCTTTTCTGTTCATTTTTAAACACGGCCCAAAGTTTTCACACAAAGTCTCCATAAGTTGGTGTCTGTTCATTCTGACAGGTGTTTTCTTACCTTTAAATATTTTGTTGAAAATCCCCTTCAAATATTTTAGAACGCTGAGTTGCCTTTTTCTCTTGAGTGGGTAAGTCTTGCCATTCTTGTGGTGATAGTTGAATATCTTTGTCAGATAACCGTGCAAATCACTTTTGATGTTAATTGGCGTAGAGTGAATATTGATACTGTTGTTAATCTTACAGTCTTCGAACTTACATTTCGAATGGTTGAGCAACTTTACCACGTTATATTTCTTGTAACTCAGCTTTCTTTCAATGCTCTTCCCAAGACTCCTGTTTTTATTTTCAATATGAATAACTTTATCAGTAAGTGGCATTCGTTTCGTGAGACTTTTATGTTTAATATCAGAATCCGATATAAGTGCCTTCTCCTTCAACATTTTGATTTTATGAAATTTTGAATATTTCAATTCGTTTTCTTCGGGATTAATTTCTGGGAAATTTACACTTTTATTTGCTTCGACGTTTTTGACTTGCCTTTTTTCTATAGGTACAATGGGAGTAATCGGTGGACGAATGAGGTCAAAGACTGTTTCTGTCTTATTAAACTGTGTCGTAGCTGTTTCTCCTATTGGTACATCGGTAATCGAGATGGGCGTTCCGAATTCTCCACTGCTGACAGTATATTTATAATATGTATTATCTAGAAGAGTGACGCTTCCTCCAAGAGCGTATTTAAAGTTACCATCATCGGATACAAGCTGATTACTTGTGACTGGTATAACATTCAATGGTATTAAAGTATTTGTTGACTCTGTAGAATTATCTGAAAATTAAATTACTAACATCAAATATATATATATATATATATATGTTATTGACGTTGTACATAGATTTAATAAAAAAAATAAAAAAAATAATAACATTTTAAGGGGGCGTAATCCTTATAGAATATAGAGTGAGTAGACACGTGTTATGACTACATTGCAGAGGGAGTAGACAAGTGTATGACTACATTGTAGCGGGAGTAGACAAGTGTATGACTACATTGTAGCGGGAGTAGACAAGTGTATGACTACATTGTAGCGGGAGTAGACAAGTGTATGACTACATTGTAGCGGGAGTAGACAAGTGTATGACTACATTGTAGCGGGAGTAGACAAGTGTATGACTACATTGTAGCGGGAGTAGACAAGTGTATGACTACATTGTAGCGCGAGTAGACACGTGTATGACTACATTGTAGCGGGAGTAGACAAGTGTATGACTACATTGTAGCGGGAGTAGACAAGTGTATGACTACATTGTAGCGGGAGTAGACAAGTGTATGACTACATTGTAGCGGGAGTAGACAAGTGTATGACTACATTGTAGCGGGAGTAGACAAGCGTTATAACTACATTGTAGTGGGAGTAGACACGTGTTATGACTACATTGCAGAGGGAGTAGACAAGTGTATGACTACAGGGTCCATATTGGCTCACCTAAAGTTCTTTACCCGAAATTGTTCTTCCTAACGATTTGTAATCCGAATGATCACTCTTCCTAAAATTTTTCATCCTAAAGTTTTCATTCATACTATTTGTAGTGCTACCGGCGATGTTCATAACACTCATGTTTCCGAAAATTGTAATCAATAATATCGTTAATGTAAATATATTTAAACTCCTACTGTTTTTTATCATAACGCTTTTATCCCTAAACATAATTACAGGTCAGAGCGTCGTCTTGGTAGCACTATGAAAAAAATACTTAGAAAAATTTCGCGACCAATTTCGAAGTAGCGCTCGCCGGCCGCTGCCGCGGCACCGCTCGCTACGCTCGCTCGGCTCGCGCGTAGTTGGTCACAGTTCTAACCTAACCTAACCTATGGATCCCTTCCACATCGTTTTTACGACAAACGGTTAGTCGGAGACAAAAAACACCAAGACACTTTTAGCCTTACATTTAGGTGTTTTATACGATAGAATCGAGAAAATAAACGGTTTGCAAAAATAACACTTTTTTGGCTAAATTTTTCTAAGTCTACACAAAGAAATCTAAACAAAAAATATATGACTTTGAATAATAGTGTAAAAGATGGTTATGTTGAGAAAATATAGGAAAACAAATAAAAGTATAATAGATGTTTATTGCTACTGACATTATGAAGTTGAATGCTTCGGAATTATGAACATTAGAGACAGAGTAGTTAGGAATTGTGATTGTTAGGATGAAAAAAGTTAGGAAGAACATTTTCGGATTTCCAATTATCGGAGTTGAAAATTTAGGTGAACTTTGGCGCACCCATGACTACATTGTAGCGGGAGTAGACAAGTGTATGACTACATTGTAGCGGGAGTAGACAAGTGTATGACTACATTGTAGCGGGAGTAGACAAGTGTATGACTACATTGTAGCGGGAGTAGACAAGTGTATGACTACATTGTAGTGGGAGTAGACAAGTGTTATAACTACATTGTAGTGGGAGTAGACAAGTGTATGACTACATTGTAGCGGGAGTAGACAAGTGTATGACTACATTGTAGCGGGAGTAGACACGTGTATGACTACATTGTAGCGGGAGTAGACAAGTGTATGACTACATTGTAGCGGGAGTAGACAAGTGTTATAACTACATTGTAGCGGGAGTAGACACGTGTATGACTACATTGTAGCGGGAGTAGACACGTGTATGACTACATTGTAGCGGGAGTAGACAAGTGTTATAACTACATTGTAGCGGGAGTAGACACGTGTATAACTACATTGTAGTGGGAGTAGACAAGTGTATGACTACATTGTAGCGGGAGTAGACAAGTGTTATAACTACATTGTAGCGGGAGTAGACACGTGTATGACTACATTGTAGCGGGAGTAGACAAGTGTATGACTACATTGTAGCGGGAGTAGACAAGTGTTATGACTACATTGTAGCGGGAGTAGACAAGTGTTATGACTACATTGTAGCGGGAGTAGACAAGTGTATGACTACATTGTAGCGGGAGTAGACAAGTGTTATGACTACATTGTAGCGGGAGTAGACACGTGTATGACTACATTGTAGCGGGAGTAGACACGTGTATGACTACATTGTAGCGGGAGTAGACAAGTGTATGACTACATTGTAGCGGAAGTAGACAAGTGTATGACTACATTGTAGTGGGAGTAGACACGTATATGACTACATTGTAGCGGGAGTAGACACGTGTATGACTACATTGTAGCGGGAGTAGACAAGTGTATGACTACATTGTAGCGGGAGTAGACAAGTGTATGACTACATTGTAGCGGGAGTAGACAAGTGTTATGACTACATTGTAGCGGGAGTAGACACGTGTATGACTACATTGTAGTGGGAGTAGACAAGTGTATGACTACATTGTAGCGGGAGTAGACAAGTGTTATAACTACATTGTAGCGGGAGTAGACACGTGTATGACTACATTGTAGCGGGAGTAGACAAGTGTATGACTACATTGTAGCGGGAGTAGACAAGTGTTATGACTACATTGTAGCGGGAGTAGACAAGTGTTATGACTACATTGTAGCGGGAGTAGACAAGTGTATGACTACATTGTAGCGGGAGTAGACAAGTGTTATGACTACATTGTAGCGGGAGTAGACACGTGTATGACTACATTGTAGCGGGAGTAGACACGTGTATGACTACATTGTAGCGGGAGTAGACAAGTGTATGACCACATTGTAGCGGGAGTAGACACGTATATGACTACATTGTAGCGGGAGAAGACAAATGTATGACTACATTGTAGCGGAAGTAGACAAGTGTATGACTACATTGTAGTGGGAGTAGACAAGTGTATCACCAGTCATTGTGCAAGGTGCATCACAGGCAGGACAAATAGAAAGTAGTCCTCCCCCTTGTTGTAATACACATTGTTGCTGCTCAATTATGTTTTCAGATAGTTTAGGTAAAGGGTTAGGAACATTAATTAGTAACAATCTGAGTCATTCTTCTCAAAATTATTGTACACCCCAGGCTTCTTACAACCAGATAATGTCATCCATAACTCAGAAGGAATTAAATCCAAATGCCATTATTACTATACTTGTAGGTAATAGTTCGAACGTTAAAATTGATGATATCACTGACAATGTCACTCAACTATTAAAATTAAACTGTAAGAAAATAATTCTATGTGCCTTTCCATACTTAGAGAAATTGTCAAGCAGGCAAAATCAATTTATCCATAATCTTAACAATCGCATGCATTTATTAGTTAGTCACTATAGTGACAAGTTGACATTTTTCGACACCAACAGTTTCGTTCAGAAATTAAAGTCAACGAGGAATAATGCGTACCTGCCTATTAGTTTTAGACGTCAAATAGCACGGCTATTAGCTTTTAATATAAACACAGACATAAGTGGTATGTCGCAGTTTTTTGCAAATAGTTTTACTAAAATTAGTAATTATACTAATTGTAATTATACAAATATTAATTTAGATTTAAACTAGTCACTAAGACAATAGAAGGTACGAGTGACAATTTAGTTAAACTTTTCAACTGTAAGGTATCTTCTAGCTCTCAATCAATAAATTGTAAAAAAAGGGTTGAGCAGAATTCCTTGAAATTGTTTCATCAAAATATTCAGGGTTTTTCTTCCAAACAATTAGAAATAGAACTATTTTTAGAAAAAACCAAGTTTGATATTGTCTGCATTACTGAACATTGGATGAAAGATTATGAAATGCAAATTAGTTATGAGAATTATAGCGTGGTCAGTTGCTTTAACCGAAAATCAATGCTGCGGGGAGGTTCGTTAATTTTAATTAAAAATTGTTTTAAATCAAAACCACGTAAAGACATAGTTGAACTCTCAGTTGAGCATAGCATTGAACTGTCATGTGTTGAGCTGGATAAGCATGTTATAGTGTGCGTATACAGACCCCCTAATTATCAAAACTACTCTATTTTTGAGTCAGTTATGGAAGATGTTTTGGGTAAACTTTCAAGTGGTAATAAATCAGTAATTATCTGCGGTGATTTTAATATTAATATTTTAGAAAATAACTCTAATAGCAGTAGACTATTAAGCCTTTTTAAATCTTTCAATTTGTCGAATGTGTTTCTAGAACCAACTAGAATAACTACAACAACTTCCACTTGCATTGATAATGTTTTCTGTGGCTGCGACTATTTGGAGAAGGCTGTTGTAAATTACCTCCCCTCTGATCACTGTGGTCAAACTGTGTCTTTTGAATTTAACACAGCATTACAAAAAGTACAGATACAAACTAGACCAATAACTTCCAGTGCCTTGATCACATTTAATAGCACTTTAATTGACAAGTTAGGTATGCAGGGCCTAAATATGAAGAATGTTAATACTATATATGAAGAATTCTTTTCATTAGTGCAAACTGAATTCAATAATACCTTTAAGAAGAAAACTAAAACTATCTGCCCGAAGTTTTTATTCAAACTCAAACTCAAACTCAAACTCAAAGCATTTATTTCAATTAGACCATTACAGGCACTTTTGAATGTCAGAAAAACAAAGAAGGCGAAGCTACAGTCCCAGACATAAGACATAATAACTTATGAAAGTACTGTAGTTGCCCATTCCAAGGCGTAGATCTCTATGGAGAAGAATGGGCAAGAAACTCCATGGACACTCTTTTCAATCAAACATTTTTACAATATCTTGGTTACATCATTCATGTTGAGATAATACATATATGTGAGAACGATGTAGACAGACGTGCACATTAAGAGAGCGTCCAGAGTAAAAGATTAGATAACAATTTAAAAACAAAGTAGTTAAAATAAACCGTGGCAGCTAAGAGATGACCAGTCCCAACTGACAGCGCCCGTTCACGAACATGACGCATGGATCAGCACCATTCAACTCAACCATTTTGAAGGGAACTAAATGATCCGACACACCCGCCACCATCAGCGAGACATTTGAGTGAGCATGACATTCTCTCAACCGCCAGGGCAAATTCGAGTCAATGAATGATAACTAAATGCAAATGGTAGCTTTACAGTACATAGTACTCACACATGCGCTATGCAATTATATAATTCAGTGACTGGGCAACTAAAGGCATCAGAAAAAGTCGGGAAAGACTTTTTGAATTGTATGGCCTTAAGCCTTATATCAATACGGAAGCGTTTAATAAGTATGTTGCTACTTTTTCCAAAATTTTCAAAAATACCTGCAAGGCAGCTAAAGCCTTATTTATTAGCAACAAGTTGAAATCTGCAGACAACAAGATTAAAACAGTTTGGAAAATTATAAACAATGAAACTAATAGAAACAAAAGACACAACACTGATTACACACTGGACTCTTCCCGAGGGCTCATTAGCGCAAATGTCGATGTTGCTCAGGAATTCGCAACGTTCTTTACCAATATTCCAGTCAAAACCACAGAAACGCTAGATTCTTCGCCATCCCTTGCCATTAATTTATTAAAAGAGAATGTTTCAGCCTGTCCTGTTGAATTTAAATTTTCACATATAAACCCTATGGTCGTTATGAAGGCTTTTAAGCAAATTAAAATAAAAACTACTGAAGACCTTTGGGGCATGTCAACTAAAGTTTGTCAATCGATTGTTGAGACAGTAGCTCCCTATTTAGCTTTAATATTTAATTTATGTGTAGACCAAGGGGTATTTCCGGATTTGATGAAGTATAGTAAAGTTATACAACTTTTTAAATCTGGAGACAGCAAAGACACAAATAATTATAGACCAGTATCTATTTTGCCGGTTTTCAGCAAGGTGTTTGAAAAAGTGATGCTAAATCAAATGCTCAATCATTTTAATCGAAATGACATCTTACACGATCAACAATATGGTTTCACCAAAGGCCGTTGCACTACTGACGCCGGTGTCACCTTGCTAAAGCACATCTTTAATTTTTTTTTATTTTTTTTTTATTAGGAACAAAAAACAGTTACATGTTAAAGTTTAAAATTACGAGTTGTTACATAATTAGGTAAACATATAACCCACACTATTGTCCACGGGTTAATAAAAGAACAAATAAAGAACGTAATGATAATTTTGTCAAATATTTTAGTTAATGCATGGGAAGAGGCAAAAGATGCAATAGGCATTTTTTGCGACCTATCCAAGGCATTTGATTGCGTGGATCACGACACACTGTTGCTAAAACTTGAGCATTACGGACTAGGAAAACAAGCACTTAGCTTAGTAAAATCATATTTAAATGATCGAATGCAGCAAGTACAAATAAATGGCGTAAATTCGTTAGGATTAAAAGTAAAAATGGGGGTATCGCAAGGCTCAATACTGGGCCCTTTCCTTTTCATAGTATATATTAATGATTTACCTCAGTTACTGAAAAGTCGACCTCAAATGGTGTTATTCGCTGATGACACATCACTGATTTTTAAAGTTAACAGACGTGTACAAGATTTTGACGACATAAATACCGCTATGCTTAAGATTCATAACTGGTTTACTGTAAACAATTTGGTGTTAAATGGGAAGAAAACTAAATGCATAAGATTCGCGTTACCGAATGTAAGAAGTAGTGAATGTAACGTTGTATTGAACAGGGAGATACTCGAATTCGTCGAAAAGACAGTTTTCTTGGGGATTACGCTTGACTCGAAACTGCAATGGAGTCCTCACTTAACAGCACTTGCAGGGCGGCTAAGTTCAGCCGTTTATGCTGTCCGTAAAATCCGGCAATTAACAGACGTGGATACCGCGAGACTGGTCTATTTTAGTTACTTCCATAGCATCATGTCTTACGGTATTCTGCTGTGGGGTCGGGCTGCAGATATTGACTCCATATTTATTCTGCAAAAGAGGGCTGTAAGAGCCATCTATAACCTACGCAGACGCGAGTCTCTAAGAGAATTGTTTAAACAGATTAACATCATGACGGTACCTTGTCAATATATTTATGATGACGGTACCTTGTCAATATATTTATGAAAACATTATGTTTGTTCGGAAAAACATTCATCTTTTTAGTAAAATAAGCGACAGGCATAATATTAATACTAGAAATAAGGACAAATTAGATCAGCCACGTTTCAGATTGTCAAAAGTACGCACATCTTTTATGGGGTACTGTGTAAAATGTTACAATAAAATACCACTTGACATTTTACAACTTAATGAGAAGAAATTTAAAAAATGCATAAAACAAACACTATGTAAGCGAGCATATTATAAGTTAGAAGAGTATATCGTAGATAAAAATGCTTGGTTCAATGCTGGTCCTGCTCCACTGCCACTTGGGCTCACATACTAAGATTTTAATGTTTGGAAGAGATGCTCCCCCTTTAGTTCTTTCATTATTTCTTTTATTTTTTTTTCTCGTTTGGAAACTTAGTTACTTTGATAACTATTGTTTTATATAAATTAGAAACATTACTTGAGTTTTTGTAAGTGTGAGTACCATGTAGACTTTCTATTATGGTTAGTAGGGCTTATCCTAATCTTTATGGTTTTAACTGTAGCTTTGTTTTATTTTCCTATCTCTACACTGTGCTCACATATAGAAGCAACAATATTGTACCCAGGACTATGTAATATATAACTTGATTTGAAAAGAGTGTCCATGGAGTTTCTTGCCCATTCTTCTCCATGAGATCTACTATTTTCGAATGGGCAACTACAGTCCATTCACAGTTATTATGCCTGTGGCGGGACTGTAGGTAGCTTATTTTTGACTATGCAAAAGTGCCTGTCATGGGTCTATTTGAAATAAATGCTTTGAGTTTGAGTTTGAGTTATGACTACATTGTAGCGGGAGTAGACAAGTGTATGACTACATTGTAGAGGGAGTAGACAAGTGTATGACTACATTGTAGAGGGAGTAGACAAGTGTATGACTACATTGTAGCGGGAGTAGACAAGTGTATGACTACATTGTAGAGGGAGTAGACAAGTGTATGACTACATTGTAGCGGGAGTAGACAAGTGTATGACTACATTGTAGCGGGAGTAGACAAGTGTATGACTACATTGTAGAGGGAGTAGACAAGTGTATGACTACATTGTAGCGGGAGTAGACAAGTGTATGACTACATTGTAGCGGGAGTAGACAAGTGTATGACTACATTGTAGTGGGAGTAGACAAGTGTATGACTACATTGTAGAGGGAGTAGACAAGTGTATGACTACATTGTAGTGGGAGTAGACAAGTGTTATAACTACATTGTAGCGGGAGTAGACACGTGTATGACTACATTGTAGTGGGAGTAGACAAGTGTATGACTACATTGTAGTGGGAGTAGACAAGTGTATGACTACATTGTAGCGGGAGTAGACAAGTGTATGACTACATTGTAGCGGGAGTAGACACGTGTATGACTACATTGTAGCGGGAGTAGACAAGTGTATGACTACATTGTAGTGGGTGTAGACAAGTGTATGACTACATTGTAGCGGGAGTAGACAAGTGTATGACTACATTGTAGCGGGAGTAGACAAGTGTATGACTACATTGTAGAGGGAGTAGACAAGTGTATGACTACATTGTAGCGGGAGTAGACAAGTGTATGACTACATTGTAGTGGGTGTAGACAAGTGTATGACTACATTGTAGCGGGAGTAGACAAGTGTATGACTACATTGTAGAGGGAGTAGACAAGTGTATGACTACATTGTAGCGGAAGTAGACAAGTGTTATAACTACATTGTAGCGGGAGTAGACACGTGTATGACTACATTGTAGCGGGAGAAGACAAATGTTATGACTACATTCTTTCATCCTCTATCCCCAGAAGATGAAAAAGTATAAAAAAGGGCCTCATAAACTTTAACTCATCGAAATAAGACAACCCATTATACATGAGAGTTTCATGATTAAATACCTTTGATGGCATCAGTAGATATTTCAATATTTTCAGATATTTTGAGCTCTCGTTTATTCCTGACGTACTTTCCATTGTCAGGTTTCTTTGTAGTCTTCTCTTTCGCTCTGTATATAGGTTTTTTCATGGGTTCCCGCATCTTTTTCATCGGTGGCTTCGGATTAGTTTTCTTAACCTGTCTCTTTTGTACAGTTTTCGGTTTATTTTTCGTCTGATTCACTTTTGTTTTGGCTTTCTGATTTTTAACATTGGCTGCATTTTGTCTTGTTATTTCAGACATGTTTTTCATTTTAGCTGAGACTTGCCTTCTAAGGTTCTGCATAACTTGCTTCATCAAATTCTGTGCTAACTTTGCTTCTATACTATTTTTATTAGGCTTTTTTTTAATTTGAATTGGTTTTCGTGTTGCGACGTTCTTTTTGATCGTTTTTTTCGATATGTTAGCTTTGTTGTGCGCAAATTTTCGGTATTTTATCGGAGTTTTCATTTTTCCAGGTTGTTGCCTCATGCCCGCCTTGAGTGGTACATTTTTCTTAACGATGCGTTTCGGTGGTGCGGGCTTCTTGTTTCCTCTACGTTGTACTGGTTTGCTTTCATTGTTTGACACTTTAGTTTTATAAATTTTAACTTTATCGTTTTTTGGCTTCGACTTCCTAGGGGATTTCTTGTCGTTCCTTAATTTTTCTTTTGTTTTGTCCATGTATTGCAGCCATTCATCTGGTACTGGGGGCGGCTTTATGTTTTTGGATTTTTTCTTTTTTCCTGAAAATAATTTTGTTTTGTAATTGAAAACGTCAAATACGGTGTCTTATTAGGTACCTACCTGCTTATCCATCTCATTATAAATATCAGATAGTTGATTAACTGTAGGATTTTTTGACATTTTTGAGCAAAGTGACCTCACTTTACTCAAAAATGTCAATCATCCCCATCATTATCATCACACCATCTTACCGTCAGGACAGAAGCTGAGGAGGTGGCAGTCCCAGCGCCCGTTGGCATCGCAGTCGCACACTGTGCAGCCGACACACCAGTCAGCTGAAAACCAACCATGTTCAGATATAATGTATAGTACCTAAGATAACAAATCACATCGAGTTTTAGGATGAGACTGTCACACAAGTATTACGAGTATTAAGTTTCGGTGAAACTGGTACGGACTACTCGCGTACCGGGCTACGGCGTAGCAATGTGCTACGAGCCCGTAGCAGTTACCCATAGGTTTCGTCCGCTCTATCAGGTGACTTGCTCCGCACTACCTCGACACACGCTAGGCGACTAGCGAAGGCGCCAAGCCTTACAGGTTCACAGTGATGAAGATAATAAATCCTAAGCCAAAATACGTGCTAAGTAACATTTATTGAGTTCATTTTTACTAAAACCAATCATTTCTAAATTCGGCGCTGAACGGAGTGTAGAAAATACAACAATGCGCGTTTATTAAGGCATTCATTTAGATGTTGCCTAGTTACGGAAAAAGGGACATTAATCTCGGCCTAAGAGAAAGAAAGAAAATACATTTATTTATCACAAACGAAAGAAGATACTCTAAAGAAAGAAAATAAATAATGGAAATTTGCCAGAAAAAAATGCCAGATGTTGGACTTCAAGTGGACCTGGAATAGTGAGGTGATGGGTGTGAAACAGTTTTATACTGGTGTATAAATAAGCACTCGAATAGAATAAGTTTGTGTTTAATAATGAAAAATAAGAGAGAATAAACAAACCTGGTGGGCAGTCATCACTGAAGCTCGACTCGTACGGCTTGCACTGAGTCTTTGAGTTCTTGTTGAAAACTGGAAGGAAATTGACAATCAACGTTACACAAAGAAGTTTCCATACGTAACATCACGCCTGTACTCCCCGAAGAGTTAGGCAGAAGTACAACTAATAGTACACCCACATTTCGACAGTTCTGTTTTTCAACTCCATGTAATAAGAAGCGATCCTTTTGCCATGTATGCTACTGACAAATCCCTGATGGAAAAACCGAATAACACTTGGCCCAACCTGGGAATTGAACCCAGGACCTCATACTCAGCAGTTTATTAGCGGATAATTGAAATAAATTGCTACTTACTGTCTCTTGACGCATCGCGGAAGAAGATGTCTGTGAACCCGGGGCTGCGCTTGTCCCTGTTGAACAAATAAAAATCAAATAGATATTTACCGCGAGAGTAAAACATGGAGTCTTATGTCACGGGCGCCAATAAAGAACACAATCCTGAATACAGGAATTCAAGCGTGCTCAAGGCGAAGACGCAAACATTCTTGAGGGATATAGTCCACGAGAATACTCTACTTTTTCTTTTTTTTACTTAGCCTGTGTTGTCCCACTCCTGAGCAAAGGCGTCCCCCCATTCCTTCCACTTCTCACGATGGTGTGCCTCTTCTCGCCAACTCACGAGGAAGCCATCCAAGACGTCCCGCCATCTTCTCTTCGGTCTACCGCGACCCCGTCTAGCTGTTTCAGGGCTCCAGTCTTGCGATATTCGGGCCCACAGCTGTGCCGGCAGACATGGCCTGCCCAGTCCCACTTTAGCCTGGCAGCTTTATAAGCTACGTCAGCAATTTGCGTTCTGGAGCGCAGTGTGGTGTTTCTTATCCGGTCAGTTATTTTTACTTTGAGTATGCTGCGCTCCATCGCTCGTTGGCAAACCTTGTTCGTTGGCAAATACTCTACTTATCATACGTATATTACCCTACTGTGAACTTTTTCATTCAAAATGTCATTCGCAATGTGGAATCAACCAGCAGGAGGTTTGAACATACATTTTTAAATACGAACCTTTTCCCAACTCCATGATAGTGGAAACTCTCCTGATTACACTTCCGATTGTCCCTCTTCCAGCAGACAGCAGTGTGGTCCCCATGACAGAAGCAAAGGTAGCAGGCATCAGGGAACAAAGAATTCGCAGCAGCCTCCCTCTTGAAGTAGAAGCCCACATCAGGGCATGAGTCTACGTGCGACACCTTGTACTCCGTGTCCTTGTGCAGAAGGGCGTGGTGCTTCGCGTCCTTGCGGAGAGGGGCGTGGTGCTCGGCGTGCTTGCGGGGAGGGGCGGGGACATCTGAAGCAGGTTTTTTATCTGGTTTGGATTAATAGGCTATAGATGGAGTCGGTTTGCCGGGGGTTTGGCTGGTATAGCAGGTGTTAGCAATTTTTCGGGTTATAAAGCATTACAGAACATTTCCCGGATTCTTACGCGGTCGAGTAAAGTCAAAAGCCATTTCACAAACTAGGTCAAAATTACATACACACTTCCCAAAACGTAATACAAACAGTCCCTTCGGCACATCACAGTGTTGCAGCTGGGGCTGCGAGGAACAGTTAGAACTAACTCCTCGGCAACACGTGTCTGTTATCTTAGAAGAACCTACTAAAGCATGGCTGCTGACCAAACAGCAGAAGACCTGGGTTCATCGTTAATTAGGACTAATCTCAAAACTTTAGAAAGTGGATGGTTATAATTTTCATCTCGACTTTCCTTCTTAAAGCCGTTGCCGCTGTGTGATGATGATTGAGGCTACTCAAACGTAAACGCAAATTAATCGCGTTTTAACTAGTTTTTAGCTACTTGCGTTGTGTAGATCGCCATTGAAACACTAGTGCTGGGACATTCTGGCTCCTCATTGCTGATTTGAGTATGTAACACGTTACTATTGAACAATGTTGGAGACGATAGGCCTTGGTCTTTAGGAACCTCTGCGTGATTGAGTAGTTCTCCCTAGGTAAGATGAGTTTTGACGCAGCAGGACTTTCGTAAGCAAGTATAACTATAACGTTTACCAGAAAAACTTAACAAATTTTCCATTCACACGCTTTATTCACAAACTTGAAAAGATCGCTTTGTAAAATATTTACCTTGTCATACTTATAATTTGTATGGTGTACATAATAACGAGTATTCTATCAGTTATTTAAACTTTCGGGTTGTTGAACAAACATTATAACTGTACCAGCACTACATACGCTTGCAATGGGTGTCATGTTGCACGATGGTCGCCTCAGCCAAAATATTCAACAGAATATTCAAAACACCTATCATATGAGTTATAGACATACGTCTATTTATATTAACCATGTATAATGTATAAGTCATACAAACATCATAAAGTTGCTTCATTTATAAAGAAAAGAAGAAGGAAAAGTATGAAGTGTGTAAAATGTAGTGATCCCATCCCTGCCACTTAAAAGCAAAGGCTCTCTCCTTTCGATATTATCATCATCTGCTGAGCCTTTTCCCAACTATGCTGGGGTTGACTTCCAGTCTAATCAGATGCAGCTAATACCAGTATGTTACAAAGAGTGACTATCGCGGGCCCCGGAAAACGTACGACGGCAAAATGGCAGACCAAGACGAAGAGACGAGACGAGCTTGACGCCTACAAGTTAGACCTAAGTTTATGTGATAAAAAGGGTGTAAAAAGACCCTTAACGAAGCCGAAAGGTACTCGTTCTCCCCGTTATTGAGATCATTTTTTTGTTCCAGACCATACCTGGGAACCTTCTATTTACGGAGATATTGGGGTTTTTTTTTTAAATCCATGTTTCTGATGTAATTTTTTTACTTTAAACACCTTCAAGACCCCCGTTTTATTCAATCCATACATCAGCACAATGTTTTGAGTCCGTTACGTTGAGTTTTACCGTAAAACGTAATTTTTCACCCCAAAAAAAAAAGTCGTTTCCCGGCAATAATTTTTGCGTAAAGTTACTTAGTTTGATGTACAGAATGCTTTGCTGACGGCTTCGTGAAGGGTCTGTTTACACCCGTATATTAATTCAAATAGACATTTTAATTGAACTAGAGCTATATTTTGCATCAAAACACAAAAACAGTTTGGCACGAACACATCACGAATCTGTCGGACAAAAATTCAGGTACTGTATAATATGGTCTATTTACCAAGAACTTATTTAATTTTCAATTTCTCTTAATTGCTTTGGAAGCTTGTTATAAATGCGAGAAGACATTCCGAAGAAACTTTTAGACAGTAGGGCGTTTTTTGAGGGCACATTATTTACTACTTTCTCGGCATGTCGACGGGAATACAGATTACCAAACTTTTCCTTACTGGTTTTTAGAGAGCAGAAAGGGTTAAAATCTTAAGCTTTTTAAAATATGGCATACGTCTATCTGGGGCCGTATGCCACAAACAGCTTTAAGACATTTCTTTTGCGCCTTAAAAGTGTGAGTGCGAGTTTCCTGTCTGTAGCATTCCCTCAATAAGTTAATCCTTATCTAAACGTAGACGTAGGCATGATAGACGGTTAGTTCTGCTGCTTGATTTACAATCTAAGATAGTCAGTATAAAGCGTAGGAAAATTTATTTAGTTTTTTACACACCGTATCAATTTGCGTTTTCCATGACATATTTTTGTCAATCCACAGTCCTAAGAATTTGATGGTATCTGTTTCCTCTATTTTTTCATTACATAATTTACATTTAATGTCAAAGTGGTTTTTCTTTGGGAATAACTGACTGTTTTTGTTTTATCTAAATTAATTATGAGATTGATTGATTATGAGAACGTGTTAACCAATTTATGATGTCATTCAAAGTATCGTTTATGTCATTTCAAATGTGTTGATGTCGGTCGGAGAAAATACAGCAGTTCTATCATCAGCAAAAAGGACTAACGGAATTTTCACGGCTCTTAAGACTGGTAAATAGGTCGCAAGGCACCGTCATTGCGATCATTTTTTTGTTCTGGACCATACCTTCCCGAACCTTCTAGTTACGGAGATATTGGAGGTCAAAGTTCCAATTTTTTCACAAGTTTTTATTTTAAATACTACTTTTTAAGGTTTTAACTTTACTTTAATTACCTCCATGACCCGTTTACTATTCAAAACATCCATCAGCACCAAGTTTTGAGCGCGTTACATTGAGTTTTACCGTAAAACGTGATTTTTAACCCCAAAAAAAAAAGTCGTCTCCCAGCAATAATTTTTGCGTAGGGTGACTTAGTTTGAGGTACATAATGCTTGGTTGACGGCTACGTGAAAGGTCCGTTTAGAGCCTGTATACATATAATAAATCTATAGACGTGGCGTTTCTGTACATTGAAAACATTTAGGAAAAAAAAAATTAGAGGTGTTAAAGGATCACACACAGAACCAATTTTTTTTAATTTTGTGTTTATGTCTGTGTGTCTCCGGGTACTTTTGTTATAGCATCACGTGTAAATTATAAAACCAATGTGGTTAGATTCAATGCACAAATATTGTGCTTAAGTTAGAGAAGGTTTTAGTTTCTGTTTCATTGTAATCGGTGCTCTCTGTCAAAAGATATATGAATTTAAAGTGTTTAAACGCAGTGAAAACATTGCGCTGATGGATGCATTGAATAATACAGGGGTCATGAAGGTATTTTAAGTCAAGATATAAATTGAAAACAGTTATTCAAAAAAAAACTTTAACAAAAAAATATTACAATGACGAGCAGAACACGCGTCTTTCAGCTTCGTTAAGGGAATTTTTACACCGGCACGTGGGCTTAGGTGACCGTCATTGGTCATACTAATTTCTAATCATTATCATCATCAATCTAGATAATTTTTATTACATCAGCCCTTGATGCCCCACTGCTGGGCAAAAAAATATTTTGCTGTTGTAAACTGCTTTCATCTCTTGACAGGAAATGATGCTAAGCTCAGCCAGCACAAATAACACAATCATCATTATCTGACTTTTCCCAACTACCCTAACGACAATCAAAGAACTAAAATGACAGCCGGACTAGCGAAATGGTTTGAAGCATAATGTGTTAATAAACAGCGCCATGCATTG
This sequence comes from Noctua pronuba, assembly GCA_905220335.1. Taxonomy (NCBI): domain Eukaryota; kingdom Metazoa; phylum Arthropoda; class Insecta; order Lepidoptera; family Noctuidae; genus Noctua; species Noctua pronuba. The sequence goes on from LR999913.1 coordinate 588,710, forward strand.
CCATTAATAAACAGACAATTTGAGGTGATTATTTCATCTTCATTATTAACGCATACATAGTCACAGTCGTATTCTATCAGAGATGAACATTCATAAGCCATCGAAAGCTTGTGTCAATGGTGAAAGTCGTTGCAGGAAAATGGTTCTAAACTTATCGGCGCAAGTAACATAAAGTTCGAAAATATACCCTAAGTTAAAAGCACACAAGTATCAAACACGTTAGTATTTTCATAAAAATATTTGTAAAACGGCTAAAAACACCGTATCCATGTAGTTTCACGTTTTTCATAATACAGTTGTATTATATTTCTTTAACCAACGAACTGTGAAACAGACATATTATACGTAAAGAAAAACAATACTTTAAAAAAATGAAAAGTAAACATTTGCAATATACCTTGAACGCACCATAGTAAATATTTACACAATGTACAAAAATACCACTCAATCAAAAAAGTACATAATAAACAACATTGCCACTTTTTAGCACTTTTAAAGCAGATCCAAAATTAATTCCGAAAAGTTATGTCACGAAGAATTATTATTATATCTTTAAAAATTGAATCGCAAACAATTTGAACCCAAAAAAGCACCAGTTTTTTTTCGCACATCTATTTTATACGTATCTGGTTCAAATGCTCACCACTGGCAGTCAGCAGGTGGAAGATAAGCAGATGTAGGAGCACGGCCAGCAGCATCGTCGCCGCGAGCGCGAATATGCGCAGGAGTCGACGCAGCGACAACGTACGAGCTAGCGCCGTATTTGTAAACATTGTGGAGTATTTCACGTTTTCCAAGCAGTAACGGATTTGGAGCAGCGCACGTATGAATTTTCTTGCATTCCGTTCATTGGGGACCGTTGACTTCATATTGTTCAGTTGCTGCAAAAAAATAAATTGGCATTCTTCAATTTTCTTCAGTTTTCAGAACTGTTTTCGTTGATTTTTAAAGTAATGATCGCAAATTGTTTTAGCAATGTTTAGAGAAAACTTTATAGGTGCTTTTCGCTAATAAAGTTGTAACCCTCAAGGTTTATAAAGAGAAAATTAGTTTAATCAAAGCCTGTAATGCGACACTTTTCAGCAGTAATGATGGAAAAATAAAAAATATTTTGAATCGAGTTGACGTAGGTACGATTATGTTAATACTGTTGAAATTGTTTGGAAAAGTACGAAGCGCTCCGAAAGCAATTACCATTGGTCTAGGCTCTCTTGTAATCAGAACTGGGTTAAAATTTTGTGTTCATTTTAGCCACCGAACAGCAAGGAAAGCTAGTAAATTTTCTGAAGTCCGTCCCTGACCCTTAGAACAATAGGAGCAGTAAACAGGCGGTTAAGTTACAATGCGGACACAATCATAGTTGGTGGCAATGCTGGTCTGGGCGTGCGCTGTTGGAATCCTCGGCCTGTCCGGTAAGACTTCCGTTAAAGAATGTCACTTGTTTGTTTACGTCATTATTGTCTTAAACGTCATGGTCTTTGTAAACACGAGTTGATTTGCGGCATCTTGTTTAGGCCTATACTGTACCTACATCGTACATCCCGATAACAGTTAAGATTTTCCATGACGGTGGTGTTGCCGCCACTCTGTCATCACAAAAAAGTTATTTGTGGTAATAAGTTAGAAACAGCTTTATGATATCGTGAATAGTTGCTGTGATGTGCAATACGTTACTTTGGTTTATTATAGAGCGTGACGTAGGATGCCAAAGTGCCGTACAGTCGTTGTCAAAATATGGTTACTAGATATTCCCAGCAGCTATAAATATTTATATTTTATGATCTTGAAGTGGTACCTACTGATTTCAGCCATGTTTTCATGTCTTTGTAATAACGTTCGAAACCGTAGGAGTTTAATTGCTTTTGAATTTCGCTTTTCATGCTCTTATCATTAGCATAACCAGCTTGTGTTCCCATTGCTGGGCCTGGGCCACAGGCCTTCTCTCTACGAGAGGCCTTTTGGAGCAGTGTGATACTTACATGTTATTCATATAGTAGTATAGCACAATCAATAACATTATTGTTTAGATATTTCTCTTTTTCAATTAAACTACAATCGAGCATGTGTGTATATCATTCTTTTGTTTATTTGATCAAATGTGGAACATAATTTCGGTGACGCGGACGTTATCACCGCTTGTGTACATTTCCCAAAGCCCCCAGATCATGTTAATTGGCTAAAATGTTAGCAGTTTTCTAATCGCCTACAATACAATGTTGATTATTTTTACCTTTTGTACTCCACGTGCACGGCCACTTCCACTTTTCACTTCAAGTAGGTAATTTGAAAACCGTACCGTTTAGCAGTTAAATCTTTCATAACTGGATTTTTATGTTATTGTTGATTCTATTTTCATGGTTTCTTTGGCAAGTTTTATCGTTGCACCGCGCGTAAAACCACAACTACATTTTGCCCATAAACTAACAAACCTACATAATTATGTGTGCATCATTTTATCAGCCCGGAATTACCTACTGCTGGGAATAGGCCTCACCTTCCCGGTTCTGTGCATCCCTCATCCAGGTGTTTCCCGCGACTTTGACGGTATCGTCGACCCAACGAACTTTAGGACGGTCTTGGTTTCTTTGGCCTAACCTTGGTCACTACTCGGTCATAGCCAAGCTTCATCGGCCATCTTCGCATCTAGCCAGATGTCCTGCCCACAATACTGGTAAAACTTCTGTGACTTTTTCTGTATGTTTGTCACAATGTTTTGTATAATAAGCCTATCGTATGTTCCGCACGGCTTGGATGGAGGTCTGTACCTCCTCTCTGTAAAAAGGAGTGAATCGTTATCCTCCACGTGAGTCCAGTACGAATTGGTTAAGGTCATATATCTTCGATTGTGTTACTCTGGGACATTCCGGTTTCCCCACAATGATTTCCTCCACCATTTTAGCAGTCGCTTTGATTGATCTCCTGCCAACAAGTAACCTTATTTCCTTGTAGAGATTATTTTTTAAATGTTACCACCTTTATTTGTTACCCACGTACAACAGCAATAAATTAATATTCTATTAATTTGCATAATTATAATTCCGCCAACGTTATCATTAATATATCTTCTTTTCTCGTCTAGCACCAATAATATGCAGTTCAGAATTCTTCTACACTCATAATCTCTACCGAAGATCTGACCAATTATGTAGCCTCTGCTTCGAGAAAGACTGTCTGACCCTCGACAAGGCTAGGTGTGACTACTATGCGGAAGCTGACTCCATAGTCCCCAAGGATGAAGAGATACCGGGAGGAACTGAGGATGCTGCTAAGAGGAAAGAAGTTGATGAACTAATGTTCGAGCTGGTTGAAAAAGGTAAAGTCTTTACTTTTGTATGGCTTAAAAGAATGTCTTGCCCATACGATACTATTCTTACAAATGGGTATACAATCAATTCTACAAGGTGTAAATAGACCCTTCACGAAGCCGTCATCAAAACATTGCTTTGATTGCTGTGAAACCAATTCTTTTTTGGGGTGAAAAGTCACAGTTTACAGAAGGACTCAATGTAATGCAATCAAACCATTGGATGCATTGAATAGTACAGGGGTAAAGGAGTCATTTAAAGTCAGGGAGTCATTTATATTATTGAAAAGCCTCTAATTAATAAAAACTTGTCACAAAGTTGGAAGTTTGATCAAATACGAGTATATCCGTAACTGGAAGGTTCCCTTCCCAGTTATGATCCAGGACAAAAAAAAATCGCAATGACGGGGAAAACAGTACCTTTATTTTATTTGATGTGCAAAAGTGCCTTCCAATGGCCTAATTGAGATAAATAGTTTGACAAGAAACTTATTTTGTATTATCATAAACACTGAAAACGGGATATTTACTATGTTTACAATTTTTTTTTGAGTTCCCGATATTTCGGAGCTGTTGCAAGCACAAAAAACGAACAAGAAAGTGGGTAGGCCGATTTGTCTGCTCATAAACACCCACCCACCCGTTATAACTTCATTTTATCCATGATCATGGTGCTTGCAACGTCGCCGAAATATCGGGAACTCAAAACAAATAGTAAACACGGTAAATATCCCGTTTTCGAAGTGTAAATAATAATGTTAGTGAGTATGGCAGTTTAAACACTTACATATTTGTATTTCCAGGGCTACACAAGAACATGGAATGCATTCCTTATATCTCCCGGTATAGTAACTGCAACAAAGGTAAGATTTTATTATATTGCTAATAGAAACATCAATAATTATGAGAATTAAATCCTTTGAGTCCATAGCAATTTTAAACAAATGTTTTGAGAAATTTGCGGTAGAAAAGTGCGGTGTTATTTAAACACAGGGAATTTCATTTCATCACATAGGAATTATACAAAATGTAACATTATTACTAAGTCATCTTTTAAATCCAATCTATACAAATAAATAAAATTGCCTGTCTGTTTATTCCGGCTAATCTCTGAAACGGTAGGACCGATTTTGACGGGACTTTTACTGACAGATAGCTGATGTTATAAGAAGAAACTTAGCTACGTTTATTTAAAAAAAAAATGGATTCCGTGCAAAAGCCCGTGAAATTGTTAACGGAATGCGATTTAACTAGGGAATTAATATTTTTATAATAATTTCAAGCGAACGAAGATCGCGGGTAATAGCTAGCACATAATCATTTAACAAGCTTGAAGTTTTGCACGTACTTACGGTCTGACCATCTAGAAAAAACGAAAATAACATCCCTTACCACAAGAGACTTCTGCAAAACTTTAAAATTATGAATGAACTTTTAAATTAAATGTCGTAAGGAATTTTTCGGTTTGAATGTGGGCGGCTATAAGAGTTGGGGATGGCCAAAGAAACGATGGATATACAGTGTGAAAGGTGGCTAAAGATGTGGTAGGATGGAAAAAAAGACTCCAAAAAATAGGCTTAGAGCAGAAGAATGATGAAATTTTTTCAAAATAAAGTTTTTCATTATCTTTTAATCATTACGTACCATACCTTACTATAACATTACACACACATGTTTCTGTTCAGGTCGCTATTTCCTGTGGATGTTATGTTTTACTTGGACTAGTCACAATTTGTACACATTTTGTTTTTAAAAACAAGAGTCGCTACTCACGGATGTTTCCAGTACTCGGCTGAGAACATAGATATGCTGTTTTCACATACCATGCGAATTGATGACAAATTGTGGAATGTGCAACATAACATCTGTGACACAACAAAGTTGTCAACAACTCAGGAGTTCGATCTGTAATGTATTTCAAAAAAACCTATACATTTACAAATCTTGTATTTGTAAACGGACATTTCTCGAAGACTAGACGTCTTCGTGAAGCCAAGCAGCACTGAGTAACTCTAAGCAAAACTCATTGTTGAGAAATGCCTATTTTAGGGTGAGAAATCACGGTTTACGGTAGAACTCAATGTACACCCAAAACATTGTGCTGTATTTAAAGTAAAGTTGTAACTTTAAACTCTTGTATTTATCAAAAAAAAAAAACTTGAAGAAGTTTGACATCCAACATCTTCATAAATAGAATGTATAACAATAACGAGGAGAACAAGGTTTTTTTTACACCCATTATGTGATAATTTCTTCTCTTTTTATAGATGCCTGACATTTGTGGTCAGTATGTGAGCCAATTATAAATGAAAAGGATGTCTCCTTCTCATTGGCCTCCTATCTGTGAGAGGCATTGGGCGCGACCCACCACGCTGGCCCAGTGCTAGTTGGGGACGTCTCGAGTCTAAACATTTGGTTCTTGGATATATACCGGTTTCCTAATAATGGGTGTTTGGTAGATGGGTGCAAAGCCTGAAGGGGGTGATAACTTAGACCATTTAGAACTTATTAAGCTAAACTTGTCTTAGACGAAGTCTGTTCCTTGTATTTTTTTTTGAAAATCTAAGGTTTTTAACAATAATATCCATTTTTTTTCAGTTAATTGTTAATAGTGTCCAGTAAAAGCTGCTATGTTATTATTTTTTATTTATGTAATGTGTGATTACTAAAACAAAATAATTCCCAAGCATCTGTGTCATCAGAGAAACATTCTACGCCATATTCAAGTTTAAGAAACTTTTAAAAATCAAGGATATGTTTTGTTTACGGCATAATAAAAAAATAAGAAAAATAGCCTCAGTTGTTCAAACTTTTTTAAAAACATGCTTGGTTATTGCCCTTTCTTTTGAGATACTATTTACGCAGATATCTCATCAACTCTTGGAATTAGGATGTACAAAGCAAATTGAGGTCGAATATTTAATTTTTAAACAGACCAAAATAATCCAACATTTTTGTTAAAATAATTTATTGTTCATGTTCAAAATGTTGACCGCGGTTTCTTATACAAGCGCGTGCCCGTCTTCTCACTTCTGTAGTCGTGATTTTTAATTTCATCTCCTGCTTCATGACTTAAAAAGCCGTTTGATTCTTTCTATTAATTCTTCTCTAGTTGAAATTTCAACGTGCGTGTAGACGAGCTCCTTGGCCCGTCCCCAAACGAAAAAATCCACAGGAGTTAAATCGGGTGATTGAGGTGGCCAAGGGATGGGCCCGTCTCTGTCAATCCAGCTCTCTGGGAAACAGTTATTTAAATGTTCTCTCACGTTTAGGATCCAGTGTGCTGGCCAACCATTTTGTTGAAAAATCATTGGTCTTCTCATTGCCAATATTGGTATTTCGGTCTCGTCCAAAAGCTCTGGGAGATAGTTTTGAAGGAATTCCAGGTAATTTTCTCCATTTAAATTATCTGGCAGGAAGTGGGGACCAATCAACCTTCGGCCGCCCTAAACGTGAGAGAACCTTTAAATAATTGTTTCCCAGAGAGCTGGATTGGTAGAGACGGGCCCATCCCTTGGCCACCTCAATCACCCGATTTAACTCCTGTGGATTTTTTCGTTTGGGGACGGGCCAAGGAGCTCGTCTACACGCACTTTGAAATTTCAACTAGAGAAGAATTAATAGAAAGAATCAAACGGCTTTTTAAGTCATGAAGCAGGAGATGAAATTAAAAATCACGACTACAGAAGTGAGAAGACGGGCACGCGCTTGTATAAGAAACCGCGGTCAACATTTTGAACATGAACAATAAATTATTTTAACAAAAATGTTGCATTATTTTGGTCTGTTTAAAAATTAAATATTCGACTTCAATTTGCTTTGTACATCCTAATTCCAAGAGTTGATGAGATATCTGCGTAAATAGTATCTCAAAAGAAAGGGCAATAACCAAGCATGTTTTTAAAAAGGTTTGAACAACTGAGGCTATTTTTCTTATTTTTTTATTATGCCGTAAACAAAACATATCCTTGATTTTTTAAATTTTCTTAAACTTGAATATGGCGTAGAATGTTTCTCTGATGACACAGATGCTTGGGAATTATTTTGTTTTAGTAATCACACATTACATAAATAAAAAATAATAACATAGCAGCTTTTACTGGACACTATTAACAATTAATTGAAAAAAAACGGATATTATTGTTAAAAACCTTAGATTTTCAAAAAAAAAATACAAGGAACAGACTTCGCCTAAGACAAGTTTAGCTTAATAAGTTTTAAATGGTCTAAGTTATCACCCCCTTCAGGCTTTGCACCCATCTACCAAACACCCTGTATTTCCGTCATAGAAGCAAACGTCAGAAATAACACAAAGTATATCGACTGCTTGGGTTTGAATTGAACCCGTGAACGACAATACCACTTCACCAGTTCTTTACGTTCTTAGTACATTAATAATCCCAAATGCCCATATTATGTCACTTGTTTCATCTTGACAGCCAACGTGTGTCTCGGCTGCAAGTCCTGTGCCTGCGACCCTGAAGGCAGGTGGAACTGCACCACCTGGCAGCCGTGCCACAGCCAGAACCCTCCTCTCAACATTGATCACCGAGTCCTGTTTATGATCATAGAGGCTATAACAGACCGTAAGTAGCATCATCCTTTGTCTAGTCTTGTCCCAACCACGTTGGGGTCGGTTTCTAGTGTAACCGGATACAGCTTAGTAGCAGTATTTAACAAGGAGCGACTGCCTATCTGACGTCAACAACCCCGTTACTGACTGACAGACTTTCGGGTTGCTGCCTTCTAAGTTAAACTGCTTGATATCACCATTAATCAACTGAGAAACCACGGCGTGGCATAGGTCTCCCCCAAGCATCACGCACATTGGCCTCTCCATTTTTCCAATGACATTGGTATTTCCTCAACCCTCAACAGGGGACCTAAAAAAAAGACACATAATCTAAAATGTTGACATAACACACCGAAAAACTGATGTCAACCCGTTCAATGTCATTGTAGAAACAGTAAATGCTTCGAAAGCAATTGCTACTTGTCTAGACCCTGGTCATAACCTGGCACGTCCTGGGTCTAAGCAGTAGAGACTTTGAATCTCCACTGGTATTAGATCCATCATCCTGTACAAATTCATCATCTGCTTAGTTAGTTGCTATGATAAGAAAACTAAGCAAGAAATAATATGCCGATCCCAACTATGATGGGGCTGAATACTGAAATTTTGTGCTATAACAATTGCAGATACACATCACAGGATCGCTAAGCGTTCAGTGACCGATAACTCAAAAGGCACTGCCAGTTCCGTAACGTATGAGCAGCTGTCCGAATGGCTATATGGAGCCAGACCTTTCAGTTTGCAGGAGATCGGTTCAAGGGACTTTACATCAACAACTGCAGTTGCAGTTGAGCACGATGAACTGGCTCACGAGGTCGCTACCACAGTAACTGGTAATGATTACTTATTTTATTAATATCGATATGCTTGTTGTTTCACTGTGCAAGTGGTCGCAAGCGCAGCTGCTGAGCGACTTGGATTAGATTGCTGAATCAGTCTACAAAGCGACAAGCAAACTTCTCCTGAATTTTCGCTTTTAAACTCAACTGGTGAATAGAGAATTTACTATAAACTTCAAAGAATACAGGCTGTTGTGATGTTATGTCACGTGTTATGAGTTGTTTACGAGTATCCATTTAACTCATTACCTGTCAACATGTTTGAGTATTCAACACGTCGTATACCTTATCACCAATCCTTGAAGGGTAAGGGCAAATCTATTTTTTTCTTTTTCTTCTAGTCAGATTTTTTACAAAAGTTTTCAAATCATTTTTACACCGTTTATTCAGAATAGTTACAGCACTGATGACAACATTTTTGTTTCACTTGTCTATTTTAGTATTTTTATAAAATATCATTTCTTTGTACAGAATATATTTTTATCAGTTGTTTGTGACTCAAACTCAAAGCATTTATTTCAAATAGGCCCGCGACAGGCACTTTTGCATAGTCGAAAATCAGCTACCTACAGTCCAGCCACAGGCATAATAACTGTGAATGAACTGTAGTTACCCATTCCAAAAAAAGAAGATCTCATGGAGATGAATGGGTAAGAAACTCCATGGACACTCTTTTCAAATCAAGTTAGATATTACATAGTCCTGGGTACAATATTGTTGCTTATAGAAGCAACAATGCTCACGTATAAATGTGAGCACAATGTAGAGACAGGAAAGAAAAAAAAACACAATTAAAACCTTAAAGATTAGGATAAGCCTTATTAACCATAATAGAAAGTCTACATGGTACTCACATTTACAAAAACTGAAATAGTGCTTCTAATTTATATTAAACAATGGTAATCAAAGTAACTAAGTTTCCAAACGAAAAAAAAACGAAAGAACTAGAGGGGGAGCATCTCTTCCCAACATTAAAATGTTAGTTCGTGAGCCCAAGTGGCTGTGGAGCAGGACCAGCATTGAGCCAAGCATTTTGATCTACGATATAGTCTTCCAACTTAAGATATGCTCGCTTACATAGTGTGCGTTTTATGCATGTTTTAAATTTCTTCTCATTAAGTTGTAGAATGTCAAGTGGTATTTTATGTAACATTTTACACGGTACCCCATAAAAGAAGTGCATAATTTTGACAATCTGAAACGTGACTGATATAATTTGTCCTTATTTCTAGTATTAACATTATGCCTGTCGCTTATTTTAATAAAAAGATGTATGTTTTTCCTAACATGCATAATGTTTTCATAAATACGTATATTGACAAAGGTACCGTCATGATGTTAATTTGTTTAAACAATTCTCTTAGAGATTCGCGTCTGCGTAGTTTATAGATGGCTCTTACAGCCCTCTTTTGTAGAATAAATAATGAGTCAATATCTGCAGCCCATCCCCATAGCAGATTACCGTAAGACATGATGATAGGGAAGTAACTAAAATAGACCAGTCGCGCGGTATCCACGTCTGTTAATTGCCGGATTTTTTTGACTGCGTAAGCGGCTGAACTTAGCCGCCCTGCAAGTGTTTTTAAGTGAGGATTCCATTGCAGTTTCGAATCAAGCGTATACCCAAGAAAACCGTATTTTCGAAGAGTTCTAGTATCTCTCCGTTCAATACAACGTTACATTCGCTACCAATATTGAGCCTTGCGGTACCCCCATTTTTACTTTTAATCCTAGTGAATTTACGCCATTTATTTGTACTTGCTGCATTCGATCATTTAAATATGATTTTACTAAGCTAAGTGCTTGTTTTCCCAGTCCGTTATGTTCAAGTTTTAGCAACAGTGCGTCATGATTCACGCAATCAAATGCCTTGGATAGGTCGCAAAAGATACCTATTACATCTTTTGCCTCTAGTAAAGTGACACTGTATAGGGAGCTACTGTCTCAACAATTGATTGACAGACTTTAGTAGACATGCCCCAAAGGTCTTTGTCCAAGAACTTTGCTAATTCCTGAGCAACATCGACATTTGCGCCCAGTGTGTAATCAGTGTTGTGTCTTTTGTTTCTATTTGTTTCAATATTTATAATTTTCCAACTGTCTTAATCTTGTTATCTGCAAATTTCAACTTGTTGCGAATGAATAAAGCTTTACCTGTCTTGCAGGTACTTTTAAAAATTTTAGAATAAGTAGCAACATACTTATTAAAAGTGAAAAAGGTGAAAAAGGTGAAATGTAGCTGTACTTACCAAAAGTACAGCTACATTTCACCATTAAAGTTTTAGTCCCTTGTGACCTTCATTTAATCAACTCATTTTCCAGATCCAAGCTCATTTTTGTCCGGGTTAACAACCACGGGAGAGCCAAAAACAACAACCACTGAAGAAAACGACTCTATAGCATTTGAAGAAGTACTCCGCGATATTGCCGTGGACCCCAAAACTGATAACCGAAAAAAGCTCTTAGACTATAAACCTAATAACCAGGCAGAATTTACCTTTGATTATATGATCATGGATGCAGACAATGAAACTAAAGGTAGCTCTAACAATGAAATGAGCAATGTGATGAAATTTATGCTAGACTACGATGATAGTGTCACTGAACCTACGGTCACAGAGCCGACTGAAGTAGTGGTTGATTTGCTTGAAACAGCTGGAAGCATTGATACACATGTGAATATGACAGAGGGTATGTACCTATTGAAAGAATAATTATTCAAAATATCTGCGCGTGGAATTATTCTACAAATGACTTGGTTTTTTTTCAGATTTTGCCAATTATACCAAAGATATAGATCTAAACATCTTCGAAAACATGAATGACATCATGGAACACAGTGTTTTTAACATCATGAAGAGAGACGTGGCAGGGCAGGAGAACAATACTGCGCCCAATGTCATGCCAACTGTCACAATTATAGTAAACACCACTAATATTACCACCAGTACAAATACAACTGAAGATAATACAGATTTAAAAGAAAATGTCCTCATACCTTTAAATAAAGTAATTTCAGAAAAGATAAGAGAATTAGAAAATTTGCAAAAAATCAAAGATGACCTGCTGAAATTCGTCAAAAGTGATACTCATCCTGACGATAAACCAAAAGAAAATAATATTACCAGTAACACATACTTCTCTATATACAACGTCGCAGTGGCGACTGGGTTAAATGTGGAGCTAAAGAGAACCAACCCAAATAAGTATGACAAATATATGTTTAAACTGAAAAGTGACATTTTCGAAGTCATAAGAGACATCTATGGAATTCGAAAATATAGAAACCCTGATATACCGGACGATTTAAAACTTCTCGTGCAAGCAATGAAGCGATATGTGTACAAAACTCATTCATTCGAAAAACCAAAGAGAAACAAGTTAAAACGATTAAGAAGTTTTAGACGAACGATGGAACAGACTGGTCGGTGTGGTCGTTTGTCATTAAAGGAATGTTTAGTTCAAGTCATCGAAGTAATTGACCAAGATTCGCCGAAGCTTAACGCTTTATACCCGTTGTCACCAGCCACAAGGAAAATCATGAAACATTTAATTCAATCTTACTATATAAATCAGTTTATCATGCCAGGGTTAAGAATCCCCGACCCACATTATAATTTGACAATTTTTTTGAATAGCATCGGTAATAGGTGGCAGGAAGCCACGGCCAATCTTATCGGTAGCACTCCTTTTGCCAGCCTCTACAGGATGAAACTATTGCATTGTACTTTAAATTTGGATATAAGTAAGATGAATGATGCTATCGGCATAATAGACTTCGCTCACAACAGAAGAATGACAAATTCATTAGATAAAGTGAGAGATAGCACATTTGATACAATAGACGCTGGATTGACTATGATTCATAACAAAATACTTATGTTACTAAAATACTACAGCCGAATACCAGAGACACAAGTAACTCAACAACCCCGAGCAGTTATGCAACTAACCACTGAAACTACGACCAAACCACCAGTCAACGTACAAACGACCATCAATGATCTACCAGAAATACGCAAAAAGAAAAAGCACTCCTTCATAAAACATATTCGTAGCTTACTAAAGACTTCTAAGCACGATATTAAAAAGCTTCTGCAAAAAAAGGTTCCAAAATCAGAAATAGTGAGACAACTAGCTAAAAAGAGATTGGATGAAATTTCAAAGAAAAGATACGGCGAATATGAGGAAGCAATGAGAAGATGGCAAAATAATTTGGATCTTGCGAAGAGAACGAAACGATCTGTTATAGATCAGTTCAAGACTCGAATAAAGAATATTATACCTAAATACCTAAGACATAAGGTAACGCCGAAAATACAAGAAAATAAGAAGAATTCTACGGCAAAGGCAGCTCGTAAAGCCGACGTCAGGAAAAATAATAGGAAGGAGAGGAAAGCTTCAAGACGTGGTAAGATAGTAATAACAATATCATTTTATTAATACGTTATGACTGGTTGAACGGGGGACTTATTTTAAGGGGTCTTCTGGGTGGTAATCTCTGTTATGAAAATCAACAGCTTTTAGTATAGGACCAAGTACTGATATCGGAAAACTACAAGTATGTACCTCGTTAAACCAGTCATCAACACCAATACTATAAAGAGGTATAGTTTGGATGTAGGAGATAATCTTCGAAACCAACCGTCCGATTTCAAAAGTTGTTTGCATTATAGAAAGCCAGGATGGAAGAAAAAAAGGATGTTTTTCTTTAATACGAACAAAATAGTGTTTAGTTATGACGGTGCAGTCAGTGCTGTAGCTGGAGGAACAGCTAAAAAATCTTAATAGTACATTGTTACCCTAGGGGTGAAAGTAACTTATTTAGTCCCCAGACGAGGTTTGGCACCCGAGCGTAGCGAGGGCGCCAATAGTTCGAGGGACTAAATAAGTCTTTAACCCGAGGTAAACACTGTGCTTTTCATTACGAATACAAGGAAAGTAAAAATAAAAACATGAATTACCTAAAGAATGTTGAATTTTAATTTACATAAATCAACAACTTTGGTGAGATATTTATTTAAAGTTTATGGTAAAATTAGAACAATCAGTTATAGCTAGTGAAAGGTTTTGTCCACGAATGTTGATATTTTCTGGGAAACTTGAGTTTCTACTGTATCCTGGGATTATTGGGTGAATGTTTGTAATGGCTGTATAGAAAGTTGGAACATGGTTCAATAGAAATTTGAAAACAGAACTAGTTTTTTTTTATAATTTGGCAGCTGTCAGTTGAAAACGATTCTCCCTAAGGCTGAAAGTATTACTTTCAACCCGCTCCTCAGACAACTTCAGACCTACTTTCAGAGTATGAGTAATGAAAAATATTTTATTGTTCTCAGAACGCAAAGCCAGGAATACCACAACGCCAAGATCGAGGAAACTATCGAAGCCTGGAGTGAGGGCCAAGATAATCACAACGACAAGCGGCCCTGCATCAGAGAATCCAAAAGATCAATAATTATAACTATTTAAACACATTGATTCAAATAAGATAGGCAACACCTTTAATATCTTCTGTTATTGAATCAATCTAAAGTACAAATAATAAAGTACAGATTTTAAAGAGAAGCTTCTTTTTACGCCTTATTTAGTCCTTGAACTGATAGCACGGAAAAGTAATCGTTTTCAGAGCTTGTCGTACTGACTAATTCTTCCAACATCTATACATATAATAAGACAGTAAAAAAACTGTGTCTGTACATTGAAAATATTTAAAAAAAAAAATTGAGGGGGGTTTAGAAACAGTAAAAGAGAACGAATCCAAAAAAAAAATTCTGTCTGTTTGTCTGTTTATCTGTTTGTCTGTTTGTCTGTTTGTCTGTTTGTCTGTTTGTCTGTTTGTCTGTTTGTTTGTACACGCTAATCTTCGGGACTACTAGACGGATTTGAAAGATTTTTTTTTTTTTGTATAGGTACTAAGTCTGGGCAACATATAGGCTATAATTTATCTTGGAAACTTGAACACCTGATGCAGAACCGCAATAGACTAGCTAAACTATAAGAGCTACAAAAATGGTACCATAGCAAAAATTGTTCCACGTGATGAGCATTTTCTGCTGAGAGAATAAATTTGAAGATCTGGAACACCTGATGTGGAACTCCAAGAGTCCAGCTACACTATAACATATATAGGAATGACGTCTTATCAAAAATTGTTCAATCTGATGACCACTCTCTGTTGATTTATAAAAATCGAAGATCTGGAATACCTGTTGTGGAACTCCAAGAGCCCAGCTACACCATAACACATATAGGAATGACGTCTTAGCAAAAATTGTTCAATCTGATGACCACTCTCTGTTGATTTATAAAAATGGAAGATCTGGAACACCTGTTGTGGAACTCCAAGAGCCCAGCTACACCATAACACATATAGGGATGACGTCTTAGCAAACATTGTTCAATCTGATAAGCACACTCTGTTGATTTATAAAAATCTAAGTTCTGGAACACCTATTGTGGAACTCCAAGAGCCCAGCTACACCATAACACATATAGGAATGAAGTCTTAGCAAAAATTGTTCAATCTGATGACCACTCTCTGTTGACTTATAAATATCGAAGATCTGGAACACCTGTTGTAGAACTCCATGAGCCCAGCTACACCATAACAAATATAGGAATGACGTCTTAGCAAAAGTTGTTCGGCCTGATGGGCATTTCCTGTTGACTTATAAAAATCGAAGATCAGAAACATCTGATGTGGAAATCAAAGCTATCACTAATTTCACTGTATAATTATAAAATAACATAAGCTGGGAGTATCTCCACGCGGTGAAGGCGGTAACAGTTTAGGACTGATATTCGATGACGACGGTATATCATTGAAAATTTGACTCTACTGGACAAAACTCCTATTTTTTTTTTTTTTTATCGAATAAATATGCCTTCGGGCTTATGTTATTTGAGTGTTTTAGACTTTTATCACTTATCTTCGTGACACGGTAGCCTACCCGGTAACGCAGGGGAGCTGTCACTTAGATTTTAATTGATCAGGTATCTTCACAATAAAACTATAACCATGCCTAGAAAGAGGTCAAATCTTTCCCAATGTTCCAAAGGAGCTAAAAGATTGAGGATCATAAGATCCCAAGAATCTACCGAAGAACGTCAGGAGAGACTTGATGCTGTTCGAGAACATCAGGCTGCAACTCGCTCCGTGGAAACCTCTTCCTCTCTTCTCTTCTCTTCCTCTTGGATAACGAAGCACGCCTGCGTTCTCAGCGTATTTACGCACCTACATCCAGGTCTTTAGAGAACTGTGAAGAATATGATGCGCGACTGACCGCTGATCGTGAACGTCATGCATTGTCTCGCGAATCGGAGACGTTCACGGATAGATAATTACGCTTGAGTTCCAAGCGTATCTACGCATCGACTTCTAGGTCTCTAGAGACAAGTGGGGAACGTGATGGGCGACTGACCGCTGATCGTGAACGTCACGCATTGTCTCGCGAGTCCGAGACGTTCACGGATAGAGAATTACGCTTGAGTTCCAAGCGTATCTACGCATGGACTTCTGACTTACAAAAATGAAAGATATGGAACGTCTCAAATCGTCTCGCGCATCCCGTTGTTTGCCCGTCCCCGTGCTCTTAGAATCCGACATCAGACGTATCAGATCTTTGATTTTGACAACCCCGTTGTCGCTGGCATAAGCAACAGGATCCGTGTACGAAGTCGCGGGCAGAAGCTAGTTATTAATATAAGCTTCTCGGTAACTTATGTTACTCTAATACATTCTCCCGTCATCGCACTCGCTGGCTATATCAGCGTCACTTTCTGTAGCCCTTCTCTGGGAATATTTCTTCATGGATAATCTTCAATCAGGTTTTTTTTTAAAGATTCAACAACACTAATTAATACATTTCTTAAAAATAATTCTAGATAGAATGATACCATACAAAATGCATTTCATTCCACTCTGTAGGCTTATGCCATAGGCGTATATAGGGGGGGGGCCGGGTGGGCCGTGCCCACCCCAGAATGGTCTGGTGCCCACCCCAGGATGTTGGGTCACCGATTCGAAATTCTAGGCAGGACACAAAAAAAAAGTTGGTTTAAATTTAATTTAATTACCTCGAAAGTTATTTAGGAATACTTTTATGGACCTACCTACCTACCTACTTACCTACTTACTTAAAATAAATGCCCTACACCTAGCTCAAATTGTTCAAGTTGGTAAAGAAATTACCTTGTGGGCCTTGTAATTCTGATTTGAAAATGTTTTGTGAGGCAGTTCACTGATCAAGCATGTAAAGTAAGGCATGAACATAACTTTACAGCGACAAGGTATCTACATATGAAGTATAAGTAGAGCTATTTAATTTACGAATTACAATGCTAGTTGTGCTCTGCTCATTGACCACTTGTAAATAGGAAGCCGAATGAAGTCTAGCCCCATGTATCTCAACATGCAGGGGCGTAGCTACCGCCGTATCAGCCGTATTAATTATACGGGGCCCCCGAGTAACAGAGGCCCCCGACGAGGAAACAAAAACTAAATCTTCTCTCAACCTCAAATATTCTTCTTGATAAAAGATAAATTGAAAATATAACTTAACACGGTCCAAAAAGCTCCAATTTTTCGAGCTCGCTTCACTCGCTCTTTGATGAACACTTATACCCTTTCAGGATGCTGTAATTTTCTAGCGCTTCATTGAAGTCTTAACCTTCATGATCCAGTCAGTCATGATCGCAGTTAGAAGTTTTTTTGTCTCACTTTGCTCGCTCACACATTCTCTTAGTAAAATGAATGACAGCTAAAGCGATGCAAGTCAGGATGCTATTTTCTTAGTTTTGCAAAAATAATTTGTTGATTTTCTCTTCTTTTTGTGTTTGGCCGCACTCGGGGATTCAAAGGGCGCCCAAAAAAATTTTATACGGGGCCCTACTAGGACTATTGTCTACTGTGCATACATCAAGTGACAAACGCGTCTAGCTTCCTTTTCACGCGTGTCGCTTATGCACATAACTCGTGGCCTAGCAGTTAGATGGTACCCATATGCACTTCACGGGGCTCAACAATGGTAGGGACATGGCTACATCAATAAATCCAACACAATTTAATACAAAACATTTATTGAAAATTACAAAAGTATCTAAAAATATATGTTCTACAATCCCATGTTTTTGATGTTCAGCAGCTGTTTTATGAGATGGTCTTGAGTGGCCCAGTTCATGTGCTTTGCTTTCAACTTGTTTGGATCTTCGAGCAGCACTGGGGACTCCTTTGGCGGTTGTGCCATCCGACGCATTGGTTTCGTTGTAGATGGTGCTGTGAACCAAACCAGTATTTTTACTGACACGTTAATTTTAATAAATATCTTGTTTGTGAGACTGCATGAATCTACGTCGAAGAAATTGATGTCCCTCACTTTGTTGTAGTCTCAAGCAATTCGATATAGGTGGTGTTATAACGCTACTACAGTTTTCCCATACAACTGCTTCAGATGTTTTTGATGTATGTTCGGTTATTTTTTTTAACACAATCCATCAGCAAATGTTGTACGTCCTCAATTTGGTTACAAATAATACAATTTAGTGATTCGACTTTTTTCATCAAGAACGCCAACCTTGCTGATAGATAGTGTTCAGATCGAAGTCTTAAAGCTAGCTTAACTTCTACTTAGTTTGCGATCACCAAACCAAAGGTAACGAGGAGGTTCATGCTGAATGGCTTTATACCAAATTCCTTTAGTTTCCGGTTTTTCATTAAAAAAAAATTCCAAACCTCATAACACATGTGTGTGTGAGCGTTGTGTTAAAAATAAGAATGAGAGAGATTTGGTAAGAGAGCATTAATTGAACAGATTAGATATAGGTTTAATTCAGACGATTTTGTCACGTCCTAAATCTGACCTAGCGAAACAACTCTGTACTTTGGCAGTAGTGAATCAGTGTGAATGAAAATGTTCCCAGTGTTTTGTTTTTTTTTTAATATTCCATTTAGTATAATGTTGTAGTAGTGTAGTGATAGTTTAGTATAGTAGTATTTCATTTAGTATAGTGAATTATACTTAGTTTTGGATTTGACGTATCCTTGTGGATGAAAACCCCCAAAAATAATAAATAGAAAAAAAAAGCCTCGCAAAACTGTTCTTCTGCGGGTAAAAGTTTTGAGATCTAATGTCTTTATATTATTATTGATTGCCAAGTCTTTCTTATGAAAGACTTGGCAATCGCTCTTATCTAATAGAAACGAAAGTAAACAACAAGTCTAGCAAAAAAATGGCACCGCCGTACTATATGTATATACTTAAACCCTTTTCTCGAAGCCATTCAGGCCATTTCTGACCCCCGTAACTTCGATGTAGATAAAGCTAGAAGCCTGAATTTTCAGTGACTAAGGCATATTATATAATTATGTATTGCACATTCAATTTGAATTTGTAGTTTATTGAACTATTGCAAGTCAAAGTACCTTCATTTTGTCACTGACACACTCACATAATTCTACTAAGGTACTTGTAGCAGACACACAAGCTTCAAGTTATTAACACTAAGTGTTTAGCCTATAAAGCGAGGAAAAAATAAAACATACTGCAATTTCAGCCCAGAACTGGGGGGTTACCATGACGTCTTAAAGCAAGAGTAATTCCAGTGTGGGAAAGAGATGGCACTACGACCTGTATAGCTCTGTCTCTTTCCCACACTGGAATTACTGCTGCTTTAAGACGTCATGGTAACCCCCCAGTTCTCTCGATATAAAATGTCGTCACTCACACGACGAAATCAAATCGACTCAACCTATTAGACATTTATTTTGTTTCCTCGCTCTGGGTTGCAATCAAAGAATATATTAGAAGAATTTTGACTTCTTCTTTGAAGTTTCAGAAATCTAAATCGTAGTCATTCTCCCACGCCCGCTTGGTACGTTGGGATGGGAGACACAGTTGGGTGGAGTATCAATACAAATGGAAATGTTTGACTCAGCTCAGATAATGCTTTATTGACTGAATGCTCCATTGCAAGTACCAGGGTATAATAACATATATTTGGCAGAGTTAGTTAGGGTGCAAGGATTACTTTCAAAAAAGTTACGGCAGTAAGTTGTCTTTTTACACTACTACAGTTTGCCCATACAACTGCTTCAGGTGTTTTTGATTAATGTTCGGTTAGTTGAGGGTAATCGTAATAATTTAAGATATATTTAATCACAAGAAAACGAAACTCGACACTGTGGAATTGGTATTCGTTAACCGGAAACGAATAATTCCATGGTTGAAAACTCCAAATTAATTCGCAATCGCTAACTAAAGTTGAAATCGCTAAGGGCAATAAAATCTACACACAGCAAAATCTTATTTGGACTGCTAGCGCTATTTTCAATTAGGAGTTAGGACTATTTAAAATAGAAGATTATTGTTATTTGATTATGGTGCCGTGCGATGGAGAAGTCATTGTTTAGAGACATTAGATCTCACAACTTTTTACGGTAGAAGACCAGTTTTGCGCGACTTGTATTTTTGTACATGTTATGTTTTTGATGAGATTTCAATTTCGTAGACAGCCATTCAAAGCCTATTTATAAATAGTTGAAGACCCTTTAAGTGCTCTTACAAAACAAGAATGCGCTATGGAATGAACTCCGGGCCTTTTAGACTATGAGAAACCCAGATCAGTTAGTAAATGGCCATGATAAGATAAAATGGCGTGCGCTTAGAAAGGCATATGTCCAGCTGAGAACTGGCTATAATACCTTGTAATGTATATCCAAATAGTAATGCAATTAGACTTACCAGCGTGTCTATCGTTAGCAGGTTCATTTTGTTTCTGCAGTACAAAGAACCTAAACAATTCGTTAGCTAGATCATAATTTCCAGCGTCCAAGTAGTACAGAATCCTTTGAGCAATATTATACGTCATATCGTGCTTGACGTCAGACCCACTTTCCTCTTTCAACTTTAGGAATATTTTCATACGATTTCTGATCAACTGGTTCATGATCTGGATCCTAGATATTTTCACCTCATCACTCTCTCCACGTGGGTCACTGGCCTTAAGAACAGGTTTCTTATTAAAATTAGTTTTCAACATGTTTTTATTATTCATTTCGGTCATCAACATTTCCCGACCTTTTTGGGGTTGGCTTTCAGTCTTACCGGGCAATTTAATAACTTCGAGTTTAAGTTTTTCAATTATTTTTTCACTTAAATTAATACTTGTCGCCAGATTTCCAACAAATTCTCCGAGTTCATTAAATTGGTCTGTCGGCAGTTTAGTTAGTTTGTCTAAGGATTGCGTTATTTCGCCGATCACGTCTATTGCGGCCTGAGCGTCTAGCTCTAGTGTTTTTAGTAATATAAGTTTTTCAGCTGCGGGAGTTTTGACACGTAAAGCATGGCGCTTATATGTAGAACTACCATTTTCAATTTGTTCTATCATTCTCTTTATTTGGTCATATGATTTAGGAATACTATTTGACGATCTACGAGTATTTGAATGTGATTTATCATTTAAGTTTTTAACTACCCGTTCTAATACGACGGCGGATTTGGGCCTCACTGTCATTATGTCACCAGCATTTCTACGCGAAAACGAAATTTTCAATTCTTTTTTTAATCCTTGAAATATGTTTGCAATTTTTTTGACTGGGTCAATATTTTCTTCTTTTTTCTCGATTTCTGTTCCGCCTCTTAGAAGATTGTAGATACAAGGCAACACATCTGATATTTTTATGTTATCTTTAAAGCTAACTCCTGTGGCACTCTGTATCTCTATCAAATCTTCCATTATTGTTTTCAAATGCGCTTTCAGTTTCTCTTTTGTCGAACTCAACTTATAAGAATCAACGCCTTTAGTACTAGATGGCATTTTGTTTTGTTCAATTACTTTAGTAGTTGTTTCAATTGTTTGTTTTTCTATTTGAATTGGAGATTCTCGGGCACTAGGTTTTTCAGGTGCTATTAGTTTTATCAGATCACTGAACGATTTCAATTTGAAAAATTCTGACAAGTTGAGTAATATATTACCTTCAACGCTGGGCAACGTTTTTGCTTCGTAGTTTTCATTGTTCAGTAAGCAATCTGGTTTGTTATTGACATGTGTTAAGTAGTCCAGAATCATTTTGTCTTTAGCTGATATACTCATGTTTGTAATATCAACATTGTACATTTTCTTTAACTTTTTCTTCAAATTATCATCATCCTTTAAAAAGTTTTGGTTCTTGATTCCATTTGCTATTTTCTTGTTGTTTCTTTTTGGCAAAATTAACTTGGTTATTTTTTCTAAAATATTTCCAAACAAATTGAAAGAGTTTTTCTCATCTTCAGTTACTTTAGTATCAAATTCATGCGTTCTGTTATTTGACAACGTGTGATTAAAAACAAAATTTGGACCATGTTGCAATTCACTTAAATTGCTTTGTAAATATTCAAACTTTTTGATTAAATCTAAAACATTATTTATTTTAGCCATTGCTTTTATAGTGGCTTCTTTCCGTTTATTTTTCATCTCTATCTTAGCCTTTTTTTGTTCTTTGACATTAATTGCTTTGTTTTCCTCTCCCTCGACGCTTTTTCTACTGGGCGATTCCGTAACTTCCTCATCACTGCCGCTCCTTTTATTATCTAAAAACTTCTGTGATTCATTAATAGTCTCACAGATAGAAATGTTTTTAATATCTTTATTCTTCTCTATTGCACTTGATAGCTGTTCTAAAGCATTTTTCAGGAACAATTCTTGCCTCATATTTAGTGGCTCTTTAAAAAGTTCTAGTAAGTCAGCTATCTTTTCTTGTTTTAATCCGTCTGTTTCTGTTGATGTCGCCGCAGCATCTTTTTCCATATTCCATAACTTATTTAATAGGTTGCCAGCAATGTAAGCCATTGCAGTCAACGTATCATTTTCTGGAGTGAAAGTGATGAATGAAACCGGGTTAGTCTTGGTATCTCCAATCGTTTCACTTTTCAATTCTTTGACTACAATTTTTGAAAGATCTGTGTTCTTATCAATTTGTGTGAAATTTCCAAGTACTGTTTTTAAATTTTCATGGCTTGCGTCGAATTTTATTTCTGGTTCTGTTGCTTCTATTTTATTGTCAGTTATGTGATCGATTGCCTTGGGTTGGCTGTTGTCAGTCAGCAGTGCCTTGCTTTTATCTGCAAAGCTCGATCGTCTCGAACCAGTGAGTGGCTGGATCATGTTGATTTTCTTGGCAACCAACGTTCCCGTTACGTTTGAATCCTTTAACGTGTCTGCTCGAACAAAAATTATTATGTGAACATTGTTACACTTGGTTTCAAAAATATGTATTGTTTTTAATAAAATGAGCATTGCTACTGAATGAGTATTGTTACAATATTAACGTACCTTCGTTTATTTCATCAATTGCATCATAGTTTTTAACTGTATTATTGTGAGTAGAAACTTTGTCTGTTTGACTTGGCTCGACAACCGATCTTTTAGTATGTTTGTTCGTTTTGACATCAGTAGATCTTCTCTGCCGAGACAAGCGTAAGCTTGCTATCAAATCATCAGTCCCCTTATCTTGGAACTGTGCTGTAAAAAATCACAGAGGTTAAAACATATAACAATTTTGCTATATACTGAATATAAAACTTACCTCGATGACTTTCTTAAGGTTTGTAATTTAAAATAAAACTAGTAAAGCTTTGTGCAATGGTGCTGTATTAAAAAAACGTGCGAATCAGTGCTCTTGCCGAGGTATTTTTACCACATAACCTGGAAACAGATTTTATAAATTAACACTTGAGTCTGGAAACAGAAAAGAACTGGTCGGCTTACGACTTGGGCAAAGTTCACCATTAAACTGAACGTCAATAGCTGTCAGTCTCGTTATTGCTATGAAATACTGATACTAACACCTCTTGTACGCCGCTTAAGAGTTCGCTTTCATTTTCAGTGGTGAAGGCCATTCTTAGTTAAAAGTGCGTTTTTAAAAACGTTACAAATCAAAAATCAAGAAAATATTGCAGGAATATTAGATTAGTACATTTCTACAAAAATAAATAAAGCAGACAGCGACTAGGGACCGTGGCAGACTACGAAGTGGATTGTGAGACGACTTGAGAGAAAGAGTTAGCAAGAAGTGGTTTAGAACCCCCGACCAATAGAAAGAATAAAGACAGGTTTTTTCCAGCAGTGGGACAATTCTGATAGTTTTAATAATAATAAAGCAGTAAAAGATAAATAGCGATAAGAATAGATTTAAATTTTTTTATGTAAAGAATCCAATAAATAAGCCGTACCTAATATTTTCTCTTGCTCTGTTAACTTACGAGGCAAGGGCACTTGCTTGTTAGCAGACTCCTTGATACTCTGAAGCTTTTTCTTTTTCACATCTATTGAACAAAAAATAGTTATTATTACAATCTATTACTTTTGTGCAATTCTCAATTGCCCCTTAAGATACGTTATCAACTCCTTTCGCGTATGATATTAGGCATAGCACTAGTATACTTATCGAGTCGTCTTCCTCCAGCGGTGCGACACAGACGATCGTCACTTGTTTCTCTCGCGTGAGTACAGTCGCGTCGCGGTGAATCGTGGCATGCTCCAAGCAATTCCTTTCACTTGGTTTAAGCAGTCTCTGTCGCATGCTTGCGAGCGCTTAGCTCGTGGTCAAGAAGTAAAGTTACACTCACCAGATTCCAACATTTGTAGAGCTTCGTCAAAGATATCACCTTCTTCCGGATTGTCAACCTCGGGAGACTTCTTATCCTCATCGCCACATTCTTGTACATCTTGGCAGTCCCACTGCCCAAAAGCGTCGCATTTGCAGCGGCTACAGCCCGTGCATAAGTTATCTAGAACAAGACAAGGTAATGGTGCTACGAAAAGCATATAAACACGGAAACTATCTCCGTTTAGACATGTCATCACATTAAGTGTTGTTGTGAAGTGGGTGTAAATAATAGTACACCCACATTACGCCAGTTATATTGAAGTCCCATGTAGTAGGGGCGAGCCGATTGCCATTAACCGGGCACAAATCCAAACTCCGTGATTACTGCCGAGAAATTTCTGAAGGAAAAACCCAATAACACTTTGCCGGACCTGGAAATCTAACCCAGGACCTCATGCTCAGCATTCGCGCTTGCGATCACTAGACCAAAAGGCGATAGATTAATCCTGTGACTGCCGTACCGACAAAGTTTTGAATTACTAAATCATTCATTTGTAATCAAAAACCATTTACGTGTAGATGGTACTGATCATGCACAAATTGGACAAAAAATTAAATAAGTTATATTGTCTTACCTTCATTACAGTCAGTGTATTCGGAGATGAGTGGCACACATTTCCTCTTATTTAGATCTTCGTTATTTACTGAAAATTCATATTTATTTTATACACGATCTAAATGTTCTACATTTCGGCCTACAGGGAATATTTACTTTCTTCTTTCTTTAAATTCTTCAAGTTCTTTATACCCTTATTAAAACTACTCTTTTTGTTATTTTATTTTCTTCTGTACTGTATGTATTATCCTGTATTTGTTCACTGCTAAAAATAGGACTCCCTAAGAATTTGAAAGTGAGGGATCGTAAGCATTTGTAGTAATCACCACGCGTTACAGTGAGGTTGGTGCTCATTGTTATTTGTAAGGAATGTTTAAACTTGAAACCATGCAGGAATCGAACCCACAATCAAGAGTGCTGAACGTCTTACGGTTATGTTTTGCAATATAGAATATCTATTTCCCTCCATTTGAAATAAGCTTTATATCCAGAAATGCTTTTCAAATTGGAACGTTTTACAAATTAGTTTCTTTATTATTCTCTCCCATTTTGATGTTTCTACCTTGAACAGGTCTAAGGATTTACATTATCCCTTCTAAAACGATTTATGGAATAATAAATTATAATCTATATTTTCAAACATGTCTGTGTTTTCTTATTCTGTCTAAACCGACAAGTGGTAAGTTCTTATCAAATAATATTATGTTAGTGGCAAAAACAAGAAATATAAATCAAAAAGTGCTCTTGGTGCAGGTGCAAATAAAACGTATTAAACTGTGAAAAAGTTTGTGTTTGTGCAAAAACGTGAATTTAAATGGCTCAATAAGAAGTTAATTGGCTAAGGCTTGAACTATGTGCTGTCTGAAAACGATATAACAACGTGCAAAAAACAGGATAAATAATGTTATTGAAAGTTTTAAATTTCATATATAGAATATTTAATAAAACGGTACACAAAATTATAAAAATGAAAATGTACACTATCACTCAACACAACACAATCACACAATCACTGGTTTATCCAGTACTGATCACTATTTCGTTTTATAAAGTCAGTTTGAGAATCTTCCATCTTTCTCTGACAGTTTTACTTTTCTAACTGTGGTCTGTGTTTCAAATTATTTACGACCATTCGTTCTTTCAGCTTGTTTCTTTTCATCTTTTTGTTGAATATATCGATGTTTTTTTTTCAATTCTTTATTTACTCCATTCTGGTAATTTTCAAGATGCAGTTTTTTTCTTGACCCACATTCATAACTTTAAATTAACACTCATTTCCCACACTCCACAATGTATCGCTGCAGACTACGATTTCATCTTTCTTAACGTTTCCTTTAATCGTTGTTCACTACGAAGTCCTCGTAATCTCCTTTCATTGTCTCTTTCTTTCCCAACAGATTCTCCTTGGGGATTCTTCTCATGATCGATCTCAGCTTGCTCCGCACTTGGTTGTGGATCTGCCTCCGGTGCCCATTGGGATGGTTGCAGCATAACGTGTCGCCTCCTGCAAGCACCAATCTTTATTTCATTATTTGGAATTAAACAGACAATATTTGTGAAGGTTTACTGCCAAGGAAGATGGGTGAAAATAAGAATAAATTTTGCGAAGTTGGCTTGCAAAAGGCGACGCTTGAAAATTGAATTGAAATATGGGCAATGGAACATGTAGTAAAATATTTCATCCAACCGCTCCGAATCCAAATTTTCAGGTTCTTTTCAAACAGATTTTTATCATATTTATTTCAGATCACTTTTACAAAACTTAACATCGTTACAATTATATCATCATTCACCGCATATTTTGTGTATTGTCAAGGCAGAAATCACTTAACACGAGTCACAACACTTATAACAAGCACACATACCAAAATTATCAAGAAAATAACACAAAACAAGAACCTAGAACAAATAAGAGCCAAAATACCAAAGTAGCACCAATAACAACGGTGAAGCATACCAGCATCCAATATTTCAAAAATGCTATTATCCATGGTCCTCCTCAGCCTATACGACAGCTGTCTGAAGTAGGTGGGTCTATCTTGCTGCAAGTATGTCGTGTACCTATCCCTGACACGCTTGTCAGATCTGATGGTCCTGAAGAAGTCGCAGAAGGTGACATTTCGGCTGATGCAGCCGACATCTTTGCCACTCGTGGAGCAAACGCAAAAGTAGCAAGTCTTTTCGTTGTCGTAGTCTAAGAGGGATTCCACGTCGCTCTCGAAGTCGATGTCAGTATCGTTCGCGGTCAGACTGTTGGTGTAGTAGGAGTGGCCTCGGAAGCATTTCGCCTTCGATTCGTAAGGAATCTCGTCGTTGTGCCAAATGTAATCTGTGGTCAAGGTTATGCATGTGATATCATTAACATTAAAAACGGGATATTTACCATGTTTTCGGTTTGTTTTGAGTTCCCGATATTTCGGCACTGTTTTGCAACTTATACGTATGTGTTATTCTTGTTATGAGCTTGATGATGTGTAGCATTTTTGTCTTGCAATTTTTTTTTTTTTAAAGTTCTTATATATTAATAACGTTAAGGGACCTCGCGCACTACGCGGCCACGACGACGACTTGTGGCCGGCTGTCTCGAACAAAACTGCAACCAAACTTTCTTCCTGGTCAGAGTGGCTGTGTAGTGCGTGAGCTCCCTCAATGCTGGTACTTAGATACCCTTTGCCCTCATTATAAAAAAAAATAACATTTTGAAACAGCGGTTCTCGAATGATCACTAAACGAGACCTAAGTACTTCTTTTTTTTGTTGCCTAGGGTTTGGGTAATGTTTGCCTGTAATTAAAATACCTAAATTATAAAATTCGATTCATGACAAATGAGACTACTTTCGAGCCAACCTTACGACTCTGAGAAACATTTCACGGTGAGCTACTTTAATTGCTTCAATAAAACCTACAGTTTCCATTTTATTGACACCTGCACCACCACGACAAACCTCGTCGAATCCTTTGGGACAGAGACTTCGTATGCTCGAATGGCAGGCCCTTGTTGAACCTCTCCGTAATATCTTTCAACACCAGACATTCATTGAGATTCGCCGCGGGTCTTTTGCTGCAGTA
This sequence comes from Noctua pronuba, assembly GCA_905220335.1. Classification (NCBI taxonomy): domain Eukaryota; kingdom Metazoa; phylum Arthropoda; class Insecta; order Lepidoptera; family Noctuidae; genus Noctua; species Noctua pronuba. Next base: position 616,700 of record LR999913.1, read on the forward strand.
CTCGTGTTTTCCTTCGACAGAACAAACGCAAATCTGACAGGACTCGTCTTGCGTGGGGACAGACATATGAGTCCTGCTACTTAGTTCCTCTCGATTCGGCCCCTCTCTTAACCGGTATTCCTCGGAGTCTGACTCTGGATCCCCATTTAATTCGACCTTCTTCTCCGTGACCTTGATGGTGGTACGCCCCGGGACACATTTGTAACCTTGTAGATCGAGCTCGTCGGCCTTTGGTGATGGGTGGTTGTATAAGAAGTCTAAAAGTTGCTAGTCTGTTAGAATACTATGTTTATCGTTAGCATCATATCTTCAGTGTCTTGGCATGTTTTCAGTGTCTTTGAATGATTTTGTCATCTTTGACCCTAGATTACTGAAGTGTTACCCTTTCTCGCTGGCCTTGCGAAATATTTCAATATTTACCCCAGTAAGCAACGACTATGAGTATTTCACAGTCACACGTAAGAAAACATTTTTGTGATTATTATTTCGTCAAACACACTATCCAATTTAAATATCACGTTTCTATAAAAGTTAACAGCAAAGCTATGTTATGTAAGCAATAATTTCTGTTTCTAACTTTTTGACAGACACAAAACTGATTATTTCAAAAATTAAAATTCGATAGTGCGTTTACATTTTTTAAGGTCCACCATCTTTATTCGTGCAATTAACAACTCCCCATATGATGTCATCACCAAGTCACACAACAAACTCCGCTGCTAATCGTAGGCCTCTTACTCCTACCATGGGACCATCACGGTCACCTTTATGTCAAAGTAACTTGGTGCACCATCAACCACTTTTATCCAACTGTTGTTGGTGCATTTATGCAATTAGTTAGTGGCAGCACTATCACTGTTTTCTTAAACTAGGGCTACTCACCAGCGACAACCAGGTTGACCATCAGGGTCAGGGCGATGAGCACAATAATCAGCTTAACTTCCATGGTGCACAAACTGAAGAGACCACAAGCAATGGGGTTTTATACGGCGTTACACTTCAATGGAGCCTTTGATTCTTTGTTTAAGTGCACAGGGACGGATTGAGTTGAATATTTAGTTATTGTGTTTTGTAGATTCGGTTTCGGGGAATAATGTCGCACCTGTATTTGCGTGGAATGATTAGAAAGGGAAGGTATTCTGGAAGGGTTATACAGAGGTGAGGAGGAGGAGAGCAGCGGTGGCCCAGTGGTGGCGGCCCCAACTAACGAGCGTGTGCGTAAGTCGTGGGTTCGAACCCAGGCAGGCGCACTATTTTGTGTAATTTATTTCATCACCACTGCTATCAAAATGGTGAAGAAAAACATTGTGAGGAAACCCTTCTCTTCTAAGCCTTCCATACAAATACAGGTACGACATTATTCCCTGTAACCGTAATAATAGAATGCGGCCCTATTGCCAGTAACCGGGGACTGCTGGCAAACAGGGCTGCTACCAAGAAATTATTAATAGAAAAACCTTGCAGAATTTGGGAATCGAACCCAGGATCGCCACAAGACCATCGAGGCAGTCTCTTCTAAGGGGTAACTATACACTCTTAAATCTAGTTCATAGTTGTCAGTGTCATTAAAAGGGTTGAGCAATTTTTAACCGACTTCTAAAAACGGGAAGGAAGTTATATTTTGAAACCGCGTCTTTTTTTCATATGTGTACACCGATTACTCGGTGATTACTGGGGTGATTTACGTGATTCTAGTAAAATCCTAATTTATGAGATAACTCCTTTAATACATGTTTTTTTTGGCCCCTGTTGATGACATGATGATCCCTTAATGACTACTAGTTACAAAGTAAAATAAAAAAAATCTTTGCTAAAAAAACGACTAAAAAGAGAAGCTTAAATAACTTCACTTTCGCAAGAATACCATAAAACAGCTATGTTTGTTTCATTGTCTTTTTTGCCCGACTTTCGAAAGTAGACAAATTTTTTTGGAAGTTGTTTTTTTTTTGCATAAAAGTTTTTTATACTATAATATGCTCAATTTTGTATATGTTCCCCTGATAATCTAAGATTGCAAATGATTATGATACGGGTTTAAAATTTAACTCGATATGTAAACACAAATCCGTCCCTGTGTCGCATGAATGCAGTAAAAAACGACGTCGCTAACAAGCGTCTACACAATCAAACCTTCTGATAAGAATATCACCCACCTGCATCGATGACAAGCAGTAAGCACACGCGTACATCTGGCCGACGCTGATTAGCACTATCTTGTTGGCATTGCACTCGTGCGCATGTTCGCGACTCAAGACTCTCTCTTTTACACGACCATGGAATTTTTCATTAGGAATTTCTTAGAGCAGCACGGAGTCTTAATTTTTGTCCGGTTGATGTCAATGGGCTCAACTGTGGGTGAACTATACATAACTTTTCCTGAGACCTGACCAGGATCAGACCTGGATGTTACAACAATGTTACAACTGCTGGGACTCAATCTCTTCCCATCTTTGAGAGTGGGCCGTAACGCAATGCTATAAATATTCTGTAAAAACGGACCCTTCATCAAGCCGCCAACCAAGCTTTCTGTACATGAAACTAAGTAACTCTAGACAAAAATTATTGCTAGGAAACGACTTTTTTTTGAGACAATCACGGTTTACGGTAGAACTCAGTGTAACGCAGTCGAAACATTGTGCTGATGAATCCGTTAACTAGTCCTGTGTTCATAGAGGTATTTAAGGTAAAGTTATAACACTCATTTATGTCACAGGTCTCGAGTGCGTACCTAAGGCACCTCTGATTTTTAGGATTCATGTCCGTATTATATAATTATCACTTGCTTCGGAGAAGAAAAACATCGTGAGAAAACCAGCATGCCTGACGCCTGTTTTCTTGACGGCATGTAAAGCCAAGTCAGAGACCTATGGGCGGCATAAAACGATGACACCACCCATATAGCACTTTTTGGTAGCCGTTACGAAACAATTCGACACTATTGTGTCGACACTTATTCATTCTAGTAACATATTTTGGTCGCCGAGTCGACTTAGTTCCGTCGCTACGACTAAAAATGGGGAACAGTCGACACAGTAACATTTGGTTTTTAAGTTACGTTGCAGTGTGGTAACATTGTTCTTAGTCTGCAACCACTTCTCAGAAATCATTCGTTCGTTCATTCGTTTTCGTTCTCTTTTTGTTCCGCGACTGGCGTGAAGTTAAAAAATAATAAGAAGAAAACATCAGCCATCACTGTATAATAAGGTAAATTTTTATTCATATTTTAATTCGTTTTTATTGTTCAAATCTATGTGGGAAATGAATTTCATTGTGTAATTTGTTCAAATAGTTTGAAATTTTCAATGCGCCACCTTAAAATTGTGATTTAACCTTAACCTTAATGTAAACAATAGTTTGTAAAAACAATTAATAGTTTTACTAACAAGTCTTTACATTCCTAGAGCTTGGAAGCTTTTGCTATTATACATTTAATACTAACTATATGTTATGGAACCAAAAATGAACCACATTATTGTTAAAATTAATTAGAAACCGTATTTTTATTTAGAGGAAATATTCTAGTCACAACTGGTCAGGAAGTTACTAGATTGTGTCGACATATGTCGACGTGAAACCAGAAGTAGTTACAAAGTTACCGAATTCACAAAATGGTTTATTGCTTCCAGCGATTCTCAAACGTTCGGACAGGCCATGTTATCAAAATGTTTTCTATAGTTCTAACTAAAGAGGGCTCGTCGTTTTGGTTTTAGCTCTGAAGTAAAAATAATCAACCTAAAAAAAAAGAAAATTGAAACTGAAAAGAAGACTGCTACTGTGAATGAGGATCCTTCTTCAAACAACTTAAAAACTATAATAATACATACTTCAGATAAAGAAATTCTAGATGAAGAGATAAATGAAGGATTGCAGGATGGGATACTTGAAAAGGAAAATAAAATCGGTATGTTACTTAAAGAATAACGACATTAATTTCATATAATTATCTTTAATGAAAACAAATTAACTCTAAAGTCATTGTACGTTTTAACAGATGATACGCCAGACACAAAAAATCGTTCCATTAAAGCATCGAAAACAGTGACAGTACTCTCTGATGTAAAAATAAACAACAAGACAATCGATTCAAAACATGAGACTAAAATGATGAATATAAGTTCTGACGATCTACTTCTATGTACAGTTTTCGAAAAAAATGCGGAGTGCAACAAAATTACAAACAGCGATTAAACTAATCATTTATTTAAGATTTGATTGATGTAATTTAAAGTAATTTACAGTTAAAAATGGTGAAAGGTATAATTCCATCGCATGCAGAAGACAGTCAGCTGCAGCAAACGATGACGCCATCAAAAATTTTAGCGAATTTTTTTTGTTATTTTGTTCTCTTTGCCCGATGAAAGTACCCATGAATATAAACAACTTTTTGTATCGGACCAACTTCCAACACGAAAAAATCAGCTGTCCCATACATTTTGGTGTAGTACCTAGGTGGGTAGTAGAATTTTGTATGGAATAGCAGTTTTATTCCAAGTAGAATAGTGGGTTCTTTATAAATAGTTGTTTATATTCATGGGTACTTTCATCTGGCAAAGGTAACAAAACAACAAAAAAAATCGGTGAAATTTGTGATGGCGTCAGCGTTTCTTGCAGCTGACTGTCCTCTGCATGCGATGGAATTGTATCTATGTAACTGAAAGTTTGTAATTGTTTTGAAAAGTTTTAACTGACGAGTTACGTTTGTATGTTTTTTTTTTATATTTTTGATAATTTGGGTTAATTTTTTAAAAAGATTTATCTGATTGTTTGAGAATAAAATTATAATGAATGTTTTTATTTGTTTATTTTCTTTCCTAATGTTGTCAATACTGGAATAAACACCATTTGAGAGTTGGAAACCATAGATGTAAGTTTACATTTGACATCATTTAGATTGTATTTCTTTAATTCTTCAAGTTCGTAAGGAAGTAATGTTGCATAAATATTAATATGGGAAGAATTAAATGGTCGCTCAAAAAAATTACATTTGTTTTTTATATTCCTTCCAACGATTTGTATGTTTCCTTGATCAAAAGTTGCGAATTTCATTTCTACGATATTATTATCGGTAGTTAAAAACCATTTATCTTTCATGTATTTCGAAAGCTGGTAATTCTCACTCATTTTTACAGTAGTAAATACTTTTTCACCCTTATCCAACAAACTTTCATATTTAACAAGAGGATACATCCGTTTGGATTTGTGGTCCTTGATGTTTAGCTTTGACAATTCCTGTATGCGATTCGCTACTTGCGCTAAGGGTTGGTCGCCTTTTCGTAAAAGGTTTTTAATTCGAAACAACATACTTTCGAATGGATATGCACTTAAAGAAGGTAGAGAGCCGAACCTTGAGACATCATTTACAATATGACAAAGATTATGAATATTACTGCTCACAGAATCATGACCGTAAATTTCTGCGAATTTTTCGATGTAATCAACAAAAAGTTTTTCAGCTATGTGCCGGTAAGATACATAGACATCAGAATAACAAATAGTGGCGGCACAGAACAATGTTAAGAAATGTTGATATACTTCACATGATAAGTGTTCTTTTAGCACTACTGGACCAAAGTATAACAAAAAGTTTTTGAATTCAGTACCTTTCCAAAAGTGAAGGGTATCTAATTCTCTCAGTCTTCCTTGATGTATTTCAGATGGAGTAGTTGATTTTATTTCCATTAATTTTCTTGAGACATCCTGAATTTCCCTTGCCGACCACTTAGTTTGGAAATTAAAACTGCCATTAGTCCATCCCAGTAAACATCTCTTCATTACACCCAAATCTAACAAATGAAGAGCATCTGCAATAGTAAAATCGTTAACAAGATCTATGGGTAAATCTTCGATTGGACTTTTTTCTTTATGGTGATCAGGATCTAATCGATTTCTAAATGAATGGTCAGTACGCAAAGGCATGTCAGTTCTGGGAAAACTCATATGCCGACCTTTTCTATCGTATTCTCCGATTACTGTACATTTCATGCATCCGTGGTAGCTATTAAACCCCACAGTACCTGCAATGAAAAATATCACGAAATAAGATACATTATATTTGAAATGCACGGAGGTACGGTAAACTACTTACATTACCTACCTAATCCATAGTAATGTAATTAATTATTGTAATTGTTTGTGGCATGCTGAGAATACCCGTGGGTGTAGGTAGCTACAGCAGTTATTTCGCATTATCGTGTATAGCAGATGAAAATCATGTGGTAGTAGGTAGTTTTATTATTTTGCACTCACCTTTTATAAAACACCTCGCAGGTGTATCACATATGAAGCAACGAATTTTGATAGGAACGATTTGCCTTTGAATGAGTAATCCACCTTGAAGTATTATCTTAAGCTCGTTTACAAATGGACGCAAAAATAATTCCAGACACGGTTTTGTGCTTCCGAAAAATATTGCTATAACTAATGGAGCAACATCCATGCCGTCAATTTTACACAAAATTGGCCAAAATTCATTTTTTGTGCTGTTGGCTACGGGCAAGCCGTCTATGTTAAAAGACAAAAATATGCATGTCGGCAACTCTGAGTTCATTTGAGAAAAAACTTCTTTTAAACAATTCTCTATACCATTATACCAATATTTTCCATTTCCCATTGGTACTATGTTATTAAATTTTGGCGTTTTTAATAGACTTCTACTGTCTTTTGGTAAGAATTCTTTGAAATTCTTGTTTGAATTGTCTCTCAATATAGTAAGTAATTCCTTTAAGGCATTATGAGGAATCTGGTACTTTAATGCCCATTGCTGAATTTGGTCTCTTATATTTATAGAATGTATTTCGCTGTCAGAATCAGACGGTTCATAGCCAAGTGTATCTGCGTCACATTCTTCAGCTTCTGCTGCGGAACTGCTGGTATCCAGCCCCTCACTGACCTCACATATATTATGAGAGGTCACAACTGCATCTAATTGCACGTTTGACACTTCGGAAGTTGGTCCACCGGCACTATGTAGTTTGGAAATATTCTCTTGAATTTTAAATGACGAAGACGATGCATTTGGTATGTGGTCTGGAAGATATTAATTCTGAATTTTAATGCTGACTTAGACTTATGTGATTAATTACAATACCCACCAAATTTTAAGTGCACGTGCGCTCTATTAATTGGTTTCTATTATTTTTGTCTAATAATTATAATATTATGACCATTAGACAAACAACAAAGACCTTTTTAATTTTATAGGCTACGATTAAAAAAATATTTCATGTGGATAACCACTCAGTAACACTCTCTTACATGAACAAATAATGGAAATAAGTCGGTAGTTAATTTTGATAAAATTTCAGGTAAACACTATAAGATTTTGTATAGCAAACACAATTTATACCGAATAAATTTACCATCTGAAAAATTATGTACTTACTTGGAGAAAGATCTTGTGGAACCAATAATTTGTTAACTTTTCTGTAGAAAGTCGATGTGAGACGGAATCTTTTCGGTTCTTTACTCATTTTCAACTGCAATCATTTGATCACTTGTCGAAACAGTTTGAGAAACAGTGTCTTATTGTAATTTTTTAATTCACATTTCAGTAATATATTGTTCAGTAATAATGACGTAACATTACGACACCTCGTGTAAATATAAATTTTAAGTTATTATTCTAGTAACATGGTGACCACACCGCTACCACGCATTTTTACTCGATTGTACACATGTTACAAACTGAACACTTAGTGTTTAAAAATAAGTCTACACAAATGTTTACGTTACGTGTAAACACAAAGACTACTTAAAGTTACTGAAAAGTTTTCCGGTCAAATTGTGTACGAACTATTACCACACATAGAGACCAAACCCCACACAGTCACCATGTTTCGTAACAGTTACGAAACTGTTGCGACTTGTTACATCTTTATCATATCTGCGACCAAAAAGCGCTATATGGGCAGGTTAGGTACTAACCATACGTCACAGAGGAAGAATATTAAAAACCTGTATTTTTTGTTAAACTTGTGAAAAAGTTGGAACTTAGATATGGTCCACAACAAAAAAATATCGCAAAGACGGGAAGAACAATTGCCTCTCGGCACCATTAAGGGTCTTTTTACACGTATTATATATGAATTATAAAGACGACGCTATGCAAAAAGGATAAGACGCGATAACTATGTAGTCAGTAGAACTTACTTTAAGTTAAACTTTACGACATTGTTTTGTTTAGAAAACTTCTTGGTTTACGCATATTAATTAGATTTAAAAAAAATCATATTCTTTAAACTAAACACTAAACAAAATTTAGCATGAAAATATTTATTACAAGTATATTATATACTAGGTACAAAATTCTTTGTCTTAACAAAATAACTGTCGCCTTATTTACAATATTTACAATAAGTTATCAGGTACAAGAGCCAGTAAAAATACTATAATCTCCAAGGCCTCGCTTAAAGAAACACATTATTTAAAAATTTACATCTTAAAGAACATCAGTACTTATCTTCACATCATTGTCATCAAGTATTTAATTACTGTTAAAATGACTGTTAGACTCCTCACTTGGTCCCGAGTTTTACTTTTAATATAAATTGCTTGCCGACTAACTAACCAACTAGGTGGAAAGACGATGTCAATAAAGTGGACAGAAGAAACGGAATAGCCATGACACAAAAAGTCGCTAACAGGGGAGAGATTTGGAAGAGACCTGCACTCAGCACTGGGTGGGCAAAGGTTGAATAAGAGAGAGAGAGAGATAATAAATCATTTGCTAACAGAAGTCCAGTGTCAGACATAGGACTTTCAAATCGTACACCATTGAGTTAGCGACTGGTTAAACGTTATTGGATGGCAAACTAGCTACTGGCACGGACCACCTGATGTATAGACGCTAGGACATCAAGCTATTACAATCTGTCAAATTTCTTTAATAGGTTTTCAACTTTATCGCTAAAGGATTAGGTTCAAGGTTGATTGGGAAAATTTGACAGTTTCGGGTAGCTTGATATGCTCGCGTCTGTACATCTGCAATTAGTTACACTCAAACGTCTTCAAGTTCTCTCAATTCTGCTACATCACCAACACGGAGTGACTACCTTATAAGTTCCGGAACCCCTCAAGGATTCCATTCATCATCAGAACAAGGCCAGTTCACTGTACTCTTTCAAATACGAGTCAAAAAACCAGCAAGAATCATTATTCTTTTCTAAACCCTTTATTTTCGACCATGCTGTGACCATTTCTTCTGGAGCAAAGCTATGGATGGACGCCAGGTCCTGATAGATGCAGGAGAGCTGGAGCCAGGGCTTGTAGGGGCTCAGTCTCCTGTCGTGAGTGAGGGTCAGCCCCAACTCCTTGTGGGCAACAAGGTATGTGAAATACACGTCTTCTAGATTCACCATTGGTACTCTTTCGGCTGTCTTGAAGATTTTTCCAAGGTAGTCTCCTGAAATTACAGAATTGTTGTTAATAAAAGAAGCCAAAACTTCAGTACGCATTATACGTATTTTATTTTTATGAAGGTATTTAAACATTTAACTTGGATTTTTTAAATTAAAGAATATTAAGCTATTGTGCAAGTGCTTTCGTTTATTATGCCTAGTCTAACGACACCCCTACGGAAAATAGGTGAAGAAATAGGCGTGATTTCGTATTTAATTCCTTTATAAATAACCTATGAGTCCTGTGTGACACATTTTCGTCGCATAATTTTGATCAAATGAGCCTCTTGCAAATTGCGTAACAACTGACTCAACAACAATTTCAAGAAATCCATTCAATCATGGTACGTCTACCATAATATACCTGTTGATTTAAAATAACCTACCACTTATCAGGTACCCCGTCCCGCTGAGGTACCTGGACACCAGATCTGGGCGGAGTAGCCACCGCGGGATGTACCACTTCGTGTACTCGTCTCTGTGTAGCTGTGTGTCGTTCTTACTGTACCCTGGAATTAAATATAAAATGTCAACATCATTTTCAGGGCTAATCAGTTAATCGGGGACAAACTGCACCAAAAAATCTTAGATATTGGGCCAGATTCAAGGCAAGTTTGTTCGAGGGTTTTTGTCACTCAAAACCTTCATGGATGTTGACGATAAAGCTAATTGTTGAGCCTGCAGAAAAGCTCCCCGCGGATCACCAACTGCCGCGGCCCACCTGGAAGACTCTAAACTGACTTTGAAGCCAGATGGGCCGCTGCAGGTACAACTTGGCCCGGTGGGGGTATACCGCTAAAGCTGAGTGCGACTGTGGAGTATCATCCCAAACCATGGCCCACCTCCTGACCAGGTCCTTGTGCAACTCCACCTGCACTAAGGGACTTGTCCGAAGCCATTACCAACGCCGTCAATGTGGCTGAGTCCTGGTCGAAACAACTTTAACTAAATAACTATGGGAATCATCGACACGAAGAAGAACACGTTAAACATTAGCACAATACCCGCATCGCGATGAAATATTTTCAGTGTCCGTGTAAACTCACATTAAAATGGCTTATATCCAGCTATGGGCTACGATAGGCGGAGCTGATTTGATCGAATAAACAAAACATCGAGCCCCGTATGACATAACATAATCGTATACGAGCTCTTGTTTTCGGCTAAGTGTTAATCAAGTGTAAACAAAGAATAGTGTCTAGTAGTCTCATATTTTTTTAATTCTAAATAGGCTTGCGATTGGTTGCAACTCGCTTGAAGCGGTGACGCGGCTTAGGGTGGCGCACGCTTGCCTAGAAGAAACCGATTCACTTGAATTTTGAAGAGATCTAGATTACTTATAATAATGGGAAAACAGAGAAGCAGTGAATTCCATAGACTGACATAGACCAATAAATGTAGAAGCATAGCGGTTTGTTAGGGTTCTTGAAACTTCAACCATATAACGGATAAAAATCTTAACCAAATCTCCTTAGAGAAAAGTAGAAGAGCCAATTTCAATTTCTTCACTCTCAAAACTAAAAATACACCTCCACGTCACGTACCAAGTAACTTAGCATCCTCATTCTCCTTGAGAACCTTGCGGAGAGTCCAGGGGTTGACGAGCACATCGTCATCAGTCTTGAACAGGAACTGCGCCTGCGGACAGTGACGTAGACTCCACTGCATCATCAGGGCTGTCTTGAGGGTTAAGTTCTGATAATGGTCGTGGAAGTCGAAGACTATCATGTCGCTGTACTGCTTCGCTTCTATGTAGGTGTCTACCTGGAGTTAAAGAGTTAAGAATCATTAAGATTACATATAAGAAAAGGCAAAATTAAGCTTATCTTATATACTGTTAATGACTTATGCCCAGAACAAACATGATTTATACAAATAAATGAGCCAATCTTTGCTGTCGCGTTTCTCAACTATAAGTAAAAGAAGATAAGAATGAACGTCCACTATACTTAGACAACTAGCAATTACTTCCAAAGTATGTATTTCGTATTTCTAAAAAGACTTGCAACAGGATCGACCTAATAGTTTTTGGAAACTAACTTTAATTCAATATCTGCATTTTTGGATCAGCCATCATGCTGACAGCTAACAGAATATCACTATGTCTAGCACACTAGGCCCTCTGTACGCGTAGCCTGACCACTGACATCTGTTGTTTTCTTAATTTTTAGCATCAGCGCGACTATGTCTTTCGTCTACGGTGCTCGATAGCCTGTGCTGTGATGAACACATCTAACATGATACTACCAAGAACTATTGTCTTATCACTTGCCGTCTGTTCTACTGACTCACCAGCTGTTCATCCACATTGTCGCTATACAGCCCCAGCACGAAGTACGTGGGTTGGTGCTTGGCCCAGGTCTCGCGCACGGCCATCCGGTGGTCCACCCTGGGTGGCGCGCTGGACACCAGGATGATCACCGGCACCTCATCCGGGGAGCTGCATGGGGTCGATGATGGCTCTATTAGAGTTTGGCTGGAATGAGAAACATAAACTTTCAGTGAAGGTTCATCATCACCAACTGCCTCGTTGGTCTAGTGCTCGCAACCGCGACTGCTGAGCATGAGGTCCTTGGTTCGATTCCTAGGTCGGGCAAAGTGTTATTGGGGTTTTCATCAGGAATTACTTAGTAGCAGCAACGGACCGTTTGGATTTGTGGTGCCAGGTAGATGGCAATAGGCTCGCCCCCTATTACATGGGACTTAAACATAACTCGCGAATTAATAAGGTATCTGCTGAGTAGCTATTTAAGTACGTTTCCAGATTGACCATTATCCCCTTACATTTTTCATTAAAAAAGTAAATCATTTATCAGTAACAGCCTGAAGTCTAGGTTATTGTCATCGGTTTGTCCATTTGCCTGTTACCTGTGTTTGAGCCAGTTACATGACACTCAAACACAGGTAATGAGACGGTGATGAAGTCGTAGATAATAAAGACACATCACTGATCAAACCTTCGGGGATAACTGGTATCATGTCAACTTGTTTAAGAGCGGTTTCAGACTAGCGTATTTGTCTGAGCTCGTATCGGCTTACGCACGTACACGCGCGACACAATTTGCGCTTCAAAAAATCGAACGCGCGTACAAGCGCTTATTCCGGCGGCGTGAGTGTCCGAAGGCGTCTCGAATAGGCAATAGACTTGCGTAAACGCGCTTCTGAATACGAGCTTATTGCGCGAAAATACGCCAATCTGAACCTAAATGCCGGTCAGACAAATGGATTGTAAATTGACGACTATGCGCAAATCAAAGTGCCATGAAAGCATTTCTTATAACTGTCAAAGAGTGACAGGTGCGATTTGTTATCAGTGGTCAAGTAATTTCCCTAACTTCATAATGGGTACCTACGCCTGTGCTCGTCTCTTCTGGGAATACTGGGCTGAAGTTTTTATGCTACACATGCTGTGCCTACCCCAATGTGATAAGGGCAGGAGAATGATGAGGATGACTGCCTTTAGATAAGACAGTCTACTTACATATGAGTCAAGTAATGATGCAGGCTCCTGTTCCTCCAGTAGTGATCCAGCCGCTGGTCGGGCGGGGGAGGCGGCAGCAGCACCAGACTGACCTCGTTAGCAAACCACCAGACTACGGGCCAGAGAGCTACCACGGCCAGCACCACGGGCAGCAGCAGGCACAGGCACTTTGGACGAGCTGCAACACGTTTTGAGACTATTATAATAAACACTAACTTATGGCCGTGGCTTCGTCCGCATGGAGTGGATGGCGAGTTGGAGATAGAAAGACTTAGTGTCCTATGTGTGTTAATCCATGTTATTAACTAATGGTTATAAAGTAGTTTTTGCGTGAAAGAATAACAAACATCCATCCATCCAATCATCCATCCTCAAAAACTTTGCACATTTATAATAGAAGGGTTATGGTACACCGACATTTCGCCAGTTATGATTGAGTCCCGTGTAAAAATATACGAGCCTATTGCCATCAACCGGGCACATGTTCTAACTCGAGATGCTAGCGAGAATTTCTTGATAGAGAATGGTGGCCATCAAACCCTGGAGGTAATGCTTGGAAGTAGGTACCACTGTACAACATTTTTAAGATGATTTTAAATATGGATTTAATGGATCGTTGTGTCTGAAATAAACAAATTGAATTGAATTGAATTAAATTGAATTAAATTGTACAATGTACACCACCCTGAATAAGTTAAACACAGAATCTTCAATTCGTAAATCGAGCCGTGCGTCACCACTAGACAAGCGCTGCTCAGCCGTTTCAAATATTGTTGTACTGTTTAAAATTGTTATTTTCATTAACAATTCGGTGGCTCCTCGTAATGAATAAACAAAAGGGATGACGCGTCACTTTACACATACAAATGTTGACAGCAACGTTACTGTAGCAAGCAAGAATGATAACATATTGTGGAGTCATAAGTAGAACTGTTACATAGTCGGTGACGGAGTTCCTTGTCCAAACAAATTCTTGCTATCACTCACGCGCCCGTAGGAATGTACGGTATATCATCTGCCAAGCCTTTTCCCAACTATTTTGGGGTCGGCTTCCAGTCTAACTGGATGCAGCTGAATACTAGTATTTTAAGGAAAATTAATAAACGAATAATAAAATGGAGGACTGTCTCTCGATATCCAGGATGTCGACAGATCCAGGGGAACGATGAGCCTGTACGGATTAAACGGGGAATATTCCAGGCCGACAGTCTGAGCCCACTTTGGTTCTGTCTAACCCTGAATCCTCTGAGCACATTACTGGAGGATTCAGATCTAGGCTACCGGTTGAGGAGAGGTGGTCAGGTCATATCTTACCTTCTTTACATGGATGATCTGAAACTCTTTGCCCCCAAGAAATTGCGACTGATGGACCTACTGAAAGTAACTGAAACTTTATTAGCGCCATCAGGATGGAATTTGGTGTGGACAAATGTGCAGTCATGTATGTAAAGCGAGAGGAGATTATGGAATCCGACGGAATTCAGCTCTCGGATTCCATACACCTGATCCCTCTCCTCATCCGAAAGTTATAAGTATTCGTAACTGACATGAAGCAATCGTTGAGGGAGAGCTTCTGAAGAAGGTATTAAATAACCTTCTTTCAGGCGGGAACAACAATGTAGAATGTTTTTTAAAAGCTGAGGTGGGTATGCACCGAGATGTGGTCGCGGTGGGGCTCACCCCGCTGTCCATGGCTAAACAGAACTGGCGCAAACCTGTAGTACTTACTACCGATGACCGCAAGGAAGTGTGGCAAGGCAACAAGCTCCACGGGCTCTTCATGGGCCGATATAGATTTTCTGGCGCCCGTGTCCTGGTTACGCTTCGGCGACCTTTTTGGGGAAAATTAACGTTTTGTCTGTGTGATTATGGACGAACTTATGTTGACGAACCACTTCCGGAAATTTATTTTGAAGAAATAAACGTGCACCGTTCTGGTGACTCCATCAGGACATATAATTTCTGGTTGTTCTATGTCGTCTATGGCTAACGGCGAGTACTTGCACAGGCACAACCAAGTAGTCTGGATTATTCACCAGCAACATGCCTTGAAATACTAACTTGTGGAAACTGAGGTACCGTACTACAAGTATGTTCCCGACCCAGTTCTCGAGAAAGACCATGTCACGCTGAACTGGGATCGGTCTATCATTACTGACAGGACTATTGTCGCCAATAAGCCTGACATAGTAGTGATAGACCGATCAGCGCGCCGCGTAATGATAGTCGATGTTAACATCCCGCATGACGAGAACATCGTGAAAGCTGAGAAAGAGAAACAAATAAAATATGTCGACTTGGCACACGACGTTGTCGACATGTGGAATGTGAACTCGGCTATCATTGTGCCGATTGTCGTAACGGCCAATGGCCTTATGGCCAAGAGCCTCGATGACCATCTTTCGAAGCTTTCCTTAGGCAGTTGGATCAAGGGCCTGATTCAAAAGGCCGTACTCCTCGATACGGCTCGCATTGTGTGGAGGTTCCTGACTGAATAGGGGGAGGCCTTTGCCCAGGAGTCGAACAATTTGGATGATAAAAAAAAGTGTTTCTCATAATATGGTGTCCATAATATTCTGAAATATTTCAAAGAATTAAAAATTATAATAAGCCATACAATGTCGAGAATAAGGAAAACGTTAACTACTATCAAATACAATGTCAGGGGTTATTAATGACTGCGGGAGTGTTCGAAAGAGATATCGCAGCCTTAGAACACAAAGGGCAAAGAAGGAACATGGGTTTTAGTTAGTACTAGTCTGACACTCCCTTACACTCCCAGAGCGGAAGGGGTCATTTGTTGATTTCCAAACCCATGAAAAAAAAATGGTTATTAATTTAATGTCAACAATTATTAAATACAATGTCACGGCTTTTTTTTACTACTTTGACTTTTATTTACAAACAATAAACAATCACGGAAGATATCGCTTAACTGACAGTATAAGTTTAGTGTAAGTCTCTGAGTGAATTCACAAGGAATGCTTTATTTGTAATTAGTTATAAGTAACAATTAAGTTAACCTAAGTATGTATTAAGGCACATTTACCGCATTGGTTAGCTGTAATGGTAGATGTAAGTTGATAAATAAATAAATAAAGTTTAGTTGTAAACCGTGAAAGCTTAAAACAGTGTTTCACTGATAGTGTATTTTTCCTTTTATTATCAGACCCATATTCGTATTAAAAACAAGTCTTGTCTTCACAGAAAGTCCTTTATGTATATTTTTATAACAAAAACTTATATCTATATAATCACTAAGCGTAAAATTAGGTCTCTTATCATACCAACCAGGAAACGCCATTCCCAGAATCCCCACATGGTTTTTTTATGTCTATCTACTCTGTGTGTTTTAGATTTACTCAAACGGACATAAACTATGGCGCGTTCATTTCATATTGTCTGATGTGACATATTTATGCAAGACTAGCTTTTGCCCGTGACTTTTCCGCGCGGAGATCGGTAATTGTGTCACGAGAACGTACTACCGGGATAAAAAAGTATATGTATTAACCCAAGTTATGAACTATCGGTGTGCCAAATTTCATCCAAATCCGTTCAGCAGTTTTTCCGTTTTCAACAAGTTTTTAACACTTCAGGTACTTAATTAAAGTTCTAGCATCAAGTTCCTTAAATTTTCAATATTTAGTTTGTGTAGTAGTCAACCGGGACACACGTATTTATTGTGTGATAGATCATTCAGCTAGAAAGGGAGAGACTTCGAAGAGGATGGCCAAGAGTTTATGAAAGAAGAAGACATGCTGCGCCATCTATACAAATAAATAAAATTGAAATGTTTGCTTGTAATTTAAAAATAACAGCTTTGTACTGAATGCATATGAAAGTATACACGGTACTTATAACAAAAAAACAATTTTTGCCTGTCTGCCTGTCTGTCTGTTTGTTCCCGCTAATCTCCGAAACGGCTGGACCGATTTTGACGGGACTTTTACTGTCAGAAAGCTTATGTTATAAGGAGTAACTTAGGCTAGGATTACAGCTCCGGGCAAAAAAAAAACTTTGAATTTGTTAACGAAATCCGATTTAAATCGGGAAATAATATTTTAAATTCTGAAAAGGACAGGAGAAAGATGAATGTCATTAAAAACTAAGCTTTGCTACAGTCAGGATTCGAACCCCGAAACTTATTGCTTCAAACCATCGGAAAACCATTTGAGCTTATCGTGTTGACGAATGATGTCAGAATGCTGAAATCGGAAAGGTATCAGTTATCAACCGACATCATTTTGTACGATAACACTGTGACTTCTGAAACTTGTACATAACAGGTGTTATTAAAACACGAGTGCGATTTGATCCTAAAAACAGAGGTAAAATATCACACGAGTGTTGTTCATACATATGTAGCTGTATACATGGGCGTACGCACGGTGGGGCAGGTGGGGCACTTGCCCCACCCAGCTCTCTGACCCGAAGCTAAGAATTTTTAAGCAAAATTAATATAATGACAATTAAATATTCGTTTGGGTACTTTAACATTTTTCACATTAAAATAAAAACTTGGTTAAGGTCAACAATGACAGAAAACCGTCTTGTCGGCCTCTGTATGATGAGTGTGCATAGAAAGAGGGTTCTGGAAGCACAATATTCATTTGAAAACGAAATTTTAGCTAGATTTAGCCAGAACCCTCGCAGGTTATTATTGAAATGGTGAAGTGCAGTCAACAAAACGTATCAGTCAGTAAATAAAAAGCATTTTTAATTTCCTACTACTTAGTTTATTAACTTCTGCCCAACCCCTTAGAAAATGCTGGGTACGCCCATGGCTGTATAGTTATACATGTTCCACGGGGAGTACTGCCAGGATATATAGTATCATATGGCCTAGCTCAGGTCAGCCTGTAAGGCGTTAAAATCTAACATAGAGAAAGACAGATAATTTTAAAATATTTCTGCGGAAGTGTGGGATATAATATAAGTATAGATAATCATATCGTAGGTAAGTTAGTTTTTTCTTTCAAATAACGACACGATAACAGTGATAGATAGATACGTAAAGGTAGTAAAAACTTGTACAACTTGCGCTAAAGCTACTCGTAAGTTAGGCGTCGGCGCCGACTGAACGATTGTGTAAAGATGTATAGAGCTTTATCTCTGGCATGACAACTCATTTCCGATGTCTCTTGTAGGTAATGCTCACTCAAATGCCAAAAATGAATAGTGATAGTTGGACTGACATGAGCGAACTGGAATTCTTTTTTTTTTAAATACTATATGGGCTTGCGTTAGGCCGCAACTCGCCTGGAGCACGCTGGTTCATTCGAAGTTTGAATAGATCCAGATTATAATGATCAGGGAACAGATTATGTCAATCATGTTTTCAGTTGAATAGCGATTACCTGCCACTTATCTAAGCCTTCAGATGCTCTCAGGTGGCGGTGAGCACTTACCATCAAGCTACTTATTTTCAATCCATTAACACAAAACAAGACTGAGAAAATAAAGCAAACTTAGCTGCTATCTCGCAACAGGTGGACAACGATCCTTCGAATGACTCTTCACAGCACTTCACTCACAAAAAAACAACTTTAAATTAAAAAAACTCCTCACCAAAGTACCTGACGGTGGCGAACGCCTTCCTAATGATTATCTTGAGCATCAACATTAGCATAATAGTTGAATAAACTAGCACATAACCTGGCAGAGTGGACTAGAACATAAGGCTAGTGTGTGGGGAACATAGCGACTGGCGCTGCCCGTTTTCTAACACGCACTGGGGCGGGCCGCTAAAATGCTGCGAAGGGACAAGTTACAGATAATGTGTCGATAAGCTGGGCCTTATCTATTGATAGTAAATATTAGAGTTTGGAGTTTTATGTGTACTCATCCGACAGTGTAATGTCGAATGTGTTTGTTCTTTCAGAGTACAAAAACTAAATTTGGGGGCAGTGCGCGCAAGTCTAGCAAAAAAAAAATATGGCACTGCCGTACTACCCTTTTCTCGAAGCCATTCAGGCCATTTCTGACCCCTCGTAACCTAAGTAAGCTAGAAGCCTGAATTTTCAGTGACTAAGAGGGCATTTTATACCTAAGTGTAGTCCTGAATTCCATTCAATTTGAACTCGGACTTTATGAACTATTGCAAGTCAAACTTCTTTCATTTTGTCAGTGACTCACTCACCGATCATCATAATTCTAAAGCCATTTCTATATAAATAATATGCGATTACACAGATACCTTAATTGCAGTTCTTACAAATTTTCGTCATTTTTTTTTCCTAAATAGATAGGTAGGTAGTTACTGGATATAGGTAATGTTTCCTTTAATACACCTACACTTCGACTGCTACCTACAAAAAGTTTTATTTGATTATTTATGGTGCCTTGCGATGGACAAGTCATTCTTTAAAGAGATTTCACAACTTTTTACGGTACAAGAACAGTTTTGCGAGACTTGCATTTTTGTACATGTTATGTTTTTGATGGGATTCTATTTACCAATTACGACTCGGAGCAAAGTCCATGTGAATGTAAAGAAAACACATACTTATATAGAGTGACTATAATCACAGCTTTAACTATGGGACCAACACTGAAACCACGTTGAAAATCAGAAATGCCATACCTACATTTTTTCAACGAATTTCAGTGACCTAACAACTACACTTCCTATTACATTTATCTTCTAACTCCTTATCAAAATCGTTTTCTTTGTCATTATCAAAACAGTTGACTCACTTATTGATGGAAACATCCGTTTATTTGATTTTAATCAACATTACTTGATGTACTCAACTGATTAAATTATATTTTGAGTCGATCGATAAGCGGATGTCTAACTGTTAGGCAAACAATAGTAAAGAAACATTATTTACCAACATTAATTTATTTACGACCTCTTTCACTTAATAAGTATTCGAATTATTAAAATCATTGTTTTGTTCTGAACCATTTGACAAGTTCTAACTATGCCACAAGTTTTAAAAAAAATACAAGTTGTAAAACTTGTATTTTTACTTCAAATATTGAGGTAGTTAAAGTAAAACTTACTTTTTTCTTGACCTTTTTACTGTTCAATGCATTCATCAGCACAATATTTTGAGTGCGTTACATTTAGCTCTACCATAAACTGTGGTTTTTCACACCAAAAAAAACTGGTTTCCCAGCCATAATTTTTGGCCTTTGTTAGTTTGATGTACAGAATGTTTCGTTGACGTTTTCGTGAAAGGTCTACATTCTGTAGATAGCCAACTCTTTCTGATAGAGATGGGACCTGTGTCCCAGCAGAAGGAATGCTGTAGACTTATGCTTATCCAGCCTTTGTAAGCCCACTTCTGGACACACATCTCCCCAATCGTTAGACATTTAACACGATTCTCGTCTTCTACCAAGCCGTTAAGGAAAAGACACTTCTTACCTAATTAATTGGCCTAAGTTTAAAGCGACATCTTACCGCCCCTCTTTTGTTTTCGGTGTACCAAATGTTATGAAAACATACGCTTAGCCGAATTAATAACGTTTGGGAAGATACCTTAGACACTAGATTTTGTAACACTATCTAATATGTAACATTTTATGCTCGTTTCATAGACTGCTCGAAATAAAACACTATAAGTCTTCCATTGGTAGAAAAAAAAACTGTAAATCCTGCACAAACAAGACGCAGATTATAAAACAAACATTCTCGTAAAAGAAAGTAAAGTAGTTAAAAGTGAATCCCTAATCAAGAGGTTTTTCGGAGAGCAGCGCTGGCCCAGTGGTGGGACAGCAGCGGTGGCCCAGTGGTGGCGACCCCGACTTACGAATAGTATGTCGTGGTTTCGAACCCAGGCAGGCGCATTATTTTGTGTAATTTATTTCATAACCACTGCTCTCAAAACGGTGAAGGAAAACATCGTGAGGAAATCGGCACGTTCTAGAACCAAAAATTCGAAGACTGGGAACCCGCGATTGGGCCCGAGTGGTGGATTATAGCCCATTCCCTCTCATAGAGAGGAGGCTGTGTTTCCCAGCAATGGGAAAATTAAAGGCTGATTATGCTAAGAGGTTTTTGCGTAGTCTAAGTCAATCAATAAATTTTGGATTTCAATCTTTGTCCAGCGTTGTAGTCCACAGAAGGCCTAATGCCTTCAGTACTGAAGTTACAGCAGAAATTGAAATGGCCAGCTGAGTGTGCTGACATATTTCCTGTTCATAGATTCTGAAGTAAAAAACAGAACTGCTAAAAATTCTGTTTAGAAGATTCTTCTCTTAACGATTACTACGTATTTTGGGGTGTAGCCAAAATGACACATTCGCTGGGTTGCGACGGATTGATGGCTGGGATGTTCGCGGAGACGGATCAATGAGGTACCTTAGCGGTTCTGGGTGCCAGAGGTGAGGGTACTTCTCAAGTAGTTATGAGTAAGTACCGCGTTCAGTAGTGACTCACAGTTCACCTACTATCATCATCCTCCTCCAATCTTACAGTGCTCGGCGCAGCATGTCTTCTTCTTCCATACTGTGTAAGTGTCATCTCAGTAGTCAGTAGTCAGTCACCTCCTTTCTAGCCATGTCGTCTGTTACATGGTACATGCATAATTCTTTTTGCATTTTCTTTATATTCCTCATTCCTCAATATTTTAGGAGACTAAATCCAGATAACATTGAAGAAAGCTTACCGACTGCTAACGATGATCCTAGAAGGCGTCCTCATCATCAGATCATCAGCTTACCTTTTCCCAACTATGTTGGGGTCAGCTTCCAGTCTCTCCGAATGCAGCGCAATACCAGTATTTTACATGAAGCATCGACTGCCTCATTGGTCTAGTGGTTATAAGTGCGACTGAGCATGACCTTTCGGGTTCGACTCCCAGGTCGGGCAAAGTTTTATTGGGTTTTTCGATCAGGAATTTCTTGTTAGCAGCAACGGACTTGTGATTTGTGCCTGGTTGATGGCACACCCCCTTTTTTAATAAGTACGCCTAACCCTTCGGGGATTACTGGCGTGGTGTTATTTATGAACAAGGTGGGGTTGCTTATCTGACCTCCACAACCCAGTTGCCTATTGAAGCAAATTCAAAAGTACGTACCATTCTAACATTGCTATCTACATCCTACATCCTACTCCTACATACTCCTTACCTATCGGACAAGGAAAACCAAACAATCCACTAAACTATTTTTGTATTAATGACCTAACTAACGAGCTTGTCCGGAGTTAAAGGAAAACAGCATTCTTCTAGCTGTTGGCCGCGCACTTCGTCCGCGTGACAATATTTTCATAATAATATAAAAATATTCTTATTCCTTACTAGCTGTTGCCCGCGACTTCGTTCGCGTGGAAATTTTGGTATGTACGTGTAAGACTGCCTCGAGTGGTTGCAAGCGTGACTACTAAGTATGAGGTCCTGGGATCGATTCCCGGGTCGGGCAAAGTGTTAAAAAAACAATGTTTATTTCAATTAGATACATAAAGTTATGACACATATGATTTGGAGATCACCTTTTAAGCAAGGAGATGCTTGGGTTAGGGGGCGTCCATTAATTACGTGAGGCAATTTTGTATTTTCATAATAATATAAAAATATTCTTATTCCTTATTACACTAATTGCAATAATGTACAATGTCGAGCACATGAACATTGGCGAGCTTAACCCAGAATTGGGTTTTCTTACAGCAAGCGTTTTGAAATGGCTGTGAGCACTCGGATCCAGAGTTTCAACCCTAAACGGCTCGAAAATATAGTTACCAATAAGGTAAGTACTATGCGCGACTTGAGGTTCTCCGCAGCCGTAGCGGCGGCAGCCCCAGCACAGCACGATGAGCTAGGTAAATGAGATGGCGCAAGAGATCAACACGTGTTGCGTCTCACACTAAAGGCCGACCCATCTTCCATGGAAACAAAGGCATGTCGTCCGGTCTTTTGCCATCGTCGTATTCCAAATTTAATACAGCTGGACCGCCGACGCGCTGCGGTGACAGAAGCTCGTTGTTTTATTTGTATAGATAAGGAAAAATATGTAGTTTAGTAGTATGTTTTAATGTGTTTGGGTGGCTCACAGATAATAATACAAAAAATGATAGTGAGGCAATCAACGACAAGCAGTTAGCAGTAAACTGAAAAGAAGAAATTTTAGCTGTAATAAATTAATTAATGTACTAAATAATTCAAACACAATGCGAATTGTTATACGAATAAATAAATAAATAAAACTATGTTGCACAAACTAATAATAAGCTATTACGTACTCTATCTGGTAGTCGGTTCCTCCCTGTATAGCAGAGAGGATCATATTTGCCGTGTTCTTCTTTCCATCCGTGTTCAGTTGGCAATAAGCTGGGTACTCACTTAGCAGCGTAGCACGTAACGTATCAGATACGGTATCAAGTGAGTACGTAGGCACGAGCCCGCTGCGAGCCGCTCGCGCGTGGAGCGCTGTAAGCTCGCAGCGACCCGCCGAGTGGCGGTTTCACTGCGAACACAAAGGAGGAGCACTGCGGATCCGGCAGCTCGTAGCTAGATACGCGGTGGACCGTGGACGAGCCGTACCCACTTGCAGGTTGATACCGTATCAGATACGTTACGTGCTACGCTGCTAAGTGAGTACCCAGCTATAGATAGCTTAGAGGATTTTTGGTTGAATTTATCCAGATATTTGATACGTATTAAGCTCTAAGTATCTGTTGAACTAGTTCGATTTCAGACGGCGGCAAAAAAGCAGCATCGAAGTTCATAAGGGTTTTGTTAAACTTGTCATTCTCTTTATTGGGCTGACTTCGCCTATTGTTCTGTTTTTCGATGTATTTTTTAGGCTTTCTCCACAAATAAGCGTCTTGCATACACAATGATTGCTCTG
Source organism: Noctua pronuba (assembly GCA_905220335.1). Classification (NCBI taxonomy): domain Eukaryota; kingdom Metazoa; phylum Arthropoda; class Insecta; order Lepidoptera; family Noctuidae; genus Noctua; species Noctua pronuba. The sequence goes on from LR999913.1 coordinate 640,376, forward strand.
AAATACAACCACTGAGAGCCGGCAGACCAACTTGTTTCACCTTTGGAGACACCATACTTCGAATAGGCACTAAAACTGACCATTTCTCTTATCGTTTTTTTTTTCGCAACAACAATGCAGTGACTTGCGCGCATCATAGCTCTGAAATGCAACCACTGAGAGCCGACAGACCAACTTGTTTCATCTACAGAGACGCCATACTTTGAATATGTACTGACCATTTCTGTGATCGTTTTTTTTTCGCAACAATGAAGCTTCTTGTAAGCGCTATAACTCGAAGTTGCAACCACTGAGAGCAGGCAGACCGACATCATTCGAATTAAGGGACTACTCTACAACCCATTGAAGTAAATCTAACTGTATCCATGATCGTTATGAAAAATCCTGTCACCTCTCAGTCTATTAGGCTGGTTTTCACTTTGACCAGGTGCCACCTAAACTAATGCGTAGTTAAATCCTCGTTGATCTAGTCACTAGATCAACGAGGCGAACCACTAGATTCTAGTGGTTGCAAGATCGACTGCTGAGCATGAAGTCCTGGGTTCGAGTCTCAAGTCGGGAAAACTGCTCTTGGGTGTATCCATCAGGAATGTCTCAGTAGCAGCCCAGACTCAGGAATTATGCCCGGTTGATGACAATAGGCTCGCCCGTAGTGGGACTTATACGTAACTAGCAAAATGTGGGTTTGCTACAGATAGGCGTGTCCACGGAGTTTCTTACCCATTCTCCTCGATCTACGCTTTGGAATGGGCAACTACAGTACTTTCACAAGTTATTATGCCTTGTGTCTGGGACTGTAGCTTCGCTTTTTTTTTTTCTTTTTTTGACGTTCCGAAGTACCTGTAATGGTCTAATTGTAATAAATGCTTTGAGTTTGAGTTTGAAGGCCTCTGCCTAACCCTGCGATAATCACATGCGAGATGTGATGTGTGTATGATAATCAAGTAAAAAGGTTAAATATGTGTAATATTAAATCACCAACCAACTCAGGATGGATGAAACAACTCAGGATGGATGAAATGGCGACAGGTCACTGGAACAACTTGTGACCCACGGATACTCCTCAAGTTAAAGGGGAAAATATACAAGTCCGTGATTAGACCTGTCGTACTGTATGGATCGGAATGCTGGGCTGTGAAGAAGATGGATGAAAAAAGATTGCATGTAGCGGAGATGAGAATGTTGAGGTGGATGTGTGGTGTGACAAGAATGGATAAGGTAAGGAACGAGTATATTAGAATTATTAGAGGAAGTTTAAAAGTTGCGCCAGTTACAGAAAAGTTGAAAGGGAATCGACTGTCTCGGTATGGACATATGATGAGGAGGGACGAATCGAATGTGACTAAAAGAGTGATGAATATAAACGCTGATGGATGGAGAGGGAGAGGAAGACCAAAGAAACTACGATTGTGTGAGGAATGATATGAAAGATAAAGGAGTAAATGATAGCGTGACGGTTGACAGAGGAGAATGGAAGAAAAAAAGTGTTGCGCCGACCCCAAGTAACATGGGATAAGGGCAGGAAGATGATGATGATGTGTAATATTAAATATGAGTTGCAATATGTCTTTTAAAAGTAGGTAAGTAAAACTAAAAAGTTTAAAAACTGCGAAGATTTACCAGCGGGCAATAGAGCGCAGCATAATAAGTGTTAAGCGAACAGATCGCGTCAGAAACACCACCCTGCGCTCCATAACTCAGGTTGCAGATGTTGGGGAAAAAAGTGGGAGTGTGCTGGTCACGAATCGTGCCACCTGATAGAGGAAATCGCCGCCGAAGTAGACCGTGGCGAAGGTGGTGTGACGATCTGATCTTGTTTGCGGGGCGAACATGGCCAAAGATCGCACAAAATAGGGAGATTTGGAAAGAGAAGAGCCTTTGCCCAACAGTGCGACACTTGACAAGGCAAAAAAAAATCATTAAAAATGTAGGTAGGTATTAATTTTGGTCCGAGCAATAGGTGGTTATGAAAAAAAGGAAAGATGAATGGTAGAGATTGCCGCGTCGCATTAAATTAACTCCATCTGTGTACCACTACTGTAAACGTTTCAATTAATGACTAAGTCAAAGGTTTAAAAAAAAAAAAACGTTTAATTTTCCTCAAAATCTATTTTACCAATAACCTCAATAAACTAGTTATATGTTACTTAATTACACATTGTACAACGATCAAGGAAAACCGTCACTAACAGTAGTTAATAAAACAAAGGAAAATAGAACAAATTAATTAATAATCTTTGGTTTTACTAATGAAAACAGTGGCGCCATCTCACTCACAATCTACTCTACTGTATTGTTCCCACAGCTGGGACCCAGGCCTCCTCTGCGAGAGCGAGTGGGCCGTTATCCACCACGCAGGTGGTGGTTGCCCAGAGCGGGCTGGTAGATGTCACATGTCTTGGAACTGGTAGTTCTAGGACATGCCGGTTTCCTCACGATGTTTTACTTCACCGTTTTGAGAGCAGTAGTGACGAAATAAATTACACAATGTAACGCGCCCTTCTGGGTTTGAACTCACGACCTAGAATTCGTAAGTCTGAGCCTATACCACTGGGCAACAACTACTCTCCATTAAATTGACGGCCACACGACATTCATTTAATGGAATAACCAGGCGCCATCTAACCTATGTATTACAAACTAAACTAAGTAACTCTAATATTATTACTACTCTTTTAACACAAAACTAAGTTATTTATTCTTCGTCCGAAGGTTGTTTCACCCAGAACCCCCACGGGGCGTATCCATCATGTTTCGTAGGTCCCCTGTACACCTTTATTTGCACGCGGCCCGGGTCGTCTGTGAAACAAATAAAAAACAACAAGTTTAAATTACAGTATTCCGTCACTTGTTTTCAGATATGTTCGATCATAAAGGAAAGAGCACATTTATCAACTCGGAAAGGGATCGTCACTGTATCGTGAACTTGTCCCGGGGTGAGACGATTACGTTACGATTCCGATTAGTGTGCGTTACTGTAGGGAGTTTCATACAAAGAATACTGAATGGCTCGAGTTGAAACGGTGACGATCCTTTTCCGAGCTGATATGTGTGCTGTGACCTTAAAGGGTAGGTAAATAACTTATACGAAACGGCTTGTTGGTTAGTAAAATCTTTAAAAAATCATTTGGGTCAAAACAATATCTGTGTGTAGAGACACACGGATCTTGTTTTTTTTCAATACATTTTCACGAAACAATGGTCCCTTATCAGTCTCATTAAAGAGCCAAAGAGATGCTTGCAGCACTGTTATTATCTTAACACGCTATTAACTGGGCGTTATCTATTACACGGGCCTGCTAAAAAATGTCAATGGCAGACAGTCGTTAAGTTTGCGCCCAAAACAAATAAGAAATGCGAAGTTTTTTGGAATACCTACGTTATCTTATCTTATCTCGATTGTCGGCAAAAGCTTTCTGCTTATCTAAGCGACATGATATTTATTTTTCAATACACTTTCTCAAAAACTGGTTCTTATCGCACTACATGCAATGTATTTCACACCGCCGTGGATTTTAATATTTTTCCGCATACGAGCGGAAACAAAAATTTCCACAGATAACTATACTTATACTAAGTCTAAATGGGTTCAATAATATGACTATAATAGTTGCCTATGATTGTTTTTTTTTTAATCTCGGCAAAATGATATGCGTCTTTACGGGCGTAAATATTTTTTGAATATTTAAAATGTGATTAAAAATAGAATGTCATAATTCTCAATCACAGCGCAATAAAATCAAATTAAATCATAGTTTACTAATATTTCATGACAAAAATACTTTTCGTTACTTATATTAATTTATTTCTTCGAAAGTGTATTGAAAAACGTCGTTTGATACGCGTGATTTGTTACTGCAATTCTCGGCTCCATAACAACCCCGCCTGGCGGCTCGGATGTGAATTCTGCCTCGAATGCAATAACATAGTTTCCCCACTTATATAAAAAGTAGGTACTATGTCTACTTTGTATGCATATGTGAAAGCTTTGTTATCGGACTGTCGGGAACTTGTGAAAGTTCCCGACACAAACAGCTATCGCAAAACACCAAAAACGAATAAAAGTACCTATGCGCTGCTGGTGACTCGCGCTATAGTTATTTTATAGAGCTGTTAAAACCATGAGATTACTAGCTTTACTATATTACATATAATTTTTGCAATTCAAAAAAAAAAATAGAGACAGATGACGAACTACAACTGAGTGATTGTGCTTATTCGGTAACACGGAGATTACCACCGAAGCCCAAATCATGTCTGGTTAACCAGTAGATCCTACATTCATTCATTGGAGTGCTGGTACAGAACTGATTTTTTCGTCATAATTTACCTTTCCTATCATCGGCTCCATCGTGGCCGTCCTCGTCATCATCGAACTCCTGGGGTCTTGCAGCTGCGAGCGCCAGCAGGGACAGCAGTAGTATCACGATCCAAACGTTTCGCTACAAGTTGTAATTAACTTCGGTTAGTAATATAATAATAGTAATGTAATGTGGTTAGTAATGTAATAGAGACAATGACCGTCCAAACTCAAAACGCACTGGAGGATGTGTTTAAAACGCTAAAATGGGAAAGACTGTTATGACTTACGGAGCCGAAACGTGGACACTCACGGTACGGCTGTTCCATCAATTTAAGGTCGCTCAGCGAGCTATGGAACGGGCTATGCTTGGAATCTCTCTGAGGGATCGCATCCGGAACGAGGTGATCCGACATAGCTCACAGAATAGGTAATTAAGCTGAAGTAGCAATGGGCCGGTCATATTAGCCGTAGAACCGATGACCGTTGGGGGAGACGTGTTCTTGAGTGGGGACCGCAAATCGGCAAACGTAAGGTCGCCCTCGGGCTTGGTGGAGTGACAATCTTCGCAGGGTGGCTGGTAGCAACTGGATGAGAGTTGCTGAGAATCGAATGGCGTGCGATTGAGGAGGCCTATGTCCAACAGTGGACTGCTGTAGGCTGATGATGAGACAATGATAGAGTTGTTTAGGTGGCAAAGCTTGAGCCCCTAACCCTAACCCGAACTAAATTCCTGGGTATACGTAACTGATTATGTAGCCTAGGTAATAATACTAATAATTCGAAATAGTAAGGTGCGGTGATGGCAGGTGGAGTAAAGATGTGACCGAGTGGCGTCGAAGGACTGGAAAGAGACGTAGTGGTCGTCCGGCAGCGAAATGCACAGACGACATTGTTGCCTCTGCGGGTAAATCCTGCATAAGGTTGACACAGAGACGTGGAGCTTGGCACAAGCAGAGGCCCATACCAGCAGTGGGTGAATTCGGGCTGTGGATGATGATGAATTGATGAATGTTCAACGTCGCGCACCTATTGTCATGTTTCTTTCAGCGCCATCTATACGTGCGAACCAGCATTCTTACAGTGACATCTACTAACTCCAATGGAATCACTGAATGAAAGAGAATAAATAAGTAAATAAATAATATTAGATAAGTTAAAAGATAAAACACAGTTAAGTTACCTTAAAAATATATTTACTCTAATTACATTACAATATTATAGAATACCTTAATTAAATACACAGTAGTTTTACAAAACATTAAGATCTAAATTGAAAGTACACATAATTTACCTGCAAGTCAGCTACAATTTTTCAGTTTGCAATTAAATATTGATACTATATTATCATCATCATCTGCCTAGCCTTTTCCTGGCTAAGCGGATGCAGCTGAATACCAGTTTTGAATTGATACTACATAGAACTTACTTAAAACTTAGGGAATGGTGTTTATCATAAGATTTAATAAAGCTGTTTTTTTCCAAGCCAAAAGTGTACCAAAAAAATAAAATTGTATTTGTTTATATTATTCACCTGCATTACTTTACAATGACATATTACTTATCCATATGAAAAGTGTACTTTAAAAATATATCAGGTTGCAATAAATTCAACCTGCTGGAATATTATTATACTAAAATATTACAATAATTTAAAGTTACAAAACTTTAAATTCACAAGTCTATAGAAGAACAGCATCTTTGTCTCATTTACTGCTTGCGGAAGCCTTGTCGGACTCATTTCCACTATCAGTAGACACTTGCTGTCCAGGACTTACTGTCTTCGGTTCCTCCTCTTCATCTTCGCTCAATGATGAGCAATCCGATAGCTCGGCATCAATCCAAAGCTTAGCTTTCTTCGGTTTGGCTTTTTCATTTTCCGTCTTGCGTTTTAAAGTGTTTGATGAGCCAGCAGCCTGCCAGCCAGCCTCTACAGCCGAGTTCACACGTTCAGGTAGATCCTTGCGCTCTTTCTCATAAGCAGGATTCAAGTTCACTTCGATCTTTGGCTCTGCAACAAGTCTCTCAAGTTTCTTCTGTTTTCTCTCAGCTGCCTCCTTTTCCCTGTCTTCTTGCCCTTCCAACCACTTCCTGAGCCTTTTTTCTTCATTGATGTCACGTAATCGACGGCCAGAGAGGTCTCTGCAAGCTTCACGGTTGGTTGTTTTTTCTATTTGCGCTCCAATAGCACGTAACATAGATCCGAATCCGCCTTTCCCTCCGACAAGCTTACTGGCCAATCTAACTACATTGTTATCCGCTGTGATGTCGTAACTGTCAGACACAGATCTCCCGTTCAGAGTAGCAAATAAGTCTTCTACCGGAACACCATGTTTTTGTGAAATATTGCGTTTCAACGATGACACATCTGTACTCTCCAGATCAGTTATGTAGTTGTTTTCAAAGATTACTAAACAAGGCATTTTGAATTTTCAAGTGAATTTTTTTCAGAAACAAAAGGATCACCAACAGAAGCACTCTTTTTGGAAGAGAAAAACCACGAACGCAAGTTACAAATATTTAGGGAATTACGAAAACAATGTGACAGAGTATGAAGTGACAGCTCTGACAGACATTTGAATGAATGAATGCCTGAATGGAATGATAAATGAATGTAATATGTTTTTTTTTTTGTGGTTCGTACTAAAAACAAAAAGATTCTTGGTGCTAAATACTTTTTAATAAAATAAAAAAGTTAGCTTACGCCACATCACGCAAAAAAAATCATAATGAAAACGCGTTCATTTATATGAAACCACTACATCGAAAAAAAAACAGTAAAACTATACTGATTTACTTACTTTAAAAGCCATTTTTGTCAATAAACAACGTTGCACTAATATTTCCTCACAAAACCTTAATATAAACTAAGCGTAATTATTGATATCAACATCTTAAATAGACTGTTAAAGTCTCCTAAAGTAAACTTTTCCTTTTCTATTAAATAATCCCGTCACTGATTTTTAATTTCACGCTCAAATGAGTAAAGAAAGTGAAAGTCAATCTGACAAAGCAGGTAATCTTATTAGTTATTTGGAGTATTTTGACTTAGAAAGCTATGAGATCATTTTAAATCAAATTATTATTAAATGATACTGATATTTTTATATATTTATAAGCATATTGCTCCGGCAATTTGGATTGAAGCCGTGCTTAAACTAGAGTCCAGCACGCCCTTAAATTTGAATTTAGTACCTACTGCATGTCTGTAATTTATATATCGACAAGTAGACGTGTTAGCGGCCTCTAACACAAAAAGGATCTCTTTGATTGACGGGATCAACTAATGAAGAACTTGGGAGTATGGAATCAAGGCAGAAATTAATTGTATCTTAAAATGTGTACTCTTAGATCTGTACAAATAGATACACTGGTTGTGGCGTATGTTCGGAGAGTCTTGTCCTGTAGATAAATATCTAGATGGTTCCTGTGTGACTTTCTCAAAATAAGTGGGTATTATGAAAATAATCATAATATTATTTCGCATTGCGCCCAACGAGAATTTATTGAGAAATCGACCATAGATTTTCGAGCGAATGAAGTCGGTTATGTCGATAACTAATAGTGTAGATGGCGCTGATTACAACGTTTATTGCCGCCATTACGTATCGCTGTCAGATGTGTGTAAAATATCCAATAAAAATTGAGCTTTTTCAAATTAAACAGGAAGTTGTCTTCGTTTAACAGAAATTTAGTAGAATTGGAGGCATCGGATTTTGTTCGCTCCAAATATTATGGCTCAAAATATTAATCCACATTACGCATCGTCGTCAAATCCAGCTAAACAAAATGAAGATACGATAAAACTAAAAGATAATCATGCTGTGAGCAAACGGTAAGTAAAACGACATTGTAATTGCTTTGTAAATTCTTGTACCTCCTATTTCTTTCATGTTTCGATGAGTAAGGTGAATTAATACGCTTTACAAGCATAAGGTTAGAAATGAAATCGCTTTTACTCATGGGAGGTCTAACGGTTTTACTTCAGATACGATATTGACGTTGACTTAGCAATATTGTCTGCTATGGTCAGTGACGTGTATCTCCACTAAAAAGAACCTTCTGACTTCGTTTTCACCTCCACATATATCATAAATAGGTTCAGAGAACTTGTCTTTGTTCATAGCAAAAATGACGACACATAAAACGGTTGGAATCCAAACTGGTTCACTAAAAGACAATGTTTGGATTTCACAACTGTCAGTACTACTACAACTACAAGTAATTCATGTTTCTCTTTGTTGGCAGGCTGCAAAAAGAATTGATGGAGTTGATGCGTTGTGCTGACAAAGGTATATCTGCTTTCCCTGAGAGTGAGAACCTTTTCAAATGGATTGGCACAATCAACGGCCCTCAAGAGACTGTGTATGCAGGCCACAAGTACAAACTGTCATTAGAGTTCCCAAACTCGTATCCGTACGCCCCGCCTATGGTGAAGTTCGTCACTCCATGCTTTCACCCTAATGTAGATACCTGTGGTTTAATATGTTTAGATATTTTGAAGGACAAGTGGACAGCACTGTACGATGTTCGCACTGTGTTACTGTCCATCCAGAGTCTATTAGCCGAGCCGAACACGCACAGCCCTCTAAACCAACAAGCATCGTACCTGTGGCCGAATCAACCGGCTTATAAGAAATATGTAGACGAATTTTACAATAAGCACAGAGACTCATAGTGGACTTGTGTTGTTTGTCATTAAAGAAAAAACATATTTTTGATTTTGCGTTGTATTTTGTGTTGTGAATTGAATGTTTGAATGCATGATTGTAAGAGGTTTTGTGCTGACGAGTTCTGTTTCCTTTCTCTTATTAAAGTGGATTCTACTTGGTTATAGCTTTTTAAAACTCCCATTTTTTTACTAAACTTGCCTATGTGTAGATAGTAAATTGTAGGTGTATTATGACTGTGATAGATTACCTGAAAGCATAATATCAAAATTTATATTATAAAACCTATATGTTATAGTTATTAAGATTCAATCTGCTATTTCAACTTGATGTATCGAGTAGAATTGCTTCTCTATTTCAATCTTTGTTATGTACAGAACCACTAACTCTTACTAAATACTATTTTTATTGACAATGTTAGCCAGTTTATGTTTCCAAAGGTGTGACTTAGTGAATACCAGTTGGCTGAGCTCGTCAGCTCAAAATCTCAGCTGATGGAGTTATGTCTGTAAAATGAGATCACTGACAATTATAATTCTTTAGTGCAATTAAAGTATTTTGTTTACTTTCTTCCTTTTACCTTATACATTGAAATTCAACTGTGCAAAGACTATTTATTTTTATAAGTTCACGAAAAAAAAAATACTATATAATAATATGCAAGATCCTGGGTTCAATTCCCTGGGCAGAGGTCAATGCCCTGTTTATGGGTTAATCTTGCAAACCCTTAAATGGGGTGAGGGTTCTATTGTTATTATTTTGCGATGGCATGTTATCAGTGACCAAACTTGTTTGATGACGCTCCACACTGTTGGGGTCAAATAAAATAAAGACGACGTACAATATAATAAAATAGATATTAGCAAAGTAAATGGGTAGTCGTATATTTTTTTGTTTGCCAACTAACGGTCATAGCCTATTGTGACTTCAAATCGTCATAACGGACAAACACTCCAGTAAGTAGGTCAGATAAATATGGGTTAGTATGTGAAGCTGTGACTAAGGAAACCACCCACACGTTATGTAACGCGCATCCTTGCAATATGTCGACGGTTTGAGTTGATTGATAGTAAATAGGCAAGGTTGTGAATTAGGACATGCATTATCGCTGTTTGTTTATATGCTTTTATTTTTACAAAATAAGGGGTGTAGCATGATGCGGACAAAGATATGTATTCATGAGGAGACGAATGTCAGTTGCAGCAATTGTGTTTTTCTGGACAGGGTACTGAAGCAATCTGATCCCCGAAGGGTTAAGCAGAGGTGTACCTAACAAGTACGCCCACATTTCGCCAGGTATGGTTTTTAAATCCCATGTAATAGAGGGCGAGCCTATTGCCATCAACCAGGCAAAAATCCAGACTCCGTGGCTACTATGTGAAATTCCTGATGAAAAATCCCAACAACACTGCCCAACCTGGGAATCGAACCCAGGAACTCATGCTCAGTAGGTACGCTTGCAACCACTAGACCAACGAGGCAGTTGCAATCATTTGGACATACAAATAGCCTCATGGCACAAAGCCACGATAGGTTGTTGACTTCACCCGGGCATCGAACCCGCGCATATGTGTAGATAATACTGATAACCACTGTGACATTGGGTCCAATTAATTAGACAATTTATAAATAAAAAAGAGTGTCACTGTTGATGAACGGAGAGGGTGAGGAAGACCAAACGTAATGATGGATGGTTTGTGTGAGGAATGATAATTATGATTAGCCTGAGTCATCGCTTCGAACAGATGACCACAAGTAGAACCGGACAAGGGCAGAAAGAGATGAGTCTTGTCCCGTCCTCCACCTCGAAGCAGTCGCGTCTAAGGATTGAACCACATCTATCCATCAGCACGGAATCGTCAAGTCCGAGCCAGCCTCGGCGATGCCGTCTATTTTCAGATTTTCACACACCCATTGCATGAAAACTCAAAGGCGAATTAATAAAACAAAATAGTGGTTTGAATAATTTGTTATATTATCACTTTGATGTCATTTATAAGTAAACAATATTTACACAACGTCGAAAATAAAAACATTAGGTAGGTACATACAAAAGTTTATATCTTAGGAAATATTTGCTTCGTTTCCAAAACGATGGAGCTTGCAAGCTGTCTTTGTGTTAAGTTTTACAGCATTTATTCATTACATTCGCTTCACGGATTATTCATTTAAATAAGCATTCATAAAATTATTTTACATAATAATTTACCATAATTTCAAAAAACCATGATTAAATAACGAAAAACAAGTCCGATATATCATATTAGTTTTACAAAAAATAGAATTTCACTCGATGACAAAAATGTAACTTTTAAACATTAATAAATTAAATTCTCATTTATTCTTTTATGAAAACTCTTTGCTCCTTACTTGGCAACATTGGCACAATCACTCACTAACATGCAGTAACATTAACGATATTGCTTGAGCAGAAAAATATATGAAATAAAGCCTGACAAAATATTTCGTTATTACATTTACATAGGCCATCCATCCATCATTTTACCAATTATGTTAAGTCCCATATAATAGGGGCGAGCCTATTGCCATCATCCAGGCTGCTCCTGATGAAAAACCTCAGTTACACTTATCCTAATCTGGGAATCAAATTCAAAACCTCGTGCTCAGCAGCCGTGCTTGTGACCACCAAACTAAATAGCAGCCTAAGTACAATCAAGCCTCCGACTATTACCAAATATTGAGAAAAAATTACGTCCTTTATTTTATTTTTTCTGCTCAAGGACAATCTACCACTCACAGTCACACGTTTAACTTGTAATTGCAATAAATACGCCTTAATTAATACTTACATATCTTACAATATAGACATAAAGACTAGAATATGTGCATTAGTACAACAAATTATTTGAATGGGTAATCTATTGGAACCTGACGCACCTGTCCCAACTCCTGCTATCGACTACTTCCTCGCTGAAGAAACGTACACCGGATTAACTCCTGTACGCTTGAAAGAGCTACATACAGGGTCGCGTCATACAGGGTGTAGGGGACCCATCGGAAAGCTGTCAATCAAGCATTCTGTACACTAAGTAACACTGCGCAAAAAATATTTCTGGGAACCGATTTTTTTTTTGGTGAAAAATCACGGTTTAAGATATATCTCACAGTATTTTACATGGACCGACTGCCTATCTGACCTCCACAATCCAGTTAGCACTGGCTAATACGGTAACCTTTCCGGGCCACTAACTGTAACGACTGTCAAAGGTTTAAAAAATTACAACTAATGGCTAAAGGTGTTTTCCGAAGCACGGAGGAAGTTCGGTATGTAATGGGTGGTCATCATCCACGGATCGACCCGAGCGGCTGCTACTATTTAGCCACGAGTTCCTTCCGGTTGTAGGATTTCTGCATACTATGTTAATCGCGCGGATAACTCTGCTTGCGCGATGTAGGACTTGCGTGACGTCAGGTATGGTACGTAGCTCTTAAGTGGCCTGATAGATGTCGCCACCATACTTAACACTTACTAGATTTCAGGTTCCAACGAGATCACTACACCAAATGTTACCTAGCTAACTTCTTACTCTATATAAATATGGTCGCTTGCCGTATATACAGATACTTATTTAATTTATATTTTAGATTAATCAATGGGATTCGTTCATTTTTAACAACATTTAGGAGTTTATTGAATTTTATTGTTTATTTAATAGGAGAATGATAAATGGTTTTAATAATTGAAATGGGTTTTTATATGATTGTGATGCCCTGAATCAGTGTCTGAAAGCCTTTTCAATTTAATCTGATGTCAAGTTATCATTGTCGTGATTTTCCTGCGCTTACCCCAATACCAAGATACAGATACTATCTTGGGCCACCAAGATACAGGCTATGCCTAGTTTGGGGCCCACGGCTACTTCTACTTTTGTATTCTTATACCTTTGCTCATTGTATTTTGTTTTTCTGTTTGCATGTTAAACTTGTGGGGGTCATTTTTTGTTTAATTTCAATTAATTGTAGTCGGCGCAGCATGCCTTCTTCTTCCATGCTTCTGTATTACTCGTCATCTCAGTAATCACCTCGTTGTTAGCCGTTTGATCCATCACACAGTTTATTATGTGGTTGGTATTCACAAAACAGCTCATAAGAGATTTAACAGTAAAATCACTGATCAGACTTTAAAAAGCTCTCAGAAACTGGAGGGTTGATTGGGCTCTTAATTTCAACAGATTATGTTTACCTACTAAACTTTAATGGTGACAGGAAGCCCGGCGATATTATATCTATATGTTTATTTTGATAAATAACAGAACTTTGGTAGCAACTAAAACCAATAGTTTAAAGGCACGTTTACACATTATTTACTTTAAAAAATACCATCATGTAAACGACCTCCCGCATTTCAATACAGTACCCACGTAAAAAAACCAACAAACTCCTTGAAATTTCTAGAATTTTGGAAATTTGAACTTCAACCAATCTTGCAAAGGTTACAAATCTTAACCACTCACGGTCCAGCCGTTCGGCCATTTTCTACGAAAAATAAGGCGGTTTGCTTATTTTTAACTCGACTAACTTTTTATTATAATAAGTAGGATTACTAACATTATGATCGTTACTCCTAGTACGAGGATGCAATGCATCTTTCTATTCGACCGCTGATATCTTTCTGCCTTCTGGAGCTGCTTGTACCCTTCATGAACTTGCACCTGAGTCTGTTCAATGTTATAGTCTATCCTATCTAGTACCGTACCTTGTTCGTTCACCATGTGAGCTAAATCTTTGAATATATCATTCATATCGACTATTGACCGAACTATTTTGTTCACTTCCTCGTCTCTTTCTGCTACATCTCTCGTATTTTCTTCTTGTATCAACATTAATTGTTTCTGACTTAGAGCTGGTCGGGTGTAGTCATCATTGTCATCAAATTTCTGAGTTCCTGACGTACTTGGGAGGGAGAATAGTAAGTCTGTTTGGTTGCTGGACAACCCTGGAAGGAGTTCGTTGTCGTCTAGGCTGAGTTCTTCGAAGTTGGGTAGCTCGAAGTACGCGTTGGATCGCTCCTCGCGGGATGTGAGAGATTTCAGGTAGTTCGACTGCGCGGTACGGAAGGTGACGCTCAGGTCTTGGAGAATGGTGACTAAGGCGAGCACCACGTTTGTCGCTAGTTTCTGTTCCGTTGGGTTACCTGGAAAATTATGTATATTGATTAGTTCGTAAGAAAACAGATCGTATGTGGAGTTGATAAGGTTGAAATTTGTTAGCATCTCATGCCTAGCACTAGTTATAGGGTTCATTCGTCATAACAAAAACTGCAGGTAACTTTTGATTATGGTCCGTTTAGTGGGTTCCGTACCCGAAGTGTAACTAACGGGGCCCTATTACTAAACCTTCGCTGTCCGTCCGTCCGTCCATCTGTCTGTCAGCGGGATGTATTTCATGATCCTTTATAGGTAGACAGTTGAAATTTTCAACAAATAAAACAACCGACTTGCACTTGGCCGGTCTTTTTTCTTGTTTGATTCCATGAGTCGGTAGCCTGCTCTTAGCTTAATAACAATAACAAACACAATGTTGGCCCAGTTATCAAGTGATCCTAAAACATACTGATAAGCGATCCACCATGATAAATAGTGGCCCAATTTCTAGATTTGTTATCATGTCTTGTTATGGGAAGAGCAAAGTTTTATATTAAATTAAATCAAAGTATTTAAAATATTAAGTGAATTTAGAACAATGACGAAACAAAAAGAGTATGACCAACAACCAGAACTGGAAGTCATGGAGAGAGGCCTTTGTCCAGCATTGGGATGATTTAGGCTAACAGTATCTTACCATGTCGTATCTGCGACTTGATAGCGACGAGGTGCGTGTGCGCCTGCGTGAAGTATCGGCCGATCTCCGTAGTCAGCCGCTGGATGTGCTGTTGCTCGGTCGTGTCGTCGAGTGACGGTCGCCGGATCTGCTTCTCGTGGCGGGACTGTAGCTCTGATAATTTTGTTCTTAGCCTGTGAGAGCAAGGTTGAGGTGTAAATTAGCAAAGTAAAAGGAAGCAGGCTCATGATGACCTTCAGACCAGTCTAACTCCACCCACCCCGCCAATTTCTGCCAAGAAACAACAGCACGCCACATGCTAGGTTCTTCACATACGCTTTGAAGTACATAAAAATCCGTCAACCTAAAACGCAAAGGTGAACAGGCATCTGGGCAGGGCCATCGTTGCCATTGGGCACTCTGGGCAAGAAATTGGTTTCTGCCGCCTATGGACATCTACAAAATCAGGGGTACCTGCCCTTCTTGATGAGGGCTCTCCTCATTCAGTTGACCCTAATGTTTACGAGAAGAGGCTTTTGTCAGCCAGCCAAAATAAGACAGATGCTGGGTACCCAAGAACCGTGTCCTATTAAGCTTGTATGTATCTTGATTCTAAGCATCTTATTTCTAACATTGTAAATAATCCTCGTTTTCCGCAAGACCGTACAAAACCACCAAGGGCGTATGCATAACTGCTCTTTTATATATGTAGATAGTGGCTCCGTTACACAGACAGCAGGAGGGCCACGGGTGAGTGTAGCAGCTCTTTGAAGCTTTTAAGATTGCTGATAACGGTCCGCGGCGCGTATTTTGAAGTGTAAATGCAATGCGATGTGCTATCAACGCCATCGCAGTCAAAATCAAAAGTAATCAAAGTAATTTATTCAAATCACGCATTATTTGAACGTCAATATTACACAAGACAGTCCCCCAAAACGCCCGCCCTTTGCCACTTACCAGTGTTTTAACTGGGACGAAGAAATGGCGGAACAAACTCAAACTCGCATAGCTATCGCCTAGCGCTCTACGTAGTAGTGGTATAATGTATTAGAGATTAACTTTACGATATACTTGTTACATTGATTAATGATCGTAGATAGTTATCTAACCTATTATCGTAAAAACAATAGATTTATATCAACAATATTGCTGAAATAACTGATAGCTTAGGAAACCTATGGTTACAAAATTTGTGTTTATAACACAAACTTGTTGTATGCTCCAAAAGTTCTATATTGCAGAGAGGGCATGCCACAAAATACGAATGTATAATGATTCAGAACCCTTACATATGGTTCTGAATTGCATACGGTGACGAACTGCTCACAGGATTGCTTGTCAGAAAAAGTACTTTGTCAATACCTATTTCTACAGTCAACCTGCCCTGCTATCATCATCCTCAGCCTTCAGCAGTCCATTGCTGGACATAGCTCTCATCCACTTGCTACCAACCACCCTGCGAAGATCGACGCTCCACCGAGCCTGCGGGCGTCTCAACTTACGTTTGCCAATTTGAGGCTCCACTCAAGAACACCTCTACCCCAACGATCATCGGTTTTTGTAACTAATTCCTTGAGGTGTTTCTGACAAAGTATGTACTTTACAGAAGGTGGGCTGTGGCAAGTGACATTGGAAAGAAATAAAAAAATATGGTTGCACATACCTAGTGATAACATAGTGTGCTTCTTCCAGGGCATCCGCCCACTGTGGAGGCGCATGGGAGTCATTCCTCATCTCCAAGCCAGACTCCAAGTCATTGGAGTTACTCCGCATGAGGCGGACTCGCTCGGAGTCATTACGCTAATGGATGAAGGAAAAGTTATATTTTAACAGATGTTGTAAAACTATTATATTACCAGATATTGGTATTTATAGGTCGTAGAGTATGTTTACCTAACATTATTTATTGCATTTTCAGTGTAAACAATGCATTTTGCAATTTCAGTGAAAGGTATTTTCCGCATTATTATGTAACATACTTTAATGAGGTTTTGGTAAATTACTTTATGTATTCAGATCTCTAGAATATGGCAAAGGGGCCAACAATTCGACAAACTCATAAGGCAAGCAGACTGTTCAGAAACCCTAACATCATGAAAAGTACTATGTTATTAGGGCAAGCCAAACATTTAGGCTTGTGTGAAAGTACTGCCACTACTCTAGATATAACATAAAGATGTATTAAGTATACAATTACACACTTTTAAATAAATAAAATAGTTTTTAGTTTCATGGGACAAGTACATATTATAAAGACGGTAGAAACCCAATATACTTAATCAGATACAGTGTCTGCATTTCTAAATAAGCTTAGAAACATATGAAACAACATTCATGCACAAAATCCACACATCAAAAAGGAATAATAATATTTTTAAACTCGATGAGGTTGTAGTTCCCTATTCCAATACTCTGAGAAGAAACACAGAATGCAACTAAGAAGTCACAGTCTCTTTTAAAGCCCAAACTTTACATAATCTTGAGGACATGCCTATTAGTGTCTGAGATGGTCTTCTGAGGAAAGAACCACACAGATTTGAGTCGACCTGCCCATACTAGGCATGCATTTGTCAGTTTAACTTAATCAATCAATACTTAACAACTCAAAATATTACAGAATACACTTCTTTTGCTTCAAAAGATTTATTGTGACAACAGAAAGTAAAAAAAATAAAATTGTTTTAGTTAATGTTACACCAAGATTTACATGCTTTCATACCTGTCCAGTTTGAGAACGCTAAAACATATGAACAATTCATAGTTATTTTGTGCAGTGTTTCAGGATAATTTGGTTCATTGCAATTAATATAAAGTTTGGAACATTCAGATGACAAATTTATAATGTCCTTTTACAGGTTTACCATCATAGAAGCTTCTTGAAAACCTCAGAAGGACGAATAAGACATTTTCAACTTTATTGAACATATTTCAGGCCAAGCTACGTAAAGCGTTATTATTTAACAAATGCTCTATAAACGTAAACCACGCGCTAATATCGCGGCTTAATTAATTGCTAAACGCTCGTAATTGCATCATTTAATATTCGAGTGAAATGGACAAAACATAATCAATAACAAGAGAGTGCTTGCCTGGTCCGCGAATATATGCCGGCTGTGTATGGCATTGTTACGCATCAACACAAACACTTCAGTTAAACTCCTGGACACCATATTCGCGACCGAGTTTTATTGTTTTCCAATTAAAAATTCGGGAAAAGTGTTTATTTTCTCCGATTTCGTGACACGACGATAGATAGCGGATGACATTTGTGACAATTAACGATAAATTTTGACATGAGTTCTTGACAATCTGATGGCAGTCAATTTATCATTCGTTCTTTTAGTTCGGATACATTTTCCAGTGTGGATGCAATTACAATATTTTAATTTATTAAAACATTTGGAAACACATATTTCTGATGTGCATATCTTATTCGAGCTTTTGGAATATTTTGGATTGACTATCTACTATCCAATAACTCAAATCTTCAAGAAAATATAAGAAAACCTTATAGCGAGCTTCTGAACCTTTTTGAACTTATCCCGGAAATTCGTTCGAAAACTATATTAAAACTTATGTGTCAAAATCTCTAAAACGAATAAGGTTATGTTTACAGTAAGTTTTCTATGTAAATTGAAGAAATAGTTGAATAACAACAAATATTTTAACACCTCTGCCGGAAATATACTGCAGAAGTATAACCAATGTAATTTTTATCTGCATAAAGTAATTAAAACTATCTACAAATGAGTATGCCGTCATTCGAACCGGGTCCGGAGCATTTCCAACAGTTCCCGTCTAATAGGATTATTGTTATTCACCCTGGATCACTCTACGTCCGAATAGGAAGAGCTTCGGACCTCGTACCAGTGAAGCAACTCCACTGCATAGCAAGGAAACGCCGCCCTGGAGGTAAAATATACCGGGACTCTTTCATTCCTCCCAGTGTGCCAAAAACAAAGGAATTGATCGAAGAACTAGAAGAATGCCGTCTGCAAATATCACACACGTTACAGTCATGCGTGCAGTCAAACGGGGCACGGAGGTACGCCACGCCACCGCAGCAAATCGCAGCTTTTAACCGTCGCTCTCTGCCAGAATGCGTGAACGACGGCGATCCGTGGCCCCAAGTGCAATGTGACATTGTGATCGGCGACCTAGTACTTGACATAGACCCAGAACTACCATACAACATACACTTCCCATACCGCAGAGGAGATTTTAACATTCATACTGAAGTTGGTGGGTCTATTTCATCCGTTTTGAATGACCTGTACACTATATGGAGTTCTATCATTGAGTATAAGATAGGAATACCTTTGATAGAGCTGGTAAAATATAGGTGTGTGTTACTAATACCTGATCTGTACTCTAGAAGCCATTTGAAGTATTTAATGTCATTGTTACTTAAGGACTTGGGTTTTGGACACTGTTTCTTTGTTCAGGAAAGTGTTGGAGCCACTTTTGGAGCTGGTATTGGTTCCGCATGTGTGGTAGATATTGGAGACCAGAAAACTGCAATATCATGTGTTGAAGATGGCATTTCACATAAAACTACAAGGTTGCGAATGGACTATGGAGCAGGGGATGTTTGCCAAGCCCTATCGTGGATGTTTCATAAAAGTGCATTTCCTTACAAGAATTGGAATGAAAATATACCTAGAGATGTTATATTAATGAGGAACTTGTATGAAGATTTCTGCCATGTAAACCTAGATGTCTGTGGTCCACAAGAAAAGTCATTTCTAGTTGATCATCCTGGTGATGTAGTGAACAAATACACACTGCAAGTTGGTGATGAATGCATTATATCACCTTTATCAATGTTCTACACAGATTTACTGAAAATAACTGGTTCAAAATCTACCAAGATCCAGAATAGACAGCCCAGTGATCCTGAAGATCCTTTTGATGCAGAGTTTTTGAGAGAAACTGGTAGAAAACGTGAGACAGCAGATCCTACTGCAAATGAAAGTCAGCAGTTTGAGGCAACAAATGAAGCTCAACCTGCAACCAACCCTGATGAAGACATAGTTGTTGATACGTTAGAGGGTGGCCCTGGGGACGTTGTTGCATTGGCACCGGGACAAGTCCTAGCCTTAGACGCCGCAATACTACAAAGCATAGATCGCTGCCCCAACGAAGAATTAAAAAGAAAAATGTACAGCAACATTTTAATAGTTGGTGGAGGTGTGAAAGTCCATGGCTTAAACTTATGGTTGCAGAACCGTCTAGCTTTACAAATCCCTTATACATATAAGACTGAGCAGCTGGAAATAGTGACATCTCCAAAGGACATAGATCCTGCGAGTACAGTTTGGAAGGGTGCTGCGGTCATGTCCTGTCTGGAGTCAGCCATAGAGTTATGGATAAACCAGAGTGAATGGAATAGATTTGGATTAAGGATACTGAGGGAACGCGCGCCATTTATTTGGTAATTGTAATAAATAATTTTATTGTTACTTTTGCAGTTTTCATTACTTTCCCAATGCTTATTTAGACTTTTTAGGAAAAGGAAGACCAAAGAAAATATGCTTGAATTGTGTGAGGAATGATATGAAAAAAAAAGGAGTAATACAAAGTGTAATGGCTGACAGGAGAAAGTAAAAAACGAGTTGTGCTGACTACAAGTAACATGGGACAAGGTCTACAAAACAATGCTTACTTGAACATTTAAAAGGAAACACTTCCACTTCATGTAATATCATTTATTCAAAAAATAGTTTTCATGTAAAACTGTAAACATTAATTAGACGAGTATTGTTTGAAATTCACTGAAAATTTTCATATTAACTAGGTACAAAAATATTTTATACTTGATACAAAAATAAAGTTTTTTACTTAGTTTTAAACATTCATAAGAAAATAGTTGTTCTTAAAAAAATACTGAAAAAAATATTGTAATATTACTTATTACTATACAGTCTTTTATGTTTAAAAGAGCACCTACTGATATTTGAATTATTATTTGTCTACTTTTTGAGCAGTAGTTACAGTTAGCCTAGCGTTACTTGAACCCTCTACCTACGGTTCACAGATCTATAAAACAGGTTTTAGACATTTCTTTTCTTGGAATTTACGCAGAATAATTTTATACGGCAAAGATATATTGACAGAGAAAGATGTGTTGCAGAACAATTGCTTAAAACATGAGTTGTACTTACGTTATATCTAAGTACCGATGGGAGTAATTTCTAAATTATTTTTTATTTTTGGGAAATTCAATAGAGGTCATCCTTTAATCACATGAGGTTTTTAAGGCCACTTTTATTAACCCCCCCACTTCATTATTGATTCCCCCCCCTCATTATTATTGTATAGTTTTGTTTGATTAATGACATTTTTTGAAAAAAAAAACGCAATGTTCACATGAAAACGCATTTTTTGCTGGCCCCCTCCCCCTCTTCGAACCTCACGTGATTAAAGGAATCCCTCAGATAGCATTAATCTTCTGAATTGCAATCTCGGTAGAGATTATACTTAAATACACAATACTGGGTTTACTTCTATCTTAGAGACTAATTTCCGAACACAATATTGTATTATTGGCACCCATAAAACAATTAAACCTAGTTTGACATAAAAAAAGTTACAAATAGTAATTATCATGCTTAGCAGAAATACAAAGATTGTTCAATATTGAGTACTTACTTTTTATTTTTTGTAAACATAGTAAAAAACCGTGATTTCTACGAATTGAGACCCTCCTCCTCTTTTAAGTCGGCTAAATAAACGCAGATCAAGTTTTGACCACGGAGTAGTAGACAAATGGAGCGTCAACGTACAGATTAAACCAATTTGTGAGAAACGCGGGCAAACAAAATTTGCTGATGAGTGTTGCGCCATACCATATGTTTCTGCATTATTTTAAATGGCGTAACTCAGTTCACAAGTGTTCGTTCGTTATGTAATTCGATTCAGCACTCTTGTTGATAATTACTCCGAATATAGTCCGACAAGATCTTTCCAATGATTAGATGGCTATCGGCTGATATGTAATATCATGGTAACATTCATAATAATCTCAAGGCTGTCATAAATCTACCCTAAAACAAATATTTAAATCGTAACATTCGCCATACCGCGTCAAAAAATGATAAACTGTTCCTTTCGTTGACAATGAATTTTAAGAGCGTGCCTCACTCACTCATACTTAAGATTACTACATAGATTATTGTAAAATCGAATCTATCGTTCCATACAGGACATGAGATCAATCTTCTCGGTGTAGAAACAATTCGCACGAAATAAGAACATTTAACGATTTAAATTTTTGCCCTAAACTATATTAACTAAGTTCGGGCTCCCTATCGTTAACGAACGTCACGCTAAACCCACGTTTACTAACCTCAGGATGGAAGAACCTGTAATATATCACCATTATAACTAACCCCACCACATAGGGCACCACAGTAAACGCTAAAACTGGAAAGAAATAGAATGAATTCCTCATTTCATCACTCACATACACATACCAGATGGCGGCACAAGTTACATTTTGTACAAAACATATACTATAGTAGATACTATATCTGTACCTAGTTTTGCCTTCAACTGGAAGGATGTATGTGAAGAGGTATACAGCTCCGAGTGCGAAAGAGAAGGCCACATCGGCGAGGCGGTTGTGCGAGCAGAATGGGGAACGGTCGAAGACTTGTATGAGTGTGGCTGTTATTAGGACGTGTATGAGGCACGCAAGGATCGTCCAGTGAGGGTAGAGGTATGCGATCACTGATATTGAGATTATACGGCTCACTGAAAAGAGAGAAATACAATGGTTACTTTATTGTACATCTTAGGCTAGGGTTCCTAAGCGGTCACGCAGAGGTTTATAGTTACGGGGTTTTTGCCCGTTTCGTCAGTCATGTTTCGCGAAGTGCAGACCTTTCAGATTAAAAAAAAACTCATATTTTTGGCCAGTGATCCAGTGTGATATGAGTACCTCAATGGTCTTTTCAGGTCCAATTCATTACAAAATCCTGTTATGATACTTACGCGTAACAAGGAAATGCCACATAGTCTGCAACACGGTGCCAGTCCAGCTCATATTGTCCTTGTCCTGTTGGTAGAACCGCACCGCTCGCTGGTACGCCGCCAGGCACCATCCCATGCCTATGATGGATGACGCGATCGAAAGGATCTGGTGGACTGTGAAAAGATATTAATTGATTGTTTGTAAAAAATATATTTTAAGCCGACCTCGACCCCGAGAAGTACATAAAAGCAGTGGTCAAAGTCTAATCTACACTAATATTATAAAGAGGAAAACTTTGTTTGTTTGTTTGTAATGAATAGGCTCAAAAACTACTGGACCGATTTTAAAAATTCTTTCACCATTCGAAAGCTACATTATCCACGAGTAACATAGGCTAAATTTTATTTTGGAAAAAATTAGGGTTCCGTAAGATATTTGGGTTTTTCGGACACAAGGTGTAAAAAATCAACCAGAAAAGTTACTTATTTTGCGTACGCTGCCTAAACTATAAAAGATAGAACCATAAAATGTTCTAATTAATTGTAGATCTTATAAATATCTACAAAAAAGTCCGCAACACACTATACCTATCTATGTCGAGTGAGGCACAATAACCATTTTTTTATCTTGAATTTTTTTGGACTACATTTAAACGCATTTATTTTACTCATGCTATAATCCTTATCAAAATAAATTATTTCATCACTAAGTACAGTTTATGTAGATAATATTTGGTCTGTGAATGATTAAAATTGGAGGTTTGGTTTTGAAGTTATGGCGAAATTAAAATATTAAATTTTCCACAACAGCTGCTGAAACTTGGAGAAGGAATTTTTCCATCTTTAAATTTGGGCACCGATTATGCGGTTACTTTGAATGAGTCTCTAGGCCAAATAGTCCATAATTTAGATAGTCTGATAGATGCCATATATCCTGACATCGAAAACTTACATCAAAATGATTTTCGTTGGCTGTGTTGTAGAGCAATTGTTTCTCCCAGGAATGAAACAGTCAACGAAATAAACAATTTAATTATGCAGAAAGTACCGGGTGAAGTTAAGTGCTATAAATCCATAGCCACCGTCACTAACATCAAGGACGCAGTGCACTACCCCCAGGAATTTTTAAATTCTCTGAACCCCGCTGGGCTACCATCTCATGAACTGTCGTTAAAAGTTGGCACGCCGATAATGCTTCTCAGAAATTTAAGCCCCCCCAACGTGTGTAATGGCACGAGACTTCTTATAAAGGAGCTAAAAGATAATTTAATAGTAGCGAAGATTATCACCGGCCCTGCAGCTGGTGAATTAGCTCAAATACCAAGAATACCCATGATCCCTACTGATTTGCCTATACCCTTCAAAAGGCTCCAATTTCCAGTAAAAATTTCTTTGGCACTAACGATAAACAAATCCCAGGGCCAAACATTCAAATTAGTAGGAATTGTTTTACGAAAAGAATGTTTTACGCATGGGCAACTTTAAGTTGCCCTATCACGGGTCGGGGCTCCCGACCATCAGTATATTTTGTTACCTGAAAATAATTTAACGTCAAATGTTGTTTATAGAGAAGCTCTACAATAATCGCTTTAGTTATCTATCCTAAAACAACGGGTTGCACTCCGGGACTGCCGGCAGAAGTGAAAACTTAGTATTAATTTCATTTAAATATTTTCATCATTAACAACTTTAACATCTACATAAAGACAATCTATGCAGCCTGCGGATAATGACTGCGTCGTCGATGTTAGTGTCGGTGTCTGTGAGTTGACCTGGGAATCATTTTGCTGACCGTGTCTTTCCTGGGTAGGCTATTTGCAGCGGTAACCGACATCCACGCGGGCGGAGCCGCGGGCGACCGCTAGTATGGGGATAAAAAATTAGATGTATCCCTAATCTGCAAGTAAATATTTGTTGCAGACTTTCAGAATAAACGCGGCAAATTAATAAGTGCCGACAAAGTTGATTGGGACGTATTACATCTAGTTAATGTCGCCTCAATAATCGCGCTTACGGCGTGAATTTGCGTACACCCGCCCGGTAAACGCAAATTCACTTGTATACAAGCCTCACCAGTGAACTCCGGGTTACCTCTCCACAGACTGGTCTGCAGAACTTCCTGCGGTGCGGCCTCGAGGAAACACTTGAAGATCTTCAGCAGAGCAGCGTCAGAGTCCTCCTAACCTAACAAAACCCAGTTCTATGACTCACCAGTAAAGTCCGGGTTAGCTCTAAGCAACAGACTAGTCTGCAGCACTTGCTGCGGCGCGGCCTCGAGGAAGCACTCGAAAATCCTCAGCAGAGCAGCATCCGAGTCCTCCTTCAACATCAGTCTGTAGTACTTCCGCTGGGTTGCCTGGTCTGCGCTGCGGTCTGCCCGACGGGACTTGATTGCGTAGCTGATGGGTTTGTAAAAGTAATCTTTGTTATTTGTTTGCTGAATAATTGATGCAACTTCCCTCCTCAGTATACAAAAGGTTCAGTGGTCTGTGAGTCTGTTTTTGATACATTGTTATGGTAAATCTGTCAAAAGAAAACTAAAGATAGACCAGAGAAAGACTATTGTAGGTATTGTTAAAACATTTACAATACACAGGCATTTCGACTTTTAAAACAGATTGTCACGCAGATAATGCTCCTTTACCAAGCTTTTCTTAAAACTCCACTAGCCATAATATTTACTCATAATCTTCATAACACATATTTAAACCTTTGTAACCAGAGTTTTTGGCTTACTACTCATTTGATTTAACTTTATATCATGGTTTCTGTATGTACAACACTCAAGACTTAGCACTCCATTTATTACCTAGTCCGAATTTTTAACACATTTGGTACAAAAGAGAATAATTTATGACATTTTAATATTAATAGATATGCGATGAACTAAATTATAATATTCAAATAAGTTACTCCTTACATGAGAGCATCAGCAAACCGCAGAATTGGTGCCATTTGTAATACTAGGATGAAGATCCGGAGCCACTTCCGTTTGGTGAACTCATTTGATAACGAGTCCTGCTTCTTATCTAGAGAGTACCTGGAGATAAGAGAAGTGCTTATTAGTTCTATTTTTGTGGTATTTTTTCAAGGTTGTACTAACTTTGTTTGAGTTATTGTATGTCAAATGTTTTGGGTTTAACTGTGCTTTTCCTTGCCAAAGCATTAACATAAAATTGTTGTGACACTAGTGATCTCTACTTCTGTCTCTTCTCTTAGTATGTGAATGTTTCCCCATTGCAAATGCACAATAAGGCAAACCACAAGAGGTACTATAAATAATTATTTGCCAAAACCACAATATAATTGCACCGAGTGAATAATTTATAATCATCCTGAAAGGGAACATTATAAAAATAACACAAAGGGATTAAATATGAAGGGAAATGGGTACAATGAACTTGTTGACTAAAAATAAATTTAATACAAGATAAAAATCATAATATTACAATCTGCGAACTCTATTTGTGCCATAACTTACTAATAAATTATCACTTGTTTTTAATTGTAATTTTATCACTTATTTTTATTAATACTGGTTGACCATTAATTGGCGACCGTGTAAGTTCGAAGCTTTTGGGGAACCTATTTTAATAAATAAATAAAATAAAACATATTAAATAATGTGAAATTTTGGTAGTGTTATTCAATCATCCAAAAACAGCTGTATGGGTTTAGATGCTGACACACAGATAGTTTTTGAACTGGATTATCCAAGTGATTCCACACAACCAAGTTGCAGGCAGAACCTAGAAATTTAATAGTATTACAGAATTTACACTATCCTTTGACCAATTTTAATTAACATTATCAGTTTCTGAACTGAATAATTGAACCTTAGGACTTACTTTTGCTTAAAAAATTGAATTTTTAGTGCTACATTTATATACTACATTACTTTGAAGAAATCACGTTATATAGAGTTTGATTAGTTACTTAGTCAAATACTCTAATCAGAAACAGAGACCCCGATAGGTTTTATGAAAGCAGTATTGATTATGTTAATGTTTAAGAAACAGGTAAACAAAGGCACTCACATTCTAATAGAGACTGCAGTGTTCACAAACGCAGGCACAAGTATGAACGCCAGCGTCCACCCAAACTCCATCATCTTTTGAGCTATGGAGTACCTCACAGCAATATTTATATCCAAACCCAAGTCCACTAAATGACCAGCAATTGCCACCATATACATGAAAAGATCTAAGTTTGTTACGGTTATTTTGCTGGGCATTCGATCCGGTTCATCGTAAGAACGCTCACTTTGGAGCAGTTCACGCACCTTTTTACTCATTTTGGCAGTTTTAATAGTCCTTTTTTGGTTAATAAAAAATCACGAATACATCATGTAGATTTGAAGAACAACAAACACCTAAACAACAAACGCGCGTTTTTTTGACAGATGCTAACTCTTTTATTTTTCTTGCTCACTTGTCATCGGCACACGCAACTGTGTCATACAGCCTATCACTGCAAGGAGTTCATTAGTAATGGATCGTAAATACATAGTATGGTAGTCATAATTTTTCCTTGTTATCAAGTCAAATATGCGGACAAGGGCACATAATAATTGAAACAACAGTTACACGAGCAAAACGTGCTTTATTTCTTTCCGATAAGCATGTTTTTGTAGAAACAACTCATGGTAAAATTATTTTATTTTCATTTGAAGACTAATAAAATTACTAATGGCAATTATAGTAATATTATGTTACAATTTAATTACGACACTAACTGCTATTCTATTAAGTATACGAGATTTATTTTTTCTTATATAAAGTCTTGAAAACGTCCTGCGACGAAAGATTTGCTGCAAAAAGAGTTAAATGTAACGGCTCTTCTAGGGCACTTATCGGCTGTTTAGTTCTGCAAACAAAAAAAAGATTGAGGAGACAAGGAAATTTTTGTTCAGGGGCTTCCAATTCAGTGTTTGCTTATCAATTAAAGATGTGAAAACGAGACAAAACTTACTTCTCCTGCAACAGGCGCACAAGAGGGCTCCACTTCTCTGGGAACACAGTTTCATTGCCTATCCACTTATCTTTGACAAGATCTGCAATAGACGCATTGACGACCCGCAAGTATCCGCACTTTTCAGTGTATGCGTCCAGCATTAGCTGATCGAAGAACTTGGGAACAAAGTCATTGATGCACATCTGAACGCTGTATAGCGAGGTATTCATGTCTTGAGCGTGTTGCCTTGTCTTTATTTCGACTATTGTTACTAAATTTTCTTGCATCGTTTCATTGAATCTGTAGAGAAAGAGGAATTATGTCAAATCTGTTTTTTGGAACCGTCTATTTGGTGTAAAAATTTTACAGAAACAAACCACATAGCAAATATAAGTCCCGTCACGTAAAAAGAACGCTGAACGACAGTGGAGGGGATGGGTTTGCGCACATTATACAGTCGCGTCCCAAAGTACTAAAGCATTGTTTTATAATATAAGTATAATTGTTTCATTGTAGAATTGTAATAGGTACTTTACTAGCTACTTAGTACTTTGGAAAAGTTTGTGAGCGGTCAGCGTTCTTTTTACGTGACGGGACCTATACCTCTAAATTTTTCACAATAAAGGCACTATTTCCAGCTAAAATTGGAATAAAAGCCATCTTTACACTTTAATTTGTTTCCAAGATCTAAGGGTTTCTCCAAAATAGTGTTGCCCTCTTTCCATTCCTTCTTGTTCATGTATTGTACTCCTACCCAATTATCGCTTCTCTTTATTATTTGCTTTTAGTATACTTACAGAACAGCTTGGTGTAACAAGCAGTGAGCCGCAGCGACTTCATCAGGCAGTTCCTTATGGCACTTGTTGACAGAGTCGAAGTTCCTCACATCCTGGAAGTTCTTGATGACGCTGTGGAACTGCGAGCGTATCTGCTCCAGCTTCTCCATGGGATCCATTAGGCAGTGTTCCACTATTTCTATCATCTAAGGATGTTGGGAGAAACATCAGGCAGGAAAGGAGATAGAAGATTTATAATTTTGAGTCAGGTCTTCAGATATCCAGTCACCGGAATGGCCTTTGGCCCAACCACCTTTTTGATTTCGAATTAGACAAAGTAATTCGGAAATCCTGGGCTATTAATAGTATCACGTCAGGTTGTCAGGTACGGAAAGTGCGTGGTTCCTGCAGTTCGAATCTTGCTTACCTCTTTGGTCTTGGGTTACTTCTGGCTCGCAAATCAGAAGCATTTTTGTTGTGACTTAATACGTTATCGTGGCTTAGTTTACAGAAAAAAATGTCTTGACGTTGTCAACCGTCACGCTCTCATTTACTCCTTTTTCTTTCATATCATTCCTCACACAATCCATCCATCGTTTCCTTGGTCTTCCTCTCCCTCTCCATCCATCAACATTTATATTCAAAATCACTCTTAGTCACATGCGATTCGTCCTTCCTCATCACATGTCCATACCAAGACAGCCCTTTCAACTTTTCTGTAACTGGCGCAACTTTTAAACTTCCTCTAATATACTCATTCCTTACCTTATCCATTCTTGTCACACCACACCAGGCCAACATTCTCCAGTCTTTGCCATCACACCTCCAATCTGGCTCTGGATCTCTAGGCTCTTTCAATAAGCGAGATAAAACTGTGATGTGATACCTTCTCGATCTCCAGAAACGAATACATACCTCTTCCATACTAATAATATAATTAGTGAAATCATGCAGATATTTCACTTTATAGAACTTCAGGACAGCACTCCTCAACTCCTTGGACATCTCATCATTCATGATATAGACGAGATCGAGGAAAGTGTCTATGTTCCGTAACGACTTGCTCTTCAGACTGATGTAATTGGCTCTGCCCTGGTTAAAGAGATTCTTCGCCATGTTGTAGGCTTCGGACACCAGGTAGTATTTCTTGTCAATTTTTTGGAATACATTGTTTGTGCACTGTGTGGTAAAATCAAAGATGAAAGATACCTACTGTTAAAAAAAAAGATGGCTATCGTTTAGAAAGTTCATGTAAACGTAGCCTTGCTTGCCTATTTTGAGCGGGTAATAATCTTATTCTGTGCAGGGTGTAAATCGTTTTCGCATTTTATTTTAGCTTTTCCTATGCCTGTTCTGTTTGCCCGTTTCTACGAAATGAAAACGAGCGATTCTGGATCTGAAGGATTTTCAGCGGTCGGCTTCTCGCTAAGAGATTAAATTCCAACAGTGCCATATGATTTAGGCATTGATAAGTGCAGGTTAATGTAAACATGTGAATATAAGATGATATATTGATGGGGTATTGAATGAATGGTGAATTTTGGAATTATATCCACAAGTTTGCTTACTTACCTCCTGATAATGAATTAAAGCTATTAAGAACACCAGTGACAAACACAATCTGCAGATAAAATTCATCACATATAAAAACTAGTCTCGATTTTTTTTTATTCAAGCTTTTTGTTTAATTTAACTTTGAACTTCACATTAACTGTATTTATTTTAAAAAAAACGTTAAGTCAATACTGGCTACAAGGCAATTTAGACACAGAATAATCTTTTTGCCTTACAAAGTAATAAAAACAGAAAATAGCATTTATTTTCTAGCAACTAAGCTTTAATTTTGCACAAAAAGTACAGCTGCAGTTTTAAAATTATTTTGATTAACCAAAGTTAATTGTTCTTGGTAATTAATTTTTGTAGAATGCTTTTCGAGTTACGCAACTTACTTTCTGATAAGCAACATTATTGTTAAAACCGATTCTACGGTTTATTAGCAGGCTGCATGCGACCACACTTGCTTTAATTTGAGAAAAAATAACTATTTTGCGCAAAATGCTTTGTTCAAATGTATGAAATTGTGTAATGTAGGGACAACTAAGTCTTAACGAGTATTTAGCTATACAACAATACAAGTCTCATTAGAATCCGTCCAGCAGTTTCCATGTTATGCACAGCACAGACAAACAACAAATTGGTGTGGAATATAAAATGTATTTGTAATAAATTCGCTTAAATATAACATCATATTGTCTATAACATAGTGTTAACAAACATTCGATACAGAAGTTACTTAAAATAAAAACATACATTTGATTATATCAGATACTATTTAGAGATCTAAAATGTGGAAATATTGAGTCGGCCGCTTGTCATATATGTATTATCGTAATAATTAAAAAAATTAAGCTACTACCGACATTGCAGAATAGTTGTTTTAATATGTTTTTTTAAATTATTATTACATTGATGCTGGACTGAACGAAAATGATCATAAATTAAAACAATTTGAAGTACTTAAATATATTAAAATAACAATTTCGACTTTCTGCAAGTGTTCATACAGTGAACACATGACAACAGCTGGTGCAGTTTGCAGTGCATCTCGTTACATTGCTGCATGGGTGTTTTGGCGCTTCAATGGCAACGTCAGAGGGTGCCGTTGGTGAATATTTGTGAAACTGTTTGTAGGAGTTGTATTGAAAAACAAGATGGCGGCGCTAGTGTCGATTGGGGCTACGCGCCAAAAGACCCATACTCAACTAAATACGGTGTTATAAAGTTAACTGTTAGAATTTCGTGTGGGCGTTACTGATCACTATAAACAACTTTTACTATGGGACGAAGCCTGAAATTGCAAACGAAATCAGCTGTTTCATACATTTTATTGCGTTACGAGTGCATAGATGTATGAAACAGCTGTTTTTTTTTTTCGCAATTACTTATATTACTTTTTTAACACCAGATTGACATAACATTATATATTGAGAATATGTTATATCAACAATCATAAAAAGCACATATTATTTAAGACAACTTGTAACACTGAATTACCAAAAATCTTTGTATAATTTCTATGAATCGATATGCAAGAGTAAAATATTAAAATAGTACATTTGAGACAATAGTTTACATACAAGATATATTAGAAATGTTTCAATATAATCACATGAACAAGCTACGGGTGAATATACACAACGCTTTTGAGCCGGGTCACATCTGAAACAAGAAATATAAATATGTATAAAAATCAGATAGTAATCGGCAGAGAAAAAAAACTTCTTCATTTCCCAAAATCAATAGGTGCACCTACCTATAATAGTACACACACATTTCCTTAATTATGTTTAAGTACCTTGTAATAGGGGGTGACCCTATTACCATCAACTTGGCATAAATCCAGTCTTGCTTAAATTCCTGATGGAAAATCTATCAAGAATTTCTCAGTAGCAGTGCCCGGAGCCCATTAACACTGCCTCACCTGAGAATCGAACCCAAGTCCTCATGCTCATCCTTAACACTTGCGACTATTAGACCATGGTATTGTATATCAAGCCCGTGTCTGTAACTCCACGTGTAAAGCGCATATTTTGCGGACAAGTGGGAGAAGTGGCCATTTGATC
The DNA here is from genome assembly GCA_905220335.1 of Noctua pronuba. Classification (NCBI taxonomy): domain Eukaryota; kingdom Metazoa; phylum Arthropoda; class Insecta; order Lepidoptera; family Noctuidae; genus Noctua; species Noctua pronuba. Next base: position 672,453 of record LR999913.1, read on the forward strand.
CACCCCAGCTCCCCGAGAAAGGCCAGCAACGCCTTGAAAGTTATGGAATCAGACACTACTTTGGGGAAACCCATGACAGTAAAATGTTATGCAATATATTTAGTGCTAATTCCGCAAAAAATATGGCTTGGATGCAGGTTGCAGCAAAACCCTCCCGCCTGCAAAAATATGCACATGCAGGAAACGCGAAAATTTGCATTAGCACCCGAACCGATACCGATAGATTTTATTATGAATTAACACTAAATATTTTTCATATTAGTTAATGCCTTGTGTTACTGACAATCTCGCGGAGAGTACCTGGGTTACCGAAGTGCTTTGTCCTGTATGTGGCGACCTCTGGGCAGTTTAGTAGCACATGGGCTGCTGTATCTCCTGACTGCTAGACCAGCGAGTCTGACCAATATGAATGCTTACCTCACAGCAACATACTCAGTCCTTGTGCAGGAACTTGTTGAAGGCCCCGTACGCGGTCTCCAGGTCGAACAGCAGCTGGCGCACCTGACTCTCCGACAACTCGTCGGACGCCGACATCTCCGATAACTTGTCTACCCATTCTTGTACCTGGAATGTCGAGGAAAGGGTTATGGGGGGACAAACGATAAACAGGAAGCTACAGTTAGAAGTGGTGGATCTAAATCCTGACAGAATGGCCACTTGGCCTTGGTCACGCATAGCCCGCGCAGAACGACGGACGCGATAGGAGCGTATCATTATTTTACCCATCAGATGGCGCCACTGGCGAGTAGTCCTGTCAGTACTTTTATTTGATGACTTGCTTTCGCTTGCAGCTTCGCCTACATTTTTTTTTTTTTAATACAATACACTACTATATTACTGTTAAGATTCATCAACGCTCAGTAGTTCATAATATCACAAAATATATTACTTTATAACGTACAAAATATAATGTTAATTTTAAATAAATAATAACAATATTGTCAATAAAATTAGCAAGCATGAACCACATCAAAATCATTCTTCCTCAAAGTACTACCAAATTAGATCCTAACTTGCAACTTAAAATCTATAAGTCATAATTAATCAGAAATGCATAACAATCAGTGACATCTGACATTTCTGTAGACCTTACTCTACACTAACGCCTCTAGCGGCGAATTCAAGCACGATAGCCCTGATTGCGCGCGTCGATAGTTTTAGTTATTGGAAAGCCACGCCATTGTCCACGCTAGATTGCTCGTCTCTAAATAACCTATTGTCTCGTATCGCCTGAGATAGGCTTTAGTTTTAGTCTACAGTTTCGGGGCGAAATATACTTACAAAATGGAAGGAAATTGTATCAGATTTCAGTTTCAGTTTTATTTTAGTACGCAAGGACATAGAACGTCAAATAAGAGGACCTATGAGCAATGATTTTAAGAAAACAAAAACATAACATCACACCTGTAATCCCCGAAGGGTTAGGCCTAATAGTACACCCACATTTCGCCAGTTATGTTTTAAGTCCCTTGTAATAGGGGGCGAGCCTATTTTCATTAACCGGGCACAAATTTTATTCAGGCTCCATGGCTACTACAGAAAAATGTCTGATGAAAAACCCAATAACACTTTGCTCGACCCGGAAATCGAACACAGGACTACATACTCAGCAGTCGCGCTTACAACCACGAATCTTCTGAATACTTCTCTAACTTTTGAAGAATAGCAAAAAGTTTTTACCTTTGTCTTGCCCTCAAAGTCCTCAGGCAACATGATGAGACGGTCCATGGTGTCGCGGAGGTCTCGCAACTCTGGCTGTATCATGTCCATCGCACGGAACTCGAGGCGAAGTTTGTCCATCAGAGTTATGAATAGCTGTGGAGAACGAAATGTGAAAATTAAAGTTGCTACTACATAAAAGGTTAGAGCCATTAACAACAGTACTTATGTCAAGTAACATACGGAGTAGTTTTTTGGTCTAGACACAACCAAAAGGCAAAGACCTGTTAGCAAGCCACCAGCACTACTATTCTTAGTAAAAGAGAACATTGTGTGCAATCACAATGTTCTCTTTTACTAAGAATTTGTGGCTCAAATTAAAATAATAGTGGTTAAGACCCGGGAGTCTGGCAACCAGTTTTCTCAAAGTTACCCAGTAACTGGCTTGTGAAGGTCAGATAGGCAGTGGCTACACGTAAAATACGAGGTGGAAGGGACACCGATGCGAAAACGGTTATCACATATTCAGTACATTATTCTGAGCCCCCATACATAGAATGTTTTCATCAGTTATTTTAAAAAACAAGCAGCCGTTCCATACATTTTGACCGTGTAGGTATTGCACTTTTTTACCCATCAACCCCGTATTGGTTGCATCCATTTAGACTGTAAGCCAACTTAACATACTTGGTAAAGGCTAGGCAGATTCATTGATGAACATAATTTATGGGAAGTTTTTGGTTTAGAGCTCGATTTTTAACCATTTTGCTACTATTTCAACAACAGAGCAACATTATTAGTAACAATACTTACAGACACAATCTCAGCAATGTATTTGTTGGTGTTGCCCTTGTCATCTTTGATCAGGTTTGGCTTGTTCTCTCTTATCCTCTCCAGAGCCGCTGGGCAGTCCAGCTGGAAAATATTATAGGTTCCAGGTTAACAAAGGTACCACGGAGGAATGAGCAAAACGTTGTGAGGAAAGTTCCGAGTATGAATGGCTATAAAGGCCATGGCACAACGGTGTTCCGTAGCTTCCACGGGCAAGAGCCACATGAACACACAGTGACATAGTGCACAAGTGAAGTGTTAGTAATATAGTTTTAAGGTTCTATTTACTAAAACAGTTTGTATTTTATCATTGGGGTTCATTGCATTCTAGGTTATTAAAGATAATTACCAATTAATAGCTTGCAAGCTACAGAGGCAGCCAGCATGCTACCAAAGGCACCATACTGCTACCCACTCACATCTTATCTTACTCATGATTCATATTTACATTGAGATAGTATGTTTATATATAATGTTTACATTAAAAAAATGTCTTATCAAGGCTTCACAAAAACATTATCATAGTTGACATGCAGGAACTAATAATTTATGTTCACAAAATTTGATTAAATATTTACTGCCTGCACAATTATACAGGGTCTTTATTTTAATTTTATTAACAGCTGTTTTAACTAGCACCAGGCGCGACCTAAACAAAAGCATAGTTCTTTAGCAGCTGTTGAAAATTCAACTCTTGCACTGAGTTGAGATTCAAGGTTTGACAGTGTGCACTTATTGTGGGTTTTACTATTAAGATGTTCCTGAATATGGGCATAAGAGGTTAATACTAAAGCCATAAATAATAGTTACTTAACACCACCAATTTATGAACCCAACTCACCCTGTACTTGGCAACGAATGCCTCAATATTGGGGAACTCATCGGCCTGCACTTGTTTGAACGCCACTTTGTACTGCACAAGCAGTCGGCTGCAAGCCGCGGTGTACTCCTGTGCTCGCACACAGTCTCTCATGTAGGCTTTCTCTAGGTGTTGTAGAGTGCTGACTACTGCGTATAACTCTGCCATGTTATCATGCCTGGAATAAGGTAAAGAGTTTGGTTGATTTTTAATGTCTATCTATTGTATTTGTGACTCATGGGCGAGTTGTAAGACCATGGTATTCATCTGGCTGACATTGTGGTGATGATAGGAAATAAGTTCATGCTATATTTTCAGAATCACAGTGTCTAACGCAGCTTGTAGAATGATGAAATTATCTTTAGTCCTGTTCCAAAATATTCAAGTAAATAAAATAATCAGTTACATTACTTACTTTTCACGTTCCCTAGCATTTCTGTATAGCTTTACTTCTTCGTATAATTCGGGTCTTGTGTCTGTAAAAGATTAATTAATTGAGGAAAACGAAAACAAAGAGATCGATTGAAAAATCAAAGGATTACCAACATTACCTTGCATTTTGATACAATAACTTTAAAGCGATTAATGCACTCAAACTCAGGTACTAATAAATCTGAGCAGAGTAATGGATTATTGTCGCGATTTCTTAATTTAACATTAATCAAATTTAATAAAACAACAAAACGATGACAAATGCTCCACAATCTTATCAATTTTGACAGATTCGTTTGACACTAATACAACGGGCTGCCAATACCTAAACAAAAAATTTACTTAATTTTTTAACTGAGTGCTCAAAATTCCGAACTGTGCAATCTTTCATGTAGTTTGATAAGGTCTAGTTACGCTAAACAGCTAACTCATAAATTATGAATAGTGGTCATTTTTAATTCAAATTCTTAGAAATGTGTAAGTAACAACAATCTTTCTCACGATTACTTTTAGAGTCTTGAGAAATGCAATAGTAATTTCTCCAGAGATTGAGTTTTCACCCAATGCTTTCGATTAAAATTAGTGTAATAATTTCGATTAAATGTACCTGAAAAAAAAAAGCTTTTAATGGCAGTTAAAAATTTTTTTACCCGTAAAATAAGGAAACTTTTCTTGAGATGGTAACACAAGAAATGAATGAACTAAATGACCGAATGAAATCAATTGAAGAATGAATGGTTTGTTCGGATACACTTGCAAGAGTAGAGTAGCGAACAGTGTAGAATAAGCCGTTACTTGGTAGAAAAACAGGTTTTCAAAGCTTACTCATGCTTTATAAAAAAAGTAACGACAAAATGACGTAATCCTCCAATATGGCGGATGACGCGCGCGCTCCCTGCCGCCCGCGCTCGTAGTTTCTTCACCAACTGCCACTCGTCTCGAATGATTTCACCTTGCGATGAATGAAAAATGTTGTAGACAGTCCGAGTGCGAATTATTCACATAATAAACTCATCACCGAACACAAAAGGTGTATTGTGAAACAGTGCGTCTAAAGGTGGATTCGTGGTTGTGATTTTACCAGTTCTCCCTTTTGTGAGACCGTTGTGTTTACGTGCTGAAAATCATCGAGTGCAAAATCTACAGGTCTCTGGAGTCGCCGGTGCAGTGTTTAATGGGATCTTGTTGATCAACAGGTAATTTTTATTCAGTTCTCATTGAAAACTATTTTACTGTAATTCCGTTTTCTGTCGGCATACGAAGTTACGAACATACGAAGGTAGCAACCGCTTGTTTTTGCGTTTCCTGTCTCTCTGTAGATGTTGCGAAGTTGTTAAGTTGTTGAGAGTGGAGTAAAAAGGCGTTGAGTAACTTATTGCTGTTTTTGTAAAGTGTTTGTGTGGTAAAAAAAGTTGTTTTTCTTATTGGAATGCGTCCACGGTGAGCGGGCGGGGTCCTGGGCGCGGTGCCGGTTGTCCCACTTTTGGCCAGTAGGCAGCTCGTGAGACGCGAACTGTTTACAACTTTGGCACGTTTCTACGACGCTGCACTTTTATGGACAATTAAATGTAGTTTTAGACTGCTAGGTAATGTTTTGGGAGGCTACTAATATTTTAGAAGCACTTACTCACTCGTAAACGCCGTTAAAATACCATTAAACGGCAAGCCTCGTATAAATCAGGTGATTAAAATAATGGAGCCAAGAAGGTGCAATAAAACATTTAAAACTAGAATATTGAATTATGAAAACTATTTTGTTCTCACTAATCACCTACTTATCAGAATCTATTACTGTTTTAGCTAATTGTGTAATAAGTTTATTAGCATAACATTTGCTAATTGGACTAATTATTAAGGATTACATATCAATGTTAATAAAGCAACAATCTTAGTCATGCATGACAAAAAGTTTGATAAAAGTTTTTTTTAATGTTCAGATTTAGTTTTAGCAACAACTTTCATTGATATTGTAAATGATTACTCTGTGCAAGAATAGTAGACTTTTGTGCTTCTGTCATGTATTATTGTACATGCCAATCAATCAGTTTCACCTTTTATCACATGATCAAGTATTCTTCTTTCCCATTTCTTGTTTTTATGTTGCAACTTACTCAAAAATTTTTAAAAACACTTGTAAACTAGCTAAAGGCTTATTCATTAGCAACAAGATTAAATCTGCCGATAATAAAATAAAGACGGTCTGGAAAATTATCAATACTGAAACGAATAGAAATAAAAAATATGGTAATGATATTACACTAGAGACCTCACGTGGTCTTCTGAGTTCTAAAAACGAAGTTGCTCAAGAATTTGTAGATTTCTTCACTAATATCCCACTTAAAACTACTGAATCCATAAATTCCTCACCCTTGCGTTCTTTTGAGTTATTGAAGGCGAACGTTACAGCCTGTCCGGATGAGTTTCAATTTAAGCATATAAACCCCATAGCAGTTATTAAAGCTTTTAAAGAAATCAAAATCAAATTAACCGAAGATCTATGGGGAATGTCGATTAAAGTTTGTCAAGCTATTATTGAGACTATAGCACCATACTTAGCCTTAATATTTAATTTGTGTGTGGACCAAGGAGTCTTCCCGGACCTTATGAAATTCAGCAAAGTAATACCACTTTTCAAATCCGGGGACAGTAAAGACACCAATAACTATAGACCCGTATCCGTGTTGCCGGTTTTTAGCAAGGTGTTTGAAAAGGTGATGCTTAATCAAATGCTCAACCACTTTAACGCCAATAAAATCTTACATGAGAAGCAGTATGGTTTCACTAAGGGACGTTGTACGACTGACGCCGGTGTCACCTTATTAAAACACATATTTACTGCGTGGGAAGAGGCGCAAGATGCCATAGGAATCTTCTGTGACCTCTCAAAGGCATTTGATTGCGTTAACCACGAAACCCTGCTCTTAAAACTTGAACATTACGGTTTAGGGAAACTTGCGCTCAGTTTAGTGAAATCGTATTTAACCGATAGACATCAGCAAGTACAAATAAATGGTGTCAATTCAATGGGTCTAAAAGTAAGTATGGGTGTGCCACAAGGGTCGATATTAGGTCCTTTCCTCTTTTTGGTCTATATTAATGATCTACCCCATTTATTTAAAAACCAACCACAAATGGTGTTGTTTGCTGACGATACTTCTTTAATATTTAAGGTAAACAGACGTGCCACAAATCTTGACGTCGTAAATAACGCCCTACTGCAGGTTCATAATTGGTTCACCGCTAATAATTTAGTATTAAATGGGAAAAAAACGAAGTGCATAAGATTTTCTCTACCGAATGTCAAAAGTAGTGATAGTGACATAGTATTGAACCAAGAGAAACTGGAATTCGTCGAAAATACTGTTTTCTTAGGGATCGCGCTCGACTCAAGGCTACAATGGGGTCCGCATATAACATCTCTTGCAGGACGGCTGAGTTCAGCAGCATATGCTGTTAGAAAAATCCGTCAATTTACTGATGTAGATACCGCGAGGCTAGTCTATTTTAGTTATTTTCATAGTATTATGTCATACGGTATCTTACTATGGGGACGGGCTGCAGACATCGAGTCTATATTTATTCTGCAGAAAAGAGCCATCAGAGCCATATATGATCTTCGTAAGCGCGATTCTCTTAGGGAACTGTTTAAGGAAATTAACATCATGACAGTACCTTGTCAATACATATATGAAAACATCATGTACGTTAGAAAAAATCTGCATTTATTTAGTAAAAGAGGTGACAGACACCACTATAGTACTAGAAACAGGGACCAACTAGTACAGCCAGGTTTCAGGCTAGCTAAAGTAGACTCATCTTTCATGGGGTACTGTTTAAAATGTTACAATAAAATACCTCCCCACATTCTACAACTGAATGAGACGAAATTTAAATCTTGTATTAAACGCACACTATGTGGGCAAGCATATTATAAATTGGGGGATTACATTGAGGATAGAAATGCTTGGCTCAATGCTGGTCCTGCTCCACAACCATAGGGGCAAACTAATTGATTAACATGTGAAGTTAATGTTGAAGCTGCAGAAGATTGTAAAAATATCCTTGCATTGTATAGATTCAATCTCTTAGTATTATATAATTGCATAGCACATGTGTGAGTACTATGTACTGTAAAGCTACCATTTACATTTAGTTATCATTCTTTGACTCGAGTTTGCCCTGGCGGTTGAGAGAATGTCATGCTCACTCAAATGTCTCGCTGATGGTGGCGGGTGTGTCGGATCATTTAGTTCCCTTCAAAATGGTTGAGTTGAATGGTGCTGATCCATGCGTCATGTTCGTGAACGGGCGCTGTCAGTTGGGACTGGTCATCTCTTAGCTGCCATGGTTTATTCTAACTTCTTTGTTTTTAAAGTGTTGATCTAATCTTTTACTCTGGACGCTCTTAATGTGCACATCTTTCTACATTGTTCTCACATATATGTATTATCTCAACATGAATGATGTAACCAAGACCTTGTAAAAATATTTTGATTGAAAAGAGTGTCCATGGAGTTTCTTGCCCATTCTTCTCCATAGAGATCTACGCTTTGGAATGGGCAACTACAGTACTTTCACAAGTTATTATGCCTTGTGTCTGGGACTGTAGCTTCGCCTTCTTTGTTTTTCTGACATTCAAAAGTGCCTGTTATGGTCTAATTGAAATAAATGCTTTGAGTTTGAGTTTGAGCTTGTAATTTATTTACTATCCTCGTAAGTACTCTTTATCGATTTCTATATCAGCAACCCTTAAATAAACAAAACTTATTTCCTGTGGTGTGTCCGGATATGACTTGCTAGACTGAATTTAGTTTTGAATACCTGGTCACAACTAGAGCAGTTACGTTGGCCTGCAGAGATAAAGGTATCAGATATATCACTAAATAATAACACAAAAATTCCAGTTTTATTGATAGATTCTTGCCATTCAATGCAGTATTTACAAAATACCAAATGACCAAAATAAGAAGGAAATCATAAACTTTAGGGTGGCTCGGAAGTTAGCTGCAAGCTTGCACATTGTACAGTCAATACAATGCATCCTCTGCACCCCGCTGATACTGAACATTGTGTTCTGTGCAGTTTTACGTTAGATGTTCCAAGCCAGCATAGTGTTTTAACCGTTATACCTGTGCTGACCGTCACTCACTACTAACTTCTGAGTCGCTATAAAGTTTAACAGAACTATATAATAATTTAAAAGTCAATTGTTATCCTAGTTGTTTGTAGCTACATTGTTCCTTATTTTCTTTTAGGTATTTATATTATAAACTGCTATGTTCATGTACTATGAGGATAAGAGAGCTATTATTAGCTGTGTAATAGTCATAATTTGTCAACGTTATCACGAGGTGATTTGAGGAAAATGTACGGTATATCATTTGCTCTTTCAGGGTTAAACAATTGATTTCATGGTTATTATAAGGGATGACCCATTACAAGTAAACTATTCTAGGATTAAAATACCTGCATTTTCGTTTTTTTTAGATTTTGTAAAAACCTACACTATAATAATTATAATAAAGTAATTTTTTAATCATTCTGAACTAAGCAATTCTTGTCAGAACAAATGCGAGGAAAAAACAAAAACATAATTATTGAAATCAACAAAATATCAATAGTTTTCTCTCCTTTCTAGACTCCACTTCTTCAATACAAATTTAATAGTGGTTCGCCTGTTTCTTCACTCACTGGAATAAAAAAGATAACAAATGACCACTTGATTATTTTACCACATTGTATCAACCAACATAATACCTACAACAAGTTGGTATTTTCTCATGTATCATTTTATAATAATGGTGCTGTTATTTGTTACAAAGTATTCACAATGCCTTCCTTGATGATTTGTTGTGCCCTATAGCCTTGATGGTGCTTATGTCACTATGCTATATACTTTTAACTGTCAATGCTGGTAGGACCTTGGAATTTGTTTGTTGTGTTTATTTTTAAATTTTGTTGATGCAGCTGGTTTTATGCAAATGGAAGTGAGAAAACTGGTTGCAAACAAAGAGAAGCTTTTGAATGTCATAATTTTTCTTTTAAAAAACTTTCAGTAAATAAGTCAGGGTTTTAAGTATCAGCTCAGAAAGTTGTCATAAAATTGACAATGAATACCCCCACTACTGAACTGGAAATAAAATCTTCTAATTCTGTAACTGACTGTACTTGCTACGGACAGATTCTTGTCCTCTTATCATCAAAAGTAAAGAAAACCATAAAAAACCTTATCAGCCACTTCTTCAGTCAATAACCTTTAACTAACAGTCAGTGACTATTAAAAAAATATTTAAAAAATCAAGTTCATTCCAACCTCGACCTTTAGGCGGTGACATCACCGAGATAAGCAATGGGCCACAATGGCCGACGATGGTCGCGGTTTCCTGATGACATCATGTCAACACTTTTTGTGATTGCCCAATATAAAATGCTCCATTTGTAAATGCATGATGGCTGGCGCGAATCACGTCTGCTTTTTATGATTTTGAATTATTGCTGTCTGACGAAGTCGTATGATTTTACTGCGCTGCTCTCGTTAGTATAGTCTTTACGTGTCTCGACAGACGCTAGCATTTCTCTCATGGTTTAGTCTTCCAACACATCATTTCTCATAGTTCTATAACCAGGCTATGACATCCTCAATGTTAGGACTCAACTACATAAGCCTCCTAACTGTGATCTACCACACGGGCTCAGTGCGGATAGTACGTTTTTTTTTTAAATAATATCTGCTATCAGCCCCAGAGCTTTAATCAGATTTGTTGATTTGGTAATCTCTTGATTTTAAAGGATGGTACCTTAACTTTAAAACAATTACCATTCGACGCTAAACAATCTCTAAAGGAAACGGTAAATCGACGTATGTAATGAGAGTTTCACTAGGCATCAAGCTGGCTGGGAAATTACCGATAAACGACTATGTCTATGACATGTCATTGACATAAATAGAAATAATGTCATGATATCAGTTTCATTACACACTGATTCCGATTTGTGAGTAATGTTAGGCTTGTAACATTTGACCTCCTCGGGTTCTGAGCTGATTAGATCATCGGTTCCGGTGCAATCGCGTCATCTATGATTTAATTCAATAAATTGGACATCTGTTTATTACTATAAAAAGTAGTTAACAACGTTCTACTGGCCTGAGACCTCGTCATTGAGATTAGATCATATTAATTTGTAACGCATTGAGTTATATCTTTATGAGTTGTCGATACCTACGTTATGATATTTCTTGCAAAACGTCCAACAAAATGAAGGAAAATTATATTTCTAGGCCGAGTCTCGCTCGAGTTCTGTCGACAAAAATAAATAGAAAAGGATCAAGCGTATAAATTTACCACTGCAGTTTGCGGAAAACGTGTTTATTACTATGAGTCATTCTTAAAACCTAATCCGGATGCAGATATGTCATACAACTAAGAATAAACCGTCTTCTTCTTCTTATCGCTGGCACGACAAAGTTTAATTTTTGTTAGCCCAAAACATCGCCACTTCCACCGCACAGTATAAACCGTGAACCGACTTCAAGAATCTCCAAGATCCCACATTGCAAACTCAGGAACTGCAATAAAGTCGGATTTAAAATTCGTCGTGTGACAGACAGCTCATCATGGCGGGTCTCGTAAAAACCACTTGACTTGCAGGTTAAGCGAATGACGCAACCGGGTTTCATTTACAAAGTTCGTTGAGATCGAGTCTTTTGTATCAAAAACTGTTTTTAGGTACCTATTAGATGTGATTGTTTAAATGACTGTGTAGGTCAGTTCAATGACAAGGCAGTACTTTTGTGTCTGTTAAATTGGCCAAAACATTATACGTAGCGTAAATTAACAGCAGAAATAGTACACAAAATTGCATATGTCTGACAAAATCTGAGAAAATTTTTGCAGGATTGTTTCTTCGAAGCTGCTCACTTCATTAGTGATATTAAATGTTCATCAAACCCTATCAACACGAGAAATACCCGTGCAAAAATGAATGTCCTGTTGCAAAAATGGTTCAATGGATAACAGAAAACAACTTTGGCTGGATATAGCCAAGCGCACCTGCATCATTATTGAGTAACACTTTCACAATCGGAAACGCTTCGAATGCGTATTTCTGAGTATACGAGCTTTTGTCCAAACGGTACATACTGCGAAACCGGTCGACTGAGACGCTGTGGTATTGATTACTTTGCAAATTCAGAACCTAACGAAAGTTTCTGGGCAAAAGTCAGCTTATAGTGAGAGAAATCTTGTCCTCAAAGCACCAGATTGACAGCAAAAAGAAAGTAAGAAAATACGTTTATTTAGCACAGCCGAAGACATCCTAACTTCCTAACTATTATTATAAATGCGAAAGTAAGTTTGTTTGTTACGATTTCACGCCTAAACCTCTGAACCAATCATCCTGAAATTTTGCAAATACGTTGTCTGGTGTACAGAAACGGACATAGAGTATCTTTCATCCCGAAAAAAAGTACTGTTCCCGAGGAAAACAACAATAACGTTCTTATGATAATAGACGGCGCCACGTGTCTTTCAAATCATGATTGAATTATATTATTACAAGCAGATAGACACAGGAGATACCTACTCAGAAAAAAGAAAAGAAAAATAGAAATGTGTGCCTCATGGCTGTGCCAAATAAGATTGCAGAAAAACTGTGGTTAAGATTGTAGGATCCGTGTTTAGCTGTTAGTTAGCACCAGCTCAATTAAAAATTACGTAATTTCTTGCTCCTTGGTTACGAATCTCCTATTTACCCCGCCATTGTTTCGTAAGAACCCATCAGCGAATACCATTAGCTTCTAAACCAAAACTTCCGCTACGGCCAGCGCTTAGAATACTATATTAATTAACAGCTTGTTTATACGGCGCCGCTTGTGCGTGCTTGCTGTATATTTTGTTAATGGTGGCTAATGCGGCGCGCGCAGTAGGAAGAGACGGAAATAGGAATGGGAAGTGATAGCCTAGTCTTTGTGTTCGAATTGGGTGAAAATGAGCGGATCAATCCATGTAGCTCTCGTTTCAAGATATATTTTGAAGTTGTAGTCATGATTCCGTTTTGAATTATGTATAGAAACCGGAACCTAACGGTTTTACAATGTCTCGGCCTTTTCTAGCCTGCCATCTGTAGTATAAAACCTCCCATTATGTCCACTCGTTTGATTACCAAGATTCCCACACTTTCCATGCATCCTATCCAATAATCCAAGGAACTTGCTCTTTGAAGCCCGAGCTCCATCAAAGCGAAGACGTGCGGAGAGGAGACGTGTGGAAACGGACCAATCACATTGGTGGAACTCTACATCACGTTTCTCAGCTCCTGTGAATGGTCGAATCTTGCATATCTCTACTCCGCTCGTCTCCGCTTTGGTGGAGTCTGGGCCTTAGTCAAAGATGACCCTTGTTAGGTCCCAGCTTACACCCAACGAGGCTATAACCACTATGAGACTCTAACGCGTGAACATAACTTTCCATCGCAATCGTTCGCAGTGATTATGCCAGAGCCAGGTACTTCACGTTTAAACATGCCATTTAGATGCACCGCCGGTTCTCCGATGGACGCAAGTCCCGCTTGACTTTACCGAGGACCTTAAGTAGGCAATTACGGGAAGTTATCGGTGCCTGCCTATGGGCTTTAGGCCCGGGTATGGCTGTTCAAATTTGATGTGTTAATAGTCTATTAACTCTTGTTTATTGATTGCCGAGTTGGGCTTAGGTGCTGATGAATGATCAACGAGTTAGCAGCTTGAGATACTAATTATCGTTAATCAAAGTTTCTTTGTAAGCAAGAAAAGCAGCACACGTAGTTAAAGAAAACAACTACTGCATTTACTATAGTACTTATGTCACGATAAACTTGAATAAAAGACCTATTATTTAATATCTCGGGATCTTAAATCTTCTTGTCAAAACTTGGTCAGCTAAACGCTCCCCAATGAAAACCGCATCAATCTCTATTCTCAACGAAGTCCTTGGGGCAAAACCTCATCAATTAGCTCCAATGTTTCTTCGTGAATGACCAGCAATTTGTCCTCAAATAATTCACGTAAGATCTAAAACATTGACATAATTGCTGGCTGCATCAATTGCCCCAATTAACCATGTAGCTCATGCTTATTTTTGCGCCTATTAAAATCTTAGCAATTACTGAGTTGTACTCGGGCTTAATTGTGTTGATTAGAGTGACGTTGTTGTGTGTAAAGCTATAGTATATAGTACCCATTCTATATGTGCATTGTTGTGAATGAGATTGTAGTTGAATAAACAAAAGAGATCTCTTGAAGGGAAACCTTTTTGGGACGGTTTTTGTAATCGTGACGATTGAAATGTTCTGATTTTGAAACCTCTTTCAATAAAAGTGTCCTGATTTGGGGCAACTATTTTAATGTTTACAGAATTTAAGCATTCGATAAGAGTAACCACCTTGCTATGTGTTTAGCTTAGTTGATCTAGCTAAGTTAGCTAAGTCAGGATAGTTCGTTATTTATCTATATTGAAAGCCCATTCACCTAATGCCCTCTCTCCTTTCTTTCACAAGATCTTCGAAGTCCGAAGTCGAACAACATCGCAGCGTGTATTTAAAGATTTCCTCCTCTCTTGCTTTCGTTTGTGTGAAACCTCAAGTTGACCGCAGATGCCTTATAACGACAATCGCCAACCGCAGACTCTTAACAGAGATCATTGCACTAAACAATAGTCCTGTTACTAACAGAGCTTTGGATTTACATCTTAGTAGTAAAGTAAGTAATATACCAACTAGTTCCACATTTATCCCGAAAATGACCCTTATTTGGGAACGAGAAGGTTGAATATTGCACTTGGTCCGTTATTTTGGACTTGAAACTACACCTAAGTTTAGGTCGTGCTTAGCGCCTGCTGCCAAGAAAGGTGTCAGGCAATGAACTCCAAAGAATCTGCGGAATCGGTCGTTCTGCGACACTTGCTTAGCTAGTCCCCTCGCGTTCACTAGCGAGAACACACGTGTATCTTTACCTGGATATACTTCAAGCACTAGGCGCTAAACAAAGTCATGTCATTACAATTTAAAACGACTCGCATCTTAATTCATCTTTTAAATTCTGATCCTCAAAGAAAGAATCCACTTGTAATACCAACTAAAATGTTTCTTTTGTGGTGACATTACGACCTCCTATAAAGCCTGTAACTGTATTTTATAGCTCCAACGAGGACATGTCGGAACAGAACGCGTGTAAAACCGTAGGACGTGAACAGAATGCATTATTTCGTGACGATATTCTCGGGTCAAATGTCCCCAAATTGAGACATAAAAATTCGCTAAGGGCTTGGACACACAATGTGTAGATGTCTGCTCATTCTGCCCCAATAGACGTTATGTCTGGGCTTAGAGAAACGAATGTTATAACAACCGGTGTAGATACATTATCAGTTAATACTTGACCTGTTTCTGGGAAAGTAGGATTATTATCGTTACACAATAATTGTAACATTGGCCCGTTTGGCTCGATTTCAATTCACATTTCACCAAGCGTATCGTAAACGTAGTAAGTTATCAATCAAAAGGAAATTGTGAATATGCCAACGGGCAATATTGTCTTTAAGAGTCAAACGCCCAGAAATTAACAGTTTTGTTCCCAAGAGGAACAACGTAGAGCAATTACTCAAATGCATCTTACTAAAATTGAGGCCTATCGTGGCAGTTGAATGGTCAAAATATTTTTATCAAACGATTTGTCCACCGCGTCGTCAGTAGGTTCACCACATTTTACTATTAGTCCTGTCATATCGCCGCCTATGTGTGTGTTATCTGAGCCATACAGACTCAAAGTTATTTCACGCTGTGACTCATTTGACATTGTTTACAGTGTACATATATATTATCGCAGATAATTATGTTGGAGTTACTTTGTTTTTATAAATATTAACTCTTCTTACACAAGAATCTTGAAATAGATAACATTCTCAGATCAAATGTTAGTGTAAACTGTTTTAATTCGATCTATTTTTGGGAGCAGACGTTTGTAGATAAATCTAACTGGGTTTAGCTATAAAAATACACGTGCTGTTTTGTTATTTGGGATTATAATACGTTATAGACTGACGTTCCGAGGTGATTTGAAAGTAAAATACTGTTTAGAATGTAACAAACAGAGCTACTGATGATGAACATGTTCTTCATCTCCAAAAGAAGTCATTTCGAATTAGACTTAGAATCAACATCTATTGAACGTCAAAATGACTACCCTTCACCATTTCCTACCGTCTCTCCAAGAACACGTTTGGCAGTTTGGTTCCATTGTCATCAAACATCATAATCACCATGATGTTCTACTAAAAAATTGAAAATACAATAAATGAATTCTAAAGCATCATTGCTTACTGAATCTTTATTTACTTTTCTTTTTCACTTCCAATATGATTTATTTCAAACATTTCAGTTTGAGTAGTCCTTCCTTCATGAATATGGAACATCTGACATATCAAGGGTACTCAGAATAAATTTTACGCAGATAATATTTCTCCTTCTAATAAATCATTCAGCCCGCGAAGATGATACCGTTACTTCGTCTGGTTCATACGAATGATTTCGTAATAGTAATGTGCTGTTATCTTAGGTAGGTAATCTTATCGATGATAATCGTGTTTGTAATACGACATTACTCGCCACTTCACTTGCTCGTCTTTTTGCAGCTGTTGATGAACTATGTTAAGTGTTTTAGTCGATTGAAATGGTGAATGAGGGTGATGGATAGTGGCATCCGGTTTTATGTTAATGAAATCTATTTTTATGCTGTGTTCTTGTTTCTGAATATCTAAGAAGGTCGGGTAAATTATTCGAAATCCAATAATCTACTTAATAAAATTCTTAAATTCATTAATTAATTCACTGACAAGGCACTGTCTAAACCGTTGAGACTAGATGCATGAAATTATGTACATCAGTTCCTTTTATAAAGAAAGTAAGATCTTAGAATAAATTTACTTCTAGATTGACATATCACCATTTGCTATTACTTCTTGCATGTGTCTCAGTTAAAACCACTGCTCAGTTAAATCTATCTAGTACCTTGTGATAACTGAAATTAGTTTTGCTTTGACTATTACTATCAAAGACATACGACAAAATTGTTTACTAGGTCACCATATCTATTATCTAGTTGCACGGTATCTCACATTGCCCCATCAGCTGTGCGTTATCTGCGCCACAGTTTTTCTCATCTATTTGTTCCCAGATAAGGTTACATGTGTACACAGATTAGGCTTAATTGATGCTGGAGATAAGATCTTTTGTTATTGTTTGTGTTGGACAGAGATTTTACCGTTCTTTGACCTTATTTCGTGTCAAAAATAGAGCAGTGTGAGGCTAGTTAGGAGACCTGCCTTATTTAATATGGTCATGTTAACGTATTGTTAGTCAGTTCAGAAATTAGAGAGATCGTTGGCTATTACACAACTACATAAAAGTCATTTGGCATACATTTAAAATGTTCAGAATATGATATAGCTATAATAGTTGTGAAAATGTGTACTACACTACGTACTACAGTGATTATAAACAAATACAAATTCTCCAACGTTTTGTTATGATAAACAACACGCGACTGAAAATAGCGGATGTCGAGCACCCGGCTTATTTTCACAGTCACACATTCCGATACTATCAATATTATTTTATTCTCATTTCACAACGATACTAATAATTCATGATGCGTGTAATATTTTATAGTTTCGCTGAACTGAGTAGTTAAATAAAGTAATTGGAACATTATTTCGGAACAGTTGCGTTTTTTATGACCACATGTACCCTGGAGTCCCTGACACAATCCTATTAATACCTATCATCCCACATTTACAACGCTGCTTCTCCACTACTGATTACACCATAAGATTACGTCACCCACGACTCATGGATAACAGTAGCTTTTAAGTGGCTCCAAATTAATTGTGTTCGCCGAATGCATTTGGATTCCGTCCAGAAATGTGAATCCTGTGACAGCGAAAACTGAAAAACAGTTATTAATGCACTCAGCATAAACATAAAATGGTGGGAATAATAAATAAAGTGTCTTATTTCGTAAACCAGTTGAAGAATATTTGCTTGACCCAAAAAGGATGCGTCAGTTTTTGCGATGTTCGGAATTGCGAGACTTGGCTCCGCGAGCTTTTATTTAATCAGGCATTTGAGGCAACATTGTCGTGACAACCTTCCTTATTTTATTTGAGGCAGTAATGTAATAAGAAAAGAAGAAGACGCTAAAACACTGAAACAGGTACGAATAGAAAGAAATCGTAACGTAAATTAATGCTTGTTCGCACTCTTCCATTGAAAGGCAAAAATAAATAAAACACTACCGCAGTAAAAAACCTACGAGCCATGAGCTTCTACCAATTATAGCAAATGACTTCTTCAAAGCAAAACCCTTTAATTGCGTACCGTTAGTCTGTCAGTCCCGCCATGACGCCACAGTCTACAAATTGAGCCCTCATAACGAATTCTCTATGTCCACCTATTAAGTGTACACATGACTGTCATAACGGAGAGACATTTCCTCCTTAGGAACTGTTAGTCCATCGGATCCAGTTAATTGAATATGGTTAACCCTGCGAATGCTGTTCGAAATAGAACTTGATTAACTGTCTATTGACGGGCCGAGAAAGGGTTGGCTTGTGTGTTTAACGAGACTTTGCAAGTATAATGTGATCTTAGACAGGCTCGGTATTTATTGGTTGGCTATATTTAGGCATGGCGTAATTAAAAACTTCTTTGGTTGCATTGCATGGTACATGTTTCTGTGAAGATTTCTATCGTAATTTGTAAAGTTGCGCCTCATTCTGCTCTAGCAAAAGTTCTCTAGGCTTTTGAATGAAAGTTGCTTCGTGGAGCATCCTGCTTCCGTTTAAAACTTTCCTTATGCAATGCATTGTATGTATTCTTTCCATTATTATAGTTTGCAAAATTTTAATGGAGTTTCGCGTAAATATGTGCTTCGTATATTCGTATCATATCAGACAGTTGCGTTGGTTGATTTGTTTCAGCTGTCAGATTTGTTAACTTGAACATCCTGAGCTGTCAGGACAATTGAAACAAACTAAGGTGTTCCGTGCCCAAACTGTTGGACAATGAAACGAGTTATGTCGTTCGTACCTACATACATGTGCCTATGCGTAGGGTTGACAGTTCCGGAAAATGGGGACTGTTTCAGGACTAACTTGTTTTTGAAGGACTGTCATATTGAGATTGTCGCAACTGTTAGGTTTCAGCTCATTTCTTTTCTCTATTACGATTTTAACTTGTTTGTAATATAAACCAAAGTGGCCATGGCCTTAACTGAATAATTTTGAATATTTTCATATCTAACCAGCAGAATTTATAATGTGTTTAAAATTTCTCCGCCTTCAACATCAATCAACAGCTCAAACGGATGGAACCATTTCAACTTTGACCTTCGCAGTACGCAAATGTAGTGCTTGATAAAGACTGACATCCCATCAGATCGAATCTATCATCCCTAACAATTACCCGCCTACGATCTCGGCTCGTTTAGCTGCGTGGGCGCCGGTCTAGCCCGGCTAGATTACAGCTTACGTTGCCAACTCATCGTTGGCATCCATGGTACCGTTGCCATGGAAACGGTTGTTTACGAGAACTGCAATTTTGTGTGGGATTCGTGTTTTGTTTTTCGCTTGTCGTAAAAACGTTGGACGTCAAAGAGTTGGCAGATTTTTGCAATGGCGTCCACTTCCCAAGTTCCTTGTCTTTGGCGAATTTACCGTTAAAACTAGAAATTCAATGATGATGTTTGATAATTAATTATTGAAACGGATATACTAATGGCTGGTCGTGTGTAAGCGGCACAAATACTTCGAAATACATTAAAAAATTCACAATCCTTCCGTTGCAAATATTTCACACCAGATTTCATTTTTCCTCTTCAATATTTGAAACTACTCAATAATTTAACACTGACTTCCTGTAGTTGAAATTTTGGAACAAATAAATATGCTTAATTTCCTGTTATATCTCTGTTAATTAACTTTAAAAATTAGTAGACTGATTAAAATACCGGTCGTAGATAAGGACTGCGCTTCCGTCGTTTGTAGTAGTTGAATTTCCTCAAATATTACATTTTATTGATTTCACGATGTTAATAATTCTGGTTTATTGCGTTGCTTATGGTTTATCTGGAATCCATCAACTTTGCTTTTCTGGTCCTTCCTTTTTACAACTTCAATAAGACAGGCATACTGCTTATATTAACCTAATAATGCTGGTATATAAACTTGCTTACCATGAAACAAAGTATAATCATTTTCTATATTTAAAACATTGCCACACTCGTCATGATCGAAGCCTTTGCTTACGTCATCTTCCTATAATGTAAGGCTAAAAATAAGGTTGCCTGTGTCAGCCATATCTAGTGTTTCGACGGGCTGCTTTGAGAATGTTACTGTAAGAATATAATGACTGAGGTCATCGACGTCGTAGACTCGCGAATAATAAATGAACTTGAACCTGCCGTCGTTATTATTTAATCATAGATTCAAAATCCACTAAAATATACTTACCATACTCTTTTTCACAACTACGAGACTTAGACTGGAAGCCGAACCCAAGTCGGCTTCCAGTCTAACCGGATGCTGCTGAATACCCGTGTTTTACACTGGGAGACAGCTTATATCACCTCTACAACCCAGTCTCAGTTACTGAGTAACACGATAACTCTTAGTAAAACTGGTTGTCAGACTTTCGGGACTACCCGTAACTAGTGTCAAAGATCTACGAATGACAGGACAGGACCAACTGATTAAAATTTTTTTAAGCACGGAGGAAAGTCGGTATTTAATGGATAGTCAGACTTCCACGGACACTTTATTTCAGACTTGCCATATTATATACATTTGGCACCACAATATTAGTCGATTCTGTACCATGTGCGCGCCACCTGTTAACTGACCCTGACCTGCTCCGCACATCGCTTGCCCTGCAAATGATTATTGCAGTACCATACTGCCTTCAACTTCAGAGAAAAGCTTCTGTAATCCGGTCTTTTTTTCCAAGAAAGTAGCAAAACGTTGAGGTATTGTATAGTAGCGGTAACGAGCTCACGTTTCGAAGCGGTTACCTCATCATGAGGTCACTGCGGCTCGCATCGGCCATCATTAGGGGGACACGTAATGCAGTTACTTAAAGACTTGATTCATTAAACGATATTTGTCACGTCCAGAAAAGCTTACGAAGAGCAAAGCTGCACTATGTATAGGTAGGTGTACATAATATGTGGCCAGTTTTACAGTCTCTTAACAGTTTGATGTCTGGTCACGACCAAGGCGCAGGGCACTCAGTGCATGCCGATAAAAGTATCAGTGTCGCCTTGACATTGTTTAGCGTATAGTAAATTACTGAGCTGTCTGTCTGCTTGATAAAATATAAAGCAAGTATCAATGTTTGTTTTATATTAACCTCTTTAGTCGTATGTGGTCTGTGCTTTAGGTTTGTCTCGTCTAAACGCTTTGCTAGGACCTCCGTTGGGTCTGCGTGGCCAACTAAATGTTTGGACCAAATTAAGCAATTCCCAACCCCATCTCTCAAAATCACAAGTATAATCAAGTTATGGCTTAATTCCTGTGCTTTTCGACGTCCGATCCTCTGATTGTCTTGTAAACTAGCTAAACTTTCTAGCTTGATGAGTCACAAACGTATCTTCAGCGATGGTAAAGACCTATCAGCGTTATTAGAGGCATGTACTTCCTACAACGCATGCTGTATCGCCAAGTAAGGACCCTACCGGTTCTCGCCGGATGCGGGCGTGATATCGCCGCGGCCGGTTCGACGAACCGACGATAGATGTTAATTATGTCATAATAAGCGACCAGTTTGTTGTGATTCTGAACAATTTCGCTCGTTTCGTTTATTCTGGCTGGTATTGTCTTAGTGGGAGGGACTTTGGCGGCAGAACTGTTTATGCAACTGCCACAATGTGACTTTAGCTTTGTACGAAATAATCAACAATCATTTTTCCTTCTCGTCTTTTATTTTTACTATGATATACCATCCTAATACTGCAGCCAAAAATATCTGAGCTTAAAATTCAGACCACGAATGCACAAACATTCCGTACCTGTAATTTAATCTGGTAAACTGATCTCGCACAGTCGCATACCAAATTAAGATCCTTTTCAAAGAAGAACAAGAGCGTACTATCTACTAAATCTCATCTGCCACTTTAATTAAACAAAAAGATACGTTTATCATCTGATCGTTAAAAAATCTATGGAATAAATCGTAAATCAATTTTTTCATCCGTTCTAGACTTTCTAATATCGGCAATTCAGCGTTCGCGTTAAAAGCTTGCACCGTTAGAGATTGGCTTCGCCGATATAACTAGATAGCATCGGGTTAGGGAGCTTTTAGACTTAGCAAGTTATTTGTGGCGTTTTGTAGGCTCGTGCAGAGTAAAAAGAGAAAAAAAAATAGATTTTATGAACAGCTGCAGCCTAGTTTATAATTGCAGATGATTGCAGCATTTGCAGTTTTCTAGTCGAGATAAAGATTATATTTTCTATCTACTCTCTTCTTGCCCTATTTAGCTAGTTAGCTACTGTAACTGAATGGTGCTTGATCTTCTCATTTACTTTTATGTTTTGCCAGACGTATAACAGTTATTCCAGTTATGGAACCACGGCTTTCTTCGTATACTTACCGAAGGATCATTGTATAAATCCTTTCCGCAGCGTCACATCTACCAATATATAGGTGATCTAGCCTCATCAGTGCAACCGACCTGATCTGTAGAACCGGTCCGGCACTTATCCACGTTCTTGTCACGTGGGCTGTCTTTGCAAATGCCTCTTCTTGCGAATTCAATTATTTTTAGTCAACGTTCTCATACTTTTGACGGCTACGTAGACAGCCACTTTTCTTTGAAATTGCGTTCTGTTTTGTCATTCCTAGAAGTAAATTTACCATCACTACTAAAATGGAGAAAGCATACTTCAATATTAAAGTCGAGGTAGGCACTTTGCGAAAATTTACATTGGGTTCTATTTGCGTTTTCCAATACGGAACTGGTACCATAATGTAGTTTATCACCGCTAGTCATATAATACAATCCGTTGTTAATTGTCTAGTTAAGCGCAATATAGGTCAATTATTCCGAAAGATGACAAATGAGTTCCAATCAGTGATTGAAAGAATCATATTTCTGATCCACTAGCTTTATAATTGTATCACTCTTGACTTGACACGCGATAAGAGGGTCCTTGATTTATTTTAACGAACTTTTTATTCAATTAATTACATATATCATTATTTTATGCTGTTACTATATTTGTAAAAACGACGCAATTTCTTCGCCAAATTGCAATCTTTTCACAATAAAGCTATGTGTGTATCTCTTGACATCAAAATCTTTGCCTTGCCGATCCATTGGCCGCAAACGCTCTTGGTACGAATCCATAAAAAACGAAACCGGTCTCAGCCCGTGCCCCGTATATTTAATGGCGTGATGTCACCGTTTTGGTCACAATCCTATAACCCGACCGATTTGAGACACACTTTGCATTTTGCCTTCTAAACTTGCTTCAGAAAATGGTCCCAAGATCCGAAGATCCAGTTTTACACTCGTAATTATTGTCAAAATACTCATCATACTCCTTTAAATAGAATTGATGATCAATTGGATGTTTCTACACTTTCTCGAGCTATATGTATAAAATAATAATTGGTTGAAAGACATAGACAGCAAGAGAAAAGGCGCCATACTCCTTAAAAGAAACAGCCCAGCATGAAACTTCTAAAGCCGCCAAACACGTTTTCAATTTGGTCGCGTATTAACATTTTGAATGGCAACTTTTAAAAGGAATTTCGCTTATTTTTTTGCCTGTAGACATGTGGACAGCATAATGTGGATGTGTGTCCGTACATGGAGGTTTCATATAACGTTTAAGTTGACGGCACCTTAATGAGTGACAGGTTCTAGATGCATTCTAGTATGGCAACTATGTGTTAGTATTTAATCGACTAACTATCTGAAAAGATGTGTTGAAGGTTTTTCTTCTACTGGGACCTCTCCGATTACTGAAGGTTGACCATCAACTTCAAATATTCCTCCTTGTCCTTTGCAAGGTGAAACAGGGTTTTTTGTAGGGACGTGTGTTTTTTTTTTGTATTTGGTATCCCGTCTCTGTGGCGGCTTTTGGAAATGAATTTTGCTGTTCAATGAACTCTTTTTTGGCTAAAAATAAATGGCCTTTAGTTGGCTAATGTTTTTGGGGTGGTAAACGGAACTAGGTTTTGGCGAGGTCAGCGGTTATCTCTAGCTAGTTATTAGTATGAAAATGCTATCGCTTTTTTTTCAACAGAGCTTTTGAGCTTTGAGTAGAGTGCGTGCCGTCGGTACATGCCTGTCCTTCCATTTTAAAGCATATTGTCCTTTTTATTCATTTTTGCTAATGTATGAGAAAACTTTTGCAAACATTTCGTGGTGGTAAGTAAGAGATGGCGTGTGGCCCTTCTTTGATAACGTACATGTATAACTACGAACGATATAACATGTATAACTATGAACGATAATTTGAAAAAAGCTAATGTTAAAATCATTTAGCGGTCATCAAACGCCCTCATCAAACAGTAGCCATTCATATTCACTCACAATTCACCCGACAGTCATGATAAAATGAAATCACATTATGCTATCGTAGTTCATATTCCACGCTGCGTGCCTCTATACGCGATAAGCCGTGTATATGAATTACCCATTGTTGGGCTGGTGATCAATTTGAATATCTGTGCATGTCGCTGTGGTGAGCTTTGTGACTGTCATGGGCGGTATTTTTGTGTCAGCCATGATATTAAAAATAAGGAAAATCTTTGTAAAAACATGCCCATAGGAAAGGAAAAGTCTGGATACCGATTAAAGGAGTCTGCCCACTCCACCGTATCATACCATGTTGCATGATCAGGGGGCCTAAAATGACCGCTTTAACAGAATCATAATAGGATAATAGTATGAATCACGTTAAAATGGTCGTAGGGGCAGTTTTTCATATTGAATTGTTATTTTATGGCCATTTTACGAATTGTAACCTATGAAGTATGGAAGAAGAAGACGTGCTGCGCCGATCCCAAATGATCCTATCAAAATTCTGCTAAAGCGGCCATTTCAGGCCCCCAGGTCATCTCTATCATCAGATATAGACCAACTCTATTGACTAAGAGCAAGAAGTACAAAATGACCTCACAAAAGTCCATCTTTACATACTGTAGTATACTTTTTACTACTATTCCGTATTTAATGAATGCTTATGTGCGAGCAACTGCCAATTGTATTCCTGTCTTTTGGTGCCTTTCGGACTTTACTAAACGAGTTCTCGTTAACAAAAGATTAGTTACAAGCTAAGCGGTTTCCTTTGACCAATCTTCCTCTTGAATGAATCAACGAGATCACTCAGGCTGGGACATTACTACAGTCAATATAAAACTGCGTTGATTAGTCTCACGAGTTTTCTAGCTCTATTTTTCTATCGTGTTCGTATCGTTTAAGTAGCGATGTAACGTGTCCGCCGTACATTATTGTTATATTGCATGAAGTAGCAGAAAGCATAATCATTCTTATAAATAACTGTTACTGTTAGCCTGCGTCATCCCACTGCTGGGCAAAGGTCTCTCCTTGTGACATCCATTTTTTTTTTATCCAAGGCTAATGTTTGTCTAGCTCGTTCTGCCATCTTCTGCGGGGTCTGCCGCGACGCCTTCGGGCTGTGTCAGGGCTCCACATCGTGGTTCTTTTGGCCACTGTTCATCGGATGAGCTTATAATTTAAACGATTTTTATATAAATACCAAAATCTGTAAGTACCTAACACCTCCCAACATTCAAGTTTAGATGAAATGGAATTGTCGATTGTAAAGCGTGGGGAGTTGAATACTTCAACTGAGTGTTTGGTCCATTGAAGCCAAACCCTATTACATGGGACTTAAACATAACTGGCGAAATGTGGGTATACCTTTAGTACACTCCAACACCTCTGCCCAACGTTTCTGGGATTACAGGCTTGACTTATGTTGTGAGCCAACTAAATAGGGCGTAAATTGAATAATAGGTACTAATGAAACATTTAGCAATTATAAAACTAAACGGACCAAACCTTCGTGGTTAGGTCACCGAAATAACAATACAATATAACGAGTATCTAACTACAACCGCAAACTTTAAATAAATAACCAATGATGCAACATCCGTGGTATTTATAATTACTAATAACAATATTTATAGTTAATCTATTTTAGAAATTATGGCGTGACCGTGATTTTCGTTGTGTAATAAGGCGTAGTGAATATTTTCATCATGTGAGCAGGAAAGGTTTATCCGAATCTAAAAGCTCTAACAACAAAAGCTGCAGAAGTATCATGACTTGGCTCGCGAGGTTGTCGACATGTGGGATGTGGACTCAGCGATCATTGTGCCGATAGTCGTATCAGCCCATGGCTTAATTGCCAAGAGCCTCGATCAAAACCTGGGGAGGCTCTCGTTAGGCAGCTGGATCAAGGGCTTGCTTGATTCAGAAAGCGGTACTCCTGGACACGGCTCGTATTGTTAGGAGGTTCCTCTCTCTGGAGCCCTGACCGCCTGTAGCTTGGACACTGTTCCCGATACAATTTTTTGATATTTTGAAATGTTTTTTATATTGTTTTTTCTAAAGAATATTTAAAAATGTAACTGAATTTGTAAAGATATGAATAAAGGAAATATTAAAGCCGCAGACAATTGTTTTCGAACGATAAAATCGCTTGGCGAAATTGGCATTCCTGATGGCCGTTCATACACATGTGGTTCTTAAAACATACATTCCAATGCCAGAAATGGACTTGCTCCATAAACTACAACAATGAATAGTCCTTGGTCTTGCCATAACAATGTCTGGCTGGCGAATTGTATTATATAGAATTGCTTGACATGTAATTACAATAAAAATCGAAACCGACTGGATAAAATTGATGCTTGACGCTACTTCAGTCTCATGAAATGCTCCACAAACTTTGCTAACCCGTTAAAATCATAACAACTAACAAAATATAAAATTAATATAAAACTCGCTAACGTGCAACACATTACGAAATATCCTCACGCCACGTCCTCACATCATAAGCATGGCGTCATTTCCGGCACACACGCGAATGTTGGCATTCTTGCATAGTAATCTTACGTGCAGTTGGCACTACTGACGCCGCCGCCGCCGCTGATTAAGGATAAATTCAACATGTAATAGGATTTTATGACCCTCTTTCACGAAATATTGCTAATGGTTGTTCTAAACTCCTGACGTAGGTTATTTACAGTTAAAATTATAATTAGTCGGTATTGCATTAAAACAAGGATGAATCAATCGGTCAAACTTGATGGCTCAAGACCCACAATAACCTTTTTAACCACCAACACACGCCCATGATAATTAATCTTTAGTTCGTCAAGCTTTTCTCTTCTTTTTTACCGCAACAAAGATGCATGTTTCACAGATGGTAGCATGGTAGCCCATAACGTTTCCACTGCTCACCAGCAGATAGTTCTAGAATTTCACAGGAGTTCCAAGTAGTGCATAAGTTGTGAGGTAGTCAATATCAGCTATGTTTACTAAAGACCACAGTGACCCAATAATATTGGGAGTGTCAATATCTTATCTGTTTAACTTTCATTTTAAAATGGATTTAGTAGTGAAGAATTTAACGATAAACACTGATAAGCTTAAATCAATTCTGGTAACTGTATAGATTGTGACTATTATGTGATTTAAAGAAAATGTATGGGAGAGAATCATAAATTGAGAATGTCAGTCCTGAAAGTCACAGAGGACTATATTTAAGAACACACACACAACATTTCAGACAAAAGGGTTGCTTTGCCGGCTGAACGCCCTCTTGCTGCATATCCCCCTTAGATTTCTCTATTAAGCCTACGTGTTGAATGGTTCACGTCGGATACAATATGGTGCGTCCTTAAGCGCCATATTGGTAAGCGTGGTAAGCGGTCGGATGCACCACAATATGCATGTTGACACTGACCCAAGTCTTCAAGTCTCCATAACTCAGATCCAGGTCATGCCAAGCCTAATTCTCTTCAATTTCATGCTGTGCTAGACACCACCATTCAATACCTCTGCTATTCAATGTAAAGTAGCTTGTTGCCCTACAAACAAAACACCAGATGGCACACATTCCTCAGTAATGGCCGCAGGGCAGATATAAATACAGTGACCAGCAGGGAAATGACGTCAGTTGATTATGAAACTCTTTTATAAGCGATTACGTACCGAAATACCAGGAGATTAGGAGTGTGGAGTTGCTATGGAGGCAACGGGCGTAGGGAGTATGTTCTGTTGAATCTGGTAGCAAATGCTAAGATCCAACTTGTAATGTAGCTGATGCGAAAGAAGATATAGCCCACTAGGATCAAGTGCCGCTGAGAATGATAGATCCATTACCAATTTACTCATTCTTGGAATATCGAAAAGCAGCCTAGAATTTGGGCATTCTTTCTTGGTTCTATTTACTAAAATTGAATTGTAGAATATACGTTCAGTAAATTGTATCTCCTATTTGCATCTGAGGATCTTGCCAAGGGGTATAGTATTACCCAGTTACTGGGCTGTGGAGGTCAGATAGGCAGTCGTTCTATGTAAAATACTGGTATTCAGTTGAATCCGGTTAGCCTGGAAGCCGACCCCAACATAATTAGGAAAAAGCTAGGTAGATGATTTGGAACTGGGGCACTGTGGACCAGAGAGCGGTTATACAATACAGACTATGTGGCTCTCGTTTGATACAATTGTAACAGAATAAACGTTTGTTACTGCCCGACCACTCGAGTTAAATCAATGAAAGCTGATGAATGAGAATACCGATACTGATTCATTCATCGAGACAACAATAAAGGCACAACCGCTAGTGTGTAGACAGTTTATAAAAGCAGACAGAAATATGCTACGGAATTCAGTGCATTAAATTGCTTTGTCCGCAAGACTGTCTGCCAAGACACTGGCGCTATGTAAACGTACGATTGTACTCCGACCTTCTTATTCTTAGCTCACATACTAGGCCAATTATTTGGACACCCTTTCTCTAAACACACAAGCAGATAGCATGTCTGTCTGTTCAACCTGTGTTGTAACATTCATGTTTTTTTGCACGTTTCGCTCCGCCATTTAAGAATTGAAGTGATAGCTGTTAATGTAGGACACGTCAAAGAAACGATGGCGTAATGCTTTGAAAATGTGTTTTTAATCATCTAAGTACGTGATCGTAGCTTGTAAAGGTTTAAAAGCAATTTTCTGTTATGTAATCGATTTTGGTCCTTACGGCGATTTAGGTCTTACGAGCAAAGGACCAGCTTGCTTTCCATATGACTAAAGTTGAAACAGAACTAGAATACACTTAACTTTTGCATATAAATACATGTATTATCTTTACGACTAACCGTACAAGTGGTAAAGCCAATCATGGAGAGGAAATGACATGATAATATAGAAATAGTCGCGTATAATTTGCGCTGAGAATGACTGTCATGATCGCCACCTGTCGGGCACGAGCTATCGATGCCTTGAATGTTTATGTATGTTATCCATAATGTTATGTGTCTAATTTGTAAAAAGAATTGGATTATGTAATTAGTGAATGGTGTCGAGGCATGTAGCTATAGCCGTGGATCGTCTGAAAGTAAAGCCGTACATTTCATTGATTCAATTAGACAACTGATTAGCATCGTCCTCAAGTGTTTACAATTTCATTGAAAGTTTCTATTTAAATAGCCTGCACCGATTTAGAAGATGACTCACCGATTGGTTACCTTTTCAATTCATTAACAGACTAAATATTCACTGCTTAACCTAAGTTTCCTAATGACTGTTTCAATGAATGATTAAACGATATACAAATTAAAAAGACTGTACCCAAGTTCTCGTGTTCCTACTCGGCGACATGATGATTCATCTAGAGTTTGAATCCAAGTGCTTAGGAATGCTTAGCAGTGTCTGCAGTCTGCACTATTCTTGGATCTTCTGAAATAGACCAGACAATACCGCCACTACTAGGACCGCCGGTACCATTGTGAACAATCCAGCTTGCATCAATAATAAATTAATTTTCTATTTGTACCCACATACTGCAAGACATTTTACTCACCGTTTCTGCAGTGGCCGTAAAGATTTAATCAAGTTTCTAATATTTCACCGACTACCCTAAATTACGGTCGAACAGTTTTAAACTTTACTACCTCGTGGTCGCGTCACCGCTGAAAACCGGTCAAGCGTGAGTTGTACGTTAACGCTATGAACAAGAAGTATGTAACTATTCTTAGAAAAACTATTTACTATTCGTGTAGTAAATAGTTTATAGTAGTAAGAAAATTATGAATACTTGTGACGCCTATGTCAGCTTGTATTTTCAATTGATGATGAATCATGCTGTCATGTTCATTTTTAAAAGACACTTGAATTAGACTGATTAGTTTACTCTTCTACTTTGCCTACTGTCATCAGCAATACATAGGCCTACATGGGCACTTATAAAACGTCGAGAAAAGATGCCAGAACTCCCCAGCAACGTAGCAGAAAACTTCACAAGCTCGCGGAAAGAGTAGATTCTTAAAGAAGAAAAACAAATGGGGCTCGAAAATACACATTTTCGCTTGCCAGTCAGTTAACTATTGCAATATTAACCTTTGAGCCTACAAGTACAACAGAAAATTAACAGGAGCTGTCGTTTTTAACCTACTCTGTTACTTAAGTAAACAATGTTCACGATTTCGTGTCTTTATTTCGTTTCAGATTCTTTAAAAAAAACGGAACATAAAAAAATGCGTATCGTCGCGCGTGAGTTTTGGCAACAATGTCGATTATTTCAGCTTTGTTTGCGTGTTCAGTTCAGATCACTGCCAGGCGAGCGACTGACCAATAGATTCTTTGTAGACGCGAATTCGTGATTGTTTTGTTTTCTTTTGATTATTTATTGAGGTGGGAATGTTGCTCATCGTTTTCAATAACTTTACTTTTCTTTAAATTTGCTACTGCCTCGTTGCTAGCGGTAGCAAACACTACTACCGGGCATGAAGTACTGGTTTTCGTTCTCAGGTCAGACAGTGGTATTGGCTTTCCCATCATGGCCGTTGTTTGAATTCGTGTCAATAGACTTGCTCTTTATTGCAACTGACGATAGTTGGGTGTACTATTTACACCCACATTTTGCAAGCTCACTTGGCCGTACATGTCTGCTTAATTCTTCGGGATTACAAGCTGATGTTCTTTTCTGAATGCTCGTTTAAAAACTGCTCCACATTTAAATGGCTCATCTAATCCAATTGGCAAATGCGACCTCCAAGCCGTCTACAGCCCATCCATACGGGCGCAACAATAGCACTAAACTACACGCACAAAGGACCAATTGGTACACAATACTACCAGATGACTTCACGTGCATTCGTCACCGGCATCATGCATCTGAAGGTCGCTGCTTTGTAATGGTAACTGTTACTGATAGCGTTGGAGGAAAATGAACGGTAATAATAGATTGGCCGATTTTGTGGTCCTTAGTCACACAGTCACAACTGAAGAAATACCTTCCTAGCTTTGAATAATTAACTATTGTATTGTTAATACAAAGAATTTTATTAGCTAGCATACAAAGCTAATTATATTTGATGTTGTATAGTTAAAATGCGTAAATCGCAATCCCCCCTAGTGTGAGCCCTGAATGAAGAACAGAATGAAACGTACAATGTACACATGTATGTATGTGTGTGTCTGCATATTGACCATATTTGTAACATAAATAATATTGACTAAACTTTGTTTGCACGCATCGAACAAGTCATATTTACTATTATATTTATAGTAGTAGTAAGTTTGTTTACGGAACGAGAACATATTTTTAATTTTGAAATCGTTTGCGTTTATTAATTTCTAGACTTGATGTGCGATGCGACTGTGCTTACACACGTAATACATACGCATAAATGCATAAGTATGGTTTCGACCAACGATGCATTCACGATCGACACCTTAATGACTATGATAACACCAATACTTATCTTATCAAATGCACAGATGCATTAAAGATTCAGCTACTATCGAGGAATTCCAGTACTTATAAGTATTGCAGATAGTGTTCTAAGTATTTATGAAAGTAGAGAAAAGCTGGGTTGTGTTTATCGATTGGAATTGTCGATAGCGTTTGATAGGCACGTAGACCTTTCAAATTAATTCAATTAGTTTATAAATGAAAGTCTGACAACCAGTCTCACCAAGGGGTATCGTATTACCCAGTACTAACTAGGTTGTGGAGGTCAGATAGGCAGTCGCTCCATGTAAAATATTGGTATTCAGCTGCAACCGGTTAGACTAGAAGGTGACCCCAACATAGTTGGGAAAAGGCAGGCAGATGATGAGTTTTAATTGAAAAAAAAATCGGCCAATTTCGGTCTTCTCCTACTCATATTGCCATCCACATTGATACTTAAAACTTTATTTACGAAATTGTGCCTATCCCTTTGTATCACATCACACCATGGCAACCATTTACCACACAACATTTTAGGCACCGGTTGATTTTCAAACACATACTTTCACACATCAAAAACACCTTTCTCAGTAACTTCTTATTATTAAAAAAATGCATGTAACTGAAGACAGTGATGTCAGTGATCTTACTTTGATGCTGCCTGTACCATTGATTGACCTAAAGGCTACAGTATCAATAATGTAATTCAATTTGCAACCCAGTATGAATAATGAATGGTAATGTATCTCCCGAGGATACTATACTATACTGTAGTGAATATACCTATCTTAAGGAGCGATGCGTGGAACTGTGCTTTTGCAAATTGTATTGCGTTATTTAAATCTCCACGTTATTTCGGGGATATAAGAATCATTGCTATAGTCGCTCCATGTAAAATACTGGTATTCAGTTGCATCTGGTTAGACTGGAAGCCGACCCCAACATAGTTACGGAAAAGGCTGGGATGGTGATGAAGTTGAAGGACCATGTTATTTATATATACCGTTGGATTTAGTTTGATTTGATTTTATTTTATTTGGTTTTATTTTGATTTTATTTAATTTTTTCTGATATTGTTGGTTATATCTTGGGATTACTATCAATTTATGTGTGGCAATGGGTGTTATTTACCTGAAATAATTGAATTTATTGATTTATATTCGGTCCTTCGCTTCTTCGATGATACTGTTAAATTGTAGTGGTCCAATACTTCGTCACTCCACAACATCGTCGGTCGTGGTCCTTCTGATAAACAGACACAATTCTATAATTAGATATCGTGCTTGTAAGCGAATATTGACATAATAATTGGCTTCATTTAATTTAATTTATTCATTAAATATTTATAGCCCACTCAGCATTCAGTTGTCTGAATTGACATACTTGAATATTCTCGTCGCTTGTTATGCTCATCGTCGTTGTCGAGAATAACCTAGTTTCCTTTTACGACGCTACGTCTAAGAAAAAGAAGTCTTTGGCGGCGTTAAGACCTAGATTATTCTGTACTATCTTAGGCTTTAAAATAAAAATACAAAAAAAATGCAAAAAAAAAAATTGAGCATCACTGACTCGTAGAAGAAATAATTACACACATACAGTCACATTACATACACAACATTACTAATTCACTTCAATCCAATTCATAACAGTTAAATTTACTTAATTCAATTAATAATTAATAATAAGTCATACATCCCCACGTTTTTTCGTCCACACACGTTTTTATGTATAATTAATCATTTTCCTCTGGGCTTAGATGGATAGATAGAGTACACTCTTATAGAGTACACCAAAATAGTTACATAGCTCTTTTTCAAGCTGAGCCAATCACTGCAGGGCAGTACTGCTAGACGTGTTGCTGCGTTACGGGGGACAATAAGGTCGGGGGAAATGAGTCGATTCTAGCTACAACTCTTCACTTTAAACCTAGTCCTTGTATCTTCTTGAACCCTCAACGTTTATCGTAGCGATGAGTCACTGCGTCGATACCGGACTGTTGACCCCAATTAGAATCTGCGTGATCGCGCTAACGATATTATCTTACCGTGATTAATGTACCGATGTCGGAGATGTTTCAGTTTGTTTTGCACTGATTTTTTGGCGTTCTGAAGGGTGATAAGGGATCAGGTGCTTGAACTGGGTTTTAAAAGCATCTGTCTTGAAGGGATTGTGATTTAACCGGAGCATCATACTCCTACCCTTATCCCAATATATTTGGGCTCGGCGATATGTCTTCCTCTTCCATACTTCTCGTCTATGAGTCGCCATCCCAGTGGTCCCTTTCTAGCCATATAATCGTGTTTATATTATCGTGTGTGTGTGTTTAATCGTGTTTTGTCTCTGCATCACCCTAAGGTAGACTGGTAGAAAATGCCCAAGGCATTAAGTCCGCCTTTGTACATTATGTGCATAAAGTTTTAATAAATAAATAAATAAAATAAATAATCTCATCATCATTATCACTTGAGCAAGGTATGCCATCGAGACATGGTATGCAGGACGCTTTCTCGCAGACACAATTTTCACACACAAATAGCAGAAAACGTACATAGATTTGGAAAGTGCAAGATTCGAGTCGTGAGCAATAGTGAAACTGCGAACAGACCATGAGCCTTCGAACAAAACTATCTGTTTACGAAATATCTAAAAAAATATGTATCTTAAACCCATCAATTTGAATTTACAAGCTCACCAACAAACATAACATGTCTTCAGTACAGTTCTATAAACTTAGAGAAACAAACACACGTCAATATGTTCCAACTAAATCTTTCAGCGTGTTTGTCGACCGTCTGTGTTTACGCCATGTCGAGACAGCCCGGTGAAATGTCCGAGAAAGCACCACACCGCACGTTCCGGACGTTATTTAATATTATATTAGGAGTGAACATGGTGCGATGGAGATATGAAGTTTATTTGCGGTGCAAGGGAAAAGCGTAGCGAGACACGAATGAAAGAAAACTGTAAACAGAATTGAGAATGATGATCGCAAGATGTCAACCTTCTTCTCACGACGTCAACCCATAAAAATAGCTCATACTACCGAAACATACTTTGAGAAAAATATCAATAAATCTGTACTTAACTTATCACTGTCAAGGTGCTAGTCCTGGCAATAATATTTTTCTTGTTCTATTTTACTAGGGGTCGGCGCTACACTTTTTCTTCTTCTATTATTTCCTGTCAACCGTCCCCGACCTGTCTGATGTGCTAGCCCTAGCAGTATTAAGTCTAATAATAACTAATCATCATCTGCCTAGCCTTTTCCCAACTACGTTGGTGTCGGCTACCAGTCTAACCGGATGCAGCTGAATACCAGTATTTTACATGGAGCGACTGCCTATCTGACCTCCACAAACCAGTTAGTACTGGGTAATACGATTTAGACTGGTTGTCAGACTTTCGGGTCAATAACTACCTGTAACGACTGTCAAAGATCTACAAATGACAGCCGGGACCAACGCCTTAACGTGATTTCTGAGGCAAGGAGGAAACCCGGTATGTAATGGGTGGTCACCCATCCATGTAACAACCTAGGCAAGCGCGGCTTAACCTAAAGATCGACCCGAGCGGCTGTTATTATTGAGTCACGAGCTCCTCAAGTCTCCTCAAGTGTAATAATAACTAAGGCTCTAATAATAAACATCAGGTTGATCTAGTAAACAACTTATCTACCAATTTACCTGTCTGTCTATGTCACTCAAATTCGAACATTTTTACTTGCCAATGGTCAGCTTATCAACTAACATCGACCTCCTTTTTGTAAGCAACCAATCCAGAATGCAATTTGCTGAAATCAAGAAGGCTTGGAACTTGATCAAGACTCGTTGGCCACACCCTCCTTCTTCTATAACTTAGTATCAACACCCCTTGCGATGTTTACCCGATACGAGTACAATTCCATCGGGGACGTGTGTTGGTGAAAATGTTCCGAGAAAGCTGCACGCCTTGGAATGAAACACGAGGAGTAAACATTGCCTCTGTTCCATATGTGTATGTAGCTGTGTCGGTTATTGTAGTTATGTTGGGTGCCCTATAAACGGTTGTTTCCGGAATCTTTCCGATTTATATTTAGAGAGGAATACATACATAAACTGTCTTTTTACCCAAGAGTACATATAGGCGGAAGCCATAGAACGCCAAATGCTACGATCCTGACAGAGGTATTCCTTTTGCATCGTCCACGTTCATACTTAGAAACTTACTTAAAACAAAAAGGTTTTTGTCGTGTTTGATCTTTAGTAGTCATAATACATATTCGTCAAGATTTTACGGAATATGTAAGTGGTGTGGTTCTATCGGGCGGGCGGTATGAAATAATCCTTTTTCCATCGTACACAGTCCAGGGGTCAAAAGAAAGGGTTTGATTTATAGCAGAACTAAGATATTTTTCGCAGCTCATAAATATAAATTACTTGACGACGATATTTTATGTTTCAATATGGTCCTTTGCGACGAGTTCTACAATCTGTTCTATGTGTTGCCATAAGGCTAACTCACTTAGTGTCAATTAAGCTAGCTAAGATCCTGATCCTGACTTCCATCGTGTGTCACACATAAGACGTCTAAATTATGATGCCAGGCGGATGGCAACGGTCGCCAACCCGCGCATAAACTCAAATGATTATGGAGGAAGATCCTCCCTCTTAAGTAAACGAGAAAGACGTCTAATGAAAAATAGTCTTGTACGTCTGAAACGTGTAATTTATGTATGTTATTCACCATTAGTTTCTGTTATATGACCTATCACGATTATATGAATTACGTAGCTAGTCTGAGAACTTTGTGTTTTAACCCTGAAAGCAGCATTGAGATAGGAGTCCTATCTAATGAGTTGTTTTGTAATGATTTAATGAAGTCATAGCCTACTTGCTACCTTTTTTTAAATACTTGCTATATTACGGTTTCATTTCCTGCCGGGACTGTATTTAGTCGTACATTTAGTTGATGTCGGTTTTCTGTGATGGCTGGTATTTTCACTATGCGATACAGACTACTTAACTAATCTAAGGGATAGTTTTACATAGATGTCTTCTTTTTTTGGTTTTTGGCAGATAAAATCTTCCTTTTCATTGTGAAACTGGCATTTAACCTCGCCTACAATTAAAATTGATTTAACAAATATCTAACTAATCAATTATTATCTTTCCGTACAGTTCCTCTCACAGTCGCGTGAACAATACTCATTAACAATCACGATCATCTAACTAATGACTTTATTGTGTTTGTTTCAGGTATAGTGATGCCGTGGTTACATTTAGACTAGCTTGGTCATCTAGTCCTGCTGGTGACTTCATCGTCATGACGGTATTAAGGTAACTAGGTAATGTGGTGACACATGGACTAAGTGATTGAAGGAAATTGTGTATGAAAATCATGATAGTAATCTGAGGCAGCTGAGTTTCAGTGGGATGCGGTATTTGATGACTGCAATTAACTTGGCCACCAACTGGACCCAAAAATTTAAAAAGTCGAAAGAAGAAGACTCTCAAACAACTAATTATTTACGTGATAACATGGATCTGGTACGGTTGCAATTTTTGCTTACACGTGACGAAATAGGTGTTACTAATTATGCTGTCTTAATAGCACGGAAAATGTTATGCTTAATGAGGCATCTAATAGCGAGTGATTATGTTTTTGACGAGGCCACAGTGACCACAAACTGGTCATCTAGTTGTAGACTTGTGGGAGGTGACGTAATTCTTTTTAATTATTTAAAAGGTGACTTGTGTGTGAAATGTGGTTAAGGTTTATGGTTGAATGTCGTGACAGAGTACGACTATGCATTAGTATGTTCCTGCAATTTTATTTTAATTAAACCTCTAACACATTAACTAACATGGTGTTAATGTTTTCAAAACATTCTACAACCGGTACTAACTTACGAAACTAAATTACGAAACAGGTTTTGGTCCTTTGTCTCCCACATGCAGTAATTCTTTCATTAATAAAAAACGTAAGCAAAAATTGATGATATCCTCAGTTTTTGTTAGACTAAGCTTTTCTTACGGCAACCTCAAGCAATATGTCACTAGACATAAATGTCCTTTTAACAATATTACTAATGGAAGAACGGTATCAAATAATTGATCCTAACCAAATAAATAAAAGACAAAACATAAATCCAATCTGAAACTGCCTATTAGCTTACCATGAAAACGATTCGAATTACAATAATTTTACGACGTAATATTTATGATGTCATTTATATCTATAACAACCACATAAACCTAGATGACGTAAAACCACCATAAACTATGCTAGTCCCCTTTCCAATAGGAAATGCTCCCGCCATGGAAATTGCATGCGACGTACCCCGTTGCGGTGTATGTAAATTATACATGGTAACACATACATGGCTGTTTTAATTTTTAACCCTATACGGTGAGGATTAAGTTCTATTTTCGTGTAGAAGTTGTCGTGAATGCGTGACTCTTGTTGCGTTTTTATTGGTTCCCTTGAAGAGAAACGACGAAAGTTTTGTTTTTGCGTCGCCTCACCCTTGGAATGTTTTTTGTGACTTGTACCGAAGGACTAACTTTTTTATAAATGTACTGCGACAGAAATTGATGTAACAGACTTATTATAATACAGTAAACCGTACTAGCTTCTTGAAAATCAGCCTTACAGTTAATGCTCATGTCACACGTGCATACTTGCTAATTGTTACCGGTGATGCTGTTGATGGTTTTGAATAATTTGACAAAACTTTCTTAAACAACTACGAATTCTCGTTACTGCTTATATTATGATAATTGATTGATTGTTAAGAAAAAGCTCACAAGAACTCATTATTTTTTCGCGAAAAGTAAACATAGCCAAAGATCACGTCCCACAAACAAACAGTTAAAGAATTTGGTCCAAAGAGACTACGTTGATCAGTCGCCAGACAAAGTTAGATCGATCGTGCGTAACGTCGCCCCATTAGATAAACAATCACGACTTTTGTGTTAACAGAGACAGTAGGGATGTCGACCCCGAATTACTGTGGATAAACCCCATACTCGTCTTTAACTAAGATTTATTTAGAGAATCAATCAGAATAGTCTTGCTAGCGGGCGTAGTTCAAGCTGTGTTGGTACAGATCTGAAAGCTCGTAATTTCCATTACTGGCTCTGATTACGGCTTAGATGAATGATAAGTGAACAAGGATTTACCGCAGATCATCATCATTCTCCCACCCTTATCCCATTTCATTTGGGGTCGGCGCAGCATGTCTTTTTCTTCCATAGTTCCCTATTACTCCTCAGTATCTCGTATTTTTTTACTCCCCTTCTTTTTTAACCATCCACATTCATGTTACCACAACGAAAATTTCCTCATTCTTCCGCATCACCGAAGATACAAAAACAATATCACTTGACGCTGAAAGCCTAGAAACTTCATAATAGGATCACGTCAAAATAAAACACAATATCTTTTAAGCCACGTCCATCACAACCCTGTATCAGACAGGGAGGGTTTGGGGTAGGCTGTCTACACCCCTCAACCCTCACTAGGGGTGGATTGCGCCTTTCATTTTTACCATAATACTATGCGATGTCACGCTAAGTGACGCAATTTTGAATTAGGCTATTTTGTCGTCAGGAATTGCGTGTTTTGTCGTTTTTGGGGGGCGGTTTATTTGTTGTTATGATATTATGGGGTTGATAAATGACGGAAATGCAAGATGAGGGACACAAAGGCCAGACAAAGAATGGATGAAAAGTACAGAAAGATGGACTAGTAAAACGACTCCCTTTTTGTCGTCAAAGATACGACCGAATTTGGCGATTAAATCTTCAATAACATGTAAATAAACATACAACGAATAAAATTTTGAAACAAAGGCAAGGCTGGAAATTAAAAGCCTCCAACAAAACAATGCTCGCAGCCTCCACGACGGATAATGAAGCGTTACAACTCCGACACGTTATTCATTTACATGTCATCAGCATTCTCCCACGTTTGCGCTCAGAGTGCTTTTCAAGCCACCACAAGCACCTCATTAAATAAAACCTACGTAGAAAAGCTTTCATACTCGTCTGCAAATGAAAAAGTATTGTTAACCTATTTGGGCATAACAAGAAAATAACGGTGATGGATGCTATAGTCATCACAATGAGCTTTGCCCGACCTCCCCCGTTCTGCAAAGCCAATTCACAAAATAAACAGATTATTTGAACAAGCATCCCAAAAACATGCAGCAAACAAACCATATTTTGGCCACAAAATATGTAACCGGTCCCCCGAGTAAGCTGAAATGTCCTGTACCGTAATAAATATACCAGGGCAACAGGAAATGTGAGAGGTAATTCCGCTCTTCAAGAAATTTAGGTGTTCCGGTAATGTACGGAATGTCGCCTGAAATATGAGGACGACTGTGGGTGTAAATAACAGTCTTTTGATCTTGTTTCCTTTCATATTACCCAACTCTTTCGACTGCAAACGTATTATTATGTGAGAAATAATTTTGCGTCATGAATATCGAGTTGGCGATACCTTGTGTACCGAAATTTCACGAAGGTCTTGTAAATTGGAGATCTTGCCAATGTTCCATCAAGATCATATCAGCCTATCACAGTTCCCTGCTGCCTTATAAAGGCTTTACATATTTTAAAGTAATGATTTTCAATTTACGACCGTCTACCAAATTATGTTGATCCTTGCCAACGCCATCGCTCACTGGTGTTTACACTGTGCCTCCCTGTTGTACTAAAATGGCGACCTTTGCCGCCCCTTGTTGAGTCGTGCTATGAATTTTATTTGCAATTCCCTCGGTACTTTCGGTACTCCACCCTCGTGTGTATTTAGTGACGGCCCGATATTAAGTGGTATTTCGACAGTTGCGAAATTATGTAGCCCAAATTGAAATGTAATTTCCTTTTTCCTTGTATTATTAATAGACCTCAGCCGCCAAGTTGGTCATTCCAATAACTACTTAATTTTGCTGCCAATTCAATAGAAAACTCGATTGGATTTTTAATTGACTTGGCAACCATTGAAATACAATTATTCAACCCTTATCTGAATCCGACTCATACAAATGAACCGACAATGAAACTCCAAAACATTTCGTTCTCAAATTAACGTCGGAACAAATCGTGAGGGTAACGTGAAAATCCGGAATAGTATCAGTTTCAATTAGCGTGTTCGCCGGGATTTAATGACGTGTCTGACTGCTGCCGCCGCCCGGTCCGGAACGCTCGTGACCCGGAGGCTGTCGACCGGACGTAACCCGTATCTCGCCACCGAATCCCGGACGCACGATCAATATTGCGTTAAATCTAGACAGGTGACGGGAACGTTTGCATGCACTAAAGTATACCTTCTGTTCATTTATGGAAATATATTTTCCGGGCATGGTTGCATCGATGAAATACTTTTCGCATTGCAAAAATGCCAGATTTGAAAATTCGAGTGCTGAAATTTCTTCTTAAGAAAACAGTGTGTTGTGGTTGTAACTCAATCTTGAATTTCTTCGTGAAACGTTTCTTATTTCGGGATCCAGGTGTTAAAATGATCAAGTACATCAATTATAATTCATAATAACCTTGGAGAAAACGGAAATTGATTTAAAGATTATGTACTGTTATGATTTTGTAGATTATGTACTGTGCGGGATCTTTTTAAAGTGCAGTTCAGAAGTTGTCTCGCGTTCAAACAATATGGTCGCGAAATCTCTGTTGTGACTTGAGGGTACTTGAAGAAAGTGACAGTGCTTTGAATACTGTCTGGCAAGTAAGTTGAGTAGTATCATCCATTGAATGTCTTCTACAGGGGATAGGACAACGATTTTCATCCTGAACACTTTCTTTTGTGAACGGTGACAAAGGCAGGCGCGCGTTGCAAAGTTTGAATAGTTTGAATGTGTCCAGGAGATTGGAAAAGTTTACCGAGATTGTGGGCGGATGACTACCTTTTCTTATCTTCCGCGTCAGGAGAATATCTTATGAAATTGCTAAGATAATCATAACTTATGCTGTTATGAAAATTCTGCTGTAAATATATGTGTTAACTAGCTGTAACCCGCTTAGTTCGCGTGAAATGATTATAAAAAAAATATTACTTACCTTTTTGAATCGGTATTTTGTTAACAATTTGAAGGGTTTTATTTTTTTGCACGGAACCCTAATTATTTTTCTAAAATAGAAATAGCCTAAGTTAGACCTTATAACAGCAGCTATCTGCCAGTAAAAGTCCCGTCAACATCGGTCAAGCCGTTTCGGAGATGAGCAGTAAAAACATATAAACAGACAGACAGACAGCCAAAAAATTAAAAAAAATGTGTTTTTCTTATAAGTGCCGTATATTATTTCATATGCATTCAGTAAAAAGCTGTTATTTTGATATTACAAACAGACACCACAATTTTATTTATTTGTATAGAAGCCATTGATTGGTCCCATGTGTAATAAAACTTCCATGATGGTTATGTGCCACATTGTGCGCGCAAATTGTCAGCAATTACACGTATTTTTGGCGAAAGTTAATAAATAAGCTTAAAAGCACAGTAAATAAATTGACAGCCTGTTCATTTATGTAAGTGCATGGTTGGCGGATTGGTGGTAAAGTGATAGTCATTGCGTGATGGTGCGATATCCACTGCCATAGCTTTTATTCATTTTTCGGAACCTTTTTGTGTATTGCTGATATCTGCTGGTCATTGTGTTGCGCGCTTCCTAACTGTAATTCTAACTCCTTTTTATCCTCCGGCCCAATTTTACCCCGAAAGACCGGCAGCATATCTCCGTACAAACATTCTCTTAGTCATTTCAGTTCGTGGAGCACGTGTAAATATCACTAAGAATGCAAAATATGTGTTACACCATTCACCTACTTTCCCATCTATTCAAAACTCTTTGACTTTGCGCCAAAGACGGCTGAGTTATCACCTGCATAGCGTAATATGTAAAATATTCTCGAGTACAACAGGTAGGTATATTATGATAAAGTGGCACTGAACCCGTGGTAATTGATTCACCAAGTGTTGGCGGGTTGCCAAAGCCCCTACTATGGTGCTTTTAAAACGAGTTGCAGGAATTTTGTTGTTGTATTACTTGGTCGTTTTGGGTTGTCGATTGTTTTCAGTGGTCTTTTACCGCTGTTGGTCATGTTAATTTTTTGCTTTGTTATAGAACTTGCATAAGTTAAAGTTTATATTCTTCTTCTCGAATCAATGTCTCAGATTTTTCCCCGAATAGTACTTAGCGACCTGGATAGCTCTGTTAACCAGTTTAATATTGACCTTATCAAACAAAGCAAAAACATCTTAGCTTTTGCAAGCCATTTTTTTCAACCGATTTTCGTGTTTCCCAATGTGTTTATTCTATTCAAATACTTATACCTTTATGATTCCAAATTTTAATGTCCTTACAATTTTTGTGAATAATCCTTTTTTGAGAAACCAAGCATTCCTTCTCATGAAACGAGTAGGTAATTTTATTTAACTTCATCTGGCAACAAGGAAATTTTTTCCTAAAAATCTGCCTCACTCGTAGAAACTGGGGCACCAGTAAGTAATCTAGTTATGTGAAAAGTTAATCCCGTTTATTGAACGCGGGATTAAACTGCGGCCTTTGTTTTAGAACGGGCTTAATTTACTGTTATGGGGAGAGTTCTGTTAATTGTTCCGGTGGCTACAGGATTTCACAGTAGTTAGTGGGAATGGATTAAAAATGATTGCTTTTCTGGGGGTGTGGCTCTAATAAGTGAAATGGAATCGTAATCAGCTGGATTACGATTCTAGTCTCGTTAAAGAAGCGTGAATTGAAAAAATGGGGTTATCCGGAGTGCCGGCTTCCGGGAACCTAATCTACCGGTCAATTCATATGCCTGTTCTTTCACGAAAGTTGGAAAAAATTGTGGCTTAACTGTAAGCGACTATAATTTAAACGGAATCTGTCCAGTTCGTCCTGCCATCACCTTCGTTGTCTACCGTAACCCTGTTTTATTGTCACTGAGTCTTTAAGGTTCACCAAAATAGCAACAATTTCGATTTCATTACTGAAAATTTGGCTTCCAAAAACAAGAAGTAATAATGACGTCGCAGAGGTTTCTTTGTCCAAAAGGAATGTACGATCTAACTTGGTTGCCACTCATTGGCCGTTTTGTAGTTTACAAATTCGTTGACCTACAGAAAAACTTAACGCTCTGTTGACTGCAGTTACCGGGACGGGACACAAAGCTTTTTTTCCCAACAGGTACGAGTGGACGAGTTTTTAATTATACAAGGGAAACTGGTAGCCATAGCTTCTTACTTCCTGTCATAAATAATAAACTAACTATCAAATGCTAATTATATATATGTGAGTTTATGTGGTAAGGTCTCGTTGACCGACATGTCGGCTTCGCGATTTGTCATCGTTGACAGGGCAAGGCACTTGTATGTAGGTACTAGGAATATGTGCTTTGGTAGTAGGTATCCTAATCGTCATGTTTATGTGCACCAATAATTTGAAAATGGACTTCAAACAGTTTCGGGTCTTACTAGACTCACTGGACTTCAGATGGTTTCAGGTCTAGATGGGCCCACGTCCTCAACACATGAATCACTCTAGGGTGAACACTGTGACCAATTCTGTTTGTAAAAAAAACCATTGTAAACAATGGAAGTGAAGTAATCTTACAATTTGAATGGCTTGTCGTTATCGGATATGCTGTAGGTCCGAGCTACTCAACCGTGAAGGCACGACCATTGTGGAATATCTGCGCAATAGTGAGTATCGTTTATTGAAAGAA
Organism: Noctua pronuba; assembly: GCA_905220335.1. Lineage (NCBI taxonomy): Eukaryota > Metazoa > Arthropoda > Insecta > Lepidoptera > Noctuidae > Noctua > Noctua pronuba. The sequence continues at coordinate 716,976 of LR999913.1, forward strand.
CGCAGAATAGTCGTATTCAGATACTACTCTGATACAGATTAAACGCCACAGACGCACAAGTGTAGGTTTTAATTTTCCGGAATGAAAGAAATCTCATTTTAGCTCACCGGTCCCTTAGGACCACTTAAATTGAAGGAGTTCAAAATGGAAGCGTAGCAAACAGACAGAATCCTAATACCGATTTTACAAGTAGTACCAAAGATGTATAAAGTCCAGATACTTTCTTTGAATAAGGAGGAAAAGGTTTTCCAATACTTATTCTAAACCGCCTACTTTCAACACTTGTGTCAACATAACTAATTTCTTTCTTCAAACATTGAGCAAACGCCTCTTGGAAAACTTCATGTTTGATCGATTTGACGTAAAGTAAGTTTTGTGTGCGTGTCTGCGTGACTGATACTCATTTACTACTTAGGTACCAATGATATGTTTATGTGTGTGAATGGATACGCGGCTACGATAACAGTGCTATTATTGCAAGTATTGCATTGATTGACAAGTATTTCAAGGATATTATTTAGTATGAAGAAAAAAATATTAAGGATACGATGAAGAAAGTGGTTTACTTACGGGTCAGATAAAATCCGGTTCGAAGGACCAATTCTTTCTCACGTCTGTAAATCTGTTATTTTATCAAGAGTTGAGCCTGCATCAAGTCGTATCCATTGGTATTTTAATGTACAAACCAAATTATCTTAAAGTAGCAGAAAGATAATGGATACTACTCTTTGACCGCACAAACGCGGGATTTTCCCCAAACAATTTACCGCCAAATAAAAAATGCCTACGCCAGACACATCGATGAAAGTTAAAGCGCGTTTGACAGATGAACAATGAGCGAGTGACGTGGAAGGGACCCCTTGTCGACTATTGTGGGCCATTGTGTGGTAATGTGGGGAAACCTGGCGCTTGAGCACCAATCAACATGGATTATGCCGCCATTGATGAACTGCGTGATTTTTGGACGTTCATTCTGTATGTTGATTTCGGTTTTTTGACGAAGAAAAGGAAAAGCATTTATTGAGACTCGTACAGGAATATAACAATGATGGATGAATGACAAATGATGATGAAAGAGTATACAGACAGAATTAGCATTTTGTTAAACCCAAATAATGGCGTGCATATTATTATCTCTCGTATTCATGGCAGTAGATCATTATTTTTAGGATTAGACAAGAACCACAGAACGTCACCTGCTACGATCCTTACATACTCATTTTGCTTTATCCACGCTCATACATCTGTGGGCTTACCATGAGTTTGAAATGTATTATTCGTTATCGAATACTATCGCCCTGTCTCTTTCATATTCCTCAACTGTTTTACGACACGAGAAGTATATCCGATAGTTTTCGATATCGAGGACAGTTTTTTACAAACTCATGGTAAGGGCACTAGTCATACACGCGTGCTGGTTGCGAGTACCACGCAACGTCTTTCTGAAGAACCTTACGAATAATGTCAGTGTAAGTCTTTTTATGGTGCATATTATATGCAGAGTATGCTAATAATCTTGATTACACGATCAACCGACTGCTAAATCTTACAAACAATTGTAGTCTTGACTCGACCCTTCGTTCCCCAGGGACTACTGTCACATCTGCTTGTCTCCAACAAATAAGTCTGTAGAGATGGGTCAGTGGTGCATTCGAGTAACCATTAAAAGATTAAATACAACAAAGAAGTCGTTTGTGTGTGCCCACCCTATCGTCTGGTTCTCTGTCTGTGTCTGAGGCCACTAATCTTCCATCTTTTTACTCCCCTTTTATTTTTGGTAATTGTTTTGGTCTTAGGGTATGGCCATACCTGACCGAAAATACTTTGCTTCGCTTGTTGTACCTACGGTTTCCATGCAACGTACAATATTTGATTAATATGCTGTTGTGTTCGAATCTAAGTTTTTAACTATATTTCAAATTTTCAAAAAAAAAACTTGGATAAGCTGTCTTGCAATTTGATTACTACACTCCTAAACGCGTTTCGGAGCTTTTTATAGAAGTGTGAAATTTAGAATCTTCAATGTCTAATAAACTTTGAGTTTGAAACAACGGATCGCGTCAGTAGAAGCTATAAGCTATCAACTACCAAGCCATAATATTTGACTTGCTCCACTACCGGTCCACGGATGTTCGCGTAACTCCAGTTAGATGTGGGTCTATCCTAACAACGGGAACCGGTTCAGTGAGTTTCGGGACAAACTCGTATTTTACCCGCTGTCTCAGACTTGCAACTTTGTATGAATAAATTCTAAGCCGTCTTTCTTTATGAGTTTAATTTGTAAAGATATGTTAGTAGTGTGAATCTGTCTGGGTTCAATTTTATGGAGATACGGCTAATTTTGTTTAGATATGGGGTGTTTTGTTTGAATTGGTGTATTTATTTTCTGCGAGTTGTCGTAATTTGTATGAAATATTGGTCTTTGCGTCATGTTCATGAGTCACATAAGGCAAGGGTGCTTTTTACTGGCTTTACTCATGCTTTGTTATGTGCTGCATTGTTACATGACTCACGATTAAAAAAATATATATTTAACTTGGTTTTATACCACTTCTAGGCCTTACAATGGTACAAAATTATTTCAGATTAATTGAAAGAATCGCGATTTGGTCCTGATTTGCAAGAAATTCTCTACGTTGAATAAAATGCTAGACAAACTGACAGACAGATGAAGATTAATATTTTATCTCATCTCACTTTAATATAAAAACATCTCAGCTTTACAAGTTCCCAAACACTTCTCGTACAACAGCCACTTTCTGGCACTTAATAACACCACAGCTCATAGTTTTTCTACCATACAAGTCATACAACCCGTTCCTGCTCCGTGATTGCTGTGCGAGCGGTCGTTGACCCCGTGACGTCACGCCTAACTGTGCCGGCCCTGGCGAGTACTTTGATAATAGCTGGTACTACATAGTTGATAGTACATAGCATGTGTGTGATTTGTTCGTGGTATAGAGAAACTAAAAGGGTAATGATAGGTGGTTGACATCCATCCATAGTTCCAAACAAGGATAGCTGTATTCGTATCAAGAAGAGACTATAATTAAATGTCAAGCGTCAATGACCAGCTATGACATTACTGATGCCGAAACCAGAGGATTTGAAATATACACCGAGAACTAATCCAGTTAACAAGACTTGTGCCTTTCAACTCATGACGTTGTTATTGCCATTACAATATTAAGAGAAGGTTCTGGATTAGCGTTATTTATCTCATCCATAAAATAACGAAAGAAACGAACGAAAAGTGTGTCAGTCTTCTTTCTTTGAAACTAGGCACCGCTGAAGATTGTCGTTTCACAAGAATTGTCATTTTTGTTAACTTCCATAAAGGCCTTTACTTGAAAAGAGATTCTATGACATTTCAATCTGAATTGTCGCAGATCACTATAAAAATGAGAGATATTTTTAAATACTTCAAAAATCTAAATATTTTGTAACACATAGGCCTACAATGACACTTATAAAACATCGAACTTCAATCACAAACAGTCAAACATGCCATGCCATAAATTCATTTTCAGTTCAAAGATGCCATGCCATAAATTCATTTTGAATCTCTTTTGTTCTTATTTCATCTTCGTTAGTACAGTTTTGTCAAATTCTATTTATTTCGCGCAAACGAATAGAATTGGGTCGAGTTTTATTTACCCTGCGGTCAATACTACCTGAATAACCCTCTGCTGGAACCTACTCAGGTTAGATTCGGAGTAGGATATTTCTGGATCTTCTTTTTCTGAACTTGCTAAGTTCGGTTAGCATGAAGAGACAATTCGTGGTGGAAGAATCTGAAGACTAGAATCAAGGAACCAAGGAACCTGTATTAGCATTCCACAATACCGTTCATCTTATAATAATAGTAAACAAACTCCAAGAGCAATGCCATTTAATTCATTCTGTGACCCAAGTCAAACACAAGTAGGTCGTCTTATTTTCTGACGACGTTCAGTCTACGTTTTTCCGTGCGCGAAAACTAGGTTAAAAGTGTAAAGCCATAAAACTACCTATTCAAAAGTAATCTACACGTAATACTACATTAGTACTCCACCATTATGCAGTGCTAGTTGAAAATCTCTCATTTCGTGGAACTACGTCCATTCTCATACACACGCGATCGCATTGTTTAAGCATTTAATCAGAGCACATTGTCATGCAAACGTGTGCGCGATTCCAGCGCGATTGTGCGCTAATATTCTTTGTCAATTGCTGGCTGAGCGTGTGTGTACACGGCCTAATGAAAAGCTTGCCATGTAGAAGAATTTGACGTGTTGGTTATTGGTGAACTGGTGGAAAATTTAATGAGTTATAGCCACTGAAATGTTATTGACAGCCAACCTCACGCAATAGTCCAGAAATGTTCTAAGAGACTGCTGTCCCTATTGTTTCGATCGCTCGCCGTGCTGACAGTATTTTCTAATGTTCGATCGCTAGCCGTAGATTTAGATCCTGCAAGAAATTACTCAGTGGATCCCAACTGGCAGGAAATGACGACACGGCAGGCCCAAAAAGATATGAGATGGACTCGTTTCTAAAGCATTGGCCTACACTCGCATTAGATCAAGAATAGTCGAAGGGGGGCCTTTACCCGGCAGTGGGACATAGCTAATAAAAAGAAATACAACCAGCATTTTGATTTCAGTAGAAATTTTAATAAAACTGTGTAAAATTCAAATTTTGTGGATATCTATCAATTCCTAGACATTTCATTCCAACCACCACATTTGTTTCCGGACCTACTGTTCACCATATGTCTACAGTTTGTCACCAAACGACCCAAGTCTCCATTCTATGTAGTTTCTCACGCTCATAACAAAATCATCTGCATGTATTGTCCCGACCACTGCTGCAATGACATCATTATTTTTATGGTGGACGTTATTAGCAGGTTCTAGTATGTTATTATTGTTTATTAAATAACCTTGACAATGTCTTGTATTTCTATGGTGTGTAATTCCTTAAACTGATTCTTATGCGGTTTCTCACGCAGCAGAGGTCGTTTAAGAATTGGTTCTTTACCAAACGTTACTAAACTCCTTCAGGTTATACAGCTTTTTAATGGAATCTAATCATAACTGGCGAAATGTGGCTGAACCACATTTGCCAAGCCTTCTCGAAGAACACAAGCATGATATTATGTTATACAAAACCATAGAGGTTACACAAAAGTCATAAGCTATATTGACTGCAGACCCTAATTGTACTAAATAGGCAATCTGTATTCTGTGAGATGCAGAATATTTTATTATAATGAATGGCTACATAGAAGTGTTAACAGAAGCTGTGTTGACTGTAGACTGGCAATTAAAACCTCGTGGTTTCTAATTATGATTCTATGAACTGATGTTATTGTGCCAGACATTCTTGGTAATAAACGGCCTGGAGACTTGGAGAGTCCATATTGTTTAAAATTAACATAACATCACATCTGTAATCCCCGTAGGGTTAGGGGAGGTGTACCTAATAGTACACCCACATTTCGCCAGGTATGGTTAAGTCCCATATAATACTGCAGAGGAAAAGGTCACCCATTGAGGAACGATGATCATTTGCATGGGACCAAATAATAATAATAGGATGAGCTGTACGTTGGAGCAAAGCCACCTGGGACCAAAATATTTGATAGGAGTCCAACATATCCCGTCGCTTTTATTTTACCGAATTTAATTTCGGAGTTTTGTTCGAGCACTCTTTAAACAACACTTCAAACGTATGCATCCGACTTTATTAAACTTTTCCAATCTCCCGGCAAAATAAACAAAACTGGGTCAGTTCGTGAAATCCTTCCAATATTCCTGTACTGTTGATATTCTATATGAGGTTGAGGCGTGCCTACAAATAGTGCTGAAGCGAGCTCCTGAGGGTAAACAGGCGATCCCAAACATGAATGTCACGATTGCGAGCCGCGCCCTTGCGGTTAGGTCATAACATAACCATGGTTGCTACCGAGGACAAATGGGTTATTTAACTACAGTTGGTCGTATTGGTTTTTTTTTCTAATTTTAGAGATACCAAGGATAATATTTGTGATTTTCGACGTTTGGTCCTTCGGGATCCGGTTCCAAGGACCATTTGCGTAATTGATATGTAAATAAAATGTTTGTTGGAGTTAAAGCAATGGATCGTATCGATGGATAGCCGACTGTTTTTACCTTTCCTTTAGATGCTTTGACTATTCGTCCTGTCCTGATATTGTAACTTGGGCTTTTGAGACGTTCAGATTGGAAGGTAATAATTAGCTGTTGTTTCTGTTATCTGTAAATATAATCATTATGAATGTGATCATAAAAGAAAGCACAATAATCTCCCAAAATGGAATAAAGATTCAAAGAAATAAATTGTTGTAGTATTCTTGGTGTTTTCGCCAGCCCTGAGTGTAGTGTTAATTAATAATCACATGTAGGTCGCTTATGTCATATTAAGTGAATTATTTGGGTGGCGTGTCCAAGGCTGGCCGCAAACGCGACGCACTCGCGATATTAAACTTATGCGTTAATTGTATTATATTTAGTTGTATTACAAGCCAGCATGCTTCGGCGGTTATGTGGTTATGAGTACAACATGTATTATAAAGAAGCTTATGCCCGCGGTTTCGCTCGCGTGGAGTTCGGTAATTGTCCCACGGGATGGTACTTCCGGAAAAAAAGTATTTTTTTTTGTGTTAATCCTGGTTATAAACTAAGATAGTTTAGTTGTTTAGTTTAAATTAAGTTGTTTTAGCATGAAAGAGTAAGAAATATCCGTCCTCACAAACTTTCGCATTTATGTATGTACTAGCTTATGCCCGCGGCTTCGCCCGCGTGGAGTTCGGGAATTGCCCACGGGATCTTACTTCTGGGATAATAAGTAATCTATGTATGTATAGTACATACATAGATTTACATGTACTTGCTTATAACTTGCAAACATTCGTTCATAGTAATATCAATTAAATTACATTTGAACGTGAAATATGATACCTTGGCTTGAGATTGGACACCGGTGACAACAATCAAATGATTAATTAGGAATTTATTTATAGACATTAAACTTTTATAATATTTAATATCAATGTCGCGTATCACGAGCCATCTGTAGAATAAACCATATTTACAGACGTCTACCTCAGAAAAATCCTACCTGCTTACTTAATAGTTTACGCCCCGCGCAACATTACGCGCCATGCGACCGTCTACGTGAGCTTCGAAGCCCTATTCGACTCTGTTGGGGGATGATTTTGATTTTGGAAAAAACTGTGATACAGATATCTTATAATTTTAATTTGAAAAGTATGTATACAAATTTTCAAGTCAGTCGACTCATAGAATAAAAAGTTTCACATAATATTCAACACCCCATTTCACCCTCCTAGGAGTGGAATTTAAAAAAAAACTGTTTCTTAATGGATACTTACTCTTCATAAAGAATGCACCCTCCAAATTTCATGTCTCTAGAACCAGACGATTGGGCTGTGCGTTGATATATCAGTCAGCCAGTCAAGATATTGAATTTTTAAATTGGGGGATGATTTTGGAAAAACTGTGATACACGTATCTCATAATTTTATTTGAAGAGTATGTACACAAATTGTCAAGTCGATCGACTGAGAGAATATGAAGTTTCATAGAAAATTCAACACCCCATTTCACCCTCTTAGGGGTGGAATTTCGAAAAATCCTTTCTTAGTGGTTACTTAATCTCCACAAAGAATACACCCTCTAAATTTCATGTCTCTAGGACCAGCAGTTTGGGCTGTGCGTTGATATCTCAGTCAGTCAGTCAGTCAGTCAGGACTTTGAATTTTATATGTATAGATGTAGAAGTAGATACAGATCATTTTTACGCGATAAGCCAGTGAGGCTTTGCCTTTGATTTTATAGTTGAGTTGGTTTTCAATTTATGTAGGGGGATGAGTGGGGTAGATTTTATCAGACCGTTTTTGATCTTTTGGTACAGATTAGAGCATAGAAGATTGTTTTTCAAACGATACTCCATTTTTACATCTATATAGCTTCCTTTCTGTATCGCACAAAAAGGGTAACAAGTATTACGAAAAAAGTTATGGTCTGGAATATTCTGGATCCTACGCGAAAGCATATAGGCTGCTTGTAACAATAAATATGTCCTAGATATCCCAGACTACGTGTGTTGGCACCGTTCTACCACAATCTGTTTACAATTAGCCTTTAAGCCATCATAAATACCAAATGCAGTATCCATATTGTAGAGGCGATTAAACTTTAACCCATCCGCTTGTAAACTTTAAATGTCACGTCTCCCGTCTCCATAGACATAATTTCAATGAAAAATCCATAAAATCCTTGTACATGGGGTTTTATTATCAGAACATGCTTGCACGCAGTCTTTGTGTGGCATACAACTGTTTAGAAGCAATTCCGATGCGGTTTAGAAACGTATATAGTATTGTGTTGTGAAGACATGTCGATGGTTTCCGCGGTAGAAGCAGGTTTTGTATTCGTTTTCACTAATACTACACCTAAATGAATGACTAAGTAAAATCGCGTAAAATTTAGGCAGTCTCTCTTTGAAAAATACTGGTATTCAGCTGCATAAGTTTAGACTGGAAGCCGAAGCTAATATATTTGGGAAAAGGCTAGGCAGATGATGATGAGTGCATTAATATTTGAGCATTCACTTAGACGTCGCTAAGTGTTAGTGAAAACCGGCATTACTGCGTGTGGTAGTTGTTACTTCGCGATAGGTACTGGTGTTATACTGAATGTCTATTTATTTGTTCACAATCCAAATAAATTGCTTTCAAACAGGACCAGGAAAATTATTGGAGCTAATTGCAAAAGGGAAATATTTTCACAAAAACAAATTTTGCGTAGGTTATTACCTAACCTACGCAACATTATTATTGTGAAAATGTTTTGCTGCTAAAATAGACATTATTGTCAATAATATGTTACTAGGTCTAGGAAGGTATTATTCAGAATAATATTTAATTTAAGAAAATAAAAAACTGTATCTTCTCACAATTATCTTGGCGTAGCATGTCTTCCATACTTCTCTATAAGATTCTGTATCTTCTTTCATTTCTAATCTCTAAAACAAACCAACAAGTAATATAGAAGAAACAGTTAAATCCTAATGTAAACAGTTCTAAACATCAGCACCGTCCGCCAACATTCCTCGTAGCTCGATTCCGTGATCAATCTTTGCGTGCAGCCACAACTCTTCAATTTCACAATAATGGTGTAAACTCCCAAGTTTTAGGGTGCCTCCACGAATTAAGTTCCGTTTTAAATTCCAACTTTGTGCCCGATGAGGGGAATCACTGCTTTGATGCGTTTTATGTGTTCCACGGAATTGTATGCCCCGACTGCGTTTGAATATTTGGTGGGTTTCGTGATAAAGAAGTTTTTGAACTTTGAATTTCGAGGGAATTGATGTTTTTGAAACCTTATTCTGGTGCAAGGGGCAGAATACGAAGAAATGTTTGAACCATCCTTGCATTATTTAAGGTTGTCCCCAAGATATCGCTATCGGAGATAAGACCAACATTGTAGGTACCCATAGATAAAAGAATATTGCAAATGAGGTCTGCAATAACAGTGTAGAAAAAAATATACTCTATATATTATTTTACTGGCATATTGCCTCAATCGGCTTTACTTGAACACACTGGTTGTTAGGTTATTAGGGACACCCCCTCATCTATTAAGCCCTGATTGTCCTATTGTTGACCAATTGGCCAACCCTCCTTTATTAGTGATCGCTTCACTCTAGTGATCAGCTCCTTAAACTTCGTCAAGTTTGTCTCAAACTTTCTTAGTAAATCCGTTATCGTTTCCATCTTTATTTATAGTAATACAGTCGCTATCTTAGCGGTTAGAAACGGGTAACATCCGCAATGCTTGGTAAAGGATCATGACCATCAACGGTACTGGTTTTTCTCATGCATCAAGATAAAAATTATATTACAATTATTTTCTTTATTTTTGAAGTCATTCTGCAATTAGAATGTCAATTTTGTATAGGGGTTTATTTTGTAAACTTAATAAGTTATGAAATTGTTTTGATAAAATGAATTACCTACTGCCGGCTATTCTTACGTTAAAGTGTTGCCAAAATCAAAATAAGTAAATATATTGACAACTCTAATCGATTTTTTTTGCATACGATTACAAATTAATATAAATGTAAAGTCATTGGAAAGGTAAATCGCGGGGTTTTTATACATAATAAAGCGAGATGATACTACTGTGGTGTGAAATAATTAGTATTTCACACACACAGTCTCACAGTAGTCTTATTATTTTGCTTTCAAAACTTTTTAAAGCAATTTCACTTTGTTGGCTAACGATACATAATATATGAATGATTGCATAGATTTTTTTTAATTATCTTGCTTCGGTTTGATATAAATCGAACCTTTTTAATAAATTAATGATTATAGAACTAAATCAGTCATTTGAAATAATTATGTGTCGAGTGTATTTATTCGAGTAATCGATTTTCATTTAAAATCTAAAGTGGCAACATTGGTGTTGGTGTCTCAAATCGAATTGTCATTGTCAAAAAGTCCAATGTCAATTGCGCGTGGTGCATACTGCATGCTAAGTTTGTTCATTGCGATTTAAGTATTACAGTTGTTTTGTGTTGATCGAGTCCTACTCTCCACAGTAATTGTGATATTCATTGTAACTATTTGTTTATTTCTTGTTTTCAATCACTATCGCTAACTTTAATGTGAAATTGTGAATCTTACGCCAGGACGTTTTACGCCAGGAAGTTTTCACTTTGTTTGAAGTTTGTGTGTGATTCGTATTTTGTTGTACTGTACTGTACTACTTAGCGACTACTGAAAATGTCGACCACTTCGCGTGAGGTACCGACAACAAGAACAATCGGCCGGCGAAACCGGTGTATCAACTGTTCTTTTGCAATCCTAAGAAACCAACGCAGGTATTCTTTGGAACAAGCTACTACTCAGATGATCAATGTGTTACAGTCATGGATAACTCCTACTCAGGTAAGCACATTCTTTTGACGTTTTCATACCTATCAGTCTATTTCTTGATTTCTCAGACAGTTTAAACCTACCCAGTCATTCTCTCGATTTTATATTTTAATTTTTGCTTTTTATAAATCACATATTAAAAACATAGACAAATGAAAGCATAAAATCAATGTCACAATTCTGACGTTGGAAGCACTCCATGCTTTAAGCACAAAATATAATTATGATGTGCGGCCCATTCAGTTAGACTTGAAGGCGGTGATTGTGACATTCCTTTGCTCATTCTATTATACTATATTCTAATGACCTTTTTTTATATTTCTTTTCAAATATATTTTTTTGATTGTAGCTGTCTCCAGGAAGTATAATTTGTTCCGAGTGTTTTGGACTGCTTCAAAATCGAGTTAACACAATGAGCGAAGGAAGTGCTATGCCTTTGCCTGCTCTTGGACATAGAAGAATCTGCTTTCCTTGTGGAAATTCTATCTTACGAGCACCAAGAACATACCCTGTGCGACATGATCGACAAGAAAGAAACATTTTAATGAGACTGGTTCCACTGCACTTGGTAAATATTTATTAGTATCTTATTGAAAATATGGAGTGTCTAATACAGAATCTGTCTACTTGGGCTAACAGAAAAAATATTTAAGCACCTCATTTTTTTTAGGTTTCCAGAATGGAACGTGTATGTGCTGCATGTTGGAGATCAGCTATGAGAGAAGTACAGAGGCAACAGCAGCATGATTCAAATCGTCCTTCTGTAGCACATGCTGTGTCAAGTGATGATTTCAATATTCCTGAGCCACCTCCACTTCCATCTTCAAGACCAATAGCAGTTCAATTAGCGGCACCAAAAATCACATCATCTTTATATAGACGTGCTGCAAACACATCTGGCCACTGCATATTCGTTAATTGTTTTGAAAATGAACGTCTACTTGTACCATGTGCTATAAAAGATTTATTATTGTATCATTATAAATTCTATGTACCATCTGGTGCACGTGTTTGTCGTCACCACTTGGATCACGGTTCTTGGAATGAATTAACCTCCCAATTGAGGGATTTTACTGGTAGTCAATTTGATAATATTATGACTATGATGCAGCGAGCAGCTAATAACAGATTTGATTTTTCTAATATTAGGATGATGCCTCCATATTTATGTCATTATTGGCTTGGATTCAATGCTGACCAGTTTTATGATTTACTTAACAGTATCCCAAATCTAGCAGAACAGGTACCAAATGCTTCTATAGCCTTGTGCATATATTTAGTTAAGGTAAGAACTGGTGACAGTAATGAAAGGTTGGCTACTCTTTTTAATAAACCTCGAACCACTTTAGAACGGTGGATGTCAAAAGCAAGAAATTGTTTAATGAGTGATTTTGTCCCCTTGCACTTAGGATTTAATCATCTTACTGTACAAGATGTTGCTTCTCGAAATAAGATTATACCAGAAGGACTGTTTAGTAATCCTGATTTGCCAACAGATGTTAAACCTGCAATAGTTATATGTGATGCTACCTATATTTTTGTGCAAAGTAGTTCAAATTATTTGTTTCAGAAACAAACCTACAGTTTGCAAAAACTAGACAACCTAGTTAAACCATTTTTGATTGTGTGTTGCGATGGCCACATTGTGGAATGTCTTGGTCCATACAAAGCCACTCTTAATGATGCTACAATCACAAGTTTAAACTTAAATAATGAGGGATCTTGTATAAGTTCATTTTTTAGAAGAGGTGATATTTTTCTTCTTGATAGAGGATTTCGAGATGTTATAAATGAACTCCAAGAACACGGTTTTGTCACCCACATGCCAGAGTCTCTCCTCGAAAATGAACACCAATTAACAACCCAGCAGGCAAATCGGTCTCGTCTAGTAACCATGTGTCGCTGGGTTGTAGAAGTAGTCAATGGTAGGATAAAAAGAGACTATAGACTATTCCGTCATGTATTCAATAATAGAGCTGCTATGCACCTCAGTGATGATTTTAGGATTTGTTGTGCCTTATTAAATAAGTTTCATGTTGCCATAGATGACCCACCGGAGGCTTTGGAATATGTTACAATAGCTAAAAGTAGACTTTTTCTAGTAAACTATCTGGCAACATATGTAGAGCAAGAAAATCTTAACAGAAGGAGAGCTAGCTTCCAAACAATTGATGGCAATCATCCTCATTTGGATAGATTCCCACGACTCACAATTACTGACCTTAAGCGGTTTGCTCTAGGTACATATCAATTAAAACAGGCCAGATCTTACTTCGGGGAACATGTTCGTCAGTCTGGAATATATTCAGTGGAAGTGAATACTGAAATTGATGAGGATATTCCTCTGATTTTAGGCCTAAATAATTATTTGTTAAGAGGTAGGATTAAATCCAGGCATGTGAACAGTCGTACATATTACACGTATTTATTAATAAGCAGAGACGATGCTGTAGCAAATACATTGCAAGCCATAGTAGGTTATTGTTGCAACTGCCTTGTTGGTAAGCGAACTGTTGGCTGCTGTGCTCACATAATGACAGTGGTGTGGTTTTTGAGTTGGGCTCGATACAATGATATCACTGCTCCAGCATCTTATTTAGATGATTTTTTTAATGAAAATGATGAATGAAGTCATTCGCTGTTCCTATATGAATAGGTACCTACCTACTTACTGTAAGGGTTAGATATACTATGATTGATTATATACCTACCTACATATTTAAAGTGCTACCAGTGTCACTGGATCAAATTAAAGATCTCTTTGAATTCTATTGTTTTTTTTTTTACAGCTCTCTTTTTTTTGTATTTGTAACTGTTTTAACAGGAAATATAAAGGCAAGGTACTGATTTATTTAAGTCTCTATCCCATCAGATATGCTAATTAATCTGCTCTCCAAACTACGACCTTACTTACCTCTCTATACACGACGGATATTTCTATTTTGAGGTTAAGTTACGTTTTCTAAAAAAACTTGGAAATGCGGGTTTTGATTCCAAAATGGCAATTGTAGATGGTTATTTGGTTAATTTATAAACCATCTAAAACAACTTTGGAATTGACGCAAATCTGTACCGTGGTCCATATTGTCGTGGTCATGATCCTTTGCAAGATTTAGGGAGATTTCTTCATTCAAACCGAAGAGGGATACGAAAGAGGACTAGAGTAAGAGGCAGGCCGTGATTGGTGTCCCAAGAATTTCCCGATCCTTCTCTCAATCGACAAAATCCGAGATTTGGATCTTAGATTTTATGTTGAAGGCAGATTTCGCCCTAAAAGGACATACACTGACCTCATTGATGATGTTCTTTAAAAACGTCAGGTGCGTAGTTCTCTCATCAAGCGTGAGCATGACCAGATGTGTGAACGTGAACGAAGCAAAAAGAGTGTAAGGTTCGTAGCACGTGGCGTTCTGTAGCTTCAGTTTAGCCTATCCCTGTGGGAAAAAGGCGTGAATTTATTTATGTCTTTCATTAGGTTTCTTGAAGATTAATATTTATACTAAAGATACGTGTATTTTACTTGAAGAATTTAAACAAACAGATCAATATTCCTCTCCTCATATCTCTATCCGCACTCCCCTCTGTTTGCCGACAGGCGTCAGGCGTCCGTCAACACGTCTGCCGACCCCACAGTGTCGCAGGCGTGAATAATGTATTCGCGAGCGTCTGTCTATCTGTTGGTGTCCATCGATCCAGACCGACTGTGTGGACTCAAAGATTAGGAATGAGATGTGAATGGAAGTGTATTTGAATGTGGAAAGGATTTAATGTAACAATTATGGTAAGGGTCTTAGGTTAATTCTGAGTTCTCTAAGACTGATATCGTTTTCCATACAAAAATTTACTACCGTTTCCCATGGGGGTAATCTATCCTTACATACTCCTTTTGCTACTTCCACTACTTCGTTTTCCATTATTTATTAACAACTTTGCGTACTTCTGTGAAATTCAATCGAGATTAAAATACTTCAAAGGGAATAGTCTCGTAAAAGCTCCTGTAACGCAAATTAAAAACGTATATCATACGGATTAAATTTCCAGTCATCTTCCTTTTAATCTAAATGCTCGAATAAAATATTGGCTCTTTCACTAGAAATGGAACTGAGATCGGAGCTAAGATATGCTGAAGCCAGACATGAAATGCCAATGATATTAAGTCTAACTTGACTGTCTGGCGCCGTTTTGTAGATAGGCTTTCGTATATGGATGTTTTAAATAAGTTCAGTTGTTGCTGACGCTTAGTTATATTGCATCTGTGGGATGTAGACCTGTGAGTTGGTTCATGTTCAAGTTTTGAATTGATCAAGTTAGGAGTGTGACTGGAATTCTATTACTTTCATTGTCGGCGATGCAGATAATCGCACCTGAACCATATGCGGTCCATTGGACAGGAAAAGGATTAAGTCACGTTTGCTTTTGTTAGGATATGATAACTCAAATTAATATTGCGATTATCTCAAGTTCTGAATGTATCTGTCGTTCTTCTTCTTCTCCGTCGTGTCGATGAATTCCGTTTTCATAATCAAATTAGCTTTGACCAGAACTCTGCCACCTCGACGGCGTTGGTGGTAGCTTCGGAAAGGTCCCTCAAAGTGCAGGTGGAATTACACATAGAGCAGGACAGGAGGTGAGCCATAGCTTGTGTTGAGGCACCGCAGTCACACCCTGCTTCATAGGAATCAGCATCTGTCGTTTATGTCTGGATATTTATGGAAAGCAACGCGGAACTAAGAATTGTGGTTCCGTGGGTGGTTCCACTACAAATCACACACGATTAAAAGCTCTAGGATTCGAAACATTTGTCGTGCTCATAAATTAGCTGAAACCTCTGGATCAGCATGATTTGTTTGCCACCACATCTTCGTTCAGCATTCCACACATAGTCACTGAAGAATCATGTTCAAAGCAATCGTAAATCACATCCAGTCGTAACCGTCCGTAACGATCGGTTATAATTTACTGCTCGGAAGATATACGGTCCGTTACCTATAATAGGTATCTTTCTATCTGGTGGAACCCAGCTGAAGTGTCGATGTGGTGTTGTGTATTTTTGGCTTAACTGTAGTTACGCATCTTGAGAATGTTGTAATGCTGGATGAGAGGCTACAAAAGCTCTAAAATATAGTTTCAAATGCAAGCTAGAGCATATAAAGCAAAAGCATAGCAAAGAAGGAACATGGATGGGTTTTAGTCAGTAAAAGTCTAACACTCCCTCCCACCCCACCCAGAGCGGATGGGGGGGGGGGAGGGTTATTTGATAATTTCCCATCCCAAAAAAAAAAGCTGGAGCATATAGACTAGCCTTTAAAGAATGATTGAATAATTGGATTGGTCCAACTTGCAGGATTGTATGGGAATTGCACAAAGCAAAATTTTGTGCAGTTTCACGTGAAAGTGAAACTGCACAAAATTTCAGCCGAAGTAAAAAAGCACCCAGTGGATAATAATGATAACGCATAATATAAAATGAGTTTGTAAAAGCTTGTCATCTAATTAGACCGGAAACCACTAAGGGATGTCGGTTGTGAACTTGTAACATTTTCAAACCTAAAATACCGCTTTATTAATCTAAAACCCACATTACTCAACGGTAAATCACAGTTGAATCATACAATAAAATGTTGGTTCAGTAATATTTTTGTGCTACTGAGTTACGAGTAGATAGCAAAAGCGCACGTGTCAGATGATTCAATACGTTAGTTGTAATATAAACACATGTATTTATAGCGTTTATAAATAATCAGATCACTATGAAGGTACAGCTAAGTTTAGAAACTCCATGGTGAACTATTTGCGGCCCTGACAGTGTTATGGTGTTGGGTTTCCTTTTTGCCCTTAGCGTGATAGGTTCAAGTTCGAGTAAAAGTAAGTTGAGTATTGTGTAACTATTGAGTCATAACTTTCTAAGCTCTGAACTTTGGTGGATTAGTTTTCAGTTTAGGAGCGCATAACAGGTTAAACAACAAACAAACCTTAAAATTGGGGAAAAGGCAATCAGTGCATTCGTTGGGGTACTAATACGAAGCCACAAATAAATCTGCTATACATTTGTCTGGGTCCTACGATGTCACAAATCGGCAAACTTTTTTAACTTCTCCATTTTTGAATTGTAAAAGTTGAAGTTAAGATTTCCCAATAGTGTTTTGTTTAGCATCAAGTAGTTCCATCCTACT
The DNA here is from genome assembly GCA_905220335.1 of Noctua pronuba. Lineage (NCBI taxonomy): Eukaryota > Metazoa > Arthropoda > Insecta > Lepidoptera > Noctuidae > Noctua > Noctua pronuba. Next base: position 734,118 of record LR999913.1, read on the forward strand.
TATACCACTGAATCCCTTCCCTTGCTCACAATCCAAGAATAGCGACCGAAGGGCAGACTACAATAAATTCCATTAGTCCACACTCCACAAACAAAGTGTTTTACATTCCAGCCGTTAAGTTGCCAATCTCAATATAGTTGTAGACTCAAATAGGCGACGGGCTCAGTAAATTAACTAATAAAACAGCTAAGTGGATGACGCCATACGGCCGTGTCCGGCGCCTCGCAGACTTACCCTGGAGCGCTGAGATTTTATATGAATGGAGTGCTTTGGTACATATTTGGTCCTTTGTAATGTCTTTCGTCGAATTCGTGAGTTCCTCTGGGAGAACCACGACGCCTCTCGTTGCGAATCTCGCATGAATGTTATTCGTCGTATTTGCTAGTGCTTTTTTGTTTCCCTCGGGCAGAAAATTATCAACATTGGTTATTTTGGGTACGACATGGCATCTATTGTTGGAGTAGTTTTCGTTTAACATAATCATCACGGTAGAAAAATGTTTACTGTTCGAATCAGGCCGGTTTAATCCTTTGACTTCATGTTCCCTTCTCGCCGCTCACTCATCTGTACTTATGGCTCTGTTTTCTTCCCTTCGCTGCGTTAAGATCGTAATCGCCCACGATTGTAGCTGTAGTGAATAAAGCGGATGGGTTATGTTTATGTTCTTATTTGTCTCAATGTCTTATTGGTTGAATGTGCAGTTTCGTTGTTTTAGGAAATTGTGCTACATTTCAATTATGTATGGTTAGGGACCTAACACCTTGAGTTGATGTTGCAGTGGATGGCTTGATGATGTTGGTAGACCGGTGACCGTCGTCCACAGGTAGTTTTGTCAGGAACAACCACTATTATGTTCGCAACGTGTTTCGATCCCGCTTATCCGGCTCGAAGGACCATTAAGATGTATGGTTAGGGACCTTACACCTTGAGTTGAATGCTATTCGTGTACTAAATTGACCGGTCCAGCGCAGGTAAAATGCTGACATATTGATATGAAAACTGTGCTGTGCTTGCACTGTACAAATTGTGTACACTGATAGCTGGCTGATCCGCAAAACTTCATGATGACTAGCCAGTGATCAGCTTTTATTATCATCTTTAATGTTCACTCTTTTTTAGGCACCAGCTGCATGCCATAAGTGGTAATCAATAAAACAATGACTCCGATGATTTCATCCATCTTTGGAACTGGCCCATACATTCGCCATGTTTGGCACTACACGCCTATACATCGTAAACTGTATGATCAACTGCCATGTTGGCTCTCACACAAATGTTTACCGAATAAACTCCGAAATATGACATAATATTTACAAGTTAGTTGTGTACGAAATATCTTAGCTTGTCATGGCAAGTTACAATGAATATCCACGCGTTTTGCAAAGTAGGTCTACGCAGTTGCTCTTGAGGTCATCGCCCTCGGCGTCTGGTTTTGGTACTTAACCAAGTACTGTTTTTACTACAAGAGGAAGTTGTAATCTTGTAATACAGTATGGCTGTTCATCTGTCGAGAGAGGAGAGTAGGTTTTGCTCTAAATAAAGATTTAAATTACATTGTCCTAGTTTAGAGCACTTTTATTGTTCATTATTTCCACTAGGTCGTCAAGGTACCAGGTTCGTAACGTTCTACCATCTGCAGCAGGTTATCAATTGTAACCTTTGATTGAATTAAAACCTAGTATGAGGCACAATTGATCGCTTTCAGCGATAATGCCACCTACTTTGCCATTAACACTTATATTTGTATCAGTCTCTATTTCAAATGGTGTTCCATTTGCATCGAACTTATAACGATATTCATAAATACCCATATCTAAATTGAAATCACCACCCTTTCCCATCAATCAGATTAATGTCCCAATCTCCGCTCAACCACTTCATCCCAAAGTTCACCCAGCTTCACACCAACTTCATCTAACTCCATTACTCAGTTTAAATAGAGTTTCTGATGCCCAGACTGCCAGTTACGCGCAGTATTGTCACTTTAATTAGCTGAAGCGCCGTCTAGTCTAACTAAATCTATCTCGGAAGGGTAAATGAGATCGCTGGTTAGTTCCAATGAGATCTAGATTGGAAGCTGTGGCTTTTATTGTGGCATTAGAGGGGCTATTTAGAACGTTTCTCTGTTGATTATTGGGGTTTGCTTTTGTTTGGTGTTAACTAGTATTGGTTCGAGATATGTTTGTGTAACGTGAGATTTGTTTTGTGTATTAGAATGTTTACTTATTTGTTATTTTTATTTATTAAACTTTATGCACATAATGTACAAAGGCGGACTTAATGCCTTGGGCATTTTCTACCAGTCTACCTTAGGGTGATGCAGAGACAAAACAGTAGGTGCAATAGTACAGATAATTTCCGAAAAAAAGAAAAAAATATATAATAATAAATACATAGATACATACATACAAACAAAATATACAAAGTAAAGAGATATGAAAATACATAGATGATTATTATAACGATTATTTTAACCTTCTGCAACTGAGGTGGGTTTATCATCAACATTCGACTGAGGTGTAGTCTGTCAGGCGTCACTATATACGGCATGATTTGTCTATAACTTTCAGAAATAATAGAGCTCTAGTTTTATTTTACAATTAAGGGGTTTATGTATAATGAAATAAAAATGAATACGCATTCTCAAAACAAAAAACAAGTTCATTATGGAATCATTTATTGAGATCGGTATTTTCATTATTTTTATGTTTAAACTTACAAAATTATAAAATAAAAAACGAAATAATAAAACTTCTATAAAACTGTTAATATTAATCTTTTAAGCGCTATCTTATAACGCTAAAACAAAAAACACAACATGATACCACGGTTCAATTAGGCACAAATCAGTCTCAAAGTTAACCCTAAATTTAAAACTTAAGTTTACAGACTTGACATAGTGGAGGAGAACATTGTAGATAAATTGGCTTTTTGCATGCGCAACAGTGGTACCTTGTTTGCTTCTTCAATTTACTGGGGCATATGCTGCATAGCTTCCTTCCAGGACCTGGAAGCTGAGCCACGGGTGGAAGGGGAGGCAAATCATTGCCTAAAACTCGCGTTATAGTTAGACGGAGTTCTCTGGGCAGTCTATCATTATAAACGCGTTCCCGTTATGTGCAGCAGTTCTGCCTGTCCTCGCTATTTTCTTCTTAGACCATCAAAATCCGTTTTTTCCAATGTAGTTTGGACCATCTTGGTCACCACGAACTAAAGAGCTAAGGGGCTCCGATGCCTGCCGGAGCTGCGGGACTGTTCGAAAGAGATACCGCGGCCCTGGAACACAAAGGGCAAAGAAGGAACATGGATGGGTTTTAGTCAGTTAAAGTCTGACACTCCCTCCCACTCCACCCAGAGCAGGGGGGGTTATTTGATGATTCCCATCCCAAAAAAAAGGGGCTCCTCGTCTTCAGAGTTATAATCACTCTTGCTGTACATTTCCTTCTACATAACTAGGATCTTGTACTGAATCATCAAAATCGCTAAACTCGTTTTCTTCTTCTAATACTACAAGATATTCCTCAATCTGCTCATCATCATTTGTATATCTTCCACTGCTGTCTCGTTTTGGTGGCCTACTATCTGTACTTTGAGTCGCCATCTAAAAAATTATGAATAGCAAAGTTTAGCAAATTAAATGTAAGGTTATGTCTGAGAGACACTATGGTAGTATTAATATATTACTGATGAAACGACTAACAGACACTATGAACCTAAAAAGATATTGGTGAGGTGACGTCTATCAGAATCAACGTTTATTGCTGTACTTACATCTGTGGGACACCGGCAGTCGAAAACTCCAAACACACACAACTCTCGGCCTCCCGCGAATCACTAACCGTTAGCGCGAGCCGTTTCAGGAAGGTACTGAGCGAGACAGAGCTTCATCACGCCATGTTACGATCTGGCAACGTTTTTTGTGATTGGTGGTGTCCGATGGACTACCACGTCAGTCGCAGAAGGTTAAGATTGTGCAACCGCATTCTACATTTATCAGATCATACATTTATGAGATATTATGTATTCTCTCTCAAAGCTCTCCTTCAAATTACTCATGCTTTCTATTATCGCGTTGGGAAACATCTTTCAACCCTTCCGAAATGGGCCCGCGAGGTGGATTATGGCCCGACCTCTTTCACAGACTGGCTGTTTCCTAGCAGTGATTATGCTTATGTCGGCCAAACGCGTTTTTTTACTTCATTCATCTGCATTTGTACACACAGCGACACATCAAGCTATACATTCCCAGTATAACATAGCTTCGCTTTGTATAGATTTTTCGTACAATGAGAGATGCGTAAAAACTGGTTTTGTATGGCTTGATTGGACGTCGTGTGTACCAGTGACACCGTCTCTTCTCTTTGGGTTCAAGTAACAGACTGCTAAATATAGCAGTTATCCAGCTATAGACTATAATAATTATTCCTACCATCAAACTATTATGTCACAATACCTTCGGCTCCTCACCAATTGACCTTAGCTGCAAATATATTATGCTAATATAAAGCGCCACTGACTCACTCCGTAGGGCCGTTTAAAGTTTCTATTGTGCTGAATTAGCATCAGTCGCCATGATGTCACTTCGTTGTGGACGGTCAGGGGCTGGCATTGATTTATTTTAAGTGCTGAGCTTATGGCTTGTGTCATAATGTGTGTAATGAAGGACATTGCTAAAGTGTAAGTAGCTAATGGATGGCTTATGATTGGTGAGTGCAAGTCAATACTGTGACCATGCAATGTTCTCACATGTGTATTTTTGCGGGAATGTTCTGTTGGCTTTGGGTAAACTGTACTTGCAGTTTTTGACATCATTCTATCTGCATAAAGACGTCTACTGGATATGAGTTTCCTCCAAAGATTAGTCCTTATGAATTTGGATTTACTTACTAGAAATAATTTTGGATTGGATTCTTGTCTTGCTTATCGTACATTGGCCATGCTATTGACTTATGCAGAATCTACATTAAATAAACATAGCCCTATTTACCCTTGCAAATTAATTGTATTAGCAATTTAAACCGTTTTTCTTATCTACAAGCCCGTTTCTCCTTACGGAGTCATTGTAAATCCGAGCAGAATTTACACTAAACTCGAGTTGTGGGCTTTACCAAGCAGTTTGGCGGAGCTCTAATGGGCAAAACTTGACTCTGATAGGCTGAGTGGTAGTTATTAATACTAAGCTTAATAATAAGCGTGAAACTGTTAAACGATTTGAAAACCCTTTGCCCGAGGCAGTTCGTGAAACATACTAACAAAGTGAAAAATATCGACTACATTCTTCTTCGACAATTTTTATATTTTGTTAGCCCAGAACTTCGCCATTTCGACGACTTACATTAATTGCACAGTATGCTTCTTATATTTATAATTCCGAGTCAAAAACATCCTCTGCTGCACACTTATTATTGCTCTTCCTATAAACTTTCACAATACCATCGAAAAATATTTCCAAATCAAATTACCTATAAAGCGTGAAGTAAAAGTTTTGAACAACCCAAGAAGAGCACAGATGCTCGTTGTCGCTCAATTAGCAAGAGAACTGTACAGACTTTGTCAGTTTTGAGCCCCGGGCCTCGTGGAAACTTGTTTGGATAACTATTAGTAAGTTTGCGTGGGTCTCGGCCGAGAATAGGCCTCAATTTATAGCCTAAATAGTGGCAAAATTAACATACTGCGATCAGAAATTCGTGTCAAATGTTTTATGAAATATCATCATCTCGCAACACGTTTTTTTCGGCCATTTCCCTGTCAACCATCACGCTATCATTTACTCAATTTCCTTCTTTCTTTCTGACTTGTGGCTTGTGGCAGGCACTGATAAGACAGTTTGTGCTTAGTAGTGCCGCTTAAAGTAAAACTAGGACCCTTTTTTCCTCAAACTATTATCACTTTTACACCCAAAGGAGTTGATTCACTTGTATTCTTAAAATAGAAATACTACGAATGCAGTGCAGCGCAGTAGTGAATCAAATACCTCGTAAACACTAGTATGAAACATCGCTGTTTACTCAATAAATCGGTACTGTCTAATAAACTTATCGATATCTAAACAACTCGAGAGTACAAGGAGTGTTATGCCCTTAGGTCTAGAATACACAATTACACAGTCTACGTAGAATCAGGTGAAATTAAGAAAAACTAAATTCTTGTACAAAATAGTAAATACACAAATTGCACCGAAAAGAAAAGAGAAAGTCAACGTTTAAGAGAATTTTGCTAAGGTCGTACAAACTTTGAAAATTCTCTACAATAATAAAATCAAACTATAAAAGTCCAAACTTTGTAGAAAACTATTAATAGACCCAATCCCATTTTGGACCCAATTCTGGGTTAAGCTCGCCATTGTACATAAGCTATGTTATTGCAATTTTTATGTATATTTTTGTTGTTTTGTGTGCAATAAAGAATAAGAATAGTTTTCTAAAAAGTTTGACTTGAGTTTAACGGATACGTTTTTGGTTCTAATGCCCTAGAAATGTCTTCCTGCAAAATCCGAAGAAGCCCGAAGTCCGTATGCTGCCAGCCTTACTGAGTCACGTTTGGACGTCTGCCAGCCTTTGCCATATTCCGACAAAATGTCTGTTAAGCGTGTATCCGAAACATTAAACAAATTACAGGGTTCTGGCTGTTAAGCCGCCGAAGTTTCTGCGAATAAAGAGATTTAGACGTAACGCCAGTCCGACCGTTTTATGAACGGCACCATGGTTTCATGGTTGTAAATGTAGGACTTCTGTTACTAGTAAGTCGTAAGAGTTCGGGAGAAAACGGTTATTTTGTATGTATTGACGTGCTAAATAGAGCGAGAGATTTTCTTCGAACTGATCTTTGAGGAATGGATCCGCTTTCTGGATGCTTGATGGAGGAATGACTTCCTCCAATTCGCACAGAAGTGAGATATAGGTTAGCAAGAAAAGCAGTGTAGACTTCCGTATTTTTCAGAAATAAGTTTTTATGTCCAATTTTCTCTATTTCCTGTTGCCATTCCTTGTCTATTAGAGGAGCAGGCGCTCGTTTATAACAGCAGGAGGTACGGTAAACGCAATATTGTGTAGCACTGTATTTTCTAACTAGCTTATGCCCGCGGCTTCGCCCGCGTGGAATTCGGGAATTGCCCACGGGATCTTACTTCTGGGATAATAAGTAATCTATGTATGTATAGTAGATACATGGTTTTTATATACTTGCGTATAACTTGCAAATATTAGTTCATAGTAATATCAATTAGGTACTTTACATATTATTATGTGAAATATTGATAGGTACCTTGGTTTGAGATTGGACACCGGTGACGAAAATCAAATGATTAATTAGGAATCTATTTATAGACATAAAACTTTTACATAATATTTAATATCAATGGCACGTATCACGAGCCAACACGAAAATCGGTGCAATAAACCATATTTACAGACGTCTACCTCAGAAAAATCCTACCTACTTATTTAATAGGTAAATACTCCCGCGCCCCGCACGCCCCGCGTAACACTGCACGCCATGCGCCCGTCTACGTGAGCTTCGAAGCCCTATTGGACTCTGTTGGGGGATGATTTTGATTTTGGAAAAAACTGTGATACACGTTTCTCATAATTTTAATTGAAAAGTATGTATGCAAAATTTTCAAGTCAATCAACTCAGAGAATAAAAAGTTTCACAGAATATTAAACACCCCATTTCACCCTCTTAGGGGTGGAATTAAAAAAAACTGTTTCGTAGCGGATACTTAATCTTCACAAAGAATGCACTCTCCAAACTTTATGTCTCTAGAACCAGCCGATTGGGTTGTGCGTTGATATATCAGTCAGCCAGTCAAGACATTGAATTTTTAAATTGGGGGATGATTTTGGAAAAACTGTGATACACGTATCTCATAATTTTATTTGAAGAGTATGTACACAAATTGTCAAGTCAATCGACTGCGAGAATAAAAAGTTTCATAGAAAATTCAACGCCCCATTTCACCCTCTTAGGGGTGGAATTACGAAAAACCCTTTCTTAGTGGATACTTACTCTTCACAAAGAATACACCCTCCAAATTTCATGTCTCTAGGACCAGCGGTTTGGGCTGTGCGTTGATATATCAGTCAGTCAGTCAGGACTTTGAATTTTATATATATAGATGAAAATGTAGAGAGAATCGTATTTTTTAGGACTTCGGTAGTAGATTTACTGTAGTAGTCCAGTTTCAGTCTATAGTAGACTAAAAAGACCACAGTAATTGTAGTTGTTTTTCAGTAAGTGAGCAAGGTTTGATATGGAGGAGTACTTACGCTAAAGGAGTTTTACAAGCGTTTCTCAAGGCAACTTATTTCTATTCAGTACTTTAGTATTCACCCCGAAAACAAAAAAATACAATGACAAACATATTTACCTGTTTCACGTATAATTTCACGAAATGACATCATAGGACTTTGATTATTCAAATACCACGATTCGTCAATGTCATTCATGTCAAATTTTAGGCCATCGACTAGAAGAAGAAGATCCGAAAACTGGCCAGCCATATAGTCTGAAGACCAAACAGCAATTCTACCGCATTAAATTCAAGTATACAACTATAACTTGACAATAATTGTGCTCGTCGCGACAGCAAACCAATCAAACGGCTTCGCAAGTAGATAATCGTCGGACAGACGAACTCGCTTTAATTGTATAATAACACGCTATAATAGTAACGGACATTGAATTGGTAGACTCGAAGTATATGGAAGGATGTAGAAAAACGGGAAATAAAAATACTAAAAAACTCGCTACCTTAAATTGTAGAGGTTTTTATATGGTAACCAAATCGGTCTGAAGTACAGGGCCTCTTCTGAGCTATGCGGCATTCTCTCCTGCATTATAGCCTGTCTCAGTTGTTAAAATTACCTTTAATTGTAGAGCTCTAACGGAAGATAATATTGTCAGTATTTCACTGTCATACGATTCAGTTATTATCTTCTCAATCGCAATATTACCCTCCTCCTCCTACATTCTGAGGTAACGATAGCCAATATCAGCCATTCATAATTTCTAAGTGTCAACGTGTTTGTGATGTGCCATCAACTATAGTTACCAGTGAAGGGATGGCCGTAATTCATTTCAGTTAGCCGACGAACGCAGGGTTAGATAATTTAGTTATCGCACGAGATTGGCGTTCTGCTCGATCAATGGCAATAGATTCATCTCTATTAGGGCTTAAGATTAGGGGCGTTAGTGACTTAAGATTCACGTCTGGTATAGAAGCTTCTATTAATTCTAGTGTTTTCCTTATTTCGTCTTATCGATTGCGGTTCGAAATCATCTAAACTGAACAATTTAAGATCAAAGGAAAGGATTACGGAAGCTCAAATCTGGATACCGTGCCCCAAATTGCTCCTACGTAAAATAATTATCCTCGAAAATAGTTAAGTATTTTCTAGGTTATATAATTGAGGTAAATGAATCTATCCTGCACACCAAACACCACATAATACTAAGTTCATCAACAATGGGTTCCCACGCTGTGCGCAGTCGATCCAAGCCATTGTATCGTACGAGCCGTCTTGTGTAATCTACGTATATGCTACTGAGGTCGAGGATGATTCTAGTCGTGTAAGTCATCCTCTAGATTTTAAGATATATACTGAGCTTGGAATTTCCCGTAAGAATGTTTGGAAAGTCTGACAACCATTCTTGCCAAGGGGTATCGTACCCCTATATATTACCTAGTACTAACTGGGTTGTGGTGGTCAGTTAGGCAGTCGCTCCATGTAAGATACTGGTATTCAGCTGCATCCGGTTAGACTGGCAGATAATGATGATGACGATTATAGTTTGCAACGCAGCGTCACATCCACACCCAGCTGCCATTTCGTCGATAGGGCTCGTCAAGTGGCCTATTCCTTGACAAGGTTGGAGTTACTTCTCCCTACATTGGTTAGGATACGGTTCAGAAATAGTCAAGTAGATCATAAAAATCACCATCATCAACTAAAAATCGAGAATACATCCATTCATTTTGCTCGTAATTCTATTGATCCTTTGTCCAAGACGCTCAGGAAAGCCACTGCCAGAATGCTAACTTTATCTAAAGCGACATTTTCACGAGACATAGTAAAGCTATGGGGTACTTGGAATTTACTACCGTAGTTCCTGCCTCATGGGGCGTTATATTCATAGCCACGACCACACACCAGATACAGTTTAATGCATCGCTATTAACTGTTTGATCGGTTTTCCTCGTTCATGGGGCCATTACAATGTTTATTAGCTCAGTTCCTATATAAACTCCTTCGAGCAAGTTTAGTTGTTTTCGTTGCGAAGAGGAACAAGTTAGCTGCAGACATTGTTGGGAATGCATAGACTGGCTTGGTGCATTAAAATAGACTCCTCGAGTGGCGATACTTAGATATAAGTTCTGCGCACTGCTATCACCTTCCTGTCGAATCTATCAACTTAGCCTACTGCTGTCCACTGCTGGACATAGGCCTCTCCCAAGGTGCACGCCGACTGCTTTTCGCCTTCTACATCCAGTCTGACCCAGCCACCTTCCTTTCTAAAACTTTACCATGCCGTAACTATTCTTGGAGAGGAGAAGAAGGTAAAGCACAAAGCAATTGGATTCCTATGCAGCTAGCTACCACTAACATTAAGCGTTGACTAAGCATTTCACTAGGTCTGAGCTATTCTCGTATAGGTCTCTTGGAGAAGCGTCTAATATTGTGTGTCTTGCTCAGATGTGTTTTTGTTTGAATATTCGTGTACAAAATGTTCATTAATGTTGTTTTTAATAAAGCGAATGATAGTTGTAATTACGTGGGCATCTTCAGTGCCAATAAAGTGACCTCTCTGTTAATGGGCCACGGCTTGAGTCACCGCTATTAAATGTTCTTATTGTTGTTTATATTTCGAAAACAGTTTTATTGGTCTTGTTTCTTTCAGCTAAACTTAGCATTGATCTAGGACAACTTGAAATCAGTACACGGTGTCTTAACGGGGAAAAATATTGTACTTAGTAACCAATCGACGTAAACGTTTAGCAACTCATGTGACCCAATAAGTCTTTATATCTTTTCCTGCTGAAAGTACACCTAAACTGTATAATTTAGTTACCTTAACCTACTTATTCCTTCGCAAAAACAAAACCATAAACCTCAATTACCCTAGCCAATAAAATATCCTCCGATAAAAATGCTTAATAAAACCATTTCCTCGTTCCAGGGTCTGAAGGTCGCGCGGCACGATGCCGGAGGGAGTGGCCAAAGAGGGCGATGCGAAGGGCAAGGCTAAGGAGGCCTCCCCTCGGCGTCGCCCAGCTGGCAACGTCGCAAGGGTGCGGGTGGAGCTGCTGGATGGCTCCATCATGGAGCTGGATGTCGATGTAAGTACGAGTTCAAAGATGGTTAGGCTAAGGAGCCCCCTTCGCGGCGTCAAGCGGCGGTCAACGTCGCCAGGGTGCGGGTGGAGCTGCTGGATGGCTCCATCATGGAGCTGGAGGTCTATGTAAGTGGAGGAATAGTTTTACGAAGTGACCACACTTCTTAAAAGTATTCCTCTACATACGTACTTGTTAATAGATGCTCTGACTCCGAAAGCTTGGTCGCACTGGTCGGAAGACCGTTTGCAGCCAAACTTTTCTTCATAGTCGCAGGTCATTCACTTCACTTCAAAGAATATTTCAGAAAGTTGTGAGAACTACCATGTGGTTCTAGCCGATCGATCACAACTAATCAAAACTATTGATCAGATAATTAAACGAAGTCGTTGTGCCTAATATGCTATTACTTATTCCACATTAGTCCATAGAATCCTTATTTTATTTCTAAACTAATAACTCGTGAAACTATATTTCAAAGTAGTTTTATGTACTACCGCACTCGACAGACAGGCCGTACTGAGATTTGGCAATACGATGCGCTGCGGTCCGATGCAGCTATAACAAGTTTTCGAGTTATCTATCTTTTATGATGCAATATCAAGCATGAAGTCCACTTCCGCACAGTATTTTTTTTCCTTATACATAAAGATTTAATAAGCTCCCTTTAAACATTCATTTAATTCCCACATTCCAGAGAAAGATCCGGGGTCAGGAGCTGCTGGGCAAAGTGTGTGACAAGCTAAACCTGGTGGAGAAGGACTACTTCGGGTTGCTGTACGAAGACCGTGGCGACCCGCGCGTCTGGGTCGACCTCGAGAAGAGGCTTTCCAAGATGCTCAAACGTGAGTATTTGGTTTTCTCTTTATATATTTTAAAGTTTATTTTTGAAAAGCTTGCACATGCAACGTGTTTTTTTGTATGTGAAAATTCTCACGGATGCCCTCCGTTTGGAGTTACCGTCGGACTCTTTCTGACTAAAACGCCACCGTTTCTACTACTACAATGCCCGGGACTCGTCGATAAGCGCACACCTCCTATGGTATCAGCCCACAATGCCTACCGGCCTCATCACCAAGTTCGGCCGATCCCACAATCGCACTTCCATACATAAAGCAAGGAACTCTGCGTGCTACCTCTTTGGGACTGACATTATCACCATATCAGTAGATAGTAGATGGATGAATCGACGTTCCATTACTAGTTTACGTTCATCCTTCTGATAAAGGCTGTACACTACTGTGAACACATACACCTACACATATGTATAGGTACAGGCAAGCGTCGCTACAACGATCGTTTGTGCGCTTTCAGCATTTGGTGAATTCCCGCGACCTACACCAGGTCATCGGTTTCATTTTGTAGACGACTACTGTCTTATGACACAATCTACATAGGCTATTATAACAACAGTTGTGTGTTTTCTATAAAGTATTATAAAATCTCTTTATATATTTAATTGCAGACGAGCCATGGTCGTTGCGGTTCTCAGTGAAATTCTACCCGCCGGAACCTGCGCAGCTGCAGGAGGAGCTCACGCGGTACCAACTAGTGCTGGCTGTCAGGAAAGACCTGCTTGAAGGTAAGAATTGTCTTTTTGCATCAAAGTTGGTTGTAATTTTGTATAATTTGGGGAAATCGCGCAATTTTACCGGTACTTACTATCAAGGGACTACTTACATTGCTCATTGGCTGTTCTTCTTGTCGAATCGATAGTAATTTAAATTGAATCGACGAAATTCGGGGTCAAGTTGGCATCTTCAGTAGCGTCCATCAGTTCAATAAATTATATTCATTGGCAATTGATAAGAATGTTCATGTCAGGACGTCTATTGGAGGTCATTATCGAAGTCTTTTGGTTAATGGCAGTATCGGATGTATGTCAGACGACAGCCATAAGTACCTACCCACTTGACTGGTTCGTTCTTGAAGTATTTGTAGGTTGGATGAGCAATGGCCCCAAGTTTGGTGTTTGACAGTGTACATTGTATGGTTCGTGTGTAGGGCGCCTGCCGTGCTCCACGGTGACGCACGCGCTGCTGGCGAGCTACCTGCTGCAGTCGGAGCTGGGCGACTGGGAGGCCACGGAGGGCGCGGGGCTGTGCAAGCAGCTCAAGCTGGTGCCCGCCGCCGCCGCCACGCCCGACCTGGAGGAGAAGGTGCTGGAGCTGCACAAGACGCACCGGTACGAAAGCTAATACCACTCCTAAACGCGCCTTAAGAGACCAAAATTCACTTTATCGCAGCAGAATCAGCCTGTAAACTGTTTAAAAAAGCTTCTGAGCAACGCAATAGTTTGATAAGACCAGAATACCGGCACGAATTATGACTAAAAGCCTCAAAACCCGCCCTTATGCACGAAAGCATTCTTATCACAATTTAAAAGGAAACTAAATATTTTTTCTTAAATTGAAAAAGGCTACTATACCATTGACGAATTAATTCGTGACAAAATGTAATAAACTAAACTGATAATTAAATAAATTTATGCTTTAAAATTCAAAACCTTGACTAATTAATTGTATTCTAAATATTACATTTTTTGTTAATTTGTGTGTAATATTGATTATAAATTATTTTATTGTTCAATAGTGTATGGTCTAGAGTAGATTTTTGATTTACCATAACCTAACTATAAGACCTACAGTATTACCAAACCAAAAACCGTCTAAGTGCGTATAGGGTCTGTAGTTACCCATAAAAATATGTGGACACTTCCTACGGTCCGATTTGCTTCCGAACGATAATTTTTATTGTAATAATAAAAAACAAACCAACATTTGCAGTTGAAAAACCTGTGCTGAATGAATGTATGGGACATTAATGTTTAGGAAAATATGTTATCCAAGTACATTTTATAAGTTGGTCGACTATTACTCGTAAACTTGTAAAGCCTACTTACCACCGTCAATTTTTTCACACACCCAAACACAACCGTTTTACTGGTAGAGGGGGGGGGGGGGCACTTGAGTCTAACAAAAATTAGAACTTTAAAGCTTAATATTTCACAAACGCCTTAAATCGCTTAATCGAAATATTATTTAAACAGACTCCGAATATTTTTAAAGACCTATCCAACGATATCCCACACTATGGGGTATGCGAGAAAAAATACTTTTCGAGATTTTATTTTACCACTTCGTCGGCCTAACTGATCTGTATATTCATGCCAAATTACAGCTTTTTAGTACTAAGTCTTTGAGCTAAGCTGCGGACTGACGGACAGACGGACGGAAATGGAGAAACTTTAAGGGTTCCTTGTTGACTTCGGAACCCTAAAAATAACATCAATAAATACTTTGACGTTAGATTTCGTCAACTACATCTTGTCCCCATTTATCGTGTTCCCAAAGTACCAAGAACAACACAATTTCCATCAATATTCTATACAATTCATTTCACTTACAGAGGTCAAACACCAGCAGAAGCCGAACTGAACTACTTGGAGAACGCTAAGAAGCTGGCGATGTACGGCGTCGACCTGCACCCCGCTAAGGACTCGGAGAACGTGGACATTACGCTCGGCGTGTGCTCGTCCGGGCTGCTCGTGCATCGGGAGAAGTAAGTCATTGTGTGGTTTTAGATGCAAAAATGCTTGTGTCTTTCTACACCCGCCTTTTTCAAGGTCTCGCCGACCTTTCAAGTGGTGGAACTGCATCTGGTAATGAGAAGAAAATGCTTTATTTGTTGAAGAGAAGTAACATGACACAGTTACCTACGAAAAAGCAGCAGCATCCATTCTTCTCTAATAGCTGTCATCTCAGTAGTCGCCCCTAAGCAAAGTCATCTTTCACACAGTTCAACCATCGATTATTTGGTATTTCCCTATTCTTATAGCATTCACACTCAATAACTTCCAACGACATTTTCTCCATTCTTACCGTAGCCGATTTTGGATTTGACATATTAACCAATATTATTTCATTCCTTCCCACAGACTACGCATCAACCGCTTCGCGTGGCCAAAGATCCTCAAGATCAGCTACAAACGGCACAACTTCTACGTGAAGTTGCGGCCGGGCGAGTTCGAGCAGTTCGAGTCCACCGTCGGCTTCAAGCTCGCCAACCATCGCGCCGCCAAGAAGTTGTGGAAGACTTGTGTGGAGCATCATACGTTCTTCAGGTAACATTTACCATTGTCATCTTCAGGATCTGCTGGATATAGGCCTGCCCGAAACGTCCACAAATCGACCGGTTCGGTGCTTCTCGCGATGTTCATCATTGGTCTATTTCGTGAAAGGCTTAACAATGTTACGTCATTGTACTGTGAAGATTCCATTGTATTGTGAAGATAATAGTTAGAGAGAGTCTTTTACCTCATACGAATGAAATGATCCACGCCGGTCCAGTGATGTTAATTGCAACTCCGTGCAAAGCTTCGTGACGTCGCTGACTTGTTGAACGACGTCAAATGTCGTACCATTGTGTGGTTGTTATTATTCACCCTCGAGAAATATAAATACTATACTTACATCTACAGTCTCAATTCTCGCAGTCAATGGTAAAAAGTAGAATACAAAACCCGTGAAAAAAAAATTGTTCTCGGTTGTTGTATCCCTCGCTCCGCTTAGGATTCTACTCTAGAATCCTTCGCTGCTCTCCGGATCAAACTTACTCCCTCAAATTAAATTCCCTTTTTTATCACTTGTATAATCTACTATTGCGCATCGTCCCATTAATCCTGGAAACACGAGTCGGCCGTCATGGTGATTCCTAGAAAGAAGTACAGCACGTCATGATATCATGTCCCCATTCGTCCCCCGTAGGCTGATGTCTCCCGAGCCGGCGACGAAGTCCACGCTGTTCCCGCGGCTGGGCTCGCGCTTCCGCTACTCGGGGCGCACGCACTACGAGTCGCGCGCCGCGCCGCCGCAGCGCCCGCCGCCGCACTTCGCGCGCACGCTGTCCAACAGGAAGCTGTCGTCGCGCAGTATGGACGGTGAGTACTACCCACGGAACCTTAAACGCGAATAGCTCGTCTTCGGAAATTCGCCATCGTCATTTCAGCCTGAGAAATATAAGAGTACTACATAGAGTAAATTCAATGAAATCCCCGAAGGGTTACGTAAAGGTGTACCTAGTAGAACACTTACATTTCGCCAGTTATACCTATTGATAGCCATCAGCTGAATACGAGCCTAGACCTCGTGACTACTCCTGCTGGATAAACCCAATAACTTTGCCAAACCTGGGAAACAAATCTTTGACTTTATAAGCTCAGCGGTAGCGCTTGCGACCGACTAGACCTCTGAAACAGTCGTCAGTCGAGTCAGTGTATTTTTATAACTCCAAAAAATGCCTACATCACAACAATTTTTAATATTAACATCATTAACATTGCACAAAGACAAACACACTATCAATTCATAAACAACGTGTAAAAATGACTGACACATAATCCTGGCAATCAGTTTGGCACAACACCTTTTCTCACACCCACGTCTCTATCGTCATCTTAATTAATTGACTCATTGGTCATCACCTTTCATTCATATACCAATATTATCATCATCACCCGGAATTCTGACGAAAATGACGTCATCTTCACATCATTCAAATACTGAGAACAATTACCCGTCTTGAATATTCGTTAATGTTTATATTTACAAGCCAACGTGAACAACTTACTGATTGATAATTGTTATATTTAGATATTACTTCATTTGTAAAAAAAGTAGGGATATGAGAATTTGTGTGCAACCGGTTGAAAGTGAAATGATGCAGAATATTTTATTGCAGAAATTAACGTCATTTTGTAAGTTTTATTACACGAATGGCTAGCTCAATTTCTTTCTAGTTTACCTTCTCACATTTTATAGTCTCCGCACGAGGTAATAAAAAGTTTTGAATCCTCCGTGGAGCTTTAAATAAAATAAAAACAAGTAAAGCAAGCTTGACCTCTGTCTACCCCTTCGGATACGTGTGTGGTATTATGTTTTGTGTAAAATTAATGATTGATTCATGGGCTTTTGAATTGAATTGAATTTGATGATATGAAGCCACAGAGAGTTCTTTGTCAATGTCATATTGATACAGCCATAGAGTTTCATTCATTTGCAAGACAATTACTATTATGTAAAATTCCGAAAACTGGGCCTTGTATCAATGGTCCGGGCCAGTATCTTGGACCTCAACACTTTATTAAGGGCTCTTCTCCCTCCTCATAGACGTAAAGGTCAACAAACGCCTAATAAAATCTAGCTCCAATAAAATTAAACTGCTCATTGTCAACACTACATGACGAGTCACGGCCAAAACAATATCACTACGAATACAGCGTCAATGTACTTACGGAGAAATGGCCACTTATGTCACTACACACAAAACAGAGAGGTGCAGAAGGGTGGCTTTTTACATCGAGCGAAACCGCACGCGCAAACAGACACGCTTCACGTACAGCGAGAGCAAGCGCACTCGCGACCGGCATTTGGTTGACCTCAAACAAATGCATCTATGTGTACGATTGGCTCTTTGCTCATAGCATGGCGCCCTCACTTAAAAAGACGCCTGAGTCCCGGTGAGAATATTATCATCTGATTATTCTTATGCTATGAAGCCCTTACAGCATGGAGACACCTCGTTCGCTCATACCGACCATACAAATGAAACGTTTTACCGTTTGAATACGACACAAATTACGTATAAAAAACTGATAGCTTTGAAGTCGGTCCGTGACAGAAGTTGAACGTAAAACGCTCGCCACGAATTTTGTTAGTACTGCAGTCTCTAGCGTACATGCTTCGGAAGGCAATGTCCTGACTGTCATTCTAGTCTGACAACCGGCGTTGCCACGGGGTATTGTGTTACCCGAATCTGGGTTGTGGGGGCAGTCGCTCCATGTTAAATACTATGTTGGGGTCGGCTTTCAGTCTAACTGGATGCAGTAGACTGAAAGCCGACCCCAACATAGTGATGAAAAGGCAGGTAGACGATGATGATGTGATTCCAAGTTTGTGATTCCAAGTTCTATGATTAAACTGAACTTCTGCAAGATTTTCTCTCTATTAATTGAAGCAGGCACACAAACAAACATACAGACACGACCTTGACTGTGACGGTAAGTTGTTGAGTCACATACATTTGTCACTATGCCAAACTGATGCAGTGGACGGCGCTATGGCAGAGGTGATCATTTGTGACTTACTTGGGAATATGTTGAGATGAATTTAGTTAGGTAGGTTTACGTGAAATACTGTTGTTATCTTGGACAGAACCTAGTACATCTGTCTTTCTTGAATCTATAGTTTTTGCTAACGTGATAAAGTATTGCGATGTTTGGAGAGAACTTTGGCAAATCTCTTACTCATGAGTTTATAAGCTTTTCACGAAGTCGCAGGTTTAGTTCCTGTGGGTGTAAAATCTATTTTGGAAAAACTCATTTCGAAAACCAATGATTTTTTTATTGTAACTATAATATCGAGCGATCAAGCAGCTCTCTTACTAACCCGCCACAATCAACCCTGAAATTATTTCTGTGCCCCAGTCACACCTGCTTTTACGCCTTTAACATTAAATCCACATTCATATATTTCCCAATTTCATAATAAATTAAAACAATATGACCCATTCTTGCCAAACTTTAATTCATATACCATCCAAAACTATTTTAATAGGCCAATCTGATCATAAAAGCAAAAAAAGGAATACAGTGAATCAGCTGTCGGTTCTAGAAAATCAAATGAAATAGGTCACTGTTATGTTACGAATGAATCTATTCATACATTTGATGAAATAGAAAATTGTTATGTAACCACAAGTGTTTATAGAATGTCTATTTTTGTTTCTGACTATCAATCAACAAGCGTTCTTTGGAGTTAGCGTAGAGATTTAGGATATAAATCAGTCGTCAGGTTTAAAGTAAGGATTTACTTTGTTTTGACCGAGTGTGAAATTTTCATATAATCTATTAGTCGAATTCTAGGGTTTTATAACTATGGATATTATGAATAAGCTGTCATTTTTACCCGACTGCAGCCATGCCCTATATGAGGTTGATGTATTTGGAGAAGTATCCTATAGGAAAAGATTTGAGCTCAGTAACATGGTGTGGAAAGAGGCCTTTGTCCAACAGTGGACTGAGGGATTTATTAAATAACATAACGTCACGCCTGTAATCCCCGAAGGGTTAGACCAAAGTGTACCCATTAGAACACTTACTTTCGCCAGTTATGTTTAAGTCCCATGTCGCTAATAGGGGGCGAGCCTATTGCCATCAGCCGGGCACAAATCCAGACTCCGTGGCTACTACTGAGGAATTACTGATGGATAATCCAATTACACTTTGCCCGATCTGGGAATCGAACCCAGGACTTCATGCTCAGCAAACGCGGAGATAATACCTCTGTAATATATATGATTGCAATGCACTGTTAGATTTTATTTAGTCAGTATTTAAGTGTCACATAATCTCACTGAAAACGAGCATGCCTTTTGCACACCTGATTTCAAGTGATAATAGTATTTTTTTTTTAATAGACCACAGATGAACAAATCGTTGCGTAGCTGTAGAATTACCTTTTTTACGAAAACAAGCCTTTCTTCATACTATGATGAATTCATTTGTTTACTACAAAAAAAATCTGGAAAAAAATTCACCGTAACCCAACAAGATGCAATATATTTCTTAGTAACATACAAAGCGATATCTAAACTGTTTGGTTATGATCTATAATAGCTTGAGTGATGGCTGTTGGGCGCTCGCCAAAGATACCAGGACTGGAGAGCATGGATAATTGGATATGGGAACATGTAGCAATGTGTACAATTTTTTGCTGTAAAACTGAGATGTGGACTAATGATTAACATCTATACTAATATTATAAAGCTGGAAGAGTTTGTTTGGTTGAACGTGCTAATCTCAGGAACTACTGGTTCGAATCGAACAAATCCTTTAGTGTTGGATTACCCATTTATCGAGGAAGGCTATAGGCTATATAACATTACGCTACAACCGATAGGAGCGGAGCAGCAATGAAAAATGTTGCAAAAACGGGGAAAATTGAATTTTTATAATTTTACGCGGACGAAGGTCGCGGGGAACAGCTAGTCTTTAATAAGTTGCGCAAAGAAAGAATCTCTGAAGCAGTTTTGAAAGCCGTGCTTACATTAGCATGTAAATTTTATGTACCAAAGATCGATCAGTTTCTTAGACTGTAGACATAAAGAGAGATGAACCTCATGATTCATAGATTAAGTGCAGGCAGCACTACAGAAATATTTTAGTTTCTACAGGGTGTAAACGGACCCTTCACGAAGCCGTTAACCAAGCATTAAGTACATCAAACTAAGTCACCCTACGCAAAAATTATTGCAGGGAAACGCCTTTTTTTTTAGGGTGAAAAGTCACGTTTTACGGTAAAACTCAAAGAAACGCACTCAAAACTTGGTGCTGGTGGATGTTTTGAATAGTAAACGGGTCATGAAGGTACCTTAAAAAGTAGTATTTAAAAAAAAACTTGTGAAAAAACTGGAACTTTGACCTCCGATATCTCCATAACTAGAAGGTTATGGTGGAAGGGTATGGTCCAGAACAAAAAAATGATCGCAATGACGGGGAGAACAAGTGCCTTTCGGCTTCGATAAGGTTAGGGTCTTTTTACACCCTTTATAATGGCGTTAATATTGCTAGGATTTTTGGTGATACTACAATTCACTTACTATAATTTTAGAATCTGTGATTTAATTTGTGAAAACATAATATTAGGCAAAAGACATTTTAAGTTTCACATGGTCCCCCCTAAGTCAATCCGAGAGCCTAAACTGAAAAGACCAAAAATAATTTCTTCCAAAAATCGCACTCAATTACATTCATGCCTCACTTCCGCATACACCGAGCACCCAGCTGCAAGTCAGGCAGTAGTACGAAACTATGAAGTAGTCGTTATTAATACTTCGTAGCGGTCAGACGCGCAATATAAACAAACGAATATATTCGGTACAACTCACACAGTATTCGGCTACTCTACTACTAGTACATTCGTGATAGCACTGAGCCAGTCTACAGTACCTTCGGTATTAATCGAAAAAAGAAAGGAAGAAAAAAAAGAAAATACTTGATCCAGGATACGGGAAAAAAAAAATTGTTTGTGCCTAAAACATGGTGTTTGGAGACTGTTGGACTCATTCCTGTGCCTCCGGTGGTTATAGTGAGTATCAGTGACGGTTATAATAAGTGTGGTGATTGAAAAGAAAGAAGGATTTTTGGATTTGTTGCTTTTGGTCTTTTATGTATACGTGTGTTTGTGTATGTTGGCCGTCCATCAAGGATTAAGCTTCGGGAGTTTTCTTATGTGTTTGCAACGACCAAAAAAGTGAATAATAAAAGGGTTAAACAGGTGTACGGTCACGAGCACCAATATGTATACATTTTCCTAAATATAAAAGCTATTTTCTCGAGTTGTAACTATTGTAACTTAGAGATAGGATCTTTTTCATATAAATATGAGTTCCAGAATACTATGTTCCTAACAACATGAAATTTTAATCAGAACAGTAGTAGAAAAACATTTTAAAACATGGAGTTTATATACTAAACTTAGTGACTGTACCGAGTACACCAATAGCTCGTCAGCTAGGTGTAAGGCCCATGTTTGTCACAGGGGCGTGCCTCGGGGCTGCGGGACTGTCCGAAAGAGATACCGCGGCCCTGGAACACAAAGGGCAAAGAAGGAACATGGATAGGTTTTAGTCAGTACAAGTCTGACACTCTCTTCCGCTCCGCCCAAAGCAGGAGGGCAAAAGGGGGCGAGCCTAATGCTATTAATCGGGCACAACTCTTAAACTCCGGGCCTGAGAAATTCCCGATGGAAATACATAAAATTACCCTAAACGCACAAAAAGATCAAATCTATAAACCTACCAAATTCACAAAATCACGCACGTTTGATTACAAAAAGTATTAAAAATCTATTAAGTAACGACCCTACCGTAAACAGTACAATTCCCATCATTTATGTGAATAAACATCATTATCATCTGTACGCATTATCGACTGCACGGCATTAAGCTGTTCTTGTAAACAGAGCCTTAAATCCACCCAATTAGCTAATCCGCAATGAATGTTCGGTATTCCTGATTGTTATTACTCCCAAACTGTTGCCGATCTCAGGTGTTCAAAGTAAACATACACGAGTTATTACTGGCCTCTGGAATACACTTCGTAAGGAATGTAAACTATCAGAAATACTCTTTTAAAAGTTATTTTGTTTTGACGCCATTTGGTCTAGTATTTACTCATTTAATTTTTACCTAAAATCAGGATTTTTGGTCCTGGACCCCCTAGCGTTTAAATAAACTGTCGTCATACATCATCATCTGCCTAGCCTTTTCCCAACTATATTGGGGTCGGCTTCCAGTCTTAACCGGATGCAGCTGAATACCAGTATTTTACATGGAGCGATTGCCTGTCAGACCTCCACAACCCAGTTAGTACTGGGTAATACGATACCCCTTGGTAAGACTGATTGTCAGACTTTTTTGGGCCACTGACTACCTAACGACTGTCAAAGATCTGCAAATGACAGCCGGAAATAAATAAACAAAATAAATAAACTGTCGTCATACGCAGAAGAATAAAGCATACATTCCGTCGTAATAAAGTCAATACTGAATAGTACTGCAGACTGATTATATTGAACTATTTAATTGATCTTCCTCACCTCGTTTAGTCATCAACGTTTCTCCAGAATAGCCACCCGCGGCTACAATTTGATTGGAGTGCGACATTCGCAAACATTATTTATGAATGGCGTGGCTGATTCACCAATATTAAGTCTACAATGTTGTCTTGCGATGTTAACAAGTCCAGCGACTGATAACGTCATGTTCTGTATTTAAGTGCGAGTTTTACCGGCGTCCAAGCGTGAGGTGCTAGGTGTGATTTCGAGCTTAGGTAAAGTGCTATTGGTTTTTTATCATTCTCAGTAGCACCCCAGAGTCTGGTTGATGACAATACGCTCATCCCTTATTATTTTTTACATTTATTTATTCTATTACTCGGGTCTTAAACGTCATTGGCGAAATGTGGCGTGCTGTTATAGGTAAGGTACATCTCTGCCTAACCCTTCAGCGATTATGATGTTGTTATAAAAAGTGAGACCAATGGGTCCAATTCTCAGATTGTCTCGCGATGTTAACAAGCCTAGCGGCTGATGACGTCATGCTCTGTATTTAGGCGCGAGTTTCACTGGCGGCTCATTGCACAGATGTAAATAGAACTACTTGATAATTATATGATATCATATTTATTTGGCGGTCGCGGTTTATTGGCTAGTCTTTTTGAAGTTTACCTACCCTACTGTTTACACATATGTTGCGGTCGCTTGGTTCTGGTTTGGTCGAATGGTTTACTTTGAGCAATTTTTGTATTGGTAATCATATCAGCTGCATTCAATGATGTCTGAATTCTGATATAAGGTTCAAACAGAATACCTAGCTAGATGAATCTCTGGCAGAACAGAACACTTTGACCGAAAAAGTTAAAAGAAGAAAAATAAAACAGCTGACTCGATCATGTTAACTGCAGTTTTGTAAGGAATAGTTGATTCTAAATTAGTCAAACAAAATGATCACGTCTGCTCAGTGCCCATTTAGTTTGTCTATTCAAAGCATTTATTTAAATTAAACTATTTACTTGCACTTTTGTCAAGGACTTGGGCAGGTTGACTGAAAGTTGCAGGTGATTATTGTTGATAATAATGAGTTTTCAACAATGAGTTATTTCAATCGGATGGCTCAGATTGAAATAAGGGCAGTCGATGCAGCGTATTATCGATATGGTGTACTGTCGATATAGCTTACTATCGATTTGGTGTACTGTCGATGTAAAGTACCGTCGATTTAGTGTACTGTCGAAATAGCGTACTATCTATTTGGTGTTCTGTCGATGTAGCATACCATCGATTTGGGGTACTGTCGATTCATTAACCCGTCGATGGAACGTTTTCGATACAGCGACCGTCGATGTAGTGACTTTCGATATTATGAACTAGACCCAACAAAGCTGGCGCCCATAATTATGATATACAGGGTGTAAACGAAGCCGTCAACCAAGCATTATGTACATCAAACTGAGTAACCAGACACAAAAATTATTGCTACACAGTATCGAGAGCTCAGGTAGTGTTCTTCTTGTACCTACGGAACATCTGTATATGTTTATGCTTAGAAGGAGCCACGTTTATTGCGAAGTCTAAAGTGTTGTTTAGATCGGTTAGTTCAAGCTGAGAAATAAACCAGCAAATATTATTGAACCATCATAGATTTAGCATAGCCCATTATGTATCACGTCCCCGGGAACACTGCCATCAATCATTGTATTTCATTCAGCACGTCCGAAGTTATGATAAACATCGACGCTGAACTATTGCATCCTGAGGAAGTGCACTCATAAATATTCAATAATAATTTGTTGTATGGAAAATGCAAGTTTGGAGAGGAGCTGTTGGATCAACGTGCGGAAAACCAGTCAAATAATAGCATAATGTATTGCAGTCAACATTTGGACTGTAATGGTTTAGTTTCAAGACTGGCTTGAAGGGATACTATAAAACATAAAGGGTGACTGGTAATTAGTGACCGATACTAAAACACGTGATTGTACTCAAGATAACAATCAACTTTCTCAAAGAAATATGTTTAATACTCATTAAATTTTATCACAATAACACAACAGCGGGCCGTATGAAATTCGCGCGCGCCTGTGACCTATCAGCTGTTATCAGCATGACGCTATTCTGCCTCATTACTATCGTAGCATGCAACAAGGGGTAAGCAGAGCACCCACGCGGCTCGCAAGCCCGCTCCGTAATTCTCCGCTGTTGTGCTATTGTGATAAAAGTGAATGAGTATTCAAAAAAATGTTTCTTTGAGAAAGTTGTTTGTTATCACGAGCACAACCACGTGTTTAAGTATCGGTCACTATTACCAGTGACCCTATATAAGTGTCAGGAGGCCTTGATTTCTAGCTAAAATGTTAGTTACACTTACGGGCAGCAGGAGAGAGGCTTAGCCTCTTTTGTCCCACTTTATGTTAAAAGGCTTTTCTCCTTTTTAATTATTTCTATCTTGGGCTTGGAACCGCACCAATCTTGTCTGTAAGCGTCAAGCTCGTCCCGCAGTATTGTATGTCAATTGTAAATGCTTACAGAATCACAGAACTTGTTAAGAATTCTATGTAGCGTAATTAGGCCGCTGGTCTACAGGCTACTGTTGACTGATATTTATGATAAAAGAATGTCGATGTCTGCAATGTCGTCAATGGTGTTCTGACATGTCCGCTTTGTGCTCGGAGTTTTTCGGCCAAAGTTGGATATGCTAGCCACTTGAAAGCACATGAACGAGCAGCACAACAAAGCTGTCGACAACCACCCTAGAAAGCCATCGAATGCAGTCGCTGTGACCGAAATCGGCTAGATGGCATCATCATCGTCATTATCATGAGAGAAATCATGTCTTATTGATTTTAGTTTTGAACCCCTGAAAGCCACTTTTCCTTCATTCTAAAGTCTCTGCCCACAGCCCTGGCACAAGGCGACAAAGATGACTCGATGCCCGCAGACGCAGCCAAGCGGCACACCATGCCGCCCCAGCCAGCGCCGCGACCCACCATCAAAGACAAGGTGATTATACCTACTCCGTACTAAGAGGTGATAGTTATAGTATAGTTGCTAAGTTCTGTACGAGTGTAGCATGTTTGAGGGGGGGGGGGGGGGGGGCTGAGCGTCTGGTTTTTGACTTCCACGCGGAAATAGGGAAAAAGGCAGGTGGTGTTATTTATTTCTTGTTCTTTATTGTAAACATACAAGCCAATTCAGGGGCCCATGGGCGGCATAAAAACTCTGATACCAGGTTAGGCACTAAGTATATGAAAAAGAAAGATTGTACACATAAATTATACAGATATTGTTACAATCTTACTGCTTGGTTTACAAAGGCGAGATTAAACCAGAAGTGGATTTTCTGATAACAAACCTTATTGTTATAATGTTTGCAAAAGAGTAAAGAAAATAACTGCTCAAAAAGTTAATATATAGGGTCTAACTTTTTAAACACGAAATATTTCAAGAGTAACTTCTACAAGTCGTAAAGTCGCCATAGCAATGAAAAAAAAAAATTTTTCTGAATGTTTTTATTTTGACGAAATTATTATAGTTATAAATATTCTTGCGACATTTTGCATAAAACCTTTACAAACTTTAAACTTACTTAGGTTACTTTTACATTTTTAAACTTTTTAAACCTTTAGACAGTATTTATTTTGTGGGTCAAGTAATTTTTTTTTTTTTAATAAAAATACACTTAGATAAAAAAAAATTTTTCGTTGCTATGGTGACTTTACGACCTATAGAAGTTACTCTTGAAATGTTTCGTGTTTAAAAAGTTAGACCTTATTTAAACAGTAATCTAAATTGACTAAACTAGTTGAGCATACAAATGATTGTTTGCCTTGCCTCATTTAAAAAAGGCTTCCCAAAAATAACAACTAGGCTCAGTCGTGAACTAGTTGACTTCACTATTCTGTACTCCGTTACTTAAACTGGACTTAGAGCCTGCGCGCACTAGCGATTTTAAGTTGGCCGATAGTTTGATCGGTCATAGGATCAGTATAGAGTTGTAGTTCGGTCGTACAACTATTAATCTTCAAGTGCGCACACTGCCATATAACTCTATACTGATCCTCTGACCGATCAAACTTTCGGCCAACTTAAAATCGCTAGTGCGCGCAGGCTCTTAGCGGTTTGAAAGCTCCTGTCATAATTTTTTCGCAAACCGGTTATTCGGTAACCCTAGAGATGCTTTCAGACGGATGTTTAGTCTCGGAGGAGAAAATAACCGTGTTCGGTCTGATTGAGGATATTGTAGATACTGTATTTTTAACGATTCTCTTAATATAACTGAATGTATCTCACTGAGTAATAAGCTGCTATAATATTCTTCTTCATAGCGTATCGATGGCAAAAAGTTCAAATGTGTTTGGCCCAATACTCAGCCACGCGAACTCCTATCATCATCAAGGATGGCTATAATATGAAATATATGGAATTAACATAATAATTGTGACTCGTACCAGAATTTTAAAGCAGTTTTAAATATTCTAGACTCACAATACAATTGTAATTAACAGCCCGATAGCATATACCTGACAACTGTTGAATGCAGTAACTCCAATGATGACCTCAGTAGATCTCAATTTGAAACCCTTTTGATTTTTGAAGACACTCATTTTTATTAAACATGAGAATATGAATCAATGTTATGGCCATCGTAAAATATCATACTAAAATTAATGTCTACGAAGCCGCCCAAACCTAAGGGCTATCGGTAGCTCGGGACCTCTCCTCAAGCAACTTCGCCGTATTGAAAGAGGGCCTAAAAATGGAGTCCTTAGATTTAGTTTGTTTTGTAGTTATGATGATACCAGGTGACTTCAAAGCTATATTTAGAAGAATAATCACTGTATTACTCACCTTAACCAAGATGATGCATTTATTTACTTAGATTTATCTCAGGGTGACTTTACAACGTAGTAAACTTAAGTTATGCAGTTTTTACACGTATGTGCTGTCGGACGTTTGGTACATAATATAACATGTAATTAGTTTTAAACACTATTCTAGAGGGCATGGTGATATCATACCATCATAGGGTGAGGTCAGCCAAACCTGACGTACTTTTCGTTGCCGAAAATGAGTTAGTAAACTTTCGATCCCGTTAACATTTCAATGTAATTTCGGCGGCTCACTTTGAGCGGCCTAAATTACGCCAGGTTTCACCTCACCCATAATATGTCAGTTGTACTAACAATAACATTTATTTCACTGAACTTGATTGGTATTGGTTTCATGTTTAGATATTGTTTTGTTGATTTTCATCTCTTTACTAATGTCATGTTTCATTATAAGTCATGTTGCCAGATAATGCGTAAAGAAATAGCTAGTGATCTACCTACTCATGTCTGCCCGCGACAAAAAGAAACATATCCTTGATCCTATCGTCATCGACTACAGCTTTCCATTAGTGAAAGATTTTTGAGTACCTATAAATTTCTACGGTTTTGCTGAAATATGTCATTTTATGATTTCGTTGACTTAATCTTATTAAGATCAACGAAAAAGCCTGGTTTTTAACAAAATTATTAATAAACGAGGCTTATAATAAATCAAATTCTACGCGATTACGTCTGATGAAAAAATACGCGGCAAAAATCCTTGCAACCGGTGAACATAGGCAATGTCAGTAGAGGACGTCGTGCAGCTTATCTGGCAACATAGTTGTGCACGTACTAACGGTGTGCGCACGCGGCCGGACAGCTGCGGCGGCGCTCGGGCGGCACGGCCAGCGCCTCGTCCGCCTCCTCGCTGGAGGGAGAGTACCTCGCCGACAAGCTCGACAAGGTGTGCCCGCCAACCGCCATCCGCCATCCCCGCCACGCTGATCCTGATCCCGTCCACACTGGCGACTAATTCACAAAAAAAAATAAAAAAAATATGTTGCCTTGAGAGAGAGAAGAGAAATAGGCATTATACCATGTTTTATGTGAACTTTTCGCCATTGGACACCCACAGTTACACCTCTATCCACTACCCACCATCCCCACTACTCCTCACTCACCATCCGTCCTGTTCCTTATCTTTAGGACAGAATTTTTATACGCGCTTTAGTAGCTTGAAAAGTGACGTCTTGCAAGCATTGTAGATTATGACTGGCAGTGACAAGGAAAACTTTTAGCCTTCCCCAACGTAGGTAAACTCAAACAGTATATAACAGAAACACATATACGGTTTCGGAATTGAGAATTTGAACGTTGAGCAGTTAGCAAACTGTACTCAGCACAACATAGGCCTAGGGGCACACTAGCCAACATAGGCATAGTGCCTAGGGACTGACAATACGGCAAGCCCATGACACAAGCAGACTGTTCAGAAACCCTAACATCATGAAGAGTAGTAGGTTATAAGAGCAAGCCAAGTTTGTCTTGGCCTGTATGAAAGTACCCCCACTACATAAGGCGATTCCTTCGGCTGCGAGACTGTTCGAAAGAGATACCGCGGCCCTGGAACACAAAGGGCAAAGAAGGAACATGGATGGGTTTTATTCAGTACGAGTCTGACACTCCCTTCCACTCCGCCCAGATCGGGAGGGGTCGTTTGAGGATTTCCCATCCGAAAAAAGAAAAAAGACGATTCCTTCAATGTAACCCGTGAAATTAAAAACATCTTAGTTCTTTATTTCATAGGTTTTGCCAAGGTTATGCTAAAGTAAATTTTGACATGTTCTCTGAACTTGAAATTCTTAATTCAGAAACCGGGTGTTATAAGCGTTTTGCTGTTTACACTGTTCCCAGATTATATCGAAAGACGAGGGACTCGCAAGTCGCGAAACTCACGACAACATTATACAAACAGACATTTTAAATTTGTTCGACTCGAATCCCCATTTCCTAAAGACACATAGATTTTGCTTTATATGTTATAGTGTATTGTGTATGTGTTTTATATACATCGCTGTGATTTTTTATTAAATCTCGCTTAATCTGTCGGCTATTGGCTTTTATTTTAAACCTAGTCAAGCTTCTATTAGAAATCGGGCAAAATGCTAAATTATTCAGATTAGTCCTTTGTTAGTCAGACTTTAAAAAACAGATAAAAACTACAAGCTGTTTCTTTCAAATAGTTTTGGCTTATAACTTTTCCAAGAGCTTTTCAGAATTTCAAGTAAATGGTTTTAAATAATGTTCTAGAGATCATTACAAAATTGTTAGGAATTTCGGTAATGAGTTTCGTTCAGAACAGTAATTTAACAGGTAGAAATCATCTCTTCGAATTCAAATCAGTCTTACAAGTCTAAGTTTATCCAATTTTCATTTATTTAATCCACTTTGACATTCAAATCTTCATCAATCAAGCATCACACGAAACTTTGATCAGGGCCACCATCGTGGTAGCTTATTCCATAATACTTCGTAACTTTTGTGTTCTTTGTACTGTGTTTATGTAGTATTTGGGTATTATTTAGTTACTCATTCATAACATTTATTGCATACTGCTTTCTCTATCTAACTAAGCTTACTATAGCCTATTTTAAGCCTTTCCTCCTTATGGCACTCTATCAAAATATAACTGGCAAGACCTAAAACAAGAACGCCTAGAAAAAATTGACTAGATATAACAAAATGGATGTGTTGTGTTTACAGAAACCGCCTCCGGGAGCCGTGAAGGTGATGCCCACAGCTCCCCCCGACAAGAAGGATGAGAAGAAAGTCTTGGAGCAGAGGAAACCTGCTGAGAATGGTAAGCACTTCCTCTAAATTATCTTATAGATGTCATTTCGAAAGATCTTACATTACAATAAGTGTGTTTTATCGGAAATGACATAGCATCCTCATAAAATTCAGTCAGTAATACCTACACTCTCACAGCCACGGTTAAGACAGCTAAAGCTGTATTCTGTAAACAAACCGATATGCGTATAAAGCCGTGAAAATAACAATTTGAATTTGGAGAATCACCAGAAAGAAATGAGGCCTGAACAGTAGCAATAAGTTCGAGATAACGGGCTGTAATGGTAATGAAACTAATAGCATTGAAAGCAAGCAGTAGCCTCACATTTTCTTATTACAACATCTCTTTTGCCTTTAACATCTGTTTGCCTTGTATGAAAGTAATTCGCACAATTTTGTTTGGATAGGTTGATTACCCGCGAGGGTTCTGCACAGACAGATATTTGTAAACAACATTTTTGAACACTTAATCTAGTCTCACTCAAGGAATGTTGTATACACTAGGTTTTCCTCCTAACTTTTCGCAGAAACTCGCTAATGGTAAACAATCTGTCCATCTGATATTAATTTAGCGAATTCTTACAAACGTATGTGTTTTTATTTCAGGTACAGATACGACCAGCGATCCGGGTATCACGAACAATGTTGAGACAACACCCAAGAAGTCCAAGGTGAGTCTATTTTAATTACAAACAATGCAATAATTATCTCAAATGTTCATACAAGCAAGAATGGTAGACTCGAAGCATTTTCTCAGTTCTGTGACGTCCGTAGAACCTAGTGTATCATACAAATGTTCAATGTAAATATGAATGTTAGACATGCATGGTGCATAATGCAATATTTCCTATTTTATTCGCGGCTGTATAAGTCAAATTATACAAAGCACTGTTATACTTTTGTTAATTTTTGTTTTTGTTTCACCCCTCCCTTTCCCTAAAGACCGGAGGATTCGGATTGTTCGGTGGCAGAAACAAATCGCCGAAGGAAGAAAAATCTCCTAAAGAAAAGTCGCCGAAAGAGAAATCTCCTAAAACGAAAGATAAGAAGGAGAAGGTTAAAGATCCTAAAGTCAAAGTGGCCGCGCTTGAGACGTCGCCTGACAGTTCTAACCTCGATAGTTCACTTGAGAAAAGTCCCGCGAAGGGTGAAGATAAGCCTTCGTTCACTAAGCCCTACGAATACACTGACACAGAGAGGAGTCCCACTCGCAGTAAGCCCTTCATCCAAGGCGCGTTCAGTTACGAGAAGGAACCGATTTCTGATGAGAAGCAGCGGGCGCTAGATGACAGCCAAAGCCCGACCACAAGGAAAGCAGGCCTCGCCTTCAACTACGCTCCCGGCGAAGACAAGAAGGTCGCTGAAAGCGCTGAGAAGCGCAAAACACCAGAAGATCCGAGCAAGCTCAAGACACCAGGACTTGACTACGTGCAGTCGGCGGCTCTGAAGGAACAGGCTAAGGCTAACTTGATAGACCCGACACTTGCTTTATTGGACTCTGAGAGGTCACAGCACGAAGTGCCTCTAGCCGCCGTTGTTCCAGTTGCAGTTAAACCAGACAACGAGATCCAAGTGGTGATCATCACTGGGCGCTACAACCCTAAGTCCAAGAAACTTGATGACGCGAACGGCACCGTACTGGTAACCAAGGGATCGCTGAACAAAGCCAACGGAAAAATCCAAACGGATAAAGAACTCATCAATACCAAGTCTGGACAAGTTAGTTACACAGACCCCGCTACAGGCAAGCAGGAGGTCAAGAACGGACATGTTGACAAGTCAGGACACATTCTATTCTCGTCAGGAGTTATCGATCCTAAGACTGGCAAGATCGATCCGACATTGGCCCAACAATACTGCTTCGTTGAAAGATCGCCAGACAAACTTGGAACCAAACCTGGCCGAGACGTCGACTTAGTTGTAATTACCGGCAAATATGATGGCAAGAATAAAAAGTTGGATGCTTCACATGGACATGTGGACGTATCTAGAGCAGTCGTTGGACCAGATGGCTATGTTTGCTCTAAATACGGCGTCATCGACCCAAGAACGGGCAAAATTGAGTACATTGAACCAAAAACAGGTAAAGCTGAACCCAAACAAGCTTACGTTGATCAGAAAACTGGAAACATTCTGGTCACCACAGCAGTCATTGACCCTAAGTCTGGAAAGATCGACTCTTCACTTGGTCAACAATTCAGCATTGTAGAGAAAGACGCGACTAAGGCAAACCGCGAAGTCCGATTGGTTGTCGTTACAAGCAAATACGACTTGAAGTCGAGGAAGTTAGATCCCACATTCGCTCACGTTGATTCCGTCAAGGGAGTCCTTAGCGGCACTGACGGTAAGATCTACACAGAATACGGTATCATTGACCCGAGGACCGGAGAAATCCAAGTCACTGATCCTAAGACCGGCAAACAAGAAACTAAACAAGCGACTGTCGACCCCAAGACTGGAAACATTCTGCTACTCTCTGGAGTTATTGACCCAAGGACTGGAGAGCTGGATACTTCTCTAGGACAGCAGTACAGTATCGTAGACAAACCTATGGATACCTTCGGAGCCACAACTGGAAAGGAGGTCCAAGTTGTCGCCATCACAGGCAAATACGACTCAAAGAGCAAGAAGCTAGACAATCCTAACGGATTCATTGAAACGTCACATGCTATCATCAGCGATAAAGATGGCAAAGTACATTCAAACTTCGGTGTACTAGACCCTAACAATGGAAAAGTTTACTTCACTGATCACAAAACGGGCAAGCGTGATTCAAAACAAGCAGTTGTTGATGCTCGGACGGGAAGCTTTATTCTTACATCGGGAGTCATTGACCCTAAGACGGGCAAGTCAGATTCATCACTGGCTCAGCAGTTGACTGTAGTCGACAAGGATGCACCAAAAGGCATTCCTGAAAGGTACGCCAACTTAGTAGTCGTAACATCTAAGTATGACCCTAAGAACAAGAAACTCGACATTACCAACGCGCATGTCGACAGCTTCCCCGGAAAATACCACAATGATGAAAAAGTACACAGTGACTTCGGAATCGTGGACCCAGCGACTGGTGACATCATCGTCACTGATCCAATCACAGGCAAGCAAGAAGTCAAGAAAGCGGCCATTGATCCGAAGACAGGCAATCTACTTCTGACATCCGGTGTTGTTGATCCTCAAACTGGCAAAGTCGATCCTACGTTAGGACAGCAGATAACTGTAGTAAACAAGCCAAAGGATACTTTCCCATCAGTGGCAGGAAAGGATGTCCAACTTGTAGTGATAACAAGCAAATATGACTCGAAATACAAGAAGCTAGATAGCCCTAACGGTCATGTGGAAACTTCTCGAGGCATCGTCGCCGCAGACGGCAAAGTTCACTCCAACTTCGGCGTTATTGACCCGAAGACCGGCAAGATAGATCATATTGACTCTAAAACCGGCAAACAAGAGCTCAAGCAAGCCGTCGCAGATCCTAAGACTGGACACTTGGTCATTTCTTCAGGAGTCGTGGACCCGAAGACTGGAAAGGTCGACTCTTCATTGGCGCAGCAATTCGCTATTGTCGACAAGGATAGGGTAGCACCTGAGAGATACGTCAACCTCGTCATTGTGACATCTAAATATGACCTTAAGAACAAGAAATTGGACTTGACCAACGCTCATATCGATAGCATTCAGGGTAAAATGGGCGCTGATGATAAAGTACACACTGCGTTCGGTGTCGTTGATCCCAACACCGGTGACATCATTGTCACAGACCCACACACCGGCAAGCAAGAGGTCAAGAAAGCCTCAGTGGATCCTAAAACAGGAAACTTGCTGCTTACGTCGTCAGTGGTCGATCCTCTGTCAGGTCGTATTGATCCTACGCTAGGACAACAGATCAGCATCGTCGAGAAACCTAAAGATCAATTCGCGAACGTTCCTGGTAAGGAAATACAGTTGGTTGTTATTACCAGTAGGTATGATCCCAAGACTAAGAAGCTTGACAACCCTAACGGTCATGTTGAAACTTCCAGAGGCATCATTGCCCCTGATGGCAGAGTACATACCAACTTCGGTATCATTGATCCGAAATCTGGAAAGATCGACCACGTCGATCCTAAGACAGGCAAACATGAAACTAAACAAGCTGTTCTTGATCCGCAATCAGGACATCTGATTCTAACTTCAGGAGTTGTTGACCCTAAAACAGGAAAAGCCGACGCAAATCTTGCACAGCAATTTGCTATCGTAGATAAAGATGCGCCTAAAGAGAGATACGTCAACCTAGTTATTGTGACAACTAAATATGATCCTAAGAACAAGAAACTGGATCTAACAAACGCTCATGTAGACTCAGTGCCCGGAAAAATTGGTGCTGATGGCAAAGTTCACACCGAATTCGGTGAAGTTGATCCTACAACCGGAGATATCGTCATCAAAGACGCAGTTACAGGTAGACGTGAGACTAAAGTCGCTACTATTGATCCTAAGACTGGTAATCTCCTCCTTACATCAGGAGTGGTTGACCCACAGACTGAACAAGTTGATCCTAACTTAGGCCAGCAAATCAGTATCGTCGATAGACCGAAAGACACATTCACTCCAGTTCCTGGCAGGGAAGTACAGCTAGTCATCATTACGTCCAAGTACGATCTTAAGAACAAGAAACTTGACAGCCCGAACGGCACCATTGAGACCTCAAGAGGTATTGTAGCCGCTGATGGCAGGGTGCACACCAACTACGGTGTCATCGACCCGAAGACCGGAAAGATCGAGCATGTCGATCCTAAGACAGGTAAACATGAAACGAAGCAAGCGGTCGCTGACCCCGGCGTTAAAACCGGTAATCTGATTCTAACTTCTGGCGTTGTAGACCCGAAGACTGGCAAACCAGACGCAACGCTCGCTCAACAATTCATGATTGTCGAGAAAGAGACGAAGCCGATTGAGAGAGAGATTCATCTCGTTATCATCACAACCAAATACGACCCGAAGACCAGGAGAATCGACCCCAGCCAAGGTCATGTGGACACCATCAGTGGTGTTCTTGGAGCTGATGGAAGAATCCGCACAGCTGTCGGTATCGTTGACCCGGCTACCGGAGAGATCGTTGTCACCGACCATAAGACTGGCAAGCTAGAAGTCAAACGCGCTCAGGTACACCCTGAAACCGGTCATATGGTTATCACAAACAACGTTGTTGACCCAACAACTGGCCGAGTCGATCCTACATTGGTCCAACTGTACAGCATTGTCAACAAACCGGTCGTACCTTTCGCTAAACCAACTTCCAAGGGCGAGATTCGTCTTGTCATCATCACAAGCAAGTACGATCCTTACACGAAGTCCATTGATGCCGGTGCAGGTAACGTTGAAGCAGCTAAAGGCTACGTCAGCGCTGAAGACGGCAAGATCCACACAGACTTCGGTATCATTGACCCCAGATCCGGACAAATTTTCTATAAAGACCCGATAACAGGCAAACAAGAGCTGAAACAAGCCGAGATTGATCCTAAGACAGGAAACTTGATTATTACCACCGCAGTAATCGATCCTAAGACAGGCAGAGTAGAACCTTCGTACGCTCAACAGTTGACTATTGTTGATAAGCAGAATGTGTTGTCTCAGGTAGCGCCAGTGTCGCAGAGAGCTAGTGTGTCCCCCGCCAGGCAGGTACCCTTCACTGTAAAGCCCCCGACTCCTTCACCGATTCAGACACCTCTACAATCACCCGTGCGTACGTCATCACCGATTACAAGCTACGCTCAGAAATCGACTCCCCTCACACCGACTATGAAGTCGCCTGTTAAACCTACCATGGCGCCTCCCGAACCTCCCAAGAGGAAGATCGTCAAAATCATGGTTATCTTCACCAAACTCGACCCTAAGTCGAAGAAGCCTGATATGAATACCGCTGAAGTGGAACACCTTACTGGCATCCTTGATCCTAATGGTTTGATCGAGACTAAGTACGGTG
Source organism: Noctua pronuba (assembly GCA_905220335.1). Lineage (NCBI taxonomy): Eukaryota > Metazoa > Arthropoda > Insecta > Lepidoptera > Noctuidae > Noctua > Noctua pronuba. The sequence continues at coordinate 770,691 of LR999913.1, forward strand.
TAATCGATTCTAATACCGGTAACATTGTTATTACCGACTCTGCAGGACAAAAACAAACTCGTGAAGGTTACGTTCTAACTGAAACAGGACAGATTTTCATCAACTCTGGCGCAATTGACCCTAAGACAGGCAAAATTGATCAAAACTTAGGAATGATTCTAAGCGTTGCTAAGCAAGAGGACCCAGTAGTCGAAATAACTACTGTCACCGGACCAATTGACCCTAAAACAGGCAAAGTTGACATCGACAAAGGCACAGTAGAACACACTAAAGGCAAAGTTGACGCCGAAACTGGTCACATCTCTACCAAATATGGTGTTATTGATCCCTCGAACGGAGTCATATTCGTCACAGACACATCTGATACAAAACCAGTTGATATCGATGAGAATAACGGTCTCATCACCATCAAGGGTGTTGTAGATCCTAAGACTGGCAAATCTGATCCTAATGTTGGACAGGTAATTGTGGTTGGTACGCATATCGATCCAGTAGTCGAAGTTACCACGTTTGTTGGTAAGCTGGACACCAAGAAGGGTCTGATCGAGCCCAAGCATTCTCTCGTAGAAAGCAGCACGGGTCAAATCAACCCCGACAACAACAAAATCGACACGAAATACGGACAAATCGATCTTGTCAAGGGAACTGTTACGTACAATGATCCTAAAACCGGAAAATTCGAGAGCAGGGAACTTAAAGTGGATCCCGTCACTGGTCAGTTCTTACTGAAGACAGGACAGATCAATCCTAAGTCTGGAAAGCCGGATAAGGATGTCGCCAGAATGATCTGCTTGAGGATCATCAAAAACAAGGTTGATCCCGTGTCCGGTAAACAAATCGTATCCAACGACCCTAAGAACGTCAAAGTTGATCCTAAGACCAACCAGATTTGGATTGCTGGACCTAAAGACCCAGTATCTGGAGAAGTCATTTACACAGCTGGCCAGGTTGACCCAGTCACTGGTTACATCATCACGATATACGGTCGTCTCGACACCAAGACTGGAACAATCATCAGGACACATGATGTTGACAAGTCGCTCATCAAAGTCGACCCTGTCAACGGACAGATCTACACATCAACCGGAGAAGTTGACGCAGACAATCACCCATTATACTCCGCTTCACAAGTCGACCCAAGCACTGGAGAGATCTACACGAAACTCGGCAAGATCGATCCCCAGACGGGCAGGCTGATCATCATCAAGATCTACATCATCACACAGAAAGATGACAAAGGCAGAGTCAAAGAAGTCGATCCAAAAGAATGTACTATCGATGAAACCACGGGCAGAATCATCACCACGAAGACAGTTTATCTTTACGAGATCATCGACCCTATCACTGGAGAAACCATGCACGTGGACCCTGATGACCCGAGGTTGAAGGGCGCGCGAACAACTGTCACGCAGACCATGACGCTATCCGGCAAGATCGACCCCGTCACCGGCAGGATAAAGACTGAATACGGAGACATCGACCCCGATACCGGAGACATTGACCCCAGCACTGCTGTCAGAGATCCCGTCACTGGGCAACTGATCTTACATTACGCACAGATAGACCCCTCGCACTTCGAAGACAAGAGCGGCAACTACACGATAGAGAAGGAAACTCAAGACCTACCAGCGAACATCGACATACAGACAGTGAACACACACAAGTTCTCCACTTTCGGCAAGGACGAAAGTCCGCTGAGAGGAGACGAGCCCAAAACGTTCACAGAGTACACGACAAGCGAACACATACGGCATCAAGGCTTTTCGTCAGCAACCACCCCTCTCTCCTCCAAGATCCCGGTTTCACAGCGCTCTAAGAAGACGCCCACTCCCCCCGTGGTGGTGAAGACCACCACCAAACAGCTGCTGACGCGCAATGACGAGGGCGTCACACACAACGTGGAACACGAGGTCGAGAACCTCGGCACCGGGGAGGTCACCTTCTCCACACATACCAACAAGGTGCGTTTCATTCTCTTACTCAATTTCCAATAACCGGCACACAAGACGCCACCCTGATTTATTTTTCATGTCGTTTTTCTTTTTTTTTTCTTTTTAATTTGTACAGCGTGTGGCCTAATTTTTTTCTGATTTTACCACGGCTTCTTAGTTTCAATGTTAGATTTCTGTGTACATAGTAAATGCATGCTAGTCTAACCTTAATTAGGCGGAAAGCCTTGAGCCGATGGAGGGTCCGGGGAAGAGTCCGTACGTGACGGCGCGCGCGGTGACGACCCGGACGGCCACGACGCATCACGACCTCGATACGAAGGCGAAGACTCAGCAGATGGAAGAAAAGACAGTCGCACACACGCTGACGTCATCAGCCACGAGACAGGAACAACGCGTGTTGACCCAAGAAGTTAAAACCATGGTTACGACCGGCGATCAGGTATGATCATAACCTTTTTCCTCGCATTTTCATTGTTTTAATCCAGTCATAAGCATGTAAATGGAGTTTTTTTTTGTCATTTTAGTTGAAGTTTGTTCCTTTTTTATTTCTTTACTTAATTTTTCCGCCAGTTTTTTTTTATGATTTCGCTTAACTATGGCAGCTTTTTTGACACGCGCAGAATACAGAACAGATTCGGAACGCTTAATTCGCGCGACGCTTTGACAGCGCATTAGCAATGCTTGAGAAACCGACAAAAAATCGCATGAAAGCATGACAAAAAGCGCCGCTTGACACCAAGTAGGCGATATACTAAAGATATTTAAAAGAGACTTTTTGATGTGAAAAAGCTATCATCTAATTTTGATTGCATGTTGAACTTTGTTCTAATTACATATTTTTTTCTTTTCCCTCCATCCCATATGTACATCGAACGGACATGACCCGGTAATGCATCTAAACCAAACTAAATGGGCATGACATTACTAAACCATACATTACGTGGTAACACCACCGATCTCGTATAACACCAAACGAACTTGGTAATTAATAATACCTTCGCCAACATTTGGCAAACACCTACATGTGGTAACTTCACCAACATTTGGAACACTACCATTTAATAACCTCACCGGCAAACATTGGTCAAACGTTGGACGGATCGCAGCAGCTAACTAGACGCGGGTCAGAGTCGTCTCTAAGCAGTGGGGATTCTGGAACTCCGATCGACTTTGATGAAGGAGCGGGTGAAGGACATTATTACATCACGGTGAGTTTTGAAGCGCTGTAAGCGATTTATCGCTTTATTGTGAACGTTTTAGGACGCTGAAGCGCTTTCTTTTGATCATGTGAGGTACAAATACAGGAAATAATGGGAGGCTTTGTCCAGCTGTGGACTGTGAGAATATAGAAAAGAGATATAGTGATATGACAAAAGAAATGTATTTCTTATAATATCCTATGTATGTGTTTGTTGATCTCACCAAGCAACAAACTTTGAAGGGATTCTAATTCGTAAATAAATAAGGTAGCAACTGCGTAGAGTCTGTTTCTTGCAAAATAAATACAGCTTCACGCAAGTGTTTCAGGGGTGGGCACTAGTACTCCGTAGTAACTTGCACTAGAAAACTTTTCATAGAGTTCAAATATTGAGCACTCCACACTATTGATAATTTAAATATAACTAACAAATAATATGTATAATATTTATAATACTTTTCAGGGTAATGTAGACTATAATCGTGTGTGATGTGTGTGTGAATTTATAAAACGTTTGAAATAATTTAAATTATTGTAATAGAAAATTCCACTTTAGATTTGCAGTTCCTAGTAATTTAATACCCTTGAGTAAATGAGAAGTTTTTTCCCAGTGAAATAATTGTGTTTGGCATGAAAACCGTGTGAAAAGTTGCATTTAAAAAGCATGTTGCATTGAAAACTGTTTTGTGATAGTCCACTGCATTTTAGATTATGTAATATAGGTATTTATTAATTTATTTTATTTAAAACATGAAGGTACAGTACTGGTTTTATATTATTAATCACGTTTATTTCTTTACACTCCTTAACTTCTATTCAAACACTAATAAATCTTTCAAATTTTCTGATGGATATTATTTTTTACTTTCTATTCACATTTTTATGTTTCGTGTCAATGTTTTTTTTATTCCATTTGGTCTGGCCACGCCAGTTAGTGGATCGTCATAAACACAAGACATGAAGTTAAAACTTCAAGTCCATGAACAGGTCTACGGAACCCACCCGTTAAATAATATTAATAGCCGGATCTTTAATTCGGATATTTAATAATATTCCCTTTTACCCCTGTAAATACTATATCTATGTAAACATAACATGCCTGTAATCCCCGAAGGGTTAGGCAGAGGTGTACGTAGAGTACACCCATATTTCGCCACTAAATGTCTATGTATTATGTGTACCTATGCTGTCGTATGAAAATACAACAGTTGTCTAACACACATTATGGTACAGGAGCCGGGCTCGTACAAGACGACGACTACCACCACTGTGATGGGCAACGCGCCCTTCGGCACCATGGTGCACGGAGCTACCACCAGGGTGAGTACCATCACCTACCTCAGCTAGTCTTGAAGATGCCTGTAGTAGTCAATTTCACTTGTTTAAGATAAAGGGTATTTTTTTGTGGAAAAGTCTTCATGGATACCACCTCTGTTTCAACGTAGGGTTATGTCGGACTCATACCGACTACAACTCTATGGTTATGGGGGAAATACTCGTACTTTCGCGCGCCCCCAACTGTTATCAGCCCGCTTTGCCGAGCAGACCCTACAGCGCCAAGTACGGTCGATTACACGAACGCACCTCTCATAAAGGCGCAATCCAATATTATACATAGTTGGATACGTTTTTTTTGTGTTTTGTCGGATAAAGGTGATATAACAGTATTAAAACTAGGCAACACTTCTATCAGAAAAGCGTAAAACTGATCTTAATGCCGCTCGTGTCCTGGTTTAACGTTTTAGTGTGATATATTTAAAGACATTCTTGTAGGTAGACCAAAGTGTTTAATGAGAGTTCTGTTACTTCCAGACGAGTACCGGTCCCAGTACCGGTCCCGTGGTAACTGAGCCAGTAGAAACGACAGAGACCCAAGAGACGGAGACAGTATCAGCAGACGGCGAGGTGGTGTCCTCGCAGACCATCAGCTCCAAGACGCGCACTGTCGAGACCATCACCGTACGTATACTAACAATACATCTATTATTCACAGCTTAAAGTCATACTGCTGATACTGCACAGCTTTAATTGACATTAACAGCACCAGATCTAAAGATGATTTTAACTTCGATTTTGTTTGAACAATCGGAATATTGCTGAAACAATAAAAATCATTTCTGTTCTAGCTTTTTACAAGAAAGATACGTCGTAGCAATTGAAGCACAGTAAAACTAGTTGATTTTTAATAGTACTGAAAACTTAATAAAAAAAATATTGAAATAAATCATTTTGCATGGTGTTCCGTAACTTGTTGCAGTACAAGACGGAGCGCAACGGCGTGATCGAGACGCGCGTGGAGCAGAAGATCACCATCCAGTCCGACGGGGACCCCATCGACCACGACCGCGCGCTCGCCGAGGCTATACAGGTAACATTCATGGTATTCTTTAAAGCTTCATCGAACAAACGTGTGAATGAAACAACGGTAAAACGCACGGGATGAGACTGGCTCAGAAACGGGGAGAGGCACAAGAAAAGAAATGCTTATCACCATATATACCTAGCAGTGGGTGAAAGAGCTGTAGACATATGAATTGGTGTTAACTAACACTTTTGCACGTCAAAAATGGAAATATTTTAAAAGCTAGATTAGGTCGGTCGGACCATATTGAAACTTTAACTACGAAAGCCTTATTTCTACGCAGTAGAGGCCCTATATAACTTCCATTATGCTAGTCAGCTAGTGTCATATTGTGTCTATTTTATTAATATAATCCTATTTCTACAATCTCCAGGAGGCCACAGCAATGAACCCAGACATGACAGTCGAGAAAATCGAGATACAGCAACAGAGCACGCAACCCTAAACTGTTACAGCAACACGTTGCAACGTCCACCAAATTCGCGCCGTAACACGGCCTGTATGTATATGTAGGTACATACCCTAGTTCTAAGCGATAACAATGCGAATATTAATCACTAAGTTATTTAAAAACAAACATTTATATTGATTAATTAATAAAGTGTTAATTATATTTAATATTTGATGTTGTCACGTCGTGCACTTTACGATTTTGGGCGAGGGGAGGCTGTTATACATAGTTACAGTTACGGCCATGGTGTTGCAAATATACAGTGGAATGTATAATTATATCGATAGAAATAAGTGTTGTATCGATATGTCGATATATTGATAGAATCGCAATGGCCTGAACAATATTGTAACTATAAATTCCGCAAAATATTATTAAAAATAACTCGTTTTTTCTATAACGGGTCTCTGTCGAACGAGTCGCCTTCGCCCCGAGAAAATGCAATTTTTATATTGTAAAATATTATCTTAAGTATTGCAGCATTTTTCTTTTTTAAAAATAAGCTTAGGCTAAGGCATCCATTCAATCCGGACGGCATAGGGCTTCGTAGAGATATAAATGTTGCCATAGTAAAAAAATATAAAAAAAGTGTTTTTGTATTACGATATAAAAAAATCATTTTATGCCTTGTGTTTGACAAATCTGGCTGGATAATGTTTTTAAAATATAAAACCTTGCTCAAATCATTTATCTTTAGCTTGGATATAGTTGGGTGAACAACTATCACTGCCAATGGAACAGCTGTGAAACAATACTTGTATCGCGTAGATTTTCTATAATTACAATCATGCATGTACCTTAGCCTTAATAAATCACGTCACTTCTTTAAAAATGACTTTTAAATCAAATCTAGCTCGAAATTGTCTGTATCCAGCCAGGTTGAAACACGAGCTAATTTTCTATAACGGAATAGCTTTAAAATATTGTCACACGAGTTAGACCACCGTTTTTAGGTATAAAAAGATACAAATTATTAATTTTTTCTCCTCCCTTCTATTTAAAGTGTCGATATACAATGTAGTGTGGGACTAATCGGTTATCTATCGATAGATTTGTGATGCTTTGACGATGTATCGAGTTACAACTATAGTAAATGCCTGGTATTTAAAAATCAAGGTTGGTTTATTGTTGAAAGAATCACAAATGTTTATCGGGAACTACAGAAGTATATGTTAAAAGATATATTATTGACGTGTTGCTATGGACTATATTATATCTGCGCGCTCCCTCTATTACGTACAGACCAGTTAGAATTATCATTTCGTAAGATTTCTCTTACTTTAAATGTTAAATTTTGTTGTTAAAATTAAATCTAAAAGAAGCTTATACGGCTTAAATAAATCGTCTATAATCTACAAAGCCGCTAGCTTACTATTCAAACGTTATAAAAATAACATTATTTATAACGAGTTTATGCTAAAATAGCACGTTAAAAATAACAGTTCTGTACATAATATAGCGGGCGTTATATTTCACCATTAGGTGCTACTACTTAGGATCTAGTGTTACGTACGTTTGTAATTGTGCCCTGCGGCGGGCGCTCCATTTTATATGTAATATTAGTTTGGCAGCTTTGGCAAGACGGACGGCCGGACGACTGACATTACATGAAACACGATATCTTCCTTCCTTCATACAATTGACGGTGTAAAGTTATGATTTGGCCAAACGGACCCGGACAAATTACGGAAGTAGCTCTGGACACCGGACTCCGACAGATAAGATACTAAATCTCCGGTGCCTGCCATCTGTCCCTACCGGTTTAACCGAACTTTTCAGGTTGTATGTAATAACTTCTGAAAATAACAGTTACAAAAAGTAACGTGTTATTTCATTTTATGATATTATTTTCTCCTTTTATCAGTCTTGCAAGATATTATAGGCTGGTATTACGTTGTCGATGTGTGTCAGTCGTTCTCCCGAGAATGTAAACTAAGCTTAGTCGGTCAATGTTAGAAGTTAGGGCCAGGCGAGCATTTGTTGCATCCGACAGTTGTTGCATCTGACAGTTGTTGCATCCGACAGTTGTTGCATCCGACAGTCGTCAGTAACGGCGGGACATTCCATTCACAAACTTAATGTAGGAGTAAACGCTACATCATGACACTGAGTGTTTGTTTCTTTTATTATTATTTTTGTCTTAAGGTTATTTCTATTCAGCGGTTTGGTTCACTTTGCGAGTGAAGAAATAGTCGAAACATTTTATGAATATATTGTATTAATTTTCGATTTAAAAAAACCTAATCGGACTTGTTTTCTTCTAATGTACAGTTTGTTTTTTAGTTTGGCAACTTCGCACAAATCTTGGCTAACTCGCAAAGTAAACTGAATCAAAATAAATAAGTTGGAATGATACTGATATTGTACAATTTATTATTATAATACTAATATATTTCATACACGCTAGACGTAAACATTATTTTGTATTAGAGTTAAGTTTAAACGCTGGTTTAAAATCAGATTTTATGTATCAGCGGGTAATGGTTTGGTATATTTACTTGATTCACCTTACTATGACGTCTATATGCGTCATCGATGACGGAGTTAGGCGTCAGTGACTTCTAATGTCCGATTTGCACTAGCGACACGTAAATGTATGTCTAAATAAAAGCAGCCTGTTGGATTTTCGACTCTCGCCTTATCGCCGAGAGTAGACATTCCAAGAGTGTAATAAGGCATCCATTTAGTATTAGTGAAAACGGACATAAGCGTCATGATGGCAATAAAAATAAATGGTTTAAGTAAGTATACCACATCATTACCTATTTTTTATCAATTTGACATTTTATTGTATTTTTTGTTCTTGGATATGCTGTCAAGTATAGATTAAATGAAATTATTACACAATTATTTGTAATCTTTGTCTATATCCTGCGTATGACATATTCATGTTGATATTTTAAGGTGCAGATAGAGGAAGGAATGTCGATAAAAATATATTGATACAATGCAAAGTAAACATTGATGAAAATAAGTTCAACTATCGACATAATTTCTTGTTCTGGACACGATATTCTGTCTTGTGTTAATTTACAACTTCACTTTTATTCGTTGTTATGAGACAGACCTTAACTTTAGTTCAACTATGCTATTCCTATGTGTTCATCTACTTTAGATTTCGTTACTGAGTCGGTAATGTCTAAAAATAAAATGGGAGACGCGATTGGAAGCACATAATTCAAATGATACACAAGAACTCACGATTGCATTACTTTTGTCAGTCGGGTGGAATAGTAGAAAGATTTTAAAACAAAGTGATCTTAGGTCTGCATCATGCCAGTCATCATCATGACTATCAACACGAAAACATAATAAAAAAAACTATAATTAAATGAGTTGCCATGGTTAAAAAAAAAACTATTAAATGTTGTTGCCATAGTAACCTATTTTCATTCGAATAACCTGTCTCGTAACAATGGGTGCAAGTGGGGTGCTATTATATTTATTGTAGATGTTTATTTTTGTATCGAGTGGCCCTGCTCCGTAAGCGGTATCGAGGAGAGTTAGGTATTACAAATAAACAATGCTTTGTTTTACATTTGTGTTTCATTTAGTGCACGAGCCCCTTCCCTCCCTAGGCTTATTTTTATGGATCCTACGGGCTATTGTAGATCCGGTCTGGAACGAGTCATTATTCTTGTCTTGTTACTTTATCCCACCGATATGAAACCTTGGTGCGGCTAAGTGTAGTCATTCAAAAATAATACTTTTACCATATTGATTGAAATGACATCCCACCAGTATTCCCTGAAAGGATAGATGAGGTTATTGCCACTCTGTTTAGCGCGTCGATGGCAAAAAAGTTCATTATCTTGTCTCTTGATTGTCGTTAGTGACCGGGCACAAATCTAAATCGTTATGGAAAAGGACAAATATTTGAGTCGATAGCACACACATTTATTGGTGCAGGCATCAAAATGAGAAAACCAGAGAGAATGGAACCCGAACAAGTTCGGCTACGTTACGCCAACGAGGAACATACGCATAAATACGTCATAAGATGAAACTGCGTCTGTGATAAAAAATACGAGCAGGAAACTCGATGCAGTAAAAACCTAAGAACCATGTATTCACAATATTAATACGTAATGAAAGCTGTCCTTACGAAGGCACATTCACTTCCTGAACTTATTCCGATTCTTCCGTAAGGAAATTACATACAAAGCGATACCCCTTTGATATCCTATGGTAACAGGGGAAAGCCAAAAGCCCGGGGATTGAATCTCGCAATAAAACATGCCGCTTCAGGAAAGTGGTGTGGGCTCGGAAGATAAATACCTAGTCTTTTGAGTCGTGTTCAGGGTCCGAACTGTTGTGGAATTCTTCCCACGTTCTGATCATTCTTATTCGATGTTGGGACGTATGGGGTTGATTGCAACGCCTTTATTGCTTCTCTCTATAAAATAAGGCCAAATGCTTTGCCCGGCCCCGGCCGTGAGATAATTACAAACAGGATTATAATCACCGTAGTCTATTCAAAGGCTATACGACATCACGCGGCGGCTCATGCAACGAAGTAAAGCGTTTAAAACGGGTGTGTGTGACAGTCCCTATAAATATAATCATGTGAACCGGTTTTTCAAGTTCAATGTGAAGATAGACTTAATTACTTATACTACGCTACGACTACGGTATTTAATTACCATTGTTAAACAGGAGCTGTTTGTACTATTGATTTGCATAATTAATGTGAAAATTATTAATCGATAAAATAAAAATTTCAAGTTACTTGACATTAACTAACTCATCTCTCGAGGCCATAATAGGTAAGTTACGGCCCACTCCAACTCACAGAGCGGAGGCGGGAGGCTTGTATCCCAGCAGTGGGAATAGCAAAAGCTAATTTTGTCTATGCTTCGATACTAGATACGGTTTTCACCAACTATATAATAATAACGAAATAATAAAGATGTATTACTAACCACAATACAGGTGAGCTTGCGTGTATATGTTACGGGCAACGTGATTAACTGGGCATTATTAATAAGGACCGGCCATTATTAATAAGGCCCAAGAACATCGGGCAAAGTGATTAATTTATCACTTTGACCGGCCACTATTAATAATACCCGACGGCCCGTGGTCCATGTAATAAGTCAGTGTTTGAGATAGCTTGAATTTATCACTTGGACCGGGCAGTATGAATAATTCCCTGGTGACCAGTCAGTTCACCAAACATTAATTCATTTTTTTTTTACTTTACAAGCAACGATTGGCAAAAACATTATTTGTCATTTCATCATTCTACAACAACAAGTTTACCAAATATTTCACTTAGCAAAATAATTATCCGATAAACTTTTATTTAATAACGTATTATTTGACAAACAATTCATAATTTTAAGCATAATTGCTCTGGACTTTTCTAAAAAAAGAGAAAATAAATGAATTTTGTTTTCTATAAGCATAAACCCCCCAAACAAACACAGATGCTGACAGAAACCCTAACCCTAGACGGTCGACGTCAGGGGCACCCCGAGGTTCGGTTAGTTAGGTTCCTTTAAACCCTGCAGACAGAAATAGGAGCCCCGCGTAGCGGGGCTTCGTCGACTGTATTGTAAATAAATGATATTTAGTAGAAACGTGATTTATCCTAATAGTTCACCTATTTTATTACTATGCCCAAGATAGGGTGGGCATTATTCATAATGGCCGGGAAAACTGATTAATCATGCTGTTTTAATCACATTGCCCAATTGAGTCGGGCATTATGAATACAGACCGGCCATTATGAATAGTGACCGGACTTATCAAATTGCCCGTAACATATACATCGTGCCATGTACTAGCGCTGAATAGAAGGGCAGTGTCGCCTGCAAAATTGCGGTCATGGTTTCTTTCAGCACTTTGTCGTAATCCCTATTTAACTAAATGTCCTATTTTCACTAATGCGGCTGACTACATTTTTTAGGTTGAAGGTGATCCCAAAAATCATCCCATAAAATTTCGACGCGGTATGAAATTACTTTGACTTGCTGTAACTTTGGATTCACCCACTTCTAGAGCAGCTGACGTGCAGATCCCTGCTGTACTGTGATTAAGCTATAATTTGATAAGACTTTCAGCCGGTATCTATGCTCCTATGTTAGCGTTTTGGTTTCCGCACTAGTCCTTAAAGTGGACCATTGTATGTGAGCCATGGCCATCGGTATTTCAACCAGCCCACCTCCCTCCAGAAGCAGATCACTCTTCCTAGTCTTCTCAAGACATCCACAAGGGATCTTAGTGTTCCAAGAGTTACCTTGTGGATCTGGGTGACGCCGGTGCACTCGAGGAGTACATGCGCTACCGTTTCCGGCTCCTCCATGCACGCTCTGCCTTTCACCCGGTAAAAAAAGATTTCGTAGAATGAACGGCACCCCGTAACGCAATAGTTACCTATTGCAAATCTGTGACATCAGGTGACATGATTAGCTGAGTGTCATTTGGCAGTCGTAATGCATATTAATTAATTTATGGTAATGCATTCCATGGTTCCAGAAACTTAATTACGACCAAGGGCTGCTAGCTGTCGTGAGGAAAACAATAAACTCGTCATAACTCTCGTCTATTTGCGTCGACATGTTGGCGTGTAGACTCTATTACTGCTTACTTATTTAAAAATTCTTGTTCTTCCATTGACTAAATTCGTTCATTATCGGTAAGGTCGTAATAATAAGTGAAAAACATCACAATCAATAAGATCAAGGTCTTCATTAATAAACTAGGTACATTTTCTTGCAATTGTAAAATAACAACTTGTTATCGCGACTCGTTCATTTTAGTTCACACTATTTTGTTGTAACAATAGGCAGCAATTAAAGGTAACATGTGCTCGACTGATTAAAACAAAACAATATAATTAAAACAAGAATTTATCTAAATTAGAATAGTATTTATTATTAGGTACGTAGGTACACTACGTACAGTCACGAGCACCAATATGTAAACACTTTACAATTTTAAAGCTGTTTTTCGCCTCCTGTTCTGATTAAAATGTCATGTTGTTACGAACATAGTATTTTGAAACTCATATTTTTATGAAAAAGATCCTATCTCCAAGTATCAATCGTTATTTCTCGCGAAAATTGCTTTTAAATTTAGGAAAGTGTATACGTATCGGTGCTTGTGACTGTACATATGTAGATAGGAAGGTAAGGTAGGTACACTAGGAGCAAAGGCTATGAGAATCCACATCTAGATTTTCCCGGTAAACCTAAAACCTTATTTTATCGCTGCCATAACAATATTGTAAAACTTTGGCGAAAACCTTGAAGAATCTGATGCTGCAAAATAAGCATCGGTAAGAACGAACCTGATTAAGAACCCATATCTACCAAATGTAACATAGCATCACACCTAGCCTGTAGGTAATCCCCGGCGGGTTAGGCAGAGGTGTACACCACATTTCGCCAGTTATGTTTAAGTCTCACGTAATAGGAGGCCAGCCTGTATTGCCATCAAGCAGGCACACGATTGCTACTGAGAAATTCCTGACGGAAAAACAGACGCTTGCCCCGTCAACGTCACAAAATATTGTGACGCTGACTGGAAAAAGCGTTAATTATAAGTTTTTCCTAGATCACAAACCCGCCGTAGGAAACCTAGGATCAATCCCACAGGTAGAAAGAAACTACTGCGATGTAGGCCTATGATAGTATTGCTCATCTTTTAAAATACTGGTATTCAGCTGCGAACTGCGAAGCGACCGAATTCACAATACAATACGCTCCAAAACTGGTATCGCTGATGTGGGGAATAAGACTGCTGAGTTGAAGTGTGATTGGGCGGGCCGCGCCTATAGAATGCATCAGTACCGATGGGCCAGAGTCGTCACGCAGTGGGTGCTAGAAGACGGGCGTCGTTGCCGAGGGAGGCCTACAAAACGCTGGCGTGACGACCTAGACGCATATATGAGAGATTGGCCAGAGAAAACCGCACGGAGAGAAGAGTGGAAGGCTATGGGAGGCTTTGCACAGTAGTGGGACAATAGAGGCTAAGTAAAAAAAATTAAAATTCAGCCGCATCTGGTTAGACTTCAGGCTGTCCCCTACGTAGTTGGGAAAAGTCTAGATATAAAAAGGGTGTAAAAAGACCCTTAACGAAGCCGAATAGCACTTGTTCTCCCCGTCATTGCGATCATTTTTTTGTTCTAGACCGTTCCTGGGAAACTTCTAGTTACGGAGATATTGGGGATCAAAGTTCCAACTTTTTCACAAGTTTTTTTTCTAAAACCACTTTTTAAGGTTTTAACTTTACTTTAATTAACTCCATGACCCGTTTACTATTCAAAGCATCCATCAGCACTAAATTTTGAGTGCGTAACATTGAATTTACCGTAAAATGTGATTTTTCACCCCAAAAAAAAAGGTCGTTTCCCAGCAATAATTTTTGCGTAGAGTTATTAGTTTGATGTACAGAATGCTTGGTTGACGGCTTCGTGAAGGGTCCGTTTACGGGTGTAAAGCTCACAAATAAGGAAAAACTTACACGTTATGTACCTACGTCATTAAATTTTAATTTAAAAATCTGGGAACTGATAAGAAATGGTTAGAACCTTTTGTTATGTCTTAACGCCTAACCTTGCAAACGAAGATACAATTTGGCAAAGAGGTTATACACTTGTCACCAGCTATAGCTGAGGAAAGCGGAATAACGCCAGGTCCCGCCGATTTTATTGCTTATTTAATTAAATAATACCAGGTATACATTCGAAGAGATGAGCAGACGACATTGTTGCCATCGTGGGTATATCCTGGATGAGGCTGGCACAGGAGCGTGGAGCTTGACACAAGCAAAGAGAGGCCTATACCCAGTAGTGTGTGAAATCGGGCTGTGGATTATTATGATGATACATTCGAAGATCTGACCTTTTGAATCCTACAATTCTTTGACAGTGGTTATGGGTAGTTAGAAGCCCGAATGGTCTCACAACCTGTCTCACCAAATGGTACCGTATTATCCACTCTGTCTTGGAGTGTCAATATGGTGTTGTGCCACAAACTGTAGCTGTGTGAAGAAGATCGTATCACCCAGTAGCTGGATTGTGGAGGTCAGATAGGCAGAATGTGTTATGTATGATAGATATATTATGTAAAATACCGATAAAGCTTTGTTTGGTTAGACTGGAAACTACAAAGGCAGGCAGATACTGTTGATGATACCATTTACTTTACGACTCCAAGGCATGATGGTCTTCAGAAATCGTCAATAAGTTTGACTCTTGACATTTAACCATCACCGCAGGTCAAACCTTTTAATTATAATTGCGAACCTCTTACAAATAGATACTAAAATCGTATAAAAACGTAATATTTTCCTTTAAACAATTAATTATAACTAGTCCGTTGGCCTGATTCCGGCCAGTGTGTCGAGGACTGTCCGGTCAGCCTGTGCTCTTGAAGTTGCCATTTTAAATTGGAGCAGGACATCGAAAGGTAAGGAAGTTTCCTTTTAGGAAATATGTGTTTAATTGCCCCTAAAAGAACTTGTTGACGACTGCCTTTTTTAACCCTCAAAAACCTTTTTAAATTATGAGTTCTTTTTAACTTTTGATCTTAACAGCGTGTCAGTGTGCTCTATACCCATAGAAACATAAAAAAACAGAGTATACAGCAGAGTGTCTATTCTATTAGGTATATTAACATAATTAGCGATTTATTATTTTTAGAAAACCGTAATATGAATGATTATTTGAGGATCACACGGGTAGTTAGGTAGACATAGGTACACCATCATCTGGCTAAGGAAATAGAATACTTTTTATCCCGGTAGTACCTACCGGTACTATTCAACCTTAGCGTAGCTAGTAACTAAATAATTTCTTACCTACCATTGATGCCGTAGTAATTTTGTTGCTGTCTGTACATTCTCCTACGGCATATAAAATGATCAAGTAATCGAACTCGTTTTGTTGTTACTTACCACAGCGAGTACCCTTACCTGGGTTGTTTGTTATTTAATTTAAGTTTAATTACAGACTGCTTGGTTTTTATGAGCAAGTCCAACACAAGAACTGAGTTTATAAGAACGAGTGCGGTAGCTAACTATAAAATGTTCGGTTAAGTGTTTTTCTACATTGTAAAGTTGCTTTTTTTGGAAAACTGGATATTAGCACTCGCATTAACCAAGTTAGTTCTTGCAGTTCAACTGTAACAGATTGTTTGCAATGAGGTAGGCTTATTCTTGCGCAAAATCCAAAGGAGTAGAGAGGTCTTACAAATCTTATATTTTCAGCAAATCGAGGCGAAGTAATATGATTCTGATATTCATTTTTAATATACTTGTGACCATTTCGTGAATTGGACTATATTTATTCGATTTATTGACTGAATCGATTGATTATACTCTCGCACCAAGAGTTGGTTGTCAAAGTTAATACTCGTAGGCAGTGATCGTCAACTTAGTTCTATTTCTAACACCTATCTTGACTGTTCCAGGTTCTTATCAGGATGGATTCTCGCCTGATCCTCTTCGTATCAGCAGTGGTATGGTTCTCCACGGCGGCTTTGCAGATCGGCTTCATCGACTCAATCAAGGATCGGGTCACCAAAGAGCTCGGAGACCTCGCAGACCCCATTCAGAAAACTATCGTGTCGATCGGGTTTAGTCAGTGTAAGTACACTACACTTTAGAGGTACCTGATCTCTGCCTGGGAGGGTAGGGTGTGCATGTAAAGATTACACATGTTAATTGCGCGGTTTAAACAATCTGCCCACTACACTACACCGTATCATACCATGACCGTGCGAGGAACGTATCAAGCAAAACTTAACTAACTTACGTTTGATCTGAAATAAAATATTTGAATTTGAATTTGAAAAAACAATATTCTTTGTATTGAAAAGTATGAGACTACTCGTATACCCACTAGATCGTTCCGTTGCCGGCGAACACCGCCGCTTGCCATGCACGGAACGTATCAGCACTATTAGAACATTTTCGCCGACAATAAATTGTTGGCGCTCCCCGTGATACAGGGTATAATACGGTCTAGTGGGTATAGTAGTCCGTGTCATGTTTCTTTACGTGCTTGATACGTTCATAGCACGATCATAAATGAGGAAAATCCCGATAGCTCCTGAGTTGTAATTCATATAATAACATGCAATTACCTATCATCCTTCCAGGCAGACACGTCAAGAGACTACTGGGAGTGGATTACGAGTCTTACAACAAAACAGAACCCAATATGAGTGAACTGAAACTTAACTTTATGACCAGGTGAGCGCAGTTCCTTGATAACTCGGTTAGGGACTTCAATTAGAAGTGCTGCTGAAGTGGTGTTGTGATCGTTTACAGGTAGTGGGTTGTGAAATGTTAATGATTCATCATCATCTGCCTAGCTTTTCTCCCAACAGTGAGTATTTCACATGGAGCAACTGCATAACTGACCTCCACAACCCAGTTAGTTCTGGGTAATACGATACCCCTTGGTAAGATTAAGACTGGTTGTCAAACTGACTACATGTCACGACTATCAAAGATCTATCAAAGACAGCGCATAACGTGCTTTCCGAGGCACGGAGAAAACTCGGGAAGTTATGGATGGGTGATCATCCAGCCCAACCCTGGCAAGCACTGCTTAACCTTCAAGATCGCGACTGTGCGAGTGTTATTATTTAACCTCTAGAATAATTATGTAACCTGGCAATATAAACCCATAATGATTAAAATTTTGTGGGATTGCTTTCTAACACATTTTATTTTTGGGAGCTTAGGTGAATGTACGGTCACGGAAATTACTTCTTTATCAAATTGACTCACTGCATCAATATGTCCCGTTGTGTCACAATGTATACAACTGTCAAAGAATAACACTAGTGAATTAATAAACGGACAATATTATGTTGGTAGGCAATTAGCTAAACAACTAATTTCATTTACTTTACAAAAATAAAAAATAAAAAGCTATGCTTATCTCTGGAATCTTTACAAGATAGGCAACGAAAATAGGTGAGAAAGACATGCTAATTCTCCCATATACAGTTTACACCCTTTATAAGAAAGTTCAAAGTAATCTCATCGTTTTCCAGAGACGTGAACGTTACATACAAGCTGACGGCGGCCCCGGCGCTGATCCCCAAGTCGGGCTGGTTCGACCCCAAGAGGCCGCTCAAGATCTACATCCACGGCTTCACCGATGACCCCACGAAGGACAGCTTCGCCAGCCTCAGTAATGCTTTCCTGAATCGAGGTAAATGATAAATAGAACAGTAGGTTTGGCCATTAGACCATTAATCTTTATAACCAGTTGCGGCTCAATGGTAACGACCCCCACTTACGGAACCAGCAAGGATAGCGAGTCTCCTGCTTTTTCTCTGGTCTCAAAACGGTGAAGAAAATACGTGAGGTTGTTGTGAAGTGAGTGAAATTGAATACATGTAAGGTCCAGCACCTGTACCGGAGCCGCGTAGTGTATTACGACCAACTCCCTCAAAGAATCACCAAGTTGTTGATGTTTGTCGACAGGTGACTTCAACATCGTGGCTCTGGACGCGAGCTCCCTGATCAGCTGGATGTACCTGCGCTCCACCACCATGGTGCGCTTCATCGGCAAGGAGCTGGGGGAGCTACTGGCGGCACTTGTTGGTGGTGAGTTTAACATTTTAACTTTATTTGGCTGAAAACCGGTTTCTGATTTGAAGTTGAAAAAATGTCAAACCAAACATAGAGCATTATTACATTTTGAAAGGACAGTGGGCAAAATACACCCACGTCCGCCACAGCTTAGACTACTTTTATTTGAAAGGTATCATAGCCATGTTCCTCTGTGCCAAAGCTCATCAAATTCTGTCCCGGGGTTCTCTTTTTATTTCAAGTTGAAACTTACCGAGCATTATTGAAACAAACCTAACCTAACCTAACCTAACCTAACCTAAGCCTAACCTAAACCTAACCTTAACATTTTTTTTTCCATGGCGTGGAAATCCCCGATGGATGTCCTCCGCCATGGAGAGAGCGGAAGGGTCTGTCAGACTCGTACTGACTAAAATCACACCGGTGTTCCCTCGCACACTTGCGCCGGGAGGCAGCGGGATCTAATGCGACTTCCGCTGCCCCGGACTAGTGCCGGCCCGCTTACATCTAGGAGAGGCGCGCGTGGAACACTACGCGTCGCCGTCTCGGGTCTAGTGTGATGGGGGGTGACGGATGTCCCTGAATCCATCGCCCCTGGACCTATTTAGGGGGGCCGGAAGAGGCGTCGTCCGCCCTCTGCCGACGATCTATAGATATATATATGTGTCGCATCCTGACACATAGGACCCTGGCCAGGACGTACTGAGTGACTTACTTAGTGTCAACCAGTTGTGGGCACAGAATGGGATACGGGTAAACTAGAGAAATAGCTCCTGTAACTTGTACACAGTTCATTGTTACAGAGAAAGTAAAAGTAGTAGTTAAAGTAGTCTAAGCTGTGGTGGACGTGGGTGTGCCCCAAAAGTAAAAAAAGATTAGGTTAGGTTAAGTTAAGATTGTTTCAATAATGATCGGTAAGTTTCGACTTCAAATAAATAGAGAACCCTGGGACAGAATTTGATGCGCTTTGGCACAGAGAAACATGGCTGTGATACTTTCCAAACAAAAGTAGTCTAAGCTGTGGCGGATGTGGGTGTGCCCCAAAAGTAAACAAAAGGTTAGGTTAGGTTAGGTTTGTTTCAATAATGATCGGTAAGTTTCGACTTCAAATAAATAGAGAACCCTGCGACAGAATTTGATGCGCTTTGGCACAGAGAAACATGGCTGTGATACCTTCCAAACAAAAGTAGTCTAAGCTGTGGCGGACGTGGGTGTGCCCCCAAAGTAAAAAAAGATTAGGTTAGGTTAGGTTAAGTTTGTTTCAATAATGATCGGTAAGTTTCGACTTCAAATAAATAGAGAAACCTGGGACAGAATTTGATGCGCTTTGGCACAGAGAAACATGGCTGTGATACTTTCCAAACAAAAGTAGTCTAAGCTGTGGCGGACGTGGGTGTGCCCCAAAAGTAAACAAAAGGTTAGGTTAGGTTTGTTTCAATAATGATCGGTAAGTTTCGACTTCAAATAAATAGAGAACCCTGCGACAGAATTTGATGCGCTTTGGCACAGAGAAACATGGCTGTGATAATTTCCAAACAAAAGTAGTCTAAGCTGTGGCGGACGTGGGTGTGCCCCCAAAGTAAAAAAAGATTAGGTTAGGTTAGGTTAAGTTTGTTTCAATAATGATCGGTAAGTTTCGACTTCAAATAAATAGAGAAACCTGGGACAGAATTTGATGCGCTTTGGCACAGAGAAACATGGCTGTGATACTTTCCAAACAAAAGTAGTCTAAGCTGTGGCGGACGTGGGTGTGCCCCAAAAGTAAACAAAAGGTTAGGTTAGGTTAGGTTTGTTTCAATAATGATCGGTAAGTTTCGACTTCAAATAAATAGAGAACCCTGCGACAGAATTTGATGCGCTTTGGCACAGAGAAACATGGCTGTGATAATTTCCAAACAAAAGTAGTCTAAGCTGTGGCGGACGTGGGTGTGCCCCCAAAGTAAAAAAAGATTAGATTAGGTTAGGTTAGGTTAGGTTTGTTTCAATAATGTTCAACTCAAAATAAATAGAGAACCCTGGGACAGAATTTGATGCGCTTTGGCACAGAGATACATGGCTGTGATACCTTCCAAACAAAAGTAGTCTAAGCTGTGGCGGACGTGGGTGTGCCGCCCATACATTTCTGCCCACTATCCTTTAGCATTATTTATATTTACCATGACACTATAATTTTTTTAAGTTCCGGATATTCCGGCACTGCTGCAAGTCATAGTTCCATAATGATTAATGACAAAAATAGTTTTCGTTCTGTTATTTTATTTCTTCGTAAATGTAATCAAAAATGTCATTTAATTCTCGTGGAAATTTGTCACTGCAGGTCTCGGCTCCATAAGACCGCCGTATCGAAATGTACTATTTTACGAATATCTTTCGCCAAACAGACTTTTTTACGATCAGACCATTTTGAACGAACATGCTAAACCACAGGTTCCTTATGATCAGTACTTCATATCCTTACTCTTCTCTCCAGCTGGCCTGAACCCATCCAACATCCACCTGATAGGGCACAGCCTCGGGAGCCACATCTCAGGGTTCGCTGGCAAGACCTTCATGAAGCTGACAGGCCAGCGCGTGGGCCGGATTTCTGGCCTGGACCCCGCGGGGCCCTGCTTCTCTGACGTCAACAGGACCTTCAGGCTGAACATCAATGATGCTGACTTCATTGACGTCATACATACTGATGCTGGGGCATATGGACTGGATGACCGAGTTGGTGAGTTGGATAGTGAAGGTGGTTTATGCTGATCATAGCTTTCAAGACAGAACGTGTATTCCACAATAAGTAATTTTAGTTCGCGTGGTGGGATATTGTGGTAACCACAAACTTAACGTGTCTTTTAACAACTTTTAGAGGAGTAGGGAATATATAAGGCTTAGGGCCAGTTTCGCCACCTCAGATGAAGTTCCCGGTAACTTACTTGGCAATAATTTCATACAAATTCTGTTCCATCTTTGAATTTTTTCGGTAACTAGAGGCTATTCGGACATTGTGAAATAGGCCCTTCGCTTTACCATACTTTTACATGCACAGAATTTTTTGTTCAGAACTCGTTGTTGAACTCGAGCAAGTTCTAAATAAATTCAGTAATCGGGTACCGGTAACTTTATTTTTGAAAACTCATTTTGGAACTCCCCTACTTAAATAACCAAGCACGCCATTACCCATCACTATTGGCAAGCAGACTATCCCCTTCTTTTATTTAACATCCTGTCATCCTATTGTAGTTACGGTTAAGTCCCAACTTGTATGGGCCTCAAATTCAGACTGCTGGAAGCAAATGAGTAATTTGTGATGGCAAAACCCAATGAAGCTTTGCCCAACTTGGGATCCCAACCTATGACAATCTTTTAAACCAGCAAAATTCTCTCTCCAGGTCACGTAGACTTCTACCCGAACTCGGGCTCTAACCAGCCGAGCTGCCTGCCCACCATACTGCTAGCGTCGTGCAGTCACAGCCGCGCTTGGCTGCTGTTCGCGGAGTCGGTTAGCAACCCGCAGGCCTTCCTCGCCGTCAGCTGTGCCGACTGGCAGGCCTTCAGGACAGGCCAGTGCAATTATAATGATTTGAGGTAAGAAGAAATGCGGGGCTGCGGGAGTGTTCGAAAGAGATACCACGGCTCTTGCCCCCCTCTGACATGTCATGGGGGGGCAAGACATCAACCGAAAACATAATCCAGACTAACCTGGCCTCTACCCAACCGAATGCAGCTAGATACCAGTATTTAACATGGAGTCAATTATATCTTACCTAATTGCCTATTTCTGCCTCTAGCCTGATGGGGTACGCGACCCAACCGGGTACGTCGGGCTCCTACTTCCTGCAGACGGCCGGAGCGCCCCCTTTCGGGCTGGGCACGGGCGGCGTCCAGTACGTTAATAACGACGGAATCGTCGGCAACATCGGGAACTTTATCAGTGGATGAAGCTAATTCATACCTATCTAACTAACAGGGCCCACCGGTTTAAAGCGCCATGTTTATAAAAGTCTATTGCCACGTAACTTTTTGGCTACAAGAGGTGACACGCTTCTTGGGTCAGCGACTGCGGTAAGAAACAAATGAAAAATCAGTAGTGTTGCCACGACTGTAGTCACGCGAAGAAAACAAACGAATGGCGCTTGGTGTCGCTTGACCCAAGTCTTTTCATCTGAGGCCGTGCTTGGGGCCTTTCAGTCCACCGTCCACGGCTTCGTAGGATGTGCAAGGAGAGGTTTGCCACGTCATCTGCGCGGTTCACATGTTCGCCTTGGCGTGACAGTGGCTCGCAGTGCACGATCCCGCCGACATCCTCCGTATGTTACAAGCGTAGCTCAGCCGTGGGATGCTGCAGGGAATTCCATGCCAAGTACTGCGTTCAAAATAATCTCTGGATTTAATTTCTTATTTTTATTTAAGTACCTATTAGTTGAATAGTCGTGTTGTGACATTAAGACGGGTCCTTAATCTGCTGTCAAATCGCACGACAGTTAGTTGGTTTGGCTGTTGGTAATTTATTTGAACTTTTGATTTGACATTAGATTGACAGAACCTCATTTTACAATAGATGTAAGAAGTTAACTACTGATATACCGATAATAATTCATCAGCTCACAAGAAGATTATTAAATAAGTAGTTTGAGAATGAATTACATCTGTAGCTTGCTGTTGCATAATAATATCAATTATTTATTTAATGCACAATGTACACAACCAATTTTACACGCAAGGCTTAAAACTAGTGAGTACATGACCATGTTAGGGCGCAGCAAGAAAACTTAAAACTAATAATATTGCAGTGTCAGTGTTATCTATTTCCTAATATCACGTAGATCATTAGGGACTTTCACATTAAAAATATTATGTTAATTAAACTTATATCTAGCTTTATGCATAAAAAACCTATTTTATAAAATTAACACATACATATATATTTGATCACTATTTTAACATTTTATCTTCCATAAATTCTTGGATACTACATAAAATAACATTTTTCTAAGAGTAATGACTTTACCGTGAGGAGCTGATCGCAGTGACTCCTAAATGCGAAGTAAATAGAAAAGACAAAGTAAATGTGAGTGTGTGATTATTTATTTATTTAATAAAATTAGAATAAGGACGAGCTGGACAAAACTAACGACCAGACATTGGCTCTGGATCGAAGAATTTGGAAGTCATGGAGAGAGGCCTTTGCCCAGCAGTGACACTGGCTAGCAGTATCTGTATCCGTATAATAATTTAGGTACTTAATGTCTGTTTTTTAATCCCTGAGACTAAATTGACAAGTGAAAATGTCAAAACTGACATAAATCCTATTGAAATCTATGTCACTTTGCCATTTTTACTAGTCAATTTAGTCTCAGGGATTAAAAAACAGACTATATTAATTATTTTTTTGTTTTTTTTCCTTGTTTTTTTTTTTAAGAAATATTTAAACAGGGAAATTAATAATATTAATTCACAATAATAATAAGGTAGATCCTAATTAAATGTTTTTATTTTTGAAAGTAATTTGACTTTTATTTTAATAAATGTTTTAATAATATGATAATATATTTTGACATTTATTAATTTATTCAAAATCGATTGTACTACTGTTACTTTTGACTTGTTAATTTAATTCCATATTAATGTTTCTAATGTAATTTTATAATTCTGACATTTAGGTTTTAGCTATAATTTATGTACTTGTATTTGTATTTTTATTTATTTTTGCTTTTATATGGGTCTCAGACCTGAAATAAATGAAATTATTTCGTTTATTCATTTTTCTTACTAGTTACATTTTTAAATATTTTTATCAACAAAAATTATATAAAAAACCTTTAAAAAAATATTTAAAAATATATACAAGGTGTAAACAGACCCTTCACAAAGCCGTCAACCAAGCATTATGTAAGTACATCAAACTAAGTAACTCTATGCAAAAATTATTGCTGGGAAACGACTTTTTTTTGGGGTGAAAAATCACGTTTTACAGTAAAACTCAATGTAACGCACTCAAAACTTAGTGCTGATGGATGCTTTGAATAGTAAACGGGTCATGGAGTTAATTAAAGTAAATTTAAAACCTTTAAAAGTGGTATTTAAAAAAACCTTGTGAAAAAATCGGAACTTTGACCTCCAATATCTCCGTAACAAGAAGGTTCCCATGTCCAGAACAAAAAAGTGATCGCAATGACAGGGAGAACAAATGCTTTCGGCTTCGTTCGGTCATCCCTTAATTTTAAAGATTATTGGGGTATAAGATAATATCACGCCTGTAATTCCCAAAGGGGTTAGGCAGAGGTTTCTAATAGTGCACTCACATTTCGCTATAAGGCCCATAGGGGGCGAACCATCAACCGGGCACAGATCCAGACTCCATGGCTGCTACTGAGAAATTCCTGATGGAAAAATCCATTAACACTTTGCTCGATCCGGGAATCGAATCCAGGACCTCATGCTCAGAAGTCGTGCTTGCGACCAGTAGACCAACGAGGCAGTCATTTTTGTTGAGATCATTATAAGTAAATAAATTAAGATACAAGGATCATTGAAACAAAAAACATAAAATCTTGGATTGTCTTTTAATATATAAGGGAACGTATTGATTATGTGCTTATTTCACCAATGAAGCTGACCGCATTCAGCTCATTTAAACTACGTTCAAACTTCAAGAGTAATCATTGCTTTGGCATATTGATGTTTTCAGTTTCATTGGTAACATTCGCTCATAGTATTATAAAATATAACAACATTAATATTTGGATATCGGGACATCACAAAAACTACTTCGATAGGTATATGTTTTCATGCATTTGGCACATTTTTTTTTCAAAATAAAAATGAAGTAGGTGCTTACGTTTCCTAGGGTCATACCTATCTACTTAACACACAATCTTCTTCTTTATCCTAACCTTATGTCAGAGTTTTTGTGCCGCCCATGGGCCTCTGACTTGGCTACACATAATAAAAAGTTGTAACATAAAAATATTAAAATTAAGTATAATTACAGCCATATTTTATATAATAAAAATAATAATAATATCATTAAGACCTATAATTTAGACGTAGTAGTAGCTATTTAATTCACAGGTTTATATATTTATTTTTATATGAATGTTGATTCTTTGGATCTGCTCTGTGAAAGGTGAATTAAATTCCTCATAAAAAAATATAAACGACTCATTGACTCACTGAAAAGGCTGTTCAATATAGAGACAAATATTAAAATAAGTAGAGGAATTTGTACTCTTTTTTAATTAAGAAATTTTAGAATCGTATAATATTGCCGTAAAGTCGAGTTCTAAGGGTGAATTTCACCAATAAGACACGGTCAGCACATTTAAAAACCTCGCTCAAGAGCTGTTAGTGTCATCGTTGTTACGGTATATTGACAATAACAGGTCTTGAACTCGGTTTAGAGGTATTCAGTTTCATTGGTTAAATTCATCTTAATAGACAACATAACATCGGTAATTAATAAAGCGGTTTATGTTATTATTTATCTCCCTTGTAGTATATCCGCGATCCCCCATTTGATGTTCGTTACAAGCCCGCCGTCTTTGTACGATAATCCTGCGACACCCGCGGCGTAGGGCTCCTCGTCATGTGTCATCAAGTAGTAGTTGCCCCTGGTGGTATTCGGCGTGGCGTAGCCTATGACACTGAAACAGAAATTATGATTTTCAAAATTCGAAATTTGAAATTAGAATTTTGAAGTCAGTGGCGACATCTATACCGCCCCATACTAATGGGGCTGCCAACCGTCGGGCAGTAGCTCTTGGGACACAACACCCGCCTGGTTGGAAGGTCCTTTCTTTTCTACGGAAGATGAGGAACTGCAGGTACACTCTGTTCCTTATACTTCTACAAGTTAGAGCTCGCGTTAATTGGCTCAAAGTAGTGTAATTTGGAGTGATTAATTTATGAAATTCATAGTGCCAGGTCAAACCTAGCGTGGCATAATGAGTTATAATGTTCCTAGACTTCCTGGTTTCCTCCTGCTGTGACACAGGCCTCATCTTTGTGAGGGGAAATTGTTCATAATATCTACACCACACGAATTCGGTACATTGGTAGATGACACATGAAATGTCTGCGAATTCGTAGTTCTATACAAATGCCGGTTTCCTCACGAAGTTTTGAAATAAATTGCAAAAAGTAATATAAAATAATATAATTATTTGGTGCAATTTATATTCGGGCTTCGAACGGATCATTGGTACAGTGTAACTATTGGAGACTAAGACACCTCACCTGGTATCCTTGAGGTTACACTTTCCATGTCTGAATTCGTCGTAGTTGTTGCACTTTACTCCTATGAACGCCGTAAGGGTTGCCACGGACTCAGCCCAATATTCCCAAGCACGGCTGTGGCTGCAAGTCTGGAGTAAGCAGCCTGGCTGCTCGCTGCCGCTGTTTACCCAAGAGTCCATGTGTCCTGCGAATGAAGGCAATAAGTATTGTTATTAGGCTGGCAAGCAGGCTGACGGCATTATAGGGAGATGCCACACCTACCTAGGCCAAATCGGGTTGAGCCTGTTCGAAGACCTTTATGTCCATGATGTACTCATCCAGATCATGGCTTCGCTTGTGCCAAATTACATCCAAATCCGTTAAGCCGTAATTATGGCCCGACATACAGAGTTATTTACGCAAGGATTTAGTATGGATGGATGGATTTATCTGTAAACGAATCCGGAAAAACCTGCTAGTGAGGAAATAACTGTATCCCTTGAATTCTTTCCTTTACTGACACAAAACACGGACTGGGTCTAGAACTATGATTTTTTATAAAGAGTTCCTCATATTTATGAAAATTCGTTCCCTAATAGAAATTAAAGTTTTAAGTATGGGAGACCATTTTTCTCGATAGGCGATCCCAGCGGGGCATAGACATTGTCACAAAAAATAACCTACCAATCTGTTGAGCTAATCCGTAGACTCCAGCATCAGTATGCATGACATCAACGAAGACAGCGTCTTTCTGGGACAGCCGCTCCGAATCCTCGAGTTTGGCGAAGCATGGGCCGGCGGGGTCCATGCTGGAGATACGGCCGATGGGGTGCCCTGTCAGTTCTAGGGTCTTCTTGCCCGCAAACCCTGCGATGTGGCTCCCTAGACTGTGGCCCAACAGGTGGACGTTTTGGAGGTCCATTCCAGCTGAAAGGAAATGAATGTTCTTTTTAATATTTCAGGTTACCCGTGCTTCGGATAGTCGGAAAGCCGTTGGTGCTAGCTGCCATGTGCAGATCTATGACGGTCGTTACGGGTAGTCTGAAATCCGAAAGACTGAGGGTCTAGACTGACAGTCTAGGTAATTCGATACCCCTTGGTAAGACTGGTTAAGGTGGAAGCGCCAGGGTGACCCCCGAAATTCAAATCTTGCGTTTTTTGCAATTTGCAGGTCAGTGTCAGGTTATATGTTGATGAAAAATGAATCGCGCAAGTAATACGTATGTAGTTACAGAATAACAATCGTTAAAATCATAAATACAACCCTTTTTTTTTTTTTTTTTTTACGGATGGGAAATCATCAAATGACTTCTCCCGCTCTGGGTGGAGTGGGAGGGAGTGTCAGACTCTTACTGACTAAAACCCATCCATATTCCTTCATTGCCCTTTGTGTTCCAGGGCCACGGTATCTCTTTCGAACAGTCCCGCAGCCCCGGCAGGCATCGGCCCTTGCGGGCCCCTTCTTGGTTGCTGACATCTCTTTGAGGCGCGCGTGGAACACGAACGCGCCGTCGACACGGCCTGTCGTCATAAGACGGACGGACGGTGAGCTAACATAAATACAACCCTTTACGTTCATTTAACTTCAATAAATGACTTTTTCATAAAATAGTTATTGAATGGTCAATAGTCTACAGATATCGTCGAACGGTATTTGAATACAGCTAAATAGCTACACAAACACATGATTTGTACTGAGGTACACGTGTTTCCAGATGAATTAAAAGATGATGATGACAATAGCATTGTCATTGAATCTATATCTAAACACCATTATTACACACAATACCTCTTTATTACACCTCTTTATCGGTACACGGTTACATGGTAGTAATCATTTTCTTCCTAAGACAATAGCAGGCAGGTAATAGGTATTACGTACTGAAACACTTAAGATAAACACTTGTCCGCGGCGCACGAAACGTTCTATTGTACGTATTATCTGAAAAACACCCATCTGGATGGCTGATCTGGAAGTCTTTGAATAGACTGGTTGGGCGAAGCAAGGAAAACCTTTTCAGGTGGACATTCATAGATGACTCTGCCCTGGAGTGTA
Organism: Noctua pronuba; assembly: GCA_905220335.1. Taxonomy (NCBI): domain Eukaryota; kingdom Metazoa; phylum Arthropoda; class Insecta; order Lepidoptera; family Noctuidae; genus Noctua; species Noctua pronuba. The sequence continues at coordinate 799,467 of LR999913.1, forward strand.
AATGTGGTGTTGCCCCACAAACGAAAGGACTCTTGGTATCGTGTCCTGGCTGTCCTGTTGCTTAGCACATCACAGGAGCTGATGGACGCTACTGAAAGTGCCAAACTCGTCGCCAAATTTTGGGCTGACTCAATCAACTGACACAATCAAAGTAGATACATATTACGTTTTCTATTCGTCCGATTCGGCGCGGAAAGTGTGCGAGGTTTCATAGGATTACATACAAGTAATCCTATAATTCGATTCTTACGGTTACTTAGCTACCTTCGACTCTGATTAGTGTGTACCTTTAAAGGTAAACAATGATTCAGCATCAGGACTTACAGTACTTTAATTTATACTGAAGTTGAAGTAGCGTCGTCTGGCGACAAAGACGGGAAACACTTTAACGCGATCAAGTAAGTTTTGTCCGTGATACAAACCCGCCCTAAACCTAATTAAAGGCATGTAAACGTATTCCTAAAAAGTGCAGTTGGTTGTAAAGGCGGTGCTCCACAGCGGCGCACGGCAATACAATATAAACGGGCTCGTTCACTTCAGCCGCAAGCTCCTCTGTGCACATTCTGTATAGTAGTGGAGGGGCGCCATAAGGACCCGCTCTGCAGCCTCGGCCGATGTGACTTGGGTCAACCATTACTAACGCACATGACTCGTTTCCTTCTCCAAGTTTCGTCGTGGTGACTGGTATTTGCTGCCTCTGCCGTAGCCGCCGCAAGCTTCGTGGCCATACGATAGATTCGTTTGATACATGGACACGCTGCGCACGAAGCAAATGAAACGTAGCAAACGTTTTCGGGCAGACCGGCGATTTAAAGCTCTCGATGTCCTCGCGCATTTAGAAGGAAGTTTAGGACTTACCAGGTACCAAGGCAGCGATGAACCTTCCCAAGAAAGCGCCGATGAACCGCACCAAGACGGAAGCGCGGAGGTAGAAGAATTTGATCAGCGAGCTCGCGTCCAGCGCCAGGATGCTCACGTCGCTGTCGCCTGGCAACACAACACACACATTCAAGCTTTTATCTTGTTTGAAACGAACTAGACGAAAAGGCACTACAACCTGCTTGGTTGTAGCAAGAAGGTTGCCAATTGCCAGCTACCAACCTTGGTAGCTGAACCAAACTTGCCTAGTGTAAAAAAAACAGCTATTTCCTACAAAAAAGCAATACCTGCACGGTTAAAATGTATGGGACAGCTGTTTTTTTTCAAATTACCGATGTAAAATTTCTCTGTAGCCCCTCCCTATACACAGCGTGTAAACAGACCCTTCACGAAGCCGTCAACAAAGCATTCTGTACATCAAACTAAGTAAGTCTACGCAAAATTTTTTGCTGGGAAACGACTTTTTTTTTGGGGTGGAAAATCACGTTTTACGGTAGGACTCAATATAACTCACTCAAAATATTGTGCTGATGGATGGATTGAATAGTACGGGGGTCGTGGAGGTGTTTAAAGTAAAAATATTACATTGAAAACATGAATTAAAAAAAAACTAGTGAAAACGTCGGAACCTTGACCCCCAATGTCTCCGTTACTAGAAGGTTCCGAGGTATGGTCTAGTACAAAAAAATGATCGCAATGACGGGAAAAACAAGTGCCTTTCAGCTTCGTTAAGGGTCTGTTTACACCCTTTATAGGTTCAGAATGATGTACTGAATACGTGGTAACCGTTTGTGCGTCGCGTCGGTGTCCCTTCCACACTGAATACTAATGACATGCAACACCGATTTTTCTAATATCATCTAATTTCCTAATCAAATTCTTTATATGGAGGTTGTCAAAATCATTAATCAACTCTCCTAAAAAATCGTTCCTGAATGTTGGTCCAGTGAGTTACCTCTGGATTTAAAAGCAGCGAGCATGGTCTGGAAGCTGTTCTTCGTTGGGTTGTCCGTGAAGCCGTGCAGGTAAATCACCAATTTCCGGTTCCACCAGTTCTCTTTGGGGATCTCGTTCGCGGCCTCCGCCAGTTTGTAGTACACGGTCTTCACGCTGGAGGAAATTGAAGATTAATAGATTAGCATATGGTGCAGCAGGCAGAGGACAGTGTTGAGGAGCAGCTTGGGAGAGGTCTTTGTCCAGCTGTAGCCGGCGCTAGGCTGAGTTGACTGACGTAACATGACACCTGTGAAGCCCAAAGGATTAAGCAGAGGTGTACCTATAATACACCAACGTGTTGTAGGAGGCAAGATATAATACAGATATAGATATTTCTACAGACAAGAAACTGTATACACTGACGCCTTTATGCCCTTATATCGTTTTAATTTACTCCAAGCTATTTTGTTAACTTTCAGTGCATTTTTTATAAAAGCTTGTTTTTAAAAAGTTTTATTTTCTTCTTTTAAGTGCTTTTTTACAAAAATACTTAAATTAATCATTTTATTTTCAAATTTTTAGTTTTACCGTCATCATTCAACACTTATTTCGAATCCGTGCTATTAACCTGTGAGGACTTCTCTCTTGAGGAGACGATACTGGTTGCAGGTTGCAGGATGAAGTTATGATAAAAATTATCTTTATGTATTAAAATTGAACGTGAAAACAAAGTTTAGTGGCCGCGCTATTAACCATTGAGGAGTGCCCTAGTGAGAAGACGATCCTGGCTGTAGTATTAAGTAACGATAGAAATTATGTTTATTCATTAAAATTTAACGCGTTTACAATGTTTCGTGTCCTCGCTATTAACCGTTGAGGAGTTCTCTCGTGAGGAAACGATCCTGGCTGCATAATTGAGTAATGTCTGCCATAAAAATGTATTGTTACTAGAATCAAAGGTGTGTGCAAAATTTCAGCTCAATCGGTAGAGAGGAACTGGTTTGAAATTCAGTTGTAAGATTCAATACATACTAACAAAGTAACAAGGCAAGTTAAATAAAAGCTTATAATAATAATAATTAATATTCTCACTCGGTTATGTATACGAGTGTTAGCTGGCTCATATCCGGCTCGTTCGTCTCGTAGTCGTAGGCTACTCCCAAGATCTGCTGAGCGCCTGGACCTGAGGAACGGGAAAAGGCAGTTCTCTCCGTTAAAACGTTACTAAAGAAGTAGTATATTTTACAAGTTAGAAAGGTCAAGACGTCGCACAAATGTACGATATAACCGGACCTTCGTTTATACATTTTGAACACATCGTGCAAAGTTCCAGGCGAACAATCTCTGCTTGTAGAGACAGGGTCACACACTTCACAAGGGAACGGTGGACCGCAGACTAATGTACTTGTTGATTAACGGTCCTCACGGGCTTATAAAATGACCAAACTGAATAGGAACTGTCGAGCTATCGACAATTTTTCCACTCATGAAGTTATTGCTCATGTGTTTAAAATATTTTAAGTGTCCTGTGTCAGTAAGAGATATTAACAATGCCAGAATTCCCAAACTCACAGACTGTGCCTCCAATAAAAGCGATGGTTTTCCCCAAAGGATCGGAAACAGCCTGCACCTCATTGACGGCTATTTTCTTGACACTGACAGCCCCGTTGGAGATTACACCAAAGAAGCCAGGGTGCGCAGCCACGGAGGACAGCCACAGGGCCGTGAGGACGGACGCTAGTCGGGACATGGTGTCGGGTACCTGAGAATGAACACAGAAGATTTAAGTACACAGATTTATAAGTAACTAGTTTCGTGTGCATAGAATTCGGTCTTCGGGAGAGGATATTCAAGTAGAAAAATGGACTCTTAAGAAAGTTGATCGTAACCGCATAGATACTTTCAAGATGAGATGCAGGAGCCAAAACACACACACTCACATTCTAGGTATCTGCCACATGTTAGCAGATACCTAGAGTCTATTCTTTGTAATTTGAATACAGAGACCATGATTTCTACTATCTACCTGCAAGGAATGTTGGACTTTTCGGTCTATCACGAGAAAAGATGGACATAACCTAGCACAACAGGTGGCAACTGGTTAAGTAGACTGCAAGCATCCCAGATTCCCAGGGTTCGTAGATCGTGGTCCACTTATTAGATGGTCGGATCGCGAGCTACAAAAATCTACTTGCGCATCACAATGCCAAGAATGGGGACAAATGGTGAAACTTCAGAAGTCTTCACGTCGAATCATAGTGGTAAAGAATACGACGAGATGAGGAGGATAGCTTTCAACATGAAACTCACAGATTCAGCGATTTCTTGAAAAAAGTTAGGTTCCTCCGTTTTTGCGTCCATCTCATTAATTTGTAAGAAATTATACCTAATAATAACGAAAACACGAACAAAACCTCGCTGTTATTTATTTTGAATCGATCGACAATGAAAATGGTAGCGTAATGTTGACATTGCGCCGTAATAAACATAAACATCGCTGGGTTTATCTGCAATTCCGCGCTAACTGCGAGTGAATTATGTAAGTGGGCAATTGACGTAAATTACAAGCAATTAAGAGAACTTCTTATCCAATTTGAAATATTAACCAATCAATTTGATATTAAGTGCATATTCCAGGCTGTAAGGCCCCTGTCTCGACCTCGGGGGATGCGACTTGTGTGAGTACCGTATCTATGCTCAAAACAAAAACAATTTCATTAATTTGTTTTCTCCACAGGCACAGTGTCAAAACCCGGGTCGCTTGACCTTGTAGGTCGCGGTCAGAGGTTATCGTCACGACTCAAACTCAAACTCAAAGCATTTATTTCAATTAGACCATAACAGGCACTTTTGAATGTCAGAAAAACAAAGAAGGCGAAGCTACAGTCCCAGACACAAGGCATAATAACTTGTGAAAGTACTGTAGTTGCCCATTCCAAAGCGTAGATCTCTATGGAGAAGAATGGGCAAGAAACTCCATGGACACTCTTTTCAATCAAAATATTTTTACAAGATCTTGGTTACATCAGTCATGTTGAGATAATCATATATGTGAGAATGATGTAGAAAGATGTGCACATTAAGAGCGTCCAGAGTAAAACAAACAATTAAAAACAAAACAAGGTCAACAATTTAAAAACAAAGTAGTTTGAGTAAACCATGGCAGCTAAGAGATGACCAGTCCCAACTGACAGCGCCCGTTCACGAACATGACGCATGGATCAGCACCATTCAACTCAACCATTTTGAAGGGAACCGAATGATCCGACACACCCGCCACCATCAGCGAGACATTTGAGTGAGCATGACATTCTCTCAACCGCCAGGGCAAATTCGAGTCAATGAATGATAACTAAATGTAAATGGTAGCTTTACAGTACATAGTACTCATACATGTGCTATGCAATTATATAATACTAAGAGATTGAATCTATACAATGCAAGGATATTTTTACTATCTTCCGCAGCTTCCACATTAACTTCACATGTTAATCAATTAGTTAGCCCCTATGGTTGTGGAGCAGGACCAGCATTGAGCCAAGCATTTCTATCATCAATGTAATCCCCCAACTTATAATATGCTTGCCCACATAGTGTGCGTTTAATACAAGATTTAAATTTCGTCTCATTCAGTTGTAGAATGCAGCAAAACCCTATTTAGGGTTCCGTACCCGAAGGTAAACCAACGGGACCCTAAGATTACTAAGCCTCCGCTGTCCGTCCGTCCGTCTGTTTGTCAGCGGGCTTTATCTCATGATCAGTGATCGGATATTCGGATGCATATTTACCTAAAGTACGTTTTTTCCCGGCCTAAGGTACGAAAGTATGGAAGCGGCTTCTTAAAATGCCAATTTTTCTCGGGATCGCGGTATTTATGAAATAATACAGTGTGTATAAAATGTAGTACTCATAAGCATAATAAATATTTAAAATCTATTTAAAACCAGGCAAGCAATTTGTTGAAAATAACACGTAAAAGTACAAAATTATACGATTTAAATTTTGCTGCTGAATATTTATTATATATAATATATATATTTATTATAGGACAAAATGGTAAATATGACAATTCATATGAATTAAAACACTGACACTAAAATGAAAAAAAAAGACTATGTATTTAAATAAACCGGAACTTTTTCCGTATTGACGCGCGCTCTATACTTGTCAACACTTAAACTTTAGGTAAATATGCATCCGAATATCCAATCCCTACTCATGATCCATAATAAGTACACAGTTACAATTTTCAAAGACTGTATTTCTGTTGCCGCTATAACAACAAAAAATAAAAATATATTAAACATTAAAGGGGCTCCCCTACTACGATGGTACGGAACCCTTTATGCGCGAGTCCAACTCACTCTTGGCCGGTTTTTTTTCTCCAGAAACCAATGTTTACCAGGCTTGCTCAACTCTCATACAGGGCTGTTAAAAACAAACCGGTCCCAATCAACCCGTATAAGGGGCTGGCCATTTGGGACTGGCCATCTCTTAGCTGCCACGGTTTATTTTAACTGCTTTGTTTTTAAATTGTTGATCTAATCTTTTACTCTGGACGCTCTTAATGTGCACGTCTTTCTACATCGTTCTCACATATATGTATTATCTCAACATGAATGATGTAACCAAGATCTTGTAAAAATATTTGATTGAAAAGAGTGTCCATGGAGTTTCTTGCCCATTCTTCTCCATAGAGATCTACGCTTTGGAGTGGCATCTACAGTACTTTCACAAGTTATTATGCCTTGTGTCTGGGACTGTAGCTTCGCCTTCTTTGTTTTTCTGACATTCAAAAGTGCCTGTTATGGTCTAATTGAAATAAATGCTTTGAGTTTGAGTTTGAAGGAAAGAAAAAATTATATTTTTTTTTCATAATTTTCATAGGGTACACACCACAATGGATCTACCTTCTACCGGATACCTACATTATTATTGTACTCATTAAAATACTATGTCAATAATATTAATTAAACAGATTGATCGCAACGACTCAAAGAATATTTCCACTACAATAAGATATAACAAAGAGCAGTTTGTTCAGTCACATGATGATGTAACTCTTTTCTTTCATGAGGCGCCACCTGTTCCTCTGTGACGCTAACCACAACGTGATCTCGGTGTTAAAATGATTAACAATCAAATTTTCGAAATAATTGTTTATACAGATGACAGGCTATTTGTATTAGGTATATACTCGCAGCCCGCGTGTGTGTATGGCCACGTGTATAAACGTGGCGGAGGCGGAACGAGAATGTGAGGATTTCAGCTGGTGGCATTAGTTTCTGTTGCCGCTTACCCCTACGAGACAAAGGCGTAGTATGTTGGGTAGACTATTAATTTGTACTTTGCGTTCCTACTTACGTTATTTTTAACCGACTTCAAAAAAGGAGGAAAGGTTATCAATTCGTCTGAATCCTTTTTTATGTATGTTCAACGATTACTCGAAGACGCCTGAACCGATTTGGAAAATTCTTTTTTTGTTTGAAAAAATATACTCCCAAATTGGTCCCGTAGAAATATTGTCATAATCTAATTATGGACTTCGGAGATATGGAACGGAACTCTTCAGTAATAGACAGCAAATCTGTCGTGATTGCTGCAATCCCTTGGATGTATAATGTTTACACAACATCATAATATAACATCACGCTTTTATTTGGCGTTTTTCATTTGTCGGTAGGCCTTTTAGGCCTGGGCTCCACAGAGGACGAGTGGAGCGGAGACGTGACGTGTGGAAACCGACCAATCACATTAGTTGATATCTACATCGCGTCTGTCGTCACTCCTGTGATTGGTCGAATCTTGCACGTCTCTCCGCTCTGCTTGTCTCCGGCTTGGTGGAGTCCCGGGCCTTATCATTGTTACTTACACTTTTATCGAACACAAACAAAATCACGTCACGGTGCAACGACGATCAGGTTATCAACCAAGTACTCCTATTATCCAAGTACATAATCATTATGTGTACTGCCTCGTTGGTGTAGTTTTTGCAAGGTTAGGTGATGTTGAACATGATGATCACCACCACCATGCACCACCAGACACCACCCCCATGCTGAAATAGGGCGGGGGGGCTTTTGGCCACGTATCGTAGCCTCGTACAGGACCAATTAGGTACGTTTGTTTTATCTTTTTCTTAAGTTTACTTTTTATATCATTTTGTTAATTCAATTATGTATTTGTGTTATTGTACTTTTCCACCAGGAATTTCTCAGTAATGGCCACAGAGTCTGGGATTGTGTTCAGTTGATGACAATAGGCTCGCCCTATTAAAACGGGACTTGTAAACATATGGATGTGGGTATAAGTATTTTAGGGTACACAGCTCTGCCTAACCCTTCAGGGATAATAGGCGTGGTATTATGTTATGTCATGATTTGAGTATTTGTGACAAGACTACGCGTATGTTATTTTGTTTTACTCAAGTAGTGTAAAGGCCTTTGTCCAGTTATAGGATAGGAAAGGCTAAACAAGAAAAAAATACGAATATTATACTATGTATACAGGGTGTAAACAGACCCTTCACGAAGCCGTTAACCAAGCATTCTGTACATCAAACTTAGTAACCCTGCACAAAAATGATTGCTGGGAAACGACTTTTTTTATTGGGGTGAAAAATTAACCTTTTACGGTAAAACTCAATGTAACGCGTTCAAAACATTGTGCTTATGGGTGCATTGAATAGTAAACGGGTCATGGAGGTATTTAAAGTAAAGTTATAACCTCAAAAAGTGGTTTAAAAAAAACTTGTGAAGAAATTGGAACTTTGACCCCCAATAACTCCATAACTAGAAGGTTCCCAGGTATAGTCTAGAACAAAAAAATGATCGCAACAGCGGGGAGAACAAGTGCCTTTCGGCTTCGTTAAGGGTTTATTTACACCCTTTATTATAGCTTTTACTATAATATAAATTGTATAATGTAATAAATTGAGGGATTGGATAATATTAAGTTTATTGCATTCTTTTTAGGGGACTTATCTAAATAAAAGCTTGTTTTAAAAATGATTTTTTAATATGAATTTATTTTTAATTTTTTGCTTTTTTCGTATTGTTCTCAGCAAACTCTTTTAATTCATATCCATATCATGTGGGTGCATTGCGAGACCTCCATCTTCGAGAGTCCACCATATTGGATTTAGAATGACGTCACTTAGCTAGCCATGCAAACTATATAATCGGGGATTTACTGTTTTAAAATTCAGTTGCAATATTTGACCTAAACAAACATAACTAACATTGCAAGTCAAATAATATCTTGTACAAAAAACACAGTACTCATACATACGTAAGTTTTCCACTTATTGAAAGCGGAAACAGATTCAAATAGATAAAAGACATAAAAAACTGTTTACTTTGATACCGTACAAAAAACAGGGAAAAATAATTACCGGAAAGTATGTAAATATATTTTTTTTTTAGCGAATAAGATTTTCCGTGGCAGGGCGGAAACTCAGTATGTAATGGACTGTGCTTAACCTTGAAAATCGACCCGTACGGCTGTTATTATTTAGCCACTAGCTCCTCCGAAACTAGCATCGTGGCAATCTAAACGACGGGGTACCTTATTTTGGTGGTAGAACCGTAGAACGATTCTGCGCATGAGTTCCCATGTTCAACAAGATATTATGGTGGAGCGGTATGTTAGTTTGCCAATTACGAAATAGTAAGAACACAATTACAAATGAATGGATATAATAATGTAGCATTGTATTAGAAAGGCGTGTTCATACAGGGTGTAAACAGACCCTTCACGAAGCCGTTAACCAAGCTTTCTGTACATCAAACTAAGTAACCCTACACAAAAAATATTGCTCGGAAACGATTTTTTTTTGGGGTGAAAAATAACTTTTTAAGATAAAACTCAACGCATTCAAAACATTGTGCTTATGGATGCATTGAATAGTAAACGGGTCATGGAGATATTTAAAATAAAGTTATAACAAAAACTTGTGAAAACGTTTGAACTTTGACCCCCTATAACTCCGTAACTAGAAGGTTCCCAGGTATGGTCTAGAACAAAAAAATGATCGCTCTAGCGGGGAGAACAAGTGCCTTTCGGCTTCGTTAAGGGTCTTTTTACACCCTTTAGAAATATTAAAAAAAAACATCTGTTCCATACATTTTGACCGTGTAGATATTGATTGCAGTTTTGTAGGAAACAGTTGTTTTTGTTTAATAATAGACGAAAAATTTCTATGTGGGGTTCAGAATGATGTACTGACTATACGTGGTAACCGTTTTTAGCGTCAGTGTACCTTCCACCCTGTAAAAAAAGGTGGTATAGTACACCATCAAAATGCACAACTTGGTCCATGTGACCAACATCATTCTTTCTATTCTTTATTGCACACAAAACCACAAAAAAAATATACATACAAATTGCAATAATATAGCTTATGTACAATGGCGAGCTTAACCCAGAATTGGGTTTTCTTACAGTAAAACAAATTTCGATTGCGAAATTTGCATATTAGGATATACCTATGTGCATTAACAGAACACCTTATTACTTAAATTAATTAATTTATAAACTAAACTACATACATACAGTATAATATACGTAATACATACCATATATATACAATACAATGCCTATAGAATCCTATTTACCTAAATATTGATCATTTCGACAGGTAATGTTCCCTTATTCCTTTCTTGAACACTCCTAACGACGGGCTATACATCATAATCGCGACTTCGTAATTAAATGTTTTAGTTAGATTTATCCTTATTTAATTTAGTGTGTTTAAACAGATGCGGTATCGGTGTGACTTGCAGTGAATATCTTCATTTTTTGTTACCGGAGCTAACAGTTTTAAGTTTATTTGTACATTTTCCTTATCATTTGTGAATTGCTTGAAGCGTCGCACGGTTGCAATTGCAATGTGCAGATGTCACAAAACATTAGAATTGCTGTTAAATTATGTAATACTTTTCTTCGATTCCGTAAATTGTTTATGCTATGTTAAATTATACAATCAATAAACAAACAACATAAGACACCTACTGTATAAGAGCCCTAACCTATACGGTACCTACTTTTATTGTTGAATATAAAATGTGTATGTACTGTTGGCGTACCTTTTTTAAATAAATAAAGAAAAACAACTTAAAATAATAATATGTAGGTACACGTAAAAAAGCAGCAAAGAATTAAAGAGCGTCAGAAAATTCATCCGCATCGCTGTCAAAGTGTCCAATAACGAATTGTCCGATCCAAATTTTCAAATCCACACTTAATTAGTATACCACATGCTTGGCTATTTGTCAAATAACTGATAATTATGCCTATAATTATGTCATCTTTACAATTATAATGCCAAGCTCGTATGAAAAGAACACACAATATAAATAGTATAAGTTAGCTACCTAGTAAGTACCACCCGGGAAACGTTGTTGTCAAGAATATTAATACTCTACGCCAATTTGCCATCTGTTATTGCCATTTCATAAAATAATTGAATTTACGGACTATTACTATTAGGAGCGAGCCAAAGAAATGTGGTTCCTTCAGCGGCGAGTGGGCAGATGAATATTTTACACTTTTTTTGTTGTTAGTTTTAAAATATTTTAATAACAGTGGTAGTTGGGCTGCATAATATTTTAAATTTTGTAACTTGAATATCTAAATATTGAATAAACATGCAGTTTATTTGAGTAAGGTGCATACAAAAAATTAAAAAAATTGTTTAAGTCTAGGACACCCCTGTTTCGCAAATGTACATCTTTTTTGAAAAACACCCAGACACACTTTTGCCATCGGGGAAAACCTGAATGAGGCTGGCACAGCAAAACTGAGAGACACCATTTTCGTAATTATCCACGGATTAGTTCGCGCTTAATCTTGGGATGATATTGACGAATATTCGTTGAACAACTCTAACTTTACCTACGCAATACGCATCTCCGCATTTTCTTATTCTGCACGCAATTATGTTTTCAATACATGCAATAGTTGGGCCTGCCTGGGCCTTTAAAACTGATTATCGGTTTCAAAGCGTTTAGTTGGGGCTTAGGGGCCCTGTGGAGCGAGGACTTAGAAACATTTTCGGTTGGAGTGTACGTAGCGGGGCACTGAGGAAAATTACAGAAATTTTAAGCCAAAAATGGATTTGGGGCACCCCGACGTTAGGTTAGGTTAGGTTACTTTAAACCCTGCAGACAGAAATAGGACTTTTTCATAGTGCCCCGTTTCGTATCCACTGACCAAACGTTTCTTATTTATAAACACTTTCAACAGATTTATTTTATTAGCCCATACTGTTCCACTGCTGGGTTAGGCCTCCCCCGAATCTTTCACAAGAGCTCTTGTCCTGCGCCACCTCGAGCCAGCCCCGGTGGTATGCGTCATGCGGCATGTGCAGGATTGACAGAGCTTTTCGGTAGCTTTATATCAATCTACATCAATATTTAAAGAGGTTATAAGTTTGGATTTCAGAGGTAATCTCCAAAACACTGATTTTTAAGTTCTTTCACTGATAGAAAGCTGCACTACTGCCGAGTGCCAAAGTGTTTATGTTTAAACAAGACAAGAACACGGTTGGAATTTGTTTTTAGTTCAACGTACAACGTTCAACGTATTTAAACGGATATTTTTTTTCAGTTTGATTAAAACTTTTTTGAAATAAAATAGTACCTCTCTGCCCAAATGTTGTTTGCTTGGTCCCGTCTATCGTTCGTATATTTAAATATCTTTAAATGTGTTGTTATATTATACTGGCCTCAAGTTTCATATTAATTCTGAGATATCAAAGATATTTTTGAACCAAATCATAAACAAACTTGATAATGAGGTACTTATCGTGTTCAATACTACAAGGATAAATTTATAAAAAAAATATACGCAATATTCTCAATACAAACACGTGCTAATCTAATAAGCTTAGTTTTAAAAACTAAAAGAAAATTGAGGGTCTAGACCAGTGGCAATCGCTTTCAAAGCCCTCTGTATTACTACAACGATTTTAAACTCTATTGACATAAGCGTTTAGGTAATGTAACCCAGGACATGTATGACGTTTTACAATATTTAATTTCACTTCGTCTAGGCCCCAAGCTTATTTACAATGACAATAAAAGTTTGTTATAAAACCTCTTTTACAAGTTAGTACTTACGACTTTGGTCTGTGATGTCTATGGTCAAGAGCACTGCTAGCCTCTTGACAGCCCGGGTCGAACTGGCCGGAAGGGATCCGCCAGCGTATTTAATATCTTGAACTTGAATGAGAAATATAGCGACAGATAGCGTAGATAAACAGCGTAGGTAATTATGGCAAATTTTTCATTATGACTGTGTTCACTCGCGACGACGCGCGGCTTTGCTTGATGGTAAACATATTGCGCTTTTTTAAACTTCTCGCAAACAAATAAGGTACAAAGGTGGACTTAGGCATTATCTACCAGTCCACCAAGGGTGATGAAGAGATAAGATGTCAGGATCTAAACGCTAAAACGTTCAAAAGAAACCCGCAAATAAGCATTTACAAACATAGTCAGCCAATGACGAACCCACAGCTGGCACACAGAACTTATCCCTGTGAGAGGGAGTGGGACCCACATGGGATCCAGTGGATGTCGCCTATCTTCAGTTCTAGGAAAAGGTTTTAGGAAATAAAATAATGCGATGTTTTCCATCCCCACACTAGGAATATCTCCTGTATCGTGGGTGCGTTTATAAATATTTAAACTCACATACACAAACAGCCCGACCCGGAACAGCTACTGTAGGCCATACAAATTTTATTCGGTGCGGGAATCGAACCAGCGACACGCAGCGCAGCAGCTAATCGCTCAGCCGCTGCACCAACCGTGCCGACAAATCTGTTCCAATTTTTAACTTAATGATGTCCACGATGGCGACCGACATTCATACGGACATTCTTGTTAATCTTGGACTTGGACAGTTGGACACTCTTTCACAAAAAACCTTCTTGTAGAGCTTTGAACTCCACTTTGCTGGTAAAAGATTTTCTCAAAATGCATCATCATCCTTCAGCTAGCTCCTGTGTGCCGGTTCGCAGGGTATAATACAGGCGGGGGTAACCACTTACCATCGATGTGCGATGTCTTTTTCTGACAGACAGAAACACTGTTTTTATTTGACATAATGATGTTATGAAAAGTTTTATAAGTTTGTGTGTTCAGCAGTTTCTGAATTTTGCAAATTTTATCAAGTATTTAGTAATTTTCCTCATTAACACCTCCGAATTTTCGTTATATTGTCTTAGATGTTTTGTTTAAATTTAAACAAATATTTAAATAAGCAAAAGTCCTTGACAACAGTATTTAACTAAGAGTTGAAAACTTCGCATTGAAGTCGGCTAAGTTACGCGGGTGTGAGTTTTAAGTAATCATTTTATTTGGGGAACAGTCAAAACAACCTAGGTCAAGAGGAGAGGCTGGCGGCGCTTCGCCCACACAAACGTAGTCCCCTGTTTTCTCCCTGGAAAATAAAACTTGAGCAAGTATTTTTTTTTACTATTTAATCTATGGTTGGAAGGGAGGGACATCGACGTACAAACGATTACCATATGTTCAACAACAACATAAAAATATTAAAAAATACAAATACTGCTCTTTCCTACAAAAGTACCAATATTTTACATGAAGCGACTTCCGTCCCCCACATTCCATAATCCTAGTGGGCATGGGCGTACCCAGCATTTTTTAAGGGGTGGGGCAGAAGTAAATAAAATAAGTAGTAGGAAATTAAAAATGCTTTTTATTTACTGACTGATACGTTTTGTTGACTGCACTACACCTTATTTCAATTATTAGGTACCTGCGAGGGTTCTGGCTAAATCTAGCTAAAATTTCGTTTTCAAATGTATGTTGTGCTTCCAGAATCCTATTTCTATGTACACTCATCATACAGAGGCCGACAAGACGGTTTTCTGTCATTGTTGACCTTTTTTAGTTGAAGTTTTTATTTTAACGTGAAAAATGTTAAGTACTCAAATGAATATTTAATTTTGTCATTATATTAATTTTGCCTAAAAAATCTTAGCTTCGGCTCAGAGTGCAGGGTGGGGTAAGGGCCGCTCCCTGCTCCAACGTGGGTACGCCCATGCTAGTGGGTACCGTGATACTCAGTATTGAATGAATATTCGCTGAATAAGAATTCTCACAAACCTGCCACAGTCGGCCATTAATAGGAATCGAATAAACAAGAGCCAAGATTGATAATAAAACGGTATACCTATTTGAAAAGATTTATCTAGGGATCAGGTCAGGTTAGTGGATAGTTAGGGGGTTTCCGACGAGCCGCAATGCGAGGCGGATGCATCTTCAATTGTTTTGAAACAGTTTTATGATTGAGCTGCCATACTTCATAATTCTTAGTAAGTAGGTATAATTTCAGAGGAGCTCGTGGTTAAATAATAACAGCCGCTCGGGTCGATCTTTAGGTTAAGCCGTGCTTGCCTAGGTTGTCTGTGGATGGGTGACCGCCCATAAAATACCGAGTTTCTTCCGTGCCCCGGAAAGCACGTTAAGCCGTTGGTCCCAGCTCTCATTTGTAGATCTTTGACTGTAGTCAGTGGCCTAAAAAGTCTGACAACCAGTCTTACCAAAGGGTATCGTAGTACTAACTGGGTTGTGGAGGTCAGACAGGCAGTCGCTCCATATAAAATACTGATATTCAGCTGCATCCGGTTAGACTGGAAGCCGACCCCAATATAGTTGGGCAAAGGCTAGGCAGATGGGGGCCATTCAAGTATTAAGTAAGCACTACAGGCAGGGTAGGGCAGGCTTATTTTTGATGACATGGGGTATGGGGGGTCTGCATGGTGACGTCAGCAGTATTTTTTTTTAATTTTCGGAGTGTACAAAATTTTGTCGATTTTGGTTTGAACACATAATGGTAACCTTACTTGTCTACGCTTGAAAACGAAACGCATTATCAGGGATTCCCGTAAAATAACCGAGACAAGTGAATAGCGCGCGGTAATTCCCCTAGGAATTACCGCGCGCTATTCACTTGTCTAAATTTCTTGTCATGAATCAATAGACGAACCAAAACACATTGAAAAATGCATGTATCAATGATTACGTAAGCATGGGACAGGGGGGGGGGTAAGAGTTTTCTTACTTTTGCTGACGAGGGGGAGGGGGGGGGTTAATAATTGTAAAAAATCTGCTTACGTAATACTTGAACGGCCCCATAGTGATGAAGTAGTTATAATTTCCTTTATTTGTCTTTTCTAAACTTTTTTTTTCATTTTTAAATATTTCAAAAAAACATACGGGGTGTAAACAGACTCTTCACCAAGCCGTCAACCAAGCATTCTGTACATCAAACTAAGTAACTTTACGCAAAAATTTTTGCTGGGAAACGAAATTTTTGTTTGGGGTCAAAAATCACATTTTACGGAAAAACTCAATATAATGCGTTCAAAACTTATTGCTGATGGATGCTTTGAATAGTAAACGGACCATGGAGGTTATTGGAGTAAAGATAGGACCTTAAAAAGTAGTATTTAAAAAAAAAATTGTGAAAAAATTGGAACTTTGACCCCCAATATCTCCGTAACTAGAAGGTTCCCAGGTATGGTCCAGAACAAAAAAATGATCACAATGACGAGGAGAACAAGTGCCTTTCGGCTTCGTTAAGGGTCTTTTTACACCCTTTATAAAAACATTTTAAAATTAAAAAAAAGGATGGTCCTTCGGTAACGGGAGCTGGGTCCAAGCTACCGGTGGTCTGGACTCCGGAGATAGGAACCTCCTCACCATGGCAAAGGTTAGTCGTTTAATGGACTGTCTTATAAGTACCTATCTTATTTTTGAAGTTCATAAAGTGCTCAGCCTTATTTGTATAAATGTGTTTTGATCCTGATTCTTAATTCATCGGCGTTAGTTCAGGACCTTTTTAATGCACAACAGCCTTTTTATAGGAGAAATTGAAAACTGTTTTAAATATCACCCAACAAGATGGAGAAAGAAGGCAGAAACCGTATTTATTTGGCACATGCCATAAGGCACGCAACAAACAAATAAAAATAAAATAAAAAAACTTTTTTTATTTTTCCATTTTTAGTTGTAAGATCCTACAAAAATATTTGCTATGCGTTTATTTTACATTGTTAACATGGTATGGTGTTGCATGGTAAAAGGCTTATCCCCAATAAAATGGAACTTAACATACCTGACTGTCGAAATATGGGTGAACTATACACTTCTGCGTAACCCTTTCGAGTGTACAGGCGTGATCTTATGTTGTGTGATTGCGTGAATAATGCATATTTATGCGATAGCAGCAATCGCGGTTGTTCTGCTGTCATTTTTTGAAGAGTTCTGTTCTGTCTCCGACACTCATCATCAGATCTATATGAAACTTAAATGGGACCATTTCGGAATAAACGCCTTTCGAACAAAAAAAGCAGTTTGCAAATCCGTGTATATATGACGGAGTTATGGCCGAACATAAATAAATAAAAAATAGAAACATCCGAATTGAGAACCTCCTTCTTTTTGAAGTCGGTTTAAAAAAAATCTACACAATAAAAAAACTTAAAACTAAACAGAAAAAAAGAGATAATATTGTGTCTCACGACTGCGCCAAATAGGCCCAGTTCAGCAGTCTGCCGCGCTAGTGCCCGCTGGTTTTCAACTGGAACTGAGATAGTGATGTGACGGACATGAAACAGTTCAACAAGCATGTCGAAGGTCCTACATTTGTCTGTTTTATTTACCGCCCGTGCAGTGCCGGTTTTAGCACTACCAGCAAGGCGAGATTTATACGGCGCCCCCTAACTGCAATTCAAACCCATATGAAAAAAGGAAAAAGATATAATGAAATTACCATTTATTAAAAGAAATAACCATTTATTAAAAAAAAAAAACTAATAAAATTTGACTTTTCTAGCCTTTCTGTCGGCGAACTCTTTTATTATTTTATCAAAATCGAGGTTTTCAGCAATTTCATTCTCGATTGACAAAGTTGCCAAGCTTGTCAATCGGGATTGCGATATTGTCGATCGCAGATAGGTCAAGATTTGTTTAAGATTTGTCCAGCCAACCTGAGTCACATGGAACTAAAAGGGGCGCCTGCGGCGCCCCGTTATGTACGGCGCCCTGGGCGGTCGCCCAACCGCGCCCTACCCTAACGCCGCCACTGCGCCCGTGCGTGCTGACTAGGCTAGGTATCTTATTGTTTAGCCGCTATAGGCGTATCCATGTTGTTGCAAAAATGTATTTCGCCAAAAACTGTAGGTTCAAGGTCCTCCACTGACGCCGACCATGTTTGTGTATTTCTTTCACGTGGAATTATCATGTGATGTGACGAAAAATAATTTAATTATATGTATTGTCATTGTCAATATTTAAACAATTATAATTATTTTCATAAACGACAGCTGAATGTACTTGTCTGGAATAACAAGTTGAGTGCAAGTCATTTTAAAGTAAGTGTCACTTAATGGCGGGACCACCCTGTAAGATCTGCAAATAACAAAAAAAAAAAAATCTAAACAGAGACAGACTTAAGGATTTCTGTAATTTTCTTTGTATATTATGCGCAGCCCAGGTGCTCGCGGGTGCAGGAAGCAGTGCGGCGCGCACCGCGGCGTGCGCTGGCGTACAGAGGTGTCCCAACCGGACAGCGGGGCGGGCTGTTCATTGGTCACTTGATGAGCGTGTGCTTGTGGCATTAAGTCCGCCTATGTACCACTTTTGTACATGAAGTTTAAATAAATAAATCAAACTGACGACCGACATGACGCTGTTTCGGGCCGCTAGCCGCTCTTGTTGCCGCTTGGCACCCGCTTTTGATTAGGTCGCGTCCAAGCAATTTCTTACATATCTCAAGCGTTTATTTATACGCTGATCACTCCTCTGCCCGCTCGCCCCCGCTCCCACTTGGACCACCCACTTACAGTGTTTAAAACCGTGTGCGCGATGGGATATCCCACCAGCAAAAAATACTTGCTTCCCTTCCCATATTTAATCCCTTTAGATAAATTTTACTCAGAAAGAAG
The DNA here is from genome assembly GCA_905220335.1 of Noctua pronuba. Taxonomy (NCBI): domain Eukaryota; kingdom Metazoa; phylum Arthropoda; class Insecta; order Lepidoptera; family Noctuidae; genus Noctua; species Noctua pronuba. The sequence goes on from LR999913.1 coordinate 818,263, forward strand.
ACTAAAGGACGCATTCCTTCTTGTTGACAAAGGCAAGATCACGTTGCTACAGTTATTTATAGGATCTAATGACGATGACCACTAGAAGCCCTTGATTTTAATTATAGCATAGTATTTAATTAGCATAACATGAAGGCATTTTTATAATGTTTGTGGTCATTGCAGGGTCAATGGCGGATTCCGGTTTAAGTCCTGATCGTCGTCCAAGACCTCTAAGTGTACAGCTGAGTGACCGGCACTTATTTATTTATTTATAGATAGGAGAACCAACAGCTATGACAAATGAATGACAATTGTATAGGCAACACAGAACCAATTACAGGTTCTCACGAGTAAACACAGAAAAGATAGTAGAAATCTTAGGATCACTAGATAACAAGCACGATAAAAATAACGGTAAGTAAGTAAGGTATCCCGTAATTACCGTAACAGAAGAATTTGGCAACTGCATGCAGTGTTACTATTAGAGTAGTTAGCTTTTGAATTATGCAGCTTCAAGATGTATGTAAGAAGGTTTTGTCTGCAGTTCCTGCCAACCCTCATGGGAAAAAGGCGTGACTTTGTGACTTCCTGCAGTTTATGGCCTTTTCAAGCTGTCCCTACATAAGTGTTGTCAGAGATGACAATGGACCATCGAGGGACTTAGACCAAAATTCACCAATTTGGCAGGTTTATACATAAACAGATATTGATTAAAAAAAAAACGTTATGAGGAAGTTTCCGCTTTTCGTTAAACTGGTCCATTTGGAGCTGGTGGTGACCTGTTTTGACTTTGAAAACAGCTAAAAATGGTAACAACTAATAGATCCGAGATATCTATATATATAAAAGGAGAATTGACTGACTGACAATCAACGTACAGCCGAAACTACTGGGGCTAGGAATGTGAAATTTTATACACGGCTTCCTATTATATAATGTAGGGGAGCACTAAGAAGGGGTTTTTGGAAATTTAACCTTTAAGGGGGTGAAAAGGGGGAATTTTGTTTGTATGGAAAATCTTATAGAAGTACGTAACCCACGCGGACGAAGTCGCGGGCAAAGTGCTAGTCTACTATACGACTTATGATGACTGCAAAGCTTGTTTAGTCAATTCGCGTGAAGGGACATTTTGTGCGAACATAGTTTCGAGAAATCACTATTACACTTATCGTATTGCATAAATTACTTTGAGCATTCTTATTTAAATACTATAAATGTCTAAGTAAGTAATAGATGACTTACGTGATGCGTAGTTAGTTGTAAATCAGTACGTAATCGATATTAATTACTAATAAGTATGCGGGAAAAGCCGCAGGGCATTATCGTGCGAGATTTCCTACATTTATATTCAACTTGTGAAACCGGTACAACGATTATTATGGTTGTTTATGCTAATATTTGTATTGTCACAGGTTAAAAATAACCGCAGTACACTTATTAATTAGTCTTCTTACTAAGTTATCAGTCAGAGGCTTAGACGCAATATAGATTTGGGTTGCTTGCATGATGCATGCCGATTATCGCACCTTCTCCATATTTCAGGGGGTGATGCTGCATCCTGCATCCAAACCCGAATTGTTTGTACTTCCGGAATTAAAACTAAGTATCTATTCCAAAGTTTTAATTCCGGAAGTACAAACAATCCAGGTTCCTGCCTGCCGGGGCTGCGGGACTGTTCGAAAGAGATACCGCGGCCCTGGAACACAAAGGGCAAAGAAGGAACATGGATGGGTTTTAGTCTGTAAAAGTCTGACACTCCCTTTCACTCCGCCCAGAGCGGGGGGGGGGGGGGACGTCATCAGGCATAGTTTAATCAGGAGCACTCGGTGTTGCATAAATTGATAATACCACATTTCGAGCGATTTTTTTGCAACTTGTTACATATGCAATGGATTCACTGCTTTCCCAATAGGCCACTGCAGATCACGACAGGGAAGCTAGTGTTCTTGGCACGAAGTCGTTAGGTGGTGGATACCTCTTTTTACCAAAACTTGCTCCTGTTTTAGGTGGCCTCACTGGAGTGCGTAAGAAGCTCTTGCGTATTTTTAGGATATGCGGTGTTATCAGGAAGTAATGAAATATCTTGTTTTTGCTGATTTTGTTTTGCATTAAAAAATAAACATTTACTTTTAGTTCAGCTAGAGGAAAAATCAACTTAATCTAAAAGTCTGCGATATCCTTGCATTAAGGGTTTAAATGGTCTGAGGATTCTTAAAAAATAAATATGTTTTTCTAAGAACTGAGAATTTATATTACGGAAACCCGGTCATTTGCATTCAGAACACGCCCTTGGCCATGACTGTATTACTTCGTGGTAGTCCACGGAACTGGTTTATCTAGTGACGTATTTTCGACATTATTGTGACTGCATAACTGACTAAAGTCAAGTGTGATCTGGGTTTTTAGCTACCGACTTCATAGTAACATTAAAAACTGGTTTTTCCCGTTGTCCTAGCTGGGCGGCAGAAGCGAAGCGATGCAATGCGAAACGATAATATTGATTGCTATCTATACAAGGTGTAACAGAAAAAACGCAATATCCTAAAGGTATTCATACCATGGTATTTTGTTTTTTTTTTACCTATGTTCCTCTGTCATTGTTGTCCAGTCCGATGGTATGAATCTCCACCAAAGAGGTAATGCGATTTTTCTGTTACAGCTTGATACTTTCACTCTCTGGAATGTGACGTTCTTCCCCCGGGCACGATGCAGGCACAGGCAAAACCTGAATATTTGATAAGTACAGTCACGAGCATCAATAGTACTCTTACTGTACTCATAATTATACTACTATACTTGTACGTACATACTGAAATTATTTTATTTAGTAACGACATTGCATTTATTTAGCTTGGTCTGGTCCTTCGAGCCGGATCTTTCTGGATCCGGATCCTTTACTAATAAAAAGTAATTTAAATGGTAGTTCGTCTGACTTCTACTCTTAACAAAAGCGTAGCGATAGCACTCGTGGCCGATATAATATTTGCATTCTCTTTTAAACGGTGATCGAGATAAATGACTAAAGACTGTAAGTACTTGATATGCATAACACAGTAAAGTAGTATGGTTTTTAAGGTATTCTGACATATCTGATGCATCAACAGCGAACGATGCGCCGATGACGAATTTCCTTGATACGAGGGATGCATGCGTACTGGATGATGAGTGTGTTGATGATCTGATGCACGCTGATCTGTGAAGTACTGTTGTAAGTTAAGATGACGACATGAATCATTTGAGATTAAAGGGTTAATATTATTTGATCCTGTAAAATCTATTTGATCTATTGTAAATGAGCACTTAAAAAAAAGATGTATTTTTATGTTTAATCTTTACATTAATTATTGCGTCCATATTAGTTGATCTGCGGATAAATCATAAATGAACTGCATTCAAGATAACATGATAATTATTTTTAAACATACTCAATTAATATTTGGTTTACAAAAATAAGATTTGATCCTCTTTTTTAGTTATTGTTTTTTTTGGCAAGAGCGAACGAAGCTAGCTCGGGACTGGGCACCCCGTCCGAATTTTTTATAGATTAAATAAAACAATCTAAGGAAATCGCACTTAAGATTATTTACTGTAGCAAATGGAAAGTCAAAACATATTTTTTACCATTGCCACTCGAAAAAGGGACCATTTTGAAATTGGAACAAGCACGAAATTTTTAAAGTAACATTTATTTGTGTTCTAAATTCATTTTTTATTTATTTTTACAATTCGTCTGTTTTGCGGCTTCGTACCTTTGCTTCCCCTTCAACATGCAATCAAAGCGCTGGGAAAAAAGCAAGTTAAATGATAGTTGTAGTGTGTGTTATTTCTTGCTAAGTGTATAGAAAAACGTGGTTTGATTCACGTGGGCACCGTTTGTCACTACACTGCAGTTCCCGGCTTCCCCACTTGTATAAAAATATACCTACTATTTCAGTTGCATACAACCATACAAGACATAGGTGAAACGAAGTAACAAAAATGTGTCTGTTTTAAATATATTTAGTTTCTAGTAGGTAGGTACTAAAATACTTACTTTATAACAGAACTAATAGGATGAATAACAGTCCTCTGATATTTAGTCAATTCTAGATTTATTGCTACTTTCTAAACTTAAAAACTAACCTAATCTTATTAGGAGTTGCGGATCTCAGGGCCTAAACGGCAGTCGCTTGCAAAGCGTTTCATATTTCTAACGATTTTCATTAATATTGGTTGTTAATTTGTTGAAAACCTACCGTCACGCGGTCATTTAGCTTTTCTTTCTCAGATACATGCCGCAATGCGTTGTTTCCTCATGGACAAAGCCAAACTAATTTGTCATACCAGTATGACTATGAGGACATGTATATCCTCGCAGTTATACTTGTATGACAGACTAGTATGACCCTATCCAACGGCAAAAATTTTGATTGAAAGTAGAAATTAAACAGGACGAAACAGCGGCAAATGATTGAAAGTAACTAAATAAAGAATAAAAAGAGTAATACCAGCCTGTTACTGTCCCACTGCTGGGCAAAGTAACTATTTAAAAAAAAATGTTTGCTGTGTTTCAAAGGTCTTGGACAAAGTGAAAGTCATCAGTGATAACAATGATGAGAAACGTCAAAAAATGTACGGGATGGAAAAAAAAAAAGAAAATAAGAAAAAAGTAAAGAATATAGGTACCGCACCACCTCGTTACCCGTTGGTGCGTGCTCTCAGGTAGGTACCTATGTATATTCTTTAGTAATAAGGTAAACAATATCCTAACCACATTTACATAGTACTTACATATTATATTATGATTTATGATAATGTCATAATCTAGACTTCAGCCATTACTTATAACTATAATTAATTAATTTATAATAATTATTTACAGTTTATTTACTGCGATAATAATGGCACTTATTTATACTTAAGTTATTTATTCAGTTTACAGAAATGCATTTACAAACTGATTTTCTAAGAGAGGTATAAGTGATCTCGCATGCATTAACCATGAACCATGATGGCCACCACTTACGTGGTGTTGCTTTCGAACACATGCAGGTGCTTTCATCACCTGGGTATAGGCCTCTCTTTGTTTATGCCGGCTTCTACGCTCCTGACCAGCCTCATCCAGGTTTTCCCCGCGATGGCAACAATGTCGTCAACACTTCTCTTTCCAGTTCTTTAACGCCACTCGGTCACAGCTTTACTCCACCTGCCAGCACCACGCCTTGCTAAGTATCTTGCCCAACTCCATTTGAATTCCGAAACGCGATTTCCAATATCGCAATGTTTAGTGGTTGCTTTACTTTGCGTAATTCATTTCGTCACTGCTCTCAAAACGGGAGCGTCATCTACCGACCCGCACGGGGCCCGCGTGGTGGAGTACGCCCCACTCCTTGTCACACAGAAGAGGGCTATGTCCCAGCAGTGGGAACATAAGAAGCTCAGTATGATGCAATACCGATTATTCACAGCTCCGAAACGAAAGTATTCTCTAGCCTAGGTACTCTGGGGAATCTGGTGTAGGCCATTTAAAGTGTCTTCTGGGAGTCTACCTCATCAATAACGTAATTTTCAATGCTTAACCCCCTTAGTTTTGTCAAACTTTACTTGCGCCATGTAGAATTTAGTGGCGCCATGGTTGTCTCTATTTTATTTTACTGCTGGTGTGAGTGGTTCTCATGCAGACTCAGAGATGGCGCTGTGTGAAGTGTGTAGTTGTCATATCACTTCATAGATGGCTCTACAAGACGGTGATGGGTGGCATCCTCGTCGGATAGCGTAGTGAGTGCCAGGCGGCGGTGGGGGTGTCCTCGGCGTCAGCTTGGAGCTTGCGCGTGCGGCGTCACGGCAGGCGGCGCGAGCGCACGCGTCGCTACAAGACGGTGATGGTGGGCATGCTCCTGGGAGGGGGTCAGGCGGCCGTGGGGGTGCGCTCGGCGTCAGCTCGGAGCTGGCGCAGCGTGCGGCGACACGACAGGCGGCGCGAGCCCAGGCGCGCGAAGCCCGGGATGCGCTCTACTGCCACTGGGGATTCACGTCTGGAAATAAAGAAATAAATAAAATAGTACATTTTGATATAAGTGGGGAAACTTTGTTATTGCATTCGGATTTGCAGGCAGAATTAACACCCGAGCTGCAGGCGAGGGTGTTCTGGGGCCGACAACTGCAGTAACACAACCACGCGTATCAAATGACGTTCTTCAAGACACTTTCGAAGAAATAAAATATTAGAACGGAAAGTATTTTTGGTGGGAATTATTAGGAAACTATGATTTAATTTGCTTTTTTTCCACGCTTTGCTTTCGCCAGGTTGAAGAAGAAGCAAATGTATAATGCCAATAAACAGCCTAATATGAAAAATAGAAAATTCAAATATTTTTGAATTTAGAACACTAATAAATATTAATTTGATCATAAAAGTAAATATTTGTTTAAAATAATCATGTTTATCTATGATATTCCATTTATTAACACAATTTAAATATTTACGCCGTAAAGACGCTCTTTGCCGAGATTCACAAAGAAAAACTCTGTTGACAACGAAATAAAAAGTAAAATCGGTAAGATTGGTAAATAGAGCTTTTTAATTGTTAGGTTTCCCTGCAGTGCGGTGGAACCGTTGTAGGATAATATGACAAATGGTTCAGAGGTTTTTGGACACCGAATCAGGCCTACAGAATTAAAACTAAAACGATTTTGGACCTCAGAACAAGAAAAATATAGTTAGATAGCGTGGAAAGTTATTTGTCCTTTTTTAGGCTGCTGTACTATAGCTACAGGCTGATTATCCTATTCTTTTACCTAAAGAACATGTGATGTTCAACACTGCATCTCCACAGCTTCTTACAAACGCTGGTGGCAGCCAGCTTGAAGCTCAAAATCGTCTCGTACTCGTCGAACTCGCCCGCCCTCAGCCTCAGTGTGAACTGTCTCTTGTTGTAGCAGATCTTCGTGATCTTCGCCCAGGGGAAGCGGTTCATCAGTAACCTAGAGATGAGGATTGTAATGTAAGTTTTCAGCAGTTATTGAAGCCTGTTCTTTGCATAGACTAGTTGGAACATGTTTTCTGTTAAAAAACTGAGTAGTCCTCGTGTGAACATATAGTTGTGCTACAATGTGTCTCACCCATCCCTATACACAGCGACTCCGCTGTGGCACACGCCCAGCGCGATGGGCACCTCCTGGCTGTCGGTAGCAGCGTGTAACTCCGCACCGTACAAGGAGAGGCGCTTGGCAGTCTCGAGGTAGTTCAGCTCGGCTTCTGCTGGAGTCTGACCTCTGGGAAAGGAAAAAATAATGTCAACCAAAGAATAAATCGGACCTGTGGAGTTTTAGGCGACATACCTCCACAGCAGGCAGAATATTCCACGTTGGGCGGCAGATAGGGCGTTTTCGTCAGTTACCGTGGGGGTAATAGGCCGGTGCAGACGGATGAGGATCGGGAATGTGTCTCATTTGTGTCTAATGCTTTCACTTCCGAGTACTCCCGATTGTGGATTCTAAAGCGACAGGTGACCCACAGCACTTAAGTTCGAGCGCTTATGTCAACTGAGAGCTATATGCTGTCACTCCACCCACTCCTTCATAACATGCCTTACCAACCCTTTTGCCGGTGTGCCCTTTCCCCAGTCCTATTCCAACCTGCCAATCCTAGTGCACTGCGACGCGAATGATGAACACTCACTTGTGTTTCCGATACAGTTCATCAATATTCGCCTCTAGATCTGCAGTGATGGCGCTGACGGGAACTGCTCTGTGCTGATGTAGGGCGGTGTTGATGTCGTGTGAGTCCTCGAAGTCGCCTAGCTCTGCCTGTAGGACGTACGAGGACAGGAGCGCATAGGTTATCTGTGAGCAGGTGAGGCGACCTGGAACATAATAGTAAATGGTTCCAGAAAATTGTTGAGTGCTATGGTTGGCTTATATATACACTCCAGATCTTAAAATGCTGTTGTATTACATATCCTATCATAAATACTTTCATATTATTTCATTGAACTCGGATGTCCACAGTTTTCGACGTTGAATTGCCTTGATCTTGAGACGCGGTGTTGAACCGAATCGGGGCGAATGAGGACGTTTTCACTTTTATTGCATGAACATAAAGCATTTTTGAAGCCCCTTCCGCGTCTATGATCTTAGTCACTTCCTAAGTCGGACAGTTGGTTGGTAGCATCATGTCAATAGACAGTTTAAAAGACCTCTACCTTGTCAATCAGTCTATCCTTGGTGGCGAGTATGTAGATAAGTGACCACCACCGGTATTTGTTTCATACGTCTTACCTTCCATGAGGTCTCTCCTAACGCCGAGTGCTATCTGGTAGCGCGTCGCTTCATCCTTCAGCTCACTCGGCTCCGGAGGGTAGAATTTCACTGCCAGACGTACGTCCCATGGCTCGTCTGGAAAAGTTAAGCTCTTCGTTATAGATCTTTAGAATATCCAGCAGTAAACTGTCCTGTTCGTCCATTCCAGTGCAAAAATTATGTACTTTATAATTCCTCCTGACCGGTTTCCGTCATGGCGAACAATCTCAACAGAGACTATTCATCGACGCGGGAGGTACTATAGTGTTCTAGTCTCACGACCGGAGAGAGATCATGCGAGGAACCAATGGCTTTACGAGATACCGGGGTATCACACCACCAGCTTCACAACTCTGGATAACTAACATCCAATAACACTTTGCTCCTCCTAGGAATCGAACCCATAACTCCACGATCAGCAATCGTATTTGCGACAACGAGACCAACGGAGCAGTAACCTACGTAGCTTAGTAACACCTTTAGGTGAAAGGTAAACCAGTACTTACTCCTAAAAGTCTTGGACAGTCTTCTATTCAGGTCGACCCAGACCCTGGGGTCCCCTCGCTGCGTGTACAGCAGCCCGAAGTAATCCTTTTCTAGCAGGTCCAGCGACTCACAGATCTGGTCCAGCAGGTCAGCTCCACGGGCTTTACGCTGGAAGGTGGAGATGGTTCTTATGAGTGTTTGCTGAATTCAGGTGGTATCGGGAGGGAAATGGTTGGGTTAATTTCCTGTAATTATCTAACTGCTGGGGCACCAGCGTCTTCTCTGTGAGAGAGAGTGGCGCCACCACGCTGGCCCAGTGCGGGTTGTTTTTGAAAGTCTTATAATTTATGATTTCTTCATGACGTTTTCCTTCAATTGACCGTTCGGTTCAAACAGACTTCCGAGAACAGTTGACAGAAATGCCCTGAGCGGATCCCGCGCGGTATGCTCTTCAGTCTGACCAGAGCTTAATATTTCACTAAGACGATAAGTATGATAACTGTAAATGAACTACAATCTTCTTGGTAGTGAAATAATTTTAGCCATTTAAAATCTCACATTTGCTGGACTTTGCCATTTAACTCTATAAATAAATTAAACTGTCCGAAAAGCAGTCGTATTCTCAACTTTCATTCCGCACACGTCCTTCATACATTCCTAAAGGCACTAGTAACTGTAGTGAACGCATGTCAGTTAACCTGCCCGGTGGTGCTCAGCTGCATTATTTATTGACCTCTCGTTAACTTTATCACGTTTCCAGGTATGGTTGTTAACTATGGAGGTTTATGTTTTGAACTAAAGGGACTTGATAGCAAAAGAGCAGGCAACTGAATTGGTTTGGCATTTTGATACAAGAGGGAAAACTTTGTCATTGCAGTCGAGGATTGAACCTAATAGTAGTGCGATAAGAGCCAGTTTTCAAGGGATTGTATTGAAAACGTTCTTATAACTACAGACTGATAATAGAGCTGGTAGTAGCGGAGCTTTGATTTGTATGATTTGTAATGAGATAAAAAACTTAATCAAACAAACAAAAGTCACCGACTTCTGAAGCTAAAGTTATTTTTCACTTTTTTGTGTTTTTGAAGTCGGTTTTATTTTTTGCAAAAAAGTTTTTTATTTTTCCGTTTTTAGTTGTAATAAAAAAATCAAAAACCCCTGCGTAAACAATGCATATTTATGCGATAGCAGAAATCGCGGTTGATTTGACACCTCGCTCGCTATTACATTCTATTAGTTAGTTGAATCACATCTTTAAGCGTTACAAGTCATGCAATTTTATTTTTATTTCAAAAAATCATTATTTGTTTCCCTCGTTTTTGGCTCCGCCTCACTCGGGTTCAAGGGGCGCCCAAAATTTTTGATACAGGGCCCAATTAGGGCAAGCTAAGCCTTTGTTCGGGGGAGCACTACATACCATCAAGCAGTGTAGATGTATTCTTGTTTGAATGGGGTACCTATGAAGACACTTAGACAGCATTATTTTCAGCATTGTCTTAACTTTAGAGTTGAGCTACAGGCGCAAATGATTCTCATGCTAAATTGCTAATACATGAGGCACGTGTACGAATAATATCAACACACCAGCTATTCTCGCAAGCAACAGTGAAATAATAAGAAGTCAACACAGGTGTTCCTACATCACATACAATTCAACACTGTATACAAAGAAGTCGGTCTGCTAACCATTCATCTCTCACACATTCTCAAACATACTGTTTAAAACTAAACATTGGAACAATCCGCCAAATGTATTGTGTCATTGTATTTACATTTAAATAGACTTTCAACACTGAACTGTTATATAACTGTGATTGATATATTGAATGTATAAGTGTAAAATTTAAAAATCATTGATTCAATAATGATAATAACTGTACCTAAAATATTTGCACGCCATGAGAAATGGCAGACATGTCGTGAGCTACTCTTATTTAAGATCTTGCATGCATGTATTATTTTAATTCTGTATGTATACACTTGTTTTAGCAAATAAAATTTCTTATTCTTAACTGTTTCATTCAATTTATAGTCAATTGATTGTCATTATCATATAGCCTTTTCTCACCTATGTTGCGGTCGGCTTGCAGTCTAACCGGATGCAGCTGAAAACCAGTATTTTACAAAGAGCGACTGCCTATCTGACCTCCACTCCACAACCCAGATACTGTGTAATACGATACCCCTTGGCAAGTCTGATTACCAGACTTACTGTCTACTCGTAACGACTGTCAAAAATCTACAAATGACGGCCGGGACCAACAGCTTATCGTGCTTTCCGAGACACGTTGGTTACCCATCCATGGACTGACCTTGGCTAGCACTGCTTAACCTTCGAGATAGACCTTCGCGGCTGATTTTATTTAGCCACGAGCCCCTCAATCTACAATTGATTCAATTGAGAGGTTCGTGGCTAGTAAATTAAATGGGGTTTGTGGAAGGTCAGCATGGCGGGGATTGAGATTGATGTCGGCCTTAATTGAATAATTTAGATTGAAGACGGTTCATCTTAGGATGGAATAGAATAGATGCTTTTTGGTTTACTTAGAAAAATTGCTAGTTTACTAAAATACCGGTTTTGCTACCAGTGCAAAGCAAGGATCATCATTCGTTGCAAGCAAAGTTAGCGTTAACTTAGCGTTGCTAACTTTGAACAACACATCACATCACGCCTGTAATCACCGAAGTTTAAGCAAAAGTATATCTATACCTAATAAAACAACCCACTTTGAATGATTTAATCCAGCGTACCACCGAGGAATTTACTATATTTATTTATAGCACTTTGTGGTTGCTTGGGGATTTGGGTCCATTCCCCATAACAGGAGACTTCTCCAAAATAAAGTTAAACAGAGAACGTAATCAGCTAGGGACAGAAGCGCACCATTTAAAGAACAATCACGCCATTTAGTACAAGAAGTCCACACGATGGCCGTTTGGTATCATCATTCAATTTAGAGCAATTTGCAGTAACACTCCACAGAGTAAATAAACGTTAAACTGTTTGAAACACATAAACTCCATCTGCGTTTTACGAGTAGCAGTAAAATATCCGTCGGACTCACGATTCGTAAAACAAGTCTTCAAAGAATCAAGCCTTGTGTTAATTTTACACACCTTACAATGTGCGCACGCGCAGCTGAGGACCATATAATACCTATGTACATCAAACACACATAATGCTTTGGACATTCATACGCAACATACGAAGTATTTTACCCCATAAACAATCTTAATTTCTTAGTCTACCTGTTGACATTGATAAATACAGTAAGAACTTAAAGGCAATCTATCTATTTCAAATTAAAAACAGTAAAGGGCCAATTATTCATCCGTTAGGAACAACTAAGGAAAAAATGAATGAATATGTCAGAATGGTACTCGTTAGTCTCAACAGTTTGATTGCGGTTACTACAAGACTGAAATCAGCAGAGCAAGTTGCCTCTAAAGCCTTTGAGTTCAATTTCGTTCAGTAATATTTTGTGATCAGCTCTATCGAATGCTTTTTGAAAATCTATGACAAGAAGTATAAACGCCGCCGCCAGTCGTTTGAGCCTTATGTGATTTTGAATAACAGGATAAATTAGATGGACATGGACAAGTTTTCGAATGGCTGAATGAGAATAGAGGAATGGCAGTCACCACACAGCGAGATCTAAAAGAGGTGAGAACCGAATATCTACTTCGCTTTGGAATACCTAGGAACACTTAACACTATTATTCCTTACTTCAACATCCACAGTGATGTGCTCCCCCAGCATGAGCTCGACCCTCACCCGGCGGCTCCCCGCGTTGCGCCCGCGTCGCTCCATACCCTCTCCGTCGTCTGAAGCGAGTCGTCGCAGACTCTCGCGCATCGTGCAGCACTAGAATATAAAAACAGAAATAATGAGCGGTGACTAGGGCTACCACCCGTCCGACTTTATCTCGAATTTGTTATTTATCCAGCGGCAGTGTGCGACAGTTGGTCCTGCGCCTGATCTGTCTCCAGTCGTGTCGGATTGCCGTCCCATCGGACTATGAGAGTGAGAGAAGAGAGAATGCCCCTTTGCCAGCGCGCACACGTGTGCACTGTAATATCTTCCGTGCCGATGGCTCATCTACGCTGAGATTGGCCGCCGTGAACAAAAACAGTCAGGAGGACAATTAATTATCATTTGTTCAGACTTTTTGAACGTATTAAATTAAATTTTAATAAAACTGTGAACTGATAAAGAAATACATATTCTAAATTAAAATGTCCGGTCTTTTTTGCAATTGTCCGGCTTTAATCGGGTATCTTCAAACTTCGAAATGGTAACCCTAGCGGTGACGTCAATTCGGATAGCCTAATGAGGTGAATTGTGATAAGAACTGTTGAACATTTTTATAATCATTTGTAGTAGGGTAGTAGCGAGTTCACTGCCGGTCACTGACGGTCACTTGGTAGTAACCTAACAAAAGATTTGCACAGGCTCTGTGATAAGAGGTACAGGCCAGTTGTGGCCCAGCGGTAACGGTCACGACTTACTAATCGTAGGTTCGAATCAGTGGGTTACTTTCTGATTTTTTTTCATCTTCACATATATATACATTATAACATCATCAGGATTGAATGTCGTCTATCTTTTTCTGACGCATTTTTGCTGCAAGAGCGAGAAATAGAGCGTGCTGCCGAGCACACCGTCGATGCTGCCGCGTGCGATAGTATTCCAGTTCTGTTTATCGCTCTAGCTAAAGACGGTTCTGCGGGACAGAAAAGGATAGGACCGATTCCGTGATACCAGGTGAGGTTCAACTCATTCTCGTGAAAATCGTGACGAAACCGGCGTGCTAGATTATCGGATTATCACCCACTTCCTCTCACAGACAGCATGCCTGTGTCCCAGCAGCGTGAATATTATAGGCTGCTTTTGATTGGTGAAGCCACTGCTTAAAGTAATAGACCATTATCCATTCGATAGAACATATTATTGAATATTAGATATAAGTAGACGTTGGGACCCAGGATAGATCATGAGTTGCATTTATATTTTTCGTTCATAAACTTTGACAATGACAAAAAAATACGCGGGCACGTAAGCGAAGCCGCGGGTACTGCTAGTTAGATATAAGTAGATGAATATCTTAGCAGCGTAGACAGTTGTAATTGATCACACGACGCAAACAATAACACCAACTCCACAGTCACACGGTGAGAAAGTTCCAAGAAACATAATATGATACCCATGTGTGATACCAGGCGAGTTGAAGCTAGAGGCCTTGACTTTGTAACTGTGGGAAATGCTGATACCAATTATTTGATCACGTTCAAAGATACGCATAATCTTTTAAAACCTGAGTTTTCATGAACGTCTTTAAGCAGAATCTTGCTACTTTCAGACAATTAGGTGCTTTTCTTTTTTATGTTTTTCCTATACGTGAACTTATTGATTAAAGTTTTCGGAAATAACCGGGCACGCCTTGCAAAATTTTTCATCGAAAATATAAAATGTTATATTTCTACGTTTATGATAGTTAAGTTAAAAGGCTTTAAGAAAAATGAGTATTATTTTAACGAAACATTAGTATTATTTTTACGCAACTTTAGCACCCGATATTGAAAAATAGGCCGCGGCACAAGTTAGCAGTTATGCATACGTTCACAGTACATTCTATCTAACACTACTCGATACCAGGGTTGTTGCTGATGCATATTTTTTTCACATCAGCGGATGCTGATGCTGATGCTGATCTTTTATCATTGACATCAGCGGATGCTGATGCTGATGCTGATTTTAATTATTTTCTTAAAAAACAGAGAAAAAGTAAAATCAGTCTGTATTAGTACGCTCTTTGCGTGAATAATCCTTGCTACATAAGTTGCAGTGTGCAGTTTCTTGACTCAATACGTCCATATTCCACTTTTCAACGGATAACACCCAACAGTTTACGAAAAAAAAAACTAAAACTTTTCTCGATACCATAAATACTTATTGTTAAAGAGAAAAAATAAAAATATTTTTTTTAAACTAGCTTTTGTAGCTTGCTAATAAAAATTAATTTCAGAACTAAATTATTTTTAACCTTTTTAGTTCTTTTTATTAACAAGTAACAAAAACTTGATTTATTTTTTAACTTTTTAGTATTTATGATTCGGGATTTTCTGCGGCGTAGTTCGTAGCGCGTAGCGGCGTTTTTCCGTAGCCCGTAGTAATTTAATTGTAGTACTTACTCACACATATGTGATGTTTTGAGTAAGTAAAGTGGTGTGTCATTTATATTTTAATTACATAACTTACATCTATTAATAAATTCCATCTAATCAAATAGAATATTATCTAGTACCAAGTACTCATCAAGACGAATCAAACGAGCCCAAACTCTATGCCGTTATGTCCTTTTATTACGAAGATCCTATGGCCACCTTTCAGCTTCATCATCAAACCCTGGATACCATATAAAGACAAAGTACTCATAAAGACGAATCAAACGAGTCCAAACTCGATGGAGTTGTGTCTCTTCATTACAATGTTCCTTTGGCCACCTTCTAGCGCCATCATTAGATCAGCTCCATATCATCATAATATTGCATTGTCAAGCGATAAACATATGCGTGCAAAATTTCAGTTCAATCAGTTGAAGATATCTGCTTCAAAATTGAGTTGCAAGATTCCACCCGAACAAATATAGTTGCATACATTGCAAGTTAAATAAAAGCTTGTAAAATGAGTAATATCTGGCGGCTCTGGGATCTTGGACCATTATTCATAGAAAAGTTAATCGCCGCAAAAAATTCTACACCCATCACAGATTTTTAACGCCTTTTTTTGAACTCCTCGTGTTCTCCTCGTACCTAGAGTACCTACCTACCTTCACATCACAAAACCTTTAAAATATCGTCACGACGACCGACCAATAACCTTTCTTCTTGTCCCAGCGCTTCCCTATTTAATATCTTGCCAACTATTGCGTCATGATTGACTGGTCACCAGCGCGGCGTGATGAAAGCTCATCTGACGCCCAGTCGAGCGTGGTGACCCCTTGCGCTGATGAGGCGGAACTGAGAGGTAAATGGACGAAGAAGAGATGGGCCTTAGATGGTTGTTTGCTTTTTCTTGAAGGAGGTTTGGAGGTGTCTGAACTTTTTCTTTTAATCGTTCTTTAGGGAGGCTTTACAACGTGGTGAAGAGTGAGCGCTTTTGGGGGCTTGGTTTTAAAATGCAAATCGTGCTGTTTTTCAGTTATTTGGAGATATCATTTTTTATTTTGCTCCAAGACATAGAGAAAGCTGGTTATATATTGGATGGTCACCCATCTACGGACCAACCTTGGCAAGTGCTGTTTAACCTTGAAGATCGATCCATGCGTCTGTTATTAGTCAGCCACGAGCTCCTCTAAGGTAGGTAATTCATGTAGTAAAAGCCCGTGGTGCTAATAATCAAAGTCATGGTCGAATACAGCTATATGCGTGTGCGCATCCATATGCATTTAGCCGTTTATGTGTAATTCAGTTACGAGGAAATGCAAACAGCTAGACGGCTGGCTGATTGATTTGTTACCAGCAAGTTTGTGTTTGCTGGAAACTATGTAAGATAACATGAATCTGAATAACACGCATATCCTGTGCGAGTTTCACCAATTGCTAACATTCAGCACTCATTACCGACCCATGTTATGTTGGTAAATATGTTGGTATTTGGGTGAAAAAATATCCTTAACGAAGCCGAAAGGCTCTTGTTCCCGCCGTCGTCATTGCGATAATTTTTTTGTTCTAAACCATACCTGGGAATCTAATTCCGGATCCGATATTAGGGGTCTAAGTTCCAACTTTTTCACGAGTATTTTGTTAAATGAAATGTTTATTTTTGTTAAAACTTTACTTTAAATACCTCCACAACCCCCGTACTATTTAATGCATCCATCAGTACAATGTGTTGAGTGCGTTACAATGAGTCCTGACGTAAAGCGTGATTTTCCACCCCAAAAAAAAGTCGTTTCCCAGTAATCATTTTTGCGTAGAGTTACTAAGTTTGCTGGACAGAATGCTTGGTTGACGGCTTCGTAAAAGGTCCGTTTACACCTTGTAATTGATAATTCATCATCGTCACCATCACCCACAGCGCGACTTCACCCACCGCTGGGTTAGGCCTCTCTTTTCTTGGTATATTGATTAGGTAATCGACGTTTATTTGTTGGGCTGAATCTGACGGTATTCTTTACAATGTATTGATATACTATGTGACTCTTCCCAACATTTTCTTCTATCGACTGACATATTTTCCTTACAGTCTTGTTACTGCTTACGATTTGCAGTAGTTGACTGTAGTGTGCCACCTCTTACCCAACATCAATACTTCTTAGGTAACTAGTGATAGATACTTCTTACAATAAACCATGTTCTAGTTTATCGTTAAAACAATATGGTCGTGTCGGCTCACTGCCAAGTGTACGCCAAAATGTGGAAAACACGTAAACTAAACTATTCATCTTATTCCGCTGTTACACCTGCAAGTATTTGTGCCGAGTAAATATTATGTTTATAGTGATCATTCATGTTTTCAATCAATACCTTTTTAACACCTGTAATTTCTTACGTGAAATCTTGCAAAATATTTGCTCCAGTTGTATCATCCACTCTGAGAAGATCACCATAAAATGAAGGCTGCATATAGGTAGGTATTATTACATAAAAGTATTCAATACCGTTCGGCAAACAGAACGCCGAGTGGTATGTGATGTGCGTAAAAACAACGATTTTTATGATTCAATCTCTTACGTAGATTCCATTGATGAATTTGTTCATAAAAGTGGATGTCGTAAAAAGCATCTAATGCATGTTTTCGCAAGCCTAAATAAATGCCAAAAAAATCGTGCTGTTAGATTTTGAAAGCTCGGTTCAACGCCAAGAGTATACATTTGAACGGTAAATCCAATATATGTTTAAGTGCCGCTTAGTGGTAGGTGTTAGTGAAATCGAGCATACCACAAGATTCAACCAAATTGATTCTCTTTCATTTCAAGACACAGAAGTATGTACGGTAACCATGACAGGCCCTTTTTTCAATTATCATTGATGCAGACGGAATTACAATTGACCCACGTGTAAGTAAACATAATAAAATGAAAATGAACGCGAACACAAACAAACGGACAGGAAAAGCCGGAAATGAGGAAAAGCGAACAGAAAAAGAAGCAGGAAAAGAAACAAGATATTGAAGAGAAAAAAGTCATTAGAGAAGGCTATTTAAGAATCATATGCGGGTCACTGACGATGATTCTTTCATAGGCGCGAATTACACAGAAACGGCGTAAGGTACAGGCGCGACGCAGGCATGATGCCGCTCCAAAAAGTTTTCATACAAAATGTACGTAGGCGATGTGTCGTGAATTATACTCAAGCGGCGCGGCGCAGGCACGCCGTTCTTTCGTTTCCTTATAAATTCTACGCCTGCGCCGCACCGTCATCTTACGCCATTTCTGTGTAATTCGCGCCGTAGGGGGATAGGATACAACAAGCTGTCCTCTGTAATGGTTATTTGAGGAACTTGATTAGGTTTACCATTAAATTCCACTTTTTGTCGCTTTTCACACGTTTTCCCATCGGAAACAAACTACACTACACTCCGCAGCAACAACAGTAAACCAACTTCAACTAATACTCTGCATTTCTTGATTGCTAAATATCTAGTAAATCTACCCGAAACACACAATTAAAAAACAAAAGACTTTAATAACGTAATATTATTCGTGAGATGAGCTGTTGACGCACTAGGCAGCTAAGACGCGACTGTTTCAAAACGGGCCGTTTGAGCAACACGATGGCTACTTTGTAGTAAGGTGTAATGATACCGGCTTTGCATAGGTGATTTATTTCACTCAACGATTTTGCAGGAGAGCCGCGGGGATTGCCTTTGACGTCAGGCGGTTTGAATTGTTAAAGTGGTGAATTATTATTATATTTACTCGTGTAGGTGTTGAGGTTATTAATATCAATGGCAGATTCGAATAAACCTATCAAGAGTCGATTACCTAATAACAAGGACAATTTAGTACATGTTTAGCTAAATAGATGCATCTAATGGGGGATGACATAATTATTCAGACCCATTTTCAGATTTTTCGTATATTTTTTTAAGTAAGTGCTCGTAAGTCTTATTTAATGGAGCTGATTGCAGAATATCAACTATCACGGAGTTTTGAAACCATTTCAGTAAGTTAGCAAATGAACAGATTGAATTAAACTGCTAACTTGTTTTTATATTGAATTATAGAATGCTAATGGGTTTCCTTCAAATTAGCAGCTACGTTAAAACTGCCCAGTGCGTAATCCCCCAAAAATAAAGATGCAAATGACTAAGATTGAGAAGTGTTAACGTGTGAATAGTCGAAGTTAGTGGCAATTAAACAAGACATCTTTGTTTTACACTGATTTACATCTCTAAACATTGCTGTGGACGTGGACTAATCTGTGTTTTGACTTTGAATTCTGGCTGTTAACGATACCAGGAGATTATGTGAATGAAAATAGCTCTTTCTAAAATTCACTGTAGTTTACCCCGAGCAAAACTACTACACAATTAAATCCAGATAGACGAAACTGAGAAGTTGAACGATGATCTAAAATTCTCAAATTCTGAACCCATTCGATTTTTCGACTACTGCTCGGCATAAAACTACTAGACCGAGTTTCAAACGCCGAAATCCGGAGAAATCGCGTTATGGAACTCAAATGGAGTTGGGCAGGACATAGGTGTCCAGGGCGCGGTGATGGGAGGTGTAGTAAAGGTGTGACCGAGTGGCGTCGAAGAACTGGAAAGAGAAGTGTTGATCATCCGGCGGCGAGATGGATACACGACATTGTTGCCGTCGCGGGTATATCCCAGATGAGGCAAGAACGTGGAGCTTGGTACAATCAAAGAAAGGTTATACACAGCAGTGAGTGAAGTTGGGCTGTGGATGATGATGATGGTGGCAAGCGTGACTGCTGAACTTGGGCCTTGGGTCTGATACCCAGGGGTAAAGTATTACTGGGTTTTCCCATCAGGAGTTTCTCAGTAGACTCTTACTGATTATGGACCCGATAGGGCCATAGGCTCGTCTCTATTATATAGATACAGGTTGTGTTCCGCAATGCATTTCTGCCTACCCTTTTGGGCTGATGACGCAAAGCAGGCGTGATAATACTACATATGCCAGACATGAAGTTACTACCTTCATAACTTTTCCTAATCAGGTCCAACGTATCAGCTATTCTGTCTGCCTGAATATACAATGCCTCATTAAAAGCTAAGCTAATGAGGAAGTCTAGATTTAGCGCTCACGTTGCAGCCTAACAGTCAATGGAGTGAAATAGGTCACTGCAGTTCCGGTGTCCGTTGAGCTGAGAGATTTACCAAAATCTAAGATGACTAGACATATCAATGATATTAATCATTTGGCATTTAAAATTGCATGTCTACTGTCTTGACGTGACTTAAATATTGCAATTTGAAATAATCATGTTGGTATAATGATGGAGAACCACCGTGGAATCGAAACCAATAAATGACAAATTCATGAAAGATTTCTACTATGTCAAACACGGAGAAAAGGTGGAGAAAATTAATGTCACATGGTCTAGAAAGGGACGCAGAAATGTGTCACTTTGTTTGTATAAATGAGAGTGCTATGATGAATGTGATTTTGTAAGAGTCGATTGAAGACGTCGATTATACCACGAAGATTACACCCACATAATTTCAATCTAACTGGTAAGAAAACGGTAAAATGTATGCAATATATTCTTCAAAAACTATTCAAGAGGTTGTCTGATCTTTTTACGTCCGCGTTTTCCAGTAAGGTCGGAATATTTTGCTGACTTGAAAGAAAAACGTTGGTTGCTTTTATGTGCTTTTGAAAAGCTTTGACCGACCAACTATCCCTTTGGGAAATCGGAGTGCACAAAATTAACCATTGATATAGACATACAAGAATTTAACAAACTTGCCGAAAGGTCTAAAGGTACCGTTTGTAGAGCAACATGATAACATAAATAGTAACTGTCTACATTTTAATATAACGTTGTGTTCTTCGTTGTTGTGAAACTTTTAAAAGTTGCTTGAAGCGTAAAAAAAACTTAAATCCCTGTATAAACTGATGAGAGTAAAAGAAGAAACAAACGCTTTTACACTGCAGAAAAATTAGGAAGAGTTTATTTTTGGGACTTGTAGCTAACCATGACTATCAGTGCAAAGATGTACCTATACTAATGTCTGAAATACGAAAGAAATTCAATCTGTCTTGTTACTTTTAACGGCTCAAAGAATAGGTAGACCATGAACTGGAGAAGAAGTAGTTAGTAAAACATAGGATACGTTCCTAGAAGCACGTTCCAATTCGTTCGTTCGTTCGTTCGTCGTTCGTTAGAATTTAATTATCCACCCCAACGCGGCCAAAGCCTCGGGCTAGTGTTAAATCAGCAGCGGGATATTATTGTGGGTGCCGTTGTAAAGGCTTTCATTTTCTTGTTTTTGTGTCGAAGAGGTTTTTGGGGACATTGATGAAGTTTTTTGTGTGTCAATGGAGAGTCGGTTGAGCAATTTGAAACTGATGAGGGAACCCAATGTCATCTGGAAACTGACTTGCTTTTCTTATTATCTTTAAGTATATGGATTTGATTCATTGTAGTTAGGACAGGTTTGAGAGCGGTTTGTGTTTGCCTTGAGTCACGACATTCTTTCTTACTTAATCCCACAAAAAATGCGATTTCGGCATCGTTGGCTTCACGCTGAACACTTTCTCTCCAATATCACGATTTCAGATAAATACTTGACAGTGCTTGCTAAAGCAAAATGTAATATCTACTCTCAGCATAATTTACTTATTCGCTAACGTAACGTAGGAGCTTTATTTTCGTTTAAAACGGTCGGTAGTCCAGTTCCAGTAGGTAGATCCAGGTTTTTTAGAGCTAGCTAGCGGTTAATTTGGCACTTGGCAAGTTTATTGACGGTTATTATTATACCAGCCCATGGTGTCCCACTGCTGGGCAAGGACCTCGCTCCATTCTTCTACTTCTCGTGGCTGCCCGTAGCCGTTGCTCCAGTCTTTCATAAAGCGGTCTAACTCATCTCGCCATCTTCGCTTCGACCTTCCACGACATCGAGTAAAAAGTTATGAAATTGTTTGTGGAAATTGTATTAAAAAAAACAATATGGCGGCGTTAGTTGCGTGGCTTTTAATCTCACGCGCCAAAACAACCATGCAGCACAATAACGTAGAACTTTACTGGGGTTCAAAAATCCTAGACAGAGCAGGATTTTGTGTAACCCTTTCAACGTTATCATTTCCGCCGGTAAGCCTTTATTTCCCTGACAGAATATGGAGCCGTGTGGCATCCCTGTCAGGTGTGGTCACCTTACCCGTATCGGTTACGGAGCGTTATCTATGGCGGTCGCCGTGAGTGGCCCGCTGCGGATTTACGAGCACTTCCCGCGATAAAAAGATTAAAGGAAAGCTTGAGTGGCGCTGAGTGGTTCTCATTCGTAAAATGTGAATTACAGGTGCCTCCACTCTTGCTATTTTTGGTGGTTATATCCATTGTAACCTTGAAAAAGTTTATTTTTTATTATTTATTTATAACCAACTTATACTAACAGTTTACACCACACATAAGTACAAGTTATTGGTTGAACATAAAAATCAAGTAAAATTACATAAAATTAGAATAAAAATGAAATAAAAATAGTAATTAAATGAAATAATAAATCATTTATTCCTCTCTCAAGAGCACTGACCACCGGCAGCTCGGACCCTGTTCCCGATGCTAGCGGGCTACTATTTTTTTAATATTTTTTAATATTTTTATATTTTTTGTATAGGAATATTTTAAAATGTAAATTATATGTAATAAATAAATAAAGGTAATAATATTAGGAAGTAAACAATATGGTAGTTCATAAAGTTCAGTTTAGTTCGTTGACATTCTCCGGCCTCACCTAGTTGTCGCAAGAGCGACTGCCGAGCATGAGGTCCTGGGTTCGATTCCCAGGTCCGCCAAAGCGTTATTGGGTTTTTCCATCAGAATTTCTTAGTAGCTGCCACGGAGTCTGGATACGAAACGTTATTTTATGCCAGCTTTTAAAGTGTGAAATGTTTTAAATCCAGATAAAGTTTACAGCTGTCATCTCCGGCGCCAAGATGTTTATTGATTTACTACGCTTTCGGTTTGAGTCGGTAAAAAAGTGAAGCGAACCAATCTATTGGAAAATCATTTTTAGGTGTTACATTTGAAACACTTCGAATAGCAATTTATTTTCTTTTCACTGATTTGACTTCAAGATTGTAATATTAAACATAGGTACCTACCTATAATCACCTTATTATAATGTCCACACAGGCTTAGCTACTCAAAATCAAAATATTTTATTTCACATAGGCCTAGATGGGCACTTATAAACCGTCGACAAAAAGGTGCGCGGTTCGGTTTGGTCGTTTCCTATGGTGAAGAACCGGCAAGAAACTCCGTGGTTACTCTTTTCAAATCATTTGGTATTACAATATTATCATGGTTACAGCATTTGTACTTAAGTATGGGGGGACAGCGTAGGCACACATTCGCAAACACTCTCTATGAGGTGGGTCGATTGTACCATGTCTTCGACTTTATCGGCTATAGAACTTGCTGGTTTCCTCATGATGTTAACATCCACCGTTTTGAGAGCAGTGGTGATGAGATAATTTACACAAGGTATTACTGCCTCTTTGGATTTAAAGTTGAACCCAAGTCCTACATCCCATAAGTCTCCACGGGGCCAACTCAACAATGAGAGGCCTCATCATTGATGTCAATTAAAAACTTTTTGTTTTTGACACATGAAATCGATTGGACGCACAATTTGTTGGGATTCGTTCCAGTCATCGAGTTACTTTGTAACTGAATGTTTAAACGCACTTTTTAATTATAATGAAATCTTATACTTTTCTTTGGTTTTTGCGGGGGAAAAATACGAATTTGTAGTTTAATGTAACCCGTTTGGTAGTTACTTTTCAGACCTTTGAAGGGAAGAACGTTCTGGTCATAATAATAGGAGCAGTAGGTAAATAAAGCTTTGACTTATCTAAAATTAACTTAGAATTATAAAATATCTGATTTATTTCAACATCAAAGCACATGGTCTTGCTTTTATTGCGGTGCCAAAGACAGCTCCCAGGGGAACGCCAAGCGATTTCCATAAGTGCTTGTTAAAAGGCCCATAATATTGGGTGGAATGACGAAGAAGGGCAAGTGCCTTTTATAAATAGAGCAAAAACTGTGGAATATAGAGGTCAAATATACGAGAATCTTTGAAATTGTGCATTCAAGTCGTGTAAAATGCTTTATCGGAATCTACAGGTAACAATCGAAGTTAGCATCGGGTTCATTGCTATTCCACAAAGTAGAAAGAATAATCAAACACACAATCTAACAAAAATAAACTTAATCAACCAACAAATTAAGTTTAAAATCGATTAAACTACCCGATGCCTGCAAATAGCGACATTCCAAGAATATGACGGGGAGTGAATTTAAAATATGCAGATTTTTTTTTTTCGTGTAGGCACAAGCCCATAAGTACATATACAACCTATGTGAGAGGAGGTCTTTATAAATCAGGTTTTGCCTTTTTTCGATACAGACAGGTCGGTAAAATCATTCCCGCCTTTACATACTTTTAGTCGGTTCTTTTTTGTTTTTGTTGAGGTCTTATAAGATGACTGGAATAAAAACTCTGGTGTATAATGAAAGGTATTTATTTGACAAGCATTAAAATCGCATTAACGATTGCAACTTCAAACTGTCAAAATATGTAAATTCTTATGATTTCTAATTAGAATCTTACTGCATTTCGTCATCATAATTTCTTAATTTTGCCTGGATTCGTAAGTGGTTTTTTCTAAAGACGCGTTGCATAAATTATTACAACAGTAGCGTGCATCTTCATGCAAGTGTAATTAGCAGAGCTATGCTAGTAAGGCAAGTAAATAACACGATGCGCGTGTCACAGTGCGTTGAGGATCGGTCAACGCCTTCACAACTGGTCACACAACTTTTTAACAGTAATTTAAACTTTGTTTATACCTCAAATTATAATCCAACGGCCACAACAAAAACTGCAAATAAATCTTGACATCCAAAACTTCACACCAAAAAGTTCGGTTGATATGCAAACTTAATCCGAATTCAAAAATAATGGAAAAAAAAAATTTTTTAGAGCGTTCCACGCACTTTTCTCAACATCTTTAGAATGTTAATTTCATAAAATTTTAAGTCATTTAAAAACACTTTTTATTGACGAAAATCCAGGTTTTATTTCTCGATCGCGCAGGCGTTAGTATCGAGCGCTTGCTACGGTTGCTACCCCGCTCGCCGGCGGCAAACTAGTTTCGTTTGCTTGGTTTCTCATCGCTGCACCGCATTTCTCTGGCGCCAGAGAGAGACGACATCTTGCCTCTCTATCTAGAGCTTTCTTACGTCTAAGTCGTCTAAGTCTCAAAAAGCTTATCATTTTGATACTGATTTATAAGAAGAATAATAATACATACCTAGACCTGTTTTTGTATGCCGATGGAGTGTGAAGAACAATCGAAACTAGTCGAAAACTTTATGTAAATGATGTTTTACAATGTCTGTCGAGTAAGGAGTTGAATATTAATGGGTGCTCTTATTTGAGAGTTATTTTTAAATGTAAATAATAGGGCACTGCACTTGAAATTGCTTCTTTTAATAGTTGTTCGTGATTGAAATAGTTAAAGTTATCGTATACACTTGAATGAAGAAATTATTATATGTTGGCAGTCCCAAAATCTGTAATTCATGATACACCATCACATTACGTTATTACGTTCATGATTTTATGGATCAAAGTTCATTCCGGGAATCAAACCCGTTACCCGCGACTCTTTGCGCATTGTGCAGAAGCTGTTGCATGTTAC
Organism: Noctua pronuba; assembly: GCA_905220335.1. Lineage (NCBI taxonomy): Eukaryota > Metazoa > Arthropoda > Insecta > Lepidoptera > Noctuidae > Noctua > Noctua pronuba. The sequence continues at coordinate 843,922 of LR999913.1, forward strand.
AGATTATATTAATGTTTTTTTTTTTTTAAATTTGTTTTATTTTTAACTGTGTATTTAGCAAAGTATACCTACAATGTACAACGAGGAGTATGAAATTAATCCCCTTCAAGGTGTAAAATTGCAAGGCAGGGCGTAGGAAAGAGATCACAAAGTTTTTTTTTTTAATCTTTTATTTTATTTTATTATAGAGGGTTTAATCAGACATGATCATTGACCATACCACCCTCATAGGCCTCACAAAAAAAAAACTACTTATGTACGCTTAATGGATAATTTAAATAATTTCTAAAAAGACGGGCCAGAATCAAATTACACATGCCCATTTCCCGCAGATCCATATCATATTCCAGCATAAAGCTAACCCTCTCAACCGCGCTCCGGGCACACTCGGCCAACACATGGTTAACGTCCTCAACCACACCACACTCAGTACAATTAGATGAGTTGGATTTACCCATCAGAAGAGCAAATTTGTTTAGCCGTATGTGCCCGGACCGAAGTCTTAGGGCAGTCACAACATTTTTTCTAGACAACCAGACTCTGCGAACCACGGTGAACGCGTAAGACAAGGCTGTATGGTCTTTTACCAGATGCCTTTACTCCTTTAGATAATGACCTAGATCACGAAGTTTTCAGACAACTTTACCTACTGGCTATGAGCCAATTTATTAACTTATAAGTCTGCTACATAATTTGAGAAAACTGCATCTGGCTGAATGTACTTAGGTACCAATATTATATGTATATGTTGTATATCAGGATTATTACTTAGTTTCTCTTTTTCTTTTTCCGCATCAGCAAACGAAGATCACTCTGCATTGCAAAACCCATTCTTTGTTATTATCAGTAAGTTTTCCAAATAAAGATAATATCACGCCTGTTTTCTCTGAAGGATTACGCAGAGGTGACGTTTGAGTCCGATGTAATAGGGCGCGAGCCTATTGCCTTTAACGATAAGCAGCAATAGCGCTTGCGGCCAATAGATAGACCAACGAAGCAAACAAAATAGAATAAAGTATTGGAAGCTAACTTGGTGGCTTTTACTCTCATGCACCTTCCTATTACAGCGGTTATCGAATCTTAATCAATTGTAAGAAGTCTCAAAACTAGTCGAAATCAGTCGTTGCACTGTCACTGCAGACCATTCCCAAACAATTTTTGTAATCAGTCAATCAATTTTAAAATTCGTGACAGCCTTTAGAAGTAAAATTAATGAGTCTTGACTGTTTTTATTTTAAGTCTAGCCGCCACTCCGTTCATGACCGCTGTAAAGGGCAATGGACGTCAGGAAATGTTTAATAACCCGTGAAGCTACTGATCTAAGTTTTTAAGATCTGTGTATGCTGGGTTTTTATTCCTTTTTCTTGTTTTTTTTTTTTTTTTTTCGTTATTTTTGACTCTACAAGCAAGACATTTTTTGGTACATAATGTAAAAAAAGGTTTTGCTATTTTAATTTTCCATTCGCACTGCTTTCTTAAATTACTATTATTATAAACTACTATTATTGAAAAGAGATGGAGATATGTGCCCAAGTGAGTTAAGAGAAGATGCAATTTCATGCTTTGAATTCTAAAAAATGATAACGGAACACCTCAAAAGTCAAAACCGCATGAGATTGACTTTGACGTTTACATAACCTCAAAATCCACCTGTGTTTTTGTTTGTGGTGCGGGAAACTTGTGTTGAATAATCTAAAATGAGTGAAGAAAACGTGGATAATAACCCAAACAAGAAGAGGTCACGTAAGAAACGCAAGAATTTCCTCGCGAACGCTAAGAAATATGCCAAGAAAGGTCAGATGGGTCGCGGGACGAAGATTCCTGAAGAGTTGTACCAGTATTTTGTCGGAATTCTGGATGCTATGAAACAGGGGATTGAGGACAAGGAGGAGAGACGTAAGTTCATCGAATTCAGTTGCTCAAAATATTTTTTTTGTGATACAAACATTGTTTCTGAGTAATTATAAATTGATTTTCATTTATGTTGTTTTTGTGATCTTAAAACTTATAAATTATTATTAGAATAATAAAATCACTTTAGACTCGTTATTTAGAAATAATTAAATTTGACTGCGAAGTCCGTGGTGCAATAGATGGGTGATACCACTGATACCACCCAGTATGTTATTTATCAACAAGTTTATTCAAGGTAGCTTCTGTCTGCTTACTCTTGTAATAGTGGTATTATCTTGCTGTTTCCAGATGCCTTAGTAAACAATGTGCTAGAACGTACAAAGGGGGAAGAACACAACGTGGTTGGCAACCAGCTTGGCTGTCGAGTAATAGAACTCTTACTACCCTTCGCTTCAGCTGAGGATTTAGAACGGTTCATAGAAGTACTGACACCAGACCTACGTAAACTCTGCGCTGACAACTTTACCAGTCACGTAGTAGAGACTTTACTGAGGGTAGCGTGCGAACGAGCAACAGAACACTTACAGACTGGAGAAGATAATTCTTCAGATACAGAGGAAGAAGTACCGAAGAAAAAAGCAAAAATCGAACTGAAAACAGAATCAGAATATACACAAGATCACATACAAAAATGCCATGAATTCACCATAAAACTATCAAAATATGCACTGAATAATTTGGAAGAATTTGTGTGGGATTCTTACGCAAACCATATCTTACGTAGTGCTTTAAAATGTCTCAGTGGCATCACGTTACTGCCTGGAGAAAAACCTAAAGTCAACATATTCAAGCAAACGGTTGATGATGGCAAAGGGATACCGCCACACACAACAAAAATGACTTACAAGAATGTTCCGGAAGAATTCAAAGCAATAGTAAAAGATTTTGTAATCCGTTTATCTGCTTGGCAACAATTCAAGGACATGCCCTACAAGAATATAACCTCAGGTTTACTCCAAGTGATGTTATATGCTATTAAGAACGTAGATAAGAATGCTACGAAGGACTTGTTACGGAAGCTCTTGGATGATAGCTTTGCCCCTGAAGACTGGGTAGCGAATGGTGATGATGATAAAAAAGAGGTGAAGGACGGTGATGAAATAAAAGGTGAAGGGAATAAAACTCAAGGAAGTAATCTTCCTCCGGTGTTTGATTCTGAAGCAGCTGTGAGGTGAGCATGACAGTCTTTTCATATTAAAAAAGTTTGTTATCATCTGTAGAAAATAGGCATTTAATTTTATCTAAGTAACTATCAGAAAAACCTTCTCCTTTTGGTGTTATAAACCTAGGCTACTGCCACAAGTCTGACGACTTTGCCTCAATGATTAAGATAAAACCGTTGATAACTTCAAACAGCATTCTGCAGCTATTTATTGACTGTCTTCTGACATATTATTCCAAAATTGCACTTCTTCTTCTCAAATCAATGATTTCAAATCGAGATTTTCTGGTTACAAGAATATATATATTTTTTCTTTTATTTTCCCACAGACTACTTGAAGCAGCCCTCTTCGTATCAAAGAAGAAGACCTACACTCAGATATACGCTCGCTGCTTCATCAACAGGCTCGGACAGCTAGCAAGCATGCCCATGCTCAACTACACGGTACAGCGGCTGATAGACAACTGTGAGGTCAAGGAAGAGGTGAGAAAGAGTTTAGATTAATCAGCTAATGCTCCCACTGCTGGGAGTCAGATCTGTGGGAGAGAGTGGGCTGTTGATAAGTCTCGATTTTTTTATCTTTAACCAGCCATGTCCTCACTTTAGAAGTAGTGGGGATGAAAAAAATTGCTCCTAAGGTGAGAAACTAAACTTCTGGTCTGATCTGTCAATAATCATACAATGCTGGAGGACTCCCAGGATTATTATCAGCTGCCTAATCTTTCCCACCCATTTTGGGGATGCCTCCCACTCAGTCTAGTTAAACACTAATATTTCACAAGAGCAACTGATCCAGCAGTATTATGTTTGAAAGAACTTATCTTACTACTAATACTCTACCTATCATGTCCGCAGTTCGAGCCGATGTTTGAGGAGCTCTCAGACAAGTTGCCCGCCCTCCTCGCGTGCGGCAACACCGGCGTGCTGGTAGCTCTGGCTAAAGCTTGCCTTAGATTAAAGGCGAAACAGGCGCAGTATCTAAACGTAAGTTGTAATGTTTTGTTGTATTTATTTACCACCAAGTTAGGTCCTTGGTTAATAAGAGATATTCTTAGTATGCTATACCATGGGTAATACTTGAAGTTGTATATGTTTATGTGTCCTTCGTGGGCCCCAGAAATGATCAATTCAAGTTCCATTTTTATTTAAATTCTTGTAGTTTTAGAAACGTTTTACTGGAGAGACACCCTTCCTTGTTTTAATCTAAATGTTTACATCTATTATCTGTTACTTACGACGGCCATAAGATGATTATTTATAAACCCACTTTGTTGTACAGTCTTTTAATTAATTTAGCCATTTACTTACAGAGCCTGGAAGCAGCCTTAAAATGCACCTCTCAAGAGAATCAGAAGTACTTCTCAATACTCTGCCTCCGTCTACTGCCAGTAGACCGAGTAGACCTGAACGCGCTCGACAAAGAGTACTTCATTAACGTGCACGGCTCCGTCATACTGCAGTGTATACTTGACTTTCAAGTAAGTAAAATTACTTACACGTCTTCTGCGAGTAGACCGTCGTCTGCTCACAGAAGACCGAGTACACTAAGCATTATGGACGAACACAGAGTTAGATCCCACACTATATGAAATTATCCTTATTTTGGTTCACAAGTTCAAATTCAGATTATTTTCATTTTTGGTGATTGTTATGTCCTTGAATGTCTTAATAATTTCGTTACTTACTGCAAATTAAATATAATATCAAGCATAAATTGTTTTGGGACAATATCAAACATATCCCAGAAGAAATAATACATATAAACAGCAGTAGCATGAGCATATTCTTCTCCCTTCCAGCGTCCAGCAAAAGCAGTGAACGGTCTTCTAGAACTGACTACTGACCAGCTGATGATAATCCTCTGCGACGCCAAGGGCTGCCACGTGGCTGACGCGCTGTGCAAGGGACAATATGTCGGCGTGAAGGCGCGGGACAAGCTGGTATGGAGGCTCAAGGTATGTCACGGTCTCTTAGTCTGAGTTCAGTTTCTCTGGTGAAACCCGCCCTTAGTTATAAGACGAGGATATATAGGGTGACTGGTAATTAGTGAACGATACTTATACACGTGATTATATTCATGATAACAAACAACTTTCCCAAAGAAGCATTTTTTTATACTCATTCACTTTTATCACAATAATACACCAGAGCGGTCTTGCGAGTCGTGCGGGTGCTCTGCCTACCCACTGTTGCACGGTACGATAGTAATGAGACAGAGCGGCGTCACGCGGCTAACATCTGATAGGTCACAGGTGCGCGCGCGCAAATTTCATACGGCTAATTATTGTGATAAAAGTGAATGAGTATAATAAAAAATGTTCCTTTGGGAAAGTTGTATGCTATCATGATTACATCACGAGTATAAGTATCGATCACTAATTACCAGTCACCCTATACAGGGTGTAAACAGACCCTTCACGAATCCGTCAACCAAGCATTCTGTACATCAAACCAAGTATCTTTACGCAAAAATTATTGCTGGGAAACAACTTTTTTTTTGGGGTGAAAAATCACGTTTTACGGTAGGTCTCAATGTAACGCACTCAACAGTTTGTGCTGATGGATGGATTGAATAGTACGGGGGTCGAAGACGTTTTTAAAGTAAAAATCTTGCATTAAAATGTATGTATTTAAGTCAAAAAGTTGGAACTTTGACTCCCAATATCTCCGTAACTAGAAGGTTCCCAGTTATGGTCTAAAACAAAAAAAATATCGTAATAACAGGGAGAACAAGTGCCTTTCGGCTTCGTTAAGGGTCTTTTTACACCCTTTATTTATTTTCCTCACATTATCAACGTTTCCACAATCGAAAATGGTAACCTATTTGATATCATGTTCATTTCTTTTCTAGGGCTACTACCAACAACTAGCTCTCTCCCAATACGGCTCCCGCGCCTTCGAACAAGTGTTCCACGTAGCCTCGGCAGAGCAGAAGATCAAGATAATGACGGAACTGTCGGAGAAGAGCAACCTTCTGAACAGCACCACGTACGGCCGCCTGATCGCCGGTAAACTAGAGGTCGAGACCTTCAAGCTGTCGCAGAAGAAGTGGGAGCAGATGTGGAAGAAGAAAGAGGAGAAAAATAAATGATTTCCACAAAATGATGCCTTTTTTTTTCATTTCATATGATAACTCATGTTATAAACTTATAACCATGATAGGAAAATGCAAAATGAATGACTGAATTAATAAAATTTGCTCATCTCGTTTGGAGTAGCTAACACCTAGAAAGAAAGATTTTATTGTTAGTTTGTTACACAACTTGGGGATGCAAGCACTCTTGTAAACACTGCCATCTATCGGTTGTATTCAACAGTCTTATACTAACGACATCTATTGTCTAAATCGTAAAACAAACGCCTTTCTCCACCCTATTTTTTTAATGTATAAATTAAGATGTCTAGAAGAAACCAGGATAAACAAAAAGCTTTTTTAAACTATAACTATTTATTTATTCTTACAGAGGATATTGACAGATACCATTACATCCTTCCGGTTCTACTCCTGGCTCCAGCTTGCAGATCTTGTTTCCGCAGACATATTCACCCTTCCGTAAACTCATTTCGAGGACACTAGGTGGCGCTGTAATCAATAAAGGAACAATATTAATACAATGGCTGGTAACGTCACGAGGATAAGCAGCGTTCTCTTGTTTACCAAAGACATGAGACTACTAACTCTTGGCATAGCCTTTTTCGAATTTCACGCGGGTAAGCCAGCATGGAGCTATGAGTAGTGGAGGAGCTATATAATAACAGCCCCACGGGTCAATCTTCAAGGTTAAGCTGCGCTTGCCTGGGTTGGTACGTGGATGGGTGACCATTTATTACATACCGAGTTTCCTTCGCACCTCGGAAAGCATGTTAACCATTGGTCTCGGCCGTCATTTGTAGATCTTTCACAGTCGTTACAGGTAGTCATTGCAGGAATTGCAGTAACTCGAAAGTCTGACAACCAGTCTTACCAAGGGGTCTCATATTACCCAGTACTTAAACTGGGTTGTGGAGGTCAGATAGGCAGTTGCTCCATGAAAGATATTTAGTATTCCTGTTATTAGACTGGAAGTCGACCTCAACATGGGAAAAGGCTAGGCAGAAGATGATCTTACTTGCTACAGGTCTGAATCCCTTCACCCCTCCCTTGACCCCGGCTGCTCTCGCCAGCGGCCAGGGGGCGGCGGCGCGCTTCTCCCGCGGCCCGAACACGTCGATCTTCGGCCGGTTGATCAGCACGTGGCGCTTATCCGAGTGGTTCTGGACGGCAGATACCAGGCCGACAGCCAGGCATAGAGCTACGAGCAATAGCTGAAAGACGACAGTAATACGTTAAAAATCTACCCAGTTATTAGAATGCCTCGAAGCCTCGAGGACTGCCTCGTTGGTCTGGTGCGCGCAAGGGCGACTGCTGAGCATGAGGCCCTGGGTTCGATTACCAGGCCGGGCAAAGTGTTATTGGTTTTTTTTACTGAAATTTCTCAGTAGAACTCACGGAGTCTGGATTTGTGCCCGGTTGATGGCAATAGTTAGGCGTTGGAAATAGGCTCGCCCCCTATTACAAGGGACTTAAACACAACTGGCGAAATGTGAGTGAATTATTAGGTACACCTCTACCTAAGCCTTCGGGGATTACAGGCGTGATGTTATGTAAGTATCTATGTCATTAGGATGCTCCGAAGCTATAAAGAATCCAATACTCGAAAATACAAAGACACGCGTTAAAAAAAACAAAATAATGTTATCGTGTTCAGAAAGGAAGTAGGAATCACATTATTTTAAAAGATGTACGTAGATCGTGTGTCGTTGTTCTATTGTCACAGGCGCTACTGCTAAACACGAGGTCCTGGGATCGATTCCAAGTTAGGCAAAGTGTTGGGTAAGGGTTGTGACCACGAGATCGACGGGGCAGTTGAAACGGGCCGCCCTTTGTAGGTATACAAAGTTGCCAAAACAAAAGTAAGACTTATGAAAAGATAACGGTGAGCTTTTGCTTAACCAAGGTACTCTGATTACTTAGGTATTGACAGCCAGTGCGCCAGGCTGGCAAACGGTGCCTAAATATCCAACTTAGTATACCCAGAATACTATTCTAGATTAACCGTGTCAACGTCAACAAAAAAAAATTTGGTTATCAATTTCCAAGAAAAAAAAAATTAAATATAAATATGTAGATCGCATTGAAGCAAACCAAACTTCCTTGACTAAGTACTCTGCCTTGGAAACCAGTCTTTAATAGCACAAAAACAGACCACAAACTTTGATACACGCACTTAATATTATCACAATTTCTACGAATCAACTCTCAAATGTAATAAACAAAAACGTCAATAATAAATCACTTACCGTGAACTTCATTGTGATAAATTCCTGTTTGAAAACACGTCTGTCTACAAAGAACTGCGGTTCTAGACTGTTGATTGGGCTTCATGTGTTTACTAAGCTCAAACCGACCACAGAATAAAATAATGCAGTAAACTGAACGCCGAATACATTTAATAATACCTAATGTCGTCAGAAACGGGATATTTTGTATTTTAAATGCGTTTGGAGAATTGTTTTTGCTTCATAAGTAAGTATTCGGTAGAAAAAAACTAGGTTAGACGTGTCTTGACGGATTTAGGTGTGATCTTAGGTGCCAGCCTTTCCTAGAAAACATTATTGTGCCAGTCGTGCCAGATCACGATTTTAAGACAGTTGTGACTGGTGAATGACTCATAAGATTGTCACGAATTTTGATGATTCTATCTGCGCTCTTGTGCATTTGGTCATCTGTGGGTACCTACTGTGTGCTTCACTGGATTGGTAGTTGTTATATAGGAGAACTAGAAACAAAAAATAGTTTCTAATACATAGGTAAGTACCCAAAAACAGATTTTTCCATTTACTTTTGACATAGATGTGGCCAGCTCTAACCTCCTGGCTGTAATTCCACACATTTAGTTATGTTTGTGTCCAAAATAGGTAGGTAACGGAGGCGAGCATATTGCCATAACCAGGCATTCGGGCAGGTACAAATCCAGGCCATGAATTTCGAAAGTATACGAAATTCGAAACACACAATGTTCTTTTTCAAGTAAACATTGTCCTACTTATTTCCTTACTCTATGCCCAGCCGGTGGGGCAGCAGGGATCCTGACTCACACTAATTTATGTGAATCACTGCACATGTAATGGCACGCTGTTTGTCTGTTGGTCCGCGCTAAACGAGAACTGACAAATTGTATCCTTGCGCTCTGTTTAACTGCAGGAGTTGAGCAGACTAGCAAACAACACTCCTGATAGAAGCATGGAAGCTGGGTTTTAAATACTCTTAGCTTACGTCACTAATCATTCTCTTGCCTTTATCCCAGTGTATTCAAGGACCAGCGCAGCCTGACTTCTTCTTTTTTATTCTCTATTTGTTGTCATCTCAGTAGTTGTAAGCAGTGTTAGTCTAGTGGTGTGACCTTCGCTCGGACTGCCAAGTCATAGGTCTCGAGTTCGAACCCAAGACACTCACCTCTGATTTTTCGGACTCATGTGCGTATTGTATAATTATCACTTGCTTCGGTGAAGGTAACCAGCATGCCTGAGAGATATTTCTCGACGGCATGTAAAGCCAAGTCAGAGGCCCATGGGCGGCATAAAAACTAACACCAGGTGTAGGCAATAACCACACGATAATGAAAGAAGATCTCAGTAGAGATGGAGTGACTTGAAAGGAAGTGCCCTTTCAAGTCACTCCATCTCTCACACAGTTCATCCATCGTTTCCTTGGTGTTCCCCTTATTCTTATAGCCATCTACATTCATGGTCAAAACTTTGCTCACGTAATGTTCCTCATTACAAACAATACTCTATTTCATAATTATTTCTCGTTTACTTTTACATTAGAATATATATATTTCCAATCAATTCCATATCCTGACAATCCCATTTTCTTGATTTTGGCACCGACCTGGTGCATTCATTATCATCATTCACAGCCCGACATCACCCACTGCTGGATATAGGCCTTTCTGTGCTTGTGCTAAGCTCCTCGTTCCTGTGCCAGCCTCATCCACGATTAACCCATGACAGTCCCAAATAACTGCTTGTTTAATTTGATATGTTAGCATAATAAATATTAACCAATGTGCTGCCTCTGCGTCTCTTGACCTTTTCACAAAAAACCTCATCATCATCTCTTGGGTATCGTACTTAAGTTCCTTGTCAGAGTTTGTGTTGTTTGTTTGTTCTTTGTCTGTCTTTGTGATGATGCAAGTGTAACAGTCCCAAACTCATGCCTCATTGTAACTCATTTGTCGATGACATCAACTATTATATTGATGTTTTGGTGGTATTATACTCCTTTATTCATCTTTTCTCTTATTAATTACATTTTTAAATATTTTAAACACAAAAGTATACCAAACATTTAAAAATATAAAAAACAGATGGCCCATCGGCATCAGGAACAAGGTCCAAGCTGTCGGTGGTCAGGGCTCCAGAGAGAGGAACCTCCTCACTATGCGTCATATGCGTGCTGTGTCCAGAAGCACTGCTTTCTGAATCAAGACCTTGACCCAGCCGCGCAATGAGAGCCTCCTAAAGTGTTGGTCGAGGCTATTAGTCCATTAGCCGTAACGACGATCGGTACAATGATTGCAGAGTCCACATCCCACAAGTCGACAACCTCGTGTGCTAAATCAAGATATTTGATTTTTTTGGCATTCTCAGCTTATACTTACTATTCATGTGTATAAAATAAACAGTAAATCATTGACGTTATTAGCCTCATTACCATATTGACCTAAGTGACGTTTGTTTGGATTGCCTATTGTACTTATGTTAAGAAGAATAATTATTATTAATTAAGAATTTACCACAATTAGGACATAATATATTCTTCACAAATTGATTGCTTGCTGAGCTGATTTCTGTGCTATAAAAGAACGGGAGTCGCTTTCAAACCGTTCGATTTTCATCCATAACTTTAATACAGGATGGCTGACAGCCAAACTGTATTAAAGTCTTTAGTTTTTAGATCTTTGACAGTCGTCACAGGTAGTCAGTGGCCCGAAAGTCTAACAACCAGCTTCACCAAGAGGTATCGTATTACCCAGTACTAACTGGGTTCAGGTCAGCTAGGCAGTCACTGACACATGTAAAATACTGGTACCTATTCAACTGAATTCGGTAGGACTGGCAGCTGACCCCAACACAGTTGGACAAAGGCTGGGTAGATGATGATGACATATGTAAGCTTTTCAGTAGGTACCTAGCTTTCGTAGAGACTACGTGTGTACAAGGTGTAAACGGATCCTTCACGAAGCCTTCAACCAAGCATTCTGTACATCAAACTAAGTAACTCTTCGCAAAAAATATTGCTGGGAAACACCTTTTTTTATGTGGTGAAAAATCACGTTTTACGGTAGGACTCAATGTAAAGCACTCAAAACGTTGTGCTGATGGATGCATTGTATAGTATGCGCGTTGTGGACGTATTTAAAGTAAAGTAACAACATTAAAAAATTGTATTTAAAAAAAACTTTTGTTGAAACTTTGACCTCCAATATCTCCGTAACTAGAAGGTTCCCAGGTATGGTCCAGAGCAAAAAAAATATCGCAATGACGGCTTCGTCCGTACTTTTACACCAATTACCTAAATTTTTGCCATTAGTTTATAATATTATCGTTATCGTTGATAGAATGTTACTTTATTCTGTGCAAGGGGCCCAGTGGCGTAGCGTGGGGGATGCCGGGGGGGGCATGGCCCCGGGCGGCACATTTCAGGGGGCGGCAGAGAGCAAGAGCCAGGCCCCGGCAAGCGGAACCAGGCGGTAGTGTCAGGTCATAATTACCAGATCAGGTAATTACTAAAGTCATTGGGACTACGTTGCAAAAACAAGGACAACCAAGAAGTGGAGCATTTTCCATAATATATGCCGCTGGCCCGGGGCGGCTTTTCATACAAGCCTCACGTCTATTCCGGTCTGCTGCCCCGTATTTTCTAGATACAAGCACTTAATTCTTCTAGCCTGCCGCCACCTTTTTATATCTGTATTTATGGTAAAAAGAAAATCGAACCTATCTGGGATGCTATAATTTTCTAGCTCGCTTCGCTCGCTCTTACAGCTAAGTTTTATTAATCGTTCCACATCTTTAATACTTTCGTAGAAAAAGTATATTAAATTCCATTTGTTTGAATCGTGAAAAGAAAATCTGTTACCTATCCGAGGCTAAAATTTTCGAGCTCGCTTCGCTCGCTCTTGCATCCTACTTACTCTCAAATCTAAAGCTTTAATGCATAATTCGATAAAAAAAACTTATTTATCTATATGAATAGATAAAATAAAAGGTTTTCTTATCAGATATGCTAAAAAATTTTGAGCTCGCTGTTTTTGTTAATTTCCTGAACGGCAAACCTTATACACTAACAAACCTACATACATACGAACAAATGATCATCATCATCATCATCCTCTTGCCCTTCTTATCCCAATTCATTAGGGATAAGCGCAGAATGTCTTCCTCTTCCATACCTCTCTAACTCTGTATTACTCGTTATCTCATCAGAAACCTCCTTTCTTGAATGAAATTGTGTATAAAAAAGATTTTACTTTGAAAAATAAACTTTTAGATTTTTTTTTTTTGACTCTTTCCTACGTTTCTTGACTAATTATGAAATTAGAGGGGGCGGCCAAAATTACATTCGGCCCCGGGCGGCAATATACCACGCTACGCCACTGAAGGGGCCTATTTGACGTCTTAAAGCAGGGGTAATGCCAGAGTGGATTAGAGATTAAGAGACAGAGCTATACAGGTCGTCTAGCGCCATAGTAACCCCCCAGATCCTGAGGCCGGACTTTACGCTTGTTGGTCCAAAAAGATAACTACCTACAGTACCTACTAATACCGTAATTCCCATATTCTGCCACTGAGTCCTGACATTGAAACATATCATTGAACCTAAAACCTTGGCCGCTGCGGTTACAACCACCGAACTAACGGGCGGTTAAACTACAAGGTAAATTGGTAAAACAAAGGTTTTATAATTAAAAATGCTTCATCTTTGAGTTCCCAGAGAATAATTGGAGCACACGGTTTTTCCGCACTGTGTGTGCATTAGGGAATTACTTACGTCACTCAAAGATCGTACAATATATATGGGAAATAGAATAAATACCTATTTCCTTTATTACTTTCCCTTAACAGAGGATTTCCCGGCAAAGAATAGGTGTTCCCAATGTTGACAATGATTAATTAAGTACCTATTTTTCAAATTAACAATTAGTTGTTAAGGAAATCCCCGTAAACTAGGCATGACAATTATACATACAATTGAAATAAAATAGTTATACCGTATTAGTACCTACTCCAGAAAGGCTATCATAGTAAGAAACTGAAGCAGTGATAGCCTAGTGGTGTTACCATCGGACTGCCAAGTCACAGGGGTGGAGTTCGAACCCAATTAGTCTTAATTGGCCCACCTCTGATTTTTCGGATTCATGTACGTATTGTATAATTATCACTTGCTTCGTTGAAGGAAAACATCGCAAGGAAACCAGCATGCCTGAGAGATATTTCTCGACAGCATGTAAAGCCAAGTCAGAGGCCCATGGGCGGCATAAAAACTCTGACACCATGTTAGGCACTGACCATACGATAAAGAAGAAGAAGTAAGAAACTCAGTCCTACAGTTTTGTCTATCAGCTTTTAGAACATCATTTACCGTACCTTTAACGATGCGTAAAGATTAAGTAAAGGTAGCCCAAAAGTAGTTCGACAAATCAAAATAATCTTGGCATATAGCATCGATGAATGTCTATTTAGAAGTTAAAACAGAAAGAAAAACAGTTCAATTGGTTGGGGGAATTGGTTTAAAATTCCGTTTATGGCCCGTGATTCGACCGCGTAGTACTAGTAGGACCCAGGTGGTTCTATCAATTGAACCATCTTTATAAAATTATCACTTTGTATTGGCACTAGACAGTTGCAAGATTTGATAACAGATAGGCCCCGGGACAGGTGAAATCTAAACAAAAGGTTACTTCTGCGATAACATGACATGTATGAAAACTGTAAACCACGTACATAGGTTAAAGAAAATTGCATTACCTCTCAAATCGAACACCAACCAATAGTCTGCGAGTGACGTGAATTTGACAAGTCTTTTCCGCGCGACAAGCGACAAGTCGTCGACGTATCGTGCGCGCGATATGGAGTGACGTGCTATGATTAAATCGGGCCGTGAGTGGGCCGCTTTATGTCGAGGACTTTTGTCGGGCCGTGTGTGGACACGACGGACGAGTGGGGTGACTCTGGGAGAGGAGTTACGGAGACAATGTCGAACTGACGAACCAATACTCTGTTGTATAGAAAAGTACATAGTGAGCCAGCTAAATAGAAATACGAAGACGTTCAAAGCGGTAAAAGAGACATTTTAGCTTGGTATCTGGTCTAGATAAGACCAGCCAGACCACTCAGTTCAATCAGTTGAAACAGTCAGTGTTTTGCGCTACCTCTATTTGAAGAAAGCTAAGGTTTAAATGACGGATAGGTCCAGAGGTGGCAGAGACCAGAGAGAGAGAGATTTTTGCTACAGAAGCAAAAATCTTTTCCCTGGAATCTGGTCCTGGACCTGGCATGCTTTCGTTGGCTGGTAATTCAGAGCCTGCTCAGGCGAAAATGAAATAGAAATAATACCAGCCTATGAATGTCCCAAAGCAGGACAAGGGCTGCGTTTTTACTAGATATGAGCGAGGATGGGTAGCGAGGGATGTACGTGAAACTAACTAATAATATCGCTTCTTTTTCACAGCCTGAGGTATTCTGGCTATGTGATTAGTTAGTTCCCCACACATCCCTCGCTACGCATCCTTGCTCATCTCCAGTGGAAATGCAGCCTAAAGCGTCATCTCATACACACACGTAGTTCACGAGCATTGACCGCCACGCTTGCTCAAGTCGCATTCGATTTCAGGAAATGAAATAAAAGTCCTAAAATTTCGCTCAACCCATGGCCACCGTGCATCATAAATGAAACTCCATCGCAGCGAATGGTGCTTGTTGGTTGTCAGACGGACGCGTTGCCATGACAACCTTTAATTACCACGTTCACTTCATCAAAGTGACGGGCAGGCGATGAGGAGAGACTCAAAGAGCTTGGTCTAGCTGTCTAGGTGGGAAGCCTATAGGGAACTCTTTTAGGTTTTGCGTTTTTTATAAGTACCAAAGTACTTCTTGTATTCTTCTTTTTATCACGCAGTGGGTGCCTGAAGACGGGTGTTGGTCATCACCAAGGCAGGCCCAAGAAACACTACCGTGGTGATTTAGACTTGTTCCTGCATACCTAATTGGCTAGAGAAGGAAAAATAAATAGTTAATTGCAATGGTATGATAAAAATAAAATGTTTATATAATAATAACATTACCTATTATTTATAATAATAATATTTAATATTATAGTTATAATTGTGTTTACTAACATAGTTTTATGCAATTGTATGTACTAACACTATATGGATCATGTTGTCTGAAATTAAAGATTTAATAAATGGGGGAGATCTTTGCCCAGTAGTGGGACAGAATAGGCTGATTAAATAAAAAACCGGCTAAGTGCGAGTCGGACTCGCGCATGAAGGGTTTCGTACCATCGCGGCATCGTAGTAGGCGAGCCCTCTTTAATTTTTAATTTATTTTTATTATTTGTTGTTATAGCTTTCTTATAGGTTTTCCTATAATCTATAGGCAAAGAACATTTTTTTGCTAAACTTTTATTTATGCAAAATTGTTGCAATCTTGTTTGGATAAACGAATACCGCGATTAATAAACATAGAACAAGATGGTTTTTTTTAACAAAAGCAAATTGTTGTGCGTTTCATGGCCAAAATTGGGCATTTCCCTTTCAACTCAATCGATCTAGTGGTTACGGAGTAAATTGGCTGTGGCAGACGGACAGACAGTGAGACACGCAAGTGATCCTATAAGGGGTTCCGTTTTTTCTTTTGAGGTACGGAACCCTAAAAAGTACTTCTTGTTAAAATACGACAAAAGCTCAAGTTCTTTGTTTTCTTTTTTTCACTCGAAGGTTGACACTTGACCGGCGCATAATGACTTGTGGAATCAAGTCTGCCTAATGCCTAACAAAGATGGTAAGTACCACCTTTATAAAGAAGTATGAATAAAAATAATTTGAAAAAGTACAGACAGCGTTAAAAAAAAATGGCAAATGTGTCATGTATCTTTTCGTAGGTAGGTATGTAACCTTCTGATAATTTCAGACATGAGCTACAGATTGAAAGTCCACACATCAAAAGTACCTAAGTACAATATAGGGTCTAACTTTTTAAACACGAAATATTTCAAGAGTAACTTCTACAAGTCGTAAAGTCGCCACAGCAACGAAAAAAAAAATTTTTTCTGAATGTTTTTATTTTTACGAAATTATTATAGTTCTAAATATTCTTGCGACATTTTGCATAAAACCTTTACAAACTTTAAACTTACTTACTTACTTTTACTTTTTTAAACTTTTTTTTACTTTTTAAACCTTTAGACAGTATTTATTTTGTGGGTCAAGTAATTTTTTTTTTTTTTAATGAAAATACACTTATATAAAAAAAAAAAATTTCGTTGCTATGGTGACTTTACGACCTATAGAAGTTACTCTTGAAATATTTAGTGTTTTAAAAGTTAGACCTCATTTATAGGCATAGGTAACTTAAAAAAAAAAAATTACAAAAAATTTATAGAGGTGGCAAAATTCCGTAAACAAACATAATTTTCTAACCTAGGTGCGATAAAGATTTTACTGTTTTTAACAAAAATTAAGACTTTTTCGTATGTTTGTTTGAACTTGCTTCCGTATGGGCGCATCATGCCTGAAATAAATGTTTTTTTTTTTTTTTTTTTTTTATTTAATTATGTCAATACTGCTGAGTTTATCTAAACCATTTAACTAGAAAAGTGATGTTGAGAGCAATAGTCATGCTGAAAGCAGGCGCGCGCCAGTGTGATGTTTCTGATGCCATTGGTGCCAGCCAAAGCGTCGTATCCAGATTGTGGTCTCTGTATCGCGATACTGGTGAGATGGCTGAGCGGCACACTGGGAATATTCGGGTAGCCGCCGGCAGACAAGACATTTTTTTACAAATTACGGTGAGAAGACAACCGAGCGCTATGAGTTGGCAATTGGTTTTTAAGTTATAGACAGAACACCTGGTCTTCGTTAACGACCAAACTGGCAAGAGAAGACCACATGAAGTCTATCTTCATGCTCGTACACCATTTCCGCTACGACGAGGCAATCACGGGAAAAGATTAGAATGGGCAAACGAACATTTGACTTGGAATGATCGCAATGGTATAGTATTTTACTCTAAGATGAATCCCGGTTCGGATTCCTTCCAGATACACGAAGAATACGTGTTTGGCGAACACCTGGACGTGAGACCCACTTGCTAATTCCCCAGGAAGACCAGCCATATCAAGGTGGAACAATCATTTTATGTGAGAGAGTGTAGAACCAACCGTTTTTAGATAGTATGCAATTTAAAACTGCAAAATACAGTACAACACACACACACAGTACAGTACAGTAGTAGTTTTGCAACCGGTATGGTTGAAATTGTCAACCATACCGGTTGCAAATGTGTCACGATTTTATGCGTATGCATGATGTTGCCCGCCCAACTACGACTGGAGTGTTAACTCAGCGGTTAAGTGACAAGCTTTTGTAATAAATAAGACTGAAGTATTTTTAGGATTTCTTGTAGCCACCTCTATTAGCTATCGTAGGAATATATTAAATGGATTTGATTTATCTTTGCAAAGAAACGGTAACATTTCAAAAGAGAACCACAGAAACAGTAATACCGTTCTCACAGCTGATTGGCCGCGGGCGAGCGACGTATTTCAAATTGCGAACAAAACCGTCACAACGATGTCAGCCGCCGTGACGAGCGGTCGTCTCTACAAGTTAAATTGCTCCTGGCCATCGCTTTGTGAACACAACAAAGATGGGTCAAATGTCATAATTTGTAGCAAGCTTTGTAATGTTTGTATCAAAGAGTTGTCAGTTTTCAGGAGTATTTAAGATGTGACGTTTCTTTGGTGGAGGGTGCCCGTCTGCCCGTCTGCCCGAGGCGCTTGTGTTACGTTTGCCTTTCATTCTGATTTTGGACAAGCGATATTTGAAATTATTACCTACTTGTTAGTTGTTCCTAAATAATCTGAGGCAGTTTATAAATTTAGACTTCGATCAATGTTACATACCTATACAGGGTGTAACATAATAAACGCATGGTCTTTCGTGTGGTGTCTCAGAGCATGAAAATGATCAATTTTGTTCTATGACTTTCGGAAATTCATTGCTTTTTTTTAGTTTTACCATACATGTTGATCAGCTGATCGCGTTAATTCTAAAGTCCATTTTTTCGACTTCGAACCTCGTAAAATAAAAAAGTGCTTCAGTTTCATGGTCCGAGAGACCTCAAAGGTCTTGCGTTTATTATGTTACTACACCTTGTATAATACATAATCAGCATGTAATACTACTCCAGCTGGGAATTTCCCAGTGGGAAACAAGCCCCGTCAAAAGCCAAGTCACCACGCGGCTCCGAAGCAGATGTCACACGTCTTGAACTTTTGATTCTAGGTCAGCCGGTTTTCTTAAGACGTGTTCCTTCGCCGTTGATCGAAGAATTGGGAAGATTAAATAAAATAATGAAGGACGCAGGAATCCTTTGGATGTTAGAACTAGTCCATATAGCATTACTTTGGGAAAGCCTATATCCAACAACCCGCCCTGTGCCGGCGTGGTGGTCTACGGCACATTCCCTTTCATGGAGAAGAGGCCTGTGTCTCATCAGAATGGGTTAATTCTATGTGTAATAACATCGTAAACAATGTCTTAGAACTACGTGTTCTAATACTACCAATTAAGCTGACTAACAAATTATAGAGGTTCTAGCTGCTGAACCATTATCCGATATTATAATTTTGTTACGGGGCGTGTAATGGATGTAATTAATTTCATGTTGCCTTTAAATACGCATAAACGCTATTAACTGCGATTTGTATCAATAATTTGTATTAACCTAATATTCCCTTCTCCACCTCTTTGAGTTAACGGTCGTAACCACTGCTGCTGAACAAGAGGTCTTGGTTCCGGTTTCCGCGCAGTGTTATTGGGTTTTTCATCTGGACTGTCTCTGTAGCTGACCGGAGTCTGGAATTGTGTCCGGTTGATGGCAATAGGCTCGCCCCCTATTACTTAGGACTTGAACATAACTGGCGACATGGTGGGTGTACTGTAGGTACACCGTTACCTTGCCTAAGCCTTTAGAGAAATACAGGTGTAATGTGGGTTGTGTTATGTTTTATGTATTGTTCATTTACTGTTACTGTTAGCCTGTGTCATCCCACTGCTGGGCAAAGCTTAGGCCCCGCATGACTTCCAAATTCATCGATCCGGCCAATGTGGACCACTGGTCGTTAGTTTTGTCTAGCTCGTCCCGCCATCTCCTGCGAGGTCTACCGCGTCGCCTTCTGGCTGTGTCAGGGCTCCACATCATGTTGAATTATTTTGTTCAATTAGTAATTATAAATTAATTAGAAATGTTACGTCAATGAATTTGAAGGGGACTTACGAGTAATCTTTTGCCCGGATGTTGTCATAGCCCATTTAAGTCCTCGTTTCTCTGATATGCCTTTCTGTGAACGGTAGGGTCGGTAACTCGGTAGGTTTATTACATGAATAAGAATGTTTTTGTGTTTTCTTTGTTTTAAAGTGAGGTGATTGTATTTTAACCTTGTTAGCGGTTATAGTCAATAATTGTTGGGAAATTATTTATATATATTCTGAGCAGTATTTTTGAGGTGTTTGTCTAAACAAAGTCATGATTACTCAGAAAACCTATTGAGACTTGAGACGCATGAGATAGACATGAGTACATCACTCGTCAACAAAGCTTTTATCTGTACTGTACTTACTTAGGTTCATAATTATAAGGTTTGCCTGGCTGCGACCAATCTGGGCCCTGAGTCTATTTAGAGACTTCCAGGTCAGCCATGGCAACACATGACCAGGTGGGAGATTTTCAGCAGGTAGAACGAAAGGGTTACTCAAGTAAGGATATAATCCATACGAATATTATAGGTATGTATGCGAAAGAAAGTAGGTATCTAATTCTGTTACCTATTTACGCATTAAGGGCTGAACGAATTTCGTTGAAATTCGGTTGACAATGACCTGGGTTAGGACATAATTATCCTTTTATATACCACTGGAATGTTCCCACATGGGATAATTTCTGGACTCCACACGGGCGAATGCGCATCCAAGCTAGTAGCTGTACAGATTTCTCATAGCGTGACATCTCTTTTTGACAGTAAGTAGATATTTTTCGTTCCTTTGCTATCTTTTACTTATTCGAGGCGTATGGTAGGTACACCTAAGTAGTTTAAGTTATACATACATACTCACGCCGTTTTCCCATAGCGGTAGGCAGACACAGCTTAGTGCAGTGCCTATTCTTAGTTTCACTTATTTATGAAGTATTATTTCTTTTAATTTCAAGTATTATCAACCCTTTCGATTTTTCTGCTGCTAGTGCTATGTATTCACATTATTTGTTGGTACAGTGTACACACATCAGTGCGAACACACCATAAAGCGAAGGCCACACCGCCAGCTAGCGAGCAAGCGATGCCTTGTCCGCCTCGCTCGCTCGCTCGCCAGCTGGCTGTGTGGCGGTGTGGCCTGCGCTTTATGATGGTGTAAAATAGTAAGGGGTTTTAATTGAATAAGAGGTCAGATTTTACTTGTTTTGTTACCACTGACGTACATTCAATATTTGATGCAGGAATCGAACCCACGATATAAAACGTAGTAAACACTGTTTTGTTTTTTTGTACTTTATAAATGGACAAAAAAGGGTGGTAATTGAAATGGAAACCACAGAGAATATTTCTAACACTTTTTTATTTCATCAATACGACGCAAATACGCAGTTAAGTATTTATTTAGAACTAAAACATTATTTTGCTAAATCTTAACCATTATTAAATTCGAAATTTTATACACCGATTATTATTAATATTGCACTTTATTACACAAGGAAAAAATTATTATTATGTCATACAATTATTAACATTAATAATACTCGTTTTCGAGGGAGTATGTATAGCTATTATGGGTCACTAGAAGTATCTTTAATAGTATATTAGAAAACAGACTCGCACGTACAATCAGTGTTAAAAATGTGCCATTGGCGGTCCTAACACGAACGCGCGACGTAAACATAACGTAAATTTGAGCGCTCGCCGTTAACGTAATAGAGACGCAATGAATCGAGGCAAAACTTTGATAGGGGTTTTTGTGTTGAATTAATATGGTATATTGCCAATAAGGTCTCTAAATAATTAAGTAAATAAAATAGAGTACTTGTTGGCAACACAATTTTTTATTAACGGCAACGTAAAAACCCCTTTCAAAGTTTTGTCCCGATTCAAGCCTGCTGCGCCTCTATTCACCTCGTTTTACCCGTTTTTATAATTGAAAACACTTGATTCACACATTATTTACTTAGTTTACATCTATGGATGATACGAATTGGGGTTGTCGCAATTTAAACCAAAATACAACAAGACAGTGGTTTAAAAATTGCTAAGTTTACGTCGCGCGTATGTGCCAATGCCTTCGGCCTCAGGGGCATAACAGATGTGACAGCCAAGCAATTTAACATCAAAAAACCTGTGCTGAACTATTGGTAAGTGCTGATTAATTAATTACTTTCTACATGTAAAAACTTCAACGTGAATAGACATCTATGCAAGCAATTATTAAAATATTATAAATTTCGTTGAAGAGCGT
The DNA here is from genome assembly GCA_905220335.1 of Noctua pronuba. NCBI lineage: Eukaryota > Metazoa > Arthropoda > Insecta > Lepidoptera > Noctuidae > Noctua > Noctua pronuba. The sequence continues at coordinate 865,834 of LR999913.1, forward strand.
TTATATACATTATTTTTTTATTGTTTCAACGTAATAAATACATGATCTTTTCATCGTATACTTATCGTTTACTTATTTTACGATTTTATTTAACATTTAGATTCGAAGATTTAATAATTTATAAATAAGTGATCATGTATTTATGAAGCTGACCGTAAGTTGATTAAATTATGTCTCACTGAAATAAAAATAACAAATAATTGTTAACAAAAATAAATAAATTACTACCTACATAATACATATTACTATCATAGTAAAATAATGTTACTAAAGTGTCACAACTCACTTATCTTCTTAACACAGTATAAAACAGAGTCGCTGTCCCGCTGTCTGTACGCTTAGATCTTTTAAACTACGCAACGGATTTTAATGCAGTTTTCAGCAATAGCAATAGTGATTCAAGAGGAAGGTTTATAATATGTATATGTTACGGCTAAAAGCCGTAGCCGCCTTAACGAAGCCGAAAGGCACTCGTTCTCCCCGATCGATATTTTTTTGTTCTAGACCATACCTGGGAACCTTCTAGTTACGGAGATATTGGGGGTCAAAGTTTCGACTTTTTCACAAGTTTTTTTTTTTAATGTTTTACAACATTTACTTTAAATACCTCCACGACCCCCGTACTATTCAATGCATCCAACGGCACAATGTTTTGAGTGTGTTACTTTGAGTTATACCGTAAAACGTGATTTTTCACCCCAAAAAAGAAGTCGTTTCCCAGCAATAACTTTTGCGTACGGTTACTTAGTTTGATGTACAGAATGCTTGTTTGACGGCTTCGTGAAGGGTCCGTTTACACCTTGTATATTGCACCCGCGCGAAGCCGGGGCGGGCCGCTTGTTGTTAAATAATAAATAAGTAGTAAAAATTATTCCCGTATTGCAAACTAGTAAGATATTTACAACTATATTTTAATAGGTATTTAAAAATCGTATGGAAAATAAAAAAAGATAATAATAAATTTTTATTTAATTAAAATAATAGTATGTTAATTTTTTCACATTTTTTAATTGAAGTATTGACATTATTTACAATGGGAATTGGATGAGCCATTCTGTAAAGTAACGGTTGTTCTCAATTAGCTAGAAAAGTGGTAGGTAGACATTTAAAACCTTAATTAATCGTATCGTTATATTTCGTGAGAAATCGTTGGTGAACCCATTCTTAATTAGAAACAGATTTATTTTCAAGAAAGTTTACAGATGAAAAAGTGTGAAAAATTTTCTACGTCTTATATTATTCTTTGGTATTTGATACTAATTATACAAAAAAACTTAACCAAGTTAAAATATCTGTTTGTATAAAACAATTTTTAAATTATAAATAGGAACTATGAAAAACAATTCAAAATAAAGAAAATTATTTAGTCTGTATGATAGATCTGTATGCACGGTAGAGCACAGCCAAGTCTTAAAATGTTAGGTAAAGAAATAATTTACAGAAACGTCAATTGGATCCAGTTATCACAAAACAATTTTAAATCATAATTTTTCTAATATAGCACATTTAGAATATTGGATTAATTAATAATGGCTTGTTTAAATGTCTTAATACGAGATTGTGGTTGGGATATTATGGCAGAACTAAGGCATTGTTGTTTTAGCAGAACTGGAACCAATTTGACAGTTATAACCACCAGCGGTCTACCGGCGAACCTTCCTTGGGAACCTCACACTGCTAACAAAGGGTTCCTTACTCAGGCGTCATTTCTTCCCGATGCCGATCATGCCCTGCGCTGTGGACAGCGACGCCAGGGTGATCCTCTCCGTCCGCTCAGAGTTGAGCAGGCGCTCCCCAGGCGTGAGCAATCGCTCGGCAGAGTTGAGTGTGCTCAGCGACAGGCGCGCGTCCGGCAGGGGGAGGGGGGGCACCGGGGCCGTCGTGCTGGACGCGATGGGGGTGGTGGAACGAGTGAGGGGCTTCGGAAGGGATGGCTGAGTCGCTGGTGGGGATGTTCGTAGGGAGTTCGGTTTTTGGTCGCGGCCGCTGCAGACCTGAGGGAGCAGATTTGGGTTAGTCGCTGAATGTTAAGATGAAGGTTCTGTGGTTTAAGGTCTTCTTTAAGACATCCTGGATCAGAGTAAGACCAACTTTATAAGGGAGTTTCATAAATATTTCAGTGTCTTCACCTAGGTTAACAACCCATGTTGGTGGCAATCTCAATTCTAACTGCAGGTCCCTTTTGAACTTCTTTTATTTGCTAATGTAGAAATATAGTGTCTATTGGCAAGAGTCTGACGGGCACCGACGTGTTTACATAAAATAATCAACATTATCGAAGAAGTAGATTTAAGAGCTTCTCTCTACCTGATGATGGTTCTCCCAGTCTTTGTGCTGGCAGAAGGCGCCGCAGTAGCGCGCCGCGTTGCAGCCAGAGCAGGTCTCTTGCGCCTTACGGCCGCAGTTCCAGCAGCACTGCGCATAGAACAGTACGGTCATGTCGCCGGCTTAAACTGAGAGGTTTTTGTTAATTAAATGTTGCATAATCAAAAACCTACAACAGTCCACAACTGGACATAGGCCTCTTCAATCGCACATCTTCTTTCTCCTGTCCTTATTTATTTGGGATCGGCGCAGCATGTCTTCTTCATCCATACTTCTCTAATACTGGTCGGTCACCTCCTTTCTAGCCATATCATCCTTCACACAGTCCATCCATCGTTTTCCTCCACTCTTAGAGCCACATTCATACTCAACACTTTCCTCACTATATTTTCCTCATTCCTCCGCATCCCATGTCTATACCACGATAATCGATTACCCCACAACTCTTCGTGTATTACAAAGTCACTCACATTCTGCTGCGTGCTAGCGTTAGGGCTGAGCTCCCGTCCGGGCGGCGGCGAGTGGCGGCGCTCCGCCTTGCCGCGCTCCGCCGCCACCAGCTCCAGGGCTTTGGACTCCGCCGCGCCCACTGCGCGCTGGAGCTCCAGTAGAGCTTGCCGTTTCACCTAGGAAGTAAGGCAGGGTTTAATTAAAAATTGTTTGTAATAAATTTGGAATTTGGGAGCATTGAAAAAAAGCAAACTGCTCGGAAGAGAAATAACACAAAATGTCAATAATACAGATTAATTAAAACTACTAAGTAGTATGAGACCAATAAGTGCTGCTGTTTCATTTCGACATTTGATAAAAGCTGTTAAGAACAACAAGGGTCTCAAGAAGCAGATGATGCTGAACAGTCCTGAACAGATGAACGATCTAAATTATTGCGAGTTTTTGGATAGCCCTGTACTAACTATATAGTTTCTAGCTTTTTTTATACAAAAGAACCGTCTCTAATCCCTCCTCCATAATTTTACCCGAAAAATACGAAACAATATTTATTTTCACTAATCGTGATACATTAAAATAAAGCACACCAAAATAACAAATTGGGGGAGAATACGTCACATTCACTCAAAATTGGTTGTCTAAAAAAAGAGCCCTATGAAAGTGTGGTATAAGTTTACCTGGTTGACAGCATCCTCAGCTCGTCTCCTCACCTCGGCCACTCTCTCCTCAGTCTGTCGCACCGCAGTCGCCATGATCTCACTCGCGGCGCGCTTTATGTCATTGCTCTCTGTCGGTTCTACACCTAGAGCCATACAAGAGGTGTAAGGAATAGTGATAAACGTGACAATGGAACAGAAAATTACGGTTGATCTACTGAGTGATTGCGTAACGCACTCACGTTCCCAATGCTATTCATTTTGACAATTCAAAAACACTCATTACTAATTTTTTTAAGTAATGCGATTTTCCTTCAAAATCCTTCAAATTGAGAAATAAAAGTGAGGTACACAATTGGGGTGCTGATCAACATCATACCTACTTGTTAATAAATCATATGATGAGATTTATGACTTGTACCCGTGACATACAAAAAGTGAAGTAATATAACAAAATTAAAACTTTCTTGAAGTTCAGAATTCGAGCAAGTTCGTTCGGCAAATAAAGAGATCATTCATTCATGACCCCTGGCTCTTGATTATCTTTGCTCCTATTATTAATGTATGATTTATCGATGGCTCATCGATGTGCGTGGACACAATAATCACTCCTTCGTATTGCATCATCTTTTATTCTAAGGGAGTGACACAGCTGGATACGAGGCCCATCTGACTGGCTCAAGCCAATTCTGCGTCATTAAGTGTGGTCATATCTAGCAGCTGACCCAGAAAAGACTAAACTTGTCCACCACACTACCGTGCAACGCGATCGAAACAATAACGTTGTGATATAATTCTTACCCCTCTGCTGCAGTATCGCGAGCGCTCGCTTCGTCTTCTCCACCATGCTAAGGATGCAGTTGAGCATGGTATTGATGTTCTTCCACTCGTCGTCCGTCTTCAGCAGTCCCGAGGGTGCAGCCCCCAGGCCGCGGGGCTCCGAGAACGGCGCGTTCATTGAGGATACGTCGCGGACTGTTATGCCTCCTGTTTCAAAGAAAATGGTTTGATGGAATTAGGCGTAAAGAAATGGTTATGTGGAGAAAAAAGCCTCAAACATATCTTCGAAAATATTCATTTATAGGTCTTCTAATAATCTTCATACATACTGCCCAAAGAATTTACTTTCTCAAATCGCGTTCTTTAAGTTTATCAAAAACACAAACAGCTAAGCAGCAAGAAGATTCAGTAGCTCAAGAATTCAAGACTATTAAGGCCTTTGCTTGAAAACACTAAAAATGAAAAACTGAAAAAAAAGCTAAAGATTGGTTGCAGGGGATAAAAAACCATGCTTTTTGATGCTCTGTCCGTGCAGCTAGTTTTTCTGAACTAGGTTTATGCTGCGTACTTGTCATTAATTGAGTCCTGTAACTCAGGACTCGCGGGGTCATTCAAGGAATCGCAGTCAACAAATTTAATTGTAAGAAAGAGAAAGAAAATCCAAGTCAGACTCACCGTCCCGCCTCTCGTACCCGCCCTCCTGGTTGCCGTGGTAGGCATGATACGGGTGTCCGTAGTCAAACAGACTGGCGTTGCTAGGCAACGGGTACAGGAACGGCGACGGATTCAGGAAGAGGCTGGAGGCAGCTCGTTTGGCTTGTGGAGGGTATTCTTCGTGAGAGCCGTTCGTTTGAGGGGGGTCGTAGAACCTGCGGGCAAATGGGAGGTTAGTAGAGTGGTTCTTGTTGTAGTGTTGGTGTGGAGGTTAAGGGGAATGGGTTGTGTTGAAGGCAGCAGCCAGTCAGCAACGTACTGGTTAAAGTAAACGGGACTGACTCAGAGTTAAATTCAGGAATACTGGAATACCATACTCGTTGGTCGAGTGGTCGCAAGTACGACTGCTGAGCATATGAGGTCCTGGGTTCGATTCCCGGGTCAGGCAAAGTGTTATTGGGTGTTTCCATCAGGAATTTATCAGTAGCAGCCACTCAGTCTAAGGATGATGATAGGCTCCCCCCTATTTATCCGTCGCCCCGTACTATGAGGTACCTACACCTCTGCCTAACCCTTCCGGAATTATAGGCATGATTTTATATTATGTGATGTTCTGACATTAATAATAATTGTGTGTTGTTAAAATGTTAACTGTCCAAAATGCATAGTTTTTGAGTTTACAGCAAAAAGTGAAAAATCTCCCAAAATTCCCCAGTTTATCGCGTGGTGCGCAGCGAACACAAGTTTTTCGAAGTTGCAAATGTGGATTCACATCACTCTAACTAATCTATACAACATATCAAAAATTCAGAAATACATCATGCTTTGCGATTTTAGCCTTTTTTAGCGTCGATTTATACTGGGCCACAAGCGAAAAGTATACGGATGATTTCATAAAAATATTGATTCGAAGAAACACCAAAACCATATGATAAATGTTTTGTATTAATTGAAACCCACTTCCAGGAAATTAAACAATCAAACCTTTGTTTTAACCAAATTAATTACGAAAGTACTCAGAACAGTTGGTATCGGGACCGCTATGAGCCAGAAAGCGAACAATACTATGATCGCGAACTACCTATTATTAATAAATATTAATAATGCGAGCGAATGAACTAGAAAATAAAGACAATACAAAACTTGGAACAAACGAGCTCGTTCATAAATTAGTCAACGGGGCAAGTTGAAAGCGGAAGCGGGTTTAAAGTTTTGATGGTGAGAACTTTATGTTCCTTATGTTCCCTTAACGCTTAAACAAATAGGTACGGAAAAAGCTTTCGTAGCTTGACAAAGCATAGTAGTATTCCGAACCGTCCCATAAAGAATTTTTTAGTAGGTAATCTTAAAAAATCTGCTGTTTCCTTCAAAAGTGCAATATCCAAGCGGTCAAAACGGAACGGCTGATTTAAAAAAAAATTACAGATGAATCATTTCTATGTGGGTGGAGTTCAGAATGATTTACTGAAGACATGGTAAGCTTTTGTGCGTCGGTGTCCCTTCCACCCTGTATTATGAACTTAAGCTAAACCACTTCTCTATGATATGCTGATCTGGTATAATGACAGAAAACATTAAAGTTTTAAGTGCTATCGTCATCTACAAATACATCTTGCAAAGCTAACTTAGTTCCTTCCTTGACAATCTAGAACTAGCCACCGGTTGAACCCAGTTAGTCCCTGAGATAAGGATGTCGATGTCGGTAGACCATGGTCCTTACCTATATCTTTACGAATCTTTTCTATTTCAATTAAATAATTGTTCCCCTATTTAAATGATTAAAAGCACAAATCCGCTCAACGCTTTCCAATATTCCTCCCACCATTGCCAGATAACTTGGGCCACTCATGCCCCGGACGGCAAACAAGCTCGCTAGGCGCGCAATGCAATCGAACGCAATAAATAATAATCGAACAAGAGACGGCCCGCCTGCTGCCTCACGCCTGCTAACACCCGTTATTTGGAAGGGATGAAGGCGGGAGCGAGACCGGAAAGTTTCAGGGCTAACTTAAAGCCTAGGAGAACTTATTCTTAGGAAGCAATTAGTAATAGGTATGCGGATGTTGAGTCTCTAAAAATTTGTAAAATCCTACTGTTTTGAATATATCTTTTGAATAAGATAAGCTGCAGTTAAGGTATATACCACCAAAAAATCGAAATAACGTAGTATCCCTTTCCCGAAGACACAATCAGTCTATACGTTCCCAGTTCTACGACACAGGACTCCTCTCCGTGAAAATCCACCACAACCACCACGCGGGCTCAGTGCAAATAAATGGTTTGTAGATAGTAGTGACCTCCCCAATTGACGGGAAGGCACTCTCACTTGTCTCAAGTTTATACTAGAAACCATCGATGACTTTAAAAAGACATTAAAAAGATTCTTGCTATTTAAATGTTCTTATTTTACATAGTTTTCAGGATTATTTAATAGATGACGTAAGAACATAATTATTGTTCTCAGATTTTTTTTGTTGATGTGACACTAATTAATTATCTATTATTATTATTTTAACATTTATTTACAAACATATCTTGACATTCTCATTTAATACATGGCATTTTAATTTATAATTATTCTAGTGACATTCTTTCCTTTATTTATCTTTTTATACATATTTTTTACATTTTTAAATATTCTATACAAAATACTATAAAAAAACATTTAAAAATATAAAAAATAGTAGCCCACCAGCATCGGGAACAGGGTCCGAGCTACCGGTGGTCAGGGCTCTTGAGAGAGGAACCTCCTAACAATACGCGCCGTGTCCAGAAGTACTGCTTTCTGAATCAAGCGCTTGATCCAGCTACCAAGCGAGAGCCTCCTCAGATGTTGGTCGAGGCTCTTGGCAATTAAGCCATTGGCTGACACGACTATCGGTACAATGACTGCTGTACTCACGTCCCACATGTCAACAACCTCGCGAGCCAGATCTAGATATTTGAATTGTTTATCTTTCTCTGCTTTCACGAGGTTCTCGTCATGCGGGACCGTTATATCAACAATCATTGCACGACGCTCCAATCGATCTATCACCACAATGTCAGGTTTATTGGCAACAATAGTCCTGTCAGTGATGATAGATCGATCCCAATACAACGTGATATTACCATCATCGAGAACTGGGTCGGGCGCATACTTATAGTATGGCACTTCTGATTCCACAAGGTTGTACTTCAAAGCAAGTTGCTGGTGGATAATCCTGGCTACGAGGTTGTGTCTATGCAAGTACTCTCCGTTAGCCAGACGAGAACACCCAGAAATAATGTGTCGGATCGATTCTCCCGGACGGTGGCATGCCCGACATATGTCAACCGTGCCATCCTTCACAATGTATTTCCGGTAGTTATTCGTCATCATAACTTCGTCCATTATTGCACAGACAAAACCTTCGGTTTCCCCGAAGAGGTCACCGAAACGCAACCAGGATACGGACGCTAAGAAGTCTATATCAGGCCCATGTAGGGCCCGGTAAAAGCGTCCGTGAAGCTCCTTGCCCTGCCATACCTCCTTGCGATCATTAGTGTCTAATACTCTAGGTTTACGCCAGTTCTCGTTAGCCAATGAGAGCGGGGTAAGGCCCTTGTCCACTGAGACCACATCTCGGTGCATCCCCACGTCGGCTTCTAGAAAGTATTCTCTGAGACTGCATACCTCACGGTTGTGCAGGGTCTTAGCATTTAAGAAGCCCTAAATGACATTATTATTAGCTAATGTTTCATTATTATTTTTATCACGATGAAATTACCAAAACTGTGTTAATAATTATAACTGTCACAGTTTGAGATTTGAATGCATCAAAGTGTAATATGGTTGAATTAACTCTATTTTTAACTACTTTATGTAATTACCCATATCAGCAAATAAATGATTTTGAATTTGAATTTGAATACTTGGTTTTTCACAAGAGAGTGTAATGAATCGAGTTTACTATGCATGCTGGTGATTGTCATGTCTTGGAATTTTTGGCTTCCTCACGATGTTTTCCTTTGCAGTTCTAGAGAACAGTGCTAATAAAATAATTTATACAAAGTACAGTGCCTGCTTAGGTTCGAACCCACGGCATAGAACTTGTAATTCGCCCGATACCATTACACTACTATTGCCACCAGTAACTAAAAAGCAAGTTCAACGCAGTAACATTTTCTATGAGTATTGCGTATCGTTTTAAACCCGCTGCCGCCTATGCCTTACACCGCGCTGGGGTCGAGCCAGCGGCGTTTGATTCGCACGGCCGTGTCGCGCCACTGTCCCCGGCACACTACGGTGATCTATTCCCCACGCCTACCAGTTTTTGGCTTTATTCACTGCACTGATAAGCGATGTTCATTACGCGGAAATGGCAGGAGGTCATTAAAATAGGGGGGTTCATTTATTCGGTGTTTGTGAATGGAGGAGTGGGATTTGAAAGTTGGACAACTAGAATCTATTTCCTTGTTTTAACGTTCAAAAGGATTTTTTTTGATAGAGTTAGGTACCTACGTTTGTATTGGTCCTACTACTACTAGCATTATACAAACTACTAGCATTTCTTAAAATTACATACTCAAGCTGTTTTTTTCTCTAGCCTGCTCTGTCCCACTCCTGGGTAAAGGCCTCCCTACACTCTTTCTATTTCTCACGAACCCGCGCATACGCAATTAAAAGCGGAGACAGCAAACACATTACTATTCATGGTATTTTATGAAATACGACATCAAGGTGCTAATAATCATTTTGCAATCCTTCGTTCGACTCCAATCAAATGAACTAGGCGTTCATTTGATTGGAATAATTGTACCCACCTAGCACATCTTTCCAAACTACAATTACGAGCTAGCCATATATCAAAAGTTCAACAAACAGTAATTTTCTACGCAACATGTGTTCCCGCGGCGCGGCTCGAACTAACGCCTGACTGTTTACTACTAGCAATTAGTCGGCAATCAAACTTATGCCAGCTGCTGCTAACGCCATTCTGCCAGGCGCCAGCTTGAACTTGAAAACTTGCTGTTTATACGAGTACGAGCTATTAATAAATATGGGATTAATTTAATACTTTTTCTTTCAAGTTTTGTTGTTTATTGTTTGCTGTTCTTTGTCGCTGCTTTTATTGCTTATTACACTTTCAAGCTTTTGCTGCTGTTTTCTCTTACTTATATTAAAGCGATTTACAATGTTTAGGTCCAAGAAAGTGATTGTAAGGTAAGGTTTTTCATCACACCATGGTTTAATTTTTCTTGGTTCATATTCTTTCACTCAAGTCTATTCGGCATTTACTTAAGAAATCCATACGTCTTATACTTCTGCTCACCCCTTCACCGAACTTCTTAAGCCTCGTTAGCAATACCGTTCCATAACACACAACCTGTGATAATGAAACAGCCGATCAGACACATCTGCGCGCGCTATTAACCGCCGAGCGCCTGCTGGTAACGTAATAGCAAACTCCTAATCACACAAATTGCTAGCACTAATCTGGCAGGCGTTTTACCTCGTTAATGTAATTATGATTTTTACGTGATATAAAAACCTATTAGTGAAGTAATTTTCAGAGAATTCGAAACTCAAACTTGTTTTGACACTAATTGGATTAGCTTGGTATTGTTTAGCTTAACGCAAAAGCTAAACATTTCGCCAACAGCTTCAAAATTCAAATATATAACTAACGTTAACAGCTTGTTAAGCTAAATAGCTTCTAGCTTGAAATAACATTCCAGTGCTGCGTTTATCTGGCTCCTAAGTTATGCCAGCGCCACAGCCTAAGCTACACGTTTAATAAACAATACCGTATGCTAAAAATTTACTTTACAACTTGGCAAACGCACCAGGCGCGGGTTGCTTGCAATAAATAAGGCTCATACGTGGCTCTAACGAATTGGGGTAGGCAGTATTTAAAGCTGGCGGTCGCAACAGCCTGCCAAATTGTCCAATAATAATATTTCAACGTAACCATGGCAACCGTGGTAGCGGTTAGACGGTGGCAGGTTTTCTGTTGTGTTTTTCACAATAAAGTGTCGATAAAAAATGGTTTTTTAGAATCTCTCAACCGGACACCCAGGGAAACTGATTCACTTGCGAAATACACAGATGGGCATGGTAATCTCTTTTGTCAATTTAATCCAAAAGCAGTCTCTTATCAAAGAAAGACGAAGAAGGGTCTTCTATCTTCTGCAAACAGACCTAATGAATTCACCGACTTCATCCAGTTTTAAATTATTATTTATTAGCCACCCGCCCCGGCTTCGCCCGGGTGCAATTTTCTAATGAAGGAAATGAGAAGCGATAAGCAAGAGAAAACGACACTTCTTTGCATACGAACCTTGTCCTGACGATTACGAGTACAACACGAATCGGTAAGCAATTGATTTTTATTTTTACAGATTTTTGACGTGTAATGTTTTATTTATTAAGTACCTATTTGCAGAAATAAACGCAATAAAGTTCTGAATCACTTTATAATTAATATTCTTATAACAAAACAAAAACATTACCAACACCTTAATTTTCACACTCATCAAAAAAATCATCCACCAACATTCACACAGCCCCACATTCCTAATATTTACACATGGCAATACCAACACTATCAACCAGCATATTATGTAGCAACCCTACACCGGAGCAGGAGTGGAGGGGCGGTACAAATTACCTGTCCGCACCACTCACCTGTATCTGACGGACATTATTGATAGTACCATTCATATTGTTTCGGTTTTCACCAGTAGTTAATCAATTTTTGGTCAGGAATAGAGGAATATCCACATTTGTTTGTAATTAATTATTGATAGTTTTTGGCGTGACGTATGACAGGTGATGTTAGAATTAATATTTAGTTTTTGGTGGGTCGGTATGTTTTGACAAGTTAATTGAATGTTTTGCCGTGATAGTTTTATACCTACTACTAATTGCATTAAGTGGGAAGAACCAGGGTAGTCCGCGAAATTCAATTTCTTTTACGTTTTTTTGCCTTTGCAGGTCAGTGTCAGTCTGTATGCTGAACAATTTATGATTCGCAGTAAGGTTATTCTTACATAATTAAAAAAATCATTATTTTCCAGCCCTTATCCCAATTTATTTGGGGTCGGCGCAGCATATCTTCCTCATCCATGCTTCTCTATTATTCGTCATCTCAGCAGTCACCTCCTATTACTAATAATTCAAAAAATATTACTTAAAGAAAGTTTGGCAAATTGTCAACTTCAAATCCACAAATCAACTGGCATTTCATATAATTCGGTATACAGGACTTTGACTTTCTTTACAATAGAGTAACGATGACTTCAACACCTACCCAAGGCCCCGTGTCACAAAAATGATGCAGAGTACTTACGGGTCACTTGCTCGCCGCTTGACGCCGGTCTCTGCAGCCACCCCAGGCGGATGAGGCGCGAAGATATCGCTGCTGTCACCTCCTGACTCCAGAATTAGATGCTCGTGGGATCTGATGTACTGGAGTGGTGTCTGTGAGAGAGGAATGTGTAATGGGTGTTAGATGTTAAATGAATTTGGGTCTTAGGTACTGCAGCACATAGCTCTTTCTTCAGTGCCAAATAATGACCTACTTATTAGTGCTAATTTGAAAGAGGTTCAAGGCAGTTAAGTAACACCTAGGGCTTCATAGGTAAGTACAGAAATCTGTTTCGTACACTGTATTTCGTTTTGAAAAGTGTAATAACATAATAATTATGTAACGTTAAAAGTCTCTATCGTCCTGAATGGTGGTCTCCTTAACACATTAAAAATTAAGAGCAACGCAAGACAGTGTAATTCCACTACACTTTAAAGTTACCAAAAAACTGTATAATATTTAGCCTAGTAAGTAATTTACGTTCGTTTTGTTCAGAACATGACCCACTCCTGAGTGCCCATATTTGTAGTTTATAAGACCTAATGGACAATGACGCTGCGATTAGCTTGTCTACCAACCGGACCATCTTTAAAAAGTACATTCGACATCAAAAATAGAAAGATCCATCTTGTATACCTGCTTAGCCCTCCTGGCCCTTGCATGCAGGTCCCTCTGTGCGAGCGGCAGCAGAGCCCTGAGGAACCCTGGCACGGAGGCGCGCAGGGGGTAGTTGGTGCACTCCTGTACACCAGCCTGGAACTCCTCGATGTTTAGCGTGCCTGACTGTTGGGGAGAAAAATAGATTAGTGAATAGTAAAGTGTTTCCGCTAAATAAAGAAATTATCACGGAAAACTGAATGCCACTAACGGCCCGTTCACGACCTTGCCGCTGTGAGCGGCAGCTAAGCGCGGGGCGGCGGTAAGATCAAAAGTATAAAAATGTTTGAAGCACGCCACGAGACGCCGCTCGTAGTGAAAACACACCGTTTACCGACGCCGCCCCGCTCGCCGCTAAGACCGAAGTCGTGACCAGGCCGTAAGTGCTTCGGAGTACGTACTGAAAGAGCTCGTCCGGGGGAGATCCAGTTAGGGCCCAGCATTACCTAACCCCTGGTTTTTCCCTATTTTTCTTAGCAAGAGGGGTCAAGCAGGGCATGACTTTACTCTGCAAGCATTTACCTATTTCTACGCCAGGCACCGTTGCTGTTTTCACAGTTTGAATAATTATTAGGAATGCGAACGACGACGAAATGAAAGGTACGTAGGATGGCAACCCACCTACGAGGGTTCTTGTATTGCGGATTCCCGTAGGTGGTGGTGACGTTATTACCAAAATACTTTCAGTAGCAGACATTTGAAGTTTGGTCAGCTCCAAAGTCGGTAAATGTATCGGTTCGCATAAGTGCTCGCCAAACACCTCAAATGGACTTTCTCAACAAGAATGTGAATCAGTTGCCGCACCCTGTCGCCTGTGTCAGCCCCCAGGTCCGTAGTGAAATGTTGCAGCGCTGATAGAAACTTTCCTAAGTACTCTGTAGGGATGGGAATAACTAAACAACCTAACGGACACACAATAATAGACTCTGTACAACTTACTACAAGGTTGTGAATTAATTGCCGCACCCTATCGCCTGTGTCTGCTCCCACATCGGTAGCGAACTGCTGCAGCGCTGACAAGAACTTTCTTAACCGCTGTAGCGCTGGGGCGGAGCGGGACCCTTCGGCTAGGGGCGGTGATAGTGACTCCGTTGATGATAAGGTTGCTGTGTGAAGAGAAAGAAGAGGTATTCGTGAACACAAGGTTTTTCTGAAAATGTAGGCATCAGGTTTATGAAAAGAAAGTACTGCTAACAAATCATATCTTTATGCCAGTTAGTAGGGCAGATCCAGACTCCGGACTGTTTCTGCACCGTTTACCCAAGGTTCAGCAGTAACCCGTGGGACAACTAAGTCCTGTTTACGGTCTCGAGTGATGCGACTTGCAACACAATTTCCGCCAAGTGACAAGCGCACACTTTACTTGTTTCCTTCGCGTGAAGTGGCGCTCCGCAAGTTACCTCGCGCTGTCTCGTGGCAAGCCCTTATAGTGGCTGTACACTCTCGCCGAGACAGCCCGAGGCAGGGCGAGTACGACTGCATATATCAGCGCTCGTCTTGCATCGTTGTTCCTCACTTTGCTGTATAGCTCTGCTCTGCTTCGGAGTGTCTTGGCGAGATTTTATCACCTTCTTTCATTTGTTTGCGCAGTCGTTGTCACAACACGCGTGTTGCTTGAGAATATTGATGGCGGTGAACAAGTTAAACCAACGAAGCAGCTAAAGACTAAGAGGCATACACATTAAATGAGAAGAATTTCACCAAGGACAATGGGAATACAATTCCGTCGGGAGCGACTGAGCCCAATATTTTTTTCCATCAAATAACACAGTAATTCTATAAATTAATAGGTACAGTTACCTACCAGCAGTGCCGTTGTTGAGCGGGCTGGGCGGTCCAGGAGTGGGAGACGACCGCTGCTCCTCTTGTTCGGGAGATCTGTGCTCTTTGGCGGTGGTGGTGGCTGTAACAACAGAAATATAACAACATAACGTAATCTGTTCAAGTATCTACAACCTTATGTATTAAGTGCAGATAAACATTTTTAGGCTTTAAATTAAATTTTTCGCCGTTTCTGTGACAGTCAGTGACCTACAATATCTCTGTAACTAGAAGGTTCTCAGGCATGATCCAGAACTAAACAAAATATCACAATGAAGGGAAGAACAAGTGCCTTTTTTACACCCGATATATATCAGTTTGTATTATGTACGTGGACGAAACGAAAGGAATATGTTCTGTTGATGGCATACCTACTGTTGTGTCTGCGTATCTACAGATAAATACTTATTTTTTTAACACAAGCTTTTATTAAAATGAAAAGAAGAAAATCCTGGCTGCAGCATTAAGTCATGTCTGTCATAATGTATTGTGACTAGAACCAAAGGTAGAAACAGCAAAGTAAGGCAAAATTTCAACTCAATCAGTTGGAGGAACTGGTTTGAAATTCAATAGCAAGATTTGTACAATACATACTAACAACTGACTAACAATGCAAATGAAATAAAAGCTTATAAAAAGGCGTAGTATTATGAACATAAGTAAGAGTGAATTAAGTATATTGTGTGGTGTATACCATAATTATTTAATGTGCATGAAAAGAGCTTCAATTAATTCTTACTGTATACAAGGCGCTGGCGCTTAAAACTGCCGAATTTTTCACTAAACAAACGGTCCTGAAAGTACAGTTCACGTTGCGTGAATCTTGTTGAATCAGCCTATAGTTTTTCACCATAAACAAAAAAGCCCAATCACTGGCTGCACACACCCACAGCGCATGACGCGTATAATGGTATGCGTAGTCACGCGGGGCCAGTCGCCGTTTGTACAGTTGCCCGGTTTATAGCTGATCGGGCAATGTTGGGCAATAGCGTGCAATGCAAGCTGATAGAATAGCCGCGACGCCGTGACAGTGACTGGAGTTTGGATAAAGTTTTAGCTTAGAGCAAAGTTAACTTTGTCTTTTAGTCTGAGTGAAAAGTGGCATTTAGCTTTTAGGATTAGTATTTAAGTAAGCTATTTTCGAAGTAAGCTTTTTTTGAAGTGGGACTAGGCTGGCCACGTCTGCCGTTTGCCCGACGAGTTGTGATCTAAAGTAACCACGATGTGGAGCCTTGAACCCCTGACACAGCCAGAAGGCGACACGATAGACCTGGCAGAAGATGGCGAGATGAGCTGGACAGAACCAACGACCAGAGGTCCGTACTAGCCCTAGATCGAAAGAGAGAAAGTCATGGGGAGGCCTTTGCCCAGCAGTGCAGAAGTATGGAAGAAGAAGACATGTTGCGCCGACCCCAAACAAATTGGGATAAGGGCAGGAGAATGATGATGATGATTTCTGTAGCGACAGCGATACATTAACTATGACTAAGTTAGGCTTTCTTCAAAAAGACTAGCCGCGCTTAAATCTATTTTCCTATCGCACAGTCGTCTATAAAAAGGTCTTAATATTGTCGTTGGTGAAAAGATAAATATGGTAGAGGAAGACAAAGGTACTGTGCCGACTCCAAATAAATTAGGATACGACAGGAGAACGGTGATTGCTGTTGCATTAATTGTATCAGCAATTTACAACATATTATAGTGTTCAACAATTCGCTCTATAGACTAAGTAAGTACTATGAAAACTGTAAAACTTTTTAATAGAGCCTACTTATGCGGCCACCTATATCCGATGGCTTTTGTAATGTAGGTACCTATTTAGACACTTTTTAATGCCACTACCACCGAACTCATTATCGATAACCGAAACTCAAAATATTGACAAAATAAACCAGCCAGCCAGGTGTCATTTAAGCCCACTAACCTTATTCAATTTTACATCCAATATCGGAATAAACAGCGCTGCTCTATGCCCGCGCACGTAGCTCATCACGGCGTTTACACAGGCGCCAATACTCTATGGTAAGCGCGCGGCCATCAACAAGGCGGAGCGCGCCAAAATTGTGGCGCGAAAATGTTGTGCGGATCGGCCATTTTAATAGACAATGGAAAATTGTTTAAAAAAGGTCTCACAGTAAGTTTCTTTAAATTACAAACATCACGCCTGTAATCCCAGCAAAGTTGTACCTAATCGTACGCGTATGTAATAGGGGGCAACCCTATTGCCACCAACCGGGCACAAATCCAGACTTCCGTGGCTGCTACTGAGAAATTCCTGATGGAAAGACCCAATAACATTTTACCCGACCCGAGAATCAAACTCAGTACCCTCATGCTTAGCAGCCGCGAACGCGACCACTAGACCAGCGAGACAGTTCTTTAAATTATTTACGTGTAATTTTCACTGTTTTGATTTTTGTAGAAATTGATTTCATTAACATTTCAAACTTAAATCTTGGGTATTGCTTTAAAATATGTGTATTCAGGAAATATGTAATATCAGGTGCTTACTAGTCGCAACCGGCGTTTAAATATTCAAACACAGTTTTTTGTAAACTGTGTTTCAACATTTTTAATTAGATGTTTTAAATAAATTTGTAAATATAACACATTACCTAGATTAAGATTAGGTGCAATATTTTCAGCAAAACACGCAAGCTAATACCACATTCATGCTAGATTTCATGACTCGGCATATACTTTAGTACCCACCTACCTCAAGTTAGTGCAAATCATAAAAGCGTAGTTTTAATGGCCCAACACTATCGATCTTTTAAATATAGCCCAACATGCAGCCTATTAGCCGATACTAGTTGAAAGTGCTTTAGACTGAACTTATAGTGCAGACGCCATTTAATGTTGTTTATGAATACAAACAATCTTTAAAAGTTTTTTTTGACCCCAGAAGAATGGCCGTTTTAACTATAGTTATTAAAAAACTTGATTAAATTAACAGATGTCAGGACATACATAATTAAGTCGATCATTTTATGAAGACGATGTTTTTCCTAGTTTAATTTAAGTGGCACTAATTAATACCATGTTTAGATAGCGTAAAATACTGACTGCATAAATAATAATAAATATACATTTGTAATGATTTATTTCGATATAACCAAAGCTTTTAGTTAGGCAACTGTCATTTTAATCAAGCTAGATTTTACGGACTTTATTCTGCAATCGGTATTAGATTAAGCCTTAAGAAAAGTGCAAAAAGAAGAGTTAAAGTTTTTAATGTTTTTTTTTCTTTTCCTGGGATCCCACGCATAACGCCAACCTTGCTACCCATAGTGTTACTGACCAAAGAACTGCTTATCGATGAAGAATTAAGTTTAAGTATTTTAGTTTATTTAATCGTTTTTAATTTCACACTATAACAGGGCATTGGAGTAACGGCCACCATGGCTCACGTACAATGGTCCACTTTAAGGACTAAGTGTGGAAACTAAATCCCTTAACATAGAACAGGGCATCAAAAAACTCCTCCTCAATACTGTCAACTGGTAATCTGCTCAAGAGACTGGCGGCGTTGCCACGTTGTAACTTGTATGGCAACACTTAGCCTCTGACAAACGTAAAAAAATAAATAAAAATAACTTTTTTTCAGACCTACATCAGTCCATAAGTTGTTAGTGGTTAGTAACAGATTGTGCTTAAAAGCCAGCCCTTCGGCCACGGGAAGCGTCAATTAAGGTGGAAAGAATTTTCTCATCGCTACATGGCATGCCCCAATGGCCAATCGCGTATGCACAACAGTGGATGAAACACCACCTCGAATCGTAGTAGGTAGATTACAAATAATTTTCAAAATATTCCTAAACACACTATAATTATTATAAACAATATCAAACCACGTCGTTATATTATAAAGGAATCCGTAAGTAATACAGAAATATAAAAATGGCGGACTGTGTGCGACTGACAGAATAAATAAAAGTTTAGTGAAAAGCTAGTGGTGTGCCAAGTGCGGCCCGCGTGCCACGGACACGCGCCCTCACTGCACGGCTAGGGAGGGGCCACTGCTGATGAGATGTCGATAGTTGGATATACATTTGATTCTCACAATTTTACTTTTTTTTTCCGTGGTCATTTCGTTCATTGTGGTACTGAATATCACGATGATGGGCAGCCAGCATGTGTCAGCTTTACTCGTATTTGAAATATCTAAAACGTGACATGAGCAAAAAGTAGCGGACACATTATTCTGTGCGCAGCCATTGGGATGCCTACGAAAATCCTCACAACAAGAACGGGCAAGCAGTTCTCTCTTCCATTAAATAATTATCAAAAGTGGCTGGTGCTCATAAACATTACTAATTGCTCCCTAATAACAAAAAAAAAACCACTTCGCCTTTTATACGGGGTAGAAGAGAAACCGGCGCGAAAACGGTTACCACGTATTCAGTACATCATTCTGAGCCTCCCGACATATAAAAATGTATGGAACAGCTGTTTTTTTTTTAATAACCGATGAAAAATTTCTGTGTGAAGCGGTCAGAATGATGTACTGAATACGTGGTTACCGTTTTCACGTCGATGTCCCTTTCACCCCGTATAAGTCTAAGTAAACTTTTTTACGTCCTAGACTTCCTCGCACACTATCCTCTTATTAGAAAACAATCGACATGTACAACCCTCTCTCCCCGACAGCGTCCCATCCCTAGCAGCTCGTGTTGCCAGTGACAGGCGACACCTCGCCCGGGGCGCGGCTTTCATCCCACGCTGCCACGCAATTACGGCTAATATCTGATGCGACATTACTTGTGTTACAACACTGTGGGAGGGCCTCCACTAGCTAGCCTCGTTATTTTGTAGTTAGGATTTTGTAAAAAGGACTGAAAAGAAATAGACTATTTGGATTGTTTTTTGAGCCTGTGACTGGGTTGAAAAGGGTTAAGTCAAAGTTTTTGAAAAAAAATCTAGACTGCAATATTTAGAAGGCTGAAAAAAACTATTTAACACTCGTTTACGAAATTTGAGGCCTGTTTCAGTCTCCAGTACTCACCAATTACCTTTAATTGAAAATAAAAATAATCTGACAGATATAAGTTCGAAAAAGCTTGATAAAAGACCATAGTTTTAAACATAACGTCAGCTATTCCATACATTATCACACTTTTTTATCAGACAGCTGTTTTTTTTAAACATCCATCGATAATTTTCTTCGATGGGGAAATATAGAGTCGTACCTAAGTATATTATGCGGAATTAAAGGTAGTACACATAACATCACGCCTATAATCGCCGAAGGGTTAAGCAGAGGTGTACCTAATAGTACACCCACATTTCCCAGTTATGTACTAGGGGGCGAGCCTATTGCCATCAACAGGGCACAAATCCAGACTTCGTGGCTGCTACTGACAAATTCCCCTGATGGAAAAACACTCGAACAATTTGCCCGACCCGGTAATAGAACCCAAGACCTCATGCTCAGCAGTCGCGATTGCGACCAACGGGGCAGAAAATTGATATACACGGTATACTCCTGGTATACTTAGTTCGTCGTATTATTAATCGGCGGTAATGTGTACAATATTATAGATGGAGTGAGCTCACACCTGAGACCTACCCCAGATGCCAGTGATAGCTCACGCCTATAGGAGGATAGATTCAAATTAATGATAGCTTGTAGGTAACTACGGTCTGCACCACAGAAATATGGAATAAACTATAAGTAGGCTGGCATATTTGTGTTGGGGTCGTTGGTTAGTATTTCTAGGGTTGTAGGTACATCCTTACTAATATGTATTATAAATGCGAAAGTAAGTTTGTTTGTTACCTTTTCACGCCTAAACCACTGAATCGATCATCCTGAAATTTTGCATATACGTTGTGAGGGTACCTTTCATCCCGAAAAAAAGTACTGTTCTCGAGGAAAATATCAATAACGTTCTTAAGATAATAGATGGCGCCACGTGTCTTTCGAGTAATAATTGAATTATTACATAAAATTATTGTAGAAACTTTAGTAGTGTGATCAGAGTTTAATTGTCAAATTCTAAATGAACGCGAGCGAAGCCGCGGGCAAAAGCTAGTTAGTAAATACAGTCATTTTTCTGTAAGACATTGGAATTCAGAAGTAGTGAAGCACCTAGACTGCTCGAATCAGAGCCTGTTTGGGTAAATTCTCCAACAATAATCCAACTTTGCAGCTGTGATTAGGTTTTGCGTGTCGATGTCGATGTGATTGTGTGTATTCACCTTTATCTAATCTTGAGCACAGTAAAATGACATGTAACTAAGAAGGTTGGATAAGTTATTGGGGTAGGTACGGGACCTATAACACAGGACATTGCAGTTGTAGTTGGGATACTTACTTCAGTCAACAGCAATAAAAATGGGTGGCACTATTGTTCTACCCGTCAATGCTATATTTTTTTGTTCTGGACCACACCTGGGAACCTTCTACTTACGGAGATATTGGAGATCAAAGTTCCAACTTCATCTCAAGTTTTGTTTTTGGTGAATAAGATTTAATATTTTCTAATTATATTAAATCTAAATTAGAAAATTATAGTTAATGTTATTATGTAGTTTTTTTATACATGTTTTAATGTTACAACTTTACTTTAAATACGTCCATGACCCCTGTACTATCCAATGCATCCATCAGCACAATGTTTTTAGTCCTACCGTAAATACCTAGTAATATCTTTGTTAGTTATTTTTGTAAATCTCCCATAGATTTCGGCATAAAAACTATCCGTAATTTGATCAACTACTTATTAACTACTAGTACCCATAGATGGCGTTAGTGTTGAGTAGGTAGACCAACTCCCATACATTTTTGCCCATTCTCCTTTCACCTCAAATAAAATCGTTTCCCAGCAATATTTTTTGCGCAGCGTTACAAGTTTGATGTACAGAATGCCTGGTTGACGGCTTCGTGAAAGGTCCGTGTATACCTTGTGTGTTTTTAATCCTGAACAAAACAACCATTGAAAAAAATCCTGTTGAAACCGTTGCTTTTTAATACCAACTACATCGATTAGCCTTGATACCAAACAAGTCTACATAAACAAGGTACGCGAGACCCCAATAAATCCTTGTCCACAAATCACGGCTAGGGCTCCACAGCACGTCACTCGAGTGGAGAGCCCTCGACGCGCCGCCGAGGGCCACTGATCATGCTGTCACTGGCTATCGGGATCATCTGCCTATGCGGGAGAGGGTATGCTATAGACTATAGACGTTCTTGTTGTGTATGAACACTATGAACTGGAATGCCGGTAATAATCTTGATACCAATAATCTTCTCTAATCTAGAAAATAAACTTGATAGATATCTTAAATGGAGGAGCTCGTGGCCAAATAATAACAGCCGCTCGGGTCGATCTAGGTTATGCCGTGCTTGCATAGGTTGGTCTGTGGATGGGTGACCACCCATTGCATACCGAGTTTCCTCCGTGCCTCGGAAAGCACGTTAAGCCGTTGGTCCCGGCTGTCATTTGTAGATCTTTGACAGTCGTTAGGTAGTCAGTGGCCCAAAAAGTCTGACATCCAGTCTTACCAAGGGGTATCGTATTACCCAGTACTAACTGGGTTGTGGAGGTCCGATAGGCAGTCGCTCCATGTAAAATACTGGTATTCAGCTGTATCCGGTTAGACTGGAAGCCGACCCCAATATAGTTGGGAAAAGGCTAGGCAGATGATGAGAAATCTTAAATGCAATAACAGACAACGCACAGCATGACACCACTCTGTCTATATGTGTGAAATTAGGACCAGGAGTTCCTCATAAAAATATAGCACCAAAGAATGATTTTTGATAATTTTGTCAAACAAATGAAGGATGTCAGAAGACGGTTGTCGTCGCCGGTTCAGACCTATGAAAAGCTAGAACGATTTCTTAGAAAAGTTCATATTAGGAGATTGGACAAGTCCCCCGTGTGTTCACGGGGAAGTCTGGGATGCTGTATGGGCAACAGTTGACCAGAAGAGGACAGTAGAGATAAATGGAAAAAATAAACGAACAAGTGACGTAATTATCAGTAACAAAGTAATGTTGAAATGAAAACAAAAATAATAGACTGCCTAATGGTCTAGTGGACGCAATCGCGACTGCTAAGAATTTGGTCCTAGGTTCGATTCCTGGGTCGGGTAAATTGTTAGTATTGGGTTTTTCCATTAGAAATTTCTCAGTAGCAGCCACGGAGTCTGGATTTGTGCACAGTTGATGGCATAGCCTCGCACACGGGTCTTATACAAAACTGGCGAAATATAATATGGGTGTATTAGGTATACCTCTGCTTACTACGGGGACTACAGGCGTGATGTTATATTATGTGTAAAATTAAGTTGGGTTCTGTTGTTAGAGGTATTTTTATTCTTAAAGTTAGTTCTACCCCAAAACCAATAACTACATTTTAAATGACACATAAATCACAATCCTCATAATTCAAACTATTCAAACAAATCTAAGCCACATTATGAAAAATGTAGCACAAATGACAGTAAGTGTAGGCTCGCTGGCGATAATAATAGACGCAGCAGTGAAGCCTACTCCTTACTCCTGGGCAGGGGAGGCGCGGGGCGGGGCGGGCCGGCCTCCTCATCAATTATGAGTAGCGACGATTGACAGCATGGTGACCGGACTTGGCAGGGCTTTAAAGCAAAGCAAGATATGTCTTTGAATTGACTGAAACTTGCACTTCACAAGAAAACAGAATTCGAAGCTGTTCGTGGTCTTTTACTGGTACTAGTCTTTCTCCGTTCGATTTTACTGGAACTTAAAGAAATTGTGGTGACTCTTCCACGCAAGCCAGGAATTTAAGAAGTACGGAACAATGATAAAAACACTAAACCACCTGACCTAAATGTGACCTCCACCATTCAGTAGAAGGTAGAGAAAAATTGGATTTTTCCAGGTCGGGCATATTGTTACTGGGTTTTTCCATCAGGGTTTTTTCAACCTGGAGTCTAGGTTTGTGCCGGTCACATCAGTTTATGGTAACAGACTAGACTTCCACTACATAGGACGGAAACATAACTGCCGAAATGAGGTATTTAAAGTCAAGTCCAAAACCTAAGAAAGTCCTAACAATATCCCATAGGTTATTTGCTGTAAAATAACCATAATCCACGTAGGTATTACTAAACTGATTGAACCAATACGTGATCAGCCTTCAGAATAATATTCCATTTAAATTGATACCTTCGTGAGGACTCATTAAAGCGGTCGGTCTATAGAAGGTTCCGAGAACAAGTGCCTTTCGGCTTCGTGAAGGGTACTGTTACACCTATTATGTTACCTACTTATTTTTATCAGTCCATCCCTGCCTATAATTCTAGGACAATCAGTTCTGGTAACCGATGACCGCGGGTGGGCGGGTCGGTAAACAGCATGAATGAGTAACGTGGGAGCCCGCAGGTGTCCGTCGTGCGCCGCGGCTGGCGTGGGGATCCGTGGCGTTTTTACCACAATGTGTTACTAAGTAGACGGGTTTGTGGGAGTTGGTGACTAACACACATATCCTAGAACTAAACATGCGAAGACATGTGATATGGACATCTACGAGCCCGCACTTGGCTCGCGTGGTGGATTACGGCCATCACCTTCTATTAGAGAGGAGGCTTGTGTCCCAGCAGTGGTAGTTCCCACAGCTGGGACGTAAAGGGTGTAAAGTACCCTCAACGGAGCCGAAAGGTATTTGTTCTCCCTGTCATTGCAATCTTTTTTTTGTTCTTGACCATACCCGGAAAGCTTCTATTTACGGAGACACTGGGGGTCAAACTTCCAACTTTTTCATAAGTATTTTTTTTTTAATACAAGCCTACAACACCTTTTACAATACCTTTACTTTAAATACCTACGGCTACACGACCCTCGTACTATTCAATTCATCCATCAGCACAATTTCTTGAGTAAACCAATTTCTTGAGTAAAGTAAAACGTGATTTTTCACACCATCAAAAAAAGTCGTTTCCCAGCAATAATCTGCGCAGAGTTACTTAGTTTGATGTACAGAATGGTTGGTTGACGGCTTCGTGAAGGGTCCGTTTGCACCCCGTATACGGCTTATTGTGTTAGACTATAAGATGTAATGCCGACGGCGCGCGGCGCCATAATCAAAAGAGGCGCATCTGTGGGAAAATTTGTAAAGAAAACTAAGCTTTCAGACTCAAGTACTAACGAAAAAGGACGCATTTAGTGACGCATTTCCGTTGTATCTATTGATATTTTTACCCTGTAATATTCAGCACCTAGAGCCCTTTTAAACACGTCAACACTGCTTTACTAGAAAAATTGATCTTATGTAAAATATTTTCACGGACAAGCTTGTCACAAGCACTATTTCAGCAGTCTTTTTCTGAAAAAATCCTTTTCTCTTTTCTACAGAAATGTTTTTATCAGGCTCTATTTTTAAAAGGTTTTTGAAAACATAAACATCTAAGTAAGAACAGGGTAAATAATAAACAGTTCAGTGAAAAATACTTAGAAATCACAAGCGGTCGGTGCAAATGTTGGAATTTAAACGTTAGGGCTCAGCAAATACAATGCTTTTACACCAGCCGTTACCTACATCGATGTAGGGGCGCTGGATATGGCTCCAACAAAATAGTACTTACGTAATAATTGAAGAAGCTGTAATATAATAATATTCACATTCATTGAAGCAGCTGTCTGAGCACCATAACACTTTTAAAATTTATGTTTAAACTGCCTAGGTGGAAATCAAGGAAATATTAAAAATAAAACAATGACGTGCGCCGTCACCATTAGTCCTACTTTTTACCGTGGCTACGTTTAAACTGGTTAGTTAGTTTTCGTTTTGAAAAAAAGTCGTTAGTCTAGACTTCTATTTCTATTTGTACAATTGATACACAAGGCTAAACAGATTTCACCCTCAAGAAACGTACTTAGTTCCCTTGTCACCTAGACAGTTAAATATATTATCAACTAACTTTTTAACTCTATTTGTTTCTACTTTCTTTAGAGAAGTTTATATAAAATGGCTAGCTCTGTTCACATTTCGCAAATCGTCGGCGACAAATGCCTGAAGCTTTTAATAAAAGCACCAACGAGAACTTAATTCGGAGTACGATGCTCTATCTAGTCCCCCTAAATCCGTGCATCCATCAGTGTATTCGGTTCGTGCCGCGAACCTCCATCGCTAGATTATGATCACTGCACAGGTGTCTGCTCTCCCACGGTAGGTACAGCTACATGAAGTACCTACTCTCATTTGTTTCCGCGTCGTTTCGTGATTATTGTTTTAAAATGTAATAGAAACATAGGCTATTTCATGTAATTAGAACTCAAAACTGTCTGTTAGGCGTTTTTTGCATTGATTAGACTTTCAGATTCAGTTCTTTTAGATTCAGACAGATGTGTTGCTGGGGAGTTCCTTCAGCCACTTCTTCTTCCTAGCTTCTTCTTCTTCTTCGCGAATCGATGAGTAAGATTTTGTCCGACCAGTACTTAGCAACCTGGACTGCTCTGTCGTTAGCCTTATTCTAGTCCTGGAGGGTGTAATTAGTTGTGCATGATGGGCAGGAGAGAAGGTGTGGCATATCCTGTGTTGGGGCTCACACTCGCATTGTGTCCGAGATGGGTCGATTATACCCCATCTAGCCATCTTCCCAGCTAAAACGCTAGGAAGTCATGAAGGTTGGGTTATTGCATTTTAGGGGACTGTCTTAAGCAAAATGTGTGACAGATGTGATTACAGTATGTTCCATTTGTCCCTACACCCACGCTCACCAGTTCCTGCCGGTTCGAGTCACCGCACATCTTAAGAACTCTGGTTTAGATCCGTGCTTCGTGCCATCGTCACTAGATTACGATCGAGAACAGTAATTGTGCACTCATAACGAAGGTTAGCTCCTTACCACGCCCCATTTTTACAACTACGCTCATCAGTGCCACTTCTAGCCACTGTACATCGTTGTACACTGGATGGGCTTCGTGCTTCGCGCCGGCGTCGCTAGATTATGATCGGGAACAGTTGTTCGTTCCCACATCACGTGCTGATAGAATAATGCGTTTTTGTTGTGTATATTGTGTAGGGCCTAGTTATTACTGTGAATGGGTAGGTACTATGATATAGATATTAATTCTGCATGTGGTAGGTAGGTTGTGTTTGTCATATTTAATCAGAATTTGGAAGTAGAACTCAACTTCGTACTTGATTGTTCTCTATTGTTTGGAGTTTGTACCTACAAGGAAATTCTTATAATGGCACTTTTCATACATTCATTCATTTAAACCAGAAGAAAGCGGATCACTGCAACCTTCACCAGGTCATCTGTCCATCTAGTCCAACGTAACGTCTTCCGTTTCGCAGTCGCCACTCCATAACTTTTCGGCCCCAACGGCCATCATTATGGAACTTACTACTAAGAAATATCGTAATTTTACTATCATAAATAATCATGGAGATTGTTATAGCTGATGATTTGATGATAAGTCCACGGAAAACAACCGGTTGACAAGTATCGGCGTTATTGGCGCCCGGCGTGGGCCTACCCAACCCCCCGTATTTCTGTAATTAAATGGCACTGTATATGACCGTTACCGTGTATGTAATTATGATAAAAACGCTAAGTATTAACACTTTTACCAATAAGTATTTTTGTAGACCACAAAATGTCAATATTAATTGGGATAAGGGCAGGAGAATGACGATGGGTCTTCCAATTAAGAAATGAGACCACGGAAAGATCAGAAACTTTAGATCACGGTCAGCTGATGCTTCGTAACATAACTAGTTCCTCTCGACTTACATTTCCTCCTCTCTGTGGTGGTCGGTTGGGTATAATCTTTATCGGGCACCTCCTCCTTTACTTTGGCTTCCATCTGAAACAATACAGAAATATCTTGTTAATGAGTACCTATTAAATAAAGCATTTATGTATTAATTAAGAAGAAGAATAAGAGTAGAGGAAGACCAAACAAACGATGCATGGACTGTGTGAAGGATGATATGGCAAGAAAGGACGTGACTGCAGAGATGACGAGTAATAGAAGTATGGAAGAAGAAGACATGCTGCGCCGACCTTAAGTAAATTGGGATAAGGGCAGGACAATGATGACGTATTCATAAAAAAACAAACGAGCGTTCATTACTGACTTATATTCTTAACATGGTGTGAGGTACCATATTATATTTTAAATACCATATTATATTATACAGATTAAGGTCTGAAATAAAGTTTTTATTTTTAATTATTCCTTTATTTATTTGTATACAAATCTTTTACATTTTTAAATATTCCTGTACAAAATACTATAAAAAACATTTAAAAATATAAAAAATAGTAGGCCACCAGCACTGGGAACAGGGTTCGAGCTGCCGGTGGTCAGGGCTCGTGAGAGAGGAACCTCCTAACAATACGCGCCGTGTCTAGGAGTACCGTGCCAAGCCGCCAAGCGCGAGCCTCCTCAGATATTGGTCGAGGCTCTTGGCGATTAAGCCATTGGCGGACACGACTATCGGCACAATGACTGCTGTACTCACGTCCCACATGTCGACAACCTCGTGAGCCAGATCTAGATATTTGAATTGTTTATCTTTCTCCGCTTTCACGAGGTTCTCGTCATGCTGGACCGTTATATCAACAATCATTGCGCGACGCTCCAATCGATCTATCACCACAATGTCAGGCTTATTGGCAACAATAGTCCTGTCAGTGATGGTAGCAGGTCGATCCCAGTACAACGTGATATTACCAGTATCGAGAACCGGTTTTATTTTTTATTATTATGACTCATACAAGAAAAGTAGAAAATAAAACATTCAACATTTTCGTTCTAAGCAATTGTAAAAATATTTTTATTATTTGTTTGCATCAGACACAACAATCCATAATTTAGTTAGTAAGTACACTTAAAATAATGTTAGTAGGAAATCAATGAATCAGAGACAAATATGCATCATCATAAATTCTGGCTAGCCTTTTCCCAACTATGTTGGGTCGGCTTCCAGTCTAACAGGATGCAGCTGAATACCAGTATTTTATATGGACTGCCTATCTGACCTCCACAACTCAGTTAGTTCTAGGTAATACGATACCCCTTGGTAAAACTGGTTGTCAGACTTTCGGGCCACTGACTATCTTGTAACGACTATCAAAGATGAAATGACAGCCGGGACCAACGGCTTAACGTGCTTTCCGAAGCACGGAGGAAACTCGGTATGTTATGGATGGTCACCCATACAGGAACCAATCAAGCGAGGCTTAACCTGAAGATCGACCCGAGCGGCTGTTATAATGTAGCTCCAAAATATGCATCATATTATGATAATCATTCACTCAATGAAACGGTTATCATTCAATAATCTTAGCGAATCGAAAACCCAATATTCCGCAATGGCACTAAAAGCTTCAAAATCTAGATCCAGCGCTAGACTACCAAACTCCAGCGCGTTATATTATAATAGTCGGTTATTGTATGTCGCACGCGCGTGCCTGGCTTGTGTCTCACTGACGCAGCCCAGCTGGATTCCGATGCTACACCTGCTTACTGTTGCTTAGGGGGCATGCACACTGTTCCGAGCTATACGTGATGCTTTCCACTAGACAAGGTCATGTGATTAGGTCAAGGTGTGATCACCTGACCTTATTGGTGAGGTTCATCAGAAAGGTCAGGACTAGCAACCGGCGTGCGTGTATGACAAGATCAATGAACGTGGACGAGGCAAAAGGAGTATGTAAGGAACTTACCAGGTGGTGCTGGTGTGGTGGTGGTTTCTGACCATCCCCGTGGGGAAAAGGCGTGAGTTTATGTAGATATGTATGTGATCATTTGACTGGTATAGTATAGTATAGGCTGATGTTGTCAGTGCGGGATCGCTCTTCACCCTAAGCTTAAACGCAAGCGGCCATCGTACGGGTCGGAGACAATGTGAAATTCTTTCAACGATAACAATAATGGAAAATTCAAAAAATTATCGGATTTAAACTAGCTTAAGTAAATCCTGATGAAAGTAATTGTGTTTCACTGTCACATATTACAAAGATATAGCCACTTGTATATCGCTTTCAAACATTTTTTTTTGTATGTTAAACCACTGACATACGAGAAAAACATAGATTGTATTGAGACCCTGAACTGCAGATCGAAGTTCAATTGTTTATTTAACTTTGCGTAGCCTGTTCTGCCTAGTGCCAAGTTTTAATAACTGTTATTTATATTTATTTATTTACCGTAATATTCACTAGTCGGCCAGTGTGTACACTGCTCAAGCCCGCGTCTGTTGGTCTGCACAATGTTCCGCGTCATCCGTACTCACAACATCCGCCTGAAAAATTTAGTTTAGCACCATCTAGCGGACTTAGAACGAACTCATATTGCTGAGATAGGTTTCAGAAGGCTCACTCACCGAAGCAAATCTCACCATCATCAATCGTCGTCCTGCTGCAAAGTCAATGGATGGAGTTTTTTTTAAAGACCCAGATTTTTTTTTGATGTGAGTATTCACAGAGAGATTAGGTACTTATTCCAATCTTCTTAGCAATATTATATTGCTGGCAGAATGGGGAAGGCAGATCAAACTGATTGCAGATGGCGTGCATAGTTTAGTCCTAATCTGACCAATGCGGTCAAGCTATTTCGAAATTTAAAATGACATTGACAGAGTTTCAACCAATGACTATGCTTGGTACAAACTATGCTAACGCCATTAGATTTACAGTTGCCTTCTTCATTCTTATTCAACGAAAACTTTTACGTGCGTGGTACACCTTTATCAGAAAAATATTTGCGTAAGTCATCATCTGCCTAGCCTTTTCCCAACTATGTTGGGGTCGGCTTCGAGTCTAACCGGATACAGCTGAATACCAGTATTTTACATGGAGCGACTGCCTATCTGACCTCCACAACCCAGTTAGAACTAGGTAATAACATACCCCTTGGTAAGACTGGCTGTCAGACTTTTTGGGCCACTGATTATCTGTAACGACTGTCAAAGATCTACAAATGACAGCCGGGACCAACGGCTTAACGTGCTTTCCGAGGCACGGAGGGAACTCGGTATCTAATGGGTGGTCACCCATCCACAGACCAACCTAGGCAAGCACGGCTTAACCTACAGATTGATCCGAGCTGCTGTTATTATTTAGCCACGAGCTATTTGCGTAAGTACCTAATAAAAAAAATATTCATAACTCGAGAGTTAAATTTTCTCGTCTTTCCTTTGACTATCCGGAGTGAAACTACGTCTCTTATTTTCTTTCTTTCACACATAGATGATGACGCGTCCGTGCGTCACTGTTGCAGAACTACAGTGGCTGCCACGGATGTGTGCGCGTGTGTGTGTACGTGTATGTGTGTTGGAGCCTAATTGATATAGAGCGGCATTTCCCGTCTGATGTTTGGGTAAGAGATGCCTAGGATTCTTTTAAATTAGTTTTATTTGTTAGGAGTCTCATGGGCACCTACGATGATCGTTGTCTAATTTCGAGTTCTGCAATGTGTAGTAGGACCCTTCATGAAGCCGTCAACCAAGCACTCTGTAGATCAAACTAAGTAACTCTACGCAAAAAATATTGCTGGGAAATGACTTTTTTTGTGGGGTGAAAAATCGTTTTTCTGTAAAACTCAGTGTAACGCACTCCAAACATTGTGCTGATGAACGCACGGGTCATGTAGCAAAGTTAGAACATTAAAAACTTGTGAAAAAGTTGGAACAAAATCTCCGTAACTAGAAGGTTCCCAAGTATGGTCCAGAACAAAACAAAAAAAATATGACGGGGGGAACTAGTGCCTTTTGGTTTCGTTACGGGGGAGGGGGAGGGGTACCTACTTTAACACCCATTATTATTGCACATATTTAGAGAATGATAAAATTAGACAAACATCTGGCAAAAGTAAAATTATCTAATGGCTGGAAAATTCTGTACGAAAGTAACTCTAGTTTCCTTCGTTCTGTAGGAAAATAACTATTTAATTGTCCACAGTTTCCTTCGTTGGTCTAGTTGTAGATATTGCGATTTCCCCATGATTTTTCCAAAGCTAGAATTTTGCCCGGATGATGACCAAATGGTTTAGGTATGTCGCTTGTATTAAACTGGCAAAATAAGGTCGTCCTTTAAACTGAACTTCTTCCGTTTCTTAGTACTCCCAAGTAATCGTCACTCTAATACACCGAAGACCATAATCTCCTAAAGTTTCTCAGTAAAACAGTAGGTATAAGTGGTAGTATTCCAATTACGTGCGAAAGTAAAGATTGTATTGGATTTGGCGACACCTGCGCCGGGAGCGCACCTGTGCAGGGGTGGCAGGGGGCCCGCAGTGCCACCCCACGGGACTTACTACGAGCTCGATAGAGGACGATTTATTGGAGTACGTTTTTGAAGAGAAACGTCGAAGTTATGAAAAACTAATTATAGATAGAGATTTTACAATGGTGTTTTGTTTGAAAATCAATTGAGAGATATCCTAAACCAACTCTACAATTTTATTAGTGTATGGGCGACCGACCGTGACAGACCGAAAACCTAAGAGAAAAAAATGGAAAAAAAGAAAGAAAATAAGAATTAGAAGAAAGAATGAAGAAGAGATGAATTAACTCTCTTCTTTCACTTTCAGGCTGCTCGTCGTACTGTAGCTGCCCATGCCATCTCTCACAGTGTTGGCCTAAGGACCAAGACGAGTAACAACAGGCGTCATATTGTGAGATTTCAAAGAAGCGGTAATTCGCAACGACAAATCGTGTAAAAAGTGAAAAATCCCACAGAATATTTCTCATTACTAAACTAAAACAGATGGAAAAAAAGAAGTTAAAATAAAACTAAAAACCCGACTGCGGTAAAAAACACATTTAATTTATTTCCTTTCTTTTGCGTCGTATCTCGCAATTTCGCAACTCACTCACCTTGCTTTCCTATCGAGTAGTAACAGAGGTAGGGGCCAACACACAGGTGCGTGGCGTTGAAAAATATCATATTCCTCTCCCCCCACAACTGTTGAGCACACCAGCGGCTTACAACCGTGATTTACACAAGTATTTATTAAATTATTGATTGCCAACACTTTACCGAATACAACCATATTTTTTATATCCCTGGGCCACATCTGGTTAGGCTGGAAATCGATTCCAGAATTCCAACATAGTTGGGATATTGGATGAGGTTTGAAACTAGTGTGATCAATTAGGTTTTTGAACTGGACAGTGGACATGTAAGGTGACTTTACCCGCTTTGTTTGGTATACCATTCGTCATATACTTCCAGGAGTTTACTGGGCGTTAAGAGAGAAACTATGTGATATATAGAGAAAAGGGTCAAAGGTATATTTAGGAGAATACAAAACTGCACTTTTCGTACTTATTTTTTCAAACCTGTGGGTGTGAAGTGACATTCACAGCTATAACGATGAACAAAACATAAGAAACGGACTAGTACCTCGTTGGTCGCAAGCGCGACTGCTAAGCGTGAGGTCCTGGGTTCGATTCCCAGATCGGGCAAAATGTTATTGGGTTTTTCCATCAGGAATTTCTCAGTAGCAGCCACGGAGTCGTGGATTACGCCTGGTTGATGGCAATAGGCTCGCCTCGTATTACATGGGACTTAAACATAACTGGCGAAATGTGAAAGTACTATTGATACACGTCTGCTTAACCCTGCGGGAATTACAGGCGTGATGTTATGTTTTGTGAAAAGTAACAAATGTATTAGATTGGGATAAGCTAGCGGAAAGATTGCATTGTATTGTTTATCGCAAATCCACATCCTAAGCGCGTATTTTGCGTTCCGAAAAGCAGAGATCGATTTTGTTGAAATTCGTTGTAAATACGAAACATTATGAAAGCGAATCCCACTTGCTGGACCTCCTGGTCCCTTTATTTGGGGCCAAGGTGTTCTGTCTAGAGTTATCTAATATCTTCGTCAATATCACCTATAACTGGAATGAGGAGCAGAACCCTCAAAACAAAAAACCCCGTCTCTGAGTCACTCATTGCAATCCCGTATGCATAGACAGATCAGAAACAAACCATGCAATACAAAATACTAATATTTATACATTTTAAAATAAACTTGTATGAGTTTATCGAATGTTTTGTCTGTTTCTACATTTCGGTCTAGAATTACAGGTAAGAATGTAGACTGCAATCAAGGCGGCTGTGTGCTCCAGACACGTCTGTTTTGTGATAAATATTTATTATTAACGGGATGAAAGCTCGGTTTGTATGTTTAATGTAGTTCTCGAGTGAGTGAAAGATGAAGTCTCGGTATTAGAACTCACTTTGCTTCACGGAAGAATAGACAAAATGACAGATTGTGAAAAGAAATCTGTCATTTTGTCGACACAATCTGTCATTTTGTCTATTCTTCCGTCAACGAAACCCGTTTCTACGGTGGTCATGCTACGCGTGCAGGAGGTTGGAGTTTTGAAACCTTGCAAACGTTTATAATTGTTGGATCGGGTCGGTCTCGACCTCAGGCGATGCAACTTGCGTAACATTTCACTAGTTCCAGCTCGAGTGTACCGTCGGCGTCGCATCGCATGTCTTTTCAATATAATGTGGTGGCATGCTTTTTTTTTTTCACGCTATCATGCGAAAGAAAGCGGCCTCCTTACTACAGCGCCTGCATGGTAGTGACAACAGCATTTTAAAGATCTATGGATTAACAGAATTATGAACGATATAGTCTGAAATAAAGTTTTTTTTTTAACCATCTTCTTTCCTTTTAGCTGTCGTAACACGCGTGTTGCTTACGCCTGCCGCTTGTAGCTTTAGTAATGTGTGCTAGAATACCCCGCGTAAAAAATGTCGTACGTACGTGCGTTTAAATGCGCGGGACCCAAGTCCGCGCCCCCGCGCCGTGTCAGCAGCCCGTGTGCTGTGGGCGTACGTCATTGGCACTGGTCTTGCAGCGACAGGTAATGTAACAATGAGAAGTTTAACAATACATACTAGCACAGCCAGTACATTCCTTTCAAAGATACTTCACCTTTGTAGGAACCTAATAGCAAGCTGATTGCAAAATCACTTTGAGACTTGTCGCTGTCAGCAACACAATCGCAACCTTATTTTAAGAGCGATAAAGGTGTTCACTGTTAACAGTGACACAAAGCCAGAGGTAAACTGACTACGAGAAGACTTTAACATGGGTATGATGCAAAATAAGTGACTGGAAGGCCAGTGACAGGTAAGTCGACAAGATGGCACACATTTTGTTGTTATTGTACGGTTTTTGATCATACGCAGATACTAAATCAGTTAAACATTTTATAAGACATTCAAAGACTAGAGTGTTAGTTAGTACTTTGGTTCATCCCTGCTGTCAGTATACCATGTCTCAACGATCAGTCCCACATCATACCATTCATTTTACCGATATTCACAGGTAGCTTTAAGTGGTATTCACTTTCCATTCGCTTGGAATCTGATTGTTTACCAAACATTAAGAGAGCCAAGTACACAAGAATCGAATCAAATCAACCACCAAACGCGAAGACTCAGAAGCACTATTAAGGCCACATAAAACTAGATTGATGGTAACACAAACTGTTATTACAGGCTGTCCAGTGTAATGGCTGCATAACGCAGGCGGCGCCGCGGTGCGCAGCTAGTGCGGGAGTAGATATAAGACAGAGACCTCACTGCATACTAGAGCGCAGCCCTGACTGGGGGCCTTAAATGCATTTGAGGTCATAGGATAGTCCGGTTGAGAAGTATTGCAACCTTAAAGAGTTGAATTGCGAGTGGCCATATAAAAAAAAAAAACAAAAAAGAGCACTACGATTGTCAGACAAATGTTTTGCTGGGGAGTTTGTTACGCCTCTTCTCTCCAGCTAAAAGACTCAAAAGTGATTAAGGACAAGCATTTTGAGGGACTGTCTCACATAATTTTTGACGTTCAAAAAGTTCTGATTCTAAGTCCAATTTGAATAAATGTCTTTTGATTTCACATTCGATGAGTCTATGCGAGGAATATATTGGTATGGGTCTCAACTCGGAAAAGCAGCGCAAATTGATAACATGGACTCGGCGCATGATTCTAAATCAACTGTACAAATTATTCGTGGGTTATTAAACATTTCGTGCGTGATTGCACTATGTAAACAAGGCCCTCCAAAAAACCGCCAAAGTGAGATTTGTGTGGTCTGGTGAGAGTTTATGCGAAGCTCAGTCTCTGTTCCATACACTACTCCGTGCACGCAGGAATAGCGCGCACGCCCCCGGAACATATGCGTGCTGTATGCCGCACGTGCGCTTGTTTACAGCAGCGCGTCACGACCATCTGGGAGTCACGAGCCTAGAGAGATTTGAGGAGGCAGTCTGATTGCTGGAAGCCCGAAGGTCTGACAACCTGTCTTACCAATTAGTATCGTGTTACTCAGTAACCGGGTTGCGGGGTAAGGGGAGTTACTACTTCCTTTTACAATATCAGTAGTGCTTACATGTTTCGGAAGTACCATCTCAGGGTTACGCCTCATCTACTCGTAGCATCACGGAATCGCATTATGCCAAGCTACAATCCTTTTCTGAAACAGAGCGGCTGCCGAGCGCACTGTCGATGCTGCTGCGTGATAGCATTCGCGCCCTGTTGATCGCTCTAGCAAATGACGGCTTTGAGCGACAGAAAACGATAGGAACATGGATAAATCGACTAAGTTGCTAGATGAGGCGCAATCCTTACTACCGTAACATAAAAACAATACTGGACCATCTTTTAAAATCATGGAGCGAACCACATTATAAATAGGAAGTTCCTGATGGAAAAATAATAGTTTGTCCGACCTGGAAATCGAACCCC
The DNA here is from genome assembly GCA_905220335.1 of Noctua pronuba. NCBI lineage: Eukaryota > Metazoa > Arthropoda > Insecta > Lepidoptera > Noctuidae > Noctua > Noctua pronuba. Next base: position 902,216 of record LR999913.1, read on the forward strand.
GGACCTCATCCTCTGTAGTAGCGCTGGCGACCACTAAGCCTACGAGGTAATCCTGAAATGTCATAATGGTTATTCTAAGTGGTGTTATTCTAGTGCTAGGTGTTCAAGCAGGTAGGAGCTTTTATCAGCAAAACGATGGAAGTGAACTCGTTATAGATATACGAGTGAGGTGGTTACGTCACGAACATCTGTGAGCGACACTGAGCTACGAAATCTAAATATACGGTACGAAATAGAGAGTGCACCAACACATACAAAATACGACCGTTTCTGCAAGCAGGTTATTATTCGGTAAAATAATTAATGTTCGAGTATTTAGACTGTCGATCATCATCTGCCTTTTGACAACTATATTGGGGTCGGCTTCCAGTCTAACCGGATGCAGCTGAATACCAGTATTTTACATGGAGCGACCTACCTGGGCTCCAGTCTCCACATACCAGTTAGTACTGGGTAATACGATACTCCTTGGTAAGACTGGTTGTCAGACTTTCGGGCACTAACTACCTGTAACGACTGTCAAAGATCAAAAATGAGGTAACGGTAAGTGGTCACCCATCCACAGACAAACCTTGTCAAGCACAGCTTAACCTTGAAGATCGAACCTTGCGGCTGTTATTATTTACCCACGAGCTCCCCTTACACAGTCGATCAATATTCGATCATTTCGGCAGAGGAAAAGTGAAAGCGCTTCGTATTTCTACAGCGACATTTAAAATTTTCGCCATAAATTTTTCGATAGCTTATGTCAATCCAATTTATGACTTTTCTATCATCATTATCGCTGATAGAATGTCACTAGTTTTCCCTGGAAAAGTTCTGTCATAAAAAACTAACCGTCGATGTAAGCAAGCGCGTTATGCGACTTTTATAACAGTATTATAAGGTTTAAATTGCAACTACTAAAACAATCTGAAAACACAGGTATTCCAAACATTTTCTTGCTCCTTGAACTACTAAAAGTAGTGTGGTGTTTCCTTCGAGCGGTGCTTGTCCGACCAGATGGCCGTGACGTAACGCACAGCTGGACGGATGTGTGGCCGGCACGCGCCACTGTGTGCACGGTTGTAGCCATGCTGGTGTATCGTGGACCGGAGAGAAAGGTCAGTGGCATTGGTCTAATTGAATGTGATGAGCGAGGGAAAGAATATTTTGTAAGTAACGGCGGAAATGGTAAAATTAGTGTCGGTTTTGGATTTAAAGGCGTTGTTTTCAGTTTTCAGTTTTGAGGAGCTCGTGGGTAAATAATAACAGCCGCCCGGGTCGATCTTTAGGTTAAGCCACGCTTGCCTAGTTTGGTATGTGGATGGGTGACCACCCATTACATACCGAGTTTCCTCTGTGCCTCGGAAAGCACGTTAAGCCGTTGGTCCCGGGTGTAATTTCTAGATCTTTGACAGTCGTTAGGTTGTCAGTGGCCCAAAAAGTCTAACAACCAGTCTTACTAATTACCCAGTACTAACTGGGTTGTGGAGGTCAGATAGGCAGTCGCTCCATGTAAAATACTGGTATTCAGCTGCATCCGGTTAGAATGGAAGCTGACCCCAATATAGTTGGGAAAAGGCTAGGCAGATGATGTTTTCAGTTTTCAGCTACTAAATGAGGAGTTTAATGACCATGCAGTCTTATAGCAAGCTAACACTGGCAATAAGTCGGGTGTTGAGTGAAGTGTAAAGCGATTTTCAAACATGAGCTCTGAAACCGTGAAACTATAATTGTTGTTGACTGTTAACGGTCATAGTACGGGCCCTTTTTTTTAAACTAGATCTGAGTTTGGTCTTCTTTTTTCAAATATCTTTTTTTTTTAAACTAGATCTGAGTTTGGTCTGCGAGAAACAAATGAACAACAATCTTCTAAATTCGAAACACAATGCAATTTTCCTTACTTTATGAAATAAAGAAAGATCCGTTAAAAAGGATAATGAAATAACACCGTGGATAACACGATGCAAGCCGGAACACAGTTCCCTTCCGATTACACAGTTAGCACCTGTGACAATCACATAAAGTTAATCCACGTAGTTATTTCTTCTCAATATAGTCTAGCCTCGTGTCTAGGTTCGTAGTACGCGCGAACACTGGAGCAATTTCCGCGACTCACAGATGCATTTGATGAAGAGGGTTACTGACACTGTTTTACATGCTATTATTTCTCTTGATTGTTATAGTATATAGCTCATTTTACTTTGGTATCTGTATAAGATGGGCATAGGAGCATGTGGTTTGGTATAACCAAAGAGAGATACCCGGCAGTGGGAAACGATGATGATGAAGAAGGAGGACTAGTTTTTGAGTTTGTGAGGATGGATGGATGGATGATGACTGAACGGATTTGGATGTAACTTGGCACAGAGATAGTTTATAACCTGGATAAATACATAGGAAACTTTTTATCCCGGTAGTACGATCCTTTGGGACGATTACCGAACTACACGCGAGCGAAGTCGCGTACATAAGCTAGATAAAAAGATAGAATATACATATTATATGCTTTATTTTTCACCAAAATAATAATTATGGAGAACTGTTTTAGGTTCCTACACATGACTAAAATTGAGCTTGTCTGCAGCTGCCTTGTTGTTCTATAGGTTACAGAGGCTACTTATAGAGTCTGGAGATCCTCAGGGCAGTGATACAATAGCGACCGAAAAGGTTACTCGTAGAGGGACTTTTCGGAGGGGCTAATCGGGTTATTTTTTAGGGTTAGGTGAAAAACCCCAGAATAAAGTTTAACCCGTATTATAGGGTCAATCAGTTTACTATTATGTGTTCACACACAGAGTTCATTTTTGTACAAAAAAAAATAAGCAAGAAAGTTAGCCCGCGGTCGGAGCTTGTCTGGTTTATCAGCAATATTTAAATGGTGATAACAAAACTCACTTGCATGCAATATTGTTACTCATTCGTTGTTTAAACTGCACAAACAATCAAGCTATACCCTTAACAATCAGACATCTATTTATCTACTAACTTTACAATTATCGTCGGACACAATACGCGCGGAGGGCAGCTGTCGCCGACATTAATATAAAAAAGATTCAGCGCCGCCAGATGGCAGCACTGCTTTCAATTTGTACGGTAATCCGCCATGTTTGAACCGGGGGGTAGCAGTGTAATGTTAGATACTGTTTTGAGAAATACAGATCCCAGTTGTAAATGACCCTTTGTGCCTATTGGCCTGGCTCTGTTCTGTGTCCTGATATGGAAGAAAAGAAAAGATGTCTTTTTCTAATTCTTATGCTGATCAATTTTGTTGCGGGATCCCAGACAGGTGAATTTTGCGCCAAGCTTGACGACCTCCTGAAAGTCAGTGTTCTTTTGAATAAACACTAACCGTGTTCATTTGAGCTTTCAGGAGTCGCAGTGGTTGGGAGAAGTGTGGTGAGCTTGTCCAAAAAATAAATACACTAGCATTTTGCCAGCGACTTCGTCCACCCCCTATCGCATGAGAATTTTGAAAAATTAATTAATTATCTTTATTTCTTTGTGTGGGTCGTCAGAGATCTGAAATTCTGCCAACCAGTCTTTCCGAAGGGTGACGTACTACCACACCACCCAGTCAGGTCCTTTCGTTTTCAGTGATATTGAATTCCCAGAAATTGAAATTACTTGAAAATGTGTGCGTCACACAACAAGGCTTTGCTACCAGTTCGGGGAATAGGAGAGTGATATTTTGTTGTAAATAAAGTGAAGCGTAGGCGCACTATTCACCTCTCCCACGTGAAATACAGAGATGGATGGAGGGATGGTGATTATGAAGTTGTTTTGTTGTGTATTCCTCGAAAGAGGTGTGCAGAGAAGGGTTGTTCAACATCCTGAGTAGTGGAACAGAATTTCATGGAAACCGTATTTATTTAATGTTCAGTCACAACTTTTGATATAGGAACAAATACACACAGAACGAAATGGAATGGTTGCTATCCATTTCAATTTCAGACAATCAAAATAGACTAAACAATTGCTCATACAGGTACAGACAACGTGCGGACACGGATCCGGACATAGAAACTGACAGTTGATGTACTTTTTCGGTTTTTCATGATTTATTCCGATAGACTCGTACATCATGTGCAACAAAAATACACTGGGAGCCACTGCGATGCACTGTTTTTATTAAACTCACAAATTAATGAAATTACAATTTAACACAATAACACTAGGCACAATGAATGTGGTAGTTCCGGGACGTCTCAACTCCGCTTCCCCAACCAGGACTAATTTCGCTTGTCTTATTTTTAATATTCGTTTTTACCACTGACGCGCTTGCGATTCTTTTTGTGTCCGTACTTATGACCGGATCCGACATACTGAAGTATCTGACTGTGTCCAGTGTCCGCATCCAGTCCGAAATCTTTACAATACGGTCTGTCCGTACGTTTACATCGTCCGAAACCATTTAGCCATTAGCCCCCTAACACGCAACTGTTTAACAGCCCCACAACATAGGATTGAAAAGTGCAAACATATAAATCGCGCGCACCATCTGGTCGCCTCGCTCGCCGCGCGTTGTCCAAACACACGGACGGACAAACAAACATTTATATATGTATGTGTCAGGATCATTTGGGATTTTCACTGCAGTATAACGTTTGTGCGGATTTAGGTGATCTATGCTGGCTTTAGGTGCGGATTGTAGTTAGGTTAAAGCTTTAAACTAGAAGGTTAACATAATATCCCGCATGTAATCCCCAAAGGGTTACGCAGAGGTGTACCCACATTTCGCCAGTTTTTTATAGTCCCTATTAATAGGGGGCGAGCCTATTGCCATCCCAAAAAGATTCAAAAAGAGGTCAGTTTTCTGTTTGAAAACAGTTTGGCAGTATGACCAATACCAATTGTTCTACGTATACTTTTGCTAAGTGACAAAAATATCAAGAGCAGTAAATTCAAGCCGCTAAATTAGCGCTTGGTTACAAGTTTATTTATTTTCTCTTTAGTTACAATCTAATATCTTTTCCGTCAAATTAAAATTTAAAATTTCAAGGGTCCAAAAAGGCCCGGTAACACATTGCCCAATCTGGGAATCGATTCCCAGATTGGGCAATGTGTTACCGGGCTTATCCATCAAGAATTTCTATCCATTTTTGATTGATGCTCACCCCTATTGCATGGGACTTATGCCCCTATTGTGTTACTGGCAGACTATAGGTACAACTCTGCTTTATCCCAAGAGGGGATCACAGGCGCAACGTTGTTTTATGTTATGTGAAAGTTAAAAATGCCCACGAGATTACAAAAGGATACTTTACTAAACATTCCACTAATGATTACCCTGCCTGCAAAAACAACAAAAAATAAAGCGTTCATCACCCATCACAAACTATCTATTAACAAAAAAACAAATCCTAGTCATTCTGACACACATGCAAACAAAAATAAAATATAATTGAAACTATTGCGTAGCAGTAGGCCTACGCGTGTAGGACTGGCGTAGGCCGTAGCAATTTGCTACGGAATGTTGCAGGCTACATTGCTACAACGCTACGCATGTGCTACGAGTCTCGTAACTTATTAAAATATTGTAATATTGTTTTGTTTTTACAAACTTTATTTAGGAGGCACAATTAGTATAATATACGAAGCCGTTTTTTATCGGTGGTGACAGATATACGATATTATTACCACTTGTGGATGAAATATTGGTGATAGTAATTTTTAAGATTATTTAAGATTAAGATTATTTGTTATTTCTTGAGCAATCAGGACAAAACCCTTTGCCCACTTAGATCGTGTTAACATCATCTTAACATCACGCCTGTAATCCCCGCAGGGTAAGGCAGAGGTGTACCTAATAGTACGCCCGCATTTCGCCAGTTATGTTTAAGTCTCATGTAATAGGGGGCGAGCCTATTGCCATTTGATCGTGTCTTCGTCATGAATAGTTCTTCTTGGAAAACTTTACTATTTGTCGCAATAAAGAAAAGGTATTTTAGAGGATGAGGAACAAAGTAGAAAAGTCCATATATTCTCCATTAAAAAGATAGCGATAGCAGATAACTCTGCTTGACGTCAGATTACGTTGCGACACAGTTGACGCAGTGGCTAAGCGATTGACTGCTGCACGGCGTGTCGCGGGTTCGAATCCTGCAAGGAACAAATATTTGTATGGTCTACAGGTAGCTGTACTGTATGTTTCTGTATGTGAGTTTAAATGTTACAGGATACAGTAGAAATTCCTTGGCTGGGGCAATGTTTAAAAAAAGATGCCGTGACGTCTGACAGGGGAGAGTGGAAGAAGAAAACGTGTTGCGTCGACCCCAAGTAGAATGGGACAAGGGCAGAAAGATGATGGTTTTTAATTTGTGTTAATTTTACCCAAAATGCAGCGTATTCATATTTCATTTAATCACTAACTGACAATGTGACAAACGAAACCACTGATGGGGTCTACAAAAACGATATTTTGCTAAGGAAGGATCTTTGAAAATTCACCCCATAAACGGGTTGAAAGTTCGCCATTTTTGCGCGTAAGAAACCCCTTGAGGCACAACACCTAGTTCATAGAAAAAGATACTTAAAGGTTTGTTCAGCATTCTCTGAGCAATACACCTTGCTGCCATCCTGCTGACGAGCTAATACTTTTAACAAGGCATGTGCTATTCGCTAGACTATTAGACAAAAGACTAAAATAATAGAAATTATAGCCATAACTTTCTTAAAAAGTTAAGTAGACGTAACATAACATAACATCACGCCTGTAATCCTCGAAGGGTTTGGCAGAGGTACGTGTACCTAACAGTACTTCTCCATTTTTGTTTAGGAACCATGTAATAGGGGACGAGCCTATAGCCATCAACCGGGTAAGCGGACAGTTTGTTAATATCAGTAAATTCGATCTAGATTTTGGTTTATAATAAAGATAAAATGAAAATACTTTCACACTATCTTGACATAAACAAAAGATCTACATTATGTAACACAACACTAAAACCACAAACAATTGATCATTACAACACTCTCTGGTCAACCCGTTCTAAAACATTGTGTTCCCATATTGATATAGCGGGTGAACACTGGGGATGCAGTGCAGGGGGGTGGGGGTGAAAGGGGATGAAAAATACAGCTCAGCTGGTTCCGTCACACGCACGCATTGTGCTGGGAGCATGTTGTTTATAATATACGGGTTGAGGAGATAAAGGGAACAGCGCTGTGGAGTGTGATTGAAAAGGTCTGAGTACCTTGTGAGCTAGCATCTAACAAGATGATTATATGAGGAATAGTCAGGGGTTTCAACGTTGATTTGTAGTGGTAAATTATGGAAGTTTAGGTTACTCAATACTCAATCAATTCTTTATCTGATCTCAATCTCGTGAAATCTTGTGGCTAAATAATAACAGCCGCTCGGGTTGACCGTCAGGTTAAGCCGCGCTTGCATAGGTTCGGCCGTGGATGGGTGACCACCCATTGTATACCGAGTTTCCTCCGTGCTTCGGAAAGTATGTTAAGCCATTGGTCCCGACTACAAGAGTTAAACCGTTGGTCCCGGCTGTCTTTTGTAGATCTTTGTCAGTTGTTTCGGGTAGTCAGTGGCCCTAAAAGTCTGACAACCAATCGTACCGTAACCAAGAGGTATCTTATTACCTAGTACTACTGACCTCCACAACGCAGGCAGTCGCTCCATGTAAACACTGATATTCAGCTGCATCCGGTTAGACTAAAAGCCGACCCCAACATAGGTGGGAAAACGTTAGGCAGATGATGTATTGCAATTTGTAGTTATGTATATTTTTTATTTTGTGTGCAATAAAGAATAAAAGAATAAAATATTTATTTATTTTTGTTGTAGTTGGGTCACAAATAATGGTGATAAAATAAAAAAAGTATCTTTACAACATACCTACATACAAAATCTATTATTCTCTCTTTTATTGTACACTTAGAGTGTAATAATAAAAGAGAGAATAATAGATTTTAGCATTGCTTGTTTATGCATGTAAAAATGATGTTTGCAAACGCACCCACAACCCATTAGTGATTGCAAGTGTTGCTTTGTTCCTTTACATAATAACAAGCGCCTTCCAGTTGAAAGCTCAAAACAATTGCACACCACTAATTCCTACTATTTATTTTTAAAAGCTTTAGTTTAAAGTTGACTACCTTGTTGGTTTAGTGATCGCAAGCGACTGTTGAGCATGAGGTCCTGGGTTCGATTCCAACGTCGGGCAAAGTTTTATTGGGTTTTCCATCACGAATTTCTCAGTAACAGCGATGGAGTCTGGATTTGTGTCCGATTGTTGGCAATATTCTCGCCCACTAGTACATGACATAAATCTAACTAGCGAAATGTGATTGTACTATTAGGTACTCCTCTACCTAATCCTTCGGGGATTACAGGCATGACCTCTCTGTGCTTGTGTGGATGGCCAATATCCACGTTCCTTTGCCAATCCAGGAGTTACCGGCGATGGGACCAATATTGTCTGTGCATCAAGTCTCTTGAGTTGCAATTTTAATACGAGGCCACGAGACATAGCAAGCTTGGCATATCAGCGTGCTCAGAAACGACTTAGTCATACTTAAGGGTGTGGTATAGACTAGACCATCAAACTGAACCTCTGTCTCCATGGGACCAACATCGTATAATCGAGAAATAGTAATCACCCTTAAGTAAGACTACACCCTTTCTGTTACGCGCTGTATAATAATGTTAGGTAGCTATCTATGTACGGAACCGCGTTCATTACGATGTGGTAATGTAACATCAACACGGGCAGTCAGCTGGCGGTTCCCGCGCCACTGAACCCTAATGCCACGACCGGTCTAATTCTAAGGAGTGATTCTAAATTAGACAGGTTTCTTGGGATCTATGTAAATGAGGGATATTAATTGTTTCTCATGGAAAAACCTAATGACAATTTTCCCTTCAGATACTGGTGAAATGAGGGTGTGTACTATACATGCGTGATGTTAATGTGAATTAATTCATGGATGCAGTTGAATACCAGTATTTTACATGGAGCGGCCGATTTATTGTCTGACCTCCACGACTCAGTTAGTACTGAGTAATATGATACACCTCGGCTGATTGTCACATTTTGAGATATTAATTTTAATGGTTAAACTATGAACTGTCTTGTGGCCTACTAATTACATTGCGGAGTAGTGATGAGTGTTTTCCCCGTCATTGCGATATTTTTTTGTTCCGGAACATACCAGGGAACCTTCTCGTTACGGAGATATTGGAGGTCAACGTTCCAGCTTCTTCACAAGTTTTTTTTACTTTAAATAGCTCCACGACCCGTTTACTATTCAATGCATCCATCAGCACAATGTTTTGAGTGCGTTACATTGAGTCCTCCCGAAAAACGTGATTTTTTCATCCCAAAAAAAAAAAGTCGTTTCCCAGCTATATTTTTTTCGTAGAGTTACTTAGTACATCAATACATAAGGCTTGGTTAACGGCTTCGTGTCCCTTCACATTTATTTGACCTCTGACATCAGCAAGCCAACAGTAACATTATTGGAACAAGAATAAAGATGTTGCAATGTTGCAAGTTGCAGCAATTTAACAGCGACCTTCATGTTCATGGAAATAGAGATCAATATAACTTTGACAGACTTGTCAGCAGTAGTAAGCAACTCAACAGCCAAGCTTGTTATAACGAGAATATCAGAGGTAATTTTTGTTTCCACTAAGTCTTAAAAGATTGTGGGATTCGTTCATTATCTATCACCACTCCAAAGACTTCTTTACTGTCTATGACGATGTTTGTTTTCCATCTCAAAAAGGATAAGTTTGTGTTACCCAGTATATAATAAAAAACAGGGCAATGAACCAACTGTTACTGTTATCCGGTGTCATTCCACGGCTGGGCAAAGGCCTCTCCCATGACTTCCAAATCTTTCGGTCTAGGCCTAATGTGCACTACTGGTCGCTGGTTCTGTACAGCTCGTCCTGCCACCTCCTGCGAGGTCAGCCGCGACGCTTTCTGGCTGTGTGGTTTTTCTGGCCCACAGCTGGTCGGCAAAGGCAGACATGGGCAGCCCAGTCCTACCAATCAACACCTTTCCTTAATTTCTGTCGTCACACTACCTTTCCAAATAACTTCAAACATCCACTACGACCATAACTTAAAAGAAAATCAATGGAAATGTATCGAAAATTCGCCTCCTTATGGAACCAATATTTACGTTGCAAACTATTGCAGTACACGCCATACATTGCGGGCTGGCACAGTGCGTCGGTTGGCTGCTGTTGGCTAAAGCGGCGATGTATATGGCATGAGCTGAGCGGGTCGGCGACGTCAGGTGCGGCCGACGGCGCCGCGGGTTTGGCAAATTTTAATGAATGTCGACGATGAGTTTGTGTTGCTGGATGTGGTTTTGTTAATGACAGCAAGAAAGAAATAAAAAAAGCATTTTACCCAGGTTTGCACACAACGTTACAAGTTATGCTGTGGCTATAACGTTATTTCTGTCAATTTCACACAACTGTCAAAGTACTAACGCACAATAGAACATGTCTAACTCACAGCACGTGCTTAATAACGTTTACAGATTTCGGTCTTTGCGAATGAAAAAATTGCAGTAGCAAAAAAAAAGATACTCTTTTTTAAGGTCGTAACGTTTACTTACATAATCACCTCCTTTTTTAGAAGTAGGTTAAAATACAACACTATTAAGTTCGATTTGATTAAAAATGCACCCTTAGTTCTTAGTATTGAAATTGTTCTCAAAGCTTCCATGACGTGCAAATAATGTTGAACTCAGAATTGACACCGTAAACACAGACGCTTACAAACAGATTTAAAGCAGATCAATGAAGTAATTAGAATGAGTTTCTTTATATAGACATCTTTGAGCTGACTTTTTAAAGCTGTTGCAGACGGCATGGCCCACTACGCCCACCCTACGCACAAAACCACGCTCCTACCCCATCCAGCATCCCCCTACATCCACGTAGGTCGCCATGTGCCTGCGAGAGGCGTGTTATACGGGATTTCATTTAGGAAAACGTATAACATCGTCAGGCTTAACGCTAATGCGAATTTTTATGCGCGACTTTAAAAATATGTCGCCGGCCAGCGCGACATGTTGCTGCCTTATTGAGAATAAGTTTGGAGAAGAAATTGGAGGAATTCTTGGGTGGACCGAGTTCAAAGATGGCGATTCAGAGCGTATTTAAATTTCATGTTGGTTTATTGGTCAATTAAGCAGTTACTCCATGTCCAAAATACAGCTGCATCCGTTTAAATTGGAAGTCAACCTCAACATAATTCAAATACTGTTTTAAGCTTTCACGGTTTACAACTAAACCTATACTGTCACTTACGGGATATCTTCCGTGATTGTTCATTATTTTGAGCTCCCGATAATTCGACGCTGTTGCAAGCGCCATGATCGCGGGTTGACTGAGCATCGACCCGCGATCATCATCATCAAAATAATGAACAATCACGGAAGATATCCCGTAAGTGCAGTATAAGTTTGCTCAACATAATTGTTAAAAAGCTAGGATGATGATTGGTTTTTGAACGAAGTGGGTGAATAAAATTGATTGACTGTTGACTATTTTATGGGTTGCGCACTCGATGACCGCATGGAGAAAGCATCAGGTGAGCGTGGGTCCCGTCCCAGGTATACTTTTGTTTGAAGCTTTTGTATCTGAAACCGTCGATACGAGCGAAATTCTTGTGAACAAGGTGTCGGTAACGTTTTTTTAAATTATTAACTCTATTACTCGTACTTGATGATGATGACTGTCACTGATTTTGGTTAAATACTTTGCTAATAGAGTCTGACAACCAGTCTTACCAAGTGGTACCGTATTACCCAGTACTAACTGGGTTGTTGACGTCAGGTAGGATAGGCAGTCGCTCCATATAAAATGCTGGTATTCAGCTGCATCCGGTTAGACTGGAAGCCGACCCCAACACAGTTGGGAAAAGGCTAGGCAGATGATGATGAGATGATGATTTTGCTAATAGAGTAAATACGTATTGTATAGTGTATTGGATGTACCGAACTGCTCCAATTGCCAATTACAATGGCATTGATCTCTTTACTCCAAAAATACACCATCTTCAAAACTCCTGCAATAACTGCTGCGACGTCCACAACAGCATCAAAAGCTCCAGTATTTTGGGCAGAACATACTCGTATCAACGAATCAATTTAGGGGTCTTCAAATAAATAAACGGTTTGGCCCCGCTGCGGTTGACAGCCGCCTGCTAGGGATGGCGGCGCAGATGTTACCACCCCCAAACACCCCCGTCCACCCCCACAGCCCGCCCGGGGGAAAGGATTACAATTATCGATGTTACGGAAAAAATGGGGGCGAGTTTTTTGATATTATTTTAATATCTTTTGTGTTTAGTTGATTAGCTTAATGCGGGTGCCGATGATAAGTACCCTTGTATGGTATCAGTGTGGCTGTGTGTGTGACAGTCATTTACGCCTCCTTTGTGTTGAAACTAAGTAAAAAGAGTCTTAAAAATAATAATAAAAAAAACAATATGAGCTTTTTTCGTTTCGTTCGTTTGAAAAGTTTTATAATAATATTAGAAATAAACAGTTTTTTTTCTTTTTTATAAACGTTGCCCCACACTAGGAATTACTCTTGTATCGTGGGTAATTGTTTATGACTCAGGTAAAACATAAGCAAGTACATTAGTTATACACAAGTTAAGACGTCATAAGTGGCTTAAAATATTACCTTGTGCTAGTTTTCGTACATAGTTAGTCCGTATCTTGTGGCTCACTGAATCCATTTTAAGCCAAAAAATACGAATTTCTTTTCTGTTGAAGAAATATAAATTTATTTTCTATTGAACTTATCTTGCTACTACGATAACTATCGAGCAGTTTTTTCCCAGTTGCCAATAATTCACAAATCAAAGTAAACAATGATTTATGGCTGAATGCAAACTAAGGGGAAGGCTGGGGGTAACAGCTGGCTCAGTTATTAAAATAAGTTAAAGTCACAGCACAAAGTATATGCAGCCACTGTAGCTCTGTAATGGAGTGAGGCGTGCGATTGACTGGCTATCGAAACTTCACAGTATAAAGGATTTTCTTTGAACAATTTTATGTTATTTTAACTGTAAAGGGACCTTTTTTGTAACGCTTTGTGGAGCTGTTTTTATTTAAAATTATTCAAACTCAAAACTCAAAGCATTTATTTCAATTACACCATTACAGGCACTTTTGAATGTCAGAAAAAAACAAAGAAACCGAAGTACTGCAGTTGCCCATTCCAAGGTACTCCTTGGAATGGGCAACTGCAGTACTTCGATCTACTGATCTCTATGAAGAAGAATGAGCAAGAAACTCCATGGACACACTATTCAATTTCATTTCTATTTCATCATCTGCCTAGCCTTTTCCCGACTATGTTGGGGTCGGCTTCCAGTCTCACCGGATGCAGCTGAATACCAGTATTTTACATGGAGCGACTGCTTATCTGACCTTCACAACCCAATTAGTACTGGGTGATACGACACCCCTTGGTAAGACTGGTTTTCAGACTTTTGGGCCACTGACTACCTGTAACGACTGTCAAAAATCTACAAATGACGGCGGGGACCAATAGCTTAATGTGCTTTCCGAGGCACGGAGGAAACTCGATATGTAATGGGTGGTCACCCATCCATAGACCAACCTAGGCCAGCGCGGCTTAACCTGATAATTCATCCGAGCGGCTGTAATTATTTTGCCACGAGCTCCGCAAGCTCACAATTTAACGCTCTTATTAATTGTTTTTCGATAAAATATCACCACGCTTGTATTGCACGCACTCAGGAGGGTTAAGCAGTCGTGTATCTAAAGAAACCGATATTTCGAAAGTTCCTATGTCCCATATTGTTAGACAGGACGGGTCTATTGCCATCAACCGGGCACAAACTCTGCGATGATGTGGTATTCAAAATGGGAAATCAATGCCTTAAAGTAATATCAAAACTAAAAAAAAACTTTTTGCAAAACAGAAGTCAGTGACTTTGTTTGTTTCATTTTTTGCCGCCGACTTCCGAAAGTAAAGTCTAAAATAAGACTTTTTTGGGGTTTTTTTGGAAGTCGATTTTTTTGCATATTTTTTTTTTTTTACCCTTTCTAGTATAGGAACCACACAAATTCTTGTCATTAATCAAGTTAACATTATAACTAGAAGTTATAAAGGACGCGGGCCTGTGGACGGTGAGTAATGGGTTAGCTCACCGTCCGTCCGTCTTATGACGACAGGCCGTGTCGACGGCGCCTTCGTGTTCCACGCGCGCCTCAAAGAGATGTCAACCAGGAAAGGGCCCGCAAGGGCCGATGCCTGCCGGGGCTGCGGGACTGTTCGAAAGAGATACCGTGGCCCTGGAACACAAAGGGCAATGAAGGAACATGGATGAGTTTTAGTCAGTAAGAGTCTGACACTCCCTCCCACTCCACCCAGAGCTGGAGAAGTCATTTGATGATTTCCCATCCGTAAAAAAAAAAAAAAAAAGTTATAAAGGACTGTCATGTCAACATTGGCCAAGAAGAAAAAAAAACAAACAACTTAACTGATTTGGATGAAATTTTATGGGACCAATCAGAATCCTTTGACATTAAAGAAGAATTTTTCAAATCGGTTCATAAATGATGGAGTTGATGAGGTAGCAAACATAAATAAAAAATACACCCGAATTGAGAACCTCCTCTTCTTTTTAAGTCGGTTAAAAATAAGAAGCGATTTTAAAAGTATTTCTGACTTTATAACTTTAAATATTATGAAAATAAAGTCATCGTCCTCATCTGTCTAGCCTTTCCCCAAATATGTTGGGGTCGGCTTCCAGTCAGTATTTTACATGAAGCGACTGCCTATCTGACCCCCACAACCTGAAATGTGACAGGCAGCCAGTCCTACTTCTATATTAAAGCCAACTTTGGCTGCAAACTCACAAATTTTTTCAACATCATTGAATCCCCCAAGATATGAAGCAAAGCATCGGGTGTATGTAAAAGTTTAAGAGTGCGGTGCCGGCTGGCTCTGACGGCGACAGCTGACGTCTCACCCCCTTACACCCCCAACGTCCCGCCTAATTTGCGCCCCCTACAACACGTTTGATTAACTACAGTCGAAGATTCAGGTGTCGCCATTGTTTTTGATGGGTGGAATTGCATGGTGAGGGTTCTTGTCTGTTTTCACGATTGTTTTATACTAAAGCAAGATACTGCGTTTTATGTACAAGACTTGCATTCATGCAATGGCAAAAGAAAAGCTCTTTCGAATTGGAGAATCGTACAGGATTATGCTATGTTTTCTAGACTTAGTTTTCATTCATCATTAGCCAATATTATAGTGCTAAAAATTTAAGCCTGAAAGGAATTTGAAGCTTTTAACAATGAGTATGAATTGAACTTTTGGTAGCAGTTGCAAATGGAACATATCCACGTTCCAAGAGCTTCACGAAGTTGCAAGCAACATGCAGTTTTGTGATAAATATATCGAACTGCGATCGTTATTGCTACATTAACGAAAGCGCAGGTTACATTGTTATTTATTCGCCTTAAATAATACCCGTGGGAAATAATGGAAAAGCCTTAAAATATAGAAGATTATATTTACAAGATGGTAACAAAATATTTGTTTCAGTATTTTCGTTTTATAAAGACAAATGTGTTTTAAATCTAATATATAAAATTCTCGTGTCACAGTTTTCGTTGCCATACTCCTCCGAAACGGCTTGACCGATTTTGATGAAATTTTTTGTGCTTATCCGGTATCTATGAGAATCGGCCAACATCTATTTTTCATACCCCTAAGTGACGCAGACGAAGTTGCGCGGGTCAGCTAGTTATCTTATAAATATCACACACCTAGCCAATTCTCTCTGTTGACGAAACACAAAACCTCAATAAACCAATCTATCATTTTACCTATTATCCCATAACACCCTTCACTGCCCAGCCTGACCTATTCCACCCCATATTTTAGTTTTTTTTCAACCCAAAACACCGAATGCAAACATTCAGCCTGAAGTTGCGGAGTGGTGCGGTTGCGGGGCGGCGCGGTACGGCGGGGTGGGGGAGGCGGGGGGCGTAATCGAGCTGTCACTGGCAGACCATCGGCTCAACACTTGGAGCGGCCTAAGCAAGGATTATAGCTTATACATCGTACCTGTTTCGTACTATACCTCCTTGTTAAAAGTGGGACTGGCTGTATAGAAGGTTGTCTTTGCCACAGATAGTTTTGTTGTTGTTGTTGTAAAGTGTGGGTCTGTCTATGGCTTTTTATTTTTATTGGAAGTAAGATCCGCAGACAAGTGACACCGTGGCCCTTTTGAAAGAAGAAACTATAACATTGATGTTGCTAGGCATTGCTTTTGCTCTGAAGGAAAATCAAAAGTAAGTAATTATAGATTTTTAGCCCGTTAGAAACAAAACCTAAATTTAACTTGGAATATATTTATGAACCCCGAAAACTAGATCACCACAAAAAGTGCCTAACTCGAACAATAACGAACTGTTTAACGTTACCATAGCAACAGCTCCGAAGCGCGGGAAAATTGCCAGCTGTCTGTTATTCTTCCATTTTCAAATCAACATCCAACAGATATGTTATGATAATTAACTTAGCTGAATAAAAATGTTAATTTTGTAATAGCAGGTCCTGAAAATGTGCTACTTCTGTGGTCCTATTTTTAATTTGGAGGTCAGTGTTACCATCTTTTTGTTCACGTGTAGATGGGGGTTCATGGACGGCTCAGGTCTGAAGTGCAAGTATGGCGTCTCCCCACAGACAATAAAAATTAAAGATAGTGCATGCGGGCAAGATGGAGGGTGGGCCACCGCATTTCTGACTGAATTTCTGGCTGAATTTTGAGCTAAACAGATTTAAACTTTTTGCCATCGATACGGTTTGAAGAAGAAGACGTACTAAATGGTGTAAATAGACCTTAACGAAGCCGCAAGGCACTTGTTCTTCCTGTCATTGCGATCCTTTTTTTGTTCTGGACCGTGCCTGGGAACCTTCTAGTTACCTACTGAGATATTGGGGGTCAAAATTCTAACTTTTTCACAAGTTCTTTAAAATACTTAGTATTGTTAAAGGTTATAACTTTAAATACCTCCATGACTCGTTAATTATTCAATGCATCCATCAGCACAATGTTTTGAGTGCATCACATTGAGTTTTACCTTAAAACATGATTTTTCACCATGAAAAAAAATAATTCCCCAGCAATCTTTTTTGCGTAGAGTTCCTTAGTTTGATGTACAGAATGCTTGGTTGACGAAGACGTTTACACCCTGTATAAGTAAACAGGGGAGAAATAAATATGGTGGATTATGTGGACGAACGACAGCTACTGATGTACAGGTAATCTGTCAAACTGACAAGAAATGTATTGTGTTACAAACCCAATCCAGACTTTTAGTTTGCGGCTTTTGTCATTTCCCAGCAACTTTGCTTTAGAAACTATTGGAAAAGCGACCCTACGGCCAAACGTGTGCCTGTAGCTCTTGGCAAATATGCCTTACGGTTATCAAGACCAGGTCCTCTCAAACACATTGATATTCGCCTTGCCTCAGAGAGAGCGCTCTGCCCTCGACTAGATTTTGAATATACAAAGAGGCCTGCAAATGGCTGAACACTGATGTTTTAAAGGACGTGCCCGCCTCTTACATTTCGATAGTGAACCTGCGTTCTCTGAAAAGTCTGCTTAATATAATATTGTGTCAGTGTCGCAGCTATCAGGCGATTTGATTGGCTATTGTTTATAAAGCTCAAGCATTTACAGCAGCTGCTGCTGCTTTCTACTAAGACTAGACCAAATTTTGATAAAACCGTTAGTTTGGGAGAGAACTAGTTGGACAAAGCCTAGTAATAAGTCAACGAAATACAATTAAAAATAAAGTAAACAACAAAGACCAAAACTGAACAGCCGGATTCGCAACTGCAAACATGAGATCATACCATAGACAACCTTGTGACTTGTGACAACCATGGATTACCTATACCCATAGTTCGCCCGAAAACGTTTGTGTATACGTTAAGCACCCTCAATATCATTAGATATAGGCTGGCATTAAATAAAATGTTCAGCTTATTTATTTACATCCTGACAGCTGTCCTTTTAATCTAGTTAAAATTTAAGAACTATAGACATTATACAAAACTCAAATAAATTGAAGACGCCATTTAAACCTCAAAATAATAAATTGGCTATGGATATGGCCGACACAGTTTTTGCCCAAAATCGGGTACGTTACCCACAGCTCTCCTGAATCCGTAACTGATTTACAATATGTTAAAAAACTTGTCAAAGACTGGTAATAATACACAATTTAATAAATAGACAAATAAACTGAATAATAGCGCGTCTGCCTATTTTATTTTCAAGTAAAAATAGATGTTTCAAAAATCGGCCACATTTAAACAACAAAATAAAAAACCACAGAGAACAAAGAAAGCATGCAAGTGACATGGCCGACACAGTTTTTGGTCATAATCGAATATGTTTAAGCGCAATCCCGTTTGGCGCCATAATCGAGCTGTCAGCGGCAGCGGTTCCCGCGCAAAAGTTTGATTAAAACCGAACCAATCAGCTAAGCGGAGGCCAGATAACAAAGTCAGGTGTTTTGATTTTCAAATTGAGAATTGGTTTGTTGGTTTCAAGTGTTTTGGACGTGTTTTGTTTTTCATTTTCATGATATTTGTAACTGGCAATACCATAAAGGTGGTGGCTGGCAATTTCTGTAACTGGATAACGTACTTAATAAAGTCGTTTTAAAGCAGTGCTTTTTTTGTGCAAAAGTCAAGGGTTGAGACTCGTTTAAAGCAATTAATTTTGAATTGCACACGAAGTCTGTCGGTCTCTAAGGCTATTTGCAACGCAGTGAAGCAATAACGTAGAGACGGAACATTATTGCTCTATTTATTTATTTTTTCCGCCAGACGCTGGAATCTAACACTGTCTGCCCTAATTTAATTCGAATGCAATTCTTCTCATTCACGCGGAGACGTCCGCTCGTCAGGTGTGCCGCATGATTAATGCCTGCCAGCGATTAATTGTACCCCCACTCCCGCCTTGCGCCCCCTCAGAGCGTGGAACTACCCTCAATATTGACAAACATGTTTATGTTTAGTTGTTTCTTGATCATAGGATTCTGATTATTAAATGGGTTAGTGAGGTAATCGCATGGCGAATATTATCAACGTTATAGATCCAGGTATTTTATGATTGGTCTCTATAATAATTTATATTCGCAGCTATGGAAGTGAGAAAAAGTATATGATTTGGGTGGTCTGGATCACTCAATACCTACCTAGGTATATCATTGTAGGTCACTGTTTTACCTGTTTTGCCTTTAGTTAGTCTAAAGGCAAGACTATCTTAGACAAAACATGACAATGTTTTGTCAGGGTGGGTATGATTTTTAGCTTTTTCTTTCTTTATAAATCCCCGTTCACAGGCTCAGTCACGCGCGCGTCACTCGTCTTTTTCACGTAATACCTTCGCGTCGCCGTCGCAATGACTGGTGGCACTAAGTATCTTTCATTTGATTTCTATTCTAGTCGCCGTCACAACAAACGGTAAGGGTTCTACTCATCTGACCACCTCAAGCAAGGTTAAAGAAGGGCAGTATAAACCGCACAGGGGCACGGTACCCTCATATCCTCGCTACAAGTTTATCTGTTACTCTGCAATGGCGACTGGCGACAAGATGCGGGCCCCGTATGGACTCGCTAATTCAATGACAATACTGTTACACCTGAGGTTACTTCAAGTTGCTTTGGTTTGATGGGTGGGTAGAGATCAACATAGGTTTTTTTTCTTCTCTTTGGCAATTGAGCCGATGTCATAATTGGCCAGTGTCACGTAAAGATGGCAGAGCAGCGAGGTTACATACACGTCAAACTTGACATTTCATGGTAAATATTAAACATAGGGTTATTTCCTATTGCTTTCTTTATAGTGCCCAATACTAGAACTTGTGTTACGATTCTGTAGCATGGCCCGGAAACTTTTTGTATGGAATCGAAGTTGCGACCTGTAACGCGAAAGACAGAATGACAATGATCAACTACTGTATCAAGTCATCAAACGTTGATAGGAGTATATAGTTATGTTTTTCTATTAATTTATTCAACAACGTGGGTAATAAAATTATAGATAATTTACATACATTTATATGGATAATATAAAATAAATTACAAAAATAATCTTAGTCATTTATTTGAAATTTTTACAAATTAGTAGTTTAAAGTACAATTTGCGCTGTAATCATTTAATTACGTTAAGCACTGTTCAATAATCTCAACGGCCTCTTTAAATATTGTCTTTAAAGTTGCGTTTAAAGTTGCGTTTAAGAAATCAACCGATACAGCCACATTTAAAGTTCTGTTCATTCACAGTTAGTTAACTTCTAATTGGCAATCATCACTGTCATTTTGACTGTGATCTTTATAACCGTTGCTATAAGGTTACTGTTCGGTAAAAGCCACTATCAAGTCTGTCAAATAGTAGTGATCTTTATTCTCATTATTTTAAGGTTTTTGTTGGGTTACTAACTGTGAAGGAACTGTATCACCCGTATCACAAATACAAAAGTCCTCATCTTCCTTCCTTTATAAATCGTCGCCTTCTTCTACTTTGACATTTAAGATAAAATCTGGCGCCTCTTCCCCTGCATCATCCATTGTGTCTTCTAAAGGATCTTCTTCCATTTTAGAAGTAGAAGGACCATCTTCATCTAGACTCGTATCTCGTTTCTTTTTCTTTAAAACCTTTAATTGAATATCAGCCATAGTTTTTTGTAGCTCCATTCTTGCTATAATTGACATTTCCTCAGGCATAGATCGTAGACTCATTGCTATGTATTTACCGTAAACGTCAAATTCATCGTCTTCGTAATATTTAATCTGTGGTTCACTTCTTTGGGGAGATGTGGGTTGTGGAGTTACTTTTGTAGCTATTTTGTCTAAAGTTGAGATTGTTTTTTGTGTGTCGTGTTTTTTGGTTTTCGTAACGATTGGTTCTGGTTCTGATTCCTGTAATAGGAGACAAGTAATCAGTTTAAAAAAAATAACATACATGAATACAAAAACAATAACAGAGTAATAAAACCTGTCCCTTTAAAATAGAAAACAATCTTTCTTACATGGGAATCGAACCCACGACCGTACAGCGTAGAGTCCGGAATGTTATTATCAACGGTAAAAGGTAAACGCATAATACCGACGCATTAAGCGCAGGCCACACCGCCAGTTTACGAGCGAGGGAGCGGGCGAGCATCGTATCACCTCTTTTCATACTTTCACACCGCGAACTACCGAAAGTGCCGCACCGAAGTTTGAAAAGAGGAGTAACGATGCTCGCCCGGCCCGCTCGCTCACTAGCTGGCGGTGTGGCCTGCGCTTTAGGCCGCAGCACATCGCATTCCAATATACAGGATGTATAGGATTTTTGGAATGCGGCGCACCCAAACGTGCGTCAGTCTATCGAAAACCATAAAATGTTACTTGAACAGTGACACTGTGAACTCAGACTTAGCTCAGTCGCGATTCAATCGAAAATGAACCTTATGTCCGTAAAGATAATGTTCTTATTCGCATGACACGTTAAATCACAGTCGCTTGCAGGAAAATGCATATTAAATTTTTACAAGTAAGGTTTATTTTCGGATGAAGCGCAACTAATGTAAGTCTAACTTTGCTCTATAGATGTCAGCCTTAGGCCCGTGTTATAGAACGTCACTCAATACTCAAGCATTACTTGAAACTAGATTCCAGCCATTTGATTGGTTGAGACTAGTTTTAAGTAAGTAACGCTTCATTTTTGAGTTCTGTAATACGGGACTTACCCGGATAACT
The DNA here is from genome assembly GCA_905220335.1 of Noctua pronuba. Lineage (NCBI taxonomy): Eukaryota > Metazoa > Arthropoda > Insecta > Lepidoptera > Noctuidae > Noctua > Noctua pronuba. Next base: position 923,997 of record LR999913.1, read on the forward strand.
ATAGTCAAGTTAATTTAATAGCTTGAGTTTAAGTAATTACCTATGCAACCATTTTTATGCCATAGACAAGAATTTGGACGAAGTAAGAACCGTCAAAGAAAGCAAACGCTAACTGACAGCTGACAGTTCTAACAACAAGCAATTGCTAAACTACCTACATAATAAAATTGTATCCTAAATAATGACTTTTACTCAAGTAAACACTTTGAATTGTTTTTAGATACGGGTTAGCCTTGGCAGATTTTTGACATAATATTCGTATTATTTCCTTAACGATAATAAAACATCACACTCACAAAGATATTTCCTTATTACAAAATCGATGATTTCTACTCACAGTTTCAACATTTTTCGTATCATTAGGGTTCCACAGAAGTTGGCTGCTCGAGATGTTCCGCAGCATCTCGTCAGCGATCGAGAACCATGCCACTTTAGGTTTATACAGCTTCCCTCCCGCTCTTGCACTATTCTCGATCTTCTTCAGCTCCGTATAATACGACGTCCTTAAATTCTTTATTTTCTGCGGTATATCTGACACTTTCAACCTGGGAATATTCAGTTTCTCCAAGATTTGTTTATAAGCATTGTCTCTTACTTGTCTATTCTTATAATTGTCGTTGGTTACATCCCATAGACAATCATACTCTTTGTATATTTTAACTAATTCGAACACTTGTAATTCTGACAGTCGTTCGGCCATTCTATCTTTTTTCATGGCGCGTGTGTTCTGTGCGGGCTCTGCGCAGTAACTGGGGTGCCAGACGACTGCGGGGGGACGACTGCGGGGGGACGGCTGTGATTGGTCGATACGGATAGAAGGTCGTTTCGAAACGACTTTTGTTTGTTTGATGACGCAGTGGGCTTGTGTCGATAACCCCGCATGCTTGTTAGTATCGGAGTCGAGACGAGTATTGTTATTTACTTCTATAAATAGACAGCGTTTGTTTTATTCAAGAAACACGTTGTTTTATGGTATCTCTGCGTATTAGTGCAGATATAAGCATAGATGTAGTTTCAGCTAATAGCGAAGTTTTATTTGTGGTATTTGTATAATTGGCATTCGCAATTGGCATAATAATCAATCCAAATACCTACGATATTGCGATTCCGCGCAGGAATCTAACCTCATAATTTTATTTTTTAAGAAGTTCATAATTTTATTGTAATAATAATTTCACCCCTTTTAGAAGAGTCTACGAAGCGTCTTAAACCCGATTTTCAACCAACTTGCCGAAAGATTAATGTTTTCTTCACATAATTAGTTCATATTTTGTTTAGGTAGAAATAAAGTAAGTAAATAGTGATAAAGAATGTGTGACGCATTACATAATATACTAATCGTTTATCAGACTCACTGCTGCGGGTATGCCCACATGTGGAGCTATGTGGAACACTTACTTTTCCATCGAGGTCTATTATGAAATCTCCCAATAAAAATACTAGAAACCGCGCGTAATCATCGACTTGATAAAAATTAAATAATTCCCCTATTTTACATGTTAAATATTATCAACAATTTTATACAGTAGAACCTGTAAATGTATGAGAAAACTACTGATAATTACAATGAGGTGCCCCTACACTTGCGTTGGAATACCTCTATTACTGGTAGTTATTAAACCCTTATAACCGAGAATGCAATTGTTCGATTTTTACCTCTATAATTGATACTTTGTAGTTCAATAGGTCGTATAAGTGAGATAGATAACTAATAAGAATTTAGCATTAGTCTAGAACCCTGAACACACACACCTGGTCGCGACACATTTGTCTGTAAACAAATGTGTCGCCAAAAACAAATGCGTGGTCTTTGTAAATAGGATAACTGTCATTTTAAACCTATTTGGGAAACTAGGTAAGAGTAGGTAAAGACTCTTGTTACTGTTACTTATAGCCTGAGTCATCACACTGCTGGGCAAAGGCTTCTCCCCATGGCTTCCAAATCTTTGCGCCTTCTGGCTGTGTCAGGGCTCTACATCGTGGTTATTTTGGCCCACTCTTTGAGTGATACATAATCCTAAGTCCCTTCAGAACCCACATATCCAAGTTACGCTATATCATAAACAGGTTAAAATGTTTTTATGCAGAGTACATGCTAGTCGCTTCTTGAGTCATGATTTCCAGGCGAACGAAGTCGCGGATAGAAGCAAACTTGCAAAATAGGTACACACGGCGGCACATGAAGCTATACATTTCCAGTATAACTTGGCCTCGCTTTGTAAAGATTTCCTACACAATGAGAGATCGCCATAAACTGGTTTTGTAAAGCTTGTCACCTATGTTTAAAATAAAAACTCCAAATTATAATAATAATAAATAATAATAAATCGTTTATTTATAAAAAGGGGCACATTTACAATAAAATATCTTAACAATTAAAATAGAGCACATTTGCTTATTTGCCTGAACTAGGTTGAACCTGTGTTTCAGGCTACAAGGTGCAGGTGGAATTATAGTATATACGTGACAATCAGCTACCGCAAGCTTGTTTATTTATACTATCCATTATAAAGAGGTCAAGTTTGTAACTTCGGACTCACGGATCCGCATTCGAAAATTCTTACACTAATGGGAAGCTCCATTATACCCGAGTGTCGTAATCAATATTTAAAACGCTCCCGTGGGATAATTCCCGACTCCAACGAGAGCAAAGCCGCGGGCAAAAGAAAGAAATATCTATTTGCCAGTAAAAGTCCCGCCAAAATCGGTCCAGCAGTTTCGTCGTAATAATAAAAAAATGATCTTTTGTTTTATGTACCGTTTATACTTTCCTATGCATTCAGTAAAATGCTATTATTTGTACATTACAAACAGTCACTTAAATGTTATGTACGAGTATTTATATAGGTTGATGCTCTAAGTAGATACATGCTGAGTATAATTTTCACATCTTTACACACCTAATCTTTCATTCTTCACAATCAACCTGCACCATATCCTCCTATATCCTGTACCCTGAGCCCTGAGCCCTGTCCCACAGCATGGCGAGCAATTAAATGTAGATTACTGTAAACAGTCCCGGCGAGATAACTGTCCCCCATGATCGAGAGTTGTGCGCCTATCACAGACATGCGGGCCGGAGGAGCGTCGGCAGACGAAATGGCGAGGGTTCTATCTATCTTTTATTTGTATTGTTACTTTTATAGTTAAAACGGGCTTATCTTAATGTAAGAAAGCGTTGTACTGTGGTGGCTAACAAAAATCTTTTTTTAATTTATGATGTTTTTTCTCTGTTGTAAATATTTCAAACGACATAGAGAGATTTATTACCAATTCGGGAATCTTAATATTAAAAATCACGTGTCACTAGCGTGTGACGAACTACCCAACCTATTTCAATGAAATTTAGTGCATGTGTATGGTTGTTCCCAGCTTGAACGACAGGATTTTGCCCCGACAGGTGGCGCCGTAAGAAGCAGGGTGGGCCGATGGGGTCGTTAGTAGTTAATAAATAACATGTCAACGTCTGATGTGTTTTTTTAGTATTCTTCCTCTTTGAGCTACTCCGAGACATCTACGGAAAGGTCAAGAGGTAAATCTGGATCGGGAATAATAATTCTATCTTTGATAACCTGTGTTTTGGATTTATTTTGAATAGATGACAACTATTAATGACTTACCATTAAATCACCAATTTTTTCGTCTCATTTTCTCCCAATATCTGCAATATCACCCCAAAATATTTAAATTATTTTGCTATCGGTACGGCTCCATCCCGCATACGGGCTCGATTGGAGTCCGTTTGCACTGGCGTGGCGCGCGTGATAAATTGTCACCGACTCACCACGCCGGCGTGAGGGTTAGTAGATAAGTAACGATGACTTGTAGTCTATGGTCCTAAGCGTTTAGCAGCAAAGTGACCATAGAGCAGCTTACGAGCCCGATTGGAGTCCATTTGCTCTGGCGTGGCGCGCGTTTGATAAATTGTCACAGAGTCACCACGCCGGCGTGAGGGCTAGCAGATAAGTGATGATGACTTGTAGTCTATGACTTTAACGTTTAGCATCAACGTGCAAAGTGCATGTTGAATTGGCCCTTGGAAGAGTGAAGTTAGCCACAAAACCTCATCATCTGCCTTGTCTTTTCCTAACTATGTTGGGTTCGGCTTCCAGTCTTACAGGATGCAGCTGAAGACCAGTATTTTACATGGAGAGACGGGTTGGCTTCTGACTACCCGTAAAGACTGCGCAAGATCTAGAAATGACAGCTGGGACCAACCAACTAATGCAGTTTACGAGGCACGGAAGGGTCTCGGTATACAATCGGCTAGCTTATGCCCGCAGCTTCGCCCGCGTGGAGTACGATAATTGTCCCACGGGATCATACTACCGATATAAAAAGTAGCCTATGTGTTAATCCAGGTTATAAACTATTTGTGTGCAAAATTTCATCCAAATCCGTTCAGTAGTTTTTGCGTGAATGAGCAACAAACATCCATACATCCTCACAAACTTTGGCATTTATAATATGATAGTTATAACAATGGATATGCACACATCCACGGACCGACCTCGTTAAGCGTTGCTTAACCTTAAACATCGACCCCGCTCCCTCTGTTATAATTTAGCCACGAGCCCCTCAGTTGCCATTAAGCATATTATGTATAATTGTATAGTAACAGAAAAGGTCGTAACTATATAATAAGAAGCTCTACCTACAACAACCTTTTTACACAATGATGCCAGTGTTTTTTAAGATCATCACTAATATAATAAACAAGTGCAAGTTAACGAGACAGAGGATCTAGCAAGTGACAATCGCTCCTAAAGCCTTTCGTATTTCCAAAACAACTTCCAACATATTAATACATTCCACAATGAGGACTTGGAAGTAGGTTAAAAAGAAATCCAGTTGGGGTTGCTCGGGCCCCCAACAGATGATAGTAGTAGGAACAAGAGTAACCATGGAGTTTCTTGCCGGTTCTTCTCCATAGGAAACGACCAACCCGAACCGTCCTTTTTGTCGACGATTTATAAGTCCCATCTAGGCCTATGTGAAATAAAATATTTTGATTTTGAACTGTGGGTTTTTAGTCGGTTAGTGTCGGACATAACCCTCCGCTCACCCCAGACGGAGGATATCCATGAGGACTTTCCCACCCAAAAAAATAATGGTTAAAAAGACATGAGCATTGAATTTCGCGGTCTACCCTGGCGCGACACCCTTAGAGCAAGTGGTCCATTCCCTCCGCAGATAACTCTTCCAAGGCAAACGTTTAAATCATCGTATAATTAGTGCGACAGGTGCTGAGCTCAGCAGGGAGCTCCTAATCGCGCCATTACGCGCACCGTAACGAGAGCACCTAATGATGCTGATGCGGAACAGCGGTGCACTGCGCGTGGCTATAGTGAGGTTTTTGGTAGAAAGATGTATTGAAGTTGTTAGTGACAAAATCGGGCTAGGTACTCTGTAAAATATTATATGTGGTCACTGGTCACACATAAAAGAAAAATGTCGAATTTTGTCGCGAAACAATTAAGAAGCAATTAAAGCCAGGATTTTTTTATATCTATCTTTTTTAGATATCTCGCGAAAAGAAAGCAAACCTAGCGCCATATATTTGACCATATTGTGATGTTTAACTAAGGTTTTAATTAACGCAGTCCAGAATATTTATTGGCGCCCAACATGGGCTGGGTTACCCAGTCTTTACTCCGCAATCATTGCCCTTCATCATTCTAACATTATCTTTACTTGTATTTCCATGATTAGGCTTGTCTTTCTTCTTGCATTTACAAATACATCAGATTCTGGCATTTCGCAACTAAAACGATAATAATATTCCTCAAGCTACAACCACCAGCAAGTTCAGGCTATATTACACCGACGTCAGAGCCCATTACAGCTGCCATCGGTGCTGGTAACAGACTAACACACTAACAGCGCAATCCGCCATTGTATAAATAACGCTAAGAGCCCAGCTGTGCACAGCCGCGTGCCGTGCTGACGACGCGGCTAAATGCATCTCTTTCGCGCCAGACTCAACGACCAGCGGGCTTTAAATAATAACCAGGTGTAGGTTTGATGGGTAACAGATTACTAGTGTAGTTGTTGAGGTAAGGAGATGAATGGGTAGGGAACAAGCCCGGAGGCACCTAAGAAGCCGTTTCCTGCTGGCTTCTCTACGGGAACAAGGCACTCTACGTAGTGTCTAGGTATAAACTGTAGACAAATAGTATATTATATACACATCTGTGGGTAATGTAGGGAACGAGATTGGGAGGCAGTAGTTAGGTGACTTATAAAGCCGGTTTTGAAGTCGAACCTCAACTTAGCAAGTAGCAGGCCTAAGCAATAATGAATATACAGGATGGGAGAGACACCGACGCATAAACAGTTATCTTGTATTCAGTACATCATTCTGAATCCCTCCACAAAGACATTTTTCATCGGTAATTTAAAAAAAACAGCTGTTCCATACATTTTGACATGTAGGATTGTAGACCAGGTATTGTACTTTTGTAGGAAACAGCTGGTTCAGAATGATGAACTGAATACACACCGTTTGTTACCGTTTGTCGCCGAATTCCACCATGTATTTCGACACGTTTTGTATTTCTACAACGACTTTCAACAAGATTGACTGGATTGACATAAGAGTTTCGGTACCTTATGTCATTGTCAATCATTTATGACGTTTCCATTATCTTAATCGCTGTTAGAATCATGACTTGTCGTATTTCGGAGTAGCCCACTGCCCGCTGGGTCGCTCAATTTTTGACTGTTGTTTAGTTAGCGACTGGGGATGCAAGTGGTAATTACCAATGGTTCACATTGTTCATGCATCTTATTTGGGTCAGAAGAAAACACGTTTTTAATAAATAAGATGCTTCGATATCAACTCCAAAATGAACATGCTACTCATGTTCATTTTGGAGTTAATATAATATAGTTAAAACTCCCAAATTAACATGCAAGTAGAACAAATAACAGAAATCATCAAAACTCGCGACAGTGCACGAGTGCGCGGACGCAGCCGCCGCACGCGCCGAGTGTTTGCGCAGATGTTTCCGCCAAAAACAATATTAAACCAAATGTCTGTTGTCGGGAACATTCTATCACAGTTCATGGCGATAAATATGGCTTGTAATAAGAAAGAGTCATGGTTCTTTTCTCAGCCATTGAACCTCTTTTGAATACTTGGTGGGTGACAAAAGGACCAGTTATTTCTCTGATAATTCTGCGTTTGATCAGGAAGATGGAAGATAAACCACCGCAATTTTCGACTGAAAACTTTAATCAGTTAAGGGAAGCTGGTTGAACTCTACACGTTACCAGAAATAGTAATACCCCAACCGCTAACCACATGGATGTATGGGTTTCTCAATTTCCAGATCTTGCCTAAATCTGTTTGCAAGATTGCTACTAGTAGCGTTTTCTTAAAGACTTAGAGTGATAACTCTCTCCCTACAAAATACCGACAAAACTTAATTGCATTAACTTTTTGTGGACGGAAATTCTAAAAAATCTACCACAAATATACACGTTAAACATGAAAGATCGTGAGACGCACACCGGGGCCCCTGCGCCGGCGCCGGCGTCGCACGCGCCGCGGTTGACACAGGTGTTACCGCCATTCCGCCAAAAACAATGTAACCGAACGCCTAGTGACGTCACTCGAGTATAGTGCTGCTCTGTCACTGTTGCTGGGTCCTTTGACGGCTATTTATAGGAGCTTAGGACTAAAAGATTTAATCATCAGTAGTTTTGTTTAAATTGTTAATTTTATTTTTTTGCATTTTTGCACATCAAGAGGATATTCAAAAAATAATATTAATAATAATTATTTAAGTCTACGTATATGATAACAACATATTCTGTACTTGTATTTTTTCTTTGTACAGTCGACGACAGTTTGACCATTAGTCCTAGCTGGCTTGCAGCTGTAGCTGGGCTAGTGACATAGCAAATTTTAGGAATTCAAGCATTTTTCTGTACATCATAATTAAATTTAGAAAAACTTGGAACCGCATTTTAACTTAGTGAGTTTAATTTAAAGATTTTTGGCATACCGGAAACTCAATATTATGCAATAAGTACATAAGTTTTGTAAGTAGGTATTTCCTTGTAAATATGAGCTTAGAAATCTTAGATCCTAAAAGTTCAGAATGGAAACACGAAAGAAACATTAAATCACGCGAAGGGACAATTCGATAGACCTACATCAGTATAATTGAAGTGAAGAAAATACGATCGCCATAACTTCTGTAGGAAAAATCTAATAACTCGACAGTCTATTCACGAAATGTAACCCTTTATGTTATTGAGAGCTCTTTAGCTGTCCGGGACGACTGCGACACGATCCGGGCACGTCGCGAAACGGGGTTGAAATAAAAAGGGAGCTAGGTAGAAATGTGTTGGCTTAATACGCCTACACATAAGAAAAATAAAACGTCACGCATGTTTTCCCTGACGTATTACGCAGCCAAATGTAATTTTTTTGAAAATAGTTACGGAAGAGGTTGCGGCGGGATGTCCCTGGCTGGAGGCCTTACACTCAAGGCACCCACAGGATAGTCCGGTTAAGCAGACGACAACCTCCTTGGTTGCCCTGCAAGACGCCAAATTTAAAAAAAAAACTTGTTGCCGGTTCTTCTCCACAGGAAATGACCAATTGGAACAAACTCAAACTCAAAGCATTTATTTCAATTAGACCATTACAGGCACTTTTGAAAGTCAGAAAAACAAAGAAGGCGAAGCTACAGTCCCAGACATAAGACATAATAACTTATGAAAGTACTGTAGTTGCCCATTCCAAGGCGTAGATCTCTATGGAGAAGAATGGGCAAGAAACTCCATGGACACTCTTTTCAATCAAACATTTTTACAAGATCTTGGTTACATCATTCATGTTGAGATAATACATATATGTGAGAACGATGTAGACAGACGTGCACATTAAGAGCGTCCAGAGTAAAAGATTAGATCAACAATTTAAAAACAAAGTAGTTAAAATAAACCGTGGCAGCTAAGAGACGACCAGTCCCAACTGACAGCGCCCGTTCACGAACCTTTTAAGTACCTATTTAGTTGTTTGTGAAATTAAACAATTTGAATTCATAGTACGCCAAAACACCTTGTTTAGTGTTTATTGCCTTCGGAATCTTTTTAGTTCTTAGTTAGATCATCTGTCTGTCCATAACTGAGGAGAAAATCACGCTAATTTTCCAAATCCAATTTTGATATAATTTTCAAATGATATTGATGTGTGTGTGATCTAGGTATACTAGAACAGGCAACGCGGACCATAAGAGTAACAAAAAAAAACTAAATTCAACTACACGGTCGCAGGTGAAAACAGCAACTTATTTATTTAACTCTTCGGATAAAATACTGAATTTGTTCTTAAAAACAATTTGTGACGTAACAGTTGCATAATAAATTATTATCTGCATTACAATTGCTCAAACAAGTGACGTGTGATTTCGTCCGCCGATGGATCGCGGGTCAATATTTGTTTGATATTTTCGCCAGCTTTGCTACGTATCTATGCAAGTATGCATAACATATTAATTATCATTTTATATATTCACGTCCGCCGTAATTTATCAGTTACTTAGTTCCGAGTCTGCTTTTTCTCCGGTCTGGTCTGATCTTAGCGCGTATCTTTGGGTGTACTTTAAGCCGAAAATACTTGCTGCACTTTTGGGATACTAAATTCTGTTCTCGCCTTGCCTACGTCACGAAATGATATAGCAAATTCAACTGAAGTCACGTACATCTCTGAAAAAATTTAAGTAACTCACACGACCCAGAACCAAAAAGGCCCAAACTTACTTTTAAGAATCATAGGGGTCAAAACTTAGCCTATAGCTCCATAGCCTCCTTAGACACTGAAGAAAAACAGCTACCAAATACTTGGTTACATGTGGGTAAATACTTAGATAACATCAAACCAGTATTCCCCAAAGATGAAGACCTGACCAAAGAGGTATTAATACCAGATATTCTTAAACTTATACTGTCACTTACGGGATATCTTCCGTGATTGTTCATTATTTTGAGCTCCCGATATTTCGACGCTGTTGCAATCGCCATGATCGCGGGTTGACTGGAGAATGCGGGTGGATGGAATGGAAAATAAATTGTCAAGAGTAGAAAAATCTGTCTACCCTCTTTCTTTGTCTTTTGCTACGTGCACTACTACTATATCGGGAGCTCAAAATAATGAACAATCACGGAAGATATCCCGTAAGTGACAGTATAAGTTTAGTTGTAAACTGTGAAAGCTTAAAACAGTGTCAGAGACATCTTGTAACAGGTGACGAACCTATTGCCAAATCCAGACCATTATTAAAATAAAGAGTTTCAATAACAATTTCTCCATAACCCAGTCTCGGTCCCAATCCATCACGGCACCACAGCGTGTCGTACCCACTAAATCTCCACGGAGCCCTACGTTATTGGAATTTCCCTGTTACAATTTATACGTAAAGCTACACCTGCGGCCCACAGATGCTGCCTTATGCCTTATTGTTGACACAGATGTGCTCTGCTGGATGTGCCGGAGCTTTGTCCTGAATTCTTTGTTTTAATTCCGTATTGGAGGCTTTCGTTTTGAAGGGTGGGGAGTGTGAGATGTGTTGTCGTTTCTTGTGGGGTGGGAGGTTAGATCGGTGTTGTGTTTAAGATGAATATCGATGCAAGAAGCTGGTGCAATATAAGAAAAACACGATTACTACAGGATCTTACGGATTGAAGTTAAAAATGACCAGATCATGCCTGTAATCCCCGAAGCGTAAGGCAGAGGTGTACCTAAAACTTATGAAAAAGTTGGAACTTTGATCTCCAATATCTCCGTTACTAGAAGGTTCCCAGGTCTAGAGAAAAAAAAAGGATCGCAATGACGGGGAGAACAAGTGCCCTATAGTTGCTGCCAGTTAAGATCGCAATGGCGGTCATTGACCCACCTACATTTATTAAAGTTCGTAACTTTGAAATCCACAAATAAGCCTGTTCAGGTCTTGAATCGTCATCTATCGTGATCTTCAACATTTTTTCAAATGAAAAACGATACATGGTTAATTTGTTTTGGTTCGTACGAAGAGATATTATGGAAAGAGCAATGAACGCTATTGCGATCTTAACAGTAACTGTCAGCTACTATAGCTTCGTTAAGGGTCTTGTTACACCCTTTATTAGTACACCCCCATTTCGCTAATTATGTTTAATCCCATGTAATAGGGGCAAATCTGAATTGCGAAGCTATATTTTTCGCACACAACTTTTCCTTATTCAAAAAAATAGTTTATTTGTAAATTAGTTATTTGATTTATGTTTTGTGACTATGAGCTCGCCCCCTATAACATTGGGCCTACACACAGCTGGTTAATTGTCGCTACACCTGCAGTAATACACCTCTCCCTAATGTCGCGTGCTGTTAGGTATGTTGTATTTAAATTATTGTTATACAAATATTAAGTCAGACAGATATATCATTTTCATCAATGACACAAGAGTTGAAACATTGATGTATTTCAAAAACCTGAAACTATACTGTATAGAACTGTAACCGGTAATTCAGCCGGGTCACGCATTAGAACAATATTTCATTCGCCTTATGACGTCACGAGCTGGTATTCTATCGGAAGTAACCATAGCAACGGGATTATCATACAAAAGATAACTACACTCAGAAGTAACACTATAAAAGAGACACGATGATGTAAAGTAAATCATTCACGATTGTAGTGTATCTATTTAATAGATATGTAAACACCATCTCACACACCCAAGTAGTCAGGTAGCTGTCACTTATGACAACTGTCACGTATCACGGATGGCGGGAAGTTGGAAGGGAAGCGTACTCTGGACTTGGACTTGGTTGTGCTGGTGAGCCTGTGATATAGTGAGTAAATAGTGTTATCAGCCATGCTACAAACGGATACTACAACGATAAAAATGTCCGCAGTGTTGATCCAGTGGAAACGGCCGGAACTAAGGGTTTGTGCTAATTATTTCATCACCACTGCGCTCAACATCATCATTCTCATGATCATTTCTCCCAATTGATTTTTGGTCGGCGCAGCATGACATCTTCTTCTTCCATACTTCTCTATTACTCGTCATCTCATCAGACACCTCCTTTCTTGCCATATCATCATTTACATAGTCCATCCATCGTTTCTTTGGTCACCACTGCACTCAACATTTATAAGAAAAACATAGTGTGGAAACGGATATAATTATACGTCCTTTATCTAAGAATATTCAAAGAATTGTGACATCCACCAACCCGCACGGGGCCCGCGTGGTGGACTACAGCCCACTCCCTCTAGCAGAGAGGAGACCTGGATCACCCGTAACATTATAGGTTTATTAGAATTTGTTTAAGTAGAATGCTTTATCACAGCAGGTCTCATTTCCATGAAATAGTCATAAAAGAACGACAAATTGGGCCTTCTGTCCAAAATGCAGTGCAGTGCAGTTACGGAAAATAGGACAGCCTCTAAAAATGCTCTTATTAGGTGTCCTTTTCACTCAACATTAAGAGAAGATCTTCTGTCCCTCTCCTGCGGTACGACAAAAGAGTCATAGCCAAACTCGCGTCAGTTGAGCGCGGGAACGAACACAGCTGATGTGATGTTTATCTTTCAATGGCGGCTCCGCACCTAGAATTAATGCCGGAGCTCGAACCTTGCTCGAAAAACTCTTGAGTGGTGGTTAAAACTGCACCTCAATCCACTTAGCTAGCTTAGGAGATTAGATTGGACTTAGATGGACAATCGGAAATGGTCAAATGCGTGTTATAAATTGTATAGACAATCAAACCCAAGATAAAATATGTTATCAAATACCGACCGAAACTCAAATTCAATATTGCACGTTACATTTGAATAGGGTATTCCGAAGAAGTTGAATTAAAATAGCCTAATTATGAAGGGAGAGATACACAAAAACATTAGCCTTAGATTCGGTTAAAAAATCTGCTGTTTTATACATTTTAACAGTGGAACAGCTGATTTTTTTAACACAACTAATGAAAAATTTCATCGCAATGGTCTAGCTAGAACTAAATACATATTAAATATGGAATCCATGGCAAAAGCTTACACATTTCTTTTCCTCCGCCTAAAAGCTAAATGCACGTGTTTAACCTGGAATTATGTTTAGCATATGAACACGAACGGTAGCGTGTGTTCGATCACTAACGTAGACTCACATCAGCACGTTCAGCACTATTTGCAAATTGCTTCAGACTTATGTAGGAATTTTATTAGCTAACTCACTGGCAGAGAGTCACTGTCTCTCATTTAAAGTTGTTACTTGCTCCTATGTCCGTGACTGACTCATCATGGGAGCCTATTGCTGTGCAGACCTCTTTGCGAGGTACCACCCTGTTCTCCGCCTTCCCCGTCTAGTCTTGCCTACCTCCTGTAATCAGTTATCAGTTCTTCAAGCTAAGCAGTGTCTTTTGCTAGCTAGCTGTCGGCTTTAGAAATCTATCATTAGAAATAGACGATCACGACACCTGGAAACCGCCGTAGTAACGATCGCTGAATGTCCAGACCGGCTCTAGTGGTATATTCTTCGAACCATACATGTTACAACTTCTTGTTAACACTGTCAGTGCCAGGAGGCGACCAGACACTGTTCCGAAGAACAATGGCAGACTGCAGTGACGACTGGTTTCTAAGAAACTATGGAATTATCGTCATCTCTTGAAGCGCGAAGGCGCAACGTGCAAAAATAACCACACAATGGATACCAAACAGCCAGAAACGACAACGCGGCAGGCCCAGAAGGAGATGGCGATTGACCTACAATCGCATTAGATCGCGAAAAGTGGAAGGAGGGAAGAGAGGCCTTTGATCTGCAGTGGGACTATTCAGGCGTATAACAATAATAATTTACATACATAGTAACCAGTTGTGTCCTATTCGAGTACAATTAACCAATTTAAAGCAACACATTACCCACCACCCGCACTCGGTAAGCTCCTTACCCCCACAAGCCCCGATAATACACCAAGTACAAACAGCACTTGATTTACAACAGTATACTTTAATTGAACGCGACCCAACAGGGGTAGCTGATGCGTCATGCGGGTCTAAGGTGACCTCAATAAGGGCAGCATTGAGACTGTAGCATACGGGTAAGTGATTCATATGATATACATCTGTCTGGCGGTGTGTATGGTGGTCGGACGAAAGTGGGTTGTGGTCGAGGTGACATGGAGGTACTTGTTTTTCTATTTTTCTTAGTCCGCGGTTACACCCACCTTGGTGCAAGTAGTAGTAGATATTTGTCATGTTCAAGACGTGTCATTCCTTACTGACATCGTTTCAGATATGGAGTGTTAACTATTTTGTTCACATTATTGTAATATTTTTTGCAAGTCTTGTAAATGATCTTACTACTCGTTCTACTACGCTCGTGCGAGTGTGCAGCCCCAACACAGGATATGCCAAACCTTTTCTCCTGCCTGTCCTGCACAACTAATTGGTTTTGAATGAGGCAAACGACAGAGCTGACCAGGTCACTACGTACTGGTCGGACAAAAGCTCAGTCATCGATTCAAGAAGAGGAAGACTACTCGTTCTGTAAACGATAAACAAAACAAGTAGACAGAATACTGCGCCAACCAGAAATAAATTGGAATAAGGGACAGGAGAATGATGAATAGCTTTCAAAGCTTCGTAGGACGTATGTATAGTCACCAGGATCAGCTTTTCCGTTCAGTAACTGGATGTTCTAGTATCAAAAATGTTTCTTTAATTATATTAACTAAATAATAATATAATAATAATACCAGCCTGTTACTGTCCCACTGCTGGGCAAAGGCCTCTTCTCATACAGAGAAGGCACGAGCATTGATCACCACGCTTGCTCAAGACGGGTTGGCGATTTCAGACTTATATTAATTATAAGTCCAGGTTTCCTCACGATGTTTTCCTTCACCGATGTCTGTGATGTCCAAGATAAATTTAGAAAGTACATATGAATTGAAAAAGTCACATTGGTACTTGCTCGGATTTGAACCCACAACCTCAAGCATGAGAGGCGAGGCCTTAACCTCTGGGCCATCACGACTTTCTAATATCTCTATTAACTAAATAATAATTAGAAATAACCGAGTACACAGTGAGCCTGAAACCACTTTCCACTCCAACAGGCTTCATTACGGTTATAGAAAAAAACTTCAAATGCTAGGAAACTCGCAGCCATGTGTTTATTTCATTAATTTAAAGCTTGCCTTCAAAGAATATTAATTATATTACAAAAGCCTGGTACGAAAACAAAATTCGAGAACGTAAAAGAAAATTGGTATTTTAAGGAAAATACGAAACCTAAAAGCGAATATTCCAGAAAAATATGAATACTAAAAAGCTTAGAAATTCTTTTAACAAAAGTTGCCATACAAAAAATGCCGTTGTTATTTTTTTTCTAAAACAGGAAGCAAGGGTACTGGCGCGTGGTGTAAAGTAAACTTTTGTGTTTAAAAATAAATTCCTTGTGTACTTTGAGATATTAATAGACGGGAGAAATGGATGCAGTTCATTACCAAATAGTTTTGAAGGGAAGTCGATTACATGTGCTTATTAAACAGAGTTATGTCGTCTTTTTTAGTTACGTAGTATTTTCTGCATAATTATATTACGATGCCGAGCTGCGTTTATTTGCTTCCTAATTTTTATTTTGCTTAAAAGGTCTGAAAACAGTAAAGGCACACATCATTTGGAAACCGACATATCTTAGAACCCAAAATCCGAAGACCTATGTCATCCACCAACCCGTACTCGGCCCGTGTGGTGGATCATTCGCGCACTGCCCCACTGACAGTAGGGCTGTGTTCCAGCAGCGAACATAGAACTTTATAGGGCTGATTATTCTCAAAAGTAAATGGGCTACGTCTCAGTGGCGTGCCTAGAGGCCAACAATACGGCAAGCTCATAAGGCAAGCATACTGTTCGGAAATCCTAACATCATGAAGAGTAGTAAGTAGGTTATAAGGGCAGGTCAAGCTTTTAGACTTGTATAAAAGTACCGCCACTAACATATTATGCTTGAATTTGTCCAAAAACAATACCTAGACTGACGAAACCTTCTTCAAAATCTATATATTTTCGCGTCCAACCTAATTACGCGTACCACAACGTCCACATGCACAGTACGCACATGGCACGAGGCGCCGAGCCACATTTAATGATCGCTATATTGGAACGACCAGCTGATGCACACCACTAGTAAAAACCTTTGGTTTTACTTACAATGGCAAAGGACCTACTTGTGATAATACGAGCTTTGATTGCTTATGCTTTTGTCAGAGTAAAGGGTATAAAACACCCTCAACGAAGACGAGAGGCATTTGTTCTTCCGTCTTTACGATTTTTTTTGTTCTGGCCCATACCCGGGAACCAGTATTATAGTTAATAATAATATAATAGTTACGAAGAAATTGAAGGTCAAAGATTTTTTTAAATACAAATTTTAAATGTTATAGCTTTACTTTAAATACTTTGATGACCTATAAACTATTCAATGCATCCATCAGCACGATATTTAGAGTGTGTTACATTGAGCGCTACCGTAAATCGTGATATTTCATCCCAAAAAATGTCGTTTCCCAGAACATAATAATTTTTGCGCAGTGTTACTTAGTTAGATATACGGAAAGCTTATTTGAGGGCTTCGTGAAGGGTTCTTTTACACCCTATTAAACCCTAGGTAACAATAGCCTGAGGTTCAAATGATTCTCCTCTGTAGAATACTTCTTTCCGACTACTTCAACGGTTTAGAAGTATTATTCAACGACAAAACTCTAGCAACGCTAGATGCAACACTATTGTTCTGCATTACCATAAATTTTACTTAGATAAACGGTCATTTTTCCTAAAATAAACGCTATAAAGCTTTCGAAAGCTCACACAGATTAAATCCATACTAATATTATAAATGCAAAATTAACTACGTTTGTATGTTTGATACCTTTTCACAACTAAACAGCTCATCAGATCGTAATGAAATTTGGCGAGGAGATAGATTATATCCTGGGGAAGGACATAGGCTATCTTTTTTTCCTCACTCATACTCATCAAAAATTACCACGCGAACGAAGTCGCGGGCAACAGCTAGTATATAATAACAATATGACTAACATAAATTTTCATAAAAAGGTTCGGTCGGCACACTCGAAATACAAATATTTCGAGTATACTGAAGTAAGTAACAGCGTCTGGTATTCACAGCCAGTCCACAATGCCCATACTGATTTGACCGAACCTTAAGCGATGTCAGTTCTTGACGTGTAGTTTGAATCGGAGCCATTATCTAATTTAGTTTTTGGCCCTTAGGCACTGTTTGAAGTTTAATGGGATTTTCGTTTGCTTTAGTTGCTTCTTCTTTACACTTGTCACAGACTGAGAGGGGCTCATCTTAATCTTCACACCAAATTCCCACAATTCTTTACAAAAATATTCATTTTCCCCAAATCTTCGCGGATGGTCCTCAGCTCCGCGCTCCTCTTACTGATCGCTATATTGGAGCACCAGCTGATGTATACTAGTAAGCTTAAGGGCCTTAAAAAAGTGACATTCTATCAGTAATTACGACTATTTAAAAGTCAAAAAAAGTTATTGTCATAAGTTACCGAAAAACTTAAGATAATCCGGTTTTAAAAGTTGTGCATAAGACCTAGCGGGCTGGGTTTCTCACCTACATCTAGGTACGTACCCAGTGCCCAATCAATTTAGATTGCCATCAACACACTAAGCAGAAGAAGACTTTCCTATTATAAAAAATATCCTGTTCTGCCCAAAGCTTCGCGAATGGTCCTCCATGCCGCGCTCCACTTAATGCTCGCCATATTGGAAGGAGCAGCTGATGCAGTACACAGGTGCCTCTCTTTATGAAAACTAATAACGTTTTATTTATTCCCTGCGACGTGCGCTTTGAGTAATGGCGGACTTTTATGTGGACCATTGTGTTTGCTGAGGGAATCGATCGGTTTTGGGGGATTTCAAAGAGTTTTGGTGGGTTTTCAACTGTGTAACAACTGCAGCCGGGTTCTGTCTACAACTTTTAAGGGTTGATAGATTCATTCTAGGTTTTACAAACTGTAGGTGAGAAATCAAGGAGAGAGGTGAAGAAGTTGATAGTTATCGGGTATTTCATAACATCAAGATGTCCGTAGACCATTGAGAATCTCTTAATGTTGTGAACTTATTGACAATTTCGTGAATCTTTATCTGGGCTTCTAAATCATACTAAAGTACTTACTACATTTGTATAAAAGTCAAAAACAGATTTAATGGAAGTAAGACGTAGACAAATGCGTATAATGTAAGAAATCGTTAATTCATTTGCTTTATGATTACGAATTACTATTTTGTTATAGGTAGCCCAAAAATTCCTTTAAGATGTGGTTCTGGGATATCCCACCTATAACCCTCAAAGGCGTGCATATGTGTATTAATGAAACCCCATGTCGCCACTTATGTTTACTTCCCATGTAAAAGGGGTGGGGGAAAAGACTTTGTTTAGTTTTATAACTTAAACATCAATTTTAACCCTCTATTAATAATATTTAAAATCTTAGTACATGGCAAGTTTATTGTCATACATCACAAACTTAGAACGTAATTATAGAATGCTAGAACAGAAAAGACTAACCATATTGCATGCAATTCCTGAATTCAAAACCCCAAAACGTTTTATAAGTACCTAGGTATTATTATCGTTGCTAGATGCAATGCAACACTATTGCTCTGCATTAGCATAAATTACACGTATACAAACGTTCCTTATACCTAAATAAACAACACTACAATCGAATATTATTTTATTGCAGTTTCCGAAAGCTCAACGCAAAGCTTTTCGTGAAACTGTAAATAAGACTTACTTACATATTTTTTATCTCTTAAAACTTTCAGATAAATAATTATTAATTTGACACCGGAAAACATCATACATACAGTTTTAATTATATTCTGTATCCTATAGTAGTAAATGTAACATCAAGTTTACAAGAAAAGAAATATCGGACGTTATTAGTATAATTTATAACTCGATAATAAATTATAATTCATCGCTCACCTCAACCTTTTTGACAGCTGACAGTGACAGCAAACAGCTTTCCCTCGCTTTTTATTGCAGTCTCCCACAGTAACACGCACTATTGTAATAAATCACTTTATTTCCAGCCAAAATATTCACTAAAAAAACAAATTGAAACTAGATAGATCAAATATTAGGATTAAATAAATAAAATAAACTTTCGAGATGATTCTTTATTTTATTTTTCCGCCGCGATCTATGGTCGTAAGCGCGGGAAAATGACGCGTGTTGTTCTCTCCGCGCTTGGATAAGCACTGAGGGCGGGAACGCCTGCGTTTAAGCCGCCATTGCTCGGAAATCGCTTTTTTTTCAACGAAAACTGTTCAGCTGTTGGGCACCAAACATTCTGCGTCTGTTTTTCACATTCAAAGTGGATATTGCTAATTCGCTGGCCGTTTGGTTATGTGGAAAAGTGGATATTTTGTAGTGCAAATTTTGTTGCTTTGTTTTTAGTGTTAAATGCATATTTGTTTTTGTATTATGCTTTATATAAACACTTTGTAATCCTTAACCATGAAAGTGTGGCATTACTTGCAAATAGAAATACTTATTTTGAAGTAAGAGTATAAACTGGAAGCCGACATCTCTCATTATGTAGTTGGAAAAGGCTAGTATGCTAGTGTTGACTAGTTTGTGTACTCCAATCTGAGTTGGTCCCATAGAAGTTTTTGTTCAGTATTAGAAACAGGATCGAAAGGCACAAAAAAAAATTATAAAACAAATAAATCTGTGATTAGAGATCAAAATTTCACAAAAAATTATGGATAGTCTCCTAAGGCGATTTTCGTGTAGCTGCAACGGTTAAGGTAGTTTCCCTTACTGCCCCGCTGAAAGTTTACACCCTGTATAACTATGTGGGGTGTCTATCGATAGCTTAAAAAATAATATCAAGGTTCCTAAAACGCTTTTTCTTAAGTTATTGTTGATTCAATGAGATATTCGCTTCTAAAGCCGTAAAAATTGTGTCCCACCCTTTAAACCCACATTTTTTAGAAGAAAATTAACGGATTACTTAATTTTCTTATAAAGAACTTTCAACGAAAACTGGTTTGAATAAGATTTGACATTTAGCTTTTGAGATATGGGACTTTTTTGTGAAACTGCAGCAGCAACTTTGTTTATCATTAACATACTTTGAAAAACAAATTTAGTTTTGCTGTTGAGAGTAAATTGTCATATGAATGAGAGTTAAAAATATTTTATTATATTGTTTGGTGCAACAGAACCCTTTGTGTGTGATTCCAAACCCGCATTTGGCCGGTTTTACTCATAAAGCTCACAACAAATTGTTAATTCTATCGACTTCTACTAATATTATAAATGCGAAAGTTTGTTTGAATGTATGGATGTTACTGTTTCATGAAAAACTACTGAACGGATTTGGATGAAATTTTGCATACAGATAGATCCTGGATTAACACATAGGATACTTTTTATCTGTGGGACAATTATCGAACTCGAGCGGGCGAAGCCGCGGGCATAAGGTAAAAAAAAACAGGAAAATCAAATAATTATAACATTTTAAATTACTCGGGTAGAATATTAAAACCCAAGAAGTACCTACCCCTAGCTCCTACCTCCCTATTTCTGATTATTCAATCTTAGCTACACCTTTACAGGAAAACCATTAGTCCTGAAATTAAATTCTACGAATAGGGCTGAAACGTTACTAACGATTTACTTTGAGAAACGTTTGTTTCAATTAGTTTTTGAGAAGGAATTTGTATTAGACCTACCTGATATTTATTTTCTTTTTAAAAACCGTACCTACAAATCAAAACTAAATGCGAATAATGTCTATCCGTTTCCTTTTCACGCCTAAATATGAGAACCAAATTGTTAAAGACACGCACGTAAAGCCGTTGGTCCCGGCTGTCATTTGTAGATCTTTGACAGTCTTTACAGGTAGTCAGTGGCCTGAAAGTCTGGCAGCCAGTCTTACCAAGGGATATCGTATTACCCGATACTAACCGGGTTGTGGAGATCAGATAGGCAGTTGCTCCATGTAAAATACTGGAAATTCAGTTTCATCCGGTTAGACTGGAAGCCGACCCTAACATAGTTGGGAAAAAGGCTAGGCAGATGATGATGAATTGTTAAAGTCGACTAGGTAGCCTAAGACCTGGAGATGGATATATATTACTTTTCATCCAGACTATTGTATAAGCTTTTATTTAACGTGCCTCGTTAGTTAGTATGTATTGGTCAAATCTTGCAACTGAATTTCAACCCAGTTCCCCCGACTTGTTCCTGCAGCCAGGGTCGTCTCCTCACGAGAGAACTCATCAACGGTCTAGCACGGACACGAAGCTATGCATACCTACGCGTAGATAAACCAAATTTTATTCTTTTCATTTTAATGAAAACTTGTTTTATTTAAGTTATCATTTCCTTTATTTATTTATCTACACATTTTTTAAATTTTTAAATATTTCTTAAAAAAAGACCTTTAAAAATATAAAAAATAGTGGTCCGCCGGTGTCGGGGACAGGGTCCAAGCTACCATTGGTTAGGGCTCCAGAGACAGGAACCTTCTCAGAATGCGAGTCGTATCAAGGAGCTGCCTTCTGAATCAGGCCCTTAATCCAACCGCCTAAGGAGAGCCTCGAAAGATGGTCGTCGAGGCTCTTGGCCATAAGGCCATCCATATTCATTATCATAAAGCCGTCACGACAATCAGCACAATGATAGCCGACTTCACATTCCACATGTCGACAACCTCGTGTGCCAAGTCGAGATATTTAAGTTTATTGTTATGTTTTAAAAAAATATGAGTCATGATGTCATATACAATAGGTACACGCAGACGAAGAACTAGCTAGAGCCAGTGGTAAAAGGTTTTTTACCATTGCGTGTTTTCAGCACATTAACTA
The DNA here is from genome assembly GCA_905220335.1 of Noctua pronuba. Classification (NCBI taxonomy): domain Eukaryota; kingdom Metazoa; phylum Arthropoda; class Insecta; order Lepidoptera; family Noctuidae; genus Noctua; species Noctua pronuba. The sequence goes on from LR999913.1 coordinate 945,926, forward strand.
TTCACTGTAGACAAATAATATCCACGTAATAAAGAACTAAACAAACTTTTACCTTTTATGTTGGCCTGACCTAGAATTTGGTCTTGCCACCCCTCTACCACCCAACGTCGTCGTTTTTGTATTCAAATATGATGAGTGCATACATATAGGTGGGTACTAATCGGGTAGGTTTTAGCTATAGCGTATTTTAACTTGGTTTAAGTCAAATATGACAATTTAACATTAGCTCTGTTGAATAATTCAAAACACGCACACATAGACACAAGTAAAAAGTATTCAGTATGAACACCATACCTACAGAATACTACGCCTGCTTGTGAAAAATCCACCAATACTTTTCCCAACCGGGGAATCGAACCCAGGCCCTCGTGTTCGGCAATTATGATTATAAAAACAATACAAGACAGATGTGTACCTAATAGTACACCCACATTTCGCCAGTTATTTTCAAGTCCCATGTAATAGGGGGCGAGCCTGTTGCCATCAACCGGGCACAAATCCAGCCTCCATGGCTACTATTGAGAAATTCCTGATGGAAAACCCCAATTTCACTTTACCCGACCTGGGAATCGAACCCAGGGCCTCATGCGCAGCAGTCACGCTTGCGACCGACGATAACCGCTAGACCAAATTAGAGAGTAGAGACTATAATTTGCTATACTATAATGATTGAGACCCTAACGATTTTTATTTTCTAAAGTTGTCAACGTTTGTGAAATCTTGCAAATGGCAATTGAAAGCGTATAATTAGACTGCAAGGTTTCTAAATATGAACCCTTCCTTAACGCTTCTCCGATCACTCATAAAAATCAGCAAACTTTGAGTTATAAAACTAAACCTTCTAAAGCTACACCAATAAGCTATAAGCAGTAATTTTTAGGCGAGTGTTATATCGTATGTGCGCAGGTGTCGTATTAGCTTGCAAATAGCATTAACAGCTTGCCGCAGCGATGTGCCTAAACCTAAGTTTATGATGCTTTAAGTTCGATCGTTGCATTTTACGAGTTTGTCATGTTGGCTGTGCCGAAAGATAACTTTAAAGTTTGTTCTCACCGAAATATTGTTATGTTGGCGATAAGTCTGCGAGGCTAAAGTTGAATTACACGAGTCTTACTTGTCTTGTCGTCCTTGACGGCTTTGAGGTAGTTAGAACTCCTGATAGTCCTGAAAATTAGATGGCAGCCGATTGATCAGAAAAGAGGACCAATAAAGAGGAATAGTAGGTATATTGTATAGCTATTTGTGAGAACCTGTAATTGGCCATATTGTTGTTATTAACGAAACTATTGTGTGTAGCTGTAGGTTTTCCGAAAATAATAATATAAAATAAATAAATAGAAACTTATAGGGGAGGTTTTTGTCCAGAAGGGGACATAAGAAAAGAGCTTATGCCTGACAACTCACGGTTTTGATTCACGAAACTAAGATTGAATGGCCTTCAGATATTAATAATAATAATCCATTTATTTTCGGATAACAAAGACTCATAGAGAAATATCTTTATCGATATAACTTCCTTCTATAAGTCACAAACATATCTTTACTAGTCCGCATGACACAGAGCATGCAGGCCTTTGCATCCGTGGTTTTCCACAAAAATACATTTGGGTGCTTCAACCTGAGGAACCAGGCATGTCCAAGAACCAAAACTTGTAGCATTCACCAACCCGCTCTGGACTCCGCTAAGTGGATCGCGGCTCGATATCATGGAGAGATCATCTCTTAGCTACCATGGTTTATTTTATTTTTGAATTGTTGATTATATCATTTTACTCTGGAAGCTCTTAACTTCGTTCTCACTTATATATATATATATATGTTACCGGCAATCTGTATAATTCAGGTATTCTATACAATACCTAGGCAATGTATAGAATACCTGGGGCGTCCAGGCAATGTATGAAATATTATGAATATTATTGTCCATTACATACTTTACCTAGGTAATGTATACAATTCCTAGGGATTGTATAGAGTACCTGCTGGTCCACCGGCAATGTGTAAAATAAATAGATTTCGGTCTATATTTATCAATGTTAACCGGCCTACCTATAAAATGATGGGCAAATGAAACATGTTCTATTACTTAAAATAAACTTTATTAAAATGAACAATTAGCGTGCTCCTTAAAAATAATCTTTGTAAAAAGGGCACTTAGGCATTTTTCTGCAGAAGAATTAAGACCATTCATCCGTTAGAACCATGAAAAGAATTTATAATTTATATTCGTATAGTTTTCTCATTACGACAAACTTATAACAATATTACTATTAAAAAACGATTACATTATATTGCAGTGCAGGGCTGAAAAGAAAAAGATAATTACTACAAGTTTTCTTACAAGAAAAGTTTCTCAAAAGTGTAATTTTTAGCCACTTTTCGAGTAATTAAACATGTTAGTTTTGGATGAATCTGAGGTATATATATATATTTTTTTGTTCTAGTAAATGAAGACATTTGCGTTCTAAAACATGGTACATTTTTTTAAAATAATGTATATGTTTATTTTACTATGAATTATTTATAACTATATTTCTTATTCCCAAACAGTAATATTGCCAAATTAATTAAAACAGGTAAATATTTGCCTCTTATTTCCGACATTGCCAACTTTTTGGATGAACGCTCTTCAGAATTACTGCACTCAATACGATTTATTTAATCTTATTAATATTATATCTGGTCCTATGCAAGGAAATATTAAACATTTAAGACATGAAAACTTTTTAGTCATTATGAACTTTTATATAATCAATAAATTATTAGTGGCAATACGTTTATTGTCTGTCCTCCCGCAAGTCACCTCCTTCCCTGCTCTCGTCTTTTACACACATTACCGGCTGCGCATACGGTATTGTATAGAATACCTAGGCAAAGTATAAAATAAATAATATTTCATACATTGCCTGGACGCCCCAGGTATTCTATACATTGCCTAGGTATTGTATAGAATACCGGATTATACAGATTGCCGGTAACATATATATATATAATCTCAACATGAATGATGTTACCAAGATTTTGTAACAATATTTTGATTTAAAAGAGTGTCCATGGAGTTTCGTGCCCATTCTTCTCTATATAGATCTACGCTTTGGAATGGGCAACTACAGTACTTTCACAAGTTATTATGCCTTGTGACTGGGACTTTTTCGCTTTTTTTGTTTTTGCTGACATTCAAAAGTGCCTGTAATGGTCTAATTGAAATAAATTCTTTGAGTTTGAGGAGGCTTGTGTGTCTCAGCAGTAGGAACGTTACAGGCTGATTATATTTTTTATGCTTCAACATCTTTAGTCTTACCACCTTTCTCAACACCGACCAACATGTTCGCCTTAACCTCATCATCATAACAATAGGCACAGACCATAGACTCCAGCTTAGTGACTGTCCATCTGTTCCGTTGCGAATTGAACGTTATTTCAAATTATATTTGATCAGTTGCGCGGCGGCCGCGAAGAGGGGCGCACGTGCCAGCGCTGTGTACTGCTGTTTTCACAGTTGGCTACAAGAATGATATTGTGATATAATATTTTTCATTACTTTTATAAAGATCAGTTTTTGGATTTTTGTTTGTTTTGTCTGGGAGTTATACACACAAAGTATTATTGTTTTTTTTTTCTAATAACGTTTTATTGCTGTTGTTCTTGAAAATTTATCTTAGTAATGGACTGGGATAAATTTTAGCCTTGCAATGTTTCTGTAGCTTAATCATTCTTAAGAATTCAACATGTTAGGATGATGTACCTTTCTACAGTAATAGCCTGAAAGTATTCTGCTAGTTTGTAAAAATATACAGAATTTTTGTCGTGTCAAAATCGTCAGTCTATATCGGTTGTCACCGTAGGCCACAATTTTATATTAATATTTCACTCTCATCAAAAGCAATTTTAAACGTTTTAACTACATTTTTAAACATAGGTAAACCTAGAAGGGGTGTATCACTAGCTGATAGAAATCACTCATCGTTGCTCATACATTTTTAATTCTATAAGTACTGTTTACCTTTGTCTATGTCAATGAATTTCCACCTTTTTTATGGCGCCATCAAATATGTATTGAAGTTTTTTGTTTGGGTCTGTAATTTTCATGTGTTATTAATGTTGGATTTGTGATTCAATGACAAAGTATCCTAATGTTTCACCCAAAGCGCTATGTCTGGAGTTTCTCTGCGTGATCCGCAAGAGAACCAAGGTGACCGACAAAGTCCGACGAAAAATCAAACCTAATTGGCAGTTTACGGGGTACGTTGAATTGCAGAACGGATTGCCCTGGTTATCGGACATTATGGTACCTATTTGGTAATTGCCAAGCTTAAGGTGCAGATGGCGAGACAGATTGCTCGCTGAACCGATAGGGCTGATAATGCCTAAATTACTTTATGGTTCATCTTACTTCTCAATGACTAGTGAAAACACACACAAGAGTGTTATCAAACCTTTTTCTCTTCTAATCCAGCTAGTGCCGTATGTACTGATCCCGCAGAGAAAAGTTTATCTTTCCTTTGTCAACCATCAAACATCCTAGATAAGTATACTGTCGTTCTCTTTTTGAAAGAAACAACTGTAAACAAAGACAGTAACCATACGGGTAATTTGAACATGCCTTACCACTTTACAAGCCTTAGTTTCCCTTCATATTTTTCTCTGTTTGTGATCAGCATGGAAATCAGCACAGCTCGCCAATAAAACACCAATGTCGTGTAATTAAAACGCCATCAAGCGGGCACACGCGCGCGCCAGCCGGTACCTACGCTACGTGACGTCACGAACGCGGCCATTTGCATTTTTTTCCCGCCAACCGCGCGTTTGCGGGGTGCGTTAGTGTTAAGCGTTGTATGTTCTTACATACGAATTTTATTATTGAAATACTTATGTAGAATATCTACAATAGAGGGATTTCATTGTTTGTTGTATTGTTGTTGTTGATTGGATTGATACAAATAAATAAAATTGAAGTGTCTGTTTGTAATTTCGAAATAACAGCTTTTTGCCGAATGCTTATGAAAATATAGACGGCACTTATAACAAAAACATGTTTTTTTTATGTCTGTCTTTCTGTCTGTTTGTTCCGGCTAAACTCCGAAACGGCTGGACCGATTTTGACGAAACTTTTCCTTTTATTTTAGAATAAGAATTAGGGTTCTGGGAAAAAAAAACCCTTGAAATTGGTAACAAAAATTCGATTAAAAAAGGGAAATAATATTTATCTATACATATAATAAGACAGTAAAAAAACTGTGTCTGTACATTGAATATATTTAAAAAAAAAAAATTGAGGGGGGTTTAGAAAAAGTAATAGAGCACGAATCCAAAAAAAAAATTCTGTCTGTTTGTCTGTTTGTCTGTTTGTCTGTTTGTCTGTTTGTCTGTTTGTCTGTTTGTCTGTTTGTCTGTTTGTTTGTACACGCTAATCTTCGGAACTACTAGACGGATTTGAAAGATTTTTTTTTTGTTGTATAGGTATTAAGTCTGGGCAACATATAGGCTATAATTTATCTTGGAAACTTGAACACCTGATGCAGAACCGCAATAGAATAGCTAAACTATAAGAGATACAAAAATGGTACCATAGCAAAAATTGTTCCGCGTGATGAGCATTTTCTGCTGAGAGACTAAATTTGAAGATCTGGAACACCTGTTGTGGAACTCCAAGAGCCCAGCTACACCATAACACATATAGGAATAACGTCTTAGCAAACATTGTTCAATCTGATGAGCACTCTCTGTTGACTTATAAAATCGAAGATCTGGAACACCTGTTGTGGAACTCCAAGAGCCCAGCTACACCATAACACATATAGGAATGACGTCTTAGCAAACATTGTTCAATCTGATGAGCACTCTCTGTTGATTTATAAAAATCGAAGTTTTGGAACACCTATTATGGAACTCCAAGAGCCCAGCTACACCATAACACATATAGGAATGACGTCTTAGCAAAAGTTGTTCGGTCTGATGGGCATTTCCTGTTGACTTATAAAAATCGAAGATCAGAAACATCTGATGTGGAAATCAAAGCTATCACTTATTTCACTGTATAATTATAAAATAACATAAGCTGGGAGTATCTCCACGCGGTGAAGGCGGTAACAGTTTAGGACTGATATGCGGTGACGACGGTATATCATTGAAAATTTGACTCTACTGGAATAAACTCCTATTTATTTTTTTATTGTATCGAATAAATATGCCTTCGGGCTTATGTTATTTGAGTGTTTTAGACTTTTTCCACTTATCTTCGTGACACGGTAGCCTACCTGGTAACGAAGGGGAGCAGTCACTTAGATTTTAATTGATCAGGTATCTTCACAATAAAACTGTAACCATGCCTAGAAAGAGGTCAAATCTTGCCCAATGTTCCAAAGGAACTAAAAGATTGAGGATCATAAGATCCCAAGAATCTACCGAAGAACTTCAGGAGAGACTTGATGCTGTTTGAGAACATCAGGCTGCAACTCGCTCCGTGGAAACCTCTTCCTCTCTTCTCTTCTCTTCCTCTTGGATAACGAAGCACGCCTGCGTTCTCAGCGTATTTACGCATCTACATCCAGGTCTCTAGAGAACTGTGAAGAATATGATGCGCGACTGACCGCTGATCGTGAACGTGATGCATTGTCTCGCGAATCGATGACGTTCACGGATAGAGAATTACGCTTGAGTTCCAAGCGTATCTACGCATCGACTTCTAGGTCTCTAGAGACAAGTGGGGAACGTGATGCGCGACTGACCACTGATCGTGAACGTCACGCATTGTCTCGCGAGTCGGAGACGTTCACGGATAGAGAATTACGCTTGAGTTCCAAGCGTATCTACGCATCGACTTCTGACTTACAAAAATGAAAGATATGGAACGTCTCGAATCGTCTCGCGCATCCCGTTCTTTTCCCGTCCCCGGGCTCTTAGAATTCGACATCAGACGTTTCAGATCTTCGATTTTGACGACCCCGTTGTCGCTGGCATAAGCAACAGGATCCGCGTACGAAGTCGCGGGCAGAAGCTAGTTTATAATATAATCTCACGCGAACGAAGGTCGGGCAACAGCTAGTATACAATAAAATTAGCTGGTTATTAGATAATGAAAATGCCGAAGACAGGGGGTCTAAAATGGCTGCTTTTGCAGATCATAATTATAGAATATTAAAATGAATTACTTTACAATTCGTACAACGGTCGCAAAAGGACAATACATATTATTAACTGCGTAGGTGCCCTGAGAATTTTATTATTTTTTTTAAGAATTTTAACGTGATTCATACTATTATCCTATTATGATTCTGCTAAAGCGGCGATTTTAGACCCTCAGGTTGTTGTGGCGTAGCTTGGGGGAGGCTTATGTTAAGTGGTCTACGATAGGCTGAGTTCATTGATTGATTCGTTATTCCAGCGGATGCTTCGAATAGCCATCAACATTCAAAAGAAATCCACTTTCAGTGTTTTCCTCAACATCATTCAGTGTCCTGCCGGTTTTAAGGTTTAGTAGTATAAAACTTTTTCAAATTTTCTTCAAAATCTGACACTGATCCACCTTCAAAGCTGTTGAATCTATCGTCTACTGCGAAAGCATCATCATCCTGAAGAGGATCTATTCCCTGGGGTTTATGTTCAACGTTTTGCAGAAGTACTTTTCCGTCATGATCATCATCTGGGGCATTCCTTCTGGCAGTATTAGCAATATTCTTTGCAAAGAGCTTTAAATTTTCTTGAAACTCTAAGTCTAACATATCATCGTTCCCAGCTCGTCCGATCTTGGGCAGATTGTCAGGGTCGTACGCAAAATCTACTTCATCAGCTCTGCGTGTATCGGGACGTTTCTGCTGGAGTATATCCAGGAATGCCGTATCGTCGTTTTGTAGGTGTCTCCTGTTGTCAGCATCGGATGCTACTCCTTCATCGTCATCGTCAACTAGAGGAGTATCGAACTTCTGTGCTCTCATCATCGACGATATGTCGAATCGATCGTTGTTGTCCGTAAAACTTATGTCGGGTATGACGACATCCATTTGCGCTAGTGCGCCAGGAGTCAGTAGGAAGAGACTGAGAATTTCGTGAATCTGGAAGGAAAAACGGATTAGGCTAGATGGTGTTATTGGTCATTTAAATAATCCGTTCACTGCGTACCATATCTCTTAGGGTGCAGAGTCTGTGTGTGAGTAAATAACGCAAACATTACTAATGTTTGAATGATGTACTCACCTACAGGCTCTCATGTAAACATTTAATTTGGACCTTATGCAAAATAAATAATATGTTTCCTTGTTGACCTTACTTACCATATTTTTGTTCTAAACCTCAATTTGTATCAAATCACATTTCATGAAGGAGCTTATTCCTCAATTTGTGAAATATTGCGTCGAAAATGATTCCTTTTTTTAGTCAACGCAATTATGAAACGCAATCACTCCTTCACTACTCCATAAGAACCCTAACCTATATGAATATATTTATTGTAAAATGTGTGTACTGTTGGTGTCCCTATTTTAAATAAATACTCCCAGCACTCCCTTTATAGTGAAGAGGCCTTTGTCTCAGCAGCAGGAAAGTTACCTATAGGCTGATTGTGTAATTAATAGATATTATATTAGGTAAAAAAACATGCACACGTGATTATATAAACTAAAAACCAGCAAATATTATAGCCTGCCTTTAAAGTTATCTTAAAATTAATTGATAATTGAAACCAACACCGTAAAATTGAAGCTAACTCTTGGAAGAAAAAATCTATAGGAAACATGATTTGTGATTGAAATAAACAAAATGGTGAGTAATATTTCCTTATTTATTTTGAAACAAGATGTATAATGATAGCCGAAATGACAAAATACCAAGGTAGATAAAACGAGTATGGAATGAACGTAGACGAATCAAAAGGGGTATGTAAGAATCGTAACAGGTTGCGTACTGTAGTTTTTGCCAACCCCCACGGGAAAGAAGCCTGAATTTATCTTTATATGGATCAAAATATGCTTTATCTCCCAGATCCGGACAATTCTCAGCCTGATCTTACTGACGCACACCACATTAGCGCAATTCATGGATTCTCTCAAACCCGACATGAGTTTTAATGACAACAACGATCGGTTCGACATATCGTCGATGATGAGAGCACAGAAGTTCGATACTCCTGAAGTTGACGAAGATGATGAAGGACTAGCATCCGATGCTGACAACAGGAGACACCTACAACCCAACCTAGATATACCCCAGCAGAAACGTCCCGATACACGTAGAGCTGATGAAATAGATTATGCTTACGACCCTGACAATTTACCCAAGATCGGACGAGCTGGGAACGATGATATGTTAGACTTAGAGTTTCAAGAAAATTTAAAGCTCTTTGCAAAGAACATTCCTAATTCTGGCAGAAGGAATGCCCCAGATGATGATCATGACGGTGAAGTACTTATGCAAAACGTTGTTCCCATTACAATGCAGATTGATGGCTTTTTGGTGGCTCCGTTGGAAGAGCAACGTTCAGGTATGGTAAAAGAAGTAGTTACAGTATGATTTCTTTTTTTAAAGTGTTTGAAATAAAATTTGAATTCTGTAACAGTTTTATTTACATTTTAGCTTGTAGTTTGCAATTATTTAGCTTATCAAATAGTTTACACAGTTAGACTTAGACAAACTGATATTCTACGAGTATCAGCGACTAGCTGATGCCGGCGACTTTGTTCGCGTGGAAATTTTGGTGTGTATATCTGAGACTGCCTCGGTGGTCGAGTGGTCGCAAGCGCGACTAATAAGCATGAGGTTCTGGGATCGATTCCCGGTTCAGGCAGTGTTAATTTTTATTTTTAATCATTAATTACATGAAGTTATCACACATGATTTAGAAATCACCTTTTAAGCAAGCAGATGCTTGTGTTCGGGGGCGTCCATTAATTACGTGAGGCTGTTTTTGCGATTTTTCGAACCCCATTTGGTGAAATGTCGTGTGATTTGGCTTGACCCCTCATCCCCCTCATAATCTTACGTGAGATTTATCAAAAGGCGTAGTTAAGTATAAATACGGTAATCTGTGCTTGATTGCGTAGAATTCATTTAAAAAGAATAATTTTACAGAAACATAATTATGTTAACTTAATTAAACCCAGTTTTCTCTCAATTTTAAGTTTCTTGCGGAGAAAAAAATTACGTGATATTTGCCGAGATCCCCCTCTCCCTCGTGGTATTAGGTGAGATCCGGCTCGCCCCCCCCCCCCCTTAAACGCTTCACGTAATTAATGGACGCCTCCTTAGGTTATTTTTTTTATTTTATTACAAAATTGGCCCGCTCTTCCACTTCACATTAAATGCAATTGAAAATATACTATAAATAATAGTGTTATTGGGTTATTCCATCAGGAATTTCTCAGTAGCAGCCACGAAATCTCGACTCCCTATTACATGGGACTTCAACATAAATGGCGAAATGTGTGTGTAGTTACGATTCTATTAACGTTCTGTATACAACATTAAATGACTTTTTGCGAGAGCCCTTAGACCTCCTTAATCCGGCCCTATCACAAAATCCGTTCCTAGCGAACGTCTGCTAACTATTAACTACCTCCCGGCCAAATTCTAAGTTTTTAGCACAAAAAAAGAAGGACTTTCATACAAACTTGCGAGAGCCCTTAGACCCCCTTAATCCGGCCCTATAGCAAAATCCGTTCTTAGCGAACGTTTGCTAACTATTAACTACCTCCCGGCCAAATTTCAAGTTTGTAGCACAAAAAATTAAGGAGTTTCATACAAACTTGCGAGACCTCCTTAATCCGGCCCTGTCGCAAAATCCATTCTTAGCGGATGTCTACTACCTATAAACTACCTCCCTGCCAAATTTCATCTTTATATGTCAAGCGGAAATTATTATAAAAATATTACTTCCCTATTTGAATAGGATTTTATCGGAGAATAGGGTGTTGTAATTTCTGCTAAATGACGCAAAGGTGCGCGGATCCCTCGCGTTTGTGCGACATGAGGAGACAGCAAACAGCAGGCGTGTGCGCACATCGCGTCTTATGACAGTCAGGTACTACATAATAGTAATATTCCGATTTTGATGGTAATAGGTTGGAAGGATAAGACAACACATACGAAGCTTTGAAAGTATCCTTTTTCCCAGCTATGTTGGGGTCGGCTTCCAGTATATCCGGATGCAGCTGATTACCAGTATTTTCCACGGAGCAACTGCCTATCTGACCTTCACAAACCAGTTAGTACTAGATAATACGATAGCCCTTGGTAAGACTGGTTTTCAGACTTTCGGTCCACTGACTACCTGTAACGACTTTCAAAGATCTACAAATGACACTCGGGACCAACGGCTTAACCTGCTTTCCGAGGCACAGAGGAAACTCGGTGTGTAATGGGTGGTCACCCATCCACAGACCAACCTAGGCAAGCGCGGCATAACCTAAAGATCGACCCGAGCGGCTGTTATTATTTAGCTTTGAAAGTATCACTATCACGTCAACATAAAATGAGAGGATGCTAATCAAGTATTAAACACCGCCAACATATCAACTCTGGGAAACTAATCACAGACGCCTCGTAATGACATAACATGTATGAAACCAATCTCACGGCGGATTATGCGTCACTCGGCAGTTTCATCTTTATTACAAGTTTTCCAATCAATTTCATGCTTCCGTGTATTGCTTCGCTAGACTAATCTAGCGATCACAAGTAGTACTGCTAAGTATGAGGTGCTGGGTTCGATACCCGGTTAGTGCAAAGTGTCTTTGGGTATGTATGGGTTTTTCCGACTCGAATTTCTATGATGGCAACAGGCTCGCCCCCCAACAGTACATGGGGCTTAAACATAAATGGCGAAATGTCAGTGTACTATAGGGTACACCCCTGCCTAACCCTTCGGGCATTACAGGCGTGATGTTATACTATCGTCAAACGGGGCGTCTTATTCTAGTGCCAAACTCATCTGTTCGATTTTCATACATCGAACACATTGTCTTGGCACGTTATTAATGCGCCTTTTTTATGGAGCCACTTATGTCAACCAATTAATTACTTAATAGATTACACACAAATAGGAAAGGTTTTAAATTTCCAATCTCATGCTTAGTTATGTAGTGCAAATTTTCCATCTTCTATCTAATTTCACAATGAATTATGAAGAATAATTGATGATAACCAAAGGAGACAATGAAGATACTGCCATTATTATTTTGAGTAGATACGGTACGGTACTATGCAAAGAGCAATGGTATCCGAAATCACATTTTTAATTCTTTTCGGAATAATAATCTTCACAAACGGGAACCCTGTCTACAAACCAGATTCGAATTATGACGGATCTCAATATGACATAAAGAAATTAATCGAGGCAGTTTCGAAACAAGGTATATACGATGTTACATTAAATCACCGTGAAGATCATCCGGAAAACCAGGTGGTCAATCACCAAAAAGGTGATAAACCAAATTCTAGCTATAATGATGCACAAAAATACCGTACTGCAGAATCCTACCAAGGTTCTCCCGACAAACTGTTACACTACAATTACCATCCGGAGCTAACAAGCATACAAAATTTGAATGTATTCCTTAGAAAGAAGCACGATAGAAATGTAGAAACAAATAATAACAAAGCAAAAGTTTTAGCTAAAGTTGATGAAGTTACGACATTCCTTAATGAGCTTGATAAAAAATTAAAATTAAACGGACGTGACGACTTGGAGCTGCGTTGCTATGGAGGCAAATGTGGTGCAAGCAGAGATGAAGCTAGCAGCAATGATAACGACGATTCCTACGAATACAATCAGAACATCAACAACTTTGGCAGTCACCTGCGCTGCAACGGTGTGAGATGCAGCGTAAACGAAGATGACAATAGAAATGATGGAGATAGTCTGCGATGCTACGGAAACAAATGCAGAAGAAAAGCAAATGTCAATGACGCAGATGACAGTTACGATAACATAGATCTTTCAAAGATTTTGCGTTGTGCTGGAGAGGACTGCGGCCTTAACAGAGATAATGATAATGATGATGATAATAATGATGATGGCAACGGTTTAGATAGAGCTGTAGCTGATGATGATGACTATAATGACGAGATATACACTTTACGTTGCAATGGTAGGAGCTGTAGTATAAGCGCAGATGATGGTGATAATGTCGGCGATAATGATGATGATAACAACGGCATATTTTCTTTACGTTGTACTGGTAAAAGCTGTAGTATAAATAGAGATGATGATGATACTGATGATGATGGCGACGGCAGAGATAACTTACGTTGTAATGGTAAAAGCTGCAGTAGGAACAGAAATGATGATGATGATGATGATGATGATGACAGCTTAAATAACTTACGTTGTAACGGTAAAGGCTGCAGTAGAGACAGAAATGGTGATTATGCTGTCACAATCGACGACGACAGAAATGATGACGCAAACGACAGAAATGATGACAGATACGTCAGAAATGATGACAGATACGTCAGAAATGATGACAGATACGTCAGAGGGTATGACAGAGAAGGCGATTATAATTTGCAGAGTAGAAGTGCTGATGAAATTCAGGACTCAAAGGCCAAATATGAGGAGGCGATGAGAGCGGTGGTGGATGAAATTCTAAAATTTCGTTCACCAAACATCAGAAACATAAACGTATAGATGCACTTAGAAGTAAAGACGAACCAACACGAATATGAACGAAACAAGTCGAATTTCATCGAAGCGTTTGAAAATGTAAATAATGTTGAAAATGTACTTTAGCATTTTTCCAACTGTGCAATAAAGTTTAGATTATAAATATCCTAATGTCTTTTATTATTTCAGTAATTGTCGGAACAGAGATGGCCAAAAGGACTAGATAGATAAGGTAGCAATCGCTTTCGACTCGCTTTGTATTTCTACAACGACTGGCCATAAGATTTTCGGTAGGCTATGTCAATTTTTGATTTTTTACATCATCATTATCACTGAAAGGATATGGTATGATATGATATGGTATGGTATGATAAAGGATAAGGTAAGGAACGAGTGTATTAGAGGAAGTTTAAAAGTTGCGCCAGTTACAGAAAAATTGAAAGGGAATCGACTCTCTTGGTATGGACATATGATGAGGAGGGACGAATCGCATGTGACTAAAAGAGTGATGAATATAAAAGTTGATGGATGGAGAGGGAGAGGAAGACCAAAGAAACGATGGATGGATTGTGTGAGGAATGATATGAAAGATAAAGGAGTAAATGATAGCGTGACGGTTGAGAGGAGAATGGAAGAAAAAAACGTGTTTCGCCGACCCCAGGTAACATGGGACAAGGGCAGGAAGATGATGATGATATCAATGAAAGAGAATTTTCCTTTTTTGAAATAATGTTGCTTTGTCTAGGGCCTCTGTTGGCAAGTGATAAGCTTCGCCTATCTCCCTTTCCCAATTCAGGCATACAATTAAAGGAACAAATAAAAACCGTCTATTTGGGAGTCGTACTACTCCATCGAAACAGGTTCTCTGTGGATAACTGGCCCAACAGCATGGCCAAGATTGAGGTAAGGGAACGTACCGAACTATGTGACCCGTTCTGAGAGGTCTTCAAAATACCACGCTTAGTCACGGGGGGTTAGGTTTTTGTCATTTACTCAATATCCTCTGGGGAAATCTCGTGCTTTTTCGAGCTATATTCAAATATAGCGCAGAGCATTTAGCGCTGTTTAAACTCACAGGTGGCAACACTGACGTACATATAATGCTAGCGGACATCAACTGATTGAATACTAACAGTTTGTAAAAATAGTATAAATGTACTCTGTGGTTTGTAATGCAGTGCAGTTGTCAAGCAAGGTGACGAGAGTTCGTGCCGATGCTATAATGTCGTTCACACGGCGGCACATGAAGTTGTACATTTCCAGTATAACTTGTCCTCGCTTTGTGTAGATTTCCTATACAATGAGAGATCTGGATAAACTGGTTTTGTATAGCTTGATTGGCCGTTGTGCGTTATATTAATGTTACATAAGATAAAAAATAAGGTTAAAAGAAATTTAAAAAATGGTTCACGTAGTATGGGTACGTTCCCTAAAGGTTAACGTTTTTGTCAGGCTAGTGCCGGCGCCAATCATGTTTCAAACATTTTCATCTTTGCCGTGCCGCTGCCGTAACTGCCAGAGATAACGGATATCCTCCTGACACACGAGACACATAGACAACCCATAATACAGAGAGGAGGCACGTGTCCCTGCAGCGGAGACGTTGTAAGCTGATTATTATGCTCATGCTACACGTAACATTGAGGCTTCAACTTGTTTAGATTTTCAATTTCGCAATCAATTAGACGTCAAAAACACTTTGCTATATGCGCAATCAATTTTATTATAATTCTCAATAATAAAGTTTCAAGTCAATGTCATTATAAGTTTTGATTGAGATTGAGCAAGCAGATGTTCAAGGCAACAATCAAATTGAAGTATGGTTTCTAAGCTCTCGTTTTTCTTACTATTCGCAATCATAGCAGTCACAAATGGAAGCGTCGACTTTTACAAACAAAGATCTACGGGCTTAATAGACAAACTGTCAAGTCTAAAAGCGAAGCATGGTCTAAACTTCGCCAATATCGAAGGAGTCGCGAGTTTGCCACGCAAGTACAAAGAACAACATCCGAATTGGCATATCTTTGAAGGTAACGACCCACGGACACAGCCAGATCCTAACTATACATTTAATATAGACAAGTTTAATATTTTAAAGGAAAAAACAAAAGCAAAACTAGTGGCAAGAACTCGTGACGAAGGCAGTGATGACACAAACGAAATAAAGAGAAGTAAAAGCCTGAGAATGTGTAGAAAAGAACCCAAAGTGTATAAATGTAAAAGACAATGCTCACCATATCAAAAGCAACGTTTTTCGCAGTACGCCAGATCTGGCAACAGACGAGACGATCAGTCTGTACGACGGTCGGTGACGGTCTATGATGACAATAAACGAGACAATTATGATGACGATGACACTGTTCATTTACTAGACGATCTCGAAAGACTGTTGGCAGGGAATGGTATATACCGAATGTTCTTGGGTTGTGTGGGTAACAAGTGTGGTGGCAGAAACCATAGAGGCGGTAATGATAATGACAGAGACAAAACAGACGGAGGAGAGTACCTTGGGTGTTTTGGAGATGGATGCAGAACTATAGATGATGATGATGATGATACCGGCGTCAGAAGATAATAGTAATAGTCACAAATGAGGCTAGATCATTGAGAAAATAGAGGCAGCATTGACAATTTATTCAGTAAAATAATATACAACAGAATTTAAAAAAATATGCCTACTAAGAATGAATGCTAGAATCACCACATAATAAAAAAAAAACATCAGAGTACCTAGACAAAGAGACATTTGATTAGCGACTTCGAAGACGATTAAATCTGAATTAGTTGAATATAATATGAAATAAAATAAAATAAAATATTACTAAATTGAACATTCAAAACTTAGAAAACATACCTATAGCATTTCACGCATCAGGTTGCTCTAAGTGAATGGTTTCTTATACTCTAGTAACCAATAATAATACTATAACCGTATTTTAGTTCTTATTTTTTTCTTAATTTTATGTTAAATGATGACATTAAAAAAGTGGATTATTTTATCTTTTACAAGGGCCTGTCGCAGGGCTGCGGGACCGTTCGAAAGAGATACCGCGGCCCTGGAACACATAGGGCTAAGAAGGAACATGGGTGGGTTTTAGTTAGTACAAGTCTGATACTCCCTTCTGCTTCACCCAGAGCGGGAGGGGTCATTTGATGATTTCCCATTACGAAAAAAAAGGGCCTGTCGCAGCAAATTTTATCACATTTATTTAAAACAAATCGAAAGACTTATTTTGTCTTCGGGAGGTTCCTGCACCGAATCGGGCGGGAAGAAACGCCCGGGTGTTATCATTGTGAGGATCATCCGGAGGACACGGTGGCGCACACCGTGGAGGTCTGCCCCGCTTGGGCGGAGCTCCGCCGTGTCCTCGTAGCGGCGATCGGCGGCGGCGACCTCTCGCGCCCGGCCCTGGTTCAGGCCATGGTCCGGAGCGAGAGGGAATGGGAAGCCGTCACCTCCTTCTGCGAAGCAGTCATGCTAGCGAAGGAGGTGGCGGGACGTGAGAGGGAGAGAATCTCACGTCCCAGCCGCCGCGGGCGACGCACCGGGCGTCGGGGGCCACGTGGTGGCTCCCGGCCACCGTAGGCGCGGGCCTGTGGACGGTGAGTAATGGGTTAGCTCACCGTCCGTCCGTCTTATGACGACAGGCCGTGTCGATGGCGCGTTCGTGTTCCACGCGCGCCTCAAAGAGATGTCGGCAACCAGGAAGTGGCCCGCAAGGGCCGATGCCTGCCGGGGCTGCGGGACTGTTCGAAAGAGATACCGTGGCCCTGGAACACAAAGGGCAATGAAGGAACATGGATGGGTTTTAGTCAGTAAGAGTCTGACACTCCCTCCCACTCCACCCAGAGCGGGAGAAGTCATTTGATGATTTCCCATCCGAAAAAAAAAAAAAAAAATACTTATTTTGTCACCTTTCGCCCCAAGTATCCACCAGTTATCCAAATTAATTTCATGGCAAGGTCCTAAACCACTTTCTAGTATTAGCAACAGCGATTCTGGGTTCTGTAACATATTCATTGTTTACCCCGTCATTGCGATCATTTTTGATCAATAATTTTTGCGTAGGGATATTTAGTTTGATGTACAGAATGCTTGCGTTTTGAGCTACAGTTCGCGTCACGTAAAAAGAACGCTGACCGCTCAAATAAACTTTCTCAATTTTTGTTATTCTAGCCTCTTCCAGCAGTTAGTAAAGTATCTATTACGATTCTACAATGAAACAATTATACTTATGTTATAAAACAATAGCTTAGTCCTTTAGGACGCGGCTGTATAACGTGCGTAAACACATCCCCTCCACTGTCGCTCAGCGTTCTTTTTACATGACGGGACTTATACCATCGTACTACGATATTTTTCAATCGTTACGGCGGTGGAAAGATTATTCATAATCGACATAGTGCTTAAATAATAACATGTTAGTGCACAATTAGTACTTACAAGTGATACGAAACAGCATGGCTTTGCAGATTTGAAGTTTGAGAAGAGATCGTTTGTTACGACAGGAAACTGCACAAGTAGCCCTTTTAGAGAGCAACGATATACAGTGGTGGCAAGCGTCCGTAGCGGTGGAATTTCTGCTACACAATGTATTGCAATGTATGTATTTGTTTTAATTATCGACATTCCAATTCCCCATGATTTTTTTTAAATTTTGATTATAATATGTACTAGTTTTGCACACCTGTTAAGGTAGGATATGGTCCTGAGCGTAACATATTCATATTCATTCCCTTGTTGTGTTTCATCCTTATGTATACCCGTATTCATGCAAAATAAATGATTTGATTAGATTTAATTTGATTTTTAAAATATGTACTCTTTATTATGTACACCATATAAATTACAGGTAAGAACAAGTAGAACTTATAAATAAGGTGACACAATGGGCGTCTTATCGCTAAAAGTGATCTTTTCAAGATACCCTTTGGATGCATTTGCATTCGTCCCATAAAAAAGGAGGCGAGCCAATTCCCATCAACCGGACACAAATTCAGACTACGAGTCGAGAGAAATTCCTGGTAATAAAACCCAATAACATTTTGCCTGGAAATAGAAACTTGGACTCCATCTTCATTAGCAGCAGTATCGCTTGCGACCACTGGACTAACGAGGCAGTACTACAGGTACACTTCTGTTCATCCCCTTTTTTTTTTTTGGATGGGAAGTCATCAAATACCCCCCCCCCCCCCCCCCCCCCGCTCTGGGCGGAGTGGGAAGAAGTGTCAGACCCATCCATGTTCCTTCTTTGCCCATTGTGTTCCAGGGCCGCGGTATCTCTTTCCCCGGGCCCCGGCAGGCAATTCTGTTCATCCCTTCGGGAAGTATTTACCTGTATAGGCATGATAAATAATATGACCAGTCAATAGAATATGGTTACGTACGATGACTCATTCCCGGCTAAATTCATTTGGATTATCGTTTTTAATTGGTCGTTCGCTCCACTATCCGCATCCCTCTCCCGCACATGCCCGTACCCTTCGTATGAGCGAGAAGGAATGTGCGACGCCGGCGCGACCTATCGTGTGTCCGGCGTATCAATCTTTAATGGCTGACACGACGCGCGCACGAGTCCATTGCGCTGTAAAGAAAATCGAAAAACTAGTGAAAATTGGTGTGTTTTCGTCGTTTTCGTGACGTCCAAGAAGAAGACTGTGACGAGGATATTAAGGAACTGTGCACCCTTCCTTTCATGCGTACTGTTGTTTTTCCAAGTGTTCCAAAGTAGTGCGCGTCCATCTTCTCTCAACGACAGATTTTCAAAATCGTTCGCATTATTTCACTTAATCCGCGTAAACAGAATAGAATTTTAACTGCAACTACTTGACTGCAAGAAATGAGCACAAAGCAAATTCAATTAATAAATACCTACTTAAACTTAGATAATTAAAAACTAAATGGTAATTTAATAAAATACCTCTGGAAGGTTTTATTTCGAAGTCTTAGACATACGACTTGAAAACCTCCTCCTTTTGTAAGTCGGTTAAAAATAGTTACAAAGATGATAAATGAAAACTCATTAGACAAACATCTAAAAAACGAAACTGCGTGATCAGTTTTCTCAAAAGGAAAGGTAAGAAAATCAAGAGTTTTTCTTCCGTGTCTCATACCATATTGTCATGTAACACTCAATTACTCAGCTTAGTGTAACACCCAATTCACGATTTCAGGTGACACGCGCGTTTGTCACTTGTTTCCCTGGCGTGAGTACCGTCGGCGTCGCTCAACCAATTTTGAAGGTTGGCCGATATTTTGATTACCTACGTATCAATCGACGGGCCATCTAGAATAAATCTCGCGGGTCATCTAAATAACTTTAGCCTACATTGATGGCAGAAGGTCGATAGTAAATTCAAGTTAATGTATTTTCTATCTTTCTAATTTGAAATATGTGCAGCAAAATACAATATTTGTTTCTCACTGAGAGTTGGACACACTTTTCACAGAACATTATGTTTTGTCCAAATCTGTTTAGAACCCACAAATAAGCTAACTACAAAGTTCGGTAGTATTTTTCGAAGTTTAGTTTATCAAGACTACTATACTACTGCTTGTGAACATATCCTGATTTAGTAAAAACCGATTTCAAAGCTGTGTTTTTAGATTCTGTGCTTTATAGCTTGGCTTAGCTATGGCTCATTGAGAACTGGTTCATAACGAGCAAAATATTTTTTCGACCTGGTTTGAAATCCTGAAATTCATTCTCAAACGACTATCGCCAACTGACAACTGTTGGCGGGCCAAATCAAAGGCGTTGGCGGGTCACAGCGTAGCTCGCGGGGCGGGGGTTCAGCAGCCTTGCTCCAAGCAATTCGCTGACGCAACACGCTTGTGAGCTTGTAGCTCACGGAGGCGCCGTGACGCATGTCTAGTGTATATGCTCAAATAAAATTAATTAATCGCGTGGAACTCATACCACACCTCACTATGACGTAACTAATCATAGTTTTCCAATCTCACGCTTGATTACTCGTCGATACCGTTACCTATAACTACTTCCTTAATCAATTGTTTTAACCAAACCTATAATAAAGTTTTTATAATTATTACTTAGTATTAAACCTAGCATGCAACGACACAAATTTTGAAAAATGGTGGCAACGATCTCATATTTTATTATATTTGGAATTATAAGTATTGCTTCAGCGAAATCGCCACGGAATGGCAGAGAAGATTCATACAAAGTGGCAAACGAATTTGGTCTTCAACAGTTATTGCTTTCACTGGCTAATCAAGGATCGAACGACGGGCCATCGAATTACGGAAAAGACGTACCAAACACTTACCAAGAAAACAGAGCAGGAGCATCACGGTACAATGAGAAACCACGTGAAGTATATTATCAAAAAGACAAAGCTAATCCTCAACAGTATTATAAATCCTACGGAAATGCAGGCGAAGATAAACCGAACTACAACAGCTTACAGATAATCAACCAATTTTTGACACAGAACGGGGACAAGCCAGGTTATAACAATGCACAAAATTTAATTGAAGATTTACTATCGCTCGACCGTAACAATAAGTTTCAACCATTAAAACCTAGTGATGAAAGCGAAAATGTTAACGAAGTTTTAGCTTTACTTGGAAATTTACAGAAAAATACCCCTGATGTTGAAGCTTATAGCGTTTTTGGTAAGGGTAATAATTTAATGGCTAAAAAGTTATTAGTTGGTGCAAATAATGACCAACCAGACGCTGTGCTTGTTCAGGGAAGAGATGGAGTCATGAAACTTGTTGGAAAGAATCCTCAATATTATAACCCAGACTATTTTAACAACTTAGATGACGAAATGATTATGGTTCGCGACGGCAAAGATGATGATAGCTACAACGCTAGAGATGATGTACGTTGTCATGGGAAGAATTGTGCACGAACCAACAGAGCTATCAACAATAATAATCGTTTACGCTACAAGGGAAAGAATTTTCCCAGAAGCAAAACTAATGATAATGACATTGATGTAAAAAAGGACTCAAAGCC
This sequence comes from Noctua pronuba, assembly GCA_905220335.1. NCBI lineage: Eukaryota > Metazoa > Arthropoda > Insecta > Lepidoptera > Noctuidae > Noctua > Noctua pronuba. The sequence goes on from LR999913.1 coordinate 967,508, forward strand.
AAAAGCACAGAAAATTAAAATTAATGATGATTTAGATGCTGTTGTTCTCGACCCCTCGGATGCTGACAATTTGATAGGCCAATTGTATGGACCAAAATCCAAACGTACAAATAAAAACACACAAAGAGCTAATAAGAATGTTTTGCTCCAAAATGTAGATTTACAAAACCTTCTTAATATCAAAAACAATATTGGTGAAAATCCCAACGTAGAAGCCGTAGTTATTGATTTAACACAAGTAGAAAATGGTGCTGCTGTAGCAAGACAAATCAAACAGTTACTTTCACAGGACAGTGAAGGGTCATATGACGAGTACAACGAATATGGAAACTTAGTTGAAGACAATCTGAAACAAGGAATATATGATCTTCAACAAGATGTCGGCGCAGATAGAGTAAATACGAAAATTATAGCGCATAATGGGAACAATAATAATGTGTACCTTCCACAATGGTTACTTAAAGACTTACCTAGATCTTATGAGGGTCGCTCCATAGGCCCCGTTAAAAAGCAATCGAAATTATCGCTTCCTATTAAAAGGCAGCAGAATGCAAATCGGTTTAAAGTTCGCAACCCAAAACTTTTTCGCCGTAATAGTGGTCAAGATGTAGGCGTTCCATTCCACCTGGAGGTCGAAGGGTTGGGTCAAGTTAACCCTTGATATATTATATTTATAATATTGACTTTTAAGTTGTTTTATTTTGTTCCGTAAGTTCTGTTAGATGTACAGACGCCAGCACATCAAGCTACGACAATCTGTCAAATTTCTTTAATAGATTTTCAACTTTATCGCTACACCATTAGGTTCAAGGTAGATTGGAAAAAATTGACAGTTTCGGGTAGCTTGATCTGTTGGCCTGTATACAATCAACCGCATCTTAGTAATAAACAATTGGAAACTTACAGCGCCATTAGGTTGTACCCATAACAGCAGTTTTCGTACCGCAAGATTTAACACTGTTCTGCCACTGACTGTACCTTATTGAATATCCATGATAATCTAATGGGTGTAAAAATATCCTTAACGCAGCCGAAAAGCATTTATTCTCCCCATCATTCACAGTGTTTTGAGTACGTTACATTGAGTCCTACCGTAAAACGTAATTTTTGACACCAAAAAAAAATCGTTTCCCAGCAATATTTTTTGCGTAGAATTTATTAGTTTGATATGCAGAACGTTTGGTTGACGGCTTCGTGAACGATCTGTTTACACCTTGTATAACAATAGCCTCTCCAGTTTCCACATACTGGATTCCCGGATTCCATACCCAAAAGGTGCCAGTGAGACCCTAATAACTAAGCCTACGCTGTCTGCCAGTGTGTCACTTGGCTGCACTATATATTTTTAACCGTAATAGGTAGACAGTGGACATTTTTGGTGAATGCTCTTACTATTACTATTACCTGTATTACTGAGAATTTCTTAATAGAACACGCTTGTAGCTTGCATGACCCAACCTGAATCTGAGGTAGCGAATACTTAAGTGATCTATACACCAGGACAACCAGTCCGTAGAACTTACAAAATGGCATTATAAAACATCAAATCAGAATAGGAAGGTCACGTTGAAAGACTGCTGTCCTACTTCTAGGCAATCAGCAGTATGCTTCGTTCGTCATCGTCGACGAACTGTGTTCAATGAACAGTAAATCGAACGCCCCACAGCTGGCGAATGTCAATGTCAAACTGACGTTTCTTATCTTGCTGTAACTCCACTTTGCGTCTCGCAGGGCAGTCGTCGACGAATATTGATTTATTTTATAAAAAAAGAGTGTTAAAATGGCAAACGACACACCAGAAAGTGACTTTTCGATAGAATGCTTCCAAAACTACTCCGCCCCGGAGGTGTTCGTCCAGGGCTTGGCGGGAATGGTGAATCAAAACGATGTGGAAACTGTTATTAGGGCACAGAAAAATATGTGAGTTGATAAGTATTGTTTATCATAACATCACACCTGTTATTCTTGAAGGGTTTGGCGAAGGCGTTCCTATAGTAAAACCTTATTTCGCCAGTTATGTATAAGTCCCATGTCAATACGGGGTAAGTCTACAAGACTCGTCATAAATTATGTCGTTTTCTATCTCGGTACTGTATTCCCTTCAAAATAAAAATACTGCTTCCACCTCTAAAGTAAGGGTGCCCAACTCCACCAACAGGCCTCTATGTTGACCCTCTAACCAACAAGGATGAGTTCATGAATATAGCACAGGCAATGCAATATAGATCCAGCAGTAACCATGATGCTTTTAATTGAGACATCCAATGACACCTGCCTATTTTTTTAGAGTTCCATAGCCAAATGGCTAGTAGATTCGCCTTTTCTGTCTATCCGTATGTCACAGCCATTTTACTCTGAGCCACCACATAAGTGTTGTTAACCTTCTTTTATTTATGTTTTCACCTCAAATTTTGCTTTACTTTGTTATTTTGTATATTTTAATATGTGTTATAATTGTGTCTTTTATTTTTATAATTTTAGTTACTGTAATTGGTTGTAAACACAACCATTGTAATTAAATAAATAAACACATGAAATTTCTAGTAGGTGTTTTCTTTGCCCCGGTACATAAAAGTGATATGAAATATGAAAAAATAAAATCAGGGGTGGCTCTCCATACATGTACCAGAGGGTTGAAATAAAAATTGCAAGGTACATAACTGTATGGGGTATCTATATTCTATGTTAAGGGTTTTGTTAGCCCTTAAAGTGGACTATTGTGTGTAGTGGGGTATCCATCAACAGCTTACAACAGTGCTTACCAGTGTATATTCAAATCACTATACTATCAATTCCAGGCTACAGCGTTTTGAGAAGACAACTGAGATGCTGACAAACTGCAACCAGCTGTCTGCCAGCCGCCTGCGAGCTGCCTCCACAGAGTTCAAGAAGCACACCCAACTTCTTCTGGAAATGAGGAAGGATCTAGAATTCATATTTAAGAAGATTAGAGCTATTAAGACTAAGCTAAGGTTAGCAGACAATATTAAATAAATTAAACCTCGATTTTTGAGTTAATTATTATGATTTATTTATTTATCAGACTACAAAAAGGTCCACTGTGTTAGTAACAATATAACTAAGCCTATGTTAGTACTTAATAACTAGAACAGATCGGGTGCGATTAGTTAGCGCCCACACAAGCAGGCTATCTGCCCGGGCTGCTTTTGATTGCATTTAATATGGAAAACCTGAATCCTAAGATTTTCTATAGAAAATATTAATAATATTATTGTGTTGTTTGTCATGATATTGTGGATTCCAGTTTGCTTAACCAAGGCAGACCTTTTCAGATAGTTATCTTTGCTATGGAGTAGTTTAACCTGTCTCATTAGTTGAATCTTGATAGGTCAAAAAAAACCTTTATTCTTATTCTTTATAGCACAGAAAATTAAGAGAAATACACACAGAATTACAACATATAGCTTATGTACAAGCGAGCTTAACCCAGAATTGGGTTTTTCTTACAGCAAACCTTACTTCGATTGCGAGATTTGCAGAAGAGGATAAGACTTACTGAAAATCATATTGCAGAATATCTGCCTAGCCAGCCAGCTAAAAGTTAATTTACTTTTTGCAATCCTAATTTACTAATGATTTCTTTCCAGCACCCAGTACCCAGAAGCTTACAAAACAGCAGTAGCAGCATCCATAGCGAACAGAAGACCAGCTGAAGAAGATGATGACGAAGACTTCAAACCCTCAGACAACAGGCCAGAATCCAAAATGGTTGCCACCGTCTCCACAGAGACTCTAAAACCTACCACAAGTGAAACTGGCAAGAAATCCAAGAAAAAAGATCAGACCAGTGATGAGAGTAATAATAATAAAGAGCCTAATGTTGCCAGTGTAGAAAATTTCAAAACTGTTGGTAGAAAAGTTAAACGGAATAGTAGTTCTTCGGAAACGGAGAGTGCAAGTTCTGGTGATGATAGCAGCACAGATACTGGTTGAATATTAGCGCTGTATTATTATAATATTTTATTCAGCTTACAGCATACTGGAATGCTATTTAATCACTGAAGCAAGTGCATGTAATATAATAAAACTTGAGATTAATATTCAAGACATCGCACTCAATTATATCATAATGTTCAACTCGAGTACACACAGCGACACATCAAGCTGTACATTTGTAGTATGGCCTCCCTTTGTACAGATTTCATAATGAGATATCTAGTAAAGCTTGATTGGTCGTCCATTTGTCGTGCATACCTACCAGAAGACTACCCAGTACTGTGGCTGTGGGTTGGTTTGTTACTGTATAGACCCTATCATTCCTGAATGTATAACTGCAAGAGATAGAGGAAGCCAATCCCCCCGCACTCAAATATCCTTAAGATATCCTAAGGTAACCCATTGAATTTTTTTTTTTTAATGTTCACAGATGATCAGATAATGTAATATGTTGGTTGACATGTAATAATTCAAAAATATATCTATTTATTGAATTATAGTCATTAGAATCATCCTTACTCAAATCAATTTAGTCAACTCAATTATCATTTGAGTTTCATGGGCTATCATGGCATTTCTGCCTTTCTCAAGTTGATACCAATATTGCAGATAGAATTATTAGTCACAAGGTTTTGCTTAATGCCTAGTTATCGCGTCATACTAATTGTACATTTTGCTGTGTGGCTTACTTTACTCAATTTCTCACAAAGTAATATATTTATAAGTTAGTTTAATGTAGGTAATCATGATGATGAATATGCATACAATAATAGGTTAAGAATTATATAGGATAGAAGGGACACAAACGATTACCATGTATCTAGTCCATCATTCGGAACCCACATATCGACTTTTCATCGGTAATTTTAAAAAAATCACCTGGCTCCTTCAAAAGTGCAAAAAATGTATGGATAACCTGATTTAAACAAAATCGATAGTAGATTTCGATGTGGTTTATCAAATATGTTTGGAATGATGTACTGAATATGTGGTACTTAATCGTTTGTGCGTTGACATCCCTCCCACCCTGTATAATTTGTAATCATAGGCGATTCTCCCACTGCACCGCGGTCCTTCGCGCAGCGCGGGGCCGCAACACTGGGCGCCGACGTTGTTTCGTTGCGCGTGTTTTCTATAATTCGATACTTTCTTACAATGTTAACTGCGGCCCCGCGCTACGCGACGGAGCGCGGTGCAGTGGTTGAATCGCCTTATATCTATAATTTTGATGCAATAATGATAGTTTTTTGATCTGTAGTTATTTATGGGAAGACAAATGTGGTAGGTAGTTGGAAGAGTTTACCTCATTAAGTTATCACTAGGTTTAGGCTTACTGCCTCAAGAATAATGTCCAGAGGACTCCATCACATAAAATCTGGAATATTTACTCCAAATCTGTTGACAGGTGGATATCTATATCTAGATACTAATATTATAAGCTGAAGAGTTTGTTTGGTTGAACGCGCTAATCTCAGAAACCACTGGTTCGAATTGAAAAATTATTTTAGTGCTGGATAGTCCAATTATCGAGGAAGCCTATAGGCTATATAACATCACGCTATGACTAATAGGAGCCGGGCAAAAATAAAACAAGTCGGAAGCGGCGGGTGAAACCGCGGGGCAAAGCTAGTTTTAAATTAAAATTCAAGTCTTCCATCAAGATGTTACTATGGTTACAATAAATTAATTCACTATGCCTATAATGGCAATAGAAAAATGTAATAACCAATCAGCAATATCTACAGTTTGTAATTATGTAAATAAAACAATAATTAATAAAGAAATGTTTATTAAAAATAGTATTTAACAGTCTCTTATTTATACATGTTATGGATTAGTTTTAATTACTGACATGCAGTTCACTGTGCAATTTTATGCAAACTTCTCTTATTATTACAACTCGTATACCAAGCACAAACTTCATGCATTCTGGCATGATGTTTATGCTTGAATAGCCACCATTATCCATTAAAAATTTAGGGCTTCTAGCTAAAGGGCAAAATGAACTGTTGCTTATAAATATGTTGTATAAATCCTTACAACATTCCTAAATCTTAATTAAATCTCAGATATCAGCTTTCAGTCTCACTGGATGATGCTGAATAACTATACTTTATATGAACTGACCTCCGCTGCTCAATCACTGAGTAACACAATACCCCTGGTCACACTGGTTATAAGACTTTCAGGCTTCCATTTTCATTTAATTGGTAAACCAAATCATGACATGAAGACACGCTGCGCCAACCCCAAAATCAATTGGGACGAGGGCAAGAGAGAATGATGACGACAGTAAACAAAATCATAATCAACTTAACTGAAGGCCTCTTTTGTTTAACAAGCAATTAGTTCTCAAATCCTAATTAATTACTCACATAATCTAATCATACAAAATACAACATAATCAGTATCTTATCCCCTAGCATATTTCTCCGTATGTTTCTTAGCATTCTCCAGATATTTTTCTATGTTGTACTTATATTCGTTGGCTACGTCCATCATGAGCGGGTCATCAGGGTTGGGGTTAGCCATCAGTGTCTGAAGGGACACGAGGAGAGTCTCCAGGGTGATGGTGGGCAGCCAAGCACCTTTGGGTGGCATTTTTAACATGTCCATACATATTCTACCACCTGTAAGAGAGAACAAGTAGGATGTTACAATTTTATTGTAATGCTAAAAATGTAATTATATGGAAATTCATGAGAGAAGGAGAAAAAATTTGTGCTGACCATAAGTAACATGAGATGAAGGCAGATGATAAATATGAAATTGATCTTAATTGGTAACCCAAGACAAATCTTAATGAAATAATCCATTAGGTCCTAAGACGACCGTCTGACCCATTACAGGCTGAATAATTTCCTCTTGAGCATCACAATCCTCTTTAGAATTGAAGTGACGATAATAAGAACTTATCCCAATTTATAAGTGGCCGGAGCACCAAAAATTTAAATTGTACTGTCTCAGTGTTACCTTTATCAATGTTGGGATGGTATACAGGAGTGGAGAACTTAACGAGTGGTGGTTCAAAGGGATACTTCTGTGGTATGGTAACGGTTAATTTAAATGATCCGTTCTCATACGGCGAGCCTTTAGGACCTTGCAAAGTGAAGTTCAAAACATCGTAAATGTCTTCTTCTCTCGGATGGCAAACTATACCCCAAGGCGGTTTTGTTTCGAAGTTTTTCACTTCTCTGGCTAAACGCGCTGTTCGAGCACTGGGTATCATAATGTTTGATTAAAAAATAACGATTTTTAGCGACTTCGCAATACAATAACAAGACCGCGGTTTTCGACAGCGACTGACATTTATTTATGTCAAATTTCAATTGACATTTTGGACGTACTCATTTTTTTTGGCTGCTTAATGTTTATTGTGAACGAAGCTACATTTTTAAATCATGTATTGTATTATTACACATTCTTTTTTATTTAAATTTCCAAATCTAATTTAAAAAATGTTACATTATTTTGAATACCGTGCATATGTGTTTATATACTACGTAATAAAGATATTGAAACACACATGTAATTGCGAATAAAATTGAACGCACCCATTACTGAAATGTCAAATGGCAACAGAAGCGCCCTCTACCTTTAGAAAATCGAACCAATCCCATAGAAAAATCATCGCGAAACTGAAACACTTTGCGGAAGGTTATTACACGTTTTAAATAGTTTTTCTTGCGATTTCCGTACTTTAATCTGTTCACAAATTAAGACCGTTGACCCCTTATTCTTAAAATTATCATCTTGCATTAGATTATCGTTTCATAAGTCGTAGAGTGCAATATAAATAATTCAGTGCATAACTCCAGACACCATTGCAGCACCGCTCCATTCTTTGGTAAGTAATTCATTATTTCTGTATCGTTAACAGCAGTTTAAGAACTAATTATGAAAAAAGACAAATATTCACGGTCGGAACTTGAACTTAAATGGTGAAAATCGATTAACTTTAACGTACATGCAGGTCAAATCAATACGACCAAGTGTGGATTCATAACATTTATTTACGTTTGTCGTGTGGAGTTTTATCGATCTTTAAGTGCAAGTTGTCTTTTTATTTGAATGTCAGAGTGTAGCACGGAGCTGTTTTATGTAATGCGATAGGATGTTAGTCTCGCGGAAAACTTTTATTATCGTGACTTTTGTTATGATTTGTCTGCGTCCGAACAGCCGGTAACCGTTCCCGATTCTCTGAATACATTGTGGCTTCACAGCACGCGACGCGTGTTTCTGGCCAGTATTTGTAGTAGACAACCTCGTTCTCGTGAATCAACCTCTTTTCTTCATTAATAATCAAGCCATTAGGCTTTGTTGTGGCTTCTACTGACAGGAAATATAGACCTGTCAGAATATCAATAAGATATCGTTTATTTCTTGTTTTAAAAGTATCTTTGGGATTTAAATAGAGAATGGAATAAAGTAGGGTGTTAATTAAATTTAAATTATATTGGCCATTGATTCAAGGTAATAATATAATTTTTAGATCATAAAATAGCTATATTCTCAATGGCTTATGAAATGCTAACACTAACTGCCTCACGCCGTAAAGTGAATGAGCAGAGCATTCTAAGCTTCGGTTAGTTAGACTAAGAATATTTAAAAAAATTAGATTCAAACTGGAATCTATCAACTGCAACTAAAATTTCTAAAAGTAGTCCGTCTATATGACATACTTCTTGTTACATACAAACTTACATAAAAGGGAATCGAAGAATCATCTTCTTTGGGTCATGATTTTTTCTTGAATTTTTCTCTATTAGCTTCCATCTCAGTCGTCACCAACTCTGCAGCCATATCATCTTTCGCACCGTTCATCCATCATTTCTTGTTAGCTTAGTCAAATGAAGAATAAAATATTTACATAGACAATTTTATGACATGTCATAAAATTTGCCGCCAACTCCAGCAGTACAGTGACCCAGTTCTTTCATTGATTTTACAGCTTATGTAGATAGTTATGCAAGTTTTATTATTCTGAACTCTTTGACTCTATATTCAGGTCATTTAACTCTGTGGATTTCTTTCTCTAAGTAGAGAGAAATAAAAATATTTTAATCATAGACCACATCTATTGGGCAAAGCACAAAACAAATTACTGCTGACGTTTTTCATTTCTAGTTACAATAAATTTGAATTCAAAAGATACTTCTATGTAACCTCATTGTTTCTATAAACGAAAAGGAAAAAAAAAAAATATGTATTCATTAAAAAATTAAAAACATTCCAGCCGGTCACTTTTTAAATTATGGAACAGAAAACCCATTAAAAACAAAATCAAACCCTAGAATGAAAATGAAACACATTCTATTTACAACAATGTACAAGTATATATGTCAGCACATAATTATTGTAAACTTGGAACAATGATATTGATCTAGGTTGTTATCAAAACATGATGAACAGGTTGTATAATGTCTTATTGTTAGAGGTATATACTAAAATAATTATTTATGATACAATATCCTTCCTTCCCTTCTACACTACTAAGCCGCACCACTGGTAGTGTACCCACGACACTACCAGTGGTGCGGCTTAGTAGTGTGGAAGGGAACGCATATACATGTATTTTACAATTACCTACGGTACCACTGGACTAGTAGTGTAGAAGGGGAAAAAAATTCCCCACAACACCACCAGTGGTGCGGCTTAGTAGTGTAGAAGGGAAGGAAGGTACAATATGCTGCCCTGTAGACCTGTGGTTAAAAGAAATTATAGGATGCTGATAGCAAGAATGTTTTTTGGGTTTGGGAGCCACTTTCTCTTTTGGGTATGTACCCAAGACTTGTATGGGACCGTGATGCATGAGTTAGAATCGCACTGAGCTGATAATCTATATAATGATAGGAATTAACGCAAACTATACAGTTTTTCTTCTAAGCATTAATCAAACACCCCATGACACGTCTTTGAATTTTTTGTGGTAAATTTTTCGGCCCTCAAAATGTTTTCATTCATCATAAATATCATTAATAATAAAGTGCCTGTCTGGATTCGAACCTACGAGCTACAACACGTAACTCGGGGTAAGTAACACAGCGCCACCACTGCTCCAAATTCCATAGTCGACAACTTTTATTTTTTTTGTTAGCCTGTTTGAGTATCCCACTGCTGAGCAAAGGCCTCCCCTTTCTCCTTCCAAACCTCTCTATCCTGTGCGATATCTGGCCATGTTCGCCCCGCAAACGAGATCAGATCTTCACACCACCTTCGCCGCGGTCTACCTCGACGGCGATTTCCTCCGACAGGCCTCCAGTGGGTGACGATCGTTGGCCATCTCTTCGGGCGCATTCGTGCTACGTGCCCACTCCCACTTCAGCTTGGCTGTTTTTTCTCCAACATCTGCAATTTGAGTAATGGAGTCGACAACTATTTGTTATTTATTCCCAAGGGCATATTCCGTTCCACTTTATTTCCGACTGACAGCCTCCAATAAACCTTTCGCTTTATCGCTAAAGGTATCCCGATAATGATAATAATCTATGGATTAAGGGAACATCCGGCAATCGATTTTAGGTTGCGATACGTGAATTTATATTCAGGAGGTTATAATGTATCACCGGTATTCCCCAAAGGGTGAGCTAGAGGTGACTAGTAGGCCAACATGGCTGTGCCTATTACCGTTAGTCTCTTGTAATGCTATTGCCATTCAGACACAGGCCGCCTTGGGGATCAAACACATGAACCCACTCTCTGCGCTTGCGACCACTAGACCAACGTGGCAGAGGAGTTCAGACGACTTAGCTTACCATTCCCTTCCTAGATGTTCGTTAAAAGCAAAATAGTTCATAGTTCGCCTATGATTTTCACCAATTCGGGTTTCTCTGCGAATTAATCGATTGTTATACCAAGGATACGAAAAGAAGATCTAAACTTTTTCCCAATTTCACATTCATACGTACTATGCAGTTTTACCCGACCGCCCCAGAAAGGAGGGTAAGATTTATGTGTATCTTTGTTTGTCACTTTGTGACCTCCTGTAGTAAACGTAAGTGTTTATTCAGACGCGTATTTCCGCACACCAAAAATCCCTTGATTACCGCGTTTATTGGACAGTAAACTTTCCATGGCGCTATCATTGCCCTCGTTAGGCTGGCCTCGATGACACACGGTCACGCCGCCACGAGACACTTCCAGAAGCATGTGTGCAGCTCCCTGATTGAGTAACACACTCAGGAATGTTTTCACTAAGACTGTGCGACATACATTGAAGTGTCCGATTGTAATTTAAAAATAACATGTCAAAATAACAGGTTTTTACTGAATGCATATGAAAGTATTAAGCATACTGTACGAGGGCGGTTTGATAAATCCGTGCCTATGAGAAGAAGAAAAAAACTTGTTTTTTTATTTCTACATAATCTCCTTTTAGTTCTAAAGACTTCGACCAAGAATATTCGAGCTTCTTAATCCATATAAATAAAGTTTTTGTCAAACCCTGAAAAATAGGCGTCTATTTCAGCTATCACTTCCGGGTTTGATTAAAATCTGTGTCCACCAAGCCATTTCTTCAAGTTTGGGAATAGGAAAAAGTCACTGCGGGCCAAATCTGGTGAATCCAGGGGTGCGGCAATAGTTCGTATCGTAGCTAAACATTGCTCAGAAGTTGTAACGCGGTTTCGTTTTTGATCGACTGTGACTGTCAGTAACCGCGGCACCCATCTTGCAAAAAGGTTTTTCATGCCCAGAATATCGTGCAAAATATGAAAAACACGTTCAGTCGAGATGTGCATCGCATCAGCTATCTCGCCTATCTTCACTTCGGCCAAAACAACATCATGGAGAGGCCCATGGGCGGCCTAAAAACTCTGACACCAGGTTACGAACTAACCACACGATAAAGAAGAAGAAGAACATCATGGATTTTGTTGATGATATCTTTGGTGGTGACCACAATCGGCCTTTCTGGGCGCTCTGCGTTATTTTTGGTGGTATGGCCTCAACGAAATTCATTGAACCAATTTTGTACCATTCCATGAGACGGAGCAGATTCCCCATAATACTTTTTCAGTTTATCTTCGGTCAGTTTAATTGTTTTACTACTTAAAAAGTAGTGTTAAATTGGCGCTCTCAATTAGTTTTTCTCCATTGTCTAAGAATGTTCCGACCGCAAGTACCTGTTTGTCGACAAAATTTTTATATTTTCGCACCGATAAAAAAAAATGATGACTTAAGCTTAGTGAGAAGGTCTAAATAAAGAACCAAAATCTTCTTCCCAGCTAAAACACTAGGAAGTGGCGAAGGGCCGTTTTGAGGGACTGTCTCTTGACATTCAAAAAGTGCTGATTTATCAGCCTAAATTGAATAAATTACTAATTTTTTGAATAATTATAAGGTATACAAGCAATGAACCATCCCTTCATCTTCACAATTATTCAGGTTCGCCAATATTGATAACCTACGTTAATTTACATTACTATATCGAGCAAGCGAATTAACTGCACATGATTATCACTACATTAGTATAAAGCAAAGTCGCTTCCCGCTGTCTGTCTGTCCCTATGTATTCTTAGATCTTTAAAACTACGCAACGGATTTGGATGCGATTTTTTTTAATAGATAGAGTGATTCAAGAGGAAGGTTTATATGTATATTGCAGCCGTGCGTAGCCGGGGCGGGACGCTAGTCTAAAATAAAGGGCAAGCCGGGTAAAATAAATTATTAATATTTAAACGCAGTTTTTTACCGTTACAATCGACGCAGCAGAATTTATTACCATAAAAAATTATAATCGGTAAAATAATAAATCATATTGATTCGTCATGCTTATAAAAACATGGCGAATTACGCAATATAAAGTTTTTTCTAAACATAAAAACTGATAAGGAAAACCGATAGATGATTTTGATTTTTAGTTGGTGCACGAACTCGTCACGTGAACAAGCACACTTATTTCATAACTAGCGGTTACCCGCGACCTTCCCCGTGAAATTATTATAAAAATATTACTTCCCTATTTGAATCGGTTTTTTTATTGCACGGAACCTTAATACTTTTTCTAAAATAAATTTAGCGTAAGTGGTCCGTATAACATCAGCTATCTGCCCGTAAAAGTCCCGTCAAAATCGGTCCTGCCGTTTCGGAGATTAGCCGGAACGGCAAATCTTTTTGTTATAAGTACCGTTTACGGGGTGGACGGGACACCGACGCGAAAACGGTTACCTGTTCCATACATTTTGTCCGTGTATGTGTTGCACTTTTGTAAGAAACAGCAGATTTTTTTAAATAACCGATGAAAAAGTTCTAAGGCTCAGAATGATGTACTGAATGCATGGTAACCGTTGTATGAAAGCCGTATACTTTCATATGAATTCAGTAAAAAGCTGTTATTTTGAAATAACCAACAGACAGTTCAATTTTATTAATTGTATAGGTTACGAGACCCAAATAAATAACATATCAATCGAGGACTCGTGCGATTGATCGCTTTGGTTAGAAACGTGGATAGGACAACGGGTAATGCACTGTTAAAGTCAACGGCTTTCAATTCAACAACATCTATCTCTAGTCGTCGGTTCGACGGCTAGATGTTGACCACACAACACTGAAATACAGGGTGTAAACGGACCCTTCACGAAGCCGTTAACCAAGCAATATGTACATCAAACTAAGTAACCCTACGCAAAAATGATTGCTGGGAAACGGCTTTTTTTTTTGGTGTGAAAAATCACATTTTACGGTAAAACTCGATGTAACGCACTCAAAACTTAGTGCTGATAGATGCTTTAAATAGTAAACGGGTCATGGAGGTAATTAAAGTAAAGTTAAACCTTAAAAGGTAGCATTTAAAAAAAACTTTGAAAAAATTAGAACTTTGATCTCCAATAACTCCGTAACTAGAAGGTTCCCAGGTATGGTCCAGACCAAAAAAATGATCGCAATGACGGGGAGAACAAGTGCCTTTCGGCTTCGTTAAGGGTCTTTTTACACCTTTATAGATCACCCCAAGTTTTGATTACGTACATAAATGCAATTTTACTGAATGAAATGGCAATCGAAACTGCTACTCATTGCCGAAAATTTCGATGGAATTCGAAACAAATTGAAAAAACCCATAAAAACGCTTGCAATACAGGTATTTCGTTCTGTATCTTGACCATTCACAATACTACAAACAATTGAATAAGGTGTGCTGATAAAACATGATCGCACGTACATACCTAAATCGGTAAATAAATATTACATAACTAATGTCGCGTCGTAAGTAGAGTATCTACTGAATTTGAGCCGATGGGTCACGGCCAACTATTGAACCTATAGTCATTACATCATTTTAGTTAATTTAATATTCCCGATTTATTATTTAGGTACTGCTTGCTTAGTCAAATCGATCATCATCTGCCTAGCCTTTTCCCAACTATGTTGGGGTCGGCTTCCAGTCTAACCGGATGCAGCTGAATTCCAGTATTTTACTTGGAGCCGATAGGCAGTCAGCATTACCCAGTTAGTACTGGGTAATACGATACCGCTTAGTCAAATCCATACTTAATATTTATTTGTAAGTTTGTATGTAGGGGGTAACCTCGTAACTACTGATTCGATTCCGAAAATTCTTTCAAAAAAATATTGCTTCATTATTCCCGAGTGTCATAGGTTACATTTAAAACTTTCCCGTGGGTTAATTTACGTACATAACGGGAGCGAAGCCGCGAGCAAACGCTTGTACTAGCTAAGGATGATATCAAATACTAGCGTTTTCCCGCGGCTTCCCCATTGATGTCAGAAATTAAACGATACCATAGAAAAGTTCTAATTACTGGGATTAAGGAGTATCCTATGTCCTAATCCAGATCATGATCCACCTGCTGTGTGCCAAATCCGTAAAATTTTGTCAATTTACCAATATTCTTTGCGTTATTTTTGCTTTCGGTTTAAAGACATTTATTTCTCAAAGAACAAATTACAGTTCACTTAAAGAGAAACTGAACTAAATTAACAATAGGTTGTAGTTTACATTACATCGTTCAAGCCATCCATAGAAACTGAACAACATAGTTTCATTTATAAAATAGCAAGTAAGTACAGTCATGCTTTCGAGAGGACAAACTTATAAATAAAATGAAACAATCGTTTTGGCTATGGCCTATGGGTATTATAAAACATGAAGAGCATTGTTATTCTGAGTGTTATACAATACAATTAGGGTTCAAATTCCGCCGTATGTCCGTGCCTATAAACAAAAAATATGCGTTTCACTGACACATTTATCGAGATCATCTTGAGACATTATCGCAGTCGAATGTTCCAGTCTAGACATCTCAGCTTGAGATTAAGTTCCTTCGAGTTTAGATAAAGAAAAGAATTGAGATAGAGATAAGATAAAGCCATATCTACTGAAAATTTCAATTGCCGTACTATTGCGGTTTAGAAGAAAGAGCCATATTTATAACAGACGACGTACGCTTAGTACAAGGCTGTAGCCTAATATAAGCGATCGTCGCGCGAATACGCGATCATTTGTTTTATTCGCGCGACGATCGCTTTTTGTTAGGACACGGGGTAGTAGTTTCGTTGGCAGTTTTTGGGGCTAAACGCCATCATCATCACTTCTGCCCGAAATCGGTGGTTCCGTGCCTACCTCGTCCAGGTGTTTGGTTTATCTTCAAGCCAGCGCGATTCTAGACTAGGCTTTTAGGTACAGATTTACGGAACCTTAATCTAATATTCAATCTATGAATGAAAGAGCAAAGAACAATAAAATGACGTCACTATAGTCAATATTTACACACAGTTCGTACGTACAATGTTTCGTTGCCAAAACTGTACCGTTCGCCATTCATGAAACATCTCGTAACATCCAGAGTGACGGATGACGTACACATTATCTGATTCTAAACAGGGCCTTGCAAGGCCACTACCGCTTCCGGAAGATAACTACAAAGTAACGGATCTGTTATGTTAATTGGCTATCTCAGGGCAGAGGGATAGCGATGATAGAAAAGACAAACATGTATTGCAATGACATGAGCTAACGAAAATGTATTCGGATGACATAAGCTAACGAAAATGTATTGGGATGACATGAGCTAACGAAAATGTATTCGGATGACATAAGCTAACGAAAATGTATTGGAACGACATAAGCTAACGTAAATGTATTGTAATGACATAAGCTAGCGAAAAGCTTTGTGTTGATCCAGTTGAACGTCACTTTGGTAACGGTTTGAGAGCGCTTAATACTTGTTAAGGTCGTTTGGTATGTAATAAGCGAATAGTTATTCAGAAACAAACAAGTGCCTATCGAAGACACGTTCCGCGGAAGAAAGAAATACACTTCACCGTTATTTACCTCTGACTTTGCGAAACAGTCAAATCAGAGCAATCTTTATTCTCGTTAAAATAAGGTAGTTATTTTTTTGCTGCTGTCACAGGTAAAATATCTTTAAAACCTGCAAGCGATGCAACTCACTGATAAAACTACGACAATCTGTAGATAGCGATAATATTAAGCTTGCAATACTTCGAAACTAGACCAGTATAATTTACAACATACAGAAACCCACTTCAGAATCATAATCTTTCTCCCTTGGTTCGTGCCAATTTTGACGGAAGTGCAGCCCAGTTATAATATTATGTTTTTTTTTTTTTTTTCGTGTGGGATGTCATCAAATGACCTCCCCCCCCCCGCGTTCTGGGCGGAGTGGAAGGGAGTGTCAGAGTTTTACTGACTAAAACCCATCCATGTTCCTTCTTTGCCCTTTGTGTTCCACGGCCGCGGTATCTCTTTCGAACAGTCCCGCAGCCCTGGCAGGCATAATGTTATGCCTCATACCTACATTGTTGGTGGGCCGATGGAAGCATAGGGCGGAAGTAGGTACCTATTCTTTTAATTGAATGATATTTGTTAACATCGAGGAGCTCGTGACTGAATTATAACAGCCGCTCAAATCGATCTTCAGGTTAAGACGCGCTTGCCTAGGTTGCTCCATGGATGGACCCATTACGCAGAGTTTCCCCCGTGGCTCGGAAAGCAATTTAAGCCGGTGGTCCTGGCTGTTATTTGTAGATCTTTAACAGACTACTGTTAAAGATCTACAAGTAGTCAGTGGCCCGAAAGTCTGACAGCCAGTCTTTCCAAGGGATATCGTATTACCCAGTACTAACTGGGATGTGGAGGTCCCAAAGTTCCTTCACAGCAGTCGGAGAGCCTCTTACATTTACATTTTTTTGGCCTATATTATCCCACTCCTGGGCAAAGGTCTACCTATATGAAAAAAAAGTCAATAGAGAACCAAATTACCAAGCATAAGAAGTCTCATGATAAAACCAGATCAATCCGGTCGAAATTGCGCGCAATAACCTGTCAATCGATCAAGAGTATCAATCAAGACACGGATTTAAACGTTTTCCTCAAGATTAAACATTCACTGATAGCCCACAATCTCATCATGACTTTCAGTTTCTGCTTGTAACACAAAACACATAAACACTAGTTTAAAAAAAGAATAAGAATGCACTAGTTCGTAAATGTTTACTTTATAAACGTCCCTCGTAGGTGTTTCTTGCATAATATTTTGCAACACCTTGCGATCTGCTTAGTAGGCATCATGTTTAGTTTCAAACTTTCCTTGTAAACTACTATGCATGATGAATAGCTAAATGCCGCACGTGCGTAGGTATTTGATTAATGATTATTACTGGAGGTTTTCATAGCAATTCAATTTAAAATTGAAAATACATAAATGAGAAAATGTTAGTACAAGGACAGTGACGTCATTGTGAGTAGGCCGTCATGCTATTGTGTGTCAAAAGTAGAATCCTTTACCTAAACTGGCCTACTCACAATCTAGGTATACTGCCTAACCTTTCGGTGATACATGCGTGATGTTATGTTATATCAATCAAAAACATTTTAGATTTTGCATCACCCTAATCGCTGATGCAGTCTCACTTCATCTAGACCCTCTGATCTAGGTTTTTTTTTTCAGTAATTATTCTGACGTGAAGCGAAGTACTACTTTCGTTTCTGCCTATTTCATTTCACACCTTGTAACACCAAGAAGATGAATTCCATATTTGAGTTAAGTATAACTACTGTGCTTATTCCCTCTGTTGGGGAAAGGGCACCCCCATTCTTTCCTACTTTGTCGTTACTTGTTTAAAAACTCAGTTAATTTCGTGTCAGATGCCAGGATATCTAGCTTTCTACATTTTATTCACCACAAAATTCAGCGATCAGGTCTTCTTGCAGAATCCTCAATACTAATACTATTGAGAATTCTGAAAACCGAACACTAAGATTCCTTAGTCCACGACATGACTTCCAAGTGGTTATAAAATTCTCCACTCATGCTAAGAAAGTAATATGACTGGAAGAGTGATAAATGTTGATTGGTGGAGAGGAAGACCAAAGTAAAGATGGATGGATTATGTGAGGAATGATATGAAAGTAAAAGAGGTAAATGATAGCGTGACGGTTGACAGGGGAGAATGGATGAAAATAGACTTGTTTCTCCGACCCCAAGTAACACGGGGACAAGGGCAGGAAGGGGATGCTGATGCTAAGAAGGAGATAACACCTGTCAATTTGTCACTCTTAACCTTTAGATAATCTGCGGGACTGTTCGAAAGAGATACCGCGGCCCTGGAACACAAAGGGCAAAGAAGGAACATGGATGGGTTTTAGCCAGCAAAAGTCTGACACTCCCTCCCACTCCACCTAGAGCGGGAGGAGTTATTTGATGATTTCCCATCCTTATGAAAAAAAAAACCTTTAGATAATACCGTATTACTGATTTATGTTGGGAACTATATTTTCTATCACCAAAATTTATATTTGTCATCAAGTTGTATCACCTAATAAATAGATCTATCGCCACGAAATATTTTCGTTCTCAGATAAACAAAAATTGTTCCCAGGTATGAATTATCAAATTAATGTTAATATATGTGTAAAATAAGAGATCGATAACCAATAAAATTATATTGCATTACATGAATATAAACTTCGTTCTTATAATAACAGTTTTGTTACTTAAATAATAGCTCTGTGCTCAGAATGGTAGATCTGTCACCAAATAAATCGATTATCGATCCCAAAGCTGCAGGGTTTGTTTGTTTGTTTGTTTGTTTGAACGCGCTAATCTCTGGAACTACTGGTCCGATTTGAATGATTCTTTCAGTGTTGGGTTAGGTTAGGTTAGGTTAGGTTAGGTTAGTTAATTAATGTTTAATGCAATTTTCTAGTAACATAATATGATTTATTGGTGATCTCTTTAAATTAGTTTGCTTAAATACTTATTAGGACACACCTATTATAATACATACAAAAACATTTATTTGGTACTAGACCTTATATCTCAGGATTTTAGGTGATTTATTGTGGAACTGATTTTGCATTGTTTGGTGACTACATTTTGGTGACAGATCTACTATTTTGAGGACAAACCCTATTATTTAAGAAACACAAAACTAATTAAATTGGTGATAGCTTAAATGATACCCATTTATGTTTGCCGTCAAATCGTTTATTCACGACAAAAATGCACTATTTCTTTCTTGAATGTCGAAACTGCTCGGAAAATTCCTGCGACGTCAACCTAATAATAGGCGAGGGTTTCGCTCGTATTTTCACCTGAGTAACCCGACCGTCGGCGTCGATCTCACAATAGAAAATTTGATTAAACTATGCTCATGCCCGCGGATACGCCCACGTAAAGATCGGTGACTGTCCCGCGGGATCATACTACCAGGATAAAAGTATCCTATATGTTAATTCAGGTTATAAATGATCGATGTGCCAAATTTCATCCAAATCCTTTCAGTAGTTTTCGCGTGAAAGAGTAACAAAAATCCATACATCAATCCTCACAAACTTTCGCATTTATAATATTAGTAAGAAGTAAGACTAGAAATATAACTGCAATAAACCGCAACTATGTTGACATACAATCGCTGGAAACATAGTAAACTCATTCCTGTAACAAGCACAATAAGAATGCAAATAGCTCGCAAATAAAGAAACATGTGGTGCAGATTTTCTCAAAACGATACAAGCTATTACCTGCTCTATGACTCAAATGCCAAGGGTCGAAAACCCCATGCATATAAAACTCATACGTAACACAATATGGTCGTGCCCGTTGAACTTGGCACTGATTCAATAACTCTTATGTAACAGAATAGTAAACAACGCCAGAGTGAACTGCATTGATTTTCCGCATAAAGGGAGATAACGACAAGAAGACCAGGAAGACCTGCGGGGTAGTCACGTAACACACTCGTATTCCCAAGGCTATTCGATAATTTTACAACATTTAATAAAGGGTGTAAAAAGACCCTTAACGAAGCCGAAAGACACTTGTTCTCCCCGTCATTGCGATCATTTTTTTGTTCTAGACAATACCTGGGAACCTTCTAGTTACGGAGATATTGTACGTCAAAGGTCCAGGTTTTTCACAAGTTTTTTTTTTAAGTACTACTTTTTAACTTTTAACTTTACTTTAATTACCTCCATGACCCGTTTACTATTCAAAGCATCCATCAGGACCAAGTTTTGAGTGCCTTACATTGAGTTTTACCGTAAAACGTGATTTTTCACCCCAAAAAAAAAAGTCGTTTACCAGCAATAATTTTTGCGTAGGGTGACTTAGTTGGATATACATAATGCTTGGTTGACGGCTTCGTGAAGGGTCCGTTTACACCCTTTATAGGGCGACTGATAATTAGTGACCGATACTTAAACACGTGATTGAACTCATGATAACAAACAACTTTCCCAGAGAAACGTTTTTTATACTCATTCAATATTATCACAATAACACAATAGCCCAGCTAACAGCTGATAGGTCACAGGTGCGCGCGCGTGAATTTCTTATTGTGATAAAAGTGAATGACTTTAAACAAAAAATGTTTCTTTGGGACAGATGTTTGTTATCATGAATACAATCCCATGTATAAGTATCGGTCACTAACTACCAGTCACCCTATATATTACGAATTTCTTCAAAGTCCGTCGAAATACGATGTGACAGAAAAGTGTGTATGCAATTGTAGAGCTGTAGTTATCCAACCTTACAGCTTAACACACTCGCAATGACAGTCCCAAAATTATGGGTTGTGTTGTCAAAATGACAGATAATGACATTCCGTAAACACAATTAGGGTGCTCCGCGAACCAACTATACCGAAGTACAGTATAATTTCTGAACCAACCTAGGAGTGTTCATTAGAGCTTTCTTTGTGGACATAATACTAGTAACTTCACCCACATAATGTGCCTTACGTGTGACCTTAGCTTGGACAGTGAATTCTATTGCGGCGGTTAGTTTTGAAGGACGGGCTACACCTGGGAAAATACAGCTGTTTCCGCTGATTGAGCATGTAGAGACTTGAATCCAGAAGGTCTACATGATGTGACATTCTATCAGCGATAACCTTGATGGACATGGAGAAGTCAAAAATGAATTGGTGTGACGATAAGCTTGTGTTAATGCTGTTGAATGTATCTATAGAAATATGATGGTTACCTCATGGGGTATCATCGTACCCCATGAGGTAACCATCCATCTTATCTAGCTAACTGCAGAGAACATTACTGTTACCAAGATAGCTGAGTGCCCTGCTGGTGTGGTCGCAGGCACAGCTGCTGAGTGTGAGATCGTGGGTTCAATTTCAAGGGCGGCAAAAGTTTAATTGAGGTTCACTTTCATGAATTTTTCAATTAGCAGCCTGGAGCCTGAATTTGTGCTCGGTTGATGGAAAAAGGTATGCCTCTTATAAGTGGTAGGAGAAGTGTGAGTTAGGGTCCACTCGTGCCTAAGCCTTTCCGGGAAAGCGAGATATTACGATAATTACTACTTACTTAGTTACTTATTATCTACCTCTAAGTAATTTAAAACCTGGTAATTTAAACCTAAGGCCTATTTAATTTAATCTGTTGTTATTAATCACACAGCAAACACGAGATTTAGTATAAGATTCACTAATCAGATCACAGTTTTAAAATCGACTTTGACCAAGCTTTAATATTATTACGCAGAATTATTTTTACTAGCATAATCATTATCAGTCTTTAGAGTCCCCACTGCTGGGACATACCCCTCTCTGTAAAAGGGAGTGGGCCGAATGTATCTTTTTTTGTTGCTACTGGATACCACTCGTCACTTTAGTTAAATAAAACCACCCACAAAGCATCAAAAATAGCTTAAACCGAACACTAATCATTACATATTACCTCAAACCATGACACAGCAGAATATTTCAAGTACATACTACACATACATAGACACGCCACACACACACACACACACACACATACATAAACACTTACACATACACAAGTGTTCAGGAGGCGTGGTGCGAATGACGCACTTGCAAACATAAAGTTATGTACATAAATATATACGTAGCACTTATCAGAAGTGCTATTTATGTTTTTGCTCAATAAGCGTGTGTGTTTGTTTATAGTTTCAAGTATTTTTTCATTGAGGAAGTTTATTGGTGCCGGGTATTGGTCGATGACCGATGTTGTAATCCTGCAGATCCTTGCATGACAAGACAAGACGTGTATCACAAGTTCTCGTCTCACAAATGTGTGTGGGATTCGCCGAGTGTTTTTGTTACTGTATTAGACCCTGTGTCATTATCATCTGCCTAGCCTTTACCCAACTATACAACGTGTAAACGGACCCTTCACGAAGCCGTCAACCAAGCAAAAATTATTGCTGAGAAACGACTGTTTTTTTAGGGTGAAAAATCGTGTTTTACGGTAGGATTGTAGGACAATGTAACGCATTCAAAACTTTGTGCTGATGGAATAGCACGGGGGTCGTGGAGCTATTTAAAGTCAAGTTATAACATTAAAAACTTGTGAAAGGGTTAAAACTTTGACCCATAACATCACACACAACAATTTGAAAGCGTTTTTGATTGCAATTGCAAGAGTGTTACAGAAGCAGCTTCCTTTACAAAAGTAAGCATACTTGAACCATTTCCAGATGAGAATACTATGTAAACTTTTCCTATTGATCTTATCTCTGCGATAGTAGATATGTAGCTAGAGTATTTTTCCACGGTGCCATTGTACGTGATAGGCCTCTGTTTTGACTGCCCATGGCATTTCCTATATCAACACCAGCTCCATTGCACAAATGCCTTTCGGCATCGTTAAGGGTATTTTTATACTCATCGTTGCAGTCGGCTTCCAGTCTATTCATAATATTCTGTTATTTATAGTAGAGTTGTACAACGAATGCGTTCACAATCACATTACTTACATAATATTATTCACTAGCTTCTTCCCGCGACTTGGATCGCGTGAGAAAACTTTGCTCAGCCATAGTGTACCTGGTTTTTATCAAATGGTATAGTTTTAAAGAAAAGATGGATGGGTTGTGTGAGGAATGATATTATTATCATGGAAAAAAAGGAGTAGATGATAACGTGACGGTTGACGAGGGAAAATGGAAGAAAAGAGGAGTATGTAAGGATCGTAACAGGTGGCATTTTGTGGTTTCTGTCTACCCCCATGGGAAAAAGGGGTGATGTTATGTATGTATGTATGTGTACATGCGTCGCAATACTCACAATCATATTATTATTTATTTTGTGACGCTAGTGACTAATACCAGGTGTTATCAAACAGATTGCACAGGAAGGAAAATGATGACTGTGTCCTTGAAAATGCAGGCTGTGCTTTGTTTCTTGTTTTCCTTCACCTGGGTCGGCACAAACATCGCTGGCGAAATGTGGGTGTACAGGGTGTACTAATATAATTTATAGGTACATCTCTGTCTGGTTGGTATAGGTCGCAAGCGCGACTGCTGAGCGTGAGGTCCTGGATTCGATTCACAGATCCGGCTGTGTTATTGGGTTTTTCTATTAGGAATTTCTCGGTAGCAGCCACGGAGTCTGGATCTGTGCCCGGTTGAGGGCAATAGGCTCGCCCCCTGGGCTTACATGGGACTTAAACATAACTGGTGAAATGTGGGTGTACTATTAGGAACACCTCTGTCTAACGCGTGAAGGCGTGATGTTATGTTATGTCTAACTCCACTGGTGAAGCCGAACGTGCGGCTATCTGATTGACAACTAGTTAATTTTAATCTATAGAATCCAATCATATAAATCACACTATTTACGTATGATTCCCAAAGGGTAAAACCAATCAGTGGCGAATCTATCATACAAGCCGGAAAGCCGGGCTTGCCTAAAAATCAAACTCAAGAAATAAAAAAAACATTTTTCGAAAAACATAAATTTTTGTCAAACAAGAACAAAATTCGGTATCTCCACAACTGTATCCTCTATGACAGAAATTATTTTAAATTCGCGCGCTTATTCTCCGATGCCGGCTGCGATACCCTGGCTCGCTCTAACACTATACAAAAAAAGAGTTAAACGTAGAATTTTAGTACGCAATCGTACCTACGGCCTACGGTCAGCGCTAGCTAATGCTTTCTCTTTCTCACCCACTGGCTTGCATTTGGCTTCTCTGACCTTTCAGTTTTCCTAACAAAATGTCTCTGTTATTGACAACATTGGCAGGTACTGATTTGAGAATTTGTATAGAGTTTAAAGCTGGGCTTTTCTTTGAATGTGTGCGTGTAAGTCTGTGTAAGTTTGAGAGAGAAGTGTGTTCGCACCGAGGATGCGCGCAATTTATATGCGCTTCGCGCGAATTTTGATAGGTACAAAGTACGATTTCATGATAGTTCGTATTTTAGTTAGTTTTGAGCGATTAGGAACTGGTGCATTTGTTTTTTGTGGTTTTATTTTTTCGATTTCTTGGGATTTAAAGTTTTTTGATTAGTTATTGCCGTAATTAACTTTGTTTTGAAGTGAACACTAAAATTAATTCGGAAACGCAATTTTTTCTTGTGAAGGATTAAAGTGTCTGTAATCGGTACCTACTTAGCAAGATAAATACTTTGAGTTTTACAGAAAAATATAATCTCGTTACTTCACCTAAATAAACCCATAATGTGCATTTTAGTCGATCAGCGTAGGTTAGCGTGTTCAATGGCTGTTCGGCTGCTCTCATTCAAACAATTTGTAAATCTATCTAGTAATAGATACGTGGTGACTTCTGTGTACTTTGTTGTTTGTCATCTGTCCGGGGTAAAGAAGCGAATAATGAAGAGTTGTGGCTGTTTACATTGTGAGTAATTACAAACATTTTCAATAATGTGTAGTTAGAAAACAATTTATTGTTCGTGCGCCATCTCTAACAAAGCGAGGGAAACAATTACGAATTGACTCGAAGAGTTGAGTTGCTACATTTAAGTCAATAGATGGCTCTTATATCATTTATTTGATACTGACAACTTAATTGAATTAGTTGTAATTTTGTGACGGTATATAAAATATGAAAAGTTAATAACCACTATTTGTATTTTATATTTAGGCATATTTAAATAATAGGAAAATAAAAACGGCGTTATTAAATACCAATGTCAGAACTCGGAACAGATTTTCTCGGTCAATTCCCCCCCCCCCCCTAAATATTTTCAGTTGTTTATTCAAGGCTTTGACTCGATTTCATGCCGAGCACGCCACTGAAACCAATCTGTCACTTTAAAGAGAAATACAATTAATCAAAATGATAATCAGTGCCAAATGATAAATAGAAGTGATTGAACTAAAGCTTGGCACGAAGAGATTAGTGATTTATGGCTGATTAAATAGCGCTAGCACGTGTCGGTTGGATTTCAAGTAAGTCCAAGAGTTATCTTTTCATTAGTCCAAGAGTCATACTCTTGTTTCATAAGGGTTTTTATTTTTTAACCGACTTCCAAAAGGATGAGTTTATCAATTTGTCGGATTTTTTTTATCAGGATTAGGATAAAACGACAAAAAAAATGGAAAAAATAATAAATCTTTTTTTCGCTTTTTTGTTTGGTTTTGAAGTCAGTTTTATTTCATGCAAAAAATGTTTTTTTTTTGTGCTAAATAGGCTTGCGTTTGGCCGCGACTCGCCTGCTGAATAGAATGCGTTACGTATTTCTTTTCTACGTCGACTTTTATCAGGATTGATATACATTTTTGAGTAGATTATGTCAATCCAATACATCTTTGACTGGTACATCATCGTTATAGGTCAGTTTTTTCTAGGCTCTCAGGTTGACCATCTAATTGGGTACCTAAGCGAAAAATTATATATATCTAATTTTTAGAAATTTGAACTTTTGGTTCTTAAGCAGAATCAAGCGAAACTTTCAATTACCCCGTACCCTCTTATTGTCTGTGAGTGTGCATTTATTGCGATAACTAGAACAAATATACGAATATCATAACCAACTGCGCATGTAATAGGTACAGTAATCTATAGGATTATCCAGCAGATAAGATAAATTTATCTTATTTGAGTAGATAATTTTACCTACCCTGTTTCATGGAGGAGTTACTGGCAACAATATTGTTCCTAAATGTGTTGCCATGTCAATAACACTCATTATGAAGTTTGTTCAAGATTGAACAACTTTTTTGCACGATTTTTCAAAGCTGCAGAGTTTACACTAGTAGAAATTTGTTTTATCTATGAAAAATTTATAACGACTAAGTACTGGTAATAATAACGATTAAAGAATAAGAAACACGTTGTGGATAAGATTTGGCATCACAAATCAATCTGTTCCTTCGACGATAAAATTAGTTTATCAACTTAGCTTACTGCTGGCCACAGCTGGACATAGGCCTCTCCCAAGCTGCACCACAACACCCTTACCTCCACTTTCCATATCCACTCCATCCCACCTTTGAAGGTCGCCAGTCCATCTAGCTGGGGGACGCAACACTCTATGCTGGTCAATACGCGGTCCTGGATTATATTCCCAGGTCCTATTGGGTTTTCCATGAGGATATTATCAGTGGCAGCCGTAGACTCTGGATTTGTGCCCCTATGATGGCAATAGGCTCGCCCCTTTTACGGACAAAAAGAGGATTTACTATAAAGTTCACCTCTGCCTAACCCATCAGGAAATATGTGTGTAAATACATGTTTATTATCAATATTCTAAACGAACCTTTGTATCAATACATATGTATGTATGTGTGGGTGTGTGTAATCAACTACGTAACACTACATCGCATTAAACTTTTTTAGCATTAAGCGCAATGACTTACATAGTACTAGTATATGTATAAGAAGGCAAGTCATTGCTTCGACCTTCGCTTTCTGCGCAGTCATCGCTTGCCATGGTTACTGAATACAAATAAAAACTAAAACTGACTGGTAAAAAAGTCTGTAAAGAGTGGTACACACATGCTCGAAATGATTCCGCAAAGCCGGGCAACTAAATCGGATTATTATGTTGATATTGGGAAAAAGCAGCTAGTCTTAGACTTGTGACGAGCTGATCCGAACATTTTGGCTAGTTCAGTTGCAGAAGGCGGAGGACGGTTTTTCGCGTAGCTTGGGAGAGCCCTATGTCAGACCAGGCCGGCAATAGACTAGACTAGACGTTACTCCGAGTTGATTGATTGACCCGACCATCATTGAATCATGTTCGGGCTATATCCCACTTTGCCGATCAGGTGAAAGAAGAAAGAAAGTAATATCTCCTGATGAACTCTGTTTTCGATCACTGCGGCCAATATCATAAGATTAGCCTTCGGCGTGGGAGACATTATTTCATTTTATAGTGCACAAGTGGGTCCAGAAACATAGGTAGCGTACACCATCTTCCCTCATTCTCTTAGTCCGATGGGTCGGCAACCCGAAACGACCGGAGAGAGATCAGGCGCAGGATCACGCATTCCGAGACACGGGGGTATCATATCGCGCACTTCCAAACTCTGGGCTATTACTGAAATATTCCTGTTCCCAACAACACTTTGGCCGACCGGGAAATCGAGCAAGAACCCCCCCTCAGCAGTGGCGCTTACGACCACGGGACCAACGAGGCAGTTTGGTTAGTCAAGAAAGCCGTGTATAGTGATTTTCTGAAGTCAGCTTTAAGGCCAACGCAAACCGGGGACAGCACGGCATGGCATTTTTTCTTTACCCAACGTAAATTCATACGTAGCTATTCGTAACAAGATACAGATTCCAATGTTCAACACCGCAAAGGGAAACCCAACATTTTGATGCCTTGAACTCGATTTCTTTGAATTTGTGTCTTGTTACCCCTAGCTATGTATGAGTTTACATTGGGTAAAGATAAAATGCCCCGCTGTGCCCTGTGTGCGCTGGCCTTTATTATTCAACACGTGGAACACCTCCAGAACAAGTGGTTTGTTTATTGATCATTGTTGATGATAAGCATAAAGTAGGAATGATTTACGATTTTACGATGACTGTCTAGTCATCTTGTGGTCGCGAATGACCACTGTTTTTTTAAATTCTTGAGATGTAATGAAATGACTATTGGAAACTGAATAAATATTATGTACCTATGTGTTACCGGCGATATTAATAGCCGCAGAACCGATGACCGTTGGAGTACCTACATGTGTTCTTGAGTGGAGACCGCGAATCGGCAGCTGGCAATCGTAAGGTGGGACGCCCTCAGGTTCGGTGGAGCGACGATCTCCGCAAAGTGGCTGTTAGTTCGGATGAAAGTTGCCCACAATCGAGTTGAGTGGCCTGCGATTGAAGAGAGTGTCCAGCAGTGGACTGCTGTAATTTTTGAAATGGCTTCTCGCAGTTCTACCTAGGAGGTTGTCGACTGCTTAACCGGACTATCCTGTGGGTGCCTTGAGTGTAAGGCCTCCAGCCAGGGCAAAAAACTTACAAACTAAGCGACTACACGCTAAGAGCACCCGCTGTGGGGTACGAGCCTTGGCTTAGGGTGTCGCTGGGGGAGGACTGCAAGGGGACAGGCTGGATCTGAGTGGTGTCATTATCTGGGGGCTGGTTTTGGACTATAGGCTCAGCCACGCGGGCTGGCTCGAGCAAGGGTCGGGGAGGGAGTGGACTGCTGTATGCTGTATTACTCGCATCATCTATTTTAAATAGATCAGTTACAGGCACTTATGTAAATAGTCAAAGTAGCTATCAGTGTATCACTCAAACGCAAAAAGATGAAGATGTAGTCCCCAATCACAAGGCATAATAACTATGAGATGGACTAGTTGCCCTTTCCAAAGCGAAGATCTTTATAGAGAAGATCGACACTTTTTAACTTAAAGAACTCACTACTAGACGTAGTCACAGTCACAGGTCACTTATATCTGACATCACTGTCACCAACCAACCGCTGGGTTGTTGACCTAACCACACTGAATACCTACATCTGACATTTAGTAGGCGCGGTTTTAATTATGTTAATTAATCAATTGATAAAACATTACAATTATCATTGTTCGTTTTAATAGCCTTTTCTGATGTGAACCTTCCAAAGTGCTTCAAGCTGCAACTATTTGTCATTTTATTTGAATTAGTGGGGTGACTACCTAACATGACAGACTTACAATGCCTTTCATTTTGAATTTTTGGAAAATCCAACAACATTCAATGCGTTATTTACGGTGTTGAGTTGATTAATTTTTCAAAACTTATGAAGTAATGGATCAGAAATTTCTTTCAGAATCCTTCAGATTGTGATATAAAGTGTGTTACGCAATAGCATTGTGTGCAGATCAGTATAAACTAAATAATTAGAGAGAAATTTTTGAAATGATGAAGACATTAGTTATTTATATCTTTTAAAAAAACATTGTGTTGAAAATATGAATAGTGTGACCCTCATGAAAATCCATCCAGTATTATCGTATAATATTGTCAAAGCTAATTCAGACTGACATGACCGTGCTTCATGCCATACTAAAGAACAATGGCAACGCCTTATGCAATCTGGGGAACAAACTTAGAGCTCGCGTACATTCGTAAAAATACTCCCAAAAGATAGGTCTCGGTCAAATTAAGATAAAAGGTAATCACAGCATATTTTTATAATATTGAATTTGGCTAGAATAACATAATTTATAAACACACTAGCCACACTCGCGTGGGCAAAATCAGAACTAACGCCGCCATCTTATTTTTTCAATACATTTCACATGTTTAGCAACAGCGCTCTCCTATCAACCTCAATGGAGCTTCAAAAGATCCATGTAACACTGTAGGATAGACAACTACGTCAGCCGTAATGTCATTCAACATTTTTTTTTCTTCTTTACTTAGATATCAGAGATGTGTTCTGGCTACATAAAACACATGTGGCTTGAAGTTGCCACACAGACTAAAAACTTCACTAAAAAGTTCAATTGCTTTGTCTGGTTGAACAATTAACCCTCCAAAGGTTAATTGGAGTAATTTGATAAGATCTGCGCACGGTTTCAGTGTGTACAATGTTTCAGTATCGTTTTGTTTAATGTTAGTGTAGGTATCTACTCGTTATCAGCCGAAATGATAAGCTTCCATGACCGAACATGTGCGCCTCCACATTTGACCGCATGTGACTACTGTAGGTACCTACCACTAATCAGCTGTGATTTCGGAAAAGGAATTATTCCGTGACACAGTTGTGTATGTAGCTGAGGAATTGTATCTGATACCTTTTTCACAACCAAAACACTAAGAAGTGGTGAAGGGCTCGCGTTTGGGGGACTGTCTTTTGTCATTTTGACGTTCAAAAGCGTGAGCCTTATTTGAAAGAAAGAACAAGTATTTATTACAGTCACACAGGACAAAACAAAAAAAAAATAGTTGAATTAACAATAAAGCAAAAATTATATTAAAAAATTAACAAGAAATGATAAAATAAATGAAATTGGTCCTGTACGAGGCCAGAAAGCCCCTATCTATACTAATATTATAAAGCTGCAGGGTTTGTTTGTTTGTTTGTTTGTTTGTTTGTTTGTTTGAACGCGCTAATCTCTGGAACTACTGGTCCGATTTGAATGATTCTTTCAGTGTTGGGTAGTCCATTTATCGAGGAAGGCTATAGGCTATACAACATCACGCTACGACTAAAAGGAGCGGAGCAGCAATGAAAAATGTTGCAAAAACGGGACGGGATTTTACGCGGACGAAGGTCGCGGGGAACAGCTAGTCTCAGTATGATGCTGCAACATTTAAAACAAAAAGTCACAGCGATGGATTTGCTGTTGATATGTTACTCGTATTTCACGTGTATGAGCAATGAGGGTGTGGAAAGAATTAGACCATTTTTCTAAAGCCTGGTCGCTCAGTCTTTTTGAATTGCAGCCTAATTTACCCCTTCATCTTTCTTTTTCGTTGGTTAGCGCCTAACCTGGTGTCAGAATTTGTATGCCGCCCATGGGCCTCTGACTTGGCGTTACATGCCGTCGAGAAATACCTCAGGCATGCTGTTTCCTCACGATGTTTTCCTTCACCGAAGCATGTGATAATTATACAATACGCACATGAGTCCGAAAAATCAGAGGTGCGTGTCTTGGGTTTACCCCTTATTATTTATAATAACGATACATTAACGCAAGGGTAACGGTCCCAGCTTCACTGGATCCCTCTACTTACACGGGCAACTAGTAAGGGAATGCTACTAGAGAACATAACTCCCAACTAAAACTAAATTAGAACTGTCTGAACATTCAGATTCGGTAAAGAATACGTTCACGTTTGATATTAAACCAAGAGACAGACGGATGTCTAGACAAGTCGTGCAAATGTGTTAATTGCCCGTCCGTATGTTCGAAAATAAAACCGGGGGAAATAGCCTCACGCTAAGATTTAAATGTTTAGATGTGCCCTTAGTTACTGTACTCAGGTCGCGTGTCCATTATAGGCATTTTGGCATAAAGGCAATTTGCTGAGTAAGCTCCAACACGCGTGGAACGAAACAGAAATGTGACCATCTTTGGTCTCGCCCAAGTCGAGAAGTATATTTTGGCATACGCATTTTGTCAGTTCCTCATTGTCACCTTATCACAATCCACTGCTGAACATGAGCCTCTCTTAAGTTGTGCCACAACATCATGATGGCTGAACCAAGGGGCAATTACTTTCAAAGCGTTTCGTATTTCTACAGCACTTTTCTACAGGATGGACACACAAGCTTTTCGGTAGTATTTCCAACATTGTTTTTGCCTATAGAATGTCTATCTGTCTATGACTTCTGTTTCTTCGTCTCTTTAACCCAATCCATCCCAGACGCCTTTCTAAGGTCATCTCCCATCTAATTGAGTTCCCATGCTTTGTTCGCGTTCCCTATCTCCATTTGACCCTTTGATAGCTTCAAATTCATGACTTTACACAAGTTCTCTATGCTCTATTTCTTAATTAGCCAGG
The DNA here is from genome assembly GCA_905220335.1 of Noctua pronuba. Classification (NCBI taxonomy): domain Eukaryota; kingdom Metazoa; phylum Arthropoda; class Insecta; order Lepidoptera; family Noctuidae; genus Noctua; species Noctua pronuba. Next base: position 999,624 of record LR999913.1, read on the forward strand.
GTCAACCTACCACTGATATATTATTATCATTCGATTTATCTTCACTCTGACCACCATGTAAGCACTGCGTAGTATCGATAACCTGAGGGTCAATTGACCGTCTACTATTATATAAACTGTACCTACTTGTAGAAAAACTTATTGATGATAATTTAATGTCTTTGTCTTCAATGAAAGCGAATTGTTTATAATTAACGAGAGTACAATTAAGCTTCATGATATGGTTAATTAAATATTGTGGTGAGACAATGAATGTTTATAGTTTAGTACAATTCTTTCCTATCTGTCATTTTGTTTTGGCGCCACCACATCCGTTTGCCATTCTTGGTCTATGACTAGGCCACCATCTTTCTTTAATAACTATGTTGCATTTCTTCCGACTTCAGTGAGATGGTAGACTAGAAGATTCTTCTTTTCATTTGATCAGAATATACAGGATGGAAGGGACATCGACGCACACACGATTACCATGTATTCGGTACATCATTCCACATGGGAATTTCTATGAGGAGTTCCGAATGATGTACTGAATACGTTTGATTTCCCTAGCACCCTGTAATTTTAAACACAGTCTGAGAAAGTGAAATCGAACCACACTCCACTGATTACCAACTAAGCAATGAAATGAATGAGCTAAGCAGTCTGTCAAATTAAATCAAGACTTTGTCATGGCTAAAAGAACATTAAGCTTGCTAGCTGGAAAATTAACGTCAAGTTTTTAAGAAAATCCTGACTCTAACAAAAATGATTGATGAGATCTACGCTTTGGAATGGGCAACTACGATCCTTTGACAGTTATGATGCCTATTGGTAGACTGTCGGTAGATAAATCTTCTTGTTTGTGATGTGACTATTCAAAAGTACCTGTAACTGGTATTTGAAATAAATGCTTTGACTTTGTAAAACCGGAGAATTCGCCCACGTGGCAATACAAAGGAGTTAAACCCATTAACCTTTGATTCCGCATCAATCAGATAAAGCCTACAAGTTCATTGGCCTTTTATCAGATGAGAGGTGTATTCGTGGGTGTTGAGTTGTGGCATAAATTAAAACTATCTTATCATTTTGTTGCTATGCCAGACCAGACATCTGGTTCGATGACTTCAATGAATGCCTTCTGGTGGATAACCGATTGGGTTTGGCAGTTTTAGTTCAAAGTTTCGATTGATTTCCCTTTCGGATTAAATCTTTTGGTAAACTTAGTCTATTTTTTCTCATTTTTCTGGGTGAATTTAAAAAGCCTCCACGAGTGGTGATTCTTGAATGTACTTCAACGTGTAACCTTTTCCTTGAGCTGTCAGCCCTGTTACCACCTATTACCCAGCGGACTTGCTAATGAAAAGACAAAAATGTATTGTTCTTACATCCCCCATACCCTTGAGACTTATTGTCAGACTATGTATTGTTCTTTCTTTCTTTTTCATTAGCCTTGTAAGTCCCTCTGCTGGGCAAATGCCCCCCCCATATCTTTCCAGGTACTCTTCTCCTGCACCACCTCGAACCAGCCTCGAGCCAGAACCAGGATCGACGGCGCCGCCGAGGCCGGCCTAGAAAGAAGTGGCTAGATGATCTAGACGCGCATCAAGAAGGCTGGTTCTTTCATAAACTACTGAAAGCTAACAACATTGCGAAAATATGAAACGTTTTAAAAGCGGTTGTAACTTGTTTATGTATGTTGTTTAGGTTCTTCAGCTCTTTATTTATTATGGCTACCGCAGACTGCCTAATCTTTTACAACGGCAACGGTTATATTTATACTGATAATAGTTGAGATAAAAAAGAAGCTACTTATACGGGTCCGAGTGTTTCTTACAGTATGATCGAAAAGGCGAAGTTCAGCACGCGTAGCTTGACCACCGTAGAAACGGGTTTCTTTGACGGAAGAATCGACAAAGTGACAGATTGTGTCGACAAAATGACGGATTGTGTCGACAAAGTGACAGATTGCGTCGACAAAATGACAGATTTCTTTTCACAATCTGTCATTTTGTCGACTCTTCCGTCAAAGAAACCCTTTTCTACGGTGGTCATGCTACGTGTGCTGGAGGTGATTGACGATTTATTTTAGATTGCCACGGAAATGCTAGGATGAAGAAGATTACCGAAAAGACAATGGGGTTTATCTTCATCTCTGCTGTCACTGGATATTATTTGAATAACAGGACATACGGTGAATAGTGGGATTCATGAAATATTTCCAACCGGCAAGCGTGTGTTATAATAATATTTTCAATCGCACTACAAATAATAGCCAGCGGATCATTTTATAAATATCGTAGTATTGTTATAATGTAATAGGTTTATTATAACATCAGTTGTTCATAAAACACCTATACCAATGCCGTATGTTATTGCTCTGTTGGAATGTGAGCTCTCGCCCTCACGGTGACCGTTGAGAATCCAACTGCGGATATTCCTACTGGTGTTTAACAATGACACGCGTAGGGGCTGTGGCGCCTGCATAAGTCTCAACATGAAATAAAAAATAAAATATCCTTTACTTTGACTCGGGTTTTCCCTGACGCGCAATTCTATTTTCCTTCTCAAGGTTTTGTCTTGCATTTCCTTGAGAACTTGTTAACTGCTTAGACAGGAACTTTAAATTAAACAAGGACAAAGAAACTAGATGAGTTTGTCTGTCTTTTTCGTCATGGCATTCAATGCTCTACATCTTCTATACATGTCTACAAATAAATCAAAATGAAGTATATGTTTGTAATTTCAAAATAACAGCTTTTTTCAGAATGCATACGAAAGTATATAAATAGTGTCTCTCTGTTTGTTCCGGTTAATTCCCGGAACGGCTGGACCGATTCTGACGGGACTTTTACTGGCAGATAGCTAATGTTATGAGGAGTAGCATTGGTTGTTTTTTTTTTTAAAGATTAGGGTTCCGTGCAAAAAAATTAAAACCCTTCAAATTGAAACCGAAAAGCACTTGTTCCCCCCGTAACTGCGATTATTATTTTTTCTAGAAGTTATGCCTGGGAACCTTTTAGTTACTGAGATATTGGGGTCAAAGTTATAACTTTTTCAAAAGTTTTTTTTAATACAAGTTTAATGTTATAACTTTACTTTAATAATACCTCCACGACAGCACAATGTTTTGAATGCGTTACATGGAGTCCTACCGTAAAACGTGATTTTTCACTCCAAAATAAAATGTCGTTTCCCAGCAATATTTTTGCGTAGTTACTAAGTTAGATATACAGAATGCTTGGTTGACGGCTTTGCGAAGGGTCCGTTTACACCATGTAAGTCTATAGTTCTTCAGTAATCTTAACGAGCTGATTTGATAATGACATCCAGTTTCAAGGTTACACATCTAATACATTTTCATGACTCGAGACTTTTTTGCTACCCTTTTAGCCTTGGCAAGTTCGCGTCTTGGCAGGCAAAGCACATGGCTTTTATCTCTTTTTAATTTTGTCGATGTAATATAAGATGATTACAATCTGGACGGGCTTGGAATCCTGTTTTTGCCTGTGCATAAGGAAACACTGTTTGTAAATTCCATAACCTTGACTTTCGACTCGAGTTTGTTCGTTTTTGTTTTTGTTCAAGAAATTACCTTGTTTTGGTTTTAAACGCATTACTTTCGAAGTTTTTTTTTTGTGTATTTGGGGAATGCCGTTTTGTCAGCGATCCTATTGTGTGACATATTAACAATTGCCATCACTTTCATTTTGACAGTTCATTGGTGTTTCAAAGTGCAATGAACATAGAATATTTGCAATTGTTCGATTGTAAGTGTGTTATTGAAACAGGCTGCAGATATCAAATAACATGAATAAATCGATTCTATGTGCACAAGCTGCATGCAATCAATTGCTTTATTGTAATTACGATTGATTGTAACCTTGACCATTATTTATTTTGTCCATACAAATAAATAAAATAGAAGTGTCTGTTTGTTATTTAAAAAACAGCTTTATATTGAATGCATATGAAAGTATATGTATACAAAGTGGAGCAGGACGATTGACATTTCTTTAACCCACGTAAAGAGTGTCATGTTCTTTACCCGTATACAAAAAATCAATCAAATCCAATGAATACTTTAGCCACAGGAAATTATTTTTCATTTTCTTATTTTACAACATGATGTAGATCTGAGTCCGTAATAATAGGTAAACATTGTAAGGTCAAGAACCTGTGCAAAAACGTACGATTCTATTCTCTACGTCTCAATATGCTTGAAAGACAGAGAAAGGTGTCATACCATTACACTCTTACGCGCCCCGCCCACTCCCACAAAATACTACAATTAGAAAGAAAAAGAAATATTACTTACGCAAAAAATGCATTAGTGGTGCATAGAAAATTGCGAGTGTGTGTTTGAGCGGAAATTTTTCGGCAAAAAGACCGTTATTGACTCGCACGTCAGTCAGTGCATAGCGGCGCCCTTTGGTGAGCGCACACGCATACATTTGTTATCGCAGGACGAGCCGCGCGCCATTGTTGTGATTCTAAGAAAGATTTTAGTTCTAATTGTGATTAAAGACGATTTATGATAGTTGAATTAGTGCATAGGTTATTGTGAGATATTGTTAAGTGTTAGTGTAATATTAGTTAGTTAATTAGGCATTAATTATTAGTTAGTTTTGTGATTTAGGTTAGGTTTGTGAGTTTTTTAGTTTAATTATGCCTCAAATAAGGTACAAAGCTACCGAGTAAACTGACATTGTACTTATGTACGGAGAATGTCACCAAAATGCGGCTTTGGCATTGTGTTGTGGATGATTTAAAAATAAGAATAATTAATGCCTTCGACAAACTTAACACGTTCACTGTGCTTGCCCCACCGGTGGGTCATACCGAGTTGCTCATCGTACGTGCATGACCCACGGGTGGGCATGAGTTGTTCGCCAATTGAAGGCTCATAACCTCAAACACGTATGAGTTTAGCCACTTTTATTGGTTCACACGTGTGAACAATGGACTTAGAAAAAATATTACGCAAAGTCCGGAGGAACTTTTTTAATAGAGTTGCCAGTGTTCGATTCGACTTACGCAATATATTATCTACAATTTGCCTTTGCACGTATAGGGTAGTCTCTCTCATCATAGCTGCACAGTGAACGTGTTAAAAGAACAGATCCCCATCTGTTCTTTAACTTGTTAAGACGAGTCCGTGAAAATTTAATAAGACGATGTGGCTTGTGCATAATGAACAATGGTGGACACTTTGATTTAAAAATTTGACTATTGATGATTTACGTCCCGCACCGCCGCCGCCCGCTGCACCCCGCCACTACGCCGCGCAAAGGTCAGTGACTTTTCGAAGATAAAGCGTGTTAAGTTTTTATGCAGTCGATTCTGCTATTTATTTTGTTTGAAAATTGCAATTTTTAAATTTTCCATTAACTACTAATTTTCGTGTTTTAAAATGTTTCTATGGACTAGTACTGTGCTCGTTTTAATTTATTGTCGTATGTCCAGATCCACATTGTATTATATACAGGGTGCATTTTTTCAACGCCACCTGGAGGGAAAGTACTCTAAATACCGGAGAAAGAAAATTTTACTCAAAGGAAACTTTCCTTTATTTAAAAAAAAAAAAAACTACATTCAAAGATAAGTTATATTTTTAGGGCATGTATTTAAATCGATATCTGAATATTCCCTTTTTTGAACAAAATATTTCTAAGTTAAACCAAAAATACTGACTTGCACACAAATTATGCACACTAAATAAATAACTCAACTCAACTCAACTCAAAGCATTTATTTCAATTAGACCATTACAGGCACTTTTGAATGTCAGAAAAACAAAGAAGGCGAAGCTACAGTCCCAGACATAAGACATAATAACTTATGAAAGTACTGTAGTTGCCCATTCCAAGGCGTAGATCTCTATGGAGAAGAATGGGCAAGAAACTCCATGGACACTCTTTTCAATCAAACATTTTTACAATATCTTGGTTACATCATTCATGTTGAGATAATACATATATGTGAGAACGATGTAGACAGACGTGCACATTAAGAGTGTCCAGAGTTAAAGATTAGATAACAATTTAAAAACAAAGTAGTTAAAATAAACCGTGGCAGCTAAGAGATGACCAGTCCCAACTGACAGCGCCCGTTCACGAACTTGACGCATGGATCAGCACCATTCAACTCAACCATTTTGAAGGGAACTAAATGATCCGACACACCCGCCACCATCAGCGAGACATTTGAGTGAGCATGACATTCTCTCAACCGCCAGGGCAAATTCGAGTCAATGAATGATAACTAAATGCAAATGGTAGCTTTACAGTACATAGTACTCACACATGCGCTATGCAATTATATAATACTAAGTGATTGAATCTATACAATGCAAGGATATTTTTACAATCTTCTGCAGCTTCCACAATAACTTCACATGGTAATCAATTAGTTTGCCCCCTGTGGTTGTGGAGCAGGACCAGCAAATCAAATTAAATATATTGTTTAATGGTATTTGCAGAACTGTTTTACTGAACGAATAACTATTTTCAAAATATTATATCTAACAATTCCTTAGTTCAACAAACATATTAAAACTTTTTTAAGGAAAACCATCACCTAATTTACTTTTAGGAACATCTTTTATTCTAAATAAAACCCAGTAATTAAGTACACAAAACACGTTTGGTTTCTGTCACGGCTTTCTGTTATCGTCGCAGATGGGTTTTACGTTCACCACCGCAGCTTCGGCTTGCTGGCCGGCTTCAGCCGGCCAGCCTCAGCCGCGGCGGCGACCGTTAAAACCACCTGCTCTTCAGCTCGCGGGCCGCCTCGCCCCTCCGCGCCTACGCGGGATTAAATTACACTCTAGGGGTAGGGCAGACAAGACTACGTGGAGTCGGTTTTGCAGCGATTCGTTTCTGTCACTAACTTTTGTAGCCCAACATATTGACTTTTTAGGAGAATATTTTAAATTCATGAAATAAATACATAAAACTAACTCAAAAGCGTTTTTATTGATAATGGAAACTTACTTTATTGTGACATTGTACCTTTAGATATCAGTTTTAGAAATTCTGTAGTACGATTGTACAATTTAGAGTGCAAGTTAGTATTTTTGATAAACAATTCGTATTTTTGGTGTGAATTCGATAAAAAAGGTCATCTCGTTTTGTGTGATTTTTTAGTTTTTTTTTGTAGGACACTTTTTGTTAATCAATTGGTTTTTTTGCACAGCATTCATTTTTCTATTATGCATTCAGTTAATTAGTGGAGTTACCTAGTGTGCTGAAAAATTATAAAGATGTGCATTTAAAAATATCCCTAGTTTTAGCACATCACATGTAAGAAGAATTGAAAGAGATGTTACTTTATTTTTCGTGTAAAAACAATTGTATAATCTCTGAACAACATTCTTATTACGGAGAAATCTATCTAGTATATAATCTGATAAGCCTAAGATCAGCCTATCACTGACAGTCACCAAAATTGATTGATAGTAATAAACCACGCCACAAATCGCGATCAAAACAGGAAATAAAAAATCGCACAGTTTTTCAGCAAAATATTCCACACCTACAATTTTATCTTAAGATATTCGCGTTAAAACATTTATCAGAACATAATCCATAATATTGGTAATAGTCATAACTTTAAAACGATAAATAAGATAGCAAATTGCTCGAAATATTTCTTATATCATATCATAGAACTTGTTATCGATGATACTTAAGGGGCCATCCGTAAAATACTTCTCACGAATATCACGATTTTTTTAAATCACCTCCGTCCTTGCCACAGATTATATTCGAGTGACACCCCCTCCCTTGGAGGCCATATGTGTATTATTAAACTTAGTTTGCAGCTTTAATAATTTATATGACACAAAGGTGATGTTATGACTCCCCCCCACCCCCTTGCCCCTCAATGTCATGTCACACTTTGACAGCCCCTGATTTTGATAAAGAGACAAGAACAAACATGTCCTGATTCTGACATCACTTTTCGTGTACACGTACAGTGTTACCATAGAGTGACTAGGCAGTTTCGGCACATTTCAATGTGCACGTGTAAGGTGAAAAAATATGATTCCGACTTATCGCTGGCTGGTTTATCTTCTATTACTTTAATATAGCAAACACTGTTTTTTTTTGTAAGAAGGGCTGAAATAATTTGATATGGCAATTAAGGAGGTGTCTGATGAGAGGACGAGTAATAGAGAAGTATGGAAGAGGAAGACATGCTGCGACGACCCAAGTGAATTGGGATATGGGCAAGTGAATGATGATGATGACTTAGCAATAAAATAAATTGCAGAAGTTATGGATAACTATGAAGAGGAATAAAAACTAACTCCTTGGATAGAACTCTCGGGTTCTAGAGAACCTTTATAAATTGGGATAAGGGTAAAAGAAGATCGATGAGGTTACTGTATCTACCTACTGCTTTTGTCAGGCCCAAACCATTAGTTCCTTAGCCTAAGCTCTGACGCCAAGGACATTTACTGAAATACCCACCACCATTTGGCCTATCCAACTTCAAGGCTAGCCAGCCTTTTTGTCCAACCAGACGTCACCATTTTCGTCACCAACAAAATCGCCCATAGCAAATAACTCTATTTAATGCTCACCCCAGACACGACAATCCATGTAGTTCGTTTAATTCCCAGCGGAGATGCGTCACGGCCTATTTTAGTTTTTAGTCGTCTAGCGCTCGCCCTGAGCAGACGTTGGTCATTAGTTCTGTCGAAGGGTACCCGTCCCGTCAGACGGGATGATTGTAGCAACAGTTGCAAGGTATTGCGTCTCAGATTCTGAACGTACTGTTGATAAACAAATGACTAGCATTTACAAAATATAGGCTCTTATATGTATGTATGTATCTCAGTGTTTTTTGTTGATACTGGTAGAAACACTCTTTGAACCCTCTTCGACTAAAATTACTATTGTAATATGAATAAACCATGTCTCAAATTCGACCAATTCCAATTGCTGCTTAGACTTGCACACAGTCCTTTCTCATTTCGATCTACAAGTCACCTTCTCCAGCCAGCCAGTGTCGGTCGTTAAAAGTAGTCAGAACCCGAAAGTCTGACAACCCTGTCTTACCAAGGGGTATCTTACCCAGTACCCGGGCTGTGGAGGTCAGATCGGTAGTCGCTCCATGTAAAATAAAGGTATTCAGCTGCATCCAGTTAGATGAAAGCCGATCCTAACTAGGTGATAACGAAGTCGTCTTTCTTTTTCGAAACTACCGATGATCTATTGTTTAATTACTTTAGTGTAGGTGAGATGCTTCGAATATCTTAGAGGGGGTCTACCAAGAATTTCGAAGCATCTCAACCTAAGAGGGTTCCTCTTAGGAAAAAGTTTTACTCTTGCCAATGCGCCTCATCCTCCCAAGTTTCCCAGTATCTAACAAAACCAATGCGACATTTCAGTCTCCCAATATATCATCAATAGACGTCGCAGTCGACAAAAGGGCACGCAGATAACTAACCTCAGATATCCACCGGCTACTGCGTTACGGCCAACTTTATCGCCATTCACATCGAGAAGTTTCAAGAATATTATTATACTCTAGACGTAGTAAGAACCTTGAACGTAACAAGGGTCGAGAGACACTTTCGAAACTTAATTTAACTCCGAAAGTCAATTATTCATACATAATCGGTCGCAATTTTAAGTTATTATTGAATATTCTGACGTTTTAAAAGGTCATTCTTTCAAAGTTCTAGATTCGACAATCAGAAAGGCAGTCGTCATTTTGGCATTTATTTCAAATTCTTTCCTCCTTTTATTAATTGACATTTACGTTGTGTCATCATCATTATATTCTTTTCTATTATTTGGTCAGTTAATTCATCTTGTTTGTCAAATAAGTACTCATAAACAAACATCATCATCATCGTCCTCCTCCTGCCTTTATCCCATTTCATTTGTTGGAGGTGAAGCATACTCGTGTTTTCTTCATCTATACTCTATAGTGTACCAAATCAACCGCCACCTCAGTTACTCACCTCCTTATTCATAACATCTTTCACACAATACCTCCCTGCTGTTTCGTATTTCTCTTATAGCCATAATATCTAAATTAATCATATACTATTCAGTAGACAGAATATGAATCAGATCTTTCTCGATGATCATGTTTAAACACGCACTAGCCAATGGTCGACATAGAAAGGAAGCTTGTTTTCCCGCGCCATCTTGAATGGAAGATAAAACATGATTGTCTACTGTTTGCCATCACCGCGTTTCACACAATTGTGTAGAACGTTCTAGAAAACCATTAATTGGAAAACGTAGCTGTTAGCTTTGTAATGAGTCCCTGAAATACCTGTATTTGGTAAAATTGCCACATTCTAAACGGAAAACCAATCGCCTTTGAAGTTAAATGGCATATCAAGGATCGAATCTGAATGGCCTATGTAGAAACTTCTGGGACCAGCTGAAGTGTTTCTATCTAGTCTAGTAATGGGTACCAACACACTGTCTATCACAATCTGAATGATTTTGAACAAAACTCCTAATTACGTATGATGGAAAAATCCATCTGCTTGACATCGATAATAAAGCAATGAACGTTTTTAAGCAACATTTTGTTTAAGTAAATTGCAATGGCATTACAACAGCTGCAGGCTGTAGCCCAATACTCCGCTGTTTCACAATGTCGTGATATTGACTATCCACCCTTACACAAGAGTTATTCTATATGCGAAGACAATCATAGAAAGTCAAAAATGTATGGAATTGAAGCCTCGTTGTTGAAATACAAAACACTTTGAAAGGGCATTCCATTGCCTAGGCCCTCTGAAATTAGTAATAAGAAATCGTTTGAAGCCATCGAAACAGGCCATTACTCAAATGAAGTAGTAAACAGAATCTAATTACAGACTATGTCACCGGCTGTTCATCCTAAGTGCATATAAACAATAGCTTGGAGTAATGAGTTATTAATTATCCACTCTACAAGCCACTTACGCTCTGGAGTACTAGGCGCACATGACTCCGAACGTGTTGGTGACACGTTATACTTGACACTTGATGAGAATGACATGGCGGAAACTAGTACTTGAGAGGCGTATCTGGCTGTTAAGGTGTAAGCGCCAGGGTAGCCCGCGAAATTCAAATTTTCTTAGGTTCTTTGCAATTTGCAGGTCCGTTTCAGGCTATAATAGCCTGAAATTGACAAATTGACCTTGTTACTACTCTGTAACAAGTCGGTTGTCTAGTGACATACGCGCTAGTACGCCCGCTTGACAGGTAGCATTCGTATTTCAAAATCGAAAATGTTTAGTATAAAAAAAATTACAATATTCCATATGTTCGTTCTATAAGTCTTTTATAAATCTCTTTGGCTTTCTCTGAAAATTCGTTGCCAGGACAAGTAAGCGAACGAAACGAGTAAACTTCACCACTGCAATAGATGACAATGACATCGCTATTTCATGTAAAATTAATTAACATCAGAACATCCGCACCTGATAACGCATGAAAAATATGAAGTGTGCGAAACACGTGTTTGTGCCGGCCGCCGACTCTTCGTCGCAGCGATACAATTCAAATTAAGAATCGGATATCAATGTCAGTTGTGTCTGTATTATGTTCAGTTGGCATCCAACCGCGGTCGAGTGCGCTCGTATTGCTCGTACGCTCTAGCGGGACATTCGCGATATATTACTTAAATAATAAAGATTTGTTTTAAAATTAAAAATCGTTTTTCATAATAACTTGAGTGTTGTGTGTGTGTTTTCCTAAGTGTAGATTTTATTAGCTTTACTGGGTATGTATTTTTTTTTTGTAATCTTTTATTGTGTAATATCGGAGTCATGCGATTCGACTGAAAATTACTTTTCAGGTTCTTTTTTACTCAAATTGATTAATCATTTTCTGATTACTATTAAAAACTTGTGTTGTTGAATATTTGTTTGAACTTACTAGGTATTCTACTAATTATCTAACTTTAATTTAAATTCTTTTGCAATGTAAAAAAGTGGCCCAAATAGATAATTATTTTAAGTAACTTTAGCATTTTATGTCGTGTTGAAAATTATTCAGTTATTTGAATAATTCTAGACCAAGTCTAGAATTTTTGTTATGATTATGTTCGTAGAGAAATTATGAATGAACACCTGCTTGTTTTTAATAGCTAGTCGATATGGAAAGAGTTGATGATATTGTGAAATAATAACAAATTGCATTTGTAGTGTCCGTTTATTATATTATTGAAATACTATCTGCAATTATTATCGTTTATTAATTATCCTGAGCAGTATTTTTGAGAAAATCTTGTTGACTATGTAATAATTTGTCAAACTGGATATTCTAGTCTAGATTATTTCTATATGCTACAATTTAAATAAAAAAGTGTTAGGCTCAATTTAAAAGAACCTGGCGTTCAATTATTCAGTTTGATTTACATTTTAAATGTAGGTAACTGATACCGTAGCATAAATTAACAGATATATTCAAGCCGGTTGTGGTAACGACCTCGGCAGAGTCAAGGACCTCTTAATAAAAATGAGAATTTTTAATTTCTGATGACAAAATTTGAACAGTGTATTTTTTATTTGCTCTTTACCGATATATGTACTTACTTTAATATTATTTCTAACGAATTATGAAATATATTATCAAATAAAACTCAATGATATGCACCTGTGCCACATTAACTCAATATTTTTGGCAGGTGATTCAAAATATAATTGTTTTTCTAAACGATATCTCGGCAAAGATTAGATTAAATATTTAACCATATAATCTATTAATTTGACTAATGTAAAAGCTTATATTTAATTACAAACAAAAAAAAATGGTGTTTCTCTAATCGGAACTACTTTAAATTGTCTTGACATTTTTGCTTAATTTCTGCTCATCGTTAGTTCTAATAAACTAAACGGATAATCATTACGATAACCTAAGCCCCTTTTCAGAAGGGCAGTTAGAAGCCCGGAAGTCTGACCACCAGTCTTACCAGAGGGTATCATACTACCCAAGAACTGGGCTGTGGAGGTCAGATGAACAGTAGCTCCTTGTATAGCGCTATTCTTTTACAGACAGACAGTTAAATTGTTTCTCTGGGATTTGGTCAAGCTTCATTGTCTCGGTGCTTTTCTGGTGGTCGCCACTGTTGATTCTGGTTTTTCAGGAGTTGCAGTGGTTTGTGAATAGTGTAGCGGACTTGTCCCAATAAAGTTCAAGTCGCTCCATGTAAAATACAAATACTGATATTCCACTGCATCCGGTCAGACTGGAAGCCGACCCCAACATAGTTGGGAAAAGGCAGGCAGATGCTGATGATGAAATAAGTAGGTATCTATGAAAAACGCATCGTCATTCCTGTCACGAATTCTTTGATAAACACTTCTAGAATCATGCTAGATAATCTTTTATGCTAATTTATTTGGTAACCATTCATTTATGCAGCAATGCAAGATGCATGTTAAAACAAGACTTATGTAACGTAAAACATAACATTAAAATATGTTTAGTTTAGGAAAAATCTACCTGATGATAAATCTTTAAAATACTGATTAATAATGCCCGATCCGACCCGTAAATAACGCATACCGTATTATTTTGTTCGAGGCCCTACACAGGGTGTGCCTTAAAAGTTCTCCACCAATAAGGACCATACTACCTGAACAGTCAGGTCCAACATTAGCCATCTGGCTAACCTTTGGTGCCACGGCAATTCCTCAAATTTTTCGGATTCATTGCACATTGCATAATTATCACTTGCTTAGATGAAGGAAAATATCGTGAGGAAACCAGCATGCCTGAGAGATATTTCTCGATGACATGTAAAGTCAGAGGCTAATGGGCTGCATTAAAACTTTGACACCAGGTTAGGCACTAACCACACGATAAAGAAGAATGCCAATTCGAAAGCATCGCGGGGAACCCAACCGTTGAAAATCCTAGAACCGAAAAACCGAAGACATCTAACTTCCACCGACCCGCATTGGGACCACGTGGTGGACGGGTGGATTCCGGCCCTTTCCCTCTTACAGAGAAGAATCATGTCCCGCATTGGGAACGGTATAGGCTGATTGTTACATACATAGTTCCTTCTTGCCGATACAAGAGAAAAAAACCTACGCATTTGTTTCTACGTATTTCATTTGTTCATGTAATTTGGACCTCAGACACTACATTATCTTTTGAGACTTGTATTTCTGCTGTCAATAAGGATTCTTCGATTAAAAATGACGCAAAACGCACTAGTTCTTAAACCTTTTGTTTATGTATTTAATGTTATTATTGTGCTGTGCAATTCTTATTTGATCAGCGTGTTTAATTTGTTTACTAGAACTATTGTTTACTTTAGAGAAGAATGGCTTAGAACGAAGTCATCATCATTCTCTTGCCCTTATCACAATTCATTTGTGGCCGGCGCAGCATGTCTTCTTCTTCCATACTACTCTATTACTCGACGTCTCATCACTACTCTCTTGCCATATCATCCAACTAAGTAACTATAGTAAATGAGAGCCATCCAAATAATCGCGCGTTGTCATCATCAGTTCAGCCTTTTACCAACTATGTTGCGGTCGGCTTCTAGACTAACCAAACCTGGCTGAATACCAGCATTTAACATAGAGCGCCTGCCTACCTGACCTCCACAAACCAATTATTGGGTAACAAGATACCCCTTAGTAAGACTGGTTGTCAGACTTTCAGGAATCTGACTGTGACCACCCGAAACGACAGCTGAACCGATATATGAAACCGAAACCCCACTCGAGATTCGTTCGTTATAATATAAAACCCAAAACGTAATTATAAAGTCGGCGAATTGCTCAAGAAAAGTGTTTGGTAACTCGCCTATAACCAAGTTAAAATAAAAATGCTGACTAATCGCTTTACACTATTTACCAAAATAATGTCTTGCCAACAGCAAAAATTCAAAAGAAAAACGTCAACGAAAATTCCGACAAATATTTTCCAAAAACAATATTAGTTCTGTAAAAGTGACTCAGTGGGGACTAATAGCTATGACTAACAACATAAGAGTTGGTACAGATAAATAATAATGTTACAGGAGATAAGATCTTGTCTCCTGGCATTGTGCCAGGTGCCTGGCATCCTTGAACCTACGTCAGAAAGTCTGCGCGCCGTCTAACGTATGTAGCTTTGAATCTGATTTTTGTCAAAGGGTTTTGAATCCCGCAGAACCTTGAACCTTGAAGATTTTTGGTGAGACGATTGCCTAGTAGAAATTGAAGAAGCGTGTTAAATAACGCACGTTTAATCATAGAAGGTTTTGGAGGCCACATAGGTAGTGGTTCCATGTAAAGACTTGTATTGAGCTGCAAGTACTTCTGCTGAAAGCCGACCGTAGTTAAGCAAAGACCAGGCAGATGACAATGACCTGCTGGCTTGTATATCCACGTGTTTTTATAGAACTTGGGTAGTTTCTCAAAAACTTACACTAGGAACAAAATCTAAATACTTACAATGACATGTTTTTCAATGCAGTATGTCGTTTTATCAGAAATCCTCTAAATGCATTCGAACATGAGTATATCACGTGTTTTTTATCAGAGTTTCGACGATCTTCTTTTTTATTCTGACAGTCAGTATAATAAGGGCCACTGGCCCATTTTCCACGCCGAACCGTAACTTTCACAGCAATATATGCGGTTTTTAATAAATGATAACGGTTAACCACCGGAAAACCAACAAGTTTTGACGTCAGATATAAATCTATGGACGTTTCCATAAATTGATAAATTCAACAGCTGCGACAGTCTGAATAAGTAAGTTTGTCTTTGCCTTGAAATCGACGCATTTGAAAAATGGATGCATAGCGTTTGTTTTGGGACCGCCCATTTGAAGCATTCGACTGTTTTCAATAAATTACAATTTTAGATTTCGAACGTGTGTAACGGTTGTTTTTGAAACATAATATGGCGGGTGAAGAGGTGATTTTTCATTAAGTGGAGCTTACTCTCACTAAAAAACTGACTGACAATGCATCATTCTTACCTCACATGCCTAAAACAAAGTACATTACGTACCTACTTACCTTATATTTTGTTTTCCTCAATGACACAATTTTCACTTGAATGAAGCCCGTATACTCAAGGAAAAATCTTTTGCCTGTCATTGTACCTTCAGCCTGCTCAATTCAGCCAGGAATAACCCTGTAGGCTAAATAGGTCATAATACCTATTATTACCTTACTTATGCTGTCATTGAAGGATATTAAAAGTATGCCAACCTCTTTTATAAGATGGGAAACAGGAAAACATGGTTGTGCATCATAGCATAGGAAAAACCACAGAACATGAAATGTCCAGAGACAAATCATTATTATTTGCCTAGATTTCTTTATTTATTTATTTGCCTTTATCACATAAAATACAATAATGTGAGTCATTCCACATTGTATTCATCTATTGACTAATTAAAAAAACACATTCATAATATTATTTTACAAAGCTTTTCATTCAACTTTTTTTTTAATAGAGGAAAACGTAATTTAATACTTTATTACCTGCTTGTAGCAGTAGGACAACACAAACTTAAGGAAAATAAACATAAATTGTCTTTGGAGAATCCCGCCAAACTTAATCTGTCAAAAAATCGAAATGATTTTTATGACGATCAGAACGGGGTCAGAATTTGCTTCCTCTTTAAAAAAAATGTCTTTGGAGAATCCCGCCAAACTTGATCTGTCAAAGTGTATTTTTACAAGTCGTATCTGGGGGCCTAATATGGCCGCTTTAGCAGTTACAGTATCATAAAATACAAAATTATTAAAATGGTCACAGACGAGGATAGGCCCCAGGGGGCCATGGTGCCAGTATTTTGTTACCTCTTTAAAAACACAACCTTTTTATGACCTTATATTCTGGGCTTGCCATTTTGACAGCTGAGCTAATTTACTGCTTAGAAGGTGCAAATTATTGCTGCTAACATAAATTATAAATGTGTGTTTTAACATTTAAGCATTAAAGTCAATATTCAAGGTCCTCTGGCTAATTTAAATTTACATAACATTGTGTTTATTGCTCACTTCCCGGTTTATAAAAAAAAACTTTACTTTTATTGAGAAAGGTAAAATCTCCGAAACAAGGAAGTTATTTATTTTCTACAAAAATTGGCATGGGTACCAAGTTGTAAGCCACTAAATACATGGGGTTCGTTTCCTTGCCAAGAATTAAGCTTGGCGTAAAATATTAGGTCAGACGCAACCGCACTTACAAACTAGCATCCTGCATTAAATCTTACCGAAGAATTTGTTCTAGATTCTCAAAAAAATATGTTCCTAGAATTTTCGTTTCCATAATAAATGATTCCTTGAACTAGATTTTAATAGATAAGATAAAACAACGAACGGCGAAGAATTTTCCACGTCCGTTGTTTTCTATTGCGTAACGTAACGAAAGTGTAACGGGGACATGATTGTGTCAAGTGACTCACATCCCCCCCCCCCCCGACCCTTGCCCGAGCCAGCCCGCGATGCTGAGCCAGTACTTTTAAATCAGCCCCTAAATAATAATCTCACTCAGATCCAGCCTGTCCCTTTGCTGCCCTCCACAGCGATGCCCTAAGCCGAGGCTCGTACCCCACAGGCCCTTAGCGCACTGTCGCTTAGTTTGTAAGTATTTTGCCCCAGGCTGGTGGCCTTACACTCAAGGCACCCACAGGATAGTCCGGTTAAGCAGACGACAACCTCCTAGGAGGACCCGCGAGAGACCGCCGCCGCTAAAAAAAAAATAGAGTGACTCGCGTGTTAGTCATTAGTTTCCCTTTCGTACCGTCGCATCGCAGTACTAACTCATGGAATTCTCTTTCATTTGTCTTTCCCGCAGTCACTGTAGCAACACGCGTGAAGCTGGAGCGTGTATCTCTTGGTCAAGCCTTGGTCACCCCTAGTACAAGAGACGTGAAAAAGAATTGAAGTCAAACACACTAATTATATCTTTAGCCGACTGAGCGGCTGCCAAATAGTAGTAGTAATGTTTTCCGCATATTCGCCCTAAATTATATTGCCAGCGCTTATTTGTTTGATTTTGAAATCCTTGACAGTATCAGACACGATAATCCCAGAGGAACTGACGACCTGATGACTTAACTGTCAGACTGGAAGGTGGACGACAGGGCGTTGTGTCGCCGCTTGGGAGAGGCCTATGTCCAGCTTTGGACTGCGATAGGCTCCTTTGAGTAAGCCCAGACCTATGAATTTCTGACGTCACCACAAGATACACAATAAACTTCAGCTTGTGGTCTTACCCATCAAACTTGCAATATTACAATAAAGGGTAAAAAGACCCTTAACGAAGCCGAAGGGTACTTGTTCTCCCCATTATTGCGATAATTTTTTTGTTCTAGACCATACCTGGGAACCTTCTAGTTACGGAGATATTGGGGGTCAAAGTTCCAACTTTTTCACAAGTTTTTTTTAAAATACATGTTTCTAATGTATTTTTTTTACTTTAAAAACCTTTACGATCCCCGTATTATTCAATCCATCCATCAGCATAATGTTTTGAGTCCGTTACATTGAGTTTTACCGTAAAACGTAATTTTCCACCCCAAAAAAAAAAGTCGTTTCCCAGCAATAATTTTTGTGTAAAGTTACTTAGTTTGATGTACAGAATGCTTGGTTGACGGCTTCGTGAAGGGTCTGTTTACACCCCGTATAATACCATGGGAAAAACATATTACATAGATTTTGTACTGTCCCTCAGGCTAAGATAATTTGTGACACATTCATGTCATCCAGATAATGTTCAGTTGACTGCAAAGTGTTACTTCAATGGTGTAGGTAAGCACAGTCATTGTTTACTTTAGCCATTGATTTTTAGTACAGACTTGATATTAAACGCCAGTCTTGTTTGTAGCATTTTCGGATGTTTTAACTGTAGTTTGTTCATAAACAACTACTCATTAGTTTTTGTTTTAAGTAATTCGGGCAGGTTTTTCCACAAGTAAAGAGGAAAACATCAGTTTTTTTTTGTCATCGTCTGTGTCCTAAGAAAGATTTCGGGTTTCTACTAGTTGAAACTTATTAATTTTGTCTGTCTGTCTGTCTGTTTGCTCCGGGTAATCTCCGAAACGACTGGACCGATTTTACCGAGACTTTTACTGGCAGATAGTTGATGTTATAAGAAGTAACTTAACCTTCTTTTATTTTAGAAAAAAGATTAGGGTTCCGTCCAAAAAATTAAAACCCTTGAAATTGTTAACAAAATCCGATTCAAATGGGGAAGTAATATTTTTATAATCATTTCACGCGGACTCAGGCTAGTGTGTAATAAAATATTTTGGAAATCAAAATAATCAGCTGTTTCTAGAACTGCATCGAAATCAATAATAGCATAATCATCACAGCAATACAATAAAATATGCCAAATCATTTTATCAGCCAGCGCCACGTTTATGTGAGTGACGCATACATGATGTCATTTGCACCCTAATTGTTTTATCCTGTTATGACATGTTGTATTTGATTATACTTTTTATCACGATAAGGTAAGGTTTATTTTCGTAGATAAAGATAATTAAAAGATAAAGTTATCAGACCAACAGTAGGTGTTTACTGATGATATCTGATATCAAACTAAATTGACTTTGATGTGTTTTCTGTGCTAGCATGAGTAGACCATAATGTTGATAACCTATGTAACCTTGGGATATCGATATCCTCAAATATTGGCGATGCTTCGGTCTGAAGTTATTAATCGATTGTTGATAGTCGACAGGCGGTACGATTTGGGACCTATTTTTTTGAAACCAGGTGCAAAAACGGGATTGTATGTTGTCTTTGGTTAGTGCAAAGTAACAACCAACAGTTTTGATATTTAAAAGTGCCTTTAAGGTAGAAGCGCCAGCCCGCGAAATTATTAACTTTCATAACTTTTTCATGAAATAGTCATTCAATGGAATTAAAGTGAACTTGATGATTTCAATGATTAGAACTCTGTAAAAATATTTTTTACGGTCCCAAATCATATTTTAATCAACATAAAACCTGACACTGACCTGCAAATTGCAAAAAAAACGTGAGAAAAATTTAATATACCCTTTCACCTTCATATCCTTATCATTCATCATTTCAGTTAGGAGTTACCCTGGGTCTCCACTTTCTTCGACCATACATCTCAGAACCGTGCGTCCCTCATCCAAATGTTTCCACTTTAGGCTAATTGAAATAAATGACTTGACTTTGACTCTGAAAACATAAAATCGATTAACCTATCAAAAACCAAGCCTAGGCTAATGACTCTTCCAAGTACTTCCAACCTCCAATATAAATTAGGTAAAAACTCATAAATCAATATTGCTTATCAAACCCCCTTCGTCTCCTTATCAGGCAATACCAACTTATCATATTTACGACTAAAAGTAATCGTTCATGATTTATGCGCGTACAACGTTTGCAGTCAATACATTCGCTGTACTCTTGATCAATGGGAACTATTAATCCGTGGTCAGTGTTTGTATCTATCCATTTGCCTAGTTACTAATAGACTTTGGACTTGGGGATGGTAAGCATATGAACACTGGCTTATTGGAGATGTTCTTCAGAAGGATCAGGAGCTCGCAACCGGGCGGTACTTTCATATTAAGCTTAAAAGCTTGTCTTGCCCTTACAACCTACTACTCTTCATGATGTTAGGGTTTCTGAACAGCCTCTCGCCTTATGGGCTTGCCGTATTGTTGGCCCCTAGGACCAATGTATGAAGGTGGTTGAGCGAAAGGAATGTGTAAGGATCGTAGCAAAAGTTGGACCTTCCAACCTCTATGAGAAAAAGCGTGTTTATGTGGGTATTTATGGATTACTATATGTTGTAATAGTCTCCACCACAGATATAGATAGACCTAGATAACGCAAGAGCAACTGCTTCGCGTGCTGCTTCGCGTGCCTAGCTTACGTACAAAAATCGTAAGTGGCCACTTTCGCGCTCAGTCTGCATCGGTGTATAACATGTTGAATGGGTAATTGTGCTGATATAAATTGTAAAAACTGTATATCTGTACAAATTTGAGAAAAACAAATCATTCGTAATACATTGCGGCTTAGAAATAGTGCTTGTGACGTCATAAGAGGTAGTCAAAAAATGGCACGCTTGGTTTTCATACAGATCGTGATACTTGCGTTATCTAGGTCTATCTATATCTGTGGTCTCCACTATGAACTCCGAGAGGTGAGACAGGACACCTATACCGCCACATTCGAACTCCTCATCTACCTGCTCTTGTCCTAAGTTTTTTTCTTCCATTCACGACCTTTTCTGAAAACCTGATTACTATCGTTACAAAACAGAAGAACAATGTTTCACACAGAACGATCGACCATGACAAAAGTTTTCTATGTAAGTACTACAATAGCACTAACCTATTATAATATTTACGTATTAGGTAGGTCATGTATTGATCGTTTCTTCTACGTCTAGACAAGTATATTGCGCCATGAATAATTATGGCAATAGGCTCGCAGCCTATTATATGACTTATATATCATCATACTCCTGCCCTTATCCCAATTTATTTGAGGTCGGCGCAGCATGTCTTCTTCCATACTTCTCTATTACTCGTGATCTCATCAGACACCTCCTTTCTTGCCATATCATCCTTTACACAGTCCATCCATCGTTTCTTTGACCTTCCTTTACTCTTATACCCATCCACCCATCCTCGAGATCTCAGCGGACACCTTTCTTGCCATAGTCATCCAACACATCCTTCCTATTAGAAACTCCTCTGCCTAACCCTCAGAGGTTAACAGGCGTCATTTTATGTTATGTAAATAATTATATTGGAAGAACACTTTATTTACAAAACTTTTTATGTTATAATTGGTGTCAATTGTTATTTAAAAACTGATAGCCTATACTTGTAGTTTTGTCTGCAGTTATGGCAATTATTGCGATATGGGAATAAAAATAAAAACGTGGAAAAATTTAGCTATAGTGCCAGTCACTTGACTTATCAATAGCATCCAATAAAAGAGAATGACTGGCTGATAAAAATAAACATAATACTGATCATATTCTATGTACACACAACACAGTCATCATCTGCCTAGCCTTTTCCAAAATATGTTAGGATCGGCTTCCAGTCCAACCGGATACAGCGAATACCACTATTTTACGCGGAGCGGCTGCCTATCTGACCTCTAAAACCCAGATACTGGATAACACATGATCCCTTGATAAAACTGGTTGTCAAACTTTCGGCCGACTGAATATCCGTAACGAGTGGCAAAGATCCACAAAAGACAGCTGGGACCTACGGCTTAACGTACTTTCTGAGGCTCGGAGGAAACTCAGTATTAAATAGATGGTCACCCATCCACGAACCGACCTCAGCAAGTACTGCTGTACCTCGAAAACCGCCCGAGCGGGTGTTATTATTTAGCTAAGAGCCTCAATTAATTAATTAATTATTATTTATTCAATTTTTGTGTACAATAAAGTATAGTCTAATCTATTCTCTGTGTAATCACTCTGTACTAAAAATAACTACAGTACCTACGATGTTTTAATCAATAGCAACAACAACTTAATGTGTGGGTTTCAGACCATGCGCACTGATTAGTTCAACAATATAATTCCTTGCAGTGAGCTTTAGGTTATATTTGACTAACTCCTGGCTAAGCCGAGACAAAGTTTCATCGCTTTTAAAGCATTTCGTATTACCGTACCGACTGTCAACAGGATTACACTTCAAACAATTTATCTGTGCAGGCGGGAAACCACAGAACTGTCAAAATGTGACAAGTTTGACATATTGATGTAATTTTTCTTGACAAACAACGCTACCTTGAACTGCACACTTTAAGTGGTCATACTGTAACATAGAAACATAGATAAAGCTTTTCGTTAGCTTATGTCAATCCAATTTTGACTTTTCCATCATAGGTATCGGTGATAGAATGTCAGTTTGTCTTTACTCTATGATCGAGACATAGAACTGTCTAGACAATAAGTTGCCCGTCCTCAAAAAAAAAAATCGTAACAGAGAAAATAGCAGTTCTGAGATATACGCATCTGAAGTTTCTATGTGCTTACCGATGCTTTCCGTAAAACCCTGTCGCTTGTGCCATTCGGAGACTTATTTTAACAGTATACTTATGGCGTCTTTTTTTTGCAATAATAGAGCAAGGACAATTGAAGTTGATTGGGGTATTATCTAAAAACCTAACATTTTTGTGTTATGACAGTGTTTAAGAGGACATGCGAATGTCTTAAAATAGACTGGTGTGATTAATTGCGACATAAAATGTATGATTTATGAGTAGTAGTGATCTTGACTCTGACGAAGTGTGAAAGGAATTGTTTGACTGTGTTTTGGCTCTAAATGCCTAGGATTTATGTACTACGACGTCTTATATCTTCACTATCGTCTTAACTATGTTGGTTGGGGTCAGCTTCCAGTCCAACCAGATGCAGCTGAATATCAGTATTTTACGTGGGGCAACTCAACTCAAAGCATTTATTTCAAATAGACCCATGACAGGCACTTTTGCATAGTCAAAAATAGCGACTGCCTATCTAACCTATTTCTCTTTCTTGTTTCAGATAGCACCAATCACGTTTGCACATAAAACAAGCTAGCACGCTGTTCGCATCAGTAACCTACCATAGACCCAAAAAATTACGACGAAGAAAAAATAGACTAAAAAAGTCCGTAAGACTCAAAACTGCTTGTGATATTAATTTTATTTAACAAAAAAGTATTTATTCTGACTGCATTTAGAATTTAGAATTCGCTAATTTAAAAAATCCGCCATTCGAATAGAACTAGCTATAGACTAAGGACATAGATAATATAGAAGCAAGTGACGAGAAAGGAAAAAGGCTGGATCGCAGGAGGCTGTATGCGATAAAATCGGACAGTAAAATGAAGGACAGTATGAAATCCTGCCAGCACGCGTTATCAGAGGACGTCGTGTACAAAGAAGTTGTTGTTATTGGTAAGTAAATAAAATATTTTCAATTATAAAACTTGGCATTTCTTTTCTTAAAATGATCTTAGTTCTCCCAAAATGTACGATACTACATCAATTTTATTCTTGTTTGCTGAAGCTATTCTTACGATTATCTATAATAGTTAACGCTTAAAAGGTTGGGCTACTTTGACGGGCTTCTTTAAGAAAGAATACATAAGAAAAAGTAGATTTGCTCTTTTTGGGAAAACTCAGTCAGAAATGCACGCTGAAAAAATGAAAGAATTTTCCATCCACATTATTCCGTCTATTTAGGCCACTTGGCCCTCTTTGCCATCAATCAGTTTCGTTCCGAACTACACGCACTACTACGCGCGAATGAGCGGAATATTTTCGTAACCCCGACCCGTCGACACCGCCTAGAGTCACTAGAGTGACTAGACGATATGCGATCAGACGAATCAATTGACCCTCCACCTCGCGGTGAAGCAATTTTCTAGTATATCATGTTTTTATCGTTTTCAAAGTAGATTAGTTTGCACTCGTTTTGATAAGTACAAATAAGCTTCAAATTAGACCGAGAACAAGTACTTTTTAAACGTCAAAAATGACATAACGCGCATTTAATTCCGAATGGGTACGTAGAACTGTACCTAATAGACAATAGTACACCCACATTTCACCAGTTATGTTTAAGTCCCATATGTAACAGGGGGCGAGTCTATTGCCATTAACCGGGCACAAATCCAACCTCCGTGGCCGCTACTGAGAAGTTCCCGATGGAAAAGCCCAATAAAAAATTTCCCGACCTGGGAATCGAACCCAAGACCTCATGCTCAACAGTCGCCCTTCCCCACTTCGTTTTATAGTCAATCATAAGGGTTTACCCATGCAATGGTTCATCAAAGATAGGGTATAGGTATAACCGGTTAACTGCCCCTGAATCAAATTAAAAGGTGTTTAATTAAACGTCGTCGCGCGTTATTTAAAGACGCTAAAATATAGCATGTGTTTGTTTAGGATTAGCTAAAACAATACACAAAGCTGTGTGTATCGTTTATCTGGCGTCGCGGCCATGACCGACACACTGCAGTTTCACGGTTGGTTTGCTATATCTGTGAGCCGAACACGAACGCGCGGCGTAACATAACGTAACGTAAAATCTGGTTATTCCGCATAAACTTTGTGTCTACGAGTAAAACGTGCCAGTGAAAACGTGCGTTTTTTGAGGGTCGTTTCAGAGATAAGAGTATTATCGGCGCGTGAAAGCTCGTTTTTGGAAGCACGTGTAGGCGCGTATACGTGCGCCTTTTGCCGCACGCGCAACTCGTAGGACTGTTGACGAGCCGCGAAACGAGCGTAATTTTTTGAGCTGTGAGTCGCGTAAAATGAGTCGTAGAATTTACGCTGCATTCGGTTGCATCCTGTTTAATATATTTATGTGTCCTGTTTTGTCATTTTGCGTCAAATTACACTCGTTTGACCTCAGCCTACTGACATAATATTGCTACTGACTGAACCCACCGGTATTTCAAGAATTGTCGAATTTACAAGTTGCGCGTTCATGCTACGGACTCAAGCCATGTTTACTGTTCCGTTACGTCCTTCGCCCATCTCAGTCCGTGTCGCCGCGTTCCAGAATTTTCCGTGACCGTCACGATTTGGTGACCAAGGGTAATCGTGACTGACGAATGTTTACTTCTATTTTAAACGTGAAAAATAGCCTGTCTGACCTGTTTTCCTGAAGCCTTGAATACGTACGTACACTGTCTAATTCTGTGTTTTTTATTTCTAGATTGTTAGGTGTCTTACAATGGTCGTCAATCTTTTTTTAAGCTAATATTTTTAAACATAGGCTCTTTCTCTTCAGTTTTAATATAAAAACATTTTCGTCAGCTTTGTTTAAATTCTTTTTAAACTGGTACCTTTATTTTTGACCCCAAATCAAAAAAAAATTTGTTGTAATTATTAGCTTGTAATTTCAAAATAACAGCTTTTACTGAATGCACATGAAAGTATGCACATTATAGACATTTATTTTTATTTTTGTCTATCTGTTTGTTCCGGCTAATCTCCGAAACGGCTGGTCCGATTTTGAAGGGACTTGATGAAGCTCGATATTAGTCCTATTTACGGTCAGTTAGGTACAAGTTATTTCCCTAAATAGTATTCTATAGATCCATCCATTCATAATTTAATATTATAAATGCAAAAGTAACTTCTGTCCGTCACCTTTTTCAACCTAACGACTGAACGGATCGGAATAAAATTTAGCGTAGGTATAGATACACCATGGCCTAGGATACTTCTTATCCCTATATTAAGTTCCCGACCACAGATCCACTTGAGCGAAGCCCCGGGAACATGCTAGTCTACTATAATCACTCGTCAAGCGAAGTGGATGGCATTAGCTAGTTAGTGCTCAATAAAATTGACAATAAATGGCTCCCAATTAGGAATTGGACGCCTGCCAGCTTTATAGAGGATCTTACTCAAATTATTGGACGGCCTTCAAGTGTCATTATTAGAGATGACCCAGTTTTGCATCGTTTTTTATCGGGTAGTATGGCTTATTTAGACATTAAATGGGCCCTGACATTCATTATGTGGTACGGAAGAGTCAGGACCCTTGGAAACTTAGCGCAGTTCAACAATATCCCACTTGAAATAAATTCTTGCCAAGTAGGACCTTTCGATATAAGGTATCTTTTAGACATAATCCGAGTCATAATTCCTTGCCGAGCAGGACCTTTTGATATAAGGTATGTTTTAGACATAATCCGACAGTCGCTTGTACGTGATTCATGCAGTCATAACTTATTATGGAAAAGCTAACCCAAATCACAGCCTTACCTGTGTGGGTATCAGTCAAGCAGTTACTTTCGCATTTAAGTATGGATTTTAACCGCTCGAATTTTGGTCCTAATGATAAATTCTGAATTTCGCTCGATGTAAAATGCTGGTACGCATCCAGTTAGACTGGAAGCCGACCCCAACATAGTTGGGAAAAGGGTGGGTAGTCAGATGATAAATTCTGAATTCCGGCACTTGAACTTCTGGCTATTTTGGTCCAGGTATTAAGGGTATAGGCACTAAACACAATGTGTGGGTTCTGGATATAAGCATGCATTAATTTATTGCAAGTTCCTTACATCTAATATGTAAAGCATTATTTTCATACACAATCAATGATTTATTAAAAAACAGGAAAACATATTGCAAGTTGTATCATGCGCATTTATGCGTGTTTCCTATTAATTATTATCATAGACCATGTAAAGTAATAAATACAACAATACATAGCAATAGATATCCAATTAATAACTTCCTATTGTTTTAATTGTTATACGGTTACTCCCCTCCGGAGTAACTGGACAGATTCTCAGCTGGACAGATTAGCAACTGCTTAAACTTCAATAATCCTAACTAATAGGTATTATAAATGCGAAAGTAAGTTTATTTGTTTGTTACCTTTTCACGTCTAAATCACTGAACCGATCATCCTGAAATTTTGTCAGGTATACAGAAACGGACATAGGGTACCTTTCATCCCTAAAAAAAGTAAAGTTCCCGAGGAAAAAAACAATAACGTTCTTATGATAATAGATGGCGACACGTATCTTTCGAATCATGATTGAATTATATTATTACAAGCAGAGACCCACCCGATTTGATTGTCAAAGTCTATATTAACGCGAGCAAATTAGCAAAGGTTAATTACCATATTGAAAAACGTCCAAAATGTAGTCGCAATCTTATCTCGGCGACAAGATCAATAAAAAAAAATTTTCTTTGCGAAAAAATAACTTATAATTTATTTTATCAAGGCACGCACCTCTGATTTTTCGGATTCATGTGCGTATAGTATAATTATCACTTGCTTTTCGGTGAAGGAAAAACATCGTGAGGAAACCAGCATGCCTGAGAGATATTTCTTGACGGCATGTAAAGCCAAGTCAGAGGCCCATGGGCGGCATAAAAACTCTGACACCAGGTTACGAACTAACCACACGATAAAGAAGAAAGAAAGAATCAAAATAAGAACAATTTTTGACAGATTGAGACTTAAATTAGAATGTTCTTAAAAACACGAAAATTGCCTCTTTAATAGTTGGCCTTGCCAGTGACAAAATTCGTTTTTCACTATTCTTTTTTTGTTTAGGTACTAGTTTAGTTCTGTCTCGTTTTTGTTTTTCACAAACAAATGAGGTCCGTGTCTAGTATATTTATTTGAATACTACAGGTTCTATGTACATTTTGTTCAGTATTTTCACCAATTTCCACGTAGATCAATGTTTACATTTGCCTGGCTGGCGTCCAATTTCCGAGACAATTTATTCGTTTAAAACAATTTAGGTAAATAATTTATATGTTCACTATTTGCGTGCTTACTTACTTCGCTATCATTTTAATGTTTGGATTGTCGCTAAGAGAAATTAGGAACTAGACAGACAAATTCATTTTTAAGAAGCTTTTCATTAATGAATTCTAATGTTCACAGCTTTATTACGAGGATTTTTTTGTTTATATAGAAATACACACATCTCCCATAAGTACTGCCTCGTTGATCTAGTGGTCGAAAGCGTGACTGCTGAGCATGAAGTCCTGGGTTTGATTCCCAGGTCGGGCAAAGTGTTATTGGGGTTTTCCGTCTGTATGTGCCCGGTTGATGACAACAGGCTCGCCCCCTAATAGACTTAAACATAACTGGCGAAAGGTGGGTGTAGTATTAGGTATACCTCTGCCTAACCCTTCGGGGACTACAGACGTAATGATACTACATCTCCATGAATGAATAGTGTGCCTCTTTTTAATATCCTCCTTCTCCTGCAGGTAATGGACCGAGCGGCATGGTGACATCGTTCATGCTCGCCGGGAATGTGCCATACCTGAAAGAGATACCAGATGATTTGCCCATCGATGAAATGCTTAGAGCCAGGTAAATAGAACATCCTCATTTAGTATACTTACATGGTCTTCTGACGACCTGGACGCAGACCGCGAGGGCTGGATCCAGGTCGCGAGGAACAAGAGCTCTTGGAAAGGTTAGGGGAGGACTTTGCCCAGCAGTGGGACAGTATGGGCCAAAGCGTAATTGTGACCATACTTTGCATTATCTGTATTGGGTTAAACTTAGTTACCTTTCGTTACTCCTCATCTGTCTAGCCTTTTCCCAACTATTTTGGGGTCGGCTTCCAGTCTAATCAGATGTAGCTGAATATCAGTGTTTTTTACATGGAGCGACTGCCTATCTGACCTCCACAACCCAGTCAGTACTGGGTAATACAAAACCTAATCTACTATTACTACTATGTGCTATCACTAACCTGCTGTGTTATGTCGCAGACTATCAAACCTGCCGCGCGGACAGAGTTTGTACGAGACAGACCTCATAGAACTAGCTGAAGGACTCGAGGGAAGAAGCCAGAACCCCATACCACTGCTGGTGAGTACTATTATATCAATAGCATATATATAGCATTATATAAGTTATGGCCGTCTCAATATGGAATGCCTTCGGTACGCTTAGAAATAGAATAAGTAGATAAGATTTATGTATAAGCATTTTTATTAGACAACAGATAAGTACAGGTGTATTCCTAGCTCAGGTAGAATCTAATTATTTACCTCTGGTAAAGGCCCTAGTTGTGTGTTATTTAAAATAATTGATTGCACGAAGTACAAAGTTATGGCGTCTTCTAAAAAAAATCAAAATCCTATCGATCTAATCAATACTTTTATCAAAAGTATCGCCAAAACATTTGTGATGGAACATAATATTTATATCATACAAAAAAAAACTTACGACTGTTTATATGTGCCTGAGACCCACTGAAAAATTATGCAAATAATGTCCACAACCGTATATAATTACATAAAAAAACGCATAGCTACTTAGATACCTACTTATACCTCATGATAACCAACGTGACTCGAACATGTATGGTATTATAATATATGGTATTATAATAATAATACGCAATTTAATGTGTTTGATAATAACTGGTATTTTGCCATGTGCTATCAGGTCAGGTCAGCGATGATAAATTGCGGTGATTTTTTTTGGTTAATAAAGATGAAATAGTCATTTGGTTTTTTTTTAGATTAGGAAACATAATGATCTTATACACATACACATATAAAATCAACATTTTTACATCATCGTCTTCCTGCCCTTGTCCCATTCTACTTGGGGTCGGCGCAACATGTTTTCTTCTTCCATTCTCCCCTGTCAGACGTCACAGCATCACTTACTCCTTTCTCTCTCATATCATTCCTCTCCCTCTCCATCCGTCAACATTAATATCCATCACTTTATTAGTAACATGCGTTTCATCCCTCCTCATAACACGTCCGTACCCAAGATAGACAGACGACTTCCTTTCAATCAATTTTTGTAATGTTTTAATAAACGTTAATGCGAGAACTGAATGGAACAATTATGGTTTCAAATACGCTGAAAAAGTTGTAAGAATCAAAACATTTTTCACATCATGAAATCTCGTAAATTCTTTTGCTATCGTAATCAGGGCTTATAAAATTAAGTAAATCTTCGCAAGCATGACAAACTTATAAGGATTACACCAATAGAATTACTTGCCGTATCGCTCGATACGATTACGATACGCCCCGTAAATGCCCCGTACAATCTACCGCACGGCCATGGCAACATAGCAACGCCTGTATTCCGTAGCAATAAAGACGAATTTCGCAACTCAAATGTTATGACGTGTGGTTGTCTGTACGATACCGTAACATACATAAACCACATGCTCTGTTTATGTAAACACGATAAATAAGCTTCCGGGTACTATAAATACATCATGTAGTACCTTTATATTGAGGCCCTTCAGGAAAATCAATTGATTTGATTGGTCGTTTGGCTTTTGTTTAACCAATGACACCTCAACGATTTGCCTGCAGATTGACTCTTCCACAAGACTGAAAATTTTATGGAAAAATACTATTGTAGTAAATTAACGGAACAAATAAAATTATGCTGGAATATTCCATTCATAAATCAAGTTTCTGCTACAGACTAAACAAATGCAGTATTTACAAATATTATAGCACTTTGTTAACATGCTCGTACAAACACAGTAGGCACAATTTAGAAGATACATGATGTAGATAGCCTTTGTCTAATAACCATCAACAATAAAAAACGCTATTTTCGCACGCAGTTTTATCTGCTTTTGGACCAGAGGGGTAACTCCAGTATTTTTAAGAATACATCATCTTCCTGCCCTTGTCCCATGTTACTTGGGGTTGGCACAACACGTTGTTTTCTTCCATTCTCCCCTGTCAACCGTCACGCTATCATTTACTCCTTTTTCTTTCATATCATTCCTCACACAATCCTTCCATCTTTTCGTTGGTCTTCCTCTCCCTCTCCATCTATCAACATTTATATTCATCACTCTTTTAGTCACATATTCTAATCTTAGTCTTAGATTATTAAAAAAGACATCGGGTTTTTCACAAACAATTCTAGCTCAGCTCAAATTGCGACTAGATTGTGAATCTTTTTAATGACTAGAATAGGCCTTCAAACCTTTAGATATAACTAGCTGTTCCCCGCGACCTTCGTCCGCGTCAAGTTATTAAAAATACAATTTTCCCCGCTTTTGCAACATTTTTCATTGCTGCTACGCTCCTATTGGTCGTAGCGTGATGATATATAGCCTATAGCCTTCCTCGATAAATGGACTACCCAACACTGAAAGAATCATTCAAATCGGACCAGTAGTTCCAGAGATTAGCGCGTTCAAACAAACAAACAAACAAACACTGCAGCTTTATAATATTAGTATAGTATAGATAATAACGTAAAAAACGGACTTTGCGTGCTTTCTTCAATCAGAAAACTCTTTAAATTAAAGATACTTCATTGTGTTGAGAGCTGTTTGTTAGTTGTCACAATTAAGATTGACGGAGACAAACGGGCGGACGACACAAGATGATAGGTACTAATTTATCTCAGCTGGCTTTGCTGTCGTGTGTGTGATGCTGAATGTGTCGTGAAGCATTTAAATAAGTCTTTGAACTAAAAACTTTAGATATTTAAGAAAGTACACAATTTTTTTGAACGAGTCAAATTATTCATTGTTGTCTCACGGAAAATCATTGTGTACGCTTTTTTGTTACGTTTGATTATGTTATGAAAACATTTAATATTTGTCACGAGACTATAAACCTACAACTATGTGGAAAATTGTCGACTGGGCGGTTCTTATCGCATTACAAGAGAATTATAATGCTATAGATTTCGTTTATAATAGAGATTTAAGACCCAAGACAATCGATAGCATCTCAAATGGTTTATGGAAACAGCGATAGCGAATCTTCGTAGTCGTTCCTTCAATAGTTAGGACCGCGAACAAATGAACGCCTCTCCAAGTTATGCAGTCTTCTGCAGCGTGTATATCCTGACTCAATCGGTTCTTTAGCGTAACGTAGGGCATTACCCATTAAGTAAGAAGGTGCCCTAGTTTCTTACAGATGGAGGCTGCCTTAACAGAGCTAAAACCATTCAATGTGCAAATCCATGAAAAAGGCCTACCATGTCCCAATTCACAATTCAATGAACTACACGAACGCACGAATGAACAGACCTTGCTATTTATTTGAAAAATAACGACTACAAAAGTACAGTTAGCAAAAAAGATTTAGACACAGTCAAACATATTCATCCTTCTACTACTGTGTTTGTCTCTTTAATTTTGAACTAACGAAGCCCAAAACATAAAGATTTAAAAGACATGAGTCTACACTTACTAATTGAGTACTAAACTTGTTTTAAAAGTAGTTGCACCTACAAGTTTAGGCCTGTACACTCATCTGTTTAATTGAGAGTAGTAGGCAAGGATTGGCGGTGTGCCCAAAAAATGGCGCTTGGCTAATCACACCACTTGGATGCCATGCCGTCATCAGGGAACTGTAGGTGTAGGACTGCCCACGGCATATGAAAACGGGCGTGAAGTCAAGAATAGTACGCTAGGTTTATGTTGAAACTGATCTCTTTTCTTTAATCGTCATACTCTTCTTCTTTTTTCACGCATCGACGCGGATATTTCAGAAATAAAGACAGATGTGTCAATGGGGAGCAGTGGGGGTTAGTTGCACCCCTTCTTCCCAGCTAAAACACTAGGAAGTGGCGAAGACTGAGTTAACCCTTAATCCGGTACGAGGAAAAATGTATTAAAATATTGAATTCTGTGTATCTCTTTTTTGTATCGTTAGATGTTCCTAAAACCAGGAAAAATAATCAATAAAATCTAGTATATTTAGATTTTTAGAAATTGCATGTCCTTTATACTGGACATTGCCAAGTTCTCCAGAAAATAACGGAAAATATCGATGTACAGTATAGTGGACATTGTCGAATTAAGGGAAGAGGCCTTTCCAATGTAATTTTGACGTTCCAGAAGTCCTGAAGCTTAATTTGAGTAAAAAGGTCACAAATCATATTTTGTTCAACATACAGTCTGACACTGGCCAGCCAATGGCAAAAAAAGTAAGAAAATTTGAATTTCGCGGGCTACCCTGGCACTTCCACCTGAAATAGCACATGAAAATATTAGCCAATCAGCTCTATGGTAGAGGGGTTGACTGTCCGGTGCCAAGGGTGCAGGGTGCGCCTTACGGAGTCACCTTTCGACTCGTGTTGACCATTTTCTATAAAATGATCTCTAAACACGAACCATATTCGTGTCTACCGGAATAATTAACAAATTATATCAAACTTGTCGCCATTTTCGTCTAAAATTATTAGCATTTATTTACATAATCTTGGTGTGAAGTTCATGGTAATATAATGATTATGTCAGACGGTTCTTAATTTTTATTACGTATAAGGCCAACGTACAGTTATAAACGTGGCGGGCAACACATGCACAAAATTCGTAAACGAGTAGTTTGATATGTTTCATTCATTATTTGAAAAATAGAATGAGTTTTTTTTTTATGTGGGTAAAAAGAAACTTGGTCTAGCAGCCCTAGGGGCCTCAGCTCGAACTGTACCTTACGGCATCGCCTAGGATCCGGATCAGCTAATAAATATGAGGTGGGGTGATTTCCGATCCAGGGCAGTGGTTATAAGTGTGGTATGAGCTTCATCATACGCATAACCAGTTCGTATGGCGTATAAATATACTTAGAAATGTTGCCAACTTGTGTGGTAGACATATCTAATTATCTAGAATAGCTTTTGCCCGCGAATTCCCATCATGCTCGGAAATTATCACACTTAAAAGTCATACCGGATATAAAATATACTATGACCTAACCAAGATCACGATCTATCTGTACGCCAATTTCATTTAAATCCGTCCAGCTGTTTAAGCGAGAAAAGTAACAGACAGAGTAACTTTTGCATATAAAATATTATTAACTCATGGATTGCCAAGTTGTGTGATTCTGTTTATAGACATGGAAGATTCAATTTTAAGAAAAAAATTAATGAACTGTGCTACACATTATAGCTAAGAATGGAAAAGAAATCGACACCAATATTAATTAATGTATGCTTGTGACGTCACACAGAATTTCATTTTAGTAATAGCTTTCAAATATTTTATTCATACACACAATTTCATAATATTCTAGGGGTTGAAGAAAGTCAAAATGTCAAGGACACGAATATTTAATTACATTACAAAGTCTGTTTGATTCATATTTAATTTCTCTTGCCATATGTTAACATACCCGAATATACATAAACGAGCTTTTCATGAATTTATAATGTCCCTTCTGTCCAGTCTTTTTGTTATACTGTTAAGTAAATAAATACGGCTGTTATTATAAAGGGTGTAAAAAGTCCCTTAACGAAGCCGAAAGGCACTTGTTCTCCCCACCATTGCGATATTTTTTTTGTTTTGAACCTTCTAGTTGCGGAGATATTGGAGGTCAAAGTTCCAATTTTTTCACAAGTTTATTTTTAAATAACACTTTTAAAGGTTTTAACTTTACTTTAATTAACTCCATGACCCGTTTACTATTCAAAGCATCCATCAGCACTAAGTTTTGAGTGCGTTACATTGAGTTTTACCGTAAAACGTGATTTTTCACCCCAAAAAAAAAGTCGTTTCCCAGCAATCATTTTTGCGTAGAGTTACTTAGTTTGATGTACATAGTGCTTGGATAACGGCTTCGTGAAGGGTCCGTTTACACACCTGTACAAGGTCTATATCATAGTTAGGTACACTGAGTTATAAATACATAATCAATTTGCCATGGTGTAGATGTGACTGTCAATCATGCGTGTTTACGTGCTTGTTATGTTTCACACTTCATGCATGCATGTTTTTACGCCATTTAAATAAAATCAGAGCCAGACCATTTGTTCATCTGTACAGTCAACAAAAGAGTTTGGTGTCCAGACGAGAAATGAGACCTAAGACAATTTGTCCACTCCGTTCTAATGTGCACGCCATCCACTATAACATTGTAAAGTGGTAAAATTAGTTCGTATGTTTGTATGTAGGGGGTAATCTCCGGAACTACTGATCCGATTCTGAAAATTCTTTCACTCAATATCCCCGAGTGTCATACTGGCTATATTTAAAGAGTTTCCGTGGGATAATTTCCAATCAAAACGCAAGCTAAGCTGCGGGCAAAAGATAGTTTTCATACCAAGCGAAGTGCGTAACTTGGCAATGGGCTGCTGCAGAGCCTTTACATCTGCAATGTTTTCAAAATTTGTTACTTCTTTTTAGTTTGAAGTAGTATGCAATTGCCTGAATAGATCTGATCTCTTTTACTGACTGTACCTACAGAAATCAATTTTCTTCGCCATGTCACAGACGCGAGTACACATCACACGATTTTCACGGTTACTGAATGCATTTAGCACGTTATGCTTTATTATTTAATATTATGTAAACATAAGAATAGTATATAAATAACGACAGTTTAGACTGCGTCGTTGCTCTAGTGGTCACAAGCAAAAATGCTGAGCTGAGGTCCTGGGTTCAATTCCCATGTCGGGCAAAGTGTTATTGGGTTTTTCAATCAGGAATTTCACAGCCCGGAGTCTGGAATTGTGCCCAGATAGTGGCAATAGGCTCGCTCCCTATTACATGGGATTTAAACATAACTGGCGAAAAATGGGCTGTAGTTTTATTACTGTTTTATTTATTTTTTTATTCATATAACAATTCGCATTGTGTTTGAATTATGTAGTACATTAATTAATTTATTACAGCTAAAAATAGTAAATTATGCATAATAATACCAGCCTGTTACTGTCCCACTGCTGGGCAAAGGCCTCTTCTCATACAGAGAAGGCACGAGCATTGATCACCACGCTTGCTCAAGACGGGTTGGCGATTTCAGACTTATATTAATTATAAGTCCAGGTTTCCTCACGATGTTTTCCTTCACCGATGTCTGTGATGTCCAAGATAAACTTAGAAAAGTACATATGAATTGAAAAAGTCACATTGGTACTTGCCCGGATTTGAACCCACAACCTCATGCATGAGGAATATCTAATATATATTGCCTAGTACACCCCTGCCTAACACTTCGGGAACTACATACAGGCTTGATATTTTATATGTTATGTTATAACAACGATAATACATTAACATATTCAAGTCCTAATCACCATGTATTGCGCACTAAGTTACAATCCCGCCTCGTCATGCCTCCAGATGACCGGCTGATTAGGGCTTAATTATTGAAACACGTTTTTTACTTGTTTCGTTTTATAATTACTGATTTTATCTCACTTATAATACAAAGATTACAATCACCTAATATTGTATCATTTTTAAGTAGTGCTATTAATAGAAATGATTGTTAAGTGAAGAATTGATTATCTATTGATAAACAACGGTGTTATTGACACGTGTACCCACGTGTGTCCGTGTGTGTTTTGTTGATAAAACTGTATTATTTCATGCAAACAGCCTCGATGGTCTTGTGGTCGCTACGGGTGACCACGAGGTCTTGGGTTTGTTTCCCAGGCCCTGCAGTCTCGACATTAGATAGCGACAAAAATCGGTCGCTAAGTCGTATCGTTGTCAAATTCCTTTAATAGATTTTCTAGTTTATTTCGAAAGTATAAGGTTGAAAATCTATTAAAGAAATTTGACATCGATTACACTTAACGACCGATTTTTGTCGTTATATTTGTCGGTCTGGTTTGTAGGACAGGTCTGGAAGACTCATATAGGGTTTTTAAAAGTTTGAATTTATACTCGGTTGATGGCAATATTACATGAGTCAAAACATTACTGGTGACACGTGGTTTTACTATACGGGGTGTAAACAGACCCTTCACGAAGCCGTCAACCAAGCATTCTGTACATCAAACTAAGTAACTTTACGCAAAAAATTTTGCTGGGAAACGAAATTTTTTTTTGGGGTCAAAAATCACATTTTACGGTAAAACTCAATATAATGCGCTCAAAACTTATTGCTGATGGATGCTTTGAATAGTAAACGGACCATGGAGGTAATTGGAGTAAAGTTAGAACCTTAAAAAGAAGTATTTAAAAAAAAACTTGTGAAAAAATTGGAACTTTGACCCCCAATATCTCCGTAACTAGAAGGTTCCCAGGTATGGTCCAGAACAAAAAAATGATCACAATGACGAGGAGAACAAGTGCCTTTCGGCTTCGTTAAGGGTCTTTTTACACCCTTTAGATACACATCTGCCTAACCATTCGGAGATTACAGACGTGATGGTGATAGTATGTTTTATAAGAACAATGTCCTATAAAGATATTGCAGTTTTATTAACAGAATACAAACAACAATAAACAGTAATTTACAAAGTACACAAATACGAAAGCCATTGGGCATTAATCACCAATAGCAATATATCATGAAGGTAATTTATCAACCATTGTATTCAAGGCTTATAATTTATTTAATGTCGGACTACACAAAACAAGAATACTTATAGCATGTTTTTTCAACGTTTTTTTATGGGAATGCTTTATGGAGTGGCAAAGATATAAAGCTGTCTGACCGGGCATAAAGACTAACCTCTTGGCTCCGGCGGTAAACTGACTACGTAGAAAACAAAAAAAATAACCGACTTCCAAAAAAACACTAAAAAGTACTATAATAACTTTACTTTCGGAAGTCGGTACTTTTGTTTGCCTCATTGACTTTTTTACCCTTTTTAATTGACCACAACTAAAAATTTATAAGTACTTTGTAACTTTGCAATTTTATAAATCATAAATCATATTTATTTCTGTAAATTGGTTTTATAAAACACTTTTATATGTTTTTATGTGTTGTTTTAAAACTAGATGGGGCCGAACGGGTATTTAGTCTGAACGGCCCAAATTGAATGGCCCACGGGCCGTTCGACCGTAACGAAAAATTGTCTACGTTCGAAAGGACCGGTGTCAAAATAAGTTTAAAGGGACAGTCGCCTACAATAAAAAGCTTTTCGTGGGTCCAGTAAGCGTCAGTATAGAATACGTCTCATGCCTATAAAGTACCAGGCTGTCATAAATAAGTAGGAGCATACCTCATCTGAAATCATACCTCATCTCTTACACTACTACTCTTCTTTACCCTCTTACCTCATCTCAACCCTCTCGCATTTGTTCTCATAACCATTTAAATCTATTATTTCAACTTTATAACCTTTGCACCCGAATGTACTTTAAGCAGTTTATGACATTGCATTTGTTTTCAAGTTTTATCACCGGTCCTTTGGGACGTAGACAATTTTTTCTTACGGCCGAACGGCCCGAGGGCCGTTCGATTTGGGCCGTTCAGACTAAACACCCGGTGTTTCGTACCTGACTACTCTGAGAAGAAACATCCGAAACAAACTCAGAGGTCACTGTCTCTTTTAAAGTCCAGACATTGATCAAGAGTTTACATTGTAACTAGTAGTTATTAGCACATCATCCGCAAAGGCGAAGGTGAAAAATGCATATAATAGACGATACCTCATAAAGTTCCGAAGCAAAGTTAAGAAAATGTCTATGGGAACACCGCGCTCGAGCTTCTTCTACCAAATGTCAAAAGAATCACTTAAATCGGACCAGTAGTCACGGAAAAATAAAAACGGTTTACATCCATGAAGAAGATGCTAGTGAAAAACATAACCTCCTCCTTTTTTAGAAGTCGGTTAATAATTGAAAGAAGTCGGTTAGAGGAGCATGTCATGTGTCACCGCGACGTGGCAGAAACAAATGAACGCGCACGCGTCTCGCTTTGTGCATGTCGCATCGCTTGAGATCGACAATGAGGCGTTGGTGGTTTCAGAGGGATCCATAGTTAGGAATCTTATGAAAATGCATGCCGTGACTCTTGACCCAGCCGTTAGCAGCGATGAGTTTTCTAGATGTTTTTGGATGCTCTTCGGTGTCAAATAATACACTCTGAAAAATAACTGTTTATTCCATATTCTTAATCCCTGATACTAGTGTCCCCAGAGCAAAGAGAATATTTCGCGAATAATTTGACTAAATAAAGTACATGAGTTATTGAGTTCATTACACTATTCCTCTTAAAAGTATGTCAATAACTCATAATTTCCTTTGGCATCTAGCCAGGGTAGATACTTATTGCTTTTAGTCTTAATATTTCCACCACAAACTTCCATTTCTACGGAACTGTTATACATTATGTAGAATATGGTAGGTTGGAAGCGAACTAAGTGGTATCGATCGAGATTCGCGGTAAGGTCCTATTGTTGACTTTGGTATCGATTTTAACATCAGTCGCTTACGCTGTCAGGGCGTGCTCGCCAGTCTACCACAGTTGTTGTAAAGTCAGTCTTATGGATAGATAATCACAAAATCCTTAGGAAATAAGGAAGCTAATGGTTTCAGGATCTCCTTAAAAACTACAAACACTTCAGCAAAATAGTTACGTCTGGATTCAGGGTCTCGCGCAGATAGGCGGGCTAATCTTTGTGCCGCAAGCGCAACTGGTAGATTTTTTACAAAGACTTGACTGTTTCTCTAGTGTCACTGTTTAGCTTTTTTCTAACTATTTTGGGATCCGCTTCTAGTCTAACCGGATGCAGCTGAATTCCAACATTTAGAACTTATCTGAACTTCACAACCCAGTTACTGGTTAACACAACCTCTTGGTTGGTAAGACTGGTTGTCAGACTTTTAGACTACCCGTAACGACTGTCAAAAGTCGAACTTGAAGCCGGCGTTGGTCCCGTTGAGCCAGGACCAACAGCTTAACGTGCTTTCCGCGGCGGTTTCGGTATGTCATGCACGGACTCACCCCGGTAACCAGTCTGTGTATGTTCTAGCTATAGTAGCACAAAGTAAATACTCGTAGTAGTAAATCAGTCCATATTAATCCGGTTAGCAGCTAACCTGTTATATCTGCGACGGCCTTCGATAGTTCGATACTGAACTTGTGAGCGATAAGAGGTCGATGTATTGCCAGAGCCGGCTTTATTAGCTCCGTGTAAATATACTCGTACTACGAGTATTTACTCTTTAGGAAATAGTTGAAAATTACTGTTAGATCAGTTTTAAAAGTTCCGTCATTTTAGAAAATTGGAGTTGGTAAAGAACTTTTTTAGCAATCTGCACTCGGGCAGAGAGCTTACGCTTAGACAAAGTTACATTCTACCACAGATATCGACGTTGGAAAGTCGAAGATGAAGAAGATATTCAATTGAAAAAGCTACCTTCAAGCTTATGCGTACGTCAATCCTGATTGAAGTGTAGTTGCAGACCTTAGAAACGTTTGTCACTTGTCTAGGCGTAGAGTTGCTTATAAAAGAACTAATAAATAAGAAAGAAAAGAGATAGCTGACTCGTTGGTCGAGTAGTCGCAAGCGCGACTTCTGAGCATGAGGTCCTGGGTTCGATTCACGGGTCGGGCAAAGTGTTATTGGGTTTTTACATCAGGAGTTTCTCAGTAGCAGCCAGTCTGGATTTCCAGCCTGATTGATGGCTATAGGCTCGTCCCCATAGATGGGACTTAAAACATAACTGGACCGAGGACGGTCTGGACAAATCAGTAAATCGGTGCGAATCATTTAGTCTGGCCGCGAATTAAGTTATAATTAAGGCAATAAAGTCAATTACACAAAAAGTAAAAGAACAGCCATTTAAATCCAGTCACTAATCGTTAGCTGATTCACCAATGAACACAAAAATCCCTGAGTCACAGCTTTAATATTCAAAATACCACAACAATAGTGAGCTGTCATTAAAAGTCAATCGCATGCGCCGTTCAGAAGCCCGCCATTACTGAAATAACTCCAATTTGTCTATGGAATAGTCTGTTAGTCACGGCAACCTGTCGTTAGGTGAAGTCAACAGAACTGATTAGTAGACAGGTAAGTAGTTGTTAGAATCATTACAAAATTATGTAGTTTTTTAGAGATTTTAAATCGGAAGGAGCTCGTGGCTAAATAATAACAGCCGCTCGGGTCGATGTTTAGGTTAAGTCCGTGCTTGCCAAGGTTGGTCTGTAGATGGGTGACCACCCATTACATACCGAGTTTCCTCCGTGCCTTGGAAAGCAGGTAAAGTAGTTGGTCCCGGCTGTAATTTGTAGATCTTTGACAGTCGTTAGGTAGAGTGGCCCAAAAAGTCTGACAACAGTCTTACCAAGGGGTATCGTATTACCCAGTAATAGCTGGGTTGTGGAGGTCAGATAGGCAGTCGCGCCATGTAAAATACTTACTGTTATTATACATTATAAAAGGTGAAGCAGATGATGTGCGTGCACATGATTGAGTGGTCAAAACTTGCGGCTACTCATAGGCCTTAGATTAGAGTTACACAGATTTGTGGAATAAGCCACTTTTCTTACGTCTTAATTTCTTTATATCAAGCATGAATAAATGCTGTGAGGAACCGTTATTCATTGAAATTCCATAATTTTCCAGTAAGGTGAACTCGACATGACACCTCATTATAATTGTGTACCTCCTCACACTTGGAATAATCAATTAGAAAGACCACATCCGTTCGATAATTTTGTATTTTTTTCACATAGTTACTAGTTAAGTCAGTTGCTATTTTTATTAAAATAAACGTGAAATACGTTCGGTTCAAAATATATTCAGTTATAATGTTAAACTACTAGACGGGGCGATGTAGAGACAGAAAGACAGGCCGCACAACGATAAATCAAGCTATACAAATCCAGTTTATGCGGATCTCTCATTGTACGGGAAATCTATACAAAACGAGGCCATGCTATACTGGAAATATATAGCTTGATGTGTGTACCTTTCCCGTTTTGGGCGTTTTAATATTAGTATGGATTGTCCGACGGACACTGGCCAACCCCCCGTTACTGCTACGAACCATTCAATGTTTTTACCAATTAGTATTGCTCAAACACGTAAGAAAAATAAGTGTTATCTAAAGTTAAGAAGAGCTACTCTACTCTAACTAACTCTACTCTCTCTACTCTACTCTACTCTAACTGAAATTAGACAACTAGCTCTAAAAACAATAAAATATTAGTAATGAAGCAATCGTTTCTGCCATTAGTATGTTTTACAATGTAAAAGTAAAGACAATACACAAACAATACATACACGTGGCACGCTCCAAGCATGCGGGCAGCTGTGGATCGGTGGTCATTAGTCAATTAATACTCATCAGAGATGTCGCCAACACGCCTACACAACGTTTCTAGATCGAAAATAGTCCAGCGTCCTACACTATACAGTCGCCTCGCCAGAACT
The DNA here is from genome assembly GCA_905220335.1 of Noctua pronuba. NCBI lineage: Eukaryota > Metazoa > Arthropoda > Insecta > Lepidoptera > Noctuidae > Noctua > Noctua pronuba. Next base: position 1,042,126 of record LR999913.1, read on the forward strand.
TCAAGTTACCACAAACTGTCACATTTCTCCAAATGTTTTAAACCATAAAATGTTGATGGTTAAGTTCAAAATCAAATGAGAAATTTGACAGTTTGTAGTAACTTGATGCGCTGGCGACTGTACATACTCATGTGGGAAAAGGCGTTTCATAAATTCTCCTGCTTCGTCCATGGTCATCATGATCTGAGGGCTCTAGCCAAGTGACCATCGCTTCGTTTCCTATTTCTGCAACTTTCTCCAACAGGGTTGGGTACAAGCTTTTCGGCAGTTAATGTCAATTCAAAACATTTTATATATTTCTATCTTCACTATCGCTGCAACTAGCGAGTCAATTTATCTTCATAAATTACGACACATTTTTTGGACTCCATATTTGTGTTTTAAATGGAGTTCATCCTCTAGATTATTCATTTAAATACACGGCAGCTCTATAAAAAGCTTTGTCATTGAGAACAAATCTTTATTTTTATTAATTCATCTGTTAATTTAAAATACAATTCACTATTAAATTGACTTCCGTCCAGCTCAAACCGCCAACTTCCTCAATCCGCCACGATTGTAGAACAGGAAGAAATGCCACGGCTTTTTTATTAAAACAAGGAAATTCACCGATACAGCCTTGAACGATAAAGTTAGGCTAAAGTTACTGTGACAGACTCAACTTGAGCAGTTTAGCATTTTTTATGAAACCTGCCTACTGCACACATTCAAAGCACTGTAACGGCGTCGCCTGATCGGGATCAGGTAAAAACTAGGTGGGGTGGTGCTGCTGGTCATAAGTGTGCTAGGAGCTCAGTTGTAACATGGACAATTGGTCACGTTGTAAGTGTTGTAACACTATGTACTAAGAAGAAGATATTAGCAATAAGTAATTTATGAGGACACATAAAATATAATGAGCATAGTTAAAATTATTTCCTCATAAAAAATACAAAATTATGGGTCATTCAGTCAATAGCTTTCGTCACGGAACGTGCTCTGATACTTGAACAAGAGTAAGTACTACCTACTCTTGTTCAAGTATCTTAATACCCACCTTACCGCAGATTTATATTGTTTCAAGCAAATAAAAACTCGCTATATCCTATTTAGTTCCTGGTAAACCAATTTTGATACTTACTTAGTAACCAAATTCGATTCTGGATACCAAATTAATTCCGTTCCTACATACCAATTTTATTGAAAAACTGTTTTGGGTATCAATCACTTGGCTACCCAAGTACCCAATATTTTAAAACAAAACATTCTAAAGATGTGTTTTCTTGTTTCCAGACGGACAATTTGCTCAGACCCTGCGCAGACATGGGCATCCAGGCAGACTCCCTCATCGAGTGGAAGTATGACGTAGAGAAACAGGTAACTAATAGTCTCTGTATACCTTTTTTTTTGGTGGTGGTAAATGAGCATGTATACTATCTTTCTGTTGAACGGAGGCTTATGTTGAACTCCTACCGACTAAAACCCCCACGGTTCCCACTACTATCTAAAAATTTATAAAATCTGGTTCTTCTAACCTAACAGACAGATGTGTTGCTGAGGAGTTTGTTCAGCCACTTTTTCTTCCCAGCTAAAACACTAGGAAGTGGTGAACGGCGGGCATTTTGGGAGACTGCCACTGCCACTGTCAACTAGTCTGAATAAATGACTTTTTAAAATGATTTTGATTTACTATCATGAGTCGGGAGGGACATTCTCCAATGTTGAGGATAAAACGATTCCGGCCCTAGTATCCTGACTAATAAAACTACAATTGGAGAAAACTGAATGATTTCCGATACTTTTACTACTAGTGCAACTATCCATTGACAAAAAACAAATTAAAAAAATATTTTAATTACATTTATAAGCAAAAATTTACTCGAATCGTCATTAACTCGTGTGTCCCACACGCCTGTTTCCGGCTATTTGGTCACATAAAATATTCAAATATAAATAAAAATATTTGTTTTAAATGCGAAGTTGACTTCAAAGATCTAATTTCTTCAATCCTAATAATTTTAAACTCTTCACTTAATAAACAAATAAAAAAATCAGCCTGTTAAAAATTGTTACAAAAAAATCGTCATTATTAAAACAAAATTTGTTTGCAATTTATTTACGTCCTGAAAACTCAAATTAAGTCAGTTCAGTGCCTACGGGCTTCCCCTCGGCGCCCCTAAGTTGAGCCACACACTTTGAATGGACTGCACGTGTCGGATTTCTCTGAAAGGGTAGTTTGAATTTGATTCTCCAAAATGTGTTTTTTTAAAGTCATTATCCTTTTTTAGCATATCGTAGCAATTAACTATTGTGCTTATCATAATTTCTGCTTTCATTATATATCGTTAAAGGGTTTAAATCCCTCTTGAGGTAATTTAAGCAAAATCATTTCATTTTCGTTAAGTTACGACATGTTTTCTTGTGATCGTCATTATTGATAACATCATTATCCTGAAAACGCATGTAAAGTATAATGACGGATGGGTTAGATTAATGACGTCCGTGTTTTTAACAATGACAACTTATTAGGTTAATGACGGGTATTGGTAAACATCATACTTATTTAAGTATCAACACTTCTTTACCTAAAAAAGGTCAAAAGACAAGTTGGCAGTGTATAATTATTGGGTAGGTACTACTCTCTCGTACGTAAATATAGACGCTTCCCAAACGCTGCCCAGCCCAGCTGGATTCTTCTGTTAGCCTCTCTCTCAAAGTTGTTCTTACCAAACTGCAGAGTTTGCCTGAGGTAAACATATTCTCGAACAACTTCGAGAGGACCGCCATTGACAACAACAGGTCCTGGGGTGACGTGTTCGTTGAACATAACCTGGGTTTTGTCCAAGTTCACCCTGAGACCAATGCGTATTGAAGAATCAACTAGGCCATCTAGCATCTGCTGCTAGGCGTGCAGCGATTCAGCCAGTATGACGATGTCGGCTGCAAATCTCAAGTGTGAGATGTACTCGCCGTTGATGTTAATCCCACGTCCCTCCCATTTTAGCGTCTTAAACACATCCTCCAGTGCGTTGGTGAACAATTTCGGGGAAATTACATCCCCTTGCCTCACCCCCCGACGCAATGGAATATGTTCTGTTTGCTGGTTCTGAGTTCGGACGGTCATTGTGGCGTTTTCATAGAGATTTCTCAGCACTTCGCACAGCGCTGCAGAGACTCTAGAACTGACCAGGTCTCGACAGAGTCAAGCCTTCTCATAGTCCACAAATGCAAGACACAGCGGCCGATTATACTCTTCGAACTTCTGTATAATCTGCCGCACTGTGTGGATGTGATCTATGGTGCTATATCCTCCTCGAAACCCAGCCTGCTCCGGTGGCTGAAAGTCGCGCCAGACGATTTGTGACGACTCTTGAAAACAGCTTATACACGTGGCTAAGGAGCGAAATGGGTCTGTAGTTCTTTAATAGGGTTTTGTTCCCCTTTTTAAAGAAAAGAACTACCACGCTCCTTTTCCACACATCTGGAGTTCTCCCAGAGAACAGGACCGAGTTGAAAATCTCCCGAAGCACTCTTAATACAGGGCTTCCTCCCGCATTCAGGAGCTCAGTCGTTATCCCATCCTCACCAGGGGCTTTTCCATTTTTAAGCTGTCTAAGAGCCGCCTCGATTTCGTCTTGGCTGACTTCTGGCAGGTCTTCTGTGAAATGGCGGGTTAAGGTGGCTCTGGAATCCTCATTTTCGGGATCAGGTCGAGACGCGTGGGATGCGTACAACTGGCCGTAGAAGTTTTCGATTTCTGAAAGAATTTCCGGCTTCGAAACGACGCTATCCCCACTAGATTTGGTCAACTTCGTCAGGTGGCTCCTCCCAAGTGATTGGACGAACACTTTCGACCCCCGGTTTTGCTCAATCGCTTTTTGTATTGAGCGTGTGCTGGAGGATCGAAGGTTGCGTCGTACCAATTTTCTAATCCTTTTATTGTGTGTCTGTAGTCCTGCCGAAGTGATGGGTGGGTTTTCACGTCGTTCCGTCATAAGCTCCATAGTCTCCTCCGAAAGTTTGGACTTCCTGCCCGTACGCCGCATTTTACAAAAACGCGTCCCTTCCTCCCGGAGGATTTCCACCATTTGTTCGAGCGCCTGGTCAACGTCATTTGTGGTTTCCACGGCCGCGAATCGGTTCTCCAGATCTGACTGGAACGCTTCAGACCCTAGCATAGTTTGGAGCATATTAGGACGGAGCCTAGACTTCATCAAACGGGTTCGCTCTAGCTTGAAATTGATATTCACAGTGCCACGAACAAGTCTGAGATCTCTACCGGTATTGAACCTGTTGATCACCGAGACATCTCTGAATATACGCTTTTTATCCGCTATGGTGAAGTCTATCTCATTTTTCGTCATAGTGTCGGGGCTTCGCCACGTCCACTTCCTTTGGGGCTGTTTCTTAAAGAAGGAATTCATCACAAAGAGTTGGGAAGGAAGTTGACAAGCATTTGCCCCCTATGATTTCTGCTGCCAAACCCGTAGGATCCTACTACCGATTCACTGGAATTTTGTACTCCCACTTTAGCGTTAAAATTCCCCATGAGAACGTTGTAGTGGGCTTTAGTAGTGGAGTGCAAGGCCTTTGAGATGTCCTCAAACATTTCCTCCACCACGTCGTCCGAGTGTGCCGAGGTCGGTGCGTAGACCTGAACAACCTTGAGGCTATACCTCTCGGTTAGCTTCACTATGAGGTACGCTACCCTGTTCGATACACTAGACACTTCTACCACGTTGTCACAAAGGGATTTATGTACCAGGAACCCGACTCCGCCTTGAGATAGCTGGTCTCCCTCTCGAAAATACATCAGGTGGCCCGATTCAAGGGTAATTGTGTCCTCCCCCTCTCTTCGGACTTCACTCAGCCCAAGAATGTGCCACCTTACTTTTTCGAGTTCTTCCTCAAGTTGCACCAGATGTTCATCGAGCCGTAACGTGCGTCCATTGTACGTCGCCAAGGTCAGTTGGGTTGGGCGGCCATCCGTAACCCGGGGATTCTTAGCACCCCCTACCTTTACCGTGACCACCGCCAAAATCAGGAATAGCAAGGCCGCCGGGAACTGGGGGCCGTGGTGTATTGTGGCTTGTCATTGAGGGGGTTTGCCCATAATCGACACGCTGGGCATGCGGGTTGGCGATCGCAGATCACAACTTCTCGCACTAGTGACGCTGCTGCCCGTCGCTAGTCTGTGCTATTTAGTTGTGAACTTTTCGAAATGGTTATACCGCCATTTATCGGTCGTCAGAGCCTCGTTTGTTGTTTAGCAGGATGTACCACGAGCAGGTGAGGTTGACTTGGGGCACTGAGATGGTAGGTGTGCCCCCTTAAAATTATGTTGATTGTTAATTTTGTTTTGTTTGATTTATTTATTTGGACGTTTTTTACCCCCGCAATTAATATTAGAAGTCATTGTTCATAACATTAGTCATTTATCCTCATTGTATTGTCATTTTCATCAACACATGGTCATTATTCTCAACAGGCATTTTTGAAAAACCTTAATTTATTCCCAAAATAATAGCAGTATAATGGTGCCTCTTACATAGATTTCCTTATTATGAATCAAGTAATGATGTTAGCACAAAATAACTGCTTTGCCAAAAGGTTTAATAGCTTTCGTCAAAAACCGGCCAAAATATATTCCGATCAAAGAATGTCCCGGGAACTGGGGAGCTTCTCATAGATGATACCTACCGACTGGTGTACACCAAGCACCATATTACTTTATTAAATAAACTTTTATATCAGCTATGCAGGACTTGACTGAAATTAAATAAACTGTTATCATCCAGTGTCTGCTTCAAAGATTTCATAGAATTGATAAAAAATATATCTGGAATGTTATGCAATTATACAATATTTCGTGCAATAACGTAAATACCTTAAAGGTGATTCATAACATAACACGATTCAAAGTCTAACGCGATCCTTTACGCGAATCTATATTCCACCTGTGCCCGAATAAATGCAAAGTGCGCTTCAACAGACCTGGAAGTGGACGCGGAAGATCTGCCCCAACATCATTCAAAATTACATAATGCCAGCGACACAAAGAAGCAAAACTTCCAACTGTATACTCAAGTATCCGTTCCCCCCACAGCTGGATCACATAGTGCTGGGGCGGGGCCCGCCGGGCGGCGCGTGGCACACGTTCCCGCCGGGCGTGCGCACGCTGTCGCCGGGCGCCTGGCTGTCGCTGCCGCCGCACGCCGCCGCCGGCGCCGCGCGCCTGTCTGCCCGCGCCGTCGCCAAGTACTGCAGGAGATATGTGCATGCTTGTAAGCTGCAGGTGAGAGACAACAACTGAAATAAGTGATTTACATATCAGTAAAATCCCAAAAACCTAACTGAATATTTCTAAAGTTTGACCAAATTTTTGGACTTTTCAGTTGTGATATACAGGGTGTAAACAGACCCTTCACGAAGCCGTCAACCAAGCATTCTGTACATCAAACTAAGTAACTTTACGCAAAAATTATGCTGGGAAACGACTTTTTTTTTGGGGTGAAAAATTACGTTTTACGGTAAAACTCAATGTAACGCACGAAAAAAAATGTGCTGATGGGTGGATTGAATAGTACGGGGGACGTGAAGGTGTTTAAAGTAAAAATCTTACTTTAAAAACATGTATTTAAAAAAAAAAATGTGTAAAAGTTGGAACTTTGACCCCCAATATCTCCGTAACTAGAAGGTTCCCAGGTATGGTCTAGAACAAAAAAATGATCGCAATGACGGGGAGAACAAGTACCTTTCGGCTTCGTTAAGGGTCTTTTTACACCCTTTATATCACATGCTTAAAAACTCACTACATAGGTATAATATAAACAATGGTAGAAAACAGTAATGATACGAGAACATCATCTTTCTCCTGCCCTTATCCCAATTTATTTGGGGTCGACGACTTTTCTTCTTCTTCCACACTTCTCTATTACTCGTCATCTCATCAGACACTTCCTTTCTTGCCATATCACACAGTCCATCCATCGTTTCTTTGGTCTTCCTCTACTCTTATACCTATCCACATTCATACTCAAAACTTTCTGGAAAACATCTGCTTTATTTTATATCATTGCAAGAAACCCCTCAATGGTTTAGGCGCAGAAGGCCCAATTCTCAAAATGGCAACAGAGTCGCAAAAGGACTAGTTCTCAAAATGGCAAATTCTCTAAAAGCCTAATTCTCTGAATGGCTAATTCTCTAAAAGCCTAATTCTCTGAATGGCCAATTCTCTTAAAGCCTAATTCTCTGAATGCCCAATTCTCTAAAGGCCTAATTCTCTGAATGCCCAATTCTCTAAAGGCCTAATTCTCTGAATGGCCAATTCTCTACTGAGATAACTAAATGCATAAGAAAGCCTAGATATAGGGATTTTATTTCACAAACTACCAGGAGGCCAGAATCATGAAGAAGTATTTATTATCTTCTTCTAAATTGCTTGCTGCATGATAATCGAAATGTACAAAAATCTTATAATTATGTACCTATACTAGATAATTGTTATTTAAAAAAAAAAACGTAATACATCCTTCATGGTTCTGGCCTCCTGGTAGTTTGTGAAATAAAATCTCTATATCGAAATTGGCCAGAACAAGTAGGAAGGAGATGAGAAATAAGGATAGTGAAGTATCACAAACTACCAGGAGGCCAGAATCATGAAGGATGTATTACTTTTTTTTTTAAATAACATAATTATCTGGTATACATATAAGATTTTTGTATATTTCGAATAAAATCCCTATATCTAGTATTTCTTATGCATTTGGTTATCTCAGTAGAGAGTTGGCCATTCAGAGAATTAGGCCTTTAGAGAATTGGGCATTCAGAGAATTAGGCTTTTAGAGAATTGGGCATTCAGAGAATTAGGCTTTTAGAGAATTGGCCATTCAGAGAATTAGGCTTTTAGAGAATTTGCCATTTTGAGAACTAGTCCTTTTGCGACTCTGTTGCCATTTTGAGAATTGGGCCTTCTGCGCCTAAACCCCCTCAATCACCTGTACAAACTGACTCTCACTTTAGTCAGACCCTGTCCCATCTGATTGCCCCTTGTCCTACCGCTTGTAATTAGGGAAATTAATGGCTTTGTTTAGCAAATTGACACAATTCATCAATCAATTTACCGGGTTGTGTTACAGCCATTTTATATAAAACTGACAAAAAGTCACGATACGAATTTAAGGACTAAATCATTTTGCTAAATAACTACTGTTCAAGAGAATGAGCTGTTCTTTGGTCCTAAGTAACCCTGATTCTGACCAATGAAATGTGTTGTTTGCAGAAATTCTTCCGATCTGGCGTGACAGTCACCAGCGTGACTCGTATCCCGCAGACCGGTGGACCGCGCTGTCACAACACACAGTGTCCACTCAACGCCGAGTTCTGTGTGGCGGGGTAAGCATAGCATACACTTTTAAATTGACTTTCGTATAAGGCGTACCTAGTGGCCAACAATATGATAAGCCTATGAAACAAGCAGACTGTTCAGAAACCCTAACATCGTGAAGAGTAGTACGTTATGAAGGACAAACCAAGCTTTCAGGCTTGTAAAAAATTCCCGCCGCTATAAGTAATAGTTCAAGAAGGAATTAGACACAGAGCATTTTATCCCTTTTGATGGAATTCCATCGTAGAATAAAGAAAATATTATGTTCAAACGTAACAGCTAACGCCATCTATTGGTTGACAATGACAATAACAGTTCCATTCCCATTTATTTCAAAATAATTTTAAAAATTCTAAACCCGATAATTTGAATTCAGAAGAAATCATTGAATGAGTAAAAATTTTGAACCCCCCGATGTCGCCAGTTACGTTTAAGTCCCATGTGAGCCTATTGCCATCAACCAGGCACAAATCCAGATTCCGTGGCTGCTACTGAGAAATTCCTGATGGAAAAACGCAATAACTCTTTGCCCGACCCGGGAATCGCACCCAGGACCTCATGCTCAGCAGTCGTGCTTGCGACCACTACACCAACGAGGCAGTCATACTGCAATAATAGTGATACATAGGTAATCATTTAGGTAGCGCTTAGTATTTACTAAATCAAGCTTATAAATCTATTCCTAACTCTTTATCAAATTTTATAATTAACATAATAATTATTGTTCGTCTACTTCCAGCTTCGACACGTCCTCCTGTCGTCCATTCCGCTACCTGTGCCGCCGGGTGGTGGTCGCGAGCGGCGGCGGCGACCGGCCCAACACTCTGGCGCAGGAAGTCGCCAGGCACGCGCTACACTCGCTGGCTCCGCTTGAGAGGGCGGTGCAAGTGCTCAGTAGCCATGGTATGTATCTGCTTGCCAGAATTTTTGACATGAAAGACTGCGTATCTGACCTCCACAACCCAGATGATGGAAAAGAAACAGTCTTGCTGACTTTCCGCCTTAACAACGCCCATAACAACTGCTAAAAATCATATAAGAAAGGCAGCTGGTGTGGCTAGACACCTACTTGAGGTGCTTCCCGAGCCGCGGTAAAAATGAATGTAAGTCCATCCACGACGGGTCAATGTAAGGTGCCTTAATCGATCTACAGGCTCTACGCAATTCTACGGCTTGCTTGCCACTATCTCAATGACTTGAAAGTTCTGATTCATTCGTTAGTTATTTGTCACCATGAAACCTATTTTCTACATACCTTTTAATAATCTTCTCTACTTATTCCAGCCTCCCCAACTCCACCATCAGTCCTGATCGTGGGCTCAGGAGTCTCTGCAGCAGACGCAGTGTGGCTGTCCCTACGAGCTGGTCTGCACGCGCGACACCTGCACAGGACGCCTGCCGACGCGTTAGTGAGGCTGGAGCCTCAGGCCTACCCGGACTACTGTCAGGTACGGAGTTATTACCAAATATTTAATAGTAGTCGGCGAGAGGTCATTGACCGCCAAAAGTGTTGATGCACTCCAGGCCGAATTTCGGCCATGGCGACCAATCTCAGCAGAGACTAAGCCATTGACGCAGGAAATCAAAAATATTATCTTGCCCAAATGCAGGTGCACTCTCTTTTGTCTCATAGTCCTCAGGAACGGCAGTCCGACACGACCGGAGCTGCGGGGGTATAATACCGGCTACCATGGGCTTAATCATTTGCACCCTGATTTCATACCTGATACCAAGTTGACTGAGAGTTCATTCAGATTCTAACTCTTTTCTAATTTATGACTATTTCACCTTCCAGGTCTACAACATGATGTGCGACGGCCCCTCCGGCAACCACAACAACTACACGCCCTACCCGGAACACACGATCTTAGAAGTGACCCCCGAGAACGACCCCTCGCACAAACTGAACACCGACGACATCGAGGACTACGCGCTGTCGCTCAAGCGTGTCAAACTCCTCAACCTCAACACTAAAGAGATCACAGAAATACAAGTCTACCTCATCGGCGTCTTCATTGGCGCCAAACCAGACCTTTTCTTCTTACAAACAAACTACCTAGACTGCATTGACATCAAAATTGACTGCGCCAAATGTATCGACGAATCTAAAACAAAAAGGAAGATCGAAGAAAAACAGTGCTTCCTGAAAAACCACTGGCATTACATCAAATCCATGCTCGGACAAAGCATCCAGAGTTGCAAGTCCAGATATTTAAATTATTCCGAAATAAATGGCAACACTGACACAAAATGTATTGAGCCAGATTGTAATAAGCGGAACAATGAGAAGGATAAAGACAACGATATGATCGAGAAATGTCAAATCATTCCATATTCGGACGAGGAGAAGGTTAAGTGCACTTGTGAAGCGATTAACCCTTATTCTTCTGGTCTCGGTTTCGGTATTGATCCGAAGAAGGCTGTGGACGGGAGGGCCAACCCTATCGCCATAGATAAGTCTTCGCACGAGATTCTGAACGCTCCCGAAGGGATGTACGCACTGGGCCCGCTGACCGCGGACAACTTCGTGCGCTTCATCCCGGGCGGAGCCCTAGCCATAGTGTCGCACATGCACCAGAACAAACACTGACTTGCCATAACCAGTAATGTGATTGCAATACTTAATTTGTTTTTTTTTTACAATAAATTATTTTTTATACCCGGTCTTTTGTGGTTTTATTCCCTGGAAGAATAGAATAGAATAATTTTTATTTGTGTAAAAACATGGTACAATAAGGTCTTAGAAATAGGGTTGTGAACTTACATGTTTCGCCATAAAATAGCATACAAATATTAGAACATCTTAAACGTTAAATTTTAATACAACATCAATTAGTAAATGTAAATGGAACATTTTGAATCGTACCAGTGACGGACGGCCCTGGTTTTTTTGGCCTGACCTAATACGAATATTATAGAAACCAGAGCCGCCATAAGGGCGCGTTCCCACTAGGTCGTGACGATTAATTTATCGTTGGATAATATATGGAAAAGTCGTGGACGACAGTTAATCGTGTCGTCCTATATGTGAACACCACCATTTAAATACACAAGGCCACGACGCTTTAAACGACACGATAATCTGTCGTCACGACATAGTGGGAACGCGCCCTAAAGCTCGTTGGGTCAACGATATCGTCTAAGTCGCGGGAAACACCTGAATGAGTGACGCACAGAACCTGGAAGTGTGGCAGGAAAAAGGGGAGGCCTATACCCAGCAATGGGTGATTCCGGGCTGATATGATGATGATGAAATAGTATTTCTTGGTAAAGATGCCACGTTGGAAAAGTAAATAAAATAATTATGACATTGAACATTCATATGCTTTATTTTATAAGGCGTTACGCCTATGTCCTTAAAAGTAGTACAGATGGGTTTATTTATTAATAAACCAATTACAATATTATTAAACATATTGAAAGCAGCACAGTAAAGTAAATAATCATGGTTATGGCACATTTATAGCAGCGTATCTATAAAATAAATAAAGATTGTAACATTAACACATTGATCAGATAATTATAATATTATTTAGTAGACACGCAATTATTCAGAGCAACTGTGATTTACATGAAATATCGTTTTATATCTACCTACCTACATACAGAATCATAATTATCATTATCTACAAAGAATTTATTTCATATGTACTTTAACAAAATTTTGAGTATGAATGTGGATGAAGACCAAAGAAACGATGGATGGACTGTGTAAAGAATGATATGGCAAGAAAGGAGGTGTCTGATGAGATGACGAGTAATAGAGAAGTATGAAAGAAGACATGCTGCGCCGATCCCAAATGAATTGGGATAAGGGCAAGAGAATAATCATGACTTTACAACAAGTAATTGATATACACCAGAATATGTCACCATATTATTGTTTCACAATATTGCAAAATAAAACATACCACAAGTTTATTCATCGTCCATACCACATCTGAAAATCTAAATCGGGTTGGGTTACGTCACCTTATTACTCAATAGAACCCTTTTAGTATCCCTATCTACTGTAGGTTCTGCTCAGATAGAGGGAAAAGTAAACTACGGTGTTATAACTCACTAACTCTTAGAGCCTGCGCGCAATAGCGATTTTAAGTTGGCCGACAGTTTTATCGGTCAGAGGAACAGTATAGTGTTGTGGTTCGGTCGTACAACTATTAATCTTCAAGTGCGCACACTGCCATATAACTCTATACTGATCCTCTGACCGATCAAACTATCGGCCAACTTAAAATCGCTATTGCGCGCAGGCTCTGAACAAATGCATTTATTTCACTTTATGTACCTAGCTTATTTTGAAGGTTGAGCTGGCTTGTGATTCAACCGAAAGATGTCTCCTCATCGTGTGATGCAGGGACCATCACTGCATTTTTCTCATGCTTGTTTCGGTCATTCGACTTCGTTCAGGAGTTGGGCAGGCTCATCAATTTAATCATGTTAGATGAAAGACAAGGAAAAACAGCAGATATTGACTGCGGAAAAATTTGTTGTTGGAAATTTTTGATTTTGATATGGTTATCATACTATTGATTATTTAAATGTGTAGATTATGAAGGATTACGTGTCAATATCAACACTACAAAGTGATGAATATAGATAGTTCTTTGATAACTGATTCCTTAATCATGTTTTGGTTTATTTTCCGTTATCCAAAAGAATGACTAAAAAAGTTTATTGTGACTGAATTTTGCTGTTAAAAGACTTTTCCTGACTTTGTTTATAAGTTTTATTTTCTTAATCCTCCTTGTTTTCTAAAGAATAGGCTCTTTTCTTATACAAACTATTTGTGGTTGTACATTTTTATTACCTATCTACTGAGCCCTTCGGGTCTATTCCTCGTAACCCTTTACCGCATAGGCGCATACCACCACCAAGGTCTAGTCCTATCTATTATATTAAACTAGGTAGGTACAATATAATGTACAACCATTCGCTATTCAACGGCAAAAAGCCCAGAAACCAAATCTTTTGGTTTTTCAGTATTTATTCAAAAAAGTAAATTTTCTAAAAAATATCGGGCCAGACTGAAAAGTTCAGACAAATGACTAGGGCAGAAGAGGTCCCGACGAGGGATAAATAAGCCGGACAAACCCGGAAGGACGTAACATAACCTTAGTCCTTTACTCCTACAATAAAGTTTAAAATACAACACTTTAATATAAATAATAACATCGAACTCAGACTGCGTTGAGCGAAACTACAGAATTTTGAGTGGGCGTTGACATCATCATCTGGCTTATCAATTATTAATGAGCGACGTAACTATAGTTGTATTATCAATCTGATGTCGCAACTCGAGTTAATTAAAAACGTGGAAAATAATGAAAAAATCTCTGCAGATACTGAATGCCAATTTCTTTGCCTTACTAAAATTATATTTTCGGGTACATAGGTACCCGACTCTGGTCTAGCATGATACAATTCCGGATATAGAGTCGGTTATGTTACGAGTTGCTAACGTGCTGTGCTGATTTCATGGACATGAATATACCTAACTCACGAATAATAGTTAATAAAAAAATATAATTGTTACAAGATAATCGTAACAAGAATCTAACCCATGACCTGATCATCTGAGGCGGATGTTTCGGTCGCCGCTGCGTTAAATAGGTCACTGTATTAAATAAAGATATGACACAAAATGACTGCTTGCCAACATTTTAAATGAGTAACAAATAAGATGTTACATAAAAGTTTGCCAACACCGAAACATCGAGAAATGGGAAAACTGCTAGGGATTCCCAGCAATTAGTTGAAGTTGAATCAAATCAATTAACATCCTGAGAGGCAGATTCTATTAGCATTTGGAATGAATTTTCTAGAAGTGCCTTTAGATTAAGGGTTTTCTTTACTAAAGGTAATTTCCGATTTAGCCATAATTCTTTAGGCTTTTTTCAAATTTTAATATCACCTCCATTTTTACCGTCTCTTGACAAGCTTACACATAACACAGCCAATTTAGGATACATTCCAAGAAGAAATCTTTTACAAAAAGTCAAATAATTATATGTTTGTGTGCTGGCGTCTATACAATATTGTTTAAAAAAAATAACACAAGAAAAAGATCTAGTATCAATCAGTTACTACCTAACAACATGCCATGGTACATAAGTATTTTTAGGCCAAATTTAGGAAAAAGAAATGGAAAACCATATTCTACAAAAATCCAAATAATTTTTGTTACCTATACAATAAGAAATTGATTATATTAATTATACATCAACACATTTTGACTCACATAATTTGAATAGCTATCATTAAGCATTAATCCCTTAAATAACTAAAAATAAACAAAATAATATCGATAAATGCAAAATAAAGTATAATATAAAACTCTTGATCATAAATTTTCAATAACATAACAAAAGATAGATGCTTAAATTAAACAATAATACAGTTAAATGCATATTAAATCATGTTTTACTTATAACTACTTAATTGAGACCTTAAAGGTATAATTTATTAGTTCTTATTTCTCACTACACTCATATTTTCCATCCATAGCACCGCTGTGCAGTCCCGCCTCTTAGAGAACTAATCAGACTAGAGTCACCATTTAAAACAACTTCCTAATAGTCATTTGTTGATTAATATTTTTAATGAAGCTCGGCACAGGATTTTGTAACACATACATTAGATGCCAAACACTAAAGAAAAGGATTATCAATGCAAGTTTTTGCTTCTTTGTGACTGTGCCACACCAGAAGACGATAATAGCTGCCAGTGTCAGGAAGATTAAGATCACTGGCACACACAGCCATCATCAGTCAGAGTCCCAATAGACGTCTTCTTGTTCATTTTCTTCAGGAGCAGGGGGCTCCACACGAAGGTTGGCCACCAGCTCTTTCAGTTCCTGGCTCAGTACCACAGGTAGGTCAAGCTTGGTTGCAGCCTCAGGGTTTGGCAGTAATGTAGCAAGTGTCAACATTGTAGTTCCTCTCAGAGATCGGACACCAACGGTGATGTTCCAGTTGGTTCTATACATCATGTCACCCACATGACTGGGTGCTCTAAACACATACTTGTTATTGATCACATACCGCTCCTTAGTTGAGGAATCCGTGAACTCCCATGGATGAGTCAAATAAGAATTGATATCGTAAAAAGCGCCAGGCTCCATGCGCTCGTAAAACCGCCGCCTCCCATCAAAATCGCGCCACCAAACATCCACAGGGCGGGATGTCCGATTTGTGAAACGAAGGAACGCTTGATGATCGGAATTTATAGATTTCACGAGAACACTCTCGCCTTTTTCGTTCACTTCGTACGCTAAATCGTCATTTATAGCCATTTTTAATTTAACACAGCAAGTACACGAATAAATGTTTAAAAAATCAAAGCTTGTAAAATACAAGCACTACAGTTTTTGAAAGTTCCCGCTAAATTGGGCGAAATGTCAATGTTGGGGATTCGATCGCGAGAACTGTCGAGGAGAACACTTCCGTCGAATTTGTCAACAATGGCAGTCTGTGTTGCAGTTATCGGCAAAGATGTAAGTTTTATTGCACAAGCTTTTATCTAAACTTCGATACGCCTGGATAGACAGACTCAGCGCTTAATATTACACCACGAAACAACATAGTTGCACCATGTTTCCAAAATAATGGGGTGAACCGAACACTCAATGTATTTTTGCACTCATACACGTCACTAGATCGTAATTCATGATGACGTCAGTTGTAATTAAATTGCACAGAAGTCCATAGCACTTACATAAATAATTGATTTTGTTTTGCAATGAATTCGGAGTTTTGTTTTGGAACCTTCGAATTAGACAAATCCCAGTTTTGTAAATTTTTTGGCCATAGACAAATAAATGTACACAAATTCAGTCTTGCCACATTGAAAAGTTGGATTACCCACTTAATGTGTGTCAGATAAAAATATATTATTTAGAATCAGTTTGAAGCGTGAAACTTCATGTTTAAAATTCTTTTCAGAACTCTCCATTATACATCGGTGGTATCGGCAATGACACGAGCACGGACAACGAGCTGTCCCGCCAATGGCTCGTGCATACAGCGCTAGATGCACTGGAGGAAAGACTCGCGAGCACGAACACTAACAACTCGGCTACCAACTCTAATGCCGCGCGGACCGATCTGAGGGATCTGTATCTTGGCCTGCTATATTCTACTGACACTCATAAAATGTAAGTTGTATGAAACTCAAGACTTGCTTATCTTCAATTATCATCTGTTACTAAAAGATTTAATTCCCAAAATACTTACTACTTACTCAAGATTAAGAAGTATTTTATTCAAATCATCATCTACCTAGTTTTTCCCAATTAGGCCAGCTTCCAGTCTACCTGGATGCAGCTGAATACCAGTATTTTTACATGGAGCGACTGTTTGTCTTGTCCTCTTTGACGGCTCAACCTATTTATTGGATAACACGATATGGGAATACTTTGAGCTGGTTACAATGTATTCAAGATGTTTAAATCTTTTTACAGCTACGGCTACGTGACGAACACTCGCATTAAGCTGGTGCTCGTGACGTCATCGACCTCTCCCAGCGGCTCCAATATCCGCGACGCTGAAGTAAGGACTGCGCTCCGTCGTCTGCACGCGCTCTATGCCGACGCCATTTGTAACCCGTTCCATTTGCCTGGAGACCAAATCACTTCGCAGTAAGAACTTTCAGATTTCTTGGATCTTTCAATTTGGACTGTTTACTATGTTGAGGTTTTCTTCTATTCTAGTGTAACTGAACGCAATTGAATACCACCGGCTTATTCTTAAACACAAGCAGTGTTTAAAGTAAAGAGACGTTAAAAAAATCGATGACTAGTGACTATACATATTTATATTTAACATATATTTAAACAGCGTTTATGAATAACCCCTGGGGAACACGATATCCTTTGATAAGACTGGAGCAAATAGATTAAAATATCTGGACTAATTTCATTATTTTAATTTTACAGGAAATTCGACAAGCAAGTGAAGAATATTATGCTCAACAACGTCTAATTTTGGTGCATTGCTATGTTATACTTAAGTACAAATGTGGTAAAATAGATCATGCCGAATAATCCATTTATAACTAGGTATTATTATAATTTTAATGTTAAGTTAATCAACATCCGACGATGTGTGATTGTTTATATGCTTTACGAATAAACCTAATTATTTACTGAAAACCTTTTGTCAATCAATATAAAACCAATTTAAATTTAACTCACTATTTCTTTACATCGGGATCTAGACTTTCTTGTTTTATCAATTACAAACAATCGTAAAAGTCCCGTTATTTTGGGAAAACTATTTAGTATGCTGGTCACACACATTAAAGCATAGACAAATTATTATTTCGTTTACATTTTGTTCGTTGAATTTGCAAAGTAAATGATTTTTTTTTAATTAAACGAAATGACTTCACTTTTTCTAAATTACACAATGTAAAATACATTGTGTAATTTGTTTCAAAAATTCATCATAATCATCATCATCTTAAATGGAGTATTTAAATAGTTAAGATAATATTTTCCATCACACGAAACGAAAACGAAACGCGTTGACATAAGGCCAAATGCTGACAATTCAATATCGTCTTTCTCTTTCTCTCATCAAGTGAAGTGAAGCTGTGCTCCGGTTCAGCGCTGCGCAATTTTGTCTTGAAATTGTTTATCTCGGCCGGAATATCGCATCAAAATGGTAAGCTTTAATAGCTTTAGGGTCACGATATGTTATTTTGTGTGTAAATGAAGTAATTTAGGAAATATTCAAGTTTAAAGTGAACTTTGAGATTTGAGGTTAGGTATGCACGTGTCAACACTAAACTCCCTCGTTTTTTGTCTTTTGCAACTTCTTAAAAGCCTTTATAGTTAGAATTAGAGCAATTATCACTTTAAGATACCATTCTAAAGTCAATATAATCAGATTTACACTGCCTCTGGGAGTCTAGAATGACCATAACAAGATTCTTCAATTTAGGTGGCAAACTTTGTCTTTGAACTCTCAAAAATGTTATAATATAGGCTTAAATGATAGGTCCTTGTTTAAATACCGAAATTCTTTACCACGGCTAAGATTTACAGACAATTTTTTTAAACAAACCACTCTGCCAGCACTATATGTATTCATATACTCAATTTGACTTGTAAACTTTCCAGGCAGCCGCCGTCGTGTCAGGCAAGGACATCGAGAAGCCCCTGGCTGAGATCTCGCCCATCCACCGCATCAGAATCACCCTGACCTCCCGCAACGTCCGCTCTCTGGAGAAGGTGTGCGCGGACCTCATCAACGGAGCCAAGAAACAGAAGCTCCGTGTTAAGGTGGGCTTTTTAAATCCTTGAATGCACATGTACGCTAGACTTGAAGTCATGAATATACATACATTCCATAACCTGAAGAAAAGTTAACAATCTAGTAATAGAATTTGTGTTCTTGCAAAAATTTTCTTTCAAGTACAATTCGCTCTGGATAGCAAAAGTTACTTGACGGAAAACATCTCTACTCATTGGAAATTTAATTATATCTCATAAACATGGCTTGTATGTTTGTCTCTCATAAATTTCAGACCTGTAAATTCAAGACACTTGAAAATAATTATGCAAAATTCACCAATGGAAATTGTGTGTAGATAGAACCACAGATCCTATTTTGATTATGATCAACAACATTACTTACTTATCTATGAATATATACCTCTGCACTTTAGTTGCCAAGTAGACAGCGCCTGATGAAGACACAGCATGTTCCATACAGCTGTGTTCACCAAAATGGCGCTAGAGCATCACTCTCAAAAGTGCTTTATGCAAGTCTCCACACTGCATATTGTTCATTAGAGAGTTACACTTTTATTTATAGTGTGTTCATTTATTTTAACAGATTTTATTTTTCAATGTAATGTTTTATTATCTTGGACTACTGCATAAGAATTCAGATATGTCATTAATTATGAAAAATGATTCTATCAAACCTATGTTTGATACAATAAAATTGTAATTTTATGCCAGAAAGTAAAAACTCCCATTTTGTTATGTAATTATAATGATAGATTATGTCAAAACCGTATTTGTAATTTATGATGACAATGATGGTAGACCATATGTTATACAAAAGTCTTTGTGAAAAAGAATTAATACCGCATAGGTTTATTTGAAGTTACTTCTCAAGAAAGGAGGTGTCCGATGAGATGAGTAATAGAGAAGTAGGGAAGAAAAATAGAAGCTAAATAAATTGGGATAAGGGCCAGAGAATGAAGATGATGATGACAATAAGTTTTCAAATAAGTCTTAAATATTTTTCATCAGATATTATTCTGCTTACTCCAGTTAGTCTATCTGTCAAGTCTACTTCTTTCAATTTACATAATACTTTTTCAATACACTTTCTCGAAAACTGGTTCTTATCGCACTACGATTAGGTTCAACATGCAATGAATTTCACACACGCGGATTTTGAATATTTTAATTAATATTTTTTTAATTTTAAGTACAGTTATCTGTGGAAATTTTTATTTCTAAAATATCTGTGGAAATTCTTTAACTGAACTTGTACTAAGTCTGAATGGGTTCAATGACTATAGTCAGCGGTGATTGTTTTTTTTTAAATCTCGGGAAAGAGATATGCGTCTTCACAGCGTAAATATTTTTTGGCTATTTAAATTGTGTTTAAAAATAGAATATCATAGACAAACATGATTATTTAAAACAAATAACACTTATTTGTGTTGTAAATTCATAAATATTTGAATTTTCTATTTTTTATATTAGGCTATGTACACTTGTACAGCGGCATAATACCTTTTCTTCTGTTCATCCTGGCGAAAGCAAAGCGCGGAAAAAAAGCAAATTAAATCATAGTTTCATTATAATTCCTGACAAAAATACTTTCCATTCTAATATTTCATTTCTTCGAAAGTGTATTGAAAAACGATTTTTTTGATGGATTTGCATCTGCAGTTCTCGGTTTGTGTACTATTTTTGTCTTTTTTCTAAAACTTAACTAATCAACCATCTCTATTCTTCCAGGGACCCGTCCGCATGCCAACCAAGATCCTCCGCATCACCACCCGTAAGACTCCTTGTGGTGAAGGTTCCAAGACCTGGGACAGGTTCCAGATGAGAATCCACAAGAGAGTCATCGACCTGCACTCACCCTCTGAGATCGTGAAGCAGATCACCTCCATCAACATCGAGCCGGGCGTAGAGGTCGAGGTCACCATCGCCGACGCGTAGGCACAACTGTCCTCTTCTTAATATATTTTATTAAGGAATTTTTGTTGTTTAATTTCGAAATCAAACTCATTCATTCAAAGCCTCTAAAGCATTACCTTTTCAACGTCAAAACTACATAAGGGAGTCCATCAGGACGCCCGCCCTTCGCGACCTCCTAGCGTTTTACCTGGTCTACCAGCTGGGAAGACCTTTCAGAGTCAGAGTCAATGAATATGAGGCATTATGGCTTATCCTTTTTACACCGAGTTGGGGTAGTCTCATTCAGCTGCTGCCATCCTTCAAAGTGTGAAGATTGCCAGCCTTAGCCTCTACACTACTGGTTGCACAGCACATTGCTTGATGCGTCTGATTGGCAGGGCTTACGGAATCACTAATGCTGGACGCCGGAAGAACCGACAAAACCGATGTCCTCCATTGTTACCAGCTCCATGTTGCCTAACTTTTCTAGTCTACTCTATTGCTCGAGCGGGTAGCTAGAGAGTCCAAATAAATTGCCAGGATGTTTTTAAGTCCCAAGCAACGTAACGAGCATTGATTGCAGCAGTAATATGACCTCGACTAGAGCCCCAGTGACACACTCACTAAAATAGATCTCTATTATGCAATTACGAAGATTCCCGGTAGAGGTCGCCTGTCAGAGCGATGATTTGGTCAAATTGATGGCACGCAAGCAAGCTATTACGATATGTGTGTACCTCTATGTGCCAAGGAGTCATAATTTAGATTTATTTGGCAAAACAAATGAGTCACCGCGGAAATTGGTATTATGACTTGCTTATAGTATAATAAATAGGTCGTTTTGGTTTGAAGGTAGGTATGCCAGGTTTATTTTAAAAAATGACAAAATTAAATACTATAATATCGTATCACACTATCCTTGATGACCTTTATGTAGACCTAACTCTGTAGCGTATGTAGGTGCAATTGATCTGTGATTAGGAAGTGTCTGCTATGATAAAATCAGCTTATGTCTTCCTCACTGCTTGGACTCTGCTTGGGCAGTTGTCGGAGTCGATAATCTGAAATTCTGCAAAGGAGTTGTCCACCAAACCGCGCTGGGCCAGCGTGGAGTGCCACATGTCTCCGAATGTTTGGTGGTTGTGTTTTCTTTCACCATTTTGAGAGCAGTGGTGATATAAATAATAATTTACTGACTTTTTTTAAATAAAATAATTTACATAAAGCAAAGCGGCCGAATCCACTACCTACAGTTCCTATTACTGGGCCACCATACCACACTTAAAAATGTAAAACCTGGAATATTTACCTTCCAGGTTCACCTACAAGAATATGCACATAATCTGCTCGCAAACAAAACTATATCTCCTAATTTATTTTATTGCTTTTATTATCAAAAACAACAGTAGGTAAACAAGTAAAAAAATCACGCAACTGACCCCTTTTCATTGCATACCAAACCTTATTCCCATCACGATTAAGTTCACTTTCCCCAAAAATGAAACAATAATTGCGTGTCACCTTTATATTAGCGGTTTTTTGACGATTCTTTTATTAATGTACTGTTTAAATAACCTTTTCGTGACTGTGACCCCAAGCCCCCAATGGTGACCCCGATATGTTTCGAATATGAAATATTACAAGGGGGGAGCTGAATTCAACATTCAATTCGATTCGTGCGTAACTGCCGTAGCTGCGTAGTTTCACGACACCCCTACCGGGGCCCGCGTGGGGAATTACCTACCTACCCCCTCACAGTCACCGTGTAGTACTAGCAGTTTGAACATAAGCGGCCGACTATGCACCAGTACTCATGAACTATAAACACTTTGGTCTGTGGTCCTGAAAGCGACTTCCTGGCCCTGATCTCGGGTTCAAATCCCGGTAGGTCGGTCGATACCTACACCAACATTAACGGACACCTAACTGAATGCCTAACGTTCCTGTTCACCAAAACTAACCTAACCTAACTAAATTCCTAACGATCGTTTTCAGCAACACTAACACCTAAATGAACTGGTAGGTTCAAAAACATCTACGGACATGTTACTACATTTCGGGGAATACAGGCAAGATGTTCTTTCGTGCGTTACTTGCGCCAAACAAGCATATTTTTGTCTTGTCACCTTTTTTTCTGCAGCCCAATCGATGAAACAGACGAGTTGCCATACAAAAACTTACATACCATTAGCCGTTAACAACATATTACCTACCCGTAGGCCACACAGTTGTCTTATCTCTCCACTTGCAAAAAGGCCGCTCCGTGTCTTCTCGTCAACCCACATCCATCACTTACCTACTCGACTCGGCACACGCGAGCTGCCGGAAGCCGTCGACTGGCCAGGCGGCGGCGGGCGGCGGGCGTGGTACGGATGTGCGGAACATAACGTCTTTGTACACGAACAACTATTGATATTAATGTCTTTGTAGCAGGAGCAATGGGTGATGTGACGAACGACTTACCTACTTACAAGTTTATTAGGCGCCTATGTCCCAGTATCCTACGTATGTAGATAGAAAACGAAGAGAGCAGTGGTAACGACTTACGAGTTTCTTGTCGTGGGTTCGAACCCAGACAGGCGCGTTACTTTGTGTCATTTATTTTGGCCACCACTGCTCTCAAAACGGTGAAGGGAAAATTCACACATGTCATCCATCAACCTACACAGCCCGCTTATGCTTAAATGGTTATGCAATGTCTAAAAAGAGGGTTGCGAATTCTTAAAATATGTCACTGACTGAAGACACAAGTATGTGTAAGATGATCCACCTCTCCAGCTGTGTGATAGGTAAGTATAACTAGGTGAATGCTATTATTAGGTTGGTGGAACTTGGTTAGATAATCAGAAGGAACATGAGAATATAATTTTAAAACCCAATACAAGTGGTAGAGTTCACAGGAGTCTGTTGGATGCGGGAGTAATAGGGCTGATCGTAGTGGATTAGTGGTGAAGCGTGAAGGTAGCCTTTCTAGCAGTAGACCTGGACACGTCTTACGGCTAAATGACACGATTTAGTCCTTTGCAAAAGAAACTAAGCAAACAACAATAAAGCTACAACACACAAACAGCTTTTGATTTAATAAACTAGAAAATCAAAAGTTGTGTTGCTGTCATCCACCAAGACGGGAAAATAGCAACAATGTATCCCTAACAGAGTCCTCTGATAATTCGATAAAGTTCCATGAATAATATCAGACTATCAGGAATGTGTGGTATCTTATCAGTTACGAAGTAAACAGTTTGATAACATCTGCACTCATGACATAAGCGTCAATTGAATCATTACGAGCGAGTCAAGGTTATGTTCGACTAAGCAACTGTAGATACAATGCACTACAGTTTCTGAGGGCTGAGAAGCTTTGTATGACCTCTTATAACACGATATCACGCTTGAATTCCCGAAAGCGTTGGGCTGTGGGCAGAGGTGTACAGTCACGAGCACCAATATGTATACTAGTAGCAACTTTTAAAAGTGATTTTCATGTTCTGTATTCATTAACGTTTTATGTTTTCACGAACTTAGTATTTTGGATGCCATAGTGTTACGAAATAGGTCTTATCTTAATGAAGAACCCGTTATTTCACGAGAAAATCGTTTTTGAATTTTGCTAATTGTATACATATTGGTGCTCGTGACTGTACCTAGGTACCTATATTTAAGACGCTTCCATTTCTCCTCCAAATGTTCTAGTCCCATATAGGTACCTAGTAGGTATAGAGAAATCATAATATTGCTATTCTTCTTCTTACAACAACAACATTCATTTATTTCCAGGCAACTTCGGCCCTTTGGCTTTGGCCATTTTAGTTCACTCTTGACTTAGTGGTCGTGGTCATGGGGGGTCGCCCACAAAAATTGTTATTAACCGGTCACAAATCCAAAATAAGGCTACAAATAGGAAATGCCTAATGAAATGGAACACTTCTTAGGGTAGTTATACGAGCTTTTTTTAATTCTTAGCTGCTCCTACATACCTATCAACATTTATTATTGTAGATCTCGAAAATAGCACAGCTTAAATTATTCAAATAAGCTTGAGAATCAGCATTTTTTGAGGGTCAAAGTTACATAAAGACAGTACCCAAAACGCCCTCCACCCCTGTTTTAACTGGGGTCAAAAAGTGGCGGAACAAACTGCCCACTATGTCTTCAATGCAATAAAACAATTACGTAGGCAAAATTTTCAATGTCAACAATAGTTTTAACTAGGCCACATAAAAAACTCGATGTCAACATTACCATAATATTTCCAACAGCGCTGTTTTCAAAATATCATTGTTACTTGTTAGTCATGTAGGAACCTGCCTACGACCACAATATGTAGGCAGTGTTACATGTATTGATGAGTAAGCAGTTCTGAAGGTCGGCCGTCTATTCAGAACAATCGTACGGCGAAATAAAACAATTATTTAATTTGGAACATTTTTCAATGTCTTTTTAAATGGCTGTTTGTCGCAAGTCCAGGTGGCAGGCCCAGAAGGAGATGGCGCTGGATGAGCTGGACAATTGCATTAGATCGAGACAAGTGGAAGGAGGAAAGGGAGGCCTTTGCCCAGCTGTGGGACTCCGGACTAAAAGGCTTGATTGTCGTAAGTCGAGAGCAGTGTTGACGGCCCGAATTTACGAGTTATAGGTTCGAACCCAGGCAGGCGAATTAGTATATTTCACCACCAATGCTTAAAAAACGGTGAAGGAAAACATCGTGAGGACACCGGCATGTCATAAAACCAAAAATTCGAAGACATGTGACATCTACCAACCCGCACTGGGCCTGCTTGGTGGGTCACAACCTACTCCCTCTCATAGAGAGGAGGCCTCTTTCCCAGCAGTGGGAACATGATAGGCTGATTAAGCTTATTATACTTCTGCTTGAAGCAAAATGTCGTAAACGGATGCGTCTATTGATCTGGCGTGGTACTGGCAAGTTGCCAAGAAGCTGGTTGAAGGCTCCGCATTGTTAATCGTTCCTTCATGTTTCATCTCTGACATTTGAAACCATATTTGTTGCTAAATGGGATGACAAACATTGAATAGATATTCTGTTACACTCAATGTTTGACGATGAATGGTGAACGCATTAATAAGATGTTAGTAGGAAGACACTAGCTTTGTCTTAATTTTTCTTTTCCCATCTGTGATGGGGTCTTCTACTCTAACCGGAAGCAGTTGAATACCAGTATTATACATGGAGTGTCTGCCTCAGTCTGGCTGGGTAATACGCTACCCCTCTTGGTAAGACAGTGTCAGATTTTCGGGTCACTGACTACTGTAACGACTGTCAAAAATCTACAATTGTCAACCGGGACTAACGGCTTAACGTGCTTTCAAACTCAGTATGTAATGGATGGTCACCCATCCACGGACCGACCTTGGCAGGCGCGGCTTAGGCGCGCAGGGTTCGACTGTTATTATGTAGCCACGAGCTCTTCTTGAAACACTGTTATCTTCCTTCACCCAGGATAAAACATATTTAAGATGACCTTCTTAGTCGAATTTGACGAAATAAAGATTAATGCAAGGTGTTATCTAAGTAACAGTGGACTATCAATCATTATTATGTCACAAGCGTGCGGCCTACAGAACATTATACATGTTGCGGAAGTCGTAATGAGTCAGTAGCTTCAGGCTTGCGGAGGATAGGAGGCGGCCGATGAAATGGAACTATGGCCCTGTTTCTTTAGAGATTGTTTCTTGTAATGTGGGCAGCACATTTAGTAGCAGAAAGGTGGAAACGTGTTAAACGTGTCCGTTTTAACTAACACAAAGCGCATTAATATTATTACTGTTGGACTTGTAAGTGTCGGCGCTGAGAACAAAATCTAGACTTGCATTTAAGTGAAACTAATTGTAAATTAAAACAGGCCTAAGTGTATGTTTATAATAAACCTAAGCAACGCAAATACTAAGTAGGATTTTAAACGGTTATGTGTACCTGAAAAAAGGAAACGCCCGAGCCTGAAAAACAAACGTGTTCGTTTCAGTTATTTTACCCACCATTGATTGATGATTTATTACCGATCGCTTAAAATTTTGTAATAAACCATAATGAGTAATAAATAAACCCTAATTTGTATCGAGAACAATGTCAGCTCAACAAACTAGGTAAACATTAATATTGTAATAAAATTGACGAATTGGCAAAATCGTAAACGTTTTACGAGTCTAGTCAAAAACGATTAAAGAATGCTCCTAATTTTGTAGAACGAACAATAAAGTCCACCAGTGCCTGAAATGATGCAACGATATAAAAATAAAAATGCCTTGTCTCTGGCCGGCACCACACTCGATTGCCCATAGACAATCGGATGAAATATGGCTGCGATTATATTTCGGCAGTTTGATTCGACCTTGTCGCATTTTTAGATCATTATCAATTGATTCGATTGACGTATCTTATTTATTTTGATAAAAGGATTTTGTGTTTCCGTTTGTTTTCTTTTCAGTAAACAATTCTCCAGAATCAATTAATCATCACCTACCTAAGGCTAGATTGATGAGTCCTTTCTCGTTATCAGGCACCAGTTGTTATACATTTTCATGAATTTCGTTTTACGTAGAACATGAATCACGCAATTTATTTTTCGTGCATAGTTTGAGATTCAATTAATAATTGAGAGTTATCAAACACATACTTAGGAGGCACACTGCAACATAGGTACATGCATGCATTATCTACCTGCTTTTAGGTTCGAAGTATTTACTAGGATCGATATTTATAATAGTTCACCTCAAGCGGTAATAATGACATTAAAGTTCCACATGAAAACATGTAGCCCAAGTGACCTCTGTGCTGCCACCGACGATGCGGTTAAGTGGCGAAGTTCTGGGCTAACAAAATATAGAAATTGTCGTGCCAGCGATACGAAGAAGAAGAAGAAAGATCCACATTCGTCCATTCACCCCAGAGGAATTAAAACTTCGTTTAATAAAGACCCTAGCCATTTCCCAAGTCCCAGATTTCACTCAGCTAGCAACAATGACTTCCTAGTCCTACCTATCCTAGGATATGAGGCAATAAAGCGCCATAATTACCTCTGCAAACAGTTCTGTCGCCTACGTGTCTGTTACCACACAACTACCAGTTTCCTTAACAGATAAACCTACTTCAAATCAGCTGATATGTACCTAGATATTATGATAAGTCGTAATCCTAGCACAGTGCACTCTGTATGTGACATGGACTCACTGATGTCACCAAGGCATATAGCTGTTGCGCTCTTGTGGAAACTTCATAAATAGACTATTATAGTGTTAAAAACTAGACTACCGCGTTGAAGATATGACATTATCTATGACAAGTGATCTCTGAGTTAGTTTATGGTTAGGTCATTCGCGTGGTTCTACATAATAGATGATATCGTAGATGCACTAATTCGTGGTCGAAAGACGTTCTGGATTAAATTCGTCAGTCAGGACAAAGTGATGTATGATGTAGATATATAACTATCAATCTATAGGTAGATAATAGGTATCATGAACAGGAGCCGTATGTAAAAACAAAACACGCGAATTCTGAGTACAGGTGCCCCTGAGTATCCCATTGGGAAATATATCCGTGAAGCTATGTTATGTTCAATATTAATACCACATTTCCACATGAGTTAGCGGTTTTGAAACATGCAATAAAATTCGTGTAAGACCATAAAAGCCTACTTGTTATGCTAAGTGCAGGCGGAGACCGCAGTGCGCCGTCTGTACCTATGTGCCACATTATAATGAGTCAGGTGAAATGGTCGCAGATTTTTTTTGACAAAAAAAGACGCGCGGAATTTTGCAAAGCTTCTCATTGCTTTATGAACAAGCCGATTGCCATTGGTTTTACGAACTTTCATCTCCTGTTTAGATAAACCAAACCATGTGGGTCCATTAAAAAAAGGAATGATTTTCAAAAATCCTTTTAAATTGCACATTTTGGTTATCGAATCGTTTTTGTGAAATTCATGTCTGTAAACTCTAGGTTGAGACTGTACGTTTGTCTGTCAGTAAATTCAAGATTTTGATTAAATATGTAGATTAATTCATAGATGATTTTCATTTCCTGAAACATATTGAACGATTGTCTTTGGTAACCATAGAATATCATGGCTTCCGCCATTTAGAGATGGTGGTAGGATAAATAACAAACAAACCCATTGCTGGAAATAAGGCTCAACTTTTTAATGCCAGACTTCCGTCCATCCGAATAAGAGGTGGCCTGTGATTATAGACTAATCTTCAAACAAAACAACGACTTATTATCCATCCTCTGCGCAGTTACCAAAGCGTAATTAAAATCTATTTTCGCAAAAACCTCTACTGCGTGACAACTAGGTGGTCTAGCGAAAAATCAATACCGCGCGAACCTGCGTACTAGCCTGATAAAAATATACACATAGAGAGATAACATAAAACCTATTTACTGAAAATCCAGGCCCGCATGCACTCTCAGACATAGCTATAAACACACAACTAACCTGCCTATGTGTGTGTGTTTGTGAGTGTGTGTGTCAGGTCGTTATACCACGAAATCAATACAGTCTGGTTGGTTCCAGGGCGGGTGCCACCGTGGTAACCGTGGTTAAGGTTTACCTGCGTGATTTCACGCAAATGTCAACTTGACATGAATAAAATGGCGGATATGTTAGCGTGATTGTAATCTGAATCGAAGGAATATAAAGTTGGTGTATGTTTGTCGTAAATTGGGTTATTGTTTTGCTTGCAGAACTTTCTTTTTATGTTTGCTCGTAGTTTCCTTATGGGTTTGCTTTATATAAGAGTATTTGTTTTACTCTTTCATACATAACAGTAAGTACTAACCCAGTTATTAGCTTTGCACTTTCAAATGAGTTTCAGCAAGCGTTAATTTAGTTTCTTTCTCAGCTGCATTTAATTTTCTAAAGCTTTTATTCTAAACACGAAGAGCATTTTTTTTGGCTCATTTAAAGGCGATGAAACTTTTCTTCTTTCCAAAACTCTATGTCACAAGTTTCGCTGGATACTTTCTTATGTAATACATAATCAGGACCGCTAACATGAACGTGGGTTGCATACAACTAGTTCTTCTACGCCTTTCAAAATTACTGCTCCATGTAACCGTAATTAAACGCCTATTATAAATTATTTCTTCGTCCAATTATCTAGTTTATCCTCCATAACGACAGTTTGTTACAGTCACTTAGTGTGGGCGTCCATCTTGAAATACTGTCAGTTGTATATTAGATGCCGTTTATTAATTATGTAAAAGTTGGGCCTTGGAATGATTCAGCTAGTTATGAGGTGGTTTTTGTTTCAGTTCTCAGACGAAAGGCTAATTAGTGAAATCTGTGCTTTCGAAGACTCTAACGTTAACTTTCTAGTTATGCAACTTTTGTTTGGTAAAAGCTATAGATTCTAGGTATTAGGTATGGTCGTAACAAATGTAAAAGCTATAGATTCTAGGTATTAGGTATGGTCGTAACAAATTTTCGCAATTAGTTAGTCATTAAGTTTAATAACAGGGATGCTTGCCAAAGAAGTATCACTCGTGGAAGTCGTGGATATTTGTTGAGTGTAGTAGCATCTAATTTTATTTCCTTGATGAAAATAATAAAGGGTTATCAGGTTTTCTATCAATGTCTTTGATGAAAAAAGAGACCTGTATGCAAAATTATGTAATCAAATCTACTGATCGCAATTCTGATGTGGATAGAGAGACGCCAAACTCGGCATGACCCACAAGTTAACACTACAACATACAATCTGATGCAATTATCCAACTCGAGGGATCTGAGCTTTTTTGTTTAGGGTTGAAAACTGCAAGCTGAATGGGTACCTACTCTACCTACCCCATTGTCAGTAGACTTACAAGGTCGTAGTCGATTAGTGTAGGGTGCAGTGAAAGCCAGGTGGGATTAAAACGAGGGGAGATTTTATGTTCCCCTAATGCATCTTTTATTTCGTACTAAGTATTTATTTTATATCGATAAATCGCAATAGCAACGACTGTGATATATCAACAAACAGGATAATAATCTAGGTATGTTACAAAAAGAATACTAATGTACCTATCGGTAAAGAAAATCTTCCTTTTTAAAACTTCTAACCGTGGTTTAAACTCCAGTTAAGCAACACAGTGCCACCAGCCTTTTAGCCTACCTATCTTGATAATATACAGCTTAGGCCCAATTCTCGGGCCTAGGCTAGGCCGTGGGTGGGGTGCCTGCATTACGTCTGAGCCCTAAGAGCGAACAGGACAGGAATATCCCATCTCTCTCCCACTGGTAGAGTTATAGTCGTAAGTACTCGGGTTTGTTCGGTTGCCATAGCAACGGGAGAAGACTAGCCACCAATGCGACAATATTTTATGGAGTTACGTAATGTCCTGTATAAGGTAAAGTGGTAGACTGCTAGTTTTACTGACCTATTCAGTCAATTGAGTGTAAAATATGCCCGATGATAATCTTATAGCTAGGAAGCAAAATTTGGTCGACATGATGTTTTTCTTGTTTTCTGAATCGATATGAGGGATAACTTTGGTACGCGTTTGATGATACGTGCTTATGGCTCAAATACAATAGAAAATTACCGTAGAGAAAGGGGTTTCCCATATTGGTGATCTGACAAACATCATCATTTGCCTGCCTTTTCCCAAATATGTTGTGGTAGGCTTGCAGTCTAATGTATGCAGCTGAATAAGGTAGCTTGGTAAGATAGGTATCAGACTTTTCTAATGACCCGTAACAACTGTCAAAGGCAAGAACTATTCATTCATGACTTAGATACAAAAACGAATTTCAACAGTTCGCTAAAGCGGTGTTAAGTAGGTTTGACACTCTGACCTTTTAAAGCCCTTCTTAACCCGACATTACAATTAGGAACAGTTACGAAAATAACCGGACGTTTGTAATACAATTAAAAATAAATTGAACTGACGTAACAGGTGAAATCCCCAACGGCAACGTGATGTCCCCAATTACAAAAATAACCACCCTTCCTTCCTTAGAGAGTCGTAAAAACAACAGGTTGAACGAAAACAGCCATTTCGTGAAAGAATTATAAATAAATGTGGTGAAATGTTAGTACATACCTGGAAGTCTTTGAATAGACTCCGGGCACAGGTTAGCCGCAGCAAGGAAAACCTGTTCTGGTGGAGATTCATAGATGACACTGCCCTGGAGTGTAAATGTGGTGTTCCCCACAAACGATGGGACACTTGATATCGTGCCCTGGCTGTCCTGTTGCTTGCACATCACAAGAGCTGATGGACGCTTCTGAAAGTGCCAAACTCGTCGCCAAATTTTGGGCTGGCACAATTTGAATTGTCATCGAAACGCTAAGAAGAAGTACAGACCTATGCTATTGCTACTTCTTCTTCTATAAGTACTACATCTTCCACAGTAACAGGCCTGATCGTGAAGTAATTATAAATAAGTACTTTGTCACAATTTCGTGTGGCAATCGTAGCTACTTACTGAAAATTACAATGAAATTGAGAGTTAGTAAAACGAATTGGAACAGTGACATAATTGGTCAATGGGTTGGTCTGAAGTGCCACGTTGTGACGTTTATCCACTAGATATTAGCTAAACAAGAAGACTGAACCAAAAACAATTTGGTACGGTTCGTCTCTGTTGTCAATTGTGTATTGAACATTTTGATCAAATTGGTAACAAAAATACTGTCTTTAACAAACTCGCAAAAGGAAAAAAAATAGAAGAGCTCCTAAACTTGTAGATCTTCAACATATTCTTTGTCATGACAGTGACTTTTCAATACACAATGCGCAAAGCCAGCAGAACACCTAGGTACTTTACATCTCAGACCAATAAAATGGTCTGTGTCTCCACAGCCTTTTGGGAAATTAGTGGGTATCGTCTACATCGCCGCTATCAAAGCTCATCCTAGCTGACCCTTGGATGTATAAAAGCAAGGATTAAATTTAACCAAAAAGAGTTTACGATACCTAAGGCGAGGCCTTTGCTTATTGATAACAAGAACGACGAAGCCGAAGAACCTATCTTCTAAATAAAGGGTGAAAAAGACCCTTAACGAAGCCGAAAGGCACTCCTCATCCCGTCATTGCGATATTTTTTTTGTTCTAGACCACACCTAACCTTCTAGTTATGGAGATATTGGGGGTCAAAGTTCCAACTTTTTCACAAGTTTTTTTTTTAAATACATGATATTAATGTAAGATTTTTACTTTAAACGCCTCCCCCGTACTATTCAATCCATCCATCAGCACAATGTTTTGAGTACTTTACATTGAGTCCTACCGTAAAACGTGATTTTTCAGGCCAAAAAAAAAGTCTTTTCCCAGCAATCATTTTTCGCAAAGTTAGTTAGTGTGTTGACGGTTTCGTGAAGGGTCTGTATACACTCTGTATTTATATCTAAGGTGTACCACCTCAGACGGTGACACCACACCTAGACACAATCACCCATAAATCCAGCTCGTCAGCCACATTGACCGACAGACGCTGATGGCTTTCAACCGCGTAAAGTGAGACACATAGCCGACACAACTGACTTTTATGGCCTCATCAAATTTAACAGCCACCACAAACTAATATGACCTTTACACTGATGTAGATAGAATCTCCGAGAGCTGTAAACTTAAGTTGGTAGGAGGAATAGGAAAAGAGTCGCCTACTGAACGCCTACGGGTGTTGCTGATAGCCTTGGGTTCAATTAAACGTGTTTTGGTGATTTGTTGACGGTAATGTGTAGGTAAGGTGAGGTGTTGTCGGGGTAAACAGGATCGCAAGTACTAAGTGCAACTCCCACTTCTTGAGGGCTCTGTCATCGACTTGAATGGACCTTTTCAGCGTAGCGACTGCGAATCCGACGTCTTTAAAAGCATGGTTCAGATTAGATGCTGAAGGTGGAGGACAGGGTGCTGTGATGCAGCTTGGGGAGGCCTGTGTCCAGCTGTGGACTGTGATAGGCTGAGTGGAGACCATAAATGTTCGATTGAGTAAGGAAAGGAAATATAATGATGAGAAGTGGATCTGCAATGCATAGTCCTGACCTGGCAAAGATATTAAAACTCCCGTACTTCGTATAGTTAATTACTTGGAAGTATATCAAAAACAAGAACGCATTAAGGGAATTTAATGCCTTTAGGGGTTGTTGAAAGAACCTATGTAAACACAGCACAACACAATTCAGAATAATGTAGTAATAAACTCGAAGGCTCTACACGTCTACGCCACGGGGTACACTTTCATCTGTTTCTCAATTTATATACAAACCGTTGTCAAATAAAGCAACCAGCTATCTCCATGTCTCAATGCATGTAGCTGCTAATCTACAGAACCCCAAACCCATTGTCACATCAGACTAACGACCCCTAATGAAGACGTAACCATTATGTAGAAACGGGAGTCCCAAATGCGTTTACAGCGAATACCGTCGTAATTATTTGCTTGTAAAATTGTTATTTGTCACGAGATGATGAGGTAAAATTTTACCATAAACTGATATCAAACCAGTCGCAGCTGAATACCAGTGTTTTACATGGAGCGACTGCCTATCTGACCTCCACAACCCAGGTATTGGGTCATACTATTCTCCTTGGTAAGACTGGCTGTTAGACTTACTTACGGGCTTCTGATTATCCATTCATTACATTACCTACACAGTTGTGCCAAAAAAATTAAAAGAAATGGTGTAATTAAAGTGCTATGGTCACCTACAGTTCGTAGAATTTGATTATGTCATCAATTAACACTGGACATTAATCGTCAAGGTTACAGAAACATTAACAGTTCGTTTTGTTTAATACGAGTCTTTATTTTTTATGCTTTACTTGTTTTCATCTTAGATTTCACCACTATTAAATCCTGTGGAGTCTATTCAAACTGGCCAAACGTATTCCTTAACTTTAATAAATAAACATGCAGCTTAAAATTATCTACAATTCGATTTGCACAGTCAAAAACTCAACATAATCTTCCAAACTTGAAATTAATCCCCCCTAAATTTTTCACTCCCCAAATTATATCCCACTGGCCCCCATTTCCCATATCCTAAACAAAATATTCAACACATGAGAAACTACATCCATATGGCGCAGTGGTCTGTAGGCGGACGGGTATGAGTCAGTAGCGGGTTCGGAACCGGCTGAAGTCATCGCAGTGGGCGCCTGCACTCAAGGAGAAGTGAATGAAAATAATCTTGATACTTGTACCGTGGGCCGGTAATGAAATAGTATCAGTTTTTATTATATTAAAGAAAGGGCATCAGCTGTTCTTTGGTGTTGATTAATATTGTCGTTTAAAATGTTTATGTAATTTTTTATTACCTTCGTTTTACGCCTACATGACATAAACAGATATCGGATGTTGTCCGCTTTTCAATGGATCAAATCAGCCCCCACAAGAAGTACTTGTGCTAAATACTAAGTTTGAACACGGCTGGTGTAGGTACCTCAAGTTTTAGACGAACTAAACACGAGGTATACCAATTTGGGATTTTCAACTAGGTACACCAGGAGTTAGTTCGCTATCATCTTGGTGTTTGGTTTTATTTAATGTTTACCACAGCATGAGCTTTTCTTGCTGATACGCCTGCGTCTACTGGTAGACAAGATCCTCGCAAATACAATGTACAACTAGTCAACTACGTAGTAGTAGGTACTACAAATTACATGTAGGAAGAAACTAACTGTTAGCAAAATAATTAAAAATGTTGATAGATGTTGAGGGAGAGGAAGATCAAAGAAAAGATGGGTGGATTGTGTGGGGAATGATATGAAGGGAAAAGGAGTAAATAATAGCGTGACGATTGACAGGGGAGAAAGAAAAAAAAAAGTGTTGCGCCGACCTTTTGCTAACATAAGTTAGCAAAAGTATTAACGATTAAATTGGTAATGTGGGGGTTACAACTATGTATCACTGTATCATCATTTAATATCATCCTCGTGTATTAGTAGTAGTTCAATAAACAATACTCTTTCCTATTGCTACCATAACAACACAAAAACGATAAAAATAAACACTTTTACAAAAGCTTACGTCACCTTTACTCAGTAGTTACAAATAGGTACAACCCCTATAGCCTACAGTAACAACCCTCGTTGCGGCTCACCCCAACAGCCACGTGACGCGTCACCCCGCCGCGGTGACCTTGTACAGGGTCCGTTATTAGAAGTAATCACGTTCAGGGACTGTTTGTCACATTGTGCGGGTGGACTTTGGTGTGAGGTAGATTTTTGTAAGGGAAGTAGAAAGGAATATTTTTAGAAAAAGCTTTTTTCTTATTTTTAGCGTGGCGGCCCGGAATTTGTCAAATTCGGTAGCGTCTATACTGATAGACGCTACCGAAGTTGACAAATTAAATGTTATAGGCAACACCAGTTGTTTTTTTTGTACTGTTGTAGTTTATACAGAAACGCCGCCTTTGGAGTCTGGAAGGGTGTATTCATTTCAGTGTATCTGGTCAAGGTACGAAACACTAACTTCTATATGAAGCTCATGAAGCTCTTCAGGAGCATTCAATTCGATTTTAGTACCTTATGTTGGTATTCCAGGTTACATTTTATCTGGGTACTTAAATCTTATCCAAATCCATCCAGCCATTTCAGTGTGAACGTGTAACAAACATGCACACTTAAAAACTTTCGCATTTATAATACAAATACTAATGCGATAAGAAGAGCAAAGAGGTACCACGCCAAAAATAAACCCTCTCTCATACGGATCATTTATCATACCTAATTACCACTTAAAATAATGTTCCAAGTAGGTACTTAATCGTCTTATTATAAGTAAATACCGCCATTATCCATAATAAACCGCATCATTATTTATTTATTACTCACAAACTAATGAGTCAGCACACAGATGGCGCCACCGTGCCAATTCAAAGATGGCGGAGCGAAACTAGTCAGTGTGTTAAACTTACAGGTTTATTGTAATGAGCTTATTGTGTTTATAGCGGGCTTGAGATGCTCAGCTCTTAGATAAACAAGATTATGATCATGAATATTGCATTTAAATGTAGGTAGGTATAAGGAAAAGATGATACTGCCATGGATATAATGAGATATGAATGACACATAATCTTGGTGTGTACCTGCCACTGTAGCGAACATTGGGGGGCCTATGTCAAAATATAAAACGTTTATGGCTGTCATGAGGAAGATGATTGGAAGAAAAGAGACTCTTCAGATAGATGGATGACGACCTTAAAATGGTGGCTGGGCCGGAAACGGAAGGCATACAGAGTAGCGCGGATTAGGATGCGCCTCTTCTTATTCTTATTCTTTATTGCACACATAAAACAAAAAAAAAAAATACACATACAAATTGCAATAATATAGCTTATGTACAATGGCGAGCTTAACCCAGAATTGGGTTTCGCCTATGTCCAGCTGTTCAACTGATTTGTTTGTTTAAGATGGAAGCACCAGGATAGCCCGCGAAATTCTAATTTTCTTTATTATACCTCTATAAAACCATATTTGTTACGGCCGGGAATCATATTTTAATCAACATACAACCTGACACTGACCTGCTAATTACAAATCCACATAAGAAAATTTCAATTTCGTGGTGTACCCTGGCGCTTTCCCCTCAATTTAATTTGATTTATCATGCAAGTATGGATAGCTTTCCAACCAAACACCACGCTTCCGTCTATAAAATCAATATTTACCCAAAGCTTAACAAAACTGGCAAATAAAGCCCAAAATAACATAGCAACCACAAAAAAAAAATGGCCATAAGTACACAAAAGTAATTGTTATTCAAGTTCCCTTCAAGCAGTAAGTTGTTCACAACCCACGCGACGACGGGTCGATACCGAACCTAATATGGCTGCGACGAGCTACGAAATTGAGCCTGACTAGATGTTTGCTGAATTTGTAGATGAGTCTAGCCTTTTATGTTGGCTAGATTGAAATAGTTTGTTTTGGGAGTTTATTTGGTAGTTAGACGTACCGTATGTGTTTAGTATGTATGTCTCAATTTATTTGTATTTCTAGAGTCAAGATTTTGTTTTATTACATCAATTTTGCTACTTTTTCTGGTGTTACAAAATAAGTGATGTGGTCAGCCAAGACCCACATTACTTTTCAGCCACAAGACTGCTTCTCTCGATCGTGTATCAGGACTTGGTGAATGGCAGACGTTATGGGGAACTGTCTTATGTCATTTAGCCGTACAAAAAGTGGGTTTTGATGTTGTTTTCAATATACTTAGGTAATGTGGAAAGATGCTCGTTTGCGCAGTCTATTGCACTACGTACGATACATAACTTCAGTT
This sequence comes from Noctua pronuba, assembly GCA_905220335.1. Classification (NCBI taxonomy): domain Eukaryota; kingdom Metazoa; phylum Arthropoda; class Insecta; order Lepidoptera; family Noctuidae; genus Noctua; species Noctua pronuba. The sequence continues at coordinate 1,079,870 of LR999913.1, forward strand.
GTACGGAAAAATATTGAGGTATGAATAGTGAGGTAAATCAATTTGTTTTTTGGAAACGCCTATATTTATTTTTACTGTCAACTTGTCCTTCTTTTGTAAAAACGGTTCTTTTACGGCATTCCAAGAGGGATAGGGGTAGGCCTATAAAGCCAGGCCCACAACCAACAGTCGGTGATTTGTTGCCATAAAATTAGTTAATGTGTTAGCACCGAGGTTGGCACGCCATAGATATGGATCTATCACGACACCGTCGACCTAGTAAATTAATTTCATTTGTTTTCTGACTTTCAGTTTTCCTTTTATTTATGTAAAGCTGTATACAGACTAGCAAAGGTGATTTTGGAGTAGTTCTGTCCCTTTTTGCACGTAGGTACATATTTTTAGAGGACATACCTACATGGTCTAAGAGACAACTAGTTACACGATTCTAGACCAACGAAGCATTTAAATTATTCGTCGTTTATTTAAAAAAAAAATGTTCCAAAGACAAGAGTAATCTACATGGCCAAAATGAATGGAACAGCTGATGCTTTTTTAATAAGCGACGAAAATTAATTGCCATCAGTACTGACGGGTCTAGGATCATGAACACTCCATGAACATTGTAACAATGAAGGAAGAACCACAATGAATCGTGGGAAATACTAAAATATCAACATTGATTGTTTTATACATGGAGGTACACGTTTCCTATAATTGCCAGCTAGTTATGGTGGTCGTAGGCGAAAGGTGAACGACCTGCCGCTTGTTAATATGGAGTTAAGATCAATTTAACTTATAAAGAATTCATGAGAAATGTTCTAATTTAATTAGATGTCATAAATGCCATAGAAAAACTCTCGTGTGACTGTCACTTCAGTCTAAGAATGGGAGAATGAAATAACTTATTAAAAGGAGTTTTACTTAATAAAAATAGTTGCATGAATTTACAGAACCTACAATAAAGACCATTTTTTTTAATCAGCCTATAGCCCCGGTGTTTTGCCTCCTCTGGCCAATCAATCAGGAACGAGTCCAAATCGTCACGCCATCGTTTCTTGGGCCTGCCTCGGTGACGACGACCGTCTTCAGGCACCCACTGTGTGACGATTCTGGCCCAGGATGGGTCAGGACAGATAAAGACCATGAGTGCAAGAAATGATGAAACAAGTCTTTGCAAATTACTGAAAACTCGATTTGAAGTTACAGTGAGCTCAATTAAGTCGTTCATTGCTTATTAGAGTCATATTATTTAGGTGCAAAGCCTCAGTCATAGCCCTCTTTCGTGTCTCGGAGAGCACAGCCACAGGCAGTCATTTGTAGGTCTTTGACAGTCGTTACAGGTAGTACGAGGCCCGAAAGTCTGACACCCAGTCTTACCAAGGGGTACCAGTATTACCCAGCACTAACTGGGCTGTTGAGGTCAGGCAGGTGGGTGCAGTCGCTCTTTGAATAATACTGGTATTCATCTGCAACCGGTTTGACTGGAAGCCGACCCCAACATAGTTGGGAAAAGGCAGGCAGATGATAAGTTACATTACAACGGATTCTATATTGCAGTATTTACTGTGATTAATACTCGTTGCCTAGCTTAGATGTTTTAGTACCTATGGTGAATCAGGATAGTCATGGGGAAATTTACGAGTATTGTGTCCATATTGTATGCCTTGTTTTTTAAATAGATATTATTTACCCGTATGGTAAACAATGTTTTAAATAAACAGCTAGCTTACTCAATATCAGGAAAAACAGATTTAGAATATAGAATTTATATAATGGTCGTTTGTTTCTAGACTAGCTGTAACAATAGGTCATCAATATCTGCCTAGCCTTTTCCCAACCATGTTAGGGTCGGCTTTCAATCTAACAGGATGCAGCTGAATACAGTATTTTACATGGAGCGACTGCGTATTTAACCTCCACAACCCAATTAGTACTAGCTAATACGATACCCGTTGGTAAGACTGGTTCTCAGACTTTTTGGGCCATTGATTCCTGTAACAACTGTCAAAGATCTACAAATGACACCCGGGACCAACGGCTTGATGTGCTTTCCAAGGCACGGAGGAAACTCGGTACATAATGGGTGGTCACCCATCCACAGACCAATCTAGGCAAGCACAGCTTAACCTAAAGATCGATCCGAGTGGGTGTTATTATTTAGCCACGAGCTATACTAAAAAAAGGTATGGTGCAAAAAAATACTTTCGGCTATGAGAGAAGTACCTACCATATGTAATCCAAACTTATAAGATCCAGTTATGTCAGTCTCACAACAAAACCTCACAGATTGTCAAGAGCAAGGCCTAGGCCCTACGTTCCACATTCTAATACATACACCACAGAAAAAGACTATCTGCAGAAAGACGTTAGCACAATTGTCCAGTTGTCGCTAGAAAAATCAATCATAGAAATCTCTGACCCGAAACGACAACAAAGTTCCCCATCTACCACACAGCTGATGAGTTGACATTTAATCGCCGCCATTTTAATTAATCTAGTTCGCCAACTAAATAAAACAGGTGGAAGTTACAAAAGAAACCCGCCGAGCCTATCGATTGAAGGGGTGGTCTGTGAGTCAGACTGTGACGTCATTCCTAGGGTTGGGGACGTGTAGGGTTAGGGTTACCACCAGTATGGATTTCTCCGGACATGTTCGGTGACTTTGTCCGGATTTGATAGCTGTTCGAAGTTTTCTACTTGAGGGATTTTTTTTATATGCAGAGCTCGCTAAGCCATTCAGAATCAGAACTTTATTTGCTTTGAATGAAGGTACAGGTCTTCTTCTTCTTGTCGTATCGATGTTCCTTGGGTTCCTACCATATTACACGGTTTGGGCTCAGTAGGTGGCCACGTTTATTGCAGCGACAGATGCGATATTGAGATCGTCAAGAGTGCAGGTAAACGGACACCTGCGACACTCCAGCAGGTGGGGCAAGGTACAGGTATAAGATGTACATAAATTAATGAGATCGGCTACAGTCTGCCTTACGGCGTGCAAATTATTACATAAATTAAAATATTAATACATACAAAATAATGTCAACAAAACAAAACAGAAATTAAAGTGAAGTTAATTAATAATATTATAGTCTTACATGGTAAAATTTGCAATTAATTAAAACAATCATAATCTGGATAAATTCATATAATTTAGAAAGTCTTTCACTGAATTAACACGTTTGCACAGTATTGGTCCCTGCGGTCATTTGTAGTAGATCTTTGACAGTCGACAGTAGTTAGAAATCTGAAAGTCTGACAACTAGTTTTACCAAGGGTTAGTTGATAGTTTTAAAAGGCGAAGTTTCAGATCTTTTTTACAAATATCCAGGACTTCTCAATTTCAGAAATGGCAACCCTAGTCGGGGTTGAAACCCAGTACGACGTTAATTTTAGTAATGCACACGCAGGGACTACATATTTTTGGGGAGTAATGGAAAGGTGTGGGAATAGTGAGGTGATATTTATTTTTCGGGTAGTTTTATGATGATGTTTTTGCCGAATAAAAGTTTGGAATATGAGTTTTCTCATGCTATGCTGTCTGAGAATTCTGTCTATGATAGGGTATTTTTTAAAGAACATCGACGCGATACGCAGATAAGATTGGCGAGCAATACTACAATATAATCCAAAATTAGGAATATAGGGGATGTAATATTATCAAAAAAGACGATGGATAGACTGCATGAAAGATGATGATGAGAGAGGAGGTGACTACTGAGATGAAGAGTAATAGAGAGGTATAGAAGCAGAAGACATGCTGTGCCGACCCCAAATGAAGTGGGATAAGGGTTAGAGAATAATGATGACTAAAGACATAGTAGACAATGGGGAAGACCGTTAAAAACTCATTGTAGAAGGCGCCACCATAGCTAAGGTCCCAATCTGACCAATGAAGTCAAGCTATTTCGAAATATAAAATATAATTAATTTCATCATAATTCATATCGTCTCATTTAGTTTTAAGTAAATTTTATATTAAGTATATTCAAATTGTATTACTTAATATTCCGTTTATTCATTTATATACATATTATTTACATTTTTAAATATTCTAATATAAAATAATATCAAAAAACATTTAAAAATATAAAAAATAGTAAGCCACCAGCACTGGGAACAGGGTCCGAGCTGCCGGTGGTCAGGGCTCTTGAGAGAGGAACCTCCTAACAATACGCGCCGTGTTCAGGAGTACCGCTTTCTGAATCAAGCCCTTGATCCAGCTGCCAAGCGCGAGTAAGTATTACTTTATTATTAAGATCTGAGAACATTATGTTGTTGTCTCATGGTGAATGCTGCGTATACCTATAATAAATAGGCATACATACCAGCACTTTATGTTATTTTTATTGTTTTAAATTAATTCTTAGTATGTATTGCATACTAAGAATTAATTTATATAAAATGACATTCCCAGATTTTTAACCAATGACTATGCTTGGAACCAGCTATGCTAGCGCCATTAGTTTCACAGATGCCATTTCCATTAGAAGACTAATGAGGATAATCTGAAAAATATTAATTTTAGTGTGTAGTCTCGCTTTAATGTACTAGGATACCTATATTCCTGCACCACAGATATTTACCAATAGGTACACCATCAATAAGATTTTATCTCCTTTCCTTCAACAGAACATACATGTACAGATCCACTTCCTTTTGTGGATTTTTACAAAATTACGTAAACACTCTGACCTAAAGAAAAATACTTTTAAAAGCACTTTTACGTACTTTTAAACCTTATTTAAGCTTATCAGCACTTGAAATCAACAACGAGCAATTTAACGGGCCTTGTCTCCAAATATAAGGATTCACCTCCAACACACCGACTTGCCGAGCCAGTGGCTGGCTCCAGTGTACTTGCCAAGCCAGTGACATGTCCCTGCAACTTGCAATATATTGCATTATTGCCACACTTGAACAGAAACCAGCTTCCCATGAACTGGGCGTTTAAACGAGCATTTTCGGATGAATTATTTATAAGGTAGAGGGGACCGCTGTCGGTAGTCATTTGTTTATTTATTTATTTTAGTTTACGTAGTAGTAGAAGTGTTTTAGAAGGTTGACCAACGATGGCGTCCTGACTTCGGACAATGAACTTCAGCCCTATCCCATCCGAAGCCAAAGATTTAATATGCGTTTCGTATGTCTTCTATCATTTTGACCTTCAAAAATTGCTGTTTCTTTAGCGTAATTTGAATACTTGACTTTTGATTGTGATCCCCTATACTTACTTCCTACATAGGTGGTTATAGCACTTGTGGCTGGCCCCAGTTCAGATGGCTGGAAGGTGTAGACCAAGATTTAAGAACTGTTGGAGTGAGAAATTGTAGAAAAGAGGCTAGAAATATAACACAATGGAGAAATATACTCGACCAGCCCGGCGGGCTGTAAAGCTTCAGATATGACGATACGTATACATAGAAGATAGTCCGTAGATAAAAGTCGCCTTAGATACTCCAAATGATAAAAAAAATCATGGTCATCAAGCAGCAGTAGGTAACCTTGTACGACATCCGCCATCTTGATTGAACCTAAATTATAAAGCTTATAATAAGTGTTTTATTTATTGCTTCAAATCACTCACAAAGGAAATGAGAAGTAGCTGTAAAATACAGCAATGAAAGAAAATGTCATTTCAGTTTTAGTGCTATTCTACTTTAATAGTTTAGAAAAGAGAAAACTTAATACAGTAAAATGGCTTTAATTTGCGAGTAAAAGTATTTATGATTTATTCATACATACACAGCCATACATAATACATAAACTAACGCCTTTCTCCCATGGGGATAAGCAGAAACTACAGAAGGCCACCTGCTTTTAATTTAATTAATAAGTATGATTTATAGGAGCTAATAATGGGTCCCCTCACCCTACTCATATCACTTTCAATAAAATGCACCTCTTGACAAATTACCGTGCTTAAATGCGGTGTGATGAGTCGGTCAAAAAAACTTAAGTAATCAAGTTTTTACGTATTTTCCCTACGAGGTAGTAAAACTCTATAAGCTTGTAGAAGATTGTAGTTTTATATATAGTTCTGGGACCAGCTTATGTTAGTACGTACATAGTGTACGTACACAACACCAAGTACCTAATCCGGTCAACCAACAAGTCTCTGGTACCTAAGACATCTATGTAGTAAAGACTTTCTCGTAGAGGAAGACCACAGGAAAGATGGATGGATTGTGTGAGGAATGATGTGAAGGAAAAAGGAGTAAATGATAGCGTGACGGTTGACACGGGAGAATGGAAGAAAAAAACGTATTGCGCCGACCCTAAATAACATGGGACAAGGGCAGGAAAATGATGATAGAACCACTTTCTCGTAGGCTTTGCAGTTTAGCTTTTTGCAGAGTAACATCATAAGTCATAACTTTGTAGATTATCTCAGAGTTGTATAGTTATATGGAGATCCATGATGGTCTGGCTCTTGTGATACATGAAATCCTAGTACAAGAGCCAGGACCACTGATGTTTGTGAGTAAAGATTTTTTTTATGAGAGATTTAGATAAAACGATGAAAAGTGTTAAAAACTCTAACAATATTCTCTTCTTAAAATCAAGCTCATGATTTCAATAATAAAATGAAATGATAAGGCGATTACACACACAAATCAGCCGTCCTACATACAGATTGGCAGCGCCAAGCTTCCATACTTGTCCTGCTATTGGGCACACGCCTTATACAGCAGCTGGACTTACGAGGAAAATGCGCAGATGACATACATGCAAAAAATCACGTTTGTAGTCTATGGTGCGCGTTAAAAAAGTGGTGGAAGCTCCTCGAACATGTGGAGAGAAAGTGGTTAAGAGGAGAGGTGACTGATAGACCGAAGATTATTTGAATTATTTCGTTAAAGACTGAATTGTGACAGAGTAGTGAGGGCGCCCTTTGTCCTGGATTGGGGCAATTCAGAATAGTTAGACTAATAGAATTAACAATGTAGTTCGCTAAACTTCTTTAGACAGCAAGCCAAATACGATCACGTTACGATAAAACTTCATCTCCACGAAAAAGGCTCGCCAGTCAGCTATATTAGAAGTAGGTTCACCTTGAAATTTGGAATCGATTGAAGTTCATAAAATATTCCGGTCATCACTCCTAAATAGCGCTGAGTCGACATGCTCTCCATAATACATGTTCTGAACTCAACATCGAACTCAAGATGTGACATTTAGCTACCACTCGCGTACTTCCATCAGAAGAACCGCTCCAACCAATCAGTTGGTCTTTGGGACCTTTTTGTAGTTCACTAAACTTTCAAGGTGGAGTTTTATTAGTAAGTTTTTTTTTTAACGTACTCGTAGTTGACATAATCAATAATAGCTGTTATGTTAGGGTAGGGAAGTACTGAGTGCTTGATAGATTAGTAGACGTAGCTAATTTACCGACCTATTATTACATAGAAAATAGAAATAGAAAATTGTTTATTATCAAGTTAATACATAAGCAGGTACAATTATACACAAGAGATGTTTCAAGTGGCTTAATTTTTTTTTTTTTTTTGTTTAAAATGGGCCTGCTCTTGATATAATATTACCTAAAACTTAGTTAACATAGTGTTGTTTTTAGTTAGCCCCATAGTAGATAGTTAGTCAGCATCGGGGGTTCGGAAAACATACATCTATGTACATCAGAAGTAGTGGTACCTGCCTACATAGAGTTGCCATTAGAGAATCTGTAGCATATTTGGAATATCTGTTAGATATATAGACTGGCTTCTATAGAACTGCTCTCTCTATATATATGTATATTTGACCAAAACCCATAAATCTATAAGAAATCAATACTACAGTTACATCTTTCTATATGGCAGAAGGGGTCTCCTTCAAGAAAACCACCTTCACCATAACGTAGGCGTTACCGCGAACTGTGATGATTTGGCATCGGTATGGACAGGTATATAAACAGGTATGACCACATAAGGTGATACCGGAACCGGTTTCAGATTATATGAGTTCATATAATGTTGACATTACTTGTTGACTTGAATATATAACAATGATTACAAGCAAGAGGAGCTCGTGACTAAATAATAACAGCCGCTCGGGTCGATCTTTAGGTTAAGCCATGCTTACCTAGGTTGGTCCATGAATGGGCGACCACCCATTACATACCGAGTTTCCTCAGTACCTCGGTTGGTCCCGGCTGTCATTTATAGATCTTTGACAGTCGTTACAGGTAGTCAGTGGACCGAAAGTCTGACAACCCAGTAAAAATGGGTTGTGGAGGACAGACAGGCAGTCGCTCCATGTAAAATACTGATTCTCAGTTGCATCCGGTTAGACTGGAAGCCGACCCCAACATAGTTGGGAAAAAGGCTAGGCAGATGATGATGATGCGAACAAAATATCCAGGCGTTGTCAGTAGCGGCATAAAAGTTGTCCAATGAGCATGTCAGCTATAAGAAGTGGCTTAAGTTGGTACCAATATAAAACAGGTGTTAGAAATCCAGACTTCAATAAATAAAATCAATTATCAATCACACCTCTACTGGAGTGGAAAATGTTGGAGAACAAACGATTTGCGTCCATTTTCGTTAAAGATTTGAGACTGGCAAATCTTCTAGTTTTCCTGGATCTTTATTTCACCATCAAGTCGTCGCGGAACTACACAGTAGCCACTTTAATATCCATTAATCATTATTTCTTAATCCTCTAGTGTAGCCTTTTTTCTACGAATAAGTATTATATTATGATAAAAGCATTAGGTACTTGGTCTGCGACTATCAATCTACGTGAAATCATTTATATAAAAATTACGTCAGATTTCTGTCCGAAACAAGACCGAATATTACTTTAAATATTTAATTTCATGGCACAGAAAAATAATTATTCTTTTCATGAATACACCGATATATGTATTGGCTGTATAAATAGTGCTATTAAAAATTGTAATATATCTGTGGTAACAGACCTTATGTTTTTTTATTGTCTATGACTCATTTTCGCGCCAAACGTGTGACATTATGAATAATATTTGTTTATAATATAATTGTGTTGAGTAAGTAAGAAGGTAACCACTGTGTATTGTTTATACATTAAGATCTATTTTCGAGAATGACTTAATAAATACAGTAATTTTTCAGCAGTCTTGCGGTTTAGCTCCTTGAATCGCATCATCTCTTCTTGTAATTCTAGAAGTGACTCAGATTTAGAGGTATTACTAGTTATATTACTTTACTCTGTGCTTAATACTAATTACAAGAAATAATATCGCTAATCCTACTTGCCGATTGTTTTTTCATCATAATATTACCAAATTGCTGCTAAAAGCAATCAAGACACGTGATAAACTAATTCAGTGATGGCGAATCAGGTTTTTTCTTCAAATCTTGTGTTTTCAAATAAATTCATATTTTGTTTATAGCCTGATGGCCTGATGGCAGTCGTTAACTAAGAATTATTCATCGAACTTAGTAATTTGTATAAATGAATAGCTAATGAGGTGTTCGTGTTTCATTTAACGTATTTTTGTCAACAAAACCGTAGTGTGGTGAGTGTACCATACTTATTAACTATTAATCAAGGCTGAGGCGATGAACCGGGCCGTCTTATAAAAGCCATCAACTAAAACCATAGCTACTGAATCTTCTATGAAGGCCGTGACTTGACATATCACATCATTACACATGAAACTATTTATAAGTAGTCAGTACTTCCCTACCCTAATATAACAGCTGTTATTGATTCTGTCAACTACGTGTATGTTGTAAAACTTACAAATTAAACTCCACCTAGTTTAGTGAACTACGAAAACGTCCTATAAGTGTCCACTCACCTCATCTGCTTATATTGGGTGTAAAAATAGCCTTATCGAAGCCGACAGGCACTTGTTCTCCACGTCATTGCGATATTTTTTTTTTGTTCTAGACCATACCTGGGAACTTTCTAGATACGGAGATATTGGGGGTTAAAGTTCCACATTTTTTGTTCTTACCTTACTTTAAATACCTGCACGACCCCCGTACTATTCAATGCACCCAACATCACCATGATTTGAGTAGATACGTAACATTGAGTCCTATCGCAAAGTATATCACAGTTTTTCCATGACATTTCTTCGGAAAGCCATACTTAGTAACTTAAATGTCTTTGCTAAACACACAGTTTGCTTACATAACCATTCGTCTGCATTTCCTTATATTTTGACGCATTATGTTACTTCAGTTGAAGCCGCCTCAGGTCTCAGCGTTCCCGTTTTGAGCTAGACTGGCGCAGGTAGATCGATACCGCGTCTGGTCTGACCTAATTTGGGTATTCATTTTTATCCTTTACTTGAGGCAAGGTTTTTACGGATCAGAAGCCAGAAAGTCTGACAACTAGTCTTACAATGGGGTGTCGTATTACCCAGTAACTGGCTTGTGGAGATCAGTCAGGCAGTCAGTCGCTCCATGCTAAATACTAATATTCAGCTGTATCAGGTGTCAGCCGCCTCCAATATTTTGCTTTGGGAAAAGGCAGGCAGATGATAACTTAGGACAAAGTTGTTCTGGTATTAAGTTATAAAGACAAAGTAATGTGCTTTTGTTATCGTCAAGAACAAACATCTTTGAAACTCCGCATATTATTTGTACAATCCTGTTTTTACTTATCTTCAGACAAAGTTCTCTTGTTTTAGCCAAGTTTAGTAAAATCTTGTTTTTGTTGAATACTCAAGAATTACGAACAAACTCAATTCGCTCTAAGTGCTTCAGTTAGAAAGATAGCTTGTTTTTCGTGATGAAATTCTGTTACAAAAATAACTTGTCAAAATAAGTACGTACCTACGGTTGGTACAACACAAATTAGCGACATTTGACAATTTTAGCAAGGGCGTGCTAAGTAACAGTTGATAATTAATTGCCTATGTGACATATTGACAACCCATGACTCATGGATAATAACCATACGCACCAATGTATATGTACGACCCTTGTCTATTTAAAAGAACCTATAGACAATAGAATTATAATCCCTCATCATAACACGATGTCAAGCAATCTGCTTGAGGGATTATGTTATCTATTATGGATTTCTACCATAGACAAGATTCAGCTTATTGAAAAGGTAAGCCGTAATTCAGATATTACGTAATGATACACCATAGCCCACACACCCAGGTCATCACCCCCAGCCTAATTGCAATCTCCATTGCAAAACAGACATGCGCAAAACGCACAACGCACACAAATAGACAAACATAACTTTATGCTCTATGGTAGCTTCCGCGCAGTGCAACAATCAATAGTTCCGACCTAGATGAACTTTAGCGCATGCTGGCTGGACGGCACGATGACCTCAAAAGTTTCTGAGGCTCCAAGCTGGGTTTTGCGGTGATGTAAGGGAAATGTTGGAAATTGCGTTGAAATTGCAATATACGGCGATGAAATGGGTGTGTGTGGTAGCTGGAAAATTCATTGTTAGTGCAAAATAAATGCGTAAGTAAGTATAGTAAACATGCAGAATTAATTATCGAACTTAGTAGTTAGGTAGTCAGTGGCCTAAAAAGTCTGACAACCAGTCTTACCGTGGAGTATCGTATTACCCAGTACTAACTGGGTTGTGGAGGTCAGACAGGCAGTCGCTCGATGTAAAATACTAGTATTCAGCTGCAAACGGTTAGACTGGAAGCCGACCCTAATAGTTGGGAAACTAGTCTAGGCAGATGATGAGTAAGCCAGAATATCATTCTGATTGGTGTGGTGGTCGCGAGCGCTACTGTTGAGCTCACATTAAAGGGCTGTGTTCAATTTGCAGGTCCAGAAAATTTTGTTGGGGATTTCTTATAATATTTTAGATAAGCTGCCCGGACCGGGGTCGGATTCGTGCCGGGTTCATTGGGAATTCAGTTCATGGCTCGCCTTTTGAAGCATGGGTTTTGCTATGTCAGCTGGACGAGTACCTACGGAGTTACAATAGAGTAAGCTGCCAGGTATACAGGTTTTGTCACCACTGACGTGCGGCCTTGTTTTCATATGAGTAAACAATTATTACACAAAATTTTCCTGTTACAGTTTCAGCTAAAAAAAATACAATTCCAATTCACAGCTGCATCAGTTTATGAATTGTTATGACCCAAATAAGTTATTTTCGAGTACTTCAGTAACCGCAAGCTGACAATTCCGTCAGATTTCTGTGAAACATGACCGATTGGATGATGAGACAGCTTCACAGCTACGACTGGCGACCTTGGCATCAAAATCTTTAGCTAGAACTGACCAGCATTCAGTTGTAAATACGGGGTTTTCCTTCTACGGGCATAGTAGGATGTTTAGCCCTTTTAAGGAGGTTATTTTGACAGTAAATTGCATGTTTACTTGATTTAGTTGTGATTACATACTGATTTGTATCTCTATGACTCTATTGGTTTTAGAATTGATGTCTGGCAAATCGGTTTTGATAAGTTCTCCGGTTTTACTCGCAATTTCTATTTGAAAATATTAAACGTTGTTTGAGTATTCTGTTTTTGCTCTATGTTTTATTTGCAACCATAGATAATTCATAGTCATCATCATTACCTACCTACCCTAGCCATTTCCCAACTGGTTGGGTTCAGCTTCCAGTCTAACTGGATGCAGCTGAATACCAGTATTTTACTTAGAGCGACTGCCTACCTGACCTCCACAACCCAGTTAGTACTGGATAATACGATACCCCTTGGTAAGGTTGGATATACCTAAGGCTACCGGACCACTGACTATAGCTACCTGTAACAACTGTCAAAACCTACAAATGACAAACCTATAGTCATAAAATATTATATTATTGCTCAGTACTGAAATCCATTCTAATAATGATCTGTCAGAGAAATCGAATGACGCTTTTTGCCCAATTAAGGATTAGAAACCAAGAATTCATTGCAGAATTATAACCAGTAACAAATAGAGCCTATAGGCCGATTGAGCAACTTTAATAACTTGAGTCCCAATAATATTTACTGTGGCAATGTTCTTTCATCACTGCTGGGTATAAGCCTCTCCTTGCTTGTGCCAAGTTCCACGTTCCTGGGCCAACCTCATCTAGAACTTACCCGCGATGGCAACAATATCGTCAGCCATTTGCAATATTGTTGGAATTTGCTAAGTTATCGTAAGTATTATCAAACTTTTGTCATCTGCAAGTTAACAATACGACTCGTAAATTAACCCACATTGGTAACACCATTCATAACAACCTTATTACCTGCGGCACTTATTTGGTCACAACTGAACTTCACAATAACGTGCGTAATATCAGTGTGGGTAGAGCGTATTAAGATATCATAAACAACTTATTATAACTCATTTGATTTGATCTGTTGTTCAATCTGATTAATGATACTTTATTCTGGAAGTAAGTATGTTTGTAGAAACACTTTTACACATTTTTTTATCTAGGTGACGCCAGTGTTTCCTTTCCGTCTACTCTGAGAAGAAACATTGAAACAAACTTAGAGGTCACAGTCTCTTAGATAAGTCCAGATCATGTGAGGACCAAGCAGGATCTCGTCTAACATGGTCTTTTCAGAAAAGAACCTTAAGATTTCAATGAATCTGTCCACTCAGTGCACGCAATCGTCAGAATTTAAGGATCTAAAGTATTCGACGAACTATTCATAAGGTTGGACATTTGCATAGGCCTCAAAGTTCTCAAAATCTAAATTTATCTACTTTCTCACACGTCTCGTTGGTCTAGTAGTCGCAAGCTGAGCATGAGGATGGTTTAATTCCCAGGTCCAACAAAGTACTATTAGGTTTTTCCATCAGGAATTTGTCAGTAGCAGCCTAAATTCTGGATAGCTGCCCAGTTGATGGCAATAGTCTCGCCCCCTTTTACATGGGACTTAACCATTGGCGTAATGTGGGTATCCTGCACACCTCTGCCTAACCTTTCGGGGATTACAGGCTTGATAATTATCAGTTCATTCAGTTTTGTCAATCTAAATACATCTACCATCACACGCCTACTGGTACTACCTCCAGGCATCGTAAATCTCAATCATTCCTTTTACAACCAGCCTCTTTAGTTCCCGTTATCTGGTGCCTATTATAATGTTGATTGGTATTACTTGATTTGCGGTATATTTGTGGTCAAATACTGTTTGTATCTAGTCCTATTTATTGCTGGTGTAGGCTATAACAACTTTGATAGTTTCATTATCAGGAAATGAATGAGCCATTGACTTGAATGGGTCGTAAACGGAGACAAGGGTCATGAGGATGGGTCGTAAAATTTTTCTATTGGACAGTATCAATATTGATCAGATTATACTATACTGACTACGAATATTATACTTATTGACTCAGATTATTCGGTAGTAACTTGACGAAGATTGTGAAAAGTAAGTTGAAAACCTTCGTAAAATTTAACTGAAGCTTTTGACACGATGTAAACCCAGTAAACCATAGTAAAACTGTGTTTTTATTCATTATTTCAAGTATTATAACATGTATAAACCTGTGGTTACTCTAACGATCCCTTACGTACATAATAACGGAAAGTAGAAGTTCACTACCAAATATGGGCTTCCTTCATATTCCGGTCCCACAAGGCACTATCTTTGGTCGCACCTCAATTGCGATTAAAACCTAAACCGATCGACTGGTACACAATTTTCTATCATTACTTATAAATTATGTCGTATGTTGGATTATGTCATTACATATACATTTCATTGCTAAACAGTTTATAAATGAAGGAAAAAGAGTAAAACACGACATATTCTAACTTGACTCATGTCGCCTTGAGCACAGAGCGTGGATAATATCGTAAGGACACAGATGTTTGTAATAAAACTGTTATTTATGTTATGTGTGTATTTCATATTTATATAGGTGTAGGAAAACTTCTTGAGAAAACCAGAGGGCTGGGGCAAGTGGCAAATTATTTGAGAGCATTTGGTATTTCTACAGCGACTTAAGAAAAGACAAAAGTATTTTCATAAATTTTACGGTTCCTTGTGTCAATTCAATAGATTTTGGACTTATGTGTGTTCAATTTTGACGGCACAGTTGGCGTAGTGGCTGAGCGTTTGGCTGCTGTACTGCGTGTCACGAGTTCGATTCCCGCACGGAAGAAATATTTGTATGGCCTACAGGTAGTTGTTCCGGGACTGGTTGTTGGTGTATGTCAGTTTAAATGTTTGTTAACGTACCCACGATTCAGGAGAAGTTCCTTGTAAGGGGCAAAGTAGGTATAAAGAAATGTTTAGTCCCTCCGGTCTGTCTAATACTTACGCCTTTTTCTCGTGAATATAAGCAGATACGTTAGAACGTTAAAGGTTTAGCTGTTCCTATAATCCATTTGCTTCTTCCTCAATGGCATAAAATCACCAGCAAATGAGCAAGCATGGTGATTGCTCTTTTCTTTTTATGTATGAGAAGAGACCTTGGTAGCCTTAGTCTTGCAATGGCACACGAAAGTATGACGAGGAAATTAATAGTTCCTACCTTCCTACAAACAAATAAGACTTAAGAGCAGATGCAGATTCAAAAGATGATAATATAGTTATGAAGGAAATAAGAAGACAGGCAGGATTAGGGCTTTAGGTAAGAGGTTTAATTCCCAGGAAATTTCTGAGTAGCAGCTCGAAGTCTGGATTTGATTACATTCATGGCTCGCCCCCTAATCCCCTATTATATTGCATGGGACGCAAAACTGTACAGATTACTCTTAAACCTTCAATTATTACAGGTTTTATGTGGCAGAAGGATGATGTGTACGGATAGTTGCAGACTGCTCTCATGTAAGAGTCAGATCTGTGATGACTCTACTCTGTGGTTACGGTTATGGTCCGCCAGCTGACATTGTTTTATTATCAATGTTGACACATTCAGTAATGAATATTCATAATTACCGATGTAGGTACACAGAACCTGCTATTACATCATTGTTTTACTTTATAGTTATTTTATTTTGATATAAAACTGTACTCCAACAACCAGGCAAGCCGTGAACTGGTGAATAAGAGTGAGCCGTCGGGGGATCGAACTTACGACTCTCTGTTACTATGCTCTGCCCACACCCGCTGTACTGGAAATGTGACAAACACTTCCAGTTTAGTTTTTTATCAAAAACAGCTTACCGTATTTCTACAATGACTTCCAATAGGATTGGCTTTTCGGTAACTAACGTCAATCCAAAACATTTTCGACTTATCCATCATTGTTTCCGCTGATAGAAACTCACTTTATCTAGGTCCTAAGGAATGCTGAATCTATGTTTAAAAGGTGTAGGTAACAATTTTCATGAGCTTGTTTGAAAGCAACCTGAAGAAGAGCGTCTAAAGATTGCGCCACATCTCTCAGCATGGAATAACATTTTTCCATGATCCAAATCCTGTTTCATGCTCTAGCAAATGACGGTCCTGTGCGACGGATGGAGATGTGTTTCAAGTTTTCAACCCTAATAGAGAAAATTTAAGCTACTAGCCAAAATAAAATATTGGACGTTCGTGGCGCAGCGGTTCTTAGACTAGTGTGATACGAATTCGATTCCTCATTTCTCAGTAACAGCCAGTTTGGATCTGTTCCCGGCAGATGGCTTACATGGAACTGGCGAAATATGGGTGTACCTACTATACATAAAGGGTGTAAAAAGACCCTTAACGAAGCCGAAAGGCACTTGTTCTCCCCGTCAATGCGATATTTTTTTTTTCTAGACCATACCTGGGAACCTTCTCGTTACGGAGATATTGGGGGTCAAAGCCTAACTTTTTCACAAGTTTAAAAAAAAAATACATGTTTTTAAAGTAAGATTTTTACTTTAAACACCTCCACTACCCCCGTACTATTCAATCCATCCATCAGCACACTGTTCTGAGTGCGTTACATTGAGTCCTACGATAATACGTGATTTTTCACCTCAAAAAAAAAAGTCGTTTCCCAGCAAAAATTTTTGCGTAAAGTTACTTAGTTTGATGTACAGAATGCTTGGTTGACGGCTTCGTGAAGGGTCCGTTTACACCCGTATAGGTAGGTACACCTTTGCCTAACCCTTCAGAGATAACAGGTGTGATGTTATGTCTATGTAAACATGACACCGTGCCCCAAGAATGTATTCTCTTCAAAGTAAATCATCTGGCGCTGAACTATGACCTATCAGGCAAGAGCTGACAATTGAAGATCGTTCTATTGTTGTCAGGCGTCTTCCCTCGCCCACATCCTCAAATACTTTGGTACGGCAAGCGATAATAATAGGATAGGCAGGTTTGAAGGATTGACTCAGTAATTTTTAAAGGAATTAGTAGCGTAAATTCTGACATGTACTACTTCTTGACTAATTTATTTTTTAAATATACACATCATCACACTTGTAATTCCCGAGGTGTAGTAGCTATAGAACACCCATATTATGCCATAGAGGGCGAACCTATTGACATCAGCTGGTCACCAATCAAGACTTCAGTCTGTTACTGAAAAATTACACATGGGAAAACCCAATATTACTTTACCGGACCTGGGAATCGAACCCCGACAGCTCATGCTCAACAGATGCGCTTGCGACCACTAGACCAATGAGGCAGGTATCTTTGTTTAATGTAGGAATTTTATTTATATTGTTATTTATATTAAGTTGATCACTATCAGCTAATTAAATTGAATTGTGATGTTCTATATTGATTTATACAGATAAGATTACATAGATATGGTCATCTGTTATGATAAAGCTAGTTTGAGAATACCTACCTAATATAATATACTTACTCTTCACCTATTCTGTATTCCAACTGCGACCGCAAAACTATAAAATAAACACGAAACAACCCCATTTCGGCAAAAAACTAAATTAATGGAAATTTAAATTAGTTAATATCTGTCTGGTTCACGTTTAGTTACATGACAACCAGCGATTATCGAACAAACAGACAGTTTCGTGTCTAGGGGGTGTAAACAGGTAGGGGTGCCGCCAGGTGCCATGACACGCTATGTAAACTAATCGCACAAAACTATCCCGTTCCCGTCAAAAATACACGCATGATCACACCCCGGTACGCATTCATATCAAAGAGAACCAAAAACAATAGGCCAATAAAAATAATTTAAAAAGACACGCAAACTTTTTGCTGTCACACCTCAAAAATCTGACGTTTCAAAACGAACGACCATCAAATAATATACAATCGCGACAATATCCTTACATAGAAATGTGGGATGATTCCATATTCGAATTGATAAGCGTCTCGCGTGCCGTGAAGTTGGCAACGTGCTATGGCAACCAACCAATCACAGCCCGCGATCCGGACGCAGCGCGGAGGCGAAGCAAGCCTCAAAAATCCCCACCGGCCCGGCCGGTTGATCAAATCTGCGAGTTGTGTTGTGCGAGAGTCGCGTATAGTGTTTAAATTATTTATAACAAACAAAGTATTTTTTAATAATCAAATATGAGGGAAATCGTGCATCTTCAAGCCGGCCAGTGCGGAAACCAGATTGGAGCTAAGGTATGTGTTCCCGCTGTTGTTTTCGTTTAAGAGTCGCCGATACGGGAACCGTTACTAACGGAAACCGTGGAATCCGCTAGAAATACAATCGGAATTGTACATAGAGTAATGTTAGTTCGCTGATTACAGTAACTTTTATAAAAATGTAGCAAGACATGCCATTGTTAAGTGATTTTTTTCATATAAAACTAGGTCGACCGGTACTATTTTGTGTTCTTGCATAGCTCCGTTCATAATTCGGGAATAGACAATGACGGAACGGTTATTTTTCGCGCTCGAACGCACCCGTAAGGAGGGCACCACTGTCATCCCCTAACACGCATGACCAAATCCTGTATTGCACCGATAAAAAGTAGCTGATTAAATATGTGTGTAACGGTGTAGACTAGTAGATTAAAGACAATCATATTTTTTTATCAAAAGGTCAACGAAAGACAATGACATGAGAATTATTGAGATGCAAATCTTTGAAGCACAAAAAATGTCTCGACGCTACGTATATCGTAGACAGTTTTTTCAGTTTTTATAAAACTTGTTCTTGTCGATTTATTCATAGGTTTTTCCGACTATATTTTTTCAATAAAATACTTCACCGGCTATAGATCTCGATAAGAAGTTTCTAGAAAGTTCATACTTAATTATGTAGATACTTACGTACGTTTGAACAAATGCCATTCTTGCCGTCACTGAAGTATGTGGCACCATTTCATTGGTCAATACTTAAACTACGGTGATCCTACAAAAGAAACAGGTTGAGAATCTAATCACCCACGAAGTAATCTAAATAATAAACTTGTTTTAACTATTAGAGACCCGTTTTGCGACCGTAAATCCTTTTTTAATCTTCGTAGTAAATGCCAGTCATAAAAAAGGATTTTCATTTCAATTTGACAGACGTAAATCAAGTTGAATTGAGATCTCCTTTCTCCCATCACTCGTATCCGTTTATGGTCGTATAATTCAAGTCGTGATTGAATCGTCTTGGGAAGGAAGTTTAAATTGAAGTAGGAATAACAATCATAAGAAAATTGCAGGCCGAGATTGCACTGTAATTCTTTTAGACAAGTTTAGATTCAAAGATAATACAGGAAGACTAGAAGGATAATAGTTTTGACCTCTAGACACACTTGACGGAATATGACAGATGTCAAATGCGTCTATTAAAACTAAATTAAACAAAAATTTTTGACCTAGACAAGAGTTTTGTATTTCTACAATGATTTTCAACAACATTGTCATAAGCTTTTCGGTTGCTTATGTCAATTTTTGACATTTTCATTACCGTATTTTTTTCTAGACCCTCTGGAGCTGGACCGACGTGTTGCTACGTCAATTCGTCTTCCATGTCTTTCAAATCCGTCAGTCGATAACCGATAAGGCGACGTCCCACTTAGCTTAGCTACTTACCTTGCAAATTAGCAGTAATTAAAATACTTTCTTTATCAAATACTACAGAGAAACTACATGAAAAACATGCTATACGATGGTCTAACGCGCCGACACTTACAGAAACTTTTCCTACATGTTTTTTTACTTGGATTGGTTCCAATTCTTATTGGTATTCAAGCTGTGTCAGCATTACGCTTGAACAAAACAAGCCATTGAGGTCAATTAAGTAGAAGTCATCAATCTTTCTAGTTTTTAATTCAATCAAGACAATGTTTGAAACGATTACGGATTGAATTTAACAGTAAATGCTATCGTCTACGCTCCAGTGAGTGTTTTCGAAGTATTCGTGATTGCTTGTTTTGGAGCTATTAAAGTATTTAATAGAAAAACGGAGTAACCAATCACTGGCAAGGCAAACACTCACTATATGGCGAGCAGTTACAAGAAATTGAATCAGTTCTCAAGATAGCAAATGCCAAAGAGTGCAAAAGCATCCTCAATCTCCGTGACACATGTTTAAAACTTCCTAAAGACCCAAATTCCTAAAGCAGTAGCCACGCGTGCGCAGTCCTTTATTTTGAATCCAAAACAAGATCACATAAATCTTCTAACGCCCTAAAATTA
Source organism: Noctua pronuba (assembly GCA_905220335.1). NCBI lineage: Eukaryota > Metazoa > Arthropoda > Insecta > Lepidoptera > Noctuidae > Noctua > Noctua pronuba. The sequence goes on from LR999913.1 coordinate 1,100,265, forward strand.
AGAGCAACATCAATACGAAGAGCTACCAACATCAGAAAACTTAAATTTAGCCCGTATTTATCAACAAGAACCTTTTTAAAACTAACGATGTTGCACCAAAGAGTTCTCATCGAATTTAAACACAGATTGTTATTGATTGAGCAAGCTCTCATGACTATTTACGTCTGTAAGTCATTAGTTAGTCAGAAATATGAATCATTCAGTCTTGGTATTTGAATGCGAGTCAGATATATATACAGGAATACCTATAACAGCTGTATTAACATCTTAAAGAAGACTGGCGATTTTGTAAACGTATCTTATGAAGTAGGTGTCGATACGGTTAAGGAAATACCATCTAACTTTATCACAGAGATGGCGGTCTTATTTTTTATATCCTCATCATTAAATGACATCATTGACTAGTAAACTTTGCCACTATGATGCGTAAGCAAACCTTGGAACTTACTACAGCAAAAACCTTGTAAGCAAAACATACGAGTACAATATATTTAATATTACTCATCGTTGTAGTAAATGGTGTATAGTAACTATTGGCAGTGTATAAAATCAGATAGTTGCGAGCAATTTCATCCGTTCACTGCCCGAGAAAATTGTCTATGGCGTCGGTCAGTTTTTTATAAAGATCATTGTGCCGTGAATCATTTTAAGTAATTTATTGATATGGCTTTTAAAGAAACAGTTAGGAGAATTTTGCACACACCGAAATGAAACTAGATGAAATCATAAAAGTAATAAAATCGAAGTAGGAAAAGTTAGAGGAAAAGTGATATTTACAACGAAAAACATCTTATAACAAAAAGAGACAATCCAAAAATGAATTTAGAGTCTGTAACGTAAAATCTAAAACCGATTTCACGATCAATTACCGATTTATCAGACAACGAACTATAAAGTTAATAGGAACGATAAAATGCAATCAAGAGGCAACGCAGTACCAGAGAGCAATTCGTACAACCGCATTTAAGATGACCATTAAGATCTGGCTTTTCTCATCCTTAATTGTGTTCATAAGTGACCTTATCTTATCAAGCGTTTGGCAAGAGCTGAAGATTAGAGAGTTCAACGACCCGACGGCAGCCGGTCGACGCCCATTTATAAATAGCGGCCATAGTCGCTGTGGTTCGCCATACAGATGCATGCGCAGTACCGTTACCATATAACTATAATGCTCAGCATGCATATCTCAGATGGATTAACTACAGGAAGTCAGCGATGGAGCCAACAATAATATACTGTGTTAAATTCTGGAGCAATGAACTCCGGAATTTGCAAGGTCTAAATTGATTGGAAATGATGCCGAGTATCAGGCAGAAAATAAATTGAATAGCAGATACGATTACTTTTGAGAACGCAATTGTTCGTTCACATGTATAGCTAGAAAAGAATGAAAACGATACACCATTACGTAATGTTTCTACTCAAAAAGAAGCATAGCAAAAAGTCAGAGACAAAACTCTCATTCACCATGTTCAAAACTGCGAAAGTCAGACACATCGAGAACGGACTGTAAGGTGAAATCTAACACAATGGTAATAGTATTACGACCATGAAACCATTACAAGACGCCATAGTTTCCCTTCGTCTGTTCACACGATACTTTCAACTTGCTTGCTCTATCTTGTTACTCAGAAAGCAAGCCTTTCGAACGGGCCTTTCACTTTTCGCTGTTATTAAAAATCATTACAATGTCATCTATGAAAGTCTTGATGAATTGACGTATTGCGGATTGGATTTTTATCGTGATTTTTATGCAATTAAATAAAGACAGTATAACAGACATTATCTACCTTTTTGGACATGCCAAAGTCTAGTTTGCGGGACTACAAAATGCAATCTATTTCTTTTCCGCATCGTAAGAATTGGGCACCTTTCCAAAGAATCAAAATTTAAAGGTAATAAAATGTTTTATGTTGCCATAAATGGAAACTTAAATGATTTAATCCAGCTAAATAATAAAATGCTTTAAAACTAATTCCCCAAACCATTTTTGGCGATGCCAAAGAACTCAGAGACACTTTAAGAACATCCAAAATCGAAATCGATTCATTCTAAAAATACCGAACGCCTCATAAGGAATCGAGTTAATTTAAACATCCACGCTAAATAAACAAGAGTCGAAGTTAAACCCTGAACCAAAAAGGCAGCCATGTTAGTCATATTACCATATTTGTACATGTCGAGTTGTACCCACTCGCAGATGACATCACTAGGATCGGCGCGCACACGCCGCTGAATTTTAATGTACTAACAACACGACAACGATCGCTCCATACTACCTTGTGTTGCTAAGTATTTTCACCAGCAGTTCAACAAATTACGTAAGCGTTGAAAAATTGATTTACGATGCGGTAAGCTTTTAGTGAATGATCATAAAGTTCAGATTAACGCGCGAGACAATACAAGTTTCGGCGATGCCGAAAACTTGGTTCCGACTTCTGATCACCAAATTGGTAGGCGTGGCAATTACGTCAGTTAATTGCACATATCCGCAACTACGAGTATATTACGTACTTTAGTCTCGAAAATAAACATACAGTAATTGTTTCATTGCGAAATTTCGGCGACCATATGGCCGCTAGCCCTGAAATCAGGTCGCGGATTTCAAGGGGCATCGAAAAATTGAATGCTAATAAGCCGAGTCGTTCAAGACATTCTCCGCTTATACGGCAAGATAAACCAAATACGGGAGGACGTGGGCGTCGCCGTCGTCGAGGCGAGCTATTGTGCCGCCGTCATAACTCATGCCATTGTCTTGCGTAACCCTTCCCGAAGTTGAGCGTTCATTAATGATGTATTATGTATCCTGTCTACCTTATACGACGGTTCATTGAGCTTTATAACCTTTAGAAAACTACATTTGAATAGAATCACGAAAGTGTCCATTAAAACTCGAACGCCATTCGCTAGGGACGACTCTCCCGTGATATTAACACGACGCAGAACCGGTTGGAAAGTAGCGTCGGCGCACTTACAAATAGTCCGCCAAGAGCTTTCGTGTAGGCATCTTAATTGACTGCATTCTATACCGCGCTCACTACACCACTGCTTTCGTTCCGCTAACGGTAACACTTTTGTTCCAGTTCTGGGAGATCATCTCCGACGAGCACGGCATCGACCCCACCGGCGCCTACCATGGCGACTCGGACCTGCAGCTGGAGCGCATCAACGTTTACTACAATGAGGCCTCCGGCGGCAAGTACGTGCCGCGCGCCATCCTCGTCGACCTCGAGCCCGGCACCATGGACTCGGTGCGCTCAGGACCCTTCGGACAGATCTTCCGACCGGACAACTTCGTGTTCGGACAGTCGGGAGCCGGTAACAACTGGGCGAAGGGTCACTACACAGAGGGCGCCGAGCTAGTCGACTCTGTACTTGACGTAGTACGCAAAGAATCCGAATCCTGCGATTGCCTACAAGGCTTCCAGCTCACACACTCACTTGGCGGTGGTACCGGTTCCGGTATGGGTACACTCCTTATCTCAAAGATCCGTGAAGAGTACCCCGACAGAATCATGAACACATACTCAGTCGTCCCCTCACCCAAAGTATCAGACACCGTCGTCGAACCCTACAATGCGACTCTCTCAGTTCACCAGCTCGTAGAAAACACAGACGAAACTTACTGTATCGACAACGAGGCCCTTTATGACATCTGCTTCCGCACACTCAAACTATCCACACCCACCTACGGCGATCTCAACCACTTGGTCTCCCTCACAATGTCCGGTGTCACCACCTGCCTCAGGTTCCCCGGTCAGTTGAACGCTGATCTCCGCAAACTTGCCGTCAACATGGTTCCCTTCCCCCGTCTTCACTTCTTCATGCCCGGTTTCGCTCCCCTCACATCCCGCGGAAGCAGACAATACCGCGCCCTCACCGTGCCCGAGCTCACGCAACAGATGTTCGACGCCAAGAACATGATGGCGGCATGCGACCCGCGCCACGGACGTTACCTGACCGTGGCCGCCATCTTCCGTGGACGCATGTCCATGAAGGAGGTGGACGAGCAGATGCTCAACATCCAGAACAAGAACTCGTCGTACTTCGTGGAATGGATCCCGAACAACGTGAAGACCGCCGTGTGCGACATCCCACCTCGTGGTCTCAAGATGGCCGCCACTTTCATCGGCAACTCCACCGCCATCCAGGAGCTATTCAAGCGCATCTCGGAGCAGTTCACCGCTATGTTCAGGCGCAAGGCTTTCTTGCATTGGTACACCGGCGAGGGCATGGACGAGATGGAGTTCACCGAGGCGGAGAGCAACATGAACGACTTGGTGTCCGAGTACCAGCAGTACCAGGAGGCCACCGCCGACGAGGACGCAGAGTTCGACGAGGAGGCCGAGCAGGAGCTTGACGACCACCATTAGAGGGCGCGCGCCGCACTCCCATACACGTAGTACATTGCCATTGTATTTACTCGTTACTTTATGTTAAGTAACATTAATGATTCCTACGATGTGTTTTGTTTTGAATGAAAAGACATGCTTTCTAACTTTTAACAGAACGCACGACTAAAACCCCGGATATGACATTATGCGACTCTGGGCATATATTATGTAATTGTATACATTCCTAGTGATCCCTGCCTGGCCTCGTTGAGAGCAAGATCTGAACATTTCTAAGGCTGATAGACACTCATTATGTATTTATGATAAAGTTACAATGTCTCCAAACATGGGCATACAAAGAAAATTTATAGAGTGCTTCAATAACCGAAGTTTTATTACGATTAAAATTGTTTTCAACAATATAATTTAATGTATATAATAAAGATTTTTATTTATTTGATTGTTTCCTTTCTATCAACTCCATGAATCAAGGTGGACAAGAGTTACGTCATTATTTACTTAAATAAAAATATAAGATTCTAAGAATTAAATGATTTAGCCGAAGGTAGCTGCCGTAATCCGCTGATGATATCAACAAGACAACAACAAATAACAATTTATAATACACGACAAAAAAACAACTTTGGAAGCCATGACATAATCCACAGATAAGATATTCTATTATCTATGACCAAAAATATCACGACCTACATGGACATTGGACACGTAGCACACAAGTAAAAAAATACTGACAATAAAATCCATTGTTACTACCAATTATCTTAAATACCTATTTAAGTCAGAGAACGATTCATTTAATAACTTGGTAACAGTAAAAAAGTAGGCACAACGCACCTGACATCATCGCCTTGGTTTAAATATAGAAATGCACTTATACGGCGGCCATTTTGAGTGGACACTGTCAATTGCCGTTATAGCCTCTATTTGTACTAATAAACGAATTAGATGGGGGCAGAGAGGTATCAATTTAAATTAGTCAGGTGATATCTGGATGATGTCATCGCATTCGTCATAAGCAAACAACTTATGTCATGTGGGTTTGTGTGACATTCGAACACTAAGATTACGTTGTTGTTCCATTTATGAATGATTTTATTTGTGGTTTTCTAGAGGTCCTTCCTTTTGGATTTAAGTCTTTAATCATTCTTACTACTCAGTAATAATATCTATTACTCGTACTTCTCGTTCTCAATCCTCTTTAGGTACTTTTGCTTACCTACCTACTTGGACGATCACGGAAAAAAATCACTTCTAAACTACCAGACTTACTATAGCAGAATGTCAAGATAGGTCTCAACAATAATACTTATCTGGGAATTTGATTAATGATACCGCAGCAGGGTCTGACGTAGAGCAAGCAGCAATTGTTTCTTTTTTGTTGACACTGCGGTCACCTAAAAACGTCTTCGATTAAGACCAAAATAAAAGTAAATGGGACCCTGCCAACATTTTGACAGCTTCCGAATTTGAAAAATGGATGCATTGAATTTTGAGACATAGACATTACGCGAATTAAAAACGAAACCAGACAAAACAAAGGAGGCTGCAGATAAAAAAGTCTGAGCAAGAAATTTTATAAAGGATCATGTTCGTCACACTCCAATGCTAACAGTAACAACAATAAACAAATGTGGGTACAGCGAATTGTAATTAGTCATGTAAAAGTTTTGTGAACTCTGAGAATTATCCATCATTAAGCAGTTCTCGCCATTGACCGCTGTTAGATCATCAAAGTCTAGGAATTCCTAGAGCAGCTACAGTAACCAAAACAAGAGATCATGCTACTATAACCTGTCCCCGAATTAGGCTAGGTAATCAAATTAGTAACATTCTAACCTCAAGTCAATTTTAAGAATTCATTCAAGCAAGGAGGTTCTACAGGGTGTAAACGGACCCTTCACGAAGCCGTCAACCAAGCATTATGTACGTCAAACTAAGTAACTTTACGCAAAAATGATTGCTGGGAAACAACTTTTTTTTTTGAGGACAAAAATCACGTTTTACGGTAGATCTCAATGTAACGCACTCAAAACATTGTGCTGGTGGATGGATTGAATAGTGCGGGGGTCGTGGGGGTGCTTTAAGTAAAAATCTAACATTAAAACATGTATAGCAAAAAAAACTTGTGAAAAACTTCGAACTTTGACCCTCAATATCTCCGTAACTAGAAGGTTTCCAGGTATGGTCTAGAACAAAAAAAAATATCGCATTAACGGGGAGAACCAGTGCCTTTCGGCTTCATCAAAGGTCTTTTTACACCCTTTGTATCAACTAAAAAGGTTGCCGTTACGAAAAGAAAGGAAATTGTTGTGAATCCCGAACCCTCTAACACTACAGACCATAGACTAAACTGCACTAATCCAAAAATAGAGACTGATGCATAAAGTTTTCATAATAAAGTGCACACATTATTATAGAATGACAACATCGTAGATAAGCTGACATTCTGCGACAAATGGGTCACAGTTCTCGGACTTACGTACCTAAAACATGCAGTTATGTATCTAGGCAGAATTGTTGGTCTTGAAATTATCATTTACTATAGAAATGTAGGTTTTTACACGTAATTATGCGTAGGAACATGCGTAAGATAATTATTAGATAGTTTTGCTGTCAGCCTAGTTATTTTTTGTAGTAGTTGCATATCTGTTGTAGCCTTGTAGGTAATGGTATGTTTATTGCCGCTGCTTATAGATACCTAGTTCATACTTATAAACCACTTGTATTATTGGGTCATTAATGGGTTGGATTGATTTACTAGTACTTGAGAATTATACATTAGAGCCTACACGCACTTGTATAAAAGAAAGTGTGCCGCGGGGTCGGCACTGGGTCCTTTTCTGTTCGGGTGGAAATCGAAGCTCATAACAGCCCGTTTTCTCTCTATGTCTTAATAAAGCACTCGGTCCCAGTTATAATCACGTTAATCACTGTCAGTAGTGTTCTTAGGTACCTCTTAAGTGCAGGGTTTGACACACCAGCAAATGGCCGATGGTCTGTCTGTAGCACCGCATTTCCACAAAGTGTTGTTGTTGTTTTAATCCCATATTACCGTAACTACAGTCGCGCTGAACTGTGTCATCCACAAAAAAGTCCGTAAGATACCTACAGATAGTAAACTATTACACGTTATTATCTCATTACTAAATTGTGTCAATGAGCGGTCATTTCAATGAACAGACAGGCTTTCAGTTACATCACAGAGTGGCTTGGTGACCCAAATCGACTAGGAATAGAAATTGTGTGAAGATACTGTTCTATTGCTGGACACATCCTCCGCTCATGTAGAGAAGGAACGGGCTTCCACCAGCCAAACTCAGTCAAGGCGGGATTCCGTACTTGATTCCTTTACCTTTAAAAACTTAGGAATATAGTTTTACTAACCTAATGAAGTAGACCAGAGAGACCTTAGGTTGGATGCAGCCACTACCAAGTTTGAAAAAGGTCTGCTCAACAACGTTGATAATGCAAAGGATATTGTTTTAAATTGTCAAAATGAAAGGCAAAACGATTTTGAGTGTTTTACGCAATTAAGTAGGTATTGTAAGGTTTTATAGCTTACAACCAACCTTAAATTAGGCAGGCTGCTTATGCATTCGGATTCCCAAAGAGTTTTTAAGGGTAATTTAGGAAAATAATAGTTTTTTGTCATGGCACTGATTGTCTATTGAGTTTTATTTTAAAAAAACGCGTGGGCTGTTCCTAAAATATACAGCTAAATCGCTGAAAGCCCTTTTATTTGAAGGAGACCACTTTGGTAAAAGTTCTACTTTTTTTTTCAGATCGGAAGTCATCAAATGACCCCTCCTGCTCTGGGCGGAGTGGAAGGGAGTGTTAGACTTGTACTGACTAAAACCCATCCATGTTCCTTCTTTGCTCTTTGTGTTCCAGGGCCGCGGTATCTCTTTCGATCAGTCTCGCAGCCTCGGCAGGCATCGGCCCTTGCGAAATAAAATGGCTTAAAAAAAAAAATGGCCGTACCTTCCTCGCCCGCAGGTTGGTCTACAGTTTTCAATTCATTCATTCATTCATCTATCGATGGTGTTTTCTAATTCATTACTTTTGCCCGTCCTTACCCAAACACAGCAGGATGTCCCATTCATTAAAACAAACACTTATCTTCGGAACATAAAAAAAAATCTCGCATCGCGAATAAGCATCGATAAAAATACACAACGGAGAATAGGTATTTACTTTCTTTATACATACATTTACTTTCACTTTTTATTTATTTACTGTGTACAGTTTTATTTACAAGAATTATTGCGGTTAAATTAACTTTCTCGACTAATTAGTAATGCACATGACGTTTTTGTTTATGATGATTACTTATATGTCATTTTGATCAAACTTGACGTCATAATCAGGCTTGACCGGCGACGTAGAGATGTCTTGATGAGACTGGCAGCCCCTTGCAACTTACTGCTTGCATTTATGAACAGCTGCAAGATGCAGGTGTTGCAAATCTCCAGCTGTCAACTTGCTGGCTTTCAAACTTCAATCAGCCTACAAGTGAGCCTGCCCATAGTGCCCATGTATGCTAGCAATCAGACATCATACTTAGATTAACCTGACTCTGTTATTCTTTGGGTTTTAGGGTTCTGTACCCGGAGGGTAACCAACGGGACCCTATTACTAAGCCTCCGCTGTCCGTCCGACTGTCTGCCAGCGGGCTGTATCTCATGATCCGTAATAGGAAGACAGTTGAAATTTTCACAGAATGTGTAGTTCTATTTCCGGTATAACAGCAAATAAAAAAAAACAAAGGGGACTGCCCTACTACGATGGTACGGTGCGGAACCCTACATGCGCGAGTCCGACTAGCCGGTTTTTTTCTTTACAGGTAGCTGAATTGCCCGCAAAAAAAACCATAGACAAATTACACCGTGAATGAAATAGTTGTTCTTAGCAAGGCCACCGAATTTAATAAGAACCATCATGAGAAATGAAAACACGGAACAGAAAAAGATGAAGATCATTTTGTTTTTCGTACATCTTGGGTTGAACAGAAGACATTATTCAACATGCATTTTATTATCACCGAGTATCAGAGAACTTTGTCCGACAGGTTATCTTAACACCTCGAACATAATTAACGTTTATGTAAGCAACTAATTATTGACCTATACCTATTTCTAGTTATTTAATTTATTAGTCATGGCGGAAATCCTAGTCTGCAACACTATCCGTTCCAAATTCAAACTGCTTAAATTTTGACAATATGTCCGCATAAAAAAGAAGGCTTTTTGTCTATGGTCGTTATTAAGAACGTATCTTATGGGTCAGTCTTGAAACGAATCAATTGTTTTCACTGGTTTCACCGTTACAATTTGATTGTAACCGGCAGCTTTGCTAGACTGTAATGGAATTCAGAATGATATTGTTGGGTCAGGGGCCTGGTAATTGTGGAATTGGAATAGTGGAAATCATTGTAGGCCGCTTTTGAATTGCAAAATTGATAGAGTTGGATGTAGGGCTGAAGTAAGACGATTTTTAACTTAAGGTGGAATTGCCAGGGTATCCCGCTAACTTTCTTAAGTTTTTTGCATTTTGCAGGTCAGTGTCAGGTTTTACGTTGATGAAAAATGAATCGCACAAGTAACACGTGTGTAGTTACAGAATTTTATTATAATCATTAAAATTATTGATACAACCCTCTAAGTTTATTTAAACCCATTGAATGCCTCTTTCATGAAATAGAAATAAACCTGCAAATTTCGGTCACTCACACTCAGAAATTATCCTCCTTTAGGCACTAAACTTTAAAACTTACTAAAGAGTATCTAATCATTAATTTAGTACTAATCATTAATTTGTTCTGCCCCATGCTAAACTAATATAATTATAATGTAACGAAATAGCTGAGCTCTGGTTTTGTGCTGATGGCAAAAAGCTCACCCCTATAACTTGGGACGTGAACATTACATATCTGGCGAAATGTGGGGTGGAGATAAATTAAAAGTTCAACTCTACCTAACCCTTCCGAGATTACTTTTTGCAACATTTAACACGCTGTTTTACTAAGTATATACTACTACTAAATATGAATGTGAGCTTTGTTTTATTATCTTTGTCTTATTACTATTTATGTATGCTTTCATAAAAGGTATTTATTTTAATTTAAATACCGAGATTACTTTACTGCATGGCCACTAACCTCGTCTTTGTGAGAGGGAGTGGGCTGCAGTCCACAGTGCGAGCTTGTGGACTGCACTTAGCGATCCAAAATCCTTCAACATCGCTAGTTGCCATAGCCTTGTTTCTCGTAGTTAATGTATTTCGTAGAACACCTAGCAACACTAATAACGTAGGTGTCTTGTCTATGTCACTTGAGGGCGTCGATCCAAGGCTGCTAGTGACTGAATGAATGACGTGGCTATGTGCAAGATTGGTCTTGTTGCTAGTAACTGGTTTTTATTGAACACTCTTTCCTATTTGTAAAGAGGATCTGCATCCAGGATATGAAGAAAGAAGCGAAATAGGGTACATTAATAAGAACTTATGAAGATCTATGCTTTTTGAACCAGTCTTAACAAGGCGTATCGTATTACCCAGTATTAACTAGGTTGTGGAGGTCAGATAGGCAGTCGCTCCATGTAAAATACTGGTTTTCAGCTGCATCCGGTTACACTGGAAACCGACCCCAATATAGTTGGGAAAAAGTTAGGCAGATGATGAGGAAGATCTATGCTGAAGTGGTTTTGGATTAGGCAACCGATCCGGCTATCCGGTAAGAATACCTCAGGGGCCATCGATGGTGGCCGTGGGAATCTGTGTTATTTGCTGTTAATGAGAATAGTCCCTGTCATAACGTCAGGGTAGCCCGCGAAATTCAAATTTCCTTAAGTTTTTTGCAATTTGCAGATCAGTGTCAGGTTGTATGTTGATTAAAATATGTTTCGCACCTTAACAAATATGGTTTAACTGAGTTATATAATCATTAAAATCATCAATACAACCCTCTAAGTTCATTTAATTCGATCAAATGACTTTTTCATGAAATAGTCAATTACAAACAGGCGATAGTACAGGCATTATTATTTATTAGACTACTTTACGAACAAAACCTAAAACGTCAATCAAAACCAATATTTCCAAGGCTGTTTGTTGCTAACTCCACACGACGACACCCACACTGCGCTTACGCCGATTCCCGAGCTACAGTTTTTGTCCACAATCACACTCGGTTTCACTTATAAGTATTGTATTGTGTTACCGCTGTCAAACCGAATACTATGTGATGTAACGAGACACAACTTCACTTTTACAACCACTTGCTTATGTAAAACTTGTAAGTGTGATTCATATTTTTACCATGTAGGTGGATTTTGTGAGGAAATCCACGATGCCTTAAACACAAAAAAGCTCGAAGTGCATAGATTACGTTCGTGCCTTAGTTCAATGAAAATAAGAGTGAAAGTTGATGAGACTAATCTCAGGATACCAAGACATTCTGTAAAAACATTCCCTTTTTCTATGGAAAACTCAATAGGTACCGAATTTACTCAACTTTGGAACTAGGAGTAGTAGGAGTCATAATGTGAGTGTGTTTGAAATGGCTACCAATACTGTTAAGTGTGGATACGGAACTCGATAACTGACTTTTCACCAGATAGCTGAAGTTCAAGACATTCTCTAATAGCTGAATAATATTAAGAACTCCAGACGAAAAGCCCTACTCCTCTCTCCAACCATGTTGTGGCCGACAGGCTCCACAATGTACCCTACCACCTTTTTTAAGTTTACTTTGTGATATGCTGAGTATTGGCTCCAGAAAGAAAATGGTTAACACACTGCAGACGAAGATGTCATCAACAATTCAATAGTAACTAATCTATCCTCCGAACAGTGGCCCTAACAACTTTACAAAGTAATAAATCATCTTAGAAACAATTGACAACTAATATGAAAACAAAACAACCAATTACCTTTAATACAATAATGAATAATAAAGACATCCACTATGTCATTACACCGGGCTCTAAAAATACTCGACTTGATGACATCACTAGCAAAGCTGTGACCACACTAATAAAAACTCAAAGTAATTATTTCCAATAGACCAGTTACAGGCCATTTTGAATGGGCAACAGGAAGATGAAGCTACAGGCCTAATAACTGCGGAAGGGCTGTTACCCAATCCAAAGCGTAGATCTCTACGGAGAAGAATGGGCAAGAAACCCCACAACTTCTTGAAGAATACGAAGAATCGGCATACTGCATATAAGCACTAAAAGTGAAAAAGACGTCTTTTGCCATTCCATACCGTGTCGCACCATTCGATTTTAGTGCATTAGGGTAACATATCGACATGGTCGTAAAGCTCTTTGCCTCGTTGCTCCAAAGTCCAATGGTCGCAAGCGCGACTGCTGAGCATGAGGTTCTGGGCTCGAATCCCAGGGTGGGCAAAGTGTTATTGGGATTTACCATCAATAATTTTGCAGAAACAGCCACGGAGTCTAGCTTTGCGTCGGTTGAGGACACAAGGCCCTTAAACACAACTGGCGAAATTTGGGTGTAGCTACTATTAGGTACACCGTTGTCTAATCCTCCGGGATTATAGGCTTGATGTTATGTAGAAACTTTTCTAACATTTACTGACCGTCTCGTATAAGTGTGGTCACTCCGTAAGGTTGGCTACAACTTTAGCTTGAGCGACACACTCTCGCGTGAGAGACCTTAGCTGTCAATCAACGTTGTTTGTATGTAGGCTTGTCGGCTCGCTTGTCACACCTATTTACAGAATTAAGGTTTGTGGACGTACATACAAGCCAATTGAATTTAGTAGTTAGTTTAAAAAATAAAAGTTTATTATTAGACTAACGATATGAATAGGCTACTGGAAACGATCGATATGAAAGATTCCGGAGATTACTCCCTACATACAAACTTTAGCCTCTTTACAATATTAGTGTAGATGTTAACGAATCTGTGTTTCCTACTCCTCCAATTATTTTCTAATAAGACTGCATTAAAAGCAGCAGACGGTCTAAATGTAGGTCGGTGTGAGTTGTGCAGTGACCTATGAGGAACTGCAGTTGTATTGTAATAGGCAGCGGTTACCGTTACCGCATAACATCAGGTGGGCGCCATGTTTTATTTAAATTTATTAGACCCCGTTCCATGATTTAGCGCAAATAGAGAACCATAGACAAAGTAAAAGGGCGTTTCAACCTTAAAAAGAAAAAGTGTTTTATTAGTTTTACGTCTGTAATATCTGTGTGTCTGTCTGCGGCATCGTAGTTCCCAAATGGATGAACCGATTTGACTTAGGCTTTTTTTTTTCATTTTCTGAACTAGCTTCTTTTTCATTTCTGGTCATAACAAGTAACCCCTTCAAACAATGCCATCAATAATACATAAGCTGTACCTAAATTTAAAATTACATTTCCATTACGAAAATAAACCTTTTACCGTGAATATTTAAGTTTTATTTCCTTCCCACTCCAACTGAAATAAATATAAAACATGAGGTAAATATCACTTTGCAACATTTCAGCGTGTTTACCATACTCGGCGTTACTATTACCAAACATACATTCGCTGAATGGTCGCCATATTGGATGATCGATGGCTGTAGAAAGTTGTGACTCATGAGGTTTTACGAAATAAGTTTGTATTGTGGAGGAGATGAGGTAAGTGTACATTGCTGGCTGGATGGAATGATAAAAGACTTTAACGCAAAGAGGTTTTTTTTACTAAGAGTTCATGAAAAGAAAATACCTAAGTATGTGGTGTAAATGGTGAATATTATTAGAACGAATTTGGAATATCATCTGCCTAGCCTTTTTTCCCTACTATATTGGGGTCGGCTTCCAGTCTAACCGGATGCAGCTGAATACCAGTATTTTACATGGAGCGACTGCCTATGTAACCTCCACAACCCAGTTAGTACTGGGTAATACGATACGCCTTGGTAAGACTGGTTGTCAGACTTTTTGGGCCACTGACTACCTAACGACTGTCAAAGATCTACAAATGACAGCCGGGACCAACGGCTTAACGTGCATTCCGAGGCACGCAGGAAACTCGGTATGTAATGGGTGGTCACCCATCCACAGACCAACCTACGAAAGCACGGCTTAACCTTAAGATCGACCCGAGCGGCTGTTATTATTAACCTTTCGTGTGCCGGAACTTAGATCTACACGAGACACAATGACTTTTTAATTGTGTCTGGATACTCGGCATACGAGCTCCTCATCCTATTAGAGCAAATTTTGACCGAAGTATTTATTTACAGCTACAGAGCCTGGATATGTACCCGGTTGATGGCAATAGGCTTACCTTTATTACATGGGAATTAAACTTAAAACTGGTGAAATGTGGGTGTACTACTAGGTACTACTCTGCCTTATGCTACGGGAATCACAGCATGATGTTATGTTGTCTGTATTTTTTGTGGGAATATTGTATTGTTTTATTTTCTTTTGTGTCGGTACGATCGACAACAGGCGATCAATCATTTTTCATATCCCGTTTGCCTGTCATTGGCTGTCACAGGCCACAGCTGATCGTAGTGGTCATGACCTTAGCAAAGTGTGTGGGCTTACTTATGTATCAATCAAAGGTGTTATATTGAACAGCTTGTGACAATGAAAAAAATCTCAATATGCTTCTCACGGCTTGTACTTTTATATGTATATTAAGATGAGGTCTTGACACAAACGTTATAGTGATTTAATGAAACTTTATAATGACTCAAAAGTTAGCTCACATAAAACTGCAAGATATTACTAGCAAATATCAAGACAGCTTATTTTAAATTAGGTCATTTTTGTAAGCGATTTTCTATAAACGTCTGTTTGGTCCTGGTTCGATTTTCGGGTCGGGCAAAGCGTTATTGTGTTATTTCTTTAGGAATTTCTCAGTAGCAGCTACGGAGTCTAGATTTTGTGCCCGGTTGATGGCAATAGGCTAGCCCCCTATTATATGGGACTTAAACATAAACGTTCCTTTAACCCTTCGGGAATTATAAGGCGTGATATTATGTTATGTTATGTGTCCGTTTGTCGGGAAAAATAAAATTGTTTGGAATCGAAGAAAATTACTTAAGAAACCACGCAATCTACATCATCCAACTCTCAACAATCGCCAGACATCACTAAGCGCCACAGAGTGGAGAAATTCGTACATCTCCAGTGCGAACGAACAGATGGTCAGACTGGTGACTGGTGACGCACTACTCTGTGCCTGTACTCGATACTAACCTATTTACTTGAGCTTGACAGACGGAGACAAACAATATGTCCAAAAGAAATGAAGACTGATTTTGGCGAAAAAGCTTTTAGCTCTTGAGAGATTGGGTTTGTGGACTTTTGACAGAGATTACCTACTACTAGGTAGATATAGCTCTAATGATAATTAATTAATTTGCTAAAAGGACTACAATAAAATGTCGTCAAAGGTCAAATGAAATCTGTATGGTTGCATGGGTATTTTTTCCATTGTCAATTAGCAAATTCAGCCGAACTATGAGGTTAGACTTGATTCGTATTTCTACAATGTCTCGACAAGATTGACATAAAGCTTTTCGGTAACTTACGTCAATCTATTACATTTTTGACTTTTCCATCATCGCTTTCATTGATGGAATGTCACTTTTCCTAGGCCCTATGTTTTTTTTTTCGGATTGGAAATCATCAAATGACCCCTCCCGCTCTGGACGAAGTGGAAGGGAGTGTCAGACTCGTACTAACTAAAACCCATCCATGTTCTTTCTTTGCCCTTTGTGTTCCAGGTTCGCAGTATCTCTTTCGAACAGTCCCGCAGCCCTTTCCTACGGTTCACGTATTCAGAACCCCATCATTCAGAAACTCCAACTATAGAGGGTGTAACAAGACCCTTAACGAAGCCGTCAACCAAGCATTACGTACATCAAACTGAGTAACTTTACGCAAAAAATATTTGAAACGACTTTATTTTTTGGGATGAAAAATCTCGTTTTCGACTCAAAACATTATGCTGATGGATGGATTGAATAGTACGGGGGTCGTGGAGGTGTTTACAGTACAAATCTTACGTTAAAACATAATTTTAAAAAAAAAACTTTTGAAAAAGTTAGAATCCCCAATATCTCCGTGACTAGAAGGTTCCCAGGTATGGTCTGGAACAAAAAAAATATAGCAATGACGGGGAGAACAAGTATCTTTCAGCGTCGTTAAGGGTCTTGTTACACCCTTTATCTGGCAAATTGTGAGAGTGCTACAGCTACACCTCTTCCTTACCTTTTAGGCTTTCCAGGGCTGATGATAATATATGTTATATTATTCAATCTTTTTGCAATTTTCCGTTTCCTTTTAGTACCTTTGTAATGGCGGCGGCCCGGTTGGACACGCCTAGTTTTCTCGGAACTCCAAGCCGTATCGCTAGACGCCAAGTTCCGCTCATTACTTTAAAAGGAAGTTAGCATACGATAATACCAATGAAGGAACTTTCCGCCCTGTGGTTTCCTGAGAAACATGTGCCAAGAGCGAGGTATTAATTGCCTATTCACGTTGGCTTAGTGGACCAAGAAATAAATTAGAAATGCACTGCAATACACACAAGTTGGTGATAGGCTACTACCTCCGTTGAAACCACCAAGGATGGGCCCTGTCACCCTACCCAATGATAAATTAAAAGAGGAAGATATCGCACCAGCGCACGCAAATTGTTGCAGACAAATTCAGACAATTGTCGTAATTTAAGTACCTACTTCAAGCGCAATAGCTATCTCTTTCTGTATCATACGTTCCGTATTATTTATCGCAGTCGTACCAACGCAACGTTGTGAAATACACTTCCAGGAATAGATGTTTCTCTTCATAATAGTATGATAAACTAGCTATTCTTGACTACAAAACCTCCGTTTAATGAAACGAACTACAGGTGCTGTCAAAGCTAAACTATTGCCATGGATAGAAGTGCGATTGTCAATACCGTCAGACAATCCTGGGGGCAGTACAAAGTTGTTAGCGGCTGACCAGGTCATCTTTTAACTAGGAGTATAGGAACGACGTAAGACTATCGCCTTAAAGCCAGACACAACATGAATCCTTAATTCCTAACAGATAGTGCCGGAGATAAAGATAATCTTACTATCTGTATCCTAGCTGTAAGTTTTCTTAAGAAATAAAATAAACAAACAATAATCTTTGGATAGCTAATGAATGGGGTAACCAAAAGTAATTACCTAAGAAGGAGTCATTATTGGATGGGGTCTGTGGTTCCGACAAATAGACAGGGTAAAATAAAGGGTATAGGGTATTAAATCCAATTGGTACATTCAAACTGTGTTGTCTAACTAGAAAGTAGTTGGAATGGGATTGATGGGGAAATTAGAGAAGTTCGATTAGGTAAATAGGAACTTCTACTTTGTGACTAACTTTTGCTCGCGGCTCCCGTTATGTACGGAATGTACTCGCTAGAACATTTTGAATGTAGCCTATAAAACTCGCGGATAATGCAGCTTCCCGTTAGTGAAAGAATTTTTGGAATCGGATCAGTAATGCCGAAGATTACCCGCTACAAATAAACTTACAAACAAATTCCTCCTTATAATATTACTACAGATGCTCAATCAGAATCTGTTCATCTGCTCAAAATAAGGCAGCTAATCAGAAAATACAAGATTTTTCCCATTCGAAAACAGTGACAGTCAATTCCAGCTATTAAAATTAAAACAAAACCTTTTGACAACTCTCCTTCTTGCCCTAATGCGATTAAAAAAAAACACGAAGCATCTACAAAAACAAAACATTCCTAATTTAAAAGTTTGTAAGTGCATGTCAACGACCGGGAGTGCCTGCTGAGTGTGACGTCACACGTCACTGCGGTATGGCTGCGCCCGGTATCGAGCTGGGACGCTCCCGCGAAATTGCGGACAAGAGGCGAGCCATATGGACGCCATTTTAACTTTTCCAGACATTTTCCAGCTGATTCACCACAGCCCACAAATGCCCACAAGTGCTCTGATGGCTCTTTTGGGGCTCGAATGACAGTTTTGGTTTTAAATTGCACTGTAAAATGTAGTAGGGGCTTAGGTATTAAAAAACAGGATGAGATTTTAGCCACGTTTCAAAAGATCCTTGTTGTAATGAGGCAAAAGATGGTGGTTATTTGTGATTACAATAATGTGAAAGTAATTTTGTCTGTCTGTTTGTCTGTTACATTTTCACGCCCGAAAAGCTAAACGAATTTCTATGTAAGTACATGGATAAACCAAGACCTGGATTAGTAGGTATTAGGATTTGGACATAGGATAGTTTTTATTCCGATATTATTCCCCCGTGCCGTGGGATAATTTCAGACCTTCACGCTGGCGAAGCTTCGGGCAAAAATCGTTCTATATTTATAGGTAAATTCTCTAACGATTCCTTTAAATAATTAATGCCTGATGAATTGGAGTGATTCAATCAAAATAGTATGTCGAGTTCATGATCATGAATGATGAAGTACAGTCACGAGCACCACTTTCCTAAATTTAAAAGCAATTTTCGCGAGGAATAACGATTGTAACTTGGAGATAGGATCTTATAAAAATATGAGTTCCAGAATACCATGTTCGTAACAACATGACATTTTAATTGATTTTAATCAGAACAGTAGGAGCAAAACACTTTTAAAGTGTTTACATATTGGTGCTCGTGACTGTACCAGTACCTACCTACGAAAAGTCTTGTAAAATTATATCTTTACTCAATGATATTATAAACAAAAAGAGGGCTTTACTCATTAATGATTATGATTGTGGAGAAATAGTAAGCAAACTATCAACGACGTTACTTTTTGCCAAAACGTGGGTGACTGGGTGTCTTCACGCCTCTGCCTACTTCTTTGGCGAATACAGGCGTAATGTTTTTTTATTTGGATACACCTCAAAAGGTTTTTAATTGTTATAGTACTTTTAAAATAAACAACTAACCTATTAATAATATTAACAGGAAGAAAGCCGTAGTAATAACGAGGAAAATAAATTATTAATATTTGCCCCCTATGAATTTAATTCCTTTATGATATTTTGCAAACACCCGTTTAAAAAATCGAGAATTCATGCTCACTGTAAAAATTATATTATCTTATACCTAGAAGCTCTAATAATTTTTTAGGTGTTCTATATCAATTAAATCGAATGTTATGTATTTTGATTGCGTTTTTGTTTTGCTTTTTTCGCCGGCCGGTACGGCGCCATCGCCATGACAAACCAAGCATCGCCAGTATTCGCCATCGCCAGTCGCCATCATCGCCATTCGACAGTACAGAGTTGGAATACCAACCTCACAAAAAGATACATCTGTGACTCAGAACGAAAATTACGGCATTTCAACTACGATATAAAACAAAATAAAAGCGTGTAAACGATGAATTAACTTATAATTCATTTCTTTGTACACCTTTGACTTTCAAATATGTTGAAAAACAAAAGAACTATTAAATTTATCACTAAAATGGGACGCCAATTATTTTTGTTACGTTGGCAGCCGTGGCGAGACATGGCGTCATTCGACCAATAGGAAAGCAGCTAGGAAAACTGGGCTGTTCACGTGTCGATACGTCATATCGATATTTTCTGAATTTACTAACACAAAATAAAAGTTTGAACATTGTGTGTACATTATGCATCAAAGATCTAGCAAAGACCACCGTGGAAAAGTATCGAATAAATGCAATCAACATCGAAAATCAATTTAAAAGGTTATAAAAATTGGCTGCTTAAATATCTCGAATGTGCAAAAACGAATCTTGGTGTCCGTTGCCAAATGGCAATAACGGAACCCTTAATTATAGATTTCTCCTGTCTGTCTGTCCGTATTTCACAGCCATTTTACACCGAGACTGTTGGCACCGTATAGTTGAAATGTGGAGGGCAAGTGGCTTCTATGAACTGCTGCTACACAAAGGTGGTGTTGTTACGAATAAAAAAACCGGCCAAGTGCGAGTTGTACTCACACGCACACAGAGTTCCGTAGCACCAAGCAACAGAATAAAAATATTTTGAGGGCTCATTCATAATTATGTTGTATTGTATTACATTCAACAGCAAAACTAAATTTTGTTTTTCATAGTATGTTAATGAAAAACAAAGTTAGTGCTGCAGCATATCTCAAAAACTAAACATCAAATCTTATTCAAACCAATGAATAAAAAAACTTTCAACAAAAGAAAGTTTTTTCCACATCTACATTTTTTCAGAATTTTCCTCCTCTTACTTTAGAAATTAGAGGGAGTGGGGGACACATTTTACCACTTTTGGAAATGTACAACGTGTAACAGAAAGGGTATAGTTGTTACGGGCAACGTGATTAACTGGGCTTTTTAATAAGGACCAGCCATTATTAATAATGCCCAAGAGCGTCGGGCAAAGTGATTAATTTATCACTTTTACCGGCCATTATTAATAATGCCCGACGGCCCTTGGTCCATGTTATAAGTCAGTGTTTGAGATAGCTTGAATTTATCACTTGGACCGGGCCCTATGAATAATTGCCTGCTTGTAGCCGGGCAATGTGATAAATTGGTTAGGTTAGGTTATGTTAGGTTACATTATTTAATAAAACACTATTTCATTACTTTGCCCAAGATAGGGTGGGCATTATTCATAATGGCCGGGTAAAGTGATTAATCATGATGTTTTAATCACATTGCCCAATTGAGTCGGGTATTATGAATACAGACCGGCCATTATTAATAGTGCCCGGACTTATCAAATTGCCCGTAACATAGTCATATGAAAGGATATGCTGCAGACCATCAAACTGAACAACTTCCTCCATGGGTCCAATATCGTAAATGCGAAAAAAAAAACAGTTGTCCCATACATTTGGGTCGAGTAGTTATTGAAGTTTTGTATGGGACAGCTGATAATTTTTTCGCATTTACGATATTGGACCCATGGAGGAAGTTGTTCAGTTTGATGGTCTGCAGCATATCCTTTCATATGACTAAAGGGTGTAAAAAGACCCTTAACGAAGCCGAAAGGCACTTGTTCTCCCCGTCATTGCGATCATTTTTTTGTTCTAGACCATACCTGGGAACCTTCTAGTTACGGAGATATTGGGGGTCAAAGTTCCAACTTTTTCACAAGTTTTTTTTTTAATACATGTTTTTAATGTAAGATTTTTACTTTAAACACCTTCACGACCCCCGTACTATTCAATCCATCCATCAGCACAATGTTTTGAGTGTGGTACATTGAGTTTTACCGTAAAACGTGATTTTTCACCCCAAAAAAAAGTCGTTTCCCAGCAATAATTTTTGCGTAAAGTTACTTAGTTTGATGTACAGAATGCTTGGTTCACGGCTTCGTGAAGGGTCTGTTTACACCCCGTATACTATACCCTTTCTGTTACACATTGTATATCTTTCACACGATTGACTTTGAGAAAAAATGATTTTTGGAACCTTCATGTCATTTTAAAGACCTATCTGTAGACACCCCGCACGTACAGGCTTGATGGATTTTTTTTTAGTTTCAGTTCCATGTATGGGGAGCCCCCCCTTAATCTTTTAACTTTATTATTTTTGCATAAAAATCGTAAAGCGGCCCCCCATATATGTAACTGAAGTTTGATGGGGGATTTGCGGGATGCTCTTAAAAATTGGTATTGGAGTACCCCAAATACTTTGTTTCTTAAGTCAAGGGTTAAAGAGATATCTCCCCCAACTTCGAATTTCTACAGTAAGAGGCGGTGAATTCTGAAAAAATTAGTTTGTAGAACGTAAAAGAACTTTCAACGAAAATTGGTTTAAGTAAACTTTGATATTTAGGTTTTGAGATATATGACTTTTTCGTGAGACCGCAGCAGTAACTTTGTTTTTCATTATCGTACTATGAAAAACAAATTTAGTTTTACTGTTGAGTGTGAACTGGCCTTTGAATGAACATTATAAATATTGTTATTATGTTGTTTGGTGCTTCGTTGCACCAAACTAAATAATAACAATATTTTTATCATTTGGGTGTGAGTCTGACTCGCACTTGGCCGGTTTTTTTTTTGTACGCAAATAAACCTTTAAAAACCGCATTAGACTGCCTTAAATATGATCCTGTTTCAAATATTTTCTACTCTAATAAGTTGCATCGAGCCTTTTATTTTAAATAATATTTTATAACCAATAGAATTCACGACGTTATTTATCGTCATTTAAAATTAGTCGACTTTTTAAAATCCGACACCTGTCCTATAAAAAAAGGCAAATTTAATGACTTGTCAATCATTATATTAAATTCAGTCAATGTGATATAACGAGACGGAAAATAATCCTACATGCTAAGTCACTGTCATTATCAATACAAAAAATTTAAAAACTACAAAATTAAACTCAACTACCAGTTGTTTTGTAAAGAACTTTCTATTTTTAACAAGTGACAGCTGTTTGACAGTCTGTTATTTTTAATGACTGACTGAAATAAGATTTATTGTTTTCCCAAGGAACGTATAATTATGTATACTATCTGGAATGATGACGTGCAACTCGATTCGTTCCGAGCGACAGAACTTCCAGTGTGGATATCATCTCTTTCTAATAGGATATCCAATATTTGTACTTATATTTGGGATAGTTATTATTATGGAAGATCAAAATTGAATTGGAAGAGCTGATTAAAAAAATAAAACCCATGAAAAATGCGGGGGGGGGGAACTTAGAAACTCAATACGTGGTGACCGTTTTCGCGTCGGTGTCTCTTCCACCCCGTATATATTTTTTTTTACTGGCAATGCAAGAACACTCCACTCTGGTTGCTTTCTTCCTCTTCAGTTTTTTTTCCGTCTTTGAATTAGTTAAAGTAATAAGAACTCTATGTGTTTGACATAAAGTTCATTTTTAAACGAGACTTTGATATCAAGATTATGTTTGTAATCATTCCAGTTAGTATATAAGTTCTTTGTATTATCCTCAATTCTTTGCCAAAGTGTAATCTATGAAAGGTAAAATTTGACATTGACAGTGCTTTTCCGTCGTTGAAGTAAAGGCCTGTTTGCGTAATGTATGTTTTGTTGACATAAAAGTTTTATTCTGCTTACAAAGGAAAATTACTGCGTTCGGAAAAAAAATCTATAATTAAGCAGATCATGCGATGGGATGACGCGGATCTTTTAACCGAGAAGTGCTAGTTGCCTGATAACCAAATAAATGGCTAATGTAGAAGAAAATTCAGGTATATGATAGGCTCAATTTTTTTCTGAAAGCTTTATTTCTTAATATCAGCTTGGACTGTATTAGTGAAGCCTTTTCCTTCATAGTACTTTTGAAAATAAACGAGGTTTATCTACTAAAACAAATCTGTGTTCTTCGTATAGTTAAATTTAATAAGGATAATAACATGTTTTTACGTTTACGTGCGAATGTAAAAAAAAAAAATAGGTATATTGCCTCGCCTCTCAAAACTATTTCAAAAGTATGTCGCAATGCGACAAACTTTATCGATATTTCACACTACTGGTTTCAGGACAGCACTATCGCATCCGTAGCTTAGGTCGATCGGACGAAACGGAACAAAATTATTCTTCAAGCGACCACGAGAGTACGTGGTGCGTGCGGAGCAGAAAAACAAATTTTTATAGTAACTAAGTAAAATAAGTTCATATTAAACAAAATGAGGGAAATCGTGCACATCCAAGCCGGACAATGCGGTAACCAGATTGGAGCCAAGGTAAGCTATTCTTTTGTTTCTCAAACATCTTATTTCGAACGTGGGCATAGCGGCCGGCATTTTGTGACGCCGGCCTCACGCCACGACTCGAAATATGAAACAATTGACGACTGTTTCCTTCATTAATTCAAGCTAATGTCGTCTAAATAGTGTTCATTTAACGGTGGTCGAGTGTTTGTCGTATTTAGAGTCAGTGGGTGTGGTCGTGGATTACGGACTTTTCGTTGACCTTTTTGTTCTACTTTATCGCGTCGATTTTCTCATGAGTCTTGCGTTTATTATACTGTCACGTCGGCAGATATCGTGTAAATATTATGTAAAAGGAGATTTTTGGTGAATGCCGCACCTAAGTCTGCTATCGATCGATACGTAGGCAGGAACTTCGGAAGTCGGCTGTCGCCTACTTCCACGTGTTAGTCGCCGGTTGGCGGATACACTGAGGATTTGGATTATCGATTTACGTGTATTATTCAATGTTTTTGGATAAGAATATGACTTTAAATCATGCACTTGACCAGTTTATAATCAATGTCGAATGACAGGTAGGTAGACCGGTATGTCGACTGTGCCACTATCCTGTTTCAAACAAAGGAATTCAATTCAATAAGATTCTTACTTCCAACTTGTTCTTAGTCCTATACGTTTAGTTACCCAAGTTCTAACGGTTATTCACAACAATGAGAGTACTTCAATTCAATAGAACTTCCAAGCTAAGTTCCCGCCATATAAAAACCGTTAAAAATAAAGGGCATGCATGTTTGTATCCCGCTCAAGGCTGCCGGGCCCTCGTCCCATGATAAGGGCCGGCCAATCGTAGGCCTGCGTTTGTAACGTTCGAAATTCAAGTCCTATTTTCCGTTGGTGTGGGGAACCGCCAAGTGTTATGCCAGCTGCCGCGGACGCGTTTTTTTTTTTCATTCACGAAAAAATTTTTTTTTCTTTGTTGTACAATTTCGATTGTGACTCATTTCTGTTGTAATTTGAATATTTAGGTATTCAATTTAGAACAAAAAAAATTGTTCATGTGATTATTTTTATAAAAGTAAAAAGTTAAATGAAAAATGATGTTATGCAAAATAGGTTTTTAAAAACTAGATTGGGCCGGTGTGACTACTATGAGAAGAAACAGCCGAAACAAACTCGGTAGTCATAGTCTCTTTTAAAGTCCAGACATAATCTTGGTCAACTCACATGAGGACTACCTATGCAGATTAGTGTCTGAGATGGTCTTTTGAAGAAAGAACCACACAGAGTTCGTAAATTTCCCTCTACTTAGGTACCTACAAAGGTACCAATAAATATGAAATTCGTCAACAATGTCCGTACATACACAAGATTTCTTTTTACTTGATCACATAAAAAAATACAGCAACCAATAAAAAAGCTCGCGCGTAATTGCAGATTTTAATTTCATGCGCGTATTGCAAAAAACTTAATTATGAAATTTAAATAGGTAGTAGCTACCGCGGTAGACATGAAGAGTTCAACGGCCGACGCTTCTTCCGCAGAAGCCAAAATAGCACGGCCTAACACATGCTCGTAGACGCGAAGTTTACGACGAGAAAACTATCCTCCGACGTGTTTCACAATCAGGAACTGTTTTGATGTTTGGAAGCCTCTTTGATGTTTTAAAATTGGATGGTTATTACAACATAGGGACCTCCCCATCAGGTTATTTTAAAGTCTGTCCGAATATGTAGCTATGTCTGAAAAGGCCTAGTCTAGTTATTTGTAAAGTCATGAATGATTGGCAAAAATTGCGAAGAATGTTGGCATTATTCAAACTCAATTGCAAGCATTTATTTCAATTAGACCATTACAGGATTACAGGCACTTTTGAAAGTAAAAAAAAAACCAAGCTACAGTCACAAGGTGCAGCATAACAACTTGAGAAAATAATTTTTGTTACGGCAGGCTACCTGTAATTAGGGCGTTTGCAAAAGAGCCTTTCCAAAACATACAACCGATTTCAAACTTTGTCTTTGCTGTAATCTAATTGGATTGGTATCACCTACTGTCTTCCTACGGAATTTTAACACCTACCTACGTAAATGCTTAACACTCTGAAAGACGAACGAAATTGGATTAATTCGAAGATTATCTCTGGACAAACAAATAACATTAATAGTCCACATGGTCAATAATCTCGCCCACGATAGCCATAATAGCATTCAATTTAATAGGATTAATTGGTTAAAACACGTGAACGCACCAATTATTTAATTAATCAAGTGAATTGAATGATTACAGCTAGGATTTGTAAACGTAATTTGGTTAAACCTGTTAATTCAAATAGCATTTGAACGATCTAGTTGAAAAGACAATTGCCGATCAACCAATTAAAATGTTTACGGTATTTTGCAAGTATTTTACTTTTCTAATCGAGTAAATACCTAATTGATCGAATAAATGATAGCTATGTTAGTTAATTAGTGCAGTATCAACAATTTATCATGACGTGTTGTCGTGGAAAATGACACAGTTATGATTAAAATAAAATAATTCAACATGAGTACTTAGGTATTGAGTTAAGTATTTAGTGTTGCTTTTGATAAGCAGGTGCGATTGCATCATTTCTAGATATAAATCGAAACAAACGTAAAATACCCTATGAACCAAAATTTTAGATATTTTTCCTTGCCGACGCAAATTCGTGTTATTTTTGCCAAACAAAACATTCAATGAACTATCACCAGAATGTCACTACTTACTTACGATAACTAGGTATATCCCGGTTTATTCAACGTGTGCGGGATGGCATGTCGGAAGCGATTTTTCCAGAATTTGGCAAACTGCCCAAAACTCTTCGAATAGCCACCGTGCAGCGAGAGCTTTGTATTTATTTCACTTTCAAGAAATGTGAAGCGCTTTTGGGAAATGCAGCGATACGTTCTTGAGCAATTTCAAGTATTTTTGAAACAGAAATTAACATTTTGAAGTATTTTCGAAATCTTGGCAAATTGACTTTTAGGTCTTGAGGAAATTGACTGTGGAAACGAATAGGTTCATAGGTATTTTGTAGTAGAAAAGAATACAATTAGTTAATGAGTAGAAATGCGTTCACCATAATAATGGCTAATATAAACGTACGACTCAAAGAAAACCATCAACATTCACCGCCGAGTCATTGTTTTACCTAAATGCTAATAAGGCGTACTTTTCAAAACTTTCATAGTTATTTGCATGTCTCTGATGGTAATTGCCGGCGACACGCGACTGTCTCCGTGCCAGTCTGTGATTTTACGAGCTAAGCCAATCCCGCGGCTTCTTCCGCGTTGACCCGCTTTTTGTAGCGTGATGAACGTATCGAACGACTGACTTTCCGGCGATAAAATGTTCCGAATCGGCTGTAAATTCAATTTTATGAGATTATAAAGACCGTATAACTATGACTATTGATGTTTCAAGGTATATTGTCTGCTATGCGCTTCAATGAAGGTACATGAAGTGTCCTACTTATGTGCTTACCAACAAGGCGCTACATTATTCTGTTATGATGAAGTCGTGTTATGAATAATCGCATCACGTCCACCAATATGACGCACACTTCTTTTAAGACTTCCTCGAAAAGTTCCAAAGTGTACCTATTGATTATTGTTATAATGCTGATAAAGATTATCTTTACAACAACAAATTCATAAACAAGATAAAACCGCAGGATTCATTCGAATTTTATGTAGATCTAGTAGCCTATCCTAAAAGAAGGCGAGGCAATGAATTGTGTGCAGAGTGAGCGCTAAGCTTGTCCTTTTTCAGACGAAAATACTGCCTATTGTTAGCGTTAGTAGCTCCTGAAAAGTACAGTCATGATTAAAACATGTTACGTGACTGCACTGTTTAAAAAATATTTCTCTTTAACATTATAATCTCGCCACGAATGAGTCAACAACCGATCTTATCGGCCGTTCTCTATTCGCAGAGTTTCATTTACCTAGAAAGCCTCTCAATTGATTCGCGATAAAATCTCGCCGCAGCGTTAATGGATGACTTGTGTTTTGCACCAAGAATTGTGCTCGATTCGTCCTAAAAATGCCAGTCGAGCGTCGTGTGCGCCGCGTGCACAACAACCCCGACCCGCCTGATTTATTGTTCGACAGGCTGTCGGACCAAACGAGAAACTTGCTCCGCGCTCTCCTCTTTTAAGGCAACATGACATAACCACGAAAGTGGGCGGCCATAATGTTTTTGCTGCAATTATGCTTATTCATTGGTTTAAGACGTGATTTAAATCGTTGATGTACCTTTATGGTAGTGGGTTGGATCGATAATGTCGACCTCGTAAATATGTTAATGTCGAGGCAACGCCTCTGGAGCCGCCGTTTGTTGCGAACCCCGTCGCCGGGGCAACCGTGACTCATCCTACGCACACACAGTCGCCCTGCCTTGTACTTATAGATATTCTCGCTTTGCGCGACAACAAACTCAGTTTCATTCAACTATTACATCTGTCTCTTATTGATATTTTGTTCATTTTAATAAGTATTGTTTGTGATTGTTCCAGTTCTGGGAGATCATCTCCGACGAGCACGGCATCGACCCCACCGGCGCCTACCATGGCGACTCGGACCTGCAGCTGGAGCGCATCAACGTTTACTACAATGAGGCCTCCGGCGGCAAGTACGTGCCGCGCGCCATCCTCGTCGACCTCGAGCCTGGCACCATGGACTCGGTGCGCTCAGGACCCTTCGGACAGATCTTCCGACCGGACAACTTCGTGTTCGGACAGTCCGGAGCCGGTAACAACTGGGCTAAGGGTCACTACACCGAGGGTGCTGAGCTGGTCGATTCAGTATTAGACGTCGTACGCAAGGAAGCAGAATCATGTGACTGCCTTCAAGGATTCCAACTCACACACTCGCTCGGCGGCGGCACTGGTTCCGGAATGGGCACACTTCTTATCTCCAAAATCAGAGAGGAATATCCCGACAGAATTATGAACACATACTCAGTTGTACCTTCGCCCAAAGTGTCAGACACAGTAGTAGAACCTTACAACGCCACACTATCAGTCCACCAGTTAGTAGAAAACACCGATGAGACCTACTGTATCGACAATGAGGCATTATACGACATCTGCTTCCGCACGCTCAAACTATCCACACCCACGTACGGCGACCTCAACCATCTGGTGTCGCTCACCATGTCCGGTGTGACGACGTGTTTGCGGTTCCCTGGTCAGCTGAATGCGGATCTCCGCAAGCTGGCGGTCAACATGGTTCCGTTCCCACGTCTCCACTTCTTCATGCCCGGCTTCGCTCCCCTGACATCTCGCGGCAGCCAGCAGTACCGCGCCCTCACCGTGCCCGAGCTCACGCAACAGATGTTCGACGCCAAGAACATGATGGCGGCATGCGACCCGCGCCACGGCCGCTACCTGACCGTGGCCGCCATCTTCCGTGGACGCATGTCCATGAAGGAGGTGGACGAGCAGATGCTCAACATCCAGAACAAGAACTCGTCGTACTTCGTGGAATGGATCCCGAACAACGTGAAGACCGCCGTGTGCGACATCCCACCTCGTGGTCTCAAGATGGCCGCCACTTTCATCGGCAACTCCACCGCCATCCAGGAGCTATTCAAGCGCATCTCGGAGCAGTTCACCGCTATGTTCAGGCGCAAGGCTTTCTTGCATTGGTACACTGGCGAGGGCATGGACGAGATGGAGTTCACCGAGGCGGAGAGCAACATGAACGACTTGGTGTCCGAATACCAGCAGTACCAGGAGGCCACCGCCGACGAGGACGCAGAGTTCGACGAGGAAGCAGAGCAGGAGATCGAGGACAACTAAGCACTCACACCCAACCCCCCTCCCGCAACCCCAACACCCTGCCCCCCTTGCTCCCGATCCGAGCGTCCGGCGCGTCGCACGGGACTTTTGATTTGCATTAGTATTGCCGTGTAACTGTCGTTGACTTATTTATGTTACGTAGGACGTACCTACACGTTGGTGACGTCGCGTCTACATTCCCGTGTGTGTGTTTTCCTTGACCGAAGGGTGACTCTCGGATGTTTATGGCTGTAAACAGGTTCCCCCTGCGACGTGGGCCCTTCGCCTGACCACCAGCACAGTGCTGTCCACACACTGATGACACAAAGGAAAAGATCTTTTTTTTGATAAGGCTGAACTATTTTTAATGCCTAAGTTTAATTTTAATACTTCGTTTGATACTGTTCAGATAATGTGTTATTAATTGGCTTTTTACTAAGAAGCTAGTACAACATTTCGAAATCGATCAAAGGTTTTTTAATTATTATATTCCAGTGAGTAATAAAACTACAATGATTTTACTTGAATTGTTTTATTTACGTATTTTATCATTCAATTACAACGGATAAGTAATGAGCAAAATTACAAAGACTTAAAACACATACACTCCACTTGCCATTCAATGACTTTCTTTTCGGAATTATGAAAGACTGCTGTTTGTCAACCAATTCATATCCATGGTGATTTATAACCAATTTGCCCCCCTTGACACTGAATATGATAGTATAGATATCAACCAGCACATCAAACTACTACAATTAAATTTCTTTATCGAGATTTTCAACTTTATCGCTAAAGCGTTAGGTTCAAGGTTGATTGAGAAAATTGACAGTTTCGGGGTTATTATTATTGTTGAGACTTGCTCGCGACACCTACGGGCTTAGGAACTGCTCTGTTTCCTTTTCAGAGTATTTAGTTAGTACGGCAGTAGTAATTGACTCTGTAACAATGAACTGTGTACAAGTTCAAGGAGCTATTTCTCTTGTTTACCCGTGTGTCCCATTCTGCGCGCCCACAACTTTTTGACACTATGTATGTCACTCGGTACGTCCTGGCCAGGGTCCTATGTACTTCGGGTAGCTTGATGTGCTGAACTGCTGACGTCTGTACACAGGACACTGATTATAGATGTTGTAGTACTTGTAGTGTGAAAGTATCGATTCAATACAAAATAACAAAGGTGTGTACCTACAAAGCACCAGATTTCATAGGTATACGACCTAACTTCAATGCCTAAAAAAAAAGCAGGCTTTAGGCGCAAGAGATTCAAAAGCATACAAATACAAACATGATGCATGGCTTACAGTATAACTAGGTACTGCATAAGTAGGTCTCTGGCTACTCATGTAGGATGACGAAGATTTCTGCAGCTCTTCCAGACTTCTATTCATAGAAACTTAGGTACGACCAGCTGCTACTCAGCAATCTTCATCATCGCAGCAGCAGGAGTAGGCATTCAGAAAGTACAAATACCTACGTTCATGGAGAGCGTAAACGCAATGGATTGAGGGCTACAAAACTTGCTATGATTATGCATATTTGCATTGGCCGGACGTAGCCGTTTCCTCATCAACAGTGGATAACGGTGCTCAACTCATTGTCATTAGCGGCTTTTATCAGTACTTAGTATTAAAATAGATGTAACTAGCTTAGGTACTTGGCTTAGTTCAAAACAGGAAAATGGGTTAGGGATTCCTTGTAGGAAAATATTTTGCTGAAGGCATCATCATTAAAAATAGCTCAGCAAAGTATTGTTCGCAATTGGAAAGAAATTGCCAATCATAGGTGGTACATAAATGGATGGATGGATAAATTTAAATAGTGTCTATTCAATAATTATGAGCACCGAGCGATCTTAATGTAATGGCTGATGGTAGCTATTAATGAACATTTGACCAGTTTTAGAGAGCCTTGTATTTTACCATGTTTCTCAAGTAGAAGGAATTTGACCTATTGTTCAAATTCATGACAGTTTTGTTAGCCCTCTGAAAAGGGCTTTTTGGTGTGCGTTCGGAGAGCGCCGCGAAAACTTGAATTAAAAAAGCAAAAATGTAGGATTAGGTATTACAGTTCAGATTTAAATTGACTGTCTCGTTGGTGTATTTAGTAGTCGTAGGTAACTTCGTAAAGTTATTTAAAAAAACACTGCTGATCATGAGAGGTGTGTTCGATTCTCAGGTCGGGCAGTGTGATTGGGCTATTCCATCATTAATTTCTCAGTTACAGCCACGGAGTCTGGATAGACAATAGGCTCGCCTATTAGCTTTAGGGAGCGTTAAAAAATATTACGAAGCAATAAACAGTTTTTTTTTTTTAAAACAGAACAATTGTTTTCACATGAAAAACTTACATTCTTTTACAGTTTTTCAGTCACGTCACCTAATTTCCCTTCAAGTCTCAACTTGTCTCGCAAGACTTTAAAAAAGGAACGAACATAGACTTAGACTGAAAAACACATTGATGTAAGGCCTTCCTTCTATCCTTTGCGTGTCGTAGTCGGGTGCACAACTGCACATCCGCCATTTCAGGGCTTCAATTCTTTTTTAGTAAAATTCCGACTGCCTATTTACTTATACTTTTATTTATTTTATTAGGTAGGTACCTATAGCAAAGCATATTGCTGTTGATACACAGAAAAATAATATTTATGATTTATTTACACATGACAAAACTTTAATAGTTGGAATGTAAATAGGTAATACACATACAGTCAGCACCTACTATAAATAAAACGGGCCGATGAGGTGAGCCCTAAATAAAGATGCACCATTTCTTCAGTGATAATTCCGTAACTTGTATTTTGGTAACTTAAAATTCCTCCAATCTGTCATCTGGTATCTCCGAGTCACCGAAAACTTTACTCAGGCAACAGCTCCAAATTATCCTTCATGAAATCCAAATTGCTAAACTGACATTCATTTATGTGATCTAATATAATTTCAACAGTTTCATTATTAATCTTGCCGGCCTCATTCAATATTTTCAACAACCCTGTTAGAGTGAATATCGATTTTACACAAATTCCGTTTTGTTTGAGTACACTAGCGCCACCTTGGTCACGGTCGAGAACTATAACGGCATGCGTTACAATCAAACCTTCAGAACGTAAAGTGCCAACAGTTTCCATTAAACTCCCGCCAGATGTCACTACGTCCTCCACGACGAGGCATTTCTGGTTTTTCTCGAAGATTCCTTCTAGGATTCTTTTGGTGGCGTAAAGTTTTGTTTCTTTTCGTTTCATGATCATGGGTGTGTTGGTGTTGACTGACATGACGGCTGCGAGGGGGAGGGCGGCGTATGGGACCCCACACAGCAAGTCGTGGTCGATGTCTGTTGCTAGCTTTTGTAAATGTTGTGCCACGGAAAGCTGAAATGTAAAATTAGGGTATAAATTACTTTTTTTGGCAATAATTCTTATGTTTTTTTGGGATAACAGCTCAATATGTCTGCGGAGTGTAGACAAGTCTCTGAATAAACAGGATGGGAGTACTGACATGTTTACTTTGCGACAATTTATAGGCTTAACAACAGTTGAAACTTTATTTATAACTACAGTAATTAATTAGGCTTTATAGCTGCATATTTAATTAGTAAAGCTATGAGAGTTACGGGTTCTGCTCTAATAAATCTGACCCTTCAGAGAAACGCATCTACGAGCCATTGAAAGACTTGGTAAGAAGGATTAGATCGTTCTTGTGGGTATAGTGGTCGTATGCGCGATTGCTAAGCGTAAAGTCTTGGGTTGGATTCCCAGGACTTCATACTCCGCAAAGTGTTATTAGGTTTTCCAGCAGCTGGGAGCCTGGATTTGTGCTCGTTTGATGGCAATAGGCTCTCTATTACATCGGGCCGATCTTCATGATATGCCGCGCTTGCCTAGGATGGTTTGACCACCCATTACATACCGAGTTTCCTCCGTGCCTCGGAAAGCACGTTAAGGCAGTAATTTGTAGACCAAACCAGTCTTACCAAGGGGTATCGTATCACACAGTTTTTACTGGGTTGTGGAGGTCAGATAGGCGGCCGCGCCATGCACAATACTGGTATTCAGGTGTAACTGCAGCTTAGTCTGGAAGTCGACCCTAACATAGTTGGGAAAAGGCTACGCAGATGAGATGATGACGAGGGTCTCTATAACATTTATTAGTCGGTATTCGTTTTTTTAGATTTTATGATGTTTGTTCATCTCAATATTTACCATGATCTGTGGATGCGACACGACGACACGCAGGTCGAAATAAATGGGCGTGCGTCTGCCAATCTTGGCCTCGA
This sequence comes from Noctua pronuba, assembly GCA_905220335.1. Classification (NCBI taxonomy): domain Eukaryota; kingdom Metazoa; phylum Arthropoda; class Insecta; order Lepidoptera; family Noctuidae; genus Noctua; species Noctua pronuba. The sequence continues at coordinate 1,134,295 of LR999913.1, forward strand.
TGTCTCCGAGACGCACTGCCCCTGCGTCGAACAGACGTACCGCTAGCTCCTCCAGGGTTGACATGGTCTGAAAAATACAGGAAACTATGGTAAGGTATGGTACAATCAACTGATCATCAGGTGGTACTTCCACTACGAACACTGCACTTACTGCCACGACATAAAGGCGCTGTCAATGTTTGACAATTGTTGTGCGTTCGACCAGATTCTTCATGTTAAGTTAGAGCGATTATTAAGCTCGATTTAGTGGGTCTCTCAAATCGCTCACAGTACGGATTGTATTTTTTTGATATAACTGTAAATCCACTTACTTAGCCTATCAAAACTGCTGTGTCTAGAAGCATGAAATTTTGCACAGGAGAACGAAGGTGAGCATGCAGAAACGACTTTTGTAAATTCATTCCCTAACAAGATATCTAGTGGAGTTTAATAGTGGATGATTTCTTGTAGGTGTATGGCAGGTCTTCAATTTTGCCGATGCAAAATTCCACTGGGCGCACAGCATGCGCAAGAAATAGGAGCGAATGCAAGTCATTGCGTTAGTCGTAACTCTAAATAGAATCCGAAGAGATTTTAAAGAATTATAGAACGGACATTGGAAAAAAAGTCTTATTCTGATCTCGAACATTTTCGATTTTGACACACGATTGATAACTGATAAACCGGCGTATAACACTAGATAGACCGACTTGTTACAAAGTATTGGACTACGATTTTCTTCATCAAAGCCGTTTTGTTCATCAAAGCTAGATAGAATCGAACCCACAACTACTCGGCCGTGCGCGGTTTAACCGTTGAACTATTGCTGTTTTTAAACTAATTATTTACTTATTTGATTCAAGGAACTACATATAATGATGAAGCCTTGAATAAGGTTACATTATACATTATGTTTGTAATAAAATCTGACAAGTACCTCTGAACAGCACAATGATTTCCGTGGTCATAAACCGGTTGATATGATATGTCGCTGTCTAATTTTATCTTGGAGTACGTACTATATTTCTATTTATTTGGAACTATAAGTATATCATAACACGGGGTTTTTAATTAAATCTTGCGCAACCCGACAGATTTTCTTTGAAGTCAGAATTTGGTTAAAACTGTCCACATGCCAAAGTTAAGGGCCAAGAGTTTCAAGAAATATATCTACCAGGTAAGCAAGAAATAGACAGAATTAGATATCTATGCTAAGGATCCCATCATCTGCTCAGCCTCTCCCAACTATGTTGGGATCGGCATCCCATCTAACCGGATACAGCTGAATACCAGTATTTTACATGGAACGACTGCCTACCTGACCTCCACAACCTAGCAGTTTCTGAGTAATACGATACCCTTAGCTATGACTGGTTGTCAGACTTTCGGGCGACTGACTCAGGTAGTCACGACTGCCAAAGATCTACAAATGACGTCCGAGGCACGGAGGAAACTCGGTATGTAATGGCATCCACATAGGTACCAACCTAGGTAAGCGCGGCTTAATCTGAAGATTGGGGTGTTATTATTTAGCCACGAGCTAAGGACCTATAATTCTTTATTATTAGGTTATGCCAAAGCGCTGAATTGCGCGCGGTAATATCAAACTCTCCCCTAACTAATCCTTCACTTATTTTCCTATGTAATTTGGAGGAGGAGTTAATCTTTGAGTGCAGTAAGTCCTAATAAAGATAGTTTAAGCTCATCTAGAATGCCTAATACAGATAAGGTCGTAGACACTCTTACATAAGATGTTAAAAGGTTTCATCATCTTAGAAGAGTGTTATTTTTGTAAAAAACAACCGGAGCCAATGACATTTGGCTAGCTGACTAGTGACTAATGAGCACCTACCATCAACCAATTATATTTTTTGCTTAATTGCAAAGCCGATAGTAAGGTATCACGATAAGTGATCGCGATCACGCTATCACGCATCAGATAAAACGCTTAGCAATAAATTGTGAGCTTTTTAACTTTTTTTTTATCTGACTAGAAACTCAAGACAAGTATGAACACAGTACTTATCTTCTGTCACTTTGCAGAATTTCTGCTTTTTTGTTTTTTTTTTTCGATTGGGATATCATCAAATGACCCCTCCCGCTCTGGGCGGAGTGGAAGGGAGTGTCAGACTTTTACTGACTAAAACCCTTCCATGTTCCTTCTCTGCCCTTTGTGTTCCAGGGCCGCGGTATCTCTTTCGAACAGTCCCGCAGCCCCGGCCAGAATTTCTGCTTTCAGCAGACTTTGGCTGTGAGTTTTACTGAAGCACTGGTCAGTAACGTAGTGTTTTTTGCTCCCTTTACTAAAAAGGATCAAAATATGAAGCACAAAAGGAAGTCCCTATCTAATTTGTACCCCATTTGCCCGTCGTCAGGACATTCGATCCATCATCAAACCCTATTGCATAACAATTTCTCGGCCGACATCATGCGAGGGACCTCAAATCACGTTGCCAGCCCATTACATAGACAGCGTGCCCTACACGTGACTGTAACATAATATAGCATTATTTATAGCCCATTGATAGATGTCACGGCTCGTCCTGATGATCAAAACATGGAAGAATGATTGTGGTATCACCAAGGTAATATGTCGCCTTAGAACCAGTTTGGGAAAGTATGGAAAATTTTGCAGCTTTCTTTGGCATTGTTGTCAATATTTTTCTGCTCAAAGTGAAAGTCTAGTTTCTTAGTTATACTGGGGATGCTGATCAAGTTCTTAAGAACTTATAATCCAATGGTTTCATCTACCAGAAACGTGGTCTTGAAGATGAGGGTTAAGGCCGCGAAAACCTGGGCGCAAAGATGCCCTGAAATCGCCACCCTTAGAAAAGATGTGGCCTTGATCTTGGCGTCTTTGATACCAAGTGACTGAAGAGTGTCCACAGGAGCCACTTCTAGCTGTCTACCAGCTCTGATCTTCACATCAACACTAACGAGAAGATTTATCAATTTTAATGTTGTGGTCATTTATTGGTGTCAACTTTTAATTACCAAATTAACTAGGTACTTAATTGGTGACAATGACATTGAATAATCTTAGGTATCTACCGGATTACGATGAATTTTCACAACCTTAAAAATAGGCACCTGTAGGTACCTAATAGTATTTGTGACGAAACTCCATTGATGTACTTTAGGTACAGTAAATCCTTGATTAGGAATTACACAAGATGCGGAAGCTAAGTGTCATAGGGTTAAAATAAATTACCAAAACTATACAACACTACGTTGTGTACTGTTGTCCTCATATCTGTCACGATAAGTTTAATGCCCTAATTCAGAAGTTTTACTTTGGTATAAAAGAACAACGACTGTCATTATATGAAATCCAAAGCATGAAATGATATCATCGAAAACTTCGAAATTTGCTAATTATTCCAAAAAAAATTACAGAGGTCAATATCATTGGCGCAATTACAATTTGAATGCTTAGAAAAAAAAGAATCTCATTTATTATGTATCTGTCGCAAGGATCCAATGAATAAGAATGTCGTCAAGGATGCGAAACTTTCTCTCAAACAATAATAAACAAACTACGCTTCAACTGATTACACTATATTTACATTACTCAAATATAAACAAAATACTTACATATTTTCAAGGAATTCCGTTTAAAACTTGTGAATTCTATTCACTATGGACGTCAGCACAGTTCGGAGGACCACGGGTTTATAGCGTGCTTAGTTTTGGGGCCACAATGGTGCATTGATGGCCGAAATCTTTGGACCTCAGCGTCTAAGATCAATGAATCATTTCCCTTAATAAATATAATGGCTTCCGTTAGCCGACGCATAAATTATTTTCAAAATAACACAAAAAATATCAAAATTAGATTAAAAATTCACAAACTTTTTTAATTCTACAAGAAACCGAAAAAAAAAGTTTCATAAGTCACTGTATTTTTTTTATTGTTCTTAATTCAAAAATGTCACTTCACTATCCGCGAATTACCAAAATGGCGAATCATTTAAGTTTATTTATTTTATTTGAAAACACATGCATTCGTGAGCTATCGGACAGACATAATGAAATAAACAAGTCGTAGTCTGCTAACTCAGAAATAAGTTAACTTGCAAAACATAGTTTTTGTGCGCGGAGTCACTCGCTTGTTTTTTGTTTTTAATGATGCTAGAATCATTCCTGACTCGTATTTGTTACAACAAAAAGCAGCGAATGGCATCTTTCTTGCACATTCTTGGTAAAAATATGTAGACGTAAGTAATAGAGCTAGATCTTTCAAATCAAATCAAATCAAATCATTTATTTCTTTGCAAACATGCGTAATGGGTACATAGATGTTCTTTTATAATAAAGTTCTCCACATTTTGCCGTCAGATGGGCATGCAAATAGTATGTTTACAATTATAAACTTAAAATAAGTGGCATATCATTGGAATTTTATGCAATGAAAAAAAATAAAAAAAATCTCTTTACTTTTAATCGGCCAAAATTCGGCAAAAACCGGCGAGACTCGGGCCACATTTTGCTCTATGCAGTACCTTAGAGCTTCCAAATGAAAAGCCCAATAACACTTGGCACCACATTGGGATCGAATTCATGCAGACACCACGCCTGCGCTTACAACCACTGCGCCAGCGAGTTTTTATTATTAATCAACTTCTAATTACTTAAATGTCCGCCTAGACAAACTTTCCTCGCTAGTATTAGTAAAATCTCTACGTCTCGTAATGCTATAATAATATATGTCGGCGATAAGCAAATGACTCAGTATAGTTATGTGAACAGGTTCATTTTGTCGGAGGTCAGTTGTCTGACATATTGGATGCACGTATGACACTTTGAGAAAGTGCATTTAGTACAAAGTGATGATTACATACTGTTATTACTAAAGACTTCCCATCATCATCTTCCTGCCCTAATCCCATGTTACTTGGGGTCGGCGCAACACGTTTTTTCTTCCATTCTCGTCTGTCAACCGTCACGCTATCATTTACTCCTTTATCTTTCATATCATTCCTCACACAATCCATCCATCGTTTCTTTGGTCTTCCTCTCCCTCTCCGTCCATCAACGTTTATATTCATCACTCTTTTAGTCCCATGCGATTCGTCCCTCCTCATAATATGTCCATACCAAGACAGGCTAAAGTCTTCCCAATTTACTAAAATGACTGTAACTGCTGTTGTGCTACCTACCTCAGAACTTGACCATCAGTCTCTGCATCTGCCTCGTTGGTCTAGTGGTCCCAATCGACTACTGAGCGTGAGGTCCTGGATTTGATTCCGGGTCAGGCAAATTGTTATTGGATCTTTCCATCAGGAATTTCATAGTAGCAGCGATGGAGTCTGGGTTTGTGCCCGGTTGATGGCAATATACTCGCCCGCTATTACATGGGACTTAAACATAACTGGCAACATGTGGGTGTGGTATGAATGGTAATTGGTGCACCTCTGCCCAACCCTTCGGGGATTACAAGCGTGATGTTATGTTATGTATTTAAGGCTCGTCAGATACCCAAAGCCCGTGGCTCTGGCCAGAACTAAACCTACTTGCTGGAATGTCCCACATGCCTATCCTATACACCTGCTCCTTTGAGGATCGAATGGATGCCATCTAGGTGCTGCTATATTATCGTGGCCACCAACTCTTCTTACTAAAAATTACCTTTGACTCGAGAGAAGAAGTGGTAGTCTTCTTCTTACATATTAGCTGTCATAATATCAGCCGTAGTAGTACCTGAACAAGACTTACGGACATAGCAAAAGCGATAACTAAAAAGAAAGTGGAAGTGGAGGGGGGGGGGGCATATACGTATGCCGTAGACTGGATGGAAGATAGAGGAAGAAGTGCTGGAGTGGAGACCATGGACGTGACGGAAGAATTAGGGAAGACAACCGTCTAGATGGACAGACGATCTCATTGAAGGGGCCGGAAGATTGGGAAGAGACCTATTCTCAGCGTTGGCTGGCCAAAAGAACTTGAAGTTGTTGAAGAAGAAGGAGAGAGAAGAGGAGAGTAGTATCCAACCCGAGCCCTCCTGCTATAATAACTAAGTATATCATTTTCTATACAATCCAATCCATCCACATTCATATTCAAAACTTTTTGTACATGCCTTTTACCGGGCCAGACGAAAATAGTGCTTTTTAGAGGTCACATAATTAAGAATTATTTTACGTTTTGTCCATGTTAATTTATTGTGAGTTCTAAAATAGACTTTAAACGGGTTTATAATCAAAGTTATTGATCCCTAATTACAGTAATCTAACGGCGAATTCAAGACTACTTGTTGACAATTAAAGTTTTCTCAGAAAATTAATCAGTTCGACCTTACCTAGACCCAGTTAGTCTTATTATTTTTTACTTCCATCGCAATGGAAGATGGAGCATTCTAGAGTTATCTTTGTTTTTAAGAAATGCTGCCACTAATGCTATTAATAGTCACTTAATGAATATCTCCAATGAAACTAATCGGCATTTTTCCGTTTAGATTAATGTTGTGATAACCTTATCTGTTCGTCCTTATCTGTCGATCGATAAATTGAGAAGATAATCTGACTGTTGATGACCGCTGAGCGAATTTATTGCCATTATAAATATGATACAGAATCTAGCTGATCACGCATATGTAATCCCAGAAAAGGAAGCCAGAAGTGTCAATCTCATCTCATTCAATCAGAAACCGGGTATAAAAAGCAGAAAGAGAACACCTAAAGCTGCGACTACGCTTGGCGAGCCGAACACAATCGGAGCACAAATTCGCTTTGCCCGAGCGGGCGAGCGAGCCGGGTGATCCTCTTTTCATACTTCGTTTCGGGTCTTTCGGTAGTTCGTTAGCTGGCGGTCGTGGTGTGGTCTGCGCTTTAGAAGCCTCGACCGAGCCCTGCCGCATGCCACGCCAAGCGACTATACATGTGCTCTTTATCTGCTCATGTTCGGCTTGCCTAAAATAGACGCAGCTTTACAAATCACACTTTGCCCGAACAGAGAATCACGTGTTTGCTCAATACCTACACACTCGGACTAAAGAGGTACCTATGCTATTCTCTTGCTAGACTGACAATAGAAATTATTTAAAAACGACATTTTTAGAGATATGGAACAAGTGACCTTTTAGAGAACTTAGCACCTGAGTATATTTTTAGGTCCACTTAAAATCAAAATGCTAATCATCGAAAAACACCGCGTGATCCGGTATAGGTACAACGAACTAGCTTTTGCTCGCGGCTTCGCTCCTATTATGTACGGAAATTAACCTACGGGACTGTTTTAAATGTAGCCTATGAGACTCGGGGATAATGTAGCTTCCCGTTACTAATAGTACATTTTGATATAATAGGGGTGTTATTACATTCGAGGCGGTATAACGCGTGTTATGGTGCCGAGAACTGAAGTAACAAATACCCACGCGTATCAAACGACGTTTTTAATACACTTTCGAAGCAATAAAATATTAGAACGGAAAGTATTTTTGTCAGGATTTTTTAGGAAACTATGATTTAATTTACTTTTTTTTCCCGCGCTTTGCTTTCGCCAGGTTGAAGAAGAAGCAAAAGATGCCGCTAAACAGCCTAATATAAAAAAATCAAATATTTATGAATTAAGAACACAAATAAATGTTAATTTGTTCATAAAAGTAAATATTTGTTTTAAATAATCATGTTTATCTATGATATTCTATTTATAAACATAATTTAAATACTAAAAAAAATATTTACGCCGAAGAGACGTATATCTTATTGCCGAGATTTAAAAAAAACAAACACCGCCGACTATAGTCATTGAACCCATTTGGACTTAGTATAGTGTATCTGTGGAAATTTTTACTTCCGCATGTGTGTGGAAAAATATTTTAAATCAACGCGTGTGAAATACATTGCATGTTGAACCTAATCGAAGTGCAATAAGAACAAGTTTTCGAGAAAGTGTATTGAAAAAGAATTTCGCAATCAGACCAGTGGTTCCGAAAATTACCCCCTACATATAAACTTACAAACATAGAAACTAGCATAGCTCTTTATAAGAATTAGCATAAGTAGATAGTTAACATAGTAAAATAAAAAAATGAGTCTGATGCTATCAGAATTATCTATATCTCGGATGAAACTTGAATCCATTGATTTTGTCTGGGATAGAAAGATGTCGTTGGCAACAGACAACTTTTAATTTGAAACTGGAATATTATCAGAATCTGTGAGGAAAGTCATTGCCAAGGATACTATTGACAAACGGTGATTATATGTAGTTTATTTATATATTTTATAGGATAGGATCTTATTTTCTTTTTCGTGTCTAACATGGTGTCAGAGTTGAGAGAAAGTACATTTAGTACTAAGTGATGATTATTAACGGCGTCTCCAATTTACTAAAATGACTGAAACTGCTGTTCTACCTCAAAATTTGACCATCAATCATCATCATAACATTACGCTTGTAATTAATGAAGGGTTAGGCAGAGGTGTACCTATAGTACACCCGCATTTCGCTGCCAGTTATGTTTAATTCCCATGTAATAGGGGGTCAGCCTATTGCCGACAGCCGGGCACAAATCTGAACTCCGTGGCTGCTACTGAGAAATTCCTAGTGGAAAAACCCAATAACAATTTGCCCGACCCGGCAATCGAACCTTGGACCTCATTGCTCAGCAGTCGCGATTGCGACCACTAGACCAACGAGGCAGTCGAAGTAAGTAAGAAACTAACAATTAAAAAGTTTTTCTTGGGTTACTTGTTCTGTATTAGATAGTTAGGTGCATAACTACGCGTGTGGCCAACCGTTTTCAGATTGAAACACTAAACAGCCAGTTTTCATTTTGTCATCCGCTATAAGAATAGACAACGCATTCCTAAGTTTTAAAGCAAAGGAACACTTACAAAATGCCTATTAGACAAAATGCATCTTTGGAAATTAAATCTTATTGGTATGTGGTTCAGCGACTATTTTGCAGTAAACTGCTAAAAGATGAGCGCAGAAAGTGAACGAATTTTTGTTTTATTTATTTTGTCTGCCTTGTCGGGGATTTGTGACTATTTTCGGAATCGTAGACATTTCTATATTTGTTTAATTTGAAACTGAACAGTCCTACCGTGTTTTACTTTGTTTTGTGAAGAAAATTCAATTATTTTCGCTTGTCAAGAAGCCAAAAGGGCGGGAAACGTGAACTTTTCTTTTTTCAACCAACAAGACTACAAGAGTGAGTCATATTCTGTTGTTTAAGATTTCATTGTCTCAGTAAATTGTTTTGACTAAACCTAATTTTCATAAATGTCATAAATCAGCAGCATTTTATTAATTTGCAACGAACTACACATAACAACTGAGATCAGCGCCATCTATGCTGTGACCACCACACCACGTGCAACCGCACTTGAAACTTATCTTTACGCGCTATTTCCTTTCTAGGGTAAGCAGACCTAGCGGTCGCTCACTCACACGTGCAGGCACATAACGTGTCGGGTTAAAGATCAGTAGCTTTCGTCTACCCAGCACGTCTGCAAGTCATCAGTAGCTAATGCAATACTTTCACTGAATTGGAGAAAAGTTCGTAAATGATTTTGCATTTTGAAGAATCACGGCAGGCAATTTTGTTAGGAACGTGGACTGAACGTAGGAAGACGAGAAAAAGCTGATTAAAACCATAAGTAAGAGGTGGTGGCAACCTGTTCGGGAGGGTTGGCGCCATTACAATGAAATTGCTACTTGCTAGCAGGAATAAAAATATAGCCAAAAACACCGGGAAGTATGACAGAAGGAGAAGCCTATACAGTTGGTGATTCCAGGCTGAAATTAGGATAATAATAGCCAAAAAACAGTTTCAGGTTTTCAAGCATTGGCTAATACAAGGTGGGAGGGACACCGACGCTAAAACGGTTACCGCGTATATGTATTACAGTACCTACATCATTCTGAACCCTCATAGAAATGTTTCATCGGTTAATAAAAAAAAACAGCCGTTTCCTACAAAACTGCAATACCTACACGGTCAAAATGTATGGAAAAGCTGTTTTTTTTATTATTACTGAGCAAAAATTTCTATGGGGTTCAGAATGTACTGAGTACGTGGAAACCGTTTTGGCGTTGGAGACCCTACCACTAGGGATTGCAATCCAGCAGCGTTTTCAATCCAGCTGGATTCTTGCTGGATTGACCTGAATCCAGCTGGGTCCAGCGCGGATCCAGCAAAATGAGGAACGAAAATAAAAAGACGACATTTTTAAGACTTTTTTTATTAATTTGTACTTCTTACGATAATCTATGAAATCTTTCACTCATTTGGTGATATCTAATATCAATTTGCTTTGGTTTCTTAATAATTTGAGATCAAAAGAATCAACTTAAAATTAAATAACAAACATATAACATTTTAGATAATGTTTCTAAGTAAGCAATATCTTATTACGTTTATGTTTAATGATAGGATAGGATAGGACGGTTAATCAGTAGCAATCAGTCTTACAAATTCTTTTAAAATTAACTACAAAAAGGACCGTAATAATAACACTATTTAAAAAAAAAACAAGTATCTTGATTTGGCACACGAGGTTGTCGACATGTGGGACGTGGACTCTGCAGTCATTGTACCGATAGTCGTTACGGTTAATGGACTAATAGCAAAGAGCCTCGACCAACACCTTAGGAGGCTCTCATTGCGCGGCTGGGTTAAGGGCTTGATTTAGAAAGCAGTTCTGGACACGGCACGCATAGTGAGGCGGTTCCTCTCTCTGGAGCCCTGACCACCGGCAGCCTGGACCTTGTTCCTGATGCCAATGGGCCATCTATTTTTTATATTTTTAAATGTTTTGTTTACTTTTGTTTTTTAAAATATTTAAAAATGTAATAAATAAGACAATTAATGAATAAAGGAAATACTATTTTAATCTTCAATCAATTTTTTGTATGAAAAGAAGCTCCGAAATAATCTTCTCTCCACTCGTTAATCGTTAATAATTAGGCAGTTTAAAATCTGACAATAAGAGACTGACTATGTCCTTTTTTTGAATTCTCTGAAAGTAAGACCTTAGAAAACAAATTTTATCTATAGTCTTATCTCCCAACCTGCTTCGCACAGAACTGCATATGTAGCCGTCTGCTGAGAATGCCGTTTCGGCCTCTACACTGGTCTGTTTTAGGATCATTAAATACTCATAAACCATAGATAAATGTTCACCTCGCACTCCTTCGGTCTCATAAACGCTCATTTCTTTTTTCAGGACCTTTTCATAATCTAATGGACCACTTGGCTTTTATAATTATTTTACCTTTCTCTTCCTTAACATATTTTTGCAAAAATAAATCATCTTTGGTGGGTGATTTTTTGAAATTTTTTACAACTTTGCGTACTTTCATGAGCAGTGCGCTGTATCGTGGGATTAATTCACCAGAGTCCACTAATGTTGGTTCGACTGTAACTGCCAATCCATCGTTCATCTCTGTCTCTAAGTCTTCATCGTCTTCGCATTCGTCACGTTTGCGGATCCGCATCGCTGGATTCAGCACTGTATGCTGGATCCAGCATGTTTAAAAAGGCGCTGGATCCAGCTGGATTGCTGTATGCTGGATCCAGCAATTGCAATCCCTACCTACCACCTTGTATAGCAGTTCGTTTTTATAAGATATTCAATTGTTTACAGTAATCTAGCTTGTTTACAGTCGCGAATTGACGCATTACAAACCAAAATTGCCAATAAACTCATAAAAATCCAAAATAAATGTTCAAACACATCGTACACGGAACCGGGAACAGGGTAATGTCCTATTTCACGTAAACACTGCCGGGATCGCGGAGATAGTTCACGATAGATAAATAAACAGCTGTGGGCCGGCCGCCATACTTGCCATAGATACTGCGCATCGTCCATCGACAATGGCGCAACTTTTTTTTTGTTATGATTAGGCCTACGTCCTGATTTTTACGCGGGCTTTCCGCTTTGAAACTGGCCGGTAACAAAAATAAATTAAATGTAACAATGACTTAGAGAAATCGAAATAAACTGATTGCCTCGTTAGGTTGCAAGTGCTATACTGCTGTGCATGAGGTCGTGGGCTCAATTCCCAGTTCGGGCAAAGTGTTATTGGGTTTTCCATCATGAATTTGTCTAGACCAGTATGGAGTACTGGATCTATGTCCGGTTACAAGCAATAGGCTCGCCCCCTTACACATAACTGGCGAAATGTGGGCGTATTATAGGTAAACCTCTGCCTAACCCTTCGGAGCAAACATGCGTGAAGCATCAAGGTTCCACCATTTTTTTTCAGAATGATAGAACTCATCAACCATTTCTTTCCGAATGCGTATTAATCTGTTCCTTTTACAAAAACATGGTTTGCTAGGTAATCTGTCCAAAAACTAACTACAGAACTAGAGAAACAAACATAACATGACATAAAATCCACAGTTTTGAGCTGTTTATTTTATACCCCTTTGAAGAGACTACTCGTCTAATTTTAATATCAAAGCGTCACATTATACATCACCATAAAATAACCAGACATTATAAGTAACAGTTTCAGTTAACTCTCAAAGTTAACTAAACAACTTAACTAAAAATACACACCTTAACAAAATGAAAAAGTTAAAAATGCGTTTAGTTTCCTGCGAGTGCTGGCGCCAGTAGCCGGCTCGCAGTCAACGACATTACTGGCGCGGTGCCAAGGCGACTAGCTTCCTTACTTCGTTACAATGTCTTCATTACCTTGTGAGGGGTTTGACGCAGAATATGCACTTTGCAAAATGTGCACTTCGCAAAATGTGCACTTCTCAAAATGTGCACAAAGAAACTACTGTCATTGTGCTAAAAATCGTGCAAAATAATTTAAAAAAAAATAGTAAGCAAACGTTTATTATTTTGACCCATTGTGATAAAATTCACACTCATTTTGAGTAGTACTCATTTTGATAAGTGCTCATTTTGATAAGTGCTCATTTTGAGAAGTGCTATTTTGAGAATTTCACATTTTGCGAATTGCACATTTTGCGTCAAGGGCACATTTTGCGAAGTGCACATTCTGCGTCAAACCCCTTGTGAGTTTTGCGTAGTTAGTGCAAAAGTTTTGGTAAAGTGATGTTAAAGGAAACTGTTTTAAACTTAGTAGGAAGATACAATTCGTAGATAGTATAGTACATTATACAAGGTGGCAGAGAAATTTTTATACGGATATTTTTTTAAAGTCAAAGTTAAAACATTTATTGCATAAATCAGCTGTTCAATGCATTTTGACCGTGTAGGTATTGCATTTTTGTAGGAAACAGCGTTTTTTTTTAAATACCCGATGACAAATGTCTGTGCACGGTTCAGAATGATGTACTGAATATGTGGTAACCGTTTTAGCGTCGGTGTCCTGTCCACCCTGTATAACATCCTGCCTGTATTTTTAGAGGGGTGATCAGGAGTGTTTCCATCCATATTTACTGCGGGCTGTTAATCAAAGATTATTGACTGAAAAACCGACCTGGGTATCGAACCCAGGAACTTATTTATGCTCAGTAATAGTTCTGGTGACCACTAGACCAACGACGAAGTTACATTGTGTCAAGAACGATTCATTTCCTCATGCCTGACCTGACCCTTCAATTTTAGGTGTTAGGCAGAGAATATAACACACATTCACTAGTTATGTCATGGGGTGAGCATGTTGCCACGTCGTCTTCTACTTCTTCTTCCTGTCCTTGTCCCATGTTACTTGGGGTCGGCGCAACACGTTTTTTCCTTCCATTCTCCCTGTCAACCGTCACGCTATCATTTACTCCTTTATCTTTCATACCATTCCTCACACAATTCATCCATCGTTTCTTTGGTCTTCCTCTCCCTCTCCATGTTTATGTTGCCACGTAACCGGTTTAAATTAGACCATCCTGAAAGAAAACCTAAAATCTCTCAACCCGGGAATCGAACCCAAGACTCGCTATGCTTGTGGCGTTGAGATAACAACTAACAGGTAATGCTTACAAAGATGCCAGTACGCAGAAACCATAAAACTGCAACAAGGAAAACGGGGTCACTGTGTTAAACGTCAGATTATGCGCTGTTTATGCACCACACCATTCTGTGAGCAGTCTGACCAACGCACTTACAATGGTAGTGACGTGTTTGGAGTACTGTTTGGTCTTCCTTATAGGGAACAAAGAGTCCCTTCTCAAGAGGGTTAGGGAGTCTTGTAATTACATTGTTGATGATGTATTAATCATTTTGTCCAGCTCTTCCCGCCATCTTCTACGTGGTCTGCCGCGACGTCTTCTGGCTGTGTCAGCTCATTGGGCACATCAGCCATAGATCGAAACAACTGGAAGTCATGGGGAGGCTTTTGCCCAGCTGTGGGATGACGCAGGCTAACATTATCTTTATCAGTATTAATCATAAATAACATAGCAATCCCCGAAGGGTTAGGCAGAGGTGTACCTAGTAGTAAACCCACATTTCGCCAGTTATGTTTTAGTCCCATGTAATAGGGGGCGAGGTTATTACCATTAACTGGCCATAAATCTAGGCTCCGTGGCTGCTACTGAGAAATTCTTGATGGAAAAACGCAATAACACTTTGACCGACCTGGGAATCGAACCGAAAACTCATGCTCAGCAGTCCCGCTTCCGACCAACGAGTCAGACAAGATGACAGTGCATGAAATAAATGCCCATACTATGGCATTTAAGAAGTTACTCAGTCAGAGCGTATTTCAGAGCCACAACTGTAAGCAAACCCATGGCTTGATTAATAAGACACTTCAGATTTAAGTTCACGAATTCCCATCCACTTCGACCATTGGCCTTCGCTTTTGGTAGGGACAACGGGAATGCATTTATTTGTGCTCCGTCGACCCATTCATCTGATACTTTCATACATTTCAAGCAAAACTGCTGAACAATTGTACTGTCATTGAGTTCTTTTAACTAAGTACTGAAGTACACAGAACTCAAGTAAACACTACTTCTCCAATAACTTACCATGTTCATGATCCCTATCTGTTTCAAGTCACAAATTCTTTTTTATGTTGGCAGATTACAGACACGGTAAAATTCCTCGAGCATGCAGTGTCGACATCGTAAAGAACCCTTTTAGCGATAAAGTAGAAGTTACAACTGCTTTTAAAAAGTTTTTACTTGATGTAAGTACACTAAGTAGTTCTAAGAAACGTGTGCACTCTGGTGGTAGCTTTGTTGTTTACAAAGTAATGAGTTTAGCTCGAATTTTCCTCCAAGGAGTTTCAGTATGTAAACTAGTACTTTGTGATTGGTATATTTCGTTGTCTATGTCTGCTTTTGACACCTGTAGCCCGCGAAATTCATTTTTTTTAAGTTTTTTGCAATTTGCAGGTCAGTGTCAGGTTGTATGTTGATGAAAAATGACTTTTTGATGTATTGTTTGGTTGTATTAATAATTTTAATGATTATAATTCTGTAACTGTATACGTGTTACTTGCGCGACTCATTTTTCATCAACATGCAATCTGACAATGACCTGTAAATTGCAAAAAAACTTAAGAAAATTTAAATTTCGCGAGCTACCATGGCGCTTCCACCTCACAATAATTTCTTCGATTAGGTACAATACGAATGCCGTCATAAAAATTACGTATATCGTACAGTAGCTGTAGTAAGTAGCATTCGGTAAATCGGCAGTTGGCTCCACTTCACTTAACTTTGCTTGCAGGATAATTGTTTCACCACGATATCAGCTCATACAGGATTCGAGAGGCGGGAATTAATGTTCTTGCACTATGGACCTCCTGATTGTGATCTCTCCAGTCTCTCCTAGACTTGAACACCCCTACTCCCTAGTTCCCATCTCAAAAACATCTTTTTTCTTTCTGAGTCTAGCAGCATCATCATTCTTCTGCCCTTATCCCAATTTATTTGCGGGCGGTGTACTTCTCTATTAATTAGTCGTATTGTTGCTCATAATATTTATACCTCATTGGCAAATAACGCTGCATTAAACATTATCAGCATTCCCTTTTCATCTGCATTGGTTGTAAAAGAAATGAGGGGAATTTCTTTTTCAACCTTTTACAAAACAAACGTAATATTGACAATATGGGGTCATTTGCCATTGTATGTAAAACGTTAAAGTCCACATCTTGCATGTTGTACAGTTCACGCATTGTATTTGACTGCGGCTTTATTGCGTAGAGGTAAGGGCGTTTTTTGTAGTTTAAGTACTTGTGGTTTGCATAGCTCAGCATCATCGTCGTCTGACACTCTCTACTTTAACATTAACAGTGCCTTTATTGCGTAGCAGTAAGGTTGGTTTTTGCAGGTAACTTGTGGTTGACTGTATATTGGACGACATCGTCGCTTGCGCCGCTGTCGCCGACTTTTTGCGCGATTGGCTACGTCTGCGGGTAACGGTAGTGTAGTCGTGGTTAGCAGATTGCTATACGATTCGTTTTTTTGTGTTGTTTGAAAAGTAATGCGTCTGAGTCTTGTCTGCCTGATGTTCTGTTAGTTTAGAAGTGAGTTTTCGATAGAAACTTGTAACTGGGAACTTCTTTGTTTACTTAACTCATCAGCTTCCCTGGTCTGCTCGGGTCTCGAACAGGGCTTACCCGCGATCTTTTCATCCACCCATCTGGTTGTTTGCTGAACCAGCACTCAGATAGAACTATCGTCTCTCGGCACTTCGGCAGTCTACCTACTCCACCTGCCATCACCGCATTCGTTAACTAAATAACAATAATAAAAAATAATACCAGCCTGTTACTGTCCCACTGCTGGGCAAAGGCCTCTTCTCATACAGAGAAGGCACGAGCATTGATCACCACGCTTGCTCAAGACGGGTTGGCGATTTCAGACTTATATTCATTATAAGTCCAGGTTTCCTCACGATGTTTTCCTTCACCGATGTCTGTGATGTCCAAGATAAACTTAGAAAGTACATATGAATTGAAAAAGTCACATTGGTAGTTGCCCGGATTTGAACCCACAACCTCATGCATGAGAGGCGAGGCCTTAACCTCTGGGCCATCACAACATTTCGATTCGTTAACTATCAGATTAAAAATAAAGCCATCGATCACATAAGTGAGTACCTGGGTGCGTTACCTAATTTATATTATGGTTTCTGTTAAGGATCTCCCTCTTCTTTTTCTTCATTACCAGCCTGATATTGTCATTGCACCACTACGCTGCTTCGGTAACAAATAACGTACAAAGAAACCAAACACAGGGGAATCACTTTCCACCACAGTGAAACTATCGAAGCCAATCCTCAACGGATGCACTATGTGCACAGAGAATGTAAATCAGTAAAAAATGTAACAAAAACTGTCTGCGGTTCACATCAAGCTCTGATAGAATATGAATTTGAATACCAGAAGCTAGAAATATGTAAGAATGGGGCAGCAATGACGTTAAGAGATTCTGTTTTTTTGCAGAATCCTTTTACTGTGGATAAAATAAGAAATGAGTACACAAGAGGAAGTCCGAAAGTGGCGCTGGTGACTGAAAAGTTGTGTGGTAATCGGTTGTCGTGGTATGGGCATGTGATGCGGAGGGATGAGGAAACTGTAGTGAGGAAAGCTTAGAGTATGAATGTGGATGGGTATAAGAGTAGAGAAACGATGGATGGACTGTGTGAAGGATCATATGGCAAGAAAAGAGGTGTCTGATGCGATGACGAGTAATAGAGAAATATGGAAAAAGAAGACATGCTGCACCGACCACAAATGTATTGGAATAAGGGCAGGAGAAAGATGATTTTGCTGTATGGCAGTTTTTTTTCAGCATAGCACGGTTGTTGAACATGGCCATAACGACATAACGTTTGGCATAAGAAGGGATACTCACTAGTCACTACAGATATACTGACCTACGATGATTCCTAAAACTTTCCAATAGGTTTCTGCCAGAAGCAGTGACAACATTCTACGAATGAGGAAACATTTCTCATAAACTGACAGTTTTCTTGCAAAGTTAATATTGAATTTGATTCTGATTTCTGTTGATGAGGTCGACCCGTAGATTTAAAAACTTAGGTTGCAGCTTTCAATTCTAAAATCTTTTCTGCAGCTTCATTTCCGAACAAATTAAAAATGAACCGAGGCATAATTACTTCTCTTGGTGGCCAAATCAATTGCTCCTCGGTACAAAAAATAATTAAAGTTTGCCTCCACACTTCGAACCTGTACCTAATTATCTTACAAATGTTAGATCTACAATTATCTAGACTCGGAGCTGTAGTTACAAGCCATACAAATATTTGTTTCGCCACCCGTAGCGTTAAGAAATGATTCAATCTACCTCTGTGACGTTGCAGAATACTTTGAAGTGCCATTTTAATTACTCTCTACTTTCTTGCTAATTTATTTTCACCCGACAGCGCGATAGCCAAGGGGGTTCTTTTTTACAATAATACTTTACTTTTAACCCATAGTACTTATGCGAATGTGGAGACTCAACACAGGATATGCCATATTGCTCTTCTGGCGTCGTGCACAACTGCATCCTCCAGGACTTGAACGAGGTATACGACACAGCTGTCCAGGTCGCTTCATAAGTACTGGTCAGGCAAAGTCGGAGTCATCAATTCGGAAAGAAGAAACCCATAGTATGCAAGTAGATGTGATATTGTGCATTAACCAGAAGGGGCAGTACTGACTCCCTAACATATGAGTTGCTAGGGAGTTTGTACTGCCACTTCATCATGCATTTAAAACATTAGGATGTGGTGAAGGGCGGGCTATTAACAGAGAAATCTCGGATAAAAAACCCAACAAATATTTGCCCGATTTTGGAGTCGATCAAGAACCTCATGCTCAGCAGTAGAGCTTGCGACTACAATAATTGGTCATCCTTTTTTACATAGCTTGCATTTGGCCGTAACTCGCCTGATGTGAAGCGAAGATGCGAACTAAGGTAGAGCACTGAGCCTTGAAGAAACCTATTCACTCGAACTTCTTCTATCCCATTTCTAGCCTTTGTCAACCAACCACCAGGTGACACAATCCCCTTACCTAGTCTAGAAAACTACGACTTTCTTATGTGAGTGCATCGCATATGCAAATTATGTTGTTACAGTCTACTTTTTAGCTGTTACTAGTAATCTAGATTATCTTCTGCCATCTTTCAGAGGTATAATTACTAACATGTTGTTTACTGTGTCGCTCGTAATCCACTTATTTTCTTACCATATCTTTGTAAAGCCCTTGACTGTGCCATTTTGATATTGCCATTATTTCGTCTAATTCATCCGGAGTTGACTAGAGAAACTTTGTACTGACACGAAAGGCGAAGAAAAAGACTAGCCAAAGATACAAAGAAAATCGTGAATTCCAGTATCTATAGTTTGCAAGGAGCAAGACTTCTTAAAATCTGGGTATATGCTGCCAGATAATATTCCTGGCTTGTGGAAAAAGATAAAAGCAATACGTGCAATCAGCACCTGTTTTATTTATTAAACATAGCAAGGACTTCTAAACTCCCCCTTTGAAATCGCTAAAGTTAAAACTTACCATAGACGCCCTGAGTCACGCCACATTTGGCTGTGTGCCCGACAGAATTAGCATTGGGCTATTATCTCCCCTTGCAGGGACAAGCTTAGTTACAGGACTTTTTGTTTCACTCTCTTTGGGGCTGATAGGGTTGCCACACAGATGAAACAGGGTTACCAATTCTTTAAAATATTTTGTTTTCGAAGTGTTAAGCAGGATTTGGATTGGCATGTCTTTCGGAAATACCAAGATAATATATTTTAATCAAACTATCGTCACTTCGTCATGAAAATGTAAACAAATGGATCCAAAAACGTACTGGCGAATAATTATACCAAAAATTCCATTTTTTATACTTTTCGAGCAGCAAGTATGGCAAGAAAATTACAAAGACCAAATATTTATTAAGTGTTCAAGAATATCAATAGATCAGATAACGAGGAAATCCAACACCACGACTCCAACTATATTCACTGCTTCCCATAAAAGTAAGTTAACAGCGATTCATTGATTGCAAACAACGAGATGGCTGTTCCAACCAAATGGGCAGTGTTGCGATGATCCTCGGTGTCGATTACAATATGGCTACCGTTTGGTTTCTTCATTTGACAGCTGCTTGGTAAGAAGTGAATGTATCGTTGTGATCAGAGAAGTTTAATTTCTGTTAGCTCAAAATTTCGCCGCTTTCATGGCGCGGTCGTTGGTAGCAGCGCATGGATCACTTTGACTGTAAGTTTTAGGACGCAGAGGGTTAGATCTTCTTCTTCGTCGTGACATATTTGGCGGAGTGGTCGTGGTCATTACGTAGTTACTTCTGAAGGAGCAGATGTGGTTCGCGTCGCGATCATTAACCACTTTTCTCTGCTGGCCGATATTGGTGCACTCGTGCAGGGGACACAGCAGACTTAATTTGGTCGGTCCATCGCAAGGGTGGCTTACTCGCCCTCTGGTGCCCTGCACTTTGCTTTGCAAGACAAGATGGTGGGCAGGATAGGAGGTGGAACAAAGTTTGTGGCACACCTTCATCCATCCAACTTCACACCCTGCTGCCTTTCCGTTGAGGTAGCCCCGTTGATCAGCTAGACTCTGCGTTACCGAGTGCTAGCGTTTGAGGGTGCACCGGCTGAATAGAATCGCAGTACGATTGAGATCTGCGTGGCTTTATGAGGCTTCTGTCTGGAATCCCTCCTGATAAGACTGTCTGCGTTACTGGGTTGACCTAAATGTCCCTTTATCTACATTCTTGACGAACAGAACGACGCATCTGACGCCGCAGTAAACGTGGCCACGTACTGGGACCAAATATTACACACATAATATACATGTATCATCGATAAGAAAAGAAGTAGATTACAAATTGCAAATATAGCCTGACAAAAAAATAGAAGTAAGTACATTTTTTTAATTTTTTGTGTCGAGACTAGAAGGGAAATTGATTTGTCGTCTTTTTTATCAGCTATGGCTGTGTAGTCCCTGACTGACCAGTGTTCACTTTAAATTAGTCTCTTTTCTAAGAATCATTCGTACCATTTGTCTCACTTTCATTTGTTTTTAGTTTTTATTTTCATCTTCATCAAAAAGAATATAAGTACATAATGTACCTACATAAAAAATATAGATCGATATAATAAATTAATAACCCGTCATAACCTGCTACTGTATTAATGCATTAGTTTCTAGTGTACAATTTATTTTAATAACTTTTCAATATTAATTGATGTTGTCTGTCAGTCCGCCGCGGCGTGAACTTGATTTATAACAGAAATCTAGCAGCCCAGCTTATTTACACCATATTTAAATTGATCACTATTCAGACATTTAGATTAATTCCCGTTATCAAAGATGTAAGAACATATACGAAGGTTTTCGATATTGGAAATCGAGTTCCGGAATTCAAATGCGGCAGGACACCTAGTAAGGTACAATATGGCAGTCGACCTGCCATAGTAAAGCTGTGACCGAGTGGCGTCTTAAGAGTGGTAAAAAAAGCGTCGTTCTTCCAGCGGTGAAATGGGGCAGACCATATTGTTGCCATCGCGGGAAAAACCTGGATGAGGTTGGCACAAGAGCGTTGAGATGGGCACAAGCAAAGATTTACAGATCAAATAGGTTAATAACAAAATAACGGCTGGCATCCCTAATCACAGGGTTAGCTGTCAAATTGACAGTAAAAATGGCGGCGATTTTGCGAGGTCTATTGTCTAGCGGCCATTAAATGAATCTGGGTGTATTAGCGCAAATACTGTTAGACGGCCGGTGCATAAAATACTGTAAAATGAAGGGGAAAGTATGGCAATATTTCAATTGTGTATTTGGCAGTATCGCAAAGGCTTTTGCAATTTTATAGTGAATCACGATGGACTGGCTACGATTCCTTGCTTAAAATCTGCATACATTCGATTTCATTGTATAGTTCTAACTCTAAACCGAAGATAGAATATTTCAAATGTGTGCGTTATTCTCTTTTAAGGCAATTATTAGGTATTACTTAACCCATGGCTTTGCCCGCTCGTTATTGTTCAACAGAAAAGGTAACAAAGAGACCGACAGATATAGACGTCTGATTTAGTTCGTACTCATTAAAATGAAAACAGGTGCATAGACTTGTTTAGGAAGGCGACTAGACCTTTTTGTTAACTGAAAATTCGGTGTTTGTTTCTGTAGTAATAATAAGATTTTAGTAGGTACCCCTTTACTAGCCCATAAATAGTGCAAGTCCGTAATTAAGTTGGAAGTCCTCATTAAAAGCTCAATTACAGCTTAAAATCACGATAGAAACTTCACTAGTGACGTAAAATAGACTTTATACGATAGGTACCTGCATGGTTCACGATAGCCATAACTAAAAAGTACCAATCACAGGCGTCCTAATTGGTAGTGACCTAATTTGTTTTCTTGTTTACCATTAATTTTACGAGTGCCTTAAAATGCCCTTAATGTTTCTTAAATGGGAAACGGAATAAAGTGTGAATAGTGATAAAAGGTGAACGAAAAAGTGACCTCGTTGAGAAAATTAGGTAGCAAAACTTTTGCGTAATATGTTGGAAAATTATCGGTCGCGGAGCTTAAGGTCTTTGGTAATAAGGCCTTTCAATACCTAGGTAACTTTTTTCTCTGTGTTAAAAAGAAATGCGGATAACATAACATAACATCA
This sequence comes from Noctua pronuba, assembly GCA_905220335.1. Classification (NCBI taxonomy): domain Eukaryota; kingdom Metazoa; phylum Arthropoda; class Insecta; order Lepidoptera; family Noctuidae; genus Noctua; species Noctua pronuba. The sequence goes on from LR999913.1 coordinate 1,156,814, forward strand.
CGCCTGTAATCCCCGAAGGGTTTGGTAGAGGTGTACCTAATAGTTCACCCACATTTCGCCAGTTATGTAAAAGGGGGCGAACAATCAGGGTAATTTTTAGAAAAAAAACATAGGATTTTCGTTTGAGTCAGGTTTAATGCATTTAGATTTTTGCAATGCCATTTTCGAGACGTCATTAGCAGAGGTGGACCTAACTTTAGTAACCCACATTTCGCCAATACATCATATTATGCAGAATCCAGAACAACATAAACATAATGTTCCATATACTCTGGACAAAACTGAAAACTTTGCAGCCTTATGCGGCCTTGGTATCGATTGCTATGATTAATTTAATGAAGTTTGCATTGGCTTGAAGATGGCATGGATACATCCATAAATGATTGATTGTTCAATGTTCATGTATTGCCATCGAAGCATTTGAAGTTACCACATTTCTATTAAAAATAACGTTAATTGGTGAAAAGTTGCAATTAAATTTTCATAGAGAAAACTGTTAGGAACAATTGATGCAACCTAAGGCACGCTTGCACCACAAGGACATCGTATAATAGATAAGGAGATGAATGGGTTTTAACTTTTATGATCTTCTGTGCTAAACGCGATTAGTGATTTATGGTGCACACAGGCCTAAAAGCGGACTGAAGTATGATAGAAAACATATTATAAGAACGTGTGTGATCAATGAATGTAACAGTTATAGTTATATTGTAACTTTTGATTTCCGAAACTGCCCCGTTGGAGCAAACGCAACTGCTGAGCGCGGGGTCCTAAGTTCGATTTTCGGGTCGGGCAAAAAGTGCTACTGGGTTTTACCGTTAGAAATTTCTCAATAGGAGCCCGGAGTTTGGAAGTTGGTGGTATTATACTCCGTGCCTCGGAAAGAACGTTAAGCCTGATCCTGCGCCTGACCTCTCTCCGGTCGTGTCGGATTGCCGTCCCATCGGACTCTGAGAGGAAAGAAACAGAGAGTGCGCCTGTGTATGCGCACACACTTGTGTACTATAATATCTCCCGCGCCGATGGCTAATCTCCGCTGAGATTGGCTGCCGTGACCGAAAACTGCGAGGACTAATATTATTATTTCCGAAATTACATCTAAGTAGAACTGCCTGAGTCTACATTACACAAAGGTAGACTGATAAAAAATGCCTCCTATAAATAGGGTGTAAACAAACCCTTCACGAAGCCGTTAACGAAGCATTCTGTAGATCAAACTAAGTAACCCTACACAAAAATTATTGCTGGGAAACGACTTTTTTTTTTGGGGTGAAAAATAACCTTTTACGGTAAAACTCAATGTAACGCAGTCAAAACTTAGTGCTGATGGATGCTTTGAATAGTAAACGGGTCATCGAGTTACTTAAAGTAAAATTTAAACCTTTAAAAGTGGTATTTAAAAAAAACTTGTGATATAATTTGAACTTTGACCTCCAATATCTCCGTAACTAGAAGGTTCCCAGGTATGGTCTAGAACAAAAAAAATATCGCAATGGTGGGGAGAGCAAGTGCCTTTCGGCTTCGTGAAGGGTCTGTTTACACCCTTTATATTTGTGTGCTTGAATTTTTAAATAAATAAGTGATAAAGCTTTCTTTTTCTTTAATCACAAAACAATGACTGAATTAATCACCAATACAAAAGAGTTTTTATATTCAATTACATTCAATTTCTCAGTCATAAAGTAAGATCTATTTGCTGCACAAAGACTGCACTTATGTGAGAGTAATGCTCAGCAATAACGGAATATTCTGTGAGTCAGCGTTCACTCAGGAAGATCATAAAACTGGAGACTTGGCGAATGGTGTTAGGCTTCATTTGAATGGAAGCAAATTTTTGTAACGATATTTACATAGCATAATAAACTGTATATCAATTGTGTAATGTAGCGGAACTGCTGATCATGAGGTCCTGGGTTCGATTCCCAAGTCGGGCAGTGTTATTAGGAATTCCTTAGTAGCAGCCACGGAGTCTGGACTTGTGCCTGATTGAAGGCAATAGGCTTGCCACTATGACTCAGGTTTTAAAACATAGGTAACTGGCGAAAAGTTCGTGTTCTGTTAGGTAGACCCCTGCCTAACCCTTCGGGGATTACAGGCGTGATGTTATGTTTGTATGTGTAAAGTTGAACAAATTAGATAAGAGCTGCTAACTGCGGGAATTCCCGAGATTTCGCGAGAATTCTCCGAAAGACGCGCATCTTGTTTTTTTGCCTCGCATCTAGTCTGTACACAATTATAATAAAGATGATTTTGCCTTGTAAGATTTCGTTACAAAAAATCGCTTCCATTCCAATCTATGGCAATGTAAATTCAGCCTTAACCAGGGAAATATATTAATTAGTGTGTTGAAATGTTGGAAGATTCGATATGATAGATGGTTGGTAATAGCTTTTTAAGTTGGCCGTGTTATATTTGTCAGACACGACTTCAAATTGAATATATCAGCGCTTCTTACTTAGCTACTGAATCTTTTGGAGTGGTTCTTGTTACCAATAAAACAAAGTAAAAATCAATTACCACCAAAGATGAGGAGGAAAATAAACCTCTTTCGAAGTTAGTAAAACTTTATTTGTAGGCAGCCTGAAACATTGCGCACGGGCACATCTACGTATGCTTGACAAATTCATGCGTGCCCAAGAACCATAGTTAGTGCCATATAGTATGGTAGGTGGCGTTACTTGTCCATGTTTCACAGTTCTTCACGAGTGTTCTTAATGAGTGCACACGACAATTATAGTTTTAGGCCAAAATCATGTTTACTTGTAAAAAGTGACCAAATTAGGTAAGTCAACGTGTAGGCGAAAGATTCCACAAAAATAACAGATTTTTTCCTGTCTACTTCCTCTAATATTAACAACTACAGGTTCTAAAGAATAACCCATCACAACTTTGACCTTTCATAAAAACATGTCCAAAGTAAAATAACGCCTCCTGAACTTCACCAAGTCCATTCATCCCTTAGAAAGAGGCAATCTAAATAAAAATAAACCAATTTGGTCACGATGACTCGCTGACTCAAACTTCACCCGTCTTAAAAGAACTGCTCACACACAAAAGGTCAAAATACTTAGAACCTAATGTTTCAGGCAGCCTTATAAAACTTTCAAGAGTTGAAAGAACTTGACCACTAAAGGCAGCATTGTTCCACAGCAGCTCAAAATAGAGAGGAAGGGAGGTCTTTGCCCTGCAGAAGGACGAATGAGGATAGACGCTGAAAATCTGCATAAATATAAAGGTTTGAAGTTTGTATGTTTGGATGCAGGGATCTTCGGAACTGCTCAACCGATTCCGAAAATTCTTTCACTAACGAGAAGCTGCATTATCTCCGAATGTCATTGGCTATATAACAGGACGTGGGATAATAACAAACATAACGCGAGCAAAGCCGCGGGCAAGGCTAGTAAATTAATAATACTTTTTCCTCAATTACAACTTTACAAGCCTCTTAGCTGAAACGTTTTTAACTTAAAGCCGTCGGCGGTCGTCGGCATAGAGAATGTAATTAGTGCTTGAATTAATTTATAATTTATGGTTTCATTGTCGACGTGAACTTGCGTCCGCTTGCTTGGTGAATCATGGCTCTGGGTTGCCAGTTACAAGGTGGAGAAATTACTCTGAACTATTGAAGATAAGTCATCTTCAAGTTATTGTATTACAGAATTCATTAATTCAAATGATAAAAGTTAGAACTTCTTGAACGTACTATTACATAACACAGATCCACAAAACGCCAGCCCTTTCAAGTGTTTAGATGGGGAAAAAACATCGGTATAACAATACCAGGGTTAAGGTAAGAACTTACAATAAAATAAAAACAAAAAAGGCACAGCAAATACTTACTAGCAGGAAAACATTCCTACTAACTACGGGTTAATTTTTGCAGTACGAAAATTCCAGGTATCTATGAGTAGGTAAGCAATGAAATGTTTTCCTTCTTCAAACTGAAACTAAAACAAACAATGTTTCAATTCGGAATCATAATATTGAGTAATACATGAGTCATTTACATACAAACCTAAAATCAGCGATTCTTATCTTTATTATTTCCATTAAATATATTCGTTTCGCTTACCATCGTCATTCTCATTTCAATCACCACACATCTTCCCCACAACCGGGGAGAATTCCATACGCTAGCCACACACTCACCCCGAGCAGAACCGAGTCGGTCGCCGTTCACCGTTCCTTTTTCATTTCATTTCATTCGGGCCGTCCGTCCGTGCGTGTGGCGGGAACGCGCTAAGAAACAAACTCATATTATTTAGTTTATTAAATAGGAATTAAAACAGAACAAATATGAGGGAAATAGTGCATCTACAGGCCGGACAATGCGGTAACCAGATCGGAGCCAAAGTGAGTACTAGTTTTAATTTAAACTTTTAAATTCGCAACGTTCCTTTTGACAGCTCTGCAGATGTCAAGATTTGCAACTTTAAAAAAAGTCGGTTTCTTAAACAAGGAATTGTGTGTGAATTCGCCCTATTTTTTGTTACAAAATTAAAAGAATATTAGAAACTTTTTCATTTTTCATTCATTTTTACCAACTTTGAATCTTAACAGCATTGTTCTGAATTAAAAACAATTAAAGTTCCTGATGTCGAAACGTTACACAAAGTAGGTTTCAAATCAGTTCAGGGAATTAGTAAATATTTCCTGTTATGTCATTTGTTATTAAAAGTGTTGTGACTAAATATGTGGGTAACAAAAGATAACGAATGTCAAATCAACAAAAACTTTCAGGAATGGGGGTATTTATCTGATAAGCGTACCTAACTGTAAACAACACTCATAAAGAAGATAATTTCTTTTTTTGTAGAAACGTAAATACTTAACGTTTCAAACTGCCGCTGGTGGAAGATACCTAAATCAAACCCGCATGAAAGGTTTTATAACAAGAATGTCAATTGAATATGATTTCAATGCTGATCGTTGATCACGTTTTAAAAATATACATGGCACGTATAATGACAATAGAAATGATGACTTATGGAATGTTATTCCATTGCTGACTAGCTGTAACAATATAATATAATAATGCATTTTTCTACTTATAAATAATACTGGTCTGAATACTTAAACAATATGTACACGTATTCATGATGATCGATTTACGAAAAGGTTTAGAAGAAAAGTCTTTATATCTAAATGTAAATGTTACTTCAAATCAAAGACGAAAGTCAACGTATCAGTCATTTATTTCAATTAGGCCATTAAAAGGCACTTTTGAACGTTAAACTTTACAAGTAAGTAAATAGAATTGATTCTAGTTGCCCATTCCGAGAGTTCCGTATAGGGAAGAAAGTGAAAGATACTCCATTGTAATTTCTTTCAAATAAAGTTACAACACTATTTAAATTTCATTTGTCAAATAAAGTAAGACCAAGTTAAAGTTTAAGTTACCGGCAATCAAAAATAAAACAAGTAAACTACCTAATTGAAATTGCAGACGTAGCTAATTATGCAAATACAGAGCACATTGACTTGACCCTTGTTAAGTTTTTAATTACAACTGCTTGATTGCTAATTTACATTTTCTTTATTTCTTGATGCAACTTGCATCTGATGCTGTTGAAAATTTTCCAAGATTAGTTAACATACATTTTGTTATTACTTTTGAAAATCCTCAATGGATGTCCTTCACCGTAGGGCGTGGTGGAAGGGTCTGTCAGACTTCTACTGACTAAAACCACACGGCGTCCCTCGTCGTCACTTCTGGCTGGGGTGCGGGGATACAATTGCACACAAACATTCTCCACATACAGTTTACATACATAATATAACGCCTGAAATCCTCGTAGAGTAAGGCGGACCTGTACTTATAGTACACCCATATTTCGCTCATTATGGTTAAGTCCTATGTGATAGGGGGCGCCCCTTATGCCATTAACAATGCACAAATCCAAACTCCGTGCTGTTACTGACAAATTCCTTGTGGAAAACCAAACATCACTAATTACTTCCTACTTCAGTTTTTCGACAACAAACTTTTGTAGCTTATAAGTAATCTCTAAACGAAGGGATAAAGGAAGTACCTAAATTAAATATGTATTTATTAACTAAATACGTTAAAATGTGAAAACATAACCTGAAGTATTATCAGCATAGAAAATCAGCCTTATCTACAATGTTGGGTTTGTTTCATGAAAATAACTTTGGTTTAGCGATTCATTCAATCACTCTTTGGCAAATGACTCATTCAGAAAATAGTACTGATTAAGTTTATTTTTTTATTATGGATGTTGTACACTGGACTTTTGGGAAAGACTGAAAAATAAACCTCGTTGAAATTTACCTCAAAAACACTATGGCAGCAATTTAGGGTTAGTTAAAAAAAACTATCGTTCTATGAAGGTTCAGTTGCCGAAGCAACCGAAAAAAATACAGTAGCCTGATTACATGCGTCATCGGAAAATTTATATCAAATTTTTGCTGCCTCTGCACTTGACACTGAAGTACATAATCAGGTGTTAAAACCACACGATAGCATTATCTTCATGCTCTCTTGAACATACGGGATTAGCAGACCTTTAAGCTTAATCAAGGCTTGCCATTTCGATTAAAGCACCTGCAAGGTCTTTGAAATTAGTCATCGTCGGTATAGAACACATGAGAACTGTACTTACCTATTCCTGGTTTTTTATTTTTATAAAATTAAGTTTTTTATGTCAACGAGACCTGTACAACATTATGGGAGTCGTACTATCGTAGGCAGTAAGTATAATGATGGGGAATTGATAAATAATCCCATTTTATTTGTGGCAACCCTAATTTACTGACCCTATTGATGACCATAAGAGATAATGTGTCCAGTCTTAGATTTCTGTTCAAAGTTTTCCCCTCAATTTTAGCATTTTTAGCACAGCAACAATATTAAAGTGTTATCTACGGTCACCATTGCGTGTTATTGCTACCGGTATCGCGTGAACGAAAACTAAACCAGCACATAACACTGCCATGAGAAACAATCATTCGTTTTCAACTTGTTTTCAACCTTTAAAATCTTTAGGAGGCTTCTTATTAATTTTAAGCATGAACCTGGCCTAAATTGAGGTGTAATTTAAAAAAAAAGTTGCGATTTGAAATATTTAATTTGCTAATGGAAAAAAAAAGTTGAAATTTGAATCCGTGTTACCATTTTCATTTTTTTATTACCCCATTTTTATTTTTAATCTTAATTTTTCTTACTAGGTGTCACATTTAAGTTTGTTCTAAAGTCAAAACATATCAAAAAGTTTACTTTCTTTGAGTGCACATAAAAAGCGTTATTCTTTTTCTTATTTCAAAGAGCAAAGATCTATTATTATGCCGGCTTTCATTCTACTAAGTATAACGGTCGTCGTGCTACGCTTTTACATCTTTTATTGGAGCAAAGCAAAATGATATGCTTTCTAATGTAAAATGGTTACTTTTAACGATTTTTCGGTTTCAGTAACATAGTATTATGGCTTGTCAAATGATTTCAGTTTTGCAGTGTAAAATAATAGGTTACTGTAATAAATGATAACTACCTAGCGGTACCTAGTTAATTTAACAGTGAAACTAAGTGTTACGGCTTTCACTGTGTAGCTAATTCGTAGACTTTTTAAAGATCGCTTAGATACTGAATTTTGAAACCTTAATTCGTATAAAATAATGGCAATAATTATAAACTCTCCAACCATAAGGTTTTTTTTGTCCATTATTCTTTTTTCACGCAACTCTTCTTTGTCTATGCCGTATATTTTTTCATTAGTCCGTAAATTGTTCAAAAAAAGGAACAAGTAGTCGACTAACAAAAGAGGTCGTAATCATAACCGCACTATTTGAACCGAATAGTAATAAATGTTTGACTTAACAACTTTTCTAAATAGAACAGTACATTGACTTGGCACAGTAATTAGAAGTACTGAATTATTAATGTGGCGGTCACGTTTCTTTCCTTCCAAAGCTTTCGAAGGCAGGTGTGAGTGAAATACGGTGAATGAATTGAATGAATGACATTAAAATAATGTCGTCGATATAGAACCCTGTTTTTTGACATCTCGTCATGTTCTTTTGAGGGGGTTAACCCTGGTTAACCTGCTGTCAATTGTGACGTTAGTAGTTGTCATTGGTTGATCGAAATACTGACAATATACATAATCACTTGAGATTCAACTGATAAATAGTTCTAGGGAAGTAATACCTATCTTACTTAGGTACATCATGAAACCATATGCAGCGCCAAGTCGGTAGAAGAATAAAAAGATATTGCTTGACAGCACAGCAACGTTTTTTGATTTATTGCAAAAATGTCAGTTGAGACTGGCAGTTGTGACTTTAAAATATGAATTATTGTTCATCCATTAACTCATATATGGCCAGTTAGCATACAAGTTTCAAATCTTTAGAACAAATTCACATGCAAAATATTGTGATTCATCATTTCTTCAACTTATTTCTCAGTCACTTTGCTACCTAAACTTAAAATGGCGACTAATTCTTGACAGGAAACGTCAGTGTCAGTAGGTAATTCGTAAATGATTGGCTCTCAGCGCGGGTTAGCGGTATACGTACGATAATAATTCATATTGTCATTATGTACAACTATTATTAGGTATAGAGAGCTAGCAACCGTTATTAATAGCCACATATTTTTTATGTAAGTACGTAAGTAAGTAATAATGATTTCAAATAAATATAAAATATGGCTGCAGTGTGATTGAAATATATTGTTGTAGGAGTTCTGGCATTACATTTTAAGTGTCAATCAATGAGAGGTACAAGTAGGTTAGTGCTTTTATTATTGTTTCCATTAACACCGTGACTCCTAAACGAATGCACAGAATTGTATTTTCAACTGGTCACCTCAGCGCAGTTACGAATTTTTTTTAAGTCATAATGACCAGTTAAAGAATTAAACAAAACATATAGCCAAGAGTTTTCCAATCTGAAACCGATAATCAACATTCAATATGACTTGTGCCGTTCAACAAAAGTATCAGTTACAGGAAGCCAGTCAGTCATAAAAAAGGAAGGAAAAAACCAGCCAGACCCCACTAGCACAGACTAAACAATGTTCTCTTTGTCTAGATAGGACGAATCAATCGCTAGCAATTTTAAAATCTGGTTGGATACGGTCGATCAATTAAAAATAAAATTATCTACAGCCAATGTTCAGAAGTGTTAAATTCTAATGTTTGAATTTGAAATGCCTATTTTCACATTAGTTCCGTATTAAGTGGTAAACACGAAGACAAGACAAACGTATTGAAACCGGATTTCTATTTTCGTAACCTCATATTTTTGTTTTCTGGTAAACGTTAGGGCCCAAAATAGTCCCCTGAAGTGCCCCGTCCGTTTTTGCTGGTGACTTGAAATCTAGGCTAAAGAACTGATGATACTGAGATTCTGAAATGTTTAATTACTCTTCTAAATTAACTGTGTATCCAAAAGCCCTAAAATCTAGATTGCCAGTTTTGTTTCTAAAACTTCTTGCGAGATTAGCTGTGTCGAAAGGCTAACTTAAAGAAAGTACTAACAAACATGTATAAAATTAGCAAAATAAAGTGTCTCCTGTTTATTGGCTGCCATAAACTCACCCTGTTCTAACAAAAACAAGTCTTTGGATTAATGACAGCTTATCTAGACCCATTTATAGGCTAATTAGGATGAGTAATAGAAAAAGGAGAAAAATATGATCGAAAATATACACACAATACTCCGTAATTCCTTGCTAGACAAATGATTTATTTCGACGGTCCAAGAACAACACTTTTAAGTGCTTGGCTTCTAACAAACACTATGTACCTAAATAGTTAATTGTCTTTTTTCCTCGCCAACCGGTCTTAGTGCAAACAAACTAATTAAAAAAACAATGATATTTTTTTAGGACCCGTATAAGGTACATGACTGTCTGGAAAGCTTGATTAAAAACTCTTTGGTCTATTATAGCTTATAACAGAGCTACCGTTTAATAGTAAAGGATATTGCATAATCATGCGCTGATCATTTATCAAATAAAACAGACGTATATGGCTCGATTATTCAACTATCTTCGTTAACAATAACGCTTCATGTTCGGCATTATAAAACGTCTATCCAATTACAAACGCATAAGTCATGACTGAAAGATAATACGTGTTTATTTTGAAAATTTCGACACGATTAGATGTTTGTCACGCCTTGTTGAAAAAAATCAACATTCTTTTCTTATTAATAGTGCTGCCAGTGAATGACTCTTTCACCGAATTTTTAGGAAAACAACGTACTGCAGTTTTGGGAAATTCCTGTTAATCAGATTCTGCAGATTAGTCACGATTTTTCTTTCAATTGGATACTGTTGAACACGTAAGCCGCAGTAATCTATGCCTTCGTACAAAATAAATTAGTTTCAGTGGATGACTCATGGAAGTCATGGCACTGAACCTGCATGGACTTGATTTTGTCAAACTCTTTTTCTATATTTGGATCCTCATGATTTGATGAACGTTAAAAAAAACACGCTTCTCCATAAAATACTGCCCGTTGACAATAAAAACAATAAATCAAACAAGATCATTCGAAATTCAAAATCGCTCGACAGTCGGCCGTGAATCACGATAACGCTGGGAAGTTGCAGGCATGCGCTGAATTTGTCATTAGCTGCTAATAATGGCGGCAAGCGCCATATTGTCGCGCATTGTCCTATGGTCGTCAGCTGACGAATATCCGGCCTGTTTTTGTTTTACATTTATGGTCGGTGATCTTATTTGGACGTCTGCCGAATTAATTTGCAACATAAGGGATTTCTTGTCCATTTGTCGGACTATAAAGCTGCTTTTGAGCTTATCTTGCTTAAGAAACGTCATCTCGTTTACCAAGTTAAATTCTTATTTAACAATGGGCTACTTCTATTTTAGCTCCACTTTAGCCTTTTTTATTACATATTTAAGTAACACTGTTAGTTAATTGCTATCTTTACAATGCATCTAGAATTGTAGATCTAGATCGAATTACCAATGAAAATTAGATACAGCTGCACTACCGTCTTCGGTTGGCGCTCAGTTGACGTCACAAATTGTCTATGACGCAGAACTCTGTACAGAGACTATTAACGACTTTTTAAAAATTAAATGTAGGCAAGCGTGTTGCCTAGTTTAATAGGTATATCATTTCTTAAATACTTACTTAAATAAACAGTACATTATGAAAACAACCACTTATGTTTTTATTCTTTTGTTCGTTTTCAATAGACTTTCTTATTCAAACAAATTCTTTGGTACAAGTACAAATAAATAAAGATTTGTATATTTACAGAGCAATAAAATTATAATACAAATTGCTCCACTGTTTACATTCAGAAAAAGCCTGTTGAGAAAATATTCTAGAATAGAAACCGATGTCTCTGGTACCCAGAATTTCAACTGTAGTTTAAAATCTACAAACAACAAGGTAGAATTGGCTGTGATTTTAGCTAACCAACCACGAGAAACGACAGACAGAATATTATGAGCCAGATTTGGCAGCTAGTTGACTGACTAGGGACTTCATCCAGTTTTTAATACCCGAAGGAGGCTAAACTACAGCCAAGTTTACTTGAAGTTTTGTCTCAGCGGATCAACTTATTGTTTCTTGGCACCGGATGTTACTGTTCCCGTAGGAAAATAATCGTCCAGGGTTGATAGGTCATCCTGCTCCTCAAGTATTAGAAGTTCCCCATCTAAGTGCTTATCAAAGGATTAACCTCAGCGGAGGTTATCAATTCGACTGAAGGTTTTTTACATATTTTCTCTGACTGTAGGTAGCTTATTGAGATCTTTCTTCAAAGTCGCAGTGTTTAGGTCATGTATCCATTTATACCTACAGATTTATTTCCCGTTATTGCTCGAGGATACTGCTCTACCTTTACTCCAATCCAGACACCACAAATGGATCCTCATACCGAAAAAACCCTGCCAAGGGCTAGTTTCCTCAACCTTTTCTATGTCAAACAAAATGAACGTACGCGTATGTGGCAGGCCACAGGCCAGTGACGTCTTTCTATACGTCATCAGATGTACATTATGCACTTCTTATATAAGCAGGTACCGTTCTAGAAAGCTCCAATCGCTAACCGATAAAATTGGGCGTGGTATGACGTCCAACTTGGGAACTTAGCTCCGCAGTAAAGTCACGTCGATGGCACTTACGTCACTACAGCTGATTCCATCTACGTCCCAACTTACTCATAAAAAAACAGAACTCAGGGAAAAACAACGATTTAATGCGAATAAATAAACACCGCAGCAATATCTAAGCCACATATTTTCTTAGACGTTTCAAGAGAAGGTCTCTTCTGATAGACTTCCTAAAAGTATTCGAAAAGAGTTCCCATATCTTTCCAGTTTGTGCCCTTGAGAGCCGCGAATTAATTCTAAAGGCGGTGTGTGTCTGTGTGTATGTATTGATGTGTTTACATACGTTTAGTTATAATTTTACCTGCTATTGAGTCAGACGTGTTGTGCGGCTACATCCTCGTTGGAAAACTGTAAGTAAAATTATCTTCTGTTTTAATTAAATGTGCGAAGTTTGCAGCGGGTGTTTGTTGCAGTTTTCTAGGAAATTTCTGGACGGATGTTTGTGTAACTTTATACAAAAATATAGATTATTTATCTGCGAGTAGATTGATGTTTTAATCATACCGCTGTGATTACAAATTGTAGGATAATTTGACAATCTGTGTGATAAAGTACTGGATGAGTCCACAATCAAGCTACCATTTTGTCTGTGGTCACTATTGAAGAGCATAGGCAACCATTTTGCAATATTTTCAACTACCTCGGTAGGTACTACTGAAACAGTGTAACCGCAGCTGTTTTATGAGAATTTCTTAGATTACAATCGTATTTTATAGTTTTCACTCAATTTTACGCTAGTTTCCCTTAGGCAGAACTCAATACATGATCAAGAATTCAAACGGATGATAGTTTTTTTATTCCTTGCGTTCCGTTTCATTAGCAATTCCTTTTCGAACATCCTCTGGTTCTCTATTTAAAAACATAGCTATAAACAATTGACGCACTACAAAATGGAGCGTTGCTTGTAACACGGCTTTAATGGACGCCGAAGTGGGGCAGTTCCGTAGAATTTTAACGATTGCCACAGTTACGTCTTAAGTGTGTTATCCTTACAATTTGGGCCAGTTAATTTCATGTACGACTTGGTGCATGGTGTTGAATTTTGACGCTATAAACTAAGCTAATTATCACGAAATAATTTCAGCAACCATCTTTAAGTTCTTTAACATAAAATTGTAGGATAACCAAAACAAATTGGCAGACAGACATCCGTAAGACGTCATCTACAAAAACATTTCGCTTTCATTTCTTCTAACTAATGTTCAGGTTTGCATAACTTGTATATTAATCCTTTATATGAACATCTTTTCCATAAACAAATTGTGTAAGTACCAATAACTAACTATGCATGCTCCTCATTCTTAATAGACAGACGTAGACTTATAATGAAAATCGTATTCTTTGTTCTTAAACAATGAGGATTCCCGACTTTGGCATGTGTGGGTGTAACTCATGTTGATTCAAAACGTTTGATGCAAAATAACGAAGAATTATAAATACTCTATGGTAGTGATGTACGATCCGAATCGATACTTTACTGTGTCGATACAACAGGATTCGATGCTCTGATATTTTGTATCGATACAATAGAATACGATAAATGCTTGGATCGATACCGGATCGTATCGTGTTGTATTATCCTAAATTACATGATCAGACAATTTAAAAGAAAAGAAAAGAGGACACAATAGACTCACAAAATAATTCCTGGAATTTTGCCTAGATTTTTAAGAGGGATTGATAAGTGTGATATGATATTAATGACATTACGATACGATATTTGGAGAATCAAATCGAAGCCATTCGATACGATCGTACCGCATAGTTGCGATCCGAATAGATCCAAAGTATCGATAAAAATGCAAGTACCCTGCCTACTTCACGGTTTTATGCATTGCATGTAGTCGGTAGACAAGGATCTCTATAGCGCATACAGAATAGATTTAACCACAGATAAGCTATTGGTTTTATTTGCTTGGTAAACTGAGAAGGCAAGGGCATTGATACAGATTAAAAATAAAGTTCTACTTGTACGATGTTCAAGGACTGATTACTGTTCGTAGTTTACTTTGCTCTCTAGAGCCCCGGTTCAAAAGTGCATGTTGGGTTTTCAATACTTTTCTTACCGTCGCGTTGTTCTTGGTCTTCGATATTTGTATTGTTTTCTGCTATCATATTACTCCCAGCCTATCATCCATTATCACAATATACAATAAAATATATAGTTTCTATACTTAAACATATCTATAGCGGTCGTCAGCAAATATGTTACGCTCCCTTTCATTTCTATGAATATTTTCTTTGGGAATTACTTTTATTGATTTTCTGGTAAATTAGGATACGACGATATAGTGTAACATAGTAAATTACATACATAGAGAAACAATCTTTTGGGTTTCTGAAGTGTCTATCTTCTGTATCTGCATTTAACTCCATTTTGGAACCGACATAGAATTAATACGTGAGAGGGGTGTAGCCATTTCCTTAAACTAACTCTAGCTCTTCTTAGCTTGATATAATTATGCCTTCCATCACCTCAAATATTTCCATAATATTGTCATTGGCTTTGAGAGTACCCACTTGTCGCTAAAAATCAACAGTCGTAGCATTTATCTCAATATTTCAACAGTTTGTTTTGGCTAAACTTCGACCTTCTCTCAATTACTCATTCAAAAAGTGTGTTTTCATGTTCCATAGAACCATATGAGTGGCAATCACTTTTAAAGCCGTTTCGTGTTTCTACATCGACGCTCAACAGGGTTGACATTAGGTATTCGGTACCTTATGTCATCCTGCAAGTCTCCGAGTTGTTTCTTCGTAAATGTATCGTTTGTTTTATCATCTTGATTCTCAAAGTTCCCTTCATCAATTCCATATTTTATCCTCCTTTCATTCTCAGTATCTTGTCAGTCTATCTCATTGAGCCCAGTATCCGTTCCATTTACGTTTTCTTATCCGAGTGTACTGACCATTTCAATGCCGGGGCCGATCGAATGCATGTGTATATTGTACGTTACTCAGTAACAAAAAGATCTTGTTAAGATTGCTTCTCAAGGTTGCAAAAGAAATGAAACGGGCTTTTTTGTAAGTTGATTGGCCAGTTTGGCTAAGGAACACTGATTACGTTAGAGTGGTTGAAATATTAGATCTATTAATCACTGTCGATAGTAGTATAAGACCATAAGAAGATCTCTTGTGTGAAAAATTCAAGACAAATCGTTTTTTAATTGCCATTTTTTTGCTTAGAGAAGAAAGGTGCACCTATAATGTAATTGCCTGTCTATTTTGCGACCTGTTATCAATATTGATTGTCAGGTAGATTGCTGATAGCAGCATAGTTAACACTATTGCCTACTCTGCTAATTTTAGAGTTGATTATACCTTCAATACGAATAAAGTAGGTAATTTCCTATTGTGTATTCTACCATATAGGTCAGCATTTATACATGGGACCAGGCGAATGGGGACTAACTGCGCATTATGTTATTACATTTTCCTTATAAGTAGTCAACATTTACGTCTACCAATATAACGAAATAAATTAGTATTTTGTTCAATCGCCATGTCAGTGATTCAAGTGTATTATATTATAATTGTAGTTTTGTCATCTTTGAGCTAAAATAAACAAAGTTATTCATGTTATTATCCGTCTGAGACATGCACCTGATTCATAGATAATTGTGTTGTTCAAAACTGTGAATGCAGACTAACTTTTTATCGTAAATTACTCATTCGTTTCGTTTCTTAGAAACAACTGAATGTAGGGATTATGTTTTACTGAAATAGACTCATGTTCAGACCAATCAAAATGATTCATATAGTGGCAATGATCTGGCGCCTTTCGATGCATTGAATCAGTTTTTTTTTTGTAATAGAAACTTTTTGAAACTAGGTACTCGTATGTACTAGAATATTTGCTCTTTGGAAGATCTTGCATCTTTTTGCCTATAATTTATCCGATCTACAAAATTCTGTTTCATACGGTCATGTCATATGATCTACCTACTTAAGTTCGGAAATAAAATGGAAGAGGCAGAGGAGATACCTATGTCATGAAATATGATTAGGGACCTGCCTTGCGATTAAACCTAAGCTACCATCATTCTGTACATCACACGCATTACCACCCTGTAAATTTTCATAATTATCAGATATCTCAACCACACTTTCCATAATATTTGCTTTAACTAACCCTGGTTTTTTAGCATCAAGTACAATCTTCTAACAGCCCATACTATCCCACTGCTAGGCAAAGGTATTCCTCCCCTTTTTCCACACAATTCTGTCTTTTGCTAGTCCTTTGACAAGCTTGCTCTTCCATCCTTGCCTAGTCTGCTGCGATATCGCCTGGGTAAATATGATATACAAACGTGTTATACTTTTCAAAGTCATGTTATAGGTAATGGTCAAAAACAATTTAATGATCTAGCTAGCTAGCCTGCTCGTGCGTAATCCTATAATTGAATGATTCGGCTAATTCGAACTCAGGCCGCAGTGCCGCACAAGGCACACTCCTCGGTTCTCATGTAATTTGCTTTTACAATGATGTTTATCATGAATTGGTGAATCAGCTGGTCGAAGACTTTGTGGAAAGGCTCTCAGGAAGCATTGGGGGCCAATGATCTTTAACTCCATCGTAACTTGACTGCGTTATTGCTTGGTGATTTGGGTAAAATTACCGTTATTCTAAGTTAACTTTATAGGTATCCTTCTTACCTGGGCGATGTTAAGACCGTTACTCGGATGACGGCAAATTGATGTCGTTGAACGTCCTAAGCATAAATTCTTAGAACCCTCCTGGTCAGTCAGCCCCTTCTTCGTGTCCCTGGCAATTAAAGTTGGCCCATCCACCACCAATCGCCACTACCACGTCGTCATCGGTGCGTGTTTCACGGTTACACTCTCTGCTGAAAATGCTGGCTATATACGTTAACAAGTAGGATACGTTTAGTTGCCAGCAACAAGACCTATGATATAGAATGAACTCTATTCTTTGCCTAAGTCTATTTTTGGCTATTCCACCGTAGATTAGCATAACCGAAAAGGGCCTCAAACTCGTGACTAAGGTTAATTTTCGTCACTTCCCGACACCTCGCTTAGATTGTGACTCGACCGTAATTTGTGGTTTCCACAAGACCTTAGGATAGATTACTTCCGTGGCAATTTACTTTGAGTGATAGATACTACTAACAACAACAATTTCCTTTCAAGATGGAAATCCTTTCATTACGTTTTTGAGCCAATCTGCAAGTTACACATTAATTTCATTCCTCATTCATTCACTGAGTAGCTTCAATCTACAGCTGATTTAAAAGGCCTCCTCCATTTTTTGTTATGGTGCCAGTTCTTCCCCGCGATCACCTTTAGATCCACCATCCACTCGTCTGGCTGTAGGAATTCAGGATCTGCAGGCACATGTGTTATTCGGATGGGATTTCAGAATGAAAATTATTTGACTTATTTGATCTATTTGCCCCATAAAATTCATAAATCAAAAATTCTCCCTTTATACTTGTAAAGACATCATGCCTCTTAACACAAACACAGATGGATGATTTTGTCTGCAAGCTAATTCTTCTGCATAATAATTATAAGAGCCCATTTTGTTGTACAATTAATTACCTGTAATCATTACATGCAATTTCCCGCCGTCTGCAGTGTTGCCAACTAAAGTACAAAACATGTTTTTTTTTTCTTGCATTGTCGGGCTCGTTGCCCCCTACCGCTGACTAATCGCTAATCTGTCCGTCTGCGCCTGGTGGTACTTAACTACTGCACGAATTATCTTTACGCTTTGAATTGTGGGTCAGGCAGGGATGGCTTTGTTGTATTTGAGTGCTTGTTATTTTATTTCTATTAAAGTTTTGTTAGAACAAAAACCTCGATGGTATAATCAAGAATAATTTGTTATTTGTGATGAATATTTTAACATAAATTAACACTTTTACGTTACATAGGGTAAATGTTGACATATTCAGGTATTGTGTCACTCTGGTATAATTAGAATGTATCGATTTATTATGGAAGTGGTAATTACGTGGAAAAGGTATTATTATTTTTCCTGTTTTGTACTATCAATTTAAAAGCCATTTATAAACATAAATCATTTATTTTCCTTGTTAAATTAACTAGCATAATTAATTTAATTCCAATGAAGAAGAATTTCTATTTAAAATCAATAAATCTCTCGTTGCCGCTTAAAATTTCAATATGGTGGCTGCTTGTGTTACTTTTTTTTTTAACTGAGAGCAAGTGGATAATGAATGTTTACATTCAGCCTTGTTTCAACACGCTCCGGGTAAGATGTTTACGTTGGATATTTTAAAAATACGCTGACGTATGTTTTACGTTCATAAATGGTTAATGGTGAAGAGCCAGCACTTTGCTCACGTAAGAATGTTTAGGTAGGTATTGTTTTAGATTTTTTTTCTCAACAGTCAGGGAAATGATTCATAAATTATTACATTTATAATCTGTGGCTAGCGCATGTCATGCCAACTGGTTGACAGATTTAACACTTCAGACCAATGATATAGAATATCATTGCTTCAGACAAATATATCTGTGCAGGCGGGAAAACACATACATAACTAAAATAAATGTACAATGTTTGACATTATGTGTTTTTTCTTGACAAGCAGAGCCACCTTGGACGGTACACTTAAAGATTTCATACTGTAACCTCTGTTCCTAAGTTGAACCTAGGCACTTAACCTAGGCATACCGCACTATAGATTTGCTTAAACGCATCTATTGGAACTTACCTTTTTTTTTTTAGCAAAAAATAATTAAAGACTTAATCGGCTTCTTTTGGGTTAGATCCTTTCTCCGTCGACCTCATCTCTGTCCTCAGGACTAGATTGGGATCAAGAGAAGGCCTATTTAAAAAAATACCTCAATCCAACAACTTACTAAAACAGTAATTTACAAGAACAATATCAGAACATTTATTTGCTTATTCAGTTTCAGACAACAATATAATCCATCTTGTTAGTGAAAAAATACCTTATAAATAATGTTAGTAATACAAAACACACAATCAACACTAGCAACACAATAAAGAATTAACTGTCCGAGGCAGGTTGCTCAGAGAACGATCAAGCAAGATATCAGCTACCTAGTTGACCATCCTCTCCACAAAATGCCTCAGAAGGACTCTCCGCCAGTACTTTCAGGATACTATTGTTACTGCCCCCGCGTTCGATGCATCAGTGAAGCAACTTTTTTGCGGAAGACTGCGTGGAAACCGAAATTAGGTACTTAAAACAGCTGTTTGGATCCCACAACAATCCCTTTTGATCAACTGTAAGATAGACTTCCTTTTACAAACTCTTTTCCGTGTTAATTTATTTAATACAGGAAACGGTTAAACCAAGCACTCATCCCACAAAGGAGTCATTCAATAAAAAAGTTTTAGCATCGTTAATTCATGACAAAGCCTTACTGTGTTTTCATGGGCAAGGCCTGTCAAAGCTCGTCGTAGGAGGCGTGACCATAACCAAACTAATGCGTTCATACTATTTTGAAATATAAAATGTCCTTAACCGATTTTAACCAATGATGATGCTTGGAATTTGGAACTAGCTACACTAGCGCCATTAGTTTCACAGTTACCATCCCCATTATCTTAAGATCTCGTCAGCCAGACCTCAGCAAAGTAATCAAGTTGAATTTATTATAAGTAGGTAGCTAATTAAAGTGTGTACATAACTGTTCCCTCTCCGTCAGCAGCATCTGTTCTGTTGCCAACGTTAAGCCCTTTAATTTTTATGTACACTTTAACACAAGATCTCCGCCTTTTATAACTGTGAAACTTTTTTTATTCACTTTATAAAGGTGTATTTTATTAATGACCAGTCTTGTCGGACTTGTCGCTGTCTTAAAAGGTCTTATATTAACGTGTAGTGAAAGAAAAATGAGCATCAGCTGCTTCTCATCCGGTCGCGTTCAAATAAAGGAAACTGGAATTAGGATTTCCGGTTGTCAACCTGTCATTTCGCTATTTTTATACCTTTGTATGTATCCTATGCACACGACGTCTTCAGATGTCCGCAGTTTATATTCATTACCTACCCCACGATCAATATTTTAACGTCCAGACTCCAGACATGTGGATTTAAGTCTGCCCAGTGTCGTCTTACAAGGTATATTTAGTCTTCCATTTATGGCAACACTCCCGGAGGCTGGCCGAAAATAAAATGCAGTCTGATGTCAACGGCCAACGCGCGATGCAATAAGAAAAAAAATACAACGTTCTATTTTCAAATTGCAGTGGAGAGCGTCTCCAAGATGGCGAGCAAGAGCAACAAAAAGGTTACAGTTTTGTGTACCGGAATTCAGAACGCTTTAAAATCAGAGATTTAAGCATGTAAACTGTCAAAGCAGGGATTATGGGCGCTGATGTTGTAGCTATTAGTGAATGCCATCACAAATAAGTGTCTAGGAAATGGTTCTAAATTATTCTAAGCAGCTAACGCGTTGCATCGAGAATAGGATTACTTGAAATCTCCGTGGGAATGTTTGCCTAAGTGGAATGTGATCGAACACCTATATACTTTTGATGTTGTATGTAAGATGTATGTACTGTAGGCGTACCTATTTTAAATAAATAAGTCATCAAAACACGCACTGGATTGGTTGGTTACTTAGGTTTTTATCTCTTACGTGTCTTGAAAAGATAACGTTTCTAGGGCTTACGAGAAATTAGAATACTTATTACTTCATTACAATTTAACTCGTTAGATACGTAAGAAAACGTGGCAACGACAGCGAACACCGAATGCCAAAAGTTCCTGGAATCTCTCACCCCGTAAAGGGATAATACAAATAAGGAAAATGCAAAGATAAACTCAATCCACAAGATTCATGATTGTAAATCATCAATGTACCTACCTAGTACTTTCTACTACATTTGGTCATACGATTCTCTTATCAGACTTATTCGTCTTAATGCATTTCCTGCGTCTCGTCGAATCATCGCGCGATCACAATTAATTATAACTAAAGTGTCGAGGTACAGTTATCTCTGGCTGCACGGTTCGCTCGCCATCTTTAAAATCGGTACTGCCAGCCTTTTCGCTCTCGCACATTTTATGGGATTTTTTTATATTTTTGCAACGATCGTGTGACAGGTAGTACTTTCACTTTAATGTTCTTTATTGATTTGTGGTTGTAACCTTTTTATTATCACGACTTTGGTATTGCCATGAAAATGTTTTGTACAGTTATTTGTTGTGCTCAGTGATATTTCGGTCAGTTCTCATTCTCAGAAATTGTCGTGGTTGAATAAGCTGACTTTTTAATTATTTGGCTGTCACTTTTTTTTTAAGAATTAATAATTGAAAATTGTCAGCCGAAAATAAGTTTCAGTCGTTTGTTTTCACGACTTTTGTTAAGTCAAAGCGTAGTTCATTGGTTTTAAATGTATGTGACTATACTTAGATGATTTTGCTCAATTCGTACATTGCCAGTGCCACATTGCTTAATAATCGTGTGTCTAGTATGCATCCAGATTTCCATGCCTTTCAACATAATATTAATCATTATCATAAATAATGCAAAAGTTGTAGTGTATGGTAAAACGACACATGCAACCATTATAACTTACAACCAGTAATTGCAGACACATCAATAAAAAAATGAAATAATAACGATCATGTTCCCGCCATTAGCGTAATTGCCACAGATAACTAACATACACAGGTACAAACATGCAAAGGTGACCTTAAAAGTTGATTCACAAATAAATAAAACGAGCTCAAATGCTAAACTAAATGTAGACAAAAACATTTAGGTACCTATAATCTAGAAATTCACGAGTTTAAAATCGTTTTTCTGAACTGGAAAAAAAATTGAGTCTTGTGGTTAAGGTCAAGTTCTGGCTGAGAAATGAGAAAAAAAACAACTAACAAATTCGTTCTTTTTCTCAAAAAAGATTAAATGTTTATCGATAAATACTATCGATTGACCCAAAAAATATCCGTCTCATGTATGGTCATCAAGGAATTTCTGTAACTAATTCAATTTGACCCTGAACAAAACCCAATTTTGCACATGCACCACAACACAACACACACACAACACACACCACAACATGTTTAGCGGTCGAACTCACCCCTTCCGGCGCCACAGGCGGGCAACACCGGTAATTAGGGAAGCCCGTCCGATGCCACTGCACTCGATACCGGGAAGTCACTGGACAATGGACAGTAGCTATTACACCACCCGCTGGGTGGTTGATTGGAAAATCAATAATGCAGTGTTGTTAAAGTTGTTTGATTCTATTTTGAGAGTATTTTGGAAGACCAATTACCTACTATGCTACGTCTTTTTTTTTATATGGCCACTCGCAGTTCTACACTAGAAGGTGGCTTTCTACTTAACCGAACTATTAAACGCTCGGAACCTATGAAACTTCTTCGTGTAGGTGAATTTTAAGAATTTACTCCATACAGCGTGTTTTTTGGACACATTTTGGCATTTTTTTTTAAACAAAAGGCTCCAATTCAAGTATGTCTTTGGTTGCATCCAACGTTCTGCTGTCTAAACAACTTCTAAATTTGATTTTTTTGTTAGCCAAGACAGCACTGTCCAAGCTTATTTATTTTCCAAGAAATCACACTGTATTACCTACAATCCTACACCGTCCTCATTGTTTCCCTATTAACCGTTTTACTCATTGGGTAACCCCCTAACCTAGACAGATCGATAATGTCTAGACTGGCCGTCACCCCCTTGTCATAAACACAGCACATCGGACATAACGAGTTTTAACACTATACACAGTACAGTCCGAGGTACGACAACGAAGGTTATAGTATTGCCATCATTATCTTGTCCCGATCTATTTTGAATGGACATTGTAACAGCGCTATGTATTTCGAAGTAAATTAAAATCTAGAATGTTGATAATATGTATGAGAAATGGCTAGCGAGAAGTATCTCACTTAGATTAATGATAGATTATCTTTTAGTCTAGTGGTGTATAATGTGTAAAGCAAGCGGGACTACTGAACGTGGGGTCTTACAGGTTTCGACATTTTTTTTTTGTATTCCACTAAAAAAATCTTAGTAGTAGCCAGGATTCTGTATTTGCTCGGTAAATGCCAGTATAATTCCCCGTTTTAAATTACTTGCAATTTAATTAGATTCGAGAACGGAGAATTTTGCCAGTTCTGTATATTTTTCTCTGAATTTTACGCTTTCTGTCCATACTAATTCCTTCGTGGAACTCAGCGTGATATTAGGTATGCAAATCCATACTAGATATGTTTATGCCAGGGCTACAGTACTTAGGGACATAGCATGAGCTGGTGCGACCACATTCCAGGGTAGATGCCCTGAACGAGATAAGATTAGACTTCCATTTGCATAGTGAGTGTCGCGCGTTTTATGAGGTACGGCACTTATTTGTTTCCACTTAGTATGCACCAGGGTTGTTGCGAACATCAGCATCAGCATCAGCATCCGCTGATCTTCAGCATCATTTTCAACATCAGCATCAGCATCAGCATCCGCATTGATCGATGCTGATTATTAATGCTGATATTAATGCTGAAGTTCGAGTCGTGACATGACCGCAGAGGGGATTATATCACGTGTAGTTTTTGCTTGCGACTTTGACCAATAATTAAAAGATCGTCTGCGGGGATTGTGATTGCAAACAAACACAAACTTGTCTCATTGCGTTAATTCGTCATTACGCGTGAAAGTTTTTGTTTTTTTTTCCGTAAACTGTTGAGTGTTATCCGTTGAAAAGTGGAATATGGAAATATTTTAAATTAAGGAGTCAAGAAACTGCCAACTGCAACTTATGTAACAAGGATTATTCACGCAAAGAGCGTATTAATACGGACTGATTTTACTTTTTCCCTGTTTTTTTAAGAAAATAATTAAAATCAGCATCAGCATCAGCATCCGCTGATGTCAATGATAAAAGATCAGCATCAGCATCAGCATCCGCTGATGTGAAAAAAATATGCATCAGCAACAACCCTGGTATGCACTTACGCAGAATGAATTTTTGAAATGGAATTGTCGGAATAATGGCAAGTAGGGATTACGTGCTCGACTTGCAGAATAGTTATTACCATCAGATCAAATAAATTATTCCGAAGCAAGCCGTACAAGCGTCTCCAGAGTCCATAAAGGGTGCGAATTTTCAATAACAGGAATGCTGCTATAGTAGGCCCTTCGTTATCTGAAAACTCTTGTGCAAAATTTCATTAGAGGTCTACTGGGTCTCCAGTAGACCAGTAGAGTAGACTTTAGGGCGCGCGCGCACTACGATAAAAAATCGTTGCGAAAAAATATCGCAAATCTGTGAACCACAGAAATACACTACAATCCGCGCATTGCGAAAATAAATCGTTTTGTTTTTTGTATTGTAGTTTGCGATTTTATTTCGCATTAAAAAAATCGCAACGATTTTTTATCGCGGTGCGCGCTTAGCTTTAGGGTGTGCCTTATCTCACATCGAATGGATTTAAGATATTTATGAAGTAGACTTTTTCTCTCAGGTCCAACCAACACGAGTGAAAAGCAGACATAATTGCTCCGTTTTCCGTTTTACACAGACTAGTGCTCCAAATAAAATAAAAATCAATTCCAAGTCAACGTCCTCCCGTAGATAGATTACCGAAACTGAAATCATTATTAATGTACGAGGGTCAACGTTATGAGACATTACTGAAATAAGGGCAAGTGTTCACACGCGACCGGTCACCAAACTCCAACCAATGGTTTGTAGGACGTGGCCGAAGATAATTGATACCTACCCTACATAGATGGTAGATTGTGTGTAGTTGAAGGTACACAGGCAAAAGGCTTTATTTAGAAAGATATGTTAGAGGGTTTTGACCGAGATCTAGGTTCTATTACAGTCAAATTTGATTATAACAGAACCAGAAGAAGATTTTAAGTTAAACGAGGGTCAAACTTTAAGAGGAGTTAGTAGTCATGAAAATGTTATCAACACTGAAAAATGCGCAAACTCGCACCATAAGTCATAATCATAAGAATCATTCTCCTCCCCTTTAATCCCGATTTATTTTGGATCATCACAGCAACACACATCAGCATCACCTCTTCTTCTATGTGTATATTAACCGTTATCTCAAAAAATACAAAAAAAAAACTAGGTATTCCGTTGTAAAGCACCACAAACCATGTTCTAATCGAAAGTTATTACTAGAAGTAAACTAACAAACACACCTTCACAGTCGAAGGAACCATATAAAGCAATGAAGCTAGACTAGGACCGTTGCCAACTAATATGGCTTAGTGCCAACACCGTGCGTCTGTCTAAATTAATAATTTACCTTTGCGAATGTCCTGACCGTCTATCTAGCATCGATCCGTCTAATACTGTTGGAAACTTACCGGTGGCAGGTTCACACGTTTACTCTTTTCCCGTAGAATCACTTCTTTATGATCGCATTACTTTTGACCATTTCTTCGATGGGTGCACCTACATTTCTCTTGGTCCCGTCTCATGTTTTCTTCGTGATCATCGTCCTGCCTTTCATCATCAAACACATTAGATTCTCCTTATCCGAATTCATTAGGGGTCGGCGCAGCACATATTGTTCTTTCATACTTCTCTCTTTCGTATCGTTATCTCTTTGTAGCCATATCATCTTGCACACATTCAATTCATCGTTTCTGTGTCTTTAAAAATATTTGGGCTATAAAGCCCGCCAATCCACATTCATCATCATCCTCCATATGTCTCTGCTGCCATATGCTGTCCTCTACTCCTCTTAGATTTCACTTCCTGCCTTGCGTCGTCATCTTTCATACCATCCATCTACTTTTCGGTCTAGTTTTCTTCACATCCCGACAACACACAATAAAACTGCCTCAACTCTCCAACTGTCCTGATGACAGTTGATATAGTATCGGAGACAACAATGATTTACTCTGCAGTTGTCAGCAGGCTTATTGTCTGTAATAGAGTGTCAATAGTCTGTGATTGGCTCTAATTGGTGCATACGGGTGAACGTTGCATTGTCGATGTGGTCTGCACCTTATTGATTGAGTTACGAGGTTTCTGAGATTGGTATTGACGTCTTGTAGACATTTAGTTAATTATTTGTTGGATGTGTTTAAGTCTAGATGAAGCTTAAATGAGCAATGTTTTAGAGTTCATCTTTGAAGACAGGTTTGTGGTAGGAAGCAGTGTTTAGAAGACTTAGGTTGTTCCTACTTACCTGAGGGTCTAGACAATCGGCAATCGCTTTTAAAGCGTTTCGCATTTCTATAACAACTTTCAACAACAGAATAGGCTCTCAGATTTGCGCCCCACGTTTTGTACAGGTCTCATAAAAAACGTAGTTTAACGCTGTTGTTATATTTGCTTTTAACAACTTATTCCATTCATGACATGTTCATAATAGACACATTAACACGTTATCGTGTTTGATATTACCTTTTAAATTATCACCAATCCCATATTCATACAAACCTATCTAAATAAACAAACTAGTACAGACCTACTAACATTTTATCGGAAAACACGCATGTCCGTGTGTTAGCGTTATCGTTTTGTTTATCTCGACAATTTCCCCGTAACTTCGATAATTCAGCTTTCATTTATGGTGTTGACTTGTCTATGGTAACTTATGGGTACTAGCAGTCTACTGTTAATGTTGTTATGGGTATTCATGAAATGGAAAAACTGGTTTCTAAGAATTATTATCTAATTCAGTCTAAAAAAGGCTGAAAGTTGATACTTTCGAACTGAACGTGATCAGCATTAGCGCCATTAGCACTTATCAACCATGTTCAAAAGCTGTCAGTGCCATTATTGTTACGGAATATTTAACGTAGTTTAGATGTGCGTACCTATCGCATTCAATTGCATTGATCAAATTCGTCTTAAGTATCAATCTTAATTGCACATGTGTCAATACTATTACGGCTTGCCTTTCCTAAAGAATCATTCGTTTCCGTTGACGTTTAAAAATAAACAATCTTTGAAAATCAACCAATCCCAAACACCAGACTGATAAATGAACAACATTTCATCAGCGAGTTATCGAAATGCCTTATGACCTTTCTATTTTAGAGAAATGACTAACAGACAGTAACGGTCACTTTTATCTAAGTAATTATTATTTTAGAGCAAAAATCATACAAGTCCAAACATGTCAGAGACAGACAGATGTTCGTTCCAAAATAAAAGATGAACGGAGGGGAACAGGCGCCATGAATGACATTAATCAATGATCCATGCTCTTGTTGTTGTTTTTGAAAACACCCGGCTTTGAATGTGATTTTTAAGCTGTATGGTGTGAGTGGTTGTTGGTACAACATTGCCCAGCAGTGGGATGGCAAAGGCCAAAAAAATATGAAAGTTAGCTACCTTCAGAAAAATACAAGTAAAAAGTTATAAAATACAAATATGGAACAGTTTTAAATACACACTATTTATCAATGAACAGAAAAAACCGGTTTAATGCGTTTTTAAAATGACACGACGCACGTTCTTTTTGACAGCACTGTAATGTTGCCAGCTTTTAATTATATTTACCCAATTTATTTTGGAAATTCGTGCTGTCACTATACTACCCTTTTATAATAAAACATCCTAACGTGTGTGTTTGTTTGTCTACAGTTCTGGGAGATCATATCGGAGGAGCACGGCATCGACCCCAACGGTGTCTACAGAGGAACCAGCGACCTTCAACTCGAGCGAATCTCCGTATACTACAATGAGGCCTCTGGTCAGTATTCTTAGCAAATCTTCCTAGTGTATTCTCCTAGTTTATCTAGGAAGTTCGTTATCAGTCTAATGCAGGTAGTACTACCAGAAAGCTTAGACACAAACAAATGACAATCGCTTTCATAGCGTTTCGTATTTCTACAACGAGTTTGACTTAAGATTTTCAGTCGCTTATGTCAATGCCTTTTTGACCTTTCCATCGTCATCATTATCGCTGATAGATTGTCACTTTGTCAGTACCCTCTTCGAAGGGTTTTCCACGTTTAACCAAGGTAAAAGTTTCATGTCGTCAAGTTACAAAACGTGTTTAGGATTCTGAAAAGCTGAAATAAAATAGCAGCTCATAAACAACAAAAAATATGTAGTCAACCGTTTGTGGCGCCAGTAAAATGTGCACGCAACAAACAAATTCTTTCACCGTACGGCCATAATGCCATATAAAGTCTACGTCATAGCCTTGTGTCCTTGAACTCGGGAATGTTTCACAATCCAACTCAAGGTTAAACTTATGAATAATCAGCTGTTATTACAATTTATTCAATAAAAAAAACTAATGGACACCGTTTTTCTTGATGTATTTAAAAGTGAACATGGGAACAGATGGCTTTATTCACAAATAATTAAAGTTCAATCATCTATAAAGTAATGACTGAAAATTATCTAGTTACACCAACCAAAAACAGCTGTTTTCAAAATACCTTACTGCCGTAATTAGCTTGACCTTTGTTGTCCAATGTTGCTACCCTCCAAAATAAATTCCTCAAATTGCTAAGTAGACCATCATTGGAAATCAAAAACTAAGAAATAGTAGCTATGGACTCTATACTTAAGGGAACATGTGATTATTCAGCTAATTATTCGGTCTGGTAGGCTGTAACTTGTGTTTCGATCTTTATAGACAGGCGATTGTTGTGGTTTCCAACTTTCAAGGTTTAAATGTCGTTGTCTTCGGGTTTGAACGATTAGTCATGAAGATACAAACACGAGGAGATTGAAAAATCATTTTCGAAATGATGGAAGCATTCATTTTGAAACCAATCTACACAGCTGTCAATTCAAAACGTCACCGGGAAAAAAAAGATGGTGGTCAAATTTTACCGTTCTAAAAAAGAAAAACATATTTTGCATTAGACTCTATCAATTTGGCGAGAAACAAAAAGAATATGTATCACAAAATCTTAATAAGTAAATTGTTATCTCGCCTCTCCCACTAAAGATTAAAAATGTTTGATTAAATCCGTTCACTCCAATTAAAAATAATGGAATAGAAAGTTTACGTCAAGAGAAAATAATAAAATGGCGACAGTTTGTAACAAGCGACTAATTATAAAATATCTAATGTCTCTAGAGCGACTTGTGTTCCAAGTGAAACTTAATTTGTGATGAATTAATTACAATAAAGAAAAAATATTATAAAGTAGCTACAGAGCTACTTTACTACTTTGTTTTTAGCATTCATAAATTGAATAGCACTGCATTATCATTGATGGATAATGGATATCACAAATCATCCGTATATATTGAATAAAAAAAGTTAAGTTATTATAAATTTAATGGGCACTGATAGACACATCTAAATCATCATTATTTCTCATTGCAACATTCTTGCATAACATAGGCATTTAGATGTAATCATCGCAATTCTTGCTGTTAACACAGAACTGTCACGTAGGACATAACCAACAATTACAAGTGATTTACACCAATTAAACTCTTTGTACTTACATATGATTGACTTAAATACAGTGGCAGTGCAATGACCTCATGCAACACTAATCCGCGTTAGCGGGCCTTAATAATACCAGCTGAAAAAAAAGGATTTTTGATACGGGCAATTTAGGAATTTTAATTTCCCTCTTTTCATGCGGCGTTACCCTTCCTTGCGATTTATGTCCTCTTCTAGAATCAAGAGTAGGTATAGGGATTCTACCTCTTTTCAGGATTCCTTTAAATCCGAATTAGTATGCCATGTTTCGAAAGGACTAGCCCTTTCGCTGCTTAGGTGCCTTATAATTCCGATTAACCTCATAGTCCATTAATACTTCACAAAATGGTGTGCCTTCGCCGTTTATTAAGAAGTGCTCTAGTGTACTGTCTTCCTTAATTGGACAATTCACCAACTGTGTTTTGCACAAGGTTAAGCTCTCTATGTTAAAAAAGGTCACCGATGGAAATCCAAACTTCTACGCAACGAACAGACTTCGATCTTGGAGCTTCCATACTCAACTTCCAAGCTGTAGCCTTCTCTCAAATTAACAAAAAAACTATCAAGTATCTGAAATTCTTGCCACACGGAAATCGAATTTCAAACCATTCCATTCTCCGTCAATCTGCCATTTGATACGTGTATAATATCGTCGTGCGGCTGACCGCAAGCTCCGTCTAACAGTGTCGGTACAGTTAGTGTTGCTATTCTCACTGCCCGCCTCCCCGACTATAGTCCACAGTTCGATGCGCCCGCCTCACTTTTATTGCAGTGCTTGATATGAAGGCAATTTGATGTCGAGTAAAAAGTTTGAGGTGGATGACGTATGATACGGGCGGTTAAGTACCTATGTCATTAAGAGGGCGATTGTGAAATTTTAAATGCCGTTGAAGCATTGAGCTGTTGGATTGGCGACGTTCAGCTACGCGCTGAATGTTGACAATCGAACTGCAGCTCAATGTGGATTAACAATATTAATTCCAAGTTTCCACCGGGCACCGTAGAGGTGGTAAAACTGTTGGATCGATTTTTATGGTAAAAGCTAAAGACGGTGATGAAAATGGTAATGTGCTGTGTGTAATACACAATTCAACAATCGAAAAAAAATAAGACCTATTTCTTTACCAACCAAAACATTCAGAACCCATAATTCCGTTCTCCTTATCACAGCTACCAGCCCTTTAGAGCTAACATCTTTGAACAAGTTAAAAAACAAATGGCAGACAGTTTGAAAACGATTGCAACTGACTGTCTAGGCCGCTCATTTTTTGCTAACTTTTAACTTAACCTTTATCGCTGATAGAATGTCACTCTGGTATCGATTACATTCAACAATTACAGCCCAATAAAATAATCTAACACAAAACAAACAAATTACCTCCACACAGATTAAATTATCGCTCAAAAACACAAACCGTTAAACTGCCTACATTATTCAACCATTATCTCTCATTTGATTACCTAGAAACAATTTCAATGTCCAGTACAGAGTTCTCTTTGTGAAGTTTAAGTTCAAGATAACTGGTGTGAACGACCTCGCAACAGCTCGCAACACTCGGAACCGACCACTGTGACCGATCATTGTCTAACTTGCGATTTTGCTCACAAGTGCAATTTTATTCATGATATACCTATAGGAAATGTGCTAGCAAGTTGGATTGGTGAAAAGAGCATCTTTGTCTGAAACTTTGAAGGAAATGTTGATGAGATAATTCCGAATGAAGAAGATAACTGTGAAACTAATGGCACAGACACCTAGTTCCAAACAACGTCATTGGTTAAAAACTGCTGTCATTTTGTATTTCAAAAAGGGTAGACCTCATTGATCAGATTAGGACCTAGATATGGACCCGCCATCTACAATGAGCTTTGAACGACCTTCCCCATACCTAGTCTTGCTGAAATCGGTTCATAAAAGGTGCACATGAAATGGACCTCCCTTCCTTTCGACTTAAATCTCAACGAACAATTTTCTAGTTACATGATATGATTTTGATCATGCATTCACGATAAAAAGACACAAAATTTGATCGAAATTTTCACGCTGTATCTAGTGGTGAAAAGAACTGGCCTAGGCGCAAATGATCGGCGATCAGACTGCCTTTGTTAGGACAGGCCAGAAAAACTGATCTCAGATCGATCTTGATAAGAACGAGTCAATTCGCCTTTCAATTCAATTTCAAATCTTGAATTTACAATGTATTTTCCTGTTTCAATGTCCTTGTTTTTTCATGAACTCAATGATATGAGAAATTGAATGAAAAATTGCTAATCTTTGTTTCTGTTTTGTCCACAGTTGCGACGGCGGAGAACGGGGGCAAGTACGTCCCCCGGGCCATCCTCCTCGACCTCGAACCCGGCACAATGGACGCAGTCCGCTCAGGCGTCTACGGGCAACTCTTCCGGCCGGACAACTTCGTCTTCGGGCAGTCCGGCGCAGGGAACAACTGGGCCAAGGGACACTACACCGAGGGCGCAGAACTCGTCGACGCAGTACTCGATGTAGTCCGCAAGGAGTGCGAGAACTGCGACTGTCTGCAGGGCTTCCAGCTCACACACTCGCTCGGCGGCGGCACCGGCTCCGGCATGGGCACGCTGCTCATCTCCAAGATCCGCGAGGAGTATCCTGACAGGATCATGAACACATACTCCGTGGTGCCCTCGCCCAAGGTGTCCGACACAGTGGTGGAGCCCTACAACGCAGTGCTCTCTATTCATCAACTAGTCGAAAACACAGATGAAACCTACTGCATAGACAACGAAGCTCTCTACGACATTTGCT
The DNA here is from genome assembly GCA_905220335.1 of Noctua pronuba. Classification (NCBI taxonomy): domain Eukaryota; kingdom Metazoa; phylum Arthropoda; class Insecta; order Lepidoptera; family Noctuidae; genus Noctua; species Noctua pronuba. The sequence goes on from LR999913.1 coordinate 1,189,081, forward strand.
ACAGAACCCTCAAAGTGCCCAACCCCACGTACGGCGACCTCAACCACCTGGTGTCGCTCACCATGTCCGGCGTGACGACGTGTCTGCGGTTCCCTGGCCAGCTGAATGCGGATCTCCGCAAGCTGGCGGTCAACATGGTTCCGTTCCCACGTCTCCACTTCTTCATGCCCGGTTTCGCTCCACTGACATCTCGCGGCAGCCAGCAGTACCGCGCCCTCACCGTGCCCGAGCTCACGCAGCAGATGTTCGACGCCAAGAACATGATGGCGGCATGCGACCCGCGCCACGGCCGCTACCTGACCGTGGCCGCCATCTTCCGTGGACGCATGTCCATGAAGGAGGTGGATGAGCAGATGCTGTCTATTCAGAACAAGAACAGCAGCTTCTTCGTTGAATGGATCCCGAACAATGTTAAGACTGCCGTGTGCGACATCCCGCCCAAGGGTCTGAAGATGTCGTCGACGTTTATTGGAAACACGACAGCCATCCAGGAGCTGTTTAAGAGAATATCGGAGCAGTTCACCGCTATGTTCAGGCGCAAAGCTTTTTTGCATTGGTACACTGGCGAGGGCATGGACGAGATGGAGTTCAACGAAGCTGAGAGTAACGTGAATGACTTGGTGTCGGAGTACCAGCAGTACCAGGAGGCGACGGCGGAGGACGATACCGAGTTCGACCAGGAGGACATGGAGGAGCTGGCACAGGACGAGCACCACGACTAGACGTGCCGACACTCACTAAGTCTTAGTATAACGTACTGTAAGCCTACCACCACACAGACCATTAGATCGTATTTTTGCAATATATTTTCCTTTAAATTAGTAAAAGTGTGCCCTATTCCTGTGTCGTGGTAGATTGTAAGTTACAATATGTAAGGGCAGTAAGCCCTCGCTGGACCACTTTTATACCACTTTTTATATGTTTTCCAAACGTAGGTAGAGGCTAAGTCGCGTGCATTTATTACCAAAGTGTCCTTGAGGACCAACGAAAGTTTTCCGAATTCTACATCCATCGCACTGACTCGTCAACGACATTGACGCATCATGTGCAATAATTATGAATAAATAATAATAAATTTTATCAAATGATATAGTATTATTCGAAGTCTGTTTTAATTGAATACTAATTAGATTAAGTGGAAACTCTAATAAGAAACGTACCAACTTGTGCATTTCTTAGCTTAAGTTATTGTCTTGTATGCTTTTTATTATATTAATTTATAATAAATGTTTTAAATTAATGTGATGTTTCATTATTTTGTTGCCAACAAAATTTTGATGAGGCATGTCCCCGAACGCTGCAAATAAGCAGTTAGTGTGGATTCTCCCCAAAACATTGAGCGAAGCAAATTCATTTAGGTCGTCCACCATTACTTTTCCATGGCCTAGGTCACAAAAGATAGGTCATACGTTTACAAAACGCCCATCTTTCCACACTTGCTAGTATTAAAATCATGAAGAAATGGCCAACTGCCTCCCCCACTGTGGGAGTCTCGTAAAAAGGGAAATTAATATAGCACAAAATGTCCGGTAGTATCCTCCAACGACATTTATTACAGGAAGACAAGAATCTCCGATGAGTCACCGAACAGTGCCCAATGAATGCGTTAGTCATCAGTACTCTTCTTTTTTGTCTGCGAAAATAAACAGGAGTTCGTCTGCTGAACTCTTTGGTGTGCTATTTCCATTAGTCTCCCTAGTTTATGACTCAGAAAAGACGGTTGTCTGCGTTCCCTTCTGTGCATAGGCCGAAATAGTACCTAGCGACAATATGAGATATGACTGTACAGTAGTGAAGTAAATAAATGCATACTTATACATATAATAAAATTGCAACAGGCCGATGTATGTACATTGAAGATAGTGAAAATAAATTATATGGGGGTCTTTATTAGAGCAACAGAAGCCAAAAGTTTTTCGAATTTTCGATTTTATTTATGTTTGTATGCGCATCACGCAAAAACTACTGAATGGATTTGAATGCATTTTTTAGATTTGGACCCGATAGGTGGTGCTGTGTGAAGCAAGGGCGGGTTGCTAGTTTAATAAAATATAAAAGAGCTCCTAGAAGTCAGATATCACAAAATCCACAAATAACTACAGTCATGTCTTTAGTTTGAACTAGTAGCGCCATCTATGTGCCAACGTGCAGGTGCATAACTTGATCTCGTAGCGCCATCTATGCATCGTCACAAGTGGGGAATTCACAGTTCATATAATATGAACTACCAGCGCCTTATATACCGCCATAGTAGATAGAACTACCTACTACCTAACCTCACCTAATCCTAGTCCTAGCAATAAAAAGGATAGTCACCGGCAGCACCTAGGTATAGCTGGCTAGAACTAGGTGTAACCTTACTTCGGCTTTTAGCCGTAACATTATATAAAAATCTCGTGTCACGGTGTTTGTGGTCGCACTCCTCCGACACGACTCCATCGATTTTTATGATTTTTTATGTATACTTGGTAGGTATGAGAATAGATAGTAAAATATATTTCACACCGCTTAAGGTCGCAGGGTACAGCTAGTATCATAATAAAACCAAGCGAATAATAGACAAATATTTATTTCTCTTCATAACTGTGACGCGTTGCGTCTATTTTAAGGCTTACTTACATTAACACTAGATATTTACAGTAACTGAACACAATAGTCATACAGAACTCTCTACACGTATTAGGCACAGATTCAATATCTGTTGAAGAAGGCTGTTTGAAAATAAATTGTACAGCTGTCAGATTAGTTTAATTATCGACCGAACTTAACATCAGTGTTTTCTACAAGTTTTAGAGGTCAATGTTAAAAGGTATAGTTAATTTTGAAACAGATTATTACGGTAATTGTTTGCAGTGCAGTACAAACGTATATCTTGGGCATCATCATCGCCTGCCTAGCCTTTTTCCATCTATGTAGGGGTCGGCTTCCGGTCTAACCGGATGCAGCTAAATACCAGTATTTTACATGGAGCCTGTCTGACCTCCACAACCCAGTTAGTACTGGGTGTTAAGATACCCCTTGGTAAGACTGGTTGTCAGACTTTCGGGCCACTGACTACCTGTAACGACTGCATGGATAAGAAATGAAATAATTGTGTATATGGCATTCGACTTCCGGAGTGATGGTAATCCCGCGAAGGACACAAGGGACGTGTGCGCTACCCGTTTGACGCCAATCGTATTGACTTGTGACCCGCTCAAGAATATCAGCAGTATGTATCACATTTCTGTTTGTACTGCACTACAATCAAAACAGAAGAAAAAAACAAACAAAGTATGTATTAGAGCCTCATAATTTTTCATAACGCCATATTCCTACAGCTCAATATCAAAACAGTCTCTTATCGGCTCTAACACTTGTGTCCGAATTCAGAAATTATGCTGCAACATGAATCTCGATTGCAAAGTCAGTCCTTTTAGTTATTTTACCCATAAAAGCGCACACCGGGGACGCAAATTTTATCATTCGATTATGATTTTAACTGTCAACATTTTATGGTTTAAAATCATTTGGAGAAAGGTCAAATTTCTTTAATAGATTTTCTACTTTATCTCTAAAGCATTAGGTTCAAGGTTGATTCGCAAAATTTGACGGCGCGGCAGGGCATTTTACCTTTAACCAACGTAAATTTATTCGTAGGTAGTATAGTAACCCCACGGTATCAAAGGGGCATGGAACAATGGAATCTGTATCTTGTTACCACTAGCTACGTATGAATTTACGTTGGGTACAGATAAAATCCTCTGCCGCGGCGTGCCCAGTGTGCGCTGGGCTCAACTTAGCGTTACTGTCAAAATCATGGTGATCTTTACTCATCATCTGCCTGCCTTTTCCCAACTATGTTGTGGTCGGCTTCCAGTCTAACCGGGCGCAGCTGAGCATCAGTATGTTACATGGAGCGACTGCCTATCTGACCTCCACAACCCAGTTAGTACTGGATAATACAATACAGTAGTCAGAGGTAAAAAAAAAAAGTGAAGACTTACATAATTTTGAGTTTTAGTAAGAAATCTGTGCTAGTTTCGAATCTAGATTCATGCTGAAGTATGTTCTAGATTACGGATTCCTGTTATTAGTTATTGTCTTTTTGAGTATTTTGTAAGTAAAGGAACGGATTTAAATGCCTGTTTCTGTAACTCTTATACGTATAAACCGTTGGGTGATAAGAATGGAGCGATAAACGTGTGATAAAGAAAACAGACAAATCTGACTGGTCGACCAACCATATCGCGTCATGGTGCTTATTTCTGATTTGTGGCCGATCATGAGCCGTTGGTCCTGCGCCTGATATCTCCGTTCGTGTCAGATTACCGCCCATTGGAGAGAGTGCACCTGTGTTATGCTATACTATCTCTTGCGTGCCGAAATGAGGTCTGGAGAACTACTATATGTTTGTCCCTCAGCGTCAGCTACAATGTACCCTTCCATTCTTATCACAACGGCACAAACTTACAACTAATTTTGTTATTAAATTACAGTGTAGTGTCAACGAGTGAGTTATTGTTAATATTTATTACTTGTCTCATATTATAAACAGAGATTCTTAAAATTTTTTCTTTCAATAAAGCTTTTGGAGCTTGAAAATGTCGTTCAAATGTTCAATTGGAAATAATATTAATTATTTACCGTACCAATTTAATTCGTACTTTCTTTCTTTTTAAGTAATTAAATGATTAGTTTAATTTAAGTCTCACTTGCACCACAAATCGCTGAATACATATACAGCTAAACTTACATATTTAAAACATTGTTCTCGTTTCTAATAGTGTAAAGATGGCAGAGACAAAAATGTTTTAAATATACTTAAACTAAATAGTTTTAACGCCCGTATTTATGGTAAAGTTAAAGTAATTACTTATCTGTATGCAATAGACAAGAATTTAACCGAAGTAAGAACCGTCAAAGAACTTTTGACAGTTCTAATTTCAAGCAATTTATAAACTACAGAATAAAAATCGTATCGTATTAATAATTACTTGTACTCAAGTATTTAGTTTGACTTGTTTACAGATACGGATGTTAGTCATTTGTGGTGCAAGCGAACTTCAGGTTGTAACAATAGTCGATAATTTTTTTTTTCAAGTTTTTGATAAAATCCAACAAATAAAACAATTTCCTTGAACAACATTTCCAAGCTAAATTTCGTCACTAAACTAAACGAGATATAACAATATTATATCAATATTAATTGTCATACAAACCGTCGAACTTAGTATTAACTTATATAATAACGTGAAATGCTAATAAATCGGTGTTTCATACATACGATATGGCAACTCAATTGTTCTTGCTTATAAAAACATATGTTTAAGATAAAGTGTGCTGTGGATTTTGATGATAATTATATTTAATGAGTTTCCCGTTTTCTGTTACGCTATATGAGACCTAAGTCATGCCTAAATCGCCCTGTACGACTTTCAATTCGTAGTGCAAACCGGGGAGTTGGAAATTCTACAGTGCGATTTTACTTTGGCATTATGTTTAGGTGTCGAGCTGATGTTTTGAAAACGGGCATATAAATATTATATTATTCGGGCATTACGAGCTGAGGCCCTTTTGGCATTATTATTTTTGTTTGTTGATTTATTTTTTTAAATTTTCAAGGTGTTCTTGTTTTTAATAATGCCCAAATAAACACAATTTTCTTTCTTTCTATTAGTAATTTTAGATAATATACGATTTTATAGGTTTTCTCCTGTGGCAAGGACGTTTTTTTCTGTATAATTTCTTAGCTACCAAAACATCACTGGTAAAAATTATAATAATTTTCGAGATTCAAACAAACATCATCAAAATCCACAGCTTTATAATATAATTATAATAAAACTTATAAAATGATAGTAATATTTACAGTATTTTATATTTTTACATTTACATCTAATTACAAATACTATTCGGCACTTCATGTTTAAGTAACTAATAGGGACTTCGTATAATACAGAGGACTTGAAGCTTATCAATGTTATACCAATCTAAGCTTTCATGGTTAGTTTTGCCAGTAAGAAAATTATATGGTATGGTATATGTCAATGTAGGCCATACAAATATTTGTTCCGTGCGGAAATCGAACCCGCGACACGCAGCGCAGCAGTCAATCGCTCAGCCAACCGCGCCTACACTATTACCTCCTACATACAACCTCTTTATAATATTAGTATAGATAAATGTTTTTCAGCGTTTCTATGCCTTATACATGCTCCTACTAAGTTGATTATGTATGATACCAAGTCCCCCCTAACAACCACTATAGTTTATACTCTATACGTGTAGCCGTAAGGCGCAAGTCTCATAAACGTTATCTATGCTATAAATAATAAGCAATTACATGTTTACTTCAAAGTAAAGCTATGAGTACACCTGGTTTTACAACAACCATTGTGTCAAACCGTCTGTTTGTTGATTACTCCGAAACTGCTATACCATTTCACCACTTACTGTCGGATTTTCAACTTTCAACGCTGAGCGATACGTTGCAAATTCAAAAGCACGCTCAATGTATCTTATGGCATTTTATATTTCCAGTCGATATTCTATGCATAGTTATTTTATGAAGGTTTATTTATTACGTATGGCGTCAATAAAAATCTTTAAAATAAAATAGCCTTCAAGAAACATTCGAAAATAATGTTTCCAGTTCAGTCCAATTAAAAATAATGTTCTAATTTGTTCACTTTCATTTTGTAGATATCTAAAATCTTAAATTCACACACTGACAAACAATGTACACTGACAGAATCATGAAATTTGCCAGAGTTCCTTAAAATAACAGAGGTGACACTAAAGGGATTAGATAGATGTTTTTTTTTTTAATTTTGCCCAACCCTATGAATTTCTCCTGTATCGTGGGTGCGTTTACAAACATTTAAACTCACATACACAAACAGCCAGACCCGGAAAAACTACCTGTAGGGGCTGCAAGCCATACAAAATATTTGTTCCGTGCGGGAATATGCACACTGCGCCGACCGTGCTGTCACAGTTTCATATAAGCTTTCAATATCTATGAATTTTCAGTATAAGGAACTCTTGAATAAAATTTCGCACTTCTAGTCCTAGCAGTTTTGCTTGTGCATCTTTCAGTTAAAGAACGGATGAATTTAAGATTTCCATCTTTTTTTGTATTGACTATCTTTACTCCTGGTTGTGTTACACTGATACCTCGTTGTCATCATTGAGTCGTATGCTGTTGTCATTGTTGGCGAGCTTGAGGAGTGTCTTCTTGATGCGCAGCGCGGGCAGCCGGACTGAGGGGTTCTGGTGCCAGCATTCACGCATCAGGTTCGCCATGCCTACCATTGTCTGAAGGAAATATTACAGTAAAACTTATTAATATGGTTTTTAATCGTAATTAGAAATAATAGCACACCAAGCGTAATTGTGTAGTTATGCGAACTTCCTGCAGTGATTTTATTTCGCGAAAGTCGTACAATGAATCGTGTTCAGGTTTTCAGTTATTAACATTTTACCTTGTTTAACGATGATTAATAAAACAACTAGTAATTTTAATAAATAAAAAGCAAGGTGCGTTTCTGAATTTTGAAAAAGTATTGTATAGCATAACGTAACATGGAGTAAATCTCTTATTTCTATGTTTTGGTTGTATTTATGTTTGAGTTGTTACAATGGCATTTATTTCAACTAGCAACAAGTTTCACGTTTATCATACAGGGTGTAAGGGACAGCCCTCCACAAACTGATGGGGTGAATTCAGTATATCATACTAAGATGACCGGTACAAGAAATTATTTCAGGAATGTTATTGGAATCCAATAAATTTGATTTGTTTTATTTCCTCATACGCAATGTATCGTTACCTAAGCAAAACGCACGTAGCGAACGGTAAGCATGACGACGTTGGATTTTTAATTATAGCCGTATTATTTACATAAATGGAGTGCTGCGTAGAGGGAATATAATTTTACATTGAAATAAAGGAATAGTAACTGAAAAAAAAATAATTACAAAAATCCTGAGAAAAATTCCTGTGGAATATGATTCAAAATAAGGAGCTGAATGCACCCTGTCAGTTTGTGGTGGGCTGTCCCTTACACCCTGTATAGTCACATAAACATTTTTTTTCCCAAAATAAGTTCAACTACATACCGGATGCGGATCATCCGGTGGCTCCGGGCGGGCAGCGTCCACGCACACGATCTTCCTCATGTCGTCGAAGCTGGGGTCCGCGGCCGCCAGCTCGTAGAAGGGCGCGCGGTACTCGCCGCACGCGGGCTGCACGCGCCGGCACACCTCCCACAGCACCAGGCCCCACGCGTACACGTCGCACTTCAGGAACGACTCGAAGCACTCCACGTTTATGCTGCGGAAACAGTGGGGGAGTTAGATGCTGATACATCTTCGGAATGATTTTTCGTAAAGCCCAGGAGTCTCCTAACCTACTGGTATCATGTTAATTAAAATCTGGGTAACGAAGGTCTTATTTGCCGTCGCTCCTTATAAAATACTCCGTGACTGGAAGCAGACCTCAACAGTTGGGTAAAGGCTAAGAAGCAGAAGATCTCGATGGTTACCTTTGGTCAAACATCAATACAATACACAGCATGTATCAGAAAAATGGTCATAGAACATTTCAATACCTTCTCGACCCAAATGTATCCCCAACATCTGATTATTGACAGCAGTAACTCGCAGAGTGGACCGAATGGGAATGTAAAGTGATTTACACATTATGCCGCAGCTGCAACGACACCGCCGCCGCCACGGCGCCGCAGCGCAAGTCCCCCTTGCATTTGTATGGAATCTTACATACGATGCCGTGGCGGCGGCGGCAAGTTTATAGCGAAAAACGCTGCTGCAGCGGCATAATGTGTAAACGGCCTAAGGGTAACATACATACCTCTGATCCAGCATCTCGGGGCTCATGTACCGCTTGGTGCCCTGGCGCGGGTTGTGCTGCAGGCCGGCCGCCACGTGCGCGCGGCTCACGGCCAGCCCCAGGTCCGCGATGCAGCACTCGCCGTTCACCTTCACTAGGATGTTCTTCGTCTTGATGTCGCGGTGGGCTATGGCAGGCTTGCCCTGAAGAGGTAAAGGATAAAAACGTTAATAACAGCAAACAACAATTACAGTCTCGCCACGACTAGAGAAGGAACTTAGTATAAGTGTAAAAAGAGCCTTAACGAAGCCGAAAGTAACTTGTTTTCCCCGTCATTGCGATATTTTTTTTGTTCTGGACCCCATACCTTGCAAAATTTATTTTACAAGTTTTTTTTATGTTCAAACTAGCTGTTCCCCGCGACCTTCGTCCGCGTCAAGTTATTAAAAATACAATTTTCCCCGTTTTTGCAACATTTTTCATTGCTGCTACGCTCCTATTGGTCGTAGCGTGATTATATATAGCCTATAGCCTTCCTCGATAAATGGACTACCCAACACTGAAAGAATCATTCAAATCGGACCAGTAGTTCCAGAGATTAGCGCGTTCAAACAAACAAACACTTCAGCTTTATAATATTAGTATAGATTTTAAGTACCTCCATTACCCCTGCACTGTTCAATGCATACATCAGCACGTTTTGAGTGCGTTACATTGAGTCCTACCATAAACTAATTTTTCACCCTAAAAAAAGAAGTAGTTTCCCAGTAATATTTTTTGTGTAGAGTTAGTTGGTTTGCTGTAGAATGCTTGGATCACGACTTCGTGAAGAATCCGTTTACACCTTGTATTTAAATAGTAACTGAAGACTCTGCCTAGTACCCCTCTAAAATTTTCCTGAGATAGCTCATTTGTGACTTTAAACTTTTCATAAAAATTAAATAAAGAAACTACCGCGTACCACAGACTTTGTATGGCTGCAGTAACGAAAAAAAAACCCTAAATACTCCTTAATCCATTTCTATAACTTATTTAGTAGCTAACCAAACAAAAACACAGACGAACGACTTTTTTATATTTTGAATTATATCATGCAACATCAGTAAGATAACAAAACGTAAACATCAATAAAAATAGGTTATCATTTATCACCGTTATAGTAATACCATTATAGATATTACAAGAAACAACTACTAGTGCTATTTAAGTTTTATTACCAGTTGTAATTGTTGTAATTAGTTATAAAAGGTGATATCTGGCTTATCTAGTGAACTTGAACATGTTGTTGATTGCAAAGGGGTTAACTTTATAGCTTGTCAATAAGAGGGGGCGACACAGATGATCTAAATATAGTTAGTAGAAATTGAAACTAATGTGATAAAATTATGAAGCCTGTGTGTATGTTTGTTAATGGTAAATGCTATTACTTTGTAAATAAAACGATTGTAGGATAACATATATTATTCTGTATTCTTTACATAGTGAAACAATAACATAACATCACGCTTGTAATCTCCGAAGGATTGGGCAGAAAACACACCTACATTTCGCCAGTTATGTTTTAAGTCCTATGTAATAGGGGGCGAGCCTATTGCCATCAACCGGGCCCAAATCCAGACTCCGTGGCTACTACTAAGAAATTCCTGATGGAAGAACCCAATAACACTGCCCGACCCGAGAATCGAACCCAGAACCTCACGTTCAGCAGTGGCGCTTGCGACCACTAGACCAACGAGGCAGAAACAATAACGTTTTCGTAATTTCAAACTGCATTGAGATACATCGAGGAGCTCGTAGCTAAATAAAAACAGCCGCTCGGGTCGATCTTTAGGTTGGTCTGTGGATGGGTGACCACCCATTACATACCGAGATTCCTCCGCGCCTCGGAAAGCACGTTAAACCGTTGGTCCCGGTCTTAAACAGTCGTTAGATAGTCAGTGGCCCAAAAAGTCTGACAACCAGTCTTACCAAGTGGTATCTTATTACCCAGTAGTAACTGGTTTGTGTAAGTCAGATAGGCAGTCGCCCATGTAAAATACTCGTATTCAGCTGCATCCGGTTAGACTGGAAGCAGACCGACGAAAAGGCTAGGCAGATGATGATAACTGAGATATGGGCATCAGAATTATGGACAGCCTATGAGCAGCCAAAACTTCGTCTTGCAGTGGTTAACATGACATCTCAGTAAAAGCCTATGATTACATACTTGTGTGCCGTGTATCTCTGTGTGTAGATGCAGCAGCCCATTGATGGCTGACAGACAAATGGCCATCATCTGGTGCCTCGTCAGCGTGGTCCTGTTCAGGTGCTCGTACAACGAGCCCAGGGGATGGAAGTGTGTTATTAGCCAGAGCTGTGGACAAAATAATAGAGTATTAATAAATTATAGTACTTCAAATATTCCAAGCGATGATACATCAATAGGAACACTTCATTGCATATCTCTTCATCATGGATCTGAAGAACAGGGTGTAAAGTTCTTCACCACCACAGAAAAGGGAAGATCCCCCGACCAGACGGGTGTTGTATCTGGTGTTTAATTTCACCATTTAGGAATTTGATTTTAGTTTTTCATTTGTGGCTTAGATGGCGCTGTAGTACTTTTTGTTCTATGTTGCTGTAGTACGGTACGGGTTTTTGTAGTGCCGCTACAATAGAATCAGGCGTTACTTTACGGATATCTATGACATTATATATTAAGCAAAATATTTAGTTTTGCTTCCTAGAAAAAGTTTCACCAAGTCTGGATGCAGGATACAGCACCACCTCTCAACATTTAATAAATAATTGTTATTGTTTTTGCCACATTCCGAAGTGCAGATTGTTATGAAGAGGAACAGGGTCTCTTAAAAATCTGTCACAGAGAGAGATAGCTAGAATACTTCGTACCTGCGTACAGCTGCCCCTGCTGGTCATGTCGCTGCCGATGTAGGCCAGTATGTTCTCATGCCGCAGCAGCACAGTGGAGTATATCTCGGTCTCCCGGCGCCAGCTGGCCTCGTCGCGCGAGAAGAATATCTTCACGGCCACGTTGTCGGCGTACCACGAGCCGCGCCACACCTCGCCGTAGCGACCCTAGCGGATAATAGAACAAGCTTATAGTAAAAATATATTTTTTTAAACAAGCCATTAGTTATAGGTTTATTCGTATTCTTCACAACAAACCGCTAAAATATAACTAGTCCGCCATTTTGGATTTAGAATGACGTCACTTAGCTAACCCTGCATTGTCATCCAAACTACACGAGTACGCAAAATCTCAGCTCCATCGGTTGGGGATATCTGTTTTATAATTCAGTTGCAAGATTTGACAAAAAAAAAATATTGTGACTGAATCTCTGGACAGTGTAGAAGCACGTGGGCAAGGCTTTAAACAGGCCTACAGCAACCTAATAGCTACATACCTTCCCCACGCAGTCGGTGAGCGTGACCTGCTTGGCGAGGGTCCTCTGCACCATGAGCGGCAGGCCGGAGCCCGAGCCGCTGGTCACGGAGCACTCCAGGTACTCGCGCAGCGTCGAGTCGCCCGCCGCTGTGGCGCGGATGCAGTTGCCGTTCTGGGACCCTTCTACTCCTGGAGAGACAAAAGACAGAATATAAGACGATTATGTTAGGAGTGGAGAAATATTCGTTTATTTAGAGAGTGTATTATTTGGAATATGTGCTTGCAATGGTACCCGTTACTGCCATGGGCGTACCCAGCATTCTCTAAGGGGTGGGGCAGAAATAAATAAACTAAGTAGTAGGAAATTAAAAATGCTTTTTATTTACCGACTGATACGTTTTATTGACCCTCTTTCTATGCACACTCATCATACAGAGGCCGACAAGACGGTTTTCTGTCATTGTTGGCCTTAAGCAAGTTTTAATTTCAATGTGAAAAATTTTAAAGTACCCAAATGAATATTTAATTGTCATTATGTTAGTTTTGTCTAAAAATTCTTAGCTTCGGGTCAGAGAGCAGGTTGGGGCAAGTGCCCCACCTGCCCCACCGTGGATACGCCCATGGTTACTGCCCATTTTCACTAGACGATAAGTAAAGTAACGGCTAAATAAAAGCGCGCTATTTGTTTAAGTTCGTTACGTTATTTTAAGTTCTGAAATGAAACTGTAAGTTGCTTTTAGGTAGCAAATAGAGATTTGCAAGTTTGATTACAAAATGAAAGCGTATAAGAGATTCAAGACCTCGCAGTAGGTTAGATAACCAGTAGATATCTATTTGTTATTTAAAAATCCACGTAAAATTTGATTTGAGAACTTAAATTAACGTGAGGTAGATTAGGTGATGAATAGATATCTAATCTACTTATAGACCATTAAAGGCGAAGATATGGTAAGTATATTAGATGCTTAGGATAGAGTTATAAATGTGAAAACTTACCTTCATAAAAAGCACTAGTGACGTGTGGACTATACAGATTGGACGAGAAGTAGTTGGAATCTGCGCCCAGCTTGTGTAGCGCGGCTCGGGATACGCGCAACCTGGAATTAACAGCGAATTTGTTAAATGATAATTATTAAGACGATCTTTATAAATGATGGTTCATGGATGGTTAGATCTCAATTTCGCATGCGGCGTCTCTTGATGACCCTACTACGACTACGACTGGATCAGCTACGAGAACCCCGCATTCGCGTAGCAAAATTTTGGGTCAAACATATTTGACCTTTTTGCCACCGACGCGCTATTTTCCTCACTATGGCAGTTTTTCTATCTGGAGATTCAAACTCAAAGCATTTATTTCAATTAGACCGTTACAGGCACTTTTGACGGTCAAAAACAAAAGGATGAAGCTACAGTCACAGTCACAAGTGTTGTGAAAGTACTGTAGTTGCCCATTCCAAAGTGTAGATCTCTATGGAGAAGAAAGGACAAGAAACTTCATGGACACTCTTTTAAATCAAAATATTTTTACAAGATCTTGGTTACATTATTCATGTTGTTCAGATTATACATATATGTAGGTATGTGATTACTTGATTTAAATTGAAAATATCGATCATAACCAATGAAAAGCTCATACCTGTGACTCCTCCTCAGCACGAATATGGCCATAGCTCCTATAACGCTCACGATCAACACGGAGGCGCCCACGCTGGCCCACAGCTTCCAGGCGTTGGACGGCAGGGGCTCGATGGCCGTGTCGGCCAGCGGGGGCAGGTCGGGGAACGAGCCGTCGTTGCACAGGTCGCCCTGGCAGCACGATATGTTGTGCAGGCCTGCGTGACGCTTGCGCAGGCTGGGGGACAGGGAATGAAGAATATTTTAAAGTTTATAGATTACTAGCTCATGCCCGCGGCTTCGCCCGAGTTGTCCCACGGGATCATACTACCTGGATAAAAAGTATCCTATGTATTAATCCAGGTTATAATATATCCATCCATCCTCACAAACTTTAGTAGGATTTGATTTGTTCATAATTGAGAATGGGTAGTTTAGGTTGGCAGAAACTCCAGCAAAAATTAAATTGCTCTGTGCATGGCTAGGTATCGTTTGACTGTAAATAAAAACCCTCGAATCGTAAATACAATGCTTTTATGCATGCTTTTGCTTTGCTATTTCTTATTCATACTCAAGCCCTGCACATTACTGAATTAAACCTTTTGCAAATTTTGCGACTTAGGGGCCAAGTTCGAATGTTAGATGACTTTCGGAAAACAATGGAAAATGATTTTAGAGATATGTGGATATAAAATAAAACCTTCTCCCTACCCAATTAGATAATAATAAAGATGACCAGTGACCAGATCAAAAATAGACCGTAGGAGCTTGTAATAAGTTAAAATTGTTTTTGACATCACATCAAGCAGTGTAAAACCTCTCCTCTCAACGTACCTCTGCAGCGGTGTATTAGTCCTACACGTGAACTGGTAGTGGTCCCTCTGCGTGGAGCACCCCCGTGAGTGGCGCAGCTCCCCGTCTGACGCCCGCACCGACGACTTGAAGCAGGACAACGCGTCGTGGCACACCTCGTCCGACGAGGAACCACATTCTGGAGGCTCGCATTGGTGACATTTGTACCTGTGGAGGTTAATAAGTTCTTATGTTACGGGATTGTGTAAGCTCTCTGTGAGGTATTACAAATGGTTATTTTAAGGGATCATTCAGAATTACTGAGCTACATCCGGTTAGACTGGAAGTGGACCCCAACATAATTGATTGAAACAAGGTTATCCGGTGTCACAAAATAGATACTGGGGCATCACGGATGAGACTTCAAAGAGACTCCGAGATTAGAAACAAACTTCGAACATATTTGTCTAGTGTTTCATTAATCCTTTATTAATTTCAAAACTTTTGCCTCCTACAAAAGGTCTTATTTTGATCAATTTTGCCTCTGGTAGCAGCTTGAAGATTTTTTGACCAGTCACCAACTATCAACTAATATTGTGGCGCAGTGGCTGAACGATTGACTGCTGCGCTGCATGTCATGGGTTCGATCCCCGCACGGAACAAACGGGTTTAGCTGTTTATGTATGTGGGTTTAAATGTTTGTAAACGTACCCACTATACAGGAGAAATGACTAGTATGCATGGGCTAATAAAATGCTAGTATGGGCCTACATTTCAAAATAACAAAAAAAAATTGGTAGACCAATCACCAGTTTGCTTGTTATATTTGTGACTTTTAAATGTTATTCTGAAGATCGTGTATCTCAAATGTTTATAAAAATACAGCATACTTAACAATAAAATAATGTGTTTTTTATCACATACAAATTGCACGTCTATTATTGGTGCCGAAAAAACAAAATTAATTGCTTGAGAACAAATTAGCAAAAACATTAAAATATTGCAGTAAACGTGACCTTACTGTGTTATTTCAATTGGTATCATAAAGATTTTCAGTATATCTGTTTTAAATAAACAATACTATGACTGGCGTTTTAGTCATCCACAAGTGTTACCTATGCGCTAAGATAGCCCGCGAAATTCAAATTTTCTTTCGTTTTTTGCAATTGTGGAAAGTGACCATTTAATGAAAAAGGGATTAAATTAACTTAGAGCATCTTAAATCGCTACCGCTTTAACGTCAAAGCGAATACTCATGGACGTTTGCATCCTTCCCATCCTCGCATGTCATGCACAATCATGGTCTTTGAAAAATCGTCAGAAGTCTACGCCCGCAGTATTTTGGGACTCAAACTATCAGACCGCGTAAGAAATACAATACTACGTACATCGATGCAAATTGCCGATTTGAAATAGAACTAAGCAGGCCATGTATGTAGAATGGCAGACGATTGCTGGGCAAAATTGACGTCTGAATGGTTGCCCAAAAACAAAGTGACAACGTGGAAGACCCAGTCGAAGATGGCGAGACGAATCGGGCGTCTTGACATATTGGACAGCCAACAGCCATGAGAAATAGAGGAGCGAGGCCTTTTTCCAGCATTGAGACAGTATGGGCTGGTAAAATAAAATGAAACTGCTGCCCATTCGATCCCCAAGAGGCAATAATTATGTATAACAATGAACCACCCACAGAATTAACTC
The DNA here is from genome assembly GCA_905220335.1 of Noctua pronuba. Classification (NCBI taxonomy): domain Eukaryota; kingdom Metazoa; phylum Arthropoda; class Insecta; order Lepidoptera; family Noctuidae; genus Noctua; species Noctua pronuba. The sequence goes on from LR999913.1 coordinate 1,205,412, forward strand.
AATATTCAAATAATCAGAGCACAATAGACGCACTACTGTTGATAACAGGCAGATAAATCATCAGAAGCTCACTGATAAGACCCATTCATGCTGTGATTCAGACCCTGGTGATAATGTTATCACAATGCTTTATGAATGGGCCGGGATGTACTCTTATTATTAAGTTTATTAGTAATAATGTCGCGTTATTCCTTAATTTAGATTATTCGTGATTCTAAATTAGAACAATGGTAGGAACAATAACCGCCGCTCGGGTCGATCTTTAGATTAAGCCGTGCTTGCCTAGGTTGGTCTGTGGATGGGTGACCACCCATTTACATATCGAGTTTCCTCCGTGCCTCGGAAAGCACGTTAAGCCGTTGGTCCCGGGTGTCATTTGTAGATTTTTGACTGTCATTAGATAGTCAGTGGATCAAAAAGTCTGACAACCAGTCTTATCAAGGGGTATCGTATTACCCAGTACTAACTGGGTTGTGGAGGTCAGTTAGGCAGTCGCTCCATGTAAAATACTGGTATTCAGCTGCATCCAGTTAGACTGGAAGCAGACCCTAACAAAGTTGGGAAAAGGCTAGGCAGATGATGGTAGCAGTTAATGCAATGTTACACCCAGTGTTGTGCAGGTCAGATAGGCAGGGGCGTGATGTAAAATACTAGTATTCAACTGCATCAGGTGAGACTGGGAGATAGCAGCAATAGTTAAGGAAACGGTAGACCAATGAGAATTGTAGCAAATGCTGTTTAATAAGACTCTTTATAAATAAATAATTATTACCTTTTTTGAAACTTCCTCCTCCTTTGGTTAGCGTTGCAAACAAATTATATTATTTTATTATAATAGCCAATCATTTTTATAATATTTATGTTATTTTATGACAGGAAAGGTTAATAAGGGTTATCTGTGTATAAGAATGCACATATTTTTTTATCTAAATATAAATATAACTGAAGGTCAAGAAAGAATGCTGTTGTAAAACTTCCTCATTTTATTGTCTTTAATGTGTGTGTAATACAGTATAATTCTGTATTTTAAATAATCACAAATCTACATATAACGTTCCAGGTCTATAAACCGGGGTAATCTCTGACAACTATAGAGAAACCAACCTATCACAGGCGGAATACTACAAATTTTGAGCTTGCTTATACATCCTTTACATACTCTATTCAATATAAATTGACAGAATGAACGAAATTCCTGGCTACGGCCCGTAACCTTCTATTAAATTAGAATAAGTTACACATGTAAGCATAATTTTATTATTTTTATTCGTTTCTTATTATTTCTAATAACTTTAAAGGTCAATTTCCATTGCTTAAAGAAAATGCAAAATCTAGTAAATTAGAGGTATTTTTGCAGTAACAGACTGGAATTTGAATGTGAACCTTCTTAATTAAAAATACAGGAATGGCCTCCCTCAAATTATTCAGACTTTTCTAATCTAATTATTATTACTCAGTTTATTTCAGATGAAATTAGGCCATACAATTACAAATTATACAAATACAGAGAAATAAATAATAGAGAATTAAATTAAATTATTATTATTAAATTATTATAGATCCTATTGTGTTAATAAAATCTTATGCGCTATGGTAGTCAACACCCATTACAATATGCATCCATTTGTTCTGGATTGATAAAATAAAATAAAATCTAAAATGATGATTTATTTTATTAATAACACAGAAAATTTATGTCAAAATAAACATAAAGCATTTAAAAAAGAATATAACAGGTATTTTAATAAGTTAAGTGTAACATACCTGGGTTGTTGTACCATCATCTTTTCAACGGAAATGAGCTCATCATTGTGTTGTGTCTCAGGGCCCTGTGTGCTCCCTGATACTCCATCTTCATCCAGACCAGTTAGGCCCGCTGCAAACACATTAATTGTTTATGTCATTTTCAGTCCGATACTTATTATATTTGGTGATAGTAATTCCTTGGGATATGAAAAGTTAGTGTAATAATAACATTTTGGTCTGTCAAAATTAAGCCAAAACAGCTCTGATCCTAAGATATTGAAGCATAAGTATATGCTAAGAGTCAAACCAAAAGCATTTATAAACCAGGCACTTTTAAATTATCTAGAAGGTGGACAGTCAAAAACAGAAAGATTAAACTAGTTGCCGATTCCAAAGGGTAGATGGAAGAACAGACCAAAAATTCCATCAAAATGTTCTGGTCTTCAAGTCCTACCCTTGGAACCAAGAAGGCTCAACAACAGTATAAAATATACAAAGTCAATAAAGCTAAACATAATCCTCAACATTTGAAAAAAAATATTAGCAAACTTATTACAAGTCTGAGGTTTTTGTCAAAAATGACGAACCAGTAAAGTGGACAACTGCTGATAAATGATGTAAAGTTGTGTTTTAAAAGCAGTCAGGGCAGCTTTGATTTGAGGCAATAAAATGATAAGTGACCAGCTGATACAGACAACTGTATATAAAAAAATAAACTCGTTAAAGTAAACATTCTCTTATTTTATATATATATTATATTATATAGTTCATAAACTCCTTCCCACGGTTGCTCTAGTTCCAAGTTAGGCCTTCGCATTTACATGAATGAACACCTTGGTAAACTAGTACTCGTATTCAATATTTCACTTCGTGTTGAGTATAGTATTACGTCTAAAACAGGGCGCAATACGAAATAAAACAGATTCAATACCACATTTGTGAATTCTGTTGAAAAACAATAATAGAAAAACTGGAATACGGAAGCTACTATGGAATTCGCTTTTCTAAACGTCTGTGATATTTTGTGTACATATAAACCGAGCCTAACACTTCGAGGAATGTTTAGGTATCGTAATATATGAAAAAACTTACCCCAACAAGCATTTATCAATAGAAATGTGAACAAATATCGTAAAATGACAACGTCCGCCATTCTTCATTCATCATAACAATGCACTACTGAGATCAAATTGCGATCTTAGTATTTATCAAGTTAAAATAAACTGAGAATATAGCAAACGTTTTAAAATTTTATTAGTAATTATGTAAAATGTTATATGTTTTAATTTATATTTGAAGTTTACTGTGTTCGTATATTATTAAATAGTATGAAAATGAATAGTGAATCACTTCCTTTGCAATGTGTCGTCTTCCTCTTTCCTTGAACTCAATAAAGCTTCTGAACGACTTGTTAAGTTGTTATTATTCCAAGAAATATTAGAAGTTTTTAAACGAAATAATATGTTCGGATACACGCAATAGGATTTCAAATTAAAAAAACTTTATCTTTTATTTTAAAGCTTCTTTGATGCAAAGTTAATTAAAAAGTAGTAAACATGAAGACTACATTAATTCCTGACTTGTTATTACGTAGTTTGGTCATGACTTTGATTTACCTCCAATGTGCAGAGGAATCGTCCATTAATCACGTGATGTTTTTTAGCAACTTTTTAACCCCCCACCCTCCCCCATGGTGATACGTGGAGAGGTTTTAGGCTACCCCTCCCCCTACCCAAAATCACAAGTATAAAAAATACTAGGTACAAAGTTTCTTAAACACTCAGAAAAATATTATCTTTAAAACAGGTTAACAGGTATAATCTAATTTAATTCTGGAAAATTAAGCACCGTGATAAAAATGTCTAGGTCATGCACCGCTTTTAAGAGTATATTCAAAGAAAAAATAAATAAACGTGATATCTCACTACACCCCCCCCCCGCTCCCTTCTAGTGATATTTCGTGATTGTTTCGAACCCCCTCCCCTCTTTCAACCCTCAAGTGATTAATGGACGACCCCTAATGATGCAGCGGAAATCAGAATTTAAGATGTATCGACTGCCTAGCCTATATAACCTTCACAACGATAACAACCCACTGGGTTGATCCCATTTACTGAGTAACCCGATTCCCCTTGGCAAGTCCGTCAATACTTAATAATTCCATGCTATGGGCTCTTTTCGTCGTGTATCCGATCGATGTGATCTCTTTGGAAGTTTGGAGTAATAATCAGTCTCGATCAGGGGTAGGACAGTTCCATATATCGACAGATTTGGGGTAATTTCTTTCAAAATGCGACATCTGTTTTTTGCATCCAAAACAATTAGTTACCTTATGTCACCACAGATGGCGAAACCGGCGACACCATCGATCCTGATATAATTTGTGACTCAAAACTTAATAAATGAAATATAATTTCATTACCTAATCATTTTATTTAACACGTATTTTAATTATTTGCAAATATTTATGTAGATTACAATCTGCGTAATAATTACAATAGCAACACATTGAATTATTGATTTGGTAATGATTGTCAAATGTCAAATTGTCAGGTCAAAATTCAAATAATATGGCGACTGTACCCTGCGCTTGCGCTTGTTTGTAGTTTTCATTCAGTGTTTGTGCCTTTCTTCGTGAAATTAATCCGCCGATCCGCGTTGTGTTGAGTCCGGACAGGACTCCGTAGTGAAGTGTACGAATTATTTTGAAAACCCAAGTATTAATGTGCTCATATAGTTGGACTTGTTCAACAAACCGGATTTTGTCTGGCAAAATCACATATCATGGTGCGGATGAAATTAAAGCAGAGGCGCAAGCTTATAAAATAAACACAAGATTAATAAATAAGTTTTTTATAAAATAAAAGTTGTTTTTTTATGTATCCACTGTGTACCTTTTGAAATTGATGCTTCCTTACTATTTTACTTGTTTTTTTTAATTTGATAAAGTTTTACTATGATTTTGTTACTTAGTAAAGAGAAAAAGTAAAATGATGTAAAACTTTATCAACTTCAAAAACAAGTAAAATAGTGAGGAAGCTTAAAGTATAGACCGTGCACTAATGCATAAGTAGTACCTATAGCTAGTTATAGCTATATATGTCGCAAGTTTGTGGATGCAAATAATAGATGGCGCTATTTATCCGATCAATTGACATTAGCGGTCTTCAAAAAATTGTGCGAGCGGGCTCTCTATACCCGTTATATTACTTTACTCTATGGTCTCGATTTAAAAAATGGCCGTTTCTGTTGTGTTCTGACTTCTGTTTTGGTTTCATGTTTGAATTTTCTTCATAGTTTTTATTTTAAAATAAATAGTAGTGCTGTAACAAAATACGTTCAATCTATTGTACTTGAAGTAACGAACCATTTAAATATTTTCAAGTAAGATTTGGATGCCATTGTTTAGTGAAAATGCCGCGAACAAAACGGCCTGTGAGGAGACAGGAAAAGAGCACTGAAGACGACGATACACTAAAAAAACTGAATAAACTTGGTAACATATGATATTACTATAACATCTTTACTTTCAACGCCTACAAATATAAAAAATAACAATCGTAATAAAACCTTTGCCATCAAATCAGAGACTCCATAGTTTACAAAGTTTATCTGAACTTTGCAACTCTTGGCTCAACACAAAAACAAAAAATATCTAAAGCTATTTCCTGATTAAATTACAGAAAATCTGTATTTTAAAACTTGCGTCTACTTTCAACATTAATTCTCATTCATCTACACAAGAACCAGTATGTCATGCAATTCTTTCAAATAATTTAGACGATAATTTTCAGTGACCGACCAAAAGAATAGAATAGATTCCAAGGCTCACATGGAGCTTCGGAACGTGGAGCTCGCGTTCAAGATACTGCTTGGCTCTATCAGCAATGTTTACTTACAGAAAACTGTTGGCCAGCTGGTAAGAAAAACACAAAGTCAACTTTTCTATGTATTCAAATAGGCGAAAAATTATCATAAAACATGTTGAAATCTGAATCTGTGTATATATTTATATTGTGTGTATTTATAGTATTTATATTTCTAAGTATAAACCATTTTAAGATTTACGCCTACCACTATTGCCTCTGCATTATCAAAAATAAATAATTTTAATAAATCTCGATATTTCTCTCTTTCTTGTTATTATTGATATCTTTATGAGACAACATGTTTTTATGTGAATGTGACCCCAGTGCGAACACTCTTTCGAAATGACGAAAAATAAGTTGTTAATATTACAAATAAATCAAACAAGCTATATGGTTTTACAGAAAGCAGAGCTCCATCTTAAGGAAGTTGCTAATACTAGAAGAACCCGACACTCAAGCCGCTCAGCATCACATGATGACGGTAATGTATCCCTTATCACTGAACTGCTCTTGTTTCTATTATCACAATCATTGGGTATTCTATGTCATCTACAGTTTCTGTCCTTCATTTAAAAACTGTTAAATATATGTGGGTTGATGTGTAGCCAAATCATTACATTAATTCTATTTTTGTAGTTTAATTAATTATAATTTAGTATGTGCAGTAGAATTTATAATTAGTTAACTGTGTATTAGGCATAGGGTGCCCTAATATAGTTGCTGCTTAGTAGATAATTTAATAACAAAAATAAATAATACACTAAAATGCACATTGAAATCAAAAATAGTAATCTTAACTTCACCATCTTTAAAGTTGTAATGTAATGTTGTATTCTGAATAGCTTTTAATAATTAATTCATTTTTTTTTCATTTACTTAATAAAATATTCTAAGTAAAATTTAAAGTCATTTTAGCCTTTTTTAAATCACATATATAACTATCTACTACTAAAAACATGAAGAAACATTGAACTCTGGTTTGTTAACATTTTACAATCTTCAATCGTCACTCAGTACTCTCATCGGTCTGTAGCCATAAACTAACCCCTCAACCATGTTTCCACTAACCGGGCGCTTCCTTGGAGCAGGCTATCTGACGGAAAACTCGTCGCAGGGCTCCGGCGGCGCCAGCAAGAAGTATCTTGGTGAGTATTACGCTTTTGTACTGCAACAAGATAATATCTAGTTCGCTGAATGGGGGTTTTTCTATTGTCATGGCCTCATATTTTTTGGCAATTGTATTTTCGTGAATCAAATAGAAAAGATACAAGTACAGGGAATATGTAGATATTCACTTTACTTGTATATTCTTTATGGAATAGAAAAGGTACAAGAAGAGGTAATATGTAGACATTCGCTTTAATTGTTTATTCTTCATGGAAGAAAAAAGATACAAGTAGAGGACTCCCTCTAATTCCACTATTAATTAACACTACCCCACTACCACACCACCAACACCACCATCACTACCACTACCTCTACTTGTACCTTACTTGTACCTCTCTATACTTGCCAAGATTGTATTCTCCGGCCGACAGAAGAATACCCTGAACTGAAATTATCTGGTTGTAGCTTTCGATTCTTGATGGTATTTCATCTGTGTAGTCTTTTTCTGTTCAAATCTTTTATATTTTCATCATTGTAATTTTTTGTGTCTTCAAATGGAGGTGAAAAGATAAGGGGACTTCATTAAAAATAAAAAGCATAATTTACGCTTCCGTAATTTTCGTTTCAATTATTATGCATGCTAGGTTAGTTAACATTATTATAAAACCTGCCATTATAAATGATTACTAGTTAAGAGAACCAGGTGTATTCTTAAAAACTGCTGTTCAAGTTAAGTAATGGTTAGTGACTGTGTAACCATGCATGATTAATCTTTAAACCCCAAAAAGTATAAAGATTCCAAACATATTTTGTAGTTATTTAATAGTTTACTACAATAAAAATTCAATAGTATTCCCAAATCTCTTGTATAGCTATGGTACCTTAACATAACATTCAACCATATTATTACAGCACCTCCATCATCGACGAGCCGGCCCCGGACCACAGGCCGCTCCACCACAGCCACGGGGCGCCGCTCCCGCTCGGCCGACGCGTCGTGCCGCAAGCTCCCGCCGCCGAGCGTCAATAAGACCGTGCAGCGACGGCGCTCGCGCTCCGTGTACCACACGCCCGCTTACAACAAGAACTCTGCGCACATCTATCCAGCTATTACACCTAAGGTGAGGAAACTACTTCCCATGTTGCATAATCATCCTAATGTTGGCGGGGGCACACCGGCTTCTTTGTGAGGAGTTGGCTGTAATTCACCACACAGCCCTAAAGTAGGTTCGTAGATATCACTTGTCTTCGAATATTCAGTTTTAGGATAATTATTTTGTTCCTGAGATATAAACAAAAATGTTAAATAACCAAAGGTCAGTCCATCCATTAATACTTTTTACCACGGCGGATGGTTGTCATCAATTGTATAGTGTGGCTGGAATTAGTGACCGATACTTAAACATGTGATTGTACTCATAATAACAAACAACTTTCCCAAAGAAACATTTTTTAAACGGCTAATAGCTGATAGGTCACAGGCGCGCGAGTGCGAATTTCATACGGCTCTTGTGTTATTGTGATAAAAGTCTGTGTATAAAAAGAAATGTTAAAGTATTGGTCACTAATTACCAGTCACCCTATATAATGATCAACTAGTAACAGATCAAAGTTTAACATTAGATTTAAGTGTTGCGGTGTGCATTGCGCCTTGGTCCTGTCAATTAGTGGTCATGAATTTCTGGGTTCAATATCGGGATGGGCAAAGTGTTATTGGGTTTTTCTACCAGGAATTTCTCAGTAGCAGCCATGGAGTCTGGATTTGTGCCCGGTTGATGGCAATAGGCTCGCCCCCTATTAAACGGGACTTAAATATAGCTGGCGAAATGTGTGTGTCCTTGTTAGGTACACCTCTGCCTAACTCTTCAGGGATTACAGGCGTGATGTTAAGTACATTATTTAAGTGTTGTTTATGTGGTACAAAATCTAAAAATTCTTCCAGCTTTAATTCATTATCATTGTGGTTTCCAGGTGACGCCGGACACTCCGCTGACAGTGCTGCGTCAGCCGCGTCAGGGCGAGATGGTGGTGTCCATGTCTGGGTCGCCTGTCATGGTGCCATCGTGTTATACGTGAGTACATCATTGTGATATACACACACTGAATGCAGCTGTATTTGCGCGTTTGTCGGACTGGCTCGACGATAATAGCTCTTTGATATTGTTAACGGACTTACCTGTGTGTTCGAACTTGAGAAACTGAGAAACAGATGAAAAACATGTTTACTGATAGATAGACATAAGATATTTCAACATGTTCTCATGTTAACTTTTAGCCAGTGCGAACGCGTAGGTAAGCCGGTTAATAATCAATCTGACGGCTTAGCCTTCCTATAATTTCGCGTTGGCCTGTAAAATATATCTTAACGTGCGATAAATCGCCATGCCCGTCCCGCCCACGAGCGTCTATCGTATTTATTCTCGCATCAAAGCTTTCGGGACACTCTTCATGTAAACATGCTTTCTTGACCACGTCGCGTAGGATTATTTTACCAGAGCAAGATTTCGCATTTGTTAGATCTCTCCTAAAATAAGGATTCTCTGCTTTTGGAAGACTGTTAAAATGGCGTTATTCCTTGCAGATTGAAACCCGACGAGATGGCAAACTGCAACATTCTCCTCCAAGACGGTACTATGCTGTCGCTGCAGCCGAAACAGCTCCGCCAATCTCAAGCCTACATCCCCTTTTCTCTCATGGACTCAAATGTGCTCAAACAATTGAAGACGCTCAAAGACAACCTGGACAAAGTCGTCAAACTCGGAGAAAAGGTCATCAAGTGACGATTGTAAAGAATACTAGATGTTGGGAACTTATCCCAGTGATGGGAAATTGCTCCAGGTAATGGGAATTTCCCTAAAACTGATTTTTCTACAAAGGTTAGTCTGTTTAAACTGTTTACGAGTATTTACTTCCAATAAGGGCGATTTTCACCAATCTGTTGAGCGCGGTTTAGATGTGCTAAATGTGTTCAGTCTAAACGGTGAAATCAGCCTTTTCCAGTGACTGGGAAATTTCCCATTGCTTGGTCTATAATAGGAAATATTAGTTTTATGAGTGTGAATGTTTTATTGTTTATGAATTAATTCTTAATGTTATGGCTGACTTGTGTATAATTGTGTATCTTTTTATTGATTATTATAGTATTAAAATCTTGACTTTGAATTATTGCATTGAACCAGTCTTACTGAGGGGTGTTGATTAGTCTTACCAGGGGTATCCTAACCCAGGGACAGTTGTTGTAGAGGTCTGATAGACAGTCGTGCCATATATTAGGCCCGGACTACACCAAAGCAGAGATGAATGGAGCAGAGTGGAGATATGCAAGATTCGACCAATCACAGGAGAGACGAGAGATGTGATGTAGATTTCAACCAATGTGATTGGTTGGTTTCCTCACGTGTCCACTCCGCGGCTCTCGTCTCCACCGGGCCTAATACTGGTATTCAGTTGCATTTGGTTAAACTGGAAGTTGACCCCAATATAGTTCGGAAAAGGCTAGACACATTACCAGAGTTGGTTTCCCGGTAGATATAAAGAAGAAATGAATAAAACACCATGGTCATCACATAATAAGGTATATTCGAAAACACAGATTCAATTTAAATACACTTATCGCACCACACAAATACTAATATCAAATGCTTGATATGACATTAAATAAGTTATTATTTTATATAATTACTAGCGGCCCGTCCCGGCTCCGCACGCGTGGTAATTTTTTTTAAATATGGCCTATGTTACTCAGGGTGAATGTAGCTTTCTAATGGTGAAAAAATTTTTGAAATCGTCACAGTAGTTTTTGAGTTTATTCATTACAAACATACACACAAAAAAAAAAGTCTTTCCTCTTTATAATATTAGCGTAGATATGGCATACATTTTGAAAATTTCTTGAAAATACAAAATTCCTCTTGCTAACACTGGAGTAAGGCACATACAAAATAATATTCAGACTTATTCGTTTTCTATTTTGTACAGAAAACCACAAAGGTTTTTAAAATAATATTATGAAAAAATTAAATACATTTATGGTAAAGCTCCTCGTCCTCCCTATCTTTTAAATACAAGTTAAACCCTGGATAATGTAGAAATGGAATGCTAATAATACAGAGATGGAATCCCACATCGATGCACAAACGGTTACCACGTATTCCGTACAACATTCCGAACCCCCCTAAATAGACATTTTTCATGAGTAATTAAATCTGCTGTCCCATATATTTTGACCGTGTAGGTATTGCAGCTTTGTAGGAAAAAGCTGTTTTATTATTGGGGTTCGGAATGATAATAGTAAATACATGGTGATACTTTGTGCGTGGATGTCCCTTCCACCCTGTTTATTTTGAAGAGGATTTGATGGAAGACATCTAATTAAGGCGCAAATTACACAGAAACGGCGTAAGGTGAAGGCGCGGCGCAGGCATGATGCCACTTCAAAACATTTTCATACAAAATGTACGTAGGCGACGTGTCGTAAATTACATTCAAGCGGCGCAGTGCAGGCACGCCGTTCTTTCGTTTCCTTATAAATTCCACGCCTGCGTTGCACCTTACACCTTACCGTAATTCGCGCCTAATATAGGAAGGGGTGAAGAAAATTTTTGGGAACCTGATATAACTTTTGCAATTCAAAAAGTAACCATTCCCAGCCAAAGAGAAAGATATCTATATAAAAAGATAACTACTGCATGTTTGCACTCCATATCTTGCCATTCTGTGCTTCTTCTCTATCATCTTTTATCTTGCCTCCTCATCACTGGTTATATCCATGTTTAGTGAGGGTCTGTTCCACCTCCTTCACATACTTCTCAGCCACCTTCTGAGTTCGCAATGTTGCCACCTGAAAGAAAAAAATGGCATTAGTTCCATAACATGATACTGTGGCAATACACACGTATATTTTGCTGAAACATCGCATACAACATGTCAGTCAGCTGGGACCTGGGCCAGAATATAATTAAGTAAAAAATCGTACCTTGCCCTTGATGACAGCTCTCTCATACTTCTCCTGTTGGTCTTGCTCCATGCGCAGCGCCACGCCCTCGTTGTGGATCTTCTCGCGCAAGTCAGCCCTGGCGAATAACAATAAACGTTAATTCAACTAGCCTACCGCAGTCCACCGACTCCGCAGCTGGAGCTCGACCACCCAGAGCACCCTGTCCTCCTGTGTCCTTTAGACCGCGTTGTCGGTCCGGGGGGAGGGGGCACTATGCGTGCTCTCCACACCAGGACTCTTGTCCTTCGACACACTTCGATATTATGTTATTCATTGTTTTATTCTTTTTTTTTATAATTTTATTATTCTCAATGTAATTTTACTTTCTAGCCATAGCCCCACGGTGGGCGCCAATAAGTCATACTGCGCACTTGAAATAAAAAAATCAGATACTTTACCTGGCTCGTTCCTTATCATTGATCTGCTTCATGATCGCCTGTCGGTGCTGCTCGACCTGCGCTTTGTGTTTGTCATCCAGCTGCAAGTAGTATCTTATAGAACTTATCATGTTTTTAAAGTATTTTTAAAACAATAGTCCTGAGTTTTTTGGTGTTGTTTGTAAACAAAGATGAAAAGTAATGTCAATGTCAAAGTGACTGGACCTTGACTGGACACAGCTGGTTTATTTGACAACGGTGCAACAAAAACTAAGGCTGCAGTTAGACGGCCTGAAGAGTTCTTGCGGCCACCGCGCGGCGGCCGTGCGATGGCCGCGTGCTATGTGTTCAGTCATAGAAATTTATGTTTTATTAACTAGGATACAAAATTAGAATTCTTTGTAATTAACTAAACGAGCGGTGGCAATCAGCTTTACGTAGTTGCTAGAAAGCTTGTTTTACTAAAACAGTAGATTTGCTGCGCGGCCACCAGGCGACGACCGCGCAGCCGCCGCATAGCCTGGTGAAGGCGCGAAATAATTCGTGTCATTTAAACGCGCCTTAAACGTTTTTCTTTATTTTGTATGGATCAATTACCGAGGAATGAGAACTGTAGGATAGCCTGCCAAATTCAAATGATCTATTTTTGCAAACTGCTGATTGCAATATCTTGTACGTATGTACAAAACAAAACAAAACAGTATAATAGTTCAAAACATTATCCTCTGTTTGGGCTCGCAGTCGAGTGTAAATTACGACTTGTTGTAATGCGCGACAGAAAAAAGAAATGGAATGACAAGTAGAATCTGTGACTGTCTTGGTGATGGGTCTTTTATCAGTTCCCAAGGATATTATTACCTGCTTCTCCTTGAGAATAAACTCCTCATTCTGTCTGGCTGCGTTGTTGAAGGTCTGCTCGTCCTTGGCGATCTCGCGAGCGATGAGGCGATGGATGTCATTGATCTGTAAGCAAACAACATGGTGGAACTTCTTCCTTCGAATCGGTATGCACTTGCTCATCTACCAGTTTCCATTACACTCGGCACCAAGCCAGAGAGCTAGGTCATAGTTGAGCCGTGTGTGAAGGATATTTACAACTGTGTGATGACACAGTGATAATATGACTGGTGAAGTCGGCCTAGGGAGTGGGCAGTAATCCACCTAGTGTGGGTTGGTACTGTTGGTAGGTGTCACAAGTCTTCGATTTTTTTGTTACGACAACTGTTGGAGTACATAAGAGGCAGTCTGAAAGCGGCGCCGGTGACTGAAAAGTTGTGTGGAGGTGAATGCTGAGATGACGAGTAATAGTTACCCCAAATAAACTGGGATAAGGGCAGGAGAATGATGATGATGATGGACTTCTTCCTATATTTCCCTCCATCGTTTTGGGAGTTGCAGTGGCATCTGAAACGCCACATATGACCTTCGCGTCATCCCTGATTACACGCAAATCCTTATCTGGTCGGAGGATCCTTCCTTTTGCTATGAAGGATAAAGAACTTCATACCCTGTTCCACATAAAATGTGGTAATTGCTCCATAGATTTACTCGTGGAGGCAACTTCATTGTACCAACCTGTTGCACTCTAGCCTCGTGCAGTTGTTTCATCTCCTTGTTCCTCTTAATAGCGGCGTCCCTTTCTCTCCTGCGGTACTCTCTCTCTACGTCCTCCTGGATCTTCAAGTTGCGGATGCGGTCTAATTCTTCCTTTAGCTCTTGTTCAGCCTGGAGGGGTTTATTGTCGTGGTTAGAGTAGGGACAGAAAGAAAACGAGCCTGTTTTGTGGCATCTGATTGAGTGTACGATAATATTTAGGAATACAATTAGATGTCGCGTAGTGAAAACGGGCGGGGGAAAACATAAAAATGAATGTTTTTGTGTTTCATCGTTCATTTCTATTTAAATTGTTCAGAACATATAGGGTGACTGGTAATTAGTGACCGATACTTAAACACGTGATTGTACTCATGATAACAAACAACTTTCCCAAAGAGACATTTTTTTAATACTCATTCTCTATCACAATAACACAATAGCCGTATGAAATACGCGGGCGCGAGTGCTCTGCCTACCCACTGCTGCACGGTACGATAGTAATGAGACCAAAACGGTGTCACGTCACACGGCTAACAGCTGATAGGTCAAAGGCGCGCGGGCGCGAATTTGATACGGCTGTTGTGTTATTGTGATAGTGAACGAGTATAAAAAAAATGTTTCTTTGGGAAAGTTGGTTGTTATCATGAGTACCACAGTCTCATGAGTAGGATGGATTGAATAATACGGGGGTCGTGGAGGTATTTAAAGTAAAAATCTTCCATTAAAAACAAGTAGGTATTAAAAAAAAAACTTGTGAATAAATTGATTTTGATCCCCAATATCTCCGTAACAAGAAGGTTCCCAGGTATGGTCTAGAACAAAAAAAATATCGCAATCACGGGGAGAAGTGCCTTTCGGCTTCGTTAAGGGTCTTTTTACACCCTTTAGATGTCACTTGCTACTAACCTTCTGAGCTTTAGATATATGATCGATCCCCTTCTGCTTGGCTGCCTTCACAGCCTCAGCATCCGCCTTGTTCTTGGACTCCCTATCCTGCTTCTGACGCAAGAACGTGGCTATACGGAGGTTCATGATACGTTCCTCTTCGTTCTGCAGCTGTTTGAAGTACAGGAGCTCCGCGTTACCTGGGTAGTAAGAAATCTGTGTTATTATTATCCATAGCTAATAATTTAATGTTTTTGACACAGTACTTGCTCAGTGCCACACATGTGAATTAGAACATTTTCTGAATGAATCACGACTTATTCCATGTCATTCTGGATACTTACTATTTTTGTTCTGGTTTTTTTTTAAAATAGGTATTGCCTTTTACTAGGAATTTCTCTAAATACATGGGTGCGTTTAAAAAAAAAATACTCACATACACAAGCAACCAGACCCGGAACAACTACCTGTAGGTCATACAAATATTTGTCCCGTGCGGGAATCGAACTCGCGACACGCGGCGCAGCAGCCAACCGTGCCGTCATTGGCGAATTGAGCACAGTATAAATATGACTTGAGTTTGAGACTTGTTACCTTTGAGCACTTTGGACAATGGTATGGCACGGTGTAGTTAGCAGACTCCTCTAACAGTCTACGCCCTGTATAGCTTAATTTCTTTTTACCGCTGAACTCTACTTAAGTAGTCCCTGCTCTTAAAATACTTCGTCACCAACATACCCTGGTCGAGCATCTCCTTAAGCTTGGCCTGCCGATGATGCTTCTCCTTCAGTTTCTGCGCCTCATCGATCTGCATCGCGATGTTAGCTTGGTTGACGCGAATACTCTCCTCTTCTATCCGTTCTGCTTCCATTATCTAGTAAAAGATTATGTGTTATCTGTAGGAGCTCGTGGCTAAATAATAACTGCACGGGTCGATCTTCAAGGTTAAGCTGCGTTGGCTAAGGTCGGTCTGTGGATGGGTGATCTTCACAACATACCGAAAAGTTTCCTCCATGCCTCTGAAAGCACCTAAAGCCGTTGGTCGCGGCTGTCACTTGTAGATCTTTGACAGTCGTTACAGGTAGTCAGTGGCCTTAAAGTCTGACAACCTGTCTTACCAAGAAGTACTGTATTACCCAGTACTAACTGGGTTGTGGAGGTCAGATAGGCAGTCGCTCCATGTAAAATATCTGCTGCATCTGGTAAGACTGGAAGCCGACTCCAATAAATTTGGAAAAAGGCTAGGCAGATGAGTATGTGTTATCATCATCATCATTTCAGCTGAAAGACGTCCTCTGCTGGACATAGGTCTCCCCCAAGTGCCGCCACATTGACCGATCCCGTGCGACTCGCATCCAGCGGACCCCCGCAACCTTTACCAGGTCATCGGTGCACCAAGTGGGAGGCCTTCCAACGCAACGTCTTCTAGTTCGCGGTCACTATTCCAGAACTTTTCGGCCCCATCGGCCAAAAAGTTGTGTTATCTTGACGTAGAATTATTTTTTGAGAAATCACGATGGATGCTAAAGTAATATCGCGAAATGAGGATCTTCGAAACACTGATGTCAGTACAAAAGACCGCGAACCAAGCGTGGTCCAAGTTACAAAGCGAATTGTTGTACAATATCTGTGTGGCCTGTACGCATACGGATGGAATACAGAACCTCCTTTTTTGAAGTTAGTTAAAAACTGGAGGAGTGAACTATAAAAGGCCACACAACTTTGTTAAACTTTATCCTGAAAATAAACGTGGATTAGGGGTTCACCTTTTTAAGACATTCAGATTAAGTATAAGAGGGTCTTGACAAAGACCAGCGAAAATTTAGCAACAATAAAATTTCGTACAGTCCTTTCATTATCTATTACGTTAGAAGAACGAGATTTGTTCAAAAATAACCGAAGTATTTACATAATAATGAATCAAAGAAAACATTGACGCAAATATAATGGTATATTGGCGTGTAATCAAAAATAACAACCCGGTCTTGTTCTGAAATAGGTAGGTGTGCGGTGTTCAGTCGTTACCTTAGCAGTCTCGTGCGCCGATATCTGCTCTTTGAGCGCGGCGAGGTTCTGCAGCCGTAGCCGGTGCCGACGGGCCTCCTCGGACTCCGCGCGATCCACCGCCGCCTGACGGTTCTCCTCCATTATTGCGTCCAGTCTGACCAGAAGTTTGGACTTAAAATTAGCAATGATTCGAACAAAAGGAATGTTTTAATATAACGAATACCCTGCATCTGAGATCCTTCTTACAAAGAAGAGAAGGGGAGAGGGCTCTGACGGACATACACGGACGGACGGTTATCGAAAGTTATCCTTGATGTATTCACTAACACCGAATGCGCAAATAAAAGCGTGCAGTTGGATTTTCAACCTTCAGCGCCTAACCGAGCCTTCAGAAGCATGCTTTTATCCGGTATTCAATTAGGTGGGACCTGACTGTAGATTGCATACCTCTTCTGCTCCTCATCCAGTTCCTTCTTGATGATCTCCTTCTCAGTGATCTGCGCGTCCCGGATGGCGTGGCACTTGGAGGCCAGGATGATGCGGTTGCACAGCCGGGGACCTTGCATGTTGTCCGCGCGGAGAACTAGGTGGAGGATAAGAGATGGTGGTTTAGATGGTTATAAGATTGTGGTAAGACTGGCCTGTAGATGGGTGACCACCCATTACATATCGAGACCCCTAAGTACCTCGAAAGGCACGTTAAGCAGTTGGTCCCGGCTGTCATTCGTAGATCTTAGACAGTCAGAACCCTGAAAGTCTGACAACCAGTCTTGCCACCGTAATACGTAGGTACTAGGGTGTGGGCTTTTAGATATGCAATCGCTTTAAAATACCTCGTAAAATATTGGTATTCAGCTGCATTTTCGCCGCACGCGTGTTTTTCTAACTGCACTCGACCAATACTTTAAATTAAAAAAATACAAAAGAGGAAATCACATGATAAAAAGAAGCATCATGTTAATTTTAGCAGCAGATTTGGTGCAATGTGATGTGTGTGTGTAAATGAAACATTGACTTCCCACTTACTCTCAGCTCTAGACATAGTATGCGCCGCCTGGTCGGGTCCCTCCAGCTCAGGGTCCCCGGTGCCCGCCGCCGCGTCGGCACCCGGCTGAGGCTTGAGGTTCTTCCTCAGTTGCTGTTTCCTGGCTTCCGACTGCTTGGCCGCTTTCTGTATGGCTGCCTCTTGGTCGTGCATAGCTTGAAGTTGTGCTTCAACGGAGACAATCTATAAGTATCGTGTATTTTGGTTGGGTTATAAATTAGCCTAAGTATACTGTTTTAACTTAGGGGAATTTCTTACTCACCAGATGGAACTCTGACGAGTAAGGTCCTGTCATTCAATGTTTAAAATAAAATGAATGACAGGACCTTACTCGCTATCGTATTCTACACGAACGCCTCCACCACGAGGGTCCATGGACGACTAGCTTTTGCACGCAGATTCACCCGGACGTCGGGAATTATCCCACAGGAATGTACCATAGGTATGTCGTAACCTAGATCCTGGTCTCCTGTGTTCTAAATTTCATGGATCAATCCGTTCAGCCTTTCAGGTGTAAAGGTAATAGAGAGACAGTTTCACATTAATAAAATTAGTATTGTACCGGACTCTAAATTTAGTCGACCTTAGCTAGTTCGGCGCCTTCAGTAACGTCCGTCAGGGAACCTTGGGCCTAGGACACATAATTAATTGTCATATTAGAGTATGTATATACGTTACCGTAGCCTGTTTCTGCAGCCGACCAAACTCGTCCTTATGCATGACGGCTGGATAGAAATTAGGCCTCTTCTTCGGGAGCACCATCTTCCTGAACGAGCCAGTCTGCGGGACCAGCATCGTCTCGACCTTCGGAAACTCGCATTTGTGGATGGGTTGCTTGCTAATCGGGAACTTGAGGCGACATTGTGCTGGCCTAGTAATGGAGAGAGAACGTAAACGTTTAAGTCTTATACGGCGGCCATCATAGTTATAATTCTCGCCATACCTATATGATTTTTGCAGGCTTTTCGTTTAAAATAATTAATCTATTTTTTTTTTTACGAAATGGGCCTGCGCTTGACCTCGATCTACCTGATGGAAAGCGGTAGATGAGGTCTATGATGGAACGAGCGTGCCCAGAGAATGCCTGTTCACTCTTGCTTTGAAGGCAGATGGGTTAAATGTGGGAGGGATCTGTGTGTGGGATGGAACAGAGAGTTCCACACTTTGGCTGTGCGCATAATAAACGTGGAGGAGAAGCGCTGAGTACGACTCGTCGGGATATCAACCAAGTGTGGAACAGTTATAACATTAAGTCCTGGGTTCAAATTCCGGGTTGGGAAAAGTTTTTATTGGGTTTATCGACCAGGAATCTTGTCAGTAGATAAAGATCACTGTAACTTTGATAAACGTGTCAGTGAAAGCAACCTAATAGCAACCTTGTTATAAAAGAGGTAAAATAACTGATTTAGAACTGAAGCGGAGTGAGGCATGGGGCCTCCTCGCTCCATCTACAACTTAAAAACAGTCTTTACGTGTGTAGCTGGTAGCAGCCAGGTTCTTCCCCAAAGCGAACGGCGTAGTAAGGAATGCCTTCGTGACCGGTATTGCCTGCCTTTCCTTTCGGCATTGTAAAACTTATCGAAAATTTAATAAATACACAATGAGAGATAATAATTTTATTCTCGTGCTTGTATTGCACTTGCAATCCGTTGCTAGGCAACTGATTTTAGATTATTTATTTTGTTGCTATGGGTATTTTTTTGTAACAGCTACGTACTAACTAAATGGCATTTACTTATTCCATATTTTTTGGTTAAATTTATTTTTTATCTTCAAACCTGATTGGAGGGTGGGATAACTCCAATAATTATATTAGAAGCGGTATTATTTGCTAAAAAGAATCCCCAACTGTTTCCGAAGTATTCAGATGGTTCTGAAAGAAGTCAACGAGATAACCGGAGACTTCGTTTACATAGTTCTAAAACAGCTCTCATGGGTAAGAGTATATTCTTTCTTATTGGCTGATTATGGCCCCAAAACCATACAATAAGGTACCAAAGCCATAATATATAAAGATTTAAGTGTTAATAGGAGCTTGAAGAAACTTTTAATAAATAAATGCTACTATAATGTTGCCGACTATTAAAATGATGTATTTTAGATATTTTTCGCAATATGACGTAACTTTATGATTTTTGTACCTACTTTGAATTATAATATTATAAATTATTGTATTTGTACGCCTTTCTAGGCAAAACATGTTGAAACTTTATTTTTTTTGTAGTCGTTCCAACTGATTGTAAACCTACACGTGATTTTGACAGATAAATTTATCTTATCTTAACTTATCTAAAACCGAAACAAGCATTTTCAGAACTTGCGTATTTCTAAGCTTGCGCCAAAAATTTTGCCGCAATAGTCTGTTATTTAATCTCGGAGACTAAATTGACAAGTGAAAATGTCAAAACTGACTTAAATTCTATAGAAATCTATGTCAGTTTGCCATTTGTACTTGTCAATTTAGTCTCCGAGATTAAAAAACAGACTTTAGTTCAGAACCAGAACTGATAGTTCAACTTGTCACTGTCAGTGTCACACACAGCTGACAATGCTGACATATGAAGGATGAGACATAGAACCCGGGAAATATTTGAATTATTTTATAATTTCCTTGAAAAGTATTCACTTTCGTTACATATATGATAATGTGTCTATTGTATTGTTATAAGTGCAATTAATGTTTCAAACAGTAATTCAATTTTATTGCACGGAGTGTGTACCAAATGTAGGGCACAAGTGATCTTAAATATTTTGAGGTTATTTCATGCTTATTTTACATAACAATTAAGTTCTTAGTGATTTTAAATTAAATTATTAATATGGAGGCTCTGGGTAAGCCGAAATCTCTTAAATCTACGCATTTTCCGCCGCTAATCGTAAGTAAAAAGATTTTTTTTTTTGTCAAATTTTGATTGTTTCCCCTGAGAACTATGATTATAAACTTGGTTATAGGCGGGGGCTTTGGCCGGGGTATCCGTGGATGTAACCCTGTACCCCTTGGATACGTTGAAGACTCGTCTGCAAAGCGCTCAGGGCTTCCAGAAGGCTGGAGGCTTCAGTGGAGTTTATAGAGGTTAGATAAACAAGAAAACACTCATGAAATTTCGTCATGTTTCAAAGAAAATACCACCAGTTAATAGTTTACTAATTGATTCAGGAGCACATTCATACAGAAGCAGCCATATCTTAATTTTTTTGTTAACAACAATTTTTCCTTATCGCTACTGAATTTTATACCAACCCAAAATACCAATTTACCAATTTTATGTCTTCAAACCCTATTCTTTTATTATATATTTCAAAACCTATCCTCTATTATATGCCTTAAGTGCACTTTACTTTGTGTAATTTATTTCATCACCACAGCTTCCAAACTGTGGCAAAATTATTTTGAGGAAACTGACATGTCCGGAACCAAAAAATCAAAGATATGTGATACCCAACAAAGAGCACTGGACCTGCATTGTCAGATTATGACCCACCCCCTCTTACAGAGAACCGGCAGTCGTCTGCAATGGAAACATTATTGGCTGATTATTATGTGTCTATTTTATTCCAGTAAAGTTATTCCTTTAAAAACTGAACATCATAACAACATCATGCTTGTAATCTCCAAAGGGTTAGGCAGAGGTGCACCTAACAGTACAACCACATTTTGCCAGTTATGTTTAAGTCCCATGTAATAGGGGGTGGAGTCTATTGCCATCAACCAGGCTCTAATTCAGACTCCATGGCTGCTACTGAGAAATGTCTAATGGAAAAACCCAATAACACGTTGCCCGACCCGACAATCGAGCAAAAGCTCATGCTCAGCAGTCGCACTTGCGACCACTAGACCAACTACACAGTGGACAGTGGCATCATGTACACACGGCGGCACATGAAGCTGTACATTTCCAGTATAACTTGGCCTCGCTTTGTATCGATTTCCTATACACTGAGAGATCCGTATAAACTGGTTTTGTATAGCTTGATTGGCTGTCGTGCATACTTCTATTTCTAATCTTTGATCCCTTTTGATAAAACCTCAGCCTTCTTTTCTACAGGCTTGTTAACCGTAGCAACAACTTCCATGCCAACAACATCTCTTTTCTTCGTGTCATATGAAGCAACAAAGACTTTCTGTAAGCCGCTTGTGGCTCCCCAGTACACGCCAATGATGCACATGTTCGCAGCCAGTGTTGGTGAAGTGGTAAGCAATTTTTGTGGATAATAAAGCAGTGGTAGAAGGTAGAAGGAGACATAACTAGGTAAGAAGAGTGGGGGTCACTACACCAGAATCAGAAAGAGCTATAGGCAGGGTCCAATTGGGTTAACAGGTTATACCTAGATGTTTGTTTTACCATTACATGGGTTAATCCAAATACAGGGTGTAAGGGACAGCCCTCCACAAACTGACAGGGTGCATTCAGCTCCTTATTTTGAATCATATTCCACCGGATTTTTTCTCATTATGCTACTATTACCGCGAGAAGTGGGAAAAGATGGAGAGGCCTTTGCCCATAATGGGGCTACAATAAAAACTAACACTACTAACTAGGATAAATAAAAGACAACTAACATTTAATTATTAATATGTACCTAGCGGTAAAAGTGTTTTTAATTTATAATATTTATTATAGAAATAAAAGGCTTTTATATGGGAGAATATTGAAATGTTACAAGCAGAGGTTTAAGGGATGATATTTTGTTGTTGTTTATTTAATAAATCTTTTATATTCCTTACAGTTGGCGTGTCTGATCCGAGTACCCACGGAGATAGCGAAGCAGAGGAAACAAACTTACGTCGGCACGAATATGAAGAGTAGTGTAGCTATACTTTTACACGTGAGTATTATTTAAACGCCTATCTTTAGTTTTGGAGCTATCTATCTTAGGAGCTCGGGGCTAAATAATAACAGCCGCACGGGTCGATCTTCAAGGTTAAGGCGCATTTGCCAAGGTCGGTCTGTGGATGGGTGACCATCATACCAAGTTACCTCCGCGCCTCGGAAAGCACGTTCAGCCGTTGGTCCCGGCTGTCATTTGGAGATCTTTGACAGTCGTTACAGGTAGCCAGTGGCCCGACAACAGTCTGACAACCAGTCTTACCCGAGGGGTATCGTATCACCCTTTATTAACTGGGTTGTGGAGGTCAGATAGGCAGTCGCTTCGCTCCATGTGAAATATTGGTATTCAGCTGCATCAGGTTAGACTGGGAGCCGACCCCCGACCCCAACATAGTTGGGAAAAGGCTAGGCAAATGATGATATTTTAAATTATCGTCTGTTGGAAACGATTTCCAGACATCACAAACGAGAGTAAGGTCAGACCAGACCATTAATAAAATAATTAATCATTGTGATTATTCACTATTTTATTACTTGTGTAAAAAAATAAAACAACCTTCGACTTGTTTGCACAGATTTTCAATTTTCGTGGCGTCTGATGATGACTCATACTAGACTGTGATCGACTGATGAGAGGATACTTCATTGTATGCTTATTAAGTTGGTAAAGTTATGTTAATATGAGTTAAAATTATCCGAGCCGAGCGAGAATGAGCCGAGCAGAGAGCCCAGCTGTGGGTACGAGGGTTATGGCTTATGATACTAGCTTACTTAGTACTTTAGATCCAGTTTACTTCGATTTCGAATCGATTTTGCATAGAAAAGAAACAAATAATTCTTACAAATTGTATCATTAAAGGTTGTACTCGGTTCTCCTCACTCACTGATGTTATGCTTGATTCTGAATTTACATTACAGGAGCTGGGAGCTCCCGGTGAGGGAGCTCCCCGCTCAATAAAATTGACTTTCTTCCACTTCTCTAAGCAATGTTCACTCTGTCCGCAGGCCTACAGATCAGAGGGCTTGTTCCGCGGCGTGTACCGAGGGTTCGGCTCCACCGTACTGCGGGACCTACCCTTCAGCTTCATAGAGCTGCCCGTCTGGGAGATGCTCAAGACGACCATCGCGGAATATAATGATGGAGAGATTAGCAGTTTTCAGGTATGTGCCACAAATTGTATCCCTTACTGGTGCAGCTGCATCCGGTTAGATTGGAAACCGACTAGGCTGAGTAGGGAAAAGGCTAGGCGGATGATGACCACAAGTTATATCGTCATTGAGCCACGAAAGAGGAATGAGCCATGGATAATGGAGGTTTTCGTGGCTAAGGCCGCACGGGTCAAACCATGTGGTATTATGGGTAACCATATATACATACCGAGACCACATCGTGCCTCGGGAAAAATGAGCCATTTGTCCTGGCCGTCATTCGTAAATCCTTGACAGTCGTGACGGGTTGTCAGAATCTCGAATGTCTGACAACCACTCTTATCCAGGTGGGTTGTGAAGTTTTTGATCTGATTCTTCTTCTCCTTTCACCAAAATGTGCACAAGGTGAAAGGGACACCGACGCTAAGACGGTTACCACGTATTCAGTACATCATTTTGAACGAACCTACAAAACTGCAATACATACACGGTCAAAATGTATGGAACAGCTGATTAAAAAAAAAGTACCGATGAAAAATTTCCATGCGGAGTTCGGAATGATGTACTGAATACGTGGTAACCGTTTTAGCGTCGGTGCCCCTTCCACCCTGTATAAAGCTGATTTTAAATACCTAAACGAAATAATTTTTTGTTCCAGAGCGCACTCTGCGGCTCTATAGCGGGCGCTTTCGCATCCGCAGTGACCACGCCGCTCGACCTCGCCAAGACGCGCATCATGCTCGCGGACGAGTACGCCGTCACGCGCAAGCTCCGGATCAAACCGGTCCTCACCACCATTTACTGCGAGTCAGGGTTCAGGGGACTGTTCGCTGGCGTCATGCCGAGGATGACGGCCTTCATGATCGGTGGGTTCGTGTTCTTCGGCGTATATGAACACTCGAAACAGTATTTGGAAAAATATTTTGAAGATAGATAGCAGGTTTGATTGGACACATTGTTTGTAAGCCTTCCTGACATGCTCACACTGCGCTTGTTTGCGACAATAATGACATAACTCGAAATATGTACAGGACAGCGTTTTTTAAAATTAGACTAAAAATATTTTCATCATATTGCCAATATTTTTTTGCATAGAATCCTTTAATCAAAAGATGAAAGGTTTATTTTACGTATTTCGTTATTTAATTTAATGCTAGTAAGTATTGAGTTAATTTTACATTCAACTTCGAAAAATCAAAATTTTTGAGTTATGTCATTTTTGTTGCAAACGAGCGACTTGTGCTAGTTCACGATACTGCGCTTATGTTGCTCTGGCATTGGTCCACATTTGTAACACAAGTACCCATATATACCAGAGACATTCGTCGATGCGAACCAAACGGACGCCATAGATTTTAGATAGATAGATAGATAGACTGTCACTCGCACGAGGCGTCATGACCAATGCGAGTGTGAGCATGTGCAGCTAACGTTATAGTTCCTAAGTATCTGTATACAGGGTGTAAACAGACCCTTCACGAAGTCGTCAACCCAGCATTCTGTACATCAAACTAAGTAACTCTACGCAAAAATTATTGCTGGGAAACCACTTTTTTTTTTGGGGTGTACAATCACGTTTTACGGTAAAACTCAATGTAACGCACTCAAAACTTAGTGCTGATTGATGCTTTGAATAGTAAACGGGTCATGGAGTTAATTAAAGTAGAGTTAAAACCTTTAAAAGTGGTATTTAAAAAAAAACTTGTGAACAAGCTGGAACTTTGACCCCCAATATCTCCGTAACTAGAAGTTTCCCAGGTATGGTCTAGAACAAAAAAGTGATCGCAATGACGGGGAAAACAAATGCCTTTCGGCTTCGTTAAGGGTTTATTTACACCCTTTATTTATTCCAATTGTGACGAATAGGAGGCTATAATGTCTTGTACAAAGTACATAAATTATATATTTGTGAATAAAAAAAAAGTTGTATGATCACTGTAAATAAGTACAAAAGTACATTATTTTTGTTATTGTTAAATATGACATGTTGAGTTTTTTTGTTTGAATTTATCGATAGACCTCTAGGCTGTGTTATTACCTTGCATCCTAATATAACTGATCAGTCGTGCGAATACGGAATACGTCGTAATCATATGCTCGGAAAACCAGAGGCTCCATCGGTCGTAGCGACCCAAATGAATGCGTGTTGCTGATTCGGTTGTCTATCGCTTTGGTTAGGACGCGGTCTTGAATATGTTTTTATTTTAATTAGTCATCGTTTTGAATGTTTTTAATTCTTTATTATTTTATGTTTTGCAATGGGAATATATCGCTTAATGTACCGTTAGTAAAGAAGATAGTAACCAGCCTAGAAATTAACTTTTTTGTATCATGGAAGTAAGTGAATTTCTTGGCTGGTTCATCTGGACCAAACACATTTTAAAATAAATTTGTTTTATTTTTATTATATTCTATTATTACCTTTCACTTAAATTCTTACCTACCTACACAGATCTACAGGGTGTAAACGGACTCTTCACGAAGCCGTCAACCAAGCATTCTGTACATCAAACTAAGTAACTCTACACAAAAATTATTGCTGGGAAACCACTTTTTTTTTTGGGGTGAAAAATCACGTTTTACGTTAAAACTCAATGTTACGCACTCAAAACTTAGTGCTGATGGATGTTTTGAAAAGTAAACGGGTCATGAAGTTAATTAAAGTAAAGTTAAAACCTTAAAAAGTGGTTTTTAAAAAAAAACTTGTGAAAAAATTGGAACTTTGACCTTCAATATCTCCAGAACCTGTGGTTTCCCAGGTAATGTCTAGAAGAAAAAAATGATCCCAATGATGGGCAAAATATGTGGTTTTCGTTTTCGTTAAGGGTCATTTTACACCCTTTATAAAATAAACAATATCTATAGAAAGTTTTGAGTATAAATGTGTATTACTATTTATATAGGTTAAACTTACGGAGCGAGCTTGCGAAATGCGCGGGTGCTCTGTCTACCCACTGTTGCACGTTACGATAATAATGAGACACAACGGCGTCACGCGGCTAACAGCTGATAGGTCAGAGGCCCGCGCGCGCTAGTTTCATACGGCTGTTATGTTATTGTGATAAAAGTGAATGAGTATAAAAAAAAAACTTTGGGAAAGTTGTTTGTTATCATGAGTACAATCACGTGTTTAAGTATCGGTCACTAATTAACAGTCACCCTATATAAAAAAAGGTTTATTTCAGAAACTTGTACAACTTTTATAGTAAATCTTGCATAGGTTCTAAACATATACCTAGGAGATCGCATATATTACCTGTGCAAATTTGAAATAACGTATAATGTCATCTAGTGGCAAGTAGACCTATCCAGTTTGATCAGCGCCATCTATATTTTGAGTCCAGAGAAGTCTAATCGTGAATTGGAACTGACTTTTTAGCAAATATCTCAAAAACTAGAGCTAAGGCGAAAAATAATGATATTTTTAACATCCTCCGGCATCATAGTTTACAGACTTTTGTATACCCTATTGTAACCTTTTTCAAAAAGTGATTAAGAACTTAAACTTTCATTGGAATTTGAAATCCTCTTTGAGTTTTCGTAAAACTCCTAAACTGGAGGTAAAATATTGAAATCTTCATCTCCCCGTAGTACGACACCCCCCGGATTTTTTTCAATAAATTTTTGATGAAACAGACGGTGAAAATTGACAAAAAAAAAATTATATTTTGCGTTACAAACATAAAACTTATATTTCATCTGTGTGAAGCAAGGACGGGTCACTATGTTTTGTTAAAACAATACCTTCATGGCAGATCTATTCACATCTTCCTGCCCTTATCCCATGTTACTTGGGGTCGGCGCAACACGTTTTTTTCTTCCATTCTCCTCTGTCAACCGTCACGCTATCATTTACTCCTTTATCTTTCATATCATTCCTCACACAATCCATCCATCGTTTCTTTGGTCTTCCTCTCCCTCTCCATCCATCAACGTTTATATTCATCACTCTTTTAGTCACATGCGATTCGTCCCTCCTCATCATATGTCCATACCAAGACAGTCGATTCCCTTGCAACTTTTCTGTAACTGGCGCAACTTTTAAACTTCCTCTAATATACTCGTTCCTTACCTTATCCATTCTTGTCACACCACACATCCACCTCAACATTCTCATCTCCGCTACATGCAATCTTTTTTCATCCATCTTCTTCACAGCCCAGCATTCCGATCCATACAGTACGACAGGTCTAATCACGGACTTGTAAATTTTCCCCTTTAACTTGAGGGGCATCCGTGGGTCACAAGTTGTTCCAGTGACCTGTCGCCATTTCATCCATCCTGAGTTGATCCGGTGCGTTACGTCTCGGTCTACTTCGCCATCCCCTTGGACAAGCGACCCGAGGTACCGAAAATCGGAACAGATCGGTATGGGCGTTCCGGCAAGCGTTATGGGCACAGGACTGGAGAGACCGCCGAAATCGCAGAATAAGTATTCTGTTTTGTTCCTACTGATTTTCAAGCCAACATTCTCCAGTCTTTGCCACCACACCTCCAATCTGCTCTGGACCTCTAGGCCACTCTCAGCAACCAACACAATGTCGTCGGCAAACAACATACACCAGGGAGCCTCTTCCTGGATGTCCGACGTAAGGGCGTCCATTATCACCAGGAAGAGGTAAGGGCTTAGAGCCGACCCTTGGTGCAAGCCAACAGCCACATTGAAGCTGCCGGTAGTGCCCGCTGTAGACCGGACTTGGGTACTACATCGACTGTACATCGCTCGGATCAACTGCACATACTTCCCAGGTATACTTTTCTCTTTCAGGGCCCACCACAAAACCTCACGAGGTACCCGGTCGTATGCCTTTTCGAGGTCGATGAACACCATGTGCAAGTTTTTGTGCGCACTCCTGTATTTCTCGCACAGCTGGCGGATGGCAAAAATAGCATCCGTCGTTCCCCGACCAGGCATAAAACCGAATTGATTTCGTGAAATTTCACTCTCTTCTCTCAGTCGTCTTTCAATAACTTTCTCCCAAACTTTCATACTATGCGCCATTAGCTTTATTCCTCTATAGTTATTGCACTCCAGCACATCACCTTTATTTTTAAAGATGGGCACCAGCGAACTGTTGCACCACTCGTCAGGTATGGCTTCTTCCAGCAACAACTTATTGAAAAATAAAGCTAACCACGTCCATCCATCCACCCGTAATAACTTCCAAACTTCAACTGGTATACCGTCAGGTCCTAATGCTTTACCATTCTTCATTCCATTTACTGCAATTCTCACTTCATCCATACTAACCTTTCTCACTAATCCCTCATTCACTGGTTTATTGTCCAGCACACCGTTCCAGTCATTCTCCTCATTCATCAGTTTTTCAAAGTACCCCTTCCACCTATCCTTAATTTCCTCATCATTCGAAAGAACCATTCCAGCTTCATCTTTTACGCATTTAATCTGACATACATCCCTCGCCTTTCTCTCTCTAGCTCTAGCAAGCCGGTATAGCTGTTTTTGGCCTGCTGTACTATCCAGTGTGTCATAAAGCTTGTCTTGGGCCTTTGCTCTAGCAATGGCCACAGCTTTCTTGGCTTTTTTCTTGAGAGTATCATACTCACTCTTCCTTTCAGCTTTCAGACTAACATTTGCAACTTCAACACTCTGCCATTCCTTGAATTTCCTCTTTTTTTCCTTCAACACATTCTGAATTTCTGTTGACCACCACCATGTATCCCTATCTATCGTACCCTTTCCTTTAGTTTCTCCTAAGACATGCTTTGCTATACTCCTAATACACCCAGCCATCTCACTCCAACATTCATTTACACTTCGCTCGTTCATGTCTCCCATCTCTAACATTTTATCTACCACTCGTTCTTTAAATTCTTTCGCACAGTCATCCTTCTCTAACATATACCATTTTATTTTAGGGGGAGGTCGGTCTTTGGTTTTATTGACTTTTAAATATTCTTAAATATAATTATTTTTTATGGCAGATCTATTACTAAACAATTTTTATTTTCAATTGATACTATCTGTACATGGTTCAACCAGCCTTACCAAGGGATATCGTATTACCCATACCCAGTACTAACTGGGTTGAGGAGGTCAGATAGGCAGTCGCTCCATGTAATATACTGTTATTCAGCTATACCCGGTTATACTTGAAGCCGACCCTAAGATAGTTGGGAAAAGGCAGGCAGATGATGATGACTAGCTCTACACGGTTTTGGCTGACAGAAAAGCGTGGTAATTTCACGCAACCAAATTAAACATGAAAAGGGAAATACGTGCGATGACGCGTTCCGTATCACCGAATAAAATAAACGCTACGATTGCGTTTTCCTATGAGGTTATTGTCTGCCTAAGCGGTCTCTCCTGTGCCTTGAGTGTAAGGCCTCCAGGGCTAAAACTTACAAATAGCGCAAATACACGCTCGTAGGCACCCCCACCGTGGTACGAGCCTCGGCTCAGGGCGTCGCTGGGGGAGGACAGCAAAGGGAAAGGCTGGATCTGAATGCGATCACGTATCAGCTCTATGTTCACTTATATACACTTCGAAACTAAAGAACAGACAGAATTTAAAATGAAAAACTTATTAGCCTTTAAATAACCTTTATTGTTCAAAAATAACCACAACAATTTTATACACTTTATCTTATACAAGTTTATACAATGATATACATTTTTACTCTATAATATTATACAACAAAAACTAAAATAAGTCGAATTAAAATTTTAAATTGTTACAATCAATCTAAAATTTTACGTTTTGGACGCGATCAATGTTTTTAAAAGTTTTTGTTTCGACTTTAAAATCGATCACATCCAAAATATTTAAAATAATATATTAGGTGTTTACTGTAATAACTAAAAATACTGTAATTACACGTATATCTAAAACAATTGTGACATATATTTTCTACTTACTACGAATATACATAACGATATTTTTTAAATCAAAATATACATATTTAAATCTGTTATGTAAGTACACTTTCAATCAGTCGTAATACCTATATTTTGTAGGATATTATACCCTTTCATAAATATACAAAATAAAGTTTAGAAGAAAACATCATTCAATGTCGGGTTCAGAGATTGGTGAAAAGTAACATGGAATGTAACATAAATGAACCGTCCAGACTTTGCAATGCAACATGAAATGTAACAGCAAATAGGCCAGCTTGTTTCAACGTGTGTTACATTGCATGTTTCGTTTCACCAATCTGTATTGGTCAAAAATGTTTCTAGTTTTATTTAGGTACCTAATTTTTCGTATTGATTTCAATCTTGAAAATGTTTTACAGCAGATATAGTTTTAAAAAGATGTAGGTATCGTATTTTTTTCAAAATGTCGACGTTCTATGCGACTGCTCACGTCTTTTTGCGATATAAAGATGTGACAGTACATCCAGTAGGCATTGTGTTATAGTCCTCCCGCTATTCCTCTGTGTGTCCAACCTTCCAACCAAAGTCACGATAATAAAGATATTATATTTTTGACAGCGATGTAAGGGCGGAAGTGAAATAACTGAAAGGACTTTATGATTGTGTAGTTCAATTGTCAAAATGTCAAAGTAGGAACATACTATATTTTTATTGTTTTTACAGTTCCAAGTTACGTGGATTTAAAAAAGTTGATATTCGAGTTTTATAGATTTTAGATAGGTTTCGAAATAAGTGAACAATATAAAAGTAAAAGCAAAAGAATCAACCTGCATGTTGACAGGTAATAAAATAGTTAAAAGGGTTTATAATTATGTAATCCATGTATGTTATACATTATGTTAATAAGAAAATATATGAAGCTAACATGGCAATTTCTAGAACAACTCAAATGCGATGGAAAGTACAATCTGACATTTATTTGAGCAAAAATAAAATTGAATCAAAAGATTTTCCCATACACTGTGAAAAGCCCCCTGCTCCCCTTGCCAAGTTGAGAACTTATAAAATAATAAAAGAATAACTTTGGAGTATCATAGCCGATGTAAGGTCCCCATATCTAACTATATATTTAGGAACCTAAATATAATAGCAGCAAATGTCGCCCTGCCTAAAGTCACTTAAATAATCCTTCAACCACACACCCAAAGACAAAGTAGTACAAGAAATCGATAGTAGATGGCGTTGGTTTAAGTTTTAGCTTAGGTTACTTATTTATAGAATAATGTTTTGACTTAATGAATATAGATGGCGCTACTGATTGATTTAAAGAATCAACGTTTTTAATGTTTGTTTTGTGACTTGATTGCGTATTTTGCGACATTGAGACCCGCTTCCACCACAAATTACTAATTGCATTTACGCTAACTCTAAATGTATTGAATAATTTATTGGATAAGCAGGCCTTAGTTTTGAACATCATAATGTATGCCACGATTGATGTTCTTCAAACTTTGACCAGTGATTTTTAACATAATATTGTTATGTTTTTAAATTACTAATCGCAACAACTGCAATAAAAATCAATGAACCAATTTGCACAAATTAAGTAAAATTTGAGCCATACAACGAATTCGCTACAATTTTAACGAAACATATCAATGGCATTAAAACAAAACGTTACTACGAAATGTAACACCATAATTTTAATTTATCTGAATATAATATTGCTGGTGTGTGAGCCGCGGTGTGAGCTGTTGTCTCTAGTCGTGTGACGTCGGAAGGGGTTCCAAGATGGCGCCCGTCGGGCTGAGGAGCGCGCCGTGACGGCTGTAGAGCCGCTGGACGCGGTAGATGCGGCTGATACCGAGCCTTGGTTCGAGTTGGACTGACGTGGAGTTTCAGGTGACGCCTGGAACAAGTGAAAATAAAATGTTAAATAAAATGCTGTTGTGCTGTTATGCTGTTGTGCATTACCCGTCCAGGACCCGTACAGGGCGCTGAAACGTTTCAATTAAGTACTATGCATTTACATAACTTACTACATACCAGATCTAGTGACCTGGCCTTGCCTTGGATTAAAAAATAGAATGAATACTCATCAAAAGTTCTGTTAACAGCTTCATAATTCTACGATCAAAATCCTTACCTTAAGATTGCTCTTATCCATCGGCGTGGCTAGTTTCATAGTGAGTGTATCTCCGGCCTGTTGTATGAGCCGCACTACCTCGTCGTGTGAGCTCCACTTCACGTCTGTGTCACCGATGCATATTATGAAGTCCCCTTCGCGCATACCACCGATCTAGAATGAGAAGATAGTTATGTTATGTTACTACCTCGAAAATTACATCTTCTTTCGGTTTTGCGAAAATTGCATCTTCTCTGATATCTACAAGGATGTTATAAAGTAGTAGCTACAAGTTACAAACTTACAGTTTACAATACTTACATCAGCCAAAGAGTTGGGCTCAACCCCAGCTATAACAACCGGTGCATCTCCTCTCACAGAGAAGCCGAATCCTTCATCTTCGGTCTTCGCGTTCGACACGTTGTATTCACTCGCCGCTCTCCTCAGAGGATCCTTTCTCCTCCCATTCTTCAATTTCCCGTTCAACTCTTTCACTCCATTCTCAATTTTCCCCTCCCCTTTAGTCTTATACTCATTTGGAGAGTCATAATCCAAGACTTTCGGATGATATTCATAATTATTATTGTTATAACTATTTATATATACGCCATTTTGTTTTGTAACTCTATGAAGTTTCTTCTTTTCATAATCGTTGGAATATTTCTCGTCGCTTCTGATTATTTGGTTGTAGTAAGTGCTGTTGTCTTCTGATCGGTCTCGTTTGTCGCTCCTGTGTTTGCCGTTCCTGGTTTCTTCGTATTCTTCGGTGTTTCCGTTTCGTGGTCTCTCGATGCGTCGGGAGCCGTCCCTGTACTTCTGTAGCTGGACGAGGCGAGGTGCGCTCCAGTGACGTTTGGCAGAGAATATAGCGATTGGGCCAAGAGACTTGAATAAGTCATCTACTCTGTGCTGAGCGAAGTCCGGTTGCGTTAAGGCCAGTTGGAATTTCGATGATGCTATGGATTGGAAAACAATGTAAAGTTAGTTAGTAAAGTAGAAAACAGGATAATATCAACTTATTTAAGCTTAACGGTTTAGTAGTAAACTAAAGTGAGTACAATCTCTTATGTTTAGGGAGTAAAAGATCTTGCTGTGAAGGCTTAGTTAAAAGAAGGCTTTTTTTTTTTTTTTCGGATGGGAAATCATCAAATGACTTCTCCCGCTCTGGGTGGAGTGGGAGGGAGTGTCAGACTCTTACTGACTAAAACCCATCCATGTTCCTTCATTGCCCTTTGTGTTCCAGGGCCACGGTACTTACGTAATAATAATTATATAAGTTATCTTTCTGCCACACAAATAAAGTTAAAACAGTATAGGTAGGTAGAGGTACTCACGCTGTACGTTAGGCGCGTCGATCAGATCGTTGAAGTCGTTGGCGTCGTTGTCGTGATGCGCCGCCCGCTCCCGCGCCGCGCGCTCCGCCTGCGCGCGCACCACCAGCGAGATGGCCTCCTTGCCGCGCAGCTCGCTGGAATATAGCGATAGCGTTAACAGATGTCTGTTACTTGCGCTCGCAACAATATAGGAGATTGGGTTTGAAAGAGTCCAAGGTAGGGGGCGATGTTATAAAATTAGACCCGCTTTTTACGGAATTGTTTTTAATTGATGTGCATTGCTAAGTGGCTAGTTTGTAATAATTTTGACAGCTCACTTATTAGCTTGCTACTAGGAATTTGTCTAAGGCTTTTTGGAGAAGTTTATGTTGCAGATAGGATCACTAGATCGAATGAGAATCAACAACAAACAAGGAATTACTTCAAACAGTAACGAATACGCTATGGGCAACATCTGGAAGTGACACTTACTCGTGGGAAAAAATATTTGCACAGACTCGTTTGCCAGCTGTTTCCTTTGCCAGACTCATTAAATTAGTCGGAAGCCACAAGAAAAGCCATAGACTTTCTCGTGCGTCGCCACATCGCCCGGTACTGTTCTTCCCGCATCCAGCAGATTCATTCTCTTCACACAGGTAATTGTTTCATCGGTTTCCCGGACTGGTAGAAGCTGTTGTGTAAATATATACTAACCGACACATCCTCTGCAGCCTCAGCGCCTCTTCATACAGTGTGAGCGCCTCCGCGAGGTGCGCACGACCGAGCGCTATCCAGTCCATGTCCGCGTCCTTTATCGTTGGGGATATAGATGAGCCTGGAAGAAACATTCAGCTTATAACGTTTTTAGTGCTGGGACATAGGCCTACCCTGAGAGAGAACTCTGTGAGAGGGAGTGTTAGGGTGGTAATCAATCACGCGCTTGGTGCGGGTTGGTACATGCCGGTTTCCTTTCGCCCTTTTCCTTCACCTTTGACGGCAGTGATATTTTTTTCAGGATGTGCAGCGTGACTCCAGCGTAAAGGCAAGATCTGAGAGCAAAACAATTCATAGTCTCCTGCGAATTGATTGCTCAGCTAAGGCTCAACGGTTTGTGCCAGTTAGTTCGCGTAGATTTGTCAATTTGTTGTGAAAGCTATGCAAGCGCGATGCAGGATGCTTCAGCGTGAGAAAAATAGTAACAGTAGGTACCTGTTCCATAAGTCACATTAGTCAGGCTCTCATTCGTCATCTTACCATTATCGAGATGTGTGTCAGCATCGTACAGAGATGCAAGGCGGCTGGGAGACCGCGCTGACGCCGGCATGTTCAGCAAACCTGTCGCACAGTACTGGTGCGCCAACGCTGGAGAAAATAGTCACATGTGTAATTAGAATTATGGTTTTGTGATTAGATGCGAATGTTACTTTGACGGTAGTTTGACGTTTTCAAAAACTTATCGAAGGTGGAAGGAAGTTAAAAGATTAAAGTTATGGTTTTTACATACCTTTATAAAACTCAGTCTTGACGTGGACTAAAGAGACCCACGAGTATGGCACGTAGTTGAACACACCCTCCGATTGCATCTGAGAACAAGCATAAACCGTTACTACCACTAACAACTTGATTGGTTGCTGATGATTGCATGATTAATTAATTTGGAGCGTAACTCCTTGACTGTCGTTAGTAGGTATTCATATCAAACCCGGTTCTCCAGTACGGTGTTTGTTATTATTTATGTTAAGGGATACACTACACTGCGACAGTGTCAGCCTCACCTTGTCATAGAGTTGTCGGTAGGTGTGCGCGAGGTGCGCGCTCTCGTGCGCCAGGTCCAGGCACAGTTCGGGCGCGCGTCGCAGCTCACCGCGCGCCTCGCCCGCCTGCACCTGAAGCTTCTCGAACAAGCACTCACGAGCTTGCGCCTGGAAAATACATGATAATGATTACTTATACCTTCTAGTAACTGACAATAGTTTCAACTTAACATTGCTGAGATCAGAAGTTGCATGGTTATCCCCAGTTAATTACAAAGCTACAAACCTCGATATATTATTCTACTAAGATTTACATCTTGTAGTCTTCGGTGTTTTATTCACTACGTAGACATCCCTACAAAATCCCGTACTCTTTATAAAAAGTATTCCCTCATGATTGGGCAAGTGTAGGAAAACTATTTGTGATGACACATTCGCTGCAAAGCTGTAATTTCATTGAGGAGAACAGCCAAAGTTTTTCAATATTTTTTAGGATTATAGCAAGAAGATTATAGCAGTCATTCCATCGTAAACCTCAACCATCACTTTCCATCAGGAGAGATCGAGGTCAAGAGCAGTAACATTAGTTTATAATAAAAATCAAATCAGATACGTACGGTCATAAGCGCGGCGAGCACAAGCAGCGTGTCAGCGGCGAGGTCGACGGAGGGCGCGTTGGTGAAGTTGTCCAGCACGTAGCGCAGCGCGCCCGCCGCGCGCAGCCACGCCTCCACGCCGCCGTCCAGACCTGAGCAGGTCGAGCGGTCCTGTGGATAACAAGTGAGATTGAAATGTAAATAGGAGAAGCACTAAAGTCCTTTCAGTTACTATATTTTACATCTCTTAACATCAGCTGCATCCGGTAAGGTTTTTTGAAAGTCGACCCAAATATTAGGGTAAGGCAAATGATGATGATCTGACAACCATATTGTAACAATAATAAAGATTGCTGTGAAAAACAAAAAAAAAAACTATGGTAAACATTGTAATAACTGTGAACCCACTGAAGGCGTTATAGCAACATACAGGAGAAACATTACGCTTACATCGTTTCCTTTAACTTCATCAGTTTTTAAGTAGGTACTATGATGGAGTTAGAATTATTTTTACACCTTGCTATTATTTTTATACCTAGCGGCAACTGCGCCTCAGCACCAGCACCTTTGCCGTGCAGTTGACAGTATCTATTTATCTTATAATTTAGTTCTTACCTGTTTAGCGCCGAGTTGTGTGTAGATGCCAGCTATGTTGAACAAGACACAAGCTTTCTCGAAAGCCACTGTTCGCTGGCATGACGGGACTCCTGGAAAAGAAACATGACGTAATGAAATCATATTACCTGTCTTAGGTTTCTAAAACAAAATTTTAAACAGCGCCATCTATCTTTACGATTGGTAATTATTTAAATGTTCAGTTACTGCCATCTAGGCAATATAAAACTTATAAAGTTAAAACTTCTATCTTATGGATTATGTTTATGAATGAGTTTCAAGAACCATAGTAAAAATAGTTCTAGATAGTTATTTTATGCATAAGACGTTCTAGCAACATAAGGTCCAGTTGAAAACCCTCATCAGACGCCAGTTGTCTGGCATTTATGCTGAAATAGGTCTATGTGATATAGCCGTAAGGCATTCAATACTGTTGCAACTAAGTTTATCCTGTAGTTTTACGTGTTTGTGTGCCTTAGCCTGGTTCAAACACATTTTTCTTCTGTCCTCTCTGTCTCTAGGAAATGTACTACTCATCAACATACCTGTTAACGAATCGAACCACTCGAAGTAGACCCCGAGCGAGCGGTCGGGTGGGAAGAACCGGCGCTCGATGAAATACAGCTGGTTGTAGTACTTGAACAGCAGCGCCACGCCCGCACTCGACCGCACCGGGGTGCGCATCGCCTGAGCACAGAGATGGTATAGTTCAAAACCGTCGCTCTTTGTCACACTGAAGCAGTCCTTTGCTGCACTTAACCTTGTGATACTTATGTCTTGTCATTGAACTCTGTTACTCTCAACCCGTGTCCTAACGAAAGCATTTGTACTTAGCGTGAGTTGATTAGTATCGGCAGAGGTCTGCCTGTTTTTCGAGCAAATAAGTCACATCTACACAACAATGGCTTTGGTTAAGACACGGCATCATTTAATTGCTACTAAAAATCTGTTTTTAGCAGTTGCTTTTACCCTAGATCGTAAGTGTATTTCGCGTGCAGATTAAAGACCGATAAGATTGCTTTAATACATAGAGATCAATAAGTTCGCTGAAATACTATGTGGTGGTCAGTGGTCTCTTATCAATGGAGCAGAGGTGGTCTCTCATGCAATGCATCAATATGATGCCGGTAATGACAAGGTATCCCATAAGTAACTAACAAGTTTCACAATACAGGGTGTATTCTGAAAGTTACCAATCTGATTAATTGATCAAAGCAGGGGAATGTTTGCCAGTTATTTGCGACTTTGTCAACTTTCAGATAGTACGTACTTATAAGTACAAACCATAGAGACATGAAAAAAGTCTTTCTTCTTCTTTCTAATATCTTTGGCACAAACGAAAGAAGCCCTGTAGTTACCTGTCTCATATCCATAAAGTCTGAAATAGCGTCCTCATAGGCCGCGGCGTCTTCGCTGTAGTGCTCCAGGATGAAGTCTTTGAAGGGCTCTCGGAAGTCCACCTCCTTGGTCTCCTTCAGGCCCAGCGGGATCATCGGCATCACGCATTCTTTGCCGCTGTTGGAGAAATATGGAGTTACAGCAGCGGTAAACATAATTATACGGTATAAAGTGTCAAATGAAATAAACTAGGGAAACTCCACAGGTAGTCCGTAGTCAGGTATAGTTACTTACAAGTTAAGAAATCAGATAACCCAATACATAGGAGGGAGGTAAACTGGAACTATTGCGAAAATCATTTATGCGCGCCCCCTGCTGTTGGCCTGATCAAGATTTGAATCAGAAATCGGCGCAATGGCTATTTTTGTTAAAGCTTTAAAAAGCCACCTCATATGGGCAGATTGACGGTATGGCAAAAATAGGGGTCATACATATAAAGCCACAAAAAAAACCTTCTTAGGTTCTTCATAATAAGTATCAAAATTATAAGTAACTCAGTTTCTAGAGAAGAGCCTGCAAGAAAATCCATCGACCGTAGAATCCACGTCCGTTGGCAAAAGAATGTACTCTAGTGACGTGTAGGGCAGTGGGTTACTATACAGGCATCTACCCCATAATTTCAACGAGTTAACCTAGTCGTAAGGACCAT
Source organism: Noctua pronuba (assembly GCA_905220335.1). Classification (NCBI taxonomy): domain Eukaryota; kingdom Metazoa; phylum Arthropoda; class Insecta; order Lepidoptera; family Noctuidae; genus Noctua; species Noctua pronuba. The sequence continues at coordinate 1,244,309 of LR999913.1, forward strand.
AAGTACTAATACAAATCATAAGTAAATGCAGCCACGAGTGTTACTTTGGACCTGTCATTAACTATCTCAGAAAGAAAAGTAGGTACCTATAGCGTGCTTGTCTGTTTAAATATAATAATATGTTAAGTCTAAATATTACTATTATGGAAACTAAATTATCGCCTACGGGTAGCAGTCGTTTCTCTTGAAATATAAGGCATTTAATTTTTAAACGGTTCGGAGTTTATATTTCTATGAGATCTTTCTTTTTCCACCCACATAGTGGGGCAAGTATATTTTTAGCAGTTTATGGATGTTTGTTACTCTTTCACGCAATCACTACTGACCGGATTTAGATGAAATTTGATGATCAGATAGTTTATAACCTGGATTACTTGGCCTGGATTCAGATAGTTTATAATAGTGGACAATTACGGAACTCCACGCGGGGAAGCCGCGGGCATAAGCTAGTAATATATAAAGGCAAAGTTTAATAAGCTACTATTTTTTAAAAGCCTACAATTCAAACTAAAATAAAAATATTTCATTACTACATTAAACTACGCAGTTATAAAAAGTTCACATTCTTCACAAAGAACTTAGATTAGCGCGCGCATTCCTCTCTATTAGTCTATGGTTACAATATGGCGGAGCGCGGGAAAACGCAACAATGGCGGAAACCATTTTTTATTTGATCTTTTTTAACTTTAATTGGTGAGCGGTAATTGAATTGTAACGATATTTTGTTTCGTTTTAATTGTATAAAGTATTTGCAAGAAATGAATTGGGAAAACTTTTTGTAGGTCCGTAATTATTTCTCATGATGGATTCGATTTGGGAGAGAATATACTTAATTTAAAGAATTAGCCTTTGATTTAGATAGTTGTAGGCTCGTAAATCCAACAATGAAAAGGGACTTAAACTTTGAAATCTAAGGTACATGTCTCCCTAAAATTAACCTTAAAGGTTCTCTGTCTATAATAGTTTAAAAAAATATCATACATAGACAAACCCCGTGCACAGCCTACCTCGCCCGCCATGTAACCGCAGTGCGTCCCATTACTGCCCATTCACTTTTTGTGCCTCATGTTTTACCTTATACTTTTTTCCTATAATAACTACGATTATCTAGAATTTTACACTTCTAAAGTGTTCTTCGTTTTGTTGTCCAGCCCCCTAGTGTTATGGCATGATGATAGTGTTCAACCTGTTTTTGTTTTTTAAAAGAATTCTTTTGTTTTTTGGTGTTTTAAATAGTTTCTTTTTACCGTTTTGTTTGTGTTTTGGAAAAATTATGATCAAAGAATTATAGTACAGTGATACAAGAATTCTTTGGGCCTCCAGACGGGCGATACAGGTAAACATTTGTCTTTTGCAAAATTAAGATGGCGGCAATAGTTCTGATTTTGCCCACGCGCCAAAAGATCCGTGTTCAGCAAAAAAAAAAAAATACAGAAGCAATTAGTAGCTTTAAATTAAAATTTTCGAATTTTATGACTAGATTTGTTGTTCGTGGGTAGCGAATTTATATTGATAATGTGATCTAATCCTATGATTTCGATTTTAATATAAAATAAAATCTGTATGTGGGCTATATGCTATAGTTGATGTAGGTAATAGATTAATAATGTATTATCATCGATTATTAATAAATTAACAATTTGTCGAAAAATCTTCCTCAACATCTTATTCCACAGTTCACCAGAAGCTGACCTAACCATTTCTTTTACGTCAATACATGAAATTACAATAATTTATACAGAGAAATAACGAGAAATTTCTATGAACGGCCTTGCTGACAAATTACATCATAATAATATGCAAATACAAGAAGTCGTCCGAATTCCGGCCATATGCATAAATAAAGGTAGCCAACCCTGACGTCATTTTGTTCCGAATCAATTCGGACTACACTGATCAAAATATGAGATATATGCAGAGATGTAGATAGTATAGTATTTATTACATTCAAATTTCGCCAGTTATGTTTACTCTCATGTAATAAGGGGTCAGCTTATTGCCATCAACCGGATACAAGTACCGTCACGAGCCCCAATATGTAAACACTTAACAACTTTTAAAAGTGTTTTTCTCCTACTGTTTTGAATTAAATTTCATGTTGTTACGAACATAGTATTCTGGAACTCATATTTTATGACAAAGATCCTATCTCCAAGTTAAAATCGTTATTTCTCACGAAAATTGCTTTTAGATTTAGGAAAGTGTACACATTTTAGCTCGTGACCGTGCAGGCTCCGGGGCGATACTGAGAATTTCCTAATAGGAAAATTCAATAACATTTTGTCTGACCTGGGAATGGACCCCAGGCTAGACCCCAGGCTAGCAGTAGCGCTCTGCGCTTGCGAATTTCCAACTAACTAGACCAACGAGGCAGTGAAAGACAGTAAAAGGCATCCATTTAAAAGTATAGTATCTTATTACTACTATTATAAACGCGAAACTTTGTGAGGATGTATGGATGTTTGTTCCTCTTCCACGCAAAAAGTTTGAACTGATTTGGGTGAAATTTGGCACACAGATACTTTATTACCATTTCTTTTCTTTTCCGGATGGTAAATCATCAAATGACCACTCCCGCTCTGGACTAAGCGGAAGGGAGTGTCAGACTTGTACTGACGAAAACCCATCCATGTTCCTTCTTAGCCCTTTGTGTTCCAGAGCAGCGGTATCCCTTTCAAACAGTCCCGCAGCCCCGGCAAATACTTTATAACCTGGATTAACATATAGGATTCTTTTTATCCCGATAGTACGACCCCGTGGGTTAATTACCAAAGTCGCCGCATTTTTTATTACTTTGTTGTGTTGTGAAAATGTCAAAAAAGCATCAAGTATTAATTATTACTGTTTTGACATTTCAATGCGATTATCTATTTCTACAATTTAAGCATTCTGGTTAAATAAACTAAGATTAAAAAGGATTTTTGATTAAAAAATAAGTTCATTTACATATTCTTCTATTAACTAGCAGTGCCATTTTAAAATATCAAACTACATTGGACTCATCAAATCCGTTTTTATTAAGTTTTTAGATACCGACTTATAATCAGAAAGACATAAATCTTGTAATAAAACAATAAAAACCGGACAGTTGTACTAATTGGAGCGACTTACGACACAGCTTTCCTGTTTGTCATCATTCATGTTGATGAGCCGAGGTCTTACTGTCAGCGGGTCGCACTTAGATTTAGAAAACCAGATTCATAATATGTGCCATAGGAAATATAAATATCTAGCAATAAATGGCAAAACTGTCACTTACGGGATATCTTCCGTGATTGTTCATTATTTTGAACTCCCGATATTCCGATTAAGTTTAGTTGTAAACCGTGAAAGCTTAAAACAGTGTTTGTAAATAGCAATATAGTGGAGACGCATCATTTTAAAATAATTTTCAGGACAAAATGTAGGTGTAGGTACTGTACTGTTCCTGGGAATACAACCTCAAGCATACTCTGCCTAATCTTGCGTTATATTGCGTCGGCAGTTCTGGTTCCAGTCTAACGGCATGCAGCTGCATACCAGTATTTTACATGGAGCGATCTGATGTCCACAACCCAGTTATTGGGTAATACGCCATTAGACCAACCTCAACAGGCGGTTGTCACTTTCGCAACCAACAAAGTTAATAAACTGACGTTTATTTATTTACTACACAGCACATATTAAGTACATGTAATTTTAAATGTCTTCTAACATAATTAATGGGACTACAACATTTTAAACAAGACAATTTTGTTTTATAGACCGGCAATCGTGTCACGGTTGAAATAACGAGACTTTAAATGTTTTTTTGCGCAATGGAAGCTTACTTTGACTTAAAAGTCATGGGAAGTAGTTTAGCAGCAAAAATTGCTTTATATTGACTTAATTAAACTTAGAAATATCCTTCTCTGTTTAGTTACATACCTAGTTTAATGTTTGTGTTTATTAATATTTGCATGTTTGTTTTTATGGCGAAATGTGTCATTGTACACATGTACCGCCAATAAATAATTTTGACTTTGACTTTTGACTAAAAAAGAATTAAAATACACCTTTATTGATTTTCTTCAAATCAGATTTAAACAAGACCTTTGGAAAGACTAACACCCGTATCTATAAACAAGTCAATGTGATTACTTGCGTAAAAGTAATTGCGTTTTTATTCTGTAGTTTATCAATTGCTTGTAGTTGGAACTGTCAAAAGTTAGAACGTAGTGTTAGACAAGATCTTTGCAAAGAATCAGCATAGTTTTCAAAAATAGAACTAGTTATTACACTTGGCCGCGGGATTTTATAAGCAGCGTTCGAATCGTCACTTAAGTTTCATGGACAATGACGGGATAATACACAATTTGTCTTCGGGATTTCACAAAGCAGCTTTGCAAATAGTCATCGAAAGACAGCCATTTGTATAATGACGGAGCATACAATGTGCAGACGACATCCACACAACTTCTTCGACAGCTGACCCGCCCCGCTCTCCGCTCACAGCGTGACCTAGCCTATCTTTATGCAAATCATCTCATTACTACATTGCATAAGACTGGACAACATGACCACTTTTACTATAAAGTACCTGCTAGTCTTTATTATTAAAATATCGAGCATTATTACTGTCGTAGGTGTATTATTATGCGTTATTATTATTGTCCTAGGGCGTTGTTTGTGAAAGCGTTTTCGTTATTTTAATAATTTTGCCTTCAGGCGTTTTGTGTGGGGGTTTTATGTGGTTATTGCCTAATAGTTCGTATGACATAGATTTCCCTATTGGTTTTCTTTAATATTCTTCTAGATTTTATAAGACCACGACCAGGCAAAGCGTAATCCAGTAGTTTCTTATTCCAATTATTTTATAGCGCACCACTCATTGCAGCGTAGGGCCTAGCTAGATAGAGCAGCAGACAGAATAGAGTTGTTTGGCTTTTTGTTGATAATACTCCCTCCTAACCACTCTCCACTCCACACTCCACTCCTAATCGCGGTAGAACGGACAAGACGAAGGAAATGTAATGTAGGCACAGCATATTGTGTGAAACACTTGCACTGTCAATTCCTTTGAAACCATACAAGTCGGAGGGTGAAGCTTAGCATGATTGCATCGACGAGTTTGTGTCGGACCCTGGTTACATTTGCACAGGAGTGCGCTGAAAACTTTCCAGGAAAGTGACTTATGTTAAATGGGGAACATGCACAAGAATCTTCGTTCGGGAGCTGGTAACGCCTTTAGAGCCTTTTAGGCACATACGAGTAGATACCTAATTTGACTTACACTAGGCTACATCCCTAATGTTATTGCTCTGTTGGAATTTCAACTCTAGGAACTGAATTGAGTGTTGAAAATCCGAAGGCATGCTGCAAGGTAACCTTGCTGTCTTATTTTCAGAAACAAAATTATGTCAAAGTAAAGTATTTGAAATATATTGTTCAAAAGTTATTATGACAACCCTACACCCCAGACAATCCGTCAAGGTGAGTCAGCTAATTTGAGTCAAACGTAATAATTTATTGGCCCAATATAATGAACTAATTTAATTTAACTAGTTTTTGTCTTATGTAGATCTTGATTAACAAATTATATAAGGCAGTTTCCACTTATGTGTGAGAACGGATATTGATAGGTTAGGTACTTGGATATTCAAGGTTATTTTAGTAGTAGGTACTTTCCAGTGGTAGGTAGATATAGGAATACTTTTACTATGTGCCTCACTACTATGTATGATTTTAACAGGTTACAGGTTCATAACCATAAGTTATGGGATTCTACAATAGCAATGGAATAATTTGAACCTGACTAAAGGACAACCAAGCTTGCCTAGGTTAGTCTGTGGATTGGTGGCCACCCATTACAATATACCGAGTTTCCTCCGTGCCTCAACAGCACGTTAAGCCGTTGGTCTCGGCTGTCATTTGTAGATCTTTGACAGTCGTTACAGGTAGTCAGTGGCCCGAAAGTCTGACAACCAGTCTTACTAAGGGGTCTGGTATTACTAACTGAACTGTGTATTGTGGAGGTCAGATAGTCAGTCGCTCCATGTAAAATACGTATTCAGCTGCATTCGGTTAGACTAAAAGCCGACCCCAACATAAATTGGAAACGCTAGCCGACCTTAAAAATGTATAAGGCAGACTGCAGATAGAAGGAGGAGGACAGTATGTTATGGGCTTGTGGCGTTGCTTGGAAGAGCCCTATGTCCAGTAGTGGACTGCGCTAGGAGGGGTTGATTGATTCCTTTGCCCATCAGCAGTCAGCTCCTAATCGAATTATCTAATGTCATCAACGCGAAGCTAAAGTCAAAAGTGGGTTTAAATTGACACCTGTCAAAACCGACAGTTGTCAATCGGCGACAGCTGCAGGTTGGAGGTCACGTCACCAACTGTTCTGATGGAAGTCAAAAGTAGCAGGTGTAAGTGTGCGGTACATACATAGCGTACCTGTCGCTTTGGTAAAGCTCCACCGAGGAGTTGAGCTCCGCGAGCTGCTCCTTCAGCAGCTGCAGGTTGGAGTTCACGAAGCTCAGCTCCAGGGCCACTGTCTCGCGTAGCTTTCTGTTCGTCGTAGCCTGGAGAAAAATAAAATAAATAAATTAGGGAAGTATTTCATTAACCATTATAATAAATCACTTAAACTTACTTAAATCACAAAATAATCGATGGATTAACTTTGTGGAAGGTAATAAAGTTAGAAAAGAAGTGACACATGAGATGACAACTAATAGAGAAGTTTGGAAGGACAAGACATTCTGCTCCGACCCCAAATAAGTTGACATACCGGAAGGGAAATGATGATATAAATAAATCCATTTACCGAAGAGGATAAGGTATTCATGGAAGATGATTTTACATGCAAAGGTTTAAAAGATGACGAGAATAACCTACAGAATGAACCACAGAAACTACTTCATCTTGGCGTGTCGATGGCAATCTAAATTGAATCGGTCCAGAATTTGGCGACGAATTTGCTGCTTTCAGTATCGTTCATAAAAAATAGGAACATAAATCGACAGTAACTTTGATAAGGAGCCTAGTTGTCTGACGGATGACTCATGCGTGCGAAGCAATAAAGAAGCAACAAAAAAAGTGGATTGTTAACCTATACGTCCGATTCTTGAACTTGTAACGAAGTGTGCGGTGAATGAAAACATACGGACGTCGACCTCACACGCCGGAACCAATCTATTGTTTAGTAAATGGCCTGAGAAACACTAAACACTATACTGTGAAACTTTACCAAGTTGGCTGGTCAAAACGGAACAAGAAACTTTTCTTTACGCGAATACTTATTACTACTTCATTTTCTTCCTTACCACAAACAATATTGCAACCTCGAACAGTTAAGGTCTTTCTTTCTTTATGGTGTGGTTAGTGCCTGACCTGGGGTCAAGAGTTTTTATGCTGCCCATTGGGCCTCTGACTTGGCTTTACATGCCATCGAGAAATATCTCTCAGGCATGCTGCTTTCCTCACGATGTTGTCCTTCACCCAAGCAAGTGATAATTACACAATACGCACATGAATCCGAAAAATCAGAGGTGCATGCCTAGGGTTCGAACTCGAGACCTATGACTTGGCAGTCCGACGGTCACACCACTAGGCTATCGCTATTACAGTTACGGGACTCCCATATAATGAAGGGGGCCCAATAGCTAATTATATCAATAATGTGACTTTCTAGGTTCTAAGATAAAAATCGGAATAGCTCACAAAACACTCAACAATATTTCTTACGTTTCTCACCAACAATTTCCTCTCCATCATTCACATTGTTTCTTGGAAACGTTTGCAAAATCACTCAACTCAAAAGCCAGACTTCCTCTAAACAGTCCTTTGGCCACAAGACAAAGACACGAGTCCATCGACCCATCATTGTGTGACGAGTGTGCGAGCGTGACGCCCTTCGTGCGAACCTTGACCTTGGAGCCATGGGGCATGACCCAGGGGGCCTTATGACGGATGGGGACGCAGGGGGAGTTACAAGTGTTTGCAAAAAGTTGGAAAGCTGTGTGGGGTGGGATATTGGAAGAAAAAAAGCGAGAATTTTGGTAAGCGAGAAGTTTGGGGGTGACGAAAAGTAAATAATGAAAATTCCTTTGAAAAGTGATGTAGAAGATGAAATAAGAAACGCATTGTAAGCGATTGTTTAGGTGCTTTGATCGACTGTTGACACGAAGAAACATGATTCACACCATTTTGGCAAGACAGTACAAAAGAGTAACAAATGGCATATCGTGAGTAGACGACGGAGTAGGTGCGGCTGACGAATAATCTTTAAGGCAAGTAGGTAAGATGAATTAAGCTGACCTAGTCCCCGCATAACAACATATAAACATAGAACATACCAATCTGAACTAAATGCAACAAAAACAAAACAGCACCGCGATGCTCGCGCGCAGGGAAAGTGTCAGCACGTGACGTCACGCAGCAATGGCGATTAGTGGCGATTTAGTAGCGATTGGAGGGCGTCTGGTACCAGGAAGTCCATAGGGAATAGGGCATGAATCTCGGAATCTCGAAATATCGCAATATCGGAATCTCGGAGCGCAAGTTCCGATATTACAATTCCGATACTGAGTGATCCAATATCGAAATCTGACAAATTTTTCTATTTGAGTTCTATTCTTCACAGATGTGGAAATTAAAACATTAACCGATATCCATCGTAGTTTGGAAGTGGTAAAATTACTGTATTATCTATTTGCCAACGTGATGCTACACTATATACAGCAGACACAGCATTAAAATTTATGCTGAATAAACTTGACCAGCAAAACTCATACCTGAGTTCAAGTCTCGCTGTGAGCTTACGAAGTCGAATAAAAGAACGACGACTATTAATAGCAAGAGTATAATACCTCCATGATTCCGAAAGCCGAATATTTCTGCAATAAAATACGAAGTTCACTATCCGACAAAATGCTTGACGCTTTGCTGTTCTTGAGAACACATTACCAAGAAAAACGAGATTTTAAAATATAAACATACCTAGTCCTTTATTTCTGTTGATTTTGCTTGCACATTTTATATTACTTACTTATAAGTAACTAGCTGTTCCCGGCATGCGTTGCAATGCACCTTTTTCCTATCCTACCTACCCTATCTACCCTACCTACCTACTTATCTACCTTCTCTACCTACCTACCTACTTACCTACCCTACCTTGATTTTGCTTGCACATTTTATATTACTTACTTATAAGTAACTAGCTGTTCCCGGCATGCGTTGCAATGCACCTTTTTCCTATCCTACCCTACCTACCCTACCTACCTACCCTACCTATCCTACCTACCCTACCTTGGCTGTACTCTTTTCTGTTGAAATTTTTCCTGAATTTTCTTTGCTATAAACCTCACGGAGCCCGAGACCTTTCCAACGAATGCAAAACCGTGGAAATCGGTTCGTGCGTTCTGGAGTTATAGCGTCAGGAAGGAAAACCCGACTTATTTCTATATAGTAGAAGATTTAAACTAGCGATTTCGCTAGTTTAATTAGTAATAAGTTGTTGTTCCTAATTGTCGACTTTGTTTTAGTTTTGTTGATTCTGAGTCAGGTAGTTTAATAAAGGATAGGAAAATTTTGAGAAATATGAGACTTGGACATACTTAGTTAAAAAAACAACCAAGTTTTGAACCAAATTAAAGAATCCGATTTAAAAATGTTTTTTTATTGTACTCAATCCAACCTCCTACCGAAATTGTGCAATTCATAAATAAAATGTGCAATTTCTAATGAAAATCCGATATAAATATCGGAATTCCGATATTGAGATCTAATATCGGAAATCAGTATCGGAATTGAAAACCTTCCGATATTACATGCCCTAATAGGGAAATGTAAGGAATAGTGCTTTTTTATGAATATTTGTCGTTATTGTTTCCGTAGAGTATAAGTTATGGTAATTTCTTCAGAATTGATTAATCATGCAAGAGTTCAGTTCACTGCTACAGTTCTAAGCAGGCTGGTAACTTACTTAAATAAATATTGTATCAAAAGTTTTCAATATTCCTACTTACTTATTCGGAAGGTCCCGCCTGTCAATTGTAGATCTCTGACAGTCGTTACAGGTAGTCAGTGGTCCGAAAAATCTCATAACCAGTCTTACCAAGGGGTATCGTATTACCCAGTACTAACTGGGTTGTGGAGGTCAGATAAGCAGTCGCTCCGTGTAAAATACTGGAATTCAGCTGCATCCGGTTAGACTGGCAGCCGACCCCAGCATAGATGGGAAAAGGCGTACTCTTATGATGATTTACTTTGTACGGTAGTGGAATCCCACGATATCACTTACGAGTTACTTTCCACATTTGCGTCAACATCTAGTTCTGGCTATGGACCACTGTTAGCAGATAAAAACTGGCCTTCGTGTTTTGGATACTAAACGGTTCCTTGAAAGGGAACTGCCCCTTTTCGTTCCATTTTTAATAAAGTTAGGTCGTCCCGTCCTGTAGCCCAGCATCCTCTACTAAAGATGACTTATTATTCCCGGGGTTAATTCCTGGTGGAGCTGGCAACGTCGCGTCTGCACCCGCCCGGGTGATGAGATCATGTGACATTAGAGACTTCTCCCAGCTTAGCCTGGTTAGTCTTACCTTGAACAGGTTCTCGGCGCCGGCGCGCAGTCGCAGCTCCTTGTTGATCTCCTGGTTGAGCTGGCAACGTCGCGTCTGCAGCCGCCCGCGGCAGGTTGCCACGCGAGGGTCTGAACCCTGGAACAAGAGATAAGGCACATTACGTCCACAATGAGTATGAGTGTAACGGTATAAAAGAGTAACCATGGAGTTTCATGCGGTTCTTCTCCAAACGCCAATAAGTGTCCATGTAAGTTTAGATGAAATAAAATATATTGATTTTTATGGCTACAATATCTTGTCGACGTTATCGTATAGTTTCTACCACCTGTAGACAGTACGGACAACAAAGGGATCTATTATGTGGTTATCTGGTTGAAAAAAATCTTTTCAGTGTTGTATTAGAAATTACCTATTTTGGATGTAAACAATTTTTTTTAAATATTTTGACCAAGTTACGTAATTGTTTTCCCATTCACAGAGAAGTGCCCTATTACCTAGCAGTGGGAACCTTACAAACTGACTAATTGACAAACTGACTAAAGACGCATTTAATCTTCAGACTGTTATTGACAGGGTCAGAGACCTCTCCTCATCCAACAACCAACCCAATCCCACATACAATAACATTGGCTACCTAAAGCCATAACTCAAGTACATCAAAACAACACGTCTCGTTACCGACAATGCGTCGCACGCGCATGACGTTAACGTCAGGTATGTGCGGGTGTGATGTACTGGCCACGGCTTTCACTGAACAAGTGACCGCTCATCAATATACTCAGCGGTTAATTTGATGAATTATTTACTTGGCAAACGATAAAGAAAGGTTTTTGTTAGGCTGTGCGCGTGCGATGCATGTTTGGTTCAATGAATAGAAGTTGAGAGTCAAACTGGACCTACCCAGTCAATCTAATGCACGGTATACCGATCGAATATCTCATCTCAATCAGCGGGTTGATAGGAATACAGGGTGGAAGGGACGCGAAAACGGTTATCACGTATTCAGTACATCATTCTGAGCCCCCACATTGATTCGCCGGCTATTAAAAATAAAAACAACTGTTTCCTACAAAAGTGCAATACCTACACGGTCAAAATGTATGGAACAGCTGATTTAAAAAAAAATACCCGATGTAAAATTTCGATGTGGGGGTTTAGAATTATGTACTGAGTGGTTACCGTTTTCGCGTCGGTGTCCCTTCCAACCCGTATTATAGACCTCAAAACCATTCCACACGGAAGGCTCAGTTATGGTTGAATTAAGTCTGTGACAATGGCAATGACTAACTCATGTAGTCAGCTAGATCATCAGATTCTAAAAGTTTAGTCTAATGTCATGCCTGGCCCGAAGGAAAAAGAATAGGCACATGATGATTATAAACATACTTGTAGGGTTGAAAATTCAGGTTATGTATCATGGAGCAACTAGCCTATCTACCCTCCACAATATGGTATTACTGGCTGTCTTATGGACAAATTCGACCAGCAATTAATAATATGATACGAGTCAGCAGACTTCACGATCCTTTCAGAAATCGAGCAAAATAAACTCACAATTCTTGATTTGTTTTTTGTAAAATTCTTCTTTAAAAAAATCAGCCGAGTGCGAGTCGGACTCGCCCATGAAGGGTTCCGTACCATCGTAGTAGGGGAGCCCCTTTTAATTTTTAATTTATTTTTATTATTTGTTATTATAGCGGCAACAGAAATACATAATCTGTGAAAATTTCAACTGTCTGTCTATCACGGATCATGAGATACAGCCCGCTGACAGACAGTCGGACGGACGGACGATAGCGGAGGCTTAGCATAGGTTCCTGTTGGTTACTCTTCAGGTACGCAACCCTAAAATTCACCACATATAGCTATAAAGGTTTTAAATTCAACATTCTCTCACTCTTAAACTAAGACGAATCCAACTCAATGACATGACAACTTCGTAACTCCAAATTAACAATTCTGTTCGTTTACTATGATGACACGGTCGCCATTACAATTGAGGGTTACCTAACGTGTTATATTATGGTCAGGCGCGTAATGAGAACATTATTAATATTATAGTAATGTATATTATTATGTGCGTAGCGTTATTATGAGTGGAGCAACTTAGTGTTTGTAACCCCTGGTGGTAGGTCTATCGTTCTGGGTCAGGGATCGTCACGAATAAGATTGCATTTAATATGATGTGATTGTTACTTCATTTATTTCATACTATCTGTTGTCCGTGCCTTTCGCCCGAGTGAAATTATTAAAAAAATATTACTTCCCTATTTGAATCGGATTTTGTTAACAATTTCAAGGTTTCAAATTTTTTTCACGGAACCCTAATCCTTTGTCCTGTAAACAAACGTTTGTTTTTCTCGTCATTCATCTATACTAATATTATAAATGCGAAAGTTAATCTGATTTTCTGTTACCTACCTTTTCACTTAAGAACTAGGTTCGATGGCTTACAGGTAGATCTGGGTTAGACATAGGATTATTTCTAGCCCGGTGATGCGTTCCCGTGGGACAATAACCGACCACCACGCGGGTCAAGTCGAGGGAAGCTAGTTAAACAAAACGCCAAAGGTACCCGCTACGTAATAAAACATCAACTACTACCTACAAGCAATAAATAAAACTAAAAGTCAGTCGTTCACACGTTGCCAGTTGCACGTGACCGGCATATCTACCTACTGCTGGTCGAGGGCTGCATCAAAATGTACTTCTTTTACATGCACCGATGGAACGTGACGGGATATACTCATCAGAATGTTGGGGTCTTTTCACTTTTATTATTTTGGCCAGAGGATTTTTTGAGTAATGAATAATCATCCTGAAATTCTGAATATACGTTGTCAGGTGTACAGAAACGGACATAGGCTACCTATCATCCCGAAAAAAAGTTAACGTATGATAATAGATGGCGCCACGTGTCTTTCGAATCATGATTAAATTATATTATTACAAGCAGAGTACAACCCGAATTGATTGTCAAATTCTAAATTAACGCAAGCAAAGCCGCGGGCAAAAGCTAGTCATCAATAAGGCTGAAAGTCGACACTTTATATAAGACCACCACCACTTCCTGGTGGTGGTTTGGAGAAGAATCCGCGAAACAAATCCCCATCATCACATCTGTTTGTTAGGTTCAAACACCGTCCTTGTTGCATATCAAAATAACATGCATAAACATTTAGAAACACAAATATTTGTGACCACACAAGGAAACGAACAGAGCATCGATGCAGAAACGCACGCCTCATTACCATACAGAGCCAGACAGACAGACCACGTCGAGATGTCGTTATATTTACCAACACCTAACACATGACAATGTTGGGAAACGCATTCTTTACTATTGCTAGTCTGAATTAGAATGGACATAATGTTCACACGGTTGCACGATTTGATATGTATCATTAAAATATGAAGGGAAGTTAGAGACGCTAAAAGAAACCAATAGTGTATTTAAATCTGAACTATTAACAAATTATGGGACCACCTACTATGAAGAGTAGAGAGTCTAGAAAAATGACAATCGTTTTCAAAGTGTTTCGTATTTCTACAACGACTTTCAACGGGTTTGACATACGTTTTTCGATAGGTTATGTCAAACATTTTTGACTTTTCCATCACCGTTGTCAAAATTGAATTTATCTTTGTCTAATCCACAGTAAATCTTGCTATACTGAAAAGACACACATAACAACAGACATGCAGAATTGCACCAAGAGTACAAAACAGTACAGCTTATTTTATCTGGCCTTGAAAGATTTCTTCAGTTTTTGGCGACGAAGTGTAAGATTCATCAGATTATTACAGCTGTGGTTTTGACATGTCAACGCTAACTCTTACTCGAGGTGCTGTTTGAATTATATGACTGTATCTTTCTGGCAACACCATTGCAAATTTATACTTGTAAGTACAGATAGAGTGTGACAGTTCTTGTCTCATTTTTATTATCGTTTAGTGGCTTGTCGATTTCTAATTGTCATGTATTCTACGTCTACGCCGATGACACCATACATGGAATAGCTCAATCATTTCGCCTTCTTTTTGGATCTACATTTCAAGTACGAGATCTCATAAGTAAAAGGAGCATGAAGGTACGTTCCACTTAGCTTGTGTACCAGACTGACTGCAATAGTGCAGAACAATATTACCATACGCGTCGTTATTGCGCAGCGGTGTGCTCTTTCTGACTCGGTATTCTCGGCATCCACTCAATCTCCTGCCCTTTTATCCCAATTTATTTGGGGTTGGCGCAGCATGTCTTCTTCTTCCATACTCCTCTATTACTCGTCATCACATCAGACACCTCCTTTCTTGCCATATCATCCTTCACACAATCCATTCATCGTTTCTTTGGTCTTCCTCTACTCTTATAGACATCCACATTTATACTCAAAACTTAGTAAATACCTAGCAATATCCATAGGACCATTATCGATAACTCTTTATCAAAAACCTTATATTCATAAAATACATCCTGAATCGTTTATTCTAACTAGAAGCGGTACCGCAAGAGCTTTTGGCATAACGAAATTTAGCACAAATATTTTTTGAAAATTCATCGTTTAAAAGAGCTGAATTGGGGATTAAGGTTTGCATATAAGTTTAATTTTTCTGATGGGAAATGTCTCTCCGGGTTGAACAGGCTGATTAAGCAAAGGCAATAATTCAAACTGTCTACAAAGTAAATTCCCATCCTATACAGCCTAATTAGTACAAACTACAAACCATAGACACGCAGCAATAGCGCAGAACAGCACCTGTCATTACCATAGACTATAGAGCATAGACTGTGATTGCGTAGCAGCCCGTCTCGGCGCGTGCGCATGCGGAAATGCAAAGCGTTCTCTTACCTGCGCAAATATTCATATTGCACATAGCTGGTTTATAAATGTATACTGTTTTGAAATGTTCGGGGTTTTTCATAAGAAATGATGTAGAAAAGTTTCAAAATAAAACAAAATCTGATGTTATTTAATAAAATAAGACTGAGAATCAGCACTTTTCGAATTTGAAAAATTTGAAAGGACAGCTCCCCATAACGCCCGCGCAGTTTATCTTATTTTATTTATTTACTTTGTGCAAATTGCATTAAAAACTTCGCTATATAATTGCCATGGGATTTTTAGAAATAAGTCAATAGATGGCTACTATAGATATTATTGTGGCTACCAAATAGAATGATATTCGCTGTTGTTTCAACGAAAATTAGGTTTTAAGAGAATTGGTTTAAGGAAATTGGAAAATCTACTTCTATGTCTGATGACAAAAATTGGTCTACACGACTCAATTCTTGAAGTGAAAGCGAAAACCAATAATGTCATGTTTAGCGCAAATCAATGTTTTTCATTTCTTTACTTTACTAAGCAATAAAACAAAAGAAAACACAAACATAACTGAAAGAAAGCGTACATAAAGCGATAAAAACGCGACAAACGGAATAAGTAACATAGCATTATGCAAGAAAGTGCCGGTCGCGCGGTAATAGCTCAGCATAATGTCACGGCTGACAAACACTAAGGATTTATACAAAATAATGTTCACTGGATCGCCTTGGCTCTGTAGTGTGCCGCAATACCGCAATAAAAAAAAGTAAAAGTTTTTTTTTATTTCGAGAATTTGACGTTTGTGTTTTTTTTCTAAATATTGTGCAGGTTTTTGAGCCTAGTCGGTAAGTGACTTTCAGCATCAATAGCTGTAGTTTAACAATGGATAAAAGTAAGTCTAGTAAACATTTGCTAATGTTTGTTTGCGATTGTTTCATTTGTTTATTTACTTTTACCAGGGACATCGTATTCTAAATGAGGTGTACCTATAGATGTCATCGGTATTAGCAGCCGAAGGGGTAAAAAAAAAAAAAAGTATTTTTAGGCTTAAATGCTGATTTCTTAATTTAGTTGCACATAAATTACTCACAGAAAAACAAAGATACACTGTAATATAAAGATTATAATTGGATTCGCAACTTGCGTGTTCTAATTAGCCCGCCATATTGATTTTAAAAATTGCAAACGCCAATCATTGCAAATGTCAGTGACAACTTGATAAGTTGTCACTGACATTTGCAATGATTGACGTTTCCTGTCAACAATTTAATTGAAATTATAAAAAGTTCAAAAAGATGAATTAATTAATTATTTGTTTTCAATATTTCAAGATTTTCGTCTTAATATTCATAAAAAATTGGATATGATAACTAATCAGCAATCATATTAGCGATTACCATGAGAAAATATTAACATTTGGTCTAGAATTTTAATGAAATAATTAGTAACGTTTTAACTAATTACGATATTATACAGTGTGCGGTCAATTTTCAAGGTTAGGTTAGGTAACGTCAAAATATTTTTGAGGCCTGTCTAGATTTTTAATTAGTGCTAAGTAGTGATTTATGATAATAACCTTCAGAGCCAAAGAGCTTAAACATTTACTGTTGGTAATAAAATTGGACGCCGTGGTTCGCTTCAAAGAAAGACTGGAGCACGGCAGCGGGCAGCTGCGAGGAGTAGAAGGAATTGAGGGAGGCCTTTGCCCAGCTGTGGGACAGTAGTCAGTATGGGCTATTAATAATACTAACCATTCTCTTTATGGTTGCAGGAATATCAAATACCTCCTTTGTCAAGAGATTTGGTGATTAAAGTTTCGGTCACAAAAATGTCTTTGAGTACTATAACAGTAAAGTAAACTGAATATGTTGCATTACAAAATATTTCTGACTTTGGCTACGAAACTATTCTCATAATTTTCGTAACTGGGCTGTGGAGGTCAGATAGGCAGTCGCTCCATATTATAAAGATCTGGTAGGTATTCCTATTCAGCAGTATTCGGTAAGACTGGCAGCCGAACCCAAGAGAGTTGAGAAAGGCAAGGCAGCAGTGGCGAAGGGTCCATACAACTCGATTCCTACCGGATTCCCTTTGAAAACTGGCACAGTCAGTATGCTATAGACAAATACTATAATCACATTAAATGTTATGTACTTCGGCTTACTTCTTACAAAGATTGACCCTTCGCTACTGCAAGGCAGATGATGATAATTTCGTATTGATACGGGAAGAGGACACTGGGCAATACGGAGACGACTAACACACTTATAAAGTCTTTGTCGCTGGAAAAAGTATATAACTATGACAGATTAGATCAGACTTTTTCCTAGAACCACACTTTTCTTTTTTATTACTTAAAACTGACTAACAGCTTAATGTGTGAGCTTCACGCTCTTTTAGCTAACGGGGTCAGCAGTGTCCGTAGTATCGCGGGGATCGGTGTCTATGCTACGTCAAATTCATTACGTTTATTAGACGAGTCATGATTTCTATTATTTTTATAGGTATTAGCGATTTTATGGACTGGTGGGAAGATTGATGATGTTTATGATCGATAGTGGTTTCAGAAAGTTAATTCTTTTGTCAACTGTTGTCTTTTGTAATTTTAAAAGCAAAGGTTTACGTTGATAATGACTGTGCATGTTTTGAATTTAGAAACATGCATGATCAATTGTGAGCATAGTGTACTGATTGATCAATTCTATACGGTAGGACAATATAGCCTGATAACTATGTTGACGTTGTCTTCCAGTCTAACCGGCTGCAGCTGAATACCAGTATTTTACATGCAGCGACTGCCTATCTGACCTCTACAACCCAGTTATTGGGGAACACGATGACCTTTGGTAAGACTAATAGTCAGACTTTAGGGGTGCCGACTACTCGTAACGACTGTCAAAGATTCACAAATGACAGCTAGACAGACTAAAGGCACAACTTGCAGAGGGCATCTCAGTTTACAACAAAGAGATTTAAAAGACTTAAGTATAGAGCGGACATTGGGAATATTTTCATACCAAAATTTTGATCCCAAACATTTTCGACTTTGACACACGAATGCTACCTGACAAACGGGCGTATGACACAAGACAGAACGATTTGTTACTAAGTAGTAACAAGTATTGGATAACGATTTCCTTCGTCTTGTCCCGTCTATCTCTCGTAAATATTTGAATGTCTTTGGTTCCAACATACTCATGTATTACTCCTTAAAGAAGATGTATTACTAATCCATAAAGAATGTTTAGTGCATTCGCGCGTGAAATACGCAACAAGTTGTTTATGACTATGATACTTGCATTGCCACTCGGAAAACACAATCCCACCGCAAATCATTTTGTAATATGCCAACACCGACAAGAAAGCGTTGAGAAATGTGTACGAAGAAATATGAGGATTGCTCTGTTTTGCATATTAATTTGTAAATTATTACTACAATTTTATCGATTTAGTTTGTTCTCGGTCATTGCATTTTGTTTTACGATTAAAATTGAGTCGGCATTGCTATCTTTTTCATGTCTATCTTAGAAAGTGTCAAGCTGTCAAAAGTTTGACAGTTTGACGCCATGACACTATTGCACTTTTTTTCGCTTTCTTTGGCAACTGGTCCCTAAGCCGATGTCCACTATTCTACCAGTGTCTATTGAACTTATTTTGAGTCAAAATAGTTCAATAGTGACATGGGGTTAGACAGTGTTCAATCTCATTGTAGGTGGCGTGACCATAGCTAAGTCTAATTCTGACCAGCTATTATGGAATATTAAATGAAACTAACAGATTTTCAACCACTGAAAATCGCCTTTGTCGTACAGTTGGCATCCTTATTGTCATGGTTAGGATAGGCTTTTCTTATTATAATTAAATAAACGAAGTAATAAAACGCCTAACATTTTAAAACAGTTTTGAGTTTAAAAGTATGAACTTGAGGTCAACATTTCTAGACACATTTTAATAACCAACGTCTATCGTTGACCAGTCTTTAGATTATACGAGTTAGATACTAGTCAGCTCAGTAAATAGGAAGATTCCCGCATTGCCAGTACTGCCAGTCTATTAGACGGACATTATCTGCTAATGACGGTTAGATCGCGTTTAATGGGCTAGGGTGAGTGGCCACGAGATACGCAGAGTTGATGGAGAAAGGAATTTTATTTTAAAAACAAGTGACAATTTTAATAATTAATACAAAAATCATTTTAAAGAAGTATTAAGTAACTAAAATATATGGCTACTTACCTAATTCTATTAGTATACATCCAGTTTCTGATTTGAGTATTTGAATAGAGAATAGTGGCGCCACTTTCATACAAGCTAGCAAACTTGGCTTGCCCTTATAACCTACTACTCTTCAAGTCTTCATCATGTTAGGGTGTCTGAACAGTCTGCTTGCAGTATTTTTGGTAAATGGACTAGCCGTATTTTTGTCCCCTAGGCACGCCACTGATAGGGAACTAACTAGTCCAACTCTACTGGGGGTGATTCCTTCAATGTTATGGGCATTCGAAATTCAAAATGAAAACCTACGGCGTAATCAGCCTATAATGTTCCCACTGCTGGGCGATAGACGTTTTCTCTGTGAAACGCAGACGGTTGTAATGTACACACGGCGACACATCAAGCTATACATTTCCAGTATAACTTGGCCTCGTTTTGTATAGATTGCCCGTACAATGAGAGATCCGCATGAACTGGTTTTGTAAAGCTTGATTGGCCTCCGTGCGTACAGCGCGGGCCTACCTAGTGCGGGTTGGTACCTAGATGACACAAGTATTCGAATTTTGGTTCTGGTTCATGCCAGTTTCTTGATGTCTTCAATTCTGTTAATTGATCGTGATCACAATCGCAACGAAATCTTAATTAACGCTTTTCTTATTCATTCAGCACCCAGTAATAATAAAATCAAGAAAGTTTTTCGATATAAAGTAACTCGATCCCTCCTTCACGCATTTTGCACAAAATAAGTGCACACTCGCCCTTACGTCTGATCATGTCAATAAAGGCTGAATGCGTTGCGTAACATGGACACATTAAAAAAAATAAGTTGACAGTTCGCCGCCATATTTGATTACACATTAAGGGCCTGTTCCACTGCTTGGTTGAGAAAATCTTGATTTTAATTATGTTATTAATTATGAAAATAGGATTTTAATGGTTCAATAAAGTTTTATAAACGTGCCTGACTGGATACAGTAGATGTGGAAGTATATTATAATAATTAATGAGGTATTTAAGTGTTTTAGTAAAACGTTAATAGCAATTAGAAAATAGAGTCCAATTATCGGTAAAAAATGAAATGGTTTTCGCAAAAATAAAGCAATAAATAACCAAAGAAATAATATGAAACAATTACGAAGTTTATTATTTGAACACACATTTAATTTAAATAAAAAAGACGTTTAAATTTTTCTGTTACACTAAATTGAAAGAAACCAATTTATTGTTGTGAAAATATTGAATATAAATTAGTTCGCTCCTCCATTTTAGTCAATACTAGCTGTTCCCCGCGACCTTCGTCCGCGTCAAGTTATTAAAAATACAATTTTCCCCGTTTTTGCAACATTTTTCATTGCTGCTACGCTCCTATTGGTCGTAGCGTGATGATATATAGCCTATAGCCTTCCTCGATAAATGGACTACCCAACACTGAAAGAATCATTCAAATCGGACCAGTAGTTCCAGAGATTAGCGCGTTCAAACAAACAAACAAACCCTGCAGCTTTATAATATTAGTATAGATTAGCTTAAAATCGATGCACAGATTGCAGTGCGTTGAGAATTAAGAACATAATAAATAAATTATGTTATTGCGATACGCATATTCTGAATTTTTAGCAATCTCAGAACGGAACGAACGGGAAAATATCTCGTGAGTATCATCCGTGCGAAATTACGAGAAGTCGTTGCACTTATATTGTGAATTGAGTTCTATTAGATCAGATTAGACAATATTTTATGACTGAAATGTGTAGTTAATGCTCATTTTCTCGAACACTAGGCGACATCTAAATTAATGCGTAAATAAAAACGTTGTATTCAATTTTCAATGCCAAGAATTCAAATTGTACTAATACAATAATTTTAAGGCAATATTTAGATGTGTCTGCGCTGAGTGCTGAGAAAAACGGGCCTTCATATCAATCTTTAAGAAAATATGAAAAAATATGTTTGACTGTCAGGGAAATATCGCTGTTTATATTTAATCTGCTTTACTTCGAGTATATGTAAAATATTCATAATACAAAAAACATGACAGAAATTAATGTACAAGTAACATAATGGTTTCCCGTAGTACTTGTAATTTTCCAACCATCTTAATTATCAAGAAACTTTCGCAAAATAAGCTGTTATTTTTCTTATAGGTAGTGTCTTAGTCTTAATCTATGGTGCACAGACTTGGTCTTTGACTAACATCCAGAAGTCCAAACTCAAGGTTTGCCAACGAGCAATGGAGCGCAGTATACTAGGTGTTAAATTAATGGATCGTGCTCGAAACACAATACTGCGCTCCAAAACAAATATAGCTGACGTGGGTCAAAAGGCTGCCCAACTCAAATGGGACTAGGCAGGACATGTCTACCGCATGCCGGACAAACTGTGGGCCAAAATAGCGGGAAACTGGTGCCCTGACGTAGTGAGGCGTGGTCGCGGCAGGCCACGAAGGAGATGGCGGGACGAACTGGACAAGTTCCGTCCGAACTGGAAGGAGGACGCGCGGGTTCGTGAGAAGTGCCCAGGACTGGGACAGAGCAGGCTAAGAAAAAAAAAAAAAAAAAGTGTCTTTGATGCGGCGCTATAGGCAGACGGCGTTGTTGCCATTGCGGGCATATCCTGGATGAATGGAGCTTGGCACATGCCCAGAAGTGGGTGAAGTCGAGCGGTGGATGATGATGAGTAGGTATCTAAGATAGTCGCATTTATTAGTAGGTATATTTGTTACATAAGTATTTTACAAATCATCTAGTTTTAATTTTGTATTTCTGTTCAAATTGGCAAGGAAAAGGCAATAAATAACTGTTGCAAACTACACGAGGCTAACGAACTTATTGTTTTGCCACACAAATCTTCAACTTCTCTACCGTGGAACTAAAACTTCTTTATAATTGCCGTGAGAATATAATTTTAAGAAGCTAGACATTTGCATGGCTTTTTTAAATTATATTCGCCATTAATTATGTTTTTACGGTCACCAGTGCAAGATTGAATTAATTTACAAGAATTTGAAATAATTTTGTTGAAGAAACTAGTTTTTTTTATATGTAGTTTTTGTTACATCATGTTCAGTGATTTGAAGAGGAACTGATTCGATTCGTTTCTTTTTTTATTGTCTTCCTAAAGAGGTGTACTACTTTTTATTGACAAAAAATCGTGACATCGGAAATGCACTTGAGTGCAACGAAGTGTCTTTGAAATACTTCCTTGTGGTTTTTATTTCAGGAAAAACTTCATCATCTGCCTAGCCTTTTCCCAACTTTTTGCGTCAGCTTTCAGTCTAACCGGATGCTGCTGAATACCAGTATTAAACATGGAGCGACTGCCTATCTGACCTCCACAACCCAGTAAGTACTGGGTAATACGATACCCCTTGGTAAGACTTTCGGGCGGCTACCTGTAACGACTGTCAAAGATCTACAGATGACAGCTGGGACCAACGGCTTAACGTGCTTGCCGAGGCACGGAGGGAACTCGGTAAGTAATGGGGGTCACCCATCCACGGACCAACCTAGGCAAGCACGGCTTAACCTTAAGATCGACCCGAATGGCTGTTATTATTTAGCCACGAGCTCCTCATACGAATTATAACGACATCGAATATAATTCCAAACAACTGCATAACATAGTAACAATAAAGTAACTACGAGTAAATAAAAAGGAAAAGGTAAAACTTCTCTTTTTACCCAGCACTATACAATGTCGCCCATGCGCATGTGACCGCCCGTAATTTCCTGAATATTCATGAAGAAATGTCGAAAATAAACTTCAAAAGGGGGGTCTATCTATAACATTTTTCATGTTATTCAATTTTGAATTTTTTAATTAGAGTTTGTAGATTTGCTTTCTATTTTTTGACACATCTCCGAAGTTTATGGGTCGATTTGGATTCTGTTTATTATTTCTCAAAGCTTATGAGTTATTTTAACAGGTTAATTAACATTTTTACTAAAAATTATCAACTACGAAAAAAAAAACGGGATCGAAGTAATTTTTTCGGTAAAAAATTGTGTATTTATTTTAAAAAAACTAGTGTAAGTCCATAAATTATCCCGATAGGACGACTTTTTTAATCATTACTTGTAATCTACTACATAACAGCTACAAATTCACAGAACATTGTTGATACCTATCTCTAAAGAAAAAACAAGGGCGGGTATAACAAATCATCGCAATCTTCATGTGTGGGCCACTGAAAATCCACACGTCATTAGGGAAACAACTTTCCAGACTCAATTTTCCATAAATGTATGGGCTGGAATGATTGACGATGAACTAATTGGCCCTTTCGTGTTACCAAACAGACTAGATCAACACGCGTTTTGAGATTTTATAGTCAATACGTTGCCGTTGCTTTTGGAGGAAGTACCGCTGCACGCTGGAAACAAGAAGGCGGATGTATCTGCAATTAGATGGAGCTCCAGCACACTTCGCACGACTAGTTCGTGATTATTTAAATCAAAATTATCCGTGGTGGATTGGCAGAGGAGGTGCCATTGCTTGGCCGCCGCGATCTCCCGACCTTACACCCTTAGATTTTTATCTTTGGGGCTACATGAAACAGAAAGTGTATGCCGTGCCCATCGAAAGCCGCGAGCAATTAACGGCTAGGATATTTGCTGCTGCTGCGGAAATAAAAGAAAACCGTGAAAAATTACGTCGTACAATCAAAAGTGTTGTCATGAGGGCTTTGGTTTGTTTACAGGAGGGTGGGGGCCATTTCGAAAATCTAATTAATTAAAATTCTTGTATTTTTATTTTTTTAGGAAAAATCTGGCTATTGCTTGTTTGTTTTTACTTCCATTATTATCCTCATTATTAGTTTAACCTTTTAGTACTCACTGCTAAGAGCAACATTCAATTATTGACTTTCACATTTTCTTTTCCTAAATTTGACTCTTAGAGTTTTAGAGTTTTACCTTGGATTTAGTTACAGTTAGGTATCAACAATGTTTTGTGAATTTGTAGCTGTTATGTAGTAGATTACAAGTAATGATTAAAAAAGTCGTCCTATCGGGATAATTTATGGACTTACACTAGTTTTTTTAAAATAAATACACAATTTTTTACCGAAAAAATTACTTCGATCCCGTTTTTTTTTTCGTAGTTGATAATTTTTAGTAAAAATGTTAATTAACCTGTTAAAATAACTCATAAGCTTTGAGAAATAATAAACAGAATCCAAATCGACCCATAAACTTCGGAGATGTGTCAAAAAATAGAAAGCAAATCTACAAACTCTAATTAAAAAATTCAAAATTGAATAACATGAAAAATGTTATAGATAGACCCCCCCTTTTAAAGTTTATTTTCGACATTTCTTCATGAATATTCAGGAAATTACGGGCGGTCACATGCGCATGGGCGACATTGTATAATTAGACGCAGTAGGTCAGAACACAGCCCACATTCATCCTGCAGCTGTCAGAAATAAGGTCAGTTGAGCTCCAGCCCTGAGATTATAGTAATTAGGGAGTACGAGCATCGTCTGCGCTCGAATAGTCGTTTTATTGGAACCGTACCTTAAAGGGCACGGCTTCGTACACTACAAAGTGCACTGTTTTTTAGCTATTTTGTATGTCAACTTTTTTCTGTATTTCTTGAGGGGGATAAGTTGATGAGTTCAAGCCTTGAGGGGTTGATTTGCACGATTAAGTTTTGGTTAAGCAACGAGTTTATGAACATGTTTTATTTAATTTTTAAGACGAGGACGTGTCGCATTGCGAAAGTGGGAAGGAGTGGAGGCTTTTGTCCAGAAATAGGACAGAATAAGCTAGATAACAAAAACTAAAAAACCCGCTATTCTTCTCAGCAAATCCTTTCATGTGATACCCATATCATGGGTATGCATAAAAATAACTAGTCCGCCATCTTTGGGAGTCCGCCATATTGGATTTAGAATGACGTCACTTAGCTAACCATGCATTGTCATTCAAACTCAACATGTAGATAAAATTTCAGTTCAATCGGGAAGTGGGTCAAAATTAACTTCTAACATTTTTACATAGTTACTTACAAGTGAAGCTAATACACGTATCTTCAAAAGATTTATTATTTTTCCTGACCAGTCTGAAAATTTCAGATATACAATGCTACAAGGATATTTTTGCGGCGTTAGAATGACATTGACAGGGAGGGGGTGTGGACTGTTTGTAATCATATTATTTCTGTTTTTTTTTTTATTTTTTAAATTTATTTATCTGTTTTTTTTATGTTCGTGATATTGTTATAATGTCATTTCACTCTCATCATCTGCCTAGCCTTCGCCCAACTATGTTGGGGTCGGCTTCCAGTCTAACCGGATACAGCTGAATACCAGTATCTTACATGGAGCGACTGCCTATCTGACCTCCACAACCCAGTTAGTACTCGGTAATACGATACCCCTTGGTAAGACTGGTTGTCAGTCTTTCGGGCCACTGACTACCAGTAACAACTATAGTTACATAAAGCTATAATCTCAGTTCACTATAAGCGGAGTTTAATCAAACACTAACTACGGTTACTGACCATGTGCCGACATTGTTTCTCCATTACGTAATAATATTTATTACCGTTAGAAAGTATTGCGCGGGACGACACAGCTGGTTTAGCGCTATCGTGCGAATTGGCCCTAATCAATGAATACACTCGCATTACCTAACACATATTCTTTGACATAAACATAGGACATAATAGTTACTTCCTGTTTGAGCTGTTTGACCTAGAATTAACTGGGAAGGAAGATCCGTAACATCACATAACATCACGCCTGTAATCCCCGAAGAGTTAGGCAGAGGTGTACCTAAGAGTACACCCACATTTCGCCAATTATGTTTAAGTCCCATATAATAGTGGGCGAGCCTATTGCCATCAACCGGGCGCAAACCCCGCATCACCGCGCAAACCGCGAATCGGCAAACGTAAGGTGGGACGCCCTCAGGCTCGGTGGAGTGACGATCTTCGCAGGGTGGCTGGTAGCAACTGGATGAGAGTTGCTGAGAATCGAGTTGAGTGGCGTGCGATTGAGGAGGCCTATGTCCAGCAGTGGACTGCTATGGGCTGATGATGATGATGATGATGGGCGCAAACCCAGAGTCCGTGGCTGCTATTGAGAAACTCCCGATGGAAAAACCCAATAACACTTTGCCCGACCTGGGAATCGAACCTAGGACTTCATGCTCAGCATTTGCCTTTGTGACCACTAGTGCAACGACGGAAGATCCGTAATACAAAAATGCCTTACCTAATCACGGATTTAGCTGATTGGTAAACAGAAAATTCAAGCAATATTGGGGTTCACCATTGACAAACACATCCGCTTTCTGAATTCTTAGGTAAATCAACTTGAATGATACGTAAACTAAGATTTGCTAGCAGGTTATCCAACTGTTTGAGCTAAAGATGAGGAAATAACGATAATAGAAATTGGGTTTTTTCTTCAATTCCGTCAGATATTTCTGAACTAATAGTTCTTTATATCTTTAGCTCCTCAATTCTTACTAATATCTTTCTGCTACCAATTGTTTATTTGGGTAATAACGGACCCGAAAAAACTTGTGAAAAACTTGGAACTTTGACCCCCAATATCTCCGTAACTAGAAGGTTCCCAGGTATGGTTTAGTACAAAAAAATGGTGGCAATGATGGGGTTTTCTTACACCTTTTATGCTTCCACATTTGTCGTACGAACCCAGTCTATAGAATTTATTACGGGCTTCTCTGTTTCCCGATCATTATAATCTGATCTCTTCAAAGCTCGAGTGGATTGGTTTCTTCTAGGCAAGCGTGCTCCACCTTAGGCCGCGTCATCGATTCACATCTGGCGAGTTGCGGCCAAGCGCAAGCCTAC
The DNA here is from genome assembly GCA_905220335.1 of Noctua pronuba. Lineage (NCBI taxonomy): Eukaryota > Metazoa > Arthropoda > Insecta > Lepidoptera > Noctuidae > Noctua > Noctua pronuba. The sequence continues at coordinate 1,271,718 of LR999913.1, forward strand.
TAAGTATAAAAAAGAAAAAAACAATGGCAGCAAGAAATTATTACATGCCTCACCCGGATTCCACAACAATCATGATTGTCAATTGTTTCATACCTACATAAACCTTAACCCAAATAAAAACAGCTTCTTCACCACCAATCATAAAGTATCGGTAACCTACAAATTATAAACAAGTTCACCAACGCATCATAAAAAGCACTTTAAAGCGAACTGTAAACAAGAAACCAATGCGTATGAGTTGAAACCTGAATACTGTAACGGGATTGGTCGATATGCGCCGCCGGATAATTCAAGAATGGAACGATATGCGCAGTCATTGTTTGATTCTTGTACGGTTCGGTACACACTGCCTCAAGTATAACATGTTAAAAAGATGTTTTTTTTAGGTTTACAAGAAATGAAAATAGCGGTCATGATCAATATTTTTTGTAAAATGATGATGCCAATAGGAATAAAAATGATCCTCTTCCTTGCGTCGTATTCCTCATTACTGAGGGCCGTGATTCCATTGACATGAAGCAATCTTCTGCTTGACGATGTTTTGCCATCTGAGTCTATCCTTGTCAATGTGAAGCGCGTCTTGGAGTTTTGAGTCCAGCGATGAGCGAAATTGGTCAAGAATGGTCTCAACAGGAAGAAAATACCTCATCGCAAAATTACACTTTTCAGTGAACCTGAAGATTTTTCTACCTTCAATCCGCAGTTAGAAGGATTCCAACTTATCATGATAAAGTTTCAGGCTGAAGACACTGTTAGACAGACTTCTTGATAGCTTCCAATACACTCAATGACCAATGCACGAAGTTTATTTGATAAGAAGAAAAATTGCAATATAACCGAACTGAAAAGCCAAAGTGGCAACAAATTGGGTTCCGAACAGCAGAACCCGGCGACGCGGTAGGCCCAGAAGGAGATGGCGTGACGAGCTGGACTCTTATCAAAAGGATTGGGCCCAAATAGCCAAAGACAGAGATAAATGGAAAGAGGGAAGGAAGCCCTGCAGTGGGACACATCAGGCTCATAAATAATAAAAAACCAAACTGAAAGAAGCTGGCAACATTTGTATTTAAAACAAAAGAAAGAACCCAACCCTGAATAAAAATGTAGCTTTATCATTGCCAGTAAGTCAAGACAATCAATCCAACAAAAAGTAAAGTTACCAGAACAAAGCAACACAAATCCATTTCATTGTCCACCATATTTGGTTTACACCTGAAGACAAGCCTTCTCTTCAATACTCGGAAACTTCAGGTCTTCTCTCCGGTGGACCGTTAACCATTTTTTTCTGATTCAATTACAATTCTCTCCGCATTTAATCAAGTTTTTATGTCCATCGCTTCATTGGGCACGTCAACAGGTTGAAATGTATTAAAAACTATGTTTACGGTGTCTTGTTGCTGATTTATTTGTTTATTATTCTAATTAGGAAGTGTAATTACTGTTGCTTTGTCTTTTTGCATCGTTATTGTGTCTGTGGTGGATTTCCTTTCCTTGGAAAATTGTCTAGATTGTTTATTCTTGCGCGGCTTGCGAACAGTAATATTTGTGCTTCGTTGTTAAATTTTCTAATATTTAAAAAGTCCGTTATTACCATTAAAGGCAAAACATTTTTACTGTATTTTTATTTTAAAATCAGAGGCATAGACAAATGCCAATTGCTTTGACAGCGTTTGTACTTTTGCAATGATTTTCCAAAGAATTGACATCCAATTTTATGTAACTCCATAACATTTTTGAGTAGTCCCTCACAGTTATCCCTGATAAATGATCACTTCATCTAGGCCTTCTTATTGTCATTTGTTTTTTGTAAACATATAAAGCAAAGACAAGTAATCTTCGCACGCAAACTCTTATGACATCCACAAAAAGAAATGGCCATTACAACTGTCACTGTCACACACAACTTTCTCTCACGTAAAAATACTAATTTAATTTCCACCATCGCCACAACAATTAAATAATTCATCAAACATTACGTAAAGGTAGGAAGTACAATATCAATTCTTAGTACAACATGTCTATGGGTAATTTAGCAACAGAATGTCAATACATGTTCTTTGAATTCATTGGCGCGCGGCGGCCATTTTCTCTCCATTTCACCACGGAAAGTTGAATGCATGGCATGTTAAAACCATGTTTTGATGAATATTTAGCTGGACTGGAGCTTAAATGGCAGTTAGGTTGTGTCGGTGGTTGTTAAGTATAGAAACTTGAGCTAAGGTTGGGACGTGACTAACTGTGAAAGTGTTAAATACAGTCGTTTAGGATAGCTGGATAACTACGTGAGTTTTCATGCAGAAAAACAGTTTACCAAGGTTGTGAACTGCAATAAGAAAACTGTTATCAAAAGATATGAAACGATGAGGTGATTTTGTTCAATATAGATTTATAGTTACGTTTTTTTTACAAATGAAGGGCGCTGTTTTACGTCGTATGTTGATTAAATTGAATTACCGACAGTTCTGCTTATAAATAACTACTACAATCTGTCAAATTTCTTTGAAAGATTTCCAACTTTATTTCTAAAGCAATAGGTTCAGGGTTCATTGAAAAAAATATACAGTTACGGGTAGTTTGTTATTCTGGGGTCTGTACATACATTTAAATCGTAAGAAAGCAGCAACATTTACAAACCTTTTTAAAAGTAGTAAATCTCTTACAAGCACAGGTTATAATTAATCTGTCTCTGCGCACTCATTTTGTCACACTTGCTTCAGATGCAGCGCCAGATAATCACTGAAATTGTCACGTCAGTCGAGATCAACATGATAAGACCGTACAGTGTTTGTGATTAAATTATTATGACATGTACGTCTAGTACTAATTATACGCCTATTTACAGAAGTTGTCTTATTTGGAATTTAATTTATTTATAGAAACATACTGTTATATCATCTGTAATAACCAGGGTTGAAGGGAAACCGACGGTTACCACTTATTCAGTACATAGCATAGTCAACAGTACGAGTATCTGTTAGATTGGCGATTTTAATCTAAACTGTTTAAAAAATCATGATCGAAATGGTCGTTGGTCGTTGCTGACAGACGGACTTTTCAAAACCAGGAAGTGGCATTGTGATTGCCAAAAACTGCTAATTTGATCTACATTTACAGCTCAGTCTTATGCATTTATCATAGGAAATGCTTAGACAAAATTCATAATATGATAAAGGGTGTAAAATGACCCTTAACGAAGCCGAAAGGCACTTGTACTCACCGTCAATGCGATCATTTTTTTGTTCTAGACCATACCTTCTAGTTACGGAGATATTGGGGGTCAAAGTTTTTCACTAGTTTTTTTTTAAATATATGTTTTTAAAGTAAGATTTTTATTTTAAACACCTCTACGACCCCGTACTATGCAATCCACCCATCAGCACAATGTTCTGAGTGCGTTACATTGATTCCTACCATAAAACGTGATTTTCACCCCAAAAAAAAAGTCGTTTCTCAGCAATTTTTTTTCTCAAAGTTACTTAGTTTGATGTACAGAATGCTTGTTTGACGGCTTCGTGAAGGGTCCGTTTACACCCTGTATAATCTTCAGTTAAAATAATTAGTATTGGAAGAACAGCAAAAGTAGAATGAGCACTACTAACACTGACAACTGCGAACCATTAAAATTCTGGATATTATCACACCATAACCTTCCGAAGCCACATTCCTTACTAAGTTCTAGCCAGAACAAAAGCTAAGTTCAATAATTTGCAGCGACTCGGCGTTATAATGAGCCTGTACCGGGAACCGAGCACCGTTACGTTGCCCTAGCGCCTGCGCCCGCGCCTGCCGTGCAGCGCGCATACATTTGTGTGAGATAGTGATGGGCTTGTATCGACTATGAAACGACACATTAGGACAAAGTATCGATGCTTTATGACGGTGATTGTGAGAGTCCGCGTAACACTAGTCAGTTTCCCTTACTCGTCAGTTTATTTTATTCGACAGTTTCGTTGATTAGTCAGTTTCACTGATTGGACAGTTGTGTGAATTCGACAGTTGCGTCAACTCGACAGTTTCCATAATTTGTCAGTTTCTTGATTTGAAAGACGATTTTTGCGCGTGCGACTCTATTACGAATACATAATAAAGTATGGATTCGCAGTTAATAAGTGAAAATCAAGTTGAGCTTTTATCGGCACGTTGATTTAAGTATTTTTTCCAAAAATGCTGGACATGTGCCTTGGCTTGTGATGCAGCTGAGTAACTGTTTCACATTTGAGCTCAGTTTTTTAATCAGTTGTTATAATGTAAACTCTAAATTGCCACATCGGACTTGACGGTGAAAACCACTAATTGCAGGCCACTGAGCCCGATTCGTCACCGCTCTAATCCCACCAACTAATCTTCTAATACTAATCGACTATTTCCCCCTCACTAGTTCACACTCGGATTGCAAAGCAATTAAGTGTTATGGCCGTGGATTACGGCGAGCAGCCCACTGCCCACCACTTCCCGGTCGCACTTCAGCGCTATGATTTATTGTGAATTCTATAAGAGTAGCGGGATTACTTGATAAAATGCATGCCGTATCGCCACGCTGGGCTGGGCAGGGTATTAGAAAACTGGTATGATAGTTACTAGTGCTATGTTGGGAGAGATTTTTAGTGTTGTTGACTTTAGTTGGAGTAAGTTATTTGTTCTTGTGTAGTTGGTCTATACGGCACTAGGAAACAGGGATGCCCGGTATGAAGATGGGAGGATGAACTAGTAATTAATCTTGGGACCGCTCTGGACTAGGGTGGCACTGGATAGGGCCCAATGGAAACTGATGGAGGAAGGCCAAAAGGCACAACGAATTACGTGGTATCCTATAAATAAAATTGGGGGAGGCCTATGTCCAGCAGTGAACATCTTTCGGCTGAAATGATGATGATGATGGTGATATTGATAAAGTTTTAAAATACGAAATTAGAAAGGAAAAGGGTTTTGTTAAATTAAATTAAAGTTGGTCAATACAGATACTTATTACAAACAATATTATTGTCTAAGAGATTCAAGTGGCCGGCTCTGAAATATTTGCACATAAAAAGACGTAAAACAAAAGAATTATTTCTTTTGTTTCTTCGATAGTCTAGTGAGCGTTAGCGCTACTGCTGAGCGTGAGGGTTCGATTCTCAGGTCAGGTAATGAGTTATTGGGTTTTTCCATCAGGAATTTCTCAGCAGCAGGTAGGAGTTTGGATTTGTGTCCGGTCCATGTCAATAAGGTCGCTCCCTATAACATTGAATGCGGACGTGAAATGTGGGTGACGGGTGTAGTATGGTACATTTCTGCCTAAGGAGTACAGGCGTGATGTTAAGTTTAAGTTATTTATTCTGGTGTAGTTTACCAAAAGCCAAGAGTAAAGATGACTGGTTCTTATTGAACAAGATTGGAACATCATCCATTATGCAAGTAGTTACAAGCAAAACAATTATAAACCAAATAATAGTACTACGAAACAAAACAATACAACAAAATCAAAACAAATTCTTCTACAGTGTAAATATGCAAACAAAACAAACGTTCCATTACTGTAAATAGATTTAGTAATACCATGCATAATAGTAAAATATAAACAATGTGTTCATCTGGCTACAATATGACAGTTTGTGATGCTGTCATGATTAATTCTGAATTCTGATAGGGAAGTTCCTTTTACAGGGTTTAAATAAGCAGCGTCGTCCTTACTGCTAAAGGCGCGAATTACACAAAAACGGCGTAAGGTGACGGTGCGGCGCAGGCGTGGAATATATAAGAAAACGAAAGAACGTCGTGCCTGCGCCGCGCCGCTTGAGTGTAATTCACGACACGTCACCTACGTACATTTTGTATGAAAATGTTTTGAAGCGGCATCATGCCTGCGCCACGCCTTCACCTTATGCCGTTTCTATGTAATTCGCGCCAAAAACAGCCAAGCTCATTCAGCGCAGAAGACTTGAAGTTGGATTAAATCAAGTAATGCAAGCATTGACTAAGGATATTTTCGTTCTACTGTTGAAACACTGAACAGACGATGGACAATTTGCAACAATCCATGGATAGAAAAACTGGTATCCAATCGACAGGAGCCAGGGACAGATTAATCAGGTTAAAAGGTTAACCGATAAGTTAGATTAACCTTAAATGGGTTCACCCTTACAAAACATGGGTTAACCATTTAAATACATCTGACTTACCAGAATAAAAGAGACCGAGAGTGGGCTAACTCCGTTACTATCTTACATATTAATTGTTAACTGATTAACCCTATAATACGAGTTAACCGTTACTCTAGGGTTTTACATACTCTAGGGTTTTACACCTAACCCTAAAAATAACCCGATTAAAATCTCTATACGGGTAACCTCTTCGGTCCCTGACAGCAGCGGCCATTTCTTTCCGGCGGACAATAGTCCATCGTCTGCTCGGCTAATTGTAACAGTATTTTAATGACCCAATTTAGTGTACACCAGTTCAAATGATGAGTTGCACATCACACTGCATCTATTCCCCTCCCACGGCACACTTTGTAAACAATTATAATATTAATGTTTTACATTTCCGTGTCATGTAAACCTCTCAGGCATAACCGGTTATCTCCAGATTGGACCGGAGTGAACTAGTTTCAATTAAAGCGTGGATGTTGGACATTCTTTGGCTGTTGGTAAAGTAGGTCTGAAACTGGTAATGAAGTAAGTAAGTGGTGGTCAATGTTATTTGAAAGAAAAGTGACTATTTGCAGTCTTATGGGACTATAACATAGCAAAACATCACGCCTGTGAAGGCAGAGGCGTACCTAAGAGTACACCCACATTTGGCCAGTTATGTTTACGTCCGGGCACAAATCCAGATTCCGTGGCTGCTACTGAGAAATTCCTGATGCGAAAACCCAATAACATTAGACATCATAAATATTTTCACAATGCTAAAATAAACGCTTTTTTTCAAAAAACTGCCGTGGTTTGGACATTTTCAATCAAAGGGTGATTCACATTTGCAAAGACATAACATTTGGACGACTCCCTTGAGAGGATCATAGCGTACCATTCCCATGACAATTCTTTATAAACATGGGCTCTCCAAACTTCCAACGAAGGCTTTATTCATGAACTCATATAAGAACCTCATACCTTAGCCTTGGGCTATACTCTTGTCCAGAAAAATATCAAGGTAACCAATCACAGATTATTGTTATTAGCTGAAACGAGAACGTAACAGTTATTTTCTTGAAAATACGCATCTCATCTTAGCTGATAACCAAATAGAACCTTGGCGTACTTATAAAGTGTTAGTGTGCGTGTGTAAGTGTTATTAACATAGTCTTTTTTTTTTAAGGATGGGAAATCATCAAATAACTCCTCCCGCTCTGGGTGAAGTGGGAGGGAGTGTCAGACTTTTACTGACTAAAACCCATCCATGTTCCTTCTTTGCCCTTTGTGTTCCAGGGCCGCGGTATCTCTTTCGAACAGTCCCGCAGCCCCGGCAGTACTAGCATAGTCTTAAGGTTCTATTTACTAACATAAATTGTATTTTATCATATTTATGTTAGTGTTAGCATTTAGGGCCAAAGTTGCCTGAGAAGAAATTAATGTCATGTAATGATAATGCTTACTAATATTATAAATGCGAAAGTAAGTTTGTTTGTTACCTTTTCACGCCTAAACCACTGAACCGATCATCCTGTTTGCATATACGTTGTCAGGTGTACAGAAACGGACATAGGGTACCTTTCATCCCGAAAAAAAGTACTGTTCCCGAGGAACACAAAAATAACTTTCCTACGATAATAGATGGCGCCACGTGTCTTTCGAATCATGATTGAATTATCAGAGTACAACCCAACTACTACTGATACTGCTAGCCTGCGTCATCCCACTGCTGGGCAAAGGCCTCTCCCCATGACTTCCAGTTGTTTCGATCCAGGGCTAATGTGGGCCATTGGTCGTTGGTTCTGTCCAGCTCGTCCCGCCATCAATTTTACAACCCAAATTGATTGTAAAATTCTAAATTAACGCGAGTAAAGCCGCAGCCAAACCTAATATGTTATAAAACATGTAATCCTCAAACAAGTAATTGGATTACTCTGCACAGTTCTGGAGTATTCCAACTAAACCATTAGAAAAGACGACACAATCAACCGAGCACAAAGGTCAGTACAATCGTAGCGAACCCAATCGGAAACGGTCACGGGCCATCTGTTCCCAATCGGCCCGAACTCGATGGGTTTACGTAAGCACTGATTACTTTATGTAATGTTTCCTACCAGCGGATGTCGATCGATTTGAGATTGTAACGATTATATTACCGATTTATCGATGATTTATGTAATTAGTGGGTTCTGCAATAATTATGGATAATACGTGTGCTTTGCGAGTTTTTAGAAAACAAAGGATTTGGTTAATTGAGTTTGTGTAGGTCAATAGTAGTTGCTAATTACTTGATTTTTGTAGTAAGTATGAAACTAAGATAAGATAAAGGGTTGTAACTAGAACCTTAAAGAAACCGAAAGGCACTTGTTCTCCCCGTCATGACGATCATTTTTTTATTCTATACCATACCTTCTAGTTACATACATATTTATACACACATACATATTTGGGGTGAAAGCTCCAACTTTTTCACAAGTTTTTTGAAACTACAAGGTTTTAATGTTGTAACTTTACTTTAAATACCTCCACGACTCCCGTACTATTCAATGCATCCACCAGCACAAACATTGTTCTAGTGATTTTTCACCCCAAAAATGAAAGTCGTTTCAGAGCAATAATTATTGCGTAGGGTTACTTAGTTTGATGTACAGATTGCTTGATTGACGGCTTCGTGAAGGGTCTGTTTACCCCTTTTATAATAACATAAGGGATTTTTCACTGTTACGGAAATAATCCATGCGGCATCGGCAGTTAAAACGATTAATTATTTTTAGTCTAGTTGTTGTCTAGATAGGTTTTAAAAATGTCGGTGCAATGAACACTGAACTTGTTAAAGTGAAAACTAGTTGTGCTAATTGAAAACACACTGGTTATTGAAACATTAGATTGTCTAATCAATATCAAAGTGTTATTACGAACAAACGAAGAAAGAACGGACCAAGAACGCATTGTAATGTTTTTCCTTTGAAGAAATATAGCAAAATGATTTTTAATAAAATTTGCGATGTAGTGATGAAGGCAAAGTTAAAACTTAATAGTAGCTGTAAATATAAATTCTAATGTCGTTGTAGATATACGTTTTGAAAGCCTTTGGCTTTTCCATAGGTATTCAAGTAACTATTTTCAAAACTGATGCTGATATCTCTAAACTGAACCAAGGCACCGGCTCTTTCCACATCCACAGCACATCTTAGGAATGCGTACCCACTGTATCTTTCCCAATACCAACATTACTGACATGCCTATCAAAATTGCCTCACCGAGCCCTTTCGTGCGCACTGCCACAAATTGCTACCACACAAGGTTGATCGCGGGATGTTGGTTAAGAAATCGGATGTCGGCTCACTTAAATAGGTACCCGAGTATTTAGATTTACCATATCTAAATACTGGTTGTAATAGTTTAAATGTTCTATAGCAGAGAGCTTGGATAAGTGAAGGAAGAAGGGTTTAGCAGAGGTGTACCTAATAATACACCCACATCTACCCACGATTTGTACCCCAGGCCCACTCAGTATTGGGTAATACCATAACCCTTGGTAAGACTGGTTGTCAGAAATTCGGGCTACTGACTAAATGTAACAACTGTCACTGCCCGAGCGGCTGTTATTATTTGCCCACGAGCTGCAGTAATGATAACGTCAATGTCAATCCTATTAAAGTAGGTACTCCGCAGACCACCCGTAGGAACTCCGAAAACCGAAACAGATGCTGAAAGATACTGAAAGCGATGGATATGCTTCTACGGCCTCTGGCGCTCATGAGGCGGGTTTACACCTACATTCCTAGGATTTGTTTGATAGTTATGTACGAGTGCATTTAGCCTTCCTTAACTTGCTTGTATTATAGAAATCTCCGTAATAAGTAAGACCAATGGTTTAAGTACGAACTTGTAACAGTCTTGGTAGTACCTCTCTTACCAAATCCTGCAGAATCAGAGTGAACTTCTAGTTTCCCAACTCTAAATTAAATAAACCTAATACCATACTCTCCAGTAACGAGCAATTTGTCAAGAACAATAGCTCCATAGCTTGCCCAACGCCGACAATAGGATTCGGCGCGGCCTACAGGGACGGTCGGCAAAATAACAGCGATCTTAACAAATAGGTAATTGTGTGAGTTTGTAATATTATGGTTTTATTCTCGTTTGTGAAGTGTGTGGTCATCGGATGAAAACAACTCTATTTATTGTTGGTTTCGAAAGAATGGGAGATGATGCTGTTTTTCTATTAGATGTTTAAATAACAACAAATAAGTTTTCAAACTGTCATGGTCACTAACATTATCATTAACTCTAGAAACGGGATATTTACCATGTTTACTGTTTGTGTTGAGTTCCCGATATTTTGGCCTGTTTATCCGTGATCATAGTGCTTGCAACAGCGCCGAAATATTGGGAACTCAACACAAACAGTAAACAGGATAAATATCCCGTTTCTAGAGTTAATGGTAACCTCTACGAGGTAAAATGCTGAAAAGAACGTCCGCATTGACAATCAGTTGACTGCTATCATCTTTCTGAGTGGGTATTTTCACCACGTCATGAACTACTGTCATAGTTTGTGCAGAACACATTCACAAGAGGATAAAGAGAGATCTTTGCCCTGCCCAGGGAGACGACACATGCTAAAAATCAGCCCAGTGCAAGTTGGTGTGGCGCACCGAGATTTTGATATTAATTTCAGATTGATACCTCTACGCGTTCCTGAGCAAAAGGGTCTTGCCAGACAGACGGACAGACAGACAGATAGACGGACAATAAAGTGATCCTATAAGGGTTCCATTTTTGCCGACTGAGGTAAGGAACCCTAAAAAGAAACCATAGAACTCTTAAAAACAAGCTACTTTTTGGAAAGAGGTTGTGAATGTAAAACCATGGAACGGATGGAACCACTCTCTTCACCGTGTCAAAAAACAGTCTAAGAAATTGCCCCCTGCTGTGTTTGCAGAAAATAGATCCCAAAAAATCCTAAACCTTTTATTGCTGTTAGTACAAAATTGATCAGCAGATTAGATGGTCACAGTTCGATGCATTCCTATTGCTTTTAACACCATTGTGATGAGCCAGCCATAGATTGGTCCAAGGTCGATGCATGTTCTTAATAGAAATAAACGGTTCAATCAAATTAAAGAGTCTATGTTACCTCCTCATCTGCATAGCTAACCGGATGCCGCTGAATACTAGTACATTACATGGAGCGACTGCCTATCTGACCTCCACAATCCAGCCAGAACTAGGTACTACAATACCTATATACTACTGGACTGTAACGACTGTCAAAGATTTACGTTTGATAGCCGGGACTAACGGCTTAACGTGATTTCCGAGGCACGGAGGAGACTCCGTATGTAATGGGTGGTCATCCAGCCACAGACCAGCCCAGGCAAGGACGGCTTAACCTGCAGATCGATTCTAGCGGCTGTTATTATTTAGCCAAGAGTGAGGAACTCTCTTTTATCAATAAGATTGAAAAATGTGTGTTCATGTTATTAGCGCCCCCCACACGTACAGTTCGGACCGCGCATCTTGGACTGCGTTCCAAACCGCAGTTAGATCTGTACAGTTTGGACTGCGTATCAAACTGTTGTGCTAATTACGATTAAAAATGCATTCACAGTTTGGATTGCCGACGAAACTTACATAATCTAGACAAACGTTCCGAACTGTGCGTGTAAATTGATTTTCAAGAGTTTGGACTGCAGTTTGGACTGGCGCGTAGAACGTTATAACTTTTAAAAGTTTTCTCGCAGTAGTAAGAAAAATGGACGATCGTTTGGTCATCGCGTTAGCGTTCTGTATTTTTTTGCTGACGAAATTGCGATCAGCTGAAACAAAACCTACTGACTTGCAAAAATCAACGAGCTCGTCATATGCTTTATTTCTCATATTCCTGTTACTATACTCCTTACTTTTTATCTTCCAGAGTTCATTCGTTTGTTCCGTGAAAATCCGTGTGGATGTACGGAACAAACGAATGAACTCTGTGATAGCTTCGACGCTCCAAACCGCCATTTTTGTAATTTACGTTTATACGTGATGCGCGCATAAAACTGTAAGACATGCGTTCGCGTCGATGTGCCGGATCGGATTGTTAGACCCGCACATCTACACGTACAGTTCGGAGCGAGGGATGGAACGGCGCGTGCTGTTTCCCGCGGTCCGAACTTTACGTGTGGAGGGCGCTATTGTGCTTATGAAAGCAAATTATGTTTATTTGATTTTGTTTTGAATGAATTCAAATCCTATTGTCCATTGTAATTTCTGTTGCGATGATCTCAGAATTCTAATTCATATTGGAAACAAGCGACTACAAGGAGGATTTCTCTACTGAAAATTTTAAATAAAATGAATTTTTAGAAATCAACAATTCACAATCAACAACAACCAACAATACAGAACTAACCATCTACTTTTATATTGATTCGCACAATGGAGATATCTTATGTTGTGTTATATTATAATACTAGCTTTTGCGCGCGGCTTTGTTTGCGACAATTTTGAATTTGACAATGAATTCACACTACTAAAGTTTTTCTAATTAATAATATAATTCATTCATGATTCGAAAGACACGTGGCGCCATCTATTATCATCTGTTATTTTAAAGCAAATAACCTGTGGAATATTGTTAGGACTTTTAATGTGGACGTGTGTTTACTTTGGACGCTTAATGTGCCTTTGATGGGGCAAGGCGGAGGACTCATTAAACCGGTCAATCTATAGATCTATCAGAAAAGTGATCTCAATCCACAATAACTGAAGAGAAACTCAAACACTTAAACCAAAGACTACATAACAAGCAGTACTAATACGATTTTCTACTTAGAAATAACAGTTATTTACTAGTCGTAAATCATAGCAGAACTCATAAATATACTCATTAACTGGTTACAATCATAACAGCGGTGAAAGTGTTAATGTGCAATGAAATGGGTATGAGCAGAGAGGTGTCTGTAATTAGTTATTAGCATATACTATGTAAGCTTCACGATCCTACATAAGTAGTGTTTTTATTATGAAGTAATATAGCTGCTTGTATCTGATAACAAGAAAATAGGTATTTAAACATTACATCACGCCTGAAATCTCCGAAGGTTAGGCAGAGGTGTACCTAATAGTACACCCACATTTCGCCAATTTAAGTCTCATGTAATAGGGGGCCAGCCTATTGCCATCAACCGGGTACAAATCCAGACTCCGTGGCTGCTACTGAGAAATTCCTGATGGAAATACCCAATAACATTTTGCCCGACCCGGGAATCGAACCCAGGACCTCATGCTCAGCAGCCGCGCTTGTGACCACTAGACCAAAGAGGCAGTTCAAGCAAATGACTCCAAAGTTATATTTTGACAAATTCTATTTTCAAATTACCTTCAGCCATTTTAAAAACTTCAATGATATAATCGTTTTTTTTCTAAACATAAAAAAGTGAAGACTGGTATATATTTACCAAAGAGGTGAAAGTGTCAAGCGTGTAATAGACATGGTCCAGCACGTACCAGCATGGCCCAGCATTAGTAATAAGTAGCTAATTACTGCGCAGACGCAGGCTTTCTAACCGGCGCTGTATATGGAGTTACAGATGAAGGGACAGTGATAGCCAGGGAAATGTGGAAACTCTGCCAGTTTTTGTGATCACTATCGCTTTTTAAATGGGAGTGGACTTTCTGATATGTCCATGTGTAATTATAATTATAATGTATAATAAGCAAATAGATATAGAGCTCGTGGCTAAATAATAACAGCCGCTCGGGTCGATCTTTAGGTTAAGCCGTGCTTGCCTAGACTGGTCTGTCGATGGGTGACCACCCATTACATACCGAGTTCTTTCCGTGCCTCGGAAAGCACGTCAAGCCGTTGGTCCCGGCTGTCATTTGTAGATCTTTGACAGTCGTTAGGTAGTCAGTGGCCCAAAAAGTCTGACAACCAGTCTTACCAAGGGGTATCGTATTATCCAGTACTAACTGGGTTGTGGAGGTCAGATAGGCAGTCGCTCCATGTAAAATACTGGTATTCAGCTGCATCAGGTTAGACTGGAAGCCGACTCCAATATAGTTGGGAAAAGGCGAGGCAGATGATGACTCCGTTTTGCATTTATAGAAACTAAATAACTAAGAACAATGTCACGGTCAGCCGTTATCTCACATAAAACAATGTAGTTAATTTATTTTCCGCCAAAAACTATAAAGTTTACATCTATAACGTCATTTTGATTAAAATCTTTACTTTACGATCTATTAACACTTAAATATATAGTTGTAAATGTTATTGTGTTATGTTGTATTAACGTTGGCAATAAAATGAAGAAGTTATAAAATTTATCACAAATGTTTATACTTTATAATGAAAGTCTTTGATAGCTAGATGGATTTTCTTTTATTAAACACCGATGCCTGCCATATGACATATACAATTTATTATAACAAATAAAAGTTAAATTTTACTAATTTTATTTGTTCCCTCAAACAAGCTAAACAGCCATAACTACGCAGCTAAACAAAATATTATCACAATATAACTTTAAAAATGCTTTATTTATAAATTGCAGTGTATTTTGGTAACACTATGGGTTTTTTTTTTCTTGTCACAATTCAAATCAATTGCATTGTATTTTTGTTTTTTTAATCTTGTTGTTAGTACCTAACTTGGTGTCAGTGATTTTATGCCGCCCTTGGCCCTCGGACTTGGCCTTACATGCCGTTGAAATATTTCTCGAGCTATGCTGGTTTCCTCACGATGTTTTCCTTCACCGAAGCAGATGATGATTATACAATACGCACATGAATCCGAAAAATCAGAGGTGAGATATATATTATACCGCACATGTACATTTTAATTGCAAAGGTTTTAATCATTGGTCATACAAGAATCTGCAGCAGGGAATTACTCAGTCTCTGCACCAGCAAAGCTGTCAAATCACAGACAATCCAATCTCAAAAAAAAAACAAAACACTATCACACAGTCCATAGACAGTCTTTAAAAAAAAACAAATAGAAGTGAACGATGAATGGACTAAGATAGTAAAAGAAAGTCAAATCATTTCGGCCATGTTTTAAGTGCATACATATTCATAACTTTTATATGTTGTTTATGTTAAGTGCACTGTTTGGTAAGTGGCTCAGTGCTATGATATAAAATTGTGATTACGATAATTACTTATTATGATTTGTAGAAAAATATTTTTATAAACATTTAAAAGAAATTATAAATGGTATTGGATTAAAAGTAAGTGTCCGTTGCATGTGACTGAAAGAGCGGTGCTGATGAACGGACACGGAATAAAGGCTAGATGGGTTTTGTGGAGGAAAAAAAGCCTGAATAAAAACTACACGAATGACAGGATAGAATACAAGAGAAAAACATTTTGCGATGTGGGCAAAAACATAAGACCAAGGGACCGTTTTGATACTTGTACATTTTTATTTTTTCTTACTATTTTAGATTTGTAGTTTGTATATAATGTAAATATTCACTTGTTATTAATAAAAACTAAGTAACACTGTGCAAAAATTATAGACCAAGGTGTTACACCTAACTAATATATTAAATAAGTGAGTTTGTTTGTTTGTCACGGCTTCACGTCTTAAGGGCTGAACGGATTTAGATGAAATTAAAAAAAAAATTGGTCATTACCTACCTGAGTTAGAACATAGGATACCATTTTCATAATCATTTTCGACTTCCACGCAATCGAAAACCTAGTATTTTATATACCACATATCATTGACATAAAATGCACCATCTTTGAATGACACAGTATACACTATACACACAATGTTCAAATAACTATAAGACGACGAGATGTGTGACCACAATCATGTAATTTATCTCAATTATATCGGATACAAACAAAAGAATTTGACCTTGATAGATTTTCGCCCATAACTTTCCGTAGCAAACCATTAAAAAGAAAGAAAACATACAATATAACTACACACACAGTTAATCCGTATCAACCAGAACTCAGTGATACCAAATGACTTTCTCAGATAGTAATCTGGCTTCATTCATCATTGCTTGCTTGATTATTTTTTATGATGAGAATAGAAAGAGTTAGCTATTCAATTTATTTAATAAGTTCTGCATGAGTTTGTTGCGTGGAATTTAGTTCAGCATATAAGGTAGGTACGGTAAGTAAAGCCAAAGTGATTATCACTGCAATTTTTACACATAATGGGTGTAAGCCGAAAGGCACTTGTTCTCCCCGTCATTGCGATCATTTTTAGGGTTCTGCCCCGAAGGGTAACCAACGGGACCCTATTATTAAGCCTCCGCTGTCCGTCCGTCTGTCTGTCTGTCTGTCAGCTGGCTGTATCTCATGACACGTAATAGGTAGACAGTTGAAATTTTCACAGAATGTGTATTTCTGTTGCCGCCATAACAACAAATAAATTAAAAATTAAAAGGGGCTCCCCAACTACGATGGCACGGAATCCTTCATGAGCGAGTCCGACTCGCGCTGACTATATACCTGGGAACCTTCTATTTACGGAGATCTCGGGGGTCAATGTTCCAACTTTTTCACAAGTTTTTTTTTAATACAAGTTAGCAATGAACCTAAGCCTGATTTGGAAATAGAAATCATTCTAATATAAAGGTAACCTGCCACTCAGTGTTAACAAAGCAACGAGGCATCACAACTGAACTACGCAATTAGATTTCAAGCAATTACAATTGCGTGTTGCTGATCAATTTATGCCTACACCTCACTTATGAGTCTACCAGAACCATCCATCATCTCTATTCTTAAGGAAACAAGGTCCATTTTAGTGTAAATAAATTGTTTTCGAGGGAAAACTTCATAGATTAGAAAACGATTCAGTTATGAAACTCAGTGTATTTGGTGTAATTTAGTATCGGAATGCTGTAATACTATGTTTGCGGTTAAATTGGGTATTTCGATGTATGTTGGATATTGCAGAATCTGTATTTGGAGCAATATTGTGGAAATAGCAATAGCTGCATCCGGTTAGACTGGAAGCCGACCCCAACGTAGTTGGGAAAAGGCTAGGCAGATGATGAAGTGCTACTGTCGAGTGTGAGGTCTTTGGTTCGATTCCCAGGTTGCGAAAAGGGTTATTGAGGATTTTCCGTCAGATGTTTTTCATTACCAGACTGGATTTTGGATTTGAGCCCGGTTCAAGACAATATTGTCACAACCTATTCGGAGATAACACAGGCGTGATAATATAATATGTTTGAAAAAAAGTGATCAGGTACGAACGGCCTAGACAAGTGGCAAACGGTTTCAAAGCATTTCCACAATCTTTCAACAGCATTGACATGGCCTTTTCGATAGATTTTTTCGATCACATATATTTTTCACTTCTCTATCATAGATATCAGTTATCACTGGAAGAATTTCCTCTGTTTCTTGATCATTATAATCTAGATCTATTCAAAGTTCGAGTGAATCGGTTTCTTCTAGACAAGCGTGCTCCACCCTAGGCCGCGTCATCACATCTGGCGAATTGCGGCCAAACGCGAGCCTAATTAGAATTAAAAAAAGAAATCGGTTTGTCTAGGTCCTCGTGTTACTACCAACACTAATTGGTTGGCTATGGAAACCATTAGGTTCAAATTACGACGTTTGTCCAGAACTAACAGGTCAGTGGTCCTAGACGGTTATTTTTGACATAACCTACCTCAATTTCGTTGTTAGTGTCCGAGGCCTTGACAATAAACATGAAGAAGATAATTAGATTGAAATATGTATATTGAAAACACAGCATCAAATGACCCCTCCCGCTTTGGGCGGAGTGGAAGGGAGTGTCAGACTCGTACTGACTAAAACCCATCCATGTTCCTTCTTTGCCCTTTGTGTTTCAGGGCCGCGGTATCTCTTTCGAACAGTCCCACCCCGGCAGGCATCGGCCCTTGCGGACCCCTTCCGGTTTGCTCACATCTCTTTGAGGCGCGCGTGGAACACGAACGCGCCGTCGACACGCCTGCCGTCATAAGATGGACGGACGGCTAGCTAGCCCATTACTCACCGTCCACAGGCCCGTGAAAACACTGCCCTTAGTTTACAGAAAGTCATCAATTCAATCGTCAGGCAGTACTATTATCGAATGCCAATAATATTATATCACAATACAATGACAATAAGTACTTAGATTTGGGAAAGTTACACCATAAAATAGAGAGAGACGCAGAAGGTTCATCTAACGGGGGTTAGCCATGCGATCACATAATAATCTACAACATATCGATGAGGTAACTTTCCACGATATCACGAAGTATTCGAAAATGGCTTTATCTGTGGTGGAAAATTTAACCAGCCAGTAACGGTTTCAGCCAGAACAGTTGACTGTCACGAAACCATTATATAGAACTTCTATTATTAGAACTTCTTGTACATTATTGGTACATAGGTGGACTTAATGCCACAACGCAAGGCAGTCTCTACTAACCAACCTTTGGGTCAAATAGGACAGTATTGTGATTTTTTGCTTCACTTTAACTGCCTTGTTGGACACAAGGGCGACTCCTGAGCCTGAGGTCTTGGGTTCGATACCTTGGTCGGGCAAAGAGTTTATGGGGATTTTGATCAGATTCTTTTTAGGAGCAGCCCTGGAGTCTGGATTTGTGCCTGGTTGATGGCAATAGCCTCGCCCCCTATTACATGGGAAATGTGGATGTCTATTCGGTTTTATTGTTTTTTTTTATGGGCATTGCCGTTGCCGATCCGTGTTTCTGCTTCAAAACAATAGTTTTCAAAGCAGGCCCTGTTTGTGAAGAATTGCGATGAGTGAACCTTTTCTAAAATCTACCTTTCGATAGCTTGAAAAGTATTGTCAAATGAAGTGACGTGGTGGCTCCCGGCCACCGTAGGCGCGGGCCTGTGGACGGTGAGTAATGGGTTAGCTCACCGTCCGTCCGTCTTATGACGACAGGCCGTGTCGACGGCGCGTTCGTGTTCCACGCGCGCCTCAAAGAGATGTCAGCAACCAAGAAGGGGCCCGCAAGGGCCGATGCCTGCCGGGGCTGCGGGACTGTTCGAAAGAGATACCGTGGCCCTGGAACACAAAGGGCAATGAAGGAACATGGATGGGTTTTAGTCAGTAAGAGTCTGACACTCCCTCCCACTCCACCCAGAGCGGGAGAAGTCATTTGATGATTTCCCATCCGTAAAAAAAAAAAAAAAAAAAAAAAAAGTGACGACCAAACAAAACGCACTTTCACAGTAAGCGAGAGTTAGTTTATGACCTTTTGTCATAACTCAACTTGAATTATGTTTACATATGGCGTAATACCTGCCATCTTTCTATATACACAAATAAATGAGTTCCATGACTGTCTGATGGACAATAGACAGGCGTGTCACTGAATATGTTTTTCCAGTTTTTATTTATTTTAAATTTTCTCCAATTGCAATATTTGTAATCTAAGAGAAATGTTGCTGAGAACTTAGCCGTATAATATAAAAGGTGCACCTATTTCTAATGATTGAATAGTATGAAATACCTATCAAAAGGCTTATTTTCACATTACACAAAGAAACTTACAAAAGTCGGTTTATTGTGCACGGTTCCAATTTTTCGTTTTTTAAGGAGAAGAACAATTACCCAGTTAAGTTACTGGGTTGTGGAGGTCAGATAGGCAGTCGCTCAATGTAAAATACTAGTACCGACTCAGCTGAATCCGGTTAGACTGGAAGCCGAACCCAAAAAAGGCTAGGCAGATGATGATGTTGAAAAAAACTGGCCAGAATTTGTTATGTGTAGTCGGGATCACTTTTATTTTAAACTGATTCAATGTTATAATTATTACAGAACAATTTAGTCTGAAACCCAACCCCAAAAAAAATACGAAACACGATAATTAGAACCTTCAATCCCAGTTTACAGGGATTGAATTTCATTAGCAAACTAAGTAGTACGTATAGCACAGCATAAGGTGTAGAAATGGTAGCAACATACTATGGCGTAATACAGTATTGTAATGAATTGTCGACCGACTCCACTACCTAGATTGACCGGTGAAAGTCAGGAAATGACTGGTGACTGCAGTTATGACATATTTCATTAGTTGGAGCCTTTTCCTTGTCTCAGCTACCATTCTAATCTATCTGAGACTTAAGTACAACGTTTTATTGGTATTTAGCACTAACGTTTGATTATTTTCCTACTTTCATAGAACCTCATAAAGTCTCTGATTGTAAAGCCTAATAAAGTTTCTGATTATAAAGCCTAATAAAGTCTGTGATGATAAACTCTCATGAAATGAAAGTGATTGGTGAAATGTAACAGTAGCCAATCTAGTCACTAGAGTTCAGTGAAGTAGTGGTTCAGTGGAAACGAGTTGCAAATCGTAGGTTCGAACCTGAACCTTACTTTGAGTAAATTTTTTCATCACCATAACATAACATCACGCCTGTAATCCCCGAAGGGTTAGGCAGAGCAGGAGTACACCCACGTTTAGCCGGTTATGTTTTTAAGTGCTATGTAATATGGGACGAGCCTATTGCCATCATGTAGGCACAAATCCAGACTCCATGGCTACTACTGAGAAATTCCTGATGGAAAAACCCAATAACACTTTGCCCGACCTGGCAATCGAACTCAGGACCTCATGCGACTTGCGATATGCAGGCAATTTCGTCACCAAAGCTCTCAAAATGGTGAAAAAAAATCAAAAGGAAACTGGCCACCAAAATTTCAAGACACGTAAGATTCACTAAACCAATGCGTGGTGGATTACTACTCGCTCCCTCTTACAGAGAGGAGGAATGTTTCATGTTTCACAAACGGAGGCCAAAGTGATTGTTCACAAGCTATCAAATCACTTGACATAATATTTAAATCTATATGGAATTTGATACTAAAGAGCGTCATTTGTTTTATTTTCTGAAAAATTATGTCACTATTATAACAAACACGCTTTAGAGTGACGCCATTTTATTTCTCGTATTCTTCTCAGCAAACCCTTTCATTTGATACCCATATCATGGGAATGCATAAAAAATAACTAGCCCGTCATATTGGATTTAGAAAGACGTCACTTAGCTAACCATGCATTGTCATCCAAACTAAACATGGATGCAAAATTTCAGCTCAATTGGAAACACGGAATTGGGTATTTAATTTCTAATATTTTTTACATAGTTACAGGTAAAAGCGGTATATGTTTTTTTAATAATATTTCTTGTATGTATTTCATCAGTAATTACATCAACTGTGGCTTAGTGCAATTTACTAAGTAGTGCAACATAATATAAATTATTAACTCATTCTGTCATAACTATTCATAACAGTATACATAGTTTGGTGCTTGTGGTCACATAATCACGAAACAGAAATAAATATTATTAACTAGCTTCGCGACCTTCGTCCGCGTGAAATTATTATAAATATATTGTTTTAATTTTTTGTATGAAACCCTCATCCTTTTTAACAATAAAAGAAACGCTCAAGTTACTCCTTATAATATCAGCTATCTGCCAGTAAAAGTCTCGTCAAAATCGGTCAAGCCGTTTCGGAGATTAGGCGGAACAAACAGACTTTGTTATGCATTTAGTAAAAACCTGTTATTTTGAAATTACAAGCAGACTTCAATTTTGTTTTTTTGTCTGTTTGTATAGATTTACACTACAAATAGTTGTAGCCTAGAGGTAATTGTTCCGGGTCTGGCCGTTTGTGTATGTGAGTTTAAATGTTTGTAAACATATCCACGATACAGAAGAAATTACAAGAGAGGTTAAAAAAAAAGAGCAAAACAAAAACAGCCGATTCAACGGAAAACATAACCAATCAAGTATTTTAAAACACAGATCCCAGTAAACACTCTTCCCTTGCTCTAAAACCTTAAACAAGTTTGAACAGTAACCCTTGAATGTCGGTTAAACTTAAGTTAACCACAAGTTGGTCGCGCTCTGTTAACCGCGGAGGAATTCGGCCTGTCTCAGCGACGCCACTGATGCCACCTTTCTCTTTCGACGCTATGACTTATAATATTCGCTTTTTGTGCTGAGGTACTATTGGTGAGAGACAGTGCTTTTTTTGACGGTAAGATTTTGATAATCTTTGAGGTGCTGATTACCTTTTGGCTAAATAGGTTTGATATAATATTCCCGAGCCACAAGATACAAGCGATGCTTAGTTTGTGGCTCACTAATTATATGACACAACTGTTTTATTTCTAATGATAGATAAACTGATTTTGATTTGATAAACCATAGCTTTCCTTAAGATTCAAAAGGCCGAATTATCATGATGATGATAAATATTGCCAATTGGTGGTAATAAATGTTCGTGGATGGAGAGGGTGAGAAAGGCCAAGGGAACGATGGATGGATTGTGTGAGGAATGGTATGAAAGAACAAGGCGTAAATGATAGCGTGACGGTTGACAGGGAGAATGGGAGAAAAAAACGTGTTGCGCCGACCCCAAGTAACATGGGTCAGGGGCAGGAAGATGATGATGGCTACCAAGATACTGCTGATCCTAAAAGTTTTTTTAATATTTATATTTTAATCATTTTTTTTGTCCTACGCGAGACGAATACTTATTCTTATTCTTATTTATTCTTAATTATTTTAGACTTATTCTTTTTTTTTTTCTTTCACTAAGTAACTTTTCATAATTTTTGCGACTTTTGGTTTCCCATTTTGCCCTTTACACTTGCAAAAGTTGTTCTTCAAAAAAGTTACTCCGGTTTGGATGTACCTTACTTTGTCAAATCGATATAATTTAACTCAAATTTATAATAATAATGTTTTCTTTGGTACCACAGATCCCGATCAAGTAGGCATGACTTTTATGACAATTATTTTGACACAACCTTTTAAGTTAATTTAATACAGATATCTAACAAACAACCATTTTTGACAATTCAAAAGTACCTCAAAAAAACTTCAGTGAATAGGCCACTTATCTTTTTCAAGTACAAAAACTTTCCCAAGATGTCACCCAGCTGTTTATTTTTAATTTCCACCATAGCGACTATCTAGAGCATGAAGCTAAGTTAATTAACTTAACTTGATGCGTTATCTTCTAATCTATAGTTTACGAGAGAAACTAGCGTCTCTCTGCGGCTGGGCTATGTGCGAAGTATTATTTATTACGCGTATAAGTATTGAACTAACATTTTAAGGCAAAATGTCTTCATTATTTTTGAAATAATAGAAAATAAGTAGAAGTTAATCTTGGAAGACATAGGCCTTTGTCCAGAAGTGGGATGGAGGCTATCAGTATCAGTCACAAGAAGTTTATGTTAGTAGAATGAAAAACATTAAGTATAACACCCATCTATGTACGGTTGTATGTAAGGTTTGGTCAAACCAGTAGTTTCCGGTGTGTCTACCTGTTTTCCGAAACAGTCGTTTTTAAATAAATTGCCAGTCTGTCAATAACCCAATCACATAATATCCTTCAATTTGTTGACTCGAACCAGTAAACCGTATTAGTAAGTAGAGTTTAACTGTTTATAAAAGAAACGATAAAAAAAACTGCGATTAAAAATGTTGTCCTAACTAAAGACATCAACGCGCTAGACATCTTTTTGAGAGTCGTGCGCGCAGTTTTTGCCTTTATTTTTTAGGAGATTATAGATAATGTTTATATTTCCTTTATTTACTTTCTTTACATATAAATTTACGTTTTTAAATACTTCTTTAAAAAAACATGGGAAAAACACATTTAAAAATATAATAAAAAGTAATGTTTATGTTATTTTTATAATCTGATAGTTTATGAGTCTAATAAGTATTTGGAATTCAAAACGTGTTAAGCCTAAAACCAGTAAGATTTGTTAATATTTGATTTGTTGTGTGATTTTAATTATGCTTATATCATAAGCTTGCAGAATATAATGAAATAAAGAATTTAAGTAAATAGTGCCTAGTAATAGGATGTTAGGATGCGTAAAGCCACGTGTTACCTGCCAATCTTAATTCAGTGATTTTGGACCTGTCACGGTCTGATAATAACACTAAATATTATGTCTATATTTTAATAAGTAGTGCATTTTAGTGCCAGCTAGAATTAAATCATGAAACACATATTCATACTTGGCTTTGTATATTTTCTGGGTAGATATTTAGGTATTGATGCCATGGTATGGTGGTATGGTATGGTATGGTATTGATTGGGCATTAGACTTGCTCTCTATTTGGGCCAGTGATGCCCCAAATAGAGAGCAAGTCTAATGCGATTTATTGGGCGTTGGTCAAAACTCTATAACGCTACTTAGATTTTGCTATTTTACAGAAATACTCAAAATTCCATATTTTCACGGCACAGGGAACGAACCCACGCTCTGCATTTTAACTTACAACCACAAAACCGACGAGGCAGATCTCGATTACTCATTTTCTATCAAGAACAACGCTTGTAAAACCAATAATTCCTGAAAATCATCAAACTAGGAGACCTGATTAACATGGAATGAAAGTCATCTAATCACTATTATGTCTAGTCTAACCCGTAATAATTACGTCATAAATAATAATGTTATGGCTAATAATGATAATGATAAACGACGTCTCTACTCCAGTTATCAACCGGTTCTACTCGGAAGCTGAGATGGCTTGGTACAGCCACGAACAGCTAAATATATGCAGGGTGATTGGTAATTCAGTGAATTCCATGTAATGAGTGATACTGGAGCCTCACTGCTCGCAGTTAACGGTCTGATAGCTCCTGACTGTCTCTTTGGTCTCACGACTGCTGAGCATGAGGTCCTGGGTTCGATTTCCGGCTCGGGGAAATGTTATTGGGTTTTTCCATCGGAAGAATTTCTCAAGAGCAGTCATGGAGTCTGGATTTGTGGTCGGTTGATGGCAATAGGTTCGCTCACTATTACATGGGAATTAAACATAACTGGCCAAATGTGGGTCTACTATTAGGTACAGCTCTGCCTAACCCTTCGGGGATTACAGGTGTGATGTTATGGTAACTCCTGACTATTTGGACCCCAAGTTATCGGGTCATAATTGTGGAAAAGTAGCTCTAGTATTAATTCAAGAAATACTAATCATATATGTATATTTACCTAAATTCGAAAGCGAATTTGTCGTGGATAACGATTGCAAGTTTGAGGTAGAACCGATATCATAGTACCTATGAGTTCCAAAATACTATGTTTGTGAGAAAACCCTGGATGAAGTTGGCGTTGGTACAATCAAAGCGAGTCCTGGTAACAATCAATACAGTACATATTTGTGCTCTTGACTGTACTGCATTCATAATTGTCTTCTTTATGGTCTACAATTCTCCATTTCTTTATGGCTTTAGAGTTTTAAGTACTACGCCACGAATTATGAAAACGACCTCAAGTTCCATTACATTTCTGTAACATTAACAAATACTATAAAACGTGTGTTCAAAAAACATTTAAAATGTGTTCTTCAAAGATAGTAAATTTTGATACAAGCGTGAATTTGTTGGTGCACTCAAGGCTCACGTGTAACAAATGACGATTTTAAACACAGGAAAAATAATCAAAAGGTGTTTGAATTATTTGTGACAGATGTCAGATAAGCGCACTAAATTTTTCTATTTATTTAAAACTAGCATTTCGCCCGCTATTCGTTCTCAAAGATTGTGATAGCTCGGCTAATATGCATGATATAAATATAATTTATAGCCTATAGCATTCACGAATAATGTAGTTTTCTGCCAGTGAAAGAATTATTAGAATTGGATCATTAGTTCCTTACATACAAACTTACAAACCTTCTTTATAAAATTAGTATAGACAAAACACCAATAATCATATATTC
Source organism: Noctua pronuba (assembly GCA_905220335.1). Lineage (NCBI taxonomy): Eukaryota > Metazoa > Arthropoda > Insecta > Lepidoptera > Noctuidae > Noctua > Noctua pronuba. Next base: position 1,297,553 of record LR999913.1, read on the forward strand.
GAAACTTCTTAATTTCACACGCCCTTCACTTCGACTCAACGGAATATACCCACAAAAACAAACATTTCTACGTAGGAAGCTATCTCATTAGCATTCAGGTCGCGGAAGTTGCGATGATTCAATAACGTTATGACAGCTCTCTGACCACATAACTGTCAGTTAGCGGAATATGTGTCGCAGATGTGTCGATAACAATTTGAAATACTTAATTACCCTGTCTGTTAACATTTTTGTTTTTCCTAAATCATGTTATTATTAGTATTAACGTTGGTTTTCCCGTAACACATACACCAAACTGTAAAATTTTGAGAAAAATGAATAAAATTGAAGCTTTTTACTGAGTGCGTTTGAAAATAATTACGGAATTTATAACAAAAACACATTTTTTAAAATTTTTGTCTATCTGTCTGTTTGTTCCGGCAAATCTCCGAAACAGCTGGACCGATTTTGACGGGACTTTTACTGGCAGGTAGCTGATGTTATAAGGTCTAACATAGGCATACTTTTATTTTAGAATAACAATTAGGGTACCGTGCAAAAAAATTAAAACGCTTGAATTGGTAACAAAATTCGATTAAAAATGGGAAGTCATATTTTTTATAAAGGAAGGTCGCGGGTAACAGCTAGTATGACATAACATCTATGCTCGTGTGATTGCTAGAAATTGTTCCACGGAAACATTTTACCGGAATAAAAACCAATCTATGCCCTAACTTAGGTCATGGATTATGGTCTACCCATTCGAAAGTTTCTCCCACAACACACAATAAATTCCACCATGTCTCAAATATTCAAAATAATATCTGACACATAGAAAGAAAAACGACTAAAACAGGAAAAGACAGAATTTTGGTTCCTCAGACATAATTTAATGGCAAAAAAATGTAAACAAAACTCATCAAAATCCGTAAGATATTTATGTCTTGTCACTGTCGACACTTCGACAGCTAAGCTTCCAATACTGACCCCAATTGATGTTATGTACCGTAAGGTTCGTATAGCTGTAAGTTCCGGAGTATAATTACTTAAGAGTAGGTACATAAAGAGTATCGGTTCCTCTTGATACTCATTTGTGACGATTTGTTCTTCGACATGTGCATCTTGCCCGTCCTAACCCACGGTGCGCAAAGTTGGTCACTTACTGAACAACAAAAGTCCAAGCTTAAGATTTGCCAGCGAGCGACGGAGTGCTGCATAATAGCGATCAGATCGCGTTAGGAACACCGCCCTGCGCTCCATAACTCAAGTAGCTGATGTCGGAGTTAAAACAGCCAAGCTAAAGTGGGAGTGGGCTGGCCATGTCGCACGGATGCACCCGGAGAGGTGGGCAAAGATCGTCACTCACTGGACGCCTGAAAGTGGACATCGCCGACGAGGTCTATCACGAAGGTGGTGTGACGATCTGATAATGTTCGCGAGGCAAACGTGATCAGAAATTGCACAGAACAGAGAGGTTTGGAGGGAGAAAGGGGAGGCCTTTGCCCAGCAGTGGGTCACAATGTAGCCCATAAAAAAGAAAAAGTTCGTTTTACTAGAAAACTCTTTTATCAAAGCTTATAATTCCACCCTCTATAAAACTTCACATAAGACTATTTAAAATCCATTTGAAAGAAATGCAGCTCGAACATACATAGAATCTGTCAATACACGGCGGGTGTATTTATAGATATTTCATAATATTGCGAACACGTTACTTGGCGGTCGTAAATCGATCGCTGGCGACTGCCACGGCCGCAGTCTCGCAGGGTTACCATGATGCCATTGATTTTAGACGAGTTATTCTGATTTAAATAGTTCAAGTGGAGGGAATATGCAGGGTGGAAGGGTCACCGAAGCTGAAACGGTAGCTTTTGTCCGTGGCTTCGCTCGCGTTAATTTAGAATTTGACAATCAATTCGGGTTGTACTCTGCTTGTAATAATATAATTCAATCATGATTCGAAAGACACGTGGCACCATCTATTATCATAAGAACGTTATTGTTGTTTTCCTCGGGAACAGAACTTATTTTCGGGATGAAAGGTACCCTATGTCCGTTTACTTTAACTTTGCATATACGTTGTCAGGTGTAAAGAACACCTGACAACGTATATGTAAAGTTTCGAGATGATCGGTTCAGTGGTTTAGGCGTGAAACGGTAACAAACAAACTTACTTTCGCATTTATAATATTAGTAAGGATTCTGAACCCCCCCACATATAATTTTTTCGTCGATTATTAAAAAAAAGACAGCTGTTTCCTACAAAACTGCAATACCTACAAAGTCAAAGAAATTATGGAACAGCAGATTTTTTACATGCTAACCATTTTAGCATCGGTGTCCCTTCCAGTCTGTAATCAACGATGAAGATTTTGCCAATAAAGCAATAAATTGAGCAAATTGAAACGTTGCGTTGTTATGTAATAGAGTAGAGAGATTGTTTCTTTCTTTCTCATACTTTCAAGATGGTTAGATAAAACTGAAGTGCCTATCCCAAACTAATCTTTGCTCTTTCAACTGTCTATCTGCCTTGTCTTTACCCAACTTTGTCGCGGTCAGCTTCCAATCTAACCGGGTGCAGCTGAATACCAGTATTTTACATGGATCGATTTCCTATCTGACCTCCATAAACCAGTTAGTACTGTGTAGTACTTTACCCCTTGGCAAGGCCGGGTCATCAGACTTTCGTGACACTGACTACCTGTAATGACTATCCAAGATCTACAGCCGGGAGCACTGGCTTTACTTGCTTAACTCTTGATCTTTCAATTAAAAAAAAAAACAAAAGGGCGGATAATGATGACCGGTGTACTTCAAAAAATTCCTTCCACAAGAGATACAAGTGCAGACTATCAAGGTCTCAACAGCACACAACCAAAGTAGAGGTATGTCAAATTCTAGGCAATCAAAGAAAAGACGTTCTGCAGAAGCTTCATAAGCTAGCACCAGCAGGCAGTAGGTATGTCTAAGATATGAATACAGAGATCATCATCATCATCATTCTCCTGCCCTTATCCCAATTTATTTGAGGTCGGCGCAGCATGTCTTCTTCCATACTTCCCTATTACTCGTCATTTTAGCAGTCACCTCCTTTCCACTCATATCCTTCACACAGTCCAGAGATATCTTAATGTAATCTAGAACAGCCTTAAGTAACATCCGTTTTCTGATCATCATTGAAGACGAGCTCCCATACCAGTAACACATCATTGTTTCCAGTAATAAGATAGTTCAATCAGAAATCAGTTTAAATTGAACTCTGGAGCGGTCACAACCGCCTTTGTCTTAAAAATACAATATGTCGTAACTCAAACGACAGACAATATGACATTAAGATCACATTACACCAGTGAACTCGACACTACCGGTAACACACATTGTTTGTAAAAGGCACTTGTCTCGGTGACCAGGAAACTCAGATTCTTAAAAATAAGTGATTTATTTTGAATTGTAGCTAAAGAGATTTGTGGATCCGGGTATCATTGACACGTCAAGTTAGTAGTATTAGGGTATGATAAGGCTGAGGGGCTCGTGGCTACATAATAACAGCTGGAGTCGATCTTCAAGTTAAGCCGCGTTTCATTGATTCGTACATATCGAGTTTCGTCCGTGTCTCGGAAAGCACGTTAAGCCGTTGGTCCCGGGTGTCATTCGTGGATCTTTGAGAATTGTTACAAGACGTCACACGCCCGAAAGTCTGCCAACCAGTCTTAATTATCATTTACTTACATAGTACCCAGTGCTTTTCGAGGAACGGAGTAGGACTTGATGATCACCACTTATAAATGCAGCCAACAAATAAAATCAACCTACAATGTATACCAAGAACAAAACTAGACCCCACCTGTACCAAAACATATTATGACATCAAGGATCATGTACCCCGTGCATCCTTAATTAAATGGCAGCCCTAACCCTAGGGGACATTATTATGCAACCGCCGGAGCGACGACCCGAGACGAACAGGAAAAACGCGGAGACTTCCACATTACACCTTATATAAACTTTCAAGTATGACATAAAGCTAGGTTTTTTGATAGCATCAGGTGTTATGTGCTAAGATTATGAGTTAGGTTTCAATGTAATGGCTTTCTTAGTTGATGAGATAATAGATTATTTAGTGATGTTAGCCGAAATTAATTGATTGGGGTAATGAAAAGGTGAGATATACTAATCTTGTGAGCAGTCATTTCAATTAGTGAATATAATTAATAAGGAAATTAGTGAATATAATTAATAAGGAAACGATGGATGGACTGTGTGTGTGTCTGTGTGTCTGTGTGGATGTGTGTGCTGTGTGTGTGTGTGTGTGTGGTGTGTGTGTGTGTGGTGATATGGCAAAAAAGGGGGCGTCTGATGCGATGACGAGTAATAGAGAAGTATGGAAGAAGAAGACAAGCTGCGCCGACCCTAAATGAATCGGGATAAGGGCAAGAGAATGATGATGAATTAATAAGGAAATTGTGAAGTAGGTACTAGTGACTGATTGAATTTGGTTTATTTCAATAAAGTTTTTGTTAAGAGTGAAAGGTATTTCAATTTTGATTCTAGACGGTCAATTATGTTCTTTTGATTCTTTATCGTTTTAATCAAAAGTAATTGATTGGGCTTCCAGTTGTTAAAAATCTGCTATGAGCTTGAATTTCCATTTCATTTCCGTATTATTTAATATTAATCATTCTACCTGTGTATTTTGTTCAAAAATCCTCGTTTATTTGAATAGTTTTAACTTAAACATAATATCGTGTCTGTAATCCCCGAAGGGATGTAGACAATGGTGTACCTAATAGTACACCCACATTGCTTGTTATATTTAAGTCCTATGTAATAGGGGGCGAGGCTATTGCCATCAACCGGGCAGAAAGGGGGCGAGCCTATTGCCATCAACCGGGCACAAAGGGGGCGAGCCTATTGCCATCAACCGGGCACAAAGGGGGCGAGCCTATTGCCATCAACCGGGCACAAAGGGGACGAGCCTATTGCCATCAACCGGGCACAAAGGGGGCGAGCCTATTGCCATCAACCGGGCACAAAGGGGGCGAGCCTATTTCCATCAACCGGGCACAAAGTAGTTTATACTTTTGCCCTTGCAAGGTATTCCTTTTAATTTTCACCTGGCGACTCCACCCCATCCTTAGTCCTCAAAGGTACTTATTTATATCGGCAGGAAATGCAACATCGTGTCTCCGAGACAGCCACCACAATGTTATAGCTAATAGAGAGTATTTATAGCTCTATACCTCTATGGTACAGCTCTATGGTACGGCTCTATGGCTCTATCTTCTACATGAGAGGAAGCTCTTGTTTGTGTATGTCGTTATTTTTATGGGAATGGATTTTTCCTGTCTGCTTAGTAATTCAGCGTGTAGATTTTATGATCAGCTTGGAGTTTAATGTATACCCTTGTGGATAATCTTGGGTAGGAAAAATAAACATAACACTCCTTTTTTTGGGCATTTGTGACTTTTTTTTTTTGGAGTGAAAAATCACGTTTTACGGTAGGACTCAATGTAACGCACTCAAAACATTGTGCTGATGGATGGATTGATAGTACAGGGATCATGGAGGTGTTTAAAGACTTGTGAAAAAATTGAAACTTTGACCTTCCAATATCTCCTTAACTAAACGGTTCCAGGGTTTGGTCCAGAACAAAAAAAATAACGCAATGACGGGGAGAACAAGTGCCTTTCGGCTTCGTTAAGGGTCTTTTTACACCCTTTATAAAGCAAGCAAGTTCAGTCGAGAGGATATTTTTAAGCAACCTCTTTATAAATAACTTAAAAATAATCACAAAATCTTCCCGCTCTTTACATACGGACTGTACAAAACTTTTACTATAAGATGTCTTCGTTAATGACATCTGCGCACGCGACTAGATTTACGAGCTTCACTCGACAGCCGCTCAACTGTTCAGGCGGGCGCATTCTCTACGCCCCGCTGTTTTTAACTGTGAATGAGGATCTGGCTGCTGGGTTTTAGGTTTAGCATCATCCTTGTTTTAGTGGTCAGATAGGCAGTCACTTCATACAGGGTGTAAACGGACCCTTCACGAAGCCATCAACCAACCATTATGTACATCAAACTAAGTAACTTTACGCAAAAATTATTTCTGGGAAACTACTTTTTTTTTTGGGGTTAAATTCACGTATGTAACCCGATTGAATAGTACGGGGGTCGTGGAGGTGTTTAAAGTAAAGTTCTTGCATTAAGAACAGGTATTTAAAAAAAAACTTGTGAAAAAGTTGGAACTTTGACCCCCAATATCTCCGTAGCTAGAAGATTCCCAGGTATGGTCAAGAACAAAAAAATGATTGCAATGACGGGGAGAACAAGTGCCTTTCGGCTTCGTTAAGGGTCTTGTTACACCCTTTAGAAGATGCTGGTGTTCAGCTACATCTAATTAAGCTGGAAGCTGATCATCACGTAGTTGACTAACGGCTAAGTGGAAAGGCTGCTGAGGTGATATCATCATGCTTGTGTTTTTCGGAGTGGTAGGCAAAGGTGTGTAGCCCTCTGTTTGCCAGGTATAGTATAAGCTCTGACTGAGCCTATTTGAGCATCCGAGCACAATTCTAGACTTTGGACCCACTAATGAGAATTTCAATTTTCTTGTGCAAAACTCTAGCCATCTATGTCATCAAGGCAACTTTAATGGGCCTAAAATTATACTTAAATGTTGTGGAAGTCATTAGTTAAATCCCAGATTATAATATTAAATGTCAACAAACAAATATTGCTAAATAGTTAGGTAAATGATAGTGCAGCAGCGGTTAAAATTCAAGGTTAGACTAGACCAGATGCTATCGAAATGAATGAGATGTGACTTGTTAAATCGACACATAGACTTTTTTAGTCGCGATTATGAAATGCATAGAGGTTCAATTTCATTCGGACCAACCTACTTAGCGAAATTGTAACAATTTTTGCAAAACGCGCCATTTCTTGTTTTGCGCCTCTATTAAGATGGGGTATTCCTCAACGCGCAACTATTTTTAAGCGCAACTAAATTATTCCTCGAAGCACAACCATGATGAAAAATAGAGATGGGTATGATGGATTCATTAACGATATTTTTCATCGTGGTTGCGCTTTGTAAGATACCATTAAGATACCATAATAAGTACTTCAGAGTTTATTGTCGTCCGGCCAGTTTTCAACTTTATTACGTAGGGCATAAGGGTGATGTGGCAGACCGTTAGTGAACTCGGCAGAACCTACTAATGAGCAGATTTTTCGTAAAAATAACTTTTCCGAACAAGTTTTGGAAACAACTGTTTTTCGCAATAGTTGTTCGTATTCATGAGTACCTTATACAAAATGACTTATATTAGCTACCGAAAAGCTTTGACAGTTTTCAAAGTCTTGTCTAAAATACGAAACACTTTTAAAGCGATTGTCCCAGGAATTTTGTCTAGACCCTACTAGAAGTGCTTTACAGCTTTCCGTAGTTGCACCATTATCAAACATACCATCTAACAGCTCATCAAAATACAGTTCACCACCAGATCGATAATCGTTAGTCACTCTAAACTCGATTACGCATCGCAGCCGGATCCGAGACGAGCATAAACCTCGATCGAACGTCGGCAGTCGAATAAAAACACACATAAAAGATATGGGTATATCTCTATAAAACTGTCTATAAAGCTAGCTGTGTCCCGCGGCTTCACCCAGTTTTTTTCTTTTTTCTAGTCTCCTAAGGGAAGTATCGCAATGTTTAATAGCTTATAACCTTACTCAAGAATTGGGCTGAATTTTTCAAATCCGTTTCGCAGTTCCAGATAATAGCGCGTTACAAACAAACTCTTCAACATTATTATATAAAGTAAAGATACGGTCATACCTACCTATATCTATACATATATAAAATATATGGTCATCCGTAACACATAACCTGTCATCGTGATGGATGCACATGACTTAGATTCAGTTTTGTGGGTAGGATGTGAATTGGGAGCAGGGCAGATGGGTTAGATGGTTGTGGAGGGATTAGGGCAAATTAACCATCAGTCTTTCGCTGTGGGTAACCTTGGAATCAAGGGATATATTTATGTAAATGGCAATGGAAGCAATGTCGAGGAATTAGGGCTGTATACCCACCATTTCTCTTGCTTAGGAGTCTGTTGACTATTAAGAAATTAAGACCTCATAGACCTGTCGTTACAGGTAGTCAGCGGCGTGAAAGTCTGATAACCAGTCTTACCAAGGGGTTTCAGATTACTGAGTACCAGGGTTGTGAAGGTCAGATAGGAAGTCACTCAATGTAAAATACTGGTATTCAGCTGCACCCGGTTATACTGGAAGCAGACCACAACATAGTTGGGAAAAGGCTAGGCAGATGATGATGAGACCTACAAGTTTTTCCATACGTCTTTCCAATCGAAAAACAATCTTACTGTTTAATGGCAGACATCCCAGAAAAATTTCACATCTTCCCGCAATTTCACCAGTGTAAATTCAATTTTTACAACCGTGTAAACCGCGTAAAAATTTTAACGATGTGTAATATATTTCTATCTCATTTTATAGCAGTTCATTTTATAGTAACTAATGAAAGTTAAAGTGACTTTGTTTGATTGCTTGTCAGTTTTCAAAAAGCTATAAATTTATTTCTGTAAAGCTCCTATTGACCATCCATCTCTTCATATAAGTATATGCTCATAAAATAAAAATTATGGCACATGAAAATTGAATCCTTTTGAAGAAAATCCATTACTGCGTTCAGACATAAGAGAACATTCATCAATTGGATTCCAGTGAGACAGCATGGTTTCAAAGCATGATTGAATTGCAGAAGAGCAGGCAAATAAATTTTCGTGGGATTGAAATTTATGGCAGTAAGTACGGAAGATCTGAACACTTTTATATAATTAATATATGCCGCTGGTAACCGTCTTACTCTCTTTCCTATTCGCATTATGAATTACACAGTTATAAGGATTTTTTAGCCTTTCGGAAGTCGGTGGCATTTGTTTTTTTAATTGATTTTTTTGCCACCGAATATATCACGACTGCATCAGCGACGGAATTTTACATTGTAACTACACAATATTAGCACATCATTCTCTTAGACGGAGAAGAAAAAATGCATAATTATAGAGGATAATAGTAACTCATAACGTACCTAAGCAAAGTTAATAAAATTGGTAGAGGAAGCACGTGCAGTGGTCCCAACCATTGAAAAAAGAATCACTTAAATCGGACCAGTAATCACTTAGAAATAGGTGAACATACATGAAAAAAAAGATGCTAGTGGAATACAATAACCTCCTCCTTTTTTAGAAGTCGGTTAAAAACAAGATGACACGATTAGTTACGACGGGGGCCATGCGCCTAAAGATACAACTACAGGTAATGTTTATTTCGTCATATGCCATGTGACTAATGACTTACTAAACATTCGTGGAGGTCGATTTTCAAAGTTATCCAGTATAAAAAACCTCTACAGTACTCATATCTCCAGGTACACCCATTCAGACATTCGTCTATTCGAAATTACGTCTACATACTCAAATACATTTACTAGCCTATTGCTATTGGTTCGTGCGCTTTCAAACCCGGTATGCTCTTCACTATTGTTAACAGCAAGCATTCTAGCAGCATATACCGGTTCGAGTCCTACTTATCCCGCTGCAAAATTGCCTGAATATACATATTAAACTAGCCACACTGACAACTAGACATCAGCATAATTATATCTTCTTAAAATAAGCCTGTCAGACATGACAGTTTCGTGAAATTGCTACAATTAGGGATGGGTTACAAAATTGCTGGTGGGTTATTTTGGTTCAATCGGGTTGGTGGTGGAACCTAATAGGGTACGATTGTACATTATAAGAGCAACGCAATAAAAGACATGGATATTATGTCATTTACTAAACGGATAAGTGAAGATAGAGGAATCAGATCATACAAGAAGGTTTAGCTGTAACATAGTGTTTGAAAAACAAAGGAACTTCAAAAGATAATGAAAAGGAAAAGATCATTTTTAGGGTGATTCTCGTTTCTAATAATATAGTTTGGTGTTATTCTGAGTGAGGTGTGCTTAGTAAATAAAAAAAATCTTCACTATTGTACGTCTTTAACATCCATGACTGTTATTATTATTGATTCATTCATAACTATAAACTTTGCTGGATCTCCGAAAGATTTGAATGGAATGACGTATATTATGTTTGTTGAAGTTAAGCCTGATTTTTTGTCTCTAGAAACAGATTTATCTGAAGTTGCCGAGTTTTTTGCTGATAACTTGATTGCCATCAAAGATGACTGCGGGTTTCATCATAGGATACTCTCATTTCGCCAGATATGATTTAATTCAAACACAACAAGCGAACTTAGGATGTACTATTAGGTACACCTCTGCCTAACCCATCGGGGATTACACACACCATAACATAACATCACTCCTGTAATCCCTGTAAACATAAGTGTTTTGTAACCTTTGTAATACGGGGCGAGCCTATTGCCATGACATATTAATCCACCAGGCAATTCCTCATGGAAAAACCCAATAACACTGGCAGTGTGCAAAATTTACATTTACCGTAAAGCAACGAGTCCGGATACCCAAGAATCTTATGAAATTAATCGATTGTAAACCGTACTTATTACTTGCGCCGTACTCTCCGCTTTCACATTGAAATTCCTGCATTCTTCCGCTCAGTTTTAAGGAGGTTAAGTAAATAAACTATTGTTTTGTTGTCATTCCTCGTAAACTTATTTATCATTGAGGGAAATTTAAACAGATTAAAATTTCTTCTTTTGTTTATCCTTTTGATTAATTGTATAAGGGAGGCCCCAATATAGTTCCCTAGGGCACACCGAACTTGAATGCCCGAAATCTCCTATTTTGACAAAAGGTTTTATAGTTTCTGGTTTAAATTAATACTTTGGTGTATTCTTTAACCTATGCTAGGTATTTTAATGCAGTTTTAATTTATGCAGACATTGACTGAAGTTTGATAAATGCATGATTAGGGTCAATGGTCAATACTTTCAAATGCTTTCGTAGATTCTCTTTGTTAGTGTGTAAGGAAAGCTGTAAAATGCAGTTAGAGAAACATAATTTAAGTGTTTTCTTGCGACCTCTAAAGCTTTCAGGTACAGTTAATGGTAATTAAACAGGTATATCGTATTCAATACGAAGTGAAATCTACCAGCTTAATATGGACAGTGAAGTAATTGAACAGTCGTCATATATCAAACTGATATATCATCTTCAAACATTTTCTGATAACAATCAACAAACAAACACAAATATGCTACATCATTTAAATATTTCGACGATGCACTCTTACTAATCTTTACAAAATATTGCCTCGTTAACAAAATCAACTGAGCGTAAAATTAATTTCTAATAAAAAGAGAAAATTACCTCCAAAATATCGACGGTCTTCATATCAGTGACGTAGAAAAATCACTAAAAGAAAAACAGGAATATTCACATTTTTTCACTGAAAATCACTCACTGCACTTCACTTGTTTTCGATTCGAGAGTTACTGATTGATAACGGTTATACGTGCGTACTCCACGGCGGTTAGCGAGGGAATGCGCGCGGACGGTCCCCGGCGTGCGCAAGCGCAGAGAGCCTGCTCCGATTGTTAAGGCTAAGTTGATGTAATTGTTGATAATTGTGCAATTTGTTTAATATTGGCAGATTTGTAAATAAAATTGTTTGAGTAAGGATGGATACTTAAGCATAATATTATTTAGAAATGTTTTTAAAGTTCAGTTACCAAAAATGGTTGGTGATTTGTGACCTTTTAGATAAGTGTCTAATTAGTGGTTTGATACGTTGTGGTCAATTATCCGTTAATGGGTGGTTTGGTGCAAATATGGTGGGTGTTGTAAGAGCTGACTAGTCTCTCAACTCACACTTCAGTAGTATTCAGTACCATAGAGGTCAATTATGTTCATTACCCTGCTGAACCATCAAGTGTTATTTTGCCCAATACATACTTGCAAAATATTATTAATTGTGTTGTCATTATAAACCTAAGTATAATTTAAGAATCCATGTCACATCAAGAGAATCTAAAGTACTTTTGAATATCCTTTAGGAGGCACTCACATTTCGCTATGAATAGTTCCTTGTAATATTGGGATTTTTCTCCGACACCACAAATTACTTCTCAGATCTTCATTTTCTGCGTAGCCTTTTCTCAACTGTGTTGTTGTCGGCTTCCAGTCAATCCAGATGCAGCTGAATACCAGTAATTTTCACGGTAGGACTGTCCATCGGACTTAAATTGGGTAACACGATAACGTAAGAACTTACTCCTTTTTTTTTCGGATGGGAAATCATCAAATGACCCCTCCCGCTCTGAGCGAAGTGGAAGGGAGCGTCAGACTCGTACTGACTAAAACCCATCCATGTTCCTTCTTTGCCCTTTGTGTTCCAGGGCCGCGTAAAGTACTTCTTATACCTATGGAATAATCTACCAGTCACGCAGCCTTCCCCTTAAGAGGATGCATCCGAACACGGAAGCGATGGCGGGCATCGCTCGACAAACACTATATCAACCGTAACGGTACCGTAAGTGGCGTGAAGGTGCCGGGCGACCGGCTGTATCAAGCCGGGCTGCCGGCCAATCAGCGCAGGGTTTACTGCGAGCCGAAATTAGGGACAGTGATATTGGCAGGCTTGATTTGTTTTGGCTAATTATGGAGATGAGTTGTGCCTTAATTTTAGGAAAATCAACCTCGATTTTATGGAAAAATGCAATGGATATAGATAGAGAGGGCTCGTGGCTTGTAATGTCAGCAGCACGGGCTCATCTTCAATGTGTATTCTTCGAGGCATGGATATCTCGGAAAGCACGTTAAGCCATTTGTCAAGCCATTATCACTCAGAAGCTAGAAAGATAACCAGCCCCATAAAGTGGAAGGGACCCTCCTATAAGCAGACTGGATGAGGGCGGTGTAGAGCCACGTCTAGTTGCACAACTTGGGAGACGTTTTTGTCTAGCAGTGAACTGCGATAGGCAGAGTAAAACTGTTATGGAGCAAACCTTGGGAGAACACTCCAAACCCTTAGACCTAGAAAGTTGACGTTTTGCAGATTTTCTCTTTATTATGTAGACAAGGGATAACGCGGAATAATTTTCTCCAGCTTCTCTGACTAGTACGGTTTAAAATATGTCAAGTGTTTCGGGAAAAGTTCCGTATGTGAAATTGAGGAAAACGTCGTGAGGAAAGTCTGAATGGGTATAAGAGTTGGGAATGACTAAAGAAATAATGGATGGAGCAATGTGAAAGACGATATGCCAAGAAAGGAAGTAACTCATGAGATGAAGACCAAGAGAAGTTTGGAAGAAGAAGACGTGTCACGTGTGTGACAGGGCCGCGGACAGGGAAATGAATGTTCAAAAATGTTAAATTTGTTTCCGGATAAGGTCTGTAGTTTCAGATCCGAATAATACCTACATCTTATAATCTAAATAGATTGACACAAAAGCAGTGTTAATTTCATGTATTGATGTCAGATCTGTTAGACAAGTACCTACTCTACCAGATGCAAGTCATAAATTGTCTAATTTGAATAGATTTGTATTTTTTTATTAATATAATAATTAGGAATGTTGTAATCTCGTCACTTGGTTACGCAATTTGTAAGCTGCTGCAAAATTATTCAATTAATATGCAACCTGCATTTGAGGATTATTTATTTGTTTGACATGCATTCTGCATCTTATGAGAATATATTAACTACTCGCTTGTAACCCAGGTCATTCGTGCGTTCGTCCTTATTGCTTTGTATTTGGCTTTCAATATTTCTGCTAACAATTTTTATTTCTATTTATTTTATTTTTGATCATTTTAAATGCAGTTGTAATTATTAAAATTTCTGAAATTCAATACAATTTAACTACGTAATTTTTGAAATTTGCTTTCGTATGGGTTCCTCTTGCCTGAAATAATTTTTTATTTCTATTTTTATTTATTACTAACGGCGTATAGGACACAACTGGTCTATCACAAATATTGTTGGGTGTACTTATAGGATACGGACTCGAATTTCGCCATATAAGTTTATGTAATAGGAGGCGAGTCTATTGCCATCAAACGGGCACAAATCCAGACTCCGTGACTGGTACTGAAAAAATCCTGATGGAAAACCAGAAACACTTTCCCGACCTGGGAATCAAAACCAAGACTGCATGCTCAGCGGTTCCACTAACGACCTCTAGATAGTCTAGGTAGTCCTACCACCTCATTGATAAATTAAAATAATTAATTAGTTCTTTGAGATCAATGTTGTCTTTAAGCTTTTGAAATGCTTCTGAGAACTGTGAAATTGTATAAACTTTGGTTTGAATTCCTTAGATAGTTTCCGGACGCAGAAAATACCCAGACAACGAATTACTCCAAAAATGTTAATTAACGTTTACCGCTAAGCGCCTACATAAATAATCCGACTTCATAACACGCGATGACGCCTGTAAAATAAATAATAGCATAATGTTACGTGCGTGTTTTACGAAACGTTGCTATAACTATCTTGTCAGGCGTTATGACATTGAAGCATTTTTGGTATGCGCTTTTTTGCAACAGACAACTGTGTTATGCTATGCTCTATTAAAGATGTTGCTATGAAGTAAGTGGAATAGATTAGCAGCAGAATTTTTAAAGAAAAAGATATACTTTTTGATGTGTTGTTTTTTGAGGAAAAATATGATAGAAAAGTTAGTGAAAGACAATTTGGAGCACAGCAGAATTGAAAGTATTACACTTAATCCCGTTAATTCGATGTCGCGCTTTGCAGAGGTGATCATATTTCACAACCTACTTATTAAAGTATGTAGTAATAATTCAGTTACCTCTTGTGAAGATGTCAGTGGATCGAATCTGCAATAATAAAGGGTGTAAGTCTAAGTAAACAAGACCCTTAACGAAACCGAAAAGCACTTGTTCGCCCCGTCATTGCGATCATTTTTTTGTTCTAAACCATATTTGTGAACCTTATAGTTACGAAGATATTGGGGGTCAAAGTTCCAACTTTTTCACAAGTTTTTTTTAATAGTTGTTTTTAATGTTTTTATTTTACGACCCCCATACTATTCAATCCATCCACCAGCGCAACGTTTTGAGTGCGTTACATTGAGTCTTTCAGTAAAAATTGTTTTTTCACCCAAAAAAAAAAAGACGTTTCCCAGCAATAATTTTTGCGTAAAGTTACTTAGTTTGATGTACAGAATGCTTGGTTGACGGCTTTGTGAAGGGTCCGTTTTTTCCGCGTCGATCACCAAGCATTACGTAACGGCATTTTGTAATGACAAGAAACCATTTTTAAGTGTCAAACCTTTCAAAGTCAAAGTCAAAGTACTTTATTTGTTAAACATAGGTAATATGGTACATGGTATAAAATTATAGTAGAAAAGTTCTCACCAGACTTAGAATTTCAGTCCTATGGCATCATCTACATAACATCATGCCTGTAATGTAATCCCAGAAGGCTTAGGCAGAGGTGTACCTAATCGTACACCCACATTTCGCCAGTTATATTTAAGTCTTATGTAAGGGGGCAAGCATAGTAACCATCAACCGGGCACAAATCCAAACTCCGTGACTGCTACTGAGAAATTCTTTATGGCAAAACCCAATAACACTGCGGACATGGGAATCGAACCCTTGACCTCAAGCTCAGAAGTCGCGCTTGCTACCACTTGACCAACGAAGCAGTCTATCTATTCAATAAACTATAAAATATTAGACAGAATATCTTTATACACCTCTAGAAGTAACGGCACCTACTATTAACGTTAAATAATATATTCCAAAAAAAAAACAGTTTTTAGATAAATAACGACATTGGACTCGAACCTATAACCCACAGATTTCGGGCGCCATGCCTCATAGCCACCTGAACCGGTACTCATAAAAATAGTTGTGTTTTAAAACCGGGCTCCGACGAGGCTTGATCGACGAGATATTGTTTATTTTTCGATAAATTTATCAAGATGACAATGAGAGCTTGCGACATCGTTGTAAGGCGATTATCATGTACCTACCTGTAAGGCTGTTTGATTTAGAATCAGTAGGTTCTGACCCTTCTGATCTTGACGGTACGGCTAGAAATATTAATATAGAAGTACGGAAGAAGAGGTAATGCTGCCCTGACCCCAAATTAATTGGAGTGACAGGAGAATGATGGACAGGAGTCTATCCTAGGTGTCCACTAAGCTAAAACAGTTTCCATGTTGGTGTGATAGTTTTTATCAGACATCAATATGAAATGTTGCACTGGGATTCTGGGATTTTTGTCTCCTCCGCGCGGAGATAACGTTTGGTTTTTGAGAAAAACACGAAAAATTTATACTATACAGGTGTAAACAGACCCTTCACGAAGCCGTCAACCAAGCATTCTGTACATCAAACTAATTAACTTTACGTAAAATTTATTGCTGGGAAACGACTTTTTTTTGGGGTAAAAAATCACGTTTTACGGTAGGACTCAATGTAACGTACTCAAAACATCGTGGAGGTGTTTAAAGTAAAAATCTAACATTAAAATCATAAATTAAAAAAAAAAAAAAAAAACTTGTGAAAAAGTTGGCACTTTGACGCCCAATAATCTCCGTAACTAGAAGGTTCCCAGGTATGGTCTAGAACAAAAAAATGATCGCAATAACGGGGAGAACAAGTACCCTTCGGCTTCGTTAAGGTTCTTTTTACACCCTTTATGAAGGTACAAATGTAAGCATAGTAGTTACTCCTCACTCTTTGAAATACTATTGAAAAGGGTAATATTATGTAGCTGCGGAAACATGAACCTTAAATTCTGTACCAATTGTATGCAGAAATTCCTTAGTTATTTGCGCAAAGTACCGGAGCACTTTCTGAAAGGTTTTTGCCATAAGCAGTGACAGTGGTGTACAAATAGTAACATGCAATCATTCCATTAGATCAGTTGTGAAGGTCGAGCCGCGAAGGTTTTGAGGTCACGACATGGTCGACCTTTGCAGCCATGGAATCATGGGTTACAGACAGCTACAGACATGGTACGGTATGGCAGTTTTTAGTTACGCAACTGAGAGAGGATTTTTGAAGTTTGAGTTTTTTATAAAATTAACTGATTTCCTTTGACACATTTGACGGCAAGGCGAAAATATTGAGAAGAAAACTAGACTATAGATTTTTCTTTTGATATTTTTGTCACACGTTGAACTGGGGTGATGAGTACTGGGTTTGGATGCGCCTAATGGTTCCATCGGAAACAATAGTTCATCAGAGTCTTAAAAGGTGCTAGTTCATGACTTAAATACTATTCAAAGTAGCTATAGTTCATTCATAGAAGATCAATGATCTTTGAGCGGTAGCCTTGACTTCTTCAGTTTGGTTCAAACTTCGACAACGGCAGTAAGTGGTGGCTTTTCATCGGCATAGGCATAAGGCATTTAAACCATAGCCTAGTCGAAGCGTTCAAAAAGTTTTTGTCTTAATTAAATTCTTTTTTTTTTTTAGTTCGACTAAACTAAACGGTTGAAGCCTATATGGACCGACGACCTCAAATAGCTGGGAGAGTCTGAATGCTGAATACTGATGACAAGGTGTTGTGGCTCTATTTCGTCCAGAAAGGGACTGCTTACGAAGAGTTGATTTGCTGATTGAGATTCCTGAAATGATGCTTTCTTGGCCTGAACACTTTAGAATGACACCTCATCATCATCATTTCAGCCGAAAGACGTCCACTGTTGGACATAGGCCTCCCCCAAGTGTAGACACATTAACCGGTCCCGAATGAATGACACCTACCTACATCCAATCTTTCACATAAATTCCATACTTCAATTTAGGTAGGAGGTACTAGATATCTACATTTTGCGCGGCCCAAGATTGAAGCGGCGACCTCGCGCCGTCCTCGCTGGGAACGCGGCATTTGGGCACGCCGCCGCGGAGCAAGAATGTGGGACCGGCAGGTATCACTGACTGCTTATGGTTGGGAGTGTTCATGGATAATGTAGTAAGAATGGAGTGTTCAGTTGTGAGACGATGTTCTTTTAGTCGCAGTGACTGTGAAAGGCTGAGGTGTGAGGCAGACATACACATAATTATGTAGTGTTCGGAATAAGAGCAACGAACTGAAGTTCTACGAGCTTTAAATATTCTTTCGTTGAATCGTGTAACCGCGTTTGGCACGAGAGGCCTACTAACTACTACTAACTATTTCAATGGCCAACCCAACAATGGTCACTGCAAAAACGACATATGATGAAGTTGTCCTTCACCTCCCTACTCCATGTTCACCGATAGTCTTAGATACTCGTATAACCACCGACTTGTCGCTGTATTTGCCATAAATTTATACTTCGATCGTCCATCAACAGCCTGCAGATGATTGTCAAAGTTAACTGCCACCGTTCTTCGCACGTTAGCACTCCATTTCTCTATCCTCCATGGTCACTGCTAGTCGCAGGTATGACCGCCAACGTATTGCAAGTAATATATACGTTGTATTTACCGACAATAATTTATAGAGCCCAGTCGATCGTCCATCAAGGGTAAGAATGCGGCGCCTGCCAAACGGACAAGTTGTAGACTAATTTTATTAAGTGTATCTGCAGGTCTCAGTTGTTTTTCAATTCGTTTTGTTGATGACACGTTTTGAGGGCTTATGGTGAGGGGAGATCGTGGCTAAATAATAACAGCCACTCGGGACGATCTTTAGGTTAAGCCGTGCTTGCCTAGGTTGGTCTGTAGATGGGTGACCACCCATTACATACCGAGTTTACTCCGTGCTTCGGAAAGCACGCTAAGCCGTTGGTCCCGGGTGACATTTGTAGATCTTTGACAGCCGTTAGGTAGTCAGAGGCCCAAAAAGTCTGACAACCAGTTTTACCAAGGGGTACCGTATTACCCAGTTCTAACTGGGTTGTGAAGGTCAGATAGGCAGTCGCTCCATGTAAAATACTGGTATTCAGCTGCATCCGGTTAGACTGGAAGCCGATCCCAATATAGTTGGGAAAAGGCTAGGCAGATGATGATGATGATGGTGAGGGGATTTATTGGCTAGTCTAGAGGTCTTGGGTTCGGTTCCTCGCATGACGTAATTATATTAGATTTTTTTGAACATTCCCTTAGTTACCATTTTGGCATAATACGAGAAGAAGGGTCGTGACTAAAGTGGAAGCCGCACGAGACCATCGAAGGTTAAGCTACCACCTAGTCCATGGATGGGTGACCATTGACCATCTATTTCATACTGAGATCCTTCCATGTCTCGGAAAACACGAAAAGCCTTCGAAAGGGTATCGTAAAATTCTAGTAGCTGTGAAAAAGGCCAGTTTCACCATCTGAGGTAACTTAAAACTGTTTACTAACATATTTATGTATCTGTTGGGTATCGAACCCGGACCTCACGATCTACAGCCAAGCTTTCCGCTCACTAGACTCCGTCTGAGTCATCTACCAACAATAACACACGCTAACCTAGATCTAAGCCAGTCTAAACACATAACCGGTCTTGTAACAATTCAGCCATCTTGAATATCAGTCAAAAAACCGGGTACCACTTCATCTGGCCCGGTCACGACCAACTGTACCATACAATTTAGACCATAAGTTAGCCTTCGAACCATTTTCAACTTTATTTCTCAAGGCATTCATTTTAAAGTTAGTTACAAAACAAACATTCAGGTTTTGTCTAATTTTAATCACACATCTTTGTTAAACAAACAATTTACAATCTTAAATCATAGCTAACAGAGTTCAAAATTATAATGACCAGCGTTTCAATTTTGACACAATACTTTTTAGAACTAATCATTTAAAAATTTAAATATAGAATTGTGACGCCATCATGTTTAATCAGCGCCATCTAGTTTAATCTAGAAAAGACAATGTAAATTGAACTCAAACTGTTAACAAGTAAAGTTCATAGTTGCAATGACAGTAAATCTGTGTGGGTGGGCATAGTTTGCATACAATGCGATTGATAATTTGCTTTCAGTTAGGTGTAAAATGGCGTCGACTACTAATGCAGTGGAGTGAAGGTGATGAGAATATTGTAGGAGTTCCTCTTATTAGGGATAGCAGAAGGCCTAGGGGCAAGGCTGGTAGCGAATGCAGCAAAAACTATGTAAGGACACTCAATTTTCTTCATCTTGATAACATTACATAACATCACGCCGAGGAGTTAGGCAGAGGAGTAAGTACCTAATAGTACACCCACATTTCGCTAGTTATGTTTGAGTCCCATGTAATAGGGGGCGAGCCTATTGCCATCAACCGGAGACAAATCCAGACTCCGTGACTGCTGCTGGGAAATTCCTGATAGAAAAACCAAATAACACTTTGCCCGATCCGAGAATCAAATCCAGGACCTCATACTCAGCAGTCGCGCTCAGGCCCACACGACCAACAAGGCAGTGATAGATAGCATGATAACGAAACTGACTACAACTTTGATGAAGCCCTCATAGACAAGAAAGCGTAAAGCCTCCAATTAATAAAGCACTGTTATGAGCCGTGACGAGGCATTCACAACATGATGGAGTATGCCGTACTGCCGCACAGCTTCCATAGAGATGTGTGTTCGTGTATCAGATCAATATGAGTTGGATACGGTAGTACGAATAAAGGGATAAAGATCAATTTGACTCAAAGGTTTTTTAAGTTGTTTAGTGCGTGTTTGTAATTAGTGTGTCCCCCCTAAAATCTCTAGATTATGGACCCTCTTTGCACTCATTATGAATCGTAACCAAACTTGTTAAAAACCAGTTTGCGTAGACACATCCGTTACTAAAAATAATCTTAACTTATACTGTCAGTTACGGGATTTCTTCCGTGATTTTTCATTATTTTGAGCTCACAATATTTCGTCGCTGTTGCATCGCCATGATCGCGGGTTGACTGGAGAATGCGGGTGGATGGAGAATAAATTGTTAAGAGCAGACAAATCTGTCTACCCTCTTTCTTTGTCTTTTGCTACGCGCACTACTGGAACTCGACACTAAGTCACGGCAAAACACACTCACAGTATCACCAGGTTTTGTGGAGTCCACCCGCATTCTCCAGTTAATCCGCGATCATGGCGCTTGCAACAGCGTCGAAATATCGGGAGCTCAAAATAATGAACAATCACGGAAGATATCCCGTAAGTGACAGTATAAGTTTAGTTGTAAACCGTGAAAGCTTTAAACAGTGTTTAAAAATAACCTTGTTTTAAAGTAACCTTATCATCACAATAGCCCAAATTTAACAACAATCACATCTCCAAAACCAGCTACACAGCATTCTTCACCATTAAGCACTATCAACAAAAGACCTAATTCTATGTTAACGGTGGTCGCCCGAGTGGTAGTTAGACTTGTTTACCGACAGTTATGATAACGACTCGAAGCGAGGACGGACCGTAACTCGGAAAGAACTGTCGCTTTCCTTTGGCGTTTGATGGTAAACTAAAGATTTTTCGACATTTTTTTAAACTACAAGAAGTTGCAGAGAAAACGATGGATGAACTGTGTGACTGCTGAGGTGACGAGTAGTAGAGAAGTATGGGAGAAGAAGACCCGCTCCGACGACCCCAAATAAATTGGGATAAGGGCAGGAGAATGATGATGACGTTGCAGAGGAAACATCATTGTTGGAATACTAAAAACTCCATTTAATGTACTAAAAACAATTTAAAACTTGTGGTGCTTTAATTAGGAAGATACCAGGTCGAACGGACTCTTCATCACGAAGCCGTCTACCAAGCATTCTGTACATCAAACTAAGTAAAAACTATTGCTGGAAAAAGACTTTTTTTTTGGGGTGAAAAACACGTTTCATGTAGGAATCAATGTAACGCTCTCAAAGCATTGTGCTGATGGATCTATTGAATAGCACGGCAGTCGTGGAAGCTACAGCATTAAAAACTTGTACTAAAAAAAAGTTGTGAAAAAGTTGGAACTTTGACCACCAATATCCGTAACTAAAAAATATGTCGTAACTAAAAAATCCCAGGTATGACCATACCTGGGATTTTTTAGTTACGTTTTAGTTAATAGATACTTAGATCAAAAAAGTGATCGCAATGGCAGGGAGAACAAGTGTAGAGAATAATCTTATTTATCTGTACTTAGTTCAATCAGATGAATTGATTTTACTGTAAAAAAGAATGGCTTACTTTTGGAAAACCAGGTCCACTCACGAGCATTCTTCAAACTATGTCGGGCTCATAAAAGTTTACGACAAACAGGAATACTGCAACTACAAACTGAATAACTGCAAAAGTGCAGTTAGCATGCATATGCAAGGTGCAGTCGAAATGCAGTCATGCAGTAAGCAACTGTTTTTGCAACAAGTTGTAGTTTATGTCTCGTGTGACGAATGCTTTTTGGCGTAGAAAG
Source organism: Noctua pronuba (assembly GCA_905220335.1). Taxonomy (NCBI): domain Eukaryota; kingdom Metazoa; phylum Arthropoda; class Insecta; order Lepidoptera; family Noctuidae; genus Noctua; species Noctua pronuba. Next base: position 1,319,867 of record LR999913.1, read on the forward strand.
AATTCTAGTTTGTTGGCTCAGACAGAAAAAATTTGATTCAGAACATTTTGGATTTTGACACACGAATGCTACCTGACAAGCGGCAGTATGACACTAGACATAGACACTAGTTACTAAGTAGTAACAAGTATTAAAATACGATTTTCTTCGTCTTGTCCCGTATCATCATCTACCTAGCCTTTTCCCAACTATATTGGGGTCGGTTTCCGGTCTAACCGGATGCAGCTGAATAACAGTATTTTACACGGAGCAACTGCCTATCTGACCTCCACAACTCAAGTTAGTACTGGGTAATACGATACCCCTTGGTAAGACTGGTTGTCAGACTTTTAGGCCCACTGACTACCTACCGACTGTCAGAGATCTACAAATGACAGCCGGGACCAACGGCTTAACGTGCTTTCCGAGGCACGAAGGAAACTCGGTATGTAATGGGTGGTCACCCATTCACAGACCAACGCAAGCACGGCTTAACCTAAAGATCGACCCGAACGGCTGCTATTATTTAGCCACGAGCTCCTCTTGTCTTGTTGTTCGTCTTGTCCCGTATATCGCTCGTAAATACTTGACTGTCTTTGGGTTTGACCAAACCTTTATTTAAGTATTGTTTCTTTACTAAGCTCCAATGACATTAGAATGATTCTTCTTCCATTAATTTTGATCTCGTTCCCCAAAACTGAGTCAGAAGTACTTAGTAGTACTTTTAAATTTTAGTCTAAGAATGACTTCGACCATCTTATTCTTAGTCCAAACAATCGCCTGACAGACTAACAGTTCAACAGCTGACCTTAATGCGGTCCATTCAGCTGTCAGCCATCAATCATGGAGGGTGTGGTCCGTTCTGAAGTGTTGGGGAATGATGAGTCAGCAAAAGTAGCGGTATTAGAGGTAACAGAGGTGTATTGTATAGCACACAAACATTTTCTTAAGACTATTATCATAGCTGAGTCCTGTACATACCTACTACCTTTATAAATGCGAAATCATCTGTTTTGCAAGGCGGGTGATATTTGACTGCCTCGTTGGTTGAGTGGTCGCAAGCGTGACTGCTGAGCATGATGTCCTGGGTTCGATTCCCGGGTCGGGCAAAGTGTTATTGGGTGTTTCCGTCACTAATTTCTCAGCGGCAGTGGCAGTCTGAATTTGTGCCCGGCTGGTGGCAATAGGCTCGCCCCCTATTACATGGGACTTGAAACATAACTGGCGAAATGTGGGTGTACTATTTGGTACACATCTGCGATACACCCCTTCGGTAACAGGCGTGATTTTATATATTTTTATGTATGATGTTATGTATTGGCACACGGATAGATCATGACCTGGGAGACAGACCCGGTATGTTCCCGTGGGATAATTTTCGACTTCCATGCGGGCGAAGCCGCGGGTAGTTGGTTAGTGTTACTTATGTACAAGAGGCAGCCTTGTTACAATTGAGTCATGATTGGTCTAGTGGTTGAACCGAAAATTCTGGGTTCGGCTTCCAGGTCCGGCCAAGTGTATTTAGTTTTTTCAACTGGAAATGTTCGGTAGCTGCTCTGTATTTGTGTCCGATTTATAGAAAACCAGCGCTTTGCTGTGGCCCCCCATAGCACAGCATCATGTTGAGTGGTAACCTGCTTATCGCAGTCACGAATTCATCATCATCATCATCAGCCCGGAATCACCCACTGCTGGGTATAGGCCTCCCCTTTTTTCTGCCACACTTCCCGGTTCTGTGCGTCCCGTATACAGGTGTTTCCCACGACTTTGACGATGTCGTCAACCCAACGAGCTTTAGGACGGCCCTGATTTCTTTGGCCAAACCTTGGCCACCACTCGGTCAAAGCTTTGCTCCATCCGCCATCTCCGCGTCTAGCCAGGTGTCCTGCCCAGGTCCACTTCAGGCGCACCGCCCGGTCCCCGACATCGTAGACTTTCGTCCGACGGCGGATTTCGGTGTTACGCACTCGATCTAAGAGGGTTATGCCGAGCATGGCTCGCTCCATGGCCCTTTGTGCCACTCGTACTCGGTGGACAGTCTCCTTTGTGAGCGTCCATGTCTCGGCACCGTAGGTTATTGTTGGCAGGACATATTGTGACACAGTCACGACGTGCAAGCTGTCAACTTTTTTTGAGCAAATATTTGTTATGCGTTGTATGTTTTTTTTTTTCATTTTGTATGCACGTCCCTGCGATAAATAAATATTTTTTCTTTCTTTCTTTCTTATGACCATAAACCAGACAAAAATCCAAAAATCCGTGTATGACCTCTCAATTTCCCCAATTAGTTCACAAGAGTAATATCGCAAAATACACCAGTTTTCTAACTTCCCGACGCCGCCGAAGTGGATCAGCTATGTCGCCAATTACTGTGACAATATGCTGCTTGTACCAGCCTCGTTCCCACGACACTCTGCCGGGGAACATACTCATTTGGTACTAGAACACTGAGCTAGGTATCTGGGTTGTCGAGTACCGACTTGAGAATAATGTTAGGTATACAAGGTGTAAACAGACCCTTCACGAAGCCGTCAACCAAGCATTCTGTATATCAAACTAAGTAACTTTACGCAAACAGTATTGCTGGGAAACGACTTTTTTTTTGGGGTGAAAAATTATGTTTTATGGTAAAACTCAATGTAACGCACTCAAAACATTGTGCTGGTGGATGGATTGAATAGTACGGGGGCCGTGAAGGTGTTTTAAGTAAAAATCGTTCATTAGAAACATGTATTTAAAAAAAAACTTGTGAAAAAGTTGGAACTTTGACCCCCAATATCTCCGTAACTAGAAGGTTCCCACTGTTCCCAGGTATGGTCTAGAACAAAAAAATGATCGCAATGACGGGCAGAACAAGTACCTTTCGGCACCTTACAGCCTTAGAGCTTTCCTAAAGCTGCGAGATAATTTGAATGAGGATTCTCTAGGCCATCTTTGGATTTTTAAGTTTTGATTGATCAGTGTTTTTTTTTCTTTAGCCTATTATTGTCCCACTTCTGGGCAAAGGCCTTCCCCACAGCCTACTTTTCTCTCCGTGAGGTTTTCTCCGGCCAATCAATCACAAACGCTTTTCTGGGTTAATGTTAACTATTTGTTTGCAAGTGTTAATTGTCCAAAATCTTTACAACTTCTGAAATTGGAAGAAATGTGGGTAATGGCAGAACAAAATCACTTTCATTTTCAATTTTGTGTGGTTTCCAATCGAATATTCGGATAATTCTAAGATGGCGTCTGCATGTATAAGTTTGTAAGTTCTTATTATTAAAGAGTAAGACAAGTTATAAAATTTCTGAAATTGGAAGAAATGTATGTAATTGAGATGGCGTATGTATAAGTTTGTAAGTTCTTTGTAGATTAGGTAGCAAAAATTAAAGAGTCTTTCGTCAATCGTCTAGGTGGTTCACATTCTAGAAGGCGGTGAATGCGCAAGGTAAGCATCCAGTCCCAAACTCGTTAGGAAGCCGACATTCCTTCAAACCAAGCCATGCTACACTCCACAGTAAGTACCTCTCTACCTAGAGTATTACTCTTAATGAGACAAATTCTTTCCTGCAATTTGATCCCAGATGTGCAAGCTTACTTTGACATAAACACCAAAGTGTCATAACTCCAGAACAGCCACACTCGAAAACAAACTCTGAAGTTAAACTTCTAAGGTTGAAGGTGCTTTGTAGGCGTGGAATAGGCTCGGCAGGTCTTACACAAGAGGTATTGGGGTCACCGAATAAATAGCTAAAGCTCGCTTGACGCCAAAATGGTAAACAAATATGGCCGGAGAGACACCTGCGCTCAGTAGGTGCAAGGAGTGTCAATATTTATGATTATGACATTCCTGTAACAGACCTTGGAGGTTGTTTCAGATTTGCTTCATTCATAATATTCTGGTGCCTTTCATTAACATCCTGCATTTAGAATAATGTTCGTATTATTGTATTAATTTGGTCATATCTATGAAGCGAGCTCGTGGCTTAATAATAACAGCCGCTCGGGTCGATCTTTAGGTTACGCCGTGCTTGCCTAGCTTGGTCTGTGTATAGGTGACCACCCATTACATACCGAGTTTCCTTCGTGCCTCGGAAAGCACGTTAAGCCGTTGGTCCAGGGTGTCATTTGTAGATCTTTGGCAGTCGTTAGGTAGTCAGTGGCCCAAAAAGTACTAACTGGGTTGTGGAGGTCAGATAGGCAGTCGCTCCATGTAAAATACTGGTATTCAGCTGCATCCGGTTAAACTGGAAAACGACCCTAATATAGTTGGGAAAAGGCTAGGCAGATGATGATCTATGAAGTCAGCTCGCGTACCACTATTATCGGTAACCCTACTGATGATGACGATGATGCCATCTAGCCGATTTCAGCCACAGCAGCTGCATTCGATGGCTTTCTAGAGTGGTTGTCGAGAGCTCTGGTGTGCAGCTCTTTCATGAAACGAAGAATAGATGAATACAAACTGACATTTTATTTTCTTCATTTTTGATATCGCGTCGTAATACATATTTCTACATTAAACATGTCTTTCGTTTCTTCCATTTCTATGGTGGTCATGGCTGGTTGGCTTTGTTAAAAGTTTTGCTCTTTGCTGTTCATAAAAGGTTGTCTGGTCTATTTCATTGTTTTAACATTATGACCACTAATTTAACCCTTAAAACATAATTGCCTTGTTTCTGTTTATTGTAGAAACAATAAATTACCTTATAAAGTCCATTCGTTTCTCGCACTTCCGTAGTATATTAGGTAAATTCAAGAGGAAAGTCACCATTATCTTTTTATTTACATGGTCATCATTAATATTTATTCATCTATCCCCCTATCTCAATTTAATTGAGGTCGGCGCTGCATGTCTTCTTCTTTCATACTTCTCTATTAATCACATCTCATTCGTTCCACCTGCTGAAAATCTCCCACCTAGACATGAGTTGCCATGGCTGACTTGCAAGTCTTTAAATAGACTTCGGACCCAGGTTGTTCGCAGCAATTAAAACCTGCTTAGGTGGAGATTCATTGATGACTCTGCCCTGGAGTGTAATGTGGTGCTGTTCTACAAACGATGGTGCACTTAATATCTTGTCCTGCGTGTCCTGTTGTTTGTTCACAACAGGAACTGATGGACGCTACCGAAAGCGCCAAACTAGTTGCTCAGTTCTGAGGCGACACAATTTAGATTGCCATCGACACGCTAAGAAGAAGAATATCTCAATAACACCTTCTCAACCACATTTCCGTTCTTCTCTTTCAACATAACTATTACCAATAAATAATTCCTTTGCTCAATCATTTTGTCAACTACCTAAAGACCTGATTTCTAGACCTCCTAAATGGCCATGAAAAGCGATTTCCATTTTATCAGAGTTCAGTGAACTGCAACAGTTTGTTCTAGTGAATGAAACGAGTCTGGTTGTCATTCATTTTGCTTATCAGATCACGGGAGCTACCAATCTAACTGTAACTACTGATTATGAACTTTATTTGTTAAGGTAAAGAGTAGGATTTGTAGAAGCAGGCGTAGTTATCTGGGTTTTGTTTATAAAGTGTGTGATCTAGTGAGAACAGTACAAGGATTTAAGCATTGTGTTGTAAAACCTTTAACTTAATGTTACTAAAGTGATATGTTCTAAAGATTTGCCTTTTGAACAAGCATCTAAACCGACTTCAAAAATACAGTTTTTAGTTTAAAATTTTTAGTTTAGGTATCTCACACAAAACCTTGTCAAGTAACAATTTTTGATTGTAACTAGAAACACACACATCACCCACATAGGCGAAGAAGAAAAACATGCACATCATAGAGGATAATTCATACAGTACCTAACCAAAGTTAATAAGTGGTTAGATCGGACCAGTAATCACGGAGAAATCGGTGAACATACCTACATGAAAACAAAAAGAGGCTGTTGAAATACATAACCTCCTCCTTCTTTAGAAATAGGATAACTACATGAACCAAAAGGGTCTAGACTAGACAGAGTGGTATTATTCTGTTAGCGGGTATCATGAAACCGCCGGAACGAAACGAAAAGCTCATGTCTAACCTGTTAAAAGTAACTCTAGAAATACAAAATGATTTAAAAGCTATTTGTGCGTCCCATGTAATTAAGAAGCAATCCCATAGCTAACAACAAGGCATATAAAGGGTGTAAAAAGACCCTTAACGAAGCCGAAAGATACTTGTTCTCCCCGTCACTGCGATCGTTTTTTTGTTCTAGACCATACCTGGGAACCTTCTAGTTACGGAGATAGTGGGGGTCAAAGTTCTAATATTTTCACAAGTTTTTTTTTTAAATACATGTTTCTAATGTAAGATTTTTACTTTAAACACCTTCACGACCCCCGTACTATTCAATCCATCCACCAGCACAATGTTTTGAGTGCGTTACATTGAGTTTTACCGTAAAATGTGATTTTTCACCCCAAAAAAAAGTCGTTTCCCAGCAATAATTTTTGCGTAAAGTTACTTAGTTTGATGTACAGAATGCTTGGTTGACGGCTTCGTGATGGGTCTGTTTACAGCCTGTATTTGAATACAAGCAGCTAAATCATCATAAAATCACGCCTGTAATCCCTGAAGGGTTAGGCAGAGGTGTACCTAATAGTAAACCCACATTTCGCCAGTCATGTTTAAGTCCCATGTAATAGGGGGCACGCCTATTGCCATCAACCAGACAAAAAGCTAGACAGCTAAGGCTAAATATATTTAAAAAACTTAATAATATATTGCCTGGGAGTCTAGCCTTGGACCTCACGCTCGGTAGTCACGTTTGCGACCACTACACCAAAGAGGCCGCACTCCTTCACCATATCTTACCACAAACTCTGTTCATTAGTGCCCCCCACAGAGAATGTCTCGGAACGAAATTAAGCACGTTTTGACTCAAAAAAAGTGTAACTTCGTTGTCTGTTTTTATGAGCGAAAATCTCATTTAGTTTTTGTTTCATTTCGAATTGGTTCACCAGTTTAGGAGAAATGATTTGCAATGTAGGTCGATGGTAATATGAAAGTGATGCAGATATCGTTTTTATGTTTTTAACCTTATTTTTGTTGATTATTTGCGGAAGACGAAAGAAACGATGGATGGACTGTGGAAAGGATGATATGGCAAGAAAGGAGGTGCCTGATGAGATGACGAGTAATAGAGAAGTATGGAAGGAGAAGACATGCTGCGCCGACCCCAAATGAATTGGAATAAGGGCAAGAGAATGAATGATGATGATGATTTTCCTTGTGTTAGCGTTTTTCTGTTGCTAGGCAATAAAGTTGGTGAATAAATCCAATAAAAGTCATCTTAGCTAAAATGATGACTAACATTTAGACTTAAACTCGAGAACATCAATGAATATACCGCATTTTTCATTGATATTTCATCGAACCATTCACGACTAAATTATTAATGAACTAGGTAGTAGATGAAGTTGTTTCTTAATTATTTATTTGCTCTCAAGTATATATATCATATTTTACAACAGATAGTATTATTGGTTTTGTGATGAGCCCTGTCAGGGCAATGAAAAACATAATGCTGGTCCAAGAGTTCGAGAAACTCAAGGCAAAAGCTAGTCCAAAACAAACAATCATCATATCTTACATAACAATTCACTGTTTACCATCTTCATAGTCCAAATATTTACTACCATAGTCAACTATTTGTCTTCCCAAAACCCAGTCAAACCTGAACAGCCAGTGAAAGTAAAACGTACACAGAAACACACGCACTGCGATGTATTTGGTGAACATAATGGCTTATTTTGTGAACCCCATTGTCTATGTGGTATCCATGGGAAACGTATCGCTTTCTCTGCTGAGGCCGTAGCAGCCGATTGTGAATTTATTATGTGACCGGAGAGAGGGGTCAATGACAACTGTGTGAACAAGGACTGTTTTGGTCTTCAATGTTATTGCAATATCGTAGTCGATAATGTCGTCGTCGTCGTAATTTATAATCAGTGATAGCCGTAGCAGTAGTGTGACTGTCGGACTGCCAAGTCAAAGGTCTCAAGTTCGAACCCAAGACACGCACCGGGGTGCGTGTTACTTGGGGTCGGCGCAACACCTTTTTTTCTTCAATTCTCCTCTGTCAACCGTCACGCTATCATTTACTCCTTTATCTTTCATATTATAATTCCTCACACAATCCGTCCATCGTTTCTTTGGTCTTCCTGTCCCTCTCCTCATCACATGTCCATAATATCAAGACAGTCGATTCCCTTTCAAATTTTCAGTAACTGGCGCAACTTTTAAACTTCCTCTAAAATATTCGTTCCTTACCTTATTCATTCTTGTCACATCACACATCCATCTCAACGTTCTCATTTCCGATAAATGCAATCTTTTTTCATCCAAAAATTTAAAAACTCATGATGTTGAATATTCTTTTCGTTCAAGTAAACATTACAAGGTATGTCGTAGGACACCGCGGTCACTCGCGAGCAATAAACTTAAAAGTCAAGTTAAACTTATGGTTAAGTTAACTCCAACAGGTACGAGACTGCGAGCAGTATGGACAAATATGTCCGCTTTTAAGCGAGGTCATACTGGTAGCGGAGCCTCGTATGAGCGCGAGCTGAGTGCCCGAGACATAAGTGAGATTTGATAAAAATGAAGCCGGAAAGATGAAAAAGAACTGTCATCGTGTAAGTATTTCTTATGCATCATATTGGGATAGTTATGTTTTTATAGGTAAGGGTCGATTTGATTTAATTTGGGATATTTCCTGCATGTGTCATTATAAGAATTTGTTATAGGATTTCCGCAAGACGATGAGAATGATTCAAAAGATTCATTAAGAATAAAACCACTAGTAAAAACTTTACCGATGAGTCTTAATTTTTAATTAAATGAAATAACTTCACTTTTGCTATTTTTATTCATTACTATGTACATTATTTACAAACTACAAATAGATCTAAAATAATGATTAAAACAGGTACGCAACGAGAAAAGAATTACAGGGCGTCAAAAAATTCGCCCACAACGCTGTTAATAGGAAAAGTACCCAGAAGGCTGGTAGCATTGCCACGTTGGATGGCAATGGCCCTAGTGTTTCAACCCAACAACCAATTTGTTTCACTCTTTTTCCGGCAGATCCCGGATACAAAGAAATATGCATCTCAGTTACATAATAATGTACTCATCGTTCATCTCACGGTTGTACATCCTTCCATGTGAGTTGGGCAACAAAACATGTTCGGTCGGTAAGGGCGGGCCACTTTCCTTCACTTGTGAAATTCTAAAGAGATGCTTTACCTCCTTCAGTTAATATATTTTATCTGTCTACTAAGAATTATCGGTAAGACGGTAAATACAAGGATGGTGTATTTTAATTTGGCGTAAGTGTGTCATATTATTACGTGTGGAATGATACCTGATGAATACTATAATGAATTGCCTGTAGTATCTCCAAAACTAACTGGCTTGCTTGTGACTATGACTTCTGCGTATTATTGAAAGCAAGAAACCATGAAAGAGCGAAATGGGCAGACGACATTGTTGCCATCGCGGGTGTATCCTGGATGAGGCTGGCACAAGAACGTGGAGCTTGGGACAAGCAAAGGGAGGCCTTTACCCAGCAGTGGGTGAAGTTGGGCTGTGGATGATGATGAACCACGAAAAATAAAATTATTTACTGTTGTTATACTAACTACTCACCCGGATATTGGCAGCTTTTGACAGTATCATACTAAGGTTGATTCAAAACAAGGCTTTGATGTCGTTGATCACTTCCAATTGGGGTAAGGTTTAGAATCGCGTCCTCCGAATTGGGAGGTGTGGGAGGTGGGAGGGGGAGGGGGGGGAGTTGTAGTGTCACCCCCCACTTCCCCCCCCTGCCGGAGGCGAATAGTTTTTTTTATGAATTTTTAAAAACTCAATTTGGTGTTATGTTTGCTTAATTTTTTAATTAAATTTTTGACATTATAAACCTGATTTACAGGGGAGAGAGTCGAGTTAGTTGTTGCCAGTCAACGTGGCGAAGTCGAGGGAAGCCCGGTCGCCGGAGCCCCGCTTCGCGGGGCTCCTACTTCTGAATGGTTTACAAAAAAAATAACCACGAAGGGGATGGCGGGGTCTAATCGCTCGCTTCGCTCGCTCACTCGACCCCGCCATCCCCTTCTAACCTAACCTGTCCGAGTCGGGGTGCCCCAGGTCCTAATAATATTTATTACGCATTTTGAGATGATTTTGACAGATGTAACGTCAAAAACGTTAGACTTTAGTTAAATATTCATTCTGTTTCACGTTTAGTTAGTGATTTACCAATATTTTTAGAAAATAATTTTAAATATTTCCGGCAGCTAAAATCGCATGGGGGCGCTTCAGATAAACCCCCTTGACCCCCCCACAGTGACAGAATCCTCGAATTCAGAGGACGCGATTCTAAACCCAACCCTCCAATTGTATCCTTTACTTATACGGAACAAGGATAACAGAAAATTAGGAGCTTTTTGTCACAAAAAACGACATTAAAGACAATTAAGGTAAATTAGCCAAAGCATTCCTCATCGGATACAAATAATGACAGCGGTATTCCCCAAGGGACTATACTGTGACTCGTACTTATTTGCAAATATTTTCCACTAACTAAAACTCTGTTTTTATTTAAAAAATACCAATTATGAGCTTCGGTATGCTTCAAGGTAGTATACTCAGCCCCATGATGTTTATTTTCAATATTACACGGTAAAATCCGATGTGCAATCTACGATTGAGAGTGTAAATGAAACCTAACACAAGTCTATTTGTCGACACGGGCACTTTTACTCGCATACTACCGTGCGATACCGGGAACTGAGAGTAGGAGATAAATACACGAGCCACATATCAAGCTGTGCATGTCCAGTATAACCTAACCTCTCTTTGTACTGAGTGTTTGTTCTTGTTCAGTCATGTGAGTGATTCCCATATTTAAGTTAAATGAGGTGCTCTATGCCACATCGACCACGTTAGAAGAATAAGAAGCAGGACAGGAGGTAGGACATCGTTTGTGATATGGCTCCACAGTCACAATTTGTGTCATTCGAAAACTCCCATCGGACCACGTTTTTATGTGTAGACTTACAAAGCCAGGGGGGGGCCCTGGATTTGTAAGTCCCTTTAGAGATTTCCAAGTCAACTATGGCAGTTGATGGACCGCTGGAACCTTATAACAAGTTAAAAAAAGTTGGATACTTAAAAATACATGTTACAAGCCAGTCACAATAAGAAAGCACACGAGTGTATTGCCACAAATCTGATCCTAACCCCCAAACTAGGCCTAAGTTGGATGTTTGAGTAACCGCAGTTAGATGTAGCTCGACTTAATAACTTACATGTTTGAGAACCCACAGTTAGTTTTTAACATATAACAAAGAGTATCCTAGATAGAATATAAGAGGTCAACATAAACTGGTCAAGTATAACTTGATATGTTGTCTCGTGTACTAGACTCACGGGATTTCCTTATTAAGGTGAAGAGGAAATATTGGAGATCTTATCCTGTTTGGCGATCGGAGCCGGTTTTACTTTTTTAGAAAAATTACATTACTTCCTTACTTGGCGTTTTCTCCCGAGATAAGGTTGTTAATTGGTATTATACGCATTGGTATTATTATGGGTACTGCTGAGGATTCGTTTATATCTGTACTAGATGTTGCCCGCGACTTCGTTCGCGTGATAATTTTGATGAGTATGAGAGAGAAAAAAAAAAGATAGCCTATATCCTTCCCCAGGATATAATCTATCTCCTCGCCAAATTTCATTACGATCCCATCAGCTGTTTAGTCGTGAAAAGGTAGCAAACAAACAAACAGAGTTACTTTCGCATTTATAATATTAGTATGGATGATTTGTCAGTGGCCCGAAAGTCTGACAACCAGTCTTACCAAAGGGTATCGTGGAACCTAGTACCTCAGTGTGTTGTGGAAGTCAGATAGGCAGTCGTTTCACGTAAAATATTGGCATTCATCTACATATAGACTGGGAGCCGACCTCAACATAGTTGGGATAAGGCTAGGCAGATGATGTAGGATTTGCGGAAATTCTAAGATTGCTTGAAATTAACAGATTGCAGTGTTGTACGTTTGCAGTATGCTTTAGTCTGACCTTTTAACCTGTTGATTACAATTACAATATGCCATTGCATTATTGCCACTTCTAAATTATTATTAGTACTTATTATAGTCATATCTATTTGTTTAATCTACGCATATTTCGTAATAATTATCGAACTGGTTAGTAACAATCTAATTGATACCTTATCAATGACTGCTAGTGAAGTACCATCAGTTATTGTGAAATGTGCGAGTATTTATCCATAGACTAGCTTTTGCCCGCGACTTCGGTCGCGTTAATTTAGAATGTGACAATCAATTCGGGTTGTACTCTGCTTGTAATAATATAATTCAATCGTGATTCGAAAGACACGTGGCGCCTTCTTTTATCATAAAACTTGTTGTTTTCCCCGGGAACAGTACTTTTTTTGGGATGAAAGGTACCCTATGTCCGATTCTGTACACCTGACAACGTATATGCAAAATTTCAGGATGATCGGTTCGGTAGTTTACGCATAAAAAGGTAACAAACAAACTTACTTTCGCATTTATACTATTAGTATGGATTATGGATATAGTAGCTTTTGCCCGCGATTTCGTCAGCGTGTTGTCCTCATAGGACCTCTAGGTTATGCATGCATGACCGTTTTAAATGTGCATGCAAATCTGAGTTCTATTCCAAGGGTATTCGAATTTTAGCCGGTTCGATTCCCGAGTGTAGCAAGCGGATTTTCGAAAATCGTTGAATGCAGATTTGTTCCTTTTTAAAAATAAAGGAATGTTTCCTTTGAGTGAAACTTGCTATCTCCAGTATTTAGAGTACTTTTCCTCCAGGTGACGTTTAAAATGCCACCCTGTATACATTATTTATAAAGATCTGCTTAGTAGTTTAACCCATTTACGCCTGCCGTCCTCAATTGGGCACACCTTCAAATCTACCCAATTTTTTTTTTACCTTACAGGTTTAGTTCAGCTACGTTATTGTCGAGGTTCTAGTGCGTCTTACATATTATATCAAATAATTATATTATAAAGGGTGTAAAAAGACCCTTAACGAAGCCGAAAGGTACTTGTTCACCCCGTTATTGCGATCATTTTTTTGTTCTAGACCATACCTGGGAACCTTCTAGTTTCGGAGATATTGGGAGTTCCAACTTTCTCACAAGCTTTTTTTAAATACATGTTTCTAATGTAATTTTTTTACTTTAAACACTTTCATGACCCCCATATTATTCAATCCATCCATCAGCATAATGTTTTGAGTCCGTTACATTGAATTTTACCGTAAAACGTAATTTTGCACCCCAAAAAAAAAAAGTCGTTTCCCAGCAATAATTTTTGCGTATAGGTACTTAGTTTGATGTACAGAATGCTTGGTTGACGGCTTCGTGAAGGGTCTGTTTACACCCCGTATTTTGAAGAATGTGCCCAGTGTCCCAATTTGACCACGGTATGTTTTTTTCTACCTAAAAAAAATACCTATTTTGGTTTGTTTTATTTTCAAGCTCCCTATTCTCCACCAAATAATTCAAGTTATTTCATTTTTCTGCTTACACTTGGGCTTAAATGGGTTAAGCGTAAAAAGGTAACAGACAGATAAACAGACTTACTTTTGTATTAGTAATGTTAAGCATGGCTTATAATATTGGATTATCAACTACTACTATTTACCTCCGTATCAGTAAATACATATTTTCTCTACCAATAAAGCTTGCTTATTGACATGTCCTGTCAATCGTCTATCTGAGCCATAACTGCTTACTACTGGTATATAAGTGGTATCTAAGGTTATTGATCTATCTCTATGGGTTTATTTACCTAGCTTATTAACTTTTACTTTGCCGTATCATGTGCATGGTATGTATTTACTAGACTTCTAGATTGACTAGTCATAATTATCTCAATCGTAGGATAATTTGATTGAATTAGGAAAAATTGTTTGAGATTTTGATTGGAGGATCAGAACTTAAAAAAATTTAGTTCCAAAACTCAGGTGTCCTGTCAAATTCTTGAGGCTTATGTTCACAGCAGTGGACTGTAATAGGCTGAGTTAATAAACCGATTGATTCAATTATAATACCTGTTAAAATGGGTGTAAAAGTACCTTTAACGAAGCCGAAAGGCACTTGTTCTCTCCGTTATTGCGTTTTTTTTTGTTCTAGACCATATTTGGGAACTAGAAGGTAGTTACGGAGATATTGGGGGTCAAAGTTCCAACTTTTCCACAAGTTTAAAAAAAATAAAAATGTATAATGTTATAACTTTACTTTTAATGCACACAATGTTTTCAGTGCATTACATTGAGTACTACCGTAAAACGTGATTTATTACCCCAAAGAATAAAGTCGTTTCCCAGCAATAATTTTTGCGTAAAGTTAGTTTTATGTTTTGAGAGCGTTACATTGAGTCCTACAAAACGTCCTTGAAACGTGTTTTTCACCCAAAAAAAAAAACAGCAGCAATAACTTTTGCGTAGTTACTTAGTTTGAAATACAGAATGCTTGGTTGACGGCTTCGTGAAAGGTCCGTTTATACCCTGTACAGCAGTTTTAATCCAAACTTATAATAAAAAGGGCACATGTGAAGCCAACATGGATTCTGCAGAAAATATTGACACCCAATAAACATACAATCAAACAAACACTTATTTCGCGTACAAGATAACACCCTCGCACACTTGAATAGCAAGTGACTGCAATACTTACGAGTCAGCGGCCGCAACAGTTCGTTGTGCCAGTTGCTTTAGTTTTTGTCGAGTATGGCGCGACCGACGGCGACGATCTGTCCTACATTGTGTACTCGGAATATTGATGCTCCATGTGCTTTTGTGAGTCATAAATCTGTGTAGATATCTTCCAGTATGTAGATTAGCTCTTGTATCATCTGGCTAGCCTTTTCCCAACTATGTTTGGGTCGGCTTCCAGTCTGCAGCTGAATAACAGTATTTTATATGGAGCGTCTACCTATCTGATCTCCACACCTCAGTTAGTACTAGGTAATACGATACCCCTTGGTAAGACTGGTTGTCAGACTTTTTGGGGCCACTGACTATCTAACGACTGTCAAAGATCTACAAATGACACCCGAGAACAACGGCTTAAGTGCTTTCCGAGACACGGATGAAACTCGGTATGTAATGGGTGGTCACGCATCCACAGACCAACCTAGGCAAGCACGGCTTAACCTAAAGATCGACCCGAGCGGCTGTTATTATTAAGCCACGAGCTCCTCGATAGATTTGCTCTTATAACCATGTAAAATACTGGTGATCAGCTGCAGCTACTGGTGAAGCCGAACCCAACTAAGGCTAGGCAGATGATAATAATGTAGATTAGCTCTCTTTACGTTTATCTTTGGTCTGACAGTCACGTTGGTCATAATCATAATCATAATCATTTATTGCATTCATGTAGTTTACAAGTTCTTACAAGTATATAGGTTTCATACATGAACCCGATGTCTTGTGGTTGGTAGCGCGACTGCTGAGCCTGAGGTCCTGGATTCGATTTCCAGCTTGAGCAGTGCTGTTGGGGTGCCATTAGCCTTAGTTTTTGTAGAGTACGTCGTGACTGACGATCAGCTGGTCTACATTGTGTTCGCGGAATATTGATGCTTCATGTGATTTTGTGAATCATTGGTTGATGATTATGACGGTTTAGCTTCCATATATATATGTAGATTAGACTTCATATCTGTGGTGTGAGTGTCTCGTTTGTGTAGTGGTCATGACATGAGGTCCTGGGTTCGATGACCAGGTCGGGGAAAGTGTATTTGGGATTTTCAATTAGGAATTTCTCAGTAGTAGTCCGGAATCCAGACTTGTGCCTGGTTGATGGCAATAGGTTCGCCCTTTATATGGAGCGATTTTATCATCATGTCTGTATTTTCGAAGGGTTAATATAACATACTGTTATGGCTGTTTTAACGGCACTACTCAGTTGCTTGCTTGTTTTTTGGGATCTAGAATTTAATGAGTGTCTTTATTTTATTAATAGTATTTGTCAAAAGTGATAAAGGGACACTTAACTGTCATCCCTACGTGGCTGACTACACATGAAAACAAACTATTGCTGAACACGTAAATGTATTCACATCATTGAAAAAGAGATGAGCTGCCAAGTATTACATAAGTCTCTATAATACTTGGCATATATATGTAAGTCTATATCAACTTATATATATCGTGTGTCTCAATACCTAATTATTACAAAAGCCTTTAATCTAGTCTAGATAAACAGAAGCGCCATTATAACGCCAGTCGCGTGTTACACAATCAAGTAGCTCATCTTGCGATATGATTGGCACTTGATCGATTTATGTCAAGTGTTGCGCTGACTTCGATTTTATTACTTTAGTCTGGTAAATGAGTGCTCAAAAGGGGTATGTGGTTGGAAAAGTCGAAAGCAGAAAATCTGACTTATGAACTTTGTTTGGACTAGTTAGAAGATAAACATATTAAAAGTCCTGACCCCTCCGAGGTGAGCCCGAGGGATGGGGGGGCAAAGAAGGTCCCATTTTTTGGTTTTTTGCTTATATCTCGAAAACGATGCGTCGTATAAAATGTTGTTGCACTACATAATAAAACTTCATAAAATTCTCTACAACTTTGTTTGTCACACTTTTTACAAATCTCCAAAAAAAACGAAAAAAAAAAAAGTATATAGCAAAGTTGTAGAAAATTTTATCAGATTTCATTATGTAGTACAACAAGTATTCGTGCGACACACGGTTTTCGAGATGCAAACTAAAAACGAAGACGAACGGGACAGAGAATTGGACAATTTTTTAAAAATTGTTCGTTTTTCGGAGCTCATACCAATTCAACGATAAGAGATAGATAAAAAATTTGAAAAGCAACGTTGTAGAGAATTTTATGATGTTTTATTATGTAGTACAACAAAATTTAATACGATGCATCGTTTTGGAGATATAAGCAAAAAACCAAAAAACAGGACCTTCTTTGCCCCCCCCATCCCTCGGGCTCACCTCGGAGGGGTCAGGACTTTTAATATGTTTATCTTCTAACTAGTCCAAACAAAGTTCATAAGTCAGATTTTCTGCTTTCAACTTTTCCAACCACAATCATTCATTGCCCAGACTACTTGGTGTTATAAAGCTTTTGAGGCACAAAAGAGATTATACGTTAGGTGATGGATGCAGTATTATTGAGAGGATCCTGAAGTATTACTAAGGGACCACGTAAGTACGGAGTTATGGCTTAGGACTAAACTTAAAGAAAATAAAGATAAGATAAGATAAGATCATCATAAAGCGACACTTTTTTTTTTTGGATGAGAAATCATCAAATACCCCCCCGCTCTGGGCGGAGTGGAAGGGAATGTCAGACTTTTACTGACTAAAACCCATCCATGTTCCTTCTTTGTGCTTTGTATTCCAGGGCCGCGGTATTTCTTTCGAACAGTCCCGCAGCCCCGGCAGGCATCGGCCCTTGCCCTTTACCCTTAGATATTAGGCTAGATATGATGACAGTACATGGTAATGAGGCCTGACGGAATAGTTTCTGAGAGCCCGAAGCCTGCTTGCTAGTACCCAGTTGCACAGATAACAAAAGATCGCGGATCAGTGACATTCTATCAGCTGTAACGATGATTGAAAATTCAAAATGATTTTCATATGCTACCGACAAGTTTTTGAGTCATTGTAGAAATACGAAACGTTTTGAAAACGATAATTATGCCTTTTTTACGTGAAATAGGCTTGCGTTTGGCCTCAACTCGCCTGATGTGAAGCGACGACGCGGCCTAAGGCGCGAATTACACAGAAACGGCGTAAGGCGTAAGGTGCGGCGCAGGCGTGGAATTTATAAGGAAACGAAAGAACGGCGTGCCTGCGCCGCGCCGCTTGAGTGTAATTCACGACACGTCGCCTACGTACATTTTGTGTGAAAACGTTTTGAAGCGGCATCATGCCTGCGCCGCGCCTTCACCGTACGCCTTTTCTGTGTAATTCGCGCCTAAGGTGGAGCACGCTTGCCTAGAAGAAATCGGGATCAAATCATGGTATCTGATCGGGACACAGAGAGGCCGGCAGTGATTTCCACAGACTGGCGGTTCGCACAATAAATGTGTAAGCAAACAGAAGCAAAGCGCTTTGTTCGGGATTGTTGCTAACTATTATTATCCAGCTAGAAGATAAACATCATTTCCTGGAAATATCCCTTATAATAACCGCTATTATTAGTAGGTACTGTACCATTTCCTTTGTTCTAATAACTGGTATTAATTACTAGTTATGAGTTAAACTAGTCATGAGCGACCCGCATTGTTTTTTCTAAATATAATCCCCGACCTTCGCAAGTGCCTTTCAGTAATCTCATTAAAATACGTTATTGTACTTTGTTTGACTATAATTTAATTTTAATATCTTGCAATGACATCCTATTTTTGTATATATGTGGGTAGAAGTTCAAAGAGGAGATAAATAAGTATGATGATTATATCTGCAAGTCCTACAAATATTATAAATGCGAAAATTTGTGAGGATGGATGCATCGATGGATGTTTCTTACTCTTTCACGCAAAAACGAATGACCGGATGTGGATGAAATTTGGCACACAGATAGTTTATAACCTGGACTGACAGATAGGATACTTTTTGTCCTAAAATATAATTCAATAGGACAATTACCGAACTCCACGCGGGCGAAGCCTCGGGAATAAGCTAGTCATTTTTAATCACCAACAGAAGCTATATTTCAAGAATATACTTTTGGTGATTCGGACTACAATTTCAACCGACGAATCGCGTAGGGACTGCGAATTCCGGACACTGATAGATGCTTCAGTAGCATTTGAAAATGTCCGTATCTGAAGCCGGTTCTTTAATTTGTCCGTCTCAGTTTGACCTACCCTAGGCCTGCCGTGTAACGCCAATTATTGAAATACTTCCACTGTTACAGTCAGAGGCCCTACCACGCGAAGCCGCGGGAAAAGTTAGTATTTACATATTTTTTTTCATATCTATGGATGATACTGATTTTGCTTGTTACAATCAATCTAACTAAAATGTTATAGGATAATTGTATTTTCGATTTAAAAAAAATGAACGTATTTACGTTATGTTTACGTGCTAGGGGCTCCGGTTAGTCATTCGTGATTTTGTTTAAACTAAGTATCACATTAACTTTGAGAAGCATCGTGAACGCTTGGCTTTATTCCTCAAACACAATTGGCGCCTATTGCACGTCGCATGCATGACTAACCTCACAAAACAAACATGCGACCTATGACTAACCCCGCTTGCTACTGACTAAAGAAAATGTTTAATGTCTCGGAAAGTAAATAGGAACTTTGATTAATTAGCTGTCCTTCTCCTTAGTAATGATGAATGCAATCGTGGTGTAATTTTGGGAGGATACTGATGCGTAATTATCCTTTGTTTTATCTAATGCTCTTTTTGTCATTATTGGGCGCGAATTACACAGAAACGGCGTAAGGCGTAAGGTGCGGCGCAGGCGTGTAATTTGCGCCGCGCCGCTTGTGTGTAATTTACGACATGTCGCCTACGTACATTTTGTATGAATATGTTTTGAAGCGGCATCATGCCTGCGCCGCGCCTTCACAATACGCCGTTTCTGTGTAATTCGCGCCTTAGGTGACCTAGACTTGTGACAACCGCGTTCAAAGCGTTTTGCCTTTCTACGGCACTTTTCTACAGGATTAAGGAGCCTTTCAGTAGTTTTGGTCACTCCAATACATTTTTGATTTTTGCATCATCGCTGTTGGTGATATGGTGTTTCGTCGACGACCTCGCAGTAAATGAAAAACTTGGCAGTGAAAAAATAAACATCGCGATGAAAACTGAATTAAGTGGGCTGAAATAGCTGAAACGCACCCTTCTCTGTAGGTTAAAGACATCTACAAATATCCTTATCATTTTGATAATAAGGCGATTTTAATTTTGTCCTTGGAATGCCTTCTCTTGGCATTCCATGGCTAAAACCACAACACAACATAGAAGCAGCAGGGTCATGGACATTCTTTTCATCATCTGCCTGCCTTTTCCCAACTATGTTGGGGTCGGCTTCCAGTCTAACCGGATGCAGCTGAATACTAGTATTTTACATGAAGCGACTGCCTATCTGACCTCCACAACCCAGTTAGAACTGGGTAATACGATACCCCTTGGTAAGACTGGATGTCAGACTTTTTGGGCCACTGACTACCTGTAACGACTGTCAAAGATCTACAAATGATAGAGAGAATGCACGGAGGAAACTCGGTATGTAATGAGGGGTCATCTTTCCACAGACCAACCTAAAGATCGCCCCGAGACATGATCGGTCATGGGCATTCTTTTAATTTATGTATATGCATATTTTGTTAGTTAAATTAAACAC
This sequence comes from Noctua pronuba, assembly GCA_905220335.1. Classification (NCBI taxonomy): domain Eukaryota; kingdom Metazoa; phylum Arthropoda; class Insecta; order Lepidoptera; family Noctuidae; genus Noctua; species Noctua pronuba. The sequence continues at coordinate 1,340,220 of LR999913.1, forward strand.
ACACGTGTTTCTCCGGATGTTATATTTACTTCAAATGTTTAGTGGTGTACCTCAAGGCAGAATTATTGCAAAAATTACGTTGCTTTTCAATGAGATGTCCTAATAAATCCTTCCTTTTATTCACTCGTTAAATGCGTTCTAATACTTTGGTATTTCCGTTAGGTTTGATGGATATCTTTTAAAGTTACCACAGTTTGCCTTGCGACCAACATACGATTTTGGTTTTATTGAAAAAATATTGGACCTTGCCCAAATGCAAGAAATCTCGAATACACCAGTTTAATCAAGTAAAGAGAAAAGAACGAATGCGTCAGCCATTATACAATATTAACTACACTTTATCTTAAATTAGTCTCGCACTATTAATATTTGGTTAAACCTATGACTTGAGGTTAAAATAAGGTTCAAAATCACTTACCCGCACAAAAGGGTTCTTCTTTGGTAACTCATGGTCCACCTCATCCCGGGACTCATCATCCTCCGCCGAGTTCACCCGCACGCAGGTCTTGTGGATAGTCTGGGGCTCATCCATACCCGCCACTCATCATACACAGGATAGAACTTAACACAGCACGGTCACCCACTTCCAAAGTCACCCACTAAACTAGCACTTTTCCAAATTCCAATTTGGAATTTTATTTTAGTTTACACTTCACAAAATAAAATTGAATTTAGAATTGGAATTTTATATTTTAGCTCACTTTTGTTATTGAATTATTGTTTTATATTTCCAAATTATTCATTTGAATTTGGAATTTTAACGCACTTAACTTTGGATTTTTAGTTTTGGATTCCACTTTAGGATTTTATTTTCTTCTGTTTTCCTCCTTAATCCAACACGTTCGCTCTCCACGAGTACCTGTAATAAAAGAAACACAAGATTAATTACGATATAAAGATAATGAGTAATGCTGGTTCAATATTGATGTCATTTCGACCGAGTTTTAGTTTGTGTGCACTTTGATAACGTTATCAGCTAGTTTAGTAATCGTTTGAGATACTAGATTGTTTGTGTTGCTAAACTTGTTAGTTTATAATCTTTTAACAAACATAGGTAGGATTTATATCTCTGGCGTCAGATTAAGACACTTTTATTTGCGTTTTGAGGTAAAGGCTGCCTAGTTAGTCTAGTTGTTGCAAGCGCGACTGCTAAACATGAGGTCCTGGGTTCGATTTCCGAGTCAGGCAAAGTGTTATTGGGTTTTTCCAGGTTTTTTTCAGTAGCAGCCACATAGATAGGATTTGTGCTCGGCTGATGGCAATAGGCACACCTCTATGCCATGGGACTAAAATATAACTGGCGAAATATGGGTGTACTACAGTACAACTCTGCCGATCCCTACGCGGGAACAGCCGTGAATGTTATGTTTGTATGGTAATTAAAATTAGTAGAAATAGGTGTTGTAAATTATTTTCTGTAGGTAACCAATTGTATAAGGGTTAGCTACAAAGTTCTCAACTAATTATAACAAAGTATTATGGCGTTGGAAACAGCGTTAACGTAAAATAAAGTAACAATGCGCATTGCGTAATGAGAGACAGTTTGGGAATCAGGTTTCAGAGCACCATCGTAATAATCAGCCACAAATAATTGAAACTCAGAAGATTTGTTTCAATTTAACCATTGACTTGCTTCATCCACCTGGACACGAGTTGCCATGGCTGACCTGGAAGTTTTTAAATAGACTCTGGAGACAGGTTGGCCGGAACAAGGAAAAGCTGTTCAGGTGGAGATTCATAGATGACTCTCCCCTTTTTTTTGTCGTATAGGAAATCATCAAATTAACCCCCCCCGGTCTGGGCGAAGTGGAAGACATGTCAGACTTTTACTGACTAAAACCCATCCACGTTCCTTCTTTGCCCTTTGTGTTCCAGGACCTTGGTATCTCTTTCGAACAGTCCCGCAGCCCCGGAAGCCCTGGAGTGTAAATATGGTGTTGCCCCACAAACGATAGGACACTTGATATCGTGTCCTGCCTCTCCCGTTGTTTGCACATCACAGGAGCTGATGGACGCTACTGAAAGTCCCAAACTCGCGCCTTTGGGCTAACACAATTTAAATTGTCATCGATACGCTAAGAAGAAGCATTACATCATTTACATGCACTTTTGAATTATCAAAGGGTGGGACAGTCAGAAAGTTGAAGCTTTTAGATGCACCTTTAGGGTCTAATGGTCGCAAGCACGAGATTCTGGGTTCAATACCCAGGTCGGGCAGTGTTATTGAGTTTTTCCAGTGTTCTTGGGTTTTTCCTTTTCCATCAGAAATTTCTCAGTAGCAGGTTGAATTTGTGCCCGGTTGATGGCAATAAGCTCGCCCCCTATTATATGGGACCTTATTAGGTACACCTCTGCCTAATCCTTCGTTATGATGGTAATGGTGATGATGGATGAAAGCTACTTTTATTAAGGGTATAAAATATGGTTTTTCCACTTATAACATTAAAAAAATCGAACAATTAAGCAATCATTATTTTGGCTTTTTACGATAAAGCTAAGTATCATCTCAAACGTTTGTGTCTATCTATGCTTATGTCATCTTTTTTAAGTGGGTATTAAGGCATGTCGTTTTTATCTCTCTGGTATGTTAATGTCAGCACAATTATCTCCTAAACTGCTGTAGCACATAGCGTCTGACAAAAGACAATTATCTCTGTGTTTCGTTTCAGTTTTGCATAACAATAATAAAAGGAAAAAACAAGACGTTGACGTAAATTGAAACTCATTTTATATTTTGCGTAACCTTGACTACAGAATGAAAATGGGTGTTTTGAAATGAGTCTGATTTTAAGTAATTTTGGGCCGAAAATGAAAGAAAACTGGCTTTAGTTTTACGGCTAACTAACTACATAGTTTGTACAACGGCGTACTACTTACTTTATGTTACTTACTTCTTTATCTTATTCCTTTGGGTGCCAAAGACAAGGAAACGTTCGTGATAAACATTGTCTGTTTGTTGAAAATCTTTGACTCTGTCCATTGGTGTAGAGCGATATTGTGAATGAACAGAATGAATAAAGTAAGAAGCTATTTTAAGTCGATGATGAGTTTCAAAGAAATATCAAGTTTGTAAGGTAGTATCACGCCTTTTTTTTACGGATGGGAAATCATCAAATGACTTCTCCCGCTCTGGGTGGAGTGGGAGGGAGTGTCAGACTCTTTCTGACTAAAACCCATCCATGTTCCTTCATTACCCTTTGTGTTCCAGGGCCACGGTATCTCTTTCGAACAATCCCGCAGCCCCGGAACAGTCCCGCAGCCCCGGAACAGTCCCGCAGCCCCGGAACAGTCCCGCAGCCCCGGTAGTCTCACGCCAGCATCGGTGTCCCCTCCCACGCCAAACCATTAGCACAATTATGTCAAAAATAGATTCCAACATCTTATCGATAACCAATTAAGTAATCATTTTCGTTCTATATATATGGTCTAACTTTTTAAACACGAAATATTTCAAGAGTAACTTCTATAGGTCGTAAAGTCACCATAGCAACGAAAAATTTTTTTTTATCAAAGTGTATTTTTATAAAAAAAAAATTAAAATTACTTGACCCACAAAATAAATACTGTCTAAAGGTTTAAAAAGTAAAAAAAAGTTTAAAAAAGTAAACGTAAGTAAGTAAGTTTAAAGTTTGTAAAGGTTTTATGCAAAATGTCGCAAGAATATTTAGAACTATAATAATTTCGTAAAAATAAAAACATTCAGAAAAATTTTTTTTTTTTGTTGCTATGGCGACTTTACGACTTGTAGAAGTTACTCTTGAAATATTTCGTGTTTAAAAAGTTAGACCCTATATTTTTAAATAAAATATCACTCGTAACAACATTCTTATATTTAATTTGACACTATTTGTCATTTTCTTGTCGGCTTTAGTCAACGGTGGCGTGTTGGGCACGTCAACAGGTTAACTATGGCATGTCCCATGGAGTACGGGACAAACCTAAATTCTTTTGACAGATTTACCAAATTAACCTATGAATCGAATCCAGGAGCTGACCATCTTAACCATCGCAGCTTCTTTCGTGATATCTAATCATGGCAAATTCACGCATCGACACTCGAGACTCTCATTTTTCTCAAAACCTCAGAACCCTAATAATTCATCTTTTGTACAATTCATATTCAAAAGGGTACTGAACTTCTGGGAAACGTCAACAAAACAAAGTCCCTAATCAAAGGCCAACTCATGCTCAAAACACGCACGAGTATAGTTGTGAATCAGCTGATTCATACATAATCATTGTGCAAAAGTGCAGGTAGATATTGTGATTCCAAGTGCATGTTTTTGTCGGAAGAATCGTTGTAATTCTCCGAAATATTGTAAAGTGGTTTTAAACGAGATTGGTTCGAGATGGTAATCAACTTAAAATCCCCAAACGTATTAGCGGAAATTATTCTTAATGTCATACTTATATCTGTTAAACGTATTAATTAATCATCACCAGAAGGACTCACTAAAATTATTGATAATTTTAATCCGTGGTGCAACTGGGCTTATCCCAGTAGTAAACTTTCCGTTGTGCCTAATGACCTTGCTCCGTTTATTCTCTTGATATGGAGGAAGCACAGCAGAATGGAATGAAGGGAAATGATGTTTTTCGCACTCCTCCGCTTTTTCTGATTAATTATTTGCGGGATCGAAGACAGTTAATTTTTTTTCAGGGATTCGTCGAGCTTCATTGTCTTGGCGCTAATCTGGCGGTCGCCATTGATGATTTTGGCTTTCATAAGTGCAGGCCAATGGTTGGAAATAGAATAGCGGACTTGTACAAAAAAAAAACATTTTGCAAAAGAAAAACCGACACCCAAAAAATCAGAAAAAAAACTACAGAATTGGGAACCTCCTCCTTTTTTTTTGAAGTCGGTTAAAAAAGGAGTGCTCACTTTAATTTTGCCACATCAATTATTAAGACTTGGTATTCCTCCACCAGCCAGGGAAAGGCAATAACGTGAAACAACAGTTACCCACCACGAAGCATTAATTCAAATGGTCATTCATACATATTAACTAACTCGTGTAATGGCGGAGAGTACCTGTGTTTAGTTACGGCGAACAGATAGAGAAAGATGCTTATTATGTTACCGTGCAGAACTGGAAGTGGATGTTTTGGAAACTGTCTGAAGAAAACGATAAAACAGTATTTCGCAGGCTTTGATCCTAACCAGTAATCGTGACATGATGTTTTTTTGGCGAAACTTAAAAAAAGGCTTGTCTTTTTTTTATCAAGTTTTCTGTCATGTATCTCAAAAACACTAAACACAATGGGTTTAAAAATACCTTTAACGAAGCTGAAAGGCACTTGTTCTCCTCGTCATTGCGATATTTTTTTGTTCTAGACCGTAGTTCTAGTTACGCATATATTGGGGGTTAAAGTTCACAACAACAAAACTTTTTCACAACTTTTTTATACAGGTTTTTAATGTAATAACTTTATTTTAAATACCTCCACGACCCCCGTACTATATTCAATTCGTATCAGCAGAATGTTTCGAGTGCTTTACATGGAGTCCTGCAAAACGTGATTTTTCACCGCAAAACAAAAAGTCGTTTCCCAGCAATGATATCTGCATAGAGTTACTTAGTTTGATGTACAGAATGCTTGGTTGAAGGCTTCATGAAGGGTCCGTTTACGCTTTGTATATCGGTTTAGTTTTTTATTGATTTCAAACTCTATCGATTCTATTCAGGACGAATAAGTAGTAGTCATTTCTCAAACGGCCACCACCGCCAGTTGCACACTTGCACTGCAGCCCCACGCTCTGTTTGTCCGCATTTCTACGCGAGGTCGCGCGCACTGGTTCAAGGCTGCGTGGTTATAACTAAACGGATTTGTACGCACCCGCTATGTCTGCGCACGCGCATCTGGTTGATGTACGAGGAAATTTTGGAAGTGGTGGAGAGAGTTGAGAGTTGTGAAGAGGCAATAGACCACTAGTAGGCCTAGAGATGTGGCAGTCAGTTTCAAAACGAAGATTTTCATTAAGCTTTTTGGGAGCTTACGCTTGTGCAAATAATAACAGCCGCTTGGGGTTGATCTTTAGGTTAAGCCGCGCATGCCTAGGTTGGTCCGTTGATGGTGGCCACCCCTTACATATCGAGCTTCCTCCGTGCCTCGGAAAGCACGTTAAGCCATTGGTCCCGGCTGTCATTTGTAGTCGTTACAAGTAATAAGTAAGGGGTATCGTTTTACTCAGTACTAACTGGGTTGTGGAGGTCAGATAGGTAGTCGCACCATGTAAAATACCCGCAATATAATAATTAACACTGAAAACGGAATTATTTACCATGTTTACTGTTTGTTTTGAGTTCCCGATATTTCGGCGCTGTTGCAAGTATTATAACGATTATAGAAAAGTCAAAATGTATTATATTGAGATATGCTATAGAAAACTTTACTTGAATACCGTTGAAAGATGTTGTAGAAATGCGAAATACTTCGAAGAAAATTTGCAATGTTCTCTTATCGAAGTGTGCCATTGCATCTTTTCAGAGCCGGAGTGAGCAAGTTATATTACCGCATTTATTCGCTGGTGATTTTTAACGTATATATCGATAGTTTTTCTTTTGATTTTTCAATAGCGCAGGCTGCACTGGCGCCTATTTAGTAGTGCATGACGGCGGCAACGAACTAAATAACCTTTTTGGAATCAATGAATCTTTAAAATTGACCTCAATATCCATATTGCATATCAAGGGGATTAGCTAAACTGGTAGCCGCTGCAAGATGCATCAAACGCATCACAAATGCATCTTTGCATCTACTCTTTGATATTATATTCTTTCTTTGATATTTGATTTGATATTATTTTTATTTTAGATATTATTTTTAAACAAGGCCGAAAACACTTTTTTTTCTTTATCGTACTTGACAACTAGGTATGTCGATTTTAGGTATCACTTAAAAAAACTAACCGCGCCATGTTTTTTGACGTAAAAGCGTCATTTGAGTGTCAAAAATTCCTTGTAACTCTGTAGGACAATGCCCTGATTGTCAACAAATCCCACAAAAACACGGAAGCAAGTCATCTAATTAATTCCGTCCACATCTCTCTTACGGCCACATTACAAGGTCACCCCAAACGTGTGACCTTGTGTCTTATCTATGGTCTGACGTCACGGCCTTGCCAACATGGCGGTGATAACGTTCCAATTTCAAACGCATATTATTTATGCATGAAACGGCTCTGTGACGATGAAGTGTGACAAAAGGACGAGTACCTACTGAGGCATTATAGTTTACGGATTTTTAACGTCTTTTTTTTGGGCTTATCGGTGCTAGCTAGCTGCAAATAGTTGACTTTTTCTAGAAAACTAGTGTCAATATGATTGTATTATGATTAGAACTAGGATAACTAAGAACAAAATAACGGGCTGTATTCATCTATCTGAAGGACAAGGAATGATCGATAAGAAGGTAATTGATCACGACAAGACGCTTGCACATAAAGTGTTGACGATTTAAGAAGAAAATAAAGGGTTTCCGGACTAACCAGAGTTCGTGTTTAACAAGGATGATGAAGGATGTATCGAACCTTCGGGTCGTGGTGACCCGAAGGTTCGATACATCCTTGCCGTCACTAAATCTAAATCGATATCATAAGTAATTTATTCAAGTTAAGCCGAGAATCAGCAATTTTTGGATCGGCAAAATCACATAAAACAGTCCACAAAACGCTCCCCCCCTTCGTCTCTTCCTAGTGTTTTACTTGGGTTGGATATCTCAAAGATAGTAAACAGTAAGGTTGCAGCTGTATGTAGCAATATCATAAAATCAGCTTACAAACATCATAAATTACCTAAATGTATAGAAGAGGCAATCTTAAAATGGCGCCGGTGACTGAAAAGTTGTGTGGAAATCGGTTGTCTTGGTATGGGGATATGATGTGGAGGAATAAGGAGAATGTCGTGAGGAAAGTTTTGAGTATGAATGGGGATGGTATAAGAGTAGAGGAAGACCAGAGAAACGATGGATGGACTGTGTGAAGGATGACATGACTCGAAAGGAGGTGACTGCTGAGATGACGAATAACAGCGAACTATGGAAGAAGACATGCTGCGCCGACCCCAAATAAATTGGGATAAGGGCCGGAGAATGATGATGTATAGAACAGTCTAGAAAACTGTTATGGAGGAAAAACCTTTGACAATCGTCTTCAAGGTAAAGTTTTTCGAATTTTCCTTTATTTTTCCTGCCTGCTGCCTTTTGAGGCACTTTGAATGTGACTTCCTCTTAAACGTCCGTACTCTTTGTCATCAAGATATTTGTCTGCGGAAATCTTTACGAAGAAGTGGCTAAAAAAGGTTTCCTCTGTTTGTTTGTTTAAGTAATTTTCTAGTTGTTTGGCAGTCATTTACAAACCAAGTACATTTTAGTGAAGATAATTCATTATGTGAGTAATTTTCAGTTACGGAGTTTAGAATTGCTGCTTGTATTGATCACTCCGGTATTGAGCTTTTCCATAGAAAGGTATAGGTGCTGGACTGGCAATGGCAGTTTGCAAATAGATTGTACTAGTTCACAGCTTTTATTTCATTTTAAGTATTTTAAATTATTAATGACTAAGGAACAGGTTCCCACTGATGGGACACAGGCCTCCTCTCTAAGAGAGGGAATGGGCTATAATCCACATTGCGGGCCGCGTGCGGGTTGATAGATGTCACACGTCTTCAAATTTTTGGTTCTAGGACATGCCGGTTTCCTCACGATGTTTTCCTTCACCGTTTTAAGAGCATGATGAAATAAATTACATAAAGTAATGCGCCTACCCGGGGTCGAACCCACGGCTTACTGCTTGTAAGTCGGGGCCGCTACCACTGGACTACCACTGCTCTAATAGGCCACCACTGCTCTAATGGGCCACTACTGCTCTCCTGGGCCACCACTACTCTAATGGCACACTACAGCTCTCCTGGGCCACCACTGCTCTAATGGGCCACTACTGCTCTAATCGGCCACTACTGCTCTCCTGGGCCACCACTGCTCTAATGGGCCACCACTGCTCTCACCAATACTTACCTAATTGCATTAATTTCGTTTAGTTAAAAAGCAGCTAATTTATCGATCAGCATAATAAATTATGCTCAAAATAGCAACGACAGCAGTTTTCCACATAATTTAAAAAAGACACAAGACAATTTCGAAAAAAAAAAACAAAATAAATGTAAACGAGCAATGTTCAAAAGAAATTCAATAAAACTGCCAACAAAATGATTCACCATACAATTACCCCATTTAAGGAGTCATTACTTCTGTTAAACACTAATTAAAGACATCTAAATGATTAATTAATTACTGATTACAAAGTAGTTCAATGTCGTATTTACAAGGCTTCTCTCCGAAGAGGTTTTATTCAATTATGGCGGGTTTTAAATCGATAGTTTTTAAATGGCGTGTGCTTCTGAAGCCTTAGAAATGCATTGGGGTCGGGGGTTTCACCCTTAGCGTGTCTTTGTCGTGTTATTTATTGGATATCTTTAAAGTATTGTTATTTTCAAGCCAGTGCCACGATATGTAATATTGTTTATGGCCATCTTCGGAACAACCACATTTCGCCAGTTATGTTTAAGTGTCATGTAATAGGGGCGATCCCTTTGCCGTCAAAAGGGCATAAATCCTCACTCCAAGATGCTATTGAGAAATTCCTGATCCAATTTTCCTTAGGCCGGCCTGGGAATTGAATCTAGGTCCTCATGCTCAGCAGTAGTTAGTACTAGCACTATTAAGCAATCCTTTCGATGAGTTGATAATAGTACTATGGGTATGGTATACCTCTGCCTAACCTTTCGGTTATAACAGGCATGATGTTATGGAATCCATCCATCTTCTCTTTGTTCGGACGCTTCTCCGTAGCGTAGTTTTCGTCACAAGTGTCGCTCGCTACGCTGCGTCTTATTCTGTATAAACATCGGCCTGCCTTTTCCCAACTTCGTTGGGATCAGCCTCCAGTTTTACTGGATGCAGCTGAATACTAGTATTCTAAATGGAGTGACTGCCTATCTGACCTCCACAACCCAGTTAATACTGGGTAATACGATACCCTTTGGCTACCAGTAACGACTGTCAACAAACAACATAAAAAAAAACCACACAAACACACAAATGACAGCCGGGACCAATGGCTTAACTTTCTTTCCTAGGCACGGAGGAAACTCGGTATGTAACGGAGAAGATCAACCCGTGCGGCTGTTATTATTTAGCCACGAACTCCTTTTTTATGTTGAACTAGCGGCCCGTCCCGGCTTCGCACGGGTGGATATTTATTTTCCCCTAATTCCCCCCCCCAATTTTTTCTAGCAATAAATATAGCCTATGTTACTCAGGGTAAATGTAGCTTTCTAATGGTGAAAAAATGATTGAAATCGGCAGATTAGTTTTTGAGTTTATTCATTACAAACATACACACACACAAAAATACAAATCTTTCCGCTTTATAATATTAGTGTAGATAATAAAATTATATTAAAACTGTTATCTCTAAAAACAAAATAAAAAATACTCTATTCTACCAGCGTCAATGAATGTCAATGTCTGCAGCACGTGCTATGCTGGCCGCTGGGTGTTAATGACTTTAATGACAATGGTACGTCAACGTTAATCATCATTATTGTTATTCTGTGTGACGTCTGTATCTGTGTGTACCGTTTCGGTGATTTTAATTGGGTCATTAAGTATGCCGTGCACAATGGTTAAGACTCGTTAAGACGTAATAGCTAGAGATGGGCTGACTATGACTTTGGCCAACTAGCCGATTAGTCGGTTGCAAAAAGGCCGACTAATCGGCCGACTAATTGGGCATCAGTAATGTCCGTGCCATTTCATTTGCAGCTGAGTCGCTCGCATTAAGTAGGTAGTACATCGTATAACGTATACGCTCGCACCCGCCGTGCGGTCATAGTAATTCTTAATTTATTTTCTACTAAGAGTTGAAATTATATTTTGCTTGATTTAAATTCAATAATTGACTACCAAAGATTTATGTTTCCTGGATAATGAAACAAACAGTAAGGCTGCTTATAAAATTATTAAAAATAAAGATCATAATTTCATTTCAAATACAACGACTAGTCGCCGACTACAATATGGCCGGATAGTCGGCTTCTAGTCGGTACATCTCTAGTAATAGCTAAAGCCGAGAGGTGCGGTCAACGTTTGGTGATGACAATTATCTGTCCCCTTGAAAATGATTTCAAAATAAATAATAATTAAAATAAATAATTTATAAATATTTGTTATGCGTTGTATGTTTATTGTATTTCTTTTGTCATTTTGTATGATGCACGTCATGTCCCTGCGACAAATAAATATTTTTTTCTTTCTTTTTCTATTTCACGAACTGTTATGTTAAAGGCAACTAAGGCTATACAACAGGTAGATCAAAATCCTGTAAATTGGTGATCTGCACAAAAACAAACTGGATAAGCCAGAGTAGGATTCACCCACCTTGCCGGTTCCTTCTCATAGCCCTTTTATTCTTTTTGAGGTACAGAAACTTTAAATAGAGTCCCAAAACCAAAAGCGGAGTGCAAGCGGCAATCGCTTTTAAATCATTGATAGAATGTGACACTGTCTGAGCGCCCCGGTCGCTTGATAAAGACAAATTAATACCAGTCAAGAATTCACTTTCAACGTTATTGGCGATTGGAGTATCCTATCTGTAGTCTGAAACAGGGTTGTTGCGAACATCAGCATCAGCATCAGCATCCGCTGATCTTCAGCATCATTTTCAACATCAGCATCAGCATCAGCATCCGCATTGATCGATGCTGATTATTAATGCTGATTATTAATGCTGAAATTCGAGTCGTGACAAGACCGCAGAGAGGATTATATCACGTGTAGTTTTTGCCTGCGACTTTGACCAATTAAAAGATCGTCTGCGGGGATTGTGATTGCAAACAAACACAAACTTGTCTCATTACGTTAATTTGTCACGCGTGAAAGTTTTTGTTTTTTTTTCCGTAAACTGTCGATTGTTATACGTTGAAAAGTGGAATATGGACGTATTTTAAATTAAGGAGTCAAGAAACTGCAAACTGCAACTTATGTAACAAGGATTATTCACGCAAAGACCGTACTAATACGGACTGATTTTACTTTTTCCCTGTTTTTTTAAGAAAATAATTAAAATCAGCATCAGCATCAGCATCCGCTGATGTCAATGATAAAAGATCAGCATCAGTATCAGCATCCGCTGATGTGAAAAAAATATGCATCAGCAACAACCCTGGTCTGAAACACTAATACTACACCTCAAGAATGCCCATGAATGGCACGAGCCACTGTTGAACACGATTACATAACGACCGATGTCAGGTCAGTATCAGATGCGTTGACCACTAGCATTGACATTCCGAGTATCGTCTTACTTTTACGAGGTTACTATGGAAATATTCTGTGATGCATTGATGACTTTTGACTTGAATTCTACACAGTGTAAACAGATCCTTCACGAAGCCGTCAACCAAGCATTCTGTACATCAAACTAAGTAACTCTACGCAAAAATTATTGATTGGAAACGTCTTTTTTGTTTGGGGTGAAAAATCACGTTTTATGGTAGGACTCAATGTACAGCACTCAAAACATTGTGCTGATGGATGGATTGAATAGTATGGGGTCGTAGAGGTGTTTAAAGTAACAATCTTACATTAAAAACATGTATTTAAAAATATCTTCTGGAAACGTTGGAACTTTGACCCCCAATATCTCCGTAACTAGAAGGTTCCCAGGTACGGTCTAGAACAAAAAAAATGATCACAATGACGGGGAGAACAGTTGCCTTTCGGCTTCGTTAAGGGTCTTTTTACACCCTTTATAATGTACACCCACATTTTGACTGACTTCATCATACTGAGTCCTCTGTTATAGGTAACGACGACGCTGTTAGGGTAGCGAAGCTTTGAACCAACGAAATATAAAATACTGTTGTGTCAGCAGCACCAAGAAGTTCCGGTTAAGCAGACGCCACAACTGCGAGATGCCATTAAAAAAAACTGCCAGCAACACTAGGAAGAAGTTATGTACAGCTGGTTGATCCTACAGCATGCGTAGCATGACCACCGTAGAAACAGGTTACGGGTTTTAAATGACAGATTGTGAAAAGAAATCTGTCATTTTGTCGACATAATCTGTCATTTTGTCGATTCTTCCGTCAAAGAAACCCGTTTCTACGGTGGTCATGCTACGCGAGCTGGTCCAGCCGGGTAAACAAATCTAGAATCGGGATGCTAATAAGCATTCCCTTATGAGATACCTCAATAAAACTTCACCCAATTGCCCAACTTTGTTAATGAACCCAGAAGGCAAAACTAAGCAGCAGAGCCTGCGACCACCAATGTTGCTGTATCATTGTCGTCAGATTATTTGATAAGATCAAGGAAGCCTAGAAACCTACTGACAGTGAAAGTAAACGAACACCAACTATGCGAGCAATACTTTAGCTATCCCATGCGGCGTTGCCCCAACACAACGGCTTCTAATAAAAAAACTACCGCAATAATTCATTTAAACCTCATATTACAATCCAATAACTTCTTCTATTGTTTTAATCTCCCCCAAAAGGCGTTTAAGTCTAGAATCACGAGCTTCCAACACGCGGGTAACTGTTTGCAGTCCACAGTTAGGTGAGAATGGGACGGAGATACGGGGAAGTGGTGCGGGAGAGAAGGATGGAGATACGAGCGATCAATTTGTGCATGCGCAAGTGGAGTGTGAAGTTTTCGTAGGGCTGTCGGGGATTGGTTTATTGGTTTAGATTTATTTTATAGATTACCTAAACGACAAATATATCTTCAGTTCAGATAGGGAGTCGCTCCATGAAAAATACTGGTATACAGCTGCTTGTGGTTAGACTGGAAGCCGACTCCAACATAGTTGGGAAAATTATAGGCAGATGATGGAGTAAATATTGATCTTTATGTAGTGTTATGTGGTACTGCAAACATTTGAGGACATAGAATAATGAGGAGATCAGAATTGACGATAAAGTAAGATACTTTAAGAGGTTTAAAGACGTTTACAAAGAAATGAAGGAGCTTACATAAAAATTGTTTTAAACCCAGAAAATGAAATACTTATGACTGCATTAGCGAGCGGAGTTCGCATAGGTGAATTTTAGGCCAAACATATTTTGGCTATACACTAAAAAGAAAAAAATACAATTTCTTATAACGAATGCATAGTCCAAACAAGGCGGGATTACATACTTGGTACATAGTTGGTTTGAATATAATTAAAAAGGCTTCGCTATCATTAAAAGGTAACTACCTATCTTCAACTTTCTGATTAACAGCCCGACTCCATAACAATTCAAAAGTACATGTAAATGGATTAACTGAGTTTAATTTTGAAAGTAACTTGGAAAACGTTTTTGCCACCCTATCATTTTACCTCGTGACTACCAAAAAAATCAAAAACATCAGCAGTATAGCCGTAACCTCACGCGCCACCCCTCACGTAAACTTGATCGTGCATGACGCATCGCACACACCGACAAGCACACACACACACACACACACACTTTACTTCCTGTACCTTTATGGTGTCCCCTTATGGAACGACTTAACTCTTGTCTTGCTCAGTAGGATCTGTATGTCTTTCTGCCTGTTCTATAGAATTTTCTTGGCTATTGATTGTGGGTTGCGAATCTGTAGTACTGGTTTATTGAATTGTATTGTAAGCACCGTTTCGGTTTTTATTTTGTTTTAGGCTGCCTTTTGGTCTATCTTTTTTGTACTTGTTCTAAAAGCTCCGTCAGTTTTGTTGAAGTTCTTTCTAAGTATTAAACGGGCTATTATATTCGTAGTTTGGCTCTGTCTAAAAAGGGAGAACTATAATTTAGATGTTGGCTCTCAATTTTTTCTAATAATTTGATGGAGCTCTATTCAGGCTTGTCAGGTGATACCGTCATTATGATGTTGTAGGCAGGATGTCTGTTTTGGTTAGTAGTGTTTTCATTTTGGGTTCTTGTTCTTCGTATCTCTGGCACGACAAATTTTATATTTTGTTAGCCCAAAAGTTCGTTCCTCTAGTTCCTCTTCCACTGTGTCGTCGGTGGCAGCACAAAGGTCACTTCGGCTGCATGTTTTTGGGCTAAGAGGGCAGAGTAGGAGGTGGAGCATATTCTTACATTGATGAAAGGAATTAATCCAGTGAAAGAATCGGCACGATAAGCTATTATTAATTGAAAGCACTATAAAGAGACACAAGGTAACGAAACGTTTACAAGACGTTGTAGAAGACAAACGCATTGAAACCGATTGTGATTTGCCTAGGCTCTCTGGTAGTAACAACCATGATAATTGGATAATGGTTTCACCAGAACATGAACAAACAGACTACACCGAGCTAGTATAAAAAGAGAGTGATTATCTAATCAAACCCAGATCTGCAGCTGATCAATTAACTCCTATACTCAGTACCTACTAACACAATAATTTCACAGTTCCATTGCGCTAAAGAATGGCGCTCTCTGCCTAAATTTAAATGGTAATGGTAATAAAATCACTAGACCGCGCGGAGTCATGAAGGGTAAAATTATAAAATACTCTTTTTGATTTCATATTCACGGTGTAATTGAGTGGTCCTCGGCTGCCGAGCGTGGTGAATGGAGTCATGTTCGTGTCTCTCGGTATTAGATTGTGGGACGAAATGTAACATCACGGTATACCCAAGAGTGGCAGAAGTGTCCATTCCACATTTGTCCAGGTTTGATTCTCAGGTATAGGTCCCGTCACGTAAAAAGAACGCTGACTGCTCAAATAAACTTTTTCATTTTTTTTATTCCAGCCTTTTCCAAAGTACTAAGTAGCTAGTACAGTACCTATTACGATTCTACAATGAAACAGTTATACTTATATTATAAAACAATAGCTTAGTACTTTAGGACGGTATTGTATAACGTGCGCAAACACATCCCCTTCACTGTCGCTCAGCGTTCTTTTTACATGACGGGACTTATAATATGGGGGAAGAACGGGGTACTTTTTAGAATTCCGTAGGTAATGCTGACTGAACTCAACTGATGAGCTTTGGGTCTTGAGTTCAGTCTCGGGTCCGATAACACACATAACAGAACATCACGCTTGCAATCCCCGAAGGGCAGAGGTGTACCTAATAGGACACCACAATAGGACCCAAATTTCGCCAATTTTGTGTAAGCCCCATGTAATAGGGGGCGAGCCTTGCCTTCAACTGAGCACAAAACGAAACTCCGTGGCTGCTGAACTTCCTGATGAAAAAACCCAATAACACCGGGTCGGGGCGGATAACAGATGTTTTAGATCTTTTTCAACATTTTCAAGGAGACAAATAATTACCATGAAAACTCGCTAATCCACCAGCTCTTGACTTTAACCATTACTGACATACTACGTCATAACGAGTCTTAACCATTGTGCACAGCATACGTAATGACCCAATTAAAATCACCGAAACGGTACGCACATAGACAGACGTCACATAGAATAACAATAATGATGATTAACGTTGACGTACCATTGTCATTAAAGTCATTAACACCCAGTGGCCAGCATAGCACGTGCCGCAGACATTGGTATTCATTAACACAGGTAGAGATAAAAAAAACATTACAGGGTACCGTATTACCCAGTACTAACTGGGTTGTGGAGGTCAGATAGGCACTCGCTCCATGTAGAATACTGGTATTCAGCTGCATCCAGTTAGACTGGAGGCCGATCCCAATAAATAACAATACTACCAACTTACTACTTAAGTAACAATTAAGTTAACTTAAGTATTTATTAAGGCACATTTATCGCATTGGTTAGCTGTAATGGTAGATGTAAGTCGATAAATAAATAAATTTGGGAAAAGGCAGGCCGGTGATGATTCAGAATAAAACACAGCGTAGCGAGCGACACTTGTTGCGAAAATTACGCCACAGCGAAGCGTCTGAACAAATAAAAGATGGATGAGTTCCATAACATCATGCCTGTAATCCCCGAAAGGTAAGGCAGAGGTACACCATAGCTATAGTACTGTTATCGTCTTTCCTAGGACTCATCCAACTGACTGCCTCTAACACTTGTATCTTTAGTTGAGTTAAAGTAATTACTTGACTTTAAGTGATTACTTATGCAACCATTTTTGTGCAATAAACAAGAATTTGAACTTTGTTGTGGAGGTCAGATAGGCAGTCACTCCATGTAAAATACTGGTATTCAGCTGCATCTGGTTAGACTGGTGGCCGACCCCAACATAGTTGGGAAAAAGACTGTGCAGATGATGAAACAAGAATTTGAACAAAGTAAGAAACGTCAAAGAAAGCAGAACTAAGAATTCTTACTTTTTACAGTTCTAACTTCAAGAAATTACTAAACAACAGAATAAAGACCGTATCTTAAGTAATTAGTTTTACTCAAGTAATCACTTTGACTTGTTTATAGATACATGTGTTAGTGATGTAGTCATAACTGTGCTGAAGTTCTTAGTGGTTGTCTGGAGTCTCTTAATCGAAATAAACGTGCAAGAAAAAAAAGATTATGGATGGACGATGATTTTATTGGTATGTCAGAAGTACTGTGAGAGGAATTTATGAAAGTATTGTTAACCTTCTTTTATTTATGATTTCACTTCTTTTGCAGTACTTTGTTATTTTGTATTTATTTTAATGTGTTATAATTGTCTCTTTTATTTTTATAATTTTAGTTACTTAAATTGGTTGTAAATACAACCGTTGTAATTAAATAAATAAATAAATATTCTATGGTACATAAATTAATATGGTACATAATACGAAACATGGATGTACTGTACACCTCCACCAACTCCTTCATAAGAAACTAGAGTATGTAGATTCAATATTATCTACAGAATACATGCGTACGCTACGACTCCATATATCGCTACTAAGTACTCTAGATTCCCATAAGATCTTCACTATTAATTAGCAAGTTTATGTTACCGTTTAGTGAAGACTAACCTCACGGCGAGGTCGCAGGCGCAGCGCAGTGCGTACAGCTAGTGATTTTCGGTGTTAAGGCTAAACGAATTCATTCAGGCTAGGCTGAAAATTAGATTATTATGGAACAGTTGGTTTATGATACACTTTTGCACTACTTATACGTAGTATTTCATTTACTTTCTTTTTTGTTGCCCTTTAACGTTAATACCCGTGATTCTGTCTTCTTTTCTATTTCACCTATCTTATAAGTTTGTATAATCGACCTCGTAAATGTTTTTGTCATCTTTTACGAGAATTTCCAGAATGTTGTTAATTAAGCGTAAGTGACATTCAACCTTAGAGTGATAATTACAGGATTGCTTATAACTTATTGATTTACTATTTCTTGTTTCTGTCTTTCGGTGTTGGTATATTTTATTAATTTTTCCTTACTTAAAATAATCTTCACATGAACTACGAACGCTGTCGTCTCCCTCTTGGAGTTGGGCGTTAATAGCTGCGACACAGTTTTAAACTAATACAGCTATTTACGTACGCAATTATTTTGTGAAATGTGTTTTTGTTCCAATAAAGATATTTGATTTGATTTGAACTAACACTGTCACCGGGAAATCTTCCGTGTTTATAAAATTATTCTGAGCTCCCGATATTTCGACGCTGTTGCAAGCGCCATGATCGCGGGATGACTGGAGAATGCATGCTAAATAAATTGTTAGGTCCAGACAAGTCTGTCTACCCTCTTTCGTTGTCTCCTTTAAATGTTTTCCCGAATCCAGAACTTTCTATCCCCAGTTACTGTGACTAGCTTCAGTTTACATCTAAGTGAAAACAGTGCCAAGTAGCACCTGACTGACAATGAAAGTCAATGTAACTGTCAACATGAGTAGCTTTCCAACCAAACAATACTGAACGCTTCCCATAACAACTGATCGCGATCGCTATTATAGATCGAGTTGCGGTCGCAGTTGCTAACGTGTGACAAGCTGGTTTAATGGAATTATCATTGTTGGAACACGTTCATTTTGGACTATGGAATATCTAGGCAAAAGGTTAGGGAAATTGTTGTGACAACAGTCATCAATTCATAATCCTATCCTCATCATCTTCCTGCTCTTATCCCATGTTACTTGGGGTCGGCGAAACACGTTTTTTTCTTCTATTCCCCTCTGTCAACCGTCACGCTATCATTTACTTACTCCTTTATCTTTCATATCATTCCTCACACAATCCATCCATCATTTCTTTGGTCTTCCTCTCCCTCTCCATCCATCAACGTTTATATTTATATAATTCATAATCCTATCCTACTTAATATTATAAATGCGAAAGTTTGTGAGGTTGTATGGATGTCTGGATGTTTGTTACTCTTTCACGCAAAAACTACTGGCCGGATTTGGATGAAATTCGGCACACAGATAGTTTATAACCTGGATTAACATATAGAATACTTTTTGTCCCGGTAGTACGATCCCGTGGGACAATTACTGATTTCCAAGCGGGAAAAGTCGCGGGCATTAGCTAGTATAATATAGTTTTGGTTTTGCTATTATATCCTATTTGATACCAATCCTAGACAATGGCTGTTCTCTATTATTTCTATTTGGGTGTTCTTATTATAACTATTGAAACTTTAGTTTATTTCTGTTTTCTTTATTAATTCAGTCTATTTTCATAAAAAGAGGAAAGTAGACGAAAAACGGTCAAAAGTTTGCAATATCCACTAAATTTCATCGGAGGAAAATGGTCCCCACAAGAGTACAACTGCTAAAGACACAATTATAACTTTTGATGATCTGTTTAAAACTTATGAGAAGTTCTAAGAAATCAAAATTATGCCAGTAACGCATCAAGATAATATTACCAACATCTTGTGCATCATTAAAATAAATCAAAGAAGGCTGTTCAAGAAAGTACATCGCAGTGATATAACATCGGAGGCAGTGTTTGTGTTTGTATAGTCAGAGCCACGAGTACAAGGTCAGAGTGAGGACGTCTCCCAAGCGTGACGGGACGCGACGCACGGAGCCAAGTGCACGCTTTTGAAAATCATTGTAGTTTGCGTTGTCATGGTAATGTTGGAGACTTGGAGGTAAAGACTTTTTTGACTGTGAGTTTTGTTTGTTTCGTTGACTTTTTTGACACCGACGCGACGTCCGAAAGTAAGGTTATTTTCCACTTTTTGGTGTATTTTTTTTGGAAGTCGGTTATTTTTTTTTGCAAAGTTAGTTGTGGGATCAAATTTTACATTGCAACTAGCAAATATTAGCACATCGTCCACATAGACGTAGAAGAAAAATGCATAATTATAGAGGATGACTCATAAAATATCTAAGCATAGTTAATACAATTTAGGTATATGGGACTACCGCGCCAGCTTCCTCTAGCAAATGAGGACTACCACTTAAATCGGCCCAGTACCAGTATCAGTATCAACATCAAGAAGAAATCGGTGAACATAAATGAAAAAAAAGTGCAAAATGCTGGTGGAATAAATGACCTCCTCATTTTTTAGAAGTCGGTTAAAAATATAAAATATAATATTAGAAGGCACAATAGATGGACTGTTGTTTCTAGTGAAGTATTTGTAAAAAGCTGTTCTCGTATTGGCTCGTTGTAAGAATATTAGCTTGTTAACAAGCTGGGCTAACAAACGGTCCAGTGTGTTCCATACTACGTGACTTATTTGGAAAACAAACACAGCACGGAAATCACGAGTTTCCACAACAATCACTCACTTAGTAAGTCCCATATGAACGTCTGTTAGAAACACATCACTATTAAAAAAGGCAATCAAATTCTTTTCACTTAATAATCGTTACTCGTGGAGGCTCTTATTAAGCGTCATATTTAAACGGTTCCAAGGATCCAAAGATCAGAGGATAATAATAATACACAATTTATTCAACAAATTGCCTATAACACAGAAGTCAAGTTCGAGATCAAAACAATATTACTAGTAATATCCCATGCATTATCATCAACTAATTTAATGATACAGAGTAATGACGGCGTGGCCACGACCTACACGATCAACGACATGAGCGTTGCGACAGCGACGATGGAGAAATCAAATTAAACAAAATTGCCAATTTTAATAAAAAAAACAATTGAAAACAAGGAAATAAGTAAGGCACGCGCGTCCAGGAAGGGCCCGCAAGGGCCGATGCCTGTCGGGGCTGTGGGACTCTTCGAAAGAGATACCGCGGCCCTGGAACACAAAGGGCAAAGAAGGAACATGGATGGGTTTTAATCAGTAAAAGTCTGACAAGTCCAGAGCGGATGGGGTTATTCGATGATTTCCCATCCGACAAAAAAAAAAAGATACGCGCGTCTCGCTGTCGTAAACCGGGTGTAACACCTCATGCAGCATTTCGTGCCGCAAGTCGCATCGCAAATAGCAACACCTGAGGTCCTGAACGGGGTGTAACATCCCATGCAGCGCGCATCATCTAATTTAATGATTACAGAGTAATAACTGTGTGATCACAGTCACGCGCGGCTGCTCCACAAATGATGGCGACCTTGTGGTACGCTGTGTTTTTATGTCAACCATGATGATTGCTAGGCAGAGGCGGGTTGAGTGTTTTTGTGGTAGTTATGTCATGGTGGCTCGGTTTGTTGTTGTTGAAGAGTTTTGTGAACGCCTATCATTATCTGTTAAGAATTATTGGGTATCTTCTTTAATATTTGTGTTGTCAATTTTGAGACACAACCGTTTTCGATTATCATCATCATCATCATCATATCAGCTCGGAATCACCCACTGCTGGTTATAGACTTTCCCTCTTTTCTGTCACACTTCCCGGTTCTGTGCGTCCCGTATCCAGGTGTTTCCCACGACTTTGACGATATCGTCAACCCTACGAGCTTTAGGACGGCCCTGATTTCTTTGGCCAAACCTTGGCCACCACTCGGTCAAAGCCTTGCTCAATCGCCATCTCCGCGTCTAGCCAGATGTCCTGCCTTTTCGATTATGCCGTCTGCATAAATTCGCCTTTACACAAATATAAAATAATTCCTTTTTCCTATTACAGTAGTCAGAAATTATAAAAACACCACCTGCTACGATCCTAACAATCTGTTCACCTCGTCCACATTCATACATCTGGTCATACACTCACTGGTTGAGAGTACTTCGCACCTGATCTGTCTGAAGAACATGAACAACAGAGTTAGTGTATGTCTTTCTAGGGCGTCTCCTCCCGACGCGGCGTTGCCATAATATCATATTTATAATGTTGCCCACAAAAAAGCTTTGGTTTCGCTAAAAGTTTAGCAGTAGTAGCGGAGGAGCTCGTGGCTAAATAATAACAGCCGCTCGGGTCGATCTTTAGGTTAAGCCTTGCTTGCCTAGGTTGGTCTGTGGATGGGTGAAAACCCATTACATACCGAGTTTCCTCCGTGCCTCGGAAAGCACGTTAAGCCGTTGGTCCCGGCTGTCATTTGTAGATCTTTGACAGTCGTTACAGGTAGTCAGTGGCCCAAAAAGTCTGACAACCAGTCTTACCAAGGGGTATCGTAATACCCAGTACTAACTGGGGTGTGGAGGTCAGATAAGCAGTCGCTTCATGTAAAATACTGGTCTTTAGCGGCATCGGATTAGACTGGAAGCCGACCCCAACATAGTTGGGAAAAGGCTAGGCCGATGATGAGTAGTAGCGGAAAATCAGTTCCTAAATTTTGATTCAACAATAAGTCACCAGTATCTTTCTACTGCTTGATTGAACATCATAGCACCCTTTCTCACAGTCTAGTTTAAAAAAATTCCTACTGCACGTACAACTCTCAAATTGGCATGGAAGAAACACTTAATTATTAGACCGATATAACAGTAAATTAGATGCTAATTAGGTGTTGATTTGTCATAGACACAATTGGGAGTTGCCATTCTATCAGCGATAATGATGATGGGAAAGTTAAAATAAAAATAATAAAAAATAAAACGAACAGTGGGTGACTAACTAGTAACTACTATTTTTTATATTTTTAAATGTTTTTTTATTTAATTTTTGTTAATAAAAATATTTAAAAATGTAATTAGTAAATAAGAAATATGAATAAAGGAAATAAAAAATAAAATGAATTAAAAAAAAAAACCATTAAAAAGTGGAAAATAAAACTTTCGCAAGTCGATGGCAAAAAAGACAATGCAACAAACAAAAGACACCGACACTGAAAAAAGTTTTTATTTTACCCTTTTTAGTTGTGGTATCTCACACAAATCCTTGCCAAGTATCACTTTTGCATTATAACCAGAAGTCATAAGAACATCATCCACATAGACGAAAAAGGAATTTCATATTATAGGGGATAAATCGGTTAGAAGTCGGTTAAAAACGTTTCAGAATTGTTGTCTTTTTCATCGTCGGCGTTCCCGCAATGCTAAGGACCGAGACCACATACGACGCGTCTCCAAACTATGCGGTCTTCTGCTGTCTGGACCACTTGGTACCAGCTTCGTCTAACAGCCTTCTTGGTTACATCTGACCATACAGCTGGTGCTCTGCTTTGAGCGCGTTAACCTTCCACCCGGACCAGTATCCAAAGCCTTTCCTAACATTGATATAAGCTCCCGAAAAGGTGATGTCAATTTCTTTGAAACTTATGGTCGCTTGTCCAGGTCCTTAAAATAGCCATTCAAACGCTTAACTCTAATGTACTCCCGAGTCCACTGAGGGTAGACTACTTTTCAACCTTATTACTTACATAAGTGGTAGACCGTCATTGAACTCAGTAGTACCTATAGAAAAATTTAAATCCACCCAGTAGGCACGTGATTGTCTATTGACTATTGTTCACATAGTTTAAGTTGTCAGAAAGAATAATAGCTCTTTGCAAAACGGCCAAACACGTGCGTCAAAAAACTTAGGCACATGCTCATAATCACGTGGCGGTCTCTCATTCACAAATAAATGAATATTCATTCGCTCGGTCAAAAGTTTCTTGGGTTTTTCTATTGCGAATTTTTCAGCAGCACCCAGGATATATGCACGGTTGATGGCGATAGGCTAGCCCCTATTTCATGGGACTTGAACAGGTATGTTGTGTTAACTCACTCAAGACTCAAGCTACAATCATCAACAGAATTTACCTCCAATTACTCTTAAGTTATGTACATAATAACAATACAATTCGTACATAAAAATCCCCTTAAATATTTATGAATTACTCCACCATTTTTAAATTCGTTAATTTTAAAACCATCGCGTATTTAACTGCGGAATTATACTTGGCAAATGAGCATATTAATATAGGCATAAAAAGTGCCCACATCCGGGTGTACTCAGGTCTTATTTCTTGTCTTATGTTGTTTAGTTTTTCAGCCAAAGATAGTTCAAGGACTATTTATGTCTGTTAAGATGTTTTTTGGGTTAGCAAGATCGTTGGGATTGATTGATTTTGTTTGGGGTTCATAGGTCATAATTTTATCGTGAAAGCAATTCGATATAAAACAAATGCAGATGGACATTTTTGTGGTAAATGATATTTATTTTGTAAATTAGTTTGCAAACACTTTTACACTTCTAAAATGAAAACATTTTAGAAATGAGATGAGGTCTTTTTTTTTTTGGAATGGCCTCTCGTAGTACAACAACTCTAGAAGGTTGTAGCTACTTAACCGGTCTATCCTGTGGTGGCCAAAAATTGCTTTAAGGCCCCCAGCCAGGGCTAACAAACTAGGATATTACATTAAATGAACATTCACTAAGGGCACCCCCTGTGGGGTTCGGGCCTCGGCTTAGTGTGTCATTGGGGGGGCAGCAAGGGTTGGGCTGGGTCGATATATTATTTGGGGAATTTAAAGCTACAGGCTCAGCGGCGCGGGCTGGCTCGTCGAGCAAGGGTCGGGCGGGAGATGAGGTCGATGATGATGATGATTTCGATGTTCGCAGAGGAGTCGGATGGCTAACATCCGACTACTCTCAGACGAAACATACGAAACAAAATCAGAGGACACTGTCTCTTTTAAAGTCAGACATTGGTCAAGTCATATGAGGACCATGCAGATTAATGTCTGAGATGGTCTTTTGAAGAAATAACCACACAGATTTGAGTGGACCTGTCCAGTCTAGTCAGTCTAGTCAGTTTGATGTACATAATGCTTGGTTGGCGGCTTCGTGAAGGGTCCGTTTACACCATGTATACTGTCTTCTTCATCTCAGTGTTACATCTAAGCCACGTTAGCCCTGTTTCTGCCATTGTTGGCTCCAAAGAGCGTCCATTACATACAATTATGTAGGTATTCATTTACGTAAGATAAGGCGCATTGTTGAGTCGCCACGGAGAATATATTAGTTTTATTTAATTAGTAGGTAGGTGCGTCGCTGTGGAGTTTGTTTTCTTAGGATTATTAGCTGAGGTATTATATATTTTTAATGTTAGTATTACAGGTATGTTTGAAGGTTAGTTAAATTGAGTTCTAGGTGTCAAATAAATTAAGATTCGCGACCAAAATTCTACAATGACGTTGCAGTTCTATTTAAAAAAAAATATTTATTCAATCTTCTAAATGCATGCATGCAGCTGAATACCAGTATTTAACATGGAGCGACTGCCTATCTGACCTCCACAACACAGCTAGTAGGTACAAATACAAGTAATTTATTTGCATAACACAGGTTTAGAGGATGTTACAAATAGTTCATAAGGTACACTGTATTATAATAACGCATGCGAGGTGTGCAAATATATTAGGAATATTATGAGATTAGAATATTTATTCATATTCAGTAGTTATTAAATTGTACTAGTAATAGTACTGGGTAATACGATACCCCTTGTTAAGACTGGTTGTGAGACTTTCGGGCCAATGGCTACCTGTAACGACTGCCAAATACCCACAAATGACAGCCGGGACCAACGGCTTAACGTGCTTTCCGAAGCACGGAGGAAACTCGGTATGTAATGGGTGGTCATGGTCACCTACCCACAGACTAACCTAGGCAAGCGGGACTTAACCTGAAGATTGATCTGAGCGACTGTTATTATTTAGCCACGAGCTCCTCTAAAACTCAAACATATCTATTATTTTATTTAACGGAAGATGGTTATTTCCTACTTAACCTTGCGAGTTTAGGATTAACTATAATTGAAATATTCACAGTCTCCACAAAGCTGTGGAGTTTATTACAGTGTAAATGATGACAAACGTGAGGGTCGCCCGGTCAGAGGAGAAAACGGGACAATTTATGACTGTATCTTCTGTTATACAGTAACACAGGCTTACTTACTAGTATACCCAGTTTCTGAGATATTTTAACCGAAGCTTAAATGACGATGAGTCGAACACGATAATGTTATCGTGTTTCGGAACATCCAGGTATGAAAGCTTCCAGTCTAACGAGATCCAGCTGAACGAAGCGAAAATGATGTGTCAACTATGTGATAGCCAACTGGAAAATCACGAGTTGTAGGTTCGATTCCAGACACTCACTTTACTTTGTTTCACTAATCCTCTTAAAACGATAATGAAAAATATAGTGAAGAAACCGGCATGTCTTAGAACCAAAATATTCGAAGACATGTGACGCCTACCTACCGACACTGGGCCCGCGTGGTGAACTACATCTCAACAGCTCTAATACCTAGAGAGGAGTCCCATCAATATAATAAGCTTGTTATGTTTATATTTATACTATACCTATGACAATTTATTATGTAAGAGACATCATCATCATCATCTTCCTGCCCTTGTCTCATGTTACTTGGGATTGGCGCAACACGTTTTTTTCTTCCATTCTCTTCTGTCAACCGTCACGCTATCATTTACTCCTTTTTCCTTCATATAATTCCTCACACAATCCATCCATCGTTTCTTTGGTCTTCCTCCCCCTCTCCATCGATTATTATGTAAGTAACAACAAGTACATGTATATAGAACCAAACAGACACACAACAAAGCATGTGTTAATCACGACTATTTGTGAATAAACATAACTTAACCGACTGCGCTCGTTCACAAAGAGGTAATGGTTAGCATACACGTGCTAACTACACATAAGTATAACTTGTTGTTTGTATAAGACATGGAGTTATTTACTTAGTAAGTTAGGTATAAGTTGGCATGTGTAATAGTTCAGTTTATGTGAGTTAAGAGATCATAAACGCGCGTAGTAACTATGTAAATGATAAAAAAGCAACACTTGGATAACATAACATCACGCCTGTAATACCCAAAGAGTTAGGCAGAGGTGAAGCAATGGCACTCACACTTAGCCAGTTACATTTAAGTCTTAGCTTGCCGTGTCGTGTGAGATTCGCCTTGGTTCGTGTTTTGTAAACAATTGACTAACTACCTAGTGAGTAGCTGTATCGTGTCAGCGATTACACACGGAATATCAGGAAGCAAGATTTATGAAAACCTAAACAAACTTTCGCATGCATTTCGACGTTTTCTAAAACATAAGTTACAGTACTCAGCACATCTCCTCCACATTTATTATGCGCACAGCCAAAGTATGGAACTCTCTGCCGGCATCTGTGTTCCCTCCCACATTTAACCCGTCTGCCTTCAAAGCAAGAGTGCACAGGCATTTTCTGGGCACGCTCGTTCCATCATAGACCTCATCTAGTGCTTTCCATCAGGCGTGATCGAGGTCAAGAGTAGGCCCATTTTGTAATAAAAAAAAAACCAGGCAGTATCTGAAGGTTGATAAGCAACACGTGTTATAAAGGGTGTAAAAAGACCCTTAACGAAGCCGAAAGGTACTTGTTCTCCCCGTCATTGCGATCATTTTTTTGTTCTACACCATACCTGGGAACCTTCTAGTTACGGAGATATTGGGGGTCAAAGTTCCAACTTTTTCACAAGTTTTTTTTTAAATACATGTTTCTAATGCAAGATTTTAACTTTAAACACCTTCACGACCCCCGTACTATTCAATCCATCCATCAGCACAATGTTTTGAGTGCGTTACATTGAGTTTTACCGTAAAACGTGATTTTTGACCCCAAAAAAAAAAAGTCGTTTCCCAGCAATATTTTTTGCGTAAAGTTACTTACATTGATGTACATAATGCTTGGTTGACGGCTTCGTGAAGGGTCTGTTTACACCCTGTAGATTGAACTGTGTTTAACTGAAATAATTATGATTATAAGGATATGTATGTACACACGGCGGCACATGAAGCTGTACATTTCCAGTATAACTTGGCCTCGCTTTGTATAGATTTCCTATACAATGCGAGATCTGCATAAACTGGTTTTATAAAGCTTGATGGGTCGTCGTGCGTACGAATGATTAGAATACCTTACTTAAAGCCTGATAGGAAAATAACTTAAGTGCACCTACTTACCTAGACCACAATTGACGCAGATCATTCATGTGCCGATGTCAGAACATAAGACGTACCTAGTGCACGACATTAATTATTATAGTGTGCCTAATTATACAGGGTGTAAACAGACCCTACAAGAAGCCGTTAACCAAGCATTCTGTACATCAAACTAAGTAAACCTACACAAAAATTATTGCTGGGAAACGACTTTTTTTTTGGGGTGAAAAATAACCTTTTACGGTAAAACTTAATGTAATGCATTCAAAACATTGTGCTTATGGGTGCATTGAATAGTAACCGGGTTATGAAGGTATTTAAAGTAAAGTTATAACCTTAAAAATTTGTATTAAAAAAAAAACTTGTGAAAAAGTTGAAACTTTGACACCTAATAACTCCGTAAAAAGAAGGTTCCCAGGTTTGGTCTAGAACAAAAAAATGATCGCAATAGCGGGGAGCACAAGTGCCTTTCGGCTTCGTTAAGGGTCTATTTACTCCCTTTATTGGTCTAGAATAGCCTAGCTCGACAGAAAGCCAAAGTTGGCATCGGTCACAGACTAAGTAAGCTGAAGTGGCAATGGGCCGGTCATATTAGCCGTAGAACCGATGACCGTTGAGGTAGACGTGTTCTTGAGTGGAGACCGCGAATCGGCAAACGTAAGGTGGGACGCCCTCAAGCTCGGTGGAGCGACGATCTTCGCAGGGTGTCTGGTAGCAACTGGATGAGAGTTACCGAGAATCGGGGTCAGTGGCGTGCGTCATCAGCGTACACTGCTAGTGCATTGCTGTAGCCTGATGATGGGTCTAGCTCGATCATCATCATCTGTCAAGTTTTCAAAACAAAGTTTCGGTCGGCAGCAACGTCAAACGTCAACGTTTACAGCTGATTTCAAGTATTTTACTTGTGAGTGCGATGTGGTAGAAGATGTTTACCACATATTGATGGAGTGTGTCCGGAACGAAGCCCCTACAATTCTTTTAAAATGTAAAATTAATTTGATTCCCTCAGATGTGGGCTGGTGTAACAGCATTTTGTCCTTCCCTTTGTCGAAGGAGGCCAGACTTCTGTACAGGCTCGCTCAAATGACCATTAAAAATAGAATAGTTTAAGTGAATCTACGGTGTGATTGTGTTTTGAAATAAGTGTTGGATTTTGTCATTTGTATTACAGGGGCGACATCTTTAAATTGAACAAGCCCCTTTAAATAAAGAGAAAAAATAAGTATTTTTCTTGGATCACTGCCTGATAGTTGACAGACTTTCGTGCTGCCAACTTCCTGTAACAACTGTCAAGTGTCAAATATATACAAATGACAGCCGAGATCAATGATTTAACTTGCTTATAATACTGACTATTCTGAACCCGGGAACTTAGAAATTTTTGGTCGGTTGTTAAAAAAACAGCAATACCTACTCGATCAATAAACAAAAATAAATAAAAAAAATACCAATGGAAAATATGGGGGGGGGGGGGCAGAGTGATGTACTGAATTCGCGCTAACCGTTTTAGCGTCGGTGTCCCTTCCAACCTGTATATCATGTAATAGATACATGAGACGAAAAATTAATCTGTATTGAAATATTTGTCACTGCACAGTGCACATTGTTTTGGCTTTGCGGCGACGTCGTATTGTGCATCTTTGGTCATTGTTATTTCATTTTAAACCTTACCTGACTGAAATAACTCAGAAAACGTGTCATCAATAGGTCTCGTCGTGAATAATCATTTCCGTAATTTATGAAAATCAATGTAACTGTTATCGTACTGCGCAAGTTGGAGGTATGAGTATGTGCAGTTAGACCGTGTTTGTAAACGGTTGAGTAGCAATCTTTCAATAATCTGTAACTAATGCCACTCTTAGTAACCTTTCTTTAGCTATTCCTCTTTATTTTATTGCAATAATATCAGCCTGTTTTAACGCTAGTTCTGATTTCATTCAGACTGATGAGAGTGGTCTTCGTTAAGCTCAGGGTTCTTCTGTAACTGTTTTGTCAACGCAAGAAAGCATGCCTTGTGTTAAGTGACAAAATCCTAATCCCAACTCCTAACTAATATTACAAATGCGAAAGTAAGTTTTTTTACCTTTTCACGCCTAAACCGCTGAACCGGTCAACCTGAGCTTTTGCATATTATACGTTTTCAAGTGTACAGAAACGGACATAGGGTACCTTTCATCCCGAAAGAAAATACTGCTCCCGAGGAAAACAACACTAATGTTTTTATGATAAAAGATGACGCCACGTGTCTTTCGAATCATGATTGAATTATATTATTACAAGCAGAGTACAAGCCGAATTGGTTGTCAAATTATAAGTTAATGCGAGCGAAGCCGCGGGCAAAAGTTAGTTAAAGTATAATAAGAATAACTAGATCTATAAATGACTATTAAAAAAAAATGAATTAAATATGTATGACAACAATTTTACGTCGTAGCAAGGGTGGTTTTTGCCATCCAAGTGTTATCAACTTATCATTGATGTGCCGTAAAGACAATACCCCGGATCTTATCCCGGCTATGGATAAAATTATAAGTGTTTCAAAGTTTTTTAAGACCATCAAAACAGAAATTCCTAGATAAACCTATTATAAACGACTAACCTAATCTTACCCAATGCTTGTTTCTTATTTTCCACAAAACTAATAAGCCAAAGAAGAAAAAAGTAAACCTAAAAGATTGTAAAAGACTTGTGGACTGGTGATTACTAACATCCCCGCAATATTCCAAACCACGACGCCGACAAAAGTGAACAAAACTCTTTGCGTTCCATTCGTCAAGTTAATGTTAAACAGCAATTACCTTTTAATTATAATAGACAATGCTGGCACTGGCAGCCCGTACAGCCGGCTGACCTTGGCATAGAGACTGGTGCCAGTTAGCAAACATAGTTTGTACATACGGACGAAGGAACAGAAGGCTCACTGGAAGATATCGTGAGAAAAAACTACAATTTAGGTAAAATGATGACAGTCAACCATTAAACGGAAGAGGATTAGGAAGAAGTATTTGCATAGCATCATAAAACTCAATTTAATTTAGGAACCCATAACAAAACATCACAATAAAGACTTCAGTGTTGAGTATTGAGTTATAATGTTATAATCAATATGAAAGTAAGTTTGTTTGTTACCTTTTCACGTCTAAACCACTGAAGCGATCATCCTGAAATTTTGCATAAACATTGTCAGGTGTACAGAAACGGACATAGGTTACCTTTCATCCCGAAAAGAGTAGGGTTCCCGAGGAAAACAACAATAACGTTCATATAATAATAGATGGCGCCACGTGCCTTCGAATCATGATTGAATTATATTATTACAAGCAGAGTACAATCCGAATTGATTGTCAAATTCTAAATAAACGCGGGCGATAGCTAGTTCTTAATAATAGAATGATCGTGCATCCAAAAAGTTGGCATCATAATCAATATTTTAGTTTACTAATTAGCCATATTTCTTATTTCCATAAAGTAACATTGCCAAATTAATCAATCAGCGAAATATTTGATAGCTATTTGCGACGTTGCCCAATTTCTGTATAAACGTTCTTAAGAACAGACGGCCATGTCTGATTTATGATTCTGTCAGTGCAATTGACAGCTGGACAATCATGATCAATGAGTTATCAATTTGTGTGGTATGTTACTTAGAGTTAGCTTTCTGTTATTTTATTTTGTAGCGGCAGGACTAAGCAAACGTAATTACATACCTATTTGTTTGCCGTCAACGTTTTTGTTATTAAAATTCAGCTGAGGATGATTTTAAATGTTAATAAGACGTCATACACTAAATTAAATCAAGCTCAGTTTCGCAAGTTAAATTGTTTTAATTTTTAATTACTGCCAAAACAATTCTTGAATATATTATCTTTGTATACAGTCACGTGTGCTTTAAAAGAAGTAACGTCCATAGACATGAATACAATCTTTAAATTATGAAAATGTTATACTGTAAGGGACAGCCCTCCACAAACTGGCAGGGTGCGTTCAGCTCCTTATTTTGAATCATATTCCACCGGAATTTTCCTCTGAAAAGTTACTATTGTAACTGAAAAATGATTAAAAAAATTAAATTTACCAATAGATATAACTGTGAATTATAAAGGAAACACATACCTGGGTATTTAACTATACAAAAGGAACATGGATGAAATAAGTTTAGACCAATTATAAAAATAGGTGTAGGTACGTTATATGTATAATGATTATGATGCGAACCCGTCATCCTTTTCCCCTTTTGATAGCTTTAATCTGCCGCCATTTTGGCTTCCTGACGATAAGTACCTAAGTGTGTACTTATGTAGTAGCAATAACGTGTGACACAGACGGATAAGGTTATTGAAATTTTGCGCTATCTCAAATAGGACCATCTATAGTGTTTTTTTTGAACTGGAAGATTATGGGAAAATCCTAATCCATATAGAGCCAAAATTGTAATGAGCTTTTCAATTTGGATGACACCAAAGTAGCGGCAGTCTAGCACTTGGATGTTCTTAAAATGCTTTAAGAACAATTTTTAGTATTTAGATAACTTAGAAATCCTTAGTAATATTATAAATGAGAAAGTAAGTTTGTTTGTTTGTTACCTTTTCGCGCCTAAACCGCTGAACCGATCATCCTGAAAGTTTGCACATACGTTGTCAGTTGCACAGAAACGGACTAGGTCACCTTTCATCTCGAAAAAAAGTAATGTTCCCGAGGAAAACAACAATAACGTTCTTATGATAATAGATGGCGCCACGTGTCTTTCGAATCATGATTGAATTATATTACTACAAGCATTATGTTATTAAACTAACGCGAGCAAAGCCGCGGGCAAAAGCTAGTTGACCATAAATTAGAACAAGATGAGACTGCGACTAAGCATTTACTTACTTAATAGTCACCCATCAGTCACCAAAAATCAAAATAGGACTAAACTTCAACCAATTCTCCAGTAACGCAGTGCATAGGTGCTTAACCAAGCAACCTGTCACCTGCACATCAATTTTGTAAACACGACGTGTCACTTCCGGCGACGGAGGACTGCCTAGCAGTAGACCACGTACGGGTTCACTCACTTCCTTTAAGGCTAATCCTGTCATAATGTGGTAGGAACTGATTTTGTTATGTCACAAGTTTGGTTGGTAACAATTTAGTTGTTGACTGGTTTATATGCGAAGCTCATGTTTACAGTTAGGTGCTGCAACGTTTAAAGTCCTAATTATTGTTACCAAGACTTGTAATGCTTGGTCGATTATCGAAAAATCTTTAAATAGTTGAGTAAATGGTTATAGGAAAATTCTCTAGTGTTTCAGAAAGAAAGGAAGAAAACATGTCTATTTGGCACATGCCACAAAACACAATATGAAATAATATAAAATCATCTGCCTAGCCTTTTCCCAACTATATTGGGATCGGCTTCCAGTCTTAACCGGATGCAGCTGAATACCAATATTTTACATGGAGCGACTGTCTATCTGACTTCCACAACAGTACTGGGTAATACGATACCCCTTGGTAAGACTGGTTGTCAGATTTTCGGGCCTCTGACTACCTGAAACGACTGTCAAAGATCTACAAATAACAGCCGGGACCAACAGCTTAACGTGCTTTGCGAGGCACGGTAGAAACTCGGTATGTAATGGACGTTCACCCATCCACGGACCAACCTAGGCAAGCACGGCTTAACCTTAAGATCGACCCGAGCGGCTATTGTTATTTAGCCAGGAGCTCCTAAAAAAAAAAAGAAACAGTCTCACGGCTGCACCAAATAAGCCCAGCCAGCATTAGGTTTCAGACGGTGGATAAGTTCAATGACAGATAAATTGTATACTATCAAAGCGTTTAAAAACCGTTTCAAACTAAAATGAGCTACTCTGTGAGATATAGGTTAAAAATAATTCGAAACGGTTTCATTGCTTTCATCATCATCATCATCATCATATCAGCCCGGAATCACCCACTGCTGGGTATAGGCCTCCCCTTTTTTCTGCCACACTTCCCGGTTCTGTGCGTCCCGTATCCAGGTGTTTCCCACGACTTTGACGATATCGTCAACCCAACGAGCTTTAGGACGGCTCTGATTTCTTTGGCCAAACCTTGGCCACCACTCGGTCAAAGCTTTGCTCCATCGGCCATCTCCGCGTCTAGCCAGGTGTCCTGCCCAGGTCCACTTGAGGCGCACCGCCCGGTCCCCGACATCGTAGACTTTCGTCCGACGGCGGATTTCGGTGTTACGCACTCGATCTAAGAGGGTTATGCCGAGCATGGCTCGCTCCATGGCCCTTTGTGCCACTCGTACTCGGTGGACAGTCTCCTTTGTGAGCGTCCATGTCTCGGCACCGTAGGTTATTGTTGGCAGGACACATTGGTTTAGTCTAGATTAATTGGGGATAAGGAACTAAGTTAATAATTCGAACAATATAATTGAATGTTGTATAATTATCACTTGCTTCGGTGAAGGAAAACATCGCGAGGAAACCAGCATGCCTGACAGATATTTCTTGACAGCATGTAAAGCCAAGTCAGGGCCCATGGGCGGCGTAAAAACTCTGACACTAGGATCAGCATTTACTACACTATAAAGAAGGGATAAGGAAGGTTCCACCAAAAATCCCACTTCCTCTTACAAACACGCAACACTCGCACCTAACACCGTAACCAAAAACTCGACCATTTTACCACTAAACCAATTATAAACTAATCCAGTTCACTAAGTAGGAAATGGAATGTGAAAAATTACAGTATTTTGTAATAACGCCAGCGAGCAACGAGAACTATTCACAAATCTCCATAGATTTCTGAATACTTATACTCGCTGGCCGCTATCTGAGCACGCTAGAAAACAATTGAAACACGATTTTTTATTGGTCCACTTCGATACACGGAACATTTGAATCGATACCAATGCGAGAACGATAAATCGGTCTGTCTAATCGGTTGCTTGCATGCTTCGTTTACAATGGTCTTGGAGAGCATTTGCATCAAGTTCCGAGATTTTTGCGTTTGGAATATTTTCAGGAGCTACATTAAGAGTTGGTGGATTTCTGCTCCTTTCTGTTATAGAAACAAACTGGACGGCACGGTTGGCGCAGTGACTGAGCGATTGGATGCTGTGCTGAGGAGCACGGGTTCAATTCCCGCACGGAAGAAATATTGGTATGACCTATAGATAGTTGTCTCGGGTCTGTTTGTGTATGTGAGTTTAAATGTTTGTAAAAAAAACAGAGAGAAGGCTTTGGTCAGACTGAGAGGTCAGTCTGACCAAAGCCTTCTCTCTGTTTTTTTCAGACTGAGAGGGTCATCTTGAAAGTTTCTGATAGGTAAATACTGAGCTGAACTTCATGGTGCATAATAAAGTACTGGTACCCTCATCTCTAAAAAGCTCATCGTAATTATTAAATAGGTGTGTGGTTTACTGTAATACACAGCATCTAGACAACCAACTACGACTGTGATTGTTACAACTCTTCTTACCCACTTAACATACTATCTTGCCCATTTCCCCCAAAGGGTTAGGCAGAGCTGTGATGTAGCACACACGCCCACATTTCACCAGTTATGTTAAATTCCGACTTGATAGTTGTAAAAGAGTTCGACATCGAAGCTACACGAAGTTTTAAAAATACAAAAAAACATCGAGTTTCAAGACGAATAAAAAACAGTGTATTACCAAAGTCATAGAAGGATGTTTTCTCGGTTTTTCCTGCAAAATTTTCCTACCTGCATTTGAAATGGACATGCTAACAGTTTTGTCAACAACGTTCGATAAGGATCACATGTTCATTCAAAACTATGGTCGTCTGTATTTGATGAACAGTATTTTTTATATGGGGAGGCTACACTAGGTAGGTACACCTCTACCTTACCGTTCGGGGATTAAAGGCGAGATGTTATGTTTAAAAGGTATTCTTAAAAATAAAGCCAACAAGTTTCTACCTTCATTTTACCGATAATTTAAAAATATATCACCCAAGATCCTAATGACTTAACATTAAGTAATCGAAGGTAGGCAAAGGTATGCAGGTCAACTGCGCACACGCAGTTTATCTTAATTACCTATAGTATTAACATCAAGTCAATCTGTACAAATTACCTATGAGTTATCGCTGTTTATCGCCTTACTGCGCCATAAGAAAACCATTGGAAAAAACACTGTCACACTACACAGCACACACGGAATTTTATTCAAAGAATCTATTTTACAAACTTTTTAAATCACCGCCTTCTTGGATTGTAAAAAAAAACAATGGAACTTTTTTCGTATTTCGATTTTTTTTTCGTCAGTCGTGAAGTAACACGCGTTTTGGCGCGAAAACGCGCGACTCGTTATACGTCATTCACTGAGCGCGGCTCGCGCGAGACTGAATTGAAAATCTTTGGTTTTCGAATGCGTACTATGATCTTAAGTTTTTGTGATTTTCTTCGTGAGACATCGCTGTGTTTGAGTTCCATTGCTTGCTTTGCTTAGGTTTGTGGTAAGTTGCTAATACAAAAGTGTCAATGTAAAGAGATTATTTCTTATAATTTACTTAAATGTAGGTGCAAATCAATCACGATTGAACCACAGACAAGCGTAGTTCATTGCGTCATTTCTAGGTTGATTAATGAGTTTTCTTTCAGTTAATCTGTAATGTAATTTGTTTTATAAATAACCATTATAGGTAATGTTATGTTAGGTAACAGTAGTTTCAAATTATGTATATTAAACCTGAGGCGCCATTCTGACCAAATAAAGTGACCGTAAATTTTATCTAGGAATAATATTAAGATTAACTTGTTTAAATAAAAAGCTGTAAAAATACTGTGTACTAAATACTTCAAATATTGAAAAAGAGTAAAAAAAAACAAAAAAGTAAAAAGTTTAAACGTATGGAAGTGAAGAGTACCTAAAGAACCTGCAGAACTTCACTTGTTAAGGTGGAAGCTCCAGGGTAGCCCGCGAAATTCTATTTTTTTTTTAAGTCTTTTGCTATTTTCGGGCTGTATGTTGAATTAAATATGATTCGCGACCGTAACACGTATGTATTTACAGAATTATAATCATTAAAATCATCAACACAATTCTCTTATGTGCATTTAATTCCATTGAATGGCTATTTCATCAAAAAGCCAACAAGAATTTCTTGGGCTGCCTTAGCGCATCCTTCTTAAGGTCCTTATATACTTGTTTTATAATTATTTACAAGCAGAAAGTAGTCTCTTTTTGTCAAAATAAAATGCAGTTACATGTTCACAATTCATTTATTAATTTATTTTCTTTAATGGGACAGTTACATAGTTTTTATGTTTGAAAAAGTATACAACTATTTAAAGATTTATCAGATGTTTTGTAGTTTTTTAGATTTTAATAAGATATGCAATTTTGTTTTTCTTTGATATGCATAAAATATTATGCAAATATAACTTAAGTGTCATTTAACCTTCAATTTATTTACATTAGAAATAATGTAACTATTATATTTTAAATTTAATTATTAAATTAAAAATGCAATGTTTCTGCAATTTTTCTAAATTTTGCAAAAAAAAAACATAAAGACGTCTTATTTTTTTTTAAATTTTCATCACTTTTTCTTTAATTTAGTTAGAATGACACTTAAGTTAAACCCGCACGAACTAGAGACAATTTAATGATCCAAAAATGTTTCCAAATATTTGTGCGTGGGTAGTATCTAGCGCAATATTCAAAATTACTTACCTAATTAACTTTTATATTACGACTTTTAAAAATATAAAATGTACCGACAATCAACCATTTTCAAAATCGACTATTTTATAGTCAATTAGTTTCGTTAGTCGAATATTTTGACTGAATTAGTATCTGGGCTAGTTTTAAGTTTACGTGATAAATCAACGGGGGAAATGCCGTATGGGATTTTGAACTTTCGGCCCTGAACTGAATGTCCGAAATACAAGTGCGTTCGTTGTCCCTTACGGCATTTAAATTTCCACCGTCGATATTTTTAAGTTGTAATAATCGGTACATTTTCTTAGACTTACGACTATACTATTACAATAATAGTTTATCTACATAATTGTAACTAATATTTATAAGAGTATTCTAATTTTCTTTGGCGAAGCATCTTTATTTACAATTGTAAAAATCGATAAAAAAATAAAATTCTGAAAAATCAAAGTCATAAAAAATTTGGCAACAATTGGAATGCGTTCACTATAATTAAACAGTCTTCAAAGGAAAAATAAATAATAATTAAATAAATATTTTACTACGATTTCTAATAATTTACTCTATTTTTTTAGTCTCATAAGTTTTTTTCTTCAAATCCATGTTTCATCAATAAACCTTTAGATTGAAATCGGATACTACCGTTTTATAACCAAAAATCGATCAACTTCTTTTCATGAGTATTATTTTATACAAAAAAAAAACAGGACTAATACCTATAGGTAAATACTAAAAAACAAATACCACATAGGTGTAATAAAATTACGCTACAATGTTTTTGCATGCGGTAATGTATTGGTAAATGAAAAGTAAAACAAAAAAATAACGATTAACTTAGATACTTTAGTACTCCATAATTTCCCCACATTTGAACCTACAACTCACATCAATTCCACTTATACCTCTTAAACAATTTTAATTATATAATTGACAACCTTGATAAATCCATAAAATAAGTACAACATTTAAGCACACAGACCTCATTTTTCTTATAAGACCACGCTTCAAAAAAACCGTAAAAATCATATCACCCGTTCTCACACTCCTCCATCAAATTACCGCACACAAAAAACCGAAAAGTACCCAAAAATTATCTTTCAGTGTCCCTCCTTAATAACCTATTCACTCTGTATACTCTATTCCTATAATTTTCAATGGGTCCTCTTCGCAAGAGCCTCGATACTGCAGCCCTAGTGACAGCTGCTTTGTAGCTCTCTGGCGACAAAATGGCGGGCGCTTCCCGCGTTTTCAAGATGTCTGCCGGTGCATCGGATAGCATGGCGTCGATGTCGCCGTTGAACATGGCGACCGTGTCGGACGATGTGTAGTTTGTGTTTGGTGTGCATAGCGGGATCGCGTTGGACCATTTTCTGTTCCTGTAAAAATGTAAGAAGATTGGTTGGGTGTCACAGAAGAATTGTTGACGGTGTTGATCCTACGGAATGCTAGTAGGCTTGAAAGCCTGTCGCTGCATCACTGGCAAAGGGACTCGAGAGTCCCAAAAAAAAAAATGGAAAGAACGGGAGCAAGCAGTGTCCCTAGTTGCTTTACTCAATAAGGATGAGGGTGTGAAGGCCAACAACTATGCTAACGAGTAACACTCATGGTGTTGTACCAGAGGGGTCTAGTACGCTCAAACAGCGATGCCTTATAATCGTAAATGCCAGTCCAAAATAACCTTCCTTCCAGCTTCTCCGAATCTAGTTATGAAGATTTTTGGACGCAAAAATGTTGGATAATAATGCATGATGAACGTTGAATCTCGTCAGTACAGATGTTTTAAACAGAGAGTTACCAATTAAATTCTCAACAATGGATTTAAACTACATGATTTGGGGCACAGAAGTCAGGACAGGAGGTGGAGAATAGTTTGCGATACAGCTCAACACCCACACCCTGGTGCCGTTCCGTCGACGAGACGAAGTTTTGGGCCAAACATTTTAAAATACTGTCATGCCAGCTACACGAAGAAGAACATTGAACTTACTTCAAACACCTCAGCATAGGAGCTCCCTTCAGCCGGTACCCTGGCTCGCAAGTGAACGTGATGGTCTCCCCGATCTTGTAGTAAAACTTGACGGATGACATGCGACCAGATATCGTGGTGCCTGGGTATGTGCAGGCTTGAGCACCTGGGGACAAGAGCATAGTGACATTCGATGTTAGACTATTGTTACAGTCCTGGGTTTCCTCGTTGAAGTGCACTGTATTAATGTCAAGTGGAATTTCTTGGAAAGCGGTAAACATTAAACCCTGTTAATATTTTCTGAGCAAATATTACTATCTTAGACCAATAAGATTGCTAACGAAAGGGAAATGCTCGGTTCAAATTCTATTTAACGATTTTCTTCGGATAAAGATAGAAAGCTCAAAAAGTGATAAAACGAAATGACATCCAAGAAAAATCACTACGTTTTGTAAAACGGTTAATGTTTGGTCAGTGTTACCAGTGTGGGTTGATAGATGTCACGTTTTCGATTTTTTGGAACTAGGACATGGAGGCTACCAGACAATGCAGTGGTGATGAAATTAAAAATACACAAAGTAACGCGCCGGTCTGGGTTCGAATGCACGATCTACAACTCCGAAGTCGAAGCCACCACTGGGTCACCAGTCACCACCGCTCTACGGTGGCTGGTGTTGGTATGGGATAATAATAATACCAGCCTGTTACTGTCCCACTGCTGGGCAAAGGCCTCTTCTCATACAGAGAAGGCACGAGCATTGATCACCACGCTTGCTCAAGACGGGTTGGCGATTTCAGACTGATATTTATTATAAAGTCCAGGTTTCCTCACGATGTTTTCCTTCACCGATGTCTGTGATGTCCAAGATAAACTTAGAAAGTACATATGAATTGAAAAAGTCACATTGGTACTTGCCCGGATTTGAACCCACAACCTCATGCATGAGAGGCGAGGCCTTAACCTCTGGGCCATCACAACATTCAACATTGGTATGGGATATGGGATAGTTATTCATATCATCTATAAAGATATACAATGATCTCTCTAACATCTATTCATACTAATAATATTATAAATGCGAAAGTAACTCTGTTTGTTTGTTACCTTTTCACGACTAAACAGCTGATCGGATCGTAATGAAATTTGGCGAGGGGATAGATTATATTCTGGGGAAGGACATAGGCCATCCTTTTTATTCCTCACTGATACTCATCAAAGTTACCACGCGAATGAATTCGCGGGCAAAAGCTAGTTATCAATATTTATAAAAATCAATATCTGTTCATCTGTTTGTACCCTACAGACTCCTAAAGTACTGAACCTGAATCTTGATATAAAAGTTATCCGCTAGTTAATACTGGCTGACCTGACCAACTGGTCTGGTCGGAGGATTCTCCCTTTTCTATGGGGGATGAAGAACTTTACATCCTGTTGTATTAGGTCATAGGTGGATTACAAACTAACTACCTATTAGCGTATGATGGAAAAAAACAAAATACAGTTAGTGCTAAGTGCTAAGTGGGGTTATCAATACCAAGTGTCGTTAAGATAATTATAGAGAGGAGAATGGGGCAGTGTCTACAGTTGCGTTTGATTTCATTATAAATCCATCACTCTTCATGCAAATCCTTCTCCGCGAGACTCCTATCAACCGTCATCACAATAATTGTCCTCCTGCACGGACACGGCAGTCAATCAGCGGAGATGAAGCATCGGTGCGGGAGATATTATAGTGCACAAGTGTATGCGGGGTGCACTCTCTCTTATCTCACTCTCCCTCATACTCCGATGGGACAGCAATTCGACACGACCGTAGAGTGATCATGCTCTGGATCAACAGCTTATTGTGCTTTCCGAGACACAAGGGCACCTCCAACTTCCAAATTCCGGGATGCTACTGAGAAATTCCTGATGAACAGAACCCAACAAAACTTTATGCCCGACCCGGGAATTGAACCCGGGGCTCCATGCTCAGCAGTCACGCTTGCGACTGCGAGACCAATAGACCAACCGTCATCACAATATTAACACCACTTCTTTCCCAACCATCGTTCACAACCGTACTACTCTTACTACGGGGAATCGTTTTTCTCAACAACTGGATTATGGAGGTCAGATAAGCAGTCGCTTCGTCTAAAATTCTAGTATTCAGCAGCATCTGGTTAGACTAGAAGCTAGAACACCCCAACATAATTGCGAAAAGGCTGGACTGCAGATGACGCCAATAAAGTGATATGAACAATTATAATTTTGTGGCAGTTAAGTACATACAAGTGATTCATATTTGAAGTCCAAATTAGCCTAATCTACTTAGTTATATGATCCTTGAACTACAGACTGATAATATTCAGTATATAATTAGAGCGAAAACATTTGCGATTTAAAAGCTGTAATTTGCTCTCTAAACCGACAATGATAGTGCAATTGTGACTAAAATTAAATACAAAAACTTAAATCTGATTCCCAAAGAAGAGGAGGAAAGAACTATTGATATAAGTGTTGAAGGGAAAATATAAACAAGTGCTTAAACTAAAGTCAGCGGTCAACATAAAGGCGCATATTTTGAGGTAACATCTACCTCGACTGCAGAAGTATAAGTATCAAATCAAGACACAATCAACGCGTGAAGACGTGTCTAAACAGCAATGAAGATCATTCTAGTAACATTACTGTTTATAGCAAGTTCTCAGTGTGGAGTTCTAAAGGATGGTGTGGACAAAAATAATACTGCAGAATGTAATAGATATCAAATTGATCTTGTAAGAGTAATCGACTACTACGATTTCAACAACATAACTTTATTAACTGACATTATAATCGACGTAACAAAGAATAAAGAAAGTCAAGCCACTAATATAGAAACTGATACTAGTCAGTTACAATCAGGTTTGCATAAATGGGAAATTAAATTTAATACTAGTCAAGAATCTGAAGAAGAAATTAATCGTATACGCGGTATTGTAGAAACAGCTGCCAAGAAAACAGGGAAGGTTGTGAGTAAGACCTGCACGACCGAAGATACTACGCTTACCTGTACTTTTAATATTAGTATCGCTGGTAGCAACTAACCAAAAGTTCATAAGAGAGAAATTAAAATTCAAAATTAAGACTTAGGACGTCTCCTTAACCCGCTGGAACCCCTGAAGCCGTTGGAAACAAGAACGGAAGAGGTGATGGTAGAAATGTGTAGTTGTAGAATTTGTAGATGGTGCAGTCCCTGGATATACCTGTCGCTCGTTGCCAAAAGCGTCAATTACAGTTAGACGATATTTTTTTAATCTGATTGACTCATTTTGTGCTTTTTATGTTGTATGATAGATCCTACTCCATTATCAATATGTAATAGATTACCGAATACTACGAATGAGTAAGTAAAGTTTTAACTTAAAATTTGTAATATGCCATTGGTTTAATTTTATTAACGGTTGAATTAATAAAAAAACAGATTAATTATGTATTTATTTAATAAACCGTGTTTATATTTTTAATTAAATACATATATTTTACACTACTTCTACTACTATAATTATTATTATGCCATCGGTTGGTACACACCAAGGGTATACAACGAAAGTGACATAGTCAGTTTATGACGTTCGTGTACTATTAAGTTAAACTTTTTAAAATGACATTGTCGGTTTAAGACGTTCGTGTACTATTAAGTTAAACTTTTTTAAATGACATAGTCAGTTTATGACGTTCGTGTACTATTAAGTTAAACTTTTTAAAATGACATAGTCGGTTTAAGACGTTCGTGTACTATTAAGTTAAACTTTTAAAATGACCTAGTCGGTTTAAGCCGTTCGTGTACTATAATGTTAAACTTTTTAAAGTGACATGGTCAGTTTCAGGGGTTCGTGTACTATTGTGTTATGTTATGTTAGATTTTTACTTGTGACACTTAGATTAACTCAACAATAAATATGTTATGTTTTTAGTTTATCTTTATTTAACCCAAAATTTACCTACTGACTCACCATCAAGCTTATTTGTTCTTAGATGTATTGTAGTTATTGAAAAATAAACTAAATATTGTCAAACAATTATTGTAAGATTAAGTCTGTAAAGCTAATGTAAAGTAATCTAGCAAATAAAGAGCTCATTAATGTTTACACCTTGAATTAAAGCAGTATAGTGACTAACGGGTATTGGCAATTCAAGACTTACAAGTAGGCGGCTTGTCGCTCCACCGGCCGCTGTCCTGGCACACCAGGATGGGCCTCCCGTGCAGCGTGTGCTCGGGGTTGCAGTGGAACT
Source organism: Noctua pronuba (assembly GCA_905220335.1). Classification (NCBI taxonomy): domain Eukaryota; kingdom Metazoa; phylum Arthropoda; class Insecta; order Lepidoptera; family Noctuidae; genus Noctua; species Noctua pronuba. The sequence goes on from LR999913.1 coordinate 1,384,303, forward strand.
GCAGCACGTCACCCGCGCGGTACGGAGCGCGGCCCAGCACGTAGCCTGACGTGGGCGGCGGTAGTGCTGGACAGGACACCTCTGGAACGAAAATTGGTTACATGAGCAAATGAGCATTGTTTTTATTGGTAACCTTTTGAAGTGTTTCGTATCTCTAAAAAGAGTTACAACATGATTGTGTGTATGTCATTACCATACATTTTTGACTTTTCCACCATCGTTATTGCTGATCCGTGTCCCTTTGTCTAGAACACATAACATCAAGCCTGTAATTCCCGAAGGGTTAGGCAGAGGTGTACCTAATAGTACACCTACATTTCGCCAGTTATGTTTAAGTCCCATGTAATAGGGGGCGAGCCTATTGCAATCAATCGGGCACAAATCCAGACTCCGTGGCTGCTGCTGTAAAATTCCTGATGGAAAGATCCAATAACACTTTGCCTGACCTGGGAAACGAACCCAGGACTTCTAGACCAACAGTAGAGGCAGTCGTCCTTTGTCTAGAACTTTAGGGTAATTTCCAGTACCATCCTTAGTTAATTGGGTTACACTTCATCCCATTGTCTATTTGTGATGCTGACAATAGAAAGGAAGAACGACAGGAATTGAGAAAGACTTAGTAAGATTTCGATGATAGTAAATCATGTTGCTTGATAGAGATAAAGATTACAACTACGAGAAGAGATAAAGAGAGAGACAAAAAGAGATATCAACTTCTATAAATGGCTATGTTTCTCCAGTTATGCTTTGAAGTCTAGAGTTTATTTGTTTTTTCATCATTTTCGGTTTGACCTTACCACCATCTATCTTACCTCTACAAACGGGGAAAGGCTTGGCCCAGTCGGCGGCCGGCAGACACACGGTCTCGGGCGCGCCACGCAGCGCCCAACCTGGCGAGCATGAGAACGCAGCTCGTCCCCCAACCCCGCGCGACACGACGGCCACGCGCGGCCGGCGCTCGCCCTCGCCGAGGGGCGTGTCGTGGACTACTTCTCCACATTCTACACCTGGAAAAGTATATGCAGTGATGTTATACCTACAGACTACCAGCAATGAGGTATCATTATCATTAACTCTAGAAACGGGATATTTACCATGTTTACTGCTTGGTTTGATTACCCGATATTTCGGCGCTGTTGCAAGCACCATGATCACGGATAAACCATGGTAAATATCTCGTTTCTAGAGTTAATGATAATGTTAGTGACCATGACAGTTTAAAAACTTATAATGAGGTATCATTCCAGATCCGATTTTAAATGCTGTCATCTGTTTCGCAACCTACTCGTAGGTACTAACTAAAATCTTACATCACGTAAGCAGAGTTTCCGCAAGATTAGCATAATTATGTACATTAACAACAAGAATTATGAACAAGAACTGTTGAGCAGTACCCAACCATAACCATCACCCGTCAGGTCGGAGGATCCCGCCCTTTCTATTGAGGTTGAGGAACTTTACTCCCGTTCGTAATGCTTCTAAAACTGCAAGATCAGAAGTGGATGGATTGTTTGTTCATTTCGGTAATCTTGAGCTTAGTGACAAGATTATATCCCCAGAAACTTTTAAGTAAACTCTTCCTCTGAAGTTTGGCCAAAGAACGTAAAAGTTTGTAAGCCGTTAGTCCCGGCTGTCAATTGTAGATGTTTGACAGTCGTTACAGGTAGTCAGTGGCCCGAAAGTCTGACAACCAGTCTTACCAAGGGGTGTCGTATTACCCAGTACTAACTGGGTTGTGGAGGTCAGATAGGCAGTCGCTCCATGTCCAATACGGGTATTCAGCTGCATCCGGTTAGACTGGAAGCCGACCCTAACATAGTTGGAAAAAGGATAGGCAGATGTCGATACACTTATAAAAGTAGACGTTTTCTATGAATACTCTTGCCAAATTCTAAGTTCAAAATTCGGAATACTCACTTTCACAAACAGGCAGTGGTGAACTCCAATTCCCGGATGCTCGACAAATAAGCGTATGCGCACCCAGCAGAGCGTTGCCGTTTGCACAGTGGAACCGTATCTCTGTACCAAGTCGTGTGCCCAGACCGCTCGCGACAAGACCTCGCCGAATAGGTAGCGGAGGACAGTGAACATCTGAGGAGGAAGATAAAAGCTTTTATCGATAGAGTTATTGCTAATGAAAGAAAAGATTTAAGTTCTTTAATAAAAGAAATGGTTAACACTGCTACAGAATTTACTGAAGACAAGGACAATACTGAAATATCGGAGCTGATATTAAACATAGATGAACAGACGCAGAAGTTTAGAAGCTGGAACATTATACAGGTAGGTATGAAGGCTATAAAATGACAATGAAAGGTTTGGTATTGTTTGAGCTGAACTTAAAATGCGACATTATTCCTTAAAATATTCAACCTTAGATCTCCCGTACCTTCAACAATAATCTCAACCTGATGACTCTGCCTCGCAGGAGTCTCACACCGGTAGATACCAGAGTCTTCCTTCACGGCATTGATGATGCTCAGTCTATATTCCAAAGCACTGTCTCGACCAGGGTCTGTGGTCCAGCCTTCAATGTATTTGCGATCTGTCCTGGAAATTGTAACGTAGATAGTGATGCAAAAATCAAACATGTTCGTAGATGACCAACAATTTAGGAAAAAATATTCTCCGGATTCTGGAGTTCCTTGATTACTATAAATATTTCACTTTTGAACATTTGAGGCTGTCAAATTATTACCTACACTGGATGTAATACGTTTGAATCATTTGCAATAAGCACTTTAAATACTCACTCAGGATTATTATGTGTGACATTCCACTTGGGGTTCCCAAATCTCCTCATCCATAAGCACTCCATGTGCAGTACTGTACCAGGGTATACCAGCAGCTTGCCGTCGTTGGTCTGCGCGATCGGACCCTGGGAGTGGCGGAACAGGATCGTGGGCCGCTTTTCCACTGCAAATGAGACGGCCAAGTTCATTTAATGTTGTAAGTTGTTCTACCAGATAAATTATATGCTTTTGCTCACGGCTTCGCTCCCGTTTTGTACGGAAATTAACCCACGGGAAAGTTTTAAATGTTTGTGACACTTGGCGATAATGTATCTTCCCGTAACTGAAAAAAATGTTCGGAATTGAATCAAAAGAAGATTGGTTTTTTAGGGCCCAGTTAATTTCAGAAGCGTTCATCAATGAAAGTATGTACATTATATGAAGCAATTACGGGGCTTTTCTTTCCACGTAATATCTTTTTTTTACTAAGCTGCACAAAGTAAAAAAAGAAGAAACAAATATTTTACTAAATCTGAACATCTAAACGCAATCATTTGTAATATCGAAACGTAGAAATAGTGACGGAAGCAATGGAGTTACCATATTCAACAGAAAATGGAATTTCTATAATAATACTATTTAATGATTTTGCTGGTAGTAATAGTGAGTACCATATGAGACGTTTGCTACCTAGTATTATAAGACAAGCCGTTTACATTGCTGCGATATTTTATCTGTTTTGTCTCATCTAATCTAAGCCATTTTGATTAAGACTCTTCCTATCTTTGGAAACACATGTTTTCTTTGCTTCTAAGTCAGCCTCTTATTCGATTCGCAACAAGTTTTATGATACTAAATTATCATGTTACTAAATAAATGATTAATTAGTAATGATGCTGATATTAAAAATGTAAAGTACGTACGTAACGTTTTTTTGGAGAATTTAGCTTAAATGGCAACATTCAAAGCTATGTCATCTATGAAAACAGAATATGTCATAAATGTCATAAATATTGTCACTTTTCTGTCTTGATCATTAAAATATAGATGTGTGGTTTTGTTATGGATAGTTGTGCATTTTATTAGTTTGACAATCTTATTTGTTTCGTGGTGAACTATACAACAAAAGAAACATACAGTGAAGGTGAATAGATATGATAGAGGCTAAAACAATGCCATAAACACAAACAGTACAGTTGCTGCTAGTATGTGCGAGGAGCATCATATAGTGATTATGGTAATGCCGATGATGATGGCATGCCCGTGCCCGTGCCGCCGGTCGCATAGTTATTTGAAGAAGTTGTTATAAGATTATAATGTTAAGCTGCTTTAAATAAATGTTTTATCCAACTTGTAATTAATGTTTAATTTTTGCCCTAGTCCATGGCGCAATTACACATGGTCGTTCGCCCGAATTCGATTGCCCATGGAATTCGTCAAACAACCAAGTGTAAAAGAACGCCGTCGAGTACGTGCGTCTTCGGGCAGACTCGTCCAGCTTCATTGTTTGTTTTTCGATTAGTGTAATTGCGCCATTAAAGAATAAGCCGCAAAATCATAAGACAATGTGATTGTGATGGGTTGTGCAAGTGCGGGCTCCGCAGGCTAAATACCTAGACAGTCCTTAAATTCTACGTACTTGTAATAAAGTATAAGGTATTTTGGATGTATAATAATGAAAATATTTTTGAATGACATTACGGCTGACGTAATTGTCTATCCTACAGTGTTACATGGATCTTTTGAAGCTCCATTGAGGTTGACAGGAGAGCGCTCTTGCTAAACACTTGTAAAATGTATTGAAAAATAAGATGGCGGCATTAGTTCTCATTTAACCCACGCGACAAGTGGGTTTATAAATTATGTTATTCTAGCCAAATCCAATATTATAAAAATATGCTGTGATTACCTTTTATCTTAATTTGACTGAGACCTATCTTTTGGGAGTATTTTTACGAATGTACGCGAGCTCTAAGTGTGGTCCCCAGATTGCTTAAGCTCCTGCCATTCTTCTTTCCAAAGATGTCCCCCTACATACAAACTTATAAACAAATACCCATTTATAATATTAGTATAGATAAAACCATAACCTACAAAGAAGTTCAAAGTCGTGCTTTATATTCGATACTCATCATAATAGTCCAAGATCCCAGAGCAATCAGACATAACTTATTTTCACACGGATGAAACCTGAAGTTTTCAGTAGCGTCTCGTGTGCCTTGAATACCTACGCGCTTTGTGGAACTTGCCGAGTGACACCTGGGCAGGTAACAGGTGAGAAAGGTAACTAAAAATATGAATTATCTAACTTAAATTCACATGGCTGAATTTTATATATGTCATGTAGAATATTATTTTAAAGTAATATCATAAGTGTCAGACACTTTTGATGGACCAGAGCTTTTGTCAGACGCTTTTAAGTTACCCAAAAAATACATGAACTTTACTTATTTTTACATGTCTGATTTTTTAATATGTTATTGAAGTATTTATTTAAAAGTTATATTCAATCAGTCAGACAAATTAGAGTGACCAAACATCCCCTAAGACAAAAATTATTCAGCCAGAAGTATGGGGGCGAGAGCACTATGCATGCGCTTCAGAGTGAGTGAGACGTCCATAATAACTCGGTTCCCCTTCTTAAACTCACCATCTGTTTCAATCTACTGTGTATGTGCTGTTTGCGTGTAATATAACTCATAGTATACAGTATAGTTCGAGCCTGCGAGAGCACATGTTTTTGTTGTTTACATCAGGTTATTTGAGAGTATTTTATTAAGTTGTTTGTAATAGTGATAATCATGGAAGAAGAGTAATTGAAATGTACATCTCATGATATACTTATATTATTCTCCGAAGAAATATTGAAAAAGTGCAAAAACATTTTAAAACAGCAAAAATTATCATTATCATCAGAAATTATCATCGCGTTCAGAAGGTTCTTCACCATCACATGACACCGGTTCAACTGATTCTAAGTCAATACTTGACTTCACATTTGGCTCAACACTTGGTTCAGGCATTGAATCAGCTGGACTTGAGTTTGACACTACATCTAAATCTGGAACTGTTGAATTATTTTGTTGACTTGAGGTAGACGCTGTACATAGATCATCGTTAGTACTAAGATTACAAGGTTGGCTTGATGTCGATGCAACTAATGAATTTTCAACAATACTCGATGATTTTTTTTCAGCATTTTTTGGTTTTTCTGGTATGGCGGAAAAATATTTTTTTGGCAGAGCAGTAAAATTTTTATAACATTCTCGATGGTAACCACTGGCATACAAGTCATCCGGTAAAACTACATCTTTGAATTTGAGGTTATGGATTATTCGCTGTTTTAAAATGTTTTTGCACTTTTTCAATATTTCTTCGGAGAATAATATAAGTATATCATGAGATGTACACACGGCGGCACATGAAGCTGTACATTTCCAGTATAAATTGGCCTCGCTTTGTATAGATTTCCTTTACAATGAGAGATCCGTATAAACTGGTTTTGTATAGATTGATCGGCCGTCGTGCGTACATTTCAATTTCTCTTCTTCCATGATTATCACTATTACAAACAACTTAATAAAACACTCACAAATAACCTGATGTAAACAACAAAAACATGTGCTCTCGCAGGCTCGAACTATACTGTATACTATAAGTTATATTACCGCAAACAGCACATACACAGTAGATTGAAACAGATGGTGAGTTTAAGAAGGGGAACCGAGTTATTATGGACGTCTCACTCACTCTGAAGCGCATGCATAGTGCTCTCGCCCCCATACTTCTGGCTGAATAATTTTTGTCTTAGGGGATGTTTGGTCACTCTAATTTGTCTGACTGATTGAATATAACTTTTAAATAAATACTTCAATAACATATTAAAAAATCAGACATGTAAAAATAAGTAAAGTTCATGTATTTTTTGGGTAGCTTAAAAGCGTCTGACAAAAGCTCTGGTCCATCAAAAGTGTCTGACACTTATGATATTACTTTAAAATAATATTCTACATGACATATATAAAAATCAGCCATGTGAATTTAAGTTAGATAATTCATATTTTTAGTTACCTTTCTCACCTGTTACCTGCCCAGGTGTCACTCGGCAAGTTCCACAAAGCGCGTAGGTATTCAAGGCACACGAGACGCTACTGAAAACTTCAGGTTTCATCCGTGTGAAAATAAGTTATGTCTGATTGCTCTGGGATCTTACTCTATAAGAAAAGTAACGATGAAGCTTAGAATGACGCTTGTCAAAACTCTTCTCAAGCTTGTGAAGTTTGAAAAGACATACTCACTGGCATAGTCCATTTGCTGGTTCAGTCCAAAGCACGATGGTTTGACTCCATCCCATGAGCCTCCGACACACTTGCGCGTTTGTGATCCTGTCATAGCATATTTACCGATGTCACTGCATCTGAAATTATAAAAATTAGGTTGAATGTAGTAATAGAGAGAGTAAGGCAGTTGGTAGATCTAAACCATGGTTAGTATCAGATCTCTTCAGAATTCCGAGAAAGCAACAAAAGCCAAGATACTAAAACGGCAGGGTTGGCGCAGTAGCTGAGTGACTGACTGCTGCACTGAGTGTTACGGGTTCGATCGCCGCACAAGTGAGTTTAAATGTTTGTAAACGCACCCACGGTACAGGAGAATTTCCAATTTTTTTAATAAACTGTACAAGGTTGAGAATAGAAACAACGAATGCTTTATCTCAAGATTGGGCCCTTCCATCTCATGTTTCTAGCCAGAAATATAATGTTACTATTTAGTTTACCTGGATGTTATCATAGCTCCAGCCGGAAAGTCCACAACCTCAGTGATCTGCATGTCATTGTAGAAAGCAACCACATTGGGCTCGTCATTCTCGAAGGTACAGCTGTTGTTGTTCTGCAGCTCCTCATTTTGAGCTTCCAGCTCTTCTGCAAATACAAAATTAATGTCCCAAGTTCAACTGACATCAAAATATTACCTTTCGATGACAACTTTAGTGAATTCATCATTATGCGGCATAACGTTTTCTGTTAGTTCCAATTTGCTTGACGCCACTATCATAATTCCATTCTCATGTGCTGATAAGCCTTGGTTTAATCAAGATTCAGGGGTAGAAAAATGTTTAGAAATTATTTTCCTTTATGATAGATTGTTTTCATACAATTTGTTAGCTACTAACGGTAGTTAGAAAGGCTATACAGACCCAGTAACAAAAGCAGAAAAGAAAAAATTTCAGAAAAAAAAATCACCATTATCATACTCACCACAGTTAAAACTCTTCCCAACCCAGTTCCCCTGCTCGCAGATCAGCTTCCAAGTCGTCTTCTCTCCCATGATGGAGGCTATGCATCTGAACGTGATCTCCGTTCCATGGGGATATCCTTCCACTCCCAGGGAGCTGTTCATCTCGGCCCCATCCCGGTATATCAGCGTACCCTGGACCCTTCAAGCAATTATTCCAAGATACTGAGGTATAAAAAATATTGGTTATGGTATTTTGGCCACTGATGATTAAAAACTGGATGATTGTGTTTAAAATTCAGATTTATACATTTTGGGTACCTTAGAGGTTCTTTAAAGATTTTTTTTTAAAAAAGGTTAAAATTATGTTTACAAGATGATACTAGAAACTTCAATTTGTATTTCTCATTAAATTATGTAAATGATTTTATAGTTTCACCAGTGGCCATTACGAAGACAGATAAAATGAAAAATATTTTAAAAACTTTTGGAATATTACCAAAAATAATATTCCGTTAAAAAACACAACAAAACATGCACTAATCGAAATTTTAAATAATTAGCAACCAAACAAAAGCTTGGCCAAGACATAAGAAGCCAGGTTACGGCCATACAATTAGCGTTCTTATCAACATAGGTATAAAGTATATTTTTTAACGTTAACTAAGCCCTGTCTTCCGAGGATTTGTACCATGAAAGTGACCTTTAAACCCTTGAAAAAGTGAGAAAAAGTAGTGATGTGTTGGGAATGACTAAGACCCATAGGAACAGCTAAATAACAACCAGAGGAATCTCAAATATGACATCTTTTTTTAATGAGATAGAAAAAAGAAACAATTAATTAATTCAAACCGAACGAAAACTAAATCATTCATGACGTTTCAGATAAAAAAATCAGTAAGTCTCATTGCTTACAACGTCAAATATCTTAGTCTCCTCAAAGACCATTTTAAGGACTATAAAATCAAGGTCAGCTAATAATTAGGAACAATCACTACTAGTAACCACAGCGAAAGCAGAAAATCTTGGATCAAAGATAGACAGCTAAATCTGTCTTAGTCATACCCATACCCTGGCCACACCAGACATCACCATAAAATGTCAAAACATGAAGTTACAGTTGATGAGCATGATCATCGATGAGCAAAAGGTGATGAAGTGAGGTAGTTAAGTTAAAGAAGCAAAATTTCGAACCTATAAGGCTCTCACCAGGGCTTGGCATCCCTGAACGCCTGGGTTCCCTTCAGTCTTGAGCGAGCAAATAAGAAACGCATATCTTTGCAAACACATTACTTCTTTTTTATCGCGGCTTGGTTCATCCTCTTGGATGACAGTGATTTGATGGAGGAAGCTGTGCTCAACTTGGTCGTTATTTAAGATTTTTTGAAAAATTCAGGGTTAAATTAAGTTCGCTGGCGAAACTTCACAGATGACAAATGATTTAATGATGATAAAACACAAACAGTAGATTCATAATTTCAAGTTACTAACTACAGTTGGTTACAGATCAATAGCCGCTGATAGGGAAGTTACTTGAAATTAATTTGTAGCAAAAATATTTGTTTTATTATTGTTAATTTATTTGGTACACCAACAGCAGTGCATACAAGCATTATTGGAAAAAATAGAAATTGTTTGCCAGTTAAATTAATTTGGCCTCGATGGTTATTTATAGTTTTTGGATTGGTCTCAAATGTTGATTGATTACTTGAGTATTGAACACAACTTACTTCAAATCTTGCTTATCACATTTTACAACAGCAAAAGTAAATATAAAACAAAAAATAAACGAAATAAACCAACTGCTCCAAAGCGTAAGGATCTAACATTATTGATTCTCTAAAATGTATCGTATTTATTTGAAGTGAAAATCTATTTTACTATGACAACTGCAATGTTTGATCCTTTAACGTGATTTGGATGAGTGACGGAACAAAAAACACTTTAATTACATGTCTGCACGCCATATAAACCGATAAAAATGTACTAAATGTAAAAACTGTAAAATCAATAACACTTTTAGTAGGTATTAGTATAAGGTACTTATGATGTGTATCTTTTATTTGTCCATTTACTTATGTAATTTGCAAACTATAAGGATTGAATAACAATCTTGCTACCACACTTGGTACATCAGCTAAAGTGCTTACAGTGAATCAATTCAGGACCAAACATCGAACCCTGGGGTACACCAAGCGTCACGACTTTGAATTTCGGCTGAGGATTACTATTATTCAGTAAACTGTTTTTTTTTCAGCATCTTTTTAGAGCTGATTACATTAGTTTCAAATATGGCGTTACAAGACATGTTATAAAACAAAATCCACATAGAAGCTACAATGAAAGCGTTTGGTCAAATCAAACAAACGAACTCGAATGTCACAAACTAATCATTTTTATATGTTTCAGCTTTTAGTGTCACATTCAGAGCTAATCACACATTACCTGACTTCTTGTGGATTCCTGCACAAAAAATTACAACGTTTAAAATCTTAATTATGTACTGATGCTTTTTGTTTATATTTTTCTACCTGTCTCTGTTATTTTATTTTATTTGGTATTTTGATTCAAACTTTTTCTCGAACAACTGGACATTGTATGCTTTAACTACTTTGTGTGTTTCATCATTATGCTCTGTCCATGTTTTGTTCATGTTAAATATGACACTTCATCCCTCAGGCCCGATTTCCACCACAGACACGTGCGGACCGATGTGGAGACGTGTAAGTATCGACCAATCACACAAGAGACGAGAGCCGTGATGTAGATTAAAACGAATGTGATTGGTCGATTCATCCGCTCTGGGCGTCTAAACTTTGGAGGAAACCGAGCTTGAAGGCTTTACGTTTCTAGGTTTTCCGTAACATGATTTATTTCCCAATACTAAGTTAAGTGTAACGTGTAATCCTTATCTAGCTACTACATTCTGTCATTATTATTTTTTAACTTCATTTTTTGCAACCGATAACATGTGCTTAGCTCTTCGCTTTCTCTAGCAGTATGATAGTCTGGGTTACCTCGCAGGCGGGCCACAGTCGGTGTTGGTGGTGCTGTCTATATCGGGCTCGAGCTGTGAGATGTCTTCTCTGACGATGTCGGAGCCGCTCTGGTATTCCGAAGTTGGTCGTGGACGAGTTAGATTGGCTAGAGACAGAAGACTACTTTAATGCAATGATTAAATTCCAAGATGGGCTCATCGCTCACGGGACTTGATGGTTTCATCTTTAGTCGGTAATCATTAAAGGATTACATGAAAACTAGTAATGAGTTAGAAATTTGCTATCAGGGGTTTTGGATTCTAAAACAGACTGGTCTAGGTCTACCAAGAATCTAGGTAAGTGCAAAGAAGATCGGTGTGGAGAAGATAAAGAAGGCTTGACTTAGATAAAAGTTAGATAAATTGAAGTTACCCAAAGGTCTACAGAAATCATGAACAGTCGGCTGCAATCTCCCCAGGTGACAGTTTAGTGTAGCAGGAGGTGATCTGCCAGGTTCACATGCTATGTTGACGGAGGAGGCATGTGCTACTGTGAGTCCTGCTCGGTAGCCGGCCTCGTAGGTAGCACCGTGTAAGAGTGGGAGTTCGCAGGGAGCTGAAACATTTTGGTTGAGGAAGAGGAGCTTGGAACATTAATATTTTAAGACAAGAAATGTAAATGGTGAACTGGTACAAGACTTTTTTGAACACTTGGTACTACTTTTAATTTTTGGAATTCTCACTAACCTGCTACACACTCGGGCGTGCTGGTTACAGCCCACTCTCCAAGCCAACAACGCAGGTTGGTTGGTCCTTGCACGTTGTACCTGTAAAGAAAAAGCATTAGAGGACACGATGACACGATGACCACGACCTAATTAAGATTTTCCTTGTCTTGAATTAAATCAGAGGAACGGGACGAAAGGAATCTGTTTTATTTGGAAACCATTAACTAGGCATCTCAAAGTCTCGAATAACTAGGAGCACGTTACTTTTTGTTACGTGAGGACCATCGTCGACCTTATAATTTGTTATTTAGGCGAGATAGTGGTCGAACGAAAAATAAAAATATAAAACACTCACCCATATTCACAAGAAAAGTGCACAACCTGTCCATTGGGTACAGGATCGGTTTCGTTCAGCTCTTTCTCGTCCTGTAGGTTAGAGCCTAACACTTGGCTGGCCGTCATCGGATGGCCAGCGTCCGCAGACATCGTGTAGATACCGTACTCCGTTGAAGGGACGTGGCAGGGTACTGGAAAGTGATAAAACCATGGCATTAATTTCAGTACGAGATTTAGTATATTTTGACAATTTCATGGTTTTTCGTTATCTCAAGAGCGTAGAGAATCTCCATCGTAATCGGTGCACAATTACGTAATTTTATGAGTACGTATAAATAGTTTTCTTCTCTCTTATACATAAAAAAAACTTCTAGGGTATCAGGTTTAGCAGTATGATTACCTACTTTACAAGTAGCAAAAATCCTGAAGGGAATAGATGTAAGAAGTTTAAATAAATAAATTTCTTCATTGGCACTTCAACAAACAAAATATATCTCTGTAGCCCTGACTCTAGTTCTAGGAATTCCTGTCTACTGGTTGCTGTCTAGTTTACTTACGTATTTCACATTTAGGCTTCTCAGGTTTCCATCTGCCTCGAACACACTTGGCGGTGGCATTCGCTTCTAAATTCAGTCCATATCCCTTACCGCAAGCAACGCGAACTATTGTACCTGGAATAATTAAATAACCAAGAGCTGCATTAACAGATTTATTATTCTCAAGTAAGGAATCAGCCTAATAGCAGTTCACTGCTACAGAACTTTCTTGTCAGTTTCATCCAGCTACTACCAGCTACCTTGCCAAGCTTGAAGGCTTCCTTAATATATGAACTATGTAAAAATTTAATTACCTGAACTAAAAGTATTGTTAGGATCCCGTCCATACTTGACAATTTCGATATTGACGTAAGGTTCGCTTTCAATTGGTTCACAAGGACTCTTGGGGCGTCCCTTCTTGCCCTTTTCTGTTGTGTTCTGGGCGCTTCCACCGTCAGCCAGGTCTTTGCCATCATTTTCTGAATCGTCTCCTGTTGAGGACTGCTGCCTTCTGCCGCCTTTGCCTTCTCTGCCCCTGCAAATTAGAAATCAGTTTATTGTATTATATTTTAATATTTGCCTGTAACATAATAATATCTTTATTGACAAAAAGAGGAAATACATTTTACGCTTATCACAGTATTGTTACAAGTACAGTAAGTGTACAGATCAGAATGAACCCTAACGTCTAAACTAGGCCGAGGCTGTATCTTAGACGTTAGTCGCTTCCAATGTTGTTACAATCAGAGATGAGTATAGTGTGATTAAACTTTACAAGAAAAATATTTTATATTAACAAAAAACTAATGTGCTCAGTATACAATGTGGGTAGATAAGTTAGTTACTATCGAGTATTATTAAAATCAACGTATGAGATTAATCCCCGAAGAGTTAGGCAGAGGTGTACCATATGCTTCACCCACAGTTCGTCAGTTGTGTTAAAGTCCCATATATTAGGGACAGAAGACACAGAAACTGTTAACGCAATAAAGAAATTACTAAAACTCAAACCTGGAAATATAACCCAAGCGGCAGTAGCGGCTGCGCCCACTTTAACAACGAGGCGAACTAGCGAGTTAAACAATCTAACTGCATACTCAAAAACTTACGTTTTAGGAATAGTGGCTGTAGTTTGATTCAGTCGATCAGTTTTTCTACTTGTTCTTTTATCACGCTTATCTAAAATATTATCGACTTCTGTAGAATTTGTTTTGTTGTACTGTAATGGTACCACAGCCATTTCTTTACTATAATCCTTGTAAGTATCTTCTAACTTCGGTTTTAAAGGTATCACTGACATTTCCTTACTATTTTCACAATCATCATCATCATTTTTAGTTGTCAAAGGCACCACTTTTAATAAATTTATTTTTATTTCGTTATTCAATTCTGAGTCATCTGCTGATGGTTTTAGAGTCCAACTGTTAGTGTCAAATTCTTCGTTGTTAATTCCACGCTTAATTCTAACCTTTGTTGTAATTTCTGCGGGTAGTTTTGTTACAGTATCAATTTTACTTTCATCGCCTTCGAGTTCTAAATCGACCTCCTTTTTTTCATCTGATCCTTCGTGATCAAAATCAGCATCATCCTCAACACTCGTTTCCACCCCTTTTTTGGTATCATCCAAATTCTTATTCAAGAACCTTTTTCGTCTTTTATCAACATATCTTTCAAAATATTCATGTTTTAATTTGTTAATATTATCAGCGTTGCTATCTGTACTTAAACTGTGATCTCCAAACATCCCTCCTTTGAGTACAGTCACATGTTCGAGCTCATCATCTCCGTCATCAGAGTTCTCATATTCTGACGTATCTTCATGTTGTATTATGTCATCTTCCTCCGGTTCATATACAGGCTGATAGGAATACAATCTATGACCTACTGGTTCTCCGTGAACATTATAAATAGTATACACAGCAGTTGGAAAGTTTTCGTCATTTTTCTCTGCACTAGTTGGCGGTTCCAGTTCCTCTTCGAAGTCAAACTTCTTCATGATTTTGAAGTTTGCGTGTCTTAGAGTAGGTTTAGATGAAGCATGGTTGTACTTTTCATAGAGATGGTCTAAGTACTGTTGGGACGGATCTGATTGGTGGTGTAGGTTGTTATAATACTGTCTGTAGGCGGATCTTCGATGTCGGACTTCTGGTTCCGGTTCTGGGATTGAGCGTCGTCTTCGGCTCCAGCGGATTCGTGGATGTTGGTAAAGTGTGCATCTGAAAGGAAAGGAAAGTATATCAAATGCATAAAGAGAAATCATCTCTTTGAGTCATAAGTAAATTACAGCAAAAGAATTAATTTTACATGACGAGGGTAGTAATAGTATATTACAATCTAGGTTGTGATCTTACTTAGGCAACTCTCTTGGACTCCAATGGCCACCAACGCAAGTAGCTCCAGGTGGACCCTCAGACAGCACATATCCTTTCTCACACTCATACATAATCTGCTTGTTGTTCACTACCTGAAAAAAAAATTGTATTTCAATATGAAACCGATCTTAACTGAAAAATTTAATTAATTATAATGAAATCAAGTACCTTTTTAACGTAAGGTCGATAGTCATATAAACCCATGTTACCAACGAGTAAAACTTTTCCATTTTCTATGTAACCAGGGAATGGACAGAATACTGTAACAAAAGATTTATAAGTTATCTGATGGTTATTTATAGTTAGGGGATGCGAAACGTATCCAGATAATGCTTATGATAATGCTATAACCTGAAGATCAAGTTACTGGAAGGACTCTAAAGAGCTCTTCATTTGAGACGCAACCTGTCCTCGTGAAGAATGAATTGGGCCATGCAATTGGTTGATTCCACGTTCATTCTTAGGCAGGCTGTAGTAATATTTCAAAGAGTTTCATCACCTTCTTCGCACTTCGGCGTATCACCGCTCCATACTCCATACGAACACACAACGATGGGGTTCCCCTTCAGTTCAAAGCCGTCCTTGCAACGGAACCGCGCCTTCATGCCGTGCTCAGTCTTAGGAGCGATGACCATGCCATTCCGAGGAAACTTTGGCATTTTTTTGCACCTGCGGAAATTGAGACAGTCGATAGGAATCAACATGCAACATCACACAATAAAAAATACTGGGTGGACGGGACGCCGACGCAGAAACGGTTACCACGTATTCAGTAAGTAAAAAAAACAGCTGTTCCATACATTTTGACCGTGTAGGTGTTGCACTTTTGTAGGAAACCGCTGTTTTTTTTAATAACCGATGAAAAATTTCTATGTGGAAGTGAGGAAGACCAAAGAAACGATGGATGGATTGTATGAGGAATTATATGAAAGATAAAGGAGTAAATGATAGCGTGACGGTTGACAGAGGAGAATGGAAGAAAAAAACGTGTTGCGCCGACCCCAAGTAACATGGGATAAGGGCAGGAAGATGATGATGAAAAATTTCTATGTGGCTCAGAATGATGTGCTGAATACGTGGTAACCGTATTAGCGTCGGTGTCCCTTTCACCCTGTATTGCAGTTACAATGATACATGAGTAAAAGTTTTAACAGGTGCTGGTGGTTCATAAAATACTTGTGACTAGTTTTACGTGACGCTTGCAAGTGAACAATTATGACCAGGCTAGGCTCGAATATCTGGAATTCACTAATTGTTGATGAGTAGCAAAGAAGACAGACTCTAGACTGACGTCTAGCTAGATTAAAACTTGTTCGCTAAATAGTACTGGATAAACTAACCTGGCCGGCTGACACCTCGGTATCTGTGTCCAGGTTCCATTGTTACACGTCACGGCAGCGTTACTTGAGGGGAATTCGAAGTCCTTTTCGCAGTCGACCACTATTATCTCACCTGCAGTTGAAATAAATGTCATCATTGTAATGATAGGTAAGAAGATCATGCAGATGGCATTTTCTAACCCATTTCTTTCTTAAGCCGTGTACGCACGTACGAACAAATTTGTAGCGTTGCATGATACGCAACAACTTGGTTCGCATGTGCGTACCACTAACGAACATCGAACACTGTTCGTCAAACATGTTTGCGGCCATCCTATTAGTATGTTCTTTGTTCGAAGAGCTTTAATAAATTTTACGTAACAAAACTGTTCGTATAGAATTTGGCAGGGTACAGGCGGGGCGGCAGGGGGCGCCATGGCTATTAAGATAGAATTCACGACCGTTGTGCACGAACTCGATTCGAACTATGTACGCATTCGTGTTCGATACGTACGAACCACATGTTCAAGTTTGATGTTTGTGTTCGCTATGTTCGTATTCATACGTGCGTACCCGGCTTTATGTTTTCTCAGCACACGCGTGGCGATAAAGTGTGAAGCTCGTTGCGTAGCAGTTATACAGGGGTGCTAGTAACTTACCATGTTGTACCATAGTTGAGCTGCCGACGATCTGCGTGTTCGCCTCCTGGGTTGTGTTGTCTCCGGTTTTGTTCTCCACCAGCACAACCCGGCCCTGGGACACGTGGGGCACCACGCACGGCGCTGAAGTTTAAAAAAATGCACAACTTAGTGTCTCGCTAATGTTGGCTTGAAATTTTTTTAGTCAGATTTCAAGAAAGTGTTAGACACTAAACACTACAGTTAACTCTTCTAAAATTCTCAAGGATTTTTTTCATATTTGATTATATGACTTACTCGATAGCTAGACAGACCGACTATCCGTTACTGTCCTCTTACCTTTTACTGCAGTTAAATTTTAGTATTCGTCCTACCTTAGGCAAATCTTTTAATCCTGATATAACCTATTCTTGCATAGCTTACATACTCAGGAGTAAAAGCAGACTCAGCTTACCCAAACACATTGGCAGTGGATGACTCCAAGTGCCATCACTCTGGCAAATCGCGGAGCCATTGCCCTCCATCTTCATGCCATCCTGGCATCGGAAGATGATGGAAGCACCTAGCCCCGTGCCAGAGGAGATGTTCTCCAGCCAGCCGTTCCAGAGCTGGCCTGGGTGACCGCAGTTTATTTCTGAAAGTAAATAGGATACAGAAGTAAGATATTTTAGATTTCACTCAGATAAAAATGTTGGGCAAAATTTAAGTTTTGTTGATTTCAATAAGTTTTTTGTCTATTCTGGTGTTATATTTTGTTTGTGTTTTACTCAGCAAGTAATTTTTACTGATGTTTAAAAAAACTTCAAAATGCATGGTTGCTTTACTGTGATATTTTGTAAATTGTGGCTCTATGATTATATTTTGAATGTGAATTACCTTTGCACATCGGCTGTCCACCAGACCACTTCTTGTCAGCACCGCATCGTCTCGTCGCGTCTCCCACAAGCCGGTATCCGTACTTGCATTCGTACGAGACGACCGAATTGTACGCGCAAGACGTGTACACAGCCTTGCCGTGCCGCGGCGCCTCAGGCGGCGGACACTGCACCTGCGTTACCACTAGATGGCGACACGCGTCGCTTTAACAATACCCGAACAAAATATAGATGGCGTTGATACCAAAATTTCAACCATGCAAAATACATGCAAAAATAAAACAAATTCCATTTTTGTTGTACTTTTATTTCACTACAGCGTTTAAAGATAGAAATTTACAATAAACATCGAGTACTACTAACATTGCTATATCATCTAATAGTCAGATAGGCAGTAAACGACAATTTTTTATCATGGCCACAGAAAGAAACAACTTTTGAAGTTGCGAAAAACGATAGCTTCATAGAATTTGAAGGTGACAACGTTTCTATAATAACATTACTTTTGATATACTACGTAATGTAATGGATGCTCAAACTGTCCCGGCATCTCCCTCTAAGCAGCATTAAAAGGAGAAAAAACAATCAGAATAATCCATTTTTGGGCAAACTTCAGAGGAATTCCCACTTTTGACAAAGAAATCCCACCCGGAATAGAAATTTTGGCTTTCCTGAACCCAAAATAGAATTTAAAAAAATACTTTACAGTCCCAGAATTTCAAATAATAAACTTTTACAGCAACAATATCCAATCCGAATAACCAATCTTCGAAATTAACCAATAAAAAGTGGGATTTCCATATTTTGCGTCATGACAATGAAATTGCTCCGATGATAGCCATGATAATCATTTGTTTAAGCGTCATGCGAACTATACCGATGTAATGTAGGACGAGACCGGTACCATGCAACATTCCAAAATGAAGGACAACACTGAAATCGGCAACTACATTGTCACGAAGCAAGACCACTCGCGGAGAATTTTAAAAATATTCTGGGTCTTGATGATGAGTCCCTGGATTTTCTTAATTATGTACATGGAGTCTAAATGGTCACTAACACATTTCTGCATACCTTAATGCTAAAGTGTGATTGATCAACCGTTTAACATAAAATATAGTCATGATGCCTCGTAAGTCGAGAGAGCATGAGGTTCTGGGTTCAATTTGGTAGGAATTATCTCAGTAGCAGCCACAGACTCTGGATTTGTGCCCGGTTGATGGCAATAGGTTCGGCCCTATTACATGGGACTTAAACATAACTGGCGGAATGTGGAAACTATAATTGGGTACACCTATGCCTAACCCTTCGGCAATTACAGGCTGATGTTATTTATAGTCAGTAAGTACAGAGGTCGACTGTTCTCTCACTCGTTCTGTCACTAACTTTTCAAATTAACATAATACTAGTAGCAATGATTCGTAAGGATCAAGCGAATTTATCTCATCCATGATGTTTTCCCATGTCTCCTTATTTCGTCGTACTATTGTGCTATGTCCAAATTGCCCAAGTGGTTCCATGATCCAATGTCTATAATCCTAAGGTCTGTAAATCTATAACAAACTGTATATTTATTATTTAGGTAATTTCATTCAAAATAATTTATTCCAAAAGTGACTCATCATCAAGATCCCTCAAAAAGAAGTTCAAATCAAATCATCAATCTACTTACGGACGCAGGTGGGTAGCTCCTTGGGTGCCCACGCGCCGTCGGCTTGGCAGTAGCGTTCGGCCTTGCCAACGAGCTCGAAGCCTTGTCCGCACTGGACCACGGCTCGGCAGCCGAAGGTGTGGCAGTCGGCGGTCACCCAGCCGTGGGGGACGTCGCCTGGCTCACCGCAGGAACGAGCTGGAGATAGGCCGATTGGTGGATTTCAGAAATGCTAATATTCTTTGGAAGATGTATCTCAAGACAATATGCAATAAAAATTCTGTGAACCTAAATACATTTAAGAGATCGGTACCTTTTAAGTGAAATTGGAAAACGTTGGTTAAGCTATGGGCTGGTTATAGTGAAAGGCTTAATGATTTTCACCGTAATCAGGCTAGAGCTTACGAGCAGTTTCTCAGACATTGTCAAATTCACTCGGATGCTCCATCATATTGACGTATAAATCCTTGCTGTTCAAATTCATGTTCGTCATAATATTCTCTAAAAGTAGTTTAATACTCACGTTCGCAGCTAATATCAGGTCCATACCAAGATGCTTGACCATCGATGGCCAGGCACTTGGCTCTGGGGAAGCCGTTCGTCACATACCCAGTATGGCAGTTATACTGGACGGTAGCATCGAGGTCGAAAGTCGCTTGTTCGGGGAGAGCCGAGTGACGCGCGTGCTCGATCGTGGGCGGTTGGAGGCAGTAGACTGAGAAACCAGGTGGAGAGTTGGTAATTAGTACATACATCATGTGGTTTTACATCATTAATATGCCATAGAGTTTTCATAACGGCTCAGCTTTGTAGACCTCTGTCTCTTACACTGTCTTTCTAAAGCCTTAGGCGCGGTTTGTACAGAAGAGACGTGGCGAGGGCCTGTGGCGATGGCCGATAATCAAAGAAATCTAAAATGAACCTAATAGTTATGTTGCATAGCGTCGTGGCGGTGACGTCAGCTGAAAGCACCATCTGCCTAGCCTTACCCAACTATATTGAGGTCAGCTTTCAGTCTAATCCGATGCAGCTGAATACCAGTATTCTACATGGAGCGACTGCCTATCTGACCTCCACAACTCAGTACTGGGGAATACGATACCCCTTGGTAAGACTGGTTGTCAGACTTTTTGGGCCACTGACAACCTAACGACTGTCAAAGATATACAAATGACAGCCGTGACCAACGACTTAACGTGCTTTCCGAGGCACGATGGAAGCTCGTTATGTAATGGGCGGTCACCTATCCACAGAACAACCTAGGCAAGCACGGCTTAACCTAAAGATCGACCCGAGCGGCTGTTATTATTTAGCCACGAGCTCCTCCGTCGTCGGCAGCTGAAAGCGCGGGCGCAATTCTCTTTCCGACAAAAACGACACTATGTGACATAACTATTAGGTTCATTTTAGGTTTCTTTGATTATCTGCCACCACCACACGCCCTTGCCATGTCTCTTCTGTTCCAACCGCGGCTTATGTTAATACCAACGCAAGTTTTTAAAAAAAGATTGAATTTTTAGAGAGCGTCAAGAGTGTCCTCCAAAAACGACTCATACCGTTTTACCCAGTGCTCTTTGTGACGTTATAACGCCCTGGCAGAGTACGCAAGAATTGAACATAGTATGTGTATATCATCTAAGTAACAAAACAAAGTTTTGAACTTGATTATTGGATATCAGATGTTGTGGTTAGAACTTTATTGATTACGCTTTTGTACTTAGTTTGTGTTCAAATTCAAGTGGGCAATATTACGGCCCTTTTGTATCGCTTTGTGTAGATTTAGGACCAACTTGCTATTTTATCTGTATTTGATAATAGCCGAGTTCTACATCTTTCTATCTTCTGATTGTTACAAACTCGATCGGAAGCAACGTTTTAGAGTGATTGCGACCAGCCCATCCGAACGGTGTTCAGGAGTCCTCATTCTCAGTGTTCTTTAAGATACTGGCAGCTTTTGAACGCAGTTTAGATGTGCTGATCAAGATCAGCTGAGCAAGTCGTCATTGAAAAATGTCTGTTGGAATTTTATTACATGTTTATTAATACATACTGTTCTCCTTGCAGGCTGGTGGCTGGCCAGCCCATTTGCCATCCGCCTGACAGCTCCTGCTCTGTAGACCCACGACGTGGTACCCGTGGGGACAGGAGTATACCGCTCTGAAGATGAAATTCAGTAAGTGGTGGTGAACGAAAAGTGGTGATAAAGAATAAGAATACTTCTTTATTATTTGTAGAAAGAATGATGTGATTAGAATCTATGTAGATGAATACCAGACAAAGGTACGTGCCTACTTAGGTAAATGATAGTATTATAGAATACTGATTGAAATATATTTAAGATATTAATAATGATATCCCGTTGAGGAAAAGTGAAGTTCAATGAATCAGTAAAAAGCCATAATATTACTTCAAGAACTGTTTTAAGCTTTCAAGGTTTATAACTAAACTTACACTGTCACTTACGGGGTATCTTCCGTGATTTTCAAAAATTGTGAGCTCCCGATATTTCGACGCTGTTGCCAGCGCCATGATCACCGTTGCCAGTGACAGTGTAAGTTTACTTCGAGGACTTCGAAAAGAGTTTGGAACAGTAAGATGAAAAGGAATGTAAACATACTTATCGCCAAAAAGCCTTCCAGTGAGGGTAACCTTCCCAATTTCAGGCTGCGTTAGTTCAGGACATTCACGATCTGAAACAAGCAAAAAAAAACTTTTAATGCGAGTAGCAAAGTTAATTATGGCAAATCGGTGGTTGAATCCATTTCAAATATGTTAGGTTGAACAGTTTGACAGTTAGTATTACTAAAGTATGCATTCATAGTCTCACATTCGGGACTCGTCTGATCAATTTTATTGACCATTGTGTTATGTCCTCCCTTTTGCTAAGTAACTGAATAGCTGTACAAATCTGCTGCCGTCAAGCTATCCTTTTCAAAACTGAACAGATGATCATTCACAGAAATCAAAATTATTCACGCACACTTGCATGGACTGCGAACAAAACCATTCACCATCATCATCATCTGCCTAGCCTTTTCCCGACTATGTTGGGGTCGGCTTCCAGTCTAACCGGATGCAGCTGAATACCGGTATTATACTTGTAGCCACTGCCTATCTGACCTACACAACCCAGTTAGTACTGGGTAATACGATACCCCTTGGAAAGACTGGTTGTCAGACTTTTGGGCCACTGACTACCTAACGACTGTCGAAGATCTACAAATGACACCAGGGACCAAGTGCTTTCCGAGGCACGAAGGAAACTCGGTATATAATGGATGGTCACCCATCCACGGACCAACCTAGGCAAGTACGGCTTAACCTAAAGATCGACCCGAGCGGCTGTTATTATTTAGCCACGAGCTCCTCAAAACCATTCACCATTACGATACAAATGCTCCATAAGTCCACAAATCTTATCCTACCCTCCATTGCTTATTAAAACAATGGCCAGCTTCATCCCCGCACCCACAATGGATGCGTGGGATCATAAACATCTGTTATCAGCATTCAGTTCAGTTATTTACTTGGCGCAGTAAATTCGCGATATTATTTGTTTTTGTTAATTTTATCGGATTTCCTTTTGTGTTTGACTAAGTACTAATTAATAAATTTCTGTAGGGTTAGGTTAGATTGGTAAGTGGTACTATGTATGTTTATTACATAACATAACATCACGCCTGTAATCCCAGAAGGGTTTGGCAGAGGTGTACCTAATAGTACACCCATCCACATTTCGCCAGTTATATTTAAGTCCCATGTAATAAGGGGGTGAGCCTATTCATTGCCATCAACCGGGCACAAATCCAGACTCCGTGGTTGCTTCTGAGAAATTCCTACTAACACCTAAAACAATATAATTTTAACACTAGTGCGATTAACATAACACCTACTCAATCAACCAGCAATAGAACCCAATCGTCGACGAAACAATAGAGTGATCAGTCTAGGATAATATCCAGACAGACGGGAGCCATTCTATTGGCTGCCTCTGTGTTTACTCAACTGACTGTCTCGACAATACGTCATCTAGATTCAATGAAAAGGATTAATTGGGCTGACGTTTTACATTGGAAAATAAATAGATCTTATATATAAAATTCTCGTGTCACAATCTAATATATAAAATTCTCGTGTCACAATGTTCGTTCCCATACTCCTCCGAAACGGCTTGACCGATTTTTATGCAATTTTATATGCATATTCAGTAGGTCTGTGAATCGGCTACTATCTATTTTTCATACCCCTAAGTGACGCAGACGAAGTTGCGCGGGTCAGCTAGTCTTATATATAAAATTCTCGTGTCACAATGTTCGTTCCCGTACTCCTCCGAAACGGCTTGACCGATTCTCATGAAATTTTGTGAGCATATTGAGTAGGTCTGAGAATCGGCTACTATCTATTTTTCATACCCCTAAGTGACGCAGACGAAGTTGCGCGGGTCAGCTAGTTTAAGTATATTATATTGTATGTATATGTATAGTTTAGTTTATAGAATTAATTAATTTAAGTAATAAAATGTACTGTTAATGCACATAGGTATATCCTCTTATGCAAATTTCGCAATCGAAATTTGGTTTGCTGTAAGAAAACCCAATTCTGGGTTAAGCTCGCCATTGTACATAAGCTGTATTATTGCAATTTGTATGTATATTTTTTGTTGTTTTGTGTGCAATAAAGAATAAGAATAATATTTATTATAGTGATTTAGCTAGTGAGATACGACTGCTGCATGAGGTACTAGGTTCGATTCCCGGGTCAATCAAAATGTTATTGGGTTTTTCCATCAGGAATTTCTCAGTCGCTGCCATGGAGTCTGGATTTGCGCCCGATTGATGGCAATAGGCTCACCCCCTATTAATTGGGAGTTAAACATAACTAGCGAAATGTGGGTGTACTATCAGATACACCCCTGTCTAACTCCTTGGGAATTACAGGCGTGATGTTATATTATTGATAGTGTAGTGGGCCTGCGTAGTGGATCGACCCATTCCTTCTTATAGAGGAGGCTGTGTCCCAGCCGTGGGAACAGTATAATAAAGAAAAGAAAAAGAAAGAAAAAATATTTATTTGTCGCAGGGACATGACGTGCATCATACAAAATAACAAAAAAAAAAATACAATAAACATAGGTAGGTACAACGCATAACAAATATTTATAATTTGAAAAGGACGGGACAAAAAAAAAAAGAAATACGTCAACATCTTGCACGTCGTGACTACGACAAGCAGGTTACCAGTCAGCATGGCACTCGCATAGGCTGATTATTAAACACTGTTTTAAGCTTTCTCAGTTTACAACTAAACTTATACTGTCACTTACGTGATATCTTCCGTGATTGTTCATTATTTTGAGCTCCCGATATTTTGACGCTGTTGCAAGCGTAAGCGCCATGAATATCGGGACCTCAAAACAATCACGGAAGATATCCTGTAAGTGACAGTATAAGTTTACGCTGATTATTGCTTATGTATATAGATAGAAGTTTTAGCAATTTTGTTTTGGGGCTTGACTTTTTTTGATGACGAAGTAAGTTTTCTATTTTAAGTTGATAAGTTCATGTGAAAAACGCCTGAAAATATAAGAGTTGATTTTAACGAAATATGACAATAAATGGTGGTTTGCTGTAAATCGTGCGCAGGCGTTTTATTAAGGCTCTCGGATTTTGTCCGTCTCGCATAAGAGAAACACCAGACCTTCATCATCGTTTAAATTTTTCGTTTTTTTTCGTTGCAATTTGGGGCATTATTAGCCTACAATGAAGAGCTTGTTGCTAAATAATAACAGCCTATGTTGGGGTCGGCTTCCAGTATAACCGGATGCGGCTAAATACCAGTATTTTACATGGAGCGACTGCCTATCTGACCTCCACAACCCAGTTAGTACTGGATAATACGATACCCCTTGGTAAGACTGGCTGTCGGACTTTTTGGGCCACTGACTACCTGTAACGACTGTCAAAGATCTACAATAAATGACATCCGGGACCAACGGCTCAACGTGCTTTCCGAAGCACGGAGGAAACTCGGTAGTCGTAGTGGGTGGTAACCCATCCACAGACCAACCAAAGCAAGCAGGGTTTAACCTAAAGATCGACCAGAGCGGCTGTTATTATTAACAACATTTTAATAACATAGGATACCTATATCTAGTCAAAAGTCCAGCATAACTGGCACAACCGTTAAATGCAAAGTTCCTTTCAACGTCCACGAAGCACCTCTCTCAACTGACACAGAAAATAAACCTACCCTAATGAACTACTGTTCCACAAGTCCGAGGTAATAAAACCACCCCTTTTCACCCCAGTTCACTCGAGAAGAATATAAAAAAAACAATTGCCAACTCCGCTAAAATTAATACGACCACTTGGTATAAATTTTATAGCTGAGAAGCATACAGCGGTATAAAACTGTCGGGTTCAAAGTGCTCAGACGGGGAGGAATAAAAATTATGTCGAACTTAAAGTTTTCTTACTGGACTTCGTGTTACTGTGTTGGTTTTTTCAGAAAAATTGTTTGTGGTCTTATAATTTATGGTTTTAAGTAGTAATAGGGTCAATCAAAAGACATTACGGTTGACGCAGAGGCTGAGTGATCGGCTGCTGCACTGCGTGTCGCGCGTTCGATTCCCGCACGGAACAAATATTTGTATGGTCGTTGTTACGGGTCTGGCTGTTTGTTTATGTGAGTTAAATGTTTGTAAAGGAACCCATTATACAGGAGATATTCCTAGTGTGGGGGTTTTTAGTAAGTATAAAAAAAAAATGCGCCTAGCGGCGATTTTGACGGCACGGTTTGCACAGTAGCTGAGATATTGGCTGTTGCGCTGCGTGTCGTGGGTTCGATACCCGCTCGGAACAAATATTTGTATGACCTACAGATAATTGTTCCGGGTCTGGTTGTTTGTTCCCACAATACAAGAGAAATTCGTAGTGTGAGGCAACGTTTTTTCTAAAAAAGAAAATAAAGAAAGATATTAAAGGTGTGGTCTATCTGCTTAGTCATCTGCCTAGCCTTTTCCTAATTAACCTAATGCAGCAGAATACCAGTATTTAACATGGAGCGACTGCCTATCTGACCTCCACAACCCAGTACTGAGTAATACGGTACCCTTTGGTAAGACTGGTTGTCAGACGTTCGGCCCATTGACTACCTGTAACGACGTTCAAAGATCTACAAATGACAGCCGGGACCAACGGCTTATCGTTTGATACATCTAGATACATCATTTTAAAAGATATAAAACTCAATTTTGCCGTTGCTAGCAATGTCAAAGCAAAGGAAATAGCAGGGGGATTTAAGATTCCACGAAAGAGATGCTCTAAGGGTTTAATCTGCAGACGAATCCGCGAGAAAAAGCTAGCGATCAATAAATTGAATCTATTTGTATATAAACGTGAGCAGTTTTTCTATTGGATCTACTTACAGTCTTTTTTTTTTAAATTCTGTCAAGTGAGCGTTTCGTTGATTCAGTTATCGGATGTAGAATATCGTTACTGTGCCTAGTTATATTGGATTAGGTTAACTTGAAACGGCTGATTATATTAAAAAGTCTATAGATATCATTGAATTACTTTCAATGATTATGTCTACTGCTGAACATGAGGTCCTGGGTTCGATTCCAAGGTCTAGCGAATTGTTATTAGGGTTTTCCATTAGGAATTTCTCAGTAGCAGCCACGGAGTCTGGATTTGTGCCCGATTGATGGCAATAGGCTCGCCCCGTATTTCATGGGACTTAAACATAACTGGCGAAATGTGGGTGTACTATTAGGTACAACTCTGCATAACCCTTCGGGGATTACAGGCGTGATGTTATGTTATGATTATGTCTACAACTCTACATCATGCAATGTACCTTTTTTACTAAAAATGGATGGTAGTGTTAATCTACCAGCCATCAAAAATAGGGTATTTGCCTGAAAAAATCTATTTAGTCCGTCAGTTAGATTATCAATAAATATTGGACACGTATTTTTTCTTTCGTCACATGATCAAAAAATGACGACGATACAGCGCATCAAAGTTCAAGAGAAGGGGCCTGTGACGTCACTGGACAGTAAAAAGTAACAGAAAGAGAGAGAGATAGAGTTCTGTTTTATGTTTTATGTATTCAATTTTCTCTTCTTCTTTTACACACTATGTCTACATCTCTTTTTTTATTATCTCCTTTTACAGGTATGCTGGAAGAGATTTCTTTAGAAATAAGCATCACCTTTGTACTATTTTCTGTTCCTTTCTTCTTTTCTGTATTTAGTGTGTACATAAATTGTTAAATAAATAAATAAATAGAAATTGTGACGCCACGCGAGATTTCAACGCGCTGTATCGTGGTCATTTTTCGTTTACATTATTCGTTTATTGAAATGTTCCATACAAGTAAAAAATAACACTAGGGTTATATCTCTCTTCTTTTGGCAAATCAGATTTTGATATCGTTTCGGCATCGATTGAAACCAACTACTTTAAAAACCTCAAACTTCGACATTAAAAGTAAATTCACCAATAAGATTGACAACGTAAAACGCCCGCAAATCTTCCTAGATGTCGCCACCTGTCTTCACAAAAACTCGATAGATATAAATGGCCATCTCCGTCACACAATCCCCAAAGCCTAAGGACGCATTCGGGAGATAAATCACTAATCCGTAAAGCTTCGGGACAAACTCTTGGATTCAGGAAATTCAGTGAATTCAGCAGGTTTCCTTGTGTAGTTAGTGGTATTTGTGAGGTACTGATATGGGGATGGGAAGCTACAATGGGGGCTCATGGGGTTGATACCCTGTCGTTTGTTTCGATTAGTTTCTTCTTTTTGTGTCTTTTCTGAGTCTATTTTCGGTAAGATATTAATAAAAGTTTTGTGTCTGCTCGCTTATTCCATGGTGTGCTTTAAGCTTTACGGTGAGATATTGGAGCATACCAATGTAAGTATCTATTAAATGATATTTATTTTGTTTTATTTATTAGGGACAAAAAAGAGTCACATGTTAAAGTTTAAAATTATGAGTCGTTACATAAATAGGTAACTATATATAAAAATATATATATATAGAATGTATACACTTTTTAGTTGTCTTATAAAGGTGGTCCACTCAATGTGCAAATAAAATAACTCTAGAAGCGATTTTTTTTTTACCCACCATAATAGGTACAAAGAAAAATAATTAAAACATTAGAAAAAATTATGAAACATCCTGTTAATGATGTTTACGTGTCAAACGGGAGAACATACCTACCCAGCGGTCGAGTCCAGTAGACCATCGCTCACAACAGGGTGTTTTAACTAAGTCATGCGTCATAATACTGAATAATATGTTTATATTTAAATGATTAAAATCTCATAAATACCAATTTTTTATGAATGTTTAGTAGACATTGGATACCTGAAGTGGGCTGCCGTTGTAAGTCGACTAAAAAGTCACGGTGTATATAATTATATAGAACAAATTAAACTTGAACAAAATAAGCCTACTTTCATCAAGAGCGTTAATAATCTAAAACAAGATGATACTTAATGAATTAATTTAGCTTCCCCGCGCCGCCCATTATCTCAGCATTTGTGATTCGTCAAACTTATTTCAAAGGAAACTTTTTGAAACGTAGATTTTAATTAAAATTACTGACAAATGGCCGAATATGAATCCGTCACGGTTTTGAGTGACGCCATTTTTTGGGAGCGGGCAAGCGCGAATTGTTTTTTTTCACTTATTTGTTCCAGTAATTTTTGTCTGTGGTAACTAAGTACCTAGATCATCTCGCCACCTCTTTCTAGGCCGGCCTTGGCGACGCCATCCATCCTCAGGCATCTATCGTGTTGAAACTGGAAGGATATAGGGGAGGCCTTTGCCCAGCAGTGGGACATGCAAGGGTATTGAAAAAAAAACTTAAGTACCTAAGTGAGTAGGTAGTTAGGTACTTAGGTTTTTTTTTTGTCCACAGTCTTCTTCTTCTTCATCGTCGATCCCTCTATGTTGAGGATTCCAGCGTGGACCACGCTGCCTTGAGCGCGTTTACATTCTACCCGGCCCAGTGCCATCAGTATTTCCAATGCTTCTGTTGTCTTACTTTCTTTCAAATGCCCCATTTTTACGGCCTACTACGGACTACTAGAAAATTGATAGGAACCTAAACATACTCTTTCTTAAAATTTTAATGTCAAAAATAATTGAATCGGCTCAGTTTTTGAGGAGAAAAAAGGAGAATACAAAACCTCGATCTCGTCTAAGTTTTTGTGATATAATCGGTGAGCTGCAGCTGTACCTATCGCACTCTACGGCGGCAAACATGACGCAGAACGACGACAAAAGTTTCTCCAAATACCTACCTTCAGGCCCTGTTCCCTCTTAAAGCTCTTTCAACTCCGAGAGTTGGAGTTCCAACAATCCCACATCATCATCTGCTTAGCCTTTTCCCAACTATATTGAAGTCAACTTCCAGTCTAACCGGGTGCAGCTGAATACCAGTATTTTACATGAAGCGACTGCCTATCTGACCTCCACAACCCAGTTAGTACTGGATAATACGATACCCCTTGGTAAAACTGGTTGTCAGACTTTTTGGGCCACTGACTACTTAACGACTGTCAAAGATCTACAAATGACACCCGGGACCAACGGTTTAACGTGCGTACAATCCCACAATATTTAGAAATTCATTTAGTTTTCTCAACGACAACGGGCAAGAACCAACCATATTTTAATGAGGAACTTAACGTTGAAAACGCGAATTCCTTTTACTACAATTTTCTACACACAAAGGCTAATAGGCACCTTTTATCTTCCAAGCTATAACAGAACCATTTCATATTAACGTTAATTTGACTGCGGAACCCAAATAAAACGTCTTAAGCTTAAGCCGAGGTTTTAGGGCTTTCTTCAGTAATATGGCTGCCTCCTATTAATTATCTTGTTTTTGGCTAAAAAGCTTTTTTGGTGGTAATTTTTATTCGTTAATATTTTTATAGGACTCGCTAAGTGGTGTATTATTTATCTAGTTTTCTTTAAAAAGTGATTCATAGTTAATCCCTGTTATTATTTCACGGAATAATCTCTTTATGCTATTGAAATAAAGTACAAATTCGGACGGAAATGAATTGGATGGTGCTACAAACGATACACTTAATATCGTGTCCTGCGTTTTCTGTTGTTTGTTCACTACAGGAACTGATGGACGCTATCGAATGCGCCAAACTAGTTGCTCAGTTCTAGGCTGACACTATTTAGATTGCCATCGACACGCTAAGAAGAAGAAATAGATCTTAGATCATCCTTTCCTGCCGCTATCCCAATTTATTTGGGGTTGGCGCCGCATGTCTTCTTCTTCAATACTTCTCTATTACTGGTCATGTCAAGAGACCCCCCTTTCCAGCCATTAAATCTTTCAAAAACTCCATCCATCGTTTCTTTACTCTTCATAATCTGCTTAGCCTTTTCTAACCTATAGTGGAGTCGGCATCCAATCTAACCGGATGCAGCTGAATACCAGTATTTTACATGGAGCAACTGCCCAGCTGATCTCCATAATCCAGTTAGAAACCAAGTGATAAGGTAAGACTGGATGTCATACTTTCGGGCTACTGACTGCTTGAAACGACTGTCAAAGAACTACCAATGACAGTCGGGACTTTCTTTACTCCTTTAAAAAAAAATACCGGCCAAGTGCTATTCGGACTTGAGCATGAAGGGATCTGTACCATCGTAGTAGGGGAGCCCCCTTTTTTTTTAAATTTATTTTCTTTATTCATTTTTAAACATATCATTTACATTTTTAAATATTTATGTACAAAGTAATATGCAAAAAAAAAAATACAAAAAATAGTAGCCCACCAGCATCGGGAACAGGGTCCGAGCTACCGGTGGTCAGGGCTCTTACCACATTTAATTTATTTTTATTATTTGTTATTACAGTGGCAGCAAAAACACACATTCTGTGATAATTTCAACTGCCTACCTATCACGGATCATGAGATACAGCCCGATGACAGACAGATGGACGGATGGACGGACAGCGGAGGCTCAGTAAAAGGGCCCCGTTGGTTACCCTTCAGGTACGGAACGCTAAAAATGAAGACCGAACAAAATCACATATTTTCTGCTGCC
The DNA here is from genome assembly GCA_905220335.1 of Noctua pronuba. NCBI lineage: Eukaryota > Metazoa > Arthropoda > Insecta > Lepidoptera > Noctuidae > Noctua > Noctua pronuba. The sequence continues at coordinate 1,415,799 of LR999913.1, forward strand.
CTTACTCTGATAACCTTCTAACTCACTCTTCAAGTATCACGACAGAAGTACGAAACATTTGCATAAAGCCGAAAAATACAAAAAATAGTAGCCCACCAGCATCGGGAATAGGGTCCGAGCTACCGGTGGTCAGGGCTCTTACCACATTTAATTTATTTTTATTATTTGTTATTATAGTGGCAACAAAAACACACATTCTGTGATTAAATTTCAACTGTCTACCTGTTACGGATCATGAGATACAGCCCGATGACAGACAGACGGACGGATGGACGGATAGCGGAGGCTCAGTAATAGGGTCCCGTAGGTTACCCTTCAGGTACGGAACCCTAAAAATGAAGACCGAAATCACATATTTTCTGCTGCCCTTACTCTGATAACCTTCTAACTCACTCTTCAAGTATCACGACAGAAGTACGAAACATTTGCATAAAGCCGTAACACACAAAGTCAAACAGTTGAGCGTTTCTCCCGCCAGTGTAGACTTGACCTTGGGCACAAAGCCGGGAGGAGAGCCCTCCATGTCTCATAATAGCCCTCCAGAGGCTGGAGGGCCAAGTGGAGGGGTATTTTCATGCCCCGTTTGCGGAGTATGAAGGGGGGAGTATTGAAAAGATGTGGATTGGAAAGTAGGTGAGTTTGGAAACTGAGGTTTTTTGTCGGAGTGTCGTATTTGGAAAGAATGTTTGGGTTGATACTGATGAATTTTGGTAGATGTTGATTTGAACAGAATAATTAATTGCATTCTTCATCTCGTCTTTTACATTTAGAAGTGTATTTATTTATTTATTTAGCTTTATTTATCCCTTACATTTAGTTTCTTTGATTTTTGTTTGTTTGCCTAAAAAGTTTGACAGCCAGTCTTACCAAGGGGTATCGTAATACCCAGTACTAACTGAGTTGTGGAGGTCATGTAAAATACTGGTATTCAGTTGCATCCGGTTAGACTGGAAGCCGTCCCTAACATAGTTGGGAAAAAGGCTAGGCAGATGATGATGACATTTAGTTGGTATCTAATATCTAATGTGTTGTGTACTTATTTATTTATTTGTAAGTAATGTTAGTGTTTGTACTTAAGATAAGATTAGTATTGTTAGGTGTAAGGGCCGCCATTTACGATAAAAGCTGCCTCCTTTAGAAGTGTATAATGTAGTAAAATTAACAATTAACTGACGAGTGTTGGCCAATTGCAGTTGGTATGTAATATCTTTGGTTTGTAGGAAGAACTTGGTTTTTGGGTTGCAAATATAATGGTGGTTAGGAAGATATCTCAGAAACGTGACGCTTTAGAATACCGGCTATTGATTAATAAAGGTTTAAAGCGTAGCTGTTGCTGATTTTGAAAAAAACGTATAATGGCTGAAAGTTAGGCAGGCCAGAATATAAACCCCTTTTGTGTGTAACACCCTAAACGCTATCTCATCATAATAAAATATTAAAAATTATTATTTAAATGAATTATTATTATTTCTTTATAATCTTCAACTGCCCTCATCACAATTTATTGGGGGTCGGCGCAACATATCTTCTTCTTCCATAATTCTCCAATATTTCCAAATCACAATTTTCAAAATTACTCCTTATCTCACTAGACACCTACAGCCCTACCCACTTATCTACCCTATCTATCTCCCCTATCTATCATGTGTATAGTACCGATCTGTTACACATGAATATGTGGTAAAAATTTGAATAGGCATAATAAATTCTAGCGCCAGCTAGCTTTGAAAAAAACTCGACGCTTAAAAATTGCAGGCATTTTTACAATACTGTAATTGGCACTACCCTAAAAGCTTGTTTCTAACAAAACCAAACAACGAAATGAATTCTATATTGAACTGGGACGCACGACCAATCAAGCTATGCAAAACCAAATTAAGCTGGTCTCTCACTGTACGGAAAATCTATACAATGCGAGGCCATGTTATACTGGAAATGTATAGCTTGTTGTGTCGCCGTGTGTACACTGGTAAACTACATTGAAAGGTTAGATAAAAAGCATAGTGACGTATCGACAGAAAACTGGCCAAGTGCGTTGTTACCCATACAACTAGAGCTGTGCGCTTTCAGCTCCGTGGGGCTGCAAAAAGAGCGAGAGATAGATAGATAGATAGAATTTGTACTTTATTGGACACCAAAATTGATACTCAGTTGACAATATTGCTAATTATAAGGGTACATTGGCGGTCTTATCGCTGATATCGATTGAAAGGGCATTACAACTTCGAACGCATTTCTTCTTATTTCATCGTCATCATCGTTTCAGCCGAAAGACGTCCACTGCTAGACATAGGCCTCCCCCAAGTGTCGCCACATTAACCGGTCCCGTGCATCTCGCATCCAACGGATCCCCGCAACTTTCACCAGGTAATCGGTCCACCTAGTCTCCCAATAGGTGGACCGATGACCTGGCCTTCCAACGCAACATCTTCTTGCTTCGTTTCTACCTAACTATATTGTAGTACCATGTAGGCCTTTTTTTTACGGCACTCTAATTTGTTTGAGCCCAGTAGATGTCTACTACGGCCACTAGTGCCATTTTTAAGTTATCAAAGGACCAAGTAAAGGGAACTTGGGCCACTTCAGAAAGTGGGGCTTGGTCTTATCAGTAGCACTGCACTGGCCCTGGGTGTGGGATTGATCCCATCAATCTCATTATCATTCTCTGCCCTTATCCCAATTTATTTAGGGTTGGTGCAGCATATCTTTTTCTTTTATTTTTCTCTATTAATCGTGATCCCAGCAGTCACGTCCTTTCTAGCCATTTACAATCCTTCATTAATCTCATAATTTGTTAAATTGTAATCTCATTTAACAACTATAACTACTTGAAAATCAAGCAAAAAGAAATACAACACAACTTCGTACCTTCCCCCCCTTTTTTCGCGGCCCCAGCATACCCAACACGCTATGCAGCGATACCGAACGCGATCCGACTTGATCCATCCACACGTGTTCACTCGTGTCACTGCTGAAGCTCTGGAGCTCCGCAACTTTCGGCCGTGATAGCAGCCACGTCAAGTGATTTATTTTGTTGCACTTTTAGTTTTGGCTTCGTTTAGTTTTTAAATTGTGTACGACAGATAGCGTCCGTTTCGTTTTGTACGAGAACTTGGATTGGAGTTGTAAAAGAATAATCTTTTTTAACCCCAGACGCAAAAAGAGGGGTGTTATAAGTGTGACCGCAATGTGTGTGTGTGTGTCTCTGGCACCGTAGCTCCTAAACGAGTAAACCGATTTGAATGCAGTTTTTTTATTTGAACGCTAGTTTCTTGGCAATGGTTCTTAGAAATGTTTTATCAAAATTTGTGCCGCCATTTACTAGATATGGGGGATGAAAGTGGGTTTGAAAAAATACCCAAGTGGGGTATCAAATGAAAGCGCATGCTCTGTATATTAAAATTAGACATGTTTTATCAAAATCGGTGCAGCCATTTACTAGATAGGGGGGATGAAAGTGGGTATTTTGCATGTTTTATTTTTTCGTTGGGGGTTTTTTAAATTTTAAATTTAATTTTAATTAAAAATACGTCTAGTTGTTACTACATGTTTAAATGTTAGCAATATTTTACCAGTAGTAAGAATCAGATTACTTTTATGAAATTAGTAACTGATAGTTTTGAGTATTGAAGAGCAGAAAACATGAGGGAACTGAAGAAGCCGTGGAAGTGGCAGTTTTGGGCTAGTTAAATATAAGCTCGTGTCAGAGACAAGAAGAAAAAGTTGATGAGGAATTACAACGAATAAAATTTTATCCGCTTAAGATCCAAAATATCGGCTCGGGAGATATTATAGTGCACAAGTATGTGCGCAGACACAGGTGCACTCTCTCGTCCCTCATCCTCATAGTCACGGCAATACGAGACGACCGGAGAGAGATTAGGAGCAGGACCAACAGCTTAACGTGCTTTCCGAGGTACGGAGTTATCATACCGCCAACTTCGGCAGCTCCGGGCTACTATTGAGAAATTCCTAATGAAAAAAGATAATAATTGTTTTTGCTCGACCCGGCAATCGAACTCCATGAATCAACAGTCCCGATTGCGACCGATAGACCAACGAAGCAGGTTTGTTTAGTTGATATAAAGTAAGATAATTGCAACACTAGGAAGCTTTTATTTGGGAGCTCGGCTATGAGACACAATGTTAATTTGTGACTATGAAAATATCATAACATCACGCCATCTCCGAAGGATTAGGCAGAGGTGTAAAATAATAGGGGGCGAATCTATTGCCATCAACCGGACACAAATCCAGACTCCGTGGCTGCTACTGAGTAATTCCTGACGGAAAAATCAATAGCCTCTTTGCCCGACCCGGGAATCGAACCAAGGACCTCATGCTCAGCAGTAGTGCTTGCGACCAACGAGGCAGAAAACGAACTTTGAAAATCAACTGAAATAAACCATAAAATATTTTCAGCAAGATGTTTTATTAACAGAAGAACATTACATAGCCTTTCAGCTCAAGAATGACCCTTTAGCAAAGGGGTTTTGGTCCCAACACTCGCGAGGGTCAGGTCACGTTCGTCCTCAACTCGTGTTGTCCCGAAGAACCGAACCGAGGTCATCCAAACATGACGGGTCACCTAATGTTTAAAAGTGGTTGCTAGGATACGATGTGATTGATTGCGAGCACTGCTGCGAAGAAATAGGTGTACCACTAATATAAATTTTGATCCTATTGGAGGAGCTCTTGGCTAAACGGTGCTTGCATAGGTTGGTCCGTGGATGGGTGACCATCCATTATATACTGAATTCCCCGTGCTCCGGAAAGCACGTTAAGCCGTTGCTCCCGGCTATCATTTGTTGATCTGTGACAGTCGTTATACATACCTGTATCAGTGGCCCCAAAAGTCTGACACCCAGTCTAAGGGCTATCGTATTACCCAGTAAAAACCAAATAGGCAGTGGCTCCATATAAAATACTGGTATTCAGGCATCTGGTAAGACTGGATGCCGACCCCAGCATAGTCGGGAAAAGGCTATGCAGATGATAATGTCTTCTTTAATTTTGGTTTTTCCTGTGGAACATAGCCTAAGTGCAAATCGGTATTTATGTAGGTTTCAAAAGATTTGTTTCTTTAATCCAGTCGTGACTAGACGGGGCACGGTGGACAAGATTCCATAAAGGCACATTAGGCAAAAATACTCCTACATTTTAAAACAAAAAACTTCGAAAATAGATCACGCGGGCAAACCCGCGGGCGTAGCATAAAATATTAAAACCGACTCGTCAATTGAACGTCTCATGTCGCAGGCTCGTCACGTCGCAGGGAAATCACGGAATCGCCCAGAAGGGTCGAGCTCTAGTAACATTGTTTTTATATTTATTAGTCAAGACTTGGATGTATTGCCGACACACATGCTGCCTAACAAAAGGATAGAAAGAATTTGTGAAGGGTAAATAAAACCTTTTTGTCATGGGTCTAAGGGAATAAATTATTTGATTTGTTTCGTATTTGATCCATGAATAATAGATTTGTGATCTGTATGATTAAATAAAGTTGGGTCCAAATACTTTACAAGATAGTATGGGTCGGTTATAAAAAATATATGACGAAGCTATAATGGTCGCTACCTCTTTTACTATTGGACCTTAAAAAAGTTACTGCTTGTCTGAAACTAGTGTGACATAAAGTTTCGATGCCGTTTCATGTTTGTGAGTTTGTGACACGTGTCGGGATAGAGGTAGGCCTTCCGTAGGTGATCTTTAACGTCAATTTCCAATAAGCTGGTAAATCCTTGCTCACTTTTTAAGCTTCTGAAGAGAAGATCTATAACCTATACAAGGTGGAAGGGACACCGACGTACAAACGGTTACAAAATATTCAGTACATCATTCTGAACCCCCTATATAGAAAATTTTCACCAGTAATTAAAAAAAACCGCTGTTTCCTACAAAACTGCAATACCTACTACACGGTCTAATCTACTATAGACCCGAGTAGACTGCTGCAAGCAAAATCAAGCGAAAAGCGGGGTTACAGACCGCAGCGACCACCATGTCCTATATATTGGAGTATCCAAACATCTGCATTTCTGAGGCCCTAAAAACGCCACTGAACACATGTCGAATTGTCAGAAAGTATATGCAAATAGATCAAAATGAAAAAGGTCCTCATCACAACACCCTCAACATAACACATCACTCGCTGCATTTACTTTGGTTTCATAGATGGTGGCCCATAGATGTAGTTAAGGAAGTACTTACCAGTAAGCTAAGAAGCAAAAGCACATTCCAAAATAATAATGCTAATTCCGGTTGTATCTAAAGTCATTAGTCTATAATACGTTTCTCTAATCTCAGTTAATCATGTCCTAGCTTGTAGTTCAAGAGGAACATGTCACGCTACAGCGAGGGACGTCCCGACACGGGTCGTCTCCCTGGACACTAATAAACACGCTTTACATTGAAGTACGAAGTACTGATAGACCATAGAACACTATTACGTATAGACATTGTATGTCTTGTCTGATCAGTGATCAGTCACAAGGCCGACGAAGGTATCAAGTGGGTTTGAGATCGGCTTTTGAACAAGTTAACATAAAATAACATGATGTTATGTGTTAACTTGTTACCTGTAATATAGTTAGATGTACCTATTGTACTACCACACCTCACCAGGTCCAGGTCTATTGTCATCAACCGGGCACAAATCCAGAAATTCTTTCTTTTTTTGATTCAGAAATTCTTGATTGAAAAACTCAAAACGGTGATACTTGAAACTCACACACCTAAGTATCGCTTAACTTAGACGAAAAAACCATTCGAGTCGGTATAAAATCAATCATTCAATATGAATTCTAGCAATTATCTACTACGGACACCGATCTCTAATCGGTGCTAATAAAGTCCGCGTCGTGAGACACATGTCACGTAACACGCAGAGACACGTAACACGGGTCGTCTCCCTGGGCACTAATATATGTTACCGACGGACTGTAGTGTACGGAGACATTTTGTGAGCGGGTTCGGTGGTGTCTCGCATTGACTTCGATAGATTTATGGTTAGAGATATTATCGTATCTATGATTAATGAATGATTTAATAGATTTTTGGGTAAACTGGTTGATATCATTTTAATAAAGTAAGTTGTTGTGGTTGAAAGTATTATTGAGAGTTATAAAAAGTTTGTTACGTTAAGTTTGAGTATAAATGTAGATGGCTATAAGAGTAGAAGAAGACCAAAGAAACGATGGATGGACTGTGTGAAGGATGATATGGCTGGAAAGGAGGTGACTTCTGAGATGACGAGTAATAGAATAAAAAAGCGTAAAAGAAGAAAACATGCAGCGCCGACTCCAAATAAATTTAGATAAGGGCAGAATAATGAAAATGTTTCATTAGGTTTCCGTAATCAACAATTCCTGAACTCTTAATTTTGCTAATAAAGTCTCGCGGCGTGAAAAACATGTCACGTCACACGCGGAGACACTCTGACACGGGTCGTCTCCCTGGGAACTAATACAAGTTACGTACGCACACAGTTTGTGAACAGTCCAGTGGCGCCTCGCATTGACTTCAATAGATTTATTATTAAAGACAAATATTTTTTTTTTGATCTGTCAATGTTAAATGAAGTTTTCATTTTACTTTAGTACGTTAATTAAACAATTAAAAATAATGTTAAATGGGTGAGACATTTGTTACGGTTTAAGACAGGGACTCATGAAATAAGACGTAGGGATACATCTTATTTCACGAGTCAGTATTTTATTAGACCGTGTAAATTAAGACATCAGTGACCTAAAATTTAACATTGAAAACCAGCACTTTTTGTAACGTCAATTGATGTTTGCTGATTCTATTAAACACAAAGCATCCCTAATTATTTTAAAGTAAACTTAATCGTTAGGTTTCCCTAAAGATTAAAATCCGAACCTCCAGAGTTACGTGTCACGTAAAACACGGAGACATTCCGACACGGGTCGTCTCCCTGGGCACTAATACACGTTACGTGCAGACTACCGAGACAGATTATGACCGGACCGGTCGCTTTGCACTATGTTAGTCTACAAAATGAGCGAGATATTTATTAAGTTTTAACAAGTTTTGTTAGTATTTTATCAGTCCGATTATGTTAAGTAAGACGTTACTGGATTGAAGTAAATCTTTTATAAACGATTTTATTAACTATAAGTTTAAATTGATTCAAACTATACATATATTTGCAGTGTTCTTTTTGCAGGACAAGGTTTGTATGAAGTAAGTTTCAGATATTTTTTTAGATTTTTCACTAGTTAATCTCACCCGTGCGAAACCGAGGCGGGCCGCTGGTTAAACATAAAACTATGCTTATGCACACACAATTATCATACGCAATCTCTAACAATTCCTAATGATTAATTTCAGAATCTTTAGAGAGACATGCACGTAACACGCGGAGACATTTCGGCTCGAGTCGTCTCCCTCGGTACTAATACATGTTGGGCACAAACAGGTCCGGTGGCGTCTGCTCATGTTAGTAAGTTGACTGGACAGCCGATTTATGGCTGAAAATAGAGATTTTGGTGTAAATTCTCAATTTTGAAAATCATCACAGATTTATTGTATTTTCGGTTAAAGGGCTGCGTTAATGTAACCAGCGATATTAAAATAAATCTTATGGTTTGGCAGGTGGCAGGTTCAGATTGTATGTTGATCAAAATAAGATTTGCCACCATGTTTTGTTTTCATGTGAAACTATACCACGGTAATAAACGGTTGATAAACAGTTATTTTTTTCTGATAAGGTATACAAATTATTGTAAATAGCGTCAATTTCGTTTAACGTAAAACCGTTCAGTTTTAATAATGTATTTAAAGAAAAAGCTGTTTTCTTTAGCGTGCAGTGTCATATAGCCCTAAGAAAACTTAACATTTTTCACTTGAAACGTTTCAGTCTATCCTGAAAACAACAACACACCCTCGATACTGAAAATGTGGTCGTTCAGAAAGTGTCGACGTTATTTACGACAATATGAAACCTTCAGTGTCTTGTAAATCGAACTTTGAAGAAAAGCACGTATAGAAGATATCTTATGAATACAGTAAATTAAGTTCTAGAAAAGTTTGGTCAGACCCCAAAATACTCTGAAAAATGGTCCTAATAATTAAGAAGTTTAAGTATTTCATTGAATTTCTTGACTCATCTTATGTCAATGAAATTCAAATTCATGAAAATCATTGGTTCTTATTAAATACAATCATTAAAACTGACATGAAGGGCAGAAGATGTCTGGATTTGTGCCCGGTTGATGGTAATAAGCTCGTCGCCGATTATCAATATCTGCCTAGCTTTTTCCCAATTCTTATTGGGGTCGGCTCCTAGTCTTACCGGATGCAGCTGAATACAATTTTTTTTACATGGAGCGACTGCTTATCTGACCTCTACAACCCAGTTAGTACTGAGTAATACGGTACCCATTGGTAAGACTGGTTGTCAGACTTTCGGACCACAGACTACCTGTAACGACTGTCAAAGAAGTACAAATAACAGCCGAGACCAACGGCTTAACGTGCTTTCTGAGGCACGGAGGAAACTCGATAAGTAACGGGTGATCACCCATCCACAGACCGATCTTGGCAAGCGTGGCTTAACCTTGAAGATCGACCCGTGTGGCTGTAATTATTTAGCCATGAGCTCCTCGTCCTCGTCGCCGATTATATCAGACTTAAAACATACTACTGTACGTGCACTATCGGGTATACCTCTGCTCAACCCTTCAAGGATTACAGGCGTGATGTATGTGTTATAAAGGGTGTAAAAAGACCCGAAGGTTACTTGTTCTCCCCGTCATTGCGATAATTTTTTTGTTCTGGACAATACCTGGGAACCTGCTAGTTACGGAGATATTAGAGGTCAAAGTTCCAATTTTTTCAAGAGTTTTTTAAAAAATACTAGTTTTAAAGGTTAACTTTACTTTAATTACCTCCATGACTCGTTTACTATTCAAAGCATCCATCAGCACTAAGTTTTGAGTGCGTTACATTGAGTTTTACCCTAAAAAGTGATTTTTCACCCCAAAAAAAAAGGCGTTTCCCAGCAATAATTTTTGCGTAGGGTGACTTAGTTTGATGTTCATAATGCTTGGTTGACGGCTTCGTGAAGGGTCTGTTTACATCCTGTAAGTGTAAGTTTGAAAGTCAACCTATTTATAAATCGAAGACTTGACCAGCCCTCCAGAAACTTAAGTCCATCCGTAACGGATTAGTCACTACCGAAATAAGCTCATTTCATTCTTCACTTTAAAATCCTTTCATCCCAAGAGTACCTATCTGCTAGAACATAAATATAAAATAGGAGTACGTCCTCGACACGGATTGGGTCCCCCAGCGATAATATACAAGGCAGTATTTACTGACAACATACGGGAATGTATTGCGGGCTGGCACGGAGCGGGTACAACGTGGATGGGAATAATTTATTGGTGGCCTGTGAATCATGTGATGAATGGATTGATAGCGTCATTTGGGAGTATAGGGGATTATTGTGGGTTAATAATTGAGTTTTTTTTTGTAATGGCTCTGAGAAAAACGATGCAGAAGTGACGATGTCAAACTATATGGATAACGAAGTTCATTAACACGCTTTTAAAAGCTTCACCTGTAACTGTGTAAAAAATCTTAGAAAACCCACATTCCGGTTTTCGATTGGGCTGAAAATACATGTTTAGTTTGAATGACAATGCATGGAGGCTAAGTGGCGGCATTCTAAATCCGATAAGGCGGACTCCCAAAGATGGCAAATTAGTTATTTTTTATGAATTCCAATGATATGGGTAACAAATGAAAGGGTTTCACCGTGTTTTTTTTATTTTTTAAACTAAAATATTATTTATTGTGCGGGTCAGCTTGTATTATTTATATTTCCTAGTATAGTTTGACATTCAAAAATCTGTTATGTCGGTAGTTCGGTATGGCCTAATTAAAATGGTTTGACAGTGGCTTGACGTACTTTTCAAAAACTTTTTGCAATTTATCATCCCAACAGCATAATCCAATCCATCTGTGCCTGCCGATATGACCTATAACTGGCTAAATACTCCCTGTATTTAGCCAGTTATAGGTCATATCTACACTTAACTAATATTATATAGAACGTTTGTAAGTTTGTATGTAGGGAGTAATCTTCGGAACTACTGATCCGATTCTGAAATTTCTTTCACCAAATGGAAGCTACATTATTCCCGAGTGTCATATGCTACATTTTAAAAACTTCGGTAGCTTAATGTCTGAGTTTTCAACCATCTTTAGACCTTCACATTGTCTAGGCTCTATCATCTGCGTTTGCGAACCAAACTATCATCCCTATGTTTCTATACAGAAAAAAAGCGCACAAATAGTAAATAGATTCCACAGCGAGATATACGTTTAGTTAATATAAAACAGAGAGATCCCGTGATTTGTTTCGTGAAGGTTCCAAGGTAAGACCCTGAAAGGCATCCTCCAATGATACTCCAAAGATACTACAGGTATATATTTACAAGAATATTTCATGATTTATCAGGAAAATCTTAGAAAAAGGTATGTGGCGACTTGGCACATTCCTTACGTTGTTGTTTGTCATTTGTTTTACGTGTTTTTATAGTGTTGTGAGGTTTCATGGTTGCCGTGTGTATTTTGTGAGAAAATTGCCACAAACGCCACAACTCGTTGGTAAATAATATTGGTGATTGCAGAAGGAAGAGGTGTCTCTTAATCGTAAACTGTTGCAGAAAGATTTTGTAACATTATTTTTATTTAAAAGAGTGTCCATGGAGTTTCTTGCCCATTCTTTTCCATAGCGATCTACGCTTTGGAATGGGCTACTACAGTACTTTCACAGTTAAAAGTACTGTAGCCTTGTGACCGGGACTGTAGCTTCGTTTGTATTGTTTTTTTTTACATTCAAAGTGTCTGTAAAATCGTCTTATTGAAATCATGCTTTGAGTTTGAGTTTGAGTAAAGGGGAACTTCTACGCCCATAATGCCCGACGCTACTCAAAAGTAACTTTGACAATTTCAAATTTGAGTAGCCAGAATGTTACAGCAGTTGAATTTCAATGGTGATGGTGGTTAAATAATAACAGCTTTACGGGTCAATCTTCAGGTTAAACCGCACTTGCCAAGTTCTGTCTGAAGATGGGTGACCATCCGTTACATACCAAGTTTTCTCCGTGCCTCCGAAAGCACGTTAAACCATTTGTTGTCATTTGTAGACCTTTGACAGTCGTTACAGGTAGTTAGTGGACCGAAAGTCTGGCAACCAGTCTTACCAAGGGCTATCGTATTACTTAGTACTAATAGAGTTGTAGAGGTCAGATAGACAGGCACACCATGTAAAATACTGGTATTCAGCTGCATCCGGTTGGACTGAAGCCGTACCCAATATACATAAAGTTAGGTAGTAAGTTAGGCAAAGGCTAGGCAGATGATGATGATAGCGGTCCATACACGATGTTACTCACGAAACCAATTAAAATCTAGTTAACATCGCGTTAGTAAGTCGCGACGTGGACGACAGACCGCCATTAAACTGCTAATGAGGCGACATTCTGCCTACTAATTAAACTTAAAAATTAATTAATATAAATCTTAAATACAATAGGGTATTTGGCGGAAAAAATCTATTTAGTTCGTCAGTTAGATTATCAAAATTTATTGGACACGTATTTTTTCTTTCGTCATGTAAACGAAAAATGATCACGATACAGCGCGTTGAAATCTCGCGTGACGTCACAATTTCTGTTACTTTTTACTGTCCATTGACGTCACAAGCTTGAACTTTGATGTGCTGTATCGTCGTATTTTTTTGATTATGCGACAAAAGAAAAAATACGTAAGGACTAAATATTTATGTTTTTTTTCGATGTTGTCATATAGCCTATTCTGTGTGAATAAAAGAGTATAACTTACTGACTACTAAACTAATAACAAAATTTATCACAATTAACAGCCAGTGTTCTTCCTCCTCTCTCCTACTTGGTCTATGCTGCGCCCGACAGGATCCATGATTGTGACTAATACATTTATTTCTCTTATCCTCTTCCTGCCCTTGTCCCATGTTACTTGGGGCTGTGAAACACGTTTTTTTCTTCCATTTTCCTCTGTCAACCGCCACGCTATCATTTACTCCTTTATCTTTCATTTCATTCCTCAAACAATTCATCCATCGTTTCTTCGGTCTTCCTCTCCCTCTCCATCCATCAACGTTCATATTCATCACTCTTTTAGTTACATGCGATTCGTCCTCATCATAAGTCCATACCAAGACAGTCCCTTTCAAGTTTTCTGTAACTGGCGCAACTTTTAAACTTCCTCTAATATACTCGTTCCTATTATACGTTTATTTCCCTTCCAACTATATCTTATGGTTCGCAATAAAGAGTTGAGAATTGACTTTTGAGCAGCGTCGTGGCAGAACGGGCTTTTAAATGCAAATCACCAATTCGCCATTCCTGTTCGACTGATTGTCGATTGCAGTTGGCTACGTTTTTCAAAAAGTCTCGGAGCGTTAGAGGTCGCCCTTAATGCAATAAAAGCCATAAGCTGGCTTACCTTGGCTATTTATTAGCTCACCCAGACCAAACGAAAAATTCCACCAAGCACTTTCTCTGCTCAATCTTTAAAATAGAACATAAAATTCCAAGGACTCTAATCTAGAAGGGTCCGAAGGGGTGAGACATTCCTGCCCCGGGTCTGGAATCTGCCGATAAATATCTATGTTGATCAATAGAAATTCTATTAATAGAATGTCTTGTGGAGGATCGTTTACACATGGATAGTTACTCTCCTGTGAATCTTGTTTAGGAAGACTGCAGGGTAGTCGAAGCTACTCAGTAATCAAGATACAAGTAAGTAAGCTATAGTTGTTCAATGATGATCAGAAAGACTTGAGGGGCGAATTTTACCAATGAAACTAAATGGTATGCCTCGTTTGTCTAGCGACCACTAGACCAACGAGGCAGACACAGATGTACTAAAATATCTGTCAAAGGTGTCCGCAGACAGTCTGCAGTCCGGACTGGTCGATTTGACCGCACCACATTTATCTTATATCTGACAAAGGCCGAATTCCACTTATGAACGTGATCAGCCCTCTAAATAACGTTAAAAAGCTATCGCACGAAGCTTAGTATGAAAATTTTTGCCTCTTGGGAATGCGAGAAACACTTGTCGTGTAAACGAGCCTCCACTCTTTTGTTGAGTATTCTTCTAAGGATATTTGAAACATTCTCTCGGCAGAAGTTATCGAGTCGGATATTTTCAATGTCGGTACTGATTGCCCAGTAATTGGGTTACCGAGGTCGGATGGCAGTCGTTTCTTGGTAAATATTGATATCAGGGAACATCTGGTTAGATTGGAAGCCGATCTCAACTAAGTTGGGAAAAGGCTAAGTGGATTTTATTTCTGACTGTATTTTTCTCGTATTGGGTTTGACAAAAGACGGCCGTAAGAGTAGGGATTTAGTCCTATTTTGTGTGTCTTTAGCAAAAATCCATGATAACTATAAGTAATGCTTCTGTCCGTGACTTCACCCGCATAAAGTTCCTTTTTTACCGGACTGAGTATGGTAATGTGTTTATCAACCTATAAATGTATGTTTGTCCCTTTTTGGCACTTTAGAGACCAAACAATTGGGCCGATTTTGATGATTCTTACGTCAATCGATTTGTCTTTATTTTACGAGTGTCACCAAAGACATGTCAGTAATCATAATTCGATATGACGACATCTAAAAAGTTTGTATATAATTAATTAATTACTTTTTTAACATCATTCCTACGAAACTCGGTTTTTTTTTTAATCGGATGAGCAGTTTTTGAGATTACATCCTACATCCAAACTTACAAACTTTCCGTCTTTGTAATATTAGTAGTAGTATAATAGATGTACGGATCTAGGCTCTTGACACACAATGAGAATGTTTAAAAAAACTAAATCTTAAACACATGCAGAACGAAAGAATTCTTAAAATTTAAACTAAATAATAAATAAGCGTTTCCTCAGCAGCCACTTAAAAACTTAACGAATTCAAAATGGCTCACTAAACTTTTTTTAATCCTGGACAAAGTAAAAACAACTGAAACCAAGCTCTTTAAACAGAAAATCTTATTTTTTATCGACAAAACTTTTACAGCCATTTCGTTTTAAATCTCAGCGACTTGGCATCACTTGGCTACCTTGCCAACTCGTCCAAGTTTACCGTTGGCAACTTGGCAATACAGCCCCATTCTTGGCCAACTTTTAAAACTTTACTTGAGGTCCAAACAGGTGAGCCAACTTTGTATTATGTTTAAAAAAAAGTTTATTTAAGTGTTATTGTATAAAATATACAAATTCAGTTGGATGTTTTGTGGAAAAGTTACGAGTCGTTGAGGGTATTTTTTTATTATTTGAGTACTTGTACTTTGTTTGCCTGCCGGGGCTGCGGGACTGTTCGAAAGAGATACCGCGGCCCTGGAACACAAACGGCAAAGAAGGAGCATGGATGGGTTTTAGTCAGTAAAAGTCTGACACTCCCTTCCACTCCGCCCAGAGCAGGGGCGTCATTTGATGACTTCCATCCGAAAAAAAAAACTACAAGTGACCTACACAAATGTCCTTTCTTTGGTACTGTTCGTCTTGTCGTTGAGCTCCTTGAGTTATGAGTCGAGCTACACGACCACTGACAAACGCTTGCACTGGTTGGACAGGTCCACTCAAATCTGTGTAGTTCTTTCTTCAAAAGACCATCTGAGACACTTATTTGGATAGTCCTCACGTGCGTTGACCTAGATTATGTCTGGACCTTAAAAGAGACTTTGACCTCTGAGTTTGTTTCGGCTATTTATTCTCAAAGTAGTTAGGTACGAAACACCGGCCTCGTCTAGTTTTTAAAAAAGACAAAATAATCATCATTTGCCATTGCTTTAACTCAATTTATTGTGTTCCAACTGGGAGCAGTTAACTCGGGAAGTAATCGTATGTATGAATCTTAGAGAGTAAGTGGCGATCTGTTTTTTGCTGCTTGGGGTAAACAGTAAAAACAAAAAAAAAAATAACAAGTGATTGTTCAATAACATCATTGTCACGCTGGCTCTTGTACTAGGATTTCCTGTATCACAAGAGCCAGACCTCTCAGTTTACAGAGAACATATAAGAAACGATAGACAAAAAATGAGAAACATTATAAGATATGGCATGCAATAAAAATGTTTAGCAACAGACACCTACTCTCTAAGATTGGTGAAAAGGAGAGAGTTTATCGATGTACGTATATATGTTCAGATAGCTTTAGGCTGATTAATTAGTAGTTACTGATAAACCAGCTTAAATTTACCCAAAATTATGAGGTTTATACTTTTTGACTTGGGTATCTAGCCTTCCCAATATTGGTTAAACACAACTCTTGATTATTAAACTTACTATTTTAAAGAATAACGGCGGAACGCTACGCAATCTGGGGCCCGCACTTAAACATCCCCGCAATTCGTGAAAATACTGTCAAAAGATAGATCTCAATCAAACTTAGCTTAAAGGTAATAACAGCACCTTTTTATAAGTTTGAGTTTTGCTGAAATAACACGATTTATAACCATACTATAGCATGGGCAAAATCAGAACTAAAGTCGCCATTTTATTATTTTAAACCAACATCTATGAGGTGACGTTACGAGGAGGAGCTCGTGGCTAAATAATATCAGCCGCTCGGGTCGATCTTTAGGTTAAGCCGTGCTTGCCTAGGTTGGTCTGTGGATGGGTGACCACCCATTACATACCGAGTTTCCTCCGTGCCTCGGAAAGCACGTTAAGCCGTTGGTCCCGGGTGTCATTTGTAGATCTTTGACAGTCGTTACGGGTAGTCTTTGGCCCAAAAAGTCTGACAACCAATCTTACCAAGGGTATCGTATTAACCAGTACTAACTGGGTTGTGGAGGTCTGACAGGCAGTCGCTCCATGTAAAATACTGGTATTCAGCTGCATCCGGTTAGACTGGAAGCCGACCCCAATATAGTTGGGAAAAGGCTAGGCAGATGATGATCTACGAGGTGACGTTGGCCAAAAAGATGTAAGAAAAATTCCAAGCAAATAAAACATAATAGCAAAAGAATTCCTTATTGCTCCAATTACGCTATTCTTCAAGTTTCATAAAGCCGTCTGTAACTGAAAACAAGTGAATTTCTCAAGCTCCGCCTCGCGTACACTATTGTAACTAAAATGAGGAATGTAATACAAGAAAATATTTTTAATAAAACTACAATTTTCTCGGCAGTTAAGTTTTTTTTACGCGGCGTCGTTGGAAAAGAAATAGTAGGAAATACGACATCCGTTTCTTTGAAAAGGTGAGCGTAGAGAAAGGAATTTTAAAATTGTTGTTCCAACTTTTTGTTACAGTGAAGAAGTATGAAGTTTATTCTGAGAAGAACCTGGAGGAAGGGTACTGTTACCATAAAATCAGTACATGATTCAAGACCCACAAGCGTTGATATTTTTTGTCCGACAAATAATACTGAATTCTTGAAAACAGTTTACGCGTCGATGTTGCTATGCTTTTTCCAAGCGCTGGATCATCTGCCTAGCCTTTTTTCAATTATTGGGGTCGGCTTCCTGTCTAACCGGATGCAGCTGAATACCAGTATTTTACATGGAGCAACTGCCCATCTGATCTCCATAATCCATTTAGTACTGGGTAATACGATACCCCTTGGTAAGACTGGTTGTCAGACTTTCGGGTCACTGACTACCTGTAACGACTGTTAAATACCTATAAGGACAGCCTGGGAAGAGAAGAAGTTTTGTATGAGACCCCCCCGGTCTCATACAAAACTTCTTTGTATTGATGCCAGGTATTGATTACTTCTTGACGTACGAACCTCTTCATTTGTAAAGGTCGGTTAACAACTTGCATAAAGCTCACAAAAGTAACTGAAAACGAACTACTCATCCAGTTTCAACAAGAAATCCATCGTGAACTCAAATATCCAAGTTGCGCTGCTTTGCCGTACGTATTCCTACTTGTGTTATATTACCAGCTAGTTAGCTATGTGTACTTGTATGTATTGTGTGAGTGTATATGTACGTTTATGAAGTATTCAGTGTAATGAAATATAAGCGAACTCTTGTAGCGGGCGACGAGTAGGGTGTGCATGAAATGAGGAAATGTCGTTATTAAATAAATACAATCTTTTTTTCTCTCTTCACAAAGGTTCATTAAAAATGTAAGAATAACATTTTAATAAAATGCATAATATGTTATCCTTTGTGCGAGACTGGTGTTCATACTAGGATACCCTGTGTGACGGTCATACTCTAGTCTAGACTAGAGTATGGAAATTAACCATAGCATGATAAACAAATGATTATTGCACAAGGGGAAAATATTTAAAACAATAAATTGGTAGTGAAACAGATGATTAACACATTTTAATTTAGTACATAAGAAAATTATGATTACGTAAAATTGCTATTACGTCGATGAAAGGTAAAAAAGATAATTGCCAAACAGCAAAAATCAGCAGCTGCTCACATTTGCATGACTTGACAAAACGTAGGGAACTGTTGACTTTTTTCCGAAGATTTCTGGGTCAGGATTCAGAGGACAGCATCATGTTCTTGCTCTAAATACCCATAGTACCTAGACCTATAAGTTATATGTTCCTAATGAAGAGTACAATGATCTCTGTTCACGTTTTTCAGTTATTTTAATTACACCTTTTATTGGAGGCTCCAACTTGCGTCATTTAAGTTTGTATATCTGTCATTTCTTAAACACTCATAAGTAGAAGAGAGTTAGGACAGTTAAAGAAAGCCTTAATTTAGGTACTTTTTATCCTAAATGGGCTTGCGTTTGGCCGCAACTCGTCTGATGTGAAGCGACGACGCGGCCTAGGGTGGGGCACGCTTGCCTAGAAGAAACCGATTCACTCGAGCTTTGAATAGATCCAGATTATAATGATCAAACTTTCTGCACAGTCTCATTTCTCTAACAAATGTAATTATACTATAGGATTGTCCCAAAGCTCCCCCAAAAGCTGGAAACCCCATCACCTGCAAAGCAATGACCTGTTTCATATTATTTGATTTGTCTCAAGCCGCGGGCGGAGTGAACGGAAATACTGGCTCAGCGTGCAATATGTTGTGTTCTTTGTATTACTACGTGTACGTGTACGTGGGTGTATTGGGGAAAGTTTGTATGGGAGTAGGATTGTTGGAGAGGTGTATGAGAAGGGAAACTGGAAAATTACAGATGCCTTTGAGTTGGTAAGAGTTCAATTGTTTTTGACTCCATGTCTTATAAGTTTTAAAAAATTGTAAACCTAATGTTTGGGAAGTGAACGATTAAACTATAACTTGTTTACCAACAAGTGCTTTTAACATTTTTTATTTAGTCAAATATTTCAGTTGGAATAACAGTTTTTACGCAAAATCAAATAAGACAAATTCTAAACAGGTTATAATAATATGAATATTAACTATTATTTTTTTTTAGTTAGTAGCGTTTTTTTTCATATTTTTTTTTCTTTATAATGTAGTCGTTCCTGGAGTTCACAGTTTTAACCTAACCTAACCATTTTTTTTTTAAATAAGTAATTATCCTAATCTAAATAGTTCAGGTCCGGGTAACCTACTAAAAACAATCTCTTTTTTCTATTAATGCAATTCGTTTCTGGTCACAGTTTTAACCTAACCTAACCTACCCTATTTTTGCCTTAATATTTTTTGTCTCAACAAATCATTTCACCAAACGTTTATTGTCTGAAGATTGTTTGCTGTAATAAATCATTTGAGTAAAGACTAAATGCCTTAATGACATTATACTTGGTAATATTTTTCCAAGTAAAAATTTGACCAAATAAAAATATGCGTACTAAAATCATTCGAAATATTGCAATCGTATAATAAAAAGTTGCTAAAATTTGTTTGGGTAATGAAATTTGGTCAAAATCTTTTCGGCAAAACGGCAGGCTCCCGAATCAAGCCCTTGACCTAGC
The DNA here is from genome assembly GCA_905220335.1 of Noctua pronuba. Lineage (NCBI taxonomy): Eukaryota > Metazoa > Arthropoda > Insecta > Lepidoptera > Noctuidae > Noctua > Noctua pronuba. Next base: position 1,435,737 of record LR999913.1, read on the forward strand.
CCCGCAATGAGAGCCTCCTAAGGTGTTGGTCGAGGCTCATTGCTATAAGTCCATAAACCGTGGCGACTATCGGTACAATGACTGCTGATTCCACGTTCCACTGCATGTCGTCATAAAGGGTGTAAAAAGACCCTTAACGAAGCCGAAAGGCACTTATTCTGTTTTTTTTTTGTTCTGGACCATACCTGGGAACCTTCTAGTTACGGAAATATTGGGGGTCAAAGTTCCAACTTTTTCACAAGTTTTTTTTTGGAATAGGTACATGATTTTAATGTAAGATTTTTACTTTAAATCCCTCCACGACCCCCGTACTATTCAATCCACCCATCAGCACAATGTTTTGAGTACGTTACATTGAGTCCTGCCGTTAACCCCAAAAAAAAGTCGTTTCCCAGCAATAATTTTTGTGTAGAGTTACTTAGTTTGATGTACAGAATGCTTGATTGACGGCTTCGTGAAGGGTCTGTTTACACCCTGTATATAATCTCGTGTGCTAAGTCAAGATAAACTAAACTAAAATATAGTTTTTCTAAAAGCACACGAACATTTGTTAAAAAAATCGATATAACCTACATAACTTTTCCTTTTTCCATTTACTTAATCCTATCATTAATCCCTTTCGAACTGAAAGACCATTTTTTCTGATAAACAAAACAAATGAAGGTAAAATGTAGTGTTTTATGAAAAAGGTTCGACCCCCGATGTATCACCGTCGACAGTAGCACTTACAGGGTGTGACAGGCGACTAGCTATCTTGAAACACCCTGTATAGTGTCTTAGGAAAATTTATTGTAAACATTTTGTATGTAAGCAGTTTTATGGTTTAATCCATCTTTCTTTTTTGTCAATGTTTGTGCTACTTACATGTTGGGCTGATATATAACATTACATAACATCACACCTGTAATCCCCGAAGGGTTAGGCAGAGCTGTACCTTATAGTACACCCACATTACCCTTGTTAAGTTTTAAGTCCCATGTAATAGGGGGCGAGCCTATTGCCGTCAATCGGGCACCAATCCAGACTCCGTGACTGCTACCGAGATATTCCTGATGGAAAAGCCCAATACCACTTTGCCCGACCCGGGAATCGAACCCCAGACCTCATGCTCAGCAGCCGCGCTTGCGAACACTTAACCAACGAAGCAGTCCAAGGAGGCTGATAGTATATTATGATATACAAACATAACATCACGACTGTTTACATCAAAGGGCTAGATAGAGATGTTCCATTAGTTCTCCCATTTACTCCATGTAAAAAGGAGCAAGTCTATTGCCATCACTCGCGCCTAGTAATTCCCCCATCTCCATTTTATCATCAAACGAGCAGATATACGGCGAAGCATCACCGTTATATTATTGAACTTCCAGAACAAAGCGCTATGCTTCCACGTTTATTGTGCGAATCGCTAGTCTGGAATTCACTGCCGGCTTCTCTGTTTCCTGATCATTACAATCTGGATGACTTCAAGGTTCGAGTGAATCTGTTTCTTCTAGGCAAGCGTGCTCCACCCTAGGCCGCGTCATCGCTTCACATCAGGCGAGTTGCAGCCAAACGCAAGCCTAGTAGTGTTCAAAAAAACAAATCTAGACTCAAACTGCTACTGAGAAATTCCTGATGGCAAAAGCCAATATCCAGACCTCGCGCTCAGCACTAGACTAACTAGGCAATTTAAAAACATTTTAAAGAAAATTCTCTCCCCTTCAATTACAAAAACGCTAGCCTTTTTCCAATTCGTTAGGACCAATTCTAGAAAGGAGACATTGACAATGATTGACTACTCTATTGAATAAAACAAATTCGACAAGCTTTAGATAACGTCATCCATCGAAAACCTTTAACAGCTTATTTACTAGCAGCTTAGCTTATCTATTAGCAAGGATGGAGAGTCTGGGTGTACGAGGCACAGCAATAGACATGTTTAAGGACTATCTTAAAAATCGCACTCAGTTAGTTAAAATAAGTGACTACCTTAGTGATGAGGAAACTGTGACCTATGGCGTGCCCCAGGGAAGCATATTAGGGCCCACTATGTTCCTAATTTACGTGAATGACCTGTGTAGAATGAAGTTCCCTAACTGTAAGATTTATGCGTATGCCGATGACACAGCAATCGTTATCTATGGACCTACTTGGGATATGGTAAAAACAATGGCAGAAAACGCTCTAAGCCAGATTATGAGCTGGTTTCACCATAGCCTACTAACTCTCAACTTAGATAAAACATGTTACATCCCTTTCGCAATCCGACGTAATACTATGCCCCCTAAACAGTTTTCAATAGTTGCTCACTCATGCCAGATATCAACTAGCACATGTACATGCCCTACACTAGGCAGATCCGATAGTGTCAAATATCTAGGCTTGCAAATTGACGAATGCCTTAGATGGGACAAACAGCTCGACATGATAACTTCTAGAACATTGCGGCTTATTTACGTCTTCAAATCGTTAAGAGATCCCGCTGATATGGGCACACTGAGGATGGTATACTTTGCTCTGTGTCAGTCAATAATTGGATACTGCATTACTGCGTGGGGTGGAGCATCAAAAACCAACTTGCTGAGAGCTGAGAGAGCTCAAAGAGCTGTACTAAAGGTAATGTGCAAAAAGCCATACAGATACCCAACCAAACAACTCTATGAGGACTGTGAGGTCTTAACTGTTAGACAACTGTACATCCTGCAGTCAGTACTTAGGACTCACAGAGCCATGCCCAAATCAGACCCTAAAAAGCGTACAAATATTCCGTCAGGCGTTAAACATAAAACTTCTTTTGCCCAACACCAATTCTACGTTTTAAGTAGACATGTATATAAAAATCTGCATAAAAAACTAAATGTACTGGATTTAAATAGATACATGTTAAGGAAAAAAATAAGTCAATGGCTATTACAGCAGGACTATGTGGCTACAGAGAATCTGCTAACTTACATCACTTAATATAATATAATGTCACATACATACTCACAGATCACATCACGTACTTTATGTCCAACTTTACACAGTCACACACACACCCACCCACCCACATCAACACACCCACCCACACCCCCACACACACACACCCACCCACACCCCCACACGCACCCACATACACTGTTACCCACATATATACATACACATGCATATCTGCTGTCATTCATACTTTTGTTTGTGTAACCTAGGATTAGTTTATATTTTGTTTTACTTTATTTAATTTTTTTTTTCTTTTTGTTCTTTTTTCTGTACAGCTGTTCGTACAAATCATTGACACTGTTTTTCACTTGTTTCTGATTGTGAATATTAACTGAGTCCATTTGGCTGAACCCTATCTTTTAAGATACAGGATATTCCTAGTTTAAAAGATAGAGTCTAATATTGCATAATAATGTAAATACTACTTTCAAACAATGTTTACAGTGCAAAGTACTATGTTTTTCGTGAAATAAATACTTTTTATTATTATTATTATTTCCTTTATTTATCTTTATACATATTTTTTACATTTTTAAATATTATCTACAAAATACTATAAAAAAACATTTAAAAATATAAAAAATAGTAGCCCACCAGCATCGGGAACAGGGTCCGAGCTACCGGTGGTCAGGGCTCTTGAGAGAGGAACCTCCTAACAATACGCGCCGTGTCCAGAAGTACTGCTTTCTGAATCAAGCGCTTGATCCAGCTGCCAAGCGAGAGCCTCCTCAGATGTTGGTCGAGGCTCTTGGCAATTAAGCCATTGGCTGACACGACTATCGGTACAATGACTGCTGTACTCACGTCCCACATGTCGACAACCTCGCGAGCCAGATCTAGATATTTGAATTGTTTATCTTTCTCTGCTTTCACGAGGTTCTCGTCATGCGGGACCGTTATATCAACAATTATTGCACGACGCTCCAATCGATCTATCACCACAATGTCAGGTTTATTGGCAACAATAGTCCTGTCAGTGATGATAGATCGATCCCAATACAACGTGATATTACCATCATCGAGAACTGGGTCGGGCGCATACTTATAGTATGGCACTTCTGATTCCACAAGGTTGTACTTCAAAGCAAGTTGCTGGTGGATAATCCTGGCAACGAGGTTGTGTCTATGCAAGTACTCTCCGTTAGCCAGACGAGAACACCCAGAAATAATGTGTCGGATCGATTCTCCCGGACGGTGGCATGCCCGACATATGTCAACCGTGCCATCCTTCACAATGTATTTCCGGTAGTTATTCGTCATCATAACTTCGTCCATTATTGCACAGACAAAACCTTCGGTTTCCCCGAAGAGGTCACCGAAACGCAACCAGGATACGGACGCTAAAAAGTCTACATCAGGCCCATGTAGGGCCCGGTAAAAGCGTCCGTGAAGCTCCTTGCCCTGCCATACCTCCTTGCGATCATTAGTGTCTAATACTCTAGGTTTACGCCAGTTCTCGTTAGCCAATGAGAGCGGGGTAAGGCCCTTGTCCACTGAGACCACATCTCGGTGCATCCCCACGTCAGCTTCTAGAAAGTATTCTCTGAGACTGCATACCTCACGGTTGTGCAGGGTCTTAGCATTTAAGAAGCCACGACCCCCGCACTTCCGCGGGATATACAGTCTCATCACCGACGATCGTGGGTGATGCATTCGATTTGCGGTCAGCAGTGCACGGACCCTCCTATCCAGGGCATCAAGTTCCGTCTGAGTCCATTTGAGTATGCCGAAAGAATACATCAAAACCGGCATGACCCAACCGTTGAAGGCGCGCACCTTGTTTCCGCCTGATAAAAGACTACCTAGTACTTTATTCAGGCGGCCAAAGAAGCGCTCCCTCAACGATTGTTTCATGTCGGTAGTATTGATACCTAATGCTTCCGACATACCCAAATACTTGTAGGTTTCTGTTGAGGAGAGGGATCTAAGGTGTATGGAATCCGAGAGTTGCGTTCCCACGGATTCCATAATCTCCCCTCGCTTCACATGCATAACTGCACATTTGTCCACACCAAATTCCATCCTGATGGCGCTACTGAAAGTTTCCGTTACCTTCAGTAGCTTCATCAATTGCAAATTGTTGGGGGCAAAGAGTTTCAGATCATCCATGTAAAGAAGGTGAGATATGACCTGACCACCTCTCCTCAACCGATAGCCTAGACCTGAACCCTCCAGCAGTGTACTGAGAGGGTTCAAGGCTAGACAAAACCACAACGGACTCAGACTATCACCCTGGAATATACCGCGCTCGATCCTTATCGGTTCGCTATTCCCCTGGATCCGTCGACATCCTGGATAGCGAAGGACCGTTCTCCAGTGTCCCATACATGACTTCAGGAAGGTACGCAGAGTTGCATCAACTTTATACAACTCTAGCACCCTCATGAGCCATGTATGAGGCACAGAATCATAGGCCTTCTTATAATCTATCCAACATGTAGACAGATCCCTTCGGGAGCGGCGAACCTGTTGGCTAATGGCCATATCGATGAGGAGCAGCTCCTTAGTACCACGGGACCCGTTCCTACATCCATTCTGAGAGGCAGACATGATAGAATTACTATCAATATGATGGTTGATTTTAGCTCTCAAAATGGATGTAAGAACTTTATAGACCGTTGGTAAACAGGTGATTGGTCTATAATTTTTGGGCTCCGCAGTACTACCTGATTTATGGAGCAGGTGGGTAATTCCTGTTGTCAAGAACTGGGGCAGCGACCCTGACTCTAAGGCTGATTGAAACTGGGACGCCAAGCGAGCGTGCGATCTTTGGAACCACTTGATCCAGAAGTTGTGCAGTCCGTCCGGCCCTGGAGATTTCCAGTTAGGCAACGGACGGACTGCACACGCTACGTCTTGGGGGCTGATGATAATTGCCCCCATTTCCGGTATAGGATCACACGCTTGTTCAACCTCCCGGGTCCAATCGCCCTCAGTGTGACTGACAGGCACCGACCAGATGCTGCGCCAGAACAAACACATGGCGTCAGCATCCGGTAGACGCGTGTCAGTGACACCTTGGTCCGGTCGTTCCCAAGCCCTATATACCCACCTTTCATCGCTTTGGAATGTGCGATTCTGAGTGTATCGCTCCACTCGCCGCTTGTACCTACGGATACGGTTTGCCCATGCACAGATCTTCTGCTTCAGGAAGTCGATACGCTCTGTGACGCGGGCCAAGTAATCTCGAAAACTAATACCGGTTCCCGAGAACGCCCGCCTCACAAAGCGCATCACTCTAGGACGAGTATTGCCCTCCCTGAAGCAGATTAACTTGCCAATGAGTACTCTAGCCTCACCGATACGCCGCTCAATCCTGCGCTGCCAAGCTGGAACAGCTAGTTTTGGTCGTGTAGCTCTATCGTTATTGGGAAATTTGACGTGAGCTACACGACATGCCGCTACAGCTCCGCAGTACAAAATTGAGTGGGTATCGGCGAGGTCTTTGCTGCTGTCAAAGCAAGTTGACAGCTGCGAATCTAGAGCACACACCAGCGCCTTGTTTTTCTTGTGCATAGGCAAACGAGGTAGGCGTGGTCTAAGTTCAGGCGGTATGGAACGATACTCCCGGAACGCACCCTCCAAAGCACTCCTCAATTGTGCATTGCACTGGGTACTCACGGATATGACTTCGTCATCATCCTCTTCACCATCGTGGTCGGATCGCGGCGGAGCACTGGATACATTTTGCAGCTGCACCGCGATCATTGGCGAAGCAGGCGTAACTAGGTTACTCCGTGAATCGAAGCGTAGTCGATCAAGTACAGTATCATCCAACATATGGTTACGCTGGATGACCCGCACCTGATCCGACAGTCGCTGCGCCGACACGCTGACACCTGGCTCAAGCACCTGAAACAGAGAGAGCATCCGACCACGGTACGCAGTCAAGTTGCTTCCCCCCTCAGTAGCCCCATAATATGCGCGCATGACGTTCTCATTAATGGACTGAGTCCATCGCATGCGCGACACATTTCCACCGGCAGCGGGGACCCTGTTCGGGGCCTGTTGGCCTCGAGGTCCCAAGCCCGCTGGTGGCCGTCCTCTGCCTCGTCGTCGTGGTGGTGATGGAGTCGACGGCGGGGAGAAAAACTCGTCGCTCGAGCTCGACGCAACTGCAGCGACCGGCGACACGGAGCTCACGGATGTGGCGCGTCCCGGCGGCTGCGAGGCGGAGCTGAGCGACGAGCCCGGAGATGGTGGGTGTGCCTTTTGCTGTTTGGCTCGGCTTCTTGTAATCATTGACTAAAATTGTGACTTTTTATGACATTTGATTTCCTCTGTTTTTCATTTTTGGTGCAATTCTTCGTATTTCATATATGTAATTTGGTAACGGTTTTTTTTTTTCTTTTCATTATTTCTTTATGTTCAATAGTTTTGTAATGTAATTTGTTAAAATAGTAAATTAAATTGGTTTGATAAAAATTTTTGGTCACGTCAATTTGACATCCGAGCCACAGATTATTATTATTATTATTATTACTTCGTGCATAAACCCAAAGATCAACCAGAATTTCAAACACACTTTCACATTATAGTTGAGTCAAAAGCCGAGATCCGACCCCCGGACCTCATGTAACAACCGCACTACTATCACTTCATCTTTGTGCCCTACAATTAATCACAGCCACGCTTCTCTGACTGCTTGGCCACGACCTACGCGACACGCGTCTTGCGAGAGCAACTGTGGAAAAACAAATGAGAGTTGTTTTTGAACACGCCACATATCAAAAGACCCGTGGTATAAACTGCAAGTCATGTCGCCGCAAATATTCAAAGAAACCAGTAACACGTATAATTTGTCAAAAATTGCATCAACTAAGATCTCTGGACACCACGACGTAACTTGCGGAGTGGCGTAGGGGCTTAAGCCTAGGAAACAAATGACAAACGCGCGTTTCGCTTAACGCAAATCGCGTCGCAAGTCGGGAGACCAGACTGAGGTCACCGCGATGTTACTTGACCGATGTACTCACGTGAAAGAATTAAGTGACACGCGCACCTGCCGCATCACCTGAGGTCATGAACCCATCCCTGACCCGCAGAACAAATTAGCTGACCCGCAACCACTGGGCGATAATCTCCCATAAACTAAATAATAGTAGGGCGAACTTTTTGGCCTATTATTCCCGAACTGGTGGTCCTTTGTCTCTGGTCCTTGTTCGGGTAGATTTTAATGAGCGTTTGTGTTAGAAGTATGTGGAATTTATTTGAATGTAGTACTGGGTTTTAGACTGAAATTAATAACGGTCGCTCGGTGTAGACTAATGGTTCTCAGCCACATCTGGTTGGACTAGAATTTGGAATACGTTGTGAATATAAATTCGAATACTAAAAACAGAAGCTTGAATGTTTTTATGTCATTTGGTAATCTTTACGTAGTATTAAACATTGTCGCTCCCGCTGTTTGTACGTAACGGATTTTAATGTAGTTTTCAACAATAGATAGAGTGATTCAAGAGGAAGATTTATTAAATGTAAACCGTATATGAACCCGCGCGAAGCCGGGGAGAGTCACTAGTAAAATTAATAAAACAATGAAAAGAAAATAAACCTTAATACAAAAATCTAAGTCTATTTTTCAGCCTTATCATCATCGCAAACAGAGCTGACTACCAGTTTTTTACAAGGAGGACTGTCGATCTGACCTCCACACCCCAGTTACTGGGTAAGACTTGTTGTCAGACTAGCTTCTGACTACCTACCCGTAATATATAAGTTTACCAGTAATACCTTTTGTATTTACCATGATCAGAAAACAGAATGTTGTGTGCTTACAATTCTATGTAATGCCACCCCCAAGAAAAAAAGCCTGACTATCTCTAGAACCAGGTCACTGCAACCACTAAATAACCGCGACCCAGATGCAAGCTAAACAGCAAAAAGTATAACAAAACTTCTTCTATAACCTAGATACAAGAACCATACCTATACTTCATGCGCCATTTTGATTCTAAAAATGTAAACAAATATTTGTGTTTGGAGAAATAACTCAAATGCTTACACATAAGATTCAGTTTGCGCTTCAACTTAAGTTACTCAAATAATAGCTTTTTTTATGTGGAGGTCATCAATTGGAACATGAAACCAAAACTATACTCGATCTGAGGATGCTCTGGATGGTGTCATCATCATCATCATTTCAGCCGAAAGACGTCCAATGCTGGACATAGGCTTCCCCCAAGTGTCGCCACATTGACCTGTCCCGTGCGTCTCGCATTCAGCGGATCCCCGCAACCTTCACCAGGTCATCGGTCCACCTAGTGGGAGGTCTTCCAACGCGTGTGGTGTGGAGGAGCGAAACACTTATGGAGTTGAATGTAGCATACAAATTATCACACAATTATGCATCTGCATATTTTTGCGGGCGAGAGGGCGGTGCTGCATTTGCAACGTTCATCCAACTTTGGTCTCGTTTTTGCGGACTTAAAACTAAAATATAATTCCGCATGACATTTACTGGAAACAAAGATTTGAATAGATTTTAAATGACAAACATTCCCTTTTAACTTGTAATTTACAACGAGTCTCTTCCGTGGTTTCCTTCCTATGCTTTTGCTGCGAGAATTTATGGAGCCACGTCTTTGTTTAGTTTTTCGTTTAAATTTTTGCGCTCCGGAAGTGGGGACGATTGTAAATGTGGTTTATCACGGAGTTTCCTTTAAAATGGGTTTATTTCTGGTTTGTTTTATCTTTGTCGGGACGCTTTTGTAGTTGTTTTTTTGCTCCTGGGCAAATAGATTTGAAATACTTTAAGAGCCAATGATATACACCGTGACTTTTTAGTCGTCTTACAAAGGCAGCCCACTTCATGTATCCAATGACTACTAAATAATCACAAAAAAAGGTATTTATGAGATTTTAATAATTTAAAAATAATAATATTATAAAGTATTATGACGCATGACGTAGTTAAAACACCCTGTTGTTAGCGATGATTTACTGGACTTGAACGCTGGGTAGGTATGTTCTCCCGTTTGAAACGTAAACATCATTAACAGGGTGTTTCTTATTTTTTTTCTAATGCTTTATTTACTTTTCTTTGTACCTATTACGGTAGGTAAAAAAAAAAAAAATCGCGCCTATAGCTATTTTATGTCGGGCACATTGAGTGGACCACCTTTGTAAGACGACTAAAAAGTCAAGGTGTATAAACTGGATATATACGACAACATGAATGCAAGGTAATTACCGGACCTCCATTTAGTCGCGTACCAACCAGTGCTGTGGCTGCACATTAAAATAATTTATGTGAATAACTTCCTCAAATAACAAAAGAAAATGCAGTCCTGTGTTTTTACGAAATGCAAAAATTCTACTGCAACTGTGAAAGATAAAAAAGTATAATTTTATGCGTAAGTATCAAGAAAAATGTATTTTATTTTATTTTTTTCGATGCCTTCTAATGGCGGCTGACCCTGTGAACAGCCAAGAGTCTGGATTTATGACTGGTTGACAGTAATAGGCTCGCCCCCTATTACATGGAACTTAAATATAACTGAGGAAATGTGGGTATACCATAGGTACACCAAGGCCTCTGGCTTACCCTTCGTGGATTACAGGCGTGATGTTACGTATATATTTTTATCTCAAAAATTAACGCAGTGTAAAAATATTTTCATCTCATTAACATGAAATATCTGCTCCAAAAGTTTCAGCTTACAATATTTCAGGCTGAAATAATTTTTCAGCTTCAATTCATCCATTGGAGCAGATTCCGAGTCAGAAATGCATGATATATATGTTCGTACGGTAACTCGGGGAACGCGTGAATGATGCTTATTATGAAATACAGGCCTCGGGTCAGTATACTCACGTGGGTAGGGTTGCCGACAAGGGTTATTTGATAAAATAAAGTTTTGGAAAAGCTCAATGTCATATGAAAGAAGAAAGACAAAATATTTATTTGTCGCAGGGACATGACGTGCATCATACAAAATAACAATAAACATGCAATGCACAACATATTTTTTTTATGCGACCGCAACTGCAGACAGCAGAGACAAAGTAACCGCAGCGGCGAAGCTGCCTAGTCGCAGCGACAGAATGTAGGGACGCGAGGGGTTTCTCTGGAACTGAGGACACGGTTGGCGCAGTGGATGAGTGTTTGGCTGCTGTGTTGCGTGTCGCGAGATCGATTCCCGCACGGAAAACTTTTTTGTGTGTTCTACAGTTAGTTACCGTGTTTGTATGCGAGTTTAAATGTTTGCAAACGCAAGGAGGAATTCCTTGTGCAAATAATATGAAATATACATTATATTAGGTGTATTATTTTCGCCATGCCTAGGAAAGGTAACAGCTAGATGAAGATTTACTTATAAGACTTGGTATTGTACAGCAAGCCTCTCGCCAGTGACAAAAAACCAGCATAAGCTGACCTCTCTTTGTATTGAAACGCCTATTCACGACAGGCCTACTGAGGGTCAAAGTGCGATCTCATCGACATACGAAAAAGTCTTTTTAAAACAGATACAAATACTAACAGTGATCCTTCGTCCATCGGACACAAAACTTTCTAACGAACGTCACAGGGGGGAGGGGGGAGAGTTGATGAATTTTTCGTCTTTTTTTAACCTGGCAACACTGAGGGTCGTTAGTGCTTTGTTTAACGTTCAGGTTTACCTGAAAACTGTGACCGTAAAGTGTTGTCCTTTGTAAAGTAGGACAAAAAAAACTTTTTACTATTTACTTATGTTCTAACTAACCGCTGCTGTTTCGCACGGTTTTTACACTTTTTTGAGATTTAAAATACTAATACCTTACGGAATAAAATACTCTAAATGCATGTAAAAAACGCATTAATATCCGTTGCAGAATTTAGAAAAACAAAACAGTCATAGGTTGACTCGAAAATCGGTTTTATTTGTCGTTTATTAATTGTAAAAAACGCATTAATATCCGTTGCAGAATTTAGAAAAACAAAACAGTCATAGGTTGACTCGAAAATCGGTTTTATTTTATTATTATGTTTCTTAAGAATTATCAAGGGTCCTACACATAATGCCGGCGGCCATGCCGGCGGCTCGTGTGTGCGGCAAGCCGAATACCCGCCAGTCTGCCGCGGCAGTGCCGGCTGCCCGGCCGCCGGTATTGCCGCCAGTGGTAGTGGCATTGTGTGTAGGAACCTTTAAAATACCATAAAACGAAATAAATACCAGTAATTAATAAACAACGTTTATTTGTCCGCCCCTAAGGCGACACTCTGACTCTTTACCTTCTTTTAGTAATTACTTACCACAAAAATAAAATACATAAATTGAATGTCCCTAATTAATTAATTAGCTAGCTAATTAGCAGTGATCGGAGTAGGTAGATTGAACTGGGGTCATTGATCCGAAACGTATATATTACTATGGACATTCCTCCGGAATTGGTGGATTATTGGTGTGATTGTTTTTATTATTCAACAGATAAATAATGAATTAATTTAGTTTTGATACCTTCCCTTAAATTTTGAATTGAGTAGTAATAATATCACTACCAACATTAACAATATTTAATTGAATCCGGAAATACCGGAATTACTTTCCGGAAAAATGGCTTAAACATGTTATTCTTTCTGTGTGCATTTATGATACAAGTACCAAAAATCAATCTACCTTCTCCGATCACTGCTAATTAGCGTAGGTCAAACAAAATTCATAGAAAGAAAGAAAGAAAGAAAGAAAGAAAACATATTTATTTGGCACATGCCACAAGTGCACACAACAAACAAGTAAAAATAAAATAAAAAACTTAAATCTACACAAAATAAAACGTAAAATAAACAGAGAAAAAAAAGAGACAAAATTGTGTGCCTCACGGCTGCGCCAAATAGGCCCAGTTCAGCAAACTGCCGAGCAGCTAGTGCCCGACGCTGGTTTTCAACTGGACCCGAGATGGTGATGTGACGGACATAAAACAGTTTTGTTTCTAATTAGGTATGTGTAGGTATGAATAGGTACTTAAATAGAACAAACTTGTGTATAGTATTAACAAATAAAAAATACGTAGGTACTTATTAATATAAAAAAAAAACGAGAAAAGTGCAAGACAAACAAAAAACCCAAGGTACATAAATAAATGAACGTACGCATAGAAATATAAACCTGTTTCGCACGTTCCCAACTTGTAAACATATGTTATGAATCCGTGCACTTCGTCGTTCAATACGCTGCAAGCAACCGAGCGCGATGGACTAATTATAAAACTTTGTAAGAAGTGAACGGAAAAATTTGCAAATGGCAATTGTGTGGGTACAAAAGGACGGCAAAATATTACATTTCCGACGGAAAATGGAAAATGGAGCCAAATTATTCAAACGCAGATACATTAAGAGCACAAAATACAAAGGTAAACCAGTTCAAAGTTGATAAAAAAGTGCTATATAATATGTGGAATGAAAATACACCTTTGTGATATATATTTTTTTACAGATGTCAAGCCTTAAGACAGAGGTACCGATCACACTCGGGATCCTGCCAGATATGAGAGCAAAGGATGGGATGAATAGTGAAAGGAGCCATCCCGACGCCGTTTGTTCCAGCCGCATGCAAGTAGGCCAGGCACATTAGGTAAGAACGTGCGCATGCGTTGCTCCAGGGCATACTTGTGTAGGTTAAAAAATAAATATATATAATATAGGCGGTTATTTCAGTGTGCTATTTTATATACCGCAGGTCTCACAAAATGCGATGTGTCGCTGCGGCGCGGCGCCTCGGATATCACGACACCACCCTCCAGCTGAGGACACAGGTGGCATAGTCCTAAGCAGGCCGAACGCGAGCATGAGCAGAATAATTGTATACATCAGCTATTTATACTTTTGTGCAGCATTAGTCGACAAAGATAGGTTGATAGGATAGTTTGTACATCATATAATTGAGACATTCAGTGCGACCATATCCAACTTCCGTTGCGATTCAATTAAATACTGCCGTAGACGTCTTCTGAATGTGTCTATTGTGCTGATCATTCTAATAGGTGGTGGCAGGTTATTCCATATTTTGGAAGCTGCATATCGAAAGCTACCCCTGAAAGCTGCTGTGTAATGTGACTGAGTCGAGAGTTGTTGCGAGCATTGCCTTCTCCCGCATTCGCGCCTACTTGTTAACCAACTTAATTTATTGTATAAGTATTCCGGTTTTTTATATTTAACCACACCGAACAGGAGGCACGCCAAGTGTAGTTTCCGTCTGGACTTCATTTTTAGTGAGAAATGGTTGTTTAGAAAAGGTGTTACGTGGCTTCGGCGAGGAATATCGTAGCAAAACCGCGCGCAAGCGTTTTGTACTCTTTGAATGAGTCGATCTGTACGAGCTAATAGGCGCGGACCATACACTGTGTCGGCGTAGTTTAACCTTGATAGTACCAGGGTTTCCACAAGCTGTTCCCGTAGTGATTCCGACAAGTAAGACCTCATTTTATATAAAACCTTCAGGCGATAAAAACAGTTTCTGACAGAGTCCGCTACGTGGTTCTCAAAACGAAGGGCTTTGTCCATCGCAAGACCTAGGTTTCGCGCCTCATACACTCTCTCAATCTGTTCGCCCATTAGCTTCAAGTCAAAAGTCAGAGGCAGTCGGGCCAGCTGTTGTCTTGTGCCAAATACAATGTATTTAGTTTTGAGAGGGTTCAGAGACAGGCAATTTTCCTCAGACCAAACGGCGATTCGTTGCAGATCTTCGTTAAGGTCTTTAATAGCGCTATCACACTCGTCTGGTCTGAAGGAAATATACAGTTGTACATCATCGGCATATATATGGTACTTGCATCTCTGGAGGCACCTTACTATGTCTGCGCAGTACAATATGAAAAGAATGGGGCCCAAAATAGAACCCTGCGGAACTCCTCTCTCTACAGGAATAGGTACCGATCTAAGGGTAGTGCCGTCACTCAAACGCAGGTCAACTAATTGTTTCCTATTACTTAAGTAACTACGGAACCATTGTATAGCTTCTGGGTCGAAACCGTAATGTTTTAACTTTGACAGTAATAGTGAGATGTTTATAGCGTCAAATGCCCTGGAAAAATCCAGTAAAACCAGTATTGTGCACATCCCCTTATCCTGGGCAGATAATATGTTGTCAGTAACATCTAGTAAAGCAGTAGATGTACTGCGCTGCTTCCTAAACCCTGATTGTAAATCAGGTAAAATGTTATTTTGCTCCAGAAACAGCGTAAGTTGACGGCTTACGATTTTCTCTAATACTTTGGATAAACACGGTAATATACTAATAGGACGTAAGTCTTTTAAGGCTATTGGGTTTGAATTTTTTGGCAAGGGCCTAATGGAAGCAATTTTCCATTGGTCAGGGAATGTTGACGTCACGATGGAGCAGTTTATTATGTCCGTTAAAACATTTAACGTGTGCGGCAAAGTCATATTAATCATATCCAGGTTAATGTTGTCGTAGCCTTCGGCGTTACTTTTGAGACTAGCGATAGTGCGTGAGACATTGTTCTGGTCCACTGGAGCGATTGTAAAAATTGCCTCACCGTGGCTATGATTGTCATAGTAATTCATAAGCGATGCGCTTGCCACGGGGTTGCCGGGAACAATCAAAAAATTTCTATTAATTAGGTCAGGATCTGTAAAATGCGACGGAAGGTCTTGTCTAGATTTAAAAGGTAATAAGGTGGATTTCAGATTTTTCCAGAGCAATTTGGGGTTCTTTATTTTAGTGTTAATGTTATGTTTGAAATACGCAGTCTTTTCATTGTACAGAGAACCAGTCACTAAATGCTTTAAATCCCTATAGTATTTCTTTTTCGAATCCGACTTCGTTTTCCTATAACTATTCAGTGCTTCGTCACGTAAACGCATCATAAGTTTGATGGTGTCTGTAATCCACGGATACGATTTTTCTTTTACTGTATATGATTTGATTGGTGCGTGAACATCAAACAAGGAAGTTATACGGGTGTTAAAGACATGTACCATATCATTAACGGTGTCGAGCGTTGAAATAATCCCAATGTTTAATGATAATAAGTCTATGTTAAATGTTTCCGTGCATACATTTTTAAGAGGCCGATATTTTACCATGAACGGTTTGAATTTATCACGCTTAATATTAAATTCACTTATTACAATGGAGTGGCCGTTAAGTGAACCGAAAGATTCTACGGCTGTGTATCTTGCTCTCAAGTCAGTACACAGGAGATCAATGAGTGTTTCACTGGATGCTGTGTAGTGAGTAGGGCTTGTAACCAGCTGTGTCAGGTTAAGACAATTAAGAAATAGCAAACTCTCTAAAATAAAAACTATATTTTGAGTTTAAATAATTTTATGCTAAAACCAATTTCATAAATAAAAATTTACCTAGTAACAGTTTAGTAAAAATTCTGCTACTCATCTGTCATCTGCCTAGCCTTTCCCAAATATGTTCCAGTCTAACCGGATGCAGCTGAATACCAGTATTTTACATGGAGCGCCTATCTGACCTCCACAACCCAGTTATTGCTGGGTAATACTGCTAAGACTGGTTGTCAGATTTTCGGGCCACTGATTACCTATAACGACTGTCAAATATCTACAATTGACAGCCGGAATTGTTTCCGGCTGTCAATTGTAAATATTTGACGGCTAAACGTGCTTTCCGAGGCACACAGGGGAAACTCGGTACCTATATAATGGGTGGTAACCCATCCACGGACCAACCTAGGCAAGTACGGCTTAACCTAAAGAACGAACCAAAGGTCTGCTATTACTTAGCCACGAGCTCCTCTAAAATACAAAATGAATGATCCTAATTAATTAATTAGGAACATTCATTTTTAAGCTAATTAGCGTAGCTCAGATAAAACTCATCGCAAACTCTTGAAAAGAAAAACTATTTTAACAGCTTTAACTACTTTATAATAAAACTAAAATGATAAATAAAATAAAACCGAGCAACAGTCTAGTAAAAACTCTACAACTAAGAAGAAAAAAACCCAACCATAAAATTAATAACCCATTTAACAAGCAGAACTCGCAAAAAAATAACATTCACCCCACGAACCCACCAGAATTTAATTAACTCACTTTATTTCATTTAAAATCCAATTTTCATTTTAATTTCTCACTGGCAACCCTGATACCTGACCCCGTGCATTCTTTATGCGTCAGCCACGTATCGTGTCGGAAGCTCTTTTAGCTAAAAAAACATCTTTTGACAGGGATTTACGGATCCCAAGCTTCATTATGGCGGGTAACCTACATTTTCTGACTACCGCGGTGTTAAAAATGCAGTTCCCTGGATGTGTGAAAAGGTTTTAATGGGGAAATAATTTAATGTGTTAGAAAAAGAGTGGTTCTGTTTGTGGGGATGTATTTTTAATTGCATTAATTGTTAATTATTTCAGAGAGTGGGTCACAATTTTAATTTTCGGGTTACTTTCATATGCGTTCAGTAAAAAGGTGTTATTTTGAAATTACAAACAGACAATTTTATTTATTTGTATAGATTTTTTTACCGAAAAACACTAACATTCCTGCATCAAAATCTTTTTATCAAACTATGTAACAATGTTGTCTAGTCGATTATTTTGACATCTATCATAAATAACCTTCAATTATTTGGAGAGAGACCCGCCAAACTTTGGCCCTTAGATGACACTTTAAACCCGTCAGTATGGCTGTCATAATTTAATACCTGTGACAGTTACAGGGTTGTCTATGGCGTAAAGTCCGTTAGTTGCATTGCATGCTAAGTAGACATAACCTTAAAGTCGTCGGTTTTAGTAGGTAACTGGGTTACAGGGGTCAGTTAGGTTAGATTTGCCGACCTAGTAAGAATTATGTTAACTAGATGCAAATAGGTGACTTTGTACATATTTGCATTAAGAAGCTAGGCAAGCATTTTCATTTGCGCACGTTTCACACCCCGGATTTTAATTTTATCATTGTAATAGTAACTATTATTTTATTTTAATGAATCGTAGTTACTTTTAGTCTCTTATGCTCTTTTTCTCTAACACCAGATAATACTTGAATGAAGCCTATACAGGGTGTAAACAGACCCTTCACGAAGCCGTCAACCAAGCATTCTGTACATCAAACTAAGCAACTTTACGCAAAAATTATTGCTGGGAAACGACTTTTTTTTTTGGGGTGAAAAATCACGTTTTACGGTAAACCTCAATGTTACCCACTCAAAACATTGTGCTGATGGATGGATTGAATAGTACGGGGATCGTGAAGGTGTTTAAACTAAAAATCTTACATTAGAAACATGTATTTAAAAAAAGAACTTGTGAAAAAGTTGGAACTTTGACCCCTAATATCTCCTTAACTGAAGGTTCCCAGGTATGGTCTAGAATAAAAACAAGATCGCAATGACGGGGAGAACAAGTGCCTTTCAGTTTCGTTAAGGATATTTTTACACCCATTATAAAAGCGCGCTTGGAACTTTTTTTCTAAAATTCTAACAGTGTAAATATAAAAGTACATTTCGATTTTAGCCATCACCGTCACTACCAAAACCTTGGAAAAATCAATTCGTGTTTCGGAATGAGACAGTCCGACTACAAATTTTTTTAAAAATCCCTTCAAGCAATTTTACACGAACGAATTACGTTTCATGACTTCTAAAAACGGTTCCGTTCATTAAATGATGCTATAAATGCACAAGCTCTGGTCACGGTTTCGCCTGCATAGAATTACTTATTTTTGTATTTTTGTGATACCAAATACTTTTTTTTTTTGGGAAATCATCAAATAACTCCTCCCGCTCTGGGTGGAGTGGGAGGGATTGTCCGACTTTTATTAACTAAAACCCATCCATGTTCCTTCTTTGCCCTTTGTGTTCCAGGGCCGTGGTATCTCATACCAAATACCTTTTTGTTTTGTATGATAGCAAGGTGGTGCAAAATTGATGGATGGAAAGGAAAAAAAACGTATGTTGTTTATTTAAAGAGTACTTCGCTGGTAAAAAAACCCGGGCGTCTTCAACTGTCTGTCTGTCTGCCTGTCACAGTTTATTATTTTATGAGAAAAGGAGAAACCCCATATTTAGCAGATTTATGATAAAGAATTGGTTTCTGAAAGCCTAATAATAGGCTATTTGACAACACCGAAAAAAAACTAAAATATTTAGTCCGTCAGTTAGATCATCAAAAAATGTTGGACACGTATTTTTTCTTTTGTCACATAATCTAAAAATTACGAAGATACTGCGCATCAAAGTTCAATAGAGGGGGCTTGTGACGTCACTGGACAGTAAAAAGTAACAGAAATTGTGACGTCACGCGAGATTTCAACGCGCTGTATCGTGGTCATTTTTCGTTTACATGACAAAAGAAAAATACGTGTCCAATACCTATATTATATTCTGTTAATTTAACTGACGGACTACATAGATTTTTTCAGTCAAATACCCTATTGAGTCGTTTTCAAATATCACGTCATAATTTTCGTAATGAAAATCCCAACTCAACTTATCAGATTGACAGAGGAATAATAAATAGAGTCGCCAGTTTTCAATGCTTTGTCAAAACGAAGAAGCTATTCATAAGTTCGAAAATCGAATTTTCAGTGTCTAGTTCAAAATCAAAGCTACAAGAGACAAACAGACGTAAGTTCGCGTTATTAAAATCATCGGTAATTTAATAAATACATCCAAGCTTATACAAAATCCTCATTTTTGCTTATATTCAGCATCCAAAGCTAAGTATAAATATTCATTCAGAATAACCGTGTGATTCTCGTCTCGGTACGGAGTCGTGTCGGGTCTTTACATAAGCACGCTAAGCGCACATGAATTATTCAAAATATTCTAGATATTTTATATGCAGACGGTATTTGCAATATTCTCTGATATTTTTTTAAGGTTTTTATGGAGATTTTACTAAGAAAAAGGAAGTGATAAGGGATTTTGAAAGCTCAAAGATAATTTGCATAAACAGCCTATAATGCTCCCATTGCTGGGACAGAGGCCTCCTCGCTATGAGAGGGAATGGGCTGTAATCCACCACGCGGGCCCAGTGCGGGTTGATAGATGTCACATGTCTTCGAATTTTCGGTTCCAGGACATGCCGGTTTCCTCACGATGTTTTCCTTCACCGTTTTGAGAGTAGCGGTGATGAAATAAATTACACAAAGTAATGTGCCTGCCTGGGTTCGAACCAGCGATTTACTGCTGGCAAGTCGGGGTTACCACCACTAGGCCACCGCTGCTTTTTATTAATACCTAGAGTAATAACAGCCGATCATGATAGGATAAGCAACGCAATACGCAGACCGTACTCGACAGTACGGTATGCGAATGGGAGACCATTACATACCGAGACCCTTCCGTGCCTCGAAAAGCACGTCATGAAGATGTTGGTCCCGGCAGTCATTATTAATGGGTAGTCAGAAGTCCGAATGATAAGCAGTCGCTCCATGTAAAATACTGGTAGTCAGCTGCATCCGACCAGTTTCAATGTAACTGAGCAGTGAAATTAGCAAAATATCTCTATTTTTTAACCGACTTCAAAAAAGGAGGAGAGTTTATTCTTTTTCATTTTATTTTCGAATTCATCATCACGGATCCGCTGGATGCGAGACGCATGGGACTGGTCAATGTGACGGCACTTGGGGGAGGTCTATGTCCAGCAGTAGACGCCTTTCGGCTGAAATGATGATGATGAAGCTATTTTCTCCAATAAATCCCTAAATCAATAAATTAAAACATTTAAAATTCTCATACACATTCGAAAAGAACAATGAATGAAGTTAACAAAAAATCCGCTGTAGCAACACAGCTTACACACCACACTAGACGGCAATAATTCTAAAGCGCTGCAGCACTAGAGTGATTTATCTGCGCAATATGCTGGCTCGTTTATTTCAGTAGTGCGGTGACAGACGACACCACTATTTGCTCGTAATTTTAAACGGAGGTTTAACCTCCCGTTTGTTTTGCGCGGCTGCTGAGCATGAGGTCCTGGGTTCGATTCCCAGGTCGGGCAAAATGTTATTGGGTTTTTTCATCAGGATGTTTTCAGTAGCAGCCACAGAGTCTGGATTTGTTGCCCGATTGATGGCAATAGGCTCGCCCCCTATTACATCATCATCATCTGCCTTGCCTTTTCCCAACTATATTGGGGTCGGCTTCCAGTCTAACCGGATGCAGCTGAATACCAGTATTTTACATAGAGCGACTGCCTATCTGTCCTCCACAACCCAGTTAGTACTGGGTAATACGATACCCCTTGGTAAGACTGGTTGTCAGACTTTCGGGCCACTGACTACCTGTAACGACTGTCAAAGATCTACAAATGACACCAGGGACCAACGGCTTAACGTGCTTTCTGAGGCACGGACTCGGTATGTAATGGGCGGTCACCGATCCACAGACCAACCTAGGCGAGCACGGCTTAACCCAAAGATCGACCCGAGCGACTGTTATTATTTAGCCACGAGCTCCTATTACATGGGACTTCAAACATAACTGGCAAAATGTGGGTGTACAATAGGTATACCTCTAACTAACCCTTCGGGGATTACAGGCGTGATGTTAAGATGGAAGATTTGACTAGCTGACCGTAGCTGACCTTTTCCATTTGTGAATGCCGATCTTGATGTAGTTGAGAAGTTCCTTGTGCCTCTCACCAGCATTGGAACACGACAAAGCTGCTTGAAGCTTTGGTAACCAAAATGTATTATCGTAGTATGATTTTCCAGAAAAAGTCTTCTACAATAGTCTTTTAAGACCAGATTGCTGAATAGAACTTCTTTGTAGTTTCAAGATTGATTGTTTTTAGGGTTCCGTACCTCAGTCGGCAAAAACAGAACCCTTATAGGATACAAATATAAATGTTTTATTTGTTGAACATAGGTAGGTTAGGTACAAATGTTTTAATTATTTATGATCGGCGTACTAATACTATTTTACAAACATGTTGATTATAATAAATTATCAAACAGTACAAAATAAAGAAAATTAAAAAAAAAAAACTAATATTATTATCACACATTATTAAATAATTCTCTCTCTTATTCAAATTGTCAACACACAAAAATAGGATCAATTTGCTGTCCGTCTGTCTGTCTGTATGTCCGTTTGTCAAGACCTTTTTTCTCAGGAATGCGTTTAAGTACCAAGCTGAAATTAATATCAAATACTCAAATCTGCTACCCCTTAGAGCAGTAAAAAAATCAAACTTGTAAGTCAACGCGATCAAAACATATGACCGTTTATGTCGTATATTTTGCGATTTCACAAGAGAATCAAAACCTAGGGTACTTCCCGTTAACCTAGAATCATACAATTTGGCAAGAAGCAATGTCTTACAGCACATGTAAAGGAAAAATCTGAAAACCGTAAATATTTAGTTTAAAACAAAAAAAAAATACATTAGAAACATGTATTTAAAAAAAAACTTGTGAAAAAGTTGGAACTTTGACCCCCAATATCTCCGTAACTAGAAGGTTCCCAGGTATGGTCTAGAACAAAAAAATTATTGCAATAACGGGGGAAAGTTTCCTTCGGCTTCGTTAAGGGTCTTTTTATACCCTTTATAGTAATAATTTAATTTATATGTAATCTGAAATGAAATTTATATGAAATCATTAGAATTTTAGACTCATATTTTAATTATATTATTTTAATGCCCAAGTGGCTGATCATAGAATGAACATTACTATTATATATTATGTAATGAACACCTGCATGTAACCCTTGAATCACAAATAAACGATTTGATTTGATTTGATTTATATTTTTTTTATTTCTACCAACAACAATTTTAAACTTTTCAACCCATTTTAGCATCAATGTAAGTACCCCAACTTATTTATTTTAAATCTGCACGCTGCGATTTTTTTGTCGCACACCACTGACGCCACTAGTTAGCGTCGGTATTTAATTTAGCTGGCTTTGGCGACGATTAATGTCGCGTGGTCTTTTATTAACCGAGTAACGGATTGTTTCAATTTAGTCGCGTGATGTGTGGCTGCAATAAAGCTGTGTAGAGTAGTACAAATGTTTGTAATGCCGCGCAAGTTATACATGTATAGTGAATGGGTTAAGGGGTGAATTGTAACATGTACATAACATCACGCCTGTTATTCTTGAAGGGTTAGGCAGAGGTGTACCCATTACACCTAAATTTAATTTTAATTTTAAGTCCCATGTAATAGGGGGCGAGCCTATTGCCATCAACTGGGCACAAATGTAGAATCCGTGGCTGTTACTGAGAAATTCCTGATGGTAAAATCCAATAACACTTTGCCCGACCTGAATATCGATCCCGGGACCTCATGCTCAACAGCCGCGCTTGTGACTACTAGACTTACTAGGCAGTGAATTGTAACCTTTTTTTTTGTAAAAACTGCGTAAATATGTGGATTTAGCCTTTGAAGTTTGAGTTAGTGGGACGGTGTAATAAGTTACACATTGAAGCTCCTCTTTAGTCTCTATTAAAAAAAACCGACTAAAAGCGCCTTGCTCAAAAACTGAAGGTTCCAGGGCTGAGCAGTCTGTTTAGCAGCCATTAACCAGCGGTAACACTGTATTGCGCGTAATCAATAAACCTGTACTAGCACCTAATTAAACAAATATTATAGTGTTAGAATGATAAAAATTGTGGATTTATAAAGATTACCAATTTCTTTTTTTGAAATTATAAAAAAGAATGTCATATAGTCCTCATGCACGAAGCGTGGAAGTTTCAGAAATCATTCTGAATTAGGAAATTGAAATTGCCTATAGTAAGTGAACGGAGGCACGGGAAAAGAATTGGGGGAGACCTTTTCCCAGCAGTGGGACAGTACAGGCTGTTAAAAAAAAGTAAACATGAAAATATGGTAGTGACTCCACGTAAAAAACTAATTTTAAAACCATATTATTTACTTTGACTGAAATAATTGTCATCAAATATAAGAAAAAGTAATTAACAATACGTCTCGCTATTTCCACGGTCTCTCAGAAATACAGAGTTTCGTAAACAAGACGCCATATTCTGTTTTAATTGTTGTTTGTGCTAGCACTTATAAAGGCTCTGAGTCTAGACTAAATTTAATTGCAATTTTATGTAGTTTATTAAATTACACTTTATTTTGTTACTAGCTTTTGAACGCGGCTTCGCTTGCGTTTATTTAGAATTTGACAATTAATTCGGGCTGTACTCTGCTTGTAATAATATAATTCAATCATGATTCGAAAGACACGTGGCGCCATCTATTATCATAAGAACTTTATTGTTGTTTTCCTCGGGAATAGTACTTTTTTTCGGGATGAAAGGTACCCTATGTCCGTTTGTGTACACCTGAAAACGTATTTGCAAAATTACAGGATTAGCGGTCCAGTGGTTTAGGCGTGAAAAGGTAACAAACAAACAAACTTACTTCGCATTTATAATATTAGTAAGGATTCAGAAAATACTAATTCTAATTTTGTCTTTTGGTACTACATATTTTAGTGCTAATAATAATGAGATTCTGCATGTTAAAAGCCTTTTTATTGAGCAAGCATAAATATTCATCACCATCTGCCTAGCCTTTTCCTGTCTATGTTGTGGTCGACTTCCAGTCTAACCGGATGCGGCTGAATACCAGTATTTCACATGGAGCGACTGCCTATCTGACCTCCACAACTCAGTTAGTACTGGGTAATACGAAACGATACCCCTTGGTAAAATTGACATGACTTTCAGACTTTCGGGCCACTGATTACCTGTAACGAATGTCAAAGGACTAGAATAGACACCCGGAATAAACAGCTTAACGCGCTTTCAGAGGTACGGAGGAAACTCGGTATGTGACGGATGATTACCCATCCACAGACCGACCTTGGCAAGCGCGGCTTAACCTTGAAGATTGACCCGTGCGGCTGTTATTATTTAGCCACGAGCTCCACACGGGCAAGCGTGAATATTCATGGGAATAGAATTAGACATGATTTCTAAACTTTCCCGAATTAAATAAACAGTTTGAGTTTGAGTTACTTTTATAGAATAAGATATAGAAATTCATCTATAACGGCGGTTTTGCGCGAATATGACGCATATTTTCCCCATTTGTTTTAATTTTCGTTTAAATTCTATTAGGCTGACTCGATGGTCTAGTGATAGCACGACTGCTGAGTATGAGGCCCTGGGTTCAATACCCAGGACAGGCAAAGCGTTATTGGGTTCTTCCATCATGGAATTTCTCAGTTGCAGTCACAGAGTCTGGATTTGTGCCAGGTTGATGGCAGGCTCGCCCCCTATTACGTGGGACTTAAACATAACTGGCGAAATGCGGGTACTATGCGAAATGCGGGTTATTAGGTACACTTCTGCCTAACTGTTCAGGGATTACAGGCGTGATGTTATGTTTTATTAGACGCAAATAATATGTATTTACTTCCTTTCAATATAATGTATTTATCCAACAAAACCTTACCTCGTCGAAGAAGTAAGTTACTCGTAAACTTGTTTTAAATTTAAAACCACTTTACGAGTAACTTACTTCTTCTGAACAAACCTTATTCATATGAAACTCGTACCAGAAACACAAGACGCTACGTTTTAATTATTATTTGCATGGAACGGCGACGTTATAATGAACTGCTTGTATTATCAAAGTGGGACGCGAGTAGAAATAGGAACACTCTGTAATTATATATTGTCACGCTTTGGGTCGTACCTACTTACCAATAGGAGAGGTGGTGACCCAGAGTACGGTCGGGACTTACGAGGTCGCAGGTTCGAACTCATGCAAGCACTTAAGATAACATAACGCCTGAGGGACACACACACACACATATTTTACCAATTTGGAAGTGTATCATCTTTCAAACGATTGACTTTGACAAAAAATGGTTTCAGGAACCTCAATGTCAATGTCATTTTTAAAGACCTATCTAAAGACACCCCGCACGTATAGGTTTGATGTTTTTTTTTTAGTTTTAGTTCCAAGTATGGGGAGTCGGGGTCTTAATCTTTTTATTTTTGTAAAATCGTGAAGCGGTTGGCAGAATACATCTACCTACCAAGTTTCAACTGTGTGGTCCTAATAGTTTCGTAATAAAGTGGCTGTGACATACTGACAGACAGTCAGACAGACATTACGAATCTATAAGGGTACCGTTTTTTGCCATTCGGCTATGGAACCCTAAAACGACGACATGTAAAAGTGTTTGTAAAAACCTATTTGCAAAAAAATATAATTAATTTATTATTTTATTTATTTTAATTACGGAAATCTTACCTACAACTACCATCAAGAGATTTATCCATAAAGAGGTGTCATAAGCAAAGCAGAAGTACCAGGCCAGCCCAAAGCAACTTCAGGTTGCTGGTTGCTTATCCACTGACCTACTTAGAAGCAAAAAAAAATTGATGAGGTTAAGCCTTTCAGCTTTTTAGCCAGTATGCGTATATTTCAGCACTCCCTCATTACCATAGCGAGTGAAAATTCAGGCCTTTAATAAGCCAAATGTATTCAAACTACCGTCTTTTCAGTTAAAACCGTGTCAGGGGCACCGCTACGAAAATATTATAAAAAATCGGTCAAGTGTGTCTTCATGCCCAGTGAAGGGTTCCGTAGTTGAATGAGTGGTAGGATGAATAGTAGCGCAAGTGCAGTAACTTGTGGATATTATCAACTACGAAAAAAGTTTTTGTATTTCATAGTATTTCTGCGGTTGTAACCGAAAACATACCATGTCTCACAATTTTAACAAAGACTTAAAATAGCCGCACCAACATCATCGTTTACGTGCATTGTTTTTTTTTGAATTCTCGGTTACAATATCGGGGATAACTAACGATACCATTATGGGGGGGGGGGGACAAAATACCCCTTTCCAAATTATATCAATATTGTCCCAATAGTCTCTGAGAAAAATCGCTGTGAACAATCCCGACATACGGACAGATAGACGAAGAGACGAACATGACGAAATTATACATGGTGTAAACAGACCCTTCACGAAGCCGTCAACCAAGCATTCTGTACATCAAACTAAATAAATTTACGCAAAAATTATTGCTGGGAAACGACTTTTTTTTGGGGTGAAAAATCACATTTTACGGTAGGACTCAATTTAACGCACTCAAAACAGTGTGCTGATGGATAGATTGAATAATACGGGGGTTGTGAAGGTGTTTAAAGTAAAAATGTTACATTAGAAACATGTATTTAAAAAAAGAACATGTCAAAAAGTTGGTACTTTGATTCCCAATATCTCCGTAACTACTACTACTACTCTAGAACAAAAAAATGATCGCAATGGCGGGGAGAACAAGTACCTTTCGGCTTCTTTAACCCCTATTTACACCCTTTATGGGTCCCGTTTTTCCCTCTAAGCTACAGAACCCTAAAAATGAAAACTCGAAGCGAACCCCTCGACCTTTTAAAGTTAAAAGTGCCTGTTTATGAAGTAAGAGAGGCATGGATTTGTTAGGTTTCAGCTCGGTTCATTTTGGCCGAGTTATATTGAGTTAATTATTATGAAAAGCCGACCAAGTTTTGATTAAAGCACGAAAAAGTTTCGACAGCAAGTTTTTTTCTGTAAATTGGTCCTTCGGTACGCGATGGGGACTTTTTGTTGTTGTATAAGGTATCGTTAGAAGTGAATAAATTGTTAGGTTTTGTTAAAGATGAATTGTTGTATATAAAACATGTAAAACAATGTTTTGATGATATTTTGTTTAAAAGTTATGTGGACCCTCAATACAGAAAAGAAGAAAGAAACATGAAAATTGGTACGCACGACGGCCAATTAAGCTTTACAATACCATTTTATGTGGATCTCTCATTGTACAGGAAATCTATCCAAAGCGCGGCCAAGTTATACTGGAAATGTACAGCTTCATGTGCCGCCGTGTGTACAAAGGTGATGATAAATTCGCTTAGCCATGAAATATTTTAACTATCATGAGACACTATTTTTGTTTCAGTATTGTCAGGCTAGTTTCAGACTTAACTGAAGAAACGCTTGCCAGTGTCAATTCATATTTTAAGATTTTCAATGCAAATGTATTTCTGTCCATCTTTTTCTTTTTCAAGCTTGCCAAATGATTGCATATAATTGATATGGCACACAAGTAGACTAGAATATAGGAAACTATTCCCATAATACCTTTTTACACTAAACAGGCTTGAGTTTGGCCGCAACTCGCCTGATATGAAGTTATGACGCGGCCTAGGCTGGAGCACGCTTGCCTAGAAGAAACCGATTCACTCGAACTTTGAAGAGATCCAGATTATAATGACCGGGAAACAGAGAAGCCGGCAGTGAATTTCACAGACGGGCGGTACGCACAATAAATGTAGAACCATAGCTCTTTATTCGAGGCCGTGGAACTTCAACCATATAACGGAGTATCGCTGCTCGTCCGATGATGGGGAGTTGGATTATGGTATTTCAAAGCAGTGTGATAGTGGGCAGACCACGTTGCTCGCAGAACGGATGGCCGGTGGGTAGAAAAGTTCTGAAGTGGCGACTGCGAACCGGAAGACTGCGTTGGAAGGCCTACCACTAGGTGGACCGATGACCTGGTGAAGGTTGCGGGGATCCGTTGGATGCGAGACGCACGAGACTGATCAATGTAGCGACCCTTGGGGGAGGCCTATGTCTAGCAGAGGACGTCTTTCGGCTGAAATGATGATGATGATGATGATTTCAAAGCACACTTCGAAACGTAACCGATGCAAAACCAGCTGGTAACTTTACGTAAAGTTCTCATTCGACATTTACCAACCTACCTACCCGCGTTTAAAACCTAGTATTCTATAAAACCATTGCGTAACGCAATGGTATCCAAGAGAAGAAAAAGGAAAAGAGGGAGACCACAAAAAAAGTGGGATGATGACATCAGGCAAGTGGCAGGCGTCACATGGAACAGGGTGGCTCAAGAAAGACGTGAGTGGAAAAGGTTGGAGGAGGCCTTTGCCGACTGGCAAACAGATCTTCAAAAAATAAGAAAACGTCAAATAAAAGACTAGATTAAGGATAACAGTAGTATTAAGCTTTGCATGTATTTCTCTTATCATGTAATTTTGATCTGAATAAAAAGGCTATATAAAAAAAAAAAAACTATGAAACACTATCTTAAGTTTCAAACGTAAATCAGTGAGACTTCTGCCCACCATTTAATCACAATAAGGATGAACATACATCACGAAGCTCACAGTATAACGCTGGTAACAAAGCTGGTAATAAATAAGTCTGGAGATCTGTCTAATTAGATCTAGTAGTTAATTAACTATTGTGACTAAAGCCAGCTTTGTGAAACTCTCGTATCCGGCTCGAAGGACCGTTTGTTAGATTGCTTTATTTATTTGGAAATAAATGAGGAGCTTAAATTAAATTTGTTAAGTTTTTAATTAGCGTGTTAGACTAGTTAAATGGCTTTAAGAATTAAGGAGCCATTTTGCTTTTATTTGAGATCTTCCTTTTAAGATTTTATTTGATGTCTCTTAACTCTTCAATTCCCAGTGTCACTTGTAGTTTGCAGAAGTTTCATGATTTTTTTCTACCATAAGCCAATTTCATTTTAATTAGGTAGCCAAAGAATAATAAAAATAGGTCCTATGTAATTTTTATTATTCTTTAGGTAGAAATTAATTACTATTTTTTTTTTTAAATTGTCTTGTGGTAGAAAACAATCTTTAAACTTCTGCAACCTACAAGTGACACTGGGAATTGAAGAGTTAAGAACTTAATTTTTTTTTAAGCGTTGCCCCACATCATCTCCATTTTCCATTTCCCATTTCTTCTGTATCGTGGGTGCGTTTACAAACATTTAAACTCACATACACAAATAGCCAGACCCGGAACTGCCTGTAGCCCATCCAAATATTTGTTCCGTGGGTGGATCGAACCCGCGACGCGCAGCGCAGCAATCTATCGCTTACTTCATCACATAATAACAAGGCCTGATTGTTTTCTTCCCGATTGATAAGGCCATACTGCCAGTTATGTTTAAAGTACTATGTCACAAGGGACGAACCTATTGCCATTAACAGGTAACAAATCCAGAATACGGGATGCTTCTGTAAAATTACTAATAAAAACTTAACAAAGCATTGCCCGACCTGGAAATCGAAGCCAGGACCTCGTGCCCAGCAGTAGCACTAGTGAATACTGGACCAACGAGTCGATCGTGTTTTTCAAACAGTTAAATGTGAATAATGGACTTGTTTTGCTTAAACGGTTTACCGGTTTTATTTGAAAACTTCCTCTTGACTTTTTATTTAACGTCTCTTCAGAAGTTTTTGTTGAAAAACTCGAGAATTTCAATTTGAACTTAGATGTTGTAACGTGTAAAAGTAACTAGATTGATTTTTAAGAAAACAACTGTTTTTTTTTCATCTGCCTAGCCTTTTCCCAACTATGTTGGGGTCGGTTTCCAGTCTAACCGGATGCAGCTGAATACCAGTATTTTACATAGAACGACCCTATCTGATCTCCATAACCCAGTTAGTACTGGGTAATACGATACCCCTTGGTAAGACTGGTTGTCTTACCAAGTGACTTTCGGTCCACTGATTACCTGTAACGACTGTCAAAGATCCACAAATGACAGCCGAGACCAACGGCTTAACATGCTTTCCAAGAGGCACGGAGGAAACTCGATATCTAATGGATGGTCACCCATCCGCGGACCAACTTCGACAAGCACGGCCTAACCCTTGGTATGTAATACCAAGGGGTCCTCACAAACTGGGTTCATAAGTTCGAAATCATGACAGCATGTCAGACTTTCTAGAAGCTCGACAACCAGCTACGAGCTTCTGACTATCCGTAACAAATGTCTCATAAAGTAATAACCTATTAATTATCATCATAATTAACACTAACTGAAAATTATGGCGATAATTAATAGGTTAATCGGCCAGCCTAATGAGACGTGACAGCCTTCAGGCTTGACGTAATTATCATAACATCACATTAAGCTTGTATTACCGAGGGGATTGGGCTGAACCGAAGTGGAATGGGACAAGCCCAGGAAGATGATGATGAATTTAGTTTCCTATTATCTAGCTAATGCCCGCGGCTTCGCCTTATAACGTGGAGGTACTGAAAATCTCCCATGTTTTGTTCAGATTTTCTGAGTCGTAAAAGTGTGACAGATAGAGCAACAGGCCTGTCATTTTGCATATATGGACAAAATCAATTTGCCAAGGGTGTAAAATGAAAATGAAAACGTTAGTCACATTCTTTTAAATAATATATAAATGAATCCCTATTTCCCTTGGTCACGCCATCACGCGGGAACGGCTGGTGGTAGGTAGGTGGTAGGTAGGTGGTAGGTAGGTGGTAGGTAGGTGGTAGGTAGGTGGTAGGTAGGTGGTAGGTGGGTGGTAGGTAGGTGGTAGGTAGGTGGTAGGTAGGTGGTAGGTAGGTGGTAGGTAGGTGGTAGGTAGGTGGTAGGTAGGTAGTTGGGTAGTAGGAGGTAGGGAAAAGTGCATCGCAACGCATGCCGGGGTCAGCTAGTTTTATAATAAAAATCGAAATTTTGTAATAGGTTCTTCTTCTTTAGTTAGTGCCTAACCTGGTGTCAGTTTTTATGCCGCCCATGGGCCTGACTTGGCTTCACAAGCCGCCGGGAAATATCTCTCAGGCATGCTGGTTTCTTTACGATGTTTTCCATCACCGAATCAAGTGATAATGATGCACAAGTATCCGAAAAATCATGGGTCTTCAAACTTAAGACTTGGCAGTCCGACAGTCACACCACTTGGCTAACAATGCTTTTTTGTAATATATTGTGAAATTAAAAACAACTGCCGACCAACTATTTCGCAGTATGGCAGACTTTTTACGTATTAATTTTAATCCATATTTTGAATAGATACATTAAGTATATTTCATTTAAATAAAGGGTGTAAAAAGACCCTTAACAAAGCCGAAAGGCACTTGTTCTCCCCTTCATTGCGATCATTTTTTTGTTCTGGACCATACCTGGGAACCTTCTAGTTATGGAGATATTGGAGGTCAAAGTTCCAATTTTTTCACAAACTTTTTTTAAATACTACTTTTTAAGGTTTTAACTTTACTTTAATTACCTCCATGACCCGTTTACTATTCAAAGCATCCATCAGCACCAAGTTTTGAGTGCGTTACATTGAGTTTCACCGTAAAACGTCTTTTTCACCCCAAAAAAAAAGGCGTTTCCCAGCAATAATTTTTGTGTAGAGTTACTTAGTTTGATGTACAGCATGCTTGGATGACGGCTTCGTGAAGGGTCAGTTTACACCTTGTATTAAAAAAAAATACTTTTGTATTTATTATGTTAAGTATGAGTTCTTGAGCCATACTTAAAAAATTGACGTCAGCGATACGTGCTTTATACTTGACTAAAAACAAAAGAGTTACTGCTATCATAAAAATATGATTGCTGTAAATATTGTCATGAAAGTTGATAACTTTTCCTTGAATTAAAAGAAGACGTTTTTGTTGTTTTATGAAAACGGTTTCATATAAACGCTGTCAGAGCTCATTGCCAGAAACATTTATTTTGATAGAGAAACTAGACATGACTTGTTCGACCTAATTATCTGACTTTGTCCGAATTTTCGTCTGTTTTCTTTTCAAGTATTTGTTAAACATGATACTATGTTTGTACTCTTGTGTATATCTTTGACTAACAAGAAAGAACCTTATGGCAAAATCAACAACAGATAAGTGTGATTTTTGTATTAATTCCGTTGATGATGTTTATCACATATTGTCAGAGTGTGTCCGTAAGGAAGAATTTAGATACAGATCAGATACTAGGCTTAGAGAAATAGTTTATTGCAATAGTGTTCTGGCTGCGCCACTTTCTGATGCAGCTAGAGCACTGTACACGTACAAACGTGCTATGCTAAGATGTAATTGATTTACTTTTAATTATTTGTTAAAATTTGTAAAGCCTACTAGGGCGGCATAATTGCATGTGCGACAAAACCCTGTTTCTAGAATAAAAAAAAAAACGATTGTGCTTATGACCACACGACTGAAGTGAAACTTCTGAAAATTGCTTAGATATACGGAACGTATTTGGCTATGAGAGGAAAAGAGGAAGAAAATGTGCGCGTGCACTGCTGTCTCTTAATTATATCCCCCACTCAATTCCCGTTCGCCTCGCCCGATCACACTTTTCGTAACGCTTACGTCACGCGTTCGCCAGCTTACCCCCCAAGTCAAGCGTGCGTAAAGAATTTTCACTTCAAAAATTAAAAAACTTTTAAAATTAATAGCCATTCAGACTTCCTCAGGGATTCAGCTATCTCCGTTTCTCATCTACTAGATAATAAATAAGTAAAATCTTCAAGACAATGTTTAATTAAGTAAAGAAGTTATCTACAAAGGCGGACTAATCCTTTGAGAGATGGCCTCTACAAGTTGTCTTTAGTCCTTGTGCTGTATTATCTAACTTGTGGTCCTTGGTTCCAACCTACAAGCCTTTTAAAATGAATGGTTTCATGAAAAATTAGGGCAGCCAGTCTCAGTAGCTGTTTTATTTAACACTAGCGGCTCGTCCCGGCTTCGCACGGGTGGACATTTATTTTCCCCTAATTCCCAAATTTTTTCTAGCAATAAATATAGCCTATGTTACTCAGGGTGAATGTAACTTTTTAATGGTGGTTTTTTGAAATCGGTACAGTAGTTTTTGAGTTTATTCATTCCAAACATACACACAAAAATACAAATCTTTCCTCTGTATAATATTAGTGTAGACTAGCAGCTGTCTAGATAATTGTATTTTTTTTTTGAAAATGGTTTTTCTCGTAAAGAATCATCATCTGCCTAGCATTTTCCCAACTATATTAGGGTCATCTTCCAGTCTAACCGGATGCAGCTGAATACCAGTATTTTACATGGAGCGACTGCCTGTCGGACTACTCCACAACCCAGTTAGTACTGGGTAATACGATACCCCTTGGTAAGACTGGTTGTCAGACTTTTTTGGGCCACTGACTACCTAACGACTGTCAAAGATCTACATTTACAGCCGGGACCAACAGCTTAACGTGCTTTCCAAGAGGCTCGAAGGTAACTCGGTATGTAATGGGTGGTCACCCATCCACAGACCAACCTAGATCACCAACCTAGATCGATCTTTAGGTTAAGCCTTGCTTGTGCAAGGCTTAACCTAAAGATCGATCCGAGCCGCTGTTATTATTTAGCGACGAGCTCCTCGTAAAGAATTTTGGCATCTAAAGAATCATCTCCGATTTCCGTTATCAGATCGACTTTTTGACAGCCTAAGTAATACGGACGTTTGACATTGAACATACACGCGCGTGCAAAATATCGGCACAATCTGATTTACGAGAATTGGGGAAATCAGAAGGGCGTGTGGAACCAAATAAAATCCATGAAAATAGAAGTCTAAGGTTATGATTGAAAAAAAAACTTGTTTTCTATGTTTCTTCACAAGTTCACAGTATTCGTAAATGTGAGCATAAACAAAATGACAAGCTGTTAGCGATAAAAATTTGAAATAAATTCATTGAGGTTAAGTGTTGCCAGCTTGGGCAATTTACCAGCTGACAGCGTTGAGGAGGAGTTTTTTGATGCCTTTTTGTAGTTTGTTGTTTGCTTATTTTATTTATTTTTCTTTATTTAATCGTTTTTAATTAATAATGTATATAGGGAGACTAGTAATTAGTGACCAATACTTAAACACGTGATTGTAATCATGATAACAAACAACTTTCCCAAAGAAACATAATTTTTATAGTCATTCTCTTTTATCAAAATAAAACTTACGGAGCGGGCTTGCGAGCCGCGTGGGTGCACTGCCTACCTTTTGTTGCACGGTGCGATACTAATGAGACAGAACGGCGTCAAGCGGCTAACAGCTGATAGGTCAAAGGCTCGCGCGCGAGTTTTATCGGCTGTTGTGTTATTGGTAATTAAAGTAAATTCATTGATTCATTCATTGATTTTGACTGCCTCTTTTGTCGAGTGGACGCAAGCGCAACTGCTTAGCATGAGGTCCTGGATAAGATTCATGGGTCAGGCAAAGTGTTATTCGGTTTTTCTATCAGGTATTTCTTAGTAACAGCCACAAAGTCTGGACATGCTTTTGGCATACATTTTACAACATTTTCTTTATTTCCTTTGTAAATAGTGTAGCTCATGTTGCATGAGAATTAATAATACCTACCTTACCTTCCTGAACTAAAACACGAAACACTTAACGTTGCTAATACACACTTGCGCGCTAAGCATAAGAGCAGTAAGTATGTTTTTTATAGTTTTAAGTAATTGGCGTGCCAAGTTTTTGTTGCAATTTTGTTTTTCCAGATTTTTTTTTAAGTTATATTAATTGTGGTGATTTAAACGTGTAGCCCAAATAAAGCGCTTTTATATTCTTCACTCAATATTAGAATAGTTTTAAATGACGCAAATCCTTTTATATCTAGTATTACTTGAAGCAACTGAAACTGATCCTTAACGAAATTTACCAGTTCCCGATAAGCTATTAAAACAACTGTCGGCACATCTGGTAGAGCTCGTTGCGCTGATTCAGGATCAATATTTAACTCATTTTGTCAAAAATTGCACTTACAGCTGATCGCTAGCGCGGCAGCACAGTTCGCAGTATGTTGTACATTATATACAAGTAACAAGTGAGCCAGTAAACACATACTCAGCAATAAACGCCACCCGTTGGCGCTCGAGTGACAGACTGGCGCAACGTTGCCATTTGTACCGATTTAGAAAATATGGACCTACGTACTCTATGGAATGAGCAGCATTTGTTTTAAAATTGACAGCTCCTTTTAAATGGTAGAAAATGTCTATGGTATTAAGTGCCTGCATAGAGGGATAGGTATTAATCTACACTAATATTATAAAGAGGAAAGATTTGTATTTGTGTGTGTTTGTGTGTGTATGTTTGTCTACACTAATATTATAAAGAGGAAAACTTTGTTTGTTTGTTTGTTTGTTTGTAATGAATAGGCTCAAAAACTACTGGACCGATTTTAAAAATTCTTTCACCATTCAAAAGCTACATTATCCACAAGTAACATAGGCTAAATTTTATTTTGGAAAAAAATAGGGTTCCGTAAGATATTAGGGTTTTTCGGACACAAGGTGTAAAAAATCAACCAGAAAAGTTACTTATTTTGCGTACGCTGCCTAAACTATAAAAGATAGAACCATAAAATGTTCTAATTAATTGTAGATCTTATAAATATCTACAAAAAAGTCCGCGACACACTATACCTATCTATATCGAGTGAGGCACAACAACCATTTTTTTATCTTGAATTTTTTGGACTATATTTAAACGCATTTATTTTAGTCATGCTATAATCCTTATCAAAATAAATTATTTCACCACTAAGTACAGTTTATGTAGATAATATTTGGTCTTTGAATGATTCAAATTGGACGTTTGGTTTTGAAGTTATGACGAAATTAAAATATTACGATTTCTGCTGCACGGCCCGTTGCGAAGTGGGCGTCACCAAGGCGGGGTGCGCGTGCGGGAGGGAAGTTTAGATCTATGAGCAAGGTCCCGCGCGGCTCAGACGCTAACCCACTACTCACCGTCCACAGGCCCGCACCTACGGTGGCCGGTAGCCACCACGTGGCCCCCGACGCCCGGTGCGTCCCCTGCGGCGGCTGGGGCGAGAGATTCTCTCCCTCTTACGTCCCACCACCTCCTTCGCTAGCATGACTGCTTCGCAGAAGGAGGTGACGGCTTCCCATTCCCTCTCGCTCCGGACCATGGCCTGAACCAGGGCCGAGCGCGAGAGGTCGCCGCCACCGATCGCCGCTACGAGGACACGGTGGAGCTCCGCCCAAACGGGGCAGACCTCCACGGTGTGCGCCACCGTGTCCTCCGGACGATCCTCACAATGATAGCACCCTGGCGTTTCCTCCCGCCCGATTCGGTGCAAGAAACTCCCGAAACAACCGTGTCCGGTGAGGACCTGCGTCAGGCGGAAGGTGAGGGCGCCGTGGCGCCTCTCTAGCCACTCCTCAAAGAGGGGACTTATCGTCACTATTGTGGCGTGCCCTGCACTGGGTTGCGACAGTCGCTGTCTCCATGTCGCCATGAGATCGCGTCGGAGGTCTGTCCGCTGAGCGGTGATTTGCCGCGGCAGCGGAGTTTCCCCCCGACGAAGTGCCTCCGCGCGCCATTCATGCAGGCGCGCGAGGACTTTCGCCTCCAGATCCCATGGCGGCAATCCTGGTAGGAGGCTCGCCGCCTCGCGGGAGATCTTGCGGTACCCCCGGATTAGCCTTACGGCTACCACCTTTTGGGGCGCGTTGAGGTAGTGGGCGGCACGCCGCTTAATTGAACGCGCCCACACCGGGGCCCCGTAAAGGGCCATGGACCGCACGACCCCCGCGTAGAGCCTACGGCAGGAGGCGTTTGGACCCCTCAAGTTGGGCAAGAGCCGCTTGAAGGCAGCCCCAGCCCGTTCCAGTTTGGGAGCCAAACGTCGGAAATGCTCAACGAAGTTCCATCGGCTGTCGAGGACGAGTCCTAGGTACTTCAAAGTCGACTCGACGCCGATGGGAACCCCTTCTACCGTCAGCATGGATCCCGACGGTGGCGCATTCCGAGGCCCATGAAAGCACATGGCCTCGGATTTGTGCAAAGCCACCTCGAGACCCAATTGCCGGATCCTCTCAATAACTATCGCAACTGTGGGGAGCCCTCCTTAATCTGTAATCGAAATAGAAATCCTTAATCTGTATAGAAATCGTAAAGCGGTTCACAGAATACATCTACCTACCAAGTTTCAACGGTTTAGTCCGAATAGTTTTTTCGGAATAAAGTGGCTGTGACATTCAGACGGACAGACAGACAAGACGAATCTATAAGGGTTCCGTTTTTTGCCATTCGGCTATGGAACCCTAAAAATCGTGGTTGGGCTCATTTCATACACCTTGATGAGAACTTTAGAATTAGCTGGAGTATGACTTTCATCGAAGGTCTGACGATGGAGCGGAGGGCAGCTGCAATAGGACCTCAAAAGTTTACAGCATCTATATCGTGTTCGGGCTCATTTCATGCACCTTGATGAGAACTGTAGATCTAGCTGGGGTCTGGCTGTCATCGAGTGTCTGAGGATGAAGACGTAAAGGCTGTCGAGGGCAGCCCTTATTTGGAAAAACATAATAAGAATAGTTTAGTGATTCTTATTCTGTATTGCACTCAAAATAAAAAACGCGAAAAATTTATTCCTTTTGAGAGCTTCCGTTGCGTCCGCTGCGTAAACGGTTAAAATTACGCACAATCATGTATGACGGAATTGTTCCTTTTAAAAGTTCTAAAAAAAGTCCGTGATAGCATATGTATATCTTTTAACTT
Organism: Noctua pronuba; assembly: GCA_905220335.1. Taxonomy (NCBI): domain Eukaryota; kingdom Metazoa; phylum Arthropoda; class Insecta; order Lepidoptera; family Noctuidae; genus Noctua; species Noctua pronuba. The sequence goes on from LR999913.1 coordinate 1,473,906, forward strand.
ACTCACTCACTATAACCTTTTTTATGGTTCTCAATTTTCTTCAAAAATTATGCATTATTTTTGCAAAGGTGTTTTTGTAAACATGGTATTTATCCTTATCCAAATAAATACGTTATTCATCACAAGTATTTAATTTTGAACGAAATTGCTCTAACATCATTTGATTCCAATGAAAATCTTAGGAGATATCACAGTTTAAAAAAAAATCCGCAGCAAAATAATGGTCAGGTACCGCGCTCGCATTTTCATTATGTGTGTGATGTGCTCCTTTAGAATTGTATAATAGGTGCCTACGACCCACACCCTCCTCTAACCCTCTCTTATGTGACGCAGACGAAGTTGCGCGGGTCAGCTAGTAATGAATAAACTCAAAAACTACTGTGCCAATTTCAAAAAAAATTTCACCATTACAAAAGCTACATTCACTCTGAGTAACAAAGGCTATATTTATTACTAGAAAAACAAATGGGGGGGGGGGAATTAGGGGAAAATAAGTGCACCCGTGCGAAGCTGGGACGGGCCGCTAGTGCTAAATAAAATAAAATGAGTGCCTCGTTGGGTTAGTGGTTGCAAGCGCGACTGCTGAGCATGAGGTCCTGGGTTCGATTCTCGGGTCGGGTAAAGTGTTATTGGATTTTACCATCAGGAATTTCTCAGTAGCAGCCACGGAGCCTGGATTTGTGCCCGGTTGATAACAATAAGTTCGACCCCTATTATATGGTACTTTAACACAACTGGCGAAATGTGGGTGTACAATTAGGTACACTTCTGCCTATCCCTTCGGGGATTTCAGGCGTGGTGTTGTGTGTAAAATAAAACAAATAAATCAATATTAGTATAACATAAAATCTCGCCTGTTTACCCTAAGAGGTATATCTTTAAAACATCCATCGATTTTGCCATTCAAACATCCATGTTATTAGGGGTTTTACCATCAACCAAGAACAAATCCAGATCCCTATAAGGCTGCAATAAGCGTGGCTGTTGTACACAAATGAGAAATTTCGTATGGCTTTTCCATAAGAAATTTCAATAACACTTTGCCCGACCTGGGCATTGAACCTAGAACCTCATGCCCATACAAATAAATTAATGAAAATGTGCACAAGAAATATATTAAAAGCAGTAATTGCGATGATATCAAACATTGTATAAAATGGAGCATTCGTTAAGGCCTACAGATACGGAAACCTTAATTATTATGAGGTGTCTGATACGGCCGAAATTACATTTCGTTTATCGCAGAAATGAACGTTTAAGCTCCGAATTTAAAACTGAGTTTAAGCACGTAAAGCCTCAGCATACATTGTCCCATTATTGGCAAGAATTTATTGTTGTGTGGACCAGCTACTATGCTGTTGCCCGCAAATGCGTTTACGTGAAAATTTTGATATGTATATGAGTAAAAAAAAAAGATAGAGATAAAAAAGAAGAAAGAAATAACGTATATCCTTCCACAGGATATAATCTAACTCCTTGACAAATTTCATTACGATCCGATCAGCCGTTTAGTCGTAAAAAGGTATAAAACAAACAAACAGAAACGAAAATCCATGGACACTCTTTTCTGCTAAGAGGCAGCAGAAATGAGTGTCCATGGATTTTCGTTTCGAGAGGAACTTACTAGGCTTTGGAATGGGAACTTAACTTTTGACTGACCGACTCACTTTATCTCTTAGACCCACGTAAGATTGACTCAATGACCCTGAATGTCAGACTCATCTGACTTAGCCTTTGTTCTAAACGTTTAAACAATAATACAACAAAATTAAACTTCTATTAGGTGTGACATTTGAATTGTATTTAATTCATGTCTACACGAGAAAATGCGATGAAATTCGAAATGCCACTCCACGTCTGCTATCTTCACTAAAGGCGCAATTACTGTCACCAGTTGGCACTAAGAGGCAGGACGGCACAACTGTGTCATTTGAACTGATTTCTAGAAGGTTCTAAATTGGATTAGCGATTACAACATCTTCTGCTTTGAGTAAAATTTCTCTATAATGTCAATTTTATTGTAAAACTAGCTTTTGGTCGTTATGAACACAAATTAACCCACGGGAAACGTTTTAAATGTAGCCTATGACACTCGGGGATAATGTCCCGTTAGTGCAAGATTTTTCGGAATCGGATCAGTAATTTCGAAGGTTACCCCTACATACAAACTTACAAACATTTATAATATTTCTATAGACCGCTTTACATCACACTGATTTATGGCTTGACAAAACATTGTAATTTATTTATTTTGTGTTAGTTAAATTTCAATTTAGAACCTACTTAAACTAAAATCTCGATATTTTTTCGAGCCGCAAAAACAAACGAAGCTGGCCCGGTCACAAGACTAAAAAAAAACTAGAAAATCTCTTTTAAAACCTCAACATTTCGCAGATAATGAATGTCTAATAAAACAGTTAGTAATTGTTCTGCTGCAGACAAAGAGCTCTCATTCAGCAAAGGAATGAGCATCAGTCTCCGCGCCTCGTTGCGCGCTGCCGTGTCGACGAGCTCAGAACGTTACAGTACCGGATTGTTCTCCATGCTTCCGTCAGCTATAAAACTTGGTGAGGAAGCTATTAAGAAAGTAGGTGTAACATTTATTGTGGTATCGGGTTTTTAACGTAGATGTTGTGGTGCTTTAGGGTTATACATTTTATATCAGGCCTGTAATTCCCGCAGGGTTAGCAGCGTTGTATACAGGACCCTTAACGAAGCCGTCAACCAAGCATTCTGTACATCAAACTAAGTAACTTTACGCAAAAAAAATTGCTGGGAAACGACTTTTTTTTTGGGGTGAAAAATCTCGTTTTACGGTAGGACTCAATGTAACCCACTCAAAATATTGTGTTGATGGATGGATTGAAAATATTACATTAAAAACAAAAATAACAAAACTTGAGGAAAAGTTGGTACTTTGACCCCCAATATCTCCATAACTAGAGGGTTTCCAGGTATGGTCTAAAACAAAAAAATAATCGCAATGACGGGGAGAACAAGTGCCTTTCGGCTTCGTTAAGGGTCTTGTTACACCCTTTATTATAACATGTAATCTCCTGAACTAACCCGATATCCAAGAAAAAGTGGCGGAACAAACGCCCCAGCAACACTTTTATCTGTTAAATTAAAAGTGCTTCTTCTTAGCGTGTCGATGACAATTCAAATTGAGTCAGCCCAAAATTTGGCGGCAAGTTTGGCATTTTCAGTAGCGTCCATCAGCTCCTGTGATGTGTGAGCAACAGGACAGGCAGGACACGATATATCAAGTGTCCCAGCGTTTGTGGGGCAACACCACATTTACACTCCAGGGCAGAGTCATCTATGAATCTGTACCTGAACAGGTTTACCTTGCTTCGGCCAACCTGTGTCCGGAGTCTATTTAAAGACTTCCAGGTCAGCCATGGCAACTCGTGTAGCCAGCAGTAGTATGTATTGATAGTTCACGTTTATCATTGAGTAAAATAACTCCATCATCATCGCCGAACGACCATTCACAACAATTCCACAATTCACGTCTATTTCCCACATAATTCTGGCCACATAAGTCGCAATAACCGTCAGCATCCAGCTCCGCGCTCGCACCAGGACCGACAACTATGCAATTTGTACAATTTCCACTACGCTACGAGCCTCTTGTGAATATCGCTCCATTTCCTCTACAGCCGGCAAATAAAATGCCTGAATTTGTGTGATCGTTTCTCTATTAGAGTGCTTCAGCTTGTGCTTGTGTTGTGTTGTTTTACTATTATAAAATTTGTGAATTTTGAAAATTATACCAGAATTATACGGGCTGGAAGGGATATCGACGCTAAAACGGTTACCACGAATTCAGTACATCATTCTGAACCCCCTAACATAGAAATTTTTCGTTGATTTAAATTGGGATTTAAAAAAAAACACCTATTTCCTATAAACTGCAATAGGTGTACCTACACGCTCAAAATGTATGGTCAGGATGATGTACTGAATACATAGTGGTCTGTTTTAACGACCCGCGTCGGTGTCGGGATTCCATCTTGTATAGCTAATACTTTGTAGTTTCATATCATTATTTCATAGAAAGTCTTGATTTGCTGAAACTGCTAACAAGGGCCGAAACAATGGTTGCAAACGAAGAAAAAAAAAACAATAACTGTTATTAAATGTTGTTGTAAATACCCTTCATCGTCAAATTTTCAAAAGTCAACAAACGACTTTCTACGTGGGCAAAGAATTTATTGGTAAAATCACTTTTGTCGTTTTTTTGAAGACGTATTCAAACGATACGTTATCATTGCCTTTAAAACTTTATTCCATTCAACTTTATACGTATCGTCAATCAGTAACTCCTACACACAGCTACCACTGACCTGGTTTGATGCAGGACATGCCGCAAGCTCCATCACAGAGGCACTTCTTCTTTTTACTCTTGCAGTCCTCGTCCGATGAGCACTTGCGGAGACACTTTTGACCCTGGAATAAGAAAGACTTTTAGAAGACGAGTAACATTTGAGTCTAATGGGTACAGAAATGACTATGGGCTATTGAATTGAATAATTGAAAATAGCTTTTTTACTTTAGAATTTCGTACTTTACTACTTTATCAATATGACCATTTTAAACTTCATTTACAGTATATCACGTAATTCGGTGTGCCTTTTGGCAGAGACCTCCTCCAACAGTTTCCATTGGGCTCTGTCCAGGGCCACCCTAGTCCAGAGCGGTCCCAAGGTTAATAGTAGTTCATCCTCCCATCTTCTTATCGGGCCTATAGGCTAGGGGTTAAGTAATACTCGTAATAACCGCACGGGCCGGTCGTCAAGGGTTTATCAACGCTTGCCGAGGTCGGTCTATGGATGATGGGTGACCATCCATTACATACTGAGACTTCCGTGTCTCGAAAAGTACATGAAGCCGTTGCCTCAGCATTAGATGAAACAAGGCATGTTGTATGTGCCTTACCAGCAAGGTAGCCTGCTCCTCATCTCTAGGGCACTGCGCCGAGGGGGAGTTCCTGGGGTTCTTGTAGATCCTGCCGTCATCATCAGCGTCAGCTCGGCTCTGCTGCGTCGTCTCGTCCTCGTCATCATCATCGTCAGCGGCTGTCGGGCTCGGCAGGGCTGATGCTGGAACAATGAGATGGTGGGTGTTATTGGATTGAATAACAGACCAATATGATTAAAAGTCCCTGGGGTTATTGCTTTACGAAATATTTTGTTGCACCAGAAGTCTATGAAATACAAGGGACACTATCAGGGGGAACAAGTCTTGTTCGTGCTGAACATCCCGTGAAAAAAAAAGAAATTATTTTCAGTTTCGTCAGATGAAACGTCGCTGAAAATTCCGTTGATATGTTTTGTCCTATTTTAAAAACTGAAAACTGAAAGCCTGTCCGGTCCTCCTGTCTGATTCTTTTCAAAAATAATTTTCCGAATTTTCACGTTCTCTCATCACGGCCACCTAATCAGCTATCACTTTTTTGTGCTAAATCCTCTTCATCATCTATCTGCCTTTCCTCAACTAGGTTGGGGTCGGCTTCCAGTCTAACCGGATGCAGTGGAATACCAGTATTTTACATTAAGCGACTGCCTGTTTTCGTGCAAAATAGAATTGCTGAAAACCAATCTGGGCTCAACTGTTGCTGTATAAATTACAATTACCTACTGTTAGCAAGGACAACGTGCTTTAATTTTTGAATGAACCTAATTATTCTTTAATCATCTAAAAATAGGAGGGATTAGAAACATTGCGTGGGAGCTTATATCAAAGCGCGTATGAATGTACAATTTTAATATTTTTGCGTGGGAGTCTTAAAGGCGACGCATTACTCCAGCGGCCGGGAATTAGAACGTAATTCTCTTTAACATTGATGCGAATATTTTGGTTTTTTTTTTTAATGTAGAATTAGAATTCGGTAACACACACCTACATAGGATAGAGTTGAAAATATCAAACTATGCCCCACCTGATGGAGTGTCCCAGGTGTTCGTTTACCTGCACTCTTGACGACCTGAATAGCGCCTCTGCCGCTGCAATAAACGTAGCTACCTACTGGGCCCAAAACCGTGTAATATGGAAGAAACATCGATACGACAAGAAGAAGAGTTGGATATTTCTTTTACATTCCTATTGTTACATACCAATCAACATATCAACCAATAAGTGTAAACGTCATTATTAAAATTGTTTTCTTATAATGTATATTATAATTATAATGTATATATATTCCACCATTGACTGCGTTCAAAAACACCTTTGCTAACTTAAGTAAAGAGCGTATATTAAAAGTAGATTTATTATATCACAATTTAATCAATTAATGCTACCTTAATCGATTAAACTGTAGTTTTGGTACAAAAAGTGTGCCATAAAGCTTTTTTTTTTGGATCGGAAATTATCAAATGACCCCCCCCGCTCTGAGCGGAGGGGAAGGGAGTGTCAGACTTTTACTGACTTAAACCCATCCATGTTCCTTCTTTGCCCTTTGTGTTCCAGGGCCGCAGTATCTCTTTCGAACAGTCCCGCAGCCCCGGCAGGTATTGGCCCTTGCAGCGTGCGTGGAACACGAACGCGCCGTCGACACGGTCTGTCATCATAAGACGGACGGACGGCAAGCTAGCCCATTACTCACCGTCCACAGGCCCTACGTCAGGCGGAAGGTGAGGACGCCGTGGTGCCTTTCTAGCCACTCCTCAAAGAGGGCACTTATCGCCACTATTGTGCTCTTAAAAGTGTGTTCTTATTTTGTATGCTCTAGATGGAATACCTCGATAAAATGTAGGCCCACGAAAGACGTAAGCAAAGATAACAATAAGCTACATCTTCCTTAACAATAAACCACACATGAATCAAAACAATAATCTCCCCCCCAATTCCACCCCCCTCCTCCCGAGATAACAATAATCACCCAAAGAAGCCACATGTACTCATTGTCTCGTAAATCTAATTAGTCAGAAGTGTACGCAATGACAAAGGGACCTTAATTACATAATAAGGCTCCGAAGGATGAAAGGACCCAGTAATTACTTTCTTACTCAAATAGATGTCGCCTTCAGAATTACAGGTGCAGTCCTTTACACTTGGTTTACTTGGTATGATAGTAACAACCTTAAAGACATGAGAATAAAGATCACTGTGATTTGACAGATTTGTCAGTGGCAGCAACTGATTAGCGACCTTATTGTAACGATTTTAAAGATCACCGTAATTTTGACAGTGATGCCCTATCAGAAGCGAACTAACTATGGAAAAACAGGTGTGTTGAAGATCTTGGATTGTTTTCGTTTAATATTGCAGTGCTCCAACAGCTGGCCATAAGGAAAATGAAAGAAGACAAGATGAAAACTAATAAAAAATGTTTCCTCGTCGATAGATCCCATTTGAAATTTTATTAGAGTCAATCATAATTTATCCGGCACTTCGACTGACTTGGTAATGTAAGGAATGTAAATCTTTCAATTTGTCGAATGTGTTTTTAGAACCAACTAGAATAACTACAACAACTTCCACTTGCATTGATAATGTTTTCTGTGGCTGCGACTATTTGGAGAAGGCTGTCGTAAATTACCTCCCCTCTGATCACTGTGGTCAAACTGTGTCTTTTGAATTTAACACAGCATTACAAAAAGTACAGATACAGACTAGACCAATAACTTCCAGTGCCTTGATCACATTTAATAGCACTTTAATTGACAAGTTAGGTATGCAGGGCCTAAATATGAAGAATGTTAATACTATATATGAAGAATTCTTTTCATTAGTGCAAACTGAATTCAATAATACCTTTAAGAAGAAAACTAAAATTATCTGCCCGAAGTTTTTATTCAGTGACTGGGCAACTAAAGGCATCAGAAAAAGTCGGGAAAGACTTTTTGAATTGTATGGCCTTAAGCCTTATATCAATACGGAAAGGTTTAATAAGTATGTTGCTACTTTTTCTAAAATTTTCAAAAATACCTGCAAGGCAGCTAAAGCCTTATTTATTTATTAGCAACAAGTTGAAATCTGCAGACAACAAGATTAAAACAGTTTGGAAAATTATAAACAATGAAACTAATAGAAACAAAAGACACAACACTGATTACACACTGGACTCTTCCCGAGGGCTCATTAGCGCAAATGTCGATGTTGCTCAGGAATTCGCAACGTTCTTTACCAATATTCCAGTCAAAACCACAGAAACACAGATTCTTCGCCATCCCTTGCCATTAATTTATTAAAAGAGAATGTTTCAGCCTGTCCTGTTGAATTTAAATTTTCACAAATAAACCCTATGGTCGTTATGAAGGCTTTTAAGCAAATTAAAATAAAAACTACTGAAGACCTTTGGGACATGTCAACTAAAGTTTGTCAATCGATTGTTGAGACAGTAGCTCCCTATTTAGCTTTAATATTTAATTTATGTGTAGACCAAGGGGTATTTCCGGATTTGATGAAGTATAGTAAAGTTATACCACTTTTTAAATCTGGAGACAGCAAAGACACAAATAATTATAGACCCGTATCTATTTTGCCGGTTTTCAGCAAGGTGTTTGAAAAAGTGATGCTAAATCAAATGCTCAATCATTTTAATCGAAATTACATCTTACACGATCAACAATATGGTTTCACCAAAGGCCGTTGCACTACTGACGCCGGTGTCACCTTGCTAAAGCACATCTTTAATGCACGGGAAGAGGCAAAAGATGCAATAGGCATTTTTTGCGACCTATCCAAGGCATTTGGTTGCGTGGATCACGACACACTGTTGCTAAAACTTGAGCATTACTGACTAGGAAAACAAGCACTTAGCTTAGTAAAATTATTTTTAAATGATCGAATGCAGCAAGTACAAATAAATGGCGTAAATTCGATTAAAAGTAAAAATGGGGGTACCGCAAGGCTCAATACTGGGCCCTTTCCTTTTCATAGTATATATTAATGATTTACCTCAGTTACTGAAAAGTCGACCTCAAATGGTGTTATTCGCTGATGACACATCACTGATTTGTAAAGTTAACAGACGTGCACAAGATTTTGACGACGTAAATACCGCTATGCTTAAGATTCATAACTGGTTTACTGCTAACAATTTGGTGTTTAATGGGAAGAAAACTAAATGCATAAGATTCGCGTTACCGAATGTAAGAAGTAGTGAATGTAACGTTGTATTGAACAAGAAGATACTCGAATTCGTCGAAAAGACAGTTTTCTTGGGGATTACGCTTGACTCGAAACTGCAATGGAGTCCTCACTTGCAGGTGCCTCACAGCACTTGCAGGGCGGCTAAGTTCAGCCGCTTATGCTGTCCGTAAAATCCGGCAATTAACAGACGTGGATACCGCGAGACTGGTCTATTTTAGTTACTTCCATAGCATCATGTCTTACGGTATTCTGCTGTGGGGTCGGGCTGCAGATATTGACTCCATATTTATTCTGCAAAAGAGGGCTGTAAGAGCCATCTATAACCTACGCAGACGCGAGTCTCTAAGAGAATTGTTTAAACAGATTAACATCATGACGGAACCTTGTCAATATATTTATGAAAACATTATGTTTGTTCGGAAAAACATTCATCTTTTTAGTAAAATAAGCGACAGGCATAATATTAATACTAGAAATAAGGACAAATTAGATCAACCACGTTTCAGATTGTCAAAAGTACGCACATCTTTTATGGGGTACTGTGTAAAATGTTACAATAAAATACCACTTGACATTTTACAACTGAATGAGAAGAAATTTAAAAAATGCATAAAACAAACACTATGTAAGCGAGCATATTATAAGTTAGAAGAGTATATCGTAGATAAAAATGCTTGGCTCAATGCTGGTCCTGCTCCACTGCCACTTGGGCTACATACTAAGATCTTAATGTTTGGAAGAGATGCTCCCCCTTTAGTTCTTTCATCATTTCTTTTATTTTTTTTTCTCGTTTGGAAACTTTGTTACTTTGATAACCATTGTTTTATATAAATTAGAAGCATTATTTGAGTTTTTGTAAGTGTGAGTACCATGTAGACTTTCTATTATGGTTAGTAGGGCTTATCCTAATCCTTATGGTTTTAACTGTAGCTTTGTTTTATTTGCCTATCTCTACACTGTGCTCACATATAGAAGCAACAATATTGTACCCAGGACTATGTAATATATAACTTGATTTGAAAAGAGTGTCCATGGAGTTTCTTGCCCATTCTTCTCCATGAGATCTACTATTTTCGAATGGGCAACTACAGTCCATTCACAGTTATTATGCCTGTGGCGGGACTGTAGGTAGCTTATTTTTGACTATGCAAAAGTGCCTGTCATGGGTCTATTTGAAATAAATGCTTTGAGTTTGAGTTTGAGTTTGAGTTTGAAGGAATAATTGATTTTCTTTTCCGGAAATATTGGGTTATGTTGTTTTAATTCCTTTGTATTCATTTTTGTGTGACTTTGTATTTATTATTGTATAATTTAAGTGATTTTCTAATATGGGTTATGGTACCTGAAATAAATGAATTTATATTTATTTATAACATCAATAATTGCTATTCAAAGTTATTTCATTACTATGTAATCAACCTCACTTTACCTACTAAACTTAAACTACTAAACTCCATAATAACATGTTCTAATATTTTAGTCCTTCGAGCCGGATGTTGTAACTAAAATCCGGCTCGAAGGACCAATCCTTTGAAATCATGATTTCATAATAATATCTTCAGCCTACACGTGTCACCTTTTATTATTCACCAAGGAAACACGACCTTGCTACCCACTTCCGCTTAAAACCTCCAAGAAACAAAGGCTTCTCCAATCGGCTCCTGAGACCTGTACCATACTGAGCAGTCCCCAAAGATTACCAGTTCGGGATTGAGTGGCTAATTATTTATTTAACGGCCACTACAAGTTGGGCTTGAATCCCGGACTCCGTACCCCGGGGATGGCCCCGGGATTACTCGCTCGATAGTTTGTTAGTGTTCCCGTTTAACAGTAAAGTTGAGTTTAATTGTGAATCGGTTTTTAAATGGGTTGTGAAGGTAATTGTGAGTTATGTTTACTTTGAAGGAGGAAAAACAAATACATTTGAAGAAAGTTTGTAAAAAAACAATCTTAGCGAAGCCGAGAGGTAATTGCGATATTGAAAGTCAAAGTTCCAACTTTTTTAGAGGTTTTTTGTTTTAATGTATTGTTTTTAATGTTGTAACTTTACTTAACCTTCATGGCCGCTGTACTTATCAATGCATGCATCAGCACAAAGTTTTGATTGCGTGCGTTACTTTGAGTGATACCGTAAACCATGATTTTTCACACCAAAAACGTAAAGCCGTATTTTTTACGCAGTGTTACTTAGTTTAGTGTACACAATGCTTGGTTGACGGCTTCGTGAAAGGTCCGATACATACGACAAACGGGAGAAAGCAAATAAAATCACTGCAATAACCAACTGGTTGCTGCATCTAGCTGTAAGGCGTCACAGAAAGGTGGGCCCACATTTTTTCTATGATTTTTTCTTTTATAGCTTCTCTGATACTATCTAAAATCTCTTAGGGTAAAGCTACGTTATATTGATTTTCATGAACTAGAGCGAGGTACAAGAGCTCCTTGTAGATCAGTTTTTAATAGAAATATTGGTAGTTAGACGCCACTTCTAGTTAATAAACATTGATAGAGCTGCAAGAAAAAAAAAGAAATGAGGTTATTTGTAATATCGTACTTAGCACTTCCCCACAAAACAATCATTGGTTTTTGCTACACATACTGAATAGTCACATTACACCAAAAATGTATACTCAACAAGCAGAAACCCAAAAAACAACCCTGAAACATGAACTAGCAATACACGGTGTAATCCATGAATTCAGCATCTGATTCTAGCTAGACCACAAATCACAGAAAAAAAAAAAAAAAAAAACAAATCTATCATGCAAAAATGCAATTCCCACACGGCTAAAATTAATAGTACAGCTGCTTTTCTTTTCTCCTTCGTCCATTACACTCTGCAAACTGTAATGGACGAAAGAGGAAAGCCCCCCCCTCTCCCCCCTCTCCCTGTAATGAAAACCTCTAAATACCGCTGACGCAGCATTCAGCACCATTACCCACAATACATTCTAAGACAGAACATCGCTAAACTATAACAAAATACAATACAATACGAAGCTGGAATATAAGTAATTAATCATTTGAGCCGCATTAGCAGCGATGACGGTTGTTTCGCTTGAAGGAAGCGTAATGGTTAGGTTTGAGACGAGCGGAGCGGAGAGCGGGGCGGGGGGCGGAAGAAAGTAGGTAACTAAGAATTTGTGTTCAAAAGGGACTGTTTAAACTGAAGCGAACGAATGTAAGAGATTGCAGTGTAATAAAGCATGCCACGAGACACCGCGACACGACGGTACTCACGGGAAGAACATAACTGAATAGCTTCGCTTGTCGTATACCTTGAGATCGTGGGCTGGGTGTTAATGATCTAAGAAGACACGCAATAAGTGTAATTGAACATGTAGCGGCATAGCAAAAAGAATTGCAGCACCATCTATGACACAATTGAAGAACTAACATCAAATATTTGAATAGTTATCCACGAGTGACGTCTGTCGGGCAGTAGCCCACCAGACACAAAACCCATCTGGTTGGAAGATCCTTCGTTTTCTATAAGGGATGAAGAAGTTTACACCCTGTTCTTCATCCAAACTAATATTATAAATGCGAAAGTAAGTTTGTTTGTTACCTTTTCACGCCTAAAGCACTGAACCGATCGTCTTGAAATTTAGCATATACGTTGTCAGGTGTACATAAACAGACATAGGGTACCTTTCAACCCGAAAAAAGAACTGTTCCCGAGGAAAACAACAATAACGTTCTTATGATCATAGATGGCGCCAGGTATCTTTCGAAGCAGGATTGAATTGTATTAGTAGGTACAACCCGAATTGATTGTTAAATTCTAAATTAACGTGAGCGAAACCGTGGGCAAAAGCTAAAAGTAACCCTATAAACACTTTGAACATCTCCAAACAAATTAGTCGACGAAAAGGGTGAGAAAATTTTGCCCAGGATCGCGCGCGATTTTCGCCGCAATTAAACCAGAGCCTAAGTTGTAGTCGTTAAAACAAAGAAGACCTCGTTCTAATCTATTAGATTAGGTGTACGAAAAAGTTCATGGACACAAAAAAACTTTGAAATAATCTGATAAGAAAACACTCAGCCCAGATTAAAGAAAAACAAGAAATACCTAGTGCCTAGTGCTTTACCATCTACTAAAAGCCCAATGGACATCAGACTGGCTCTTTAATGAAATAGTGCCGACGTAATAGATTGTACTACTTGGCTTTTATTTCATTAAAAAGTTCAGATTAAAGTCTACTTTGACATAGGATAACATCATGCCTATTATCTCCGAGGGGCTAGGCAGAGATTGACCTATAATACACTCACACTTCGCCAGTTTTTGAGGCCCGTAGAGGCATATTTTGCTATCAACCGGACACAACTGCAGACTCAGAGTTTCTACTGAGATTATCTTGATTAAAGAACACAATAACACTTTTCCCGACCTGGTAACTGAATCCGAGACCTTATGCTTAGTATTAGAGCTTGCAGCCAGTACACCAACGAGCCAAAGTCTGAATTTGAATCTACTATTGAAAAACTCGTCATTCTACTCCGTTTAACGCCCAAATTGACAAACAGCGAAAATACCTTTTTTTATACGCCTATATTGTCCCACTGCAGGGCAAAGGCCTCCCTTCCCTCCTTCCACATTTCGCGATCTAGTGCTATTGTAGGCCAATCCTTTGCGAAAGAGTCCAGCTCATCCCACCATCTCCTTCTGGGCCTGCCGCGTAGTCGTTTCCTGCTATTTGGTATCCACTGAGTGGTAATTTTTGCCCATTGCTCCTCCGACATGCGGCAGACGTAAACAGATATAGCTTAACATAACCCTATTAAAATCAACCACATATCATTTAAAAATGGCTGCCATGGAAAACACATCACGCGACAACATAAAACAACACATCAGAATGTGAATAGGAAATGAAACATGAACACAAATCATTTGGCAGTCATTTGTTTCGTAGCGATGACGGTCGTCACGGCTGACGGGACACTCGATGTTAATAGGCATCGTAAAATGTGTAACACGCATACCATTTTGTGATCAGTATGATAATGATCTCTAAGCAATCATTATTACCGTTGCGAATTTCTGGTTCGAAGTATACAGGGTGTAAACAGACCCTTCACGAAGCCGTCAACCAAGCATTCTGTACATCAAACTAAATAACTCTACGCAAAAATTATTGCTGGGAGACAACTTTTTTTTTTGGGTGAAAAATCACGATTTACGGTAAAACTCAATGTAACGCACTCTAAACATTGTGCTGATGGATGGATTGAATAGTACGGGGGTCGTGAAGGTGTTTAAAGTAAAAATCTTACATTAAAAACATGTATTTAAAAAAAAAAACTTGAGAAAAAGTTGGAACTTTGACCCCCAATATCTCCGTAACTAGAAGGTTCCCAGGTATGGTCTAGAACAAAAAAATGATCGCAATGACGGGGAGAATAAGTACCTTTCGGCTTCGTTAAGGGTCTTTTTACACCCTTTATAATAACTTGGGAGACATTTTCTCGAGAGGCACCACAAAAAAAAACGAAAGTTGAGTGTCGGCTCAGAAAGTCTAGTAAATTGAGCAAAAGACAAAGAAAGAGGTCTCTTAACAATTTATTTTCCATCCACCCACATTCTCCAGTCAACCCGCAATCATGGCGCTTGCAACAGCGTCGAAATATCGGGAGCTCAAAATAATGAACAATCACGGAAGATATCCCGTAAGTGACAGTATAAGTTTAAATGAGCTTAGTGGGAAATCATTTCGCCAGACTTCCTAACAGATAAATTATAGCTGTATTATTATGTTACTCTATTTTGATCTGATTTTTTATTACAAGATAATTTGTTGAATTGTTGTGAAAGTTTTTAAATTGAAGTTATATGTTTTATTGTTTAAAAGTATAAATTTTTGCATGCCTAATGGTAGAATGTACCAGGAACAAATAATTACTACTGTAACAACTCATGTATGTACCTACATTCAATGCAAATAAATTATTTCTATTCTATTCTATTCTATTCCAGTTTTGTTTTTAAAGTTCCATGTAATAAGGGGCGAGTCTATTACCATCAACCGGGCACTAATCCCGACTCCGTGACTGCTACTAAGAAATTCCTGATGGAAAACCCAATAACACTTTGCCCGACCCGGGAATCGAATCCAGATCCTCATGCTCAGCAGCCGCGCTTGCGACCACTAGACCAACAAGGCAGTACATGGTACCTACTTTAAGGTCTCATCACCATAGACTGATATACAAATATTAAAACATAGAAAGGCCTATTATTACGAACCAAGTGTATAATAATGATCATTACCCAACTCCTATTATAATCATAACGTTTCATAATCAATTATTAACAAAAGGAAATACCACTTGGAATGTGAAAAGCAAATAATTTCTTACGTTCCTTTGTTTAACACGAAAACAAAACACGATCATTTTGTTGTACCGATCGATGACGTGAATGTTAACTTATCGCTTTATTGCACTCACGATAAATTAGGTTATGTTAAGGCAGAAGAACCTCATTTAACCCCAAAGATATTTAAAACACATATAGAGAGGACGTTGGGAATATTGTCATACAATAATTTTCATCCTGAATATTTTCGATTTTGACACACGAATGCTATCTGACAAGCGGGCGTATGACACAGATGACACTAGACAGAACGAATTGTTACTAAGTAGTAACAAGTTTTGGATTACGATTTTCTTCGTCATGACCCGCCTATAGCTCGGAAATATTTGAGTGTCTTTGTGACATATGAATGCGACCTGACAAGGCGACGTATCGCACTGGACTGATCGACTTGTTACTAACTTGTAGGTTTTGGAATGGTCAGTTTCTTGGTCTTGTCCCGTCTATAGCTTAGTTATATTTGAATGTCTTTGTTTAACCCCATTCCATAACTATTTCATGAAAAAGTCATTCAGTGGGGTTAAATGAACTTAAAGGGTTATATTAATGACTAGCTTTTGCCCGCGGCTTCGCTCGCGTTAACTTAGAATTTGACAATCTATTTGTTTTGTACCTGCTTGTAATAATATAATTCAATCATGATTCGAAAGACACGGGGTGCCATTTACTATCATAAGAACGTTATTGTTGTTTTCCTTGGGAAAAGTACTTTTTTCGGGATGAAAGGTATATGTTCGTTTCTGTACACCTGACAACGTATTTGCAAAATTTGATGATGATCCGTTCAGTGGTTTAGGCGTGAAAAGGTAACAAACAAACAAACAAACTTACTTTCGCAATTATAATATTAGTAAGGATAAGGATTGTAATGATTATAATTCTGTAACTACAAACGTGTTACTTGCGCGACAATTTTTCATCAACATACAATCTGACACAGACCTGCAAATTGCAAGAATATAAGAAAAATTGAATAGCGCGGGCTACCCAAAATCTCTAGATACTAGGGTACTACAAAAATGCGAAAGTTTGTGAGAATGGATGGATGTTTGTAACTCTTTTATGCAAAAACTACTGAATGGATTTGGATGTTTGGCACACATACTTTTATCACCTGGATGAACACATACATTTTTCATGGCTAAATAATAACAGCCGCTCGAATCGATCTTTAGGTTAAGCCGTGCTTGCCTAGGTTGGTCTGTTGATGGGTGACCACCCATTACATACCGAGTTCCTTCCGAGCCTCGGAAAGCACGTTAAGCCGTTGGTCCCGGGTGTCATTTTGTAGATCTTTGACAGTCGTTAGGTAGTCAGTGGCCCAAAAAGTCTGACAACCAGTCTTACCAAGGGGTATAGTATTACCCAGTACTAACTGGTTGTGGAGGTCAGATAGGCAGTCGCTCCATGTAAAATACTGGTATTCAGCTGCACTCGGTTAGACTGGAAGCCGACCCCAATATAGTTGGGAAAAGGCTAGGTAGATGATGATAAACATATACATTTTTAACCCAGTGTAGTACGATCCCGTGAGACAATTAACGATCTAAACGCGGGCGAAACCGCAAAAAAAACTTGTACGTAAATCGGAAATAAAACAAAGTAAAGTCGACAATTACTTTGTTGTGTTAGATGACGCGAGTTCATACTCGACAGCACTCACGCTATGCTAAGGTTGAGGACTGAGAGCAGCAGAGCGGGAACGAGAGCGATTACAAATTATCTAAAAATGTTGGTCTTTTCAGTTGCAAATGAAATCAGTTTTTTTTTTGTGCTGGCGATCTGACCTCTTTCGCCAACACATACGGGGTTAATTCAATGGAAAAATATAAAAAAGCTAGAATAGAATAATCAATTTACAAATTGTTGTTGTAAGTGCGGCACAATTTAACTACTAAGCTACATTAAGAAAAACGACATCGTTTTTGCAAAAGTCCGCGGCATAAATGTTTTTGCGTCCAATGTTAGAATTGTATACAGATTTATTGGTAGTTTTGGTGATTAAGCCATAGCTAATTTGCTGCGAAGGATAAATAAGGGTCCGAAATAGATTATTATTTTCTTCAAACTTTTCAATTATTATGAAAATGTTTCCCCAAAATAAATAACTTATATATTACATGTAACAAAACTGTTTTACATTTATTTAAAATTTTTAGAAAAAATATTTCTCATTTCGCGTACCCGCTCCCCGCTCCGCTACTCTCAGCTCTTACCACTACACACAGTCATTAGATCGCGCACTTTTACCGGAACCGCTCAATGCGTTAGGGAAGCGGAAGGTGTACAGTTTCCAACCGCTGGGAAACAGGATGCGAGACACTAGTCTTTCTAGATACCTAAATATCTGTTCAGGCGTATCTGGTTTACTTGGAAAGTGTTAAATTTTCTATAAATAAATAAATGGCATTGGCTCGCCCCCTATTACATGGGACCTAAATATAACTGGCGAAATGTAAGTGTACTTCTAGATTCACCTCTGCCTAACCCTTTGGGGATTGCAGGCGTGATGTTATGTTATTTATTTTTTATTATACAGGAATCGTATCCAACACGTATGTTGTGTAACTAGTCTCAATTGAGGAAAATCTTTGAAACTCGAAATCTATTTCTCATCACTTAGCCTTGCTGATTTATTAGTTACTAGTGACTCGCCCCGGCTTTGCACGGGTGCAATTTACTAGAGAACAAGTTGCGATTTTCATACAAAGTACCATCCAACTTTACTTAGACTGAAAGTTGACGCCAACACAGTTGCGAAAAGGCTGGGCAGATGATGATGAACGACTGTCAAAGAGCTATGATTGACAGCCAAAACACGGCGGCATATCGGAATGTTAGGGATGGCCATCAAAATACAATAGGTCTGGTGGTAGATACTTTCTTGAACAAGATCCTCTTCAAAGAGACCGATGTAATAAGTCGTAGCTGTTTTGGTGAAATTAAACACTATCAGCCAATATTTTTTCCACAGTTGGGACACATTATACACTGGTGTACACCACGTAGGCCCAGTGTTAATGGGTGGCTCATATTTTCTTTTTTTTATGCTTAACAGGCTTGCGTTTGGCTGCAACTCGCCAGATGTGAAGCGATGACACAGCCTAGGCTGGAGCACGCTTGCCTAGAAGAAACCGATTCACTCGAACTTTGAACAGATCTAGATTATAATGATCGAGAAACAGAGAAGCCGGCAGAGAATCCCACAGACTGGCGGTTCGCACAATGGATGTGGAAATGCTGGTCTCAATTTCTGTATTTTATTTTAAGCAAAGTAAAATTCAGCTTTATTCAAGTAGTCTCAAAGCAGATTCATTTGAGCAGAGTTCCAAATGAAAGCTATTCTAATATGTTTGCTATGTGGGCGGACACATACGACCCACATGCGGGTCTGTGTGTTTTGACACACAGTTATCAACTGTGTAGAAGTTTGCAGTCCCTGTTGACGGCTATTAGTTCCATGCGAAATTGTGGTTGTGCGTGTAATATTAAAATATTTTTGATGTTGCAATATAAATTCTAGAAAAAAATTGTACTTTTTACTTTTCATTATACTGAAATCTTTTACGACGACAAATAATTTTCCAGATAATTTGTGTTGTTGAGGAAAGCTTAGAATCATCATTATAAGGGTTCCGTGGCCGAATAGTAAAAAACGGAAACCTTATAGATTCGCCATGTCTGTCTGTCTGTCCGTATGTCACAGCCACTTAATTCTGAAACTATTACGACTACACAGTTGAAACTAAAAAACTTTCAAAGAAAATTGGTTTGAATAAGGTTCGATGTTTAGTTTTTGTTTGTTTTGTTTTTATTTATGGGACTTTTTCATCAAACTGCGGCAGTAACTTTGTTTTTCATTAACATACTATGAAAAACTAATTTAGTTTTGCTGTTGAATGTTGCAAAAAAAAACTAAAGCAACTATTTTTTTTTGTATTTTTTCATTGTGTTCAATGCAACAAATGAATGAGTAGGTACTAAATACATTTCAAGATAAAACTTCATACAAAGCGCGACAAGCCTTTACACGTAAAGAAAAAAAAACTATGTTCACACACAAAAAGTGCCTACTTTGAAATACTAACATAACTTGGTAACCCATATTGTAAATCCCTAAACAATAAATTACTTTCAACAACATCCTATTTCCTGAAATATCCATTTATATTTCAACAAACTAAGTAGTTCCGTGTCAGAACGGATTGCACACATGACCTACATACAACCTCATCTGTTTTGACGCACAGTTCACAACTTCTAAACGACTAAACTTTGTATTTTCTCAACTTGCTTCTACTTCATATAACTTGAAGTTACTTAGTAATAACTTGCGTTGTATAAGAAGTATACATCTCCCCTGTTTCCGTGATGGGTTAGGCAAAGGGGTATTACTTAGAGTAGATTATATGTTACGGCTAAAAGCCGAAGTAAGGTTACATCTAGTTCTAGCCGGCTAAGTAAGGTTACTCCTTGTTCTAGCCGGCTATACCTAGCTGCAGCCGGTAACTATCCTTTTAATTGCTAGGACACACTGACCAAATGGATTAGGTTAGGTTAGGCTAGAACTGTGAAAACGCGCGCGAGCCGAGCGAGCACAGCGAGCGGTGCCGCGGTTGTGGCCGGCGAGGGCTACATCCAAATTTGCATTATAACAAACTGTTACCGGCCGCACATGTAGGCTAGAACTAGGTGTAACCTTACTTCGGCTTATAGCAGTAACAGATACACCCACATTTCGCCTTTCGAATTTCGACAATGAAACTGAACACTTCTAAACCGAGTTCAAGAGCTGCCAAAGATTTCACAATAATGATGCTAATGATAAATTATTTGTCGGTTGCTAAAAAAAGAAGAATCAGAAGCCTCCTGGCTGCTACTGAGAAATTCCTGACAGAAAAACCCAATAACACTTTGCCCGATCCTGGAAGCCAACCCAGAACCTCAGGCTCAGCACTAACGCTTATGGCCACTACACCAACGAGACAGACAATTATTAAAAGCAGATGAAAAACTTAATGATATTGAAATGTCTTTGATATTGAAATGAGAAAGATATCTTTTATTAATTTTCCTTCTGTTACCTTTTTTGGCACATTATGAGTTTGAGTTTGATAAAGGTACTTTCTTTCTTTGGATAGTCCAATCGTACATATTTAATGAGAATATTATAAGTAGATCAATATATTATTAACAGCATGAGCGTTACCTGATTAATTACTAGCACTTAGGTGTGATAGCTCGGCTAATATGCATTATTTACATATCATTTATAGCATATGGCACCCACGAATTATTTATCTTTCTACCAGTGTTATTTTTTACCTATGTTTAACAAATAAAATACTTTGACTTTGACAAAAGATAATCCATCAAAACCAAGAAAAATCCCGAGTCGATGTAACTGGAATCGACATAGCCGGAATGATTCTAAATTATTAATGAGTAAGAGGAAATCATTTGGTTTTTTTTAATTAGCTTTCGCCCGTATCTTCACTAGTTTGGAGATTGGTAATATCCTACGGAAACGATATAAAAATCATTCCAGATCTGAAACCAGGTGAAGGTGAGAACCCAGGTGTTCATGTGAGCCTCATACAATCTGTTCAGGTCCGTTTGAGTCCGTAGACAGACTTTCCCATTTGTAATATTTGTATGGATGGGCATATCAATATTTCGTTCCTATAATTCAAACTTTCGAAGTTTTCTGTCAATCATCATCATCATCATGTGCCTACCTTTTCCCAACTATGGTAGGGTCGGCTTCCAATACCAGTATTTTACATTTACGTGTATCGACTGCTTCTCTGACCTCCACAACCCAGATAGTACTGGAAAATACGATACACCTTGGACAGACTAGTTGTCAAAATTTCGGGCCACTGACTACATGTAACGACTGGCAAAGATCTACAAGGACAGCACGCTTTCCGTGGCACGAAATAAACTCGGTATATAATGTGTGGTCACCCATCCACGGACCAACCTAGGCAAGATCGACTCGAGCGGCTGTAATTATTCAGGACTCTGTCAATCATGGTTTAATATTTAATTAATTATTTTTTCAAGAATACAATTATCGTGATAAAAGAAAATATTCTTACCTTCCGTTTCATAACTTTTAAGCCATCTCTAGTTTGGTTAAGACTTCAAGAGGCTTTATATTTACATAATGATCATTATTTATTCAAAGGTTTCAGGTTTTTTGAAAGCTGAATTTAAATATAGACTTTTGTGTTGTAGGATGGCTTACGGAGGACTTATTTTTTACATTGCTTAGTAAATAAGATCAGTCTAAACGTAATAAAAAAGAGTAAAACATCGTTTTGTTATTTATGGTCTACCACGTCTGGTACTATCCATTTTTATTTTTTTATTTTTTTTAGTCGGCCTATTCTGTCCCACTGCTGGGCAAAGGCCTCCCTCATTTCTCTCCAGCTATCCCGGTGTTTTGCCTCCTCTGGCTAATCAGTCAGGAACGAGTCCAAATCGTCACGCCAGCGTTTCTTGGGCCTGCCTCGGTGACGACGACCGTCTTCAGGCACCCACTGTGTGACGATTCTGGCCCATCTGTCCTGACTCATCCTGGAAATGTGACCCGCCCAGTCCCATTTTAACCTCGCAGACTTATCGCCAACATTGGCGATGCCTGTCTTGGATCGATATAATAACCCTTTTTTCTTTTTCTTCTTTTCCTTTTTTCCCTTTCTTTTTTTTTTGTTTGTTTTTCGGTTTTTTTTTTGGTCTTTTTTTTTCTTAGCAATGGTACTTTATAGTTCGGGATCCGTGATGATTAGGGCCTTTCTTCCACGACTCAAAAGTAAAATTTATTTATTTAAAATTTATGTACAAGAGTGGTACATAGGCGGACTTAATGCCACAAGGCATTCTCTACCAGTAAACCACGGGCTTATTTGGACAACATTGTGACAGAGTACAAAATAATCTTTAAAAATAAAATAACTACTTACTTGTTACAAAACTCAAATCATCATGGAGTAGCCAGAATTGTACAGCCCATTTCAATGGCGATCCGAACCCGATGCAACCAATCACAAACTCATCATCATCAGCCCATAGCAGTTCACTGCTGGATATAGGCCTTCTCAATCGCATGCCACTCAAATCGATTCTCAGCAACTTTCATCCAGTTGCTACCAGCCACACTGCGAAGATCGTCACTCCACCGAGCCTGAGGGCGTCCCACCTTACGTTTGCCGATTCGCGGTCTCCACTCAAGAACACGTCTACCCCAACGGTCATCGGTTCTACGGCTAATATGACCGGCCATTGCCACTTCAGCTTGCTGATTCTGTGAGCTATGTCGACAACTGTGTCTGTGTCTGACAATCACAAACTAGTTGCTCGCATTTTGAACGGACCGCCTTTGAAATATAACTGCTATGACATTCTGGCTACTCATTGGTTGTCGATAGGCCTTACTATGAAAACAAAAGAGTTCGCTTTCTTATGTTAGGTCACTTGAGTACGGTTCTAACCTAACTTTTACAGAATAACACCACAGTTATGCTCTTCATCACAGTTTACGTTACTCAAGCCGCAGAGGATAAAAACAGATGGCGGGGAAAAAACATCCGTGAAAAAGTGATCCCTTGGGGGGGACCCACGACCCTCAGCGAATATGACAGCAGGAAAAAATACATACAAACAATATAAATATTCATTTACCCGGTTTTTTGAAAGGGTAATATTAGATTACAGATCATGACCATGTATATCATTGTTTGGTTGACCGAACTAACAAAAGCTACAAATTACAGTGTTTTCAAAGGTTTTTATCTCTGATGTTTTTATTCTCGTGATCTGTTTTTTCTTTACAATACGATTGTTGTTATGTCTATTCGATCTTCAGGTTAAGCCACACTTGCCAAGGTTGGTCCGTGGATGGGTGACCACCCATTACATACCGATTTTCCTCCGTGCCACGGAAAGCAAGTTAAGCCGTTGGTCTCGGTTGTCATTTGGAGATCTTTGACAGTTGTTACAGGTAGTCAGTGGCCCGAAACTCTGACAATCAGTTTTACCAAGGGGTATCGTATTACCCAGTACTAATTGGATTGTGGAGGCTGACCTCCACTATCTGAATAGGCAGTCGCTCTATGTAAAATACTGGTATTCAGCTGCAACCGATTAGACTGGAAGGCGACCCCAACACAGTAGAAATTGCATTAAAAACCAAGATGGCAGCTTTAGTTCCGTATATGACCACGCGCCAAAATAAACATGTAGGACTGCGGCTAATTAAACATTCGTCTCGGAGGTGTCAGAATCATTTTCAAGTAACCGAACCCGCTAACCACATCGAGGTTAACTTTCCTCCACTTTGTCGCCTACGATAAACTCGTTACATTGTCTTGTCACTACAAGTACACATATCTATACAAGTATACAGGGTGTTTGGTAAAAGGACCGACATAAATTTTGAAGGATTCGGGGTGTCATTTACAAGTATTAATTATAGTTAAAAAATTCATACCGTAACTAAGTTTATTTTAAGATTTTGATAGCGAAACATCATTTTCACACCAAAAAATATTTCGTTCAATTGCAACCTCAAGCAAAAAATATTGATGACTTATCTCCAAGTCATCAATATTTTTTGTTTGGCATTTCATGAAATAAAGAAAATATTATCTCAATTACCGTGACACTTGACGTACTTAGATTCTCGGAGTGAAAACTGGATATAACTACACATATCCCTATTTAAAATTGTGTCAACCGGTCTTCTAACCAGCCAGTATGCAGCATGTATTAAAACATATTTTTCACTTTTACGATATTGGTGAGAAAGTTGTTTATTTATTTATTTATTAATATAGGTTCACCAACAGCTTGTGTGTATAACATGATATCTTAAGTATACTCGTACATAAGTTTTAGTCTTGGACTTACACAGTCGCCGTTTACAGTTTAACCAGCATTCACAAAAATAAATGATAACATAAGAGACAAAAAAAAAAGACAAAAATTAAACGAGACTGGCTCTAGATATCAAGTTCAACAGTAAATTTCTTTTATTTTCAGTTGTTCAGTTTTGGTGGTCTGTAACACCCTCAAATATAACCACACTTTCTGAAACACGCTGTATACAGACATTTCTTATATCTCTTGTCACAGAGCATTGGCATCGCGTGCATAACCTCACTTATGTAACGCAGTCGGGTAAGTGTGCGACAGTACATAACACTTTCCTTTGAGAAAATGTTACTACTTGTTCTTGGTTTTTCAAGTTAAATGTTGATCGAATAAAACATTGTGATGTTTGTTATTTCACTCGTTAACTTCACGAATGTTAGTTTTAATTTAGAAGGTAGTAAATACTTTATTTACATAAATTCATTTTCATTTAAAGTAATTGGATGAAAAAATAATTATGATAAAAAAATGTGTTTTAGATTTAACACTTACCTATTCTACAGATTTAACACTTCAGAAATATCCATTAAACGTTATTTTATTACTGCTTTGTCCCTACATATAAAAAAATCAAACAAAGTCATTTTCAAACAGACGGCAAGAATCTGTAAATTCCGGGGACATTCTTTTACAGTTGTTTTATTGCGTGGTTACAGGAACATTTTTATTATCATCATAACAGAGATCAGGCTCGAAGGCACGGTTCGAAGGACCATGAACCATAAAACAATTTTATATTAATGGAAACTACAGACACATCACAAACAAGTAAAATAATGACCCGCTTATAAATACAGTGAACCTTGGCTTAAAGTTTTCACTCGTTATGAAAATACGGTTCCCTTGATTAAACGGTTCTAATTAAGGGTGAACTATCCCAGGTGTATTTCTATTAAATTAAAAGTAAACTGACATTTTTACCGCACAAATGTCATTAAAATTAAGTGGTTTATCTACTTTAATCGGCTTTTATTATTTTATTAGATTTTGCCCGCGGCTTCGCTCGCGTTAATTTAGAATTTGACAATCAATTCGGTTATACTCTGCTTGTAGTAATATAATTCAATCATGATTCGAAAGACACGTGGCGTCATCTATTATTATAAAAGTTATTGTTGTTTTTCCTGGGAACATTATTTTTTTTACCCTATGTCCGTTTCTGTACACCTGATAACGTATATACAAAATTTCAGGATGATCGGTTCAGAAGTTTATGCGTGAAAAGGTAACAAACAAACTTACTCTCGCATTTATAATATTAGTATGGATAATGGATTCTTGTATTGTATTCAATTTCCTGTAAGCGAGTTTTATGTAAATCAAGCTTCTAGGTTCATTGGTTCAGGAAGTGCGTTGGCTGTCAGTGAGTGAACGGGACGAACTGCGAATGGGACCTACTATGAACAGGACCAACTGCGAATAGGATGATTTTTGAACGCGGAACGAAGTGCGAATAGGACGATGTGCGCATAACCCATTCCAAATAGGAATCTCGTTATAGCAAATTGTCAAATGAAGAAATTTTACCAATAGGCAACATCGTCGAAACCCTAAAAGACCGATTAAGCAATGAAAAATGTCTATATTTCGACCAACATATCTGTGCAAGCGGTAAAAGAGAGAACTAAAATAAATCTAAGAAGTTTGACATTGTTAATTTTTTTTCTTGACAAGCAGCGCCATCTTGAACTGCACTCTTAAACTGGTCGTTGAGATATAAGTTTTTAAACTGACATGATCACTAATACTATCATTAGCACTGAAAACGATATTTACCATGTTACATAACATCACGCCTGTAATCCCCGAAGTGTAAGACAGAGGTCTACCTAATAGTACACCCACATTTCGCCAGTTATGTTTTAAGTCCCATGTCATTTATCATGTGTATTATTTATTTTGAGTTTCCGATATTTTAGCGCTGTTGCAAGCGCCATAATACACTGAGAGTTCAGATATTTTTTTCCTTTTGAAGTTAAAAATAAAAATAAATAATAAATAAAATTCATTTAGGTATTTCAGGCAAGATGCCATACGAAATCAAATTTCAAAAATTTAATAATTGAATTGAATTGAATTTCAGATTTTTTTTTATAATTACAATAGTATTTAAAATGATTAAAAATAAAATAAATAAACAATAAACACCGGCGGACCACTATTTTTTTTTTTTAATGTTTTTTTAAATGGTCTTTTAGAAATATTTAAAAATGTCAAAAATGTGTATATAGAATGAATAAAGAAAATAAATGAAAATTGTGAGCAGGAATATTGACAGCCGTATACAAACAAAAAGTTAGCTTCATAATATGGCTCTCAATATTCCATTGTCAGTGTGTTAAAACATGCACAATTTGAGCATACTCCAACGACAGCGACATGCCCTTGCTCCATCGCTTCGCAACTCCCCGCCGGGCTATTTAGGCCAAGGCTCCCATCCGGGTTAAGGGCTGCCCTCACATAATGGGGGTAGATGGCGGGGCTGATTTACACAATGGCGGTAAATTGTGGATGTCTCCTCTACAATCAGTGCTGAGGGTGCTTCCGGTAGGTTAAGGGGTGAAACAGGGGTCGAAGTGTGTTTACTATTTTTTTTTTGTATGAATTGTTATGATATAGGGTGCATTAAATGGCCTTCAGGGATGTTGATACTTAAATCAAAGTATCACACTGAAGGCTTTTAAGATTTCCAGCTACTTGTTAACTTTGTTTTTTTTTTACATCTCTTGTAGTAAACAACGACTTATTGTCGGGCCTATGCTGTCCCCGTAACTAACACATACAGTAACCGTGACCATGGAGTTTCTTGCCGGTTCTTCTCCGACGTTTTATAACTGCCCATCTGGGCCTATGTGAAATAAAATATTTTGATTTTGATTCATATACATCGACGCGCAAATACTTTACCTTGAACTCAATACCTACATAATTCTAGAACCAGCAGGGTTGGATCTTTTCGTCGGTTATTAAAAAAACAAACATCTTCTCCATCTATTCTGACCGTGTTCGTATTATTGCTCTTTTGTATGAAAAACAGTATTTTTTTTTACGCGAAATTACAACCCTTTTGGGTCTAAAATCATTTCATTGTGGATTCTTACACCGTGTCTTGTTAAGGGCACCTTTAACTCCCGGTTCCATCTACCCATCTGTCAAAGAAGATTTTGTTTTACAACATGAACATTTTGGTTTACCGTTAGATTATAAATCGATCTCGCGAGATTGTAAACTGTCGAAAGATTGTGAACCGTAGCATACTGCTTACAATTTAATGCATTATTTTTCGGTAGATTATAATCTATCGCCGTCAAATTGTGAAATGGCATGCGACGGAACGCACCTCGCGCGCTGATTGGTGTGCACCGCCATATTTGTTTGTATGTGTTGTGATGTATTTTGTGGTTTGTAGTTTTTACAAAAGAGTCAAATACGATTGACTTAGGTCATTATCTAGTAAGTTATCTAGTTCTTTGTTTTCTAGCTTAGGTACTTAACCAATGATGGACGCTCCAATAAAACGAACTCCAACGTAATAAAAAAAATAACCGATGATAATTTATCTAGGCAAGAAAAAATCGGCATTATCCGGCAATATTCGGTTTTTACGAGCGGCCCTCTATTGTCGCGATTATTGATGTAATGGGTTTGGTGATTCTGTCGCTAAGAAAGATCTTTATTAAGAAACGATATTGTTGATGAATATCTTATTTAGAAGGTAACGGTTTTGGAATAACGGATATTTAGAAGATTTAGAAGCTCGTGGCTAAATAATAACAGCCGCTCGAATCGATCTTTAGGTTAAGCGGTACTTGCCTAGGTTGGTTTTTGACCACCCATTACATACCGAGTTTCCTCCGTGCCTCGGAAAGCACGTAAAGCCGTTGGTCCCGGCTGTCATTTGGAGATCTTTGACAATCGTTACAGATAGTCAGTGGCCCAAAAACTCTGACAAAAAATACTGGTATTCAGCTGCATCTGGTTAGACTGGAAGCCTAGCCCAACATAGTTAGGCTAGGCAGATGATGATGGTTATTTAGAAGATTGATAGCACTATAGCAGGTGGTGTAAAACTGTTATTTTACTCATCATCATCAGCCTACAGCAGTCCACTGCTGGACATAGGCCTCCTCAATCGCAAACCACTCAACTCGATTCTCAGCAACTCTCATCCAGTTGCTACCAGCCACCCTGCAAAGATAAGTCGCTCCAGCGAACCTGAGGGCGTCTCAACTTACGCTTGCCGATTCGCGGTCTCCACTCAAGAACACGTCTACCCCAACGGTCATCGGTTCTACGGCTAATATGACCGGCCCATTGCCACTTCAGCTTACTCATTCTGTGAGCTATGTCGACAACTCTGGTTCTCTGTCGGATCACCTCGTTTCAGTGTTCAACCGAGTAACAAATTCATCAAATTTTCGTGTTTTATTTTTTTGTTGAATTTATTTTACATAGAGCTTTCAAAATGTTTGTTTACAGCAACTCAAGTGTCGAAAGTATTACTTTTCAGTTATTTTAACGAAAACGTTTTTCCATTTTATTTATTGATAAAATACCTGCAGCGTGGTTTAGAGTTTTGGCAGTTTCAAAATAAAAACATGGGTATTTTTAAATGATTTTTCAAAACCGGTTTTTCGTTTGTCGTATATTCGTGTATGTATTCATTCTTTTTTTAATGTTAGCAAAAACTGTAGATACATCGAAGTATTACATTAGCATGGTCTACGTAAATACCAAAATTTTGGGTAGGCAGAGAGTCTGAAAGTAATGTGAATTTTGTGCGACTCTCGGTCTAGTTTTGTAATATTCGTAGCCTATATTTACGCCAGCTATCTGCCAGTAAAGGTCCCGTCAAAATTGGTCCAGCCGTTTCGGAGATTAACCGGAACAAACAAAGGACAGAAAAAAATATATATACGAGTATGTGCCGTATATACATTCATATGGTTCACTAAAGTTTCACCAAAACTGCATTGACAAATTTTCAGTTTACAACCAACGTTTCGTATACTATTTATTTCGAAAACAACTTATTCCGCAAATGTTTTATTTTATAAACACTCCTTTTACATACATTTATTTGGCAATCAATTCTTTTTACAAATGCATCAGATGATATTTAATCATCTATACATTTTTCATTTCTCGTTTAGATTCATTAGGATAAATCACGTTTCTACTAAATATCATTTAATTACAATACAGTCGACGGAGCCCCGCTGCGCGGGGATTTCTGTCTGCAAGGTTTAAAGGAACCTAACTAACCGAACCTCGGGGTGCCCCTGACGTCGACCGTCTAGGTTTAGGGTTTCTGTCAGCATCTGTGTTTGTTTGAGGGGTTTGTGCTTATAGAAAACAAAATTCATTTATTTTCTCTTTTTTTAGAAAAGCCCAGAGCAATTATGCTAATGTGAGTTTTTTTTTTTAATTACGTTATTTTAAGTGAATTTGTGTAATGTCTTTATTCCAAACGTTATTTATGGAATAAAATTAAAAAATAATGAATTGTTTGTCAAATAATACGTTATTAAATAAAAGTTTATCGGATAATTATTTTGCTAAGTGAAATGTTTGGTAAATTTGTTGTTGTAGAATGATGAAATGACAAATAATGTTTTTGCCAATCGTTGATTGTCAAGTAAAAATTTTTGAATTAATGTTTGGTGAACTGACTGGTCACCACTTTCATATGCATTCAGTAAAAAGCTGTTATTTTGAAATCACAAACAGACACTTCAATTTTATTTATTTGTATAGATCACATTTCTCCGTATCAGGAAATAAATATCCAGTGTTTAATAATTTACGTTCGTATGCCAATACCCTAATGACAGATTGTGCGAAGCACGCAGACCGAACGATTTTACATGAATATTTATTAAATATTTGCATTGGCAAACTGTTCAATTTTATTTATTTGCATGTATAGATGACGGCCAATAGAGATGTACTCATGAAAGAAGTAAACATGCTGCGCTCACCGACCCCAAATAAATAGTAACAAAGCCAAGCGGTGACCCTTACAGGTCATTGAACGGAAATGCCAACAATGACAGATGAGTTCCTTTTTCTCCGTATCGTACCAGGCTGCGATACATCAAAGAAAAAACGCCGAAAGTTGTTGGTTTTCTTTTGTTTGTGTTATTCTATTCAATTATCTTCCCTAAAAACAATTTTAGCGAACGAAAGTATCTTTTTGCAATCTTTTTGGAGAAACTGTGGCGAAAGATAAGTTGCTGCTTCATGTCATGGTAAGTACAGTTAGTGGCAAAAGTTGACCAAAATTTGTGTGTTTATTAAATCTTATTTACTGAGCCAAATGTTCAATTTAAATGTAAACAGAAGTAAAATAGGATAGAATACTAGTTAATAACGCGTAAGTAAGCGCAGTCAAATAAAGATTACTACTGTAAGATAAGGCCTATTTCGTAATAGAATAGGTTCCAAAATACTAAGTTCGTGAAAACGAAATACATTCAGTAGGAGAAAATCGCTTTTGAATTTTGTGAAGTGTTTACACATTGCTTGTGACTGTACGTCATTTATGTTGCAGATTTTATTGAAATAATATTACTGTCTTCTCTTATTTTAGCCTCTTAAAAACTTAATTAAAATGTGCTGAAATACAATGCAATGCATCGAATAATTTTGAGTCAATCTAGTTTCTCAAAGTGTCAGTGTTAATCGACTTTTGCCGCTGATTGTACATCACTCAAAAACTTTTTTCTGAACTGACGTTCAAGATAAGCTAACTATGACAAGCATTTTTGTAGCTCGAGCCAATTTTAAACTCGTTTTTAGACCTACATTTTACGCTAGAAAATAGATAGCCAATTTCCTGGCGGAAAATGTAGGTCTACCTACTTTGTCTTGAGCAAAAGTTGGAAATGGTGTTTCAAGAGTTAGCTATGAGATACCGCGGCCCTGGAACACAAAGGGCAAAGAAGGAACATGGATGGGTTTTAGTCAGTAAAAGTCTGACACTCCCTCCCACTCCACCCGGAGCGGGAGGAGTTATTTGATGACTTCCCATACAAAAAAAAAAAAAAAGGGTAAGCTCTAGCACATCATCACATCACCATGTATTAACAGCACGTCTATATCCTTAAAAGGAGTCGACAGAGGTGTAGTATAACCACAAATCGTTAGTTATGTTGAAACCTCATGATGCAAGCATGTTGCCTAAACCGGTATCAACAAATTCAGACTTCTAAGAAATTCCTGATGGAAGAACCCAATAACACTTAACCCGAGTTGGGAATCAAACCCAAAACCTCGTGTTCAGCAGGGCGTGCGACCACTAGTCCAACGAGGTGCTGAAAATCGTATACTTTAGACGAAATAAGTGTATTAGAGAGTACTAGTTTATACCTGCGGCTTCACCCGCTTGGAGTTTGGTTATTGTCCCTACTACTGCTGCTACCTGGTTAAAAAGTATTTAAAGTGTTTTTTTATTTGTATTTTTATAGTTTTGTTATTGTAGTTTTACATTGTTGTTGTTGTTTTTTATTGTTATTGTTTTGTATTGTTTTTTATATTTTGTATTTTTTAATTTGTTTTTTGTTTTTTTTTCAGGTTATAAACTATCTGTTTGCCAAACATCCAACGTTTAGTAGTTTTTTAAAGAGTAACCAATATCCTTACAAATTCATACAACTCACTCAAACACATAACCACCAGCAAGCAAGCATGATAACAATATCCGTTTGCAGTGATGCATAAAAAATGTGCCTTAAACGCTAAAATATTAACCCCATTTCGTCAGCTAAACATTATGAAGCATTAAAATTACGAACGACCCTCTCTGCTTACCCCATATTCGTAATAAAATGTAGCATCTCTTCACCTTATCTCCCAGATATTATGATATCAAAACCCTGAGTTATATCCTCAAATGATAAATTGTTCCGAAACTACCCTCCGTTCAAGAGTCAACTTTAACACGTCAGTTTAACGTTGAATTTGGATTGGAACTGTGAGAGATATCGATTATTGGGCCGCAAAATTGTTGGTGTCTACTGAATTTCGTTAATGGTCGCAATTTTCGGGGTATGTAGTAACTTATAAGTTGGTGTGGAGGTGCGTTTACGTTGGAGGCATTCGTTGGTATTGAATTAGGGCATGAGGAACCAATATTAATGCTGGTGGGCTATTATATTTTTTTAAATATTATTTATTAAAACTTTATGCACCTAATATACAAAGGTGGACGTAATGCCTTGGGCATTTTCTACCAGTCTACCTTAGGGTGATGCAGAGACAAAACAATAGGTGCAATAGTACTTACTGAAAACTTCCTAGAATAAAATATATTCTCAAGTGGTAATCCTGTGCTAATCCAGGGATACAGGTATTGTGTCTGTTCATGCTTTATTGGAGTTACAAGCAGTAACAGTTTTTAGTAAAAGTTGACAGTCACTTGTTTTGCCTAGTTAAAGCGATATGACTATAGTAGAATGTCACTTTGTCTAGACTCTCATGCCAGCTTGGATGATAAATCACTATGACTAACTTCTAAACGAATTTAAAAACTCTTTCTGTTTCTCTCACTCGTTTGGAGATGACAGAGGCAGAATGATTTTTAAACGCATCTAGTGATTTCTAAGTAAGCAGCCCTTAGTATAGTGCAAATCTACTGGGTTACTTTAAGCTGAATACTTTAAGGACGACGTGTAGTGTAGTACTTATGAAAATGAACAAATTTTACCATGGGACCAACCAGTAAATCGCGAAAAAATATCAGTTGCTCCATCCATTATTATTCAGACTCCATACATTTATCCAGTAAATGTAAATAGCAGCATTTTTTGTGATTGCAGTCGCTCCATGTAAAATACTACACACATACTATACCATACTACATACCGAGTTTTCTCCGTGCCTCGGAAAGCATGTAAATCAGACAAACAGTCGTTACAGGTAGTCAGTGGCCCAAAAAGTCTGACAACCAGTCTTACCAAACGGTATCGTATTACCCACTACTAACTGGGCTGTGGAGGTCAGATAGGTAGTCGGTCCATGTAAAATACTGGTATTCAGCAGCACCCGGTTAGACTGGAAGCTGACCCTAACATAGTTGGGAAAAGGCTAGGCAGATGATGATGATGAACTCGAAAATGTAATTTATGAGCACTGAATTCCCTAAAGTATTGCCCACGTTTAAAAAATCACCCTGAATTTTGTAACTTGTCGCATTTTCCTAAATAAACCTAGATTTATTCTCAACGCCTACACGTCTACGCCATGTCTATTAATCCCAAACGAAGATGAACATCACAATTCAAGTACATTTTCCGTGACCACATTTATTTCGTACAATCGTACGTTGCTGTGACAGACAGTGTATTGTAACACACAGACACCGCCATTTTATATAGAAATAGTAAATGTTGCGAACGGTGACATATCTTCAAGATTTTCACACAATACTGTCATGAAAACATTATTGTTGGTAGTCACAAAGAACTCGGGGATTGATAATTTATTTATAAAACGTATTGTTGGAAAATACCAACAATTATTGTTGGTGAAAATTGAGGAAAATACTCTGAATTAATCACCGAATATTATTTTCAACAAGAATTTTGTTTTTCCTTAAAAAGCTCATGCATATTTTTATTACTCTTCCTCAAAGGAAATAACATAACAACATCACGCCTGTAATCCCGAAGGGTTAGGCAGATGTGTATCTAATAGTATACCCACATTTCACCAGTTATGTTTAAGTTCCATGTAATAGGTGGTGAGCCTATTGCCATCCACCGGAGTACACATCCAGACTCCGTGGCGGCTACTGAGAAATTCCTGATGAAAAAACCCAATAACACTTTGCCCGATCTGGAAATCGAACCCAGGACTTCATGCTCAGCAGTTGCGCTTGCGACCACTAGCGGCAGTCAAAAAACCAGGAAGAAGAAGAAGAACGAGGTCCTCAAAGGAAATAATTTAAAAAATGCTGTAGTTTATCTCAAAAATAATTCAGCTTGGCAACGGTCCCATACAAAATGTCAATACCTACTCGACCCAACTGTTGGGATGGCATTTTTTTTTTAGCAGTGACAAAATTGGTCCCGTTGCGAAGAAGAGTTATTTAGTTTGATGGTATTTTTTTTTCTTTTAGCCTGTAACGTCCCACTGCTGGGCAAAGACCTCCCCCAAATTCTTTCCATGTGCTCTTTTCCCGTACCTCCTAGAACCAGCCCTCACGGTACGCGTCCAGATAGTCTCGCCACCTCTTTTTGGCCGGCCTTGGCAGCGCCGTCCGTCTTCCAGGATCCATCGTGTGGAGACTTTTGCGCAGATGGATTGATGGTCTATACTACACTTTAAATATGATTTCACCTTTCTGTTATATGCTGTATAGCAACAAACTCAAGCTAACTCTAAGTTAAATTCTGAACCGACTCAGTATAGGTAGATTACCGTCGACACGCTAACAAAAAGTAGAGATCATTCATTCTACATTTTTTATTGATGAATGAATAAATTGAAAAGTTTCGTGACTTACTTCTTCTTCTTCTTCGTATCGCTGGCACGACAGGCTTAAATTTTGCTAGCCCAAAACATCGCCACTTCCACCGCGTCGTCGATGGCAGCGCAAAGGTCAGTCGTGACTTGCTGACAGATAACATCATCTGTCTAGCATTTTCCCAACTATATTAGGGCCGGCTTCTAGTCTAACCGGATGCAACTGAGTACCAGTATTTTACATGCAGCCACTACTTATCTGACCTCTTCAACCCTGTTAGTACTCGTTAATACGCTAACCTTTGGTAAGACTGGTTGTCTGACTTTCGGGCCACTGATTACCTGTAACGACTGGCTGAAAGATAACACAGAACCTTGACTTCTGAAGATCAGTACTTGAACTGAAATGCCATTTAAGATAGATCAAGTGAAGCCCTAGGTTAAAGATTATATACAAACGAACTCGCAGCCAACTATTACAGTTCCCATAAACCATATTAACAATTCCAATACTTATATAACTGCCTACCCCGATACGGAGACACAACAGTGCAGGTCCCACGGCAGGTTACCTTCGTAATAGATCTAAGTCTAAGACCTCGACTACAGTGAGGAGCGGTAGCGGGTAAGTAATCCTCATGGCCTAGTCTAAATGACATGAATCGTTAAAAATGTATTGGATTAGCATAAGATAACATAAACTTCATTAATCATTAATCATTATAGATAAGATGAAATTCGTTGCAGTACACACGAAAATGTGAAACAAACTTTACAGGTGATTTAACCTCTGACAGCAGCGACCCAATAACTACTATACTGAGACATAAATAAAGATCAGTGTTATTTGACAGTATTGTGATAGTAAAACTGAGTTATTGGCACGCGGGTCGGAACAGAGATCATTCGAATGATATGCAGCAGTCAGAGAGCAGGATTGAAATTGCACAGGGGATACATTACTGTCAGGGGTAGCGGATAAATGTGTTTCCATTCCTCAGGGTAAAAGTTTACCGCACGTTGCTGGGCCTTACGGCACCGTCCACGACCTCAAGCGATAGCGAAGCCAACACGAGCGCGTTTCACTTGTTTTTTTAGCGTTATAATCAAAACTCGTGGCACGCCATTATTTATTTTTTCAAGCCTCTGTCGCAAACAAACATGTTGCTTGTAAACGGCGCGGCGGAGCGTCTAGCAACTAAAACAAATACTAATCATGCCACGACCCGCCGTTCGCCGCTTACCGCGCCCGCTTGTCACTATAGTCACATTCTTACTCGTATTGTTTAGCGCTACTTAGTTCTTTTTGTAGCACTTCCTAAGTGTTGCGAAACAGATAGGAACTGTATTGTTTAACAAACTAAACGAAGTGGGTGGAAGAATTGTATCGGGCAATCTGTGGGTTGCAGTTTAAATTGTTTTAGTTTTAAGTAAATGGGCTGGCCTTCAGTTATCAGATAGTAAAGTTGAACGTTAGCTCAGAGTGTGCAGTGTGAACGATGACGGAGGAGTTAAAAATATAAGTTTTTAAACTGGCTTGGTCACTAGCATTATCATTAAAATGAGAAACACAAAAAAAAACATTTTTTTTTTTTAATTTTAGAACGCATTTAATTTTTTTTTACTTCATTATCATTAACTCTGAAAACAGAATATTTACCATGTTTACTAATTGAACGCTGAAAAATCTTTGAAAGTAATCGACGCTCTCTAGGTCCTCTGGTTACTTATACCTATGTTTGTTATAATAGACAGCTGGGGGCGTTGTATTTCCAGTAATAATAAAAAAAAAATGCATCTTAAAATGTGAAATGCAGATTATTTCACGTTAATAAATTAACACTGAATCAACACTGAGGTATCGTATTACCCAGTACTAACTGGGTTGTGGAGGTCAGATATGCAGTCACTCCATATAAAATACTGGTATCCAGCTGCATCCGGTTAGACTGGAAGCCGACCCCAACATACTTGGGAAAATGTTAGGCATAATTTTCAAAAGAAAAAGGGGCTATTTTCTCGTTAAAATTTTAATGCGCAATTCTTCTTTCTAAATCCTGAAAGTATTTTCATAAAAAGAGCTTATTCCTGAAAATATCTCCAACAAATGTAAAACAGTCTAAAAAATTGCTAGCAGCATAGAGCAGGTGCCGTTTATATCGCTAATTGTAAGTCTGTTAATTAAGTGGCTTATTCTAGTGCACTCTGGTACAAAACTGACACTATTGAACCAGTGAACGTTAAAATTGTAATATTCTTGCTGAAAATGAAAAGAACATTTTTTTCGGTACGATTTTATTCATTTGGGATTTTTAATTGCAAGTGTATTCTGCTGTGCTGGTTTTTTCTTAACAAATAATAATTCATACTTCTGTACTTGATGTTATAAATGCGAAAGTATGTAGCGTATCTATTTAATACATATGGAAACACTGTCTAACAGCCACTAGTAGTCAGGTTTGGAGTTGGAAGGTGAAGCGTACCCTGGACTGGGGCTTGGTGGTGTTGGTGAGCCTGTGATATAGTTAGTAAATTGTGTTATCAACCTATTCGCTCTGCTACAGGAGGATACTACAGTATGTATGTCTGTTTGTATGTTACATATCACATCTTAACGTGCTGAACAGATTGGAAGTAGGTAGGAGGTACACAGATTAAATATTATCTGGATTAGGGCATAGCATTTTTACCTCTTTGATTTCTGACCTCCACTTGGTCGTTGGCGATCTGGATAGCATAGCATAGCAATGTCAGTGTTATCCTTGTATTACCCAGTGCTACATTGAAAATAGGTTTCAATTCAATAGTAAGGTCCTCAAAGAATTAGGGGATTCAAATGGAAATAAGAGTTTTATATGATCCCCTAGGGTATCGTAGTGGACCATTGAGTGCTGAGTAGTCCCCTGGGAGACTGGTCTAGGGGATTTTAGTGGAACGAGCGCATCTTTACCCCTCTGAATTCTGACGCGCAATTGAGCAAAACCGCAAAGGCGGTTATGCGTAAAAGTATCGTTACCATGAATTTTCATTAACTAGCCTTTGCGTGACTTGTTTGTGCCAAAGATAACAAAAATCAGCACATGGATGAGACACTGATTCTCTATCTCACTCTGCTTGAATCCATGGTTGAGTGAAAGCAAAAATGAAATTATTGAAATCGATTATATCACTGCCTTTTTCAAATCTGATTACCCAACAGTTTTATAGAAACTTAACAAAACATTGGAGTTCATTCTTACTAATATTATAAATGCGAAAGTAAGTTTGTTTGTTTGTTACCTTTTCACGCCTAAACCCCTGAATCGATCATCCTGAAATTTTGCATATACGTTTTCAGGTGTACAGAAACGGACATAGGGTTCTTATCATCCCGGAAAAAATTACTGTTCCCGAGGAAAACAACAATAACGTTCTTATGACAATAGACAGCGCCACGTATCTTTCGAATTATGATTGAATTATATAATTATACAAGCAGAGTACAGCCCGAATTGATTGTCAAATTCTAACGCGAGCGAAGCCGCGGCCAAAAGCTAGTATTTCATAAAACTACTTTACCAACCAAACAAGGACACAGCATAGTTCGAAATCTCATATTTAACTCAGATAGAGCTTGCTTAGGATTCCGCCCTCTCGCCGCGATACGGAAATATGTTGCTCAGTAAACGCTATTCATCATTCTACGCGTCTGTATTGTGGACAAAGAGGAGGTTTGTGTGTCGCAGGTTACATGCAGAAGGTTATGTTTGCAGAAATAGCATTATTTTATAACAAAATTATACTTCTAGTGACTGTGTTCTCACACGTAACAGAATTGTACCTTGTAGTACCCATGTTAAAATCTTCTTAGCCTTTTGATGGCAGTTTAAATTAAATTGGTCCCGAATTTAGCTACGAGAGCTCCTGTAAAGTCTAAACAAAAGGACGAATTTGCAGTGCCCTGTTGTGACCATGATAAAATCGTATTTAGGCAATGGTATCAGAACTTTTATAGAAAAAGAAATTGTCCTTGGAAGAATGGCAAAACCATGTACCGCCATAATTCGAGAGAAAATTTGATCAAAGCGTCGCTTTCCTCAGAAAAAACGCCCAAGAAGCATTATCCAGATAAAATCATCATTAAAACACATTAATATTGCAGCAGTACACATTTACGATTGGACCGGAAATATTGTTAAAATTCATCTAAATTCAAAACGTACCTTTGTAGCAGTTATTAAAGCGCTGCACCACAACCGATTAGCACGATTAAATAGGGTAGGTACGTAGTTAGGACATGTAACACGGAGCAGAACAGGCATAGAAGGGGCAAACATTCCGGGGCTGCGGGACTGTTCGAAAGAGATACCGCGGCCCTGGATGGAACACAAAGAGCAAAGAAGGAACATGGATGGGTTTTAGTCGGTAAAAGTCTGACACTCCCTTCCACTCCGCCCAGAGCGGAGGGGGGGGTCATTTGATAATTTCCCATCCGAAAAAAGGGCAAAAATTCAGACAGAAAGTGTACCTTCTGCAAAATGATTTTCCGGTAACACCCCTCATGTATTCAACGTTTATCGTATTCCACAGCATCCACAAACGATAATATGCCGAATGTTTGTCAACCAGTATTTGAATGACTGTTCATCGCAAATCGTTCATGATTGGACAACCTATTCATGTGCTTGTCATTTGTTTGATGTTTCCACCAATAAGGGTGCCGCTCGGGAGTTTGGAGAGGTAATAGATGGTTTAACTGTGACACAGGTCTGCCGGACAAAGCTGTGGGCCCGCATATCGCAAAACAGGAGCCCTGTGACAGCTAGACGGGGTTTCGGCAGAACGTGGAGAAGATGGCGGGATGCCTTGGACGGCTTTCTCGTTAATTGGAGAGAAGAGGCGCAAAATCGAGAAAATTGGGAGGAATTGGGGGAGGCCTTTGCCCAGGGGTGTGACAGTTAAGGGAAACAAAAAAAAAATAAGTCTAATACACCGGTATAAGATTTACGACCTTCCAAGGTCTCATCATTGGCAAGCTAAATCACTATGGAGTCTTGAAGCACTGTTTAAGGGGCTGTTTTAAAGTAACTTTGTAGTTTCCAGAATACCTAAGACATTCGATTATTTCCGAGCGATAGACAGGGCAAGACGAAGAAAATCATAATCCAAAACTTGTTACAACTTATTAACAAGTCTGTCTGTCTAATGTTATACGCCCGCTTGTCAGGTGCTTTGACACGAATGCTTCGTGTATCAAAATTGAAAATATTCAGGATGAAAATAATTTTATGACAATATTCCCAATGTCCCCTCTATGTGTGTTTTTAATCTCTTTGCAGAATACTGATAAATGTTTTATTTTTTCTTATCTCAGGTTA
The DNA here is from genome assembly GCA_905220335.1 of Noctua pronuba. NCBI lineage: Eukaryota > Metazoa > Arthropoda > Insecta > Lepidoptera > Noctuidae > Noctua > Noctua pronuba. The sequence goes on from LR999913.1 coordinate 1,514,154, forward strand.
CCTTTTCGGCGTCGCCATCGGCGCAAAACGTTTTCTTCTTCCATTCTCCCCTGTCAACCGTCACGCTATCATTCACTCCCTTTTCGATAGAATTTGGAATTTCACGATAAATGGGAAAATAAACCAACCTTGATTTGCACACTCTATCTTTATCTTTCTTTTATATTCCTGCTTCCTTTTATCTTTTTACCGACACCCAGAATTTTATATCTCCGTTTCACAGCCCGTAAAACATTGTCACTTCGCCTCGGATGGCAACTTATATTATTTATTTCCCTATAAACGTAACATTGTTGTATACAAACAGCTTATCTGCCGTAGTTGTAAACTCAGTGAAAGTGACAATCAACTTGTGATGGCCGCCATCTTTAATAGACGGGCAAACGTCAGTTGTTTTAGTGCGTGAACTGTGTAAGATTGTGTATCTGTGGTAAGTTTGTGTTAGCTTCCTTAAACATGTCAGTAACGTCATGTTGGACATAAAGGAGCTCGCAAGGACCACCGAATTTGGTTTTTAAATTTGGAATCATGTCAATATAAATACAAATACGCGAGAATCGCAAAGGATATTGTGTGGTTGAATGTAAAAGCGCAGTTCATAATAATAATTTTGAATTTAAATTGACAATCAGAATGAAATGAATGACCAATAATTAATTATTAATGTTTTCATTTGCAATATATCGCTGAAAATCGATATTGGAAATCGCATTATGGAACTCAAATGGAGTTGGGACACCAGCAAGGCGCGGTGATGGCGGGTGGAGTAAAGCTGTGACCGAGTGGCATCCAAGGACTGGAATGAGAAGTGTTGGTCGGCGGCGAGATGGGCAGACGACATAGTTGACATCGCAGGAAAATACTGGATGACGCAGGCACAAGAACGTGGAGTTTGGTAAAAGCAAAGAAAGCTATACCCAGCAGTGGATGAAGTCGGGCTGTGGATGTCCATGGAGTTTCTTGCCCAATCTTCTCCATAGAGATCTACGCCTTGGAATGGGCAACTACAGTACTTTCACAAGTTATTATGCCTTGTGTCTGTGACTGTAGCTTCGCTTTCTTTGTTTTTTGTGACATTCAAAACTGCCTGTATTGGTGTAATTGAAATAAATGTTTTGAGTTTGAGTTTGAGAGGACGATGATGATGAAATCGCTGAAAATCAGATGCAAGGACCGTATCTTTCATTACCTCAATTAAAACGAAATTACCCTAAAACACACAAACATAGGCGGCCATTTTCCTGAGCCCTGTCGTCAATCTAATGCTATTAAATTGGAATTAAGCCCATGTCTATTCTCTGAAAGCCATGTAACAACCAAGTGTGAGGCTTACAGCATCACAGAGCAGCTTTAATTTCAGATAGACAATGTAAATAGCAACCATACAAGCTGTGCAGATATATCAGTAACATGTTGTGGCTGGTTGCACTACTGTTAAGTGTTAACGGCTCTGTTACGGTTATGTAACAGAGGAGAGATCTAAGATGATGTTAGCAGAATAAAATGGGCAACTACAACTTTGTACATTTTTTACAATCTATAAATTAATAAGAAGGCGTCGCGGCAGACCTCGTAGAAGATGGCGGGACGAGCTGGACAGAACCAACGACCAGTGGCCCACATTAGCCCTGGATCGAAACAACTGGAAGTCATGGGGAGAGGCCTTTGCCCAGCAGTGGGATGACGCAGGCTAGCAGTATCAGTATCAGTATAAATTAATAGACTTACTATGATAATAAAAAAATAGGTTAATAGGTTTTTTCCTGTTCTGTGATTACAAATTATTACATAAGAAAACATCACGCCTTGTAATGCCGAAGGGCTAGAGGAGGTGTAACTAATAGTACCTATACCCATGTTTCGCAGGTTTTATTCGAGCCTATTGCCATAAACCGGGCAAAAATCCAGAATCCGTGGCTGCTACTGAGAAATTCCAATGGAAAAACCCAATAACACTTTACCCGACCCGGTAATCCAACCCAGGACCCCATGCTCAGCAGTCACGTTTGCGACCACTAGACCAACGAGGCAGTCCATTACAAACGATTAATTTTTACATTCCGGAGAGTGAACTTGTAAAATGTAATTAACGTCATATCCTCTTGTTCCATAAAGATGACGAAAAAGAATAAACGGTAAAATAAAAAAATATTGAAACATCTTATTTGGTGTTAAAATTTCTGTCAACTTAATATACCTAGTATTTTCGCCAGTCAATTTGGAAAGTTGACATTGCATTTAACAAACTCACGATAACATTAAGCAGAATTCCAAAACCAAATTCTTTTGACGAGAGTTTAACAGCCAGTTTAACCATGTGTTAACGAACGTAACTAGCACTTTGGTGCAACCCATCCCAAACCTCCAGCATGTACCGAATTCTAACATTGTAACGCTATGTTCCTGTTCCAGGCACATATCTAGCCGTTTTCAGTCTAGATCTGCATACAGGCTGAATGTCCTAGCCAAACCGTGTTTCATGCATGGAGAATTACGTGTTCTAGCATTTTAAGGGACTATATGCTTTAGTAGGTTAGTGATAGGTTTCAGATTCCTTTGTCTTGCGAAATAGTTATTGGATTAATTAAAGCTCTCGTATCTTTGCTTCATGGCTTAACATAGGGAAATGTAAACCGTAATCCTTTGCACGCTGTTTAGAGAAAATGGGCAGCTGCGAATAAGTAATGTTTTTGTATTTGCAGAAGTATTAAACAAGGTGTAAACGTACCCTTCACGAAGCCGTCAACCAAGCATGCTGTACATCAAACTAAGTAACCCTATGAAACATTTTTTGCTGAGAAACGACTTTTTTGTGGTGAAAAATCATGTTTTACGGTAAAACTCAATGTTACTGACTCAAAATATTGAGCTGATGGATGCATTGAATAGTAAACGAGTCGTGAAGGTATTTCAAGTAAAGTAATAATTATACTAGGTGTATTTAAAAAAAAAGTGAAAACGTTGGAACTTCGACCCCCAATATCTCCGTAACTAGAAAGTTCCCAGTCATGATCCAGAACAAAAAAATATCGCAATGACGACTGTCAAACATCTACAAATTACATCTAGAAAAGCCGGGACCAACGACTTAACGTGCTTTCCGAAGCACGGAGGTTGCCCGCTATGTAATGGGTGGTCACCCATCGACGGACCAACTAAGGCAAGCGCGGCTTTACATAAAGATCGTTCCGAGCGGCTGCTATTATTTAGCCACGAAACATTTTTATAATCATTTTACAAAAATAAATATTATTTATCTTCAAAAGGCGCTTCACAAAGTGAAGTGAACGACAATTATGTTCAAGATGAAAACGCCGCCTTCAAAGAAAACTTCAACAAGTAGAACACAAACGTCGATAACTACAACTTCAAGTTGTTGAAGTTGTAGTCATCGATAAAAGGTGCCTGAATCTTTTCACAACTACAAAATCTTACGAAGTTCCTCGCAAAGCTTTAAACACTCAACTTTCATTAATAAATCACCGACCAACACCTGATTCTCCAAAAGATTGATAAACCCCAAACTTAGCGTTAAATATTCAACAAAATCTGCTTCCCCGTGAGAGCCGGACTAAGGCCCGACCGACATCGTTCCTATGGTAATGCCCCGTCCCAACCTCCCGTCTAATGTGCTTACTTACGTCACGGAGTAGATAATGCTACAGAAGGCCGGGTCCACACAACGAGAGCAAACAGATACACGCAGCTTTGTACACGATATGGAATTCCACTGAAAAGCAGATTACCTGTGTTTTAAACTTGTAGCATGTTTGATCGGTGATTTAATAGTTTTTCGAAAGCTTACCGCACCCAAAAGCTCCTATACACTCACATAAAAATGCCAGTCGCGGCAATCAATGCAGTGATTTTAGAAAAGCAATAAAACTTAAAAAGTCGTCAAAATGCGATGGAATTATCTATGGTGGTGAAAATACAACCGTATTGAATTGAAATAAAATAAAATCACGCCTATAATCCCCGAAGGGTTAGAGCAGAGGTGTACCTAATAGTACCCATATGTCGCCAGTTATGTTTAAATCCCATGTAATAGAGGGCGGGCCCATTGCCATAAAGCGGGCACAAAGCGAGACCACCAACCAGCCACCAACAAAAATTGAAACAAGCTTCCAAAAACCTATGTCAATCCTGTTGAAAATATTTGTAGAAATACTAAACGGTTTAAAGCGGTTTTAAAACGGTTTAAATTCCCATTTACCTATTTACTGAGAATACTGGGATCCCCGTACGCATATAAATGCGTGCGTGAATTTTTCCCCGTTGTTTAAAGCTTCTGTAGATACTTATACTTACTCTGTGTTCGTAACGTCCAGTACTGGAGCTAGTAAAACGCTGACTATCGTATCAACACTCCGTAAAACTATCGAAGGCTCATAATATCGTTGTGTAAATAGGAACGGGTTCGGCAGAATTTGCTTAAAAGATGGCTGAAAAGGCTTATCGGGGGATTATTTTAGAGTTGCAAATAGGCCCGTCTGGTTCGGTTCATCGGGTTTCTATGGTTATGTAAATTTTGTGTATTATGTAGTTGGGTTTATGAGGATACGCTGATAATCCTAGATTTTATACGATATACTGTCGCGCCAAGCTAAGGCTATTTTGTCGTTTACTTGCCGATGAAGATTATTAAAATTGGCAAGTATTAAGGATCTTTGAATGTGAGTGTACTGTTAGGTGCACCTCTGCCTAATCATTCGCGTTATATTATTTTTATTTTATATGTTATTTATGTTATTAAGGATCAATTTCCGAAATTTAGTTTCAAGGGGTGTGTATAAAATTAAAAATTTGTTAATTTCAGACAGGGAGGTAATTTCTATATTTTGTTACTAACAAATTAATTATCTTAAGACTAAGTAAGTATAGCAAGAAATTGAATTTTAGGATAGCAAAATTACTTAAGAACCATTTTTTTTTCTCTTCTTCGGTAATTTTAAATTGCCGTTCTATCCGTTTTAAGTCCGTTATCAAACTAAGTAATTCAGTTACTAAATATTGCAATTTTAATATTTTCATTGTAATTCTTAATGAGTTTTCTTTTTGATTGAATTATAGTTTGTGTCTAGCTTTGTTTTAGATAGCTTAGAAATAAATTATCTCATAGTATTATTAGCTTCTAAATAATATTATGAGATACACCCCGCTGACAGACAGACAGACAGCGGAGGCTTAGTAATAGGGTCCCGTTGGTTACACTTCGGGTACGGAACCCTAAAAAGTAAAGATAACATTACAATCCCTCTATCAAATTGAGAGCCCCCTACTTACCTACTTATCAAAGCATTCAAATCCTTATCCTTACTAATATTATACGTGAGAAAGTAAGTTTGTTTGTTTGTTACCTTTTCACGCCTAAACCACTGAACCGATCATCCTGAAATTTTGCATATACGTTGTCAGGTGTACAGAAACGGACATAGGGTACCTTTCATCCCGAAAAAAAGTACATTTCCCGAGGAAAACAACAATAATGGTCTTATGATCATAGATGGCGCCACGTGTCTTTCGTATCATGATTGATTTATATTATTACAAGCAGAGTACAACCCGAATTGATTGTCAAATTCTAAATTAACGCGAGCGAAGCCGCGGGAAAAAGCTAGTAAATAAATATCAGCAATAATACCCATGAATGGCGAACAGTAACCTCCTTTACTGGCCCATTCAAGCACTTATCGCTTATTGAATTCAGCTGTAACAGCCGTTTAAGAAAATAGGTCACTATAGACCAATAGACCCCCTTCCACCCCCTCTTAGTACCCCAGTAGGTTGGGGGTGAGGGGGTGTCACAATCACTGTCTTTGTTCTACACGATTCAACACGTTGTTAGCTCCACTGGCTGTGACTTATTAATTTTGTAGGAGTGAAATGGATTAAATTCAGTAGCGAAACGTTCTGTCTTTTTGCTAGGTAATTAAATTGGTTTTATTGTCCATATTTAAAAGGTAAGGTAAATAAACTATAATGGGTGTAAAAGTACCCTTAACGAAGCCTAAAAGCACTTGTTCTTCTCATCATTGCGATCATTTTTTTTTTGTTCTAGACCTTTCCTGGGAACCTTCTAGTTATGGAGATATTAGGGGTCAAAGTTTTTAACAAGTTTTTTTTTAAATACAAGTTTTTAATGTTATAACTTTACTTAAACACCTCCACGACTCCCGTACTGATCAATCCATCCATCAACACAATGTTTTGAGTGCGTTACATTGAGTCCTAACATAAAACGTGATTTTTCACCCCAAAAAAAAGTCATTTCCCAGCAATAATTTTTGCGTAAAGTTACTTAGGGTGATATACAGAATGTTTGGTTGCCGGCTTCGTGAAGGGTCCGTTTACACCCTATATAAGAAAACAAACTTTGAACTTCTAACATTAGGCTAAAGTTTACGCTAGGATACGGAGAACGTGCATTGATTAGCTTTTATTTATCTTTCTGACGTCGCGAGATGAGCTGGACTCTCAACAAAGTTTTGTCCTTGGCAGCTTTGGGCAGAGAAAGGCGGCAGGAGGGGAGGAACCTTTGCCCAGCAGTGGGCCATTTGTCCTGCGTGCCCTGTTGTTTGTTCACTACAAGAACGCTACCGAAAGCGCCAAACTAACTAGCTCAGTTCTGGGCCGACACAATTTAGATTGTCATCGACACGCTAAGAAGACGAAGTGGGCCATAAAAGCTACTCATCATCTCCCTAGCCTTTCCTCAACGTTGTTTGATGAGAATTCCATAACATCACGTCTGTAATCCCCGAAGGGTTAGGCAGAGATATATCCAATTATAGTACACCCACATTTCGCCAGTTATGTTTAAGTCCCATGTAACAGGGAGCCTATTGCCATCAACCGGGCACAAATCCAGAGTCCATGGCCATACTGAGAAAATTCCTAAAAGAAAAACCTAACAGGATTTGCCCGATCCGGGAATCGAACCAAGGACCTCATGCTCAGCAGTCGCGCTTGCCAACCAACCAACGAAGCAATCAAGACATAATATGTACCCACAAACTAGTAAAAAAAATACGCTGCGTTAAAAACTATTTAGGTATTCTATTGACATGCTAAATAGAAGCACCCCAAGAGAAGAATAGTGGAGCATCCCTTATAACGCGATCAGACGCGAAGTTAACCGTAAAACTTCTACAACGGGTCAAACGGGTCCGGTCCGTATTGGCTTAAAACGGTCCTATGCTAACAAAACTCCGACGTGCGAATGTTTAGTAGATAAAATGGAGAATTTAATATTACTTTACATATCCATAAATACATAAACTCACGCCTTTTTTCATGGGGGCAGGCACAGACTACAGAGCGTCAAACTACATGACGTGTTAACTCAACTCAAAAAAATATTAAAATGACATACAGACGCAATTAATATAATTATTTGTCACTTTTCGTATAATTATGTGTCTGCTAAACCAGTCATTTTAAGCCCCCTGATAGACAGTCGTTCCGTGTTAAATACTGGTATTCAGCTGCATCGGGTTAGACTGGAAGCCGATCATAACATAGTTGGGTAAGGGCTAGGCAGATGGTGTCTGCATTCTTAAAAAATGCATAAGTACTTAATATCATAAATAGGATAGTTACTTAACAGTTGAATTAATTTCGAATAAATTTGGCGCGCAGGCAGATCATTAGTTGGTTTAGGTCAAAGGATAATTTTTATCCCAGGAGTAAATTCCCGTGGGGTGCAATTTCCACGCGGGCAAAACCGCAGGCAAAACCCATCAATAATAATTAGAATAGAGATCAACATCGGAGTTAGTTTAGATTCGAATCACATTTTGGTATTTATATTGGTTTGAATTGAAATTAGCATTACAAATAATATTATTTCTATGTTCAGAATTTGTGTTCATCTACGTAAATCAGATAACCTAGTTCTCCACAGGGTTCCGTAGACCGAATAAACGAATTTTATAACGTTTATTAAACGTTAGTATTAGGGGAAAATATATGCAATGAATACTCTTCTTACTTACCTACATTATAAATGCGAAAGTTTGTAACATCGATCCGAGATGTTTGTTACTCTTTTACGCAAAAACTACTGAACGGATTTGGACGGAATTTGGCCCACAGACAGTTTATAACCCGGATTAACATCAAGGTTACTTTTCATCCCGATAGTAAGATCCCGTGGGATAATTACGTACGTGAAGCCGCGGGCATAAGCTATCTATAAAACAAGTTGGTCTGCTTGATCTACGGTGCTTTTCATGTGTGACCGCATTGTGATTCCAAACTTCTTTGCTGTTTTTACCATTATTAAAACGAATCTTTTTTTACTAATATAAAACTACATAGTCGTATGAAGTGCATTATGTGAGGTCGTCAAACGGATGTGCCACAAAACTGTTCTGCGACTAACCGTAGTTCACGCAAGTGCGACAAAACGAAACTCGACATCACGCTAGTGCAACAAATGTTTGTACGACACTGCTGCACTGCTGTATTTACGGCTTGTAAAGGGTCCCTACCTTTACAAGCCATCAACGAAGAATTCTATACCTCAATCTAAGTAACACTGAGCAACATTGGGAACCCAAGGGTATGTTATGAAATCTCGATGTTATTTCAGGACGTTAAAACCATACGAAGCAGGGGCGAGTCGCTTGTTATGTAGACAATATATAACAATGTTTCATATTGGTTGTACGTTAGACGTAAGTTATACACCGTGACTTTTTAGTCGTCTTACAAAGGTGGTCCATGGTGCCGACATAAAATATGTAGTTCTAGGCGCGATTTCTTTTTTACCTACCGTTATAAAACCATAAAGAAAAATAAATAAACATTAGAAAAAACTATGAAACATCCTGTTAATGATGTTTACGTTTCAAACGGGAGAATATACCTACCCAGCGCTCGAGTCCAGTAGATCATCGCTCACAACAGGGTGTTTTAACTACGTCATGCGTCATAATATTGAATAATATTTTTATTTTTAAATTATTAAAATCTCATAAATACCATTTTTTTTTATGAATGCTTAGTAGTCATTGGATACATGAAGTGGGCTGCCGTTGTAAGACGACTAAAAAATCACGGTGTATAAAATATCTAAAAGATAAGTTGTTACTGTCTTCCGTTCTAAGACTTCCCGGAAGAAACTAATATAATATTTTGATGATTTAATAAATAGCTGTCTCTTGACTTCAATTTCAAAGTTGCGTACTTCCGTCCGTAGTGCCTTCAAAGACTTTCACAGAGAAACTTATTTGTATTGTTTCAATAAATAATGGGTATTAAATCTTGCCTAGGCACCGGTTCCACTGCAAGCGAGAAGCGAGTAGGTCTAGCAACTGAATGGATTATGTGAGGAATGATATGAAAGAAAAAGGAGTAAGCGATTACGTGACAGTCGACAGGGGAGAATGGAAGAAAAAAACGTGTTGCGCTGATCCCAAGTAACATGGGACAAGGACAGGAAGATGATGAGTGGAGCTAGCTACTACAATACGTTGGCGAGCAGCCAGTGCGCGACGACCTAGCTACTGTACTACCCGCTAAGCGAGCATCGCTGAGCGAGTACTCGCCCCTGGACGGTCGCGATTGGTCTTGATTTTCACAAGCCATTTCATCGAAAACCATTTTTACTACGCCATATAATTGAAGAGCTATTTTACCGAATGGTAATTTGATCGATGGGCCATTTAGTCGAATAGCCACATTTACGAACTTCCATTTCAACGATAGTACAAGTTTTTTGAATGCCACTTGCTCGAAGGCCAAAATCAAACTTTAAAAAAAAATCAACATACTTATTTATGAAAAAAATAACTTTGTTTGTTTGTCAGTTAGGTTTCTTCTTCTTAGCGTGTCGATGGCCAAAAGTTCAAATGTGTTTGGCCCAAAACTCAGCCACGCGAACCCCGCTCACTGATGCAGTAAATAGATCATCACAGGCAAAGGTGATAGGGGCATGTGGTTAGTTTTTTTTCAGCGTTATTTTATTTTATGTTCACTTTCCTACTTTTATTTCGTTTTTCTAAAGCGTCGAATGTTTCTAAAGCGAGAAAACAGTTCATAGATACATAGCTAATCGCTTCCGCGTGTTGTGGGACATGTGCCCTAGGTAGGTACTGGAGAAAATTCAATAAACAGTAAAATAGGTAAGACGTAAGAGTGCTTTGATTGCTAAGTTTTCTATGGACGTTTACTTATTTTATTGAACATTTAGCTAGATCGTAACTAATACCGATAATTTTCCATTTCTATGTTAAGTGTTCCAATTAGAAAGTTAATATATGAGGAAATAAGATTATTACACAAATGTAATACTGTGAGGAGCTCGTGGCTAAATAATAACAGCCAGTCGGGTCGATCGTGCTTGCCTAGGTTGGTCTGTGGATGGGTTACCACCCATTACATACCGAGTTACCATCGTGCCTCTGAAAGCACGTTAAGCCGTTGATCGGGACCAACGGCTTAACGGTGTCATTTGTAAATCATTGACAGTCGTTAGGTAGTTAGTAGCCCAAAAAGTCTGGCAACCAGTCTTACCAAGGGGTATCGTATTACCCAGTACTAACTGGGCTGTGGAGGTCAGATAGGCAATCGTTCCATGTAAAATACTGGTATTCAGCTGCATCCGGTTAGACTGAAAGCCGACCCCAATATAGTTTGCATAAGGCAAATAATGTAATACTGTTATTACCTACACAAATGTAATACTGCTGGTTCGTTTTCCTTTTGTAGAGACTGATAACAAGTCACCTCTTTCACACACACGCATCTGCCTTACATATTCCCTACTATGTTAGACTCGACTTTCAGTCTAAACCGTTGCAATACAATTCCTAGTACTCCATCAAATCCAATAACATTTTTACAATCCCCAGTCTACAAAATTGCAATAAACCGTTCCACTTCGACGGAACCCTAAAAATATAGCAATTTGTCGAGCTATGCGGGCATAGAATGCAAAACATGGTTGTTAGCCACTGCGGAACATGCAAATATACCGCGGACTTTGTATTGTATCGCGTATTCCGAATCCACTTTGACATTTATTCGGATTTGTGGAATTCTATTTCCAAGTTTTCAGTTTATATCATGTTACTCCATATAGAGAGTGGATTTATCCATTGATAGTAAAAGTAGATACTACGGAGAAATGTCCTTAAGAAATTTTTTTTTTGGGTATTTGATATAAATGGTAATTGCAGATTCTAGAAAAAAGTTAACACCAAAACGGAAGGACTGTCCGCCTGGTATGGCATCACTTTGGGCAATATCATAATACCAGCGCATCATGCCGAGATAGACCTTAGACCTCGTTTGTTATATTTTTTTTCTTAATTATGTTACTTTTTTATTTAATTTTTTTTACTGTCAAGTCAACCATGTTTTTGTTGTCCTGTGCGGACTAAATTAATGCTTTTTCTTCTTTCCTTCTTCTTGTTTTCATTCCCGTATCCATAAGTATCTAGTTACAACCTCATTGGTAATATTCTTCAAAAAGGTCAGATGTGTATTACTTGCAACCGGCTATGCGACCAGATGTATGAAAAGGACACCTGGCAAGACGCGGTGATGGCAGGTGGAGTAAAACTAGGACCGAGTGGCGACGAAGGACTGCGAAAAAAGTGTTGGTCGTCCTGCGGCGAGATAGGCAGACTATCCTGGATGACGCTGGTACAAGACCGCGGAGCTCAGCACAAGCAAAGAGAGGCCTATGCCCAGCAGTGGGTGAAGTCGGGCTGTGGATGATGATGATAAAATAATAAAGAATATTCACAGAGAGAGAGATTATTAACAGTTAAACTAGTAACCATCATCTGCTTAGCCTTTTCCCAACTATATTGGGGTCGGCTTCCAGTCTAACCGGATGCAGCTGAGTACCAGTATTTTACATGGAGCGACTGCCTATCTGACCTCCACAACCCAGTTAGTACTGGGTAATACGATACCCCTTAGTAAGACTGGTTGTCAAAATTTCAGGTCACTGACTCTTAACGACTGATAAAGATCTACAATTGACAGCCGGGACCAACGGATTAACGTGCTTTCCGTGGTATGGAGGAAACTCGGTAAGTAATGGGTGGTCACCCATCCACAGACCAACCTATGCAAGCACGGCTTAACCTAAAGATCGACCACGATTTAGCACGATTAACTCCTCATCAGCATTAGATCATAGAAACAACAGTTAAACTTTTACTGGTAACACTAACTTCATATACAGTTCCTGCAGTGTCCCTAAGTTCTAACAATCACCCGATAACTTATCCTATTCTCTGATGCTCATAGTAAAATGTTTCCGTTCAGCGAAACAGCGCAATTTGCGGGACTACCCGCATTCAATGCTGAATTCTCGACTAGAGGGCAGCACGGTCGTTAGTTCCCGACTTGCAAATATACCGACTTTGCTTTGTGGATTCAGTATAGCGGGCTTTAAGCGGATCCGGGTGGGGTGCTAGTGGGGGCGGGGTTTTTGAATGATTGAAATTATTATTTAATTTAATTTAGAGGGGTTTGTGAGAGATTTGCGTGGCCTGGAGAAATCAGCACGGAGAGAAGAGTGGAAGGCTATAGGGGAGGCCTTTGCCCAGCAGTGGGACAAATAGGCTAACAAAGAAAAAAACTTTCTAAACGCGTGTCCTTTTTTTGAGTTCTGATTAATCCAGAATTGGAAATTTAAAGGCCGTGTCCCGAAACCCTCAGGGGGAAAGTCTTACTCGCACTTGTCTGTTTTTTTTGTTAAAAGTATATTTTGTGTGTTTGTAGCGAAAGAATTGGGAAAAATAACGTTAGATTAGATCTATCATAAAAAGACCTTGAAAATCCAAGAGCTCGCTTTAATTCAGACATCCATTTAGGTGTCGTCTATATAACATCAACAACATCACGCCTGTAATCCCCGAAGGGTTAGGCAGAAGTGTACCTTATAGTACACCCACATTTCCCCAGCTATGTTTAAGTCCCATGTAATAGAGGGCGAGCCTATTGCCATCAACCGAGCACAAATTTAGACTTCGTAACTGCTACTAAGAAATTCCTCATGGAAAAACCCAATAACACTTTGCCAGACCCGGAAATCGAACCCAGGACCTGGTGCTCCGACGAGGCAGTCTAGTGTTAGTGAACGCGGAAATTCGGTTTTGTGAACAGCATAAACTAAGGAATAATTGGTTCACAAGATTTAATTGATCCAATATCTTGAAAAGCGTAGTTACACAAAAGCAATTGCAGTTACGGATCAATTAGTTGAACTATTTGAGAATTGGATTCAAAATCTGCTATCACGAGAATTGCCACTGCAGAAGTTTCCCTTTGTGCAATGCAATCTAGTTTATATCTGGTCTAGTTCAAGTAATTAAACTTCTTGTGAAGATGTTACTCAGTTACCGTCAAATATCTTTTTATTACTTACTACCTTTTTCCCGCGGCTTCACTCGCGTTAATTTAAAATTTGACAATCAAGTCGGGTTGTACTCTGCTTGTAATTATATAATTCAATCATGATTCGAAAGACACGTAGCGCCATCTATTATCATAAGAACGTTATTGTTGTTTTCCTCGAGAACAGTTCTTTTTTTCGGGATAAAAGGTACCGTATGTCCGTTTCTGTCCACCTGACAAAGTATATGCAAAAAAACAGAATGATCGATGCAGTGGTTTAGGCGTGAAAAGGTAACAAACTTACGTTACTTTCGCATTTATAATATTAAGTAAGGATTAAGGATAAGAAAAACATTCCAATACCATTTAGTTCAAAGATACATCAAAACAGCGTGTCCACGAAAAAATAAACCATAAAGTTCAGTAAAAGCAAAAAAAAAATTTTCAACTTTAAATTCCTCTTCCCAATAACCTCCCGGCCAGTATTCAAAGTCCTCGAAACGTTCAATATTGAATTTATTCAGTTTTATTTTATGCTGAAACTGAAAAAACTGCATCAATTTGAACTGCGCCGATTGGGAGGAAACTGAATACAAAACACGTTACTGTTCGGCTGGTCGTTACACAGTAACTTGTAAATGATTGCGCAACTTTGCTGCTATAGTGGTCCCAGTGCTAACGAGTTGGAGATGGGAGGATCTGGAGGAATTTATGTGGGTGACATGTCAGCGGAAGGAACTGGGTCGTGGAAGATACGTTATTTTGCCTGAATTACAACATAAAATAGAAACCTGCATGTACGTAGACGAAGTAAAAGTTTGATTGTTGCAGATGGCATTTTTAATCTTAAAAGTTAAAAATGTATCAAAAGTTAAAAGGCAAGCGTGCAATTAATAAGATCATATCCCACATAATAAGCCTCTAACGTTACCACTGCTGATACCCAAGCCTCCTCTCTAGAAGTCATCTACTAACTGATTCCAATTATAATTTGAAGAAAATATTATGATTTATAGTTGTCAAGTTGGTTAAATTAAATTAGAGGAGACTGATGACAAATTTTAATTTTAGCCAAGCTTTCGTGCTCGTCACTGGCTCTAAAATATATTTTAGCGATAAGCCAGCACGACGAAGTAAGCCTATACACATCTGCCTCTCCCATTTTCGACGGAACAGTTTACGTCAATCAAACTACACTCCACCGAAATTCAATCAGCTCTACAATTCGCTGTCACTGTGACCACGCCCCACGGTCGTTCAGAAGTGTTGACCAAAGTAAGCTGGAGTTGATCGATAGTCCACAGTTGAGACTTTAGTACAGTATTACAACTTTTCAGACTACCAATCTTAGGAAGTGATAGTATCATATTGCCGAGTAACTGGGTTATTGAGGTCAGATAGGCAGATGCTTCATGTTCATCTGTATTTGGTTGGACTAGAAGCCAATCCGGTAAGGCAGATGATGATGCTGATTCAGTATTTCAACTAGAAATCGGCTCACACACACATGCAAAGCGATTATAAGAATTCTAAGCATACCATAATATAACCAGTTTCTGGTGAGTAAGTCTAGACGCGGAGATTGCCGATGGAGTAAGGTTTTGACCGAATGGTGGCAAAATTTGGGCCTAAGAACCCAGGTCCATCCAAAAGCGCGTTGTGTTGATGATATCGTCAAAATCGCAGAAAAAAGAAGAATGGCAGCAGAAAGGGGAGGCCCATACCCAACAGTTGGTGATTCCGGGTTGCAATGATAAATAATGAAGTCTAGGATGTAGCATCAGGGAAGTGGTTCCGTTTTATGCCGGTGCAACACAGCAAAAAGTTTTGTAGGCAGACATAACCGCGTTGTTTTTCACAACGGGGGCCGAGTTGGTCTACTGCTTTTTATAATACTATTACCAAAGTAAGCTCGAGATGATCGATACTTCCAGCGCTTCAAGCACTTGATCAAAGCGAGCCAGCGTTTAATTTGTTGCTAAGTGTTTCCACAAATTGTCGCTTGAAGCGCTTTGTGATAAGTAAAGCGGGGTTACATTGAAATTGATTATTGATTGTGGGTTATAAAGTTTTTGTATAAAGGATCCTTTCGGTTATTGTTCTAAGGTTTGAATTAGTCATCATTCTCCTTTGAAAGACTTTCTAAATGATACGAATTTATCCAGATTATGATTGTTATAATAATTAATTGCAACCATGTAAGACTTACATATATACTATAACATTATTAATTGACTTCGCTTTAAATTCTGTTATTTTTTGTAGACATTATTTTGTTTGTATTGACATTTCAATTTATGTAATAATTTGCACGCTGTAAGGTGCAGACTGCAGCCGATCTCATTAATTAATGCACATCTTATACCTGTACCTACATTCAAAGCAAATAAACTTCTGATTCTGATTCTAGCCTTTTCCCAACTATGTTGGGGTCGGCTTCCAGTCTAACCGGAAACAGCTGAATACTAGTATTATACATGGAGCAACTGCCTCTCTGACCTTCACAATCCAGTTAGTACTGGTAATACGATACCCCTTGGTAAGACTGGTTGCCAGAATTTCGGGTCACTGACTTCTAAACGACTGTCAAAGATCTACAATTGACAGCCAACACCAACGGATTAACGTGCTTTCCGAGGCACGGAGGAAACTCGGTATGTAATGAATGGGTGCGGCGTTGGCACTACGGTTTGTGGTCTCGGGCCCCTTCGGAATTGTTCTGTGTCTGGTTCATCTTGACAAAACTACAAAGTCAGAACATCGGTAGACGTCTCGAGTCATTCCATTAAAATGGTCATTTTCTTCTGCACCCCGCCCGAATTAGACTCCAAGTTCCAAATTGTTTTCTTCAATCTCTCAACATTCCTAATCACAATCTGAACATTTCCAACGAAACTAATTCGGATTTTATTATTCGAAAATGTAAAGAATCCGGGCCAATGCTTCGCAAAGATTGTCCCGGCTATCCGGTTAGACTTATCTCAGCGGATATCCGTATCCGGTGACCCGGGTAATAAGCGGCAAAGTGCATTGGATTACCGGCGGACCAATACTCTGGCGTGGGTCCAAAACCGGGTGTTTTTGGACCTGTAGATAATATACGATGGAGGCGGATGAAAAATGAGGTGCAGTTCCGGAAATTGTTTTCTCCCAGCGCCATTTAAGCTGAACATGGAAAACGTTGGGTTTTATAATGGAGAAAACAATGTAATATCTTAGGTTCGATGTCCAAATCAGCAGTCGTGATTCAGCAGTCTCATGTTCAGCAGTCGCGATTCTGATCACAAGACCATCGAGGCAGTACAAAAGTAAAAAATATACCTAAAATAATAAATAGTGGAAAAACATCTGAGGAGGCTCTCGCTTGGCAGTTGGATCAAGGGCTTGATTCAGAAAGCAGTACTTCTGGACACGGCGCGTATCGTTAGGAGGTTCCTCTCTCAAGAGCCCTGACCACCGGCAGCTCGGACCCTGTTCCCGATGCTGGTGGGCTACTATTTTATGTATTTTTAAATGTTTTTTATATTACTTTGTACAGAAATATTTAAAAATGTAAATGATATGTTTAGAAATTAATAAAAGAAATGGTGGAAATATCTTCTTTCCCGAACAAACGGGTTTACATAAAGAGCTTCAGCTATTAGAATAATATTACACTAAAATAATACGATTTATCCGGAAACTCGTCGAACTCCAAACAATTTGATATTACGTATGAAGCCACAAGAACGCTTCCTATAACCGGGTTTGTTTAGAACAGATCCGGATATTCTAGAACTATTGCGTTCACCGGATATTAAACTCCTAGTACATTGAATACAGCGTCGTGGTTACTAAATGTGAAACAGATATTAGAAACTAGGAGTGGAGCGGCAAGGCATGATTTCCTTTTGTCTTCTTGTAAACACAATTGTATGAGAACTTTTCCAATAATTTTCTAGCTACAAGCTAATACTATTTTACACAACTAAAACACATTCGGCCGACTTCATCCGTATTTTCCAAATCATTGATTTAATCCCTAACTCGATCAGCTGATTGCGTTCGTCAACTATGTGCACGAGCCGACGTGATAGCGTTACAGGAGACCTGGCTGCTGCCCCACGATGTGCCCTTCCTAGCGACCATTGATGAAGACTTCGCGTACACTGGGAAATCAGCCGTGGACATCTCATCCGGTGTTCTGGTTGGTAGACCGTATGGTGGTGTGGCGCTGCTGTGGAGGAAGTCGTTATTTGCGTCGGTATCGGTTTTAAATTGTGCTAGTGATCGAATCGTGTGTATTAAAATAGCGCAGGGCGAACGGTCTTTGCTAATATTTAGTGTGTACATGCCCACTGACTGTGCCGAAAATCGTGCTGATTTTACGTGTTGTCTTAGTGAGATTATCTCGGTGATTGAGAGCAGTGAAGTGGAGTCGGTTTTTGTGTTGGGAGACTTTAACGCGCACCCAGGGACACGATTCTCACGTGAGTTACTTTTAACGTGTATTGATCAATCATGGTCTTGCATTGATACAGAACTTTTACCACGAGACTCGCATACTTTTACTAGCTCCGCCAATGGTTCCCTCCGCTGGCTAGATCACTGTGTTGTCACTGAGGCCGCCAGACATCTGGTGAATAATGCATCTATTTTGTACGGCGTTTACGTGTCGGACCATATTCCGTTATTAATAGAGTGTAACATTAATCTAATTAAACCTAAAGTTCTTGGATCCAATATTTCTTGTAACAAAGTTGTATGGGGAGATAGAGAGATACAGAACAGATAAATGAATATTTTGATTACTGTAATAGTAACTTAAAACATATAGATTTTCCGTCAGAATTTTGTAAATGTGCTGATAATATGTGTCACAAACGTGAGCATCGGGTGGTGATAGATAGCTTGTATAATAAATTAATTTGTATCTTGAAAAAGGGAGCTGAACTCACTCATGCTGGTTCTGTTAAAAAACACAATATAAGAAACTATGTAGTAGGGTGGAACAAACACGTTCGCGAGGCTCACCGTGATGCCCGACTGTGTTATCAAATGTGGCTGTTATACAACAAACCTACTTCTGGATCTGTGTATGAAAATATGTGTGCATCGCGAAATCTTTTTAAAACTAAATTGAAATACTGCCAAAACAATCAAGAGAAGATAAAAATGGATATGTTAGCATCTTGTCATGAAAGCAAACAATTTAATAAGTTTTGGAAATTAACGAATAAATTAAATCACAGACCGGGGATACCGGTGAGCGTCGCGGGCGTGAGCGGCCCCACAGATATAGCAAATGCTTTTCGAAAACATTTTAATGTAAACTCGCGGTTGTGTGGCTATAGCGAACCGTCAAATAGCGGCGCGGGGGTGGCCGTGGCCGGGGCTCCTCCTGTCAGGTTCTCCGCTAAAGAAGTCGCGAGATGTATACAGAACATGGTGAGGGGAAAGTCCCCCGGTCACGATGGCCTCAGCGTCGAACATCTTAAATACGCTGGGGTACACTTGCCGCGAGTGCTTGCTATGTTTTTTAACTTATGTCTGAGTCATAGTTACTTACCTGTAGAACTTAGCAATACAATCGTTGTGCCGGTAATAAAGAATAAGACGGGTGACGCCTCCGATATCTCCAACTATAGGCCTATATCGCTTGCCACTGTCTGTGCTAAGGTGTTGGATAGTCTGCTTGATAATATTCTAGCTAAGCATATTGATCTCGAGGATGGTCAGTTTGGTTTTAGACCAAACTTGTCAACGGATAGTGCAATTTTATGCCTTAAGCAGACTGTCCAATATTATACAGACAGAAAGACTCCTGTAATGGCATGTTTCCTGGATTTATCGAGGGCTTTCGACCTGGTCAATTACGACCTGCTCTGGCATAAGCTCACTCACGACACTACTGTCCCAGCTGATGTGATATCACTGTTTAGATATTGGTACAGTAGTCAAAAGAATATAGTTAAGTGGGTAGGCTCATATTCTGATATGTATGGGTTGGAGTGTGGGGTGAGGCAGGGGGGGTTGAGCTCCCCCCGTCTTTTTAACTTATACATAAACAAACTGATAGGTAGGCTCAGTAGCACTAAAATCGGTTGTTACGTAGACGGTGTTTGCGTGAACAACATCAGCTACGCTGATGATATGGTGCTGCTGAGCCCATCTATCGGTGCAATGAGAAGGCTTTTAAAAATTTGTGAAAGTTATGCGGTGGCTCATGGGCTCAAATACAATACCAATAAGAGTGAATGGTTGGTTTTTAAATCGGGTACTTTAACCTACGAACAGCTGCCTGAACTCTCACTCTCTGGTTCCCCTTTAGGTCGGGTATCGAAGTTTAAGTATTTGGGCCACTGGGTCACTGATGACTTGAAAGACAATGTAGACATAGACAGGGAGCGCAGGTCGCTGGCTGTACGTTGCAACATGCTGGCCCGCAGGTTTGCACGCTGTTCTGATTCGGTTAAGATAACGCTTTTTAAGGCCTTCTGCCAGTCGTTTTACACCTGCAGCCTGTGGACCAAGTATACCCAGCGGGCATACAGCGACCTGCGCGTACAGTACAATAACGCATTCAGGGTGCTCTTGGGGTTGCCCTGGCGATGTAGCGCGTCAGGGATGTTCGCGGATGCGTGTGTCGACGGGTTCGCCGCGATCATACGTAAGCGATGCGCATCCATGATGGCGCGCTTGCGCTCCTCCTCCTGTGGCATCCTGAATGTGTTTGCAGACCGGTGGGATTCTCCCCTCTTACGAAGGTGGGTAAGTGTGCAGACACCCTTATCCAAATAGACTGGTGTGCCATTGAACGAACAGTTCAATGGCACACTAGTTGTTTATTATAGGTAACTTTAAGGCAATACTAATATTAGGCTAAGTTGTACTACTAACAATATATGGATGTAAGTCTGAAATAAAATATTTGAATTGAATTGAAATCCAAAAATTAAAATACGCACAATTTACAATGAATTGAAATTTAACGTACCGTAACATACCGTGATTGTTTAAAATACATTGGTTGTAACATTATGTCATTTACACCGGTCGGTCGGTCGCAAATGTCAGAAGCACAAAGACCAAATAATTTTGGTAATGTTTAATAAAATATTGAAATGATAATTTTACACCATTATTTTAGACGATATAAAATATAAGAAACGATGGATGGACTGTGTGAAGGTTGATATGGCAAGAAAGGAGGTGTCTGATGAGATGACGAGTAATAGAGAAGTATGGAAAAAGAAGGCATGCTGCGCTGACCCCAGATAAATTGGGATAAGGGCAGGAGAATGGTAATATTTAATGATATGACTAGAAAGAGAGAAAGAGGGTGCATACTGAGATGATGGGTGACAAGCCATCTTAGTAACAAATGTATGGAAGATAATCAATAATCTTGACTCCTGTGCTAGGTGATGGACCTGTGTCACAAGAGCCAGTGCCCTCTCCAGAAGAAAGCATGGTATGCTCATCATACTCCTGCCCTTATCCTAATTTAATTGAGGTCGGCGCAGCATGACTTCTTCTTCCATACTTCTTTATTGGTCCTCATCTCAGTAGGTACATCCATTCTAGCCATATCATCTTTCACACACTCCATCCATCATTCCTATTTACCCAATTTTCTTCAAAAAGGAGAAGGTGCTCAATTCGGTTGTATTTTTTTCTTTTTTTTTGTCTTGTAAAACTGCAAAAGGGGTCAAAACTGTCCTCAGGACATGTTGACCATGTTTCCACTACAAAAACCGAAACTAACAATTTCAACCGCAGCAAATAAGAACTAATCTTTTGGAAAAAAAAGTTCAACACAAAATGGCATTCATTCATTTATTTTATGTTCAAATAAACGCCGATAACCATGGAGGCTGGGTTCCACTTAATAGGGATGACCCCAACTCCCAAGAGTGTCGTCCGACGTTTAAAGAGATTATAGACCGAGAATTTTCCAGGCTGTTGCTTACAACTTTGTCTATGCTTTTGACTGGCATTGAACTATTTGTAGTGATGGGGATTAAAATTGGAAATAGTAATAACATAACATACATAACATTACGCCTGTGATCCCCGAATGGTTGGGTAGAGCGCGGGTAAAAAATAGTACACCAACATTTCACCAGTTATGTTTAAGTCCCAAGTTATAGGGGGCGAGCCTATTGCCATCAACGGGGGACAATTGCAGACTCCGTGGCTGCTACTGAGAAATTCCTGATGGAAAACCCAATAACACTACGCCCGACCCGGGAATGGAACCCAGTACCTCAAGCTCAGCACCACTCGACCAACGAGGCAGTCAATAGTAATAGTAATGTATGACAATAATAATATCGGGATTAATGTCTGTCTGTTCGTCAGTCACACTTGATTTTCGCCTTAACAGAATGATATGATGACCTACCTCATAGGTCATCATATCATTCTGGTTCGTCTTTTCCCAACTGTGTTAGGATCGGCTTTCAGTTTAACTGGGGGCAGCTTGGAGCGACTGCCTATCTGCCCTCCACTACACAGTTACAAGATGCATCTTCGTGAGACTGGTGGTCAGGCTTTCAGGCGTATGACTTCCTGTTACGGCTGTCAAAGTTCTACAAATGACAGCCGGGACCAATGGCTTAGTGTTCGTTCCGCGGCACGGAAGCCCTTGATGAGATAAAATATGCAGCTCTAAAATACTATACACTCTGTACATGCATCAAACTAAGTAACTTTACGCAAAAAATATTGCTGAGAAACGACTTTTTTTTTGGGGTGAAAAATGTAACACACTCAAAACATTGTACTGATGGATGGATTGAATAGTACAGGTGTCGTGGAGGTGTTTAAAGTAAAAAACTTACATTATAAAAAAATTAAAATAAAAAATGTAAATTTTTAAACTTTGACCTCCAATATCTCAGTAACTAGAAGGTTCCCAGGTATGGTCTAGAACAAAAAAAATATCGCAATGACGGGGAGAACAAATACCTTTCGGCTTCGTTAAGGGTCTTGTAACACTCTTTATAAATAGTTTGATTTATTTTCGTTTTGAATACCAGTTTAATATTTTAGCAGTCTAATGTATCATGATTGTTTTGTTTTCAAACATTGTACGTTTAAATAGAATTCTAGCAAATTCCAATATGCAGTTATTTAATTAAAACACACACAAATTCTGAATACACCGCAAATTGCTGCAATGAAACTGGGATTTTAGTGGAAATCGGATTTCCACAGAATTCTGTTCAGTGACCCAATAGTGCTGTCAACCAGAATTAAGTAATTATGTAAACAAACCATGAGGGAATTTGTAATTGTTTTTATGTGGCTACATACTTAATCATTTTGTTTATGGAAAAATTTAATAGAAATTGGTATTGTCGAACTCGTAAGTGCTTTTTAACATGAAAGAGAAAATAAAATGTAAACCAAAATGAACGTTCTGTTGTAACAAGTTTCGTTTTTCGTTTCGTAGGAAGTCGACTTTTAGTTCCATTTTTAGGGTTCTGTAACCGAATGGCAAAAAACGGAACCCTTATAGATTCGTCATGCCTGTCTGTCTGTATGTCACAGCCACTTTATTCCGAAAATATTAGGACTACACAGTTGAAACTTGGTAGCCAGATGTATACTGTGAACCTCTTTACGAAAAATGAAACTGAAAATAAAAAAATATATCTTCAAACCTATACGTGCGTGGTGTCTATAGATAGGTCTTTAAATGAAAAATGTCATGAGGTTTCTAAAACCATTTTTTCTCAAAGTCAATTGTTTCAAAGATAGACATCCTCTAATTTCTAAAATAAGAGGAGGAAAATTCTGAAAAAATGCAGGATTGTAGAACGTAAAAAAAACTTTCAACGAAAATTGGTTTGAATAAGATTTGATGTTTATTTTTTGGGATATGGGACTTTTTCATCAAACTGCAGCAGTAACTTTGTTTTTCATTAACATACTATGAAAAAAAAAAATTAGTTTTGCTGTTGAATGTAATATAACAATACAACATAATTATGAATGAACCTTAAAAATATTTTTATTATATTGTTTGGTGCTTCGGAACCCTGTGTGCATGTGAGTACGACTCGCACTTGCCCGGTATTTTGAGTGTAATCAGTTTTTGTAAACATGTGACTGGCTCACTGGCAACACACAATGAAGCAATTACGGGCACAAAACTCGTATTCTATTAAAAAAAAAACAATATATTAGATTGTCTATTACAATTTTCCATTTTCAAAAATCGAGTCATGTCCGAATAATCCCGCCAATTTCGTTTTACAGACGTTTTACCGAGTGCCTTAGGAACAGTCCACACAGAGACGCGACGCGACGCGCGATGTTTCAAGAGGCCAGTCGTTTCAGGCTTCGCAGCATCGCGAGGCCGCGAGAAGGATCGTGATACCGTGTTACGTATTTGATTACTCTCTAAGGAATATGTACCTTTTTGCAGTGATATTGTATCACTAATCGCTACCACCGGCAAAGCATGGCTGAGTCGCGTAGCACTAAGCCGCGGGACGTAGATATTCGAATGCTCCCACTGAAATGTATAATACTACTTTGCGTAGTACCTACACAAAGTTCTAAATTGTATCGTTATATATGAAAAAGTGCGCGCCTCGTCGCGTCATTTCGCGTCTCAGTGTGAGTTAGCCCTTAGGCACGCGACACGCCCGGACGCGTGCCGGAATTGGGACGAGTTTGGCCCAGTCGGCTGGCAAACGAATCGGTCAGTGAATAAAATCCTATTTCACTGAGTTTTATCGTTTCGCTCGAAGTCAGGTGAATGGTGGGCGGGTCGCAGAAGTTTAACTTGGCTGTTTGTCTTCAATGGGGGCATCAGCTCTGTTCGGCTGTTTGATGAATGTTGCTAGTTCAGTTGACGTTACATGTTAGGTAGACTGTTTTTAGAAGCTTTTATTTTAGTTTTTGGTGTGTTTGGCTAGCTATTTTTAACAATGTTCCCTTGACGTAATATACTTTCAAGCCTGTAAGCGTCAAAGGGTGTATCTCATTCTATAATCATTCTCCCGCTCTTTTTCTAATTTATTTGAGGTCGGCGTAGCATGTGTTCTTCTTCCATTCTATTCATTTATTTATTTGAGAAAACATGTGCAACATAACAGACATATCCAAAAACAGTTAAAAAATAAACATTTACAGTAAGGAATGATAAAAAATATCAAATAATAAGAAAATCATCTATCGTGCTCTGACGGACCAGCACAAGAAAAAGTCATCTTTCGTCCGTCCTCTCACAGAAACATCTTGAGACAAGTAATGTCCATGTCAGTAGAGCATCCAACATTGCCAGGAATATACTTCTCTATTAGTCGTGGGGTTGGCTTCCAGTCTAACCGGAAGCAGCTGAATACCAGTATTTTACATGGAGCGACTGCCTATCTGACCTCCACAACCCAGTTAGTACTGGGTAATACGATACCCCTTGGTAAGACTGGCTGTCTGGTGGTTGGTTGGTCGTTGGTTGGTGGTTGGTGGTTGTACTCCTGCTACTAATGCTACACGATAAGTGTATAAGTATTACAGTGACGAAACTCCAAAAGTTGAACTACTGCCCTTTTTCGTTTTTCATAATGAAACCTGGTTGGACACTGAATTTTTATGGAATTCAATCGATACGTTTTCAGAATCGCTCGCGTTTCAATCACGAATATTATCGTTTTACTCAAAATGTCTGGTAATAAAGATTCCTGCGATTCTGAATCGAGATTGTTCATTACTAATTGAGTTTTTTTACGAGTTTGGAACATAACATAACATCACGCCTGTAATCCCCGAAGGGTTATGCAGAGGTGTACCTAATAGTACACCCACATTTCGCCAGTTATGTTTAAGTCCCATGTAATAGGGGACGACCCTATTACCATCAACCGGGCACCAACCCAGACTCCGGCTGCTACTGAGAAATTCCTGATGCAAAAACCCAATATCGCATTGCCCGACCTGGGAATCGAACCCAGGACCTCTTTTTCAGTAGTCGCGCTTGCGACCACTCAATCAATCAGAAACGTAGCTAATGACGGCTAACATAAATATTTAGAAAGCAAAACCGAAACCAAATAAATTGTGATCCTCCCTTATCCCAAATTATTTGGGGGCGGCGCAGCATGTCTTTATCAGAAGTATAAATTTTAAAAACGTGTTTACCTCCGGGCATAAAGAATGATACTTGGATACTTGGAAAATGATCAAACAACAAAAAACAATATGGTTTTTATGTCCACAATGGCAAGTAATTATCAAGCATTAAAATTAACTTAACATCACCCCTATAAATCCCAAACGGTTAGACAGAGGTGAATCTATAGTACATCCACATTTCGTCATTTATGTTTAAGTCTCATGTAATAGGTGTCGACCCTATTGCCATCAACCAGCCACAAACCCTGACTCCTGGGTCCTACAAAAAATTTGCGAATGAAAATATCCTAACACTTTGCATGGCCCAGAAATCGAACTCAATACCTCATGCAGAGCAATCATCATGTATCAATTTTACTCCAAAATTGGCGCCACAGCCTCAATTAAATTGGGCTTCAATGATGTAATACTAGCTGTGCCCCGCGACCTTACTTCTTACCTTACTTCCCTATTTGAATCGGATTTTGTTAACAATTTCAAAGGTTTTAATATTTTTGCACGTAACCCTAATTCTTTATTTTCCCAAGTTACTCCTTGTAACATCAGCTATTTTCCAGTAAAAATCCCGTCAAAATCGGTGCAGCCGTTTCGGAGATTAGCCGGAACAAACAGACAGACAGACAAACAAAAATTAAAAAAAATGTTTTTGTTAAAAGTATATACTTTCGTATGTATTTAGTAAAAAGCTGTTATTTTGAAATTACAAACAGACACTTCAATGTTATTTATTAGTATAGATCACATTTCTCCGTATCAGGAAATAAATATCCAGTGGTTAATAATTTACGTTCGTATGCCAATACCCTAATGACAGATTGTGTGAAACACGCAGACCGAACGATTTTACATGAATATTTATTAAATATTTGCATTGGCAAACTGTTTTTTCTATACTATGGATTCGATTATGGCGGAAATTAGTTTTTATGCTGTGGTAACATGTAGACAGGAAGTCTTTTAACATAGTAAAATGTATCTTTGCATGCAAAGAGAAT
Organism: Noctua pronuba; assembly: GCA_905220335.1. NCBI lineage: Eukaryota > Metazoa > Arthropoda > Insecta > Lepidoptera > Noctuidae > Noctua > Noctua pronuba. The sequence goes on from LR999913.1 coordinate 1,540,640, forward strand.
GGAAATTTCAAATTGATTACCACGCTTTTTGTCCAAGTCTTTTATTTATTTATTTTACTATTTATGTACACAGTGGACAACACAGGAAAATAACATTATTTATGAGTACATAGGTACTGCTTATTTCTTAAGAAATTTCTGCCAGCAGACCTGCAAAAGGAGAAATGAAAAAGAAATGTAGACAATAGTGTGTGTGAAAAGTTAATATGTTTATGTGCCTTACCTAACTTAACCTAAAATATTAATCTTTTCATGGATGTCCTAAGTCATGGCGTTCGAATTACCCTCATCATCATCCAAGCTTTATTTGTACCACTCTCCATGCAACAATTAAATAACTATTTCATAAATTCATGTCATTTTAAGTCAATTTTAACTTAGAGAGTTATATTGATGATTCTCATCATCTGACTAGCCTTCAGCTTCCAGTCTAACTAGTAGCACACATGGAGCGACTGCCTATCTGACCTCCAAAACCCAGTTAGTCCACAACCTACTGAGTACTGCGTGGTTGTTAGATTTTTGGGCCACTGTCAAAGATCTACTAGTGACAGCTGGGATGAACTGCTTAAAGTGCTTTCCGAGGCACGGAGGGAACTCGGTATGTAATGGCTGGTCACCCATCCACGGACTAACCTAGTCAAGCGCGGCTTAACCTAAAGATCGATCCCAAGCAACTGTTAGCCACGAGCTCCTCCTCCTCATATTGAGGATTCTACTGATTATAATTCTATAAATACTTGTTTATTCGGTCGCGTATCGTATTTTTATCATCAAACGGTATGTTACTGTGGATCACCAAAAGCTTTGACTCGGCCAAGTTTTATCCTCGTAATACGATTTTAATAATTTGATGAATAAACCAAAATCAAATGAAACGTGATGATAATCAGTGACCATTTATAATCAAACAAACTTTCGTTATAATAGCACTCATTTTCACGTTATTGCCGAAATTTTGCATAGTCGTGAAAATTAAGCGGTTATATTTCGTTTCACGAGTGGCCAATTTCACAATATTTATATTCCACAATGCTGACAAATTCAATAGAATATCATTTTAGCGAGCTTTTCCTGTTTCCGTTTCAGTGAAAATCAGATGGGTATAGATAAGTGAGGCTTTCAAAACATTTTGCATTCTTCTTTAACGTATGGTTAATGCCTAACCTGGTGTCAGGGTTTTTATGCCACCGATGGGACTGACTTGGCTTTACATGCCGTCGAAAAATATCTCTCAGGCATGTTTGTTTCCTCACGATGTTTTCCTTCACCGAAGCAAGTGATAATTATACAATACGCACATGAAACCGTCTTGGGTTCGAACTTGAGACCTATGACTTGGAAGTCCGACGGTCACACCACTAGGCTATCATAACTTTCAACGCAACTGACGTGGACTTTTCGTTAACTTACATCAACCCAATAGTACTTATTATAGTGGAATCGTTTTATATTTGAAAAACAATTGAATGTGAATTTGTACCAAAAACTCGCAATTTTAAACGATAGCTATCGCGACCCAAACTAACTCGGGCTGAATATCATATCGCGCCCATATCATAAATATCATAATACACAGGTCCTGTATTCGACTTTTTTTTACGTATATTTATTATTTTGATAATATTACATACCTATGCCATTTTTTGCTAAAATAGCATGTTCCATCTAAGACAGCTGGTGGATCTTTAATTCAGGATCCTCCTACCTCAGACAACTTTCTCTATTTAACCATTGTCTGTAATTTCATGTCGAGATAAATAAAGATTTATCACCATCAGCTTACAGCAGTCCACTGCTGGTCATAGGCCTCTTCATTCGCACGCCACTCAACTCGATTCCCGGCAGCTCTCATCCAGTTGCTACCACCCACCCTGCGAAGATCGTCGCTCCACCGAGCCTGAGGCCGCGGTCTTCATTCAAGAACATGTCTACTCCAACGGTCATCGGTTCTACGGCTAATATGGCCGGTCCATTGCCACTTCAGCTTACTTATTCTGCGAGCTATGTCGACAACTCCGGTTCTCTGTCGGATCATCTCGTTCGGCCCAATGGACTTAAAATAACCAAGTTAAGCGCTTATTAAGTTCTTGTGTAGGTAGTACGTGGGACGTTCTCACGACCCGATTTTGTTTTGATCGACATTAAAGGCGACCTTTTCGATATGACGTCAACGAAATAGGCTGTATAATGAGACAGAATCAACAGACAGATTTAAACAAGTACTTGTGAGCTCTCGTCCCGGGAGAGCTCTGCAATCGGCTTGTGTTTCACCACGTGGACCCAGTATGGTGTAGTGCATGTCTTCGAAATTTGTTCCTTGGACTTGCCGACATCTTAGTGTTAGCGTACTGTGATTTTGATGAAATAAATTACACAATGTATTGGCTGTCTGGTAAGAATTGGGTGCGTGAGGATCTGGGCCGAGTATGGCGTGTAGTGGAGAAGAAAGACCTGCATACAGCACTTAGTGGATAAGTGAAGAAGAAGTAAGTGCCGATCTGGGTTGCATCTTCTGGTCTGGGTGTCATCGCTACTATTGGACCACCACTGCTCTCAATGGCTTGTGTAGTTTTATGCGAATTAGAAATAACCTTACAAATACAACATACATTCACGCTGTTTCCTGTGGGGGTACGCAGAAACTACAAAACTCCGCCTTATAAAATCCGACCGTACACTTTCTGCTTGGTCCATGTTCATATACGGGCGACGGCTGCAAGTACCTCCTGATCTTTCCTAAGAACATCACCAATTAGGTCAGAGTTATTATAAAAAACCGGCCAAGTGCGAGTCGGACTCAAGCATGAAGGGTTCCATACCATCTTAGTAGGGTAAAAATTAAAATAAATTAAAAAACACTTTTAATTATTTTTTGTTATTTCTTGGTATAGCGGCAGAAACAGAAATACATATTCAAATAAAATTCATTATGAATTTCAACTGCCTACCTGTTAAGCATCATGAGATACAGCCCGCTGACAGACAGACGGACGGACAGCGGAAGCTTTGTACCGAATAGGGTCCCGTTGGTTAGTCTTCAGGTACGGAACCCTTAAAATCACACTTCCTCCCTACAAACGCAGCAGTGACCATGTCCCTATATCCAGCAATCTGTCCCGGCTATTGGCAGCGCATAAATACGGGGGGCTGGCAGTAATCCAGGCCATCCATCACGCGGACCGTGTCACGGATAGCCGGGTAAAGCACACTTCCGGGTATTCAGTTACCCGGGTATACTGCGGGATATTAATTGGTTTTAATTAGTGGGGTTTTTTGTCGCGGTCGTAATTTATTTGAAAGTTATAAGGTAGGTATTTGGGTTTGTATGTAGGTGTTGTTCTTACTTCATCATCTGCCTAGCCTTTTCCCAACTGTGTTGGGGTCGGCTTCCAGTCTAACCGGATGCAGCTGAATACTCGTATTTTATATGGAGCTTCTGCCTATCTGACCTCCACAACCTTGATAGTAATGGGTAACGTGCATTCCGAGGCACGAAGGAAACTCGGTATGTAATGGGCGGTCACCAATCCACCAACCAACCTGGGCAAACGTGGCTTAACCTGAAGATGGACCCGAGCGGCTGTTATATTTTCTTCCGTGCCTCGGAAAGCGCGTTAAGCCAATGGTACCGGCTGTCATTTATAGATCTTTGACAGTCGTTACAGGTAGTCAGTGGCGCGAAAGTCTGACAACCATTCTTACCAAGGGGTATCGTATTACTCGTCAGAGAAGTAATCGCTAAAATGCTGATGGTATTTAGCTGCGTCTGGCGGGCCCAGAAGTCGACCTCAAGATAATTGGGCAAAGGCTAGGCAGATGATTTACTTTCTTTAAACCCACAAGAAACTAATCCTTCAAAAAGCTATTGGCTAGTTCTTGTCCAAATCTTTCCTCCTAGTCACATTGCATAATAACTGTGACGATAGTCTATATCCAGCCATCAAATTAAATTCAAAAAGCAATCACCAAGTCTCCTATTTTGTATTCACACTACCATACAAGCCCATGCAGGTAGGTACATCAAAATCACTCACAAAAGCCGATCTTTTAATTTATCAATCCACGCCCGTTTTATTGCAGTTTTTGTTGTGAAAATGCCATCAATTCCCGTCGGCCGGACTATACATAGGAGTGCTATACGGGTGATTTGTCAATCAAGCTGCACTATAGATACGTGAGTTCCGATATCTGACATCCGGTGAAGTGGAACCGGTTTTTTAATTACTTTGGAAGTAATAAACTGTCTGCCTCGTAACATACTGGTATTCGGCTGCATCCGGTAAGATTGGAAGTCGACCCTTAATTGGGAAAAGGCTTGGCAGATGATGATGATGATGATGAACGGCTTGCCTTGTTAGTCTGGTTTGCGCAAGAGCTAATGGTGATCATGACATCTTGGATTTGAATACTAGGTCGGCGTTTTATTGAGATTTTTTCCGTCAAGAATTTCAGTGGGTAATCTGGAATTGTGCCCGGTTAATGACAATAGGCTCGCCCCTTATCACATGGGACTTTAACAAACTAACGGAACTGTAGATACACTTCTGCCTAAATTTTATTGCTGTTACGTGAATATCTCAGTATACGATCTGAAGTCTAAATTAGTATATTAGTTTAGTGTATTAGAATCCAGCTTTAATTTTTCTTTATCGTGTGGTTAGTGCCTAACCTATTGTCAGAGTTTTTATGATTCTCATGGGTCTGATTTGGCTTTACATGCCGTTGAGAAATATCTCTCAGGCATGCTGGTTTTCTCACAATGTTTTTCTTCACCGAAGCAAGTGATAATTATTCAATTAAGTTTTGGGTCCATTTAATAACTACTTCATGAAAAAGTCATAAAATGGGGTTAAATGAACTTAGAGGGTTGTATTGATGATTTTAATAATGGTAATTATGTAACTACTACTACTAATGGATCCGACTGTGTGAAGTATGATATGGCTAGAAAGAAGGTGACTGCTGAGATGACGAGTAATAGAGAAGTATGGAAGAATAAGTTAGGATAAGGGCAGGAGAATGATGATGATTAATTCTGTTTTTCATCTACATACAACCTGACACTGATTGCAAATTGCAAAAAACACAAGAAAATTTGAAAAAAAAAAAAGATTTCCGATTAGTTTAAAAATCAACGGAAGTATACCTAATGAGCATTTTACCTGAAGAAGTTTCAACCTCACTCAGTCTAGTAAAACTTGAACAGCACAGGTTAACATTTCATAAGGCAACGGGTCGTATGTCTAATTCCTTTAAGACTCCCCTTTCAAAGTGAGGAAGTGAGGATCCACCAGTCACTGTTCCAGGAAAGCCTGTAATTATTTCCGACATTTAAATTCTGTGAGAGTTTTAAGAGCTAAGTGTTTAATTTCATTGTTAAGTTGTTGTTTATTAAGAATTCTGAATACATCCTTACTAATATTATAAATGCGAAAGTAAGTTTGTTTGTTACCTTTTCATGCCTAAACCAGTGAACCGAGCATCCTGAATTTTTTCACGAACGTTGTTAAGTGTACAGTACAACAGTACTACAGTACAGTAAAAGTACTGTTCTCGAGGAAAACAACAATAACGTTCGTATGAAAATAGATGGCACAACATGTCTTTCGAATCACGATTGAATTATATTATTACAAGTAGAGTACAACCCGAATTGATTGTCAAATTCTAAATTAACGCAAGCGAAGCCGCGGGCAAAAGCTAGTGGGTTATAAGCTTGGGAATCAATCTTAACTACGTTTAGCACTGACGCTTGCAACAACTAACAACAAACATCATTAAAATTTGATCAGTCGTTTTTGAGCTATGTAGGTACATATAGCTTAACGACACGCATCCCCGAAGAGTTAGGAAGCGGTGTACCTAATAGTACAACCACATTTCGCGAGTTATTTTTAAGTTCCGTATAATAGAGGGCGAGCCTATTACCATCAACCGGGACCAAATCCAGACTCCGTGGCTGCTGCTGAGAAATTCCTGATGAAAAACCCCCTGACACTTTACCCGACCCGGGAACCGAACCCAGAACCTCATTTTCAGCAGTCGCGCCTGCGACCCCTAGACCAACGAGGCAGTCTATCATAGAGATTGACTGTAAAACACAACACTCCTCCTTTTTATAGTCAAAAAGACTTCCCACCTGCACCAAACAAAGTTAAAATACCCAGTTTCCATGAAGTAAACCAAACTCATCATCCTAGCCTAGCCTTTCCCCAACTACATTGGGGTCGGCTTCTAGTCTTACCGGATGAAGCTGAATAGCAGTATTTTACATGGAGCGATTGCCTATCTGACCTCCACAACCCAGTTAGTACTGGGTAATACGATATCCCTTGGTAATACAGGTTGTCAGACTTTTTGGGACACCCGTGACCAACGGCTTAACGTGCTTTCCGAGGCACGGAGGAAACTCGGTATGTAATGGGTGGTTACCCATCCACAGACCAACCTAGGCAAGTACGGCTTAACCTAAAGATCGACCCGAGCGGCTGTTATTATTTAGCCACGAGCTCCTCTAAAGTAGAAGTAAACTAAACTAACTGCACAATATATCAGTTTCATTAGCTAAGCCGTTCAACAGTAACTTGGTCTCGCTAGGAGAGAGGTCAAGTTTTGAATCAAAGTATCTATAAGCTTCAGTCGGAGTATACCGAGCGAGCCTGCATTGATACTTTTTGCACGGCATTTCTGTTTGCGATGCTAGTATACAGGGTGCAAACTTTCAGTGGGGCAATAAGGGGAACTTATCAAACTTAACCGTTGCAGCTATACGAAAATGGTCTTAAACCTCAGGTCGTTAGGTCTGGCCATTTTCTTGGTAACTGTATTTTTTTTAAATCTGTGAATGGCGATCAAATTGTCACGAAAAATTATGGATAGTCTTCCAAGACCATTTTTGTGTATCTGCAACGGTTAACGGAGTTCCCCTTACTGCCTCGCTGAAAGTTTCCATCCTGTATAGGTTTTTCTATTAAAAAGGTGTTAAGTAAACTATCATACATACAAACGTACGACGAATACAAATTGCTGCGTCAGTGCTTCTACGTACACAATGGGTCTCAATTTTATTTATTTCGTATTTATTTTCTTCATAGAACGAGTCGGAAAAGACATGTTATCGAAATTGGATGGGGTGTTTGTCCGCCACTTCTTCTACCCAGCTTAAACACTAGGAAGTCAAGAAGGGTGGGTTTTGGCGGACTGTCTTGTGTAATTGACGTTCAAAAAGTCTTATTTTCAATCTAGTTTGAATAAATGACCTGATTAGTGGCGGTACTTTCATACAAGCCTAAAAGCTTGGCTTGCCCTTATAACCTACTTCCCTTCGTGATGATTTTGAGTTTTGATAGGTAGCCGTTTTTACAATATGGTGACTGGAGAGTGATACAAGGTGGTTTTCGCTGAAAACTTTCAGAAAAAACTACCAAGATTAGTTCTAGTCAGGCTACCCTTTGACTACAGTAGACACCTAGGCACAGCCTAAAGGCAGGAATCGGCTTCTTAGGAGCCTTCGGGCCCCCTTACCCTACCTTTTCATTTGTTGCAAGAAACCCTCACAGACTGCAACAAACAAAGCCCACATTTACTTACCACAACATGTTCATTAGCTAAACCGTTCAACAGTAACTTGTTCACTCCATTAATTCGGAGCGCAACTTCACAATCAAAGTATCCATTAGCCTCGGTCGGAGTACACCGTGCAAGTTGTGGGGCACGTAGTTCATGCATGCAACAGTGTGGAAACTATGTAGACTAGACTAGCAATGTATTGTGGAGTTAGATAGTCTATTATATGTCTAGATTGTATGAAGCTTACTGCTAGAAACACAAACCAGTATGATGGATTTCTAAACAAATAATACTGACTGAGGTCCTGGGTTCGATTCTCGGGTCGGGCAAAATGTTATTGGGTTTTTCCATCTGGATTTTCTCAGTAGCAGCCACGGAGTCTTAATCTGTGCCCGGTCGATAGCAATAGGCTCGCCCCCTATTACGTGGGACTTAAACATAACTGGCGAAATGTGGGTGTACTTGTTAGTTCGCTTAAGCCTTCGGGAATTACAAAGCGTGATGTAAACAAATATAATTAAAAGCTATTTACCTCAAGTAATTAGCGAGAAGAGGCGCAACAACGAGGGAAGTGGAAGGAATGGGGGAGGCTTTGCCCAAGAGTGGGACAGTACGGACTATCAAAAAAAAAAAAAACTCATCATCTGCCTAGCCTTTTTCCAACTACGCTAGGGTACGCCGTATAGTGGTTTCAAAATATTGGCATCGTGCTACCGATTACTTGAAAGTACAAAAAAGTAGTCATAATGCAAAAGTAGGCATCGTGCTACGAAATCTTCCAGTCTAACCGGATGCAGCTGAATACCAGTATTTTACATGGAGCGTTTGCCTATCTGACCTGCACAACCCGGTTAGTACTAGGTAATACGATACCCCTTGATAAGACTGGTTGTCAGACTTTCGGGCCTCTGACTAGCTGTAACAACTGTCAATGATCTACAATTGACAGCCGGGACCAATGGCTTAACGTGCTTTCCGAGGCAACGAAGAAACTTGGTATGTAATTGGCGGTCACCCATTCACGGACCAACCTAAAGATCAATCCGAGCGGCTGTTATTATTTAGCTACGAGCTCCTCAAAATCTTCAAAACCCATGGGATTCAAATAGTGACGTTTAAATTAATTATAGAACGGAAAGGGATATATTTACGTAAAGGCATCTCCAAAACTCCTGGTATTGTTTTGACCTTTGAAATGCCTTTGGGTATGAAATCTCACCCACACAAATGTAAACTAAACACAGCAATATTAATAGCTATTAGCTAAGGAAGTTGTTGTTTCTGCACCCACTCTGGAAGCGGAAATACGACCTGAAAACTGTTTCTTGTTTAACCTATGTAACTAATACTGTTAGCCCCGTCATACTGCTGTACAAAGGCCTCTCCCCACGACTTGCAGTTTTTTGATCCAGGTCTATTGAGAACCACTGGTCGTTAATACTGTCCAGCTCATCCAGCTATCTTCTACGAAGACGGAGGTTTCTGGCTATGCGTTAACCTAACTACTTATACATAATTATATTACGTAGATACTAATACACTGCTATCGTGCATTCATCTAGCAAAATTTAGCGTTTAGCAAGTTTTTTATAACGCGTGCATTTCTCCTTAGTCATAGACGTGTACTAACTTCTTTACTAAAAAGCATTTACTAAAAAGTGGGCACCTGTAATAAAACTCTGGCTGCTATTCAGAACTTCTCCAGTATACAATTCTGTTAATCAAAGTAACGAACTTTAAATTGACGGTAGCAATGGGCTATTACAAGACCAGAGATGCTTTTACGAACACAAGCTAAAAGGCAAGCTTCACTAAAGCAGCATTTAGCTCTTCATATTACAGCCATTACGCGAATGCATACCGCATGTTGTGGCCGCAAATATCCGCTCATATCCGAATATATTCGGATATACAGGGTGGGTAAAAATCGTGGATCAAACGAAATAGGGCGCTAGTTGGGGTTATTTGGAGTAAAAAATATTTCTGTGGCAGAGTCTTAACTTGATCTCCTTATAAGTTATGACTACTTGAGTGTTTTTTAAGAAAATACCATTTTTTTTTACTAAATAGGCAATCGGTTGTGTTCAGTTGCTTCTAGGAAATGTATCATCTCTATAAAAGTGCTCTTATGAAGTATGTGCTTTTATTTAATATCTTTTTAGTCTCACGAAAAATTATTTGTTACTTCAGAACCTCACTGAAATATAAAATTACAACCAAAAAATTACCCTGATAACCCCAACTATCACCCTGTTTCGTTTGATCCACGATTTTTCACCCACCTTGTATATCCGAAATATCCGCAATTCGTAAACTCGTATATACACGCCCGGCTTGCTAATTGATTTTAATTTAATTCGAAGCAGCGATTTTTTAAACGTTGCAAAATGTTTTACCCCGATACGAACTAAATGGAAACGTTGCATGTATCGACATGGATTAACAAGATTAATTACATTGCTGTATTACATTGCAGTTTTTATACCTACCGTTTACATCAGATAGATGTAAAGAGATTTAAAATGCTATGGAGAGGATGGTTGGAGAAATAACATAAGCATGTCAGAACCGGTCATTGGTACGGGCATAAAATGAATCGGAAGCGTACCTATGTGCAGTGGTGACATCACGCGACCAGTCTACCCACAACACAGCGGGCTGCTACAGAGCCCTGATGTCCAGCTCGAGGCGAGGGCGACAGTCAGCGTCTGATCGCGGCGGATTTGAGACGTCTTGGAACTGTAGCCGGTTCATTGTGTAGTAATTCGTTAGTTTTGCTAGAAACAGTGTATCGCACCTAGTGTGTTTTCATAGCACGTCTCCATCGTCTGCCCACATGATGTACGAGCCTAACGGAATAAATCCAGACATATCCGACAAGCATAACATAACATCACATTTGTAATGATCGAAGAGTTAAGCAGAGGCGTAACCTATACAGTATACCCACATTTTCTTTATTTTAAGAAGAATACTCCACGGTAGTCCGTGAAATTCAAATTTTCTTAGGTTTTTTGCAATTTGCTGGTCAGCCAGTGTCCTCTGTATCATCTTCCTGCCCTTATATGATTCGCGACCGTAACACGTATGTAGTTACAGAATTATAATAATTAAAATCATCAATACAATCCTCTAAGTTCATTTAATCCTATTCAACATAAACTTCATGAAAAATTCATAGAATTGGCGCCTAGGACTGTCAGGATCATTAAGATAGATCAAAGCCACCACGAGTAGCGACTTAAATGACCCTCTACCTGTCAGCCCTGCTACCACCTTGGTTACTATCTAACTCCCGAAATTATTAATGTATCTCTACTCCGATCTTTACTGCTAATAATTCAACTTGGTTATCCCAATGTTAAACAGATCCGATAGGGGTTTTGACACGCGCCAACTGTCATGTCCTATCTCTAATCTATGATCTGACCTCTCACAAATGCAAGATGGCAGACTCAATTCATGGATTGATAATGTAACATTGGGAAGGTTTACTCAAAATATGGATTGAAATGTCAAAAAGAGCGTGTGGCGCATCACTTCTGTCATAGGTGGCCTGTCAAATTTGACAGTTGCTAAACGTCACTTGTGTCTTGTGCGAGTAAACGATGACGTTCCCTGACATGCTTGTTTTGCACGAAAAATATTGCCAATACCGTCTCTAGCAGCGACTGTTAGGGGTATCCGCGCTCCGTGTGAATGATTAATAGAAATAGAAAATTGTGTATTATCCAGGTAATAATTAAGCAGGTACAAATTATTCACAAGAGACAAATAGTAATGTCATACGGCAGTTTTGTTATTGTGATAAAAGTGAATGAGTAATAATAAAAATGTTTCTTTGGGAAAGTTGTTTGTTATCACGAGTACAATCACGTGTTTAAGCATCGGTCATTATGTACCAGTCACCCTATATACAGCATATGTATAGGTAGTTATTAGTATCTTAACTAGTCGATACAATATCGACACATTCTTCAAAATTAAGCAAACACTATGGTCATTACTACGAACAATACATTGAACATTGTCTACGTAGCCATTATTAATGCTTACACAGGTTACGCGTTCATTGAACGGTTGATGATGGACCGATAAATAGACCAGTTTGGATACTTACTACAGTGTTACGCATTTCCCAACCTAACACAATGCCTGAATTCCATAAACTGGCAGACAGAGGTGTTTAAGAAGATCCACACATTTTGCCAGATGATATCATATGAGTCCCATTTTCAGGGTTCCATAGTCAACATGGAAAGGAACCCTTATAGTTTCGCCATGTCTGTCCGCAGCTTAGCTCAAAGACTCTTAGTACTAGAAAGCTGTAATTTGGCATGAATATACAGATTAGTTACGCCGACGAAGTGGTAAAATAAAATCTCAAGAAGTATTTTTTTAGGCTATCTCCTGTACTTACACGTAAGGTGGTAAGGTAATGTAAGTACATTAGTATATTGGGGTCGGCTACCAGTCTCACCGGATGCAGCTGAATACCAGTATTTTACATGGAGCGACTGCCTATCTGAGCTCCACAACCCAGTTAGTACTGGGTAATACGATACCCCTTGGTAAGACTGGTTGTCAGAGTTTTTGGGGCACTGACTACCTAACGACTGTCAGAGATCTACAAATGACACCCGGGACCAACGACTTAACGTGCTTTCCGAGGCACGGACTACTTAACCTGACCTAAACCCACTATAATAACATTACTAAGACGCTGTCTCTACACAAGAACGGTTTAATATCGCCAACGACACGACACGGAAGCCAAGCAAAATCAAAATTGGTAATCGCGGGCATCGGACGGGCGAGCACAGGGTGCCTCATAAGTTTTAGCTGCATCCATATTTTAGCTTCGTTGGTAGGGAAATAAGGAATATTCCAATTTTCAGAGCAGCTGCATTATGCCCTGACACTTATGTCTATAAAGTATGGTGACTGTGGTGCCAGTTTGGTGCCAGTAAAAGCAATTTTAAGCCTTTTACAAACGCCATTTTAAAGTGTGTTTATAGCTGTTGTATCGACCGATTAAAACTAATGATGCCTTTTCGATGGTAAGAAATATACATGTGTTATACATAGATTTTGAATAAATGTTCTATATGACAAATCTAATATTTAAAATCCGAAAACAAAATTAGCTATTCCAATTTTTTTATGAAAATTGTCACTGATTTTCTAATACAAGTAGGCATCAGTGGCGAAGGTTCCATAAAACTCTATTCCTACCGGCTTCCCTTTGAAAATAGGCACGATCAGTATTCCATAGACAAATTATAAAATCACATTAAAGATAATTTATATACTCCGGCTTACCTCTTAAAAAAATAACCCTTCGCTACTGGTATTAGTGGCCTAAAAAAAATTCAGACGAATTGATAACCTCCTCCTTTTGGAAGTCGGTTAAAAAGAGTAAAAATCGTTTAAAAGCGTCTCATATTTGGCAACGACTTTCAACGGAATCGACCTTAGGTTTGCAATAACTTAGAACCTGGTGGAAGTGACACCGACGCACAAACGGTTACGATGTGTTCAGTACCTACGTCATACTGAACCCCCCACATAGAAATTTTTCATCGGTAAATTAAAAAGGAATCAGCTATTCCATATATTTTGACCGTGTAGTGCATCGATGTACCTTGCACCCTGTATACATATGTCAATCCCTAACATGATTACGCAACAAAATAATATTTGTATTGCCTACAGGTATCTGTTCTGGGTCTGGCTATTTGTGTATGTGAGTTTAAATGTTTGTAAAACTCACCCACGATACAGGAGGAATTCCTAGTGTTGGGCAACGTTGTTAAAAAAAAAGAAGATGATCATACGCCAATGGTCGTCTAATATATTTTTGACTTTTTCATCATACAACATCGTCACACATCGTTCACCGTTTCACATCGTCTGTGATAGAATGTAATTTTAGGTTTTCTTAAATCCTCTTTTCTTGTCCAGGCGGTTTTCCTTTGGAATGCGCTCAGAATAAAAAATATTCGCTCAGTAAGAAGTTGGCAGTCTCGTCTCACAATTAATTTGTAGGTTTTCTTCATCTATGTATTATTATATCTCTTTACTTTGTATGTATGTATTATTTTTCGTTTATTCATTTTTCTTACTTACTAGTTACATTTTTAAATATTTTTATCAACAAAAATTATATAAAAAACATTTAAAAATATAAAAAATAGTAGGCCACCAGCACTGGGAACAGGGTTCGAGCTGCCGGTGGTCAGGGCTCTTGAGACAGGAAGCTCCTTACAATACGCGCCGTGTCCAAGAGTACCGCTTTCTGAATCAAGCCCTAGATCCAGCTGCCAAGCGCGAGCCTCCTCAGGTGTTGGTCGAGGCTCTTGGCAATTAAGCCATTGGCAGACACGACTATCGGCACAATGACTGCTGTACTCACGTCCCACATGTCGTCAACCTCGCGAGCCAGATCTAGATATTTGAATTGTTTATCTTTCTCTGCTTTCACGAGGTTCTCGTCATGCGGGACCGTTATATCAACAATCATTGCGCGACGCTCCAATCGATCTATCACCACAATGTCAGGTTTATTGGCAACAATAGTCCTGTCAGTGATGATAGATCGATCCCAGTACAACGTGACATTACCATTATCGAGAACTGGGTCGGGCGCATACTTATAGTATGGCACTTCTGATTCCACAAGGTTGTACTTCAAAGCAAGTTGCTGGTGGATAATCCTGGCAACGAGGTTGTGTCTATGCAAGTACTCTCCGTTAGCCAGACGAGAACACCCAGAAATAACGTGTCGGATCGATTCTCCCGGACGGTGGCATGCCCGACATATGTCAACCGTGCCATCCTTCACAGTGTATTTCCGGTAGTTATTCGTCATCATAACTTCGTCCATTATTGCACAGACAAAACCTTCGGTTTCCCCGAAGAGGTCACCGAAACGCAGCCAGGATACGGACGCTAAGAAGTCTACATCGGGCCCATGTAGTGCCCGGTAAAAGCGTCCGTGAAGCTCCTTGCTCTGCCATACCTCCTTGCGGTCATTAGTGACTAATACTTTAGGTTTGCGCCAGTTCTCGTTAGCCAGGGAGAGCGGGGTAAGGCCCTTATCCACTGAGACCACATCTCGGTGCATCCCCACGTCGGCTTCTAGGAAGTATTCCCTGAGACTGCATACCTCACGGTTGTGCAGGGTCTTAGCATTTAAGAAGCCACGACCCCCGCACTTCCGTGGGATATACAGTCTCATCACCGACGACCGTGGGTGATGCATCCGATTTGCGGTCAGTAGTGCACGGACCCTCCTATCCACGGCATCAAGTTCTGTCTGAGTCCATTTGAGTATGCCGAAAGAATACATCAAAACCGGCATGACCCAACCGTTGAAGGCGCGCACCTTGTTTCCGCCTGATAAAAGACTGCCTAGCACCTTATTCAGGCGGCCAAAGAAGCGCTCCCTCAACGATTGTTTCATGTCGGCAGTATTGATACCTAATGCTTCCGACATACCCAAATATTTCTAGGTTTCTGTTGAGGTGAGGGATCTAAGGTGTATGGAATCCGAGAGTTGCGTTCCCACGGATTCCATAATCTCCCCTCGCTTCACATGCATGACTGCACATTTGTCCACACCAAATTCCATCCTGATGGCGCTACTGAAAGTTTCCGTTACCTTCAGTAGCTTCATCAGTTGCAAATTGTTGAGGGCAAAGAGTTTCAGATCATCCATGTAAAGAAGGTGAGATATGACCTGACCACCTCTCCTCAACCGATAGCCTAGACCTGAACCCTCCAGCAGTGTGCTGAGAGGGTTCAAGGCTAGACAAAACCATAACGGACTCAGACTATCACCCTGGAATATGCCACGCTCGATCCTTATCGGTTCGCTGTTCCTCTGGATCTGTCGACATCCTGGATAGCGAAGGACTGTTCTCCAGTGCCTCATACATGACATCAGGAAGGTACGCAGAGTTGTATCAACTTTATACAACTCCAGCACCCTCATGAGCCAGGTATGAGGCACCGAATCATAGGCCTTCTTATAATCTATCCAACATGTGGACAGATCCTTTCGAGAGCGGCGAACCTGTTGGCTAATGGCCATATCAATGAGGAGTAGCTCCTTAGTACCGCGGGACCCGTTCCTACATCCATTCTGAGAGGCAGACATGATAGAATTGCTTTCAATGTGTTGGTTAATTTTAGCTCTCAAAATGGATGTAAGAACTTTATAGACCGTTGGTAGACAAGTGATTGGTCTATAATTTTTGGGTTCCGCAGTACTGCCTGATTTATGGAGCAGGTGGGTAATTCCTGTCGTTAAGAACTGGGGCAGCGACCCTGACTCTAAGGCTAATTGAAACTGGGACGCCAAGCAAACGTGCGATCTTTGGAACCACTTGATCCAGAAGTTGTGCAGTCCGTCCGGCCCTGGAGATTTCCAGTTAGGCAACGGACGGACTGCACACGCTACGTCTTGGGGGCTGATGATGATTGCCCCCATTTCCTGTATAGGATCACACGCTTGTTCAACCTCCCGGGTCCAATCGCCCTCAGTGTGACTGACAGACACCGACCAGATGCTGCGCCAGAACAAACACATGGCGTCATCACCCGGTAGACGCGTGTCAGTGACACCTTGGTCCGGTCGTTCCCAAGCCCTATATACCCACCTTTCATCGCTTTGGAATGTGCGATTCTGAGTATATCGCTCCACTCGCCGCTTGTACCGACGAATACGGCTTGCCCATGCACAGATCTTCTGCTTCAGGAAGTCGATACGCTCTGTGACGCGGGCCAAGTAGTCTCGAAAAGTAATATCAATTCCCGAAAACGCCCGCCTCACAAAGCGCATCACTCTAGGTCGAGTATTGCCCTCCCTGAAGCAGATTAACTTGCCGATGAGTGCTCTAGCCTCACCGATACGTCGCTCAATCCTGCACTGCCAAGCTGGAACAGCTAATTTTGGTCGTGTAGCTCTGTCGTTGTTGGGAAATTTGACGTGAGCTACACGACATGCCGCTACAGCTCCACAGTACAACATTGAGTGGGTATCGGTGAGGTCTTTGCTACTGTCAAAGTAGTTTGGCAGCTGCGAATCTAGAGCACACATCAGCGCCTTGTTTTTCTTGTGCATAGGCAAACGAGGTAGACGTGGTCTAAGTTCAGGCGGTGTGGAACGGTATTCCCGGAATGCACCCTCCAAAGCGCTCCTCAATTGTGCGTTGCACTGGGTACTCACGGATATAACTTCGCTATCATCCTCTTCACCACCGTGGTCGGATCGCGGCGAAGTACTGGTAGCACTTTGCAACAGCCCCGCGATCATTGGTGAAGCAGGCGTAACTGGGTTACTCCGTGATTCGGAGCGTAGTCGATCAAGTACGGTGTCATCCAACATATGATTACGCTGGATGACCCGCACCTGATCCGACAGTCGTTGCGCCGACACGCTGACAGTTGGCTCAAGCACCTGGAACAGAGAGAGCATCCGACCACGGTACGCAGTCAAGTTACTTCCCCCCTCAGTAGCCCCATAATATGCGCGCATGACTTGTTCATTAATGGACTGAGTCCATCGCATGCGCGACACATTTCCACCGGCAGCGGGGACCCTGTTTGGGGCCTGTTGGCCTCGAGGTCCCAAGCCGTCGACGGCGGGGAGAAAAACTCGTCGCTCGAGCTCGACGCAACTGCAGCGACCGGTGACAAGGTGCTCACGGATGTGGCGCGTCCCGGCGGCTGCGAGGCGGAGCTGAGCGACGAGCCCGGAGATGGTGGGTGTGCCAGTTGTTTGGTCCGGAGTCTGGTCAGCATCTTAAGACGTTTTATGACATAGTTTTTCTATTTTCATCTTCGGTACATTCCTGTTGTTTTTCATATAATTTTGATTATGTTTTTTTTTTCTTCTCATTATTTCGTTATATTGCTCAGTTTTCTTCGGGTAATGTGGTAAAATATTATATTAAATTGGTTTGATGAAAATTTTTAGTCACGTCAGTTTGACATCCGAGCTACAGATGTATTTATTATTATTATATTTTATTTTTGGAAATTTTCTGTATTATTTGCACCTACTGTTTTGTCTCTGCATCACCCTAAGGTAGACTGATACAAAATGCCCAAGGCATTAAGTCCGCCTTTGTATATTATGTGCATAAAGTTTTAATAAATAAATTTTATCCTCCTGTCCTATTCCCCTGTAAATTCATAAAATCTTCATCCAAATTTGATTCACGATAACTACATCGCTTCGCTTTTAGTCCACTCAGACAATGCATCAGTTATGATTAAAAATGGCCGCGCTGTCACCTCGAATAACCGAATATCCGCCGCGGATATCAGTCGCACTTTATTAATTACCGCCAAATTATTAAATTGTTGTTGCTGCGGTTTTTTTCGGTGAATGATGATATTCTCATCATTCACGGAATCCGATAAATAAATATGGATTTATGAAATAAGGTTTTTGTGTGGGTGTAGTGTATTTCTACCTATGGATGGGTGACCACCTATTACATACCGAGTTTCCTCCGTGCCTCGAAAAGCAAGTTAAGCGCTTGGTCCCGGGTGTCATTTGTAGATATTTGGCAGTCGTTAGGTAGTCAGTGGC
Organism: Noctua pronuba; assembly: GCA_905220335.1. Taxonomy (NCBI): domain Eukaryota; kingdom Metazoa; phylum Arthropoda; class Insecta; order Lepidoptera; family Noctuidae; genus Noctua; species Noctua pronuba. Next base: position 1,558,815 of record LR999913.1, read on the forward strand.
CCAAAAAGTCTGACAACCAGTCTTACCTAGGGGTATCGTATTACCCCAGTACCACTGGGTTGTGGAGGTCAGACAGACAGTCGCTCCATGTAAAATACTGGTATTGACCTGTTTCCGGTTAGACTGGAAGCCGACCGTAATATAGTTGGGAAAAGGATAGGCAGATGATGAGTGTATTTCTACCTAGATAGCATTTTGTCTGTGATTCCGGTACCAACGAAAACAAAGAACAAAATATGAAAAACCGAATAACACTTTTCAATAGTACTTTAATTTTATGGTTTTTAAGAGACTTCCTCGTTGGTCTAGTGGTCGCAAGCGCATGAGGTCCTTGGTTTGATTCCCAGGTCGGGCTAAGTGCTATTGGGTTTTTCATCAGGAATTTCTCAGTAGCAGCCACGGAGTCTGCATTTTTGTGCTCGGTTGACGGCAACAGACTCGCCCCCTATTACATGGGACATCAACATAACTGGCGAAATGTGGGTGTACTATTAGGTACACCTCTGCCTTATCCTTCCGGGATTACAGAACCGAAGTTATAGTGGCTTTTGTAGGAGCTGAAATAAAAATCTTGATTAACCTATCTATATCTAGGTACTTCAAGTTTTATCTTCCATCCGAGATATTAAAATGGTGCCTATAAAAAGAGATAATAGGCCCGTATAGAACCTATTAAAAAGCGGATATAAGTACCTATACTTCAAATATCCGCCCATATCCGCCGATATCCGCATATCCGCCAGGTCCGACCATATTAATTGCATTGCTTTTAATTAAACCGAGCAGAGATTTCTTTGATATTCGCTTCTATTTTCCAATATCCGCTTGATTAAACGTGGGTATAATGGGAATATAGAATATATTGATATTTTAGGAAAAAGCTATGCTTGTAGTACGACTAAGCCTAAACCGAAAGAAAAAGTTATTAGACTGATAGCATAATCAGCCTACAATCCCCACTGCTGGGACCCAGGGCCTCTTCCCTATGATAGGGAATGGGCTATAATCCACCACGCGGGCCCAGTGCAAGATCACACATGTCTTCGAATTTCTGGTTCTTATATTGGTTCGTACTTATTTGACTCGGACACAGGACAAAACATAATAAGTAATAAGAAAACAACCAAAACGAGCCGCTCTGTAGTTTGGAATGGTTTATTTTCATGGAAAAAATGCCATAATTTCAGTAAACTCGTCGACAAACATATAGCTGTACAAGGATCTTGTCGCGCGTGGCTAAAATCGGAACGCATCCATCTCGTTTTTTCACAAAAAGCGCAATAAATAATACTTCTCCTGAAATTTTCAGTCATGGCGACCAATCTCAGCCTAGATCAGCCATAGACACAGTATATGTTACAGTTCATATTGTTTTACCTCACTCCTAAAAGTCTGACAACCAGTCTTACCAAGGGGTACCGTATTACCCAGTACTAACTGTTTGTGGAGGTCAGATAGGCAGTAGCTCCATGGAACACTGGTATTTTAGCTGCATCCGATTAGACTGGAAGTCGACTCCAACATCGATGGGAAAAAGCAAGCAGATAATGATGACTAAAAAAAGAACTAGCTAGGTAGACCGATGACCTAAAAACACAAAACTGACAGTACAATACTGGTATTTCAGCTGCATCCGGTAAGACTGCAGCCGACCCCAACATAGTTGAGAAAAGGCTACGCAGATGATGGTTGTTCTGCCTCACTCTAATAGTCAATACAAGACAAGACAAGACACCACTGTCTACATATTTCAACAATCCAAATCCACATATTTCCAAACAGTCCCAACATTTCTACGTAACCCTAAAAACCCGTACATGAAGACCTCAGCATCAAGTCCGCCATAACTTTGATACCACTTAATAGGGGTGCGAAGTGGTAATAAAATAAACGCCTCCCCCTAACCGCTCGTATTCTCGGTAGGGGTAGATACTCCAACGGGGTGTTGCCACAAAATAGGTTAATACAGAAGGCACGCTCTATCCACGAAAGCGAAGCAATGATTATAGGTCTCCGAGAAAAAGTATGCGCTTCGGGAACCATCGTCTATCTTCGGAAATACGAACGTTCGGTGATCAAATATACAGTATAGTTTTTTCACGATTATTTTATCTGTGACAGCAATCCAAAATCGACCATTGTGTAACCATATTAAAGATTACTGTGATTTTGACAGTGACGTAAAGTCGCATTGCGTGCATGACAGGTGCTGATATACTACCGCAGTGGCTACATACAAACGCGCAATGATAGGTGCACTAGTTCTAGGGTTGGCTGAACCAAAATAAGACGCTTTGCCTCTGTGGGGGTACTTTGGGGCGCGACGTTAGTGTTCATTCGGAAACACGATGATCACCGAAGCACATACCTTTTCTAGTTTAACTGCACGTTATATAAAACAAATTCCAGTCGTGAGTGCGCTTGCACTCGCTGTACGTGAAGCATGTCTACGTGTGCGTGCGTTTACATTCACTGTATAGAACTGAGGTATGTGTTTTAACAAGTTTTCATAGCTTTTAAAGTGTTTTATTCAATTTGTAAACGGACTCTTCACGAAGCCGTCAACCAAGTATTCTGAACATCAAACTAAGTATAACTACGCAAAAAGTTGTTGCTGGGAAACGACTTTTTTGGGGTGGAAAATCAAGTTTTACGGTAGGAGTTAATGTAACGCACTCAAAACATTGTGCTGATGGTCGCATTCAAAAGTACACAGGTCATGGAGGTATTAAAGTAACGTTAAAAAAAGATGTGAAAAAGTTGGAACTTTGACCACCAATATCTCCGTAACTAGAAGGTTCACAGGTAACGTCCAGAACAAAAAAAAAATATAGCAATGACGTGGAAACCAGTGCCTTTCGGCTTCGCTAAACGTCCACTTACACCCTTTTTTTCTAAAAGAACACCATGGTTATCGCTGATAGAATGTTAACCTGGTCCTTCTGGCCTTCTGTATCTTCTATCTATTCTGTGGTCACTGGACCGAAGACTTGAAGGGTTTTTATCATCCCTATGTGTGGTCGGACGTCGGTATGTGCGTGTGATATTTGGACCCTGATTGAGACATGAGTGATGGATTGATGATAAAATACAGGGAAACAAGCGCTGTATTTTATGAGTAGGCAGATTTTTTGTAGTGAGTGGGAAACACTGGATTTCTGAGAGCCAATTAAAACAATAATCTGATCTGAAATAATATGTCGAGTGATTTTATTGGTTGCTGTTGTGTTTTGATTGTTAAAATCAGGTTAATTACTGAGTTGGCTTAACTGAAAACTTCACTTGTAAAACTAAAAATTTCTAAAGATATCAAAACTTTCATTTGGTGTGAAAATCAAAGTTGTACCATACACAAACGTCTGATGTAAAAAAAATGCTGAGTTCTCGATAAAAAGTGATTTAAAACCGTTTTCAGTAACGCTAGGTGACACTAGGTGTTATTGTGTTAAATCAATGCCTAAAGAAAAGCGCACTGTTGAATTTTTACCGCTTGTGTCGGAGTCGAAAGCTCAAATTCCTAGTGAGCTTAATTAATTTGGCAGTTGTTTTGCCTCGTGAGTCTAGGGTCGCAAGCGCGACTGCTGAGCATGAGGTCTTGGGTTCGACTCCTAAGTCGGGCAAAGTTTTTTTGGGTTTTCCATCAAGAATGTCTTAGTAGCAGCCACGGAGACTGGCAATAGGCTCGCCCCCTATTACATGGGACTTAAACATAACTGGCGAAATTTGAGTGTAGGTACTATTGGGTACACCTCAGCCTAACCCTTCGGAGATTAATTAGTGTCACTGAAAATGAGCCTCAATTTAATTAATATAATAATGCGTAGGCATAGACAGATCTAGACTTGAGTTAGTCTTCATTGTCTCAATACCTAAGCACTTAGCCGTTCAATAGACTAAACTAACATCATCAATAACCTAGTCTTTACTTTGGCAGTAATTGCATTAGGTTTCCAATTTAACCGGTAGCAAGTCTATAAGTAATTCATGTAGGCGATCGTTTGACCTCCAAATCGAATTATTTCCTGTGGGACCTGATACCTATAGGTGACGACTTTTCAACCTTATTAGTAAGGGCATAAGGGTGAAAATTGGCAGACCGTCAGTGATCTCGGCAGTACATGATTGATACAGAATTCTCTATGGATCTAACCTTCACGAAATATATGTACAGGTATCAATAACGGTACGGACGTAAAGACGACACGGTTGGTGCAGTGGCTGAGCGATTGGCTACCGCGCTGCGTGTCGCGCGTTCGATCCCCGCACGGAACAAATATTGCTATAACCTTCAGGTAGTTGTTCCGGGTCTGGCTGTTTGTGTATGTGGGTTTTAATGTATGTAAACACACCCAAGATACAAGAGAAATTCTTAGTGTAGGGCAAATTTTTATAACAAAAAAAAACTATTTGTCTTTGCCCTAATGAAGATAAAAATCAGGCTTCATGAAATTGGCAAACTTTCAAAAGGATTTAAACGACACACCATTAAATACCGCTTAAAACCTCTTGAAAAAGGTTTGGTGCAGCTAAAAGCCTTTTTAAGTTCTACAGATCAGTTCGTAAATGGCCAAGCCATGCATAGTGATACTTAAACCGAGGCCCAAGCGCGGTGTAGCTAAACGTAACGTAAATATGTCGATTTTTTAAACGGAAAATACAATAATCCTATAACATCTTTGTTACATTGTTTGCAAAAAGCACAATCAGTAACATAGATATGAATATGTCGGATCCGGTCGTTAGTACGGACATAAAATGAATCTCAAGTACTCCGGTGGTGACATCACGCGACCTACTTACAAGTTTACCCACACCACAGCGTGCTTCTCTACAGAGCCCTGATGTTCAGTTAGAGGCAAGGGCGACGTTCAATGTCTTTTCGCGGCGGAATTGAGACGTCTTGAAACTGTACCCGATTCATTGTGCCCCGTGTTATTGTGTTAAGTTGGAATCTCAAGTAAATCGTTAGTTTTGCTAAAAACAGTGTATCGCACCCATTGTGTTTTCGTAGTACGAAACCCATCGTCTGCCCACTTAATGTACAAGCATAACGGAATAAATCCTTACAATCCAACAAATACAATCTTAAAATTATGAAAATATTGTGAAACGGGTATATTTGAATTTATTTCAGAAGTTGTTCTTGCGACCACTCAACCCATGAGGCAGTCATAGGTTTTAACAACTATTTTTGGGTCGGCTACCAGTCTAACCGGATGCAGCTGAATACCAGTATTTTACATGGAGCGACTGCCTATCTGACCTCTACAACCCAATTAGTATTGTATAATACGATACTCCTTGGTAAGACTGGTTGTCAGACTTTTGGGTCACTGACAACTTCTAACGACTGTCAAAGATCTAAAGATGACAGCCGGGACCAACGGCTTAACGTGCTTTCCGAGGCACGGAGGAAACTCGGTATGTAATGGGCGGTCACCCATCCACAGACCAACCTGGGTAAGCACGGCTCAACCTAAAGATCGACCCGAGCGGCTGTTATTATTTAGCCACGAGCCCCTGGGTTTTAACATACCAACAATAAATACAACCTGATTTGACAATCCTCTTTCATGTTTGTTTTATTACCAAATACGTAAAAGGCAGCAAAAATAAAAATTCAGCTTAGTCAGTACCCCTAACCTAGCCAATACTCCCAATTCATTACATCTCATGTATCGCAGCCATAACAGAAAAGTATCGCATCGATTGGCAATAGTACCCGCGTCCGATAGCCGTCCGGCACGAGTACGGCTCGCGTCCGGAACGGGGAGCTGTCCGGAGCCGGATTGCGTACTATAAATTACGGTTATTGAGTCGCCACTCGCTAGTTCTGACGGTTAGAGGTTACGGGTAAGACTGGCTGGTGGGGTAATGGATTGAAAAGAAAATAAGTTGGGAGTGGGATTTGGAGTAATGTGATGCTGGTTCATTGGTTACCTGATTGATATTATTATAACACTAGCTGCGCCCGCGGTGTTACCTGCGGTGAAAAGTTTGCACACGTATGTACACGAACTGAAACTTGGAAAAAAAAAAATGAGCTAGCCTCGTACTTTGGTCGCGAAAGTGACGATTTTAAACAAAAATCGGGAAAACCATATTTGAACTGTTTAATCATCCCACGGCACGGGGACACCGCATTTTTTTTTCCGGGATCAAAAGTAGCCTACATGTTAATCCAGAATATAAGCTATCTTGATACCAAATTACATCCAAATCCGTTAAGCTTGATGTCAGCAACCAGGAAGGGGCCCGCAAGCCTGCCCGGATGCCTGCCGGGGCTGCGGGACTGTTCGAAAGAGATACCGTGGCCCTGGAACACAAAGGGCAATGAAGGAACATGGATGGGTTTTAGTCAGTAAGAGTCTGACACTCCCTCCCACTCCACCCAGAGCGGGAGAAGTCATTTGATGATCTACCATCCGCAAAAAAAAAAAAAAAAATCCGTTAAGCTGTTTGGGCGTGAAGGAGTAACAAACATACATATTAACTTTCGCTTTTATAATATTAGTGTGATTTAATGTAAAAACCGCCCAAGTGCAACTCGGACTCGCGTATCTAAGAGTGGATTTCTCTAACTAAACGCAAACTAAACGCGTCGCGACACATCTAACTGGCGCAGCGTACAAGAGCTGTCAGTGTATCAATGATGACACTCAGCTCTTAAACGAGATTAAAATGTGTTAATCGCGTTCAATATCAATAGTGAAATTTTCCCTCAGAATCAGGTGTCACACTCCCTGGTAAATGGTGAATTGTTCATTGCTTCCCACATACTAAAAGCAACACAGGTGCCGTGACATAGATACAGCTGAAATGTCTCATTAATTCCCGTAAAGATGAAATGTCTCATATGCCTGCAATGACACCACTCTCCACTTTGCTCAAGATTTATCTTTTGAGAGCATTTGAAATAACGTGCGCGAAGTCTAGAGGAGACAGCAGGATCGCATGTGATTCTGCAAGTCTTCTTTATATAAGTCTAATCAAGATAGACCAAGAGAACTGCTTTAAATGCTCATGGAACTATTAACTTCGTCGTTCGATTGACCGAAACGATAACACTTTGGCCACAAGCTACACTTTCGAGCGACACGCGACTTGCGACAACGACTGTAGTGAAAACAAAATAAAGAAGTGTTTTCGAGCATACCACGGCCTACAAGTCACCGTGAAGCGACGTGTCGAGTTTTATAGTTTATGTTCAAACATAACATAACACAACAACACTCCTGTAATCCCCGAAGGGTTAGGCTACCTAATAGTACACCCACATTTCGTAATAGGGGGGGGAGTCTGTTGCCATAAACCGGGCACAAACCCAGGCTCCGTGGCTGCTACTGAGAAATTCCTGGTGGACAAACCCAACGACAGACCACTACACCAACGAGGCAGTGATTTATGATAATAATAGTAATTTTGGCACATTTTATTTTAACTGAAATGTGTTTATTTGGATACAAAATGATTTTAAGTTCCTATTAGTTATTCCTATTAGCACGACGGCCAATCAAGTTTAAGCGGATCTCTCATTGTATAGGAAATCTATACAAAGCGTGGCCAAGTTATAATGGAAATGTACAGCTGCTTGTGCCGCCATGTGTACAGATGTAGTTTACAAGAACAGACTAACATAATTTGTCAATGTATCGTTTGGAACTGCTGTTCAACTGAAATATGCCAGAATATTGATCATAAACTGTAATCAGTTTAAACATAACCTATCACCCACAAGTGACGCCTTCGCGTCGCCTGAGGACATGAACGGAGCTTAACAGCTTGCAGATGATTTGAGTACAAATTGGAAATTCGATAATCTTACAAAAAAGTTATTATAATTATTGCGATAAAAATCTAGCTTATCAAGTTACGGTAGTTACAGATACGATACGACGTAATCTCATAATCTTAATACTCTTACGACACCTAGAAAAGATATAGAATAACTTTACGTAAGTGAAAACGATCGGATTATCTATTTACGTAAAATGAAAGTACGAGTAGTAACGAGGACTTGTTAACAGCAGAGCGAATCTTTATGAAGAGTTTTCAAAGCTATTTTGTACTAAAACTTAGGTAAATGAAATGTAAAGAAAGTGTTCAAAGAGCTGAGCTTAGATTTAAAAGAAAAGTAATTTATTATGCTTTGTCTTTGTTAGTAAGTATAAAAAAATATTTTTTTATTTTAGCCTGTAATGTCCCACTGCTGGGCAAAGGCCTCCCCCAATTCCTTCCATGTGCTCTTTTCCCGCGCCACCTCGGTAAAAAAAAAAGTGATGTAAAAGAAAATATATTAGGCGAAAGACCACGGTATGTACCGTATTCAAAATTATAGCCTATGTTATAATTCTCGCAATCGTTGTAAAGTTAACAATTTCTAACTAGAAAAATTACAGAAAATGGCTAATTTACCCAACTACTTAATCTGTTAGTACAAAAATCCCACTCACATACCTACAACAAAAATATATAACCTAAAAATTCTAAAACTCTTCAACAAAATATTGCGAATACGTCTCTCCCCCATGTTACATAATGGATTCCAAGCTCGCTGCTTCATCGATAATGTCTAGATATCTGTCTAGACTCAAGGCAAGGCGTCTCAGGACCAAAAATATATAACTTTTTAATGTTAAACTTACGTGCGAACGAAGAATAATGTATTTTCTTTCTGATGGTGAAGTAATAGAAACGTATAAAGTAGCAGCTGGTTCGTAGGTCGTTTGAAAAAGGAATCCTTACTTAGAATAAGACGTGTTGATGTTGCCAGTGCTAAATAATGTTTGTTATTTGACAAAGAATAATGTACAGCTGTCCAAGAATGTCTGCATTTTCAATTGTAATTTCACAAATGTTCTGCCGACTTCATTCGAGTGTCGATTAATGATTCTAGTTTCTTTGTAAGTATGAGAAATACTTTGGGCCGTCATCGTCAGTGGCCTGAAAGTCTCACAAGCAATCTTACCAAGGGGTATCGTATTTCCCAGTACTAACTGGTTTGTGGAGGCCAGATAAGCAGTCGCTCCATGTAAAACTAGTACTCAGCTGCATCCAGCTAGACTGAAAACCGACCCCAACATAGATGGGAATAGGTTAAGCAGATGATGATACTAAGTTTCTTCGGAAACATACTTTCGATACCTAGTTGGGACATAAATTTTCCATCCTACACCTATTTAATGTGACCTTCATACATAAATATAACAAGCTACTCTATGTGAAAGCATTAAAACGGTCCAGCGCGTTGCAGCCGAGGGCGCAAGGTCATATTCCTATTGTTGCTGAATAAAAGCCTTCACTCAGCGTCACAATAGGCAGGTACGGGCAGTAGCACCTGTACTCGCAAAATAGAGAAATATGTGTCGGATATGTCAAGATTTACTCCGTTAGATTCGTACATCATGTAGGCAGACGATGGGTTTCGTGCTATGAAAACACACTGGGTGCAATACGCTGTTTCTAGGAAAACTAACGAATTAATTGAGATTACAACTTAACACAATAACACGGGGCACAATTAACCGGCTACAGGTCCAAGACGTCTCAACTCCGCCGCTATCAGACACTGAATGTCGCCCTCGCCTCGAGCTGAACATCAGGGCTCTGTACAAGCACGCTGTGGTGTTACTACTGCACACAGTTGCGCTGTCCAATTCTATTTATGTCCATACTAATGACCGGATCCGACATAATATAGAATCTCAGGACTGCCTCGTTACTCGATTCAAAAATCGACGTTACGTTTACACCGCGCGCGCGCGTGCTTCGCTCCGTGTGAAATACTGATATTCAGTTGTTTTCATTAGTTGTATGAAGCTGACTTTCTGTTACTAAAGCACCAATAGGTCTCAATAGGTAATAGGTAATGGGTTCATTGTGTATTCAGACCGCATCGTTGTCTAGGTCGCCAGCGTGACTGCTGAGTGGCCTAAGTGCTATTGAGTTCAGAAATTCCTCAGTGCTCCCTAGTCTGACTTTGTACGCGGTTAATGGCAACATCCCCCCCATTAAAATCCGTTGCTTAGTTTAAAAGATCTAAGCGTACAGACAGTGGGAGGGACTTTTTTATACTATGTAAAGACTATGCACACTATTTACAAACTACAAGTAGTTCTAAAATAATTAAAAAATTATATACAAGTATCAAAATGGGAAAAGAAGGTAGAAAAATAGGTGAAGTACCCAGAAGGTTGGCAGCTTTGCCACGTTGGATGGCAATATGCTGTTTTTTTTTCCATAAAAAAAGGCCCGAATATAATTTAAATTGGAATGCGCAATAAAACTTACTAGACGGTCGTAGTATTCCAGCTATTAAAATCTCTACCCAGAACTAACGACCCTCCTCATCAGAATAAAACATGCATCATTAAATACACATAAACTTCATGTATTAGTCAACCGTACCTTACATTAGAATAAACGTTCGCCCGGCGGTCCCGATATGAAAACGTAAACCTCACAGGCATACGTCATTTGCATATGGTCCTGAAAAATAAAGGACTTATTCCTATTTAGGGTAAGCGCACACTTATCAGAGCCGTAGGAAGCGAAGAAGCCGAAAGAATTGTATTTTATGAAGTCCTATGTAACCGCGCACACTTATCCTCGCCGAATCGGACGAATAGATAACGTTTCGTTCGGCGAGGTCGATTCTTTCGGCGCGGACAAGTGTGCGTTTACCTTTAATTTCTATCTGATCTTTTGTGGCGGAAAATTCTAGAGAACCAAGCGCATTTTCTGCTTTGGGAGAAGAAACTTTGCAGCAAGCAAGCAAAACATAAAGGCGATTTCAAACGTTTCATTCGAGGAATTGGCAGCATAGTTTTTATAATATATAAGAGAACACTGCTGCACTGTACCTAATTACTAGATTTCTAACATTTACAAAGATTTGTTAAAAGAAGAAAAGCTGAAGAAAATACTCCAGATTTTCTTTCTTTTCTAGCGTTTATTGTAGCAAAAGAACTCGCTTTCAAAAATTCCTTGAAAAGGAACACGTTTTTCAAAGAAACAAACATGTAGGTACGTACTTATATTTAGTTTTCATATACTATACACTAAATAAATGGTCGAAAAACAAAAATTTCATGCCTGACATAAAGAAATCTAATTCAATACACTGCACTAAGTGACCTGAGAATATTCTTTTATGGCAACACCCATTGTTATACGTTCCTTTGTACGCACTGATTAAATATTCTGCATTTTGACATGATTTATTAGTCTGAACCGTTTTCAATGTATTATTTATTTAAGAAACGCAACTTTAATATTGTTTTAGGACCTATTCAAAATAGTGATTGCTTTAGAATTACTATTATACTATATTTTGGCAACTACAATCTATTGTCAGTACCTAATTACGCTTTATCTGGACTGTAGATTCATTTTTTTGTACTTGAGAATTCAAAACTGCCTGTTACTGGTCTCTTTGAAATAAATGCATTCAGTTTGAGTTTGAGTCTAACTTCTAAAGTATTGATTTGATCTCGCTTACTCATCATCTTCCTGCCCTTGTCCCATGTTACTTGGGCCACAACACGTTTTTTTCTTCCATTCTCCTCTGTCAACAGACACGCCATCATTTACTCCTTTTCTTTCATATCATTCCTCACTCAATCCATCCATCGTTTCCTTGGTCTTCCTCTCCCTCTCCATCCATCAACTTTATATTCATCACTATTTTAGTCACAAATGCGATTGTTCCCATTAAATATCGCTTAGTTTTCATGAAAAAAGGCATTAGAACCAATTCAAAATTATAAGAAATCAAATCCAAAAGTCAGATTAATCACAAAACTATTTACTTCCATAGACAAGAGCTTTGGTATTTTTATTAGCTGGCAACCCAGAAAAATTCAAAATATGAACAAGAATTCCGACCAGTTATCATGAAAAATGCTGGATGAAATTCTATTTTCATTTTCAGTTTGCACAACTTTTTTTTTATTAGATCCCTGACTCCGGGAAACGGTTTGAGCTATGAATGGCGCTATTTTTAGGAAGAAGCCTTTTTGTGACTCGTGGCCCAAATTGACTTGTTAGTTAGGTTAACGAATCAATTTCCTTTGGTAGAATTTTAAAGAGTTTTCTTTGATATTTTTTAAATTTAAAATTGAATTATAAGACAATCAGTGGAAATATCAAAGACACCATAATTACTATGTAGAGGTTACTTAGTAATTATGGTGTCTTTGATATATTTGTTGGTTTCATTAAAAACGTCAATTATTTCGATACTTTTTATTTTTTTAACTGATTATTTATTACATAACATAGAATCGCGCCTGAAATAGACAGAGAATACGTAATAGCACCCACACATCGGCCAGTTATGTTTTAATCCCGTGTAATAGGGGGCGAGCCTATGGCCGCAGCGCAGCTCCGTGCTCCGCAGCTCCGTGGCTACTACTGAGAAATTCCTGATGGAAAAACCCAGTAATCGAACCCATGCTCTGCAACTCATGTTTAACAGTAGTGGTTGCGACTACTAAAAAAAATAACTAACTATTAATTAACGTTCATAAACAAAAAACTTGAAATAGTCTATGATTAAGCCACTCATGCGGAAAAAAAAACAAAATTAATTAAAAAGTACTTTTAAAAATAGAGCGAATCAATTCATGTTCTATTTTTCAATCTTCGAAGCCTCCCTCGCAAAAAATAAAACAAACTTTTCCGCTCCAATTTCGAATTCATGTGAATTTGAAAATTAAACAAAATCTAGTCGTGTTCATTCTTATTTTAAATAAACGAACCGTGATCAGCTGATATTCAATTTAAATATTGTTCTAGCTTTTGCCCGTGGCTTCAGCCGCGTGAGCACTGGTGGCCCAGTGGTGGCGGCCCCGACTGAAACCGGCATGTCCTAGAACCAAAAAAATCGAAGACTTGTGACGTCTACCAACCCGCACTGGGCCCGCGTGGTGGATAATAGTCCATTCCCTCTCATAGAGAGGAGACCGTGAGTCCCAGCAGTGGGAACATTATTGGCTGATTATGCAATGAACACATCGGTGAAGGAAAACATCGTGAGGAAACCTGGACTTATAATTTAATATAAGTCTGAAATCGCCAACCCGTCTTGAGCAAGCGTGGTGATCAATGCTCGTGCCTTCTCTGTATGAGAAGAGGCCTTAGCCCAGCAGTGGGACAGTAACAGGCTGGTATTATGCAATGAAATCAGTTTGGTGGTTTCGGACATGTCAAACATCTAGAAATGACAGCCGGGACCAACGCTTAAACTTTCCGAGGCACAGCGGAAACTCGGTATGTATTGGGTGGTCACGTATCCACAGACCAACCTAGGCAAAGAAGATTGATCCGTGCGGCTGTTATTATTTAGCCACGAGTTTATTACATACTATGTTATACACCGTGACTTTTTAGTCGTCTTACAAAGGTGGCTCAATGTGCCCGACATAAAATAGTTCTAGGCGCGTTTTTTTTTTTACCTACCGTAATAGGTACAATATGTACAGAGAAAAATAAATAATACATTAGAATAAAATTATGAAACATCCTGTTAATGATGTTTACTTGTCAAACGGGAGAACATAGCTACCCAGCGCTCGAGTCTAGTAGATAATCGCTCACAACAGGGTGTTTTAACGGCTTAGGTGACTACTCATCCGCAAAATATTTCATCCGCGGATGAAACGTTACCCTTTGAAAATTGGAAGGCGACGAATCATCCGCAAGTTCGGATGAGTCGTCGCATAGTTAATATTGATGTGGTCATATCGGTATATATAATCAAACAAAATTTCTTCTATGTATAAGAATCGTTTTTTTTTATTTTTTTTATTTATCCACGATATTATTACACATAGCCGCAAGCCAAACCGGCGAAACCAAAGAACCTAGACAATGTTCCTATACACAAATGTTTGTCTGTCTATTTGGCCGATATGACCACATCAATATTAACTATGCGACGACTCATCCGAACTTGCGGATGATTCGTCGCCTTCCAATTTTCAAAGGGTAACGTTTCATCCGCGGATGAAATATTTTGCGGATGAGTAGTCACCTAAGACCTTGTCCAGAAGAACCGAATTCGTCGCGAAACGCGCGAGTCGAGGGTCTGGCGTTGTGCACGCGAATTACGCGCGTATTTTGAATTCGCGCGATGCTTGTGGACGCGATGTATTCGTGCCTAGTATCTCACCAGCGCGCGAATGAATTCGCGCCAATCGTTTCGCGACGAATTCGCTTCTTCTGGACGAGGTCTAAGTCGTTTTAACTACGTCATGCGTCATAATACTGAATAATATTTTTATTTTTAAATAAATTATAAAATCTCATAAATAGGTACCTTTTTTTATGAATGCTTATTAGTCATTGGATACATGAAGTGGGCTGCCGTTGTAAGACGACTAAAAAGTCACGGTGTATAGTATGTTATATATTATGTAATACATAAAAGCACGAGCATAACGTTATGTACCTATATCCAGTTAGTTCGAACTAGCTATCCGAGTCCGTTGGGAAATATTCGACTACCCCACGTCATGCTCAACACAAGTTACTGATATCGTTCTCAAGATAAATCAATATCCTTGAGGATAAGTTGTGTTAGTAATATTGATTTTAGTTGTAAACGTAGTAAAACTTTTATTGGATAAACCTTGTAGTTTTGATCGCGGTTTTGCGTGGATGAAGGCAAAGATTTAAATCGGTAGAAGTGCCGTCACTGTACTTAGGTTCTTCTCTATTGAGATCTCATCATCTGCCTAGCCTTTTCCCAACTATATTGGGGTCGGCTTCCAGTCTAACTGAATACCAGTATTTTACATGGAGCGACTGCCTATCTGACCTCCACAACCCAGTTAGTACTGGGTAATACGATACCTCTTGGTAAGACTGGTTGTCAGACTTCTTAGGCCACTGACTACCTAACGACTGTCAAAGATCTACAAATGACACCCGGGACCAATGGCTTAACGTGCTATCCGAGGCACAGAGGTAACTCGGTATGTAATGGGTGGTCACCCATCTACAGACCAACCTAGGCAAGCACGGCTTAACCTAAAGATCGACCCGAGTGGCTGTTACTATTAAGCCACGAGCTCTCTATTGAGATCTACGGTTGGGAATGTGCAATTCTGCACGTTTCGCCAGTTATGTTTAAGTCCCATGTAATAGGAGGCGAGCCTATTGCCATCAACCGGGCACAAATTTAGAATCCCTGGCTGCTACTCTGAGGAATTTCTGAAGAAAGAATCCAAAGTTTTTATTATAAATATGATAGCAAAAATGTAGTTTTGTTAAATTAGTATAGGTAAACCAGAGATAATTTCTGTGTGTGTGTGTGTTCTAACACGACTCGTACACACACGCTTACGCTGTTCATTTTGTTTGACATTTTTCTCGTTATTTATTTTCAGGGCACGTTCACGTGTTCTGAAAGCTGACGAACATTTTAGAGCGACGTTGAAACGCGTCTGTTTCGATCACAGATAACTAATATTTTACGAACTAGCTTCGATGACAGAAATTTTTTATAAAACTACCCACTTCAGAGTTTAGCTTCAGAGTCGATTATTTTAAGCATGTTTTCTTTTTGTTAATTGGTCGTGTGGAAATTGCTTAGCTCCTTTATAATTGCGTAATATGCTTACAATTGTAGTGCTTTTTATTTCGGCAATCCGACGACAAATCTTTAATTTTTTTTTTCAAATAATTGGAGTAATTTATAAAGAATTTCAAAAACCCTTGGATTTTGATAGCAAGTATGTTAAGCAAGTACACCCCATACAGGTACGTACTTCTCTTGTCTCAATGCCTGCGTTTCTGTTACTTCAAAAGACATGAAATTATACTTTGAACCGCCTCACTATGCGTGCCGTGTCCAGGAGTACTGCTATCTGAATCAAGCCCTTAACCCAGCCGCGCAATGAGAAACTCCTAAGGTGTTGATCGAGGCTCTCCGCTATTAGGCCATTAACCGTAACGACTATCGGTACAATGATTGCAGAGTCCACGTCCCACATGTCGACAACCTCGTGTCCTAAATCAATTTTATCATTCTCAGCTTTCACGAGATTCTCGTCATGAGGGACAGTGATGTCAACAATCATTGCACGGCGCTCTCGGCGAAACTTATTATTATTATTTAACTACAAAAGCATTCAGTATCATCCAAGATATCACCCAGATGCTTCTACATTACCAGTGCTAGTTAGTAAGATTCAACACAAACGAGACATACAACTCAACACCACTCAACTACTGTTAATTATTAAGCAAGTTAATTAAGTTGTTCTACAATAACAGTAGATGACAGCAATATCATTTTACTAACTGTTTGTTTTGCAATCTCGGATAGGAGTAACTTTATACATCTTGTTGGAACTTGAACTAAATTTCGTAAACAAGAAAGAGATACCGCGAGGGCTGGTTCGAGGAGGCCCGGGAAAAGAGCACATGGAAGGAATTGGGAGAGGCCTTTGCCTAGCAGTGGGGCAGTACAGGGTATTAAAAAACGAAGAGATAACTAACTGGGTTGTGGAGGTCAGATTGGTAGTCGGTGCATGTAAAATACTGGTATTCAGCTGCATCCGGTTAGACTGGAAGCGGAGTTGAATGCTTTTTGCCCAACTTGGAAATCGAAACTAGGACCTCACGTTCATCAGTTGCATTGTAACCACTAAACAAAAACAGCAGTCAATAGCACCTATTCGTGCTAGAAACATATTAATTTAGAAGTGAGAGAAAGCATGAAGATTTAATGTTTAATTAGTTTGACAAAAAAGTTGAGCAAAACGTACAATAACTTGTATTTATTTACTTGTATAGTTTTTGCTACATACACTAGGTTATTAAATAACATCACGCTTGTACTCCCAAAGGGTTAGGCAGAGGTGTCCTAATATCACAACCCACATTTTGCCATGTAATTGGGGTCGAGCCTATTGCGATCAATTATTTACAAATCTAGACTGCGGGCTATTACCAAGAAATTCCTGAGGAAAAACCCAATAACACTTTGACCAACCTGTGAGTCGAACCCAGGACCCCATTTTCAGCAGCCGCACATACGAACACTAGACCAACGAGCCATGCTAAAAACGTGCGGTTATGTACATAGTTTTGTGTATATAACTAGTACCTACACTTTGTCTTCGCAAGAAATAGTACCCACGTTTCCCATGGGTGTCAAAGTTGGCTAACGCATGTAGGGGAGGCAGGTCCCATGTGCCTGTAATTTCAGAGCGCCGATATCCTTTGAAACGAGAACACAAGGAGACTCACTATGTACTGCAAAATGAACTTGTACATACTACATAGGTACCTAACGCCCTATATGCTAAGATCATGAAATGTATAAGTACAAATAAATAAAATTGAAGTGTCTGATTCTATATTCTATTCTTTTTAAATACTAGTTTTTAAGGTTATAACTTTACTTTAAATTCCTCCACGACGCGTTTAGTACTCGATGCATCCACCAGCACAATGGTTTGAGTGCGTTACATTGAGTTTTACTGTGAAACGTCATTTTCCACCCTAAGAGAAAAGTCGTTTCCCAGCAATAATTTTTGCGTACAGTTACTTAGTTTGACGTACATAATAATTGGTTGACGGCTTCGTGAAGGGTCCGTTTACACCTTGTAGAAATCGCAAATGATACTACAAGCTCTCAAGTAAGACAGTCGTGGGTCGCAGTCGACAGGTCGTAGTACATGAGAAGACTAGGAGAAGTACTTATATTCAGAGCACAATTCTTTCTTTCTTTTTCGGGTGGTAAGTGCCTAACCTGGTGTTAGAGTTTTTAGGCCGCCTATGGGCCTCTGACTTGGCATAAAAACAGATAGAGCACAATAATACAAAGGTATAACGTATTCAAAAAAACTTCTTAGCAAAAAAAAACTGACTGCCAAAAAAAATACTAGAAACTTTACTTTCGGAAGTCGATAACTTAGTTTGATGAAAGATACTGATGCAATACATAACCTCCATCTTTTCTAGAAGTAGGTTAACAACACCCATTACCAAGCCCATCTAGGCACTTCAAGAATTCTTTCAGTCAGAACAAAACATTGGTTTGCACTGGATCCTACCTGTTACTAAACCTAGAGGAAATTATGATGATATTGAAGGTGGATCATCATCTGCCAAGCCTTTTCCCAACTATATTAGGGTCGGCTTCCAGTCTAACCGGCTGCAGCCGAATACCAGTATTTTACATGAAGCGACTGCCTATCTGACCTCCACAACCCAGTTAGTACTGGGTAATACGATACCCCTTAATAAGACTGGTTGTCAGACTTTTTGGGTCACTGACTACCTAACGACTGTCAAAGATCTACAAATAACACTCGGGACCAACGGCTGAACGTGCTTTCCGAGGCACGGAGGAAACTTGGTATCTAATGGGTGGTCACCCATCCACAGACCAACCTAGGCAAGCACGGCTTAACCTAAAGATGGACCCGAGCGGCAGTTATTATTAAGCCATGAGCTCCTCTCTCATGATATTGAAGGTGGAATTGAATCAAGCTTCCAGCAGACGAAGATAGGTCAGCAAAAACATTATTGGAAAAACATTTGACAGATGAAGGTAACCGTAATAAAAGTAGATAGAATAGAATAAGGTGGTCCCCTAATCTAGGACGATATGTGTCACCCCATTTCTGTGATAGCCTATTACCTAGATGTCTATGTCTAACTTAGAGACTGGAAATGAATGAGGCTAAAGAGACTATGACCTCGGAGTTTGTTTCGGCTGTTTCTTCTCAGAGTAGTCAGGTACGAAACACCGGACTCTTCTAGTTAAAAAAAATGACGTGTAAAAGTGTGTGGAAAAACTTATTTGCAGAAAAAAACATCATTTATAGAATCAGTAGCAACAGCTGATAATATTTATGAGGCGATTTGTTTTCTTAAATATCTTAGAATAGTTTTAATTAAGCTAGTGCCTAACTATTAATTCAGGATAAGTTGAATTTTCATTTTTGGAAGACATAAATTGGTACATATCACATGAAAATCACAAAAATAGATGACAACTGATATCAAACAACGGTTCTACATTTTCTTAATTTTCGTTAAAACAATGCGTAGTTAATTTAGTCAAGAATATTACAAGAATCGAATGATCTCTTTTTTAAATTATGTGAATTGGTACATTTTATTGAAAATCACATAGTATAAGGACAACCGATTTCTAACAATAGCTCCTGCTTTTTCGCAGAAAATAAATTGGTAGATCACAGCAATTAGCAATTACCACTGATGTTAAATTAAACACGTCTAAAAAAGAGACAAAAACCAAACAATCCATTAAAAATAAAAGAAAAAACATTTAATTACCCTTTGACAAAACACGAAACAGAAAAAAAACAAAAGAACCAAAAACACGAGTCAGACGACGAAAAAAACCGTTCCATAAACATTTCAAATCAAATCGTAATAAAATCTAGCACTTACCGACTGCCAAGGAGATGGCGATTGTCACAGCAAATAATACGTTGTATTTCACCATTGTCTCGACACGGGATTACAGGACCATTTTATAAACGCGTCCGTCCTTCGCGGCGGTTCGACGCGATCTGAGGTGCTGTCCCCTGATCCCCTCCCTGCTACAGCCCTGGGACATGAGTCATACGGACGGAAAAGCTGGAAAGCGGGGCGTGGAACTTGTCGCGAGTTTTCCTTCAGTTGCCTAAGAAAATCTTGTGTTTGTAGGTAGTAGGAACTTTGTCACTTTCAGCTATTCTTATCACTTAGCTTTTTTGATAGCGAAGTCATCTAGCCATAATCAATACTCAGAAGTCTTGTAAAAAAACGTTAGATCACTGAAACCAATAGTTAAACGTTTAAATTGACGACAACAATGCTAAGCTGATGGTTGACAACATTGTCAACCAGATAAACAACTTTGAAAGACCAGGGCAGTTCTTCTATGCAAAAAGCGTCAAGAACACCTCTGAACCCTCAAAAATCATTCATGATTCGATGATCTTCGCGGACCTAAGTATGAAGAAGAACTAATATCGTACCATCTAGATGGTTCTTAGACGGATGGACTGTGTGAAGGATGATATGGCAAGAAAGGAGGTGTCTGTTGAGACGACGAGTAGTAGAGAAGTATGGAAGAAGAAGACATGCTGCGCCGACCCCTAGAAAATTGGCATAATGGCAGAAGAATGATGTAGATGGTTCTTAGTTTAAAAATAAACAAAACACACGCGTATTTCTCAGCGATTCGCGATTACGCTCTAGTGAAAGTAAACGAACGTAATTCCATTTTGCTTTCTCCATTACCGCGGGCCGTGTGTATCGAGCACGCGTACACCCTCACGTAATAAGCAGAGGTTCAGGCGACAGTTAACCGTATCGGGTTTAATGAGCCACTTACTATAATAATGGCATTAAAGTACTCTAGTTAGAGCTATGTGGATGTTTAGGATATCTCTGCTAGGTGTTGCCCTAAATTCACAAGCATATAACATGATACCTGTGTCTCCCTAAAGTTCGTGTTTAAATAGTAACAGTCGCTCGAATCAATCTTCAGGTTAAGCTGCGCTTGCCTAGGTTGGTCTGTGGATGGGTGACCACCCATTACTTACCGAGTTTCCTCCGTACTTCGGAAAGCACGTTGAGCCGTTGGTCCCGGCTGTCATTTGTAGATCTTTGGCAATCGTTACAGTGGCGCGAAAGGCTGACAACCAGTCTTACCAAGGGGTATCGTATTATCCAGTACTGACTGGGTTGTGGAGGTCAGATTAGGCAGTCGCTACATGTAAAATACTGGTATTCAGCTGCATCCGGTTAGACTAGAAGCCGAACCTAACATAGTTGGGAAAAGGCCAGGCAGTCATCTTGTGTCTCCCTAAAGGAACATCAAGCCAATATCCATGTTTAGTTTCGCTAGGTAATTCAATTTGACCCCGTTAACAGGGTGTAAGGGATGAGCGCGTAAACTTTTACTATGAACTTACACTGTCACTTACGGGATATCTTCCGTGATTTCCAATTATTGTGAGCAAAACAGCCCAATAAGTTGAACATTACGGAAAATATCCCGTAAGTGACTGATTAAGTTTAGTTATAAACCGTGAAAGCTTAAAACTGTTTTTATCGTGAAATCACCGGACCCCGGCGCGTAAAAAAATTTCGCGGTTATTTTTTTTTTTAAACCAGCTGTTTCTCACTTGAGTGTACAATATTGGGTGTGATGTGATGTACAATATGTATTGTAGTAGACATTAGAATTTGACTATTCTGGTCCTTTCCCTTTTAATTAAATAAATAAATATTTCTTCCTCTCTTCTACTATTTTTGTTGTTCCCGACAAAGTACATTATAATCTCATTATAATTTATCACCTACATACATATTGTTGGGTTTTCCACGCCCACACTTTTAAAGTGAAATAAATTAATTTGAATTGGCCACGACGCAACGCTTGCGTTGTCATTTTCAAATCATTCATTTCAAATTTCCCCACCAAAGTTTACAAAAGTTCCAAATTCCGGGTTCTGTATCAAATTATGTAAGTACAAAACAAACTCTGGTAAAAGCTTTCCGTCTGTTTTCGTTTGTAAATACGGAAGGAAAATGGAAATATTATAGCTAAGGATTTACCTTTTACGTTTGTTTTTTATGAAATTATGTTAGAAACCTCATTCTGTTTTCTTTTTACACGCCGGACAAGACTTTAATATACCTCATTTGGCGAACTGGCTTTGCATTTTAATGTAGAGTCTGCAATTTAAGTATTAAGATACCTACCTAATGCAGTTAGAATTAATATAAGGCCTTGAAAACACTTTTTTCTTTATTTTTCTGTTCGTAATCATCAAATGACTCTTCCTGCTCTGGGCGGAACGGATTGTCCATGTTCCTTCTTTGCCCTTTGTGTTTCAGGGCCGTCGTATCTCTTTCGAACAGTCCCGCAGCCCCGGCAGGCATCGGCCCTGCAGACCCCTTCCTGGGTGCTGACATCTCTTTGAGGCGCGCGTGGAACACGAACGCGCCATCGACACGGCCTGTCGTCATATGACGGACGGTCGGCAAGCTAGCCCATTATTCACCGTCCACAGGCCCGCGGAGTCTTCAATTTAAGTATTATGGTACCTACCTAATACAGTTAGAATAAATAAGGCCTTGAAAACACTTTTGGCAAAAAAAAACTGAAGGTATTCATAGGAGCTCTAAGTTCCTTTAATATGTTCTGCTAGCCTTAAGAAAACATTTTTTCCAGTTACCTACGTCAAAAGTCCTATTATTTAGGTTTTAGAAAGTGACCAACCGAGTCCAAATCTAGATTTCAGGCAAATACTAAGAATTTCCTAACGCAAAAATCTAATCACACTGCCGTATTCGGGGCTCCAACCCAAGATTCCCCTCTCAACAATCGCTCTCGCTACCACTAACTCTAATGACGCTATCAAGTAATGACATTCTGGCCAAAATAATAACAACCAACACTGGAATAGGTTTCGCAAGAAGTGAAGTGACACTTTCCGAGGTTGCTCTCTGGATGGGTGAACGTTCATCACTACCGTGTCGCAATCTCCCCATGTAAGATATCGACCTTAAAATAGTTGGGAAAAGCCCAAGCAGATCAAGCGTAGGTAATTTTGGAAATATCTTTATAAACACAACTTAACATCACGCCTGTAATTCCCGAAGGGTTAGGTAGACGTGTACCTAATAGTACCTACATCTCGCCAGTTATGTTTAAGTCCTATGTGATAGGGGACGAGCCTATTGCCATCAACTGGACACAAATCCAAACTCCGTGGCTGCTATTGAGAAATTCCTGATGAAAAAACCCGATAACAATTTGCCCGACCCGGGAATTGAACCCAGGATCTCATAACCAGCAGTCGTAATTGCGACCACTGGCCTAACGAGGCAGACACCAAAACCTAAATACCTTTATAGGGAACCCTAAAGAAATACTTGTTGAATAATAATGGTCTTAGCGAGCCGACTTTGAAAGATTTGCCCAAAATAATAAGCACCGCCGAGAAATTAATGACGGACAGTTATTTTTTCCTTTGTTTAGCTGTTTATTTCGAGTTCTTAGTGTAAATAATGAAATTTTAATGGTGATTGTTTATTCTAGAAACACGGAATTGGTATGATAAGTATGCAAAGTGAATAATTTAATGCCTTAGTCCAATAACAAGACAACGCCATTGAATATCCTACTAAAATTTATATTACTTCATCATCTAGCCTTTTCCCAACTATGCTTGGGTCGGCTTCCAGTCTAACCAGATGCACCTGAACACCTTATGTTACACGGAGCGACTGCCTATTTAACCTCCACAACCCAGTTAGTACTAATACTACATCCCTTGGTAAGACTGGTTGTCAGACTTTCGGGTCACTGATTATCTGTAACGACTGTGAAAGATCTACAAATAACTGCCGGGACCAACGGCGTAACGTGCTTTCCGAGACACGGAGGAAACTTGATATGTAATGATGGTCACCCATCCACTGACCTACCGTGCGGCTGTTATTATTAAGCGACCAACTAGTTTCTGCTAGTTTGATAGGTACCAACAACAAATTAAAATTGTAATAAAAGTCCTTTAGTAAGTTAATAACTATAACATCACAGTACAATTCCATAATCTTACTAAATAAACATTAATACAATTATTTAGTCTCTCTACATTCGTACAAAAAGACCGAATTCATAAATTGTTCAAAGATTTACCTCACCGTCTAGGTTCCTTGGTCGAGTGATCGCAACCGCTAATGCCGCGAGTGAGGTGACATTGAGTTAAAAGTGTTATTGGCTTTAATCCATCAGATATCATAACATATCAACATCACATATCATTATCCTCAGTAGCATCACATATCATTATCCTCAGTAGCAGCCAGGGGTTTGAGTTTGGTCCCGGTTAATGGCATTAGGCTCGATTTAAACAAAACTGGCAAAATGTGGGTGTCTAACCTTTCGGAGAAATACAGGACATCATGACAAACAGCGACACAACAAAAAAAAAAACAATTTTAGTTCCAAAATTAATATGTCTAGACTTGACGAGGCCACAAAGTGGTATGCCTACAACATAATAGAATTAAAAGGTTTATATCCTTAGGTACACACACAAATGGCTAGTTTATACTATGCCTAGGAATAAACTACCCTTACCTGGCTCGTAAAGCGTAAGTAAGTGACTATGTCGGGCACAGCTGTGCCCGTACGACGCATTGTCGGTTACTGCCCATAAAATCAAATGTCTTGGAACTTAGAGGGAAACAAGCGACATCTCTACTATTGTATTAATAGATAAACTGTCAAAAATGACATAACGATTTAAAAAATAAGTAGTCCAAAGTGTCGCGTGGTTTTTTGCCGCCTAAATAACATTGTCAGACAGGAGTAAATGATAAAGTGACGGTTGACAGGGGAGAATGGAAGAAAAAACGTCTTGCGCCGACAAGGCATCATGGGACAAGGGCAGGAAGGTGATGATTAATGACATGGTCAGCCGGTCACTGTTGGTAAACATTTTATAAATTGTCTGTGGAATTTGTATTGAAAAAACAAGATGGCGGCACTAGTTCCGATTATGGCTGCGCGGCAAAAGAACCATACAGTATTTTAACAGATGAACTGTCAAAAACGTACACATGAAAATCGTTTTTCAATTTTGCTAAGTGTATACATTTCATTGTTCGTGATTGTACTATTAGGTACATATCTGCCTAACCCTTCGGGAATCACAGGTGTCATGTTATGTTTAAATGAAAAATATGAGATTCTGTTGCTATTTTCATATTAAATTGTGTTATTACCATGCGGACGGTGTAATTAAATTGTCCCATTATTCTGTAAACACATTCACGTAACCCAACATGTAATAAAGATACTGTTATAATAAAATTAATGCGTTCAAATAAAACGAGACCAAACGAAGACATAAACGCGTTTATAGCAGCCATTAGGGTGTTTATTGCCTTGGGTAGTGCGGGAAAAGTCCGGTAGATGGCGTTGTTTTAAATTATTGGTAAGTGTTGTGCGTGATGGTTCAGGAAAATGTCGAGAGATGTCGCTACTTTAATGATGTTTGTTACGAATATTTAGTTGCACGAAACCGTGTATTTTTGATCGAATGAACTATCTTTGCATCAAAGTCAGGGAAAATATTAAAAGGAGTAGTTTGTATTGATTTACCCCTGATCGCGGAACGGCGCAAATACAATAGTTTTTGCCCTAGTTAGTTTTGGGTCTAGAAGCTAGCTCTCTCCCCAGAAGTTTTTGACCAGCCAGTAGTGCTCTCCGTTGCGGACGCCTACCCAAAGAATAAAGACTAAATGCCTGAGCATGAGATCCTGGTTTCGATTCCCAGGTCGGGCAATGTGTTATTATGCCGGCCACACACGTTCCAGTATACTTGCGCAAGTCCAGACTTGCGCAAGTATACTGGAACGTGTGTTGGAAGATAATTGCGCAAATTTCCGACTTGCACAAGTTCTTGAAAAAGTTCAAAATTTCAATTCCCAACTTGTGCAAACTTGCGCTTGTGCAAGTTTACTTGAACGTGTGTGGGAGCATTTCGCGCAAGTTTCAGTATTGTTTTAGCCACCTACATGTACGCACGTCATTTTCGCGCCAAAATGAACGAGACTACCGAGAGGCAAGGAGTTCGCGATATTATAGAAGAATTAATAAAATATGTACAGAAATGAGCCAAGTCTTTGGCAAATAAAAAGTAAAGACTATCACCACAGGGACAAAAAAAAATGCTGCTTATAATAAAACAATTGAGCAATACCGAAAATTCGAACCAAACGTAATTTATAAATATAATATGTAATATATATCCATAGCATAAGTAGCTCGCTGCATGTACGCACACTTGTACAAATATCATTGAAATGATACTTGTGCAAGCATGCTTGAGCCGTCTGTGGTCACCTCCGAAATTCGTGTATTTGTGCAAGTCTGGACTTGCGCAAGTATACTGGAACGTGTGTGGCCGGCATTAGTTTTTTCCATTAGTAGCAGCCACGGTGACTTTATATGTGCCCGATAGATGGTAGTAGCCTCGCCACATATTACAGGGGACTTAAGCAAAACACACCTAACCCTTCGGGGATATAACAATAAGTTAGGTGTGTGGGTATATTACATTTTACTACAACAAGCCTGCAATTCCTGAAAGGATGAGTTTAGCCTAGCAAGGTTGCAGATCCTCCTATATCACACCAATATATTATGTTTGAAACCATTTTTTAAACTTTGTTTATTGTCTCACAGATCAAACTCTAACCTTATTGTAATCAGTTTAAAGTGCAAAAAGCATTTAAAAAGGTAATAAAAGGTTAAGAATAAAAGATAAAAGAATCAAAAGCACGTGGAATTTATTTGTCTAATCTAAACTTAAACGATGGGATAGTAAGGCGAGTCGAGCACGAAGCAGTTGTTGTTCTTGGCGGACATGAGGATGTAGCCGTCTTCTCCCCAGTCCTCTCCCCAGGAGTTCTTCACCAGCCAGTAGTCCTCTCCGTCACGGACGCCGTAGCCGACGACTGTCACGCCGTGGTTTGGAGAGACGTAGTCGCTGGAAATGGAAAAATGGTAAGAAGCAGACCCAGAAGGAGGTGGTGGGATGAACTCGACTCATTTCGCCTTGTCTTGCATTGGACTCAAACTTAAAACTCAAAGTATTTATTTCAAATAGACCCGTGACAGGCAATTTTGCTTTGTCAACAATAAACTACCAACAATACCGCCACTAATAACTGTGAATGGACTGTAGTTGCCCATTCGAAAATAGTAGATCTCGTGGAGAAGAATGGGCAAGAAACTCCATGGACACTCTTTTCGACTGGACACTAACACATGTACTATATACAACATGTACAGACACAGGTGCACTCTCTCTTCCCTCCGTCTCATAGTCCGATAGGACGTCAACTGTTTAAAAGTACAGAATACTTACCAAAGGAAGTCATAGGGAATTCCACTGGAGTAGTGCTTCATCAGTTTGCCGGTATAGATGCCGACAGTGACTAGTCCATATTAGGAGAGAGCTATGATGATGATACTGATACTGCTAGCCTGCGTCATCCCATTGCTGGGCAAAGGCCTCTCCCCATGACTTCCAGTTGTTTCGATCCAGGGCTAATGTGGGCCACTGGTCGTTGGTTCTGTCCAGCTCGTTCCGCCATCTTCTACGAGGACTCTTCGAGGGTTCTTCTTTTCTTCGTAGATGATGATGATGATTGTCAAAAAGATATTGATAATGGCTTACAGGTGAAGACATAGAAGAGTTCACTGGAGTGATGCTTAATCAGACTACTGGCATGGATGCCAACGGCAACTGAGCCGTACACGAAGAGAGCTATGTTGGTGATGATATTGATGAAGTCTTACCACACGAAGTCGTAGAATAGTCCACTAGAGTAGTGCTTCATCAGGTTGCTGGCATGGATGGCGATGGTGACAGGGCCATACTTGAAGAGTGTCAGTTTCAAGGCGTTAGGGTTGCGTGGGGTCACTTGGGAGAACCCACGGATCTTGTACGTTTTTGTCATGTTCTGGATTTCACAGAAGCCATACTGAAAATAGACATAATGTGTAGGTATTAGAATCAACATTCCTAACTGTTCTTTTTTTCTATAGTTATAGGGCTTTGTCGCTGAGCGATAACGTCACCCTATAAGATCAACAGGATGAAAGTTTTATTTAAATTACGTGTCTAAAATTCTTTGAAAGACAATGTACTAAAATGATAGTCTTAGGCCACATCTGCCGTATGCAGAGGCCTGACACAGCCAGAAGGCAATGAGATAAACCTTGTAGGAGTATGCGGGACGAGCTGGACAAAACAACGATCAGTGGTGAACATTGGCCCTAGATCGGAAAAAAATAAAGTTTTGGGGGCCTTTGACAATCAGAGGAATGAAGCAGGTTAACAGTAGGAGTATCTTAGGACTTACATTAGCAGTGTAGAGACCGTATTCCTCCTCAGTTGGGATGCCGTGTGCCAGCACGTATTTCATGGCCCCATCTAAATGGCCTCCCATGCAGCCTAAGTTGTCGTAGCTGCAAATAAGTTTATAATTTTAACTACCTAGTCTAAAACCTGGTTGTGTATTTTTGACGTTAATTTTAATGAATTAGTGGAAACTGGTCTAGAGCCGGATGCAAACAAGCAATGCAACATGGAATGCTAAATGTTGCACTGCTGGCATGGCCTTGCTCAAGGAGTGAATGATAAAGTGACGACTAAATGGGGAGATTAGTAGAAAACCACGTGAACCGACTCCTAGTAATATGGGAGAAAGGCAGGAACATGATGTGTTGCAACCTGATAAAAACTAGACAGCTATTGAAAAAATACTAAGAAAAAATTAAAAAGCGTTCATTATTATTTGGTTTTAATCTTTGTACAAGTTTGTTTAATTAAAGGTATAGCAAATTCAACATCAACTTCTGAGTTAAATAGCAAACTATCTGAGTTAACTAGCCCAGCTTCAAAGCTAGGCTAGATAAATCATATAGTTCTTCATTCTAACTCACCCCCAAGCACAGTCCACAAGAGACTGCTCGCTCAAGTCCAGTAGCCTGTCCCCGTTGCTCCTGGCGACGGCGCCCTCTACGGCAGCCGTGGTGCAGAAGGCCCAGCAAGACCCACAGCTACCCTGGTCTGGACAAATAGACAACGTTAATACAACTGAAAAAAGTTAACGTATTCTGTCAAAAACCTGAATACAAACATTTCTAGATGCCACCGGTATATTTTGGGATGAGAAAACCTTCACACCGATACGGCAGAAAATATACCACTATTACGGTCCCAGATTGTGATGTAGAAACAATCTGGCCAAACGGGGTATCCTCGACCTAGATCCCAAACACAGTTCCAGAGGACCTGCCTCTGGCTTGATATGCCCCACCTCCTTTCCTGCCCATCCTGCATGCATATCCAGTTAGAGGGTGCAGACCATCCAGGAGTTTTGCAGGTGGCTGCATGATGGTCGTAAAATCGACACGTAAAGAAGAAAAAGGAAACCAGCAGTCTTATAAAACCTTGTACAAACTTACTCTTAACAGGAGTAATAGCACCCTCCATCCTCAGATCGAAGCTCTCGGGCAGTTCATCCACCAGCTCATCGATCTCAGTCAGGGAGTGAGGGAAGGGTGTCATGTCGGGGTATTCGTGCGTGGAGGCAAAGGTGCCGGTCAAGTACTTCAGCTCATCGTCGAACTTGTCGGAGAAGTCGTTCAGCTCGACTCTGAAGCCTAGGTTCTGGCGGTTGTGGTTTTCGACCATCCTGGAGTTTTAGAATTGTGAAATTTTATATAGATATATATTTTGTATAGTGGATATGGGTAAGGTATCTGGAAATAAAGAAGGCTTGTTACTTCCTAGTCAATTCTGTCGTTCTAAGAGTTTTAAAGTTTAAGGACTTGGTATAGTTGGAATACCTTCCAGGTAGAGTAGGAAGAAAGAAAGACTTCCAGGTAGAGTTGGAATACCTGGAATATCTAATAAGTAATAAAACAAAGTCAGGTTAGTTACACCATTTATAACTCAAGAACGGCTGGACCGATTTGAATGCTCTCTGATTCTTTGGATTCGTCTCCGCACCGAATAGCAGAATTACCATTAAAATATCTGAAAAGTTCACGGGGAAAAAAAAGAGTTTGCAAATGAAGGCCATTTTTCTTTTTGGACGTCAGCAACTAGCGAATTCTCGTAATTGCTTTCACAGATATCAAAACCAAGTTTAAAAGTGTTACCTCCAGTTCTCCTCAAAGACCTTCTTCCTTCTCTGATGCTCCTTGGCCTGGTACTGCTTGCCGTGGTGTTTGGTGTACAGTTCGAAGGCCTGGTCCAGCTCAGAGGGCAGGTCCGGGTGGAAGAATTTTATGTCTTTGTGGAAGTCCTTGCCCAGACAGTACTCTTGGCAGTCGTCCTCTGGAATTTTGATGAAAGGATTAAGTAAGTGCCTGGTTGGAGCAGTTGTGGGCCAGTAAGCAGTGGTGGCTTAGTGGTAGTGACTCCGACTTACGAGTGGAAAGACGTGGGTTCGAACCCAAACGCCGTATTATTTAGTGCCATTTATTTCATCACTGCTCTCAAAATGGTGAAGGAAAACATCGGTATGTGGTTGAACCTAAAGTTCGAAGACATGTGACATCTACCAATACGCACGGCCCGCTTGGTTGTAGCCTTTTCTCAGGGAACAACATAATCTGATTATGCTGACTGGTTTAATACAAAGGTTGTATATAATCTACTAGTTAGTGCATTTCTTCGTAATTAAAATCATTTCAATGTATCCCTAGCTGTCAGACTCAGTGAACCAATAAATGTTAGTGAAATAAGTCTTTTGCCTAAACTACGCTTCATGAGGTCGTTCCGCAGATGCTGATCATCCATTAATACCTGACGTGCCTTGGAATTTTAAGCTGTTGGTCCCAGCTGTCATTTGAGGATCTTTGGCAGTCGTTACTGGTTGTCAAAGTCCTGAAAGTCTGACAGCCAGTCTTAGCTAGGGAAATCGTGTATTTCAATAAATGGCTTGTGAAGATCAGATATGAAAGGTCTAGAATCATACACTGAATAGTTAGAGTCACAATATTCCTTACACCTTGTATAAAACTGGTATACTTACCATCATGGACAGAGACGTCATCCTCGGAGACGGTATCGGAGTAGTCGAAGAAGTTGACGATGGTGTGCGACGCCAGCTCGCCCTTGTCGTAGTTGTACGTCTTGGTCACTTGTCTACAGGAAAATTAATGTTATTTGGAGTTGATTATTTAATAATAACAATAATATATCGCCGGGTTAAAGGCAAAACCAACTATTTAGTCCAAAAAAGTCAATGTAAAATTTTCCGTAAGGGCGTTTACAAAGTTTGCAATTAAAATTAAGTCCTTAGTAATAAAATTATATCAGTCGCAAATATATGAGCGTGTTCTATAATTATCTTAGTTTCTAACAGTTACATACTAAACACAAAAAATAACTTACTTTGTTCAAAAAATAAATAAATTAAAATTAACCCCCTCTTTTAGTTGGTTTTGCCTTTCTAGTACAAATACGAGCATATCTGAAAAAGTAATGGTCCTGTATGTCACAGACTTGGCATTTACGTGAGTTAAAGTATTGTCTTGATAACTTGCTAGTAAGGCTGATTTTAGGACCATTCGTTTTGAAATAATTTAAAAAATACGAAAAAATAGTTGGTTTTGCCTTTCTATTTCATAAGACATGTCTTCGAATGTAGAATGCAAAATTGTACTAACATTATAAGTTACTGATTTGTATTGCTTAAATCATTCAAATTGTGTATTACTAGCCAGTATCAGCCAGTACAAGAAAACATTCAGAAAGTAAAACTGACAGGTCACAAGAAGAAGCATTTATTTTATTGATATTTTACTTTGTATGTAACATAAAAGTTTCGTAATCTAAACAAACAATAATTGGCCT
This sequence comes from Noctua pronuba, assembly GCA_905220335.1. Lineage (NCBI taxonomy): Eukaryota > Metazoa > Arthropoda > Insecta > Lepidoptera > Noctuidae > Noctua > Noctua pronuba. The sequence goes on from LR999913.1 coordinate 1,590,254, forward strand.
TTAAAAATTAATTTAAAAAAAAAATCACTTAGTCATCCGAGTTCTCCGGGTCCTCTGATTCTTCAGAAACACCAGGTAACATCAGGTAGACGATCCACTTTTTGGCCACAGCTCTCAAACTTTGGAACCATCCATGATATTCGTCAGGAATGACTCCTCTTTCACAAAGTTTCAATAGATCGGCTTTTTGGCTTTTGAAATGCATAATAGTTCTATAAATAACGGGGACAGTATCTGTGGAAAACATGGTCTTTTGTGGCTTGTGGTGGTGGTTCAGTGACAACTTTTTGGACTGGCTTGACTTTGCGTGCTTTGACTAGAGTCTGCCGCTCTTAGCTTGCGTTTTAACATCGTTCTTAATGTGTAGTCTCCACATGAATGATGTAACCAAGATTTTGTAACAATATTTTGATTGAAAAGAGTGTCCATTGAGTTTCTCCATAGAGATCTGCGCCTTGGAATGGCCAACCACAGTACTTTCACAAGTTATTATGCCTTGTGTCTATGTCTGTAGCTTTGCTTTCTTTGTTTTTTGTGACATTCAAAAGTGCCGTAATGGTCTAATTGAAAAAAACGCTTTGAGTTTGAGTCGAAAATCGCATCGCTGGAGAGCTAGACAAGGAACAACCTCCCGAGCAAGCAGGCTTCCGTCCCGGACTTTCTACCGCTGACGGAGAGAGAATACACTATGTCCAAGAATATATCTACCAGGGCCAAATAATCTCCTTCCAGGCGAGACAAGACAAAGAAGTTGCAAGACGCACGGAAAACGCCTGGAAGAGCTACTGGTCAATGAAAGAGCTATTCAAGGGCGATTTACCCATCCCCTTAAAACGTAAGCTAGTAGACATGTGTATTCTCCCCATACTGACATAGGGTGCACAGACTTCGTCATTGACTAACATCCAGAAGTCCAAACTCAAGGTTTGCCAACGGGCAATGGAACGCAGCATACTTAACGTTAAACTTACCGATCGAATAAGGAATACCACACTGCGCTCCAGAACTCAAATTGTTGACGTGGCTCAAAAAGCTGCTAAACTGAAATGGGACTGGGCAGGCCGTGTCTGACGGATGCCGGAAAAGCTGTGGGCCCGTATATCACAAAACTGGAGCCCTGAGACAGTTAGACGGGGTCGCGGCAGACCAAGGAGAAGATGGCGGGACGCCTTGGATGGCTTTCTCGTTAATTGGCGAGAAGAGGCGCAACATCGAGAAAAGTGGAAGGAATGGGGAGAGGCCTTTGCCCAGGAGTGGACAATTCAGGCTGAAGAAGTTTTGGCATATCTGAGATTTTACGGTTGTTTATAGAAAAAATTCTGCTTTGAATTTGATCTCTATGTAGTTCGTTTTCTATTAAAAAAAGGCTGACAACCAGTCTTACCAAGGGGTATCGTATTACCCAGTACCAACTGGGTTGTGGAGGTCTGATAGGCAGTCGCTCCATGTAAAATACTGGTATTCAGCTGCATCTGGTTAAGAATGGAAGCCGACCCCAATATAGTTGGGAAAAGGCTAGGCAGATGATGTAGTTCGTTTTCTATTAAGCGCAGTTGTTTTAGTTGGTTTTACTTCTATTAAGTTCAAAATCATGTTTTTCTTTGCAGTATAGCTTTGAGCCGAAAAATACACTGTATGACCTCGTCGTTCGCTACGCAAGATTCGACTTAGTCCCCGTAAAGCCCTCGCGCTGCTGTTGTCGCCCTCCCGCGACAGCGGCAGCGCGGGGAAGTACCGACTATAATAATTTAATCGGTTTTGCTTCTAGGCAATTCGCTAAAAAGAAACCGAAATACCGAATGCCAAAATCGACTATATTTATATAATATTTATTTAGTTTGAATGTTTAAGTACAAAAACGTGCTAATCCAATATATTATTTTTTACCATTAGTGATTAAGACCTTCCTGTGACATTATTGTAGGACTAAAAACCACCAAAAACGTTTGGTATTTTTTGCATCTATATTTCGAAATATTCCGGACAAATTATTTCGAATTATAGGTTTTTAATTCTCTAAAAATACACTATTAACCATATAACCGGTTTTTACATTCGATAACTCGGGAACGGTAAGTCCTACGGTTTAGTTGGTTTTACCATTAGATAAAGAATAAAATACCGATTCGAATGGTATATTAAAGTGAAAAACTGCAAAAAATCACAGATAGTCGGTTTTGCCTTTAACCCGGCGATATACAATTATAAATTAAAGTAACCTAAAGTAACTAACTTAACAATAAATTAAAAAATGCGTCAAAATTTTTTCCTCAACGCTGTCAACTGGTAATGTCGCCAAGAGGCTGGCGGCGTTGCCACGTTGTATGGCAACGCTAAGCCTCTGGCCAAGGTAAAACCCTGCCCTTGGGTCACGGGGAAGTGTCAACTAAGCGTTTTGAAATTTCCTTGAAAATTTTAATAATATATGTATGTATAAAAGTTTGGACAACAACTCCCAAAATCTTGAAATTTTACTAATCGCTCCCTCACCCGAGCGAATGCCTGTAGTCGACAATCTAAGATTCAATGTTGAGCATTACGTTACAAATAGACGCATCCGAGTAGGGGAGCGTTCGCTTGTAATGTAACATACAAAGATTCGATTTTGTGCAGAAACAGGTGATTGTTACAAATTGTATCGTAACAGGTTGCGCACTGCAATGCTCGGATCTCCTCACTCACTGATGTGATGCTCGAACCTGAGCTGATACATTACAGGTGAATGCTCCCGAAGAACGAGCGCCTTTAGATTGATGCTTTCATCGATTGTTTTTCCTGTGGTCTTTAACCATTGCGTTGTTTTAATCAATCCTATAAAGAAGAGAGAGGTGGAATGATGTTTTAAAAAGTATGCGCGCATAACTGGTTAATACGTATGTACATAAAATCACGTCTATTCCCTTTTTAATAGCATCTCGTATGTCAACCTATGAGGCCGGCTTCTGCTTATCAAGACTATGCTATATATACTTTATACTATATACTTGTGGGTGCCTTGAGTATTAGGCCTCCAGCCAGGTGAAAAAAACTTATAAAAAAAGCGATAGAGCGCTAAGGGCACCCCCTGTGGGGTACGAGCCTCAGCTTAGGGCGTCGCTAGACAGGCTGGATCTGAGTGAAAAAGACGCACAAACTGCAGTATGATCCTTTTACATTTTACATATTATGTACATCTGGTCATCTAGTTAACTCCTTAATAATTAGTAAAACAACTTACTGGACAGGCAGATCGATGCCGGAGTCAGTCTTAAAGACGTACAGCGTCGTCTCCCGGACCATCTTCGCGTCATACTCTTCAGTGCTGGACCAGACGTCCACCACCTTATCGTGCAGAGTTATGGTCTGACCTGGGGGCATAAAATCACGTCTATGATCTCCAATAAATAAAAACAGCTGCAGGGGAGATCTTCAAGGTTAACCCGCGCTTGCCTGGGTCGCTCCTTGGATGGATAACCATCTATTACATACCGAGTTTCCTCTGTGCCTCGGAAAACACGTTAAGCTGCTGGTCCCGGCTGTCATTTATAGATCTTTGATAGTTGTGAGAGTGAGTCCCGAAAGTCTCCCAACAACCCAACCCAACCAACCAACCCAACAACCCAGTCTGACAACCAGTCCTACCAGTAGTAAATGGTAGGACTGGTTGTCAGACTGGGTTGTGACGGTCAGTTAGGCTGTCAAATATTCATTAGCAGTTACACCCTAAAGTTAAATTTATTAGTTTTATTTACAGTTTAAACCTGGCAACACCTGAACGTCCTTAAAATGCTGATCGCATTCAGTTTTATTACTGAAATTCGCTCTAAGAGTATTAGGATTTTATCATTTTAGATATGTGCGCGGTTGATGGCATTAGACTCGCCCTATTACATGGGACTTTAACATAACTGGTGAAAGGTGGGTCTACTTATAAGTCGCAGTCGGCCTTACCGTTTTATTACGTTGTATGCTTTGTTACTATGTAACGTTTCAGCGCAATGCGAAACAAACTGCATGCTCGCGTTTGGGTTGTAATTTTCCTAGGCGCTGATATCGCTGCGGTGACCACCGCTTTAGTAATGTATTTTGATGGTGACGCATTGCGCACTAGTATTTACGGCATCAACAATTCAACATAGAAAATGTGATTCCTGCTAAAATCTTCTATGAAACTTACAAACGCCGGATACAAAAGAAAAATAAGTACACCGTGATGATTCAATTGTGAGCACAGATTAGCTAAAAATGTATTTATCTGTATCTGCAGCAGAAAAAGAAAGACAACAATGAGTTTCCTTACTTTCGTTGGAATGACGAATTCTTACATTTTTTATTTATTTATGTAAACTCAATAAGATTAATGAGCAAAGGAATAAGTATATCTTCTTCTATACCAACTTAATAAAGAGGTATTTGTTTGTAAGTTTGTATGTATGAGGAAATCTTCGGAACCACTGAGCCGATTCCGAAAAATCTTTCACTAATGGGAAACTACATTATTCCTGAGTGTCATAGGCTACATTAAAACTTTCCACTTTTCGTACATAACGGGAGAGAAGCCGCGACCAAAAGCTAACAAATTATAAAATAAAAACTAAAAAAAAACCAAATCTAAATACATAAGCTAGAAACATACATAAGCTAAAATTTCTGAAATTCAATTGAATTATGTAATTTTTGAAATTTGCTTTCGTATGGGCGCATCTTGTAGGATTTTTTTTTTTTTTTAAATCAAAAAACTCCTTCTCAACGCTGTCAAGCGGTAATGTGCCCAAGAGACTAGCGGCATTGCCACGCTATATGGCAATGCTAAGCCTCTGGCCAAGGTATTTAAAAAAAAAAAAAAATTAATGATTCTTGCATACCTGTGTAAGTAAGCTCAGACACGTCAGGAAGAAAGTCGAGCTGTTCATCTTCGGTGTATCTCAATTGGCACACAATTCTGTTGGTGATCTCTTCCGTGGTGACTGGATGTTTCTGAAATTATGATGTTGCTTTATTTACCCATTTAGAAAATCAACGATGGTTTATTAGGTGCGTCGACCACCGGTAGGTCGAGTCGTCGTCCCTATAAATCGAGATGCTTCCTCCTTTGTCTTTGTATAAGTAGTTACGCACGAAACGAAATGCCAAATAGGCGTCGGAGTCGCGGCGCTCTGGCACACTTCCACGCCCTCATCTCGACTCGATCTCCTTCGCAACTCAACCTCGCCAACCGCAGCCCTACTTTGTGTGTGCATTGCCATTCATTCCTAAAGAGAACCTCGATTCTTATCCGTGTGGGCGACGGATCTTAAAATAAAAATATCGATGATGGAATAACCATTAGCGAGTTTTGGATATTTTCGAAATCACCAGCTTTTAAGGGGTACCTACAACATGATTTCTTCTTGAGTATCTAAATAAATTACAGTATTTGTAAACTCTTATCACTACTTTTTTCTCAGAGGGATAGGTAAAGGTTTAGGTTAGGACCAAAGGCAGACCCGGCGTGCCTTTGGTCAATTCCCAGGTCGGGCATAGTATTATTGGATGTTTCCACCAGGATATACTTAGTACTGCTACTGATCCTGACTCCGTTTACAGCCACGGAGTCTGCCCGCCCCTTATTGGAGTACATGGGAGTTAAACATAAATGGGAATTAAACATTAATGAGGCTGCACTATTAGGTACACCTCTGAAAAAACCTTTCAGGGATTGCAGGCTTGATGGTTTTGCGGACAAAAACCTCGTTTCCAGAAACCTTTACAACTTCCGAATTTTATGCTAATAGTAATAAGGATGGTCTTACCACGTAAGCTTCACCAGTGTCTCCGTAGTACAACTTCTGGACAGTGCCGTCGTTGAAGTCAATACGGGAGCGGTTCAGATCGCCATTGTACCTGACACAAGCATTGTTATGTAGAAGAAGCAACTCAGTGAAACCATTTGAAGTATGAGCAACCAAAAAATGGTTCATTAAATGAACCTAAATTACTACTTTTTTGAATGTTTTTAAAAATTATAAGGCGAATTTCAGGAATAAAAATGAACGCGATCAGCACAAATAAACGAAGTTCAAGACAATTATGACATCAAAAACTCTATTCACAGCGCAGCACCTCATTCACTCAAAAGCGCTAAGTTAAGTTTAAGATGACAAAAAATCTTACCAGATCTCGAAGTTTTCTTTTAGCGACGTTTTAAAATTGAGCTTTTCCCCCTTGAAGTGGTATTCGCTCGGCCATATGATTTCATTTTCGTCATCTCCTGTACAAATATTAGGTAATATTTATAATTTTAATGAAAAAATAATAACACTGATGGCGATGGAATAAGAAGATTTTTTATTTCCCATTATCTTACAAACAGCCTAAAAGAGAACTCATTTTAACTATGCGTTGCCCTTTATCAGAGTCGCCTCAAATTGAGCCATACGGGATCCTTCCTGTGAAACTCACATTTAGTACTGCTAGTTACTGCAACGCACATTTTATAAGTACGGTAACGGGATCCGTAAAGATCTCTACCGCAATACTTCAACAAGAATGGTCAGCCCAGTAAGAACAAGTAAAACATTTGTTGTCGGAGTAGGTGTCCATCAGGGCTCGACTCTGAGCCCTCTACTATTCCACCTAGTAATGGACTATTTCATCTCAAACCTACATAAACCAGCACCGTAGTCACTACTATATGCCGATGATGTAGTTCTCATAACCGAATCGTTGGCAGAAGTACAATAAGACCTGACGGCATGGCAGGATTCCTTGAAGAGGAGAGGGTTGAGAGTCAGTAGACAGAAGACCGAATATATGTATGTATTGTGAATTTTCCAGGGCTAATGTGGGTGATACAGACTTCTTAACAGAGTTGAAGAGTTCAAGTTTCGACATACACAGTAGAACCCAGGCAGCCTGGCTGAAATGGAGGTCGTTTAAATCTGGCTTCCCATGAGCTGGCATGGCTCTGAGATCCCAACAGGCACCCGGTTGTAACAAAATGGTATATAGCACAAAAAAAATAGATCGTTGAAAGTTACAATACAAATATCCAGAAATACAAAAAACAAAATAGGTAACAATACAAAAAGAAAACTTACGCAGTAGAGTGTACCCTGAAGCCAGAGTGATGTATAGAAACAAAACTAAAATGGCGGGATAGGCCGCCATCTTGAATCTCGATGATGAATGGACCGATTATTGCGAAATTCCACATTTTATATCAAAAAAGTTCAAATTAAGGCGCGTTCACACTGAACTGTTGACCAAGAATACCAATTAGGTATATCAAAGTAAACTCAATCTACAGAGACTATCACAGTCCACAGCTGGACATAGACCTCTTCATCCCATAACACCCTGTCCTTCACCTTCCGCCGCCAGGCTGACCCAGCCATCTTTTAAAGGTCGTCAGTACATCTAGCTGGGAGGTTCTTGAAATGCTGTCTCCACTCTCGGACTCGTTTGTTTTGTTAGCCATCGGACCTTCGACTAATGTTTAAATTATATGGCTTCTTAGCATCATCAGCATCTGCCTTGCTTTTTCCCAACTATGTTGTAGTTTCTATATGACTTTTTCAAGGCCCTCAGACCATTGATTTAAGTCTGTGGTTTAAGAACACCTTCAAATTCAATATTTTTGTTGTGCATGAAAAATCTATATGCGCGCCTTGGCATTAAAACCGACTCGTACGCCGTGACGGAAGATGTCATGACGCTGTCATGGCGTGATGCCTCTTCTATGTCACGTAAAACCAACCTTTTCCCATTAGAATAAAGTTTGTTTTGGTACATACTACTTTTGGAACTACTACATATTCCGTTTTCGAAAGTTCCACACTACTCAATTAAGTGATGTAAATAGGTCGTATGCAGAGATATCAATAAAGGAAAATACTTTAATAATATGTTTTTATAGTGAAAGAACACATACAAAATGAATCCATCCCACGAATTTATTACTTTTTAACCCCCGACGCAAAAAGAGGGGTGTTATAAGTTTGACCGCTATGTGTGTCTGTGTGTGTGTCTCTGTGTATGTCTGTCTGTGGCATGGCACCGTAGCTCTTAAACGAGTGAACCGATTTGGATGCGGTTTTTTTTATTTTGAAAGCTATTTTTTTGGCGATGGTTTTATATATTTTTGACTTTTAAAATTTTTGTTTGCTTTTCTTTTTTGCGTTGGGGTTTTTTTTTGTATGTTTCGTGTAACTGAGCATACACCTTTACTACTAACTAACTACTAGATAAATCTCACAATAATTAACAGTAGTTCAGCTAGTTTAGGCGGTTCAACTGATTATTTTAATTAAATCAATGGCAGATAAGCTCGTTTTGCTATTTGCTATCGCGTTATTTTTCAAAACGAGGTAGGTAGAGTAGGTAGATACTCTGATTAACGATTCAATTAATTAAAAATGACTACTCTGCTGAAAGTATGGTTAAGGATATCCCAGATTATGCCAAAAAATATTTTGTCTAGTATTTTGAATAAGAATTTTTCGTAAGAGTGTGCAATGTGGTGCATTTCCGCAAACAATGGAACACCTGATCAAACACTGTTTTAAGCTCCCCCGGTTTACAACTAAACTTATACCTACTATCACTTACGGGATATCTTCCGTGATTGTTCTTTATTTTGAGGTCCCGATATTTCGACGCTGTTGAAAGCGCCATTTTTTTGTTTGGAACACCTGATGTTGTGCCTTGACATCTGCACACTACAAGAATTGAAGATTAAATTCGTGGCTAAGTTCTAAGCCGACTCGTTATACAGGGTAGCGACGACAATATGCCAATAAATTAAACTGTTTATTCCTCATGACGTTCCCAGTCTGCATACAAAAATCCAATCGTATATACAGGGTGTAAACGGACCCTTCACGAAGCCGTCAACCAAGCATTCTATACATCAAACTAAGTAACTTCACGCAAAAATTATTGCTGGGAAACGACATTTTTTTTGGGGTGCAAATTGAGCAAAATTATGTTTAACATTAGGACTCAATGTAACGCATTCAAAACATTGTGAACATTAAACAAATGTATTTAAAAAAAAACTTGTGAAAAAGTTGGAATTTTGACCCCCAATATCTCCGTAACTAGAAGGTTCCCAGGAATGGTCTAGAACAAAAAAATGATTGTAATGACGGGGAGAACAAGTGCCTTTCAGCTTCGTTAAGGGTTTATTTACACCCTTTGTCTAGTAAAATGCTGGAAATGAAAAATAATAATCTCCTGTGACTAAACACAGGATATTATTATTTTCCATTTTCAGCAGTTTCTACATGATGTAGTTTAATAGCCTAGCACCAAAACGTTAACCCAATCATTCAGGACAAACAGACAAGACGTCCTGTTTTCTATAGATATTTTTACCAAAAAAAGGTATCAAAACATAATAACATTAGACCCTATGCCACATAATATAACTAACCTTGGCCACATAATGAGGCTGCTTACGTTAGAAAATAAGTAGCGTGATGATAGCGCAACGTAAGTAGTTACATGTGGCAAGATGGTAGCGACAACTATCACCACTTTATGACTATAGAATTCTAGAAGCTCGTGGGCAAATAATATCAGCCGCTCGGGTCGATTTTTAGGTAAAGCCGCGCATGGCAGGTTGGTCTCCGTAGATGGATGACCAACCATTACATACCGATTTTCCTCCGTGCTTCGGAAAGCACGTTAAGCCGTTGGTCCCAGCTGTCATTTGTAGATCTTTGCAGATAGTCAGTGGCCCGAAAGTCTGACAACCAGTCTTACCAAGGGGTATCGTTTAGCCCAGTACTAACTGGGTTGTGGAAGTCAGATAGGTAGTCGCTCCATGTAAAATACTGGTATTCAGCTGTATTCTGTTAGACTTGAAATCGACCCCAACATAGTTGGGATATGTTGGATCATCATCATCATTCTCCTGCCAATATCGCAATCTGGGGAGTTACCATGACCTCTTAAAGCAGTATCGATTTAATATCACTCCGGTGTGGGAAAGAGACGGAGCTATACAGGACGTCTAGCGCCATCTCTTTCCCACTCTGGATTAAGATTAAAACAATACTGCTTTAGACGTCATGGTAGGCCCCCAGTTGGGGTCGGCGAACTGATGACTAGACGATTCTTCTAAGGTATCAACAATGTTCTGTGAATTTGTAGCTGTTATGTAGTAGATTACAAGTAATGATTAAAAAAGTCGTCCTATGGGGATAATTTATGGACTTACACTAGTTTTTTTTTAAATAAATACACAATTTTTTACCGAAAAAATGCTTAAAAAAACTTCGATTCCGTTTTTTTTTTCATCGTCGATAATTTTTAGTTAAAATGTTAATAAACCTGCTAAAATAACTCACTAGCTTTTAGAAATAATAAACAGAATCCAAATCGACCCATAAACTTCGGAGATGTGTCAAAAATAGAAAGCAAATCTACAAACTCTACTTACAAAATTAAAAATTGAAAAACATGAAAAATGTTATAGATTTTTGAAGTTTATTTTCGATATTTCTTCGTGAATATTCAGAAAATTACGGGCGGTCACATGCGCATGGGCGACATTGTATATTCGATTTTTGGTGCTAGAGCATACCGTTTTTTGAGAGCAGTGGTGATGAACTACTTAAATTAGTCCGCACACACAGAGAGGTGCCTGTCTGGGATCGGGCTCTCATAATTCAGTATTGTTTCTTTGACTGTTAAGCACCATTAACAAACAAGTACCTAAAGAAATTAAAGTGAAGTTTTTCTATGAAAAGTCCATATCCACAAATCACTATTTTCTTTTTTTTTAAACGTTGCCCCACACTAGGAATTTCAATCGTGGGAGCGCAACAACTAGCTGCAGGCATACAAATATTTGTTCGAATCGAACCCACGACACGCGGTGCAACAGCCAATCGCTCAGCCACTGTGCCACCCGTACCGTCCGTCGGTAATAAAAGTCACACGGAGCTCGTTGGAAACATATTGTACGTAGGTAATCATTACGTTTGGCAAGCGGACCTGTTATCGTCACATCAACGGCGTGTATGTCAACAGCAGCCTTTCGTAGAGGCTATATGGCTATAATCACCATGCTTTGCCAATGGCTTGATAAAACTCACAATGTATAATGTTCAATGGGCATTGTTTTCGTTTTTCTTTATATTATTTGGGCCTATTCTTGACCTCAATTTTATCCTGAGGACAGGGATGAGGTCAATGATGGAACGAGCTAACCCAAAAGAAGCCGATTAACTCGCGACTTACTGCCTCGTTGGTCTAGTGGTCGCAAGCGCGACTGCTGAGCATGAGGTTCTGGGTTCGATTCCCAGGTCGGGCAAAGCCTACCTACTAATAAATAATCCCGTATCTGGGTTGCTGGTTTTCAGCAAGGTGTTTGAAAAGATAATGCTCAATCAAATGCTTAACCATTTTAACACCAATAAAATATTACACGAGCAACAACAATATGGTTTTACCTAAGGACGACTGCTGCCGGTGTCACTTTATTAAAACACATACCTTACTGCGTGGGAAGAGGCACAAGATGCCCCTATGTCCCTATGGGTTCTTGTCCCTCTTTCCTTCAATCTCCTGTGGCCTTTTGAAGGCATTTGATTGCGTAAATCACGAAACTCTGCTCTTGAACCTTGAGCATTACGGTTTAGGTAAACTTGCGCTCAGTGTAGTAAAATCGTATTTGAATGATAGAAAGTAAGCGGTGTGAATTCATTGGGTTTAAAAGTAAAAATGGGTGTACCACAAGGTTCGATATTGGGTCCTTTCATCTTTTTAGTAAACATTAATGACCATTTATCAACCAACGAACCGCAAATGGTTTTGTTTGCTGACAATACTTCTTTAATATTTAGGATAAACAGACGGGCCACAAATCTTTCTGTGATTCCCGAAGGGAAGAGTACAGCCTAGGAAGGTAGCAGGCGCTCCTATATTACAACAATATTATTTAAATGGTATCTCTCAGATCAAACTCTAACCTTATTGTAATCAGTTTAAGATGCAAAAAGCAATCAGAAAGGTAATAAAAGATTAGTATCAAAAGCACGTGGAATTTATTTGTCTAATCTAAACTTAAACGATGGGATAGTAAGGCGAGTCGAGCACGAAGCAGTTGTTGTTCTTGGCGGACATGAGGATGTAGCCGTCTTCTCCCCAGTCCTCTCCCCAGGAGTTCTTCACCAGCCAGTAGTCCTCTCCATCGCGGACGCCGTAGCCGACGACTGTCACGCCGTGGTTCGGGTAGTCGTCGTCGCTGGAAATGGAAAAATTATTAAAACGTAGGCCCAGAAGGAGATGGTGGGATGAACTCGACTCATTCCGCGCAGGACACTGCACTGCACTGGTGCACTCTCTGTTCCCTCAGTCTCATAGTCTGATAGGACGTCAACTGCTTAAGAGTACAGAATACTTTCCAAAGGAAGTCATAGAGCAGTCTACTGGAGTAGTGCTTCGTGGAGAGCACTGGAGTCTGCCGGCACAGATGCCGACAGTGACTAGTCCGTACTTGAAGAGAGCTATGATGACAATGATTGTCAAAAAGATATTGATAATGGCTTACTAGAAGAAATCATAGAAGAGTCCACTGGAGCGATGCTGCATCAGTCTACCGGCGTGAATGCCAACGGTGAATGAGTCGTACATACGTGAAGAGAGCTAACTTGATGATAAAATTGATGAAGTCTTACCACTCAAAGTCGTAGAACAGTCCATTGGCGTAGTGCTTCATCAGCCTGCCGGCATGGATGGCGACGGTGACAGGGCCATACTTGAAGAGGGTCAGTTTCAAGGCGTTAGGGTTGCGTGGCGTCACTCGGGCGAACCCACGGATCTTGTTCGTACTTGTCATGTTCTGGATTTCACAGAAGCCATCCTGGGAGTAGATATAATGTATTAGAATCAACATTCCTAAAAATGTAGTTTAAATTATGCATCTAAAACTCTTTGAAAGAGAATTTTCTCAAAATTCAACAATATTTGTAATGAACTTCGTAAAAACGTATTCTTATTTGCCAACTTTCAAGAAGTTATATTTAAAACTGATTTTGATTCTTTTCTCTTCTGATTTCTTAAGGGATATCTTCCGTGATTGTTCATTATTTTGAGCTCCCGATATTTCAACGCTGTTGCAAGCACCATGATCGCGGGTTGACTGGAGAATGCGGGTGGATGGAAAATAAATTGTTATGAGCAGACAAATCTGTCTGCCCTCTTTCTTTGTCTTTTGCTACGCGCACTCACGGAAGATATCCCGTATGTGACGGTATAAGTTTAGTTGTAAACCGTGAGAGCTTAAAACAATATCTGCCCACGCCAACTTTTGTATTCCCAAGTTATATTTGAACACCATTTAGGGAACTAAATGGGTACTAATTACAGCAGTTTTAAAATTATTATCTAAGACAACATCTGCCACATGCATGTGGAGCCCTGACACAGCCAGAATGCGACGCGGTAGACCTCGTAGGAGTTTGCAGGGCGAGCTGGACAAAACAACGATCAGTGGTGAACATTGGCCCTAGATCGAAAAAATTGGAAGGGGAAGAGGAGAGGGGGGAGAGGCCTTTGCCAATCAGTGGGATGAAGCAGGCTAACAGTAACAGTAGCTTTAATTTTTTGAAGGACCGTTTCCTTCATAAAATCACGGTATCAGAGGATACAACTCACCGTGATCCGTGGCTAATTCCATCTGATACCGCGCTCGGTGGAGACAAAACCATCTTAGGACTTACATTAGCAGTGTAGAGACCGTAGTCCTCCTCAGTTGGGATGCCGTGTGCCAGCACGTATTTCAGAGCTCCATCCAGAGTGCCACCACTGCAGCCTAAGTTGTCGTAGCTGCAAATCAGTTTATATTTTTAACTAGTCGATATAGATTGTGTTGTGTATTTCTGACGTTAATTTTAATCAATCTGTAGAAACCGGTCTAGAACCGGGTACAGATTATTTACAACATAACATGCAATGCAACACGCAATGCAACATGTTGCACTGCTTGCACTGCATTGCTCAAGGAGTGAATAATAAAGTGGCGACTAATTGGGGCGAATAGAAGAAAACGACGTGCACCGACCCCAGGTTATATGGGACAAAGGTATGATGTGTTACAACCTGCTAAAAACTAGAATGCCAGTGAAAAATAGTAGGACAAAATTTTATAAACCTTCATTGTTATTTGGTATTAATCTGTGTAAAAGTTTGTTTAATTAAAATAAAATTAAAATATAAATATATACATTTTAAATATAGTAACCTTATTGGTAACTATATTTTCGAGCCGTTTGGGGTTGAAACTCTAGGACCGTGGGGTCCGAGTGCTCACAGCCTTTTCAAGGAAATATCAAATCGTTTAGTTGACACTTCCCGTGACCCAAGGGCTGGCTTTTACTTTGGCCAAAGGCTTAGCGTTGCCATACAACGTGGCAACGCCGCCAGTCTCTTGGGTACATTACCAGTTGACAGCGTTGAAGAGGAGTTTTTTGACGCCATTTTTTAAGTTAGTTACTTTAGGTTATTTTAATTTATTAATGTATATATATAAAATGAACTAATAAATTTTGTTAAAGAGAAAAAAAAATATATATATAGCAAATTAAACAGAGAACACGTCAAAATGTGATAAGTTATAAAACACTAAACTATCCAATTTGATTTGACTTTAAATCAGATCGTTTCAATTTCATTCCAACTTTTTTTCCATTCTAACTCACCCCCAAGCACAGTCCACAAGAGACTGCTCGCTCAAGTCCAGTAGCCTGTCACCGTTGGTCCTGGCGACGGCGCCCTCTACGGCAGCCGTGGTGCAGAAGGCCCAGCAAGATCCGCAGTGAGCCTGGTCTGGACAAATAGACAACGTTAATACAACTGCAAAAAGTAGAAGACAACGTATTCAAGCAAAAGCCTTAATCAGGAGTCTAAGCATTTCTAGTTGCCATCGGTATACTTTGCGACGATGAAGAATGAAACAACCTCCACACCAATAAGGCAGAAAATATACCACTGCTGCGGGCCCAAGTTGTGTTGTAGAAATAATCTGGCCAAATGGGGTATCCTCGACCTATCCCAAACGCAGTTCCAGAGGTGGAGCCTCTTTCAGGATATGCCCACCTCCTTTCCCGACCATCCTGCATATCCAGTAAGAAGGTAGAAAGGAGGTATAAACGATTTTTTTTAAAGTAAATGATTGTTTTGTAGGTGTCTGCATAATGGCTGTAAAATCGACACATAAAAAAGAAAAAGGAAACCAACAGTCTTACAAAATCTTGTACAAACTTACTCTTAACAGGAGTAACAGCACCCTCCATCCTCAGATCGAAACTCTCGGGCAGTTCATCCACCAGCTCATCGATCTCAGTCAGGGAGTGAGGGAAGGGCATCATGTCGGGGTATTCATGCGTGGAGGCATAGGTGCCGGTCAAGTACTTCAGCTCGTCGTCGGTCTTGTCGGAGAAGTCGTTTAGCTCGACTCTGAAGCCTAGGTTCTTGCGGTTGTGGTTTTCGATCATTCTGGATTTTTTGGAAATTTTAGTAGGTATCACAAAATAAATAAAATTTGTTACTTCCTAGTCAATTCTGTCGTAGTTGGTAAAAGGCTAGATCATTTTATAAAGTCGAAATGATGAATATTAAACACTGCCATTTTCAGTCAATATATAGCTTGAGTAGAGAGATTTGTCAAAAACGCTATACTAAAATACACCTATAACAAATCGTGAATATGCTTTTATTCGGGGTCAAATTAAGTTGGCTATCGAAACGTCAAAATAACAAAAACAATCATCGAATCATTTCTTTTTTTTTTGTGAAATCGTCTTTAGACATTGATAACCATCGACTGCAGTTTTTCACTAGTTAATTTTTGAACTTTTAGTATCGTTTTGTAATTTTGATAATATTCCAGGTATAAAAAGCTACAAATAAAAAGAGCTGTTAACAGTGGCTGTTAACACAATTTATGGTTTCTTTTTGTATGTCATCAACTAGAGTACTTTCTTAAC
Organism: Noctua pronuba; assembly: GCA_905220335.1. Taxonomy (NCBI): domain Eukaryota; kingdom Metazoa; phylum Arthropoda; class Insecta; order Lepidoptera; family Noctuidae; genus Noctua; species Noctua pronuba. The sequence goes on from LR999913.1 coordinate 1,606,210, forward strand.
TGCTTTCACATATATCAAAACCAAATTTAAAAGCCTTACCTCCAGTTCTCCTCAAAGAGTTTCTTCCTTCTCTGATGCTCCTGGTCCTGGTACTGTTTGCCGTGGTGTTTGGTATACAGGTCAAAGGCCTGGTCCAGCTCGGAGGGCAGGTCCGGGTGGAAGAACTTTATATCCTTATGGAACTCCTTGCCCAGCCACATCTCTTCGCAGTCGTCCTCTAGAATTTTGATAAAAGGGTTAAGTAAGTAGCTGGACTGCTCCTAGCTATGGCTTACGAGTCGGGTTCAGTGAAGGAAAACATCGTGAGGAAACCAGCAGTCCTGAGAGATATTTCTTGACGGCATGTAAAGCCAAGTCAGAGGCCCATGGTCGGCATAAAAACTCTGACACCAGGTTAGGCATTAACCACACGATAAAGAAAGAAAGAGTATGTGGGTTGTGGAGATCAGATATAAGGGGTATAGAATTATGCACTGAATCCGTGCGCGATAACAGTTTGTGTCACAATGTTCCTTGCAAATATATGTATAACGTGTATAAAACTGGTATCCTTACGATCATCGATAGAGACGTCCTCCTCGGAGACGCTATCGGTGTAGTCGAAGTAGTTGACGATGACGTGCGAAGCCAGCTCGCCCTTGTCGTAGTTGTATGTCTTGGTCACTTGTCTACAAGAAAATTAATGTTATTTGGTTAATGTAATAAATAAGTTAGGACAACAATTTCAAGAAACATGACATTTTACTAATCGCTCTCTCACTGGAGCATTCGCCTGTAGTACAACAATCCAAAATTCTATTTTGTACAGAAACGAGTGATTGTTACAAATTGTATCGTTACAGGTTGTGCACTGTAATGCACGGATCTCCTCACTCACTGATGTAATGCTCGAACCTGAGCTGATACATTACAGGTGAATGCTTCCGGGGACCGAGCGCCTTTAGATGCTTTCGTCAATTGTTTCGCATAGTGTCTTAAATGATGGATGAACCGTGTAAAGAATGAATGGCAAGAAAGGAGGTGTCTGGTGAGATGACGAGTAATATAGAAGTATGGAAGAAGAAGACATGCTGAGCCGACCCCAAATGAATTGGGATAAGGGCAAAAGAATAACGGGTGTCTTAAACCATTGCGTTATAAGTTTTTAAACTGTCATGGTCACTAACATTATCAGTAACACTAGAAACGGGATATTCACCATTTTTACTGTGTGTTTTGAGTTCCCAATATTTCATGGAACATATCCCGTTTGCCATGGTAAATATCCCGTTCCTGGTGTTAATGATTACCATTGCGTTGTTTTTATCAATCCCATAAAGAAGACAAGGACGGAATGATGTTTTAAACAGCATCTGCAGCTCTAAACAAATTCAGTAATTTATAGTTCCGCTGGGATCATAAATGGCACAACTGGTTTACACATACATAAAATCACGTCAATTCCTTTGGAGAAAGACGCAGGACCTACAGACCTATCCTTGCATGCTATTTTTGCTCCGTCCACGTTCATACATCTAATCATCTGGTTAACTCCTCAATAATTAGCAAAACAACTTACTGGACAGGCAAATCGATGCCGGAGTCAGTCTTAAAGACGTACAGCGTCGTCTCCCGGACCAGCTTCTCGTCATACTCATCAGTGCTGGACCAGACGTCCACCACCTTGTCGTACAGAGTCATGGTCTGACCTGGGGGCATAATATCATGTCTATGATCTCCAATAAATAAAAAACTCGCAGGGGTCGATCTTCAAGGTTAGGTCGGTCCGTGGATGGGTAACTATCGATTACATACCGAGTTTCCTCTGTGCCTCGGAAAGCGTGTTAAGCCGTTGGTCCCGGCTGTCATTTGTAGATCTTTGACAGTTGTTACAGTGTGTCCCGAAAGTCTGACAACCAGTCTTACCAAGGGGTATCGTATTACCCAGTACTAACTGGGTTGTTAAGGTCAGATAGGCAGTCGCTCCATGTAAAATATTGGTATTCAGCTGCATCCGGTTAGACTAAAAGCCGACCCCAATATAGTTGGGAAAAGGCTAGGCAGATGATGATACCCTATTACATAGAACTTGAACATAACTGGTGAAAAGTGGATCTATTCATAGCTCGACTTGGCCTAACCTTTTATTACATTTTATACTTTGTTACTGTTACTTTCAGCGCAATGTGAAGCAAACCGCATACTAGCGTTTGGATTGTTATTTTCCTAGGCGCTGATATCACTGCGGTGAGCACCGCTTTATTGATGTATTTTGATGGTGACGCATTGCGCACTAGTATTTACAGCATCAGCATAGAAAACACGACTTCTGCTAAAATCGTCTATGAAACTTACAAACGTAGGTTACAAACTTATTAATACGGGGTGGAAGGGACACCGACGCGAAAACGGCTACCACCGATTTCTATGTGGGGGGCTCAAAGTGATGTACTGAATACGTGGTAACCGTTTTCGCGTCGGTGTCCCTTCCACCCTGAATAAGTATGATTTGTTTCAATTATGAGCAGAAATTAGCGAAATAGGTATTTATCTTTATCTGCAGCAGAAGAAGACGGACAACAATGATTTTCCTTACACACTTGTACAGAATGGCGAATTACTTTTGTTTTTGTTTATGGAAACTCATTAAGATTAAGGTTTTTTGTGTGATTAATTAATTTGATATCTTCTATACTAATATTATAAACAGTAAAAAGTTTGTATGTAGAAGAGGAGAGAAGCTACATTATCCCCGAATGTCATAGCTACATTTAAAACTTTCGCGTGGGTTATTTTTCGTACATAAAGAGCGAAGCCGCGAGCAAAAGTTAATCTTACTAATATTATAAAGAGGAAAGATTTGTATTTTTGTATGTGTGTATGTTTGTAATGAATAAACTCAAAAACTAATGTGCCGATTTCAAAAAATTTACCATTAGAAAGCTACATTATCCCTGAGTAACATAGGCTATATTTTATCCCAAATTGTTTAAAAAATAAATGTCCACCCGTGCAAAGCCGGGACGAGCCGCTAGTACATTATAAAATAAAAACCAAAGCTTACAAGAAACTAAAATATAGCATCAAAAAACTCCTGTTCCGGTAAATGTGCCCAAGAGACTGGCGGCATCGCAACGCTGTATGGTAATGCTCAGCCTCTGGCCAAGGTGTTTAAAACATTTGAAGTTAAATGATTTTTCCATACCTGTGTAAGTAAGCTCAGACACGTCGGGAAGAAAGTCGATCTGTTCATCTTCGGTGTATCTCAATTGGCACACAATTTCGTTGGTGACTTCTTCCGTGGTGACTGGATGTTTCTGAAATTATGATGTTGCTTTATTTTCCCATTTAAAATATTGGAAGTGGTTAGTTAGGTGCGTCGACCACTGGTAAGTTGATTCGTCGCCCCTATAAATCGAGGCGCAGGTGGCTATGCTTCCTCCTTCCTTTTCGAATACGTAGCTTTGCACGAAACAAAAAGACAAAATGGCTTCGGAGTCGCGGCGCTCTGGCACACTTTCACGCCCGCATCTCGACTCGTGCGCATTGCCATTAAATCCTAAAGAGAAGCTTGATCCTTGATTATGTAGGCGACGGATCTTAGAATAAAAATGTCGATGATGGATTAACCGTTAGAGAGTTTTGGATATTTTTGAAATCATCAGCTTTCAAGGGTTACCTACAACATCATTTCTTCTTGGGTACCTACATTAATTACAGTATTTGTAAATTCTTATCACTACTTATTCCTCGGAGGGAAAGATAAAGCTTTAGGTTAGGACCAAAGGCAGACCCGGCATGGCTTTAGTCCAGTGGTTGCGACTGCTGTGCATGAATTACTGGGTTCAACAAATCCAGACTCCGTGGACAGCCACGGAGTCTGGATTTGTGCCCGGTTGATGGCAATGGACCCGCCCCCCATTAGGTACATGGGAATTAAACATAACTGGTGAAATGAGGGTGTACTACATATTAGGAATACCTCTGACCAAAATTAATCGGTGATTGCAGGGTGACGGTTTTACGGACAAAAGTCCCTCGTTTCAAAGCTCACTAGCGGACAGATAGACGGACAGACTTTGGATTTTATACTAATAGAAATAAGGATGGTCTTACCACGAAAGCTTCGGCAGTGTCTCCGTAGTACCACTTCTGGACAGTGCCGTCGTAGAGGTCAATGCGGGAGCGGTTCAGGTCGCCATTGTACCTGACACAAGCAATGTTATGTAGAAGAAGCAACTCAGTGAAACCATTTGATGCATGAGCAACCAAAAAATGGCTCATGAAATGGACCTAAATTAGTGCTTATAATACTTTTAAAAATTATAAGGCGAATTTCACCAATAAAAATGAACGCGATCAGCACAAATAAACGGAGTTCAAGACTGACGGCTCTATTCATTGCAGCTCATTCATTCAAAACCGCTCTAAGTTAAGTTTTAAGGTGACAAAATCTTACCAGATTTCGAAGTTTTCTTTTAGCGACGATTTAAAATTGAGCTTTTCCCCCTTGAAGTGGTATTCGCTCGGCCATATGATTTCATTTTCGTCATCTCCTGTACAAAAAATTATATTTTTCATTTTAATGAAAAATGAGGATAAATATAGGTGCAACACCAAGGCAAAATAAGAATACTGATGACTATGCAATAAGAAGAATAAAACAGCCTAAAAGGGAACGCATAGTATACATTCTAACTATGCGTTGCCCTTTATCAGAGTCGCTTCACATTGAGCCATACGGGATCCTTCCTGTGTAACTCACGTTTACTACTGTTAGTTACTGTAACGCACATTTTATAAGCATGGTAACGGGATCCACAACGCAATGTTTCAACATGAGTGGTCAGCCCAGCAGAAACAAGTTAAACATTTGTGGTCAGAGTAGGTGTTCATCAGGGCTCGACTCTGAGCCCTCTACTATTCTACCTAGTAAGGGACTATATCATCTCAAACTACATAACCCAGCACCGTAATATATGCCGATGATGTAGTCGAATCAAATCGTTGGCAGAAGTACAATCAGACCTGACGGCATGGCAGGATTCCTTGGAGAGGAGAGAGTTGAAGGTCAGTGGACAGAAGACCCAATATTTGTATGTATTGTGAATTTTCCAGGGCTAATGAAAATCATACAGACTTCTTAACAGAGTTGAAGAGTTCAAGTTTCTCGAATCCATTGTAGCACCAAAAGTCTGCGTAAATAGAGACATACACAGTAGGACAGACAGCATGGCTGAAATAAAGATCGTGGTCTGGCTTCCTATGCGACTCCTGTATGCCGATTTAAGTCAAAGGCAACGTATATGAAAAGGCAGTAAGACCAGCCGAATTATATGGATCTGAGTGCTGGCCAATGAGGAAGACGGGTGAACAGAAAATTCATACCACTGAGATGAAGATGCTTGAAGTTTCGAAAATTGATAAAATATAAACGAATGAATCCGTGGTACTTTTAAAGTCGCAACGATACATGGAAAACTTAGAGAAAACCGCTTGACGCTTGCTTGATGACCAAAAGACTAAAAGAGTCACGAATATACAGGGTGTAAACGGACCCTTCACGAAGCCGTTAACCAAGCATTCTGTACATCGAACTAAGTTACTCTACGCAAAAATTATGGCTGGGAAACGATTTTTTTTTTGGGGTCTTAAATCATATTTTACGGTAAAACTCAATATAACACGCTCAAAACTTAGTGCTGATGGATGCTTTGAATAGTAAGCGGGCCATGGCGGTGATTAAAGTAAAGTTAAAACCTTAAAAAGTAGAATTTTAAAAAAAAATGTGAAAAAATTGGAACTTTGACCCCCAATATCTCCGTACCTAGAAGGTTCCCAGGTATGGTCTAGAACAAAAAAATGATCACAATGCCGGGGAGAACAAGTGCCTTTCGGCTTCGTTAAGGGTCTTTTTACACCCTTTAGAGGAAGCCGTCGATGACCACCAATATAAAACCTGGCTACGAAAGACACGAATGACAAGATAGCGAGCAACACAACAAAAGAGACAACCCACAACCGTATGGGTGGCGTAAAAGTACTAAGAGGGACTGGCTCCAAATAATTTGGAATAATAGCCAGGAAAAGAAAGAGAAGGGGGAGAAAATTCATACCTAAAGAAGTTAAATAAGGGATGAAAGATTGTTATTTATAACCGCGAATTCAAGTTTTATCGGAGTACGTCATTTCTGCCGATGGGAGATTCCTTCAGGCACCCGATTTTATCGAAATGGTATAGAACAAAAACAAATGGATTTTTGAAAGTTACAATAAAAATATCTAGAAATACAAGAAACAAAATAGGTAATAATATAAAAAGAAAACTTACGCAGTAACGTGTACCCTGAAACCAGAGTGATGTATAGAAACAAAACTAAAGTGGCGGGAAAGGCCGCCATCTTGAATCTCTGTCGATGGATTGACACGATTATTGCGAAATTCCACATTTTATAGCAAAAAAAGTTCAAATTAAGGCGCGTGCACACTAGAATGTCAATAAGAGCTACTAATCAGGAACGTCAAACGTAAAATCGGTTTCATATTATTTTGGAAGCGAAGTGAACTAAGTACATAACATAACATCATCGAACCTGTAATCCAAGCGTTTGGCAGATATTCTAATAGTACACCCTCATTTCGCCAGTTATGTTTAAATCCCATTTAATAGGAGGCGACCCTATTGCCACCAACTGGGCACACATCCAGACACCGTGGCTGCTAATGAGAAATTCCTGATGAAAAAACACAACAACACTTTGCACAACCCGGGAATCAAACCCAGGACCTCATGCTCAGCTCCTAGATACAGGTACCTACAAAAGGAATTAAATGCATACATTTTTGTTTGTTTCGTGTTACTGAGCATGCACCTTTACTTCATCAATCTAACACCATTTTAATTAGATAAAACTCACAATAATTAACAGTATTTCAGCTAGTTTAGGCAGTAGTTAGTAACATTGTAATGATTAAACTGATTATTTTAATTAAATCAATGGCAGATAAGCTCGTTTTGTATTAAAACAGGATAAGCAAAGTAGGTAGGTACTCTTATTAATGATTCAATTAATTAAAAATGACTTTTCTGTTGAACATATGCTTAAGGATATCCCAGATCGCGCCTCAAAGAGATTTCAGCAAGGGCCGATGCCTGCCGGGGCTGCGGGACTGTTCGAAAGAGATACCGCGGCCCTGGAACACAAAAGGCAAAGAAGGAACATGGATGGGTTTTGGTCAGTACGAGTCTGACACTCCCTGTCACTCCGCCCAGAGCGGGAGGGTTCATTTGATGATATCCCATCCGAAAAAAAAAGGATTAGGTAACATAAACGCTCCAGCACCATTCCATTCGAAGCCACAGCTCTTATGTACTAACCCATGGCATTGCGGAACATGGATGTGTTTTAGTCAGTAAAAGTCTGACACTCCCTCCCACTCCACCCAGAGCGGGGAGGGTTATTTGATTATTTCCAACAAAAAAAAAAAAAAAGGATATCCCAGATTATGCCAAAATGTTGTTCATTATTTTGAATAAGAATTTCTCGCATGGAGTGCAATGTGGTGCTTTTCCACGAATAATGGGACACCTGATATCGTGTCTTGCGTGCCCTTATGCTTGCGCACTACAGGATTTGGAGACTGAATTCGTAATTAAGTTCAAGTCCGACTCATTATAATTGGTGTAAGTGTAAAAAGACCCTTAACGGAGACGAAAGGCACTTGTGCCTCCCAGTATGGTCATTGCGATCTTTTTTTTGTTCTGAACCATACCTCGGAACCTTCTAGTTACGGAGATATTGGAGGTCAAAGTTCCAACCTTTTCACAAGTTTTTTTTTTAATACCTACCTAAAAGTTTTTACTGTTTTTTTTTACTTTAAAAACCTCCATGACTATCCTGTAATATTCAATGCATCCATAAGCACAATGTTTTGAGTGCGTCACATTGAGTCCTCCCGTTAACCGTGTTCTTTAGCCCAAAAAAAAAGTCGTTTCCCAGCAATATTTTTTGCGTAAAGTTACTTACGAGTATGATTGATGTACAGAATGCTTGGTGAAGAGTCCGTTTCCACCTTGTATATAAGAAGAAGAATAAGAATTACTCAACCGCTGTCCAAAATTGGGAATTTATCTCGGTTATGGCAATATAACCTCACTCCGCTAAAACGTCTCCAAATCATTCAGGACAAACAGGCAAGACGTTCTATTTTCCATAGATATTTTTACCAAAAAAAATGGTATCAAAACATAATAACATTAGATACTGTGCGAACTAACCTTGGCCACATAATGAGCCTGCTTACGTTAGAAAATAAGTACCGTGATAATATCGCAACGTAAGTACATAGTTACATGTTGCAAGATGGTGGCGACAACGATCACCGCGTACTCTTTATTTAATGACAATAGAATTCTAGAAGCTCGTGGCTAAATAGCCGTGCTTGCTTAGATTGGTCCCCGTAGATGGATGACCACCCATTACATACTGAGTTTCCTCCGTGCCTCGGAAAGCACGTTAAGCCGTTGCGTTGGTCCCGGTTGTCATTTGTAGATCTTTGACAGTCGTTGCAGGTAGTCAGTGGCACGAAAGTCTTACCAAGGGGTATCGTATAGCCCAGTACTAACTGCTTTGTGGAGATCAGTTAGGCAGTCGCTCCATTTAAAATACTGGTATTCAGCTGCATCCGGTTAGACTTGAAGTCGACCCCAACATAGGTGGGATATGTTGGCAGATCATCATTCTTCTGCCAATATCCCAATTTATTTGGGGTCGGCGCAACTGATGAATAGAATTCCAGAAGATTCGTCTAACATAGTGGTGACGCACCACTTTCCTATCTTCTACTTAAGACAATCATAAGTTCACTAACTTGACTGCCTCATTGGTCACAAGCGCGACTGCTGAGCATGAGGTCCTGGTATTCGATTCCCGGGTCGGGCAAAGTGTTATTGGGGTTTCCCGTCAGGAATTTCTCAGTAGCAGCCACGGATTTGTGCCCGGCTGATGGCAATAGGCTCGCCTTCTATTACATGGGACTTTAATATAACTGGCGAAATGGGGGTGTACTATTAGATATCTGTTAATCCCTTGGATTTCAAGCGTAATGATGTTATGTTAAGTTCAGTAACCAACAACGCACAGCCAACACTGGGCCTAGAAGGATAAACTATTGCACAAGAATTCCTTAAATAATAATGGGTGAATATCACGGCAGCAAATTTTACGTGTCCACGTTGAGAATCGAGGTGTAAAATGATTGGATGTTTCTTATTTTTTTTTATAGTGAACTACGTAACTTGGTTCAATTAGGGCCACATTTTTTGTTTTTATAAGTATATATAAATAATCAGGAAAAAAAAAATCACCTTAAAATTCAAGTTTGGTGGCTTGTCCCAGTTCCATTTTTTGATATAATTGCATTCACGAAAGTAACAATTTGGGGTAAAATAGCAAATAAACGATTTCCTTAGTATATGCATAAGACACACTATCTAAAAACAATTAAACCATATTAGAAAATCTAATTTAAAAGCACAGGACACTCGATCAAAGTTTGTCCAAGCAAAAATCAAAATTTTGTTCGCACTTTTTCAATTTACTATAACACGAAGCTTCGGGCGTGTGTGATCAATAGTGTTTTATTATTTCGCAAGTCTAAGTCTTTGGCCAGCACTTGCGCGTAACAGATATGTGATTAGTGCTTTGATTACCCCCCAAAAACGTAAGTACTCACCTTGAGTGGGATGGGGGACAAGAATTGTTCAATTTTTGGTGGATCGATTTGCTGTCGATTTTAAAGTGTTTTAATAGTAAGCTACACGTTATAGCTAGTGATTAGGGTTTCGTATAAATCAGTAACATCAATTTAATTGGAACTTAAAACCCCTATTTTTAAAGATTTTTTTTATGCCTGGTCCCAATTTTGGTGGCTCAATTTTGGTGGCTTTGGTGGCGTTTTCCCACCACCAAAATTGAAAACGAGCCACCAAATTTTAAGTATGTACTGTATATGTATGGTTTGCACCTATATAGCCAGTTTTTACATTGCAGGACAGTTTGATTAGCAAACAAATAAATGTTATGTACTTGGCAGTAAGTAAGATCAATTATTATAAGGGTGGTATACTAATGATCAAGTTTCTTATTAATATATTTTTATTTTGTTGCTTTCAAGAATGCCAAAACAGACTAGCGAAGAGAGGCTGCTTAAAAAAAGAATGGCAGAAAGAAGAAGAAAGGCAAAAATAAAGAGCTATCTCAAACAGGCTGAAACACTGCGAAAAAGAGTTATGAGGAAAAAAGAAAACGAGTGTTTTCTTGTTTTTAAGTTTTTTTTAGTAAAGATGAGAGAATATTAATTATATTTGAAAACTAAAATATCCTTTCTTAGATTTAAAGACTGATTGTAGAAACCATTGATCTAGTCTGGTGATTAGCATCCAAATATTGAGTTAAGGTTTTTTAGTTTAACTGAAATCTGTAGAGCGTTGGTGAAATGGTAATGATCTGTTTGCTGTTTCACTGTGTCTCTCCTTGGATTTAATATTTTTTTATTTTGTTTGGAACAACAAAAAATTACATAATAAAGCATTGAGTCCAAGAATAGCCCTTTCCGTAGCTCGCTGATCAACCTCGAATTTATGGACCAGCCATACCGAGAGTGTCCACGTTTCAGCCCTGTAAGTCATAACACGCAGGACGTACTGGTTGAAGACCGTAGTCTTTAAGCTCTGTGCAATATGCGACGAGAAGACCGTACGAAGTTTCCCAAAAGTTGCCCAGCCCAGCTGAATTCTTCTGTCAGTCTCCCTCTTAAAGTTGTTCTTACCAAACTGCAGAGTTTGCCCTAGATAAACATATTCTCGAACAACCTCGAGAGGACCGCCATTGACAACAATAGGTCCTGGTTCCGGGTGACGTGATCTATGAACATCACCTGGGTTTTGTCCAAGTTCACCCTGAGATCAATGCGTATTGATGAATCAACTAGGCCATCCAGCATCTGCTGCATGACGATTTTATCTGCAAAGGAAATCTCAAGTGTGAGATGTACTCGCCGTTGATGTTAATGCCAGGTGCGTTGGTGAGGGGCTGCGGGACTGTTCGAAAGAGATACCGCGGCCCTGGAACACAAAGGGCTAAGAAGGAACACGGACACAAGTCTGACACTCCCTTTCAATCCGCCCAGAACAGGGGGAAATCATCAAATGATCCCCACGGTCATTTGATGATTTCCCATCCAAAAAAAAAAGGTGCGTTTGTGAACCATTTCGGCTAAATTACGTCCCCTTGACTCACCCCCTGACGCAATGGGATATGCTCTGTTTGCTGGCTCTGAGTTTGGATGGTGATTGTGATGTTTTCATAAAGAGTTCTCAGCACTTGGATATATCGCCAGTCAATTTGGCATCGCTGCAGAGACTCCAGAACTGACCACGTCTCGACAGAGTCAAAAGTCTTCTCGTAGTCCACGAATGTAAGACACAGCGGCCGATTATACTCTTCGAACATCTGTATGATCTGCCGCACTGTGTGGATGTGGTCTATGGTGCTGAATCCTCTTCGAAACCCGTCCTGCTCCGGTGGCTGGAAATCGTCGAGTCTTCGCGCTAGACGATTCGTGATGACTTTTGAAAACAGCTAATACACGTGGCTAAGGAGCGAAATGGATCAGTAATTCTTGAATAGGGTCTTGTACCCCTTTTTAAAGCAAAGAACGACCTCGCTCCTTCACCACGCTTCTTGAGTTCTCCCAGAGAACAGGACCGAGTTGAAAAGCTCCCGTAGCTCTCTTAATACAGGACTTCCTCCCGCTTTCAGGAGCTCAGTTGTTACCCCATCCTCACCAGGCGCTTTTCCATTTTTAAGCTATCTAAGTGACGCCCCGATTTTGTTTTGGCTGAATTCTGGTAGGTCTTTTGTGAAATGGCGGGTTAAGGTGGTTCTGGAATCCTTATTTTCGGGATCAGGTCGAGATGCATGCGATGCGTACAACTTGCCGTAGAAGTTTTCTACTTCCGACAGAATCTCCGGCTTCGAAACGACCTTATCTGTACTAGATTTGGACTTTATTACCACTTGGTCTTTATTATTAATTTTGTTTACAATAAAAATATTAATGTTTTTTGTTTTCGTTTTTTTTGTGTCATAAACTCATAATGATAGATCAGATAAATAATAATAAATATTTTTTAACAACCGATGAAGTTATTGATGAGAATGAGAATTTGTGAGATTAGTTACATTGAGCTTTATTAGTGAGATTAAGGTTTGTGACGGAGAAATTAAATTTTGGTGCCACTGATTTTCAATTTTGGTGGGCACTGTCGATTTTGGTGGGCGATTTTCAATTTTGGTGGCCACACTAGACTTTGAACTAAAATATCTCAAAAAGTTATCGAGATTTTCTCAGACCTCTTGAAGATTCTTCCAGCTTGGAGTTTCTATTCTTATACCAGCCCCTTATTTTTCATGAATAATGAAGAAAAAATTTCGCCACCAAAATTGAATAAAAATGCACGTTGTTGATATTCACCCTAATGATTCTTTCCATTCCTGTAGTATTCGGAAGAATTTTCAAAATGGCAAAAATCTCTCTGGGAGAAGAAGTCGGCCGTAGTCCATCACGTGGGTTGTTTTTCACATTACTTTGATTTTTGGTGCTAGAGCATCGGTAACACGATATGCTGCACCGTGTTTTGAGAGCAGTGGTGACGAAATACTTAAATTAGACCGACAACAAAGTAAGGTGCCTGCCTGGAATTGGACTTCGGACTCTCATTTTTGAGTATTATTATCACGACATTATCCTAATCCTAACTAATATTATAAATTCGAAAGTAAGTTTGTTTGTTACCTTTCCACGCCTAAACCACTGAACCAATCATCCTGAAATTTTACATATACGTTGTCAGGTGTACAGAAACGGACATAGAGTACCTTTCATCCCGAAAAAAAGTACTGTTCTCGAGGAACATAACAATAACGTTATTATGCTCATAGATGGCGCCACGAGTCTTTCGAATCATAATTGAATTACAAGCAGAGTACAACCCAAATGGATTGTCAAATTTTAAATTAACGCGAGCGAAGCCGCGGGCAAAAGTTAGTAGTATATACACGCTAATAACAAGTACCTTAAGAAATTATATTGAAGACGATTATGCAACGATCGGTGATTTCCTATGGAAAGTCCATATCCACAAATAATAGACACATGGAGCTCTTTGGAAATATATTGTGCGCAGGTAATCATTACGTTTGGCAAGCGGACTGCCTATCGTCATATCATCGGCTTGGATGTCAACAGGAGCCTTTCGTATAGACTGTAATCATCATGCTTTGCCAATGGCTTGGTAAAACCCTTAATGTGGGTACTCACAATGTTCTGTGAGTATTATTTTTGTATCAGAGGAGTGGCACCGCCCCTAAGACGACCCACTGACCGCAATTTCTGCTATCCTTTTCCTAAGTATACAGGGTGTAAACGGACCCTTCACGAAGCCGTCAACCAAGCATTCTGTACATCAAACTAAGTAACTTTACGCAAAAATTATTACTGGGAAACGACTTTTTTTTTGGGGTGAAAAATCACGTTTTACGGTAAAACTAAATTGAACGCACTCAAAACATTGTACTGATGGATGGATTGAATAGTACGGGGGTCGTGGAGGTGTTTAAAGTAAAAATCTTACATTAGAAACATGTATAAAAAAAAACTTGGGAAAAAGTTGGAACTTTGACACCCAATAACCCCGTAACTGGAAGGTTCCCAGGTATAGTCTAGATCAAAAAAATGATCGCAATGACGGGGAGAACAAGTACCTTTCGGCTTCGTTAAGGGTCTTTTTACACCCTTTATTGTGGTCGGTTTCCAACAGGGTTCAAAGTGATAATTATACCTTGAAAATTATTTGCTAATAACAAAAATCATGAAACAATAAATGAATAAGAGAATTGCTAACGTTATCAATGTCAACTTAAAAAAAAAAACGGGCACAAACATTGTATTGAACTAAAATGTCAGTCAGGCTGTCGCCTGTGCAGTCAGTCAGACTGACTGACTGCACAGACCGGTTACTGGGTAACTGGTTGTCCGACTAACAGGTTTCGTCTGATCACCCCCAACCCTGTTGAAGATCCACAAATGACATCCGTGAGGGGGTATGTATTAGATGGCCACCCATCTACGGATTGACCTAGGCAACCGGCCCGTACGGCTGTTATTATTTAATCACGAGCTCCCCAACCAAGTCAACTAACCAATCTGCCAAACGGTATTGTTACTATTTAATTTATTTAGTTATTATTGTTGTTCCAGTCAAAGTAATTTATTTTATCTAATTCATCCGTATCTGTGAACGCTATCAAATATAATTAGAAAAGGCCTATTAAATATCGATCAGTAATTCGTATTCAACCGTTCGTTTATTACCCCCTTCAATATGTGTGAGTCAGTATGATGACTTAAACAAAATAAAAATATGGAAAACACACAATGACTGTCTAAGCTTATCCATAAATTGGTGCGTGAGTTAGTGAGAGTTATCCATATATGTACAGCTGAGATTACAAACTGCGCTTGCGCACACGCTTGTGCACTATAAACTCCCCTTTATACTTCGCTAATCTTCGCTGAGATTGGCCACCATAACTGAAATTTAGTCGAAAGGATATATGGGCACATACCCAAACAATATTATAATAGTCCCATCAAATCGACCCACAAAAATCTTATCGTAAATATTTGACAAAGGATGTCAATAAACTTTTACATATTGAGACAAGCGAATGAATCACTTGACACACATATACATAAGAGTGTCACATCAGTGTGTTGTCTTATGTACATACTACCAAAACCAACGGACGTTGGCTTAGGTAGGTGTCTACTTACTAATCAATGTTTTGTTTAGTTGATCCTGACTCACTCATTCATTGATGTTTCTCGGCTCCATGTTAGGGCTGGGCCATATTATCGCTTATTCAGACAATAGCAACTAAAGAGTAGTAAAGAGTAAGGTCCAGATTTTCTTAACAATTTTTATTATTAATCTGAGGCAGCGTTAGTGTATCTTTAAACAAACAAAACCTTGTTGGACTGATTTACCAATATTCAGATGCTGATTAAAGTGATTTTATTTTGAACTAAAATAATAAATTGCCGGCACTCTAGAATAAACACATCCATTATGGGTAGGTACGCACGACGGCCAATCAAGCTTTACAAAACCAGTTTAAGCGGATCTCTCATTGTATAGGAAATCTATACAAAGCGAGGTCAAGTTATACTGGAAATGTACAGCTTCATGTGCCGCCGTGTGTACTTGCACTCGCGCCCCGCCGCGCGCGTTTTCGTAAGTTACCACCCAGTTCTGTTAATATCATTCTGTATTTAACCATAGTAACTTTCAGTTGACTAACATTTTTAGTGTATTTTCGTTAGTTGATTTTTTTCTTGTTAGTATCTAATGCGTTTTTCTTATTATTTTTATACCATTGTCCTTATTTTGTAGGTCTGGTTACAGGTGTTTGTTACATAACTTGTGACTGACTCTTTAAACCTGTATCTTATATTGCGATGACGAAAAAACCTACGATACGGTTTTTAAATAAATTGATCTAATTCAATAGGTAATTGATTACTTCCAATCAAAACCGTATTATTTTGTGAACCAATTCAATACGCCAATTATATTATCTACAGCCTAGTGGAGCCACATCTCAAACTCTTAACAACGAGCTTGACGCTCAAACGACACGCGTGAGCATACCGCGACTCACGAGTCACCGCAGCCAGACTCGCAGCGCGACGGAATACACGCGAAGAAAACAAGTGACACCCGCGCGTCTCGCGCATCATCCGAGGTCGTGAACGGGGCGTAACATCGCTCTTTTATAACAAAACAGATAACGGGGCTCCCAGCTGATGTACAAACATCCGATCTGGGACAGTGTGCGGTTCTCTTCAGTATTTAAAGCAAAATCGACTTAATTTTTGTGTTAAATCCAATACAGACGTAGCCATGAATATTTTGGTGAGTGATTTTGTGTTTCTTTGTGGAATTTGTGAGATAAAACCAGGATTACCTAATGCTGGATTAGTGGTGGGATTTATTTGATAGACTTTTATTCTATAATGTGAGTTATGTGACTGTTAGTGTATCAATCACATCATATTATATCGACGGTGCGCGTGCAAAACCGTGTAAGAGCAATTTGTAAATAATGAGTCACTGTTTTTTCACGATTTTACAGGAGGACGAAAATACTTAATATTGTAACATATTTAGGCAGAAAAATTATTTAGATAGCCAAGATAGTCAATTCTGTTTTGTGATATATGTAACAATAATGAAGTAGGTATTTACGCGCAGCGGCATCTGGACCAGCTTACGTATTATTTGTAACATTCAGACTGTGATCGTATACATACTTTCTTTGAAGGGTTTTTAAAATTGGATTTAATACCTCCACATTAATTTCCTTTATTTCTATTTTATCGAAAGATAATCCTATGACCGTGAGAAAATATTCCGCCAATTGACTTCCCAAGTCTTGATTAACTTTTTGGCTAAGTCATGACTCATTAGAACCCAAGAACAATACTTCTAATAATTGATGCAATTAACAAAAAACCTACAGTTTACGTGTGAAAATCTTATTATTCTGTCCGTCAATTATTAATAGACGAGTGTTCATAATATTTTCACATGATAAAAAGTAGGATTTTCCTAAAATTCATTCATCATCTGCCTGATGCAGTCTGAGACGTTTATTTTATTACCACTTCGCACCCCTATTAAGTGGTATCAAAGTTATGGCGGACTTGATGCTGAGGTCTTCATGTACGGGTTTTTAGGGTTACGTAGAAATGTTGGGACTGTGGGAAATATGTGGAGTTGGATTGTTGAAATATGTAGACAGTGGTGTCTTGTCTTGTCTTCTATTGAGTGAGGCAAAACAATCATCTCCTCCCCAGCTTTTCTCAACTATATATTGGGGTCGACTTCCAGTCTAATCAGATGCAGCTGAAATACCAGTATTGTACTGTTGGTTTTGTGTTTTTATGTCGCCGGTCTAATTAGCTAGTTCTTTTTTTAGTCTTCATCATCTGCCGCCATCCTTTTCCAAACTATGTTGGGGTCGGCTGCCAGTCTAACCGGATGCAGCTGAATACACTACCCAGTTACTGGTTACGCAATAACCCTTTGATTCTCCTTATTTTCATGACGTGTCGTAAATCACATACTTTATAAGGATAATCATCTATTACAACAGTACCTACCTAATTAATGTTATCAATGTGAGTAATTTCCGCTGAAAACTCATGCACATGGTCATGTTTATTTGACGATTAGACTTACATTACTACTGCTTATGTATAATCTAATAATACCAGCCTATTACTGTCCCACTGCTGGGCAAAGGCCTCTTCTCGTACAGAGAAGGCACGAGCATTGATCACCACGCTTGCTCAAGACGGGTTGGCGATTTCAGACTTATATTAATTATAAGTCCAGGTTTCCTCGCGATGTTTTCCTTCACCGATGTCTTATGATGACCAAGATAAACTTAGAAAGTACATATGAATTGAAAAACTCACATTGGTACTTGCCCGGATTTGAACCCACAACCTCATGCATGAGAGGCGAGGCCTTAACCTCTGGGCCATCACAACACATCGTATGTATGAATAGTTAAAAAGATGTGTCTATTATCCGACCTGTTTTCAACTCGCACTGTTTAGCGGAAACCTTATTCTTATTCTTATTCTTTATTGCACACAAAATAACAAAAAAATACACATACAAATTGCAATAATATAGCTTATGTACAATGGCGAGCTTAACCCAGAATTGGGTTTTTATGCTTAGATTCTTTATGCAATAACTTTTTTCTTATTTTACAATCTATTCACATCCATACGTCTTTTCACTTTACACCTTTCGCGGTGTATCAGATCGAGAACCTTTTACCTACATCAGTCTTCCTATGGCTGTACTTGGCTCCTCGGTAGGCACGCATTTGTCTATTAACGTGTTCCACCATTGAAGACAAATTCTTTAAAGTTTTCCATATTAAGGACCTATGTTCTATGTTAGGGATTTGGTTTCCGCACTTAGTCCTTAAGGACCTTATTGTTAATTGAAGTCACTCTGTGACCATAGGTTAGAACTTACCCTTGCACTAAATTAACATAATTTACATAAGACTTCTGCATAAAAAATCAAATCGCTTTATCAAGTTTCTTTATTCTCTTCCAGCTAGCCCTCATCATCCTCGCCGCCGCCTTCAACTTCTCCACTTCAGCTCCAGCAGACTACCTCCAAGAATACGAGCTGTCCATGCTGAATAAACTGCACAAACCCTGGTTCACGCCGGACAAGCCCTCGGAGTATCCTAGGAAGGGAGAGTATCCTTGCAAGGGAGGAATTTGTAAGACCAAGGTTGTGAATGACTGTGAAGATTGTCAGTATGCCAAACCTTTGGGAATTTAATGGTAGTTAGGAAGAAGAATTTGCTAAAAGAGCTCTATTATTAAGCTACAAGAATTTGCTAAAAGAGCTCTATTATTAAGCTACAAGAATTTGCTAAAAGAGCTCTATTATTAAGCTACAAGAATTTGCTAAAAGAGCTCTATTATTAAGCTACAAGAATTTGCTAAAAGAGCTCTATTATTAAGCTACAAGAATTTGCTAAAAGAGCTCTATTATTAAGCTACAAGAATTTGCTAAAAGAGCTCTATTATTAAGCTACAAGAATTTGCTAAAAGAGCTCTATTATTAAGCTACAAGAATTTGCTAAAAGAGCTCTATTATTAAGCTACAAGAATTTGCTAAAAGAGCTCTATTATTAAGCTACAAGAATTTGCTAAAAGAGCTCTATTATTAAGCTACAAGAATTTGCTAAAAGAGCTCTATTATTAAGCTACAAGAATTTGCTAAAAGAGCTCTATTATTAAGCTACAAGAATTTGCTAAAAGAGCTCTATTATTAAGCTACAAGAATTTGCTAAAAGAGCTCTATTATTAAGCTACAAGAATTTGCTAAAAGAGCTCTTTTATTAAACTACACCTAGCCTGATCTAAATGTTAACATTGAAGATCAGTTACAGTGTTGTTTTATCTCCGTCAGCAGCCATCTAACAGCAAGAATTACGGAAGTTAAGAACACTGATCACGGGGTCTAAAATGGCCGCTTCAACAGAGTTATAATAATAGGAATTACGTTACAAATCGAAATGGTTACAAAATGTCAATCTTCTTTTTTACGTGTCGATTGACACAAATAATACCCAGCCTGTATATAGCCACAGTTCTTTCGTTGGCTTAAATCCTGGAAAGTGCAGGTGGCTGTGCAGGATGGGCAAGAAAGGAGGTGGGGCATATCCTGCAGAGGGGCTCCACACTGGCATTAATTTATTATATTATCTGCTTCTATGAGCATTTTAAGAATTTTAACGTAATTCATATTATGTCATAATTATAAACGGCTGGGTTCCGTAGGTATTTTTTTTTTTTTTTTTTACGGATGGGAAATCATCAAATGACTTCTCCCGCTCTGGGTGGAGTGGGAGGGAGTGTCAGACTCTTACTGACTAAAACCCATCCATGTTCCTTCATTGCCCTTTGTGTTCCAGGGCCACGGTATCTCTTTCGAACAGTCCCGCAGCCCCGGCAGGCATCGGCCCTTGCGGGCCCCTTCTTGGTTGCTGACATCTCTTTGAGGCGCGCGTGGAACACGAACGCGCCGTCGACACGGCCTGTCGTCATAAGACGGACGGACGGTGAGCTAACCCATTACTCACCGTCCACAGGCCCGCGCCTACGGTGGCCGGGAGCCACCACGTGGCCCCCGACGCCCGGTGCTTCGCCCGCGGCGGCTGGGACGTGAGATTCTCTCCCTCTCACGTCCCGCCACCTCCTTCGCTAGCATGACTGCTTCGCAGAAGGAGGTGACGGCTTCCCATTCCCTCTCGCTCCGGACCATGGCCTGAACCAGGGCCGGGAGCGAGAGGTCGCCGCCGCCGATCGCCGCTTCCGTAGGTATTTAATTAAAATTATTTACTTGTACATAATTAAGACTGAATTAACGTTAAACAAACGTGATACGAGGAAAATTGTAGTAAAAATAAAATTATTTCAATAAATAAATGTTATCATAATTTATCAATATTGTGTTTAATTTAACTCGACACATTTTCCTGGTCCAATGAAACTGCAGCGTATGAGGAAACTTCCTGTCTTCGACCAGGAACCGACTCTTCATCGTCATTAGTCGTCATCATTTCAGCCGAAGCAGCTCGTGGCCTAATAATAACAGCCCCTTGGGTCGATCTTTAGGTTAAATCGTGCTTGCCTAGGTTGGTCCGGCGATGGGTGACCACTCATTCCATACCGAGTTTCCTCCATGCCTCGGAAAGCACGTTAAACCGTTTGTCCCGGCTGTCATTTGTTGATCTCTGATAGTCGTTACAGGTAGTCAGTGGCCTGAAATTCTGACAACCAGTCTTACCAAGGGGTATCATACTACCCAGTACGAACTGGGTTGTGAGAGTCAGGTAGACAGTCGCTCCATGTAAAATACTAGTATGCAGCTGTGGAAAAGGCTAGGCAGATGGTTCAGCCGAAAGACATCCACTGGTGGAGATAGCTATCCCACAAGCTTCGTCACAACAACCTGTCCTGTACTTCTCGCATCCTGTGAAATCCTAGTCTTCGGCTTTTCATACAATCCTTTTATAATTATTTTTCCTTTAGCATAAACCTTATAACGATACCTATAAAGGTCACTGGGCAAAACCTTATGACAACGAATATAAAGGTGCTCGAAAGTCCGGTAAAGAAACAATGAAGGGACAGTAGTTGCTATATTTGTTTTGTGATAGTAGTTCAGCAGGATTATAAGTCGTGATTTTATATTGTTGGCAAACCCGATTCTGGTTTAAAGCGGTGCAACGACCAGTTGACCTGCCACCTTTACGAAACTAGATTCATAGTATCTTGTGAAACTACCTTCCCTAGAGTACACTGAAATCGCCTTGTAATATACCTGCTATCTCAATTGAACACGCCGGGTAATCCCGAAGGAGTAAACAGTAGAGGGGCATGACCCGTACACCTTAATTATTAGTTCCATGCATTCCATGAGGGGGGGGGGGGGGGAAACAGGAAGAACTCAACCACTACTGAACACAAATGGGCAACTACAGTCCATTCACAGTTATTATGCCTATGGCTGGACTGTAGGTAGCTTATTTTTGACTATGCAAAAGTGCCTGTCACGGGTCTATTTCAAATAAATGCTTTGAGTTTGAGTTTGACATGAAGCTAAAATAAAAAAACTCCCTAATTTCGAATTCTTTGTTTTTAGGTAGATAGGTACATGAGATATTCAAAGAAACCAAACCAAAAAGCAGCTGATTCAGAAAAATAAAAAGGTGTTCTTCCGAGAAAGAATATGCCTTTTATGTAGGCTCTAGTTGACGTTATCTGATCATAACATTTACATAATAAAGTAGTTTATAAGTTTACCTTCCTCGCCATCTCTACGTGAGCACGTGATAAAAGGCTCGTCTTGTAATAAATCTCATCGGATAGACGGAAGTTTGTAGTCTGTACTTACTTCTTTGCAGGTTATCATTAACACTGAAAACTGGATATTTACCATGTTTACTGTTTGTTTCGAGTTCCCGATATTTCGGCGCTGTTGCAAGCACCATGATCACGGATTTATAAGCAAACAAATTAATGCAGGTTTTTTATTGACATTTAGAAAAAATACAGTAATAACATAACATCACACCTGTAATTTCTGAAGGATTAGGCGAAAATGTAGTACCTTAAGTACACCCTCTTTTCGCCAGTTATGTTTAAGTCTAAGTACTTAATATTAGTGGACGAGTCTATGCCATCAACTGGGTACAAATCTAGACTCCGTGGCTGCTACTGAGATATTTGTGATGGTAAAACCCAATAACACTGTACCTGAGAATTGAACCTAAGGCCTCATGCTCAGCAGTCGTGTTTCCGGTCACACAGCGAGCCTGTCAGAAATTATAAGTAAGTAAACCTGAACTCATTGCAACAAATAATGTTGTTATTTAACAATGAAGTAATTTTGTGAAATACGTAGTACGTAAGTACAGCAATAACACGCAAACTCCCTACGTGTAAGAATGAAGGACAAGCATTTTATCTACGAGACTATCTCCAAGATTATCGCAAAAATTCCTTACTTTTTCACAACCAACGACTTCACGGTCCCTACCGCTCTTAAAAAGTAACAATCAACCGGCCAGTGCCGAAGAGGCTGTATAAGCGCGCGGCCGTTGCACAAAGCAACGACAATAAAAAAAAACATTACGCGCCAAAATTAGCATGAAAAATAAAAAAGTTTTTTTGAAATATTATAAAAGTAAACAGAAAGTATTATTTTTGTCACGTGTAGTTCTAATTTGTTAATATTTTAATTAGGACTGAAATAAAAGTGAGTGCTTTGTTTGTGAAAATGTTAAAGGTTGTGTTTCGTGCCAGTGTTTTCTTGTTTATGGTATCGTGTCCCAGTGTCGCGGATGACCATAGAGCTGAGTTTGGATATCCTGCCGGATTGATGTCTATTTGTATGTTACTATATGATTATTATACTTACTTATTAGTTCAATGGTATTATTTATTTTCATTTGCCTATCTGGCCTAAACTTGCAACGTATTGCCATTAGGATTTTAAGTAGGGGAATCACCTGCATCCATCTTCTATCTTTAGTGAATGCTTTCGTTCAATTCATTGTGCATCATAAAAGCTTGCATGCGCGGCTCAAATTGAAATTCGAGGTATGACTCCCTGGACGGTTAGCTCGCCTTCCGTCCGTCTTATGACGACAGGCCGTGTCGACGGCGCGTTCTTGTTCCACACGCGCCTCAAAGAGATGTCAGCAAAAAGAAGGGGTCCGCAAGGGCTGATGCCTGCCGGGGCTGCGGGACTGTTCGAAAGAGATACCGCGGCCCTGGAACACAAAGGGCAAAGAAGGAACATGGATGGGTTTTAGTCAGTACGAGTCTGACACTCCCTTCCACTCCGCCCAGAGCGGGAGGGCGCTCATTTGATTATTTGCCTTCCGAAAAAAAAAAGCTATGACTTCCTGGGAAAATGCTCTGGCCTTGGTATTTTTGGTCAGAGGTACGTCTTTCTGTAAAACAATTCTCAGCTACGACTTTCTGTCACAATAAAATATAATGTATTGAAGATAAGCTACATACATTATTTATTAGGCACATGTTTACAACTTCACACATACTATAGAAACCTCATTAGTTACGGTGTTACGGTGGTTATTAACATAAAGTTAAAAGCTACTAGTTTCAAGGCAAAAGTGTTGCTCTCCTTGTAGCCTTTCCAATGCACTTGTAGTTAGGATCGACTTTCCGTCTAATCGTTTGACCCCCCATCTAAGTACCAGTCCGAGTTCATGGAGGTATTGCCACCATCATCATCTGCCTAGCCTTTTCCCAACTATGCTGGGGTCGACTTACCAGATTCAACTGAATACCAGTATTTTACACGGAGCGACTGCCTATCTGACCTAAACAACCCAGTTAGTACTGGGTAATGTGATACCCTTGGGTAAGACTGATTGTCAAACTTTCCGGCCACTGACTACCTGTAACGACTGTCAAGGGTCTATGACAACCGGAACCAACGGCTTAACGTGCTTTCAGAGGCACGTAGGAAACTGCACCAACTGCACTACCACCGCTGTACAAAAATTAAAAGTGTAGGACAGGAACACCTTCAGAACGATTTCAGTATTTGTATTAATAACGATACCTTTGTACAGTTGGTACTCTGAGGAAAAAAAAATACAAAGTAATCATGTTATTATTCTAATTAGCTGTAGGACTATCGGCCCGTCCCGGCTTTGCACGGGTGGATATTTATTTTTTAAACATTTTGGGATAAAATATAGCCTATGTTACTCAGGGATAATGTAGCTTTCTAATGGTGAAAAATTTTTTGAAATCGGCACAGTAATTTTTGAGTATATTCATTACAAACATACACACACAAAAATACAAATCTTTCCTCTTTATAATATTAGTAAGATAACACTGCATCGAATTAAATTAACCAACGAAATACCCATTACTACCTCGAAGTTTCACTCGCAAATTTTATTTAATCTTTTAATTTTAAACACAAGGCATTTTTTATTCAGTTAACCAATCAATCAATCAATCAAATCATTTATTTGCAATGAATGTAGTTTACATAATACAATAACCTTTGGGTGATGCAGATATAAGCAGTGACAGGAGCCATTCCATTGGAGGCATCGATGACCTTGTACGTAAAGCCAGCTGTCACCATGCAATCCATCCTGTTTCACTTATGATTCACATGTTTAAAACAATATGTAACCGCAACCTTCAACCTTTATGTTTTAATTTTTTGTTTTTTTTTTTGTATTTTTTTTTCTCTAGTTGATTTTTTTTTCTCTCTTATAACTGTAAAAAAAACAAGTTTGTTAATGTTTAACAAGTTATGGAAGAGTGGAGTCTCATAACAGGCTTTAGACGCCTAAAAGGAAACTCCAATCACTAGTTTGTAAGAAAAAATTGGCAAAAACAATAAATAATTTTTCATTTTTCAACCTTCGATTGCCACCAAAACTTTCTTGGCTAAGCTACAAGATGCCATTATAATATACAAGTTTGGTCAATCAATATACAATGACTGGCTTGACGCCAATTTATGGACGCCACACACGAAATAAAGAAGTTATGGGGAAGTTATCAAAACTTGAGATAAGTAACTTTTGCCCGCGGCTTCGCTCACATGGACATCGATTCTTATCCCACGGGATCGTACACGGACAACCAGTACCCTATGCCCTGACTCTGGTCATGGTTTACCTGTACGTATGTATTCCACATTAGTCTTCAACTTTCTTCCGTCCATCGTATTTATAATGTTAGTATGGACGTTGGTCTAGTGGTCGTAATCGTGACTGCTGAGCATGAGGTCCTGGGTTCGATTCCCAGGTCGGGTCGCCCCCTATTACATGGATCTCAAACATACCTAGATAAATGTGAGTACTATTAGGTACACCTCTGCCGAACCCTTTCGGGGATTACTGATGATATGTTAGGGTGTAACAAGATTCTTAACGAAGTCGAAAGGCACTTGTTCTCCCAGTCATTGCGATCATTTTTTTGTTCTAGAACCTTCTTATTACGGAGATATTGAGGGTAAAAGTTTTTTTTTAACTTGTTTTTACATTGAGTCCTACCATAAAACGTGATTTTTCACCCCAAAAAAAGTCGTTTCCCAGCAATAATTTTTGCGTAAAGTTTCTTAGTTTGATGTACAGAAAGTTTGGTTGACGGCTTCGTTAAGGGTCTTTTTACAACCTGTATAGTATGGAAGTGAAGTCTACATTGCTCACACTACTAGGACACAGCCTGCTCTCTGCGAGGGGGCTTCATCCACCACGCGGGTCCCAGTGCGGGTGGATGGATGTCCTATGTCTACAATTTCTTTATTACAACACGAGCCAATTTCTTTCTCGATTTTGTCCCAATTCTTAAGAGGAAGTTATTATTATCTCTTTTCGATAGATATCTACCTACTTATATTGTTATTATTTATTATCTTCGTGCACTAGTAGCTGGTGGAAGGAAGCGCATTAGCGATCTATCCACAGTAGATTAATAATTCGCCTCTCACTTTGTAAAAGGTTAATTCAAATATAATTATATTCATCAGCTGTCGTCATAATTATGCGTTAAAAGGCTTTAATCAATTGATAACTGTGAATGCTTTTTAGAGTACGTTACTTACCTAGATGAAAAGTGATCCCAAATTTGTCCTGAGGGTATAGACAAGATGACAATCTATCAGTACAGCGGTACAACGGGTGGCGCAGTGGCTAAGCTATTGACTGCTGCACTGCGTGTCGCGGGTTAGATCCCCGCACGGAAAAAAAATGTATGACCCACTTCCAGCCCTTATGGCCTTTGTTCCAGGTCTGGCTGTTTGTGTATGTGCGTTTAAATAATTGTGAACGCACCCACGATAAAGGAGATATTCTCAGTGTGGGTGAGGCTAAGTTTAAGAAAAAAAAGATTGTGGAAAAGTTATAAATGTATTGGATTGATTGTCATAAGCTATCAAGAAGCTGTCAATCCTGTTGATAGTCGTCGTAGAAAATGCGACTGCCACTTGTCAACATCCTCAGATTACCTATGGCACATGATCGAGCTGCATCAAGTTCGGGTTCGACTCCCGCACGAATCAAATATTTTAGTCACATACAAATCAGAGTCTGAGATTTGATTTGTAACCAAACAAAACATGCACGATCCATTAAGGTCAGCAGCAAGATTCTTATCTACTTCCGAAGTTTACTTCGTATCCCAAATAATGTAGAAGAGAACAGTCAAACTCAAACTCAAAGCATTTATTTCAATTAGACCATAAAAGGCACTTTTGAATGTCAGAAAACAAAGAAGGCGAAGCTACAGTCCCAGACACAAGGCATAATAACTTGTGAAAGTACTGTAGTTGCCCGTTCCTAAGCATAGATCTCTATGGAGAAGAAGAAACTCCATGGACCATGGCTCCATGGGCTCTTTTCAATCAAAATATTTTTACAAGATCTTGATTACATCATTCATGTTGAGATATTACATATATGTGAGAACGATGTAGAAAGGCGTATACATTAAGAGCGTCCAGTGTTTCCTTCATCTAAGTTCAATTAACAATTCTGTTCATCCCCTAAAACAGGAAACAACCGTGAATATACACAAACAATAGGTCTTAAAATAAATCATAATCAAGGTACTGTCCAAATTAAGTCTAACAATACAATCGAAGGAATTACAAACTCGTATTCTGTTCGTATACATCTTGACATTGACCTCAAACGTATGAAAACAGGAAAACAGTAGCTTTAGTACGAATTTAAGAAGGATCGCCATTTATCTTAGTCATTGATTTTCATTGGACATGTTTTGGATAACGTCATACTTCTTTATGGTAGGTAGTTTACCCCATCCCGTCGTGTTTAAGGTGGAAGCACCAGGTAGGCCCGCGAAATTCAAATTTTCTTACGCTTTTTGCAATTTGCCAGCCAGTGTCAGGTTTTTACAAAATATAATTTGCGGCCGTAATGCGCATGTATTTACAGAATTATAATCATTAAATCATCATCTTAGTTAGTAAAGCTATATTTGTTACGTCCGCGAATCATATTTCAATCAACACACAGCCTGACTGACCTGCTAATTGCAAAAAACGTAAGAAAATTTCGCGGGATACCCTGGCGCTTCGCCCTTAAGTCAAAAACACCGGCCCACACTGGCACTACGGGGAAAAGGGCATCTTCTTTCTGTATACCGAAATAGTGGGCCGGTAGCCTGTAATCCGTAATTTTTTGAGTCTAGAGCAGCCGGATTTTTTTCACCGTTTAAATCTACACACACAACGAACTTACTTGTAAGTATCAGCCGTTTCCACTGGCCAACTGCTGTTCTCTGATAGACCACTCAAAATACGTTCTAAATAACTGTTCCTTCATCTTGAGATTGATTTTGGATTAGATTTTAAGAAGGATAAAGATAAGCTAGCAACCTAGCATTAGTAACAGGCAATCCTCGGTTGAGATTTATTTCCTCTCCTCCGAGTTCTGATTTCAATCACGTAGCCATACTAGCTTAAAACAGCAATTTGTATCTCTATGAGCGCTATAGAGTGTGTTTGTTTCCTTAATCTCACCTGCAGCGTCACTATTACTAGAAAATTAATGGGTTGTGGCCCAACCAATCCTTAATCTTAGCATGATGCAACGCAAGCAAAGTCACTGTTTAATGTAACTCATTAGGGGTCGTCCGTTAACCATGTTAGGTTTGAACAGGGGGAAAGGGGGTCAGATAAAATCACGATCAATCACTATTTCACCCTCCCCCACGGGAGGGTAAAATGTGACAATCACGTGTATCTTTTTCGTGGGCCAAAAAAAAATGAACTTAATGTGTGACGTGTTAAATATGTTTTACCAATAATTAATTTAAAAACCCGAGCAAACAATTTTTTGTCTAATAATCCCGAGCAAGCGAATTTTTATTAAAAATCAGTTTTTTTTGTTGTGAAAACAGATTCTAAAACTATCTGATGTTTTCAATAATAAAAAATCACGTGATGCTGGGATAGGAGGGACAGCCTAAAACCTCGGACATATCGCCAAGGTGGAGGGGGGGCCTATAAAAGTCCCCTAAGAAACCTCACGTGATTGAAGGATGACCCCTTAGATAGATTAGTCTTCCGCTACCACGTGACTGTGCTACATAGTTTTTAGACTGCACACGTAAACTGGGAAGTTTCGCATCGTAATTGTTTGAGAGTTATTTTGAACTACATCAACTGATCTACACCAAAAAGAAATCGAAGTCTTCACAAAATTTAAAGAAACCTTATAAATCTGCACGACTTTAATACATGAAGGTGAGACGCGGTGAGAGAAAACCAAGTAACATGGGACAAGGCAGAAAGATGCTTACAAATGATAAAATGGAGACCCTTGCGTTCAGCTCTTTGGGGTTTCCATGTTAGATTATTTTCATAGGAATGTTTTCAAGATAATTCCAACATAACTTGCGAAGATAATAAAATGCGACAGGACCTTAGATATTTTCTAGAATTACCTATGAGTCGATAAGAATTAGGTAACATAGCCTGTGGACGGTGACAATGGGCTAGCTCTCCATCTTATGACGGCAGGCCGTGTCTACGGCGCGTTCTTGTTCCACGCGCAGCTCAAAGAGATGTCTGCCTGCCGGGGCTGCGGGACTGTTCGAAAGAGATACCGCGGCCCTAGAACACAAAGGGCAAAGAAGGAACATGGATAGGTTTTAGTCAGTACGAGTCTGACACTCCCTGTCACTCCGCCCAGAGCGGGAGGGGTCATTTGATGATTTCCCATCCGAAAAAAAAAGGATTATGTAACATAAACGCTCCAGCACCTTTCCATCCGAAGCCACAGCTCTTATGTACTAACCCATTGCATTGCGGTAACGCGTTACGTTTTAATGACAAACAATCTTCTTAAATGGAAGAAAATGTGGGGCAATTTATGTTTCCTCAATGTCGTAAAACATAAATTAAATGATTCAAGCGTTTGTTGGTATGATGATGGTGTCCTAGGCCCGAACACGAACACTTCAAAGATAAATTGTGAAATCCGCTACCCCGCACTGAAGGAATTTCAGCCCAGCCCCTGTCAAAGAGAGGAGGATGATGGTGATACAGCCGTGATGGAGACATGTTAGCCTGATTATACTTTTCCAAAGTATTTGTCACGTTTTTGCTTCTTAGGCAATCATCATCATTCTCCTGCCCTTATCCCAATTTATTTGGGGTCACCGCAGCATGTCCTCTTCTTCCATATTTCTCTGTTACTCGTCATCTCAGCAGTCACCTCCTTTTAGCCATATCATCGTTCACACTGTCCATCCACCGTTTCTTTGGTCTTCTTAGCCAATCAATAAAAAGAATACCCATTCTTTTGTTCCCAGGTCCCGGGTCCACAAAACCGGCGGTGATCCCCAAGAGCCAGCTGAAATACTTATCCTTCGTGGTGCAAGGCAACGGACGAAGCAGACAGAAGTACTCCTACTGGAACGCCAGGAACATTGCTAAAGATCCTAGAATAAATTTTAAGAGGTGAGTATATTCTAAACTGAAAGAGTGGAATTAACGAAACCACAATGTGTGTAGCCTGTAAAGATGTGTGATCAAAATAAAGTGAGAGGTGATCAGTGTTCAGTGTATGTATGTATACACACACACTGAACACTGATCACCCATCACTTAAGAGTTGCCGGAAAAGGGTGCTAGGGAATCGGTAACAGATACTAGAGCCCAATAGTACCTACTGTCGCGCGCCGCGAGCTGCCATAACGATTAGCCACTACGGTTTGTGATGGCGGCTGTCTTCAGATTGTACGTCTAGAAGGCTCGTAGACACTGCATGATGCTCTTAATCAATGGGGCAGCTTCCTTTGGTTCTTGGAACATCGTCTAAGCTTAGTTTTAGAAATCTATAGACAAATAATGACCAAACTACCTTTGGCAGGCCCCTCTTGATATTTTCTTGGTCGTCCCGATGATTCTAATATTTTAGTTATATGAGCTTCGATCTGTTTAGAATGGAATTACCTGCATACACTTTAACCATTGTGGAAAATAAACAAGGAGTTCTAAGAGTTGTAACGTAAAATTATATCTTACTCTTTCCAGGAGGACACTACTGGTGGCCATCGGTTACCTGGACAGCCCCAACCTGCCGATATCAGCGATGTTCGCCAACGAGTACGAGGACCGAGGATACAACGTCATCATCGTGGACAACCAGAGATTCGCTACTGTGCATTATCATTTGTAAGTACTAAATACAAAATATTGAAATGAATTATTAGTAGACAGTACTGAATAAAACATTTTTCAGCTACTAGTGTTCATTACTTAAATTCTGTTCGACCAGTAGGTAACGACCAGGACAGCTCAGTCAAATTAATAGGAAGCTGGTTAAACTAGGAACTAGTTGAATTTAGTATTTAGAAAAAAATATCAGATTTTTTTTGTTGAGAAGATGTGGTTTTGTGACTTTTGTGATATTAAAGAACCTTTTTATTGCTTTTATTTCAGTCCCATATCAGACTAATGACCATATGGGCTTAAAGATGTCGTACTTCAGAAGTGTTCTGAAGTACGACATCTTTAAGCCATACAAGCAAGCCCATATGGTCATTAGTCTGATATGGGACTGAAATAAAAGCAATTCAACTAGTTCCTAGTTTAACCAGCTTCCTATTAATTTCTTACAAGAATGTTGTTGATGATTTGAAGTATCATAATACGTTCTTATTATTCATTTCAGGGCAACCCGTCTCATGCGTCCTGTAGGCAAACACGTCGCCGAAGTTCTAGTCCAGCTCACACAATACGGCCTAGACCCATCCAAACTTGAACTCCTAGGTTTCAGCCTAGGCTGCCACACAGCCAGCTTCACAGCCAAACACTTCCACACCATGACAGGCCGCAATATATCTACCATCTCCGCTTTAGAACCATCAGGACCATGTTTTCGGAACCAAGGACCAAAAGACCGACTCGATGCTTCGGATGCAGATTTCGTCCAAGTCATACATACGAATATAGATGGTTATGGCATGGCTACTCCAATGGGGCATGTAGATATCTATGTCAATGGAGGGGAGTACCAACCTTCAGACATCAGCATCTATCCATGTACGACAACTTGTAGTCATTTTAGGGTGCTACCATTATGGGTCTCAGCATTAAAAAACCCTAGAAAATTTATCGGAATGAAGTGTAAAGATATTCAGCAAGCAAGGGATTCTGGGTGTTATAGCAATGATCCTATGGAAACTATTGTCATGGGGTTGGGTACAGATAAAAGGAAGAGGGGTGTTTTCTATTTAGCCACGACTATGGAGTATCCTTTCTATTTGGGGACCAAAGGGTTGAAGGAGGACAATGTTTATTGGAAAAGGTTGACTGATGTAAATAGTGGGGATGAGACGGAGATCTATACGTAATACTGTTTTGTACAAATTAGCATTATTATTTGAAGAATAGAACTACATTTTCTATACCCTACCTGGAGTTTTCTGCCTGAAAAGATCAGCCAGCCGACTGGCTGAACAAGAGACGGAACTTACACTGTCCCTTACAGGATATCTGCCGTGATTTTTAATTATTCCTAATATTGTGTACGATGTTGTGTAGTCACGGCAAAACTCAAGAGACGGGCTGGGTGACCGGAGCGCCGATGTGGGATTGTGATATGTATTACAAGTTTTACGAGTAATATGTATTGATTATAATGAGGTATATTTATGATTAAAAGGGGCACCAAAACAGTGTTTTCTCACTTGTGACCAAGGACCCAAATCTTAGATCCTAAAGTTGGTATTTTTAGTTGTAAATGACGCAAAATTCAATTTTACTTTGGGTTTAAAGATTAAAGAAAATAAAAAATGTTCTTATGTGTTTTATCATGTGATCATGGCTGTCATTGAAAGTTTTTGTAAATAATGCAAATTCTATTTTACTCTGTAAGTATTAAAGATGAAAGACGACAGTATTTCAAACAACCGCAGATAACTAAACAAAACTTTATGAATGATCTAGATAAAACACATTCCGTGTGTCAGTTATCATGTCAGTCCACACACATGCCACATGTTGATTTCGATACAACTGTTGTAGGTAAGTATGGCATTACACACATCAAAGGTACTTGTCAACTAAAATAGACCGCCATTGTGAAATATTTTGTAGATTTCCTTCACCTTTTCACTTGTGGGTTTGGTAACACATTCCAAAGTGCATGCTTTGAAATAGTTCTACTCGTTATACACCCACTACGTCTTCTAGGGTCCAAACTCAAACGTATTATGTTTTAAAGGTGGCTTACCAGTGTACCTATAAGTCTTCAGTGTTACCTAGTACCTACAAATTCTTTTGACTGCCATTGCATAGAACATACAGTGTGGAAGGGACACCGACACACAAACGGCTATCACGTAATCAGTACATCATTATGAATCCTCCCAAATAGAAATATTTCATCGGTTATTTGAAAAAAAAACAGCTATTTCATACATTTTGACAGTGTAGTGATTGTAGTTTTGTAGGAAACAGCTTTTTTTTTAAAGATTCGGATCGTAATAGCAACCTTAGCGTTGTCTGCAACTCAGCGTAGTCGTATACAATTATATGATTTTAGTAGTTTCATATAATAATAAGTTGTAAGTAACTTATAAGAAAATAACTACTTACTATTTATTGAAAATACCAGTACTTACCTATTTATTTTTACGCACTTTTTCAAGTCTCGTAAAATGTTTTAAATACTTACAAAAAAAGTATTAGCTACTCAGGTATTTACTAAGTAAATATTGTCTATGTTTAATTTTTTATAAAATACTTAAATAAATATTTTTGGAAATCACGTGATGACTTTTTCTTTTCTTTTTTTAAATTAAATGCATTTTGTTACAATGTCCGCTGAACTACTAAAACTACTACAAAAGTGTTGTGGCAAGAACCCCAGCTAGATCGGTACCTATCGATTGAATTTACAGTCAACTCAAAACTTGGGACAGACTAGATGCGGAAAGTACTTAAAACATTGGGTGTTGTGGCGCAAGTTGACATGTGCCCAGCAATGGTCTGAGTGTGATAGATACTTGGCATGGCATACACATCACATCACGCAAAAACACCAGGTACACCTCGTACCTAACAGTAGTACACCCACAATGTCCCATGTTTTATTACGCGAGCCTTTTAATAGCGCATAAAGTCATGCCATAAAGGTGTATAATTTCAGTAAGTACCAGCTACTTTAAATATTCATGAAGAACCATAAAGCAATAAAACGATTTCACAAGCACCATAAATCTAGTGACACAATATGAGGCCTAATTTTGGCCCTTCCCAGGCCTTGACGGCCCTACCTTCTGTAATTTACCAACTAACGATGACACGATAGGTAGTCAAGACTAAAAGCTATCTTTAAAGGTCATCATAACATTATTTTAAAACAAGCAAGTAGTCACGATGTGTGTCGTACCGAGGAGCTACTGATGTTATCAACACGAAGATTTCTCTACCATCCTGCTGATGAGTTTACCTCCAAATTCGAGACAAATACAGACCAATGCTTTCTATAAAGATATGTCGTGAACCCATGTGTTGAACCAGTCTTATCCACCTTATTGTGTACTTTGAGAGTAACTGTCCGTTCTTTTTCATTAAGAGTTTTATTTGTAACAGTATTTGGAAGATAGGATTTAGAATTTGTTTGTAGAGTATTAGTTCCTGCTTCAGATTCTTTAGTTTCCGATAGTTTACTGAGTCTAGTTCGTTTTACAGGTGTGCTTACCATCATATCTTCCAGTTGATTTTCAACCATTGTTGATGATGAGAACTCTGAAAAAAAAATACATCAACAGATGCTATATTATAAGTACTATAACGTTAAGTATATTCAGCATAGGTACCTATAATATTCCCATTGCTGG
Organism: Noctua pronuba; assembly: GCA_905220335.1. Taxonomy (NCBI): domain Eukaryota; kingdom Metazoa; phylum Arthropoda; class Insecta; order Lepidoptera; family Noctuidae; genus Noctua; species Noctua pronuba. The sequence goes on from LR999913.1 coordinate 1,640,305, forward strand.
GACATTGACCTCGCTTTCTGTGACTCTCTAGTAGGACTTGGTCACAGAACATTAATACTCTAAGGGGAGGACGTGGTCCATCACACGTAACCAGCAGGTACAGCTTGGTGCCTTGGTGGCTGCCACATCTTAATAAATTTGGTCTCAGGACAACGGTACCGATTCCGTTCCGACAACCGGTATCCTATTGATGTTTTCCTTTACCGTGTTGAGAGCAGTGGTGGTGATCTAATTCTGGTAGGTAGTCAACATTATGTGCCTGCCTCGTACCTACGACCTATTTACTTTTTTATTACTTGTAGGTCTCCACCGTTTTCAATCATATGAAATGACAGCATTTATAAAATGTGAAGTTGAAATACTCTAATTTACGATTTGATCATTGCAATAGTATATTACTATGTAGGCACTAAGTATGGTATATTAGCAGTAAACTTTGTAGTTGCAAAATATAAAATTACATGGTGTTAAAATATTATTGCTGTGTGATTTGTGAACGCAACTTTGTTATGAAAATTGCAATTTTCGAACGCAACTTCAATAATATGGAGGAGAAATAATGTTGCTATCAATTAAAGTTTCCATTGTACGTGGAAGTACGTACTAAAGTTGAACAAAAACTAAAGAACTCCCACATAAAATTTACTTGAAAATGTTTAAAAATGACAATGACAACGCCAAAATTAGGTGACAAATTTTGTATCCAAATTTTTACAGAGCTTTGACTAAGACCATGCAAACAATGCACAGTAGTTTCCGCAATTTTCTTCAGTTTTTCAACACAATATAACAAATAAATTAATGGTCAACTGGTCGCAAACGCGATTGCTGAGCATGAGGTCCTGGGTTTGATTCCCGGTTTGGGCAAAGTTATAGGCTTGTCCCCTATTAGATAACTGGTGAAATGCGGTTGTATTTACATTTCTACCTAACTCTTCGGAGATTACAGGCGTGATATATGTATATTAAAATGATTATGTACAGACGCCAGCACATCAAGCTATTACAATCTGTCAAATTTCTTTAATAAATTATCAACTTGCTAAAGCATTAGGTTCAAGGTTGATTGGGAAAAATTGATAGTTTTGGGTAGTTTGATGGGCCGGCGTCTGTACTTAATACTTCAGGTTTTATTTTTCCAAGTGGGAAATTTTAACAAAATTCCTGGTAACACTAGCAGCACAAACGTCAAATTGCCGCAATGACGCAAGCAGTTGACATGAAAGAAGGGGAAAAATCCTTGACGATCTTTTCTTCAATCTTTCAAAATGGTGTTTCATACTAACGAGTTTCTTTCTAAATTATATCAATTATTATTAAAATAAACTGTAAATTGTTTGTGTAAGAAGTGAACACCATTAAAAACTGTAAATAAAAATTATTTGTGATAATTTATATTAGCGAATATAGTGTGTGAAAAAAAAATTTCATCGGCGATATCCAAAATCAATTACTACTGTGATGTTTGTGTTCTGACTGTTATTTAGAGTGTATTACGTAAGTATATTGCATATTTTTGTTATTAAACACGTTTGGTGAGGGCTGACAGTGCCAAGTTTTGCGTATGTGTTGCTGCTATAATTTTTAAATAGATTGAATTTTGTCGCGGAAGACACCCCTTTTTTTCGCAATTTTGGCGGCATTAGTATTTGTTATGAAGGTAATTAAGGTTTTATTAGTGTCTGTTGCGGAATAAAACCTGTTTGCTGGTATCGTCGAAGGCTAGCGCGCTGTGTACTTAGCAACGAGTTACGAATAAGTTGGGAAGCCGTATTATTTTCCTACCGTGGATAGACTTGGCATTGAGAACATTTTTGATACAGTAGTAATGTAACTGTCGAGAGTTTATTCATAGAATACATAAGTTCAGGTCATTGATTTGTTTTCTATTAGTAATAATTAATGTCCATATTAATTTATTATTAGGCAGGTACATGTTTCGTTGCTAAATAGAATAAGCTTTAATTAAATCAAAACTATTAAGACATATGTTGGAGCGTTGCCAGGAATATAAATTATTTCATTCGGAAATATTTTATTAGACACTATTATTACATCAAAGTGGTTTATAAATAAATTAACCAGAAGTAATTTGTGATGCTTATGATATTATAAGATTGTTCACAATTTTCTTTAATTTGGTGGCTTAAGAAGACTTTAATTCTCTCATTTTTTCTTACCAGACTAATAATAGTTAAGTCACTTAATTACTAGAATAATACTATACAATAACAATCCACAAAAGTAATAGGTGTGTGGTGATAATATTTAAAAAAACTAAGCTACCCAATAGATGATCTTCACAATCTTTGTGACCTACATCTAAAGCTGCTGTAATTTCTATAAATCAGTAATTCCTACACTGTTTTAAATGCCTTTGATCATAAAGAAAAAATGTACTGTCCCATAGATTTTGACTCTTAATACAGTAGGTCTCTTGTACTGAATCCATGGAAAAAAATGTATCTCAATTATTGTCCCTTACACCTTGTATTTATTTTTTATTTTCTCAGTATGATTTTATCAAACACGTCCACAATAAAAATCCATAAAACTTAATTGCAAAAAATCTAATGTATTTACTTAAAATCACAGACTCACAAAAACTTAATACACCATTGTAATTTGCAGTCAAACCACTTAAAATTCCAGTCATATTAGTTTTACAACAGATGTAACGAGGAAGTGTATGTATGGTTCTTAATCTCGGCATAAGTTGAAGGTCATTTGAAACTACAGCAAAGAATTGGACCTTGGACATAATCATATAAGGTATTAAATGAAATAGTGCTAATGGGTTTGGTGTTTAACACCGTTTTAATCAAAATTGGCATGTTGGGTTGGTAAAGTTTTATTTTCTCTACTTCACTTTGCTTTTGAATCAAAATAAAATAAATGACTTGTCAGTCATTACTATTATTTTTTTAAAGTGGTAATTCTCAGCCTAATTTGAATAAATAAATGACTTGTCAGTCATTTATTCAAATTAGGCTGGGAATTATAACTTATTAAATATAAATTTCACGAGACAGTCCCCTTAAAATGCCTACTTATCCGACAGATATATATTTTTAATGTCTATCTCAGTCCACTGCTGGCCTAGAGTTCTCCCAAACCTGGCATAGAGTTCTCCCAAATAGTGCCACACAATCTGTTTCACAGCCTTCTTGTTTTCAGCCTTCAGAGGATATGCAGTCTGTTTTAGCTGCTGCTTAATGGTTGTTGATCCAGGCCAGATGATAAGTTTCTGTAATAACAAAAAAATACATTTAATACCATATTAAGTATCAGCACTCAATTCAAATTAACATTGTTTTTAACAAAATGCAAATTAGGTATGTGTTTGTAGTTTTTTATTTCATGAATGAATCAAGCTGTGTAATCCTATTTTGAATGATGACTGCTATTAACAAAGACAACAATACAGGTTGAATGAAAAATTCATTCATGTCATAGTGATGTTGAATTGGATGTCTTACATAAAATACCTTGGTTATAATTCTATATTTATTGAGACAGTAATCATCATCATTCTCTTGCCCTTATCCCAATTCATTTGGGGTTGGCGCAGGATGTCTTCTTCTTCCAGACTTCTCTATTATTGAGACAGTATATAATTACTGTACTGGTATTCATTGGCTTTCAGTAAGACTGGAACCCACCCTTGATTCAGTTGGGAAAAACTAAGCAGATGCTGAGTATTGATAGCATAAAGTGATGTCCATATTAGGGAACAGTCTCTTCAGTTTCTGATAGAGGCGCCATCAAAACCAATACTGCGGAATTGAATAATTATGTGATGTCAAAGTAATTGCTTTTTTTTTCTGCTCTGCCATTAAACAATTACCTGTAATGTAATATCAATAAGTCTAATTTTTAATAAATTCTATTAAAATCTGATATTGCATCTGTTTTTCCTCGCTATTCCCTCATTTCGAAAGGAATTTAATTTATTGATATATTAATTTGCTCACCATAATTATGTGGCTTTAGAACAGATTGTAAATAACCTTTAACAAAAGGATACAATAATTTATGCAGATACATAATTTACTACAATTTGTACAGTTAATGAATAACATAGATTCATACTGTTGACATGTAAATTAGTTTTATTTTTATATTTTTGAGCATGTTTACGGGTAGTCAGAAGCTCAAAAATCTGACAACCAGTCTTGCCAAGAGGTATTGCATTACCCAGTACCTGGGATATGGAAAAAAGGCAGTCACTCTACGTAAAATACTGGTATTCAGCTGCATCTGGTTAGACTGGAAGCCGACCCCAACATAGTTGTGAAAAGGCTAGGCAGACGATGATTACTTATGACCTGGTTTGTAAATAATCTATGGCTTAAGATATGGTAGCGTTGGTGACGAATGTAGAATTTGAGTCAGTTTTTGTAAATATCATTTGTAACTACTAGGCTTTAAAAAATGCACATAAGTACACACAGCGACACATCAAGCTATACATTACTTGTATAATTTGGTCTCGTTTTGTATCAATTTTCAATACAATGAGAGACCCGCTTAAACTGCTTTTGCACATCTTGATTGGTTGCCGTGCGTACATGAGCATTTCACAGTAAAAAAGAGTTGTTAATAGACTTGGCAAACATTTGTGACATAAGTAATTTCTGCTAAGATAAATGTCATATTTAATTTTATCACCATTCACCAGACACTTTCGGTGGTGATAACTAGTGGCGGTACTTTCATACAAGCCTAAAAGCTTGGCTTGCCCTTAAAACCTACTACTCCTAACTAACCAACTACTCATGATATTAGGGTTTCTGAGTTGTCTACTTGCCCTAGGGGCTTGCCATATTGTTGGCACCCCACTGACCAACCACCCAACAACATTTAATTCAGTTCAACGTTTACCTTCAGCATTGACAGGGCATCCGAGTCTGACAGCATTACAGTCCCCCTCAACATCAATCATTCAAAATCTAAAGTCATTTATCTAAATTACGCTGAGCATACGCAGTTTTTGAACGTCAAGGGTCTTATGTTAGGAAGTCCCCTATAACGCCCGACCTTCAGCTCCTCCTGGTGTTTTAGCTGGGGAGAAGAAGTGGCGGAATAAATTCCCCAGCAACACGTCTGTCTGGTGAGTCAGATAAAGTAGTGATAGTCTAGTGGTGTGACCGTCGGACTGCCAAGTCTTAGGTCTTTGATCCCTCCCGCTATGGGCGGAGCGGAAGGGAGTGTCAGACTTGTACTGGCTAAAACCCACCCATGTTCCTTCTTAGCCCTTTGTGTTCCATGGCCGCGGTATCTCTTTTGAACATTCCCGCAGTCCCGGCAGGCATTGGCCCTTGCAGACCCTTTCTATTTTGCTGACATCTCTTTGAGGCGCGCGTGGAACACGAACGCGCCGTCGATACGGCTTGTCGTCATAAGACGGACGTACGGCGGACTAGCCCATTACTCACCGTCCACAGACCCGCGCCTACGGTGGCCGGAAGCCACCACGTGGCCCCTGACGCCCGGCGCGTCTCCTGCGGCGGCTGAGACGTGAGGTTCTCTGCCTCTCACGTTCCACCACCTAAGTTATAGGTCTCGAGTTACAACCCAAGAAACCTCTGATTTTTCGGATTCATGTGCGTATTGTATAATTATCACTTGCTTCGGTGAATGAAAAACATCGTGAGGAAATCAGCATGCCAGAGAAATTTTTATGGACGGCATGTAAAGTCAAGTCCCAAGCCCTTGGGCGGCATAAAAACTCTGACCAGCAGCGGAGAAATGGGTTTCTTTGACGGAAGAATCAACAAAATGACAGATTTCTTTTCACAATCTGTCATTTTATCGATTCTTCCGTCAAAGAAACCCGTTTCTACGGTGGTCATGGTACGCGTGCAGGTTAGGCACTAACCACACGATAAAGAAGAATGAAGATCACATGCCCATATAGTCGAGTGCAATTAGACTATAAGGTGGAACGAAGTTTATAGTGGTCGGATTTTCATGGGGTTTTTTTTATTGAGTTCCTAGAGTTGTGGAGAAGAAAGTTAAAAAAAAAAATTTCGACGCTCGCGACTTTTTTTTTTAATTTTTAAATTTCCTTTTGAAATTTTTTTTTTTCGTACAGGAATAACTTTAAATTCGCCGAATTTATATTGTGTCGTAATAGTGAGACCTGTGTGCATCCATTAAACGTGAATTTGGTCTGTTTCCTTGTTCATTGTTGTTGACGAAATGCATATTTCCAGATTTTTTAATGAAAATTTCCTATTTTTTCAATTATTTCTAAAATACCGAGTTTTTTCACAAAGATTTCTTTTGTCATTGGTAACTGATACTTTTTCACAGATAACTGGACGTAAAACTGTTCAAGAAATCCATATTTACGAGTGAAGTGACTAAAAATTCATTCGCAAATATCAGGAAATCGTCTATACAAAAGTTAAATAAGGCCATTTTTCTCAAAATATTTCTTTGGTGGTCATTGTAAATATTATCCTGAAAATATCTTTATTATATTAGCTATCTACAAAGAACACAAAATAAAAAAAATATTCAGTGGTACTCGATAAATGTTGATTATTGCTGACGAAGGTGGAATGGGGCCGCTGGTAAACTCACAAAAATTATCGTAATTGTAACGTAAACATTTCTCATAATTTCTATTTAGAATTAGATGCAAGCTTGGTTCTCTGCGCCCCATTTTATATCAATACCGATACCGAAACCGCTCCCAATTCTTAGCGATAGATCCCTTTTGTCATGTTTTACTTTCTCAGCAGTAACTGATATTTAACAGGTATTCTTGAATATTTTACTAGTTATTATACCTTATTAGATTGCTACTAAAATGAGGTTTTGGAGAATAATTTGCACATTGAGTTACATTGACAAATTTTGAAAAAAAAAATGCCTTCATTAACATAGACGATTTTCTGATTTTTGCGAATGAATTTTAAGTCAATAAACGCGTGAATATAGTTTTCTTGAATATTTTCTTTTCCAGTTATCTGTAAAAATGAATCTGTTACCAATTTCAAAAGAAATCTTAGTCTTAAATTCAATAACTTAGAAATAATTGAAGAAAATAGGATATTTTCAAAGAAAAACTTGAAATATGAACATTGAACAAATAAACAGACCAAATTGGCATTTAATGAATACACACAGGTGTTTCTATTAAGCCTCAATATAAATTCATCGAATTTCAAGTTATACATAAAAGAACAAAAAATATTACAAAGGATATTCAAAAAAAAAAAAAAAACTTGCGAGCGGCGAAATTTTTTTTTTTAACTTTCTTCTCTACTCCTCTAGGAACTCAATAAAAAAAATCCCATGAAAATCCGACCACTATAAACTTCGTTCCACCTTTTGAGTATTTTTTGTCTAATTGCACTCGGCTAATACCAAAACAGTTGATTCATCAACAAGCCTTGTTCAAAAACCGCAGAAATAATTGTCCCCATACTCATTCTTTGTCAATATTAGAAAAAGTCATAGTCTGATCACTTTTGACAGCCACAATGGGATTCCCAAAGACAGTGGGACTCACCTTAATAGTACAGCCATCTCTACTTAAATATGTTCCACTACAACCCATTGTGTAAACCACTCAAGCCAATTTTATTCCCAACAATGACCAACACCTGACTACACTATTGCTCAATATACGAATAAAAGCAAAACTATTCAATAGCAATTCAAATAACTACACAATGGAATCTATTTGAATAATGCGCGTTTTCAGTCACACTAGGAGACACTTTACGATTGCCTAACAACGGGCTATGGAATTTTCAACTTTAAGCGCTGAACCGAACGTTGAATTTCATTCAGGTGTATTTTGACGTTACTGAAAACAGTCATAACTCTGTAACTCCTTACTGTGTACTTTAGGTTTTGTTATCTTTTATGTCTATAGTACATAATGGTGGCTATTTATTTTATTCGAGTGTTTATGGCTCGCCAGCCAGCTACTACTTATTTTTAATTAAGTTGCCGACTTGCCGGCTTTCAACGTTACAACCTTGCTGAATGGATAATCTTTTCACCTCGGTATAAGCCGTTAACGTGGCTTGTGCCAAACGAGAGGGTAAAATAATGCTCATTCAATATTTCCAAAAGTTCTTTTAGTCTATAAAATCCGAAAGTACTCAGTCTTTTACCTTTTCGCGCGTTAAGAACGGCGAAGCGGATTTCGGTGGGTGTCACGCAGCCTCCCGACAGATATCTTCCCTTTGATTAGGACGAAGGATAATTTTTATCCGTTTAGAACGTTCCTGTAGCATAATTTCCACATGCTGCACGGACGAAGCCGAGGGCTAACGTATTAAAATTAGTATAAAATAAAAATGAGGCACTATGCGGTCCAAATGCCGGATTTTTAACCGAATTCTAAAAAAGGAGGAGGTTATGTATTCACAACCACCAGCTTTTTTTTTCATGTATTTTCTCTGTGATTACTGGTTCGATTTAAGTGATTAATCAATAATCTTTATTACACAAGAAAGTGGTTACAAAATTCTGTGAAATGCCTGACTCCTGAGCTAGGTGATAGAACTGTGTTACAGGAGCCAGTCCCTTATCCCAAGATTAGATATTACAGAATATTCTTTGTCATTTGGTAGGGCAACCTCGCGCGGTGGTCCCATAGAAATTTTGTTAACATTGCTTCGGTACTTTATGAGTTATCCTCTAAAATATGCATTTTTTTCTTCGTCTACGTAGATGATGTGCTAATGACTTCTAGTTACAATGTGTAATTGATACTTGGCAAGGCGAAAAGGGTCAACAAGTTCAATGGTTCAATATCGGTCCATTCAACGCCAATGAATTTACATTTCGGTGGTCAAACAATGTAATGAAAAAAGCCATTCTTGGCATACATCCTAAATCTGAGATTAGCCTGGATTTGGAAGAAAAGGCTGGTAGATAATTATGCTTTATATTTACAAGCCGAAAACTAACGGACGAGATATGGTTCTAAAGATTCCTCCGAAGTTGTCAAGTCTTCAATACTGCAATCTTTGAGGAAAAGCGAATGTATTTCTTTGCTCAAAAGACCATCTTTAATTATGTTTGGCTATGCCTTCTGAGTTTATTTCGATGTTTCTTTTTCTTTCATCTCGTTTGATACATAATTAATTTTTAACGTGTAAAAGTGTTTATTATAATAATACAAGGTGTATTGCTGGGAAACGACTTTTTTTTGGGCGTGAAAAATCACGCGGTAAAACACTCAAAACATTGTGCTGATGGATGCATTGAATAGTACGGGGGTCGTGGAGTTATTTAAAGTGAAGTTATAACCTTAAAAACTAGTATTTAAAAAAAAACTTGTGAAAAAGTTGGGACTTTACCACTAATATCTCCGTAACCAGATGGTTCCAAGGTATGATCCAGAAGAAAAAAAACATCGCAATGATGGGAAGAACAAGTGACTTTCGGCTTCGTTAAGGATCTATTTGCACCCTTTATATGTCGAACCGAGAAAAACCTCTCAAAGTCAGCTTCCTGCAAAAATAAGATTGACTACGGATGTGCCTTAACAAAAGATTCCGAACACCAGAGGAGGATCATTCAATAATACTACGGACCTTTCCGAAAAAGGTATGACTACTCATACCTCGTAACTGCCTAGCTAACATAATATTTACTGCAGACATAGTAACCGCCAACCGGTTCCTACGACCACACGCCTTATTTAGATTAGAGCTAAGTTTTTTCTACGCCTTTGTTTTAATGATTTTTAATCCTATTGTTTACAACTAAGAGCATAATGATTGCTTGTGTGGTCCATCTTTGAAATAGACGTCATCGCAGTCTTCATGCCATCCTGCGGACGCCGTAAATGGCGACAAAACGATCATTCATACTGTGTGGTAGAATCCACCTGGAAATTAGGCAACACCTATTTGAGCGCCTGGATTTTTAACTTACGACACTGAGCCTAGCGTTGAAAATCCTACAGCGGTCAATTATTTTAGGTGTCGCCCAGGCAGTCGTCGTGAAAACGGACATAAATCCAATTACCAATTTATTCGTCTCCTAGTGTTGGTAATTTAAACTTCCAGTTGTAATGGACGCCTTTCAGAGCGAATTAGTAAGTTCCTGGAATTCTCGCCACACAAACTTTTTGCCTTCCTATTACGGAGTTTACCCCTGAGGATTCTCACACGAATAAAAATGGTACCTTCAATACTGATAGCGTCTAGTTCGAGTGATCCTTTCTCGCGTACAAATCTACACTAATATTATAAATGGAAAAGTAACTGGCTGTTACCTTTTTACGCCTTGACGGCTGTACGGGGTTTGATGTTTGGCACACCAGCAGACCCTGATGTGGGATGTGATCTGGGATAGGACATAGCGTACATAAGATATGCACTTTCGGGAAATACACACTTTGAAGTGCAGTTGCGGACACCAGCCCGTTATACAATACAATACAAGATATTATGTACTTTGAATCCCGGTAGTACGTTCCCGCCCTTTCTTGAAGTGGAAATTATGTTTTTTTATTCCCACTCCTCCGTGATTATTTTCTGATTAATTTCCTTGCGGGATCCAAGACAGTTAAATTGTTTCTCTTGGACTTCTTCATTGTCTCGACGCTTTTCTGGTGGTCGCCACTGTTGATTCTGACGTTCGGAATAGTGTCGCAGACTTTTCCCATAAAAAAGGTACTTGCTGCTCTAGCTAGGCCATCACTAGACAGACTCCGACACAGTTACATGCCACAACGACATCCTCAAGTTGCTGGTTAACGCCAATAACAGTTGCTGAAGTGGATTCTATATTGAGGTCTAAGTTATTATTCCGTTGGTAGCGCAAGTTTCAAAACTGTTTTTCTCTCTATTGGATTTTGCAGTTTCTTTTATAGAACTGTCTCGTATCGTACTCTTCTTTGTTTTGTGCCGTTGGTCCTCTTGAATTGCCGTCCTTTATCCGGTCCGTATTTTTCTGCGGTCGGATTGCCGTCTCATCGAACTATGGGAATGATGTAAGAGAGAGTGCCCCTGGATCTGTGCACACGCTTGGGCACTATAATATCTTTCGTGTCTCCTACTTTTTCCTACTTCAACACGTAAGCTTCGTATTTTCATGAAAACACATGCGCACGATCAGTTTGTTGACGGAGTTCCCACCAATTCGATTGACACATTCATTCATCAAAGCCAGACTGCGCGTGCGATCCCCACAAACGGCGACCACAAAAACAGATGCGAACCTAATAAATTACACGTTCCAAAAAGCACACTGGCACATTTAATAATAAGACACTTATTTCAATAAACCTTACACATGCGTGATGAAAAAACGATATTTTAAATAGTCGTCCTTGAAATATTTGGACAATCACTTCACTGCGTATTAAATTGTAGTTATTTTAAAGATTGGTGTTGCCACAGTAAAATACTACGTGCTCCAAAAGTTATTTAGTTAGCTCAGTGCGCAAATAATTGCGGGAAATGAATCATTATTATGTTTAGGAAAGATTTACTAACCTTTTACAACTTGTGTTTATGTTACGAATTCATTGTGATTTTGCTAAAATTACAACTGCTGTTGGGTTTTAAAACAAGTACGGTTTGAAGCTTAAATAAATACTTTGCCTTTACTTTGACCCACAAATTCTCCGTTCATAGAAATCGCTTTTATTCTATCATATCATTTGGAAGAACGTACTAAATTGCCGCATACTAAAAACTTGTTTATAAACAGCACGCGACACAACGGTACGATGGCAGAAACTACGGCCAGCTCTTCAAGTATTTTTCTGGGGAGAGGCATGAGATTTTCGCCGTCAAGTAATCGGTAAAGAACACTAGATAAACCTCAACATGCACGCATGAAACGTTGTCCTAAGGTGGAAAGAAAAGTTTCTCCAATCGGAGGTCCAACGATATAATATCAGTCACGATCTTCATTCCAAAAGTAGTCAGGTGCTTTCAAAATGGTGAAGAACATTATGAGGAAACTGCCATGTCTCAGAACCATGCATACGAAGACGTGACATCCACCAAAACTCAATAGGCCCGAGCAGTAGATTATGAACTCATTCTCACAGAGAAGAGACTTGTGTACCACCTAAGTCCCACCTGTGGGAACGTGATAGACTGATTATGTTAGTATGATCTTCATTTCCTTGCCTTCAACAACTCTTTCTCGATCGATTAGAAGACCCGTGGAGTACTCAAGCTACTGGGACAGCGGTCCCATCGCGGAGAGGAGACGCGTGGAAACCGACCAATCAAATTGGTTGAAATCTTCATTGTGTATGTCGTCTCTCTTGTGATTGGACGAATTTTGCACATATCCTCTCCTCTCCTCTCCACTCCGCTTTGCCGGAGTCCGGCCCTAATCAAAGGTCAATAAAACAAAACACTACCTAGTTATTATCGTAATTAATTATCGATCGACTTCAACGTGTTATCTTTCTGCTAATTTAACATACGTGATTGAATAAGGCAGTGGATGCAGGGCGTGTTATCAGTAGATAATGACTTGTTATCGCTACTTGGTTCCGGTAAAGTGCGACTGGAAAGTAAACCTCTAATTGGAATGTGCAATGCATGTTATGAGAAACGAAAGCATATGTCGTAGAATAATAACACCTGTGGCCTGTTTAAGTTCAATTGCGAAGGCCACCACACACCATAATCCAAGATAATATGGATAGCGGCTTCAAAATACTACATTTGTTGAAAGCCCAAATGTAATACCACCAGACCTCCTTCAGGCCATAACGATTTCTCCCTTTTCATTTCTGCAAGCAAGTCAGGTTGGCCGTGGATCTACTGCAAACGCAACGTCAATAAGATGTATGCCTACTACAAACTTCAAACCTTGACATTTTCAATATTTATTAAGAAGCTTCTATTTTTAATTCTTAATGAAGACATATTATAAAAAATATTGGTAATATTTAAGATGGCAAATCAGACTATAAGATTACCATTAAGTGTGATTTTGAAAACTGGTTGTTCAAAATCCCCTCGACGCTGAAAATTATGATACTGATTCTTTATAAAGAAAAAAGATCTATCTACGCAATAGAGCAATTTGCAAGTCATCATTCCGTATCATACCTATTTCAATTTTGTACATAAATAGCACATAGATGGAGCTAGATAATCTGCTTATCATCAGGTAGATTAGTTATCTTAAACCTGCATTAATAAAGCACTCAACGTAGTTTGAGTGATATCACTCAAGTCCCTGTCAAAGTAATAACGTTGCTCAAAAGGATTTCAGAATCAAATCATTTTCTGAGAAGTGTTCTATTTCGATTGAGATGAAAAGATTACTTGTCCGCGGTCCCTGTTCTCAAATCAAGACATGTTTTTGAAGCTCAAGTTTGTTCTGTGTGTAAAACACCACAGTATTATATCATCTTCATCTGCCCTTATCCCATGTTACCTGTGGTCGGTGCAACATGGTTTTATCTTTTCATTCTCCCCTGACAACCGTCACGCTATTACTTACTCCTTTTTCATTCAAATCGTTCCCCATACAATCCATCCATCTTCTTTGGTCATCTCCTCCCTCTCTAGCCATAACCATTTATATTCATCACCCTTTTAATCACATGTGATGTATGGCTCCTCATGACAGTTCCATATCGAGCCATAATTCCCACTTTTCTGCAATTAGCACAACTTCCCAGTATCATATGGAAAAAGTATTTTCCATACCAACTAGTACATCAAAATGTTGCCATAACTCCTCTAAAGTCTTAAAGCTCACAGACTGCTCCCACAAGATAACTGCTTGGTAAGCAGTAAGGCACCATCTATCTAGAATTCTGGGATAGTACTAAACTATTCTATACCACTTATATCTCGACGACACACTTGGGAATTGAGGAGAAGTTCTAGATAACTATTAACTTAGTATTGCTCCTAAGAGAATTATCTTAGATATATCGCAATTAATTCGTTACTGACTTGACTTCAGTGACTGACTTGGCTTAATATTACAAACACCTCTATGACCACCGTCATCTTCCTGCCCTTAAAATACTGGTATTCAGCTGTAACCGGTTAGTGACCCCAACGTAGTTGGGAAAAGGCTAGACAGATGATGTCATCTTTCAAGCCTTTCTCCCATCTTTCTTGGGGTCAACGCAACTCGTTTTCTTCTGTCATTCTCCCCTGCCTACCGATACACTATGATTCACTACCTTTTCTTTTATATCATTCTTTAATTTCGTAATCGTTTGATAGCAATAGGCTCGGCCTTCATTACGTAGGACTTAAACATAACTGATAAAATGTGGGTGTACTATAAACAAGCCCAAAATCCTACGCATTGGAGGAATAATATCGACTCTTCAAAACTTTGCAGTCTTAAATGTGATGGTCTTGACAATGTCGATATTGATGGCCTGCCGCGAGAAACAATGGACGAATATCGTTTTTGTTTCATCTCTGATGTTATTTGTGCACAAAAGGATGTTGCTGTCTTTCCGCCTGACGTAATCTTGTTTATTTTTTCACTTACTCTGGATTAAAGAAAAACTGTTTTTTTTTTTGTGAAAAATCTTGACAGTATCGTCATCGCCTTACCCTTTTCTCTCACTATTAGGAAAAGATTTCACTTTTACCTAATAGGGCTGGATAACTAAATTTAATACCAGAGTAACCGCCATCGTGTCTTCACTATCCAGTAACTTAGCACTAGTACTGCCGATATCCTAAAGTAAACCTAGATGTCAAACGAAACTATCTCCACGAACCCGCACTGGGCCCAAGGATTACGGCCCTCTCCCATTCACACACAGGACGCCCGTGTCCCAGCAGATCCCAACATAATAAGCTGATTATGTATGTCAGTATTTTCTCGAACTTTCGTTCTAGTGTAGATTACGTCGTTAGCGCTAGAACTCTACTCATTCTATTATTCACGAACACCACTAACATTAGGTGCATGCAATGTTTCTTTGTTTACCTTGACTAGGTTAATATACCAGTTTCCTCACGGTTTTCCTCGAATGACGTCTATTTCATTCATTGGTTTTCCGCTCATCTGTCGAATAAGGAATGTGTGGATCCCTATTTATGTGTAGAGCTCGATGTCTTCAAAAGTTCTAGATGCCATTCCCCAGAAACCGCTGTAAGTTATGTATTTGCCACTACCACAATCATCCACCAAATACGCTGAAAACTGACATTCTGAAATTCCCAAGGTGCTGTTTCGAAAACAGCATTATTTTATGGTGCCAAATGTAAAAAAAATTGTTGTCAAATGACTATAAAATTCAGTAGACCTGTACTTACATTTCTTTTACGTCCTCCCCAAATGCTCGTCCGTTGATTTATTAACGTGTCTAAGAAAGGGAACGTTTTATGTGATCCCAAAGGAAACTACAATTCAGTGGCTCAGTTTTCTTGCCAAAACATTTGTATCAAAAGACATTTATTCAAAATAGGCTGATAATCATCACTATTTGAACGTCAAAATTTACAAGAGACAGTCCCCCAAAACGTGTCTTTCGCCACTCCTTAATGTTTTAGCAGGGAAGAAGAGGCAGAACAAACTGCTCAGCAAACTGTACCGCTATTTTCATTTTCTATAAAGATGGACGCCGTATAATGCTGCAGAAGACGGTCAGTGGATCAACGAAACGCATCAGTGAATAGCGACAGTGAATCTCCCGAAAACTGTCGCAACCTTGACCTAAATGCTCGTCGCTCTTTATGTTAAGACACGTCGACTATCAGGCAAAGCAAAGAGACTCGATAAGAATGTTCTTTTCATAGTTGGGCTTAGAATTTGATAAGAGGTTTTCAGGGATTGGAAATATAGAGGAGGGTTTATAACCAGCCTGGCCAGATGCTGAGAATCAAAATTCTACACCGAAAGAATTTCATCGATGAAATTATTGGAGAAAGCCAAAATCCTAAGATTGAACAATTTAAACGGATTCATAAAGTTTTGACTGCGCCTGGTTATAAAGTCGGCGAAAATTGAAGTGAAACTTACTACAAAGTTATGTGTTTTATAAGGCTTTACTTACAATTTAGTTTTCAAAACCTTGTAGCAGCCCAACACGCCACAATAACAACAAAAGGATCATAATTCTAGTATTTTTAGTACAACCTTGATTCACACCTTAGATTTGATCCATTATACAACCAACCACACAGGTTTCGCTCGCAAACAGAACGCCAGACGATGATGTCACTATCATGACATAATTGCACGACTCACATCGCGTGAATCAAATGTTTAATGAACTAAGTTGGTCTATACAATAAGTAAACGTTTTCAGTGAGATGGGGGAAGGCAATTTTGGCAGTGATTCAGTGATGAAAACAGTTTCCGAATACGGCTTTTTGTAAATATGTTAGCAAAGAGATTCTAACGTAAGACAGTAATTTCATTTCTAGGCTTTTGCGAAGACTCAAAGAGTAGGGTTTCATTTGAAATCTTTAGATTTGAAAAAGTGTTATTGGGTATTTCCATCTGTAATTTCTCAGTGATGGCCTGGACCGGATTTGTGTCCGGTTGATAGCAATCAGCTCGCCGTCAATTCCATGGGACTTAAACATAACTGGTGTAATGTAGGTTTACTACAGGTAAATACACCTCTGCGTTACGCTCGAAGCATTACGAGCGTCACATAATATGTCACATGAATCACAATAATGTCGGTGGAGCAATAAATATCATTTAGATCAGTTTGCGCCCTACATATGTGTCTATTTCCAGTAGAAATGTATATCCAAGCGACAATTGAGTTCCCTTGTCCATCCGCTTCCTACACGCTCCCCTCCGGCGAACTCCCCAACTGTATTTGATTCTCGTCGGAATCCGAACTGTTTTGGTCGCAATCGATGAAGCGAGTGGTCTCAATATTCGTCTCTCTATAATATATCGAGATACTTGCTTTTGCCTGCGGCTTCTATCGGGTCAATATCGAAATTTCACGTGAAAGTTACAACTGGAACAAAAGGAATCCTATAATCAGGTCATAGTCTACCCGTGTGCCAGACTACGTAATCCGTTCATCAGTTATGACGTCAAGAAGTGACAGTACAGACAGCATTAAGGTATGTTAAGTAAGGATCACATTATGATCGCTTTCGGATCGGGACGTCACTGCCAGACTTGAACCATCTCCAGAAAAAAGATACTGGTTGGCCTACATTCGAATTCAGCGGAATCATAGCATTAAAATAATCCAATCTATTGTTCTCAAAGTCTTGTTCTAAGAAAGACAAACATTTGAAATGTTTACACATTAGAATCTGTAAAATATTCTATCAGCATATGCGTCATTGTCCCAATAATACATACAGTGCGTAATCCTTTCGTATCCAGTTTTTTTGGATAAAATACTTAGCGAAAATTATCAAGTGGAAGCCATACCGATAGTGGCTACAGCAGCATTATGTAAATGCACTGTGAACTTTGACTTATAATGCAAAGTGCTTCCTTACAATTCTCTCTCCCTACCTTGGAATACTAAATGGAACTTAGTTTATTACTGCTTTGAAATGCTTTTGAAGTTTCTCAGCATTTGCAAGATCCGTTTCTAGAAACACTACGACTTATTGATTATCTTGCTTAAGATCTCGTCTTCATCATTACGTTGTATTCCTCATGAGGGTCGCGAATCGCCCTTCGGGTCCTGTTGAAAACCAGCGTCGGGCACTAGCTGCTCGGCAGTTTTCTGAACTGGGCCTATTTGGCGCAGCCGTGAGACACACAATATTATCTTTTTTTTTGTTTAATTTACGTTTTATATTGTGTAGATTTAAGTTTTTTATTTTATTTGTTTGTTGTGTGCACTTGTGGCATGTGCCAAATAAATGTTGCCTTTCTTTCTTTTCTTTCGCGAAGTCGTTTTTTGTTTAAAGATGTTTCGCCACTTTGTCTGGGCCTAATCTGCATCTTAGTTTCATCGAACTTTTAGAAGTCATTCACTCCAGTTCTTAAAGTCAATCACTTCCATTGCGTGCCATTCTTTACACGACTGCCATAAAGGTTCACAGACCTAGACTGAGAAGGCCCTTGACTTTTAGTCATGACATTTTCTTCGCCAGTCAATGTGCCTTGCTGGGCTATTGACTTATGTGTATTACGTGCATTGTATCTTGATTACAGGTGATTTTTTCATGCATGCAAATTTTGTTAATTGGAATTCAGACTCATTTGATAAGTCTGGAAGTCGACTCGAACCCATGGTCATGCGACAAATTTTCTTTCTTTTTGTTCTTAATAGCAGCCCATAGTTTCTACTGGAATTTTCGAAGCAAGTTAGCGTT
This sequence comes from Noctua pronuba, assembly GCA_905220335.1. Classification (NCBI taxonomy): domain Eukaryota; kingdom Metazoa; phylum Arthropoda; class Insecta; order Lepidoptera; family Noctuidae; genus Noctua; species Noctua pronuba. The sequence goes on from LR999913.1 coordinate 1,658,553, forward strand.
TTATAAAGAGTTCTACCACATATCCCAAGTATTCAGTCTGTCCCCAGAATTATCCTCAGAAAAATGTACATGGTGATCATCATCTGCCTAGCCTTTTACGAACTATCTTGGTTGTAGGCTTTCAATTTAACGGGCTGCAACCGGATACTAGTACTTATCATTGAGCAGCTGCATATCTCACCTGGACTGTGTGAGGAATGGTATGAAAGAGAAAGGAGTCAATGATGCCGTGACGTCTGACAGAAGACAATGGAAAAATAAAAAGTGTTGCGCCGATCCCAAATAGAATGCCTATCACACCTTCATTAGTCAGTTACTGGGTTACTCCTGGGCTAGACTGGAAGAACAAAGAAAACGCTTCTGGTATAACCAAAACAATATTCCCCCTTTACATTTTGTTAGACAATTCATCAGCACTTCCTCAAGATAAAAGATGAGTAATTCACGCGTTCACAAGATAATGCCAGATAACGCTTATGTTTTTATTGATATCCTTGGATAATATCATCGATAAAACTGATACCGTTTTTATTTTGTACATTAAACCTCAGTACAATGCAGGTCCATCGCTGGTGGTACTGCGTTGTTTAGTTAATAAAATTAAATGTGTTTATTGGGGCAGTTTAGTGATAAAAGTGTACTTTGGTCTACTTTAAAATGTTTTATAGCTAAATAGGTTTTGTAAGAAAGAAGTAATTTTTGGTGAAAATAAAAACTCTTGATGGAATTGTGATAATAGTGCTGTGACAATGAAAGTGAAGAATCCGTTCAGTCTAGTGCGAATAGGTACGAATGCAGTTTGTTCTTTCCTTATCTTCATAATTATTTTTATGGATAGGTAAAGGAAAACTGCTGCGACTACTGAGTATGAGGTCTTGGGGACCATTCAAGCCGGCCAAAGTGTTCTCGGGCTTTTCCATCTGGAATTTCTCAGTAGCAGCCACGTTGTCTAGATTTGCGCCCAGTTGATGGCAATAGGCTCGCCTTCTTTTACATGGGACTGGCGGAATGTGTTACTGTAGGCCTCTGCCTTACTCTTCAGAGATTACAAACGTGATGTCATGATGCATTATCAATATATTATTTAATGACAAAACTGCTAGGAAGCCACCCTATTTAGTGAAGGTGAAAGTGATTAATGTTAGGTATGGTGTGGCCACTGGGTCATCGATTTTCGGTTGGCAATTTAGTAGACGTTTCATGAGAATAATGTTGCTTATAGGAAACTTTAACGTGGTTTTATCGCTGAATAGTGTTCTAGTGCCAAAGAATTTGGAATTTGAATAAAGTGAAGACTGTCATTGTTATGACGCGTAAAAGTGTTTGAGATACCTATTTGCAAAATAAACATCATTTATCATTGGGTTTTTTTATCAGCAAAATATTTTTCTCGATAACAGCCCGCAGACAGGAACTTGGCGGTATGATACTAGTCCAGTCATTTCGTCCGAAAAAAAGGCAAATAAAAGAAAATGAATTTGCGCTTCTAATTTTTTAATATGTTGTAGGGGATACCTAGAAAAGCTTAACTTGAGATTGTCGACCAAGCTTTCCTAGGAGCTTTCGCCGCCATGTTGAAAAAAGGGGTAAAATTTGTTTCTCGGCAATAACTCGGCTATCCGATGAGATTTCGAAAATTTTTGTAGGACACTTTTTGTAGCTTTCTTTGTGCTCTACAATAACGCCTGAATCATTTTTAGCGTTTCATGCATCGTTATCGAGATATCGATCGATAAAGTCAAAAATTTAGGACACAATTTTTGTTTTTTGCTTTTTTTTTCTTTGGGTCTTAATAAATATGAAAAATTGTGGAATTCAAACTTGTAGAGCATATTCAGACCTACAATTTCCTGCTTGGATTTTTTTATGTTGGACAAAAATTACGATCTCCAGCAGGCCGCAAAGTCGGTGAATCCACGCTCAGCGTCGAGCGCGCTCAAGTTAGTATATCTTATCGTGTTGAGTTTTTGCTGTGCGAAGTGTAAATCGAGGGTTCCGATATTCTGGGCAAAAATTTCGTAAGTGTAAAAGTAAAGTGTAAGTGTAAAGGAAATTGTGAGGCCGCCTGGGGGTGCAGAAAAGCGGGAATCAGTTGCTCCGTTATTTGCATGCACTGCAGTGGGCAAACATGCAGTAACGTCGCCAGAGTCGACATTTTGCTTGACGACGACGACGATGTCTGTAACGATGATGATGACGATGCTCTCATCGAATCAGCATCATTTCCAACGTTTCAACAGACACAACAACTCGAAGAGTTTACGGAGGACGAAGATCTTCAGCCTGGACCATCCAAGCGAAAAAAGACATGAAAAAAGTCCATCGTTCGTGTCTCGAGTGCAGAAAAAAATATTTTTCTTTCCGTTTATTTTGTTTTGTTTATTTTGTATTGTAAAAAAATAATATTTTTTACTGCACAAACAAATTATTTGTTTAATAAATTACTATTGTGTGATCCTTAATTTGTTGCTCTATGTACTTATTTTTTATCCCATCAATTTCCTGAACAATTTCCCATTCGATTCGACATCCAGACACAACCGAGCGAGCAGCTCGCTCGACGCTGAGTGTGGATTTACCGACTTTGCGGCGCGCTGGAGATCGTAATTTTTGTCCAACATAAAAAAATCCAAGAAGGAAATTGTAGGTCTGAATATGCTCTACAAGTTTGAATTCCACAATTTTTCATATTTATTAAGACCCAAAGAAAAAAAAAAGCAAAAAACAAAAATTGTGTCCTAAATTTTTGACTTTATCGATCGATATCTCGATAACGATGCATGAAACGCTAAAAATGATTCAGGCGTTATTGTAGAGCACAAAGAAAGCTACAAAAAGTGTCCTACAAAAATTTTCGAAATCTCATCGGATAGCCGAGTTATTGCCGAGAAACAAATTTTACCCCTTTTTTCAACATGGCGGCGAAAGCTCCTAGGAAAGCTTGGTCGACAATCTCAAGTTAAGCTTTTCTAGGTATCCCCTACAACATATTAAAAAATTAGAAGCGCAAATTCATTTTCTTTTTTGAATGTACGTAATGACTGGACTATACCCCCGTGCCACGGAAAGCATGTTAAGCCATTGATCATGCGCCTGATATCCCAAAAACATTAATGTGCCCAAAAATGTTGATTCCACCATATCATACCTAACCGGACCTAAAATAGACCCTTGGCGAATCACATGACTAGCCACGTGATAACTGTTTATATTATTAACAATATCACTATCGCAATTAAAGATATAATTGTTATCGTGTATATTTGTTTTACAACCGGCGGCCTACTTTATATTTCAGTCCCTGCAACATGGCGCATTGCAAAATCTAGGACTCATTAGGAATTTCCTGCAAAATGGAATGAACACGAAATGTTATTTTAAGTTTCGAGGAAGGAAAATTCTTGGTTTTAGTTCGAATAGAAATTTTCAGCACTACTAAAAACTTGTTATAGACCAACGGTAAGAAATGTGGTCCGGAATTTAAACTCCTTATCATTGGAAGTTTGTGAACTGTTGTTGTTGGGCTTTAAAAGGGCCTTACCCATTAGTTGGTTTCGCCCTTTCTTTTCGGGGATAATCAAATGGGAAATGTCGACTGCATCCAGCTTTTTTTTTGTTTTACTAGCCTATATTGTGTCCCACTGCTGGGCAAAGCCCTCCTCTGTCTCCTTCCATACCTCTCTATCCTGTGCGATATCTGGCCATGTTCGCCCCGCAAACATGATCAGATGGTACAGTAAGTACCCGTTATTACTTGACATCTCTTTTCCTTTTTTTCTTTCTAAGGCGCGAATTACACAGAAAAGGCGTACGATGAAGGCGCGGCGCAAGCATGATGCCGCTTCAAAACGTTTTCATACAAAATGTACTTAGGCGACGTGTTGTGAATATTACACTCAAGCGGCGCGGCGCAGGCACGCCGTTCTTCCGTTTCCTTATAAATTCCACGCCTGCACCGCACCTTACGCCTTACGCCGTTTTTGTGTAATTCGCGCCTGGTATGGTCTTGTAATGCAGAAAACTGACTGTAAATAATTATAAGGTAGACTGTGCGTAATGTCGATGATAATATCCGGCGTAGTTGGAAGGTAAACAATAGTCGTATTAGTAAAGCTAATCTTATCTAAACTTATCTTAAAGAAAACGTTAAAAAATAGGTAATGTCTTGGTTCAACTGGGTTAAACCACAGAATTCTGAACTCAGTGTGTACAAGTGTCAGGAAGATCACTTTGCGACTTCGTTTTAAACTTTTGGACGCCAGAGCGTGCGCGTGCCCTCTACCCTCTCCCTCCAAGTCAAAATTTCACCTATCATTTTGTCACATATTTGTGACGTTTGGCGTACAGGGCACGCGCTTGATTGTCACGTATACGTGACAATGGCGTTCAAAAGGCTAATTGTTGTTACCCAGTAACTGGGTTATCACTGTAAGAGAGGCTGTCACATCTAAAGTACTGGTACTCAGCTGCATCGGATTAGACTGGAAGTTGACCCTAACATATAAAAAGACCAAGCAAATGTTGATAGTGGGTTCCACGTCTATTGGCTAGCCCTTTATACACGGTAATTTCTTTATATGAAGTCCTTTTCATCATCATCATCATCATCATCCACAGCCCGACTTCATCCACTGCCGGATATAGACCTCTCTTTGCTTGTGCCAAACCCCACCGTTCTTGTGCCAGCCTCATCCAGGATATTCCCGCAATGGTAACAATGTTATCTTAGTCCCTTTAGTCCCCTTCAAATAATATATAAGGTCTAACTTTTTAAACACGAAATATTTCAAGAGTAACTTCTATAGGTCGTAAAATCACCATAGCAATGAAAAAATTTTTTTTATCTAAGTGTATTTTTATAAAAAATAAATAAATTAAAATTACTTGACCCACAAAATAAATACTGGCTAAAGGTTTAAAAAGTAAACAAAAGTTTAAAAAAAGTAAAAGTAAGTAAGTTTAAAGTTTGTAAAGGTTTTATGCAAAATGTCGCAAGAATACCTATTTAGAACTATAATAATTTCGTAAAAATAAAAACACTCAGAAAAAAATTTTTTTTTTCGTTGCTTTGGCGACTTTACGACTTGTAGAAGTTACTCTTGAAATATTTCGTGTTTAAAAAGTTAGACCCTATATACGGAACATTGCTGTACCTAATCATTATGCTGTTGTTTATCTTTGCCAGATTACGAAGGATCTGCGAACTAGAGTCAATCTTCTTTACATAATATACTAACTCGGTTTCTGAATACCAAATCAATTCAAGTTACGTGGGAAGGAATAATTCGCTTCCGCAGAAGGCGACTTTGCCTTCTGCTGCCGGCTTCATAGAGTTACATAGAAACCACTAGTGTCGTTACAGTCGGTCATTGCGGTTGGCAGTATTGCCGCTGCGGTTGGTTGCGTTGGCTCCAAAATTAGCTTTATTTATCTCAGTTAACCTATAATAACATAACATAACATCACGCCTGTAATCCTTGAAGGGTTAGGCAGAGGTGTACCTAAGAGTACACCCACATTTCGCTAGTTATGTTAAAGACCCATGTTATAGGGAGCGAGCCTAGCCACGGAGCGCTGACGGCGCATGGTAACTGCTACTGAGAAACTCCTGATGGAAAAACCCAAAAACATTTGCCCGATCCGGGAATCGAGCCCAGGACCTCTTGCTCAGCCACCACTGAACCACCGCAGAGGCAGTCAAACCAATAAAAACATTTAGGACCATGTTTTCTGATCACTTGACCAGGCTTTCAGACACTACAAACTTCGTCTCTCGTATCGGCACGACCGGACCGTCCCACGTTCGTGGACACAACCAATATAAGCTGGCCTTTGACTCGATTGAAACTCCAGCGGTCGCGCAGTCGACTGTACAAAAATAATTCATTCGAAAAGCCATTCAGCAAGGTGGTAGTGAGGAGTGAGACTGATTGCCAGGACCACAATGCATCAGCTGTTCAAGAATTTATGAGTCGCATTTCCATCTCTGTTCCTAACACAATTTAATGTTCGATTATAATAGTTAATTTTACGACTATCGAGAGTATGATCGGTGATCTCAGCTATTCAGTAATAAGTAGGAGATTACGTAAGCGTGTCTGAAAGCAATTGACAAGCAAATGGTTTCTTCTTGTAGCGTTTTTGTTATTGTGGAAATATTATGAGCACACCATTATGTGAAGTCACAAGCCTGGGCCTCAAGTCTGCTATTACAATAGTGTCAGAATGGTCTTTGATTGATTTCATAATTGTTGATTTTGACAAGTTTGGAAATCTACTAATATAATGGCGTCATTATGACTTTCCAATGGTCAACCACTGACACTCCATTCAAAGAAATGGCATAGAATGGTAATCTCGTACAAAATGACAAAGAGTTGTTTAATTTCACATTTACCCGCGTTACACATACATTTAACGTTTTTTGCTATTTACGAACTTCTTACTACTTCAGATTGCTTATAACACTAATAAACAATATGTAAAAATATATATAAATGAAATCTGGCATGAATAAATGTTCAAATTTAGTAGTAGTTTTTCGAAAATAATTTCTACTAACGGGTTTTATAATAATGGCAATACGACAATGTCATTATTAGAAATATCCCCGTTATACCAGTTAGTAGAAATTATTTTCGAAAAACGAAAAACGAAAATAATATTACGAGACCATTGACCGACCAATGATCGAACATTATGAATTTAGCAGATTACGAACTTTTAGCAATGACAATGGGATCGTGTTGGAATGACGAATTTATAAAAAATAGCAGACTTGGGCCCCTTTGTGACAACCAGTCTCGCGAAGGGGTAATCGTGTTACCACGTAACTCCGTTTGTGGAGGTCGGATCCCCATTTAAGACTGGAAACCGACCGCAGCATAGTTGAGCAGATGATGGTGACCGAAACGTTAGAAAGTGGCGAGCGAGTGTTTTCGGGGACTGTCTTTGCACGTTATTTTCATTTTTTGTTTTGAGTTAAAAAGCGTTAATTCTCAGCCTAATTTAAATGATTGATTTTATGGATTGCATAAATGAAATATGATTTTTATTTTGCAAATAGGTTTTTACTAGTACTTTTACACGGCATTTAAAAAACTACTCCGAGAAATAACTGCCCAAACAAACTCAGAAGTCTAAAATATTTTAAGGTCCAGACATAATCTTGGGACTCACATGAGGACTATGCAGATTAGTGTCTGAGGTGGTGTTTTGAAGAAAGAACACAGATTTGAGTGGACCTGTTCAGTCAGTGCAAGCATTTGTCAGTTGTCGTGTAGCTCGTATAAAGGGTGTAACAAGACCCTTAACGAAGCCGAAAGGCACTTGTTCTCCCCGTCATTGCCATAGTTTTTTCGTGAAGACTCCGTTTACACCCTATAGTTCGTACTCCTACCCTTATCCCAATTTATTTGGGGTCGACTCAGCATGTCTTCGTCCATACTTCTCTGGAGTAGTCACCATCTCAGATTATTTATTGTTATTTTTTCCTCTGTTTCAGCTGAATTAAGATGGTTGCTATTGGGCGCGTGTAGCGGCAAAGTCATGAATCAAGGGGGACTGAAGAATGTCGTCACAGAGCCGACGCGCCTCGAGAATAAACGTGAGTACCTTCCAATCTTCATGTCATTGACTCGGTTATATCCTTCAGTAAACTCAAATTCTATTTCTGTATACTTTACTTCACCAGGTACACTTGTATTTTTTAAATACTCGCTTATGCCCGCGGCTTCTCAAACTCAAACTCAAAGCATTTATTTCAATTAGATCATAACAGGCACTTTTGAATGTCAGAAAAACAAAGATGGCGAAGCTACAGTCCCAGACGCAAGGCATTTGTAAAAGTACTGTAGTTGCCCATTCCAAAGCGTAGATCTCCCATGTGGAGTTCGGTAATTGTCCCACGGGATCGTACTACCGGGATAAAAAGTATCCTATGGGTTAATCCAGGTTATAAATTATCTATGTACCAAAGGGAGAGGGGAGGATGTGGGGGAGGTCTTTGACCAGCAGTGGGACAGAATAGGCTAATTTAAAAAATGTACCAAGTTCCAATGTCCAAATCCGTTTAGTAGTTTTTGCGTGAAAGAGTAACAAACATCAATACATCCTCACTAACTTTCGCAAGTAAGATTTCAAACGCCAATTTCGGAAACTGATACGCCGAAGACCTCTTGAACAATTGAAATTAAAACAATGACCTCAAAGATAATTGTCTAGATCTTGCGGCAATCTAGTCATCAATATTTAAAGATACCTTTGCAATTACTTCGTTTTGTGACGTCACGTCTATTCAATAAGAATCAAGAATTACAGTTAAGTTTCTTCGTCCTTTAGATTTCCTTCCTTTTTGTACTAAATAGGCTTATAGTGGCACTACAAAGAATACTACAGCGCCATCTATGACACAGACGATGAACTAAACATCGAAATACACCTAAATCCTACATCGCGCAAGTAAAGTTATACCGATCCGTGACTTAAGACTATTTATTTATTTATTTCATATTATTATTCAACGATTGTTGGGCAGCACACCAGACATAACACCCGTCTGGTCGGAGGATCCTCCCTTTTCTATGGGGGGTGACGAGCTTTACACCCTGTTCTCCATACCCCCAAAGGCTTGCCGTTTGGCCGCAACTCGCCAGATGTGAAGCGATGACGTGGCCTAGGATGGAGCACACTTGCCTTGAAGATACCGATTCACTCGAACTTTGAAGAGATCTAGATTAGAATGATCGGTGGAGCCGCTCGAATCGATCTTTAGGCTAAGCCGTGCTTGTCTAGGTTGGTCTGTGGATAGGTTACCACATGCGAGTTTCCTCCGTGCCTCGAAAAGCACGTTAAGCCGTTGGTCCCGGCTGTCATTTGTAGATCTTTGACAGTCGTTACAGGTAGTCAGTGGCCCAAAAAGTCTAACAACCAGTCTTACCAAGGGGTATCGTATTACCTAGTACTAACTGGGTTGTGGAGGTCAGATAGGTAGTAGCTCCATGTAAAATACTGGTATTCAGCTGCATTTGGTTAGACTGGAAGCCGACCCCAACATAGTTGGGAAAAGGCTAGTCAGATGATGAGAATGATCGGGAACAGAGAGAGCCGGCTCTCACAATTCTGTAGCGTCAAAGCTTCAAACCTATAATTTTGGAGTGTCCATGTCTGACAAGCAGACATGTCATCACGTCGGTCATGGTGAATCTAAATTGTAGTATATTATCAGCACGCTTGTTACTTCAGTTGGGTAAACAGGTACTTAACTCATCGTGGAATGGTGTGCAAATAAGTGATATGTGAAGACTAAAATGATTATTTTAAGGAAACTAATACTCAATGACCTGGGTTCGTCAGACAACTGTGATGAGCGGGTGAAAAATGCTCGTTCTTTGGTGAACAGTCTGACAATGAATGATTAATAAGTCTGATGATGTTAATAACACAGGAAGACAATACCTACATACTTCCCATTTGCTTGTTATCTTGAGCTCGTCTTGGAAAGAACTACCACCATATCATGCCTTTTCTATCGTCGAACAGTGTTGCTGCTCTTTTTATTTAACATCCCGGATTCAGGTCATAAAGTATGTAACAAAACCCTTAACGAAGCCGAAAGGCACTTGTTCTCCGTGTCATTGCGACCATTTTTTTTGGATCATACTTGGAAACCTAGTTACGGAGATATTGGGGGTCAAAGTTCCGACTTTTGCACAAGTTTTTTTAATACATATTTTTAATGTTAGATTTTTACTTTAAACGCCTCCTCAACCCCCGTACTATACGATCCATCCATCAGCATAATGTTTTGAGTGCGTTACATTGAGTCCTATCGTAAAACGTGATTTTTCACCCCAAAAAAAAAGTCGTTTCCCAGCAATGTTTTTTGCATAAACTTAGTTTGAAGTACAAAATGCTTGGTTGACGGTTGCGTGAAGGGTCCTGAATTCCTGATACACCCTACCAATTATAATATATTAATTAAAATTATAATATTTTGGCTCGAACGACTCCGTAGGCGATAAAAGCTATAATACCCCATAATCATAATCACATTAAGTTGCACTAGTTAAACGTAGTTCCACGTCGCACTGCGCCAGTTACACCTGACCTGATAATGTTGAACTTTTTGTTCCGTTTGTAATCCAATGAGTTTACGTCTTGGCAAGTTTTGCGGTAAAGCCTAATCTATTGTAATTTACACATAATTTACACACGGAAGAGTAAGCAGAGGTGATGATGGTCGTGATGGCCCAGAGGTTAAGGCCTCGCCTCTCATGCTTGAGGTTGTGCGTTCAAATCCGGGCAAGTACCAATGTGACTTTTTCAATTCATATGTACATTCTAAGTTTATCTTGGACATCACAGACATCGGTGAAGGAAAACATCGTGACGAAACCTGGACTTATAATTAATATAAGTCTGAAATCGCCAACCCGTCTTGAGCAAGCGTGGTGATCAATGCTCGTGCCTTCTCTGTATGAGAAGAGGCCTTTGCCCAGCAGTGGGACAGTAACAGGCTGGTATATTATATTATTTAAGCAGAGGTGTATGGTACACATCGTTCCCACTGCTGGACACTGACCCCGTCTCTATGAAAGTAAGGTAGTACCTACACATAAGGGATATCTCCATACAAAACTGGTGTTTTCAATGGAAAAATGCGAGGCGTGAGCTGAATAAGTGTAAGTCTAATAAGTCCCTAATTCACCACGAGAGTCGAGTGCGGGTTGGTTGAGCGTGAGTCAAACTTTATGAATAACTAACAGTACACTATTAACAACTCTAGCCTTATCATGATAAGAATCATTGTGTTTTTGGTCATTAATTTCGTGAATTATTTGCGTTTATCAGTTAGCTTGACCGATATGGATTTTCCTTTATTCAGAAAATAAACAAAGAATTCTTTTAATAATGTCGAATACGATGGCATCATCATCTGCCTAGCCTTTTCCAAACTATGTTGGAATCGGCTTCCAGTCTAACCGGATGCAGCTCAATACCAGTATTTTAAATGGAGCGACAGCCTATCTGACCTCCACAAACTAGTTAATACTGGGTAATACGAAACCCCGTAAGACTGGTAGTCAGACTTTCGGGCCACTGACTACCTGTAACGACTATCAAAGATCTGCAAAAGACAGCCGGGACCAACGGCTTAACGTGTTGTTCTTTCACCACGGACCAACCTAGCCAAGCGCGGCTTAACCTGAAGAACGACCCGAGCGGCTGTTATTATTTAGCCACGAGCTCCTCCTCGTGTATAGAATACCCTCATTATGCCAGTTATAGTTAAGCCCATGTTATTGGGGATGAACGGATTACCATTAACCGTGCACATATCCAGCCTCCAAGCCGATACGGAGAATTTCCTGATCGAAAAATCCAATATACGCCATTTTGGATTTTTCGATCAGGAAATTCTCCGTATCCTTCCATTCTTATAATTAAACCCAAGACAAAGACCCCACGAATACATTACTGTGCATGTTAGAAATTGGTGCATGCTGAGAATATTGCTCTTATTGCTACGCTTATTTGAGGAGCTCGTGGCTAAATAATAACAGTCGCTCGGGTCGATCTTTAGGTTAAGCCGTGCTTGCCTAGGTTAGTCTGTGGATGGGTGACCACCCATTACATACCGAGTTTCCTCCGTGCCTCGGAAAGCTCGTTAAGCCGTTGGTTCCCGGTGTCATTTGTAGATCTTTGACAGGCGTTACAGGTAGTCAGTGGTCAAAAAGTCTGACAACCAGTCTTACCAAGGGGTATCGTATTACCTAGTACTAACTGGGTTGTGGAGGTCAGATAGGCAGTCGCTCCATGTAAAATACTTGTATTCAGCTGCATCCGGTTAGACTGGAAGCCGACCCCAATATAGTTGGGAAAAGGCTAGGCAGATGATGATGATGCTACGCTTATTTGGGAACGATCCTTTTGAGATACATTATGAAACTAGGTAGTTATTAGTCTAGATAGGCTGCCGATATGTCACAGGAAGGCACTTTATATTGGTTAACACTGCCTTCCGCTGTCTTGGCAAGGCTCTGCAAATTGATTACCTAGCTCGTAGCTAGCAGGAAATGTAGTTAGTATTCTTGATATTAGCTAGCTATTATCGTGCTAGTTTATTTACAAATAGGATGTGATTGACTTAATGTAGATAAGCATTTCAATGTCCGGCTGTTTGTGTATGTGAGTTTAAATGTTAGTGAACGCTCGCACGATACAGAAAAAAATCCTAGTGGGGAGCAAAGTTTATATTAAACAAATCATAATACATCTACCTACCAAGTTTCAACCGTGTAGTCCTAATGGTTTCGGAATAAAGTGGCTGTGACATACAGACGAATAGACAGACAGACATGATGAATCTATAAGGGTTCCGGTTTTTGCCATTCGGCTACGGAACCCTAAAAACACCAAGACTTGAAAGAAAATGAAGTCAGAACAAGAATTTGTGTGGTATACTACAACTAAAAAACCCGATTACTGAAAAATCACGCTCTAATTAAATTCAAGGTTTACAAGGTAAAATCGACTACCATTGATGAAGTCGATTAAAATATAGCCTATGTTACCCGGGCCATAATAACGAATCGATTGACACCTTATTCATCAAAATCGGATGAATAGTTTAGGGATTGGATGATTCGGAGGAACATACGTAAATACAAACATACATACATAGACTGCTATAATCATAACCCTTCCTTTTGGCTTCGCCGTAGTTGGGTACAAATAAGCTAACTAGTCATAGAAATGTAGATCCTTGAATCCTGACAAGATATACTGTAAGTGTCCTTGAAACAAAAGAATAAGATTAACTGGGCCGGCTGTGATTCGCCTTTCGTTTGCGGAACGTGTGGAAATTATTACACCACGTGTTTCCTCCCCCCCCCTGTCCCCCTGTCTGAAACGGCGTGTAACCTTCATCATCATCTGCCTAGCGTTCTCCCAACCATATTGCTTCCAGTCCAACTGGATGCAGCTGAATACAAGTATTTTACATGGAGCGACTGCCTATGAGACCTCCACAACCCCTTGGTAAGACTGGTTGTCAGACTTTTTGGGCCACTGACTACCTAACGACTGTCAAAAATCTACAAATGACACTACGGGACCAACGGCTTTACGTGCTTTCCGAGGCACGGAGAAAACTTGGTATATATTGGGTGGTCACCCGTCCACAGACCAACCTAGGCAAGCACGGCTTAACCTAAAGATCCACCCGAGCGGCTGTTATTATTTAGCCAGGAGCTTCTACGGCTTGTAACCTTGTAATCAGCAATAAGTAAATTAATATTCCAGCTGCGTCCGGTGAAACTGGAAACCGACCCCACGCTGAGGGAAAGGCTAGTTTGAATACGAGATTATACAGGGTGTTAAAAGACACATCGCATAGCCTTCATCTACGTATTCTGAACAATCAATCAAACTGAACAACATATTATTATTACAAAAATAATTCATTTTTCATTTTCGATCCGAAAAATCACTGTTTTCCGAAGCGCGCAATGTAACGCACGCAAAACATTGTGCTTATAAGTGCAAACACCGGTACAGGGTTCGTGAATATTAGAAAATGTCGGAACTTTTAATATCTTCTTAACCAGAAGGTTTCCCCCTCATCGTCGCCCATATCGGCGAACCAAATATATTACGGATCCGTTAAGCGTCTTTTTGCATAAATTATCGCCAAAAAATCACCATGATAAGTACAGACCAAAGATAAGAGAAGTAGAGGTCCTATCCTACTGTAATATTATAAATGCGAAACTTTGTGAGGATATATGAATGTTTGTTACTCTTTCATGCAAAAACTACTGACCGGATTTGGATGAAATTACATAGGATACTTTTTATCCCGGTAGTACGATCCCGTGGGACAATTGCCGTAATCCACGCGAGCGAAGCCGCGGGCATAAGCAAGTTGAAAATATTTAAAAAATATTATATTTAAATATACATCTGTGTATCTTAAGCGCTACCGCAACCAATGTAGATTCAAGTTGATCAAACAACGCCGACGCTTTCGTTTGCTCAGGAGATTGTCTTTGTTATTAACTGAGGCGAGAAATCGTTAATGAACTTCACGGTTGATGTTAAATAAACTATATGCTCTTTATTTGTGGAGTGCATTGAACTTGTGCATAATACGAAGTTCGGTAGCATGGAGAACGCCACAATCGTACCTGTTACTTTACTGTTAGTGTCGTCTCACGTCCCAGCCACCGCGGGAGACGACCCGAACGTCGGGGGCCACGTGGTTGCTCCCGGCCACCGTAGGCGCGGGCCTGTAGACGGTGAGTAATGGGCTAGCTCACCGTCCGTCCGTCTTATGACGACAGACCGTGTTGACGGCGCGTTCGTGTTCCACGCGCGCCTCAAAGAGATGTCAGCAACCAGGAAGGGGTCTGCAAGCCCGCCTGCCGGGGCTGCGGGACTGTTCGAAAGAGATACCGCGGCCCTGGAACACAAAGGGCAAAGAAGGAACATGGATGGGTTTTAGTCAGTAAAAGTCTGACACTCCCTCCCACTCCGCCTAGAGCCGAAAGGGTCATTTGATGATTCATTTGATGAATCACAGGACGTTGGTGTCTAGCTCCTACCATCAGCGTAACCTGATAACATGCAAAATCCTGCATTGAGCAAGCAGAGCTATCCGCACGATTAACATAATTATTGCTAGCTGTTGCCAGCGACCTTCGACCGCGTGAAATTGATTTTAGACCTAGGAATTGAAAGATATAGAGGGAAATGTTTGGCATACAATTTTAGACTTCATAACTTTGTTTGGACTAGTTAGGAGGTGATGAACATATCAAAAGTCCCCGCCCGTATCCTCTTTAACTTGAAAAATACCAGCTGATTCATGCATGTTCGCATAACTAATCAATATGTAAAGAATCGATGATTAGTACAATAAAAGTGGGGGCACTGGGCGAAAATACGCTTGTTTGCGACAGTAATGGCATAACTCAAAAGATAAGAAATACATGACAGCGTTTTTTTTTAAGTTAGACTAAAAATATTTTCATTATAATATTGCCAAAGTTTTTTGCATAGAAACCTTTTATCAAAAGATGAAAGGTTCATTTTACTTATTTCGTTACTTAATTTTAAAAAAAAATTCAACTACAAAAAAAGAATAATATAATTTTTTGAGTTATGTCATCCTTGTAGCAAACGAGCGTATGGCGTCAGCACTGTCACTGTTCTTTTGCGACAATATCTTTCTAAAAATGGAATATGATCATTAGTTCTATTTCTGTCTTCAAGCAGCTGTGTGCTGATATTTTGAAGGACATCGATGTAATTACAGGCACATGATACTTTTCAACTTTATCGGGCATCCTCGGCACGTAGGGCACGTCCTTGGTTTTCAAGTTAGGGCATCTGCCCATCTGGCGGTGGTCCAGCGTAAGCCTTCGTCAAGCATTTACTCAGCTAAAACGTGACGTATTTTTACAACCACGTTGATTGCAGATGCAACGTTGCACTAAGGTCGCGTAGAAATTATTCAGCTTGGAATCTATAAAGCAAAGCCGTATTCTTATCACTGTCACACTACACGTGCAAGACAGGGTTGTGTACATGTTTCAACTAAAGCAAGAACCAAGTAAAGATCTCAGCCTCAGTGTGAGGGCTGCGGACTGTTCGAAAGAGATACCGCGGCCCTGGAACACAAAGAGCAAAGACGGAACATGGATGGGTTTTAGTCAGTAAAAGTCTGACACTCCCTCCCACTCCGCCCAGAGGGTGGGGTCATTTAAAAAAAAAGACTCCCGTGTGAACATAAAATCGAAGTAAAATAAAAATAAACCGGCCAAGTGCGAGTCGGACTCGCGCATGAAGAGTTTATTTATAAGATTTATTTTTATTATTTGTTGTTATAGCGGCAACACAAATACACATTCTGTGACAATTTCAACTGTCTACCCATTACGGATCATAAGATACAGACAGACGTACGGACGGAGGCTTAGTAATAGGGTCCCGTTGTTCACACTTCGGGTACGAAACCCTAAAAAGGATGATAGTTAATCAATACCACCACACAGGACATAGGTCAGTTTAAAATCAAGTTTTATCTTGAAAAATAATATCGCTAAGTCACTCTTACATTGCTAAATAAATGCGGAATCTCTAGACTAATAAAAAATTCTTCTATTCTCCATATTTTCTTGTTAGCGACCTACATAGACAAAATTTTAACTGCGGTATTTCAGAACCGGAATAATACTGAAGTTGAATGAGGCGAAGATTGCTTTTGAAAACCCTGCATCCTGATTTGGGTCCCAATTAAGCTGTTGTTTCGTTCTGAAACTTCTACAAATGAAAACTGCGTTGTTATTAAAATTTCTCATAATCCGAGTAACTGTCAACCAGATTTTCTATCATTTATTTATTTAGTTTGGCCACAAACAGCAGTGGATAGAATTGGTATAAGTGGAAAGAGGGAAGGGAGGCCTTTGCCATGCAGAGGGACACTAATGGCTTATAGGTGGATTAAATGTTTTAGGAAGTAAGAATTCGAAGCCATATTAAATTTGTTAAAACATAACATAACGTCACACCTATAATCCCGATGGTTTAGGCAGAGGCATACCTAATTATACACCCACTTTTCGCCAGTTATATTTAACTCCCATGTAATAGGGGGCGAGCCTATTGCCATCAACCGGGCACAAATCCAAACTTCATGGCTGGTTCTGAGAAACTCCAGATTCAAAAACCCAATAACACTCCCTGAACCCAGGACCTCATGCTCAGCAGTCGCGTCTAGATCAACAATGCATTCGTTAAAACATAAACCTTCATTTTTGCAGGTGAGCGACGTCGAGGCGCAGCGGGTCGTGCGGCTGTCTTGCGTCGCGCGCCTTCCGACTCAGACTGCTCGGGAGAGACGGCGTCACTGTCGGCTGATAGCGGCGACCGCGCCGTGCGGCCGCCGCCGCAGCCACCACGTGCTGGGAAGACTAGGGGGTAAGAGATCCATCATCGTCTACTGCTGGACATAGATCATAAGGCAGGGACTTCTGTGCGACTCGGGAGTGCTCGGGAGAGACCGCCTCGCTGTCGGCCGATATCGGTGACCGCGCCTTGCGTCCACCACCACGGCCACCACGTGCTGGAAAGAATAAGTAGTAAGAAATTAAGCAATGCCTGCCGAGGTTGTTCCGTGTCTAGACCCCTCCGTGCGCTGAAAGCGCGTAAAGCAGTTGAACTCGGCTGTTCCTAGCTCTTGGACAATCGCTACGGGTGGGTAGTCAGCCAGAAAGCCTGAAAACCAGTCTTGTCAAGGGAAGAACTGGGTCGTGGAGATCAGACAGGCAGTCGCTCTATGCAAAGTACTGGTAGTCCGTTGCATACGGTACAACTGTAAGCCGATGACTAAGTAGAAGAATACTTGGTGTTCACCAAAGCATTCTGGAATCTAGGTGTCTCGTACAACCAATACAATTTGAAGGTTTTCGTAAGCGATTTTTATGGTTTCAGTTTTTATAGAACCGGTACTAAATATACAAGTTAATCAACTTTACAATACACAGTAACCTATTTCCGTGACTAATTAAAATAATCAATTCATTACAGCTTAATTTACCCACAATGACACAACATTTTATAGATCGCAGACAAAAATAACAATATGTAAGGCACATGTCTCGCCGCCAGCGATTAGCGAGAAGCGAGTAGAACAAGCAACTAAAAAAAACAGCCAAGTGCGAGTCGGACTCGTGCATGAAGGGTTCCATAACACCGTATAAGGGAAGCCCCCTTTAATTTTTATTATTTGTTGTTATAGCGGCAACAGAAATATACATTTTGTGAAAATTTCAACTGTCACCTACGGAACCCTAAAAACGAGCTGTTTGTTTGAGACGATTTTCGCCGGTGGTGTGCAGTCAACTATTATTTCAATATGTATCTCTTTTTTGAGACCTGCCCCCGTATTCACGCTTTCGTAATGCCAACAAAAGACAGACATACGACTTCTCGAATCGAAGCGTTTGTGAATACCGGGGCTGAGAAAATGTTGTATGCATAGGGGGCATTGTGGGGGTTATAAGAATGTGGCTATTAGAGTAGGCAAAGACCAAAGCAGTACTTTTGTTGTGGTCGGTCCGTGTCGAGACAAAACTCGTAAAGCAGTTGATCCCGGCAGTTCGTAGATCTTGGACAGTCGCCACGGGTGGGTAGACACATAGCCTAAGACAGAAAGTCTGAAAACCAGTACTGTCAAGGGAAAATGATCATAATGATGTAGGGGCCTACATGTATTGTACGTTTTTTGAGTAATTAACATATTCGGTAGCTAGTCGCTTCATCGTCGACGGTGGGACGGCGTGTGACCTTTCGCGTCCGTAATTAACTTAAAACTTGAATTGGTCTAATATTAACATGTTGGAACCTTTTTTAATTCGCACACTGAAAAGGGTCGCACGTGGATGTTATTTTTAAAGTGTATGCATTGATCTCGTTCTGAAATAAAGGTAATCCTATGTTATATATATGATTTGAGAAATCCAAAATGCAGAATAAAATTAGCTAGCGTAACTCTTGAATTATTAACTCCGCGGATCCCTACACATCTTGGAGTTAATAATTTGACCCAGTATTTTAGTATAGATCTTTAAAACTTTTACCCAGCATTAGGATAACATAGGTTTAAAAAAAATTGTTCATGGTGACAAGTAAAAATGTGTCAATTTTGATATAACAAATGTACCTACGTAGTTTGTTTTTAAGCCAAGAGCCCGCATAAACTGACCAATGTACATAATATATGTTTTCCTATTTTTCTTTATAAGTACTGTCTACTGCTTTAATAATTCGTTCGCTGTCAATAAACCAAGCCAAAAGAGCCATTTATTAGATTCGCTGGTTTTAGTGCACGCGGCGGCACATCAAGCTATGCATTTCAACATGGTCTCGCTTTGTATCGATTTCCCGTACAACGAGAGATCCGCATAAACTGGTTTTGTATAACTTGATTGGCCGTCGTGCGTATCTGTCGTATGAATTATAACTTGCCAACGAATAGTCAATCATCCAAATAGCAAATGTATTTAGAACTAAAATCTCCTATCATTTAGATTTGTTTACAGTCGTCGTCGAGGCAGTGAGTGGGAGGTGCTAGAGGGCCTCAAAGACGGCCAGAGGTTCGAGAAGAGGCCTGACGTCTTCAACGGCTACCTGCACAAGAAGAGGAAATGGCCTCTCAAGGGGTGGCACAAGGTAACACTAGAAATATTTTTCTTTAGTGCTCATTGATATAATACTGCCTGTCAAGATGGGGTTTGATTATTCAAGAAGAGGAGTCTCTGTGCGACGTTCGTCCGCGTGAAATTATTATAAAAATATTAGTTCCCTATTTGAATCCCCAAGCCTAAGTTACTCCTTATAATGTCAGCTATCTGCCAGTAAAGGTCCCGTAAAAATCAGTCCAGCCATTTCGGAGATTACTCGGAAGAAACAGACAGATAGACAAAAATTTTAGAAAGTATATGCATATGCATTCAGTAAAAAGCTGTTATTTTGAAATCAATTTTATTTATTTGTATGTATATATCAGACAGAGCTAAAGTAGACGTGGGCTGCAAAGTTATTCACCGTTGTAATCTTTAATTGTTTAATTCCAGCGTTTCTTCGTAGTAGACGGCGGAATACTAGTCTACGCGCGTTCCCCAACCGACGTAGCGCGCGGCCGACTACACGGCTCCGTGGATGTCGGCCTATCAGTCATATCGGCCAAGGCGAGGCGGCGACGCATCGATATAGACGCGGACGAGTTCATATACCACCTGCGAGCGAAGACGCCCGATGTCTTCCGAACGTGGCTGAACGTGCTCAAAGCGCATAGGTCAGTATTTCAAAAAGTAAGGGTCGTATTTCCGAAGAGGTCCGAAGATGCCGAATAACCCAGTCGTATCAGCTAAGGCGAGGAGACGACGCATCGATACAGACGCGTACGAATTCATATACCACCTGCGAGCGAAGACGCTCTATGTCTTCCGAACGTGGATAAACGTACTTAAGAGCGTTCATTCAAAAAGTTGGCAACGACGCAAATAGCTGTCAAATATTTATCTGTTTTAATTAATTTGGCTATATTACTGTATGAGAATAAGAAATTTGGCTAAATAGTGAACTAGAATATTAATAATGGATTGCAATTAAAAACTGAATTTGATGTTCTAACCGTTTTAGGTGTAAAAAAGGCATTTGGAAAGTTTCCAAATACTTTTTTTACATCTGAAACTAAATATTCGGTGTTACGATATTAATTATTGCATTTCATAATAATTAATATTTTAGTTCACTAGTTAGCCATATTTCTTATTTCCTTACAGTAATATTGCCAAATTAATCAAAACAGCGAAATATTTGATAGCTATTTGCGACGTTGCCCACTTTCTGTATAAACGCTCTTAAAGCTCACAGGCTTCGGCAGGCTTCGGCTTTTAACAAGTAAAAGCCGAAGATGTCCGAAGTTCGCCGAACGGCCCGTGTCGACGAATTAACTGCATAACTCTCTCTATGCATCATGGAAGCTCATAACCACAGTAACTGTGATTGGCATCCAGAACTACAATAATGCAGCTGAAGGAATTCTGCTTGGTCCACATGTACGCTCGCGTTATGTAATTTATTGTGTAGTCGAACCAATTTCAACCTTATACAAAAGCTCCTAAAGTTTATTCCCAATTGCCATTCACCTACTCTCAACAAATTACTCCGCTTTCCCCAGGTTATACCGCCAACACTTGCTAACTTTCGGTGCGCGGGAGTCGGTGCCAAAGATCCACGCACCGCTAGACGATCTACCGGCCACTGACAACTCGTCCCGTAAGTCTACTTATAATAATAGTCTTATTATTATTCTATTATAAGTTGCTGTGTGAAGCATGAGTATGCGGCTTAGATATAGTTTTCTGAATGTTTTGGAGGGTAGTCTCAGATGGAGTGAAGTGCTGTGTGAGTTGTGTTTTAAGGAATGTGTAGATCGTTTAATCATAATCCTGAAAAAACTGATAAAAGTATCTATAGTTGCTGCCAGTTAAGATGGCAATAGCGGTCATTGCTCTTTCCATAATATCTCTTCGTACGAACCAAAACAAATGAACCATGTATCGTTTTTCATTAGAAAAGATATTGAAGATCACGATAGATGATGATTCAAGACATGAACTGGCTTATTTGTGGATTTCAAAGTTAAGAACTTTAATAAAAGTAGGTGGGTCAATGACCGCCATTGCTATCTTAACTGGCAGCAACTATAGGTGGGTACTTATAGGGGTTGTGAAATAGGTGATAAAAGGAATACAACATAAAAAACTGTGTTTTTTATATAAATTATGTAGTATCTAAGGCGTAAGCGCCTGGGTAGGTCATCCCATTCACCTTTTGCTCCTCTGAATAAGGTATAGAAAAATAAAAACAGGTACAAAATAGGAGAACAGACCTCCATCATTCGACTACTACTTACGATAAGGCTGCTTTACCGTGACCAAAGTTTGATAAAAGGGGGTAGTGAACCCCACATAATACTTGAACACGAAATAGCCAGATACAGAAGGTCAGCTCCATACAAAGAACGAAAACAAGCGCACGCACACATAGACGCGTTCGGCGATCACAAACAAATGGCAGTCGCGAGTGCGCTTGCACTTGCTGTATGTGAAGCTTGTATATGTGTGCGTGCGTTTGAGTATATTGTTTAGCCATAGATTCAGGACCTATCTATTATGTTTCATGAGAAACCCTTTCCTTTTACCAAAAATCCTTCCTTTATACAGCGTGTATCATGAAAGCATAATTATACATCTGTTCCATACAAAAATGTGTGGGAAATGACATTTGAGTCGAGTTAAATTTTGTTTACTAAATTTTTTTTCGCTATTACTGCTTTTGTCCCATAGACAATATTGTCAAGTTTGATGTCTATACCACATCCTAAAAACACACCTTCCTGATACATGCTGTAGCGTATATCTATATCCCTGAAATCCTTCCCTTATATGTTCCTTCCCCCTCCCAAAGGTACATCCCAGGAGAGTCAGGGATCGTCCACACCAAGCACAAGCGACGAGTATCCCTCACATACCGCCAAAAAGCCTTCAACCAAGGAAATAAGCAACAACAGTTTCTGTTTCTGTCACTCCTCTTTCCCTCCACCTACAGACGAAACTAAAGGCTCCTACAGCCCCTCAAAACAATCCGAAATCTATGACGGATACTTAAAAGATTTGGTAAAGAACCACAGAAGTTTATGCTCCATGAATTGTGTAGCCAGATTTACACAAGAAGACTTGAAAAGGAAGAAATCTCCTACCCTTTCTCCCGGGAGCACGGACGCTGAGAAACAAATACATAGCACGGATCTGGATATCAATTCTATACGAACTATAGAGACTGTCTTAGAAGATGAAGTCATGGTCTCCAGGAAGTTCTCATCCGCACAACATTCTCCCGTATTGCCCGACGCAAAAAGACCAATATTCCTTGAAAAGATCGAGCCTACCACGGCTTACTTCTTTTTCTCGCCCACAAAATCTAGCCTAATCAAAAATTCGCTCATGAAAACGAGCAAGAAGTCCACGAATGTAGTGAAGTATAGAAACGAATTTACTGAACCCACTTTGAAGAGGCCCTTGAGTAAGTGTATGTTACTAGGGAAGTATAAGATGAAAGTGTCGAGACAGTCCGATACGGAAAAAAGCGTAGATTGCGCGGTAGCGTGCGAGCCTGTTAAACATGAGAGTAACGAAGTCCAAGTCACCATCGTCGATAAAAAGGCCTTACATGACGCTATGACCACTTCAGATTACGATATGATCACGGAAAAACTACTGGTATCCATTTTTCAAAACCACAGAAACATTACGACTGCGAAAGCCGAGTATTATGTTAAACAAGTAGTAAAAGACTTGTACGACTTTAAATTCCAAGACGTTCACCCGGTGAAGGCACTCTTTAGGAGTCTGTTGGAGTATTGGCTCAAGAACACTTCCGTCGAACCTGTTAAAACTGCTATGAGACAGAGCCAGTCAATCAACGCTCAGTCTAACAATTACTTCACAAAAGATCAAAATCTGTCGAGTGTCTGCATCAGTAGCGTCCCTAAACAAACGCAGTTTCACGGAATCAGCGAGATGATGTTACAGTATAAGAGACCGCGCCAGGTTCCGAAGACTTCGAAGAAAGTGTTAAAAGATGAGGTCAGCTTGCCTTTCAAGCCTCAGAGCCCCACAGAGAGCTTCGAGAAAGAACGACGCATACAAGAACTTGAAAGGCTACTTAAAAGCACTGTCTACATATGCGAAACGATCAGAAATGATTCTAGCAAACAGAAAGATATAAAAACAACTAAAGCTCTGATTGAAAACATAGGGAAGGTATCGTATAAGCCGGGGAAGGGCCATACGGCTGAAATACAGAATGACACTTCTAACTCTTCTACAGAGCAGATAAAAGATACTATAAACCATCTTATCAGCGAGACTTCAATACCTCCTGACGTTGCCAAGGAGTTTCTGGGCGCGTACTTGGACGTGCTGATGAAAGATGAGAGTAAGAGCACGACCACCAGCCTAGACAGCCAGTCTAGTGAACAATCGATCGCGTCGAAAGTTTCCAACGAAGAGTGTTCTTGCGAAGTCCAAACGGAATCTATCACAAAAAGACTGTCTAAAAGCGTCACCACCTTCCACCGAACAGAGCCTACGAAGGTGAAGTCAGTCGAAGCGGCAAAACCCATAGATCCAGGGCAAATGTATCTAAAAGATATCCTGGATAAAATAACAACGATATTCTCCAAAGTAAAGCATTTGGATGAGAAGAACAGGAACAATGAAAATCCATACGAAAACAACAAAACTAGTGTCTTTAAAGAGAAAGAACAAAAGGATGAACTGGGAAGACCTGTGAGGGAGTGCCTCGCGAAGAATCTTATTTACGAAAACTTTGACGAGAACTCGGTTGTAATAGATCTTACTAAATTTGATTTGGAACATATTTCCATGTTCAGTGACCCAGCTATTCAAGGCATCATGTCTATAACTATAAAACTTAAAGAAAAACCTGCGGCAATAGGCGAGTCTAAACGCACACACCTGAACTTACAATTTGCGGAATCTCAACACCTGAAAAAAGAATCCACAAAGGAGTATGCCGTGGATGATAACTGGATAAAGTGTATTCATCCTATAGACACAATGTCCAATGAGATATTCCAAAAGAAACTCAAAAGTCCTAAGAATGCTAATAACCCTTTTATTGATAGCCCGAAACAGTTTGATTTAAAACCTTACTCGAGTAGCAGCGACGCCACTTCTAAAGCCTACAAGGCGATAAACGAAAGCGAACATTCCTTGGACACATTTAATAGCAATAACTCTTTTAGAAATGATCCGAGACAGTCTTTCGATAATCAAGGTTCACAATCATGCTACTTGATGTCATTCAAAAAGGATCTTATAGCACCAAAGTTTCATTCGAGAAACAAAGCGAAGGCCAAAGAGTGTAGCGCCCTAGTGCTGACTCCGAAGATTATATCGCCACATCCATCACCTGTCTCACACACTGAATTGTCAATATTCGAAAAGCCTGCACCTCGAGTGATCGACGAAAAGTTTATACTGTTGCTTTTAGAAAATTTGTCGCTACTGTCGAAGAATATACCAAGTCTACACAAGGATATCAACAACTTGTTCACTAAATTAAGGAAGAAACACGAGAAAATTCTGAAAAACTGTCATCATATCCGAGGGTTGAGTCTCTTAGGCAAGATTTATAACGAGGACCTGGGATTTACTAGTACAAAAGACGCCAAAACTCAAGGGAATGTCGTCCGGTGTTCGTGTTTTCTAGCCAACAAGGACATCGGTAGCGATGAAAAAGCGGTCAATACATGCAGCATACATTCAAAACACGACTTGAGAGATGCAAACATCAGTACCATAGATTTGACACTACATTTGAATTCAGAAGTTCAAACGTCTGTGGATGAGGCATTAGTGTTATCCCCTCAAAGTAAAGCACCACCGTCGTTTACTGACACATCGCTGATGACCAATATGGCTGAAACTGGTTCTGTAAACAGTTTAGATTTACGTACTGTTGACTGTTCCACCTCCAATTCCAACTGGGTCCACAAAACCTGCATGAAGGATTGTGCTATGACTACAACATTAAAGTGCATGTTAGAAGCTAAAACTAACAACACGCACAAAATCACCCGTTTGCAACCAACACAGCAAACTCCGAAAGGGTATGTGTCAAAGAAGAAAAAAGTTCCAAAATTGACAAAACAAGATTTGGCTAAAGAAATATCGCTGATATCACCTGCGTTTAAGGTCTCAACTCAGTCGCAGACGGACAGGAAGATGATACGTTTTGTTAGGGAGAAGATGATGGATACGGACTACAATGTGTATCAGTTGTTTATTAGTAAGAAGTTCGTTACGAGGGCGAGTTCTCTTACCGAATCTAACGTAGAAATAAACACAAGCGATGAAATGAAGACTTTGTATCGATGTTCGAGTGATCCGTCATATTGTTCCGGTTAGTTTGTATAATGTAGTTGACTTGTTAATCAATTATTGGTAATATCATAGGGCGAATTCCACCAATCGAATTAAATGAACGGCGTTCAAAATCTGTCAGTTTCAACAGGGCAGCACTTGAACGTGGTTTAGATGTGCTGTTAGCATTCAGTTTGGTGAAATCTGCTCCTATACTTATTTAAAATGTAGCTCGAAGTAATTAGTCAATAGTGTAGTCATTGGTTTGCAACTAAAACATTTAATTTCGCGACTTAAAATCGAAAAAAAGTAAAATACACGGTGGAAGGGACAGCGACTCTAAAACGGTTACCACGTACTCAGTACATCATTCTAAACTCCACCCCCACATCGAAATTTTTCATCAGTAATTTAAAAAAAACAGCTTTTCCGTACATTTTGACAGTGTAGGTATTGCACTTTTGTAGGAAACAGCGGATTTCTTTTTGCCCCTCACATAGATTTTTTTAAGAATGATGTACTGAGTATGTGGTAACCGTTTTCGCGTCGGTGTCCATTTCACCCTGTATATAGGGTGACTGTGACTTAAACACTTACTTGATTGTAGTCATGATAACAAACAACTTTCCTAAAGAAAAACTTTTTATACACAGACTTTTATCGCAATAACACAACAGCCGTATGAAATTCGCACGCGCGCACCTGTGACCTATCAGCTGTTAGCCGTTTAAAAAAAATATTCTTTGGGAAAGTTGTTTGTTATCATGACTACAATCACGTGTTTAAGTATCGGTCACTAATTACCAGTCACCCTATATATGTATTTTTTAAGAGTAAGATTCTCTTTTAAATCCTTAAGTATAATAACGTTAAAGCTTAGAATACAACAAAAAATAGGCAGTCAAAATGTAGAGATAATTATTGTCCTAGGATATGTCTTAGACAATCTAATTAGTACAGCAACACTTATACATAGCTAGTGATTCTCAATAGTTAGTAATTCTAAGTTCTCAGTAATTGCATGAGTTTTCTTTGTTTTTCTACTAAAATGTTTTGAATAATTAACAGTACTACTTATACTTCTAATCGATGCCCTTGATTGCCTTTGAAAATTGTTCATAAAAATAATCATAACCGTCATATTCGTGGCTAAATAATAACAGCTGCTCGGGTCGATCTTCAGGTTAAGCCGCTTGCCTAGGTTGGTCCTTGAATGGGTGACCGCCCATTACATACCGAGCTTCCTCCGTGCCTCCGAAAGCAGGCTGTCTTTTGCAGATCTTTGACAGTCGGTACAGTCGGTACTCAGTGGCCCGAAAGTCTGGCAACCAGTCTAACCAAGGAGTATCGTATTACCCAGTACTAACTGGGTTGTGGAGGTCAGATGAGCAATCGGTCCATGTAAAATACTGGTATTCAGCTGCATCTGGTTAGACTGGAAGCCGACCCCAACATAGTTGGGAAAAGGCTAGGCAGATGATGATGCCATCATATTCAACATTATCAAAAGAATTCTTTGTTTATTTCCTGGATAAGGAAAAATCCATATCGGTCAAGCTAACTGATAAACGTAAATAATTCACGAAATTAATCACCAAAAACACAATGATTCTTATCATGATAAGGCTAGAGTTGTAAATAGCGTACTGTTAGTTATTCATAAAGTTTGACTCATGCACCTTTCCCCATGCAAGTATGTGATCGCAGTGTTATGGAATATATTGGCAAAAGAACATTAAATAATACATATTTAAAAGTACAAAAATTGTCAACGAACGAAGGCGACAAATGAACACGAAAATGTAGGTGGGCCGTCGACTTGCTCACTACCTCGTAATATAAAAATCCTGTGACAGACGGACAAAATAATGAGGTTTTTCTTTGAAATTAGAGAAAAGTACTCCAGAGAACAACACAAAATCAATACGGGCATTTAGTTCTCTTTTATCTTCTAAAACATTCCATAGGCACATCGTTTAACTAAGACGGGCCTTAGGTATATGCACGGTCCGGGAGGGGTGTAATACTCGTCTATGGGCGAGTGAAAGAGCTCTTTTGACATGTCACCTCACTCCTCCCGCACCGCGTAACTACCTTTAGCACCGTCTCATTTAAACGGTAGGATTGTAGCAAAATTTTGTTTTTTATCTTCACTTTTAAAGCAGTCGTACAATGAGAAATGAGCTATGAGTCCATTGCAGTACATTGCAGTATTTGCAGCCATGACAAAAAATCAAAACACACATTTCATTTTTCTTCGACTCACTGTAGTTTCACGTTGTTTGGATGAAAGATGTGTTGTACACCCACATTCCGTCAATTACGTTGTAGTCATATGTACTAAGTGAGCCTATCAAATTGCGCAATATATTCCAAAATGCTGGTCCCCTATCCCCCCACATTGACGTGTCTGGTCTGTAGGGCTCATGAGCCCCGGCGCGGGCCCGATCAGGGGTCCCCAAGCGGGCTTCGTGTCCGGCACGCCGGGTGGTCGCCTCGCCGGATGGATTATAGGTATGTAGCACCCCTGCCATGGTAATTGAAGCCGTATATTAAGAACTTGACTGAGTTTCTGGATGAACTTACCGCAATTTATGCACTGCACGGGACCTGCGTCGTCTTCGGTCGTTTTACTAGCTGATCCCGATCTGAGGCGATGCAGCTGTGATGCTTATGCGTTTTAGTATGGAGTTTCATAGAAAGAAACCTGAAACGCACAAGTTAAGATGGATGCGCACCTAGACGCGCCGCAGGAGCCATATGCGCCGCAGTCAACGCATTTCATAAATCATTTGAAATTGTATGCAACGTTGCGAACCTATCCGCGCCATACGACCCACATTTCAGTAAAATGCTGTTGGGTATACGGATGCCACCAGCGCGCGTGGATCATAGAGTTCGGAGTGCGAAACAGAAATAATGTTCAAATAATGGGTGCGATTTGACGCGAATGGCGCATACGATGCGGTTAGTTGCGCAGAACCATCCGAAAATGCGTATGGCTCCTACGGCGCGTCCACCTTGAGGCGATGCTGATCCCGCGCAGTGCTTATAACTGTGAATTTAAGGCCTAATTTAGCTACGTCATCAATGTAAGGCCATGTTAAATTCATATTAAAAAATTAAAACTCAATAATAAACTGAATATTTTAAATACATGGCTCCTATTACTATCTACTTATACATATTTATTTCCAGGAAAGAAGTACAAGGATAGATATCTTCATTATAAATCTATAAATACTTTAGCTCGTAAAGGTGAAACAAAATAATTTCCTTTGCATCTGAATGTCACTGGTCTCCCATTCTTCAACTTCATATCAAATTCTATGGCAGTTTGTTTACCCTATGCATGTAATAAACACAAAATAGCCGTAATAATCTTGAGTGGTTTTCCATTTTTCATAGATTATTTTGATTTTGAAGCATGGTTAGATTAATTTGCATGTGTAAATGTGCACATGCTCTTGAAAAGCGTAGCTGTTAGAGGCTATTGCACGTTATTTTCGATAACTTAGGGAGGCACAGATGCTAATCTAGTAATAGATTGATGTTAGATTGCTTACATGATTCATAGATTAGCGCAAGGTATATAAGAAATTAACTCATTATGTGTTGTTTCATATATACAGAGGAGAGCCATAAGAAAAACATTTGGTTCGCCGCAGCGCCGTTCTTAAAATGGCAATTTTTGTGCAGCCATTTCGCCTGTATTTTATTACCCGACTGCGTGTCAGGAAAAAAAGTGTTATGGTTTTCACGCGTATCCTTTATAAGGGGGATTCTTCATACCCTGACCGACTGGGCAGATTTTAATACATAAGGTATCTCGTCTAGGTCGTATGAAAGTTATAGGCTAGGTTTTGTTTAAATAAACATACAGGAAGGACAACCAATTCTGGTGGTGGTGGGAATGACTGTCCAGAGGGTCTAAACAAACGACAATCGCTTACTTAAGCCTTTCGACAGGACTGACATAACTTTTCCGTAGCTTATGTCAATCCAATACACTTTAACCGACTTATCTGTGCAGGCGGGGAAACAAAGAACTAAAATAAATGTACCAAGTTTGACATATCAAAGTATTTTTTTATTGACAAGCAGCGCCACCTTGAACCGCAAACTTAAAGTGGTGCTGAACATTTAGACTGTTCCATCATCATTATCACTTTTTCTAGGACACCCTCAAGACCAAGAAGATATGTTGTTAAGCATCGCCTTTGAAGGAGAATGGAGAGGCCTTTGCCCAGAAATGGGACACAAAAAAAAATTTGGAGAGAGATTCGAGTTTTTACCAATGTGCTCATTTACCGCTGTCCTCAATCCACAGAATCAGGGGGTCCACTAGACTCCGCGTCCCGGGAACTGGGGCAGGCGCAGCTATCAGTGCAGCAGCTGCAGCGACTGCTAGATGCACTGGAACTGCAGCAGCAGTTGCACCATGATACTGATGTAAGTGTGTTTGCAGGCGCCACTCAGTTGCTGTACAACTTGAAACGTTCAGTGGAGTGATATGGAAGACATTTCAACCTATATTGATTTGGAAATGATTTTGATATAGTATCTGAGAGTTAATTTTGGAAATCGCGAAAAAATAAAAGGAAGTTGGTGAGTTTTGTTCCTGTCTATTAAAATTAGGGCGCTGCTGATAAAATACTGACTGATGGTATTTGCCACGTTGGGAGCTTAGTCTTCCCTGACTATTTAAAACCCATCCTCTGAACTTTAAAGGACTTTTCACACTGGGGTGAACTGCGCTGACTTGTGTAGAACGGGACGAAGCAGCGCCCGTCGATTGTTTTATAATTACGGGGGAAGCGTCAGGGCAGCTAGCGAAATTATTTTTTTTAGGTTTTTTGCAATTTGCAGGTCAGTTTCAGGCTATATTGAAACAAAATATGTTTCGCGTCCGTAACACGTATGTAGATGACTATAACTCTGTAAAGCCATAATTGTTACGATCGCGAATCATATCTTTATCAACATACAACCTGACACTGACCTATAAATTGCAAAAAACGTAAGAAATTTTTTCGCGGACTACCCTGGCGCTTCTCCTTTAAGTAGTCACGTATCTATTTGCGCCGGTTTGGACAGCTGAAATTAAGTTTTTATATTCATCTTTTATCTTTTGCGTGGTTGGCCGGTTTGGCCATAGTTTAAAGCTAAGCTTCCAGGATATTCATGAAGGTGTTCATCCCTTAGTGTTGAGTTTTCTGCAAAAAACCCTGCACAGTTTTTTTTTTCTTTTTCGGAAAATTTGTTAGTTTATACAGGGTGGAAGGGACACCTACACACAAACGGTTACCACGTATTCAGTACATCATTCTGATCCACATGGAAATTTTTCATCGGTAAAAAAAATCCGCTGTTGCAAAAATTTTGATCGTGTATTGTATTGCACTTTTGTAGAAAACAGCAGTTTTTTTTTTAAATAACCGATTAAAAAATTATACGAGTATTTTCGGGGGTTCAGAATAATGTACCGAATACGTCGTAACCGTTTGTGCATCGGTGTCCCTTCCACCTTGTATATTATATTATTTCTATCTTATATTACAGGTCCGTGTACGTTTAAACAAATGTGAATGTGGAAATAAAAGTCGATGTCCTATTTATGTGAAGTCCGTGAAACATATTTATAATAAGAAATCAATCCCTGTTAGTAATCTTATTGTTCATCATAAACATAGAAGTCTACAAATGGAAATGAGCCTCCCCATACGACGCTTCGAGAATATATTACTTTTATCATCGCGGTTGTCAGAGGGATCATAGACTGCCGCGAATCGACCAGCCGATTGGTTGAAATCTACATCGCGGCTGTCCTTTCACCTGTGATTGGCAGGATCTTGTAGAAATTCTCTTCGCTCATTTCCGCTTTGGTAGAAACCGGGCCATACTGATAGCAGTTAACTGTTGTTAGGGCGCAGAAACACACTTGGGGCTCATATACAGGGTGTAAGGGACACCGATTCGCAAACGGTTACCAAATATTCAGTAAATCATTCTGACCCCCCCCCCACATCGAAATTTTTCACCGGTAATTTAAACAAAAACAGCTGTTCCATACATTTTGATCGTTTATTTATTTAAACTTCATGTACAATAGTGGTATATAAGCGGACTTAATGCCACAAGACACTCTCTACCAGTCAACCTTTGGGATACCTTAATAAGGTTTCCAATATGGGTCATGTACCTGAAATAAATGAATTTGGGTTTGGATCGTTTCTATGTGGGTGGGTTCAGAATGATGAACTGTATTCAGTACATCATTCTGAACCCCCCCCCCCCCCACGTGGTAACCGTTTGTGCGCAGGTGTCCCTTCCAGCCTGTATTTGTGATATGAGGCGTTTCTGTTCAAACATGATTTGTAGCGGACTGAAGTTGAAGTAATCCGAGTCTCGTAAATGGTAATAAGAAATCTTGATAGTGTCTATCATCATCCTACATTCTGAACAAAATGTTGTATTTATTTTCCAATTCAGTATTCTTTTATGCTTTTTTTTCAATTTCCAGGTATCAATAGAGGGTGCCTCCCCAAACGTGAAGAAAGACCGGCGCAAGTTCGGTCTTCGGAAGAAGAAGTCGAATAGCAAGTGTGCCTCCGTGGAGTTCCAAGGCTCATACACTCATATAGACCCGTCCAGCTCACACATGGTAAGAGTCCTTAGCAGTAGGAGATCTTATTTATCTTCATCAGGACGTTTATGGCACGGTTGACGTAGTGATTAAGCGACTGGTTACTACGCTGCGTGTTGCGGGTTCAATTCCCGCACGGAACAAATATTTGTATGGCTTACAGGTTTGGCTGTTTGTGTATGTAAGTTTAAATGTTTGTAATTGTAAACACACCCACGAGAGAAATTCTTTGTGTGCGGAAACGGTTTATTAAGAAAAAGAGGCGATATTTTCCTATGGGGTCGTCCATTAATCACGTGAGGCTTGAAAGGGGGAGGGGGTTCGAAAAAAATCACGAAATATCAGTAGGAGGGGGGTGTAGTGACATATCACGTGTATTAATTTTTTCTTTAAACGCGCTATTTCTAAATCGAAAAGCGTTGCGTGTCCTTGACATTTTTATCACGGTGCTTAATTTTACAGAAGTAAATTAGATTATACTTATTGTTGTGTATTGTTATCCTGTATTTAAAGATAATATTCTGAATTTTTTAAGATAGTTTGAAGCAAAAAAATACACGTGATTTTGGGTAGAGGGGCCTCACCACGTATCACCATGGGGGAGGGTGGGGTTAAAAAGTTGCTAAAAAACATCACGTGATTAATGGAAGACCCCTATGTTATTAAGTATTTCTCTTCCCTTATCAGCTCACTCCTTTCTGAAGCCATGTCTCACATAGTTAAATTCATCTAGAGTTCATCCATCCAAAACAGTACATTTATATTTTTGCGCTATCACCGTATGTGAACTGCGGTTATAAAGCTGTCTGAGCCATCATTGCAATGGAATATTAACACTTTCAGCTCTTGAACGTAGTTTAGATGTGCTGATAATTCGAGTAATCGAGTGGTCGCAAGCGCGACTGCTGACCATGAGGTCTTGGGTTCGATTCCCAGGTCGGGCAAAGTGTTATTGGGTTTTTCTATCAGGAATTTCTCAGTAGCAGCCCACGCAAATCCCACGGAGTCTGGATTTGTGCCCGGTTGACGGCAATAGGCCCCTATAATGGGACCCATGGGACTTCATTATAACTGGCTAAATGTGGTGTTATGTTTGATAATTGGCTTAATTCCATTTCTTCCATTCCTTAAGGAGCGCACACTACACAGTCACTAATTGTATTATTCTTTTTCTCCAGGCATTATCAGCCCTGACGGCGCCCCCCTCCCCCGGCGGTGGTGCGTCCTCTATGCCCAACTCTGCCGCTTCTCTGCCCATAGGTAAGACACATGATATTATATACTACAAGGACATAGTGTTATTTACTTTATAAGTTTATGTGCACATGTGTGTGAGTGTTAGAACTGTGTGTGTTAGTCGCTTACTCATGCTATTTGTTGAGGATTTGCACAATAAAAGAGATTTATGACATAATCAGCATCTGCATGGTCCTCACTATGCTGAAAAGGACCCCAGATATAGGACACACCGATCTTTTCTAGTTTTTTTTTTTTTAATAATACCAAATGTAACAAAATCCAAGGAACTGTCTGTTTTATTAAAATGGCAACACATTTGCAAAAAACTTGACAGATGATGATCGAAAATGAAGTCCGAATTCTTATTAAAAAAAAAATATGTATATTACCCTTTTATTGTGCATTTCCTCAAAGAAAACAACTGTAAATGTGATAAAACATTTTATTTTTAGGAACCCCAATGAATCCACTCCTTGTTTGTCCCTAACAGAACACCTGGCGAATAATCAGACTATTTACTAACAATACTTGTATATACCTATATTGTATACACAATCATGTTTTTTTATTATTTATTATTGTGAAGTAAATTGTTCAAATAAAAATTCGTATTTTTTTTTTGTTCACAAAAACAATAATTATTTTAAAACTTATGTCTTTGCAAGGATTTTACGAAATCGGTAAGTTTTGGGAATTGACGCCGCCTTGGCATGGCTCTGAAAAAAAAAACAAAAAACAATATGGCGCCTATCACTTGCACGTTTGACATTGACATTTGGCTAGGCATGTCAGGCTCTTCCCGTAGAGTTGGTGCTCAAAGCATTTCATCTCAGTTTCATGACTAAAACATCAAGGCCCTCGTGCACTACTAATCATGAAATGCATTTAGAGCTAAACATACAGTGCTTGGGGTCTTTTGGCACTCGAATGCCGTTGACAGCTGTCAACGTCAATCGAGTTAGTTCCGACTTTGACCACACGCCAAAAGATCCTTGTACAGCTATTTTAAAACATTATTCTGTCTCTATCATCTTCAAACGACAGACAGCAACAAAAAGACGAGATGTTTTAAATACATTTTTGCGTTAAAGTGATTTGTAGTGCAAACTAGCCGAAAAGATGATAAATGACTAACATGCTTTATTGCTAACAATTTTGATGACATACAGCGAAAATTGAGAATGTCAAATGCATATTTTCAGACTATTTTCATACAAGGCTATTTCGCTGATTTTTTTCTATACAGCATGAACTGACAATACTCTAGTTATAGAGTATTAAGAACAGTTTTGAAAATGAATAATCAACTTTTGGCTCCTGTACGCAATGATGAACTAAAGTTATAAAAAGTGCAGAGGAGCCATCGAAACGATCAAAGCATACTTTTTATTGTTCGTATTACCTTCTAAACTAAACGCTCTATAACTAACTTCTGAACCAATCATCATTACCCTCATACACAGTATAAGAGACACCGTGACAACGACTTTTACCATGAATTTCAATACATTCGTCGATTCTATACGCACCGTCATAGATTTTTTTTACCGTGTAATTAAGTACCTATTGCACTTTTGTGAAAAACAATTTTAAAAAAAATCGGCGCTGGGGGTCTAGAATTATGAACTGTACTTATATCCATAGTAAAAGTTTGTGTGACGCAGTTCCTTATATCGTATTTACTAAGCCTATGGTATCTACAGAGTGTAAACGGACCCTTCACTAAGACGTCAACCAAACATTCTGTACATCAAAGTAGGTAACTTTGCAAATAATATTGCTGGTCAACGACTTTTTTACGGTAACGCTCAATGTTACGCTATCAAAACATTGTGCTGATGGATTGAGTCTTATCGTAAAACGTGATTTTTCACCCCAAAAAGGAAAGTCGTTTCCCAGCAATAATTTTTGCGTAGAGTTACTTAGTTTTATGTACAGAATGCCTGGTTGACGGTTTTGTGAAGGCTCCGTGCACACTTTGTATAGCTACACAACTCCATCACAAACCGCATTATCCCAACGGCTACATAATAAATTCTCTTCTCTTCTCGTTGCAGCGTTTCTTTCAACATTTCTGGCATCCACCTTAGTTCGTAAGACTGTTTTTATTTTACGTTTTGGATCCCCTATGTCCCTTGTCGAGAGCATCGCATTGACTGTATATACAACGCTCACTTCGCTAGCTGTATATAGTGCATGGTTTTAGCTGATGGAGCAATGGATGTGCCTCACTATGATGCGTACTACATGCTAACGAGCTCACTGACGGGCTGCCTTTTCACCCTTGTGCCCCAAGTAATGAGGTTGAAAATTGGTCGACCGTTAGTGAGCGCGGTAGTACATGTCGGGGTCGGCTTAATTCGCCACGATATGAGCGGGAAATATATAACTTATTCCAATACGCGATTTTTCTGCCGGCTTGTGTCGAACATCTGTGTAGCACCATAACTATATCGTCGTTAGTTCAGGGAGAAATATCGTATAAAATCGTGGGTCTAAGGTCAGAATGAAATTATTGCGAAGATTAGTTTCGTTATTTTAGTCTTACGGCGCTCCCGTTACAGTTCAGATTCACTTGTTTCTGTACAAAATCGAATCTTGGATTGTTACATTACTGGTGCACGCTCCCGGTGAGGAAATGTCTTTAGGTTATGATTCTAGAAGGATATAAAGCTATTTAATCTGTTGTTAAATGTCACGTCAACTTATAATCGTGGATTTAGCCAAGCACTAGCTGCTTTTAACATAAAATTTTACAGCAGATTTCACTCTTGATTTACCATTGAGAAACCTCAGATATTAGTTTTAGTAATCGTCAAAGACGATTTCCTAATGCAATTAGAATAAGAATAATTTATTTGCTTAAAATGAATGAAACATGGATTGATTTCAATACAATAATTTGTTTCTTCTATAGTCAACGAGTAGTCTTACACATCTGCTTGCCCTTCCGGATCACCACAGGTGTCATGAAAAAAACTAGTCATATTAATCAGGTTGATCTAATTTCGACTTTATAACTCAGTACAAAAGATTTAAAATTGACATAATTTCTAACAACCTTGACACTTATCTCACGCTTTCTTGTATCATAGATAAACAGAATCTCAGATTATTATCAATGATCTGAATATCATATACCTACAACATCCTGGTACATTGATTAAATATTGCAATAACAACATTACTTAGTCGAGATAGAGTCTATTTTTGAATGAAGGGTAATAGAATCTATATGGGTCGCTTTGTCATCATAATATGCTAGTGTTTTCCGTGATGTTCGAACAATGATGTTGTAATCAATATTGTAGTATGTGACTTAATATCAATGGAGACAGTACCTAACATATTCTTAGAAAATGTACAAAATATGAGTGAAAACAAGGAATAATCAATATTTATTTAATTTTAGACAAGCAGTGTCCATATTTTTGTTATTATTATATTGTTGCTTTTCAACTTTTAATTTATAACTTTAAAAGTGCAATCAAGGGATTAAACATAATAAATCATTAACTTGTATTTTCTCCAAGTGAAAAAGCATAAAAATGACTAAAGAAAGTGACGGTATATTTGTGCCTCTAGCCAGAATCATCTTCCAATACATTGTGCAAGTATTAAGAGAAGAGATACATCGCTGCCGTGAGTCTATTATTTTGTTATTTATCTTGCTAGGGTGTAGCAGGGACTTGAAAATGTACCACATCTAGATATACCTCTTAAACATTGGCCATTTGATGTAATATCCCACAGTTGTAACTAGGGTTCCCAACTTTTCGTACGAGAAATGAAGTATATTAAGATTTGAGAAATAAAATGAACAGTATATTGCAAAAGAAAACAGTATTTAAATTTTTTGACGTTTTAAAAACATATTTTTTGGAGCTTCTTGCAAAATTTAACAATTTATTATAATTTCTAAAATATTCATAAGCCTCTCCACAATTTACGTATGGCTTCGGATACCAGCGGAGTGCGGATTTAAAAACAGTATTTTGTATACTTTTTTTTTATAGAACAGTAAAAAGTATTAACGAACGAAAAACAGTATAATACTGTTTTTAGCAGTATGGTTGAGAACGCTAGTTGTAACCTGTATTGGTCAATTTAGTTTTCATTTTTCGTTGCCAAATAAGTTATTCAGAATATTGGGTATCATTAATTAGTTAGCATCGTCGTATTCATTTAATAAACAAAGTTGAAAGCAATCGGCACATTAATTTGTATGCAAGTTCCGTTCGTGTATACTGGCGTCCCCTCGTGTGTTGCATCGTCGTACAGTATGGTAGTCTTGGGTTCTGACCTTCTGTAAACGTCAACAGAGACCTCTTGTATACTTAAGGGCCGTCAATAAATTACCCCCCTCCCCCCCCATCGTTCTGGTCACATTTGTGAGACTCCCCTCCTTATTATACGTCAAATATTTTGCAATTTTACATGTTCACACAGATAAAGTTGGAAATATTTTTAAGTCATTCGTTAATAGTTCATATTTCGTGTTTTAATCCTTATAGATATATTAGATTTTGAAATGTGACGTCACGAAATTTATGACCCCACCCACCCCTTGTCACACTTCGTCGATCAAATTAAGTAACTCAACACAAAAATTATTGCTGAGATACGACTCTTGTTTTGGGGTGGTAAATCACGCTTTACGGTAGAACTCAGTGTAACGCACTCATAAAATTGTGCTGATGGATGCATTGAATAGTACGGGGGTCATGGAAGTATTTAGAATAAAGTTAGAACATTAAAAACATTTATTAAAAAAAAAAACTTTTGAAAAAGTTGGATCTTTGACCCCCAATATCTCCGTAACTAGAAGGTTCCCAGGTATGATCTGTAACAAAAAAATGATCGCAATAACGAGGAAAACCAGTTCCTTTCGGTTTCGTTAGTGGTATTTTTACACCCATTATACAAGAAGTCTCTGTTGACATTTCTTTGACATAATCTAACAGGGAATTTGAAATATCTTCACAAACATCGGAGCAGGCTAATAGCTACTGATCTAAAAAACCCACAAGCTTTTGCATAAATGCTAGATGTTGATCTTAGTATCAAAAAACACCTCATAGAAGTGAAGTGGTCTTGGTGAACGCTTGGCTTCACATTAACTTATGCCTACGCCATTAAGTCCGCCCCCTGTACTCTTTGCTTGAAGTGTTAAAATAAATAAATAACGTCAGAATAGCGCTGAAAGTTATGTTTTATTCATCTAAGGTTTTAGCTCGGCCGCGCGGTGTAAATGTATTTTAAATACGTCGATTTTTAATAGAAATTGCAATAATTCTATGGCATTTTATTTAAATGGGGTATTTGCCAGGAAAAATCTATTTAGTCCGTCAGTTAGATTATCAAAAAATATTGGACACGTATTTTTTCTTTTGTCATGTAAACGAAAAATGAACACGATACAGCGCGTTGATATCTCGTTTGACGTCACAATTGCTGTTACTTTTTACTGTCTAGTGACATCACAAGCCCCTCTCTTGAAGCTTGATGAGCTCCTCGTTTTTTGATTAGGTAACAAAAGAAAAAATACGTGTTCAATATTTTTTGGTGATCTAACTGACGGGCTAAAAAATTTTTTTTCGATTTTGTCAAATAGTCCATTTTTTGCAACAAACACAATATGTAGTAGTAATATCATCCATAGATATGAATAAATTCTTAAAATTATGAAACTATAATTTTGTGAAACGAGTATTTTTAATTTTAAAATCGACATAATTATTTGCTTTGCGCCTCTGATGTAGACAACTTACGGCAGTCACCGCTAGACGCTGCGCTTACCGGAAAGCGCAAAGGGAAATGTAAAGCCAAAAAACTGTCAATACTTTTTAATCTTCAGACAGTTATTTCTAAGCATGGGGTGCTATAAAAGTGCTTTAGGAGGGAAGACGATAGTCCACTAGTAGTGAAAACATTTCATGACTACTAAAATGTATATCTATAGGGTGACTGGTAATTAGTGACCGATACTTAAACACGTGATTGTACTCATGATAACAAACAACTTTCCCAAAGATTTTTTTTATAGTCATTCACTTTTATCGCAACAACAACAGCCGTATGAAATTCGCGCCTTTGACCTATCAGCTGTTAGCCGCGTGACGTCGTTCTGTCGCATTACTATCGTACCGTGCAACAGTGGGTAGGCATTGCACCCGTAAGTTTTGTTGTGTTAAAAGTGAATGAGTATAAAAAAAAATGTTTTTTTGTGAAAGTTGTTTGTTATCATGAGCACAATCACGTGTTTAAGTATCGGTCACTAATTACCAGTCACCCTATATTTGAATACAGCATCACAACTCAGCAGACACCGCCATTTCAAGACCTTGTTGACGCATGTGTTGCTTCATGAATCAAAGAAATGCTTATAATTTGATATCGATAGTGAAAATATGTAGTTACTTAAGGGACATCAAACGTGTTTTTGGATTTTCAATCCTCCGGCCCTGA
Organism: Noctua pronuba; assembly: GCA_905220335.1. NCBI lineage: Eukaryota > Metazoa > Arthropoda > Insecta > Lepidoptera > Noctuidae > Noctua > Noctua pronuba. The sequence continues at coordinate 1,698,429 of LR999913.1, forward strand.
GCTGAACGTTGCAAATCCACCAGCGCCCACTTGTCCCTTAGGAGTGCAAGTTTTCATCTTTGATATGTTACAGTATTTCTTGAGTACATGTAATTTACTTCATTCGAGTTTCACTACTGCGTTATATTAGCGTCTCACCGTTAATCTCATATCATAGTTAATCTCATTATTTTTACTGAATACTAACTCTGTCTAAACCTCTAAGAGTGGACTTAAATTTTCAAGAAGAGCCTTTAAAATAAAATGTGCAATTTATGTTCCTACCGTTTGTGCAAAAATTGTGCTCTGCGCATCTGCAACATTCTTATGGACCAAAAGCGGACACGTTTCCGGACAGCGATCTCTGATAGATATTGTACTGAAGAGTCCGGTTCGACCGAACTTTAACAAGCTTAAACTCAAGATGCGCAGGCGCAATATTTGCGTAAACAATATGAATGCAATGAACTACTTTAACACCGACCCACTGTGCGATGCAGCAGCATTCTAGCAATTATTTCAATATCTATCACAAACACAGCCCACCAACTCGTTCAAAAAACTTCACTCATTCCATTGAATCCATCTTCATTAGTTCATTCAACGTTCTCTTGCAGCATGCGCGGCTGCAAGGCCTCAGTCCCTCCCGGCGGCTGAGACGTTGAACACGGTGCAAGGACCTGCTTCCCTGACCAGTCTGACCCCTGACCATCAGCTGAGAGAAGACTTTACTGTCCTGGCTAAGGATTTAGTGGCTAATTTGAAGACTGTTGTGTCTACATTGGTGAGTTTAGTGTTTAGTTCGCAATTGGTTGGGAAATCGGGTAAATAGCATTGGTCGCAAAACATTTACAACAAAAAATGATTTCTTTAATTCATACAAGGTGTAAACGGACCCTACACGAAACCAGGCATTCTGTATATCAAACTAAATAACTCTACGCAAAAAATATTGCTGGTAAACGACTACGTTTTTGGGATGAAAAATCACGTTTTACGATTGACCTCCGTACGGAGATATTGGTGGTCAAACAGGACTCAATGTAACGCACTCAAAACATAGTGCTGATGTATGCATTGAATCTGGACTCAATGTAACGCAAAACTTTATGCTGATGTATTGAATAGTACGGGACTCGTGGAGGTATTTAAAGTAAAGTTATAACATTAAAAACTTGTATTAAAAAAAAACTTGTCAATAAGTTGGAACTTTGACCACCAATATCTCCGTAACTAGAAGATTCCCAGGTATGGTCAGAAACAAAAAAAATATCGCAATGACGAGGAGAACAAAAGCCTTTCAGCCCCAGTACTTCTACACTCATTATGTCCAAAATTATTTTCCAGCCCAAACTAGCTTTTGCCCGCGACGAAGAAACTTTATCTTATGGCACTTGGTAACAGGAGTAGCCCCCCCCCCCCCCGTTTCCTTCCTAATTTGGGCCTAGGCAAACTGATAATTTTGTCATAAAAACGTCGAAGGCTGATCAGATAACTATTTGATTTTGTGCACTTAAAACTGAACATGATATCTATTTGTCACTCCATTAAATAGGCTTGTTAAGTAATCAGTTAAAATGTATAGATTTGGAAATTACTGGCCTCTAAAGATATACCTTTTAAAACACCTTTACTGTGTGTTCTAACATTGCTTGATAGTGATAAAGATTTTAACTAACAGAAGAGAGATAGAGAAATAAGGACTTCAATATGTTTCATATGAATGTTCCGCCAGTGCGAACGCATTTCTTAGTAAATGATTAAAATTAGAAGTATTAAAACTCAAAGAGTCCTGGAGGCTGGCGTGACGACTTAGAAGCGTTTGTGACAGATTGACCGGAGAAAACCGCACAGAGAGAAGAGAGGAAGGCTACGGAGAAGGCCTTTGCCCAGCAGTGGGACAAAATAGTGTAAAGAGAAAAAATAATACAACATTTTTTTTTTTTAAAGCCACTCTTTCCCACTGCAGGACCTCCCCCATAGCCTTCCATTCGTCTCTCCGTGCGGTTTTCTCTGGCCAATCTATCATATACGCGTCTAGGTCTCCAACATTAATACAAAAGTTCAATTATCTTTAATTAGATAAACTTCATCAAAAATTGGAATATTGATGTTAGTAACATCAATATTCCAATAAAATACTCAATTACTCACCATCCATCTTCGTTCTCTCTTACAGGTATGTGAGCGCGGTCGGCTCCGCGCCGCGATGGAGGCGGCGGAGACATCCACAGCGCCCAGCGCGGTGGTGGCGGCGCTGAGAACTAACCTCAGCACAGCGCTGCAACAAAATTCCGGTGAGACTCGTTATACGTAACGTAGATAGGTTTCTATACGTTATATACTTTTTGTTACTGTTCAAGTTTACTAGATATTGCATTTTTTTGACTTCTAAAACTATACTAATATTATAAAGAGAGAATAGAAAGAAGAGAATTCGAAAAACGAATCTATCGAACGATTCGAATTTCTTTTCGTAGAGAATTTGTTTGTAAGTTTGTATGGAGTATACTCCGAAACGAATGGTCCAATTCTAAAAAAAAAACACTGATGGAAAGACACATTATTCGTGGGTGCTATAGGCTATAAATTATATCTAATGTACATATATCATGCATATTAGCCGAGCTATCACAATTTTTGCGGGCGAAGTGCTAATGATTGATGTAATTATATCCAATTATCACTGAGTATTTATTCTAAAAGCAACCTAAAACATTATCATTATGTTGCACTCTGTCGTAGTCGGGTAGTCTGTTGTAGACGGGTAAGCAACATTTCCCGGATTCTTAGAACCAATTTTTATTTTGGTATACTAAAAACAATGACTAAAATGTTTTGAACTTGGTAATGGTTATGAAGCGAAAACATGAAATATGTCTTCATTTTACTGCAGTTCACCTAAAAGTACACGCTGTCCTTAAGTTTTGAGTTTTTTGTTTGAGAACCGTATCTGACGTTAGCCTTGAAACCGAATAGAGTAAAATCATAATTTCAACTTATATCATTAGCCGCTAGTACAATCAGCAACATCCTAACGTAAATAATGACGAGTGAAGTTTTCCGCACAGAGCTCCGTTCGCGCCTCTCGCGGATACACGACGCGTCGGACCTCGCCGAGATATCCTCCGTCGGACCTAACTCGGAAGCCGTAAGTCTACTAGTATTTGTCGCACGATAATCTTTCTAATGGCGCGTTTACACGTGGTCGTTACCCCGAATTCGGGTGCTCCAAAGACTCGATGCATTAATGAAACTGGTCTTCTTAGCGTGTCGATGACAATTTAAATTGAATCAGCCCAAAATTTGGCGACGAGTTTGGCACTCTCAGCAGCGTCCATCAGCTCCTGTGATGTGGAAGCAACAGAACAGGCCAGACTCGATATCAAGTGTCCCGACGTATGTGTTGCAACACCACATTTACACTGGTAATTGCAGTAGAATACGGGCTAACGACCACAAGTAGTTTGAATGAGGTCGAGTATCTGCGCCCGGCGTTGGGTGTCCGAATTCGGGTAAACAAAACGAAAGCTGAACTAAATTGTCCGAAGACGGGCGTACTCGACCCCGTTCAATTACACTTGGTCGTTTGTCCGAATTCCATAGGAAATCGGATTCGGGCATACGACCAAGTGTAAAGCGCCATAAAAAAGCCCACACGTTTTTGTGCCGATAAGCAGTCCCAGAAAAGGCCAATTTGGTAAACAATCAAATTCCCTGACTACACCCATAGTATATTCTACCTGTTGATCACACACTCTTGTTCCAGCTAACCCGTATGTCTCCGCAGATGAACAACCGTCCCTTTCAGCAGTCCCTGAGCTACAGTTCCTCCTGTGTGTCTGCTTCAGAGTTTTTTGATGCTGAAGAGCATGAGGACTTGAAGCCCACGGAGATTATTGCAGCTGATGAGGCGAGTTTTCCCCATTTTTCGAATAAGAATCAGTTCATAGAGGTCCTTTATTTTCTACTTCTTATCTACATTTACACTAGTTATCTGACAAGGCTGGTAAGAAAACTAGCGTAAATTGGCCTCTTATTCTATTAAAACTGCATACAACGCTAGGGCAGCTTATGGTCAAACTAATACCACCGAAGTCTGCGACCGACTATATCATCAACAGTGATCGGATAATCGGGCGCTAATATACCTAAACTTCACTTTTATTCCCACGAAAGAATAATACGGACATGCCTTTCAGAATCCCGGATCCCGGAATCGTTTGAAATTCCTAAGTAATATATTGTCGATTCGATCACTAATCTATTAAAAGTTAGATAGATAAATCAATTTCCACTACATGACCACATTGTGCACATTATCATTTTTTATTGATATTCCATTTGCTTTGAATAAAATAAAGATACTAACTCAAAATAACTGTTATAATTTCATTAAGTTTGTTATAGTTGTTTTTACAAAATTGTTCAAACCAGGAAACCTGGGATTACTTATTTATTCAGCCAGGATTGTCCATATTATTCTTTCGTGGGAAGAAATTTAGGTATATAAGCGCCCTATTATCCGATCACTCATCAGGTACTAGAAGTACCAGTAGCTTTCAGCCCATTATGAAGGCGTCAGGCGACATCTCTTGTCTCGTCCCCGCAAGACAAGACCGCTTCGGTGTAATCCGAGCCTTAGCCTATTATCATTCACCGCTGATCGATCATCACGTCTAGGCCACCAGGTCGCTTCATGCTGGTCTAAGAAGATTTATATTCACCCATTAACAAGAAAAGAAAAATACCCTAACCTAAAAACATCTCCTTCTAGTCCGGCGTCATCGAGCTAGAAGGCGACTCCTCCTCAGAAGCCGGTTCCCTCAGCAGCGAGGAAGGCTCAGCCAGCTCCGACAACTCTGATGGTGCGAGTGAGTCCGTATTTGTGTGTGTAGCTTCACTAACTGTTCGTGTATTAATAGCTAACGAGCTTCTCGAGGAATATATGTGAGTTGGTAGATGAGTTGCAAGTACCCTTTTTCGTTGCCCGTAGAATCTTGAAGACCTTTTTATTCTATGTTTTGCATCATGATGGAAAAATATCGTTTGACCCATACTATGACATTTTCTTTCAAGGGTAGGTAGCCCGCGAAATTCCAATTTTCTTAGGGTTTTTTTAATTTGCAGGTCGGTTTCAAGCTGTTTTTTAAACAAAATATGATTCGCGATCCTAAGACGTATGTAGTTACAGAATTATAATCATTAAAGTCGTCAATACAACCCGTAACATAAGAAAGAACATTAGAATTTCGCGGGCTACCCTAGCCATTTTTCACCTTAAAAAAAGAAATCAAAGAAGAGTTGAACCTAAAGTATGACCAAACACTAATAACCACTTGGCAAAAAAGGCAGAAAAACCTTATACGTACGCCTAGCTTTTGCAAACTATCTAATATACTCAAATCATTTGACGATTTTTACGTATCAACAATCTCAATGATTCACATGAACTGATTACTGACCAAAACAAAAGAGTTTGATCAATAACTTGTTTGATGAAACCGAGAGTACTCCCGAGTGCATTGAGGGTCTGTCACTATTCACTCTTATGCCCTAACTAATAAGGTTGAAAAGTGGTCGACCGTCTGTGGACTCCGTAGCATGTACATTTATTTATTTACCACTAATTATAACAACATAACAGACCAAGTCCAATACGATGCTATAAGACATAAAATAAAACAATTAAAAATAAACTACATATGATGTTAAAAGTTTCCACGGTTTACAACTAAACTAATACTGTCACTTACGGGATATCTTCCGTGATTGTTCATTATTTTGAGCTCCCGATATTTCGACGTTGTTGTAAGCACCATGTCAACCCGCGATCATGGCGCAAATAATGAACAATCACGGAAGATATCCCGTAAGTGACAGTTTAAGTTTAATCTACATGTGCTTTATTGTATTTGTTTTAAAATCTACGGCATATTTTTTTTTCCTTTCTCCTCAATCATCCCTTTTTTATATCCATTTCCACTTTATCTTAGAAGCCCGTTGTACCTTTCAATTTAAAACTTCTGTTTCTTTCTTTCTCAGCCTTTATCTTCTAAACCCTCTCCTTTCATACAATTGGCAGTCCCATGAACCTGAATGTCAACCTCCTTAGTTTGATCATTTTCCTTAATGGGGTGTTTGACAAAACGTTCTTTGTAAAAATCTAAAAAATAAAGATAACTATCAGATTTCTTTTTCATAAAAACGTCCACAGTCTATTAGGTAGAGTGTTAAAGTACCTCGATAGCGCGGAACTTGGAATTTCCCTATTATAAACTTCAACTACTACTACTACCAGCCGTTCATGGTAACATTGCAAGGAAACCAGGCAGTATCAGCAAGTAGCTTTGCTTCCATACAAGCCTACAAGCTTGACTTACCCTTATAACCTGCTACTCTTCATGATGTTCGAGTGTCTGAACAGCTTGCTGGCCTTTTTGGCTTGCCGTTTTGTTGGATTCTAAGCACGCCACTGGTTTAGTTTCTTAACAAAATAATATTATCCGCTTGTTCTGTCCCAATGCTGGGCAAAAGTCTCTCCCATGGCTTTCCAGTTTTCTTAATCTTTTGTCTTCTTCCGTTAGGAATGAGTGCAGAACAGCATTTTTTGGACCCGCCTCGTTTAACGCCCGTCTTCAGGCTCCCACTTTGTGACTATGATCGCCCATCTGTCTGGCTTCATCTTGGAAACGGGATCCGCCCAGTTCCATGTTAACTTCGCAGACTCATCACCCGTGTTAAGGACGTCAAACACCCCTCCCATCCGTCCTCAACAAAAATGGTATAATATTCACTAACCGCGTGGTCCGCCAGTAGTGTCAGCGGAGCAGGTGACGCTCCGCGCGCGCGAGCCGCTCCCGGCGCCGGGCTGGTCGCGCCGCGTGCGCCTGCCCTCCACGCGCCCCACGCCCGGCGGGCCCAGCCTCTGGAACTTGCTCTACAAGAACATCGGGAAGGATCTCAGCCAGATATCCATGCCGGTTACTATTAATGAGCCGCTGAATATGTTGCAGGTGAGGACTCATTCTTATAATGCAATTTTATTGTTAATTCTCCTGTGATTATATGTTTTATTTGATGCATTACCACCCATTACTTGTTCAATAATGGATAGTCATTATGTCATGTCAATTTATGATTGGTTGATCCATTCGACTAATCAGACTTCTAGAACAAAAGGCTGAGACAGACTCAGCAGTGTTGTAAACATTAAAATTTTACTACACTACCAGTTTTTGTTAAAACACTAAATAAATCTTCAGAAATCTCATTTGCAATGTTTTATTTTCTTAAACTTCATCTTCCACCTTTCTTCACAAATTCGATCAAAACAAATGTTTCAATATTCAGTATTACTAACATAACTAAAACCTCCCACAGAGACTATGCGAAGAGCTAGAATACTCGGAACTCCTCGACTCAGCCTCAGAATGTAAGAACGCAATAGAACGCATGGCGCTCATAGCCGCGTTCGCGGTCAGCGCGTACGCATCGTCCGCGCACCGCGCCGCGTCCAAGCCCTTCAACCCGCTGCTGGCCGAGACCTACGAGTGCGTGCGCGACGATAAGGGCTTCCGGTTCCTTGCCGAGCAGGTCAGTCTGGGCTACAATACTAAGATAAAAGTTGTCTCAGCATCAGACTCCTTACATGGGGAACAACGACATGGTGAAAGTTATGTGTGGAAACAGTATAATAAACATGTATGTTGAACTTTTTTAAATGTCCAGTCAGTTTTCGCTTTGGCTGAATTTCGACAAGGATCCATGGGACATTTCATAACTTTGCAACCCAAAACAGAAAAAGAGGAAGTAGATTTAAAAAACATTGAAAAACTACAAGTAGGTAGATATTTACTTCATCAAAAAAGAGCTTTAACAGCTTTTTTCACCGTCTCAACACGCTATTTTATGTTCTTACTAGCTTTTGCCTGCGCCTTCGCTCGCGTTAATTTTGAATTTGAAAATTAATTCGGGTGGTTCTCTGTTGGTAATAATATGATTCAATCATGATTCGAAAGAGACGTGGCGCCATCTATTATTCTTATGATATTAGATGGCCATCTATTTTTCTTATGATGTTAGATGGCGCGACGTCTCTTTCACGTTATTCTTGTTTTCCTCGGGAACAGTACTTTTTTCGGAATGAAAGGTAGAGCCTATGTCCGTTTATGTTATGTGTGTTTGTGTTATGACAACCTATATGCAAAATTTTAGGATGATCAGGTCTGTGGTTTAGGCGTGAAAAGGTAACAAACAAACTTACTTTCGCTTTTATAATACAGGGTGTAAACAAACCCTCCACGAAGCCGTCAACCAAGCATTCTGTACATCAAACTAAGTAACTTTACGCAAAAATCATTGCTGGGAAACGACTTTAGTTTTTGGGGTAAAAAACCCCTTTTTACGATAAAACTCAATGTAACACACTCAAAACATTGTGCTGATGGATGGATTGAATAGGACAGGGGTCGTGAAGGTGTTTAAAGTAAAAATCTTACATTAGAAACATGTATTTAAAAAAAAACTTGTGAAAAAGTTGGAACTTTGACCCCCAATATCTCCGTAACTAGAAGGTTCCCAGGTATGGTCTAGAACAAAAAAATGATCGCAATGACGGGGAGAACAAGTGCCTTTCGGCTTCGTTAAGGGTCTTTTTACACCCTTTATTAGTAAGGACTAGTAAAGATAAAAACAAACATTTTCCACCAGGTCTCCCACCACCCACCAATCTCAGCGTGCCACGCTGAGTCCGGCAAATGGTGCTTCTGGCAGGAGGCACGCATCAAGACCAAGTTCTGGGGCAAGTCCATGGAGTTCCAGCCCACTGGCAGAGTGCATGTCAGGTTACTGAGCACCGGAGACCATTACAGTTGGAATAAGGTAAACAAACTGTCCTGCTGTCTTTATTGGCATTTAATTGTTTACCGGTAAGCCTTGTGAAAAAAAAAATTAAGTTACATCTATAATCTTTGGTCTCTTTGAACGTGAAAATCGCTTTCTCGTCATTAAACAAGTCCCTCAAAGTGCAGATGGAGTTACTCAAGGAACTGGACAGGTGGCCCATCATAACATCTTTTTTTTTTTTTCAACCTTACATTTTTTTTAATCTACAATTTACTCGTCAAACTTTTTAGTTTGATGGTGAGAAGCGCTTGTTTTGACATGCAAATAGTATAGTAAACAATAATAAATAATATATTTATATTGTGGCTGCACTATTAACAGTGTGTTACAAAATAACCCCTCAAATGACTGCCTCGTTGGGCGAGTGGTCGCAAGCGCGACAGCTGAGCATGAAGTCTTGGGTTCGATTCCCAGGTCGGCCAAAGTATTATTGGGTATTTCCATTACGTTTTCTCAGTAGCAGCAACGAAGTCTTGATTTGTGCCTGGTAGATGGCAAAAGGCTCGCCCCCTATTTCATGGGACTTAAAAGATAACTGGCGAAATGTGGGTGTACTATTAGGTTCACCTATGCCTAACCTTTCGGCTATTACAGGCATGGGAGTCCCCAAAAAATATTACAATGACGGGGTTATTATACTGGGAGGATATTGAAATTACTATTTGTGATTATTTCGTACACAGGTGACGACCTGCGTCCACAATTTGTTCGGCGGTCAGCGGTGGGTGGATCAGTACGGAGACATGCACATCACCTGCCACGGAACTGATATTACCTGCAAACTGAACTTTATTAAGGTACGTGATATAGCAAATGTGCTATTAATCCGGTGTTATGTGTTTGTAAGCAGAATATCTTTAATAATGGAAGGTAAACCTAGATTGCAATAGCTTTAAAGGCCGGAGCAGACTAAATGACTGAAAATATGAAAGATGTTAGACCCGTTGACACGAGTTCGCTGCGTGCACGCGGCGCGACATGACTCGGCGCGAGCGCATGCCAGACGCACACGTTTGCTCTGCTCCGGCCTTGAATAGTATTATGCTGGACAGTACCAGTCCATAAAGTTTTACTATAATAGTGAATGATGCGCATCAGTTAAATTGACTGAGTAAGCCCAAACAGGTTCCATTTTCAACTTTTCTAATAATATTTGTCTGTAGGCGAGCTCCTGGTCTAGCAGCCGTCACGAAGTCCGCGGCTTCGTGTCCGGCGCAGGCCAGCGCCTGCGTCTACAAGGTCGCTGGTCCGAAGCCCTATATGCTGGAGACCCACCCGCTGCCCGCTGTTTATGGAGACCTGGTACGTTGAAGTAGTATTGCTTTTTTTTTTCATAGCAGCCCTGGATGTATAGCGTAAATTTACAAACACAGATTAGTATTTTTCTGCATTTCTTTTCCAGCTTTTTCTATAGATCTAAGTATTATACCTGTCTATTAAAGTTACTTAGCTCGTAACATTTGCCTACGCACTATTATTCCTGTTCAATACGTCCAATTGACTCAAATGACAGCACAAAAAGCGATACTTAAACAAGATGATCCGTCCATGTGCAACCGGCAGTGACGACTGGGTGAATACACTCACCCTAAAGGTGAACGCAGACCTGGCCGCACCGCACGCGCCGCAGTCGCCGCATTCGAATTCTTTATATGAAATTCTATGCAACCTCGCACACCCACCCGCGCCGCAGTCACCGCAGTACCTTTAACAAAAGCAATGACTGCGGCGCGTGCGGTGCGACCAAGTCTGCGTTCACCTTAAGTCGTCACTGCCGTCTCCCCAGAGACAATGGCCCACCTTCCATCTCGCACCGCATGCCCTATCACCTGCGCACCTGATGACCTACTTACTGCATCAGTGAGCGGGTTCGCGTGGCTGAGTTGTGGGCTAAACACATTTAATCTTTTTGTCATCGATACGCTAAGAAGAGAAGATAGATATTTAGAATACCAAAGACATCTAGATACCTGAATGACAGAGCTGAAATATCTAGTTGGCCTATTAGCTAACTAAACCGAACCCTAAACAATTTAAAGCGCAACACACATTAATACAAAGAGACAGAAATAAGAAGACAAAACACGGTAGTAGCTCCTTCACAGCTAGCGCTAGTGCTACTTACTTACTAATATATTTCTTTTTTGTATGAATAAGAGGCAACCATGCAAGCAGACCTCGATGGTAAGTGTTCACGTCGATGTATGTTATAGCATCTTGAACCATATTGTCCGAATAATAACGCCTACTCTTGGTATACATATTTAGAAGACGAATACCAAAATACCTACATTGATCAATGTTACTTATGTATTGGGTCACATATGTTCCCGTCTCTATCCTGCACTGGTAATTTGACAGTTGTGCGATAGTGACCTAAATTATAAAACAATTAGGATGTAATCACATTTGCAAGCACGTATCTTCGTTTTCGTGTATTGCTATCTCATTCTTTCACGTAACGGCGTCAGTTTGGTGGAGCGAGAAGTCCAGTCGCAAGCAACCGCATATATTTACAGCTGTAACATTTAAACGTGCTTGATTTGCAATTAATTCTAAGTGACAGAAAAGGAAAAACTTGAAAGAAAATGCTGAACTGCGTGTAAATGTGATTTCACCCTTATGCTACGTTTACGTAAGATTTAAAATCATAAAGCATCAAAGTGATGACAATATTATGTGATTCATTTTGACCAGGGACCGATTAAACCCATATATGTATATATTAAATCCTATGTGCGACGCATTGTTTGAGGACTAACTGCTGTGTGCCGATTTCTTCGTGTTTTTTTCCTTCACCACGTTGAAACCAGACTAGTTAATAAAAATATGGTTGTTATGCAGGCGCGATGCCTCCGGAACACGAGCTGTACTACGGCTTCACGCGGTTCGCGATGGAGCTCAACGAGATGGAGCCCGCCATGAGGGACACACTGCCACACACGGACACCAGGCTCAGGTATGTTCTAAACAAATAATACATACACATACATGCATAAACTCACGCCTGTTGCCCATGGGGGTAGGCAGAAACCACAGAACGCCACCTGCTACGATCCTTACATACTCATTTTGCTTCGTCCACGTTCATACATCAGGTCATACACGCACGCCGGTTGCGAGTAATACGCACCGGATCTTTCTGATGAACCTCATCAATAAGGTCAGCGTATGTCCTTCTAGGGCGTGCCCTCCCGGCGTTGCCACTCACATCTGCCTTAGAGCCTTTTATGCCCGTTTATGTTGCACTTTTGTAAATTTTACACTCGGTTCAGTGCTAAACTCTGCAATAATATTTAGGCATTCATTTAGGTTTCGCTTAGCCTTTGCCGATCGGCAAACTCGAATGTATATTTTGCCGCCTCGCTGTGCTGAATCAAGCGGACCCGAACATGTGTACACCTTCGTAAAACAGGTGTTAGTCAATTATTAGCAAAAAAAGTTAAGGGTGAAATCAAAATAAACCAATACCTATACCAAACAGCTTAATCGGAATCGTTGCTGACAGGTGGTATTTTACCCTAAGGCACTTTGACATGAAACCCGTCCGTTTCACAAACTAAAACGAAAATTCGTGATAGTACGCTCGACGGCCTATCAAGCTGTAAAAAACCAGTTTATGTGGATCTCTCATTGTATAGGAAATTTATACAAAGCGAGGCCAAGTTATACTGGAAATGGACAGCTTCATGTGCCGCCGTGTGTACCTACTGTAAAATTACCAACAGTGCTATAAAACTAAATACTTCATTCGTTAGATTTATCTTCTATTTAAACATAATCATCTGCCTAGCCTTTTCCCAACTATTTTGGGGTCGGCTTCCAGTCTAACCAGCTGCAGCTGAATACAATACCAGTATTTTACATGGAGCGTCTGCCTATCTGACCTCCACAACCGAGTTAGTACTGGGTATTACGATACCCCTTAGTAAGACTGGTTGATAGACCTTTTGAGCCACTGACTGCCTAACGACTAAGCATATCCAACAATATTTATAATATTTGACACCATCTCAGGCCCGACCAGCGCGCACTAGAAGAAGGCGACGTGGACGCCGCAGAACAACTGAAGCATCAGCTGGAGCAGTCACAACGAGACAGACGTCGGGACAGCTCGCTACACCAAGCCGCTTGGTTCCGGTGAGTACTAGTCTTCTTCTTCTTCGTCGTGTCGATGATTTCCCCTTTAATTAAATTAGTTTTATCCAAATTTCTGCCACCTCGACGGCGTTGGTGGTGGCCTCGGACAGGTCCCTCAAAGTGCACATGGAACCTTCCATAACCCATCATTCGCGTAGGGCTCGAAAACTATCCTACGGGATTTTGATACTGGGATGGAAGTTGTCTTATGTCATAAGTAGGGATAGGATATTCGGATACATATTTACCTAAAATACATTTTTTTTCCCGGCAAAGGGCATAAAATTGTGGAAGTGGCTTCTTTTAATGTTTTTTTTTGCCGTTTTCGCGGGATTTCATAAAAAAATATATAGTGTGTATTAAATTTAATATTCTTAAGAATAATAAGAATTTCTATTCTGCCCAAAAGTAGCAACTAGGCAAGAAATTTGTAGAAACACGTAAAAAATTACTTCATCTTTATAATGTTGCTTCTAAATAACTCAATTCTTTTGCTACTGAATATTTCAATAGAATAAAATGGAAAATACGACTGGGCTTATAACAATGATTATTTTGATACTCGAACTCGCACTCCATACTTGTCAACACTGAATCTTTAGGCAAATATGCATCCGAATATCCGATCTATAGTCCTAACCCAGTTCATGGTTTTATCGCAATTCGTTCAGCGGTTAAAGCGTGAAAAATAAAAAGACAAACAAATAAACAACAAATTGGAACAGATTGGATTTATAAATTGCACTATGTTGAATTAGCTATCTTTTTGGTCTTTTTTATTATTTATTCAGGTAGTGTAACAGAAGATAATATACAAGACATGAAAACAATGTAGGTACACACTCTTTCACTTTGCAGATACCGCATCATGCACAATAAATTATGTGTTAAATAGTTCTGCCGTGCCAATCCAATACACTGTAACTTTTGAAAACCACATTTGAGATTTTAGACGATAAATGTTTTTGATAATTAATTGCTTTTTTTATGATTACTGTTCAATATTGTATTATTTTATGCATTCAATAGTAGGTGTATATCTCTAACTACATAGCCAAGTCGTTTTTTTTAAATATATTTTGTAAGATAAAAAGATATTGCCACTAACTTGTATAGACAAGACAGAGTTGCCAAGTTTAAGTACAACTATAACTATCCAAAACACTGTAAAACTAATTAAAGTGTTTTGCCTTGTTTAAACGCAGGTAACTTATTATGCCATAACACTGTATCCAATGGTACAGTGTTTTAAAAAGACCAATAAAAATGTTTTTATGTAAGTAGGTAGGTACTTAAAGGCATCTATTTGGCAAATTTTGTAAATAAAATCAATTACAGTTTGATAAAATAAACTTTAATGAGAATTTTGACGAAACATTACAATATCTTCTAATATTTTTATAAAATTAAACATAATCGTCAGAAATATCTAGAGAAACATAACATGATCTTCTATTTTTATGAACATAATTATACTTATTAATTAGAGACATTAGACGAAAAATAACAATTAAAAAAAAAAACATAATAGTTCAAAAATTTTGCGAAACATAACATATTCTTCTAATATTTTTATGAACTTACACAGTATAACAAAAACATCTTTGGTCTTCTATGAGATCCATCATTTAATGAAAAAAAATCAAATATTGATTCAGAATTTGTGATATGACTGAGTTACAAATCAGAATCAATATGTATATCGAGATCAGGCGCATCTGACTCCACCTCAAGGGTTTCATAAAAAATTCGCCGTGATGCAGGCATAGATTTTGCAAGTGTTAGTAATTCCTTTTTTTTAACTTCATTCACACCTCTTGGCTTTTTTTCTCTTTCTATCGTAGTCATAAGATCTAGTTCATCACCCATTTTCTTTCTTAAATCTCCTTCAATCTTTTTCTTTAAAATATGTAGTTCTTTAAACTCCCCATTGTAATCATTTTTGGCAAACATAGAGAGTTTACCTCTTCGAAACTCAATAATTTTTAAATTTTGGATGTTCCAGTCTTTTGGAAATGTTATTTTACAGTCATTTGTAAAAAGTACCATGTCTTTATGTTGGAGCACGTCAACATCTAGATTTTTTCTTGACTCTTTGATTTTGGTTACGAAATCTTCAAGGTCATAAACTTCACCTGCTGTTTTCAGTTTTTTTGTTATAGCGGCGTGTACTGCATCTGCAGCCATGAATGTATGGCCTGGTTCAAAATATTCTAATTTTAATGTTTGAATATCAGTTTTGTTATCGTTGACAACTCGGACTAATGCAGAAAAAAGAATTTTGTTTTTATTTTGAGCATTGCAATTGTCCAAAAAGAAGTTTAAATGGTTTAGGTCCCTGCAATATTTTCTTATGAAATAAACATATGTGGTCGCTATGTTGTAAGCTTTCCTGCCGCTTTCGCCTTCATGCCACAGGATGCATACAGCATTTTTATTTTTACCAGGCGGCACAAATGACTCGTTAAATAGAACAAGTTTTCTTGAAAAATAATAATCTTTTATTGTAAGAAGTGGCATGCATATAGCTTTTTGCATGTCGACAGTGAACACAGCTTCCTTTCCGTCAGAGCTATTACTTCGATCTTCTGCTAAATTTAAATCTCTTCGTGAATTGCGTTTATTTTCTAAGTGCTGGCCTATAGTTTTACAATCTTCACAGTTACAAGGAAGTGGTAGTGTTTCATGAGCTATTTTATGATTTTTACATTTAGTGCATATATCTTGAGGTAATTCTGCCGTTGATAGATTTAATCTTTTAATCATAGTGTGAAAATGAGTCCAACCACAAATAGTCGTATTATTTTCTTGGCAATACTGTTTAAAATCCTTATATATAGTGGAAAAGTTTATACCCACTGGCAAATACTTTCGGTTCGGTGCGTGGTTAATGTTGTAATGTGATGGAACAGGGTTGTATTTCATTATAAATTCTTCTAATCGTTTTTCATACTCCGGCGGAAACTTGTTAGATGGTGCATATCGACGACCTCGAAGGTCGGGTGTAGCGCTTATCTTCGGATTTTTATTGCTCTCGAGATAGTTATTTTTCAAGACTGATTGCACAGCTTCATCGTTTGTATATCCCAAGGTCCTAAGAAAAAAAACTTTACATACTTTGACATCGTTTAGCGACCACGTTAGAGTGTTATGCCTTCGAGAATCGCCTTTTGTTTTCGTGCATGCGGTAGATAGCTTATCAACACTTCTTGATAATAAGTCGCGGCGCCGTTGCCGGTCCAAGTTCCAGAATTGTGACCAAATCGACTGCCTTTCAGTCTCGGAAATCTTTTGAATGCACTGTTTTTTACATGAACAAGGTGGCAACAATGGATGTTTAAATTTTTGTGTCTCTAATATAGTTACTGGGTCTCTATTGCGCTTAGGTTTCTTTGGTGTTTGACAGTTATCTTCGACGGCAGGTTTATCAATGGCAGTGGATTCTTCAAGGGAGCTACGTTTTTTTTTTCTTGTCTGCAGTTCTGTTTCAATTCGTGCAAAAGGACTTGCAGGAGCGAAGGAAGTAGAAGGCTTTGGCGAAACTGACGGTGGTGAAGAATGTGCTAAACAAGTTGATGATTGGATTTCAGTCGATAATTCAGTTGATATTATATTTTGTGTCACAGTCGAAAGATTCGTAATATTTTTCAAAGTATCGAAAGCATCTTCATCTAAATTATTTATCGATCCAGTATCAATGTGTTCCTGGTTCTTTATTGACTGCATTTTAGTTTTATTTGTTTTGGATGTAAGATCACAATATGAATTGGATTGAACGCTATTAACATGAATATACGAACTTGTGAATTGGTGAAAATCTTCTGAGGAAATATTTGAGACGTCTAAATTCTTTTCACAAATTAATGCAGGTATCAGTTGGGCGTAAACTCCTTCTCCTAATTCTTCTGAAATGCATTCATTAAGCTGAGACTCACTTAATGGAATGATAGGACTTATAAAGTTTCTTGACCCCAAATCATGTTGAAGGTAATTTTCATAGTCGTTGTGATTATTGCAGCTGTTTATATTTTCTTTTTCTAGACAGTCACTTATCACATTGGACACGACAGTTACTGAGTCTGTGTTATTATAATGTTTAATATTTTGTTTCGACAATCTAACCAGCATTTTACTTCTACTCGTATTCATCGTCAAATTAATACGAAATCACGGTAATTAAACAAAACGCGACAGGCGATCACAGGGTACACAATAAATCACAAAATCACCGGTGTCACTGCGCGTCACACGTAAACTGAACCGTCTTCAAACCTGCTGAGAAGGCGGGGGGCCTCTAAAACGTCGAGAAAGAGCGAGATAGCAATAATGTTGTCAGATCATTTTGCGCTGGCGGGACGGTATCAACGTGCGAGTATACGCGTCGGTTCAAAACACTGTATCTTCGGCAATGCGCGTAGTTTGTTACGGCAAAACACTGTAAGCTTTGTTACAGTTTAACAGCATGGTTAAACTTTAACTTGAACGTAATACAGTGTTTTTTAGCTTGCCTTATCTTGTAAAATATACGTTGAAATGAAATAAATGTTAGTCAGGGGTACTAAACAGACTTAAAGAAACTGATTGGGCGTTGTTGAGCAAAAACACTGTAAGTCGACTTACAGTCTTTTGGATTGGCAGGGCAGAGTTGTTAAGCCAAAAAGTTTTCTATGTCAGTCTAGTGTTGCGACATTTACGACAGCGGCGGCGACATAAGCCCGACTAAAAAAGAACAATTCAACTCTCCCTACTTTTTTCTCATGCCGTATTAGAGGCACACGTATTCTTAAAAATAGCGCTGCCTCACCTCGGAAGTGTCTCTTAAGTGTTCTGAAGATAAAGCTCTGTGTCAGACAGACAGACGGTTCAGTCTTAAGTCCGCTTGCACCACAAATCACTAAACGAGTTTTTTAATTTCCAATCTCACGCTTAGTTATGAACCGTATCTCCATCATCAACCAATTTTACAATCAATTATTCTTACCAAACGACATAATGAAACTACATACTCTCATTATTAGTCTCAGTTCCTAGCAGTATGGTAAAAGTAAAAAAAAATGGTATCTAAGATCTCAATTTTAATTATTTTCGGAATTATAATTGTTACAAATGGCAAACCCTTGGAATACATAAAACATCTTTTTCTGGACGAACTTCCACATGACATCAAGCACATTAAGCAACAACTTTTAGCACAAGTTAATGACGATGCAAAATCAAATGAGTACGATAGTTACTCGGGAAATCATCGTAAGGATTTGACTAAAATAACTTATAATGGTGGCAATCGAAATTATTACAATGACGAATACCGAAACGCAGAATTTGAAAAAGGTTTACTTAAAAAGTATATAGATCGGAAGGAGGAAGAAAGAACCCTAAAAAACTTGAATTTATTTCTTCGCAACAATAATGCTGTATTACCTGTACAAACAAAAAATTGTACAGAAGATATGACATGTACAGAAATATTATGGAATGATATAAAACCACTGACCGCCAATAACAGGGGATCAGGACAAAAAGATGATTATAATACTGAGGAAGAAAGTAATTCAGTTAGCAACAATGAAGTTCTCAAATACCTAAATTACCTTGATAAAACTTTACAACTAGATGGAAGTAACTTAGAACTGATTTGCAATGGTAACGGTTGTGGCGACAACAGAGAAGACGATAATAACAACAGCTACAGAGACGATAGCGATAGCAGAGAAAATGACAATATTGTTCGTTATGTCAGACATTTGCGGTGCAATGGAAAGAGATGCAGCATAGATAGAGACGGCGACGATAGAAATGATAGAGATAATCTGCGATGTTACGGAAACCGGTGCAATGAAAAAAGTTATTTATATAACAGCAATTTTAGAAACGATGGCGATGGTGTTTACAAAGATATTACCCGTAATTTGCGTTCCAACAGTGATGATAATGACGGACATGACATGGATACCTTGCGATGTATTGGGGACCGATGTAGCAGGATCGGAGATGATGATGAAAGAAACGAAGAACGTAATGACAGGGTTGACAAATATGAAGCTAAGGAGGATAGATATGATGGCAGGGATGACAGTAATAGGTTGCGATGTGGTGGGGACAGATGCGGCATAAATAGAGATGATGATGACAGAAACGTCAGAGATAACGACAAAGATCGCACGTACAATGACCGAAGCTATAGAAATGATGCCAATGATGTCAGATATTATGGCAAAGACAACCGGGGCAGGTTGCTATGCGTTGGTAACAGATGCGGTAGAAATAAAGATGACGATGACAGGGATCGCGCGTATAATGATAGAAGCGATAGAAATTATGCCAAGGATGAGAAATATGATAGCAAACTCAACAGGGGTAGGTTGCTATGCGTTGGGAACAGATGCGGCAGATATAGAGATGATGATGACAGAAATAACAGAAATGACAGAGATCGCACGTATGATGACCAAAACTCTAGGAATGATGCCAAGAATGACAGATATGATGGCAAAGAGAACGGAGGCAGGTTGCTATGCGTTGGGAACAGATGCGGCAGAAATAAAGATGACGATAACAGAAACGTTAGAGATAATGACAGAGATCGCGCGTATAATGATAGAAGCGATAGAAATTATGCCAAGGATGACACAGGCAGGGTGTCATGCTCTGGGGACAGATGCGTATACAAAAGTAAATCAAGACAGGCAAACCCTCAAACATTACCCGACCAATTGAACTCTCGTAATTATAATGTAAGCGATCAACTCGTTAAAGATCTAGATAAGCTTTTTGGAGCAATGGTTAAGAAAAAAAATAAGTGGGATGTGGAAAACAAAAAAAGATCCGACAACCAATTGCTTGCAATCCTGAGTAATATTAAAAACGGAGTGCTTCAACTCATAAATAGGCATTATATCCAGAACAGATTCGCAGATATACCGTACTGGGATGGTACTAGAAGCAAACTTAAAGTACAGCCTGATAGTAACAACAATCAAAGAACATCACTACGTTACCTTTACTAACAGGGAATACGAGACAATCCCTTCTTTTCGTTGTATTTTACCTTTCTTTCTACTTGAATATATCTGACTCTTTCGTAAAACCGTTTCACATCTAACTGTCAGGCGCTTCACTAAGGAAAGTTGTGCCAATTTACAATCGATGCGCACGAGGCTCGATTGTGCATCCTAAGTGACGGCGCATCGGGCGTGCGGAATCCGCGCGGAACCAGCTTGGTTTTGGCCCGGAATTTGTACGCGCCGGCTTGCACTCCGTACAAGTTCAAACTTGCTGAGTGTTGGTTTCCAAATAAACGTCAAAAAATATACCACGAGAATATACAACCGGGATAAAAAATATCATTTAAGATCTGTCCGTGTTTAAAATTTCATTGCAATTCATTCACCCGTTAAGACGAGGAAATACGAGTAGCCTGACAGAGATACTTCAGTGTTTGTAATATTTCTATGATTAAACTTCTAAACATTACATAAATAACTTGTTTATTTTAAACACAAACCTGACATATCCAATACAATAAACTAAAATGTTTGACAGAACATAAACCTATGGTGAGGAAGTAGATCTAAAGCCATGACTACAAATTTAATGATGCCAGAATTGAAATAATAAAGCTTATTGCAATCAACGACACAAAAAGGCATTAAGATGGAAGCGCCAGGGTAACAAGCGAAATTCAAATTTTCTTTCGTTTTTTGCAAATTGCAAGTCAGTGTCAGGTTGTATGTTGATTAAAATATTATTCGCAACCGAAACGAGAATGGCTTTACAGAGTTTTTTTTTTTAGTCAGCCTGAACTGTCCCAGTCCTGGGTAAAGGCCTCCCCCATTCCTTCCACTTTTCTCGATGTTGCGCCTCTTCTCGCCAATTAACGAGAAAACCATCCAAGGCGTCCCGCCATCTCGGTCTGCCGCGACCCCGTCTAACTGTCTCAGGGCTCCAGTTTTGTGATATGCGAGCCCACAGCTTTGCCGGCATCCAGCCGACATGGCCTGCCCAGTCCCACCATTTAAATCATCAATACAACCCTCTAAGTTCAGTTAATCCTATTGAATTCTATTTCATGAAAAAGTCAAGGAACAATCATAAACATGTCTGAGAGCAGTGGTGGTCACAGCTCCAGCTTCCAGAGTAGGTCGTGAGTTGGAAACCAGGCGCGTTGCGTTGTGTAATAGATTTCTTCACCACTGCTAGCAGGAAAACATCGTCAGGAAACTGGCATGTCCTAGAACCAAAAATTCAAAGACATGTGCCATCCACCAATCTGCACAGGGCTCGCGTCGTGGATTACGGCCTTCCTGGGCTGGCTGATAATGATTATGAAAACATGCCTTGTTGGTTTAGTGGTCGCAAGCGTGACTAAGCATGAAGTCCTTGATTCGATTCCCAAGTCTGGCAGTGTTATTGGGTTTTTCAATCAATAATTTCTCAATAGCAGCCACGTAGTCTGGATTTGTGCCCGTTTGATGGCAATAGGCTTGTCCCCTATTACATGGGACTTAAACATAACTGGCGAAATGTGAGTCAACTATTAGGTACACCTCTGCCTAACCCTAAGAGATTACACGCGTGATTTTATGTTATGAACACTACGTGGCACCTAAATGAATACAACAATTTTATTACCCATCGGTGCTATGCGAAAATGGGCATAAGTGCAATACTTTCACTGCTTACTTTACAGTCTTCTTCGTCGTGTCGATGATTTCCCCTTTAATTAAATTTGTTTTATCCAAAACTCTGTCACCTCGACGGCGTTGGTGGTGGCCTCGGACAGGTCCCTCAAAGTGCACGTGGAACCACACATAGTGCATGATAGGAGGTGAGCCATAGTTTGCTCTGAGGCACCGCAGTCACACATGGCTTCATCGGAATACCCCCACCGGACCAGGTTGTCGGACTTTACAGTGGCATGTGGCCACTTTGTTGTTGACCCAAAAAAGGTATATCTTCAGTTATGATGTACTTGTTTTCTATAGAAAAACGCAGGAGAGCGGCGAAGAGACCTGGGTGTTCAACGGGGAGTACTGGAAGGCGCGCGAGGCAGGCTTCCCCGACGACGTCGCGCCCGCGATCTGGTGACCGCGTCTACTTATACTTGTAAGTATACGGTTGTACTCTACAGCCATTGGCGTAAATTGTCAGTCAGAAGCCCTGGTGCAAAGATGAAATTAGGCTCCCGATACCTATACAGGGGGAAGGGATATCGACGCAGAGACGGTTACCACGTGTTCAGTACATCATTCCGAATCCCCATGTACACGTAAAAATGAACTCTGTGCGTGAACCGGATATTCTTATTAAAGAATGATTAATCCTATCATAAGGGTTACATATCTTTTCTCTAGGGTTTTTCACCTGACCCGATTAAATCCTTTTCGGCCCCTGGAATAAATCGGTGCCGAGTATCGATTCATCATCTTCCTGCCCTTGTCCCATGTTGCTTGGGGTCGGCGCAACACGTTTTTTTCTTCCATTCTCCCCTGTCAACCGTCACGCAATCATTTACACCCTTTTCCTTCATATCATTCCTCACACAATCCATCCATCGTTTCCTTGGTCTTCCTCTCCCTCTCCGTCCATCAATATTTATATTCAAGACAGTCGATTCCCTTTCAACTTTTCGTTTAGTAACTGGCGCAACTTTCAAACTTCGTCTAATATACTCATTCCTTATTTTATCCATTCTTGTCACACCACACATCCACCTCAACATTCTCATCTCCGCTACATGCAATCGTTTTTCATCCATCTTCTTCGCAGCCAAGCATTCCGATCCATGCTTGTATATTTTCCCCTTTAACTTGAGGGGCATTATGACTTGCAAATGCATCGTTTTGAAAATCAATATTTATAACAAAAATGAATGAATAAATAACTAATATTCTCAATATATTTCCTTCCAGCGTATACCGCAGTGCGAATGGCTCTGCTAGATGGTTGTGTCTCGCTTCCCGCTTAGCGTTAACTAGACTTTTACTATAGCCTTTAATCTGTGTTTGTTGTGAGGGCTATCTAGACTTTAATCACAGGTTAAATATTTAAAGATGGCGCTTATCGATTTTGACAGGCGGATTGAGTGACTGATTTTACTACCATGAATGATGCTAAAGAGAGGTTTGAAATACTACAGTTATTTTAACTCTGATCTAAACCTTATGATAACGAGAATAAAGGTCAAAATTCAACAAATTCAGCTGATCTCTCATTGTACGGGAAACTCGTACAAAGCAAGGTCAGGTTATACTGGATTTGTATAGCTTGATGTGTTGTCGTGTGTATATCGATATCAGAGGTTAAATAATAAAGAAAGAACAATGGGAAGGTGTTAAAATCCGCCATCTTTTGTGGTTTATTTAAACGTTGCTTAAAGTTAAGTGACGTTTAAACGTTAATATATGTAAGGTTAGTCGTACCTTACCTAACTTTGAGCAACGCTTCTAAATAAATCCCTTTTAAATATAAATAGGTTAATTACTTAACGATGACATCCAAAACGAAGTCTAATAGAGTGAGACAACGCTATTTGTTAAAAAAGGCGCTAGAAAGAGAGAGAAAATAGGATGTCTATCGCTAAATAATATACCTACCCCGTCTGAAAGCTAATTTGCTACCTGCTGCCAAATATCATGAACTAATGTGATTTAAACCAACAACCTGTTTTTTTTTATTTTGAACCTTATTTCAACGAGCTCAGAGCTCTAGTTACAAAAACTAACTTGAAATCAGAGTCAAATTTTAACGTAGTTGGAATAAGGTTCAATATACAAAAGCTGGCTCGGAGATTTTAGGCTTACACGTAAGTTAGAACGCGTTTTGTAATGAGACAGATAGGCTTTCAGAGTCGGGGAATGGCCTTGTATAATTGGTCGTGATTGTGTTATGAACAATGGGTAACTATTTACTACATACGTAGCTATTTAATTGACAATGTTTTATAGTGGGGTGAAGGCCGGTATGGCCGAGAAAATTGTACGGGGTATGGATGTAAGAAGTACTATATTCTATTCATTTCCAGACGAATAAATCATCGTCATTCGGTTCGGTTTACATCACTGTACACACGGCGATACATCGAGCTATAAATTTCCAGTATAACATGGCCTCGCTTTGTACAGGTTTCCCGTACAATGAGAGATCCGCATAAACTGGTTTTGTGTAACTTGATTGGTCGTCGTGCGTACTTATCCACTTCGCTAAACACTTGACTAATGTAAATCGTGCTTTAGACCTTGTACTACGGACACGTGTCAAATAATAGGCAGACAGTTTCCCGCGCAATTTTCTCAGTCATACAGCCTTAATGTGTAACAAAGGAGTTGGTTAGTAGTATTAATTGTAAGAATAATATTCGAAATATTATAAAAATATGCGTCAGGTACCTGTGATCTGTTAAAGATATATTTGTAAAGGTTTTTACTTTAGACAATTTTCCTACGACCTACCTATAACTGTTCGTGAAGTAACGAAACTGGGTGTTCCTAGCGCCCCTAAGGGTGAGATTTACATTGCTGAGTAAAGATTATACGGTTTATACAAAAATGAATCTTATCCGGATACGTATAGTGTTCATATTGCTATGAGCGAATGAGAATAATATTTTCAAGCTAATAAGAACCTTATTTCACTACGAATTATCTTGATATTTGTATGAAACGTACCTACTTTACTTTTCAAAATGTACTCGATAGTATACCGTCACAAAATGTAAGAAATATCAGACATAGTACAAAATAAAACCTCTATAAGTATAACTTTGACAGAAGAATTTAATTATACACTGTGAAAAACAATTATTTTTATGGACATGTAACTAAGGAAATGAAAACCTCATTTCTTACTGATATTGAAACAAATCTATTTCTCTTTATTCAGAATTAAAATGAATTTAATCTTTACGTGATTATAGCCCTAAGGCCAAGATCTATAAACGTAACTTAGCACGTACTTTGGCTTAACGTTATTCCTGCTACTATCCACAGCTGTCACAGGTACACACGGCGGCACGTGAAGCTGTACATTTCCAGTATAAATTGGCCTCGCTTTGTATGGATTTCCTATTCAATGAGAGACCCGTATAAAATGGTTTTGTATAGCTTGATCGGCCGTCGTGCGTACTAGAATTGCAAGCACTGTTTTAAGCTTTCACGGTTTATAACTAATCTTACACTGTCACTTACGGGATATATTCCGAGATTTTCAATTATTCTGAGCACCCGATATTTCGACGCTGTTGCAAGTAATGTCCCGTAAATCAGTGTAAGTTAAGAAGTGCAAGATAAAGACAGTAACATTTCTTAGTCAAAGTACGTACAAAGTAAAGTTCATAGATCTCGGCCTAAGAGATCAGAACAAAACAAACATATGTATTCCTGTCAGTCCCATAAGATATTTAACGAAGATATTATGTTATACTACTTTTTATTTTGTTATTTTTATTTTTGGCTAGGCACTACCTCTGAGGTACTTTTCTTACTAATAATTATGTTGGGTTTTTTTTTCTTCAATTCTGATATATTTCCGTTGGATATAATGGTGGCACTGCACTTGGCAGGTCTGGGCAAATATTCGCTTTCTACCATGAAGGCAAAGTGAACTTTATCTCAATAGGCATAAAGAAAATTTTGTTGCGATTCAATATCGCTAAAATTTTGACAAATTCGTCATCTGAAGTGCCAGTATAAGAATAGGAATCAAAACGTCGCGACATGACGTGTTAACTGCCAACCTATAGTTAGCGTGACATCTCCTTTCAAAGTTATTTTACCTCTTACACTGAAACCAACTTATCTCTACATGCGGGAAAACCGAGAACTAAAATAAATGTACCAAGTTTGACATACGGATGCAAATTTTCTTGACAAGCAGCGCCACCTTGAACTGCACACTTAAGGTGGAAGCCGCAGGGTAGCCCACGAAATACAAATTTTCTTGCGTTTTTCCAATTTGCAGGTCAGTGTCAGGTTGTATGTTGATGAAAGATGAGTCGCGCAAGTAACACGTATGTAGTTACAGAATTACAATCATTAAAATCATTACTATAACCCTCTAAGTTCATTTAACCAGATTGAATGACTGTTTCATGAAATAGTTACGATTTAAATTGACACGCTTTGTTATCATGTTTGGCTGTGAGATGTTTCCATTTCCAAAAAAAAAAGAATTTTATTTCGTCTTCTCATTTTTTACGACGTTACCACGATGAAATGTGTTAGTTTTGTACCATAATTAACTAAAATGAACTTTAATGTATATTTATACAAATTATAATATAGTCATACAATTTTTTTTTTAGTCACAAATTAATCCAAGTAGGTTTTGCCTACAATACTAAAACCTTCTTAGTTTAAAGTAAGTTTTCTCGTCAATTAATATAGAGAAGGGAGTATGGTTGCACATAAAGGAAGAGCACAATAAGTAAATAATTTGTTAAAATAATGTAAATTTTAAAACGTGTGGGTGCGGGGTTAATACGGGTTTGCGAAATGTAATAAAAGACAAATCATTTAAAAATAATAATAGGTCGTGGTGAAGATGTTAGGTGATAAAATTATGAGAAAGAAAACGTAATTACACTTTAAAAACAAGTATGAACTTAGTTACGCTAGCAACAAATAAATTAAAGTGAATAAAAAGTTAATTTGCATTTAAATGCCTAATCCATTTTACAAGGATTTTTAGCAAAATGTGACGTGTTACCACGACATAATAGGCTAATTTAAAGAACTAAATTATGTAAATATAAACATATTGCATGACTATTGTATTCTTGTTTTTATAGACAGAGCGTGAGAAACTAATTTTACTGAAACAAGTTTCACACCTGACTCACATAAAAAGGAAACTTAAACAACTCATAAATTAGGTCAATAATTTTCTAACACAAAATAAAACGGATATAAACCCGGACATTTTATCGTACCTAAGTTCAGCCTTTGGTCCTGTTTCACCAACTATAATCAAGTGCCCGTTAAGTTACTTGGCATGTAATTTGATACGAATTCTGTACCATATCTGAATTTAGTCCGTGAGTAGTGGCTATTCGAACATTGTGTAACAGGCCCTTACAGATAGATACACCGGACTAGCACTAAACTCAAGCTAAATGTAATAGCGTTTTATACGAAAATTAACCGAAATTTTATGAAGTTCACTGTGCATAATATGATCAAACGTTTTCGCGCATTATACTATATAATACTATCTGTTTTGCGCACACACTCGTGTATATAATATTTCCTACGTCCATGTCTAGCCTGATGAGATTGGCTGCCAATCCGCCATCACTGAAAACAGTCAGAAAGACTATGGTTATTATTTTCTTCTTTTTAGCGTGTCGATGGCAAAAACAATTGTGCTACCCAAAATTCTGCCACCAGGACCACGCTCACTGACCCAGTCATAAGGTCATCAAGATGCAAGTTCGAGATTTAAGTTGTCCGTGATCCTCCATCTAGAGGTGAGGTAGAGGTGGTTTTCGTTATTATTATACATAATTAGGTATTTTATTGATTGCCAGCCAGACATCTTCACCACGATTATTCTTCTTTTGTAAAATTCTCACTGCGTTGTATAAAGTATATATAAAGAGCTACGTCTATGTAAGATAGCGCTTCGTGTTACATAAGTGTGTGTCTTCGTGAGCTGTATGTGTCGTTGGCTAGTGTTAGATGTATTTGTATATAGATGACATTATTATATTGGCTGTGTTAGACTTTCTGAAGTAGAAGGCGCAATTTCACCATCTTGAATTAGTCTGGAGTTGTACAATGTTCATCTCATTGATGAGCAGAGATCGGATAAGTAAAGTATATTTGTCTAGATTTTAAGGAAGTAAATAAAATGTGGATAATACCTGCCTCTAATTTTACAGTAACGGAACTTATACTGCAGAATTTTATAGGGAAGTATTATCTATGTTACTTACTTGCTTGAAGTTCCGTAAATAAACTCTACCTTTTCTGGTCTATGGTGATTTGTTATCAGTATTGAAAATAAAAGTTTCGCGTCATGGAAACTAAAACTTTAAATTATTATGGTTTATTTAGGACTTTCAAGTGCCACGTTTTCATTACAATCAAATTAAATCATGTCAACTAATTCCATGTTATATAAAGCGAAATAAGTATTTTGCAAGTTTGCATATTTACCGAAGAAAGTCTAGTAATAAAGCTGCTCATTATTTTGCGTTGATTCCGAATTGCTTTTGTGTCCTATAAACTTTCGCAACTTTTATATTTTCAGTGGCTAAGGTGTCATGAAAGTCTAGATTATATTTACAAGAAAAGTCAAAAATGTATTGGTTTGACATAAGCTATCGAAAAGCTTATACTTGTCAGTACTGTTGAAAGTCGTTGTAGAAAGTATACGAAACACTTTGAAACCAACTATCACTTGTCTACAACTTCAGAGCTTTGAAAAACGCTACTTCAAATAGCTTATGCCACAAAAAATATAAAAGAAAAAAATATATAAAGGGTGTAAAAAGACCCTTAACGAAGCCGAAAGGCACTTGTTCTCCTCGTCATTGTGATCATTTTTTTGTTCTGGACCATACCTGGGAACCTTCTAGTTACGGAGATATTGGGGGTCAAAGTACCAATTTTTTCACAAGTTTTTTTTTAAATACTACTTTTTAAGGTTCTAACTTTACTCCAATTACCTCCATGGTCCGTTTACTGTTCAAAGCATCCATCAGCAATAAGTTTTGAGCGCATTATATTGAGTTTTAACGTAAAATGTGATTTATGACCTCAAAAAAAAAATTCGTTTCCCAGCAAAAATTTTTGCGTAAAGTTACTTAGTTTGATGTACAGAGTGCTTGGTTGACGGCTTGGTGAAGGGTCTGTTTACACCCCGTATGTATATGACATAAAAGCTTGTTTTAAAACGTTTAAATATTTTAGTTACCATACGGGTGTTTTGGTTGTTTTCGTATTATTATAACAGTACCTACCCAGGTCACAGTTTTTACTAACTCATGAAAATGGTCTATAGTGTTTAAATTATTATTATTTTGTGGGTTTCACTACTCTATGTAAGTAATTTGGCAGATAATTTCATACAAATTCCGTTAGATTTGTAATTTTATCTGGTAGATAGTGCGAGACACGGTATTTAGCTAAATAAATATACGTTAATAACAAGAAATTTAAATCATAGATCGTATGACGTGATCCTAATAAATTTTATAGATTTAAAAGAATTTTCATAAAGGAAAATTTTAAGCGCAATTGTACAGTATTGCTTGCGAAATATACGATACACTATTGGACATTGGTACTGCAATGTTAGGAAGTAAAATTGAGCATCGAAGCCGCTTCGCAAAGGTAGCTTTATTAAATTAAAAATATGTATTAAACATGTAAAATGACGTGTTTTTAAAACTAAGTGAATTATCGTGCGGTAATTTAGCGTAAAATAAAGAAATATATTACATAATTTGACTCATTTGGGCTGTTAAAGCCTAAGCTATATGTAACACTACTATTGGACTATTTAAATAAGTGTTCTT
The DNA here is from genome assembly GCA_905220335.1 of Noctua pronuba. Classification (NCBI taxonomy): domain Eukaryota; kingdom Metazoa; phylum Arthropoda; class Insecta; order Lepidoptera; family Noctuidae; genus Noctua; species Noctua pronuba. Next base: position 1,727,974 of record LR999913.1, read on the forward strand.
AGTACATTTGAATAAATCACAGATAACTGAAAAACACTGTAAACCATTTTCAATAAACTAACAAATTAATTGACAATAAATATTAATGTTTTTGTGAATAAATATTATTGTTAAATTAAATGTTATTAATTACTATTAAAGTTTAAAGTAACGAAATTATGACACTTGCCAATTTATCCTGTTTCATTCTAAAGCAAAAGTGTCGGTTATTTTCGCTTAGTTAAATTAAGCTTAATGTAAATTCACTATTTGCCCAATTTTGGAGAAATTAACTTTTGAATGCCTGTACAAAGAAGTATTATGACATGTCTCATAATGTAATAATAACTTTTTTATGATATTATTTAAGGACCAGAACAAATTAGGTTTAAAATGCTTTTTTCTTAGTTGTAACATTGCTTTGCAACTAAATATACTACGTTAAACAAATTGACGTCGCATATGGGCATTCAAAAGTCAAACAATTTTACCTAACAAGTATCCAGCCTCCGTTATTCACAAACTCTTTGAGAAGTCGTATATCTATCTCGCTCTTTCGTAATGCCAAAACAAGATAGACATACGACAGACGATGTCTCGAATCGAAGCGTTTGTGAAAAAGGGGATTGCTCTTTTCTATGACTGACCGATGCGATTTGCGTCAAGCGACAGTCGTACGTCTCTATTCCTTCGCATTGTCGCGCCGCGTGTCGGGCGTGAAGCTCGTGGCCAAGGTTAGGTATAATTTTATCTCCAAATAACAACTATTGCTTCTAAACCTACCATTTCTGATACCATAAACCTTATATTACCTTTGATTATACCAGAAACAGCTGTGATCAGTATTTTCTTGAATAAAAATGCGCAGTATCTGATCTACGCTTAAATTTCCACTGTTTTCTAAGAAAATACTGAATTATTTAGCTTTAGTATAAAAAGAATTATACTTACTGACCAGAACTAAACACATTACCCTCCTTTTGGGCTACGCCACAGTCGGCTATAAAGGAACTATCGCGTAGGTTTTCGTTGGTTTTTTCTGGTCAGTGAAAAACTTCCCTTTTATTGAGAAAAAAAACATTAGTTATTATAGTTACTAAAAATCTAACAATTTTAATTATAAAATCGTGGCTAGTGAATTTATGTATAGGAGGCTAGTGAAATGTTTTAAATACTAAAAGTACAATTTTAAAATTCTCTTGTTATTATTGATTTTCGTTAATTACTGTTTTATTTTAACACAATCTTGTGTGCTATGATTTTGGTGACGCACGCTTTTTTATATTCTTGGTACAGTTAGCTACGTAAATATGTTGATATTACCAGTCTCTTGGGCTCAGTAGATGAATTTTTTATTTATTAAATCAAACTTGTGTTAGCTATTATTGATTTTAGCTAAAATAATTATTTTGACTGGACAAAATCATTTGCTATGTACGTTTTTTGATAAAAAAAAGTTAATTTTCTTGCATACTACGGTAAAGTTAATTTCGTCACAAATAACTTATTTACCAAAGCCAACTGTACCTAAATCGGGCTGTCATTTTTATGAATTGTTTTTTACATAAAATCACTGTTAGTATTTTAAATGTACTTAAATTTTTGTTTTATTATATTTATTTAATTCTTTTGCTTTGTTATGGTGCATACTCTTATTTTTTGTTAAAATATAAATAAAATTGTAAAATCTCGTTCAAATGTTAATAAAAACTTAGTTATATTTTATTTTTCTTGTTTTTATTTAACGAACTTTTTTTTACTGGTTTGAACCAGTAACTAGCATACTTAGTAAGAAATTCGTAGTTTAAATAATTATAATAGAATTCACATGTGACTGTGTTAGTTTCGGCGTTTCTAGAGTATAAAACAAGTTTTTTTACAGTTACGTATTATAAATTATTACACAGTATAAGTGCCTTTGCCTGCCGTTTGATTTTAATATACAATTTGTTGGGTGCATTTAGCAAACAATATTTTTCATCATTTCCATCTTAATGTTCATTTTTACACAGCGATACCTTAATGAATGACTAAATAAAGGCGCACTGATGATTTTTCAACACTCGAGTAAGCACCGAGAGTTCAAATTCCATTAGAGCAATAATGCTTAAGTATTCATTTACGTGCCACTTAGTGTTAGTGAAAACTGGCATTACCGTTACAATGCTACATGTACGACATACATATTGACATTATAAAATACAGTTTATGAAAAGTTAATCGTCCATGAATGTTGTTATTGTAAATACAAACTATTTAAAATAAGGAAAGTCTTACATTTGTTTTATATCAAAGTTTCGAGGGTAGGTGTTTTTTTTTCTAGAAAATGCTTATAAGATGACATTTCACTGCAGCTGACTGTACAACTAGTATTATGAGTCTTCAGTCAATATGTATGTCAAATACTTTTGACCTCAAGGGACTATACACAGATTATTTGTGTTTTTTGTCCCATATTTCTCTATGAAGTTGCAAATTAATAGAAATAATAGTTTTGGTTCTTGTTTCTTCTTAACGTGTCGATGACAATCTATTGTGAGCAGGCCCAGAACTTAGCTACGAATTTTGAATATTTCTAATGGTTATTTCGATTTGCAATTCATTGGCTTGATTACTCTACGTCGACATTTTTTTAACGAGTCCCTTGAGATCACAATAAACAGTTCAAATAAAGATATCTTATATCAATATAAGTTGCGGTGTAGTGACCATAATAACACTTTAATGATAAGCCATCGATACCTTTTTTTAAATTACAAAGAGGCGCTTCCATAGTTAAATTATAAGTAAGTACATTACTTAAGTTATTAATGTAATGAATTGTGTTATTCAAGATACTATTATTAGGACTGGGTCTCTAGTGTTTGGGACTTTTTGTAATGGAAGTCTACATAGAATGTTATGGCATTATCAGTCAGTTTCCTCTTTAAAGTCTTTTAGAAATAATTGTATAAAAAATGTATGTGTGACCCTATGGGAAGCCAAACGTAGAATGAACGTGACATTTTCTACTCACTCTTCAAATACTCAAATAAATTTATTTCTAAACTATATTCATAAATATGTACAATGATCATTTCGTTTTGACGCTGACTGTACTATACATAATTTTAACCGACTTCCATTACATACAAAAATAACATTAATTTCTTAAATGTTAAGGTCTATTTTCCATCAGGCTTGCTGCACCGCAATAATTTTACAGGCAGTACAGTCATCAACAATTCTAAAGTTTGTAAAAATAATTAAATAATGCTTAATTATGAATAATTATGTAATTATAAGCTAACGCAAAGTGCTACGGTTGACATTTGTTATGTGGTTCTGTTCTGTAGCTGATAATGATGAAATTATTAAAGGAAAATTCCGTTTAATTATGTTGTTTTAGTGAATTTTATTCCCCTTCTGTAATTCCTTCTAAACACAGTGTGAGTGTGGTACCGTCCAGAAAATTACAAACTTGCTAGAATGCCCTTAGTGTCTATACAACTGTACTTTTAAGGACCCTAAGCCAGGTACAGATTATTTGCAGTGCAACAGGCAATGCAACATTTTCCTCAAGCCGGGAAGCATATAGCGTGCAGTTGTTTTTTTATGTATGTAAGCTATGTATAGATGGTGTAGCCCCAGTGGGCTAGCTGCCTCCTTCGTGGCTGAATGGCTTAAGGACTTTGCACATTACACAGTTTCGACTCTCCCATGTTGAAAATTCTATCGTAAGGAATACGATATAAAGCTCACATTTCAATGCTGATACATTTCAGTTCTTTTGGATTTACGCCCATTTTAAGCCAGGTCCTCCTATCGTCGCGTATTCCACAGAGTCTAAACACTAAGGTCTTCAAAGTGCGTCCTGCCTGTTATGATTTACGGGGCCCAAACGTGGAAACACGGTACCTACGGCGGTAAATTCAAGTTTGCTCAGCGAGCTATGAAACGGGCTATGCTTGGAGTCTCATTGAGGGATCGTATCCGGAACGAGGTGATCCGAAGGAGGACCAGAGTTGTCAACATAGCTCACAGAATAAGTGAGCTGAAGTGGCAATGGGCTGGTCATATTAGCTGTAGAACTGATGACCGTTGGGGTAGACGTATTCTTGAGTGGACTGGAGTGGAGACCACGAATCGGCAAACGTAAGGTGGGACGCCCCCAGGCTCGGTGGTGCGACGATCTTCGCAGGATGGCTGTTAGCAGCTGAATAAGAGTTGCTGAGAATCGAGTTGAGTGGCGTGCGATTGAGGAGGCCTATGTCCAGCAGTGGACTGCTGTAGGCTAATGATGAACCAACATGCATTTTTTTTAAACACAGTTTAATAGACACGTACATACTCATCATCGCAAACTCCAACCATATCATCATCTCGTCATATCACCGCGGGGTAGTACGTGATCCGGCAATAATGCCTCGAAATACGGTCTCCGTCAGGATGAACGGTCACTCGGCGTATTGAACTTTGAATTTATGCCTAACAATTGCTTCCCTATTGCTTCTATTTGCTTCCTATTCTCAAACAATTGCTTCCATCGTATTCTAGAAGAAAAAAAACATTTTAAGAGTGACCGTTCATTCTGATGTCAGGACGGCCGGTCACCGAGTGTAGTGTCCTTGTTAAGTAGAATTATTGAAATTCACGGTGGCCATTAATTACTTCCCGTTTGCTCATCTCAATGTTTTACAACGATAATACTGTAACTATCACGGCAATAAAGATATCGACGAAAGTGTTGTATAACAATATTTTTAGTGCCTGACAAAAAATAAAGGCAAAACTCGAGAAAAAAAATCCCATTAGTTCTACCGTAGAACTAGTGGGAACAAACGTTATTTAACATTGCAGTTACGCTTGATTAGGCGATAAATCTATGGTATTGTACCGGTGGCCTACAGCTAAGTATTATGTAAAATAATATAAATAATCGACACAATTTTTAAGTTCAATGAGGAACTTTATATAAAAAAATTTCACTCTGTTGTCGGTATATCTAAAACACGATAAACGAAATATTTTTTTTATAAAATGACTTGTGTCAATGCGAATGTAACATATATCATTAGCTTCTTGACCTTCCTCTAATTTTCTGTAAGAATCTTCAACATATTTAGCAGTAGAATCCCATTTAGTGAAAGCCTTTACTGCTGCTCCAATTAACGCAGAGGAATCGTCTAAGTTAATTTCATCAGGAACGGGATTACATTTTCTCCAAGCCTGTAGCCATTGATGTATTGTATCCATTGTCTGGCTTTCGGATATCATCTGAGAGACTGGGACAGAGCTATAGTTTTCCTGAGTTTTCATCATTAACACATATAAAAATAAATGTTTAGTCCCTAACATCTTGTTGTTTGGACCTAATTCCTTGAAGATACTACCAGTAGCATCAACACTGAGAACTAGTCTGTCAGATTTTTTAATTATTATTTTTTATTTTTTGTCAGGCACTAAAAATATTGTTATACAACACTTTCGTCGATATCTTTATTGCCGTGATAGTTACAGTATTATCGTTGCAAAACATTGAGATGAGCAAACGGGAAGTAATTAATGGCCACCGTGAATTTCAATAATTCTACTTAAAAAGGACACTACACTCGGTGACCGGCCGTCCTGACATCAGAATGAACGGTCACTCTTAAAATGTTTTTTTTCTTCTAGAATACGATGGAAGCAATTGTTTGAGAATAGGAAGCAAATAGAAGCAATAGGGAAGCAATTGTTAGGCATAAATTCAAAGTTAAATACGCCGAGTGACCGTTCATCCTGACGGAGAAGTATATTGTCTTGAAGAAATATTTTAAAAAGCAAGTTTAAAATTTTACTTTTCTAAGCAAGCTACCCACTTAAGAAAAAAAAGAATAAAAAGACCCTAAGATAACAAAACCAGTGAAATTGTAATTTTCCCCTTCCATCGCTAACTTTTCTTTATTGGTCTAATCTATTAGTTCTCACCGTTTCCTTACATGTAATTTTCAGTAACCTATCCAGAAACCATGCCTGTGATGACCCGTAAGGCTACTGCTCAGGACATGGAGCTAAAATTAAGAACGGCACTCCATGAACTTAAAGAATCTAACCTCCAAGTCCAACAACTGCTACAGGAGAGAGAAGAGAGTGAGGTGGAAGTCAATAAAGTAAATGGCAAAAATTCGAGCTTAAAACGGGAGCTAGTACACCTTCATCAGCAATGCTTGGACGTTGTTGATCAACGGGATCAACTGAAGGTTGTCACGGATGATTTCAGTAATTGTAGTAATCTTTATGAGGTGGCTTTATAAAGGGTGTAAAAAGACCCTTAACGAAGCCGAAAGGCACTTTTTCTCCCCGTCATTGCGATCATTTTTTTGTTCTACACCATACCTGGGAACCTTCTAGTTTCGGAGATATTGGGGGTCAAAGTTCCAACTTTTTCACAAGTTTTTTTTTAAATACATGTTTCTAATGTAAGATTTTTACTTTAAACACCTTCACGACTCTCGGACTATTCAATCCATCCATCAGCACAATGTTTTGAGTACGTTACATTGAGTTTTACAATAAAACGTGATTTTTCATCCTAAAAAAAAAAGTCGTTTCCCAGCAATATTTTTTGCGTAAAGTTACTTAGTTTGATGTACAGAATGCCTGGTTGACGGCTTGGTGAAGGGTCTGTTTACACCCCGTATAAAATTAGGGACCTACAAGATGAATCAATTCATGCCAATAGTGCTATCTTAAAGTTACAGATCCTTAATACTCTGAAGTCTGAAGCTTTTACGCGTAACTCGACAAAAAACTTCTGTACTTATCCTATATCATATATGTAAAGAGTTCAAATAAAAATGTAATATATCGGAGGTGTTAAAATTTTTTGAGCTGGGTTCTCTCACATATTCCGCTAATTTCCAGAACGGTATAATCAACCGAAAAATAAAGCTAAAATGTAAGCAGTATGTTACGGTTCACAATCTTTCGACAGTTTACAATCTCGCGAGATAGATTATAATCTAACGGTATTTACAATTTTACGGTGACATATAGTTAATTTACTCTACTTAATAAATAAATGTTTTAAATTTGAAAAGCAAGATTAAATAGTTAAGCAAATTTTAAATTAAACAAAAGTTGGAAGCAGGCGGCACCCATTTGAATATAAAATTATGAAAATGGAATGGGCCCGCCTACTTCCAACTTTTTTTTCTGTATGTGTTTTGTGTTAATAAATAAATAACATTTTATGTATAACAAACTAGAAAAGTTACCTTTTTTATTCAAAGCCACCTATGATACTGGGTATGCTGCTTACTTCATTCAACATAAAGCTTGCTTTTGGCTTCAGAAACAAAAAATATAAAAAAATATACAGAAATAAATCATTAACCAACCGAATTTTCATTTCGCGCCATGTCATGCAAAACTTTTTTATCACGTTCTATTGTTTTTGTTTTTGACTCCTGACAGTGAAGTTCACTTGGAGCAATAAGTATTCTACTCTTTGACTTGGAGTATCTCAGAGGATTTCGTGGATTTAAGTACTAGGAAAAATTATTGTTTTCGGTTGTAAAAATACTTAAATGAGTGGTACCGCCAAAGTGTCTTTGGGAACTACAGTTCCCGCCACTTTTTTGCCTAAAAGTGCCCATGGGAACTTAGGTGGCCAAGCGGACAAGATTTAAAGTTGGCGCCGAATTATACCTCTCCAAAGAATAAATAATAACAATAAGGGAGGTTATGTCTCTATGGAAAACAAGCAACATTTTAAGTTCGCTAGAGTATTAATGCTCTGTGCTCTTAACTCAACAATTCTGCGTAAAAGGTAGCGCGGTGAAACTTTCTTTTCGTTCGGAAACAAAAACTACAATTTTAGCGCTGAAATTTAATTATAAATAAAATGTTTTTATTGAGTTTATCCCTATTTTTTTCATATAAGAATCCTCATTGGTGAACATTATTTTTATTATAATGAACATAAACTATAAAAAAATAAATCCACTTGAATAAATATCAATTTAGTGGTGACGTTTCATTTCATTACAGAACGAAAACATCCAATGATTTGGCAAGTTAGTGTTGCAGGAAAGTGATGCTATCACTTTCTTTTTATCAAAAGTAAACAATAAACCGCTTCTAAATAAACAAAATAAAGACTTTTACACGAATTTATCACTATCAAATGTATTTAGTACGATAAAAAATTCTCCAAAAGTTGTGAACGTGAAAAACGGTGAGTGTTTTTAAAAGTTAGCGCTTGTCCGCTCGAGCCGATTTCGATGCACCAAAACCTTGTTTGTGTTGTATATTGTCATGTTTTAGTGTTATATAAGTTATCATGTTGTTGCTAAGAGTATTTAATACGTATATAAGTGTAATTAAGCATCCTACTTATGCGGCAGGTGAATGACCCAAACGTTTTTGCTTGTTTGCTCCATTTGTCGTATTTTTAGACACGTATTAATAATGTTCTGTTATTAATCTAACAAATAGTGTCAATTGAGACCACGTTTTCTAACGTTTTATGAATGAAAATGCTTAAAACTTCGATGAAATCGTGACTGTATGTCTTTATGCTGCACAACGCATTATTCATGCGAATAAATAAAGGCTTTATTGTGTATCTTCATACTTGATGTCACAGAGGGCATCTGCTATCGAGACTGGCTTATCAAAACCACTTGTTTCACTACATAAAACCAGTCTATAAATAGTACTTACCATTTTGTTTCTTACTGCTTATTATAACCTGCTTGCTTACTAAAAACCGTGTATTTTTCTGTCTTTGCTAAAAAAAGGGTTGATAAAACATAAAGTATTTATTTTCAAGTAGTTAAAATGACCCAAAACCTTTAAAAATACATGATAGATTTCCGGCACTCGATCATCAGCCTTATATCTTTTGATACATTGTTAAGTTTCTGACTTATAATGATTTAAAATGGCCCTAAAGTTTACAAAAAATAGAATCCTCAGTTACGGTCACTGTTTCTAATTATAACATAATGAAGATATTGCCAAAACCTTCATCACCTTCTTCTGGTGTACTCCTACAGCGTGCTAATTTTAAAATCTAAACAAACAAATGCAAGTCATTTCCCTCTGTTGACTTACTTGCTCTTTCAAATACTCTTTGTCTATTCACTTGACACATTCATTAGCATGCAATCTATGTACTAATCACAAACTTCAATCAACATTAGTAACCTCATTATAAATGTAAATGTGATTTTCTCTTATAACACTGATGAAAGTAATTATTTCCATTTCTCTTTTTAGTACTAGGCATAGTCTTCAATAACATTTTTATTTTACCACTAGTTTATGCCCATGGCTTCATCCGCATGGACTTCAGTTTGGTAATTGTCCTGTGGGATCGTACTAGGATAAAAAATATCCTATGTGTGAAAGAATAACAAATATCAGTCAGAAACATTTGCTCTAGAATTAACATAACACCACACCTGTAACCCTGGAGGGTTAGGCAGAGGTGTACCAAATAGTACACCCACATTTCCCCAGTTATATTTCAAAGTCCCATGTTATAGGAGGCAAGCCTGTTGCCAACAACCAGGCACAATTCCAGGCTCCTTGGCGGCTACTGAGAAATACCTGATCAAAGAAAGCCAAAACACTTTGCCTGACCAGGAATGAAACCAACATCACTAGACCAACGACACAGGCAAAACTGCTCTAGCCTTACTCTTAATAACAAAGATGAGCACTAAGCAAAGATTTTTGAAAATGAATCCCCTAAATGAGGAATAAAATGAATAGAAGTCTATTTTACTACTAGGAATTCCTGATAGACAAAGAAAATGGCAATCCCATTCCTGAAACATTTAACAAGACATTTTCCATATTGTAAGTTATGTACTAAAACTATGGAAGCCATTTTGGTTAGTAACCCTAGCCAATGGACGTCATGCATTACATATTTGCACCCAAGTCATTATTTTCCCCATACTCAATTTAAAATTACCGTAGCGACTGCATCAATAGGTCGTAAAAGCACATGTTTATGAGCGTACATTTAAGCATGTATTGTCTGTGATATCTTTAAATGGTTATTATTGCGTTGTTGCTTAACGTTTTGTAACAGAAATGTTTTAATAGTGTATTGGAATAGATGGGTTTGGTATACAAGGCAGCTGAAGGTCTGTAAATTCTTTTTTTTTAAATCTTCTGCTATATTTGCATTTCTGGGAGTTTGTGGCTAAATAATAACAATCGCTTTGATAAATTTTCTGGCTAACCCGTGCTTGCCTAGGTTGCTCTGTGGTTGGGTGACCACCCATTACATATCAAGTTTCTTCTGTGCCTCGGAAATAGCGTAAAGCCGTTTGTCGGCTGTCGATTGTAGATCTTTGACAGTCATTACAGGATTAGTGGCCTGAAAGTCTGACAACCAGTCTTACCAAGGGGTATCGTATCACCTAGTACTAACCGGGTTGTGGAGGTCAGATAAGCAGTCGCTCCATGTAAAATACTGGCATTCTGATGCATCTGGTTAGACTGGAAGCCAACCCCAACACAGCTGGGATAAGGCTAGTCAGATAATGACGGCCGAGAATGAGCAGTGGGCCAAAACAAGTCACAATCCTAAGTATTTTATGTTTCTATTATAACTTACAACAGAATTTAAGCATTTAGGTAGCGTAAATCCACCCAACACATTTTTTTACTTCTTCACAATCATTATTCCTTATAGAATATCTCTTTGTATAATAAGCCTTCTGTTTACTAAGAAATCTGAGGAGCCTTATAAATATGGATGACACAAAAATATAGGCTTTTATTGTTATGAAACTTAAAACAGATGTGGATTGTCGAAAGGTATAATTAGCACTTCAAACACTAATTTATTAATGTAATGTGTGAACCTCATGATCTTTTAATTTTTTCTTTATATTCTATACACAAGCCTCATATTCATCTCATAATTAATGCATTTAAATTTCAATTAAGATATCAAACTTGTCAAGCAACATTTTAAATATAGAATTAATAAAACATCTGTTGAATTTAAAATTGGAATTAGAATTTTATTATCAGTTATCCAATAGAGATTGGTCTGACAAGATGCAGATTAGATTAAAACCTCATTTGACCAGATGGGCAGCTAGACAAAGTAATGAATAATAAACTTTTTTTATGGGTTATTAGGCTATTTTTAATTTTGTATGAAAAGTTGTGCAATAGTAATGCAAGGCAAGTGAAAGTGATTTTTAAGTTAAAGGTTTGTGAGAGTCTACAAGTGAAATTACAAGTGCGAATAGGGAATTTCATAGAGAATGTTCTTATCCTTTCAACTCAAATGAAGCAACATAAACTACGGTCCATTCCAAAAGTAAAGTATGTGATGAAAAGGTAAACAAATTAATCAGAAAATGGACCTGTGGATGCTAATTCGTAGTACCTACCACTTGCAAATTGAGGTGCCCCAATTTGTTTTGTTTTTTTAATATTTGTACTGGAAATTCCACTGCAAATCATTTGAAAGATGTATTTCATTTGTTGCTGAATATGTTTACACTTTCACCAGATAAAGATTTAAGAAAATGAGTGTAGTAAGTAGTGACTTTTCTATGATATAAAAAAATATGAGCCGGTATTGTTCCACTGCAAGGGCCTTTTCTTTCCTTTTACCACTCAACTCGATCCTGAGCCAATACAGACCAGTCTCGTCTATACAAGGTGTAACATTATAAACGCAAGACCTACCGTGTGCTCTGTATAGGAACTGACGCGATCAGATGATCAACATGTATGCTAAAACTAAAAAAAATGTTATGAATTTCCAAAAGTCATAGTGAAAAAGTTGTTCAGTATCATGATCTCCACATGAGAGGTATTTTTATTTATTATTTATTCATTTAAAATAGGTACGCCAACAGTACATACATTTAACAATAAAGTATACAGGTAAGGGTTCTTATGTAGGTACCAATTACAGGTGTACACAACATTCTCTTAAGTACAATACAGCTATATCAACGTAAAGTTATAGAAATAAAATGCAACATAAAATATAAAACAAAACATCTTTGACTTAAAATAAAGAAGAGATCCAATAAGTAACTTAAACTAATAACTAATAAGGTCTTGTATTCATTATGTTACACCCTGTATATTCAAGCGGTCAAGTTAGTCCCTTCATCTACGCTAAGATCGTTGAACGATTTCATAGTGCGTAGTCTAGACTAATATTATAAAGAGGCTTGTATGTTTGGATAGAAACTGAAAATATTGAAACTGCTGATCCGATTCTGAAAATTGTTTCACTAATGTGAAGCTACATAATCCCTGAGTGTCATAGGCTATAGTTAAAACCTTCCAGTGGTATAATTTCCAAACAAAATGGTATCAAAGCTGCCTGCAAAAGCTAATAGAAATAGAAGATTGTTTAGTATCCAGGTAAAACATGCTTATGTATAATCTGGCCCTACCATGCCTGCTAAGGTACAATATACACAGGAGATGTTTAAAGTAAGACTGCTATTACAGTTTAATTCTTACATTAATTTCATTCTTTCTCTCAGTTCGCACAATGTCGAATGCCTCAGTGAGCATAAAGATCCGGAGTGGTCTGACCTCTTCGGACCCAGAGCAGCAGCCGGTGCTGATCGTGGGGCAGGCTGCCCACCTCAGTGCCTTGAGCTGGGATGATGTGCGGTGCAAGCTGGAGCCCAGAGTTAGTGAGGAGGTAAGGACATTTTTTTTTTGCGTGTCTCTTTATAGTACATTTTTTTTAACACTTCTTGCATAGCTGTTTTATTTTAACTGAGCCAAAATTGAGATGTGTTGCTCTCCAGAGTAACTAAAAAGTTACTAAAAGTTATGAAAATAAGTTTCTGAAAAATCAATAAAGGATAAAAAAAATACTATTTTTATTTGAACTATTTGAGCATAAAAATGTGCTCTTGACCTATGTACACAACGTACTTAAATGGTAGCATTTACTTTTCTCCCGAACGTAGCATTTAATTGCACCATCAACTCAGAGTTTCACAAATAACACATTGCAGGAGATAAACATAGATTTTTTTTTAACATCTCCCTTATCAACCATCTCGCCCTTAGGCATGGCGCCGCGGTCAACAATGCGTGACATCATCCCCCGGCGACTCCTGCGAGCTGTGGCCCCGCGCCGTGTCCCTGGCGTCGTTGCCAGCTCGCCGCTCCCGCCACGCTGCCCCGGCCAGAGGCTATGCCCTCGCCAAGATCGTGAGGGCAACACAGCGGTCCACCGATGAGACTATTGTGGTAAGATCCCTATACTGGTGTGACATAGCGTCGTGTGGTAAGGATCCTATGCTGTTCGACACGCTGCGTCAGCTAGAAGCCATGCCCTCGCCAAGATCGTGCGGTTCACTCGACGGTTTACTGTTGAGACCATTGTGGTAAGAATGCTTAAAAAAAACAGACAAATGGCACAGTAGCAGCATAAAACAAAAATTTAAACTAAAAATTAATTTTAATTAAATTTAAAATAAAACTGAAATTACAAAATATAACCTTCAAGAACGCTGCCCAGTATTTATAGAGAAATAAGTGACGGAACAAAAAGCCCAGCATGAATTAGTTAAGTTTTTCAAAACAGATATTCCATATTCCGATTTAGTAAGCCTCTTTTGACCGTTAATATGCATCACCAAATCCCTGCAAAACTAACTCAAGACTCCTTTCCTCCAACAGTTGGTATGCCGCAAACGCGACGCCCTAGCCAGCACAGTCAGCATCGCCCGCTCGTTCCCGCTGTTCCAAGCTCGCTCCGCCGCCACTCCGCTCAGCACAGCTCCCGTTTCGCAAAGCACTCGAGTCGTGGTCATCGAGATACATCTGCTTAAGGAGGACAAGCAGGGTGAGTGTCATGTTACAAGCTCGCTTCGCTCAGGTCAGCACTGCTGCCGCTCTACTTCATTATTGTTAAGAAACTTTTGAACGCCAGAGCATAAACGCACGCGCGTGCCCTCCACGCCAAGCCATAGTTTCACCTACCATTTTGTCACATATTTGTGTTGTTTGGCGTACAGGGCACACGCTTGCTTGTCACGTATATGTGACAATAGCACTTTATGTCAAACTAGCTGTTCCATGCGACCTTCGTCCGCGTAAAATTATAAAAAAATCAATTTTCCCCGTTTTTGCAACATTTTTCATTGCTGCTCCGCTCCTATTAGTTGTAGCGTGATGTTTTATAGCCTATAGCCTTCCTCGATAAATGGGCAATCCAACACTAAAAGATTTATTCAATTCGAACCAGTAATTCCTGAGATTAGCACATTCAACCAAACAAACTCTTCAGCTTTATAATATTAGTATAGATAAAAAGCACAGAAGGCTCTCGGTTTGTAATGGACCGTCACCAATCCACATCTTCATCAATCCAGATGCTACTAGTTTCTTATAAATAGCCGTCTTTCAGACGGCGACGCAGAGGAAGAAGGTATTGGTACCCTAGACCCCGCGTTATGTGATAACACGTTATCGGCCGAAGAGGTCCAGACCCTGCAGGACGCGGCCGACGCGACCAGACTCGCTGCTAGGATCACTGACACACCAGCTAATCTGATGAATGTGGATAATTTTATCGATGTGAGTATTTATTTGTATAGATATTAGAGTTGAATTTGAAATGCAACTTAACCCTTTATAAGGCAGAGAAAACCGGAAGTGGTAGGAAAACGAAATTAATGTATGTTAATAAGGATGTTTTTATATGATTTTTAAGATAAAAAAAAGAAAAACCATACCTACTTATTTTTTTTTTTTTCTTTTTTTAAATCGCCGGAAAATATGTGGAAAATTTGATAACAGTATATGTCCCACTGTCCATATTTCTGTATAAAAAATATTTTTGTTGGTGGCACGTTTATTGCCTCTACCTTAAAAAATACTTGACTATATGACGATACGGTGACTTTAAATATGTATGATCAAGTTTTTTTGGTCATTTATTAACTATGATAATGCTCTCACTGCTGGTACAAAGGACTCTTGTCTGGTACATAGGGTCTTGGCCTTAATCCACCAGGCTGGCCCTATGCGGATTCTTGGAAAACACATGTCATTGAATTTCATTCTTTATGATGTTTATCCCCAAACAAGCTCAAACATGGCGGCGAACATGGCCAGATATTGCATAGGATAGAGAGGTTTGGTAGGAGAAAGGGGCGGTCTTTGCCCAGCAGTGGGACACTCCAATAGGTAACAAAAAAAAAGATTTATGTCTTTAGCGCTTTGATTTGACGACCGACGACTTGGATGTGTACCGTCAGGGCTGGTTCGAAGTGGCGCAAGAAAAGAGTTCGTGGAAGAAGATGGGGCAGGCCTTTGCCCAGCAGTGGGACAGTATAGGCTAAATAGAATAAAAATGATAGCGTTAGAAAGAAAACAAACAAACCCGGCTGCCGTAGGTGTTTAGCCACACATTTTATTTTTTGAACCACAGGAAGCATGCAAAGTAGCAAAAGAGCTGGACATCCCCGAGCCCACCATCATCCGTGGCGCGGAGCTGCTGTCGCGCGGCATGGGCGGCCTGTACGGCGTGGGCCGCGCGGCCGTCTGCCCGCCCGCGCTCGTGGCGCTGTCCTACCGCGCGCCCGGCGCCGCCGACAGCGTGGCGTGGGTCGGGAAGGGGATCGTGTACGACACCGGCGGACTCAGTATTAAGGCAAGGGTGAGTTTGTGGCTGATGGTTCATGCTTTTTCTGCTGTTTTTCATGGGTTTGGGGTCATTTGGCGGGATTCTCTAAAAAATAGGATTATGGGTTATCATTTTCTGGTTTCGGGACAGCTATGAAAAAATTGGGAATGGAACAAAACTACATTTGTTATTGAAGGTCTAGAAAAACGGTGACATTTGAACCTTTCGAATGCGACAAATCTTTACGGACTAGAAAGTTTAAAAAATATACCGGTGCTTACTTGAAAAAAAAAACCGGCCAAGTGCGAGTTGGACTCGCGCACCGAGTGTTCTGTATAAACTTGTAGGTATTTCGTTATCAAACTACATATTTACGATTTTAAATTGTTTCCTTTACATGTGCTGTGTTAAGTTAACGAATACTACCCTATAGGTTTTGACTCCCTTATAAAATCGCAAAATATGCGACATAAACGGTCATATATTTTGACCACGTTGACTTACAAGTTTTATTTTTTCAGTGCTCCAAGGAGTAACAGACCTGAGTATTTGATATTAATTTCAGCTCGATGCCTATACACTTTCCTTTGAAAAAAATCTTAACAAACGGACAACAAAGTGATCCTATAAGGGTTCCGTTTTTGCCGATTGAGATACGGAACCCTGAAAACCGGGTTCCCAACTTTGAGGAAATCAGCAAGTTACATACTCATATCGTCCTGTGGGTTTGTCTGAATCATCTGAATACAATTTTATCGTTGCCTACATTCTGTGTACTCTTTTCTAACTCACAACTATTGAAACATGATGATGCCATCTAGCCGATTTCAGCCACAGCGATTGCATTCGATGGCTTTCTAGGGAGGTTGTCGAGAGCTTTGGTGTGCTGCTCTACCATGTGCTCTCAAGTGGCTAGCATACCCAACTTTGGCCGAAAAACTCCGAGCACAAAGCGGACATGTCAGAACACCATTGACGACATTGTAGGGTATAGCTGCAGGTGGCCTAATTTTAAGGTTATAAAGGGTGTAAAAAGACCTTAACGAAGCCGAAAGGCACTTGTTTTCCCCGTCATTGCAATCATATTTTTGTTCTGAACCATACCTGGGAACCTTCTAGTTACCGAGATATTGGAGGTCAAAGTTCCAATTTTTTCTCAAGTTTTTTTTTTAAATACTTTTTTGTAAGGTTGTAACTTTACTTTAATTACCTCCATGACTCGTTTATTATCCAAAGCATCCATCAGCACTAAGTTTTGAGTGCGTTAAAATGAGTTTTACCGTAAAACGTGATTTTTCACCCAAAAATAAAAGTCGTTTCCCCGCAATAATTTTTGCGTAAAGTTACTTAGTTTGATGTACAGAATGCTTGGTTGACGGCTTCGTGAAGGGTCTGTTTACACCTTGTATATCTCTTAAACATATCATACTAATCAGGATACATTTTATCATCATGGTTTTCATCTGCTTGGAATTGGACTGGATTAAATTGGAACTAAATTTAACAATTGTGAGTGTTTTGTCTTTGTTTTGTATATAACCGCATTGTAATGTTGGACTGCCTCGTTGGGCTAGTGGTCGCAAGCGCGACTGCTGAGCATGAGGTCCTGGGGTCTTTCCCGGGTGGGGTAAAGTGTTATTGGGTTTTTCCATCAGGAAATTCATTGTTGAGTAGCTGCCACGGATTCTGGATATGTGCCCGGTTGATTGCACTAGGGTTGGGACACATGGGACTTAAACAACTGGCGAAATGTGGGTTGTACTATTTAGGTACACCTCAACCCAGCTCTTCGGGGATTACAGGGGTGATGTTGTGTTAATGATCGTCCGTCTCCCCAGGCCTCCATGGTAGGCATGAAGGGCGACTGCGGTGGTGCGGCCGCTGTGCTGGCTGCGTTCGCGCTCGCCGTCAAGTCCAAACCGACCATCAACCTGCATGCTGTGCTGTGCCTCGCTGAAAACGCGGTGGGACCACTAGCTACCAGGTAAACTTGAATATACTCGCCATTCTCTTGCCCATGCCTTGGAACATGAGACCCGGATTTCGATTCCCGGGGCGGGCAAATTGTTATTGGATTTTCCATCAGGAATTTCTCAGTAGCAGCCACGGAGTCTGGATTTGTGCCCGGTTGATGGCTAACCCGCCCCCTATTACATGGGACTTGTACATAGCTGGCGAAATGTGGGTGTACTATTAGGTACACCTCTGCCTAACCCTTCGGGGATTGCAGGCGTGATGTTATGTTCTCTTGCCCTTATCCAAATTTATTTGAAATGAAGCATGGAAAAGTTTGATGTCTTGTTGTTAGAACGCAGTCGAACTAGGACACCAGGTTAGGATGAAGAATTAATGTAATGTTTATTTCTATTTCCAGACCTGATGACATCCACACTCTGTATTCAGGTCGCACTGTTGAAATCAACAACACGGATGCTGAAGGTAACAATAAATCTATAGTAATATCATAAAGAGGTAAAATTAGTTAGTATGTAGGAGCTAATCTGAGGAATAAATAATCCGATTCTGAAAATTCTTTCACTAATGGTTAGCTACATTACCCTCGAGTGTCATAGGCATACATTTAAAACGTTCCCGTGGTTAAATTTCCGTACAAAACGGAAACGAAGCCGTGAGCAAAAGCCTAGTATTTGATAAATCACAAGTAAGATTTTTCAAACACAATAAAAAAATAAAACAAAAATTGTAAAACTAACAGATGAAACAAGGGACTAACTTGTTGTTTATACTTATGTGTTAAAAAAATATAATTTATTTATTACTATAGGTTCTCCAACAGCTTGTGTGTCCAACATATCTTAAGCATAGGTTTTAGTCTTGGACTTACACAGTCGCCAATTACAGGTTAACCAGAATTCACAAAAATAAGTGATAACTAAGAAAATACCAAAAATTAAACAATAATCTACTTTATTTGTTGTTCCAGGTCGTCTGGTCCTCAGTGACGGCGTCGTGTACGCGTCCAGGGATCTGAAGGCTGATACTATTGTAGATGTCGCCACTTTGACCGGCGCACAGGTATGTTAGGTATATTATACGAGATACTGGACTGACTTTAGGGAATACTTCAAATTTCTGTTGTATTTCGTACTAGTAAGGTTTTTTGTGTCAATTATTGTCTTCAATGTTTTTAGTCAATCTTCTCTTAATGAAAAATAATGGCTTTGGTAACAAAAAAGCAAATTGGGTTGGGGCTCGAAAAGAACTTCGTAAGAAAATGAGAAATTCTTTCTTTATCGTGTGGTTAGTGCCTAACCTGGTGACAGAGTTTTTCTGCCGCCCATAGGCCTTGGCTTGACATGTCATCGAGAAATATCTCTCAGGCATGCTGGTTTCCTCACGATGTTTTCCTTCACCGAAGCAAGTGATAATTATAAAATACGCACATTAATCCGAAAAATCAGAGGTTGACCTTGAGTTCGAACTCGTGTCCTGGCAGATGGCGTATGACTTGGAAGTCTGACGGTCACACCACTAGGCTATCACTCCTATAAAATGAGCAATGATTAGGTATGATAATTTCTATTTCTAGTCCTTGACTGTAGTTATCTACGAGAACCATGTAAAGTATTTTTTTCGCGATCGGTTAAAATTTTTACAAAACATAAAATTATTCTTTAATTTTTCGTTTAATTGTCAGGGTACAGCAACCGGCAAGTACCACGCCGCCATCGTGTCGAACAGCAGTCGGCTGGAGGCGCTGTGCGTGTCGGCCGGCCTGCGCTCGGGCGACCTGACGCACCCGCTGCCCTTCGCGCCCGAGCTGCACTTCACAGAGTTCACCAGCTGCGTCGCCGACATGAAGAACAGTGTTGCTGTACGTACTTATAGCTAGAAATACCACTTTTAACTGCCTCATTGGTCGCAAATGTAACTGAGTTCGATTCTCAGATCAGGCAATATTGTTGAGTTTTTCCTTAGGAATTTCTCAGTAACCGCCACAAAGTCTGGATTTTCTGCCTGTTTAATGGCAAAAGGTTCGCTCCCCTATAATGGGATTTAGATTATCATCTGCCAACTGCTTAACCTTTTCTCAGGTATGTTCGGATAGGCTTCCAGCCTAACTGGTCTCGGCGGAATACCAGGTTTGTACATTGAGCCACTGCCTGTCTGACAAGCACTACCCATTTACTGGTTTTTCACACTTTCCGAGCTTCTCAATACCACTAACGATTGTTGTAATGTGTTTTATTTTGTTCATGCTATGTAACGGCACTTGTATCTGAATGTTCCAGGACCGCAACAACGCGCAGTCGTCGTGCGCGGGCCTGTTCATCCTGTCGCACCTCGGGTTCGACTTCCCCGGCAACTGGCTGCACGTCGACATGGCTGCGCCCGCACACTGCGTGAGTATAGTTTAATAATATGATCTCTATTGGGTTTTTCCATCAAGAACTTCTCAGGAGCAGTCACGGAGTTTGGATTTGTGCCCGGTTGATGGCAATAGGTTCGCCCTCTATCACATAGGACTTAAACATAACTGGTGAAATGTGGGTGTAGTATTAGGAACACCTCTGTTTAAACCTTTGAGGATTACAGGCGTGATGTTGTTATGACCTCCATTCACTATTTATGGTAGGACTAATTATTGATTATTTTCCCGTAAGTCAAAGAGTTTCACAAATATGAATATGCACTGCTGTCGAGAACTCTTTTTCTATTACTTATGGCAACGACTAGAGCGGTGGGCTGAACACTCCCTGAATGGCTGGTCAATAGTCGCATTCGCTTGTAGCACTTTTATTTTTTGAGTGTGGTCACAATTCACGCATGGGAGGAAACATTGTTTCCTCCTGTGAGAGAGATAGTTTCCATCTGGCCTCGCTGAGCTCGTGAGCACGGCAGCACGTGGGCTCTGTGCCGCCGCCTGAGGGACACTCGGTGCGCGCACAGGGCCCCCGGCCGCCCCTCACGCCGCTCGTCCACCAAATACAGCCAAACTACAAACTCACTGCTTGTTGGTTTCTTGTTGACAACTCTACTCACATATGCAAATATATGCAAATCGTCGGCGATAGGATTGGTACGTTATGTTTTTGAACCTTTGTAATTCATAATTATGCTTTACTGCTACCCCCAGGGCGAGCGCGCGACAGGTTACGGCGTGGCGCTGCTGTGCGTGCTGTTCGGTGCGCACACGCAGTCCCGCCTGCTGCGCGGCCTGGCGCCCGCCAGCGCACTCTGATGTACTACTCAACCTGCACACACCGCACACTATAAGGTTATGCTTCATTAAAAAAGGACGTCTTCCTGTTATAAGATTTAAAATAATCCAAAAAGTTTCTATGTACAGAGTTAATTTTCAATAACCAGCGAATTTTTAAATTTAAAAGCCCTCTACTGGAACCGTAATTGATTGATTAAATTGCCTGCAATTTGTGTGAATGCATACAGATGTAATTCAACATGCAAACACCCTGAAACGTATTGTTAATTTAGTTTTGCGATAATCAATAATCGTTATCTTTTCAAAACAGATAAAACCCAGCATCCACTAAAGCGGAGGTGAAGAAATGCACGTCGTCAGAGTTTGCAGACATTCGACATACTGATCTGTAATTGAAAAATCATTTAACATCTAAAAACTGGTGTTGCAACGGAACACTATACCCCTCTCAGTGGATGTCCAGCCTTATACAATAGCCTTGAATCTTTACCTACAATAGTAAATCGCTAGACACATGAATTTCGAATCTTATGGCTTCTAAACGACTTGATAAATAAATCCTAAACTAGACAGAAATAACAACAGCAAATCAACTCGCTCAACATCAAATATCGGCTGTGGAAATTAGAAATGCTAAGAGACATTGAGCGCACGATTGGGAACGTCCGAGTTAGCGCTGAAAGTGGAAAATCCCATCATCATCATATCAGTCCTGAATCATCCACTGCTGGATATAGGCCTCCCCTTATTTCTGCCACACTTCCCGGTTCTATGCGTCCCTTATCCAGGTGTTTTCCACGACTTTGACAATATCGTCAACCCAACGAGGTTTAGGACGGCCCAGATTTCTTTGGCCAAACCTTGGCCACCACTCTGTCAAAGCCTTGCTCCATCGGCCATTTCCGCGTGTAGCCAGAAAATCCCTTCCGATATTTTAATTTCCTCCGTTGATTTACAAATACTTACTGAAGATTTATTTATTTGAAGCAATAAGATGACACAGCATTTTAGATTTACACCTACAATGTCCGATGCAAGTGTGCTTATAACACGCTATTAATAATCGTAGAATAATAAGCATAATTATTAGGTAATATCAAAGAATACTAGATTTTTTTCTTATCTTTTTTTTGGAGTGTAAGATAGAATAATGTAGAATTAAATATAACTGTTGTCTAGAAAAATAATTATGAAAACTTTTAATAATATTAATATTGTGGCTATCTACTAATACTGCCCTGTACAAGATTTTATACCTTTATAACCGAATATTAGATATAATGGCTAATAACTTTAAATAATATTGTTATAACAAATTGTTCTATTTATAACTAGGACTAATTTAGTTGCTAGATTTTGCGTTACTGGGCGGGATTGTCAAAAATATATTTGGAGAAAGTACACCTCCACCACCCATCCACAGACCAACCTAGGCAAGCACGGCTTAACCTGAAGATCGAACAGAGCAGCTGTTATTATTTAGCCACGAGCTCCTTTTTCTTCATCTTGTCGCGTTTATCGCGCGGAAATATTTGAATGTCTTTATTTCCAATATCATGAGTCGAAAGAAACCTAAAAAAATCCCTTCTTTTAACACGGAATCTTGCAGACGAATTTTCTATATGATTCTTGACAACCCCCGCCTATGTATAACACTAGCTAGATGAAAACGGATAGCAATAAGCAATGTACAATAATAAATGTTGAACGTTAACGTTATTTGCAGTTACCTGTTAGACCTGTTACTATGATAATATTACTAAAACCGTCCGTACTAACTACCTTCGTTTTTGACAACAACTTATATTATATAATGTATTTAGCAGCTCAGTAGTGAATTGCGAAAGATATGCGACTACGTACGGTCGCAATTAAAAAAATGAGCAATGTACGATGTTTTAAGACTCTATGCGTCAAAGGCGCGAATTACACAGAAAAGGCGTAAGGTGAAGGCGCGGCGCAGGCATGATGCCGCTTCAAAACGTTTTCATACAAAATTTACGTAAGCGACGTGTCGTGAATTATACTCTAGCGGTGCGGCGCAGGCACGCCGTTCTTTCGTTTCCTTATAAATTCCACGCCTGCGCCGCAACTTACGCCGTTTCTGTGTAATTCGCGCCTAAGGGGTACAATTCCAAGTGCGATCACAACTGTAAAATCGATAAAAATTCCGGCAATGTTCCTTCTACGGAAGCATTTTCATAATGTATGTAGAAAACATTCGCGTTGCTGTGGCTTGCCATAGCGAACGGTTTTTTTTTGTCAGCCTGAGTTGTCCCACTACTGGGCAAAGGCCTCCCCCCATTCCTTCCACTTTTCTCGATGTTACGCCTCTTCTCGCCAATTACCGAGATATGCGGGCCCACAGTGAATAGTTGCTGTAGAAATAATTGATTGTACTTAAATACACCTCTGCTCACCCACTCAGTACATACGGGCGTTAACGTTACATTAAACATAATATGTTGTTGTCAATCAAAGAATCTTCAAACGGAAGGTAGATAGATACACACGCAATATAACTATACCACTAGCAATGCCTTATAATAGCAATTCACTTAGTATAAATATACCTAGTTGCAGTTTTTAAATGTTTTATATTGTTACTCCATTATTAGCTAGCAATCATTTGTTAATATGTCTGCTATTACTGCTAAATATGGATGATCGTCAAGATGCTAGAATTCTAAAAATATTTAGCAATAAGTTGAAAATGTGTTCGTTCTGAGCCAAAACATAAGCCATAATATTTTTATATTCTACACAATCTAGCATTTAGTTTTGGTATGCAATAAAAATACTAACTTGTAGGTTTTTATTCATTTTGAAGCGAACAACTTGTCAATAAATTGTATTCATAAGCGAAAGTGTTGACTTTTTAAAAT
This sequence comes from Noctua pronuba, assembly GCA_905220335.1. Classification (NCBI taxonomy): domain Eukaryota; kingdom Metazoa; phylum Arthropoda; class Insecta; order Lepidoptera; family Noctuidae; genus Noctua; species Noctua pronuba. The sequence goes on from LR999913.1 coordinate 1,751,639, forward strand.
AAAGTTGTATTTAAATATATTGGGTTTTTATTTCTTTAGTTTTGTCATGTCCTACTCCTTTTTTTAGATAAGACTTACTGTCTTTTGTGTTTGGAACATTCGCTGGTATGACTAAGTTCAAACTTCAATTGAAATTGGGAATCTTTTTGTTTTTTAATTTCTGAAAATTTTACATCCTTGGTACGCACGACGGTCAATCAAGCTATACAAAACCAGTTTATGCGGATCTCTCATTGTATAGGAAATCTGTACAAAGCGAGGCCAAGTTATACTGGAAATGTGCAGCTTCATGTGCCGCCGTGTGTACAAGGTAGTAGTGTAATAGTGTAGGGTAGGTAGTGGTACTTTGTACTAGGTAATGACATTTTCATCCCTCTGTGTGCGACAAACATAATTATACGAGCCTTCTCCTAACAGTCGAATATTAACTGCTAAGATATGGCAACAATATATTATAGGATTTCGACGTCTTACTTAGATCTGGTATAGTGAGTTACAGCAATTACTTTGCTCAGAAAATAAAATATAAAAGAATTATAAATTACATCGATTCGAATTCATGCATTATCAAAAATCTCAGCCATTTATGCAAAGGTGGGTCAGCTAATTGCTATAACTCACTGTACTTGTTCTCACGATTTTCAAAATGAGTGAGCGAGACAATACTACTCAATTATCATTGAGAACTATACTTTTTTGACACGGTATGATGGACTCGGTTTCTTCTAGACAAGCGTGCTCCACCCTAGGGGCCGGTTCAAGCATCATAAGGCAGTAGTAGTAGTTGCAGCCAAACGCAAGGCTATTTAGAATAAAAAAACGACAAGAAAAACACACTTTTCGACAATTTAAATTAAAATCATTTAATCGTTTATGAAAGTCAAATATTACAAAAGACAGTCCCCCAAAACGCCCCCCCTTCGCCACTTCCTAGTGTTATAGCTGGGAAGAAGAAGTGGCGGAACAAACTCCCCAGCAACACGTCTGTCTGGTTCGTTTGAAGAACATGATTTTATACAAATATTTGGTTCAAATTTAAAATTATAAAAGCTGAATAAAAATTTAAATAGGAATGAACTAAAACTAAATTTAAAAAACAAGAACAAAAAAAACAATACATAAAATTACTGGTCAGCTATCACACCAAATTTGAATTTAGAAGTAGTGGATACTGGCCAACTAACTGACCTCGTTTAAATGTTAAAACTGAATAAAAATAGGAATGAACTAAAACGAAACTCAAGAAAAGAACAAAAAAACAGTAAATTTAATTACTGGTTAGCTACCACACCGAATTTGAATGTTATAAAGTGGTGGATACTGACCAACTAACTGACCAAAGTGGCCATTTGCAAAAAATTTAGATCTGGAAGGAGGTCGCAGAGAGGAGGATTGATACCGGTGTCACACCCACTTTTGTATGTTTGTTTATGGATGCGGACCAGTACAGGAGCCAATAAAGTATTAATACCATCACTGTTCCATTCCGAAAAAGAGATAGCACTATCGGGCTTGAATAGCTCCATCTCTCTCACACTAGAATAATGCTGGCCTTAATACTTCACAAGAAATCCCCTGCTGTTTAACCCGGCACTGTAATATGAGGATGAGGACTAAATGGTGTTATTCAGTGCCAGTTGTATGGAGACGATGACCGGTACTAGTGTTACCCAGCACCGTCGTCATCATCATATGGAATATTGGTACCGATATTTGTTTAGGAATCAGGACAGGTATAGGACTACCGGTGCTACCCAGCAATACTCAGTACCAATGTTTGACGAGACCAACACTGGTGTTACCCAGCGTCGTTCTTCGTTGTATGGATCAGTGCTGGTTTTACCCAGCATTGATGTTTGACGAAGAATAGCACCGGTTTTACCCAATGTCATAGACTTCGTTGTATGGTTGGAACTGTGCCTGTAACTGTACCCTCGAAAACGCTTGCAACCTAGGTCACAGTTGTTAATTTGGGCAGTAGGCAGGCACAGTCGTGTAGAGGCTTCATCAGTTTTCACCGATTCCACCCGTTTTGTTTAGTTTATTTTGGATTGTTTTTTCTCTCTGGCTGCCATTTATGGCGCCTGAAAGATTGAGAATGCCTTTAAATAAAATAATCAAAATTAGAACAGGTACATATACTTACTATGGACAACTCGCACGCGAAATACGCGCTTTGATGTTGAGTTGCGGACACCAGCCCGTTATACAATACAATACAATACTATGGGCAATCAATAATGATGATATGATTCACAAGACTGTTTACATTCATCCTATCTGTCTGTCTGTCAGTCTGTTTATGGAGTTGGGGTGGACTTAACAATACGATTTCAAAACCACATGCAAAATATACGCTTAGTAGTGGAGTTGTAGATATACTTATGCTCAATTTTCGCTAAAATTCATATTGAAATTGAGTGATACTATATTTTATGAGAAGAGGGTAGATTTTTTTCATTTTTTTTTTTCTGCTTACGTTTAAGTAGTTTGTAAGCTTTAAATAAATAATAGTAATACTTAGCTGTGGTAATGTTACGTCCACTGTATCGTGTGTTCCAGAGTTGTCCTCTTAATAAAGAAATTTCTTCGAAATAAATCTATTCCTGAAAACTGGTTGTTTCCGAATATTGAGAATTTATGTGCCTTATTAATTGAACTCCTGCTTTCTTTTGATTATACCTATTATACAGAGGATATGATATGAATTATTGTTAAATAAATATATTATTTGAATTTTACGTAGCAGAACCAAAATGTGGGGTAGATGAACATACCTGTTTCTCTTTGAAAGTTTCAGTTCACACAAAACGGAAAAATCCTCACGCAATTTACTGGCTACATTATAAATAGGACCATATTAACATAATATAAAGAAGTCAATAGCAATGGCACGACGCGCATCCTCGCAAGGTCTTCTCTCAATGTCGAGCCATCTCGGTGCACATTTCTTCGTGAGGGTTTTTCCGTTACGTCTAAACTGAGTCTTCTTTTATCCAACATTTCGTTATGACAATAGTGCAGATAAACTTCTTTGCTGATTTTAGGTATTACTCGCAAAACTTTCTAAATTATTTATAAAAGTATTTTTTTCTAAAGTGATGATCAGGCAACTGGGAGGGAAGTAAACGTAGCAAAACTGCTGAAATACAAAAATTGCCCAAATTCGGAAAAGGAAGTAATGGAGCGTAGACATTTGAAAAGCACAGATAATAAAGACGTTCAATGTTTTGCAACACTGTAGACTCACGAGACGACACGCATTTTTCTTTATTTATGCTTTTTTGTAATTTTGTATTGAATAGGTGATTGGATTTTTCATTGTAAGGGTAAATAAAACAAGCCACGGTCGTTTGGTTAATGTATGTATTTACTTCAATTCGTTTACCAATAATGCTGGGTAAAAACACTAGTCAATGTATATAAAAGCCAGTTTAAAATCCAAATACTTTTGTATACAATACATTGTAAAATTTCGTCACAGTAAAATACAGGTAGACAAAAAAATAAATGCACTTAACGCGCCCTATACATGGCAACATTCACTTAAGATTTTTGGCAAATCCTTACGTTACATTATCGAGTATAAATTGCACAATGACTTTAAAAAAATAAATTATTGAAATTTTACAATTTCCCTAAATAAAAAACAAGTTCCAATATCATTTTAGTAAAAAAATAAATAGGTATCTTTTCGACCGAAACAGAATAAAATGTCTAATGCAGAACTTAATCACACCAGTATAAAAATTTAAAAATAAAAAGCACATCCCTACTTATAGAAAAATCAATTTTGGGCCTGATGATGGCCTAATAAAAAAGTTACCATAACTTTGATTTTAATTGAAGCTATCTCTCACTCACACGTTGCCTTTTCGCTATAAGTGAAGAAGACAGATATTAAAATCAAAGTACTGATATGTTTTAGGATATAGGCGGTTATTTTATTGTGCAATTCATAAATCCCTGACCCCAGTCCCATAGTTTGCTCCTCCTGCTCTATTCAAAGCGTCTTTGAATTGATCGATGTCTATTTCGGATTGATTTTCCAATTGTAATTCCACTGCAAAATTCTGTAATACAAACAAAAGTTATGTTAAAAATGACACTATTTATTATTACTATAGGATACATTACGGAAATCTTTACAACATTGTCCGACCCATCCATTTGGGATACTTGAATATTGATTACAAGACTTGAGTTTGTGCACAATATTAACGTAGCGAGACCGCATCGCTCGCGGTCTGAGAAAGCCAGTTTGGGAAACGGAACGTTGAAATCATACGTCAAAAAAAGAAGTTGTGAAATGTCATGTCAACTCAACCGCCAAAATAGCCGAATGTCAAAATAGTGTACAACAACGAAAGAAAGGTTGTTTTAAAACCGGAAAAAATAACCAAAAATGGAAGAATTACAAAACAAAGTGCCGTGCAGAGAAGAGCAGTTGAACGACTTGTTTAATTTACTCGGCGAAGGCGACGAATGTTTGCCTTGTTCTATATTTATCAGTGGCAGTATGGCAACGGGAAAAACTTTATGTGTTAACTCTGTATTACGAAGTTTAAACTATAAACATGTTGTTATTGACTGCATCGAGTGTTATACACCTAAAATAATGTTTGAGAGTATCCTGTCAGGGTTAGAAGATGAGGAAATCGATGTTAAATGTGAAACTTTGATGGACCTAACGAACGGTTTGAATAGGTTACAAGCAGCAAGAATAAATTATGAGCCGGTAATAATAGTGTTCGACAGAGCTGAGCGGCTACGTACCATCGACCATAACATAATGAGTGCGTTTTTGAGATTACAAGAGCTGTGTAACCTTAACATTTGCACAATATTCATTACACATTTGGTTTATGAGAACTTCTACTTCAAAATGGGCGTTCGAGAGCCTATCAAAATGTATTTCCCCAATTACAACAAAGAGGAGCTGTTCAAAATAATCTTTCTGCATCAAAAACGATTTATAAACCATCTACTTGTAACCTATGAAGTAGATGAAGAAATTAAAGAAGAATTAGAGAAACCAGAGTTGTTTGCTAACTTTCTCAATGCATTTTTGAGCGTATTTTATAGACCGTGTCGCGATCTGATTGAATTGCAGCACATGGCATGCGTCAACTTCATAAAATACTGCGAGCCGATAGTAAAAAATGAAATAAATGCTTCCGATTTATCCAAACTATGGCGTCACATATCACCAATCCTTAAATCAAGTTTGGAACTTCTTTACCTACGTATAAGTAACTCAAAGCCTGTCAAACCATCACCAGGGAAAGAAAACAGTGATGCGGACATCATACCTATGCGCAACTTCGAGAACACATTAAAAGAAGAGTTAACATCAACAAAGACATTTGCACAGAGTTTCGAACTACCCTACTATGCAAAATTCCTCCTCATTGCCGCATACTTAGCCAGTTATAACCCACCAAAGGAAGACAAAAGACTGTTTATGAAGCATCATGGAAAGCAACGAAAGAGGCTGCAGCAAGTGAGAGCAAAAGCGAAGATCACCGAGAAATTAAACACTCAACTTGGACCAAAAGTCTTTACGCTAGACCGTTTATTAGCCATATTCTATGCAATATTGGAAGAGAAAATAGGTCTGACAAGTAACTTGCTGGCAGAAATAGCTACTTTGGTTGAGCTGAAGTTGATTGCGGGGAGTAAAGAGATAGATTTGGATACAGCGAAGTACAAGTGTATTGTTGGCTACGATTTTATCGCGGCGGTCGCTCAAACTGTTGGTTTTAATGTTAGGAAGTATTTGTATGATTTTATGTAATCTGAACTTCGATTTTGGTATTTATTTATTGCATTTTTTTAATGTACAATGTTTGAAAATAAAATACAGTTTTTTATTTAAACTTTTTCAGGTCTGTAATGCCCCTATATACCAAAATGCAGTAACTCAACAATTCTATGATTTGTGAAAATGTGTGTAGAAGTCTGTCTTATGAAATTCGACTTCGACTTTTTGACATACCGCATTTTGACTTATGAGTGGCCCATCCCATCATTGGCCGCAGTATTACCATATAAGCCCTGATCAATAAAGAGGATACATGTAGTTAGTCATGTTACCACCGACCTCTCCCAGCTAATAAGAACGACTCGTAAATCTGCCTATCCCAATCATTCCAGAGCATGAATCACAACGATTCACATTGAATTTATTGCCAAAACAATTTGTATGAATGTCGAATGACACACGCAATCTGCGAGACAGTCAAGGGCTCTGTGTTAAGGCCATCATACATCGCTATCTTTTGAAAATGAGTGAGTACAGTGTGGTGTGTGCGCAATGCTCACATACAGTGCATACTTAGGGCTGAGCCGTCTGTGACTACACCAAATAGGATTATTCTAATCCGCGTCAACAATTCGTCCCACAAGTGGAGCAAAGAGGAATGTTTCGAATGTCGACAAGGACATATAAAATTTTAACATTTTTTTTTTTTAATTTAACTTGCAGAGCAGAGTGGAATAATCCACTAACTAGCTTGGTAACACTAATATTTCTCGCTGTTTCGTGTGAAATTATGTGTAGGTACTGTGCCTGAACAATTCTCCGGTCTTCCGTCTTCATCAGGTCAGGTCAAACTGACGCAAGTTTTGACTGAGCATTGCATCTAACTACCAACCTAGGTATAAAAAGTCCGGCCGAATCTACAAAGCTATGCGCTATATTTTATCGATGCTAAAATCTGTTTGATGTTGCCATCGATACCGACTAGACAAGACGATAACGTAATTATGGAGGAAGGTACCTAGTTTAGTTACAGTCACCGAGGTTTAGAAATGTAACCTTATCGTATTTTTATGGCGTAAGAAGATAAAAAATAACTCAATGATTAGGCTTAGACACACCTGTAACTAATATGTGTGTTAGTATAATCTTAGAAACCATAATAAAAATAATGAGCCTGTTATTTTCCAACGAGCAAGGACGCTCATACGCAGAATAAGACGCACTGAGACCATAGCACGAGCGCGCGGTGGAAACGTAACGTAAATACGTCGATTTTTTAATCGAAAATACTATATTTATTGCAACAAGCATAATCAGTATCATCCATAGATATGAATAAATTCTTAAAAGTGTGATAATATTTACATTTGAAACGAGTATTTTTTTATTTTAAAATCGACGTATTTACGACGAGGTAGGTCCTCGGATCAGTTCACACTTCACACCGACTTCATCATAAATTCATCAATATAATATCACTGCCTCGTTGGTCTAATGGGTCTAGAAGTCACAAACGCTAGGTACCTATACTACTGCCGGCCAGGCTAATGGTTATTGGGTTTTTCCGTCAGGAATTTCTCAGTAGCAACCCGTAATGCCGTATGTTATTAATTCCAAGAATTTGATCCATATAAGAAGGGTTGCAAACTCTATCGAATTATGTAACAATAAAGTTTTTTTTTCAAAATCAACGGGATCGATTACTGGCTAGGAATATTGATTTTTCAAAAATCCAATGACTTTAGTTTTCATCAAAATCGGGCCCAAGACTCCTTTGAGTATTTTTCGCTATTCCTCACAGTTTTGGATTTGGCCTACCACGCCCATTTGGATAATTCATTCGGTATACCACTGTTGCGTAGTGATTCGTGGATAACAGGCGTGATGTTATGAACATATGTCTTGATCAATGTCTGGACTTTAAAAGAGACAGTGACCTCAGAGTTTGTTTCGGATGCTTCTTCTCAGAATAGTCAGGTACGAAACACCGGCCCCATCTAGTTTTAAAACAACATGATGACATGTAAAAGTGTTTTGTAAAACCAATTTACAGAAATAAAAATGATGATGATGAACCTATGTGCCAACATCCACTGCCTAGAACTTAATAGGTGTGCGGCATAGTGAGCCAATAATTACAAGATTGACGTGGACGAGACAAAAATATAAGGATGAAGAAGTATACTTACAGAGATGATGTCTTTGATGATGGCTTTGTCGGTGGACATCTTGGCGCGGTTGATGACCGACACATTCGGCCCGACCCACGTGACGAACAGGAACTTCTTACGTTTTGACATCTCATCGCCCATCTGCACCCTGGGATGGAAACAATAATAACATTATTTACTGACTATCTTTTTTATTCAATACCCGCATGGTCAGCAGATAAAATCAGTCATCTCCAGGTCATCATAACATTCGGCAAATGCTGGTTCTCTCTTCCATGGGACCACATTTTATTAATAGAGCTAATAAAACGTCAGCATCTTGATCCTATCCTAATCCCTCCCTGCTCTACACAGATTGAAAAAGTTAGAAACACCGATTTTCTAAAGCGTTGTCATTAATTTAAGGGACCTCCCAAGAGCTATCTCCAAAATGTTGAGAACACTTTTTCTTCAGTAAATATAGTAGAGAACTAAGTAAGTAGTACAATTGTGTCACCCGTCCCGTCACGCTTGGCGGGTCGGTCACCACTTAGCGATTTAATCGCGTTACACCGCTTGCTTCACCTGTTACTTAAATGCAGTTGCCTAATTAGGCTGCAGCATAATTTCATCCGGTCTTACTGACTGAATATTTTTCAGTACTTTATGTTTTTTCTTTATGTGGCTTACCAAGGAAATAAATGTTTTGATTTTATTTAATCAATCAGTCATCAATCTTATAGTTAAATTCTAGGTAGAACCTACCATCGTCACGCTAAAGGGTTGGCTCAAATCGACCCACTTCGGACACCCGATTTTGATAGAGAAAGTAGGTACCTACTGAAGTACCCCTCAGAGTCCGGTGTCCATAACTAGTCCGGAGTTCGTCCCGGTCGGTTTGACTGCACTTAAGAGGAGCTGAAGTCTTTTCATCGAGAAGCAGTCGGAGTCCCTCAATAGAAGGTTGCTAGGTATAATAAGAAGGAACTTATAAGGGTAGCTACTATAGACACAGCCACCCTCATCATCAAGAAGGAGGGTTCAAGTGTCTAGAGAAGGGCACTGTGTTATGTGACAATGTGGCCACTGAACCAACAACTTATCATTTCTGCCAGACTACAGCTAGGTAAAACCTCCGAGTCAGTAGATACCTATTTTGTAGTTTCCTGAAGGTAAACAATATAAAATAATAAACAGGGACAGCAATGTGAACCAACCTGAGATATCCGAAGGCGCGGTCGTCGTCAGAGAACTGGGTGCGGAACTCCGTGAAGTCTGAGCCGCGCGCAGAACAGACAATGCGGGCACCGTCGAATTTGAACACCGCCCTGGGGATTACATACGCGATATTACATTACTTTTGTACACACAGAAGCGGTACACCCGGTAGGATTTCCTATCTTCAAAAATCGGGAACTTTAATCCCCTATATAACCTGTTTGGTGGATGAATTTTCCGAGACCCGTATGGACGGAAACCCCGGATGGTCTTTTCCATTCATTATGGAATGCTTAGTTTCGTTGTGCTCATGGGCAAATTTTATGCATCTTACTAAATCCAGTGGTTTAGGCTGTTCAATGTCTGTTAGGGAGTGAATTAAAAGTAGGTGATTGAGAATCTAAAGATACATCAGCAAACTTGGGGCAATCCACAGAGAATAATCTCAGATAGAGATGCGGCCTTCATCGAGCAATGATTTTGCCGAGCATTGTGCAACGGAAAACATCCAGCACATCAAAGTGACGGAAAACTTCCAAACCATCAAAGTGACTATGAGAAGATAACTACATTAATTCACTTCCCTTTCTCATGAAGTCAAAATGATTGAAATATCAGAAAACCAACTGCTTACAAGATAGTGAGCAAGAAAACGGAATATTTGTATGACCAATATTGAATTAAAAGCGTGGGTTATAGATATTACGCAGGAATGGACGTTTTCTAATGCTTCAAAAATGTTGGCAAAGAGCGGAATTGAGTCAACTTGTTGTGTTTATGAAACACCAAACGGCTGACTAAAATTTTCAGAATGGGGTAACCAGTCATTCATTTATAATGAGAGTACCTCTACTTCTTGTCGAAGCTCATTAAACCCAAAATGACACATGATGAACAGAATCATCGACACGATAAAGAATGGTAGGTAGTAATCAGTATCTACCAGCAATGTACCTTTAATATGTAGCTTAAACGTGATCCCCTAGTCATTCATTCATAGAAACTCACCACTCAGTGGGCGATGTGTCAGATCTTACATCCTCGTAGGCGGCCCGTATCGTATCCCTGTCCAGCCCAGTCGTCATTGTCACCTGCAACAAACAAACAATATTCATTAGTAACAAGAAAACATATGCAACAAATATTCATCAGTTACAAGAAGTCACAATAAAAAATTAGCAGGTGGAACGCACTAATTGAAGGAGTGGTTACTGCCGCCTAAGATCATATGCAATTCTAGAGGCATCGTAAGTTTATTACGTTATCCGAGAAATCTCACAAATCAATCGCTCCCATTGCTTGATGGGAGAAATACGAACTGGGTTGTGGAGCTCAGATTGGCAGTCGCTCCATGTAAAATACTGGTATCAAGCTGCATCCGGTTAGACTGGAAGCCGATACCAACATATTTGGAAAAAGGCTAGGCAGATGATGATGCTTGATGGGAGAAATAGGCGTGGTGAAGACGTGATGATGACAGTACTTCCCCGGAGCAAGATAGAGCGCCTTTAGCGATCAAAAGACATATTGACACTATCACTATGTTTGACAATGAATTGGTTATCACAACAGACGGCTAATTAGGAGACTATTTAACTTACACACAACCTTTAAAAATAACTCAGATTTATACGGCTTCACAAAGTGAAAGACTGCGGCAATATGAAATCTTTTCTGCAAAACCTAAACCTGCTAATCTTTTATTTGAGGAAATTAGATACAAAACGCGATAACATTTTATAAGAATGACTGATGAATTACAAAATTACGTCAACACATTGCAAACGAAAGGAAGTGTGTCATCGAATGAAAAATTATCTAAAATACCGTAAGATATGATACTGTGAAAGTAACTAAAAATAGGCTAGCTTTGCAGTACCTATCTACAGTCAGCCCCAAAAAAATGTAAACACATTCTACAACCATTATTCCATAATTGTGTATACAATGTAAAGCTGCAAAACATAGTAACAATTCATGTCATGTCACCAAAACCTCCTACACAGGCCGGATACATAATATTTAATATCAACACTCTCAACCGGAATACCTCCTCAATTGAACTCGGAAACACCTACATACTTGGCTAGTTGGACTAAAAGCGATCTCAGGTAGCAGTCCCTCACTTTCCCAAAAGTTTGTTTGAGGTAGCTCAATTTCGATCCCTAATTAGGAAGTTAAGTAGAAGTAGGTAGGTTAGAGTATCTTTGCGAAAGTACCTCAGAACTTTGTATTTTGTAAGCATGAAATAATATATTTACGTGTAGTTTTTTTTTTTTTTTCGTATGTGATAATCATCCCGCTCTGGGCGGAGTGGAAGGGAGTGTCAGACTCGTACTGACTAAAACCCATCCATATTCCTTCTTTTCCGTTTGTGTTCCAGGGCTGCGGTATCTCTTTCGAACAGTCCCGCAGCCCAGGCAGGCATCTGCCCTTGCGGACCCCTTCCTGGTTGCTGACATCTCTTTATTTGGCTCACCTTGGGTAGGTATCCCATATCCCTGCGACCACCTTGCTGCAGTTGTTGCCTATACCTATAATAGGTGTACAGACCCAAGCGGAAAGGCACTTGTTCTCCCCGTCATTGCGATCTTTTTTTGTTATGGACCATACCTGTAAACCGAGTAGTTACGGAGATATTTTTTAAATACAAGTTTTAAAAAGAACCCTTGTACTGTACTAGCGCTTCCATGCATCCATCAGCACAAGGTTTTGAGTGCGTTAAATTGAGTCCTACCGTAAATCGTAATTTTTATCCCAAAAAAAAGTCGTTTTCCAGCAATATTGTTTGCGTGGGGTTACTTAGTTTGATGTACAGAATGCTTGGTTGACGGCTTCCAGAAGAGCCCGTTTAGACCTTGTAGTAATTTCGATAGAATATTTTATCCACAGCATGAGATGAGATAGTTCTGTGGTTCGAGGAAAGAACCACAGAACAATCCACAATTTCGGAACAATCCTTCCATTTGAAAAGCACCTGTTTGCAGACCGCTTCGCTTTCGTTTTTTTTCCAATCAAGCTGAAATGTTTGGCGCTGTAGGTAGTCACTTTTGTTTGTCGAGAAAAAGTAAAAAAAAGCCGTTGACTGTCACAGCCCAATTCGGCGGACAATGACCTGTTATCTAAGAGTTTCATAATATCGGATGACATCAAATTCTGTAATAATTTAATTTGATTCTAAAAGTAGGTTAGGTGCTTATAAAATCACAGGTAAATTCGACTTTTTAAAATAGTGTGATAGACTAAAAAATTACTCGAGTTCACAATATTACCTACACGAATCCGCGAGATGATGGACCTGTCAGGTAGTGAGGCCCTCAGAAGGGTCTTAATGACCTTCGTACTAATTAAATGGCCGGCCCGTTCTCAGACAGAAAATCTTAAATCCACTCACTTAATAGACAATGCACGGCATAAAGCCCTAGGTTTAGGCTAGGTAAGCATTAATTATAAAATTTATAAAATAATAATTATAAAAATTCAATCCTGTATTAACTTACTTAAGAAAATGTTTCACAATAAACAGCCAGTGTTCTTCCTCCTCTCTCCTACTTTAACTATGCTGTGCCCGACAGGGTCCATAATTGTGACTAATATATTTATTTCCATACCAACTACATACATTATGGTACGCAATAAATAATTGAGAATTAAATTTTGCACACGCCATATGAGTTCCGTAAGTAATTTCAGTTACGCAGTCGCTCCATGTAAAATATTGGTGTTCAGCTCCGGATAGAATCTAAGCCACCAAATTAGTTATGAAATAGGCTAGGTAGATGATGAGTCCATCCTCCAAAACTGCTGAGAAATTGTCGATGAGAAATCTCATCCGGCGTAAGTATTGTACAAAGATATAAGTGAATAAGAATTTGCTATCGGTGCGTGTCGAACTGAACCCTTTCGCCTTTTCGCTTTTATTCTGGCAGACGTAGACGTTTGAATCTTTATCGATAGATGAAGTTCAACCCTAAACGGAATTACGGAAAGAGTATCATTTGCTAGAGAGAGATACTGAGCATGCTGCCGACCGCTCTAAGCGACAAAAAAGATAGGAGCGTAAAAAGTGCTTATTAGCACGGAATCGTACTATTTGATGAGGCGCAACCCTTTAAAAAATTACATTGCAAGAATTAGGGTTAGTGACCATATTGATGTGGTATGCAATCAGTCTAACTTGTAAAATCAACGTTTAAGTGTTAATTGAGTTACTGACATTTAAATAAGAGTGTCCCAATTACAGAGGGATTTTATTTGTATCATAACATCCATGAAATTGGTTTCCATTTTGAGCATTTGATTGATCGGTACGGACGTACAATCTCATCTACACAAATAGGTACACATTTACCTATGTTATTTCGTAATTCAAGATCGACCTGTCTCGCTAGACTTGCGGTCCCGATAAACGACAGTCGTCGATTTAAAACTGTTCAACCATTTCTTTTGTAAGTAATCGGAGTGTTGCCGAGCTGTAACGACTTTAATCGATTTGATCTTTTTCGTTTGCTTAGCGATTGATAATAATCTATTTTATTTTTTACGCGGATGTAACAAGGAATTGATTACATACTTTGCCAAGAATATGATCCAAGTTTGGGTTGGAATTAGGCAATTGTTTGGCTTGGTATTGGGTATAGGCATGTGATGAAGAGGGTTGAACAGCATGTACCTTAAAAAGTTTTAAGTATACATTTTGCGGGGATGGTGAGGGTGCGAAAACCCAAATAAAAGATAATGGGGTAAATGATAGCTTGACAGTTGACAGGGGAGAACGGAAGAAGAAAACGTGATCCGACGACCTTAAGTACCATTATGGTACAAGGGCAGGAAGATTATGATGATTAGAAAATCGGAATGTAGAATAATTCCAACAAACATCTGAGGAGCCGCGAACCTGGCTTGCTATACCCAACACCGCGGTCTTGCAAAGATACACTAGTAATCGTTACCGACAGGCTAAGAAAACTGTGGTGATAGCTAATTGCTGGTGTTTTCGGCGGTTATCCCCATAAGAGTCAAATGTTGATGCAGCTTTCTACATCTCCTCATAATTGAAGACAAACAACTTGAAAATATGGAGGATTATGAACCTGTAAAAGTGCAATGATGTTCAGAACATGATCCGTGAATCGGAATGTCCTAAGAGTCCACACAACTGCACTCTCGAGGACCTCATGAAGCTGCCACTTATTGGCCCTTATTTTCTTGAAAAGTTCCACCGACTAGCAAAGAAGAGGAACAGTACCTTCGAAGAGCAGGAGAATCCAGAATGGCATGACTCGACGTCTTCCGTGTGTAAATCATGCCCATCCGTTTCGGGGCAGGAGTCGTCCTCTTTGCCATCCTTCACGATAGCATACAGCTCATCAATCCGGTTCTTTAAGACCTTAATTTCAGTCTTTAGTTTTCTCCTGTCGGTCGACACCTCTTCTAAAGTGATAATTTTATCCGAGAATAGTCCCAACATCTTGCGCAGTTCCTCAACATTGTTGTTCAGGACTTCGAATTTGACAATGATATGGGTCTGGTTTTCTGTCAGCTTGTTTATGTGGTCCTGCAGTAACTTGTAGCTGACGTCCACGGTCCCAGTGTCCTCCCCGTCCATAATTATTAAAATGAAGGGTTCAGAATTTGTACATATTTTAATCGAGAAGTTACACCTTTTGAGGATTTTGTCATATTTGACAGTTGGGTTTCACTTTTTTTTTTATTTGCTTATGCCAGTAGTCACTTAATGAAAAAGGTGTGGTTTTGGAATCAAACTCCGTGCTTTTGTTTGGATTTTATAAATGCCGTCTAGTGATCGTACGACAGCGTACGACTATTTTCGAAGAGCTAAACAAAGTTTCTCAGTACATGACAAAAATATAAAACCCTTTTACCGTATATGTATACTGTATAAGTGCAAATGTAACAGGAAAGACAAACAACAACAATCTATTTTTGCAGCACCACCCACGCAAATGTACGCTTACCTATCCTATATTTACGTTACCCAAAGATCAATGACCATTTTAAAAACATGACTGGCACCGTCATATCTCAATGAAAAACGAACAGAAATAATAAGCAGTGATGTGCTCTTCTATCTTAATGTGTTTTTCTTTTTAAAAGTGTTTGATGTACATAAATAAATAAATAAAAACTTTCATCGAGTCGCACACATTCCGTCGCCATCTTGCAGACAAGCGCGGGAAAAAAACGGTTATTTTGCAAAAAGTTTATCAATCGCGGCACGGCACGGGCGTCGGACCGCGACGCTACACGGCAAGATCGTGGATCACTTTCATTTGAGCGAAAACATCTGAGGAACTGGAGCAAGCGGGGTCTGGTGCAAGGTATGAGAGGGTTCAGGACTTCGCCGAAGAGGATGTAGGTATAATGTCCGAACAGGTTGGCCGGTGCACTCCGGGCAGTCAGCATTACTCCCCCCTTTCATTGCGGGATCCAAGACAGATCTATCCAAGACAGGTCTTCGGTATTCAACTTCATTGCCTTGCAAATTGCGAAGGTGCTACTTGTCAAATAATAGAGAATTTGCATTTTTTATCAATATAAATCTGCTATCATCAGCACTACCTTTACTACCGACCCGCACTGGGCTCGCATGAAAGATTGTGGCCCACTCTTCACAGAGCGAAGGCATATGTCCAGTGGGAAAATTATTGGCTGATTAGCTTATGCCCGTGACTTCGCGCCCGACGAGTCGGTAATTATCCCACGGGATCGTACTACCGGGACATAAAGTATCCTATATGTTAATCCGGGTTATAAAGTATCTGTGTGCGCCCAAATCCGTTCAACTGTTTTTGCGTGAAAGAGGAACAAACATGATCCATACATGCTCACAAACTTTCGCATTTTTATTAGTAGTAAGAAGTAAGATTATGCTGCTTGCCATGCTCTCTTATCTCAATCTACCAATTTCTCAATTTAAAGATGGTCGTCGCAGCATGTCATTTTATGGTTAATATAATTACAACTACCTTCTATCTAACTAAGAATCTAATGGATAACTAGGTATCTACCCGTCTAACCAAAAATAGCGCCAGCCATTACGTGGAAAATCGAATTATCGTCATGTTTTTACTTTTACCTAATACCAATAAAGTGCTTTCGTCGCGTCGCGTCCGCCCTTGCTATCAACAGTTCGGTCACCCCGCCAATCTTATTGACCTTGACCGTCGAAGGTGTGACGTGCGAGTTGTGTCTAAACGGTCGCGAAGTAGACTCAAGGTTAAAGGTCAGAGACCAGAGTAAAGTATGCTTTTGTAGAGTTTCTTTCGGTGACAAATTCAGTTATGTTATGTGCCTTTCACACAAAAAGGTCTACACTTCAACCAACTTATCTGTGCAAGCGGGACAACACAGAACTAAAATAAATGTACCAAGTTTGACATTTCGATGCAAATTTTCTTGACAAGCAGCGCCACTTTGAACTGCACACTTAAATTAGTGGTCATACTATTAAAAAAAAGTTACCAGCTGTTTTTGCTTTTCTTTTGGTTTGTGTGTTTTGCAGCGGTTTTTTTGCAGAGCGGCCTGAACACTACTATTAACCTACAGTTACGAACTGCGTTTGAAACACATTACATCACACCTGATACCTGAAAGTGGTAGGCAGACGTATGGTCGGTCTTCGGGAAATTTAAACCTAGTTTACTATTTATTTAGAGGACGTTGTCTTATCTCCATAAATAATACCTAATCTAGCTTTTGCCCACGGCTTCTCTCGCGTTGAGGTAGTAAATAATCTTATAGGGTTATGAAGAACAGGGTGTAAAGTTCTTCATCCCCCATAAAAAAGGGAGGTGGTTGTGTGTGGTGGGCTACGGGTTTTTCTGTTTTTAGAATTTTGATGTTAGTTCTTCATTTGCGTCATAGATGGCGCTGAAGTACTTTTTGCAGTGTAGCTACAATCTCACGGGAACATTCTACCGGAAAAAAAAGTCCAAAAGATCCTCTATCCTACCCCAGGTCATAATCTGTTTAAAATATTAGTTAAGATGAGACTGTAAATCGCTTAACGCTTAAAACTTGCGTTCATCATTAAGTGTTTGTAAATGACAAACGGATATAATATTTTTATTTTCCTTATGTTTGTTCAACACTTTACTTGCTCGATTAAAGTTTATTTTACAAAAGAAAGTTGTCGGATATCGTACGATTTAATCGTTGTAGTGTGTTTTACTTGCAAGTAAATAATAAATCGTCCGTTTCTTTGTAAAATTATATGGGCTGCTACACACCGTTCGATTCGGCAGTATACAGGGTGTAAACGGACCCTTCACGAAGCCTTTAACCAAGCATTCTGTACTAAGTAACCTTACGAAAAAAATATTGCTGGGAAACGACTTTTTTTTGGGTGAAAAGACACGTTTTACGGTAGGGCTCAATGAAGCTGTGCATTGATTAGTACAGGAGTTATGGAGGAAGTACTACTAGTAATAACAAGAAAGGCAACTATGTTACAGTAGCGAAGGGTAAATTTTTGTAAGAGGTAAGCCGGAGTACGTATCTTTAATGTGATTATATTATTTGTCTATAGAATACCGACTGTGCCATTTTTCAAAGGGAAGCCGGTAGGAATCGAGTTATACGGAACCTTCTAGGTTACCTAAGTTATGTGATGCTCATTAGGGGCCATCCATAAATTACGTCACACTTTAAGAGGGGGAGGGGGTCGACGAATTGTGACAAGGGGTGGGAGGGCTCCTAATTTTTTTACAATTTTGCGGGCTACACTGACGCTCCCCCTTAAATGTTCATCATTAATTAATTTAACGTCAAACAATATGCTGTCTGCAATGCAAAGAGTAAAATAATATATACTAATAGGAACAACCAAAAACACGAACATGCTACCAACATGTCAACGAATACCTCATTTGCCTAACCACAGACAAACAGGAAAGAATGAAGTAGCTACTCTTATTAATTTTACACGCGAATATTATTAATTAATTAATTTAATTAGTATTCAGTGTTTCCTCTTCATGTTTACGTTAACGGACGTGTAATTAAGATTTGAAAATTAAAATTATTTTAGGGCCTACATAGGTAATATTCTTTTTGAAACTCATGGAGATTACACAATATTTTTGGCCAGTATTTTAACTTTTTCTCTGTTTTTTTTTTTACTTTTTATAAATGGAACAAACTGCCTCGTTGGTTTAGTGGTTGCAATCGCGACTGCTGAGCATGACGTCCTAGGTTCGACTCCCAGGTCTGGTAAAGTGTTATAGGGTTTTTCCATCAGGAATATCTCAGTAGCAGCATTTGTGCCCGATTGATGGCAATACGCTCGCCCCCTATTACATGGGACTTAAACATAACTGATGAAATGTGTGTGTACTATAGGGTACTCTTCTACCGAACCCTTCGGGGATTACAGGCGTGATGTACAAGTCTGGCCCACTCCTTCTCATAGAGAGGAGGCCTGTGTCCCACCGGTGGGAATGGCTTTATATCAAGAACAAGAAAGAAAGTACTGAGTCAGATTGATGGCAATAGGCACACCTCCTATTACATGAGACTTACACCTCTGTTCAACCTTCGGGGTAACAGGCGTGATGTTGTCCACAATTTTGGCAAAAGCGCCGAATCAATAAAAAATACTGACCTTATAACGAACAAAAGTCGTGAACTAACGGTCACCCATCGGATAACTGACCGGATTATAAGACGCTTAACCTCAAAGAAAACAAATTAGTTTGTTATAAAAGGCAGGGTGAATCTTCATTTACCCAGATAATCTTCATGTCATAATAAGCCTAGACATTTTGTGACTACGTTGTGGTCGGCTTCCAGTCTAGGGTCGGCTTCCAGTCTAACTGGATGCAGCTGAATACCAGTATTTTACATGGAGCGACTGCCTACCTGGTCTCCACAACCCCAGTTACTGGGTAATACAACAATACCCCTTAGGTAAGACTGGCTGTCAATTTTCGCGATTCTGACAACAAACGACAGCCGGGGCCAACAACTTAACTTGATTTCCGAAGCACGGAGGAAACTCAGTATGTAATTGGTGGTCACCAATCTACGCACCGACTTAAACAAGAGTCGCTTCCCCTTAAAGAGTGGTTCTTATTATTTAGCCATGAGCCAGATGGTCTTCATTAATGGGAAAACCCAATAAAACCTTGCCTGACCTGGGGATACCCTAGATCTCACGATCAGCCTTACTTGTGTGCCATTGAAGTTCATAGACCAACATGGCAGTCATTTATTCTAATTTATATTTTTTATCGTCTTCATTGAATGTAGTCGTACATACATTCGACATCTGGCAAACTAAATATTATTATTTACTTGTACAAAAACTTAAATATGTTTTCCTTGTAAATGTTTACAGTTCAGCTTTAGGTTTTTTTACAGACGGGCAACATTATGAATGCACGTTGGCTACAAGAAGTTGCTGATTATTACTTGTGCCAAATTAAATCTTTTTTGTTTTTTTTTTAAATAAGTAATTTAAAGATATTTGACAATTTATTTCCGAATAGTATCAAAGTTGGATGGATTTTGTGGGGGGGGGGGGGGTTATGGGACAAGGACAGGAAGATGATAATTATGAGTTTAGATGTCCTGCTATAGTTATTTTACCTCTAAACTCATCACAATAGTGATCTTTATTTTCCCTACAATGCAGTTGCCGTTGGGTTGTTGCTATACTGCAACATTTTTCCCATATGGCACGATTACACTTGGTTGCTAGCCCATATTCGATTGCCTATGGAATTCGGACAAACGGCCAAGTTTAAATGGATGGTCGAGTACGCCCATCTTCGAATAATCTTATTCGGTTTCATGGGTCAACTCCATTCAAATTATACTTGTTGTTTAATGAATGCATTCGGGCTTACAACCAAGTCCTTCCGACTTCCAATCTACCAGCCACAAAAAAGTGGCTCATCAACCATCACGCTACATTCCCAGCATCCCGTCTGCACCGCACCTAACTCGGACGCGTTCGTTCAACTCCGTCGCATGCGCATGCGTCACTGACTGGATTTAGATCCATAGAGTGTTAACCTTGGCGAGGTGTCATCTCCCGATGGGCATGCCGTCTGGATCAGGGGTTTAAATGGAATAGTGGGACGAGGGGTGGAATTTGAATTGGTATGAATTTATGGAGTACCTACCTTAGTTCCCTCTACTTTCTTTTTATGATTTAACTAACCGTTGCCCGCGACTTTCGTCCGCGTGAAATTATTATAAAAATATTACTTCCATATTTGAATCGGATTTAATTTGTTTTGCACGGAACCCTAATCCTTTTTCCTAGCCTTAGTTACTCCTTATAACATCAGCTATCATGTGCCACTAAAAGTCGCGTCAAAATTGGTCCAGCCTTTTCGGAGATTAGCCGGAACAAACAGACAGACACTACTTAAATGACAATACTTTCATATCCATTCAATTTTGAAATTACAAACAGACGCTTGAATTTCACTTATTTGTATAGATTGATGGATTAATAAAAGAGTTGAGTAGTAAATGCGTCAAGGAGAGGTTCAGGTATGACTAGCACAGAGCATCTGATGGTGAAGTCTGGTAAATTGGTACCTCAATGTAACTAATTGGTGCAGTGGCTGAGCTGTCGATTTCCATACAAAATCAATCAAACCTGTACGATGAAAAGGATTTATTTTTATTAAGTTTGTTAATAAAACAATTCAGGGCTTCTCTCAGAGCCCGAATACCAGTTATCTATGCGCACAAACTTTTGACACATCATTCTAATTTCAGTAAAAACTTTCATGACCCGTTTACACACACTCTCCCCGCCCGCCGTACTATACTATCAAATCTCCTACAAAGTAAATTAACCTTTAATAAGTTCTCTAAGCAAGTACGGGTAGTTAACATCAGTCACTTACACTTACCGTAAGGCTAGTTACTCGTATCTTACAAGTTAATCTTCAAACACTCATACTTAGGTACTTGTGTCTCGTTCGACTAATAGCTTATCTGTGGTAACGTCATTTGTTAACTCTTTATTACTGCTATCAAAGCGATTGGTTACTGAGAATTTTACAAAGCATGTATTGTTTGTAAGTACTTGTAGTACAAGCGTTTGGTCAATGGGTTAACAGAATATACTTAGTTAAGTATATTCTGAGCTCTGATCAACGGCTCCACTTTCTTGAAAAAGTATGTAATAAGTACTAAATATTATACTTTTGGCCAGCCTTCAGTAAGTTGGTACTTTATTACGTGAAGATTTTTGTTTTTTTTTTCATTTTGTTGTATGCGCGGTGGTTCCATAAATAAATTTTATTAACTTTGTTTGAGTTTGCCTTTATGTATTTTTTTTTCTTGGACTGTGCTGATGACATGATGATCCCTTAATAACTTCTAGTTACAATGTAATGTTAATTCATGACAAGAATTTGTGTGGGGTACTATAAAAAAAAAACGATTTCCAATAATACTAAAAAAGTCCCCAGTAACTTAACTTTCGGAATATTGTTTTGCAAAAGAGATTTTTACTTTACCCTTATAGAGTCTAAACTTACTAAGTACGCTTATCCTACATGCAATTTTTTTGCGATGCTTTAAGGGGATAAGGGGTCTAAGGGCTCTAAAGTTAATAAGTATACTACTAAGAAGATAAAAGAGTCTTCTCCCGGAAGTGCCAGATTTACAAATTGGGTCCAGTGGTACTAAAAGTTCCAGTCGGCTGTCGCGGTCGGTGTGACATTTGTCATGCTATGTCAGCTTTAATCGTGATCTGACAGTGTGCCAATAAAATCACGTGTATTTTAGTTTATGTCTAGGTTTGTCTATGGTTGGGTGACCAATTACATACCGAGTTTGCTCTATGCCTCGGAAAGTACGTTAAGCCTTTGGTCCCGGCTGTCATTTGTAGATCTTTGACAGTCGTTACAGGCAGTCAGTGGTTTGAAAGTCTGACAATCAGTCTTACCAAGAGGTATTGTATTAGCCAGTATTAGGGTTGTGGAGGTCAGAATGTCTGTCGCAAAATTTAAAGTACTGGTATTCAGCTGCATCCGGTTAGATTGGAAGGCTAGGCAAATGATGAAGATGGTCGGATTTGTTTGTTTTTTTTAAGGCTTTTGTTTTGATCGTGACTCTGACTTTACAGACATCATGATGACGCCACACCAGCTTTAGAATTGGAATAAAAAGCTTTGTTCATCCTTCAATTTCTTTTTCATGTCACGATGATCAACTACTATCTAGATTGTTACTTTCTACTTTAATAACTATATGTATTATTAATTGAAGTTTTCCGTCGTAAACGGTAACAGTAATGAGTGAAACTTCTCGTGATTACTTGAGATATGTATTTCTTGATGTTAGGCCGCCCACACAACGACGACTTGTCGGATTTCTACGCGATGAGTCGCTGGCGTTGATTAAATCTCTGAATGTTTGTTACGTGATGAAGAGAATGTTATTTTCCTAATTAATTCGTTTAGTAGGTGTAACTGACACACCTGTAATTTGTGAAGAGGTAGAAATGAATTCAAAGTTCGCAGTTGATTTTTTATGATATTTTTTGGGTAGGAACCGTTTAAGATGGATCGAAGACTCAAGAACATGCGAGTTGCTGTTTTTACACATTCCTCTTTAATATTTGCAAACAGCCCGATTGTCATTTTTAAGGCAGGTTATGGTAGGGCAAGTAGGGCAGATAGGGCTGCATGTCACTTTCCTATCTGTCTTATCAAAAACTAAATCTGCATCTCTATTAATAAACGCGGCGTAAACTTACAATCCGGTTAAGTAAGTTTCAGATTTACTATCATGGAGACCACACGTGAAGAGTCGTTAGCATCAATTTAAGCGAATGAGTTGTAGTGAACGGAATAGTTGTAGGCGGTGTGTAGGCCAGTGTAGGCTCATCTCATGAGCGACGAAAAATTAAATGTACGTTACATCCAATCAGAGTCATAACCTTAGGACTTGTTAAAACGTTTTTTTTTTGGTCACTTATTTCATAAATTATTGCGTTTATTTACGTTATTCATACTTACAACGTGCAACGGTACATAAATTAAAAGTCCGTTGCATATTATAATAGTTAGGTAGATACGGAAAGTACACTATAAAACACAAAATGTATACAACCAAAGCTACAGATTTTTCCGTCTAAATTTTGAATCGGTTCAAGCAAATGATCAGTGGCCCTATCAGCTGATTTGCCGCAATGCATATCAGGGGTCCTAAAATGGCCGCTTTAGCAGAATCAAAATCCATACTAATATTATAAATGCGAAAGTAAGTTTGTTTGTTACCTTTTCACGCCTAAACCACTGAACCGATCATCCTGAAATTTTGCATATACCTTTCATCCCGAAAAAAAGTAAAGTTCCTGAGAAAAACAACAATAACGTTTGTATAATAGATGGCGCCACGTGTCTTTCTTGAATCATGATTAAATTATAATATTTCAAGCAGAGTACAACCCGAATTGATTGTCAAATTCAAAATTAATGCGAGAGAAGCCGCGGGAAAAATCTAGTAGGATAATAATATAAATTTCGTTATAATTCGTAAAATGGTTACATTGATAATACATATTCACTGTGTCTGTGACCATTTTAAGAATTTTAACGTAATTCATATTATTAATTATCCTTTTATGATTCTGTTATTGCGGTAATTTTAGACCCCCAGGCATTTTTCTCCGCCTAATCGCACGTGTGTAGCAATCCTACCGCACCGCACGAGACAATGCTCTTCCGACGCGGAACGCACGACGCTTTCCAATTTTCAAATAGCTACCAATCATTGTTTACCTGCTGCGATACTTATTAATTGCTCAATTTCATTACTAATTACCGATG
Organism: Noctua pronuba; assembly: GCA_905220335.1. Classification (NCBI taxonomy): domain Eukaryota; kingdom Metazoa; phylum Arthropoda; class Insecta; order Lepidoptera; family Noctuidae; genus Noctua; species Noctua pronuba. The sequence continues at coordinate 1,775,596 of LR999913.1, forward strand.
TGATCTTGAGCCTTAATTAGTAATTGATGCTTGACATGCTAGAGCATCAAAATCGGTGAAAGAAAAGATCGTTTTGAAATCGGACAATGTCGAAGTAGCAAAAATTCGAAGATACGGACCTCGACGAGCTTAAGCGTAGCATAATCAGCCTATAATGTTCCTACTGCTGGGACTCAGGCCTCCTCTCTATGGGAATGGGCTGTAATCCACCACGCGGGTCCAGTGCGGATTGGGAGAGGTCACATGTCTTCGAATTTTTGGTTCAAGACATGCCGGTTTCCTCTCGAGTTTTCCTTTACCGTTTTGAGAGCAGTGGTGATGAAATAAAGTAATGCGCCTGCCTGGATTCTAATCCACGTCTTACTGCTTGTAAGTCGAGGCCGCCACCACTGGGCCACCGCTGCTCTCCAGCGACCTGCTCGCTCCACGTAAAATACTAAAAATCTGTTGCATCAGGTCAAACCGATACCAGCAGCACAGTTGGAAAAAAGACTAAACAGATGATGATGATAGCTTAAGTGGTGGAGTAGGTAGGTAATCCACTGCCTTTCACAGAGAATAGACTTGAAAACATAAGGAAAATAGCAATCACTGCAAAATCCCAACATTTCATAGAATTTAAGGCAAAGCCAGCTGTAATGTTTTGCGGATTACGTTAGGATAATATTACAAGTTACAGTTTATCTAACACAAAACCTTTAAACTATTTACCTACCTATTCAAATACTCCAATGTCGGTTTATCCTCTAAATAAACTAAATGATCCATAACACTGAGTTTTATTCTCGGTTCATCGCACTGGCTTGTCAATCCTATGCGTGTTACTGGCCAGCAATACAATAAAGCTTTGTACAACCAGAACCACACATGTGTATGGGACATCACTTCCGGATCGTTTTATTTTTTTTTGCTTTTAAATAGGGCTTCGATTTTCGAAGTTGTTACTTGATTTGAAATGAATGAGGACGTTGTTTGTTTATGGGAGATGGAAGAGCCTGGTCTGTCTGTGGTATAGAAGTAGAAAGCTTCTTTGTCATGTCTTTACTCCAGCTACATTTATGCTAAACAAAGATATTTAAAAGCCTTATTGAGCGGACATTGGGAATATTCTCATACAAAAATTTTGATCCCGAACATTTTCTATTTGACACACGAATGCTACCTGACAAGATTTGTTACTAAGTAGTAACAAGTATTGGATTACGATTTTCTTCGTCTTGTCCCGTCTACCGCTCGTAAATATTTGAGTGTCTTTGATGCTAAATGACCCTCTTACCCTCTGTACCCTTAGGTTTTATATTTGTAAGTCAATTAAAAGACGACTAAAAATTAAATTATAGGAGCCCCTTTGCTGGGTTGAGTCGTATTTAATTTAATTAGTTAGTTTCTCGTGAGTCGCGTGACCTACAATAGTCTTACACTGGAATTAATTTAATTTAGGATAGAAGCAAAAATGAAAATATCAAATATTACCAACAGTGTTCGAGAAAGTCCCCCAGATCATTTAGAAATGTTGATCTACAAATAGAAATTGAGAGAGAATATCGTCCCCAATAAATACCGCTCCCTAATCCGCTCCATTTCGAACGCGCCATATTTTTCACGGTCATAAAAGTCAATCCTCGTTCTCTATTTACCTTCTACTTAACATGTCTCTCATTCCACATTGGAAATACCGAATTCCCCTAAAGTGATCCTTTAATAACATTTCTAATAATAAATCTATGTTGGCGGTTGTCCAAACGCAGTGTAGTTCGGGGTCACAACGCTAAAAAAGGCGCCAGTTTAAGTTAAAACGCGGCGAAATCTGGAACTAAAATAAATGTACTGAATTTGACAGGTTATTGACATTTTCCTTGACGAGCAGTGCCATCTGAAAGTGTCAAGTTATGTTGGACTATTCAAGGCGTAGTGTGGGTTCAATGCATTTTTTTTCTAATTTTAACGAAAAGTGCGGATGCTTTTAGACGTTATATTTCTTTTGGAATGGTATTTAAGTGTTATTTATAAGGATTTGATATTTCTGCCGTAAATGGTGGACCTAATAACAAAGAAAACACCAAGGAAGAGGGAGAAACGGTACCAAAAGTACCAAACAGAGATTTCAGTTGCGGTAGGTCATCAGCACTTCGTGTTGGTTTTTGGCAATAACAGCACACGTTTTTAATAATGTTTACTGGGACCATGACTGGCATGCATATAATGAGTAAAAAAGTGATTCTCATTCGAATTTCTTAAAGAAAGTTTAAAGAGATATTCCTGGAAATATTCAAGACGATGACTCTGAAATACATGTAATGACAAGATACTCTTTGTTATCGGTCTAAAAATATATTAAATTTAAGTTCTTTGATTCTTTGCCACCCACAGAAATTTTCGCACCATATTGACAAAAATACGCGTCATACGCAATTATTAAAAAGATATAAATAAACAACTAAATTTTTCCCGTGGTTTCGCTCAGATTATGGTCGGAAATCTTACTATCCGACTAATATCCTACTAATATTATAAATGCGAAAGTTTGTGAGGATCGATGTATTACTCTTTCACGCAAAAACTACTGACCGGATTTGGATGAAATTTGGCACACAGATAGTTTATAACCGGGATTACCACATAGGATATTTTTTATCCCGGTAGTACGATCCCGTGGGACAATAAACGAACTCCACGCGGGCGAAGCCCTACAAACTTAGGTACCTCTTTAAAATATTAGTGAACATAACTAAAATATGTCACGTCAACCTTGGTGGCCGGTTGCACAACTATGGGCATCCTAAAGGCTATCTCCTTACCTTTGGGCAACCATATTTGGGGGCAGAATTATCTTGCATTGTTGCGCTTTAAAGCGGTCAAGAGCGAAATCAGATAAAAGAAATGAAAATATTTTACATGTGATGTGCGTAAGAAACGTGTTGGCTTTAGTAAAAATTGTTTTGCAAAAAAAAATTAACGACCTCCAAAAAAAAAACACTAAAACGTGGAAAATAATTGTACTTTCGGAAGTCGGTCCTACAAAAGTTAATTATTTAAAAAAAATTGGGAACACTGACACAAACAGAGATTTGGAAGAGACCTAAGTACACTCAGCATTGGGTGGCAAAAGTTGAACTCAAACTCAAAGCATTTATTTCAATTAGACCATTACAGGCACTTTTGAAAATCCCAAAAAAAACAAACAGCGAAGCTACAGTCACAGACACAAGGCATAATAACTTGTAAAAGTACTGTAGTTGCACATTCCAAGGCGTAGGTGTCTATGGAGAAGAATGGGCAAGAAACTCCATGGACACTCTTTTGAAGAAGATTTATCGGTAATAAATCGTTAACACTAGTTATCTGACAGAAAAATGCAGCACTGCAAAACCTGAGAATCCGTACAGGGACTTCAACTACCTTTTAAGCCAACTGCCTCAGCACTATCTTCAAACAGCTGATACTCCTCACTGCGTGAACGGATCAACAAAATATGGTGTTCACTAGAATCACTTGTTAGACTTTTGGGGTTTGCCCAATTAACAGTAAGTAGTGTGCAACTCGAAGGTACCATCTGGTCGCCAGGAGGGCTAGCTCAGGACTGTATTACGAGCTGCTTAATTACGACGTTTATTAAATTTGTATTACTATCACATTTAAAACCAACCACAGATAAGTAAGTCGAACAAAGAACCCTAACAGAACATAATCACTGCTTACGCTTAGCAACAGTACACACGGCGGCACATGAAGCTGTACATTTCCAGTATAACTTGGCCTCGCTTTGTATAGATTTTTTATACAATGAGAGCTCCGCATAAACTGGTTTTGTAAAGCTTGATTGGCCGTCGCGACAAGGATAAACATATTGCCCTAACAAGCAGTTAAAATGAGGCTTAACAGTGCGGCTTTACTCTGCGGTTATTTTTAACTGCCATCCGTTGAACGGTTGAGTTTAACTATGAATTATAGTGGAGTTAGTTACTTGTCAAATTAAGTAGTTTTATAAAGGGACTTCTTTGAAGCTCGTGGCTAAATAATAACAGCCGCTCGGGTCGATCTTTAGGTTAAGCCGTGCTTGCCTAAGTTAGTCTGTGGATGGGTGACCACAAATCACATACCGAGTTTCCTCCGTGCCTCGGAAAGCACGTTAAGCCGTTGGTGCCGGGTGTCATTTGTAGATCTTTGAAAGTCGTTAGGTTAGTCAGTGGCCCAAAAAGTCTGACAACCAGTCTTACCAAGGGGTATCGCTCCATGTAAAATACTGGTATTTAGCTGCATCCGGTAAGACTGGAAGCCGACCCTAATACAGTTGTGAAAAGGCTAAGCAGATGATGAAAAGGACTTCTTTCATTTGTTGGTGAAAGTTTACTGACTTGATTGCTGTCGTTGCCGGCAAGAAATTGCAGTGAAAAATCTAGTTTACCCGCGTATTGTACTCGCGGTACAAACAAACCAGAAAATGTATGTATGTATATGCTTCAGCAATATTCGTATTTCCGCTATAGAGTAACCTCCCACAGATGCAATAAAACAACTTGTAATAATTATGTATTCTGTGGCAAAGCTTCGAACTTTTGTCCTGCCGTGCTTTATTATAGACTAGCTATTGCCCGCAACCTTCGTTCGCGTGAAATTATTATAAAAAATATTACTTTCCTTTTTGAATCGGATTTTGTTAACAATTTCAAGTGTTTTAATTTTTGTCACGGAACCCTAATTATTTTTCTAAAATAAAAGTAGCCAGTGATAACCCTTACAACATCAGCTATCTGTCAGTGATAGACCCGTCAAAATCGGTCCAGCCGTTTCAGAGATTAGCCGGAACAAACAGACCCCCCTAACTCAGTAGTACTAGTAAGAAATAATGCTTAGAAACCGATTTCCTTTACAACTCAACAATTGCTATTGTAATACATTTATAACTTGAACAACAGGATAAAGTGTTATCGGAGTTCTAAATAAATCCCTATGACATAGTACGATGACGAATATTCATATAAAACAGGCAAAACCACACACATAGTAAAAACCTTAGACAGTTATTATTATTTTTTGTTATACAGGGTGTAAACAGATCCTTCACGAAGCCGTTAACCAAGCATTCTGTACATCAAACCAAGTAACTTTACGCAAAAAAATTTGCTGGGAAACGACTTTTTTTTTGGGGTGAAAAATGACGTTTTATGGTAGGACTCAATGTAACGCACTCAGAACATTGTGCTGATGCATGGATTAAATAGTACGGGGGTCGTGGAGGTGTTTAAAGTAAAAAAATCACTTTAAAAACATGTATTTAAAAAAAACTTGTGATAAAGTCGGAACTTTGACCTCCAATATCTCCGTAACTAGAACGTTCCCAGGTATGGTCTAGAACAAAAAAAATATCGCATTGACGGGGAGAATAAGTGCCTTTCGGCTTCGTTAAGGGTCTTTTTACACCTTTTATAGTACCTACATTGAGTACCTACATTCCTCCTCACAATCAATGTATAAAAAGTTACGATGTAAAATAATGTATGTGTTGCTCTTTCATTTAAAATACACGCTTCAAAAAGTGGTTCTATTTCAGTAAAATATCACCTATAATTAGCAAGATTTAAGTAACTTTTATCGATGCACTGCGTGTTCAGATCTGCGGTAAAATAAATTGGCTGAAAAAATGCTTTTTACTAAAGAATTCAACGAGGTTCCGTATGAATATTGTTCATAATTTATTCTTAAATCGAAGCATTTTTTTATTTAAAAACTATAGGTAAGTATATAGGTAGGTCTTGGATAAAGAAGTGTGTTGTTTTTACGCAGAAATAGAAATAAGTAGGTACACAAACATCTCACCTCGTAATTTATTATTTATACAGTATGCTTCAATGTATTTTTTATGATTATGAATCTCTTTTTTATTTACATTTGCTAAACACTCTTAAAATCATGGCCCATACCGAACGAAAGTAAAAGTAGTTTTATTACCTTTTTTCAGTTCAATTCAAAACAACAATCATCTTGTTTTATGTTACGAGTTTACAACTCAAAAACATGATTAAAATTCATTTGATAGTCTGGTTTACTACAACTCGAGTTATCGATCTAAATACAACAAGTATTAGGAAAGGAAATTGTCTCTTCTATGGAATAAAGACCAATGGGCTGATCACTGATAAGCTGGTGAAGGCAGCAGGATTCCGCTTGATGCGAGATGCACTGGACTAAGAAATGCCGCGAGGCGACAAGGCAACATGGGCGAGGATTCGAGGAGGCCAGGAGGACAAGGTGTTAGCGGGCTCTTCAATTACGATGCCGTCAATCAAGTATTCTTTACATCAAACTAAGTAACTCTGAGCAAAAATTATTGCTGGGAAATTTTATTTTGGGGTGTCAAATGACGGTTTTTCAATTAATTCAATGTATAGCACTAAAAAAATTGTGCAGATGTATGCATGGACAGGACTTAAAGCAAAGTTATAACATTAAAAACTTGTATCTAAAAAAACTTGTGAAAGAGTTGGATCTTTGACCTCCAATATCTCCGTAACTAGAAGGTTATTATGGTTCAGAACAAAAAAATATCGAAATGACGGGGAAAACCAGTGCTTTCCGGCTTCGTGAAGGGTCTTTTTACACTCATTATGTCTTTCGGCTGGTGTGATGGATGAGGTGGCACAGACTTAAGGAACACATTTCTTTCTTTCTGATGATTATGGGCCATTGTTTTCGGCTGAAAATCAGGACTAGGTATTACCTAAACGTTAAAAGTTACTAAAGACAAGAAAGGCAACTAAGTTACCTAATATAAGTTGCAAGCTGATATTCAATTATTCATCTTATGTGATCCTCATTACTTCAAGCTCCCAAAACGAAGTAAGAAAAAAGCGTAAAGATTAGATAACGTAACCAACGATAAGTAAGAAACATAACAATTTGTATAATTTCTTCTGTTAATAAAAACGACTGGAGCGAATTTAATTGTGTACTTTCACTTTAACTTATTAAAGGTCCGAAAGTAAAGAAATGTGATTATATCTTGTAGTTAGATTAGTTATGAAGTGTTAAAGAGGTGGGGTTACTCAACCTTACCTAGACTTTTTTTAAAGCAAAGATATGCTTAGGTGTATCACTCTTTAGAAAGGATTTCCTCAGTTAGAACGAGTAAAATTTTATTCAAATTAGAAGAATTGCCCCCTGACCGTCACAATAGTTCATAGTACAATTTTGATCATCATCTGCCCAGTCTTTTCTCAAGTATGTTCGGGTCGGCTTCCAGTCTAACCGGATGCAACGGAATACCAGTATTTTACATGGAGCGACCGTGTATCTGACCTCCACAACCCAGTTAGTCCTGGGTTATACGATACCTCTTGGTAACACTGGTTGTCGTCAGATTTTGGAGTCACTGACTACCGGTAACGGCTGTCAAAGATCTACGAATGAGCCGCGACCAACGGTTTAACGTACTTTCCAAGGCACGGAGGAAACTATGTAATGTGCGGTCACCCATCCACTGACCAAGCTAGGCAAGCGCGGCGATCGACCCAAGCGGCTGTTATTATTTAGCCACGAGCTCCTCCCACAGTTTTGATGCTACTTTTTTGTAGCTTCCTCATTGGTCCAGTTGTCGCAAGTGCTACTGCTAATCATGAAGTCAGCCGGATTCAATTTCCAGGTCCGACACAGTGTTATTTATTATTTTTTCACCCGTAGTTTCGATTAGAGCCCGTTTGATGGGAACCGGCTCACCTCCATTTAAAAGTGGGTGTACTCCTGTGCCAAAGCCTTTGAGGAAAAGTCAGGCATGAGGTTATGTTTTTTCTTTGTGAAGTTTCGCTGGTTAATTTAATTTCCCCCCTGTATTTAGACAGTGAAGCGAACAATTAATATCAGTTTAAATAAACATCTCAATTGAAATGACAAGCCATTTGATCGTCACAATTAACACATTAGTCGAGTCATCACAATTGACTCCTAACAGCTTTTGGCAGGATGCTCATCTAAGGATATTTAGGACAACGACAGGTCATAAACATCTCTCACACTCACACATCAACATAGGTCTGTCGGACTCTATTTACAGCGGCACCATAGACAAAAAAAAACTCAAAAGGTCATTGTGATTTTGACAGCGATGGTCAGTTAGGCTAAATAATAACAGTCGTAAGGGTCGATTTTCTTTTAGGATGGTGATGACAGGTCATAGACAGGCCCATAGTTCTGTCAGATGAAATTTACAGGCGTTTTACCACAGACAGCGTCAACCCATCATCAACCTTATTCATAAGGAAATAAAGATCACAGTGATAAGTCATAGAAAAAATAACTGAAGGACACAAGAGTTACACAGTGTAGCTGCCGTATCATGTGATTAACGTCATCATTCCACATGGGGTAATAGAGTGCCTCCCTGAGCGAGGGTGCTCAAGTAGAGACGTCCGGTGCACCCTTGGATTCTTGGTACTTAACAAGCCTCGTTAATATCTTGTGCAGACTGACTTATCTCTATCTTTACACTACAGCATGAGCAATTTTCACGTTATAAAATATCTGAGGGACTTAGAGTGACTCGAGAAGAAGTTTAATCTATACCTACTAATATTATAAAGAGATTTTTGTTTGCAAGTTTGTATGTAAGGGGTAATCTCCGGAACTAATGATCCAATTCAAAAAAATCTTTCAATGGCAGAAAGCTACATTATTCGTTATAGGCTATAAATTATATTTATATCGTGCATATTAGCCGAGCTATCACAATTTTTGCTGACGAAGTCGCGGGCATAGTGCTTTTAAACACATCGTTGTGAACACTTAAGTACCGTACTAACTATACATTAACCAATTAATTTGGTGAAAACCAAATTTATCCTGCTTACTGATTAAGGCAGTATTGATCACTTGATCAGTGAGATTATCTCAGTGCTGATATTGTATCGATAATATAGCTAATGACTCGTTTAGAAAAGATAACCTCACTAGAATTCGGAAAAACGTGACGAAAACCTATTTTCATCCATTTTTCCCTAAACCCGCGTTCTCTGTCAAACAAATTTTTAGATAAGCAACTACATTCAAATAAAGTATTAAATGGAGCAGTATTTATTTAACACAACACTACCAGTCAACATGATCGGAAATTATTTATAAATGATGAAACATGCCTTCAGTATCGACACTAACTGGCGAATGTGGATGTACCTAATATTTGTACTTTTATTATAGGTATGTGTAGATTCACCTCTACCTAACCCTTCGGGGATTACAGGCGTGATAAGGCTCTGTCTATAGTAATTTCTTATGTAGGTATGATTTGCAATATTAAACAAAGTCTTCATAAATCCCAGTTTGAGTTCCTGAATTCAAAAGCAAATAATAAAATTCACAAAATAAAAACCCTCGCGTACGGGCCCCTAAAAATACCGGATTTATTAGTTCAATAGGTAGCGCGTCGTAGGTGGAGGTCACTGACCTGCGTCTGGTCTAGGATCGTATCATAGAGCATAGAGGATCACTTTGGAATAACTTGTTATGTCAGACATTTGGACTGTAAATACGAGATTAGTACACATAAAAAACCGATTGACGTAATTTCCTGATCGTAGATTTTGCTAGAGCCTTGAAAAGATGCGTGGATGGACAGATAGATACCTAGGTAAATTGTTTATTTTGTGCACAAAAAAGAAAAAGTGAAACATATAACATTATAAGTATCACATATTAGAAACACCATACTTACCTACATGTAAAATAAAATACATACAAGGTGCCAAAACAGCAACAAAAAAACTATATGGCTACGCAAGACCTACTGGATGGCTTTTAAAAAACTTTTAAAAAATCTGCTCAAAAATCCTTGATTGTTATTTGCAGTTAAATTATATTTCTTGATTGCAATTCTGGACCTGGACGGAAGCGCCAGGTGTGGGTGTGGAGCTGTGGCACGAACTTGTTCCACGTTCTATCCTGCCCGTTGTGCCCAAAACATGCCATTGAATATCTATACATATAATAAGACAGTAAAAAAACTGTGTCTGTACATTGAAGATATTTAAAAAAAAAAAATTGAGGGGGGTTTAGAAAAAGTAATAGAGCACGAATCCAAAAAAAAAATTCTGTCTGTTTGTCTGTTTGTCTGTTTATCTGTTTGTCTGTTTGTCTGTTTGTCTGTTTGTTTGTACACGCTAATCTTCGGAACTACTAGACGGATTTGAAAGATTTTTTTTTTGTTGTGTAGGTATTAAGTCTGGGCAACATATAGGCTATAATTTATCTTGGAAACTTGAACACCTGATGCAGAACCGCAATAGAATAGCTAAACTATAAGAGATACAAAAATGGTACCATAGCAAAAATTGTTCCACGTGATGAGCATTTTCGGTTCCCTATCCATTTGCATAAAATTTTAAGACCTAATATGACTTGGCATACTTTTGTTTAACCTAATTATATTTTCGCATAACATTACTTACGCATAACAGCTTACGCATAATTTTTTTAAGCATAATTTCTCTACTCCTAATAATGATTAAGCATAACATTTTAAAGCATACATTTATTTACGCATAATGATATTAAAACATAATTATTTTTATAGGCATAACAAGTACGCAAAATAATAACTAACTCCTAAAATGTTAGACACTAATACTTATTTTTAAAAAGCAGAACCATCTTATCGCAGAAAGTTAACAGTCAGAGTCGTCTTTTGGCATACATTTCGTATCGATAGTCATTAAACGGCAGAAAATCAATCAATCAAAACATTGATCATTATAAAACAGTTGATTGTGAACATTTTATGTTATTTTTATTTCCCTGTAAGAAGCATGCAAGCGAGCATGCAGCATGCAAGCAAGCATGCAGCATGCAAGCAAGTATGCAGCATGCAACATGCAGCAGGCATGGTTTCTGTCACAGCTCCGGCGCTGCGGGGCTCCGGCGGTCCCACGCGAGCTTATCGTCGCAGATGTGTTTTACGCTCACCACCGCAGCTTCGGCTTGCTGGCCGGCTAAGCCGGCCAGCCTCAGCCGCGGCAGCGAGCGTTAAAACCACCTGCTCCTCAGCTCGCGGGCCCCCTCGCCCCTCCGCGCCTACGCGGGCTTAAATTACACTCTAGGGGTAGGGCAGACAAGACTACGTGGAGTCGGTTTTGCAGCGATTCGATTCTGCACTCACTTTTGTAGCACGACATATTGAATTTTTAAGACAATATTTTAATTTTAATTACGCTAATAGTTAGTATGCCTAGTAACATTTTGCGAATTAAATTTTTGCTAACACAAATTAGTCTACAAGATAATTATGCCAATATAAACTGTATGCCAAAAAAAAATATGGCAAAGTATTATTATGCCAAAACAAATTAGTCTCTAAGATAATTATGCCAACATAAACTGTATGCCAAAAAAATATATGGCAAAGTATTATTATGGCAAAACAAAGTATGCCAAAATTGTTATGCCAAAGTATATTAGGAAAAAGAATATTATGCAAATAGAAGGGATCCCGCATTTTCTGCTGAGAGATTAAATTTGAAGATCTGGAACACCTGATGTGGAACTCCAAGAGTCCAGCTACACTATAACATATATAGGAATGACGTCTTAGCAAAAATTGTTCAATCTGATGACCACTCTCTGTTGATTTATAAAAATCGAAGATCTGGAACACCTGTTGTGGAACTCCAAGAGCCCAGCTACACCATAACACATATAGGAATGACGTCTTAGCAAACATTGTTCAATCTGATGAGCACTCTCTGTTGACTTATAAAATCGAAGATCTGGAACACCTGTTGTGGAACTCCAAGAGCCCAGCTACACCATAACACATATAGGAATGACGTCTTAGCAAAAATTGTTCAATCTGATGACCACTCTCTGTTGATTTATAAAAATCGAAGATCTGGAACACCTGTTGTGGAACTCCAAGAGCCCAGCTACACAATAACACATATAGGAATGACGTCTTAGCAAACATTGTTCAATCTGATGAGCACTCTCTGTTGATTTATAAAAATCGAAGTTCTGGAACACCTATTGTGGAACTCAAAGAGCCCAGCTACACCATAACACATATAGGAATGAAGTCTTAGCAAAAATTGTTCAATCTGATGAGCACTCTCTGTTGACTTATAAAAATCGAAGATCTGGAACACCTGTTGTGGAACTCCAAGAGCCCAGCTACACCATAACACATATAGGAATGACGTCTTAGCAAAAGTTGTTCGGTCTGATGGGCTTTTCCTGTTGACTTATAAAAATCGCAGATCAGAAACATCTGATGTGGAAATCAAAGCTATCACTAATTTCACTGTATAATTATAAAATAGGGTCCATATTGGCTCACCTAAAGTTCTTTTCCCGAAATTGTTCTTCCTAACGATTTGTAATCCGAATGATCACTCTGCCTAAAATTTTTCATCCTAAAGTTTTCATTCATACTGTTTGTAGTGCTACCGGCGATGTTCATAACACTCATGTTTCCGAAAATTGTAATGAATAATATCATTAATGTAAATATATTTAAACTCCTACTGTTTTTTATCATAACGCTTTTGTCCCTAAACATAAGTACAGGTCAGAGTGTCGTCTTGGGGGCACTATAAAAAAAAACTTAGAAAAATTTCGCAACCAATTTCGAAGTAGCGCTCGCCGGTCGCTGCCGCGGCACCGCTCGCTACGCTCGCTCGGCTCGCGCGTATTTGGTCACAGTTCTAACCTAACCTAACCCATGGATCCCTTCTACATCGTTTTTACGACAAACGGTTAGTCGGAGACAAAAAACACCAAGAAACTTTTATTCTTACATTTAGGTAGAAAATAAACGGTTTGCAAAAATAACACTTTTTTGGCTAAATTTTTCTAAAAAAACAAAGAAATTTAAACAAAAAATATATGACTCTGAATAATAGTGTAAAAGATGGTTATGTTGAGAAAATATAGGAAAACAAATAAAAGTATAACAGATGTTTATTGCTACTGACATTATGAAGTTGAATGCTTCGGAATTATAAAATTAGAGACAGAGTAGTTAGGAATTGTGATTGTTAGGATGAAAAATGTTAGGAAGAACATTTTTGGATTTCCAATTATCGGAGTTGAAAATTTAGGTGAACTTTGGCGCACCCTATAAAATAACATAAGCTGGGAGTATCTCCACGCGGTGAAGGCGGTAACAGTTTAGGACTGATATTCGATGACGACGGTATATCATTGAAAATTTGACTCTACTGGACAAAACTCCTATTTATTTTTTTACTTTATCGAATAAATATGCCTTCGGGCTTATGTTATTTGAGTGTTATAGACTTTTTCCACTTATCTTCGTGACGCGGTAGCCTACCCGGTAACGCAGGGGAGCAGTCACTTAGATTTTAATTGATCAGGTATCTTCACAATAAAACTATAACCATGCCTAGAAAGAGGTCAAATCTTTCCCAATGTTCCAAAGGAGCTAAAAGATTGAGGATCATAAGATCCCAAGAATCTACCGAAGAACGTCAGGAGAGACTTGATGCTGTTCGAGAACATCAGGCTGCAACTCGCTCCGTGGAGACCTCTTCCTCTCTTCTCTTCTCTTCCTCTTGGATAACGAAGCACGCCTGCGTTCTCAGCGTATTTACGCATCTACATCCAGGTCTCTAGAGAACTGTGAAGAACATGATGCGCGACTGACCGCTGATCGTGAACGTCATGCATTGTCTCGCGAATCGGAGACGTTCACGGATAGAGAATTACGCTTGAGTTCCAAGCGTATCTACGCATCGACTTCTAGGTCTCTAGAGACAAGTGGGGAACGTGATGCGCGACTGACCACTGATCGTGAACGTCACGCATTGTCTCGCGAGTCGGAGACGTTCACGGGTAGAGAATTACGCTTGAGTTCCAAGCGTATCTACGCATCGACTTCTGACTTACAAAAATGAAAGATCTGGAACGTCTCGAATCGTCTCGCGCATCCCGTTGTTTTCCCGTCCCCGGGCTCTTAGAATTCGACATCAGACGTTTCAGCTCTTCGATTTTGACGACCCCGTTGTCGCTGGCATAAGCAACAGGATCCGCGTACGAAGTCGCGGGCAGAAGCTAGTTGTAGAATAAGACTCTAGCTTTTACTTGGGTTCTTGAGTTCCTTTTTTTGTTTAAAAAATAATTAAATGATAATTCTGGCACATTATAATTCGCTTGTTTTGTGACAATAATGGCATAACTTCGAAAAATTAAAATAGGCTGTACAGTCACGAGCACCAATATGTAAACACTTAACAACTTTTAAAAGTGTGTACGTCCTACTGTTTTGACTAAAATTTCATGTTGTTACGAACACAGTTTTCTGGAACTCATATTTTTATGAAAATGATCCATCTCTAAATTACAATCGTTATTTCTCGCGAAAATTGCTTTTAAAATTTGGAAAATGTATACATATTGGTGCTCGTGACTGTACCTACAGGACAGTTTTCATTATGATATATGATAAGATGAAAGGTTTATTAAAACGTGATTCGTTACTTAATTTAATATTATTTTCGTTATTTTATATTCAACTGCAATAACAACATCGAAAAATCAAACTTTTTGAGTTATGTCATCCTTATCGCAAACGAGCGTATGTAGGACCCAGTTTTATCAAAATACGCAAAGCAATTTTTATATAATCTACATTGTAACGTACCTTATTATCCTTCAAGTATTCCTCGCGAAGTCATGATATTGCGAGTAAGCCCATTGGTAATATACGAGGTGTACCTACTGATAAGGGTGTGTTCGAACTTCGATTACTGATAACGTATCCGGCGAGAAGGTTGCCGAGTGAAAGTACTTATGTACGTAAGTAGACGTATGTATTACCTATTTATTTTTCAGATAGACGCCAACTTTGATTCACACAGTTACATAGTATATTACTACATATTTGTAGTATTAGTCGTTTCTCTGTTGTAAGAGCACTTATGATACTCTGATAGTGTCTAATGTCGTAATTGCTTTAATAACAATTCCTATAGACAACAAGAAAATAGCCCTTCTCTTTTTTTGATTTGGAAGTCGTACTAACTGAATAAGATAATAACGCTTTTACGAGGTCGCCCATGATACTGCAAATGTTAATAACTTACCCCATGGGTGTTGTCAATAATACAGAACACCGCGATTTCATCCACTGGTCTTCATTTCGTCAGTTATAATACTTCATCATCATCCACGGCTGGGTGTAGGCTTCTCTTTGCTTGTGCCAAGCTCCAAGTTGTTATGCCAGCCTCATCCAGGATAATCCCGCGATGGCGACAATGTCGTCTGCCCATCTCGCCATAGGACGACTTTTTTTCCAGTCCTTGGACGCCACTCGATCACAGCTTTACTCCAACTGCGATCACCGCGCCTTGCACTACAGTTTTACTTAAATAAAAATTAGGGGCGATCCTTTGCCCTGCTAAACCGGGCAAAAATTCAGGCTCCAGACAGCTTCTGAGTACCTAATTTGTGACGGAAAAACCTTTGCTTGGCGAGAGAATGAACCTGGCACCTACTCAGCAGTCGTGCTTGCGCACACTAGACCAACGAGATAGTAAAACTTACTACAATTATAATATTATTATGTAATATTTCTCAGGAGCGAACTCACCGACCCGAATCGACCCGCAACATCGCAGCGGGTGGACTGACCTCGTTAATTAAATACATTCCTGATTACATTTAAATAATCTCTTAACGGCACTCAATGGTTTTGTTATCTGTCAGACAGAAGCTTCTTTCTTTATGTTGGTAGCATGTGTGGCTGGGCAAGTGCAGGGGATAGGATAGCAGAACCCTATGTGCCTGATATCAAAGACAATATTAGGGACAGCTGTACTTTATTCCATGAGAAAGGTCAACTAACCCAATGAAGATAGAAAGTAAAAAGGAATACAGGGAGAACTAGAGCTGGATACTAAGGGAACTCAACACAATCGGCACGTCAGTGGTTTATAGCAATGCCACAGAATAAATAATAGTAAAATGGTGACACTGACAGCTTATTGAATTGAACGCAGCGCAAGTCATGATCGCGCGGTTTCTTTGCCGAAATACGCTATGCAAGTATGTTTAAAATTCAACTTTAGAGTTTGAGTTCGTTTAAGATTGAAAGCCAGGAGCAGCAACCAGCAACAGCTGGCGTTGGAATCACAGATTCTGTAGTTAGAATATTGTCTTTGAAAGCAGCTGTCTTTACCGATGAAGGTCATTAGTACTTAGTGGGTAGATAGACAGACTATGTAGGAGGTAGACATTTTTGTTGAGATCAATAAAAAGTACCTCTATTCAAAGAGACTACTTATCAATGAAGGTGCGTTGCCCTCAGTGCGTGAGCGTGACCCCATTTAACCAGTCATAAACAGTTTTATATAACATCGTAAAATACTATAATGATTACATTTCTGACTATCCTTCGGCGTTCCCACAACTGGGCTTAGAAACGGCACAGTGGGCCGTACCTAATCTACCATGAATGCCCAGGGCGGGTTGGTGCTTAAGCAAGCAAGTAAGTGTGCTACATAGGTCTCTCTCTTGTCACATTGGAAACTAGTTCATGAGTAAGACAAGATTATGTTAAAGTACCTTTATTCAGATGAGGTTTATCGAAGCATTTTTATAATATACAGACTAAAAATATGTAAGTATGTGTACCTACACGTATCAAAAACAGAAAATAATTAAAGAGCGTCAAAAAGTACGTGCATCGCTGTCATAGGGGAAAGTGCCCAGAAGTCTGACAGCATTACCACGTTGGATGGCAATGCTGATTTTTTGGCCAATAAATAGACCAGCCCTCTACGAAAAGAGTCGATCTACCGCTTGGCGACGTCCCGAAATACCAGGTGGTGTTACAAGCAGTTATGTATGGGCCCCATGTTGTAAAAGAGGCACAACCACAAATGTTTTTGGTTTTCTTACTACTAGACCAGACTTAACAGTCTCGGGACTTAAGGCTTAACTGATAATGGATGATCACCCATCCACGGACCGACCTCGGCAAGCATAGCGTGCAGCCATTATCACTTATCCACGAGCTCCGCTAGTCTCTTTAATTTCGACAAGATTTAAATACCCGAGTGCTGTTAAAATCTAGTTTTTGATCTTTAATTTTAACCTGTCCCAGTTTCCAGTGAGTCAACTGCGGTAAGATCTCACGGTTATTTTGATACCGTTACCGACTAACTAGCATTATGTGGGAGGCTACCTCAAAATATACAGACTCAAACACTGTTATAATATGAGTCTATGATCTGCTCTGGTTCCGCTTGGAATCTGACGCGAATTTTGGTGTGCCTTACGATGTTTTCATGGCCTTGAATCATACAACTTGCAGACCAGCTGCGAACAACTACGGACACTAGCAGATACTTCAGTAGTATTCGTATGAAGGTGTTTGTGATCAAAGATCGGAGCACCGTCCACAATATTTTGACCGTACGGCTTGACCGATACGTAAAGGGAGTAAGGTATGATATTTGATGAATATGTTGTGTTCCTGATTTGAAAAAGTAAACAAGTCGTTAAAAAAAAATCTGTCTCTTTTTAAACTTAAAATAATTATTGTTTTTCAGCCGGACTGAAGCCAGTGGATGCCGCCAGTCCAGACAGGAAAATAAAACGACGTAAGGAGGATAAAGATGTTTAATTAGTCTTATTTATCTACAGGTTGAAATAAATAAATACATAGGTAGAGGTCACTTAAATTTTCCTGATGCGGCTATTTTGCATCCATCCATAGAGACGGAAGAATTAAAAATAAAACGAGTACGACGTTCTATTTTAAAAACAAAAACAACATTTTTATTATTTACGCGCGTAATTATTTTTGACAGTTAAAAAAATAGAACGTTGGCCTCACGTTCCTTTTCACGGAATGTCTAATTTAGGTTAATTAGTGGCCTAGTGATATAGGTAAAAATGGTCATTGTGACATTTTTGTAATGGTATTCTGTATTTCATGGCGACAGTTGAAAAGGGTTGGGTTATGAATAATTTCTTATGGGTGGACAATGGACATAGGATAGGTATAATACCATCGCCAGGATTGGTTTTTGCCATTTCCAAAGTCATAATAGCTTTTTGGGATTCCCTGTTACATGAGTAATATTACAACACGCTGAAGAATTAGGCAGAAGTGTAGGTGGATGAAACCTGGCTGGCACAGGAACGTGGAGGTTTGCGCAAGAAAATAAAGGCCGTGGTCCAGCAGTGGATGAATCTGGGCTGTTTATGATGATGATAACGTACGTATCTTCTATCTAGTACATTCTCATTCCACCATTTACGTTCCTGTTACATTAACGTAAATAAAGTCAAATCTACTCAATATTCAACCGCCACATAATCAAAATCGATCGAAATCAAATACAACTTGAAACAGGTTTCAAAGTAATGCAATTATAAGGTTGCTAGCCCATCATTCACAGGGGAACCTGTTTTAGTCGATACTAACTCAGCCAGCTGATAATATACGTCCTATAGAACTATTGCTGGCAGTCTGGACTCGACAGACCATCGACAATAATATCTAGACAACGAGTCTTGCTTGATGGAAGTGGCCAGACAGTTTCAGGTCGATATTTAAAAAAAAAGTTTGGAGTTAGTAAATTAACAGGATTTTGCACAGCTCAGCTTTATTAAAAGTTTGATTGATGCTTTATCAGAAGATATTACAGACAATATTATCTAGTCGTGTAGAGTTCAGAGTTATCGTCTTTTTCATTCAAATTAGGTGCCAGAAAAGTGCCTTTGAGTTGGCTCCCTATTTACACGACCACGCGACTGCAAAGGAAGGGCTATATTTTTAATTAAGTTATATCAAGGATAACGTCAGTTTATTGAGATTTAAAAGTCGTGATACCTAGAACTTCCAAAGTTTAATGTGCTCAAGGCTTTCAGTAGCTGGAGAGCAACCATTATTCACGCAGTTACAACATCGATAAATAAACATCCTCAATATTTTAGTAAGTATAGTCGGATAACCAAATGCCATAATACTCTATCGATATTGTTGTTTATAACCATTATGATGGCACTCGGATCAAGTAGGCTTTATTATCATTCCGATAGTCTATGCTTCCATTGTTTTACTGGTACCTAGATTACTAGGTTTACCTACTCTGATATATTACCTAGCTCACGAGTTGATGAAAGTTATGGGAATATATTTTGTAGTTTTTCAAATATTAGGTACAATATTCATAGTTTACCCAGTCAAAATTCTTCGTCTAAGGATTTAGTAATGTTATGTCTGGGTCCGTATTAGCATCAGTTCACAGTGCAAATTATGAGAAAGGGGCTTCCCAACCCATTCATAATTTATTAAAACAATCGTAATTAATGTAATATATAATAATAATACCAGCCTGTTACTGTCCCACTGCTGGGCAAAGGCCTCTTCTCATACAGAGAAGGCACGAGCATTGATCACCACGCTTGCTCAAGACGGGTTGGCGATTTCAGACTTATATTAATTACTAGCTGTTCCCCGCGACATTCGTCCGCGTAAAGTTATTAAAAATACAATTTTCCCCGTTTTTGCAACATTTTTTATTGCTGCTACGCTCCTGTTGGTCGTAGCGTGATGATATATAGCCTATAGCCTTCCTCGATAAATGGACTACCCAACACTGAAAGAATCATTCAAATCGGACCAGTAGTTCCAGAGATTAGCGCGTTCAAACAAACAAACAAACACTGCAGCTTTATAATATTAGTATAGACTAGCTGTTCCCCGCGACCTTCGTCCGCGTAAAATCCCGTCCCGTTTTTGCAACATTTTTCATTGCTGCTCCGCTCCTTTTAGTCGTAGCGTGATGTTGTATAGCCTATAGCCTTCCTCGATAAATGGACTACCCAACACTGAAAGAATCATTCAAATCGGACCAGTAGTTCCAGAGATTAGCGCGTTCAAACAAACAAACAAACTCTGCAGCTTTATAATATTAGTATAGATAAGTCCAGGTTTCCTCACGATGTTTTCCTTCACCGATGTCTGTGATGTCCAAGATAAACTTAGAAAGTACATTTGAATTGAAAAAGTCATATTGGTACTTGCCTGGATTTGAACCCACAACCTCATGCGTGAGAGGCGAGGCCTTAACCTCTGGGCCATTAATGTAAGCGTTATAAAAATATAGGCGTGTCACGAGTTCACGACGTGCTGTGTCGTCGAATCCTAATTATCCAGGCTAGATAATTCGATTTTGAAAACAGAACGGAACGACACAATATGTATGCGCCCGCCTTTTCACAAAAAAATTAAAATAGTTTATGGTCTTTTAAAGAAAACTTTTTAAAGGTTTCGTTTTTAATTTTCCGCTCCATTCCCGCCCTGCTACATAGACACAATAGGCAAAGGAAAGGGTGCAGTAAACGAGACAATTTCTTTTTTCATTAGAGAGCTGGCATTAATTAGAGAGAACTTAATTAAATATAGCATTGTCTAATAAGATTCTATTTAGAATGTAAGTGCGAATTTTATAAGTGGCACATCATTCTGATTAATAGATACCAAAAACATTTTTTATCTTCGTAGTTTATATTAACCAATCAATCTTACATTCAAACATAATGTTATAACACACATCGAAATCTTACATTAAAAATTCAAAATTTATAGTCGAAATAAATCATATTTATTAAGCAATAAAACATTTTATTGTTGTATACGGTCCCTTAACGATTTATATCCGCATATGAAATGCCCGACCCACGTAATTTCCCGCCAACGTTTTTACTCAAAACGGGAACGCAGGAAATCGCATCAGCCGGCATTTCGAGACGGCTGCATCCTATAACTACGAAAATGCACCCAGACATTTCTATAGGACACTACCTCCCCCCATTCGAACCTAGCGATATATATAACTTAGGCACGCTTGCCATGACTAAGAGGCACAACATTGTTCTTTCAAGCCCCGATAGGAATTTTAAAAAAGCACTTACTTTTCGTGGTCCATTCTGCACTATGGTCTCGTATTCTAAGCCCTCGGACATCATTCTCACAATTTATTAAAATCACAATCGAACACTAAAATTATATTATTTTTGGTATTTTTACCGGTTTTAACACACTACGGTATTATAGTTTCATGTAGAGCTAGCGGAGCGTTCGAACGTCGTGCCGGCACTAAATCTTCAGAGATAAATCACTGTTTCCATTTACTATTTGATGGGAATAATTGTTTGAATGAAATTATAACGTGGTGCCGGCGGTCGGCCCGGGTGCAGCAACCAATATCACGCCCACAGCCTCCCTCGCTCTCCAGTGAGTGAATACATACAGATATATAGCCATAGAAAGTAGATAAACATCCCAATACCTACCTACGTGTTAAATGTAAGGTGCGGCTTGTATACGTCGATTTTACGTTTTCAGTATTTTAACATTCCGATATACGGCAGAGGGTGAATGAAGGATACGTTTTGTTTTTGTTGTAAAATGTTCAATAGTAGGATGCGTTCATTGCAACGAAAATGGCAGCGCCAAAAAGAAAGTAATTGTATTTATATTAGGCGAAATGAAATAATTAAAATGTTTTATTTGAATTTTTTCATTTAACCGGATTGCTTGAAGTAGAATCTCCACAATTTTTTAAAATCGACTATGTAAACTAAACGTAACTAAGAACTGACAATTATTGGACGTCAGTCGTCAATGTCATTGACACTTTGACAGTCATTGTCAGACGAAATGTCATCAATCATGTCCTTATCCGAACCGAAAATCAACAAACCAAACACTAAACAGATACAAATGTAGAACAAATCTTTACTAGAAGTGATATTTTACGAGTGCTTTTATTAGAATTACTACTTGCACAACAAACATTATATTTGGAAGAGTATTAAAGCCGTAGAGCATCCATGTGTGTCAACATGGCAGAAGACTTAAAAGACCTGAAAATACTGAAACAAGGTGCGGAAGGAAAGCTGTATATTTGTAACTATCTCGGAAAACCGACATTGATCAAAGAGAGATTCAAAAAAAAGTATCGACACCCAGATTTGGACGAAAATATAACCAAAGAACGGATGAAAAACGAGGCGCGTTCCATAGTCCGGTGCAAAACTGCTTCGGTCAGAACTCCAGCATTATATTTAGTGGATTTCCATAGACAACGCATTTACATGGAGCATTTGGAAAAAAGTATAACAGTTAAAGATTTTATAATAAATCACGTAAAAGAAGCAGACAAAGCCAAATTACAAGCAATAAGCAAATTAATTGGCCATACAGTGAGGAAATTACACGAATCTAATATTATACATGGAGATTTGACCACCTCTAATATGTTACTTGTTTCAAAAGCTAAGAATGACGATGAAAAATGGCTTGAAGGAGAATTGGATCTAGTAATGATTGACTTTGGTTTATCATTCATTGGTTCTAGTGGGGAAGATAAAGGTGTAGACTTGTATGTACTTGAAAGAGCAATCATAAGTACTCATAATGACTATCCACATTTATTTGAAGATATTTTAGAAGCATATAAGAAGCAGAGCAAGAAACAGATTGCAGAAACTATTAGTAAGTTTGAGGAAGTGAGAGCAAGAGGGAGGAAGAGAACCATGGTTGGATAGTTTTAAGGAATAAAGTTTTTAATTTGAACTTTTGTTTCAATTTGATTTATCAAAATATAAATCAGTTCATTAGATTATGCACCTGTCTCACCACCATGCATCGCCACATCGACGAGAGGGAGCGACTAGCTATCGACTGTCGCTCAAGAAACGTACTAAAAATTGTAGGTCGCGTTTAATGTAAAATACATACTCTGAAATCCTTACTTTACTTGCTTTTTTATTTGGTGACTAGATTATTATTTTAGTCTTGTGGGAGATCACACTTCTCATGTTAGTAAAATACATCTAAAAAAAAAGGTGGCTGTATAATCTTATTTCTTAACTCATTTTCTTACTAATACTAAAATTCAGAAAGTTTTTGATGATGGAATCGGATGGATGTTAGTAGCTCTTTCACAAAATACTACTTAGTGGATTTGGTAAAGCGATCCCGTTGGGCACTTGCCGAACTACACGCGGCTGAAGCTCGTGTCCACTATACAATGTCGCCCATGCGCATGTGACCGCCCGTAATTTTCTGAATATTCATGAAGAAATGTCGAAAATAAACTTTAAAAGGGGGGGTCTATCTACAACATTTTTCATGTTATTCAATTTTTATTTTTTTAAGTTTTGTTTGTAGATTTGCTTTCTATTTTTTGACACATCTCCGAAGTTTATGGGTCGATTTGGATTCTGTTTATTATTTCTAAAAGCTTATGAGTTATTGTAACAGGTTAATTAACATTTTTACTAAAAATTATCGACGACGAAAAAAAAAAACGGAATCGAAGTCATTTTTTCGGTGAAAAATTGTGTATTTATTTTAAAAAAACTAGTGTAACTCCATAAATTATCCCGATAGGACGACTTTTTTAATCATTATTTGTAATCTACTACATAACAGCTACAAATTCACAGAACATTGTTGATACCTATCTCTAAAGAAAAAACAAGGGCGGGTATAACAAATCATCGCAATCTTCATGTGTGGCCACTGAAAATCCACACGTCATTAGGGAAACAACTTTCCAGACGCAATTTTCCATAAATGTATGGGCTGGAATGATTGACGGTGAACTTATTGGCCCTTTCGTGTTACCAAACAGACTAGATCAACACGCGTTTTTAGATTTTATAGTCAATACGTTGCCGTTGCTTTTGGAGGAAGTGCCGCTGGAAACAAGAAGGCGGATGTATCTGCAATTAGATGGAGCTCCAGCACACTTCGCACGACTAGTTCGTGATTATTTAAATCAAAATTATCCGTGGCGGATTGGCAGAGGAGGTGCCATTGCTTGGCCGCCGCGATCTCCCGACCTTACACCCTTAGATTTTTATCTTTGGGGCTACATGAAACAAAAAGTATATGCCGTGCCCTTCGAAAGCCGCGAGCATTTAACGGCTAGGATTTTTGCTGCTGCTGCAGAAATAAAAGAAAACCGTGAAGAATTACGTCGTACAATCAAAAGTGTTGCCATGAGGGCTTTGGTTTGTTTACAGGAGGGTGGGGGCCATTTCGAAAATCTAATTAATTAAAATTCTTACATTTTTTATTTTTTTAGTAAAAATCTGGCTATTGCTTGTTTGTTTTTAATTCCATTATCATCCTCATTATTAGTTTAACCTTTTAGTACTAACTGCTAAGAGCAACATTCAATTGACTTTCACATTATCTTTTCCTAAATTTGACTCATCAGAGTTTTAAGAGTTTTACCTTGGATTTAGTTACAGTTAGGTATCAATAATGTTCTGTGAATTTGTAGCTGTTATGTAGTAGATTACAAATAATGATTAAAAAAGTCGTCCTATCGGGATAATTTATGGAGTTACATTAGTTTTTTTAAATAAATTCGCAATTTTTCACCGAAAAAATGACTTTGATTCCGTTTTTTTTTCATCGTCGATAATTTTTAGTAAAAATGTTAATTAACCTGTTAAAATAACTCATAAGCTTTTAGAAATAATAAACAGAATCCAAATCGACCCATAAACTTCGGAGATGTGTCAAAAAATAGAAAGCAAATCTACAAACTATACTTAAAAATTAAAAATTGAATAACAAGAAAAATGTTGTAGATAGACCCCCCCTTTTAAAGTTTATTTTCGACATTTCTTCATGAATATTCAGAAAATTACGGGCGGTCACATGCGCATGGGCGACATTGTATAAATAGTTGATCGCTGACAAATACTTTCTTTTGTCGAAGCAACACGAGCTATCAAAGAGTGTAGTTGTATGGACATACTACCACCAGTGAGTAATTTCCCGTCGTTGTCGTACACTCGATTATGGCACAGCCTTACAGTATAGCGACGAAATTGTTCAAGCTACCCACACTCAAACACTGCTTTTTCGAACCGACAACCCTATGCTCAAAATACAATAAGAGTACTTGAGAGTAGTCTGGAACGCTACTGTCAAACTCTTGTCATGATCATCTGAGGATAACCTAGAAATTCTTCTCCGTTTTATTGTTAAAAATATTGCATTTATTTTACAAAATGAGGCGTCAAATTTTATGTTTATCAACAAAAGTTACTCAAAATAGTTGTACAAAAAGATTACCATTGACGAGTAAGAATAAAGTTACTAAAACTAAATATTAATAACTAAATGCGAAGTTCAACTATATTCTGCCGACCGTATAAACACTGATTCTAACGTTATTTTCTAGGATTTCTGAGTACCCAGGAGGCTATAGATCGACGTTATCACCTTTTCACTTTAGAGAAGAAGCGCCAGTTGGATAAAGTCGGCAGAATCGAGAAAATTGAAGTTCAGTATAAAGGTGTACCAAATGACTGCACCTTGGTTATGAACAAGGGTATCTCTACGCCGTACGATTGTGCGAGACGTAAGTTTTATTCGTTAAAATATATATAAGTGCTGAAATCACTATTACATAAACCTTTCCTTAAGAGTCAGTATTACATTTTATATTGGGCCAAATGATAATATATTTTGTTATTGAATTTTCAGATTTAGGTGAATGGCATACGGACACAAGTGCTTTGGCCCTACTGGACGGCTCAGTATACTGGGACATGCACAGACCTCTCACAGAAAATTGTACATTAGAAGTAAGTAATTTTTACATCTGGTACAATAATTCTAATCACCATGAAATAAAATGTCAGGTTTTGTACTGTACCATGAGCTCCAGTTGCTGCCAGTATTATTTATGTGAGTACCATTTAAAGCTTAAAAAAAACATTAGCCTATAATCAAGATGCCTTGCCTGATGAGCAAAGAATTTTGAAAGTAAATGAAATTATTCCATCCTAGCCATTTACCTTTTGAACACCAGAACACGCATGAACGTGCCATGACACCAAGCCAAAATTTCACTGCAAATAAGAACAAAAGTAATATGGATTCCAAAACTATTTATTTGTTTATTTCGTGTTATAGTGCACTGCATTTTTATAGTGCACTTGGTTATCACATACATATATGTGACAATGGTGTTAAAAATGACACTAGTTGCTAAAAACCCTTGTGTAGATCGTGATTACAAAAGGTGTTGGAATTGGATAGAATCATCATACATAATAGAATTAACACTAAGAAGCCCCTTTTTCTAGAGCCAAAGTTTAAATGAAACTCTAATCTCATTTATCTATTTTGTTCTTTACAGCTTCAAAACTTTACGGTACCAGAACCCCAGTTTGTGAACAAGGCTTTCTGGAGAACATGCTCCTTCATGCTCGGTGCCTGCGCTACAGTCGCCTTCAAAGATACAGTGCCTGTCAAACTGCACAGTTTCCCCGGACCTGATAGTAAGACTACCTTGAGTATATATTAGAGTTAGTGCTATTATGTCATGATTTTAGTCAGAATTTTGAGTTTTTAGCTAGAAAGATATTAGTGTTAGTGCTGTTAATATTCCTGTTCCATGATTTTAGTCAGAATTGTGAGTTTTTGAACTGATAACAGTTCAAAGTAACCTATGGATGACCAATTTTGAAGCCCGCCTGATATGCAGACCGCTTTTTCAGCATAGTTATGATTAGATTGTTCCTGCCTCGGTGGTCGAGTGTTCGCAAGCGCAACTGCTGAGCGGAAGGCCCTGGGTTCGATTCCCGGCTCGGCAAAGTGTTAGGTATTGAGTTTTTATATCAGGAATTTCTCAGTAGCAGCCATGGAGTCAGAATCCGTGCCTGGTTGTTGGCCATAGGCTCGCCTGCTTTTATATGGGACTTAAACATAACTGGCTCAATGTGGGTGTGTATTACTAAGTCCCACTTACGCAGCTTACCTTACGCTAGGCAACCTTACGTTATTACATGATGTGTTCCTGTCTCTTTCGTCAGTTTTCGTTTTCGAACTTAGCCTAAGTTTAGGAAAATTGTCTAAAGAAGATTTTTTCATAATGCAAATGGATTGAGTGTAATATTATGTAGAAAATAAATGGCCGTAACAATATGTTATTTAGTTTCCAAATATCGTAATAGTTTGATTACTTTGCACAATTCCAAAATATGACTTTTAATCTAACCAATACAAAACCTCAGTCCGCAGCGGTTCCTTCATTTACGACGTGGACCTCCCAACCCTGAACGACTGGAAGCCGTCGCCCCAGGAGCTAGTGACCCTGGCTGCTGAGTATATGAAGCTGGTACGTCAGGACCAGCCCATAGAGCGGCTGGAGGTGGGCGAGGAGTTGGCTCTTGAGATGTTTGTGGAGAACGAGCATAAGACCAGGCAGATACCTAGTATTGCTAGGAATAATGGTGAGTGGGGATGGTTATAACAGTTTAACTTCTACTATAGAGGCAGTCTTGAATGAATTGAGAGTGTCATTTTCGTCTTCTTCTTTCTTTATCGTGTGGTTACTGCCTATCCTGGTGTCAGAGTTTTTATGCAGCCCATGGGCCTCTGACTTGGCTTTGCATGCCGTCGAGAAATATCTCTCAGACATGCTTGTATCCTCACGATGTCTTCGTGTCATTTTTGCGAAGTCCAAACATATCTAAAAACTGACATCTTTATTGACAGCCTATTTGAACCCACTAGTTTTGTATACATAGGAAGGAGAACTCTTTTCGAACCTTTTGAGCCAGGCTATGCGAGTCTTACCAAGAACTTCTTCTTTGCGTGTCGCTGGCAATTTAAAGTGAGTTAGCCTGAAATTTGGCGATGACTTTGGCACTTCTAGTAGCGTCCATCAGCCCCTACAAGCAACAGGACAGGCAGGAACCTAGCACTCAAAGACAAGGAGAGCCTAATTTGCCAGATAGAGGTATATTTCGAAAGGCGTGAGCAAACGCATACCACAGCTGCAAAGTGTTCCCTCCCACATTTAACCCGTCTGCCTTCAAAGCAAGAGTGAACAGGCATCTTCTGGGCACGCTCGTTACATCAAAGACCTCATCTACCGCTTTCCATCAGGCGTGATCGAGGTCAAGAGCAGGCCCATTTTGTAAAAAAAGAAAAAAAAAAATGCCGCCCAATCGCTATGACTGACCGCAGAGAAGCAACTGGTTTCTATATTTATCTATGATAAAAGCAACAGGTGGCAATGTATCTTCGGAAGTGTTTTCATAGAGTAATTGTGCTGCAGGACTGTTCGAAAGAGATACCGTGGCCCTGGAACACAAAGGGCAATGAAGGAACATGGATGGGTTTTAGTCAGTAAGAGACTGATACTCCCTCCCACTCCACCCAGAGCGGGAGAAGTCATTTGATGATTTCCCATCCGTAAAAAAAAAAAAAAAAATAGAATAATTGTTCTGTAGGAGACACATTCATTGTATTTCATTACTTGCAGGTAAAGTGACGCTGTACAAAGTGGACAAACACGTAGATATCTCCAAGGGGCCAATGATCAGCAACACGAAACAGATCGGAAGGGTCTCCATCGCGTCCGTACACAAGCTAAATGGTGAGTAAAAGTCTAACCAGTGACACATGTGGCCATGGCCCATCTGGAAGACCCTAAACCGATTGAAAAGCAGGGCCGCAAGTCTGCTATTACAATAGTGTCAGAATGGTCTATTAATGATTTCATAATTGTTGATTTTGACAAGTTTGGTAATCTACTACTATAATGGCGTCATTATGACTTTCCAATGGTTTACCACTGACACTCCATTGAAAGAAATGACATAGAATGGTAATCTCGTACATAATGACATGGAGTTGTTTAATTTCACATTTATCAGCGTTACACATAAATTTAAGTTTTTTGCTATTTAAGAACTTCTTACTACTTCAGATTGCTTATACCACTAATAAATAAATGTAAAAATATATGTAAATGAAATCTGGCCTGAATAAATTTCATTATAACACAATTCTATTACGAGACCATTGATCGACCATTATGAATTCACCAGATTACGAACTTTTAGCTAGATGACGAATTTATACAAAATAGCAGACCTGGGCCCCTGGTGGGCCGCTGCAGATACAACTTGGTCCAGTGGGGGTGTTCCAAGCTCTGAAGTAGGGTGTAACTGCGGTACCTCAATAAAAACTATGGCGCAACTCCTGTCCTGCTCTGTATAATTCCACCTGCACTTAGAGGGATCTATCCGAAGCCAGCACCCACGCTGAGGTGGCAGATTTCTGGTCAAAACTAATTTGATTATGAAAAAAAGGGAATCATCGACACGCCGAGCATATACGCACGCGCGCGCCCTCCGCGCCAAGCCACAATTTCACCTACCATTTTGTCACATATTTGTGTCGGTTTGCGTACAGGGCACGCGCTTGCTTGTCACGTATATGTGACAATGTCATTCAAAAGTTTAAACACAGACACTTGTTTCAGGCTCGTCAGACAGTGACGTCAAGCAGCTGTACAGGTTCCAAGGAGTCGCGCTACCAATCGGCGTCATCATCAACCACTTTGCCTTCTCCATCCTCACTGAGAGAGCTAAGAAACTGGTAAGTGCTGGTCGAGAGGTCACAAAACGCGACTGCTGAGCACGAGGTCCTGGGTTCGATTCTCGGGTCGGGCAAAATGTTATTGGGTTTTTCTATCTGGAATTTCTCAGTAACAGCTACGGAGTCTGGATTTGTGCCCGGTTGATGGCATTAGGCTTGCCCCCTTTTACATGGAACTTAAAACATAACTGGCATAATGTGGGTGTACTTTAAGTTTTAAAAACGGACATTTAATGGTCACTAACATTATTATTGAAAATTATTAAAATTATTTGAGTTCCCGATATTTCGGCGCTGTGGGTGTACAGTCACGAGCACTTTTAATCAGAATAATAGGAGAAAAACACTTTTAAAAATTGATAAGTGTTTACATGTTGGTGCTCGTGACGGTACTATTAGGTACACCTCTGCCTACCCTTTGGGATTACAAGCGTGATGTTATGTATGTATTATTTCTCTTTGCAGAATGCCGTCAAATCACCGATCCCGAAAGCGGTGGATCGTGAGGAGTCTGAGAGCATAGCGATGAAGGCGTGATCACAATAGTACCTTATATTAGTCCGTAATTGTAAGTAGTTTAGTTATCTCTAAGTTAATAAAACATGTTAAGAATTTAAATACCCGAGTTTTTATTATCGAGTTAGTTGGCTGGCCTTGTTGGTCAAGTGATCACAAATACTGCTAAGCATGGGGTCCTGGGAACTTAACCACTCGTATGCCGAGTATCCAGACACAATTAAAAAGTCATTGTCTCGAGTAGATCTACGTTCCGGCACACGAAAGGTTAATCAAATTCAGGACCTCATGAAGGAGTGTTATTGGGTTTTCCGTTAAGACTTTCTCAGTAGCAGTCCAGTCTAGATTTGTGCCTGGTAAGTGGCTTGCTGTGTAAGTGCATACCTGAATATAGTGCATCCATAATCTATGCTAATATTATAAATACAAAAGAATGGATGGATGTTTGTTACTCAATCATGCCAGAACGGATCTGGATGAAATTTGGCACAGAGATAGATTATAGTCTGGAATAGCACATAGGATACCTTTTTTTTCTCACACTGACACATCATAATTTCCACGCGAACGAAGTCGCCGGCAACAGCGAGTAATATTATAAATGCGAAACGAACTCTGTTTGTTACCTTTTCACGACTAAACGGCTGATCGGATCGTAATGAGATTTGGCAAGGAGATAGAAAATATCTTGGGGACGAACATAAGGTAAATGTTTTGTCATCATTTGGTGTTTCAAATGTAAATTAAAACAACCTCATAGTAGAATTAATCATAAGAATTTTATTTCTTACATAATATTTACAGATATCTGAAATGACAATAAAATACTAAAAGTATTATTATTTCATAATCGTAGATTTTTCTAAAGACATCAAGATAATTTGAAAATGCTAATTAAGTACCTATTTTATTTGTACTTCACTACTAGTCTTTAGATAGCCTTCGTAATCTGAAAGCCAACTCCATTACAGCATGTTTATAGGGTGACTGGTAATTAGTGATCGATACTTATACACGTGATTGTACTCATGAATCATGATAACAAACAACTTTCCCAAAGATTTTTTTTATAATCATTCACTTTTATCACAATAACACAACAGCCGTATGAAATTCGCGCGCGCGTGTCTGTGACCTATCAGCTGTTAGCTGCGGTCACTTATTACCAGTCACCTTATACACCGTGACTTTTTAGTCGTCTTACAACGGTAGCCCACTTCATGTATCCAATGACTACTAAACATTCATAAAAAAATTGGTATTTATGAGATTTTAATCATTTAAAAATAAAAATATTATTCAGAATTATAACGCGTAACGTAGAACACCCTGTTGTGAGCGATGATCTACTCGACTCGAGCGCTGCGTAGGTATGTACTCCCGTTTGACACGTAAACATCATTAACAGTATGTTTCATAATTTTATTTTAATGTATTATTTTTTTTTTTTTTTTTCTTTGTACCTATTATGGTAGGTAAAAAAAACAAACGCACCTAGAGCTATTTTATTTCGGGTACATTAAGTAGACCACCTTTGTAACACGTCTAAAAAGTCACGGTGTATAAGGAAGGTGTCATACAAAACTTCAATACCTACTCGATCCAAATGTATGTCATCATCTGTCTAGCCTTTTCCCAACTATGTTGGGGTCGGCTTCCTGTCTAACCGGATCTGAATACCAGTATTTTACATGGAGCGACTGCCTATCTGACCTCCACAACCCAGTTAGTACTGGGTAATACGATACTCCTTGGTATTTTGGTAAGACATGGTTGTCAGATTTTTTGGGCCACTGACTGTCAAAGATCTACGAATGACAGCCGGGACCAACGGCTTAACGGAGGAAACTGGGTATGTAATGGGTGGTCACCCATCCGCAGACCAACCTAGACAAGCACGGTTAACCTAAAGATCGTTAAGCCGTTACATGAATGGCATTCTACTTTATTTTGAGCTTTCACGGTTTAAAACAAAACTCAAAATTATGAACAATCACGGAAGATATCCCGTAAGTGACAGTATAAGTTTGGTATTCAACTTGTAGTTAACGCTATCAGAACTAAATAAATTATCATGTTATTAAGTGAAATACGATTGAATTAACCGTGAATAAACTACCCTCTATAGGTGAAAATGTGGTCCTCAGAGAGAAATAGACAGTTAAGGCATTAGGTTTGCTAATTTTTAGAAGGAAGACTATAGATTTTTTAAGGGGGGTAGAATTCTAAGCCAAGAATGGCAAACTATTTAGGTGTACTCTATAATCATGTAATTTATCTTGCTTTGTTAGGCTCAGCGCAGACGCAAAGGAGCCCAGAATACCACAAGAAAGACTTTCTGGTGTTCTAACATGATACCTGAAGTTTTAAATTCAGCAAACATTTACTTTTGAGTATTTATGAAGACTTGGGTTTCTTTGGATCAGATGGTCCTTCCTCCTCACTGCCCGCCTGGAAAATAGGCTGCGGCTGAGTTTTCTTATAAGCCGGGGCTACCCAGAACGGATTCTCTTCAGCGTCCTTTGCATACTTCAAGATAGCCTCTCTAGGATCCTGCTCATCATCTACTCTCTTGCTAAGACCTAGATTCCTGATGACGAAGGAGCTGAGCGTACTGCCAGAAGCCGCTACTCTTCCACCTTGGCCTGATGTGATTGGTAGATCAGGTCTGTGGGACTTCACAGGGTCTAATCTATCCTTCTCCATCTTCTTCTTGCTAGTTCTGAGTTTCTCTTGCCTGAACAGAGGTAAGGCATGGGGAGTTATGATCTGTTGTGCGCTTACGACTTCTACTGAATGTTTCTTACGGTGTGTTTTGACTATGCACAATTTCGCGCCGCGTAAACTCCTTTTCTGGTCGAAATAGCATTTGACTACTCCATTTCCGCATCCCACAAATATTTGGTTTAGTTTCGCGTGCCAAATGCCTTTAATGACATGGGATTTGGTGACATCTATATGATTGGTCTGTTCAAAAGTTTTCGTGTTATAGAAAATAAGTCTTCCTGTATCCTGCCCTCTCTGCAAAGACTCTCCAGTGAAAACTAAAGTGTCATCTGGGCTAAAAGCGCAGTCCGTTTGCTCATACCTGGAGAATAGATCCCCAAAAACATGCAATGGCTTTCTGAAGTTTCTTAGGTCCCAAATTTTCATTGTGTCATCATTTCCTCGGCTGGCTAAATGCGAGCCGAGGTAGGAATATGATATGCTTGAGATTTCTGACTGTTTTTGATGGCAGTCTCGCACACATGCTGTGGTATTGACAAAATTCTTCCTATGGTCCCACATTTGGATGGAACCGTCGTAGCAACCACATGCTACGGTGTTACCATCCCTAGAAAAGGTACAAGCAGTTGGTTTGGCTTTCAGACCTCCTTGCTGCCGAGGCTTGATGACAGCCTTGTGTTGTTTAGGGTTCTCAGTCAGCCAGAGTCGAAGGGTTCCGTCTTGGGAGCATGTCATGAATTCTTCGCGTACTTGAGGATGCCAGCAACCGCTGTTTAGGGCTGCTGTGTGGCCTTTTGTTCTGAAACAGATCGAATTACATAAGTTTAACATCCTTTTGAGGCGTATCGTGATGAAGGCGCGGTGATTCGAGATGGCTTGGGAAAAGAGTATTTGGAACCATTTGGGTCGTTGTTAGCAGTGGGATAGCAATACCTAGACAAAAACCTTTGCTCGCCATCCAGCATGTTGCCCAATGCCTTACGTAATTCATGTTTTGGTAGAGAACTACTATGATTTTAATAGAAGTTTAGCCTTCACAAGTAATGAATGGACATGAATGGATGGGGGGAGAGGACAGTCAAAGAAAAGATGGATGGACTGTGTGAGGACTGATATGAAAGAGAAAGGAGTAAATGATGACGTCTGACAGGGGAAAATGGAAGAAGCAAACGTGTTTCGCCGATCCCAAATAGAATGGGACAATGGCAGGAAGACGATGGTAATTAAGCTCAGTTGACTGCATTTGCTATTTCGTACAAACAGGTCGGTCGTAAAGAAAACAAATTTGGTAGAGAACCATAACATACTTAGCCATATCCGTAATATACTGGTCTCCCTTCACACACTCGAGCACTTCAAAGCCGTCACGATCCAGCACTTTGGCCTGGGCTGCGCCACTGACCACCAGGATGGAGTCCCCGGTTGTGGAGTACTGCAGAGCTTTGATGGGGTGGTTCTCGCATGGTTGCAGGGTGCGGAATGAACGCATTGATGAGTCCATACCTGGGAAGTATAAGTTAAATGATAAAAGTGAATACACTTATCGACGTAGAACCAGATGGATATCAAGAAATGAAAATCAATTCGGATGATGCGAGTCGACACCGTGTCGGACTATTGGAATTTATTGCACGGACATAAATAATGCTCTAATAGGGGTGAGACCACACTTATTCTGCAGCTATAAGTCTATCTTATTGTTTGGAAGTCTGCTACAAGTGATGAATTTGTGGGCATATATTTAATACTTGGTCAACAATCAAGTTAGATTCTGTAAAATGGCTTAGCATATTCATTAGTTACCGAATCAGGCAGGTTACTTTGAGAAATCTATGACACTGGCCTGGATGTGGCACCGGCCGCAAAAATATGCACATACTCGAAAAGCAATACTAATTAGCATGCCATGCATTTCGCCTGGATCTTTTTCGCAGAATTAAAACTAAATATTTTGCATAACATTTAAGCATAATCAGTCTGTATTATGTTCCCACTGCTGGGGCACGACTCCTTTCAACGAGAAGAAGTAGGTTGAAATCTACCACGCACACTTAGTGTGAGTTGTACCAATTTTTCAAGGATATTCTGGTTTCTTCAGTGTTTTCCTTCACCATTTTTGAGACCACTGGTGATGAAATAAATTCACAAAATAATTTGCCACTCACAAGTTGCCACCATGCACAACCCACAACTTATCAGTTGAATCACCTGACTGGGCCACCCACTGCTTGTATACAGATACTATGAAACATGTGTTTCAAAGTATCTGTGAAGAAGAAGAAGACTTACCAGCAAAATCCCAGAATGAGACATCATAGTCTATTGATCCTGTTGCCAGCCGAGCTCCTGACGGGTCAACAGCCAGCGCCACTACAGCTTTAGTGCCGTGAAGCATCTCCACCTGGAAATAAAAACATTGTTGATTGTTATCAAACTAATATTATAAAGAGGAAAGATTTGTATTTTTGTGTGTGTGTATCTTTGTAATGAATAAACTCAAAAACTACTTTAGCCGATTTCAAAAATTTTTTCACCATTAGAAAGCTACATTATCCCTGAGTAACATAGGCTATATTTAATCCCAAAATGTTTAAAAAATAAATGTCCACCCGTGCAAAGCCGGGACGGACTGCTAGTATTGCATAAAATAAGAACCGAGTCTGAATGCAGCATCGGTGACTAAAAAGCTGTATGGTAATAGGTATGGGCATGTGATGCGGAGGAACGAGGACAATGTGGTGAGGAAAGTTTTGAGTCTAAATATGCATGGCTATAAAAGTAGAGGAAGACCACAGAAAACCTGGATGGACTGTCAGAAAGACAGCAAAATATATGCAAATACCTAAAAAAGGGAACATAGAAACCCCAATTCGTCCACGAGAACGTGATCCTCAACCGATAGCTACATCACCAGAAGTAAATAACGTCACGATCAGAAAAATAACAAGCAATTTATTGAACGACACTACGGGCTCTATTGACCTTAGTCTGTTGGGCGATACAATTACCACACAAGACGAAGCAAAAGCACCTCAATCCAACACCCAAACTGAAATAACTTTACAAACCTTAAGTGAAATGATAATGTTACGCCTACAAGAAAACAACAAATCGATTATCACAGAATTAAAAGATACCATTCAGATTGAAATAAACAAAGCCATCTTAAAACTAAGGGAAGACGTTGAACATAAAACAAATACCCTACTGAGACAAAATGAACAGAGAATAATAGACATACAAGAAACAAATACTGCAATAGAAAACCTAAAAACAGAAAACGAGAAACTAAAATTTGAAATAGAAGATCTAAAAACAAAAATAAAAACTGTGAACCATGAGTCAAACCAAAATAATTGCACTGAAAGTTATTCCAAAAAAATTGTTTTATTTGGTCTTGATGAATACTACAAGGAACCAGTCAACAACCTACACATGAGACTAATTGATTTGTTTCGAGAAATTATGAATGTTGACCTGATGGATTACATAGAAGATACTCACAGAATAGGAAGATATAATACAAAAAATCGACCACTAGTGATTGAACTATTGAGTAAGAGAATGACTACGTATGTTAAGGAAAACAGACACCTCTTCCAGGGCACCGGATTGTATTTATCTGAATTTCTTGATAATAATGCGCGAAAACAAAGGAAACTAATGCGCGAAAAAATGATGAAAGCAAGAAACAAAGGGTTACACGCAATAATTCGTAACAATAATTTGATGATAGAAGGAAAATTAATAAACGTAGAAGATAGAACGACCAAAAGCCGATTTACCATAAACACACAAAAGGAGGACCAAATAAATTCTCAAGATGATGACAACTTTCGCAGCTACAATCATACAGAATACAATAACAAACCATTTCGAAAACAAAGACCAACAATTTAAAATTTTATTTCAAAATATCCAGAGCCTCTTTAACAAACAACATATATTGGAAGCCTTTATGGAACAAACACCTAAGTACTCAACTATTTGTTTATCAGAATCGTGGTTGTCACAAGAAAAAATGGACACAATACAATTTGACGGATACAAATTTGCATCCTCTTACTGCCGAAAAACTCGCGCGGGTGGCGGAGTTTGCATCCTTTTACAAGAACATATTGAATGTATAGAAATATGTGATATATCAGATTTTTCAATTGAACATGTTATTGAAGTATGTGCGACTGAATTTATAAAAGAAAGACTGTTATTAATAGTTATTTATTGGAATAGAAGAGAGGAAGATACATTTTATAAACAATTAAAAGAGATTCTGACATATGTAAATAGAAAATATTTTAGACATAATATAATTATAGGAGGTGACTTTAATATAAATGTCTTAGAAAATAATTCAAAAACAAACCAATTTTTAGATCTCATGCTAGAATATAAGTTCACCCAACAAATAAAATTACCAACACGAATTACACAAACATCATCAACATGCTTAGACTTAATTTTTACAAATTTCTATAACAATTTTCATACAACAGTGGAAGAGTTAGGTTTCTCAGATCATAGTGGTACTATTATACACATGGCTATGCCCCAACAGACTCAGCAAACGGTCTGGTATGTCAAAAAAAGATTATACAATAATAAAAACATACAACTATTTAAATCTAAATTAAAGGAATTAAATTGGCACGCGATATTACAAAAAAATAAGAACATAAATGAAAACTATGACACATTTAATAAAACATTGACAAACATTTTAAACCAATGTATACCTAAATTAAAAATAAACTTAAAAACAAACTATAAAAAGTATTGGCTAACTCCAGGCATCAAAGTTTCATGTAAAAATAAAAGGCTTGAAAAGATACTTACACTTAAAACGAATAATTCATTAATTAAACAAAACTATAAGAAATATGAAAAAACACTAAAGAAAACAATTATAACAGCAAAGAAATTACAATATACTAGCTGTTCCCGGCATGCGTTGCAATGCACCTTTTTCCTATCCTACCTACCTATCCTACCTACCCTACCTACTCTACCTACCCTACCTACCCTACCTACCCTACCTATCCTACCTACCCTACCTACCCTACCTACCCTACCTACCCTACCTACCCTACCTACCCTACCTACCCTACCTACCCTACCTACCCTACCTACCCTACCTACCCTACCTACCCTACCTACCCTACCTACTCTACCTACTCTACCTACCCTACTATAATTTGAGATTTAAACTATCCTATCTCTCAAGTTGGATCGAACTGCACATGGTGTGCGAATTTTATTATAATCGGTTAAGTGGTTTAGGAGTCCATTGAGGACAAACATTGTGACACGAGATTTATATACACTCAGCGGCACGGAATGTGGCCCAAGCGCGCTATATGGTTTATTATCAAAAATGAAACGCAAAACAGGGTTTTTTTTTGTTGTATTATTTAAATATTTATTTGAATCTTAAATGCGAATGATTAATTAACAAAAGTGAGTTAACTTTATTAA
This sequence comes from Noctua pronuba, assembly GCA_905220335.1. Lineage (NCBI taxonomy): Eukaryota > Metazoa > Arthropoda > Insecta > Lepidoptera > Noctuidae > Noctua > Noctua pronuba. The sequence continues at coordinate 1,813,754 of LR999913.1, forward strand.
AAATTTACAAAATTACAAAAAAGACATAAAGCTCTAAAGTTTAAAAAAAATGTTTTACAATTAAATTTACAAAATAAAGCTATGGTACTTAAAATTAATAGCGGGTATTTCCACCTCTGGCCCTGATGACCGCCTGCATGCGGTCAGGCATGCTGTGGATTATGTTTTTAATGTCCACATGGGGTATTTCTTCCCAGGCGGCCACCAAAGCGGTTTTTAATTGACTGATAGTCTCTGGAGGGTTGGGACTGGATCGGATGCGTCTTTTAAGCATATCCCAGACATGTTCTATGGGATTTATGTCTGGGCTTCGTGCCGGCCACTCCAATTTGTTAATTCTCACCTCCGACAAGTAATCATCCACGCAACGTGCAGTGTGAGGTCGGGCATTATCTTGCATTAAGATGAAATCTTCGCTACCGATGAATCCCATGAATGGTAGAACGTGTTCTTGAAGGATCTCTTCAATGTAGCGCACTGCCGTTAGACGACCTGCAACTACTGCCAACTCTGTGCGTGCGTCTGAACAGATCCCTCCCAAACCATAACTGATCCACCATGGAAACTGACGGTTTGCCTGGTAGTTATTGGCAGAAACCTCTCCCCATGCCTTCTCCACACACGTTCGCGGCCATCTGGAGCTCTTAGGGCCACTCTGCATTCGTCAGTCCACAGAACTTTACTCCACTGCTCGTGTGTCCAATTTGCGTGTTCGCGAGCGAACCGAAGTCGAGCTACACGATGGTGCCGGAGCAGTTCTGGACCTCGCGCTGGTCTTCGAGCACGCAGATCCCGTTCCTCCATTCTCCTTCTTATTGTCCGCTCACTAACGTTGACCCCTCTTGCCGTTTGTAGCCGCTGCCGTATTTCAACCGCAGTAAGGAACCGATTTCTCAAAATTGCGAGAGCGATAAATCGGTCATCTCGCGCTGATGTACACCTAATACCGCCAGTTCCAGGTCTCCTCGTGTAAAGGCCGGTCTGGTCGTACCTTGTTAAGGCGTACCTGAGAGTTGTACGCGGTACATTTTAAGTTTAAACGATCTCTCGCTGCGTTCGCCCCTGACTCCGAAGCAACACAGCTTGAGCAACTTGAGCTGAAGTTAGAGGCATTATGTTCCAATTCTGGAAGCATAAATTACTACAGATTAATTAAAAAATAAAACAATAAAGATTAAAATGCACGATCATTTGAATATCGAGTTTTAACTCACCCGTGTCTTGTGCGTTCCAGTAACGAACTAACGTTAAGTGTCACAGAAATGAAACAAATTAACAAATTTAAGTGCTTACCCTCTTAAATTAACAAAAACAAACGTCCTGACAAACTGCCACTTGAAATTCTTCTACGCGATATCAAAATCGCCTGTTATCGGTTTGTTTAAGTTTGGGCCACATTCCGTGCCGCTGAGTGTATATTAAGATTAACAAAATTAAAAAATCAAATAACAAAGTTAAGACTATGTGGAGTATTATAAATGAAAGAACAAATAAGAAAATAAAAAGGGATAAAAATAATATTAAATTACATATAAATGGTATAAATGTCACTGAACCTAAACTGTTAGCTAACTATTTTAATAACTTCTTTGCGTCTATCGGGGAGGACAGCAACCAAACACCTGGCAATGAGCCGCGGGGCACCCCAGTGCTTTGCCCCACTGAAAACACCATGTTCCTCAGCCCTGTGGACCCCGGTGAAATTAACTCACTATTAAAAAACATGAAAAGCAAAAAAAGTCATGGAATAGACGAGTTGCCACCAATGTTAATACGACAATGTGCAAACGAACTTACGTTACCATTCTTCTTACTTGTAAATCAATCTTTCGACGACGCCACTTTCCCAGACTACCTAAAAAAAGCTATAATAAAACCTATCCACAAAAAAAACGCGAAAACGGATCCAAGTAATTACCGTCCAATAGCTCTTCTACCCACGGCCTCCAAAATTTTTGAGAAGGCAATGTACAATCGTGTTTACTCCTTTTGTGAAAAATACAAAATATTTAACGAATGTCAAAACGGATTTCGCAGAAACCGTTCTACTGTGCTGGCAGTTTTTAAATACATACAGGAAGTATTAAATATAATAAATGACAAGAAATACGCTGTAGGCTTATTGTTAGATATGTCCAAAGCTTACGACAAAGTACAATATAACATTTTGCTTAGTAAATTACAAGATATAGGGATCCGCGGGAAGGCTCACGAATGGTTTAAATCCTATCTAACAAATAGAGAACACCAAGTTGAAATAGAATTTTATAATGAAAACACCAAAGAGATTCAAAACATTCGGTCTGATAACAAAACAATTAATGCCTCTATTCCCCAAGGAAGTGTAATTGGATGTCTCCTCTTTCTTATCTACATCAACGACCTTCCGAGAACCATAGCAGGGCCATGCGTCTTGTTTGCTGATGATATTTCATTTCTTACTTCATGCAGGGACAATGTTGGATTGAACGAGGACCTAACAGATACACTAAATAAATCAACAACTTGGATGAAAGACCATAATCTCGAAATAAATTTCTCCAAAACTAGAATAATGCCCTTCCACCCCCGTCAAAAAACCCCATTAGACATCAACTTCACATATAACGGTACATCAATAGAAGTCGTTCATGAGTTTACTCTACTTGGCCTATCCATAGACACGAATATTAACTGGAAATCGCACATCCAAAAGATAAAATCAAAACTGTCTAAATTTGCATACGCCCTTCGTGAAGTGAAAAAGACCACTAACCTTAAAACCGCACTAATCACCTACTATGCCTACGCACATGCGTGGCTCAATTACGGTGTGATTTTGTGGGGAAACAGTACGGAGGCGCCGAGACTATTCACACTACAAAAAAGACTCGTAAGAATATTAGTAAATATAGAAGACACTGACAGCTGCAGACCCCATTTCCAAGATCAAAAAATACTGACCCTCCCCTGCCTATACATTTTAGAGATATGTAAATTCGTGCGAAACTACCCACACCTATACACGACAAGAGAAGATATACAATCAAAATTTACACTACGCCATAAAAATAGGTTAAACTTACCAAGCTCTAAACTAAAAATGCACTCAACAAGTACTCTAGTCATGTCAATTAAAATATATAATAAACTAGCTGTCCCGGCATGCGTTGCAATGCACCTTTTCTTACCCTACCGTACCCTTTTTACCGACTCTACCTATCTATCCTATCTACCTACCCTACCCTACCCTACCCTACCTATCTATCCTACCTACCTACCCTACCCTACCTACCTATCCTACCTACCTACCTACCCTACCTACCTACCTACCCTACCTACCTACCTACCCTACCTACCCTACCTACCTACCTACCCTACCTACCTACCCTACCTACCTACCTACCCTACCTACCTACCCTGCCTACCTACCCTACCTACCTACCCTACCTACCTACCTACCCTACCTACCTACCTACCCTACCTACCTACCCTGCCTACCTACCCTACCTACCTACCTTTCCTACCTATTAATTTTATAGCGTCAACAACACGTGGTAATTATGCTGTTAAAATGTAGCTTATATGACACGTTCGTAGATTTACCATAGCAGCGCCATCTATTGATTACTTACTCAACCCAGTCGAAAGGTATCGACATCTGTTAGAATCATTTGGAATTAACAGATAATTGTGACTGTCAAATAATAACAGACAAATAATTAGCAATAAATTAAAATTGTGACTATAATTTGAGATTTAAACTATCCTATCTCTCAAGTTGGATCGAACTGCACATGGTGTGCGAATTTTATTATAATCGGTTAAGTGGTTTAGGAGTCCATTGAGGACAAACATTGTGACACGAGATTTATATATATTAAGATAAGATTACCCGATAAAATTAAAGACATACAAAAGAATAATATATTCATAAATAAATTAAAACAATTTCTATTAATTAAATGCTATTATAATATCAATGAATACTTTAATGATAAATTTTAAATTAGATAAATACATGTTTTAATAGATAATTAGATTACATCATAAATAATACATGTAGGAATATTCAAATATTTAATCAAATAAAAGCCCTCTTCCTCTCTCCTACTTTTGCAGTGCCCGACAGGGTCCACAATGATCATAACTTTGTAAAACCTACCATCTAAGTACACTTGTGGAAGCAATAAATATATTGAGTATTGAGTATTGAGTATTGAAAGATGATATGGGTAGAAAGGAGGTGACTGATGAGATGATGAGTAACAGAGAAATATGGAAAAAGAGGACATGCTGAGCCGACCCCAAATAAATTGGGATAAAGGCAGGAGGATGATGATGTCATAAACAGTGAGATTCGCTAGCAGAAAGGGAGAGACACCACAGGCTATAGTTAAAATGATGTAGCATTCACGGTTTCGGCAGTGGTAGTACCCAATTATACAACCACATTTCACCAGTTATGTTAAACTCCCATGTAAGGGTCCCATCATAAAGGACGAGTCTAGTGCCTGAGAAATTCCTGATGGAAAAACCCAATAACACTGTGCCCAACCTGGGAACCAAACCCAGGACCTCTTGCTCAGCAGTCACGCTTGCAACCATGAGACTAATGAGGTCCCCTCACACATGAAATTTTTAAATAAGCAAAATCAGCATACTACATTCCAATTGCATATTCTGCATTGAAGTATCTCACCTCATGAGTATTTGGTATCCTCTTTTCCACAGGCAGATCCTCATCATCATCAGAACCGCTCAACTCATCATAACTGTCGTCACCATCACCCTTACTCTTCTTAGTCTTTTCATCTTTATTTAACAGCCCTGGAGGTATTGGTGGACCAATTTCATCATCATCTTCTTGTGAAGGCCCTATAGCCAATGGGCCAATCACTTCATCATCACTTTCTTCATGCTTTTTTGTCTCTGGTTCTTTTGGCATAGCGGCTTCGGCTTCTAACCTCTTTTTGTTGGCTTCTTGAGCGTTTATCTTTGCCTGTTCTACCAACTCGACGAGGTCGAAGTTCTTAGCTTTTTTACCGAAGTTTCTGATCCCCATTACTTGGTGAACGTGCTGGTTCTCCAAGTCGTCCGCTATTTCTTCTATTTCCCTGTGTTCCTGAATAGGTGTTCGACCAAAGGTTCCGAAACCAGACGTGTTAGCTTCAGCATTTTTATTACTGTTTTCGCCTGTTTTACTGATGTTAAACTTGATTTTCCCGAAAGAAATTGGTTTCTTATGCATCTTTGACGATTTAATGGCTCTGTTTACTTGCCAATCTCTATGTTACGTTGATAATCACGCCGCACTTCTTATCGATTGTTCTTATCGCGTGAAACCTACAGGTTATTCATGAAATTATGTTTATCGTGAATACTTATTTTAAATTACATTCAATAATTAGCACAATATAAATACTAATATTCTAATTCTTTTCTCACAATCGCTATCTCAAAAATTGATTTGTTTTGTAAGTGTCAAAATCTGTCAAAATCTTCAAAAAACATTGCAGCTTCTGTAATATTTCATATTTTGGCATTTTATGATGTGGCGTCTTTGTTTCGCACACACTGTAGATAGAGATAGAGAAAAGAGATCAACCACAAAATGTCAGTGTCAACAGCACTCAGTGACATTCCACTTGTGGTCTATGCCTGTTGCGTTTTGTTTCAATTTTCGAGAATTTAGTTACGAAAAGTTTCCAGCAAAATAACTCATAATTTTGAAATCTTCGACATGGAACCTATTCATTTATAGTAATGCTTGTGCATTCCTGTTATTCATTATTTTTAAAGCAGCTTTGGAGCACATTTGCGTTTTATTATACAGTTAACGTGCTGTTTCTATGCGCGTATCGTTTTCAAACTTCAATACATTTCAGCCGATCATCGTCGATAACAACAAAAAAACGTACGGATATTAAAACTGCTGATTATTCCATGGTATATGAGAAAAACGGAAAAAATACAGAGATTGGGTAAGCTTTAAGATCAAATTGTTATCAAAAAAATACGAGCGTTAAAATTCCAACTTATGACATGAAAACTATCTGTTTACAATCTACCTTGTTTTTCTACGAAATAGCAAAAAATACTTTTCAAAATACTCAAAATATCAAAAGTAAAGAATTCCAGTTAAAAATATTCGTATTTACATTTAAAATAGATAAGAATTACACGTGTGAATACTTTAGATCCGCAATGCTAATAATGCGAGTATTTCACTAGCTTTACTGACAATTATTTTGTATATCGTCATTCTGCCTAGGGCTGCGGTCCTGAGCGGTTATTAACTATGTTTGTGCTGCCGATATTCTGTGTTCTCCTCGGTTCCGCCGTTGGATATGTTGATAAGGGTAAGTAAATAATATTTATTTAGAATATTCTTGGTTGTGATAACGCTTTTAGTGTCACAGTTGATGTTTTAATAACAATTTATAAACGGGACGATGTAATTGGTGTCTACATGAATCGGTTCAAGTGCAAACCTAAATAACATTGCAAAAATGACCAAATATTTACACTTTTTCCTCATTTTTTTTAAAACTACCTACTATCTTTTTTTATAAAACTTGTTAGAATGTTTAGATACATCAAGTAATTTACATTTAAATGATCTTTATATAGACAAATTAAAAAACAAAGGAAAATGACCTGAAGTAATTTGTTTTAGTGCTTATCTAAAATTGACTTTTAGTATCAAATTTCAGAACAAATAGAGCATGTTTTATTACTGATTATGAATTAAACTTTATATTGATGAATAAGTACTGCTTACTAAATACAAATAGAACATTTATTACCAACCTCCCTGGGCCCACGCCCTGAAGTATGGCCATCACCCTCTCAAAGAGTGTTCCAGCAGTGGGACTGTGTTAGGCTGCAGCTTATAATCATGATTTACTTACCTGTATCTGAAAAAACCACAGAAATTATGCCTCTATGTAATAGATTTTTATAGTATACACCGTGACTTTTTAGTCGTCTTACAACGGCAGCCCACTTCATGTATCCAATGTCTACTAAATATTCAAAAAAAAAAAATTGGTATTTATGAGATTTTAATAATTTAAAAATAAACATATTATTCAGTATTATGAGGCATGACCGCATGACAGTTAAAACACCCTGTTGTTAGCGATGATCTACTGGACTCGAGCGCTGGGTAGGTAAGTTCTCCCATTTGACACACATACATAGGTGTTTCATATTTTTTTCTAATGGTTTATTTATTTTTCTTTCTACCTATTATGGTAGGTAAAAAAAAAAAATCGCGTCTGGAACTATTTTATATCGGGCACATTGAGTGCCCCACCTTGTATGACGACTAAAAAGTCGCGGTGTATTTTAGTACTTAGATTTTTTTTTCTCGCATTTATGTATCAGAAGATTTAACATTATTGTGGTCTAAGTCGTCAAATATAAAACTTATTTTTTTTTCATTTATAGAGTCTCCGCCTCAATGGAGTCTTGTTTACAATGTGAAGGGATTGTTAAATATTCCCTATGCGGAGTTGAAAGAACCTTTCTACACATGGTGAGTTAATATTCCTTAAGACATTAAGCAAAGCCTATACCCAAAAGTGGGTGATTCCGGGCTGAAATGATGAAGTTGATGGAGACATTAAGAATGTGGTTTCTAATATTGTCACTCTTAGGCCCAGGTGTTCTGTGTTCAGTCCTTAGGACCAGACCTATCATCCTCCTAAGGGCAGAAAGATGTTTAATATCCCAATCTATTTGGGATGCAAACCCAATGATGATGAGGATTTGTGTGAGATACCACAACTAAAAAGGGTAAAATAAAAACTTTTACGTAAGTTAAATAACCAACTTACAAAAACAAACACTAAATAGTTGATAATTTTTTTTTTTACAAAAAATTGAACCGACTTTGAAAACACAAAAAGGGAAAAATAACGGTGACTTTTTTACGGTGACGGTTTCTTTTTGTTAGTTGATTCAGTTTTTTTGTCACCGACTTAAGAACTGAAGCTAAAGACATTTTTCCACTTTTTTGTGTTTTTGAAGTCAATTTTATTTTTTGCAAAAAAGTTTTTATTTGCAAAATTTGGGTGTTCTGTACACATCTGCGTACCCCCTCAGAGCATACAGGCGTTATGTTATGTTTTGATGTTGTGTAGCGTTGTGCAGCAATCTCGACAGATTTGCTGTCTATTATTGAAGAGTTCCAATGTATATTTCCCGAAAATGAGCATCAGATCTTCACCAAATTCAAACGGGAACCACTGCGAAATATATTTATTTAGAATATTATTCTCCAAAACAAAAAAAAATCATCAAAATCGGTCCATAATTGGTGAAGATATCGCTGAACAGACACAAAAAAAAACCAACAAAAAAAACAGACGAATTTATAACCTCCTCCTTTTGGAAGTCGGTTAAAAATAACTTTACTTTCGAAAGTCTGTTGTAGAAACAAACAAGTCGCCGACAAAAAAAATCTTTTTTACATAATTTCGCCCGTGCATGGCATGTATATTGGGCTGGCGTTACATTCAAATCACGTATGTAGGTCTGAGTGTTGCCTTTGCGTCGGTTTATCCGAGTTGGAGTATACTCTTAAGAGCTCAATGACCGCAGGCTTGTGGACGGTGAATAATGGACTAGCTCGCCGTCCGTCCGTCTTATGACGACAGGCCGTGTCGAGTGCGCGTTCGTGTTCCACGCGCGCTTCAAAGAGATGTCAGCAACCAGGAAGGGGCCCGCAAGGGCCGATGCCTGCCGGGGCTGCGGGACTGTTCGAAAGAGATACCGCGGCCCTGGAACACAAAGGGTGAAGAAGGAACATGGATGGGTTGTAGTCAGTACGTTTCTGACACTCCCTTCAAAAAAAGGGGCTCAATGACCAATAATAAAAATGAAAAAAAATTAACCAACACATAATATTTTGGGACTTAAGTCCTCGCTCCATTGCACCCCTAAAGCAATATTCCATCTCGTATTTAGCCAACGGTTTCACTCTGGTAATCATTACGTTCTATTTTGCAGTTCCAAGTGTTATTTAATAACACCAGATGTTAATAGATAAACAAAGTTATATTAAAATAATTATGCATGTATTAGTCATTGTTCTTAGAATATGTTAGCAGCTGTTTGCAAGTTGCACTTGTACCTAACTACTAAGAGATAACCATTTGTTTAAATACTAGTTATATTAACTTATTAATAATTTAATTATTCATTAATAGTATGTTCTTGGCTTCCATGCTAAAACTTTATTAAATGCAACATTAAATCAACCATTAAAGTACTTATTAATATATAACCATACATACACAAACTCATGTCTTTTCCCCATGGGGGGTAGGCTGATACGAAAGCGCTCGTGGCTAAATAATAACAGCCACTTTGGTCGATCTTGAGGTTAAGCCGTGCTTGCCTAAGTTGGTCTGTGGATGGGTGACCACCCATTACATAACGAGTTTCCTCCGTGCCTCCGAAAGCACGTTAAGCCGTTGGTCCCGGCTGTCATTTGTAGATCTTTGGCAGTCGTTATAGGTAGTCAGTGGCCCAAAAAGTCTGACAACCAGTATTACCAAGGGGTAACGTATTACCCAGTACTAACTGGGTTGTGGAGGTCAGATAGACAGTCGCTCCATGTAAAATACTGGTATTCAGCTGCATCCGGTTAGACTGGAAGCTGACCCCAACATAGTTGGGAAAAGGCTAGGCAGATGATGATACTCAGCAGTCGCTTATGGCCGCAAGACCATATGATGATGGGTAGGCAGAAACGATGTGGATGCGAGACGCACGGGACCGGTCAATGTGGCGACACTTGGGTGAGGCCTATGTCCAGCAGTGGACGTCTTTCGGCTGAAATGATGATGATGATGTGCACGTGTTGTACTTATTATGCTTTATCAGCTTTATCATATATCAAACCATTTTAATTAAGAAATGGAGACAATAAAAAAAGTCATGGATTGAAATAACTAGGACCTGAAAAGAACCTTTTTATCCATCATTAATTAAGGACTCATTTTACTAGAGAAACAAACCGAAATCGCAAATAAAGCTGCTCTTTTTAATGAAATAATCGGACCAAAATGTAATTAATTAAATCGAAAGTTACCACTGTCGTCGCCATCATCATCATCTTCCTGCCCTTGTCCCATCCTACTTGGGGTCGGCACAACACGTTTTCTTCTTCCATTCTCCCTGTCAGACGTCACGGCATCATTTACTCCTTTCTCTTGCACATCGTTCCTCACACAATACATCTATCAAGTTACCATCATCATCTGCCTAGCCTTTTCCCAACTATATTGGGGTTGGCGTCCAGTCTAACCGGATGCAGCTGAATACCAGTATTTTACATAGAGCGACTGCCTATCTAACCTCCACAACCCAGTTAGTACTGGTAATACGATACCCCCTGGTAAGACTGGTTGTCAGACTTTTTGGGCCACTGACTACTTAACGACCATCCAGATCCATGATTCTTGATGGATCCATTCGATCCATCAAGAATCATGGACCAAATTAACAAAATCCAAGGTTATACAATATTTTAACCATGAACCCGCATCACTGTAGCCATCATACGTGTATTAATTTTATCTTTTTCCTCAATACCTATTTTATAATAAAGGATATCAATATACAAGCAAAACCAGACATAAATATTAGTTAGTTGGTGTTTTGTTTCGTCTGTGGTTATATTAAAACCACAAAAAAGGATAACCCGTAGTTTCCTAGGAATAACAGGCAAAAAAATTGTTGTCGACCGTCGGTGGACTCAGGAGTACAGAGTTCACTGATGGTCGACCACTTTCAACCTTATTACTTAGGGCATAAGGGTAAAGTGGCAGGCCTGCAGTGAACTCGGTAATACTAAGAATTTGTATCAGAGCAGGGATTCGTATTTTTTTTTTTTCAAATATCACACCAGATTTCCCGAAGGTAAATTTCAAGTAAATTGTTCATGCTATGGAATACATTTAGTTAGCGAGTAGGTGTTCATATGTGCCTGACATAATAAATGATCTAATGAAGGATGGAATACTAATTATTATAAATTCGCTTAATTAAGCTAATTGCGCGTAGACTTGCCAATGTTGTAATATACATAGGTGTGTCTGCTTCATGAAACATGTCATACCTCCTACATAACACTATAATCTTACTAGGTACTATTATAGTAATTAACACTTTCGCTGCCCAACACCCCGCGTAGTATGGACTTTGGACTCATATGCTGGGTGCTGGGCAGCGAAAGTGTTAATTAATAATAGTTAATGCTAAAGTTTGTGAGGATGTCTATGCAAACGAACTCCTGAACGAATATGGATGGGCTGGGCACAGATACTTTATAACAAATATAATGTCAAATTACAAAAAAAAAAAAAAAAAAATAGGGATGGCCGGCTCTCCATAAACTCAAACTCAAAGCATTTATTTCAATTAGACCATTACAGGCACTTTTGAATGTCAGAAAAACAAAGAAGGCGAAGCTACAGTCCCAGACATAAGACATAATAACTTATGAAAGTACTGTAGTTGCCCATTCCAAGGCGTAGATCTCTATGGAGAAGAATGAGCAAGAAACTCCATGGACACTCTTCTCATACAGTCATGCAACTGAGGGTTGGAATAAAAAAAATACGTTTTTAATTGTGTAGGGTGTCTATTGATAGCTCTTGAAAAATGATATCGAGGTTTCTAAAGTACTTTTGTTTCTTAAGTCGATGGTTGATGAGATATTTGCTTCTAAAGTCGTAAAAATTGTGTCCCCCTTCTAATTTCATGAGCAATGCTGCGGGCATAGGCTCATAAAATAAATAAAGCCCACATGTGTTAACATAGTGTGAATTATCCGTAATCAGCAAGTATTGAAATTCTTCGCCGGTGTTTCACCTTTTGACCTAAAAAATAACAATTGTGAGTCATTTGTTTAACAATGTCAGAAAAACAGCTGTGGTAATAATTTTGTTCAAATAAAATAATAACAAAAGGATCTTAAATGAATATAACACTTCTATGAATTGTATGAGTAACTAGCTTATGCCCGCGGCTTCGCCCGCGTGGAGTTCGGGAATTGCCCACGGGATCTTACTTCTAGGATAATAAGTAATCTATGTACATACATATACATACATAGATTTACATGTACTTGCATAAAACTTGCAAACATTCGTTCATAGTAATATCAATTAAATTACATTTGAACGTGAAATATGATACCTTGGTTTGAGATTGGATACCGGTGACAACAATCAAATGATGAATTAGGAATCTATTTATAGAAATTAAACTTTTACAGAATATTTAATATCAATGTCGCGTATCACGAGCCAACGCGAACATCTGTGGAATAAACCATATTTACAGACGTCTACCTCAGAAAAATCCTACCTACTTACTTAATAGGTAAATACTCCCTCGCCCCGCACGTCCCGCGCAACACTGTGCGCCATGCGCCCTTCTACGTGACCTTCGAAGCCCTATTTGACTCTGTTGGGGGATGATTTTGATGATCGATCGACTGAGAGAATATAAAGTTTCATAGAAAATTCAACACCCCATTTCACCCTCTTAGGGGTGGAATTTCGAAAAACCCTTTCTTAGTGGATACCTAATCTTCACAAAGAATACACCCTCCAAATTTCATGTCTCTAGGACTTATGGTTTTGGCTGTGCGTTGATATATCAGTCAGCCAGACAGGACATTGAATTTTAAATTGGGGGATGATTTTGGAAAAAACTGTGATACACGTATCTCATAATTTTAACTGAAAAGTATGTATACAAATGTACAAGTCAATCGACTCGCAGAATAAAAAGTTTCACAGAATATTCAACACCCCATTTCACCCTCTTAAGGGTGGAATTTAAAAAAACTGTTTCTTAGCAGATAAGTATCTGCTAAGAAACAGTTTTTTTAAACTCTTTACAAAGAACGCGCACTCCAAATTTCATGTCTCTAGAACCAGCGGATTGGGCTGTGCGTTGATATATCAGTCAGCCAGTCAAGACATTCAATTTTAAATTGGGGGATGATTTTGGAAAAACTGTGATACACGTATCTCATAATTTTATTTGAAGAGTATGTACACAAATTGTCAAGTCAATCGACTACGAGAATAAAAAGTTTCATAGAAAATTCAACACCCCATTTCACCCTCTTAAGGGTGAAATTTTGAAAAACCCTTTCTTAATGAATATTTACTCTTCACAAAGAATACACGCTCCAAATTTCATGTCTTTGGAACCAGCGGATTGGGCTGTGCGTTGATATATCAGTCAACCAATCAGATCATTGAATTTTTAAATTGGGGGATGATTTTGGAAAAACTGTGATACACGTATCTCATAATTTTATTTGAAGAGTATGTGCACAAATTTTCAAGTCAATCGACTGCGCGAATAAAAAGTTTCATAGAAAATTCAACACCCCATTTCACCCTCTTAGGGGTGGAATTTTGAAAAACCCTTTCTTAATGAATATTTACTCTTCACAAAAAATACACGCTCCAAATTTCATGTCTTTGGAACCAGCGGATTGGGCTGTGCGTTGATATATCAGTCAACCAATCAGATCATTGAATTTTTAAATTGAGGGATGATTTTGGAAAAACTGTGATACACGTATCTCATAATTTTATTTGAAGAGTATGTGCACAAATTTTCAAGTCAATCGACTGCGCGAATAAAAAGTTTCATAGAAAATTCAACACCCCATTTCACCCTCTTAGGGGTGGAATTTCGAAAAACCCTTTCTTAGTGGATACCTACTCTTTACAAAGAATACACCCTCCAAATTTCATGTCTCTAGGACCAGCGGTTTGGGCTGTGCGTTGATATCTCAGTCAGTCAGTCAGTCAGTCAGTCAGTCAGGACTTTGAATTTTATATGTATAGATTTAAGACATAGGTTGCGGTTAAAGAATCTTTATGCGGTCACAAAATTTACTTAAGAAGATGTATTATGTACTCATCTTAGGAGAGATCACAGTTTTAAAATAATTCCGCAGCAAAATAATGATCAAGTACCGCGTGCGCATCATTTGTAGATCTTTGACAGTCGTTACAGGTAGTCAGTGGCCCGAAAGTCTGACAACCAGTCTTACCAAGGGGTATCGTATTACCCAATACTAACTGGGTTGTGGAGGTCAGATAGGCAGTCGCTCCATGTAAAATACTGGTATTCAGCGGCATCCGGTTAGACTGGAAGCCGATCCTAATATAGTTGGGAGAAGTCTAGGCAGATGAAGAGTGTTAGTGAAAACGAACAATAGTCTACTAGAACTATGAGTAGAAGATAGGCAGTATCGTCTTCCTTTCTTCGTCTATTGTTATCTCCAAAACATGTGGCACATTGACCCAGTCGTAGGTACCTATTTACTCGGAAATCGAATCACAACATGCGTCACGTAAACGCTGTCTGTGTTTATAAGCAACGGAATACGAGGAAACTATCAATTGGTTGTTATTCCTAATTGCTATGTGATGCTTATGGCCCGTGTTCAATTACAGTTCACATAATCTATAAAACAAATAAAATTGAAGTGTCTGTTGTCAAAATGACAGCTTTTTACTGAATGCATAATTATGAACGTAATTTTTTTGATTTTTTGTTTGTCTGTCTGTTGGGTCCGGGCCAGCCGTTTCGGAGATTAGGAATTTTTCAGTAGCAGCGACGGAATCTGGATTTGTGGCTGGTTCATGGCAATAAGCTCGCCCCTTATTACATGGGACTAAAAACAACTGGCGTAATGTAATATTATGTTATAATAATGTACCACCTATCTGGCAGTCGCCCCATGTAAAATACTGGTATTCAGCTGCATCCGGTTAGACTGGAAGCCGACCCCAATATAGTTGGGAAAAGGCCAGGCAGATGATGAATGTACCACCTTTCATAATAAACAACAAATGGATATAGTTTGCGACTTTGCGCTAACGGCCATTGGTTCTCTGACCCATTGACTAATTCTGAACACTGTTTCAGGAACTATTTCTTTGTTCCTTTTGTAATATCGTCCAAGATGGATATCACCACCATCGTGGATCACCACGACCCACGTCCCCCATCACAAATTAACGATCTTAATCTCAAGTTTCATCGATCATAACAAGGTCTAAAATACAACATTATCACATCGCATGCGCATAATGGTTATGATTCAGCAATTATTGTAGCTTAGTGCGGTTCAGATTTAGGCTACATGTTTTTTATTGCAATGTTCTGGGTACTGAACACGCAAACTGTTTTGTGGGGTCAACGTCATCGGTGCATTTTGAGCGGCCATTGGAATTACTGTAACTATGGCCATTTTGTTTTTGGTGTAACGGTGAACTTATAAGAAGAGCTCGTGGCTAAATAATAACAACCGCTTTTAGGTTAAGCCGTGCTAGCCCAGGTTTGGTACATTGATGGGTGATCACCCATTACATACATCATAAGTTTCCTCCGTGCCTCTGAAAGCACGTTCAGCCGTTGGTCCCGGCTGTCATTTGATTCTTTACCGGTAGTTAGTGGCCCGAAAGTCACAACCAGTCTTACCAAGGGGTTTCGTATTAGCCAGTACTAACTAGGTTGTGGAGATCAGGCAGTCGCTCTATGTAAAGTACTGGTATTCAGCTGCGGTTAGACTGGAGGTCGACCCCAACAAATTTGGGAAAAAGCTAGGCAGATGATGGTGAACTTATGCGAAAAGTGAAATTTAGTCGATGTACGGTTAAAAAGGACCAAAAAATCTACTGAGGTCTTACAATGAAGAGTGTAGTCTGCTATGATGTGAAGTTCTTCATTCGTCAAACCTGTATATTCTGAAGGCTAGGCATAGGTAAAGTATTCTCACATTCGCTTGTTACATTAAAGTCTCATGTAATTGAGTAGGAGGCCTGCCTTTTGCCATTAAAGGCGACTGCCTGTTTAAAAAAAAAAATATTTAAGAATTCATCCAATACCATAGCCCTTTCTGGAGGTCAGACATTCTGACCAAGGAACACGTTCAACTCATCACTTAAAACAACATAAGTTTGTCTAGCATTTAGCACGGGCAGATCGTTATCAAGAGTTCAAGACAGATAGGTACCCGAAAAATATATGCTACTTTTCATTCTGGATTCCTGGACAAAAGCGCTGGTAACAGCTAGTTATTCGTAAATAGACAGATTCTTCTCCTAGATTAAAACTGTCTCGCCCTTTTAAACGAAGTTGGTCAAGGAGGCCCTCACAACTATACGTGAACGTTACATATATTTGCGACAGCCGACAGACTGATATGGTATGACCGCATATCGGACGACCCGACCTTTAGATAAAGTTCAAAGCGTGTAAACAAATCTCTAGCCTTTGTTTGATAGATATTGCGCTGTTTTCTTGTAGTAAGAAAGTAAAATTATGTTGTAGTATTTACGCCGAACTTTGTAGACTTTTTCTAATGCTCACAGTAGTAGACTAAGTTGCACCTCACCTAGTAGCATGAGATAGATGTTCCTATCCTTTTTTGTCGCTCAGAATCTCCATTTGCTAGAGCGAGAAATGGAGCAGGAGTGCTATAGCACGCGGCAGCATCAACGCTGTGATCGGCAGCACGCTCTATTTCTATCCAACAGACCGAACGGACAATGCCGTTTGCAGTCTGCAAACGGCATTGTCTGTTCGGCTCTAGGGGATTGTGTCATATAGGCAAGCGGCAAAATCCTGGCGCTTTTTTATGTTACTGAATAAAGGGCTGTATCAGTATTGCCTTTAAGTATAAAATTGGGCTCTCTCGCGCTCTCGAGGAGGCGCATCGTCTGTGTCGAATTTCACGGACCCTAATGACAGCAATGCGTGAACTGTTACATTCAGTCAGAACGCGATTGTTGACCCACCAGAGTTTTATTTTTAAAAAATATTCAGCTATTTCATCAATCATGTGCTGGATTCATGGTTACTATTTGCTCGTCGATTTTCTTTGCACCATGCGTAAGGGTTCGTTTTTCTTTTTACTTCACCCGACCGGATTTCAGTACCGGCAACCAATCGGAAATAAGCCAAGTTCGAAGGAAAGAAGAAAGAAAGAGACATGCATCATACAAAATGACAAAAAAATACAATAAACATACAACGCATAACAAATATTTATAAATTCAACAGGTCGGAAAAAAAAAGAAAAAAAACGTTAACAGCTTGCACGTCGTGACTGCGACAAGCAGGTTACCACTCAGCATGATGCTGTGCTATGGGGGGCCTACAGCTCAGCGCTGGTTTTCAGTGGTCACCCGTGAAAAAACGTACGGAAGACCAAGACAGCATAAATAATAAGGAGATGTGCTCAAACACAGGTCCACTCTGTTCTTTGTCCAAATAAGCCCAAACATTTTCACAGCTGGTCGAATTAGTAACTAAGGCGGTTTTACTAACTAGACGTTTCATCCTCAGGTATGACAGAAACG
Organism: Noctua pronuba; assembly: GCA_905220335.1. Lineage (NCBI taxonomy): Eukaryota > Metazoa > Arthropoda > Insecta > Lepidoptera > Noctuidae > Noctua > Noctua pronuba. The sequence goes on from LR999913.1 coordinate 1,831,153, forward strand.
CGGGTAAGTCCCGCATCGACTACTATGGCGGTATGGTCAAGACGTACCAGCTCAAAGCCTCCGTGTACAAGCCTTACGGTACATCTATCAAGGTGAGTATTTTTATTAGGTACTTCCACGTTCGAAGGATCCTTCTGATCGTGGAATCATCATCTGCCTACCCTTTTCACAACTGTGTTGGTTTCGGCTTCCAGTCTAACCGAATGCAGCTGAATACCAGCATTGACCTCCACAACCGAGTTAGTACTGGATAATACGATACCGTAAATCTGGTGGTCGGACTTTCGGGCTTTCCTAATGGTTTTGTTTGAAAAGGATAAAGTAATCGGGCTGAATGCGTCTGGTGTACCGTAGTATGGATTCCTCTTGATGCATTGCAAGTGTTGGTAAAGATCCGAGGCTGCGAAAGAAATACCGCGGCCCTGGAACACAAAGGGCAAAGAAGGAACATGGTTGGGTTTTAGTCAGTAAAAGTCCCTCCACCCACTCCGCCCACTCCGCCCAGAGCGGGGGGGGGGGGGGGGTTATTTGATGATTTCCCATCCAAAAAAAAAAAAGGTGTTGCTAAAGAATATCAATACCTAGATAAACGATACAAGCAAATGCGTTTACAAAACTATTTTCTCGTCAGCATTTCTAATTTTCTAATCAAAAACTCATACTTAATCTCATCGTCCCTAGATCGCGCCGGTCACGACAGAGGAAGTCCTCAACCAGGAGACGTGTCTTCAAGTCAACGGAACCAGCGACAGCTCCATAAATATACAGACTGTCCTGCCTGATATGGCTGATTTCAAGTTTATCGGTAAGTTAGTAGTGGCCTACGAAAATGATAGGTGGACTAGCGCCCCTCCCCTGCTTCTCACGGCGCCACCTATCGGATCCCAAACTAACCTATATTTTAAGATTTTGAAACCAACCAAAAGCATTTACAAAATTTCATCGAATCGGTTGGGTGGTTTCGGATATTAGCGTGTACGAAGCTACGAACATGTGATTTTTATATTTATATAAAGGGTGTAAGCAGTGCTTCCAGATTCACTGTAATTACAGTAGATTTGCTGTATTTTAAACTTGTCTCTGTATACCGTACTGATAAAATACTGTGTATAAATATACTGTATTTAATTTAGAATCATATTTTATCACATTTAATACGTAAACGTCAGGTTTAGCTGACGACACTGTAATTTTAGTTTTGGGATCTGGAAGCGCTAGGTGTTGGCTCTCCGCAAACTGACAGGGCTAATTATTTTTCTCTCCATAGCAATACAACATTGTATTAGCAATACAGTAATGTATTGCTATGGACAGAGAAAGAATTAGGCCAGACTTGTGGGCTCACCCAATAGGATAAAGCCATCTAAGCCAGGTTTTTAACCCTTCACTGATCTATATCAGTGAGATTTTGAGTTCTGACCTAACTCAGAGAATTTATTGATGGGAAAAACCAAATAACACTCTGCATGGCTCAGGGATAAAAAACAGGACACGAAGATTAGCAGCCTTAGTGTTGTGCATTGTGTTTTGTCTGTTGTGTTTTGACTTATTTTTTTTAATGTAATTTATTTAATGCTATTATTATATGATCCAACTGTTGATTGAAATAAAGGAATTGAATTGAATAGTAAATCTTCTTACTATTATAAATGCGAAAGTTTGTGAGATTGTTTGTTACTTTTTCACGCAAGATGAAATTTGGTACACAGATAACCTGGATTAACATAGGATACTTTCTATCCTCGTAGTACTATATGGGATAAAAAACCGAACTCCACGCGGGTGAAGCTGCGGGCATAACTACTGCAGAAACAACTCTATGCTTGATAAATCGCTAAAATGTCCTATTAATTGCAGGTACAGAAACGATGCAAGACTCGGAGACGTCCAAGTGGCAGTTAGTTGTGACTGAAGGTCAGAAATTGAACAAGTACACCATGTGGATCAAGTACAAGAAGTCGCTGAAAGTGAGGGGCGAGTCTGTGCCCATTCCCGTCAGGTAATGTAACCTTTTTACCTATTTTATTTTTGCTACAAAAATGTATCGTAAACTAAAGGTTCGCGCACATTGTGTCGGGCCGCAGTGGGGCGGAGCGGGCCGCAGCGCAGCGCAAAATGCTTACTTAGCACATTAGTGACTCTGCGCCCCAGCATAGTGTGCGATTGTTCATATAAAATACGTACCGAGCGATTTGAGCGGATTTTTGCGCTGCGACCCGATCCGCTGCGGCCCGACCCGACCCGCTGCAGCCCGACCCGACCCGCTGCGGCCTGACCCGCTCCGGCCCGACATAATATGCGCGAATCTTTAAAGTGGGAAAGCTCGCGAATGCAATTTTGCCCATTTTTTTTCGACTTTGCCCCCACAATATGATTTTTAGTGTATCGAGGGTGCGTTCACAAACATTTGAAACTCGCTTACAAAAGCAGACAGACTCGGAACAACTATCTGTAGGCCAAACAAATATTTGTTCCGTGCGGGAATCTAATCCGCGCCAACCGTGTGTTGGAAGACAATCTTCCAACGCAACCGAAACTTGAGGAGCTCGTGGCTAAATATTTTTTTTATTTTTTTTTTTATTTTCCTCCGTGCCTCGGAAAGCACCTTAAGCCGTTGGTCCCGGCTGTCAATTGTAGTTCTTTGACAGTCGTTACAGGTAGTCAGTGGTCCGAAAGTCTGACAAACTGTCTTACTACGGGGTTGTGGAGGTCAGATAGGAAGTCGCTCCAGGTAAAATACTGGTATTCAGCTGCATCGGGTTAGACTGGAAGCCGACCCCAACATAGATGGGAAAAGGCTGGGCAGATGATACAACCCGAAACTTGTGATAATTATGTATCTTATGCATCTGAAAATGGGTCTAAATTGCACCCACAACGACGAATAGCAGTGGATAAGATGCTTGCTAAAAGTTTACTTGACTAGCTTACAAGGTGACTTTTTATGTTATTGGATGACAAACAAGCGGACGGGACACTTGAATTCTCGATACTAAGTGGGTACTGGCACCAAAACACAAAAAAAAAAACAAAAAAAATTCCATGGTTTTTTTTTCAATTTGCATAGCATTAATCCTCCTTTAGTATGACCTTGCCTTGTGAACGGTTCTAATCTACAACGAATACAATGTATTTTTAAATTACTATATAATATAACGCCTGTTTTTCCCTGATGGGTTCGGCAGCGGTGTGTAGCCAGTTATGTTATTTTTTTTACTTTTTTTTGTCAAAACTTGCATTGCGTTTCCCCAGACTAGGAATTACTCCTGTATCGTGGGTGCGTTTTACAAACATTTGAACTCATATACACAAACAGCCAGACCCGGAACAACTATCTGTTGGTCAAACAAATATTTGTTCCGTGCGTGAATCGAACCCGCGACAAGCAGCGCAGCAGTCAATCGCTCAGCCACTACACCGACCGTCCGGCCATTCATCATCTGCCTAGCCTTTTCCCCCTATGTTAGGGTCAGCTTCCAGTTAACCGGATGCAGCTGAATGCCAATATTTTACATGGAGCGACTGCCTATCTGACCTCCACAACCCAGTTAGTACTAGGTGATACGATACCCCTTGGTAAGACTGGTTGTCAAACTTTTTGGACCACTGTAACGATTATCAAAGATGTGACCCAACCGCCCTGTCAATTGATTAACTATTATTATATTTTCACTTTCTAGGTACGAGATGAAAGGCTACAACTCCCTCTTGGGCTCCCACTACGATCACTACTACATCGATTACCTCGACTACGATGTGGAGGACATCGACCCCACTGTCTTTAACATTGACGCTTGTGAGTACCGCCCTTTTTCTAGTTTCATATTATAGCCTAGGGCATACGAAACCCGGTTTCGGTCCCATAATAAAACCTGGGAAAAACTGGGTTTTACTATGGGACGAAAACCGGATTCTGAATGCCCTACCCAAGGCCGCCAGACCTTGCTTATTTTTTATTATCAAAATTCGTGGCATCGAGTAGTGTTAGTATGTACTGTAAACGTATGCATACCTGCTAACTTGTGCCGATGCGACGGCCAATTTTCAGATATCAGGTGCTAAAGTTATTTAAATTTTTCATTCAGTTGAGTGCAGTTTTTTATATATGTTACAGAGAATATTGTTAAAAAATTGTAATTAACGCTGCCAGATACTTCCCGTCGGCGGAAATTTCTGCCAGACGCTTTAAAGCTGGGAAATAAATACGTTATTTCACTTATAGTCCGACACAATATATTTTTTGATACTCGTAGTTTTACTTCAGTACTGATTGTAAGCAGTCACATTAATCAAGTTGAAAATAATGCACGCCACAAAGAAATATCTTCCACGCAATTTTCAACTCTATTTAAGTTGTGATTAAGTTCATAATCAATTTATCAACGATTACCGCGCCAAGTCAATCTTTGGAATAGAAATGACTGACGTCTGACTGACAATACCTTTGTAAGATATTGCACGAATTCGAGATTAAACAACAACATTATCATCTTAAAATAATTGCATTATTGTAAAAGCTTAAGCTTATCTAGTACGCACGGCGAACAATCAAGCTGTACAAAACTAGTTTATGCAGATCTCTCATTGTACGGGAAATCTATACAAAGCATGGCCATGTTATACTGGGAAAGTATAGCTCGATGTGTCGCTGTGTGTACATAGAATAAACAACAATTGCTTACTGCGTGGTTATTTCAAACTATTAAATGAACACGTGAAAAACATAAATCTGCCTTTGTTGTTGCGCCATGGTCGGGTAAATGGATCATCATGATTCGTGACCATGTAATGAGAAATGAGTAATAACGTGACATATCGAATAAAGAACTCCAGTTGTCTTCTTTTGTCTTTCTTTCCAAGTTTCTATGAGATGAAAAACTGTTTAGACACTCTTTTAAATCAGAATATTGTTACAAAACCTTGGTTATATCATTCATGTTGAGATGGTACATTACGTGAGAACGATGTAGCAAAATGTGCATATTTTAAAATTTTAAAATAGCTTGATCCCATTGATCAGATTGGGACCTAGCTATGGTAGCGCCATCTACAATGATCTTTTAACGGCCTTTCCCATTCGTCATGCCAGCGTTTCTTAGGCCTGCCTCATTACAAAAAGAGAAAAAAGGTCTTTCTAAATAGTTTTATTTTTATTTATTTGTCTTTTGCTTGAAATCACAAACAAATGAATAATTTCATGTTGCAGCACTGAAATGCTCGTCGTTCCCCGGTCCCGGCAACCGTCACTACGCGACCTTCAACCCTATGATGGAGTTCGTGCATCCCGGCAACGATGAGCATGTGCACCATGAGTTTGACAGGTAAGGGCATCATTGAGGTCGCTATTGCTAAGCTACTATAATTTTTTTAGCTGAAGACGTATAATGGGTGTGTAGCGGCACTACAAAGAGTACTACAGCAACAGAGAACAAAAAGTACTAGCGCCATCTATGACACAGATGATGAACTAAACATCGAAATACATCTAAATCCTACATCGCGCAAGTAAAGTTATCCGCGGCTTAAGACTATATAGAAGAACCCGACAACAATTGTCGGGCAGTAGCTCACCAGACATAGGATGATGTGGGGATGAAGAACTTTACACCCTGTTCTTCAAACCAAGGTGTAAAAAGGCTCTTCACGAAGCCCCAAGGCACCTGTTCTCCATCATTGTGAATTTTTTTTTGTTCCCATTCAACGTTTGTTTGAGTTTCCTCCATCCCTCGGAAAGCACGTTAAGCCGTTGGTCCCGGATGTAATTTGTAGATCTTTGACAGTCGTTACAGGTAGTGGCCCGAAAGTCTGACAACCAGTCTTTCCAAGGGGTATCGTATTACTCAGTACTAACTGGGCTGTGGAGGTCAGATAGGCAGTCGCTCCATGTAAAATACTTGTATTCAGCTGCATCTGGTTAGACTGGAAGCCGACCCGAACTTAGTTGAGAAAAGGCTAGGCAGGTGATGATGAATCTGGTTAACTATACCTTGCTAATCTTTTTTTCTTCAATCCCAGGTTCAAGCAGAAGCACAACAAGCAGTACGCCAGTGATGTAGTACATGAGAAGAGATTGAACCTCTTCAGGCAGAACCTCAGGTAATCATATTATAATATTACACTAACTGCTGCCCGCGATCTTCGTTTGCGTGAATTTTTTTTCTTTTGCACGGAACCCTAAAATAAAAGTATCACCTATTTGCCTGTAAAAGTCCCGTGAAAATCGGTTCAGCTGTTTCGGGATTAGCCGCAACAAACAGACAGACAATTTTTTTTGAAGTGAAACTTCTTTACGCACGCTTGACTTGGGGAGTAAGCTGGCGAACGCGTGACGTAAGCGTTACGAAAAGTGTGATCGGGCGAGGAGAACGGGAATTGAGTGGGGGATATAAGCAAGAGACAGCAGTGCGCGCGCACATTTTCTTTCTCTTTTCCTCTCATAGCCAAATACGTTCCGTATATCTCAGCAATTTTCAGAAGTTTCACTTCAGTCGTGTGGTCATAAGCACACTCGTTTTTTTTTTGTAGGTACTGTACGTGGTAGAAACTTTCAGTGGGGCAGTAAGGGGGACTACCTGAACCGTTGCAGCTACCGTTGCGATGGTCTCCTAAGGAGACCATCCATAATTTTTTGTTAAATTTTGTTCGCCATTCACAGATTTTCAAAAAAAATTACAGTTATCAAGAAATTGGCCATTTTACATAAAACATTTTATTGATGCCAATCGATCCTGTTTCTAATATTGATGAAAAACTTCTATGGGGCCAACCCAGGAGTACTAAAAAAGTCAGAAATGTGGTGTTTGTCCATCATCATGATATCTAAACTCATTTCGACCCTAGTGTTTAACATAATATAACATGTTCCAGAATGATCTACTCCCACAACCGCGCCCGCCGCACATTCACGATGGCCGTCAACCACCTCACAGACCGCACTGACGATGAGCTGGCCGCACTGCGCGGCAGACGGTACTCTGGACCTAATTCTGGTAAGTAATCATCACCTGCCTAGCCTTTTCCCAATTATGCTGGGGTCGGCTACCGGTCTTACCGGAATCAGCTGAATACCAGTATTTTACACGGAGCGACTGTCTAACTGACTTCCACAACCTAGTTAGTGCCACTGGGTAAAACGATACCCCTTGGTAGGTATGTATGATAGGCAAACTAAACTGTAAATGTAGGTATAAGAGTTATTTTTTCCAAATACACATGCATGGTGGAAAGGACACCGACCATACATTAATCGATAGCTGGTATCAATACAAACAAGTTTTGTATGAGATAAAATGTTCTGAAGTGTCACGGTTCCGAGATATAAGCTGCCAAAGTTAAAGTCATCAAGCAAGTTTTAAGCCCAGCGTATAACTATGTGTACATTATGTATTAAACAAAAATAAATAAATAAATAATTCCATTCACTGATGGCGTCTTCAGCAGAACTTTAATTAATAGGTTTTATGCGTTGCCAATATTTTAAAATAAAATAAAATGGCTGAAGTTAGTCCAGGCTTCATACAAAAATCTTTCAACCCCTTTTCAACTAATAATACTAATTGTTCCAGGTCTCCCGTTCCCGTACAGCCAGTCGTTAATAGAGGAGGAGTCGGACAAGCTGCCCTCTGAACATGATTGGAGGCTGTTCGGAGCTGTCACACCTGTTAAAGGTAAGGTTTACATGTTTATATTATATGGGGTGACTCCGTGACTGGTAATTAGTGACCGATACTTAAACACGTAATTGCACACAATTTGCCCAAAGAAGCATTTTTTTTTAATACTCATTCACTTTAATCACAATAACACGGCATACGGCACGTGGCAGCCGGCCGCTGGCGCGGGTGCCGCGCGGTTGCTGCCTGCCCACTGTAGCGCGGAACCATAGTAATGAGACAGAACGGCGTGACTCGGCTATAACAGCTGATAGGTCACAGGCGCGCGCACGCGAATTTCATACCTATAAAGAGTATAAAACAAATGTTTCTTTGGGAAAGTTGTTTGTTATCATGAGTACAATCACGTATGTAAGCATCGGTTACTAATTACCAGTCACCCTATATATAGACCTAGTCTCTCTGTCTTAAAATTATTTACGTTAAAAACCTATCTGTGATCACCAGATCAGTCAGTATGCGGGTCGTGTTGGTCATTCGGTACTACGGGCGCGGTAGAGGGCGCGCTGTTCCTGAGCAACGGAGGCACGCTGAAGAGTCTGTCGCAACAGGCGCTGGTCGACTGTTCCTGGGGGTAAGACGATGTACTAGCTTTTAGATTTAACTAGTAGGAAAGTGTTTCAAACATTTTCGAAAGTACAAGAAATATTGAAAGTATAGGGGGGTATCGTATTACCCAGTACTAACTGGGTTGTGGAGGTCAGATAGGCAGTCGCTCCATGAAAAATACTGGTATTCAGCTGCATCCGGTTAGACTGGAAGCCAACCCCATTATAGTTGGGAAAAGGCTAGGCAGATGATGAAGAAATATTTAAAATATGCCGCATAACACCTTGATTTGGTGAGTGGAGCTTCTGAAATGTTGATGCCAAGTTTTGGGGTGAAATAGAGTTCACGAGTCTATACAAGGCGGAAGGGAAAGGTTTAGTCGTCAGGAATTTCTCAGTAGTGGCCACGGAGTCAGTAGCTGAGCATGAGGTCCTGGGTTCGATTCCCAGGTCGGCCAAAGTGCTATTGGGTTTTATCAGGAATTTCTCAGCAACAGCCACGGAGTCTGGATTTGTGCCCAGTTGATGGCAATAGGCTCGCCCCCTATTACATGTGACTTAAATATAACTGGGGAAATGTGGGTGTTGACTAATAAACCTCTCTAACCCTACGGGGATCACAGGCGTGATGTTATGATAATAGGGAATATGCAAGAAATACAAAACTTTTATTATTTCTTAAAAATGCCTTGTATTGGTCCATAAAAACATTGTGGTACACTTGTTTAATTTTCTAATACAACACTTAATTTACAATTTAATATTTCATGTAGCGTGTTTTTGGTGAAACGGAACGCAAACTCAAAACGCATCGCCCCTCGATAACGCCGGTAGTGACGTCAAATACCATGTGTCAAAGAAACACTTTTATTTGAAAAGTACTTAAAGTTTCACTAAGATTTTATTATAATATTGTTATTGCAATGTTTACTTGAATAAAGGACATGCAATTTGCCAAATTAATATATTAAGGGTAAAAAATTAGATGTGAACAAGGCAGATAGAGGTAAATGACGTCACTTAACATGACATGAATGGCCGCGACAGTCACGGACGTTTGTGTGTGTTTGTGTTTGTTGTGTCGTAGAAAATTGTAGGAGTTTAATTTATTTTTTGAGCGACAAGCAGTAGTTGAACTTAAATTTTAATTATTTTCTTGGGTTGATAGTATTGTATTTTATTGATTTAAGTGAAGAAAAAATTACATGCATATTCCCTATTGCAATAAAATGATAAAAAATTGTTCAGTCTGTAATAATGGTATTTGGCCTCCAGTTTCGGTAACAACGGTTGCGATGGCGGTGAAGACTTCAGGGCGTACCAGTGGATCATGAAACATGGTCTGCCTACCGAGGAAGCATACGGAGGATATTTGGGACAGGTGAGCCAATACAAACGAATATTGCTTGTGCATTTTAAGACTACATGAATGGTGTGTTTTAGTTCTGTGGAAGAAATCACAGGCGCAGATTCTCGAATGTAAATCGTTAATATTTTGTTCGAAATTAATTTTATTTTTTATTTAGCTTATATTGCCCCACTGCTGGGCAAAGGCCTCCCTCATACACACCCCTCTACGTGCGGCTTTCTCAGAACAATCTCCCCCAAACGCCTCTAAGTCGCCTCCCTCGGCGACGACGGCCGTCTTATAATTTTAATAATTCATTGATTTTGATTAAATCCCCCACCCTTTATACCTACACTATTCTATTTGATTCAACATTGTTTATCTGTATTACCAATATACATAAATGCGAAATTTTCGATGGATGGATGAATGGATGTTTGTTACTCAATCACGACAGAAAGGCGGAACGGATTTGAATGAAATTTGGAACAGAGATAGATTATAGTCTGGAATAGCACATAGGATTTTTTCCTCACAGACACATCAGAATTTCCACGCGAACGGAGTCGCAGGCAACAGCCGTGTTACCTATGGGTATATTTTAATTAAGTAATACTTTCCAGGACGGTTACTGCCACGCGGACAACGTGACTGTCGAGACGAAAATAAAGGGATGGGTGAACGTCACCACAAACGACGAGAAAGCACTCAGGGTATGTATACGACTTAATAAAGTATTATTGGCTTTATCTACCAGCAAGCAACCTGGAGTCTGCGCCGATGGCAATAAGCTATCTACAAGGTGTAAACGGACCCTTCACGAAGCCGTCAACCAAGCATTCTGTACATCAAACTAAGTAAAAAAAAAATACTTTTTGCGGTGAAAAATTACGTTTTACGGTAGGAGTCAATGTAACGCACTCTAAACATTGTGCTGATAGATTCATTGAATAGTACGGAGGTCGTGGAAGAATTTAAAGTAAAGTTATAACATTAAAAAGTTATATGTATTTAAAAAAAAACCTTGTGTAAACTTTGACCCCAATATCTCCGTAACTAGAAGGTTCCCAGGTATGGTCTAGAACAAAAAAATGATGGCATTGACGGGGAGAACAAGTGCCTTTCGGCTTCGTTAAGGGTATTTTTACTCCCATTAACTATTGGCGCAATATGGGCCGCTATGAGGCGTACTCTGCTAACCCTTCGGGGATTATAGGCGTGGAGTTATAAGAAGTCTTGTTACTCTGATATGGAGTTATTGCTGCTACTTTTAGCTTGAGCTATTGTTAGCCAGAACCCACTTTGTGTAAATAACACAAATTTTTTCAATCACTTCATTAATTATGACTTAATAAGTGATGAATAATTTAATCACAATTGAGACTTTATTAACCCTTAATTCGGCGCGCCTAAAAAGTTACGCAAACGGTCACGTGGGGTGCGTGACCGATCCCGATCATATAAATCAAATACGAAATACATGCAAAATCATGATAATGCTCGATACTTGATCATAAAGGACACGTGTTTTTATGAAGCTAACGGGAACTTCAGCGCTCATAATTCAGAATTTAAAAAGTTCCAAACCTTTATGGATGAGCTGGGGTGTCCAATTAAGGGTTAAAAAATTTCATGATTATTTGATGAATAATCAATCATTACTCACACGAACTGATAATAACTAATTAGTCATCAATCATGATTCAATCATTTGTCGTTAGTTAACTAAATTTTGCCCTACAACGCCAGAAACATTATAATTTAACCGTATTTTGTCAACAGTTGGCGATCTTCAAGCACGGCCCGATCTCGGTGGGAATTGACGCTGCGCACAAGAGTTTTAGCTTCTATTCGAACGGTGTCTACTATGAGCCTCAATGGTGAGTCCGATATTTTATCTTATCCCAATGACTGTCCACTACCTCTTAAAATCCCAACCAGTCACACACTGTTACTCGACAGGAAAACTTTTTGTGTTTATTCCCGACGGATTACACGCCAAGTGAAGAATGTGACTCGTTGGGAACAAAATATTCTCATACAGTAACACTGTGACATTTTGGCACTACTTCTTACCCAATTAGTTGGTAAACTGGTAACTGGTTGGGATTTTTATTCACAATTTTTCCCAACGAGTCACACTGTGACATGTTACAATGTGACTCGTTGGGAATAATCGAATTTCAGCCTTCTTAATGCCGACTGTGAGTCGTGCAGTTTGTGTTGTTATGTAGAACGGTCAAATTCATCAAGTTATAATCCTGTGTCCCAAGTCACGGGGTGGGCCAGGCTTCACGAACACTGCACTGCCATACTTTGGGTGTGAAATTACGGCGGCTAGAAGTTATAGTAACTGACACATTTTTATCACGCTTCTTTTTAGGGTTCCGTAGCCGAATGGCAAAAAACGGAAGCCTTATAGATTCGTCATGTCGGTCTGTCTGTCCGTCTGTATGTCATAGCCACTTTATTCCGAAACTATTAGGACTACACAGTTGAAACTTGGTAGGTAGATGTATTCTGTGAACCGCTTCACGATTTTTATACTTAAAATTAAAAGATTACGCGTGCAGGGTGTCTATAGATAAGTCATTAAAAGTTACATTGAGGTTTCTAAAACCAGTTTTTCATTGAGGTTTCTAAAACCATTTTTTCTCAAAGTCAATCGTGTCCCCTCCCTCTAATTTCTAAAGTAAGGGGAGGAAAATTCTGAAAAAATGTAGGATTGTTGAAAGTAAAAAAAAACTTTCAACGAAAATTGGTTTGAATAAGATTTGATGTTTAGTTTATGAGATATGGGACTTTTTCATCAAACTGCAGCAGTAACTTTGTTTTTCACTAATATACTATGAAAATCTAATTTTGTTTTGCTGTTGAATGTAACACAATACAACACGTTATGAATGAGCCTTCAAAATATTTTTTAGCGATCTATGCAAAAGCAATATCAAACTACATCTTATATTTTTTCCTTTTCCCAGCCACAACAAAGTCGAGGAGCTCGACCACGCAGTCTTAGCAGTAGGTTACGGCATCCTGAAGGGTCAGAAGTACTGGCTCGTGAAGAACTCCTGGTCTAACATGTGGGGTAACGACGGTTATGTGCTCATGTCGACTAAGGATAACAACTGCGGGGTCCAGTCTGCGCCAACTTACGTTTTGATATAGTAGGGTAACATTTTTAAAGTAGGGTAAAGTTTGTTATTTGTCATTATAACTTTTGAGATTATGTACACAAAATTATAAGCTTTCAGTGTTGTCTTTGGGTAACTAAATGTTCAAGGCTCCAGTTCTGTATCTTATGTTCATAAAATTATTTTAGTTACCCTTGTATTGTATTGTATAACGGGCTGGTTTCTGCAAATCCACGTGAAAGCGCGTATTTTGCGTGCGTTAGTTACCCTTTTAGTATCGTTAAATACAGAACGTAATAACTATAAAAACTTGGATCTAATTGCATGAAAGTTCTGATGACAAGTAAACTAGTGTTAGAAAGATTATGTAGTTACACTATTATTAGTGACACCAGTTGAGAATAGGGTAAAAGTGATTATTAAGTTTTAAAACTTTCATATCATTCCTTGAAAGTCCATTACGTCACGCAATGGACAGCCTTATAATTCTGTTTTTTTACCAAATTGAAAAGTTATTGTCTTCAAAAATGTGTTTGCAAAGGATTAAAGATGTTCAATACTAATTAGAGAAAATGTATTTTTCTTGCATTATGTAGGTACAAGAAAGCTAGATAAAAAAGGTGATTATGCTTTATAATATCTGAAAATATATTAAAAATATCAAATTATTATAATTGTTGCCTTATCTAAAAAGTTTATACTTAGCAAGTCTTTGTCTATGTTAACAATTTAAAAAAAAAACTATTTTTTTAATTTTTCATAGATTTTAAGATTTAAAACGGCTGTGTGTTGCTATGCTCTCTGAAGTTTTTAAGAAATACACTTTTGCATAAAATGATTAATCAGTGTTTTATTTTTTTTTGTTGGAAGGAATGGAGGGAGGCCTTTGCCCAGCAGTGGGACAATATGGGCTAGCTATAATAATAATAATAATTTTCTCGCGGCTAAATAATAACAGCCGCTCGGGTCGATCTTTAGGTTAAGCCGCGCTTGCCTAGGTTGGTCCATGAATACCGAGTTTCCTCCGTGCCTCGGAATGCACGTTAAGCCGTTGGTCCCGGCTGTCATTTGTAGATTTGACAGTCGTTACTGGTAGTCAGTGGCCCGAAAGTCTGACAACCAGTCTTACCAAGGGGGATCGTATTAGCAAGTACTAACTGGGTTGTGGAGGTCAGATAGGCAGTCGCTCCATGTGAAATACCGATATTCAGCTACATCCGGTAAGACTGGAAGACGACCCCAACATAGTTGGGGAAAAGGTTACGCAGATGATGATGATGAGCAATTTGTTCGCGAGCATTCCTAAATTTTACCGATCTTTGTGAGACCCGTCTTTTTTTATCACCTCTGACAACAGTGGTATGGTATTCAGCTGCATCCGGTTAGACCAAGGGCCTGCGCAGGCGAGGAATGCCCGTAAATCTAATTTTCAACAAAATAGAAAAATGACCATTTTTGGCGTGGTCTAAGGACAAAAGTCCCTCATCTGCGCAGGTCCTAAAACATACGTCGACCTCAATATAGTTGGCAAAATGCTAGGCAGATGAGTATTTACAAATTTTTGGATCCCGGTAAAAATCACAGTGAACTTTTTCGTTACAATAAGGATCACGATACATTGATCGACGGTTTGTCTATACAAATAGAGCACAAACTATGGGAAGCCGTACGCGTCATTTTGCACCGACGCGACGTGATGTATGCGCACCCATACTTTGCGCTCTTTTTGTATTAGTAGAGTGCAATTACACAAAAAGGTGTATCTAAGTTTATCTTGGTCGGATTTCAAGAGCATTTTTTTAATGAGTTCCTAGAGGTATGTCGAAGACAGTTAAATTGATGAGGCTCAACCCTAAAGCGCTGGACACAGAAAAGACGTAAGACGCGGACGGGGCGCGGACAGGGCGCAGACGGGGCGCTGTCCCGACTTTTTATAACATACAGAAAAGACGAGGCACGGACGTGACGCTGGGCGCCGCGAGAGATGACGGTTTTCAACCAACTTCATTCTGCCGTCCGATTTTGACACGATAACATGTCTTCTTCCGAAGATGTGCAATGACGACAATGACGATTTTTTTTTTAATAATGGAGGATCTACATATTTATCCAGATTGTTTTCAAGAAGTACCTACCTATATAAGCCTCACCCCGCCCGCACGGCGTTCTCGCCCGCCCCTCGTCCGCTCGCGCCCGTGCCCCGTCCTTTCTAAATGTTTTTACAACGGCGCAGGCGAGTAAGCGTCGTGTCCGCGCCCTGTCTTTTCTATATGTTTTGCGTCACGACGCTTTTATACATTTTGTATGAAAGGGACACGGAAGTGACATATGTCCGCGCCCCGTCCGCGTCTTACGTCTTTTCCGTGTGTTCAGCGCTTAAGAGTCTCCTCGCGCGCAGTGAGGTAAAATAGCTGAAAGAACTCTAGTAAAGTTTTATTTTTATCAAGAAAAAATTATGTCAGATCATTTTTTTTATTTATTTTTCCATAAAACTTACAATAATTATTTCTTTCGACCATAAAGATGCCTCTTACGCGCATGTCTAATAGAGTGACGTTTCTCATGGTGAGGTGACCTCCTAGCATTGTATGGGTGGGCAGACTTTCGATGTCCAATGGAACTGACGCACATGTTGCCTAACTTTACTAAACCATCTGGGCAGATGTCTTGTACTATATTCTTTGCATACTGAAAAAAATGTTGTCTCATAATTTCATAAAGTCAGTAAAATCTTAGAAATGACTTTCACTCTGACACTTACACCAGACGACAGACTAAGGCCAGCGCAAACCGGTGACGGCACAGCACGACATTTTAACTTTTTTTTTTATTAGCCTGTACTGTCCCACTGCTGGGCAAAGGCCTCCCCGAATTCCTTCTATGTGCTCTTTTCCCGTGCCCCCTCGGACTAGTCTTCGCGGTACGCGTCCAGATCGTCTCGCCACCTCTTTCTGGGCAGAAAGAGGGCGATATACCTAGTGCCCAAGTATGTGCGCAGGCACAGGTCCACTCCCAAAAAAAAGTTGTTTCCCAGCAATATTGTTTGCGCAGTGTTAGGTACTTAGTTTGATGTACAGAATGCTTGGTTGACGGCTATGTGAAGGGTCCGTTTACACCTTGTATACGTAGCGGGGTGCGCAATTTAATCTAAGACAAACTACCGGCCAAACTTTAATTTATCCGGCTCGAAGGACCAAATGTTGTGGAGCCCAACACTGAAAATTTTACCATAATGTTATCTCTAGGTACTTTAATTGACTGCTTACCGTCCAATAGTTATGAAACGGATAAGTTGGGTAAACTACTTTCTCAATAACCTCGGTTGACCGCTCATCCGCTGGTTGTAATTCAGGTGGCAGTTTTCCTGGCGCGAACGGGTCATTTTCCTCCCCAGATTTATCCCCCCTCAATAACAGTAAAGTACCCTTGTCATAATATTTATTGAACATTCCTTGAAATCTTCCTTTCTTCTTGCGTTTCTGTGGCCTCACGTTTTGGTTTATTAATTTCTGAATCTGGGTCAACAAATCAGGCTGACTCTGGCTCTCATCTTTCTGAACGAGCACGATTAGGTCTTTGCCAAATTTGTCTTTTTGTTGTTGCTCAAATTCCATATCATTCAAGATTGATCT
The DNA here is from genome assembly GCA_905220335.1 of Noctua pronuba. NCBI lineage: Eukaryota > Metazoa > Arthropoda > Insecta > Lepidoptera > Noctuidae > Noctua > Noctua pronuba. The sequence goes on from LR999913.1 coordinate 1,847,488, forward strand.
TTCATGATTTTCAATAGGTTTTTTGACATGATATCTGGCTAACGGCTTGAAGACAGTGTTTAATTTTGAGTCATATTCGTACTCTCCTGTCGTGTATCCATGGGGTATCTTCCTCTTTACAAGCATTGCCTTTCCCATCGGTTTTAACCGCGGTTGTTCTCTCTTCTCATGTCTAACATTTGCATTCTGATATTCCAGTTCATCATATCCCTGATTAAGTAGCTGATTTATTTTAGGGAGTAACTTTCTTCCTTCTGCCGAATCTAGCTTGTATAATCTGTAGCTTGCAACGTTTTGGAAATAGAGAATTATGAATATGCATATTATCTTTATATGTTTGTACATTGAGAGCGAGTAAGTCTAGGTCTGTGGTTGGAACGCAATTAAGGAACGATCCCATGCATGACTTTAATTATAAGTTTCATCAAGTTAACTGCCTTTGAGGAAATAAACAGACGTCCATGACACGTGACGTGTCAAATGTAAAAAATGGAAATAATCTAAACAAATAAATAAATCTGTTTGTAATTTCAAAATAACAGCCTGATAAAAAGTTTTGAAGTTATATAAGAAAATTGACCATCCCCCCCCCCTTAACTCCGAAATTTCAGGGGGGGGAAATAGTTCTTTGCCTATAGATTACAGGAAAAGCTATAACAATAAACAATAAAAATAAATTAAAATTAAATGGGGCTCGCCTACTACGATGGTACGGAACCCTTCACGCGCGAGTCCATCTCGCACTTGGCCGGATTTTTTCAGTCACGGCCATAGCCATCGGCGCGAGAGATAGGTATTATAGTGCACAGGCACAGGTGCACTCTCTCGTCTCCTCACTCTCATACTCCGATGGGACGGCAATCCGACACGACCAGAGAGAGACCAGCCGCAGGACCAACGGCTTGACGTGCTTTCTTAGGCACGGGGGTATCATAGCGCAAAATTTCAAACTCCGGTGTAGCTACTGAGAAATTCCTTAGAGAAAACCCCAATGTTATTTTACCCCATGCCCATGAGGACCTCGTGGCTAAATAATAACAGCCGCTCGGGTCGATCTTTAAGTTAAGCCGTGCTTGCCTAGGTTGGTCTGTGCATGGGTGACCACCCACTACATACCGAGTTTCCTCCGTGCCTCGGAAAGCACGTTAATCCGTTGGTCCCGGGTGTCATTTGTAGATCTTTGACAGTCGTTAGGTAGTCAGTGGAGCAAAAAGTCTGACAACCAGTCTTACCAAGGTATCGTATTACCCAGTACTAACTGGGTTGTGGAGGTCAGATAGGCAGTCGCTCCATGTAAAATACTGGTATTCAGCTGAATCCGGTTAAGGCTGGAAGCCGACCCCAATATAGTTGGGAAAAGGCTAGGCAGATGATGATGCTCAGCAGTCGCTTATGGCCGCAAGACCAACGGAGCAGTTAATTTACTAAGCACAGTGTATGGTGTTTGAGCTTCTTGTAACCAAATCATTAAATTGCTAGTTGTGCCCTCACAGCACTTTGGTCGCGATAAAGAAACGTGTCAATTTTATGACATTGCAAACCTAACACTTGAAATATTGCAAACAAGCTATATATTCGTGTCCACTCCCGTTTCATAGAGCACATGTGCCACCGCACCATACATATTGCAAGTTTGTAGTGGACCCTCTAGGTTCCCGGCATCGCAAGTGCGACTTGAGTGAACCCACCAGGCGGGTTCCCGGCACTGAAGGTGTTGAGTGCCAGAAAACTGTAAGTACGGACATGATGTTAACATCCAGGTTCCATTTGATATCAGAGCTTGAAAATAGAGGACAAATAAATAAAAAACCTCAGTCATAGTGGATTTATATATAATCGATCAACAAGTTGAGTTAGCTGCTTCTTATTTACTGCAGATTTTTTCTTCTTCATCGCTGCTACGTATTTCGGTATATCAAACAAGTTAAGTATGGCGGGCGCGGGAACGCCATCTTGTGTATTGCTGTCACTGTCATCGAGTAGCAGAGTTTCTTTTTTAATTCTTTTGGATTCTGGGCCAAGCTTGCACCATAGACAGGTTGATTCATATGGGTTAGCAGGTGGTATATACCGGAGGGTCGGCCTACTTTGTAAGAGGTGTGAGTATTCTTCACCTTCCTGGTATAAAATGTTTGATGATACTAGTATTATAAGTAGTATAGACATTTTCTAAAGCATCTGAAATGAAATAAAGATGAAATTGTGATTATTTCTTCACAATTGGATGACTTTTATTACAGACTAGCTGTTGCCCGCGACTTCCGTCTGCGTGAAATTATTATGAAGACATTCCCTATTTGAATCGAATGTTACTAACAATTTCAAGAGTTTTTTTTTTGCACGGAACCGTAATCCCTTTTCTAAATGAAGATTAGCCTAAGTTACTCTTTATGACATCAACTATCTGCCAGTAAAAGTCCCTTCAATAACGGTCCAGTCGTTTCGAGGATTAGCCGGAACCGCTATAATTTTCGTGTTTTAATTTTTAATTTAATAAAATAAGGACTTGTCTTGAATATGGCTGCTATAGTACACATTGGCTCCAAAAAGCTTTTTTTTTTAATTACAAACAGACACTTCAATTTTCTTAATTTGTATAGATAACGAAAGTGTAAAGATTTTTAAAACAAATTGTGCCTTGCTTTTAAAAGTGGTGTTTCAAGAAAACAATGTTAATGCTCTTAAAAGTAAATTAACGTAGTTCAGTATCTATTAAAATAGTTAAGTTGACAGGATAACTTTATTACTGAGTCGGCATTTTGCCAACACTTTCATAACTCAGGCACGGTTTTTTTTAATAGCAGTTGGCCACCTGCTGTGCAAAAGCCTCCCTCAAATCCTTCCAGGTACTCTTCTCCTGCGCCACCTCGACCCAGCCTTCGTGATGTGCCTCAAGATCATCTCACCACCTCTTTCTAGGCCGGCCTCGTCGGCGTCGTTCAACCTCACGCACCCTCAGTTACCATCTTTCAACTAAACACACTTGGTCTTATGTCCCTACCAGCCAACCAACACAGGGAAAAGGTCCATGGTAAATGGTATACCTGTAATGGTGCCATCTTCTAATCTCTCAATAGACCACAGGCCGTTGACTTGTGGAAGCAAGTAGGTACTTTTCCTTAATATAACTTTCAAAAGGATCTTCTACGAAGACTGCGCCAAGTTTGAGGATAATTCTAACAATTTATACTCACTTAGTTATTTTCTTTTAAAGTTACGATCATATTGTATATTTTATTTTCCAATTCGAATGGGTAAGCCTTGTAATTTAAGATCCAATGAAAATTCATACGGGTGATTAGTTCTAAGAACAATACATGTTGGTTTTTCATGTCGCAGGTGTACTATGTAATAAGTTATTTTACGGAATGGCTTATAGTACAAAGTTATGCTACTTTTCTTTAACAAAATGTCAAAACGCGTAGCGACAGTGCGTAGCGATAACCGTATCGGTTTTTGTTGCTCGTCTACGCTGCATTTTTATGATATCAATGTGATATTATTCCATTTATTTATTTCTATACAAATCTAATACATTTTTAAATATAAAAAATTGTGGCCCACCGTACACCGGTATCGGGAACAGGGTACAAGTTACCGGGCTCCAGAGAGAGGAACCTCCTAACAATGCGAGCCGTGTCCAGGAGTACCGCTTTCTGAATCAAGCCCTTGGTCCAGCTGCCTAACAAGAGCCTCTAATGTGATATTATTATTAAAAGCTGAAAATATGACGAAAAAGCCTGCGTGGTAAAACTGCGTAACATACTCGCATTCCCAATGCTACTTATGATGAAAATTCAACAATATTTATTGACAGCACGGTTGGCGCAGTGGCTGAGCGATTGTCTGCTACGCTGCATGTCGCGAGTTCGATCCCCACACGGAACAAATATTTGTTTGAGTAGGTGGAGAAATTCCTAGTGTGGGGCAAGATTGTATATTAAAAAAAAAAAGATTAACGTGGAGCAGACGAATTGAAACATTAGAAGCAATGCAATCACGCATTTTTTTCGTCTTGTAATAGAAAATTGTGTTACGTAGTTAGGGTGGACCTAATACGTCTTATTCAAGGGGATGCCCCATGGATAATTCAAGGATAGGACATTAACAGGCTTACATTTTCTACATTATTTTAAAATTAAATCCGTTCTAAACTTATACCACTTATGGGATGGGATATCTTCCTTGATTGTTCATTATTTTAAGCTCCCAATATTTCGACGCTGTTGCAATCGCCATGATCGCAGGTTGATTAAAGAATGTGTGTGGATGGAAAATAAATTGTTAATAATGAACAATCACGGAATCCCGAAAGTGACAGTTTAAGTTTAGTTGTAAACCGTGGAAGCTTAAAACAGTGTTTAAAGCCGTTCTTTATCAGCGTTATAAATAAAACTTGACGAGAAACTTAGACATTTCACAAAACGTCTGAATATTTAAAGTGACGACGACTAATCGTCGGAGTTAATAAAATTTCAATGAGATTCCGAATTACCTTCGTAATAAAACTCATTCTGATTATATTTTATCTCAATTGAATGAGAGTTCAAAAGTATAGATTGTTTAACCAACTCGAAACAGAAAATAATAAATCTACATAAATGTAAGGAGAATTATGTGGTCCTGTGGTCTGTGGTTGATTATATTTTTCATGTGTGCTTATTAAAAAAAAATTGTAGAGGTATTGTTTCTTTTACCAAATTCGTTTCACCTTTTGAACGCCATTGGTACATGTACAGTCATGTAAACACCTATGTAAACACTTAACAACTTTTAAAAGTGTTTTTCTCCTACTGTTCTGATTAAAATTTCATGTTGTCACGAACATAGCATTCCGGAACTCATTTTTTTATGAAAAATATATCTCTAAGTTACAATTGTTATTTTTCCCGAAGATTGCTTTAAAATTTAGTAAAGTGTATATACATTGGTGCTCGTGACTGTACGTAAAATCAAGCTACTACTGCCTAAGTTACTCCTCATAACATCAGCTATCTGCCAGTAAAAGTCCCGTCAAAATCGTTACGGCCACGAATCATATGACACTGGCCTGCAAATTGCAAAAAAAACATAAGAGAATTTGAAATACAGTGTAATTTTTTTTTTGTCTTGTTTTACTTTTCTTTTATATTGTATGAATTTGTATGCACTTGTGGCATGTGCCAAATAAACGTATTTTCTTTCTTTCTTCTTTCTTTAGGCGCGATTCACACAGAAACGGCGTAAGGTGAAGGCGCGGCGCAGGCATGCCGTACTTTCGTTTCCTTATAAATTCCATGCCTGCGCCGCAGCTTACGCCTTTTTTTTTTCAAGGATGCGAAATCATCAAATAACTCCTCTCGCTCTGGGTGAAGTGGGAGGGAGTGTCTGACTTTTACTGACTAAAATCCATCCATGTTACTTCTTTGCCCTTTGTGTTCCAGGGCCGCGGTATCTCTTTCGAACAGTCCCGCAGCCCCGGGGCTTACGCCTTACACCGTTTCTGTGTAATTCGCGCCTAAAATAGGTAAGCGGGTTTCCCTTGCTCTTTCACCTCAACCTCTGGCACATCAAGGCCATTCGCGCACTCACTGTCATCTGATCATTGTTTATAGCTAAACATAAATATTCAACCCGGATTTGTAAGATTTACCCGTCTAGACCAGTCTTCAAGGTTGGCCACTTAAAAACTATTTCGTCTTATGTTTTCGTTGGAAAAAATATTTCTATTTGCTTAAAGATTTTATACTGTATATTTAATACTGTTACATATCACGTTTTATGCGCGAATTACACAGAAACGGCGTAAGGCGTAAGGTGCGGCGCAGGCGTGGAATTTACAAGGAAACGAAAGAACGGCGTGCCTGCGCCGCGCCGCTTGACTGTAATTCACGACACGTCGCCTACGTACATTTTGTATGAAAACGTTTTGAAGCGGCATCATGCCTGCGCCGCGCCTTCACCGTACGCCGTTTCTGTGTAATTCGCGCCTTACAGTAGCACTTAATGTAACGCACTCAAAACATTGTGCTGATGGATGCACTGAATAGCACGGGGGTCGTGGAGGTACTCAAAATAAAATTATAACATAAAAAACTTGTATTTAAAAAAAAACTTGATGAAATACTTGGAACTTTGACCCCCAATATCTCCGTAACTAGAATGTTCCCAGGTATGGTCGAGAACAAAAAAGTTATCGCAATGATGGGAAAACAAGTGTCTTTCGCCTTCGTTAAGAGTACTTTTACACCCATTATACTTCCATAGCGTGCACCAGTGCTGTGGGCATATAATAGGATGTGAACGAAAACTGTCGTCTTCATTTGGGTCGAACAGAATTGAAGTAATCATGTACAGGACAGCTGATTTTTTTCGACCTGAGCGCCTGTTATTATTTAGCTACGAGCTTTTCCTTTTTATTCACTGTGTTAAGCTTTCACGGTTTACAACTAAACTTATACAGACAGATTTGTCTGCTCTTAACAATGTATTTTCCATCCACCCACATTCTCCAGTCAACCCGCGATCATGGTGCTTGAACAGCGTCGAAATATCGGGAGCTCAAAATAATGAATAATCACGGAAGATATCCCGTAAGTGACAGTATAAGTTCCTTTTTATTTCCCAAAAAATGCCGTCAAGTTGTAAAACTCGTACATGGCTCAAAAGCCGGACATTCCGGACGGATGGTAACCCTAAGCAGGTGGAACATCAGTCTTTTATCAATATTAAACGCAATTTCAAAATGATTCGTACATTCATACATTCACCGTCACTTTTACGCCTCCGCTCGACCAGTAAAAGTTAGCATTTCATTGTCCGGGAATCACATAGTTACAAATTAAATTTATAACATAGTACAAAATTTCATTTTCGACTTAAAACCGTAACGCATTTTCATTACGTTTCCTAATGTAATAACATTACATCTAAAACTCTCTAAACCCAATTTTGGTGGCATTTTTATAAAGTCACAGGTCGGTTGGAGGACCAAATTCAGTTTTGTACCGTCTATGAAAGCTTTTAGCCTCAATTTAGGTAGAAATCTCACAAAATGGCGGCCGTCTAACGATTATTGTGTTATATTGTGTTAGTGTACCTATTAAGCTTTAAGATTTCTTCAATTTTTTAGCTATGTACTGAAGTACTGCTCGTGGCTAAATGATAACAGCCCCTCGGGTTAATCTTCCGATTAATCCGCGCTTGCCTAGGTCGGTCCGTGGATGGGTGACCACCCATTACACACCGAGTTTCCTCCGTGCTTCGGAAAGCACGTTAAGCCGTTGGTCCCGGCTGTCATTAGTAGATCTTTGACAGACTTTACAGGTAGTTAATGGCTGAAAAGTCTGACAACAGACAACTAGTCATACGAAGGGGTATCGTGAACCCAATACTAACTGGGTTGTGGAAGTCAGATAGGCAGTCGCTCCGTGTCAAATACTGGTATACCGCTGCAAGCCGACCCCAACATAGTTGGGAAAAAGACTAGGATGATGTTGGCTCGTGATGGTCACTAACATTATCATTAACAATAGAAACGGGATATTTACTATGTGTACTGTTTGTTTTGAGTTCCCGATATTTTGGCGCTGTTGCAAGCACCATGATCACGGATAAACTGAAGTTATTGCGGGTGGATATTTATGAGCAGACGGCTAAATAAAATTGAACTGTTTGTAATTTCAAAATAATACCTTTTTACTGAATACATCTGAAAGTACTTTTAACAAAAAACTTTTTATTTTTGTCAGTCCGTCTGTCTGTTTGTTCCGGCTAATCTATGAAACGGATGGATCTATTTTAACAGGACTTTTACTAGCAGATAGCTGATGTTATAAGGGGTAACTTAGGAAATTTGAATTAAAAAAAAAAAAATTAGGCTTCCGTGCAAAAAAAATTAAACCCATGAAATTGTTAACAAAATCCAATTCAAATAAATAAGAAATATTTTCATACTAATTTCACTCGGACGCAGATCGCGAACAACAGCCAGTTTTCTAATAAAAAGATAATTCCCGTATTTCTAAATACAACTAAACGTAGCTGAAAAATAACTCGTACCCTTCAATAATTCATTTAAATTTTAAACTGAAAGCAAACGCCCCTGTAATTCAGCCACTTACAAAGCCTGAAACTTCGCGACTGAACCACTTGAGAACAAAAGTACTTAACTAGTGAAACGTAAGTACTTGGCAACTTGGTTTTATTACTGTTTTTTGCTAGAGGGGCGCGAGTTCGATGCTTGAGTGTAAATTGACGGATAATTGGTAGGGCGGGGAAAATGATTTAGTGTTGTGACGCGATGTGGAGCTTTGATTTAGTTGATATGAATGTATCCAGAAAAGCAATGGTTAAAATATAAATGTTCTAATCTGTGTAATTGAAAAAAAAAAACAAATTTGTACACCTCACCAGGTAAAACATGTACGGACCCACCCTACCCTACTCACCTCACGCCGCACACAGCACACCTTACACCGCACGCTGCACACAACACACCGCTCACCACATGACGCACACATCACGCCGAACAAACACACCGCTCACCGTACGCCTAACACGTCTCTTCTCGTCTCCGCTGGCCTAAACAATTACGAGACATCTCCTCTCCTCTCTGCTCGACCGTTTTCACTAAAGCAAAGGGGAGACGAGAAGTGTTAATAACGAAATTCTATCGGATGGCACATGGAAGATGAAGTTCCCACAACTCCATCAGCCATAAAATGAAGAATGTGAATTGGCATAAAAATACACATTTTATCGTTTACTGAAAGTACTAAAAGCAGTATTCTTACCACTTAAAGTTTCACAGAAAGTTCTTTCGTTACTGTTATGTTAACAACTATTTCGAACTGTATTTTTACAGCGAAGCCAAAAGGAAGGGTTATGATTTTAGCAGTCTATGTATGTATAATATATGTTTGTATTTATGTATTTTCCTCCGTAACGCCTAAACTATTCATTCGATTTTGATGAATAAGGTGTCAATCAATTCGTTATTATGGCCCGGGTAGCATAGGTTACATTTTATTCAGTAGTCGGGTTTTTTAGTTGTAGTAATACCACACAAATTGTTTAAGTTTCTACCTGACGTGCGCCGTGGCGCGTTCGTGTTCCACGCGAGCCTCAAAGAGATGTCAGCAAAATGGAAGGGGCCGCGAGGTGGGGGGGAATTACAGGCTGATAATATATTAATAATACCAGCATATTATTGTCCCACGGCTGGGCAAAGGCTAATTACGCTTGCTTAAGACGGGTTGGCGATTTCAGACTTACATCAAATTATAAGTCCATGTTTCCCCACAATGAGTTTATTCACCAATATCTGTATGATCCAAAATAAACCAAAAAAACACATATTATGAATTGAAAAAAGTCACATTGGTACTCACCCGGATCTGAACTCAAAACCTCTTAACTGATGAGCCATCACGACCGATTATATTCTCTACCATATAAAGTTAAATATTCATCGTCCCATCCCCATAACATACCATTTACCCAAATCTTGTAATATCCCCATATAGAGGATATCCTGTCCGCCATACACAACGTCAGCCATGCCTTGGAAATAAAAACAAATAACAGCGGTAGTTAGAGAAATAAATGGGCGCCAATAAGTACCCCATGGATATTGGGCGTTTTTGGGGGCTTGGGGACGTAAACGTTCGCGTTTACGTTTTTTTCTAATAAACTGACTAGCGGTGAAGGAAAGTGTCGTGAAAAAAACTAGGCCTAGACAATTGGCGAAGGCTTTTAAGCATGTATTTCATAGATGTATGAATGGTATTTCGCATTTTCAACACGCTTTTATAAGCTTCACATGTAACCAACTATGTAAAAAAATATTAGAAGTTCTATCCGGTTTCCAATTGAGTTGAAATTTTACATCCATGTTTAGTTTGAATGACAATGCATGGTTAGCTAAGTGACGTCATTCCAAATCCAATTTGGCGGACTAGTTATTTTATGCACTCCCATGATATGGGTATCAAATGAAAGGGTTTGCTGAGAAGAATACGAGAAATAAAATGACGTTACTCTAAAATGTGATGTTTAGTTTTTAAAAATTGTAATGACTGTCAACGGTTAGACTTAAGCTGATCCTGTACCAGTAGTTTTTGTCAGTCTGATATGTTTTTGACTTTTCCAATATCCGTGTCTTCCTAGTTGGTCTTGTGGTCGCAAGAGTCATCGAAACGCTAAGAAGAAGAATATTCTAGTGTTTCTCTTAAAGGCCATACTTTTAAAACATGACTATGCAATAGAAAATACACCGTTAAAGCCACTGTAGATAGAAAAATGAAAATTGAAGACTACAAAATACATCACTTGACGGCACGGTTGGTGCAGTGGCTGAGCGATTGGCTATTTGTATGGCTTACAGTTGTTCCGGGTCTGGCTGTTTGTGTATGTGAGTTTTAATGTAAAAGCCCCCACACGATACACGAGAATTTTCTTGTGAGGGCAAGGTATAAAATAAAACAAGTTAAGGACATCGAGAGCTTCTAAAAGTCCTAGTAAAACGCGTACAGTTACATCGTCTGCGTCCAACCGTCAGTGCGTTAAGGATAATTGTCATTGAGACAGTAAATATCGTCGGAGGCTGCGGAGATCACCGCCTGCTTTATATTTATACGCACATCCTCTGAGTTTGGAGACACATTCAATTGTCGTTATTGGAAGTTATTAGTATTGACGATTGAAATTGTATCTAAAGTCTATCTAAAAGTACAGAGGCAGATATTTTACAAATTAATGTCATCATCTGCCTAGCCTTTTCCCAAGTTTATTGGGGTCGGCTTCCAGTCTAACCGGATGCAGCTGAATACCAGTATTTTACATGGAGCGACTAGTTGTCAGACTTTCGGGACAGACTTCCTGTTACGACTGATAAGGTCTACAAAGGAGTTCAATGGATAATAATGTTTGTACTGATATATCTGTCATGGCCCGATGTCCGCAGCCAGTCCACTTTCAGTCCATCTAGTTTGCCTGCAACTTTTGTAGAAAACAGAATATAAGACCTCATACCGACAAATCTCTAATTACAAAATAATAAAAAAACCCTACATTTCCAAGAACATTAATAAAACGTTTTAAATGTACAAGAGCGAATTAACGACATCTGTAATTTGCGCGAATGCAGACTAATTGCTTCGGGGGGTGAAAGGGGGGGGGTTAATGAATAAGATTATTTGCAGAGGGGTGATCCGTTATCTTAAGGCACGGAAACACCTGGAACATTTGAATGGATAATGGTAATCTGGGGATGTTTATTTTTGTTAAGCTGTTTGTAAACAGTGTGATTTGAGGGAAAAATGTTTTTTGTAAGCAGCAATGAGGAGCTCGTGCTTAATAATAACAGCCGCTCGGGTCGATCTTTAGGTTAAGCCGTGCTTGCCTAGGTTGGTCTGTGGATAGGTGACCACCCATTACGTACCGAGTTTCCTCCGTGCCTCGGAAAGCACGTTAAGCCGTTGGTCCCGGGTGTCATTGGTAGATCTTTGATAGTTGTTAGGTAGTCAGTGGCCCAAAAAGTCTGACAACCAGTCTTACCAAGGGGTATCATATTACCCAGTACTAACTAGGTTTTGTTAGTCAGACAGGCAGTCGCTCCATGTAAAATACTGGTATTAGCTGCATCCGGTTCGACAGGAGGCCGACCCCAAAATAGTTGGGGAAAGGCTAGGCAGATGATGAATAAGCTTATCACATAATACAGGGTGGCGATGTCATGTCATGATCATGTTAAACCACTTTCCCACAGAAACTCATACACGACTCGCGAAAAAGCTGATTCCCAGGTCGGACAAAGTGTTATTAGGTTTAACGTCAGAAATTTCTCAGCAGCCACGGAGTCTGAATTTCTGCCCGGATGATGGCTCGCCTCCTGTTACATGGGACTGGCGAAATGTGGGTGTATTATTACAGCTCTGCCTAGCTCTTCGGGGATTACAGGCGTGATGTTATGAATGTTCTCAGGAATTTCTCACCACAGAGTCTGGATTTGTAGTAGCCCGGTTGATGGCAATAGGCTCGCCCCCTATTACATGGGACTTAAACATAATTGACGAAATCTGGGTGCACTATTATATACACATCTGCCGAACCCTTTGGAAAATACATGCCGTGGCCGTGAAGTTATGAACGTTGAATAAATCTTCTAGGAGATTTGTTCTACCTGAGTATAATAAGTACGCCAACATTATATATCTTTTTAGAAATAAGACTGCTTTTAGATTAAATAATAAGAAAATCTAAACTTTTTATTACTTTCAAGAAAATTGATGCGTAGGTACTCTTCGAAGAAATAACAACGTTCTATAGATTTTTTTTCGATACAGATGTCTTAAAACTGGAAGCTGACCCCAACATAGTTTGGGAGAAGGCTAGGCAGACAAACACTCTTATTAATTATAATATAAGTAAGATATACGGATCAGATTTACTTTTCTTTTTATATGATCTAAGAAATGTAAAGAAATCAAAATCACATTCAGAATCAAATACATACATATGTTTATTATCTAGTATCACAATATATATTTATACCTAAACTAAGATACAAATCCATGGCCCTATTGTTAATTTTGAAACCCCTTTATACTTCTTCGACGCAAGTGTTATCATCAGCCCTACTCTTACCAGTAGGACACTCATCACCTTTCAAGGACGTCCTGTTCACCAATTTTACATTGCCACAAGCTTTACCATCAGTACCTGTACAGTCTTTGTCTACAGTACTTCCATCAATTTTAGCAGCATCTGTAGTATTTTTCACATTACTGGCTTCTTTTGTTTCTGCATTTGTTTCCGTAGTTAGTGTTTTATTTTGATTCTCATCTGTTTTCGGAGTTTCAACTTTCACTTTTTCAGCGGGACTATTTGTAGGTAAATCGGCTTTTGAATCAACTGGTTTATTTCCTTCATCTTTCCCAACAGCATCATTATCTTTTACAGTACTGTTTTTTGGAGATTCTGGAGTACCTTTTGAATCGGTGATTTCTTCTTTTCCATCCGGATGTATCTTGATAATATTACCTAATGCATCGATAACGATTTTAGTACCATTCTCTAGAGTTTGACGCACTTTTATAATCATTCCTTGGCGTTCCTCCGTTCTGTTTGCTTCCGGTACACTTTTAGATTTTTGGTCTTTCGAAGTTAGTATGTCATCTAGAAGTCCACATTCTGAACTCACAATTAAAACAAATATTATTACAAATGATTTCATGGCTGTGTACAAACGTTTATAGGTCACGGAGAATAATATAGTAATAAATGAAAATAGATTTATAATTACAAGTATTAATTAATGTTATCGATTAGTTCAGAGATCATTTGAGTGCAGTTGGGAAATACAGACTGCATTAAGGTTTTGCCCTTATTAATAATAGAGAGAGAGAGAAAGACTGGTGTGGTCCATAAATAATGAAATTACTGAAAAATCTATAGCTTATAAAAGGTAAATTGATTGATTGGTTTTTTTTTTGATTCATTGTAATCAATTGAAAGAGTAATTCTCATCTTACTTTAATATTAAACCGGACTATTTGCTGCAATATACACTTTATTACCTTCTTATTTAGACATTCCCGTAAAATAATAATCCATACTATACTAAATTATAACTATAATATTATAAATGTGAAGGTAAGTTTGTTTGTTTATCTTTTCACGCCTAAATCACTGAATCGATCATCCTTTGCAGATACGTTGACAGGTGTACAGAAACGGACATAGGGTACCTTTCATCCCGAAAAAAAGTACTGTTACCGAGGAAAACAACAATAACGTTCTTATGATAATAGATGGCGCCACGTGTCTTTCGAATCATGATTTAATTATAGTTATTACAAGCATAGTAGAACCCGAATTGATTGTCAAATCCTAAATTAACGCGAGCGAAGCCGCGGGCAAAAGCTAGTTACTATATAGATTATAAATGCTGTCGCTATAGATTTTCTATCGTCCATCCAATTTTCACTCTTTCTTTATCAATTATAAAGTCTATTCTCCAGTTTTAAAGTATTTCACTTCCTCCTCAATGTCAAATCTCTTAGTTAACCTTATGATTTCTAGGTTATGTCGATTGCGAACGAATAATCACGTAGCTGCTTCTGTATCGTTTCCTCTGGTTATGATTTCAATGTCTATAATTTCATGAGAATCGACAGCGACTTCTATAGACACGCAGCTTCCATCATCAGCTCTTTCTTTCCCAGTACTACATTCATCTATTGACAACGATGACATTTGTTTAATCACTTTTGGGGAACGACCGTTTTTGAAAAGGTTCGTATCTGGCTTTGCTTCATTTCTGCCAGTTTCTTTTGGCTTCCTTCTATGCGGCCTTCTGTTTGGTTGTATTTTCCTGCTCTGGTCAGCATTTTCGTCTTTATTTATTTGATTAGAATTGAACACATTACTTGATGCACTTTTACTAACAGTTCTTACACTAGGATTTCGGTAGCTCCTACTACCTTGAATTTTCTTGTCATGATCTGTTAAAAGAGTTTCATCATTTATTACTTTATAATCTTTAGCAGGCCCTGGACTTTTTAAATGTTGGTTCACTGTCAAATTGCTAATTATATTGTCTTTTACTTTGTATGATTCTGTATATTCACATTGTAATATTGTAAAAACACAAATAATAAATATAGATGTTTTCATTTTATTGTTCAAAGACACGTTAGTGACGTACAACACTTCTGGAGATACAACAAGTACTAATTTATACAAACACGTCAACTTATTTTAATGTATAAACTCACTAATGTCTGTTACAATGGGCAACTCTTCTATAAAAATGCGATTAATCATATCACTTAAGTTCATAGTTCAATAAAACAACAGTAAGTTAGGTATAAATGGACGCACACGTTTTTATTGAGAAAACATTGTTTATCTAAAAGATACATACTTTGGGGTTTCTGATAAAATATATTATATTTCTATTTATAGACTACTAGCTTCTGTTCGTGCCTCCACGTCGAAGACATTACATATCTTTTGGCACTCAGTAAAAGATTTCCATCAGTTAATGAATTTTTGGAATTAGATGAGTATCGTTCGAGATTTATTATCTGCCACATCCAAACGAGAAAAATTTCCTTAAAATATTACTGTAGATACACCTCTTTTTATATCAAAAACGATATTATTGAACAAAATATTACATATACATGATAATATAAAACAAAATGTTACAACAAAATATTTGACACACGCTTATTATGTTCTGAATGATTAACACATGAAACTGTAAGATGTCACACAACGATCGGCACACAAGTACCATCATCAGCTCTATCTGTCCCGGTTGGACAGCTTACTGAAAAAAGCGCATGTTCTTGTTCACCCCGAGCGAAAACAATATCATCTTCAGTGACTAGTAGGTCTGGATCGCAGTTTTCGATGTCCACTTCGTTTCCAGCACAATCAGTCCCATTAGGTTTAGTTACATCTCCATCTATTGCTTGTGTATTATTTTGAATTTCAATTTCTCTTTTATGTATTTTTGATTTTGGTTCGTTTGTAACACCGAAATTAATGTTAAAATTACAGGTAACCGCAATATCTCCAGTTGTGCAGGTTTTACTAATAAGCTCTCCCGTTTTCTTTGCAGCGGTTTCTACGATGCCGAGTATACGGTTAATTTCTTCTTCAGATTGTTGACTAGACCGAAATTTAATTTCCCATTTATGCAAACCTGGCAGTAACTGACTAGTATCAGTTTCAATATTAGTGGCTTGACTTTCTTTATCCTTTGATACGTTGATTAGTATGTCATTTAATAAAGTTATGCCACCGTTTTCATAAGAGTCGATTACTCTTACAAGTCGAACTTCATGTAGACGATAATTTGCATTATTTGCAGAACCACTTTTCTTCAAATCATCTTTCAGAACTCCACACTGAGCACTTGCTATGTATAGGAACATAATTAGAATGACCTTCATGGCTGATTGTTTCTGAGTTTTACAGTCACAAGAAAACTTTTCTGTATTATTTTACTAACAGTTTTTTCAAATTCTTTTTTACTCTTTAATAACTTTAGAAACGTGATGTTTACTGCACTGTTAATGTTTATGAAAGCTCAAGTGTCTAATCAATGAATATTATCATTATGTAGTTTAAGGATCATATAAACTAAGTAGATATGGCCTATTCAATACATGATTTATGTTACTTTCATGGTTTGTACTGTCAGGAGCACTAACAAGTATACACGTAGCTAAGTGTATACATAGTGACTCACGTGGGTAGTTGGGAAATAATAAGGATATTGACTGACGTAAACTAAGCATATGTTGCACTACACTTTTTGTTGGAACTCGTTTTGAACACTTGACACCTCATGGAGTGTCCGAATTCAGACAAAAACATTATTAAAATAGTGCACTGTTTCAGAAAATCTCTTAGTTAAGTTTCATGGCATTTCTTTTTTTTTTTAACTTTACCCCACTCTAGGAATTTCTCCCGAAACGTGGGTGCGTTTACAAACATTTAAACTGACATACACAAACAGCCAGACCCAAAACAACTACCTGTAGGTAGGTCATACAAATATTTGTTCTGTGCGGGGATCGAACCAACGACACGCAGCGCAGCAGTCCATCGCTCAGCTTCTGCGCCAACGGTGCCGTCATTTCAGTAGATGTTAGGCTAAATAATGATAAACTATGCAGTCTAGCCTAGGAGCATTGTGGTTTGTAGGTTAGATAGGCAGTCGCTCCATGTCAAAAAAGGGCAGTCAGGTGCAATTGGTCAGACTGGCAGTTGTCCTCAATATACATAGTTGGGGAAAGGCTAGGCAGATGATGATGATGAAATAACAAACTAACCACATCAAATTTTAATTTTCAACTTAAGTTTAACAAAACAAAAATTAACAAAGGCACACGACCGTCACAGAAATTTCACATACTTTTTGAACTCAAAGTTGTAACATGAGTTCTTCTACACAGGTATTATCGTCCGCTCTTCCTTTTCCGGAGGGACATTTGTCGCCTACAAGAAATTCTGAATTGCCAAAGAGACACTCTACTGTTGTACAGTTTGTACCAGGACCTACTGTAGTGTTTGTAGTGTTTGTAGTGTCGTTAGCGGTGTCAGGGTTAACTTTAACTTCATCTTCTTCAAATTCTGCTCTATTATATTCAATTTCTCGTTTATATATTTTTGATGATGCCTGGTATGAGGAATCGGCAGGTAAGTAAACATTACAGATGACAGCACCATCTACAGTTGTACAGTTTTTACCATCAGCTTCTCCATTCGTGTTTCCAGTGGTTTCTACGAGTTTCAGGAGACGATTTATTTCGTCTAAATCTGTTGGCGCATTGTTTTGAATTTTAATTTCTCTTTTATGAATTTTTGATTTCGATTCGTTTGTTACATCGATATTAATATTGAAATTACAGGTAACTGCAATATCTCCAGTTGTGCAGGTTTTACTAATAAGCTCTCCCGTTTTCTTTGCAGCTGTTTCTACGACGCCGAGTATACGGTTAATTTCTTCTTCAGATTGTTGACTAGACCGAAATTTAATTTCCCATTTATGCAAACCTGGTGGTAACTTACTAGTATCAGTTTCAATATTAATGGTTTGACTTTCTTTATCTTTTGTAATATCGATTAGTATTTCATTAAGAAAAGTGATGTTTCCTTTTTCATAAGAGTCGATTACTCTTACAAGTTGAACTTCAAGTATACGATGATCTGCATTACTTACAGAGCCACTTTTCTTCAAATCATCTTTTAGAACTCCACACTGAGCACTTGCTATGTACAAGAACATAATTAGAATGATCTTCATGGTTGAAAAGTTTTGTCTTCGTTAGTTGAATGTCTTTAGATGTCACAAAAACTTCTTTCACTAGAAATTGTTTTAAATATTTTCTATATTCTGGACCTTTAATATGTTCACTACTTTTGTTTTGATTTTAGCACTTTTTTCCACTTCAACACACATTCATAGATCCTTTTGTTGTTCACAATATTAAAATTATAAGCTTAAGATACGTGATATTAACAGCACTATCGTCGTCAATTTGAATACTTAATTAAAATTTTAAATCGTTGCTGATGTCACTGTTCTAAATATATCAACTGAATATTATCGTTTTGTAGTTCAAGGTTCACATAAACAGAAGTAGATTTGGCTTATTTGGATCATTTTTTTAAATGTTATTTAATGTTCTGTAAATGGGATGTGTAGTGTGATGGAAATCAACATAATATCATAACATAATATCAGCATCACGACGGTAATCCACGAAGGATCAGGGAAAGGTGTACACCCATATTTCGTCAGTTATGTTTAAGTCCCATGTTATAAGGGAGAGCGTATTGCCATACCCTGTAACACTTTGTACTACCTGGGAATCACTGCAGTCGCTGCTTCTGACCACTAGATCAACGAGGGAAATAATACCGAAATTAACATATATTGAAGACTAGCTTATGCCCGCGGCTTCGCCTACGTCACTCCACGTAATTGTCTCACTGGATCGTACTACTGGGATGGAAAGTATCCTATACAAACTTATACTGTCACCTACGGGATTCTTAATTAATATCTTCCGTGATTTCACCGCTGTTGCAAGCGCCATGATTGTGGGATGTCATCCAACATGTTTGATAATTTTATGACATTTATGTTTAAATATGATTTCGGGCATGTGGTAGCTAAGCTACTTGGTGTGTCACTAAAAGTTGGGTTACAAAAAAAAATCTAACATAAGTACACAAACGTCTGAAACGCATACCAAAGTGCATACAACCGAAATGACATAGTCACCACTTCACCCTTTGATTTTTCTTCAAAGTAGTAGCGCACGATGAAACTGGCATTAACGGGTACAAAACACTTAAACAAACATAAAAGGTCCAGAGACATGACTCCCTAAAGTAACGCGTTGTCAAGGTCTTAGTGATCCTGGACTCCACATTATTTCAAAGTTTTGATATCTGGTACAAAAGTACCGGACAACAGGACATTCGTTGGCATCAATAATTATTAAATGATACGATATTTTGTAGAGGTTTTTAAAAACACTTTTATACATAAAATTTTCTACAAATTAGATGAAAAGAAACACCGAAATAAATTCAAAGGTCTTGGATCATGTGAGGAATATGCGGATGGTCTTTTGAAGGAACATCCACACAGATTTATGCAGAAATATCTAGTCAGCGCAAGCATGACTTTGTCAGGAACGTGGAGCTCGTCTCAGAACTTAAGAAGCTCAAAGACGCCAGGAACAATACCAAAGAAAGGACATATGGACACGAAAAAAGATGTAATACAGTATAATGGACCCACATAATCCTCACATTTACAGTTAAAATAAATGTCTAATAAAAAAAAATCTGTAAAACTTGTTTTCAAAAGTTCTGTTGCATCAGTATAGCCTAGCCTCTTCTCGTAGGTGCACCAGAACGGGGTTTACCACTGAATTTTGGTCCGGGACCCAGTGCTTCTCCTTTCTCCTTGTTTGTAGAGAGGCGGAGGATATCAGGGTTGACAACTTCAACTTCTTCTATGGGTTGTGCATTATTCTGAGATTCAATTTCTCGTTTATGTATTATTGATTTCTGTTCGTTTATAACACCGATATTAATGTTAAAATTACAGGTCAGCGTAGAGTCCTCTGTTGTCTCAGTTGTGTTAGTTCTGTTACAGGTGAAATCAATAACCTGTCCTGCTTTCCTTGCAGTTCTGTCTACGATGAGGACTATACGGAACATTTCATCGAAAGAAAATTGACTAGTCAGAAATTTAATTTCCCATTTATGCAAACCTGGTGGTAACTGACTAGTATCAGTTTCTATATTATTGGCTTGACTTTCATTATCCTTTGTTACGTCGATTAGTATTTCAGTTAAAAAGTTTTTGTCTTCGTTATCATAAGAGTCGATTACTCTTACAAGTTCATTTTGAAATGTATTACACTCTGCAGTATTGCTTTTGTCCAAACCATTCTTTAGAACTCCACACTGAGAATTTGTTATGTACAGGAATATAACTAGAATGATCTTCATAGTTGTTAAGATTCGTCTTCACTAGTTGATTATTTCTTGATTATCACTCACAAATATACTTTTGAAGATATAGATGTTGCTTCAAAATCTACTGTGTCCTTTGCGCCTTAATGTTGACCGTGTTTACTTTAATTTTGGCACTTTTTGTTTTTTTCACTTCATTATTTATTTTAGTAGCTTTTTCTTCTTCAGTCAGATTTGTAGTTTTGTAAATAATTTCAGACACACATGTATTATCGTTATCGATTAAGGAATCGAACAACAAGTTTGAAAACCCGCTGTTTTCACTCTAAATAAATACTGCTTATTATCAGTCTGTAGTTCAAGGTTCAAGGTTCATATGAACAAAAGTAGATTTGGCCTATTTGGACATAATTTTGATGTTACCTTAACTTGCAACTTCAAGAAATCACTTGTATTTGAGTGCCACAGAATATAAAGGAAATAGATGAGAGATGAAAATAATAATAACTTTTTTTTTTGTTAGCCTTTTTGAGTGTCCCACTGCTGGGCAAAGGCCTCCCCTTTCTCCTTCCAAACCTCTTTGTCTTTTTTTTTGGAAGGTTTGAATAATAACTATATAATATAAATTATATAGTTCTTATATAACTTTCTTGGCGCCATCATTTGTCTAGTTTTTTCCCAACTGTGTTGGCGTCGGATTCCAGTCTAACCGGCTGCAGCTGAATGCCTATTTATGATTCTTTTCGCCTTTTGAAACTTGTATATATTTGCTTTATTATTTTAGGTCCATTCATGGTTTGTAAATTATGTATCTTCGACATTATTCTCCTGCCTTTATCCCAATTTAATTGGGGTCGGCGCAGCATATCTTCTTCTTCCATACTTCTCTATTACTCGTCAGTTTTTTTTAATACTAATTTTTAAGGTTATATCTTTACTTTAAATACCTACGTGACCCGTTTACTATTCAATGCATCCATAAGCACAATGTTTTGAATGCGTAACATTGAGTTTTACCGTAAAAGTTTATTTTTCACCCCCAAAAAAAAGTCGTTTCCCAGCAATAATTTTTGTGTAGGGTTACTTAGTTTGATGTACAGAATGCTTGGTTAATGGCTTCGTGAAGGGTCCGTTTACACCCTTTATATACCGAATTATGTATACTTAATCAAATAAAGAAATTGAACACAACTGTAGATCTATATTGCCCCATTCTCCTGTCGATATCTTAACGACTCTTGGCTTAAATAACCTAAGATATAATTCAGGGCGCGTAGCAGTTAGCACTAACTATATTTGTTTTTCGGGTTTATCCTTAACACGATAATACCAATTATAAATTCTAGTTAATAAGTTAGTATAAACAACTTCGTAATTGCTTTATCTCATATTGGAAAAACCGAAAGAGAGTGGTAGGTACCCATCGAGTGACCTCAGAAAAGACGGCGGCACAGTGGTCACGTGCTGCCGTGCACACTTGCACAGCGAGGCTCACGGGAGACCTCTTTATAATCACCCCAGGAATGTGCATTAACAGGCGTTGCACAGAGGGGGCTCCGGACAGGTCTTTTAAGAGGAAACGGTGCCTCCTCCCATTTGTGGAAGGGATGGTGACCACCGGGGTAGTTTTAGTGAGGTAGAAATCCCACACTCCCCGGTCTTATCCCAAAGACTGGTCGCCTTTTGAAGGTTTCCCCCCGTGAGCAAAAAAAAGGTACCTATCGATAAACATCTTAGAGGAATTTCACAATAATAATTGGATGGACTGCCTCGTTGGTCCAGTGGTGGTAAACGCGACTGCTGAGCATGAAGTCCTTGGTTCAATTGCCAGGTCGGGCCAAGTGTTATTTGGTTTTTGCATCAGGAATTTCTCAGTAGCAGCCATGGAGTCTGGATTTGTGCCCGGTTGATGGCAATAGGCTCGCCCTCTATTAAATGAGACTTAAAACTAACTGGTGAAATGTGGGTGAAGGTACTATTAGGTACACCTCTGCCTAACCCTTCGGGGATTACCGTTCTTTTATATACGGAAATTAACCCACGGCAACGTTTTAAATGTTCGCACGACGACCAATCAAGCTTTACAAAACCAGTTTATGCGGATCTCTCATTGTATTGGAAATCTATACAAAGCGAGGCCAAGTTATACTGGAAATGTACAGCTTCATGTGCCGCCGGTTGTACTCTATGACACTCGTGGGTAATGTAGCTGGCGTGTCCAATTAGTACTATAACTTTGTTAGCTTAGTTATATACAGAGTGTAAACGGACCCTTCACCAAGCCGTCAACCAAGCATTCTGTACATCAAACTAAGTCACCCTACGCAAAAATTATTGCTGGGAAACGACTTTTTTTTGGGGTGAAAAATCAAGTTTTACGGTAAAACTCAATGTAACGCACTCAAAACTTGGTGCTGATGGATGCTTTGGATAGTAAACGAGTCATGGAGGTAATTTAAGCAAAGTTAAAACCTTACAAAGAAGTATTTTAAAAAAAACTTGTGAAAAAATTGTAACTTTGACCTCTAGTCTAATATCTCCGTAACTAGAAGGTTCCCAGGTATGGTCCAGAACAAAAAAATTATCGCAGTGACGGGGAGAACAAGTGCCTTTCGGCTTCGTTAAGGGTCTTTTTACACCCTTTATTTATTTTACTATTTATTATTTATTTGTACACACGGTAGACAACACAGGAAAATAACATTATAATATATGAGTACATAGGTACTGCTTATTTCATACGAAATTTCTGCCAGCAGACCTGCAAAAGGAGAAATGAAAAAGAAATGTAGACAATAGTGTGTGAGAAAAGGAAGAGAATAATGAGTTTATGTGCCTTACCTAACATAACCTAAAATATTATATATAACTACACATATAAGTTAATATTAATATAAACTTAAATAAATACATAATATTAAGATATATAAACTAATAAAAATATATAATAAATCCCTTAATTCCTAATCCCTTTATTTAGTTGTAGTTATACATTATGCAAGCTGTGGTTTCCCGTAAGCGAAGGAGTGCACCAACGTGATACTTTTGTCGTTTATTATTTATTTCGCATCATGTGTACATCCTTTGTTTGAGATCATCATCTGCCTAGCCTTTTCCCAACTATATTGGGGTCGCCTTCCAGTCTAACTGGATGCAGCTGAATACCAGTATTTTACATGGAGCGACTGCCTATCTGATCTCCTGATACGCCTTGGTAAGACTGGTTGTCAGACTTTTTTTTGGGCCACTGACTACTTAACGACTGACAAAGATCTACAAATGACACCCGGGACCAACGGCTTAACGTGCTTTCCGAGGCACGAGAAAACTCGGTATGTAATGGGAGGTCACCCATCCACAGACCAACCTAGGCAAGTACGGCTTAACCTAAACATCGACCCGAGCGGCTGTTATTATTTAGCCACGAACTTATATTTCTTCCCTATTTAAATCTGTTTTTATTGACAACTAGCTTCTGCCCGCGACTTTGTACGCGGATCCTGTTGCTTATGCCAGCGATAACGGGGTCGTCAAAATCGAAGATCTGAAACGTCTGATGTCGAATTCTAAGAGCCCGGGGACGGGAAAACAACGGGATGCGCGAGACGATTCGAGACGTTCCATATCTTTCATTTTTGTAAGTCAGAAGTCGATGCGTAGATACGCTTGGAACTCAAGAGCAATTCTCTATCCGTGAACGTCTCCGACTCGCGAGACAATGCGTGACGCTCACGATCAGCGGTCAGTCGCGCATCACGTTCCCCACTTGTCTCTAGAGACCTAGAAGTCGACGCGTAGATACGCTTGGAACTCAAGCGTAATTTTCTATCCTTGAACGTCTCCGATTCGCGAAACAATGCATGGACTTGCACGATCAGCGGTCAGTCGTGCATCACGTTCCGCACTCGTCTCTAGATACCTCGAAGTCGATGTGTATACACGCTGAGAACTCAAGCGTAATTTTCTTTCCGTGAACGTCTCCGACTCGCGAGACAATGCATGACGTTCACGATCAGCGGTCAGTCGTGCATCATATTCTTCACAGTAGATGCGTAAATACCCTGAGAACGCAGGCGTGCTTCGCGATCCGAAGAGGTTTCCACGGAGCGAATTGCAGCCTGATGTTCCGAACAGCATCAAGTCTCTCCTGACGTTCTTCGGTAGATTCTTGGGATCTTATGATCCTCAATCTTTTAGCTCCTTTGAAACATTGGGAAAGATTTGACCTCTTTCTAGGCATGGTTATAGTTTTATTGTGAAGATACCTGATCAATTAAAATCTAAGTGACTGTTCCCCTGCGTCACCGGGTAGGCTACCGTGTCACGAAAAAAAGTGGAAAAAGAAATTAAACACTCAAATAACATAAGCCCGAAGGCATATTTATTCGATAAAATAAAAAAATAAATGGGAGTTTTGTCCAGTAGAGTCAAATTTTCAATGACCGCCTTCACCGCGTGGAGGTACTCCCAGCTTATGTTATTTTATAATTATACAGTTAAATTAGTGTTAGCTTTGATTTCCACATCAGATGTTTCTGATCTTCGATTTTTATAAGTCAACAGGAAATGCCCAGCAGACCGAACAACTTTTGCTAAGACGTCATTCCTATATGTGTTATGGTGTAGCTGGGCTCTTGGAGTTCCACAACAGGTGTTCCAGATCTTCGATTTTTATAAGTCAACAGAGAGTGCTCATCAGATTGAACAATTTTTGCTAAGACTTCATTCCTATAAGTATGTGTTATGGTGTAGCTGGGCTCTTGGAGTTCCACAATAGGTGTTCCAGAACTTCGATTTTTATAAATCAACAGAGAGTGCTCATCAGATTGAACAATTTTTGCTAAGACGTCATTCCTATATGTGTTATGGTGTAGCTGGGCTCTTGGAGTTCCACAACAGGTGTTCCAGATCTTCGATTTTTATAAATCAACAGAGAGTGCTCATCAGATTGAACAATTTTTGCTAAGACGTCATTCCTATATGTGTTATGGTGTAGCTGGGCTCTTGGAGTTCCACAACAGGTGTTCCAGATCTTCGATTTTTATAAATCAACAGAGAGTGCTCATCAGATTGAAAAATTCTTGCTAAGATGTTATTCCTATATGTGTTATGGTGTAGCTGGGCTCTTGGAGTTCCACAACAGGTGTTCCAGATCTTCGATTTTTATAAATCAACAGAGAGTGCTCATCAGATTGAAAAATTTTTGCTAAGACGTCATTCCTATATACGGGGTGTAAACAGACCCTTCACGAAGCCGTCAACCAAGCATTCTGTACATCAAACTAAGTAACTTTACGCAAAAATTTTTGCTGGGAAACGAAATTTTTTTTTGGGGTCAAAAATCACATTTTACGGTAAAACTCAATATAATGCGCTCAAAACTTATTGCTGATGGATGCTTTGAATAGTAAACGGACCATGGAGGTAATTGGAGTAAAGTTAGAACCTTAAAAAGTAGTATTTAAAAAAAAACTTGTGAAAAAATTGGAACTTTGACCCCCAATATCTCCGTAACTAGAAGGTTCCCAGGTATGGTCCAGAACAAAAAAATGATCGCAATGACGAGGAGAACAGGTGCCTTTCGGCTTCGTTAAGGGTCTTTTTACACCCTTTATGTTATAGTGTAGCTGGGCTCTTGGAGTTCCACATCAGGTGTTCCAGATCTTCAAATTTATTCTCTCAACAGAAAATGCTCTTCACGTGGAACAATTTTTGCTATGGTACTATTTTTGTATCTCTTATAGTTTAGCTGGTCTATTGCGGTTCTGCATCAGGTGTTCAAGTTTCCAAGATAAATTATAGCCTATATGTTGCCCAGACTCAATACCTATACAACAAAAAAAAGATCTTTCAAATCCGTCCAGTAGTTCCGAAGATTAGCGTGTACAAACAAACAGACAAACAGACAAACAGACAGAATTTTTTTTTTGGATTCGTGCTCTATTACTGTTTCTAAACCACACCCAATTTTTTTTTTTTTAATATCTTCAATGTACAGACACAGTTTTTTTACTGTTTTATTATATGTATATAGATGTCATGGGTTTTAATTTTCTAATCCGTTTTGTAAAATAAAAATAGCAAAAGTTACTCCTTATGACATCAGCTATCTGCCAGTAAAAGTCCCGTCAAAATCAGTGCAGCCGTTTCGGAGATTAGCCGGAACAAACAGATATACAGACAGAAAAAAATATTAAAAAAATATTTATACTTTCATTTTATGAATTCAGTAAAAAGTTGTTATTTTAATACTACAAACAGACACTTCAATTTTATTTGTTTGTATAGATTATACTGATACTGTCACTTACGATATTTTCCGTGATTGTTCATTATTTTGAGCTCCCGATATGTCGACGCTGTTGCAAGCTAATAATTAACAATCACGGAAGATATCCCGTAAGTGACAGTATTAGTTTAGTTGTCAACCGTGAAAGTTTAACACAGTGTTTGTATAGATTATACTGATACTGTCACTTACGATATTTTCCGTGATTGTTCATTATTTTGAGCTCCCGATATTTCGACGCTGTTGCAAGCTAATAATTAACAATCACGGAAGATATCCCGTAAGTGACAGTATTAGTTTAGTTGTCAACCGTGAAAGTTTAACACAGTGTTTGTATAGATTATGTATTAATGATGATTTTGACCTCAACTCCTCTATGTAACAATATCCTTAATTCAAAAGCATTAACAAACAGCTCTGTCTTCAGTTATAATTAACAAAAGTATAAAACAGTTGACGGGTATATTTTTCTTTCTCAACATAAAGCGGTAAACTAATTTGTGAGAGACAGTTAGTTTAAACTGTGTGTATATTCCACTGCGAGGACCAACTTTTCTGGCTAAATGGGGCTACTAAGCCAGCGGGCGCGTTTTATTGAATACGATTTTTGGGTGATGTGGCGTAACTTAGGCAATATGACATACGAGGAGTGCACTACAATAAGATTAGAATCATAGTACCAGTTTCACCAGTTAACCAGTTTTCAGTTTAGCTTTAAAAAGCATGACCAACATAAACCATTTTAAATCGCAACTTAAGCTGATTGAAAAGGCTTACTACTCTGAGTTTTTAGAAGATAGAAGCATAAAATAAAAAAATGTCCGTTCCACTTGTTATTCTATCTTGTTTACGACGTTACTTGTTTGAGACAGTTTTATTTAGTTTGTAGTTTTTTACGCCAATTTGGCCGCCTTGCAAGGCAAAACATAGTGATACAACACAAATTTTATACCATGTACGATATTACCTATGTTTAACAAATAAAATACTTTGACTTTGACTTTTGACCTATTACGTAATGTGCAGTGTTAATACAGGATGGACATTCAACGATGTCCTTCCCGTCACTGCGATATTTTTTTGTACTGGACCAATTCTAGGAACCTTCTAGTTACGGAATTATCGATGGTTAAAGTTGCTTGTCGATGGTTGGTGCTAAGCTGGGACACAAGCATCCTCATCTGTGAGAAGGAGTGGGCTATATTCCTATACGCTGGCCCAGTGCCGTTTGGAGGGTGTCACATGTCTTCGAATTTTTGATTTAGGACACAATTATGCCGGTTTTCTCACGAGGTTTTTCCTTCACCGTTCGCGCTTGGCGGGGTTCAAACCCACGACCTGCAACGCGTAGCCATATCACATACCAAAATAAGACAATGCCCCTAAGACAATATTAATGACTAACACTTCGCCCACGATTTCGTCTGAAAAATTGTGAAAGCTCAGCTAATATGCATGATGTAAACATTATTTATGCACTCACGAATAATGTATCAATTTTTTTTTTCACTGATGCAAAATCAATGAAAAAAAATTAGAATTCGTAGTCGATCATTCGTTCCGGAGATTACTCCCCTTACATACAAACTTACGAACCTACAAACAAATTTTACTTCTATAAAATATAGTATAGATAATATTTATCCGTGGTGTTAGGCAACTTGGGCTTATCCCAGTTGTAAACCTCCCTTTGTGCCTATTGGCTTCGTTTTGTTCTATCTCTTGCTGATATGGAGGGAAGTGGAAATTTAGTATTTCCTACTCCTCCGCTATTCTTTTCTGATTAATTTAATTGCGGGATCCAAGACAGTTAAACTGTTTCTCTAGGACTTCGTCGAGCTTCATTGTCTCGGCCCTTTTCTGGTGGTCGCCACTGTTGATTCTGGCTTGCAGGAGTTTTAATGGTTTGGGAATAGTGTGGCAGGCTTAATCCACCCCGCTGATTTCAGAGCCCCACACCGAAGTAAGAACGTGAGTTGAAACTGTTCAGACGTCTCGCGCATTAAACTTACCCGACTTCGCCGGTGACGCGGCGGTGTTGTGTGTTAGCTCGTGACTTCGTGAGCCGTAACGGTTTGTATATTAACTACTTACTTTACTAGGCCGGTAAGGTTTGCAGAATTAATTGTTTAGATTGAATAATTAGGTACTTATATAACTGTGGAGGTTGATGTTCAAGGTTAAGCCGCGCCTGCCTTGGTCAGTCTGTGGATGGGTCATCATTATTTGCCTAGTTTCCTCCGTGTGTAGATCTTTGACAGTCGTTACAGGTAGTCAGTGGCCCGAAAAACTGACAACCAATCTTACCAAGGGGTCTTGTATTACCCAGTACTAACAGGGTTGTGGGGTCAGACAAGCAGTCGCCCCATGTAAAATACTGGTATTCAGCTGCATCCGGTTACACTGGAAGCCGACCCCAACATAGCTGGCATGGCTAGGCAGATAATGATTACCATAATGAAGTCAATGACACTTAACTCTCCAAATAATTGAATAGGTATACACAAACACACACATCAAAAACGTCAAGTTGAGGAAACTTGACGTTTTTGATGTGTGTGTTTGTGTCTGTGTTTAAAATTCAAATAAAACACACGAAAGGAAAAAAATAAGGCGATGCTCGCCGACCATGCGGCGAACCGAGTGTGTATGCAGTGCATGCACCGCGCGGAGAGGCGGTAAGCGCCGCTCGCCCGCGCGGACGAGCGGCGTCGTGTGGTGCACCACATGGAATGCCATACAAATATTAATACGTCATCCTCCTGTCCGTACCCAGTCTAGGAATACAAGTGTGATGTTATGATGGTCAGTCTCACTTAGTACTTCCCACTGACCAGGTTTCCAGACTACACCCAACTTGACAGCCGAAACCTTAACTTTTGCTCTCCAATATATTCTATAAATCATATCGCAAGTTGTATTTGCCGACCGTAACACCTCCGGCGTGTAACTTAAAACTAGCATCGATGCTGCTAGCCGTACATTGGTGGCTTTAACTTAGACGTCATCTAAGCTAGGATGTTATTACGTCATAATATCGTTTGCACGTGGTCTGATAATCTTAACTTAAGTTGTAGCAAGTCAGTAGAGCTCGTGGCGTTGGGTCGATATTCAAGGTTAAACCGCGCTTACCTGGGCCAGTCTGTGAATGGGGGATCGTCCATTACATACAGCGTTTCCTCCGTGCTTTGGAAAGCACGTAAAGCTGTTGGTTCCGGCTGTACTTGATAGATATTTGGTCCAGGCTTCCAGCCTTAACTGGATGCAGCAGAATACCATTATATAACATGGAGTGATTGCCTATCTGACCTCCACAAGCTAGTTACTCGTAACAAGATACCCCTTGGTAAGACTGATAGAGTGGCCCCTGACCATAACTTAGAAACTTTTCTCTAAAAAAGATAAAGAACTCAACTCAATAGAGTTGATAAAACCTTTGCCATTGTGTCTCTGATTATCCGCTAGTACACAGAGAATTGAATCAATCAAACTGAGTCTATTTGATTGATTCGCAAATTCTATGAAGTAAGCGATATCGTGGAATGCCTACTTTCAAAGCCTTTACCCAAATATGTTTGTGATCAGGTGCGGATGAAAAGGACGTGTAATTCGTTTGAAGGGGACGTTTCTCGGCAAGGTACGCACGACGGCCCATCAAGCCATAAAAAACCAGTTTATGCTGATCTCTCATTGTATAGGAAATATATGCAAAGCGAGGCCAAGTTATACTGGATGTGCACAACTTCATGCGCCGCCATGTGTACACTCTCGGTAGTTTTTATTAGTAAACTAGCTTTTGCCCGCGGCTTCGCTCCGGTTATGTAAGGAAATTATCCCACGGGATATTGTAGTTTCCCATAAGAAGAAAGAATAATTTTTGGAATCGGATCAGCAGTTCCAAAGATCACCCCCTTTTTTTTTAGGATGGGAAATCATCAAATGACCCCTCCCGCTCTGGGTGGAGTGGAATGGAGTGTCAGACTTGTACTGACTAAAACCCATCCATGTTGCTTCTTTGCCCTTTGTGTTCCAGGGCCGCGGTATCTCTTTTGAACAGTCCCGCAGCCCCGGCAGGCATCGACCTTCGCAGACCCCTTCATAGTTGCTGACATCTATTAACATCCACCCATAAAAACTTAGTACAAATATTGATTTCGTTAATCTAAAAACATTTCGTAAGGCCGAGGCGGCTCTTGAAAATGCCATAAATCACAAACTTATCGAAAACAACTTAGCCTAAAAAGAACGAAACACAAATTGTTAGAAAATGTAAATGAAAGGTCCGAAAATCCAATTATTCACAACAAAGGTACAGGTAAATTATTCAAATTTCCGATTATTCAAGTATTCAAGTATTTCGGTAATAGGGCGCCGCGCCGGCTGCTCCGGATTTCGCGTCATTAACGTCGATTGTTGCTTGGCAAGTATCTTTTAGGTTTACTTAGAGCTGAATAAACGGAGTTTATTCAAGAATCAATACTTCGCTGCTATCAAACGAATTAGGGGTTTGGCCTTCTTTTTTAGGGTTCCGTAGGTGAATGGCAAACAACGGAACCCTTATAGATTCGTCATGTCTGTCTGTCTGTCTGTGTATGTCACAGCAACTTTTTTCCGAAACTATTGGGACTACACAGTTGAAACTTGGTAGGTAGATGTTTTCTGTACACCGCTTTACGATTTTTATACAAAAATAAAAAAATAAAGATTAAGGGGGGCTTCTCATACATGGAACTTACAATAAAATTATTTATTTCATCAAACCTATACGTGCGGGGTGTTTATAGATAGGTCTTTAAAAATGACATTGAGGTTTTTAAAACCATTTTTTCTCAAAATCAATCGTTTGAAAGATAGAAACTTCCAAAGTGGTAAAATGTTTGACCCCCCCTCTAATTTCTACAGTATGAGGCGGAAAATTCTGAAAAAATGTAGGATTGTAAAACGTAAAAAAAACTTTCAACAAAAATTAGTTTGAATATCATTTGATGTTTAGTTTTTAAGATAAGGGACTTTCTCATCAAACTGCAGCAGTAACTTTGTTTTTCATTAACATACTATGAAAAACAAATTTAGTTGTGCTGTTGAATGTAATACAGTAAATGAGCATTCAAAATATTTTTATTATATTGTTTGGTGCTACGGAACCCAGTGTGCGTATGAGTACGTCTCGCACTTGGCCGGTTTTTTTCAAATTACCGATGAAAAATTTATTTCAGAATGATGTACCGACTACGTGGTAACCTTTTGTGCGTCGGTGTTCCTTCCACCGTGTATACAAAATACAAAATAATACCCATCGCTCCAGATATTCAAAACCAACAAATAAATTATAAAGCCATAATGCCTTTCAATAACAGATCAGAAAAGCAATGAAGCAAGCGAAGGAAATTATTTCAATGTATAAATTTTAAAGGGTAGGTACACAATATATTACGCACAGGTGAAACGTATAAAAATCGGTCGTGTACCCTTACCTTTATGTGGGGTGACAATGTTTTCCGATTTATTTTCAGGACAAGAAACGCATTTACATTTTACAAAAATTATGAGTCTGCTATCTCGAAGCCTCGCGACCACAAGTGTGACCACTAAGCGTAGTTTCGATTTTCAGGTAAACTGAAGTTTTACTGGGATTTTCCCATCAGGATTTCTTTTTTAGCAGCCCTGAGTTCCAGTGCGGTTGGCAAGAGGTTCGCCTACAGTAACATGAGATTTAATCATAACTGGTGAAATTTTCACACCACTACTGCTTATACCTTTAAATTGTTGATCTAATCTTTTACTCTGGACGCTCTTAATGTGCACATCTTTCTACATCGTTCTCACATATATGTATTATCTCAACATGAATGATGTAACCAAGATCTTGTTAAAATATTTTGATTGAAAAGAGTGTCCATGGAGTTTCTTGCCCATTCTTCTCCATAGAGATCTACGCTTTGGAATGGGCAACTACAGTACTTTCACAAGTTATTATGCCTTGTGTCTGGGACTGTAGCTTCGCCTTCTTTGTTTTTCTGACATTCAAAAGTGCCTGTTATGGTCTAATTGAAATAAATGCTTTGAGTTTGAGTGGTAAACAGACGATTTGACTTCTTAGAAGATATTAGACAATTCAAAATTCGATTATCTTCAGCAGTAACAAAAAGCAATAAAATAAACTCTTAAGAAACCTATAGCTCAGTTTGGATTCTACGAATATGAATTCTAAAATATCTCCAAGAATTCAAACGTCTCTAGAGCGCAATAAACCGTTAGATGTCGCCTCAGAGTGCGGCAGTAAATAGTCTTGCTTGTCACGTTATTTGTGAATTATAGGCTAGCCAACATGCTGAGAGTTTATTGCAGCTGTTTTAAGCAGGTCAAGCGGGCATTTTACGGGATATAAGAGGGTATAATGCTTCTGGTGGCTCTAAAAGATGATGATAATAATTGATCATTGTGCCGATAATCGTATCAGCCCATGGCTTAATTGCCAAGAGCGTCGATTAATACCTGAGGAGGCTGTCGTTAGGCAGCTGGATCAAGGGCTTGATTCAGAAAGCGGTACTCCTGGATACGGCTCGTATTATTAGGAGGTTCCTTTCTCTGGAGCCCTGACTGCCGGTAGCTTGGACCTTGTTCCCAACCGAAAGCGCCAGGGTAGCCCGTAAATTCTTTTCTTATATTTTTGCAATTTGCAGTGTTTTAAGATGATAATAAAAATATTCAATTAATTTGAAATAACATGAGTTTTAAATACAAATTGGGATTTGGAAGGAATTATACATTTATAACTACAACTTATGGCTAACTGACACCGACATTTCTTGGGTAACAGTAATGTTTTATTTTATGATCAGCCTTTATGTCCAGATCGGGCGTATGGATTTATTTGGGACGTGGCCGCTGGATGGCCTAGTACAGCTATACGTGCTTATTGTGTAAGTATATTATGTTTTAATTCAGTATTGTGGTGATTTCTGGGACAGTAAATTGAATTGAGAATTGGACAGCTAACTTGGGCTAACTTGGATTGTTAGTTTATAATATTAAAACTAGCAGCATTTTATTTTAGTTGGTTATGGTCCAAAATATTTTAGACTTTTATATGTTTATGTTTTGGAGCGTATGGCACTCGCGGGCTGCAGCTGAAAATCAGCGTCAGGTGGTACACCTTGTGTTGGCATCTGGCATTATGCTGAGCTGAGGCCCTTTTGGCATTATTATTTTTGTTCGTTTATATAAAGGGTGTAAATAGACCCTTAACGAAGCCGAAAGGCACTTGTTCTCCCTGTCGTTGCGATCATTTTTTTGTTCTAGTCCATACCTGAGAACCTTCTTGTTACGGAGATAATGGAGGTCAAAGTTCCAATTTTTTCACAATTTTTTTTTAAATACCACTTTTAAAGGTTTTAAATTTACTTTAATTAACTCCATGACCCGTTTACTATTCAAAGCATCCATCAGCACTAAGTTGTGAGTGCGTTACATTGAGTTTTACCGTAAAACATGATTTTTGATCCCAAAAAAATAAGTCGTTTCCCAGCAATAATTTTTGCGTAGAGTTACTTAGTTGGATGTACAGAATGCTTGGTTGACGGCTTCGTGAAGGGTCTGTTTACACCTTGTATTTTGTTTAATTTTAACGGTGTTTTCGTTTTATAATAATGCCGAATAAACACTTTTTTTTTTTTTTAAATTACGCTTAAATTTGCGCATAGATATTTGATGCGTAGTTTTAAGCGAAACTAATACCTCGATCTTGTCTTTACAACGTTTTATTTAACCTGCCTTGTTATAAGTTAGTTAATTAGTATGTGTTGGTCAAATCTTGCAACTGAATTTCAGGGGTATTCCTCAAATCTCAACTGCAAAAAATAGAGATGGGTATGGATTCATTAACGATAATTTTCATCATGGTTGCGCTTTGAACAATAAAAATATTATATTTTTAATTTGAATTTGTGAGCTCAACTAATGAGCAATAATTTAGTTGCGCTTAGTGGGTTGCGCTTAAAAATAGTTGCGCTTTGAGGAATACCCCGAATTTCAAACCAGTTTCCTTCAACCGATTGAGCTGGAATTATGCATCCACACATTTTTTATATCAACACAGGCAACGTGTCCATTCGAAGGTCCATATTTCGACGTAAACTAATCCTACCACTTTACTAAATCGATGCAATATTGCTTTGATTTGAATTCCAATTAGTATCGAATGTCAGGTAGGATACCTTACCTGTGCTTTGAGTCCAGGCTCGCATTTGTTCTATAATACCAGTCCTGCCTCGCACAGGTGCAATAGCTACTTGTTTAATCATCGAGATTTGCATTAGTATATTATAGGCCAGTGACCCGAATTTCTGACAACCAGTCTTACCAAGGGGTTACCTAGTAACTGAGCTGTAGAAGTCAGATAAGATGTATACACACATAATGTGAGGTATTCAGCTGCATATTCTGGTTAGACTGGAAGTTGACTGCAATGCTGCCAGCCAGGGCACTTTCCCCGTTGACAGCAATGTGGAAGAATTTTTTGACGCCTGTTCAATGTTACCTTTGGACATTGACTCAGCACTCGGCTTGGCTCATGCGCGGCCCATTTAAAATAATGATTTGGTTGCATCTTACACGCATAGGACACATAGAATTTAATATAATAGTGTGTGTTAAGAAAAAGTAGTATATAAGCAGAACATTTTGTAAATAAATCAGATTTGAATTTTATATTCTTGTCTCATTACCCCTCGCTGTGCCCAAGACACCTTTAGCCATCTTCGGATCAGTCCCGTGAGTCTGCGGGATTGGTAGTGAGTTTACCCTTTCCGAACCTGGTATTCCTGTCTGCTATCCGTCTGTAACCTTATATTTATTTATCACATACTAGGTATATGGTTGGTTAGGGCTGTAGCCGCTGTAGGGCTTGTAGGGCTTAGGGTCGTAGGACTGTTAGGCTTGTAGGTCTCTGTAGGTTCCTTTAGCTTACCATATATTTCCATGTACCGTCACACCCTTGACAGTATTGCGGCCTTATGTGACGTCTGTTAAGGGTGGACGTACAACGCCCTTTAATTCTTTTTTGCTTTTGATACATTCACATATTGTTAGGTTAGTTATTTTAGGTAAATATATTGTTTTTATTTGTATACCGCGTGACGTATTGTTTGGTCACCTAGACTGTTCCTTCGTAATTTTTCGAACAGGTTTTACCCAAAATCAAAAATATGATTGCGTTTAGGATAATAAAAAAATGTTTTGTATGAAACCACCACCGACTCTGCCCCTTAACTGAGATTCCTAAGTTCCTCATGTAAGTACACTGCACTCATCAGCACAAATTGCGCCAGGTGTTTGCAGCTAAGAGAACGTATAACTACTTATGTTTAGTTCACTTTAGTACCTACTCGTAGTTAGAACTAGGAGTTTAGTATACCGTGTTTATATGAGGCGAGTGAGCTCCTCTTGTGTAATATACTTCATCACCGCAGCTCTGAAAATGGTGGAGGAAAACATCGTATGAATACCTGTCATCTTATCTCTCCACTACTTAGACATTGAGTGCACATACTGCACCTGTATTCTTTACTTCCGACACTGCTCATCCGCGCGGATGAGCGGCGCTCACCGTCTCTCCGCGCGGTGCACCGCCAAAACATTTGCTTCACAGCCTCCGCTCGACCGCGCGGGCGGGGTTGTATGATAATCTTTTAACTATAACATCACGCCTGTAATCCCCGAAGGGTTAGGCAGAGGCGTACTTAACAGTACATCCACATTTCGCCAGTTATGTTAAAGTTCCATGTAATAGGGAGCGAGCCTATTGCCATCAACCGGACTCAAATCCATACTCCGTGGCTGCTACTGTCACCGCGAATTCTGTACAATCAAACATACAACTACATAAAAAAACAAATTCCAACTAATGACTGCACGGGCACGGACTAATTACGGCAAAAAAAAAACAAAATTGTGGAGGGAGCTCAACTGTTCAACGATTTATCGGAAGATATTAAAGAATTATGATAATATTAACATACAAGGTGTAAGGGACAGCCCTCCGGGGCTGCGGGACTGTTCGAAAGAGATACCGTGGCCCTGGAACACAAAGGGCAATGAAGGAACATGGATGGGTTTTAGTCAGTAAGAGTCTGACACTCCCTCCCACTCAAAAAAAAAAAAAAAAGGGACAGCCCTCCACAGACTGATGGGGTGAATTCAGTATAATATCATAATAAGATGACCGGTACAATAATTTATTTCAGGAACGTTGTGGGAATCCAATAAATTTGATTTGTTTTATTTCCTCATACGAAAAACGCACGTAGCGAACGGCAAGCGCGACGGCGAGTTTGATGAACTCTGTAGCTAGGCAGGAAGTGAACAGCTGAATTCACAAGTCGTTCGTGGGAGTATTTCAACATCCATTGTTGGTTTTTTGATTTTAGCCTGTAAGTTTGTGGAGGGCTGTCCCTTACACCCTGTATTTAAGAGTAACTCAAAAAACATGTATGTACCCTATAACCTCGCCATCGCCCCAGAGGCAAATATTATAATATTATTTTTGAAAAGTAACTCTGTATCTCATTATAAGTGAACTGTTATTTATAAGTTCTTATGAGAAATAAATATCTTTAAACCTTGATAAATGAGGTAAACGAACTAATTAAGTACTTTATCTAATGAAGTGTGATTTCAACTAAAAGCATACAAAGAGCTTAATGCATTAATTAATATAATGGAAAAGTTTGTAAACAGAACTAAATAGAATTAATGTCATATGCCACTACAGTATGACCACTTTAAGTTTACAGTTACAGGTGGCGCTGCTTGTAAAGAAAAAATGCATCGAAATGTCAAAATTGGTACTTTTATTTTAGTTCTGTGTTTTCTCGCATGCACAGATAAGTTTGTTGAAGTCTAATACTAAATGATGCTTATGAATATCCATCTAAAAGTGTGCTGTGGGATTTTCATCGCTAGGTAAATCGTTTGAAAGTTGAAAATTCAACAGTGAAAATAATAAAATTCAAAAGTGGCATTAATGAAACTAAGTTAGACGGGTTGACGACTGCAGTGTGTCGAACTTTAGTCTAGCAAAGTGAATTAGTGTTTACACAGTATTTCATAAATACGTGTAAACACTTCGTGGTTTATAAATACGTGTAAACACTTCGTGGTTTATAAATACGTGTAAACACTTCGTGGTTTATAAATACGTGTAAACACTTAGTGGTTTATAAATACGTGTAAACACTTCGTGGTTTATAAATACGTGTAAACACTTCGTGGTTTGCTATTGCTATTCTAAGTCATATTCTTTCACTGTGGTATAATAATATACGAATGCAATGTTGCATTCTGAAACCACAAGGGGAAATTTTGGTTGACGTGACTATTAAAAATAATACCAGCATAATTTTTTCATTTATGTTATAATATTTTAGGTTATCAGTGTTATCACATATTTAACATAACATCATGCTTGTAATACCCGAAGGGTTAGGCAGAGGTGCATCTTATGGTAGACCCACATTTCGCCAGTTATGTTTAAGTCTCATGTAATAGGGGGGAGCCTATTGCCATCAACCGGGCACAAATCCAGACTCTATGGCTGCTACTGAGAAATTCCTGATGGAAAAACCCATTAACACTTTGCCCGATCCGGGAATCGAAACCAGGACCTCATGCTCAGCAGTCGCGCTTGCAACCATTCGACCTACGAGGCAGTCAATTTTAGGTTATCACTTAAACATAAATAGTTTAACGTAGTTACTTGTGTATAAATTAACATTGTCATTTCATTTTCAAATTACAATTAATGCAATTACGTCGCAGCACTTAAATTACCATGACAGTCTTTTGGCGGAAACCATTAACTTCAAATAATTAATTTAACGGTACGGAATAACTTGACATTTCATTCACTCACTCATTCTTCATTCAATAATTCAGTGATTGAGATTTTGTCCATTTCAGTCTTTCAATTTACTCATTGACTGAAGAAAGGGTGAAAGTTCGTCATTGACTGATTAATTTTAGATTTTAGGGGAAATGTAGAAATGGGTGGCCAATCTTCAGATACAGCCGCGCTTGCCTAGGTTGATCCGTGGATGGGTGACAACCCATTACATACCTAGTTTCCTCCATGCCTCGGAAAGCACGTTAAGCCGTTGGTTTCAGCTGTCATTAATCTCTAAAATTTTTGACAGTCATTACAGATAGACAGTGGCCCAAATGTGTGACAATCAGTCTTACCAAGGGTCTTATCGTATCACCCAGTTCAGTTAGAACTGGGTGATACGATGCCCGTTGGTTTGTGGAGGTCAGATAGGCAGTCGCTCCATGTAAAATACTGGAATGATTCTGCATTGACAAATACAAAAGTGCATAAATGAACTTGAGTTTTAAAGAACAAAATATAAAAATAATTAAATAAACACAATTATATCCCCGTCGTCACTAACAAATTGTACCCAGTGAGCCGTGCCAGCGCCCTGCCAAGCAAATAGCTTGAAGTATCAACCCTAGCTTAATGCAGCTTCACTGGAATTAAAACTAACTATTATAAATGAACTCGCTCTCTAGGGGTTGAAATTGTTCTAAGATTTCTTATTTTATTAAGTAAAAGTTTGTGGTCGCTCTGAGGTTTAGGTGGGTGGGGATGGATGGATGGATGTTTGTTACTTTTTCACTCAAAACTGTTAAACTGTTCAGATATCCCAGGTAAAGCACGTGGCCATGACAAAAAAAAACCTTAAAATATTACCTGCCAGACGCTTCGTATTCGAAGCGTTTGGCAGGTAATATTTTTATAATTTACTCAAATCAAATTGTTTCAAATCTGTTGGGGGGTGGGGACGTTTCTACCCAATGTCCTTTGGAATACAGATAGTTTATAATCTGGATATTATGTGTTAACATAATATACTTTTTATCCCGGAATTAAAATCCCGTGGGGCAATCACCGGACTCCACCTGGGTGAAATCTGAGGCATAAGCTCGTCTGATATAATATTATTTATTGTTTAAAACATCTTTTTTCAATGTCATGTAAAAATGAAAAGATGTTTTTTGTTTTTAATTTATTCATGAGATTTTAATTACTTAATTTATAATCCAAATCTCAAATGACCATATTATTTATTATTTTTAATTTAACTTATTTTTATTTTTATTATATTTTCAAATTTGATTTTGGACATTTTACATTTTATTTGACATGGATAAAGTATTGCATTAATTTAATTTTTTAATTTTTATAGATTATTTTGAGATGTAGATGTTTTGTGTGTAGTATTGTGTGGTGTAAAGTTTAGTTCTCACTGAATTTTTTTTTGGTTGAAATAAAACCAAAACTTTACTTTAAAAAAATAAATTTAATGGAAGGAACTATGAAACATTTCTTGTCAAAAAAAAAAACTAGCGGAATTAGAGATTTCCATATCACAATAAACTTTTCCCCTAGTACAACGCAATTATAATCTCATCATTTTTTACTCGAAGACTGACTCAAAACTTCAATCTAACCATTAATAAAAAACGACAACAAATTAACCGAGGAAATGAACAAATAAGCCACGCGACCGAATGAATGAACCAATCGTAAACCGAAGCTGACTGAACAAATCACCGGAAGAGTGAGTGAATGAATGAGTTGATCGGCGGAGTGTGAAGGCTGTTGGAATAAAGGTATAAATCGGTTTCTAAAGCAAGTGGCCCTCGATTTCCGAACGGAAGATTCCTCATCTCGTTTTTGAGACTCGGCGGAGATCTGCTTAGGAGTTTTATGCCTTGCTGTTTCTTGGCATATATTTTTATATGTAAATGACTGGATATTGCAAATTACTAGTGTTTCTACCGAGGACCTAGAGTTTCTAGTTTGGTCTGTGGATGGGTGACCATCCATTACATACCGAGTTTCCTCCGTGCCTCGGAAAGCACGTTAAGCCGTTGGTCCCGGGTGTCATTTGTAGATCTTTGACAGTCGTCAGATAGTCAGTGGCCCAAAAAGTCTGACAACCAGTCTTACCAAGGGGTATCGTATTACCTAGCACTAACTGGGTTGTGGAGGTCAGATGGGTACTGGTATTCAGCTGCATCTGGTTACACTGGAAGCCGACCCCCATATAGTTGGGAAAAGGCTGGGCAGATGATGACAAGGTGTAAACGGACCCTTCACTAAGCAGACAACCAAGCAAAACTACGCAAAAATTAATGCTGGGAAACAACTTTTTTTTTGGAGTGAAAAATCACTTTTAACGGCTGGAATCAATGTAAAGCTCTTACAACATTGTTCTGACGGATGCATTGAATAGTACGGGTGTCGTGGAGGTATTTAATGTAAAGTTATAACATTAAAAAAAACGACTATACGAGTACTAGACTTTTTGGGCCACTGACTTGAACGATTGCCAAAGATCTACAAATGACACCCGGGACCAACGCGGCAGCGGTTTAACAAAGGTTTGGCAAAGGTTTAATGGGTGGTCACCCATCCACAGACCAACCTAGGAAAGCACGGCTTAACCTAAAGATTGCCCCGAGCGGCTGTTATTATTAAGCCACGA
Organism: Noctua pronuba; assembly: GCA_905220335.1. Lineage (NCBI taxonomy): Eukaryota > Metazoa > Arthropoda > Insecta > Lepidoptera > Noctuidae > Noctua > Noctua pronuba. The sequence goes on from LR999913.1 coordinate 1,888,324, forward strand.
GCTTTATACCTAGTATAATATGCAAAAACCTTCCGATCCAATCCGACCACCACACGAGCAAAGCCACGGAAAAAAGCTAGTAAGGATATAAATTGGTTTCTGGGAGCGAGAGTGCCTCCATTTCCGTGCGGATGGGTTCCGTATCAGTTTAGTGATACAACTATTTACTGTGAAGGTTTTAGTTTTATCTTCTTGACTTGTATGCAAGTACTCTTTCATGACATGTAGATCGATATAAAGAAACTGTTTGAGAAAACGGATCGGTGTTTTATTGCTAGGAACTTTTTTTGTCAGTATTTTATTCATCGCCATTTTTTCGCTTGTGGCTGTCATGGCGGTAGGTAGGTGGCATTGCCATTTTACCGAAAGCAGGTAGGACATTGGGGTCACGAGCGTTCAGAGTGGGGACTATGTGCGCTTATCGAGTGACCTCGGAGATGGCCGGCGGCACAGTGGTCACGTGCTGCCGTGCACACGAGCACAGCGAGGCTTAGGGGAGACCTGCGTATAGTCACCCCAGGGATGTGCCTTAACAGGCGTTGCACAGAGGGGGCTCCGGACAGGTATTTTAAGAGGAAACGGTGCCTCCTCTCATGTGCGGATGGTGACCACCGGGGCGGTAAAAATCCCACACTCCCCGGTCTTATCCCCAAAGACTGGTCACCTTTTGAAGGTTTCCCCCTAAAAAGAAAAAAAAAAAGGTGGCATTGCCATTGTGGGGCATTTGCGAGGTCAGTCCGTGGATTGGTGACCATCTATTAAAATACCGACTTTTCTCCGTGCTTCGGTGAGCACGTTAAGATGTTGGGCAGTCATTTGCAGATCTTTGACGTTCGTTACAGGTATTCAGTGACCCGAAACTCTGACGAAAGTGGTCGCAAGCGCGACTGCTGAGCATGAGGTTCTAGGTTCGATTCCCAGGTCGGGCAAAGTGTTATTGGGTTTTCCATCAGGAATTTCTCAGTAGCAGCTACGGAGTCTGGATTCGTGCCGGGTTGGTGGCAATAGGTTCGCCCCTATGACAAAACATAACTGGCGAAATGTAGGTGTACTATTACGTACACCGCTGACTAACCCTTCGGGAATTATAGGCGTGATGTAATGTTATAATAAACATTCTCCAAAAACTCACGCTTGACACAATAAAAACTACAGATTTTTTTACAGTTCTATTATTGAAAATTACGAATAAAACCATATTTAACCAATATTCCAATGAAACCGAACAAAACCGAGTGCAAAACCTAGTCAATTAATAAACCTCTAGTGTCTCCAGTGGATCGTGAAACCCCAACATCCTCTACAGAAAATGTACACAAAAGAAAACCAACCATGATTCTCTGAGATAGAGTTGAAAATTGCTTACCAATCGTCTTTAAATTCGGGTAGATTTGGTATATTGATTATATTTCAATTTAATTGTAATTGGTATATCATGTTTACTTTCAGCTTTGTTCTAATATTTTTGTGATTTATTGCTGGGATCTGTTTTTACTATTAAATATTTAAGAGACGTTTCTTCGAAAATATCGAAGAGTACTTAAACCAAAGAATTTCTACGAGATGAACATAAACTTTACGGTAGCCAGGGCCATAACTACATTTATGACTATCATCACCTGCAGTCTAACGGTATGGATGCAGCCGAATACCAGTATTTTACATGGAGCGACTACCTATCTGACCTCCACAACCCACTTAGTACTGGGCAATACGATACCCCTTGGTAATACTGGTTGTCAGACTTTCCAGCCACTGACTATCTGTAACAACTGTCAAAGATCTACAAATGACAGCCGGGACCAACGGCTTAATATGATCACTTTCTGTGATCATGATGGCACTTGCAACAATGCCAAAATATACTCAAAGCAAATAATAAAAATCTTACATTTTTGACTTTTCAATATCTTTTTTTGTCATCTTTGTGGCTGATAGAATATCGCTTTATAGTACTTTTGGAAATATAGATCTTAAAAACATTCGCAGGAATACGTAATCCATACTTCCATACAATATTAAGTTTGTTTGTTACCTTTTCACGCCTAAACCACGGAACCGATCATCCTGAAATTTTCCATACACGTTGTCAGGTGTACAGAAACGGACATAGGGTACCTTTCATCCCGAAAAAAAGTAATGTTCCCGAGGAAAACAACAATAACGATCTTATGATAATAGATGGCGCCACGTGTCTTTCGAATCATGATTGAATTATATTATTACAAACAGAGTACAACCCGAATTGATTGTCAAATTCTAAATTAACGCGAACGAAACCGCGGACAAAAGCTAGTATAACATAATATCACGTCTGAAATCTCCGAAGTTTACCTTATAGTACACCCACATTTCGCCAGTTCTCTTTGAGTCCCGGGGGCGAGCCTATTGCCATCAATGGGGCACAAATCCAGACTCCGTGGCTGCTACTGAGAAATTCCTAATGGAAAAACCCAATAACAATTTGCCCGGCCCGGGAATCGAACCTATGACTTCATGCTCAGCAGTCGCAATTGCGACCACTAGACCAACGAGGCAATCAATACGTTACTTCAACTAAAAAGTCTTTTCAAAGACTTGAATTTATCTTACCATGTTACCTTTGAGAAATTACGCGTCATTTGACAGCCACGGCAAACTTCTGAAAGGCAATTCCAGAATTCCATGAACGGTTGCATATTAATATTGGTCTCAATCTGTTAAAAATACCTGTAATTTCCTACATTTTTGAAACTAGATTTTGAACGTTTTTAAATATAACTGGCCTTCTGTTTTTATAAATAACTAAATATTTACAACAAAAAATTAAATTCTATACAAAAATACATTCCTATTTTCCCTAGAATGTACGCACTGACACAAGTGACATAGCTGGCTTCAATGACATGTAGTAATTTGACAGCTGTCACACAGAAGAACATGGCGGCGTGTTTTCCCGCTGTTATTACTGTCAATGGGAGTCTTTCTGGCTTTTGGTGAATTTAGAATGTTTTTTTTGTGACTTCTGTAATCTTTTGATTGGCTATGTTTTTCTTCCGCTTGTCACTGTTAATTTGAAATCGATTGAATAAATCCAGAGCTAGGTATTTCGTGGGTTCGAACTCAGCCAGCCACATTTCGTTTTGTAATTTATTTCATCACCAATGCCTCCAAAATGGTGAAGAAAAACAAAAGGACACCGAAAACTTAAAGTCATACGTCACCCACCAACGCGCACTGTCTCCGTGGTCCTTATATCCTGGGAAGGAGTCCTGTATCACAGCAATGGGCACCTTATACGTTTAAAAATCAATGCTTACTTTTACCAAATACAGAACTTCCTTTTTGTAAGTCAATGAACAGTTTAATTATAGGTCAATGAAAATAAAACTTTTATGTTGTCGGAGCCTCACATACGCGAGGAGAAGGCGCGGGGTCTCGAGGTACCGAACTCGGGCTGCAACTGCGCCGCTGCGTGTCCTCCCACTCAGCTCACAGACGCGGGCCACTCCGGGCATTTCTTTGTACGGTCTTCCCAAGTTGTTTCTTAATTGTGCTATTACTATACAGTCCACCTACCAGTGTAACACAGGGTTCGATATAAGGTCCTTTCCTCTTTTTGTTCTATATTAATGATCTACCCCATTTATTTAAAACCAGACGACAGAACAGACGTGCCACAAATCTCGACGACGTAAATAACGCCCTACTGCAGGTCCATAATTGGTTCACCGCTGCCTGTTGTGGACTAATTGAAATAAATGCTTTGAGTTTGAGTTTGTCCAATACTTTTATTACAAAGTCCCAACAGATCCTATTCATAAGTTGAAACAAGGCCGCTTACCAACTAAGTGAAAGTAAGTTAGTCCAGACGATTGATTTCACAGATACACTTCTCTAGACTGTTTGCCTTTGATTCTAGATTATTGAAGTTGACACCTTTAACAAAGTGAAACTAATTAGAAACTTAGAACCTTGGTAGGTAGATAGGTATATAAACAATGTAGGTTGTAAGGAGGTGTTAAGTTTAAAGTTTGTAGTTAGAAATAATAGTCAGTAGATCTGTTGGTCTTTTGTGAGAAATCAGGCTTGGAATTTCTCCTGTATCGAGGGTACGTTTCATCATCTGCTTAGCCTTTTCCCAACTATGTTGAGGTCGGCTTCCAGTCGGATGCGCCTGAATACCAGTATTTTACATGGAGCCACTGCCTATCTGACCTCCACAACCTAGTTAGTACTACCATACCCCTTGGTAAGACTGGTTGTCAGAGTTTCGGGCCACTGACTAACCTTAAGATCGACCCGAGCAGCTGTACTTATTTAGCCACGAGCTACTCGAGGGTACGTTTATAAACATTTAAACCCACACATACAATTAGCCAGACCTGGAACAACTACCTGTAGGCCATGCAAATATTGGTTCCGTGCGGGAAACGGCCCCGTGACACGCAGCGCAACAGCCAATCACTCAGCCAATGCGCCAACCGCTGCGTCAAATTCCTTCAAAACCTTTCGATTTGTGGATTCACAAAATTACTTTTCATATTAGGAACCGCTTCGACTTGTCTTTCCCTCTTAGAATACAAAATGCTACACTGTACCCATCAAAAACAAGATGGATGCTCCTATTCAGACACCTAGCTCACCAGTTGCCAGCAAAACTCCTACCGCTGGCATTTTGAACGATCGTCGTATACGGTCTCGTAGAGGGCCGGCAGAGGAATGCCTGCAGTGAGGCACATACACCGAATATATCATTGCTAAGGATGCTGGTAGGGTGGATGCGGTATCTTAGGTTTGAGAAAAATTGGTCGAATTATGTTTAAACGGAATCGTCATTTGCCTAGTCTTTTCCCAACTGCGTTGGGGTCCGCTACCAGTCTAACCGGATGCAGCTGAATACCAGGTATAATGTAATTTGGAAACCTTCTACTCATAACATCACGCCCCCCGTAATCCCCGAAGGGTTTAACATAGGTGGACAGTACACCCACATTTCGCCAGTTATGTTTAAGTCCCATGTGATGGGGGCGAGCCTATTGCCATCAACCGCTCATAAATCTAGACTCTGTGGCTGCTATTGAGAAGTTCCTGATGGAAAAACTTAATAACACTTTGCCCGTCCTGAGAATCGAACCCAGGACCTCATGCTCAGCAGTTGCTAAAGGGTAATGTAGTTGGTATTTGGGTTGTGGATTTCAAATAGGTGCTTCATGGATAATACTTGTATTTAGCTGCATGTGGTTAGATTGGAAGCCGACCACAACATAAATCAAAAAAATCTAGGCTGATGATGATGAACAAACAGTCTAGGGATCTGACTTGCGCTCTATCGGGCATCATAGCTGCGTTCATTTATAATATTCAGCCTGCTTGTCTAGTTAAGTTTGTAGCGGCATTACAAAAAGTACTACAGCAACATAGTACAAAAATCACTACAGTGACATCTATGATACAATTAATGAAGAACAAACATCAAAATGTTGAATCATGCTATTAAAGTTATCGTCTTAAGAGTACCTATGTACATAGAAGAACCCGACAACAACTGTCGGGCAGACACAACACCCACCTGGTCGGGGGATCCTCCTTTTTCTATGGGGAATGAAGAACTTTACACCCTGTTCTTCATACCTCTATAAGTTTTACGAGAGCTCCTATATCCTTCCCACTCGGATTACTTAGTACATCCCGCGACTAAGGCTCTCCGCGCACTTGACAAATACGCGCTATTATTAAAGTAGCGCCCGTGCGGCGTGCCTTATTGAGCTTAATGCGAGCCAATCTGTTACCGGTACACTGCACGACAGTGTACCAAGATGCTGCGAAGACTTACTTAAGAGGATCCGGGATTAAAGTATGTAGTTAAAGTGAAGAGAGGCTGTTAAGAAACGTCTTACTTGGAATTACGATTCTTTTGTCATAAACTTACTAGCAGTATCGGTTATACCACAGTTTAACTATTATTTAAGTAGTTAAAAAAGCAACTCTCAAACTCAACTCAACTCAAAGCATTTATTTCAATTAGACCATTACAGGCACTTTTGAATGTCACAAAAAACAAAGAAAGCGAAGCTACTGTTCTGACTGTACTGACTGTTCGAAAGAGATACCGCGGTCCTGGAACACAAAGGGCTAAGAAGGAACATGGATGGGTTTTAGTCAGTAAAAGTCTGACACTCCCTCCCACTCCACCCAGAGCGGGAGGAGTTATTTGATGATTTCCCATCCGTAAAAAAAAGGCATAATAACTTGTGAAAGTACTGTAGTTGCCCATTCCAAGGCGTAGATCTCTATGGATTCTTCGTTAGCCTATGGTTTAATCATAGTTCTTGTAATTGTATGACATTGTATTTAAAACTGTATGACATTCTATTTGAAACTGTTTGGCACTATATTTGAATTTCTGGGAATGATAACAGACAATTCATAGTTCTTTTATTTGTATGTAAATTCAACACAATGTAAATTCTTTACGAATAAATGAAATGAAATGTATCGTTGGACTTTTTACTACTTTACATAAAATAACATCTCGCCTGTAATCCCCAAAGGATTAGGCAGAGGTGTACCTAATAGTACACCCACATTACGCCAGTTATATTTAAGTCCAGGGGGCGAGCCTATTGCCATCAACGGGGCACAAATCCAGATCCCGTAGTTGCTTTTGAAAAAGTCCTGATGGAAAAATCCAATAACAATTTTCCCGACCCGGGAATCGAACCCAGGACCTCATGCTCAGAAGTCGCGATTGCGACCACTAGACCAACGGGGCAGTTTTTCTTTTGTCTTTAAACGAAAAGAAAAAAGAAAACAACCTACAAAAACGCCATGATTGAGATACCCGTCTACAGAACACAAAAGAAAAACCAATGTCCCCTGTACATCTATCTATGCCTGTCTACATCCAAAACGTCTAAACAGATTCCCGTAAACGACATCTCGTTAGAATCCATTGTTGAACACAATGTCACTGAATGACGTCATTAAATACAAAATGGCGGTTACTTCTCGTCCTTTTGTCGTCATTTAAAGCCAGTTAACTTGATAGCATAATTTATAACACCAGATATAATACGTCTTTTGTCTTGTTATGAAGTTCGGTAGGGGAGCATACTGTTTCAGGGTTGTATTTTCATGAGATTTTGTTCGAAACAACATAATATAAAATGGCTAAATAATAACAGCCGCTCGGGTCGATCTTTAGGTTAAGCCGTACTTGCCTAGGTTGGTCTGTGGATGGGTGACCACCCATTGCATACTGAGTTTCCTCCGTGCCTCGGAAAGCACGTAAAGCCGTTGGTCCCGGCTGTCATTTGTAGATATTTGACAGTCGTTACAGGTAGTCAGTGGTCCAAAAAGTCTGACAACCAGTCTTACCAAGGGGTATCGTATTATACAGAACTAACTGGGTTGTGGAGGTCAGATAAGCAGACGCTCCATGTAAAACACTGGTATTCAGCTGCATCCAGTTAGACTGGAAGCCGACCTCAATATAGTTGGGAAAAGGCTAGGCAGATGATGATTTGTTCGAAATAACATAAAATAACAAAGTAGACAGTAATGTTTTTTTCTGATAGAACTAAGGCCTTTCTTTATACATATATGTCGGACGGATTTGTATATTTTCCCCTTTAACTTGAGGGGCATCCGTGGGTCAAAGTTGTTCCAGTGACCTGTCGCTATTTCATCCATCCTGAGTTCACCCGGTGCGTTACGTCTCGGTCTACATCGCAGAAGAAGAATATGAAGTGGAATTCTATGTCGTTTCAGTTTATCCAAGACACAGTGACAGTGATCAGCAATTACGAAAATGATGGGAAAAGTATAAATTTGACATAAGCTATCGAAAAGTTACACTCGATCGCTTTAAAATTAGAAATGATAACGATTTCAAAACAATTGTTATTTGTCAAGACTTCAAGAGTTATCATCTTAAGATTCTCCGCACGATCCAATATAGGAGATATAGTTTCAGCTCTCCCTGTTATATTGGGCGTATCGTAATGCACAATGCACACAATTGAGGCAGCTGCACAACAATCTGTTGCATTCCGTTCCTCCAATATATAACGCATTCCACACTATCTGTGCGTTAACCGACTGTGCTGAATTTAGCTGGTATCCTGTACCAACCTCAATGTACTGTGCTATAATGTTAGTACTAACTCGATAGATTATTGTGATGTGGTTAAGGATCAGCTTCTTCTTCGTCGTATCGATGATTTCCCCATTTTTATAAAATTTAATTTGTTTTATCCAAAACTCTGCCACCTCGACGGCGTTGGTGGTGGCCTCGGACAGGTCCCTCAAAGTGCAATCAGCTGAAATTACAGGACTTGGACCAGTTACAGGACGAAGTCTTGAGGACCTGAGAACCTAGACAAAAGAATTCTTTAATCAGTGACAACGATGACGGAAAAGCTTTAGCTGAAAACTTTTAAATGTAGGTGTGATGTCATTTTTTCTTTAGTATTCCTCTCAGCAAACCCTTTGTAATTGATACCCATGTTATGGGGGTGCATAAAAAATAATTAGTCCGCCATCCTTGGGAGTCCGCCATATTGGATTTAGAACGACGTCACTTAGCTAACCATGCATTGTCATCCAAACTAAACGTGTATGCAAAATTTCAGGTCGAAAATCTGTACTAATATTATAAGAGGTATTGGTATGAGGTTTGTAAGTTTGTATGTAGATGGTAAAATTCAGAACTACTGGCCCGAATCCGAAAATTATTTTCACTAACGGGAATCTACATTATTCCCGAGTGTCCTCACAGGCTATTTCCTTACATAATGCGAGCAAAGCCGCGAGCAAAAGATAGTTCTACATAAAATGACTGCCTATCTGACCTCCACAACCCCCTGTTATTGAGTAACACGATGCCCCTACACACTGATTGTCAGATTTTCGATTGACATCTGTGTGACTGGTAAGAACCGGAACACATTGTCCGGATGAGCCCTTTCACAAAAAGATTTTCCTACAAAATATAACTTTTCTACCAAGAATGAAGTCAGTAAGTGCCCAACAATACAGTATTTTCTTTTTTTCTAACCCAGTGAACAACTCGCTCACAATTGGTCCAATACATTATAAAAATATACCAAAAAAATATATACAAAAGACAAAAAAAATAACATTACCTACATATAACATATTTCTTCTCGTAACATTCCAAAATTAAAACCATTTTGTTCTGTCAACCTTTTAGCAAATTGAAAGGCTTTCTCCTGAGATAAATACACTTTAGTGCACGAAAAATGACACAGGGCTTTTGGGAAAAGAAAAAGAAAAACGTGTGTCGCTCGACGAGCTACGTGTTGTAACGTTTTTATTATTTTAGGTAAGCTTTCAGTAGTTTTGTATTATCTGTACTACAGTTTTTTCGTTTGAATTTTTAAGTTTATTTGTAGCATATCGCAGAATCTTGTTAAATATTGTATTGATATCCCATATTTCATGGGACTTAAATATAATTGGCGAAATGTGGGTGTTCTATTAGGTACACCTCTACCTAACCCTTTGGGGATTACAGGCGTGGTGTTATGTGGGTATTTGGTAAATGATCTGCACCCAATTGCGTGACGCACTTTTAATTCACTATACAAAGGACTTTGATGAACATTCGTAATCTGTTGCTTCACAAATGCCAATCATTTATTTCGTCTTCTTGACATGGTTAATAATGCAATGAATATAACTGAGCAAAGTGAAAAGTGAGCGTGTTTTGCAATGAAACCACTGTAAGCAAACGTTCTGCTGCTAACATTAAATGGCTGCAAATAGTACTATTCAAAATAGTACTTACATTTCATTCCCATACCGTACAAATGCAACACCCGTTCACATTCTACAACACAAAGAAAATATGCAACACAACACACAAACAACGAATCGCGATAGGTCTATTCCTTTGCCCCCAAGTGTACACGAACATTAATGTTGAACGAGCGAATAAAAGAGGAAAGCTTACACTCTTTTATGTTCCGCCAGTGTAATGCTGTGTCATTTTAATGAACTGATTGTTACCAAAAACGTATACATATAAAATAACGGATTAAATACCATCGCGTTGTTTTCTTTATGTAGATTTCTTTTACTCGACGATGCGAAGTTTTGAGCGCGGTATGCGAAATTAAAATTAGCTGTTTGTTTTTATTATTTGTTGAGGAAATGTTTTTTGTTTGAGGAGCTCGTGGCTAAATAATAACAGCCAGTCGGATCGATCTTCGGGTTAAGCCACAATGGCCTAGGTTGGTCCGTGGATGAGTGACCTCTCATTACTTACCGAGTTTCCTCCGTACCTCAGAAAGCGCGTTAAGCCGTTAATCCCGGCTGGCATTTGTAGATCTTTGACAGTCGTTACAGGTAGTCAGTGGCCGGAAGGTCTGACAACCAGTCTTACTAAGGGGTATCATATAACCTAGTACAAACTTGGTTGTGGAGGTCAGGTAGGCAGCTCCATTTAAAATACTGGTATTTAGCTGAGTCCGGATGGACTGGAAGCCGACCCCAATATAGTTGGGAAAAGGAGTAAATAAGTTATTTGAGTCAGTTGCGGAACTCAACTGATGTTTTGAAGTAACTTTTGCCTATATCTTAGTCGTATTGTCCAGAAGTTTTCAGTCCTGTTTTTTATAAAATCAGTAGGTTATAGGTATCAAAACCAAGCGTATGATGTGGGACTTAATATAACTGGTGCAATGTGGGTGTACAGGCACACCTCTGCTTATGCTTTCGGAGAAAAACAGGCGTGATAATATGATTTGTTAATTTCCCATCAAAAAAGTTTGGCTTCTTTATGAAAAAGGTTACTAAACTTCTCCCATTGTGAAGAATGTGGAATAGTCGAAAATGTTCAACATGTTTTGTCGGAATGTGATATGGTTTACTCGGATCAAACAAAATGTATGATGTGAACGACAAGCCGGGATTGCAATACACTCCGTATTGCAATCCTGGCTTGTCCTTTATCGGAACAAGCTCGGATTTTATACAAATTTGCAGCTTTTGTTTGAAAATAGTTAATTGTTAGTTCTAGTCTTACTGTTGATAATATTGGGCGACGTTATCGCTCAGCGATAAAGCCCTCTGAATAAAAAAATAAAAGATTTGTTCATTTACTAAGTTAATGCCAAAATGAAAAAAAAACCAGCCTATCTAACGACATGCCACATTATGGTTTACGCGAGAAAAAAATACTTTACGAGATTTAATTTAACCATTTTGTCGGCGTAACTAATCTGTAAATTCAAGCCAAATTACATCTTTCTAGTACTAAGAGTCTTTGAGCTCAGTTGCGGACAGACAGACAACAGACATGGCGAAACTATAAGGGTTCCTTTCCTTGTTGACCATGGAACCCTAAAAATGGTGAGTAATGCCCTATCTTTCATCATTTACCAAGTCTCATAATTTTTTGCATAATTGAAGACTTGTGTCGCTATTTCTCTTCGCAATATAAGTTCCCAGCTGCGCATAAAAAGAGTTGAACACATGAACAGTTAGTTTCTCTTTCAATAATGCGAGCCAGTCGACTAGTTCACGGTTCACACTCGTATAATATTTTATCTGTCGCTTAATCTGGTGGATGTCGTCTGGCTGAAAGCCAGGGGGGGGGAGGGTAATCTGGTGGTAGCTTAGCTTCTTAAATATCATTTACTGCGTATTTTTTGTCAGAATAAGAGTTGGTAGAATTATGCAAATAAAGGGCAGTGTTTTCCGTGTGTTTCATCGCTAATCGTTTATTCTTATTATTATTCGTATAACCCTTAATAAGGCAAAGGGAATAGTTTTCCCACCATATTTTTCAGCTCATTAATTAAATAAAGTGTTCCTGGTAGGTACTCTATTGTTGTACAAAGACTTATCAATCACTCATTAAATATTAAAAAACCAAAAAAAAAAAAAAAAAAAAAAAAAAATTCTACCAATAAAACATATTATGCCAATTTGGCATTATTTTGCGATTCCCGGATCGTTATGCCCGTTTAAGGGATAATTGATTCCAGTCTTACCAAGGAGTATCATATTACCCAATACTAATTGAGTTCTGGAAATCATATAGGCATTCGCTTCATGTAAAATACTGGTGTTCAGCTGCATCCGGTTAGACTGCAAGCCGACCCTAATATAGTTGGGAAAAGGCTAAGCAGATGATGATTCGAAAATACTATCATCTCAAAGTCAGATTCAAAGTATAATCAGCCAGTCCCACTGCGGGGCCACAGGTCTCGTCTCTGTGAGTGGGAGTGGGCTGTAATCCACCACGCGGGCTAGTACGGTGGATGGACCTCACATGTCTTCTAATCTTTGGCTTTGGTGTGTGCCGGTTCCATTATGATGTTGCCCTTCATCTTTTTGGGAGCAGTGATGATGAAACAATTTTCACAAACTAAAATACTTGTTTAAGTTCGAATCTACGATCTACAACTCAAAAGACACGTTCGTTACCACCACGCCATTACTGATCTTCGGACTTTGGTATGTTGATTAAAATAAATAAATACATAAAATTTTATTTATTTTCTCTCACAATGGTTTTGTAGCACTTAACGGTTTTGAACTACATAAATTCACATTGTGAGAGCTGGTGCCTGAAGTCGGTTTTAGGAAAAACCTGTATTACAGGTCACCAGGCCCCACTTACTGGCATCTGAAATATATATTCAGGCAACATGTTTTTCTACCGGTTTTCTTTCTGTTTTTCTAATAATTATTAACAAAAATAAATAAATTAAATTTAAAAAAGGAGTCACAGGGTGTGTTTGAATGTTTATGTGAATCGTGGTGATTGTGTAGGTTACTAATTGAGTTAATTGAGATCAATTATAATGAAAACTCGCACTTGTACACACGGCCTTTCCCATATATTTTCAGCCAGCAAATATGAGTTCTGTTGTACAAGAACTCAATAACATCAGCATTCATTACTAAACTAAATAAAAACACTAACAAATCGTGATTCAGTTGCCATGATACATTAGTAGTTCCCACGACGACCTAATTTATTTAGGGTACTTCAGCAAATCTAGTTGAGTCTACCAAATCTAGTTGAGTCTACCAATCTAGTTTACCGGGACTTGTTATGAAAACATTCAGGATTAACGGATATATGTAGGCTCTAGTAAATTACGAGCGGTTCCCCCGGAATGAGCCGGTATTAAGAATTATCTTAGTACATGAAGTTTTATGTGTTTATTTTATGATCTAATATGGAAGTTTCTTAATATTTCTTGCGTTTGTTTTCGAAACTTTATTTTGTGGAAATAAATTATGGGCATAGCTTGTGGTTTCAGTAATTTGGGAGCTTAAAATGGCCGGATTTGCAGAATCATAATAGGAGAATAATATTAATCATGTTAACATTCTTAAAATCGCTAATACTATGAAAAAATACTCTAATAATAAAAAAGACTCTAATATACCTACTCTTACGTACAAAAAAAATATTATGAAAATCGGAAAAAAGGTACCTTTTATTCTGAGAAAGAGGAGAGAGAAACCTAGCATATCGCAATTCGGGTTATGATAGGAATGATATATCGGGTCAGGTTAGGAAGAGGGTTACGTTCGGAACAAATGTTTTTTTTTTCATGTTCCTAACCTAACCCGCGACCGGGTTAGGAATTCGGGTCAGGTTCGGAATAATCCACTTAAACGCAGTTAAGATTATGACTTGTCACGTTTTCAGTTTGTATATGTTCATCATCATCATTCATCATTTCAGCCGAGAGACGTTCACTGCTGGACAAAGGCCTCCTCCAAGTGTCGTTACATTGGACCGGTCCCGTGCGTCTGGTATCCAGGGGATTTCCGCAACCTTCACCAGGTCATCGGTCCACCTAGTGGGAGGCCTTCCAAAGCAACGTCTTGCGGTTCGCGGTCGCCACTCCAGAACTTTTCGGCCCCATCGGCCATCCGTTCTGCGAGCAATGTACCCTGCGCACTGCCACTTAAGTTAGTAGTATAGCCATAACATAAACAATTCTCTGAAGAATTGTTTATGATATGGCTATATACCCTTTCCCTTTCCGCACGCAAAATACGCGCTGTGACGTGGAGTTGCGGACACCAGGTGGCCTACCATGACGTCTTAAAGCAGGAGTCATTCCAGTGTGGGAAAGAGATGGCGCTAGACGACGTGTATAGCTCTGTCTCTTTCTCACGCTGGAACTACAACTGCTTTAAGACGTCATGGTAACCCCCCAGCCCGTTATACAATACCCTTTCTAAAGCAATGAAGTGCCAAATAGTTTCTGTGGCTAATTTTAAACCAGAATAATCTCTTTTTAAAGAAGTTAGCCTGTCACATTGCTCACCACAAACTTAGTGCTCATTAAGAGCTCCAGTTAGAACCGAGTCAGTTAGCAAGCTCTTATCAGATAACATTTGCAACAAAGCGAACTGTTTCAACTATTACCAACTAATTAAAGTTAATCGTTTAGTTCCGCAGAACTAGAAGGAGAGGGAAGTTTTTAATGTGCGCGAATTTGTCGCCCTTTGAGCTTGTGAAACGTGTGGGATGATCTTTATGTTATAAGTTTTATAACTGCGGATTTTAGCAAAAGAAATTCGCTCTAAGTGAGAGTTCTGCTTAAATCATAATCAATTTATTTCACATTTCATGATCGTCCTAATATTTTGCCATGTTGACGCGATATTTATTTATTAAAACTTTATGCACATAATGTACAAAGGCGGACTTAATGCCTTGGGCATTTTCTACCAGTCTACCTTAGGGTGATGCAGAGACAAAACAGTAGGTGCAATAGTACAGAAAATTTCCAAGAATAAAATATAATAATAAATACATATATACTTTTTATATTTTGTTTGTATGTAAACAAACAAAATATAGAGAGAATAAGAGACATAAAAATACACAGATGAAGAAAATCAACAAATTAACTGTGAGACGAGTCTGCCAACTTGTTACGTAAGTGTTCGCGAGCTTTTACCTTGAATGTGAGCCGACTGGTAGTCGTCCTGATATTCTGAGGGAGCGCATTCCAAAGAAAAACCGCCTGGACAAGAAAAGAGGCAAGACAAATATCAGACTTTCAGGCTTCTTATTTCTACCCCTAACGGCTTAACGTTCTTGTTTATGCCTCCTCAGCTTGGTTATTATATAATTGGTTTGGTTCAATATTAACGAAAGATAGTACTTAGTACTAAAGCGGTTCGTCCAAGAAAATAGTTCCATCTATTTCTGTTACCAGCAGCACTGAATTGATACAATTAAAGCAAAGCGTACAAAAATATGAAGACCTTTTTACAAAGGTGGTAAGCAGAAACTACAAAACGCCACCTGCTACTATTCTAACATACCTACTCCTTTTGCTCCGTCTACGTTCATACCTGCATACATATAAGGTGACTGGTAATTATTGATCGAGACTCAAACACGTGATTGTACTCAACAAACAACTTTCCCAAAGAATTTTATTTTTATACTCTTTCACTTTTATCACAATAACACAACAGCCGTATGAAATTCGCGCCTTTGACCTATCAGCTGTTAGCCGCGTGACGTCGTTCTGTATCATTACTATCGTACTGTACAACAGTGGGTAGGCAGAGCACCCGCGCAGCTCGCAAGCCCGATAAAAAAAATGTTTCTTTGGGAAAGTTTTTTGTTATCATGAGTACAATCACGTGTTTAAGTATCGGTCACTTATTACCAGTCACCCTATATATCTGGTCATACACGCACTCTGGTTGCAAGTACTAGAGACCTGACCTTTCTAGAAGATTATATAACTCTGATGTCCGTCGATAAATCGATAAAGACCTCCTTCAAGATCGAGTCCTTTCAAGATAGTAACACAATTTTATTTACGAGAAAGCAATCCTCATTTTATTGCATCCAACACAATAATGATGCTGCAAACAATTGAATCTCCATCAAGGACATACTTCTAGCTGCTTAGTGCTCAGACTAGGCTAGACTCAATTCCAAAGACAATATTCTAGTAGATTGACAATTTAGCTAAGTGATTGTTGTCTTAGTGCTACAGTGTAAGGCTACGAACGCACTGACCGGCGGCTTGCTTAGCGCCTAGACACCTAGCTACTAGCTTTCTTTCTTCTTTTTCATGTGGTTAGTGCCTAACCTGGTGTCAGAATTTCTATGCCACCCATGGACCTCTAGCTTGGGTTTACATACCGTCGAGAAATATCTATCAGGCATGCTGGTTTCCTCACTATAGTTTCCTTCACCGAAACAAGTGATAATTAAACTATACGCACATGAAACCGAAAAATTAGAGGTGCGTGTCTTGGGTTCGAACTGGAGGCCTATGACTTGGCAGTCCGATGGTCACACCACTAGGCTATCACTGCTTTGTATCATTGTAGTAGCGAAGTAAAACGAACGTTCTAAAATCTTCGCAACCAGTCGCATTACGTCCTTTGCGCCTCGCTAGTTGCCTGGCGTGTATTGAAGTAGCGTGACTCTAGGTGCTAAGCAGACTACTTGTCAGTGTGATCGTAGCCTTAGGGTATGTATATAAGGTCCCATTAAAATAGATGGACAAATTTTAACACAGCGTTCAGTACGTCTAACCAAAGATATCCAAGCAAAAAAACTCTGATTAAAGTCATTTTATTTTGACCTAAAATAATAAATTGGCGGCAGTCTAGAATAAACACATCCATTATGGGTAGGTACTTGCACTCGCGCCCCGCCGCGCGCGTTCTCGTAAGTAGGTAGCCAGTCAGTTCTGTTAATATCATTCTGTATTAACCATGGTAACTTTCAGTTGACTAACATTTTTAGTGTATTTTCGTTCGCTGATTTTTTTTTCTTGTAAGTATCTTAATGCGTTTTTCTTATTTTTTTTTACCAATGTCCTTATTTTGGTGGTCTGAATGATTTCTAAAAGTTTGTCAGTTATTTGTAAAGTTTTGTGATACAGAGGCAAGTAGCTCGGGAGTATATAGTCGTGGAATGAAAAGAGTAAGCCCTTTATAGTTTTGGACAATCAGGTTTGACATGTTTCCGATTGTCGGAATAAATATTTACAAATTTGAAAAAAATATAATCATAATTATGTTTTTGTAACGATGGAAAATGTTGTGCTCTGGGTTCAGAAGAACATTTTCAATTTTGGAGAGAGAAGATAACGTATTAATTCTTCTGAGAGCCTCCATTTTGTCAGTTGGATAAAATTTATCGTGTTTCGTTCCATTAATGTAATGAACTGTCGTCATTAATCATTTTTTTAAATGCATTGTGAATGTTCTTTAATTAACTGAACGATATTTCTGTCGAATATGTTTTTATCATTTATTCACTTATTGTAACTAATTGACTGCCTCGTTAGTCTAGTGGTCGCACCCGCTGCTGCTAAGCACTAAGTCCTTGGTTCGACTCTCAGGTCAGGCAAAGTGTCACTGGGTCTTTCAATCAGGAATTTCTCAATACAGTTCGGATTTGTACCCGGTTGAAGGCAATAGTCGCAAGCGCGACTGCTGAGTCTTAGATTCAATTCCCTGGTCGGACAAAAAGTGTTATTGGGTTTTTTCATCCAGAATTTCATTATTAAGTAGCAGCTACAGAGATTGGATCTGTGTCCGGTTAATGGCAATAGGCTCGCCTCCTATTACATGGAACTTAAACATAACTGGCGAAATGTGGGTGTACTTGTTAAACATGGGTGTTTTAAAAGTACCCTGTCTAACCCTTCAAAAATTACAGGCGACATGTTATATTAATATTTAAAAATAAATGAAGCTGAAATAAACAGAAAAAAAAACAAAGCAAAGCTTTTTTTCAAAAAAAGAACACTCCCTCATCCCAAAAATAAGCCAGTCAATATTTTTAAAACCACTTTGATGGATGGTTCCGCGTTCAAGGCAGATTGACGTAGGCTTAGCCGCGTCTATGTCTAGACCGAACGACAGGCTGAAGTTATTGCTTTTAGCCCCCGATCGGTCCCGCTGATGAATTGACTAGCACGACAGCACTTTAAGCAGATTAAGTTTTGTACTTTGCTCGTCTTTTAAATCGATTGGAAATTGTGACTCTTTTAAAATGGCAGCTCATCCACTTTTGGGGGGTGGAGGAACAGGATCGTAACGTTCATCAGTTGAAAAAGGTAACGATACCCCTTGGTAAGACTGGTTGCCTGATTTGGTCACTGGACTGCTAGGTACTTAAATTAGGTACATCTGTGAGTGCTACATAAGTGCGTAATCGTGATTATCTGACAAAATAACTTTAAGTTATCAACTAGTGAATCAAATTCACATAATATTTGACAGCAAAACGTATTGTATGATGAAGTGTATTTAATAAACATTAAACTAGTTAACATGAGACTGTTTATTCAAAATGGCTGCTTGCCAAGAGTCACACAATACAAAGTAACAGTTATTCATATTAATTTAAGTTTTAATGCCTTTGCCTTGGAGTACACGGTAAGCAGTCGTACCATGGAAATTACTGGTATTCGATGGTATACTGCATCTCGTTTGAGTGGAAGTCGACCCCAACAAATTCGGGAAAAGGCTGGGATATGATGATGAAAGTTAGTGGTTTTATATAGGGTAACTGGTAATTAGTGACCAATACTTAAAACACGTGTTAAAGTATCGGTCACTAATTACCAGTTACCCTATATACGCGTTCAGGGGTTTGTTGGGGCCCCCATGGCAGTGCAGTGCCTCCTACATATTCGCCGATCACATCACAGACAGCTTCCAGGTGGTGCTTCGCAAAAGAACGGCCTCCCTGCGGTCTCGTGTAAAGTGTAGCACCAACAAGCTTCTGAGCGTGGGGTCGGACAGAGTGGACAGCCAAATCCTGAGGCAGTGGTCGCTCATGCATGTCCAAAATAATAATAATTTTAAATTTTACTAACATAGCTATGTTCTATCTTTTGACAAGGAGCAGTCCAACAAGGAGATTTCTAGGAGAGTACAGCTCGGATGGGCGGCATTTGGCAAACTGGAATATATTTTTCGGTCCAAAAAGATCCCTCAGTGCCTAAAAACCCGCCTTTTCAACCAATGTGTCCTGCCAACAATAACCTACGGTGCCGAGACATGGACGCTCACAAAGGAGACTGTCCAACGAGTACGAGTGGCACAAAGGGCCATGGAGCGAGCCGTCGGACGAAAGTCTACGATGTCGGGGACCGGGCGGTGCGCCTCAAGTGGACCTGGGCAGGACACCTGGCT
Organism: Noctua pronuba; assembly: GCA_905220335.1. Lineage (NCBI taxonomy): Eukaryota > Metazoa > Arthropoda > Insecta > Lepidoptera > Noctuidae > Noctua > Noctua pronuba. Next base: position 1,907,494 of record LR999913.1, read on the forward strand.
AGACGCGGAGATGGCCGATGGAGCAAGGCTTTGACCGAGTGGTGGCCAAGGTTGGACAAAGAAATCAGGGCCGTCCTAAAGCTCGTTGGGTTGACGATATCGTCAAAGTTGTGGGAAACACCTGGATACGGGACGCACGGAACCGGGAAGTGTGGCAGAAAAAAGGGGAGGCCTATACCCAGCAGTGGGTGATTCCGGGCTGATATGATGATGATGATGAAGCTGTAGTACATATCTTTAATGTGATTATATTATTTGTCTATAGAGTACTGACTGTGCCATTTTTCACAGGAAAGCCGGTAGGAATCGAGTTCTATGAAACCTTCGGCACTGATAGCTATAAGTATCTACCTACTAACACTATGAGACTTGTATCAATTAATGTGAGCTTGGTCTGAAATAAATATTTTCAATTCAATTCAATATACAAAATTATTTATTGTAATGTAAAGTAATAAGCCCTATACGTATATTACCCTAGCTTTTGGATTTTTTCAAGGAAAAATGACTTTGCGTTTTTGGCGCAACACGAAACGATTGATTGATTGAAAAACAATGGAAATGTTCAGTTAATTTCCACTTTGTTTGGTACCTATCTACATATAGATAAAGCCAAACAATCTCGTAGTTTTAAATAAGTATTTTCACTTGTTTATGCTAACATAACATGTATTGATGGGCAGAAAACCTGGTGAAGGTTTCGGAAGTCAGCTGGATGAGGGAAACACAAGTCTTGTTCATGTACATGACATGCCCAGTGTGGTCGTCTTTTGGTTGAAATGATAATGTTTAAGTGTCCATGTTGTCCTCGCAGTTATTTTAGCTACATTGGCTTAACTGGCCTATAGTAGGTTTTTTATTTATTTTCCAAAGCGGTTCTAGAGCTATCACAAAATAAATGAAACTATTCAATAGTTTCATCGAATCGCACCAACAACTCGTTTGTTTTAAGCTTTCACGGTTTATAACTAAACTTACACTGATTGCGGGATGAGTACGGCGCTTGCAACTGCGTCAAAATATCGGGAGATCAGAATATTTTAAAATCGCGGACAAGAATACCTAAAACTGCTCATAAACATAAAACCATAAAAAAGAAAAGTAAGAAGACAGAATCAAAATAAAGAATACTATAGAGAAAGCTGCAAAGAAAAACAACAGAACTAATCATTATAAACAGAGCAAGGTTGAACACCTATCCTTTACGTGCAAGCTTAAAAGCAGTATTACTATCAGAGCTTGTAAAGTATTGAACTCAAGTTGACTGATACAATTTTGCAGCTAATTGGGAGAAGCCGGGTACTGCACCTGCGCGCTGATGACGATGAGCGATTGAACTACGATGATTTAAACGTTGTAATTTATTTGTCTTTGCTAAGCCTACCTGTGTTTTCTCAGGAAACAATTTATAACTGTTTTAAGTACTAGTCAATCCGCAGACATTTATTTTTTTTCGTTTGGCAAATTATCAAATGACCCCCCTCACTCTGGGCGGAGTGCAAGGGAGTGTCAGACTCGTACTGACTAAAACCCATCAAGGTTCCTTCTTTGCCCTTTGTGTTCCAGGGCCGCAGTATCTCTTTCGAACAGTCCCAGCAGCAGGCATCGGCCCTGGCGGACCCCTTCCATTTTGCTGACATCTCTAACTTTATAACACTAGGCCTGACCTGGATATCAAACGGAACGACGGAATTGAACCCAGGACCTCATGCTCGGCAGTCGCGCTTGCGACCACTAGACCAACAAGGCAGTCAAGGCTAAGAAGAGGAATATCACAATATTCTCGTCCACTCACATCAGCGCATTGTAATTGAATGAAGGAGAGGTCGATGTTTGAAGGAGTGGATAAGTTAATATATACGCCACGCCTGAGGCTAAATAACTACATATTATATCAAGTTCTCTTGATACTTCCCTGGAGTGTGGGGTAACGACGCTTGTGGGGTAATGAGATCCAAGCTTGTCATGGGGTAACAGTATTACAAGTATCTATTTCAAGTGAAAAAAAACCGGACAAATGGGAGTTGGACTCGCGCACCGAGGGTTCCGCATAAACTTGTAGGTATTTTGTTATAAAACTACATATTTACGGTTTTTTCTTAACATGTGCTGTAAGATATTGCTTCTTGCCAAATTTCATGATTCTAGGTCAACGGGAAGTACCCTATAGGTTTTGATTCCCTTGTGAAATTGCAAAATGCACGACATAAACGGTCATATCTTTTGATCAGGTTGCCTTACAGGTTAGATTTTTTCACTGCTCCAAGGGGTAGCAGACTTGAGTATTTTATATTCATTTCAGTTGATACCTCTGCGCGTTTCTGAGAAAAAGGGGTCTTGACAGACGGACAACAAATTCCGTTTGGGTTGTTGCCAACTGAGGTCATCATCATCTTCCTGCCCGTGTCCCATGTTACTTGGGGTCGGCGCAACACGTTTTTTTCTCCCATTCTCCTCTGCCAACCGTCACGCTATCATTTACTCCTTTATCTTTCATATCATTCCTCACACAATCCATCCATCGTTTCTTTGGTCTTCCTCTCCCTCTCCATCCATCGACGTTTATATTCATCTCTCTTTTAGTCACATGCGATTCGTCCAACTGAGATACGGAACCCTAAAAAGTATGTTTCCTTGAGATTTAGATGTTTGAACTTAATTACATAGGGACATTTACCTTTGAAAAAAGTGCTGATATATCAAAATATATCAGCACTTTTTCATTGCATTCCAAGGGATTTTGAAAAACTCCGTTGTACATTCAACATTCGTCTGCGTAACAACTTAAAAAACGCAATTAATATTTTGAATTGCCATAATGAATAGCATAAGGAACGTGAGTGTGTTACGGTGTTACGCAATTACCTCGACTCTGTATATTAATTTCAGTTTGATACCTCTACGCGTTCCTGAGAAAAAGGGTCTTGACAGACGGATAGACAGACGGACAACAAATTCCGTTTTTGTTTCCGGTTAACAGAATCAGTCAGCAAAGAAATGCAACCTTTTACTTTCAGTTTTTTCAGCACTGAACATTGTACCAGTTGCTGGAAAGCCCGTTATTAGCTGCTTATAAACTTACGGTCACAAGAAAATGCTTGAATCTGAAAACCATACCTATGTTTATTTTTTTGTCAGCCTGAGTTGTCCCACTCCTGGGCAAAGGCCTCCCCCCATTCCTTCCACTTTTCTCAATGTTGCGCCTCTTCTCGCCAATTAACGAGAAAGCCATCCATAATTATATGCTATATTAAAGTAGAAGTATTGAGGAAGACCAGGCAAAGCTGATTCAAGTTAGTGTGTCCATAACCCAATCTGACGAATCAATATCAAAGTATTGATTCAAATTAGGCTGATAATCAGCAATTTTTGAAGGACAAAGTTTACAAAAGATAGTCGTCCAAAACGCCCGCTCTTCGAGGCCACAACGAAGTCAAGCTAATTAAAAAGCTTCACCACAATAAATTCAAGCTATTTAGAAATACATATGTAATGACATTAACACATTTTTAACCAATGAAGATGTTTGGAAATAAGTGTACAGTCACTTTTTTAAATTTATTAGCGAGAAATAACGATTGAAACTTTGAGATAGGATATTTTTCATAAAAATGTGAGTTCCAGAATACTATGTTCGTAACAAGATGAAATTTTAATCAGAACAGTAGGAGAAAAACACTTTTAAAAGTTGTTAAGTGTTTAAATATTGGTGGTCGTGACTGTACCATTAGTTTCACAGCTACCATCCCCATTCGTTTGTCATGTCTTGAAATATTGACACGAAACAAATACACTGAAATTGATATTAAATCAATGCCGACAACAAAATAATCCATTTATCCAACGTCGACATATCAGCAAAACGAGAGCAGGGTCGACAGCAGGTAACAAAACGGCTGAACTTGAACAAACAAAAAGAACTTTTGCGCAAAACCAGCTCAAACTAGTCAGATCCGGTTCATTCCAGTTTGAAGCGGTTCGGACTGGCCTCGATGCAGTTATATCTAGTTGAGTGCAGTTTTGTTCGTTCCAACTGTAGTGGAGTAATTCAGAAGGTCGAGTCTCGATTCATATTATGAACAACGGGTCTTTTACAGTTTTTTAAAGACCATGAGAGCACAATTCTCCCTTCACCCCGACCGTAAGCAGAAACTACAAATGAAGAAGGTTTATTGTGGTAGGTATGTTGTTGTGGTGTGTATGATTGCTCGAAGTTGTTGTGTATACTAGATGTTAAATTAACGGATCGTCTTCGAAACATATTATTGCGCTCCAAAACAATTATAGCCCAAAACAACAAAACATGTCTGCCGCAGGGCGGACAAACTGAAGGCCAAAATGAGGAAGCACGAAGGGGACGGCGGGGCTAACTGCACTGGTTCGGTCAGAACTGGAACAAAGCGAGAAATGGTAGGAATGGAGGGAGGCCTTTGTCCAAGACCGGGACAGAGCAGGCTAGGAAAAAAAAAGAAACTGTTTCAGGCCTACTACATTGCATAGCATGTGCCTTGATTTAGCCGCCTGTCGTTTGGCAGTTGCACGACAGTGTCAGGCAAAACGATAAATCAAGGTACCAAGATGGGCCGCGGGACTGTTCGAAAGAGATACCGCGGCCCTGGAACACAAAGGGCAAAGAAGGAACATGGATGGGTTTTAGTCAAAGTAAAAGTCTGACACTCCGCCCCACCCCGCCCAGAGGGGGGGGGGGGGGGGGTTTGATGATTTCCCATCCAAAAAAAAAAAAGGTACCAAGATCACTTAGCAAGCAGTTTACACTGGTACGGAATATAACTTCTGCAACTCCCCAGTGTTGTGGCTACACCATATTTCAACCACGATGTGTGACTTTGGCAGGTGGCAACCCCAGAGTGGATTTAGTTATTTTATATGTTGTACCATGATTATTATTCTGCTAATGATTTAATTCTCTATTTTATTGCCAAATAGTTCCACAGAGTCCATGTACATTTGCTGAAGTGTTTTTCTTAATATTAATACTTAGTCGAAGGATTACTAGGTTCTTTAAACCTTTAAACAGAGTGATGAATATAATCGTTGATGGATGGAGAGGGAGAGGAAGACCAAATAAACGATGGATGGATTGTGTGAGGAATGTTATGAAAGATAAAGGAGTAAATGATAGCGTGACGGTTGACAGAGGAAAATGGAAGAAAAAAACGTGTTGCGCCGACCCTAAGTAACATGGGACAAGGACAGGAAGATGATGAAAGCTTTAAACAGAGGTTTTTTAGGAATACTTTAAAACTTGAGTACTAAAAATTCTAAAACACACCATATCTGATGTCAAAAAACTATGTCAGGCACAGCTATTGAAGCCAAAAAGCAATTTCAGATTTTTCCCCATCCCTCCCCAACTTAAACGGGTACATATCTCACACCCGAGAACCAAACCCAAAACCTCACACACCATAATCGTAATTCTAACTGAACCACCCAAAAACGCATATAGAAACTCTTTTGTTAAAATGCAATACAATAGTATCCCGGCATCCAATTCTAACACCTTATGGCTTGACCACGAGACACGCGTGTTGCGACACTGACTACGTAAAAAACAAATGAAAGAAATGGTTTAGAACATGCTACGACGGCACTCACACGAAGGAAACAAAAGAAAAGTGGTGTCTATGTTGGTACGTGTTAAGCCCAGACACCACCACCTCGTTGGTCTAGTGGTCGCAAGCGTCATTGCTGAGCATGAGGTCCTGGGTTCGGTTCCCAGGTCAGGCGTGGTAAGTGTTATTGCCTATTACCATCACGAATTTCTCAGTAGACGGAGTCTGGATTTGTGCCCGATTGATAGCAATGATGTACTGAATACGTGGGAACCGGTGAAGCGTCGGTGTCCCTTCCATCCTGTATATCATCATCTGCCTAGCCTTTTCCCAACTAAATTGGGGTCGGCTTCCAGTCTAACCGGATGCAGCTGAATACCATTATTTTACATGGAGCGACTGCCTATCTGACGTCCACAACCCGATTAGTACCGGGTAATACGATACCCCTTGGTAAGACACTTCCACCCTGTATAAATAGCTAGAAATTACGTTAAGTACAACAAAATAAAATTGTTACATTGGTGTTTTACAATATAGCTAATTCCATGGGTAAATATCACAGACAAGCTTGACAAAATTCGCATCGCCCCTGGTCGTGGACGGTTCCTTACTCGTCCAAGTACGAGTACATAGCCGGGCGGAACTCGTAACTAAGTCGTCACATTGTGCGCCGGCGATTGATCTTACGTAACGAGACGCGCGAGACACGGGAGTTCGATCTGCGGGTAGTTTCGGTTAGAGCCGGTTTGGGGGTAGTAAGGGGGTGTAGAGCGCGACTTTATAGGTAAGTCGGAGGGAAAATATTTACTGAATATACAACATGGTTCACGTCCACTACTATAATATCTCAGTATTATTTCGCTACTAAGATCGGTTGAAGTCCTTGGGTTATGAGTAGAGCTACACAATCCTGATAAATGCTTGCACTGACTGGACAGTTCCACTCAAATGTGCGTGGTAATTTCTTCAAAAAACCACCTCAGACACCAATCTGCATGGTTCTCATATGACTTGACCAATGTCTGGACTTTCAAAAAGACAGTGACCTCTGAGTGTTTTTCGGCTGTCGGTGTCTTATTACAGGTACCAAATACCAGCCCATCTAGTTTTTTTAAAACATAACATGATGTGACGTGTAAAAGTGTTTTGTAAAACCAATTTATAGAAATAAATATGATTTATAATATTATTATTGTGTATTGGATTGCATTTTAACCTACAAAAGTGCAATACCTTTAAGGTCAAAATGTATGTGTGGGGTCAACTTCCAGTGTAATCGGATGCACCTGAATACCAGTATTTAACATGGAGCGAAAGGGTGGTTGTCAAGACTCGGGCCACTGCTACCTGTAATGACTGTCAAAGATCTACAAATGACAGCCGGGACCAACGGCTTAACGTGCTTTCCGAGGCACGCAGGAAACTCGGAATGTTACGGGCGGTCACCCATCCAAGAACCAACCTAGGCAATCGCGGCTTAACCCGATCGGCTGTTACTATTTAGCACGAGCTCCTTCACGAGTTTCTTTAATCCAAATAAAATAAAATGTCAAAGAAACGTAACACATTGAAATTCTATAGACAGCTGGTCTTATGAATACTCCAACGTCCATCCTACAGTGCCGGGAGCCCATATAATGTGATTTGCGATTGTGGTGGCCAGTCCGGATCGAAGGGACGGAGTGAAGACGTATAAAAGATATAGTCACTGTTGAACAGGCCAGTGAACGGCTTAGATGGAGCCATTTTCATGTTCAGCTCCATCTTTCTGGTCCTTTTATTCAAGTTTAGTATCTTTTTGGCGTTTTTATTCTAGTCTAGTGTCTTTTTCGAAAAAAATTGCGGTTTCTTGTTAGGATAAGATTGTGTAAGTTGTAATTTTAGAATCTTTTTGAGCGTTTTCGGGGTGTGCTTGGAGGGGCCTATAGGGACATGATTTTTTTTTTGGATTATGTAGGTTCCCTAACTTTATACGTTACTGGACGGCTTTATTCGAAATGGCCACGTTTCTTGGTGACCTAGAAATAATAATTCATACGTATTTTACCAGGAGCCATCTTCTTCTTAGCGTGTCGATGGCAAAAAGTTCAAATGTTATGTTTAGCCCAAAACTCAGCCACGCGAACCCCACTCACTGATGCAGTAAGCAGATCATCAAGTGCGCAGATGATAGGACATGCGGTGCAAGATGGAAGGTGGGCCATTATCTGTGGGGAGACGCCGCATACGCACTTGAGGTCTGAGCCGTCCATGAACCCCCATCTGTAGAGATTGTCTTTGGTCCGGCCGACTTGGGTTCGAAGTCTGTTTAAGGGTTTCCAAGTCGGCCACAGCAACGCGTGCCCAGGTGGAAGGTTTTCTGATGGATCGTTGAAATTGTCAGGGGGTTTAAACCGCGCATAAAAACTCACAAATAAAACTAAAGTAGGGAGATATCATGGGCGCAGCTTTATTTATTTATTTAAACTTGATGTACAAAAGTTGTACATAGGTGGACTTAATGCCACAAGGCATTATCTACCAGTCAACCTTTGGGTCAAATAGGACAGCATTGTGATAGAGTACAAAAAACTCGCCGCATGGTATACCTCAGTCTAGATTTATATTTTCGCAAACACGAGTACATATTTCAAAGAAAAATCTACAATATTGCTCGTAACATGAAACGTATGAATACATTCTCAATTGCAAATCCTGCAAACCATATTTTAAATTCGCGTAATGGTCGAAGCGTGCTATCAAAGCTTCTTTGAGACCGTACGTCGTCTGATCCGGTTCGGATCCCCCTGTACTTACGCGAAAGTGACTCACGGTATATTTAATACCCGGACGGCGACCGGAGACGTGTGAACGGTGAAGTAGCGAGCGGACTTCCGGCGAAGGATATCCGGCGTGTGAAAAGAGAGCCGTCATATTTGTTCTAGATGTTGCGATTTTTGGGTGATTGAATGTTTTTCATGATGGCTTGAGATAGATACTGGCATTCAGCTGCTTGGGAAAAGGCTGGGCATATACTGATTATGCGATATAAGTGAGTAGGTAGCTCATTTTACGAGTGATATTGTAAGTGGGTAAGTTTCGGTCAGACTGTTCCCATTGCGACAATGTCCAGGATGAGGCTGGCACTAGAACGTGGAGCTTGGCATAAGCAAAGAGAGGCCTACACCCAGCAGTGGGTGAAGTGGGGCTGTGGATGATGATGACGAAGGAGCGTAACATCGCGAGGAAACCAGCATTTCTTAGAACTAAAACTTTGAAGACAAGTGACTCCCATCAACCCGGACTAGATCCGCGTGCTGGATCATCCCTCTTACAGAGAAGAGACCGATGTCCCAGCTTTGGGAACATTGTAGGCTTCTTCTTCTTAGCGTGTCGATGGCAATCTAAATAGTGTCAGCCCAGAACTGCGCAACTAGTTTGGCGCTTGCGGTAGCGTCCATCAGTTCCTGTAGTAAACAAACAACAGGACACGCAGGACACGATATTAAGTGCCCCATCGTTTGTAGAACAGCACCACATTTACACTCCAGGACAGAGTCATTAATGAATCTCCACCTGAACAGGTTGTTGTAGGCTGATTAAGTTTTAGTCATCCTGTAGACTCCCCCCTGCCGTTGGTGTCGTCACCCTTAAACACATTATTTCTTGTATGAATACAATTTTACTGCGAACACTAATCTGGTTTATAAAAACACTAGCTTAGCCTGCGTGGAGTTCGGTAATGTCCCACTCTGATCGTACTACCGGGATAAAAAGTATCCTATGTGTTTAGTAGTTTTTGCGTGAAAGAGTTACAAACATCCATTTTCACAAACTTTCGCATTTATGATATTAAATAGGGACTTTAAGAAAACATTGACATTCTCACATTATAAATTGTTGTATCAGCAAAATGAAAACGTTTGAGTTTGAAAATGGCTGGAAATAAAATTCTAGACCAAAGGGCAGGTAAAGAATACCTCAACTACGTCCTTTGAGCTAAGTATTTAATCTAGTGTACCAGGCTAACAGGATTTCTAAGGAGCTTCGGTCTTGTTATTCGCTTCGTTTTCTTGGTCGGACACTCTTAGGCTGCAGTTCCACCAGAGATGAGCGAGGATGCATAGCGAGGGATGTGTGTGAAACTAACCAATGATATCGCTTCTTTTTGAGCTAATCCAGCTATAACTAGCTAGCTCGGAGCTGGCTTAATAATAACAGCCGCTCGGGTCGATCTTTAGGTTAAGCCGTGCTTGCCTAGGTTGGTCTGTGGATGGGTGACCACCCATTATATACCAAATGTCCTCTTTGCCTCGGATACCACGTTAAGCCGTTGGTCCCGGGTGTCATTAGTAGATCATTGACAGTCGTTAGGTAGTCAGTGGCCCAAAAAGTTTAACAACCCAAGGGGTATCGTATTAATCAAATCAGTACTCAGTAATCAGTACTAACTGGGTTGTGGAGGTCAGATAGGCAGTCGCTCCATGTTAAATACTGGTATTCAGCTGCATCCGGTTAGACTGGAAGCCGACCCCAATATAGTTGAGAAAAGGCTAGGCAGTTAATGATGAGCTATCTAGCTATGTGACTGATTAGTTCCACACACATCCCTGGTTACGCATCTTCGCTCACCTCTGGTCTGGTGGTGGGTGTACTATCAGGTACACCTCTGCCTAACCCTTCGGGGATTACAGGCGTGTTTTAATGTTATGTTATTTTTTGGTTTGTTATAGTAGCCAGTTAATCCAGTGTACCAAAGAAATAAAAAAGTAAGGTGCTTCTAATAAAGTGAAGAATAAATCAAATGTGAAAAAGGCCTCAATGTGGATTTAGGTACTAAATCGGGTTACAAGCTTTTAGTACTAAGCTAGCGATTAAATCAATATGCGGAGGAAATCAGGTTATCTGATAAGGGAGTTACCACACTTACCGACGTGGAAGCGGCTTGAGCTGATCAAGAAGACTTGTAATTGGCTGTCAGTTTTTCAAACTAATTTTTGTTCTGTTTTGTTTAGCTGTACGTCTTCCATAATATTTAAATAAATAAAGAACTACATAAAGAAAGAAATAAATACTGTATCGGAATATCGCTTTTATTACCATGAACGAATTTAAACTTCTTTCAGATCGGCTCAACCCGTTGATCAGTGATCGACTAAGTAAAGATCTTTCGAAAATTTGCCAAACACAGTGTTGATTGCCTCGCTGGACTAGTGGTCGACTACTGAACGAGAGGTCCTGGGTTTGATTCCCGGGTCGGGCAAAGCGTTATTTCATCAGGAATTTTCCAGTAGCAGCAACGGTGTCTGGATCTGGGCCCGGTTGATGGCAATAGGCTCGTCGCCTTTTATATGGGATTGTAACACAACTGGCGAAATGTGGGTGTGGGTCTGTCTAACCCTTCGGGGATTACAGGCGTGATGTTATGTTATGTTAGTGTTTTTCAAAGTAACGTAGCGGAGGTCAAACAGGAAGTCGCTGTATCGATTTAGACTGGAAGCCGACCCCAGTATAGTTGAGAAAAGGCTAGGGCAGGTGATCATTGTTTTTCAGACTTCCACATAATGTCGATCCTTACGAATATCCAAATAAGCCGTATTTATTTTTCCCTATTTTTCTTAAAGCACACATTTGTCTCATTCAGTCAACATACATCTAAAAGCGTTACTCTCGAACTATTCCCCAAGGATCTCTAAATGGGACGTGAATCTTGACAAGTACGGAACCTCCTGACACGTGAAACACGTGGATCGCAGAAAATATTTCCTTGTCATGTTTTTTGTGTGTTATTTTTATTATAAAAGTAATAACTCTTATAGAAAACGGTGTTAGATGTGATAAAACACATTAAATGTAGTTTATTTGTGGCGCAATAAAAGAGGCAGTTTTTTGAGGTAAAAACGTGTTAAATTGACATTTTTGTTAATTTTATTTTTTGACGATTATTTAGCTACGCATAGCCAAACTCAAACTCAAAGCATTTATTTCAATTAGACCATTACAGGCACTTTTGAATGTCACAAAAAAACAAAGAAAGTGAAGCTACAGTCACAGACACAAGGCATAATAACTTGTGAAAGTACTGTAGTTACCAATTCCAAGGCGTAGATCTCTATGCAGAAGAATGGGCAAGAAACCCCATGGACACTCTTTTCAATCAAAATATTATTACAAAATCTTGGTTACATCATTAATGTGGAGACTATACATTTATGTGAGAATGATGGATAAAGAAGTGCAAATTAAGAGCGTTCAGAGTAAAAAGATATAATCAGCAGTTCAAAAACAAAAATAAACCATTCTGGCTCCTGAAATACAGGTATTATAACCTAGCTCTGGAGCCAGGGTCTCAATTTTTTCTGTACCCTGTTTTATGGCAATAAAATAATTTATTTATTTATTTACCATAGCATCTAAGAGATGACCAGTCCCTACTGACAGCGCCCGTTCACGCTACTGGTATAAGTGTTGTCTTTAAAACACTGAAAATCTAATCACTGCCAGACAATAAATTGTTCATGTGATAAAGAGGGACGACTCGCATGTGACTAAAAGCGTGATGAATAAAAATGTTCATGGATAGAGAGGGAGAGGAAGACCAAGGAAACGATGGATCGATTGTCTGAAGAATGATATAAAAGAAAAAGGAGTAAATCATAGCGTGACGGTTGACAGGGGAGAATGGAAGAAAAACGTGTTGCGCCGACCCCAAGTAACATGGGACAAGGGCAGGAAGATGATGACAACGCACTGTTTAAAGCCCGCTGGTCTAGAATGATAAAATATTAGCTTTTGCCCGTGGCTTAAGTCGCGTTAATTTAGAATTTGACAATAAATTTGGGTTGTTCTCTGCTTGTAATAATATAATTCAATCATTATTCGAAAGACACGTGGCGCCATCTACTATCATATGAACGTTATTGTTATTTTCCTCGGGAACAGTACTTTTTTCGGGATGAATGGTACCCTATGTCCATTTCTGTACACCTGACAACGTATATGGAAAATTTCAGGATGATCGGTTTCGTGGTTTAGGCGTGAAAAGGTAACAAACAAACAAAATTACTTTCGCATTTATAATATTCGTATGGATTGCAGTTCCTTTTTAAAAAAAAGTAAGCACTCTTAAAGTTGGGTTGGTGAAGATGCCTAGTCAATGATTCTACTTCTAATACATAGTATGTAGTTATTCCTGTTAATCCGTATGGATAAAAACCGCCTTGATGGTTAACAAAGAATAAAAAAAGTAAGCACTAAGAAACTATTTTTGAGAATAAAACCCCTAAATAGAAACCTCATGGGGGCTTGTAAATCGATAAACTAGTAAAGTCCTCTTAATATCTCAATACAAACTACCCTCCTTTTGTTCTCAGTGCCCTCTTCCCTCTTTGTCCTCTAACTACAAAATGATTGATACACAATTATTCAAAATGTGACTCCACATAACCTCCCTGCGGTTTGCCAAATATTCCCAACTATTCTCAAGTTTTGGGCTCAACTTTATGACTTGTCCTTTATATTTTGGCCTTCGAGTTTGAATCAGACAAGGTTTAGGATGTGTTACAGATATAAAGTTACAGCTCAAAGGAAAAATTAAAAATGTTTAAAACAAAAACAATATCCTATTCCAACGTCTTCATTTGATTTAGCCATCAGTAATTCAGAAGTTGGTGTTTTGTTATTAAATCATCATCATTTTCTTGCCCTGATCCCAACTCATTTGGGGTCGGCGCAACATGTCTTCTTCCTCCATAATTCTCTATTACTCGTCGTCTCATCAGACACCTTCTTTCTTGACGTATCATCCTTTAGACAGTCCATCCATACTTTCTTTGGTCTTCCTCTACTCTTATACCCATCCACATTCATACTCGAAACTTTACTCATGACATTTTCCTCATTTCTCCGCATCACATACATAACACGACAACAGATTACCACACAACTTTTCAGTCACCGGCGCCACTCGTGTTTTGTTATTGAATATTGTGCAAAAAAGTGAATTGCTCTCTGCCGTGTGACCGTAGTTATGATCTGTATAAACATACGTGTAAATGTAAATGTTTAGTGTTCCTTAGCAAATTGTATCCTAATCACAAAACTTGCCTTACTTTGTCAGCCACAATACTTATGCGGGGTGCACACCAAGAGCTAAGCTAAGTTAGTATAGCTTAGCTCGCATAGCTGACGCAGTTTTTCAAGCTGTGCTTCGGCATACCCAACTAACTTAGCTGCGCATATTTTAGTTAGCTCACATAGCTTAGCTTGCATAGTTTGCAGTCTGCACACAAGTATGAAAAACTGCGTCAGCTCTGCGAGCTAAGCTAAACTAACTTAGCTTAGCTCTTGGTCTGCAACCCGCATTAGGCAGGCATTCTATTGCGATGATGTTGTTTTACTTGACTCAATGATCGTATGTTATGATTGTGGTTATAATGCTCTTGCCTGGAAACCACAAAGTACTCTACAGCTAATTCATACTTCAAGCCATGCCCTTAAACTTAGTCCTGAACTTTGGGAGTCAGATGGCAACGTTGATGGTCTTAAAGTTAGGGTGATCGAACGTTCTGTGGTGTATGGACTCGGGCCACATATTATGGCCTTGTTAGCTGATTGCTTGTATTAAAGTGCCCTTCGTTGGAGGATAGGTATTCAGTATAGAGTTAAGCTTTGGGCCTTTATTCTGCAGTGGAACTATACTCTAACTGGAGCCAGTTACTGGTTACGATAGAACAAAGGTTGTACTCAGTGAGGACAGTAACCATCATAATATGATCTTTTTTATATTAAATGGGCTCTTGACCTCAATCTAGTCCTGAAGACAGGGATTTATGCCCCGTTGATGGCAATTGGCTGGCCCCCTATTAAATGGGACTTAAACATAACCGACGAAATGTGGGTGTTCTAGTGGGTACACCTATGCCTAACCCTTACATTACAGGCTTGATGTTATGTTATGTTTTTTCGTACGAAAAATATTCAAGAATATTGATCAGTTAACCTATTTTGAGGTATTAGAAATGAATTTCCATCCGCTTCTAGTTAATTTTAAACAAATGTCTAGACATAACCTTTTGTGGAGTTGTTTACTTAGGTATTTTCCGATAAATTCAGTTATCGCCTTATTGTATAGAACACCGATGTTTCAAGTTTCTTGAACTCGATCTTTTGTTAAAGGTCAAATACATACAATACACGAGTGTTGGCTTTCAATATATCGCTGTTATTTATTTTTTGAGGCTAAAACATTAGTATTTTTTGTTACTAAACCATAATATGTCGTATTTTTCACGACTTCACAGATAAAGGTGGCTGGGAATTGGTTTTAATATTGTGTAAGAAAGAAAATAGTAGAGGAAACTATTTATTGCCTCGACGCCTCTCATAAATAATTATGATAAAATAAAACATACATGCCTTGTAAAAAACGAAAATGTGAAAATGTTTAATCATAATATAGAAAAAAATATCGGTATCAATATGATAATAGGTAGCTACTTAACAATTTGTTACAAAAAGTGCGTAAAAGAAGAAATCGACCTAACCGAACTTTGTTTTCGATATCTATACAATATATAAATAGAAGCATTATTTGAGTTTTTGTAAGTGTGAGTACCATGTAGACTTTCTATTATGGTTAGTAGGGCTTATCCTAATCTTTATGGTTTTAACTGTAGTTTTGTTTTATTTTCCTATCTCTACACTGTGCTCACATATAGAAGCAACAATATTGTACCCAGGACTATGTAATATATAACTTGATTTGAAAAGAGTGTCCATAGAGTATCTTGCCCATTCTTCTCCATGAGATCTACTATTTTCGAATGGGCAACTACAGTCCATTCACAGTTATTATGGCTGTGGCGGGACTGTAGGTAGCTTATTTTTGACTATGCAAAAGTGCCTGTCACGGGTCTATTTGAAATAAATGCTTTGAGTTTGAGTTTGAGTTTTGAGATACAAATAAAAACAATTGAAGGTCGCGGTCAACCGTATCAACAACATCAGGACGGAAGGGATACCGACACAAAAATGGTTACCACGTAGTCAGTACATCATTCTGAACCGGGCCACATAGATTATTTTTATCGCTTCTTTAAAGAAAATTGGTGTTTCCTACAAAAGTGCTATACCTACACGTCAAAATGTATGGAACAGCTGATTTTTTTTTAAGAACCGATGAAAAATTTCTATGTGGGGGGGGGGGCTCAGAATGATATACTGCATACGTGCTAACCTTTTTAGCGTCGAAGTCCCTTTCACCCTGTGTGATAAAATAAAACATACATGCTACGTACAACACGTGGAAATGTTCAATTCTACAAAAAACATATCAATGTCAATATATTAGGTAGATACTTAAGTATTTATTACAAAAAAGTGCGTAAAAGTTTTGAAAGCACAGACCTCAAAATCTTAATAATAACTTATGCACAGAAAAGTTGAAAAAATCCTGACTATACATAGCCGGCTACAGCACTTTTCCGGACGAATTCTTTTACTTGGAGCTTGAACTAACTAATGACATTCCTACGATAAATCGAAGAACTCCCAAAGAGTAATTATTTCCGTTGCGATTGTAAGAATAGTGGATATAATGGTCTTGTATTACGATCCAGTGATTCAGTACTTTTTTGAAGAACTCTTAAGGTGTGATCCCGAAGTTGACGGCAGACTGCAGACGGCAGTTACCACCAGCAGTCAGTCATCACCGTATTTATTAACACGGTGATAGTGTCGCTGCAGCTTTGATGCTGAACGCAGTGTTAGATCGACGACGACACCGGCATTTACCTTCTTTAGTTTCAAATTGTGAGTACTAATATAAACCATCTCTGGTTTAATGGTACAAAACAAACAAAAAAATAAAATAAAAAACGGATAACGGATCAACGAAAAAAAAACAAACGTGTTTTAGCACTTTGTTAGTAACAGCCAATGACACTAGACAACACTATTATGCCCATTGCAGCACCCCTAATGACCGCAGCAGTAGGTAGGACTGTCGTCATCTACAGAAGCGTTGTCGTAGAAATAAATATAATACCGTACAGTTATGCAGTGTCGCTGCGGGCATTTTATCTGTTGTTGCGGTTGTGCGGCACTGCCGCTGCTATTTGTAGTCATCCATCGTCTTCGGAACTGTACTCCTACCTTTATACTCTTTTAGGAGACTAGATTGATCGATGGGTCCTACATGAAGGATTGGTTTAAACCCGTGAGCCAGTGATGTATCGTCACCTATGCTTTTAAGATTATTTTAAAAGGTTTTTACTGAAATTAAATGGGTTACCTTACAGTTTTCCTTTTTCCTTATAAAGGGTGAAATAAAATACAGATTTAAATTGATTTAGCTGCAGATACTGTATCTTTGATAGTTACACTATTAAAAATGACACTATTTTTTTAATGATGTATTAAGTGCGAGTTATTAAGGTCAGCGCGTGACGGGGACGGCACCAAGGCATTTTATCTTTACCCAACGTAAAGTCATACGTAGCTAGTGGTAACAAGACATAAATTTCAATGTTTAGAGATCAGCCCCCCAAACATTAAAGGGAATTTCCCTTCGCGGCATTGAAAATTGGAATCAGTATCTTATTACGACTGGTTACGTATGAATTTACTTAGGTAAATATGAAAAGCCCTGCCGTGCCGTCTTCAGTTTGTGTTGGCCTTAACTTATTGACTACTACCGGCACGTAGATAGATATATAGACAGATAGATAAATCATTTGTTTAGTGCACACAAAAGACATAGCACAACACACAGAAGCACAATTAAATAATACAAATTACACGACTACATAACTATATAAAACAAGGAGCCAAAATAAAAAAGAAAAGCATATTTACGAAAGAAGTATAGTAACACCATGACATACTTCAAACGTAAGTAGCTTTCTTAGCAATTGCTACGCCATATCGTACCCACTTACCACGGTTATCAGATGATCGTTTATAAACCTTATATCGTGAAATTGTAGGTAAATAACATGAAAATGAATTAACAATACAAGTTAAATTACAATGCAAAAGTTAATAAAGCCGTTTACAAAATACAATGCTCGAATAAACTTTTTTAAACAATACACTCGAATATAAACACACGGATTGCCGCCAAATATCAACAGCTGTCAAAATATCATAGACTACGTTCAGAAATACTTTCGGCTCTTTTTTTTCCAGCCAGAGAGAGTTTCCACGTAAATTTTTTCGCGCGTAAAATATTGTATCCTGTGAGCGAAAATAAAAATACAAAAATAAACACGATTGTTAGGTGATTGATGGACTATTCACCGTGATAGCGTTTTATCATTTTTTCCCACCAAAACCCGTGATTTTACGCGTAACAATCGCTATTGTTTGGTTGTTTCTGCACAATTTGCGCGGGATCGTAATTTCGGGTTGAAAAGATCAATTTTGATGTTGATCATCGTACTTTCTTTCAACTTACACAGTTTTCTTTGGTAAATTATATCGTTTATTGTAAGTCAGGAAACATTGTCAATAGATATTTAAACTTTGGTAATATTACGAAGTCTTTAAGCGTATTTTAGAGAACTTTAGAGTTTCGAATAACTAAAACGCTCGGGTTAAAACTTTGTATAAATTCTGACGTTGTTGGACAAGTTATATAATAGTATTGTATTTTCAGAGTGATTTATTGCTGAACAATGTAAAGAATATTCTCTTTTGGTTATTTTATCGTTGATGTGAAGGGAAGTTTTAGACCAAGGCCGTCTAAGACAGGCTTTAATTTCATCCTTTAGATCTAAATCCTACTTTATTTTCTTGAAAGAGAACTTTGTTTCTGATATTTCAAAAGTGGGCTTGGATTCTGTTAAATTAATTTGAATAGATAAAGGTGTATGGATTTCTTTCTTTTCTGAACTTTTAATGGTTTCAATTTACAAAAGGTATTATTTGAATTGGCTTACCGGTTTTTTTATTCATAAAAATTGCTTTAAATTTATCAGATTAAAAGGGGCATAGGTGGACTAAGAGACATATCTTTCTTTCTTACTATTCTTTTCTACGAGTATAACACCTGGCTCCACTCTAGGAATTTCTCCTGTATCGTGAGTGCGTTTTACAAACATTTAAACTCACATACACAAAGAGCCAGACCCGGAACAACTATCTGTATACAAATATGTGTTCCGTGCGTAGATCGAACCCGCGAGATGCAATGCAGCTGTCAATCGCTCAGCCACTGCGCCCACCGTGCCGTCAAACACCCTAGGCACGAAACCCCGGTAAAAACCCTCCCAGTTTATTTATTAAAGCAAGAGCAGCGGGCGCCCAGTGGTGGCGGCCCTGACTTACAAAAGGAAGTTGTGGGTTCGAACCCAGGCGTTGCATTACTTTGTGTAATTTATTTTCATCACCACTGCTCTCAAAACGATGAGGGAAAACCGGTATGCCCTAGAACCAAAAATTCAAGGCATGTGACGTCTACCAACCCGCACTGGGCCCTCGTTGTGGATTATAGCCCATAGCCTCTCATAGAGAGGAGGCTATGATTGTGTCCCAGCAGTGGGAACATTATAGAGTGATTATAAGATCACAAATCCATTTAAATCAAATCTTCATAGCATATACAGAAAAAAATCCTTTACCGATACGGAAATAGAACAATTCTATTTCCCCACTAACAAAACAGAAAAACCCGTAACAATACAAGATATTGCACTAATGTCACGCCATCTCACGACCGAGTTCACTCAATTTGTCACTAAAGCGACGCCATTGTGATGACGTCACACAGTTGACACTTCCCGCGTTTTTGTAATGGCCGCCATTGTTTTATGGTGTTCCATTTGAATATTTATTTTTATTTCTGTTTTTTTTTTTGTTCTGACATAGACTCGTGAATTTGTTTATTTTTTTCTTTCATGGCGACTGACGAATGTCGTTGCTTATATTTTTTTGACGGGAAAATTATGATGTCGATATTTTTATTTTTTCGGCTTGTTTACCGACAAATAGAGAAATACGCACTGGTTTATTCGCCACGAAATATTCGGGAAAAAGTCTTTTCGTAGTTGCTTTACTTTGTGTTTAGAATCAGTGTCAAAATCGCAATCGCCAAAATAAAAACAAATAGACTGACGACTGACACACAAAAATTAACAAAAAATGTTTTTTGTTACAAGTACCGTATATAAGTTCATTACTTACCATATCGTCTTCTCTTATCTTATCATATCGCAGTAAAAAGCTGTTATTTTGAAATTCCAAACAGACACTTCAATTTTATTTATTGGATGTATAGAGGATAGATAGGAAGTCATTTTGTCTAGAACCACAAAGTAACTGACTTACAAACACATTTTGTCCTTGTCCAATCTGTCCCACTCTTGGGTGAAAGCCTCCCTCCACTCCTTCCACTTCTCGCAAACCCGTGCGCCCTCCTTCCAGTTCGGATGCAACTTGTCCAGTTCGTCCCGCCATCTCCTTCGTGGTCTGCCGCGACCCCGCCTCACTGTGTCAGGGTACAAGTTTCCTGTTATTCTGGCCCACAGTTTGTCCGGCATGCGGCAGACATGACCCGCCTAGTCGCATTTTAGTTGGGTTGCCTTTTGAGCCACGTCAGCTATATTTGTATTGGAGCGCAGTATTGTGTTTCGAACACGATCCGTTAATTTAACACCTAGTATACTGCGCTCCATTGCTCGTTGGCAAACACGATGCACAATTCAAAGACTGTCAGTTCACTTTTGATACTTGATCATCTCTTACGAAAACACAGCATCTTAGTCTGTTTACCGACACCATTGCCAAAAACTACTGGACATAACATCATATTTTACTTACCAACAAAACAACTACAGCCACTAAACTTATACTCAAGTGCTGCTGAACTTTGAACCTCCTCAATACACGTAAACCCACCATTTTTCGCTTGGCGCCCTTCCAAGCTGGGGCATGCCATAAATATGGCGCTTCTAGTTGGATTGGCGATCATTGGGAGTTAGGAACGTTCTGGCGTGTTCTCTGTGGTTCTGGCAAAGAATAGACCGTTCGATAGGTTCAACTTGTTTATTTGTGGGAGCTTTGTGGGCCTATTTTAGGATTGCTAGATTGATCTGACGGATGACAGCAAATACCATTCCTATTTCCTGAACCTTTGGTTAATTCCAGTTACTCAATTTTAGTTACCACAATACGCTCAAAAACTGGAATAGCTGATGTGGAAGACTGCTGGGTTGAAGGGGCATTGGGCGGGTCATGTCTGTAGAATGCATCAGGACCGATGGGCTAGAGTCGTCACGCAGAGGGTTCGAGAAGCCGGGCATCGTCGCCGAGAGACACCTAGAATACGCTGGCGTGACGGCTTAGAGGTGTTTGTGAAAGATTGGCCGGAGAAAACCGCAAGGACAGAAGAGGGCAGGCTATGAGGGAGACCTTGTCCCAACAGTGGGACAACATAGGCTAAGCAAATAAGAATTTTGTCTGCCGAGCCTTTTGCCAACTATGTTGGGGTCGGCTTCCAGTCTATCCAGATGCAGCTGAATGGCAGTTTTGTGCATTAAGCGACTGTTTCAGATATCAAACGAATTTTTGGGTAACACGCGACACGTTGGTAAAACTGGTTGACAGAATTTCGTATTTTGACTAACCGTAATGACTGTCAAAGATCTTCAAAATAGTTTGCGCAGTGGCTGGACGATTGGCTGCTGCGCTGCGTGTCGTGGGGTCGATTCTCGCACGGAACAAATATTTGTTTGACCTACAGTTAATTGTTCCGGGTCTGGTTGTTTGTGTATGTGAGTTTTAATGTTCGTAAACGCACCCAGAAATTCCTAGTGACTGACGCAATTTTTTTTATAAAATAAACGGGCTGATGAATTATGTTTAAGTAAGACAATGTTTGCCTAAGCCCTGAACCTCTAAAAACCCCCACATTTTTCTGGCAATCATCCAAAATGAAATGAAGAAGAAGAATAAAATACATAAATGAAGCGATAAATAAACAATTCTTAGCCTGATCATTCCAAGTTAAAGGTTATTCGTCTTAAGTAATATTCTTTTTATTTTCTTTTTTATTCTGATGCGATGATCATTCTTCTTTATAAGTGCTACTTAGCTTTTTATTTGGGCGTAAGGTGTCGCCATCGAGTAAGCGTTTATTTCGTAAATATATTTTTTGGAATGGCTCTTTTTTTACTGAAAAGATAAATTGTGGAAGTTGACATCTGCAAGTGACTTGCACAGTAAGTTGATTTGGTGCAATTTTAAAAATAAAACTTGTCTAAAAACTGGTACGGACATAAATAATGATATATAAACTATAGATACGTTGCCCGCGCTCTGTAGTGGCAACATGAATGCAAGGTAATTACCGGACTTCTATTTAGTTGCGTACCAACCAGTGCAGCGGCTGAACGTGACATTAAAATAACTTTTGTTCACACAAGTTATTTAATAAATTACTGAAATAACAAAAAAAAAATACCGCCCTGTGTTTTTAGGAAATGTAAAAATTATACTGCAACTGTAAAAGATAAAAAAGTATCAAGAAAAATATATTTTATTTTATTTTTTTCGATGACTTCTATTGGCGGCTGGCACGTTAGGTAAGTCACGTGCCATACGCGCTCGCCAATGAGCAATGCAGCACAGAATGACAACGTAATTAAAGAAATATATTTATCTCTCTCTAACAACAGGAATTCCGTAGATTACATTTAATTTTCTTTCCCTTTCTTCGTGCGTCTAGGTAGCTATCTAGCTACCGATAGTATTTACGCTGTTTTCGAGTGCCGTTATATGTTCATAAATGACGCTTCAATTTATATTACGTCAGATATATAGACTATTGAAGAATCGGTCAGTGTCTGCTATCCATAGCCGGTCTGTAGTTTGTCTGTACCAGTTTTTCTGATCCTTTACTGAAGTATCGTTTGACCAATCCTTAAATCACATCCCGAACTCTAGGAAAACGCATGCAACTACATAGTTTAGTCTATAAAGTTCACTTCGAACCTCACTCGCGTGACCACAAACAATTTAACAACGAACTCATTTGTTCGAAAGTAAATCATTGCGGTTCCACTACGAGACACCGTTTGAATTCG
Organism: Noctua pronuba; assembly: GCA_905220335.1. Lineage (NCBI taxonomy): Eukaryota > Metazoa > Arthropoda > Insecta > Lepidoptera > Noctuidae > Noctua > Noctua pronuba. Next base: position 1,930,136 of record LR999913.1, read on the forward strand.
GAAGTGATTTTCAGAGGCAGAAACAATAGAGTATCTAGCGAACAAAAAGGATTTATACTAGAAAATATTTGGATCGAGCTAATGTAGAAACGCTATCGTCTTTTGCTAAGCCGAGAGGGCTTATACAAGTGACAATCACTTTCAAAGTGTTTCGTCTTTAACACGCTTTTATTATTTTTATCTGTAACTATTAAAAAATCTTACAAGTCGACCTACTTCCCGGTTTCCGATTGAGCTGAAATTTTACGTACATGTTTAGTTTGGATGACGTTACATGGTTAGCTAAATGACGTCATACTAAATAAAATATGGCGGACGTTCAAAGATGGCCGACTAGTTTTTTTTATGCATTCCCACGAAATGGGTATCAAATTAAAGGGTTTGTTGAGAAAAATACGATAAATAAAATGACGTCACTCTAAATTCAATATGGCAGACTCCCAAAAGATAGCACACTAGTTATTTTTATGCACTCCCATGATATGGGTATCAAAAGAGCGTTTTTCAGTATTTAAAACTATAATTTATTCTTCAATCACTTTCAACCGGATTGAAAAAGCTTTTCGGTAGATTAAGTCAAACTAATACATTTTTCAATTTTCCATATCTTTTTATTTTTTTTTCACACTAGCTATTTCTCCTGTACCGTGGGTGTGTTTATAAACATTTAAACTTACATACACAAACAGCCAGACCCGGAACAACTAGAACAAATACCTGTAGGTATTGTTCCTGTTTGTATGTTCATTTAGGAATTAACTCTGGCACGTTATAAAGAAAAAGGAAATATATATAACAAGGTTCAAATTAGTATAAGAAAAGAAGAAGCAGTTGGGGCGGGCGTCACAAGTGTGACATGTATTTATGTTTTTTTTTTCCAATAATTATTTCAATCAACGATTTAAACGCCTTTTATTTAAAGTTGGGTACCAGCCAGTGATATTATAAAGAAAGATACGCTATGTTCATACTGAGCGGCGTCAAATATCGTTGCGTTGTTACGACTGCGATAGATAATACGGAACGTATGATACAGAAAGAGATAGCTATTGCTCTTGAAGTACTTAAATTACGACAATTGTCTGAATTTGTCTGCAACAAATTGTGCGCGCTAGTGCGATATCTACCTCTTTTTATTTATAATATCATTGGTACCAGCTCGTAAACTGGTATCTTACAGTATCATCGTAATCGCTGGTTGAATGTTATATTGTCTTATCCAGTATGCCCCAATGCTTCACTTATACATTTCGATTTATGCTCGTTCATAGATTAACACAGCATTATGACCCCATCCTTAATCACAATATAAACTGCAAAGCCATAAATAAAATTTGCCGGAAAAAATAAAGAAAGAACTTATTGAGCTCAATATTTTACACAACCATTTTGTAGGGTTGTCAGCAGCAAAAAGGTTTTCTATAAAGATACCAGCTTTATTAGAGCCATCCTTGAATTTATTATACACTTGCGATTAGAGATGGGTCGAGGGCAAAAACAAATATGGACAAAATGGGCATAAACTTGGCATATTGGGCATAAATGAGTTTACGCCCAAATAAATGCCCGATCATTGGGCATAAAAATGAATAACTTTGTTTTGTAAAAAATAAAGCAGGAACTTAACTTAAAATGAAACTTAATGTCAGTAGGTATTTTGTAAATAAAAATAAAAAGGTAAAGCATACTCTTCGTTCTCGTCCTCGACAGCCGGTGGAACTTCTTTGAGCACTTCCGACGTTTGGCTCCCAAACTGGAACGGGCCGGGGCTGCCTTCAAGCGGCTCTTGCCCAACCTGAGGGGTCCAAACGCCTTCTGCCGTAGGCTCTACGCGGGGGTCGTGCGGTCCATGGCCCTTTACGGGGCCCCGGTGTGGGCGCGTTCAATTAAGCGGCGTGCCGCCCACTACCTGAACGCGCCCCAAAAGGTCGTAGCCGTAAGGCTGATCCGGGGGTACCGCACGATCGCCCGCGAGGCGGCGAGCCTCCTAGCCGGATTGCAGCCATGGGATCTGGAGGCGATAGTCCTCGCGCGCCTGCATGAATGGCGCGCGGGGGCACTACGTCGGGGGGAAACTCCGCTGCCGCGGCAAATCCATGGTCAGCGGACAGACCTCCGACGCGATCTCATGGCAACATGGAGACAGCGACTGTTGCAACTCAGTGCAGGGCACGCCACAATAGTGGCGATAAGTCCCCTCTTTGCGGAGTGGCTAGAGAGGCGCCACGGCGCCCTCACCTTCCGCCTGACGCAGGTCCTCACTGGACACGGTTGTTTCGGGAGGTTCCTGCACCGAATCGGGCGGGAGGAAACGCCCGGGTGCTATCATTGTGAGTATCGTCCGGAGGACACGGTGGCGCACACCGTGGAGGTCTGCCCCGCTTGGGCGGAGCTCCGCCGTGTCCTCGTAGCGGCGATCGGCGGCGGCGACCTCTCGCGCCCGGCCCTGGTTCAGGCCATGGTCCGGAGCGAGAGGGAATGGGAAGCCGTCACCTCCTTCTGTGAAGCAGTAATGCTAGCGAAGGAGGTGGCGGGACGTGAGAGGGAGAGAATCTCACGTCCCAGCCGCCGCGGGCGACGCACCGGGCGTCGGGGGCCACGTGGTGGCTCCCGGCCACCGTAGGCGCGGGCCTGTGGACGGTGAGTAATGGGTTAGCTCACCGTCCGTCCGTCTTATGACGACAGGCCGTGTCGACGGCGCGTTCGTGTTCCACGCGCGCCTCAAAGAGATGTCAGCAATCAGGAAGGGGCCCGCAAGGGCCGATGCCTGCCGGGGCTGCGGTACTGTTCGAAAGAGATACCGTGGCCCTGGAACACAAAGGGCAATGAAGGAACATGGATGGGTTTTAGTCAGTAAGAGTCTGACACTCCCTCCCACTCCACCCAGAGCGGGAGAAGTCATTTGATGATTTCCCATCCGTAAAAAAAAAACAAAAAAAAATGCATACTCTTAACCTTATTATATCGATTTCTGGTTTGTTGCAATATATTAGCTATAATCCAATATGTTTTTGGAAATTTACCTTTTCCGCACACTCAAATATAGCTATTTGAATGAAAAATTTAATAAAAGTTCTGTTAAAGTTTTTGCCCAGGCAAAAGGCATTTATTGGGCGTTTATGGGCATTTATCCGGCGCTTATTCAATGCGCCCAATATGCCAGGGCATTAACCCATCTCTACTTGCGATCACTAGACGAGATAGGGTAAATCGGAGGGTATTTGTGCGTTTACCCTTGGTGTAAGAATAGGGGAATATTGTAAAGATTGAGTGCTGATCGGGGTAAAGGAAAAATATTCTAACAATGGTTCGATTGAGCTGTGTGAAAGTTTGTGGTAAGATAAGGTTACAATGATATTCAAGTACAATTGTTTTTTTTTTGGACAACCCTCTCACTGGTCCCAAACCACTGCAACTCCTGTAAGACAGAATCAACAGTGGCGTTTCATCCCGAGTTGATTTCATCCGTTAGCCCCGGCTGTCATTTGTAGATCTTTGACAGTCGTAGTGTTATCGCTCATAATGGGCCTCATTAGAAGGCTTAAAGTCACCAAAAGAAATGAAGACATCCGATAAGTCGTCGTGTTATCAGTGGCCCGAAAGTCTGACAACCAGTCTTACCAAGGGGTATCGTATTACCCCGTACTAACTGGGTTGTGGAGGTCAGATAGGCAGTCGAATCTTGCAATATACCGGTATTTAGCTGCATCCAGTTAGACTGGATGCCGACCCTAACATGGTTGGGGAAAGGCTAGGCAGATGATGACATTACATTAACATGGAGCGACTGCATATCCGAGGGCCTTATCCTATTATAATTCTGCTAAAGAGGCCTGTTTAGGCCCCCAGATCTCCAAATCCAATAATACGTTAATTGTTAAAATAGGTTGTCTAATATTCGGGTTTCTACCGACCCGTAACGACGATCGAAGACCTAGGAAGGGCAGCCAGCACCAACTGCTTTCCTAACCACGTAAGCTAGGTATGTTAATGGTCACCCAGCTACGGACCATCCTTAGCAAGCGTAGCTTAACCTGATGCAGCACGCAATGCCTACTATTAATTCCTGAAAACCTATTTTAATAAAAATATCGCAAAACAACCATCAACACACGTATCAGAAATCAGTTTGCACCTCATAAAGTTGGTTAACAAAAGCATAAATGAGTTAACAGTCCCACATACCAGTTTATTGGTCATAAGAGGGTAGAATGGTGTTTTTATGCCCCGCCATAATATTGTTTGACTAGCAGCACCCCGCGGGATCGGTCGTCAAACTTCTGGATGACCAAATTTCTGTATTGTAGGTGAATCTAGCTATTATATTGCACCTGACTTCGTCGTTGTGAGTTTTTATAGCGGAGTGGATTTCGAGCTTATAGTTATTCGAGATTTTGATGCATCGAAGTAGTGACACCTATGTGTCACCTACCATTTACTTATGACATTAAATATATTCAAGACATTATTAGATTTGACCGTATAATAATTTGACATGATAATATTTACAATAATTTATGTAATAACTATTTACGTTCTATTTTATTTTTAGTGAAATTTACTGTTTGATATTCATAATTTATTATTTTTAGCTGTAATAAATTAATGCACTCAATAACTCAAACACAATACGAATTGTTATACGAACAAAGAAAGAAAATAAATAAGTGAATTGTCGCGCTCATAATTTATCGATTTCAAGTACTATTGAGTTAACGTTTTCGTGCGAGTGTTATTCGATCTCACGTCATTCGATTTCAAGTAGGGAAACTGTTTATTTTGAGCTCCAAAGGCTTCTGACTTCCAGCCAAGATCTACGAATGATAGCCCGATCCACGGACCGACTTCCGCAAGCATTGGTCCTTTAAGGTAGACCATAATATATGTTGATCATTAAAAAAAAGTAGTCTATCTACCTACATCTTTCAATAACCCTCCTTTTGGGATTCGCCGCAGTCGTTCTTCTTATCGTGTCGATGGCAATCTAAATTGTGTCGGCCCAGAACTGAGCTACTAGTTTAAAAGTTTAAAAGTAAGTTTTTAAAGATTAGCAGTCGTTTAAAAACAAATACATAAGGATAAAACAATTTCTTATCAGTTTTATACATAGAGCGGCCGATTTGATTATAAATATATAAACATAACATCACACCTGTAATCCCGAAGGGTTGGACAGAGGTGTACCTGATGGTGTAATCCACATTTCGCCAGTTATGTTGAAATCCCATGTAATAAGGGACGAGCCCATTGCAATCAACCGGGCACAAATCCGGACTAGAAAGAAAAAATCCTGATTTTAAAACTCAATAACACTTACCCGACCCGGGAATCCAACCCAGGACCTCACTCAGCAGTCGCACTTGCGACCATTCGACCAACGAGGCAGTCAACAATAATAAAATATACAGCCTTGAGGTGGAACTGAGTTTTCCATTTCCTTTGAATTATTTCATTATACAGGGTGTAAACAGACCCTTCACGAAGCCGTCAACCAAGCATTCTGTACATCAAACTAAGTAACTCTACGCAAAAATTTTTACTGGGAAACGCCTTTTTTTTGGGGTGAAAAATCACGTTTTACGGTAAGACTCAATGTAACACACACAAAACATTGTGCTGATGGATGTATTGAATAGTACGGGGGCCGTGGAGGTGTTTAAAGATAAAAATCTTACTTTAAAAACATGTATTTTAAAAAAAACTTGTGAAAAAGTTCGAACTTTGACCCCCAATATCTCCGTAACTAGAAGGTTCCCAGGTATTATGGTCTAGAACAAAAAAATGATCGCAATGACGGGGCGAACAAGGGGCCTTTCCGCTTCGTTAAGGGTCTTTTTACACCCTTTAATATTTTGCAATATTTTCTTATTTGGATTTAAGTAAATAGAACGGTGAATATTTATGTAAGAATAAGTTTGTAAGTGTAAGGTTTCGTTTTTAACCGCCACTGGGGTCAATGGGGTCTTGGGTTCGGCTGGATCTAAATTGTCTATCTGCAATTTCTCAGTAGCAGCTAGGAGCATTAATTAATGCAATTAATGACCGGTTGATGGCATTAGGATAGGAACTCGTGGCTAAATAATCACAGCAGCACACAGCCGCTCGGATCAATCTTCAGGTTAAGCCGCGCTTGCCTAGGTTGGTTTGTGGATGAGTGACCACCCAATACATACCGAGTTTTCTCCGTGCCTCGGAAAGCACGTTAAGCCGTTGGTCCCGGCTGACATTTGTAGATCTTTGTCAGTCGATACAGGTAGTCAGTGGCCCGGACGTCTGATAACCAGTCTTACCAAGGGGTATCGTATTACCCGGTACTAACTGGCTTGTGGAGGTCAGATAGGCAGTCGCTCCATGTAAAATACTGGTATTTAGCTGCATCCAGTTAGACTGGAAGCCGACTCTAACATAGTTGGGAAAAGGCTAGGCAGATGATGAAAATACAAGGTGTACCCTTCACGAAGTCGTCAACACACATTCTGTACATAAAACTAAGTAATCCAATGCAAAAATGATTTTTGGGAAACGACTTTTTTTTGGGGTGAAAAATCACGTTTTACAGTAAAACTGCAGTGTACTTAAAACATTGTGCTGATGGATGCATTGAATAATCGACCCATGGAGGTATTTAAAATAAGGTTATAACCTTAAAAACTAGGATTTAAAAAGAAACTTGTGAAAAAGTTGGATCATTAACTTCTAATATCTCCGTAACTAGAAGGTTCTCAGATATGGTCTAGAACAAAAAAAAATTCGCAATGACGGGGAGAACAAGTGCATTTACGCTTCGTTAAGGATATATTTACACCCTTTAGACCTGATGCCAAAAAAAAACAAAAACATCAACAAAACAAAAACAATTCCTCCGTTTCCCTTTCATCCTGTAAAGCTCTATAATAGTGCTATTACAGAGGAGGATAGCACTATTATAGGACCGTTATAGGACAGTTATATGACTGTTATGAGCTGTCTAATACCTTTTATGACTGTCAGGCCCCGTTAACATGGGCTGTGCAAATACTGATGCCTTTAATTGTTATTGCTTAAATGAAGTCTGTTTACAAAGTTATTTTATATGGTTTTAATGTAAAAGTGGTGTAAATAGACATAAAATTAAGTTTTAGCCTGTATCTGTAGGATTACGAGCAAAAATTGGCTTGTTCTTATACGAAAAAAAAATTTGGGATTTAAGAACCTCCTTCTTTTTGAAGTCGGTTAAAATAATGGTGATTCCCGCAGAGGACCATGAAGTAGTGGTGCCATAGATTTTGACAGGGAGGTCATTTTGGTCCATGTAAAATACTGGTATTCATCTGCATCCGGTTACACTGGAAGCCGATCCCAACATAGCTGGGATAAGGTTAGGCAGATGATGATGACTTTTGCCTAGGGTTTAGATAAAGTGACATTCTATCAGCTACGATAATGCAAGAGTATCTCTTATTATAATAAATACACTAAAAGAACAAAATTATGTTTATCTATAAAAATTGAATGCGTTTACAAGGGTTCTGTTAACCGTTGAGGAGTTCTCTCTTGAGGAGACGATCTTGCCTGCAGGATCAAGTCACGTCTGTAAAAATGTAGTGTCATTAGAATCAAAGGTGTGGTCAAAATTTCATCTCAATCGGTTAGAGGGAACTGGTTTAAAATTGAGTTGCAAGATCTCATACAATTTGAGTTTGTATGGGACAAACTAACTAACAAGATAAGTTAAATAGAAGCTTGTAATAATGTATTGCATTGACATGTGCTAATATGACCTCATTGCCTGCCTCATTGGTCGAGTGGTCGCAGGCGCAACTGCTGAGCATGAGGTCCCGGGTTCGATTCATGGGTCGGGCAAAGTGTTATTGGGTTTTCTGTTGGTTGGGAGTCTGGATTCCTGCCCGGTTGATGATAATAGGCTCGCCTCGTATTACCTGAGAAGTAAACATAACTGACGAAATGTAGGTGTACTATTAAACAAACCTTTGCCTAACTCTGCGAGATTACAATCGTGATATTATGTTGATATCAAACTCGATTCATGCAAAATACATGCAAATATCGATACGGAAACCAAAGCAATATCGTTGAAAGAGTATTTCTCTCACTTTTTAAACTTGAAGCATCACGCTACCATTCTGTGGGTAGTAAAAAATTCACTCGCTGGCGTTCAGCCAATATGCACTTGTTTTCTAGTGGCTCTGTTTGTACTGAGTTGTATGTAGTTGGAGAATTTAGTATTTTTGGAGAAGAACCGGGTTTCAGGAAGGTTGAGTTATTTTGGTTAATCGTTTGTTTGTCAAAGAGAGACAGGAGTTCGTGGCTTAATAATAACAGCCGCTCGGATCGATCTTTAGGTTAAGCCGTGTTTGCTTAGGTTGGTGTGAGGGTAGGTGACCACCCATTACATACCGAGTTTCCTCCGTGCCTCGGAAAACACGTTAACCCGTTGGTCCCGGCTGTCATTTGTTGATCTTTGACAGTCGTTACAGGTAGTCAGTGGCCCAAAAAGTCTAACAACCAAGGGGTAGGAAGAAAAGGCTAGGCAAATGATGATGGTTTGTTTGATGAAACTATATCTACAAATCATCATCATTTGCCTAGCCTTTTCCAAACTATGTTGGTGTCGGCTTTCAATCTAACCGGATCCAGCTGAATATCAATATTCTACATGAAGCGACTGCCTATCTGACCTCCACAACCAAGTTAGTACTAGTTTTTAAAGTACGAAACCCAGTACCAATTACCACTTGTAACGACTGTCAAACAGCTATAAGTGACAGCCCGGACTAACGGCTTAACCCCGATGGTCACCCATCCGCAGAACGACCTTAGTAAGCGTTGCTTAACCTGGAAGATCGACCCGTGCAGACGTTATTATTTAATGACGAGCTCCTGAGACGATGAAACTATACGCAAAAAAAATACAATTAATTTCAGAAGGTTTATGTGCATAGTAAATTTATAGTGAGCTCATAAATAAAATTAAATACTCGTATAATAAAGAAATCTCCGTGTTTTGCGAAGTCGTAAAAACCTTGCGAGGCAGCGACTGGTCGGTTAGTAAGACCTAAACTTATTACCTTTTTATAGCCGTACTCTATGAAAAATCAGCCAATTAGTGGCTGACGTATCGCTATATTTCTGAACAGGTAAAACGGGGATCGAAGGACAATATCGTAGAAAAATCTTCTTGATTTTATTGAATGATACTGAAACTATACACCGTGACTTTTTAGTTGTCTTACAAAGGTTGCCCACTCAATGTACCCGACACGACATAAAATTGCTCTAGGCGCGATTTTTTTTTTACCTACCATAAAAGATGCAAAGAAAAATAAATATAAAATTATGAAACATCCTGTTCATGATGTTTACGTGTCAAACGGGAGAACATACCTAACCAGCGCTCGAGTCCAGTAAATTATCGCTCGCAAAAGGGTGTTTTAACTACGTCATGCGTCATAAAACTGAATAATATTGTTTTTTTTTTAATTATTAAAATCTCATAAATACCTATTTTTTTATTCAAACTGCAGCAGTAACTTCGTTTTTCATTAAGATACTATGAAAAACAAATTTAATTTTACTGTTGAATGTAATACACTACTACACATTATGAATGAGCCTTCAAAATATTTTTTTATGAATGTTTAATAGACATTGGATACATGAAGTGGGCTGCCGTTGTAAGACGACTAAAAAGTCACGGTGTATTTCTGAACAGGTGACGCGGGGATCGAAGGACGATATGCTAGAAAAAACCTTTTTGATTTTACTGAATGAAAACTGAGACTAAATAATGGTATGCTAGACTTCAGAATTCATTGAAGAACTCGCTTGGTTGCACTCAACATATTTGGCACTAATGAAACAAAGGGACATTCCCTTTGCCAAAATGTCGTATAAATAGAAACATACTAACAAAGTTGTATCTTAATTATAACTCAAGCATTCTCTACTATTTACTCTTTCAACTACCTCTTGAAAATAAGGACTACTTTTCTTTGATATCTAGACAAAATATTTGATGGAAAATACCGTTTTTTTTGCGATGTTCTTTTGTAAAAACATATTTATGTCGTGTAGTTTTTTATTGGCAGACAACTTCACTTTTTCATTGACTAACTTTTTAGGGTTCCGTAGCTGAATGGCAAAAAGCGGAACCCTTATAGATTCGTCAAGTCTGTCTGTCTGTCTGTCCGTGTATGTCACAGCCACTTCAAAAATAAAAGATTAAGGGGGGCTCCCCCCATCCATTAACCTGAAACAAAAAAAAATCGTCAAACCTATACGTGCGATAGGTCTTTAAAAATTACATGAACTTTTTAAAACCATTTTTTCTCAAAGTCAATCGTTTGAAAGAAAGAAAATTCCAAAGTGGTAAAATGTGTCCCCCCCCCTCTTATTTCTAAAGTAAGAGGCGGAAAATTCTGAAAAAAATGTAGGATTGTAGAACGTAAAAAAAATTTCAACGAAAATTTGTTTTAATAAGATTTGATGTTTAGTTTTTGAGATACGGGACTTTTAATCAAACTGCAGCAGTAACTTTGTGTTTCATTAACATACTATGAAAAACATATTTAGTTTTGCTGTTGAATGAAATGCAATACAACATTGAATGAGCCTTCAAAATATTTTTATTATATTGTTTGGTGTTAATGCTAGTGGCCGGTTTTAAACTTAATCCATCAATTTTCATGTTATAAATACGAATTAACACGCCTTAACATATGTTATATGAATTAACAGGCCTTAGGCATGGATTTTGATGAAAATTGTACACGGATAGATCAAGACCTGGGTGAGGAAATAGTAGCATTTTTTGTCTCGGTTATACATAGTATTCACCGGTTGTACATGATTTCCCACCTCGAACCTGGAGGCAAATATTATAAAAAAGGAAAGATTTGTATATTTGTGTGTGTGTGTGTGTATGTTTGTAATGACTAAACTCAAAAAGTACTGTACCGATTTCAAATTTTTTTTCACCATTAGAAACACAAACACATTCACCCTGAGTAACATAGGCTATGTTTAAAAAAAAAAATGACCACCCGTGCGAAGCCGGGACGGGCCGCTAGTTTTAAATAAATGCTGAATACATACGCGGTGTTGTATGTTTGTGGTCCAGAAAATGCCTTCTTTTTTAATTTTAATCCACTGTTCGCCGCTGTAGAAATAATCTGGACAAATGGGGTATCATCGACCCGTCCCAAATACAATGTCAGTGTGGAGCCCCTCTGCAGGATATGCCCCACCTCCTTTCTTGCCCATCCTGCACAGCCACCTGCACCTTCCAGGATTTAAACGAAGCAAACGACAGAGCTGTGCAGGTGGCAATATACTGGTCGGGTATTATTTGAGTCTATCGACACGCAAAGAAGAAGAAGGTTTTAATCCACTTTTACAACCCGAAAATGCGACATAATCTAAGTTAATACGAACAATGGTTTAATCATAATATCCTTTTATGAGGTGTCAAATACATTTAATTACTGCTATAATAATAACCGTAGCAACTAATTGATAGTTTAATTTTATTGGTAGTTAACTCCTTTACGAGGTAATATAAAGTAGCACTTGGGGAATATGGTCGGGGGTTCAATGTTAATTTATTTTCTTGAAGGGGAATAGGTGAAGGGCTCTTTGGGTATCGTTTATGGTAACATCGAATAGATATTTTTTCTTTCAGAATGCATTGTGTGTATCTGCTTAATTTGTGGTAGCAGAATGCTTATGCGGCCTGTCTCCACAGACAATGGTCCCCCTTCCATCTTGTGCTGCTGCAGATCTTATGACTGCATCAGCAAGCGGGGATCTTGAATTTTGGGCAAAATATATTTAACGAAAATTTACCATCGACACGCTAAGAAGAATATTACACATTATAGCCGTACACTCACACCGTTTTCTTACGTGGGTAGGCAGGAACCATAAAACGCTGCTACGATCCTTTATCATTCTATCAGCCCATGGTGTCCACTCTTTCCGCTTCTCGCGGCTGGCCACAGCCGTGGTCCTGTCTTTCTTAAAGCGGTTGAAGCCATCTAGCCACATTGATTTAAATGCTCATTATTTCGTAGTACATCATTATAAATAATCTCTAACGGCGTGAGAAGGCGGTGTACCTAATAGTACACCCAAATTTCGCTAGTTATGTTTTAAGTCCCATGAAATACGGGGCGAGCCTATTGGCATCAACCGGGCACAAATCCAGACTCCGTGGCTGCTACTGAGAAATTCCTGATCGACAAACCCAATAACACTTTCCCCGATTTAGGAATCGAACTCGATTATGTTTTAGTAAGGTGCAAAAAATGCTTCATGGTGTAAAAATAACAGTAGTTGAAACTTTTTGGGAATGTCCTAATTCCTAGTTTTACCACAACATGAACTGCAAAAATAATTGTATTTTAAGTTTTGTTTTCATTCTGCACAGTTTTATTGCACTGAAGAGCATTCTCTGGGGTTCTAAGATATTAATATTCTACAAAGTAGAATCCCATGTTTTGGGATACCCGCAGAGTTTAACTAAATAACGTGTGCTAAAGAGTGCTTTATTATGAGGCTTTTTTGAGGATGAACAGATAGTTGTTTTAGTTCTAAATCTTACTTCTTAGGCGGTTATGACTAGTTCCCGCTCGTCCGCGCGGTCGTGTAGTGAAGCGGATCTCACGTCTCATTGGCTTGTATGAAATACGTTGATGTAGTACACCGTACACCACCCGACCGCGCGGACGAGAGATGTCGTGTGAGAATAGGCTTACTACTATTATGAATACGAATGTTTGTGAGGATGGATGTATGGATGGAAGTTTGTTACTCTTTCACACAAAGACGAATGAATAGATTTGGATGAAGTTTGACGCTCAGATGGATTATAACCTTTTTGTTCGTCATGTGGAAATCCTCAATGAATGTCCTCCGCCGTGGTCATGAGGGGTCTGTCAGACTCCTACTGAATAAAACCACACGGTGTTCCTCCTCGTCACTTCTGGCTAGGGTGCGGGGACACAAGTGCATTCTCCACAATCACCCTAGCAGTGACGGTTTGGTTGCGACAAATCTCGTCTCAGGTAAAGGGGAAGAGTGAGCTGGTCCTCACGCTGTCATTCTATGTGAGAGGCGCTCGGAATCACCAGACAGATTATAACCTGGATTAACACATAGAGTGATGAGAATTAATAGACGTTGCGACGACATAACATGAAGCCCTTTCTGACCGCTCAAGCCGCTCCGTTTCGATAAGTCGATCACTATCTACCTGCTATTCATCATCATCTGCCTAGCCTTTTCCAAACTATGTTGGGGTCGGCTTCCAGTCTAACCGGATGCAGCTGAATACCAGTATTTTACATGGAGCGACTGCCTATCTGACCTCCACATCCCAGTTAGTACTGGGTATTACGATAACCCCTCGGTAAGACTGGTTGTCAGACTCTTGGGCCACTGACTACCTAACGACTGTCAAAGATCTACAAATGACACCCGGGAGGCCGGGACCAACGGTTTAACGTGCTTTCCGAGGCACGGAGGAAACTCGGTATGTAATACTATCTAACCACTATTAATTTAAATAACTTGCTTGACACCTAATTAATTCATCATCATCATCTGCACCTCCAGTTTCAGTACCTACTGCTTAAAAGATAAGACGTAGCCAAGACCACGGAAGATATGAGGGAAGTTAATATCATATTCCGGAGAGACTGTATGCACTTAGAAAGGAAACCAAAACTTAATGTTTGCACGGGTCCAAAGGGGACTGAAGTTTATGTGCAAACGGGCAGCAATTATTGTCTACACATCTATACTAATATTATGTAGAGGTATTTGTTTGTAAGTTTGTATGTAGGGGCGTAATCTCCGGAACTAATGATTTAATTCTTAAAATTCTTTCACTGGCAGAAAGCTACATTATTCGTGAGTGCTATAGGTTATAAATTATATTTATATCATGCATATTAGCCGAGCTATTACAATGTTTGCGGACGATGTCGCGGGCGAAGGGCTAGTGAATAATAAAGCAGACCCCTAAGACGACCCACTGACCCAGAAATCAGTACGCAAAACGGTGAGAATTAACTGCAATTAAATCAATTAGATGACAGGTATTGCACTAACTGGGTTGTGCGCTTGCCTAGGTTGGTCCGGGGATGGGTGACCACTCATTACTTACCGAGTTTCCTCCGTGCCTCGGAAAGCACTTTAAGCCGTTGGTCCCGGCTGTCATTTGTAGATCTTCGACAGTCGTTACAGGTAGTCAGTGGCCCGTAAGGCTGACAACCAGTCTTACCAACGGGTATCATATTACCCGGTACTAACTGGGCTGTGGAGGTCAGATAGGCAGTCGCTCCATGTAAAATACTGATATTCAGCTGCATCCAGATAGACTGGAAGACGACCTCGACATAGTTGGGAAAAGGCTATGCAACACTCACAACTTACATAAAATACTTGTTGACACATTAATTAGTGCAGCAGTCAGTTTTCGTCTCTATTTATTTAATGCACAATGTACACAACCAATTTTAGAAGCTAGGCTTAAAAGTTAAAACTAGTGAGCTCATGACCTTGTTAGGGCGCAGCAAGATAACTTAAAACTGAAATTATTGCAGTGTCAGTGTTATTTATAATCTAATATCACATAACTTTATCCATAACTTTCACATTCAAAATATTATATTAATTAAACAAATATCTAGCTTTATACATAAAAAAGAACCTATATTAAAATTAACACATAAATATTTTGAACTCTATTTGAACATTTTATCTTCCATAAATTCTTGGATACTATAATAACTCTTCCCCATAGCCAAACACCAAATCAGAACTCCCAAAAGATCTTTGTATACCTACCCTCCAACGGTACCAATAACCCACAGAGATTGGATCGCGCCACGCAAGCCTTACGACCTGTAATTTATTATAACCGACTCCAGGGGTCAATTAAAGGACCTGATTAGGGGATTTTTACCCCTGAGGCCTTGGGAGTGTGGGGATCTTTAATCAGTACAATGCTTTGATATTAACAGGATAATCTGCAGATAGCATTGAGTTTGGAAGATTTTCAAAAGGTTGTTTTATGCAACATTATAATTATTATTACTCATTATTCAACAAAACAACATTATTCATTATTAAACTCACAGTAAAAGTATTTCAATTAAACCATTTACGATTATTTTTTTATTTAAAACTAGCGGCCCGTCCCGACTTCGCACGGGTGCACATTTATTTTCCCCTAATTGTTTTTCTAGTAATTAATATAGCCTATGTTACTGTGGGTGAATGTAGCTTTCTAATGGTAAAAAATTGAAATCGGCACAGTAGTTTTTGAGTTTATTCATTACAAACATACACACACACACACAAAAATACAAATCTTTCCTCTTTATAATATTATAGTAAGAAGTAAGATTACGTAAATAACACCTAATATAGTCATAGCAACAGTATCTCAGTTAGTCAGAAAGTTAAATTATAAGGAGCTTTCACACTTCATCACTTCTTTATTTATTGAAACTACTATCAATAAGTGCAACATGTCTTCTTTAACTATACAAGGATTTTTAGGCGCGTGGCACATATTGGAACTAACCCCACCACCTTGTTTTATCGTATTACCCAGTACTAACTGGGTTGTGGAGGTCAGATAGGCAGTCGCTCTATGTAAAATACTGGTATTCAGCTGCATTCGGTTAGACTGGAAGCCGACCCCAACATGGTTGGAATAAAGGCTAGGCAGATGATGACTTCACTGTATCAGCCGCCATCTCGACCCCTTCTAGTCTTGTGTGTTTTGACACAATCCATCCAAAGTTTCTGGACATTCCGTTACTCTTATGTTGGCACTACACTTGCAAATATTCGCTTTCTACCATTAAGACAAAGTGAACTTTATCTCAATAGTCATAAAGAACAATTTGTTTCGATTCATTATCGCGAAAATTTTGACAAACACGCCATGTGAAGTACCAGCATTACAACCACCCGTATTCATACTCCGAACTTTACTCCCGAAAAGTTCCACATTCCCGTCACCAGCTCTCTCGCTTCACTATTAATTATAAAGTTCAGTTAGTTTTCAATTAAATACATTCGATGCGATATTGCCTGTCAGCCGACACCAACCTGGGAGACTGCGGTCGATTGTTTTAAATACCACTTCATTTGGTGTATTCCCATTGGCCCACCGGCCGCAGCCCCACTGGCGGGGCCAATGGGAATTGATTAAAAAAAATAAAAAATGTTCCCATTGGCCCCACCGTATTTTTGAGTAATAAAATATTACTCAAAAACATTGCATGGGATCGAGTACAGTTGTGCTAGTTACGAACAGTACTAGGCGGGCATGAATCCAAGAAGGTATTTATGACTAGAAGACCGTACCTATACCCAGATTTTTTTAAATTTAAACCACCTTGAGCTCATGCCAGCCTAGGTGTATTCCCGTTGGCCCCACCAGTTATGGCAGTGGGGTCAATGGGAATACACCCTTCATTTTCAGGTAGTTTTGTTCAACTGAACAATTTTCTTTAAGGGACCAATGTCGTAATTGAAATAAAATAAAAGCAGTCCCATACATTTGAGTCAAATAGGTATTGAAGTTTTTATGAGACAGCTGTTTATTTCTTAATTATAAATATCTCCATAACATAAATATCATACCTCGCTTCCCCGAAGGGTTGTACAGTAACTTAATCCCCTCTTATATCTACATTGCTGTTTATAGGGTGACTGGCAATTAGTGACCGATACTTATACACGTGATTGTACCCACGGTAGCCAACAACTTTACCAAAGTTTTTTTTTATACTCATTCACTTTTATCACAATAACACAGCCCTATGAAACCCGTGCGCACGCCTTTGACCTATCAGCTGTTAGTCGCGTGACGCTGTTATTTCTCATTACTATCGTACCGTGCAGCAGTGGGTAGAAAGAGCACCGCGCGGCTCGCAAGACCGCACCGTAAGTCTTATTGTGATAAAAGCGAATAATTATAAAAAAAAACATGTTACTTTGGGTTGTTTGTTATAATGAGTACAATGACGTATTTAAGTATCGGTCACTAATTACCAGTCACCCTATATAACGACGAAATAATGTTTTGCTTTTTTTGCATGAAAATTATAAATGTCTGTCGAAGAAAACCGATTCTTCGCGACGACGTTGACTTCGAGAAAAAGAATGCAAAAGTCGCCATTCGTTACCGCTCCGGTGCAACCGTCTTGGAGCTTTGTGATAATTTTCTTTTTGTTGTTTCATTTTTTAGTTCGTGAAATCGAGCGAGGAATAAGAATCTATCTTGGAGAAAAGGTATACGATTATTGATAAAAGAGTAACATCTACAATTGCAAGAAATTACATCCGTAAGTCAAGTTAAAGTGAAAACATTTTTATGAAATAGACAAGAATTTAAACAAAGTAAGAACCGTCAAATAAAGCCAAGTTAAGACTTATAACTTTTGACAGTTCTAATTTCAAGCAATTACATAATAAAAATTGTATCATAAATGACTTTTACTATGATACGATGTAAATCTAATGATCAGTGGTGGAGCATAAAATTCTGGGTTCGACTCCCGGGTCGGGTGTTATTAGGTTTTACCATCAGGAATTTCTCAGTAGTAGCCACGGTGTCAACTGGTGAAATGTGTTCCAACTTTTTCACAAGTTTTTAATGTAAGAACTTTACTTTAAATACCTCTACGACTTTCGTACTATTCAATCCATTCATCAACACATTATTTTGAGTGCGTTACATTGAGTCCTAGCGTAAAACGTGATTTTTCACCCGAAAAAAAAGTCATTTCCCAGCAATAATTTTTGCGTAAAGTAACTTAGTTTGATGTATAGAATGCTTGGTTGACGGCTTCATGAAGCGCCTGTTTACACCATGTATTACCCGAATGGATTGGTATCAGCTCTGTCCAACTTGCGCGAGTTGTTACGAGTTGGGAAGATATATATTTATGGAAATAATGCTCCAAGGCTGAGCATAATTGCGCCCTGCATTCGATCTTCTCCGAGAAATGATGGTTCGTACATTGTTTGAACGTTGGACGGACGGAATTCGGACGTATGGAATGAGGAGCCAGTTCGCAACTCGTTATACAAAAACTTAATACTTCGGACTCTCTGAACCGTCATTTCGTGGAATCGGTTCGTATGCAATGTATAGATGCTTTTACGAATTAAAACAGAACCGTATTTTCATCTTTAAATTATCACAATATTTGTGAATTTCACCAAAGAAACTGAACTCGATCAACACATCTAAACGGCGTTTAAGAGCTGCCAGTGTCTATATTTTGGGACAAGCCCGCTAACTCCTGAAAGACAGAATCAACAGTGGCGACCACCAAAAAGCGCCGAGATAATGAAGCTCGACGAAGTCCCAGAGAAACAATTTAACTGTCGTGCGTGTATTCTATAGCAATTATGACACGGACAGCTTTTGAACGTGGTTTAGAAGATGATCGAGTTCTCTTTCATTACTGAAGTCCACCCTAAAATTCATCATCTGCCTAGTCTTTTCCCAACTATATTGGGTCGGCTTCCAGTCTCACCGTATGTAGCGGAATAACAGTATTTTACACGGAGCGACTGCTTATCTGACCTCCACAACCCAGTTAATACTGGGTAATACGACACCCCTTGGTACCACTGGTAGTCAGTTTCGGGCCAGTGACTACCTCTACCAACTCTCAAAGATCCAGACTGCCTATCTGACCTCTACCACGAAATTACTGGGTACTACAATACCCATTGTAAGACTGGAAATTCGCTCTAAAACTGCAACAGATTACACATCACAGTCTCCCACCCACAGTCGAACTCTCAACAGTAGAATTACACCACATACATCCCGGAACATATGCAGAGCGAATCTCAACCGGCAATAATACCCTCTCCACAGCTCCCGGGGGAAATATCCCCAGCCTGCCACCTATGCCCGGTGCTCAGCATTCACGGCAGACGGGTAAGCTGAGAGATTTACCGCGATTGGGAAGTCCGGAAGTTTACGTTACGGTGTGTTTTGTAACGGTGACGATGTTTATGATGTGCTGTGATGTGGAGAGATGAACAAAAGTATCATAATATAGAGGTGGGTAAAAAATCGTGGATCAAATGCGACAGGGCGATGGTTGAGGTTATCAGGGTAATTTTTTGGTTGTATATTTTTTTTGCAGTAAGGTTCTGAAGCAACATTTTACTCTAATTGCCTATTTAGTAAAAATGTTGGTATTTTCTTAAAAACACTCAGGTAGTCATAACTTTTAAGGAGATTAAGATAGGACTCTGCTTCAGAGATATTTTTTACTGCAAATAACCCCAACTATCGCCCTGTATCGTTTGATTCACGATTTTACCCACTCTGTATAGTGGTCGCAAGCGCTAAAAGTGGAGAATGTGATTGATTGACTGAGTGATTTTCTTATACATATTTTTTTATTATTAGTTTTATAAGATAAAAATACGCCTGTAATCCCGAAGGGTTAGTCAGAGGTGTACCTAATAATACCCTACATTACGTCAGTTATATTTTAAGTCACTCGTAATAGGTGCTGTGATGGCCCAGAGGTTAAGATCTCGCCTCTCATGCATGAGGTTGTGGGTTCAAATCCGGGCAAGTACCAATGTGACTTTTTCAATTCATATGTACTTTCTAAGTTTATCTTGGACATCACAGACATCGGTGAAGGAAAACATCGTGAGGAAACCTGGACTTATAATAAATATAAGTCTGAAATCGCCAACCCGTCTTGAGCAAGCGTGGTGATCAATGCTCGTGCCTTCTCTGTATGAGAAGAGGCCTTTGCCCAGCAGTGGGACAGTAACAGGCTAGTATTATTAATAGGGGACGAGCCATTGCCATCAACCCAGCGGCAACAAGGGCACAAATCCAGACTCCGTGGCTGCTGCCGAGAAATTCCTGATTGAAAAATCCAATAATACTTTGCCCGGCCCGGGAATCGAACCCAAGTCCTCATGCTCAGCAGTCACGCTTAGTTACGTAGTTATGACAAAACATCCAGCAAACAATATGATTACCGGGCCTGTGGACAGTGAGTAATGGGTTAGCTCACCGTCCGTCCGTCTTATGATGACAGGCCGTATCCACGGCGCGCTCGTGTTCCACGCGCGCCTCAAAGAGATGTCAGCAACAGGAAAGGGCCCGCAAGTGCCGATGCCTGCCGGGGCTGCGGGACTGTTCGGAAGAGATACCGCGGCCCTGGAACACAAAGGGCAAAGAAGGAACATGGATGGGTTTTAGTCAGTAAAAGTCTGACACTCCCTTCCACTCCACCCAGAGCGGGGGGTTATTTGATGATTTCTCATCAAAAAAAAAGCAATATGATTATAAATGGTTATGCGAGTCAATTTTAAAATTCAGCAATAACACATTCAAGCGTGTTCAGCTGATGAAGTGAAATCGTGTTAAAGCGGATTTTATCAGCCTTTATTGCACATTAGCCACATTAAAAATGCTTAAAGCATTAACGATTAATTTTGTAAATTAAATATTGCTCAAGTTTTAACGAGTAATTTTGGTAAATTACTCTTTTAATAAACGGTGCTCAAGTAAAAGAGTAATTTTGTAAAATTACTTTTTTAATAAACGTCTATTTTTTTGGATAAAAAATATGTAAAATGAATGTGGAGTTGATACAAAAAATATTGCTATTTGCTACGGAAAATGCCTACGGATTTGCTACGCCGTAGCGGCACCGCTACGCTTTCGTAGCTAAATCAATTTTCTTGAACTAGCTTGCATAATAAAAATACTTGAGTTTGTTTATGTTTGAGAGGTGATTTAAAGTCATATTAGCTGAGTCTTTATCTTTTATTAAATAATCTTATATTTTAGATTCAAAGGTAAAGGAATTTTGGAGCAGCAGGTTAAGCTGCGCTTGCCTAGGTTGATCTATGGATGGGTGAGGTCGGAAAGCACGTTAAGCCGTTGGTCCCGGTTGTCATTTGTAGATTTTTGACAGTCGTTACCGGTAGTCAGTGGCCCGTAAGTGTGACAACCAGTCTTACCTATGGGTATCGTATTACCCAGTACTAACTGGGTTGTGAAGGTCGAACAGATAGTCGCTCCATGTAAAATACTAGTATTCAGCTGCATCCGGTAAGACTGGAAGCCGACCCCAATATAGTTGAGAAAAGGCTAGAGAGCTGATGATGATTTTAGATCTAAAGGTACGCATTAATACCAAAATGTCACATCTATTTCTTTATTCCATTGAATGCTGGCCTAGAAATCAAAAGATGGCGATTGACAATATATAATTATTATGAGTTCATTCCGCTACCAGTTACACATAACACCTTATGTACATATTACAAGAGAAGAAGAATAATACAATGTTTTATCATCATCAGCATCTGTGTAGCCTTTACCCATCTTTGCTGGGGCCGGCTTCCTGTTGTACCGGATTCAACTCAAAATTATTGAAAGTAGTACGACTTCATTCAGACTAATATCTCACCTCCAAAATCCAAGTTGCCATTTGCCACACGGCTTAGTCAGCTCTGACAAGTTAAATGTTGATAGCTTCAGTATTTCTGCCCACGCCCTAGAGGCAAGCGGGCGTGAGGATTGACATCCTTAAACAGATGGCTTGTGGGAGGCGGAAGATGGAATGAGGAGTTAGAATTACTAGATCTGCTTTCATCATCTGATTCTGCCTATCTGACCTCTACAACAATGGATCTTGGGATCTGTGTATAACAGAACTTGGTAAGTTGTGCATAAGTAGACACACATATAGAATTTCCTTATCGAAAAATTTAATAATCCTTTAAAAATCTTAGAAATCGATTACAGGGTCTCACACTCAGAAGACCAAGAAAGTTAATGTCACATGGCCTAAATAAGACAATAATTATACATCTTCCTAGCCTTTTCCCAAGTTTATTGGGGTCGGCTTCCAGTCTTACCAGATGCAGCTGAATACCAGTATTTTACATACATATATTTACATCTGACCTCCACAACCCAGTCAGTTCTGGGTAATATGGGACCCCGTGGTAAGACCCCAACGTAGTTGGGAAAAGGCTAGGCAAATGATGATGATCTACAGAAATACCTCGTCAAAATTCTTCCAGCTCCCTACTTCTTTCATAAACTACTTCGGACATACTTCGTAATTTCTAAAAATATTCATAAAGTTCTGTTTTATTGTATTAAATGAACCAACACTAATATTGTCACCGTTGCCACATCCAGCCCTACGTCTGTACCTCCATGCATCAGTCTGAACCGTGTAGTGTATTCACTCGCTATTGTTTTCACGCGGCGCGCCTCAGCTTTGTGAGAGATGCGATGCGGGTAGGGGGGAGGGTGGGGGGTACTTATGGATGTGTAACTTAAGTTGGTTACTTGAGACGATGGAAATGAGTTCTGGTTAATGCAGTAAGTCGAGGTTGGAGACAATTGATTGCACATGCAATCAAACGCCTCTGTCAATTTAATAAGTAATTTTGTAAAATTACATTTTAGGGTTCCGTAACCAAATGGTAAAAAACGGAGCTCTTATTGATTCGTCATGTCCGTATGTCACAGCCATTTTACTCTACTACTTGGTATTAAAAATAAATACGTATACACCGTGACTTTTTAGTCGTCTTACAACTTCATATATCCAACGACTACTAAACATTCATAATAGTAAAAAAAAAATATGAGATTTGAATAATTTAAAAATAAAAATATTGTTAATTATTATGACGCATGATGTAGTTGAAACATCCTGTTGCGAGCGATGATCTACTCGAGTCGTGCGCTGGGTATGTTGTACCGTTTGACACGTATTATGAAACATCTTGTCATGCGACAGGATGTTTCATAATTCTAATGTATTTTTTTTTTTTTGTTCCTATTATCTTAATAATGGTAAAAAAATAATCATTGCGCCTAGAGGTAATTTATGTCGGATACATTGAGTGGAGCACCTTTGTAATACGACTAAAAAGACACGGTGTATAACTGCCTGGGGTAATTGGCTATCGACTGCTCTCAAAAAATCCTAGTTCGTAGTACCTAGTTCCTTAAATACTTTATTTTCTTAAGTCAATGGTTGATGATATATTCACTTTTAAAGCCTTAAAAATTATGTCAATGTCACTAATATCTTATAAACAGAACCTCAGCAATAGATTCAAAACATCCACTATTTTCTGGTTCAAATAAAGCAGCAAAAACCAGGATCTTAATTCTCGTTAATGTTGATCTGAAGTCCGATGAGCTCATGAGCTAAAACTAGAAACAGCCTCCACACGAACATGTGTAATATCTCGCCCCGTGTAGTTTCCAACGTCCATACGTTGGATACTAGACGGGCCGAGATTTTAGACATGTTCGCCTGGAGGCAATCCATAAATTAATATAGCTGAATACTAGTATTTTACATGCAGGGACTGCCTATCTGACCTCCACTTTTCAATTAGTACTGGGTAATCCGGTACCCCGTGGTAAGACTGGTTCTCAGACGTTCGGGCCACTGACTACCTGAAACGATCTCAAAGATTTAGAAATCACAACTGGGACCGACAGCTTAACATGCTTTTAAAGACACGGAGGAAACTCGATATGTAGTGGATGGTCACCCATCCATGGACCGACCTTGGTAATCGCTGCTTAATTGTGAAGATCGACCCGTGTAGCTGTTATTATTTAAGCCAAGATCTCCTCTCTCAATAAAAATAAGAAGTACAGGTGTCGATAAAAAAACACTGTACCTACCCGATTTATAAAAAAAAAACATGTATAATACCGCTGTTAGTACCCAGCAGAAAAACGCCATTAAAACTCGGATCCCGTTTTAACAATAACAAAACTTGCCAAGAGTATCCATTTTAATATAAAGTGATAGTTTTTACAAAGTATCGTCTCGTAGAGAACCTTTTACATTGATATTCTGTTCGCGATCATAAATCTCTTACAAAATATACAATTTCAAAGCGAACTCAATGTTTTACTGCGGTACATTTTTTTCTGTGATAAGTACGAGATTTTATTCTGATGTGAAAATAATATTGGAGGTATTTGGTAGTATGCGTCATTTGGGTTACGGTTAAAAGTTTGATTCCTGGGTTGGGCAAAGTGTTAGGGGTTTTCCATAATTAATCCGCGTAAGGAATTGTGTGTTAGTATGTAAGTAATTGAGTTATTTAAATGTGTGTCTGTGATTTCGACACAACGAACTTTATTATTATTTGTTTGCTCTCGAGTAAAATGTAGCGAACTGACCATCTTATTATAACAACCTGTTGTAATCAAACCAACATTTACGATTTTTGATTTGATTTGATTAATGACTGCCCTGAATTTTTATTTATGCCTGGTTAGTAACAGCGCAGAGCCTATTACATCACTACATATCTTGCGTTTATCCAACGATGATGAGGTCAGCTTCTAGCCTAACCTAGGATGCAGCTGAATACCAGTATTTTACACGAAACAACTGTCTATCTGATCTCCCTGGGTAACGTGATACTTCTTGTAGACTGGTCATCATTATCTGCCTAGCCTTTTCCCAATTATGTTAGGGTCAGCTTATAGTCTTTCCAGATATAGCTGAACCCCAGTATTTAACATGAAGCGACTGCTTACTACGTTACTGGATAACGTGATATTCCTTGGTAAGACAGGTGAATGCATTATGTGATGGTCAAT
Organism: Noctua pronuba; assembly: GCA_905220335.1. Lineage (NCBI taxonomy): Eukaryota > Metazoa > Arthropoda > Insecta > Lepidoptera > Noctuidae > Noctua > Noctua pronuba. The sequence continues at coordinate 1,954,818 of LR999913.1, forward strand.
TAAAGTAAATGATTTATCAAAAAAGTTATCTCGACTGCCTCGTTGGTCTAGTTTTTTCAAATGCGGCTGCTGTTCGTGAGTAACTGGGTTCGGTTCTCCGGTTGGGCAGTGATATTGAGGTTGTCCATCAGGAATTGCTTATAGCAACGGTGGATTCTGGACTTGAGCGCAGATAATGGCAATACACTAGCCCTCTATTACATGCGATTAAAAACATAACTATTGAAATGTGGACCGTGTACTATTAAGCACATCTCTGTCTAACCCTTCGGGGATTACAGGCGTGATGTACTGTTATGTTATGTCATGTTAGGTAACTCTCTTCATTATATGAGTCTTCAATAACTGGAGAAATATGGGTGTATTAACCACGTCTGTCGATCCGTTTGGGGTACACAATCCCGATATTTTTTTATGCATGCAGAATACCAATCCATGTCGATCCATCCATTCACACAAACATTTGAAATCGTCATGCGAACAAAAATCTCTAAAAAAGCTTTGTCTAAAACAACGCAAACAGGCTTGGAAGGCAGTCACGCAGTAGTTTCAGCTCACGAGTTCAAATAAACGTTTAACGATTTACGAAGTATAGTAAACTAGCTTTTGCCCGCAGCTTCGCTCGCGTTATTTTAGAATTTGACAATCGATTCGGCTTGTGCTCTGCTTGTATAATACTGGATAGAATTTAATCATCATTCGAAAGGCACGTGTCGTCATCTATTATCATAAGAACATTCATGTTGTTTTCCTCGGGAACGGTACTGTTTTTTGGGATGAAAGGTATCCTATATCCGTTTCTGTACACCTGACAACGTATATGCAAAATTTCAGGATGATCAGTTCAGTGGTTTAGGCGTGAAAAGGTAACAAACATACCAACTTACTTTCACATTTATAATATTAGTTAGGATTAGGATTAGGATAAAATTACAAAAGGGTATTTTGTCTTAATAGCAGCTATGCGGTTTGAAATGTATTTGTGGTGCTAGCGTGACTGCTGTGCTTGAGATCCTGGGTTGGACTCCCAGGTCAGGCAAAGTGCCACGGAGTCTGAATTTGTGCCCGGTTGATGGATGAATTTATTTATATATTTTTTTATTTCGGCCAAAAAACCATAGTATTAGTAACAAAACAACTTAAAAACTATATTTGTATATACATTTTATTTTGCATATTTAAAATAATAATAGCCTCACCCCCTAAACATAACTGGCGAAATGTGGGTGTACTATTAGGTACACGTCTGCCTATAGGTGTGATGTTATGTTATGTATGTGTATGTAAAACATGAGAGTAGTGCTAATCTTATCTCATTTCAACATCTCGCGACACACGAGGTCTTTAGACAAATTGCAATTTGCAATGCAGATGCACACGAAATTCAAAACCTGACGCTCCCTACCTCACGAAACAGCGGCAAAACCCATCACTTCAGCGTTTCCCAATTCCTGTATTTCTTGAATAACCATATGCACCTTAGGGCGAGACCAGACTGGTTACTTTAAGCATCGACGATTTTGCGATGCATCGATGCATCGTCGGGTTTTGGAGAGTTTAATACTGTAGGTAGGTCTTACCAAAAATCACATTAATAAATGATTTTATTCACGGATTAAAATGGCGCGTTTTAGAGATTGCATCGATGCTGCACCTTCCGTTCTTCTTCTCGAATCGATGAATCGGAATTATTTGTCCGACCAATACGTAGTAGGTAGGGTACTTGATCAGATCTGCCATTTGCCTCATTCAAGTCCTGGACGGTGCAGTTAGTTGTGCACGACGGTCAGGAGAGAAGGTGTGGCATATCTTGTGTTTGGGCTCAACACTCGCATTGAGTCCGAGGTGGGTCGATTATTATATACCCCATCTAGCCAAATTGGATCGCGCAGCATTTGAGCACGCAGTCTGTTCAAAGAGTTATTAGATGTTTTCTGCATGCTGCGGTCAATTGCTGTACCAAAATCACGCGTTCAGTCGCTGTATTGAGGTTCCATACATCGTGACTGTCGTTTGCACGTCGCATTAAGCTTCCGAAAAGCGAAAATGTTCCTTCCTACGTCAAGGACACAGACCACTTTTCTGCAAGAGGAAGTGGGGCAATTATCCTCTACGTGGGCTTAATGTGCATTGGTGGAAGTCACATGTCTTCGAATTTTTGTTCCTAGAACACCGGTTTCTTCACGTTGTTTTCTGTCCCCGCTTTCACTTGCCCAGCTTGTTACCAATTGTGTTGTAGTACCTGTAGTTAGTGGCGGTACCTTCATACAAGCCTAAAAGCTTGGCTTGCCCTTATAACCTACTACTCTTCATGATGTGAGGGTTTCTGAAAAGTCTGCTCACTTTATGGGCTTGCCCTATTGTTGGCCCCTAGGCACGTTACTTCCTGTACTTTGAAAGAAAGGAGAGAGACAGTAAATTGCGTTAATTTGGCATTAAAAACAAAAAAAGCCTTAAAAATTATACAAAAACATTAAACAAACAAAACGAAGAATGCCAAAAGGGCCTCAGCTCAGCATAATGCCAGATGGCAACATAAGGTGTACCTCCTGACGCTTTGTACGAAACGGCTGTCTATCTGACCTCCACAACCCAGTAACTACCTGCTGTATCGCTCATCACCGATCACCAATGTTAGAAGTAGCCAGTCTACTTCAGCCCTTACTCGGTTCCGTATCCGTTTACGGCACGATATCAAAGGCAGCTCTTTAACGGGATTCTCATTTGAACCGCACGAAGTCGGCGGCACTTTGTCTATAAGTGTCATGGCGGCGATATTGAGTTTGTGCTACTTTGAGAATGGAGACGGTGTGCCGGGGCAGTGTGCGGGGAGGTGGCGGGGTCGGGGTGATACTGGGTTTAAGAAAAGAAAGAAAGTGAGAAAATCTGTTTGTCCTGCGTTAACAAGACACACATACACATAACATCGTGAACATCATCAGGAAATCATCATTCATCATCATTAGGAAACCCTATACGGGTGTAAGCGACACCGACGAGAAAACGATTACCACGTATTCAGTACATCATTCTGAGCCGGACACAAATAAATTTTTCATCGGTTATTAAAAAAAAACAGCTTTCCTACAAAAGTGCAATACCTACACGGTCAAAATGTATAGAACAGCTGTTTTTTTTTAATAACCGATAAAAAAAAACTATGTAACTTCCACCCTGTATATTAATGCAAGTAGTACATTCACACTTCTCCAGACCAAACACACATTTTTTTTTTATCATTCTACTGCCCTTGTCCCAGTTTATTTGGGGTCAGCGTAGCATGTCTCCTTCTTCTTCGATACTTCTCTTTCTCTATTACTTTTCATCTATTCTGTCACCTCAAAAAAAAAACAAACGCACAATCGTTTTTATATTATTACTGCCTCGTTGGTCTAGTCGTCGCAAGCTCTACTGCTGAGCAAGAGGTTCTGGGTTCGATTCCCAGTTTATGCAAAGTGTTTTGAGTTTTTCTATCAGAAGTATTTCAGTAGCAGCTTGGAGTCAGAATTTGTGCTCAACCAATGGGAATAAGCTCGAAATAAAACAAAATCAAACACAACAATGCCAATGCAATGGATGCAATTGCAATGGAAACAGTCCTGTCGACATTAGGGTGTACCTACTATGAATAGCCTGTGTTGCTTGTTTGTTTATGTTTCTAAAAACGGTAATATTTTATTAGAAACAAGTCATTAGTTCGGCTTAAATAGCACAGCAGTATATTATTTTGTTTTGTTTACATTTAAATGAAATCCACAAGGGTCTAATTGTTAGTATCGTTGTGCTCTGTCCTTACAATTTATATGCTCTGTTAAAGAGTTACACTTTCAGTGAATTTTATTACGGTATTTTTCTAACTCCCTATTAATAGGCTTCTTTACCACAAAATTAAAAGTGTTTTATTTAGTATGCCACCTGAAGTACCAACCAGTCTTACCAAGTCTTACCTAGTAACTGGGTTGTGGAGGTCAGATAGGCAGTCGTTCCTTGTAATACGGTAGTATTCAGCTGCATCTTGTAAGGCTGGAGGCCGACACCAACATAGTTGGGGAGATGATGATGAACTGCAGTACCTAATAAAGAAACCTATAAATAGACTCCGGACACAGGTTCGCCGAAGTAAAGAAAACCGGTTCAGGTGGAGATTCATAGATATTTCTGCCCCAGAGTGTAAATGTGGTGTTGCTCCACAAAAGATGGGGCACTTGATATCGTGTTCTGCCTGTCTTGTTACAGGAGCTACGGACGCTACCGAAAGTGCCAAACTCGTCACAAAATTTTGGGCTGACTCAATTTAAATTGTGATAGACACGCTAAAAATATGATAGAAACTTCAGTCGATTAATAGCGATTTTAATCGGGTCTTCAAATTATTAAAACTTAGACCAAGTAACTGTCCATGATCCTCTTCCGACATACCGATGCTAACAAGCATTTTTTTACGTTCTACATGACTTATAAAGGGTGTAAGAAGACCCTTAACGAAGCCAAAAGGCACTTATTCTCCCCGTCAATGCGATCATTTTTTTGTTCTAGACCATACCTGGGCACCTTCTAGCTACGGAGATATTGGGGATCAAAGTTCCAAGTTTTTCACAAGTTTTTTTTAAATTATACATGTTTTTAATTTCAGATTTTTACTTTTAACATCTCCACGATCCCCTTACTATTCAATCCATCCATCAGCACAATGTTTTGAGTGTGATACATTGAGTCCTACCGTAAAACGTAATTTTTCACCCCAAAAAAAGTCCATTCCCAGTAATAATTTTTCTGTAAAGATACTTAGTTTGGTATATATAATGCTTGGCTGACGGCTTCGAGAAGGGTTCGTTTACACCCTGTATTTTCAAGAGTGGTCCGGCCGTTATGACGCACACAAAGTGTACGTGAGAGATTTATTTTCGTCGCCGTCACAGGATGCGAAGTAACACCCGATACTCTCCACTCACTGCCACTAGTATACAACTTATTTATACACAGTTATGTAGGTAAGCGGGACACATCGTATTAAGTATTGTGTGCATTGGTGACGACGTATTGTGTGAATTTATGTGTTTAATACCGAAGACACTGCACTGCATCTTTATGGTAGTTTGAGAACAATGGCTGGCAGATTGTAAATAAAAAAGACATTACAAACTCACAAACACTAACTTTAGACTATTTTGGTTGTTGGAATGGAACTGATTCATTCTGTTCCCCGTACTAATCTATACTTCTATACTAATATTATAAAGACAAACAAACTTTTACCAGTTTGTTTGTAGGCGACAATCTCCGGAACTAATGAGTCAATTCTATTAAATATTTAACTAGGCTATAAATTATATTTAAATCATGCATATTAGCTGAGCTATCACAATTTTTGCGCAAGAAGTCGCAGGCAAAGTGCCAGTATACTATGTTATGGTGGAACAGCTTTTCTCATTTTCTGTCAAAGTATTTATAGTTGCAGACTTGTAACAAAACCTTCATAACACTGATCCTCTGTTATATAAAATACTGTAAAAGTTCTATGCAATTTAAGTACAAACTATATAGAACTAGAAGCTAACCCATCAATTGTAGTCCGCATTGTGACATGGCATACAGTCTGCAACACAAGTCCTGCTGTTGGCACAAATGAAATGTTCTTAGCGACGGCTTAAGCTGTTTTGATCGCTCGTTTGCGTCTAGTGTAGGGTGGCCACAAGTTTTGATAGTTTGGAGACTTTCTTTGAAGATTTTTGGCCCAGAATTATCTGATTCAGAAAGGAGAATGGGCAAAAATGTAAGGGAGCTGGTCTACCTACTCAACATTAACGCCATCTATGGGTATTAGTAGTTAATAAGTAGTTGATCAAATTACGGATAACTTTTATGCCGAAATCTATGGGAGATTTACCAAAATTAAATAACAAAGATATTTATACAAAACCTATTTATTTACTATTCTTTACATTTATAGAAGACTGTCGTCTAGTATGACCTGAGTAAGATGGGCCGCAGGCGGTGTAAAACCATCTTGAAGCCGGGCCCAACACAAAAAAAAAAACGCACTCAAAACTTGGTGCTGATGGATGCTTTGAATAGTAAACGGGTCATGGAGGTAATTAAAGTAAAGTTATAACCTTAAAAAGTAGTATTTAAAAAAAAACTTGTGAAAAAATTGGAACTTTGACCTCCAATATCTCCGTAACTAGAAGGTTCCCAGGTATGGTCCAGAACAAAAAAATGATCGCAATGACGGGGAAAACAAGTGCCTTTCGGCTTCGTTAAGGGTCTTTTTACACCCTTTATATAAGGTCTAACTTTTTAAACACGAAATATTTCAAGAGTAACTTCTATAGGTCGTAAAGTCACCATAGCAACGAAAATTTTTTTTTTATCTAAGAGTATTTTTATAAAAAAAAAAAAAATTACTTCTCCCACAAAATAAATACTGTCTAAAGGTTTAAAAAGTTTAAAAAAGTAAAAGTAAGTAAGTAAGTTTAAAGTTTGTAAAGGTTTTATGCAAAATGTCGCAAGAATATTTATAACTATAATAATTTCGTAAAAATAAAAAAAAATCAGAAAAATTTTTTTTTTTCGTTGCTATGGCGACTTTACGACTTGTAGAAGTTACTCTTGAAATATTTCGTGTTTAAAAAGTTAGACCCTATATATTCAATCTCATAAATACTTATTTTTTAAAATTAATGTTTAGTATAGTCATTGTATACATATATTATTTTTTATTTTATTTTATATTATATATATATGCATACATATACATGAAGTGGGCTGCCGTTGTAAGACGACTAAAAAATCACGGTGTATATTTTTTATTTATTATTATAATAAAAAATTGCACTAATTAATAATGCTCCGTCAGTTCGACACGGTCGCTGGTGACTCATGTAGCTATAGTTAATGAAAAATTGCATTATTGTTCTATTTGGCGTAATTATTTTGCTTTACCTTGTTTTTGGCAAATATCTCTGGAACCCCACTGCCTACACCTTAACGGCCATATAACAAAATGAAGTACACACAATAACCTTTTCAACGACGTATGTTACATTACTGTTGAGTAGGTAGACCAGGATGCCCATTCTCCTTTGTTGAACATAGTTTTTTTTTAAATTTTTTTACGGTTGCGAATAAAAAGAAAAAAAAAGAAAACATATTTTCTTCAACATACAACGTGACACTAACCTGCAAATTGTAAAAAACTTAAGCATTTTTTAATTTCATGGGCTACCCTGGCGCGTCCACCTTTAACGTTGTATAAAATGTTTTTCATACAATCTTAAATCACAACACAAACCCATAACTTCTTCACTCGAGTGTCGCATCTCTAATTAGTTCCCAGCCTCTCCTGGCACGTGTGGCTCAGTGTTTGCGACTCTCTCGGAACTGCACACCAAGAGTTTCGCTAGCTAATTTATTTACCGTATCCATCGTAGCCTCGATATAGGTAAGTTACCACGAAGTAAGTCGATAACTTTAGTTATACATAACTTGACTTTGCAACTTGTTTAGTATGTAGTAATATGAGGTGTAAATTTCTGGCAACGGTGTTTGATTGGATTATTTTTACCCGACTGCCAGGGAAGGGTTATGTTTTTCGTGCGTCTCTTGTATGTTTGTAAATTTATTTATAACCTTGCTATCTTCCAAACGGTGTTCCCTTGTTTCGCTGACAGTTTCATAGAATTTCGTTTTGCCGAAAATGTTTCATGTAATATTTGGTTCTTGTTTTTTTTTTTCGAATATTATTGTTTTAACGACTATTTATGAAACATACGTATTTCACAGAAATCCAATTCAATGAATTTTACTATCATTTTTTTTTATTTAACAAACATATCAAACAGTAGAATTACTTTTTAACGAATATTGTTTGTTCGGTGTATTTTTCCATGGTATTTCATCTCAACGAAAATGTAAAAGTAGACGTTATGCTATCCATATTTATATAAATAAATATACACACAGTGAATGCGAATGCGTCTATCGAACTCATATTTTTTATGTTGTTTTGTATACACTACACACCACATCAACATAAACGAGGCACGCAAACTTAAACAAGGAAGCGAGCTCAGGACTTCGGGCACTCCGACTCCGGACAGGTTAGGTTCCTTTAAACCCTGCAAACCGAAATAGAAGCCCCGCATAGCGTGGCCGCGGCAGCAGCCGGCGAGCGCTACGTCTACATAATTATATATATATGTGAATATTTGATTTGTTATTCCATGAAATGAGACATTAAATTTTATTTGTAACAAAAATCTATGATTTAAATTTTTTCGAAGTAACATTATATCCCAAAATCTTGGCCAAATCAAGACAGCAAGTTGATGATTGGAGCCTCATTTTAAGTAAAAAATACCTGTATTAGGAGACTCCGCTCTTTCATATCAAGGTAATTTTACATAATATAACATAATAGAAGGGGAAATGGGGATGGGGGGGGGGTTGTTTGTGTTTGGTGCGCGTGTGTGCGTGTGTGTTTGGTGCGTGTATAGGTGAGTGTGTGTGTAGAGAGAAACGGGTGAGTTAAACTATGTGTTGCAAGAGTGCCTCATTATCTTCGTAAGTAAGTGATTTTATCCATTTTGTTAGTTTTACTTAAAAAAAACCCTTAAATAGTAAATAACTGTCCCAAAAAATGCCCCAATCACAGTGACACCAAGCTAGAGCGGTCTCGCTTCTCTAATTAGACGAGAGTCGGCTCTCGCGCGCGACAAGTGTCAGTGGAGTGTCTGGCCCGCTCTCGCGACACTAATTGCTGCAAGCCAGGTGGATCACGTCGCTTGTTTGTCACTGCGGTCATTTTGGGGGAACTGCAGGTGCAGTGGAGGAGGGGGGTAATTGTTTTAACTTAACATGAAATGTCACGCTTGTAATTCCCGAAGCGTTAGGTTAGGTTAGGTTAGTTAGGTATACCCAATAGTTCACATCAGTAAATGACTCATATTCCAAGTTTCATAGAGCAACTATTAAAGCTGTTTTTTTATTATCTCTGTCTTATTGTATCTCTGCTTGTTTTGTTTTATCCAATTTAACTGTACATGGTGTTAGTTTTATGAAGGAGTTCATGGCTATATTATATAGATTTTTATAGATTATTCTGATGTTTTTAGATGTAATAGTGTTGTGTGGTGTGATTTGTCTTTGATTATTTAATTACTAACATTGTTTTTAAGTGTACCTACTAACAAAATTATGGATCGTTGTGTCTGAAATTAATACATTGAATTGAATAATAACAGCCACTCGGGTTGATCTTTAGGTTAAGCCGCGTTTGCCTAGGTTGGTCCGTAGATGATCAATATCTTAGTACAACCCAGAGTTATTGACAGTTATTTATGATTTTTCCAACTTTCAGAATGCACTCTCTAAGCTTTACTTACCATAGTTATAGGGTCGATGGTTGACCATTATTAACACACGGAGATCGGTTGTGTAGAGTACAATTAACAGTTCTTCCTGTTTCATCATCATCATCATCAGCTGCCTTAAAGACAAGCGCTGGATAAAGGCGTATTCAATTTTTTGCCGCACGAATAGTCAATGAATTTTGTCTTAATATTGTAGAACTACCTCATCATCTTCTTAATTTAACTAGAATACAATTAGTTAGTTATAGTTAGTGGTATAGTTAGTTATAATTAGTTAGGCTGGAAAATAGAAAACTCAGTTTAACCCTCACCTCATCTTTGGAATGGGCAACTACAGTACTTTCACAAGTTATTATGCCTTGTGTCTGGGACTGTAGCTTTGCCTTCTTTTTTTTCTGACATTCAAAAGTGCCTGTTATGGTCTAATCGAAATAAATGCTTTGAGTTTGAGTTTGAGTTTGATCTCTCGTCTCTAAAAAAATGTCTACCTAAAGAATGTCTAAATTAGAGAACCCTAAACTAAAATTAATTTTTAAAATTTCAGACGGCAATCACCCCATGTAACCTTTTTAAATTTTTATATATTTTCACATAATTTGGTGTAACGCGCGACTAGTGAGTCGTAATATCATGATGTCGCTCTCGGGAGCTAGACAGACTTAAAAACATGATTTAAGGATTTATCATGTTGTTGGCATAGCTGTAAGCAAACTGGAATATTTCTAGAATGTGTTTTGCGGTATTGAATAGGATCCCCTATTGGCATCCATGGATGTCGTATAATTATGGTGTAAACAGGATTAAGAGCTGTTTATCTTTAGTTTGCCAATACAAGCAATTTGCGATCATTAATACGTGTTCCAAACGTGGCAAAAACGGTGATTTTTAACCGACGTCTAAAAAGGAGGTTATGTATTCCAACAGTGACTTTTTTTGAGTTATCTTCTATTCTGTTCGATCAACCCGAACAGTGCATCTTTGTTTTGATGTTTAATAAGTGCCCATGTAAGTTTATGTGAAACAAAATATTTTGAATGGATAAATTATATATGGATTACTAGCTTTTGCCCGCGGCTTCGCTCGCATTAATTTAGAATTTGACAATCAATTCGGGTTGTACTCTGCTTGTACATATAATTCAGTCATGATTCGAAAGACACGCGGCGCCATCTATTTTCATAAGAACGTTATTGTTGTTTTCCCTCTGGAACAATCCTTTTTTTCGGGATGAATTTTACCCTATGTCCGTTTCTGTACACCTGACAATGTATATACAAAATTTCAGGATGATCGGTTCAGTAGTTTAGGCGTGAAAAAGTAACAAACGAACAAACTTCGCATTTATAATATTAGTAAGGAAGTAAGGATGTTATCCTGAAACTGATATCGACACTAGCCAACAACACGCAAGTAACTACCCACATAAAATCGTTTTAAAAAAATTGCTTTTTAAACAGAATTCTTTAATAAAAAGTGTATTTTCCCCTTGGGTGCAGTAAAGTGCTCATCGCATCACTGAAGCTTTGTAATTTAAGGTTATTCACGCTAGGGGGCGGTACGTGTTCCCCCTTTTCTTGGTTATCCTTGTTTTATGTTTTTATCCTCACGTTTCTTTGGTTTTGAGGGGTAGGTAGACTTGTAAGCGACACTTACGAGATGAATTTATGATATGGCTAGAACAAAGGTGACTGCAGAGATGACGAGTAATAGAGAAGTATGGGAGAGAAAGACATGCTGCGCCGACACAGCAACAGGGCAGGAGAATGATGTTGGCTTATGAATTTAATGGCAAAGTATTATTATGCCAAAACAAATTAGTCTACAAGATAATTATGCCAATATAAACTGTATGCCAAAAAAAATATGGCAAACTATTATTTCGGCAAAAAAAAATATACCAAAATAGTTATGCCAAAGTATATTAGAAAAAAACACATTATGCAAAAAGAAGGGATCCCTCTGTATACTCAGAAGGGGTAGTCAGAGGTGTATCGTTTAGATCAAGCGAGTTGCGGCCAAATGCAATAGTAATTAGTGTAAAAAAATGCAGTTAATGTTACAAACCCCGGTAAGGTATGTAAAAATTCAGAGCTTATGTTTAAGTCTCATACAATAGGGGATGAGCCTATTGCCATCAACCAAGCACAAATCCAGACTCCTTACTACTGAGAAATTCCTGATGGAAAAACCCAATAAGAATTTTACCGAGTCGGGGAATCGGACCCAGGACCTCATGCTGAGCAGTCGCAATTGAGACTACTACACCAACGAGGCAGGCATGCTCAGCAGTAGGGAAATCCTTATGAAAAAAACCCAATAACAATTTTAACGACCCAGGAATAGAACTCAATTTTCCAAGCTCAGCAGTCGTGCTCCGACCACTACACCTCAGTTATTTCAGACAGAAATATTTTCATTAATCTTTCTTTTCAGTTAATTTTCCTGAAACCAGTCTTTAGTTTCACACTTTTATGTTACACTAGCGGCTCGTCCCGGCTTCGCACGGGTATTACATGTACGACGCGACAGCGTTTATTTTTTCTATTTCTATGACTTATTAAATTCGTAATATCTATTGATTGGAATAGCCGATTTGAACAATTCAAAAAGTAATTTACATAGTATTGAATTGAAACAGTCTTGAAAACAATATGATTTATTTGCATAAGGATTTAAACAGAAGTAAGAATAATATGGTCTAATTTTGGTCGGTATTTCTATCTAAGATGTTTTATGGCATTTTTTTTACACCTTGGGTTACGTTACTAAAGTTTTAGTAAGGATTCCTTATCTTTTCTAGCAATAAATATAGCCTATGTTACTCAAGGTGAATGTAGCTTTCTAATGGTGAAAAAAATTTAGAAATCGGCTCAGTTGTTTTTGAGTTTATTCATTACAAACATACACACACACACACACACAAAAATACAAATCTTTCCTCTTGATAATATTAGTAAGATATTGTACCATTCTTCATACTTTATTTTATCCAACAATTTTTCACTACCTTCACGTTTAGAATTCTGTTTACTCCTACTACATACGTGGTGAAATAGCGTTATATACCATTTACGGTCCTCCGTGTTACCCCATAAAACATTGTTACCTGTTTAAAGGTTAGCTTATACTGGCAACTTAAATTGCTCAACTCTGAGCAATGTTGTTTAAAAAATAAAGGGTGTAAAAAGACCCTTAACGAAGCCGAAAGGTACTTGTTCTCCCCGTCATTACAATCATTTTTTTGTTCTAGACCATACCTGGGAACCTTCTAGTTCCGGAGATATTGGGGGTCAAAGTTCCAACTTTTTCACAAGTTTTTTTTTAAATTCATGTTTTTAATGTAAGATTTTTACTTTAAATACCTTTACGATCCCCGCACTATTCAATCCATCCATCGGCACAATGTTTTGAGTGCGTTACATTCAGTTTTACCGTAAAACGTGATTTTTCACCCCCAAAAAAAAAGTCGTTTCCTAGCCATAATTTTTGGGTAAAGTTACTTAGTTTGATGTACAGAATGCTTGGTTGACGGTTTCGTGAAGGGTCTGTTTACACCCCGTATATTTTAAGATAAACAACACCATCATCTTATAGGTACCTTGCCAACTATGTTAGTAACGACTTTGAGTCTCATCATCTGCCAAGCCTTTTCCCGACTATCTTGGGGTCGGCTTCCAGTCTAACCGGATGCTGCTGAATATTAGTTTTTTACATGGAGCAACTGTCTATCTGACCGACGATGCCCCTTAGTAAGACTGGTTGTCAGAGTTTCGGGCCACTGACTACTTGTAACGACAGTCAAAGATTTACAAAATTTAATTTAATTAGCTAGTTTTCATAGTTGGTCTAGTGGTCGCAAGCGCGATTGCTGAGCATAAGATCTTGGGTTCGATTTCCGGGTCGGGCAGTGTTATTGGGTTTTTCAGCAGGAAATTTGTAGCAGCCTTTTGTGCCTGGCATGTAAGTATATTATTAGGTGCCTAACCCTTCGGAGAAATATGTATGTGAATAAATGGGCAATTAACATCCGAAATACAAAATATAAAGAGCAAATTACAAAAACTATTGACAAATTTTTCAGGATGCAAACAGCTGAAGGTTGTCGAGCAATAATACTACCGGCAAAGTTTCCCGTATAGGGTACAGCTCCAGGTATACGAATATAGTGCAGTAATGAAAATTTATAAATGCATCAGTTGCACCGTGCCAAGGTGCAAGTTACTCCGGAACTTGGTGGTGTTAAGTTATTGAGACCTCCAAGTAGGTTGACAGGGGTTAAGTTTCGTTGTAAGGTAATTAGGTGTTCTGACTAAGTTTGTTAAGATGCATGGTGATATAAAGGGTGTAAATAGACCCTTAACGAAGCCGAAAAGCACTTGTTCTCTCCGTTATTGCGAAAATTGTTTTGTTCTAGACCATACCTGGGAAGCTTTTTCACAAGTTTTTTTTAAATACATTTTTTTAAGTCTCTTAAGAAGGGTCCGTTTAAACCCTGTATAAAAAAAAATTCAAATATAAAAAATAGTAGCCCACCGGTATCGGGAACAGCCAAGCTACCATCGGTGAGGCCTCCAGAGAGAGGAACCTCCTAACAATACGAGCCGTGTCCAGGAGTACTGCTTTCTGAATCAAGCCCTTGAGCCAGCTGCCTAACGAGAGCCTCCTCAGGTACTGGTCGAGGCTCTTGGCAATTAAGCCATGAGCTGATACGACTATCGGCACAATGATCGCTGAGTCCACATCCCACATGTCAACAACCTCGCGAGCCAAGTCAAGATACTTGACTTTCTTATCTTTCTCAGCTTTCACGAGGTTCTCATCATGCGGAACCGTTATGTCAACAATCATTGCGAAATTAATATTATTAGAATTTACCTTAACAAAGTAAAAAACAGTTAAACTTCAGGTGAAGTCTCAAATTAACCAACAAAGTATTATGCAGTTAAGTTTAACCCAATTACATATTTCAAAGCTAATATAATTTACGAAGCAAGTTAACTTTAGTGGCTAGACACCTGGCTGTGTTGAATTTTAATACTACTAGTACTTAAAACTTCTAGACCACTCTACAAGTTACCTAGAACTTATTAGCTGAGTTCTGTTGTTAACTACAGGTGTTAAGTTTTGTTTACATGAATCAAAGGTCAGTTTTTAACCGACTTCAAAAAAGTAGGATCTCAATTCGTCGGAATCGTTTTAGGGTTCCATAGACGAACGGCAAAAAACGGAACCCTTATAGATTCGTCATGCCTGTCTGTCTGTCCGTATGTCCCAGACACTTTATCTCACTTCTTATCTTACTAATCTTACTAATATTATAAAGAGGAAAGATTTGTATTTTTGTGTGTGTGTATTTTGTGTTTGTAATGAACAAACTCAAAAACTACTGTGCCGATGTCTAAAATGTTTTCACCATTAGAAAGCTACATTATCCCTGAGTAACATAGGCTATATTTTATCCCAAAATGTTTAAAAAATAAATGTCCACCCGTGCAAAGCCGGGACGGGCCGCTAGTTTATAACAAAAATATTTTGAACGCTCATTCATTTATCGTACTGTATTACATTTAAACTCATAACAACTGCAAAGCTAAACTGTGATAACTTAAAGTTTCGATAAAGCATGTAAAACGAACACGATCATTAAATCAACTTCTAATTGTTTAATAGACAGAAACCCACCTCAAGATTATCGCCTTAATAATCACATCACGTTTGAAACTAACTGTCCGGAACTAATTACAAACTACAAAACTGATACAGAAGATCAGCTCCATACAAGTCCATACAACGAGAGTAAACCCATATACAAGGTGTAAAAGGACCAGGACCCTTCACGAAGCCTTCAACCAAGCATTCTGTACATCAAACGTATGTACTTAGAAACTCTACGCAAAAATTACTGCTGGGAAACGACTTGTTTTTTTGGGGTGAAAAATCACATTTAACGGTAGGAATCAATGTAACGCACTCAAAACATTGTGCTGATGGATGCATTGAATAGTACGGGGGTCGTGGAGGTATTTAAAGTAAAGTTAAAACATCAAAAACTTTTATTTAAAAAAAAATACTTGTGAAACAGTTGGAAATTTGACCCCTAACATCTCCGTAACCAGAAGGTTCCCAGGTAAGGTCTAGAACAAAAAAAAGATCGCAATGACGGGGAGAATAAGTGCCTTTCGGCTTTTACACCCTCTGAAACGTACGTTTTCGCTGATGGCTAAATAATAACAGTCGCACGATTAGACTGGAAGCCGACCCCAACTAGTCGGGAAATGGCTAGGCAAATACATAGACACGGTTCAAGAACAACGAGTGCAAGCGCACTCGCGACTGTAGTTTGTTTGAAATCGCCGTACGCACGAGTCTGTGTGTGCGTGCACTTGTTTACCTCGTGCAGAGGTGACCAGCTGACCTTCTGTATCTATCTATTGTGTGTCCAAACTACCCGCAAGTTTGTGTCTATTAAGATGTTACGTACCGCGCTAATGGCAGAACATTGGTAAGGTATCAACATTATCAGCTGAACATTTATGGTTCCACCAGATTGTGTGGGTTACAGTAGCGATGGGTCAATTTTTGTAAGAGGTAAACCGGAGTACATATATTTAATGTGATTATATTATTTGTCTATAGAAAATTGACTGTGCCATTTTTCAAAGGGAAGCCGGTAGGAATCGAGTTGTATAGAACCTTCGCCACTGGTGGGTTAGTAAGTAATGTTATGATGGTAATACGACTCATTGCCATTCAGTTTTACCAAGTCTTCTTCTTCTTCGTGTGGTTAGGTTAGGTTAGCCTAACCTGATGTTAGAGTTTTTAGCCGTCGAGAAATATCTCTCAGGCATGTTGGTTTCCTTACGATGTTTTCCTTCACCGAAGCAAGTGATAATTAAATAATACTCACATGAATTCGAAAAATCTGAGTTGCGTGTGTTGGGTTCGAACTCGAGACCTATGACTTTGCAGTTCGACGGTCACACCACTAGGCTATCACTGCCAATACCAAGTCGCATATCGTTACTCAGTACTTGGGTTGTGGAGGGCAGATACACAGTCACTCCATGTAAAATACTAGCTTTCAGTTGCATTTGGTTAGACTGCAAGCCGGGCCCAATATAGTTGGGAAAGGCTAGGCAGACGTTGAGATGAAGCAATAAGTTAAGTAATAAGTAATTAAATAATAGTCGTCTTTACGGTTAATGGACTTATAGCAAAGAGCCTCGATCAACACCTTAGGAGGCTCTCATTGCGCGGCTGGGTCAAGGGCTGGTTCAGAAAGCAGTGCTCCTGGACACGACACGCATAGTGAGGAGGTTACTCTCTCTGGAGCCCTGACCACTGGCAGCCTGGACCTTGTTCCTGATGCCGATGAGTCATATTTTTTAGGGTTCCGTACCCGAAAGGTAACCAACGGGACCCTATTACTAAGCCTCCGGTGTCCGTTCGTCGTCTGTCTGCGGGCTGTATCTCATGATCCGTAATACATAGACAGTTGAAAATTTAGTTAATAAAAATAAATTAAAAATTAAAGCGGGTTCCCCTACTACAAACGTGTTATTTTGGCTTTTTTATCACTCTTTCTTTGTACGATGGTACAGAACCTTCCATGCGCGAGTCCGACTCGCACTTGGCCAAATGAACAAAGAAATCAATAAAAATAAACCACTAAGGAAATAAAAACACTCGAAATTCTCGTATTTTACTAGGTTTTAAACGAGTTAAAACCTAGTAAAATAAATCAATAATATCCTACCTTTTATGTTAACTGCATCCATCTTTCAATAGAGACCGCAAAGAGCAATAAATTGAATCCATAGATCGTCTAACTATATTTGTTGAAAGCAAACTTAGTCATAGGAATTGTATTTACCCGACTGTGAAAGATGATGTATGAGATTTCTATCTCCACCTACCTTTGCAGTCGAAATCAATAATTTGATAGCTTATGAGGTCGCTCGGGTCGGTCTTTAGGTTAAGTGGTGCTTGCCTAGGTTGGTCTGTGGATGGGTGACCACCCATTACATACCGAGTTTCCTCTATGCCTCGAAAAGCACGTTAAGCCTTTGGTCACGGCTGTCAGCTATCTGTAGATCTTTGACAGTCGTTATAGGTAAACAGTGGCCCGAGCAACAATAACTGACAACCAGTCTTACCAAGGGGCGTATTACCCAGTATTAACTGGGTTGTGGAGGTCAGACAGGCAGTCGCTCCTACCTGAGGATGATGATATTCAGGTGTGCTCGTAACCGGCGTGCGTATATGACCAGATTTATGAACGTGGACCGAGCAAAAGGATCGTAGCAGGTGGCGTTATCTTCAGGTTAAGATCGACCCGTGGGGCTGTTATTATTAAGCCACGACCACCCCTGAATTTTCTGATGAAATAATGCTACTATATTTCAGCATAAATATAAAATTTTCAGTATAAATGTCGTCGAACTCAGGTCCTACAGCACCACTATTACCACACCATAGGGAATAGTAAATTAAGTACCTACATTAAATAAAATACTTTTAGTTTTAAAAAATATATATCATATAACACCTGCATTAAAGTGCAAATTGACAAAACGCTTTCAAATTGGTAAAATAAATACATATTTATTTTTAAAGTCCTTCGACTTTTCGAGTCGAAACTGAGAGAGAAATTCATACTGAATTAATTAATTATTTTAACATGTGCTAATGGATTAATTTCATAAAATAGCTTCCACGGGAGGCATAAGCATAATCAGCCTATAATGTTCCCAATGCTGGGACTCACGGCCCCCTCTCTATGAGAGGGAGTGGGCTATAATCCACCACGCGGGCCCAGTGCGGTTGGTAGATGTCACATGTCTTCGAATTTTTTGGTTCTAGGACATGCCGGTTTCCTCACGATATTTTCCTTCACCGTTTTGAGAGCATTGGTGATGAAATAAATTACACAAATTAATGCGCCTGCCTAGGTTCGAACCCACGACTCACTGATCGTAAGGCGGGGCCGCCACCACTGGGTCATCGCTGCTCCCGGGAGGGCCTCCAAGGTTTTAAATGTGTGTGCATCAGTGTTCTGTATTACTTGACCCATTTTCATCGTTAGCTTTGTGATCGGATAATAACTTACAAGTACCTACCTAAGAGTATCCAAAAAATGGCGAAGTTCTGCCGACTTCGCTTAAAATGCAACTCCAGACATAGAATGTCCAAAAAATGAAGGGTGTAACAAGTCGTTTCCCAGCAATAATTTTTGCGTAAAGTTACTTAGTTTTATGTTCAGAATGCTTGGTTGACGGCTTCGTGAAGGGTCCGTTTACACCCTGTATATTTTTGGTAAAATTTCTTCAAAGTAATTTAAAATTAGGCAACTTTTAGGTACAAGTTTAGTGTGATTTGGCGATTTCCTTTTTGTCGCGCGCCTTTGGCAGCTTGTTTAGTCTACGATATGTTTACTTGGCGCCATTTGCTCTCTCAGCTCTGCGTAAGATTCCAATAGGACCAGTCAAAAACAAAAGAACGCGTTCATTTTCGAACACCTTTTTTTGCAAAACAATTTTTCAAATCTTCAAATCATAAGTTTGTACACTCTCAGTTCATTCTTCCACTAAGCCAGTTTATCATATTTACATTAAAATGCACCGTGCAACTCGCAGAAAATTGCAACAATAAATAATTTCAGCTGTTCCAGTAGTAGACAGCAACATTTCATGTGCCTCCGTGTTGTGAATTCAAAATGTTGGCTTAGAAAAGTTTGTTGCTCTAATCTGGGAATAAGAGAAACATTGTGGAAAGAATTTTGTTCTCTGTTGAGTTTTTTTCAGTTTTTACAGGTTGTAACATAATAAACGCAAGACCTCTCGTGGGGTGTCTCAGACCATGAAACTGAATAGAAAAGAAAAAAGAAAAGAAAAAAAAGAAAGAAAGAAAGAAAGAAAAGAAAGAAAGAAAAGAAAGAAAGAAAAGAAAGAAAGAAAAGAAAGAAAGAAAAGAAAGAAAGAATAAAGTTTATTTGACAACAACAACAACTATTGTTCTATGAATTCTGGATAATCATAACTTTTTTTTAATTTTACTATACATGTTGATCAGCCGATCGCGTCCGTTCTTATAGAAAGTCCATTTTTTTTGCGAATTTCTAGATCGCGTAGTACAAAAAGTTGTTCAATTTCATGGTCCGAGAGACTACACACCTCTTGCGCTTATTATGTCACACCTTATGTGTTACCAATCGGTTAGGCAATATTATTACGACACCTCTTGTATCTCTTGAAAATGATTCCTTGAAAAATGAGACTCTTGGTTTATTTTATCCAAGTACCAGTGTTTCCAGTTTTCATTCTATCTTGTAATTTAATTGCAAAGAAGATTGGTTTTTTAGGGCCCAGTTAATTTCAGAAGCGTTCATCAATGAAAGTATGTACATTATATGAAGCAATTACGGGGCGTTTTTTTCCATGTAATATCTTTTTTTTACTAAGCTGCACAAAGTAAAAAAAGAAGAAACAAATATTTTACTAAATCTGAACATCTAAACGCAATCATTTGTAATATCGAAACGTAAAAATAGTGACGGAAGCAATGGAGTTACCATATTCAACAGAAAATGGAATTTCTATAATAATACTAATTAATGATTTTGCTAGTAGTAATAGTGAGTACCATGAGACGTTTGCTACTTAGTATTATAAGACAAGCCGTTTACATTGCTGCGATATTTTATCTGTTTTGTCTCAGCCAAGCAAGCCATTTTGAGTAAGACTCCTCCTATTTTTGGAAACACATGTTTTCTTTGCTTCTAAGTCAGCCTCATTTTATTCGCAACAAGTTTTATATGATACTAAATGTTTTTTATTCATCATTCCTCATATCTAATACATTTTTAAATATTTTAAAAAACAAAAGTAAACAAAACATTTAAAAATATAAAAAATAGTAGCCCACCGGCATCGGGAACAGGGTCCAGGCTGCCGGTGGTCAGGGCTCCAGAGAGAGGAACCGCCTCACTATGCGTGCCGTGTCTAGGAGTACTGCTTTCTGAATCAAGCCCTTGACCCAGCCGCGCAATGAGAATGTCAATGTCACTAATTAATCATAATAATACTAAATTATTATTATGATTAATTAGTGACTGCTGATATTAAAAATGTAAAGTACGTACGTAAAGTTTTTTTGGAGAATTTAGCTTAAATGGCAACATTCAAAGCTATGTCGTCTATGAAAACAGAATATGTCATAAATGTCATAAATATTGTCACTTTTCTGTCTTGATCAATAATTAAAATCTAGATGTGTGGTTTTGTTGTGGATAGTTGTGCATTTTATTAGTTTAACAGTTTTATTTGTTTTGTGGTGAACTATACAACAAAAGAAACGTACAGTGAAGGTGTATAGATATGATAGAGGCTAAAAAAATGCCATAAACCTAAACAGTACAGTTGCTGCTAGTATGTGGGAGGAGCATCGTATAGTGATTATGGTAATGCCGATGATGATGGCATGCCCGCGCCGCCGGTCGCTCAGTTATTTGAAGAAGTTGTTAGAGGATTATAATGTTAAGCTGCTTAAAATAAATGTTTTATCCAACTTGTAATTAATGTTTCATTTTTGACCAAGTCCATGGCGCAATTACACATGGTCGGTCGCCCGAATTTGATTGCCCATGGAATTCGTCAAACGACCAAGTGTAAAAGAACGCCGTCGAGTACGTTCGTCTTCGGGCAGACTCGTCCAGCTTCATTGTTTGTTTTTCGATTAGTGTAATTGCGCCATTAAAGAATAAGCGCTCCTGCACACGATGCCGCCACCGCGCCGTCGCCGCGCCGACGCCGCACAACTACACTGTTCATACGAGTCGCGCGAAGACCGCCACCGCGCCGCCGCCGCGCCGCCGCCGCGCCGCCACCGCGCGCTTTCCCAGTTATTTCATTATCCTGATTCATTCCATTGCCGGCCGCGTATGAACATGCGCGTTCATAGATGCGCGGTATGCATAGACGAGGAGCGCGCGCGGTGGCGAGACGAGGACCGCGCGCGGTGGCGGTCTTCGCGCGACTCGTATGTACATTGTAGTTGTGCGGCGTCGGCGCGGCGACGGCGCGGTGGCGGCATCGTGTGCAGGAGTGCTAAGCCGACCAAAATCATAAGACAATGTGATGGGTTGTGCAAGTGCGGGCTCCGCAGGCTAAATACCTAGACAGCCCTTAAATTCTACGTACTTGTAATAAAGTATAAGGTATATTGGATGTATAATAATGAAAATATTTTTGAATGACATTACGGCTGACGTAATTGTCTATCCTACAGTGTTACATGGATCTTTTAAAGCTCCATTGAGGTTGACAGGAGAGCGCTCTTGCTAAACATTTGCAAAATGTATTGAAAAAATAAGATGGCGGCATTAGTTCTGATTTTGCCCACGCGACAAGTGGGTTTATAAATTATGTTATTCTAGCCAAACTCAATATTATAAAAATATGCTGTGATTACCTTTTATCTTAATTTGACCGAGACTTATCTTTTGGGAGTATTTTTACGAATGTACGCGAGCTCTAAGTGTGGTCCCCAGATTGCTTAACCTCTTGCCATTCTTCTTTATGCAAGTAGGAAATTGTAGTAGCACTAGGTAAAGTTTCTTTTATGGAAGAAAGGTACTTGTTCGGGAAAGTACTACCATTGTATTTATTTCTGATGAAAAACAGCGATCCTGTATTTCCGTTAAAAGGGTATGTGCCAGTGTCATTAAATTACAGATATATTTACTACTAGCGGCCCGTCCCGGCTTTGCACGGGTGGACATTTAATTTTTAAATATTTTGGGATAAAATATAGCCTATGTTACTCAGGAATAATGTAGCTTTCTAATGGTGAAAAAATTTTTGAAATCGGCACAGTAGTTTTTGAGTTTATTCATTACAAACACACACACACACACACAAAAATACAAATCTGTCCTCTTTATAATATTAGTGAGATTTCAGATTTGTCTCTGTAAAGGTATGGTACCTACAATTATTTTATCACTGCAGTCGTCTCCAGGAGGTAGTAGAACTCTTGCTTGTTTACTACATAACATAACATCACGCCTGTAATCCGAAGAGCTACGCAGAGGTGCACGCGGCACATGAAGCTGTACCAATACAGTATAACTTGACCTCGTTTTGTATAGATTTTCTAAACAATGAGAGATCCGCATAAACTAGTTTTGTATAGCTTGATTGGCCGTCATGCATACCTACATTTCGCCAGTTATGTTTTAAGTCCCATGTAACGGAGGGCGAGCCTATTGCCATCAACCGGACACAAATCCAGGCTCCGTGGCCGTTCCTGATGGAAAACCCCTATAACGGACGCTTGTCGTGGGTAGTTTAGAAACATCTTTTAGGTGCAGTCAACCGCCCTTAAGGCGCTCCCTCACCAGGAGCATTCGCTGTAGTGTTCAGATTCACTTGCTTCTGTACAAAATAATTTCTTGGATTGTTACATTACAGGCGAGAGCTCCCGGTGAGCGCATTTACTGATTCAACATAAAGGCGCAGTCAATTTCTTGAACTAAGTGCGGTTTTCTGTACATCTTCTGTCTAGCCTTTTCCCAACTATATTGGGGTCGGCTTCTAGTCTAACCGGATGCAGCTGAATACTAGTATTTTACATGGAGCGACTGCCTATGTGACCTCCACAACCCATTTATTTCGGGGTAATACGATTCCTCTTGGTAAGACTGGTTGTCAGACTTTTTGGGCCACTGACTACATGTAACGACTGTCAAAGATCTACAAATGACAGCCGGGACCAACGGCTTTACGTGCTTTCCGAAGCACGGAGGAAACTCGGTGTGTAATGAGTGGTCACCCATCCACAGACCAACCTAGGCAAGCACGGCTTAACCTAAAGATCGACCAGAGCGGCTGTTATTATTTTGCCACGAGCTCCTCGGTGCAGTTTTCTGCATACCTACGACAGAATCTTACATTTAATCCACATTCTTCTCATAAAAAAGGCTTCATAATCCGTCTTTATCACGCCGTATTTACTTCCATTTTATATACTTACTGCTTACCATAATCTAAACACATAGCGACAGCCGTACGACTGGGGTTGATACCGCATTATGAAATATTTCCTTGAGAATTTATGAGCATTGCACCTTCGAGGGTGTTGGGGGGTTACAGGAAATGGCAGGGAAGTGGGACATCATTTATTGTTTAAAGGATAAGATGTTATTTGTTTGTTTGAGGAGATCAAGGCTAAATAAAACAGCCGTATGGGTCGACCTTCCGTGATAAGCAGCGGTTGCCAAGATTGGTTCATGGATCCATTAGCTACAAACCAAGTTTCCTCCATGCCTCAAAAGTCATCTTTGACAGTCGTTACTGGCAGTCTTACCAAGGGGTATCGTATTATTACCCAGTACTAACTGGGTTGTGCAGGTCAGATAGACAGTCGTTTCATGTAAAATACTGGTATTCAGCTGCATGCGGTTGGACTGGCAGCCGACCCCAACATGGTTGGGAAAAAGCTAGGCAGATAATTATGACAGGACGGATTTGAAACGTAGTAGCAAGAGCTATGAGAAGAGGTATTTTTGCGATTTGTGAGTTTTCTAATAATCTGACATAAATTGGTCTAGAAGAGTCTTTTAATTCTTAACTGCTGTCCTACCCAAAGGGATGATAATTATTTATGTAGGAACAGCTTTTGCCCGCGGCTTCGCTTGCGTTAATTTATATTTTGACAAAATCGGGCTGTACTCTGCTTGTAATAATATAATTCAATCATGATTCGAAAGACACGTGGCGCTAACTATTATCATAAGAACGTTATTGTTGTTTTCCTCGGGAACAGTAATTTTTTCGGGATAAAAGTTACCCTATGTCCGTTTCTGTACACCTGACGACGTAATTATGCAAAGTTTCAGGATGATCGGTTCCGTGGTTTAGGCGTGCAAAAGTAACAAACAAACTTACTTTCGCATTTATAATATTAGTAAGGATTCCTTGCTACTGTAATAAAAACTACCTGATTTGGACTAAAACGGGAAGATTTGATATGTTTATGGAGAAGATTTTTCTGCATTAAGTCGAAGGTTAGCTGGCCGGGTCTGACTCAAGTGAAAACTTTAAAAGATTATTCAACTTTTCAGCCTCGCAAACTTGTGAAGCTAAAAAGGGGCAGTTAAAGTAGCTAAGTAGGGCATGAAATAAAACAAAGTAATAAGAAAAACGCTTAAAATTTATTTACTTACAAATTTAACAATATATAAATCTATTTACATATTATTTACACTATATTTCTACAAGAATTTCAAGCCAAATTTTACTGAACACAAAAAAAATCATTCAATTGTACTAAATCGGCTTAAAACAAAATGGACGAATAAAATTCATTTGTTTTTGTCGCAGGAAACAAAACGCTATCGGTTATTCTATTTTGAAATAAAATCTGATAAAATTGTGTTTCTATTTTCGAACGTTTATTTTGGGATGGATGGTGATTTTGTAAAACAAATTTTGTTCCTTTTTCAAACTACAATAGAGCAATGTTTTTTTTTTATTTCTATTTTTTTTTAATGTTTACCAAATCTAACGTTGGTTTTAATATTCAAATAGTAACGACCTTGGTTATTTTTGTGTTAAGTTCTATGGTATTTAAGTATTTTTTATTTCAAATTTCAAAGAATTGTTCGGTAATTTTCGGTAATTTATCGGGAGCTCAAAATAATGAACAATCACGGAAGACATCCCGTAAGTGACAGTAGTAATTTTAAGCGGTTACATAAATAATTATTTGTACAAACAGTAGAAACAAATTGTGTATTATCAATTAGCGGTACTAATTAGCGCTGTGCACAGTTTCTATGTATTGCACAAAAATAAAACAGTATAATTACTTAAAATCTGCAATTTTGTACAACGCATTAAGGCGCCATTTCTGCTAAATACCGCTGCAGTAAAAAAACCTATTCAGTTCTAATTTTAAAAACAAAGAAGGGCAATAGACAATTTGTACGTCAAAACGGGTGCAAAGATATGCCAAACTTAGAAGTTATTCATACAATTCAACAAAGACATTGCTGCCAACATTCCCACATTTTTTCTTGTTCCAAAGCATTCCTTTATTTTCAGACAAAGTTTTTAATTTCCCTTCTAAAGTTGGAAGGAGTCATAATTTGGTAGATCTATGTTGTAGGATAATTTGGAAAGATCGTTTTTTTGTGTAATTCCGAGGTTTTTTGCAAAGGGCACATGGAGTAATTGCGTAACAGACTCGCATTTGTAAAAGGATTCATATTCAAACATACGAAACAATGCATTATAAAGGCGTTTGAATTAAATGCTCTGCCGAACTTCTTATTCTTATTGCACACAAAAAAACAAATATACATACAAATTGCAATAATATAGCTTATGTACAATGGCGAGCTAAACCCATAATTAGAGAGATTAGCCGAAACAAACAGAGAAACAGACAAAAATTGAAAAAATATGTTTTTGTTTATAGGTAAGTGCCGTATATATTCATTCAGTAAAAATCTGTTATTTAGATACTACAAACAGACAATTTTATTTATTTGTACAGATTTTTTGCGAATTGTTGATACTAGCCTGTACAATAATCCGGTCCTTTGCACAAGCCCCAGGATTACCTAACACAAATATTGGTAGCTTCTAAAAAATCGGCTCTTCGCAAAAATCCTAGGATTTTAGCAAAAAAACGATTTTTCCAATCGCCCAGCGACAGATACAAACCTCGTTGGAGCTCAGTCGAGCGTGACCTGTCGAGGCTTTTCGAGTATTTTAGACGAATTAGATACGAATGGGCGTATTTCTTTTTTAAGCATTGTTCCTCATACGTAAGCTTTTATTGGAGCTTGCTTAAATTGAAGCTCAGTGTCAATTTCATGGATGACCTAAATTAAATGAAGTCGAAATAGTTAGACTGCAAGATAAGTTAGACTAAAGTTAGTTTTCACTAACATACATAACATGATGGTTAGGCAGAGGGGTACCTAATAGTACACCCTTTTATATTACAAATTTTATTACCCTATTGCCATCAATCGGGCATAAATCCAGACTCCATGGCTGCTACTGAGAAATTCCTGATTGAAAAACCCCATAAGACTTGGCCCGACCTGGGATTCGAACCCAGGACCTCATGCTCAGCAGTCGCGCTTGCGACCAACGAGGCAGTCGGGTTTTAATTAATATAAATCTGAAATCGCCAACCTGTCTTGAGGAAGTATGTTGATCGATGCTTGCCTTCTATGTATGAGAAGAGGCCTTTGTCCAGCAGTGGGACAGTATAGGGCTGGTATTATTATCTCAAAATAAGTTATATAGGTCCATCAATCGAAAAACAAACCAATGTTTTCTTTGCAATATACCTACGTAACATGAAATGTAAATAAATTGCTTTTATACGACCTCTTTTTTCGAAATGATTGCTATTTTTCCCACTGTCTGTGAAATTATAATTCATTGCTGACGTATTTTCCGACAATCTCGTCTCGGAAACCACTCAAATGTTAATATTAACTCCTTACTCAAATTAAACCCCCTGTATCGCTTTAGACAAACCTAATTACACACAATGTACAAGTGTACAGTCACGAGCACTAATAATGGGTGTAAAAGTACCCTTAACGAAGCCAAAAGGGACCTGTTCTCTCCACCATTGCGATATTTTTTTTTGTTCTAGGACCCTTCTAGTTACGGAGGCGTTGGGGGTCAAAGTTCCCACTTTTTCACAAGTTTAAAAAAAAAAAAGTTTTTAATGTTATAACTTTACTTTAAATACCTCCGCGACCCGCGTAATATGCAATGCATCCATAGACATAGTGTTTTGAGTGCGTTATATTGAGTCCTACCGAAAAACGTGATTTTTAACCCCAAAAAAAAAGTCGTTTCCCAGTATTTTAGAGTGGAGTTACTTAGTTTGACATACAGAATGCTTGGTTGACGGCTTCTTGAAGGGTCTGTTTACACACTTAGCAAAAGTCAAAAGCCATTTTCTTCGTGAAATTTCAATTTGAGATGAACTCTAGTTTATAATAATAGGAATGAAAAGACATTACCATCTTCGTTAAAATCACAATCAAAAGGAATTGAAGGGGAAAAACACTTTTTTCTATGTAGTTATTATGTTTATACGTCACAGCCAAGACTGTAAAAACTACTTTTGACGTATAATCTTTTCGTCGATATTGGTGAGCCTGACTGTACCTACCAAAAATAACAAAATACGCGCCTCCAACTGAATTATCCTTGATTAAAACGCATTCGCGAACCCAAAATCAAATTTAAAACTTAGACCTCTCTGATTGGCTGATAATAATTTTACACGAAGACTTACAGTCCTCTTACAGAAAGTTTACAACTGACAGCCGCAACCCGACTACAACCTTAAATGCATTAACATAAAGATCACTTTTATTTGACGAGACTTGTCAGTGACAGCAAGCGAACATCAGCCTTATATTTACTACAATAAAGAACATTTTGACAGTGATCCCCAATCTGAAGTAATCTAACTAAGAAAGAACCAATACCTCTAAGACAATATACCCTTTTGAAGTGTTCTTATTCAATTAATTTGAATTTAAATTTCGAACTTGTAGAATCGAATTGTAAGAAGGTTTGGCATTCCTTTTGCCCGATTGGCTGTTAAAGAATTTGTTGTAACGGTTTTTTGAATTATAAAGTTGTCTTTGAACAAATTGGGGCGAGATAAGTCTCGAGTAATTTGTCTCGATAAGCGAAAATTGGCTGAGGGAATTATTTTGATTTCGGAGTTGTCATGTTTATTTTATAACCTTGAATTTTGAGGTTAAGGCGAGGCATGGTTTTGTTATTATTCTAGCTTATATTGCGGGTTGGAACGAAATATCGGGATTGAAAATATCCAATCTCCAAATCCAGGTTATGGTCTATCTGAATGCCAAATTTTATCAAAATCTGCTCAGCTGTTAAGGCGTGAAATGGCTTGAGAAAGACTAATAGACTTCGCATTTTTTATACTTCCATGGTTTCATTTTATGTATGTTTATTAATAATCGCTGCTTAAACTTAAGTAATAATAATTAGCGTCTTTTTAACCATACATTGCTTTTTTAGCGTTTCTCAATTTGAAGTGTTTCTGAATAGACCTCTTGATGTTCATTCTAAGGGCTGTCACCATACATTTTCCTTTAGGGCGAAGCGCCAGGGTAGTCCGTAAAATCCAAATTTTCTTGAATGAAAAAGTCATGAAATGGGATTAAATGAACTTAGAGGGTTGTATTGATGATTATTCTGATATCCTACGGTCGCGAATCATATTTTAATCAACATACAACCTGTCACTGACCTGCAAATTGCAAAAAACTTAAGATTATCTGAATTTTGCGGTTTCCCCCTTTTTTTTTTTTGAATGGGAATTCATCAAATGGCCCTCCCCCGCTCTGGGCGGAGTGTCAGACTTTTACTGACTAAAACCCATCCATGTTCCTTCTTTGCCCTTTGTGTTCCAGGGCCGCGGTATCTCTTTCGAACAGTCCCGCAGCCCGCTTTTCCCCTTAAGTAGGTATCCTTAATGCAACAATACTAACGTCCACATTTGTTTTACTTACCCTACGAGTTGTATTTTATTTTTTCGCGCGCGAACGTACAGAAACAAATTGCGGCAGATGTGTTCCACACAAATATGCTTAGATTACTTTACTTTATTTTTTGTTGCTTTTATTTGCTTAGCAACACGTTTAGTTTATGTTTTTTTTATCGAAATAGAAACACATTTTTTTCGGATTATTTTTAAGCGATTGTCTGAGTTGTGCCTATGAAATTAAAGATAGACATTATTAGTCATGTATGTAGGTAAATACTGAAAAAAAAACATATTTTTTATGCTTTAATGTTTTTGCAATTCAATTTTTACAATATTTCAATAAAATTCTCTGACAATTCAAAAAAAATGTACATAATAATTTCATATTTCATTTAATTAGACTACTATTTCATATATTACACAAAAATCATTAACCAACATATTGTCAAATTGTAATTAGTCATAACATTAATTAAAATAATTTATTTAACATTTATCTTAACATTTTATAATTCCAAAATTATCTACAAGATTTTATTTACATTTAATTTAATTTTTCACTTATTTGTTATTGGTTCTTATAAAATATGATTTATTCGAATTGGTCTATTTATTTATTTGTCTAAATAGCTAATATTTAAACTACATTTATTTTACATTTGATTTCAACAAATACGTAGTTAAGGTGTGTCTACATTTTCGAGAATTTTGAAAACATTTTTGGTGTTTTGTTGCTTAAATGGAAGCGCTTGAAATGCTTGATGCAGCTGAATACCAGTATTTTACATGGAGCGACTGCCTATCTGATCTCCACAATCCAGTTAATACTGTGTTATACCATACACCTTGGTAAGATTTAAAAAAAAAACTACCTGTAACGACTGTCAAAGGTCTACAAATGACAGCCGGAACCAACGGCTTAACGTGCTTTCCGAGGCACGGAGGAAACTCGGAGAGTAACGGGTCACCCATCCACAGACCAAACTAGGCAAGAGCGACTTAACCTAAAGATCGACCCGAGCGGCTGTAATTATTTAGCCACGAGCTCCTCGTGGACTTTAGTTATGCTTACCACACTTTAAAATGTATTTTTAACCGAGGCAAAACAAGTTTTTTGCTTATGTAGCATATTCAGATTTTAGAAATTAAAAGTTCCATGAAGTGGACACACCTTTTTAAAAACAAAAACAATGTAAATGTTGTTGAAAGTAATATTTTTTAAATATAATTTATTCTTGGAAGACTTGTGTTATGTTAAGATTTTGAATATCAATAAAAAAACTCCCTGATAAAATAAATAATATTCCATTTTAGTTTCAAATAAATCTATATTAAATTTAACAAAATTATACCCTCTAGAATTCATCAAATGTAACACAATTTAAAAGATTCGAATAATTAAATTAAAACATTTGAATAATTCTTATTCAATTTCAAACTATTTCAAAGAAAATACTTTCTTAAAATTAGGCTCTATTTAATAAATCTTAAGAGATAATTTTCAACCAATTCGTCCAAATATTTTTACTTACAAAACTAAAGTAATCAAAATGTTATTGCATTGTATTTTATGTAGGAATACTACGAAAGTGATTGCTGAAATAATCGTTCATTTAATTCTAGTTCTTCTTATTTTTTTATCGTGTGGTTAGTGCCTAACCTGGTGTTTTTATGCCGCCCTTGCGCCATGGATTGTCGTAGCTTGATGTGCGTCGTTTGTACATCAAATCAAAATATTTCTTCGCATTATTAATTGAAAAAAAGCCGCTAAGCTGAAGTGAGACTAGACTGGCCACGTCTGCTGCATGCCCAATGAGCTGTGGGCCAAAATAACCACTTTCTGGAGCCCTGTCACAACCAGAAGGCGTCGCGGCAGACCTCGTAGAAGATGGTGGGTCGAGCTGGACAAAACCAACGACCAGTGGTCCACATTAGCCCTGGATCGAAACAACTGGAAGCCATGGGGAGAGGCCTTTGTCCAGCAGTGGGATGACGCAGGCTAACAGTATGATATCAGTATTATTAATTGAATGTTTTGCCTTTCGTAGCATTTCTACAGTAAATAATTATAATAATTTGCTTAAACTTCAAATTATGGCAGTTTTACGGTTTTATATGTACAAATCCTCATGCTACACCCATTTTGGGGACAGCAGAGGCAATAGATACAACAAAATGTATGTGCGTTTATTTTCGTCAGTATAGGTATCATTTTAAAATCAATAATTTATAAAACAATTTCACCATTGTTTGCTTTCGTTTGACTAGAAATTATGACATTTAAAATAACTTTAAAAAAAATTTCACAACGAGATTTTTTAAATTCAGTTTCATTAAAAAACTAAAGCTGAAATTACATACTGCATGAGTCTTTGGCGCTATCTTTTTTTTTTCAATTCAATACAATTTCCAAACCTAATTTCACATATGCTCACCAACAAACGCCATGATCACGTTAATTTGTTGAAGTCCGTGATCATGGCGCTTGCAACAGTGCCGAAATATCGGGAACTCAAAAATAATTGTAAATATGGTAAATATTCCGAGGGCCAGGGTTCTGCGAAATTCAAATTTTCTTAGGTACTTAAAGAAAGTAAAATTCAATAAGTAGTTAATTTTCCTATGAGACAGCTTCTGGTAAGCTGTAGGTGATCGCCGACATTATAGACCCGATTGCCCCAAGAGACTCATCTTAGGGGATTGCCCAATGTGTTACAAAGTTTTGTCTCATGTAAGGACTAACAAAAATAAGCTTCCTTTTACACAATGGGCCATTTTAGGAACCCATGTTTTCCACAGGTAAATAATATTTAATTCACAAAAAAAAATCCTATAATTATAAATATTATATTTAATGCTGCATAGTGCTTTTGGCTTTAATTTTTAAAACAATTTCCACAGATAATTTCATAAAATCTTTGCTGACAGCGCCCTCCTGTCATTAAAACGTCAAAATAACAATGTTGCCATTTAATAACAATTTCACAAACAAAAAAAGAACAACCTTATTCATTACCCATTTAAAAAATGTTTATAAAAGTTCTCACAAATGTTATCTATGAGGTTCGACGTCAGCTGTCACAACAAATGTCTTCCTTGGTCTTCTACACGGTTTTTCTTCGTCTTCCAGTCCATAGAAACACACACTACGTTGAGGGTAAACCTTCGGCTTATAGTCTACTGAAGAGCCCAAATTCCTAGGCAGTGTCTGAGACTTTTTATATTCTAAATCACTTTTTAAACAATAGTCGTATATTAATTTCGGTCTTTCATCGAAGTACTTGCTGTAATAACCCTCACAATTGTCAAAAGACATGCTTTTTGAAAACGTGTCTAGGTGGCATGTGTGGGAGTGGTAGCACCCCTCCGGCCTCATTCGTGGTTCCAGGGGATACCAGGAGTCGGGAGGTGTTGGGGCCCATGGTGCGGGCCCCAAAGGTCAGCCTCAGCGAATCGGTTTGGAGACTATGATGACGTCGGGAGCTGATCGGGTGGTCTCGGTGCTGATCGGGCGGCGGTCGGGGATTTTCTTTTCTGTAACAGAAATATGATTTGTATGTCTTGTTGTTACTGGTAATATTTTTTGGAAATCTATCTGACGGACTAATAAGATTTTTTCATCCATCCTATCATCATCATCTACCCTACTCATAATGAATAAAAACCTATGACGAAATATGGAGTAAAATAAAGAAAAAAAATTGTATCTTTTCGTGTTTTGTTTTTTTTAATTATTATATACTGTCCCACTGCTGGGCAAATGCCTCCCCCATAGCCTTCTTCTCTCATTTTTAATAATAACTGGGTTTTGGTAGTAGTCCGGAGTTTAGAAGTTGGCGGTATGATACCGTGCCTCGGAATGCACGGTAAGACGTTGGTAATACGCTTTATTTCTCTCCTGTCGTATTGCTGTCGTATCGGACTATGAGACGGAAGAAAGAGTGCACCTGCCCTGTGTCTGCGCACACACTTGTGCACTCAAATTTGCCCAGTCGATGGCTCGTCTCCGCTGAGGCTGGTCGCCATGATCGAAACTTGCCCAGGAGTTCTATTTTTTTACGTTTAAAAAAGGAATTGAAGTACAAACAGGAAGTTTGAAAAGAACTAATTGGGTGTTCACAAGGTATTAAAACAAAAACTTTTGGGGTGCTCGTTAATTAATAGAGAAAATTGTTCATTACTTTTACAGGAAGGAGCTTTGTTTTTAATCGTTTTCACAAAGTGATTTACATTTTATTTTACCAATTCCATTAAATTTACGAAGTTTGAAACTAGTCCTTAGTTTTCGACCAGCATGTTACTCTTATGATTGACTGGCTAAAATTCCTGACTGCTTCGTTGGTCTAGTGGTCGCAAATGCGACTGCTGAGCAAGAGGTCCTGTGTTCGATTCCCGGTTCAGGCAAAGTGTTATTGAGTTTTTCCGTCAGGGATTTCTTGGTAGCGGCCACGGAGTCTGGATTTGTGCCTGGTTGATGGCAATAGGCTTGTCCCCTATTACATGGGACTTTCACATAGCTGGCGAAATGTTGTACTATTAGGCACACCTCTGCTTATGTGACCAAAATTTCAACAGCTAATTTGTCATTTCAAAGTTTTGACTTTAAGAAATAAGGATTAATTTCAACATCCTGCAAAAATAGCTCATAAAGAACCCTAGAACCAAAGACGTTCCTAAATCTAGATTAAAATTAAGCAACCAATTAAATACCAAGATAATATCAGTCCCCTTATAATAAAATAACTTAAGATTAACTTGGATAAGCGATTTCTGTTTATGTTAGCTCGATTCGAGGGTGCTTCAAAGGGACTCCGAATTTTGTTTAGGGCGAGCCTATTAAAACTTAAATCAGAATGTTATCAAGCCCCAATTGACTTCTATGTACTTTTAAATTCGTTGAATAAATCATGGTTGGTTATTATACGGATTTGAGGGTTATGTCATGATTGGTGGAGCTAGATAGTTTAGTCATGAAATCAAAGAAAGATGGGTTAATTTGGGTTAGATCTCCAATAGAGGTAATAGGATTAGGGTAGGAAGATTCTTATCCTCCTAAGAACAGCAAAGATCCTCCGATCAGACGGGTGTTGCGTCTGGTAGGCTACTTTCGGCGGGCGGTTTTATAATGGGTGTAAATATTCCCTTAATCAGCTGAAAGCCACTTGTTCTCCCCGTCATTGCAATCATTTTTTTTGCTCTAGACTATCCTGGGAACCTTCTAGTTACGGAGATATTGGAGGTCAAAGTTCCAAGTTTTTCACAACCTTGTTTTAAATACCTACAAGTTTTTAATGATATAACTTTACTGTAAGTACCTTCACGACCCCCGTACTATTCAATGCATCCATCAGCAGTTGCAATGTTTTGAGTGTGTTACATTGAATTTTACCGTAATACGTGATTATTCATCCCAAAAAAAGTCTTACCCAGCAATAAGTTATATGTAGGATTGGTTAGTTTAATGTACAGAATACTTGGTTGACGGCTTAGTGAAGGATTCCGTTTACACCTTGTATAGAGAGCCTATAAGTTTTTTTTATAAAAAGTCGTAGTCCAATGTCGTATTGGCACTTGCAGTGGTTACAATTAATGGAGTTATTGGTAACCGAAGCAGTACGAGTTCGAACCCAGGGAGGCATTAAGTAAATTATTTCATCATATTTTGTAACGATGAAACAAAACATCGTGAGGGAACTGGTATGTCCTAGAGCCGAAAATTCGGAAATATGTGTTAATACTTACTGGGCCCGGAAAGAATGGAGGCCGGGTCTTAGCAGAGGGGATTTTAAAGGCTGATTAATCATTCAAATGTAGCATTTCAGGAGGGGTTAGTAAGGTTATTCACAGCCAACTTATTTGAATTAGGATACCTACTCATTCCTGTATAATCCAATCCACGGAAAACTTACGTGGTTTCGAGTCCTGGTGCGAAGGAATCTGCGACAGGAGTTCGATGGTGATCTCAGAAGTGTTGGTGGTAGCAGGGGGCGAAGGCCTAACGATCGTGGCGCCCGAGTAGCCGAAGGTGGAGAACCCTCGGCTATTGCTGCCTGAACCTGCAGGACAAGTTTAAAGGTTTAGGAATATTTTATGAACCTTTTTGGACATGTCGTCTTCTAACCATCATCATCTGCTTAGCCTTGGCTTCAAGTCTAATTGGATGCAGCTGAATACTAGTATTTTACATGGAGCGACTGTCTGTCTTACCTCCACAACCCAGTTAGTACTAGGTAACACGATACAACTTTGTAAGATTTGTAGCTAGGGACTACCCATTACGACAGTCAAAGATCTACAAATGATAGCCGGGTCCAACGGTTCACCGTGCTTTCTTTTTGGACATGCCTTGATAATATAACCTCGAAGGGGTGGAATAGAATAACTGCCACGTGTGGTGATACTTAAATGCATTAGAGTAGGTGCAATCTGGGCTGTTAGTTACCTTCTCCATCCACTTTTACCACCTCCCTGACTTGCTAGTATTTACACAATGAAGTTCTTCTAACTTGACAAACCGATGTGTTGTTGGGGAGTTGGCATCACTTCTTCCCAGCTAATTCATGAGCAAGTGGTGAGAGACTGTTCCTTGTAGTTTTTACGTTCAAGAAGTGCTAATTCTCGTACTAATTTGAATTAATATCTATCTTTTGATTTTTGGTTCACCGTGATGCCACTTCTATTTCTCATTATATTATTATGCTTAGTTAAAAAAATAAGAAAAACGCTGAAGAAAAAGACTAACAGATTCGTATATTTTGCCGAGAAGAGAGAAATCTTAAGATTTCTGAAAATTTTATATTTCTGAGTATTCATAATTTGGTCATTTGCGAACAAAAACGAATCCACGATTTCTACTCCTGTAAAACCCTCATCTTCCTTGGAACCAAATAATGTTACTCCTATTACTTATTTTAAATATAACGTGTGTACACGTAAAAAGAAACAAATACTCCCAAAAAATTCAATATGGCGATTGGCGGGTAATACGCCGCCATTTTGTATCACAAACGTCAGACGAATACAGGGGTTTATATTAAAAAAGTAATAGGAATTCCCGCTGTTTCTCCGTCAATAAAGAACGGGTACAGTCCTTGCGCAGTTATCTTACCTCTGACATAAGCAACAGAAACCTTATTGTTTTGAAAATAAAGACACACTTTATTTCTGACAGTGACGTTTGTCAGTGACGTTTACCTGACCGACCTTATTGCTAAGATTTTAAAGGTCACAATGATTTTGACAGGGACGATAAATCAAACTGACAACTTAACTTAAATCAGACTGTACTTTAAAAGGCCTACAATTTAATTCAATTCATTAACAAAGAAATGAATTTAAAGTACTGTTAACTTCAAAAGTAGAAGACGATTGTTAGAAGTTTTGAAGGGTTTTGGAAAGGCCAGCTATTGAATTGTATTTTGGTTTTCTAGAAGGTATTTTATTTATAAACGAGGTAAACTATTTGACTGCCTCGTTGGTTTAGTGGTCGCAACCGGGACTGCTGAGCATGAGATCCTGGATTTGATTCCCTGGTCGGGCAAAGTTTTATTGGGTTTTTCTCAGTAGTAGTCAAGGAGTTTTGATTTGTGCCCGGTTGATGGCAATTTGCTTGCCCCCTGTTACATGGGACTTAAACAAACTGCTGAAATGTGGGTATACTATTAGGTACACCTCTGCCTAACCCTTCGGGGATTATAGGCATGATGTAATGATATGTGATGTTAACTATTTATTCCTATATGGTAATTAATATTCTAGCTACATTGATGCCAATTACTTGTTGTAATACGCTGTTATAATTTGTAATTTCATGACAATCTTTATACAGGTATATTCTTGAAATAAATGATCTATTCTACTGTATTCTACAAGATACATTTAATACTACGATGAAATAGCGAAACGAGATGAGGAGAGATGAATTATTTATTTGTACAACGACGTAGAGCATCTTCCGCATCGTCTCAGATTATTAATGCAAGGCAGGATATCAAAGGGGGAAGTCGTCATACACGATTTTTATTAAAGTGTATTTTTATAGCTTTTCGCAGCCAGACCAAAGCCTTCTTTTTTTTCGGATTGTAAATACCCCCCCCCCCCGCTCTGAGCGGAGTGGGAGGGAGAGTCAGACTTTTACTGACTAAAACCCATCCATGTTCCTTCTTTGCCCTTTGTGTTCCAA
Source organism: Noctua pronuba (assembly GCA_905220335.1). Taxonomy (NCBI): domain Eukaryota; kingdom Metazoa; phylum Arthropoda; class Insecta; order Lepidoptera; family Noctuidae; genus Noctua; species Noctua pronuba. Next base: position 1,991,934 of record LR999913.1, read on the forward strand.
GGCCGCGGTATCTCTTTCGAACAGTCCCACAGCTCGCCAAAGCCTTAAATTATGTTTCGTGTAAAACAGTTTTGGAAGTTGGTCATCAAAATCTTCCTGCCCTTGTCCCATATTATTTGGGGTCGGCACAACACATTTTTCTCTTCAATTCTCCCCTGACAATCGTAATGATGTCATTTTGGAAGTTGGTGCCTTGCATAATATCCCGAACATTTTAATTTTGAGTTGCATTTCCGCCGATTTCGCACCAATCTTTTCATTGTATTGGAAATGGTCTTCATTATCTAGAAAAAATCATCATCTGCCTAGCCGTTTCCCAAGTATGTATGTATTCCAGTCTAACCGGATGCAGCTGAATACGAGTATTTTACATGGAGCGACTCCCTATCTTATCTCCACAGTACTGGGTTATACGATACCCCTTGGTAAAAGTGGTTGTAAGACTTTCGGGCCTCTGATTACCTGTACGACTGTCAAAGATCTACAAATGATAGTCGGGACCAACGGCTTAACCATCTTTCCGAGGCACGGAGGAAACTCAGTATGTGTAATGGGTGGTCACCCGTCCACGGACCAACCTAGGCAAGCGCGGCTTAACCTGAATCGACCCGAACGGCTGTTATTATTTTACCACGAGCTCCTTCATTATAAAGGAACCATCATATAGAAATAATTGAGACATAAAAACGCGTTAAAATAAAAAAGGGAACTTCCTACTGAAACCCCTGAAAGTTCCTCCTATGCACTCAAAATCACGTTGTAAATCCTTAGTCAAATACATCCAAGTTACACAAAGTAAGTAAAGTAGCAATATTACAAGAAAAGTACCATCCTACCCGCTGGGTACCACGGGTAGGGTCCTATGCAAACACTTCCGTACTAATAGTTCCTGAGCTACATAGTTTAATATTTGATCTGCAATCCAGTGTGTTTGGACATTGGTTGAATATTGTTATAAGTTTTTTTTTGTAATCCACTGAGTTTTAGAACAAAATATTAAGTTTTATACAATAGTGTTCCTACACGCCAATATTCTTTATGTTTTACGTTTTTTGCTGGCCGGCATTTCGCCTGAACTGGGCCTATGTGGCGCCGAAGTGAGGCGCACAGTGTCACATTATTTTATTTTTTGTTTAGATTTAAGTTTTTTTTTTTGATCTTATTTTTTTTTAAACTGTGTGCACTTGTGGCATGTGCTAAATAAATGTTTTTTCTTTCTTTATTTACTTTGCATAAGCATTATTAAAAAAAAAAACGTCTTCTTTTTAAATCGAGTGTATTTTTTAAGTTAAATGACTTGGAAATAATACCACATTTTGACTTTGGCTAACTAAAACACAAGGCAATCAACCAGATAAATAAAAACTTGAAAATAATTCAGAGTATCTGCTCTACTGAAACAAGTCCTGAGACTTTCGGTATGTATTTACTTTTTCATGTACAGATGTACATATGAAAACCGCGCTAACTTCCTCTAACAAAAAAAAACACACAAATCGGACCAGTGATCACGGAGTAATCGGTGTACAAACAAAAAAAAAGCTGCTAGAATACATAACCTCCCCCTTTTTTAGAAGTCGATTAAAAAGTGGAAAATTATTCAGAGAAGCTGCTCTACTGACACAAGTCCTACAACTTAGGTACTTCCCACACAGTAATACTAGCAATAAACTTCCAAAATAACCTGACTTCAAGTTAAGATCTTCAGTAATTGCCCTCCACTCATATACCAAGCAGGCTTCAGACCTCGTAATAATTGTCACCCATGTTATCAACCAGAGGCCGTACTGGCGTGTTATAGCTCGTTTAGGGAACCCTAAAATTAACATAGTTAGCGCGATTACTGTAGTTACAGCATTCTAGATTTTAGTGGAGATTTTAGATGGAGGGATTTTCGAAATGGCCTAGTGGAAGATGACCTAACTTGCAAAGGTTTTGGTGTCTTTATAAGGGGATCTTACAATGATTTGTTTGGGGACTAAGTAACCGTATTGTAGTTCTAATCCTACTAATATTATAAAGGCGAAAGTTTGTGAGGATGTATAGATGTCTGGATGTATAAAGGGTGTAAAAAGACCCTTAAGAAAGACCCTGAAGAAAGGTTCCCGAAAGGCATTTGTGCTCCCCGTCATTGCGATATTTTTTTGTTCTGGACCATACCTGGGAACCTTCTAGTTACCGAAATATTGGAGGTCAAAGTTCCAATTTTTTCACAAGTTTTTTTTAAACCCCTTTTTAAGGTTTTAACTTTACTTTAATTACTCCATGACCCGTTTACTACTCAAAGCAGCCATCAGCGCTAAGTTTTGAGTGCGTAACATTGAGTTTTACCGTAAAGCGTGATTTTTCACCCCAAAAAAAAAAGTCGTTTCCCAGCAATAATTTTTGCGTAGAGTTACTTAGTTTAATGCACAGAATGCTTGGTTGACGACTTCGTGAAGGGTCAGTTTACACCCTGTATAGACGTATAAATGTTTGTTACTCTTTCATGCAAAAACTACTAAACGTATTTGGATGAAATTTTGCACACAGATTGTTTATAACCAAGATTAACACATAGAATACTTTTTATCCCGCTAGGAGGATCCCATGGGACAATTATCCAACTCCATGCGGGCGAAGCCGCGGGCTAGGCTACTAGGTAATAAAAGAAGAATCAGACCTTAATACACCTACAGAAAGAAATAGATTAAATAGTATTTTTTTATCATGTCGTGTAGTTTTCGTCCATATTGAATTTATTATTTTTTGCGTATAGTTTTTAGTAAATTTGGAATCGAGACGAGCAGAAATCGGTTCAGTTACATCTGTACGAGGTATTGGTAACCAGTTTATTTTTGTTGTTTCGTAACCATTAAACATGGCTGTGTTTTATTTTTCAAATACATGTAGTACTTGGTAATGGCTGCTGAACATGAGGTTCTGGGTTCGATTCCCTCCTCGGGCAGTGTTATTTGGTTTTTACATGAGCAATTTCTCAGTAGCAGCCACGGAGTCTGGATTTGTGCCCGATTGATGGAAATAGGCTCGCCCCCTTTTACATAGGGCTTAAACATAGCTGGCAAAATGTGGGTGTACTATTAGGTACACCTCTGCCTAACCACCATGTTATGTATGTTAGTTAAACAAAAAAAAAAAAAAAACTGGCTTTAGTCTAACTTATCTTACAGTCTAACTATTTCGACTTCACCTCTGCCTATCCCTTCGGGGATTACAGGCGTTATGTTATGTTTATGTAGTACTTTCACAAGATTTGAGGTGTCCCTCAAGAAACTCATTCAGTTTAATTACAAAAAATATCTTTCTATTATTTTCGCTAACCACGAAAAAACTCTTTTCTAAAGAAATTCTTGGTTAAAACAAGTAATCCTTTGAAAGTCTCTAGAATTTTAAATACCTAAACGAACGAAAACCTTGATTGGGATTTTCCTCCGAGTTCCAATCACAGGGTGAAGCTCGGTGTGATCAGGAAATGTAGACCGGACGAGTCTATATTGGCTTTTTGTATTTACTGACATTAAAAGATCGGATATAGGATTTTTTTCTTCTTAAGTTGTTATTTTTTGTGGCAACACTGCCTGGGAGCCGAACCCAGAACGTTAAGATTATCAAAGAGTTGAGTTTGTTTTTAACCGACTTAAAAAAAGGAGGAGGTTATGTATTACAACAGCTTCTTTTTTCCCCGTATTTTCACCGATTTCTCAGTGATTACGTTTTTAATTTGGTAGACGAAGCTCGCGCGGTGATCCCGTATTAATTAATTTAACTTGGGTTCTTTACGAGTTATCTTCTATACTACGTATTTTTTATTCTTTAACTATGTTTTTGACATGATGGTAAATAATAACTTCTCGTTACAAAGTAAAAATTTATATATAGCAAGAATTTGTGAAGGATACCTCAACTAAAAAAGGTAACACAAAATAGTATATTTTGATATAAGTGGGTTTGTAATTGCATTCGAGGCGGAATTAACACCCGAGCTGCAGGCGAGGGTGTTATGGAGCCGAGAACTGCATGTTGAAGCTAATCGTAGTGTGATAAGAACCAGTTTTCGAGAAAGTGTATTGAAAAAAAAGTTTTTTTTTTTATTTGGCTTTGTGTGTTTCATTGACTTCATTGCCACCGACTTCCGAAAGTAAACTTATTTTTCACCTCTATAGTTTTTTTTGAAGTCAGTTTTTTAAAGGTAGTTTATAACCGGGATTAACACATGATATTTTTGATTATCCGGTTAAGCAGAAGCCAGCCTCCTAGACCTGGGGGTGCCATGTCGAAAAAAATAGGATATTTTTATCCTAATATGTAGAACGAGCCCGAGGGGCAATTACCCAGCGTCATTTCATAAGCTAGTCGTGCTCCACGCGGGCGACGCCTTGGGCATAAACTATGCGATTATAAAAACCGTTTCTAATAATAACATCAAAAACTTACCATCAGAACTAGGCGGAGGATCAGTTTGGAACAGACTCTCCCTCGTCTGACACCCAGACTCCTTCGTATCCGGAGCACCAACCGACACATCTCTGATCTCCCTCTTGTGTTCTTTCTTCTCCCTAGCATCTCCACTATCCTTCGTTCTACTCCTCATTGATTCTTCTTTTTTGCTCAAGTCCGTCTTTCTCGTTCTCCCGTTGCGTTCGATGTGGACATCTTCTTCAATCGGCATGCTATCTACTTCTCGACGCCATATTTCTTCGTCGAGGTCTAAATGGGTTTCTTGGTAGTCTGAGTCTATGCTTGATTGCTGGAAAAAATAGGGTATTTAATACCTCAGTTTAATTACTTGACTTGACGGCACGGTTGGCGCAGTGGCTGAGCAACTGACTGCTGCGCTTCGTGTCGCGGATTCGATTACCGCATGCAACAAAAAATATTTGTATAGCCTATAGGTAGTTGTTCCGGGTCTGGCTGTTTGTGTATGTGAGTTTGAATGTTTGTAAACGAACCCATGATACAGGAGAAATTCCTAGTGTGAGGCAAAGTTTAAAAAAAAAATTACAAAGATCTTTTGGCGCGTGACCATAATTGGAACTAATATCGACACCTTGTTTTTTCAATACGATTTCACAAAACAAATTCATAATGTTGCTATACCAACAACGCTCCTTTGTTAATGTGATCTAGAGGCAAAAGATCCTTGTAGCTCTCTTACATTAATCTCAATCTGCCAAAACCTTATAAAGGTCTGTAAATATATTTATTTATTTATTTAAACTTCATGTACAAAAGTGGTACATAGGCGGACTTAATGCCACAAGGCATTCTCTACCAGTCAACCTTTGGGTCAAATAGGACAGCATAGTGATAGAGTACAAAAAAATAAATAATAAAAATATCATTATGTTAACATAAATTGAAATACATAAATAGATATAAAGCAGAGAAACTGAATATATTCAAGGGCATTAAGGATTCAAGGGCACGTAGGCGATTGGAAAAATTAGAATTTTTATAAGCTTGTCAAAGTCTAGAATTAGGCTGATCGATGGCCTTTTTTGCGGATATGATAATCCTTACGAAATTTGTTTTGAGAAGAAAAGTGTACCCACATCAAACTGAACAAATTTGTTCAGGGGCTCAAGACTGTATTCTTAAAAAAAAATATCAGTTCTCCCATACATTTTGATCGCGTAGGTATTCGAGTTTTGTATGGGAAAGCTGATTATTTTTTGAATCAAGCATTACACCCTTTTCTGCTTACCCCTAAAATGTCTTACCTTATGTTTAGAGAAACTTCTCTGCTTCTTCACCATTTCGTTGTTGTGGTTATCTCTCTCCAGACTGGCTCGGGGTTCGCTGTCTCTCTGGAGCCTCTTTGGGTCTAAGGTGAGTCGACTTCCAACTAGGCTGTCCAGGCGATCTTCACAAGACTGTCTTATGTGTTCCTGGATAAATTATAAGATCAAATTAAATATCTACATAACATAACATCACGCTTGTAATCCCCGAAGGTGTACCTAATAGTACACCCACTTTTCGCCAGTTATGTTTTCTAACTCCCATGCAACAGGGAGCGAGCCTATTGCCATCAAACGGGCACAAATCCGGACTCCGTGGCTACTACTGAGAAATTCCTTGTGGAAAACCCCATTAACACTTTGCCCGACCCGGGAATCGAACCCAGGACTTTATGCTAAGCAGTCGCGCTTGCAACCACTACAGCATAATAAATGAATAGGTTCCTCTCCGTGAGAATGAATGGGCTGTAAACCACCACGCGAACCCAGAGCGGGTCTTCAAATTTACGGTCCTAGGACATGCCAAAACCGGCAAACCCGAGGAAACCCTCACGATCGATGTTTTCTTTCTCCGTTTTGAGTGAGAGGTCATCATCATCTTCCTGCCCATGTCCCATATTTATTGAGGTCGGCGCAACACGTTTTTTTCTTCCATTCTCCCCTGTCAATCGTCACTCTATCATTTACTCCTTTTTCCTTCATATCATTCCTCACACAATCCATCCATCTTTGCTGAACAATATATTTTAAAAAAAAGTTTGCCGTACCTTAATAATTTTATGATCCTGGTACAGCTTCCGTACACATTTGAAGATGAACACGAAGCTCATGCCAGAGAGGATCAGCGAGAAGATAATGAGGATCACCATGATATGAGGCTGGTTTATCGTTGATTCTGTCTTTACCTATAACAAAAAAAGGGGGTCATTGAAAATCTCGTGGCTAAAAGCTCGTACGGTTTCATGGATCAAGGTTAAGTGAGGTTGGTCGGTCGGATGGGTGACCAGGAGTTGTGGGTAGAAATTCTGCTTACGAGGTATATCGTGATGTCTAGGAACTGGATGTGGACCTGTGGTAATGGAGCTCAGATAGGTAGAACATCTTTGTTGGTGATTTAAATAAAATCACAAAATTTCTAAGTGGTGTACTACAATTTGGTGTACTAAGTAGTGCTCACTGACGGTCGACCACTTTTCAATCTTATTACTCAGTTCATAAGGCTGAAAATTGATCGACCGTCAGTGAGCGCGGTAGTACATACACAAGTTCGTTTTCTAACCTATTTCCATTTTTTTTTATAGACGACTAGAATGTTATCATTCGGAATTTGAAGCGTTATGTTAAGAGATATCCAGCTTGCTGTAAGATTTTCAACTTTCAGCGAGGGCAACAGAGGCTGAGATTCTCCATACTAATGTACATCCTTTTTTCTTCCTGAATGAAGAGTCTAGAGCAATAATTTTTTCATAAAATCAAGGTCAAATGTAGACACGACTTAAGTAAAGAAATTATGACCCTCCAAAAATGAAAGCCCCATTTTTACGGACGTGATTAGAGGACTACCAGACAAATTCGAAAAGTTTTTCACATAAAAGTTTATAGGAACCTGGACTTACTCTTTTTTTTTAATTTTGATGTCAAAACTAATTGAATCGGCTCAGTTTTCGATGAGAAAAAAGAGGAATACGAACAGTCGATCTCTTCAAAATTTTGTGATATCGGTCTAAGCTGCAGCTGTCCCTAACGCACTCTACGGGGCAGGCTTGTGGCATCATCATTTCAACCGAAAGACGTCCGACTGCTGGACAAAGGCCTCCCCCAAAGGGGTGGTTTTGCCATAATCGCCGCTAGGCAGGCGGGTTGGCGATAGCAGTACGGTTTTTACAAAAGCACAAAGAATGCTGCTGCCCATTTTCTGGTAAGTCCATTACTTTCAAGTCCTTTACTTACGTCACATTTACTCTTGTCCTCATCAGCTTTTAACCGACAGTGGGCATCCTGGTCGCATATCAGTGCCTCATCGATGCAGGTGTTGTCTTCACAATCAAACTCACCTTCCCCACATTTTTCTGCAAAAAAATAAGAATGTAGAACATTAAAGTATAAGTGATAAGTACCTACGCTCTAATTTACATAAACTTAAATGTGTTTTTCTTCTACTGTATCGATTAACGTTTTATGTGTTCACGACGTTAATATTTTGGAAGACATACTATTACGAAATAGGACTCAGATAGGGTTTTTGGGGTTAGGGTCGAAACAAATCGTTCACGGAGCCGTCAACCAAGCATTCAGTAAATAGTAAAGTTCAAACAACTTTTATTTTAATAGTGAAAAATCACTTTTGACGTTAGGACTCAATGTAGCGCAGTCAAAACTTTGTGGGGGATTCAGAAAAATGTCGGTTTGAGGAACGTAAAAAAAAACATTCAACGAAAAATTGGTTTGAATAAGGTTTGATATTTAGTTTTCGAGATTGGGACTTTGTCGTGATATTGCAACAGTAACTTTGTTTTTAACAAATTAAGTCTTGCAGTTGAGTGTAACTAATATTGGTATAAATGAATGATCGTTAAAAATATTGTTATTAAATTGATGAGTGCTACAGAACCTTCGTGTGCGAGTCCGACTCGCATTTGACCGGATTTTTTTTTAAATTTAGCTTACCGTCTCCTTCTAGCGTCCTATATGCGTTGAAGGTGGCGTTGAAGCTGGTGGTGGGGCGAGCATCCTTGGTGACGTACATCCTCACGTACATCACATTGCCGTTGACTTCCTTTGTCGTCACGGAATTGGCTACAGATCCGCAATATTCCGCTAAGCTGTTGAAAATATGTCATGATTTTACATTTATTGTGATTAATAACGTCAGTATGTGACGAACTGACCAATACATCTAAACTAAATAAATAGAACTGAACAGCAGGTATACAGACAATCGCCACACACACCGCTATAACATACTCACACACCCATTTGCAACTCTCAGGCACACTCCTACACACTTATCCACGCTGTACACTTAGCAATGTATGTATAGCTATTAAATTGTAAATCCGTAATTGGCTGTAGGATTAGTTTATATGTTTTAAGATAAAATTTCATAGAGCTGTGGATTTTGTGAATAATAAATAAATAAATAATTTTTTAAACATCGGCAAAAATACCAGAGGCGACGTCCATGACACAAGATCATCATCATTTTCTTGCCAATATCTCAATTCATTTGTGGCCGGCGCAGCATGTCTTCTTCTTCCATATTTCTCTATTACTCGTGATTTAATCAGACACCTCCTTTCTTGCCATATCATTCAAGTTCACCCTGAGTCCAAAGCGGGTTAAAGAATCAACTAGGCCATCCAGCATCTGCTGCAAGTCGTGCAGCGATTCAGCCAGTATGACGATGTCATTTGCACTAGCCGTTGATGTTAATGCCACGTCCGGGAAGGACGTGGCCGGGTGGCTGTTCTTTGAGCGTCTTAAACACATCCTCCAGGGCGTTGGTGAACCATTTCGGAGAAATTACTTCCCCTTACCTCACCCGCGACGCAATGAGATATGCTCTGTTTGCTGGTCCTGAGTTAGGACGGTCATTGTGGCGTTTTCATAAAGATTTCTCATCGCTTGGATGTATCGCTACTTCTTTTATACCCATCCACATTCATACTCAAAACTTTCCTTACAACATTTTCCTCATTCCTCATAACACAAGATGAGAACTAAAAATTCTGCATCACGCTATCAAAATTTCGCTACTACAATGCTTTCGGGACAACAAGTGCCTTTCGGCCTCATTAGGGGTCTTGTTACACCCTGCATTTCTCAGGCATACAGGCTTCCTCACGATGTAACCCATTATGAATAGGTTTTTGGGATAACAAAACAACACATTACAACTAAAACTATGCCACTTACTTGGAATCCATCTCCTGTTCCTTTGTCTCAAATACTTGGATAATATTTTCGTTGCACTCATTTGGCTTCGCTAGAGCATATGATGTAAAGTTAAGGTATATCTGGAACGAATATCTTCACGTTTATATTTATTAAAAGCAGTAGGTATACAGAGGTGGTTGGAAGTTCAGTTTTAAGCTATCATGTTCAATTTCTATGTAATACGGATTGACCCTTTTACCATCAGATGGGCATCACTCCGGACAGTGGATTGACCTAAGAAAGTCCAAATGGAAAATCTAAATGACTTTCTACAACCTGGGAATCAAACCCAAGACCCCTAGCTCAGCAGCCGCACTGACGACAGCTAGATCAACGCTACATAAATACGAAACATAACGTATTCCCGTAAGTACTAAAATAACTAAAAAGTACACTTACATTTCGCCACATTATCAGTCCCATGTAATAGCGGGCGAGCCTATTGCCATCATCCGGGCACAAAACCAGTGTCCACGGCTGCTATTGAAAAATTCCTGATGGAAAAACTAAATAACCCTTTGCCCGACCCGGGAATCGAACCCAGGACCTTAGTCGCGCTTGCTACCACTAGATCAACGAGGCAGTCAACAGTATTCTTTAGAGCAAAGCCGTGAGCAAAAGCTAGTGGGCCGATAATGATAGCAAAGAATTTCAAACCTTACCTTCATATTAACAGGAACTATAATGGTCCACAAAACGTCCAACGCTTGGTGCGAGTTACTTATGCACAAAGGGTCAATTTCCTTTGTATCTACATAACCCCACTTCTTGCCCTCAAAGGTTTTGTAACATGATTCTGGTATGTGATCTGTACAGAAAAAAATACGTTTCTTTTAATCCACTATCATTTATGATTATGGAATACATGCCATTGCTTATAGCTCCTCAAATCATTACTAACTATATAAAGTGGAACGAACACCGACCCTAAAACGGTACCACGTATTCAGCACATCATTCTGAAGACCCCCCCAGACATTTTTCGTCGGGATTTATAAAAAGACAGCTGTTTCCTACAAAACTGTACTTTTTTTTCTAATTACAGATGAAAATGTTCTAGAAAAAGTTCAACCGTCGTCGTGTTTACGTCATCTGTCTTGCCTTTCCCCAATTATGTTGGGATCGGCTTCCAGTCTAACCGGATGCAGCTGAATACCAGTATATTTACATGGAGCGACTGTCTATCTGACCTCCACAACCCAGTTAGTACAGCATAATACAATACCCGTTGGTAAGACTGGTTGTCAGAATTTCGGGCCACTGTGTACCTGTAGCGACTGTCAAAGATCTACAAATGACTTTCCGAGGCACGGAGGAAACTCGGTATGTAATGGGTGGTCACCCACCCACAGACCAACCTTCTTCGTCTTGCCTTTCCCCAATTATGTTGGGATCGGCTTCCAGTCTAACCGGATGCAGTTTAATACCAGTATTTACATGGAGCGACTGCCTATCTGACCTCCACAACCCAGTTAGTACTGCATAATACAATACCCCTTGGTAAGACTGGATGTCAGACTTTCGGGCCACTGACTACCTGTAAATCTGTCAAAGATATACAAATGACTTTCCGAGGCACGGAGGAAACTCGGTATGTAATGGGTGGTCACCCATCCACAGACCAACCTAGGCCAGCGCGGCTTAACCTGAAGATTGACCCGAGCGGCTGTTGTTTAGCCACGAGCTTCTCCTCATTACTAACAATAAACATTAAAACTACGAAATACTAGTAAAAGTTTCGTTAGAAATAAAAAGCCACCAATCTTGACCATAGCCTTTAACTTTTCCTCAGGCTGACTTGAAATGCTTGTTTAAAAGAGCTTTAAAAACTATCTCAGTATGCTAAGAAAGACTTTAAAATATAATAGAATATTCTTTATTATGTACACCATATAAGTAACATTCATAGAAAAAAACATCCACATAGGGTGACACGAGCGGTCTTATCGCTAAAACCAAGCTTTTCAAGACATCCTTTGGATGGATTACAGGAAGAGGTAGAATCAATACTGCAGGTAGTCTGTGGTATATCAACATTTATAAAGCATAGCATAATCAGCCTATAATGTTCGCACTACTGGGACACAGGCCTCCTCTCTATGAGAGGAACTGGATATAATCCACCACGCGGGCTCAGTGCGGATTGGTAGGTGTCACATGTCTTCGAATTTTTGGTTCTAGGACATGCCGGTTTCCTCACGATGTTTTCCTTCACCGTTTTGAGAGTCGCGGTGATGAAATAAATTACACAAACGAATGCGCCTGCCTGGGTTCAAACCCACAACTTACTGCTCGTAAGTCGGGGCCGCCACCACTGGGCCAACGATGCTACTCCATAAAACATATACAAATCTTTAAAATAATAAGAACCATTCAAACACAAGCGTCGTACTCACGGCTCGGCCCATCCTTAAACTCAACGTTTATCTTGAATCCCTCATACTCTATCGTGTCATCAGAGTGGAACTTCAGCCAGACGTTAGGTCCCTTAGTCTTCAACGTCCTAGGGAACGCCTGGCCGCAAAACCTGCCCAGCAGGTCGGCGTATCCGTAGAAACCGTCGCGAATCTGGTGAAAAATATTGGTCAGAGGAAATCTATAGATGCTTGGAATTAAATGTCTACAATATTCATAATCTGAATGTGCTTTCTAAGAGTAATTTAATGAAATGTGTAACATCACACCTGCAGAGGTGTACGGAAAAGTTCCATGTAAAGTTGACGGCACGGTTGGCGCAGTGGCTGAGCGATTGACTGCTGCGCTTCGTGTCGTGGGTTCGATTCCCGCACGGAACAAATATTTGTAAGGCCTACAGGTAGTTGTTCCGGGTCTGGCTGTTTGTGTATGTGAGTTTAAATGTTTGTAAACGCACCCGCGGTACAGGAGGAATTCCTAGTGTTGGACAACGTTTTTAAAAAAGAAAAAAGAAAGAGGAGAAAATAACCCCATGTGATAGGGGCGAGGATATTGCCATCAAACGGATACTGATCCAGACTCCGTGGCTGCTATTGAGCTTTCCCGACGGAAAACCCAATAACCAACCGAGTTTTTGATAACATTCAGCTCATCCAGCCTTTTACGTTAGATCATTCGTACCTACATCATCATCTGCCTAGCCTTTTCCCAACTATGTTAGGGTCGGCTTCCAGTCTAACCGGATGCAGCTGATTACCAATATTTACAGGGAGCGACTACCTATCTGACCTCCACAACCCAGTTAGTACTGGGCAATACGATACCCCTGGGTAACACTGGTTGTTAGACTTTGTAGGCCACTGACTACCTGTAAGTCCTGTAACGACTGTCAAAGATACCAAGTTATAGTCAATTACCTCTAAATAGTCGTAAGCGCAATCTGGGTGATATTCTATGCGGAACACATCGACGAACGTCAGCTGTATCACCTGGTCGATGGACGAGGCTGAAACAATACAAATTATATTAAAAGGTTTGAATACTACTGAAAACAAAAGACTCGTTGGTCTTGTGGTCGCAAGCGCGACTGCTGAACATAAGGTCTTGGGTTCGATTTTGGGGTCGGACAAATTGATATTGGGTTTATCCATCAGGAATTTCTCAGTAGCAGACATAGAGTTTGGATTTGTGCCCGGTTGGTAGCAATAGGCTCGCCCCCTTTTACATGGGACTTAAACATATCTGGCGAAATGTGGTCTACTATTAGGTACACCTCTACCAAACACATCAGCGATTACAGGCGTGTTGTTATGAAAACAATAGTTTTTATAATACGTTAGTCTAGTGGCGGTAGGCCTGACTGCCGAGCGTGGGTTCCTGGGTTCAATTCCAGGTCTGGCAAAATGCTCTACTGGGTTTTTCATTTGCAGTCCCATGTTTCGATTTGTGCCTGTGAACGACTGTCAAAGATCTACAATTGACAGTCGGAACCAACCGCTCGGTATACAATGTCTCCCATGCGCATGTGACCGCCCGTAATTTTCTGAATATTCATGAAGAAATGTCGAAAATAAATTTTAAAAGGGGAGACCCCCCCTTTTAAAATTTATTTTCGACATTTCTTCAATGTTCTGTGAATTTGTAGCTGTTATGTAGTAGATTACAAATAATGATTAAAAAGTCGTCCTATCGGGATAATTTATGGAGTTACACTAGTTTTTAAAAAATAAATACACAATTTTTCACCGAAAAAATGACTTCGATTCCGTTTTTTTTTTCGTCGTCGATAATTTTTAGTAAAAATGTTAATTAACCTGTTAAAATAACTCATAAGCTTTTAGAAATAATAAACAGAATCCAAATCGACCCATAAACTTCGGAGATGTGTCAAAAATAGAAAGCAAATCTACAAACTATACTTAAAAAAATAAAAATTGAATAATATGAAAAATGTTGTAGATAGACCCCCCCTTTTAAAGTTTATTTTCGATATTTCTTCATGAATATTCAGAAAATTACGGGCGGTCACATGCGCATGGGCGACATTGTATAATGGGTAGTCACCCATCCACAGACCAACCTAGGCAAGCGCGGCTTGAACTGAAGATGGACCTGAGCGGCTGTTATTATTTACCCTCGAGCTAGCCTAGCCAAAAATAGTACGAAGAAGAAAAATAAAGTCCATAAACAAAATGAGAGTGTGCTACTCGCCTCTGTCTACCTCTTTGGTTAAATCAGGCGTGATGTTAAGAAGCTTTGTTATTGTGATATATATGGAAGCCATAATAATTCTTCAGGCCATTATGAGAGTAATAAAAATAATGTAGATGTTATCGAAATAATATTATTGTGAAAACGCTGGCCAATAGTTCTGAGATATGATATATTGGTATTTATAAGAAAAGTGATCGTAGCTTTTTTTTGGAAAGGAATTTTCTGTGATATTGTAACCATGGAGATTTTTCTTCTGATTGTGGTTTCAAGAGATCAATAGCGAACTGTTGAAACCTTTGTTATTTTATTTTGAAGAATGGCCAACATTTTTTTTCTGTTGTCATAATGCCTTATTCATAGGTAAGTATTACCAATTTATACTTTATCCCTTGGATCTTCGCTGTTATTTCAAAGAAATACTCTCATTGTGATCTTTGGTTCCATAAAGTTGCAACACTTAGGTACCCTGCAGCTGAATACCAGTATTTTACATGGAGCGACTGCCTATCTGACCTCCAAAACCCAGTTAGTACCGGGTATAGGGTAAGACAGTTTGACAGACTTTCGGGCCACTGACTACCAGTAAGGACTATCAAAGATCTAGAAATGACAGCCGGGACCAACGGTTTAAAGTGCTTCCCGAGGCATGGAGGAAACTCCAACCCACCAGACCCACTTAAGCAAGCGCGGCTTAAACTGAAGATTGATCCGAGTGGCTGTTATTATTTACCCACGAACTCCTCAAGTGTCCAATCAAGTTCTATTGAATAAAATACCACTACCACAAAAAAGACACCTATCCTCATATCTAACGCAAGCTAATTTACCATCTTCCATTAAACCCTCACAGTTCCTCAGAAAATACTACATCTCATTCCATTCTCGTTTACAAAATAGGCCTCCGTAGATCCAGGGGGCTTAGAAGAGCCACCGCGATGGGACTGCGGCCCGCAGCGAGTGACGGGTTAAGCCCCATGGAGACGAATATATTTTGTGTTATGTGCGTAGGGACATGTGTCGCTATGGGGTTAAGCTGATGGAGTTTTTGGGATGGGGAAGCGCGTGTGTACAGATAAAAAGATAAACGTAATGGTGATTGTTTCTGTTTTTAAAAGTGTTGAAAGTTGAAGTACCTACGGTTTTAATTTTGGTTTTTGAGGGACAGCTGAATACCCGTTTATTAATTGGACCGACTTCCTGTCTGACCTACACAACCCAGTTAGTATTTATTAGCCCGTACAGGACAAACGACACAAAAAAATGGTTAAAGTAACATTACAACTAAATGTTATAAAAGTAAACATAAGTAAAACAGCAGTAAGCAGTACCTATGTACTCATGTATTATAATGTTATTTTCCTGTGCTGTCTACTGTGTGTACATAAATAGTAAAATAAATAAAAAGAAAACAAACGAAATTGGTCCTGTACGATGCCAAAAGGTAAAAAAAAAAAAAAAACGTCACAGCGCTGGTATTCTGGTCAGTACTGGGTAAACCGATACCCCTTGGTAAGATTGGTTGTCAGACTTTCGGGCCACTGACTACCTGTAACGACTGTCAAAGATCTACAAATGTCAGCCGGGACCAATGGCTTAACGTGTTCTCCGAGGTACGGAGGAAACCGGTATGTAATGGGTAGTCACCCATCTACTGACCAACCTAGACAAGCGCGGCTTAACCTGAAGATCGGCCCGAGCAGCTGTTATTATTTAGCCACGAGCTCCTAATTTGGTACATACTATAAATCGTAGAAAAGGACAAGGCGTGCGTATATGAAGCAAACTAAGTATACAGGGTGTAAACAGACCCTTCACGAAGCCGTCAACCAAGCATTCAGTACATCAAACTAAGTAACTTTACGCAAAAAAGATTGCTGGGAAACGACTTTTTTTTTTGGGGTGAAAAATCACGTTTTACGGTAAATCTCAATGTAACGCACTCAAAATTTAGTGCCGATGGATGCTTTGAATAGTAAACGGGCCATCGAGTTAATTAAAGTAAAATTAAAACCTTTAAAAGTGGCATTTAAAAAAAAACTTGTGAAAAAATTGGAACTTTGACCTCCAATATCTCCGTAACTAGAAGGTTCCCAGGTATAGTCTAGAACAAAAAAGTGATCGCAATGACGGGGAGAACAAAATGCCCTTTGGTGTCGTTAAGGGTCTATTTACATCCTTTATATCTAGGAGGAGGAGCTCGTGGCTAAATAATAACAGCCGCTCAGGTCGATCTTTAGGTTAAGCCGTGCTTGCCTAGGTTGGTCTGTGGATGGGTGACCACCCATTACATACCGAGTTTCCTCCGTGCCTCGGAAAGCACGTTAAGCCGTTGGTCCCGGGTGTCATTTGTAGATCTTTGACAGTCGTTAGGTAGTCAGTGGCCCAAAAGTCTGACAACCAGTCTTACCAAGGGGTATCGTATTACCCAGTAATAACTGGGTTGTGGAGGTCTGACAGGCAGTCGCTCCACGTAAAATACTGGTATTCAGCTGCATCCGGTTAAGACTGGAAGCCGACCCCAATATAGTTGGGAAAAAGGCTAGGCAGATGATATCGTAGAAAAGGACAAGGCGTGCGTATATAAAGCAAACTAAGTATATTAAGAGCATAGCTAGTGATGGCGTTCTATCGTTTCTGTCTACCCCCCATGGGAACAAATGCGTGAGTTTACATGGGTTTACATGCCGTGTAAACACATCGTTTCAGTCGCAACAATGTGCGATTCTATCTGATTGTAGACCGCTGCAATTATCGGAATTCCCCGGTGTCCGTTTATTGGTTAGTACGCTTGTATTAAGCCTGTACGTGTAATAAGCTAGTTTTAGTACGTGATGCTGATCATGTCCAGCTTGGTAAGACTGGGTGGAGCGATAGTCTTTGTAGGATGGGTTGTGGGAAGGATCTTAGTAGTGGTCGTTCTTTAGTAGCTTATCTCCACGGCTAAAGAAAGGGTTAAGCAGAGGTGTACCTAATAGTACTCACACATTTTTAAGTCTCATGAAATAGGGGGCGAGCTTATTGCCGTCAATCAAGCACAAATCCAGACGCCGTGGCACCTTCTGAGAAATTCCTTATGGAAAAATCCAATAACACTTTGCCCCACCCGGGAATCAAACCCAGAACCTCGACTACTACTAGACGTTTCAGAAACAGGGTGTTAACAGTAAATAACAATCAAAACTCACCATTAATCTTGGTGACACAATCAGTATCATTATAATAATAATTATTTCCAGTATTCTTAGCATGAGGGTGTGTTATAACGTTCTGCTTATCGTCAAACTTAAAAGATTCACATCTCGCATTTTTTTCATCCCTCTTCACTCTACTTTTGACTTCTAAACTGTGAGGATCAAAATTTCTCATCCTAGTATTTCTCATTTGTACAGTACTTATATGATAGTCTAGATTTCTAGTCTGTATATCATTGACTATAAAGTTGTTCTTAGGTTTTACTTCATCTATGTTTTCGTTGTAGTTTATATACTTCCTATTTATCTTAGTGGTCCATTTACTCTCCATGTTTAGGTCATAGTGCGGTATACTCATTTTGCTTCTAGGTCTGCTGTCATGATCAGCTGCTAGTTCTGAAGTGAGGCCGATGGTTGAGCAAACTGGAACAAGAGAAAAACAATGTTAAGAAAATTAATGTCATACATGGTGTAAAGAACCTTCACGAAGCCGTTAACCAAGCATTCTGTACATCAAACTAAGTAACCCTACACAAAAATTATTGCTGGGAAACGACTTTTTTATGGGGTGAAAAATAACCTTTTACGGTAAAGCTCAATGTAACGCATTCAAAATATTGTGCTTATGGATGCATTCAATAGTAAGCGGGTCATGGAGGTATTTAAAGTAAAGTTAAAACCTTAAAAAATTGTATTAAAAAAAAAAGTTGGAACTTTGACCCCCTATAACTCCGTAACTAGAAGGTCCCCAGGTATGGTCTAGAACAAAAAAATGATCGCAATAGCGCGGGGAGAACAAGGACCTTTCGGCTTCGTTAAGGGTCTATTTACACCCTTTATAAGTCTAATAGAAGCCTCGCTTCTCATGCGCTTGGTGGGGTAAGAGATAAGTAGGTAACGTATCCTGAGATGCTTGAAGAGTAGATATAACATAACATCACGCCTGTAATCCCCGAAGGGTTAGGCAGAGGTGTACCTAATAGTACACCCATATTTCGCCAGTTTTGTTTAAGTACCATGTAAAAGTCAGCGAGCCAATTTTGTTTTGTTATGTGAATGTCTTGTTATTTATTTTGTAATTCGATTAGATATTGGTTAAGAATTTGATAATGATTAGGTATTGTAGTGTATTGTATTTGCTATTATTTTATTAAGTTTTTTTCATTTTTCTATTTACAAAAACATGATCGTAGCTATCAATATATGGCGCGTTCGTGTTCCACGCGCGCCTCAAAGAGATGCCAGCAAAAAGCAAGGACCGATGCCTGCCGGGGCTGCGGGACTTTTCGAAAGAGATACCGCGGCCCTGGAACACAAAGGGCAAAGAAGGAACATGGATGGGTTTTAGTCAGTAAAAGTCTGACTCTCCCTTCCACTCCACCCAGAGCGGTGGGGGGGGGGGGCATTTGATGATTTCCCATCCGAAAAAAAAGCTATCAATATTTTCACAAACAAAAAACATCATAATCATAATCCGATACGAAATTAGAATAAATATTTCAACCCCTAATAATCCTACCATATCATTGACTCACAAAAGGATACTCATCCCCTTGAGATTATTCTAAGCTTTTTGAGCGCACACATAAGGGTTGGATCATTCCATCCCTTGACAAATTATATTTGACTAGTTTTGCCCGCGGCATTGCTCTCGTTAACTTAGATTATTTTTAATCAATTCGTGTTGTACTCGGCTTTTGATAATATCA
Source organism: Noctua pronuba (assembly GCA_905220335.1). NCBI lineage: Eukaryota > Metazoa > Arthropoda > Insecta > Lepidoptera > Noctuidae > Noctua > Noctua pronuba. The sequence goes on from LR999913.1 coordinate 2,011,140, forward strand.
TTCATTTAGGATTCGAAAGACACGTGGCGCCAACTTTTATCATAAGAATGTTATTGTTGTTTTCCTCGGGAACAGTACTTTTTTCGGGATGAAAAAAAAAGGTTCCCTATTTTGTCCATTTCTGTACACCTGACAACTTATATGCAAAATTTCAGTATGATCGGTTCCGTGGTTTAGGCTTGAAAAGGTAACAAACATACAAACTTACTTTCGCATTTATAATATTATAGTAAGGATTTTAAAAATAAATAAGCTTGAAAGATGAAGGAGGATAATCTTTACGAGAAAATGTATTAATATCTCGTAGACCGCCTCGTTCGTCGAGTGGTCGCAAGCATGACTGTTGAGCATGAGGTCCCGGGTTCGATTCCCAGGTCGAGCAGAGTGTTATTGGGTTTTTTCATCAAGAATATCTCAGTAGCAGCCACGGAGTCTGGATTTATGACTGGTTGATGGCAATAGGCTGGCCCTCTATTACATGGGACTTCAACATAACTGGCGAAATGTGAGTGTTCTATTAGAAACACCTCTGCCTAACCCTTCGGGGATTACAGGCGTGATGCTTTGTGATATTAAAACATAAAATTTTGTTTTTTAGTTTGTACCTCTTTCGTCTTTCACACATGGTGAACAAGAAGGACAGGTCAGGTTTATGGCTTGCAAGAATGAGATAGGCTACTTTTTAACACGGAATAGATAACGGAAGTGAAGCCACGGGATAAAGTATGGAGATGGTTTATGGCGCAAACCCACCTCGGCTCACGGATAGGCTACGCACGTGTGTTAAGCTTTGCTTTGCAAGAAAATGTATGTGATTGTGTCCACTGCAAACCACGGACACGCTATACATCAAATGACGTCATTAGTACATGCGTGGCTTGCTCGACTAAGGCGCTCACACAGCTAAACGCTGTCAACACCATGCACACTGTGCACGCGGTACACGCTATACACGAATATTAACCCACGACTATGCCGCGGTGGACCACGCACGCTACAGTTATACTTAGTTGTGGGTGTGTAGCGTGTACTGCTGTGGAAACGTAGACCCATGCTGTCAAACAAATGAATCCACGCAGCTAAAATGCGACGCGTGCCCGTGCACAGCGTGCAACGCGTTAGGTTTGCGCCTTTATTGACCGGAGAGCGACACAAGCTAAGTACTCTTTATTCGGGAAAATATGCACGCTTCCTGGGATATACAAAGGATGGAATCCGCTGTTAAAAGCTAGGTAACTGCACGATATGCTGTTTGAAGGCCAAGATAATTATTAAACGTACTATGAATGTTATGGCTAACGAAATAAAGTGTTTATTTCGTTCCGAAAATTTCCTTATTTCCTTTTCCTGTTTAAGGAAATTTCGAAACGCCTAGTTGACGCTTCCCGTGACCCAAGGGCTGACTTTTACTTTGGCCAGAGGCTAAGTGTTGCCATACAACGTGGCAACGCCGCCAGTTTCTTGGGCACATTACCAGCTGACAGCGTTGAAGAGGAGTTTTTTGATGCCCTTTTATAGTTTGTTGTTAGTTTAGTTATTTTATTTTATTTTCCTCTGATTTTTCGGATTCATGTGCGTATAGTATAATTATCACTTGCTTTTCGGTGAAGGAAAAACATCGTGAGGAAACCAGCATGCCCGAGAGATATTTCTTGACGGCATGTAAAGCCAAGTCAGAGGCCCATGGGCGGCATAAAAACTCTGACACCAGGTTACGAACTAACCACACGATAAAGAAAGATTTATAATTTTAATAGTTTTTAAATATTATAAATCTTGCAATAACATTCATTGTACCGTAAAATTATTTTGAATTCTAGAAATAAAATGTAACCGTAAGTATCTTATTTGAAAAGAAAATGAAAAATGCATTCATTTCGTAAATCTTTTCATTTAGCCAACTCGTAGCCGAATGAGAAGATATATTCAAAACTGTGTAAAATGCAAAAATAATATCTCGTATATTATTATTTCAGCATTCATCCGACTGCAGAATTTGGAATTAACTTTTCTACTTCGCGTCGTAAAGACTGGCAGACATTTTGGATTTAAAATTTTAAAATTGCTGTATGATTTTTAAATTATGCGCACATTTTGTGATATCTTCATGAATCAGGTTTTGTGAGAATAATTTATGACTGCCTCGTTGGTGTCGTGGTCGTAAGCGCGACTGCTGAGCGTGAGGTTAAGGGTTCGATTCCCGGGTCGGGCAAAGTGTTAATGGGTTTTTTCATCAAGAATTTCTCAGTAGCAGACACGGAGACTGGATGTACACCTCTACCTAATCCTTCGGGGATTACAGGCATGATGTTATATTATGTTAAGTAATTTATGATAATTTCATCAGTATCCATTAATATGCCATAGTATTTCTACTATACATTATTAATTTAAAGGGTGAACGGATTTGAATAGATACATAGTCCATGATTCTGGCTTATTATATGGGATACTTTTAATATCGATAGTAAGTTCCCTGTGGGATAACTTCTGACCTCCACGTGGTCGAAGCCATTTAGTATACTTAATGATAGTTTGAAGACACGGTTGTCACAATGGCTGAGCGATTGACAGCTGCGCTGCATGTCGCGGGTTCGATTGACGCACGGAACATTTAAAGAAAAAAAAAAAAAAACTTGTAACTCTAAGGAACACGTTATGATGGTTTCCATTTACGTTTCCCAATATTTTGTTTCTTGAAAGAGCCCAGTATATCAAACAATTCCAGTCTGATTTTACATAGTTCACTGAAAGACAAAAACCTCTTCTGACACAGGCAAGAACGAGCATTAATCACTACAAACGCTCAGTGCAAAATCCAGACCATTTGGTTCCAACATGCTTTATCACTTTATTTTCCTTTTAAACTAAAAATAGAATCATAAATATCTTTTTCTTCTAAAAAAAACCTTATATTATCAGCCAGGGATGTTCCCAATGCTAGGTATCCACTCTATGAGAGTAAATGGGCTATAATCCATCATGCGGGCCCAGTGCGGGTTGGTAGATGTCACATGTCTTCGAATTTTTCGTTCTAGGATATGTCGGTTTCTTCACGATGTTTTCCTTCACCGTATTGAGAGCAGTGGTGATGACATCCATAGTACACTAATATTATAAATGCGAAAGTAAGTTTGTTTGTTTGTTACCTTTTCACGCCTAAATCGCTGAACCGATCATCCTGAAATTTTGCATATACGTTGTCAGGTGTTCAAAAACGGACATAGGGTACCTTTCATCTCTTAAAAAAAGTACTGTTCCCTAGGAAAACAACAATAACGTTCTAATGATAATAGATGGCGCCACTGTCTTTCGAATCATAATCGAATTATATTATTACAAGCAGAGTACAACCCGAATTGATTGTCAAATTCTAAATTAACGCGAGCGACGCCGCGGGCGAAAGCTGGAAATTGTACAAAGCAATGCGCTTTCGTGGGTTCGATCCCACAACCTACAAACTCGTAAGTACCAAAAGATCAATACAGCTCTAAAAAAGCCTTGGTCAAACTAAAATAAAGAGAAATATAGTCTGTGAAGATGTTCCAGACATATAATTGAGACTCGTAAAACCGGAGATGTGGGATTACATTTGAGCTGTGGCCGCGGCAGCCATTAGGTTTTATTAGCTGCCTAGTTATTATACTATCAGGCTAGCAGCTAGGTTATTTAACTGGATAAAGGTAATACGAGATGGGTTTGGGACTCAAGCCTATCTTCGGTTATGAGAGAACTTTTGTATTTAATATTAGCTGTTGTCCGCGAACTTCAGCCGCGAGAAATTATTATAAAAAATATTACTTCCTTAAGTGAATCGGATTTTGTTAACAATTTTAAAGGTTTTAAAAAGGTTATTTTTGTGCACGGAACCTTAATGCTTTTTCTTAAATAAAAGTAGCCTTCGTTACTCTTTATAACATCAGCTATGTGCCAGTAAAAGTCCAATTAAAATCGGTCTAGCCGTTTCGGAGATCGGCCGATTTGTCTTATTTTTTTTTGCCTTAGTAGGCTTTTCGGCCGCTGAGTTTCAGGACAAAATTTGTATGAACGAATGTAATTATTCGCTACGTAATTTCATACCATAACATAAAATCACAACTGTACTCCCCAAAAGGTTAGGCAGAGGTGTACCTAATATAAAAATTATACACCTATATTTCGCCAGTTATGTCTAAGTCCCATGTAATAGGGGGCGAGTCTATTGCCATCAACTGGGAACAAATCCAGACTCCATAGCCGCTACTGAGAAATTCCTGATAGAAAAATCCAATAACACTGCCCGACCTGGGAATCGAACCCACGACGGGTCTTATACTCAGCAGTCGCACTTGAAACAAAAAATTGAAGTAAAACATTTAAAGTTACACCCAAGAAGTTATACCGCAGCTTCATTTCTCTACATTAACAGCACAATAAACGCATAACCTTTAACATAAATAGCAACCTATGAATAAATTAAAATAAACTTCAACAATGATAACAACTTGTATAATACAGCGATGAAGTTAGTAGAAACGTCATTATTTCACTCGTAAAGTTTTGTCATTAAACGCGGAAATGTTTTGTATGGAGCATCTCATTCTCTCAGCTGGCACGCGCATGGAACTTTTCAGGCCGGTTGTTAAGAATTAACAATCCCTTTTAACTTGACTAAAGAAGAGAGGAAGGGTTTTGAATATAACTGGCTTTGTAAGTATGGATCATTAGATGATAAGACTGGAAGTAAAAAATACCAGTATTTATTTTTTATCGTGTGGTCAGTGCCTAACCTCCTCACGAAGCTCGTGGCTAAATAATAACAGCCGCTCTTGTCGATCTTTAGGCTAAGCCGTACTTGCCTAGATTGGTCTGTGGATAGGTGACTACCCATTACATACCGAGTTTCCTCCGTGCCTCAGAAAGCACGTTAACAGACTGTAAGGATGGAGTTCGGGAGTATGCCATCTTTTTAAACCCCTTTTTATCATTTTTTTTTGATATACTTCTCGTTGCTGTAGGACGTGGGTTAATTTTGTATGGACCGTGCCCCTTCTTCTTTCTTTAATAGATTTTCAACTTTCTCACTAAAGCATTAGGTTCAAGGTTTATTGGAAAAATTTGACAGTTTCGGGTAGGTTGATGTGCGTCTGTACATCCTAAACTGTTTCCAATAAATGACGTGTCTGGCGTAGCCTTGAAAAAGTGGCTTTTAGTGTAAAAGATGTTAAAGGAATTAGCATCTCAGATGGGTTCTTTTTCTCATTTGACGCCATTCTTCTCACAAGAAAGGATTTCGTTTTTTTTTTGTTATTGTTCATTGTGCTTATTTTAATACCATTACAATGAAAATTGGTACCTAAGTGACTACAATTATTCTAGAAAAAAAATCCTTTGTGCCAAAATTCACGAGTCATTCAAAATCCATTTGAAGAATATGTTGTAGGCAATATAGGTACTTATGTGCCTAAGTGTTTCCAAATTGTTTCAGTGCTTTCAAGATATGGACTATAATAGGCTCTTAATGGAAAAGATACAAAACCGTTCGTTTTTACCTTACAATAACAGCCAGTAAGAAATACTCGGTGGAGCTCGTGTCTAAATAAAAGCCGGTCGGGTCGATTTTTAGTTTAAACCGCGAAGGCTTAGGTTGGTCTGTGGATGGGTAACCAAACCACCCGTTACATACCGAGATTCATCCGTGCCTCGGAAAGTACGTGAAGCCATTGGCTGTCAATTGTAGATCTTTGGAAGTCGTTACAGGTAGTTAACGGACCTAAAGTCAGTCAGGCAGTCGCTCCATGTAGAATAATGGTATTCAACTGCTTCAGGTTAGACTGGATGCCGACCCCAACATAGTTGGGAAAAGGCTAGGCAGATTATGAACAGCCAGTAAGCAACAGCAATAACATTAGGTACAATGTTTCTGAAAGTGATTGTATGTTTGTTACTCCAAGACGCAATAACGGCTGAACGGATTTGGGATAAAATTCGACACGAAGAGAGACTTTGAGGTGTCTCCTGTCGTCTTGGATTAAAACATACAATTATTTTGATATATGTACAAGTAGTTACCTAGTAAATGAATTATTATGCAGCAGTGATAGCCTAGTGGTGTGACCGTCGGACTGCCATGTCATAGGTCTCGAGTTCGAACCCAAGACACGCACCTCTAATTTTTCGGATTCATGTGCGTATTATATTTTTATCACTAGCTTTGGTGAAAGAAAACATCTTGAGGAAACCAAACCAGCATGCCTGAGAGATGTGTCTCGACGGCATGTAAAGCCAAGTCAGAGGCCAGAAAAAGAAAAAAAACAATGAATAGGAGAATTTTCATAGATCGGGGATATAGCCGCGAGTAGCCTAGTAGTAGGGTAGACTAGTGTTTAAATAAATTGTAATTGGTCACAAGCTAGTCATTAGTAGTCTGTAGTCATAGTAATTATTATAAGGTTTCTGGTATTTTGGACTATTTGTTTGTATTATAATATATATTAGTTTATTTAATTTCATTTGTAAATGTGTGTATCAATTTATGTTAACAATATGGTATTTTTTTATTTTTATTTTTTCTTTTTTTTTCTTTTTGGACTCTATCACAATGCTGTCTATTTGACCCAAAGGTTGACTGGTAGGGAATACCTTGTGGCATTAAGTACACCTATGTACCACTCTTCCACATGAAGTTTAAATAAATAATTAGTATTTAAATAATAGACAAAAATTTCTCAGAATCCAGTAAAATACCTCCAGCTCACAATAATGACGAAATTCTACAAATAATCACTTATACAAACGTTAAATTTCAAGACAAAAATCTCAGCTAAATTCTGTCTACAATTCTCAAATTCCTCTAGGAGCGCCCTAAGATACTGTGTAACAAATTTTTCAGAGCGGAGCAGTGACAGTTACTTCAAAATGAGCAATGAATAAATTAGCGTTGACCTCAGGGCGGCCCCCGCGGGATATGTTTCAGTGGCGCTAGGGAGGGGACACGGCGGGATTAAAGCGCGGTAATCACGAGATCTTGTTTTTTTTTTAATTACTTTTATTTTTGCCATGCCTTTCTAGCTATGGCATCTTTCACACAGTATTTTCTTCTCATCATCACCTGCCTAGCCTTTTCCCAAGTATCTAAAGGGTGTAAAAAGACCCTTAACGAAGCCGAAAGGCACTTGTTCTCCCCGTCATTGCGGTATTTTTTTTGTTCTGGACCATACCTGAGAACCTTCTAGTTACGGAGATATCGGAGGTCAAAGTTTAAATTTTTTCACAAGTTAAAAAAAAAAACCACTTTTTAAGGTTTTAACTTTACTTTAATTAACTCCATGACTCGTTTACTATTCAAAGCATCCATCAGCACTAAGTTTTGAGTGCGTGACATTGAGTTTTACCATAAAACGTGATTTTACACCCCAAAAAAAAAGTCGTTTCCCAGCAATAATTTTTGTGTAGAGTTACTTAGTTTGATGTACAGAATGCTTGGTTGACGGCTTAGTGAAGGGTCTGTTTACACCCCGTATAACTTCTTACATACTTCTCTATTACTCGTCATCTCAGCAGTCACCTCCTTTCTCGCCATCGCTTTACTCGAGGGACCGAGGTACCGAAAGTCTAAGCAGACTGGGAGGAGCGCACCGTCTAGCGCTACGACTCCAGAACTGGAGAGACCGCCGAAATCGCAGAACATGTATTCAGTTGTCATGTTGTCAAAGCCAAACCACAGCCACAGAGCGGCTCATTTTCAATTATAATTTTGAAAGTAAAATAATTGTGTACTCAACATAAAAGAACCCTTATTTATTTTGTTATGAAAGAAACCATTCGCAATCTAATAAGATACCAACATAATTAATTTATTATAATCCTCCATTATTACAATGAAATAGTTACTATTATTTATTCAAGTAGGGTAGGCACTTACATGTATTGTAATCCAATATTCGAGAATTGTATATTATTTTATTACGTTGTCTGGTTTATAAAGTTACCTTTATTTAATACATTTGGAGAGGTATTCGACTTTGATTTCTTGTTCAAATATTATGATAAAAACTTATTGGTTTTGGTTGATTATTAGGAGCTCGTGGCTTAATAATAACAGCTGCTCGGGTCGATCTTGAGGTTAAGCCGTGCTTGCCTAGGTTGGGCTGTGGATGGGTGACCACCCATTACATACCGAGTTTTCTCCGTGCCTCGGAAAGCACGTTAAGCCGTTGGTCCCTTTGTGGTGTCTTTTGTAGATCTTTGACAGTCGTTAGGTAGTCAGTGGCCCAAAAAGTCTGACAATCAGTTTTACCAAGGTGGTATCGTATTACCCAGTACTAACTGGGTTGTGGAGGTCAGATAGGCAGTCGCTCCATGTAAAATACTGGTATTCAGCTGCATCCGGTGAGACTGGAAGCCGACCGCAATATAGTTGGGAAAAGGCTAGGCAGATGATGATGATGATTATCAATGGTACGAAATTATTTTAGCTATGACCAAGTGGTGGCCAAGGTTAGGAAAAAGAAACCAGGGCCATCTTAAAACTCATTGGGTCGACGATATCGTCAAAATCGCGGGGAACACCTGGATAAGGGACGCTCAGAACCGGCAAGTGTGGCAGAAGACAGGAGAGGCCTATACCCAGCAGTGGGTGATTTCGGGCTGATACTGACCTGGAGTTCGAAATTTAAAAAAAAAGTGCTCTAATGTAAGCGACCCGCCACAACCGCAGTGGCGACGTGCCGTCCAATCGCATTACCTTTAACGCCTTCCTCTCTTTATTGTCTCATTTAAGATGCAAAGCTACGCTTCATTAACCGTCTTAAAAAAAGAAGATGGTATGTAGGTATTCAGCGCTTATTTTGTTGGATTAAGCAAGTTGATATAAGGTCCAAATTATTATTTGTTACGTAAATAAAATTGACAACAGAATTTTAAAGTTGTCACTTTTATAGGAGATGATTTTTAAAAGAAAATATTAGCACTTTTAAAAATAAAGAAGTAAAATTAATTTTACCGTAATTTACCGGTAAGTATTTCCCATCACTAGCTCGTATGACATCAAACGTCTCGCCGCTTTTCACAGAGCACATCACTACACGAGCGTTCCGTACTTTCTGCTTATATCATTACTTACAATGTGGATCATATACGACATATACTACGTTAAAGATGATACACATACTGAATATAAACTGCTATACTGGGTGTAAGGGACAGCCCTCCACAAACTGATGGGGTGAATTCAGTACATCATACTAAGATGACCAGTACAAGAAATTATTTCAGGAATGTTATGAGAATCCAATAAATTTGATTTGTTATATTTCCTCATACGCAATGTATCGTTACCGTGGCAAAACCCACGTAGCGAACGGCAAGCGCGACGATGAGTTCGATGAACTCTGTAAGCCAGGAAGTGAACAGCTGATTTCACGCGTCGTTCGTTAGAGTATTTCAACATCCATTGTTGAATTTTTTATTTTAGCCGTATTTATATAAATGGAGTGCTGCGTACAGGGAATGTAATTTAACATTGAAATAAAGGAATAGTAACCGAAAGAAAACGCCCTGTATTTCAAGCAATTTTTAACGTTATTCTGTTGTAGACACGAAATTGTTTTGTTAGATTTTTTTTTTAAACTAGTATGCGTACTCTGCGAAACTTTACTTAACTTTTATATTTAATTTGTAATGTCGGAACGTGGACGCAGCAAAAAGTTTAATTTTGGATCGTTGTACTGTGGTGTATGGAGGAGCTCGTGGCTAAATAATAACAGCCAATCGGTTCGATCTTAAGGTTAAGCCGCGTTTGCCTAAGTTTATCCGTGGATGGGTGACCGCCCATTACATACCAGGTTTCCTCCGTGCCTCGGAAAGCACGTTAAGCCGTTGGTCCCGGCTGTCATTTGTAGATCTTTAACAGTCATTAGGTAGTCAGTGGCCCAAAAAGTCTGTCAACCAGTCTTACCAAGGGGTATCATTTAGTCCTTGGTAAAACTGGTTGTCAGACTTCCGGGCCACTGACTACCTGTAACGACTGTCAAAGATCTACAAATGACATCCGGGACTAACGAACTTATGAATTGAATAAGTAAGACACATCGTTACTTACCCGGATTTTAACCCCAAGGGAGATGCGGTCTTAACCACTGGACCGTCACACAAAAGCGCCTAATTCCAATATTCACATATTAATCGTCTTTCATTTGACTGTACCCAGTACAGTCACGTACATTTAATTGCCTTTTGGGTAATCTCAACCAGAACTACCGATAAACTAACATAAGATAATATGTATGTGCGTTTATTGGCACGTATCCCCGAAATTACTACATAGATTCGGATGCGATATCAACAGGATTAATTAATAATGATATCAGAGGTTGTTGCGTAGATTTTGTGATCGGTAATATTATGTGGTTTGGTTTGCTATATAGAAGGACAATTTTTTTTGTATTTTTGTTTAATTATTAAAAAACACGCTAGAACTGCCTCGTTGGTATAGTGGTCGCAAGCGCGACTGCTGAGCGTGAGGTCCTGAGTTCGATTCCCAGGTCAGGCAAAGTGTTATTAGGATTTTCCGTCAGGAATTTCTCAGTAGCAGTTGACTTGTGTGTAGTAGTTGTTGATGGCAATAGGCTCGCTCCCTATTACATGGGACTTTAACACAACTGGCGAAATGTGGGCGTAGGTACATACTATTAGGTGCACCTCTGCCTAACCCTTCGGAGATTACAGGCGCGACGTGCTGTTATTATGTAAGAAAAAAATATCATTAAAAAAAACAATTAACAAGATTTTCCGCAACCAAAAAGCGAAAGGTGACACGTCCAATTTCCCAAGAAACCCGGCACTTTCTTCAGCCCGTAAGTAATGGGCAATAACCCTTAAACGCCACAAAATATGTAGTGAACCGTAGCCATAAGCATTTATGGGACGAGCGATTAAAATAAAGGTTATGGCTCCGAGACATTGTTACGGTCTTGTAAGAAACTGGCGGTGTCAGGAATGAGGAAAAGTAATCCTTTTTTTGGTCGCCGTTTGAAGGGTTGGCTTTGAAAATGCAGGGTTATAGGCTTTATGTGAATATTGAAATTATCCTAACTAATATTATAAATGCGAAAGTAAGTTTGTTTGTTACCTTTTCACGCCTAAACCACTGAACCGATCATCCTGAAATTTTGCATATATGTTGTCAGGTGTACAGAAACGGATATAGGATAACTTTCATCCCGAAAAAAAGTACTGTTCCCGAGGAAAACAATAGATATAATGATGGGTTCGATCCCACAACCTACAAACTCGTAAGTACCAAAAGATCAATACAGCTCTAAAAAAGCCTTGGTCAAACTAAAATAAAGAGAAATATAGTCTGTGAAGATGTTCCAGACATATAATTGAGACTCGTAAAACCGGAGATGTGGGATTACATTTGAGCTGTGGCCGCGGCAGCCATTAGGTTTTATTAGCTGCCTAGTTATTATACTATCAGGCTAGCAGCTAGGTTATTTAACTGGATAAAGGTAATACGAGATGGGTTTGGGACTCAAGCCTATCTTCGGTTATGAGAGAACTTTTGTATTTAATATTAGCTGTTGTCCGCGAACTTCAGCCGCGAGAAATTATTATAAAAAATATTACTTCCTTAAGTGAATCGGATTTTGTTAACAATTTTAAAGGTTTTAAAAAGGTTATTTTTGTGCACGGAACCTTAATGCTTTTTCTTAAATAAAAGTAGCCTTCGTTACTCTTTATAACATCAGCTATGTGCCAGTAAAAGTCCAATTAAAATCGGTCTAGCCGTTTCGGAGATCGGCCGATTTGTCTTATTTTTTTTTGCCTTAGTAGGCTTTTCGGCCGCTGAGTTTCAGGACAAAATTTGTATGAACGAATGTAATTATTCGCTACGTAATTTCATACCATAACATAAAATCACAACTGTACTCCCCAAAAGGTTAGGCAGAGGTGTACCTAATATAAAAATTATACACCTATATTTCGCCAGTTATGTCTAAGTCCCATGTAATAGGGGGCGAGTCTATTGCCATCAACTGGGAACAAATCCAGACTCCATAGCCGCTACTGAGAAATTCCTGATAGAAAAATCCAATAACACTGCCCGACCTGGGAATCGAACCCACGACGGGTCTTATACTCAGCAGTCGCACTTGAAACAAAAAATTGAAGTAAAACATTTAAAGTTACACCCAAGAAGTTATACCGCAGCTTCATTTCTCTACATTAACAGCACAATAAACGCATAACCTTTAACATAAATAGCAACCTATGAATAAATTAAAATAAACTTCAACAATGATAACAACTTGTATAATACAGCGATGAAGTTAGTAGAAACGTCATTATTTCACTCGTAAAGTTTTGTCATTAAACGCGGAAATGTTTTGTATGGAGCATCTCATTCTCTCAGCTGGCACGCGCATGGAACTTTTCAGGCCGGTTGTTAAGAATTAACAATCCCTTTTAACTTGACTAAAGAAGAGAGGAAGGGTTTTGAATATAACTGGCTTTGTAAGTATGGATCATTAGATGATAAGACTGGAAGTAAAAAATACCAGTATTTATTTTTTATCGTGTGGTCAGTGCCTAACCTCCTCACGAAGCTCGTGGCTAAATAATAACAGCCGCTCTTGTCGATCTTTAGGCTAAGCCGTACTTGCCTAGATTGGTCTGTGGATAGGTGACTACCCATTACATACCGAGTTTCCTCCGTGCCTCAGAAAGCACGTTAACAGACTGTAAGGATGGAGTTCGGGAGTATGCCATCTTTTTAAACCCCTTTTTATCATTTTTTTTTGATATACTTCTCGTTGCTGTAGGACGTGGGTTAATTTTGTATGGACCGTGCCCCTTCTTCTTTCTTTAATAGATTTTCAACTTTCTCACTAAAGCATTAGGTTCAAGGTTTATTGGAAAAATTTGACAGTTTCGGGTAGGTTGATGTGCGTCTGTACATCCTAAACTGTTTCCAATAAATGACGTGTCTGGCGTAGCCTTGAAAAAGTGGCTTTTAGTGTAAAAGATGTTAAAGGAATTAGCATCTCAGATGGGTTCTTTTTCTCATTTGACGCCATTCTTCTCACAAGAAAGGATTTCGTTTTTTTTTTGTTATTGTTCATTGTGCTTATTTTAATACCATTACAATGAAAATTGGTACCTAAGTGACTACAATTATTCTAGAAAAAAAATCCTTTGTGCCAAAATTCACGAGTCATTCAAAATCCATTTGAAGAATATGTTGTAGGCAATATAGGTACTTATGTGCCTAAGTGTTTCCAAATTGTTTCAGTGCTTTCAAGATATGGACTATAATAGGCTCTTAATGGAAAAGATACAAAACCGTTCGTTTTTACCTTACAATAACAGCCAGTAAGAAATACTCGGTGGAGCTCGTGTCTAAATAAAAGCCGGTCGGGTCGATTTTTAGTTTAAACCGCGAAGGCTTAGGTTGGTCTGTGGATGGGTAACCAAACCACCCGTTACATACCGAGATTCATCCGTGCCTCGGAAAGTACGTGAAGCCATTGGCTGTCAATTGTAGATCTTTGGAAGTCGTTACAGGTAGTTAACGGACCTAAAGTCAGTCAGGCAGTCGCTCCATGTAGAATAATGGTATTCAACTGCTTCAGGTTAGACTGGATGCCGACCCCAACATAGTTGGGAAAAGGCTAGGCAGATTATGAACAGCCAGTAAGCAACAGCAATAACATTAGGTACAATGTTTCTGAAAGTGATTGTATGTTTGTTACTCCAAGACGCAATAACGGCTGAACGGATTTGGGATAAAATTCGACACGAAGAGAGACTTTGAGGTGTCTCCTGTCGTCTTGGATTAAAACATACAATTATTTTGATATATGTACAAGTAGTTACCTAGTAAATGAATTATTATGCAGCAGTGATAGCCTAGTGGTGTGACCGTCGGACTGCCATGTCATAGGTCTCGAGTTCGAACCCAAGACACGCACCTCTAATTTTTCGGATTCATGTGCGTATTATATTTTTATCACTAGCTTTGGTGAAAGAAAACATCTTGAGGAAACCAAACCAGCATGCCTGAGAGATGTGTCTCGACGGCATGTAAAGCCAAGTCAGAGGCCAGAAAAAGAAAAAAAACAATGAATAGGAGAATTTTCATAGATCGGGGATATAGCCGCGAGTAGCCTAGTAGTAGGGTAGACTAGTGTTTAAATAAATTGTAATTGGTCACAAGCTAGTCATTAGTAGTCTGTAGTCATAGTAATTATTATAAGGTTTCTGGTATTTTGGACTATTTGTTTGTATTATAATATATATTAGTTTATTTAATTTCATTTGTAAATGTGTGTATCAATTTATGTTAACAATATGGTATTTTTTTATTTTTATTTTTTCTTTTTTTTTCTTTTTGGACTCTATCACAATGCTGTCTATTTGACCCAAAGGTTGACTGGTAGGGAATACCTTGTGGCATTAAGTACACCTATGTACCACTCTTCCACATGAAGTTTAAATAAATAATTAGTATTTAAATAATAGACAAAAATTTCTCAGAATCCAGTAAAATACCTCCAGCTCACAATAATGACGAAATTCTACAAATAATCACTTATACAAACGTTAAATTTCAAGACAAAAATCTCAGCTAAATTCTGTCTACAATTCTCAAATTCCTCTAGGAGCGCCCTAAGATACTGTGTAACAAATTTTTCAGAGCGGAGCAGTGACAGTTACTTCAAAATGAGCAATGAATAAATTAGCGTTGACCTCAGGGCGGCCCCCGCGGGATATGTTTCAGTGGCGCTAGGGAGGGGACACGGCGGGATTAAAGCGCGGTAATCACGAGATCTTGTTTTTTTTTTAATTACTTTTATTTTTGCCATGCCTTTCTAGCTATGGCATCTTTCACACAGTATTTTCTTCTCATCATCACCTGCCTAGCCTTTTCCCAAGTATCTAAAGGGTGTAAAAAGACCCTTAACGAAGCCGAAAGGCACTTGTTCTCCCCGTCATTGCGGTATTTTTTTTGTTCTGGACCATACCTGAGAACCTTCTAGTTACGGAGATATCGGAGGTCAAAGTTTAAATTTTTTCACAAGTTAAAAAAAAAAACCACTTTTTAAGGTTTTAACTTTACTTTAATTAACTCCATGACTCGTTTACTATTCAAAGCATCCATCAGCACTAAGTTTTGAGTGCGTGACATTGAGTTTTACCATAAAACGTGATTTTACACCCCAAAAAAAAAGTCGTTTCCCAGCAATAATTTTTGTGTAGAGTTACTTAGTTTGATGTACAGAATGCTTGGTTGACGGCTTAGTGAAGGGTCTGTTTACACCCCGTATAACTTCTTACATACTTCTCTATTACTCGTCATCTCAGCAGTCACCTCCTTTCTCGCCATCGCTTTACTCGAGGGACCGAGGTACCGAAAGTCTAAGCAGACTGGGAGGAGCGCACCGTCTAGCGCTACGACTCCAGAACTGGAGAGACCGCCGAAATCGCAGAACATGTATTCAGTTGTCATGTTGTCAAAGCCAAACCACAGCCACAGAGCGGCTCATTTTCAATTATAATTTTGAAAGTAAAATAATTGTGTACTCAACATAAAAGAACCCTTATTTATTTTGTTATGAAAGAAACCATTCGCAATCTAATAAGATACCAACATAATTAATTTATTATAATCCTCCATTATTACAATGAAATAGTTACTATTATTTATTCAAGTAGGGTAGGCACTTACATGTATTGTAATCCAATATTCGAGAATTGTATATTATTTTATTACGTTGTCTGGTTTATAAAGTTACCTTTATTTAATACATTTGGAGAGGTATTCGACTTTGATTTCTTGTTCAAATATTATGATAAAAACTTATTGGTTTTGGTTGATTATTAGGAGCTCGTGGCTTAATAATAACAGCTGCTCGGGTCGATCTTGAGGTTAAGCCGTGCTTGCCTAGGTTGGGCTGTGGATGGGTGACCACCCATTACATACCGAGTTTTCTCCGTGCCTCGGAAAGCACGTTAAGCCGTTGGTCCCTTTGTGGTGTCTTTTGTAGATCTTTGACAGTCGTTAGGTAGTCAGTGGCCCAAAAAGTCTGACAATCAGTTTTACCAAGGTGGTATCGTATTACCCAGTACTAACTGGGTTGTGGAGGTCAGATAGGCAGTCGCTCCATGTAAAATACTGGTATTCAGCTGCATCCGGTGAGACTGGAAGCCGACCGCAATATAGTTGGGAAAAGGCTAGGCAGATGATGATGATGATTATCAATGGTACGAAATTATTTTAGCTATGACCAAGTGGTGGCCAAGGTTAGGAAAAAGAAACCAGGGCCATCTTAAAACTCATTGGGTCGACGATATCGTCAAAATCGCGGGGAACACCTGGATAAGGGACGCTCAGAACCGGCAAGTGTGGCAGAAGACAGGAGAGGCCTATACCCAGCAGTGGGTGATTTCGGGCTGATACTGACCTGGAGTTCGAAATTTAAAAAAAAAGTGCTCTAATGTAAGCGACCCGCCACAACCGCAGTGGCGACGTGCCGTCCAATCGCATTACCTTTAACGCCTTCCTCTCTTTATTGTCTCATTTAAGATGCAAAGCTACGCTTCATTAACCGTCTTAAAAAAAGAAGATGGTATGTAGGTATTCAGCGCTTATTTTGTTGGATTAAGCAAGTTGATATAAGGTCCAAATTATTATTTGTTACGTAAATAAAATTGACAACAGAATTTTAAAGTTGTCACTTTTATAGGAGATGATTTTTAAAAGAAAATATTAGCACTTTTAAAAATAAAGAAGTAAAATTAATTTTACCGTAATTTACCGGTAAGTATTTCCCATCACTAGCTCGTATGACATCAAACGTCTCGCCGCTTTTCACAGAGCACATCACTACACGAGCGTTCCGTACTTTCTGCTTATATCATTACTTACAATGTGGATCATATACGACATATACTACGTTAAAGATGATACACATACTGAATATAAACTGCTATACTGGGTGTAAGGGACAGCCCTCCACAAACTGATGGGGTGAATTCAGTACATCATACTAAGATGACCAGTACAAGAAATTATTTCAGGAATGTTATGAGAATCCAATAAATTTGATTTGTTATATTTCCTCATACGCAATGTATCGTTACCGTGGCAAAACCCACGTAGCGAACGGCAAGCGCGACGATGAGTTCGATGAACTCTGTAAGCCAGGAAGTGAACAGCTGATTTCACGCGTCGTTCGTTAGAGTATTTCAACATCCATTGTTGAATTTTTTATTTTAGCCGTATTTATATAAATGGAGTGCTGCGTACAGGGAATGTAATTTAACATTGAAATAAAGGAATAGTAACCGAAAGAAAACGCCCTGTATTTCAAGCAATTTTTAACGTTATTCTGTTGTAGACACGAAATTGTTTTGTTAGATTTTTTTTTTAAACTAGTATGCGTACTCTGCGAAACTTTACTTAACTTTTATATTTAATTTGTAATGTCGGAACGTGGACGCAGCAAAAAGTTTAATTTTGGATCGTTGTACTGTGGTGTATGGAGGAGCTCGTGGCTAAATAATAACAGCCAATCGGTTCGATCTTAAGGTTAAGCCGCGTTTGCCTAAGTTTATCCGTGGATGGGTGACCGCCCATTACATACCAGGTTTCCTCCGTGCCTCGGAAAGCACGTTAAGCCGTTGGTCCCGGCTGTCATTTGTAGATCTTTAACAGTCATTAGGTAGTCAGTGGCCCAAAAAGTCTGTCAACCAGTCTTACCAAGGGGTATCATTTAGTCCTTGGTAAAACTGGTTGTCAGACTTCCGGGCCACTGACTACCTGTAACGACTGTCAAAGATCTACAAATGACATCCGGGACTAACGAACTTATGAATTGAATAAGTAAGACACATCGTTACTTACCCGGATTTTAACCCCAAGGGAGATGCGGTCTTAACCACTGGACCGTCACACAAAAGCGCCTAATTCCAATATTCACATATTAATCGTCTTTCATTTGACTGTACCCAGTACAGTCACGTACATTTAATTGCCTTTTGGGTAATCTCAACCAGAACTACCGATAAACTAACATAAGATAATATGTATGTGCGTTTATTGGCACGTATCCCCGAAATTACTACATAGATTCGGATGCGATATCAACAGGATTAATTAATAATGATATCAGAGGTTGTTGCGTAGATTTTGTGATCGGTAATATTATGTGGTTTGGTTTGCTATATAGAAGGACAATTTTTTTTGTATTTTTGTTTAATTATTAAAAAACACGCTAGAACTGCCTCGTTGGTATAGTGGTCGCAAGCGCGACTGCTGAGCGTGAGGTCCTGAGTTCGATTCCCAGGTCAGGCAAAGTGTTATTAGGATTTTCCGTCAGGAATTTCTCAGTAGCAGTTGACTTGTGTGTAGTAGTTGTTGATGGCAATAGGCTCGCTCCCTATTACATGGGACTTTAACACAACTGGCGAAATGTGGGCGTAGGTACATACTATTAGGTGCACCTCTGCCTAACCCTTCGGAGATTACAGGCGCGACGTGCTGTTATTATGTAAGAAAAAAATATCATTAAAAAAAACAATTAACAAGATTTTCCGCAACCAAAAAGCGAAAGGTGACACGTCCAATTTCCCAAGAAACCCGGCACTTTCTTCAGCCCGTAAGTAATGGGCAATAACCCTTAAACGCCACAAAATATGTAGTGAACCGTAGCCATAAGCATTTATGGGACGAGCGATTAAAATAAAGGTTATGGCTCCGAGACATTGTTACGGTCTTGTAAGAAACTGGCGGTGTCAGGAATGAGGAAAAGTAATCCTTTTTTTGGTCGCCGTTTGAAGGGTTGGCTTTGAAAATGCAGGGTTATAGGCTTTATGTGAATATTGAAATTATCCTAACTAATATTATAAATGCGAAAGTAAGTTTGTTTGTTACCTTTTCACGCCTAAACCACTGAACCGATCATCCTGAAATTTTGCATATATGTTGTCAGGTGTACAGAAACGGATATAGGATAACTTTCATCCCGAAAAAAAGTACTGTTCCCGAGGAAAACAATAGATATATTGTTATGATAATAGAGTGCGCCACGAGTCTTTTGAATCATGATTGAATTATATTATTACAAGCATAGTACAACCCGAATTGATTGTCAAATTTAAAACTAACGCGAGCGAAGTCGCGGGAAAAAGCTAGTAAAGAATATCTATTCATTTGGATTTGAATCCCTTTGCCTTTTCAACCTAGTCGCTTGGCAACGGGTTAGTCGCATTTTGCGTTAGAGACTGCGTAAAAATCAAATGATAGAAGATCTTTGTCGTTAAAGGAAGACTTATCAAGGGGTATCGTATTACCCAGTACTAACTGGGTTGTGGAGGTCAGATGGGGAAGCGCTCTATGTCGCTCGACGGTACTCACACGAAGGAACAAGAGTGACGCACGTGTGTGTCGCTTGATGCAAGTATGTCGCCTAATATCGTCGGTAACGGGGCGTAAATGTTCTTATCGGTACATCTACTCCATAAAGAGAGATGACACCAAACCATGACCGTATAAGATTCCCCAAATGGCACTAGTTTAGTTCCCTATTCCCCAGTTACAATATACCCTACGATAATTGAACCGTTAAACTATCGGAAATATCCTCTTTTACTGTCAATATTCTCTTCCGAATCTGCGCGAATGAAACCATTAAAGTTCCGATTCTATCGGAGAATTTCTTGCATATACAGCAAGAATTGAGAAGCGTACCTAAGAGTGAAGTCACACGGGCGTTGCGATTGCGTAGCGTCGGCGCTGTGACGCCTAAGCGGTGACGCTACGAAGTTCATAGATATTATGAGCGTCATGCCACACGGTGCGTAGGACCCACATGGTGCGTTGAAACGACGTGCTGCAGGCGAACGTGTGCGCATCGGACAAGGGGCCAGGGATACGAAGCAGGGGGGGGTTTCTGCGGTGAGACCACGGAGCGACAACGCAGCGCAGCGCAGTAATTTTTTTAAATATTAGTAGCAGCGTCGACATTGCATTGCCATACCGTAGGAGCGATGCGACACCGCTCTTGCGTTGCGTTGCTCGTTTGGCACTCAATGCGTTGTAATTATAGCGTTGCGACGACGCAACGCACCGGCGACGCCCGTGTGGCTTTGCTCTTAGATTATATATTGAATTGAAAATGAAATGTATTATTTGTTCAGAGGCTAGCTTTTGCCAGTGATTTACCCGCGGTCGGTTTTTTTAATTATTTTGCGGAGTGAATCTTTTGTGCTTGTAGTATTATGTATTCTGTGCCTATAGCCCCAGGTCAAATATAACATCAAGTATGTATAGAATATCAAATTAAAGCGAACATATTTGCTTTTATGTTAACAAAAGCAAATAGTATGTTCGCAAATAATTTTCGCTTTTATCTGCATAAAAAAAATATCAATAACTTTATTTCCTGCATAAATTCTTTGATAGAAAAACTCAAACTGTATAAAGGGTGTAACAAGACCCTTAACGAAGCCAAAAGGTAAGTTGTTCTCCCCATCATTGCGACCATTTTATTGTTCTACACCATACCTGGGAACCTTCTAGTTACGAAGATATTGGGGGTCAAAGTTCCAACCTTAAGACAAGTATTTTTTTTTGTAAAACATGATTATAATGTATTTTTTTCACTTTAAACACGTCCACGACCCCCGTACTATTCAATCCATCCATCAGCACAATGTTTTGAGTGCGTTACATTGAGCCCTTCCGTAAAACGTGATTTTTCACCCCAAAAAAAAAAGTCTTATCCCAGCAATAATTTTTGCGTATACTTAGTTTGTTGTACAGAATGCTTGGTTGACGGCTTCGTCATGGGTCCGTTTATACCCTGTATCGAATTAAAACTTTTCCAAACGAAAGATTTTTGTAGTGCCCTCCCACGTCATAAATTAATCACATTTATGTTTGAATAGTATTGTCTAACTCACTAACTTTCACAGTCGGAACACTTTCTCGCACGACCTAAATATGTTGAGGGCACATACATCGATTTATATCGTTGTTCCAAACCGAATATAACAGCATAGCCTAACTTCTGTATGTGGTCTACAGGTAACAGTTTAAAACAGTTTGAAATAGTTCACTGCTGTCACAATCGTAGCTATTTCAGACTGGCTTTAAACTCGGCCTGCATTTCATACTGTTTGTCAGTTCGAGAATTTCTGACCTTCGTTGGGGACTGTATTAAGTGCACTCAAAATAATCTATATACATATAATGAACAAACAGTAAAATTGTAACAGGTCGATGTCCGTACTCCGTACATTGAAAGATATTGAAAAAAATAAATAAATGGGGTGTCTTTATTAGAGCAAAAGAAGCCAAAATAACAGTTTTTAGAATTTTTGTCTGTCTGTCTTTCTGTCTGTACGTTTGTACGCACATCACGCAAAAACTACTGCATGGATTTGAACGCAGTTTTCACCGCTCTAATGCTAGGCGCTTAACTTAAAATATAGGCTACATTAGATATAGTTTTGGACCCGATAGGTGACGCCGTGCGAAGCAAGGGCGAGTCGCTAGTTGAATAATAAAGACTGTCTTTCAGAAAGTTGGCAACATCGCTGTTTTTGTTACTTAATCAATTCTTACAACTTGAAATGATGAGATATCGGTCTGAGTTGAACTAAAATATTATGAACTGAACTGACTGGTCTATTCAAAGTGACCTTGTATGAGTGGAAATTTTAAACTATGCGCTATTTATGAAAATGTTGTAGTGGTCTAGTGGTGTCGAGGAGCTCGTGGGTAAGTAATAATAGCCGCTCGGGTCTATCTTCAGGTTAAGGTGAGTGGGTGATCACCCATTTCATACCGAGTTTCCTCCGTACCTCAGAAAGCACGTTCAGCCGTTGGTCCCGGCTGTCATTTGAGGATCTTAGAAAGTTGTTACAGGTAGTCAGTGGCCCGAAATTCTGACAACCAGTCTTACCAAGGGGTATTACCCAATGCTAGCTGGTTTGTGGAATCTGAAACTGGATGTGGTCGGATAGGCAGTCATTCCATGTAAAATGCTGGTATTCAGCTGCAACCGGTTAGACTGGAAGTCGACCCCAACATAGTTGGAAAAAGTCTCAGACCAACATTTTCTCAGTCTCAAAGCTCAAATCTAAAACTATCTAAAAACACACATTCCATTCATTCAATGCTTCCAAAAATAAGGCTAAGTCCAGACAAATATCCTCCAAATAGGGGTCCATTTCCCAACGACCAAAGAAAAGGGTCTCCCAGTATATTTAATAAAGAATCGTCACAAATGGACTTCTCAGGGGTTCCGTAGTTATGTCAACTGAATAGTTTCCTCCTAGGGGTCAGCTTCTGACAAGCGTTCCGACCCATTACCTAACTTAAGTAGGGTCTAAATGTTTGTGGAATGAATAATAAGTTAACATTTCATTAAGTTGGGTTAAGTTTTGTTTATATTATTTTTAACGGTATCCGCTATAACATAAACTAACGTGGCTAAATAATAACAGCCGCTCGCTAAGGTTAAGCCGCGCTTGCCTAGGTTGGTCTGTGGATGGGTGACCGCCCATTACATATCGAGTTTCCTCCGTGCCTCGGAAGTTACGTTGAGCCGTTGGTCCCGGCTGTCATTTGTAGATCTTTGACAGTTGTTACAGGTAGTCAGTGGCCCAAAAAGTCTGACAACCAGTCTTACCAAGGGGTATCGTATTACCCAGTACTAACTGGGTTGCGGAGTTCAGATTGACAGTCGCTCCATGTAAAATAATTGTATTCAGCTGCATCCGGTTAGACTGGAAGCCGACCCCAATATAGTTGGGAAAAGGCTAGGCAGATGAAAATGATCCGCTATAACAAACATAGGTACATACACTCACATCTTTGCCCCATAATGGTAAGCAAAAACTAACAGATCATCTTTACATATTCCTTTGGCGTCGTCCACGTTTCCGACCCGGGCATCGAACCCAGGACCTCATGCTCAGCAGACACGCTTGCGACCGCTCGACCAACGTGACAGTCAAAGAGTTACTAAAACATACATACAAAGAAATCACAAGTATCCTAATACTATATGTTGTTAACTAACTTGTGTGCCAAATTCACCCAAATCTGTTCCGTGGTTTTTGCGTGAAAGAGTCATAATCATCTGCCTAGCCTTTTCCCAACTATGTTAGGGTCGGCTTCCCGGCTGACCGGATGCAGCTGAATACCAGTATTTTACATGGAGCGACTGCCTATCTCTCCTCCACAACCCAGTTAGTACTAGGTAATACGATACGCCTTGGTAAGACTGGTTGTCAGACTTTTTGGGCCACTGACCACCTGTAACGACTCGAACGAGGCATGGAGGAAACTCGGTATGTAATGAGTGGTCAACCATCCACAGACCAACCTAGGCAAGCACGGCTTAACTTAAAGATCGATCCGAGCGGCTGGATTATTTAGCCATGAGCTTCTCATGTGAAAGAGTAACAAACATAATTACATAGGTACATACATACGTATGTAAATCGTCAAAAACTTTCACATTTATAATACTAGTAAAATTGTATCTATCGTGTGTTATTTTGTAAAATGCAAAATAATAGTTGTTTTGTGTAGATACAGCATCAAATCAATCAACAAAATGTGAGTGTGTTGCAGATGCGATGCCCGCATGAAACCAATATTTGAATTGATAGTGTTGGACAACGGACAGGGTACACCAACACCTATGTATTTGTTGTATGCGAGATATGAAGCTATTTCTAAATACATCACGATGTATGAATTTTAAAATTACTAGATGGATTTGAGTAATTGACATTTAAAGAATTCTTTCATAAAAATTTGGTCTGTAAAGTTACAGACATTTAATTCATGAAAGAAATAAAATAATGTATCTCCATAATGAAAATCTTAAATTCAAGGATTTTTAAAAATTCACCCCTTTAGGGGGGTTAAATAATTATAAGATAGTTTGTATAGAACCGACTGCCTCGATGGTCTAGTGATTGCAAGCGCGACTGCTGAGCTTGGTTCGATTCCTAAGTCGGGCAAAATGTTTTTCCATCAGGAATTTCTTAGTCATGGAGTCTGGATTTATGCGCGGTTGATGGCAATAGGCTCGCCACTTATTACATTGAACTTGGTGAAATGTGGGTGTACTAATAGGTACACCTCTGCCTAACCCTTCAGGGATTACAGGCGTGATGTTATGTTATGTATAGAAAATTCGTCGTTTTTGCCGATTGAAAAAACCATCGGTAGGTACACGACTTTTCATTACTATTGCACTTGGGCGGAGTCAGCGCGGCTTTGAACAAAAGGAAATTATCCAAACAATCAAAATGCATTCACCTGACAAAGAGTAATTGTTGTCACGTCAAATATTTCAATTACAAGCGCCACTAGAGCTGCGCCATGTCGCCTCTCTAAAAATAAAGCTACTATCACACGCATGTCCGCATACCCATTCCATTCGTTCAGTAATTCGTATGTCATCCGTGTGAAATCATTCACTCATGATATCATTCGTTCATAGGTACATTCACTTCTTTACCTATGGAATTCGGCCGTACAATGGTTATGAAAGATGCATTGGAATATTTTGCGGACTGAATGGAATATTGTGTCTTCTTGGATTTTGTATTTGAATCGTATTTACCTAAGTAGGTGCATTTACTCTAAAATGGTGACCATTTTATGGATTTGTGGTACAAAAGGATTTACGACTTTAGGTTATATTAAACATCTATCATTTAAATATTGCCAACCGTTGTGAACTTCTAAAATTAGTTCAAGAAAACTCATCTTATTGAATACGAAAGTAACACGTATTTAGTTACATAATTATAATCATTATAATCATCAATACAACCGTCTAAGTTCATTTAACCCAAAGAGATTTAAAACACATATAGAGAGGACATTGGGAATATTGTCATACAATAATTTTCATCCTGAATATTTTCGATTTTGACACACGAATGCTACCTGACAAGCGGGCGTATGACACAGATGACACTAGACAGAACGAATTGTTACTAAGTAGTAACAAGTTTTAGATTACAATTTTCTTCGTCATGACCCGTCTTTAGCTCGGAAATATTTAAATTCTTTGTGTCATATGAATGCGACCTGACAAGGCGACGTATCGCACTAGACTGATCGACTTGTTACTAATTTGTAACAGGTTTTGGAATTGTCAGTTTCTTGGTCTTGTCCCGTCTATAGCTAGTTATATTTGAATGTCTTTGATTTAACCCCATTGAATGACTTTTTCATGAAATAGTTCTGCAAGTTCCTTTCGCCTTTGATTGATTGATTCAATCAATCAATCAACTCAGGTTCACTGTAGAAATATCCCTCTGAAGTTAAACAAGAAAAACTTTACTCTAATCTTTAAAATGCATCATTGACTCACTCTTTCAGTCACCCGAGCATTCAATCTGCCGCCTCTGACTTTGAATCATTTGTTCATTCAAGCGTCCAGCCATTCACATATCGTCCATTCATTCACTAGTTCTTTCATGCATACTAAGATAGTCGTTCGTTCGTGAACTACGGTACGCTAGTATCCGATGATGCATCGTAGAACGTTTATTATGGCAGATTTTGCTTCTACAAAATGTTTCTTGTATTCCCGTGGTGGTATAAGATTGCATGTAAAAAGAAACAGTATTATTGTGCTATCTGAAATCATCATTCTCCTGCTCCTGTGTAACTGTATATAAAATCTGTGATGTTTGTCTGTGTGATATTATGTTTGTAAGTAATAAATAGAGATATTTTACAAAAATAAAATTACTATTTTGAGAATAATTACCAAAAATTAGTTAAAAAAAGCTATTTGAAAGAGTCTGACTGGGTTTACAGGTTAGCTTTGTGCCTTTGAAGCACATTTGTGTAAAATCTGTAACGGTTTAGCTATGTCAGGTGGCCAGTTACTAGGTTAGTTATGTTAGGTGACCAACTGTGACTACCTCACCAAGTCTGACTGATTTAGATTTTGAACATCTTCCTGCTTTAAATTTGAAATTGCAAACCATGGAAAAAATCATTACTAAGATAGTCAATCGCTCAGTGTTATATCTAGATCCTCCTCAAATCATAGAATGGGTTGGCAGCAGTAACGGAGGAACTAAGAGGCTCAACTCGATGCACAATCAAAGAGATTTAAAACACATATAGAGAGGACATTGGGAATATTGTCATACAATAATTTTCATCCTGAATATTTTCGATTTTGACACACGAATGCTACCTGACAAGCGGGCGTATAACACAGATGACACTAGACAGAACAAATTGTTACTAAGTAGTAACAAGTTTTGGATTACGATTTTCTTCGTCATGACCCGTCTATAGCTAGGAAATATTTAAATGTCTTTGTGTCATATGAATGGGACCTGACAAGGCGACGTATCGCACTGGACTGATCGACTTGTTACTAATTTGTAACAGGTTTTGGAATTGTCAGTTTCTTGGTCTTGTCCCGTCCATAGCTAGTTATATTTGAATGTCTTTGTGCACAATGCACCAAAACCAGCAGAAATAACATATGTCATACTGTATTGCAAAAATATGACAGATGGGCAATAAATGTCAAATAAGGTTGTACCCGTACTGATGAAAGATCGATTTTTGATCGATTTCCGCAAACCAGCCAGTCATATTTCACGAATACCACTTGGCGCCCATGCCACCGCTGTCAACCACTGGTATTAGAAATACCAGGAAGTACATGTGATTTAGAACTCTATTATTACTTTACAATAATAGATTGAACAATCAATACAAAATCGATGCCATTTTATTTTATGTAGCTAAGTAGGCACGGTCGAGTTTGCCCTGGCGGTTGAGAGAATGTCATGAATAGAATAGAATAGAATATATTTATTGTAAAACATGAGTATACATCAAACAATATGTGCAAGGTCTTAAAAATAATAGGCAGATCTGCATATTTTGCCATTAATGGCGTACGATAATAATTTTTTTTTTTTTTGGTCTAAGAAAAAAAAAAAACCAAACCACCAACCATGCTCACTCAAATGTCTCGCTGATGGTGGCGGGTGTGTCGGATCATTCGGTTCCCTTCAAAATGGTTGAGTTGAATGGTGCTGATCCATGCGTCATGTTCGTGAACGGGCGCTGTCAGTTGGGACTGGTCATCTCTTAGCTGCCATGGTTTATTCTTACTACTTTGTTTTTAAGTTGTTGATCTAATCTTTTACTCTGGACGCTCTTAATGTGCACATCTTTCTACATCGTTCTCACATATATGTATTATCTCAACATGAATGATGTAACCAAGATCTTGTAAAAATATTTTGATTGAAAAGAGTGTCCATGGAGTTTCTTGCCCATTATTGTCCATAGAGATCTACGCTTTGGAATGGGCAACTACAGTACTTTCACAAGTTATTATGCCTTGTGTCTGGGACTGTAGCTTCGCCTTCTTTGTTTTTCTGACATTCAAAAGTGCCTGTTATGGTCTAATTGAAATAAATGCTTTGAGTTTTTTGAGTTTGAGTTCATTACCCGCAATAGAAAAATGGACATCCCGAGTATTGACAGGCGATAGTAAAAAATGGCGTACTTTATAGTCGGAAACTCACTAAACATAGCTCCCAACAAATCCTAGTTCCCGAATTATACACAACCCTTTTGGCATCAAATCTAAACTCATATGTATTCCCACCCATGAAACGTAACACCCCTGTTTTCATATTACCCTGTACGCAATATCACTTGTATAACCGGCAAAGCCAATAAAATGCGTGCCTGTAGCATTTCAACGGGGCTATTGTGTTCCGGGCTTGCGTATCAAGTAGTCTTTGTAAATCACAAGCGCTCGTTTTGTGAATCATAAGTTTTAACATAAAGTTCAACTATTATTAACCGTTTATTCATTTTTCTTGCTTACTAATTACATTTTTAAATATTTTTATCAACAAAAATTATATAAAAACATTTAACAAATATAAAGAAATAAGTTTAACTTATTTTACTAATCAATATCAACATGTACTAGGGAACAGATTCGTTTATTTATCAAAGAAACAATAAAAATCGTATTGTTGCAAGGATTGAATATGGCACCTCAGAAAGCACGTTAAGCTGTTGGTTGGTGGTTGGTTGGAGTCACTATTCCTTTGTATTGTATTGTATTGTATTGTATAACGGGCTGGTTTCCGCAACTCCACATCAAAGCGCGTATTTTGCGTGCAGAAAATACGCGAAAAAAAAAAAAAATACAACTATTCCTTTATTTCAACGTAAAACTACATTCCCTGTACGCAGCACTCCATTTATATAAATAATACGGCTAAAATCAAAAATCCATCAATGGATGTTGAAATACTCTAACACACGACGCGTGAAATCAGCTGTTCACTTCCTGCCTGGCTACAGAGTTCATCGAACTCGTCGTCGCGCTTGCCGTTCGTTACGTGAGTTTTGCCACGGTAACGATACATAGCCTATGAGGAAGTAAAACAAACCAAATGTATTGGATTCCCTTAACATTCCTGAAATAATTTCTTGTACCGGTTAACTTAGTATGATATACTGAATCACCCCATCAGTTTGTGGAGGGCTGTCCCTTACACACTGTATAAAACAAACCGTCATTCTCCTTATAAGAAAACTTGCCTTCTATTTTAATAAAAACCACAGACAAAACTTCTAGAGATTCTATTTTAAGACTTCTTGCAAAGTTTACCCTATTTCACACAAAATGCACAAGAAACTGTGAAACAAAAATCCTTTAGGAACTCGCGGCAAAGATGTCACAAGATATCA
The DNA here is from genome assembly GCA_905220335.1 of Noctua pronuba. NCBI lineage: Eukaryota > Metazoa > Arthropoda > Insecta > Lepidoptera > Noctuidae > Noctua > Noctua pronuba. The sequence continues at coordinate 2,039,917 of LR999913.1, forward strand.
TTTATCTTTGCAAAGATAGAGTCTGGCTCTTTCTTATTTATCTTTTTAACTGGATAATGGCTTGCAGAACATTAGTTATCGAGATTTCTGTGGCTTAAGAAAGGGAATGTGGTTTATTTATTTGTTACAGTTATAGAATAAGTAAATATAAAATAATGCAAAGGTTTATGTACGGTTCTAAAATGAAAATGGAAAAGATCTTCAAGTCGTTCGTCTGTCAGTCAGTCGGTCTGCCAGTCTGTCAGTCTGAGTGTCTGATTGATCCGGCTAATCAACGGCCAGACCGATTTTGACAAAACTATTACTGGCAGATACCTGATGTAACAAGGAGTAACTTAGGTTACTTTTATTTTAGAAAAAAAATAGGTTCCGAACAAAAAAATAAAACCCATGTAATTGTTTACGAAATCAAATTCAGATACAGTAATATTATTTTAATAATTTCACGGACGAAGTTAGCGGGCAGCACCTAGTATGGAATAAAAAGACATGCTGCACCGACCCCAAATAAATTGATGGTGTGATAAAAACAGGAGTATGACGATGAAACATTATCATAATGATATATGCTTTCATCAGGATTCCTACAAGTTAAAAAATAAATAATGCAGAGCGGTGCTACCACCATACCTTCCAATTTCAGCCCATAAACAGAATTCGTTGTTCTGGTTTAAAATGGAACCGGTGAAATACAAGCGTATTATTGACACCAGTAGCAGGCACAATGCAATGAAATATTGATACTCGTAATCAGACGAACTTACAGCGTAAATTCGAACGAAACGAGTCTAGTGTACAAAAGCTATTCTGTCGCATTTTGTTTAATTTGAGTACCTTATTAATATCACCCATAAATATTAACACGTAATATAAACACCGAAATCATATTTACATATTATTATAGTATTTACATATTATGTGCCGAAATATCGGGAACTCGTAAACATGGTAAACAGCCCGTTTCTAAAGTTAATGATTATGAGGTAAAATTTGTTTGTAACTGTAGGGGGTAATCTCCAGAACTACTGATCCGATTTCAAAAATTGTATCACTAATGGAAAGCAACATCATCCCCAAGTACCATATACTTAAAGCATTCCCGTGAGATAATTTCCAACCATAACACAAGCGAAGCCGCGGGCAAAAGCTACTGAAAAATAAACATAGACTTCACCAACTCAAAACCACGAAATTCTAGAAGTTTCCCCCAACCAATCTACATAAAATCTCGCTACATTACACAAAATGCAGTGAAGGACATCTCAAGGTTACTCCAACCCTTTTGGTACGTTCAACTCGGAGACTGTGGGAGACGAGCAGCTGTTACATCTGAATTATAACTAGGTACATGTATTATGTATAGCTATGTATATATGTATGTGTTTGAGGATGGGAGGTTGGTGGAAGGTTTTGTTAAGATCAGCATTTTCAGGGACTAGAAAATGAATTGTGGATTTTGTGCATTGCAGGATGCTTCAGAGTTCAGAGAGTGTCGGTGTAAAAATGTAACTAGTATATCCTTCAGATTAACACTATAATAAAAGAGTGTAAAAGTACACTTAATGAGTTCTCCCCGTCATTGCGATATTTTTTTTGTTCTAGCTAGACCATACCTGGGAACCTTCTAGTTACGGAAATAATGTTTTTTTTTTAAATACAAGTTTTTAATATTGTAACTTTTCTATAAAACCCCTACGACCCCCGTACTACTCAATGCATCCATCAACGTTTTGAGTGCGTTGCATTGAGTCCAACCGTAAAACGTGATTTTTGACCCCAAAAAAGTCGTTTCCTTGTAATATTTTTTGCGTAGAGTTACTTGGTTTGATGTTCAGAATACTTGTAGTTTCTTCTAGTCTAATAATTTATTTGTTTATAATTATTGCATTAAGACCTAGATCTTTGTATAAAATTTGCATACATAGAGATGAGCGCTCTTTTACCCCTGGATGAAATTTTGAAGATTACTACAGATATAATAACCATATCACAGACATCTGTAAAATTCACGTTTCTTCCGTTTATCACCACAAAAACGGGGGAAAATCATTCTAGCGAGAAACTTCATTTTTCTGCACAATAGAGCATTTTTCTAACACTATAACTGCACCTTCATTTTTTTACCATTCGGCTACGGAACCCTAAAAAGGGCCTATATACCCATATAACAACACAACACATAACATATCTTGCATAACATCATCTTGTATCAGTTATTAAAGAACCCAAAAACTCCAACAGGGTACTATGCCCTCCAGCCAAATTGTAGGATGAACATAATTCAGAATTTTATTGGTACACAACATAGTTTTCTCCAAGTTTTAGGACAAAGTTATAGTGTTGTTTTATGAAGCTATCATGTCTTGGGATAAAACTTCAAATGAAGGCCAGTAGGCATATTATAGTACGTTTTTGCTTTTGGCTTTCATAGGTGCTGTAAAGGTTTTACGTCCCACAAATAGTCTTACAACGGGTCTAACAGTACACACGCCAAAATAAAAATGGATAAAATTGTTTACGCAGCATTTCGAACTGCTTGTGTTTTGTATGAATGTGGATGGGTATATGAGTAGAGGACGATCAAAGAAACGATGGATGGACTGTGTAAAGAATGATATGGCAAGAAATGAGGTCTGATGAGATGACGAGTAATAGAGAAGTATGGAAGAAGAAGACATGCTGCGCCGACCCCAAATGAATTGGGATAAGGGCAGGAGAATGATGATGATGACTAGCAATTTCTCCTGTATCGTGGGTGTGTTTACAAACATTTAAACTCACATACACAAACAGCCAGACATGGAACAACTACCTGTAGGCTATACAAATTTTTGTTCAGTGCGGTAATCAAACCCGCGACACGCAGTGCAGCATCCAATCGCTCAGTATATGGTCGATGCAGAGGTGACCCAGAGGTAGCGGCCCTAAATTTCGAATTGTAGGTCATACTTTGAATCATTTATTTTATCACCAGTGCTCTCAAAACGGTGGAAGAAAACATCGAAGAGATGTGATGTGGCTGGTTATGGTCAGAATATCTAAACCGCGATCAAGAGCTGTCAGTATCATGATTGTTAGGGAATATTGGTAATGCCTGTGTACATAGTACAGTGTGACAGTACAAAATGTACAACAGTAACATTTTGCAAAAAGTGCTACAGCGACATCTATGACACAAAAGAAGAACTAACATCAAGTTCTGAATCGCGCCATTTAAGTTATCCGCGACTTAAGACTATATATGAAAACCCGACATCAACTAACGGACAGTAGCCCACCAGACAGAACACCCGTCTGGTTATTAGGTTCCTCCCTTGTCAATAGAATATAGAGGAACTTTAGAGCCTGTCCTTCATGCTCTCATAACCGCTTGCGAATGAGTTTCAGATGTGTTGATCGAGATCAGCTTCTTTTTTTATATTTTTTACGCTAAATGAGCTTGCGTTTGGTCGCAGCTCGCCTCAGGTGAAGCGATGACGCGGCCTAGGGTAGAACACGAGGTCTAGAAGAAACCGATTCACTCGAACTTTGAAGAGGTCTTCATTGTTGAAATTCGCCTTTAGAAGAGAGGGATTCCTATAATTACTTTCATATACCAAGAGTAGATAATTTTTACTGCAGCATTGATATTAGCTTAACATCATCTCAGCTTCCTGCCCTTGTCCCATGTTACTTGGGGTTGGCGCATCACGTTTTTTCCTTCCATTTGCCCCTCTCAACCGTGGCAACCGTCACGCTATCATATTTTACTCCTTTCACTTTCCATCCATCCATTCATCGTTTCCTTGGTATTCCTCATATTACCTTATCTTCCTGATATTAGCTTATCGTCGTACAAAAATGCATACCTTTCCTCGAGGTCCCTAACCCCAGTACCTCCAACCCTCCACCTGTGACCAACTTTTCGGCATCAGCATTTGTTTTCCAAAAAACCCTTAACTTATTACATACCGGTATCATGTTTTTCTAATGTCCCACCATCTGTCCTTGGCGTGCCTCCAAGACACACAACTTGGTTTTATTAAATTCGGCTTACTTACCAATATATTTTGGTCTGAGCTCAAAAGAATGGAGCTCGTCGAAAAATGTTTAGAAGATATTTTATGGAAGCCGAAGTGTTTTTTTGAAATTGGAAAGAGGTAAGGATCCTTTTTGGGGGATGTTTTATTTCTGGATTTCGTGGTTTTTATGACTAAGACCATTGAGGAGCTCGTGGCTAAATAATAACAGCCGCTCGGGTCGATCTTTAGGTTAAGCCGTGCTTGCCTAGGTTGCTGTGTGGATGGGTGACCACCCATTACATACCGAGTTTCCTCCGTGGCTCGGAAAGCACACTAGGCCGTTGGTCCCGGGTGTCATTTGTAGATCTTTGACAGTCGTTACAAAATCTGACAACCAGTCTTACCAAGGGGTACCGGATTACCCAGTACTAACTGGGTTGTGGAGGTTAGATAGGCAGTCGCTCCATGTAAAATACTAGTATTCAGCTGCATCCGATTAGACTTTAAGCCGACCCTAATATAGTTATGAAAAGGCTAGGCAGATGATATGACTAAGACCTTCCTGAGTGCACATTAAACTGGGATTAAAATACGACCGCAAAATAAAGCTTGACATGGGTAGTATATGCGGATTGCGGATTGGACCTTTGTAGTAAATGCCTTAAAAGTAGACGGTGGTCGAATTTCAATGCTGTACTTTAGGCAAAAGACAAGTAGAGATGATTTTTTAGGGATCTCATACACACATAGCATGACGCCTGTAAATCCCGAAGACTTAGGCAGAGGTGTACCTAATACGTGGTAAACCTATATTTCGCCAGTTATGTTTAAGTCCTATGAAATACAGGGCGAGCGTATTGCCATCAACCGGGTACAAATTGGGCGAAATGTGCCACTAGACCAACCCAGTGGTTGCAAACGCCACTGCTGAGCTTGAAGCCCTGGATTCGATTCCCGAGTCGGGAAATTGTTATTGGGTTTTTCCATCAGGAATTTCTCCGTAGCAGCCACCGAGTCTGGATTTTTTAGGGTTCTGTGTTTAAAATAATCTGTAAATCATCATTTTTTGTCCGCGATCCCTATAAGCACACATCACACATCTATGAATCGACCTCGGCGAGTGCTCCTTACCCTTGAAGATCGACCGCTGTTATTATTTAGCAATTAACCCCTAAATTCCTTTATTGTCTAGTCTTTGTAAAGTAATCCCATCCTTCAGAACACTTGGCATTTATAAAAACCTTAAATACAGCGCCCTGCAGTAAGGAAGTTGAGCCTTAAAACGAAGAAATTGAAGATTTAAGCCGTCTCATTTTATGTGCAAGAGAATGCAAAAAAAGGAAATTCTTTGACGTGATTCTTAAGGCCTTTTCAACTACGTTTCTTGCTTAGCAGTTTACTTTCTTTATAATTTCAAGAAGAAAGACTTAACACACTTAGAAGTCCAGAACTTGTGAAATTTTAGCATTTATTTATTTATTTAGGAAAATCAAACAGTAACATGCAATAGGTTTATAACAAGGCTTACATACTAAACTATGATAAATATGCTACCCACTACGTTTTCCACAGATTACTCTTAATAATAAGTAACTAGAGAGACATATGTATAAGATGTAAACTAAACTAACAGTTACAAAAATGATGCACAATATACAAAACAAAAAGTTACATAAACTGGGCATATAATACATAAGTAAACATAATGTATACATATTACATTTACATAATATTACAATGGCCGACTGCCGATCCTTAAGAATTTTCATTACTACATTTTACCTTCAAAATATCGCACGTACGAATTAGTGCGGTGTCCGCAGTAATGTCCGGAATCGAGTTCACTCGGTCTGATGGAGCCTTGCAGGACTCACTTAAGTTGTGGTAATGGTGAATGAGACAAGCTGTCAACTTTAAATCCTTAAACTTAATTGGACATGACACTTACACTCATATTCCAAGACCCGCATTAAATCAATTGCCCAGCTCAGTTAGACTCAGTTGTCATGACAACGGTTCAAAATGCCCAACAAATCAGCAATTGGCGGATCCACAAATTTGACTGATGGTTCCTTATGAAAACTTTCCAATTGTTGGCGTTTATGTCAATTTATAAACAAGGCAGCTGTCATTGTGTGTTATGGGGAGGATTTAGGGCGTGACGAGCTTGAGTTGAGCTGAGTCAGTGACTAAGAATATCAGCCGTAGTCTTATAATAAGCTAATCACTTTCCTCCCATATTAAATCCAACACTTATCTTACTATCCTACTAACATTATAAATGCGAAAGTTTTCGAGGATGGATGGATGTTTGTAACTCTTTCACGCAAAAACGACTGAACGGATTTAGACGAAATTTGGCAGACATATACATAGTTTATAACCTGGATTAACACATAGAATACTTTTCATCCTGGTACTGCGGTCCCGTGGGCGCGGGCGAAGCCGCGGGCATTAGCTAGTCACCAATAAATTTCCTTGCTTCTTTCTTTCTAACAGTAATATGTCTTCCAACCATCATCAAACTTAAATACAACTCCTCCAAGTAAGTTCTATTTGCTGTGAGAACTTCGTGAGGGCGGAACAGTAACTTAAGGAAATAATATAATAAACTGGTGAGGGAAATAACTTTGTCATTCGCTTCCTACTTACAAGAGGACGGCAATAAATATGGCTCGCGTATGTGTATGATTGTGAGGCGTGATGAGAATTTTTGTGAGGGTTTTGTGGTAGGAAATAACAGGTATTAAATATGGGTGTAAATGTGAAGATAATTGGATAGAAAAACAAATTGCAGCTTGTCTACGACCAAAATTATGCAAAAGTCAAGTAAAATATTGCCCCACACCAGGAATTTTTCCTGTATCGTGGGTGCCCGGAACAACTACCCGTACATACAAATATTTTTCTGATCGGGAATGTAACCCGCGACACTCAGTGCAGCAGCCAATCGCTCATCCACTGCGCCAACCGTGCTGTTGAGCTGTAGTTTGGCTGTAGGAGGTAATCTCTGAAAGTCATCATCTTCCTAGCTTTTTCAAAAGTATGTCAGGGTCGGCTTCTAGTTTAGCTGGATACAGCTGAACATCAGTATTTTACATGGATCGACTGACTATCTGACCTCCACACCTAGTTTACTACTGAGTAATACGATACCTCTTGTTAAGACTGATTGTCAGACTTTCGGGCCATTGACTACCTGTAACGACTGTCAAAGATCTACAAATAACCGGCCGAGCCGGGACTAACGGCTTAACGTGCTTTCCGAGGCACGGAGGAAACTCGATATGTAATGACAGTCACCCATCCACAGACCAACCTTGGCAAGTACGGTATAAACTTGAAAATCGACCCGTGCAGCTGTTATTACTTAGCCTCGAGCTCCTACCCACAACAGCCAATCACACGAAATCTACTGAACCCCAAAAATAAAGAAACTGCAAACCTAAGTACCTGCAATAAATACGTTAAACTGCGGGGGGCGTGGCCCTACAAATCAGCAGTTTGTAAGCTGTGTTCAGATGTTCGGGAATTATCGCTAACTATCGGAGCCTATCGGTCAGGGGCGTGGCCATCAGCCATCTATAAAGATAATGTGAAGCTTTGATATATTTGTGATCTTGTTAAAATGGTTGGTTAGTAAAATATTATTATTTGGTTATATTTGCTGTTTTTAGGGTTCCGTTCCTCAACACGAAAAGGAACCCTTATAAGTTCATTTTGTTGTGCATCTGTATGACAAATGTTGTAACAATATTTTGATTGAAAAGAGTTTCCATGGAGTTTCTTGCCCATTCTTCTCCTTGGAGATCTACGCCTTGGAATGGTCAACTACAGTACTTCCACAAGTTATTATGCCTTGTGTCTGTGACTGTTGCTTCGCTCTTTGTTTTTTTTGTGACTTTCAAAAGTGCCTGTGATGCTCTAATTGAAATAAATGCTTTGAGTTTGAGTTTGCCTGTCTGTATACCCTTTTCTCAATAACGCGTAGATATATCAAGTTGAAATTTACATGAAATACTTTCGGTACTACGGTCTTTTTCAGCAGTGAAAAAAATAAAACTTACAAGTCATCGCGATCAAAAGATATATACGACTGTTTATGTCGTATATATTGTGATATTACAAGGGACTTAAAACGTATAGGGTACTCCAGTTGACATGGAATCATGAAATTTGCCAAGAAGCTATGTCTTACAGCACATGCAAAAGAAAAAAAAATGAAAACCGTAATTATGTAGTTCAATAACAAAATTCCTTCAAGTTTGTAAGGAACCCTCCGTGCGCGAGTCCAACACGCACTTAGCCGGTTTTTTTAGGATATTGCTTGTACAATAAAGGATGTTCTATACCCATGACTTCACACGTTATGATCATGAATCTTTTGTTTTCAAAGAAACAAAAAGTTTCCAATTTATTTCGCTGTATGACATAATATTATTGAGACAATGGCTGCCGACAGTTACAGTTGCAGGCGGGGGGAATTCACGGGCGGATAAAATGGTCATGAAGCCATTAAACCACAAACACGCCAGCACTATCGCAACAGCTGTCGCCAATCACTGTCTCAATATAAACCTGCCTTTAAGCTCTGGCCAAAACGTAACTCGCACGAGATGCGGGATGAAACTCGCTTGCACCGATTGCGTTAACTAACTTGTATGGAGGTGTTCAAACTAGTGCAAACAGTCACGTGACTTCCGTATCGTTAACACAATCACGCGCGTCCCTGTTACCCGCGAGGAATTGGCTTCGGTGTGCCCAGGGCTTTAAGCGCAGGCCAAACCGCCAGCTAGCATGCGAGCGAGCGAGCCGTGCGAGTACCGGTTCACCTTTACCATATTTCGGTTCACACCACGAACTACAGGGATAAGCTACGTCAGCGATACAAACGAAGCGAAAGAAATATCCGACGATGTCAGCAATGCTATTCGTTCTCCTCGTTTGAGTAGCTTAGCTCTGTAGTTCGGGGTGTGAACCGAAGCAAGAGGTGAAGCGGTGCTCGCCCGTCCGTCCGTAGTTTTCGGTGTGAAACCACACAGTTTAGCTCGCCTAAGCTTCGTTTAGTTTATCACACATTGAGTGGACCGCCATTATAAGGCGCGAAATACACAGAAACGGCGTAAGGCGTAAGGTGCGGCGCAGGTGTGGAATTTATAAGGAAACGAAAGAACGGCGTACCTGCGCCGCGCCGCTTGAATGTAATTCACGTCACGTCACCTACGTACATTTTGTATGAAAACGTTTTGAAGCGGCATCATGCCTACACCGCGCCTTTACCTTACGCCTTTTCCGTATAATTCGGACCTAAGACGACTAAAAAGTCAAGGTGTATAGTTACCCGCCCGCAACCTCGCTCGTTCGCTCGCTTGCTAGCGGTGTAGCCGGCGCTTTAGGCTCAATTATTTTTTGGGTTCTTTGTCTACATATCAATCTCATGATCACTTCGGGAAACACACTACTTATCCTGTCCTTCTTTTCCTTATCTCACCAACCCTATCTAAAGACACTCCATCTCCAACATGGATTACCCTGTCCAACCCTCACGCTATCCCCCTTTCTGTATCAGCAGCAAACATCAGCAAAAGTATCACTTTAAGTAGGTAATAATGTACTAAGTTTATAGTCTCAAAAACAAATAAATATACCTGTTACGTCTTTGTCTCACCTGTCCCTATTTTGGTTGTGCGAAACTTTTGGAGTTGCTCTAAGTTCGCTTGGTAAGCACTTTTCGTTGGTTTGTGTCGTTTAGAAGTTTTTGATGTCGTGGAACTTTGCAAAATGCATCGTATGAAGAGGGCTTTGCAAGAGACGTATTATATTTGGTGGTAGCATATTTCTGGTTCAATAATCATCTGCCTAGCCTTTTCTCAACTATGTTGGGGTCGGCTTCCAGTCTGACCGGATGCAGCTGAATACCAGTATTTTACATGGAGCGGCTGCCTATCTGACCTCCACAACTCAGTTAGTACTAGGTAATACGATACCCCTTGGTAAGACTTTTTTCTGGTTCAATAATCATCGATCAAAAAACCTTGATAGATCTCATCGTCTCATAATTAAAATGATAAGTAGGATACACAATTAAATACCTACCTAATACTTTTTTTCTAAATTAATATGGAAATGTCCAAGACAATAGTAACTTTATAGAGTTTAATGGTTCCATTAAAGTAATTATTTATTTAATAACCATACCATAATATTATAAAGGCAATTTATTACTAGGAAGACATAACATAACATCACGCCTGTTATCCCCGAAGAGTTAGACAGAGGTATACCCATAACAAACTGTCCCAAGTAACAGAGGACGAGCCTATTGCCATCAACCGGGCACAAATCCAGACTGAGTGGCTACCACTGAAAAATTCCTGATGGAAAAACCCGATAACATTTTGCCCTACCCAGGAAATTGGGAATCAAACCCAGGACCTCATGCTGAGCAGTCGCGCTTGTGACAAGTAGACCAACGAGACAGGAAGATGATGATCATAATATTATAATTTGCCAGTTTTTTGAAGCTTAGTGCCATGAAATCACGCACGCCATTGCACGCCGAAATTAAAGGCAGAATAAGACAACAATTCTACGGGGTGTAAACAGACCCTTCACGAAGCCGTCAACCAAGCATTTTGTACATCAAACTAAGTAACTTTACGCAAAAATTATTGCTGGGAAACGACTTTTTTTTTTTGGGGTGAAAAATTACGTTTTACGGTAAAACTCAATGTAACGGGCTCAAAACATGATGGATGGATTGAATAATACGGGGGTCGTGAAGGTGTTTAATGTAAAAAAAAATATTAGAAATGTGTATTTAAAAAAAAACTTGTGAAAAAGTTGTAACTTTGACCCCCAATATCTCCGTAACTAGAAGGTTCCCAGGTATGGTCTAGAACAAAAAAATGATCGCAATAACGGGGAGAACAAGTACCCTTCGGCTTCGTTAAGGGTCTTTTTACACCCTTTATACATTTTACCAACCTTTAGTACCTTATTTATGCAAATAAATGATTTTGATTTTGAATCAGTAGATATTATGGTGGGAAAACAAAAAAGGCACAAATGTGCCTGTACTTCACCGACATTTAGAACCAAAAACAATACAAGCAATTTTGCTTCACAGCAGAAAAAGTAAAAATGCCCAATTCATAAGCTCCACCACGGCATTCAACGAAATAGCAGAATGTGAGAATGCGTAAACTAAAGCCCATTCACCACCACTGTGTACAAAACAACTATAACCAACCACACTTGCCACACTAAATATATTTCGTAAATAATAGGGACGGGAAAAAATCACAGTGAAAAATAACAGTTACAAAGAGTATTATTATAGCAATAAAATCCGTGTCGTACTTACGTAGCTTTACCCTTGCGAATACTTGCGAAGTATTAGGTAATATATTATCATTAGTCGGGCTACGGAGCGTAATATAAGAATGAAAGCTATAATGCCGACTGAGATTTTTATTGCTGAGTTTTTTTTTCGGAACGCTTTGCGTGTTTAACTGTTATTTTTGACGTTTTATCAATTTGAACTGTATTTTTTCGGTTAGTTATAACATATCATCACGCCTTTATCAACTGAGAGGTTAGACAGAAGTACATCCATATCTTGTCACTTAAGTTGTTGTCCCATGTAATAGGCCTATTTCCATCAACCGATCACAAATCAGTGCTGCTACTGAGAATTTCTGATGGATCCTACCTGAGGACTGATGCCAGAATCTTGTCTTCAGCAACAGTACTAGCGACCAGGGGGCCTAAAATGACCGCTTTAGCAGAATTATAATAGGATAATGATATGAAATGTAATGGCTTGATAGCTTTCAATTCTTGAATGAATGGGTTATTTCTAGACAATTGTGTATAATCATAGATTACATCATCGCTTTGCACAAGAACGATCAATGATGACGATTATTGTTCCAAATCGTTATCTTTAAAAACGTTTTTTTCTTTTAGTTAACTTACAAAATTCACAAGAAATATCAGAATTCATTCATATTTAATCCCCAACTGCATCTGCAAATCCCGCTTACAATCCTGTCCATACCGTAAGTAATAGAAATCGAATCTGAAGCCCTCTTATTGTTCTCTAGTACTACAGAGGAACAGAGGAGTGTTATTGAACAGCGGTTCAGTTAGAACATAGCTTAGAAATGTTCTTAGAAAGTGAATTTCTGGATTTCTGTACAAACATAACAATTTAGTGTGGTCTTTTACCACACTAAATTGTTATGTTTGTACAGAAATCCAGAAATTCACTTTCTTTTGTTAACTTTCATTTGTTTAGAGGTTTATTTTGTAAAGAGGGTTATTACTACGTTAAATAAACTAGGCTAAAAGGCGGGCCATGATTGTAGAATACATCAGGACAGATAGGCCCAAATCGTCATGCCAACACATGTGTGACGTGTGTCATCGCCGAGGGAGGCCTGGAAAACGCTGTTTTGATGACTTACGTGGCAATTCTAGAAGGTTAGTTGAAGAAAGTCACATATAAAGAGTGAAGGCTATGGGGGAGACCTTTGCCGAACCGTGGATCAATATAGGTTTAACACATCATCTGCCTAGCCTTTTCCCAACTGTATTGGGGTCGGCTTCCAGTTTAACCGGATGCAGCTGAATACCAGTATTCTACATGGAGCGACTGCCTATCTGACCTCCACAACCCAGTTAGTACTGGGTAATACGATACCCCTTGGTAAGACTGGTTGTCAGACTTTTTGGGCCGCTGACTACCTAACGACAGTCAAAGATCAACAAATGACAGCCGGGACCAACGGCTTAGCGTGCTTTCCGAGGCACGGAGGAAACTCGGTATGTAATGGTCGGTCACCCATCCATAGACCAACCTAGGCAAGCATGGCTTAACATAAAGATCGATCCGAGCGGCTGTTATTATTTAGCCACGAGCTCCTCTTTAACTATTGTGGTTAAATTGTAGGAAAGCGCAGAACTACTCAACATCACGCTGTATTCTCCCAAGAGGACATACTTAAAGGTGTACAGTGCACTCTAATAATATGCTTCTGAGGTAATTCAATGTCTTTAACCCAACCCACCCAAATAAACTTTACGTAACTTTATATGGGAATACAACCTAGCAGAGTCCATTACTCCACAGTCGTCTTCGTACTAATACTCGTGTATGCTTAATTTAATTCAGTGCAAATGTCTGCATGTTTACCTAACACGTTGTTAGTAGACACCGCTGTCGTCTTGTGGGATTTGTTGCAGATTATAGCACGAAACGTGTTTAACTGAAAGCTTTAGTGCAGTTAAGTGTTTCAACTTGGTTTACTTGGTAACGTGTGAACTGTGAGTGATGTACTTACTCGTAGTGCTTCAATTTGGTGAGATTCAATTACTGTTACTGTAGGTAAACTTCGTACATGATATTTAAAAAATAAATTAACAATTTGAAACTAGCAATGTTTACATAAATAATAATATGTAGAGAGCTAACTGACTTTAGAGTAAGAGTTGGAAATCTTACTCTCCAAATAAAGTTGTTCTTCTTTATCGTGTGGTTAGTGCCTAGCCTGGTATCAGAGTTTTTAGGCCGCCAATGGGCGTCTGACTTGGCTTTACATGCCGAAGCGAAATACCTCTGAGGCATGCTGGTTCCTCACGAAGTTTTCCTTCACCGAAGCAATAGATAATAACAATACGCACATGAATCCGAAAAATCAGAAGTGCGTGTTTTGGGTTTGAACTTGAGACCTATGACTTGGCAGTCCGAAAGTGTAAGTTCATTCTATAGTACAAATCCTCCTTAAAAGTATTCCGTCACTTACATTTTGCTTAAAATATTAAAAAAAATACCTAACTGCTTGCTCGCGCTAGAAAAGTGCTGAGAAAAATGTAAGAAACTTAAAAACAACATTTCAACAGACTTAATATCCCTTCTCTTAAATGAGAGCACTAAAAAAGTGATTCTTCACACAAATCCCTAAAAATATGCAAATCAGAATAATTACCGTTCAAATGCTGAGTTAACAATTAAAACTCTGAAAGTTGGGTCAGCAGAAAGTTTTTTGACATGCGAAAACCAACTTTGATGAATGAAAAATAAAGTTTAAATTCGGTAGAAAGGTTCATTGTGTATTGTTCAGATTATTTAGATTTATTCAGCTTTGTTTCGAAGCAAGACCTTGTTAATAATGTTTTGAGAGTAACGAAGTATTGTCATGTTTAAATTTTTGGAGCAAAATGAACAACTGTTACATATTGATTTTGGATTATAATATAAATCTTGTGTGCTTCTCTGTGAATACTGTGTTTTAGCTCGTATTTCATCTGAAAGTCTCCTAACAAAGTGTATTTCGACACATAGATACTGTTTTTACAAATTAGTAAGCAGGTGCTGTGATATCCGTTTTCACTGCCATTACCCAATGCCAAAATTACCTAATGCGTAAATAAAAGCACATTGTTGGATATTTGGCGCTCAGCTTAGCCCTGATATTCAAAATCAAACGGTTGGACCGTTTGATTAGTAGTCTTTAGGTATTCATTCAGGTATGATTAAGTGATTGTAAAACTAGAAACAGGCATCAATCCGAATATTGTCTTGTGTATGTGTACAATTTTAGGGGGGTAGGTGTATTTACTTTTTTGTGTCCGTTGTGGCTGTTCTGGAAAGCGCATCGAACCACGATTAAATTAAAAGGCTCCAAAGTGGTGCGCATTGAAGAAAAATAATTTCATTTGTGACGGTTTCAAACGGCAGGTCTTTTATAAAAGAGTCTATCCTACCCCATATTTTGGCGTGTTGTATATTTTTTGAGGTCCAAAATAAAAAAGATCAGTCTGAAAGTTAGTCCGACTTTGATTCAAATACTTTTTCATCAGATTCGTTTACTATTCAATAAAAATTGAAGTAAACCAATCTGTGGTTTCACTACAGTTTTTTTTTTTATTAGAAACCAACAGTTTTTACATAACACAAATAGGTACGTACGATGACCAATCAAGCTTTACAAAACCAGTTCATGTGGATCTCTCATTGTACGGGAAATCTATACAAAGCGAGGCCATGTTATACTGGGAATGTATGTGTGTATAGTGTCGTCGTGTGTACCTACCGTAAATCGTACCTACAACTGTTGATTAAAAATTGTGACACACACACAAAATCAAGACTTGATTAATAGAGGGCTAGGTAAACCCCAGGGGAGTAGGGGTAGGTGGGGGTTTGTTTTACTAGACGGATTCTTTTTGTTTCATAATTTTGTTTAACTTTTATCACTAACGTAAAAACTTAAACATACATTCGTTACGTCAAAAATGCTTTATGACAAATGCTGTGTAAAATGCACCTAAGATACATAGATAATACAGGGTATACGTGTAAGGGAGGTAGACGCGCAAACTGTTACCGCAATTTCAGCACTACGATCTCACATAAATGATGTAAAAGCCATCGTGATACAAACAACCGTGTTACCAAAGTATATGATGTTAGATTTGAAAGCATTGAAATCTAGAATCATGTGCTGAGTTCCTGGTAATAGTTTACCATACTATAATATTTCCCTTATACATCTTGATAATATAAAAAATAAAGGTAAAACTTACCAAGGGCCAAGGAAAGCACAAGAAGTGCCGGCGATGTCATTGACCTGCCGGCCGGAGGGGCCGCCCGCCCGCATTCGTGATGACGGTGGCAAAATCATCAATATCACCACACTAGCAAAGCATTGCTATTGCTACTTCACGTCACTAATACGTTACTTTACTTCTCTACTTTTAATTTTCACTGTCACTTAATTTTAATCACTGTTATTTTTATGAACACTTTTTTTTGGAACTGTTATTTTACACTAGTATTTTTAATAACACTATTTTGGAACACTGTTACTTGTCACTGATAATTTATTGCACTTTTGTGGAACACAGTTATTTTTCTGTTATTTTATTACACTTTTTAGACCACTGTTTTTTATTCACAACACTATTTATCCACAGATTTTTGGAACACTTAATTTTTCGTAACCTTATTAACACTTCGACCTTACTTTCAAGAGATATGTTATTTTATTTCATAAGTTTACTCCAAGAGCTAGTTAATTAATTTACGTCACTTTATAAAATCTTAATTAGAGGCGCTCCTCGACTAGGTGACCTGTGAACAAAGAGAAAATTGCTAAATTACTTCAGTCTGACGATGTGCCGTAATTAAGTGTTTTTTCTTACTTATTTTCTATTGCTGGGAATCTATTCAAATTGATACTAATTGGGTGACTGAGAATGATAAATTGTGTCGAGAACCGTGTATAATGAAATAATGTTGGTTTCTAAAAAACTGCTGTTTTTTTTAGTCTAGTGAGGTCTTGAGTTCGATTGCCATATCGGGCAAAGTGTTATTGGGTTTTTCCATTAGAAATTTCTCAGTAGCAGCCACGTCGTCTGGATTTTTGCCCGGTTGATGTCAATAGGCTCACCCCATATTACATGGGACTTAAACATAACTGGCGATCTGTGGGTGTACTATTAGGTACACCTCAGCCTAACCCTTCGGGGATGAAATGCGTGATGTTAAGTTATCTTGTTTGCTATAAAGCGCAAGCCACACAGAAAAGACGTAAGACGCGGACGGGGCGCAGACATTATGTCAAATGTATAGAAGCGTCGCGGCGTCGTATCCGCGCCCTGTCTTTTCTATATGTTTTGCGTCACGACGCTTCTATACATTTTGTATGAAAGGGACGCGGAAAAGACATATGTCTGCGCCCCGTCCGCGTCTTACGTCTTTTCTATGTGGCCTGCGCTTAAAGAGTGACCCAATAATACTCGTAGATCCGCAATAAATACTATAACAATCGGTCGTACCAAAAACAATAGAAAGTCGATAACAAAAGAATAGACCGAGTGAACCAATTAGCCGTTTCTTCAGTAATACGATTACCTAATAACTCTTACAAGTCAGTCTACCCCGAAATATGAGTAAGTTTCTTAATTTATTTATGAGTTGTCGGCCCCAAGTTATTGGAGAAGGAGGGCACTGGATAACTTTGTTTTTGTAACAAGAGGGTCGCATGAGGTTACTTATCTCTCTATGCACATAGGTACATTCAAAGACTATATAAGTTAGGGTTATACACCGTGACTTTTAAGTCATCTTACAAAGGTGGTCCACTCAATGTGCCCGACATAAAATAGTTCTAGGCGCCATTTTTTTTTACCTGCTATAATAGGTACAAAGAAAAATAAATAAACATTAGAAAAAAATATGAATCATCCTGTTAATGATGTTTACGTGTCAAACGGGAGTACAGCGCTCGAGTCCAGTAGATCATCGCTCACAACAGGGTGTTTTAACCACGTCATGCGTCATAATATTGAATAATATTTTTATTTTTAAAGTAGTCATTGGATACATGAAGTGGGCTGCCGTTGTAAGACGACTAAAAAGTCACGGTGTATAGTCTTTGACTGTACCTATTACTGTACTTATTACTTTGGTTATATTCTCTATGGGTACAGTCGACTAAAGCTGCGTCTTCTCATTTTTAAAACAAAACCCCGTGCACACGATGACCACGGATTATCCAGTACTAACCGTATTGTGGAGGTCCCATAGGTAGTCGCTTCATGTAAAAAAACTTAATATTCAGCTGCATTCTGTTAGATTGGAAGCCGACCCCAACATGTTGGAAAAAAGCGAGTTAATAGGCTTCTTTTGGGTTAGCTCGTTCCATCGTCGACCTCATCACTGTCCTCAGGACTAGATTGAGGTCAAGAATAGGCCTATTTAATATAAAAAAGCAGGCATAAATGATGGAGATATGAGTAATGTCTTCAAGCTAAATCAATATAACGTCATCATCTGCCTAGCCTTTTCCCAATTATATTGGGGTTGGCTTCCAGTCTAACCGGATGCAGCTGAATACCAGTATTTTACATGGAGCGACTACCTATCTGACCTCCACAACCCAGTTAGTACTGCGTTATACGATACCCCTTGGTAAGACTGGTTGTCAAACTTTTTGGGCCACTGACTACCTAATGACTGTCAAAGATCTACAAATGACAGCCGGGCCCGACGGCTTAACGTGCTTTCCGAGACACGGAGGAAACTCGGTATGTAATGGGTGGTCACCCATCCACAAACCAACCTAGGCGAGCACGGCTTAACCTAAAGATCGATCCGAGCGGCTGTTATTATTAAGCCACGAGTTCCTCAAAAATCCTACTCCTAAATCAATATAACGTGCGGGACGAATATTTCCAATTCGGAAATCCTTCAAATTTACATTATGTATGCTTTACGTGTTCGTGCTAGGCCTGCTGAACATATCGAAAAAACAACGGTAAAGTATAGGTACAATTTTATGATGACACTAGCACTTCGCCCGTGACTTCATCCGCAAAATTTGTGATAGCTCGGCTAATATGCATGCAAATAAATATAATGTATAGCCTACGGCACCCACGAATAATTTATTTATTATTTATTTATTTATTTACAACTAATTATAGCACCATTACATCATTTTAGCTTTCTGCCAGTGAAAAAATTTTTAGAATTGGAATATTAGTTCTGGAGATTACCTCTTAAGTATATAAAAACTTCTTTATAATATTAGTATTATCCAGTATCTAGTAGATAAATCAACAAAATGTGTACAGCTAAGCGAGGAACAACAAGGCTCTCGCACTAGGCCAGCCTCGGCGTGTCTCGGCGAGACTGTACGGCCATCCTGAAGTGTTGGTTTGTTTTCACCCTTTCATAGTTGGTCTCGTAGTAATAGTTCATAATATTGATTTGAATGATCTCAAAAGGGGGAAACGCCAGGGTAGTCCACGTAATTCAAATTTTCTTACTTTTTACTTTTTTTACTTTTCTTAATTTACAGGTTAGTGTCAGGCTTAATGTTGAACAAAATGTGATTCGCAACTGTAACTCGTATGCATTTATAGAATTTTAATCATCAATACAATCCTCTAAGTTAATTTAATCCTATTGAATGACTATTTCATGAAAAAGACATTCATCATCATCATCATCATCTTCCAGCCCTTGCCCCATGTTACTTGGGGTCTGCGCAACTCGTTCTTTTCTTCCATTCCCCTCTCTCAACCGTCACGCTATCCTTTACTCCGTATTCTTTCATATTATTCATGAAAAAGTCATTCATAGGATAAATGATGAATTTCGTAGGCCAAACAAAAACGAATCTAGCACCTAAATGTGTCAAAGGAGGACGACTAAATACTAAGAACTTTGCCAGAAATACTCCTTAGGGGGAATATAGAGGTGCACTAAGAAAGGTCTTCAGGAACTCCTCCCCCCCCTTGAGGAACTTTGCATGCGACTGAACTCGCTGTCAACAGATAGTTTGTAAATTAGTACGTTCTGCAAAATAGTTGAGCAAACAGGCAACTATGGAGGAGCTTCTTGTAAGGCTTTTTAGGGTAAAGCACTGGGTTCCGCTTGCTAGATGCTAGTCTAACTATTTCTGTTACCAAGTCTGTAACATAAGGTAGTTACAGTTTTGTTACACGATATATCACAGTCAGAACGAAAGTGACCGAACTCAAAATTGCGGCGAATTGAGTTGAATACCTAAAACAACTCCTAATAGCATGGGCTATCGTCTAGTTAATCAAATAGTGACGATATCGGTGTATTCCCGTTGACCCTACTGGATGGCCCCACTCTGGGGTCAACGGGAAAAATCAAATACATCGTTTCGTTGGCCCCACTACCCTACCCCACTGATGGGGTCAACGGGAAGTCGTGCTAGGAAAGGACAAACAAAAACATTTCGTTTCGTCGTTTGGTATTTTCGAGGTCAAGAGCAGGCCCATTTTGCAAAAAATAAATAAAAAAAAGTCTCTTTTATTTCCACCCGTCTCAAATGTTGGAGGGATGATTTTTTTAAAACGAGTATTTGACAAACGAATAAACCAAAATGCATTAAAAAAGGGATTTACATTTTGGTTTATACCAATTGGAAATAGTCCAAAAAAAACAACAGGGAGCGTAAATATATAAATATCTTTTCATTTAAAACAGTTATGACACATTTTATTGGAAACTCTCTAAAACACGAACACAATTTTGTTATTTCCCACAAAACGCAAATTTCGTGTTAGGTCACTTTTGCTCTCAGGGTGCGAATATTTTAATGTCAGGATTTTAAGTGTCATTCCTTCTTAGGGCTCGTCAGGGTGAAAATCTTGTTTGAAATATGAAGTGTTAAATTGTTTTGAATAATTATCCTACTTATAGAATGAGGAGTTCGTGGCTAAATAATATTAACAGACGCTCTGGTCGATCTTTAGGTTTAGCCGTGCTTGCTTAGATTGGTCTGTGGATGGGTTATACCCATTACATACCGAGTTTCCTCCGTGCCTCGGAAAGCACGTTAAGCCGTTGGTCCCGGTTGTCATTTGTAGATCTTTGACAGTCGTTACAGGTAGTCAGTGGCCCAAATAGTCTGACAACCAGTCTTACCAAGGGGTATCGTATTGCCCAGTACTAACTGGGTTGTGGAGGTCAGATAGGCAGACGCTCCGTGTCAAATACTGGTATTCAGCTGCATCCGGTTAGACTGCAAGCCGACCCTAACATAGTTGGGAAAAGGCTAGGCAGATGACGATCCTACTTATAGAATAAAATCTTTTCATTTCATACCATTACAGACATTTTCCTTGTCTTTCGAATTTCAATTAAACTATACCTTATGGATAACCTTATCTTCTAAAGCTTTACATAGGTTACAAAACTAGTATCGTATTTTAAAAATGAAAACTTAATGTAACTTCTTCGTTAAAAAAAACACGACACTAAATTCATATTTCTCTATAAATATTCCGTCGCTAGCTCTAAAACAAAGAAGCAATATGTCATAGTAGCGAGCGTAATGGCCACTTCACACACACGAGTGTCGTGCGAGTGTTAGAAGCACCGTCGAGTGCCTCCCCAGGGCGAGAGCGACTGCGGTTTTAAAAGGGACGTAGCGTTTGCATGTGTGGGAGTACAAAGGTACTCCCACACATGCAAACGCTACGTCCCTTTGACAAAAAAATATTTAAAAAAAGAATCCAATCGTCTGTCAAATCCGTTCCACAATATAAAGATATTGTGGAACGGATTTGACAGACGATCGGATTCTTTTTTTTTGTTTTTTTTTTTTCACATAACTTAGCCATAACTGTTTTTTTTTAATTTTGGTGTACAATGAAGTATATTTTATTCTATGACATCACATATGTAATCCCTGATAATAGTACATCCACATTTCGCTAGTTATGTTCAAGTCTCATGTAACACTTGAACACACATGTTTTGCTCGGTACTCTGACCTAGTAAAAAATACTCTTTTTAAGGCTTACTGTCAGAGCTTTTACACGAGCAATCTATGGGTCAGCTATACTAAGAGATCGCTGGATGTCCTGCGCGTTCAATATAATAATGCTTTCAGGATGTTGATGCGACTGCCCCGGTTCTGTAGCGCTTCAGGAATGTTTGCTGAGACCCATACGGATGGCTTTCATGCCATACTACGCAAAAAAACGGCATCGCTGCTGTGCAGAGTGCGGAGTAGTCGCAACTATATCCTGAGAGCTGTGGCGGAGAGCTATACGCCAAATATCAGGCATTTTGTGCGGAGATTGATTAGGTAGGAAACATGTGTTCCTGCCTGGTCGTCCGTTGTCCTATTGTCCCTTGTTTTAATAATATTATTTTATATCAATGTTACTAACATTAGAATATAAGCTGTTTGTAATACTAACAAAATATGGATCACTGTTGTCCGAAATAAATGAATTTTATTTATTTATTTATAATAGGGGGCGGGGGGGGGGAATCTATTGCCATTAAACGGGCTCAAATTCAGACTTCTTGGCTGCTACAGAAAAAATCCTAATAGATACACCCAATAACACTGCCCACAAAAACAATCTTATATATTTTTAACAGCCCAAAGAGTAACCATAGAAATCTCTATTTAGAAATTCATCCAATAACCAATACAAATTGTTGACGAGAAAGGGGTGAACCAGATAAACAAACACAAAAGTTGCCCTATTAAATAATATCTCTTTTTGCCCAAAATAATAATATTATCCTTATCGATACTTTTTTGATGATTACTCACAGAGACCCGGAGAAGAGCGAGTCGGGCTCGCATCCCTTGGGTTCCGAACGCTGACAGTGTTTGTAACGGTCGCTGGCATCATCTGCCTAGCCTTTTCCCAACTATATTGGGGTCGGCTTCCAGTCTGCCTATCTGACCTCTACAATGTAGTTAGTACTGGGTAATACGATACCCCTTGGTGAGACTGGTTGTCAGACTTTTTGTAACGGTCGCTGGCATGACGTATTTGTATTGCGCATAATCAGTAAACCAGAGCTACAGTCCTTTTACCGTTTATTTTACCTCTGAAAGTAGCAATCCACCATCAACTTTATTCCAACGAAATTAAGGATAACTATGATTTTGAAAATGATTTATAATCATAAGTAAAATAATTGCGAGAGGACTTTACAAGTGTATATATTTCCAAAAGTTCTTCACTTGCCTATCCGGATGCAGCTCAAGACCAGTATTTTACATGAAGCGACTGCCTATTTGACCTCCACAACCCAGTTAGTACCTACTGGGTAATACGACCCTTTGGTAAGACTTGTCAAACTTTCGGGCCACTTACTACCTGTAACGACTGTCAAAGATGTACAAATGACAGCCGGGACCAACGGCTTAGTGTGCTTTAGGAGGCACGGAGGAAACACGGTATGTAATGGTTGGTCACCCATCCACGAACCCACCTAGGCAAACGCGGCTTATCCTGAAGATATACCCCAGCGGCTGTTACTATCTAGCCACGAGCTCCTAGAGCCTCGAGTTGTTAAAATACAATTTCAGATAATGTATGTTTAAGGGGAGCTCGTGGCTTAATAATAACAGCCACTTGGGTGGATGTTTAGGTTATGCCTTGCTTGCCTAGGTTGGTTTGTGGATGGGTGACCACCCATTACCGAGTTCCCTCCGTGCCTCTATAAGCACGTTAAGCCGTTAGTCCTGGCTGTCATTTGTAGATCTTTGACAGTCGTTAGGTAGTCAGTGGCCCAAAAAGCCTGACAACCAGTCTTACCAAGGAGTATCGTATTACCCAGTACTAACTGGTTTGTGGAGGTCAGATAGGCAGTCGCTCCATGTAAAATACTGGTATTCAGCTGCATCCGGTTAGACTGGAAGCCGATCCCAATATAGTTGGGAAAACGCTAGGCAGATGATGAGATGATGTATGTTTAAGAGAACCATGACACACTATTTAAGGGACTGTGTTGTTCCAATTTTCTTCAGTACGGAACCTTAAAGATAGGAAAACAAGGAAAATTGGTACAAATATCAAATTGATTCCTTCTTGAAAGGTCGGAGACCAAATAATAGGATTCATTTAATTTGTTTTTTGATTAAATGCTGGTGTATTGGACGGAGGGATTTTTATTCAGTACCTTAAGCCTTTCTTTACTGAATCAAGTAGCTTTTATGTTTGAACATTCATTTCAATTACGAATTATAAGTCCCACACTCCGAGACTTAACGAAACAACGATAACATCGATTGACGGCGCGGTTGGCGCAGTGGCTGAGTGATTGACTGCTGCGCTATGTGTCGCGGGTTCGATTCGCACGGGACAAATGTTTGTATGGCCTACAAGTAGTTGTCCCGGGTCTGGCTGTTTGTGTTTGTGAGTTTAAATGTTTGTAAAACGCACCCGCGATAGAGGAGGAATTCCTAGTGCGGAAGAACGTTTTTTTTTAAAAAAAAAATAAGTCGTCATCTTCCTGCCCATGTCCCAGTCTACTTGGGGTCGGCGCAACACGTTTTCTTCTTCCATTCTCCCCTGTCAGAAGTCACGGCATCATTTACTCCTTTCTCTTTCATATTATTCCTCACACGATCCATCCATCTTTTCTTTGGCCTCCCTCTGAGACCTTACTAACTAATAATATATTTGCGCAAATTTAAATATCATGAATTTCAATTGACAAGCGTATTATAACATTACATAACACATAACATCACGCCTATAATCCACGAAGGATAAGGCAGAGGTGTATCTTATAGTACCCCACATTTCGCCAGTTATGTTTAAGTCCTATGTAATAGGGAGCGAGCCTATTGCCTCCAACTGGGCCCACAAAACCAGGCTCCAGCGTGTTACCTGATGGAAAAACCCAATAACCCTTCGCCCGCCATTGGAAGCCCAGGAACTCATACTCAGTAGTCGCGCTTGCGACCACAAGCTCCTATTACATGGGACTTAAACATAGCTGTCGAAATGTAGGTGTTAAACTATAGGTAGACCTCTGCCTTACCCTTTGGGGATAACAAGCGTGACGCTATGTTATATTATGTTAACTAGCTGTGCCCGCGGCTTCGCTGACGTGGCCGCGTTTCTTTTGACATTGGCAGGAAACATAACATTTTTTATTTTTTTATTATTATTTATTAAAGAACAAAACAAAATATAAACAGAAACATCACAAAAACCTCAATAGGTTTGTCCGGATGTTGAAACACTTTTAAGCTATCTTAATACTAACGTAGCAAATAATCATTTTTAATTTATAGTTAACACATAGTTTATAACAAATTGTGAGGTAGTTCGTAAATAATAACTAAGAAAGATTACAAAAACAACGACATCGCGTCGATGCTAATTACTAATTGAATGAAATTTGAACAGGATGATGCATTTTCAGAGAGAGTCAAAGAATTGTTTGTATTTATTTTTATAATTACATGGGAACGTGAAGTCGTAGTTCGTAGTATATTCCTCACATCCTCTACAAATAATATACCAATAAACTGTCTTACTGTTAATTAAAATAAAACCTGTTATTAGCATTACCACTGAAAACGGGATATTTACCATGTTTACTGTTTTGAAACCTGTTAGTACATCATTGTTTTAAGTATTAAAGGAACTCATAGAAAATTTCTGGGGGGAATATTATGTTAATATTAAAAGTTAACTGATAACTAAAAGGAGAAACAAACCATTATATTATTAACAAGAAGACATTGTAACAAGTTGACTTGAACACTAAAGACAAAAGACAACTTGCGACTGACAACTTGGTAACTTTCTGAGTTGTAACTTATTAATTTTCTGTCGTTTTTCAACTTTATGAAGTAAATAGCTTCCCTAGCTTTCAAAATAATAATAAACGAGTAGAATAATTACATGATTTAAAGTATGATTTTTGAAGACAACATAATTTTAGATGTCAGATATCTAGAAATGATAGCAAGCTATTAGTTTCGCTCGCGTTTTAGAATTTGACAATCAATTCGGGTTGTACTCTGCTTGTTATAATATAATTCAAACATGATTCGAAAGACACGTGGCGCCATGTTATCATAAGAACGTTATTGTTGTTTTTCTCGGGAACAGTACTTTTTTTCGGGATGAAAGATACCCTATGTACGTTTCAGTACACCTGGTAGAGTATATGCAAAATTTCAGGATGATCGGTTCAGTGGTTTAGGCGTGAAAAGGTAACAAACAAACTTACTTTCGCATTTATAATATTAGTAAGGATAATAAATAAGTAGTGTGTTTGGAAATCGTGTTGGATATTTTTTTTTGCATAACATCAAGCCTGTGATCTCTGAAGGGTTAGGCAGAGTTGTGCCTAACTTCGTCAGATACGTTTAAGTCCCACGTAATATCGCTATTGCTATCACATACACAAATCCAGATTCCGGGGCTGCTAGACTGCTGTGGTTTTAATTAATGGTTTAATTATATTCCTGCCTCATTGGTCTAGTGGTCGCAAGCGCGACTGCTGAGCATAAGGTCCTGGGACCGATTCCCGGGTCGGGCAAAGTGTTATTGGCTTTTGCCATCACGAATTTCTCATAAGCATCCAAAGTCACGGTCTGCTTTTTATCCCGGTTGATGGCAATAGGCTCGACTTATGGGAACATGACGAAAACAAATCGTCGGTGTACCTTCTATAAGGTACACCTCTGCAGAACCCTTCGGGATTACAAGCGTGGTGTAATGTTTATTTAAAAACATCGGTATCTATTTTTCATATTCTACTTATAAAATCCGTCACAACCAAATAAATATTGAACCAGGAATTAATTCATAATTTCAGGACGGGCACAGCGACAATTTTCAGTAAAATCTTCTTATTTTGTTAATTAATTTTGTTTTTCATTTTAGTCCGACGTTTTTGATGTTACAAATAGCGTTAAAATTCCTGAAAAATGTTAAAGAATGATTTTCAAAGGGTTTGAAACGTTAAAAGCAGATGTTTTAATTTATTTTTTGGTTCTTTTTTAGTGAAATGTTGTGGAAAATAAACCTTTTATTTTGTACTAGCTTCTGCCCGCGACTTCGTACGCGGATCCTGTTGCTTATGCCAGCGACAACGGGGTCGTCAAAATCGAAGATCTGAAACGTCTAATGTCGAATTCTAAGAGCCCGGGGACGGGAAAACCACGGGATGCGCGAGACGATTCGAGATGTTCCATATCTTTCATTTTTGTAAGTCAGAAGTCGATGCGTAGATACGCTTGGAACTCAAGCGCAATTCTCTATCCGTGAACGTCTCCGACTTGCGAGACAATACGTGACGTTCACGATCAGCGGTCAGTCGCGCATCTCCTTCCGCACTTGTCTTTAGAGACCTCGAAGTCGATGTGTATATACGCTGAGAACTCAAGCGTAATTCTCTTTCCGTGAACGTCTCCGACTCGCGAGACAATGCATGACGTTCATGATCAGCGGTCGCGTCATATTCTTCACTGGTCTCTAGAGACCTGGATGTAGATGCATAAATACGCTGAGAAGGCGTGCTTCGCGATCCGAAGAGGTTTCCACGGAGCGAGTTGCAGCCTGATGTTCTCGAACAGTATCAAGTCTCTCCTGACGTTCTTCGGTAGATTCTTGGGATCTTATGATCCTGAATCTTTTAGCTCCTTTGGAACATTGGGAAAGATTTGACCTCTTTCTAGACATGGTTATAGTTTTATTGTGAAGATACCTGATCAATTAAAATCTAAGTGACTGCTCCCCTGCGTTACCGGGTAGGCTACCGTGTCACGAAGATAAGT
The DNA here is from genome assembly GCA_905220335.1 of Noctua pronuba. NCBI lineage: Eukaryota > Metazoa > Arthropoda > Insecta > Lepidoptera > Noctuidae > Noctua > Noctua pronuba. Next base: position 2,067,026 of record LR999913.1, read on the forward strand.
GGAAAAGGAAATTAAACAGTCAAATAACATAAGTCCGAGGCATATTTATTCGATACAATAAATAAATAAATGGGAGTTTTGTCCAGTAGAGTCAAATTTTCAATGATATACCGTCGTCATCGAAAATCAGCCCTAAACTGTTACCGCCTTCACCGCGTGGAGGTACTCCCAGCTTATTATAATTCCCCGCTTATTATATTTTATAATAATTATACAGTGAAATTAGTGATAGCTTCCACATCAGATGTTTCTGATCTTCGATTTTTATAAGTCAATAGGAAATGCCCATCAGACCGAACAACTTTTCTTAAGACGTCATTCCTATATGTGTTATGTGTAGCTAGGCTCTTGGATTTCCACAACAGGTGTTCCAGATCTTCGAATTTTATAAGTCAACAGAGAGTGCTCATCAGATTGAACAACTGTTGCTAAGACGTCATTCCTATATGTGTTATAGTGTAGCTGGGCTCTTGGAGTTCCACAACAGGTGTTCCAGATCTTCGATTTTTATAAGACAACAGGGAGTGCTCATCACATTGAACAACTTATGCGAAAACGTCATTCGTATATATGTTATAGTGTAGCTGGGCTCTTGGAGTTCCACATCAGGTGTTCCAGATCTTCAAATTTATTCTCTCAGCAGAAAATGCTTATCACGTGAAACAATTTTTGCTATGGTACCATTTTTGTATCTTTTATAGTTTAGCTGGTCTGTTGCGGTCCTGCATCAGGTGTTCAAGTTTTCAAGATAAATTATAGCCTATATGTTGTGCAGACTTAATACCTATACAACAACAAAAAAATCATTCAAATCCGTCCAGTAGTTCCGAAGATTAGCGTGTACAAACAAACAGACAAACAGACAAACAGACATACAGACAAACAGACAAACAGACAAACAGACAGATTTTTTTTTTTGGATTCGTGCTCTATTACTGTTTCTAAACCCCCCTCAATTTTTATTTTTTTAATATATTCAATGTACAGACACAGTTTTTTTACAGTCTTATTATATGTATAGATATAGATTGCTCAACATTTTATGTTTTGAGGGAGATTTTGAATAAAAAATGCTATTTTTGTGTTTGTTGACAATTTTTAAATGAAAACGATTTGTAAATGATGGATGAAAGGAGCTACCACCCAAAGATCACAATTTTAACATGTTTTTTTCTCTCCCATAAATTAATAATATGAACTTAAAAAACCATTAACAAAATACTGATTTAACAATAATAACTACTAGGAAAATACTTACCGCCTAGATTTTAATCATTAGGTATTAAAAGCCTCTCTGCTTATTCGTTTTAAGCAGTACGATGTTATCACAAAACCATGATCAGTACCACAGTCAACGAACTTCTAATAAAATCACCGCTTTTCACCAGAAAACTTGGAACGTTGACAAGTCTATTAATTAAGGCTTCATTATGATATTTGTTGCTGAATAATTAAAACATTTTGAGCAAATAAATAATACTGTTTAGTATTATGTCATTTGAAGCTTTTCTCGAGGGAAATTGATTAAGTTTGTTTATTTTTCATTTACTTAAGTGTGTATTTAACTAGCTTGACACTTTTAATTATTTTCTTTTGTCTTGTTTTTTTTAACATTTCTCATTTTCGTTATTTTGACATACTGTAAAAGTCTAGAACACGGTGCGGTGCGGCTGTGCGGCAAGATGTCACCGTATTGGCGGTCACACGGACTGTGCGGCGCGTCGGCGCGCCTCGGTGCCGCACGCACCGTGTGCATAGTCTGTAATATTAGTTTAAAAATCGTGTTGATATAGATATATATATTAGTTTATTTCATTTTATTTGTATATATGTATTAGTATGTGCCTATTTATGTATTTCAATTTATGTTAACAAAATGATATTTTTTTTATTTATTTTTTTGTACTCTATCACTATGCTGTCCTATTTGAACCCAAGGTTGACTGGTAGAGAATGCCTTGTGGCATTAAGTCCGCCTATGTACCACTTTTGTACAAGAAGTTTAAATAAATAAATATAGCAAAAAAAAAACACAGTTATAAAATGCTAATAGTTCATTGTTCTTAATGTTAGTTTGATTAGCTCGTGGTCGTGTGTTTGAACCCACGGCACTCATTATCATCTGCCTAACCAGTTCCCAACTATTGTCTGTCTGACAATATTACTGTCGGTTTCGAGTTTAATCGGATGGAGCAGTATTTTTCTATGAAGTGACTACCTATCTGGTCTTCACAACCCAGTTAGTACTGGGTAACACGATACCCATTGGTAAGACTGGTTGCCTGTCTTTCTGATTTCGGCCACTGACTACCAGTAACGATTGTCAAAGATCTACAAACGACAGCCGGGACCAAAACGGCTCAACGTACTTTCCAAGGCACGGAGGAAACTCGGTATGTAATAGATGGTCACACATCCACAGACCTGCATTCCACGGCTTGACGTGCTTTCCGTGTTACGGATGATAAAATTACTTTACATTCAAACCCACTTCTAACACAAACGTATTTGCCAAAGTATAACTAATTAACTATTTTACTTACCCACCTTAAAACCTTAAACTATTCTACCTAAATCACAACTCACAAGAGCCTAATAAACTATTTCTCAAAACCTAACCTAACCAAACATTCCGCCATTCCACAAACGGTGACAGTAAATTCAAAATGGCCGCCGCTACTCGTCTAGACAGAGTGGAATGCTGTCAGTTGGCACGGCGCCATTAGTTACTTTTAAACTTTTTCGCTACTTCACACATTTGCGGGTTACATCATTCTTCCTAGAAAATATGATTTAACTGACAGTCAGTTTTAGAAGTAAACAATTTGTTTTGTGTGGAGCATTATTTATGTTGTTTTTTTTTTAGTTTTGGTGTCGAAACTCACTAAGGTGCGGCCTTTGTATTTATAGTTTCAGTTTTTTTTACTTTTGGGTGACGATACAAATATGGTAATCGGTGGGTATTATAATAATAACATAACATCACGTCTGTAATCCACGAAGGGTTAGGCAGAGGTGTATCCATTAGTACACCCACATTACACCGTTATGTTTAAGTCCCATGTATAAGGGGCGAGTGTAATGCCATTAAGAGGCATAAATCCAGACTCCGTGGCTGCAACTGAGAAATTCCTGATGGAAAACTTCAATAACAATTTGCCCGACCCGAATTGAACCTAGGACCTCATGCTCAGCAGTCGCGATTGCGACCACTAGACTAACGAGGCAGGCGGTATGCTCATATGATAGAACCATTGAGAGTTTCCCGTTCTGTCTGAATTTACCCGTACAGTTCAAAATAACTAGACCTCATTGGTCAGATTGGACTTGGAATAAACTATGGACCCGCCATCTTTAACGTACTGCAACTGATCTTCCTCATTTAAAAAAATAAGCAATTAAGCACATGCCTTATATGGACCTTTGTTCCCACTAGTACCACCGAACTGTACCACCGGTGGTACTAGTGTGAAATCTCGTTCTCAATAGTACCACCATTTATATTAATTAATAGTAGTGGTACTAGTGAGACTGTTTGTTCCCACTAGTACTATCTCCCTACCTATAGAGATGGCACCTGTACTTTAATAAAGAAATCCGCCTATGTACCACTCTTGTGAAGGTGCTGTTCCGAAAGCGACCTAGAAACCAGTCAGTTTGCTGCGGTCTGCCATTGCGATTGGACGTCGTTGCCGCTGTTGTTTGCAATTATAATACAGAAAGAATGAAAATAGGTTTATTTGGCATACCACACGTTTACACAACATTTAACAAAAAAATAATAATTAAACAACAAAAAAAGCGACAAATATTGTGTGTCCCACGGCTGCGCTGAGACTACTCAATGCTGCGCTGGTTAAGCTAGTAGCCTTCGAAAGACCTTCACAAGATCACCCTAGCCAATTCTACTTCCTATTAATATTATAAATGTAAAAGTTTGTGAGAGTGGATGAATTGATGGATGTTTGTTACTCTTTCACGCAAAAACTACGGAATGGATTTGGACAAAATTTGGCCCACGGAGGCACGGATAGTTTATAACCTGGATGAACACATAAGATACTTTTTATCCCAGTAGTACAATCCCGTGGGACAATTATCAAACCCCACGCGGGCGAAGCTAGTCCTCCATAATTTCCTTTATTTTAGCTAAAGACAAAAGAAAATTCTCAATTCGTCGTTTCAGACCGCCCAGCAACATCCCAGTCTATAACGCCCACAATTTATGCGTAACGACGTAATATAAACAGTCTGAGAGCTATCAAAAGAAGTCATTTCTAAATATAAAATAAATCGGTAACTTCTGTCTCCGACTCCGTCCACGTGTATTCTTGGTCTAGATATTCACGGTGGCACAAACGGTTGCCACGTATTCAGACCATCATTCTGAAGCCACCCCCCCCCCCCACATAAAAAATGTCATCGGTAATTTAAAAAAATCAGCTGTCTCTTACAAAAGAGCGATACCTACGGTCAAAATGTATGAAACAGCTGATTTTTTACCTGAATGTGGCGAAGCCCAAAAGGAAGGTTATTGTTTTAAATGTAAAAATTCGATCATCGAAATTTTCCATAGGTTCTGAACTTCAGAATGATGTACTAAAATACGCGACCGTTTGTGCGTTGGTGTCCCTTCCACAGTGTATAGGCGATGGAGAATTATGTGCAGAAAGTTGGCCATGAACTTATAACGACGTGGTTTGACAGAGTTTGGTTTGGTTTTAGTTTTTCAGACTTTAATTTTTTCAAGGTATGAGTCCTGAGTCCGATTTACAGATTGCGGAAAGTGTTATTAGGATTTTCCATCAGAATTTTTTCAGAAACAGCCGTAGTTGAGATTTGTGGGTTGATGTTAATAGGTTCTCTCTTATTACGTGAGATTTAAACATGTATTTGACATTTAAAAGTGCCTTTTAATGGCCAAATTAAAATAAATGAAACCAAACCTTGTCCACGTTCAAAAATGCGTTCAAAAATGGTTCTCTGCTCTTGTTACATGAGTATTATATTTTTATATGCTTTATATATATATATATATATTGTTATGTAATTGGTACCTGCAGTATTGTCTCTCCCTCTTCCTCTAATCAATCCAAAGGTTGTCTTGAAAAGATCGCTTTTAGCGATAAGACCGCCCGTGTGTGTGACATTCCAATAGGGTGCTATTGGAATGTTTCCTTTTAAGAATGTTATTTGTATGATGTACATAATAAATAATATTCTGTTATATTCTACTCTTTCTATGTTTTGACTTTGGCTGGCGAAAAGTTACAGGTAACCTGCAGGGAACATACGGACTTGATGTTATGTTGTGTTCCATATACACGATAACTTATTAGCATGAAAGTCAGACTCGTCACTTTTGAGAAAAAAAAATAGTGAATTGAAGGAGAAAAAAAATTGGATTTCTTTTAAAGATTTAATATTTATTAACAACTAGCTTCTGCCCGCGACTTCGTACGCGGATCCTGTTGCTTATGCCAGCGACAACGGGGTCGTCAAAATCGAAGATCTGAAACGTCTGATGTCGAATTCTAAGAGCCCGGGGACGGGAAAACAACGGGATGCGCGAGACGATTCGAGACGTTCCATATCTTTCATTTTTGTAAGTCAGAAGTCGATGCGTAGATACGCTTGGAACTCAAGCGTAATTCTCTATCCGTGAACGTCTTTGACTCGCGAGACAATGCGTGACGTTCACAATCAGCGGTCAGTCGCGCATCGCGTTCCCCACTTGTCTCTAGAGACCTAGAAGTCGATGCGTAGATACGCTTGGAACTCAAGCGTAATTCTCTATCCGTGAACGTCTCCGATTTGCGAGACAACGCATGACGTTCACGATCAGCGGTCAGTCGCGCATCATATTCTTCACAGTTCTCTAGAGACCTGGATGTAGATGCGTAAATACGCTGAGAACGCAGGCGTGCTTCGTTATCCAAGAGGAAGAGAAGAGAAGAGAGGAAGAGGTTTCCACAGAGCGAGTTGCAGCCTGATGTTCTCGAACAGCATCAAGTCTCTCCTGACGTTCTTCGGTAGATTCTTGGGATCTTATGATCCTCAATCTTTTAGCTCCTTTGGAACATTGGGAAAGATTTGACCTCTTTCTAGGCATGGTTATAGTTTTATTGTGAAGATACCTGATCAATTAAAATCTAAGTGAGTGCTCCCCTGCGTTACCGGGTAGGCTACCGTGTCACGAAGATAAGTGGAAAAAGTCTAAAACACTCAAATAACATAAGCCCGAAGGCATATTTATTCGATAAAATAAAAAAATAAATAGGAGTTTTGTCCAGTAGAGTCAAATTTTCAATGATATACCGTCGTCATCGAATATCAGTCCTAAACTGTTACCGCCTTCACCGCGTGGAGGTACTCCCAGCTTATGTTATTTTATAATTATACAGTGAAATTAGTGATAGCTTTGATTTCCACATCAGATGTTTCTGATCTTCGATTTTTATAAGTCAACAGGAAATGCCCATCAGACCGAACAACTTTTGCTAAGACGTCATTCCTATATGTGTTATGGTGTAGCTGGGCTCTTGGAGTTACACAACAGGTGTTCCACATCTTCGATTTTTATAAGTCAACAGAGAGTGCTCATCAGATTGAACAATTTTTGCTAAGACTTCATTTCTATATGTGTTATGGTGTAGCTGGGCTCTTGGAGTTCCACAATAGGTGTTCCAGATCTTCGATTTTATAAGTCAACAGAGAGTGCTCATCAGATTGAACAATGTTTGCTAAGACGTCATTCCTATATGTGTTATGGTGTAGCTGGGCTCTTGGAGTTCCACAACAGGTGTTCCAGATCTTCGATTTTTATAAATCAACAGAGAGTGGTCATCAGATTGAACAATTTTTGCTAAGACGTCATTCCTATATATGTTATAGTGTAGCTGGACTCTTGGAGTTCCACATCGGGTGTTCCAGATCTTCAAATTTATTCTCTCAGCAGAAAATGCTCATCACGTGGAACAATTTTTGCTATGGTACCATTTTTGTATCTCTTATAGTTTAGCTATTCTATTGCGGTTCTGCATCAGGTGTTCAAGTTTCCAAGATAAATTATAGCCTATATGTTGCCCAGACTTAATACCTATACAACAAAAAAAATCTTTCAAATCCGTCCAGTAGTTCCGAAGATTAGCGTGTACAAACAAACAGACAAACAGACAAACAGACAAACAGACAGAATTTTTTTTTTGGATTCGTGCTTTTATTTTTAATACAGGACGTTATTAAAAAAAACTCTCCAAAGACTTTATATTTTCGTATTTTACCAAAAATATATCGTACCTAATGTATTTCAAGCATATTCAAGGACACTTCAACCCTGGATGAGGCAATTACCATAATGAGTAATAAAATATGAGGTTTCGCCTGAGATGTCAGATATCTAGAAATGGCAGCAAGATATTATTTAGTACCGAATATTGCAAAATAGACCGTATTGCGATCTCACCTTACTTATTCTGTGAGTTACGGCCCCAATTAGGTTCCCTGCCGGAACCTCTCCTTCGGATTCAAAATAATCCACTATTATGCTCAGACATAATCATCCGCCTGCCTTGGGGTCGGCTTCCAGCCTAACCGGATGCAGCTGAAAATCAGTATTTTACATGGACCCACCTACTTTTAAACACTCTCGACCCAACATGTTTTTTTTCTGAAAAGCATATAAAAATCACTCATTTTGCTTACCAGGCTGTAGTATTTTACTTATCTGACGTCCAGAAAGCAGATGACAGCCGTGACCAACGGCTTAAATTAATAGCCACTACCACGGTCAGACACTTCCATTGACTTACGATCTGTGCACACAATCCCGTTATTACGCTGTGTGATCGTAAATTTTTATAAAATTTTGATATAAAATAACAAATTTTATGGTATTTTTCGGTAATTTACGGTTGTCGATACCGTCTCGTCATTTACGGTTGGGTATCGGTAATTTTTAATTTATTGTTATAGGATAATAAGGGTTTTTCACGGTAGATATAATTGTGATTTATAATGTGTTATGGTGCCATTTGAGGCCGTAAAGGTGGGGTTAATGTTCTATATAGTAAATGGTTTTGCAGTAAAATGATTAAAAAATGGTTTTTCAAAATGGCACCAACTACGCAACATTTTAAGAGTGCTTTCACAGAGCAATGGCCTTGTGAAGGCCGCGGGAAACCACTGGATGCGAGACAGGCCTATTTCTAGATTTGTGAGATAACAAACACATGCTTGTAGTTCCCCGTAACATACGACGAGATATGAAAAGGCTGGACACAATCTAATCACGATTTTACCACTGTTACGGTGACTTTACACACGGCAATACATCGAACTATAGATTTCAAGAATAACATGGCCTAGCTATGTACAGATTTACCGTGCAATGAAAGATCCGCTTATATTAGGTTTGTATAGCTTGCTTTGATTGGTCGTCTTGCGTACACTCTCGCCGAGACACTACGAGGCAGAGCGAGTGCGAATTTATGATTATTTTAAAGATGTGTTTTCCGTGTTCTTAAGGGCATAGTCAAATTGACAGCCCGTCGAAATATGCGCGCAGGTTTACAACGTTTTTGACTAAAGTTATTAAAGAATTGCAGTTATTTTTAGTGCAACCCAATATTGGTTATATGCTTAATAACTAAGTGTTTTTTTATAGAATATAAAACTCGCTCTTGTTGGGTAAACCAAGTGTTGAAAAGAGGTCTCTCATGTTGTAGAATTTTGCTTTCATTTTTTTTTAATAACGCCATCTGTTGCCAAAACGAGAAATCCAGATTAACAACTCCCAATTTCTGCAAGCCTTATTACTTAATAGATTCATAGATATTAAAAAAAGGTCGGACCATAAAAAATACCACGGGAGTTGTCTCGTAAACCGAGAAATGAAGATGGCGGCGTTAGGCTGCGGCTCACGTATCTACTTTATCTTTGAGAAGCGAGATTTACAGCCGTCGATCGCGACTTAACGTTCGTGTGGAGACGGCCTAAGGGCACGTAGTGGGGAGCAATGCAGTGGGACAATTTTGTCGTGTTTTTCAAAAGTTATTTTCATCAAATCAAATTGATCTATACATAAATTTCAAAAGTATCATATATAATGTATCTAGCCTCACCTACATGATCTACCAGCATAAAACGTTTTGGTTGGTTGTGAAAAAACAACAAAATGTATGAAACTGCTTCTTTCTTTTCGTGTGGTTAGTGTCTAACCTGGTGTCAGAGTTTTTATGCCGCCCATGGGCCTCTGACTTGGCTATACATGCCGTCGAGAATTAACCCTCAGGCATGAACGGTTTGGTTTCCTCACAATATTTTTCTTCACCGAAGCAAGTGATACAATATGCACATTAATCTGAAAAATTACTTATTTGATCACCTAGTTACAGGTAGTCAGTGGCCCGAAAGTGTGACAATCAGTGTTACCATTGCGTATCCTGTTACCCAGCACTAGCAATATTTCAAGGGCAGAGCTTCATGTGACTATTCTTTGAAAGCAGTGTATTAAATTGACAATCTTATATCTATACATATAATAAAACAGTAAAAAAACTGTGTCTGTACATTGAAGATATTAAAAAAAAAAAAATTGGGTGTGGTTTAGAAACAGTAATAGAGCACGAATCCAAAAAAAAAATTCTGTCTGTTTGTCTGTTTGTCTGTTTGTCTGTTTGTTTGTACACGCTAATCTTCGGAACTACTGGACGGATTTGAAAGATCTTTTTTTTGTTGTATAGGTATTGAGTCTGGGCAACATATAGGCTATAATTTATCTTGGAAACTTGAACACCTGATGCAGAACCGCAATAGACCAGCTAAACTATAAGAGATACAAAAATAGTACGATAGCAAAAATTGTCCCACGTGATGAGCATTTTCTGTTGAGAGAATAAATTTGAAGATCTGGAACACCTGATGTGGAACTCCAAGAGCCCAGCTACACTATAACATATATACGAATGACGTCTTAGCAAAAATTTTTCAATCTGATGAGCACTCTCTGTTGATTTATAAAAATCGAAGACCTGGAACACCTGTTGTGGAACTCCAAGAGCCCAGCTACACTATAACACATATAGGAATGACGTCTTAGCAAAAATTGTTCAATCTGATGAGCACTCTCTGTTGATTTATAAAAATCAAAGATCTGGAACACCTGTTGTGGAACTCCAAGAGCCCAGCTACACCATAACACATATAGGAATGACGTCTTAGCAAAAGTTGTTCGGTCTGCTGGGCATTTCCTGTTGACTTATAAAAATCGAAGATCAGAAACATCTGATGTGGAAATCAAAGCTAACACTAATTTAACTGTATAATTATAAAATAACATAAGCTGGAAGTACCTCCACGCGGTGAAGGCGGTCATTGAAAATTTGACTCTACTGGACAAAACTCCCATTTATTTTTTTATTTTATCGAATAAATATGCCTTCGGGCTTATGTTATTTGAGTGTTTTAGACTTTTTCCACTTATCTTCGTGACACGGTAGCCTACCCGGTGACGCAGGGGAACAGTCACTTAGATTTTAATTGATCAGGTATCTTCACAATAAAACTATAACCATGCCTAGAAAGAGGTCGAATCTTTCCCAATGTTTCAAAGGAGCTAAAAGATTGAGGATCATAAGATCCCAAGAATCTACCGAAGAACGTCAGGAGAGACTTGATGCTGTTCGGAACATCAGGCTGCAACTCGCTCCGTGGAAACCTCTTCGGATCGCGAAGCACGCCTGCGTTCTCAGGGTATTTACGCATCTACTGTGAAGAATATGATGCACGACTGACCGCTGATCGTGAACGTCATGCATTGTCTCGCGAGTCGGAGACGTTCACGGAAAGAAAATTACGCTTGAGTTCTCAGCGTGTATACACATCGACTTCGAGGTATCTAGAGACGAGTGCGGAACGTGATGCACGACTGGCCGCTGATCGTGCAAGTCCATGCATTGTCTCGCGAATCGGAGACGTTCAAGGATAGAAAATTACGCTTGAGTTCCAAGCGTATCTACGCGTCGACTTCTAGGTCTCTAGAGACAAGTGGGGAACGTGATGCGCGACTGACCGCTGATCGTGAGCGTCACGCATTGTCTCGCGAGTCGGAGACGTTCACGGATAGAGAATTGCTCTTGAGTTCCAAGCGTATCTACGCATCGACTTCTGACTTACAAAAATGAAAGATATGGAACGTCTCGAATCGTCTCGCGCATCCCGTTGTTTTCCCGTCCCCGGGCTCTTAGAATTCGACATCAGACGTTTCAGATCTTCGATTTTGACGACCCCGTTATCGCTGGCATAAGCAACAGGATCCGCGTACGAAGTCGCGGGCAGAAGCTAGTTGGAAATAAAAAAGAAATCATAAATTATATTTATTTTCCTTGATCCCTTCTAGCAACTTATTTTTTCATGTTTCATGCCAGTACTGAGAATATTTCAGACCTTATAGTATAAGGTTAACAGTAAAGTATGAAGAATATAAAAAATATAATATAAGGCTTTTACTATAAACACACAAAGAACAAAAAGACAGGTACTAAAAATAACAGTACTGCCTCATTGGTCTCATGGTCGCAAGCACGACTGCTGAGCAAGAGCTCCTGGGTTCGATTCCCGGGCCGGGCAAAAAGTTATTGGGTTTTCCCACCAGTAATTTCTCAGCAGCAGCCACGAAGTCTAGATTTGTGCCCAGATGATGGCAATAGTGTACGACTGAGGTATACGGAAAAGCCAAAGTACTTAGCGTCCGGAACCACTTTTTTTACGAATGCCTGCGAAGATACTACCGATACGCCATCTCGAGTCTACCTATCTCATCCAGGAGTATTGTCAGGTGCCCAGTTTAAGGTACCAAGAGCGTCTTTAATTTATAAAATGTATACTCCCATATTACTTTCACTTTTTTGTTTTTTACTCTTTTTTATGTTTTATGTTTGTAAACACTTTTAATGCATGCCATATTTTATAATGTATCTCTTTTTTTGCCTATCAAATGTTCTCTGTAAGTTGAGAGGTCTGGCTCTTGTGTTATAGGAAATCCTAGTACAAGAGCCAGGGCTACAATGATGTTTGAACAATCATTTGTTAATAAAGATATTATTTATATTTATTTATTTATTACGTATCACTCTGCCCAACCCTTCGGGTATGACAGGCGCGATGTAATGTAAAACAAAGAGTAGCCACCATAAAAATCTTAGTTTACTGTAGTACCTCCACTGTGTAAGACAGTCAGTTTTACTGTTGAGCTATAAAATCGAATTAGAGTACAAGAGAGATATAAAGCCTCTCGATTGTTTAGCAGGCTTGAGGGGAAGCCAGGTTCTGTTTACTTGGGCAGTTACAAGGAAATAGTGGTGTTGTTGTAGTGTTTTTTTATTAGTACGCCACTAGTAAAGGCACTTTGTACCGCGAAAGTTATTTGCCAGATCCTGTAGTACCTTGTATTGCAGGGTCTGGCAAATAAAGCATCGAACGCCGTCCGCTAGGTCGATCGACGATAATTATTTAAAATGCTTTTAATACCTAAATATTATTGCTCAGTTTGAAAAAAAATATACATAATACAATTAGCATAACATCACGCCTGTAATCCTCGAAAGGGTTAGGCAGAGGTTTACCTATCTGAGGGTACACCCATATTTCACCGCAGTGATGTTTAAGCTACATCAAGCGGCAATCCGGCAAGCGTGTTGCCATCAACCGAGCACAAATCCAGATGCCGTGGCGGCTATTGAGAAATTCCTGATGGAAAACCCCGAGAACACTTTGCACAACTTGGTAATCAAACCCAGGACCTCATGTTCAGCAATCACGCTTGCGAGCACTAGGCCAACGAGTCAGTAAATTTGTTTTTTCTTTCCGCGGCTCTAGATTTCCGACTACTTTCAAAGGCTTCCCCATATATTTCCAGGTACTATATTCATGCGCCACGTTTTTTTTTTTTCGGTTCTGAAATATTCAAATGACCCCTCCCGCTCTGGGCAGAATAGAAGGGAGTGTGAGACTCGTACTGACTAAAACCCATCCATGTTCCTTCTTTGTCTTTGTGTTCCAGGGCCGCCGTATTTCGAACAGTCCCGCAGCCCCGGCAGGCTTCATGCGCCAACTTAAAAAACATAATACGAATAAAAATATTCTTACTACATTCACTTGAAGCATTTCAATGCTGCCTCTAGGTTTGCAACCTCTGTGTTTATTTGCTCTGTGACGATAGCCTACTGCAAACCGTGCTCACGGTAACTACTCGCCTGGCAAGTTTATGCCAATATTGACGTAGCAGTAAATACAGGCAACAGAATATCCATTTAACAGTTTGTCGGCACCTGTATTCCGTTTTAGTAAGAGCTATTTTCCAGTTTAACTGATGAGAGATAGGATCGTACTATCTCCAAAAAATATCATCTCTTTAGCCTTCTTGTTGGATTCCGATTATGCCCGTTATGAAACAGATTAAAAATACTCTATCATGTGCCTAGCCGTTTCCCAACTATGTTCTGGTCGGCTTCCAGTCTAACTGAATACAGCTGAATTCTAGTATTTTACATGGAGCGACTGCATACATGACCTACACAACCCATTTACGTATTGGGTAACACGATACTCCTTTATATAAATTACTGGTTGTCAGACTTTCGGGCATCTGACTACTTGTAACGACTGACTGCCGGTACCAACGACTTAACGTGCTTTCACAGCCACCTAGGTGTCTAAATATGTAATGGATGGGCACCCATACACGGATCAAACTCTGCAAGCGCAGCTTCACCTTTTTACCGCAGTATGGGCTAAATATTTAGGGTTTGCTTTAGTTTTGAGTCGCCTGAATTTGAGGATTCTGTCACTGTGGGTGAGTCCACGAGGTTTATCTGAAGCGCCCCCATGAGATTTTAGCTGCCGGAGCAGCGTCGAAGTTATTAATATTATTTTCAAAAAATATTGGTAAATCACTAAATAAGCTTGAAACGGAACGTAAATTTAACTAAATTCTATCGTTTTTGACGTTGCATCTGTCAAAATCATCTCAAAATTCGTAAAATTAATCGCTAGGCCGGCCATTTTGTGGACAGTAACAGATACACTATATAATAGGTCATTCAGTTACTTCTGAGTTTACGTGAATTTGTAATATATTGATGTTTTATTGTGTGCAAGAGCGAACTCGAGACTTGGGCCAGCCCGACTCGGACAGGTTAGGTTAGAAGGGGATACCGCCATCCCCTTCGTGGTTATTTTCTTTCAAACTATTCAGAAATAAGAGCCCCGCGAACCGGGGCTCCGTCGACTACGCCTTTTTATTATTGCTTGCTTCCTCTCCCCGTCTATTAAGGCGATTTTTCTCAGAAATCATTCAAGAAAAATTGTTATCTTTAAAAATAAATTAAAAAAAACTACGCACTTCCTGCAGGGGGGAAAGTGGGGGTGACTCTACAACCCGTACCTGCTCCCTCCACCACCCCCTACCCCCTGGCTATTAAGGCGACTCGATACTAAACCTTTCCCCGGTTCAAAACTAAACTTACACTGTCACTTATGGAAATCTTACCAAATCAAATGTTGTGAGCCCCCGATATTTCGACGCTGTTGTAAGACCCATGATCGCAGGATGACTGCCGCGCTCATAGCGCTTGCAACAGCGTGGAAGATATCCCATAACGTCGTTGCGCGTGCAAAAGTCGCTATGTGTTATTTCGTGATTTTCTGTTTTTTATGCAGTTTGAATTGTTATTTCAATATACCCATACTGTAAAAACAGCTATGTGAAAAGTGCAATATTTAAAGAGTTACGGAATGTTGCTATGTGACATCATACACCGAAAGTTCCATATAAACAGGCTAAGTGTTATATTTCACATAGCCAAAATAAGTTGACAAAAGCAAAAGAAAAAATTGCGCCCCATATGTGCTTCACCGCACATAGCGAGTTTTTTGATCAAGTTTAGACTCGCTCGATCACGAAACGCACAGGTCGAGCGTCACATAGGTAGTTTTGTCGATGTAATGGCTCATTGCAATTCTAGCAGCGAAGGAGAACGCATTAAAAATTGTTTATTCTTTAAGATTCCATAAAAATATGAAGTAGTTATGTGTATATAACTATTTGGCGCAGCCGTGAGGCACACAGTGTTAATTTTTTTTTGTTTTGTTTGTTTAGTTTTAAGTTTTTATTTTTTGTCTTGTATTATTTTTTGTTTTATATTGTGTGCACTTGTGGCATGTGCCAAATAAATGTATTTTCTTTCTTCTTTTTTCTATATTTGCACATGGCTTGTATTTACGACTCAAATAAATATCTCTGTGTCAAATTTGCCTATAATGCTTAATTTTGGCATTATTAATAATGTTATCTATTCAAAAGTAATCTAAAACTACGTCAATTTGTTATATGTATTAAAGTGAAAAAAAAATTATTTGAATACTCTGGGTATTTAAAAAAAAAACAGTTTTTTGCGTCTCCTGTAAAGTGTGTAAAAAACACATAGCGATCATGGAAAGCGCAGCGACGATAAGCGACAGTGTAATTTTGCAGGTATTATAATGTTTTACTAAATTGCTCACCACTCTACTTAGCCTCATATTTCCAACTAACCATTAACACCATGTCTAGCTTATTACTTGACAAATTCAATACATAAACATGCTGCTTTCCTTTAAAAGCTGGAAAAGTTCCAACATCGTCTAAAGTGTAGTGCCCTCTTTAAAAACGCTTGCTTGCAGCTGAAAGTTATTGTTCCCTAATAATGGATGTAAGTCGGTATTACGGTGGTTTACGAATATAATAAATATTGTAAACTAGCTCTGTTGCTTGTAAATTCGCTCGAATAGATTTTAAGCGCCTTTTGATCCGCTCAGGGATGCACTCTGCATAGTAATGGGATTTTTTTCTTAGAGTATAATGGGATCCTGTACGAAACAATTTTCAATTGCAGCAAAATACAGCTAAACTTTACTGCCAGGATGAGCTCATGGCTAAATAATAACAGCCGCTCGGATCGATCTTTAGGTTAAGCCGTGCTGGCCATTACATACCGAGTTTCCTCCGTGCCTCGGAAAGGACGTTAAGCCGTTGGTCCGGCCGTCATTTGTTTGTTTTTAACAGTCGTTACAGGTAGTCAGTGGCCCAAAAAGTCTGACAACCAGCCTTGCCAAGGGGTATTGTATTACTCAGTACTAACTGGGTTATGCAGGTCAGATAGGCAGTCGCTCCATGTAAAATACTGGTATTCAGCTGCATCCGGTTAGACTGGAAGCCGACCCTAACATAGTTGCGAAAAGGCTAGACAGATTATGGCTTTACTGCCAGGCATTGGAAATCCTCTGAATATTATAAAAATCAAAATCAAAGTATTTATTTCAAGCCGGCCAGTTACAGGCACTTTTGAACTGTCGAAACAAAGACGACAATAAAATGAAGCTACAATCCAAGTCACAAGGCATAATAACTGTGAAAGAACTGAAATTGCCAAATCCAAAGCGTAGATCTCTATGGAGAAGAACGGGCAAGGAACTCCATGGTCACTCTTTTAAATCAGAATATTGTTACAAAACCTTGGCAACATCATTTACGTTGAAATTGTTCATTATGTGAGATCGATGTAGCAAGACGTGCACGTTAAAAGTGTCCATACTAAGACAAAAAAGACAATAAAATAAAAAAAAGATGACCAGACACAACTAACAGATGTGTATCATTACGTTGAATTCTATAACTACGTTAAAATATGCTTATTTCATCTATTTTAAAGTTATTATTGAAAAATGGTTTACCAACATTATACCCAGCACTTACCTCTTATGCGTGAATAGATTTAAAAACGATCGTGTCTAGATCTTTTATCATGCTGAAACTTTTCTACACTCGCATGAGTGTACCCATTCATCCTCATTGCTTTCTTCATCAAAACGCTGGTCACGAAAAAAACATCAATTTCTGCGCCGAACAATTTCAACGAAACGAATCTCGTGCCCTAAAAGTTCAAAGAGCAATCACACCCCAAACTACGTCATCGAAACCGCGTTTTAAAACTTAAAAAAACCGAACACGAAACTGCGTAGTCGAATCCGAAACGGCGTTTTGTTGGGTGAAATGTAAAAGCGCGCGTTTCATTTCATTTGGCGCTCAAAATAACTGTTTACTCTCAAAGAGGCTTTTGAAAGTTTAAAAAATAACTTTCTGAGGCAATTTAGAGGTACGCGGAAACTCTAACTGGCAATTTGTGACATACGGACGTTAAGGATGGTGAGTTTTCTTTTAAAATGCAGGTAAATAAATGTTTAAGTTGGCATTTGGGAGCAATAAGAGCTGTTTCGTTTTATTAAAATACAAGTTTTAGTTTTAATATGCAGTTTTAAACTGCAATGGCTTTTTTACTTTTTAGTCGTTCAATCAAAAGTTTTCTTCTTTTATGATTGCCGTACCTACATAATTGGATGAATGTATGGAAAAAAAAATAGCAAAGTCTACGTTAGATTTTCATGAAAACTTATTCGTATACAACGGTATTCGTTTGATCCATAATGAAGAATACTTTGTTTAATTAAAATAAACGGAAACAATCCATCAGTGTTGTAAGCTATTTATTTACGTAAATAAAACTGGAATGTTTATGTTATATTTCGAAATGAACGCGTCCCACATTTGCATATCATTGAGTATATTCACCTGTTATTTCCTTTTCGTCAGATCAAATTATGTAATACATCTTTTGAGTCAGCAACTGATTGTCCAGATATTTCAGATTTTTTCTCTGAGAATATTTTAGTACTCTTAATTCCCTTTTTCTGTTCCAATCCTAATTCACTTGATTGGTTCAAAGGATAACCAAACCAGGGCATTATTAGTTTGATTATATTACAATAAAAATTTATTTTTTTATTTTTATTAAAGATGTATGGACTATTTAGTCGTGTGTGTATGCAATCAAGCTATGCACAACCAAATTAAGCTGATCTCTAACTGTACGGGAACATCAAAATATTTTTACTTTCAAATTTTTATGTGAAAATAAAAAATATTTTGACTGCTATACGCGATCAAAGGATTTTTTTCAGTGCAAAATTCTAGCCCCGCAAGCATTTAATTAGTCAACTTCGTCGATAAAGCTGTGAATTGCACTTTTGAATAAATGACAATTTTTTTTAGCTAAAAAAACCAACCTTTCTTGGACTAACTAAAGAGTGCAAAATGTACTAAATCCATTGGTTACTATTTTGTGTCGATGGCCTTATACATGAGATAATGACCTCAGTTTGGACTAAACTTCGTCTTAGTAGTATAATTATGTTTTTGTATTTTTTAATATAATTTTTTTTTTCCCAAAACTTTTTCATTATTTTTGGAAAAGTTCATAATTTGTAAGTTTTGTTTAATTGTTCTTTTTTTTTAATAGTAAGTGTTTTACATATAATATGCATTCTAGATCACATCTAGTAGATGTCACTCAGAAATATTTTTTTGTAACTTTTTTATTGTATTCGTGATTGTACATCAGTTTTGTGAATTAAATATAAAAAAAAATTAAAAAATGACTGAATCTAAAATGATAGTAAGACTATTAATATCGCATTTTGTTCACCAAACAGCAGAACCGTATGTCACTAATCGAGACAATTTCTGTGCTTTAGTACGAGTGAAGTTCTCGAGTAAAATTCACAGGTCAAAGAGACTTTATAGCGACAGAAAATCTTTCACGAAATATTATTTAGGAAGCACATGTTTTACATTCCAACTTATTTTGCATTTTCTGCATGTGTCTTTGGTAAAAGTGAAATAAAATTCAGTACTTCCTCACTACGTTTTATATAAATCTAAAGAGTTTCCTGAATGCTGTAAATCTGGATGCGTTGGTGTGGAGTTGAAATATTTATGTTACTTCATTTTCAAATAGCTTTTTATTAGTGAAAGAACTTTTGGAATCGGATCAGTTCAGAAGATTACCTTTTACATACAACCTTACAAACGAATTTCACATCTTTATAATATTAGTAAAGATATAGATGTTACCAATTCACAGCAAGTTTGCTTATGAAGGGCTGCGGGACTGTTATAAAGAGATACCACGGCCCTGGAACCCTGGAACACAAAGGGCATAGAAGGAACATGGATGGATTTAAGTCAGTACAAGACTGGCACTCCTTTCCGCCCAGAGCGGGAGGGGTCATTTGTCATGTCAACAAAAAAAAAATCGTTTCCCAGCAATAATTTTTGCGTAAAGTTACTTAGTTTTATGTACAAAATGCTTGGTTGACGGCTTCGTGAAGGGTCCTTTTACACTCTGTATGTATAACTATACTTTCCTGTACATTAAAATTATTATCAACTCTACCTTCACTGACAGATCTAAACGAACTCCTCAACAAAAGTTATGTCTACTAATTAAGCTAATTCTCCCCCAAAATATTCCCAAAGACTGCCACATTTGCTGGCAACCTGCTCAAGCTGCAACCATTATGAATATTGTTATGAGCTCGAAATTGCTTTAAAATGAACCTGGATAGTCTACGAAAGGCATTTCCAGCTCATTTACTAGTTGAAAAGCAAGACTTACTTACGGAACGGGGAATGTGCATAAAAAGTATTAAAATTTGTGTTTTTGGCGTGGTTGTAGGAGATTATTTCATTTGAATTAGCTGGTGATTTTTAAGGGGAATGTTTTAAGTTTAATGGGTGATTTTTTGCAAAAAAAACTGATTATTTTTCATAGCAATGTTATTTTTAACCCCCGAAGCAAAAAGAGGGGTGTTATAAGTTTGACCGCAATGTATGTGTGTGTCTGTCTCTGGCACCGTAGCTCTTAAACGAGTGAACCGATTCGGATGCATTTTTTTATAAACTTTTTTCAAACTAATAACGCAAGTTTAATAATCTTGCAACTGAATTTGAAACCAGTTCCCTCCAACCGCTTGAGCTGAAATTTTGCACACACCTAGCCTCACGTACCTCACACATGGTTCTGGTGACAGTTTTATGACAGACATGACTTTGATCCTGCAGCCAGGGTCGCCTTCTCATGAGAGAACTCCTCAACGGTTGATAGCACGGACACGAAACTTTGTATAGGCTTTCAATGTTGATAGATATACCAGTTTTTTTTTCATTTTATTAAAAGCTTGTGTTGTGTTTTTTTAAGTTTTTTTTAAATTCTTTTAGAATGACGGTGATGAGCGTCACCAAATTAAATAGGACAAGGCTAGGCTGAGAAACAGATGAAATCTTAACTAAGCTTTTGGTGTGGAAAAGTAATTACCTGATCTGCTTTAGTTTTTAATTCAAATACATAGTACCTAATGTAATAGAGACTTGACTGCCCCGTTCGTCTAATGGTCGCAATCGCGACTGCTGAGGCATGCGGTCCTGGGTTCGATTCCCGGGTCGGGAAAATTGTTATTGGGTTTTGCATCAGGAATTTCTCAGCTACGGAGTCTGGATTTGTGCCTGGTTGATGGCAATAGACTCGGTTACGTATTATAATACCTAAGTTTATTATAACTATTTTCGATATAGCTACGGTTGATTCACATAAGTTCATAACGCATATTGGTCGACTCAAGTACTGTTTTACTTACCTAATTTTGATTCGACTAAAATTAATCGCACTAACGAACGATTAATCAAATGGTTTTTTAAGATATTGGATATTTCAACTATGTATGAAATACCTAATGGACGACTCGCCTACAGATTATTAATACTGCCCGCTGGATTGATTTCTAAAGTGGTGGATAGTTACCGTTAGTGGTGGCGCTTTTGCGCGGCGGTAGACTGACAATAAAATGTTGTAATAGGGCTTAGTTGACGTAGCCTCGCTACACGGGGCTCCTATTTCTGTCTGCAGAGTTTATGGTAACCGGAGTCGGGGTGCCCCAAGTCCCAAGCTCGCATCTCTTGCATCCTAAGTTTTTCTTGCCACAATCCTTGTTTAATTTGCTGCAAATATTGACCAGAGATAAATCAACAGTAGGTGAATCGTCCGTTAGTTGAATCAACCGTAGGTTAATTAATTGTAGTTGAATTAACCGTAGGTGAATCGTCCGTTATGGATTTCGTTCATACGTTATTACAAAAATCTGTGAAACGATCTTTAGGTATTTAAAACAGTAGGTCTTTGGACCGTAGTTGACTTGAAAATAGTTATAATAAACTTAGGTATTATAATACGTAACCGTTTTCCAGTTTCCAGAAATACCGTAAGAGTTCTTCAAACTACGTTAAAAAAACCAGATAGTTTTTCTAATTCTATTCTAATTCTAAATAATAGATTTCCTACATAATCTTCGCCAGAATCTGATTAAATTTCAGCCCTTATTTTTAATAATACTGTCGTGTATTTCCCTGTATTTAAATCTAGATTAGAAGGTGGCTTACAGAACTTTTTAATTCCAGAATCCTTTGAAAGGACAACAATCGGAAATGAGAATATTTTTTGTAATATTATATTTTATCCCAGGATAATTGGGAAAACGTTTTTTGTAAAGAACCCAGTCCATTAGGGAAGATTGAAAACTTGGTTGCTGATTGGCTAATGTAAGAATTCATCATTAAATGTGAGTACATCCGCTTGTGCTGAGCGTTATAATCCAAGTTTTATTTTATTTTCTTACTAGATTTTGCCCGCTGCTTCGCTCGCGTTAGTTGAGAATTTGGCAATCAATTCGGGTTATACTCTACTTATAATAATATAATTCCATCACGATTCGAAAGACACGTGGCGCCATCTATTATCATAAGAACGTTGTAATTGTTTTCCTCGGGAACAGAGAACAGAACTTTTTTTCGGGAAGAAGCCTATGCCCGTTACTGCACACCTGAATACGTATTTGCAAAATTTTAGAATGATCGGTTCAGTGGTTTAGGCGTGAAGGGGTAACAAACAAACTTACTTTCGCATTTATAATATTAGCAAGGATTTATGTAATCAAATATTTATGCTGTCTTGGCTTCCGTAAATTTTTTCACGGGTGAGCACTGAAAACCAGCACTGTGTTGTGACTCCCTCCATAGCACAGTATTATGCTGAGTGGTAACCTGCTTGTCGCAGTCATGACGTGCAAGCTGTCAACTTTTTTTGTTCTGTGTTTATAAACATTTTTTGCGTTGTATGTTAAATGTTTTTTTTTGTCATTTTGTATGCATGTCGTGTCCTTGCGACAAGTAAGTATTTTTTCTTTCTTTCATTATTTTAACATCCGAATAATCAGCGCTCAATATAAGCGTAAGATGTTTTTTTTTGCACACATACCAAGATTTTCGCATTAAACGACATATTCTACGAAATTCTGCGAAATAAACAAAAATCTCATAGCCCAATATTTTTATTAGAACCGACCCCCACTTCGGGCAGTAATCAATCAATCCACGTCGCCCAAACCACACACTTCGATGATTACAAGCAAAGAAACAAAATATTGTACTTAGTCCTTTGTAACAAGAACTCTCATATTATTATTGATGGGAAATCCATCCATACACATATGTATTAATAAATGTGTACGTCACGCAGGAGCTCGTGGCTAAATAATTACAGCCGCTCGGGCCGATCTTCAGGTTATACCGCGCTTGCCGAGGTTGGTCCGTGGATGGGTGACCACTCATTACATTCCGAGTGTCCTCCGAGCTTGTGAAAGCACGTTAAGCCGTTACAGGTAGTCAGTGGCCCGTAAGTCTGACAACCAGTCTTACCATGGTGTATCGTATCACCCAGTACTAGCTGGGTTGTGGAGATCAGACAATAGAAATTTGACTGAAAGATAGCCTGGAACCTAGGGTCCAAGATTGCTAATGAAATTGTGCCAGATTGTTTTTCGGAATAATATTGCGTCATCATATCAGCCCGGAATCACCCACTGCTGGGTATAGGCCTCTCCTTTCATCCGCCACACTTCCTGGTTTTGTGCGTCCCTTATCCAGATGTTTCTCTCGATTTTGACATTTTGAATATTGCATAGCTCCAGAAAATAAGTACGGAGGTAGAATTTTCCTCCCTCGACGTATCGTTTAAACAAATGCTGCTGGTTGCGCTTTTCTATTTGGTGTGTTTCTATTGTATGATTTTTATATTGTATGTCTTTTAGCATCGTATTGGACGAGTCTGTAATGGTGTTATAATTGGTGGTAATAATAAAAAATAAATAAATAAAGGGTTTGATTTTATTTGGGACAAGCCAACACTATTTTCAACGTCTGCAACTCCTCAAAAGCCAGAATCAAGAGTGGCGACCACCTGAAACACGCCGAGGCAATAAAGCTCGAAGACTCTCAGCCATTCAACTCGATGATACAAATAAAGGCTTATTCTAAAGGGTGTAAAAATACCCTTAACGAAGCCGAAAGGCACTTGTTCTCCCCCCATTACGATCATTTTTTGTATCAGACCATACCTGGGAACCTTCTAGTTACGGAGATATTGGAGGTCAAAGTTCCAAATTTTCCACAAGTTTTTTTTGAAACTAGTTTTTAAGATAACAACTTTGCTTTGATTACCTCCATGACCCGTTTACTAATCAAAGCATCCATCAGCACAATGTTTTGTGTGTGCTACATTGACTTTTACCGTAAAAAGTGATTTTTCACACAAAAAAAAAGTCGTTTCCCAGCGATCATTTTTGCGTAGGGTTACTCAGTTTGATGTACAGAAGTTTTGGTTGACGGCTTCGTGAAGGGTCCGTTTACATCCTGTATACTTCTATCCACTGTTTAGCTTTTTAATAACAAACTTAATGAAATGACCTTCTACTCTTATCAAAATGTTGGTTGGCAGCATCCTCCAGACCTTGGACGGAGGAGGGGTAATTTAGGTCGGCGTTAATGGGCCCGTTCCTTATCTGGTACATTATTTAATTTTGTACCAAGAGCCTTATTATGGCTTCGGTTCCGCAAGTATAATTTCACATTCAAGTACTTCAAGGTTGCTAAATTTTTGGGGTACACAGAGTGGAAGGAGGTTGATGGAATTTTATTGTGGATCATTTGATTACGAGATTATAGATAACAAGAATGGATAAAGTAAGGAATGAGGTACTTTGAAAGTTGCAACAGTTACAGAAAAATTGAAAGGGAATCGACTGTCTAGGTATGTACAGTCACGAGCACCAATATGTATACACTTTCCTAAATTTAAAAGCAATTTTCGCGAAAAATAGCGATTGTAACTTGGAGAAAGGCTCTTTTTCATAAACATACGAGTTCCAGAATACTATGTTCGTAACAACATTAAATTTTAATCAGAGCAGTAGGAGAAAAGCACTTTTAAATGTTGTTACGTGTTTACATATTAGTGCTCGTGACTGTACATGTGATGAGGAAGGGCAGAGACATGTGACTAAAGGAAAATTTGACAGTTACGGGTAGCTTGATGTGCTGGCTGGCTCGGCTGGCTTGTCTGAAGATTTGTTTTAGTTCTGTGTTTTTTCTTATTCTTATTCTTTATTGCACACAAAACAACAAAAAATACACATACAAATTGCAATAATATAGCTTATGTACAATGGCGAGCTTAACCCAGAATTGGGTTTTCTTACAGCAAACCAAATTTTGTGTAACCAAAAGAGTGTGACAATCTCGACGCTGCCGAATAGGTAACCACTTCAGCTGCTTCCGAAATTCCGACACATGGTCACATGGTTTTCAGTGAAGTTGGGTAATCGCGTTTAGTATCATTTCTGAAATTCGGCCTAAAACAGCCTAGAATAATATTTTCCTCATATTTTATGAGCCCGAAACATATTACCATAAAATTAGGCTCCCTCACAAAAGAAAAAGAGCTTTCTCACATACTCTCACAACTACTATTAATATCACTTATACCCCCGAAAAACTCAACGATAAGGGCGAACACATGACTTATGTGACTTCCCCATTGTCATCACAACGTCCCTAACATTATTTATCTGTCCCTTACACCCCTGCGGGTGAAAATTAGGGGGGTGAAAAAATAGGGGGTGAAAACTACCCCCTCTTTTACAGTGCAGTTGTTCGTAACAGCCCTCGTGGGTCCGATTTCAGGATTGTGTCAAATGTTTTCAGGAGTGTCTGTAATTTTTATGATTGCTTTATGGGGATTTGATGGTTGTTTTGTGTGTGAGGTTTCTCTGGTTGGTCTAAAGGGTGCTGTTAAGTGTTAAGTGACAAAGTGAAAGGGTTGTAGTTTTTAACTCATCACAGCCCATCACTTTAATGGCTGAGCGCTTAGACAGATGACAACCGATTTCAAAATGAATAAAAGTATTTGTACCTAATATCAAGATAACAGCCTTTTTTAGGAGGAGCTCGTGGCTTAATAATAACAGCCACTCGGGGTGATCTTTAGGTTAAGCCGTGCTTGCCTAGGTTGGTCTGTGGATGGGTGACCACCCATTAAATACCGAGTTTCCTCCGTGCCTCGGAAAGCACGTTAAGCCGTTGGTCCCGGGTGTCATTTGTAGATCTTTGACAGTCGTTAGGTAGTCAGTGGCCCAAAAAGTCTGACATCCAGTCTTACCAAGGGGTATCGTATTACGCAGTACTAACTGGGCTGTGGAGGTCAGATAGGCAGTCGCTCCATGTAAAATACTGTTATTCAGCTGCATCCGGTTAGGCTGGAAGCCGTCCCCAATATAGTTGGGAAAAGGCTAGGCCGATGATGATCAAAATAACAGCTTTTTACTGCACATGAAAGTATAGGTACACGGTGAATTTTCCAAGTGGGCGTGGATGGTCAAATCCGAAACTATGAGGAATAGCGAAAAATAGTCAAAGGAGTCTCCAGCCCGATTTTGATGAAAACTAAAACTACATCATTCGATTTTTCAATAATCAATTTTCCAAACCAGGAATCAAACCCATTGATTTCGGAGAAAAAACACACTGTATAATAACACCATTTGATAGTGTCGCTAATAAGGATCAAATTCTGGAAAATTGTTAACAAAATCCGATTCAAATCATCATCATCAACCTAGCCTTTTCCCAACTACGTTAGGGTCGGCTTCCAGTCTAACCGGATGCAGCTGAATACCAGTATTTTACATGGAGCGACTGTCTATCTAACCTCCACAACCCAGTTAGTACCAGATAATACGAAACCCCTTGGTAAGACTGGTTGTCAGTCTTTTTGGGCAACAAAATCCGATTCAAAAAGGGAAGTATAGCAATTATAAAAATAAATACAAACAATTCTTTGACTCTCTCTAAAATGCATCATCCTGTTTAAATTTCATTCAATTAGTAATTAGCATCGACGCGATGTCTGACCCGCGCTGTCGTTGTTTTTGTAATCTTTCTTAGTTATTATTTACGAACTACCTCACAATTTGTTATAAACTATGTGTTAACTATAAATTAACAATCATTATTTGCTACTTTAGTATTATGATAGTTTAAAACCTATTGAGGTTTTTGTGATGTTTCTGTTTATATTTTGTTTTGTTCTTTAATTAATAAATTATAATAAAAAAACAAGTAATATTTTTATAACAACTTCAATCGGATGGAGGTCGCAGTCAATAGCTAGTTAAAACTAAAATTGGAAGAACGATGGCTCACTGGAATGCGTAGCACTATGTACAAAGTACTAAAGAGATATTTTCAGCAAAAGCGTGTCTTTTGTCATAAAACTATTCATAGTTTCCTCTACAGACTGCTATTTAAGATGCCGGAATAAAAATCTCTATCCAGTGAAGTAAGTACGCGGGTGTTGCAAAAATAGGCCAAAACCTCGTTGGTCTACTGGTCGCAAGCACGACTGCTGAGCATGTGGTTCTGGGTTTGATTCCCAGGTTGGGCAAAGTGTTATTAAATTTTCATCACAAATTTCTCAGTAGCAGCCACGGAGTCTGGATTTGTGCCCAGCTGATGGCATTAGGCTCGCTTTCTATTACATGGGACTTAAAACATAACTGGCGAGCTTAGAGAGTCCTATTAGTTATACCTTTGGGCTTACAGGCGTAATATTACGGTAAAACATTAAAATAACAGTTGCCAATCAAAAAATCATAAATTGTACCGATAATTTGACAAGACACTAAACACAAAATAAAAAAATATAAATTCACCCCATTACAACCCCTCAACAATGAAATAAAAAATTGATCCATCGAAAACTTATTCATCTTGAACAAACACAACCAAATCGCGGGTAGAATAGAATAATAACAGCCATCCCTTACCCGGATAGGTTCAGTTTCATCCGGTTTTATCCGGATAATCTTGAAAAATGCGCCTTGTATACGAGGTTATGGCGGATAATGGGGAAACCCATGGGTGACATTGATTTTGTGTGAAGATATTATTATTATGATGTATTTTCGGGGGTTGAGAATGTCTTGGCACATATTTTTGTTACGTACTGCAAAAATAAGAGTCGGTTTTTCATATTATGACCGGGGGTGCTATCTGCAAAATACATTCAAAAAGTGACTGCCCCGTTGGTCTAGTGGTCACAAGCGTGACTGATGAGCATGAGGTCCTGGATTCAATTCCCAGGTCGGGCAAAAATGTTATTGGGTTATTCAATCAGGAATTTCTCAGTAGCAGCCGCGGAGTCTGGATTTGTGCTCGGTTGATTGCAATAGGCTTGCCTCCTATTAAATGGGACTTAAACATATCTGGCGAAATGTGGGTGTACTTGTTAGGTACTCCTATGGGATTACAGGGTTACATTATACCTCTGGGGTTACCGGGTTACCTAATGCGATAGTGTACATAATAACAATATACAATTTTGTAACTAATCACAAACAATGCATTTTTTTGTGAACTCACTCAAAAAAATAAATACACCTTTACTTTTTAGTCGTCTTACAACGGCAGCCCACTTCATGTATCCAATGACTACTAAGCTACATTCATAAAATAAATAGCAGCCCACTTTATGTATCCAATGACTACTTAGCTAAATTCATAACAAAAATAGGTATTTATGAGATTTTAATAAGTTAAAATAAAAATATTATTCAATATTATGACGCATGACGTAGTTAAAACACCCTGTTGTGAGTGATAATCTACTGGACTCGAGCGCTGGGTAGGTATATTCTCCCGTTTGACACGTAAACATCAATAACAGGATGTTTCAATTTTTTTTCTAATGTTTATTTATTTTTCTTTGTACCTATTACGGTAGGTAAAAAAAAAAAACACGACTAGAACTATTTTATGTCGGGCACATTGAGTGGATCACCTTTGTAAGACGACTAAAAAGTCACGGTGTATATAAATGTTATATGAAACTTTTTTCACACATCAATCCTATATGTACACCGAATGAAATTAAACTGTAGGTAAATTATGTTTTAGAGCTATAGTAAAACATAAAAAGGATAATTTTTTATCTCTGCATAAAATAAAATTAACTACCAAGTCACAGAATATACTGCAGGATCCCCGTCGTCAACTCTAATTAGTAAATTTAATTATTTAATTAAATTAGTAAATTTTAATTTTGAGTGCGTTACCTTACTTTAATTTGTAATTAGCAGTCTAGTGCAGTGGTTTTCCTTGAATCCGTACCTGTAAATAAAAAAAAAGTAATATAAGCAACATTATTACAGAGGGGTAAAAAGTTTTTAGTATTTAAAATGTCTAATTAAATGACTTTTAACGCCTTGTTTACACTTCAACCAACTTATCTGTGCAGGCGGGAAAACACAGAACTAAAACCAAGTGTACCAAGTTTGACATATCAATGCATTATTTCTTGACAAGCGTCGCCACCTTGAAGTGTAGACTTAAAGAGGTCGTTCTGTACTTAAAAAAAACACAAAAATATCGATTTCCTCTTCAACGCATTAACGATATTCAAAAACTTATTTTATCATTAATTTAAAAAATTCCTTTGGCATGCAAAACGATCCGAATACGAAAACCTAGCATTTAAAAAAACCCCCACTTTACTACACTCATCATCTGCCTACCCTTTTCCCAACTATGTTGGGGTGGGCTTCCAGTCTAACTGGATACAGCTGAATACCACTATTTTAAATGGGGCGACTGCCTATCTGATCTCCGCAACCCAGTTAGTACTAGGTAATACGATACCCCTTGGTAACACTTACGGACTACTGACTACCTGCAAACGACTGTCAAAGATCTACAAATGACAGACGGGACCAACGGCTTAACATACTTTCTAAGGCTCGGAGGAAACCCGGTATGCAATGGGTGGTCACCCATCCACGGACCAACCTAGGCAAGCGCAGCTTAACCTAAAGATCGACCCGAGCGTCTGGTTTATTTACCCACGACTACACTCAACAGCCAAACAAGTTAAACCGCCATCCTATCGATTTCCTCTCGAATAAGTACGTTATTTCAAAAAAATAATGTTATTATGACAAGCACAAATCTCGTGGAAACGCAATAATAATGATTTTGATTATCATAACAATAATATCAGATATACACCGGGGAGATAAAGATTTGTTCAGACGGAATAAGTAGATGTATTCTGTTGGGATTGTATAAATTGAGAAAGGAATGAGATTTTGTAAAAAAATGGACGATTTTAATATACGATGAGTGGACAGGAGCACTTAGATGATATTTTATAATGTAAAGTATTTGGTATTTAGTTTGTAGTAGGATATAGACAGAGAGTCGTCTGTCTTGGCATGGACACGTGATGAGGAGGGATGGAGCGTCATGTGACTAAAAGAGTGATGACTATAAATATTGATGGATAGAGAGGGAGAGGAAGACCAAAGAAAAGATGGATGGATTGTGTGAGGAATGATATGAAAGAAAAAGGAGTAAATGATAGCGTGACGATTGACAGAGGAGAATGGAAGAAAAAAACGTGTTGCGCCGACCCCAAGTAATATGGGACAAGGGCAGGGAGAAGATGAGTAGGATATAGGCATAACTTATGATCTAACTAGCTTGTGCCCGCGGCTTCGAACGCATGGACTGTAATTGTCCCACAGGATCATACTACCGGTATAAAAAGTATCCGATGTGTTCATCCAGGTTATAAACTATCTATGTGCCAAATTTAATTAAAATCCGTTCAGTCGTTTTTGCGTGAAAGAGTAACAAACATCCATTCATCCTCACAAACTTTCGCATTTATAATAGTAGTAAGAAATAAGATTTATTTAAAAGAACCACCTTCGAAATCACGAAAATAAAATCAGCTGTCCAGTACAAAACAGTACCTACATATAAAGGGTGTAAAAAGACCCTTAACGAAGCCGAACGGCACTTGTTCTCCCCGTCGTTGCGATCATTTTTTTGTTCTAGACCATACCTGGGAACCTTCTAGTTACGGAGACATTGGAGGTCAAAGTTCCAACTTTTTCACAAGTTTATTTTTAAATACATGATTTTAATGTCATATTTTTTAATACCCCCACGACCCCCGTACTATTCAATCCATCCATCAGCAAAATGTTTTGAGTGCGTTACATTGAGTCCTACCGTAAAACGTGGTTTTCACCCCAAAAAAAAATGTCGTTTCCCAGGAATATTTTTTGCGTGAAGTTACTTAGTTTGATGTACAGAATGCTTGGTTGACGGCTTCGTGAAGGGTCTGTTTACACCCTCTATACTCGACCCTAATGTATGGACAGCTGGTGTTTTTTTCGCGAATTCGATTGTGGTTCCATAGAGAAAATAGTTCAATTTGATGATCTGAATCTCACCCTGAAATATGACCACACCTTTCTAGTACTCGCTGTATTAATGAACATTGATACTACAGTATAAAAAATATTAATGCATAATCAGCCTATAATGTTCTGAGACACACGGCCTCCTCTCTGTGAGAGGGAATGTGCTCTAATGTAATCCTATAATGTCACATGTCTTCAAATTTTTGGTACTACGACATGCCGATTTCCTCACGATGTTTTCCTTCACCGTTTTGAGAGCAGTGGTGATGAAATAAATTACACAAAGTAATGCACATGCCATTGCACCCGAAACAGGGACGAGATGTTTGTTACACGTGAATGAATTATGATGTCAAAGCGACTGTAATAGCAGTAAATATAAAGTCAGAGCTTACTGTCATGCACCAAAATTATCTTTAACCACACTAAACACTGAACTAAAAGCTCTAAATTTTACTCGCGTCCAAACTTATTACGTCTGGACACGCCTTAACCCACTTTTTGTATAACCCGACCAGTTTGCATAGAACTCTTGTCACGAGGAGATTTTAATATTCGCTTTATATTTTGAGGGAAAGGAATAAAATATCAGGGGCCAACACAAAATGGTGGTGTGTAGCGGAATATTTATTTTCGATACTTTGGTATAACATTGACGTATCGGTTACCTATTAAGTTATTTATGTATGTACTTTGTTTTGTGAGGAAATTATTTATTTAAATTTATTTCTGTTGGTAACTAGGACTTGTTAGCGAGATAGTTTGTGTTGAATTCAGATATATACATTGACATTTATGTGTACTTAAACTAACTCCAATTTTCTAGAGATGGTTCTTACGAAAATGTTTCCATACAAACGTTTACTTTTTTTTTCGAAACAGTCTCATGCAAAACTTGTTTGTATTGCAGTTAGCTATTGATAAAAATACAGGTTTAGGGCGTGGCCGACATTTTAAAAACAAAATAAAATGGCGGAAGTTAGGCATGCCAAATAATTCAAAGCCCTTTCAAATAAGATAAATAAATATAGCCTGATCTAGATCTCAAAATCAGTTCCTAACGCTATCAGCCATGTGGACGGTGAGTAATGGGCTAGCTCACCGTCCGTCCGTCTTATGACGACAGGCCGTGTCGGCGCGTTCGTGTTCCACGCGCGCCACAAAAAGATGTCAGCTACCAGGAAGGGGTCCGCAAGGGCCGAAGCCTGCCGGGGCTGCGGGACTGTTCGAAAGAGATACCGCAGCCCTGGAACACAAAGGGCAAAGAAGGAACATGGATGGGTTTTAGTCAGTAAAAATCTGACACTCCCTTCCACTCCGTCCAGAGCGAGAGGGGTCATTTGTTGATTTCCCGTCAGTAACATAAGCCACCATTACACCCAAAATACATTCAATTATCATCATTCACATTTTCCTCATACGCTAACAGACACACATCTTACCCAAGCTTCTACACGACACAACCAACATCCCTGCTTACCCCTTTGTATACATAGTTCGTTAGTAACAAAACGAAGGACAACGATACATCAAGACACGCGTGTTACTGACGCGATGCGATGCGAAAGATTAATCGCTTCGCTTTTGATGGCTGTCGCACCTTTAGAAGGATTGGGAGTAGTTCTGTTAGTATAATAATATAATATGCTTTGTTTCGTTTATTTTAGAAACAGAGGTAGCTCCGAGTCTAGATTTGTGCTGTTGATGGACTTCAACATAAGTGGCGAAATGTACTTGTATTAAAATGGGTGTAAAAAACCGCTAAAGCCGAAAGGTACATACTTGTTCTCCCCGTCATTGCGATAAAAAAAAATCTAGCTAGACCACATACCGGAGAACCTCCAAGTTACGAAGATACATACAGGTTAAATACAAGTTTTTAATGTTACAAATTTACTTTAAATACCTACACAACTATTCAATGCATCCATCAGCACAGTGTTTTGAATGCGTTACATTTAATCCTGCCATTTCGTTTCCCGGCAATAATTTTTGCGTAGAATTACTTAGTTTGACGTACAGAATGCTTACTTAGTTTGGAACACGCTAATTTTGAGTAGCTTGGAAGACGATATTATGTCTAACAGACAGTATAAGTTTTTAAACTGACATGGTCACTAATACTATCATTTACACTGAAAACAGGATATTTGACGGCGCGGTTAGCGTAGTGGCTGAGCGATTGACTGCTGCGCTGCGTGTCGTGGGTTCGATTCCCGCACGGAACAAATATTTTTATGGCCTACAGGTCGTTGTTCCGGGTCTGGCTGTTTGTGTATGTGAGTTTAAATGTTTGTAAACGCACCCACGATACAGGAGAAGTCCTTAGTGTGGGGCATCGACTTTTCAAAAAAATACCATGTTTTAAGTTTTGAGTTCCCGATATTTCGGTGCTGTTGCAAGCACCATGATCACGGATAAACAGACAATCTGACAGTCTAATAGACAGTCTTGACTCTTGAAATGCAACGATATAATATATGTGGGCAACGTTTCAAACCTTTTCGTTCCTGCTTTATAATGGGTGAAAAGGGACAGCCTTCCATAAACTGATGGGATGAATTCAGTATATCATACTAAGATGACCGGTACAAGAAATTATTTCAGGAATGTTAAGGGAATACAATAAATTTGATTTGTTTTATTTCCTCATACGCAATGTATCGTTACCGTGGCAAAACGCAAGTAGTGAACGGCAAGCGCGACGACAAGTTCGATGAACTCTGTAGCTACGCAGGAAGGGAACAGCTGATTTCATGTCGCTCGTTAGTGTATGTCAACATCTATTGTTGGATTTTTGATTTTAGCCGTATTATTTACATAAATGGAGTGCTGCGTACAGGGAATGTAATTTTACATTGAAATAAAGGAATAGTAACAGGAAAAAAACTTCCGGTGGAATATGATTCAAAATAAGGAGCTGAATGCACCCTGTCAGTTTGTGGAGGGCTGTCCCTTACACCCTGTATGTATAGCGAAATACAGACTCGTTCTTGACCAGTTTTTAATAGAACCCTAATTAAAACGAACAGCAATCTGTCGTTATCAATCAACTGCTATCTGTATTTGGATCACGTTCAAATCATCTGATTAGTCAAATGGACGAGAGATAACTCAGTAATGACTAATGATTTATCTTGGCAATCACCTCTAGATATTAATCTATCTTTGTTTTGAATCTACTAGTGAAAGTCGCAGACAGTCTTTATTTTGTGCATCTAATTTATTTAAACTATGGCTCACCTCCTGATCTGTTTTATGTCTAATTCCACCAGCACATCCTGCACATTGCCTAGGCCTGTCCGAGGTCACCAACAACGCCGCCGTCGTTAACTTCTGCTAAGCTTTTAGCAGAATCAGTGGGTGAGCGATTTGCTGCTGCGTTGCGTGTCGCGGGTTCGATTCCCGCACGGAACAAACAGTGTGTAATTGTTCGTGTATGAGTGTTTGTAAATGCACCCACATTTTTTTTTAAGAAAGAATCTGCTATCCAAAATGGGTAAATACAGACATGAGAAGTTCTGTGTATGAACATCTGTTGCCTCGAAAAGGTGTATGGTATGTCCGTATGTCGGGTCTCCAACCGTTTAAAATTGCGAAGTGGATCTTCTCCACATAAAGGGTGTAAAAAGACCCTTAACGAAGCCGAAAGGTACTTGTTCTCCCCGTCATTGCGATCATATTTTTGTTCTAGACCATACCTGGGAACCTTCTGGTTACGGAGATATTGGGGGTCAAAGTTCCAACTTTTTCACAAGTTTTTTTTTAAATACATGTTTTTAAAGTAAGATTTTTACTTTAAACACCTCGGCAACCCCCGTGCTATTCAATCCATCCATCAGCACAATGTTCTGATTGCGTTAGATTGAGTTCTACCGTAAAACGTGATTTTTGACCCCAAAAATAAAAATTGTTTCCTAGCAAAAATTTTTGCGTAAAGTTACTTAGTTTGATGTACAGAAGGTTTGGTTGACGGCTTAGTGAAGGGTCCGTTTACACCCCGTATTACGAAATGCCTCAGGATATCCGTTGGAATGTATTTTGTGCTCTTTTGACACTTAATAGCGTTATCATTAACACTTGAAACTATTACCATGTTTACTGTTGTTGTTGTTTGTTGTTTGCTGTTGCTGTTTGCATATGTTGTTTAGTGGTAGCAGTACTGATTGCAGAAACGAACAAGAAAGAGCATGACCGATTCGTCTGCTCATAAACACCCACCCGCAATAACTTCAGTTCATCCGTGATCATGGTGCTTGCAACAGCGCCGAAATATCGGGAACTCAACACAAACAGTAAACATGGTAAATATCCCGTTTATAGTGTTAATGATAATATTAGTGACCGTTTTTAAAAACTTTGAATAGCGTCAATTCGGACTACAACCACGTTGCATCGTTTCAAAACCCGAAACCTGATTCTTGCCTGAATTCCAAACTTTAAAACAATAATTGCCAGCTGCGCTAATAATGTTCCTTTTATTAAAATTTCTAAAGGCTAGAAATTTAGTCTAGAATGTTCAAACGAGCTAAACGTAGTTAGACCATTTTCGTTTTCTAGAATTTTCACAGTTAAATGCTCACTTAGTTGAAATTTTGTCTAGTTTTAGGGGAAAACCCCTCCTTTTTTCTAGAACTAAGTACTTTTACGCTGGATTTCGTACTAGGAACAATTTTCATAAATTGAAAATTATGGGGGAGACTTTTTCTCAAAAACTATTATTGTTAAGCTACCAGAGGTTCTACAGCACGAAGGTGCGGCGTAAAAATAACATTGTATAAATGATTTATTCATTTTAACTTAGTAACATATAGAAACCGTGCATTACGAAACTACTCAATAAACTGGGCATGCAAATTAGAAACATAGGTACTAAGTAACAAATCCTTTGCTTTTTAGGGTTCCGTAGCCAAATGGGTAAAACGGAACCCTTATAGATTCACCCAGTCCGTCTGTCCGTCCTGACGGACTGTTGGAACCACTTAGTTGAAATTTGGAGAGAGAGAAGACACCCTCTTCTATAAATAGCGACACAAAAGTAATATTAATGAAATTATCATTGTAAAAAAATATAGATGCAACTGAGGCGTCGCGGCAGACCTCGTAGAAGATGGCGGGACGAGCTGGACAGAACCAACGACCAGTGGCCCACATTAGCCCTGGTTCAAAACAACTGGAAGTCATGGGGAGAGGCCTTTGCCCAGCAGTGGGATGACGCAGGCTAGCAGTATCAGTAACTGAGGCGTGAGATGCAACTCCATACATATAACCGAGGGATGAAAAAAAAATTCAAAGTATAACTTTGTTAGAAGTCTATCGACAGGTCTTACAATTTTTTATGTTATATCTTGATGCTACTACGGAACCTTGTGTGTGCGAATCCAACTCGCACCAGTCTGGTTTTACTCTTCCTCATTCCAAGACCGCTGCAAAATATCCAACATTTTGCCCCTCATTAAAACCCAAATGAGGTGCCGAGTTGATTCCTGTGACCGTCTGATTGCAAGGGGCGAGGTCGGAACTTGAATAATCACACTTAATTTTAGATATTACACAAGTTTTGCTAACGGGTTCTGCAATCCTGAGCTTAAGCGCAGGCCACACAGAAAAGACGTAAGACGCGGACGGGGCGCAGACATATTATGTCTCTTCCACGTCCCTTTCATAGAAAATGTATAGAAGCGTCGTGACGCAAAACATATTATAGAAAAGACAGGGCGCGGACATGACGCTTCTATACATTTGACATTTGATATATGCCTGCGCCCCGTCCGCGTCTTACGTCTTATCCGTGTGGCTTGCGCTTTAAGGTGAAACCTGACTGCGGCTGACGACATACCATTAAGGCTGGATAAGTGTGATTATCTATCGACGACAGCTGTTTTCCGTTGGACTGCCTCGTTGGTCTTTTGATCGCTAGCGAGACTTCTGAGCATGAGGTCCTTGGTTCGATTCGCGGGTCGGGCAAGTGTTACTTATTTATTTATTTGTTTAGGATCTCCAACAACGGATGTAAAAAAACATACGAAATAAATAATCGACGACAAAAGTATGATGTAGGTGTACTCCTACACTTACAGGGGACCACAGCATGCATAATAAAATGTATAACTAAGCTAACATGGTTATAGTAGCAAATTAAAATCAAAATATTAAAATTTGGTAATAAAATTAAATTGAAAAATAAAGGTAAAAAAAATGGGTTTTTCGATAAGCCACGGTGTCTGGATTTGTGCCCGGTTGATGACAATTGACTCGCTGTCTATTACATGGGACTTAAAACATAACTGGCGAAATGTGAGTGTGTCTAATGGGTAGACCTCTACCGACCGAGTAATACGATACCCCTTGGTAAGACTGTTTGTCAGACTTTCGGGCCACTGACTACCTGTAACGACTGTCAAAGATCTACAAATGACAGCCGGGACCAACGGCTTAATGTGCTTTCCGAGGCACGGAGGAAACTCGGTATGTAATGAGTTTAACCCGACCAGAGCAGCTGTTATTATTTAGCCACGAGCTCCTCGTAATAAATCGATAACGAATATCGAATGTATTTTACTTATCTCAACTCATTTTTAAGATGCAAAATGTTAGCAGGATTATGTTCCTTGCGATTAAAATAACTGCCCCACGTTTAGGTCACTAATCTTCTCCATACCGCATTATGCATTTCAGCTACTTTTTGCCCACCCATCTCCTCTCATTCCACGCTCAGCTCAGCTAAAATATGACTTAAAATGACCACTGTGCTAGAACAGCCGTCTGTCTAATGACCAGTGAATTCAAATTCTACCGACGAAGTTACAACATTGAAGTCAAAGTTCACAATTTATGCTAATCGAATACTTAATTGGTTTACTGTGAAATTCCAATATTTCTGATAGTCCCTTTGAGAGAGAGTTTAAACGATTACCAATTCGGTTATTTGTGAAGTAGGTAGTTTATGTGGGTCTTTCCTATTATTTAGTATTTGGTTTTGATACTAAAATATAAGTAGAAGTTTCAAATACCGAGTAAAAGTAAACTACGCACACATAGACGCGTACGTACGGCGATCTTAAAACAAATCGTTGTCAAATCGATCTTGAGTGCGCTTACACTCGCCATACGTGAAGCGTGTCTAGGTGTGCATGCGGCGATCTCAAGCTAGCGAGCGAGCCGAATGAGACCTCTTTTCATACTTTGGTTCACGAACGACGAAAGAGCCGAAACGAAGTATAAAAAGAGCTTCGCCCGCCTCGCTTGCTCGCTCGCTAGCTGGCGGTGTGGCCTGCGCTTCAAATAAATGCTGATCGTGAGTGTGCTTGCACTCGCTATACGTGAAAAGTGTCTATGCTTGCGTGGAGATCACAAACAAATGACAGTCGCGAGTGCACGTGAAGCGTGTCGATGTGTGCGTGGAGATCTCAACAAATGCCGGTCCTGACAGCGCTTGCACTAGCCGTAAGTGAAGCGTGTCTATTGTGTGCGTGTGTTTCCACCCGTTGTATGGACCCTTCTTCTGAACTTATCTATTTTGTGTCAATATTTAGTACGCTATAGTGTAAGCCTCACACTATTAGGCAATGAATGGCTTCCCTTCCCAAGTTCACTTCTTATTTTCTTCATTTTAAAAGTAACTGAGTATACTTTTAAGTGTTTAATCCAGGAATAAACCATTACCCACGGTTGGATTACGTAATAGGATAATTTTTATCTCCGTCGAATGTCCCAGTGGGATAAGTTTCGAACTCCACAAGGGTCTCCACCCGTGGGCAACAGCTAGTCCATATTTCCTAAACCTTGTAATACCTATCCATTATTCCGTCATTTTAAAAAAAATATTTTGACGTGGCACAACTGCTGTTCTTGGTTTGAACTAAAAAAAAACTTGAAAGGATTTAATCATAACAGAAAGTTGAAAATTTGTTGCTAAGATAATAAAAAGAATTGACTAAAAACCAATTTTCTACAAAACCTAAAATAAATACGAAAGTTACTCTGTCTGTTAACGCCTAAACCACTTAACCAAGCGTTACGTATCAGATAGGTCTAGCCGTGGATGGGTGACCCGTTTACCTGGCTGTCATTTATTGATCTCTGACAGTCGTTACAGATTTCCCGAAAGTCTGATCCAGTCTTACCAAGGGGTATCGACCCAGTGCCAACAAGGTTGTGGAGGTCAGAAAAGGAGTCGCTCTATGTAAAATACTGGTATTCAGTTGCGGGTTAGACTGGAAGCCGACCCCAACATAGTTGGGAAACTGCTTTGCATATGATTAGGTAACCTGGGACCTGGAGTAGGATATAGTACTACTACTCGCTCGAAAACAAAGTCGCGGTCTAAAAATGTTTACGTCATAATTTTAGCCTCTTTTAAATACAGATAAACACTTATTGGTAACGAGATCACCATAACAATAATTTTCAATATCTACTAAAATCGTATATACGGTGACTGGTAATTAGTGACCGATACTTAAACACGTGATGGTACTCATGATAACAAACAACTTTCCCAAGGAAACATTTTTTTAATACTCATTCACTTTTATCACAATAAAACTTACGGAGCGGGCTTGCGAGTCGCGCGGGTGCTTTGCCTACCCACTGTTGCACGGAACGATAGTAATGAGACAGGACAGTGTCACGCGGCTAACAGCTGATAGGTCAAAGGCGCGCGCGCGCGTGTTTCATACGGCTGTTGTGTTATTGTGACAAAAGTGAATGAGTATAAAAAATCTTTTGGGAGAGTTGTTTGTTATCATGAGTACAATCACGTGCTCAAGTATCGGTCACTAATTACCAGTCACCCTATACAAGGTGTAAACAGACCCTTCACGAAGCCGTCAACCAAGCATTCTGTACATCAAACTAAGTAACTTTACGCAAAAATTATTGCTGGGAAACAACTTTTTTTTTGGGATGCAAAATCACGTTTTACGGTAAAACTCAATGTAACGCACTCAAAACATTGTGCTGATGGATGGATTGAATAGTACGGGGGTCGTGAAGGTGTTGAAAGTAAAAATCTTACATTAGAAACATGTATTTAAAAAAAAACTTGTGAAAAAGTTGGAACTTTGACCCCCATTATCTCCGTAACTAGAAGGTTCCCAGGTATGGTCTAGAACAAAAAAAATATTGCAATGACGGGGAGAACAAGTACCTTTCAGCTTCGTTAAGGGTCTTTTTACACCTTTTATAAGCTAGAATACTGTTTCATTAATAAATATTTACAACCTTTGTAAATGAGTATTATAATTTCAATTTTGAACGCCAGAAGGCCGGTTTTATATATTCAATAGAATTTGTTAATAATTTATGTTTTCAAGTTTATTCATGAATAGTTAATCATAGAACCGTCAATTTAGGACATACCTTTAGAACTTTTAGAATAATTATAAATAACCTTATCTTTTAGGAAAAATTAGTCATTCCGGAGGAGTAGGAATTTACAAAGCCAGGATTTATACTATACATGTACAATATTGATTTTAATCACATTTTCATTTGAATAGAAAATTTTGATATTATCCGAAGAGTAAGGCAGATGTGTACCCAATTATAGTACACCCACATTTTGCCAGTTATGTTTAAGTCTAATGTAATAGGGAGCAAGCCTATTGCCATCAAACGGGCCCAAATCCAGACTCCGTGGCTGCTACTGAGACAATTCCGGATGGAAAAACACTGCCCAACCCGGGAATCGTACCCAGGACCTCATTCTCAGCAGTCGCGCCTGCGACCATTGGACCAACGAGGCAATCACTAAACACCATTAAAACCACCCTTATTGCAGCTAAATAAAAAACACGCTAAAATCAAATTAAACTTATACGGGATATCTTCCCTGATTGTTCATTAGTTTGAGCTCCTGATATTTCGACGCTGTTGCAAGCGCCATGATTGCGGGTTGACTGGAGAAGATCCCGTAAGTGACAGTAGGTATAAGTTTAGTTGTAAACCGTGAAAGCACGACGTGACGGCAAGGGTTGGCACAGTGGCTGAGCGATCGACTGCTGCGCTGCGTGTCGCGGGTTCGATTCCCGCTCGGAAAAAATATTTGTATGGCTTGCAGGTAGTTGTTCCGGGTCTGGCTGTTTGTGTTTGTGAGTTTAAATGTGTGTAAAGCACCTACGATACAGGAGAACTTCCTAGTGCGGGGCAACGTTTTTTAATATAAAAAAAGCTTAAGACAGTGTTTAAAATCAAATTGTTGCAATAGAGATTAACGGATTTCAGTCCTTCCGGTGGTGAGGAATTCAGTCGTTCAGCATCTGCTTCAAGCCGAAACTTAATTACAATGAACGTAAGCCAGGAAGTAGGAGTTAATGAATATTCTTAATAGAAGTAAATATTGGAGCAATGGAAATGCTGGGCGATATAAAGACAGGCGCAAACAAAGACTATCTTCTGGATAGTTAGTTTTTAAAGGAGGTGCAAATTGTAAGATTTAGCGATTTCATACTGGTTTTTTTTCTTTTTTTTTCGGATGGGAAATCATCAAATGACCCCTCCCGCTCTGGGCGGAGTAGAAGGGAGTTTCAGACTCGTACTGACTAAAACCAGCCATGTTCTTTCTTTGCCCTTTGTGTTCCAGGGCCGCGGTATCTCTTTCGAATAGTCTCGCAGTTCCGGCAGGCATCGGTCCTAGCGGGCCCCTTACTGGCTTCTGATCTTGGTCGGCTTGGCAGTCTCCTGCGGCTTAGCA
Source organism: Noctua pronuba (assembly GCA_905220335.1). Lineage (NCBI taxonomy): Eukaryota > Metazoa > Arthropoda > Insecta > Lepidoptera > Noctuidae > Noctua > Noctua pronuba. Next base: position 2,108,307 of record LR999913.1, read on the forward strand.
GTGGCCTGGTGATGTTTGGCCTATTCATGCAGTCATTTATTTTTTTTACAATAACTAGGCTTGCGTTTGGCCGGTCCTCGCCTGAGGTGAAGCGGAGATACGGCCTGGGGTGGAGCACACTTGCCTGGAAGAAACCGATTCCCTCAAACGTGAAGATGAAGCGTGGAAGTTAATCTAGATCTCTTCAAAAGAGATCCAGATTAACTTCCACGCTACATCTCATTCCTTGTACCAGCTCCACCCCAGCTGCTAGCCTAGCCTTCGTTTGTTTTCTAATTATACAAGTTGCTTCACTTGGCTGCGCACTTTTAAACTGAACGCGCCTTCCGGAAGCACCCTGGATGTTCAGACTATCACAACTTGAGACGGGCATTTGTTTTTTAATTAAGTCTAGTTTTTTGTTAATGTTGTTCCTGTGATATTTATGATAGTTTATTTTGTAGGATGTAGCTTAAAGACTAGTTTCGTATTAAGTTACATTAAATGACATATGATACAGAGTGTTAACGGACCCTCCACGAAGCCGTCAACCAAGCATTATGTACATCAAACTAAGTAAGTTTACGCAAAAATTATTGCTGGGAAAAATCATGTTTTACGGTAGGACTCAATGTGACGCACTCAAAATAATGTGCTGATGGATAGATTGAATAGTACGGGAGTCGTGGAGATGTTCGAAGTAAAAATCATGTATTTAAAATAATACTTGTGAAAAAGTTGGAACTTTGACCCCCAATATCTCCGTAACTAGAAGGTTCCCAGGTATGGTGTAGAACAAAAAAATGATTGCATTGACGGGGAGAACAAGTTTAGTACTTTTCGGCATCGTTAAGGGTCTTGCACTGTTGGAAATTCGTATTTCGGCATTGAACCAAAAAAATATTTACAATTTTTTGAATTTTTTAATTATTTTTTAAGGTTTTTTTTATTTTAAATAAATTCTTTTAGTATAAATTAAAACACATATCGCGTCTGTAATACCCGAAGAGTTAAGCAGAGGTTTACCAAATAGTACACCCACATTTCGCCAGTTATGTTTAAGTCCCATGTAACAGTGGACAAGCATATTACCATCAACCAGACACAAATCGAGACTCCGTGACAAAAATAAAATATCAAAATCCAAAGTATCCACAATGTAGTCAAAACCATTACATCCATTGATGTCAGTGGTAATGTTTTGGAAGTGATCCTGCACTTCCAAAACATTACATCACACAGATGTGTGTTTGGTGAATATGTTTTTACATAAAATGTACTGCGGTATTAGTTGTGCTGTTTGTTTGGATTTTTTTTTTTCAGGGATGGCCTATGTGAAGAAATATATAATATAATATATATATATATATATATACTTATATATATGACTTTTTGGGCTGACTGACGACTTAACGACTGTCAAAGATCCACAAATGACACCCAGGACCATCGGCTTAACGTGCTTTCCTAGGCACAGAGGAAACTCGGTATGTAATGGGTGGTCACACATCCACAGACCAACCTAGGCAAGCACGACTTAACCTAAAGATCGACCCGCGCAGCGGCTATTATTTAGCCACGAGCTCCTCCTAGCACAGAATCCTTACTAATATTATAAATGTGAAAGTAAGTTTGTTTGTTTGATTGTTACCTTTTCACGCCTAAACCACTGAAAATTTGAAAAACCGATCATCCTGAAAATTTGCATATACGTTGTCAGGTGTACAGAAACAGATATAGGGTACCTTTCATCCCAATAAAAAGGACAATACCCGAGAAAAACAACAATAACGTTCTTATGTTAATAGATGGCGCCACGTGCCTTTCGAATCATGATTGAATTATATTATTACAAGCAGAGTACAACCCGAATTGATTGTCAAACTCTAAATTAACGTGAGCGAAGCCGCGGGCAAAAGCTAGTCTAAACTATATTTTCAATAAAAATCCTAAAGAAAGCATTACTTTTATGCTACAAAGTTGGCAGTACTCTCAAATGTTGACGTTCCTCGTGACACGGGAAGTGTTTCGGAAATAGCTCCGTTTTATAGTGATCGTAAACGATAGCCATTGCGTGTATCAGTTTTATTATAAACGCTCTGGACGTCTGGAGTAGCTTCGAGCAGATCTTCAGTTTCAGTTTAAGACACAATTACTTATATGTTCCTATCTGTTTAATATCTGTAACAACTGTTGGTGAACCTTAATTAAATAAATAAATAAATAACTGGCGTGTTGAAAATTCAGAGGCTTAGACAGTGTTGTGCGTTGACTATAAAGCTCTGGCCAAACTGAGGCGAATCCCAAGCGGGATGCGGGTTGCGGGACGCGGGATTCTGCCGCGCTGATTGTGTCGACTAACTTGTATTAGGTATTCAACTAGCGCTAACTTCGTAGTCAATAAATAATGGACGTCCCGCGCGAGATTCACTTCTGTGTGGTCAGATATAATCTTCAGGCTTGGGTCAGATAGTTTGACATTTAAAATGGCTGGCATAAAATGCATGGATTTCCGCAAAGCGACGCTTGATTCTGTAATTTATGTTTTCGGTGATAGTTAGTACGAGCATAAACTAGGATTGAGTAGCTTATATGCATCTTGGACGGACAGTCTTATTAATAGTTTGGTCAAAATAGTATGGAGAAATCGAGGACGCGGACACCGGACAGACGCCCACAGTATGTCCACGTAGTAAAACATATGTTAGTCGGTGTCTGCAGCCGATCTGTAAGTTGTCTGTATTGAATAGGCCGAACCTTAAATTGCAGGCAATGTAGGGTGACTGGTTATTAGTGACCGATACTTAAACACGTGATTGTACTCATAATGACAAACAACTTTCCCAAAGAAACTTTTTTTATACTCATTCACTTTTATCACAATAAAACTTAGGGGGCGGGCTTGCGAGCCGCGCGGGTGCTCTGTCTACCCACTGTTGCACGGTATGATAGTAATGAGACGGCATCACGCGGCTAATAGCCAACAGGCGCGGACGCGCGAGTTTCATACGGTTGTTGTTATTGTGATAAAAGTTGTTTGTTGTCATGAATACAATCACGTGTTTAAGTATTGGTCACTAATTACCAGTCACCCTATATACATTAACCACCGCGAACAAATTGCTTGTAATGACGAAATAATCTTAACACAACAATTCATTCAACAATCTGGCACCATCCAACTACATTATGTATATACCCATACTATTATAACACACAGACATTCAACCGAATATCATTGGGATGAGACACGGCACAGAGCGAGCGCCTTGACCGGCGCCCGCGCAGCTTGCCAAGTAGGCGAGGTCGCGGGCGCGGTTACGACCGACATTTGTGAAATTTTATACTTTAACACTTGATTGAAACACCACGATGCGTTCCAAAATGGGCATAGTGAACGTTGGTAAGAAGGCTGCTAGGCTAAAATGGCATTGGGTGAGTCATATCAGCCGCATGCACGATGACCGCTGGGCAAAAGTCTCCACACGATGATGGTTGCCCGAAGACGGATGGCGCCGCCGAGGCTGGCCCAGAAAGACTTGGCGAGACAATCTGGGCGAGGGCTGGTTCTAGGAGGCACGGGAAAAGAGCACATGGAAGGAATTGGGGGAAGCCTTTGCCCAGCAGCGGTACAGGCTCATAATTAAAAAAGCACTTCTACAACAGCACTGGAATATGGCATGCCGTAATTAGAAATAAAATACAATGTCATTCTATAAGCGATTACTATTTTACCCTTGGTAAGACTGGTTGCCAGACTTTTTGGGCCACTGACTACCTGTAACGACTGTCAAAGATCTACAAATGACAGCCGGGACCAACTGCTTAACGTGCTTTCCGAGCCACGGAGGAAACTCGGTATGTAATGGGTGGTCACCCATCCACAGACCAACAAAGGCAAGCACGGCTTAACCTAAAGATCGATCCGAGCGGCTGTTATTATTTAGCCACGAGTTCCTTTATTAAAAATGATATCACTCGAAAAAATCAGGGACGGGACAGAACAGAGTATATTTATTAAAAAACTGGTTATTTCTTATACATAATTGAAAAATTATGCTAATAAGAAGAAAATTATTTACGTAGATCCCAAAAATAGACTATCTACGAAAAATGTTGCCAACATTAAAATTTATAGAAATACAAACTGTCATCCGTTTCCCCAAATATATTCTTTGATCATATTTCATTTGAAAATCAATGAACTAACATTTATACCTGATGAATTATGTAACATAGATATATTTTGACGATATATTTGGTTTAGTCGAGTTTATTTTGACAAATATTTCGATATAAGGGGAGCATTAGTAGACGGGATGGGGCCGGGACATTTATCAAACTTACCCCTGTCCGGGGTGAATGTGGATAGCGATAGAAATTTTGGAAAGAGACTAAGGGTAAAAGAGATTCGTATCATCTTTCTGTCATCATCAGCCTAGCCTTTTTAAGGCAGGCAATAGTAGATCTCAGACATTATCTGCATGGTCTTCATATGACTTGAAGAATATCATATGCCTAGCCTCTCTCCACCTGCGTTGGGGTCGGCTTCCAATCTAACCGGATTCAGCTGAATACCAGTATTTCACATGGAGCGGCTGCTTGTCTGACCTCCACGACCCAAGAAACGGGATATTTACCATGTTTACTGTTTGTGTTGAGTTCCCGATATTTCGGCGTTGTTGCAAACAATATGATCACGGATAAACACACAAAACATGGTAACAGTAAACATGGTAAATTTCCCGTTTCTAGAGTTAATGATAATGTTAGTGACTATGACAGTTTAAATATTTATTTCTCTACGACCCAGTTAGTATTGGATAATACGATACGTAACAAATGAAAAAAAATGTCGGGAAACTGTCAAAAAACAACGTGACGTGACGTGCGTCAACACACATTGGGCCCTCGTGGTGGAATACCGCCCGGCCCCTGATACTAAGGACATCAAAGTTCAAGTGGACATGCGGAGGAATGAGGAAAATTTCGTAAGGAAAGTTTTGAGTATGAATGTGGATGGGTTTAAGAGTAGAGGACCAAAGACGTGGTGGATGGACTGTGTGAATGATGATATAGCTAGAAAGGAGGTGACTGCTGAGATGACGAGTAATGGAGAAGTATGGAAGTAGAAGACATGCTGCGCTGACCTCAAATAAATTGGGATAAGGGCAGGAGAATGATTGGCCAACTTTCTATTCGACTAATAATTGATAAGTATTAAAAGTAGTGGATAGACGCGTTCAAAATTATGAAGTAAAACTATAATTTTGAATGGTGTTAACTATTCGTTAATTCTAACCTCCTCAGCTCAAATAAAATAAACCACCCGCTATGGACGGGGTATTCACGGGGGACCACTGAAAACCGGCGCTGTGCTGTGGGCCCCCCATAGCACATCATCATGCTGAGTGATAACCTGCTTGTCGCAGTCACGACGTGCAAGCTGTTAACTTTTTTTTTTTGTTTCTGCCCTGTTGTATTTATAATATTTGTTATGCTTTGTATGATTATTGTTAACTTATTTTGTTTGTATGCACGTCATGTCCCTGCGATATTTTTTCTGTCTTTCTTTTCTTTCTATTGCCATCGCGACACGTAATAAACTCCACGCCTCACAAGCGATCTGTCTTACAACTCGACATTTCACTTCCCAAACCTATCTTTTTTCTTTTCTTTTCCTCCAAAGATATTATTGACTTTGGGATCCACTGGAGGTCACAGTTCCAAAGCCACTTAATAATAATACTTTTATCTTATTTATTTCGGCCAACTAAAGCTGGGGTCAGACAGGATTCGTAAAAAAACTTATTTCGAAGTTCGTCCATAGTTTTATTAAGAATTGTTGGATCGAATTCGTGGGTTGATTTGTTCTGAAAAACTTGTGATAGTTTTGATACGGGTTCGGTCAATATTTTTGATTATTTTATGTTGCTACGGAAGACAGACATAAATTCATTTATCTCAGAACCAGTCCATATGCATACATGTGAAAATAAAAAGATTAAAAAAAAACATACATTAAGAATTAATTTATAGGTTACAATTAATACACATTTCAAAGCTCACCAATAAACACATTATAAATTACAATTTCACATTTTCAAAAAATATTAAAATAGATTTAAATATACAAAAAAAAGCTAAGTTAGCTAAGCTTTTACGTGTAAAGTAAATTAAGCTTTTACGTGTGGCTGTAGAAAATTAAATGTTTTCATCTCTTGGTGGCATTTCGAATCTCGACGTAATATAAAACTTAAATTCAGTGACAAAGACAAACAATTTGTAGACTTCATCACGACCTCTGCATCAAAAGTGTTATAGAAGAAATCTCGGAAAGTACAAAAGTGAACAAAAAGCGGATCACAACATGCTGGCAGTTAAAGTAATGAACACCCAAACAGTCGCTCGAAAACTGAAAAGAAAGATTCAACAAGACGTTATCTACCCCAAAAGGTGGTAGCCGTAAGGCTAGTCCGGGGGTACCGCACGATCTCCTGCGAGGCGGCGAGCCTCCTAGCCGGATTGCCGCCATGGGATCTGGAGGTGATAGTCCTCGCGCACCTGCATGAATGGCGCGCGGAGGCACTACGTCGGGGGGAAACTCCGCTACCACGCAAATCACCGCTCAGCGAACAGACCTCCGACGGGATCTCATGGCGACATGAAGAGAGCGACTGTCGCAATCCAGTACAGGGCACGCCACAATGAGGGAGAGAATCTCACGACCCAGCAGCCGCGGGCGACGCCCCGGGCGTCGGTGGCCACGTGGTAGCTCCCGGCCACCGTAGGCGCGGGCCTGTGGACAGTGAGTTATGGGTTAGCTCACCGTCCGTCCGTCTTATGACGGCAGGCCGTGTCGACGGCGCGTTCGTGTTCCACGCGCGCTTCAAAGAGATGTCAGCAACCAGGAGGGCCCCTTCCTGGTTGCTGACATCTCTTTGAAGCGCAAGGGCCGATGCCTGCCGGGGCTGCGGGACTGTTCGAAAGAGATACCGCGGCCATGGAACACAAAGGGCAAAGAAGGAACATGGGTGGGTTTTAGTCAGTAAAAGTCTCACCCAAGAGAGCGGGAGGAGTCATTTGATGGTTTCCCATTCTTAAAAAAAAAAAACGAATAGGGATGGAAGTAATGATATTTTTGCCGATGAGAAATCAAATCGGCACACAGCTCGCACCTAGTAAAGCCGCGTTGACACGGACCGAGTGGACTCGAATACCTTCTCGGACGCAAATCGTATTGTAGCAACCGGTAATCCGAGCGCGGATGGGTTGGCATGGGTTGCCACAATACGAGTTGCGTCCGAGTAGGTATCGGAGTCCACTCGGTCCGAGCATACTCGGATCGTGTCAACGCGGCTTAAGACCTGTTAAAACGTATTCATAGCGACTTCCTAGACAGCTTCTATATCTAGATTTAAATATACTGTAGCTATTTTCTGGACAGCTTCAGACGTCCCAAATAGCGAAGTGGCGCTTAGCATTCCACTGTAAAGGTCGCCAGTTCAATCCAGTTATAGAATGCTGATTCATACTTATTTAGAGTTTTGATATTATGTGTACGACAGGGTAACCAAGGTATTGATCACAAACTTTTGAAAGTTTCCTTGATTTATATTTTTCTCATCCTTTTTAATTAGGTATTATTTTCTTATTTCATCCTAGCTATTGCCCGCGACCTTCATAATTATATAATTTGCGTGAAATTATTTTAAAAATAAAGGGTGTAAAAAGACCCTTAACGAAACCGAAAGGCACTTATTCTCCCCGCTATTGCGATCATTTTTTTGTTCTGAACCATACCTGGGAACCTTCTAGTTACGGAGATATTGGTCAAAGTCCCAATTTTTTCACAAGGATTTTTTTAAATACCACTTTTAAAGGTTTTAATTTTACTTTAATTAACTCGATGGCCCGTTCACTATTAGCACTAAGTTTTGTGAGTTTTACCGTAAAACGTGATCTTTCACCCAAAAAAAAATGTCGTTTCCCAGCAATAATTTTTGCGTAGAGTTACTTAGTTTGATAATTATACTGAACTAGCTTATGCCCGCGGCTTCGCCCGCGTGGAGTTTGGGAATTGCCCACAGGATCTTACTTCTGGGATAATAAGTAATCTATGTATGTATAGTACATACATAGATTTACATGTTCTTGCTTATAACTTGCAAATATTAGTTCATAGTAATGTCAATTAAATTACATAAGTAAAATATTGATACCTCGGTTTGAGATTGGACACTGGTGACAACAATCAAAAGATTCATTAGGAATCTATAGACATAATACTTTGACATAATATTTAATATCAATGTCGCGTATCACGAACGCGAAAATCGGTGGAATAACCCATATTTACAGACACGTCTACCTCAAAAAATTCTACCTACTTACTAATAGGTAAATACTCCCGCGCCCCGCATGCCCCGCGCAACACTGCGCGCCATGCGCCCGTCTACGTGAGCTTCGAAGCCCTATTTGACACTGTTGGGGATGATTTTGGAAAAACTGATACAGTCATGTCACATAATTTTAATTGAAGAGTGTGTACACCAATTTTCGAGTCAATCGTCCCAGAAAATTCAACACCCCATTTCACCCTCTTAGGGGTGGAATTTCGAAAAACCCTTTCTTAGCGGATACCTACTATTCACAAAGAATACACCCTCCAAATTTCATGTCTCTAGGACCAGCGGTTTGGGCTGTGCATTGATATATCAGTCAGCCAATCAGGACATTGAATTTTAAATTGGGGGATGATTTTGGAAAAACTGTGATACACGTATCTCATATTTTTATCTGAAGAGTATGTACACAAATTGTCAAGTCAATCGACTGCGAGAATAAAAAGTTTCATAGAAAATTCAACACACCATTTCATCCTCTTAGGGGTGGAATTTCGAAAAACCCTTTCTTAGTGAATACCTACTCTTTACAAAGAATACACGCTCCAAATGTGCCTATTGGCCTTGTTTTATTCTGTCTCCTGCTGATATGGTGGGAAGTGGAAATTATTATGTTTTTCCTACTCCACTGCTATTCTCATTGATTCATTTCGTTCATGTCTCTAGAACCAGCGGATTGGGCTATGCGTTGATATATCACTCAGCCAATCAAGACATTGAATTTTTAAATAGGGGGATGATTTTGGAAAAACTGTGATACACGTATCTCATAATTTTATCTGAAGAGTATGTACACAAATTGTCAAGTCAATCGACTGCGAGAATAAAAAAAATCATAGAAAATTCAACACCCCATTTCACCCTCTTAGGGGTGGAATTTCGAAAACCCCTTTCTTAGTGAATACCTACTCTTTACAAAGAATACACGCTCCAAATTTCATGTCTCTAGAACCAGCGGATTGGGCTGTGCGTTGATATATCACTCAGCCAATCAAGACATTAAATTTTTAAATTGGGGGATGATTTTGGAAAAACTGTGATACACGTATCTCATAATTTTATCTGAAGAGTATGTACACAAATTGTCAAGTCAATCGACTGCGAGAATAAAAAGTTTCATAGAAAATTCAACACCCCATTTCACCCTCTTAGGGGTGGAATTTCGAAAAACCCTTTCTTAGTGGATACCTACCCTTCACAAAGAATACACCCTCCAAATTTCATGTCTCTAGGACCAGTGGTTTGGGCTGTGCGTTGATATCTCAGTCAGTCAGTCAGTCAGTCAGTCAGTCAGTCAGTCAGGACTTTGAATTTTATATGTATAGATGCTTGGTTGACGGCTTCGTGAAGGGTCTATTTACACCTTGTATATTTGAATCATGGGTTTTATTTTTTGCACGGAACCCTTTTTCTAAAATAAATTTAACCTAAGTTACTCTTTATTTGGGGTCACAGCCTGTCTTCTTCTTCCACACTTCTCTATTACTCGTCATCTCGGCAGTCACCTCCTTTCTAGCCATATCCTTCACACAGTCCATCCATCGTTTCATTGGTCTTCCTTGACCTTTCAATTATTCACTTGTAATTTGATATCGAAGCTGGCCACGTTTGAGGAGCTCGTGGCTAAATAATAACAGCCGCTCGGGTCGATCTTTAGATTAAGCCGTGCTTGCCTAGATTGGTTTGTGGATGGGTGACTACCCATTACATACAGAGTTTCTTCTGTGCCTCGGAACGCACTTTAAGCCGTTGGTTCCGGGTTTCATTTGTAAATCTTTGACAGTCGTTAGGTTAGGTTAGGTCTTACCAAGGGGTATCGTATTACCCAGTACTAACTGGGTTGTGGTGGTCAGGTAGGCGGTCGCTCCATGTAAAATACTGGTATTCAACTGCATCTAAAACACTCTTTTCCTTTGTTGTAACCCTGCATAGTACTTAGATAAGTGTTTCTTGTACAATTATTGAAGGTAATTTTTATTTTTATTTTTTTATTTATCCGGTTAGACTAGTAGCCGATCCTAATATAGTTGGGAAAAGGCTAGGCAGATGATGATGAGCTGGCTACGTTTGACTAGCGTCATGACCAGTCCTTATTAGTTCTACGGTTTCTTTCGTTTCCCCTTGAAAATCAAAAGAAAAAAACATTTTATGATTAGTATGTACATAAAAAGAAATACGACAAAGGATCTTTTCATCAGTACAATTGTAGGATGTCACATTATGGCGTTTTTCCTTGTCCAATTTGTTGTTAAGGAAAATAATAATGTTTTTTTATTAAGAGGGTAGGTTTTTTTTTGTCATGAACTTGTACGGTTTCAAGGACAAGATGGAATGAGTTCTAAACAATATAATTATTAGCAAACAATGGCAGAGGTAGGCCTAGTATGTACGACCGTCAATCAAGGTATTCATAACCAGTGTAAGCTTATTTCTCATTGAACGGAAGGGCTGTATAAAGCGGGGACAAGTTATACTGGATATGCATAGGTTGATGTGTCGCCGCGTGTACACTCACATTTTGCTAGTTATGTTGTTATGTTTTTTTGTTGTTGTATTACTAGAGATCGGAACAGGTAGAGTTTATTTGCCAAAAGTTCAAGGAAGAAAGTAGCGTGTGGATGTGAATACCTCCCTCTAATTCATCATCTACCTTCCTTCCGGGGTATTCCTCAAAGCGCAACTATTTTTAAGCACAACCAACTAAAAGCAACTCAATTATTCCTCGAAGCGCAACCATTAGTTGCGCTCATAAAATGAATCCTCATTAACGATATTTTTCATCATGGTTGCGCTTTGAGGAATAAACATATTATAATATTTTTTATTTGACCATCCTACCCATCTCTATTTTTCATCATAATTTAGTTGCTCTTAGTTGGTTGCGGTTAAAAATAGTTGCGCTTTGAGGAATACCCCGGCTTCCAGTCTAACCGGATGCAGCTAAATATCAGTATTTTACATGGAACGACTGCCTAACTGACCTCCACAACCCAGTTAGTACTGGGTAATACGATACTCCTTAGCAAGACTGGTTGTCAGACCTTCGGGCTTCTGACTACCTATAACGACTGTCAAAGATCTACTAACAAATGACAGCCTCTAATTAAATAGCTTTATTTCGGAACTTAAAATTATTCCGGGTTTTTTTTACGGAGATATTACATACACGTGTTACTTCTTTTTCCTATTACAACTCATTATAGCTGGATTTCGTTATCAAAATCGCTGAAATTAACCAATAAAACTATTTTTTTGCTTTTCTTTATACACATACCTGTTATATCTACATACAAAACTACTTCTTCACCACAAAATCCAGCCGAAATCGGCCAAAATCTTCCCACAAGCCGGTCCTCATGCGGTAGACAGCCTACCGCGCCATTATTCACCAGAATTAATGACCTATGGGTCCGGGTGCCATTCAACAGGACCTTGCATTATACGTGCGAAAGGGCTCTGTTTACAGAGAGGGCTATTTTAAATGGATCCCGTTTTTAGGGATCCGTAAGCTTTGGGTGAAAACGGGAAGAATATTACTAAGCTTGCCATGTCTGTTACAAGGCTGTATCTTTGTAACCGTAAAAGGTAGGAAGTTGTAAGTTATGCAGTATATAAAGGGTGTAAAAATACCCTTAACGAAGCCGAAAGGCACTTATTCTCCCCATCATTGCGATATTTTTTTTGCTCTGAACCATACCTGGGAACCTTCTAGTTATTGGAGGTCAAAGTTCCAATTTTTTTTTTACTTTAATTAACTCGATGACCCGTTTACTATTCAAAGCATCCATCAGCACTAAGTTTTGAGTGTGTTAAATTGAGTTTTACTGTCAAACGTCATTTTTCACCCAAAAAAAAAAGTCGTTTCCCAGCAATAATTTTTGCATAGAGTTATTTAGTTTGATGAACTGAATGCTTAGTTGACAGCTTCGTGAAGGGTCTGTTTACACCTTGTATGGCAATAAATAACACGCCTGTAAGCCCCGAAGGGTTAGGTAAAACTGTACCTAATAGTACACTTACATTTCACCAGATATGTTTTAATCCCATGTAATAGGAGCGAGCGTATTGTAATTGCTGTATATGGCTATAATAGGCGTTGTTATGGCAAATCATACATACGGGGTGTAAACAGACCCTTCACGAAGCTGTCAACCAAGCATTCTGTACATCAAACTAAGTAACCTTACGCAAAAATTTTTGCTGGGAAACGATTTTTTTTTTGGGTTGAAAAATCACATTTTACGGTAAAACTCAAAGTAACGCACTCAAAACATTGTCCTGATGGATGGATTGAATAGTGCGGGGGTCGTGGAGGTGTTTAAAGTAAAGTTACAACATTAAAACCTTGTATTTAAAAAAAAACTTGTGAAAATGTTGGAACTTTGACCCCCAATATCTCCGTAACTAGAAGGTTCCCAGGTATGGTCTAGAACAAAAAAATGATCGCCATGATGGGGAGAATAAGTGCCTTTCGGCTTCGTTAAGGGTCTTTTTACACCCTTTATATACAAACATAATCAATCCACTTAAATATTCCCAATAGACACATACCTTCTCTTTGTTTGGAGGGATTTGGTCAGCGGCATTTAAACGAAAAAATAACACTTTTTCAACTGAGCGGTAGTACCGTTGTACGGAACCCTCAGCTCATGAGTTCAATTTACACTTGGCCGTTTTTTTTTCAAGACCTCTATGAATAAGTTAAAGGGTGGTTTTGTTGGATTGATTAAGAAGGGGTTGAATCCTGGTCAGGGGGGTGAAAGGTGAAAGTCAGGGTTAAGAGCATTTGTAAATAAATCATAGTTTCGAAAGCGGATTGAATTGGTAAAATTGAATGATTTTTTTGCAGTCGAATTTTATATGAAAATTTTGTTCTTGTTTTGTTTTTGGTTTTGTCCAAGATAAAAGTTTGTTTCACCAGGGGGAGCTCGTGGCTAAATAATAATAGCCGCTCGGATCAATCTTCAGGTTAAGCCGCGCTTGCCTAGGTTGGTCCGTGGATGGGTGACCACCCATTACATACCAAGTTTCCTCCGTGCCTCGGAAAGCACGTTAAGCCGTTGGTTCCGGTAGATCTTTGATAGTTGTTACAGGTAGTCAGTAGCCCGAAAGTCTGACAACCCGTCTTACCAAGGGGTATCGTATTACCCAGTACTAACTGGGTTGTGGAGGTCAGATAAGCAGTCGCTCCATGTAAAATACTGGTATGCAGCTGAATCCGGTAAGACTGGAGCCGAATATTTCACCTAAATTAAGAAAAACTGCTGGCTAACAGCTCATCCTGAATGTAGACATCGTACAATTTGCTTATTATTATAACTTTTAAACATTGCATTGGGATCGGCTTCCAGTCTAACCCGGCAGGCTAGGCAGGTGATGAAAAGTTTGTGTCACTACGTCCCATACGCCGTGTATATTTACAAAATAGTCTAGGATATTCAGTAACTTCCTAATTGGGTTCTCGATATCCTGATCAATCATCGTTACCGACATACCACGTACCTACATAATGTACAGTCTCAAAGTGAGTTAGCTACATGTCGAGAGACTAACAAAAATTATGTGACGTGATATTAGTCGCATCTTTCATAACCAATTTACATAACGTAACATCAATCCTTTAATCCCTAAAGGGTTAGGCAGAGGTGTACCTAATAGTACACCCACATTTCGCCAGTTATGTTTAATTCCCATGTCATAGGGGGTAAGCCTTTTGCCATAAACCGTGCGCAAATCTAGACTCCGTGGCTGCTACTGAGAAATTCCTGATGGAAAAGCCAATAACACTTGCCCGACCCGGGAATCGAACCGTGGACCTCTTGCTCCGCAGTCGCGCTTGCGATCACTCGACAAGTCCCAAGATATAAATAATACCATATTCGTCGATTTTGACACCCATACTGTTAGCTAAAGTAATTATATGAGGAGGGATGAAACGCATGTTACTAAAAAAGAAATGATGTTGACGGATGGAGAGGGAGAGAAAGGCCAAAGAAAAGATGGATGGATTGTGTGAGGAATGATATAAAAGAGAAAGGAGGGATTGATGCCGTGACGTCTGACAGGGGAGAATGGAAGAAGAAAACGTGTTGCGCCGACCCCAAGTAGAATGGGACAAGGACAGGAAGATGATGACTGTCCGCAAAAGTAATTAAATACCAATTACGTCACCAATGCAATGAGTAAATCGTTTTTATATACCAATTAATTTCCAACGAAATACTTTCATATCAGACTATTATATTCCTCCGGCCAGGTATGTTTACGGTATGTAAACTATGAAACTTGTATATAAGAAAACTTGTTTTAAGTTGAACCTTTAAAAGTTGACCTGAGTATGTGCCATGTAAGAAAATAATGGCGCACTGTTTACTCGTTCTCCTGTATGCAAGATTGCAATGCTTAAAAGTTTTAATAATAAGAAAATTGCACGATGTCTACCTTCAGGATTAGCTTTTAGCCATCAGTTTGTCTTAATTTAGGTGAAATATTCGGTTTCCAGTCTAACCGGATCCAGACGATTACTAGTATTTTACATGAAACGACTGCCTATCTACCTCCAAAACCCAATTAGTTCCGGGTAATACGATACCCCTTCGTAAGACTAGTTATCAGACTTTCGGGCCACTGATTACCTGTAACGACTGTCAAAGATCTAAATAATTTCTGTCATTTGGCTCAGCGTAGTCTCTGTTTCAACACGCGTGCTGCTTGAATGTTTAGCTCGTTATCAAGCGATAATGATCTACATACCTCAAACTCAAAGAATTTATTTCAAATAGACCCGTGACAGGCACTTTTGCATAGTCAAAAATAAGGTAACTACGGTCCCGCTACAGGCATAATAACTGTGAATGGACTGTAGTTGCCCATTCGAAATTCGTTGCTCATTCATATTGTATGTGAAAGAACTGCAAAACAATCCTATCTGGCTGCGCGATTGGCTTGTGTGCTGCGTTTCGCGGGTTCGTTTCCCGCACGGTAGAATTATTTGTATGGCATACAGGTAGTTGTTACGGGTCTGGCTGTTTGTGTATGCACCCATTTTTGACATTTCTAAAGTGCCTGTTTTTGTTGAGTTTGGGTTCGAATCTAATATTATTGAGTACTATAGTTGCTGCCAAATAAGATCGCAATAGCGGTCATTGCTCTTTCCATAATATCTCTTCGTACGAACCAAAACAAATGAACCATGTATCGTTTTTCATTAGAGAAAATGTTGAAGGTCACGATAGATGACGATTCACGACATGAACAAGCTTATTTCTGGATTTCAAAGTTAAGAACTTTAATAAATGTAGGTGGGTCAATGACCGCCATTGCGATCTTAACTGGCAGCAACTATAGGTAGACATCTCCACAAACTTTAACTTTATCATTATCACAATAAAATATTAATCAGAACACAATCTGCGGAACCCATCTCTACCGAAGACAACATAAGCTTCATAATGTAAGTCCTCGTATATGGCTTACCCCTGTTTTCAGTTTCAATTTGACCTGACCTTAACAGTATACGTGCGGGGGTCAAGGTTGCCCCGATACAAAACATTTATACGGACGAAACCTTTCGTGCTCCTGGGAAAACATACACGGCGAGGAAATGAATGAAGGAAAACAAAGGAATGTAATTCACAGTAGGTGGTTTTAAATTTCTAAATCCGTATATAGAATTGGGATTGAAAATTGAGAATTTACATAATTATATGGAAGGAGGAGGTCGTGGCCAAATACTTACAGCTGCACGGGTCGATCTTTAAGGGCAAGCCGCGCTTTCCAAGTTCGGCCCGTGGTTAGGATCCATTACATACAGAGTTTTCTCCAAGCCTCGGAAAGCACGTTAAGCCGTTGGTCCCGGCTGTTATTTGTTTTTAACAGTCCTTACGGGTTGTCGTCCGAGAGTCTGACAACCAGTCTTACGTATTTCTCAGTACTAACTGGGTTGTGGAGGTCACAAGGCAGCTGGGAGATACAGAATTTCAATCCAAACAGGCATTATATGTAATTTATTACATTACCAGTGTTCTGAAAGTGGTGAGGCTAAACATTTGTGAGAAGAACAGCATGCACTAGAATCAAGAGTTCGAAGACATGCGACATCCGACCTGTCACATCCAGTCGGAACTACACCCGCGTGGTGGTTGTCTCATTCACTCTCACAGGGAGAGCCCGTATCACACTTGTGGGTCTTTATACACTGATTATGCTAAGGGCAAGTTCGTTGTATAAGATGTTTTAGGAAGCGCAATTTATTGTGAAACAGGCTGTGACCGACACTTAATTTATACAGGTATGACAAAAATAATTGATTTAATTTGTTATCTAGTGATCCTAAGATTTCAACTATCTTTTCTGTGTTTACTCGTGAGAACCTGTAATTAGCTCTGTGTTGCCTATACAATTGTTATTCATTTGTCATAGCTGTTGGTTCTCCTATCTTTAAATAAATAAATAAACATACAATTTGGCACTCAAAACTCAAACGTAAAGTCAGAAAACCAAACATAAAATACACTCGAAAAACACTTTACCTAATCTCACTCTCAAAATTAAGAGACCATTCACCGAAATAAAATACTAAAGATAATTACAAAAGAAAGATATTTAAGTCCAAATCATCTTAACGGGGCCCTCGAAGTCAAAATATGGGGTATTAAACCTCTGTGACTGTCGGTCCTGCTTTTGTTGAAGGTCGTTATAGGCATTGTTAATTGTTGTTATGGCTGATTGTTTCAACCACTTTTCATTTAAAGCGAAATATAATGGGTGTAAAAAAACCCTTAAAGAAGCCGAAAGGTATTTGGTCTCTCCGTTATTGCGATATTTTTTTTTATTTTCTGGACCATACCTGGGCACGTTCTAGTTACAGAGATATTGGGGGTCAAAATTCCAACTTTTTCATAAGCATTTATTACCCTTTTCATATAATAACTTTACTTTAAATCCCTCCATGACATTACTTCAATGCACCCATTAGCATAATGTTTTGAGTGCGTTACATTGAGTCTTACCGTAAAACGTGATTTTTCACCTCCAAAGAAATAGTAGTTTCCCAGCAATAATAAAAATTATTTCTGGGAAACGATTTATTTTGCGTTGAGTTACTTAGTTTGATTTGAGTACAGAATACTTGGTTGACGGCTTCGGGAAGGGTTCGTTTACACCTTGTATGTTATCTTCGGTCACAACATTGTTTTCTTTTTTATACTTTCTGAACAAAACATCGAAAGGAAAAGATTATATCAACATCAAATCTAATCTCATCTTACGCAAATACCTAATAAATGAACTCAAGAATATTCTATTATTAGAAGCAATAATCTATCTTACTGCGATAACCGCAATCAATTAGGAAGATGGATTTAGACGCTATAGAATTATTATTAGTTATTGAAAACCAATCAGCGATGAAATAAGAGGTATTATAAATACGAATTGAAAATACTAGCGAATATTTCTGAGGCATTTTCCCGTTTTACCCACATTCATGGATAGAATTTGATTATTTGAGTTGATTTATTGTGATCTATTTTGCAGGTACTATTAGACCGCATCTATCATCAGCAGCTGAAACATCCATCTTTTAGAACACTACGATTGCCACAGCTAACTCTCACAACGACCAGACTTGTGCTGCCCGTATTCAGTGATGCCCGCGTTCTTCAAATCTTCAATGGTCATTCGGGAAAAAGTTATTTAGACTCTAATTAAGAATCAATTACTAATAAATTCTTTTTTTTACACTATGCAGGCTTGCGGTTTTAACTCGCCTGATGTGAAGCGCTGATGCGGTCTAGGGTGGAGCACGCTTGCCTAAAAGAACATTCGCTCACTGACATGTAACTCAGTCTAAACTACTGGATCTGTCAGCATGATTGTAAAAAGTGGTTTTTCTAACAATTATAATCATTATCTTAGGAAGATTTCTTCCCGTTTAGTATGGAAATTCGTCACTAATATCGAAGGGAAATCCCAATGAGAACATATTTTATTAAAACACTAGGTTATGCCCGCGGCTTCACCTGTGTGGAGTTCGGTGATTGTCCCACGGGATCGTACTACTGGGATAGATTCCCAAGTTATGCACTATCTGTACGCCAAATTTCATTTAAATCCGTTCTGTAGTTTTTGCGTGAAAGAGTAAAAGATGATTTCCACCAAACGGCTCGCATCGCGTCGTATCGGAAAGGATACGAACCTATGCGGCTACAGCTGATCGCGTCTGTGACGACGCATATGATCGGCTCCTTACCGTCACTTGCAAACGTATCTGTTTCTGCGCCTAGTCAAATAGTTTCATTCCTGCCGTGTCGACAGGCAAACGGGGCCGATCACGCGTCGCAGCATGCTTTCGGTTACGATTGCGTGTCGCGGAAGACGCCCGCCGTTAAGCTGTTGTGTACGCTTGGTAATATAGACTTTAAATACTGTGTACACGATTTGATATCGGTTAAAGATTGTAAAATCTGTTCCGATTCGATGCGATACGAGCCTTTTGGTGGAAATCATCCTTAACAAAGATCAATCCATCCATCTTCACAAATTTTCCCATTTATAATAGAAAGATTTTTTTATCATTATCCAAAAATATTCCTGAAAAACGTCAACAATCACGGTCAAAACCAGATGTTTGTCTAGTCCAACATTCCCCGTCCAGTCCTTCACCCAAAAAGCACAATATTTATTATTCCGTGTCTGTCTGTGGACGTCAATTAACTCCGTTTATTTTGGCACGACCAGCTGTTTCGTCGTTTGATGATATTTTTAGTTATTTTACTTTTTTCTCTTAGTAATTGATTTATTTGAATCATTTTTGTGTCTGAGTGTATTTTTAGGTAAGATGTGCTATTTAATTGGTAAAGATTTAAATAGTTCGTGCAAGACACGTGTAAGGTAATTTACGGTGTGCTCTTTATTAATGCGCAATGGATTTTCTACTCTGGGCGTTCAGTCGAGCGTTGGGAATCCAACCGTGATTTTTTTCAGCATGCTAGGGATGCAATCTGTTGAGTTCTCTCTCAACCGTAAATAACATAATAGCTCGTCTGTAATCCCCGAAGGGTTAGGCAGAGCTGTAGCCAATTATAGTACACCTACATTTCGCCAGTTATGTTTAAGTCCCATGTAATAGGGGGCGAGCCTATTGCCATCAACTGGGCACAAATCCAGACTCCCTAAAGATGCCGATTGCAAAAAATTGCGATGGATAAATGAACCTGTAAAGCAATTATTAATCAATAGTTTGTCAGTACTGTAGTTATAGATTATTTTGGACAGAAAATTTGTGATACAATTAAGAGTTATTTCATTTTTTTGACAATTTAAGAATGAGATTATAATGCGAACATTCAAATTAAAAATATACAAATTGCTCTCGAGGTTCAGTAACCTTTCACAACACCCACACACAAACAAAGATAGATTTTCCATCACATAATACATCATTTCCTACGTGCTGAAAATATTCCCATTTCTCTCCGCGAAAATTAGGAAATATCACATAATCTTCATATCACAATCATTCAAGTGTAATTCCAATGATATAGAGCCCTTTTTGGCAATAAAACCAGTGTTTTACGCTTTTCTTATCACCCCTGGGAGGGTAGAAAATCCCCTTTTTTGGGGGAAAATACTATCTTTAGGTTTGCGTATCTTTATGTCCATTCTACTTTACCGAGTGAGACGAATGTTGGTTTTGGCAATGATTTTTATGCTTGCGCATCGATTTGGGCGTGTTTTGGTCTTGACCTTGAAAGGTATTATGAATTATAGCTAAGTTAATGAAGTTATACCACGAATTTGTAATAGACCATCGCTTGTCCAGCTTTATCGATTGTTGGGGTCGGCTTCCAGTTTGACTGAATGTGGCTGAAAACCCGATTTTAACATGGAGTTTTTAAAACGTTGTTGATTTTTTAGCACTTGGAATTTCTCCTGTATAGTGGATGCGTTTATAAACATTTAACTTAACATCCACAAACAGCCAGACCCGGAACAACTACCTGTAGGTCATACAAGTATTGGTTCCGTGCGGGGATCGACACGACACGGCTTAGCAGCCAATCGCTTAGCCACCAACCAACCGTGCCGTCAAAGTTGCTGCCTATCTTCTCCATAGAAATATAATTGGTACAACTGGTTGCGTTTTCGGTCTTCTGACTACTCAAAACGACTATTAGGGAAAAAGCTAGTAAAAACGATTATCAGTTTTTTTATTTTTTTTAAGAAATTATCTACTAACAACACAAAAGTCTTAATAAACCTTTAAACAGAACCTTTTTGCATTCCTCATCCTCCAGATTACAAAATAATATTAAATTCATGTTAAAAAATATAAAACACCTGAAACACTAAACCGCGATAAGCTCCACAAAATGGCGATCATAAATAATTCGACAAAATGGCCGCCAGCATGGCGCGCGTTAATGGCGCGTAATTTGTCACTTGACGGATAAAAGGACACCGGATCATAGTCATAATTATTTTAGTTTGGAGAAAACTGATGAAAATGAGTACAGGAACAATGTGGGTGCCGAGAAACTATCATGAACCTTTCACCTCTGCCTTGCCCTTCGCGGATTCATCATCTGCCTAGCCTTTTCCCAACTATTTTGGGGTCGGCTTCCAGTCTGACCGGATGCAGCTGAATACCAGTATTTTACATGGAGCGACTGCCTATCTGACCTCCACAACCCAGTTAATACTGGATAATACAATACCCCTTGGTAAGACCGGTTGTCACACTTTTTAGGCCACTGACTACCTGTAACGACTGACAAAGATCTACAAATGACAGCCGGGACCAACGGCTTTACATGCTTTCCGAGGCGCGGAGGAAGCTCGGTATGTCATGGTTGGTCACCCATCCACAGACCTAGGCAAGCACGGCTTAACCTAAAGATCGAACCGAGCGGCTGTTATTATTTAGCCACGGGCTCCTCCTTGCCCTTTTGGGATTACAAGCATAATTTTATGTTCATAGATTGTTTTTTTTTTAAATCAGTTGGTCCATTCATTTTGACATATTTTTAAAATTGCTGATGAAAAATTTCCATGCATTTTACGTGTAGGTTATGTTTCGTAGGAACCAGATTTTTTTAAATTTGCCGACCATAAAGGAGGGTGGAGGGGTTCGGAATGATGTACTGAATTCATGGCATTCGTTTGTGCGTCGATGTCCGCTTCCACTCTGTCGAGGAATATAGGACGTGATTTAATTACAGGACATAGGTCCGGCATCAGACACACGTGCCAACTGTAATTTCACCTGGGTAAACCTATTAAAATTGGAAAACAACTTTGTGGTTTAGGAGTAATTAGGTAGACACAGTGTAGTGGGTACATAATTATGTACAAATCTTTATACAAGGAGTTTTATTATGAGAGGTAAATATGTTAACTAAAAAAAAACAATAATTTATTTCCTTCAACAATCATCATAATTATAGTTATGTTGGACACACATTTCGGGCTTGTTCAGATCATTTTTAAGATTTTTTGTTTCGCAAAAACATGTGGCTAGTAACGATACTAACTTAAACTAGGACTATCATAGTCTTCCCTTGTTACTTGGGGTCGGCGGAGGAACTCGTAGCTAAATAAAATCAGCCGCTTGGATCGATCTTCAGGTTAAGCCGTGCTTGCCTAGGTTGGTATGTGGATGGGTGGCAACCCATTAAATAACTAGTTTCTTCCGTGCCTCGGAAAGCAGGTTTAGCCGTTGGTCCCGGCTGTCATTTGTAGATATTTGACAGTCGTTACAGGTAGTCAGTGGCCCAAAGTCTGGCAACCAGTCTTACCAAGGGGTTTCATATTATCCAGTACTAACTGAGTTCTGGAGTTCAGATTAGCAGTCACTCCATGTAAAATACTGGTATTCAGCTGCATCTGGTTAGACTGGAAGCCGACCCTAACATAGTTGGGAAAAGGCTACGCAGATAATGTTATTTGGGGTCGGCGCATCGCGTTTTTTTCTTCCATTCTCTCTTGTCCAGCCGTCATGCTATCATTTACTCCTTCTCTTTCGTATGTAGCTAATTTAATTTTGCCTCGTACTCCATATTACCTACTGTTTGCTGTCCCCTTTTTCCAAAAAGTCACAACACATTTGAACCTCCTTCGAAGATTTCTCTTAACACAATCAGAACACCAATTGCTACCATGAGAAGCATTTTTCTGCGCCAATGATCACGTAAAGCATCTGTGAGTAATGGTTGCTACGTGACTACACGGATATATAACAATGCAACCAGTATGTGCCTATTTGCTATGGAGGTCGGGGAGTGGGCGCATAGTGCCGAAAATGTTATTAATAAAAATATTTTGGAGTGTAGCGTGACCTTGCTTGCATGATTACATTCTACTAATATTATCAAGGCGAAAGTTTGTGAGGTTTGATGTCTGTTACTCTTTCACGCAAAAACTACTGAACGGATTTTGATGAAATTTTGCACACATCTAGTTTATAACCTGGATTAACACATAGGATACTTTTTATTGCGTTAGTTACATCCCGTGGGACAATTATGATTGAAAATGCGGGCGAAGCCGCAGGCATAAGCTAGTTCATAGTATAGTTAAGTTTGCGACACGATAGCTCGATAATCGTATTTACTTATTTTCCATACAGATTTCTTCTTTTCATTTTAATAAAAAAATGATTAAAAAAAATCTTTTAGGATTTGAAATTCAGGATGACATTCTTCTCGACCGGATGATCCGAAAACGTCACGTTTGGCAATGAAAGACGAGAAGAGGTGATCCTAGTTCAAAATGTGATCGATGTTGCTAACTAATCAAAGAGAAACTTTTTACAAAAGTTTTTAAAGTCAAATCATTTATTTCCAAATACTATACTAATACTATACTAACATACTTGTGATGTTATAATTATTGTATACAACTGTATACAATTAAGTATTACCACATTTTACAATTATCAACAGTCAACTGCTATCATCAGTAAGTTATCGCAAGTTTTCACTCACAGTAAACTTAACTTCGAAAAGTGTTAAACTAAGTTTGTCGCTGAATGTGCAAAGTTGTCAGGATCTCGTAAATAACGTTAATTTTTTTTTTTTAATCTAGCAACCGCGACTGCTGAGCATGAGGTCCTGGGTTCGATTCCCGGGTCGCGCTATTGTTATTGAGTTCTTCCTAAGGAATTTCTCAGTAGCAGCCATGGAGGCTGGATTTGTGCCCAGTTGATGGCCATAGGTTCGCCTCCTATTACATGGTACTTAAACAAAATTGGCGAAATGTGGGTGTACTATAAGGTATACCTCTGCCTAATCCTTTGGGGATTATAGGCGTGGTATTATATTATGTACTAGCTGTTGCCCGCGACTTCGTTCGCGTGGAAATTTTGGTATGAATGTGTAAGACTGCTTCGAGTGGTCGCAAGCGTGACTACTAAGTATGAGGTCCTGGGATCGATTCCCGGGTCGGGAAAAGTGTTAAAAAAAAAGAATGTTTATTTCAATTAGATACATAAAGTTATGACACACATGATTTGGAGATCACCTTTTAAGCAAGGAGATGCTTGGGTTAGGGGGCGTCCATTAATTACGTGAGGCAATTTTGGCGATTTTTCAACACCCCCCCTTGGTGAGATGTCGTGAGATTTTGAAATCCGTTCTTAGCAGACTTTTACTGACTATTTATTACCTCCCTGCCTTGTAGCACAAAAAATGAAGGACTTTCATACAAACTTGCGAGAGCCCTTAGGCCTTAGACCCCCTTAATCCGGCCCTTTCGCAAAATCCGTTCTTAGCGGACGTCTACTAACTAAAAACTACCTCCCTGCCTAATTTCATCTTTTTACGTCAAGCGGTTTCGATTTTTCGTGATGAGTGAGTGACCTTTCGCTTTTATATATTTTTGCTTTTATTTATTTAATATTTTGCTCTGAAGTTAAAATGCTAGTGCAGCCACATCTAAACGTTAAAGACGTGCCGCGAGTGAAACAGTTATAATCTCAGTTATTAGTTATTTTCGTTATTTCTCTTCACTCCACAATTGTAAATAAAGCCTGCTTAGTATAGAAAAAATGCCTAATACAGCCCCCCCCCCCCCCAACTGTTCACCGAATGAAAAATATGTTGAATATACATAAAAAAAACTCAAGTCATCACCAATAGCGTAAAAAGTAGGGTTGAGGTAGATGGGCAAGAAATTCACTGTAACGTCGATGAGTACATTTGAGTTTGAGAGTTGCCGAGTCGAGAACGCCTGGAACAGCTACTGGTCCATGAAGTCGCTGATGAAGGGTGACCTACCTTTATCCCTGAAGCACAATCTCATCGACATGTGCATTCTGCCCATCCTAACCGGTCAGGGACCAAGTTTGAGCACCGTAATGCTCAAACTTGGTCCCTGACCGAGTCGCAAAAGTCCAAACTCAAGGTTGGCCAAAGGGCGATGGAACGTAGCGTATTGGTAAGCTCAGCGACAGAATTCGCAATACCACAATACGCTCAAAAACTGGAATCGCTGATGTGGGCGATAAGATTGCTAGTTTGGAGTGGGATTGGGCGGGCCACGTCTGTAGAATGCATCAGGACCGGTGGGCCAGAGTCGTCACGCAGTGGGTGCCAGAAGACGGGCGTCGTCGCCGAGGGACATCTAGAAAACGCTGGTGTGACGACTTAGAAGCGTTTGTGACAGATTGGACGATGAAAACCGCACGGAGAGAAGAATGGAAGGCAATGGGGGAGGTTTTTGCCCAGCAGTGGAACAATAAAGGCTAAAAAAAAGATTACATAAAAATTATAACGAATGGGTTGCCTAATCATTAAGTCAAGAATATTTAAAACTGCGACAGACGCTAGGCTTGACCGCTTTTACTTAGACAACGTTATACTTTCCAATCACATTTAAGCGTAAACTTGTCGACCTGTGTATCCTGCCTATCCTAACCTATGGTACCCAGACATGATCTTTGACGGAGGCTGAAAAGTCCAAACTCAAGGTTTGCCAAAGAGCGATGGATTTTAAACATCAAAATCACCGATTGAATACGCAACACCACAATGCGCTCCAAGACAGGCATCGCCGATGTTGGCGATAAGTGTAAGAGGTTCAAATGGGACTGAGCGGGTCACATTTCCAGAATGGGTCAGGACAGATGGGCCAGAATGGTCATACAGTGGGTACCTGAAGACTGTCATCGTCACCGAGGCAGACCCAACAAACGCTGGTGTGACGATTTGGACTCGTTCCTGACTGATTGGCCAGAGAAGGCAAAACACCGGGAGAGTTGGAAAGGAAATGGGGAAAGCCTTTGTCCAGCAGTGGGACAGAATAGGCTAATTAAAAAAACAAAACGTTATACCATCGTGTTTGTTATAAAATTACCTATCTGTTTTTTAATACATATTTTAATGAGAAAACAGATGAGTGTATATAGTAACCTAGTAGTACACCCACATTTTGTCAGTTATGTTTAACTCCCATGAAATATTTAGCGAGCCTATTGCCATTTTGTATAAAGAACAGGTTGTAAGGTTCTTCATCCCCCATAGAAAAGGGAGGATAGTCCGACCAGACGGGTGTAATGTCTGGTGGGCTATAACTGCCCAACAGTTGTTGTCGGGTACTTCTATATAGTCTTAAGTCGCGGATAACTTTATTTGGGCGATTTATTTGACCCAGGCAGTATTTAGACGTATTTCGATGTTTAGTTCATTACTTGCGTCATAGATGGCGCTGTAGTACTTTTTGTTATATGTTGCTGTAGTACTTTTTATAGTGCCGATACACCATCAACCGGGCACAAAACCAGACTTCGTAGTTGCTACTGAGAATTTGCTGTTGGAAAAACTCAATAACACATTGCCCGACCGGGAATCTAACCCAAGACCTCATGCTCGCTTCTGAACACTATACCAATCTATAAAAGAACAATAAAATTCCAAAATAAAATTCCAAACTGCGATTGATTATTGATATTTTGCAAATCGAGAAGGAAACAGACTTCTAGTAAAGCAAGAACTTTTTGTAGAAATCATCATCATCATTCTCCTGCCGTTATCCCAATTTTTTCGGGGTCGGCGCAGCATGTCATCTTCTTCCATACTTCTCTATTACTTTTTGGAGAAACGTTTGAAGAAAAATGGAGAAAAAAGGAAATGCAAACGATGTCAATACAAAAAAAAAATGGAAATCTAAGAGCATCAAAAAAATAATCAAACAAATTACAAAAAAGTGAAAGTAATAGTGGGGTTTGAACTTGCGACCAGTAGCATACAGAACGTTCAAGAACCCGCTAGGCTGTTTTTTCTGTTGACATAAGCTTTAAATAGCCATTCTGGTGCTTGTCATGACTGAAACGTCAAACAAATGAAGGATACTGACATAATGCATTATTGCTCACCCCCTTAAGCGAGTAGCGTGATAATATATAGCCTAACATGTGAAGAAGCCTGTAAGGAATATTTGTGCAAAATTTGAACAGGATCTATGCAGTAGTTTTTGAGCCAAGTCGGAACATAAAATTGGATTTTTACGATTTTATTATATGTATATATAGATACAAGGTGTAAACAGACCCTTCACGAAGTCGTCAACCAAGCATTCTGTACATCAAACTAAGTAACTTTACGCAAAAAATATTACTGCGAAACGACTTTTTTTTGGGGTGAAAAATCACGTTTTACGGTAGGACTCGACGTAACGCACTCAAAGCATTGTGCTGACACATTGTGATGGATGGATTGAATAGTAAGGGGGTCATGGAGGTGTTTGAAGAAAAAAATCTTACAAATCAAACATGTTTTTAAATTTGGAAAAAAATTAGAACTTTGAACCCCAATATCTCTGTAACTAGAAGGTTCCCAGGTATGGTCTAGAACAAAAAAAAATATCGCAATGACGAGGAAAACAAGACCCTTTCAACTTCGTTAAGGGCATTATTACACCCTTTATATTGCAGAAAACGATGCGACATTTTTTAGTTTTACACTAAACACTGTGACTACATAACACTCCAAGCCACACAGTTCATTTACTCCACGACGGCGACGCTAGATAAGCTTGAATATAATGTAAACCCAGCTCACACTAGCGTATGTTTGGCATTCAACTGAATAGTTGTCGCCAAATAAGTTGAGAGAACTGTCGGGACGCCAGAATATATTTAACTTATTTTTTGTTAAGTATTTTAATTTGTTGACAGAGTAAAGTTATGATTAATAGCTTATTTTTTTGTGTCTAGTTTAAATTAATTCTGTTTATGCTATTTCCTATTTATCTTATTTAAAAAATTGCCTTCCCTTTCTCTCATTGGGTACGCCTCAAAGAATATATTTTGCTAAGAGACGGTTTAGAGATGTTGTGTGAAACTTATTCTAGTGCAAAAAAAGAAAAGCTCTTTCAAGTTTTCGAACAATAATGTATTGAACACTTACATAATTATTATACAAGGTGGCAACGACAATACTACAATAAATGAAAATAATAATACTAAAAACTGTTAACGAAACAGAATACTATTTAAAAAATATTGATTTACTAACCTAAGATATAATTTGCACTAATTCGCATCTGGAAATAAAATTTAAGGAACTACTTTGGCAAAGGTTTTTAAAGTAGCTACTTGGCAACATGTTTTTGATGTTTATACCGATGCGGGGGTCATTATCGTGTCGGTGCTAGCCTTTAATAATATTTAATAAAAAATAATGTCTTGTGACTAAACTACTGAATAAATTTTATTGAATTTTTGTACACATACTGGGAACGTCGCCACCCTGTATAGTAACTGTTGCCCGCGACCTCCGTCCGCGTGAAATTATTACAAACATATACTTCCCTATTTGAATTGGATTTTGTTAACAATTTCAAGTGTTTTATTTTTATGCACGGAACCCAAATCCTTTTTCTAAAATAAAAGTAACTTAAGCAGTAGCTTAGGCCTAGTACCTAGTACCTAGCTTAGTACTCCTTGTAACATCAGCTGTCTGCCACTAAAGTGCTTTCAAAATCGGTCCAGTCGTTTCGGAGATTAGCCGGAACAAACTGACAGACAGACGGACTGACAGACAAAAATTTAAAAAAATACACGCGGACTTAGTTCGCGGGTAGTATAGTAGTTAATAAAAGCTAATCAGCACACTTAAAGACATTTCATTAAAACCATCACTTACTACCTACCTATGCATAACAAACGTTTTAAGTTAGTTAACCCCAAAGTGCCGTCGAGAAACAAGAGCAAAGAGAAGTGGGTAGGTAGCTAATTTACGGAGCTAGATACATTTAGTAAACTTCGAAGCGTGGGTGCAGAGTGTGTGGGTACAGGTTAATGATACAGCCACGGAGAATTTCTACTAGTATTACGTTGAATATGTTTAAGAGGGAACTGTGCCTGCGACGTATTTGAAAAATAGGTATTTGAAGAATCTATTGCCGTCGCGCTGCGTCAAGCCTGCCCCCGTAGAGTGCGATAGGGACAATTGTAGCTCAGACCGATTTTATCGCAAAAATTTTGATGAGATCGACGTTTCGTATTCCTCTTTTTACTGTTCGAAAACTGAGCCGATTCAATTATTTTTGACACAAAAAATTAAAAAAAGAGTATGTCTAGGTTCTTTTTAATTTTTTTTGTGTTAAAAACTTTTCGAATTTGTCTGGTAGTCCTCTAATCACGGCCGTAAAAATTGGCCATTTTTTGTCGTATTTGGAGGGTCATATGTTCTTCACTTGATATTTGTTGAAAAATAGGAAACGACAGGGACTACAGTAGACCTATATATTATGAAAAAAAAAGATTGTTCTAGGGGCATTATTCAGGAATAAAAAAAGGCGAATACATTTAGTATTTGAGTGGCCCCCGTTCCCTCTTAAATTAAAAATACTAAGAGTAATGTTAAGTAAAACCGCAGCTAGTGAAGTGTTGAAGTTATTCTTCATCCCACGTATGCCAATACGTTTGAGACTAGCTCATATAGGGGTGCAAAAGGGTGGAAGGTTTATTCTATAAAAACACTTTATGGAAAAAATAACAGGGTTAGACTTTCGTTCCATGAAAATTGTTCTAGGTTGGGAAAGGCTAGGCATCAATGATGATAATAGTGATAATGATAATGATATGATAAGACATAATGACTTTCATTCAGTAAAAACGTGAACTTGCAACTACAACAGTTTAAAAACACTTCCTGTGATTGTCAGATAAATGGTTTAATAATACGGTGGTTTTTAATCTTCAAGTACAGAAACCTAGAAGGCCAAATAGTGGATTTTAAAATAATATTTTTTTGCAAAAAAAAAATCATCGCAAAAAGTTTTTCTATTTTATCCTTTTTAGTTGAATAATTCCATACAACTTGCCATGTGTACATTTTAAATTGTAACTAGAATAAACGAAGAAGAAATAATACGTATTATAGAAGATAACAGTTCATAAACTACCCAAGCATCATCATCTGCCTAGCCTTATCCCAACTATGTTGGGGTCGGCTTACAGTCTAACCGGATGCAGCTGCAGTGCTTAACATGGAGCGACTGCCTATCTGATTTCCACAACCCAGTTAGTACTGGGTAATAGAATACCCCTTGGTAAGACTGGTTGTCAGTCTTTTTGGGCTACTGAATACCTAACGACTGTCAAAGATCTACAAATGACACCCGGGACCAACTGCTTAACGTGCTTTCCGAGGCACGGAGGAAACTCGGAATGTAATGGGTGGTCGGTCACCCATCCACAGATTAACCTAGGCAAGCACGGCTTTACCTAAAGAACGACCCGAGCGGCTGTTATTATTTAGATACGAGCTC
The DNA here is from genome assembly GCA_905220335.1 of Noctua pronuba. NCBI lineage: Eukaryota > Metazoa > Arthropoda > Insecta > Lepidoptera > Noctuidae > Noctua > Noctua pronuba. Next base: position 2,138,465 of record LR999913.1, read on the forward strand.
CTTCAATATATACGGGGTGTAAACAGACCCTTCACGAAGCCGTCAACCAAGCATTCTGTACATCAACTAAGTAACTTTACGCAAAAAATTTTGCTGGGAAACGACTTTTTTTTTGGGGTTAAAAATCACGTTTGACGGTAGGACTCAATATAACGCACTCAAAACATTGTGCTGATGGATGGATTGAATAGTGCGAGGGTCGTGCAGTTGTTTAAAGTAAAAATCATACATTAAAAACATGTATTTAAAAAAAAAACTTGTGAAAAAGTTGGAACTTTGACCCCCAATAGCTCCGTAACTAGAAGGTTCCCAGGTATGGTCTAGAACAAAAAAATGATCGCATTGACGGGGAGAGCAAATGCCTTTCGGCTTCGTTAAGGGTCTTTTTACACCCTTTATATACATAAACTACCCAAGCAAAGTTGACTTTCCTATCTACCAAATAAATGAAAAATCATAGGAAATATCGATGAAAATTCATTTAACAAAAACAGCCGAACATAGTACCTTGTCTTTTTTTAAGTCGATTAAAACACTTGCTTTAAAAAATTCACCAACAGCCCATGTAATTCAACGACACAAAATCAACTAACTTCTAAGCCCGCCCAAAAAACTTTCTAACCGAAACATGTACAGTACAGGGTGTGATAAAATCTTTAATTTCGTCAGCAAGCAGTCAGGACATAACTGTTGATTATGCTAAACAATGCCGTGAAAGCGTTCCGTATTTACATGCTTGTTATTGTGGTAGGGTTACACTTATAGCGGGGATTATATTGTATTTTTTTGGGTGGGTTTTTAAGGACTCCAGTCATAATTTGAGTTTGAAGTAACATAACATCACGCCTGTAATCCCCGAAGGGTTAGGCAGAGTTGTACCTAATAGAACCCACATTTCGCCGGATATGTTTAAGTCCCATCTGATAGAGGGCGAGCCTATTGCCATCGACCGGGCGCAAATCCAGAGGGGACTTATAGTTCACCAATATTTCGCCACTTAGGTACATTTAATTCCGGGCACAAATCCAGACTCCGTGGCTGCTACTTAGAAATTCCTGATGGAAAATCCCAATGACACTTTGCCCGACCCGGGAATCGAACCCCGGACCTCATGCTCAGCAGTCGTGCTTGCGACTTCTAGACCACCGAGGCAGTCAGTGTTTGAAGTTTATTCTATGTATTGCCTCTCAATGGTCTGCGGAAGACTTTTGGAACCTATCACCAGAACAAAGGGTGGAGATACGAATGAAGGTGTTCTGGACATGCTCAAAAGGAACCGCAGCCATATATAGTAACCTCCGTAGAATGTAATAGGGTAGGCGTGAGAGTCATGAGGGACAATTCTTGGCCGGGGTAGCGTGATAAACTGTGGAAATGGTCCAACACTCCTGTCAAAGGAACCACCGTGTGGTTTAAGTCAGTAAGAATCAGAAGAACTCTTCCACCTGCCCTATGTCAAAGATATCCATGAGGATCTCTATACATAAAGAAAAGATGGACTGCTTCATGCTTTGTATGTTTGTGATTCAGTAAAATAAAATAGAGAAGAAAGGGGAAACATCGTCAAAGGAAAATATAGAAAAAGAGAAAAGGTAATGGTAGCAAACTGCAACGAAACCAGTTCCTTTTTTATTTGGTTTTCTGTTTTCTTGTCCTGAAATTCACAATTTAATGCTGAAATGGTTTTATGAAGTTTTAGGAAAACTGTTTCAATTTCGAACTAAGATTTTGTTAAACAAAAAACTAGTCTTCTAATGACTGGTGCTGTGTTCAGGTTATCAGGCTACTTCGTTTGGGACAATTCTAAAACAACTGAAATAACAGTCCGAATTAATTTCAAGAAACTTGGAACGTTTTCTCCGATCACTCCATTTAAAATAAAAATTCAATCCATTTTCCATTTAAAAGTATTTAGTCAGACAAAGTATACTTAACTAGCGAAATGTGGGTGTACTATTACGGACACCTCTGCTTAACCTTTCGGGAATTACAAGCGTGATGTTATGTGTAAAGAGTATACTTATAAGAAGTATTCACTACTGTATTAATTACCTGGCAAACACAAACATATTAGACACTAATATAATTCCACTTTAAAACGATAAATAATCTTAACTCATATTTTCAACCAACTACAGAATGGTAGTATTGTCAGAATGGTATTAAGTGATGAGAAAATCTGTTTCGGATTTTTGGGTAGTTGCGAGTGTTGGGTTCGAGTTTTAGGTCAGGCAAAATTATATTAGGGTTTTCCATCGGGCATTTCTCAGAAGTGAGTCTGGTTGATGTCAAAAGGCTTGCCCCTTGTTACATAGGAGTTAAACGTAACTGGAAAATAAAAGAAAAAATAACTGAACTCTACAGAGCGCTTTTCGCTTTTTACCGATCGTAGGGTCACCGGCCGAATTCAAGTATATATAGGGTGACTGGTAATTAGTGACCAAAACTTAAACACGTGATTGTAGCATGATAACAAACAACTTTCCCAAACACACATTTTTACAGCCGTGAAATTCGCATGCGCGCGCCTTTGCTGTGACCTATCAGCTGTTAGCCGTTTAAAAAATGTTGTTTTGGGAAAGTTGTTTGTTCTCATGATTAAAATCACATGTTTAAGTATCGGTCACTAATTACCAGTCACCCTAAATATTTTTTATATATAAAGGATATTGACTCGCTCCGACTCACACTCCACACACACAACAACATCGGAGTCAGAACAGCGATGTTTATCTTTGATATGTAACATACCAATTAACCACATGTTTGGACGTGTTTATTTTGAGCTTAATAACAAAAGAAAAGCCTTTCTGTACTGCTGTTATGTTAAAAAGGAGTCAGGAACCAATGTTTACGTTCCGGGAATCACACCCTTCTTTTACTCTTCTTCAACTCGTATCCACATAATGCTGAGTGTAGTTCTCCTTTTGCATCTCGGGAGTCACGTGAAGTTATGGAAAGTGTTATTGGGTTTTTCTATCAGGAATTTCTCAGTAGCAACAACAGAGTTTGGATTTGTGCCCGGTTGATGGCAATAGGCTCGCCCACTATTACATGGGACTTAAACATAAGTGGCGAAACGTGGTAGTACTATAATTGGGTACACCTCTGCCAAATCCTTAGGGGTGATGTTACCATAATAACAGACCATTAACCAAAGCTACGACAAAGTTACTTCGTAACTTTGCTACGCCGTAGCACTATTTGCTACGCTGTAGCACAAAGCTCGTAGCACATGTACGCCGTAGCGTACATGTGCTACGAGCTTTTCGTGAAGATATTTTTTTATGTTTGTTGGCTCCCCATATCCTTCCTCTTTCCGGTTTATTTATTTTATAAAATAATTATATACAACAATAATTTCCGAGCAATTCAACGCAATTAATAACGAAAACATATTTTATAAGCCTTTATAAGGGTCCTTTACAAATTGGGTACCAGCTTTCATAAATACTTTACAAAATATTATTTCTGTTTTAAAATAAATGTTAAAATTACAAAAGAGGTAATGTGGGAGGTCATTAAACATAAGCACATTCATAAATTAATTCTGGTTTTACTAATTAAACAATATCAAGCATGACTTAACTTATAAACATTGAAAATATAACTTATTTTGCATTGTGGAAAACCTTTAATTGAGAAACTATAATTTTAATGCCTCTATAAGCTACAAGCTTGGCTTCGCTCGTGTTATAGTCGAAAATTAAGTCACGGGAACATTTAAAAATAACCTATGACACTCGAAGATAACGCAGCTTCCCATTAATAAAAGATTATTTAAAATCGGATCAGTAGTTCCGAAAATTACCCCTTACATCCGGACTTGGTAACTTGGTAAATAGATTTTTATGGATGTAATTATATTTCAAGATTTTTCATTTTACCTTATACATCTTATCTTAACATTAACGTGAAAGTTAGTTTGTATGTGAAGCCTTCAAGCTGTAACGGCTGCATGGATCTCCTCTAATAATATAAAAGGTGTAACAAGACCCTTAACGAAGCAGAAAGGCACTTATTCTCCGCGTCATTGCGATCATTTTTTTGTTCTAGACCGTACCTAGGAACCTTTTAGCTACGGAGATATTGGGGTCAAAGTTCCAACATTTTCAATTAAAAAAAAAAATACATGTTTTTAATTACTATTTTATTTTTACTTTAAACACCTCCAAGACCCCCGTACTGTTCAATGTAACCATTAGAACAATGTTTTGAGTGCGTTACATTGAGTCCAATCGTGAAAAGTGATTTTTCATTTTAAAAAAAAAAGTCCTTTCCCGGCAATAATTTTTGCGTAAAGTTACTTAGTTTGATGTACATAATGCTTGGTTGACGGCTTTGTGAAGAATCCTTTTACACCCTGTCTTTGTGTATTTCACTGAAAATTTAACTAAAAAAATGGAAAAGACCATGTGTTATGCGAGCAAAACCGCAGACCAGCCATTCTCAATGATAACAAAAATAACCAAATTCAATTACGTTGAACTTTATATTTCCTCCTTTACAATAAATTATCATAATGTGTATAAAAGCCGGTAAGCCAGAGGCCATGCCGTATGAATGTGGTTAGTCCCTAACATACACATGTTATTATAAAGCTTTGAGGTTTCCCGCCACTTTGAATGGGTACTTATGTCTGAGTTTACATTTCTCCGGAAATGAGATTATTTATGTTTTTAAGGTTTTATGTATTTTATGTAATTAAAGAATTATATTTTCCATGCTAGTACTCGTAAACCGTAAACTCGTAAACCGTATGTAATTTATTTATTAAAAAATGTATGCACATAATGTACAAAGGCGGACTTAATGACTTTGGCATTTTCTACCAGTCTACCTTAGGGTGATGCAGAGACAAAACAATAGGTGCAATAGTACAGTAAATATCCAAGAATAAAATATACTTAATAATAAATAGGTACATCTGAAGGGTGTAACAAGACCCTTAACGAAGCCGAAAGTTACTTGTTCTCCCCGTTATTGCAATCATTTTTTTGTTCTAGACTATACCTAGGAACCTTCTAGTTACGGAGATATTGGGGGTTAAAGTTCCAACTTTTTCACAAGTTTTTTTTAAATACATGTTTTTAAAACAACTGTGTGAAGGATGATATGGCTAGAAAGAAGGTAACTGCTGAGATGACGAGTAATAGAGAAGTATGGAAGAAGAAGACATGCTGAGCCGATTCCAAATAAATTGGGATAAGGGCAGGAGAATGATGATGAACGTTCAACATAACCGGCAAATGGGAATTGCAGTTTTTACAATAACAAAAACCATTTGCACAGCAAACCAATATTCAAACAAATCGCCACAAAAAACATTTCAGCTCACATTTGAATAATTTCCATTCAAAATGAACAGAAACAATATATGTTGTTATTTTACAGCACAAGCGCTCAATCAATCAACTGGGTACATCACAGGGTGCGTTTTATTACTGCTTAATTTATTTAATTGTGATCCATTTAAGCTGTACTTTAATTTAATTACGTTTATTCACATTTGTTAGAGTTTTTTAGGCTCGTGGCTAAATAATAACAGCCGCTCGGGTCGATCTTTAGGTTAAGTCATGCTTGCCTAGGTTGGTCTGTGGATGGGTGATCACACATTACATACCGAGTTTCCTCCGTACCTCGGAAAGTACGTTAGGCCGTTGATCCCGGGTGTCATTTGTAGACCTTTGACAGTCGTTATTTAGTCAGTGGTCCAAAATGTCTGACAACCAGTCTTACCAAGGGGTATCGTATTACCCAGTACTAATTGGGTTGTGGAGCTCAAATAGGCAGTTACTCCTTGTAAAATACTGGTATTTAGCTGCGTCCGGTTAGACTGGAAGCCCCCACCCCGATCCCAACATGGTTGGGAAAAGGCTAGGCAGATGATGAAGAGTTTTTTTAGGTAGTGCTTGTGGTTTAGTAATAACAACCACGCGGGTTGGTTGAAGGTTAAGCCACGGTTGGTGAGATTGGTTAGTGGATGGGCGACTCCACAATCCATCCATCTTTTATAGATATCTGATATTTCATGTAACTAGGTACGCTAACTGTGACCTTTTGTCATATTTTGATAGTCATCCATCATCCGTCTGCCGATCCATCTACCGTCTGCAAAAGTCTAATAATGATAAATAATAATAAATCATTTTTTTGCAAAAAACATGGTATACAATGGTGTTAAATAAAATTAAAATAGTTCAAACATGTTTAGCTAAGATAGAACATAGCAAGCAAAATTTTAGGGTTTAGCAAAATCTTACAAGGCATCAATATTTTTTATCCATGAATTCTTTTAGACTATAGAAATTACATTAATTTATCCACTTGTGCAATTTAATCTTTAATAATCTTGAATTTAATATTTTGAATTGGCTTGGTATCTTGTTGTAAATAAGCTAATTATACTTTGACCCTTTAATGTGTTAAAGTGTGATATAAAACACTAAACCTCTAATGAGCTGTCATAACACCAACATTATATTCAATAACTAATTCACACCAAGCTCGAGAGTAAAAAAAACAAAAACAAAATTTCTCGAAACTGCATTTTTCGTGATGCGACAGCTTTTTCGAGAATAAGCGAAACGAAAATTTATGTCATAATCAATCTAACATTTGACTGACTCTAACATTTTGGGTAGCAAACAAAATACCTATTAAAGACTCACTTAACTCTTTATTGGTGGAACACTCCATTCAGCGATATATTGTTTTTGACAATCACACTTTCCCGAACCCACAATATGGATTCCGAGAACCAACCTGAACATTGTAGCTGAAAGTTTCGTAATTAGGGTAGGCTCACCTCCTTGAGGGATACAGTCAAAGAGGTAACTAAATCGCCACCCTGTATAGTTGAAAATCACTCGAACGTTTTTTCAAGATTGTGCAATAAGTATTGCCATCTAATTAAAAAGATTCTAGGCCACCAGTCCATGGACCCCAGCCACCAGACTTCTTTACAATTTAAATTCAGAACATAAGTCTCTGAGGTACTTACGTTAATGAGTTTGTACCGGAGGCACTTTTCTTACCTGAAAGCAAAGGAATAATAGCTGTTAGACATTTTTCTTGTTGCAAGAAAATCTTCTTTTTAACCGACTTTATTCAAAAAGGAGGAGGTTCTCAATTCGGATGTGTATATATATATATATATATATTTTTAATGTATGTTCGGGCATAACTCCGTCATATATAGACGGATTTGCAAAATTCTTTTTTTGTTCGAAAGGAGTTTATTCCAAAACGGTCCCATTTAAATTTCATATAGATCTGATGATGAGTTTCGGAGACAGACACCGGAACTCTTTAAAAAATTACAGCAAATCAACCGCGATTTCTTTTTTTGATTTTTTTATTACAACTAAAAATGGAAAAATAAAAAGCTTTTTTGCAAAAAATAAAACCGACTTCAAAAACACAAAAAAATGAAAAATAACTTTAGCTTCAGAAGTCGGTGACAAAAAACTAAATCAAACAAACAAAAGTCACCGACTTTATTTTTTGCAAAAAAGCTTTTTATTTTTAGAAAATATTCTTTTTAGTGGTAGAGGAGTACAACAACACTGAATAAACTATGACATAACAGAAAATGTTATGAAATAAAATGTATATTTTAGTTTTGAAGTAACAATCTCGGGGTATTCCTCAAAGCGCAACTATTTTTAAGCGCAACCAAAGAAGCGCAACTAAATCATTCCTCGAAGCGCAAAAATAGAGATGGGTATGATGGATTCATTAACGATATTTTTCATCATGGTTGCGCTTTGAGGAATAAACATATAATATTTTTAATTTGAATTTGTGAGTGCAACTAATGGTTGCGCTTCGAGGAATAATTTAGTTGCGCTTAGTTGGTTGCGCTTAAAAATAGTTGCGCTTTGAGGGATACCGCATGATCTTAGACAGACTTCCAGACAAACTAAGGTTTCAAACACGTAACACTCGCTTTTTGAGCACTTGGTGGATGGTAGTATGTCTCACCTGCTCAGGTGTAGATTCATTGATCACTCTGCCCTGGAGCGTAAATGTGGTGCTGTTCTACAAACAATAGAGCACTTAATATCGTGTCCTGCGTGCCCTGTTGTTTGTTCACTACAGGAACTGATGGACGCTACTGAAGGCGCCAAACTAGTCGCTCAGTTCTGGGCCGACACAATTTAGATTGCATCGACACGCTAAAAAGAAGAAGTCACCGTTTTTTGGGCCGAGGGTTCAAATGTTACCCAATTTAAATATAATAGGCTAAGCAGTACTACAACCTAATATTAAACCAAAAAGCTACACTAAATATTATTATTTAACCAGGCTAACAATCTGGCATAAGTATTTGTTTTAACATAAAAAAAAACTTATTAAATGATAACAAAGTTTGCCGTCATATTCAGGCGGAAATTTTAGGAGTTAAACCACCAAACAAAAAGAATTCAGAAGGCTCAGTCTGTCAAGTGAAAATATATTCGAAAACCATGTAAAACACTATGCCGAAAGCTGCCGCGAAAGCAAACCGCAGCAGCAAAGATTTCGTCATTACAGACATCAGTGGTTTCTATTAAAATTCATGAAAACGCTTCCGTGATAATTATGACATTGCCATCTGCAGAACCTTTTTTTTAGGGTGGTAAATTGTCAAATAACCCTCTCCCGCTCTGGGCCGAGCGGAAGGGAATGTCAGATTTAAACCGACTAAAACCCATCGATGTTCCTTCTTTGCCCTTTGTGTTCCAGTGCCGTGGTATCTCTTTCGAACCGTCCCGCAGCTGCGGCAGGCATAGGCCCTTGCGGACCCCTTCCTGCTTGCTGACATCTCTTTGAGGCGCGAGTCGAAAACGAACGCGCCGTCGACACGGCCTGTCGTCATAAGACGGCCGGACGGCGAGCTAGCCCATTACTCAACGTCCACAGGCCCGCGACCTGCAGCACCTTACAGCACCATGCTGAGATAGGGGCTTTTTGGAATCGTGCAGGACTAAAATCGTATTTTTTTTATGTTTCACGTTTTTATATAATTTTGTTTTATTATTAATTTAACCATTTTTGTCCTGAGCGGGACTAAAAAATACTTTTTATTTCTTTCTTTCTGTGGCCATTTTTATACAGTTGCTTTAAGTCAAACACAATGTTTTTTTTTAAATATAGTGCTACATTACATTGGCCGATGGAGCCAGCCTTTGACCGAGTGGTGGCCAAGGTTAGGTCAAAGAAACTAGAGCCGTCCTAAAGCTCGTCGGGTCAACGATATCATCAAAATCGCGGAAAACACCTGGATACCCCGACGCACACACACCGACGAACCGGGAAGTGTGGCAGAAGAAAGGAGAGGCCTATACCCAGCAGTGGGTGATTCCGGGCTAAACTGATGATGATGATGCATTACATTGAAGGAATTATAATTTATAACCGTAACTAGAGTTACTCTACTGACTCTAGAACTGGTCAGTTCACTAAACAAATGAACAAATCAGAAACTGGTTGTGAGCCTTCTGTCCTTTCATTTTCGCAGTAAACTGTCGAGCAAGATAAGCTGGTATTTGGTAATTATAACAACAGGGCCGGATTTGGGAGGCGTGGGCTTTTAACTTCGCCGCCGGTATTATAGCAGGTTTTTATTTCAAATCCCACTTGAGTGCGGGAATGACAGGAAAACATCGTAAACGGACGGTCTGTTTATTCTGTTTTTCTTCGGAATTGGATTTTTTAAATGGTTTTGTGTGGTGTTTAAAATGAGGTCAGATTTTGTTATGACTTTAGAGTTAATGTTAAACTCAGTGTAACTATTTTTTCATGAGTGGTACCGACTGCAAAACTAAACTTTGTCAACATTTTTGAATGACTTTAACGAAGGGGAAGTTTTGCCTAGATATGCACAAACTCCCACTTTATTTTTAAATTCTTCATTTAATCTTTTACTCTGGGCGCTCTTAATGTCTACGTCTTTCTACATCGTTCTCACATATATATATAGTCTCTACATGAATGATGTAACCAAGATTTAGTAACAATATTTTGATTGAAAAGAGTTTCCATGGAGTTTCTTGCCCATTCTTCTCCATAGAGATCTACGCTTTGGAATAGGCAACTACAGTACTTTCACAAGTTCTTATGCCTTGTGTCTTTGACTGTAGCTTCGCTTTCTTTATTTTTCTGACATTCAAAAGTGCCTGTAATGGTCTAATTAAAATAAATGCTTTGAGTTTGAGTATTATACAATACACACATGAATCCGAAAAATCAGAAGAGGTGTCTAGGGTTCGAACTCGTGACCTATAACTTGGCAGTCCGACGGTCATACCACTAGATTATCACCACTTTTGATTGATTTTAGTATTTTATTTAATAAGCGAAAATGAGAAAAAATCATCTGTTGCTGAGAAACGATACGGTCAACAAGTCTTTTATAGAAATACTTACCTAACCTAACCTATTAACTAGTAGCTTAACGACCCCAAGATTATTTGGTTCTAACCGCGTTAAGTACTTATGTGTCCCTAGTTTCGTGGACCGGCGGTTAACCTTTCAGACCATAATCCTTAATTAAGATATAGTATTATGACAGCCACAAACCGCTATATATTGGGCTTTGAGAACAATTGCCAATTGGTTAATTGATTTCATCATCATGTGCCTAGCCTTTTCCCACTATATTGGGTCGACTTCCAGTCTAACCGGATGCAGCTGAATACCAGTATTTTACATGGAACGACTGCCTATCTGACCTCCACAACCCAGTTAGTACTGGGTGATACGATATTCCTTGGTAAGACAAGTTGTCAGACTTTTGAGCTTCTGTCAGCCCGTAACCACTGTCTGTGCTTTCCCATGATGGTTACCTATCCACGGACCGACCTTGGCAAGCACTGCTTAACCTAGAAGATCGATCCGAGCGGCAGTTATTATTTAGGCAAAAGCTTCTGGGTTGACATTTATAGTTGTAAATCCAATAGCGGTCTTATATTTAGGATTAGAAATACATTTATAACGGATATTGGCTTCCATGATATCACTAGCATCTACGGATGTGCCAAAAGGCGTGTCAATTGTTTTTTATGAAAACCAGATCGAAGTTATTTTTTGAAAAAATAAAATACATTTTTCCCATATATTTTGGGGTCAGCATAACCACAAAAGGCACACATAGAAAGAAAGAAAGAAGAAAGAAAACATATTTATTTAGCACATGCCACAGATGCACACAACAAACAAATAAAAATAACGTAAAAAAAAAAAAACTTAAAACTACACAATATAAAACATAAATTAAACAGAAAAAAAAAGATACAATATTGTGTGCCTCACGGCTGCGCCAAATAGGCCCAGTTCAGCAAACTGCCGAGCAGCTAGTGCCCGACGCTGGTTTTGAACTGGACCCGAGATGGTGATGTGACGGACATAAAACAGTTTTGTTTCTAATTAGGTATGTGTAGGTATGTATGAATAGGTACTTAAATAGAAAAAACTTGTGTATAGTGTTAACAAATAAAAATACGTAGGTACTTATTAATATAAAAAAAAAAATGAGAAAGGTGCAAGACAAAACAAAAAACCCAAGGTGCATAAATAAATGAATGAACGGACGCATAGAAACATAAACCTGTTTCGCACGTTCCCAACTTGTAAACGCTTTATATCACGAATCCGTGCACTTCGTCGTTCAATACGCTGCAAGCAACCGAGCGCGCTGTACTAATAATATAATTTGTAAGAAGTGAACGGAAAAACTTGCAGATACGATGGCAATTGTGCGGGTAAATAAGGCAAAATATTACATTTCTGACGGAAAATGGAGCCAAATTATTCAAAAGCAGACATATGAAGAGCATAAAATACAAAAAAGGTAAATCAGTTCAAAGTTGATAAAAAAGTGCTTTATAAAATGAAGAATGAAAATACACCGTTGTAATTATTACTATTATTATTTTTTTTACAGATGTCAAGTCTCAAGACAGAGGTACCGATATCCCTCCAGATATGAGTGCAAAGGATGGGATGGATAGTGAAGGGAGCCATCCCGACGCCGTTTGTTCCAGTCGCAAGCAAGTGGGCCAGGCACATTAAGGTAAGGACGTGCGCATGCGTTGCTCCAATGCATACCTGTGTAGGTTAAAAAATAAAATAGGCGGTTATTTTAGTGTGCTATTTTATAAACCGCAGGTCTCACAAACTGCGATGTGTCGCTGCGGCGCCTCGGATATCACGACAGCACCCTCCAGCTGAGGACACAGGTGGCACAATCCTAAGCAAGCCGATCGTGAGCATGAGCAGAATAATTGTATACACAAATTGTAGTCACATGGCTTTGCCCCGCAGCGCGGACTGCGTGAAAACTTTTAATTTTCCTGGATAAAACACCCCATGTTCTTTTTGTATGTAGCGAGCCGTGTCTCTGTTAAAAAATCAGAAAAAGAGGCGGTGGGGTATTTACAAATAATAAATCAAAAGAATTCTAAATCTCGGCAAATTTTGTTCTTAAAATTTGCTGAAACCACGTTTAATTAGTAGCAGAGCTAGCTCATAATGGCTCGTCCGGGAAAATACTACCGACCACTGAATCTGCTATGTTCCATCCAAGTAACAAATAAATAGTTTTAGGGGCGACATCTTCAAAATGAACAAGCCCCTTAAATAAAGAGAAAAAAAAAAAAAATAGTTTTTCTTTTTTATAACATGGTATAACATCGTTACTGTTACTATAAGCTTGTCATCCGACTGCTGGGCAAAGGCTCTCTCCCCATGACTTCCAAATTCTTCATGTACGTCAGGCTGGCCCGGCCCCATGGAATTTAATAATGAGATTGTTATCAATCCAATGTACCCGGGTATACTAATATATGTAACACCTTCATTTTCAATGTAACTCTTTTTAAAAGAAATTACGTGCACTTCTTAGTGGCCGGGCCAGCCTGACGTTTTCAGCCCGGCCACCTTGTTTCCCACTAATCTACAAAAAATACTGGCAATATTGTGCTACAGATGAAATGTACCCTATAATTTATGCATATGTAACACAAAATCGAATCCTAAAATGCAATAGCATACGAAATATTAGCGGTTGCAGGTGGCCGGGCTGAAATTATTTCGTTACTATAAAACAGTAAAACTGCAACACCTACCAAAAAATAATACCAGTACATAATGAGATATAGAGATATAGAATACATGTAACGCTTTCATTTTAAATTATAATACATATTTAGAAAGAATAATCACTTGAAATTATATTTCAGCCCGGCCACCTAAAAGCGGTAATATTCCCTAAAATCTTATGCTAATTTGTACAGTAAAACCTGATACAGCTATGAAATGAAAGTTACATTCGTTTTGTTTTAGTCGTATACCTTTAAGCCTTCTGTTTGACTAGATTATCAAAATCTGAGAAACTTTCCGAAGAGTGACTATCATTTATTAACTAATTTCAGGACATTTGGTTTGTTGAGTGAAACAAAATTGGTAATTGTCATATTTTTTTAATAATCATTTTTGAAATTAGTTAGACAACATTTGTACTTATATTAATTAGGTACTATAACAATTGTTAATTATAAATAATGTAAAAAAAGGTTACACATTGATAATAACACAGTTATCAAAAAATTATAGTAATATCAATATTACCTTAACATCGAACATTCATTCATTCAGAATATTAGAAGATAATTTTTGGTTAAATACTTATTATACCTTGGTAAAAAATCACAGATTTTCATAATGATTTTTACATCAACTTTGAATTTAAAGTTTTGAAAACTTTCAATTAAAATTATGCTAATATAATTATTACAACAATTCTTAAATAAAGAGAGAACCATAGTTCTTTCAGTGGCAGCTAATGGAAATATAGCTATGTAGTATATATAATTTAACATAATATTAAAATCACAGCTAAAAATCACAATGTTAACTTGTATAATTAAACGTATGCTAATATAATAATCATTGCTAGCCTATATCTGGCATTTGTACTATAAGTATTTTGACTAATTCAAATTTAAATATATTGCTTATTAGAATCGATAAAAACGTACTAATCACTTGATTATGTTATTTAATCAAGCTAAAATGTACGTCAAGGAATGTAAAAATATTAAATCCAAATTACTTTTTTTAACACTAGACTGTAAATCGTCATAACACATCCACAGATCTTGATTAAATAAATGGCATTTATAATGTCCTAGATTTTCCTCCAATACTACATATTCAATAGCACCTACAATCACATAAATATTAGTTCTAACTTTGATAGATAAAGGTATATCGTTCAATATTATTTGATCTGTTCCATTTAAATCAAAAGATATAATATTCTTTACATTATAGCTGGACAAAACAGTGCCCGGGCAATCGTGTTCACAATCCTTCGAAATAACGTCTATACAAATTGAGTCTTCTAGGGCTGATATTCCAAATGTTTTAATTACGTTCATATTAATGGGTAAAAATGGTACTGTTCTTTGAAGTTGAAATGCACATTTTTCTTCGGTACATGTTTTTGTAAATAGAGCGCTATAAAATAATTCTAAAATCATTTGTTCAAACAAATTTGCGACATTGCATTCACAATTTATATCTATTACGGTTATTTCCTCAAGATTCTATTTTCAGTGATATGCCAAGTTTTGTAGAAAATTGGAAAGGACAAGCTGAAGAGCCAGTTACCGTACCGATTTATAAAATGTTAAAATTTATAAAAAATGGAAATATTGTAACTGGTTCCACTTTAACAAATACATGTGGTTTTGATGCTGTTACATATTTAATAGCTTATGGTTATATTGCATTTAATAACTTTAAATTAGAAATAGATCAGACTGAAAATAATAATAATATGTTATGTAATTATATACAATTTATAGGTAACAAAAACATATCTGAAGCCGCAGTATACGAACTAAGAAATACCATATGTAAAAAGTACTACAAACTATCCTCGAAAAATACAATAGATATAAATTGTGAATGCAATGTCGCAAATTTGTTTGAACAAATGATTTTAGAATTATTTTATAGCGCTCTATTTACAAAAACATGTACCGAAGAAAAATGTGCATTTCAACTTCAAAGAACAGTACCATTTTTACCCATTAATATGAACGTAATTAAAACATTTGGAATATCAGCCCTAGAAGACTCAATTTGTATAGACGTTATTTCGAAGGATTGTGAACACGATTGCCCGGGCACTGTTTTGTCCAGCTATAATGTAAAGAATATTATATCTTTTGATTTAAATGGAACAGATCAAATAATATTGAACGATATACCTTTATCTATCAAAGTTAGAACTAATATTTATGTGATTGTAGGTGCTATTGAATATGTAGTATTGGAGGAAAATCTAGGACATTATAAATGCCATTTATTTAATCAAGATCTGTGGATGTGTTATGACGATTTACAGTCTAGTGTTAAAAAAAGTAATTTGGATTTAATATTTTTACATTCCTTGACGTACATTTTAGCTTGATTAAATAACATAATCAAGTGATTAGTACGTTTTTATCGATTCTAATAAGCAATATATTTAAATTTGAATTAGTCAAAATACTTATAGTACAAATGCCAGATATAGGCTAGCAATGATTATTATATTAGCATACGTTTAATTATACAAGTTAACATTGTGATTTTTAGCTGTGATTTTAATATTATGTTAAATTATATATACTACATAGCTATATTTCCATTAGCTGCCACTGAAAGAACTATGGTTCTCTCTTTATTTAAGAATTGTTGTAATAATTATATTAGCATAATTTTAATTGAAAGTTTTCAAAACTTTAAATTCAAAGTTGATGTAAAAATCATTATGAAAATCTGTGATTTTTTACCAAGGTATAATAAGTATTTAACCAAAAATTATCTTCTAATATTCTGAATGAATGAATGTTCGATGTTAAGGTAATATTGATATTACTATAATTTTTTGATAACTGTGTTATTATCAATGTGTAACCTTTTTTTACATTATTTATAATTAACAATTGTTATAGTACCTAATTAATATAAGTACAAATGTTGTCTAACTAATTTCAAAAATGATTATTAAAAAAATATGACAATTACCAATTTTGTTTCACTCAACAAACCAAATGTCCTGAAATTAGTTAATAAATGATAGTCACTCTTCGGAAAGTTTCTCAGATTTTGATAATCTAGTCAAACAGAAGGCTTAAAGGTATACGACTAAAACAAAACGAATGTAACTTTCATTTCATAGCTGTATCAGGTTTTACTGTACAAATTAGCATAAAATTTTAGGGAATATTACCGCTTTTAGGTGGCCGGGCTGAAATATAATTTCAAGTGATTATTCTTTCTAAATATGTATTATAATTTAAAATGAAAGCGTTACATGTATTCTATATCTCTATATCTCATTATGTACTGGTATTATTTTTTGGTAGGTGTTGCAGTTTTACTGTTTTATAGTAACGAAATAATTTCAGCCCGGCCACCTGCAACCGCTAATATTTCGTATGCTATTGCATTTTAGGATTCGATTTTGTGTTACATATGCATAAATTATAGGGTACATTTCATCTGTAGCACAATATTGCCAGTATTTTTTGTAGATTAGTGGGAAACAAGGTGGCCGGGCTGAAAACGTCAGGCTGGCCCGGCCACTAAGAAGTGCACGTAATTTCTTTTAAAAAGAGTTACATTGAAAATGAAGGTGTTACATATATTAGTATACCCGGGTACATTGGATTGATAACAATCTCATTATTAAATTCCATGGGGCCGGGCCAGCCTGACGTACATAATTCTTCGATCCAGGGCCAATGTGGACCACTGGTCGTTGGTTTTGTCCAGCTTGTCCCGTCATCTCCTGCGAGGTCTACCGCGTCGCCTTCTGGCTGTGTCGGGGCTCCACAACGTGGTTATTTTTGCTCATAGCTCGTTGGGCATACGGCAGACGTGGCCAGTCCAGTTCTACTTTAGCTTACCGGCTTTTTAAGCAACGGCAGTAATTTGTGTTACATCGTATAAAAAAGAAAAACTATTAATTTTTTTAATGCCTAATACATCTCTGTATACACCAAGCCAACATGTGACAGCTTTCCCATTTGAAACGTAAAATCTTTTTGTTCCTACCCGCGTACACACGACTTAAAATTTGTAAACTACCCTCGAAATCGGGACGCCGGCTAAAATGTCAGTTTTGTGTGTAATTCATAATTAGTTTCTACGAAAATGTGGGTAGTAACACGTGTTTGTGTTGTCCAGTTTTGAATTTAGAAGCAGAAGTTGAGGTTTCACGTTGCGACGGACTGTTTGTATTATTTTATGAAATTGGTCGACTGCTTTTTATAGTTTTTTGTTAATTGTGATTTAGGACATCAAAAATACGACTATTTTGGTGTTTTACTGTGGAATAGTGTGTCCACATTTATACTCCATACTAATATTATAAATGCGAAAGTAAGTTTGTTTTTTTGTTTATTACCTTTTCACGCCTAAACTACCGATCATCCTGAAAATTTGCATATACGTTATCAAGTGTACAGAAACGGCTATAGGTTCCCTTTCATCTCGAAAAAAATACTGTTCCTGAGGAAAATAACAATAAAGTTCTTATGATAATAGATGGCGCTACCTTATTACAAGCAGAGTACAACCCGAATTGATTGTCAAATTCCAAATTAGCGCGAGCGAAGCCGCGGGCAAAAGCTAGTAAGCAATATTTACCACTATCATTTAGTGACAAAGATCATTTTCTTAGGATGTTACGGTACATACAACGTGTCAGGTCACGCGTAATGCTCGCACCCGATTTGCGTGTATGACCAGATGTATGAACGTGGATGAGGCAAGTGGATTATTGATGTGTGTGTGTTTAAAGCATCTTCACATTATGGAGTAGAAACAAGTGATCGTCAACACACAGGTTTTTGTCAATTCCATAAACTTGCAACTATAAGTTATTCATGATTGTTTCAGTTTATTAAAAGTTTACGGTGTTCAGTTTATTAAAAGTGAATTATACAGAAACGGCGTAAGATGAAGGCGTGGCGCAGGAGCAGCGCAGGCATGGAAATAATAAGAAAACGGCGTGCCTACCCCGTGCCGCTTGAGTGTAATTCACGACACGTCGTCTACGTACATTTTGTATGAAAACGTTTTGAAGCGGCATCATGCCGCGCTACGCCCGCGTCGCGCCTTCACCTTACGCCGATTCTGTATAAATCGCGTCTTAGACTAACTTAATAAAGTGTCTCCTAAAAAAGACTAATTAGTACTTGTTAGGCTTACTTAATACTTAAAAAACCGCTGGGAATAAACTTAATGAACCATTTGCAGAGTCACTAAACAAGATAGATGAACTACCTAAACTAGGTAACAAAGAAATTTTTACCCAAAAAAATATATATTTCCCTTGTCGGCAATTTCTCTTGAGGTACGGTATAAATGGCTGGCAGAGGCTGATTACTAGATCTTAAATATTTACGGCCTTTTTATAACTGGCAATCAAGTTATTACTAGCATCGGTTAGGGAAAAAACTGGCCAAGTGTGAGTCTGACTCGTACATAGGATTCCGTACTACCGTACAATATTTTGACTCTTATAATACGTGATTATTGAAGACCGTGTAAAGACGAAGAAAACTACACGTTTCTTGTATAAATAAAAATAAAGAAATCATTTATTCAGTACCAAACATTTTGTACGTTCTATGCACCCATCAAACTACGTAACTGTTTGTCGGCGTACTTAGTATGGGGACCTCTTTTAATTTCCAACTTTACTGTTCCTGTTAGCCTGTGTCATCCCACAGCTGGGCAAAGGCCTCTCCCGATGACTTCCAAGTCTTTCGATCTAGGGCTAATGGGGACCACTGATCACTGGTCCTGTCCAGCTCGTCCCGCCAGCATTTAATCCCGGAATTTTTTACTTTAATTAATTAAAAACTTAATTTTATTTGTACGCAAGGAAAAAAAACTTACATAACACACTGTGAATAAAGTTGTACAGTGAAGACATATTAAAATGAGAACTTCTGCCTCCCAAACTAGGCCAGAAATCTGTTTTAGGAGCCAATGTTCCTTCAAATGATTGACACACTAATGGAAGTGTCAGTCATGCAACTAGATACATAATAACTATAATATACTATAGTTATAGCGCAGTTAAAATACAGTATAAGTTAGGATCTAGGATACAATTTTAATAAGATTTTCAGTTTCGATTTCTGTTATTTTTTCGTAATAGCGGCCGTAGTAATACACAATCTGTGAAAATTCCAAGTATCTACCTATAACGGTCCAAAAGATACAGCCCTATGACAGAACGTCGGACAGCGGAGCCTTGGTAAGAGAGTTCCGTTGGCACCCATTGAGTACGCAACCCTAAAAAAGCTACAGGTTAATAAAAAAGTTTATTATTTGGACGGGACATTACATTTTGGCTTATTGTTGTCGTAGACGAAACGTTGGGAGCGACAGATTATGGATAAAACATAATGGTTGACGGAAAATGATCCGTTTGAGCTAGGTACTATTTCAAGTTATTTCAAAGTTTAAGGGAATATGTGGCTTAATACAGGGGTAAACGGACCCTTCACGAAGCCGTCAACCAAGCATTCTGTACATCAAACTAAGTAACTCTACGCAAAAATTATTGCTGGGAAACTACTTTTTTCTTGGGGTGTAAAATCACGTTTTACGGTAGGAATCAATGTAACGCACTCAAAACTTTGTGCTGATGGATGCATTGAATAGTAGGTACGGAGGCATGGAGATATTTAAAGTGAACTTATAATATAAAAAAACTTGTGAAAAAGTTAGAACTTTGATCTCCAATATCTCCGTAACTAGAAGGTTCCCACGTATAGTCTAGAACAAAAAATGATCGCAATGACGGGGACAACCAGTTCCTTTCGGCATCGTTAAGGGTACTTTTACACCCCCTAGTGCCCCATATTCGGCAATTTCAAAATTTCCTTATTTCGAGAAACCTCCATCGCTCCATGTAAAATACTGGTATTCAGCTGCATCCGGTTAGACTGGAAGCCGACCCCAATATAGTTGTTGGGAAAAGGCTAGGCAGATGATGATAATGAGTTCGTAGAAACCTAGTTGAGTCTATTTGCAGCGAATGAAAATAATATGTTGGCATTAAAGTACCTTGTATCTAGTCCAGTAAATTGATTCTATTTCACTTTAAATCAAAGTAAATAAAAAAAAACAAGTTTCAAAATCCCAACATGATGACGTTAAAATATGCTAGACCCAACACCAACAAATCTGTTCACCAATATCGCCTAAACATCTAAAAATGCCACTTACAAAAACCCCATAACATACGATAAGTTACTGACACGGAACCCATGTCTTACAAGACCCGAGAACACCCGAGCATACACGACCGACTTAGGGTGTTCACAGACGACCGATTGTATAACCAACCATCATCTGCCTCGCCTTTTCCCAACTATATTGGGGTCGGATTCCAGTCAAACCGGGTGCAGCTGAATACCAGTATTTTACATGGAGCGACTGCCTTTCTGACCTCCACAACCCAGTTAGTACTGGTTACGATACCCCTTGGTAAGACTGGTTGTCAGACTTTTTGGGCCACTGACTATCTAACGACTGACAAAGATCTACAAATGACAACCGGGATCAACAGCTTAACGTGCTTTCCGAGGCTAGGAGGAAACTCGGTATGTAATGGGTGGTCACCCATCCACAGACCAACTTAGGCAAGCATGGCTTAACCTAAAGATCGAGTCGCGCGGCTGTTATTATTTTGCCACAAGCTTCTCATTGTATAACCAACCAAACTTTTAAAATTGGAGTTGAGCAAAACGTCTTCTTGAAACCAATCATTTAGTCGGAAGAAATGCACACTTAAGACTTCTTTTTATTAAAGAGGGAACTCCCAAGAACGCCAGACCTACGCCATTTTATAGAAACTAAAACTTTTTCTGTAGATGTACCTTACTATATATAGGTAAGACCAATTGGATATTATGAAAAGTGAAAAGGGGTGTTTTAATGACCTTTAAAAAGTTGGAAGTAATTTCAATTCCTTGATTACAAGTATGTTTATTCACCTCTTTCATTGCCAGATACTTTGTGTGGTAGGAAACCTCTGCCGGACGCCTTAAAAGTTTGTTAAATTGTGAGTGAAGTAACGTACCTATCTTGAACATAATTATGTAGAACCTCACCTCTTCCTATTTTGAAGTTGTTTAAAAAACTTAGGTATGTCAATTTTGTTCAACTCGTTGTGTTGCTGCGATTGTCACTTGTTTTAGACAAGTGAATAAAACAACGCAAAGGTTGACACGCACCAACGACTGCATTGAGTTAGAGAAAAATCACAGTCACTTACGGGACATCTTCCGTGATTGTTCATTATTTTGAGCTCCTGATATTTCGACGCTGTTGCAAGCGCCATGATCGCGGGTTGACTGGAAAATGCTGGTGGATGGAAAATAAATTGTTAAGAGCAGACAAATCTATCTACCCTCTTTCATATCCCGTAAGTGAGAGCATATGTTTAGTTATAAACCGTGAAAGCTTAAAACAGTGTTTAAAAATCACAGTGAAGATCAACCCAACAATCGAGGGTCTACGCGCACCCTTACAAACCACCGGATTTTTCCCTCGTCATCAACAACGTTACCCCTGGCATGTAACAACTACGTACGATCCGCGGCCGATATGTATTTGTTTCCCTTATCGTACATCGTTTCTTGGTACGATATTTATGGGTATTACGCGGTACATGCGGGAAGGAACAGATATAAGGTGATGGTATATTATGTAACGGGGTTATTTGGGGTTGAGTTAGGTCTCTTTGGAAGCGATTGCAGGGTTATCTAGGCTTCTTTTAGATATGATGGGTGTAAAATTACCCTTAACGAATCCAACAGGTACATCTTCTAACCGTCATTGCGGTATTTTTTTGTCTGGACTGTACCTGGGAACCTTCTACTTACGGAGATATTGGGGGTCAAAGTTCCAACTTTTTAAGGTTATAACTTTAATTTAAATACCGGGTGCGCCAAAGTTCACCTAAATTTTCAACTCCGATAATTGGAAATCCGAAAATGTTCTTCCTAACTTTTTTCATCCTAACAATCACAATTACAAACTACTCTGTCTCTAATGTTCATAATTCCGAAGCATTCAACTTCATAATGTCAGTAGCAATAAACATCTATTATACTTTTATTTGTTTTCCTATATTTTCTCAACAAAACCATCTTTTACACTATTATTCAAAGTCATATCTTATTTGTTTAGATTTCTTTGTTTAGACTTAAGAAAAATTTAGCCAAAAAAGTGTTATTTTTGCAAACCGTTTATTTTCTAGATTCTATCATATAAAACACCTAAATGTAAGGCTAAAAGTGTCTTGGTGTTTTTTGTGTCCGACTAACCGTTTGTCGTAAAAACGATGTGGAAGGGATCCATAGGTTATTTTAGGTTAGAATTGTGACCAACTACGCGCGAGCCGAGCGAGCGCAGCGAGCGGTGCCGCGGCAGCGGCCGGCGAGCGCTACTTCGAAATTGGTCGCGAAATTTTTCTAAGTATTTTTTTCATAGTGCCCCCAAGACGACACTCTGACCTGTAATTATGTTTAGGGATAAAAGCGTTATGATAAAAAACAGTAGGAGTTTAAATATATTTATATTAATGATATTATTGATTACAATTTTCGGAAACATGAGTGTTATGAACATCGCCGGTAGCACTACAAATAGTATGAATGAAAACTTTAGGATGAAAAATTTTAGGAAGAGTGATCATTCGGATTACAAATCGTTAGGAAGAACAATTTCGGGTAAAGAACTTTAGGTGAGCCAATATGGACCCAATTTAAATACCTCCACGAACATCGTACTATTCAATGCTTCCATCAGCACAATGTTTTGAGTACATTGAGTCTTACCGTAAAACGTGATTCTTCTCCCCAAAAAAAAATTAGTTTCCCAGCAATAATTTGTGCGTAAGGTTACTTAGTTTGATGTACATAATGCTTGGTTGACGGCTTCGTGAAGGGTCCGTTTTTATGCTGCGTTAGGCCCACTGCTGGGCAAAGGCCTACCCCATTTCTTTCTAACTCTCCCGGGATTTTGCCTAAATAAAAAAATAATGGATAAAATTTTAAATTAATGGATGAAAATAACAGTTTTCTTTTTCAGATTGGGTGATGTTATCAACTTGCTCCTACTTTACCTTAATAAGGAAAGTTAACAGTACACGAGACTGAAAACCCTTTTCATTGTCGTTGTTATACCAGTACCAACCGGTAACAAAACAAACTTAGTACTTTGTCAATGTAAGGTACTAGGTTATCTTATTATATACAAACTGTTCCCGGCGACCTTCATCCGCGTGAAATTATTATAGAAATATTACTTCCCTCTATGAATCGGATTTTATTTAAAACATTTTTGAACGGATCCTTATCTTTTTTATAAAATAAACGTAGCCTTAGTTACTTCTCATAACATCAGCTATCTGCCAGTAAATGTCCCGTCAAAATCGGTTCAGCCGTTTTGGATATTAGCCGAGACAAACAGACAAATGTTGTTATAAGGTCAAACTTAAGCTACTTTTATTTTAGAAGAATAATTAGGGTTCCGTGCCAAAAATTAAAACCCTTGAAATTGTTATCAAAATCCGATTAAAAAATGGAAGTAATATTTTTTATAATAATTTCACGCGAACTAAGGAGGACGCGGGGTACAGCTAGATAATAATATCCATATAATAGAGTTTTTAATAGCCAAATGTATGGTTAATACTTATAGTACACATCTACCTTATAATTCGGGGATTACAAGCGTGATGTATGTGGTACGTTATAGCTAAAATATTGATTTAGTACTGAGCTGAAACTAGCACTAACGCGAGTTTGGGAAGATGAGTTATTGAGCAGTTATATTATCTATCACATAACATCACGACTGTAATCCCCGAAGGGTTAGGCAGAGGTGTACCTTATAGTGCACCCAGATTGCGATTGAGTTATGTTTAAGACCCATGTAATAGGGGGCGAGCCTATTGCCATCAACCGGGCACAAATCTAGACTCCGTGGCTGCTACTGAGAAATTCCTGATAGAAAAACCCAATGAGACTGCCCGAAACGGGAATCGAACCCAGGATCTCATGCTCAGCAGTCGCGATTGTAACCACTAGACCAACGAGAAACCTGCCAAAATGAAAGTAGGTAAAGTAGGTATCCATCTGCCTTATCTTTCGAGGATTACAAGCGTGATGTATGTGGTACGTTATACCTAGAATATTGATTTAGTACTAACCTAAAACTAGCACTAACGCGAGTTAGGAAAGATGAGTTATTGAGTAGTTACTTTACATTAGATATTATGTACTACAAAAACCTACACTGCCGACTACTGAGGTGAAGGTTCGATTCCCAGGTCGGAGAGTGTTATTGAGTTTTTCATCAGGAATTTTCTGAGTAACTCAAAGCATTTATTTCAATTAAAACATAACAGGCACTTTTGAATGTCAGAAAAACAAAGAAGGCGAAGCTACAGTCCCAGACACAAGGCATAATAACTTGTGAAAGTACTGTAGTTGCCCATTCCAAAGCGTAGATCTCTATGAAGAAGAATGGGCAAGAAACTCCATGGACACTCTTTTCAATCAAAATATTTTTACAAGATCATGGTTACATCATTCATGTTGAGATTATTGAGTAGTTACTTTACATTAGATATTATGTACTACTAAAAGCTACACTGCTGACTGCTGAGCTGAGGGTTCGATTCCCGGGTTGGAGAGTGTTATTGAGTGTTTCATCAGGAATTTTCTCAGTAGCAGCCACGGAGTCTAGATTTATGTCCGCTTGATGGCAATAGGTTCGCCCACTATTACATGGGACTTAAACATAACTGGCGAAATGTGGATGTATTAGGTACACCTGTGCCAAGCCTTCGAGGATTACAGGCGTGATGTTTTGTTTATATGTAAAACGACTCGTTTATTATTATCTGTTGAAGAGTTATGTTCTCTATCACCTTTGTTTTAAGAGTCAGCCACTTCTTTCCCCTCGAAACATATTTACCTAACATTACCTTTTATCGAGTGCTATTTCCCTGGCAAATCGGGGCGTATCTCACGACACGAAGAGATTTATCCATACGTCCCCGAGACGTACGGTGGCCCATACGTCCCCAAGACGTATCGTGGCCATCTTGTAGGAACCGGAAATGTTAGTTACTTTGAAAGTGTTTATTTTGGGTCAGAGGTGGGTAGTTCTCTATTAAAATAGATTAGGCAGCGAATTGATACGAAAAGCAAAAATTTTTGCACGAAAAAACCGATATTTTTTGACAACACCTATGTGACGTTAGGAAAATTTAACTCAACTCATCTGCCTAGCCTTTTCCCAACTATGTCTGGGTCGGCTTCCAGTCTAACTAGATGCAGCTGAATATCTGACGGCTGGCAGGCAATTTACATTGTATAATCGAAACGGTGAAGGAAAATATCGTGTGGAAATCAGTATGTCCTCGAAATAAATTTTCAAAGAAACATGACAACTGCCAACTGGGCTCACGTGGTGGATTACGGACCACTCCCTCTTAAAAAGCGGAAGCTAGCCTCCCAGCAGTGGGGACGCTGAAGCCTGATTATGCTAATCATCAGCGTAGACTTTCCCAACCATATTGGGATCGGCTTCCAGTATAACCGGATGCAGCTGACTACCAGTATTTTACACGGAGCGACAACCTAGGGTAATACAATACCCCTTGGAAAGATACTGACTACCAGTAACGACTGTCAAAGATGTACAAATGACAGCCGGGACCAATGGATTGAAGTGCTTTTCGAAGCACGGAGGAAACTCGGTATGTAATAGATCCCAACCATCCACCAACCGACTTAGGCAAGGCAACCGGCTTAACCTCGAAGTAAAATTGAGGCTGTTAGTGTTTAGCTACGAGAACATTATAAGCTGATTAAGCTAATAAATAATTAATTAAATGGATCGACTCCAGCTCTTGGGACGTCATATTAGCTCATTGAAGCTCAGTCTAGTTTACAAACTTGTCTAACTTCGTTGACGTAACACGTAACATGTAGGGTAGCTAGACAATATGCTCTCGATACTGTTACAATAACTTATATGAAGCATGATTTTCAATCTTTGTTCGAATATGCTGTTCAAAGGGTGTAAATAAACCCTTAACGAAGCCGAAAGGCACTTGTTCTCCCCGCTATTGCGATATTTTTTTTGTTCAAAACCATACCTGGCAACCTTCTAGTTACGGAGTTATTGGGGGTCAAAGTTCCAACTATTTCACAAGTTTTTTTTTAAATACAAATTTTTAATGTTCTAACTTTACTTTAAATACCTCCATGACCCGTTTTCTATTCAATGCATCAATAAACACAATGTTTTGAATGCGTTTCATTGAGTTTTACCGTAAACGGTTATTTTTCACCCCAAAAAAAAAAGGCGTTTCCCAGCAATAATTTTTGTGTAGGGTTACTTAGTTTGATGTACAGAATGCTTGGTTAACAGCTTCGTGAAGGGTCTGTTTACACCCTGTATTTCCGGTTTTAGAATTGACTAATTGAAGTTTAACTGAGTTATAATCATTCAAATCATCAATACGGGTTGTATTAGCTAAGTTCATTAAATGCCATTGAATGACTTCTTCACGAAATAGTCATTCCATGGGATTAAATGAACTAAACGAATATCTATCTGACCTTCACAACACAGTAACTGGGTAGAAGACTTCAATATTTTAGTGCAACTCAAAGCGATATTCCATTTTCATTTAGTAATATCAAAGAAATTCATCATAAACGCCATATACATAAATTCGACAGCTATTTACGACATTACCCATTTTCAGAATGCACCCTCTTATTTAGAGGTTAAGTAGTTCTAAAACCAAAACCTGGGCGTTAGCACTAGGGTAGGGTTGTAAAAAACCAGGGCTCGGAACCGGTTTAAAAAGAGCGGTTAATTTCGATTAAATACCGGTAAACATATCGTTCCTTCATTTACCGGTTAAACAAGTGAACTGTTTTCATGTAACCCAAATAATAAAGGTTACCGGTTACATAAGCTCAAACCACAATTTGAGACCCAAATTAACCGGTTAAGTCCGTGATTCGTAATTTTTTTACGTCTACTTTCTTAACACTTCTAACAAGGTATAGTGACCCCATTACCCCAGAAAATATTCTGAAAAAGAAATGTTTGATCTGAGGACGTCAAATACTACCGGAGAACTTAAATGGGGTAGACTAATGTTTCGACTTGCTTAGTTGTAGTTGGTGGCGGGGTCCGGGGAACCTATCAAAATTGGTAATAACCGGTTAATTTTCACTATCAAAAACCAAAATTCATGGAAAACCGGTTTTCCACATAAACCGGTAAAGTGCAAATCGATTCTATTGCATCTAAATCAATTTCGGTTATGGATCAATGACCGTAACCGGTTAATAATTTAAACCGGTTTCCGAACCTTGTATAAAACTGTACCGTCTAAAACCACTTCTGTCTGTTTTTTCATGTCACCATGTTTTAAAGAAGAAGGTACTTGCAATTTTTTAAAGCCTCGAGCCGTTTGCCGTCCCTCTACTTCACTTTTGCAAACTTTTTGCTCAACTGCTGAGGAAGTTAATGTTTTAATTTTTTTTTCTCTACTCAAAGAGCTTTGCTAAAACATAAAAAAGGGAACTCCACCGGTTTCCTATTAATAATTAGGACATTCATAGATGACTCTGCCCTAGTATATAAATGTGGTGATGTTCCACAAATGATATCGTGTCCTGCCTGTCTTGTTTTTTGCACATTAGCTGTTGGACGATACTTTCAGTGCCAAACTTGTAGTCTTGGGCTGGATTAATTTAGATTGCCATCTGCACGATAAGAAGCAGCATAATCATCTTCATCATCTGCCTAGCCTTTTCCCAACTATGTAAGGATGGAGCTGAATACCAGTATTTCACATACAGCAACTGTCTATCTGACCTCCGCAACCCAGTTAGTACTGGGCTATACGATACCCCTTGCTAAGACTAGTTGTCAGATTTTCTGACCACTGACTACCTGTAACGAAGAATAATTAGATAAAATACAGTTTATTTTTTTAAATCAGCCTATTCTGTCCCACTGCTGGGCAAAGGCCTCCCCCATTTCTTTCCAGCTATCCCGGTGTTTTGCCTCCTCTGGCCAATCAGTCAAAAAATACTGTTAGATTCCGTAATTTCAAAACTTTGACAATCAATGTCAAAGTTTGAAACCAAAACTTGAAACCAAAGGCATTACTTGTGTAATATTAAATTATTATCACATTATGTTTATTACCGTATTTAGCGCGTTGATATTCAGCGATACATCAAAGCCTGTTTATTATTAAGACTTTAATGAGCGCAAATTGATATATGTGTGCGCGCACTCGTGGGATTCAGTTGGTCCGAGGCATGAGCGGAGCGATTTTCTATTCAAATAATTCTTGAAAATATCGCTTATGGCAATAAAGCCACACACTGAGTCACCACTATGTAAAATGTCTTCTTTTTATAAGCTTTTATTTTCTATATACGTGAGGATTTGTAATTGGCTTTCTGGTGCCCATGGTTTCCTTTTTGTTTGTTTTTATTAGCTGTAAGTTATTTGTATGTTTATTTAGGTCAAATCTTGCAAATGAATTTTAAAACAATTCTACCCAATTGAGCTGAAATTCTGCATACACGTTTAGTTTGTATCACATGCATGCACGCATGGTAAGCTTAGTGACGTCATTCTAACTCCAATATGACGGACTCTCTAAGATGATGGACTAGTTATTTTTTATGACAACACAGCTATTTTTATGGTGAAAGTGCATAATAAAGAGCATTGCAAACTTTAAGTATATTTGGGGCAATCTTTACCGACACGCACTTAAGTAAAATGGGCACTAAAAATGCAATACAATTACTGCATTTATTTGACTGGCATAGTCGTAAAAATAGATTTATCGCTCAGACTCAACAAAATCAGCCAAGTGCGAGTCGTACTCACACGCACAAAGGGTTCTGTAGCACCAAACAATATAATAAAAATATTTTGAAGGCTCATTCATATGTTGTATTTACATTCAACAGCAAAACTAAATTTATTTTTCATAGTATGTTAATGATAATCCCTTAATCTTTTAATTTTTGTATAAAATCGTAAAGCGGTTCACAGAATACATCTACCTACCACGTTTCAACTGTATAGTCCTAATAGTTTAGGAATAAAAACGGCTGTGATATACACGGACAGGCAGACATGACATGAAAGGGTTCCGTTTTTTGCCATTCGGCTACAGAACCCCAAAAAGCTACTAAGCCACTTTTAATATTAAGAAGTCGGTCAGTAATAAAGTTGAACCAAGATGGCGCCCGATGAAACTGCGCGGCGCTGAACTGTCATTCGCCCACTGACGGATACCGCACCACGCAGCTACCCCAGGCACCATCTAGATTGTTCCGCAGGTCAAGCGGGCCGGTACTAGTCAGGGTCAGCGGAAGTAGTATTAGACCCCGATGGCCCCCGACGCAAAAGTGCGAGGTAACACCGGTGTGGTTTTAGTCAGTACCAGTCTGACAGACCCCTCCGCTCTCCCTAGGGCGGAGGACATCCATTGAGGCACAACGAGAAAAAAAGGCACAGTCTTGGCTAAACAGTAAGCTTGCTTTACCTTCAAACACTGTTTTAAGCTTTCACGATTTACAACTAAACAAATACTGTCACTTACGCCGTAAGACAAATCTGTCTACCCTCTTTCATAATTATCCCGTAAGTCTTACGGGATATGAAAGATCGTAAACAGATTTGTCTGCTCTTAACAATTTATTTTCCATCCATCCACATACCTGTGATCATGGCGCTTGCAACAGCATCGAAATATCGGGAGCTCAAAATAATGAACAATCACGGAAGATATCCCGTAAGCGACAGTATAAGTTTGCTTTACTTTTCTCTACCTCCGAAATCAATCGCTAAATCTTGTAAATTAGGCCACACCGCATTGGTATGTCTGCACCAGAAATTGAATTTCGCGCCCCAGAAGAAACAGCACGTTGCTGTAGGTAATGAGCAGCATGGTGAATATTATCGAAGTAATTGCAGGAGCTCGCATTCATAATCATTAGTAACTTTGACAGTAATTAATTAACTTGCTTTTTAATGAAAAGTAGACGTTTAATTACCCTTTTGTTAAGTGGGGTAGATGTTTAATTTTATTACCTAATTATTTGTGACTTCCTTGTAAGAAAGACGGTGTCGGAGGTCTAGTGGCAGCGAGCTTGATTGATGTGCACAGGGTCCTGGGTTCGATTCCCAGGTCGGGCAAACTGTTATTAAGTTTCTCCATCAGGAATTTCTCAATAGCCTGGATTTATGCCCGGTAGATGGTAATAGGCTCGCTCCCTATTACGTGGGAATTAAACGAACCTTACTGGCGAAATATGGGTGAAGTATTGGGTACAACTCTGCCAACCCTTCGGGTTTACATGCGTGATGTTATCGTTGGTCGTTGGTCTAGTAGAAGCCCGACTGATGAGGTCATGGGTTTGTTCTCTGGTTCGTGTTATTGACTCTTCCAGCTGCCTCTCTCGAGGTTCTTGTTTTGTTATGATTAATACTGTAACAACCGGGCCTCGGAAAGCACATTAAACCGTTGGTCCTGCTTGTAATTTATGGATCTTTGACAGTCGCTAAAAGTAGTCAGTGGCCTGAAACTCTGACAAAAAGTCTTACCAAAGGGTATCGTATGACGTAGTAATAACTGGGTTGTGGAGATCAGATAGGCAGTCGCTCCATGTCGCTCCATGGAAGCCAACGTAGATGATGATGGCTGTAATAGGCTAGCCTGCATTACACGGGAATTGGTGTTTATTACACCTCTACCTAACTCTTCGGGGCATATAGGGATCACCCTATATTTGGACGGATTAGGGAGAACACAAATATCAATGTCTTACGTAATAGTCACTAACGAATATACGAGTACACCTTGCCATCCATTTAGGTACAACGTTAAAAAAACCAAGTGCGAGTCGGACTCGCGCATGAAGGATTCCGTACCATCGTAGTAGGGGGGGGTTATTTTTATTATTTGTTGTTATAGCGGCAGCAGAAATACACATTCTGTGATAATTTCAACTGTCTACCTATTATGCGCCTGCCAGACTATGCTCCTTGCGCTGCTCATCGCTATACTTCTCGCGCTGCCGTGATTTGCCGCGATGTTGCCCTCTCTGCCCACACACTGCTCTACTCGCGCAATTAATCGCGACGCTCCTCACTTGTCATTTGCCTTGGTGAGACAATGGACGTTGAAACGGTGGCAGCGTGCGCGCTATGCATTTTAGTATAGCTAATTATATTAATGTAGTAAAAAGAAATTTTGCATACGTGTGCGTCTTGCGCGAGCGCTCGATGCGGACTGCGACCGCGCGATTATGTGGCCAGCCACTCGCAATCGTATTGCCGGTCCTTTGACTCGCGCGCAAAAACCGACAAAATAGGGAGCAGTGGGCAGGACGAAGAGCATGACGTGTGGCATGACGAGTAATGTTGCCACACTATGTCTCTGCCTCCTTTCCTCGTTACTTCCCATGCCACTCGTCGAGTGTGTGGCAGGCGCATTACGGATCATGAGATACAGCCCGCTGAAAGACAGACGGACGGACGGACAGCGGAGACTTAGTAATAGGGTCCCATCGGTTACCCTTCAGGTACGGAATACTAATGTATACTTAGACCGTAATGTAAAGTTACTACAAAATTCACATTTCTATTGAAAAACTCATTCTGTCAAAGTCAAAGTCCAAATTATTTATTTGCGAAAATCAAAATTAGTTATTTATTTTATTACATATAGTACAATGACACATTTCGCAATAAAATATCATGCAAATATTAATAAAAATAAACATGAAATTAGGTACCTAGGTAACTATATAAAGTAGAATATCACTAAGTGTAATTAACTAACATAACTAAAAATTTGCTGTTAAATATTACAAACGAATTGTTAACATATTAAAGTATTTTCAACACGCAACAAATTAATAGCTAGTAAAATTATTGTTTAATTATACGACCAGTGGTCCACATTGGCTCTGGATCGAAGAATTTGGAAGTCATGGAGAGAGGCCTTTGCCCAGCTGTGGGGTGAGACAGGCTAACAGTATTAGTATTACACAAACACAACATCGTAATGTAGGTAAAAAAAAATAATTATTTAATTCTGTGTACCTATATACAGGGTGTAAACAGTCCCTTCACGAAGCCGTCAACCAAGCATTCTGTACATCAAACTAAGTAACTGTACGCAAAAATGATTGCTGGGAAACGACTTTTTTTTGGGGTGAAAAATCACGTTTTACGGTAAAACTCAATGTAACGCACTCAAAACTAGTGCTGATGGATGCTTTGAATAGTAATCGGATCAAGGAATCAATTAAAGTGAAGTTAAAACCTTAAAAAGTTGTTTTAAAAAAAAATCTTGTGAAAAAGTTGGAACTTTGACCCCCAATATCTCCGTAACTAGAAGGTTCCCAGGTATGGCCTAGAACAAAAAAATAATCGCAATGACGGGGAGAACAAGTGCCTTTTGGCTTCGTTAAGGGTCTATTTACACCCTCTATACAAAATCAGTACACGAACAGTTAGTATGAGAAACCTCGATAATTTACAGGTGTATGTCGTATTTTCTATTTACCGGCAGAGAGCCTACTCGTATCATAAACAATGCTGTAGTATTAGTTACTGCATATTCTCGTGAAAATTGGTTTTACACTCAAATTGATGTACGGGCAATTTCAGTAGAGCTTTCCGGGATGTAAATATTGTTGCTGGTGGGAAAACTGTTTCTCTGGTAGATTAATAAATATACGGAACATTTAACAAGACATAACAATGTCTGGTATAGTTATTAAGATTGATTCAGTTTTTACATGATGGGGATTTTGAGCGAGATTTATACAAGGTGTAAACGGACCTTTCACGAAGCCGTCAACCAAGCATTTGGTACATAAAACTAAGTTACCCTACGCAAAAATTATTGCTGGGAAACGACTTTTATTTTTGGGGTGAAAAATCACGTTTTACGGTAAAACTCAATGTAACGCACTCAAAACATTGTGCTGATGGATGCATTGAATAGTACGGGATTAGTGGAGGTATTTAAAGTAAAGTTATAACATTAAAAATTGTATTGAAAAAAAAAATTGTGAAAAAGCTGGAACTTTGACCTCCAATATCTCCGTAACTAAAAGGTTCCCAGGTATGGTCCAGAACAAAAATGTGACGGGAAACAATGACGGGGAGAAGAAATGCTTTTTGGCTTCGTTAAGGCTCTATTTACACACTTTATGTCATGCGATCCAGCTGATGGGGACCATTATAGTTTGGTCATTATACTGTAGCTCAGTAACAATATGAAAAAAAAAAAAAAATGAAAAAGCCTTTATTCGTGGTTCTAGGCATTACAAAAAAATGTTACTTCTGCCAAACTGTAAAGCAGTTTGTTGGCAGATATAGCTCCCATATACAATAATAGGTACCTTTAGTTCTATGCAACTTTTCCTAACTTTTCCACCAATAACAAGGTTAAACATTAACTATAACTAAACAAAAATAATTTAACATCACAAAGGCTGACTGGTAGTGAATTGAAACGCCACTACGCAATTCAAAATGCTATCAGAATTAGCTAATAACACCTTAAACCACGCAATGCCATTTCAATTCACACCGGCGAAGCCGCGAACATAAGATAGTAGGTATGACACAATCTATGAATCTCCATTTATGAGGCTTTGACAAAAACTGTTAAAAAGAAACTTCCCCATTCTATTTTTAAAAGACATTTTTGTGGTACAGCTTCTTTCTAAATCGACTGGTATGTCATTCAAAATTGTTGGGACTAAGCATTTTCTACATCTTTGCCCATTATAATTAGTCCAAGTGGGTACTACAAATCTTCTAATGTGTTTATTCCTTTGAGGTCGTAAGTTTATCGTCTTGATTTTAAACTCGCAGCTCGCGATAATCTATACTAATATTATAAAGCTGCAGTGTTTGTTTGTTTGTTTGTTTGAACGCGCTAATCTCTGGAACTACTGGTCCGATTTGAATGATTCTTTCAGTGTTGGGTAGTCCATTTATCGAGGAAGGCTATAGGCTATATAACATCACGCTACAACCAATAGGAGTGGAGCAGCAATGAAAAATGTTGCAAAAACGGGGAAAATTGTATTTTTATTAATTTTACGCGGACGAAGGTCGCGGGGAACAGCTAGTATGAGGATAAGCGCGTCAACGCTCGTAAGAGTTGCGCGTGTGGAAAAGGCGCGCGTATACGCGCC
Organism: Noctua pronuba; assembly: GCA_905220335.1. Taxonomy (NCBI): domain Eukaryota; kingdom Metazoa; phylum Arthropoda; class Insecta; order Lepidoptera; family Noctuidae; genus Noctua; species Noctua pronuba. Next base: position 2,172,826 of record LR999913.1, read on the forward strand.
TACACGGGCTTCCATAAACGAGCTTTTACACGCCAAAAATACGCTATTCAGAAACCACTCTTAGATGTGAAACTGAACATACAATAATAACATGCAAGCGTACCATTTCATGCAGAGAACAGCAACGTACTAAAGAGGATTAAGACTATTCTTATTTCACGAATAGTTGATGGCGCTGTGTTTGTGTGTTTTAGGGGTTCAACGAAAAGAGGTGCAAATAAACTTTGGTTCAATGTATTGATTACCAGCTTTTGCCCGCGGCTTCCCTCGCGTTAATTTTTAATTGGACAATCAATTCGGGTTGTACTCTGCTTGAAATAATACAATTCAATCATGATTCGAAAGACACGTGACGCCATCTATTATCTTAAGAACGTTATTGTTGTTTTCCTCGGGAACAGTATGTTTTTTCGGGATGAACGGTACCCTATGTCCGTTTAGACCTGTCAATTTATTATGACTAAATCGACCATTTCAATTTATTTTGGAGATTTTTCACCTCTCCACCATGAACTTTGATTGTCTGATAGGATAGGTTAAAATACACCAGATAGAGACTTACCTAATCTGATCGACCAGGACCCAGCGCAATATGTCAAACAACTAACATCACATAGCATTAACATCATAAACACCTCTACCTCATACAGCAATCAATCTTGATCCTATGCTAACGCCAGCCAATCAGCGTGCGCTGTTAATATTCGATTACCTAATCTGTTTTCATTATCCCTAACTAGTGTCAGTGTGTGTGTGTGCTTTGAGTGTGCAAATGTATGGAGAATTGGTATCTATGGCGGACTAATTGATAGTGTTGACGGGCTTTGTAGCTCAGTGAAGCTCGTGGTTGAATAATAACAGTCAATCGGGCCGATCTTTGAGGTTAAGCAACGCTTGCCAAGGTCAGTCTATGGATGGGTTAGCATTCATGAAATTTCAGAGACAACTCTGTACCTTGGAGAGTACATCTTTGCCATTCGTTATGATAATCAGAAGATAATAGATAGAAGATAATAGATTAGAAGATAATCAGATATATATAGATAGTCAGAAGTCCAAAACTCAGAGAAAGAAGAACAACTAATCTTACCAAGGGGTATTATTTCCCCAGTAATGAGGTAACTTTAGCAAAAATAAATTTACAGTCAAATTGAAAACCTCTTCCGTGTTTAAAGCCGGTAAAAAAATAAAAGCGTTGCCAATTCCTCTTAAAAATAATTGTTTAATACTTTACATTCCTCGTAAAACAATACAAACATTTGCATTCAGAGTTCGTCTCATTAACCACTTTAAACCGGTTTAAGCTGATCCAAACCAGATTCAACCGGGTTCGGGGATAAATTCAAAATGGCTGCCATTAAAACTACTGGACCGTGCGAGCGATAATAGTGGTTTACTTGAATTCTATTGTTTTGAACGAGTTTTTTACGGAAGAGTAATAAATACTGGGCAACTAACAAAATGGGGTAAAAAGAACTAGGTATGGTCCAAGAGTGTGTAATTTGTGGATTTAAAATCACGCTTATTTTCCCTGGAGGGTTAGGCAGGGCGTCGACGGCGCGTTCTTGTTCCACGCGCGCCTCAAAGCAAACAGGTAGGGGTCCTCATGGGCCGATGCCTGCCGGGGCTTCGGGACTGTTCCATAGAGATACCGCGGCCCTAGAACACAAAGGGCAAAAAGGGAACATGGATGGGTTTTAGTCAGTACAAGTCTGACACTCCCTTCCACTCCGCCCAGAGCGGGAGGCGTCATTTGATCATTTCCCATCCGAAAAAAAAGGATTAGGAAGAGACCCTATAATCATGTTGCCAGACAGGGCGAGCCTATGGCTATGGCTGGACTCTGAGTGACTTCTGGTTAACTGTTCTAAAACCCACAATAACGTTTTCCCAATCCAGGAATCAGGTCTTCAATCAGTGCGCCTTGCCTGCTATGACTTACGGGACGAAACGTGGACACTCACAGTAGTTATCATGCCGTGCGATTGAAGAGGCTTAAGTCCAGGGGTGGACTGTTGTAGGCTGATGATGATGAATCCGGAAATTCAAACCAGAACTTTCTGCTCAGCAGCAATTGTGACTACTAAACCAGCATTGTATTAGAAACATGCAATTATACTTTTTTTAACAAAAACAGTGTAAAGTACACTCTGTTCGTTTAGCCATTCCTTGCTTCCAAAAGTAACAAACTTTCAATTTATTCCAGAATCTCAAAATCCCTTAAAAAGATAAATAGTAAAATTGTACTAAATAATATACGCGCTTTTAAACTCTTGGGTATTATCTTTCTTTTCTATTTACACATAGCTAAAACAAAAAAAAAAACACATCAAACACATTTCCGGCTGGACAGCAACCCGTAACCCTTAATGCTCACGTAACCCTCACGTTACTCAGCCGAAAACTCCGTGAACTTGGGAGAGGGTTAGGTACAGAAATAAGTTGTGGTAGACATGTAACTCGTTATGGCCCGTACTTCAGGCAAAACGGGCTGTAGGTACAGTCCTTTGCCAGATATTACACCTCTGTTAGTTGCAGTCAAACATCGACCTTATCGTCACAGAAAATAAAGGTCATTATAAATTTGACATAACGTGTCAGTGATAGCAACCTACAAAACTTATTGCAACAAATATAAGGATTATTGTGATTTTGACAGCGACTGTACTTACGGTTGTCGTATGGTACCTGTCATGAGCGATTCGATAAATTTGGGTAGCAAAAAATGGTGGGTATTTTTCTTTTTACCTTTGTGGTGAGAATTATTAGAAGCCTTTTGTAAGCGTTGAAGTGTGAGTAAAGCCCCCTAGACACAAAGAAAGCGGTTGCGGGTCGGGTAGTGTCCGTCGCGTGAGACGAGCTGTCCATTGCCTTCACACACAACGCGGGCGCGTGTTGGCAGCGGGTCGGGCGCGGCCTACTTGATAGTGGCAGCTGTAACTACGGCGTACCAGCATTTTTCAACTATAAAACTGTATTTTTATAGTTTTGTCACTAGGCTCGTAAAAACAACTCTGTTTACAAGTACCTACATTCTATGATTTTTCGTTAATATCCATAGCATAACTGATATTTTTTGTTTGAGGAGCTCGTGGCTAAATAATAACAGACGCTCGGATCGATCTTTAGGTTAAGCCGTGCTTGCCTAGGTTGGGCTGTGGATGAGTGACCACCCATTACATACCGAGTTTCCTTCGTGCCTCGGAAAACACGTTAAGCCGTTGGTCCCGGGTGTCATTTGTAGATCTTTGACAGTCGTTAGGTAGTCAGTGGCCCAAAAAGTCTGACAACCAGTCTTACGAAGGGGTATCGTAAAACCCAGTACTGACCGGGTTGGGGAGGTCAGAGAGGCAGTCGCTCCATGTAAAGTACTGGTATTCAGCTGCATCCGGTTAGACTGGGAGCCGATCCCAATATATTTGGGAAAAGGCTAGGTAGATGATGATGACCCAATAACTGCGGGTTGCTAATAAAACCAAATCTTGGTTGCATGAATTTGTTTGTGTTTCGGAAAAAATTAGAAGAGCTTTATTTCGAACTTTACTATGTCCAGAGCACCCTGGGAAATCAACTCGGGTAGTAACCATTCCTGGCTTTATGTTTTAACCAAGATTTGAGTTATTTTACATTGGTCATACCGAGAGTAGAAATAAACTAACTACAACGAGCCCTGAGGAAAAGATTCAAATATGTTGTATCCCGCAACGAAATTAATCAGAAATGAGGATTTCTTTTATGAATTTGCTATTTAAGGGCTGTCAACTTGGCTAGCTCGCCGTCCGTCCGTCTTATGACGACAGGCCGTGTGCCACGAGCGCCTCAAAAAGATGTCAGCAAAAAGGAAGGGCCCACAAGTGCCGATGCCTGCCGGGGCTGCGGGACTGTTCGAAAGAGATACCGCGGCCCTGGAACACAAAGGGTGAAGAAGGAACATGGATGGGTTTTAGTCAGTAAAAGTCTGACACTCTCTTCCACTCCGCCCAGAGCGGGGAGGGAGGGGGTCATTTGATGACTACCAATCCAAAAAAAAAAAAATAGTGCTGTCAACTTTAAACATTTCAAAGTCGTCAAAGAGGCACTCAACTCATCTCCAAACGTTCGTGCTCTACAACGACTTAAGCCTCCACCACACGAGTCACAAACTCCAACCAAAAATGGCCATCTACAATGTAGACTGCATTATTCAAACATTTAGTGAACGCAGCGTGTAGCCGCGAGTCACTGCAGAATGTATGAATAATGAAGTGGCCGGCTTGTGCCTCGCCACTTGTGGCTGAGAGCGGCGAGTGGCTCGCTTAATTTGTTAAATCAGTCATTAGTGTGATGTTTGACTGGCTTTTCAGTAAGAGCTTGTTCCTGCTTCTGCAATGAAAACGATGATGAAAAAGTCAATAATGTATAGGACTGACAGAAGCCAGGGTCAATCCTGATAGAAATCGTTATAGAAAGATACGCCTTGAAAGCGATTCTCACTTATCTAGACCTTACGAGACTAATAGGGTGGTCTGTAATAATGCTCCCACATGAAAAAATAAAAATAAATAAAATGTTTACAAACATTAGTAAACATTTTCTAAACAAACATTTGAACACAATATTAAGAAAATGTTTTTATGCTAGGCAATGTTAGTAAACATTTCTAAAAAAAATTGTTAGTTAACAAATAAAAAATTTGTTATCATTTGTTTGCTAACATTGATCCAGGCGCTTTTTCTTTTTTTTAACAAAAAAATAAAAGCTAGTCCACTAAGCAAATCTTCTTCCATTTTCGTGTAGACGTCTTAGAACGTAAATTCAAGCTGCGAGCCGATTTCATGTTTTCAAATGTTATAAATGTTTGTAAAAATTGTCCATCAGTGTAGGCGCACTCAAAACATCTAACGATTCCAAACAGAATGGAACAATTCCTAACATTTGTTAGTAAATGTATGTGTTAGAAAATATTTATAAAAAAAAAATAACAGCAACGTAGCATCTTTACGTTATATAAAATCTGACATAATATTTCCTTTTTTTGAAACAATTATCCTTTTGACCGGTTAATACCGTTTTGAGATGTATTTGCAATCTGGATTCATCCTGTCCAAGCCGTTGAAGTCTGATTACCAAATACTTAAAACTATTTAAAACTCAAGACGCCTGAGGAAAGACATCGCCGTCGAGGAAGACCGCCACGAAAGTAATGTGAAGATGTGATCATATTGTTTGCTGGGCAAACATTGTCAGAATTTGCACAATACAGAGAGGCTTAGAAGGAGAATAGGGAGGCTCTTGCGCAGCAGTGGGACACGATTTTTTTTGCTTTTGTCAGCCTGAGTTGTCTCACTCCTGGGCAAAGGCCTCCCCCCATTCCTTCCACTTTTCTCGATGTTGCCCCTCTTCTCGCCAATTAACGAGAAAGCCAAGAATAGGGTAGCTAAAAAAATCTACCTATCTATCACAAAATGTTACGAACAAAGTAATATACTCGATCTTTGCCGTTTATTTATCACGTATAATTTTTAAGCTTACTCAAATAGCGTAGTGGGTCAACATTTTCGCAATGCATAATTTTATAGTCATAGCACAAAACACAATGAGCTCACAAGTTCACAACACAGTAATAAACCTTCCAAATGAAAACACGCTAACATTTCACTTAAAAGTTAACCTCAAACTTCATACCCACAGAAGCTTACCCTTTTAAAAATCACAAACACGCTTACGTCATCCTATTAACCCACACGCCGCGACCCCAAGTCTGTGACCACATAAAAATGGGTTCTCTCTTTCCGTACCAGCAAGGGAAACTGCCGGCCGAGTGTTGCCAATAAAAGCTGATAAACCGGATACAGGGCAACATTTCGCGCGAACACAGCGTAGCGTTCGCAGGGTTATGAGTGTGACGCAGTTTGGCAAAAACAGGGTTTGGTTTGAATTTTGAGCGAGTTTTTTGAAAGGATTTTAATTTTAGATGTGGTTTCAAGGTGTGACCTAACTCTTTTATTAAATAAAAGGTCTGAAAGTGGTGCGTGAGAACGCGTTTGGAACAGACTGTGTGAAAGAAAAAACTTGATATTTTCAGTTACTTTTATGAAAATCTTAGTAGGTCGGGTTTTCTGCTTACGAATGATCTTATCATCCGATTTCTTATTTACAGTGTTATACAAAAATGACCGCGTTCACTTATTGTTCACAATTTTGAAACCATTAACCTTATTAATAAAAGCAGAGTAAAGTAATAACTGGTATGGGCTGTTTTTATTGTCCCACTGCTAGGCAAAGACCCCCCCTTTCTCCTTCCAAACCCCTTTATCTTGTGCAATCTTTGGCCTTGTTCACCCCGCAAACAAGATCAAATCGTCACACCACCTTCACCGAGGTCTTCCTCGACGGCAATTTCCTCCATCAAGTGTCCAGTGAATGACGATGCATGCCCACCTCTCCGGGTGCATTTGTGCTACGTGGCCCACTCTAGCCCACTCCCACTTTAGCTTGGCTGTTTTTTCCTCAACATCTGCAACCTGAGTTATAGAGCTGATTATTATTATCATTAATTTTTCAATGTCTAAGTATGGCATAAGTTTACTCCGTTTTTATAAAGACAAGACCCTTAACGAAGCTGAAAGGCACTTGATCTTCCCGTCATTGCGATCATTTTTGTGTTCTAGACCATATCTGGAAACCTTCTAGTTTGGAGATATTGGGGGCCAAAGTTCCAACTTTTTCACAAGTTTTTTTTTAATACATTTTTTTAATGTACGATTTTTACTTAAAACACCTCCCCGACCCCCGTACTATTCAATCCATCCATCAGCGCAATGTTTTGAGTGCGTAACATTGAGTCCTACCGTAAAACATGATTTTTCACAAAAAAGTCGTTTCCCAGCAATATGTTTTGCGTATAGTTATTTAGTTTGATATACACAACGCTTGGTTGACGGCTTCGTGAAGGGTCCGTGTATTATTAAGAAGATCCAAGATCTTTTACGGCATTTTCATTCACTCTTTGTAGCTTCAGTAAAGCGCACTCCACATTGAACAATATCACGTCACTTTGGCAAGTAAATGCAACACTGCTTTTTTGATAGGTACACACTAAAAACGATAAAATCCATGTTAAATTATAGTTTAAACACACCATTTAATTTGAACCGTTGAGCAACGCGAAATTAATGAACGAATGAGTGAACTAAAACAATGAACATGCTAATTTGGGAGCATAATGGTGAATATTGCCATTACAGCCACTATTTTTATGATAATGGCCTGTCTGATGAATATATTTTAGTGGTAGTTGACATGGTAATTTGTCATAATACACAAGCCATTATTATCTTTACCAGGTAGTCAGTGACCCGAAAGTCTGACAACCAGTCTTACTAAGGGGTACCGTATTATGAAGCACTCTGGGTTGTGGAGGTCAGATAGGCAGTCGCTCCATGTAAAATACTGGTATTCAGCTGCATCCAGTTGGACTGGAAGCAGAACCCAATAAATTTGGAAAAAGGCTAGGCTGATGATGATGGTTTTTTTTTTTTTTGCTGGGTAATCATCAAATAACGCCCCCCGCTCTGGGTGGAGTGGGAGGGAGTGTCAGTCTTTTACTGACTAAAACCCATCCATGTTCCTTCTTTGCCCTTTGTGTTCCAGGGCCGCGGTATCTCTTCCGAACAGCCCCGCAGCCCCGGCAGGCATCGGCCCTTGCGGGCCCCTTCGGATGATGATGGTTCAAGTAATATCTGACAATATCATCATTCTCCTGCCCTTATCCCAATTTATTTGGAGTCAGCGCAGCATGTCTTTTTTTTACCCGACTGCCGAGGAAAGGTTATGTTTTTCGATTGTATCTTGTATGTTTGTAAATTTCTTTACAACCTTGTATCTTCCTAAAGGCTGGATGGATTTCAACAATTAGGGTATCGTTATATTCGTGTTAAAACCCCAAGTGTCCTTAGATAGGTGTTTGAAAAACCACAAAAAAAATTGTAAGTTGTTAATAGTTTGTTTTCAATCAAACCTTACTTAGGTAGGTAAGTAAGTAGGACATCAAAATCAAGGAAATTAAATGGAAATAACAAATATATATATAGGTACATAATATAATTTGTAGTCGGGTTTTTTGATACTTCTAATGAACTGTTACTTGTCCTATTAATTTTTTTTCTTAATAGCTGGTCGGAGTTCTGATTTATGTCCGTTTGATGGCTATAGGGTCTTCCCTGACTACATGGAATTAACACATGACTGGCAAAATCAGTCAGTGTACTAAAATAACCTCAGCCTAACCCTTCTTTCAATTTCAATTACAGCACCATTTTAATTGTGATTTAAAACCCGAACGTTTGGATAACCGTAGAATTGATACCTCCAAAAAATAACCGACTGCAAATGCCCAGGAATTTAAAATAAAACTTTTGTCATCAACTGGGAATCGAAACTAAATCCCCAATTTTCACATTCCGGCTAACAATTGAGACTAAAGGCTTATCACGTTCATTTGCGTTCGGTCATCGAATTCAGAACACAACGATAACGTGCGAACCAGCCTTAAAAGTGATTTAGTATTCTTTTGTAATTTTATTTTATAAAAAAAAAAATGTGAAAATGCAAAAAATTTACGAAATTACAGAATAAAAATAGTATCTTGAATCATTTTGTATCTTTTACTCAAGTAATCACTTTGACTTGTTCATAGATACGGGTTTTAGATTGCTGTCACCTTGTTAATTTTAATCCTGGGAAATATTAAAGTTACTATTTTTAGTTTCGTTTTTTTAATCGTCCCTTAATATTTATCTGAAGAATAAATATGGGCGTTTTACAGCTCTTATAATATACAAAATATGTCAAACGGCCAAATTATTTTTTTCTGAAAATTTATGTTATCCGTTATTAGTGTTATGTTGTATCAGTTTCGTGTCGTAATAACACTCACATCATAAAATTCAAACACAAGGTGCTTCTTTCCAAAACAACCACCCTTTTCTCTCGTTCGTAATTGGCTAAAAATATCTACCAATTTTAAAGGCTTATCTCTCTCCAATTCCATCCGGTCGGATATGAAACGCCACGATAACGCGTAAAACTGCCTTAAGCGGTTTTGTTTTAAAAAGCTCCGGTATCCATTTGGAAAGGGGTCAAATATCACAAAAGGGGTCATCTAAGTATTCCACTGTCCTTTTATGGTTTCCGTATCCTGTTTGGAAATAGCTGTGGCTAATAAACGGGGCGATTTTAAGTGTTTCATTTTCTGCATAAGTGTGAATTGCCTGGGGGATTCATAGATAGCTGTAGCTGTGTTTTTGGTCTATAATATATTATTGTGATCAGCATTTTTGTTATCTGTTTCGTTGGTCTGGTGGTTGTAAGCGCTACTGCTGAGCTTGAGGCCCTTGGTTCGACTCCCAGGGCGGGCAAAGTGTTATTGGGTTTATTAGTAATTTCATTTTTTTTATTTATTACAAAATGGGCCTGTTCTTGACCTCGATCACGCCTGATGGAAAGCGGTAGATGAGGTCTATGATGAAACGAGCGTGCCCAGAAGAAGCCAGTTCACTCTTGCTTTGAAGGCAGACGGGATTTTCTTTTTATTTATTACATTTAATACGGCATAAGCCATTAATACTAAATTAAGTTAAGTAATCCTTTTTTTCGCTGTTCTCACGGAACTACAAACATTCTAACATCATCTCCTATTCGTCAGCAAACAAGTCCAATTCAGGGTTGGTCTCCACGAGCGCGTTGAGCATCGTCAGCATTCAGAGCAGCAGCCTATAGTTTGTGCCCAGTTGATGGTAAAAGGTACACCTTAATACTCGGGTATTAAAATCATGTTTGGTGAACATGTCTACTGGTAATCACATAATATGATAATGATTAGATATTAGTAAACCTAAGATCTACCCTTTGAAATCGGCAACTATACAGGAAAGATGAAAAATCGACGCTCTGACTGTGATTATGAATTCAGCACATGAATAGACTTCTAAGCGTCAAAATTTTCGTCGATTATTAAAAAAAAAACATCTGTACCCACCCTTACACGGTCAAAATGTATGTACTGAGTCCCTGTCTATCAGTAGCGAAGGGTCTATTTTTGTAAAAAGTAAGCCGGAGTACATAATCTTTAACGTGTTTATATTATTCGTCTATAGAATACTGACTGTGCCATTTTTCAAAGGCAATGCGGTAGGAATCGAGTTGTATGGAGCCTTCGCCACTGCTGACTATTCAAAAGTGTCTATTATTGGTTTATTTGAACCTGATGCTTTAAGTCTCATTGAAAATCAAAAAACGCTTGACTTGAGCCGTAAAAACGCCTACCAGAAGAAACAAAAAAAAATATGCAGAACCATCCCATATTCTAGCATTGCATTGACTCACTAAATCACGTCACTTCACCTACATACATCACTAGGCATCGATAGGACGCCATCCAGTCGACAACTCTCTCAGAAGATTTATCGTACTTCGATAAATCCCTGTCTCAGCGAGTGTAATAGCTCCTTTTAAATCCAACTTCAGCTCCGAAAATACGTTATTTTATTTATTTATTTGAGATGTGTTATATCAAGTGTGTATTGACTATTGTGTGGAGTGGATAAGTGATCCATTTTCAGTCCTAAGGGGAGAAAATTGAAGGGAGGAGCTCATCGCTAAATACTACCAGCTACACGGCTTGATCTGCAAGGTTGTCGTGGTCGGTCCGCGGATAGGTGACCATCTAGTACATACCGAGATTTCTCCATGCTTCGGAAAGCACGTTAAGCCGTTGCCGTGTTGGTCCTGGCTGTCATTTGTAGATCTTTAAGAGTCGTTACAGGTAGTCAGAGGCCTGATAGTCTGACAAGCAGTCATAACAATCAGTGTCGTATTACCCAGGGTTGTGGAGGTCAGATAGGCAGTCATAATTACCAACATTATTGGGAAAAGGCTAGGCAGATGATGATTAGGTCTGGTTCAAAGCTTTTTAGTGTCATAAAAATCATTTGTCGTTTTTATTGTCTTGCAAGCACCTGCTCAGCTACTAGCATGTAGTATGTCCTGTGGCACTCGGCATTATTGAAGCTTTATTTCAAAGATCATATTCTTATTCTTTATTGCACACAAAATAAAAAAATATATACATCAAAATTGCAATAATATAGCTTATGTACAAGGGCGAGTTTAACCCAGAATTGGGTTTTCTTACAGCAAACCAAATTTCGATACTAATATTTGTCGATAATTTCGGTACTAATATTTATTTTATATTATGTGTATATTTGTGTGTATTTTTATTTTATATAGGTATATTTTTGTTTTAAGTTCCAATTCAAATTTTCCTGTTTTGTCTTTTCTACACACTTCCTTCACTTCCTCTCGCAGGTTTGCTAGAAGAAATTTCTAATGAAATAAGCAGTACCTTTGTGCTCGTCTATCTTAATGTAATATCCTGTTAAGTATTTTGTGTGTACATAAATAAATAATCAACCACTATAAATAACTACAGTCCACTCTTACACATAAGAGTTCTAAATAAGGTGTATTTTCGCTACTGACCCAGAAACTCCACCACTCCCTTTCATAGCCCATATTTCTACCCTCTAGTCGTCAGCATCCCTAATCTAGTTCTTATTGTCCATAACATTTTTACTAACACAAGAAGTACACATGTCTGTCCGTCCCTTATTACCTAATTATGTTTATACGAAATATTATTTAGGTTTTTCTACTGTCATAGGGTTTCTTAGGGCGGTTGTATACAGTCGACTGTTGACCAACATGATGGTTTTATATTAAGAAAGAAGGAAAAAAACATGTTTATTTGGCACACTCATGATGTAGGCGCTATGATAATAATAAACACATCTACACTAATATTATAAAGAGGAAAGATTTGTATTTTTGTGTGTGTGTATGTTTGTAATGAATAAACTCAAAAACTACTGTGCCGATTTCAAAAATGTTTTCACCATTAGGAAGCTACATTCACCCTGAGTAACATAGGCTATATTTATTACTAGAAAAATAGGGGGGAGGGGGGAATTAGGGGAAAAAATGTCCACCCATGCGAAGCCGGGCCGCTAGTCACAAATAAAATAAAATAACATAACATAATAATAACTGCACATAGGTACTAATTCAAAAGTCCTGGAGCTCGTAGCTAAATAATAACAGCCGCTCGGATCGATCTTTAGGTTAAGTGCTCGCCTAGGTTGTTCTGTGGATGGGTGACCACCCATTACATATCGAGTTTCCTCAGTGCTTCGGAAAGCACGTTAAGCAGTTGGTTCCGGCTGTCATTTGTAGATCTGTCGACAATCGTTGAAGGTAGACAATGGCCCAAAAAGTCTGACAACCAGTCTTACCAAGACGTATCGTATTACCTAGTACTAACCGGGTTTTGGAAGTCAGATAGGCAGTCTCTCCATGTAAAATATTGGTATTCAGCCGACTGGAAACCCTAACAAAGTTGGGAAAAGGCTAGGCAGCTAATGAGGTACTCCTCCAAAAGGTTAGGCAGTAGTGTTGTTCCCCTACATATTTTCCAGTTATCTTTAAATTCAGTTTTCGGGCCTTTACTAGGAAATTGTTTTGGTAATTTTAAAGCATTTATTACAAATAGTCAAAATGTCGATCACCCAAAACAATTAAGCTAACCGCCCATTACAAAATGGGTGACAGGCTATGGAGAAGCGTGGGAAAACTGACAAAAACTTTTTTTTTTCTTTTTTTATTTATCGACATTAATAATCGCAATGCGTATGTCAGTCCCATCGTGGCCTAAATACACAATGTTCATATCTGGGCCGTGAACCTAAACAGACTCTTCGCATCATCGCCATTTGGTTGAGCCAGGATCTTATGGAATGTGCCTACTTCAAGTCTGTTCAACTTCAATACCCTAAACAGGTAATTTCTCCCAGATTCATACCAAACACTAAAACACTGCAGTCTACACTAAAAGGATCAAAGAGACAGTTGCCATACAAACAAATTTTAGTCGTAACAAAAATCGTTGGAATGAAAAGAAGAATACACTCGACACGAACTCAATTTTGAATCGGCAATGATCGTCGACTGGCCTGCGCTGGGAAAATAGCTGAAGCAATCGCTGGAACTTCATCCTAGCGACTTTTTTGTCGCATTGATTGCAACGTAAATGGCTTGAATAGTCGAACGAGCGTGTGTGTCACCGACTAAACGGTTGGAATGGAAAGCCTTTGGTACTGAAGACCATCATCTGCCTCGCCTTTTTCTACTGTTCTGGTCAGCTTCCAACGTAACCGGTTGCAGGTGAAGCCATTTTACGTAGAGCGACTGCCTGAACAACCCAGTAACCGGGTCATACTGAGATGGAGGGTACTGAAGATGTCAAACTCTTAGCCAAGTTATGTGCCGACTTACTTTAGATTGACATCGACACGCGAAGAAGAAAAATATAGCAATTAGCAGGACTGGTTGTTAGACTTTCGGTCTAAGTACTGAAGATCGCTTTGTCTATTATACACACATAACAACACGCCTGTATAATCTCCGAAGGGTTAGGCAGAGGTGTACTTAAAAGTACACCCACATTTCGTCAGTTATGTTATTACATGGGACTTAAAAACAGCGGGGGCAAGCCTATTACCATCAATCGACTGTGCCTGCTACTGAGAAATTCCTAAAGGAAAAACCCAATGACACTGCCCGATCCGGGAATCGAACCCAGGACCTCATGCTCAGCAGTTGCGCTTGCGACCACTAGACCAACGAGCCAGTCAATTTTCTCTATTATGTTATTGGTTATCTGTAATAGTTCGTTCAACAGTTGCTAAATAGTGAATCAGAACCAAAACTTTATTTGCTTTGAATATAACTTTATTTGCTTTATTTGCTTTTTTTATTTGCTTTGCTTTGAAGATATTGTACATTCATTAATGAGATCGGCTACAGTCTACCTCACGGCGTGCAAATTATTACATAAATTAAAATATCAATATAAACAAATAATGTCAACAAAACATAACAGAAATTAAAATTATTATTATTCCTTTATTCATTTTATATACACATTTTTGACATTTTTAAATATTTCTAAAACAACCATTTAAAAAAATATAAAAAATAGTGGTCCGCCGGTGTCGAGAGCAGGGTCCAAGCTAACGGTGGTTAAATTATTATTATTATTATTATGAGCCTGTTGTGTCCCACTGCAGGGCAAAGGCCTCCCTTCCCTCTTTCCATTTATCTCTGTCTTTGGCTATTTGGGCCCAATCCTTTCGACAAGAGTCCAGCTCGTCACGCCATCTCCTAAATTAAAAATTCGAAATTAAAATGAAGTCAATTAATAATATTAAAGTCAGGTACATAAGTCTTACATGGTCAAATTTGCAATTAATTAAGGAAGTAAGTGAAAGGAATTTTCCATAAATATTTGGATGACTATTTTCTCAATAAAATTTATGGCAATAGGCTTGTTTTCATAGGATTTAAACGTTGCTGAAGTGCAACACCTCTGCATTCGTTTCCGGAATAAAGGCATGAGTGATACGTTGAGCAGTCAGACGTCTGTCTGTGAACACCCTTAGGGTCAAGTATTATGATAATGTTGGTCCCTTATATTACCTTGTGAGGGTACTCGCAAATATGACGAATGCGTCAGTCTTTAGTATAAGAGGATTGTTCCTTTACTGTCAGTAGCCTACTTTGTGACAAAAGTTTCTTACTGGAAGTCGGTCAGTATCTACTTAGTCAATATTTTATTAACTTTGTATTTTGTTCGTCTGTGTATTTTGATCAGAATTTGTAAAGAAAGGAAGAAGGACCTCGTGTCGGATCGATCTTTACGTAAAGCCACGCTTGTCTAGTTTGGTCCGTGGATGGGTAACCACCCATTACATACCGAGTTTCCTCCGTGCCTCTTCAGAAAGCACGTTAAGCCGTTGGTCACGGGTATCGTTTGTAGATCTTTGACAGTCGTTAGGTAGTCAATGGCCCAAAAGTCTGACAACCAGTCTTACCAAGGGGTATCGTATTACCCAGTACTAACTGATAGGCAGTCGTTCAATGTAAAATACTGGTATTCAGCTGCATCCGGTTAGACTTGAAGCCAACCCCAACATAGTTGGGAAAAGGCTAGGCAGATGATGAGTAAGTCTCATATTTAAGTTTATATATATTTATGAGGACTTTGTTCCCATAAAGTGCTGCCCACGGTTAACCAATCACTCCGTATTTTCTAAGCTACTCTTTAACACCTGAATTAACCTATTGTATTGTTTTGTACTTGAATAATTTGCCATCTTTAAAAACATTGTCCTTACTACCAACAAAAATAATACGACACTCAATATGCAAAGAAACAAAACATTTGGAAGACACGACAGACCGCAATATCTCTTGTACGGAATTCGGAAGACAAACTAAATTACATAGGACCTTTGTAACGTCTACGGAACCCCAATAAATAGGGAAGAGCTTTAAGGTCAGGGGGTACGGAATAAAGTAAATGTAAAGCGGAGTCGAGGCTTTGAAAGGACCTTCTGATTGGTTAGTGATGGGATGTTGATATCGCGGGATTTGTAAATATGAATAAAAAAATCTCCGTGAAGACGAAATTGGGTTTCCAAGAACGCATGAACATCAACCTTATTCGTGCTTTTCCGGGATCAACTTAAAGTTAATCCCGGGATTTGATAATAAATCATTATTTTTGACTGCCTCCTTGGTCTGTCGCAAGAGCGAGGGCTGAACATGAGATCCTTGGTTGGATTGCCAGGTCGGGCAAAGTGTTATTAACTTTTGCTTTTCCAGCAGGAATTTCTTAGAAGCAGCCACGAAGTCTGGAATTTTGCCCGGTTTGTGGCAATTGGCCTACCCCCTATTACATGGGACTTAAATACAACTGGTGAAATGTGGGTGTAAGAACTATTAGGTACGCCTCTGCCTAACCCTTCCGGGATTACAGGCGTGATGTTATGTATGTCTGATCCGGTCGTTAGTATGGACATGAAAAGAACCGGAAGTGCGCCGGTGGTGACATCACGCCACCTACTTACAAGTCTGTCACCACAGCATGCTTCTACAGAGCCCTGATGTTCAGCTCGACGCGAAGGCGACAGTCAGTGTCTGATCGCAGCGGAGTAGAGACGGCTTCGAACTATATCCGATTCATCGTGCCCCGTCTTATTGTGTTAAGTTGTAATTTCAAGTAATTCGTTAGTTTTTCTAGAAACAGTGTATCGCACCTAATGTGTTTTCATAGCATGAAACCCATCGTCTGCCCACATGATGTACGAGCCTAACGGAATAAATCCTGACATTGTCCGACATATATGTTAATTCTTTTTGAAATAAACAAACCTCACTGACCTTGAAACTTTGGAACTTGAAGATTGCCTTGTCGTATTAAATCCACCTATGTATAATTACTGTACCTGACGTTAATTTTGTAACTTTACCTGTAACAAAAACAAATTGTATAATTATTTTATTTTGAAACCATAATACTGCCAACTGCTTCACTAAAACAATATCCTTTATAAACGATTGAAATCTCATTAAAAAGAAAAGAAAACTACTTTCATTTTAGTAGTTATTTTAATATCATGCTGTGTTACAAAAAAATCCGTTATCCGCTTTGCGTTTTCAGTACAATGCAGTTGAATGTTAAAAGCTTTGGATGTTAATGTAGCATGAAAACATGCTCATAGCTGATACAATTGTAATCGCTTTCTATCTCAAATATTTAGATTTTTGCCATACTAAAGGGTGTAAAAAGACCCTTAACGAAGCCGAGAGGAACTTGTTCTCCCCGTTATTGCGATATGTTTTTTGTTCTAGACCATAACTTGGTACCTTCTACTTAGTTACGGAGATATTTGGGGTCAAAGTTACAACTTTTTTTTAAATGCATGTTTTTAATGTAAGATTTTTAATTTCAACACCTCCACGACACCCGTACTATTCAATCCATCCACCAGCAAAATGTTTTAAGTCAGTAGAATGTTCTGAGTGCGGTTTTTACATTGAGTCCTACCGTAAAACGTGATTCTTCACCCCAAAAAAAAAAGTCGTTTCCCAGCAATATTTTTTGCGTAAAGTTACTTAGTTTGTTGTACATAATGCTTGGTTGACGGCTTCGTGAAGGGTCCGTTTACACTCTGTATAATAAATCTGGCAGAAAATCGCATGACAGATTTACTGTTCCCATAGTTTTATATTTGCAACAAAGCCCACTTCATCAAAGAGAGTGGCTACCATATGAACAGGCCAATATTTGACAAAAACGTATAAAAAGTCGGGTAAAGTCGGGTCGCAAGAGCTCGTGGCTAAATAATAACAACCGCTCGGGTCGATCTTCAGGTTATGCCGCGCTTTCCTAGGTTGGTCCGTGGATGGATGACCACCCATGATATACCCAGTTTCCTCAGAGCCTCGGCCGTCATTTTTAGATCTTTGACCGTCGTTGCAAGTAGTCAGTGGCCCGAAAGTCTGACAACCAGTCTTACCAAGGGGTATCGTATTACCCAATAACTGGGTTGTGAAGATCATATAGGCAGTCGATCCATTTAACATACTAGTATTCAGCTGCATCCGGTTAGACTGGAAGCCGACCACAACATATTTGTTAAGAGACTATGCCTAGTCTCTTAACAAATATGATGTAAAAAGTCGGGTTACATGGTTACATCGTACTATCTTGTGACAGAGAGAGTACACCATAAGCAAACACACTTGTCCAATGCGGGTTGATGGATGTCTCATGACTTCGATTTTTGAGATTCAGAAGAAGTGGAAGTTCCCACTTCTGAAAAAAGCGCCAAACGGCGAGTTCGACTCGAACACGAAAGGTTTGGTCCTCCGATTTTTTTTTTAATCAAAAAATGTCACCAATTTAAATGTCATGGTGATTATAAGCGTGTCTTCGCCGCCATCTTAGATATCAAGTTTAACAAAAGACAAGCTACCTTTACGTGTTGATCATAAGACATCATTTTCTAAAAACAAAAAAATATCACCATACGTGTTACCTCAGGCTTTTTTATGTTCGTTTTCTTTTCCCCACGTCAGCCTATAACAGTATTAATTCCAGCCTTGTCAGTGAAATAAATATTTCTTGCGAAGTAAATACGCTAGATATTTTTGTTACAACGAAGCGTACGTGCCAATTATCAATACCTAACGTCTGTTTTGTCATATTCGAGGTTAAGACACAGCTATGTTGTCATGGCAACCAGTTTCTTCAATAATGATGTGGTAATCTTGTTGCTACCTATTTTCATTCAATCATAGAAAACCAACGACAACAGATGTAACCTCATATTATATCACCTCATTGTAGAAAACTGTCAGCCAAATAGTGACAAGAAATATCTGGAAGAAGATTTTTTTTTCAACATAATTTTCTTAGAAAAAACTGCTCAATGTTTATGTTTTTTTTTGGGTATTCTTGGTCTTCATCTATAAATGAGAAGAATCCACCATAGAATATGCCAAAATACTTACTAGTTTCATGCTTCTGGTACGGAGAAATGTTCTAAACGACATTTTCGTCACATAAAAAAATAACATGAAAAAATCCTTCCATAAAAACGCTTTGTAGCGACGGCTACACGTAAGTGTAACAACGCAAAAACATGAAACTGCATGGAAGCTGTGTTATGCAAAATACGAAAAGTGTCGGAGACTTCACGTACAACAAAGTAAAAAAAATATCCCGGACTTTTTCCAAAATCTGTTGGATCACATCCCTACGACTGATTAAAATTGCCTCTTCGAAATTCCTTTTCAACTGGATCTTATATTGATTGTATTGCAGTATATATTACAGAAATTATCACATAACACCACGCCTGTAATCCCCGAAGGGTTAGGCAGAAGTACCTAACAGTACACCCACATTTCGCCAGTTATGTTTAAATCCCATGTAATAGGGGACGGGCCTATTACGGGAAAATTACTCTACAATAACATCATACAACAAATCCTGTTTTATCCAATACAACGAAGGGTCACCTTAAAACGTACTCACAACTGGCTTACGTGTATTACCAGATTTTTGAACACGATATCGTCAAAGTCGCTGGAAAAACCTGGATAAGGGAGAACGCACAGAACCGGGAAGTGTGGCAGAAAAAAGGGGAGGCCTATACATAGCAATGGACGTCTTTCAGCTGAAATGATGAATGAATGAGCAAGCAGTGATAGCCTAGTGGTGTGACCGTCGGACTGCCAAGTCATAGGTCTCGAGTTCGAACCCAAGGCACGCACCTCTGATTTTTCGGATTCATGTGCGTATAGTATAATTATCACTTGCTTTTCGGTGAAGGAAAACATCGTGAGGAAACCAGCATGCCTGAGAGATATTTCTTGACGGCATGTAAAGCCAAGTCAGAGGCCCATGGGCGGCCTAAAAACTCTGACACCAGGTTACGAACTAACCACACGATAAAGAAAGAAGAAGCTGAAATGATGATGATTATGCTGATACTCAGCTGCGGGTGATTCCGGACTGATATGATGATGATGAACGCGTATAAGGATCTTAGCAGGTAGATACTGCTTACCCCGATGAGAAAAAAAGCGTAAGTTAATGTAACTTGTCACAATAACATTTGAAAACTCAATTTTGAAACCATTGATATTATTCAGCACATTTCAATCTTTTACAGAAGTAAGTCGTCCCGTAAATCCAGGGACTTACGATCGTGTCGCAGCACTATTTATGGGCGGTTCTCTTCGCCTTGAGGCCTTACAATTTCCATTGAAACCGGGATATTGGACTGCGTTTTGTTTTAAAGGTTTTTTGAAAGGACATTGTTTTAAATTGTTTGAAAGTTATGTATGATTCATGGATTTTATTTAGAAGCTTCTAATGTAAGTTTGATACAGATTAAATGAGAAACTGCTTGGTTAGTCTAGCGGTCGTAAGCATGACTGCTGAGCATCAGGTCATGGGTTCGATTTCCGGGTCGGGCAAAGTTGGGTTGGGTTTTTCCATCAGTAATTTCTCAGTCCCGTGACTGAGAAATTACTGTAGTCTGGATTTGCGCCCGGTTAATGACAATAGGCTCGCTCCCTATTACATGGGACTTAAATATAACTGGCGAAATGTGGGTGTACTATACACCTGTATAGGTACACCTCTGCCTAACTCTTCAGGGATTACAGGCGTGTTGTTATGATGTTATGTAAATCAGAAAACAGATACATCTTTCTTCATACGTGTTTTTTTTCGTCAAATAATGTAGCGTCGAAAGGCAACGCAAAAAAAAAATAAAAAAAATTGAATTCTAGTCAAAATATCATTTTCATTACAATTTTCAATTAAATCGGCCACATTATTTGTATTTATTTATTTCGGCAATTAGCGAATAAAACGGTACTTTCATATTTACACAACCAACAGCGGCATGAAATTATATAAATTAACATATCAAAGACTAATTAATGTAACAAAACCATCGGAAATACAATAAGAGCCTGATTAAAATATCAACCTCCAAAATACACGCGACACATTTATCACGAGGGAATAAGGTTCATTTTGGAATGTTTTCACGAAAGGGAGGAAAATATTCGGATGAAAAATTTGGATTAAAATCTCTTATTTTTCTTCGTAATGAGAATTTGGCTGTTGACGTTTGTGAGTTGTTTCGTTGGATTAAAGTAATTGTGTGCGAAGATTATTAATCAACGACATTGGTTTTAATTTCCCAAATGATTCGAAATTTTTTGACTAACTTTTGCTCGCGGCTTCGCTCTCGTTCTGTACGGAAATTAACCCACGGGAACGTTTTAAATGTAGCCTATAATACTCGGGGATAATGTAGCTTCCCGTTAGTGAAAGAATTTTCGGAATCGGATCAGTGGTTCCAGAGATTATCCCCTACATACAAACTGACAAACAAATTTTAATATAGATTGTTACTCTACAATCCTACCGCGCTAAGCATAAGAGCAGTAAGTATGTTTTGCATAGTTTTGAGTAATTGGCGTGCAAAGTTTTTGTTACAATTTTGTTTTTCCGGACTTCGTTTTTTAAGTTATATTAATTGTGATGATTGAAACGTGTAGCCCAAATAAAGCACTTTTATATTCTTCACTCAAAATTAGAATAGTTTTAAATGACGAAAAATCCTTTTAAATCCAGTATTACTTGGAGCAACTGAAACTGATCCTTAACGAAATTTTCCAGTTCCCGATAAGTTATTAAAACAGCTGTCAGCACATCTGGTCGAGCTCGTTGCGCTGATTCAATATTTAACTCATTTTGTCAAAAATTGCACTTACTACTGATATCGCTAGCGCGGCAGAACCTACTCGTTACTGTGCTGGACAGAGGTATTGCGAAAGAGGTTTCTGTTTTTTTAGGTTTGACTTTTGTACGTTTGGCCGCAACCTGCCTGATATGAAGTGATGACGCGGCCTAGGGCACGCTTGCCTAAAAAACCGATTTACTCGAGCTTTGTAGAGATCCAGATTATAATGATCGGGAATCAGAGAAAGCCAGGCGTAAAATGCTCGTGTTATTTTCTATAAAAGTGAAATCAACTTTTCAACAGAGTAGCTCGTGGTTAAACAATAACAGCCGCTTGGATCAATTTTAAGGATAAGCAGCGCTTGCCTAGGCTGGTCTGCGGATGGGTGACCACCCATTACATACCGAGTTTCCTCTGTGCCTCGGAAAGCACGTTAAGCCGTTGGTTCCGGATGTCAATTGTAGATCTTTGACAGTCGTTACTGATAGTCAGTGACCCAAAAGTATGACAACCGGTCTTACCAAGGCGTATCGTATTACCCAGTACTAACTGGGTTGTGGATGTCAGATAGACAGTCGCTCCATGTCTTCTTCTTCGTATCGCTGGCACGACAAACTTTAAATTTTATTAGCCCAAAACATCGCCACTTCCACCGCGTCGTCGGTGGCAGCGCAAAGGTCACTTCGGCTGCATGTTTTTGGGCTAAGAGGGCAGGATAGGAGGTGGAGCATAGTTTGCGACACAGCTCCACAACCACACCCCACTGCTGTCTCATTGAGGTATCCCCACCTAACAAGGTTGGAGTTACATCTTCCTACCTGTGTCCGGAGACGGTTCAAGGACCTCCAGGTGGGCCACGGAAGGTTAGACCCTGCAGGAAGATGCTCACTTGGTGGTAAGTAGTGGCTGGGAGGGGGGCAGCTATTTTCCCACAGCATAAATCGGGCGTCAGCCGGGTTAAGTGTTAAGGGCGCTGCGGTTTTTAAAAAACTGTGCCTGCTTTTCAGACGTTGCTTTGGCAGTTGGGCGCCGTGTAGAGGGTGTCTGGTGTCCGACTCCTGTTTATATTTCTCCACTGCGCTTGCAACTTCTCTTCGGACAAATGGAGGTGCTATGCCAGCTGTGGGGTATAGTGCGCTGACTGGGGTCGGTTTGAGGCAGCCTGTAATCGCTCTACATGTTTCGTTCAAAGCAACATCCACTTCCTTGGCGTGGGCGGAACGATACCACACTGGGCATGCATATTCGCCCGCTGAGAAGCAGAGTGCTAGGCCAGTAGTTCGAAGAACTTGAGGAGAAGCGCCCCAGGAGGTTGAAGTTAGGCGCCTGAGCAAGTTGTTGCGGGTCCCTACCTTTTTCTTGGTTTTGAGGCAATGGTTTTTAAACGTCAATGCTCTGTCAAGGGTGACCCCCAGGTAGGTAGGGTTGCTGCAGTGTTCGATAGTATCTCCTTGCCATTTAATACGCAGAGTCCGCCTGGCTGAGTTATTCCGGAGATGGAAAGCGCATGTCTGTGTTTTTGAAGGATTCGGTTTGAGGGCGTTATCTTTGTAGTACCTTCCGAGAACTTCTAAGCCTGCTTCCAGATTTTTTTCAGCGTCTTCGAATTTATTTGTTTGAGTAGCCAGGGCAAGGTCATCAGCGTATAAGAACCTCTCGCAGTGTTCAACAGTAGGTTGGTCGTTAGTGTAGATGTTAAAGAGAATGGGCGCCAAAACACTTCCCTGTGGCAGGCCATTCTTCTGCAATCTCCATCTGCTTTTTTCCGTGTTTAAAAGGACTTGGTACCTTCGATTACGCAACATCTCACCAAGCACCTGGATGAAACCCTGGTCGTCGATCATGCCAGATAGTTTTGTCAATAGCCTCTTAATATTTACAGTGTCATATGCTGCTGACAAGTCGACGAGTACCACGCCAGTAATCTTTCGTGCCTCGTAGCCATCCTCTATGTATTGTGACAGCCGGAGAATTTGCCCAGAGCATGACTTACCTGGTCTGAAGCCAGCCTGCTCGGGAATCAATTTTGGGTCAATAACGTTCTGGAGGCGATTGAGTAAAAGTCGCTCAAATAATTTGAACGTATGGCACAAAAGAGAGATAGGGCGATAGTTTTTTGGGTGGTCAGGCAGCTTCCCTGGTTTTAGCAGTGCCGTAATTTTAGCTTTCCTCCAGATTTTGGGGATCTTTGAGCTTTTAAGGCAGGCATTAAAAAAGGCAAGAAGCCAGGACACTCCAACTGGGCCTAGGTTCTTAAGTTGCTCCACAGTAATATCGTCCAGTCCAGCAGCTTTACCGTACTTCAGGGCCTTTATAGCAGGGATTATGTCCGAAAGTGTAAAAGGCTTGCTGATTTCTGTTGAAGGTGTTAGGATCTTAGTGGGTTTTGGTAGCTTTGGCAGTTTGTTTGGGGCCTTACCATTTAGTAGAAGTTGGTGGGCCACCTGATTAGCCGTGACTTTGCCTGGGTTTGTTGGTTCAGGGGGGTCGCCTGTGAGTTTCCTTAGTGTTGCCCATGCTTTCTTGCTATTCTTCGTCATATCAATGTTCTCGACTGTTTTTAACCACTGTTGTTTGTGGCTTTCGCTGACCTTGGATAGGAGTACCTCTCCGGCTGTGACTGTTTCCTCAGAAAAGGCATCATTAGAATACAAAGATTCGTAAGCTTCCAGCAATTTTGACGAGTCCGAGTCCAATCCAGGCACATAGATAGAACGGCAGCCTCTTGGAATATATCGGCGTGAAACTGACCAGACCCTTTCCACAAACTGGTCGTAATTTTCTGGTATCGGCTCAATCTCACACAACTCATTGTCCAAGTCTTGCGAAAAGCTACTCCAGTTGGCTTTGTGTAAAATACTGTTATTGCTGTATTCGGTTGACTGGAATCCGACCCCAACATAGTTGGGAAAAGGCTAGGCAGATGATGATGATTCTGATTAGAATTTCTAAAGAAAGGATGAAAGAGCTCGTGTCGGGTCGATCTTTAGGTTAAGCCACGCTTGTCTAGGTTGGTCCGTGGATAGGTGACCACCCATTACATACCGTGAGAGGTGATTTATGTTGGAATAGTTGATTAACTTTTCAACATCCATGTACTTTTGGCTTTACCAATAGTCAGGCATAAGAACCGCCTTAATTATAAGGTATTTACTTCGCAACAAGAAACTATTTCAATTGGCAAAGTTAGGTCACCTAGCTACTAGTTAAGAAAGATCTAGAAATTACCTAGAATCTAGATGTTTTTAGTTTTCTGGAAAGACGTGATAAGTTAACTAACTTCTTAATGAGACCTTTAATGAACTTTGTAGAACTAGGAGCAGGTAAGGGGGTCATCCTTCACGAGTGTTTACGACAGACGACATTACATATTTCATACAAACTTTCAAGACCTTTTTTTTTCGAAATGACTGAACCGATTTTAATGAAACTTCATACGCATAAACAAGATACATAGGTCTAAGCGAGGCGGGAAACTATATAAACTAAGCGAAGCTTTCGCGAACTAAACAACGTACATATGGAAACTACGGAGGGACGAGCGAGCGAGCGGGCGGGCGCACCGGGCGGGGCAGGCGAGGTGAACGATTAGCATTGCTGGCATCGTCGGATATTTCGTTCGCTGACCTAGCTTAGCTCTGTAGTTTGCGGTGTGAACCAAAGTATGAAAAGAGGTGAAACGATGCTCCCCCGGCTCGCTCGCTAGCTCGCTAGTGGGCGGTGTGGCCTGCGCTTTAATTGCGTGAGGGCTTTTAGTCGACTTTTATAGCCCCCCCCTCTCTCTTGCTGATACGTCGTGAGTTTTCAGGCTTCCCCTCCTCCCCCCTCCCAATATCAAATAACGTGATATTATTGATTGATAGTTTCCGAATCCGTTTTAAAACAAACAATAAATATCAAATGTTGACATATTTTACATTTCAGACATTAATTTTTTTTTGTTCCACGAAAAAACGCACGTGATTGTCACATTATCCCACCTCCCCTAGTTCGAACCTCACGTGATTAAAGGACGACCCCTAAGTTAATTATTTTCTTGATAAAACTGTAAATGAAATTCCTCAATGTCCAATTCAAAATACGCATCTAAATTGCAGCCCCCCTCAAAAACCATTAAACAAAACTACATCGAACCCCTCTAATACACCATAAAACACGGTACGTACCAATGAGTCCAACATTCAACCACGTCGCTGACGTTCATTAACTTTTTAATCTTTCCTCGCACGATCGCGACGCAGATATTAAAAATTTCACAGCGAGATAATTTAATTTTAAATCGCTGATATTGTACCGTGTTATTCATTATGGCGGGGAAAAGGGAAAATGAACTGTTTTGCTTTGCTGGACAACTTTGTAGGTTAAGTTTTTTTTAGGGTTCCGTAACTTAGTCGGCAAAAACGGAACCCTTATAGGATCACTTCGTTTTCCGTCTGTCTGTCCAACTGTCAAGACTCTTTTTCTCAGGAACGCGTAAAGGTATCAAGCTGAAATTAATATCAAAAACTCAAATCTGCTACCCTTTGGAGCAGTGAACTCAAACCAGTAAGTCAATGCGATCAACAGATATGACTTTTTATGTAGCATATTTTGCGATTTCACAAGGGAATCAAAATCTATAGGGTACTTCCCGTTGACGTAGAATCATAAAAGTTGGCAAGAAGCAATGTCTTACAGCACATGTAAATGCAAAAATCAGATAATCGTAAATATGTATTTTAATTAAAACGGGTTAAAAAAAACTTCCCGTGGTACTTGGTTAGATCTACGGGTTATAGTTTGTACCCGTGGTACTATTGGTAGTAATACTTGTAGTACCACGGGCAACAAACAAAAATATCTACAAGTTTATACGGAACCCTCGGTGCGCAATTGGCCGGTTTTTTTTAAAGAATGGAGTTGGAAATTTTAATACACCAGGTGCGTTTTTTTTTGTTTTTTGCAGACCTTAAAGTTTCGTGGCCGATTAAAGGATTATGATGACGTTTCGTTAATGTCGGGTCGCTAGTAGATTTATGATAACAATAATTATAGGTTTTCAAAAGCCAGACTATTCGGTACATCTTTCTTGCGCACATTGTAGCTTCGCAAGCAAGTCATCATCTGCCTAGCCTTTTCCCAACTATATCGGGGTCGGCTTCCAGTCTAATCGGATGCAGCTGAATACCAGTATTTTACATGGAACGACTGCCTATCTGACCTCCACAACCCAGTTAGTACTGGGTTATACGATACCGCTTGGTAAGCGTGGTTGTCAGACTTTGCCGCAAGCAAGTAATATGTACGTAAAGTTAAGACGCTATACTGTACAAACTTTTTGCTATGCTGTAGACACCAAAATATACCGTTTGCGTAAATTGTTTGCGCGAGGATCTGTGTTTAACTTACTCATAATCTAGTGGCCAAACACGGGGTGGAAGGCACATCGACGCAGAAACGAATACCACGTATTCAGTACATCATTCTGAACCCTCCTGCATATAAATGAGATTAAAAAAACAACTGCAAGAGACACTGTCAAAACGTCTGGAACAGCAGTTCTTTTCTATGTGGTTTCGTTAAATAATCTGGATTCAAAATGGTTTATTTAATTATGGCACTCCAACGACTTATTCACTAATACATTTTTGGAGTAATGTAACAATTAAACTTAAAATCTAGGGTGAATATGTCACTTCCAGATGTGCACAGCACTTACATTGGTATTTCAAGTTTTATAATATTACATAGAGTATAACACAGGCTAAAAAAAAAAAAACTTGAAAACAAAATTAAAAATAAAGAAAAGAAATATCTAAATCTATTTTGTTGCTCTAAAGAATGATACAATCAATGACAAATAATAAATAAGTAAGTAATAAATAATATAATGATGTACTGAATACGTGGTTACCGTTTGTGCGTCAGTGTCCTTACCACCCTGTATTTG
This sequence comes from Noctua pronuba, assembly GCA_905220335.1. Lineage (NCBI taxonomy): Eukaryota > Metazoa > Arthropoda > Insecta > Lepidoptera > Noctuidae > Noctua > Noctua pronuba. The sequence continues at coordinate 2,199,967 of LR999913.1, forward strand.
ACCACGAGCTGATTAGCACTAGCTGTTACCCATGATCCTCGTCTGCGTAAAATTATGTTTTTGCAACATTTTTCATTGATGCTCCGCATCCGGTCGTAGCGTGATGATTAGGGATCGGATATTCGGATGCATATTTACCTAAAGTAAATTTTTCCCGGCAAAGGGCATAAAACTATGGAAGCGGCTTCTTATAATATATATTTTTTCCCAATTTCGAGGGATTTCATAAAAATAATATAGTGTGTATTATAAAATGTAGTCATCATCATCTGCCTAACGACCACCGTAGAAACGGCTTTTGTTGATGGAAGAATCGACAAAATGACAGATTGTGTCGACAAAATGACAGATTTCTTTTCACAATCTATCATTTTGTCGATTCTTCTGACTTCAAAATCCGTTTCTACGGCGGTCATGCTACGCGTGCAGCAGTGGAGTATGATAGGCATAAGATTTACTTTTGGTCTTCTATTTGGTTTGCGTGAGTGGCACTGAAGAAAACTTGCAAAATTTTCATTATAATCTACATCTATTTAGTATTACTACAAGAAAAAAAAATCTAGCAACATAAGAATAACACAGAGGGCACATCGCTGGGGGCTCACTCGTAAAATCAGAATCGCTGACCGTCGCACACTGCAGTGCGACAGTTTTTATTTTTAGGGTCCCGTTACTGTATTGGTAAAACGATTGTGTTTGTGAGAATGGAGACGTTTGACGATGTTCTCGTCAGCAGTTTTTTTGTATTGATGTTTTGTTATTAGAAGTATTTATATAGTGGTGTGTTTTGAGTTTTATTTTAATAGGATACTAGCTGTCACACACGAGAGGAGCTTGTGGTTAAATAGTAGCAGTCGCTCGGTTCGATCTTTAAGTTATGCCGCGCTTTCTTAGGTTGGTCTTTTTTTTCAAATTGTACAAATCTATATCTCACACATAACATCACGCCTGTAATCCCCGAAGGGTTAGGGCAGAGGCGTACCTAATCGTACACCTACATTTCTCCAGTTATAGTTAGTATTTAAGTTCCATGTAATAGGGGGCGAGCCTATTGCCATCAACCGGGCACAAATCGGGCCTATTTGGCGCAGCCACGGGACACACAATATTATCTCTTTCTTTTTTTCTGTTTAGTTTTAAGTTTTTTATTGTGTAGATTTCAGTTTTATTTTATTTTATTTTAATTTGTTTGTTGTGTGCATCTGTGATAAATGCAAATAAACATGTTTTCTTTCTTACTTTCTTTTTTTCAAAAATCTAGATTCCGTGGCTGCTACTGAGAAATCAGTAATGGAAAAACTCAATAAAACTTTGCCCGACCCGGGAATCGAACCCACGGATAGGATGCAAGTGTAACACATAATTACGTTTTTAGGATCGCTATGAGCTACTATTTAGAGCTCCACACGTAAATGACCTATAAACTAGATTATGATTTGTGATTCCAGTGCTGATTATATGAACTCCGATATGGTTCCAGCATCCCCGTAATAGTAACTAACTGTGTTGCTGATTAGACTGTGCATTTCATCGGGATCTAACTCGCACCCGATTTGTATTACCTACCTGTTATACCCGTTTTCACAAACACGAAGCAACACATAAATGAACGCCTTAATAATGGGTGTTTATTTTATTTATTTATTTATTTGGTACACCAACAGCAATACATACTAAGAATTAATTTGAAACAATAAAAATAACATAAAGTGCTGGTATGTATGCCTATTATAGGTATACGCAGCTTTCACCATGAGACAACAACATAATGTTCTCAGATCTTAATAATAAAGTAATACAATTTGAATATAATATAAAATTTACTTATAACTAAATGAGAATATAAATGAATTATGATGATAAATGTGTTAGAGTCTGTTATCTAATTATTATTTACATTTTTGTTAACTGGTGTTGAGTACTAACTAGCAAAAAGGCATCAAAGACTTTGCTTTTCTAAACGTAAATCATTTTCTCCATAAATAAATATGCGATTAACAACTAGAACACTTTAATCCATACTAATATTGCAAATGCGTAATTAAGTTTGTTTGTTACCTTTTCACGCCTAAACCACTGAACCAATCATCTTGAAATTTTGCAAATACGTTGTCAGGTGTACAGAAACAGACATAGGGTACCTTTCATCCCGAAAAAAAGTACTGCTCCCGAGGAAAACAACAATAACGTTCATATGATAATAGATGGCGGCACGTGTCTTTCGAATCATGATTAAATTAAATTATTACAAGCAGAGTACTACCCGAATTTAATGTGAAGTTCTAAATTAACGCGAGCGAAGCCGCAGGCAAAATCTAGTATGTAAATAAAAGCAAGCCCAGTGGAATTGCATTATACCTTTGATCCCATTTTAAAATTACTACAGAACCCATTGCAACTCCACACTTCACACTTGTTCCAACCTCTTTTTATTCCGTGAAACTATCAGTGCCAAAGTTTTGAAACGCGTAACACATTCCCCTGTACCCCGGCGGCGGGTAGGCAGAGTTCTATCTGTACGAAGTCACTCGAGAAACTCGCAAGTTTTATACGATGGACTCGCCCGCGGGTTTGTTAGGGAAATGGATGAGGAGAAACCGTTTGGTTTTCGAGTGTGGAAAAGTCTATTTGAATTGTGAGTAAAAACAGCCGTTCGGGTCGATCTTTAGGTTAAGCCGCACTTGCCTAGGTTGGTCCTTGGATGGGTGACCACCCATTACTTACCGAGTTTATTTTCATGCCTCGGAAAGCATGTTAGAGCGTAGATCCTGGCTGTGATTTGTATATCTTTGACAGTCGCTACAGGTTGTCAGTGGCCCGAAAGTCTGACAACCAGTCTTACGAAGGGGTATCGTACTAACTGCATGGGTTGTGGAGTACAGATGGGCAGTCGCTCCATGTAAAATACTGATATTTAGCTGCATCCGGTTAGACTGCAAGCCGACCCCAACATAGTTGGGAAAAAAACAACGGATCAACCCGCGGGCGTAACATGAGATTTTGGTTTTGTCCGACATTCACATATTCATTTTATTTCATACTCATATCATTTTAATCTCACAATAATATATTAAAACCTTCTTTCCTCATGAAGATGGCATATTAATACGAATATTTCATGGGAATGTGTTCGTCTCCGTAATATCCTTTGGGAGCGGAGCATTATTTGAAATGCAGTCAATATCTGTCGCTTTCCTCTCAAGGTACCACTTTCTTTGATATCCGTGTTATTTGATACACGGATTATTTTTCCATGGAAAACTACCAATATGGCTTCCCAAGCTACAGGTAGGTCTACAGTTTATATGAAAGCAACGTGGCTTTGAAAGGTTTTTTTTTTAATGATGGGAAATCATCAAATAACTCCTGCTCTGGGTGGAGTGGGAAGGAGTGTCAGACTGTTACTGACTAAAACCCATCCATGTTCCTTCTTTGCCCTTTGTGTTCCAGGGCCGCGGTATCTCTTTCGAACAGTCCCGCAGCCCGGCTTTGAATGTCTAAAAATTACTTCCAGTTCTCATAATAGTTTGGTACTGATTGATGGTGGTTTCTGGTTGTAATAGTAGTAGCCCAGAATCTGGATTTGATAGCAATTTGCGTGAGATGAAGGCGGCTGATGAGGTGAATTCAGTGTAACATACTAAGATAACCGTACTAGAAATTATTTCAGGGCCGTAATGGGAATCCAATAAACCTGATTTGTTTTATTCCCTCATACGCAATGTATCGTTACTGTGGCAAAACGTACGTAGCGAACGGCAAGCGCGACGACGTGTTCGGTGAACTCTGTAGTTAAGCAGGAACGTGCACGCTAACAGGAAGTACGTCATCTCATGCAAGTGGCGTGCACTGAAATATTTAGAGCTTAATAGACAATGAAATTATGATGGAGAAGAAAATACTTTACCTTAAAGATAACTCCTTCCTTTACCCAAATTAATTTTCACACACACATACAAAACACATAATTACGTACCTTAAGAAATCCCTTCTCCACGACACCAATATTTCTTCACAAACACAACTTTTATAACCAGATCCCTCATTCCAAATATTTTCCTCGAAACCGCGGGTCTATTAAAATGGTGGTTCCAAATCCGGATCAAACTGGATTTTACGAGGCGGTTAAGATAAACCCGGTGTTATCTTTGCTTAATAGTAATAGGTTCGAAGCTGAGGCTTTGAATTTTAATTTATCGTTCACCATGAGATTAGGATTATGAAAATTGTGGAGGAAAGGCTGGTTGTGAAGATACAGACGCCTGCACAACGAACTACCTAAACTACTAGAGTGTCCATAGAGTTTCTTGCCCATTCTTCTCCATAGAGATCTACGCCTTGGAATGGGCAACTACAGTACTTTCACAAGTTATTATGCCTTGTGTCTGTGACTGTAGCTTCGCTTTCTTTGTTTTTTGTGACATTCAAAAGTGCCTGTAATGGTCTAATTGAAATATATGCTTTGAGTTTGAGTTACCCGAAACTGTAAAATTTTCCCAAACAAACTTGAACCTAATGCTTTAGCGATAAAGTTGAAAATCTGTCAAAGAAATTTGACAGATATAAAATTTTGATGTGTACTGAATACGTGGTAACCGTTTTTGCGTCGGTGTCCCTTCCACCCTGTGTGTCGTTACCTACTAAGGCTAAGAAGTCGCATAAAAATAGTACAGACGCCAAGCACATCAGCTACTACACGAAATATGATTTCGGAAAATCTTTTTTTTGTTTTATTGTCATTAGGGGCCATCCATAAGTTACGTCACACGAATCACATCATGAATTTCATGATTTTTGACAGCTGGTCATATTTAACAAAAAAATACAAGTTCATACAGATGGAAGTTGCAAATATTTTTAAGTTTTTCGTTAATAGTTCAAATCTCATGTTTTAATACTCACATAATTATGTTAGATTTTGAAAGACAAAAGCTTTTTAGGGTTCTGTACCAGAAGAGTAACCAACGGGACCCTATTACTAAGCCTCCGCTGTCCGTCCGTCCGTCTGTCTGTCAGCGGGCTGTATCTCATGATCCGTAATAGAAACATTTGAAATTTACACAGAATGCGTATTTCCGTTTCCGCTATGTACATATATTCCGCTATATATATATAAATATTTAAAAAAATTAAAGGGAGCTCCCCTACTACGATGGTACGGAACCCTTCATGCGCGAGTCCGTCTTACATTTGGCTGGTTTTTTATAATAAAATGTAATAAAATGCATTCTTTAGATAATAGCAGTGATAAAAAAATACAGAAACATCCCAGAAAAATCTTGCAAACGGGCAACGTCGGAGAGCTAGCATTACGAAAGTGCAATTTGCGATCTGCGCTCTCCTCCTAATTGTTCCCTCAAGTGTCTAGTTAGGCGTTCCCTGGAGGCTGGGATAAGACAAAACACTCTTTAGATTTGTAGAAAGAAACTTGGATAACGCTTGCAGTATTAGGTGCAATCAAAATATTCACTACACAACGGTTTTTGCTGTACAAATACAGAGGAGTAAATCAAGGTGTAAACGGACCCTAATTTTTTTGGGGTGAAAAATCACGTTTTACGGTAGGACTCAATTTAACGCACTCAGAACATTGTGCTGATGGATGGATTGATAGGTACGGGGGTCGTGGAGGTGTTTAAAGTAATAATCTAACTTTAAAAACATGTATTTAAAAAAAAACTTGTGAAAAAGTTGGAACTTTGACCCCCAATATCTCCGTAACTAGAAGGTCCCATATGGTCTAGAACAAAAAAATGATCACATTGATGGGAAGAATAAGTGCCTTTCGGCTTCGTTAAGGGTCTTTTTACACCCTTTATACATGTGAGAGACTGATGTCTGCACTAGGAATATCAGTATCGCTGTCTATACATACAAAATACGCCAATACATCGCATCCCACTATTAACCTGTCAGCACACAAGCCAAGCTACACGACAGCTATAAATAAAAGCATAGCTTGCCAACCGCAACACGTAAGGCACATGTTTGAACAAGGCGTGGTGTTCGATGGGAAATATTAATTTATTCACGACTTGAAATATGGAGATCGGTTAACGGAGTTAATATTTATTAGAGATTAAAAATTATTGGTGCGTGTGATTAAGTTTGGTGGATGTTGGGGTTTAGCAAGCTCGATGGACTAGTGGTCGCAAAAATAAACAAAGAAAATTTATTTAATTAACACTGGCTAAGACACAACACATTGCAATAAACTACAGGAGAAAAAGGAACTGCTGATCATGTGTTCCTGAATTCTATTCCCAAGTAGGGCAAATTGTTATTTGGTTTTTGAGTTCAGGTACTATGGCTAATGGGCAATGTCCGAAAAATCTAAACTGTATATTTTCATTTTTTGTTTTGTAAAAATATTGTATTTTAAGAAACTGATTTGAATATTTTTGAAATTCAATGGCTAGTTTAATTTAAACGTTTTAGGTCTGATGGCGTCATCACTGGAAAAGATTCCTTTGCTCATTCAACGATTTAATACTCTAATGATAGTTTGTTTTTTAATGACAGTCACATGAATCCAAGGACTCGTTGCAAATCGTGCGTTTTGGAACCGCAAAAAGCGTATTTCACGATATTCTTTCTTGAGATGACGAGTATTTAAGTATTTTAAGAAATAAATAATTAGAGACCTAATTCCTCGAAATGGTTTTGTAATTAGCACAATTATTGGACAATCCCCATTAGGTTGTGCTTAAACAACTACAGTACTTTCACAAGTTATTATGCCTTGTGTCTGGGACTGTAGCTTCGCCTTCTTTGTTTTTCTGACATTCAAAAGTGCCTGTTATGGTCTAATTGAAATAAATGCTTTGAGTTTGAGTTTGAGTTTGACAACATCGTAATTTTGAGCACAAAAGGAAGAAATTTCTTCCAGCAGATAATAATATAGTTTTTGTAACAGAATGAGTACAGTTTTTTTGGTTTTATTTAGGAAGGCACAGAATTGGAGCAACTTCAAAATTTGCCCGTGCCCGAAAAGCATTTTTTATTTCTTGTCAAATGTCTGCTTGTTCCGGCATTTTAAATCCTTGTTGGTATTTTTAAACTTCGTTGACGCGATTTTATGAAAGAAAATTACTATTAAAAACCTAAAACTGCTATAAAATTTTATTGAAAGTGCGGAGTTAAAAAAAAAAACTGTCAATCAATTAAACGTTGTTAATGCCGATGGTAAAATAAATTAATACAGCGTACTACGATTTTAAATTTCTCTGCAAAAATCGCTTTAAAAATTTAAATTCCTACTCCATTTTTGCTACAACTACATACACCAACAAAATAGTCCAAGAGCCACACATATCTTTGCCGAAATCACGTCTTGAAATCCGCGTATTATACCAGTCAGGCGTACAGACATTTATTATTGAACTCCATTCCTTGCCCGTTACCCGGTTCATTAGGCCCACATTCCGAACATCCGGATAGGATATTGCCCGGGTGATGTACATGGTATGTTAGTAGTGGTGGGCATTTAATCCGGGTGGGATTTTGTAATCGAAAATGTTTAAATACAGTAAGTATTTAAACATTTTCGATGAATTTTTAGTAAAAATCAAATAAAATAATTTTCTTTTAATTAACATAAAAAAGGATATTTCTTTTAATAAACCTCAATCAACAAATCAGCATAAATGCTTTTAGCACGAAACGTATTCAATACTTTGAATATAACAGGTACGGAATGTAGTTTTTTTTTTTAAACGCATTTGGTGAATTATGGTGCAAACGGGCATTAATACTTTCCAAATTTAGTCAAAAAAGAATCGGGAATGGATGATTTGTGTATGGTTCCAAATTCATTTTTTTTTTGTTATATACATCCAAATCGGTTGCATTATAAGAAAATGTTACCAACCGCGTCTAGGTATAGCCGGCTAGAACTAGGTGTAACCTTTCTGCGGCTTTTAGCGTAACATATACGTACTGGAAATTTATTTTTGCACGTAGTCAGTTTTGTAAAAATAATTTTCTTGTCTTCACATCTGAGATACCGTACGTATTATAGATTTGAAGTATTTTTTGAGTCACTTTTCAACCATCGAAAACCTATTCACTTTATCCGAATTTTCTATCAAAGTAATGATTAAACGTTACTCCAGAATTTCAAGACAAATGGCCTCACCTGTGCTAACTACGATCATTTCTGTAAACTCTCCCCTTCACAGCTAGTACCACCTTTCCCCGTTCTCCTCGATTCGAGTCGTGAATCTTGCAGCTAGTTCTACAAATCTACCATCAGTTAAATCGTTTCGGCCATTACTATAAATTTCAAGCGGTTTACGACTTGCAGGGTAATCAGACAGGTCTTGCAGTTTTAGTGTTATTTCAAAGGTGGCTATTAATAAGGGTTAAGTGTTTTTAAGTGGGTAGTAACGAATTAATTGAAATTTATAAATATTTGTGGAGTTTCTCTAAATAATTCTTTAAGGTTTTCTGTAAGCTGCAAGGTATTAAAAATAATAGAAGGTACAAGAAGTCTACATCATTACTAAAGATCTTATACCAGTATTTTACATGGAGCGACTGCCTATCTGACCTCCACAACCCAGTTAGAACTGCGTATTACAATACCCATTGGTAAGACCGGTTGTCGTGCTTTCAGGCCACTGAATACCTGAAACGACTGTCTAACTAAACCTTTGTCTATCAATGACAGCTGAGATCTAATGCTTAGTGATCTTTTCAAGTTAACGGATTGCCAACATATTTCCAAAAACCCTGTATGTACATATATTAAAAGGTTTTTCTGATAACTTGTCTTAGTTACTATCCCAAATTTGCTTAAATACGCAGTATTAAAAAAAAAATTAGGTACATTATTTCAGGCAAAATACCCATTCCTATACTGCAATAAAAAATAAATTTAATCGAATAAAATATTAAAAAAGGTAACAAAATCATAAAAATTAAAACATGGATTAGTCTTCAAAAATAACATAAATTCTTTCGTAATTTTAGTTAAAGTGCTGGTTAAACGGTTCTTTTGTCGCTTAAATGACATTAGCAGAACGTCGCCGTTGGAAATGATAATTTGACAAGCTGTCACCAAAAGTAATTAAACCGTTCTGGCGCCTACATTTTCTATTCCAAAAAAAAAAATATCACAATTTTTTTAAAATTTTGTTTTAAACCTTTCTAACGACAGTTTTCTTTTTTCAAATAAACGTTACTATACAATATCTTCTGTTTCCCAAATCCAATTTACATAACTTCAAAGTACACGTTTCCAGTCAACAAAATCGGATAAAATTGAACTGCGAATATTTCACACGGTGCTCGATGTTATGTAATCCGATTTACGCAAATCAATCTGTGCACTTCAACTTTATACTGTTGGCGAAATTGAGCAGGCTGTCTCTTCGCCTATAGGCACTGTAGGGTACATTAAAATAAAAGTTTGTGTTATTGGTGTTGAAAAAAGGGTAGACTTAATTCACATCATATAAGTGGACACAGTGGACGGTTATAATAATAATAATATATCATATATATCATTTATTTCAGGTACAAAAACCCATAACATGTATACCTTATAGACTAACATACATATTTATAAAAACCAGAAAACATAGACTATTGTACACGAACTGACGGCGTCGTGTTGCGCTGCGTGGGGTCGTGTGGTGGTTATCATCGGTTGAATTATGATGAAGCATTTAGTCAACAAACATAATTCTTATGACTTGCATTGTGATGGGAGTTTTGCTAAGTAAGAATCTTGTATATTTTAACCTAATACTGCTTTACATCACTGTGTTTGGAATAATAAGGGTTAGCGCAAGTAACTCATCTGCCTAGCCTTTTCCCAACTATATTGGGGTCGGCATCCAGTCTAACCGGATGCAGCTGAATACCAGTATTTTAAATAAAGCGACTGCCTATCTGACCTCCACAACCCAGTTAGTACTGGGTAATTCGATAACTGCCTCTTGGTAAGACTGGTCGTCAGACTTTCGTGGCACTAACTAGCTGTTAAGACTGTCAAAGATCTACAATTAACAGTCGGGACCAACGGCTTAAAGTGCTTTCCGAAGCACGGAAGAACCTCGGTATTTAATGGGTAATCACCCATCTACGGACCAATCTATTATTTAGCCATGAGCTCATCAACTACTATCTAATAAAAATCTTCTTCAAACCCATAAATGTACAACTTATATTAATTTATCTACAGAGGAAATGACTCAGGCATTATTGAAGATCCTCATGCCAAAATATCTTTTAGAATAATAAGGAAAGTGCTCCAAAAAACCACATCTGTTTACGTATCCTAAAATAAACATTCTGCGCAACAGTGATGGCTATTCGGAAATGCCCGGAACCTTGGTCACTTCAAGCCAGCATCATCCAGGAGTGCTACACACGTCATGTTCACGTCGACACGATTCGTGCGGCAAAAAATGAAGGTATCTAGAAAATCATTAATATAACATCGCGCCTGTAATCCCCGAAGGGTTAGGCAGATGTGTACCTAATAGTACACCCTCATTTCAGCAGTTATGTTTAAGTCCCATGTAATAGGGGGTGAGCCTATTGCCATCAACCGGGCTCTAGTCCAGACTTCGGAACCCAGGTACTCATGCTCAGCAGTCGTGCTTGCGACCACTAGACACTTGAAGATCGATCCATGCGGCTTTATTTAGCTACGCGCCCTCCTCACAAGTATAGTGTTAGTACATCATCATCTGCCTAGCCTTTTCCCAACTATATTGGGGTCGGCTTCCAGTCTAACCGGATGCAGCTGAATACCAGTATTTTACATGGAGCGACTGCCTATCTGACCTCCACAATCCAGTTAGTACTGGGTAATACGATACCCCTCACTCACCTCACTCGCCTCACTTGGGCTGACGGCAAACCGCCCACCTGCATCAACTGCAAAGCGGCACACAGGGACAGTGACCTGGCACACACAGTGTTCAGTGAAGACTGTCCGGAACGCCAAAAATGGGATGGAATAGCGAGGTCGCGCGTTTCCTATTGCTAAGGGCGACCAAGACAACGGAAATAGCCAACCAGTCACCCTTCAAAACACAACAAGACCGAAACCAAAACTAAAATTCATCCAAGTCAATCTTCAGCGCTCCAAGCTGGCCACAGAAGAACTCCACATGGCGGCTCAGGCAAAGGGAGTTTCAGTAGCACTTGTTCAAGAGCCCTATGTAGGAAGAACAGGTGTGATGAAGCAGAACCCCGGCACACGAGTCATCCAGTGCAGCCTCAACCGTCAAAAACCGGTAAAGGCGGCGATAGTTGTCTTCGGGGACAACCTGGAGGTCATCCACGACCCCCAGCTTGTTACCGAGAACATCTCCGCCGTCTTGTTGAAGGTCGGACAGCTCAGCTTTGGGGTGCTATCGGTCTATTTTGAAGGTGACCAGGAAATTGAGCCCTACCTCTCGGTAACACAAAACACTCTACAAAAACTACGTACACACAACACCATAGTGGGAGGAGACATAAACGCCTGGAGCCAGTGGTGGGGAAGTGTCTCCGAAAACCATCGCGGGGCGGCGTACAACTCATTCCTCAATGAGCGGGATCTCCAGATCCTAAACACAGGTCAAACACCGACGTTCGAGACCTACCGAGGAGACAGATGGTGCACAAGCCACGTCGACGTGACGGTATGCAGCCTGTCGCTGCTGGGCAAGGTCGAAGAGTGGCGGGTTGAAAGGAGTCTAATAACTTCTGACCACAATGCAATAACCTTCTCGATGCGTTTAGAAAAGGCCTTGGAGCCCTTAAGGCCAATCTCGACGCGCATCTACAACACCAAGAAGGCAAAGTGGTCCGACTTCTGCACGCACTTCAAGACCAGCCTGGCGGAAAATGACATAACACCAGTCAAAGTCTCGGTCGTCTCGAACCCAGAGGATCTGGAGTCAATCATCACAATATATGTACAGAACATCCACCGCTCATGCGAGGAAGCGATCCCAAAACTGGGTTCGCCAAAACACGACGCAAAGCCCCCATGGTGGACCCATTCTCTGGACCGTCTGCAAAAAGAAGCGATGACGAAGAAGAGAAGGATCCGAAATGCAGCCGCAAGCCGGAGACAATTCACCATCCAGGAATACGTTATGGCCAAGAACACCTACACCACAGCAGCGACGGAAGCGGCCACAACAAATTGGAAGGAGTTCTGCTCGAAGCAGGACCGAGAGAGCATGTGGGACGGCATCTACAGGGTACTAAGGAAGACAGCCAGAAGACAGGACGATGCGCTCCTGAGAAACGCCGCAGGCGAGACGCTCAGTCCAGAGCAATCCGCGAATCTTCTGGCAAAAACCTTCTACCCCGATGACTCAACGGATGCCGAACAGCCATACCACACAGCACTGCGGAGGCTAGCAGAGGAAAAGAACCCCCAAGGACTGTCTGCCGACGATCCACCCTTCACAACCGCGGAGCTGGAAATGGTTCTACAAAATCAAAATCCGAAAAAAGCTCCCGGTCCCGATGGATTAACAGCAGACATCTGCACAGCGGCAATAAACTGCGACAGGGAGGTATTCCTAGCGATGGCCAACAGGTGCCTGTCGCTGTCATACTTCCCGAAGCAATGGAAGGTCGCCCACGTGTGCATACTCCGCAAGCCAGGAAAGGACGACTATACCAGCCCAAAGTCCTACAGGCCAATAGGTCTGCTCTCGGTCCTAGGAAAAATCATCGAGAAGCTCCTAGTAGGCAGACTCCAGTGGCACTTCCTCCCAACACTCAACACACACCAATACGGTTTCATGCCGCAGCGCGGTACCGAGGACGCCCTCTACGCTCTAATGGGACATTTACGTGCCGAAATCAAAGCCAAAAAGATCGTGCTTCTGATATCATTGGACATAGAGGGGGCCTTCGATAACGCGTGGTGGCCGGCACTCAAAAGACAGATGGTAGTCAAAAACTGTCCCAAGAACATCTACGCTCTCGTCACCTCATACCTGGAAGATCGGAACATCAGGGTCAACTACGCCAGAGCGACTAGTGAGAAGGGCACCACGAAAGGATGCGTCCAGGGCTCAATCGCCGGACCGACGTTTTGGAACCTTATCCTAGACTCACTCCTACACAAAATGGCTAGTCGGGGAGTATACTGCCAAGCCTTCGCAGACGACGTCGTCCTTGTCTTCTCGGACTTTTCAACCGGTCCCCTGCAACAAACAGCCAATGACACGCTAGACATAGTATCGGAATGGGGCGTCCAAAATAAGCTACGTTTCGCCGCGCACAAGACCAATGCGATGGTGCTAACGAGAAAGCTAAAATACGACGATCCGGTACTCCGCATGTCGGGCACTCAGCTGAACCTAGTCAAAGAGGTCAAGTTGCTAGGTCTCACAATAGACTCCAAACTCACCTTCAACGCGCACGTGGCTGCGACCTGTAAAAAGGCCGCAGACATCTACAAGCAGCTCGCATGCGCGGCAAAGGTGACTTGGGGACTGAACAGAGAGATAATAAGGACGATATACGTATCGGTGATAGAGCCAATCGTGATGTATGCAGCGAGCGCGTGGGCCCCCGCAGCCGAGAAACTGATGACAAGGAATCAGTTTGACTCGCTGCAGAGAGGCTTCGCGCAGAAGATCTGCAAAGCATACCGCACGGTGTCTCTGACATCGGCACTCATACTGTCAGGCCAACTCCCCCTAGATCTCCGGGTAATCGAGGCCGCAACCCTTTTCAAGATCAAAAAGGGACATTCCCAAGAGTTCATACCGCCGGGCCGCGAGCTGGAGTGCAACGTGCACCACTCCCAAAACCCCCACCCAGCGCTACTCACAACAACAGAGTATGCACGCCTAGAGGACTTGACTCCCGAGACGCTGGAAACTCATCAAGTAATCGGTCCCCAAGTATACACCGACGGCAGCAAGATAGAGGGGAAAGTCGGAGCTGCCCTAACTTGGTGGGAAAACGGAAAGGAGCTCAAGTCCAGCACTTTTGGCCTGGAACCCCACAACACGGTCTTCCAATCGGAAATGTACGCTCTCTTCAGAGCTGTCAGGATGGCAAGAGAATCCAGGGCGGCCTCCGTAAGCATCTTAAGTGACTCAAGATCGTCACTTGACCTGCTGAGGAGTCCGTCTGTCTCTCACCACCTGGCACTACAGATAAAGAGAAGCGTCCGCGAGATCCGAGAAGAGGGCCGAGAAGTGAGGCTCTTTTGGCTCAGGGCCCACGTGGGAACCGCCGGGAATGAAAGAGCAGACGAGCTGGCCAAGGAGGCAGCCCTAACAAAAGAGACAGTGGACTACAGCAAGGTCCCCGTATCGTTCGTGAGAAGGAAGATACGGGAGGGGACTGTGAAGAAGTGGCAGGCACGCTACGAGTCCTCGAGTACAGGATCGGTCACAAAAGTGTTCTTCCCAGACGTCCTAGCGGCGAAAAGGACACTGAGAGACGCAGTCCTCACACCGGTTCATATACAAGTCCTAACAGGACACGGAGGATTCTCAGCTTATCTCCACCGCTTCCATCTCAAAGACAGTCCCTCGTGCGTCTGTGACCCTAGCTGCGATGAAACAGTCTGGCATCTGCTCTTTGAATGCCCCAGATTCAGTCATGATAGAATGGAGCTGGAAATCAAGATCGAAACCCAGCTGAGCCAGTCCACACTCCACACCATCATGGGGAGACCGGCTACCAGAAAACCGTTCTTGGCATTCGCGAGCAAAGTCGCCAAAGTCGCAGCAGAGGCTAACAAAACGGACGCAACCTCACAAAGTCGAAGCCGGCCACCATCTGGGCGAACAGTCCCGACCACAACAACAACCACAGCAACAACAACACTGACAACAACAACACACACAACAACAACTCATATAACAACAACACTGACTACAACAATAACTCAAGGTACACACGCAAACACCAACGAACAGCCCGCACCAGCGACAGCAGCAGCAGCAGTAGCAGAAGCCACTTTACAACCAGCTCTCAGCACCATGCCCATTACGGAGTTCCTGGCAAGCGGAGGAGACGGAACTCCAGGTGTCAGATTGCGACCTGTCGCCCTGTTCATGAACAGAGAGGCAGAAAAGCTAGGCATAAGCTTCTGCATAGGCTCCAGCCGAGCTGCGGCCCGTATTCCCATCTCACCAGGCCTTGCCGCCTTGATCAACGGAAGCACCACCAAAACGAGCATGAAAGGCAGTAAGTACGCCGCACTGCCACAGATGGAAGTAGCCACTCACCGATGCCGTCTAATGCGATTCAAAGGAAAGACGATCGCACTACTCGAGTGGCGAGAGGAGACTCCATTCGCTCAGGCAAGCTCGTTGCTCCAAAAGATCAGGGAGGCCGGAGAACACACGCCAGTCACAGCCCGCACCATAAGTGTTGATGCTATGGAGGTCGGGGGAGAGAGAGGAGACGTCGCAGACCGCTTCGGCTGTTTAAAAGCCTCGGAACAGCATGAGGTAGTCGTCTATGAGGACAGAGGGGAAACTCTAAGTTTCCTCAAAGCCCCCAGAGACCCAACAGCCAGCGCGACGAGCTCCACAACTAACCCGACCACACAAAGCGGATCAGAGAGGGCCCAGCAGAAGGCAGCCGCCGAAAAAGCTGCAAAGGAGCAAGCGAACACCACCAGCCCCGAGGCCCAGACCCGGTTGAGGAGTCGTCTGAAGGCCTTCGACACTTTCCTCAGCGCACTGCTCCCAAGCACCAGCCGCGCATCACCAACGGAGAAGAAGGAAGCAGCACTGGCGAGGTTCTTTAGGAAAACACCTAAGGAACCCGCCCAACGGAAGTCTACGCCAACGAGAGCCGACAAAGGGCAAGTCAGCCCGCCTGTCCTCGCAGTGAACTCGGGCACCACAGACCACGTGAAGAGCGCTTTCCTCGAGTACGTAGCAATAGTGAGAGCGACCAGAGAGGTCAATCTCCTGACATGCAGGAAGATCCTGCAGACCTTCCAAAGGGACTCAGAAGGATTGCTCAAAGTACTGCTCGAGGAAGCAGAGGCAGCCGTGTACGACAACGTCAGATCCCAAGTCATCAAAGGGGAAATGACGGGGTCGTACATGGCAGCCTATAGCGCAAAGAACGGTTTCGTGGCACTGGACGAGGAGGAAACGGAGCGCGTAGGACGTCCAAGCTTCAAAACTGACGACCCGATGGTGGTTACCGCCAAATGTACCAAGATCATGCTGGACGATAAGATCCTTGAAATGGCACAGTCCATTTCGGGGATCCCGGAAAACATAGCATCGCAGGAACGTTGGACGGTACCCAATATCAGGTGGGTAAACGGAGTCCCAGGATGCGGTAAGACAACCTGGGTGGTGAAACACTTCGATGGGGAGAAAGATGTCGTAGCCACCACGACGACCGAAGCTGCCAAAGATCTCAGAGAGAAGCTTGCGCACCGCTTAGGAGACCGAGTAAAGACAAAGGTGCGCACTATGGCCTCAATCTTAGTCAACGGGTTCAAGAAAGAAGAGAAATGCTACCGCCTAACGGTAGACGAGGCTCTTATGAACCATTTTGGGGCCATAGTCATGGCAGTAAAGTTGTCAGGTGCAAGCGAGGTTGTCCTCATCGGAGACGTAAACCAGCTACCATTTTTGGACAGAGAGAACCTTTTCGAGTTAAGGTATACCCGTCCAAACCTGGTGGCTGACATCACCCAGGAGCTGCGTTGCACACACCGCCATCCGATGGATGTGGCATATGCACTGAGCGAGATATACTCCGGTATATACTCCTCCAAGTCGTCGCTGTCGCGGGTCCACTCACTGAGCGTCAAAGGGTACACAGGAGCGCAAATACCGAGCACTGCCCAAAATACCCTGTTCCTGGTTCATACGCAAGAGGAGAAAGCTTCTCTTGTCAGCCAGGGATACGGGTCCGGCGAAGGGTCGCGCACCCTAACTATCCACGAGGCCCAGGGTCTGGCCTTCGACAGCGTAATTATCATCAACACCAAGTCCAGGAGACTCCGAATCCACGACAGCATCTCCCACGCGGTAGTGGCGGTGTCGAGACATACAGTCAGTTGCGTCTATTACACCGACGACGCCGATGACGCCACGGCTCGCTTTGCAAAGAGAGCGATGGATGCGCCTACTAAAACGGTCGTCGAGTACAACTTGAAGACGGCCATGCAGCATCGAGACGCGGTAGTAGTGGAAGCTTTGCTCAGGCTAGCGAAGTCCCTGGTCGGTCGACCCAAATAACCTCAAAGTCCCCATCCTAACCCCAAACCCAACCTAAAACCCAACAACCCTCAATCAGTCTGTACTCCTCGTAATAAAGACATAGATTATGTAAAACTGCATGGCAGAGCGGGTCTGTCATAGTCACGTAAAAGCTTTGCCGACGGTGGCGCTGCCCAACCGGTCGTTAAGTTCCCTAAAAAATGGTTGAGCTAAGCGGCGCGGATGTGCAGGTCATGTCCGTGAACGGATGCCGTCGGTCGGAGTCAGTCGGCTCGCGCTGCCATGCAATTATCAGTCACATGTCAAATAGTAATAATAGTAATATGTGTAACCTTAGATAAATAACGGTCACTGTAAATTAGTTGTAAAGAAAATTTATTATATAAGTTTAAAACTGTTAAGCCTGGAAAACATAAATAATAAAAAAAATAAAAAAATAAAAAAATAAAAAAAAAAAATATTTATATATATATTATAATAATAAAAAATAAAAAATAAATTAAAAAAAAAAAAAAAAAAAAAAAACAGATATATGGACTCACGTAGATTATAAGTTATAATAATAAGTTCACCTAAATGTAACGTGTCCAGTGAAGGAGCACGTATGTTATATTAAGAAATGAAAAAGAACTGCAAACAATTTAATAATTTTAAAAAAGGGCGCGGACCACCAAGTCTGCGGTAAAAAAACTCGTTTAAAAAAAAAAAAAAAAATACGATACCCCTTGGTAAGACTCGTTGTCAGACTTTTTGGGCCACTGACTACCTAACGACTGTCAAAGATCTAGAAATGACACCCGGGACCAACGGCTTAACGTGCTTTCCGAGGCACGGAGGAAACTCGGTATGTAATGGGCTGTCACCCATCCACAGAACAACCTACGCAAGCACAGCTTAACCTAAAGATCGACCCGAGCGGCTGTTATTATTAAGCCACGAGCCTCATAAGTATAGTGTTAGTACATAATAAAGAATATTCTATCCATCTATCTAGCAAGCGTGTGGCAACCCTTATATTAGTAAGTACTTCAACCAGATATCTTCAGACTGCATTATATAACTATATTTAAATGTATGAGGGAATTCGTATTTCATTTAGATGCTCACATTTAACGAGTTCCGTGAAATTCTGACGTCTAGTCGTCGTGATAATATTTTTATTACAGTCTGGCTTTTGCCCGCGGCACGCGTTAATTTAGATTTTGACAAACAATTCGGGTTGTACTCTGCTTGTAATAATATAATTAAATCATGATTCGAAAAACACGTGGCGCCTTCTATTATCATACGAACGTTATTGTCGTTATCCTCGGGAACAGTACTTTTTTTCGGGATGAAAGGTACCCTATGTCCGTTTCAGTACACCTGACTATGTATATGCAAAATTTCAGGATGATCGGTTCAGTGGTTTAGGCGTGAAAAAGTAACAAACAAACTTACTTTCGCATTTATGATGTTAGTAAAAATAAGTACTTCCCGTGACTACGCTTGCTTTGTTTTTAGTTTTTTGCGACAGTAAGGGCCGTTGCTATGTTTTCTGTTCTAGGAACATGTTAGAAAAACAGTTTTAAAGAAATGTTTTCAGTTATAATACAATCTTCTTCTTCTTAGCGTGTCGATAGCAATCTAAATTGTGTCGGCCCAGAACTGAGCTACTAGTTTGGCGCTTTCAGTAGCTTCCATCAGTTCCTGTAGTGAACAAACAACAGGGCACGCAGGACACGATATTAAGTGCCCCATTGTTTGTGGAACAGCACCACATTTACACTCCAGGGCAGTGTCATTAATGAATCTCCACCTGAGCAGGTTTTCCTTCCGGCCAACCTGGGTCCGGAGTCTATTTAAAGACTTATAATACAAATTATTTGTGTTAGCACGTTTATTTATGACTCACGGCATTTCATTCAAACTTTCAAGTCCTTGTTTTTCGAAATGATTGAACCGATTTTTATGAAACTTCAAGATACATAGGTCTAAAAAGTTATCAGAGAACATTTTCGTAAAATAGTGTTGCAGCTCAATTAGAACGATTTAAGATTTTCCATAGAAACGCAAATTTCCAATTAACTTTATTTTTTTTAAACATTTCAAAAATGGGCAAGGACGGCTTATCCTGAAGAACGACCCAGGCAGCCTTTATAATTTAGCTACGAGCTCCTCAAAATGTGTAGAGCTACTCGATTTTTCATTGAACTTTATATTTTCTCTATTTCTTAAAAAAACAAATTACCTTTCAACATCTTCTTTGTCTAAAACAATCCATCTTGACTACGCACCACAAAGTCTCTACATTCACATACCTGAGAACAAAAAAAATAAAGATATTTTAATAAAAAGTTGAGCCAAAATGAGGTTTCCGCTCTACAAAACCCTTGTAGAGTCGAGCTCTACAACGGTTTTCGCTTGCGAGGGAACTTTTAAAAATCCGATTTTTAAAACTAAAACTCTACGTAGAGCAAAGGTAGAGTTTTGTTTGAAAACTGCGATGGTAAGCGTTATCTATGTAGAGTATGAATTGTCGTAGAACACCTTTTAAATTGTTATGTGTAGATAGTTTTTCAAAACTGTGTCTGTGAATTACGTTAAAAGCGGCTAAAGGAATAAAAATATAATTTTTAAACATGTGAAAGCTTGTGAGGATGTTTGTAACTCTTTGACACAAAAACTACTAAACCACACGGTTTAGTCTCAAAACATTCAAGTTGCAAAATAACCATATGGTTGCAAAACATTCATCTATATATATAAAACAAAGACGGGTTTGTTACAACACTTATAACTCGAGATCTGCTGGATCAATTTTCATGGTTTTTGTTTCGTTGGATTTGTCTCCGCCCTGAATAGCAGAATACATTTTAAAACCAATGAAAACTTGACGAATACATAATTATGAAAATGAATCATTTTCCATTTAATTATGTTCCTTTGTTTCGTACCTGTCAAACATTTGTTTTCCTCCTGTCATCCTGTCAACTGTGATTGACATTTATGCATGCGTTCAGAAATGTATTTTGTGTAAACTATTTAAAAAGGGTGAATAAACTTTTGTCTGTATTTTTTTTTAATCAATTAAAAAGGTTGAAAAGTGTATTATAGGTTAGTTAGGTAGGGTAGGTAGGTAGGATAGGTAGGTAGGTAGGTAGGATAGGTAGGTAGGTAGGTAGGTAGGGTAGGTAGGTAGGTAGGGTAGGTAGGCAGGGTAGGTAGGTAGGGTAGGTAGGTAGGGTAGGTGGGTAGGGTAGGTAGGTAGGGTAGGTAGGTAGGGTAGGTAGGTAGGGTAGGTAGGTAGGGTAGGTAGGTAGGGTAGGTAGGTAGGGTAGGTAGGTAGGGTAGGTAGGTAGGGTAGGTTGGTAGGGTAGGTAGGTAGGGTAGGTAGGTAGGGTAGGTAGGTAGGGTAGGTAGGTAGGGTAGGTAGGTAGGGTAGGTAGGTAGGGTAGGTAGGTAGGGTAGGTAGGTAGGGTAGGTAGGTAGGGTAGGTAGGTAGGGTAGGTAGGTAGGGTAGGTAGGTAGGTAGGGTAGGTAGGTAGGGTAGGTAGGTAGGGTAGGTAGGGTAGGTAGGTAGGGTAGGTAGGTAGGGTAGGTAGGTAGGGTAGGTAGGTAGGGTAGGTAGGTAGGGTAGGTAGGTAGGGTAGGTAGGTAGGGTAGGTAGGTAGGGTAGGTAGGTAGGGTAGGTAGGTAGGGTAGGTAGGTAGGGTAGGTAGGTAGGGTAGGTAGGTAGGGTAGGTAGGTAGGGTAGGTAGGTAGGGTAGGTAGGTAGGGTAGGTAGGTAGGGTAGGTAGGTAGGGTAGGTAGGTAGGGTAGGTAGGTAGGGTAGGTAGGTAGGGTAGGTAGGTAGGGTAGGTAGGTAGGGTAGGTAGGTAGGGTAGGTAGGTAGGGTAGGTAGGTAGGGTAGGTAGGTAGGGTAGGTAGGTAGGGTAGGTAGGTAGGGTAGGTAGGTAGGGTAGGTAGGTAGGGTAGGTAGGTAGGGTAGGTAGGTAGGGTAGGTAGGTAGGTAGTAGGTAGGTAGGGTAGGTAGGTAGGGTAGGTAGGTAGGGTAGGTAGGTAGGGTAGGTAGGTAGGGTAGGTAGGTAGGGTAGGTAGGTAGGGTAGGTAGGTAGGGTAGGTAGGTAGGGTAGGTAGGTAGGGTAGGTAGGTAGGGTAGGTAGGTAGGGTAGGTAGGTAGGGTAGGTAGGTAGGGTAGGTAGGTAGGGTAGGTAGGTAGGGTAGGTAGGTAGGGTAGGTAGGTAGGGTAGGTAGGTAGGGTAGGTAGGTAGGGTAGGTAGGTAGGGTAGGTAGGTAGGGTAGGTAGGTAGGGTAGGGTAGGTAGGTAGGGTAGGTAGGTAGGGTAGGTAGGTAGGGTAGGTAGGTAGGGTAGGTAGGTAGGGTAGGTAGGTAGGGTAGGTAGGTAGGGTAGGTAGGTAGGGTAGGTAGGTAGGGTAGGTAGGTAGGGTAGGTAGGTAGGGTAGGTAGGTAGGGTAGGTAGGTAGGTAGGTAGGGTAGGTAGGTAGGGTAGGTAGGTAGGGTAGGTAGGTAGGGTAGGTAGGTAGGGTAGGTAGGTAGGGTAGGTAGGTAGGGTAGGTAGGTAGGGTAGGTAGGTAGGGTAGGTAGGTAGGGTAGGTAGGTAGGGTAGGTAGGTAGGGTAGGTAGGTAGGGTAGGTAGGTAGGGTAGGTAGGTAGGGTAGGTAGGTAGGGTAGGTAGGTAGGGTAGGTAGGTAGGGTAGGTAGGTAGGGTAGGTAGGTAGGGTAGGTAGGTAGGGTAGGTAGGTAGGGTAGGTAGGTAGGGTAGGTAGGTAGGGTAGGTAGGTAGGGTAGGTAGGTAGGGTAGGTAGGTAGGGTAGGTAGGTAGGGTAGGTAGGTAGGGTAGGTAGGTAGGGTAGGTAGGTAGGGTAGGTAGGTAGGGTAGGTAGGTAGGGTAGGTAGGTAGGGTAGGTAGGTAGGGTAGGTAGGTAGGGTAGGTAGGTAGGGTAGGTAGGTAGGGTAGGTAGGTAGGGTAGGTAGGTAGGGTAGGTAGGTAGGGTAGGTAGGTAGGGTAGGTAGGTAGGGTAGGTAGGTAGGGTAGGTAGGTAGGGTAGGTAGGTAGGGTAGGTAGGTAGGGTAGGTAGGTAGGGTAGGTAGGTAGGGTAGGTAGGTAGGGTAGGTAGGTAGGGTAGGTAGGTAGGGTAGGTAGGTAGGGTAGGTAGGTAGGGTAGATAGGTAGGGTCGGTTAGAAGGGTACGGTAGGGTAGGAAAAGGTGCATTGCAACGCATGCCGGGACAGCTAGTATCTCATAAAATCCAATTCTCAAAATCTCACATATAGGGTGACTGGTAATTAATGACCGATACTTAAACACGTGATTGTACTCATGATAACAAAAAACTTTTCTAATAAACCTTTTTCTTTAATACTCGTTCACTTTTATCCTAATAACACAACAGCCGTATGAAATTAGGGCGCGGGCGCGCCTTTGACCTATCAGCTGTTAGCCGCGTGTCGCTGTTCTGTCTCCACTGTGCTCTGCCTACCCACTGTTGCACGGTACGATAGCAATGAGACAGAACGGCGTCACGCGGCTAACAGCTGATAGGTCACAGGCGCGCGCGCGCGAATTTCATACGCATGTTGTGTTATTGGGATAAAAGTGAACGAGTAGGTATAAAAAAATGTTTCTTTGGGAAAGTTCTTTGTTATCATGAGTTTATTAATCACGTCTTTAAGTGTTGGTCCCTAATTACCAATCACCCTATATACCTGGATTAACACATAGGATGCTTTTTATTCTGGAAGCAAGACCTCGTGCGTTAAAACCTAACTCCTCGCGGGCAAAGCCACGGGCAGAGTCTAGTAAAATTTAGAAGGCTTGCACAGATAAGCTGGTTGAAGTGTAACGTGCTTCTTGAGTGGTGACTCATCCACAAGCTAACCTCGGCAAGCGTTGCTTAACCTTGGAGGTCGACCCATGTGGCTGTTATTATTTAACCACAAGTCTACAACAATTAATAGTAGGTAAACATGAATGTAATACGTGAAAATTAATTAAGTATAAACATTATACAAACTCAATGTGTATGTCACAGTCAAACCTGTAAATCAGTCAGTTTTAATTTTTCCTAACCGGTCCCACTATTGGGCAAAGGCGTCCCTCCACTCCTTCTAGTTCTGAATAATTAAAATTAACTAACCAAAATTAGCATATTCTTAAGAATTTCGTATGTTGCAAGTAATAACATTATTGTTGTAGTGATTTTAATGTAGTGTTCCGTAAAGAACAGATTTTAAATAGAAGGAGTCCAAAATGCTTGGAAGACCTTCTGGGCCCTTAAAGAATACATGAACGGAAGTCTTCCAATGACACTGAAAAGAAAACTCATCGACATGTGCATACTGCCCGTCCTAACCTATGGTGAGCAAAGCTGGTCTCTTACTGAACAACAGAAGTCCAAACTCAAGATTTACCAGCAGGCAATGGAGCGCAGCATAATAGGTGTAAAGCGTACAGATCACGTTAGAAACACCACCTTGCGTTCCATAACTCAGGTTGCAGACGTCGGAGAAAAAACAGTCAAGCTAAAGTGGGAGTGGGCTGGCCACGTAGCGCGAATGCACCCTGAGAGGTGGGCAAAGATCGTCACTCACTAAACGCCTGGCAGAGGAAATAACCGTCGAGGTAGACCGCGGTGAAGGTGGTGTGACGATCTGATCTTGTTTGTGGGGCAAACATGGCCAGATATCGCACAGGACAGAGAGGTTTGGAAGGAGAAAGGAGAGGCCTTTGCCCAGCAGTGGGACACATGACAGGCTAAGAAAAAAATAATAGAAGGAACCCGTTGTAACTTTATAACGGTTTTGCCTAGAACCAGTCAAAATCGCTTTTGGCCGATTAACAGTTTTGACTGTAACATATAATATCTAACATTTTGTAATATACCATGTAAGAAACTTCATCACTCCAAGCCTAAATAAATAAAACTACACTTAATTACGTTTCGTCTTAAACTAAAGGCTTCAATTAAGATTTCTATGCAAACTTAGATCTAGGTAGGTATTATGTTGGGGAGACTTGATCTAGAGATCTAGTATTTTAGTCTTCAAGACAATTTAGATACAAATAAAAGGGTAGATTTATGGCCGTTTTGAATATAAGCAAACATTTAAATTCACATACACAAACAGCCAGACCCGGATAAACTACCTGTAGGCCATGCAAATATTTGTTCCGTGTGAGAATGGAACCCGCGTCTCGCAGTGCAGCAGCCAATCGCTCGACCACTGCGCCAACCGTGCCATCACAAAAAAAAAACATTATCCACATAAAAATCATTAGACTGTCAATTGACCGATTGTAATGTCAACTCCCGGTGCACGTCGCTGTGTTATTTATGCATACATATAAGGCCGAAACACACCGGATCCGTACACGTAGACGTGCACGTGCAAGTGCAAGTACCATTACGTTGTAAAACATGGAACTTTATAGAGCCATGGCACACCGCTCACGTGACGTACACGTGTGCGTAGGCTACATGTCTCTATAAAGTTCCATATATTACAACGTCATGGTATAGTTCGGTTCAAACTTTATGGCGGCTCGGAAGTTAGCTGCGAGTGACGGTCTGCGCATTATACAGTCAAGACGATGCGTCCTCTGCGCCCCGCTTATACCTAAAATTGTGTTCTGCGCAGCTTTACGTTAGATGTTCCGAGCCCCCATAAATTTTGAACCGCTATACCTGCACAGACCGTCACTCGCAGCTAACTTCCGAGCCACCATAAAGTTTGAACC
The DNA here is from genome assembly GCA_905220335.1 of Noctua pronuba. NCBI lineage: Eukaryota > Metazoa > Arthropoda > Insecta > Lepidoptera > Noctuidae > Noctua > Noctua pronuba. The sequence continues at coordinate 2,224,892 of LR999913.1, forward strand.
GAACTATACGTGCACGTCTACGTGTACGGATCCGGTGTGTTTCGGCCTTTAGTGTTGGTGAAAACGGGCATACGTTGTGTAAACCATCTAGTGCTAGGGATTAACAATAGTACTTAAGCAAATATCCAATTTTTATCTTCTATTTTGGATATTTACCTTCTTACATGGAATTCCTATCTAGGATAAGGTAAAAGTAGCTATTCACACAGATACAAACAAGTGATGAGCTATGATCATTTTTGTCAGGAGTCCTCGTCATTGGCAGTTTTGTACCGACCATCGCTGAGTATAGGGATTCCCCTTATTGTACCATATACTTCACTGGTCTTTGAGAGTCTGACTTCTCAAGATCTTCTGTTATTCGCATCACCCATAATCACACTATGAACCGCATAGTTGTTTCACGCAGGGATAGAACAGTAATTCATCGGTTTAACCAATGCATCATCCATTCAACATAGTTCAATCATTCTTCCTCATTACAAGGTTTCCGTCGCGAAAAGAATTTACACACGTACACATCACTAACCGCTTAACAAGTTACTGACGATATGACGAAATTAACTTCGACCTAGTTTCACATTTTCACAACTTGTCCAAAGGGCGTAAGCGGCCACTACTCTGATGTCTCAGAATAGTACAGTAAGTCAAACCCGTGCAATGAGCGAAAATATACAAACAGACATTCATATAATGCCTTAATGCATATGAAAGCATACACATACGGTTTTTCTTCTTCGTGCCGTTAGCACGACAATTTTTATATTTTGTTAGCCCAGAACTTCGCCACTTCCAGCGCGTCGTCGGTTTCAGCACAGAGGTCACTTGGGCTACATGTTTTCGGGCTAAGAGGGCAGGATAGGAGATGGAGCATAGTTTGTGACACAGCTCCACAACCACACCCCGCTGCTGTTTCATTGCGGTAGCCCTACCTAACGAGCTGGAGTTACATCTTCCTACTTGAGTCCGAAGACAGTTCAAGGACTTCCAGGTGGATCACGGAAGTATAGACCCTGCAGGAAGATGCTCACTTGGCGGTAAGTAGTGAGTGGGAGGGCGACAGCTATTTTCCCATAGCTGACATCGGGCGTCGGCCGGGTCTCCTGGTAGGGACGCTGCGGTTTTTAGAAAATAAGGTATTTATAACACTAAAATAGCTGATGCTATAAGGAGTAACTAAGGCTACTTTTATTTGGGGTGCGTTGTCAGAATTCCTCCTCGTGTGCCCAGTGGCTGCTAGTCCTTCTCAATACGTCGGGAGGGAACAGCAGCTGCTGGGCCGGTGCACCCTGGACGCGGGCAGTGTCCTTCCCCGAGGAATGGGAAGCGATTCTTATTCTTCGGGGAATGTTACTGTCCGTGGCTAATATTCTGACATGGGAGGGGTCCAGTTTGGACCAACTCGGCGTTTTTCCGCGTGACCCTCTGATAAGCAGAGGGCACAGCGGAAGAGCAAGGGCGGGCTCGGTGTGCACTTACCCTGCCTCCGAGCAGACGGTGAAGGACTGCGTCCTTCACTGTCCCCGTCGATCTCGTAATCCCACCGTCGAAGTGTCGTGGATCACGTCTCGCGGCTTCGATCGGGACCGAGGGTCTTGGCTTAACCGCCCGGACCGCGAGGTAGAAAACCTCTATAAAAAATCACCCCGAATCTCAAGTGGCGACGCACCGCGAGGAGATGTATGGCTGACGGGTTCCTAAGGAAAATCAGTCGCTAGTGCGTTCCCCGCCAGGGTACCAGCCTACCCTCTGGCGGGTTATAAATGTTAAACGGCTTATCCGGGTACAGGGGGCACGCCCGGATGGACATTGTATATCCCCCACACTCGTGGGAACAAAATGGAAAAAAAATTAACAAACCAAACACAAACGGAGAAGATAGAGGAGAGGAGGGATGCGCGGTCGGAGTCCGACGCTGCATCCGGTGATGTGAGTGCGGGAAGCTCAGGGAGCTCCCGCCGCGGGAGGAAGGAGACCGCTGCGGAGAACGGGAAGTTCTTCCGCAAGCGGTCCAGACCGGAAGGCGACCGGGGGTCGTCTTCCGAAGGCGAGCAGGCCTCGGCCCGCAAGATCCCCACCAGCAAGCGTGGCGGGATCAGGGGCAAGGGCAGGGGCCTGCGGCTTGCCAAGGAGGGGCGCCACCCGGAGGTGGCCGGTCCTGGGGCGGCCCGTTCGGGCTCCTCCACAGGCGACGAGGTGGGCGCAGCTGGCGGCTCCGAAACGGAGCGTAAGGCCAGTTTCGCGAAGGCGGTGGAGGCCGCTTTGAAGGGGTTGGCCTATAAGAAGTTGCCCTCTTCAAAGCAAAAGGCCATACCCACATTTTCTGCCTCCATCCTGGCGGCAGCGGAGGCCACATATGCGGGGCCTCCGACAGGCGAAGTCGCCAAACTGCGGGCGGAGGTCGCTCGCCTGACGGCTACCACGGAGCTTCTCCAAAAGGAGAACGAGAAGCTCCGAGCGGACCTGGCCGGTCTGCGTAAGTCTGGCCCCCCCGAGGTGGTAAATGGGGGCCAGCAGCAGCGAACTAGCCAGGCCGCGCCGGTGGAGAACCAGGTCCTGAACCTGGTTCGTCAGGAGCTGGCCGCCTTCCAGGCACGGTTCTCCGTCCTGGAGGGCATAGTCCTGCGCCCCCCCCTGGCGGCAAACAAGGCGCCCCCGACGCCGAGGGTCTCATATGCGGCTGCCGTGGCAGCCGCGTCCGGACCAGGGCCGTCCAGCCGGCCTTCCGGCAGGGCTGCGTCAGCCCCCCCAAAGCCAGCTCCGGCGAAACCGGAGCCGCCAAAGAAGGCGGCGGCCCAGAAGGTGGGCAAGGCGGCGGCCCAAAAGAAGGGCAAGGCGGCGGCGCCAGTGGCGACAGTGCCAGCGCCAGCGGCTAGCCAGCCGTTGCCGCCGCCCCCTCCGGCCCCTCAGCCTCCCGCGGCCGAAGCTGGGTGGCAAGTGGCCGGGGCTAAGAAGAAGGGGCGGAAGGCGGCCAAGAAGGCCCGCTACGAGGAGCGGAGGCGCCAAAAGAAGGCGCAAAGCGTCGCGGCTCGACTCCGCGCCCCGAAGACCGCGGCTGTAGTCATCACACTGCAGCCGGATGCGGAAAAACGGGGCGTGTCCTATCGCGACGTGCTCGCCAAGGCGAAGGCGACTTTGGACCTCGGGGAGCTGGGGATCACCGGGGGCGTCCGGCTTAAGGTCACTAAGACGGGTGCCCGCGTGCTGGAAATCCCCGGAGGATCCAGTGGCTCGTCCGCTGACGCTCTGGCTGAAAAGCTCAGAGCGTCCCTAAATGCGGACGAGGCCCGAGTGTCCAGGCCCGTCAGATGCGCAGACCTGCGCATCCTGGGGCTGGACGACTCGGTTACCGAGGAGGAGGTGGTGGCCGCCGTCACCAGGACCGGAGGGTGCCCTGCCGAGCAGGTCAAAGCAGGCACCCTACGTCCGGACTGAACGGGCATGCGAACCATTATGGTGAGCTGCCCTGTGACGGCGGCTAGTAAAATCGTGGAGGGCGGAAGGCTCCTGGTGGGCTGGGTCTCAGCACAGGTGAAGCTGCTGGAGCCCAGACCTCTGAGGTGCTATCGCTGTCACGTGGGTCACCACGTGTCAGCTCAGTGCACCTCGGAGGTGGACCGCAGCAACCTCTGCTTCCGCTGCGGTCAGCCCGGTCATAAGGCCGCGGCTTGCCTCGCTGCACCGCACTGCACCGCATGTGCTGCAGCTGGCAGGCCGGCCGATCACCGGGCAGGGATGAAAGCCTGCGGGGCTCCTGCCAAAGCCAGGGGCAAGGGAAGGCCCTCCACCACCACCCCCACCGTCGCCACCGCCGCTGCCGCCGCCACTGTCGCTGCCGCTGCCGCCGCCACAGCAGTTGCTGCAACATCCGCAGCGGGGCCCTCGCAGGGGGCCCGGGAGGGGGCTGAAATGGACTGCCAATAACGGCTCCATTAAGCTTCCTCCAGGCGAACATCAACCACTGCGCCTGCGCTCAGGATCTGTTGCTCCAGAGCATGGCGCAGTGGTCGATCAACGTCGCCGTGGTCGCTGAGCCGTACTTCGTCCCGCCCAGGGATAACTGGGTGGAGGACCTTAGCGGCTCAGTGGCCATAATTTCGTCGGCCGCCGCCGGTACCCCGACCCATGAAAGTGTCAGGAAGGGTCAGGGGTGCGTAGCAGCACGGTTCGGGGAGATTGTCGTAGCGGGTGTCTACTTCTCCCCGAGCCGAACTCTCGCCGAGTTCCACAACTCCCTCACGGAGTTGAGCGTCGTCATCGGAAGCCATTCCCTCCCCGTGCTTGTGCTCGGGGACTTCAATGCCAAGAACTTGGCGTGGGGTTCTCGTTACACAGACGTGCGGGGAAGGATGGTGGAGAACTGGGCTCTGGAGACAGGCCTAGTCGTCGTAAATCGGGGTTCTGTCCCCACGTGTGTGCGGATGCGGGGCGACTCGGTGGTGGACATCTCGTTCGCCAGCCCCGCTCTGTTACCGCGTGTCGTTGACTGGCGCGTCATGGAGGGGGTGGAGACCTATTCCGATCACCGGTATATCCGGTTCGACGTCTCCGCCCAGACCCCAAGCGCGCCGGTCCTACAGGCCCCGAGTGGTCCGCGATGGGCGCTGAAGCAGCTGGACCGGGAGCTCCTCCTGGAAGCCGCGATCGTGCAGGCCTGCACCGGACAGGCCTGCCGACGTAAACAACGAGGCGGGTTGGTTCCAGGAGGCCATGTCCGACATATGCGACGTGGCAATGCCCCGAGTCCGGCCAGGAAGCGCCCGGCGTCAGGTGTACTGGTGGTCGCGAGAGCTTATGACTCTGCGCGAGGCGTACGTCGCCGCGCGCCACCTGTACACCAGGCATCGCAGGCTCCGCATCCGCCCTCCGGATGCGGCAGCCATCGAGGCGGAGCTGTAAGAGGGTTACAGAGCAGCGAAGACCGCCCTCCAAGAGGCTGTCCAGCGGGCCAAGGATCTGGCCCGCGAGGAGATGCTGGGGACTCTCGACGGAGATCCGTGGGGGCGCCCTTATAAGATGGTGCGGGACAAACTCCGCACCTGGGCCCCCCCGCTGACGCAGAGTCTCCGGCCTGAGCTCGTGGAGGACGTGGTGAGCGCTCTGTTCCCTTCGCGAGGGGAGCATACTCCCCCGCCTATGGCTCCGCCGCTTGCGGTGCCGGAAGCGGACCACAACGACGACGATGACGACGTTCCGGAGGTGACTGGGGTAGACCTGAGAGTGGCGGTAGGCAGGCTTAAGGCCAAAACTGCCGCCCCGGGACCCGATGCCTTACCTGGCAAAGCCTGGGTCCTGGCCTCTGAGGCTCTCGGGTCCCGACTGGAAGGGCTCCTAAGCGCATGCTTGGAGAGAGGCCAGTTCCCGCTTCGTTGGAAGACGGGCAAGCTGGTCCTCATACGGAAGCCAGGGCGCCCTGCGGACTCTCCGTCCGCATACCGGCCCATTGTGTTGCTCGACGAGGTGGGCAAGCTCTTTGAAAGAGTCATTGCAAACCGCCTCGCCGGGCACCTTGCGGGAATGGGGCCGGATCTTGCGGAACACCAGTTTGGTTTCCGCAAGGGGCGCTCGACGGTGGACGCCATCATGCGCGTGCGAGCCCTCACGACGGGGGACGCGGTGTCCCGGGGTGGGGTCGTCTTGGCGGTGTCGCTCGACATCGCCAACGCCTTCAACTCCATGCCCTGGAGCTGCATTAGGGACGCACTCCGGTATCACCGGGTGCCCACCTACCTCCGTCGTGTAGTCGGGGACTACCTGTCTGACAGGTATGTCATCTACCCTGGTCCAAACGGAGAATGGAACCGACGAGAGATGTCGTGCGGTGTCCCACAGGGGTCGGTTCTAGGGCCGCCCTTGTGGAACATCGGTTACGACTGGGTGCTGCGCGCCGACCTCCCTAGCGGCGTCAGCGTAGTCTGTTACGCTGACGACACGCTGGTACTGGCACAAGGGAGGTCGCACGAGGCGGCGGCTGAACTGATGACACGCGGGGTTGCGATAGTCGTTGAGAGGATCCGGCAATTGGGTCTCGAGGTGGCCTTGCACAAGTCCGAGGCCATGAGCTTTCATGGGCCTCGGAATGCGCCACCGTCGGGATCCACGCTGACGGTAGGAGGGGTTCCAATCGGCGTCGAGTCGACTTTGAAGTACCTAGGACTCGTCCTCGACAGCCGGTGGAACTTCGTTGAGCACTTCCGACGTTTGGCTCCCAAACTGGAACGGGCCGGGGCTGCCTTCAAGCGGCTCTTGCCCAACCTGAGGGGTCCAAACGCCTCTTGCCGTAGGCTCTACGCGGGGGTCGTGCGGTCCATGGCCCTTTACGGGGCCCCGGTGTGGGCGCGTTCAATTAAGCGGCGTGCCGCGCACTACCTGAACGCGCCCCAAAAGGTCGTAGCCGTAAGGCTGATCCGGGGGTACCGCACGATCTCCCGCGAGGCGGCGAGCCTCCTAGCCGGATTGCCGCCATGGGATCTGGAGGCGATAGTCCTCGCGCGCCTGCATGAATGGCGCGCGGGGGCACTACGTCGGGGGGAAACTCCGCTGCCGCGGCAAATCACCGCTCAGCGGACAGACCTCCGACGCGATCTCATGGCGACATGGAGACAGCGACTGTCGCAACCCAGTGCAGGGCACGCCACAATAGTGGCGATAAGTCCCCTCTTTGAGGAGTGGCTAGAGAGGCGCCACGGCGCCCTCACCTTCCGCCTGACGCAGGTCCTCACCGGACACGGTTGTTTCGGGAGGTTCCTGCACCGAATCGGGCGGGAGGAAACGCCCGGGTGTTATCATTGTGAGGATCGTCCGGAGGACACGGTGGCGCATACCGTGGAGGTCTGCCCCGCTTGGGCAGAGCTCCGCCGTGTCCTCGCAGCGGCGATCGGCAGCGGCGACCTCTCGCTCCCGGCCCTGGTTCAGGCCATGGTCCGGAGCGAGAGGGAATGGGAAGCCGTCACCTCCTTCTGCGAAGCAGTCATGCTAGCGAAGGAGGTGGCGGGACGTGAGAGGGAGAGAATCTCACGTCCCAGCCGCCGCGGGCGAAGCACCGGGCGTCGGGGGCCACGTGGTGGCTCCCGGCCACCGTAGGCGCGGGCCTGTGGACGGTGAGTAATGGGTTAGCTCACCGTTCGTCCGTCTTATGACGACAGGCCGTGTCGACGGCGCGTTCGTGTTCCACGCGCGCCTCAAAGAGATGTCAGCAACCAAGAAGGGGCCCGCAAGGGCCGATGCCTGCCGGGGCTGCGGGACTGTTCGAAAGAGATACCGTGGCCCTGGAACACAAAGGGCAATGAAGGAACATGGATGGGTTTTAGTCAGTAAGAGTCTGACACTCCCTCCCACTCCACCCAGAGCGGGAGAAGTCATTTGATGATTTCCCATCCGTAAAAAAAAAAAAAAAAGGCTACTTTTATTTTAGAAAAGGATTAGGGTTCCGTGCAAAATCCCTTGAAATTGATGACAAAAGAAGAAGTTATATTTTTATAATAATTTCACGCGGGTGAAGGTCGTCGGCAACAGTTGGTTTTACAATAATACTAGGTATTGCCCGCGGCTTCGCTCGCGTTAATTAAGAATTTGATAATCAATTCGGGTTGTACTCTGCTTGTAATAATTTAATTCAATCATGATTCGAAAGACACGTGGCGCCATATATTATCATAAGAACGTTATTGCTGTTTTCCTCGGCAACAGTACTTTTTTTGGAATGAAAGGTACCCTATGTCCGTTTCTGTACACCTGACAACGTATATGCAAAATTTCAGGATGATCGGTTCAGTGGTTTAGGCGTGAAAAGGTAACAAACAAACTTACTTTCGCATTATGTTGCTAACAAATGAAATTGTAATTTAAACAGAAGAAGAAAATCACATTTAAAAGTTGCTAAGTGTATTTTATTGTGCTCGTGACTGTACGAGAAGCGTAATCATTGTGTGAACCTTCTGTACCTGTTTTACGCTGATACCTCATAAGCTTTGAGTCAAAAGCTACGGAAATTGCTTTCTTTCCTGCTACCCGTGAACGACACATACATACTAATTATCTGAATCAAAGGGATATATCCCTTCGATTGGGGCAGATCCCTTTTTATGGTGTCATTGGTCCCCTCATAATCCCCTGTAGGGATTTGTAAGCTATACATTTAATTGAATCGTGCTAATGACGGTCCCTATGGTGTTGCGACATACTGTTAGGGAAAAATTGTACGTAACTGAAATGTACGAAATTGTTTAGCTGTAACGTGATCAAATACTGGGCAAATATAAATTAAAATGGATGAGATTTGAAGACGTGTAAGGAAATAATTTGTATATAATATGTTTTCAACCTGTTCACAATTTTTTAGTAGCTTGAAGCATTTTTTTTTTCGTATGGAAATCATCAAATGATCCCTCCCGCTCTGAGCGGAGAGGAAGGGATTTTCAGCCGTGTACTGACTAAAACCCATCCATGTTCCTTCTTAGCCCTTTGTGTTCCAGGGCCGCGGTATCTCTTTCGAACAGTCCCGCAGCCCCGGCAGGCATCGGCCCTTGCGGACCCCCTTCTGGTTTGCTGACATCTCTTTGAGGCGCGCGTGGAACACGAACGCGCTGCGCGCCGTCGACACGGCCTGTCCTCATAAGACGGACGGATGGTGAGTTAGCCCATTACTCACCGTCCACAGGCCGAGTTTGTATTACCTTAAGATAGTCCTAATAAAGTAGGATTTGACAAATCTTCGACTTCAAATTCACAATGCGGAAACCAGATGAAAGATTTTAAAAAATAAGCCTTCTTCCAAAATGTTAGGTAATTTAGTTTATACGACACATAGTGTGACTGCGGATCCTCACAAACGATGTCCCATCTAGCTGTCCTGCTCTTTGTGCATCACCTGCACCTTGAGGAATCTTGAGGAGCATGCCTGACACGTGCTGAGCTGGACTCCCATTTGGTCCAACCTTGAGACGCACACCGCACCTTGTATACTCGTTATTTGATTTGAAGTGTGACATGGTGTTACTATACTTCTTTCGTAAATATGTTTTTCTTTTTGTATATGGCGCCTTGTTTTTGTATGGTTATATAGTCGTGTGATTTGTATTATTTAATTGTGCTTCTGTGTGTTGTGCTATGTCTTTTGTGTGCACTAAATAAATTATTTATCTATCTATCTATCTATATAATCTGCCCAAAGATTACGCCGCTGAAGTGGCAAAGTTCTAGTCAAAGATCGTCATCAATATGTCGAAGACCAACAAGTCAAAAAAAAAATATTACGAATGAATGAATTAGAAGTCTACCTTGTTCGTACAGCATTCCAAAAACGGTAACGCGTTCATCAATTTGCCTGTTTGGTTCGCTTTAACTAACAAAGAAAAAAACTGCTAAAACAAGCTTTCCATCTATACTTACAAATAAATAAAATTGAAGAATCTATTTGTAATTTCAATGCATATGAAAGTATATACGATACTTATAACAAACATACCATTTCTTTAATTTTGTCTGTCTGTTCCGGCTAATCTCGAAAACGAACCGATTTTGACGGGACTTTTACTGACCGATAGCTGATATTGTTAGGAGTATACTTAGGCAACGTTTCTTTTTAAAAATATACAATTGCAAAAAAAAAAAATTAAAACCCATGAAATTTTTAACAAAATCCGATTCAATTAGGGAAGTAATATTTTTATAATAATTTCACGCTGACGAAAGTCGCGGGCAATAGCTAGTCTTAACATAAAAGAAGGAAAACTCGTAATAATCACCAACAGTGTAGCTACACTACAAGCGATTCAATTTACAAAGGTCCGAAATCAATGTCCCTTCGTGTCCGTTTTAATTGAACGGCTTTATCGTTGCCCGTCTGGTGCTGATGACCGATATGGCGCGCAAATCGTTTCTGGACCTTTATGTTTTGAACATTGGTTCATTAATTATTTATAATCAACTTATATTTACAGTTTACACCACACCTACAAGTTATTGGTTGAACATAAAAATCAAGAGAAACTAACATAAAATCAGTCAAAATTAGAATTAAAAACAAAATAATGACAAAATTGAGCAAGCTAGTCATTAGTAATTATAGTAATTATTATAAAGTTTCTCGTATTGTGGACTATTTGTATGTATTATAATATATATTAGTTTGTTTCATTTTATTTGTATATGTGTATTAGTATGTGCCTATTTATGTTATCAAAATGGTATTTTTCTTTTTTGTACTCTATCACGATGCTATTTGTGTGTGGGTGTTCGATGTCAAAGTTTCTGCGACCAAAATTCGTGGTGGGATCGGTTTCAGCCGACCCCAAATAAATTGGGATAAGAGCAGGAGAGTGTTGATTTTGTTGGGTTTGGCTTCCAGTCTAACCCGATGCAACTGAATACCAATGGACTGCCTATCTGACCTCCACAACCCAGTTAGTAATACTACACCCCTTGGTAAGACTGACTTGACTTTCGTGCCACTGACTGCCTGTAACTACTGTCAAAGATCTACTAATGACAGCCGGGACACGGAGGAAACTCGGTATGTAATGGATGGTCAGCCATCCACGGACCGACCAAGGCAAGCGCGGGATAACCTTGAAGATCAACCCGTGCGGCTGTATTTATTTAGCCACGGGCTTCTTCTCCTCGATTTTATACATAGTATCAACGAATGGCCCTACAAACACATCAACTACCAGACAAATAACTTCATACCTAATTAAATCGCCCTGTCCTAACAGAAACAGGTCTAAATCAATATTCAGACATTGTGCCAGTAATTAGATAGCTTAATCGTGGACAAGCCCTAATGACCTATTTAGTCTCGTAGTTTGAGGTCCCGGATTGTCAAATAATATTACCATTTACTTAATTCGTGGGTAACTTCGTCAATTACTGTACAGCCTTCTGTGAAATGGATTGGCGTTTTAGTATTATAACTACAGTTATTACATCACGCTTGTAATCTCCGAGGGGTTCGGCAGAGTTGTACCTGAAAGTACAACATCCACTTTAGCATAAAATTACATTTATTTTTCCGATATGTCAGGATTTATTCCGTTAGGCTCGTACATCATGTGGGCAGACGATGGGTTTCGTGCTATGAAAACACACTGGGTGCGATACACTGTCTCTAGCACAACTAGCGAATTACTTAAGATTACAACTAAACACAATAACACGGGGCACAATGAATCGGATACAGTTCCAAGACGTCTCAACTCCGCCGCGATTAGACATTGACTATCACCCTTGCCTCGAGCTGGACATCAGGGCTCTGTAGAAGCACGCTGTGTTGTCACCACTGCACACAAGCGTGGTTTCCAATTCATTTTATGTCCATACTAACGACCGCATCCGACATATTTATACATTTACTGAACGTTATTTTTGAGAACGAACCTTGAAGCTCTCAAATCTCAAATTAAGGGGAGTGCAACGAAGTGAATGTAAGAATACTTAATTATTCAAAGGATGGTGAGAGTGAATGATTAAAAGAACGGATGCTTTAATCGTTCAGTTGGTAAATTGCTTAGAAATAAACAGGACGTCATAACCCATCTTAATTATAGAGGGTCTAAATAGACCCTTAATGAAGCCGTCAACCAAGCTTTCTGTACATCAAACTAAGAGTAAAAAAAAAAGTCATCTACCAATAATTTTTGCGTAGTTAGCAAAAAGTTTTGGTAGACACTTTTTCTTGGGGTGAAAAATCACGTTTTACGGTAAGACTCAATGCAACGCACTCAAAACATTGAGCTGATGAATGCATTGAATATTACAAGGGTTAAGGAGATTTTTAAAGTAAAGCTATGACATTAAAACTTTTTTTTTTAAAGCTTTGAAAACGTGATGTGTAACCCCAACAATATTTTTTGCGTAGAGTTACTTAATTTGATGTACATAATGCTTGGTTGACGGCTTCGTGAAGGGTCCGTTTACAGTTGGTAGGTCAATGATAATATAAATAAAAAGAGCTCGATATCGCACTAGCGCGCGCAAATTGTTGCAGAAAAATTCAGACAATTGTCGTAATTTAAGTGCTTCAAGCGCAATAGCTATCTCTTTCTGTATCATACGTTCCGTATTATCTATCGTAGTCGTAAGAACGCTACGATATTTGAACGCCGCTCAGTACGAACGTGGCGTATCTTTCTTTATAATATCATTGTTGTAGGTACTTAGATGGGCACACACTGTTAATAATGTGAAAAAGAAAATGTTTCATGCATTCTATAATTTTTTCAACAAGCCACTAAAGCATGGAAGACATTTTGGCTCTGGTTAAAGTTTTTTGGCCGTTACTTCTTATAATGTGACGATAAATCTGTATTAATTAGCATTTTTACAACCAAGTATTAATTTAAGTATATTATTGCAGGCCAGAGAGCAAGGAGTCAGTGTGTTAGTGGTGTTTCTGATTTATGCCGTCTGAAATAAAATGAATTTAGTAATTGAGGGTTAAGTTAACTGCTGTGCAGTAAACCGGGTTCATCTCTCTCATTTGTTAACACCATGTATATTACGTTATCTTAAATTCGTTAATGGGCGCTAAATCATTACATTTTTAATTTATTGTCTAGTAAATATAAGAAGGTGACGAGACTATCTGGACGCGTACCGCAAGGGCTGGTAAGAGGAGGCACGGGAAAACAGCACATGGAAGGAATTGGGGATGCCTTTGCCCAGCAGTGGGACAGTACAGGCTATTCAAAAAAAAAATATAGGAGTGCCCACATCTATGACAAAGTTATTCTGAGAAAATTCAGTTATTTTAAAGAAACAATTTTTATTTTTTCCTTTGGGTCCAGTATAATTTAATACTTCATTTTTTTACAATGCTATAATGAGATAGATTTGTTGTAGTAGATTGTTAGGCGCTTAAAACATAAATCGCAAACGCTATTTCCGTTACTCCTAGGTACCTACTTACATTATATCAGCAAAATACTGCTGATTCCTTATACGCACGACGACCAATCAAGCTATACAAAACCAGTTTATGCAGATATTTGGAAATAGCGGACGTTCTAGAATTCCCGCTGAATTCTGGACACTGAGCTATTCCGGTAACCCTGAGTAAATACGTCTGCACATCAACATATTGTGAGACAAAGTAACAGTAACCAAGAGGACCAAATAACCAAGTCCACACGATCAATGATACCCTGATCTACATCTACATCTCAATGTCTTGTCAACGTCCATTTCAGTATATCAAAGGACAGTGGAGCAAGTGCGAACGTGGAATCTAAACATAACGTATTTGAATCAGAATATAATTATCCTGCAGCATCAATTATATTCAGACTCAATTAATGTCGGTATTGAAGTTTTGTATGAAGATCTTGTATGGATTAGATTGTTTGCCCACAAAAGGGATAAATTAAAGGCAATTAATAGCATGTGGCTGAGTTGAGAATTCAAAAGGGGTTGTGTGGTATTAGGCGAATGGATAAAATATTAAAAGATAGTCTGAAAGTGGCGCCAGTGACTGAAAAGTAACTAGTACTAGTATTTATTTTGTACCCTATCACAACGTTTTCTCATTTAACACAAAGGTTGCTGGTAGAGAACGCCTTGTGGCATTAAGTCCGCCTATGTACCACTCTTGTACATTGTTCTTTTACAAGTTTAAATAAGTAAACAAATAGTAAAAGTTGTGTGGTAATCCGTTGTCGTAGTATGGGCATATGATGCGGAGGAATGAGGAAAATGTCGTGAGGAAAGTTTTGAGTATGAATGTGGATGGCTATATGAGTAGAGGAAGACCAAAGAAACAATGGGTCGACTGTGTGAAGGATGATTATGGCTAGACAGGAGGTGACTGCTGAGATGACGAGTAATAGAGAAGTATGGAAGAAGAAGACATGCTGCGCCGACCCCAAATAAATTGGGATAAGGGCAAGAGAATGGTGATTGAAAATTAGTATGAGACAGCTGATTATTTTTTCACGATTACGATATTGATCCCATTGAAAAACTTGTTTAGACTTTATCACAATAATTTATGGGTGTTACAACTAGGGCGAAACCCGATGTCGCATGGTAAAACCCGGGGAAGGGAAGGGAGCTAGTGGCTAAATAAGAGCAGTCGCTCGGGTCGATCTTCAGGTTAAGCCGTGCTTGCCAGGGTTGGGCCGTGGATGGGTGACCACCCTCGGTGCCTCTGGTGTTCTTCAGAAAGGTCAGTGCTTAATAGGTCGTGCTTAGTACTTGCAATCGGCGAGCGTGTTAAACTAAATGAAAAACCGGACAAGTGCGAGTTCGACTCGCGTGGAGAGGGTTCCGTATGTTAATTATCTAAATTCCGTAAATTGTTTTAAAGGTTGAAAGCACGTTAAGTTGTTGGTCCTGGCTGTCATTTCTACATCTTTGATTGCAGGCAGTAAGAGGCCCAAAAGTCACACTGACGTCATTGGTGATGTAGGTGCGTGTAAAACTAGATAAAAAACATGGATAAGGCATTTGCTTTTTTTAACAACTTAAAATACTAGACTTCATCATCATCATTCAGCCGAAAGACGTCCGTTGGTCATAGGCCTCCCCCAAGTATCGCCACATTGACCGGCCCCGTGCGTCTCGCATCCAGCGGATCCCCGCAACCTTCACCAGATCATCGGTCCATCTAGTGGGAGGCCTTCCAACGCAACGTCTTCCGGTGCGCGGCCGCCACTCCAGAACTTTTCGGCCCCATCGGCCATCCGTACAAAAACTAACAAAATACCAATACAGTTAAACCAAAATTACATTCTACGAGTATAATTTTATTAATTACTAGCGGCCCGTTCCAGCTTCGCACGTGTATAACATGCACGACGCGACAGCGTTTATTTTTTCTATTTCTATGACTTATTAAATTCGTAATATCTATTGATTGGAATAGCCGATTTGAACAATTCAAAAAGTAATCTATATGAATTGAAACAGTCTTGAAAACAAAATGATTTATTTGGATAAGGATTTAAACAGATGTATGTACCATAAAATAAAACATAGCCATAGTAGGATATTTATATTTTTAGATTTTATAATCGTTCGAATTGAAGTTACGTTTCAGTCACGCGTTCGTACTAGGGTCACATTGCTCAGTATTCAATGTGTATAAACGTCAAAGGGTTATCTGACACTCTGTGATACTGACTGATTGCAGGTTCCGACGGAGCTGACAATTGAAACTGTGGTCCGTGGGATTAATATCGGGTGCAGACACTTACAGACGACGTACACCGTTAGATGACGACATTAATATGTCAAGTTACAGGGATATTTTATTTAAGACTAGCTTATGGCCGCGGCTTCGCCCGTGTGGAGTTCGATAATCGTCCCACGGGTTCGTGCTAACGGGATATAAAGTATTCAAGGTTTTAAAATATCTGTGTGCTGTAGTTTTTGGGTAATCGAGTATCATTATCATTTGAGATCAGTATTTTGCTGAACTGGGCCTATTTGGCGCAGCCGTGAGGCACACAGTGTTAAATTTTTTGTTTAGTTTTAAGTTTTTTTTTTGTCTTGTATTATTTTTGTTTTATATTGTGTGCACTTGTGGCATGTGCCAAATAATTGTATTTTCTTTCTTCTTTCTTTCTATCAATCCCATCCATCATCACAATTTTTCGCAAGTAATTATAATACTAGTAAAATAGAATTGCCCGATCTGGGAATTGAGCCCAGGACCTCATAATCAGCAGTCGAGCTTGCGACCACTAGACCAACGAGGCAGTCACTAAGATTTCGATCTTTAGACAGAACTGTATTAACTCCTAACACGTGCCGATCTTCAGACAAAAGGAATACCCAGGAAATTCTGCAAAATCAAGCAAAATTCAAATTTCCCTATAAAATAACTTAACCAAACATTGTTATAACCACTAAAATCCACAACGAGATGAGTATCCACATTAAATATATTTAATTAATTACACTCTATATACTGAGTCTTCATCCTATATAATATATATTGATAAAGTCAATACATTGACACGACCAGTTTAACTTGAACCGCCGCGTAAACCTTCACTTTGAAGATCAGGAGTGTAAAAAATCCGGTCGTAATTTCAGGAGGTCATGTTCGACTGGTAGCGAAATTAGGCATTTCTTCTGAGACCGATTACTCGTCGAGGGGACTATTCTTGTAAGATGGCGTATCTCAGGGATAATTTATATAAGGATTAGTATTATAAGTGTCTTTGTTTCGTGACTCGGGATCGAGACCATTTTCTTTTTTTCGAATTAGTTCTTTATGTATTCGTATTTGCTGGGAATATATAGAGCTATTTCGTATTTTCTGTTTTATTTTTATTTATTTATTTATTTATCTCAATCAACTAAGGATCACAGGTACAATTAAACAGAATTCAAAATAATAAAATTAAAATCACAATTTAAATAAAAATTATTAACAAAATAAAATCAAATTACAATCAAATTAAATTAAAATCATCATTACAATTAAAACGCAATCAAAATAAAATTATTAACGAAATAAAATCAAATTAAATTAAAATAATCATTACAATTAAAACGCAATCAAAATAAAATTATTAACAAAATTAAAATCAAACCGAAGTCAGAAGCACAATAAAAATGATTATAATAATTAAGTCAAAAACTAAAATCAAATTAAAACAATATCCTAACATTGGTCAGTACGTGAACCATGCAGCAGTGGTTCACGTACTGACAGTCGAAACGTTCAGCAAAATATTTTAGGATACTGTTGCGGCTGGCCCGCACCCTGCGGACCAGGGATGTGCACCGCTTGCGCATAACTGTGTAGAAACAATCCACACGCGCCTCGGCAAACATCCCCGATGCGCTACAGAAGCGAGGCAGCCCCAAGAGTACCCTGAACGCGTTGTTGTACTGGACACGTAGAGCGCTGTACTGCTTCCGCGTGTAATCCACCCACAGAGTGCTGGTATAAAAGGACGTACAAAATGCCCTAAATAGGGCTATTTTGACGCCCACCGAACACCTAGCAAACCTGCGGGCTATCATATTCGCACGAACAGACAGCGCCCTACGTTCCCTTTCAATGTCTGCATCGTCTTTCAAGTCAGAGGTTAATATGTGTCCAAGATATTTAAAAGTATTTACTCTATTGAGTGAGCATCCGTTGAGCTTAATTGCCGGCAAGTAATCTGGACACTTCCCCTTGGCCCGAAAGACCATGCACTCGCTCTTTTTCGCATTATACAACAAACCATGTTCCTCAGCATACTTTTCACAGATGCGAATCAGTCTCGACACACCACAGACAGAGGCGCTCAGCAACACCATGTCGTCTGCGTAACTGATATTGTTTAGGCACACACCGCCAATATGGCAACCGACATGCGTGCTGCTGAGCCTCTCTATCAGTGCATTAACGTACAGGTTGAAGAGCTTCGGTGAGGTTAACCCCCCCTGCCTCACGCCGCACTCCAATCTGTATGGAGTAGAGTAAGCCCCCGACCATCTAACAACATTGACCTGATTGTTGTACCAGTATTGGAAGACCCGGATCAGATCGTCTGGCACTGACGCTTGCTGCAGCTTTTGCCACAGCAGATCATAGCAAACCAAGTCAAATGCCTTCGACAAGTCGAGGAAACAAGCAAAGACAGGTGTACTTCTGTCAGTGTAGTACTTGACAGTCTGCTTTAAACACAATATAGCTGTTTCTGTAGAGTGACCGGCTTTGAAACCAAACTGGTTATCGTGCACATTTAAGTATTTATCCAGCTGAGTGTTAAGCAAACTGTCAAGCACTTTTGAAATAACAGTGGCCAATGAAATGGGCCTATAATTATTTTTATCGCTGACGTCACCGGTTTTATTCTTAATAATTGGCACCACCACAGTTTTCATCATCCGCTCAGGCAGATACGAATGCCCTAAACACAAGGAGTAGAACATCGCTAAGACTCTGGACAGATGACGACCAGCATGCTTAAGGTGTTCAATACTTAAGTCATCGTGGCCTGGAGACTTGCCCCTCGACATAGACATAATGACATGTCTTACTTCTTTTGCCGTAAACCGGACACTGTACTCCTGACCATTACAACCAGCACTGCCTGTAAACTGTGACGGTCCCAACGGTGACGACACAGCGAAGTGCTGCCTAAATAGTTCGGCAATCCCCGTGACATCAGTAGCACCGCCGACACTCACCGGCAGGCCCGGCCTACTATTGAGTTTATCGGTAGATTTCCAAAAACTGCGAAAGTCGCCCTTAGAATGCTGCGACGCCAACATGTCCATTTTAATTTGGTCACTATTGTCCTGGCACCATCGCAAGCGCGACTTAAAAATTTTACGACTTGTTTGCATTTCACTCCAAACACGACCCCCGCGCGGTCTTCCATAAGACACCCACTGCTCAAACTTTAGCCTGGCCTGCCTGTGAGCATCACTCACGTGCTTATTCCACCCCATTACTGGTTTCTTATTTCGCACAAGATTTACTTCGCAACTTTCAGAAGCTGCTCGACATAAAACATTAACAATGTCATTATACATTTCATCAATAATAGTTCTGTGGTCCAAACTATTACAAACATAGTCACAACACGCACTCAATTCAGTTGGAAAGTCAATATATTTTAAATTATCATTACAAAATTTGGTATAAATGTCAATTTGCTTAGGTTTTCTGTCACCCCACTTTATTTTATTACATAACAGATTTTTATTATTATTTGTATTGTACAATTTTGATTTTATTACATTTAAGTTGCATTGTATTAAAAGAGGGAAGTGGTCGGACCAAAGTACATCATATAAAACATGAACATTAATAATAGTGGACATGGCTGCTTTCGTGGCAACACAGTGATCTAGCCAACGTCTCGAGCCGTTTGCTTCGCTTATAAAAGTATAAGTGTCAGAGTTTACTCCTAACAGTTCAACATCGGCACACAGTAACTCAGATTCCCGACAAAAAGAATCCAGTTCGTTATAAAATTGTTCATTAGGATGTGAATTAAAGTCTCCGAGTAGAAATGCTGTTTCGATATTGTTATCATTGATAATAGCACTCACCAGGCTGAGGCAGTCCGTAAAATCCGTTAAGTTCGCACTATTATCCGTCGGCATGTAAACACTGAACACTAGAAATGACTTGGATTTCATGCATACTTTAACGGCACACACTCGCGGGTTATCGCACTGCACTACCGAAACGTTATCGAAGACACTTTTCCGCCACAGCAGTGCGACTCCGCCGTAGGGCCGTCCTCGCAGCATGCCGGCCGTGGTGTCCACCGCCGACGCCCCGGTGCACCCGAAGTCAGCGTCGATTCCGCTCAGGAACGAGATATCGTGGGGCAGCAACCATGTTTCTTGCAAGGCAATTATGTCTGACGTGCTACATAGTTGCCTGACACTCTCCACCGAGCGTTTTATACTCTTACAATTGAAGCTTACTAGGTTATACATTCATATTTATTTTTCGCCGTTCACAGTACCGCTGTTTGCACCGTTCGTGTTATTTCTCATTTTGAAATGTACAAATCTCCTGAAAATAATACCCTCAGGCCATAGTTTATTATCAAGAAACATCTGGAAATCATTTTAATCTGGTTGATCTTTTCTTAAAACTTTAATTTGTTTATCTTCGGTACCTATATACACCGTGACTTTTTAATCGTCTCACAAAGGTGGTCCACTCAATGTGCCCGACATAAAATAGTTCTAGGCGCGATTTTTTTTTTTTTACCTACGGTAATAGGAACAAAGAAAAATAAATAAATATTAAAAAAAATTATGAAACATCCTGTTAATGATATTTACGTGTCAAACGGGAAAATATACCTACCCATCGCTCATAACAGGGTGTTTTAACTACCTCATACGTCATAATATTGAATAATATTTTTATTTTTAAATTATTAAAATGTCATAAATACCTATTTTTTTTATGAATGCTTAGTAGTCATTGGATACACGAAGTGGACTGCCGTTGTAAGACGCCACTTTAGTGGCCGCAGAAAAATATCCAAAGGCATCACTCGCTAGCTTTTTAGTAAACAGCAATGCACTTACTGAATGAAAAAAGAAATGTATTTGCAAGTACATGACGCGCATACAAAATGACAAAAAAAAAACAATAAACATACAACACATTACAAATACAACAGGACGCAACAAAAAAAGTTGACAGCTTCGTGACTGCGACAAGCAGGTTACCACTCAGCATGATGCTGTGCTATGGGGGGGCCACAGCACAGCCAAGCAAGTCATAGGTCTCCATTTCGAACCCAAGGCACGCACCTCTAATTTTTCGGACTCATGTGTATTATCATCACTTGCTTCGGTGAAGGAAAACATCGTGAGGAAACCAGCATGCCTGAGAGATATTTCTTGACGGCATGTAAAGCCAAGTCAGAGGCCCGAAAAAACTCTGACAGTAGGGCACTAACCACGGGATAAAGAAGAAGCACAGCGCTGGTTTTTAGTGGTCACCCGAGAAGTCAAAAAAGGCTTATGTGACTACTCATCCGCAAAATATTTCATCCGCGGATGAAACGTTACCCTTTGAAAATTGGAAGGCGACGACTCATCCGCAAGTTCGGATGAGTCGTCGCATAGTTAATATTGATGTGGTCATATCGGTATATTAATCAAACAAAATTTCTTCTATGTACCTATAAGAATCGTTTTTTTTTATTTAACCACGATATTATTACACATAGCCGCAAGCCAAACCGGCGAAACCAAATAACCTAGACAATGTTCCTATACACAAATGTTTGTCTGTCTATTTGGCCGATATGACCACATCAATATTAACTATGCGACGACTCATCCGAACTTGCGGATGATTAGTCGCCTTCCAATTTTCAAAGGGTAACGTTTCATCCGCGGATGAAATATTTTGCGGATGATTAGTCACCTAAGTCGAAAAAAACCCAACCCCAAGACAATGTCTTTTATTTACCCATAAAGCCCATTTCCTAATCAAGGGCACTCTTGTTTAAACAAATAACCTACACGAGCCATTCAAAATTCTCCCTAACTTATTTATTTACCGACCTCTAATAAAATCGTTTGCTCACAAAACCATACTCGAAGCTTTTCCCAATGCCGTAATATTATTTCCTATGGCAATTCCATTGTTTGCCGTGCAAACTGAGAGGGGAGCAAACCAAATAGAAAACATTACCTCTCTTGTGGCGGTCGGGTAAAAATATCAATTGTGGGTTATTGTGTGAGTGGTGAAGGTAAATAGGCTATGATTGGTTGGAATATTTGAGAGGCATTTTGTTTTCTACTGCGTATTGTTGGAGTTTTTCTTAAATAACAGCCGCACGAAACGATCTTCAGATTAAACCGCGCTTGCCAAAGTCGATCCGTGGATGGATGAAAGTCCATTACATACCGTGCCTCGGAAAGCACGTTAAGCCGTTGGTCCCGGCTGTCATTTGTGGATCTTTGACAGGCGTTACAGGTAGTGGCACGAAACTCTGACAAATAGTTTTTCCAAAGGGTATTCTTATTCTTATTCTTTATTGCACACAAAAAACAAAAAATATACATACAAATTGCGATAACATAACTTAGGGTATCGTATTATCCAGTACTAACTGGGTGGTGAAAGTTAGAAATGCAGTCGCTCCATGTAAGATTCTGATATTCAGCTGCATCCGGTTAGACTGGAAGCCAACTCCAACATAGTTGGGAAAAAGCTAGCCTAGGGAGACTACATGTAACGACTGTCCACGATCTACAAATGATATCCGGGACTAACGGAGGAAACTCGGTATGTTATGGGTCCCATCCGCGGCTTAACCTAAACTACTACTTTTGATATGCAAAAAACCTTAAAATCAAAGCATGCAGCACCGGTTGCTTTTTTAACCCAAAAATTATGCAACACCAACTTAACCCGAAACTCATGCAACAGTAATTAAACAACACCCTATAGCGTTTACATGGTGTTCACAAATGGCTGTACTTGCACAAACTTGCAGCACGTCCCCGCAGGCTTTAAGCACTCTGGTCGTTTAACTTGGCTCTAAGTTGACGTGAAGTGGTGTGTTGACGTCAGCGTTAAGTTAGTTTAGTGATGATTCAATGTCAAGTTATTTAAGTGAGATTTATTTGTGGTAATTTGAGCTAAGTTATACTTAGATGAAGGGAATATACAGGGTGTAAACGGACGCTTTACTAAACATTCCGCAAAAATAAATGCTAAGATTTTTTTTTTTGCTGGTGTGGTAAAACACGATTTATAGCTCGTGGCTAATTAATAACAGCCGCTCGGGTCGATCTTTAGGTTAAAGCTCATTGAGCATGTGATCTGTCTCGTGGCCAATCCAGTCCCACTTCAGCTTAGCGGCTTTTTGAGCAACGTTAGTAATTGGTGTTTTGGAACCCAACCAACCTAAGTACTGATATACATGCGACTATTTAACTCAATGGTTCAACCAGCTATACTGCACAGCTTACAACCATCTGAAAGGAAGGTGCCAGTGATTTCACGTGTATTTACTCATTTATGCCTTTTGAACCGGCAGGTACACAGCTATGTTGTCTTTGTACTCCCCAGGGCGAGTCTGTTGACAATCTACACAGTCACTGTGTTCAGCTATTGGTTCCGAATTCTGCTTGTAACTGTTGCGATACGACGTACACACGGTGACACATCAAGCTGTATGTTTCCAATATAACATGGCCTCGCTTTGGGTATAGAGTGACTGGTAACTAGTGACCGATACTTAAACACGTGATTGTACTCATGATAACAAACAACTTTCCCAAAGATTTTTTTTTTATACTCTTTCACATTTATCACAATAACAACAGCCGTATGTTTGCGCGCGAGTATTTGACCTTTTTATCCCGGTAGTACGATCCCGTGGAACATTATAGAACTCCACGCGGGCGAAGCCGCGAGCACCGGGTATAGTCTAGTCTAGTTTTAAATTTCAACAGAAAAAATAATTTAAAAATTTCTATACCCCTGTATTTACCCTAAAGTCATCATCTGCCCAGCCTATTCCCAACTATATTGGGGTCGGCTTCCAGTCTAACCGGATGCAGCTGAATACCAGTATTTTACATGGAGCGACTGCCTATCTGACCTTCAAAATCCAGTTAGTACTGGGTAATACGAAACCCCTTGGTAAGACTGGTTGTCAGAGTTTTTAACGACTGACTGACTCTCACTTTCTCTCTGACTTTTATATTTTTATTCTGAAGTATGATGTATTAAAACGAGCGACTCAGCTGTAAGTACAACCATGAAATACCGCATGTTATACACATTGACGATGCCCCCTGAACATCACCGACGGCAATGATCGACTTGGCCGACTACTCGACCGATTAGTAGGCCTTTTTGAAACCAACTAGTTGGCCAAACTCATAGTCGGTCCATCTCAAATGATTAAGAACTCGCGGCCCGTCCCGGCTTCGCACGGGTGCACATTTATTTTCCCCTAATTCACCCCCCCCCCCCCTTTTGTTTTTCTAGTAATAAATATCCTATGTTACTCAGGGTGAATGTAGCTTTCTAATGGTGAAAAAATTCTTGAAATCGGCTCAGTAGTTTTTGCGTTTATTCATTACAAACATACACACAAAAATACAAATTTTCCTCTTTTTAATATTAGTATAGATATTAAAGAAAAAAATTATATTTGCGTATTCACGAATTTCTTGTAAAAAAGCATTCTGCTCACCCCAAAAGAATAAACTTGTTTAATTGTACATACGTTAGTAAAAATCTTGAGCTAAGCTCCTTTTCAATGTTTAAGTAATGGCGTAATAAAACAAAAAGGTTTTCTTTTAGGGATCCGCATTAAGAAGATAAAAACGCCTTGTTAGGATTACCAAATTATTTATTCATTTAAAGACGAGTTCGTGAGGGACCCGTAGAGAGCGACGAGACAACGGCCGAAGATACAGTGTTGTTCGAGAAATACGCTTGGTAGGTATTTTGCCGTTTTTGACCCAGTTTCCATTTCGAGGAAATGTATAGCGTTCCTTCTTTATTAATTCTTCGTTAATCGTCCAAATCTTAATCTGCTAAACATACTAACGATACATTTCATAGCTCAGTTACAAAAGCCTGCTAACTGCAATGTTATTTCATTCTTTTTGTATTAGAATCGAATAAATACTGCTCATCCTTTATTTTTAGCAATCCTGTTAATTCAGTCCGCTAGCTTCATCGGACGAGCGCAGTAAATAACGGCTTGACGAATGGACTCGGCGATTGAAACGCAACGGGTAACGTTATTTCTAACGTTATTCGTAACGTTATTTCAAACGTTTCGTATTACGTTATACAGCGATTGTTGTCAGGGCAATACCCCAAGATTGATTCACAATTATGCTAAATTTCACAAAAACTAGCGACAACAAAATTAATATGTTAATCTTTACTAATATTATAAAGAGAAAAGATTTGCGTGTTTGTAACGAATTAACTCAAAAACTACTGGACTGGTTTCAATTCTTTCACCATTAGAATGCTACATTATTCCTGAGTTACATAGGCTATAATTATTAACAGAGAAAATGGGGGGGGGGCGGAATTTAGGGGAAAATAAATGTCCACCCGTGCGAAACCGGGACAGGCCACTAGTAATTATTATGATTGCAGTGTTAAACACTCGTCTTAGCGCCGAGACTTGAAATATATATAAACAGGGCACTTTTACTTAGAACTTCGACGTAGTAATATTGATTGAATAAAAGTGATTTGTTTCAGCAAACTTCTGGCACTGTTAAATCATGTTTTTAAATCTACAATTTTTGTCTGAGCTAATTTTATGATAAAACTTACCGTTTTGCTGAAAATCGGGGAAAACCCGTTTTTGTGACCTTTGACCCCGAGTAATTTTTTTTCCAGGTGTCGGATCGATGACGACTTTTCACATTTCATTTATAATAGTGTTTTGAACAATCCTACCAATTTCCAGTCAAGTGTGAATTATTGTAACCTTGGATGTCTAAATTGACCGGACTATACAGGGTGTAAACGGACCCTTCACGAAGCCGTCAACCAAGCATTCTGTACATCAAACTAAGTAACTTTACGCAAAAATTATTGATGGGAAACAATTTTTTTTTTTGGGCTGAAAAATCACGTGATACGGTAAAACTCAATGTTACGCACTCAGAACATTGTGCTGATGGATGGATTGAATGGTACGGGGGTGATGGAGGTGTTTAAAGTAAAAATCTTACTTTAAAAACATGTATTTAAAAAAAAACTTGTGAAAAAGTTGGAACTTTGACCCCCAATATCTCCGTAACTCGAAGGTTCCCAGGTATGGTCTACAACAAAAAAATGATTGCAATGACAGGGAGAATAAGTGCCTTTCGGCTTCGTTAAGGGTCTTTTTACACCCTTTATAGTTTATAACCTAGATGCAACACATGTGATAATTTTTATCCCGGTAGTAGGTACTATCGAGTGTGACAATAAGCGAAGCTGCATATGGCATAAGCTAGTTTATGAATAAATGGCTGGAAATGGCGGCGTTTCCACCAGAGATGTGCGAGGCTAGCTAGCATACCTCAAGTTGTGAAAAAGCGATATTATTAATTGATTTGTTTCACACGCAAGAGGAGCTCGGCTAATAATAACAGCCGCTCGGGTCGATCTTGAGGTTAAGCCCGCCCATTACATGCCGAGTTTCCTCCGTGCCTCGGAAAGCACCTTAAGCCTTTGGTCTCGGCTGTCATTTGTAGATCTTTGACAGTCGTTACATGTAGCCCGTGGCCCGAAAGTTTGACAACCAGTCTTACCAAAGGGTATCCTATTCCACAGTACTAACTGGGGAATACACACATATCCTCGTGACGCATTCTCACATAAAGGACCTTGCGCACTACGCGACCACGACTTTTGATCACAGAAGCATCGACCAGCAAGAAAGTTTGGTCGCACAACCGAACATTCGACAAGTTTTGTTCAAAATAGCGGCTGGTCATGCGCCAAGTCACGGCCGCGTAGTACGCGAGCCCCCTTACCAATTCAGAGAATCATACGCTCAGAAGTCGCGCTTGCGAACACGTGACAACCGGGGTAGTGGTCAAGATAACCCTGTTATCGTAGGTGACTCTGTTCGAAACAGTATAAATAGTATTTTGTTATAATTTTCCAGGTCATGCGTAGCTAACATATAACAAGTGATAACTGTCATCAACATTGTAAACACTACCTTTTACCTTTAACGGATGCAACCTAACAGCAGCCTTGTGTCTACAGGAATAAAGATCACTGTCATCTTGATAGACTTGTCAGTGGAAGCAACCCAACACGAACCTTATACGACGAAAATAAAGATCACTTTGGTTTGACATGTGTAAAGACTGTAGGTATTTTAATTAGAAACAAATAGTGAACAATGTTGTATGGACCTTTTAGCGCGTGTTACATACACGCGTAGCACCTAAACCGCTGACCGTGCGTTAGCCTAATTACCGCGCATTGCACCAGCGGAGACTTGATGCGCCGACGCAGCTCAACGTGATGCAGCCTGGCTCGGGACTTCGTGGCCTTCGCGAAATCGTCACTTTTGGCACAGCCTCGGTCAACTATGGACTATCTTAGCTCTTTATTAATATTGTAATTTTCATCTACACTAATATTATAAAGAGGAAAGATTTGTATTTTTGTGTGTGTGTATGTTTGTAATGAATAAACTCAAAAACTACTGTGCCGATTTCAAAAAATTTTTCACCATTAAAAAGCTACATTCACTCTGAGTAACATATGCATGAGCAACATGAGTAATATATTTATTGCTAGAAAAGATAAGGAATCCTTAAAAAAATCATGTCCACCCGTGCGAAGCCGGGATGGGCCGCTAGTAATCTATACTAATATTATAAAGCTGCAGGGTTTGTTTGTTTGTTTGTTTGTTTGTTTGTTTGTTTGAACGCGTTAATCTCTGGAACTACTGGTCCGATTTGAATGATTCTTTCAGTGTTGGGTAGTCCATTTATCGAGGAAGGCTATAGGCTATACAACATCGCGCTACGACTAAAAGGAGCGGAGCAGCAATGAAAAATGTTGCAAAAACGGGACGGGATTTTACGCGGACGAAGGTTGCGGGGAACAGCTAGTTACATATACGGGTGTAAACAGACCCTTCACGAAGCCAGTCAATTAAGCATTATGTACATCAAACTAAGTCACCCTACACGAAATTATGGTTGAGAAACGACTTTTTTTTTGGGGTGAAAAATCATGTTTTACGGTAAAACTCAATGTAACGCGCTCAAAACTTGGTGCTGATGGATGCTTTGAATAGTAAACGGGTCATGGAGGTAATTAAAGTAAAGTTAAATCCTTAAAAGACTTAAAAAACATAAAAAACTTAATATATTTTTTCATAAAAATTTGAACTTTGACCTCCAATATCTCAGTAACTAGAAGGTTCCCAGGTATGGTCCAGAACAAAAAAATTATCGCAATGACAGGGAGCACAAGTGCCTTTCGGCTTCGTTAAGGGTCTTTTTACACACTTTATTTTATAGATTCAAAAAAAAATTTTTTTTCAATCCTCCAGCCTTCGTAATTCGCTCGTTTGTTTGTGTGTTGTATGAAGTTGACAATTGCGAAACGATTAATTTTTCAAAACAGGTGTAAGGTTGACTACTAGGATGTTTAGATCAGCTCCGGAAAATAAATGAAAAATAAAGTTTTCCTCTTCACATGGTTTCGTCTTAATGATGAAATTATTAATTTATTTCTATTCATAAAGATCGCAAATCAATCAATCGCGTATAAGAGATAAGAAATTAACAACCAATGATACAGTATTTTAAATTATTAAAAAATAGACGTTTTAAACATAAAATACATGTTTTAAACATATTTGACTCGAAACATACATTCAATGGTGTTTGTTATAGATTATGGCGTTCGAATGATATTGTATTTCTTTGAAAAATACAACTACTTTATGAAAAATAAAGTCAAAGTCAAAGTATTTTATTTGTTAAACATAGGTAATATGGTACATGGTATAAAATTTGTGTTGTATCAACACAAATTGTGTGTGTTGTATCTTTCTTGTATTTTTCATCGCTAGTTGTGTATCAGTAGGATTAGAAAAACCTCATTCTTGAGGTAGGAAAGCTTATAAATACGCTTTAATTTATATAACATCACGCTACACTTTAGAGCCGAGCAAAAAAGAAAAATGTCAGACACGACGGTGAAACCGCGAGGTACGGCTAGTAAAGGTATACAATGCACAGTATATAAGAACTTGCTATCGTAAAGTGAAACCATAACATTAGTGCCCTCGTACATAAAAGACTAAAATGATGAAATTATTTTTTTGTTTAATCTTTCTGATTACAAGTGGTAAGTGTTTTTTTTTATTCTATTCCTTGTTTTTTTTTTAATATTCTACTGCGTTTTCAAGGGTTTTTTGTTGTAAATGTGACTCAAGACCAATTCGGAAATCGCGAAAAAAACATATTATTAGCCATCCATTTATAGTAGTACATTTTGATACAAGTCAGGAAATGTTGTTATTGCATTCGGGGCGGAATTCACACCCGAGCCGTAGGCGAGGATATTATGGAGGCGAGAACTGCAATAACAATGCCCACGTGTATCAAACGATGTTTTTCAATACAATTTCGAAGAAATAAAACTAATAGAGCAAAAAGTACTTTTCTCATTAAAATATTTTATTATTGATATAATACTATATTATTAAAGGAGCAATAATTATGAAAATACACAGCAGATTTTGTTGGCATTTTCACGGTTTGTGAAATGTAATTGTTAACAATTAAATTGATTTCACTGTTTTGTGTGTTAGTGAATGTTGGAGATGACGGAATATAGGAGCTGGAAAGTTATTTTAATTGGTATACCCTGTCCGATCCGAAAGGGTCATATAATTATGTAGGTATACTAATGACAGTACCAAATAAAATAAGAGACATAAAATATTCATGAAAGTAAACATAATTATTAATGAATTTTAAAATGTCCCTAAAATCTAACAAACTTTTAAATCATGAGAACACCTTCTTCGGCATTAGTATATTCGATCATAATTGTAAGAGAGCCGAGCATTTCATACCTGTTGCGGTACTAATTGTAACGATCACCCTTGTTTCCGTACAAAATTCAAGATTCGATTCACGGAGACGATTGACGGAGGACTCTTAGCCGAATAACCTGTAAAATGACTATTAATCTTAATTGTTTTATTTGTAGATGCTGTGCTGGGACTGCAAAATTACAGGTTCAGTAATTCGGCAAATGGTTGGTTAAAACTGCATCAGGTCCCAGCAACATGGCAAGATGCCTTCAGCACCTGTAACGCAGAAGGTAAGAAACTAGTAGACAATATTACAAGTAGACCGATGACCTGGTGAAAGTCGGGGGAATTCGCTGGATGCAAGGAGGGAAGGACCGGTTGATGTGAGAATGCTTGAGGGAGGATTATGTCTAGAGGACTTAGATAACAGACGATCGTTTCCTATCACGCTACAACGCCGTAAGCTACCAGTCTTCTGCATTTGGCAGAGCAGTCACCGACCAGGGACTTTTGTAAGACGTGTGATTTGCATCACGATCGCCCGCCACTTGTGCCTTCTGCTGGCCAACATAGTGGTGCACTCGTGCAAGAGCCGACCGAAGCAGGTCTAATTTGGTTGGTAATGAACCGACCAAATTAAGCCTGCTTCGGTCAAACGTGACATTGTGGACTTTTTTGAGACGCTGAGTGTGTATCTTGGCTTTTTTATGTATCAATGGTATTAAAGAAAGAAAAAGTATTTATAAGCCCGCACCGGATAAGACACAAAAAAATCGTTAAATTAACAGTACAACAAAATTATACAAAAAGTAAACATAAGAAAAAAAAAACAAACGAAATTGATCCTGTACGAGGCCAAAAGGCCCCTATCTTAGCATGGTGCTGTAACATTTAAAAAAAACGTCACAGCGCTGGTATCAGCTGGTATTCTGACAGGACCCAAAGTGAAGCCAAGGTCAGATACGAATAAAAAATAAATAAAGTGTACAACGAAAGTTAATTATGTAAAGTATTACAAATACAAATTTAAGAAGAAGAAAATAATAATTACACCTACTTACACCCAACATAACCACTCTGTTTGTCTATCTGTGCCATGAGTGTCACTGGCAATACTGACGAAGAGAGACGTGGGCGCAGCCATATTTGTTTTTAAGGAACATTATGTTAGCGAAGAAAAACCAAAACAATAATCAATACTGTTATTATAATCATAACAGATAGTGTGCAGTGATCGTGTAACATATTATACATTATTATCTACTATGAAGTATTTATGTGAGTTACCGAAGGATAATGGCGACTTTAAATAACGGCAAAACAAGTGCATCTTAGTGTCGAGGATTCACACCACCAGACGCTAGAATATCATGTACCTATCATCTTACTGACGACTTAACTTATAAAAATTAGGACGTATTAAAGCCGAATTTACATTACGAAACAAGTTTCATCTATGACAAAGACATTCAAATATAACTAGCTATAGACGGGACAAGACCAAGAAACTGACAATTCCAAAACCTGTTACAAATTAGTAACAAGTCGATCAGACCAGTGCCATACGTCGCCTTATTAGGTCGCATTCATATGACACAAAGACATTTAAATATTTCCGAGCTATAGAGGGGTCATGACGAAGATAATCGTAATCCAAAACTTGTTACTACTTAGTAACAATTCGCTCTGTCAGGTAGCATTCGTGTGTCAAAATCCAAAAAAAAATATTCAGGATGAAAATTATTGTATGACAATATTCCCAATGCCCTCTCTATATGTGTTTTAAATCTCTTTGATGCATGATGAAATTAATTTCATGACACTACTTTCAGTACCTGTGAACTAGTTTCATTAAAAATAATAGTGTCGTGAATTCCACAGTATAACTGTGTTCATAGCTCCGCCGACATCAAAGCTTTATTTTGCATTGCAAAATGTTGCCAGATAGGTAGATTAGGTATTGTATAAAATTAAGAAAAGGTTGTCTCGAAAGAAAAGACGTTGGTGGATTCGAGGGAGGTTGGTGGAAACAAGAAAGCATCTGGGTGCGACACAGTTAATATCTGAATTAAAAAACACACGTCCTATCAGCACAGGCGCTTTCGCCTAGTATTATATAGTGTATTATCTATGGCTTTCGCGACACTAGTTTCGCGTCGCGTTTGTACGATGACAGTTGCGTGACACTAGTTTTATCTATAAAAATCGCGCGTGACATGAAACTGTTTCAGTGTCGTGAAATCGATTCGTGCATTGTAAAACTTTGCAGTTTACACGTGAAATTGTTGATGAAATTAATGTCACGGAACTACTTTCATGCCACTAGTTTCGTAATGTAAATTCGGCTTTAGGTACGAATTCGTAGCCGACCGCACAAAACAGAGCAGACGACGTGAGGTTGCGACATGTCGTTGCAGTCATGATTCCGAACCCTACCGCAGATGGACGCTCCAACGGCAGTCCGGCGCCAGCTCTGGCGCGCTCCGGCGGCCAGTCGGCAACGAACTCGTACCTTAAGTGTAGCTTTATTACTTTTTGTCATATTCAATGCCGATATGCACTTAACTGATTTTTCAACAATGCAGGTGCTGTACTGGCCTCCCCTCTAAACGAAAATATAATAGACAATTTACGTTTACATATGCTCTTAAACAAAGTTGATCGTCCTATCTTCTTGGGAGTGAGCGGATTAAGATCTAAAGGATATTTCGTCTCCATTGAAGGTCAGTTTTAAGTAATACGTACTTTTAAGGACCCAATCATTTTCCAGAATTAATAGTGGCGTCAGTTAATCTCCCTCCAGTTTAACAACTATGCCTATCTATCTCTGGTCCTGGGTCAATTCCCAGGTCAGGCAAAGCGTTACCGGATTTTCCGGTCAGGAAATTCACAGCAGCATAGTAGCCTTGAGGCTGGATCTGTGCTTGGTTGCTGGCAAAGGCTCGCCCCCTATTACATGAAACTTTGAATAAACAGGCAAAATGTGGGTGTATAAAGTATGTTATTAATTTCAGGAGTTCTTCTGGACAACATGCCCGTAATTTGGGGATCATACGGTGATGGGAAAAAGACAGAAGATTGCTTAACCTATACCTCAGACGGCAAGGTGTATACCTCGTCATGCTTGGAATATCTCCCCTATTTTTGCTACAAAAAAAACGAAAATGAGGTTATGAATGAGTGCGGAACCTTCGATTACAGTTAGTATTCATAAAATAACCAAAAAAAATTTATACAAA
Source organism: Noctua pronuba (assembly GCA_905220335.1). Classification (NCBI taxonomy): domain Eukaryota; kingdom Metazoa; phylum Arthropoda; class Insecta; order Lepidoptera; family Noctuidae; genus Noctua; species Noctua pronuba. The sequence continues at coordinate 2,257,119 of LR999913.1, forward strand.
TAAAGAACACAATCATAACAACAACAACAACACAACATTAAACATGAACATTATCATCACATAACATCAACATTATATTAATACTAATATTATAAGGTAAAATTTGTTTGTAAGTTTTTATCTAGGGGTAATCTTCGGAACAGTAGTTCGAAAAAGAAAAATTCGGGTAACTGATAAAAAATGCCAATGGCATTATTAATCGATACTGATATATTATTACTACTAGCGAACCCCTCTTCTTCGTAGGGCGACACCTATCGGGTCCAAAATCCGATCCTATCTTTTAAATTAAAACCATCCTTACACATCACAAAATTTCTTTGAATTCTGTTGGGTGGTTTCGAATATGAGCGTGTGCGAACATAATGACTCATGATTTTAAAGAAGGTAATAATTCACTAATAAAGGAGAATTGAAGGTAATTGACGGCACGATTGGCGCAGTGGCTGAGCGATTGACTGCTGCGCTTCGTGTCGCGGGTTCGATTCCCGCACGGAACAAATATTTGTATGGCGTTCAGGTAGTTGTTCCGGGTCTGGCTGTTTGTGTATGAGAGTTTAAATGTTTGTAAATACAGGAGAATTTCCTAGAGTGGGGCAACGTTTAAAAAAACAAAAAATAATTTAAAAAAATAAGATAAAGAGAGTGTGCGTTTTATGAATTTGTACGTATGTGGTGGGTTATCTCCGGAACACGGCACCTTTTTGAAAAATTCTTTCATCATACACACACATTACTCCGGGTACCACGGAGGCGACGCCGCACGCAGAAGTTAGTGAATTATGAAAAAATAACATTATTTTATTATTTCCAGAATATAAATTAAATGCAACAACAGGTAGCTGCTACAAGGTACACACGGAAAATAAACTATGGATTGAAGCTCAGAAGATTTGCTTGGCTGAAGCAGGTCACTTGGTGGTCCTAAATAACGGAGAAGAGGCTGAGATCATCATGGACTTGCTCTCCGCATATAAAAATCCTGATTGGATCGGGGCTCCTCTAGCATACGTAGGAATTCTAGACTGGAATGACGACTATACCTGGGTTGCCGTTACCGGTACGTACTGTAAACATCATTATTTCGTCCTTTTTTATATTAAATGGGCCTACTCTTGACCTCAATCTAGCCCTGAGGACAGAGATGAGGTCGACGATGAAACGAGCTAACCCAAAAGAAGCCTATTAACTCGCGACTTAAATAGATTGGGGGCATTATGAACTTGCGAACACCGACGCAGGCAGGCAATTCCACTTCTTGGGTGTGCGGATAATAAACGATGTGGCAAAGCGCTTCGTGCGAATGTGTTGAATATCTACAAGGTGTGGGTCATAACCTGCACTATGTCTGGTCTTCTGATGGAAGAATAGTGGGATGAGCTCGTGGAGCTCTTGGGCATTCTCACCGAAGTACAATCTGTAATGGACCGACAAACATGCAACTTTACGCCGGTTGTCCAGGCTATGAAGCTTGGTCCCCACCAGCATATCCTCACCAATACGGGGTGTAAACAGACCCTTCACGAAGCCGTCAACCAAGCATTCTGTACATCAAACTAAGTAACTTTACGCAAAAATTATTGCTGGGAAACGAATTTTTTTTTGCGTTGAAAAATCACAGTTTACGGTAAAACTCAATGTAACGCATACAAAACATTGTGCTGGTGGATGGATTGAACAGTACGGGGGTCGTGAAGGTGTTTAAAGTAAAAATCTTACATTAGAAACACGTATTTTAAAAAAAACTTGTGAAAAAGTTGGAACTTTGACCCCCAATATCTCCGTAACTAGAAGGTTCCCAGGTATGGTCTAGAACAAAAAAATGATCGCAGTGACCATGACGGGGAGAACAAGTACCTTTCGGCTTCGTTAAGGGTCTTTTTACACCCTTTATAATGAGCCCTTATCCCAATTTATTTGGAGTTGCAGCATGTCTTCTTCTAATAGTGGTTATTTGAGTTGTCATCCCCTTTTTAACCATATTATCATCTTTCGCAAAGTATGTACTTACATCAGTGTTTATTCGGTCTTTCACACTTATAACTATCCAAATTCATACTCAATACTTTCCTCACAGCATTTTTCTCATCTTATCGGGTCCAACTGATTGGACATGGACCTGTCTTCCCTCTTTCCACGTAACCCTATCTAATATCTGCACTCATCATCTGCCTAGCCCTTTGTTGAGATCTGCTTGCTGTCTAACCGGAAGCAACTGAATACCAGTATTTTACATGGAGCGACTGCCTATCTGATGTAAACACCACAACCCAGTTAGTACTTGGTAAGACTGGTTGTCAGACTTTCAGGTCACTGCCTACCTGTAACGACTGTCAAAGATCTACAAATGACTGCCGGAACCAACTGCTGCGGAGGAAACTTGTTATAAAACGGGTGGTCACCCATCCACTGACCGACCTAGGCAAGCGGAGCTTTACCATGGAGAGCGACCGGTGCGGCTGTTATTATCTAGCCACAAGCTTCTATCTATTCTGCCTTCGTTAGCCAAAAAACCGTCTCGACACGCGCGTGTACCCCGTGGCTAAGAGGAAAAGCTAAATAATCTTTAATTTGTTTCAGGAGAAAAAATCGACGATGTCTACAACCTGTGGAAACAAGACCCGCCGGAAGATATTAGAAAAAACTGTGTTTGTCTCACAACCGATAGTAATTTGGACAAATTTTGGTGTCACGAGAGGCTCATCTTTGTCTGTGAGAAAAACCCAAACACAATCCAATTTGAACGAGTTGCGTACGATTATACAGTGAACTAGCTGACCAGACAGTGTTTGTATCAACATCATCCTAAAATGAATAAATAATCTTCCATAATCATGTCGACAATAGCGCCACCTACCAGGATTAGCTATAGCTAACTTACAACCAAATTCGACGAAGCTGTTAAAACTATTTAAAAGCAGAAGAATTCAAACTTGTCGGTGTGACGTCCAATACGGAATGCCATTGACTGCTACGTCATTATTGCACGCATCAATGCGACGTTGCCATTCCACTCTGCGTAGTACGAAGCCGGCTTGACTCATGGGAGCTGCAATGCGTAGCGTTACGCATGTAGTCTACGCGCACGTGTACGTCGCGTGAAAGTAAAGTAAATTTATTAGACGATCTATTCGTTTGTAACAACAAGATCACCGGCGAAAACGTAGGTATATAATCTCTTTGCTTTGAAATATCTGGCACAAAACAAAACATAATTATTCAAATATAACAAGATACATTTATGTCAATCAAATTGATATTGACTATGAAATAAGGTTACCAGCGTAATAAAAATCTGTTTCCATAATGCTTCCTTTTTATTTAAAAACTTTTTGTGTTCTGAAACCCCTAACAAAGTTAGACTGACAATATACTCAACTAAGCACTTTTGAACTAAACTATTAATTAAATAATTCGGTTTATGGATAAGAAAACATAAAAATAAAAATGATGTATTACATTTTAAGTTACGGTAAGTTACGAATATTTATATTTTAGGCCCGGTATGAGTATTTTTGTACACTTTGGGGCACATTTTGTCCGGCTCTATCATCATGATCATCATCATCATTCATCATCATCATCATCATCATTATTATCCTTTGCCCCAGAATGCACATAAAATTATATAACATAGATCTTCAATAACAATAAAAAACTGAATCAAACAAACAAAAGTCACCGACTTCAGAAGCTAAAGTTATTTTAAACTTTTTTGTGTTTTTGAAGTCGGTTTTATCTTTAAAAAAAAAAAACTAAAAATGGAAAAATGTTTTTCCATTTTTAGTTGTAATATCCTATACAATTAATATTTGCTATGCATTTATTTTACATTGTCAACAAAAACAAACAAATCTGGTTGTACCGTACACATCTGTGTACACCCTCAGAGCATACAGGCATTATGTTACTCGTATGTTACGATATTGTGTAAACAATAAACAATGCCCATAAAAGAGAGTTGCCTATAATTTTCCTGAGATCCCATCATCAGATCCTGTCTTATAACTTCCATCATCAGCTCAGCAACTTAAGATGTTGATTACCAGGCATAAATATTTGAATTGCGTTAGAAAGTACATATGTGAAAAAAAAACATTGTGCCTATAACATTTGAGGGTGGATGATTTCCCTGGGATCCTATCATCAGATTCTGACATGGTGACAATGGGACCACTTCAGGAGGTCATAGGCTCCGAATAAAGAAAAAAAATTCAAAATCAGTCGACAATTGGCGGAGAAATCGGTTAACACATGTACATGAAAAAATACATACAATTGAACATGGAACCTCTAGTTTTTTTGAAGTCGGTTAAAAATTGTCAAAGGAGTTTTGGTGAAACATTAGTGAACCGTTAACAATACATGTCATGGTAATAAGCTTATCCCCAATAAAATGGAACTTAACATACCTAACTGTCAAAATGTGGGTGCACTGTACACATCTGCGTACCCCCTCAGAGCATATAGGCGTGATGTTATGTTAAGGTGCTGTGTAAACAACAAACATCCAAGCGATTGCAGCAATCACGACAGATTTGCCGTCTATTTTTGAAGAGTTCCATTGATATCTCCTAAGATCACCATCAGATCTTCACCAAATTTAAACGAGACCACCGCGAAACGATATCCGTCCAAATAAAAAAAATAATTTCAAAATCGGTTCACAATTGGCGAAGAAATCGCTGAATATAAACGAAAAAAAAAATCAGGCGACTTGATAACCTCCTCCTTTTGGAAGTCGGTTAAAAATAAAAAGGTGTATATTGCTCAGCAGTTACGGTAAGTTACGAATATTTTACATTTTAGGCCCGGTATGAGTTTGTTTTTCCCTATTCTGTTCTTTGTTGATATTATATGGCCACATCGTCGACTTTTCGAGTGAAATAAAAAAAAAAAAACTTTTTATTACGAGTCCTTTTCAAAATCTGCTATGGTACATACGTAACCATTTACCAAAATTCTTGTCTTTTTATTATAACTATTTGTTATACTTTTATTTGAATTTTTTTATGTATTAAAATACATAAAAAATATGTAGGAGGTGGTAGGTATGAGAATAGGTCGTAAAGTATACCACACCGCTATGTGATTAGGGGGTAGGTAGGTAGGGTAGGGTAAAAAAGCTAGTAAATAAATTTTATGCGTTCGATTTTGACATCCTATTGCACTGATTCATGCCGACCGAACATGTGTACAGTAGCGAAGGGTCAATTTTTGTAAGAGGTAAGCCGGAGTACATATCTTTAATGTGATTATATTATTTGTCTATAAAATACTGACTGTGCCATTTTTCAAAGGGCATCCGGTAGGAATCGAGTTGAATGGCACCTTCGCCACTGGTGACTAGCACATCTAATAAAACCCAACCGATTTTTAATTTGACAAAATTATCACAGGCTACCCCTTAGTAAGACTGGTTGTCAGACTTGCAGACTTCCGATTACCCGTGATGACTATCAAAGATCCGATCCTGTCAATGAACCCCAGCCGTTATCAACTGCTTAACTAGTTTGGCAAGGCAGAGAAGCGTCTCTGACTGTAATGAACGGTCACCCATCTATGGACTGACCTCGGGAACCGTTGCTTAACCTAAAAACATCGACCCATGCGGCTGCTATTACTTATTTCGCCACGAGCGATTTATTTTGCTCAAGGAGATTGCTAACACGAAAGAAAATTCGAGAGATAAAAAAACGCAGGTAAATACCTGCGTTTTTTTATCGCGAATACCGCAGAGACATGCAGAGTAAGTTAATTTAACGCTTCTAAGTCCTCAATGAGACTCGAAGAGATAAATCTTGCTGAGCATTGATTAATGTTTGTATCATCACGGCTTCAATTCTCGGGGGTAAGCAGTTAAGCGGGTGTCAATCATGAGGAGGTGATGAGACTTTGATAAATGTGTTTGTATATGGAGTGGTATTTAGATTTCCGCTTTAATAGGGATACTAGGTTTTGTTAGCGGCTTCGCTCGTGTGGAGGCCGAAAATTATGTTAAGGAAACGCTTTCCTGAGATTAGAAGTATCTTAGGTCCTAACCTGTCCTAACTACCTCGTTGGTCTAGTAGTCCTGGGTCCTAGGTCCTGGGTTCGATTCCCAGATCGGGCAATGTGTTATTGGGTTCTTCCATCAGGAATTTATGGAGTCTAGATTTATACAGCTGGATGATGGCAATAGGGTCGCCCAGCTACATAATATATGGGACTTAAACACAACGTGCGATAAAATTGCAAAACACAATGCTCATACAAAGTTGTCCCCGAGTAGAGCCCAGACAAAAATAAAAACAAAATAAGTAACTGAATAATACTAACAAAATAACTCTAAATTTAAATTGCACAGATAATCTACAAGGTGTAAACGGACCCTTCACGAAGCCGTCAACCCAGCATTCCGTACATCGAATTCAGTAACCAATAAAAACTCAATGTAACGCACTCAAAACATTGTGCAAATCGATGTATTAAATAGTAAACGGGTCATGGAGGTATTTTAAGTTTAGTTATAACCTTAACAACTAGTTTAAAGAAAAAAACTTGTGAAAAAGTTGGAACTTTGACCTCCAATATTTCCGTAACTAGAAGGCATGTCCCAAAAAAAAACAAAAAAAAGTATGGCGCAGAACAAAATAATGATCGCAATGACGGGGAGAACAAATACCTTTCGGCTTCGTTAAGAGTTTATTTACACCCTTTATATTACTTTAGCAATAACTTCAACGTTTATTCTATGAAAGTCAATGAAAATTATATCAGTTGATATTCAATTTAGTTCAAAGAGATATGCGGCAAAAAGTTAGGCTTACATTGCGCAATGCATGTCAGTGCCAAGCTGATGGGAAACTTTGTGCGCCTCCCGGATGTTCCATAGTGATGTGACTGGTGCGGATATTCGGACATGTGTAGGTATGCGGTGGATACGGAGTTAGATACTCTCTTAAATGTATCGAGAGGGAATATTTAAATATCCAAATTCCAGTAGGTACTGTAGAGGTTTTGTCAGGAACCGACCTCGACAAATCTATACTATACTATACTAATATTATAAAGCTGAAGAGTTTGTTTGGTTGAACGCGCTAATCTCAGTAACCACTGTTTCGAATTGAAAAATTCTTTTAGTGCTAGATAGTCCAATTATCGAGGAAGGCTATAGGTTATATAACATCAGGCTATGACTAATAGGAGCCGGGCAAAAATGAAACAAGTCGGAAGTGGCGGGTGAAACCGCGGGGCACAGCTAGTAATTGATAAATACGTTGAAGGCAAAAAATTTGTCCAACACTGTTCAGAAGAAAGTATAGCATGACCAGTTTAAGTGTGCAGTTCAAGGTTTGTATGCCTCTGAAACCTGGACACTAAAATCACGCATTCGTAACAGAATTGATGCGTTCGAAATGTGGTGCTAGCGCAAAATGTCAGGCATTCGCTGGACGGCGCGCCACACAAACGCCTCGATCCTGAACGAACTGAAAGTTATATCTCGCCTATCGACCATCTACATGAAACGACTCCTACAGTACTTCGGACACGTGGCAAGGAAGGAGCCTGATAGCTTGGAGAAGCTTATTGTGGCTGGTAACGTGGAAGGAAAAAGGGGCCGTGGAAGATCATTAACCTGGACAGATGTGGCGAAGGAAGTCTCCAGAGGGAATTTTCAGGCATCTGTCCGCATGACCGAAAACCGTCCAGCATGGAGGGCGTTGGTGGAGAAGGCAACGACCCTCAGTCATGAGGAAACGCGAAAGAAGAAGTTTAGTAATTGCTTGAAGTTAGTACTGTCAAAAGTTAGAATTAGCTTAGCTTTGCTTTTTTTGACGGTTTTCACTTTGTTTATATTCTTGTGCTGTTGCATAAGTAATTACTTACCTCGAAAAATTATATTTCCAATTTTTAATTTAATTTGCGTCATGTTGGAAAAAATGCAGAATAAATTCTGTAGATTTCTCTACCTTCAGCAATATGGAGTTTATCCCTTTTATCCTCTGATGTACCCAAGTCTGTTCGTTTTGGGCATGGTTGGGTACACCAGACTGGCAGTAAGAAGGGACGTGGCACTAGTCAAGTACGTGGCGAGCATACTGCTAGGGTTGCTGCACTACCCCGAGGTGCTGGCTGCGCTGCGGCTGCGCACGCCGTGGGTGCGTGAGAGCGCGTCGCCGCCGCCGCCCCGCACTGTTAGACATGCCAGCGGCTAGGACTAACCTGCTTAAGTTTACCCCTATGTCGCGAGCCGCACGTATTGTTAATATTATAACGGTATCGGAAGAAATATTTGGGCAAAACCTGCCGATATTTGTTCAAAGGGCAAAAATGATAATTGAAAAAGGTATGCAACTATAAGCTTGGTCATGTTTAACTGTAGCTATTAATATGTTTACTGGGTGTGATTTTACTTTTTTATATTGTTTTATTTTATTTATCATAGCATCGTATTGGATTTGGTCTGTAATGTTGCTATAATTAGTTGTAAATAAATAAATAAATAAAAAATAAAAAAGTTTTGACTATAGATAAGAGTATTACAGTTGACTGTCCTTTCTTTACGCACTAAGCAAATATCCAAAAGCTTGTAAAAAATCTAAAAAATTTTAACAACACATTTGTCTTACAAAATCAAAACTTACGAACCAAGCCTCGATGCCAACTGTTCTGTAGACTAAACAAATCTAGTAACAAGTACTCTTTAGTTTGATTGACAACCAATAACTCTGAGCAAAGCTATTAGCAAGAAAATGCTTCTTGATGAAATATTGCTCATCAATCTCTCAAGAATAGCCAAAAAATTCTGCCAATTACTAGTCGTATTCACGAATAATTTCTTTGCTGTAAAACTTTTATATTTTGTCCTCTTTTAATTGTGCCTGGATGTTGGCAATAGGCTCGCCCTCTATAACTTGGGGCCTATACATAACTGATGAAATGTGTGTATATTATGCACACCACTGGCCCCTCGGAGCTAAAAACGTGATGATATGTTTCAACTAGCTTTTGCCAACGACTTTGTCTGTGTGGATTCATTTACTAGGATCAAAAGTATCCTTTGTGAAAATCCAGGTTACAAACTGTCTCTTTGTAAAATTTCATCCAAATTAATTTTGCAGTTTTTGCGTGAAAGAGTAACAAATATCCATCCATTCCAACAAAATTTCGCGTTATAACTTTAGTAAGAAGTAAGATTATAATTTTTTTATATATTTATTATTATATATATTATATTATCATATATTCAGCCTATAATGTTCCCACTGCTGGGACACAGGCCTCCTCTCTATGAGAGGGAGTGGGCTGTATGACACCATGCAAGCCTAGTGCGGGTTGGTAGATGTCACGTTTTCGAATTTTTGGTTTCCTCACGGTGTTTTCTTCACCGTTTTAAGAGCAGTGTTGATGATATAAATTACACAAAGTAATGCGCCTGCCTGCTTTCGAACCCTCGACTTACTGCCCATAAGTCGGAGCTGCCACCACTGGGCCACCGCTGTTCTCCACTGGGCCACCACTGCTCTAAGATAAGATTAGTAAGAATTAAGTTAAGATCTATCCACAACAGTGGCTATAGTAACACGTATAGTTGCTGCCAGTTAAGATGGCAATAGCGGTCATTGCTCTTTCCATAATATCTCTTCGTACGAACCAAAACAAATGAACCATGTATCGTTTTTCATTAGAAAAGATGTTGAAGATCACGATAGATGACGATTCAAGACATGAACAGGCTTATTTGTGGATTTCAAAGTTAAGAACTTGAATAAATGTAGGTGGGTCAATGACCGCCATTGCCATCTTAACTGGCAGCAACTATAGTCGAAATATCATCTGGCTAATTACTGTAGTTAAGAAGTTACAATTAGTGATACACAAACGCATGAAGAGATGACACCAATTTCGTAATAGGATCCCGTGTGCACGCTTTGCTCATTTCCAATACGAAACTCAGAAAAAACCATCCAGCCAAGTAAGATTTCTTCGAAGACAACCATTGCAGAATAGCATTAGACACTTGTGAAAATCTATAATCATGTAAAATACCAGTAATCAGCTGCATCTAGTTAGACTGGAAACCGACCCCAACTTAGTTGGAAAAAGCAGGCAGATAATGATGATGACATAAGAGAAAGTCACTTTTAAACGTTGCTACGTGTTATATACAGGGTGTAAGGTACAGCCCTCCACAAATTGACAGGGTGCATTCAGCTCTTTATTCTGAATCATATTCCACTGGAATTTTTCTCCGGAAAATTTTGCATTTTTTTCAGTTACTTCAGCATTCCATTTATGTAAAAAATATGGCTAAAATAAAAAATCCAACAATAGATGTTGAAATACTCTAACGAACGCCGCGTGAAATCAGCTGTTCACTTCCTGCCTAGCTACAGAGTTCATCGAACTCGTCATCGCGCTTGCCGTTTGCTAGCTGCGTTTTGCCACGGTAACGACACATTGCGTATGAGGAAATACAACAAATTAAATTTATTGGATTCCCATAACATTCCTGTAATAATTTCTTGTACCATATTAGTATGATATACTGAATTCACCCCATCAGTTTGTGGAGGGCAGTCCGTTACACCCTGTATTAGTACTCGTGAACTTTCATAATCTGTGATTTAAAAATGGCCGACAGTCAGCATGCCAGAATTATAGATGCGATGGTTTAAAACATTTCATGCAACAACAGCTTTATAACGTTATATTTAAATTCGAAACGTTTTTTGAGCAATTTGTACGAATGCAAAGGTTTTAAATGTTTTTACTGCGTCATGCTTTTAAAAATGCACATATTTTTCACTGAAGTGTTCACGAATGGATTGGTAACTGAAATTGTGTGTCATATTAATATTTTTTAACATAAGTGCGTTTTTATTTTGAATAATAAGTACATGCAATATAATCAACATTTATAGCATTTTACAGTGATTATTTGGTTAATATAATATGTATATTTTTTTATATAGGCTCGTGGCTAAATAATAACAGCCGCTTAGGTCGATCAACATACCGAGTTTCCTCCGTGCCTCGGAAAGCACGTAAAGCCGTTGGTTTCGGCGGTCATTCGTAGATCTTTGAGAATCGTTACAGGTAGTCAGTGGCCCATGAAGTCTGATAACCAGTCTTACCAAGGGTAACGTAAGGGTAACGTATTACCCAGTACTAACTAGGTTGTGGAGGTCAAATGGGCAGTCGCTCCATGTAAAATACTGGTATTCAGCTGCATCCGGTTAGACTGGAAGCCGACCCCAACATAGTACGGAAAAGGCTAGGCAAATGATGATGACTATACACCGTGACTTTTTAGACGTCTTACAAAGGTGGTCCACTCAATGTGCCCGACATAAAATAGTTCTAGGCGCGTTTTTTTTTTTTACCTACCGTAATAGGTACAAAGCAAAATAAATAAACATTAGCAAAAATTATGAAACATCCTGTTAATGATGTTTACGTGTCAAACGGGAGAATATACCCAGTAGATCATCGCTCACAACAGGATGTTTTAACTACGTCATGCGTCATAATATTGAATAATATTTTTATTTTTAAATTATTAAAATCTCATAAACACCTTTTTTTATGAATGCTTAGTAGTCATTGGATACAAGAAGTGGGCTGCCGTTGCGGCGCTTGCGTTTGACCGCAACTCGGATGATGTGAAGCGATGACACCCCACCTTAGGCCGTGTAGTTATGCTTGTCTAGAAGAAACCGATTTACTCGAACTTAGAAGAAGAAAAGAGAACAAGCAGAAAGGATTTTTTTTAAATTTTTCAGATAGGTAGGTACTACCAAATTTTTATCTGAATAATTAATCTTGAAAATATCCGAATTCTTTCTCTAACATAACAAAGAACATCCCTATTCGGTAGTATGCATTGAAAGAATACTTTTTAGTGTTACCAAGAACGTAGGTTTTGAAAGAATTCCTAAATTTTCAGGAAACTTTTATTCGTGAGTCGACAGGGGTCAAGGAACTTTACAAACTAACTTAGAAACTAGTGCTTTCAGTAACTGTGGGGCCAATTTAAGTGCCCTCTCTCACTTTCGATAACTTGCTAAAGTAAAGTTGAAACATCTTTTGAAACGAAATTTTATTTTTTGTCCTTTTTCTCAACTGTCACAATTTTTTTTTTTTGTGTTCCGTAATACTTACTAGCTTTTGGTCACGGCTTCAGTCGCTTTGTGGTCGGAAATGATTTTATGGGAACGTTTTAAATATATGGGGTGACTGGTAATTAGTGATCGATACTTAAACTCATGATTATAACATATATACAAAGAAACATTTTTCAGGCACGCGCGTGCGAATTTCATACGGCTGTTGTGTTATTGTGATAAAAGTGTGTGTATTAAAAAAATGTTTCTTTGGGAAAGTTTTTTGTTATTATGAGTACAATCACGTGTTTAAGTATCGGTCACTAATTACCAGTCACCCTATATAGCGTTTGTTACTCGGGGATAGTGTAGCTTACCATTAGTGAAAGAATTTGCGAAATCCTTAGTTCCCTCTACATCCAAAACTTTGACTTGGAAACATACAAACTTACAGACTTTACCTCTTTATACTTTTAGTATAGAAAATCCTAAAAGATAATTAGGGCAACATAAGGCTTCACCTGACGTAATTAAGTTGCTTCTGTGTGAAAAATCAGGTTTAAAAAAAAAAAAAAAAAAATTAAAACGTGATTTTAAACATCGTGCTAATGAATGCATATAGTACAGGAGTCATGAAGTATTTAAAGTAAAATAATAACATCTAAAGCTTGTATTATAAATAAAAAAAACTTGTGAAATAGTTAGAACTTTGACCTTCAATATCTCCGTAAGTATCAAAAACAAAATAAAATATCACTGTGATTATCTATCTCAGTGATATTTTTTTTAAACACGTACATCTCGGCTTCGTCAAGGGTCTTTTTACACCCTTTATACCTCACCATAATAAGAGGAGCTCGAAGCTAAATAATAACAGCCGCTCGGATCGATCTTTAGGTTAAGCCGTGCTTGCCTAGGTTGGTCTATGGATGGGTGACCACCCATTACATACCGAGTTTTCTCCATGACTCGGAAAGCACGTTAAGCCGTTGGTCCTGGACGTTACAAGTGGCCCAAAAAGTCTGACAACCAGTCTTACCAAGGGGTATCGTATTACCTAGTACTAACTGGGTTGTGGACGTCAGATAGGCAATCGCTCCATGTAAAATGCTGGTATACAGCTGCATCCGGTTAGACTGGAAGCCGACCCTAACATAGTTGGGAAAAGGCTAGGCAGATGATGATATCTCACCATAATAATAGTAGATGCCGATAGTCGTGTCCGCCAATGGCTTAATTGCCAAGAGCCTCGACCAACACCTGAGGAGGCTCGCGCTTGGCAGCTGGATCAAGGGCTTGATTCAGAAAGCGGTACTCCTGGACACGGCGCGTATTGTTAGGAGGTTCCTCTCTCAAGAGCCCTGACCACCGGCAGCTCGGACCCTTCCCAGTGCTGGTGGGCTACTATTTTTTATATTTTTAAATGTTTTGTTTATTTTTGTTTTTTAAAATATTTAAAAATGTATTAGATATGAGGAATGATGAATAAAAGACATTATTTAAATACTTTGGTTTCAGTATTAAAAGTGTCTCATATAAATTATACACTTATGAACATTTTATTCAGTGCCCAGTTGAAAACAAACCAGGGTTAGTAAATATTATTTCAAAGTGTTTGTTATTGTTTGCGTGCAATGTTGTTAAAGCCCCAAATGGCACTTTGTTTGTTTGGTTGGTTTTTGTATGGGACATTATTTTGATCTAAAATGGTTGAACGCGTTTTAGTGTTGAAACATTTGGAATGGCAGATTTGTGTTATAATACTTATAATTTTTATATTTATGCGAATTAATAATTTGTTGACTGCCTCGTTGGTCTAGTGTTCGCTAGCGTGACTGATGAGCATGAGGTCTTGGGTTCGATTCCCAGGTCGGGCTAAGTGTTATTGGGTTTTTCCATCAGGAATTTCTCGGTAGCAGCCACGGAGTCTGGATTTGTGCATGGTTGATGACAATAAGCCCGCCCCCTATTACATGGGACTTAAACATAACTGGTGAAATGTGGGTATACTATTAGGTACACCTCTGCCTAACCCTTCGGGGATTACAGGCGTAATGATGTTATTATTTGTTATTAGAGATTTTCAATTCCCAATAAAAGTGCGTCGGGCACCCATTAAAGTTTTAACGTTAAACTACGGAACCATAAAAAATAATAAAAAATCTTACCTGAACAACAGCTATTTTCCTTGTAAACACTTCATCCAATCCTCAAAGTTATTACACTCAGCACACACCTGTGGACAAGAAAAGATTGTGTTCAGAAAAATAAACAGAACATCGATTTTCAATTCATTCCTTTTTGAAGGGGAATGGCCATGAATTATTTCAAGTGAACACGGTACAGAGGACAGGTGTAGAATTTTGTACCTGCCACTCTATTCTATAAAGAGTGTAAAAAGACCCTTAACGAAAACGAAAACCACATATTTTGCCCTTCAATGGGATCATTTTTTTCTTCTAGACAATACCTGGGAACCTTCTAGTTACGGAGATATTGGAGGTCAAAGTTCCAATGATTTCACAAGATTTTTTTTAAACCGCTTTTTATGGTTTTAACTTTACTTTAATTAACTCCTTGACCTGTTTACTATTTAAACCAGCACTAAGTTTTGAGTACGTAAAATTGAGTTTTACCGTAAAACGTGATTTTTCACCCCAAAAAAAAAGTCGTTTCCCAGCAATAGTTTTTGCGTAGTTACTTAGTTTGATGTACAGAATGCTTGGTTGACGGGTTCGTGAAGGGTCCGTTTACACCCTGTATACAAGGTGTAAACGGACCCTTCTTCACTAGTGTGAAGCTACATTATCCCCGAGTGTCATAGGCTATATTCAAAACGTTCCCGTGGAATAACTTCCGAACAAAACACAGCCGCAGACTAAAGTTAGTCATTCATAATATCTTCTCCTAACACGAAACCTTACATACTCTGCTAGGCTTCAACCTCGAAACCATCCCTTCTCTAATAGAAGCTATTCATTACATTGACACTACTGACATTCGAGCGCTTGATATATTAACGTTTAGACCAAACGGTCTAGAAATAGGTACTCTAGACTTATTGCTCTGCTAACCAAACGTTCGGGGTAAGTGACAAATGCGACGCAATGCGAAACTGTAAAAGGTCGTTCATTACATGGTTTTTTTGGGTTCCGTACCTCAGTCGGCAAAAACGGAACCCTTATAGAATCATTTTGTTATCTGTTGAGACCCTTTTTCTCAGAAACGTGGTATACAGGGTGTAAACAGACCCTTCACGAAGCCGGCAACCAAGCATTCTGTAGATCAAACTAAGTAACTTCACGCAAAAATTATTGCTGGGAAACGACTTTTTTTTTTGGGGTGCTAAATCACGTTTTACGGTAGGACTCGATGTACAATCAAAGCATTGTGCTGATGGATGGATTGAATAGTACAGGGGTCGGGAGGTGTTTAAAGTAAAAATCTTACATTAGAAACATGTATTTAAAAAAAAGGTGTAACTTTGACCCCCAACATCTCCGTAACTAGATGGTTCCCAGGTATAGTCTAGAACAAAAAAATGATCGCAATGACGGGGAAAACAAGTGCCTTTCGGCTTCGTTAAAGGTCTTTTTACACCCTTTATTTGTTTCCACGGTATCAAGTTGAAATTAATTTCAAATACTCAAGTTTACTGCCCCTTGGAGCAGTGAAAACATCAAACTTGCAAGTAAACGATTGCGATTTCAAAAGGGAATTAAAACCTATAGGGTACTTCCCGTTGACCTAGAATCAAAAAATTTGGCTAGAAAAAAGAAAAAGTCTGAAAACCTTAGTTAAATATCAAAATACCTACAAGTTCATACGGAACCCTCGGCGCGAGTCCAACTCGTACTTGGCCGGTTTTTTTCGTGTGATTAGTGCCTAACCTGGTGTCAGAGTTTTTATGCCGCCCATGGGCCTCTGACTTGGCTACATGGTAAAGAAGCTTGATGAGAATTTTACTTAGCTACCGTACTTATACAATTATTTTTAAATAAGCTGTTCCATTTCCATACATTTGACGTGTATAGCTTTGTACGAAACAGCTGTTTTTTTTTAAATCACCGATGCATCGTTTCGATGTGGGGGCTGTTCAGAATGGTGTACTGGTGGTAACTATTTGTGCGTCGGTGACCCTTACACCCTGTATAAGTAAGAAGAATATTATGTTAACAACAACTGCGAATAAGGACTATTACAAAGGGCTTAATCAAAATGATGTTCTATCTAATTTTCCCAACTTTATCGGGGTTGGCTTCAAGTCTTACCAGATGCAGCTGAATACCAGTATTTTACATGAAGTGGCTACCTATCTGACGTCCACGACCCAGTTAATACCAATAATACGGTACCTCTTGCTAAGACATGTTGTCAGACTTTCGGGTCAGTGAATATCTGAAACGACTGTCAAAAACTACAATTGATTGCCGGCACCAACGGCTTAACGTGCTTTCCGAAGCACGGAAAAAAATTGGAATTAAATTAATGGTCACTCATCCAAGGACCAACCTAGGCAAGCGCGGTTTAACCTGAAGATCGATTAGAGTGGCTGTTATTATTGAGCCAAGAGTTCTTCGTTTTTTCAGAACGATTTCTAAAAAGCCCAATTTCTCTATAAATTAGTGTGCTGAATGACACTTTTATCATTGTAAAACATATTTTAATTGAACTTAATTCAGTCTATCATTGATCAGAGATAGATAAAAGATTTATGCTGTCTTGGCTTCCGTACGTTTTTTCACGGGTGACCACTGAAAACCAGCGCTATGCTGTGGGCTCTCCATAGCACAGCATCATGCTGAGTGGTAACCTGCTTGTCGCAGTCATGACGTGCAAGATGTTAACGTATTTTTTTTCTTTTTTTGTCCCGTCCTTTTGAATTTATAAATATTTGTTATGCGTTGTATGGTTATTGTATTTTTCTGTCATTTTGTATGATGCACGTCATGTCCCTGCTACAAATATTTTTTTCTTTCTTTCTTTATCATCGTAGTATCTACGCTAAACATAAAATAGAAGAATATAACATTGTTTCCGTCGATAACTCGATAAAGTCGGCTTCAAGATCGAATTATTGGTTCTCTTATATCTAAGGCGTAAATGTTCGTGACAAAATGGTGGACAAAGATAGTTCACCGTCGTCGTTGATTTCACTCAAATTGGAGAGGTATCAAAAAGTATGGTCATTTCTAGGAGCGTGGTTCAGATCTCATCAGACTTCAAACATCATCGAAATGGTGACAAAATATTCAGCTGTAATATACAAAGGGTTGGAAGATTTTTATATGAAGGGTGGCCTGCCTATAGACCGACCGCTTTAATGAGTCCTCGTGAAGGTATCAATTTAAATGGAATATTCTGAAGTTTGATCACGTATTGGTTCAATTAGTATCGTAATACCTACGTGGATTATGGTTATTTTAAAGCAAATAACCGGTGGGATATTGTCAGGACTTTGTGAACTCTTAATGTGCCTTTGATGGGGCAAGGCGGACGACTCATAAAAGTAGTCGGACTGTAACTTCCGCCATTTTATTTAATTTTCGTAATAGCGGCCACGCGTAAAACTTCATTAATCAATAGCTCCTATTAACACAAATAGGCTTTTTACGAAAAACTTTTAAAGCGTCACGTTTCCGAGATATAATCAATCAAAGTTAGAATCTATTCACTGATAGCACAATCTGTATAACTTTAATTTTATTATTCACGCATAAAACTGGTATCAATCAATAGCTGGCACCAATAGAAACAAGTATTGTCTGAGACAAAATCTTCTGAAGCGTCACGTTTCCGAGATAGGAGCTATCAAAGTATGCCGAAGGCGAAGATAGTAACTTTGTTGGCTTATATCTCGGAAACGTGACGCTTTAGAAGATTCAGTCTCATTCAAAACTTGTTTGTATTAATACCAGCTATTGATTAATTAATATTGGTTGAATGCGTGGCTGCTATTTTAAAAATAAAATGATAGAATTTTTACCGGCCAAAACCCTTTTAATACCTAGTCGACGAACATGTATAGGACAACAGATCTTTTTACACAAGTATGATATTTATTCCATGGAGAAAGTTATTTAGTTTGATGGCCTAGACCACATCCCTGAAAATGAACAAACCTTCTTGATACATGTTGTATCAAGAAGCACCAACAGTATTCTCAGTGTATTTGCAAATCGATGGGATTCCCCGATGCTGCGGAGGTGGATGCGGCTCCACGCTGAATTTCAATTGTATATTTTCATCTGTGTCTGAAACCTACAAACACTAGAAGTTAAGTAAAATTGTTACTAACCCTATGGACTCCGGTCTGAAATAAAAAATTTCTATTCTATTCTAAGTTAATGATACCCGTCACGTCTGTGAAGTTCCACTAGCTAATTTATTTGACCTTGTTAAGCAAAGAGCAGAAGATGTGGTTACTTTTCACCACCATATTGCGTCAAAGAGGAGGTAGAGGGAGGAACGTCCATTTGTTAAATTCTAACCAACGAAGGTTACGTTTTTAACATTTTTCTTAACAAAACGAAACGATTTTTTAACATCGCAACTGTGAAAGCTACAATTTTTCATCCTTTTCACCAAATCAGACCCCAAAAATCCTACCTCAAACCTGTATACTTCAAACTCACCAATATCATTACCTTAGGTGTTGTATTTCAAATATTTGTCCCCGTTTCAAAAAGGTTGACAAGTGTACCACCCCCAAATTCACTTTCTATGTAACTGAAAACGCCTTTCAGAGGTTACGGAACCCCGATTTATAAAGGCTGATTTTATTATTACCCAACGATGGCTTAAAAAGGATCTGGGGTGACGAATTTCTATCCATTTCTTTGGCCCGCGAATGTTAAGTGCAAAATGGATTTTTCGTGATATATATTCGGATAGGTATGTCGTGGTGAATGAGGATAGTTTCTTTGTGTTTCTTTGGGTTCAGAGAGAGGAGATTTTGTTACATTAGTTCGAGCCTTTAGATCTTTTGAGTATCATGCAGTCTTTGATGTGAGGACCTTTTAGAGCTTCCTTTCTAAGTCGAGTTGCTTTTGATGATGAATGAAATGTATCTGTGAATCAAAAATCTTAAATCCATTCCTTAGCTGTCACACAACGTACACCCTAAATCACGAGGTCTATACAGGGTGTAAATAAACCCGTAACGAAGCCGAAAGGCAATGGTTCTCCCCGTCATTACGATCATTTTTTAGTTCTGGACCATACCTGGCAACCTTTTAGTTTCGGAGATATTGGAGGTCAAAGTTCCAACTTTTTCAGGTTATAACTTTACTTTAAATACCTATATGACACGTTCACTATTCAATGCATCCATCAGCACAATGTTTTGAGTGAGCGACATTGATTTTTACTGTAAAACGTGATTTATCAATCGTCGTTCGTGACTTGTAAATCGCTTTAAAATATCATTTTTAAAGCGACACCCATCCATTACATATCGAGTTTCCTCCGTGTGCGGAAAGCACGTTAGTAGATCTTTGACAGTCGTTACATGCAGTCAGTGGCCCGAAAGTCTGACAGCGACTCTTACCAAGGGGTATCGCATTATCTAGTACTAACTGGGTTGTGGAGGTCAGACAGGCAGACGCTCCGTGTAAAATAATACTATTTGGCTGCATCCGGTTCGACTGAAAGCCGACCCTAACATATTTGGTAAAAGACTAAACAAATGATGATAACCAAAGTTAAAATCGTTATTTTAAGAGAAAATCTCTTTTGAATTTAGCTTAGGTTATACAAATTGCTGCTCAACCGAAAAATACAACTCCAGCTGACAAAGCTTTGACCCCCAGCTCTGTTTCAACCCCTTAGCAATAAAAATAACAATTCCAAATCTCCAAACCGTGGTCTCTGGTAGTCGGCAATAAAACCGGCTCGAAACCGGAAGCCATCGGCGCGGGGACCGGCAGTGACGTCATAAATAAAGGAGCCCGTCAGGCTGTTGTTGGTTACATTATGGTGCTAGTTACGGTTGTTGTTGTGTTGTCGTTGTTAAGGACAGGAAAGGCAGGTTTGTTTGTGTAAACGGAGGATATCACAAAATAAAGATTGTACTATATGTGTATTGTAGTATGAACATCTATAGGGTGACTGGTATTTAGTGGCCGATACTTAAACACGTGATTGTACTCATGATAACAAACAACTTTCCCAAAGAAACATTTTTTTTTAATATACTCATTCACTTACAGACAGAACGGCTAACAGCTGATAGGTCAAACGCGAGCGCGCGCGAGTTTCATACGGCTGTTATGTTATTGTGATAAAAGTGAATGAGTATAAAAAAAACTTTTGAAAAGTTGATTGTTATCATTATAAACCTGTTGTGTTCATTTTTTATGTAAAATTTCGATACAATGTAAAAATTGTATATAAAATAAATGAAATACAATGCTTCCAAAATTTTATAAAACAAACAATTTCAACTACCAACAAGACAATTTCTTGACTAAACTAAGAAACAAACTCAAGGGACTCAAGTTATCTAACCATAGTCTAAAAAACCTCACTAACAAAATACTTATCCCAGCTAAAAATAAAAATAATCTTCGATTCAGTAATCTCGCTTCAAAAGGCTGCCATTAGTATTTCCCCAAACTGTAAGTGCTTACAATTATCTTAATCACAACCCGTTGAACAAGACTGCTAAGATTAAGCCTAAAATTTGTTTAAACCAGTTTTCCTTAGATATTTTTCCTTGGTTTGTCTTTACATAATATCACGCCTGTAGTCCCCAAAAGGTTAGGTAGAGGTGCACCTAATAGTACACCCACATTTCGCCAGTTATGTATTAAGGTGATATATTGAAAAAAAAATAGTTTTTCTATTTCGTGTAACTTTTTAAGTATGTGGAATAAGGATTTTATATTTTGGTATATGTTTTTTGAATCTTTAGTCTAGTATCTTGTAAAAGAAATACACGACTGAATGATTTTTCTCAATACAAAAAAAATGTAAAATGATATCATTTTTTTTTACTTTTTTCGACATCACGGCGTAACACTTAAGAATTATGCAATGGAATTTACTTTAAAACATAGATAATTCTCATATAAAAGTTTACTCAAAGTAGTTTTAAATTTAATTCATTTATTTTGATAAAAAAGGAGTAAATTCGTTTTGGCACATACGTCGTTTTATTCCGAGCGCATGCACATTATAGTCATCTCTTCTTTTGCGTTTCAAAAGTAATTGCATCACATTCGCTCGCTTAGTAGATCAGTCAAGCTACGATTTATTTTCGAAGTAGCGCCTTAAGTCCCATGAAATAGGTGGCGATACCATTGCCATCAACTGGGCACAAAGGTTTATTTCTAGAACACTCACATATCGCCATTTACATGCCTATTGCCATCAACCGGGTGCAAATCCAGACTCCCGGTCAATCATCGTCATTTCAGCCCGGAATCTCCCACTGTTGAGTAAAGGCCTCCCCTTCCCCGGTGTGGGCGCGTTCAATTAAGCGGCGTGCCGCGCACTACCTGAACGCGCCCCAAAAGGTCGTAGCCGTAAGGCTGATCCGGGGGTACCGCACGATCTCCCGCGAGGCGGCGAGCCTCCTAGCCGGATTGCCGCCATGGGATCTGGAGGCGATAGTCCTCGCGCGCCTGCATGAATGGCGCCCGGGGGCACTACGTCGGGGGGAAACTCCGCTGCCGCGGCAAATCACCGCTCAGCGGACAGACCTCCGACGCGATCTCATGGCGACATGGAGACAGCGACTGTCGCAACCCAGTGCAGGGCACGCCACAATAGTGGCGATAAGTCCCCTCTTTGAGGAGTGGCTAGAGAGGCGCCACGGCGCCCTCACCTTCCGCCTGACGCAGGTCCTCACCGGACACGGTTGTTTCGGGAGGTTCCTGCACCTAATCGGGCGGGAGGAAACGCCCGGGTGCTATCATTGCGAGGATCGTCCGGAGGACACGGTGGCGCACACCGTGGAGGTCTGCCCCGCTTGGGCGGAGCTCCGCCGTGTCCTCGTAACGGCGATAGGCGGCGGCGACCTCTCGCGCCCGGCCCTGGTTCTGGCCATGGTCCGGAGCGAGAGGGAATGGGAAGCCGTCACCTCCTTCTGCGAAGCAGTCATGCTAGCGAAGGAGGTGGCGGGACGTGAGAGGGAGAGAATCTCTCGTCCCAGCCGCCGCGGGCGACGCACCGGGCGTCGGGGGCCACGTGGTGGCTCCCGGCCACCGTAGGCGCGGGCCTGTGGACGGTGAGTAATGGGTTAGCTCACCGTCCGTCCGTCTTATGACGACAGGCCGTGTCGACGGCGCGTTCGTGTTCCACGCGCGCCTCAAAGAGATGTCAGCAACCAGGAAGGGGCCCGCAAGGGCCGATGCCTACCGGGGCTGCGGGACTGTTCGAAAGAGATACCGTGGCCCTGGAACACAAAGGGCAATGAAGGAACATGGATGGGTTTTAGTCAGTAAGAGTCTGACACTCCCTCCCACTCCACCCAGAGCGGGAGAAGTCATTTGATGATTTCCCATCGGTAAAAAAAAAAAAAAAAAGGCCTCCCCTTTGTTTTGCTATAATTCTCTGTTCTTTGCGTCCCTTATCCATCAGTTTCCCGCGATTGGCCTAACAATGGCCACCATTTGGTCAAAACCTTACTTCATCGGCTATATCCGCGTCTAGCCAGACGTTCTGCCCAACTCCACTTTAGACCTGTCTTTTTTTTTGGATGGGAAATCATCAAATGACCCTTCCCGCTCTGGGTGGAGTGCAAGGGAGTGTCAGACTTTTACTGAATAAAACCCATCGATGTTCCTTCTTCACCCTTTGTGTTCCAGGGCCGCGGTATCTCTTTTGAATAGACCCGCAGCCAGGGCCTGTCGCCCTGTCCCCGACGTCGAAGACCCGACGACGGATTTCAGTTTTACGCACTCGGTATCTTAGGGTTGTGCCGAGCATGGCTCGCTCCATGGCCCTTTGTGCAACTCGTATTCGGTGAAGTCTCCTTTATGACCGTCCATGTTGGAGGGTAGGACACATTGGGTGAAAAGGCGGGTTTTTAGGCATTGACTCCAGTTTAGGACTCCAGTTTGCTTCTGACGAATTTCAGTTGAAAAACCTAATAACACCACATATAATGCCGTATTAACAAATGAACTAACTGTTTTTTTTTTGTAAATTACGTTCATGGAATGTGAGGAACGACTCATGACACTATTTTCGTTACATATTATAATAGTAAAATAAATAAATAAATAATGGTGGCTACCATATATGGCTGACACGGCTCAACCGGTTTGGAAAATGTCAGCCATATGTGGTTGGCGAGGCATTATGTGTGTTAACCGACCAAGGAACCGAACCAAAAACCTCAAGCTCAGCTGCAGCACTTGTGACCACTAGACCGACATAACATAACATCACGCCTGTAATCCCCGAAGGGTTAGGTAGAGGTATACCTAATAGTACACCCACATTTCGCCAGTTATGTTTTAAGTCCCATGTAATACGGGGCAAGCCTATTGCCATCAACTGCCACAAATCCAGTCTCCGTG
The DNA here is from genome assembly GCA_905220335.1 of Noctua pronuba. NCBI lineage: Eukaryota > Metazoa > Arthropoda > Insecta > Lepidoptera > Noctuidae > Noctua > Noctua pronuba. The sequence continues at coordinate 2,280,736 of LR999913.1, forward strand.
GCTGCTACTGAGAAATTGCTGATGGCAAAACCCAAAAACACTTTGCCTGACCGGAGAATCGAACCCAGGACCTTATGCTCAGCAGTCCCGCTTGCGACCACTAAACCAACGAAGCAGGTAATCTATTATAATACCCATATTCAGCAAGTTAGACGTGATACATGAATATTGTATGAACGAAAGGGTTTATGATAAACGTGTGGTGTCAAACTGTCAATACACCTTCAGTTAAACAGATTAGTGGCCCAGCGGGTCTTGTTAGTGAAACGTAGGGTTTAGCTTTTGGTTTAGTGTTGACAAATTTAATACAATAGCTTTCTTTTGTAGTTATTTGAATGTCAATGTGCAGTTAAATGTAATATTTTGTTGTTCAGAACCACTTACTCACACTCACGTTCTACAACCCAACATGTTTTTAGAGTTTTCCTCCTCTAAGTTTAGTAATAATTAAAAATAAAAGGGGGGGCACACATTTTACCACTTTGGAAGTGTCTATCTTTCAAACGATTGACTTCGGGAAAAAATGGTTTGATGAACATCTACGTAATTTTAAAGAACTATCTATAGACACACCCGCACGTATAGGATTGATGTTTTTTTTTTGTTTAGTTTCAGTTCCTTGTATGGGAGCCGCCCTTAATCTTTTTATTTTTGTATAAAAATCGCAAAAGGCCTATACCCAGCATTGGGTGATTCCGGGCTGATATGATGATGATGATGATAAAAATCGCAAAAGGTTTCAACTGTGTAGTCCCAATAGTTTCAGAATAAAGTGGCTGTGACATACGGACAGACAGACATGACGAATCTGTAAGGGTTCCGTTTTTTGCCATTCGGCGACGGAACCCTAAAAATCCGACTACAGAAAAATCACGCCCTAATTAAATTCGGGGTTGACAAGGTAAAATCGACTCCTCCTATGGTTGAAGTCGGTTAAAATGTAGCTTAGGTTACCCGGGCCATACATAAATACAAACATACATACATTGACTGCTAAAATCATAACCCTTCCTTTTGGCTTCGCCGTAGTTTTACATCAGTAATCTAATCCAGGTCCAGTTGAAAACCACCGTCAGGCACTAGTTGCCCGGCATTTTGCTGAACTGGGCCTATTTGGCGCAGCCGTGAGGCACACAGTGTTAATTTTTTTGTTTTGTTTGTTTAGTTTTAAGTTTTTATTTTTTTGTCTTGTATTATTTTTGTTTTATATTGTGTGCACTTGTGGCATGTGCCAAATAAATGTATTTTCTTTCTTTTCTTTCTTTCTAGTCGGGTAAAAAGAGAAATCAAGATTTAAATTAGCCTAGGTTGACTTACTGCTGAATGAAAAACTCGTAAACTTATCCTAGACAATCTCTATCCAATATATTTCTAGAAAACACGTCCTAGCGTTGGCCTTAAAAGGTTGATCCTCCCTCAGCCGTCCAATGAAAACAGTAACTTTAGCCCAAAAAAAATAAAACATCCGATTTGATCGGTCAATCCCTTAAGATACGAACTTGTACTTATATTTCCATGCAAATCATGGTACAAAGGGGAAAAGGGCACGTTTATGTCGGAGACAGGGACATTTTTTACGCGGAAATGTCGTAATAATATGCTCAATGTCAACAGAAGGTCACGGGAATATAAATCATGTTGAAACGTGTTTTTTTTTGTGGGAATTACTTAAGTGATTTTTATACAAAGTAATGGAATGTGTTTTTATGAAAGATTGCATCTTACAGGACTATACCATCATCACGCCTGTAATCCCCGTAGGGCTAGGCAGAGTTGTGCCAAGTAGAACACTCAAATTTCGCTGGTTATGTAATAGGGAGCGAGCCTATTGCCATCAATCGAGCACGAATCCAGACTTCGTGGCTGCTACTGAGGAACCCAATAGAATTTTCCCCATCCGGGAATCGAACCCAGGACCTCAGTAGTTGCGCTTGCGACCTCTCCACCAGCGCGGCAGTCACAGTACAATATTACATGATCAATTTATTTTAATATATGTTTACTTAGTCATCGCGAGCATTTATTTGCTTTGCGAATGTCTACCACATATTACAAGCCCGAAAGTATCAATAATAATAATATTTTCATATAAATCTTTAATCTTCAAATTTTATTGTTTTTTTACCAACACTTAATTTTCTCAACTCTGCCAAGATACGAAATATTCAAATCCAAAGCCTTGAAGCTAGATACCAAATATAATTATATTTACAATCAAATTAACCGCTATCTGACTCAACAAGGGGCCATTATACGTAGCAACCGGTTAATGTGACCAGGTGGGGTAATGTGGACACTGACTACCTACCTCAGGATTATCTTGGCTTAGCTAATGATTCGAAAGATTTCACTGTTTTAAGATAAAATTTCCCAAAATGTAGTATGAAAAAAAAGAGTATTTAGACTGTATTTTTGAGAATTTGTTCATTGAATTTATAAAATACTAGCTTTTGCCCGCGGCTTCGCTCGCGTTAATTAAGAATTTGACAATGGATTCGGGTTGTACTTTGCTTATAATAATATAATTCAATCACAATTGAAGCACACGTGGCGCCGTCTATAGTCGTAAGAACTTTATTGTTAATTTCCTCGGGAACAGTACTTTTTTTCGGGATAAAAGGTACCCTATGTCCGTTTTTAAACACCTGACAACGTACATGCAAAATTTCAGGATGATCGGTTCAGTGGTTTTTGCGTGAAAAGGTAACAAACAAACTTACTTTCGTATTTATAATATTTATTTTATTTTTATTTTTAATTTATTGGGACATTTAACAGTTACAAAAAGTATGACAGAATACATTTTAAACTGAATAAACGTGTAACCCACACCAATATCCGCGAAATAATATAATATATAAGGACTTGTAAGGAAGTAATATTTAATTATAATATTTTTTTTTTAAACGAAGCCAACGACAGTGCTGTGCAGGTGACAATAATTATACTGGTCGGGTATTATTTGAGTCTATCGACACGCAAAGAAGAGAAGATTGAATTTATTCGTTTACTATCTTTTTTTGCCCGCGGTCTCGTCCGTGGTCGAAAATTATTCTACGGGAACGTATTCCTGTTCGAGATAATATAAATTATATTTTCATGTCATAACCGAGGTCATGTATTTACGTCTGTAACAGTCAGACCGAGAGTCACACAAAGCTGGTTTCACATCTAACATCTATACAAATAAATAAAATTGAAATGTCTGTTTGTTATTTCAAAATAACAGCTTTTTACACTTAAGGTACTTATAACAAAAAATCTTTTTTTTAATTTTTGTCCGCTTATTTGACTGTCTGTCTGTTTGTTCCAGCTAAACTCTAAAACGACTGGTCCGATCTTGACGCCACTTTTACTCGCAGACAGCAGATGTGACAAGGAGTAACTTAGGCTACTTTTATCGTATGAAAAATAATTTAAAATTGTTTAACCCTTGAAATTGTTAACAAAATACGATTCAAATATAAGTAATAATTTTATAATAATTACACGCGGATGAATGTTGCAGACCTCAGCTATATATTTTCCTATAAAATCATAGGTACCATATGACGCGAGACCAGGGATTGATACTCATTATATTAATTTACTTGAAAACTCCTAAAACCGGTTTTATGAAAGACTAAAATACGAATGGGTTTTCATTCACGAATTTCCGAAATTGTAACGAAAGAAGTAGGTACGTACAGTCATGAGCGTAAATACGTTACACGCAAGATTCTTTGGCAATTTTAACACATAATATAATTAATATAAAATAAAAAACTTTATATCTGAAAGAAAGAAAACGTGTTTTTTGTGTCACAAGCCACAAAAACAATACGAAATAGAATACTTTTTTTTTCAATGCCCAGCAGTAGGAAAATCAATGCTGATTGTCCCACTGCCGGGCAAAGGCCTCCCCTATATCCTTTCAGGTACTCTTCTCCTGCGTACCGTCTGCCTTCAAAGCAAGAGTGAACAGGCATCTTCTGGGCACGCTCGTTCTATCATAGACCTCATCTATCGCTTTCCATCAGGCGTGATCGAGGTCAAGAGCAAAAAAAAAACATGAAACACTTTACGTATTCTATGAAAAGATAGAAAAAGGTATATAGGCTTTGCTTTCTTTTTCCTACAAAGATATGAGATATGAGATAGATATGTATGCTCGTGACCGTACCTACAGAAATAATTATATTTGCTGAGAAAAGTTCAATTAAAATGCAAAAAGGGTTTCGCCGCGGAGGTTTCAATTTTCGCTTCATTCGTGTGCCTGATCTAAAAATAAAATTTAATTATATTTTCTTTTGATTCCTACTTGACATGAGTTGCTTGATTATTTTGGAGTTTATTCATGCTGCATGTTTCTTAAGAAATTGATTGAAGATTTTAATGAAATTGGGTATCTTACTACCGGTAATTGGGTTGTGGAGGTCAGATAGGCAGATGCTCTTTGTAAAATACTAATATTCAGCTGTATCTGGTTAGACTTTCCAGTGTTGCAAATTTAATAAAAATTAAAAATTAAACATTTTCTGCAAAAATAATAAGGACTTTTTGGTCTAGTGGTCGCAAGCGCGACTGCTGAGCATGAGGTCCTGGCTTCGATTCCCGGGTAGTGCAAAGTGTTATTGGGTTTTTCCATCAGGAATTTCTCAGTAGCAGCCACAGGAGTCTGAATTTGTGCCCTGTTGATAGCAATAGACTCGCCTAGCTGTCAAAATGTGGGTTTACCTACTTGTTAGGTACACCTTGCCAAACCTTGCGGGGAAAGTGAGTTTGTTTATTTTTACGCGGGATAGACCATAACATAAGTTAGGATAGGATTGCTAGGACTTCGTTTTCCAGTAGGTCGATCGAGCATACTCGAAGGCAGCGTGTTATATTGAAACTACCATTGAAATAAAATTCAAATAAACTTCAATACCTACTAGAGCCAAATAAAAAAAAAACCTGTCTAGCTGATTTTAGACCAGTATTTTACATGGAGCGACTGCCTATCTGTCCTCCACAACCCAGTTAATACTAGGTAATACGATACGTCGTAAGACTGGTTGTCAGAATTTAGTGCCACTGACTAGCTGTAACGACTGTGTATGATCTACAATTGACAGCCGGGACCAACGGCTGAACATGCTACACATTCACGGACCAACCTAGGCAAGCACGGTTTAACCTGAACATCGACCCGAGCGGCTGTTATTATTTAACCACGAGATTGATGTCACCGTCTCTTTAGTTTTAAGGTGAACGCAGACCTAGCCGCACCGCACGCGCCGCAGTCGCCGCAGTCATCGCATTTGTTAATGGCCTCGCACATCTGTCCGCGCCGCAGTCGCCGCAGTCCCCGCAGTCGCCGCAGTCCCCGCAGTCGCCGCAGTCCCCGCAGTCGCCGCAGTCGCCGCAGTCATCGCTTTTGTTAACAATTGCGCACGCACATCCGTATCGCCCGCATCGGACGCTGCGCCCGCGCCGCGCCGGTCGCAGCGTCCGATGCGGGTGATAGCATACCCTTATGTATTAAATATGACGATATCTGACTGTTTAATAACTATTGACCAAATTAATAACGATATAATGTAGCAACGTCTGCTGTCAAATGTGGAATAACATTGACGTATGGCGACGTTGCATTTCAATGATAGCATACCCTTAAGTATCAAATATGACAATATCTGACTGTTTAATAACTATTGACCAAATTAATAACGATATAATGTAGCAACGTCGGCTGTCAAATGTGAAATAACATTGACGTATGGCGACGTTGCATTTCAAGAATATTGCTAAATTAATAATCATCGTAAATGAATATCTTGAGAACAGAAAGGTTCTAATTTCAAATAAACCTAATATACATTTTCCTAGAGATATTTCATAGCCCGATGTATTTAATACAAATAGATTTAATTGTGACCAAAAGGCTTGGTTTCCGAACGAAAGATAGTTGTTATATTTGAATAATCAAGTTAAATGTTTATTTACTATAATATATTGCTAATAAATGAATTAGTAATAATTAAGGGATATTTATAATGTTTGCTAGATTTTATCTTGCAATTTCAATATATCAAGTTGTTTCAATCAATTCTCTGAACTATCAGTTGATGTTCATATTTTATCCGATTAAACACAAAGATTTCAAATAAATACATATTATATTGGTAAATTATCTAATTAAGTTTTAAAATAGGTCCCTTACATAAGATTTGTTAATTATTATATGTGTTATTAGATATTAAGCTATAATGTATGACCATTTGCCATTGGCGGCCATCTTTGATGTACTGAGTGTGATTTGACTTGGATAAAAATAGATGTTGCCGCCAATTTGGGGGCTTTATGCTGCAAGTGTTCTAAGGGTTAAGACATACCCTGAGTGGTATATTGTGTGTGCCATGTGTATAGTATTACGTTTGTAAGTGACTTAGTAATGGAGATACCAAATGTGTGAAGCTGGAACCTTTTTGGATTACCCTAAGGTCCTACAATGTTAATGTAAGTTATTTGATATTACACTATGAATATTACTGATAACTATGTGCTAGAACTATGTTTTATAATATGGCTTATATTGCTTATTGTTTATCTAAACTGATAAATTGCTATAACTTGAGAATGGTTCAGGACAACGTATAATTGTCCTGGCATAATACTTTAAAGATGTTACCGTGGAGTTTCTTGTCCATTCTTCTCCACGAAGACCTAGGTTTGCGAATGGACGTAGCTTGATAGGTAATTGATGTTACCTATAAATATCTGACAAGCCTAAATCGAAATAAATGAATAGTCTTGTCTTTCTGTGCTTTTCTTGATAAAAACCCTTTTCCCTACACACCTTTTAGAGATGCTATACAACAAGTAACCATTCTGACACTCAAAGTTTGATAATCGGTGGATATTAATACATATATACATGTAAGCTTATATCCATTTTTCTAACATCAGAAGTGGGATTGTGCTCTCCCTTACTAATATGATTTCTAATGGTCTTCACTTTGTTATTTTCATGATCAATGTTGGAGCTAATGGTGTGATGCTGAAAGCTGTGACGTCTGCGGGTCATCGGTTCGATTCAGCAAGGACGATAACTACGTGCTGCTGACTCTGACAGCGGAACTGAAAACTGCTGGAACAGTTTTTAAGCCACGACATGGATTAAATGGAGTAGCAGTACCAAATAGCTAATGTCGGTAAGGCCTTTAGAGGCTCTGCTTTAATATGTTATTTGAAAAAGTTAGAAATGAAAGATCCTAGGGGAAACTACTGCAAGTTATAAACTTGGACAATTTGACAAATTACTGTGTTTTAATATTTAAGCTTCAGTTAAAACTTTTGATGCCTGGTACATGTATAAAAAAAAATTGAATTTACAGTTTGTAGAAAAATAAGTACCTGTCTTTAATTGAATTAATGAGATGACAACGTTGAAGATTGTTAAATATTTAAAATTCGTTTTCTTGATAATTCTTGTTCTCACAAAAAAGTGACTGAGATTAGGTTTATTAGGATTAAGAAAGTACCGGGAAACGATCAATAATACAGAAAACGTTAGTTATTCATCCAAAGTTATAATTTATTGCATAAACAATTCTTACATTGTATCGAAAATTCATTAAAAACTAACACGACGCGGCTTATAAGGATTCCATTTCAAAAACAAAATTTAATTGTACAATTAAAATACGATTTCAATAAAATAAACCATGTTAATACAAAAATAAATAATGTCAATTAAAGTTAAATCATTTTAATCAAAACCATGTTTAACCGTTTTGAATGAAATTTTAGTATCTCTTCTCGGCCTTTTGGCTAAGATCAAAGTGTAGTATCGCTTAAATATGTTGAAGTGAACCAAGTATATTAAAATAAATATATATATTATAAACTCACTATTGAGTATTTAAAAAAAAAATTGACTGGTAGAGAATGCCTTGTGGCATTCAGTCCACCTATGTACTTTTGTACATAAAGTTTAAAGAAATAATCACACCCTAATGGGGATTTATAATTATTAATAAATGAGATTTAAAACGACTTATGACACGACTTACTGCTGGACGTCCTGACGCTAGGTGTTAGTCTGGATCTCATGCACAGCAGGTGGGAGCCCTAACATGCACAGGTCAGAGACATGTTACTGATGACTAATGATTTATCATGACTTATGTTTATTGACTTAGGGTTATATATTTATGACTGTTGACATATGACATGACTTACTGCTGGACGTCCTGACGCTAGGTGTTAGTCTGGATCTCATGCACAGCAGGTGGGAGCCCTAACATGCACAGGTCAGAGACATGTTACTGATGACTAATGATTTATCATGACTTATGTTTATTGACTTAGGGTTATATATATTTATGACTGTTGACATATGACATGACTTACTGCTGGACGTCCTGACGCTAGGTGTTAGTCTGGATCTCATGCACAGCAGGTGGGAGCCCTAACATGCACAGGTCAGAGACATGTTACTGATGACTAATGATTTATCATGACTTATGTTTATTGACTTAGGGTTATATATTTATGACTATTGACATATGACATGACTTACTGCTGGACGTCCTGACGCTCGGTGTTAGTCTGGATCTCATGCACAGCAGGTGGGAGCCCTAACATGCACAGGTCAGAGACATGTTACTGATGACTAATGATTTATGACTTGTTTATTAGCTTAGGGTTATATATTTATGACTGACATATGACATGACTTACTGCTGGACGTCCTGACGCTAGGTGTTAGTCTGGATCTCATGTACAGCAGGTGGGAGCCCTAACATGCACAGGTCAGAGACATGTTACTGATGACTAATTATTTACCATGACTTGTTTATTAGCTTAGGGTTATATATTTATGACTGTTGACATATGACATGACTTACTGCTGGACGTCCTGGCGCTCGGTGTTAGTCTGGATCTCATGTACAGCAGGTGGGAGCCCTAACATGCACAGGTCAGAGACATGTTACTGATGACTAATGATTTATAATGACTTATGTTTATTAGCTTAGGATTATATATTTATGACTGTTGACATTTGACATGACTTACTGCTGGACGTCCTGGCGCTCGGTGTTAGTCTGGATCTCATGTACAGCAGGTGGGAGCCCTAACATGCACAGGTCAGAGACATGTTACTGATGACTAATGATCTATCATGACTTATGTTTATTAGCTTAGGGTTATATACTTAAGACTATCGACAGAGACATATTACTTACTAATACTAGTGTTAGTCTGGATCTTATGAACAGCAGGCGAGAGCCCTAACATGGGAAGGTCTGAGACTATAATACAAATGACTTAAGACTGAGTTCTTAAAAAAAAAAAAGACATATGTGACTTATTACTATTGAACTTACGACACTGTACAACAATGATAAACTAGCTTATTTGCAATGATATTGTCAGATTGACCGAGCGATAACTTTTTGATTATGTAAATGAAATGTTATTTTGATTGTACAGTTGAATATAGCATACCAAATTATGATTTAGGTACATTTTATCATTCAAGTGGTTGGTCCTTGGTTAAATCTAAAGTCAAAAAGTATAGTAGACATAGTCAGATAAGGCAAACGAAAAGGCAAAAGCCGAAAACAAAGCCAACGATAAAGTCAAAGTCGGTCAAATAAAGGAATCAAAATCAAAAAATAATCAAAACTGTTTACCAGCTTATAATTTATTTTAAAATGAAATATTGTAATCTGTCGAGATAATTTCAAATGATAAACAGATAATTGATGTAGAAGAAAAAGAAAAGTAGGATTTAGTTAAAATATTCAATCAATCAGTCAATCGTTTATTTTGTTAAACATAGGTATATAGTATATTGTCTATTGTCATATAATATATTGTCTAAAATATGTGCACTATGTTTTGCCAATATATGGCGTACAAAATGGCGAACAAAATTAATTATAAACAAGCAATTACAATTAAAGTGGCATGTCAATAAATTACATTAAAAAATAAAAATTCAATTTAAAATACATATGTCAGTTAGGTAAACATGTCATTACAATTTTAGATAAATAGGAACATTATACTTAGTCAATAAATAAAATCATAAGTGTTTAGTTGGCAAGTCAGAATCGTCATACGTCTGTTTATCAGTAGTAAATTCAGTGATGGAGTAGTAACATCTATCTAAAAGAAATTTAAACAAAGACCTCTTAAAGGATCCCAGACACTCTTTATTTCTAATAGCTGCTGGCAGACTATTATATATTTTAAGGAGGTTTTTTATTATATTGTAAGGAGTAACTTCAGATTTTGCTGTAGCAATTCTGAACCCTTTATATATAGGTTTATTTTACTATCGTTTTCTCCCTGCCTTATAGAATAAAGCCCGATAGAAGCTAGCTAAATGCTAACTAAAATTTATTTGACCCTTTTTCTGAAGTTTATTAAGTTTAATTCAAATTCTTTATTGCAAACTAAGTGTACAGTATTTTGAAGATGTTAACAATAGGTAGGTTTGAACTTAGTTGCCTGTTAAGGTATTACAATTTAAATGGTTTAAAAAAAAAATACCTACTTAATATTCCAGTTTACATTATATTTTATTAATTAACATTATTCTTACATTTTATATAACAACATACTATTCTTATAATTTATATCTTATTATTTTAAGTATTACAATCGTATTAAATAATTATTTTTCTCCAAGGAATTCTTTTACAGAATAATATGCCTTTTTAATCAAGAAGTCTTTTAGCTTTCTTTTAAAAATACAAATTAATTGAATATCCTTAATGTCTATAGGTAACTTATTAAATATTTTTATACCCATACAAAAAATACTATTGCTATATACTGAAGTGTGGGATGTTTTTATTGTGTAATATATTTCTAAGTCTACTGCTTTTTAATGTGTCATAGCTACTGATGTTTGATTTAACAAAAATTGTTTAATTTCGAATAGAACTTTTTTTTTTTTTTTCTGTTTGGCTTCTGGCTACTATCTAATAAAAGCAGTATCCTTCGAGTAGTAAAAAGATATTGCTTTTTGAAAATGTTGATTTTGATTGTGATACTTCGAGGACGAAGTATTGTCAGTCCGGCCGTGATAGCATACCCTTATGTATTAAATATGACGATATCTGACTGTTTAATAACTATTGACCAAATTAATAACGATATAATGTAGCAACGTCTGCTGTCAAATGTGGAATAACATTGACGTATGGCGACGTTGCATTTCAATGATAGCATACCCTTAAGTATCAAATATGACAATATCTGACTGTTTAATAACTATTGACCAAATTAATAACGATATAATGTAGCAACGTCGGCTGTCAAATGTGAAATAACATTGACGTATGGCGACGTTGCATTTCAAGAATATTGCTAAATTAATAATCATCGTAAATGAATATCTTGAGAACAGAAAGGTTCTAATTTCAAATAAACCTAATATACATTTTCCTAGAGATATTTCATAGCCCGATGTATTTAATACAAATAGATTTAATTGTGACCTAAAAGGCTTGGTTTCCGAACGAAAGATAGTTGTTATATTTGAATAATCAAGTTAAATGTTTATTTACTATAATATATTGCTAATAAATGAATTAGTAATAATTAAGGGATATTTATAATGTTTGCTAGATTTTATCTTGCAATTTCAATATATCAAGTTGTTTCAATCAATTCTCTGAACTATCAGTTGATGTTCATATTTTATCCGATTAAACACAAAGATTTCAAATAAATACATATTATATTGGTAAATTATCTAATTAAGTTTTAAAATAGGTCCCTTACATAAGATTTGTTAATTATTATATGTGTTATTAGATATTAAGCTATAATGTATGACCATTTGCCATTGGCGGCCATCTTTGATGTACTGAGTGTGATTTGACTTGGATAAAAATAGATGTTGCCGCCAATTTGGGGGCTTTATGCTGCAAGTGTTCTAAGGGTTAAGACATACCCTGAGTGGTATATTGTGTGTGCCATGTGTATAGTATTACGTTTGTAAGTGACTTAGTAATGGAGATACCAAATGTGTGAAGCTGGAACCTTTTTGGATTACCCTAAGGTCCTACAATGTTAATGTAAGTTATTTGATATTACACTATGAATATTACTGATAACTATGTGCTAGAACTATGTTTTATAATATGGCTTATATTGCTTATTGTTTATCTAAACTGATAAATTGCTATAACTTGAGAATGGTTCAGGACAACGTATAATTGTCCTGGCATAATACTTTAAAGATGTTACCGTGGAGTTTCTTGTCCATTCTTCTCCACGAAGACCTAGGTTTGCGAATGGACGTAGCTTGATAGGTAATTGATGTTACCTATAAATATCTGACAAGCCTAAATCGAAATAAATGAATAGTCTTGTCTTTCTGTGCTTTTCTTGATAAAAACCCTTTTCCCTACACACCTTTTAGAGATGCTATACAACAAGTAACCATTCTGACACTCAAAGTTTGATAATCGGTGGATATTAATACATATATACATGTAAGCTTATATCCATTTTTCTAACACGGGCGAGCCGGTGTTGGTGACGTCATCAGCTGCGGCTTGGGTAGTTTGGCCGCTTCAGGTACTGCGGCGACTGCGGCGCGGGTGGGTGTGCGAGGTTGCATAGAATTTCATATAAAGAATTCGAATGCGGCGACTGCGGCGCGTGCGGTGCGGCCAGGTCTGCGTTCACCTTTAACTGCATTTATGAACTAATGCTGAAGACCTCGACTTAGTTTTCCAGCGACAGTAATTAGTTTTGTCTACGAAGCCTGATTTAAAAACTTCGAGCAAAAGACAAAAAGAAACCGATGTTATATTAATAATTCACTGTTTTTATAAGTTCAGGGCTAACCACTCAAAAACTTAGTCTTACCTAGCTTAGCTGTATATTGTAGTGCCCACGCAGTTTTGTTAAAAGTTCTAAGATAAAATAGGAGTCAGCATTTAAAAGTACAAAATTTCCAAGATATATTTCTAAGATAGAGAATGATGAAAATTCTATTGTAGCTTACATTTTTTTTTTTTACAATATTTACGAGCAATAAACGTTAAAAAATCTAAAACCAAAAAAATAAGCGTTACAACTACACTACTTTAAGCATAGCTCTTTCCTAAGAGCTGAATCAGCGTCTACCTGGCTATTTTTTTGTTTTGTTTTTTTTTTTTTTTTGGGAAATCATCAAATATGATCCCGCTCTGGGCGGAGCGGAAGGGAGTGTCAGAATTGTACTGACTAAAACCCATCCATGTTCATTCTTTGCCCTTTGTGTTCCAGGGCCGCGGTATCTCTTTCGAACAGTCTCGCAGCCCCGGCAGGCAGCGATCCTTGCGGACCCCTTCCAGTTTGCTGACATCTCTTTGAGGCGCGCCTGAAACACGTCGACACGGCCTTCGTCTACCTGCCCTTGTCCCATGTTATTTGGGGTCGGCGAACCACGTTTTTTTCTTCCATACTCCCCTGTCTATCGACACGTTATCCTTCATATCATCATTTGTTCCATTTTCTTTCATCTCATTCCTCACACAATCCATCCATCTTTTCTTTGGTCTCTCTCTCCCTCTCAATCCATCAACATTTATATTCATCACTCTTTTAGTCTGTGTTCCATCCCCCCTAATCATGACAGAACGACTCCCTTTCATCGGATACTGCTGAATATCAGAATTTTTCGAAGCGACTGCCTGTCTGATCCGCATTACTCAGTTACTGCAAGATACCCTTGATTAGACTGGTTGTCAGAGTTTTGGGTGTCTGACAACCTCTAACGACTTTCAAAGATCTACAAATGACAGCCGGGATTAACCATTTAAAGTGCTTTCCGAGACACGGAAGGTTGTCGGTATGGTTTGTCACCCATCCACGGTTACGTTTAACCATCGATTAACACATGTTATTATTTGGCAAGAAATCACAGCCGTCTCACAACCATAAAGCATAACTTTATTTATACAGAAAATACCAGAAAACACACCATTTACATAAGCTCAACCATAAATGTTTACCGCGCAATAAAAACGGTTTCAATACAAAATGTTTTTCTTACAACACTATTACACGTGGTATTTGTATCAAGTAGTTTCAACATGCTGTGAGCAAGGCGGGAGTAAAACATCCCTATTATGTAAACCACGTTTTTTTTATTACGTTACGCAATAGTTACGTTTTTCTCGATAGCCACTGATTTGTTAGGACCATGAACAATCGTGGAAATACATAGTCACTTCAGATTTAAATTGCATGTTGTCTTTTTTCCCCACACTAGTGCAGAGCAACGTGTCTCCAGTCATCCTGTATCGTGGGTGCGTTCACAAATATTTAATATTTAAACTCACATACACAAACAGCCAGACCCGGAACAACTTCCTGTAGGCCATACATACAAAAATCACAAATGCAAATATTTTTTTCCGTGCGGGAATCAAATGTATGAAAGAAAAAGACCTACTGCACCTATTCCGAAGTCAATGTCGTTAAGGGTGCAAGGATGTAATGACGTCCAAATTATGAGTAAAACTCTCGAACTCATTATCATTAACACTAGAAATGCGATATTTACCATGTTTTCCGTTTGTTTTGGCTAAATAATAATAGCCACTCCGGTCGATCTTTAGGTTAAGCCGTGCTTGCCTGGTCTGTGGATGGGTGACCACGAATTACATTTTCATCGTTAAGTAATCAGTGGCCCAAAAAGTCTGACAACCAGTCTTATCAAGGGGTATCGTATTACACAGTACTAACTGGGTTATGGAGGTCAGATAGGCTTTCGCTCCATGTAAAATACTGTTATTCAGCTGCATCCGGTTAGACTGGAAGCCGACCCCAATATAGTTGGGAAAAGGCTAGGCAGATGACGACTGTTTGTTTTGAGTTCCCGATATTTCGTCTCTGTTGCAAGCACCATGATCACGGATAAACTGAACTTATTGAGGGTGGGTGTTTATGAGTAGACAAATCGGTCTACCCTCTTGTACCCTCTCAAACTCGGTTCGAAAATGCATGACATACGGGGAAGGAATGTAATAGTGATTGCCTAATCTTCTCGTTCTGGGCCAAGTACTGTTTATTTTATTTTCATATTCATGTAAAAAATATATAATTATGCTGTCTTGGTTTCCGTACGTTTTTTCACGGATTACCACTGAAAACCAGCGCTATGCTGTGGGCCCCCCATAGCACAGCATCATGCTGAGTAGTAAGCTGCTTGTCGCAGTCACGACGTGCAAACTGTTAACGTTTTTTTTTTCTTTTTTTGTCCCGTCCTGTTGAATTTATAAATATAATTATGTAATGCATTGTATTTTTTTGTTATTTTGTATGATGCACGTCATGTCCCTGCGACAAATAAATATTTTTTCTTTCTTTCTTACTTGATCGTGTCAAGATAGCAGTGACTATTCCAATACGCCTTAGAAATTCGACCCAGACTAAATTGTCTTCATACTATTACAAGATAAGGAAACCTCAGACATGTTTAGGCCTGACATAGCCCGAAGCTGGTCCTAAATGTTGGGATAGCATGATATATGCTCACAGACATACCATTTGAATGGTATCCAATTTCATATCTTATCCGTAAGACCGATCTTGCGGGTAATCGAGTCGTGTTTGGGATTGAACGGCAAATTCATTAAAGTTACGTGTTTCAAGAGTTTAGTGGGCTTGGTGAATAATAATAGTGACTATTATTGTTATAAACTAAGGCTGTTCAACTTATTTTGAAGGTGGGTCAAGATTTTGTCCCCGTGTCAACCGGCGGGCCATATCTATACTATACTAATACTAATATTATAAAGCTGCAGTGTTTGTTTGTTTGTTTGTTTGAACGCGCTAATCTCTGGAACTACTGGTCCGATTGGAATGATTCTTTCAGTGTTAGGTAGTCCATTTATCGAGGAAGGCTATAGGCTATATATCATCACGCTACGACCAAAAGGAGCGTAGCAGCAAAGAAAAATGTTGCAAAAACGGGGAAAATTGTATTTTTAATAACTTGACGCGAACGAAGGTCGCGGGGAACAGCTAGTAATAAATAAAACTTGTGGTTTTTGAACAAATTCTGAAGACTATTGTGGCTATAAATGTGCTGTTACTAAAAAAAAAGTGATTTTTGAAATTTCTTGCTAGATGTTGGCTTATTGAGAATGGGTTCATATGGAGAAACATTTTTTTCGATCTGGTTCGAAATCTTTAAATCTGTTTTCAAAAGATTATCGTCAGTTGACCACTGTTGGTGGGCCAATTCAAATGCGTTGGCGGGCCACATTATTTTTTTTTTTTTTGACATTTTATATTTGATTTGATATGACATATTTATAATTGCTTGTTGTGAATCTATGTGTGGCAATGGGTGATAATTACCTGAAAATAAATTAATTTATTATTATATTATTATTATTATATTATTATGGCCCGCGGGCCTGGGGTTGAGCAGCCTTGTTATAAACTAACTGAGTTTGAGGGGCTAGTGGCTAAATAGTAATAGCCATATGGGTTATCTTCAAATATAAGCAATACTTACTAAGAGATCGACCCGATTGGACCACCAGTTTTAACAGTTGTGTTTTTGTTTTGTTGTGTGTTTTGTTGTTGTTGTGTTTGGTGTTGTGTTGTGTGTTGTGTTGTTGTTCTAACGGTTGTGGTTACAGTTTTTTGTTGGTTCCGAAAGATATTCTTAGATTTTTAACAGTCGTTACGTTTTTTTTTATTACGTAACGCTATAGTTACTTACGTGTTTCTCGATAGCCATTAATTTGTCAGGAATGACCAATCCTGGAAATAATTAGTCACTTCAGATTTAAATTGTGTGTTGTGTTGTTGTTTTAACGGTTGTAGTTTCAGTTTTTTTTGTTGGTCCCGAAAAGTATTCTTAGATTTTTAACAGTCGTTACGGGTACTCAGAAACCTTAAAGTTTTCTAATGAAACAAGCTCGTTGAGATTCAAGAAAGAACAGAACGTATAACTTTATTCAAAACTAATATGCCACAGATACAATATACTATTACAGGTTAGTTTCACACTAGTGACAACAGATGTCGGTAGCAGTATTTAATGTTGATTATTTAGATATAAATTTCAACACTCCCACTATATCTAATAATCATAACCATAAGCATAAAAAATATTAGGTAACATTTTACACAATTACCAATCCTAACAACTCCATAAAGGCATAATGTTTCTTAGCACACAAACTTTTAGTAAATAAGTCAGCTGGCATGTCAGCAGTCGATAAATAGGATAATTTTACTATATTATTTGAAACACACTCTCGGGCAAAATGATATTTCACATCTATATGCTTAGATTTTTTGTGAAATACTGGATTCATCGACAACTTCTGTGCACTCTGACTGTCATTAAACAAACTTAAAGTATACATTTTATTTGTGATTTCAAACTGCAAAGTTCTTAAATATATGGCTTCTTTACATGCTTCTGAAATACTCATGTATTCAGCTTCACAGCTTGAAAGAGCTATTGTTTTTTGTTTCTTACACTCCCAGGATATTACTCCATTGGATAACAGAAAACAATAACCAGTATATGACCGTCTATCATATGTATTGTTTGCCCAATCAGCATCAGCAAAACCTTTAATTTCTTTGTTTCCATTCTTACAATATTTAATACCAAATGATTTAGTTTTTTTTAAATATTTTAAAATCCTCTTGGCATAATGCCAATGCTCATCAGTATGATTAATATTAAACTGGCTTAAATAGTTTACAGAGTAAGTTATGTCTGGTCTGGTTAAAACTGACAGGTACATTAGACTACCTATAAGCTGCTGATAGGGCACTTGTTTAGTTACATTTTGACCAGTGTTTACATTTAACTTAGTCTCCATTGGAGTTTCAACAGTCTTACAATCTGCCATTTGAAAATTTTCTAATAAACTCTCAATATAACTTTCTTGATTTAAAGTAACAGACCCTTCCTTTTTATCAAATTTAACATTCATACCAAGACACTGTTTTACTTGCCCTAAATCCTTAATTTTAAATTTATTTGACAATATTTCCTTCAGGCTATTAGTTTCCTTTTTATTATTGGAGAAAATAAAAAAATCATCTACATAAAGGGCCACTATGGTTAACATATTTTCATTTTTCTTTGTATACATACAATGTTCTAATTTAGATTTCTTATAACCATTTTCAATTAAACAACTATCTACCTTTTTGTTCCAGGCCCTGGACGCCTGTTTTAAGCCATAGATGGCTTTATTAAGTTTTAACACTTTCTTAGAGTTATCTTGGGAATTAAAACATTCAGGTTTTTGCATGTATATAGTCTCTTCTAGGTTACCATTTAAAAAAGCAGTTTTTACGTCTAAATGTGTAACATCAAGATCCAATTGGACTGATAGTGAAAACAAAAGTAGCAGTGCAGGAAGCTGTGGAAGGTCTTACACTTGATAGAAAGGCAAAAATATCGAAGTCGTCATGTATAGTATGTTGCGAAGGAAAACAAAAGTCGTAATGTTGTATGTCTAACAACAGGCGAGAAGGTTTCTGTATAATCTACTCCTTGTTTCTGGGAAAAACCTTTAGCTACAAGTCTGGCACGGAACCTAACCTTACTTTCACTATCATATTTCTTACACAAAACCCATCTACATTTAACTATAGTACTGTCTTTAGGTGCATCAGTAAGTTCCCAAGCATCATTATCATCAAAACACTGTAATTCGTCCCTTATTGCCTCTAACCACTGCTCCCTATCTGGTCCTTTTAGAGCCTCATCCAGTGAAAGTTCACAAGCATTTTTAGTAACACTACTTTCCAAACACATATTAGAATGACCATACCTGTCCGGCTTCTTTCTTTGCCTAGAGGAAACACTTCTTTTAACACTCACAACACTTTCCACACTGTCATCAGAAGAATCATCTGGTACATAAGTCTCATCATTATCATCATGAAAAATTTCACTTCCTGATTCATAAAATGTGTCTCCCACTGAATCCTCAATGGATTGTGATTGTTCAGTTTCCTCAATCTGGACTACACTTTCTGTTTGTTCGGCATTTTCCATTATGATCACATCACGGCTTGTTGTGATATCCTGAGTGCTTGGATTGTAGACTCGATAACCTTTTACATCCTCTGAGAAACCAACTAGAATCCCTTTTACAGCCTTTTTATTCCATTTGAGGCGCTTCTCTTTTGGAATGTGCATCATCACTATACTTCCAAATACCCTTAAGTGGCTAATATCTGGCTTTACTCCATTCCACATCTCAAAAGGTGTGCCATTGAAATTTGCCGCCACTATCCTATTTTATAAGTATACAGCAGTATTGGCTGCTTCAGCCCAAAAGCTTTCATCCATTTTAGCATCAAAGAGCAGACACCTTGCCTTTTCCACCACAGTGCGATTAAATCTCTCTACCAGGCCGTTCTGTTCTGGTGTGTATGGATTACTTTTCTGATGAACTATTCCTGCTTTACTTAAATAATTATCAAACTCTTTATTCACAAATTCTTTCCCATTGTCGCTTCTAAGAATCTTAATTTTTCTGTTTAATTTATTCTCCACCTCAGCTTTGTATCTTTGAAAACATTCAAAAGCTTCATTTTTGTTTTTCAAAAAATAAATATAGATGTAGCGACTATAGTCATCAATGAATAAAATAAAATATCTGGAACCACCAAGTGACACATTCTTGAATGGCCCACATACATCTGTATGTATTATCTGCAGGAGATCATCACTTCTATTTCCATTATGTGGAAAGGGTAAACGATTTTGTTTCCCTTCGCAACATACTATACATGACGACTTCGATATTTTTGCCTTTCTATCAAGTGTAAGACCTTCCACAGCTTCCTGCATTTTACTTAAATAGTTACTGTTGACATGACCAAGCCGGCGATGCCAAATTTCACTCGAGGTCACCACTGCAGCCAGCCTTTCAGGCATTCTCAACTTATAAACTCCATTTAATAAGTGAGCTGTAGCAACTAGTTCATTACACTTATTCATTATTTGACAGCCATCATCTTTAAACAGGACCGTGTTGCCTTTTGCGATCAATTGACTTACAGATAAGAGATTCGTGGTCAAACTAGGTACACATAATACTTCTTCAACAACCACATCATACTCACAGTTATCTGTCAATGTTGTTAATCTCACATCACCAGAGCACTTGACAGACACTTTTTCCATATTCGCAACAATAATTTCTTGGACTGTATGATTGTTAGACACATTTGTAATCCAATGTTCATTCGCTGTCAAATGGCCACTAGCACCTGAATCAATGTACCAATCATTCTTCGAGAAACAACCATTTAGGAACACGACACTGAACGCATTTGTTTGTTTACGTTCACTGAATTTGTTATTTGATGAATCTTTTACATCCTTAGGACATTGATTACGATAGTGTCCCGTTTGTTTGCATTTGTAACATTTGATTACTTTCTGTTTTGACCTTGACGTTGACGACTGAATTCTTCCGGTATTGGCGCCATACCTTTTTTGATAACTCGCAAATGCTCCGCTAACGTCGCCACTGTCTTCCTCCAAGTCCATCAATTTTGTTTTAATGGCGTCGGCCGTTATATTAATGCCCGAATGTTCTATCGCCATTATCATTGGCGAATATTTTTCAGATAATCCAGCTAAAAGCAATGATCCTACCCACTCATCATTAATATGAAAGCCCGATCCACTCAACTTTTGGCTCGTTTCTATGATCTGAGTAACGTAGGACGTCATAGATGTACAATTTTCAAGACGAATGGATATTAAAGTTCTCAATAAGCTGATCCTTCTAGTAAATCCGGAATCATCGAATAAATGCTTTAATTTTTCCCATAGTTTCTTCGTATTTTCGACATCCTTGATATGAACATATAGCGACGAGTCAATCGTAAGAATCAATTTTGCCTTGGTTTTCGCATCGGCTGCGGCTTCATTTGGATTCGTGACTTTGATACAGTCCGAAGTACCTTCCAGTATTAGAAAATTCTCCGCGGCGAAAGCCCACTCCTGGTAGTTCTCGCGACCTTTTAATTTTGGCACGCTCACTACGTAATTCGAACTCATTTTCACCGGCACAGTGTATTCTCAGTCCACACAAACTTATACAGCACTAACTTGCAAGTTGTTAACGAGAACAAGAGAAAAAACACAATTCTGGGCCCATAACCTCTAATGAAACAAGCTCGTTGAGATTCAAGAAAGAACAGAACGTATAACTTTATTCAAAACTAATATGCCACAGATACAATATACTATTACAGGTTAGTTTCACACTAGTGACAACAGATGTCGGTAGCAGTATTTAATGTTGATTATTTAGATATAAATTTCAACAAGTTTGACAACAAGTATTACCCAGTACTCAGATAGGCAGTCGCTCCATGAAAAATACTGATATTCAGCTGTGTCTGGTTAGACAGGAAGTGGAGCTCAACATAGGGCTAGGCAGATGATGAGGGCAGATTAGATAGGGTTACGAGGAAAGAGGGAAGGGGGGCCCATGATGGGACCATCAGTCTTACCAAGGGGCCAAGGGTACCTCGTTACCAAGGATTGTTTAAACTTTTTACAATTAAATGGCTGGATTTCGATGAAGTTTGGCATAAAGGTAGACCGTGACCTTTTTATTATCACAAAGTGCCACCTTTGGGACATAATTTTTGCCTTTGCATGGGTGGGGCTGAGGGCAAAACCCGTTAAACAATAAGTGTTTAATTAAATTTTAAACGTGTTTGTTTTATGATTTTCAGCTCTTTTACCGCAGTCGGGATTATTTTTTTTATTTTTTATTTAGGTATGGTGCCCCAAGTCCGCCTTTTTAAAAAAAATGTATCTAACCAGTGACGCTTGCGCTGCCAAGATGAATCTAATGACGTATAATTTATCCAAATCGCTTCATCCACTTAGGAGTTACGAGGGATCAAAGAAACGGACATTATGTACATACATACTTACAGGTCAAACACTTAACCCTCCTTTTGGGCTTTGCCGCAGTCAGGTGAAAACAAACCAAGCCAGCACACATATTACAAATCAGAAGAAAAGCCGCGTTATAAGATATTTATTTATCCCAATTCGAGGATCAATCTCATCCTTTTTACCTCGATCATCACTCAAAAGTCACATCACATCACGATTGGCTACAAATGTTTGCCGTCATCCCTTTGAACCAATGACAAGGGTCCAGGATTCCCTTCTCATCTCAAATCATTGGATATTCGATCTCATGTCCGACACGATTTTGTGTTTCAAGTAAACTTAGTATTATTTCGATTGTGTTTTGTTTTTTCTGAAGATTTGTTGCCAAGCATGAGGTTTAACGTTTTTCAAATGGAAGGTTTTTTGAATTTTTCTTTGTTTTTTGTTTTGATTTTTTTTCTTCTTTTTTAGCAGTTAATTTTGCTTGAAAATTCGGGAAGACTTAGGACCTAAGTTAATTCAAAAACTATTTAAAGATTCCATCTATAAAGTGTGTATGTTTGGATGTGGGGAGTAATCTTCGGAACTACTGATTCGATTCAGGAACGTCTTTTAGTAATGGGAAGACATTATTCCCGTGTGCCATAGGTCCATGAGATAATTTCCGGCTCCCTTTTTAATTTAAACCCTATCAAAGCTGCGGGCAAAAACAAAAAGTAAATAAATACTTCCGAATCGGTAAAATTATTTAACAATAATGATTTACGTCTGCACACTGGGGACCTAAAATGGTCGCTTTAGCACAATCATAATAGAATAATAATATGAATCACATCAAAGTTCTCAAAATGGTCAAAGTCGCAGTTAATAATTTTATGAATTGTCACTTTGTGACCATTTCACGAATTTAACTTATACTGCAATGGCGTTTGCAACAGCGTCGAAATATCGGGAGCTCAAAATAATGAAAAATCACGGAAGATATCCCGTAAGTAACAGTATAAGTTTACTTGTAAACCGTGAAAGCTTAAAATAGTATTTCACGAATTGTAACGTAATTCGTATTATTCTCCTATTACGATTCTGCTGAAGCTGCCATTTCAGGCCCTCTGAGGTTAAAAAGAAAACTTTTCTATTGCTTAGGCGAAAGAAAATCTATTTTAGCTCAAAATTTCTTCACACACTTTCTAAATCAAAAGTTTCCCTACCCAGACCGTACGTGGTACGTTTTCATTTTACCAAGAAAGAAATCAACGTACAATTTCTAACTTTTTCATAATTTAAGTTTTGCTAAAAGTCTGCCTAAGATATCAAGACCAATTTCCTTTCCAGTATATTTGTTCGTCAAGAATCAGTTTGTGGAGTTAATGAAAATTGAAAAACTTTCAACATCTTCCCACTAAGTACTTACTTAAATTATTTTTACTGAAAGATCAAACTTGACCTCATTAAAAGATGTTTTCGTTAAATAAATATTATTTTAAGATATTAATTTTAAAGGAGCTCGTGGCTACATAATAACAGCAGCTCGGGTCGTTCTTTAGGTTAAGCTGTGCTTGCCTAGGTTGATCTGTAGATGGGTGACCCATTACATACCGAGTTTCCTCCGTGACTCGGAAAGTACGTTAAGCCATTGGTCCCGGGTGTCATTTGTAGATCTTTGACGGTCGTTAGGTAGTCAGTGGCCCAAAAAGTTTGACAATCAGTCTTACCAAGGGGTATCATATTACCCAGTACTAACTGGGTTGTGGAGGTCAGATAGGCAGACGCTCCAAGTAAAATACTGATATACAGCTGCATCCGGTTAGACTGAAAGCCGACCACAATACAGTTGGGAAAAGGCTAGGAAGATGAATTTTAAAGGCTGGCCATGTCTCCCGTAAACCTAACGAGCTGTGGGTCAAAATAACCATGATGTGAGGAGCCCTGACACAGCCGGAAGGCGACGCGGTAGACCTCACAGGATATGGAGGGCCGAGCTGAACAGAACCAACGACCAGTGGTCCAGATTAGCCCTTGATTGATGGATTTGGAAGTCATGTGGAGAGGCCTTTGCCCAGCATTGGGATAACACGGGCTAACAGTAACAGTAATTTTTAAGTAACCGAAACTCAGATGTCTGAGTAAACTAGATGTCAAGCCTTCTCTGTTGTGATTAGTTGATTAAAACCAGTGACAACCAATCAAATAAGTTGACGTGTAATTTGATTAAAGAACAAATTGAATAAGCTTTCATTGTGCGAGGGAGACAGAAGTTTTCCATCATTATATACTTCTTCTTAGCGTGTCGATGACAATTTAAATTGAGTCAGCCCTTTTGACGACAAGTTTGGCACTTTCAGGGTGTTCATTTAGGTCCTGTGATGTTTGTGGGACTACACCGCAAACGATATTACCACCACATTCTGTACTTGTAGGTATAGTTGTTAATGAATCTTGTAGCGCATGATCTTAATTAGAACTATCAGCGCCATCTTGGTTTTCAATTCTATTTCCACAGACTTTGTCACTAATGTTTACCAGTAGCGCTCTATTGTCAATGTCATTAATGTACCAAATGTTCTTGTTTTTCATTTTTCCTTGGTGCATATACAGTGAAACAGTGAAAATGTTTAACCACCTTTTCCCTATGTCGTTTGAACTCAAATGTTGACAATGCGTAGTGCGAAAAACAAAAACATGCTATTGAAAATTATCTCAAAGAATACTGCAACACTACTAGGAGTACTTCAACAGCTAAGTGTTGCTTTTGTTTGTACTTTATGGTGCTGAACCTTTAACCCTTAATTGGGCGCGCCTAAAAAGTTACGTTAACGGTCACGAGGGGTGCGTGACACCCCGATCATATAAATCAAATACGAAATACATGCAAAATCACGATTTTGCTCGATACTTGATCATAAAGGACACGTGTTTTTATGAAGCTTACGGGAACATCAGCGCTCAAAATTCAGAATTTAAAAAGTTCCAAACATTTAAGGATGCGCTGGGGTGTGTAACACCCCACGCGACCAATTAAGGGTTAAATTTCTTGACTGTACATCGCTATGTGTCTAAATTACTAGGGACCCACCTCTGCTTCTCACGACATCATCTATCGGATCCACAACTATCCTATCTTTCAAACTGGAACCAACCATACACATTCCCAAAATTTCATCGAAATCGGATGAGTGGTTTCGGAGTTACGCCAATACAAACATAGTGACACGTGATTTTTAAAAATAAAAATAGATAATAGCCAATCACGACTCCCAAGGACAGTGTCGTAACCCGCAAGTTCCCTAAATCGCCGTATCGAGAAACTGATGGAATACCGCCGCAGTATGTGGGTCAGGTATTTTTGTAGCGCGGTACACCGGGCGACGCGTAATCGTGTCATTGACAGTTATTAGGTCTACGGCTAATATAGCGGTCAGTGTTTATAGGATTATCTTATGGAGATAGTTTTTTAAGTGGGGATTAGACTTGCGGGTATTTAATTTCGTTTTAAATTGAAGATCGATCTTTAGGTAAAGTCGTACTTGCCTAGGTTGGTCTGTGGATGAGTGACCACCCATTACATAACGAGTTTCCTCCGTACCTCGGAAAGCACGTAAAGCCCGGTCCCTGCTGTCATTTGAGTAGATCTTTGACAGTAGGTACTGGTAGTCAGTGGCCGAAAAATTCTGACAACCAGTCTCACCAAGGGGTATCGTATTACCCAGTACTAACTGGGTTGTGGAGGTCAGATAGGCAGTCGCTCCATGTAAAATACTGGTATTCAGCTGCATCCGGTTAGACTGGAAGCCGACCCCAACATAGTTGGGAAAAGGCTAAGCAGGTGATGATTTAAATTGGCGAAATGTGGATGCACTATAAATACCTACACCGCTGCCATAACCTTCGGGAATTACAGGCGTAATGTTGTGTTACTATGTTAACCCCTTTATCGTGTGGTTAGTGCCTAATTAAGTGCCTAGAAGTGATGCTCCTTGTGAAGGCATATCTCAGTGACCAAGGAGTATTCCTGAGTTCCGCATATGATATGATGTTGAATTTTGTATGTAAGAGAAGTGTTTTATCAGATAAGTCTTACAGTAAATGCAGACTGCGATAATAAATTAAAGGACATTGTAAGATTATTGATATGCCTATATTGATACCTTGACGGCACGGTTGGTGAAGTGGCTGAGCGATTGGCTGCTGCGCTGTGTGTCGCAGGTTCGATATTTGAGGAACACATATTTGTATGCTCTACATGTAGGTGTTCCGGGTCTAGCTGTTTGTGTATGTGAGTTTAAATGTTTGTAAACGCACCCATGATGCAGGAGAAATTCCTAGTGTGGGGCAAAGTTTTTTTAAAAGAGAAAGAGAGAAGAGAAGAGAGATTATTAACCAACATAAATAAATATGTTTTTATAAATTTACCTTATCGTGAATCCTACAGCCAAAAGCTTACAATATATCCTACTAATATAATAAATGCGAAAGTTTACGAGGATGCATGGATGTTTGTTACTCTTTCACGCAAAAACTACTGACCGGATTTGAATCAAATTTAGCACACAGATCGTTTATAACTTGGATTAACACATAGGATACTATTTATCCCGTTAGTACGATCCCGTGGGACAATTACTGACCCGCGTATGTGAAGGCGAGGGCATAAGCTAGTGAATGAATAATTGTTAATTTTTATTAATTTTCTTTATCTGAGCGCCATAGTCGGGAGGCATGACAGCCCGTTGGTGAGGTCATTAGTCACCTGTAAACTGTCTGTGTTTTTAGTTAAGTACTAACATATGTTAAGAATATTGTTACTAACCCTATGGATCCTGGTTGTCTAAATCTTAATATATATAAATCTCGTGTCACAATGTTTGTCCTCAATGGACTCCTAAACCACTTAACCGATTATAATAAAATTCGCACACCATGTGCAGTTCGATCCAACTTGAGAGATAGGATAGTTTAAATCTCAAATTATAGTAGGGTAGGTAGGGTAGGTAGGGTAGGTAGGGTAGGTAGGGTAGGTAGGATAGGTAGGGTAGGTAGGGTAGGTAGGGTAGGTAGGGTAGGTAGGGTAGGTAAGTAGGTAGGTAGGGTAGATAGGGTAGGTAGGATAGGTAGGGTAGGTAGGGTAGGTAAGTAGGTAAGTAGGTAAGTAGGTAGGTAGGGTAGGTAGGGTAGGTAGGGTAGGTAAGTAGGTAGGATAGGTAGGTAGGATAGGAAAAAGGTGCATTGCAACGCATGCCGGGAACAGCTAGTAAATAAATGAATTATTATTTATTTATCTTTTTTTTTTTTTAAGCCGTCCCACTGCTGGGCAAAAGCTTCCTTCCATGTATCCTTTTCCTGAACAACCTTGAGCCAGCCTTTACACTTCAAATAAGAGGGAAAAAAAATATTTAAGAACTCGGTTTTCATGTGAAATACGAATTCCTAACAAAATATGACAGCCTTTTTTCTGAAAATATAACTGAACGTCTTACAACAGATTTATAGCTAGATTTTGGCTCGCAGTCTATAATCTTGTTAGCACAGCCCCCAGCGTGAAGCGAGGACTCATTTTAAAGGCGAATGGGGTCAGGTCTGATGCTCTAGGCCACTCCGAGACGGTTGAATGTCCTCATTTAGATAATTCCATCATCGATTCTTGGATGCAAAAGGCGAAGGCAAGCTTATAAATTCAATATTTACTTGAAACGCAGTTAATTTAGTTTACTTTGAAAAGGGAACTAGGTTGATAAAGCTATGAATGATGATATTATAAATGCGAAAGTAGGTTACTGTGTCTATTTTTTTATTAACGCCTTAACGGAAACAAGAAAATCTGGCGTGACGATTTGGACTCGTTCCTGACTGATTGGCCAGAGGAGGCCTTTGCCCAGCAGTGGGATAGAATAGGATGGTTAAAAAAAAACGCCTTAACGGCTGATCAGATTTGGATTAAATTTGATCCACAAATAGGCCATTACTTTCGTTAGGATAAAATATGCTTTTTAGCCGGTAGTACCGTGTGCTAAAATAGATATAGTAAAAGCTTTTGAATTTAAACTTAAATTGTCTGTTAATTCAAATTATAACATGACATTCCATGTCAGTCGTTTGAAATGACGTTAAGACATCTTGA
This sequence comes from Noctua pronuba, assembly GCA_905220335.1. Taxonomy (NCBI): domain Eukaryota; kingdom Metazoa; phylum Arthropoda; class Insecta; order Lepidoptera; family Noctuidae; genus Noctua; species Noctua pronuba. The sequence goes on from LR999913.1 coordinate 2,308,755, forward strand.
CAGTGTATTAATCTGCTGAACTATCAAATTCCCTGACTGTACATCTGTCGTTCAGAAACAAAGTATTCACACGAATTTTATCAAAAAACCTGAACGCCATTAGAACATCTAAATTACGATCAAGAGCTAACAATACCTTTTTTGTTTTTTTTTTGTTGTTGTTTAGATTTAAGTTTTTTTATTTATTTTATTGCATATTGTGTTTTTGTGGCATGTGCCAAATAAACGTGTTTTCTTTCTTTCTTTCAATAATTGCTATGGAATATTGACACTTTTAGTCAGAGCAAACTAAACTGCGTTCAAGAGAGTTTAATTAGTGAAATCCGCTGTTAGACTGTGATTATGAAACACTTTTCTAATTAACCTTACTAATACAGTCACGGCTAAACAACATTTTGGTTCAAATGTTTACTATTATTTTCCGGCCATTAGTAATATTTTGTGAACGCTCACTCGACCGTGGCTTATGTGCCAAATGTTTACTAACTACTAGCTTTGTCGATATTAGTGCGTTTTGATTTATTTATGGGTTAGCTGAAAGCCGAAAGCGGAGCGGAACCCGTGAAAATAGGGGAATGATCCGGGGAAAACAAACAACTAGTGGTCCACATTAAGGGTGTAAACAGACCCTTAACGAAGCCGAAAGGCACTTGTTCTCTTCAGACCTACCTGTAGACCATACCTGGGAACCTTCTAGTTACGGAGTTATTGGGGGTCAAAGTTCCAACTTTTTCACAAGTTTTTTTTAAACACAATTTTTTTATGTTATAACTTTACATTAAATACCTCCATGACCCGTTTACTATTCAATGCACCCATAAGCACAATGTTTTGAATGCGTTTCATTGAGTTTTACCGCAAAAAGTTATTTTTCACCCTAAATAAAAAGTCGTTTCCCAGCAATAATTTTTGTGCAGGGTTACTTAGTTTGATGTACAGAATGCTTGGTTAACGGCTTCGTGAAGGTTCTGTTTACACCCTGTATTAAACCTGTACTGTCCCTACTGCTGGGATCCAAGTCTAATTTCTGCCTGATAGTGGAAGTCTGAAAGTGGCGGTGGTAATCGGTTGTCATGGTACGCTATGTGATACGGAGGAATGAGGAAATGTCGTGAGTAATGTTTTGAGTATAAATGAGGATGGCTATAAGACTCGTAGCTAAATAATAACAGCCGCTCGGATCGACCTTTAGGTTAAACCGTGCTCGCTTAGGTTGATCTGTGCTCAGCTCACCTATTACATACCGAGTTTCCTCCGTGCCTCGGAAAGCCACCGGAAAGCACGCCGTTGGTCCCGGCTGTCATTTGTAGATCTTTGACAGTCGTTACAAGTAGTCAGTTGCCCAAAAAGTCTGACAACTAGTCTTACCAAAGGGTTTCGTATTACCCAGTACTAGCTGTGTTGTGGAAGTCAGATAGGCAGTCGCTTCATGTAAAATTTATTTTAAAAAAACTTGTGAAAAGTTGGAACTTTGACCCCCAATATCTCTGTGACTAGAAGGTTCCCAGGTATGGTCTAGAACAAAAAAAATATCGCATTGACGGGGACAATAAGTGCCTTTTGGCTTCGTTAAGGGTCTTTTTACACCCTTTATATGTATATGTGTGTGAATAGTTGATCGCTGACTGTTCACTCTGTTCAGCGAGAATTCTCTCAAACAAACAGTTCGTTTTAGTTGCTAGCTCTGTTCACTAATCGCTATTAGTGGGACGAGTTCCTTATACCCTAACCAAAATTGTTGAAACGTAACTAATATTCTGAGAACTAAACTATTTATTTATTTATTTTAATTAACTATGTATCCAGCTTCTCACAGAACTGTCTTCTCCACAAAGATAGTGAAATTAGTAACGTTTTCAGTTAGAACATTTTTTATTTTTTTATTAAACGTTTCGCTTTGTGAGTTTTCCTTTCAAAGTTTCCAGCGTTTTAAATTATAGAAATATGCTGCATGGGAATTAATGTTTTATTTATGGAACTAAATGATTTAGTCTAGCGTGTATGATCAGATGTATGAACAACTTCAACATTTTGTAAGGATGTAGTTTCTGCTCTACTATAAAAAAAAAATTTGACTTGCTAAGTGGCTTTACCAGAGAGAAACATTAATAAAATATTGTACAGTCAGAAAGAGGAGCTCGTGGCTAAATAATAACAGCCGCTCGGTTCGATCTTAAGGTTAAGCCGCGCTTGCCTAGGTTGTTCCGTGGAAATGACCACCCATTACATACCGAGTTTCCTCCGTGCCTCGAAAAGCACGTTAACCCGTTGGTACCGGCCGTCATTTGTAGATCTTTGACAGTTGTAACAGGTAGTCAGTGGCCCGAAAGTCTGACAACCAGTCTTACCAAGGGGTATCTTATTACCCACAACGAACTGGGTTGTGGAAGTCATATACGCAGTCGTTCCATGCAAAATATCAATCGTATACCAACAAGTGGTCGAAAAATGATTTGCAAATGTTGAAGCCACCAACATACACACACACCTACATACATATGGACAGTGCAAGTTAAATAAAAGCTAGTAAAAATGTAAGAAAAACATGCGTATTTTAATATTTTTTCTCAAAACTGGCGGGTCAGATGCTGATGCCACTCTGCACAAACCCTTCTGCAAAGTGGTTTGTGGGGATCCCTCAACTAGTGGGGATACTATACACCATTATTTTTTAATTAGTACAAAAAAAATAGGGTTCTATCTGTACAGTACGATTCACGAAAGATGACCACAAATGGCGGCCGTCTGCGCACGAATACTCATGAAGAAAAGACTTAAAACAAAATAATATTTTAATGTTAGTTAAATAATTTGTGTAATGTTGTAATACGACGCATTCCGCCCGCGCCTCACCCCGCACCTCCAAAGGGACCTAAAATATGCCTTCTGCGCCGTGGTCATCTTTCGTGAATCTTACTGTACCCGTTACTGATCATATTTCTGTTTTTTTTTTGTAATCATGTTTTTGAATTTACTTTACTATATTTTAGTTTTGAATCGTTAAATTTGAATTAAGAATATGATTAATGAATACTATACAATATTTATGAATAGCCTATACAATATTTCCATAAATTGAGTGACATTTTGGGATATAAACAAACTAAAACAAAGCTAATAACTTTGCTGTTTATGAATATTATTTATTGAAACTTTACATAATATATAATAACAAGACCTTCTACAAGAAGCCCTTTAGGTATTTGTACTAATTAAAAATTAGTGGTGTTTTTTATTATATTATTAGTATAGCTATTGGTTCATAGACCACTTTAGCACAGTCTCTTTTGGCAGATAGACCATGATCTGAGGTGTTCTACCTCAGATCATGGTCTATCTGCCAAAAGAAAAAGGATACTTTTTATTCCGGTAATATCCCTGTGGGATAATTTCTGTCCTCAACAAAGATAAAACCGCGGCCAAAAGCTAATACATAAATAAATTCAAACAGCCTTTGTTCATAGGTTGTACGCTAGTTTCAATTTATGCCATGCAGGTGCATCCATTATGCATGCAGTATTGCTACATTTTCGTTAGCCATAGTCAGACTAGGCTTTTATTGTACCTACGGAGCTTATTGCCAACTGGGAATATACTCAAAGCTGTTCAAATTAATATTTCCTAGAAAATGACACGTCATTTGACGAAGCTTCTGTGACATAATTATGTCCGTCATGGTGATTCGTTATTAGTCATGATTTGTCAGTGACAAAATAGATAAAATATTAACAAACTTTGATAAAGAAAGACAATAATAATGTTGAGAAGAAAAGTGAACAAAAACGTCGTTAAAAAACTGCCATATCCTAGAACCAAAATTCGAAGACACTTGACATCTCTCAACCAGTAATGGGTTGGCGGGGTGGTGTATAGCTCATTGCAGCTTTTTTTTCAGGATGGGTCAGCTCTTAACCTCGATATCGACTGATGGACTACGGATACGATGTTACGTGCGTACTCAGAAGAAACCTATTCACTCTTGCTTTAAAAGCTACCGGGATATAAGTAAGCGGAAGGTAATACAGACGCTGGCAGAGATTTCCACACTAAGGCAGTGCTTTCTCTCAAAAGACCAAGGTCCCAGCAGTGAGAACTTTTAAGCTGATTAGGCGTATATTACCCTTTCTTCCTAACAACTTCCATCTCTATCAGCCGTACGGCACGGTTGGCGCAGTGGCTGAGCGATTGACTGCTGCGCTGCGTGTCGCGGGTTCGATCCCCGCACGGAACCAATATTTGTATGATCTACAGGTAGTTGTTCCGGTGCTGGCTGTTTGTGTATGTGAGTTTTAAATGTTTGTAAGCGCACCCACGATACAGGAGAAATTCCTAGTGCGGGGCAAAGTTTCTTAAAACTAAGTAACTAAGTAAGTAACCACGTACTAGGACACTAAACCAAATCACATTTTACTCTTCTCAGTCAGAACCATCTTTGACTACAGAAGACACTACATAGAATGACTTGTTCCCGAAAGGAAACCGGCAGGAATCAGCTTCTTAGGTGCCTTCGGGCCTGCCTACACATTCCAGAATTTGTAACGCAATCTGAATGATTTGATCGAGGTGAACGATACCGTTGTCCAGCTATCAACTTACTGGGTGGAAAAAATTAAGCTGTAGTTGTGACAGATTGGCCGAAGAAAATCGCACAAAGAGAAGAGTGGATGGCCATAGTGAAGGCCTTTGCCCAGCAGTGGGACAAAATAAGCTTAGGAAAAAATAAACTCAATCACGAAAAAAAAAATTGGTTGTCTGTAAATCTGGTTTACGGACGATAGTTTAACGTGACAACGTCATAACAAAACATTGAATGCGGCGCAAGCGTACAATGAGCGTAACGGGACAATGAGCGCAACGGGACAATGAGCGTAACGGGACAATGCCAATCCGTTTTCGAGCATGCAGCCGGCATTCATCGATTTATTAGACGATGTCACGTCAAAAAACACGACCCGAAAAAAGTAGAAGAAGACCTCACTCAAGAATCGAACCCGCTCCTAAAGTAACTGTAACAATAACCCAGCATGAATACTTTAAAACTTAATTAACACTTGTAGTCGAGTGGGTCACAAACTGATGCTCCGCTCCCAGCGGCCATGTTGCCTTTTATTACAAGTTTAACTAAACAGAAATAGCTGAACGTTTCGTGGGAGTCGCCTTTATTGTTGCAAACTGAGGAAGTTAAAGTTTTAGGGGTCCCTAGTTGGGAGCTGGGAATCTGTTGAGCGACTTTTTCGATGGGTTAAACAGGTACTTTAAGTCATGAGGAAATTATAAACAAATTTTTATTTAAAATATACGGTTTAAAAATGAACTACAGGTTCACTCATGCTTTTGTGCCTGAACTAGGTAGGAAGGTAGGACCATGCTTGGGAACTTTTTAGTTACAGAGATATTGAAGGTCAAAGTCCCAACTTTCTTACACGATTTTTTCTAAAAACAAGTTTTAAATGTTTTAACTTTACTGTAAATACCTTCATGACTCCTGAACTATTCAATGCATCCACCAGCATAATGTTTTGAGCGCGTAACATTGAGTCCCACCGTAAAACATGTTCATTCACCCCAAAAAAAAAAGGCGTTTCCCAGCAATCATTTTTGCGTAGAGTTTCTTATTTTGATGTTCAGAATGCTTGGTTGACGGCTTCGTGAAGGGTCCATTTACACCTTGTATAATACAACCACATTTTGCTAGTTGTGGTTAAGTCCCATATAATAGGGGGCGAGCTATTGGCAACAACAGACCACAAAAACAATTGATATTCTAGTTTGACTCTCTCTACCATTACACAACCAGATCGTCCAGTTAACGTTAAAGGTTAATTAAAACTACGGTTACGACTATCCCTTACGAGGTGTCCCTCGTTTATTTCAGGATTGTTGAACAAACAGCGCTCTAGGCTAAAGGCTCTTCTAATTATTTTTAGTGGTGATACTGAATGACGTGTTCAACTGTTACGAGAGTAAGTTAAAGTATTGTTAGTCGTGCTATTTATTTATTCGAGCCGGAAACAAATACTGCTGAACCGAATGTGCCAATTCTTGGAGTGTATGGTCTATGTGTAGGAGCATATCTTAGGTGTGAATTACACAGAAACGGCGTAAGGTGAAGGCGCGACGCAAGCAAGATGCCGCTTCAAAACATTTTCATACAAAATGTACGTAGGCGACGTGTCGTAAATAAGCGGCGCGGCGCAGGCGTTCTTTCGTTTCCTTATAAATTCCACGCCTGCGCCGCACCTTACGCCTTATGCCGTTTCTGTGTAATTCGCGCCTTAGACAATCATCATCTAAACTAATATTATAAATGCGAAAGTTTGCAAAAACCCAGACTCCGTGGCTGCTACTGAAGAATTCCTGATGGAAAAACCCAATAACACTTTGCCCGACCCGGGAATCAAACCGAGGACCTCATGGTCAGCAGTAGCGCTTACGATCACTAGACCAACGAGTAACGACTATTCAAAATCAAAATATTTTATTTCACATAGGCCCAGATGGGCACTTATAAAACGTCGACAAAAAGGTGCACGGTTCAGGTTGGTCATTTCCTATGGAGAAGAACCGGCAAGAAACTCCATGGTTACTCTTTTCAAATCATTTAGTATTACAATATAGTCATGGTTACAGCATTTATACTTAAGTATGGGGGAGTCGTTAAAAGAATCTACAATAACCCAATCACAATCTAAATATTGTTACCAAAAGTGTATACAAACTTTGATAGGCGATTAGAATCAAATTCAACAACATTCCCGCCTGTTGGGGACCAACTTGTAAACAATATAAATTGTGTAACTCGCATGTGTTTCAATCGATACTAAAGTTGTCTGTAAGTAATGTACTGCTCCCTCGAGGTGTAAGGAACTTGAGAAGAGAGACATGGGGCAGATAACTTTTTGGAAGAGTATAAAACTGCCATGGGAAATGACCCATCTGTCTTTTTCTTTTATTTGAATCAGTTTTGTGGTCGATTCGATTGACAACACGTAGCCAAATAAACAATGACATACATAACATCGCGAACAAAGGGTTAGGCAGAGGTGTGCCTAAATAGTACACCCACATTTCGCCAATTATGTTAAAGCACCAAGAATGTGGATGGGTTTAAAAGTAGAGGAAGACCAAAGAAACGGTGGATGGACTGTGTAAAGGATGATATGGCTAGAAAAGAAGTGTCTGATGAGATGACGAGTAATAGAGAAGTATGAAAGAAGAAGACATGCTGAGCCGACCACAAATAAATTGGGATAAGGGCAGGAGAATGATGATGTTTAAGTCCCATATAATAGGGGCGAGCTATTGGCAACAATAGTCCACAAACACAATTGATTCTAGTTTGACTCTCCCTACCATTAACAATATAGAACCAGATCGTCCAGGTAATTAAAATCAGTTGTATGTTAGTAATGTACTGCTCCCCCGAGATGTAAGAAACTTGAGAAGAAAGACATGGGGCTGAAAACTTTTTGGAAGAGTATAAAACTGCCATGGGGAATGACCCATCTGTCTTTTTCTTTTATTTGAATCAGTTTTGTGGTCTATTCGATTGACAACACATAGCCAAACAGACGGCACGGTTGGCGCAGTGGCTGAGCGATTGACTGCTGTGTTGCGTGTCGCGGGTTCGATCCCCGCACGGAACAAATATTTGTATGGCCTACAGGTAGTTGTTCCGGGTCTGGCTGTTTGTGTATGTGAGTTTAAATATTTGTAAATAGACCACAAATTCGGTGCAATATCCGTAATATGTGTTGAAATATATATATACCCTCTACTAAACAATTTAATATATAATATAGCCTTGGGCTTCAGTCGCGAGGACTAAATAAAACGAAAAGAGAATCCATTATTCTGAAATTAAGAAAAAAAAAAGGTATGCAAATCGGATGGTTATGAGCGGCCAAACAGACAGACCTAGTTATACGTCTAGCTAAAGTTATTTTCAATCAGCTTTCTCTCTTTTCCAAGAAAATCATAAGTTTTAATAAAATTGCAACGCTTCTCCGGCGAGAGATCTTCGTTCATTACTAAGCACATGCAACACTGTAAAAATAAACTACCCCTTTATTAAAAGTCGGCTAATAAAACAGTGCATTATAGCCATGAATTTATTTATCATGCCCTCCCATCTCGGCACCCTGTCATAAATCATTGTTGTGGTACACATCAACAAATGGAAACACAGTATCAGTATAGTAAGTAAACCACTTGATTATTTATTAAAGGCCCAGTCCAGCAAGATGACAGCCCGTCGAAATATTCAATTTATTCAAATATAAAATATTCAATTTTTTTTTTCAAAATATTCCAGGATACAAAAATGGCAATTATTGCATACATGCATGCATTCATGCAGCTTTTTAAATTTATAGATACATTTTTCACCCTCGCAAAACTCTATATTTCAACTTTCCTAGAAATCGTAAATCGAAATATATCAAAATATTTCTCATTTAATACTAAATTTGTAAGCCGCGTGACGCCGTTCTGTCTCAATACTATCGTACCGTGCAACAGTGGGTGGGCAGAGCACAGTGGGAGACAGAAGAGCGTCACGCGGCTAACAGCTGATAGGTCAAAGGCGCGCGCGAATTTCATTCGGCTCTTGTGTTACGGGGATAAAAGTGAACGAGTAGGTATAAAAAAAAATGTTTCTTTGGGAAAGTTGTTTGTTATCATGAGTATAATCACGTGTTTAAGTATCGGTCACTAATTACCAGTCACCCTGTATGTAGATATATAGGCATATTGAATCCATAACCATTACTTTTAAGGGTTCCGCAACCAGATGACAAATAGTGAAACCTTCAAACTGAAATTAATTATGCTTCTATAAATATTCATCCTGCCTACGGAACCCTACACTGTACGTGCTTCAATACGCACTTGGTCAGAGCCTACCAGTCAGAATTCAGATAAACATCTAGTTTTATAAGCACAAAACCCTCATACCTCACCTTATCTTAGGGAAATCTAGACATCCGAGAGTAAATTACTTTTCAGATTCTAGCCTAAAAAATAACCCTTTTCCTGGAGACGTGGACAGAATGTACGATACCTGAGTCTGGATTTGTGACCAGTTGATGGCAATTGGCTCACCTCACAGATACGCCTAGATAACGCAAGTATCTCGATCCGTATGAAAATTAGGCGTACCGCTTTTTGACTACCTGCTATGACGTCATAAACACTATTTAGTTACCAGTGACCGTCAGTGACCTCTGAGTTTGTTTCGGATGTTTCTTCTCAGAGTAGTCAAGTACGAAACACCGGCCCCTTCTAGTTTTAAAACAACATGATGCCATGTAAAAGTGTTATGTCAAACCAATTTACAGAAATAAATATGATTTATGATTTAGTTATTATACAAACAAGTTACCATACAAAATAGACTTCGTTTTCGTTCTTTAAATGTCTAGAATTAAGTTCTTGAGTTATAAAGTTATTGTTTTAAACAAATTAGCTTGCTGCGACAGTAGCCACGTTAAGCATAAAATGCTTAAGCCGGACACGCGAAGTGGTGCTCTTGCGTTATCTAGGTATATCTACAACGTGTAAAGTAACGAACCCTTCACGAAGCCGTCAACCAAGCATTACGTACATCAAACTAAGTAACTTTTTTTTTTTTTTTACGGATTGGAAATCATCAAATGACTTCTCCCGCTCTGGGTGGAGTGGGAGGGAGTGTCAGACTCTTACTGACTAAAACCCATCCATGTTCCTTCATTGCCCTTTGTGTTCCAGGGCCACGGTATCTCTTTCGAACAGTCCCGCAGCCCCGGCAGGCATCGGCCCTTGCGGGCCCCTTCCTGGTTGCTGACATCTCTTTGAGGCGCGCGTGGAACACGAACGCGCCGTCGACACGGCCTGTCGTCATAAGACGGACGGACGGTGAGCTAACCCATTACTCACCGTCCACAGGCCCGCGCCTACGGTGGCCGGGAGCCACCACGTGGCCCCCGACGCCCGATGCGTCGCCCGCGGCGGCTGGGACTTGAGAATCTCCCTCTCACGTCCCGAAACTAAGTAACTTTACGCAAAAATTATTGCTGGGAAACGACTTTTTTTTTGGGGTGAAAAATCCCGTTTTGCGGTAGGACGCAATGTAACGCACTAAAAACATTGTGCTGATAGACTGATTGAATAGTACAGGGGTCGTGGAGATGTCCAAAGTAAAAATCTTACACTAAAAACATGTACTTCAAAAAATACTTGTGAAAAAGTTGGAACTTTGACCCGGGTATGGTCTAGGTATGGTCTAGAACAAAAAAAATATTGCAATAACGGGGAGAACAAGTACCTTTCGGCTTCGTTAAGGGTCTTTTGGCACCCTTTATATCTGAGGCTCACCTGTTTAACCCTTTAGGGAATACATAGACATTTATTTAAATATCGCTTAACATATCAGCCTATAATGTTCCCACTCCTGGGATACAGGGTTCCTCTCTATGAGAGGCAGTGGGCTGTAATCCACCACGCGGGCCCAGTGCGGGTTGGTAGGTGGATGTTGGCGGGTCTTCAATTTTTTTGGTTCTAGGACATGCCGGATTCCACACGATGTTTTCCTTCACCGTTTTGAGAGCAGTGGTGATAAAATAAATTACACAAAGTAATGCGCCTGCTTGGGTTTACTGTTTGTAAGTCGGGGCCGCCACCACTGGTCCCTCCTAAGCTCTACTAAGTATTGCTTATTTTTTGTGAAAACCGGCGTTATTTACGGAACCCCCTTACCTCAGTTTACATTAAAGAAATCTTAACCAATTCCGATAGAAAAATACATTTCATTAGCTAGCCTAAAAAATCCTTTCCATAGAGACCTAGGCATAGTTTACGATACCCACAAGAATGGATTGGATCTTAATTTTTTACCAAAAATATATATTAGGTGAGTACCTATTGGGAACATTTCACCCGGTGAAGTTAAATTGGCAAAGTTTTTGTATTCGACTGAAAATGGCTATATTCGCGCTGAAAATTGGTTGCGGCTGTATCAGAATTCAGAAGTTGATTTTTTATATATGTATGTGTTTATGTGTGTGTCTTTATGTAGCGTAATTATGAAGCTTGTGGCCCTTTTAAGGTAGGTTTTATGGAGACCGGTGTATATGCGAAAATCGTCGAAATATGCATCATAAATGATCGAAATATACCACAAAAGTGTCAAAATATGCATCATAAATGTTCGAAATATGCCACAAAAGTGTCAAAATATGCATCATAAATGTTCGAAATCTGCAACAAAAGTGTCAAAATATGCAAAATAACATTGACATAAGTACTACAAAATGCATTTTTTTTATTTTTTTATTTCCAGTTAATATTAAAGGAAACATGCCCAAAAAACGCATCGTGCGGTTTTTGGGATGCTGATTCTAGCTAAAATACGCATTATCTCTCCTTAAAATACTATAAAAAAAATAGTTTTGCTATTGAGGTCAAATTGACATAATATTATGAATGAGCGTTAAAATATTGTTATTATGTTGTCTGGTGCTACAGGCGGTGTCTACTACCCTTTGTGTGCGAACTGACTCGCGCATGGCCATTTTTTCAAGATGTAAATGTCACGTGTCACTATATTATTTCAAAATGAATGTGTATGGTTGATTCCAGCTTAAAAGATGTGACAGTTTTCGACCCGATAGGTGGCGCTGAGCGAAGCACGGGCGGGTTCATCATCTGCCTAGCCTTTTCCCAACTAGATTGGGGTCGGTTTCCAGTCTTAACCGGATGTAGCTGAATACCTGTATTTTAGATGGAGCGACCGCCTATCTGACCTCCACAACCCAGTTAGTACTGGGTCATACGATATCCCTTGGTAAGACTGGTTGTCAGACTATTTGTGCCACTGACTACCTAACGACTGTCTAAGATCTACAAATGACAGCCGGGACCAACGGCTTAACGTGCTTTCCGAGGCACGGAGGAAACTCGGTATGTAATGGGTGGTCACCCATCCATACCTAACCTAAAGAGCGACCCGAGCGGCTGTTATTATTTAGCCACGAGCTCCTCGGGCGAGTCACTACTACCATAAAACTGCCAACAAAAATGTACAAAGATCCACCATAAATAAAACAAGAGAAACTCCCCTAAATACGTTAGTGCGGGGCAAAAATGACCCTGCTTTGGGTCCAGTGGTTAATTATGACCGCTCAGTGGTCCTTATTCTGGGAAAACAATGGGGCTTTGACCCAAAATAAATGCCCACTCAGAGCTACCTTTGAGGTAACGCGACTGTGATGTATTTTGTTTGGGGCGCTTCTTTTGTTTTTGGGAGTAAACAGAGAGAATGAACGCGTGACGTAATTTCGAAGGATTTTTTAATTGAAAAACAACTATTATACAGGGTGGGTAAAAAATCGTGGATCAAACGAAACAGAGCGATACTTGGGGTCGGAATTAGGAATTTATATTTAATCTGAAATTAATTTTATATCGAATTGTTTGAATTGTAGACTCATAGTTTCATTATATTATTTAATTATTTGTATGCCCAAGTGGCTGATCATGGAATGAACATTTTTAGCATATAATTATGTAATGAACACCTGCATGTAACCCATGTATCACAAATAAACAATTTGTTTTGATTTGAACGTTTCGTTTTGTCCAAGGAAAAAATCAGCCAAGTGCGAGTCGTACTCACGCACACAGGGTGCCGTAGCACCAACCAATATAATAACAATATTTTTAACGATCATTCTTATGTCTATTTATACTTACTAAAGCTTTTCATAGTATGCTAATGAAGTTACTGTTCACTGAAAATTTCCATGAAACATGAAATCTTATTCAAACCAATTTTCTTTCATAGTTCTTTTTACGTTCTACAAACCCACATTAGTTAACCCTTCAAAAGATGTCGTCGACTTACGAACACGAACACAAAAGCTAATACTAACCTAATATATTGTGTGCATATGTTTAGTTTAGAAACGCGAATAGTAATATCCGCCGCAGCTGTGCGGGTCGATAAATATACGCTTTACACAAAGCACCGCGCATTATGTGCGGTATTCAGCCGCACGTGGTAGACTGGGAGTTCACACCCGACGCGACGTTTTAGAAAAAGGAGGGATAATACTTACTTTATTAGTTTACTTAGTGCAGCGGAACCTAACCTAACCTTACGACTGTCAATGATCTACAAATGGCAACCGGGACCAACGGCTTAACGTGCTTCTCGAGGCACGGAAGAAACTCGGTATGTAATGGGTGATCACTTATCCACGAACTAACCTAGGCAAGCACGTCTTAACCTAAAGATCGACCCGAGCGGCTGATATTATTTAGCCACGAGCTCCTCTCCTCCTTTTATAGGCTACCAGTAACATTAATTTAATTTATGGAAAAATACCTTTCAAAGTTTCGCCCCAATTCGCCCCCGCGTCCCTTTTAACCCTGTTTGACGATACGTACAACACACATATATGGAAAATAACGTTGACATTTATTTGTTTGTGAGAAAGTTGAAATTGCGACGTGTTTTCAGGATCAAATGACTTCTGTCAATCGTTTTTGTCGTGTACATCCCGATTGTTTTCAATGTTTGCCGATGAAAAATGTTTATTCTACATCGCTGTAAGTTCAGTAACACCACACGACACCTACATACTGGGTGTAAACGGACCCTTCACGAAACCGTCAACCAAGCATTCTGTACATCAAACTAAGTAACTTTACGCAAAAAAATTTGCTGGGTAACGACTTTTTTTTGGGCTGAAAAATTACTTTTTACGGTAGGACTCAATGTAACGCACTCAGAACATTGTGCTGATGGATGGATTGAATAGTACGGGGGTCGTGGAGGTATTTAAAGTAAAAATCTTACCTTAAAAACATGTATTTAAAAAAAACTTATGAAAAAGTTGGAACTTTTACCCCCAATATCCCCGTAACTAAAAGGTTCCCAGTTATAGTCTACAAAAAAAAATGATCGCGTTGACGGGGCCTTTTGGCTTCATTAAGGAACTTTTTACACCCTTTATATGTAACGCGTACCTAAACTTTATTTTATTAAAAGTTGCCCAATACCAGGAATTTCTCCTTTATCCTGGGTGCATGTACAAACATTTAAACCCACATACATAAACAGCCAGACCCGGAACAATTACCTGCAGGTCATACAAATATTTGTTCCGTGCGGGGATCAAACCCACATCACGCAGAGCAGCAGACAATCACTCAGCCGTTACACCAACCGTCATTTGAACAAAACTGTTAATAATTATTAGAAAATTAATTGATTATGGTAGTCCTTCAGGTAAAATACGAGGCATGTTATATAAAAAAAACAACTTTACCCCAGCCTTAGGTTTCTACCTACTGAACTTAAAGATGACACTAACGCCCTAAAGCCTGCCGTCCACTGCTACAAAAGGTTATGCGGCAGTTTACCCCATTTACCGGGGTATTCCTCAAAGCGCAACTATTTTTAAGCGCAACCAACTAAGCGCAACTAAATTATTCCTCGAAGCGCAACCATTAGTTGTGCTCCGAAAAATATCGTTAATGAATCAATCATGCCCATCTCTATTTTTCATCACGGTTGCGCTTTTAGGAATAAACATATAACATTTTTAATTTGTGAGTGCAAGTAATGGTTGCGCTTCGAGGAATAATTTAGTTGTAGATACTGGTATTCAGCTGCATCCGGTTAGACTGGAAGCCGACCCCAATATAGTTGGGAAAAGGCTAGGCAGATGATGATAATGAATAACTTGTGAAAATACTGTAGATTGCCCATTCCAAAGCTCTATGTTATGTTGTATGTTTAACACAATACAGAGAAGTTATTAAATAAAACACTACTGTTGCAGTGAACGGTTCCGCCTACATGGTTATACAAAAGAAGCTAAGTACCTACATGTGCGTAGCTTAGCCTTAGACTGTTGTGGAACAGCGACTTTACAGCAACGACAGCTGTTACGGGCAGTAAGTGCTTTCCATTTTATAATAACTGGATAAAATTGAGTTACTGCTATAACATTAGTCCATTTCGGAGTAAAGAGGAAAGATAATTCATTGGAGTGAGTTAGTGAGCGAAGTAAGTTAATACTAATGATTTTCAGCATCGCTTTCTACAGTAGCTAATTAGAAACAAAAATCTGTTATTTTTAACTAAGACCCTGTTGAACTAAAAACGTTGATACCAAAGACCTTTTTATTTTAATTAAATACCTATGTTCCCAGCTGAATTCTTTCGCAATCATTCGTTAAAGTGAATTAGGAACACATCATCTGCCTAGCCTTTTCCCAACTATATTGGGGTCGGCTTCCAGCCTAACCGGATGCAGCTGAATACCAGTATTTTACATGGAGCGACTGCCTGTCGGACCTCCACAACCCAGTTATTACTGGGTATTACGATACCCCTTGGTAAGACTGGTTGTCAGACTTTTTGGGCTACTGACTACCTAACGACTGTCAAAGATCTACAAACGACAACCGGGACCAACAGCTTAACGTGCTTTCCGAGGCACGGAGGAAACCCGGTATGTAATGGGTGGTCACCCATTCACAGACCAACCTAGGCAAGCACGGCTTAACCTAAAGATCGACCCGAGTGGCTGTTATTGTTTAGCCACGAGCTCCGAGAGAAAGTGAATTAGGAACACATTCATCTCTATTTAGAAGGTTTAAACGTTGTTTCTTACAGCAGTGATAGCCTAGTGGTGTGACCGTCGGACTGCCAAGTCATAGGTCTCGAGTTCGAACCCAAGGCACCTCTGATTTTCGGATTCTTGTGCGTATTGTATAATTATCACTTGCTTCGGTGAAGGAAAATATCGTGAGGAAACCAGCATGCCTGAGAGATATTTCTTGACGGCATTTAAAGCCAAGCCAGAGTCATAAGTCATTTGTTTCGGAACAATATACAATTCATAGAAATTTTGTACACTAAAATCCTTACTAATATTATAAATGCGAAAGTGTTCGTTTGTTTGTTACGTTTTCACGCCTAAACCACTGAACCGATCATCCTGACATTTTGCTTAAACGTTTTCAGGAGTACAGAAACGGACATACGGTACCTTTAATTCCGAAAAAAAGTACTGTTACCGAGGAAAACAACAATAACGTTCTTATGATAATAGATGGCGCCACGTGCCTTTTCAAGCAGGGCCAATAGTAATTCGGGTGAATTGATTGTCAAATTCTAAATTAACACGAGCGAAGCCGCGGGCAAAAGCTAGTGTAAAATAAAACAGCACCATTTAAACATTACAATCGAAAAACAAGTCAAATATAATACATAATAATAGAATAAAACATTCAAAACGATAATAATCCACATTCAAAAGATAGAAAGAGTGGCTCATGGGCGGCATAAAAACTCTGACACCAGGTTATTTACTAACCATACGATAAAGAAGGGCTTTGTATCTCACCAAATTTTCCAACAATTATTGCTTGAGTAATATTTTTATATTGTAAAGGTTAATTAACATCAATTCTCAAATGAAAACATCTTTGAGATGATTTCAAATTAAGATTTTGTGTTTAGGTATTCAAATAATTATAATCAAATCAAAGAAGTCAAATTAGTATCCTAAGTAAGTACCACCGTTTTCTGATCTATTTGTTTACATAATTATTCATCAAATACTTTTAGAACAATTTCATCAAATACGTATTTTATGTACTCGTAACATAAAATACGTACATGCCTGTATACCGCCTGATTTTCATCATCACCTGCCTAGCTTTTTCCCAACTATGTTGGGGTCGGATTCTAGTCTAACCAATTGCAGCTGAATACCAGTATTTTACATGGAGCGACTGCCTATCTAAACCTCCACAACCCAATTATTACTTGGTAATTGGATACCGGGACTACCTGTAACAACTGTCAAATATCTACAATTGATAGCCGGGACCAACGGCTTAGCATGCTTTCCGAGGCACGGAGGAAACTCGGTAAGTAATGGGTGGTTGCCCATCCACAGACCATCCTAGACAAGCGCGGCTTAACCTGAATATCGACCCTAGCGGCTGTTATTATTTATCCACGAGCTCTATCTATTTGTTAACATTTTCATCAAAGAATTTTGGAACATTCTCATCAAATAGAGTAGTTACGAGTATAAAATTCCTGTATATTGCCTGAATTTATACAACTTCTTGTATAAAGAAAATAACTAGATATTTTCCTATAACTATATTAAACAGCTAAACCTTAACACTATTTCAACGTTCTAGCGCTTTTTAAATTACCAGCTCCAACCCGCAACTGCGCCCACGTGTAAAAAAACACATTTTATAGCACTCGGCAATAGAGTATGTTTGCATCAGTATTTTTTTTTTTAATCGGGTGATTAGTTTCAGTGATTACCTCCTACATCCAAACTTTACCTATTTTTAGTAAAGACTAGCTGTTGCCCGCGACTTTCCTCCGCGTGAAATTATTATAAAAATATTACTTCCCTATTTGAATCGGATTTTGTAAATAATTTCATGGTTTTTAATTTTTTCTGAACGGAACCCTAATCCATTTTCTAAAATAAAAGTAGCCTTAGTTACTCCATATAATATCAACTATCTGTCAGTGAAAGTCCCGACAAAATCGGTCCAGCCGTTTCGGAGATAAGCCGGAACAAATAGACAGACATGACACAACATTTTTTTTTTGTATATGTATCGTGTATATGCAGTTTCATAATATGCATTCAGTAAAAAGCTGTTATTTTGAAATTACAAACAGTTTAACACTTTTTATTTATTTGTAAAGATTAGTACCTATAGCTTTTTCGCCCAATTTTCTCATACTTTATTAGATATCTCATTAAAAATCCATCCGTCATTAAAGATCCGTAAATATTATGTTCTTAGAGTTCAAGGCCTATATCAACGTTTTATACTAAACTAATAACTAGCTCTACATAGAGTCATTATGTAAAGTGTCGCTATGTAGATGTAGAGCACTTAAATTGAACGCAACAGCTGACGCCTAGTCTCTTACGCTTGCGTATTATCACGCTAGTTTATTCTAATGGGTGGGCACAGTTGCTATTATTGTATAGTCTAATGTAAAATGAAGTAATATATACATTTTGAAATACAAAAGTCATTTTCTTAAAAGAATATTGGTACTTAGCACTAATATGGAAGGGAGCCATCTGTCTTGGTATGGATATGTGGTGAAGAGGGATGGAACACATGTAACTAAAAGAGTGATGAATGTAAATATTGATGGATGGAGAGGGAGAAGAAGACCAAAGAAAATATAGATGGATTGTGTGAGGAATCATGATGAATGCAAGACGTCCACAGCTGGACATAGGCCTCCCCCAAGTGTCGCCACATTTACTGGTCCCGTGCGTTTCGCATCCAGCGGATCCCCGCAACCCTCACCAGTTCATCGGTCCACCTCGTGGGAGGCCTTCCAACGCAACGTCTTCCGGTTCGCGGTCGCCACTCCAGAACTTTTTGGCCCCATCGGCTATCCGTTCTGCGAGCAATGTGCCCTACCCACTGCCACTTAAATTTGGTAATTTTTTGGCTATGTCGGTACCTTGGTTCCCACAAAATAAGTAACTAGCAAATTCGACAAAAAACACTCAATTAAAAGATTAATGATTTTATTTTTCACTTTTATACATATTAATACCAAATGTTAGATAGGACAATAAAAAAAAAAACTAAACTAATCCAATTCAGTAAAAGTTCCGATATAAGGCACTACCTCAATCACGATATTATGGGTCAACGGATATGGACGGAATTTGGTACAAGCTAGAAAGTATCCCGGATTAGCATATAAGAGAGATGTTTTCATCCCAGAAAATCACTATCTTCACGCGGGTAGAGGGTACGAGGAAAAATTGGAAAATACTTTCTTAATTTCAGGTACGTTTAACTTGTTGCTTTTTATGTCCATCTTCTAAAATCATTATCTATACAAATAAATAAAATTGAAGTGTCTGTTTGTAATTACAAAATAACAGCTTTTTACAAAAAAAACTGTTTTTTTTTGTCTGTCTGTCTCCGAAACGGCTGTACCGATTTTGATAGGACTTTCACGGGCAAATAGCTGATGTTATAAGAAACAACTCAGATTTTTATTTTTGAAAAAGGATTAGGGTTCCGTGCAAAAAAAAACCCATGAAATTTATAATAAACCCCGATTCAAATAGGGAAGTAAATTTTTTATGATAATTGGAGGAGGACGAAGGTCGCAGACCACAGCTAGTTGTTCATAAGATACTTCTTCTGACACAAGAAAAAAAGTATAGATAACAAGGATGGATTGTGATATGAAAGAAAAAGGAGTAAATGGTAGTGTGATGACTGACAGGTGAAATTAGAAACAAAGCGCCGATCCAAAGTCATAATCACCATTTGAGAGACGGATTGATGATCATATTGAAGAAGTACGAATAAGCAAGAGACACCTACAAGGTGTATACGGACCATTCACGAAGCTGTCAACCAAGCATTCTGTACATCAAACTAAGTAACTCTACGCAAAAATTATTTCTGGGAAACGATAAACGAAAAATCACTTTTTACGGTAGGACTCAATGTAACGCACTCAAAACATTGTGCTGATGGATGCATTCAATATTCGGAGGTCGTGAAGGTATTTGAGTTGTCACATTAGAAACTTGTATTTCTAAAACATAGTTGGAACTTTGACCCCCAATATCTCCGTAACTAAAAGGTTCCCAGGTATGGTCTAGAACAAAAAAATGTTTGCAATGACGGGGAGAAAAAGTGCCTTTCGGCTTCGTTAAGGGTACTTTTACACTCATTGTACGAAAATCATACATACTCTGTTGACTAAAGCAGTTATGATAATCATAATTATTCAATGATAGTTTAATTATACTGCGATAAAATCTAAAGTCTCTCTGCCAAAACGCAAGTAAACAAAGGCTAGTAATCATTTCAAGGCAAATAATAATAAATTACCAACGTCTACGATCCACAATCTGTTAATGAAAAGATGTTATAATCTTGTTGGACCATCTCTAACAAAGGGCTGAGTTTACCAACTATTGTCAGTCCTTTATTGAAGTTTTTAAAGAGATATTATATACTAAGATTAAGTCTTTAAAGAGAGATAAAAAAATAATTCATTATAACACTCTACTCTTTTTATTCATCACTTGCTTAGCCCTTTTCCCAACTTTGTTGGGGTTGGTTTCCAGTCTAAACGGATGCAACTGAAAACCAGTACATGGAGCGACTGTCTTTCTGATAATACGATACTTCTTGGTAAGACTGGTAGTCAGATTTTTGATTCATTAAAAGAATAAATGAATGAAAACGATCTTTCAGTTTATACGGGGTGTAAACAGACCCTTCACGAAGCCGTCAACCAAGCATTCTGTACATCAAACTAAGTAACTTTACGCAAAAATTATTGCTGGGAAACGACTTTTTTTTTTAGGGTGAAAAATCACGTATTCCGGTAAAACTCAATGTAACGCACTCAAAACATTGTGCTGATAGGTGGATTGAATACTACGGGGTCGTGAAGGTGTTTAAAGTAAAAATTTTACATTAGAAACATGTATTTAAAAAAAAACTTGTGAAAAAGTTGGAACTTTGACCCCCAATATCTCCAAAACTAGAAGGTTCCCAGGTATGGTCTAGAACAAAAAAATGATCGCGATGACGGAAGAAGTACCTTTCGGCTTCGTTAAGGGTCTTTTTACACCCTTTATAAATGTTAAAACACTAATAACTTATAACTCCTCTTTTTCGTCGGGGATTATACATAAGATTTTACAAAGCATGGATCATATTCGACAAATGTGACCCCAACTGGGTCCGCGGGGTGGGTAACGGCCCAGTCCATCTTACAGAGAGTAGGCCTGAATCCCAGCTGTGGGAAACCAAGAATGTTATACACCGAATTAGCTTATTTGTATTAGTATCACATAAAGACTGCCTCGTTGGTCTAGTGGTCTCAAGCACGACTGATGAGCATGAGGTCCTGGGTTCGATTCCCGGGTAGGACAAAGTGTTATTGGGTTTTTCATCAGGAATTTCTCAGTAGCAGCTACAGAGCCTGGATTTGCGCCGGGTTGGTGGCAATAGGCTCGCCCCTATAACATGGGACTTAAACATAACTGGCGAAATGTTGGTGTACTATTAGGTACACCTCTACCTAACCTTTCGGGGATTATGGGCGAGATGTTACGTTACCACATAAATAATCACAAAACGACATGAGTCAAACTTTGCAACAGCATTAAACATCAGCTCAAACTGTTAATCAATTTCAACCAACTGTAGTAATTACTGTTGCCATACTAATTCCAACTTTGATTAAATGCAATCATAAATAAATAACATCACGCCTGTAATCCCCAAAGGGTTAAGCAGAGGGTACCTAATAATACACCCACATTTAGCCAGCTATGTTGTAGTGCCATTAGGGGCGAGCCTAAATGCAATTAAATGCTAAACTAGTATTATACAAATATTATAAAGAGGTAAAATTTGTTGTAAGTTTATATGTAGGGGGTAATCTCCGGAACTAATGATCCAATTCTAAAAATTCTTTCACTGGCAGAAAGCTACATTATTGGTGGGTGTTACTGGCTATAAATTATATTTTTATCATGCATATTAGCTGAGCTATCACAATTTTTATGGACGAAGTGCGAAGTGCTAGTCTGATTTAAAAACAGTAGAACAGTCCTATTTCGTATAATTAAGCAAAAAGACGAATTTATGCAAAACATAGTTCTGGTGAAAGAATATAGGAAGGATTTAGATGCTATGTGAATGATGTATAGTATAAACGAATATTTCGACGTACATATATTTGTTAAATAATGTACCTGTACCTGTATTCTGCCGCGCTAGCGAAAACAGCAGTAAGTGCAATTTTTGACAAGATAAGTTAAATATTGATCCTGAATCAGCGCAACGAGCTCTACCAGATGTGCTGACAGCTGTTATAATAGCTTATCGAGAACTGTTAATTTCGTAAGGATCAGTTTCAGTTGCTTCAAGTAATACTAGATATAAAAAGATTTTCATCATTTAAAACTATTTTAATATTGAGTGAAGAATATAAAAGCGCTTTATTTGGGCTACACGTTTCAATCATCATAATTAATTGAAAAACAGATTGTAACAAAAACTTTGCACGCCAATTACTCAAAACTATGCAAAACATACTTACTGCTCTTATGCTTAGCGCGGCAGTATTATTATCATATTTAATTGCGTAAGATATGATATTTAGCGACAGTTAGTACGGGTAGCGATAACTATCGTTTACAATTTCCAGTGAAAAAGCGATTTAACTGCTGGCAGTCAATCCTGCGATACCATCTTGCTGATTGGCTAATGTTTTTACAAAGGGGGCCAAAAACGGCCGCCATATGAATCGCGTTAAAATTCTTAAAATGGTCACAGACTAAGTTCATATTATGAATTGTCATTTTGTGACCATTTTACGAATTGTAACGTAAGTCATATTATGATCATATTTTGATTCTACTAATATGGCCATTTTAGGCCCCCAGAACGATTTATTCTTATAAAGATCGATTGATATAACAAAACAAAACTTAGCTTGACTGACCAACTAATGATTTAACTTTTCAGTATGAAATAATGTTTTACCATTCAATATCGGTATTTATTTAAAATTTGAATTTGGATTATAACAAAACATTTACACAATTAAATAATTTTAATTTTCACTATTACATTTATAAGAAAAATAAGTAAGATCGTTATTCCTGTATTTTTATGACGCCACGACTACAACGGGAAGTCCGAAAAAACTGATCACTTTCAGTTTCAAAAATGTTGGTAATCATTTATATTTGGTTGCCGCTAAGCGATTACAAACTTCCAAGGTATTTAATTTACCACCTAACTAGCTAAAGCTTATAAAGCTATCTATAGCTAGAGTAGACGAACTTTTCCAAGAAAACCCCGATTCTTAAAAATATGCTCTATTTGTCGTTGTCACTAAGGTATTACCAACACACAGAAAAAAAAAAAAACAAAATTTTCCACTGATATTTAAAAAAGTTTCTAAAAAAAATAAACTAGACTTATAATAATCTACTCACACAATAACCAAGAGCCATATATCACGAACAGTTGAACTGTCTCCGAGCAAACGGCGTCCTCGACCAAAATATTCCCAGGTTATTTTGATCTTAATAATCTGGCATCAACGACAAAGTCACCACATTATTTTTTTTATCAACCAAACTTTTTACAAACTTCTCAGACCGTATACTTTAACACCTTTGCACGATACTTAAATCTTTAAAAAGTTGAAACGTCACTTTTGAATTTGGAATTCGATGCACGTGTTTTATTATGATTATTTTAAAATTTTCGGGCGGGAGCGCTTTCGGTCCGCTCTTGAGTGAGTTCGCGACGCGACTGAAGTCATAATGAAAAGGTATACGTTTCAGGGGGAGAAAGGGATAGATTATGTGGTTCTGTCTCGCTCTGTCGTCTTCGGGATATTAGTGAATGCAGTCTGTAGTTTGGTGAATTAAGATTATATGAATACGTCATGTTTTTAAGCGGGGAAAGCGTTTTGTAATAAATAACGTCATCAGCACCTATCGATCTAATACCAACATTCCCTTCTACATATTATAGGTTTATATGTATACTGTAATCATAGCTTATTATGAATGAGAAGGAGCTCGTGGCTAAATAATAACAGCCGCTCGAGTCGATCTACAGGTTAGGCGGCGCTTGCCTAGTTTGGTCCGTGGATGAAACTCTACTTACATACCGTGTTTAACGGGTGGTCACCACCACCCGACCGGATTATATGTAGATGGGTGGCCACCCATTACATACCGAGTTTCCTCCGTGCCTCGGAAAGCACGTTAAGCCGTTGGTCCCGGGTGTCATTTGTAGATCTTTTACACCAGTAACGAGTGTCACAGTGCCAGTCGTCACAGGTGTAAAGACTGTCCCTGTGACTGTACTGAATGGTTGTCAGACTTTCGGGTCATTGACTAGGTAATCAGTGGCCCGAAGGTTGCCAACGGGTATCGTATTACCCAGTACTAACTGGGTTATGTAGGCCACATAGGAAGACACTCCATGTAAAACACAAATGTTTAGCTGCATCCGAAAATACTGGATGCCGACCCCAACATATTTGGAAAATGCAGAAAATGAGCTTATTCTGAAAAAAAGCTTTATTGGCAGTTCCTACTTCAAGTCATGATTACTAATCATTAAGATTAGATATCATCGTAATGAAAATTCAAAATATCTCGATTCACTCTTAATATTTATATGGTTATAAAACTTAATTTATATCTATGGGTGATATTTATAAATTGTAGTTGCTGAATAAAATACCCAAATGCTATAACATAGTTGTAATTTCAATTAAAAAATCATCCGAATTCGTAACGTTTTCTTATTGCGCGCGTTCGTACTAGGGGCAGGCACTTCGTTTCAATTTCAAAATATTTCCTGAAAATCGTCTCATAATAAGAAAAAGCATTTCTCGACATATTATCTAACTTAAATTTTATAATAAATC
Source organism: Noctua pronuba (assembly GCA_905220335.1). Classification (NCBI taxonomy): domain Eukaryota; kingdom Metazoa; phylum Arthropoda; class Insecta; order Lepidoptera; family Noctuidae; genus Noctua; species Noctua pronuba. The sequence continues at coordinate 2,333,263 of LR999913.1, forward strand.
TACTTCTTCCAAATTCTAAACATAAAATAAGCCTTAAAGTAGTATTTTCAGGATAATTTAACCCAATTCAGTAATAAAAACGATAAACATAAAAAATTAGGGGCAGCAGTCTTCTGCAATTCGGGCCATTTGCAATCATTACCAATTTGTTTTTATAGGCTACATAATTATCTCCTAATGATATCTTATTTTCTTTTATCTTTTCATCCAAAAACGTAGGCAAAGGAAAAAAATCGTTATGTTAAACGGAGGGCATAGACAAGCACCAATCGCTTTCAATGAGTTTATTTTCTCTACGACAACACCCAACAGATTCTTTTTTTCTATTTTTACGGTGACCCACACTAGGAATGTCTCCTGTATCGTGGATCATCTGCCTAGCCTTTTCCCAACTATATTGGGGTCGGCTTCCAGTCTAACCAGATGCAGCTGAGTACCAGTATTTTACATGGACCGACTGCCTATCTGACCTCCACAACCCATTATTGGGTTATACGATACCCCTTGGTAAGACTGGTTGTCAGACTTTTTGGGCTACTGACTACCTAACGACTGTCAAAGACCTACAAATGACACCCGGGACCAACGGCTTAACGTGATTTCCGAGGCACGGAGGAAACTCGGTATGTAATGGGCGGTCACCCATCCACGGAGCGGCTGTTATTATTTCGCCACGACCTCCTCCTCGTAGTTGTACTACGCTACTAAACTTTTTTACCATTATTAACAAAAGAGCACTCCGATATAATACGAATAAGGCCTCCAGACATTTTTTTTGACCTGCGCACACAGGTCAAAAACACACAGGTCTATTAAATACTTTTTCATTCTTTCAACCGGGCACAAATTCAGACTCCGGGGCTGCTACTGAGAATTTCCTAATAGAAAAATCCAATAAAACATTACCCTACCTGGGAATCGAACGCAGAACCCTAAACTCAGCAGTCGCGCTAACAAACACGAGACAAACGATACATAAGTCACGAGAATTTGAAACTGTACGAAACAAACCGAGAGCACATAACAAGAGGATCCTATGTCAAACGTGTTAAGTTACAAGTTCAGTAAAGTTTGTCAATTTTAACTGAAGCTGCGATACAATCCGGTTTGGCGTCACGTTTTAATTGTTCTGTAATGTACTTACTTTAATATTGTTAATGAGTTTCGTCAAGTATCTGCTTTTGGAGTTAAATGTTCGACAGGGGCATGTGGAAAACTTTTCTCTTTGGGTAACATAACATCACGCCTGTAATCCCCGAAGGGTTAGGTAGTGGTGTACCTAATCGTATAGTCACATTTCGTCAGCTGTGTTAAAGTCTCATGTAATAGAGCGAGCCTATTGCCATTAACCGGGCACAGATCCAGATTCCGTGGCTGCTACCGAGAAATGCCTCAGGGAAAACCCAATAACACTTTGCCCGACACTGGAATTGCACCTAGGATCTCTTGCTCAGCAGTTGCGCTTGCGACCACTAGACCAATGAGGCCATCAGTTATGGCAGCCGATGTTGGGTATAATGTTCCCACTGCTGGGACACACAGCCTCCTCTCTATGAGAGGGAATGGGCTGTAATCTACCACGCGGGCCCAGTGCGGGTTGGTAGATGTCACATGTCTTCGATTTTTTGGTTCTAGGACATGCCGGTTTCCTTCCGATGTTTTCTTTCACCGTTTTGAGAGCAGTGGTGATGAAATAAATTCCCTAGCTCCCTGGCTGGAGGCCTTACACTCAAGGCACCCACAGGGTAGTCCGGCTAAGCAGAAGCCAGCCTCACAGGTTGGTCTACGAGATGCCATTAACAAATAAAAAATACGTCTGGATTCAACAACGACCTACCAATCGTAAGTTGGGGCTATTACACCACTAAAACACATATGAATATTTGTTTATAATATTTTGACAACATCTATTCAAAAAGAGAAAAGTTACATTGTATACTACCACAAACTATAATACTAACTATAACTCTATAATAGCAAAAAAAATGTACAAGTATTAAAACGGTTACAGGGCGTCAAAAAATTCGTCCACATCGCTGTCAACAGGAAAAGTGCCCAGAAGGCTGGCAGCATTGTCACTTTGGATGGCAATGCTGATTCTTTGGCCAAAAAATAGGCTCGCCCTCTGGTCACGTGAAGAGTCGATCAACCGCTTGGCGATTTCCCGAAATACTAGGTGGGCACTCGGACCTGTTTTTCAACCCCAAACGGCTCAAACACATAACTACCAATTAAATTATTGTATTTTCGCCATTTGAGGTTTTCAGCACCTGCAGCAGTCGCCCCAGCGCAGCTCACTAAGCAAGAAAGATGGGATGGTGCAAGGGAAAATGATTTAATCATAATTTTCACAAAAAAATCCGCAACACAATTTTTAAAACACTCTGTACCAGAAAGTATGTTAAAAGACCGAAAATACTTGTTCAACCTTATCAGTATGTCTGTCACGTCCTGTTCCCGTATTAACATAAAGTAACGTTTTGAGGGACAGTCCTGGGGTCATTTTATGTCAAAACTGGGGGACGTAAGAATTAAAGTTCTTGTTAATGTTATGAGGGGCGACAGGAAGCTGGGTTAAATTGTAACCGCGTAGTTTGGTCGAACTAGTGTAGGGTTTTTATTTTTAAAGTAAGTGTATATTCAAAAAAATAAAGAAAGAAAAAATATTTATATGTCGCATGGACATGACGTGCGTTATACAAAATGACAAAAAAATACAATAAACATACCACGCATAACAAATATTTATAAATTCAACAGGACGGGTCAAAAAAAGAAAAAATACGCTAACATCTTGCACAAATGCTACTTTATTGAAAAGTTTATTTCTAATGACTCTTAACACGTCAATTTTATCTGCAGTGAAATACAGATATCTTTTTCATCACTCCGATATTTATATCATCATCTGCCTCGCCTCGCATCGACTGCCTATCTGACCTCCGCAACCCAGTTAGTACTGGGTATACGATACCCTTTGGTATAACTGGTTGTCAGGCTTGCCACTGACTACTTGTAGTGTCAAAGATCTATAAATGACAGCCGGGACCAACGGCTTAAGTGCTTTTTGAAGCATGGAGGAAACTCTGTATGTAAAGGGTGGTCACACATCCACGGACCAACCTAAGCAAGCACGGCTTAACCTGAAGATCGACACGAGCGGCTGTTATTATTTCGCTACGAGCTCCTCCTCGCAGTTGTACTACGCTACTAAACATTTTTTACCGTTATTAACAAAAGAGCACTTATAAATAGGATGTAATCTAAGCACATTTTAGATCTATAGCTATCCTGCTTACCCCGTTTTAATCCTGTGCGTAAACGTAAGAACTTTCTTTAATAAATACCGCGATAATGCAGCATTTAAAACTAATTTTCGAACTAGTTAATATTTACTATTCCGTATAATTTAAATGCGCCCAGAGCTATGAAAGGGTTTGGTCCCACTGACGGCTTTTAAAGTCATGCAACTCTAAAGTTCTGAATTTATTTAATCTAGCCACAATAATACAGGGTGTGAGGGACAGCCCTCCACAAACTGACAGGTTTCTTTCAGCTCAATATTTTGAACCATATTCCGACGGAATTTTTCCCCGGTTTTTTATTTGCTGTTCCTTTATTTCAATGTAAAATTACATTCCCTGTACGCAACACTCCATTTATGTAAATAATACGGCTAAATAAAAAAATCCAACAATGGATGTTGAAATACTCTAACTCAGCTGTTCACTTCCTGCCTAGTTACAGAGTTCATCGAACTCGTCGGTGCGCTTGCCGTTCGCTACGTGCATTTTGCCACGGTAACGATACATTGCGTATGAGGAAATAAAACAAATCTAATTTATTGGATTCCCATAACATTCCTGAAATAATTTCTTGTACCGGTCATCTTAGTATGATATACTGAATTCACCCCATCAGCTTGTGGAGGGCTGTCCCTTACAACCTGTATATGACTTGGCAGTCCGACGGCCACAGCACTAGGCTACTAGAGGTTTGCACCGGAGCAGTGAGTACCGGAGAATAACCGGTGATTTACCGGTAAAAGTACTCGATTGAAATAATCGGTAATTAACCGATTGATCTCCGGTGATCGTCGCATCTTATTTTTTGTTTATGTCTTTTATTTGTGTAAATTTATTATAAATTTACACAAATAAAAGACACACATTTAAAGCCTTTAGACGAAATAGCCTTTAAATACCTACCTGTGCTTTACTTCTGTAAGGTCACAGAGAGTATTTTCGGCGACAGGACAAACACTAAAATATCGTAGAAGAAACAAGTACGCTATGACGCTGTTGACATGTTGTGTTTCTTAAATCAAAATCAGCATTATTTTGTTGTTTTTAATGAACTTTTTTTTAAAATAAATGATTATATAAAGTATATCAATTGATTATTCTTATTTCTTCATCTTTAATGTATAAATTAAAAAAAGAAACAAAATTTCTTTATTCTCCGGTGATCTCCGGTTTTTCACCGGAGATTGCCCAATCACCGGTGAATTCAATCGGTTGTTGAAATCTCGCACCGGTGCAAACCTCTATAGGCTACTGCTTTGACCAAACTGAAAAGTAGCGATTAACCCGCTGACACTCGAACCCCTCCCCTCTCAAACCTGCGTTCCCCGCCCGTGATGTATGAGACCAATATTGCGTGTAGCTCCGGACGGCGTGCTAAGCCTCCGGTATTCGCCTGTTATTATGAACTATCTCTGCCTTTTATTAACGCCATTACTTTAGGGGATCGGGGTGCAAGCTAGGGGTTAACTAGGATGATCATAATGCATGTTTTTGCTTCTTTTCTGTTACAGTGCTAATTTAATCTGAAGAGATACATGTGTATCTCTTAGTATACATTCTTACCGGCTACTGATAAAAAAGGTCGTTTTTGGTTAAAAATACTAGAATATGCCAGCGGTTTCGCCCGCATGGAACGGTAACTGTCCCACGGGATCGTATTACCTGAATTAAAAGTATCCTATGGGCTAATCCATATTATAATCTATCTGTGTGCCAAATTTTTTCCAAATCCGTTCAGTACTTTTTGTGAAAAGGAGGAACAAACATCCATCTATTCATCCATTTTCACAAACTTTCGCATTTGTAACAGTAGTAAAAGTAAGATAAAAAAGGAAGATTTGCTGATACTTATAATTAGTGATAGGAAACACATATTTCTTACGGTCACGAATCATTTTTTAATTATATACAACTTGAAACTATAAACGTATCACTAATTATAAGAATCAAAAATACAACTCGTATTTTTGATTCTTATCATTAGTGATAAGAAATACATATTTGTTACGGTCGCGAATCATATTTTTGTAGCGTTAAAAAATAGAAAAAATAAAAATAATATTATATATATTTTATATTAAAAAATAGAAGCTTTGTTTTAACTCAAATGAATTACAAAGTTTATTGTGTGCTTGTTACTATTAGATTATGCGTTCATAAAAAAGCACCGCTTTTAAATGAATAGCTATGTATCATAAACTTTAATTGTTGCTAAAATAATAATATTTTGAGGTAACTATTTTGCTGTGCAATCAGTATTTTTTTTATATAAAAGGAAGATTTTTTGGTTAACAGTTAAATTGGACGTTTATTGCTGATAAATCTGACTTAAACAGCAGGTATTGGGCCATTGTTTTATAAATCTTCCCCTTAAGTACGAGTATAAGAGGAATGTGGGAGTCGCAGATTGTCCCCGTGACCGTGATAAATAATCATTATGTGTCGATTTCGCGAGGCTCACTAAGAAAGCACTTTTTCGAAGTACACCCTTGAGCCCAGCCATAAGTTCGCAATTGTACTCGTTGACAACAACTACCTATGTATGTTTTATTATTTTACAGAGAATCATTATTTCTTGTTTTCAAAGCCGTCATTATGGAACTGAAATACAATACTTACGAAATTCTAACTTTCAGGATTATTTCTGTTTCCGAGCTCAAAAGTTCGCTAAATAAATTTATAAGGGTTATGTTTTAAATATAAACTTGTATTAATCATCATCATCATCATCATTCTCCTGCCCTTACCCCAATTTATTTGAGGTCCGCACAGCATGTCTTCTTCTTCCATACTTCTCTATTAATCATCATCTCAGCAGTCACCTCCTTTCGGCTGTTATTTGTAGAACTTTGTCAGTCGTCACAGGTAGTCATTGGCCCCCTGCTGTGGGGCAGTGGCAGTGGGAAAGTCTGACAACTAGTCTTACCAAGGGGTACCGAATTACCCAGCAATAACTGGGTTGTGGAGGCCAGATAGGCAGTCACTCCATATAAAATATTGGTATGCAGCTGCATCCCGTAAGACTAGAAGCCGACCCCAAAAAAGTTGAGAAAAGGCTAAGCAGATGATGAAATTATTCAAAGACACTGTTAAATGTAATTTTTTTTGCAAGCTAGATGAGGTTGGGGTTCCTTTCTGTCTACTCTAGAATAAACCACCGAAACCAACTCAGAGGTCACGGTCTCTTTTAGATAGATAGTTGGACCAGGTCAATCTAGGATCCCTCCAACAATTGGTGGAGGGGGGGGGGGTAAAAAAATCCCTATTTTCTGAATACCTCATCGCCAATTTGTGAAGACGCTGCTCGCACGAAGTGAAAACATACGAACAAGAATTATGTCAGTGGGTTTCGCGTATTTTGATCAAAGGTGTCGTCTCGATCGACGCTATTGTGTCCATCGACAAGTGCGGGCGTCATTTGTATCCTTTGAGGGAGTACCATCGCTCCACAAGTCTCGTCGCCCTGACTCGTGGCATATTATAACATAACTTAACATCACGCCTATAATTCCCGAAGGGTTAGGCAGAGGTGTCCCTAATAGTACACCCACATTTCGCCAGATATAATTTTGTAAGTCCCATGTAATAGGAGACGAGCGTATTGCCATCAATCGGGCACAAATCTAGACTCCGTGGCTGCTACTGAGAAATTCCTGATGGGAAAACCCAATTACACTAAGCCCGATCTGGGAATCGACCCCAGGACTTCATGCTTAAGTGTCGCACTTGCAAGCACTTACCAACGAGACAGTCGAAAAAAAGCATATTAACATTTTTAGGATTTAAAAATATTGATTTTGAATTGCAATAAGAACACTGGATTAGTTGTTGTAACAGTTTTAGCTGCAAAAAAAGCAATTTTTTGCAATAACACATTTTGCAATTTTTTGTGCTCTATTTGCACCTAAAACTAAACAATCATTGTCACGATATAAGTAATTGCAATTCCCAATCAATACTTTTGTACAACACAGAGCGATAAAAACAAAAAAAAACAAAACTAAAAAAATATAATAAAAGAAAGTAAAAATAACACATTATTCTCTTCCTTTTCTCACACACTATAGTCTACATTTTTCCTTTTGCAGGTCTGCTGGCAGAAATTTCTTCAGAAATGTCTAATGTTTTTTTCCTGTGTTGTCTACTGTGTGTACATAAATAGTAAAATAAATAAATAAAAAATAACAAATAGCTTTAAATATTTTAATTAATCAAAATATTTAAAAGCAAAGCAGCAAAATATTTGACGTCTATTTAACGTTTCAGAATGCCTCCCCCCTCCCAAAGTTAGGCAAAGGTCCATAAATTTAAGTCCTAAATAGTTAATGGGAGAGAAGCCTTTCTTCAGCATCATCCTTAGAAACCCCTGATGGTAAACCCCAATAACACATTACGACCGAACCGAAGACAATCAATAAGGAAATAACACATTTACAGTAACAGGTAACTAACGTCAGTCAATTCGATAATATTGAAGGGCAAAATTACAAATTTATATAAGTAAGACTAATTGTAGCCTGCGGTTTCAGTCGCATCGAGCGAGTTGTATTGAGTATTGTATTGAGTATCCTGGAAAACTAAATACAGGGTGTAACAAGATCCTTGACGAAGCCAAATGGTACTTGTTTTCTCCGTCATTGCGATCATTTTTTTGTTCTAGAGCATACCTGGGAACCTTTTAGTTACGGAGATATTGGGGGTCAAAGTTCCAACTTTTTCACAAGTTTTTTTTTAAATATTTTTTTTAATGTAAGATTTAAACACCGTACTATTCAATGCATCCATCAGCACAATGTTTTGAGTGCGTCACATTAAGTCCTACCGTAAAACGTGATTTTCACCCCAAAAAAAAGTCGTTTCCCAGCAATAATTTTTGCGTAAAGTTACTTAGTTTGATGTACGGAATGCTTGGTTGACGGCTTCGTTAAGGGTCTTGATACACAGACAAAAAAAAAAAAATGCTATGGAAATATAATTTAATTGGTCCTCTAAAACTCGGTTGAAATATTATACTAGGTTTTTGTAATAAATTACCCTCTTATTTAATTGTGTATCGGCAAGCATAGGGTTGGACAAACCCCAGCTAGTTAGACCGTCAACATTCAACAATAATATAGTTAAAAAAAACAAGCTTTAAAGTGACGTCATTATATTTCTCTTATTCTTCTCAGCTTCATCATCTGCCTAGCCTTTTCCCAACTATGTTGGGCGGCGTCCAGTCTAACCGGATGCGGCTGAATACCAGTATTTTACATGGAGCGACTGCCTATCTGACCTCCACAACCCCCTTAGTACTGGGTAATACGATACACCTTGGTAAGACTGTTTGTCAGTCATTTTGGGCCACTGACTAACGACTGTCAAAGATCTACAAATGACACCCGGGACCAACGGCTTAACGTGTTTTCCAAGGCACGGAGGAAACTCGGTATGTAATGAGTGGTCACCCATCCATAGATCAACCTAGGCAAGCACGGCTTAACCTAAAGATCGACCCGAGCTGCTGTTATTATTTAGCCACGAGCTCCTCCTGATTGCACCAGTACCTGTCGTCAAAATTCTATACAGGGTAGAAGGGGCACCGACGCACAAACGGTTAGGTACCACGAATTCAGTACATCATTCTGAACCCATTTAAATTTTAAATCAGTAATTTAAAAAAAAAACAGCTGTTTCCTACAAAACTGCAACCTACACGGTCAAAATGAATGGAACAGCTGACTTTTTCAGGTTTCAGAATGATGTACTTCTTCTTCTTCGTCGTGTCGATGATTTCCCCTTTAAAAAAAAAAATGTTTTATCCAGAACTCTGCCACCTCGACGGCGTTGGTGGTGGCCTCGGATAGGTCCCTCAAAGTGCACATGGAACCACACATAGTGCAGGATAGGAGGTGAGCCATAGTTTGCTTTGAGACACCGCAGTCACACATGGCTTCATCGGAATACCCCCACCGGACCAGGTTGAATCTGCAGCGCCCCACAATGTACTGAATACGTAGTAACCGTGTGTCCCTTCCACCCTGTACACAGATCATATTCTATCTGTGTGTTTCATCTAAATCCATTCAGCCGTAAAAGCGGATTGAGTAACATACATCCAGACTAACAAAATATAACGTTGCTGTATATTTTTTCAGTGCAAGCTTTCAACCGTGTGTTTTCAGTCGGAAGCCATCGAATCAGGCTGAAATTCAATTTGCTATGCATTTAGTTTTCCCTCTCTTGACTTGAATATAATCGAATGAAATATTTTTATATCAACCTATCTGATCTATCAATATCACGGTATTAACTATCTTCTTTAATTGGCTTAGTACCCAGCTTTGCAAATCAAAACTATTCATTGTAACAATGAATAGTTTTGATTTGTTTAGTGGTAGACTTTCCAGAGGTTTTACCCAGCTCCATTACAATTGGTACTTTTTAGGGTTCAGTACCCGAAAGGTAACCAACGGGATCCTATTACTAAGCCTCCAATGTCCGTCTGTCCGTCTGTCTGTCAGTGTGCTGTATCTCATGATCCGTAATAGGTAGACAGTTGAAATTTTTCATCATTCACAGAATTTGTGTTTCTTTGTGTCTATTGCCGCTATAACCCTAGTATAGTGGGCCTAGTATTTTTTTCCGTAGGTTTTGTCATCGTAATTAAAAACTTCAAAAAATATAACTATGTGCTATAGTCATTTAAGGCCTGTTTGCACCTCAAATCACAAAATACATTCAGCGTTAAATGAATTTAAAACTTCATTCAGTCAGAGTGTCGCCCTTTGGTGTCGCCTTAAGCCAAATTGTTGGAGTTGAAGTATACGTTTAGGAGCTCCATAGCGCCCCTAAAGCTGCACTCCATCTCATCGTTCTATCTCGGTCAATATTTTGAAGATGATAGAGCCAGAATAAAGTTTTAAATAATTTCTAATTCTAAATTTTCTCTATCAATCTATCCTTGCCAAGTGTTAACTGGATAAAACCATTAAAAGCAATTCTTATTATTACAAACAAACATACATTCAGGTTGAACAAATACATATTTATTTTAATATTAATTAATTCAGTGTAATTATTACAAGAAACCCTGTATGTAACGTCACATTGAAATAAGTTATTTACAACTAGTGATCCGCCCCTGCATCGCTCGAATGTTATTAAGTTATTTGCGACATGTGTAAACATCTACATTTGTGTGAAATATCAAAGTTAAATATTAATATGTTTTACACAAAAACCACCCTGGAAATAAATTCTGTAAATGGCAGTGAAACCAGTATTGAAATACGTTGTGTAGTTTTGATTACCTAAGCGAACGCATGCACGATGACCGCTGGGCAAAAGTCTCCACGCGATGGTTGCCGGAAGACGAACGGCGCCGCCGAGGCTGGCCCAGAAAGGGGTGGCCGGACGACCTAGACGCATACCGCGAGGTCTGGTTCAAGGAGGTACGGGAAAAGAACACCTGGAAGGAATTGGGGGAGGCCTTTGCCCAGCAGTGGGACTGTAAAGGTAATAAAAAAAAGCGAACAAACAGACCAACAGGAAGAGCGATTTTATACTGTTTATTCCTATATACTTAATGCAGGAAAATGCCAAAACAGGAAAAACAACTAATTTAATAATTGGCTTTAACAACAATCAGTGCATGTATAATTATATTATACAACACATTGTCAGAATTATAATTTAGTTAAAATAACAATGGCTTCAACAGTATTTACATAAGATTTTCTGTAGGTTTTGTCAGTCTCACACGTTTTTGACAGGCGCTGTCACTTTTTGTGGGCCAACTAGTGATAGTGAACAGTTTATAGAAGAACAAGTTTGGAATACTGTGCATAACGAAAAGAAAAAAAAATGACTTCAAGAATGTGTGTGTTGGTAGCGTATTTCTTTATGGTTTTGATAAATCATAACGTCAATGGCTTCTTAAGTAAGTTAATTCGCTTTCTTTGTGCGTGTGTGTGTGTTTTTTTCGAGCGAGCGAGAACGAGCGAGAGAATCGCGGTGATATTATCATCGTGCCACGTATTTCTAATAATAAGATCGCCGCGATTCTTTCGCGCGACCGCAAACCGGAAGACCTTGCGTTGGAAGGCCTCCGATTAGGTGGACCGATGACCTGGTGAAGGTTGCGGGGATCCGCTGGATGCGAGTCGCACGGGATCGGCCAATGTGGCGACACTTGAGGGAGGCCTATGTCTAGCAGTGGACGTCTTCCGGCTGAAATGGTGATGATGATGATCTCGCTCGTGGAGACGGCCCCTAAGAGAGTGTATAGAAGAGACCGCCCCTAAGATATAGCTCACTTAAGTATGAGTGGTAACCAGCCACCGCGACCGCCATTTGCAATACCAGAATGTTGACACATTGTGTTCGTTACCATCCCAGAAAAAAGAAACTAAATATCTCATTCAGTTTACTAGAGAACCATAATACCTGTATGAATAGATTTTGTAACAATATTTTGATTGAAAAGAGTGTCCGTGGAGTTTCTTGCCTATTCTTCTCCATAGAGATCTACGCCTTGGAATGGGCAACTACAGAACTTTCACAAGTTATTATGCCTTGTGTCTGTGACTGTAGCTTCGCTCTTTGATTTTTGTGACATTCAAAAGTGCTTGTAATGGTCTAATTGAAATAAAAAGCATTTATTTAAATGAGACCATTACAGGCACTTTTGTTTGAGTTTGAGTTGAGTTTGAGTTTGAATATTAAAGTTGCATAGGAGAGATGAAAATGTCGTGAGGAAAGTTTTGAGTATGATTGTGGATGGGTAGAGGAAGACCAAAGAAACGACGGATGGATTGTATAAAGGATGATAAGGCAAGAAAGGAGGTGTCTGATGAGGTGACGAGTAATAGAGAAGTATGGAAGAAAAAGACATGCAGCGCCGACCACAAATGGGTAGACTAATGATGAATAGAGAGAGAGGAAGAATGAAAAAAAAAATGAAGGATCGGGTGTGAAGAATGAAAGCGTGGCGAGTCACAGGGCAGAATGGAAGATAAATACATTTACCGACCCCAAAGTTACATAAAAGATGATTAAACTAGAACACGGAAACTTTTTCCAGTTTGTGTTGGGTAGATGTTGCATTTCACGAGAGTGCGTCATTCCCTCTCCTGAAAGTCCGATGACGTGCTCCCGTGAATCACATTATTTATACTGCTAAGGTATGAGAAACAAGAACAGTTTCTCATTAATTCTCATCCTCCAATCAAAAGGGAAGATCCTCTGGCTAGATTGTGTAGAATTTGGTGGGTGGACTCGGCGGTTATTTCATTTTTGAATGGGTCTCCTGACTATGCTGTGGGTGCCTTGAGTGTAACGCCTCCAGCCAGGGCAAAAAACTTACAAACTAACCGACTACACGCTAAGGGCACCCCCTGAGGGGCACGAGCCTTGGCTTTTTTTTTCGGATGGGAAATCATCAAATAACCCCCTCCGCTCTGGGCGGAGTGGGAGGGAGTGTCAGACTTTTACTGACTAAAACCTATCCATGTTCCTTCTTCGCCCTTTGTGTTCCAGGGCCGCGGTATCTCTTTCCAACAGTCCCGCAGCCCCGACGAGCCTTGGCTTAGCTCTTCGCTGGGGGAGGACAGCAAGGGGTCAGGCTGGATCTGAATGATATCATTATTTAGGGACTGATTTTACATAGATTGAGATTTGACTACAGGCTCAGCCACGCGGGCTGGCTCGAGCAAGGGTCGGAGACGGCATAGATCAGGATGGTGGGACTATCCTAATCTCGCGGAAAAATTTGCTTGCGCGATGTAGGATCCCCGTGACGTCAAGACGATGTAGTTCGTCTGCGGAGTTATGGATGTCGCTATAAACACCTTAATACTATTTTTTTGTTTTCAGATACTCCTAAGCTTCAGGTTACAAGTAAACCTTTTAAATTTGGATACGACGAAGGGGATTTTCTAAAAATGGATTTAAGTTTCAAATTGCCTCCAGATGTGACTGCCGGATATGTAGTGTTACGTTATAGTCCAGCTGGTAAGGAACCACAGTTCCAAGAAACCTATCACCCCACCACCACTTAGAGTCCAGTTATAAAAGAAATATAGTTCATAAGGACTGAATTTTAAATTATTTTAATATATATTTAAAAAAAAAAACGCATTATAATATTGTTATTCAGCTGCATCCGATTAGACTGAAAGCCGACAGCAATATAAGTAGTTTGGAAAATGTTAGGCAAATGATATTATAAAGTTATCAAATTCTAAATACTTGTGTGCTTGTAAGTGAATGTAATATTCCAGATTCCCGCCCAAATAGGAAATTTCAAATCAAAAGAGCTGTCGATGAGACTTGTGATCCTGTAGCCAACGTACAAGGTTTCATGATGAGTGAACATGTCTACATTGACGTTTATTTATACAATGAAACCGGAGTAATCTTAAATAAAAGGATATCAGAAGGGGCTGCAGTGAAATCAGCACTCAACTCAAGTAATTTGGATAGCACATGTAAGAGAACGTTTATTTGTCAATAACCAGAAAATAATAATTAACCTAATCTTATTTATTATCTCTGAACTTTTCTGGTCTTCAGTACTAAATTCATTGAAAGTTGTGTTTTTTACAGATAACCTGATTTGTTTAAATGGTGAAAAATGTCATGTTGAAGCTGACTTAAGAAAACAAAATAAAGGTTAGTAAGCCTTTTGATACTTTGGACACACTCCAAGATATAGAAACGATTAAAATTCAACAACCCTTTATTCCCAAACACTAGATATTATGCACAAATGACTCACATCACTCACACTAACGAACTTAAAAATCAAGAAAAAAATACGCTTTCAATCCGTGAAATATCTACAATGGTGTTTCACAAGGTTCAATAACGGGACCATTGCTATTTGCGAAGATGTAAGTATTCGTAGTGTTCTTTCATAATCAAACTACATAATTATAACGTTCCTACTGCCGGGACACAGGCATTCTCGCGATGAGAAAGAATGGCCCTTAGTCCATCACGCGGGCTCAACGCAGATTGGTATTCTGAGCGCAGTCACACCAAAATGCAACTCATTTTCCAACGAAGAGATTAGAATTTCGATTGCTTCGAAGCGAACATAGATAGATATAATTATTGGCCTCCAAATGAGGCCAATAATTATATCTAGCTTTTGCTCGCGGCTTCGCTCCCCGTATGTACGGAAACTATGTAGCCCACTCTGAATCGGATTAGTAGTTTCGAAGATTACCCCTACATACAGACTTACAAACTGCCTTTTTATAATATTTGTACAAACGATAAAACTTGACGATATTATGGATTAGAAGTTACAGATTACAACTTCATATGATTCAATTGATGATGAAGATGATATGACATTGTTTCAGATGCAGACATTAAAGAACCTGAAACTAGAAACGACTATGTGATTATTATTATATGTTTATCTGTATTTGCTATAGCGATGTTGGTGCTAGCTATTATTTCATTTACAAAACGCTGCTGGTTCAAACGTGACATACCAAAAATACTTCAAGTACCACTACAAGTAAGTGACTTGTTATTTTATATCTCTACCTCATAAAATAAAGCCAGAAGGGTTAGGCAGATCTATCCCTTAGTATACCCACATTTCTCCAGTTATGTTTAAGTCCCATGTAATAGGGGGCGAGCCTATTGTCATCAACAGGGCACAAATTTGAATCTGGGCTGCTACAGAGAAACTGCTCACTTGTTTACTTTGCCCGATCTGGGAATCGAACCAATGAGTGGACTTCAGAGAGAGAAGTACGCACGACAGCCAATCAAGCTATACAAAACCAGTTGATGCGTATCTTTCATTGTATAGAAAATCTATACAAAGTGAGGCCAAGTTATACTGGAAAAGTACGCTTTATGTGCTGCCGTGTGTACATGAAAATCAAAAATGCTGACGATTCAGGTCTAAAAAAAACAACTTTTTTTTGCACAAGTAACTTATATATTAGAATCTTCACCTTCTGCCCTAATCCCAATTTATTTGGGGTCAGCGCAGCATGTCTTTCATACATGTGTCTATTCCACGTTTTCTTCTAAGTAATGTATTAGAACAAGCAAACAATCTTCTTTTTCTTCTACTATCTTTTATTATTCAACCTTTTTTGTTTTCAATTTTTCTAAATTGTTATCTAAATTTAAACTTATGTAATTTTGTATTGTAATACAATATTATTTTGTCGTTTAATTGGAAATATCTGGGATTAATCCGTTCGCATGTATTATTCATTTATCCCAGTTATACAGGAAAACCTATAATTGGCCGTACTAACTGTAACACTCATATTTTATAAGCTGTTTTTAAGTATCGCTGTTGGTTACCTAAATAAATATAAAATAAAATAAAAAATAAAACTTTTTTTTCAGAAAAGGAATCCATTCTACGCAAATCTTCTTTTCCGTAAAGAATGTCAAGAAATCATTGATGACCTGGAACAAAATCAGTACGAATTAATTGATCCATTCGAACGGAGATAGAATATAATTTTATCCCGCACGCAAAATACGCGCTTTGACGTGGAGTTGCGGAAACCAGCCCGTTATACAATACAATACAATATGCCTAAGTATTTTTTTTTTATTTTTGTATTAAATATTATAAGTAAAGACACTTATTTAAAACTTTTATTTCAATACTAAAAACTAAAACAAATAAATCTCTTTAAAGTTTGCTTACTTGACACATTAAAAAACGAGAACATAGAGGTGTAAGGTTCTGAAAAATTCCGGATATTTCGAAAACTCTTGGCATTACAAAAATGTCTACACACACTCAAAAAGCCCACAAATTCTCGAGAAGTTTAAAAATTTTCCCCTTCATGAAAAGTCTAAACAAATGAAAAGAAACAAATGACCTTATTTACCGCCAAAAAGATGGACAAAATGGTTTGCCAACATGGGGAAATCGAACTCGCCCACATTTTGGTCAACCTGTCGCCACTGCGCCTAGCCACAAAGGACAATGGCAACGCCTTATGCAATCTGGGGACCACACTTAGAGCTCGCATACATTCGTAATAATACTTTCAAAAGATAGGTCTCGGTCAAATTAGGATAAAAGGTAAACACAGCATATTTTTATAATATTGGATTTGGCTAGAATAACATAATTTATAAACACACTTGTCGCGTGGGCAAAATCAGAACTAACGCCGCCATCTTATTTTTTTCAATACATTTCACAAATATTTAGCAATAGTGCTTTCCTTCGCTTCTGAAATTACCTGAGCCCTAAAACGCCGATCTTCTTTCCACTTTAATAAAATTTAATATAAATATCTCAATCTCATTACTGTAACTTAAAGCTAACTTCAACCAATGAGTAAAACGAAACTTATAAAAGTTAATATAAGTTACAATCACTTAAGTCTACTTAAAGATTATATTACTGAGTGAATAAAGTAACTTATATGTTTAGAATGTTATTAAGTTTAAATTTAAGTAGATTACCTTGCTTTAATCACATAAAGTTATGTTTTAGAAAATCACTTTTGTAATGTTGTAACATCACGCCTGTAATCCCGAAGGGTTAGGCAGAGGAGTACCAAACAAAACACCCACAGATCGTCAGTTATGTTAAAGTGCCATGTAATAGAGGGCGAGCCTAATTCCATCAGCCGGGCACAAATCCAGACTCCATTGCTGCTACTGAGAAATTCCTGATGGAAAAATCCAATAATACTTTGCCTGATCCGGGAATCGAACCCAGGACCTCATGCTCAGCAATCGCGCTTACGACCACTATACCAACGAGACGGAATTTCAGACATTTTTCAGTATTTTGAAGTTCATCATCTGTCTAGACTTTCCCGAACCTCTTTGGCGTCGCCTTCCAGTCTAACCGGATGTACCTGAACACCAGTATTTAACACGAAGTGACTGCCAATCTGACCTCTACAAAACAGTCCCTGTATAAGTACTAGAAGTAGTAATATTATTACCAGGCAGTCTGTTCCATCATTTGTCCTTAACGCTTGGTCAGGTGAATCATAGTTTCAGGTTTCCTCATGATGAACTATTTTGTTCAAAAATAATGCATTATTTGCGAAGGTGTTTTTGTAAACATGATATTTATCTTTATCCAAAAAAAATAATTTTGAACAAAATTTCCCTTACAGCATTTGATATCAATGAACAGTTTTAAAGTAACTCTGCAGCAAAATAATGATCAAGAACCGCGCGTGCATTTTCATTATGCGGAATGATGTGTATAATGTGCTCCTTTAGAAATGTATAAGTGCCCATTTACGGAGACGCGGCGCGTTGGGCGGCGCGTTGCGCGGGGCGTCGCGCGGCGCGGTGCGCGTTTTTTCCGTTTACGGAGAGGCTGCGCGTGCAGCGGCCCGCGTTATCACACGCCCAAACACAAACATATGGAGACGCGGGGCGCGCGACGCGGCGGGCGATGCGGCGGTATCATCTGCCATATGTTCGTATTTGCGCGTTTGCGCGTTTGACGCCGCGTGCACCGCCGCGTTCACCGCCGCGTTCGCCGCGGCGGGCAACGCTGCACTTCAAGCAAACGCGTGTAAAAACGCTTCTCCGTAAACGCTCTCATACATCGCCATATGTTTGAATTGAAAGCGGGCCGCGCCGCACAACGCACCGCCCGACGCGCCGCGTCTCCGTAAATGACCACTTATAGGTGCCTACGACCCTTCCCTCTAACCCTCTCTCTCTTATGTGACGCAGACGAAGTTGCGCGGGTCAGCTAGTTTAATTATAAATTCAGGTTGTTGTGGAACGCCATATGCACACTAAAATACCATTATTGGAAAGAAGGTGAACAGTCACTTGAACAAAAAAAAAAAAAACCGTCGAAATGAACGTACTGACACTTAAAAGTACTGGCTGTCTCTCCGGGGGTCGGTTGCGTTTTGCCTTTAAAAAATAAAGGCACTTACATTTACCAGCAATATAAAACACAAACTTTTAAATCAGAATAGTTGGTTCTGTAAACGCTCCCACAGAAACTTATGATGCTTTCGAAAAGGGTACATCCGAAATGTGTCTAAAAGTACCCTTAACGAAACCGGAAGGCAATTGTTTTTCCCATCATTGCGATCCTTTTTGTTCTAGACCTCACCTGGGAACCTTCTAGTTACGGAGATATTGGGGGTCAAAGTTTGATCTTTTTTTTTTGTTATTTATAACTTTACTTTAAATACCTCCACGACTCCCGTACTATTCAAAGTATCCATCAACACAATGTTTTGAGCGCGTTACATTGAGTTCTTCCGTAAAACGTGATTTTTCACTGCAGCTGTAGCTCAAAAAGCTGCAAGACTGAAATGGGACTGGGCAAGCCATGTCTGCTAGATGTCGTCACAGTTGTGGGCCCACAGTCTGGGGCCCTGAGACAGCTAGACGGGATCGCGACAGACCAAGAAGATGGCATCACGTTTGGATGGCTTCCTAACCAATTGACGTGAAGAGGCATAACACCGATTGAAGTAGAAAGAATGGGGCTGAGGCCTTTGCCCAGGAGTGGAAAAGTTGGACGTTAGTCTAACAACAAAATAAAAAACAATTCTTTTACTTAAGTTTTCTTAAATAACAACGATTGTTTTACCGAAGTATCCGAAAAAGAAACAAATAAAGAAAATATTATTCAAAACAGCCAATACAAATCTCACGAAAATCACATCAACGAATCGACAAAGTTCGTAACAGCATTAATGTGGTATCCTCCGAACGCAAATGACTTTCAGGCGAAAGGAAATTCAATAAAAACTCGTATGTACGCAATAAATATTATGAAACTTTGGGAAATCACAAAATAATTCTGCATTGCCATAGAGTAAGTTCGCAGATACGACAGTCAATTGTGTCGAGTAACATAGATAGATAGATAAATCATTTATTTAATGCACACAAAAGACATAGCACAACACACAGAAGCACAATTAAATAATAAAAATTACACGACTATGTAACTATAAAGGGTGTAAAAAGACCCTTAACGAAGCCGAAAGGCACTCGTTGTCCCCGTCAATTCGATCATTTTTTTGTTCTAGACCATACCTGGGAACCCTCTAGTTACGGAGATATTCGGGGTCAAAGATCCGACTTTTTCACAGGTTTTTTTAAATCCATGTTTTAAAAGTAAGATTTTTACTTGAAACACCTCCACGACCCCCGTACTATTCAATCCATCCATCAGCAGTGTTTTGAGTGCGTTATTTTGAGTTTTACCGTAAAACGTGATTTTTGACCCAAAAAAAAAATCGTTTCCCAGCATAAATTTTTGCCTAAGGTTATTTAGTTTGATGTACAGAATGCTTGATTGACGGCTTCGTGAAGGGTCTGTTTACACCCTGTAAATAAAAACAAGGCGCCAATTTACAAAAAGAAAAACATGTTCCAGCGACAGCGTCTTGCGACAGCTACTCCAGAGGAAACTAATGACTGAAGTGGGGTGGAAGCGCCAGGGCAGCACGCGAAATTTAAAATGTTCATTAATTTCATCATCATCGTCATCATATCAGCCCGGAATCACGCACCGCTGGGTATAGGCCTCCCCTTTTTTCAGCCACACTTTCCGGTTCTGTGCGTCCCATATCCAGGTGTTTCCCACGACTTTGACGATATCGTCAACCCAACGAGCTTTAGGATGGCCCTGATTTCTTTGGCCAAACCTTGGCCACCACTCGGACAAAACTCTTTTTCATGAAATAGTTATTCAATGGGATAAAATGAACTTAGAGGGTTGTATTGATGACTTTAATGATTATAATTATAACTCTGTGAAACCATATTTGTTACGGTCGCGAATCATATTTTAATCAACATACAACCTGACACTGACGCAAGTAAAAAATGGGTTAGACAGAGGTGTACCTAATACCCTAGTTTTTGTTTAAGTCCCATATAAATACGGGCCGTACCTATTGCCATGAACCGGGCACAAATCCAGACTCCGTGGCTGTTACTGAGAAATTCCTGAAGGAAACACCCAATAACAGTTTGCCCAACCTGGAGATCGAGCCCAGGACCTCATGCTCTGCAGTCACGCTTGCGACCACTAGACCAACAGGGTAGAATTACGGCTAAAATAAACAAAATGTTCTTCAAAGCATTTTCTCCTCTGTGACACATTTTAGTCTATGTCAACTAACTTCAGGTGAGACCCAGGGGTCCACAAAGGTGAAATGTTTATTTCGAAAGTCTGTCAATACTTATAAAAAAGATACTATTTGTATTAAAATTGCTCTTTTGTAAACTAGTATTTGATGTGTATGAAGTGATAGAAATATTGTTTATTTTACATGAGCTTTACAAAAGGTTTGTTCACAGTAGTTCTACTCAACAGTTCTACGGTAGACCTAATGGGATTTTTTTTCAATAATCCTATGACATAATATGATATAATGTGATGCGGAGGAATGGAAAATGTAGTGAGGAAAATGTTGAATATGAATGTAGATGGCTATAAAATTAGAGGAAGACCAAAGAAACAATGGATTGACTGTGTGAAGGATGATATGGCTAGAAAGGAGGTGACTGCAGAGATGACGAGTAATAGAGAATTATGGAAGAAGAAGACATGCTGCGCCGACCACAAATAAGTTGGGATAAGGGCAGGAGAATGCTGAGCCCTACCACATAAGGTGTTACAAAATCGTAGAACTATCTGGAACAAAAAATATAATTTCTTCTACTGGTCAAATGTAATTAGACAAAAAGGTGGAATGAAGTTTATAGTGGTCGAATCTTCATAGGAATTTTATATTATGGTCAAAAGGTGTGGAGAAGAAAAAAAATGAGAAGAATTTGTAGATCTCTGAGAGTTGTAAAGACATGGCATTGGCCCGAAAGTCTGACAAAGAGTGTTACCAAGGGTATCGTACTACCCAGTACTAACAGGGTTGTGGAGGCAAGTTGTATCCGGTTAGACTGTAAGCCGACCGTAACATAGTTGGGAATAGGCTAGAAAAATGATAAAGCAATTAAAAAATGGGAAATTATTAATCGGGTGAATAAAAATTTAATTGGCGATAATATACTGAATGGGCGATTATTATACCACGTAGGTAATCTATCTAACCGGTCGTTGCGGCAAGGAGAACATCAACAGGAAGCAAGAGCGAGCGAAGCGAGCTCGGGACTTGTGGCACCCCGACTCGGACAGGTTAGGTTCTGTGTACGGCTACGTCGACTACGCCTTATCTACAATCTAGTGGTTAATAACCTTGTTTTAGTTTTTGATCTGAGTCCTTGAATTTATAACACTGGTCGTATTGAACAACTAGTAATTCAAATTTGTATTTTCAAGTCGTTCGTTCTCCCACTGTTTGTCGCCCACTTAGAATTTCAGTAGCCCATATTCAGTATTTTTGAGATCTTTAATTTTAATTTATTTTCGCTCGTTGAAATACAACCCTTAAAAATCAACGTTCCGGAACATAAAATTAAAACCTTTTGTTAGGAAGAAAATAACTGGCCTAACTAGTTGTAATAATTACAAAACTTTGTCCCCAAATTGGAGGCGCCATCAAAGTTTTACAAAAGAGTATTTCTATGGAAAACAAAATGGCTAACCTAAATATTAATCACGCCAATTATTCTAAACATTGTAAATCACCAGTTTGACCGGGGTTTTTGGACGTTTCCCGGTTATTGTGCGTATGATTGATGAGAGTAATTAGCAGCTTTCAATAGTTGTTGTACATAATGAGCCGCGGTTTTATTGATACACTAATTATGCTTCCTGGCTTTGTCCGTTTTGTTAAGGTAGTATCACCCATAATTTATTTTGTTGATCATATTTTGATGATTTGAGATAGTACTGGATAATACAGTACTCCTTGGTAAGACTGGTTGTCAGACTTTTTGGGCCACTGACTACCTAACGACTGTCAAAGATCTACAAATGACACCCGGGACCAACGGCTTAACGTGCTTTCCGAGGCACGGAGGAAACTCGGTATGTAACGGGTGGTCACCCATCCACAGACCAACCTAGGCAAGCACGGCTTAACCTAAAGATCGACCCGAGCGGCTGTTACTATTAAGCCACGAGCTCCTCGTTAGATAATAAACTATGTAGCAAAGCGCTTAAAAAAAATAAAGAAATTTCACAGATTGTAGCAGATTGATCTGCTGGAATCTGTACATTCAATATTTACTTACTATGCTTTCCAAGTTAAGCACTTCAACTTGAACCCAAGTAACTTGACTAGAGTCCTAGCATCAAATACTTCAGCTCATCTCTTATCAAGCAAGAACAACAACAGTTGAGTAACCACTAACCCTGACAATACCCCTGAGCAATGAGCCTCAGTTGCAAACTGGGAGAAACTGCTCAATGCTCCGATGCCCAACTTTCTCGATGGTTCGACGTTGAGTGAAAATATACAAAGGAGGTTCGTGGTTAGAGTTTTGTATTGCTAAACATATTTCCTTTTCCGAAGTTTCTCTGTTATCTGTTCGATGGAGTATCGAAAAAAAAACTTGAAAAAAACTGAATTTATACATAATAAACAGGGTGTTTCTTTAACTGGGACAGTATGAGGAAAACCGAATCTATATGAGTTACACAGAAACTTTCTTGGGAAACATTACCTATCTCATTTTTATGAAAATAATTTTGGAACGCTTCAATTTTTTGGTCAAGTGTGAGTTGTGCATAAAAATTATTAAAATTGACCGAACTTTTTTATTACTGTTCGATTTTGTTTCATTTGAGGATCATTTCATTGGTAGATTATATATCTAACACCTATTCGTCATAGTGTGCCGTGTTAACCGATATAACTATGACCCTAATACTAGAGTTCTACAATAGTGATCGTAAATACCAACCTGCAAAGTAGTGGAATCCAGCCCAAAACGGTTATAAGTTAGTCCCAAACAAGCCAGTATCACGACCCTCGTCCCGGGCGTACTATTATCGTGACGTGACATGTTGTGACGTGTCACGCTGTCACGTCACTGAGCCGTCACTCCGAACTATGCCACGCAATTATAGACACTATTTATGTGATGAAGAACACTCATCGACATATGCATCCTACTTGTGCTAACCTACGGTGCACAAAGTCACTTATTGATCAGCACGCGTAGCATGACCGCCGTAGAAACGGGTTTCTTACAGATTGTGAAAAGAAATCTGTCATTTTGTCGACACAATCTGTCATTTTGTCGATTCTTCCGTCAAAATCCCGTTTCTACGGTGGTCATGCTACGCGTGCAACAGAAGTTCAAACTCAAGATTTGAATACGGACTTCTGTTGTGTGGTTTGAAGAGCGCAGCATAATACGTGTGAGACGAATACATCGCGTCAGGAATGCGCTCCATAACTTAGGTTGCAGATGTTGGTGGAAAAACAGCCAAGCTTAAGTGGGAGTTGACTGGCCACATGGCACGATGCACCTGGAGAGGTGGGCACAGATCATCACTCACTGTACACCTGATAGAGGAAACCGCCGCGAGGTAGACCACGGCGAAGGTGGTATGACGATCTGATCTTGTTGGCTGTCATGGCCAGAGATCGCTCAGGATGGAGAGGTTTGGAAGGAGAACGGGAAGGCCTTTGCCCAGCAGTGGGACACTTGACAGCCTAACCAAAACTAAAAATGAAATTATGTAATTGTAGACAGTTCGTGTACATAACATCACGCCTGTAATCCCCGAAGGGTTAGACAGAGGTGTATCTATTAGTACACCCATATTAGATACTAATATAGTTTATAATGTCTAGATGGGTGAAGTAATAAAAAAAAAAACATTTATTTCAGGCAAGATGCGCCCACACGAAAGCAAATTTCAAAAATTACAAAATTGAATTGAATTTCAGAAATTTTAATAATTATAATTGCATTTAAAATGAACTTCATTTAATAAATAATGTGCAATGTTTAAGTCTAAAATCAATAAAAACAGTGTAGGTAGCTGTACAGTCACGAGCACCAATATGTAAACACTTAACAACTTTTTAAAGTGTTTTTCTCTTACTGTTCTGATTAAAATTTCATGTTGTTACGACCATAGTACTCTGGAACTCACATTTTTATGAAAAAGATCCTATCTCCAAGTTACTTGCTTACGAAAATTGCTTTTAAAAGGAAAGTGTATACATATTTGTTCTCGTGACTGTACAACAAACGAAATGCCAATATTAATCCTTAATCCATTACACATTAATATTTGCACAAAACAAATGAACATGATAATCCCGAAAACAAATAAAGAATGAAACAAATGCCATTTAAATCCACCATTACAGAAAACAAATTACGATCCGCAGACGACCCATATTTCATTTAATCCCGAATCGTTCAACAGTTCATTCATTTATCGTTCAGTCAATTAATTCTCCATTCGTTCGCTGTCAGTGGGACTCACTTTAATTTGGTAATTCGTTGCTACTTATTCAATTTGTGTTTCGAAATTATATAATTTTATTAAGTAATCGTGTCTGCACGGTGATTGATTATTTGGTATATTCGTACTGAATGTGCGCTGAAATTCTTGGCATATCTAGAGGTAGAAAGTTAGTATGAACTTAATTAAAAAACTAAACTTTAAAAGAAAAACTAGCTTATATTAAAATTATGGTTTATCTACCAAAATTTAACGTGTAGAATTCTTGTGTCAGATAGAAAATGTTTGGGATCAAAATTTTTGTTTAAGAATATTCCCAATATCCGCTCTATCTTTTAAATCTCTTTGGTGAAATAGAATAGAATAGAATAACATTTTGACATTGACATTGACACATTTTGTTATTTCAATATACCCAAAGTTTCTATAAAATAAGTTTGAAATCAACCTAACCCAGAACAAAGCACAGTTAATGCCCCCAAAAGTACTAGGACAGCATAAAAGCCTGGGAACTATGACAAAACGAGCACAGTGGCTATAAGTAAGCCAGCGCTCATTCCCCGGCGGCTGAAACTTTCACGAATCTTCAGGCTTTTACAATCCGATATATTATGCCCATTGCGAGTAACTATCCCTTTTCTAACAAAGGAATTTACACCTTGTCTTTTAGGAAAGAAGGTAGGGTTTGGGTTGAAGGAAAGATGTAGTTGTAAAGGCGATAGAGTTTAAAATTGGTTACAGTAAGTTTTGGTGCTTGCCCCTTCTAGTATTTTGCAGGTAATACTAGGGATGTAAGTTTCAAGAGATCAGCTGTTTTTAAGCTCTCTCCCATCTATAGACCGACCGCTTTAATGAGTCCTCCGCCTTGCCTCATCAAACACATTAAGCGTCCACAAATTCCTAATAAAATCCCTCAGGTTATTTGCTTTAAAATAACTATAATCCACGTAGGTATTGCGATACTAATTGAACCAATACGTGATCAACCTTCAGAATATTCCATTTAAATTGATTCTTTGCGACCGTCGCGAGGACTCATTAAAGCGGTCGGTCTACAATCGAGATGGCCGGACGTCGCAAACATATTAAATGTATGCTAAGTCAGATTATATAATCAATAGTTTTTTTTTTTGTGAGATATGATCATCATCTACCTAGCCTTTCCCAACTACATTGGGCTCGGCTTCCAGTCTAACCGGACGCAGCTGCATACCAGTATTTTAGACGGAGCGAGAGCCTATCTGACCTCCATAACCCAGTTTCTTGATAACATGACACACTTGTTATGCTGTCCGAGGCACGGAGGTAACTCGGTATGTAATGGACGGTCACCCATCCACGGACCAACCTGCGGCTGCTTTTATTTAGCCACGAGCTCCCCAACTTCATCTCATAACTTGAACCAATCAAAAGAGATCAAGTTTACGTTCTGTTCCTACGTTCGGGAACTTTGATGTGCACATATTCACGAAGTCTATAGGCCTACTTACACGTTATATTACCATGTTTTACACTAGTCATTTTTCTTTAGGACCTGCATCATGACTTTTGAGGAGGAACTGATTTAACGGACGGACTTTTGATCTCGTTTTACTTAGATTTCCTAGCCCACTAACCATAACCACTAAGCATTTTTTAAGGGGTGGGGCAGAAGTAAAGAAACTAAGTAGTAGAAAATTAAAAATGGTTTTTATTTTCCAACTGATACGTTTTATTGACTGCACTACACCTTACTTCAATAATAACCTGCGAGGGTTCTGGCTAAATCTAGCTAAAATTTCGTTTTTAAATGTATTTTGAGCTTCCAGAACCCTCTTTCTAATTATGCACACTCATCATACCGAGGCCGACCAGACGGTTTTCTGTTATTGTTGACCTTAACAAAGTTTTTATTTTAATGTGAAACATTTTAAAGTACCCAAATTAATATTTAATTTTGTCATTATATTAATTTTGCCTAAAAATTCTTAGCTTCGGGCCAGAGAGCAGGATGGGGCAAGTGCCCCACCTTGCTCCACCGTGCGTACACCCATGCCATTAACTATAAATGAGATACTGTTTTAAGCTTTCACGGTTTACTAAACTTATACTGTCACTTACGGCATATCTTCCGTGATTGTTCATTATTTTGAGCTCCCGATATTTCCAGGTAGCAGCCGGCATCGTAATAAGGACTCCACAAAACCTGGTGATACTGTGAGTGTGTTTTGCCGTGACTTAGTGTAGAGTTCCAGTAGACAAAGAAAGAGGGAGACAGATTTGTCTGCTCTTAACAATTTATTTTCCATCCACCCGCATTCTCCAGTCAACCCGCCATCATGGCGCTTGCAACAGCGTCGAAATAGAAGATATCCCGTAAGTGACAGCATAAGTTTATAAATGAGATATAGTGATAAATGCTTCTAGAATTGTTAATATTATGATAATCTTTACCATCGTCCTGTATTTATCTTAGTTAATTTAAATATAACATAACATCTCGCCTGTAATCCCTGAAGGTTTCAGCCAGAGGTCTACCTAATAGGACACCCACATTTCGCCAGTTATGTTTAAGTTCCATGTAATAGCGGGCCAGCCTGTTGCCATCAACCGGGCGCAGATCCAGACTCCGTGGCTGCCACTGAAAAATTCCTGATGGAAAAACCTAATATCGCTTTGCACGCCTCGGGAATCGAACCCACGACCTCATGATCAGCAGTCGCGCTGGCGACCACTCGACCAGTGAGGCAGACAATTAATTAAAACAGCAATGAAATAATTGGGTGTTATGAAAGCAGCCCCAAAATGTTATAACACTCACTGTAGTTTTTGGGGTTCCGTACCCGAAGGGTAACCAACGGGACCCTATTACTAAGCCTTCGCTGTCCGTCCGCCCGTCCATCCGTCTGTCTGCCAGCGGGCTGTATCTCATGGTCCGAAATATGGTAGATAGTTGAAAATTTCACAAAATGTGTATTTCTGTTGCTGCCATAACAACAAATAATAAAAATTAAAGGAGGCTCCCCTATTACGATGACGGAACCCTTCATGCGCGAATCCGACTTGTACTTGGCCGGTTTTTTTTTTAGATTTTTATCGTGCAGTTGTACTGATACAGGCTTATTTATTTAATAACTAGCTGTGCTCGCGGCTTTGCTCACGTGACCACGTATTCTTTATCATTGTCAAAGTTTATGAACGAAAAATATGGATGCAACTCATGATCTATCCTGGGTCCCAACGGTTAATAGCATTAAAAACTAAAAAAAATCATCTAAGTTTGATTTTTCAACGCATCATAGACCATTCATTATATAATGCAATTTTGCTCACCCCCTTAAGCATGTTGCGTGATAATTTATAGCTTAACATTTGAAGAAGCCTGTAAAGAAAATTTGTGCAAAATTTGAACAGGATCTATGTAGTAGTTTTTGCGCCAAGTCGGAACATCGATTTGGATTGTTACGATTTTATAATATGTATAGATTCATCGATTTAACCTCGGTTTACGATACACACGTTCGTGTTACAGTCTCGGAAAGTACTACTAACATACCAGAACATGAGGCAGCATTGTTGTGTCCCGCTCGAGGGCTATGGATGCCGGTGAAATTACATGCCAGTCACATTTTAGCTTTGACTCCGACTGACGGAAACATTGCAATGACATGGGGACATCACAGCGATATACGGTTGTAAATAGGCATATTTCGACTACATGAAGGGGGTTTCTTACTCAGTTAAAGGAGGTTTATGTCCCAGCCGTAGGAATATTATAGAAAGAAAGAAAGATAATTTATTTGTCAAACATTCAAATTCATTTATTGTTTGTCACAGGTGAATTATTAGTTTTTATGATTATTATAAAGACAACTGTAACATACCTTTAAGATGTACAATATTTAATAGTGGTTCCATGTTTATTTAACATTAACATCATTATTCGTCCTAAGTCAATGTCCATCATTGCATCATGCATTAATATATTTGTTCATTCACAAGATCAGGTTAAAAAAAAAAAAAAATAATAAGTTAAGTAATAGGTACATTGATTTCATACAAATTAGATTAAAGTTAATTTAATTAAAATTAAATTATTCATAGATGTCATGATGTCAAACATGCGTTTACATAAACTGACTAATCAGACATGCAAGGTATTAAATTAAAATGTTGTGAGCGTCCATGTTTTGCCTATAACGGCGTACCTACAAATTTTGAAGGTATAAAAGGTATAGTCTGGATTTACTATGTTACTAGCTATGAACCGCGACTTTGCTCTCGTGGAAATTTTGATGTGCATGAATGAGAAAGAAAAATAGCCGATGTGCTATTCAAGACTATAATTTATGTCTGTGCCAGAGAAGATCGGCTGGATAGGGCTCAGTTAACTTCAAAAGCGTTCATCAATGAAAGTATGTACAATTGTACATTATATGAAGCAATTACGGGGCTATTTTTTTTTTCTTTGCCGTTGTTCTTTCATACAGATCTTCTGAGCCTAAAATGCCTTTCGTGCCTCCCACGTCCAGTGGGTTTCTGTGACCTTTCTGTCATCTGTCTATTTTAACCTAGCTATGTGTTTAGAGAACAGGTCATCTATGGTGATTTTTTAAATTGCAAATTAGCAAGATGATAGCGGGGCAAACTGCTCAGGGTGCCATAATGGCGCAGAGTAATTGGAAAATCGTTTTTTTGCGATCATCCTTGGATTTTTGCAAGGACCGGATTTTTGGAATCTGAAAAGAAAGATTTTTGTAGAAATGCGAGTAACTCATAATATCAGAATTTCTGATCTATTTGAACCAGCTTTCACTAATAGCACGATTAAAATGATTAATTGTAAAACTACCTTTTAATACCGCTATATAATAAAAAGTCCTAGAAAAAAAATGATTTAAAATAATTAAAGTCGGACACTTCTGTCCGTATTTAAGCGGGACTAAGTAAAATGGCACCTTTTCTACCGCTGAACAAAGACGCTGTTTTAATTAAACTTAAATAAAAATGTGGGTTGGATACTTACGCTTATTTTGCACTGTGGTCCCGTATGTTGTTTAAATTCTTTATTTTTATACTTATGCACACTGCGATGACGAGACGAATAATACTGAGGTATGGAAGAAGACATATTGCACTGACCCCCAATAAATCTGTATAAAGCCAGGAGACTGATGATAAATCATTATCTGCCTAGCCTTTTCCCAACTATGTTGGGGTCGGCTTCCAGTCTAACCGGGTGCAGCTGAATACCAGTATTTTATATGGACTGCCTATCTGACCTCCACAACCCAGTTATTACAGGGTAATTCGATACCCTTGTTAAGACTGGTTGCCAGACTTTCAGGCCACTGACTGCTGTATCGACTGTCAAACATCTACAAAAGACAGCCGAGACCAACGGCTTAACATGCTTTCCGAGACACGGAGGAAACTCGGTATTTATTGGGTGGTCACACATTCACAGACTAACCTAGACAAGCGCGGTTTAACCTGAAGATTGATCCGAGCGGCTGTTATTATTTAGCCATGAGCTCCTGATTGATGATAAATGTATGTGAGAATAAGAATGATCAAACCCAAACTCAAAGCATTTATTTCAATTAGACCATAACAGGCACTTTTGAATGTCAGAAAAACAAAGAAGGCGAAGCTACAGTCCCAGACACGAGGCATAATAACTTGTGAAAGTACTGTAGTTGCCCATTCCAAAACGTAGATCTCTATGGAGAAGAATGGGCAAGAAACTCCATGGACACTCTTTTCAATCAAAATATTTTTACAAGATCTTGGTTTCATCATTCATGTTGAGAGATATTGAGAGAGAGATCAGCCCATAATGGTGTAGTAGGCTTGTACACTGATGGGATACCCTACTTATGGGTTAGCCTACTTTCTTAGAGATGGAATGGGTGGAATGGGAGGACAAAATAATGTAATATCTATGGTTTTTGCATCAGAAAATTCTCAGTAGCAGCCACGGAGTCTATATTTGTGCCAGGTTGATGGCAATAAGCTCGCCCCCTATAACATGGGGCTTAAAACATAACAGGCGAAATGTAGGTGTATTAGTTACACCTCTGCATAACCCTTTGGGGATTACAGGCGTGATGTTATGTATGTATATGTAAAAACACGTCTTGAATGATTTGCGGATATTTTTTTCTGATTAGAAATACCTTTACCTTTACCTTTTTTTATTTAACGCTTATACGCCGTTGGTCCTATTTGAAACTTGAATCATTCAATATTGAATTAAAGAAGTTTGAAACCAATTAAGTTATTGTTTTATCATAATTCAAGTCTTTAAAGTATTCTCTTCAATAATTTGTTACGAACTGTAACATTTGGCAAGTTTTAATTCATAAATTTGTAATGAAAGTTATGTTGTATGTTAACTGAATAATAGCTGGAGATTACGATGTAATTTTATACAGAACTCGCTGTTGTCCGCGACTTTCGTGCGCGTGAAATTATTATAAAAATATTACTTCCCTTTTTGTATCGGATTTTGTTCAAAATTTCAAAATTTTTATTTTTTTTGTACGGAACCCTAAGAATTTTTCTAAAATAAAAGTAATTTATGTTACACCTTATAACATCAGCTATCTGCCAGTAAAAATCCCATCAAAAACGGTCCAGTCGTTTCGGAGATTAGCCGGAACCAACAAACAGACAGACAAAAATATAAAAAAAATGTGTTTTTGTTATTAATGTTTGTTAGTAGTGTTAATCCAGTAAAAAGCTGTTATTTTGATATTACAAATATACACTTCAATTTTATTTTTTAGTATATTTATTTTTAAATGTTGTCTTCTTGTAGGTGGTTATAAGAATAGCGAAATACACCATGAATGAACTGTTTGAATGATGATATCGCTACAAAGGAGGTGACTGCTGAGATGAGGAGTAATAGCGAAGTATGGAAGAAAAAGACAAGAGAACCCAAATAATTTGGAATAAGGGCTGAAAAAATGATAGTCTTCTTCTCGTATTGGTCTTAAGTTCCATTTTCAGGTCTAGAAAGGGGGGATATAGGGATTTTTCCAAGATAATTTATTATTATTTAATTAATTCAATGACTCTGGCTAAATGTGGGTGTACCTACTATAGGTATCCCTCCTGCCTAACCCTTCGGGAATACAACCGAGAAATTATCTTAAATGTGGTCTTTAAATTTCAATAGCCCAAAAATCAAACTTTACCAAAAAGAACACACCAAAATTTTCTTAAAAAGCCACACAATGTACTCCTACCAGCTTAAAAAAAAAATACGTATAGCCATTTTGGTCTTTTCAATTACGATAGGCCACCAGTTTCCGTAGCAAAGTTTATAGTCACCCTGTAGTTACGGCAAGTTCCGATTGGCTGGCGACGGTGTTCGAGCCAATTATAAAGTGAGTTAAAAAACAGAATCAGGTTTGCTTGTCCTGTTGTTTTTGCTTTCATCTTTCTTTCTTTCTATTTCGCTTAGATGTGATCGAAGATTAGTAGATTGTCGTGCTGAATGGATTGAAATGCTGGACCGTGAAGAAGAATGTTGAGATGGACGTGTGGAGTGACAAGAATTAATAAAGTAAGAAATAAGTATTATAGAGGAAGTTTGAAAGTGGCGCGTACAAAAAAAAAATGGGAGAAAAAGAATAAGGCCAAAGAAAGAAAGAAAGAAAAAATATTTATTTGTCGCAGGTACATGACGTGTATCATACAAAATGACAGAAAAAAATACAATAAACATAGGTATGTACAACGCATAACAAATATTTATAATTTGAACAGGACGGGACAAAAAAAAAGAAATACGTTATCATCAAAGCAAAGATTGATGGATTGTGTGAGGAAAGAAAAGATATTAAAAAGGAGTAAATGGTACCGTGACGGCTGGCAGGGGAGGATGGGAGATGTGCCGACTCCAAGTAGCATGGACAGGAAGAAGATGACGATGGTGATAAAAGATTACTAATAAACTTTGTTCAGCACATTCTCTTCACGAAGTTCCAAACTCGTTAGATTTATTGTTTTTTTTTTTATAAACGCTGCTTGCAGTTTAGTAATGACTTGCGACTATTTAACTATAGGTACATTTAATAACTTTAAAACCAGTGCATGAATAAAACTATAAGCTATAGAAAGAAAAAGTATTTGTTAGTTCGCAGAGGACGAAAAAAGGCATAGCCGCATAGGTTAAATGGAAACTTTCAACTCTTTGCACGAGGCTGTCAAACTAAAAAGTTTTTTTTATGAATTGTCATCATAATCTCAGCCGAAAGACGTTACCCAAGCATCTAATAGAATTATTCATTTTAGTATTCATCGTCTGCCTAGCCTTTTCCCAACTATATTGGGGTCGGCTTCCAGTCTAACCGGATGCAGCTGAATATCAGTATTTTACATACAGCCTACAGGCTAGGTTGGTCCCTGGACGGGTGACCACCCATTACATACCGAGTTTCCTCTGTGCCTCGGAAAGCACATTAAACCGTTGGTTCCGGCAGTCATTTGTAGATCTTTGATAGTCGTTACAGGTAGTCTGTGGCCCGAAAGACTGACAATCAGTTTTACCAAAGGGTTTTGTATTACCCAGGACTGGAGGGTCGTGGAGGTCAGATAGACAGTCGCTCCATGTAATGCATTCGGTAAGACAGGAAACTGACCCCATTCCAGTTGGGAAAAGGCAAGGCAGATGATGATTTTTTCATTCCAAAAATGCAAAATTCAATCGAAAACGATTTTCTTTCCACATACCTATTTCTAGAGCTATCAAATAACCCTACGCAATTTCGACAATTAATACACAGAAGAGAGATCATCATCTGCCTAGCCTTTTCCCAACTGTATTGGGGTCAGCTTCCAGTCTTTCCGGATGCAGCTGAATACCAGTACATGGAGCGACTGCCTATCTGACCTCCACAACCCAGTTATTACTGGGTAATACGATACCCCTTCGTAAGACTGGTTGTCAGAATTTTTGGGCCACTGACTACTTAACGACTGTCAAAGATCTACAAATGATACCCGCGACCAACGGCTTAACGTACTTTCCAAGGCACGAAGGAAACTCGGTATATCATGGGTGGTCACCCATCCACAGACCATCCTAGGGAAGCACGGCTTAACCTACAGATCGACCCGAGCTCCTCTAAATTCTAAAACTGCAATTATTCAATCGAAAACGACTTCCTTTTCACATACCTATTTCTAGAGCTATCAAATAACCCTACGCAATTACGACAGTTTATATACAAAAGATATGTAGAAGGTACATTTAAATTGAGTTTAGTAAGCAATACAACATATAAGCGCTATACCCCATAATAGACATAAGTGCAGGCATTGAAATACCCTTCCGTAATGAGGGCCAACATAACGAAAGGGTTTTTCTATTTCCCGTTTTGTGTGCGGACCCCTAAAAGGGTTGGGTATCATTTGGCCACAGACCCTTATAAATCAGAAGGCTTATTACTCTTAATCTTGTATTAATTAATTTTTGTAGGGGATGAAATTATGAAAGAATGCCGCGTGGTTTCGTTATTAGAGGGGTGAGTATTATCTGAGGTAGGGTAGTTTGGGGGTGAAATTTTAGTTGACTTTTTTTGCATTTTAAAAAGGGTTTTTTCTGGGTCGTGGGTAATGTTTCTGTGTAACGGCAATGGAAAAAAAAACGTTTTACGGGATAAAGTTCCCTGTTATTCTGAACTGTCAAACAGTTACAAACTTGAAAAGTAGGTAAATATTACTAACAGTGAATAAAGTAAAACATAACATGACATCACGCCTGTAATCC
Source organism: Noctua pronuba (assembly GCA_905220335.1). Taxonomy (NCBI): domain Eukaryota; kingdom Metazoa; phylum Arthropoda; class Insecta; order Lepidoptera; family Noctuidae; genus Noctua; species Noctua pronuba. The sequence goes on from LR999913.1 coordinate 2,367,656, forward strand.
CCGTAGAGTTAGGCAGAGGTGTACCTAATAGTACATCCACGTTTAGCCAGTTATGTTTAAGACTCATGTAATAGGGGCGAGCCTATTGCCATCAGTCGGGCACAAATCCAGACTCCGTGGCTGTTACTGAGAAATTCCTGATGGAAAATCCCAATAACACTTTGCCCGACCTGGGAAACGAACCCAGGACGTCATGCTCAGCAGTGGCCCTTGCAACGAATTGAGCTTCTTTGATCTTTCATGCAATTTTTATTTGATAAAATATACTACACTACAAAACGATACTACAATACAATACTACTATAATACAAGGTGTAAACGGACCCATCACGAAGCCGTCAATAAAGCATTGTGTATACAAACTACACGCAAAAAATATTTCTGGGAAACGACTTTTTTTTGGGGTGATAAATCACGTTTTACTGTAGGACTCAATTTAACGCACTCAAAACATTTTGTGCTGATGGATGGGTTGAATAGTACGGGGTCGTGAAAGTGTTTATAGTAAAATTCTTGCATTCAAAACATGTACTTAAAAAAAACTTGTAAAGAAGTTGGAACTTTAACCCCCAATATCTCCGTAACTAGAAGGTTTCCAGGTATGGTCTAGAACAAAAAATTGATCGCAATGACGGGGAGAACAAGTGCCTTTCGGCTTCGTAAAGGCTCTTATTACACCCCTTGTGCGTATATTATTTTTACCTAAATTTTGATGTTTTATTTATATATTTAGTGTGCTGTGTGATTGTAATGTGATAAATGGCAATGGGTGAATAAATGAATTCATTTCTATATTTTCTAAATAATCACCAGTTCAATGTTTAATTGAATGAAGACAATTTTGATTTGATATACACGAAGAGGCCATGTTTACGCGGACAATCTTAACACCGCGATTCAGCAAAGAGTGCACAAAAGAACTACGCCATCTATTGCGAAATTAGGAACTTAAATATTTAAAAGTATAAACCTAAACGTAAGACTGTACACCAGTAGATTATACTTAAATTAAACATTAAACCTAATTATATTTCGCGACCAAATAAATTAGATTTCCACCGTCGACCACAATTAAAACAAAATGTTTTAACAGTCCACCGCAAACCGTCGGTAGCCACAAATGGTTGGTCAGCTGACATATTGAAACAAGATGTGATTTAATTAATGGAACCGCTAATTGGTACAATATTATCAGTACTGTGGGTAAGTAGAGGTATAGGTAATTGGATTAGACGCCGAGTTAATTAATTTGGTAGATAAGACAGTGAAGCGATAATGTGGTCGGTCTTGCGTGTGTAATTAGGTAATGTAATTGGTTAATCTATATACATCTAGACAAATAAATAAAATTGTAGTGTCTCTTTGTAATTTCAAAATAACAGCTTTTTACTGAATGCATATGAAAGTATATACGGTACTTATAACAAAAAAAAATGTAAAAAAAAAACTTTTTTTTTTTACATTTTTGATTTTCTCTCTGTCTGTTTGTTCCGGATAATCTCCGAAACGGTTGGACCGATTCTGACGGGACTTTTACTGTCAGATAGCTGATGTATTTAAATAGTAACTTATTTTATTTTAGAAAAGTATTAGGACTCCATGCAAAAAAAAAAACCAAATTCAATTCAAACAGGGAAGTAGTATTTTATAATAATTTCATGGCGCGTCGCTTACTGGTAAGTCGAGGCGACGTCGCGTCAGCGGCGGTGCGGCGTCGCACCACGGGCGAAGATAGGTCTCTGCGTAGAGTCGAGGCGCAGGCGGCTATGCTTCCTTCACATTTTACGTAATTCATTCACCATGTTGTCGTCAGAAGACGAAGACGTACTCGCACTGATACAAGTTCTTAATTTAAATAGAAGAAGATTTTGGGTGCATCCATATATGTTGCGACAGTGTGACAAAAGAGGTTCATTCAGAGCTAAACGTGACTTAAAAAGTTATCCCGACAAGTTCAAAAAGTTTTATGGAATGTCACCAGAAACATTCCATTTACTGTTGGAAAATTGAAGAATAATTTACAGAAGAAGGACACTAACTGGAGAAAATCAATTTGCCCTGAAGAAAGGTTATTGATTACTCTAAGGTAAGTTTTTCATTTATTTAGGTTTCAAAATCGTCGCGCATATTTAAAACGTCTAAACGCAACGCAGCTACGCACGAAACCAAATGACAAAATGGCGGTGGAGTCGTGGCTTGGGCACAATTGAGCGCCCCTCCTGCGCCTGCACCTCGCCTCCGCCCCGCCTTCACCTCGCCTCCGCCCCGCCTTCACCTCGCCCGCGCCGCAACTCTTGTATATGAGCGCACTGCCATTCATTTGTAAAGAAAAGTTTGTTGCGGCGTGCCTCTTAACCGCCCGCGCCTCAACTGCACCTCGACTGTTAATCGTGTGAGCGACGCTTCTTAGTTTTCAATATTTTGTTCATACAACACATACAACCTGACACTGACCTGCAAATTCCAAAAAACGTAAGAATAAAAATTTTATTTCGCAGGTTATCAATCATCAGGTTAGCCAACTTAATAGTTAGATTTATATGTTACGGGCAACGTGATTAACTGGGCATTATTAATAAGGACCGGCCATTATTAATAATGACCAAGAACGTCGGGCAAAGTGATTAATTTATCACTTTGACCGGCCATTATTAATAATACCCGACAGCCCGAGGTCCAAGTAATAAGTCAGTGTTTGAGATAGCTTGAATTTATCTCTTGGACCGGGAAGTATGAATAATTCCCTGGTGACCAGTCAGTTCACCAGACATTAATTCAAATATTTTTACTTTACAAGCAACGATTGACAAAAACATTATTTGTCATTTCATCATTCTACAACAACAAGTTTACCAAATATTCCACTTAGCAAAATTATTATCCGATAAACTTTTATTTAATAACGTATTATTTGACAAACAATTCATAATTTTTAGCATAATTGCTCTGGACTTTTCTAAAAAAAGAGAAAATAAATGAATTTTGTTTTCTATAAGCATAAACCCCCCAAACAAACACAGATGCTGACAGAAACCCTAACCCTAGACGGTCGACGTCAGGGGCACCCCGAGGTTCGCTTAGTTAGGTTCCTTTAAACCCTGCAGACAGAAATAGGAGCCCCGCTACGCGGGGCTCCGTCGACTGTATTGTAATTAAATGATATTTAGTAGAAACGTGATTTATCCTAATGATCCAAATGTATAGATGATTAAATATCATCTGATGCATTTGTAAAAAGAATTGTTTGCCAAAATATAAATGTATGTAAAATGAGTGTTTATAAAATAATACATTTGCGGAATAAGTTGTTTTCGAAATAAATAGTATACGAAACGTTGGTTGTAAAATGAAAATTGGTCAATGGAGTTTTGGTAAAACTTTAGTGAACCTAATTCCCTATTTGAAGCCGGGCAATGTGATAAATTGGTTAGGTTAGGTTACATTTAATAAACAAAAACACTACAGTTCACCTATTTTATTACTTTGCCCAAGATAGGGTGGGCATTATTCATAATGGCCGGGAAAAGTGATAAATCATGCTGTTTTAATCACATTGCCCAATTGAGTCGGGCATTATGAATACAGACCGGCCATTATGAATAGTACCCGGACTTATCAAATTGCCCGTAACATACATATATACTGATATGCCGTCCGCAATCGGACAGGTTGCGATGCGCGAGAGAGCGATTATTCAGACTGCTTTGCCGCTGCGGTTAGCAATAGCTGTTGCGGTTCGTCTCAAAACTGCAACTTAGTAGATAATGAATGAATATCCAACATCTAACTATGAGCACTAGAAACTTAAAAACGTCACATAAATAGCAGTCATTAAAAGCTCATTAGGTCTGCTGAAAACCGTAAATCGTTTAGAAATGCAAATTTTATAAGTAATGCACTCACTGTAACGTGGTCTGCGGCTGTCTGTAGGGGGTGCATGAATTGGGAAGATCTGAGAATAAGTTTAATTATTTCATATCATTTCGTTTATTCATTTTTCTTACTTACTAGTTACATTTTTAAATATTTTTATCAACAAAAATTATATAAAAAACATTTAAAAATATAAAAAATAGTAGGCCACCAGCACTGGGAACAAGGTCCGAGCTGCCGGTAGTCAGGGCTCTTGAGAGAGGAACCTCCTAACAATACGCGCCGTGTCCAGGAGTACCGCTTTCTGAATCAAGCCCTTGATCCAGCTGCCTAACGAGAGCCTCCTCAGATGTTGGTCGAAGCTCTTGGCAATTAAGCCATGGGCTGATACAACTATCGGCACAATGATCGCTGAGTCCACATCCCACAAGTCGACAACCTCGTGAGCCAAATCAAGATACTTGATTTGCTTATCTTTCTCGGCTTTCACGAGGTTCTCATCATGTGGGACCGTTATGTCAACAATCATTGCGCGCCGCTCTGATCGATCCACCACCACTATATCAGGCTTATTGGCTACAATAGTCCTGTCAGTGATGATGGATCGATCCCAGTACAATGTTACACAGCCATTTTCGAGAACTGGGTCGGGCACATACTTATAGTACGGCACTTCCGATTCCACAAGGTTGTATTTCAGAGCAAGTTGCTGATGAATAATCCTGGCTACAAGGTTGTGTCTATGCAAGTACTCTCCGTTAGCCAGACGAGAACACCCGGAGATAATGTGACGGATTGATTCGCCTGGACGGTGGCATGCCCGACATATGTCGACCGTACCGTCCTTCACAATAAATCTCCGGTAGTTATTCGTCATCATAACTTCATCCATAATTGCACAGACAAAGCCTTCGGTTTCTCCAAAGAGATCCCCGGAACGTAGCCAGGCTACGGACGCTGATTATTATTATAATCATTTTATTATGAGGCAACTAAGGCCTATAGATAAAATACACAAAATAACAAACAAACATTTTACAACATGAATAAACGAATACATATTGTAAACCTTATGAAACTATAACATACACGTAGCGTCGACAGCGTCATGTTTCGCTGCGTAGTGTCGTATAACCGTCCACGGAAACGTCGATATACGACACCTTTCGGTCAAAAGTCCTCTTTCAAACAGGTCTGTAGATGGTGGGTTGGAACTCGTACCACGAATGACTTGAAGTTGATTTCATCACCACTGCTCTCAAAACTGTGAAGGTACACGTCGTGCAGGACCCAAGAATTCGTAGATTTGTCACGCTCCCAACTTGTACTGGGCCGTGGTGGATAACGGCAAAATTACTCTCACATAGAGCAGGCCTGTGTTTCAGCAGTTATCAAGTTAGTTGTGTAGAATAGATGATCAATGTTTGATGGGTACATATAAACTCAAACTCAAAGCATTTGTTTCAATTAGACCATTACAGGCACTTTAAAATGTCGGAAAAACAAAGAAGGCGAAGCTACAGTCCCAGACACAAGGCATAATAACTTGTGAAAGTACTGTAGTTGCCCATTCCAAAGATCTCTATGGAGAAGAATGGGCAAGAAACTCCATGGACACTCTTTTCAATCAAATATTTTTACAAGATCTTGGTTGCATCATATATTAATTAGTATTATTGATAAACCCTCTCATTGGTAGAACAGCTAAGAGCAGCTGCTTAAATGCTCTGTTTTAAGTTTTCACGGTTTACAACTAAACTTATACTGTCATGACGCTTGCAATAGCATCGAAATATCGGGAGCTCAATATAATGAACAATCACGGAAGATATCCCGTAAGTGACAATATAAGTTTAGCTTAAATGCTGTTACCCAATGTGAAGATTCAGGTTCCATTTCTGTGATAAATTTATCTATTTATTTCATTTTTAGGAAAATTTACAGCTAATAATAAATAGTTAGTAATAGTTTAAACAAAATATGGCCAATTACAAGTTTCCACATGTAGTGGAAACGAGTGGAATAAAAAAAACACCTTATGTTCTGTGTATAATTTTATTTTATTTTATTTTTGAACTGTGAGCCTTATAAGCCGTGTTGTGCTAGTTTTTAATAAATTTTCGATACAATGTAAGGATTGTTTATGAAATAAATTAAATGAAATGTATCTTTCGTAGGCACACATTTACAAAATATCCTGCATTTTCAAAGCATCATAGTCTCCCCACACATGTACCGTTCCCCACACAGCAAAGGCATTCGAAGTCATTTCATTCTTCATATCGCTACAGATCAATTGAATGGACAGCGTTTCAATTTGAAATAGATTGTATTACTAGTTCATTTACATTCAGAATAGCTTACATAATATTATGTAGGTCGAATTCTTTTTTCTTTCTTGCCGGGCCTCTAAGGAAATTAAACTACCGTAAAGGGTAACTTTGAACCTTATAAGCCAGAGATTTGGGTTTCGTTTGGATTAAAACTTGAGCGGATAACAGTTCATAAAACAAGTTTTCGGCAAGAAGTACGTATAGGTAAGTATACATGGTGTAAACAGACCCTTCACGAAGCCGTCAACCAAGCATTCTGTACATCAAACTAAGTAACTTTACGCAAAAATTATTGCTGGGAAATGACTTTGTTTTTTGGGGTGAAAAATCACATTTTACGGTAAAACTCAATGTAACGCACTCAAAACATTGTGCTGGTGGATGGATTGAATAGTACGGGGGTCGTGAAGGTGTTTAAAGTAAAAATCTTACATTCGAAACCTGTACCTCACACCTAATAATTCACCCACATTTCGCCAGTTATATTTAAATTCCACGTTATATGTATATCATTATCTGCCTAGCCTTTTCCTTACTAATTTGACCTCGGCTTCCAGTCTAACCGGATGCAGCTCAGTTCCAGTATTTTACATGGAACATCTGCCTATCTGACCTTCACAACCAAGGAAGTACTGGGTTATACAACCCAGTATCACCCATATACCCCTTGTTAAATCCAGACTCCGTGGCTGCTACTGAAAGATTCCTGGAAAAACCCAATAACACTTTACACGATGGAGGAATCGAACCCAGGATCTCACGCTAAGCAGTTGCCCTTGCAACCACTAGACGAGGTAGTCAATGGTAATCGTGTTGTGAAAACACGATAAACTATTTAAAATATCGAACGTATACAGGGTGTAAGGGACACGGACGCTAAAACGGTTAGCACGAATTCAGTACATCATTTTGAACCCCCGCATAGAAATAATAAAAGAAAAAAAAATCCATGTGTAACAAAGAAATTTTTCGTAGTTATTAATAAAAACAGCCGTTACCTTCAAAATCACAATAACTACATGATAAAAACGTATGGAACAGCTGACTTAAAAAAAAATACCGATTAAAAATTTCTATGTGGGGGGTTCAGAATTGCATGATTAATTAATGTCATAAATACCCTAATAATAATATTTGCTGTAAGTCATTGTGCCGATAGTCGTGTCCGCCAATGGCTTAATTGCCAAGAGCCTCGACCAACATCTGAGGAGGCTCGCGCTTGGCAGCTGGATCAAGGGCTTGATTCAGAAAGCGGTACTCCTGGACACGGCGCGTATTGTTAGGAGGTTCCTCTCTCAAGAGCCCTGACCACCGACAGCTCGGACCCTGTTCCCAGTGCTGGTGGCCTACTATTTTTTATTTTTTTTTATGTTTTTTATATGTATTTTTTTAAAGAAATATTTAAAAATATCAAAAATGTGTATGTAGAATGAATAAAGGAAATATATTATTTGCTGTAGATAAATATGTAACGATTAATGTAAGATTTTTTTTTTTTATTGTAATAGATATTTGCACACCTGTTAAAGTAGGATATGGCTTAAAGAACTTAATCTGTTGTATGTATCACCTCATGAACCTAAATAAATGATTTGATTTGATTTAAAATTCAACCTTAACACAATTTGAGAACGACTAAACTATTCATCAATCTAGACTAACATTCTACTAATCTAAAGTCCACATTATTATGTAAATCCGTGTAAAGACAAATTAACGAAACTCACTTTAATCTTGATAAATAGGTTTATAGGGTGGTGTCAAAGTAGTGATATATAGTCAGAAGATTCGTTTGTTTTTACAATTAATGGCAAATTAAATTCATCATAATCATAGCCTATAACATTCCCACAGCTGGGACACACGGCCCCCTCTCTATGAGAGGGAATGGGCTATAATCCACCACGCAGGCCCAGTGCGGGTTGATATATGCGTGTATGACCAGATGTATGAACGTGGATGAGGCAAAAGGAGTATGTAAGGACAGTTGCAGTGGTTTCTGCCTACCCCCATGGGAAAATGGCGTGAGTTTATGTTTATGTCCTAATTTTTTTTTACTTTATGGAATATAAAATTTATTGTTCTAGTAGTATTTTAAGGAGTATACTACTGAGAATATTAGAGCCCTAGAAAGAACGCGCGACTTAAACGTGGCATAAATACGTTTTTGCTCATTAATTCATTGCGTTTTTGTCATTAAATTTTTGCGCCAAGTTAAATTATGATTTAGCCATAATATGTAGTATGTGCTAAACGAGTATTTTTCACTTCCAGAATTGTTCTAATTTAAGTAACTTTGACTCTGTAGCAGTAAAAAAGTTAACATTCCTATTTCTGTCTGCAGGGTTTAAAGAAACCTAACACGAAGGGGATGACGTGGTCTTAGTTAGCTGGTCCGCTCGCTCTCTAGACCCCGAACCTGACCTGTCCGAGTCGAGGTGCTCCAAGTCCCGAGCTCACCGTGCTTTGACTATCTTACTGCAACAACTCCGCGCGATACTACTAGGCCCATAGGCCCAAATAAACATTACTCCAGAAAAGACGACATTAAACAACACTCAAGCGCCACCCTATAGTTACACCAGTAACAAAATGATGGAGCTATAGAAAATCTCAGTACTTCGGAGACAATAGGATATAACACTATAGTGGAATTTAAACCTATTGTAGTAGGTTCAACCGCTGCCGTAAATTAGGGGGCCTATTCAGCTAAATCTGGGAGCTTAAGGACACCTTTTGTGTGTAAAACGTGTGTATAGTTGGGTGGAGGACTAGTTTTTGTGTACGGGGGGACTCTCTGAAATGTTAACTGGATAAAAATGGGGGTTTTTGGTTTCCAATTGACTTGAGTGAATAGCTTATGTCTCATAGGTCCAGCTGAAAACCAAAGTCGGGAATTTTGCTGAACTGGGCCTATTTGGCGCAGGCGTGAGATTTTCGTGTTTATGATTAAGTTTTTTTGTTATTTTTGATTATTGTTGTGTGCACTTGTGGCATGTGCCAAATAAACCTATTTTCTTTCATATTATACCAAACACAAACTATGATTGTAGTTAATAATGCGTTATAGTAAGTCGCGTCGTAAACGAACCGTCACTAAAATACCAGTGCATTCTGGCCTCTCGTTTCCGTTCGCAAGACGTATCTTTTGAGTAGTATTTTGGACAATAGGCCTATGATTTTAACAGAGTGCATGTCGCTAGAATTTGTCAATGATTTTGCTGTTTTCATTATATTTAGTCAATATTGCGGAATGAAATGGTGAATTAATATTGATCTGTGTTGCAAAACAATATTGCCTAGGTATTGCAATACACTGGATGAGTTAACAGTAGTAGTCACAGTTTTAGATGTAAAAAAGCATAGCTTGCACCTAAAACGAAATATTAACTGTTGTAATGTTTGAATGCGACACAGAGCGATATTCCAAAGAAATATATCATAACAACCAATGAAATTATAAAGAAGATACGCTACGTTCAATTATCGTTGCGTTGTTACGACTGCGAAAGATAATACGGATCGTACGATACAGAAAGAGATAGCTTCAGCGCTTGAAGTACTAAAATTACGACAATTGTCTGAATTTGTCTACAACAATTTACGCGCGCCAGTGCGATGTATACCTCTTTTTATTTATAACATCATTAATAACAACGATATTTTGTACAGGTATTTGCGACGTTGCCAACTTTCAGAATACACCCTCTTGAGAACATAACCGCGAAGGAAGAAAAACCAACCCAGGACCCCATGATCAGCGGTAACACGACCCCCAGACTTACGAGACAGACAACAAACAAACAGACTTGTAATAAACTAGTCAGATATTACTCGTTCCTCATATAAATCCACACATGAAGACTCTATTTTGTAACTTTCCTTTATAACTAAAATCTCTTCTGTAAATACTTAGAGGGACTAATAACGGTTTTGTTTGGGAGGAATAAATTATGATTCACTGGTTTTAAGGTTCAATTTTAGGCTTAAATTCTCTTGAATATTGTTAGGGCCTGCAAACAAGCTAGGTGGTTGAAAAGTCGACTTTACTGAGTCATTTGCCAGAGCTGGTTGTTGATGGCAAAATGTTAAAATGATTGACTTGGTCATATCTATACATATAATAAAATCGTAAAAATCCAATTCGATGTTCCGACTTGGCGCAAAAACTACTGCATAGATCCTGTTCAAATTTCGCACAAATATTCCTTACAGGCTTCTTCACATGTTAGGCTATATATTATCACGCTACTCGCTTAAGGGGGTGAGCAATATTGCATTATGTCAATATCCTTCATTTGTTTGACGTTTCAGTCATGACAAGCACCAGAACGGCTATTTAAAGCTTATGTCAACAGAGAAAACAGCCTAGCGGGTTCTTGAACGTTCTGTAAGCTACGGGTCGCAAGTTCAAACCCCACTATTACTTTCACTTTTTGTAATTTGTTTGAATATTTTTTTGATGCTTTTAGATTTCCATTTTTTTTGTATTGACATCGTTTGCATTTCCGTTTTTCTCCTTTTTCTTCAAACGTTTCTCCAAAAGTAATAGAGAAGTATGGAAGAAGATGAAATGCTGCGCCGACCCTGAAAAAAATGGGATAACGGCAGGAGAATGATGATGATGATTTGTACAAAAAGTTCTTGCTTTACTAGAAGTCTGTTTCCTTCTCGATTTGCAAAATATCAATAATCAATCGCAGTTTGGAATTTTATTTTGGAATTTTATTGTTCTTTTATAGATTGGTATAGTGTTCAGAAGCGAGCATGAGGTCCTGGGTTAGATTCCCGGTCGGGCAATGTGTTATTGAGTTTTTCCACCAGAAAATTCACAGTAGCAACTACGAAGTCTGGTTTTGTGCCCGGTTGATGGTGTATCGGCACTATAAAAAGTACTACAGCAACATATAACAAAAAGTACTACAGCGCCATCTATGACGCAGGTGATGAACTAAACATCGAAATACGTCTAAATTCTGCCTGGGTCAAATAAATCGCCCAAATAAAGTTATCCGCGACTTAAGACTATTTAGAAGTACCCGACAACAACTGTTGGGCAGTAGCCCACCAGACATTACACCCGTCTGGTCGGACTATCCTCCCTTTTCTATGGGGGATGAAGAACTTTACAACCTGTTCTTTATACCCCAAAATGGCTATAGACTCGCAAAATATTTCATGGGAGTTAAACATAACTGACAAAATGTGGGTGTACTACTGGGTACTATATAAACTCATCTGTTTTCTTATTAAAATATGTATTAAAAAACAGATAGGTACTTTTATATCAAACACGATGGTATAACGTTTTGTTTTTTTAATTAGCCTATTCTGTCCCACTGCTGGACAAAGGCTTTCCCCATTTCCTTTCTAACTCTCCCGGTTGTTTTACCTTCTCTAGCCAATCAGTCAGGAACGAGTCCAAATTGTCAAACCAGCGTTTGTTGGGCCTGCCTCGGTGACGATGACAGTCTTCAGGCACCTACTGTATGACCATTTTGGCCCATCTGTCCTGACCCATTCTAGAAATGTGACCCGCTCAGTCCCATTTGAACCTCTTACACTTATCGCCAACATCGGCGATACCTGTCTTGGAGCGTACCTATTGTGGTATTGCGTATTCAATCGGTGATTTTGATATTTAAAATCCATCGCTCTTTGGCAAACCTTGAATTTGGACTTTTCAGCCTCCGTCAAAGATCATGTCTATGGACTATGTACCATAGATTAGGATAGGTAGGCAACACAGGTCGACAAGTTTACGCTTAAATGAGATTGGAAAGTGTAACGTTGTCTAAGTAAAAAAGAAAAGTCTGTCGCAGTTTTAAATATTCTTGACTTAATGATTAGGCAACCCATTCGTTATAATTTTTATGTATTTTTTTTTTAACCTTTATTGTGCCACTGCTGGGCAAAAACCTCCCCCATTGCCTTCCATTCTTCTCTCCGTCCAATCTGTCACAAACGCTTCTAAGTCGTCACACCAGTTTTCTAGACCTCCCTCGGCGACGACGCCCGTCTTCTGGCACCCACCGGTCCTGATACATTCCACAGACGTGGCCCGCCCAATCCCACTCCAAACTAGCAGTCTTATCGCCCACATCAGCGACTTCATGGACCAGTAGCTCTTCCAGGCGTTCTCGACTCGGCAACTCTCAAATGTACTCATCGACGTAGTGAATTTCTTGCCCTTTAGTCTTTTTTATGTATGTTCAACATATTTTTCATTCTGGGGCGGGGGGGCTGTATTAGGCATTTTTTCTATACTAAGCAGGCTTTATTTAAAATTGTGGAGTGAAGAGAAATAACGAAAATAACTAATAACTGATATAATAACTGTTTCACTCGCGGCACGTCGTTAACGTTTAGATGTAGCATTTTAACGCTAGCATTTTAACTTCGGAGCAAAATATTAAGAAAATAAAAGCAAAAATATATAAAAGCGAAAGGTCACTCTTCTTTCTTATCGTGTGGTTAGTTCGTAACCTGGTGTCAGAGTTTTTATGCCGCCCATGGGCCTCTGACTTGGCTTTACATGCCGTCGAGAAATATCTCTCAGGCATGCTGGTTTCCTCACGATGTTTTCCTTCACCGAAAAGCAAGTGATAATTATACTATACGCACATGAATCCGAAAAATCAGAGGTGCGTGCCTTGGGTTCACTAAAAGGTAAAGGTCACTCACGCACTCACTCATCACGAAATATCGAAAACCGCGTAAAAATATGAAATTAGGCAGGGAGGTAGTTTATAGTTAGTAGACATCCGCTAAGAACGGATTTTGCGACAGGGCCGGATTAAGGGGGTCTAAGGGCTCTCGCAAGTTTGTATGAAAGTCCTTCATTTTTTGTGCTACAAACTTGAAATTTGCCAGGGAGGTAGTAAATAGTCAGTAAAAGTCTGCTAAGAACGGATTTTGCGGCAGGGCCGGATTAAGGAGGTCTAAAGGCTCTCGCAAAAAGTCTCTTAATGTTGTAAATCAAAAGCAAAATCTCACGACATCTCACCAAGGGGAGAGGGGGGGGGGGTTGAAAAATCGCCAAAATTGCCTCACGTAATTAATGGACGCCCCCTAACCCAAGCATCTTCTTGCTTAAAAGGTGATCTCCAAATCGTGTGTCTGATAATACAATCATGTTTGTGATAACTTTATGTACCTAATTGAAATAAACATTCTTTTTTTTAACACTTTGCCCGACCCGGGAATCGATCCCAGGACCTCATGCTTAGTAGTCGCGCTTGCGACCACTCGAGGCAGTCTTACACATACATACCAAAATTTCCACGCGAACGAAGTCGCGGGCAACAGCTAGTACAACATACAAACCATCATCAGATGGACGAAATATGAGTTTTTCTTGCTACTTTTAAAAAACTATTTTTTAATAAATAAGTTATACCACCAACGGGTTCAAAATTGTCTAACCTTTTTTTTTTCGGATGGGTCATCCTCGATTGACTTCCCCCGCTCTGGGCGGAGCGGAAGAGAGTTTCAGACTTGTACTGACTAAAACCCATCCATGTTCCTTCTTTGCCCTTTGTGTTCCAGGGCCGCGGTATCTCTTTCGAACAGTCCCGCAGCCCCGGCAGGCATCGGCCCTAGCGGACCCCTTCCGGTGACTGGCGGTGCTGACATCTCTTTGAGGCGCGCGTGGAACACGAACGCGCCGTCGACACGGCCTGTCGTCATAAGACGGACGGACGGTGAGTTAGCGCATGCACTTATGACGTCACTTGATGCATAGCGTGTCCGTGGTTTTCAGTGGACACAATCACATACATTTTCTTGCAAAGCGAAGCTTAAAACACGTGCGTAGCCCATCCGTGCGCCGCGGTGAGTTTGCGCCTTTAATATTAGGCTTAAACAAAGTGGAACAAAAGAGCTAAGGTACCTAATTAGGAACCGTATTGTGACATTTTCAGAATAAGTCCTAATTAGATAAGTACTAAAGTAAATGAACAGCCATTAGCAATGTGTTGGTACAATAATGCCTTTTGGAGATTTTGATCGTGGGTAGCTTAGTGTATTAAATGTATTTAATCATCTGTCTAGCCTTTTACCAACTATGTTCGGGTCAGCTTCCAGTCTAACCAGATGCAGCTGAATACCAGTATGTTACATGGATCGACTGCTTATACGACCTCCACAACCCAGTTAATACTGGGTAATACCTGTGCCCCTTGGTTACACTAGTTGTCTTGCAACGACTGTCAAGGATCTACAAATGACTACCGGGACCAACGGCTTAGCTTGCTTTCCGAAGCACGGGGGAAACTCGGTACGTAATATGGTCACCCATCCACAGACGGACCTTGGCGAGCGCGGCTTAACCTTGAAAATCGTGTGGCTGTTACTATTGAGCCAGAAGCTCCTCAGCCCTTAGTAATGTGTTGGTACGATAATGTAATTCAAAGGTTTCGAGCGTGGGTAGCTAAGTGTATTAACAATGTATCTAAAAAAAGGAATTATTTAGTAAAGTGGATTTGTAAGTAGAAATAATGAAAGGAGACTCGAGAAATAGGTACGTGAAGTCGTTGACTCTTAGAAACCTTTTATCGAAAAGCCGCTACAATACCTCAACCTACCTTAGAAATGAGACAACAATACCTTACCTCTTAATTAGAAAAATAAACTTTTATTCAATGAAACGAAGAAAATTAGGTTTATCTTTCAACATTGAACGGGTATACTAAGTTTCGTGTCCGTGCTATTGACCGTTGAAGGGTTCCTCGTGAGGAGGCGATCCTGGCTGCAGGATTATACCATGTCTATCATGAAAATGTATTGTCACCAGAACCAAAGGTGTGTGCAAAATTTCAGCTCAATCGGTTGGGGGGAACTGGTTTGATATTCAGTTGCAAGATTTGACCAATACCTACATACTAACAAACAAACAAACTAACAAAACAAAACAAAACCTAGGCAAGTTAAATTAAGAGCTTGTGGCTAAATAATAACAGCCGCTCGGGTCGATCTTTAGATTAAGCCGTGCTTGCCTAAGTTGGTCTGTGGATGGATGACCGACCATTACGTACCGAGTTTCCTCCGAGCCTCGGAACGCACGTTAAGCCGTTGGCCCCGGCTGTCAGTTGTAGATTTTTGACAGTCGTTAGATAGTCAGTGAACCAATAATTCCGACACCCAGTCTTACCAAGGGGTATCGTGTTACCCAGTACTAACTGGGTTGTGGTGGTCAGATAGGCAGCCGCTCCATGTAGAATACTGGTATACAGCTGCATCCGGTTAGACTGGAAGCTGACCCCAACATAGTTGGGGAAAGACTAGGCAGATGATGAACATGTCCTCTTATCCTCAAAAGAAAAAAGTTCACACCCTAAAAAACCTGTTCTAAAATCTCCAATTTAGCTTATTCACTTATTTAAAAAGCTTAGCGCACACCTCTACACTTACACCAACAATTTAGTACGAAGGTGGCTTATTAAATTACATATTCGTGCATGCAAATGCGGCTCGACAAAGCGCCTTTGATCCACGCGACATTATTAGCCGCACTTTCGCTGGGAATCAGGGGTGGCAGAGAGTGGAAATCATTTCATTTTTATTTCATGTTTTTTTTTTGTTTTGGTTGTTAGAGTGATTGAGAGCTTAATTTGGAGCTAAATTTTAATATCATCATCTGTAGGTGAACCTAATTATTAGGTACAGAATGTTTGAATGATGGCTTCGTGAAGGGTCCGTTTACACCTACCCTGACATTATTGCTGGGAAACGACTTATTTTTTTTGAAAAATCACGTTTTACGGTAAAACTCAATGTGACACTCGGAACATTGTGCAGATTGATTCATTGAATAGTATACGGACATGGAGGTATTTAAAGCTAAGTTATAACTTTTAAAATCTAGTATATAAAAAACTTTTGAAAAAAATGGAAGTTTGACCTCTCCGTATATATCTCCGTCAATAGAAGGTTCCCAGGTATGGTCTAGAACAGGGTTTCTCAAACTTCTGGCTCCACGAACCCCCATTCAAGTTTCCAGATGACAGCGAACCCCCCTCCCCCCCGCCCCAACAAGAAAAGAATAACATTGTATATATAATAAAATAAAGTTTATTTATTGAATAAAAGGTAACAAATACAGGCCAAACACAAATATCTTATTAATATTAATGCGATGGATGGGCTTGTTTCTTGTCACAAATTGAGTAAATTTTTTTAATAATGTTGGACAATTTAAGCCTTAATTCTGACTCACTCGTCACCCAGCTGCCATTACGTAAATTTTGTCGCGAACCCCCTACCGTCACATGGCAAACCCCTAGGGGTTCGCGAACCCCACTTTGAGTAACCCTGGTCTAGAACAAAAAAAAATATCGCAATGACGGGGAGAACTTTATTTCATATGGAGCGAATGCCTATCTGACCACCACATCCCAGTTCTCAGATTCAGCAGGAACACACCCTCCTCACTCACGTGAAAGAAGCGGGCACAGTGCTGGTTGGCGGGTGGCACTCATGTCGTTCAATTTTGATTTCTAGGACACACCGGTTTCCGCACGATATATTTTTTCATCGTTATGAGAGTAGTAGTGATTAAGTGGTGATAAGTACACAGAGTAGTAAAGTGCATATTTTGGTTTGACCACTTTATACACACATCAAGCTATACATATCCAGTATAACCTGACCTCAATTTGTATGAACTTCCCGTACAGTGAGACATCCGCATAAACTGGTTTTGTATAGCTTTATTGGTCGCCGTGCGTACGTCGGAACCAAAACAAGAGATTACCACCGGGCCACCACTACTCTTACAGTCAGATTGTCAGTACACCAACATTAAAAACAAAACCTTTCTGGCTCAGTCCTGCCAACCCTACACCCTTATGAGTAATATACGCAACGACGTACACTCGCGCACAACGACCTACAGATGTTAGGTACAGTCGAGCACCGTACAATTAAACAGACAAATAACATTACACGGCGCGTGCTACTACGGCTTGTATTTTTAAACTGTTGGCGACTGTATTTGTTTTGTTTTACTTATGGTGTGGGATAAAAAAAGGTTGTGTTCTGATTGAGCACTCCATCATCTGCCTAGCCCTTTCCCAATTATGTTGGGGTCGGCTTCCAGTCTAACCGGATGCAGCTGAATAACAGTATTCTACATGGAGCGACTGCCTATCCGACCTCCACAACCCAGTTAGTACTGGGTAATAAGATACCCCTTGGTAAGACTGTTTGTCAGACTTTTTGGGCCACTGACTAACGACTATATCAACGGAAATATTATTCTATACTATTTTTCACGTGTTTAAGTATCGGTCACTAATTACCAGTCACCCTATATAGGGCCGGAGTCCATCGAAGCGGAGACGAGACAAGAGAAGAGACACCTTAATCTGAAAAATTTAAGTTAAAACCTGAAATGACTCGTTCGACCAACAATAAAAATGACTGAAAGCATCTTTCACAGCCAACAAAACACAATAATGATGATAGATGTTTTATTCTAAAGGCGAAATATAAAAAGCTAACAATTACCATCTCTGCTTATTCACACCATTTAGCTGGGATCATTATAAATGTACCTACATCACTCATTTTGTTTGTGATAAATTACGGTGACTATGGGTTTGGGCAGTTTGGGGATAGTCCTGTTTAATCTGCCTAGTAAAAGCAATAAGAGCCTTAATTATTTAGGTAATTGGCAGGTGATATGCAGGTTAACTCAAGATATCAGTTAACAAGGTCCAAAATCGCATAACACGTCATTTTCATCTTCTATGATACTGGTAAATCCTTGGGTTTGTTTAGGGTATTTTTATTTATAAATGTTGATCATCCTAATAAAATTATTGCTGGAAAACTACTTTTTTTTTGGGGTGACAAATCTCGTTTAACTGTAGGACTCAATCTAACGCGCACAAAACTGTTCTGTTGGATGCATTGAATAGTACGGGGGTCATGGAGGTATTTAAAGTAAAGTTACAACATAAAAAACTTGTATTAAAAAAAAAGTTGTCAAAAACTTGGAATTTTGACCCCCAATATCTCCGTAACTAGAAGAGAAGGTATGGTCTAGAACAGAAAAATGATCAAAAAATCAAGTGTCTTTCGTCTTCGTTAAGGGTATTTTTACATCCATTAGAGCATTAATTTTGATTCTGTACGAAAGTGCTTTATTATTTTTCCACAATATGGAAAGGTCAGAAATTGCCTGACACAATTTTCGAGATGATCATATTGTTTGGTTATTATC
Source organism: Noctua pronuba (assembly GCA_905220335.1). Lineage (NCBI taxonomy): Eukaryota > Metazoa > Arthropoda > Insecta > Lepidoptera > Noctuidae > Noctua > Noctua pronuba. Next base: position 2,386,088 of record LR999913.1, read on the forward strand.
CTACAAAAAGCTCAAATTATATCCTTCCCACTTAAAATAAATCACCATTAAGTTGGTAGCCTAATTCCCCGGGCCATTAGTGGCACATTATTGTACTGTTGATGGACCAAATATTTTGCACGTCACCCCACCTCCCGCCCACCACGAGAGCCTGTCCCGATAATTAAGGGACAGTTATTATTAATTACGTTAAGGCGGTCTTCTTAATGTGATGGGTCTGTTGTGGAAAGTGCAGTGTTTCTTTTTATAATTTTGAAATATTGTGATGAAAAAAGTTCAGGAAGTTTGTCATCTTCCTGTCTTTGTCCCCTGTTACTTGGGGTCGGTGTCTTCCATTCTCCCCTGTCAACCATCACGGTTTAATTTACACCATTATTGAATAAATTTATTTTTGCTCGAATCATCATCAGCTGCCTAGCCAATTATGTTGGGGTCGACTTCCAGTCTAACCGGATGCAGCCAAATACCAGTATTTAACATGGAGCTACCTATCTGATCTCCACAACCCTGGGTTGAAGAAGTATCGTATTTATTTAGTACTGTAGTTAGTACTAGGTAATACGATACTTCTTGGTGAGACAGTTTGTCAGACTTTCGGGCCGCTTTCGCTAAAATAAAGGCTTTAAAAATGTTGTATTGGCAGAGGCTTATGTCTGACTGTGGGCTGCGATAAGCTGAGTTGATCGAAATAAAATAATGAAGGTTATAGCCAAGCGGTTGGTGACCAAGAGGGTTGGTCTTTTTTTGGCCAAAGAATCAGCGTTGCATTTCAACGTGGCAATGCTGCCAGCCTTCTGGACTCCTTGTAATTCTTTACAGGTGCGTAGTACTCGCAACCAGCGTGCGTTTGACCAGATGTATGAACGTAGAGGAGGCAAAATTAGGATGTAAGGATCGTAGCAGGTGGCGTTCTGCCTACCCTCATGGGAAAAAGGCGTGAGTTTACAAAACTGCAATACCTACACGGTCAAAATGCACGGCACAGCTGATAAAAAGCTGGTTTGTTTAAAAAAAACAAACCGATGAAAGGGGTTCAGAATGGTGTACCGAATACGTGGTAACCGTTTGTGCGTCGGTGTTACTTCCACCCTATATAGAAAAACCCGCCAACAACAGTCGGGCAGTAGCCCACCAGACACAACACCCGTCTGGTGAGAGAATCCTCCCTTTCCCTTTCAAACCCCTACAACATAAGCCGTCGGTAGCTTTAAATCAATCCAATACGTTTTCGGTTTCGCTGTTGATAGATATCACTATAGGTATCTTGAGAATTTCCTCTCTAAAAAACCCAACATCACCTGAACCTAAGAATCGAACAAAAACCTTGTAACAATGTAAAATGTGACATCTACGTAAAAAGGTACGTACGTTATAGTTTCAATTACCATAAAACGAGGGATGTCTCATTACGTTTCGTGTGCTTACCGCTCTTCAGTAGGGTTACCACTGTTTTGGGAAATGTTGGACAGTATTGAACATGGGTAAGTTTTGTGAGATTCAAAAATGTACTTTATTTTTACGTACATGGATAAATTCATGGCTATTTCCCATGGGGTAGCCAAAAACTACAGAATGCCACCTGCTATGATATCTACAAACTTCTTTTGATTAGTCCTTGTTGATACATCTGGTAGTACACGCACGCCGCGCACCTGATCTTTTTGAAGAACATCACCAATGAGGTCAATAACATCTAACACAAATAAATAAAATTGAAGTGTCCGTTTGTAATATCAAAAAACAACTTTTTACTGAATGCATATGAAAATATATACGGCACTTAAAACAAAAACACATTTTTTTCAATGTTTATCTGTCGGTCTGTCTGTTCCGGCTAATCTCCGAAACACCTGGACCGATTTTGACAGAACTTACACTGGCAGATAGTTAATGTTATATATTACTGAGGCTAGTACTATTTTAGAATAAAAATTAAGGTTCCGTCCAAAAAATTAAAACCCTTGTAACAAAATCCGATTCAAAAAGGGAAGTAATATTTTTTATAAAAAATTTACGCGAACGCAGGTCGCGGCAAACAGTTAGTTCATTAATAATATTGTAATCTTTATTCAAATATTATAATTGCCTATTAATAGAAAACTAATTACCTAAATATTTAATTTGAAAATAAATATTTCAACTTAAAATTAATGAGCATTCGATCAATCAATGTCAAAAATTATTTTTTAAATTTTAAATCACGATGTAGAACTGTTACTAGCTCCAAAAAACCTCCTAGTCGCTAAGCTCTTAGTCTCTTTTGGATTACAGTGATATTAAGACTTACAGGGTGGTTTAAATTGGCTTTTTGAACGCACAGCCTTGCAGTGTCTACTACAACATTACACTATAAATTGTAGTTTCTATGCCATCATCTTCACCTTGGAATCAATCACTGCATGGTTCAATGTTGATTCTACCTTTTCTTCTGCCATCATTCTTCCGTGTTTCGTGGGTCACCCAACTGTTTCCCACAACTTTCACGATATCTACATCACATTCCTGCCCTTTTCCCATGTTACTTGAGGTCGGCGCGACACGTATTTTTCTTACATTCTCCTCTGTCAACCGCTTTCATTTAATCCTTTTTCTTTCAAATAATTCGTCACACAATCCATCCATTGTTTCCTTAGTCTTCCTCTTCCTCTCCCTCCATCAACATTTATATGCATCACTCTTTTAGTCATTTGTCACGATATCTACAGAGGAGCTCGTGGCTAAATAATAACAGCCGCTCGTGTCGATCTTTAGGTTAAGCCGTGGTTGCCTAGGTTGGTCTGTGGATGGGTGACCACCGATTACATACCGGGTTTCCTCCGTGCCTCGGCCGTTAAGCCGTTGGTCCCGGATATCATTTGTAGATCTTTGACAGTCGTTAGGTAGTCAGTGGCCCAAAATGTCTGACAACCAGTCTTAGCAAGGGGTATCGTATTACCCAGTACTAACTGGGTTATGGAGGTCAGATAGGCAGTCGCTCCATGTAAAATACTGGTGTTCAGCTGCATCCGGTTGGACTGGAAGCCGACCCCAATATAGTTGGGAAAAGGCAGGCAGATGATGTCACGATATCTACATTGCTAACAAAATATCCTACAAAGATAAAATACAGACCCACCCTACTCTACTAAGCAATAACTTCAGTTTTCGCATACAAATTATGTTATTCGACTCGCAACTGATACACGTCTGTCCGTCTCTTTCTTTTGTTCCTGGCGACTCGTTCTGTCCCCCTCCGTTCTTCTAATTAGCGTGCCCTCGCGTGGTAAGCTTTGAGGTGTGACAGATATGTGGTAACGAGATATCTTGGGTACGATGTTGGTCGTTGACGTACGATTTTTAAATGTGTCTAGACAAAGACCGTTTTCTTGAAAATTGCCTGTAATATTGTATAATGTCCTTTTATTTTTCTTTTCTCGTCATCATCTACCTAGCCATTACCAACTGCGCTGGATTCAACTTCCAGTCTAACCTGATGCCGAATACAAGTATTTTACATGGAGCGACTGTCTATCGATTTTTATGTTCTCTGTAAATTGAGAGGTCTGGCTCTTGTGATACAGGAAATGCTAGTATAAGAGCCAGAGCTGCAATGATGTTTGAACAATCACTTGTTGATAAAGATTTTATTATTATTATTTCCTTTATTTATTTCTGTACAAATATAATTACATTTTTAAATATTCCTTAGAAAAAAGAAAAAAACTTATTATTATTATTTATTAATCTGACCTCCACAAGCCAAATATTGGATAACACGATACCCGGGTGCCAGGCCTGGTTGACATATTTCAGACTTTTTCTTATTACTAATAATTCAAATATCAACCGATGGTTGGCAAAATACCCCGTCAAAGATTTTAAGCTGGTTAGCAAGCCAGTCAATATAGGCCAACTGTCCATAGTGCATTTCACAATAATAATGATTATGTGCCTAATCGGGTTAAGGCTATTTTGTCGCAGTAAAGTAAAGAAATAAATTAAGGAAAAGAATAATGCCAAAAGCTATGCCATCTACAGTGAGAAAAGGAACTCAAACTCAAACTCAAAGCATTTATTTCAATTAGACCATAACAGGCACTTTTGAATGTCAGAAAAACAAAGAAGGCGAAGCTACAGTCCCAGACACAAGGCATAATAACTTGTGAAAGTACTGTAGTTGCCCATTCCAAAGCGTAGATCTCTATGGAGAAGAATGGGCAAGAAACTCCATGGACACTCTTTTCAATCAAAATATTTTTACAAGATCTTGGTTACATCATTCATGTTGAATCACATATTACATTTCCTCTTTTACTCCTTGTTTTTTATCATGGTTATTTAACTACCAAATACTCCTTAAATTAATAATGCGCTTTACGGTCACGACATACCCATTTGACTTGTTTTCCGGTGTAAATGGAATCCCAGACTACCATAGAGCTTATTTTTTTTTGTCTGTAGGTAGAGTGCGGTCTTGACAGGTGGAGAATAAATGCCCATAAACTAGGGACACCAAAATTTTCGGCATTTGTGGGATATATCTGTCATTATTTAGCGTGTTTTATGATTTTAGTTAGGGAAACACCTGGATGAGGGACGCACAGAACCGGGAAGTGTGGCAGAAAAAAGGGGAGGCCTATACCCAGTAGTGGGTGATTCTGGGCTGATATGATGCCGATGATGATGAATTTAGTAAGAGCTTATAATGTCGACATGGATATATTTTCTGTTATACACCGTGACTTTTTAGTCGTCTTACAAAGGTTGTCCACTCAATGTACCCGACACAAAATAGCTCTAGACGCGATTTTTTTATTTACCTACCATGAAAGATGCAAAGAAAAATAAATAATACATTAGAATAAAATTATGAAACATCCTGTTCATGATGTTTACGTGTCAAACGGGAGAACATAACTACCCAGCGCTCGAGTCCAGTAGTATCGCTCGCAAAAGGGTGTTTTAACTACGTCATGCGTCATGATACTGAATAATATTGTTATTTTTAAATTATTAAAATATCTACCTATTGTTTATGAATGTTTAGTAGTCATTGAATACATGAAGTGGGCTGCCGTTGTAAGACGACTAAAAAGTCACGGTGTATTTATTTTTATAACATTTAGCTAGCCTACCCACGTTTGTTGAAGGGCCGATAGCTAGTGGAGCAGACGTGTCCTGTAGTGGAGATCGAATATCAGCAAGCTTAGCGTAGGATGCCTCCGTCGATGAGACAGACTGGATGCAAAATGCGGAGGACGAGGTGTTGTAGTTCAACTTGGGACAAGCCTATGTCCAGCATTGGACTGCGAAAGGCTGTTGATTGATTAAGCAAGAGCTTTACTGATACTCATCCTGTTAGCTTGCGTCATCCCACCGCTGGCCAAAGGCCCTTCCCCACGACTTCCAGTTGTTTCGATCCAGGGCTAATGTGGACCATTGGTCGTTGGTTTTGTCCAGCTCGACCAGCCATCTTCTACGAGGCCGGCGGCAACGCCTTCTGGCTGTGGCAGGGCTCCATAAAGTGGCTATATTGGCCCACAGCTCATCGGGAATGCGGTAGACGTGGCCAGTCCAGTCCGACTTCAGTGTAGCAAGAGCTTTAATTACCAAAGAAAAAATGAAAAAATTTGCAAGCTCATGAAGTGTTCCAGTTACAACCAGTGATACATAAGGTAAACGTTTTGACCATGCTGCCCAGAGAACTGAAACACATAAAATAAAGGAAACTGCTCATTCCCCAAAAAGTAACAAGCGTAAAACTATAAAACGAAACGCAGTATCGGCAGGTAAAGTAATATCGTTGTAGCGGGCGACTATAAACCATGGCACAGTACAAAGATAACCAGTAAAACAATTAGGAGCTGTTTTGTAAAATCAAACGCGTGTTTAGAGTCATCATCATCATCGTCCCCTCATAGAGTGTGTCAACTAAATGTGTTATGGTCGAATCGGCTTCCAGTGTAACCGGATGCAACTGAATACCAGCATTTTACATGGAGCGACTGCCTATCTGACCTCCGCAACCCAGTTAGTACAGGGTAACATGATACCTCTTGGTAAGACTGGTTGTCAGACTTACTGGCCACTGACTACCTGTAACGGCTGTCAAAGATCTACATATGACAGCCGGGACCAAGGGCTTATCGTGCTTTCTGAGTACTTTACATGGAGCGAGTGCTTATCTGACCTCAATTACCGGGAAATACGATACCCCTTGGTAAGAAGACTGAGTTAAAATACTGTATGCTAGTACTGTGACCATGGGCACCATGATATTCAATATTTGTAGGATGTTACCTTTTATACGGCCGAGAGTGCATCGTAAAATGTTTAGTACAAATATTTTTGTGAGCACAATTTAATCATTGTGGATGTTGTAGCGGGCTTACTTCCTGTATCGAATTTTTCATGTTCACATTTTTGGTATAGAAATTGCTTTATTTGTAAAACACTGAGAAAGTTGGAAAGGAATGGGGGAGGCCTTTGACCAGCAGTGGGACAGAATAGGATAAACAAAAAAAAAGGATACGTTTCTGGATATTTATTTATTTATTTAAACTTCATGTACAAGAATGTTACATAGGTGGACGTAATGCCACAAGGCATTATCTACCAGTCAACCTACCTTACCTTTGGCTCAAATAGGACAGGATTGTGATTGATATTTTATTGTACCTACCGCAAAAATGCTACGCAGTCAGCGGTGTGAACCTGATCAACAACAGCTAAATGCTCAATAAAATTGCTTTGTAAGTTGGATTTATGTTGCCATCACTTCCGTTAGTCTCCAATCGTGCAAAAAAATATCTCGTGATCTACAAAAACCACTACAGCATTTTATCATCATCTTCCTGATGTCCCATTCTACTTGGGGTCGGCGCATCAGGTTTTCTTCTTCCATTCTCCCCTGTCAGACGTCACGGCATCATTTACTCCTTTCTCTTTCATACCATTCCTCACAATCCATCCATCTTTTCTTTGGCCTTCGTCTCCCTATCTATCCATCAACATTCATGTCCATCACTCTTTTAGTCACAAGTCACAACCATTACGAAATTTAAGGGTTAAAAATATTTAGTCGTACAACAGAAAAAGAGGAGCTCGTGGCTTAATAATAAAAGCCGCTCGGGTCGATCTTTAGGTTAAGCCGTGCTTGCCTAGGTTGGTCCGTGGATGGGTGACCACCCATTTCATACCGAGTTCCCTCCGTGCCTCGGAAATCACGTTAAGCCGTTGGTCCCGGCTGTCATTTGTAGATATTTGACAGTCGTTAGGTAGTCAGTAGCCCAAAAAGTCTGAAAACCAGTCTTACCAAGGGTTATCGTATTACCCAGTACTAACTGGGTTGTGGAGGTCCGATAGGCAGTCGGTCCATGTAAAATACTGGTATTCAACTGCATCCGGTTAGACTGGAAGCCGACCCCAACATAGTTGGGAAAAGGCTAGGCAGATAATGACAACATAAAAAGAGTTGACTGTTCAAACCCGACGCGCAAAAACTCTCTAAAGTCATATTCTTTTATAAAATTTTATTGCGTGAAAATCAAGCTCACGACCCATAATTTAAATAATCAAAACGCCAACCTTGGTACCAGTAGAACCGCCAAAACTGTTTTGTTACCAACTTTCTTCGTTACAGCCCTTTTTGTTAACAAGACAAAAGACTCTAATTCTTAGAGCTAGTTATATTTTACACAAAGCAAACATTTTAGGTTATGATTTTAATAAAAGGTTAAAAAGTTAGCTTTTCTTGGTTTTCTTAAGATCACAAAATCAAACAATAAAGTTTCTCTAAGTACGTAATGATTTAATGTTATTACTAAAGTTCTAGTAAAGTAAATAGTCTACAGGGTGTATTGTAGGTGATTATGTTAAATAATACATACTTAAAGAAACCTACGTCTTTTTTTAAAGATAGGCAAATACGTTACGTTAGTCGCATGTACAATGACATTTCACGTTGGCTGCATGCACAATGACCGCTAGGCAAAAGTCTCCACGCGATGGTTGCCGGAAGACGGACGGCGCCGCCGAGGCCGGCCCAGAAAGAGGTGGCCAGTTGATCTAGACGCCAACCGCGAGAGCTGGTTCGAGGTGGCACGAGAAAAGAGCACTTGGAAGGAATTGGGGGAGGCCTTTGCCCAGCAGTGGGACAGTAGAGGCAACTAAAAAAAAACTAAAAAAAAAGGAAATACTGGGGTACAGGCAGGGTTCTTGGGGTAACGACGTCTCCTATGATCCTCCTATACAATATATACCAACTAAGCAATACATACATACATTCGGACTAACGTGTCAACACTCAAAGAACTCAATATTAAACAAAGACTATCGTCGGTTGTGCAATTACGAATCCTCAAATTCTTTGGACATGTTACTCGCAACAATTATTCCATGGAGCGTTTGGTGATTCAGGGCAGAGTTGAAGGCACGAGACCATGTGGGCGATCACCAACACGATGGACAGACTCCATCAAATCCGTCACCAAGATCCCTCTAGCAGAATGCGCTCGTCATGCTGCCAATAGAGACCGGTGGAAAAGGATCGTGAAGGCAGCGACCGCAGTTGTGGACGACCCCCCATGACCACGACCACTCTGTTAAGAGTGTACGACTAAGAAGAAGAAAAAGAAGCAATACATACTGACAAACAATGAACGTCCTCTTTTTTCAGCACGGTTATGGTTTGGTACGGTGTAGTGAGCAGAATCCTTTAATCTTTTCAGTACTTTATCTTGACTATTCCAACATAATGTTTGCTTATAGAATGTAACTTTGTGTAGGGTATTCTTATAAGATGACCACTCGACGTATAAGAAAAAAAAAAAATATTATTCCTGGGAAACGACTCTTTTTTGGGGTGAAAAATCACGTTTTACGGTAGGACTTAATATTACGCACTCAAAACATTGTGCTGATGAATGGATTGAATAGTATGGGGTTCGTGGAGGCATTTAAAGTAATAACATTAAAAACAGTATTTAAAAAAAAACTTGTTGAAAAGTTGGAACTTTGACCCCCAATATCTCCGTAACTAGAAGGTTCCCAGGTATGGTATAGACCTAAGAAATGATCGCAATGACGGAAAAAATAAGTGCCTTTCGGCTTCGTTAAGGGTCTTCTTACCGAGTTCTTCATTAAGGGTCTGTTGTTCGCGTGGCAATATTGATGTGGATAGGTAAGAAAAAAAATTGCCTATGTGCTATTCCAGACTATAATCTATCTCTGTGCCAAATTCCATCCAGGTCCGTTCTTCCGTTCTGGCATGATTGAGTAACAAACATCCATCCAAACTCTCACATTTATTATAGTAGTAATACGAGTATTCGTTCTGTACAAAGAATTGAACTTGCAACATGTACTTGAGAAGTCAATTTCTCAAATTGTAGTGAATTATAAACTTTATTCCATTCATTCGATTCTGTTAAGAATTTTCTAGACAAAACAATCAATTTGCTCGTACAAATTGGTTTAAGCTCAAAGTAACACCCTGTATTTCTCACTAAAATTTCAGACCAAATATACTTAGCTTTATGAAACAAATATTAACCACTAATTAGGACTTTATACAGCCTTTTGCTATCAGAAAACTAAAACATTTGAGATAATAATTATAAACTAATATGTACTGCTAACAATTTGGTCTACCATTGAAATTATAACTAATTTTGGTGAGATCATATTACGTGCTACTAACTACTAGTAGATAAAAATACTGTTTTAAGCTTTCACCGTTTACAACTTAACTTATACTGTGACTTACGGGATATCTTCCGTGATGGTCAACCCGCGATCATGGCGCTTGCAACAGCGTCGAAATTTCGGGAGCTCAAATTAATGAACAATAACGGAAGATATCCCGTAAGTGACAGTATAAGTTTATATCAGGTTTTTAAAATATGGTGATGAGGAGCTCGTAGCTAAATAATAACAGCCACTCAGGTCGATCTTTAGGTAAAGCTGTGCTTACCTAGGTTGGTCCGTAGATGGGTGACCACCCATTACATACCGACTTTCCTCCGTGCCTCGGAGAGCACGTCAAGCTGTTGGTCCCAACTGTCAATTGTAGATCTTTGAGAGTCGTTACAGGTACTAGCAGATTTTCAAAATATTTTTTTCATACTTTTTTTGATAAAGATAACACTTTGGCCGACCTGGGAATCGAACCCAGGACCTACTCAGCAGTCGTGCTTGTGACCACTAGACCAACGAGGCAGTCAAACAAGTCAAAAAACCAACCAACAATATTTTACAATCTTCTCAATTCACAAATCTCTTAAAACCATTTCCATTACCTCCGAAATGTATAAAACAAAGCAAACAATATTAAAATTCCGCCCACGCTCATAATGTTTATATTTAATTTCTAATACTGTTTACCTTTTGTCCGTCGTAACTCGGGCCGTGTGGTCACAACAAAGCCACAAATCGGTTTGGTCTCTTCTATTTTGGTACGGAGGACGTGTCCTGACCGCATGAAAAAGATGGATACAGAAGGTCAGTTTTTCAGCCTTTAACGGTCAGACTGCTGAGACACATGCTGTATAGTCATTTGATAATACCATTTCATCATCTGCCTAGGTTTTTCTCAACTATGTTGGGGTCGGCTTCGGCTTCCAGTCTAACCAGATGCCGTTCGTTACCTTAGCAGATCTTAGACATAATATAAATCTTCAAGATATAAATATCTGGTATACAACATGCTAATTTCAAGCAAGTTGGAGTCCACCCACTCATCATCTGCCCAGCCTTTAACCAATGTTGGGATCGGCTTCTAGTCTAACCGGGTACCAGTATTTTACATGAAGCGACTGCCAATCTGACCTCCACAACCCGGTTAGTACTGAGTAAACGGTACCCTTTGGTAAGAATGCGGCTTTTATTATTTTACTACGAGTCTCAACATAGACGTGTATGCTGATCTCAAAAAAAAATCAGTTGCGGGTGCGCTTGTATGTACATGAAGCGACCGTGTGTGAGCGCGTTTTCACCCGCTTGTATGAAATTGACTTTCTGTACATATCTGTTTTGTAACAGAGGCTATATACTGAACTGCAGTATCGAAGTAATTGATGTTTTTCAAAGGTATTTTGTAAACAAAGGCTGGGGAGTACTCCTACGGAGCTTTGCGTTTTGATTAGTACTTTTTACAATGAAAGAGATCGGTTTTTGTTTAGAATTATTTAACTCACTCAGGTTCTCAGAATGTGAACTTTGTCACGCCTGTGTTTCAAGAAGGTCTCTTGGTCTCACTGTCACAAGTGAGTCGATGATCAGTCTTCGCTGAGAGTGACAGTCAAAACAGAAAAAGGTCCACTAAGGAGCAGACAGTCGTGGATATTTGTGCAATTTAACTACTTACATTTCTAATTTCTATTTTAAGGTTGGGCAGAGGTAGGTACCCATTACACCCACATTTCGCCCGTTATCATTACGTCCCATTTAATAGGGGGTGAGCCTATTGCCATAAACCGGGAACAAATCCAGACTCCGTGGCTGCTACTGAGAAATTCCTGATGGAAATACCCAATAACACTTTGCACGACCTGGCAATCGAACCCAGGACCTGAAGCTCAGCAGGCGCGCTTACGACCACTAGACCAACGAGTCAGTCATTAGAGTATGTAATAGAGAGCAAGTATTTATCGCCATTACCTGTTTTCTACATTAATTTGAACACCCTTCGTATGATTTACTTTCGTCCATCATTCAGGAAGCCCCCTAAACAATATACTGAATATCTTCCGTTTCATAAAGAAAAAAATATATAACACTCATGTCCCCATTTTTCAAACCATGGTATTATGATTTAATAAAATGTGAAAAAACCGGTCAAGGGTGTGTCGGATTACGCACAGTAGGGTTCCGTAGTCAGGACGAATATTCTCGAAAACACAGTATTGATTTAATTAACCACAAAAACAAGTTTGTATTTTACTTTCACGGCTGTTAAAATAAATATACCTACCTAAGTCATATTAGAATTTTGTAGTAAGTATTTCTCAGAAAAAAACTATTCAAACATGTATTGCGATTGTAACCAAAAAAATCATATCACAAAAAGTATTGACTTAATAAAAAACTCCTGGCTGAAGGTCTTGTACTCAAGGCTCCCACAGAATACGATGACCACCTCCAGAGATGACCTGCGAGAAGCCATACACAAAAAAAATCTAAATAAAAAAAATCGAAATAAAAAAAATCTCATCATCTTTTTAAGAATGGGCCGAAATTAAAAGGACTCCGTTTTTGCCACGTGGCTACGGAACCCCATAAAAGGCATAAAAACTCAAACGCGTCGGCCATGTTATGACGTCATAAGCCTGTGGATTGATGGGAGCGGTAAAATGCTGCATACCAAATATTGTCATAAAGCGCTGTTTTTGGGCACCATGAGTGAAACATTGTGATTGGTGGTGTTCCGTGTTATGTGGGTGTGATGATAGTCCCTGAATTATACATGAGTAACGGCTTCCTATATCTTATACTATCGCCGAGAATGAGGTCCTAGGTTCGATTTCCAGGCCGGGCTATTGGGTATTTTCGATCAGGAATTCCTCAGTAGCAACCTCGGAGTCTGGATTTATGCCCGGTTGATGGCATCAAGCTCGCTCCCTATAATATGGGATTTAAATAAAACTAATGAAATGTAGGTGTACTAAGTATTAGGTACATCTCTGCCTACAGGCGTGATGTTATGTTGGTCATATTACATAGTAGCTTTTGCCCGCGGCTTCGTTCGCGTTAATTTAGAATTTGACAACCAATTCGGGCTGTACTCTGCTTGTAATAATATAATTCAATCATGATTCGACAGACACGTAGCGCCATCTATTAACATAAGAACGTTATTGTTCTTTTCCTCGGGAACAGTACATTTTTCGTGATGAAAGGTACCATGTCCATTTTTGTACAGCTGACAACGTATATGCAAAATTTCAGGATGACCAGTTCAGTGGTTTATGCGTTATAAGGTAACAAACACATAAACAAACTTACTTTCGCATTTATAATATTAGTAAGGATAGGTGTCGTGTGAAAACGGGCATTTATGTACCATTACAACTCTGAAAATGCCTCAAGGCTCATCCTTCACAGAATTTGTACTTTGGCCAAAAGTGACCCCGGAAATACAACAAGAATTTCTCGGAATTTACACAAAGGCGCCTCTTACCTTACAAGAACTGATCACCACGCTTTCTCGCTGTGTATTTCACGATGCTATCCTCGTGATGTGACCGTCAGACTGCCAAGGCGGTCTCAAGTTCGAACCCAAGACACGCACCTCTGATTTTTCGGATTCATGTGCGCATTGTATAATTATCACTTGCTTCGGTGAAGAAAAACATCGTGAGGAAGACATATTTCCCGATGGCATGTGTGTCGCTTCGGACGTGTAAAGCCCGCCATAGACGACAGTCTATGCATGACAGTTCCAAATATGAATGTAAAACTGAATTATATTCCAAACATAACTGTATAGTTGTCTCCTACACACGTTCAGGCATGCGCATGCATAACCTGTCGTCAATGGTGAGCTTAAGGCTCTGCGTACACAGCACTACCCCAGTCTACGATGAGGCACCGGACACAACAGGGGCGAAGTTACGACTATGGAAGCCCGGTTTCATAGTCTTAAGTTTTACTAACAGTTTTTGAGTCATGGATACTCGTATAAAGAGAAATTCTATTATATAAGTCACAGTAACATGTATCCAGATTTGAACCCACAACTTTGTGCTCGAGAAGGGAAGACCTTTTATTCGGCGCCATTTTATTGAGCATTTCATCAAAAAAATCTCCGAAACAGCCCGAGGCTCGTATTTGCTTGTTTACTCACCATATTTACCTCTGCACACCATTTCTGGGAATACCATACCACCACTTAAAGCAACATTATCCATATATTACCATTTCTGATGGTTAGATTTGTCTGCTCTTAACAATTTATTTTCCATCCACCCACATTCTCCAGTCAACCCGCGATCATGCTGCTTGCAACAGCGTCGAAATATCGGGAGCTCAAATAATGAACAATCACGGAAGATATACGGTAAGTGACAGTATAGGTTTATACGAAAAAATATTGTTAAAGAGATGTCTGTGAATTCACACTAGGCTTCCAATATAAACAGTTAATTTATACATACATTTGTGTTCATTTACCGAACTAGCAGACCGGTGATAATTATGTCAATAGTAGCCTATTTGTTTGTCCCTAGTTTACACGCATAAACACAACACAAAATATAGGTATCCCCATGACGATTTTCGGCTATGCTAACTATTTTTGTTTTGTTTGTTGTTAGGACTTTAGAGGAGCTCGTGGCTTAAAAATAACAGCCGCTCGGGTCGATCTTTAGATTAAGCCGTGCTTGTTTAGGTTGGTCTGTGGATGGGTGACTACCCACACATACCGAGTTTCCTCCGTCCCTCAGAAAGCACGTTAAGACGTTGGTCCCGGGTGTCATTTGTAGATCTTTGACAATCGTTAGGTAGTCAGTGGCCCAAAAAGTCTGACAACCAGTCTTACGAAGGGGTATCGTATTACACAGTACTAACTGGGTTATGGAGGTCAGATAGGCAGTCGCTCCATGTAAAATACTGGTATTCAGCTGCATCCGGTTAGACTGGAAGCCGACCCAACATAGTTGGGAAAAAGCTAGGCAGATGATGATGTTGTTAAAACTTTAGTGTTTCCCTACCATTTGTGCCGCTTGCTGAAAATCTCCCACCTGGACACGAGTTGCCATGGCTGACCTGGAAGTCTTTAAATAGACTCTGGTCACAGGTTGATCGAAGCAAGGAAAACATGTTCAGGTGGAGATTCATAGATGATTCTGCCCTGGAATGTAAACGTGCTACTGCCCCACAAACGATGGGACACTTGATGTCGTGCCTGTCCTGTTGTTTGCACATCACAGGATCTGATGGACGCTACTGAAAGTGCTAAATTGGGCTGACTCAATTTAAATTGTCATTGACACGCGAAGAAGAAGTACTTAAGTGATGAGTTTAGCAACCTGCACTGGTCCATTCCCTCTCTCCTGGAGGAGTGGCCTATGTCTATGGCTGGGAAGCAGTGGAAACATTAAGGCACTCCCTCGTAAGGACCATTCACTTGTGATTTATCAGTTCAGATTCGAGCATTACATCTGTACCTAACCTAATTAGTAAAAATCACTTTTTCGTACAAAATCGAATCATGGATTGTTTACAGGCGAATGCTCCGCTTATTTTATGTTTATTGCACGTTGGATGCCTCGCTCACGATGTGGTCTCGTTTTCTGTCAAGATCTCTTTACTGCTTATCTTCAAATGCATGCAAAGTTCTTTTGTCTTGTTAATCCTGTTAGTATATCAAATGTAATAGGTTTTATCCTGGAAAAATACAGGTTTCTTGTAGAATCATATAAGCGAAGACGCAGGGCAAAATTAGTAGTACTTCTTTTGCGTGGGATGTAGGAATTAGATCATGTATTCAGCCGTTAAGGTCCCACGCCTAATGTAGACATTCTGCTGTGCCAATTTGTAAAGCATACAGTCTTTTCTTCCTTCCTTTAAATTAAGGCGACTATATATATAGATTATGGCCTTTTATCTGTTTAAAAAATTAAACAGCTATCACTAATTTTTTTATGAAAGTATTAAAAGTCTCAATAATCGCGGAAAATACAAGGGACATTAAATAAGCAAACAACAGTAATTAAAAACAACGGTAAAGAAAAATTAATTGGGTAGATGTTTTTTGATCAAATCCGCATTCCAAAGGTGAGCATTTTGCTCTGTCAGAAAAAGTTTTTTTTAATAAAATAATAGCAATATTAAAATATATATAAATATATTTTTTTTTTTTTTTTTTTGCATTTTTTTATTTATTCAACTTACAACTATCATTACAGGCAATCTTAAACCTAATTCGATAGTGTGGCTATCACTCTTATTTCTAACACAGGTTTATTACCTAAATAATTATTAAAATTTAAAAAAAAATTGTTATTAATTTAACAAATATCGTGTAATAATTTATATTTATTATATTTTTTTTAGTTTTTATTAAAATGATTATAAAGACTTTTTGATTGAAAGTTAAATAAACTACATAATAATATATAAATAATTAGGATACCCCTGGTCATAAGGAATATTTTTTTTTATTTATGACGTCACTAATTGGACCACCTGGTAATAACAGTATGAAACTCCTCAACTTTTCTCTCGATGGTGAGTGAAAGGCAATGAAACAGTAAAAACGTCAAAGGTACAGTTTAAAAATCAATTTGAATGTAAAACGCGGAGGTAATTTGGCAACCTCCCAAATTAATCACTTCCTGAAATAAAATTGCAAATCTAGCATAAAACTCAGTTAAAAACCAGATTTTCAGAACTGCATTGTCAGACTTCAACTCTATCTACCCCATCAAGAATAACAGGCTTAATGCTATGTAAATACATCCATACTGATTAGTTTACTTTGATCATAAATCACGTACAGTACGTTCGGGATTTCGTTTTCGAAAATGTAAACAAATAATTACGATTGTGTTCTTGTAAAAAAAAGTTGGAAAACTCCATAAAGTTCATTTTGCGCTAAAACTTCAAGCATTTTTATAATTTTTGTAAACTCTCCAGGTAGCTATGTATTGGTCGTACATAATTGATACGAAAAGAAGAATAATTCTTGTCTTTCAGAAATCAAACAAATAACTTATAACATCAAGTTGAAAGTCATATAAGTGGAAGTAACATACCATAGCACCACGCCTGTAATCCCCGAGTTTTTAGGCAGAGGTTTTTTGTACCTAGTAGTAAACCCACATTTCGCCAGTTATGTTCAAGTCCCATGTAATAGGGGGCGAGCCTATTGCCATCAACCGAGCGCAAATCCAGACTCCGTGGCTGCTACTGAGAAATTCCTGATGGAAAAATCAAAAAACAATTTGCCCGAACTGAGAATCGAACCCAGAACCTCATGCTCAGCAGTCGTGATTGCGACCACTAGACCAACAAGGCAGTCACATAAACTAGTACATCAGTGGTAAACAAAAAAATGAATAGACTTTATGCTAGCCAAACACAATGCGTTTTGCATCAAAAACGCGTGACTAAGCAATTTCCGCGGTAACTAGTTCAAAGCTGCCAGTTCGAAATGCATGATTTTGCATTAGCGTCGACAGGGGATTGTTAATTGGCTTGATTAGGCTGGTGATGCGTGTGATAGTAATGGTAAATGCTGGTTTGAACCTTGGATTTGCCTCTGCCATCTGTCTAGAATACATTAATGGGAACAAAATCACATATAACATCTTTTGCTGTTTTCTTGGCTTTTCTTTCGGTATCCAAAACAGTGATATGTTTCTTAAATCATTTCACGTTGCAATTTAAAACATGTATATTGTTCAATGCGGAGAACTCAAGACGAATCATATGAAAAGTAGGAGCAGTTACCTTAAGTCGTGAAGCACGAAAAATACAGCGACTCCTATGACATCCATCGTCATCATCATCATCATCAGCCTATAGCAATCCACTACTGGACATAGGCCTCCTCAATCGCACGCCACTCAACTAGATTCTCAGCAACTCTCATCCAGTTGCTACCAGCCACCCTGCGAAGACATCCACTGGCTTACTATGTTGAGCTCACCGAAAAGTTTCCAGTAGGAGTATTGCGATGAGTTCTAGTAGAAACTAAATCATCATAAGAACTATCGACACGAGCTAGAAAATGTTGTTTTTAAATCGATTTTTCACTTATCAAAATTAGCTCTTGAAAATTACTTTTGCCATTATTCTCCTGTTTTTAGTCACCAGTGCCACTTTCAGACTTCCTCATATGCACTCATTCCTTATTTTATCACCGCACATCCCCCTTAGCATTCTCATCTCATTCACATGGAATTACCTGACATTCATCCGTTTTGCGGCCCGACATTCTGATTGAAATTAACTTTTGCCAAATCTGCAAAATCCGGTCACTACTAAAAGTAGCAAACATTGGATCTACCCTAAACCCCAACTCGGCAGTATCTCATGTCACGTCACAACGTCACCGAGTTAGCTCAGCGTCCGTTTGTTTGCTCATCAGATCACCAGTGACGTCATCTATGACGTATTGAACGTTGTAATACGACGCCGTGACGTGTTGGTGTATGGTAAGTAGGACTGTCAATATGGTAAATTGATATTCGTGGTGGAGTTGATTTTGTTTTTAGTGTGGGATAAATGTCGTGTTGTGGGAGAAATCTTCGTGTATACCTTTTAACTCTTCGGGAATTACAGGAGTTATATTATGTAAGGACTAGCTGTTTATAAAAAATAATACTTCCCTATTTAAATCGGATTTTGTTAACAATTTCAAGGGTTTTAATTTTTTCGATCGGAACCCAATTTTTTTTCTAAAATAAAAGTATTTTTAATTATTCTTTATAATATCAGCTATCTGCCAGTAAAAGTCCCGTCAAAACCGTCCCGGTTTTTCGAGATTAGTGGAACAAAGAGACAGACAGACAAAATAAAAAAAAAGGTTTTTGTTACAAGTACCGGAAATACTTCCATACGCATTCAGTAAAAAGCTGATATTATGAAATCACAAACAGACACTTCGATTTCATTTGTTTGTGTAGATACTGTACGTGCAATTAGCTGCCCAGCCTTTTACCAACGATGATAAGGTCAGCTTCCAGTCTAAACGGATGCAGCTGAATACTAGTATTTGACATGGAGCGACTGCCTATCTGACTTCCACAATTCAGTTACAGGGTACCACGATACCTCTTGATAAGACCACTTGTCAGGCTTTTGGGCCACTGACTACCTATTACGATTGTCATTGTCTACAAATGACAGCCGGGACCAACGGCTTAACTTGCTTTCCGAGGTACGAAGGAAACTCAGTATGTAATAGGCGGCTACCTATCCACGGACTAACCTAGGCAAGCGCAGTATAACCTAAAGATCGACCCGAGCGGCTGTTATTATTTACACAAGAGCTCCTTCATTTTAAAGAATAGAAAATGTAAGAAAATTTAAGAAAAAAGAAGTAACTTTTCTATTTCCAGCTTTCCTATTTTACAGTTTTCGATCCCTTGTCAAGTGGTGTTAGAACTCAGAACCCTCTATTTTAGCAGTGAGTCGGGTAACAAGATATCCTCGTCCGCCGCAAGCAGCCGCTCACTCAAATAATTCATGAATTCAAGCCGTACATTGCAGGGAAATGGGTAGAAGGCTCGTGAGGAAGAATTGTTCGGGAGTTTAAATGGATGGGATTTTTTTTATTTTTTTATTCTGGTATGTGAGAAGGATTTTACACCTAAATACTGCTCTTGTGAATCCATATACAGGCAGTTTAATCCCCGAAGGGTGAGAAAGAGGTGTGCCTAATGGTGCACCCATGTTTCGCCACTTATGATTTAGTCCCATGTAATAGAGGGCGAGCCTATTGCCATCAACCAGGCACACATCCAGACTCCGTGGCTGCTACTGAGAAATTCCTAATGGAAAAGCCTAATAACACTTTGCCCGACCTGGGAATCGAACCCAGGACCTCATACTCAGCAGTCGCGTTTACGATCAATAGACCAATGAGGCAAATCAGATGCACGAAATACTGTTTCAGTATGTGTAATAAACACGCAAGTGACTCTCATCCATTTGTTACCTTTTCACGCCGAAAAAAACATGACCTATTTATTTATTTATTTTACTATTTATGTACACATAGTGGACAACACAGGAAAATAACATTATAATATATGAGTACATAGGTACTGCTTATTTCTTAAGAAATTTCTGCCAGCAGACCTGCAAAAGGTGAAATGAAAAAGAAATGAGACAACAGTGTGTGAGAACAGGAAGAGAATAATTTGTTTATGTGCCTTACCTAACTTAACCTAAAATATTATATAAAAATACACATACAAGTAATACGAAACCTATTATATGATATAGAGTATTTTTTATAAATAAAATAATAAATAAAATTCATTTATTTCAGGCATGATGCGCCCATACGGAAGCAAGTTTAAACAAATTACATAATTGAATTGAATTTCAGAAAATTAGAAAAATTACAGGCATTTATGGCTGTAGTTCTTTGCGTATACAGTTACTATTATTTTTCAAATATTCTTAATATCTTGCTCACCAAAATGCAAGTAAAGAATCATTCCTGCGACCTACAAGGAGTGTAGTAGTAAAAATCGTCACGGAATTTCGAAATTTCAACAATATTCTTTTTAATCATTATATACTTTTTGCATATAACGTTTAATGTAAACTTTTCTCAACCAATGACAAACCATAAAGATCCAGAAAGATCGCAAACATAAAAATGTGCCAAATCTTTCAAGTCGAACCTACGTTCCATCTTGCTACGGCGTAGCACGCGACTACGAATTCCATTATAGCTACGAGCTACGGGCTACGCGCTACGCAGGCACGCTACGATTGGCACGTTCGTAGCGTTATTGAAATGCGATGCGAGACCGCCGTAATGAGATCACTGGCATTTGTTTAAACTATTGTTCTTTTCAAGTATTCCCATCATGACGGGGGTAAGCAGAGTTCCAGGTATGAAGGGTAATTTGATGTTCTTGTTAGTTTCTTTTAAAAAAATCACGGTTTCAGGAAATCTTTTTTGATTTATGCCCAATTTAGGACAAAGCCTTTAAAGAATCCTTAAAAAAGGCTTAGCTAGACTTCCTTGTCTCAGGTCGCAAGCGCGACTGCTGAGCATGATGACCTAGAGTCGATTCCCAAGACAGGCAAAGTGTTATTGGGTTGTTTCAACAGGAATTTCTCAGTAGCAGCCACGGAGTCTTAATTTGTGCCCGGCTGATTGCAATAGGCTCGCCGCTATTACATGGGACTTAAAACGAAATTTGGATGCACTAAGGTACACCTCTGCCCAACCCTTCGGGGATTACAGGCGCTGGTTTTAAAAAAGAAAGAAAGAAAGAAGAAAGAAAGAAAAAATATTTATTTGTCGCAGGGACATGACGTGCATCATATCATCATACCATTTTTTAAACAGAAAACAACGGCAAATACCAGCATAAAGTTTCACAAACCACTTAACATTTTACTCGGTATCAAGATCCCATGAAATCAGGTATAAAATCATAGCCAAGCTGGAAGCCCCCCGGCCATGTTTGTTGCTACATGAAAGAATAGAACTTTCTAATGGACTCTGTGTAACTTTGTCCGGTAGGGGGGCGTGGTGGCACAGGGAGCGGAGCGAGAAATGAGCTGGAAGAGATGAGCGAGAGATGAACGAAGAAAGATTAAAGAATTGTAATGAACTTCTTTTAATTTAAGTGCACCACTGATCGACTACTGTACCTAGTCGTCATCATCATCTGCCTAGCCTTTCCCAACTATACTGGGGTTGGCTTCCAGTCTAACCGGATGCAGCTGAATATCAGTATTTTACATGGAGCGACTGCCTATCTGACCTCCACAACCCAGTTACTACAGAGTAATACGATACCCCTTGGTAAAAATGGTTGTCACTGACTTCCTAACGACTGTCAAAGATCTATAAATGACACCCGGGACTAACGGCTTAACGTGCTTTCAAAGGTACGGAGGAAACTCGCTATGTAATGGGTGGTCACCCATCCACAGACCAATCTAGGCAAGCACGGCTTAACCTAAAGATCGACCCGCGCGATCGAGCGGCTGATATTATTTAGCCACGAGCTCCTTGATATTATTCGATGATCGTGTTAGGAAAAATATTCTTAGTATGAGTCTATGCCTCCTGGACCGTTGCGTCAGCGACCACCACCGTCGCGTGACCTGCACGGAGCACCGATACGGCATCAGGTTAACTGGTATAGCAGATTAATTCCATACTACTGTTTTCTGGGCGCCTAAACCAGAATCATAATAGTATAATAATATGAATCACGTTACAATTCGTAAAATGGTCACAGACGCAGTTAATATTATGAATTGTCACTTTGTGACCATTTTACGAATTGTAACTTTATTCATATTATTATCCTATTAAGATTCTACTAAAGTGTATTGTATTGTATTGTATAACGGGCTGCTGTCCGCAACTCCACGTCAAAGCGCGTATTTTGCGTGCGGAGACATGCCACCTAAATTGTAATTGCTTGTTCATGTTAATTTTGTCCGCCATTTTATACGCCATATATTGGCAAAACATAGTGCACATATTTTAGACAATATACTATCTGTAACCATGCCTATGTTTAACAAAATAAATGATTGATAAAGTGGCCATTTCAGGCATTTTTTGGGTGTTTCTTTTGGTCCATTCAGGCACACTCTTGAAAAAAAATCTGTGAAATAAGGTAATTAGATATCTTTCTGCACTCCAACCGTAATGAGGTGACATAAAGAAGGAAGCAAAAATTAACAAAAAATAAAGCGGCTCAAAAATCTATAGGAATAATAAATTCTCAACATAAACGAATTACAGGAAAGAATTGAATTAACTTCTGCCAATCAAAGCAGCAAGGTTTTTCAGTAAAATAAATTTCAGGACAGGTATAAGAAATGTTTGCATTAAAATGATTTCATTTTCCAAAAATTCACTTATATCTTTGTCACTTCCATCATTGATGGACTCCGGTATATTTTATTATAATCAGAATCTTGCAAGTCGTTTGACTTTTAAATAAGAGTATCCTCTCCCTTTTTATATTCTAAAATATTTTCTTGTGAAATATACCTTCCGGGTTTCTGTAGATACCAGAATTTATAGAATTTTTTAGAAATTAGAAATCATTTATTTGCCAATAATGTAGGTATACAGATGTGATGGTTATATTGATGAAAGTCCCGATACATTTTGCCTTACGGCATGCAAAAGTATATAACATTATAGGTACCTACACAAAAAATAAAACATAAAAAAGCAATCCATTCACTAAAATAAAACATTAAAAAAGCATTTCATTCACTAAGCGATATCATATCATTATTAAAAAAAAACTATTTCATTCATTCATTCATTATAGGTAGTTTTGTTCTACGATATCATAACTTTTGTCTGTCCTTCTGCAGTGTTCTAAACTGACTGAGTTGGCAATATAGAAAGCAAGGAAATACATTCATCATCAGCCTACTAACAGTCCACTGCTAGACATAGACCTCTTCACACGCACGCCATTCAACTCGATTCTCGGCAACTCTCATCCAGTTGCTACCAGTCACCCTGCGAAGATCATCGCTCCACCGAGCCTGAGGGCGAGGGGGCCCTCTCAAGAACACGTGTACCCCAATGGTTATCGGTTCTACGGCTAACATGGCTGGCCCAGTGACACTTCAGCTTACTTATTCTGTGAGGAATATCGACAATACTCTATAAATACATTTATTTGTGCTAAATCTAAATAAACTGCCATTACAATACAATTTCCATAAAAGTAAGAACCTATAACTCAGGCTTATTACTCAGAATAATTTAGATAGTCGACTCCTTAACTAGGTTTTAGTGTGCCTGTGGCTTAGAAGTCAGTGATTCTCCATAAAGAAACAAAGCCATAATTATAGTAAATCGGGACTTTTCAATAATAACAAATGGTGGCAAAGACAACAGAATCTAGTTTATACAAAGAAAACACAAAATGAAAAAATGTCGATATGACGTATAACTAAAACACTAAGCACAAAAACACAAAAAGAACAAGTAGGGTCTAAATCCACAGATTTATGGTTATCATACTCGTGGATTTGGAGATTTAAATGTTCTCCAGAAAGCCTTTAAAGTATCCATCTAATACCTATTATTCCTAAATTTCATATTATGTACTAACTTAATTTTCTGTAAAATGATATGCACGCATTTAACTATTTTCTACAAATTTTTTCGCGGATATTGTTGTGGGTTACACGTTTACTTAGTTTTAAACTTATTCTGCCATACACTAATTGTAATGTGTAACTGTTAAATGTCCCAATAAAGTAAAATAAAATAACAATAACTCAGATCATCTCACACTGCGACCGAACCCTTATATCCTCAGTTATATTTACAAAACTTGCACACATGCATCCACATAACACACACATGTACATAGTTATAGTACATTGTAGGTACAACAATAGTTGCTGCTTTGTACACAACTTGGCTGATCGACTACAAATAACTTAACTTGGCAATGGATTTATTTCCGTAGTTACTAAACTGTTTTTAGCTTAGCATAAAACACGCCTGTTATTCTCGAAGGGTTAGACAGAGGTGTACCTAATAGTACACCCATTTTTCGCCAGATATGTTTAAGTCTCATGTAATAGGGGGCGAGCCTATTGCCATCAACCGGGCATGAATCTAGACTCCGTGGCTGCTACTGAGAAATTCTTAAAGGCAAAAACCCAATAACACTTTGGCATGGGAATCGACCCTAGGACCCCAAGCTCAGCAGTCGCGCTTGCAACCACTCGACCAACGAGGAAGACTGCTTCTACTTATAAACAAAATAGAATACAAAATGAATTGGTTTCGAGGAGGTGCATCATTCTTTTGCAAGTTCTCTATGTTTTTTTTGTATTTTATTTTAAATGCACGATAATTTGCACTTTACATAATAGTTTAGAAACATTTATTCCTGATTAATATCTCCTTTGAAAATAAATAAATAAATGACAAGTAACCTATTCAGTAAATCTATTTTTTTTTAAGTAAGAGGAAACAATATATTATGTTTCCTCTTCTATATCGTTTGATGACCATATTTATTACTGTAATCTCTGTTCGTCGTCGGTCTAGTGGTCGCAATCACGACTGCTGAGTATGAGGTCCCGGGTTTGATTCCGGGTCAGGCAAATTTTTATGGGGTTTTTCCATCAGGAATTTGATTTGGAGTCTGGATTTGTGCCCGGTTGATGGCAATTGACTCGCCCCCTATTACATGGGATTTCAACATAACTGGCGAAATGTGGGTGTACTATTATGTACCTCTCTGCCTAACCCTTCAGGGATTACAGCCATTATGTTATGTAAATCTGTTTTAAAAACACTCACTTTCAGTCATGCCATTTCAAGATTCTCTTAATATTTTGACATTGAATTTGACATTATACCTGCTATTAATTTGACATTGTATTTATTTGTTGAAATATTTTAAATGAATTGACTCTTGAACTAGACATTTTCACTTCAATTTTAATAGGCTTTTAAATGTATTTGTTTCTGCTTGTGGTAATTTTATTTCTATATTTGTTACTGAATAAATAAATAAATGAATGAAAGAACGATGCAATAAAACTCTGATAAGAAGACTTGCCCTCACAGCAGAAATACCGAAACAAACTCAGAGATCAAGGTCTCTTTCAAGCCCAGACAGATATCTTTACAAAACTTTTTAGCTACCTAAGATCTCTGCTAACGCGGCGTGTGTAAAAAGCGTGAAGTTTCCAACTCGGACAGTCTGCAACAGGACTCGTGGGGCCAGTAATTGTGTATCGAGCCAACGAAACAAAACTAGATCGCAATGTAATGGGAAAACTTTCCCATAGCGTTGTGTACATTATTTAGTACTTAATTGGGGTATTCTTCCCATGGAATAAATTTCCCATTAGGAGTTTTTGGGGAATAACAAGGTTTTTATTATGAGATCAGAAAATTCGTGGTAGTTTCAAGGATTTTTTTAGGCTGTAGTCAATTACCTATACTTACCTTCGTTTTTAATTAATTTAGTCTAATCTACCATAGCTTCAGAGGCGGATTAAACGTTGAGAGCGCCATAGGCAGGCATCTCATCGGCGCCCCTATACAGGGTGTAAACGAACCCTTCACGAAGCCGTCAACCAAGCATTATGTACATTAAACTAAGTCTCCCTACGCAAAAATTATTGCTTGGAAACGACTTTTTTTTTTGGGGTGAATAATCACGTTTTACGGTAAAACTCAATGTAACGCACTCAAAACTTGGTGCTGTTGGATGCTTTGAATAGGTAGTAAACGGGTCACGGAGATAATTAAAGTGAAGCTAAAACCTTTAAAAGTAGTATTTAAAAAAAAACTTGTGAAAACATTGGAACTTTGGCCTCCAATATCTCCGTAACTAGAAGGTTCCCAGGTATGGTCCACAACAAAAAAATGATCGCAATGACGGGGAGAACAAGTGCCTTTCGGCTTCGTTAAGGGTCTTTTTACAATTTATTCACAAGTTTTTTTTAAATACTCCTTTTTGAGGTTTTATCTTTACTTTAATTACCTCCATGACCCGTTTACTATTCAAAGCATCCATCAGCACCAAGTTTTGAGTGCGTTAAATTGAATTTTACCGTAAAACGTGATCTTTCACCCCAAAAAAAAAGTCGTTTCGCAGCATTAATTTTTGCCTAGGGTGACTTAGTTTGATGTACATAATGCTTGGTTGACGGCTTCGTGAAGGGTCCGTTTACACCCTGTAGATAGTGGCCTAGGTGTCTGCCGCAAGCGCGGAAGGTCCCGGATTTCTTTCTCGGTCGGGCAAATTTGGGAAACGAATGTCGTCGTAAATTGTCTGGCGCTTTTATTAATTTTAAGAATTAATTAATACTTTGTGAATAAAAAAAAACCAAGTTACTAATTATTTATTTAAACACTGATACAGGGTTAAATTTTCAACACGGTCTGAATTTTTATGTATACTTAAAGTGAACTTAAAAGCACTCTTGAAACTTAAAGTTAGATATAATCTATATATCTATATACATATAATAAGACTGTAAAAAAACTGTGTCTGTACATTGAATATATTAAAAAAATTAAAAATTGGGGTGGGTTTAGAAACAGTAATAAAGCACGAATCCAAAAAAAAAAATCTGTCTGTTTGTCTGTTTGTCTGTATGTCTGTTTGTCTGTTTGTCTGTTTGTTTGTACACGCTAATCTTCGGAACTACTGGACGGATTTGAATGATTTTTTTGTTGTTGTATAGGTATTAAGTCTGCACAACATATAGGCTATAATTTATCTTGAAAACTTGAACACCTGATGCAGGACCGCAACAGACCAGCTAAACTATAAGAGATACAAAAATGGTACCATAGCAAAAATTATTTCACGTGATGAGCATTTTCTGCTGAGAGAATAAATTTGAAGATCTGGAACACCTGATGTGGAAATCCAAGAACCTAGAACTAGAACCTACACCATAACACATATAGGAATGACGTCTTAACAAAAGTTGTTCGGTCTGATGGGCATTTCCTATTGACTTATAAAAATCGAAGATCAGAAACATCTGATGTGGAAATCAAAGCTATCACTAATTTCACTGTATAATTATTATAAAATAAAATAAGCGGGGAATTATAATAAGCTGGGAGTACCTCCACGTGGTGAAGGCGGTAACAGTTTAGGGCTGATTTTCGATGACGACGGTATTTCATTGAAAATTTGACTCTACTGGACAAAACTCCCATTTTTTTTTTTTTTTTATCGAATATATATGCCTTCGGGCTTATGTTATTTGAGTGTTTAATTTCCTTTTCCACTTATAGTACTACTACCCGGTAACGCAGGGGAGCAGTCACTTAGATTTTAATTGATCAGGTATCTTCACAATAAAACTATAACCATGCCTAGAAAGAGGTCAAATCTTTCCCAATGTTCCAAAGGAGCTAAAAGATTGATGATCATAAGATCCCAAGAATCTACCGAAGAACGTCAGGAGAGACTTGATGCTGTTTGAGAACATCAGGCTGCAACTCGCTCCGTGGAAACCTCTTTGGATTGCGTTCTCAGCGTATTTATGCATCTACATCCAGGTCTCTAGAGAACTGTGAAGAATATGACGCGACCGCTGATCGTGAACGTCACGCATTGTCTCGCAAGTCGGAGACGTTCACGGATAGAGAATTGCGCTTGAGTTCCAAGCGTATCTACGCATCGACTTCTGACTTACAAAAATGAAAGATATGGAACATCTCGAATCGTCTCGCGCATCCCGTTGTTTTCCCGTCCCCGGGCTCTTAGAATTCGACATCAGACGTTTCAGATCTTCGATTTTGACGACCCTGTTGTCGCTGGCATAAGCAACAGGATCCGCGTACGAAGTCGCGGGCAGAAGCTAGTTTGAAATAATTGTATTGTTTGCAGAAATTATTTAAAGTAAAAATGAAATTATAATGGTATGTAAAATTAAGCAGATTTTTCGCTCGCCTTTTAAGTTGCTAATTTTGATTTACTTGTTGTTACAGCTTAAATCACAAACTAAAAAAAAAATTAAAATTTCGGCGCCTACATTTTTGTTTTGCGAAATTGACAATAACATCGTCATAGTTTAAAGATCGCAATAAGTTTGATTCTATGTTAAGTATTGCTAACGAATTTAATCTGATAACTGTCATAGTTGAGCGAAGATAATTTTTCACTCTCTTTAGACAGGAAAAGCTCCGCTCACTACTGCAATTGCTGACTGCCGCCGATACACACATTCTTAAAGCTATGTGAACGTTTGGATAAATTGATTCAAGTTCTTCATTTCTCAGAACCTTTAAAATTGCGTTGGTTGTTCGGGGCAGTTTTCCATCTCGAGCTACCATTGTTAGATAATAACGCAGGATACATTCATCCACAAAACACTTTTTTAAATCACCGGAATACATTGTTACTAACGTACTTGCTCAATTTTGAACTTCTTCAGTGCTCTCTTCTCTCTCTCTCAACTTGTTTAAAAATGAAAATTTACTGAAAAAATACTGTATGATTCTCGTCTCTCTTGAAGTTCAACCACAAGTCTGTCTATAATTACTAAAAATACTGTCACTCTGAATGTTTCCCGACCAGATAGTGACGAAGTAATATATTCTTCTTATTAATTTTATGCTATACCTATTAAATATTTTTTCTTTATTTTACAATTCCGCCCGCGCGCCTCTTTGTACCCTCGCGCCCCTAGGCACATGCCTAGTTTGCCTTAAGGATAATCCGCCTCTGCATAGCTTGCAGTGAAGAATAACTAGTATGCGTAGAGGAAGCGTCATGACCATAGCTCTGTTCTTCTTTGTAAAAATACAGAGAAAGAATAAGCCAAAGAGATTTAAAACTCATATAGAGAGGACATTGGGAATATTGTCATACAATAATTTTTATCCTGAATATTTTCGATTTTGATACACGAATGCTACCTGACAAGCGGGCGTATGACACAGATGACACTAGACAGAACGAATTGAAAGTAGTAACAAGTTTTGGATTACGATTTTCTTCGTCATGACCCGTCTATAGCTCGGCAATATTTGAGTGTCTTTGTGTCATATGGTTTGTTAGGTTTTGGAATTGTCAGTTTCTTGGTCTTGTCCCGTCTATAGCTAGTTATATTTGAATATCTTTGGAATAAGGATTGCATTAGAAAACACTTTTTAAATTTGACTATTAATTCGGGTCGAGAATCATTAGCATATTTACCTGCTTGAATATGACGAGGATGCAAAACGAAAGCCTGTATCTCCGAGTGTATTAGCTTCAGGGAGACCGCACAGAAATAGTGGCTGCAGGCAACGTCTGGCACTTTCACTTTGGCAGATACTAGTGTCGATAAAACTCCTTGTAAGTAAAGGAGATTTGATCCTGTGTAGTGATGCTGTACGATAAACAAGCAGCAGGTGATGGTAGCATCATCTGAATACCAAAATTAAATTTTATGAGCGATCACGACTAGAGGAGCTCGTGGCTAAATATATCAGCCGCTCGGGTCGATCTTTAGGTTAAGCCGTGTTTGCCTCGGTTGGTCCGTACATGTGTGACCACCCATTACATACCGAGTTTTCTCCGTGCCTCGGAAAGCACGTTAAACCGTTGATCCCGGCTGTCATTTGTAGCTCTTTGATAGTCGTTAGGTAGTCAGTGGCCCAAAAAGTCTGACAAGCAGTCATGCCAAGGGGTATCGTATTACCTAGTACTACTGGGTTGTGGAGGTCAGATAGGCAGTCGCTCCATGTAAAATACTGGTATTCAGCTGCATCCGGTTAGACTGGAAGCCAGGCTAGGCAGATGATGATATGTGCATTGATCTTTTGAACCCATACAAAAATGATTAATTGCAACCATACGATTTAATTATTCAACAATTTGGTTATACATAATAATTTGATTTGGAACGGAAATACTAAAAGCGTTGTTCAAATCACCCATTGCGTCGCCTGGCAAAAGATAACAGATTTGACATTATTTGTCGTTTAAGAACAAACATGAGACGTCCATTCTATATATTATTTTCTATTTTTACCGAAAGTTTTCCAATTTTCGGTTAAGAGTAAGTCTATTGATTTTAGATACAAGGACTGTCTGTCTCAAAACTTAGGTACGTAGACAGAATTACGTGGGTTTTGATGTTATTTTCTGAACTAATTGAGCGAAGAAATGGAAGGGGAGAGAAAAGGGGGGGCTTTTGCTCCGTGAGTATTTGAAACAATACGGATTTATTGATATTTGTAATAAAGGAATGATTAAATAAAATCGTAAAGAGTTTGCTTTGAAATCATTATAATTAATTTATATTTTAACACATAACATCAAGCCTGTAATTCCCAAAGCGTTAAGCAGAGGCGTACCTATTAGTGCACATTTCGAAAGTTATGTTTTATAAAATTCTAAATTAATTAATTCAAAATATCCAAACAAATTGAACATCAAATGAGTTATTGCAAGATACAGGGGGCTGGTCCCACCATCTCTCGGATTTGAAACTAAACTTGATTTATAATAATTTTGCCGAGAAATTATGATTTAATTAAAATGTAATTTGAAGTGAAACGCGCTGCCGCTTAATTGGACGATCCCCTGCGTTATATTGAGATGAGGGGAGATGTTTTGTTTGTTATAGTATACGTAATCAAAAGCCACCTAAGTATAAACTACGCTGATATTTATGCGTTCGACGAAATGTAACTGAGCTTAATTAATATACAGGGTAACGCCGACTATACGAAAATAAATTAAACAGCATATAGCTCATGACGTTCCCAGTCTGCATACAAAATTTAAATGGAATATATCCAGTAGTTTCGTCATAGGACATTATTTTTCATTTCCAGTATTTTCTACATGATGTAGATTAATAAGCTAGCACCGATAGGTTAGCGACCCCCACATCGGTATTCACACTTAACACATGTTGCTAATTCGCTACTTCAAAAACCTTTTCCAAATTCGGTCCTTAAATTTTATTTCTAGATGCGAATTAGTGCAAATTATACCTAAGGTCAATGAGCCAATATTTATAAATGGTATTCTATTTCGTTGACAGTTTTATGATATTTGGTTTGTTTCAAAAAATATTTTTTAAATTTAGTTTTTTAGATTAATTTATTTATTTTTGTTTTTTGATAGTTTTAAAACATTCCTATGAATACAAGTGTTTTCATTTGTTATCGTATTGTCGTTTCCACTTTGTATACTTATATACACCGTGAATTTTTAGTCGTCTTACAACGGCAGCCCACTTCATGTATCCAATGACTACCAAACATTCATAAAAAAAAAGGTATTTATGAGATTTTAATAATTTAAAATTAAAATGTTATTCAATGTTATGACGCGTGACGTAGTTAAAACACCCTGTTGTGACCGATAATCTACTGAATTCGAGCTCTGACACGTTTGACACGTAAACATCATTAATAGGATGTTTCATAATTTTTTCTAATGTTTATTTATTTTTCTTTGTAACTTTTATGGTAGGTAAAAAAAAAAAAACGCGCCTAGTACTATTTTATATCGAGCACATTGAATGGACCACCTTTGTAGGACGATTAAAAAGTCACGGTGTATATAATAACCGACTTAGAAGAAAGGCACATGAATAGACGAGCTGAATGAATAGACGAGCTAGCTGAGTTAGGCATAGGATAATTTTAATCACAGTACATTCCCGTGGGATAATAATCGCCAAAAACCGCGCCTAAAACCAATAAAAGTGTTTTGGTTCAACAATATTTTGTAGTAAACATTGCATCGTTGTGCGCTTACCAGAAACAAATAATTGATTGTCAATCAACGTCGAAATGAAATGACGTCTGACTATCAACATTGGTAAGCTGTCAGACTGAAATTGGTAGGTACCCAATGTGGGAACATTGGTATTATGAGATTTTGATATCATCTGCCTAGCTTTTTCCCAACTATGTTGAGGTCGGCTTCCAGTCTAACCTGCTCCAGTATCTTTCCTAGATCTTCCTCGGTATAAATGGTCCTCAGCCATCCACAAAACGACCGCTGCAAGCACAACTTAACCACCCTTATTTCGAATTTGTCCGGTATGATGGACAAGTACTTTTGATAAATCTGTTACTGTATCAGTATAGTTTAAATATAATTTATTTATACTAAAAGGTAGAAAATATAATAAAGATACGCGAGAATGCGCTTATCATCTGTCACTAATCGAGCAAGATGGTGTCGAGACGGAAGTCTTCAAAGTTACTCAAGGTATTTATTCATTTTTTTATTAGTATTTATTCTTTTATTTGAAATATTTCACGTGATATTTGGTTTCATGTTCATAACGCTTATATTTACTAACAACACAATAGAGATCTTGCACTTTAAATACTAAAAATATAACGATTAAGTAGTTGTCCGCCACACCGGACTGCATCTAAACTAGTGCAATACACAATAAATGTGACTTGTCCGTGGTAGCGGACTTCGTCGATAATATAGGGTAGTTATGTGATAGGTATTTACATTTCTTACAGTGCAAAATATTTAATTGTCTCTACTAATAATAACCTTTTGTTATGAATATAAAATTACATAATGTATGTACCTACCCAAAAATTACTTGTGCATTTTTCTAACTTTGGTGGTGGTGGGCTTAGCCTTTCTTATGCGTTGGTTTTGGTTTTTTTTTATTTGGGATATGCTTAGTTTGTTTTCTATGTGACAGAGTCACCTGCATGAACACTCTAGAAGAATATTAGCACTTGTACCTAGAGAGCGTGCACCATCAGATCAGAAACCAGTAAAAAATCAAATTCAGAAAACGAACTTGAACAGCATGATTCTAACAGCTCATCGCCTGCACCATCGCTTGCTTCTTACTTAGAGCGCATGAATCTTTTAGATTGTTGTCCTGAACCACTGCTTCAAGATGAGTCTGAAATAGACGAAGATAATGATTTTTCCACTGTTCCTCTGACACCTATTTTACAAGAAGTTTTACCAGATCCAACACAAGAACCTAACTTTTTAAACTTACCCTCTCTAGCATCTTTACCGTCTTTAAATACCCCATCGCCAGTCACTAGAAAACGAAGACAAACCGCTACTTTTGTTGCGCGAAAGAAACCAAGAAAATTACAAAGGTTATCGCTTGACTTTAAATGGAAAAAAGGTACATTTTTACATAAAGCTGAAATAGAAGATCCATTTAAAAAAAAAGGAAAGAAAAGACAAAAAAAAAAAAGAAAAAAAAGCATAGCTCCACGTAACTGTTTTTTGAATTTTCACGTAAAAGAATAAGCATTGTACTATTAATATTATACTTTTAATTTGTTCTTCTGGTTTCATTTTCATAATTTATTTATACCCTATATTGGCAAAATCCGCTACGGGGACTTGTCAATTTACTTTTAAATCTCCGTATGTTCGACGGAGTCCGCTGTGCCGGACCCCCTTTTTCACAGAAATGGAAAGTGGTATATTTTTTAAATTATTTTTGCGAGAGTCTAACATGTCACAGAAAACCAATTTTTATCATAAATTTGTAAAATTAGCGTTTTAAGAACTCCGTCGAAATAAGGGTTAATATGTCGACCCGTGCGGCTGGAAAGATCACCGTACTCTGACAGATAATGTACTGAAGTATCATTATAATTTAGATCTCACCAAAGTTCTAATAAATAGGTTTTTTTGCTCCACCTTAGGCCGCGTCATCGGTTCACATCAGGCGAGTGGCAGACTAACGCACACCTAATTCGTGTTAAAAAAAAGATCAATGACAGATGATGATCAGTGTTCGCACACAATCTGTCCGTAACGGTTTGAGCGCATGTTAAGTGCGGGCCTGTGGACGGTGAGTAATGGGCTAGCTCGCTGTCCGTTCGTCTTATGACGACAGGCCGTGTCGACGGCGCGTTCGTGTTCCACGTACGCTTCAAAGAGATTACAGCAAACCGAAAGGGGTCCGCAAGGGCCGATGCTGCCTGAAAGAGATACCGCGGCCCTGGAACACAAAGGGCAAAAAAGGAATATGGATGGGTTTTAGTAAGTACTAGTCCGACACTCCCTTCCACTCCGCCCAGAGCGGGAGGGGTCATTTGATGATACACCATCCAAAAAAAAAAAAACCTTCAACACCGGAAAATGGCGAATCTTCCAACATTAACGTGAATATAACTCGTAATATTGAGTTATGCTTCACTCGATTATCGAGAACATCGAGTTCTTCCCTGAAAGTGGAGATATAGTTTCAGCAACGCCTTTTGTTTAGAACAACATTATACTTTTGAGCTTTATTATGAGAGAAATTTGAGTTTTATAGTTTTCGCCCCCAATAGACTTATCTAGATAATTATGTAGATTGTTTTACTGCCTCGAGCATTTCTGTTGAGCAGCTGTGGAGCTCGTGGCTAAATAAAGGGTGTAAAAGACTCTTAACGAAGCCGGAAGGCATTTGTTCTCCCCATCATTGCGATCATTTTTTTGTTCTGAACCATACCTGGGAACCTTCTACTAGTTACGAAGATATTGGAGGTCAAAGTTCCAATTTTTTCAAAAGTTTTTTTTTAAATACCACTTTTAAAGGTTTTAATTTTACTTTAATTAACTCGATGACCCGTTTACTATTCAAAGCATCCATCCATGCACTAAGTTTTGAGTGCGTTACATTGAGTTTTACCGTAAATCGTGATTTTTCACCCCAAAAAAAAGACGGTTCCCAGCAATAATTTTTGCGTAGAGTTACTTAGTTTGATGTACAGAATGCTTGGTTGACGGCTTCGTGAAGGGTCTGTTTACAGCTTGTATTAACAGCCGCATCGGTCGATCTTCAAGGTAAAGCCACGCTTGCCAAGGTCGGTCTGTGGATGAGGGACCATTCAATACATACCCAGTTTACTCCGTGCTTCGGAAGGCACGTTAAGCCGTTGGTGCCGACAGACATTTGTAGATCTTTGACAGTCGTTACAAGTAGTCAGTGGCCCGAAAGTCCCAAAGGGTATCGTAATACCCAGTACTAACTAGGTTGTGGAGTGGCTTCATGTAAAATACTAGTATTCAGCTGTATCCGGTTATACTGGAAGCCGACCCCATCATAGTTGGGAAAAGACTAGCCAGATGATGACCGTTTCTGCTAAGCATGTGGTCTTGAGTTTAATTCCCAGATCTAGCAAAGTGTTATTGGGTTTTTCAATTAGGATTTTTTCAGTAGCAGCCTGGTTTCTAGGTTATGTAGTGGTAGGTTGATGGCAATAGGATCGCCTCATATACGGCAATAGATTGACGTTCAAAGGTGCCTTTTAATGGCCTAATTGGAATAAATGATTTTACGTTTACCTTTTACCTGGCTCTTAACATATTACCATTTATAATTTGTATGTGCTATTAGCCCTCTACATAAACTTTTGGGGAAACACGTGGAATATAAAATTATGTTTCTAAATTTTCCAGTAAAGTACCCCTCGATATTCACTTATCCTTTCAACGTAATATCAATCCAAAACGTACCTACCCATAGGTACAAAATTCCTAATTTCCGCGCTCAATCAGTCGGAACAAATCGAAATTATATGCATGATCAGTTCCACGTGGAGGGTCTGATACAAAAATCAAA
This sequence comes from Noctua pronuba, assembly GCA_905220335.1. NCBI lineage: Eukaryota > Metazoa > Arthropoda > Insecta > Lepidoptera > Noctuidae > Noctua > Noctua pronuba. Next base: position 2,421,812 of record LR999913.1, read on the forward strand.
TACAGGGTGTTCCTGATGAGTGAGGAAGCAAATACAGGTGTATTTCTATAGAGTAATGAATGGAAACTGTGAAAGTAATGATTGATTGGGTTATCTGATTATGAACGTGGAGTGATGGATGGATGGAAGGGAGTGTCAGACTTTTATTGACTAAAACCCATCCATGTTCCTTCTTGGCCCTTTGTGTTCCTTCGGCATCGGCCCTTGCGGACCCCTTCCTGGTTGCTGACATGTCTTTGAGGCGCGCGTGGAACACTAACGCGCCGTCGACACGGCCTGTCGTCACAAGACGGACGGACGGCGAGCTAACCCATTACTCACCGTCCACAGGCCCGCGCCTAAGGTAGCCGGGAGCCAACATGCCAAAAGGGCCTCAGTTCAGCATTATGCCAGATGGCAACACAAGGCGCCCACGAGTGCCATACGCTTGCTCGAATACTTAAACAAACATATACCATATGTTAGTTTAAACGAGGGACGTATTCAAACCCACAATAGTGCATACTAACATGATACTAGTAAAAATATGAACAAAAAAAAAAACTATCAGTGTTTGTTTTTTGTTCATACTTTTATTACAATAACAGACAGATCCATAATACGGGGTGTAAACAGACCCTTCACGAAGCCGTCAACCAAGCATTCTGTACATCAAACTAAGTAACTTTACGCAAAAATTATGGGTCGGAAACGATTTTTTTTTTTGGGGTAAAAAATCACGTTTTACGGTAAAACTCAATGTAACGCACTCAAAACATTGTGCTGATGGATGTATTGAATAGTACGGGGATCGTGAAGGTATGTAAAGTAAAAATCTTACATTAAAAACATGAATTTAAAAAAAATCTTGTGAAAAAGTTGGAACTTTGACCCCCAATATCTCCGGAACTAGAAGGTTCCCAGGTATGGTCTAGAACAAAAAAATGATCGTAATGACGGGGAGAACAAGTACCTTTCGGCTTCGTTAAGGGTCTTTTTACACCCTTTATGTACCTACTGGAATTTTCTTGTTATTCGTTTGATGTTATTTGTTTTATTTTGGCAGGTACGGTATACAGGGCGTAAACGGACCCTTCACGAAGCCATCAACCAAGCACTATGTACATCAAACTAACTTTACGACCTCAGTGCTATTCAACGCGTCCATCAGCACAATGTTTTGAGTGCATTACAGTGAGTCCTAAGTGCCTGAGAAATATTTCTTGACGGCATGTATAGCCAATTCAGAGACCCATGACGGCATAAAAACTCTGACATCAGCTTATACACTAACGACACGATAAAGAAGCAGGGAGTCTTACCGTAAAAAGTGGTTTTTTCCCAAGAAAAAGAATAGTTTCCCAGAAATTCTTTTTGCATAGAGTTACTTAGTTTGATGTTTGGAGGAGCTCGTGGCTAAATAATAACAGCCGCTCGGGTCGATCTTTAGGTTAAGCCGTGCTTGCCTAGGTTGGTCTGTGGATGGGTGACCACCAATTACATACCGAGTTTCCTCCGTGCCTCGGAAAGCACGTTAAGCCGTTGGTCCCGGGTGTCATTTGTAGATCTTTGACAGTCGTTAGGTAGTCAGTGGCCCAAAAAAGTCTGACAACCAGTCTTACCAAGGGGTATCGTATTACCCAGTACTAACTGGGTTGTGGAGGTCTGATAGGCAGTCGCTCCATGTAAAATACTGGTATTCAGTTGCATCCGGTTAGACTGGAAGCCGACCTCAATATAGTTAGGAAAAGGCTAGGCAGATGATTCTTAGTTTGATGTTTGGTTGACGGCTTCGTGAAGGGTCCGTTTACACTCTGTATGCTGTTAATGAGACACCAACTAAAATATCTTTAATTAAGATGTATTCTACACTATTAAACAATACCCTACGGATTAACAAAACGAATGTTAATAAAGGCAACATTGTCGATTCATAATTCACCATTTCATTAGGCTCGGCGTGTTTTTCGCTCGCTCCCAAATGTTTTACGATTGAGCCGCAGTCGACACGGGAAGTAAACATTTTATGACGGGGGTCGTTACGTGTTACAATGGCGATAGAAATTGTACATTGTGATATATTGTGTATTGTGGTAACCTGCTTGTCGCAATCACGACGTGCAAGATGTTAACGTATTTTTTTTCTTTCTTTTCTTTCTTTATACATATACATTATATATATTTTTAAGCAGGGAAATTTTGTTATTGCATTCGAGATGGAATTCACACCCGAGCTACAGGCGAGGTTGTTATAAAGCCGAGAATTGCAGTAACAAATGCCCACGATCAAACGACGTTTTTCAATACACTTTCGAAGTAATAAAATAATAGAACGGAAAGTATTATTGTCATGACTTATTTGGCAACTTTGATTTAAATTGTTTTTTGCCGCGCTTTGCTTCTGCCAGGTTGAAGGAGAAGCAGAGGTATGAAGCCGCTAAACAGCCTAATATGAAAAATAGAAAATTCTAATATTTTTGAATTTAGAACACTTTTATGAACAAATTAACATTTGTTTGTGTACAAATGTTAATTTGTTCATAAAAGTATTTGTTTAATAAAAATAATCTTAAAATATGTATGCCGTAAAGACGCATATCTCTTTGCCGAGATTTTAAAAATACAAACACCGCCGACTATTACAGCAACAGCAACAGTTATTGAACCCATTTGGACTTAGTATAAGTATTCAGTTATCTGAGGAAAAAAAAATCGGCACGTGTGCGGAAAAATATTAAAAATCCACGGGTGTTGAAACTAATCGTAGTGCGATAAGATAAGTTTTCGAGGAAGTGTATTAAGAATATATTTATTCGGGTCGAGGGGCTTTTGGGACCGGGACCGCGGTCCTGGATTACACCTATAAATACAATAATTATTTTTGAGTAGTATTGTGGGACCACAAGAAAAAAGAAGTTAAAGTACAGTTAACACAACTAATATAGTACATATTTTGATCAACAATTACATGAATGATCAGTACCGGTACAAAATAATGGATAATATTATTTAGTAACACTTATAAAAGGATAGTTGTAGCTAAACAATAAAATAATATATCAATCATGAGAAGAGAGAGAGAGAAGTATGAAGAATATGATTTGCGCGCACGTAGTACAGTCTCTCTGCCACACATCTATTGCACAGTTGCTTCTTTAAGTGGCGTTGGCATGTTATTTGACCCATCACACACCTTTGTCACGGTAAAAAAAAAGAAAAAAACTGTGATACACGTATCTCATAATTTTAACTGAAAAGTATGTACATAAATTTTTTAAGTCAATCGTCTGCAATAATAAAAAGTTTCACAGAAAATTCAACACCCCATTTCACCCTCATAGGGGTGGAATTTCGAAAAACCCTTTCTAAGTGGATACCTCTTCGCAAAGAGTACACCCTCCAAACATGTCTCTAGGACCAGCGGTTTGGGCTGTGCGTTGATATATCAGTCAGTCAGTCAGTCATTCAGTCAGGACTTTGAATTTTGTATGTTTAGATAAGATTTTTTTAGGTTTATTTCTAATACACTAGATAGACTACTTCTGGATTGGAGAGGGCAACCTTCGGTTTGCCGACGATATGAGAGACCATGTAGGACCTCAGTACTATGCTCGATGACCTCAGGAGAGCTTCCGAAAGAGTGGGTCTTAAAATGAACATAGACAAAACCAAGGTCATTTTGAATGCCCAAGTAAAACCCACTCCTATCAAGATCGGAGACTCTACACTCGAAGTTGTAGACGATTATGTCTACCTGGGACAAACGGAAGACGTTGCGTTGGAAGGCCTTCCACTAGGTGGATCGATGACCTGGTGATGGTTGCGGGGATCCGCTGCATACGTGACGCACGAGACCGGTCAATGTGGGGACACATTGACCAGTCCCGGTCCCATGGTCCACTTGGGGGAGGCCTATGTGCAGCAGCACATAGCACGTTTGGACGTGGACGTTTTAGGCTGAAATGATGATAATGAATTCTAATAGAAGGATGTCATTTTTGAAATGAACGAAATATTTTATCGTTTTATAAAAATACTTTTATTAGTTTAACTTCTTAATTATTTGGTTGACCGTACTTTTCCATGACATAACTTTGTTTATTTTATTTGTGGTCCCACAATTATACTACTCAAAAATAATCATTGCTTTTAAAGGTGTAATCCGGGACCGCGGTCCCGGTCCCGAAAGCCCCACGACCCATTTATTCGCTCTAAACACGACGCATAAACAAATGAAGCACAAAAATACAACAAGAATAAGTTGGGATAACATAATATGCGTCCTATCCAAACAAAACGGCCGTCGCTCACTTCAATTCGCGCAATTGTGAGTTTTTGCTATTTTGAAATTACCATAAAAACCATCACTCGTCACTTAACATCATCTGCCTAGGCTTTCCCAATTATGTTGTGGTCGCCTTCAGTAGCGAAAGGTCAATCTGTAAGAGGTAAACTTGAGTACATAATATCTTTAATGTGATTATATTATTTGTCTACAGAATACTGACTGTGCCATTTTTCAAAGGGAAGCCGGTAGGAATCGAGCTCCATGGAACCTTCGCCACTGGTCGGCTTACAATCTAACCGAAAGAAGCTGAATACCAGTATTTTACATGGAGCGACTGCTATCTGACCTCCACAGTATTTTTGGGTTTTTCCATCAGGAATTTCTCAGTTGCAGCTAGAGTCTGGATTTGTGCCCGGTTGATGGCAATAGGCTCACCCCCTATTACTACTATAGGTTCACCTCTGCTGAACCCGTCGAGAATTACAAGCATGATGTGGTCTTATGTTAAATCTTAGAGATTTAAAAAACCAATGAAACCTCGTATTTCTATCTGATGGCCATTGCAATACGAAATGGAATCCACAACCTGTTTTACAGGCAATTCAACTGTAAAATAATGTTTACTACAACAACTGAATTAAACATTTTGATAATATCGCAAAATCTGAATTTTTACAACGTTTTCAGTACTCAAGTCATGCAAAGTTAAACAAGTTTGATGCTGTAACTTCTGTAACAAACTTACTTTTGCAAAGCTTTTCACTAAAATAACTTTATTATAGGAAAAGGCTGAAAATAGCTTTACATAACTTAACATTACATCACGCCTGTAATCCCTGATAGTGCCCCACATTTCGCCAGTTATGTTGAAGTCCTATATAATAGGGGTGAGCCTATTGCCATGAACCGGGCACAAACCCAGACTCCGTGGGTGCTACTAAGAAATCCCTGATGGAAAAACCCAATAACAATCTACCCGACCTGGGAATCGAACCCAGGACCTCATGCTACGCAGTTGCGCCATGTGTGAATAACTAGTTCTAAGAATTAAGCAGAATCTGTATTTTTAATAATACATTGATAACCCACCAATGTATATATGTTTTTATTTACGTATGTTCTGAACTAATCATCCTATTTCATGAATAAGGTGTCAATCGATTCATTATTATGGCCTAGGTAACAAAGGCTATTTTTATTCAGTAGTCAGGTACCTCAGTAGGTACTTACTGTTTAATGTCATCAAAATATAATAAACTTATGATTGAAATATATAAGGTGATTTTTTGTGATAATTTTTTTTTTAACGGCTAACAGCTGATAGTTGCGCGCGCGAATTTCATACGGCTGTTGTGTTATTGTGATAAAAGTCTGTGTATAAAAAAATGTTTCTTTGGGAAAATTGTTTGTTATCATGACTACAATCACGTGTTTAAGTATCGGTCACTACTTACCATTCACCCTATATTATGAGTATATGTACGAGTATGTATGTATTCGCCGATTGTTTAACCAACCCCTCAGCGTATCCCAAAGACTAGATTTCAACTTCAAACTTACGACACCATCCCAAAATCTTCGCAGACAAAAGCTAGATCCATTCAGTCTCAAAATCCTTATCATTTAGCTACAAAACAGGGAACAATACGACATCAGGCATTCCCTAAGGACTTAAACACAGTACCAACACAACGTGACGAAATGAAAACATTTTGAATTCATTACGGGCCGCGTTTTAATCTATACAGGTGATGTCGGGGGAACGACACTTGTGTGCGGGATTACCTACCAAATTGGATGATTTAAAATGTATTTTCTTTTAAGGGTTCTGTACGGAATATTTGTATAAGATTTTCATTAGTTTAAATTTTCTGAGTATTATTTTATAAGGCGACGTCAGACGGTCATTTCTTATTGATGGATAAGTCTAGGTTTTAATTATTATAATTACACACACAAACAGGGTGTAAACGGACCCTTCACGAAGCCATCAACCAAGCATTCTGCATTCAGACTAAGTAACTTTATGTAAAAATTATTGCTGCGAAACGACTTTTTTTTTTGAGAAAAAAATCACGTTTACGGTAGGACTCAATGTAACGCACTCAAAACATTGTGCTGATGGAAGGTATTGAATAGTACAGGGGTCGCGGAGGTATTTAAAGTAAAGTTCTTATATTAAAAACAAGTATTTTTTTTTTTTTAATTGTGAAAGTGTTGAAACCTTGAACCCCAATATCTCAGTAACTAGAAGGCTCCCAGGTATGATCTAGAACAAAATAATGATCGCAATGATAGGGAGAACAAGTGCCTTTCGGCTTTGTTAAGGGTCTTGTTACATCGTATATCGTCGTGGCAAGAATAGAGTGGACCAGAACGGCCCAACATAGTAATAGATGGAAACAGATGGAGGAGGTATGACCCCTTAATAGAATATCCACAGATGTATGACCCCTTAATAGGTTAAGTTTAAAATTATAAAAATGTGAATTATAGGGAAACAAAGGCTATTATTTTATCATAATCGTACATCTTACGATCGCCAATCATATTTTTATCAATGATCATACAACCTGATTATAATACCTGCAAATTGGCAAAAACTTAAGGAAATTTGAGTTAACCTTAAAAATCTAACCGAAATTGAAACATTGACCCTAACTTCCTCAAACTGAGCAACACACGGACGCAACTAGCTGACCACGCTTGATCGACTTCGAACGCTTCGCCTCGGTCTAGTGGCACCCTAACGTAATCCATACGCAAACCAAGCATGAATGAACCAAGCATGAACTTGAATGGCCGTACTCTCAACCTAGTTGGAATAATATTACTCAATACCTTACGTTATTCCTTTGAGGATCCAAGAAGAACCACTCACAATAAGAATCGTAAGAAATTACCACTTGTCAGATTGCCAGTATGGAGCCACTCTGTAGGATATGCTCCACCTCTTGTCCTGCCCATCCTGCACAACCACTTGCACCTACCAAGATTTAATTGAAGCAAATGTTAGAGCTGTGCAGGTGGCTACTTACTGGACTAACACAGTTTTTGTTCATCGACACCAAACACAAAATCACAAAAAATATACATACAAATTGCAATAATATAGCTTATGTACAATGGCGAGCTTAACCCTTTCCTTCAGCTCGACGATTTTCCCACGGACCCCCAAAAAGTAGACATCCAAAATGAATTGGTATAACGTAGACATGTAACACAAGTACACAACACACACAGAACAATGTTCATATTGTCCGGTTTTTTCGCGAAATATGCGGCGTTTGAGTTCGAAAATTATTCATACGGTGATGTCGCCGGCTTCATGTCACCATAAATTATTTTATTGAGATATCTTTTTTTGTGTAAAAATAAATTATTTATATCTGCGTCCGATGAGTGATGCTGTGATGTGTCGGTTTATTTTCCGTTTATTTGTTTTTTTTTGTGATAAATCAAGGTTTTTTATACACTCTGGTTTGTTTATCTATCAGGAAAAATATGTTGTCACTTTATCGCTTTTGGTTTTAACACATTTTCGTTTCATACTGCTGAATGATTTTAAAATTTTTACAGATTGAAATTTTTATTATTTTATTTATTTGTTTTAACAGATACTTGCTGCACTTACAGTTTGCACAATTAAGCAATAATTAAGCATAGCTTTAATGTCATCATCATCATCTGCCTAGCCTTTTCCCAGCTATGTTGGGGTCGGCTTCCAGTCCAACCGGATGCAGCTGAATACCAGTATTTTACATGGAGCGACTAATGTAAGCATGTTTTCTTTTTTATTATATATGCCTGTCTTTAAAGTCTGCAATAATTAAGCTTTACTGCTACTCGTAAACATAGATCCAGTTCCTGAGCAATCAGGGCGTTAAATAGATTCATCACCTGGGTTGTGGGCGTGCGAGCAGTTTGGATACGCACAGAGGGAGCCGCTAACAGACCTCGCGAGGCACAAGCCCGCGACCGCTGCAGCCGGTCCGGAGCAAACTATGAACAACGAGCTAAAGTAGTCACGTCGTTAATTTTATTATTTAGTCGTAAATAGTATTACTAAACAGTTGAAATCAGATCCAGCCTGACCCTTTGCTGTCCTCACGCAGCGACGCCCTAAACCGAGGCTCAGGGGGTGTCCTTAGCGTGTAGTCGGCTAGTTTGTAAGTTTTTTGGCCTGGCTTACGCCCAAGGCATCCACAGGTTTAGTCCGGTTAAGCAGTAGCCAGCCTCCTAAATTGAACTTGAGATGCCGTTAACAAAAGAAAAACAGTAAAATTGACGACGTGACTTTTACGCGATACCCATTTCTTAAAGATTTAAATCGTTCTATTCTTTTTGTTTTATTATGGCCAGCAAAGCTGATTTCGATCATTGTGCCAATGTCTAAAGTGAGTCGGAAAATTAAATGTGTAAGTATGAACACTTTAAGTTTGCTGTTAAAGATGGCGCTGCTTGTCAAGAAAAAATGCATCGATATGTCAAACTTGGTACATTGATTTTAGTTCTGAGTTTTCCCGCCTGCACAAATAAGTTGGTTGAAGTATACCCCTGCGGTGCAATATTTTATTTGGGAGCCATTCTAGATTTAAAACAATACGAGGAAAGATTTTGAGGGGAGGATATAAATAAAACAACGATAAATACACACACAACAATCGGTAATAAATAGTTTTATTCTGGTTTTCACTATAAACTAAAATCACAGTTTTGTAAATTGAAATTCCACACGGAACACATAAATAAACATAATAATATTGCAAACAGTAAACATTATTATTACTTGTATGATCCTTCTCTTATACGGGGTGTAAACAGACCCTTCACCAAGCCGTCAACCAGGCATTCTGTACATCAAACTAAGTAACTTTACGCAAAAATTATTGCTGGGAAACGACTTTTTTTTTAGGGTGAAAAATCACGTTTTACGGTAAAACTCAATGTAACGTACTCAAAACATTGTGCTGATGGATGGATTGAATAATACGAGGGTCGTGAAGGTGTTTAAAGTAAAAATCTTACATTAGAAACACGTATTTTAAAAAAAAGTTGTGAAAAAGTTGGAACTTTGACCCCCAATATCTCCGAAACTAGGAGGTTCCCAGGTATGGTCTATGACAAAAAAATGATCGCAATGACGGGGAGAACAAGTACCTTTCGGCTTCGTTAAGGGTCTTTTTACACCCTTTATTGCAAACAGTTAATATTATTATAACGTCGTACGATCCTTCTCTTATATTTTATACTTTGATACATAAAATATAAACAAAATATTGTTCGTATGAATAAAATAGCAGATTTTCATCATTACTTACAAGTTTCTTTCATTAGTCGAGTTTATTCTAATCATTAACTACCTATGGTACTTTATTTACACACAATAATAATTAAATAAAAGTTTAATCACAGACAGTTATCAAAGTTCTAACTATGTTTACGTGTAAGTAGTTAAATAAAATTACCCATAACATAAACTGAACAATGAAATCTTTTTCCCTTTAGTTTTAAAACTCAACCGTACACTACACTGTGACCTGGCCCGCGGTACAGTCACGAGCATCAATAGGTAAGCACTTAACAACTTTTAAAAGTGTTTTTAGTATTCTGTTCTGATTAAAATTTCACGTTTTTACGAACATAGTATTTTGAAACACATATTTTTATGAAAAAAATCCTGTCTCCAATCGTTATTTCTCGCTTAAATTGCTTTTAAATTTAGGAAAGTATATACTTATTGGTGCTCGTGACTGTACACCAAGGTATAAATGATTTATTGAATTATGTTGTTATCGTTTACACCTAAAACAAGTTGTTAAGATGTTAACAAAACTAGTTGAAAACATTTAAAAAAAGTAACAAAATATAAACTTCTGTTTTGATCGTATGGTTAGTGTCTGTATCGTGTGGTGTCAGAGTTTTTATGCCGCCCATGGGCCTCTGACTTAGATTTACATGCCGTCGAAAAATATCTCTCAGGCATGCTGGTTTGGTTTCCTCACGGTGTTTTTTTAAAAGATTAACTCAACAAAACAGAAAACAATTCACTCTGAAACAATGCCAATACATGTTTGATATACATATACGTAAAAACAATAAGTATATGAGTGGAAACGCGGAGTTAGGGTGTGCACGTTGTGCACGGGTAACCTCTCACCCACGTTAGTGACGCGGTTCTTTTGTTTTCCAGCCACGCAGTGGACGATCCCGCCTAATTTTTTTACTTAGCGAAACTAAGTACATGTGCGTAGTTTTAGGCCCGAAGTCCACCGATGCGGAGACGAGACGAGAGGATAGATGTGTTGTTAACCACCAATAGAATTTAGTTGATTACTCGTCTCGTCTCCGCTTAGCTCTACCGATAATTAAAATTAAATTCAAAATTTAAAAAACCCCCAACGATAAAATAAAAGATGAAAGATAAATACCCACTTTCATCCCCCATATCTAGTAAATGGCTGCACCGATTTTGATAAAACATGTCTAATTTTAATATACACATCATGCGCTTTCATTTGGTATATTTGAAAATATTCGATTTTTCATACCCACTTTCATCCCCCATATCTAGTAAATGGCAGCACCGATTTTGATAAAACGCATCTAAGAACCATTGCCAAGAAACTAGCTTTCAAATAAAAAAAACTGCATCCAAATCGGTTCAATCGTTTAAGAGCTATGATGCCAGAGACAGACACACACATTGCGGTCAAGCTTATAACACCCCTCTTTTTGCGTCGGGGGTTAAAAACGGTTGAGCAGAGAGGAGAGGAGATGTCTCATATTTGTTCAATGCACAGCAGAGACAAGAAGAGACGTGAGTGGTCCTCGGCGGTCGCTAGACTGGGCGTAAGTAGCCTGTACACACATCTGAGCTCCGGTCTAGCCAGTACGCATCTCCGTACAGATTCGGTGATTACACCCCAGCTTCTAAGCATCGCCTCTGCTCTCCGCTTCGCACATCTCCGCACGTCTCCACTTTGGTGGAGTTCGGGCCTTATAGCCATGGGATATTGTGGAGTGACGCCTTTATAATGACGTCGCTATCAAGAATATATCTGGCACTTTTACGGTAGCAAACAAAATTGCTAAAATTAACTTAATAACGGTCTCAACATACATATCTAAAAAGATACGATGGAAACCTGTAAGAGCGAAATACACTTAATTCACTGATGATGATGCTCTTAATCATCAAACGTTACACCACAAATCCATCATCATCATTTATCCTTCTCACAGTTGACTTGTAAATCTCACTCTCCTCCTTCAGCCCTTCCTTACCAGCATAGTAAGGAAACTCATTACCAGTCGCCATATAATATATGCCTGGCCTGTCAAAATCCGTTTCCAATCCGAGGTAGTTCGTAACAGTATTGTTATAGCACTGAGCAAATCTTGCGTCCTGAACGGAGTCGCATTTGAGAGCGATAAACTTTTTTGGATGCTCTAAAGCTTGCCACCAATAAAGCATGGAGCGAACATGACTACAGATTACCAGGCAGGGTAAAGCAGGAATATCACCAGGTTGGAACTCTCCACCATTGGCATAAATGTCTATATGTCCTAGAGTTTCTGCTATGCCGAAGCCGTCTATATTCGTATGTAGCACATCGACTCTTTCGGCGTCCGTCTTCCATAGCTTGTCCTCAGGACCTAAGCTTCTGAAGCACGGTCCAGCTGGGTCTAAGCCAGTTAATCTTGAGGGTTTCTTCCCGGTGACCTGGTAGAAGTATTTGGCTGCGTATGCTATTTCATGTGCTCCTAGACTTGTGCCTACTAGTTCCAGGTTCTCTGGATCCATTCCTAGTTCGTTAAGTCGTACTAGGAACTCTCCTAGCTTCTTGCCGATGAATCTTATTAGACGTACTGACCTGAAATGTAGAAAAAACGTTGTTAGATTTATTATGGGTAAAATATTTTTGCTAATGAGAGTTTAGGAGCTCATTAAGGTTAAGCCGTGCACATACCGAGTTTCCTCCGTGCCTCTGAAAGCACGTTAAGACGTTGGTCCCGGCTGTCATTTGTAGATCTTTGACAGTAGCCCAAAAAGTCTGATAACCAATCTTACCAAGGGGTATCGTTCAAACAATTATGGGATTCAAATGGAAATTAGAGTTTTGTATGATCCCCTAGGGTATCGTAGTGGAACATTGAGTGCTGTGTAGTCCCCTGAGGGACTGGTCTAGGGGATTTTAGTGGAACGAGCGGTATTACCGAGTACTAACTGGGTTGTGGAGGTCAGATAGGCAGTCGGCGCAGCATGTTTTCCTTTTCCGTATTTCTCTAACATAAACGCTTCTAATAAGAGAGAAACAAAAAAGTCGAAATGAAATGGTTATTTATTTCGCCCAAGAATACAATGTAACGCACATTTAAGTCCACTGTTCGACGAAACAAATAAAATCCGCTTTGAATTCGTACACTCACAAAGAAAAAAGCCATTAAGCCAATTAAATCCTTAAACGTATCACACTCGACTACTTATACTGTTGTTGTAAACAATACAAGCAAGAGTTCTGCTTACCCCTTTCCCTGTCAGAACTGTCTTCAATTCAATTTGTCAGAGTAATACGCAATAACAGGCAATAATCCGCATCTGAGCAAACAGATCATAAGCTTAAGATACAAAAGGGATGTGTAGCGGATATCCGAAAATTATCTAAAATATCCGCAAGAGCAATAAGTGCTATTAATGTAATACTCATTTCTACTGTTAAGTTGTGTTAGGTAAAAAAAAATTACAAAAATGTTACAAGCTTTTGTTTAACTTGCAAAGTTTGTATGTTTGTTTGTTTAGGTCAAATCTTGCAACTTAATTTTAAAACATTTAGCACCAACTGATTAAGCTGAAATTTTGCATATTCGTTTAGTTTTGATGACACTGCACAGTTCGCTAAGTGGCGTCATTGTAATTATAATATGGCAGATTACTTATTTTTATGCATCCCCATGATTTATGGGTAACGGGTAACAATTAAAAGAGTTTGCAGATTAGAATACCAAAAAAACACCTATTTTTTTAATGTTTTTTTTACAATAAGCTTGTTATAATTATCCACATTGAAAAAATAATGGTTTATTAAGCAAAAATACAGTCCTGATTAACAAGAACTAGCTTTAAACACATATCAACACCTTAACTTGAAGAACCACCGTGCCGTCTTAACAAAATCAAGACCAAATAAGAAAAATATCCGCATAATTATATCCGCGGTATCCGTACATCACTAGTGATTGCTGAAAGCATCAATGAAGCTCATACCTGTTTGTTCGGAAACAATGGATGGTACTTACCGATTACAGAACGACACAACTTAAAAGTTACATCGATGTACAGTCAGGAGCACCAATATGTAAACACTTAACAATTTTTAAAAGTGTTTTTCTCCTTTGTGTGTGTGAATATCATGTTGTTATGAACATAGTATTCTGGTACTCATATTTTTATGAAAAAGATCCTAGCTCCAAGTCACATTCAAAAAATTTCAATGATAATCGATTAGTGCTTAATTTTTTCAACCGACACAACACAATATTTAAAAAAAAAACGTAAATTATGGCCACCTCATCGGTTCAGTCATTGTAAGCTCTGCTGTTGAGGATGAGGTCTATGGTTCGATTCCCAGGTGGGACAAAGTGGTTTCGAGTTGTTTTAACGCTATGATGAATGCTGCGTTTACCTGTAATAGACATGCATACCAGCCCTTTTATATAATTTTTATTGATTCCTATTAATTCTTAGTATGTAATGCTGTTGGTGTACTAAATAAATAAACTCTCAGTAGCAGGCCAGAGTCTGAATTTGTGCCTGTTGATGGCATTATACCCCGTGACTTTTTAGTCGTCTTACAAAGGCAGCCCACTTCATGTATCCATTGACAACTAAACATTCATAAAAAAAATTATAGGGATTTATGAGATTTGAATAATTTAAAAATAAAATATTATTCCGTTTATTCCTTTATAATACATATTATTTACATTTTTAAATATTCTAATATAAAATAATATAAAAAACATTTAAAAATATAAAAAATAGTAAGCCACCAGCACTGGGAACAGGGTCCGAGCTGCCGGTGGTCAGGGCTCTTGAGAGAGGAACCTCCTAACAATACGCGCCGTGTCTAGGAGTACCGCTTTCTGAATCAAGCCCTTGATCCAGCTGCCAAGCGCGAGCCTCCTCAGGTGTTGGTCGAGGCTCTTGGCAATTAAGCCATTGGCGGACACGACTATCGGCACAATGACTGCTGTACTCACGTCCCACATGTCGACAACCTCGCGAGCCAGATCTAGATATTTGAATTGTTTATCTTTCTCTGCTTTCACGAGGTTCTCAACAATCATTGCGCGACGTTCCAATCGATCTATCACCAAAATGTCAGGTTTATTGGCAACAATAGTCCTGTCAGTGATGATAGATCGATCCCAGTACAACGTGATATTACCATCATCGAGAACTGGGTCGGGCGCATACTTATAGTATGGCACTTCTGATTCCACAAGGTTGTACTTCAAAGCAAGTTGCTGGTGGATAATCCTGGCAACGAGGTTGTGTCTATGCAAGTACTCTCAAATATTATTCATTATTATGGCGCATGATGTAGTTAGAAACACCCTGTTGCGAGCGCGGTCCGTATTTATTTTTATTTGCACCTATTATCTATTATCTGTAATTGATACCTACATAAGAACCCTAAACTTTATACCTTTATTGTTTAAATTAATGGTAAAAAAAAAATCGTTCCTAGAGGTATTTTATGTCGGATACATTGAGCGGACCACAACGTTTGTAAGACGACTAAAAAGTCACGGTGTATAAGACTTAAATACAAATGAAATGTGACTGACTTGACACAACCCTGGGGGGAAGTTCAGTTAATCCCCACTAGTTCTACTACACAGTTCTACGGTCAGGCGTGACGTCATGTTATGCCAAACTCAAGTCGAGTGATCGTCTAACGAATTTAGCTAATGCAACTTCTAACTTATGTCGAACCATACCTAGCTTTACCACGTAAACAGTTTATAAGCTTTGATCTAAAATATCACACTAATTGGTAAAGCATATTAAATCGGTAGTCATTTAGTTGTAAATCGGCTCTTTAAACGAGAAACGGGTTATTAGAGAGTGAATTTAGTCTATTATTGGGTAAGTAAGTAAGTAGTAAGTAAGTAAAATTTTATTTGTTTAAACATGGTGTACATGATACATTGCATGCAAGATAACAGTAAGTATATAAAGTTCAAACATGTTCAGCCGCATATCGTGGCGTACAAATTGGTAGGAAGAGATGATGCATAAACCGTGATAACATTCATCAAAATTAATATTATGTAAATTAAGTATGAAAAAAGAATCACTTTGCTATCTTGTTAACCTTTCACAGCTACTATGTTTGAAGATAAGTCTATGTGATATTTCAGCTACTTAAGAGGTCAATGCTTCTTATACTCGCTATTTTCGGTGCCCTAAGTATTCCTTTGACAATCGTTTGGAGAAAAAGAGGCCCGAAAGTCTGAAACGCTTTAGACTGGTTCTAAGATGTTTCCACCAGAGATGAGCGAGGATACGTAGCCAGGGATGTGTGTGAAAATAACCAGTCACATAGCTAGAATAGCTCAATCTGTGAAAAAGAATTGATATTATTGGTTAGTTTAACACACATCCCTCGCTACGCATCGTCGGTCATCTCTGGTGTAAATGCAGCCCTAAAAAGGGGGTATTGTGTAGAACATTCCCTTTATTTTGTTGCGAAACAAGTGACATCTGTTTTAAAAAGTTCACGCTTGACGTCGAGGTTGGTCAAGTACACTATACCTGGGTTGTGAAGGTCAGATAGGTAGCTCCACATAAAATACTGGTATTCAAGTGCATCCAGTTAGACTGGAACCCGATATATCTTAATTAGGTTAGGAAAAAGCTAGGCAGAGGTAGTAGTCCGTAATAGGTAGACAGTTAAAATTTTCCCAGAATGTGTATTTCTGTTGCCGCTGTAATAAATAATAATAAAAATAAACTCAAACGGGCTACCCTACTACGATGGTGGAACGATGATAATGATGATGACGATGATAGGCCCGTTGTTGCCGGGTTCTCCTATGTAGTCTTAAGTCGCGGATAACTTGCGCGATGTAGGATTTAGGTTATTTCAATGTTTAGTTCATCGTCTGTGTCATATGGAGGAGCTCGGGTCGATCGTACTTGCCTATAATGTTGGTCTGTGGATGGGTGACCACCCATTAAATACCGAGTTTCCTCCGTGCCTCGGAAAGCCGTAAAGCCGTTGGTCCCGGGTGCCAGTTGCAGATCTTTGACAATCGTTAGGAAGTCGGTGGCCCAAAAAGTCTGACAGCCAGTCTTACCAAGGGGTTTCGTATTACCCAGCAGTAACTGGGTTGTGGAGGTCAGATAGGCACACCATGTAAAATACTGGTATTCAGTTGCAGCACCTTAGACTGGATGCCGACCCCAATATAGTTGGGAAAAGGCTAGGCAGGTGACGAGTTCATCGTCTGTGTCATAGATGGCGCTGTAGTACTTTTTGTTCTATGTTGCTGTTACTACAGCCAACTTTGTAGTACCGCTACAAATCTTCTTTCGCGAGTCCAACTCGCACTTGACCGGTTTTTCCATTCTTCTCTTAATCTCGCAATCTTATTCGTAACCCCCTTATCATTTCACAAAAAGTTACCAACAATTTCATGTATTTTCAAAGCACGTCAAAAATCCTAAACCGTCAATAAAGGAGAGGTCGAAATTCAATAAAAATGGCCATCGTCGACTCGCTAACGACCGTTTCCATAATCTAGTGGCGGCCATATTTCTTTCCGTTGATATTTATGTGCGATAGGCTATGACGAATGGGGAGACCTATTTTGGCAGTTTTCTCATCGTAACTGCAATGCTAGAGAGTGAATAGATTACTTCTAGAATTGTATGGCAGTGCGCCGACTACGTTATTCGAAGAACCGATGACCCAGAAAACGATTCTATAAGGCATAGACAAAATGACATTCTATCAGTCATAATGATGGTGGTCAAGTCAAAAATGTAATGAACTGACATCGTCATCTCATCATCACCTGCCTAGCCTTTTCCCAACTATGTTGGGGTCGGCTTCCAGTCTAACCGGATGCAGCTGAATACCAGTATTTTACATGGAGCGACTGCCTATCTGACCTCCACAACCCAGTTAGTACTGGGTAATACGATACCCCTTGGTACCACTGGTTATCAGACTTTCGGGCCACTGACTGCCTGTAACGACTGTCAAAGATCTACAAATGACAGCCGGGTCTACAAATGAACTCGGTATATAATGGGCGGTCAACCATCAACGGACCAACCTAGGCGAGCACGGCTTAACCTTGAGATCGACCCGAGCGGCTGTTATTATTTAGCCACGAGCTCCTCCTGTAATGAACTGACATAACAAAATATATTTTGCCTCGTTGATCTAGTGGTCGCAAGCGCGACTGCTGAGCATGAGATCCTGGGTTCGAATCCCAGGTCAAGCAAAGTGTTGTTTGGTTTTTCCATTAGGAATTTCAAAGTAGCAGCCACGGAGTCTAGATTTGTGCCCGGCTGATGGCAAGGCTCGCCACCTATTACATGGGACTCAAACATAACTGCCGAAATGTGGGTGTACTACTAAGTACACCTCTACCATGTTATAGGTGAGCCAATTGCTATCAATCGCCCGGTTGGCTACGTAGCTACTACTAAGAAATTTCTGATGAAAAATCCCAATATCACTTTGCCCGACCTGGGAAACGAACCCAGAACTCAGCAGTTGCGCTTTCGACCACTAGACCAACGAGGCAGTCAGTACAGTGTATGTATACAGAGTTCAATGTCCACAGCCGGTCCTCAATCTGTCCGTACCGGTTTTACCCAACCTTGATTCGCCTTTACAACACCCAGAGGAAAAGAACTAGTTACTGACGAACTTATACGGAAAGCCTACTAAAACTTCACTAAAGTATCTGCAAAGATATAATCATTTTGGGAAACGACCCTAAACAAAAAATATGCCCTCAGCCGAGGGCATAAGATCTATAATCTCCTAGTTTTAAGGACATCCCCGTATCAACTTAATACAATCTCAATATCTTTGGCCTGTGCCAAACTTGGGCCCAATTTATGACCAGGGACTCGAACCGGGGACCTTCGAGTCATAAATTTGGCAGTATATAGTTCTGGGAAATCATACAGGAATGAATAGTTTGTCTATGGAGATAAGGCGGAAGTTGCGTGAGCGATTGTCGCAGCGATTAGTTTGGCTGTAGACGATTAATCGCATGTGTGTATTTGGGCTTGTTTCTTCATCTTACTGGTGAGGTACGACAATAGTCATAAAAAAATGAGTCTAAATAGTTTTCGTGTTAACACATTGCTTTCTAAATTAATTCAAAATTCATCATCTGCCTAGCCTTTTCCCACCTATATTGGAGTCGGCTTCCAGTCTAACCGGATGCAGCTGAATACCAGTATTTTACATGGAGCGACTGATATATGCATAAAAATTATGAAACAAATTATAGGAAAGGAATATTAGGTACTCACATATTTAGGCCGAGATCTTTAAACGTTACTTAGAACGCGCTTTGACTTAGACTTCATTTTCACCAATCTACGATACACTCTTAGTTTGACAGTATTGCGACAGCGAAAGGAATAGCCCTTATTTTTGGAGGCAGGTAAGGCAGGGCACTGATCGTACGAGATTACACACGGCGACACATCAAGCTATACATTTCCAGTCTAACATAGCCTCGCTTTGTATAGATTTCCCGTACAATGAGAGATCCGCATAAACTGCTTTTCTACAGCTTGATTGGTCGTCGTGCGTACGTACAAAGTAACGTTTGTAGATCTCAGCCTTACAGCATGCTAGGATGACTGACCTTTATAAAAATGTAAAAGCATGCAGACTCGACGCCAGTATAAGTCCTAGTAGGGTGTTAGTCGAGTACAAATAACAATAGTCATTGACTAGGACAAATCGAGAGACTGATTAGTAAGGTCCATTGACAGGACGACGTTATCCACAAGTGACTATTTGCCGTGAACCATTCGCTATCTAGCATGGCCATAGTAAAACTATATCGCTAAATAGCATAGCTATACACTTTGGCAATATTCATTTAATTCAAAATATATATGCAGGGTGGAAGGGACGCCGATGCTAAAACGATTACCACCTATTGAGTCCGTCATTCTGAACCCCCACCACACATACACAAATTTTTCATCAGTAATTTTAAAAAATCAGATGTTCCATACATTTTGACCGTGTGAGGATGCCTGAGTGATATTTCTTAAGAAGTCCATGGGCGGCATAAAAACTCTGACACCAAGTTAGTATTTGCTGCCCGCTGCTGCAGCCAATTGCAATTCCAAAGCTTCTATGGAACTGAGTTACTTGTCGTATAGTTGGTACTTGTCCGGATTTGAAGCCAGACTTGTCATATTGCTTTATAATATGTGATATTTTATGAAAAAAAATATTACAAAAGTCCTACTTCATACATACTATTAAAAGACTTAGAACAACACTAGCTGTTTCCCGCGATCACACGCGTGAAATTATTATAAAAATATTACTTCACTATTTGAATCAGGTTTTGTTAATAATTTCATGGATTTTAATTTAAAATAAAAGTTGCCTTAGTTACTCCTTATAACTGCCGGTAAAAGTCCCATCAGAATTTATCCAGCCGTTTCGGAGATTAGCCAGAAAAAACAGACAGACAGACACACAAAAACAAAAAATAACCTTTCTTTGTTGTAAGTACGATTAGGGGGAAACAGGCATAGTCATCATGCTTAGAAGACTCTAAATGGTGCTGCGCTTTTATTATTACTGTTTGAACCAAATGTATTAGACAAGAGCGCTAATCCCGCCAACAAACTATTACGCAGTTTGGTGGGTGCATAAAATTTACAAAATGTTTGGTCCTGATTAAATCATTTATTTATTTGTTACCAATTAGTAGCACAATCTTCTCACAGCCACCTTTTATGTCTTCAGAAAGTTAAAGAAATCAACACTTTTACTCTTTAAGCTGGAAACAAAGTTTTTCTTTCTGTCTTTATTTGATAAGTCAAGAGGATAACTTAAAGACGTTTATCACAAAAACAAATATACGCGTCGACTATAGAACCTGCTCCTTTTATTCGTCCGTTAAAAAAAGTCGCTACGTGTGCAATCACTGTAACGTTTTTCCGCGACTGCTATTTGTCAAAGATATTAAGCTAAAGATAAAAGATAACTGCTCTATCCTATAGAATATAGATTAAGGTGCGTGCTCTGAAGATTTGTCGGTTATGGGAATTAAATCTATGTCATAAAATTACTGTGACTTGAGTGGAATATTATATGACCGTTTATCAATTCGTATGTTGTTTAGCATAGTGTCATAGTGATGTCATCATCTGCCTAGCCTTTTCCCAACTATGTTGGGGTCGGCTTTCAGTCTAACGGGATGCAGCTGAATACCAGTATTTTACATGGGGCGACTGCCTGTCTGAACTCCACAACCCAGTGAGTACTGGGTAATGCGATACCCCTTGATAATACTGGTTGTCGGATTTTCGAGCCACTGACTTCCTGTAACGACTGTCAAAGATCTGAAAATGACAGCCGGGACCAACGGCTTAACGTGCTTTTCGAGGAATGAAGGAAACTCGGTATATATTGGGTGGTCACCCATTCACGGACCAACCTAGGCAAGCGCGGCTCTGACAACCAGTCTGAACAAGGGTAATACCCAGCACTAACTGCGTTATGGAGGACAGATAGGCAGTCGTTCCATATAAAATATTGGTATACAGCTGCATCCGGTTGGACTGGAAGCCGACCCCAACATAGTTGGGAAAGGGTTAGGCATAGGATGACCTATTCCTGTAATGTGTATCACAAGTTTAATAATTCCATTTAATGCTTGTAGTTTTACAATCAAATTATCACCTCCCTTCAAATGAAACCATACCAATACCATACCCTCTGTCTGGATAATTAATCGCTCAAAACATAAGAAGAATACAATACTTACTTCGGATAAATATAACTGAGGAATGCCACGGTATCAGTGAGGAAGACATTGTACCCTCGCTTGGAGTACGAGGTTCCTATCGCCTGAGAGAACGGGAACACCGAACTGTCTAAGAAGCCGACTGCGTAGAACACCGTCTTCTTGTTTTTTAAGTCTGGAAAGAGAAGAATGTGAGGTTATCTTCGGGATAAATTATTTACAAGTATATTTTTATGTCCTTTATTTATTTTTTTACAAAATATTTTTCATTTATTTCACATAGGCCCAGATGGGCACTTATAAAACGTCGACAAAAAGGTGCACAGTTCGGAGAAGAACCGGCAAGAAACTCCATGGTTACTCTTAACAAAAAATTAATTAGGTACATTTTCAAATATTAATTTAAAAAAAAAAAATATTAAAAAAATGTAGCTCATCAGTATCAGGAACAGGGTCCAAGCTACCGGCTTGTCAGGGCTCCAGAGTGCATAGCAACCTGAACAGCTCTGTCGGTTGCCTCATCATCATCTTCCTGCCCTTGTCCCAGTCTACTTGGGGTCGGCGCAACACGTTTTCTTCTTCCATTCTCCCCTGTCAGACGTCACGTCATCATTTACTCCTTTTTCTTTCATATTAGTCTTCACAAAATCCATCCATCTTTTCTTTGGCCTTCCTCTCCCTCTCCATCCATCAACATTCATGTCCATCACTCTTTTAGTCACATGCGTTTCATCCCTCCTCATTACATGTCCATACCAAGTCAAAAGTATTGATTCAAAAATATGGAAAAATATTGTCTATCGTAAATAAGACCACATGTGAGTTTTAAGTGTTTCATACGTTTACGATCTAACGGGCTGGGTGATAATATTTTCTCTAAGATTACCATTCGTCCGATCATACCTACTTTTGTTAGACTTAAAATAAGCTATTTCCGTCTTGTCTTGTCTTGTCCTAGATTTCTGGTCATATAATATTTTATGAGTGAAACACCTGGTTTCCGCGTTATTGCTGATATTAACTTTTGTGATCGGTGGAAACAATACCCAATTAAATCACCTTACTTGAGAGATTTTAATGAATAAACATTTTGAAAACAGAAACATGCATCACATAACATAACACGCCTGTAATCCCCGAAGGGTTAGATCCCATGTAATAGAGGGCGATCCTATTGTTATCAACCGGGCATAAATCCAAAGTCCGTGGCTGCTATGGAGAAATTTCAGATGGAAAAACTATAACAGATTGCCCGACCCGGCAATCGAACCCAGAACCTCATGCTCAGCAGTCGCACTTGCGACTACTATACCAACGCGGCAGTCTTCAGAACACAACACAATAGAACTATAAAAGGAAACCAGACTTTCTACATATAAATCTAAGAGACTAATATTTAAAGGTTTTTTTAAATTTATACTTAAAAATGAATTCTATATCTTTCAATATATAACATCTCATAGCAGAACATGCAGAAATATAACAAACTTCACTCATAAAGTGCTAAAATTACTATTCATCTTCGATCCCAAGTTTCCCAAGAACAATCGCTTTGACTTAAGTCCAGGGCCATCAACAACCGAAGCTATTACCCACCAAAGAATAGAAAAATCCTTCCGTTACATAGAATACAGGATCAAGTGACATTTTACATGCCATCCCAAAGATATCATGTCATTACTACAAGCCCCGACGCATAGACTTTAAGGGTGCTTACAGATTGGGCGTTTTTGTATGAGGCGCATAATAAGGAGCATGGATTTTGCGGATGCAGATTTTTTGACATCTGCAGATGCGGATGCGGATGCGGATCTTAATTTTTTTTTTTAAGAATCTTCATTATGGTGCATTTATTGCATATTTTATAATGAGCATAAGGCTCATTATAAAATATGCAATGGTCATGTTCAACTTGC
Source organism: Noctua pronuba (assembly GCA_905220335.1). Taxonomy (NCBI): domain Eukaryota; kingdom Metazoa; phylum Arthropoda; class Insecta; order Lepidoptera; family Noctuidae; genus Noctua; species Noctua pronuba. Next base: position 2,445,038 of record LR999913.1, read on the forward strand.
TTAAAATAAATTAAAATTTCAGTTACATGTCGGTGGTGGCATTGTGAATTTACTTGTCCAATAAACTATTACCAAACTGCAGAAAACTCACTTTGTAACGTACAATACTCACAATAACACTCAATAGCTGGAATGTTCATACGATAAGCGTTAGTAAACACGTTATGATTGATTTACCAGATACAAATGATAAACAATAACAAACGCGTCGGATCTTGTCACCGAAATCTTCGCTCCTATTGTTCAATCAGCACGTGCCCACAGCACGCGCCACTTGCAAGCATCACCCAGTTTTTTTCTTGTCGCGACCTGCGCTACATCATGAACACCCGCATCGATTATTGCAGATGCGGATGCAGATGTCCAAATCGATGCAGAGGCTCCGCATTTGCGGATGCGGATGCGAATATTCGCAACATCCCTGACTCGGAGTGGAAGTCACAAAAAATCTGTTGTTCCATACATTATGACCGTGTAAGTATTGCACTTTTGTAGGGACTTGTGCAGCCGTTTTTTTGAATTACCGATGAAAAAAAAATGTAAGTACTGAAAACGTGGTAAGCGTTTGTGCATCGGTGTCGCTTTCACCCTGTATTGTGCACCTCGGCGACACAAACTGCAGTTTTAACGAGCGGGAAACTCGCTTTTGGTCACACCCGTACTGCTACCAACAAACACCAATGGTTGACGTGAAAAAGCTTGCCTGTCGCGTTTGCTAGTCGCATTTCTGCTTCCTTTGAACAAATGACTGCTGAAAGGACTAGCACGCATTAGCAACGATAGTATGTGTGTGGAAAACGGAGGCCTTTTGCCCAGTTGTGGGACAAACTGGCTAGGCTTCGATAGAAAAGCGACTATAGTCTGACCGCTTTAATTGGTCCTCCGCCTTCCACAAAGTCCTAACAATATCATCATCATCTACCTAGCCTTTTCCGAACTTTATTGGGGTCGGCTTCCAGTCTAACCATATCAGTATTTTACATGGAGCGACTGCCTGCCTGACCTCCACAACCCAGTTATTACTGGTGAAAGTCCCACAGGTTCTTTGCTTTAAAATAACCATAATACTATTGGACCCAAAGGTTGACTGGTAGAGAATGCCTTGTGGCATTAAGTCCGCCTATGTACCACTTTTGTACATGAAGTTTAAATAAATAAATAATCCACGTAAGTATTACGATACTAATTGAACCAATACATGATCAACCTTCAGAATATTCCATTTTAATTGTTACCTTCGCGAGAACTCATAAAAGCGGTCGGACTATACTAACGCGTATTGTAGAATTGCGTACGAAAACGCTTCAAAAACACGCCCCATCTGTGAAAGCCCTAAAGTATAGCATCGAAACAATTTTGCAAACTTGTATCACGCCATGAATAATATATGAGTAGGCAGCTTATTCGTCGATCACGTTGTCACACGGCGACTATTCAATTTGGCGAGTTTTTCTCAAGTAGAACGTAGAAGGTCTTGTAGACTAAAATATAGGGCTGAAAGTTTTTGAATGTTCGAAATTACCGGTAGGCACGATCAAAGCGCTCTATATAAATCTATACTAATATAATATTATAAAGCTGCAGTGTTTGTTTGTTTGTTTGATTGTTTGTTTGAACGCGCTAATCTCTGGAACTACTGGTCCGATTTGAATGATTCTTTCAGTGTTGGGTAGTCCATTTATCGAGGAAGGCTATAGGCTATATACCATCACGCTATGACCAATAGGAGCGGAGCCTCAATGAAAAATGTTGCAAAAACGGGGAAAATTGGATTTTAAATAATTTTACGCGGACGAAGGTCGCGGGGAACAGCTAGTAATCGATATCGATTTTTTGAATGGCGTTAACTTGTTAATGAATAATGAATACTCTTATTACACAAGAAAGTGGTTACAAAGTAACTGTGTGAAGTCCCTGACTCCTGGGCTAGGTGATAGACTTTTGCTACAGGAGCCAGTGCCCTCTCCCAAGAGGAGATACTACAGAATATTATGGAATAAGATTCACAAAAAAAAACAAATAAAACAATAAAACATAAATTAAAAGCGTTTAAAAGAAGCCTGTAGTTTTGCGTGTATGTATGTGTGGGTGGCTGAGTGTGAACTGAAGGATTTTCAGTAATCGCGAGTGAGGTGTGAAATTGAGAGCTTGACAATAAATTAACAACTAACATAACTGGCGAAATGTGGGAGTACTATTAGGTACACCTCTGCCTAATCCTTCAGGGATTATAGGCGTGATGTTATGTTATGTTAGACATACGTAACCTCTCGCATTTTTCTGGTAGGCAAAAACGACAAAACCACATCTGCTACGATTCTTACATGCCTACATTTGCTTTTATTGGACAGGGTTGAAGGGACACCGACTTGTTTTAAGTACTGATGAAAAGTTTCTATATGGCGGGCGTTCAGTATGATGTACTGAATACGTGGTAACCATTTGTGTATAGGAGTCCCTTCCACTCTGTATTAAAATTAAAAAAAAAAGCAATAGTTTCCTTAGTTCATCTAAAACGACTAATGTTTATTTATTTATTTTATGTTGGACAAAGACGTCTCCTATTAATCGCAACAATTAATTAAATAATTAAAAAGGCACATTCAATAAATATGCGGAAAGAAATGTTGTAAAAAAAAAGCACAGCGAGATGGACATGATTTACGTCAAAATGTTATTTAAACTATATCCCTACAATTTCAATCCAAATATCATAACAAAATGCCTGTAATCCCCGAAGGGTTAGGTAGAGGTGTACATAATAGTACACCCACATTTCGCCAGTTATGGTTAAGTCCCATGTAATAGGGCATGTAAAGGATAATTTCAATTCAAAACAATATAACTAATAGATGGGTTTCAGAAGTTCCACTTTTGTCTGATATCTAAGCAGCTGCAGGTCAAAATACACCACCTAATATTTGTCACAATTCTCAATACATCATTCAAGCTATTTATCTCTAAATCCACCAATACGACCCGATAAGGATACATCTAATACCGTTTACTCCTCGTTCCCCCCTCCCCCCCTTAAGGAAAACGTTGAAAACGATGGCTAAATAAGTGGCTATTTATCTTTTTGACAAATACTCGGTATCTGGGAGTATCTGGGTCAAGCCAGGACTAATACTGGCAGTTATTTATCTTGCTGGCACCGTGGTGGGAGGTGCACGTGATGGAAGAATGATTGTGGGGGGAAGGGACTGTTCTATGTATACTATCATTGCTGGAAGCTTGCATTGGGTATGACACTCAAAGGGAGAGATCCCTTAAGACTGAAGATCTCTGAAGATTGCCTCGTTGGTCGAATGGTTAAAAGCGCAACTGCTGAGCATGAGGTCTGGTAATCCTGTAATCCTCGAAGGTTTAGGAAGAGGTGTACCCACAATGCACGAGTTATGTTTAAGTCTCTTGTTATAGGGGCGAGTCTATTGCCATCAACCGGGCACAACTCCAGACTCCATCCATCCATAAGAAAAACTAACACTTTGCCCGAACTGGGAATCGAACCCAGGACCTCATGCTCAGCAGTGGCGCTTACGACCACTAGACCAATGCCACTTTATTTCCTAGTATGATATATGGCTACTGTATTACAAAGTTCAGAGAACAGACATTATGCGTCTATTATGTCAGACATTAAAGTAAATTGCTTGAATAATTGTCCACAATTAACTATATCACGGTATAAATGTCGTGATTTTCATTGAGAATAATCTGCTACGATTACGTATTAAAGTAGCTGGTGCCCCCGACCTTCGTCTGCGTGATATGATTATAAAAATATTACCTATATCCCTATTTTTTTTTATTTTTTTTTGGATGGGATATCATCAAATACCCCCCCCCCCCCCCCGCTCTGGGTGGAGTGGGAAGGAGTGTCAGACTTTTACTGACTGAAACCCATCCATGTTCCTTCTTTGCCCTTTGTGTTCCAGGGCCGCGGTATCTCTTTCGAACAGTCCCGCAGCCCCGGCAGGCATCGCCCTTGCAGGCCCCTTCCTGTTGCTGACATCTCCTTGAGGCGCGCGTGGAACACGAACGCGCCGTCGACACGGCCTGTCGTCATAAGACGGACGGACGGTGAGCTATTGTATTGTATTGTATAGCGGGCTGGTTTCCGCAACTCCACGTCAAAGCGCGTATTTTGCGTGCGGGTGGGAGATCAATTCGATCCACCCCAACTCCCCGAGAAAGCCCAGCAGCGCCTTGGTGTTGCTGACGATCTCGCGGAGAGTACCTGGGTTACCGAAGTACTTTGCCCTGTATGTTGCAACCACTGGGCAGTGCATAAGCATGTGGGCTGCTGTCTCGTCTTCCTCCATGCAGGCTCGGCACAGGGGGCTGTCTGTGACTCCTATGACAGAGAAGTGTTTATTAAAAGAGCCGTGTCCAGTGATGGCGGCTGTGAGTGTGCGCAGCTGTAGCTTGGTCAGCCGAAGCACCCGTTTGGTGAGGCGGCCGTCGATGGTAGGAAGTGCTTCCTTGGCCTGCCTGCACTCGCCATGGTCCAGCCAAAGCTTGTGGTGTTGTTCACTAGTTCGTTTCCTTACCAGTGTGCGTAGGTACCCGGAGGGGAGTGGCACGATGGGTTCGGGTCCCACTGGTGCCATACTCGATCCCCTTCTAGCGAGTTTGTCCGCTGCATCATTGCCTCGGGAATCGCTGTGTCCTTTGATCCATTGGATGGTCATATTATTGAGATTAACAACCTGGTTCAGGCGTTGATGACACTCGTGTATTAACCCAGAGTTGACTGTGTAGTTGCTTAGTGCTAGCAGTACAGCCAAGCTGTCTGAGAGTATGCGAATGGAGTGATCCACAACCTTCCTGGCTAAGATGGCTGATGCCGCCAGAGAAATGCCCATGCATTCTGCCTGAAATACCGTGTTGTGGGCCCCCAGAGGTGTGGCTATGTGGATATTGAGATCCTCTGAGAAGACTCCGGCTCCAGTGCCAGTACCTGTTTTGGATCCGTCCGTGAAGATCCGAAGTTCTGTAGGGCTTAATCCCTCGCAGCGGTGGTTTTCGTGGAGTTGGATTTTGTATTTTTTATCGAATACGAACTGTTTGGGTATCCGATCGTTTATGGCTTTTGCTAGGGGGAACTCATTATAGAATCCCTCCAGTGCCGCGGTGTGTTGTGTTTCCTTCTTACCCCAGAGTTGAAGTGTTTTAAGGCGTACTGCCGTCATCGTCGCTTCCTGCTGTATGAACAGATGAAGCGGTGGAAGCCCCAACATGGCTTCGAGAGCTGCAGTCGGAGTAGTCCTCATGCAGCCCGTGGTCGCCATGCAGGCAAGCCTCTGCATGCGTTGCAGTTTGATGGAGGCTGTAGCTAGTTTGGTGCGGGGCCAGCAGACCACTGCCCCGTAGGTGATCATGGGTCGGATCACCGCGCAGTATAACCAAAGTATAATTTTAGGGGATAGGCCCCACTTCTTACCTATCATCCTCCTGCATTGCCAAAAGGTGATGCAGGCCCTGTTTATTTTGTTGTCTAGATGACTGCTCCAGTTTAACTTACTAACCAGGATGACTCCCAGGTATTTGATCTCGTCGGCTAACTGGAGTTCTGTGTCGAAGAGTTTAGGTAGGCGATAGGGGCCTAGTGTTCGTTTTTGGGTAAACATGACTAGTTCAGTTTTCGTGGGGTTCACTGAGAGGTCAAATTCTCTGCACCACCGTTCAACAATGCGTAGCGCCTGTTGGGTGAGGTCGCAGATTGTCCCCGTCACTTTCCCCGAAATGAGGATGGCGAGGTCGTCGGCATACCCTATTGTGTAGAAGTGGTTCGCGTTGAGTTTAGTGATGAGATCATTTATCACCAGATTCCAGAGGAGGGGGGATAATACACCTCCTTGGGGGCAGCCTCTGGCTATCAAGGCCATCTGCTGTTCCACTGCAAGACGAACCACACGTTTGCTTAACATATTAGTAATCCAGTCAGTCAGTACCTGTTCTGCTCCGTGTCGAGAGAGGGCGGTGCTAATGCTGGAGAAGTTTATTTTATCGAAGGCCCCTTCGATGTCTATGAACGTGCCCAGGTAGGTACCCTTAGGTGCCCTGACGGTGAGCTAACCCATTACTCACCGTCCACAGGCCCGCGCCTACGGTGGCCGGTAGCCACCACGTGGCCCCCGACGCCCGCTGCGTCCCCCGCGGTGGCTGGGACGTGAGGTTCTCTCCCTCTCACGTCCCGCCGCCTCCTTCGCTAGCACGACTGCTTCGCAGAAGGAGGTGACAGCTTCCCATTCCGTCTCGCTCCGGACCATGGCCTGAACCAGACCGGGCGCGAGAGGGCGCCGCTGCCAACCTATATCCCTATTTGAATCGGATTTTGTTCACAATTTCATGGGTTTTCATTTTTTTGGTCGGAACCCTAATCCTTTAAATAAAATAAAAGTAGCCTAAGTTACTCCATATCCACTCCTTAAAATATCTATCTACCAGTAAGAGTCCCTACAAAATCGGTCCAGCCGTTTCGTAGATGTGCCGGAACCAACAGACAGACGGACAAAAAATAAAGATTTTTTGGTTATATACGCTTTCATATGCATTCAGTAAAAACCTGTTATTTTGAAATAACATACAGCCACTTCAATTTTATTTATTTGTATAGATGTGTAGATAATTTTACGTAAAGATAAGAATGTAGTTAATGTCGGTAAATTACTGAGATGATTAAGCTTTGTATTTCAAACGCTGTAAACATGGTCGTTTTATGCGGAAGATATAAATTAAATTGTTTAGCACGCTATAAAGTAATGCTGGAGCAATTTAAGACTAGATTTTTTAATGCAACTTAATTTCATCCTGAGAGATGTCTGAAAGAGATTAATGGACTCCTATAAAATAATAAAAAAGAGCCTGTAATCTTCTTCTTCTTAGCGTGTCGAGGGCAATCTAAATTGTGTCGGCCCAGAACTGAGCTACTAGCTTGGCGCTCTCAGTTCGTGTAGTGACCAAAAAACAGGGCACGCAGGCCACGATATTAAGTGCCGCAATGTTTGTGGAACAGCACCACATTTACACTCTAGGGCAGATTCATTAATGAATCTCCACCTGAGCAGGTTTTCCTTGCTGCGGCCAACCTGGGTCGGAAGTAATCATTACAGGCTTTTTTTCCGGTTTCATCCTCTTTGCAAAGAAAAAGCTTATTCTTTGCAAAGAAGTAGCATGAGATCCTGAATTCGATCCCCAGTTCCTGATTTGTTTATTCAGAAATCAAATGTTTATTTTGAATTTATTTATTTGCCTGCGCCGCGCCTTCACTTTACACGGTTTCTGTATAATTCGCACCTTACATGGAACTTCAACTTATCAAGCGGAATGTGGGTGTACTATTAGACAAACCTCTGCCTAACACTTCGGGGATTACTGACGTGATGTTATGTTTCAGACTTTGAAGTATCAAACTAAAAAATCTGGTCACCATTTTAAGTAAGTATAGACAGTCCACTCACCAACACTCTTATCCCTGGCAATGATCTTGTGCGCAGACTCCACCGGCATATTCCTCCTCACGACCTGTCCGGTGCTGGTCAGACGATGCATTGTCACTTGTAGGTTCTTCATCATTTTGGGGCTGATGCTCGCGTTCTTGTGGATACCAGGACCTGGAGACAGGAGAGAAGATCAATATCGTACTTAAGTTATATAGAAAACCCTTACTAGGCCCGCATGGTGGATTACGGTCTACTCTGTTCCACAGATCAAAGGCTCGTGGGCCTGTGTCCCAGCAGTGAGATAATAATTATCGGGTGGTTATGCTAGTATTTCATCTACCTAATTCTACAGCGCTCGTGGTTAAACAAACATTATCCACGGTAAAGCAAGGCTTGTTGAGGTTAGTCCGTCGATGGATAACCGTTCATTTCTTATCGAGACCTCTCCGTACTCCGGAAAACACGTTAAACCGTTTGTGGCAGATGTTATTATTTTGTAGCTCTTTGGCAGTTGTTACAGGTAGTCCAGAAACCTAAAAGTCTAAAATCAGTCTTGCTAAGGGGTATCGGAGTACCCAACAACTGGGCTGTTATGTAGCCAGATAGGCAGTCCCTCCATGTAAAATACTGGTATTCTGGTGCATCCAGTTAGGCTGAAAGCTGACCCTCATATACTTGAGAAAAGGCTAAGCAGATGACGACACCATGGTAGGGAGGGATTCCGATCTTTAGAGATAATGCGACATCTTAACCTCACGGGTCATTCAACCTCAATTTGATCCAGGTTTGATAACAATGTTTTCCTTCAAGTCACTGGTGAATTATGACACTGCAAATATGCACATAACGGCGACTAACAAAAGGTATTTACAAGGCAGATGTGAGTGGCAACGCCGCACACTGGTCCCAAATTAAAAAAAAGTGGACATTGATAGTAGACCGCTGATATTTTTTTTTATTGTTGATACAATGATAACAGATAAGGCAAAAAAATATTATTGTCCTACTTCAAATACTTTTCTGTAAAAAAAATATTTATTTTTTTTTTGTATGGGAGCGATTACATTTTACTCAATTTCTCAAAAACTTTAAGCGATGTCGAGATGGCAATCACATATGTTAGAAAACTAATAATTCTGAGTATTTGGCTCGAAGAAACTTATTGCTTATCTCTGCGTACTTTCGAGATAATAGTGACAGAAAATAACAATTTTTTTTAATGTTAATTGTTTGCTTTTTTTTAATCATAGCCTTACTTTAGCACATAATTATAATGTATGTGTAATGTCAAATAAATAAAAAGAGACTTCTCTGTAAAAGAGGTTATGGGGGCTCACTAATGACTGAAAAGCTATGACCTTTCTGAAGGAGTACTTTCATCAGTTCTAAAAAACAATCAAAATGAAGACAAATAAAGCTGCAAACATAAAGTTGAATATGTTCACAAACGATTCTGAAAAAATATTATGGTGAAAGATTAATATTTGGGTCTATATTCTCTTGAGAAATCTCTATTTCCTCGTTTTCCAACGAAAGCAATTCATTGTTCAAGATCAAAGCACTAGCCTCTGGAAACAACTGTTTATGTAAACGAGCAAACTTTGGTTTGATATGGCTGATGTAAGGATCTGAGCTAATTAGAAAGCTGTGGATAATGTCTAAATTAGTCTGAACTCTACCGATTTTTCTTGTATGTGCCATTCTAACATTCCGGAAATCTTTATTCCTCGCTTCGGAAGCTTCTTCGGAAAGCATGCCTATCGGAATAAAGGAGAAATTTTCACAAATATCAGCACCGTGTATCAACAATTTATGGACACTTGAAGGCATGTAATACCATGGATATAAGTTTACATACAGCATTGCTGTTTCTTTACAATATTCCCTAAACAAGTTGGTATTAATAAGTTGACCAGATGAAATTGTTTGTAAAATGACTGCAAATCTCTTGATTAAATCAGGGTGGATTCCCGTTATTTCAGCAGATACTTCATAATTTTCAAAAAACCTTCTTGCCGTGTTACCGTCATTGGTTGTACCATATCCCTGTTTTACTATGTCAATTAACAAACCAGTTCTTTCCCGGAATTCTTCTTGTGTCAAATTCTTTTTAATTTCTTTTAACAATTTATCTTCTTTTCGTGCAGCCCACTTTTTGAAGTCTAAGTTGTACGAAATGTGTAAAATACATTCCATACATCTTATCCACATATGAAGCGAAGACAGACCATATTTATACATATCTTCTCTGATGAGTCTTTTGGATACAAAGTCCAAGTCATTCATTTTGCTAGGTAGGGTATTGCAAATATTACAAACAGCTGCAGAAGAAGTATTGGAAATCACAGTAGAAATTTTCCCATCAATCATAGTCATGTACAAAACATGTTTAATATCAAAATTATCTACAATTGTGGGAACAAGATTACGAATTTCTTCCTCTAAGGATGCACTTTCCTTCTTTATCAATTCATTTGTTTCTTTTGCAAATATAAAGCCAATTGGACGACAATAGTTTGTTGAAAAGGGAGCAGGATTTTGCCACAAGATAGTACCACTCTCTTCTTCCAAACGAAGCGGAACCAAACTAATCATGAAAACTGAAGAATCGTCAATTTTTGTGTCGTCGGAGTGTGACTTTTGTTTATAATTACTTTGAGAAGATGCCCCGTCAAAACCCCATTTGCTTATTAGTTTTAGCGATTTTTTGTCGGCAGAGTTGTGCTGAATTGTTTTTAATATCCTATTGGTTGTCAAATCTAGAAGCGATTGAAGTCTTATCTTAGCATCAGATTCAGTTACAGTTATGTCTGACTCTGGAGGATAACAAGTTTTTTTAGCTTCCAGGAGCTTTTGATAGGATGGAAGACCATACATTTTCTCTGAAGCAAGAATAGTTCTTAAATTTCGATATTGCCATTTTGACAAATTTGTTGAGGTGTAAAGCGCTAACGTTTTATCATCTGGTAAACACGGTTTGTCAGTCTTTTTAGCGAATAGTACATCATGTACCATCTCACATTTTTCCTTGTTTTGGCTGAGTTCGTTTAATATAGCTGCTAATTTTGTTTTTTTAGACTCTTTTAATTTGGCACATAAAGCATAAACTAATTCCTCCTCTGTGTGATCTAGAAGTGTTAGAGAACGCCTTTTCTTCTGTTTATCAGATATATCAACAAATGGTTTTTTACTTGTACCACAACTTAATTGATGAGTATCCACTTGCGTTTCGAAATTTGGAATTACTTCCTCGGCAACTTTAAAAATGCTGCTTAAATCGATATTTTGACATTTTGGCCAAACTATTTGGGATTGTAACCAGTCTGAATTTTTGTTAAGAAAGGTCTTTTGAGCTCTACTGGAAGCAGACCATCTTTTTGAGATATTACTTGAAAAATTACGACAAAATAATTTAATATTACTCAAATCTTCGGAAGACAATTCAACACCAATACGTTCAATAAGGGCATTAAATAAAAATTCGACATTTTTAAAACCACCTCCTGATTTAAGAACAACGTATAAGTCTAAGTTGGTGACAAATGCGGACATATTATAATTTTAAGGAAAATTGAAAACAAATTAGAATCAAAGATATCAAAGACAAAGTGACTTTGATTTTAACAAAAAAAAATTACGAAAACAAATTCGACGAAAGAAAGACAAACAAAAATTATTTGATTTTAAAATCCAAAGATTCAAAATACAACAATAACAAAACGAACAAACAACAAGCATTTCTTCAAGCGCACAGAAAAAATAAGGACACGTCTTATCGCAACCACATTTAGTTGTACACTGAGGTGTACGCGCGCGATTCGTGACCGTATTACGTTACGTCATGAGAGGCGGCCATCTTGTTATCCCGGCAAACTCGCGTCGAAGCTCCATTTTGCTGGCCAGCGGACCTATTGTGATATGAGTAAGGCTATGATTAAAAAAAAGCAAACAATTAACATTAAAAAAAATTGTTATTTTCTGTCTCTATTATCTCGAAAGTACGCAGAGATAAGCAATAAGTTTCTTCAAGCCAAATACTCAGAATTATTAGTTTTCTAACATATGTGATTGCCATCTCGACATCGCTTAAAGTTTTTGAGAAATTGAGTAAAATGTAATCGCTCCCATACAAAAAAAAAAGAAATATTTTTTTTACAGAAAGTATTTGAAGTAGGACAATAATATTTTTTTGCCTTATCTGTTATCATTGTATCAACAATAAAAAAAAATATTAGCGGTCTACTATCAATGTCCACTTTTTTTTAATTTGGGACCAGTGTGCGCCGGGAGGGGACGTTAGAGGACGTCCCCAAGGACAGAAGGACATACACTGACCTTATTGGTGAAGTTCTTCAGAAAGGTCATGGGCGTAGTACTCGCAACCGGCGTGCGTGTATGACCAGATGTATGAACGTGGACGAGGCAAAAGGAGTATGTAAGGATCGGAGCAGGTGGCGTTGGCCCATGGGAAAAAGGCGTGTGTGTAAATATGCACATCGAGTATTATCACTAGAGATCGGATATATTCGGATGCATATTTACCTAAAGTTGAGTGTTGACTAGTATGGAGTGTGAGTACGACTATCAAAATAATCATTGTTATAAGTCCAGTCATATTTTCTATTTTATTCTATTTGAAAATACAACAGCAAAATTTGAATTCAGTTATTTCTCACACACAGCAACAAAATTTTAAAGTTGAAGCAATTTTTTACGTGTTTCCACAAAGAAGAATGGCAAGAGCTTAAGCAATCTGGGGACCACACTTAGAGCTCGCGTACATTGGTAAAAATACTCCCAAAAGATAGGTCTCAGTCAAATTAAGATAAAAGGTAATCACAGCATATTTTTATAATATTGGATTTGGCTAGAATAACATAATTTATAAACTCACTTGTCGCGTGGGCAAAATCAGAACTAATGCCGCCATCTTATTTTTCAATACATTTTGCAAATGTTTAGCAAGAGCGCTCTCCTGTCAACCTCAATGGAGCTTCAAAAGATCCATGTAACACTGTAGGATAGACAATTACGTCAGCCGTAATGTCATTCAAAAATATTTTCATTATTATACATCCAATATACCTTATACTTTATTACAAGTACGTAGAATTTAAGGACTGTCTAGGTATTTAGCCTAAGGACCCCGCACTTGCACAACCCATCACATTGTCTTATGATTTTGTTCGGCTTATTCTTTGATGGCGCAATTACACTAATCGAAAAACAAACAATGAAGCTGGACGAGTCTGCCCGAAGACGGACGTACTCGGCGGCGTTCTTTTACACTTGGTCATTTGACGAATTCCATGGGCAATCGAATTCGGGCGAACGACCATGTGTAATTGCGCCATGGACTAGGGCAAAAATGAAACATTAATTACAAGTTGGATAAAACATTTATTTTAAGCAGCTTAACATTATAATCTTATAACAACTTCTTGAAATAACTGAGCGACCGGCGGCGCGGGCATGCCATCATCATCAGCATTACCATAATCACTATATGATGCTTCTCGCACATACTAGCAGCAACTGTACTGTTTATGTTTATGGCATTGTTTTAGCCTCTATCATATCTATACACCTTCACTGTACGTTTCTTTTGTTGTATAGTTCACAACGAAACAAATAAAACTGTTAAACTAATAAAATGCACAACTATCCACAACAAAACCACAAATCTAGATTTTCATTGATCAAGACAGAGAAATGACAATATTTATGACATTTATGACATATTCTGTTTTCATAGATAACATAGCTTTGAATGTTGCCATTTAAGCTAAATTCTCCAAAAAAACGTTACGTACGTACTTTACATTTTTAATATCAGCAGTTATAAATTAATCATTTATTTAGTAACATGATAATTTAGTATCATAAAACTTGTTTCGAATCGAATAAGAGGCTGACTTAGAAGCAAAGAAAACATGTGTTTCCAAAGATAGGAGGAGTCTTACTCGAAATGGCTTAGATTAGATGAGACAATACAGATAAAATATCGCAGCAATGTAAACGGCTTGTCTTATAATACTAGGTAGCAAACGTCTCATGGTACTCACTATTACTACCAGCAAAATCATTAATTAGTATTATTATCCTCTCGAATGTCTTATGTTACACAGTTCGACATAAGAAAAAATGCTCCAAGTGTCTTAAGTCGGACAGGTTTTTACTGATGGGAAATCATCAAATAAAATGCTCCAAGTGTAGCATTTTTTCTTATGTCGAACTGTGTAACATAAGACATTCGAGGGGTTATAGAAATTACATTTTCTGTTGAATATGGTAACTCCATTGCTTCCGTCACTATTTGTACGTTTCAATATTACAAATGATTGCGTTTAGATGTTCAGATTTAGTAAAATATTTGTTTCTTCTTTTTTTACTTTGTGCAGCTTAGTAAAAAAAAGATATTACATGGAAAGAAACGCCCCGTAATTGCTTCATATAATATACATACTTTCATTGATGAACGCTTCTGAAATTAACTGAGCCCTAAAAAACCAATCTTCTTTCTTGCCCAGTTTTAAACAGAATATGAATATTTATTATTCTATACTACAATACTTTTATAAACACTACATATTTTTCTATGAAATCCCGCGGGAAAAAAAAATATTATAAGAAGCCGCTTCCACACTTTTGTACCCTTTGCCGGAAAGAAATGTACTTTAGTTATATATGCATCCGAATATCCGATCTCTAATTATCGCACTAATATTATAAACGCGATAGTTTGAAAGTGAGGAATGATTAAAGGATGCTTATTACTCTTTCACGCAAAAAGTTTATACATCAAAATAATACATCACCTGCCTAGCCTTTTCCCAACTATGTTGAGGTCAGCTTCCAGTCTAACCGGATGCAGCTGAATATCAGTATTTTACATATAGCAAATGCGTATATGACCACCATAACCCAATTAGTACTGGGTAATACGATTCCCCTTGGTAAGACTGGTTGAAAGACTTTCGAACCCACTGACTACCTGTAACGACTGTCTAAGATCTACAAATGACAGCCGGGACCAACTGCTTAACGTGCTTTCCGAGGCACGGAGGAAGCTTGGTAAATAATGGGAGTTAATCTGAAGATGGACCCGATTGACAAGCCACGAGCTCCATCAAAATAACACATAGGCTACAATTTGTATAGTTGTTGTGTAAATAACCCTTTTTTTACGTATTAGAAATCATCAAATGACTTCTCCCGCTCTGGGTGGAATGGGAGGGAGTGTCAGACTCTTACTGACTAAAACCCATCCATGTTCCTTCATTGCCCTTTGTGTTCCAGGGCCACGGTAACTCTTTCGAACAGTCCCGCAGCAGTGTAAAACACATTTCATTTTGGCTTTGCCGTAGTCGGGTAAAAATAGGCCTAAAGCAAGTTAAGCCGCGGGCGGAAGCTAGTTTGCTATATTTCCAATTGCAATTTTCCTTTTCCTATATAACGGAAGCCTGTCACATTTTCCTTTTATACCCGACTACGGCGAAGCCAAAAGAAAGGGTTATGATTTTAGCAGTCTATGTTTGTTTGTATTTACGTATGTTCCTCCGTAGCGCCTAAACTATTCATCCCATTTTGATGAATAAGGTGTCAATCGATTTGATAAAATGACCTGGGTAACATAGGCCAAATTTTAACCAACTTCGACAATAGGAGGAGTCGATTTTACCTTGTAAACCCCGAATTTAATTATAGCGTGATTTTTCAGTAGTCGGATTTTTTAGTTATAGTTAAAGTCGGAAAAATCATAAAGGGAAGTAAAATTAACCCATAAAGAACGTGTTTAACTAGTTTAGTACCTATATAACTTTTCCTTGACAACCATAACTTTGTCATTACAATCGCACATTGATACTAAAATTATAAAACACAACCTTTGCTCATTGACAGATGCAGAAAAACTCGTAGAACAAGATAAGTGTGTATTTAAGTACTTTACAAGTTACAAATACGTCGTTTAAATGATTGAATTGTTTGTTTTTCCTCACTATTGTCTTTCAATCTATAAAACCAACAAATAATGAAGACACTTGGCTATTTTCATGATGTTTACTATGTGAGAAAAGTGACTGATAATAAATTGTTTTATGGACCTTCTTGATTGACTGCCTCGTTGGTCTAGTGGTCGCAATCGCGATTGCTGAGCATGAGGACCTGGGTTCGATTCCCGGGTCGGGCAAATTGTTATTGAGTTTTTCCATCAGGAATTTCTCAGTAGTAGCCACGGAGGATTTGTGCTCGGTTGATGGCAATAGGCTCGCCCCCTATAACATGTGCCTTAATAATAAGTAGCGAAATGTGTGTGTTCTTTAGGTATACCTCTGCCTAAACCTTCGGGGATTACAGGCGTGATGTTATATGTGTATGATCATTGCGTATCATCATCATCTGCCTATTCTTTTCCAACATTATTGGGGTCGGCTTCCATTCTAACCGGATGCAGCTGAATACCAGTATTTTACATGGAGCGACTGCCTATCTGACCTCTAGATGGGTGACCACCCATTACATACCGAGTTTCTTCCGTGCCTCGGAAAGCAAGTTAAGCCATTGGTCCCAGCTGTCATTTGTAGATTTTTGACATTCGTTACAGGTAGTCAGTGGCCCAAAAAGTCTGACAACCAGTCTTACCAAGGGGTATCGTATTACCCAGCACTAACTGGGTTGTGGAAGTCAGGTAGGCAGTTGCTCCATGTAAAATACTGGTATTCAGCTGCATACTGTTAGACTGGAAGCTGACCCCAAATATAATTGGGAAAAGGCTAGGCAGATGATGATGGTTTTCCCGGGTACAACTTATTCTTAGTTATAAAATCGTCACAACTAAGTAATCATGCCATCGTCATTATATACAGCTAGTTAGCCCATAATGCTGTATCAGATAATTAATTAGAGCTAATTGGCTGCACTCACAGCTAAAGTCAGGTTGATTATAGCGTTGTATTATCTCTTTATTTTCTTTTACTCTGGTAGGTGCAGTTTTCAGTTTTTCTATAATTTTTAAAACACCAAGGGGTTTTTGACTCACTCCATTAAAACTGAAAATTCTGAAGGAATGCTGTCAAATAAAATCTCTCTCTTTGAGCTTAGTTTTCTCCAAAATTATAAATGATCACGGAAAAAACATGGGTAATCATCACGCCTTGTAATTCAAGTTTTAGGCAGAGACCCCACTTTAAATAAGTAAGTGCTGACAATTTTCATTTTATTACAATAACTGCGGAAATTTTTTATTTTCATTATTTTATTTTTTCTCATTACACAATATAATAATTAATATTAATTTATCCAATTACTTAATCGACATTGTCCAGTGTGATTGAAAATTCTTAATGCGATAGACGATCTAATTTATTTACTTGTTTATTTGTGGTTCATATACTTATGTATATCAATTTCTGGTTTTAATTTTATTGCATGTATTGGGTGGCGTCCTTTCTCCTCTTCTTTTCTCCATTTTCATTAACGCTGTCACTATGATATTAACTTCACATTATCATCTCTATGCAGACGACCTGCAGATTTATCGTCATTTTAAAATCGAAGAGCTTCCTGGAGTCATCGATGCCATCAATAATGATCTTCAAAACATCAGTCAGTGGGCTAAAAGTTTTGGACTGTTAGTTAATCCAACAAAATCACAAGCTGTCATTATTGGTGGCAGATACTTTGTCAATTTATTGAGTCATCAGTCACTCCCGCCTGTTATGTACGATGGTATCGGTATACCCTACTCCAAGAAAGTCAAAGACTTAGGTGTATTCTTGGACTGCAACCTATCTTGGCATGTTCACATTGCTGAAGTAAGCAGGAGGGTGTTTTGTTCGTATCGGTATCTTAAGCGACTTCAGAAATTCCTTCCATTTGAAACTAAAATTACTCTTGCTCAATCTCTTCTTCTTCCCCTTCTAGACTATGCTGATGTCTGTTTTCTTGATGCGACTGAGGAACTTCTTAATAAACTCGAACGTCTGCAGAATTTGTGTATCCGCTTCATTTTCGGGCTTCGTAAGTACGACCATGTGTCGGAATTTTGGAAGCAGCTGAAGTGGTTACCTATTCGGCAGCGTCGAGATTGTCACACTCTTTCTTTTCTCTTCTCCATTCTTCACAATTCTAAAGCTCCTTCATATCTTCGGGAACGCTTTGAGTACCTTGTTCCAAGAGGTAAACCTTGTCGCTCATCATCATCTCTTCTCCTTCGTTTCCCGCCTCACTCCTCAAGTCGGTATGATGGATCATTTACTGTTCGTGCCGTGCGCCTTTGGAATTCACTTCCATACTCCTTGCGGGATAGCCCGTCGTTAGAAGTGTTCAGGAAAGGAATAAGGGAATATTTCCTGTCGAAATGATCAATATGTAGGTAAATAGGATTCTACATAATATAGACATTGTATTGTATGTATTACGTATATTATATATGTATGTAGTTTAGTTTATAAAATTTATTAATTTAAGTAATAAGATGGTCTGTTAATGCACATAGGTATATCCTCTTATGCAAATTTCGCAATCAAAATTTGGTTTGCTGTAAGAAAACCCAATTCTGGGTTACGCTCGCCATTGTACATAAGCTATATTATTGCAATTTGTATGTGTATTTTTTTTGTTGTTTTGTGTGCAATCTATGCTAATATTATAAAGCTGCAGTGTTTGTTTGTTTGTTTGTTTGTTTGAACGCGCTAATCTCTGGAACTACTGGTCCGATTTGAATGATTCTTTCAGTGTTGGGTAGTCCATTTATCGAGGAAGGCTATAGGCTATATATCATCACGCTACGACCAATAGGAGCGTAGCAGCAATGAAAAATGTTGCAAAAACGGGAAAAATTGTATTTTTAATAACTTTACGCGGACGATGGTCGCGGGGAACTGCTAGTAAAGAATAAGAATGTATTATTACTACTTTTGTACGCCCTAGAGGCAAAACATAGCGCCCTCAATGGTTTACTAAATAAGAACTTATAATGTACCTATGTTTTACAATAAACAAAATGAATCTGAATCTGAATCTGAACAAGACCCTACATTTCACCAGTATCCACTGCGCCATAATTGACTTTGGAATTCCGTAATCATTCTTATCAACTACCGTACTTCAACATTGTCGTCACTACTAATACTTACGTCTTACATTATGTTTTTAAGATGTCAGGTTGTAATTACATATCGCCTAGTACCAGGGTCCACGTGTTTCATTAACAGACTGACGGACAATATAATGGGACATTATTAATATCCGCTCGATATAAATTATTTGATCTATTACCTGTCCAGTCATTTATTTGCTACTAGCTTCTGCCCGCGACTTCGTACGCGGATCCTGTTGCTTATGCCAGCGACAACGTCTGATGTCGAATTCTAAGAGCCCGGGGACGGGAAAACAACGGGATGCGCGAGACGATTCGAAACGTTCCAGATCTTTCATTTTTGTAAGTCAGAAGTCGATGCGTAGATACGCTTGGAACTCAAGCGTAATTCTCTATCCGTGAACGTCTCCGACTCGCGAGACAATGCGTGACGTTCACGATCAGTGGTCAGTCGCGCATCACGTTCCCCACTTGTCTCTAGAGACCTAGAAGTCGATGCGTAGATACGCTTGGAACTCAAGCGTAATTCTCTATCCGTGAACGTCTCCGATTCGCGAGACAATGCATGACGTTCACGATCAGCGGTCAGTCGCGCATCATGTTCTTCAAAGTTCTCTAGAGACCTGGATGTAGATGCGTAAATACGCTGAGAACGTAGGCGTGCTTCGTTATCCAAGAGGAAGAGAAGAGAAGAGAGGAAGAGGTTTCCACGGAGCGAGTTGCAGCCTGATGTTCTCGAACAGCATCAAGTCTCTCCTGACGTTCTTCGGTAGATTCTTGGGATCTTATGATCCTCAATCTTTTAGCTCCTTTGGAACATTGGGAAAGATTTGACCTCTTTCTAGGCATGGTTATAGTTTTATTGTCAAGATACCTGATCAATTAAAATCTAAGTGACTGCTCCCCTGCGTTACCGGGTAGGCTACCGCGTCACGTAGATAAGTGGAAAAAGTCTAAAACACTCAAATAACATAAGCCCGAAGGCATATTTATTCGATAAAGTAAAAAAATAAATAGGAGTTTTGTCCAGTAGAGTCAAATTTTCAATGATATACCGTCGTCATCGAATATCAGTCCTAAACTGTTACCGCCTTCACCGCGTGGAGATACTCCCAGCTTATGTTATTTTATAATTATACAGTGAAATTAGTGATAGCTTTGATTTCCACATCAGATGTTTCTGATCTTCGATTTTTATAAGTCAACAGGAAATGCCCATCAGACCGAACAACTTTTGCTAAGACGTCATTCCTATATGTGTTATGGTGTAGCTGGGCTCTTGGAGTTCCACAACAGGTGTTCCAGATCTTCGATTTTTATAAGTCAACAGAGAGTGCTCATCAGATTGAACAATTTTTGCTAAGACTTCATTTCTATATGTGTTATGGTGTAGCTGGGCTCTTGGAGTTCCACAATAGGTGTTCCAGAACTTCGTTTTTTATAAATCAACAGAGAGTGCTCATCAGATTGAACAATGTTTGCTAAGACGTCATTCCTATATGTGTTATTGTGTAGCTGGGCTCTTGGAGTTCCACAACAGGTGTTCCAGATTTTCGGTTTTTATAAATCAACAGAGAGTGGTCATCAGATTGAACAATTTTTGCTAAGACGTCATTCCTATATGTGTTATGGTGTAGCTGGGCTCTTGGAGTTCCACAACAGGTGTTCCAGATCTTCGATTTTATAAGTCAACAGAGAGTGCTCATCAGATTGAACAATGTTTGCTAAGACGTCATTCCTATATGTGTTATGGTGTAGCTGGGCTCTTGGAGTTCCACAACAGGTGTTCCAGATCTTCGATTTTTATAAGTCAACAGAGAGTGGTCATCAGATTGAACAATTTTTGCTAAGACGTCATTCCTATATGTGTTATGGTGTAGCTGGGCTCTTGGAGTTCCACAACAGGTGTTCCAGATCTTCGATTTTATAAGTCAACAGAGAGTGCTCATCAGATTGAACAATGTTTGCTAAGACGTCATTCCTATATGTGTTATGGTGTAGCTGGGCTCTTGGAGTTCCACAACAGGTGTTCCAGATCTTCGATTTTTATAAGTCAACAGAGAGTGCTCATCAGATTGAACAATTTTTGCTAAGACGTCATTCCTATATATGTTATAGTGTAGCTGGACTCTTGGAGTTCCACATCAGGTGTTCCAGATCTTCAAATTTATTCTCAGCAGAAAATGCTCATCACGTGGAACAATTTTTGCTATGGTACCATTTTTGTATCTCTTATAGTTTAGCTATTCTATTGCGGTTCTGCATCAGGTGTTCAAGTTTCCAAGATAAATTATAGCCTATATGTTGCCCAGACTTAATACCTACACAACAAAAAAAAATCTTTCAAATCCGTCTAGTAGTTCCGAAGATTAGCGTGTACAAACAAACAGACAAACAGACAAACAGACAAACAGACAAACAGATAAACAGACAAACAGACAGAATTTTTTTTTTGGATTCGTTCTCTATTACTGTTTCTGGGGGTTTAGAAACAGTAATCAATTTTTTTTTTTTAAATATCTTCAATGTACAGACACAGTTTTTTTACAGTCTTATTATATGTATACAGGGTGTTTGGTAGATGGGTGCAAAGCCTGAAGGGGGTGATAACTTAGACCATTTAGAACTTATTAAGCTAAACTTGTCTTAGACGAAGTCTGCTCCTTGTATTTTTTTTTTTAAATCTAAGGTTTTTAACAATAATACCCATTTTTTTTTCAATTAATTGTTAATAGTGTCCAGTAAAAGCTGTTATGTTTTTATTTTTTATTTATGTAATGTGTGATTACTCAAACAAAATAATTCCCAAGCATCTGAGTCATCAGAGAAACATTCTACGCCATATTCAAGTTTGAGAAACTTTTAAAAATCAAGACAATGTTTTGTTTACGGCTCATAAAAAAATAAAAAAAATAGCCTCAGTTGTTCAAACCTTTTTAAAAACATGCTTGGTTATTGCCCTTTCTTTTGAGGTACTATTTACGCAGATGTCTCATCAACTCTTGGAATTAGGATGTACAAAGCAAATTGAGGTCGAATATTTAATTTTTAAACAGACCAAAATAATGCAACATTTTTGTTAAAATAATTTATTGTTAATGTTCAAAATGTTGACCGCGGTTTCTTACACAAGCGCGTGCCCGTCTTCTCACTTCTGTAGTCGTGATTTTTAATTTCATCTCCTGCTTCATGACTTGAAAAGCCGTTTGGATTCTTTCTATTAATCCTTCTCTAGTTGAAATTTCAACGTGCGTGTAGACGAGCTCCTTGGCCCGTCCCCAAACGAAAAAATCCACAGGAGTTAAATCCACCACATAACACACACCACATAATACCAATATTGGCAATGAGAAGACCAATGATTTTTCAACAAGATGGTTATCCAGCACACTGTACCCTAAACGTGAGAGAACATTTAAATAATTGTTTCCCAGAGAGCTGGATTGGCAGAGACGGGTCCATCCCTTGGCCACCTCGATCACCCTCCTCCCCCCTCCTCCTCTCTCCTCGATCTCCTTCTGCGAAGCAGTCATGCTAGCGAAGGAGGTGGCGGGACGTGAGAGGGAGAGAATCTCACGTCCCAGCCGCCGCGGGCGAAGCACCGGGCGTCGGGGGCCACGTGGTGGCTCCCGGCCACCGTAGGCGCGGGCCTGTGGACGGTGAGTAATGGGTTAGCTCACCGTCCGTCCGTCTTATGACGACAGGCCGTGTCGACGGCGCGTTCGTGTTCCACGCGCGCCTCAAAGAGATGTCAGCAACCAGGAAGGGGCCCGCAAGGGCCGATGCCTGCCGGGGCTGCGGGACTGTTCGAAAGAGATACCGTGGCCCTGGAACACAAAGGGCAATGAAGGAACATGGATGGGTTTTAGTCAGTAAGAGTCTGACACTCCCTCCCACTCCACCCAGAGCGGGAGAAGTCATTTGATGATTTCCCATCGGTAAAAAAAAAAAAAAAAAAAAAAAAAAAGTCGGAACATAAAATTGGATTTTTACGATTTTATTATATGTATAGATTATTCTGATCTGCGATTTTATGATTCTTAATTGACATTTTCGTATACGTCCTTTTTATGATTTTTAATTTTATTGGCCTTTTATGTATTATTTGCAATATTTTTATTTTTATTGACATATCTTATTAGTGATTTTTTAAATTTTAATTGACATGTTATATTTGTAATCTTTTATCTCAGTTGATATTTTATTTGTATTTTTAATGGCTTTTTCTATTCTAATTTGTATGTCAGTAACGACAAAACATATCAAAAACCTTACCTTACCTTACCTATTTATAAAATCTCTAATTAACCTAAGTTTAACAAATAAATTATTCTGATTCTGATACGCGATTACAGTCCTGTTTAAGACAAAAAAGTTTTTCTTTCTCAGATTTGATGCTAGTTCACACGCTTCGCCACTGGTAGATCCAAGTTCCACATAGGACGCTGTGCTTCTGGTTTATCAATCACTTGTTATTGTTATTATACACCGTGACTTTTTAGTCGTCTTACAAAGGTGGTCCACTCAATGTGCCCGACATAAAATAGTTATAGGCGCGATTTTTTTTTTTACCTTCCGTAATAGGTACAAAGAAATATAAATAAACATTAAAAAAAAATATAAAACATCCCGTAAATGATGTTTATGTGTCAAACGGGAATATACCCAGCGCTCGAGTCCAGTAGATCATCGCTCACAACAGGGTGTTTTAACTACGTCATGCGTCATAATATTGAATAATATTTTTATTTTTTAATTATTAAAATCTCATAAATACCTATTTTTTTTTTTATGAATGCTTAGCAGTCACTGGATACATGAAGTGGGCTGCCGTTGTAAGACGACTAAAAAGTCACTTACATGAGGCGGCACTGATTTATAACGTCTAGCTGGTGAGCCATGACCGAACAGTATAACTGAGTAGGCACTGGTTACTGACCTTACTATATTTATAATATTACAAGTTAATATCATAGTTCGATTGACAACTAATTCTATTTTGCTCTATCTAGTCGTTAGCCTATGGTTAGCAGTGATAATCTAGTGGTTTGATCGTTGGACTGCCAAGTCGTAGGTCTCAAGTTCGAACCTAAGACACGCTCCTCTGATTTTTCGGATTCATGTGCGTATTGTATAATTATCACTTGCTTCCGTGAAGGAAAACATCGTGAGGAAACTAGCATGCCTGAGAGATATTTGTTGATATTTGTAGTGCCTAACCTGGTGTCAGAGTTTTTATGCCGCCCATGGGCCTCTGACTTAGCTTTTTTTTTTCGGATCGGGAATCATCAAATGACCCCTTCCGCTCTGGGCGGAGTGGAAGGGAGTGTCAGACTTGTACTGACTAAAACCCGTCTATGTTCCTTCTTTGCCCTTTGTGTTCCAAAGCCGCGGTATCTCTTTCGAACAGTCCCGCAGCCCCTCTGACTTGGCTTTACATGCCATCGAGAAATATCTTTCAGGCATGTTGGTTTCCTCACGATGTCTTCCTTCACCGAAGCAAGTCATAATTATACAATACGCACATGAATCCGAAAAAACAGAGGTACATTTGAACTTAAGACCTATGACTTGGCAGTCCGACGGTCTCACCACTAGGCTATCACTGCTTACCGTTACCACCAGCACTGCTCCTAACACAATAATATTTCACAACTTGTGTGAAATATTATTTCTTTCAGATTTATTAGCACGACCAATAAGGAAACGTTTTACATAATCCCATTACGTTCAAACGCAAATAAATTGATGTGTAGGTAAATAAGAAACAACTCTGTATATTTACTCATTGCTTGAGAAATAACCAATTGACAGTATTACTACTTATAGGTAATATTGGTTTAGAGATTACGTTTAAGTTACCTCGGAAATGTTTTTCCTTACCACAATAATTTATCTTTAATCTTAGTACTCAAGACTTAAACATGACTGGCGGAATATGGGTTTACTATTAGGTGCACGTCTGCTTACCCTTTGGATGAATTCCAAGGTGTGATGTTAAGTTATGTTACGAAATTATTTTCAAGATTACGGTCTACATCATCAAATGCCTAGCCTTTTCCCAACTATATTGGGGTCGGTTTCTAGTCTAACCATATGCAGCTGAAAACCAGGATTTTACGTGGAGCCCCTGCCTTTCTGACCTCCACAACTCAGTTAGTACTGAGTAATATCTACATGATACCAATTGATAAGACGGTTGTCAGACTTTCGGGCCACTGAAAAGCTGTAACGACTGTCAAAGACCTACAAATGACAGCCGGGACCAACGGCTTAACGTGCTCTCCGAGGTACGCACCACAAATCACTACCGCGGTTAGAGCTAAACATTTTATAGCATTATTCCATCTGTATCATCTTCAAACGATTGACATAAACAAAACGATGTTTTAAATTCATTTAACGTTAATCTCATTAAGAGCGGCCAACCGTCTTACTTTTCACACAAACGCTCGTACGTGATTATGCCGTTGTAACACATCTATCTTTGATTTTTTGAACTAACAGGGATCTTGTAGACTATAATATCTAGGTTTCTATGAAAGCAAAAATCAAAAATTTGTAGAAACAAATTCTGAAAATGAATAAGGAAATGTTTAAGCCCGCAAAAATTGCTGTTTTGCACAATTTTTACCTGAACTTTGCCCGTCCATAATGTACTCATAAATTGTAAAAGTAAAGAAAACATCTTGATAGAAACCTTGCACATGTAATGGAGATTCTAAATGAAAAATAATTATTTCACAAACTTGTCAAGACTAATTCAAAAACACGTATTTCCTGGAACAAGTTTAATAAATGGTCGTCTTCGTATTCTTTTTTTGTTTCTATTAATGTAATAGTTTGTTTGTTGAGATGTTTGTTACTCAATCACGCAATGGCTGAACCCATTTGTATGAAAGGCACACCTAATCTGAATTAACATTTAGAACAATTTCTCTGGAAATGATTTCTTATAAATAGTATAAATTAATAATGTGGTTATTCCAAAGTACTTACAATCAGGTATCAACCCAGCTGGGTATCCATAGTCGGCGCGCGGTCCGTACGTGGCAGCTCGCACTTGACCAACCAGTGTGACCGCCAACGCGACCGCCACCGCTAGCTTCAACATCCTCGACATTGTTCTGAAAAGAAAGAAAGAAAAGAATAATTAATCAGGTAAGCAAAAATCACATAGCATGTAGCAGATAAATGGGGTCATATTTAAGGGTGAGATTCAGATCATCAATCTAAACAACTTTTTCCTTGGCACCACTATCGTAATTGCGAAAAACTTTTCTGCAAAAAATAAAGCCGACTTCGAAAAAATCACCAAAAAGTGAAAAATAACTCTAGCTTCTGAAGTTGGTGACTTTTGTTTATTTGATTCCGTTTTTTTTACCACCGTCTTCTTCTAATTTCTAAACTTGTTGAAATATCCTAAACAAATTTTTCCTGTGCATTAATTTAACATTTTTACCCATACACAAACACTATTATACATAAAATAAAACTCTTCGAAACAAAAAAAGAATCATCCAAATCGGTTCACAATTGGCTAAGATATAGCTGAACGTACGACGTACGACGAATTGAAAACCTCCTTCTGGAAGTCGGTTAAAAAATAATCCGCTATCCTATTACATTTGGGACGAGTACGTTTTGAAGTTTTTTTAGGCTGATTTATTTACTACAGTCTACAACAGAGATAGTTTAGAGTCTTCGCTGCTGTGTCTACCAGCTTGGAAGAGCTTATTTAAAAAAAATACTGAATTTTTTTGTTTTTTTTTTTTTTTACTTTTCCCCACACTAAGAATTTCTCCTGCATCGTTGGAGCGTTTACAAACATTTAAAATCACAGCCAGACCCGGAACAACTACCCGTAAGCCCCACAAATATTTTTTGCGTACGGGAATCGAACCTGCGACACGTAGCGCCGCAGCCAGTCGCTAAGCCATTGCGCCAGCCGTGTCATTAAATGAATTCAATTCAACTATCTGATACGGTATGGTAGATTTATGCTTATTTAATTGACGCCCATACGAAACTGTTATGGTAGGAGAGTTAGTTACCCCACCTCGGATTATACAAAATAGCAATATCTAAATATTGATCAATGGAT
This sequence comes from Noctua pronuba, assembly GCA_905220335.1. Taxonomy (NCBI): domain Eukaryota; kingdom Metazoa; phylum Arthropoda; class Insecta; order Lepidoptera; family Noctuidae; genus Noctua; species Noctua pronuba. Next base: position 2,471,691 of record LR999913.1, read on the forward strand.
AAAATAATAATAATGGGTTCATATGGTAGCTTGGACCCCCGCTCCCGACACCGGCGGACCAGTATTTTTTTTTTAATGTTTTTATTTAAGAAATATTAAAAAATGAAAAAAATGTGTAGGTAAATAAATAAAGGAAATAATAATGGGTACATACAAATGATTGCCATTTCCACTGTCATTGTAATGACGAATGATTAGTCATAATGGCAAAAAATACAAAAAACCGGAAATCACCGAATGGAAAGCGAAAAATAATTGAGTTCGATATTATTATTCAATACAGTATTTTAATTTCCAGCTCAAAGTCAAAGTCAAGGTCTTATTTATTCGTTTGTCTTCTCACATTACACGAACGGAGCAAAAGAGTAACTAAACGAATTCTGTTGCTTTTTATCCATCCTATGCCGTAGACATCGAATAGACATCTTACATGACATACTGCAATTCCCTGGGGTATTCCTCAAAGCGCAACTATTAGTTGCGCAACCAACTAAGCGCAACGAAATTATTCCTCGAAGTGCAACCATTAGTTGCACTCACAAATTCAAATTAAAAATATTATATGTTTATTCCTCAAAGCGCAACCATGATGAAAAATAGAGATGGTATGATGGATGCATTAACGATATTCTTCATCATGTTTGCGCTTTGAGGATTAATTTAGTTGCGCTTAGTTGGTTGCACTTAAAAATAGTTGCGCATTGAGGAATACCCCGTTCCCTTGGACCAAGTAACCAAGTAGTTGTTGAGCTAACCCTACTTGTTACATTGTTGGTTGTTACATTATAAAAGTAAAACAATGTACAGTAATACCAGAACAATTATGCGCTTCGGAAATCTGCGTGTTTCCGAATTAACATAAACATCGCACATCAGAGAATCACCGCTTTGATGTGTGATCGAAACACGAGATCTGTATACTTACAACTTTAAACCAATTCCACCTAAACGCCTGCCAAATAACCTATTTATCATCCATTGGATTTGACTAATCAAACGTACGTGAATCATCTAAACTAGACAGATATTATGGACAGATAAAGGCCAAAAGTTCCACTCCAAATAATAAAGGGTGTAAAAAGACCCTTAACGATGCCGAAAGGCACTTTTTCTACCCGTCATTGCGATCATTTTTTTGTTCTAGACCATACCTGGGAACCTTCTAATTACGGAGATATTGGGGGTCAAAGTTCCAACTTTTTCACAGGTTTTTTTTTAAATACATGATTTTAATGTAAGATTTTTACTTTAAACACCTCCACGACCTCCTTACTATTCAATCCATCCATCAGCACAATGTTTTGAGTGCGTTACATTGAGCTCTTCCGTAAAACGTGATTTTCCACCCCAAAAAAAAAAGTCGTTTCCCAGCAAAAATGTTTGCGTAAAGTTACTTAGTTTCATGTACAGAATACTTGGTTGACGGCTTCGTGAAGGGTCTGTTTACACCCTGTATAAAAGCTCCACATTTCACTAGTTAATTATTTTTGTGTTCCATGTTAAAGAGCCTATTGCCATCCCGGGTAGTTACTAGGAAATTCCTAATGGACAAACCCAACATCACTTCAGGTAACCAAGAAATAAACCTAACATAGGTGCACGGTTCGGGTTGGTCGTTTCCTATGAAGAAGAACCGGCAAGAAACTCCATGGTTACATAACATTACATAACATCACGCCTGTAATCTCCGAAGGGTTAGGCAGAGATGTACCTAATAATACACCCACATTTCGCGAGTTATGTTTAAGCCCCATGTAACAGGGGGCGAGCCTATTGCCATCAACCGGGCACAAATCCAAACTCCGTGGCTGCTACTGAGAAATTCCTGAAGTAAAAACCCAATAACACTTTGCCCGACCCGGGAATTGAATCCAGGACCACTCCACTAATGAAGTAGTCCATGGTTACTTTTCATAAAATACGCATGGGTTTTAAGAATGTCATCGTGAACCTTTTATGTATTCGTTTGTCTATTGCCTTGTATTTATAAATGCTAATTACTGTTGTATTATGATAATTCGACACAAATGAGAGCAGCCCAAACTACTATTGTTTGTTGTTTTCTGTTTAGAATACATTATTCTGCTTGTTTAAAGACACGGTCAGTTAACACAATTTATAGTCAACCTCGTAATTACCTTACCACTTTTGATAAAATTAAAATAAAAAATAAATTCATTTAATTCAGACATCACAAGATCTATATAGGTACACCTATTACCAGACGAACCATCCCAACTGTGTTGGGGTCGGCTTCCAGTTTAACCGGATGCAGCAGCTGAATGCCAGTAGTTTACATGGAGCGAATGCCTATCTGACCCCCACAACACAATTACTGGGTAACACAATACCCCTTGATACTGAATGGTCACCCATCCACGCACCGACCTTGGCAACAATAACCTTCTATCGAGTGGTGCGGAATTGATGAATAGAATGTTATGTTATAACAATATTATCATTGATTCCGCAAAAAACTAGACCCAAGCTTGGACGCTGAATGCACTACCGCCTTCCCGCATAAAAACTTATTTACATGCAGAAAGCGTCGCTGTGTCTTTGGCCTAACAATTCGGCTACCTTACCTGTGCACGCGGGAAAACACAGAACTAAAATAAATGTACCAAGTTGGACATAGCTATGCGTTTTTTCTTGACAAGCAGCGCCACCGTGGGCTGCACACTTAAAGTGGTCATACTGTACTAAACTTATTTCGTTTCGAAATGCGAACTTTTGACATCTGTCAAACGTTACACCAATGTAGGAAGTTATAAAAGGTTACAAAACACTTCCTACTTGTATCTCTAAAATCTTAAAGGTCAAATTATAAGGTCCTGATTTGATCGTCAGTGAATTTGATTAGCGTATCTTAAATCAAGTTTAATAGCAAGGTCACGGTCAGAATATCGAATAGTGAAGATGCTAATAAAATAAATTGTCTATTGGTTTCGTCCCAATAGGCTCGCCGCCTTTGACATGGGACTTAAACATAACTGGCGAAATGTAGCTGTACCTACTATCTATGTAAGGTACTGGTATTCAGCTGCATTCGGTTAGACTGGAAGCCGACCCCGTTATAGTTGAAAAAAGGGCAAGCAGACATAGATTGGGATTGAGATCGTGGGAGAGGCCTGCCCAGCAGTGGACAGCGATAGGAATTCATGTTACTAATGACCTTCATCATCATCTGCCTAGCCTTTTCCCAACTTTGTTGGGGTCAGGTTCCAATCTAACCAGATGCAGCTGAACACCAGTATTTTACCTCTGCCTTACCCTACAATGATTAGAGACGTGATGTTATTTTTTATAGATTGTCAAAACCTTGAAATGTCATAAGAGAGTAATGTTAAATATTTACTTAAGCACATACCTCAATCCAGTTATCAAGGTTAAGGACTTGCCGATTATCATGATTTATAATGAGGTAATACATTTATAGTGGAACAACAAAAACTACTACAGCAAGCAATTAAGTATAAAAACAAGTAACATCAAAATTCTAAATCGTGCTAATAAAGTTATAAAGGGTGTAAAAAGACCCTTAACGAAGCCGAAAGGCACTTGTTCTCCCCGTCATTGCGATCATTTTTTTGTTCTGGACCATACCTGGGAACCTTCTAGTTACGGAGATATTGGGGTCAAAGTTCGAACTTTTTCACAAGTTTTTTTTTAAATACATGTTTCTAATGTAAGATTTTTAATTTAAACACCTTCATGACCCCCGTACTATTCAATCCATCCACCAGCACAATGTTTTGAGTACGTTACATTGAGTTTTACCGTAAAATGTGATTTTTCACCCCAAAAAAAAAAGTCGTTTCCCAGCAATAATTTTTGCGTAAAGTTACTTAGTTTGATGTACAGAATGCTTGGTTGACGGCTTCGTGAAGGGTCTGTTTACACCCTGTATATGAAAACCCGACAACAACTGTTAGGCAATAGCCCACCAGACACAACACCCGTCTGGTCTGGTGAGAACTTTACACCCGTTCTTCACCACTTTTTTCTGGGATGGGAAATCATCAAATGACACCCTCCCCCCCCCCTCCGCTCCTGGGCGGATGGACGGGCCCCTGGGTGGAGCGGAAGGGAGAGTGAGACTTGTACGGACTAAAACCCACCCATGTTCCTTCTTTGCCCTTTGTGTTCCACGGCCGCGGTATCTCTTTCGAACAGTCCCGCAGCCGCGGTCGAAACGCAGCCTAAGATTGTGACTGTCTTGTTTAAACGCAGCCTTACTTAGTTACGGCAACTATTCACATATCTCGTGTAAATTAATTTTAATTTATGGTCATGTCTATTTATGTTTAAACTAGCAGTTGCACGCGACCTTCGTCCGCGAAATTATTATAAAATATATTACTTGATATTTGAATCGGATTTTGTAAACCATTTCATGGGTTTGTATTTTTTTACTCGGATCCCCCTAATCTTTTTTCTAAAATAATCGTAGCCCAAGTTACTCCTTAGAACATCACTTAATTGCCAGTTAAAGTCTCGTCTAAATCGTTCCAGTCGTTTTAGAGATTCACCAGAACAAACAGGTAAAAATATGTTTTTTTGTTATAAGTACCGTACATACTTTCATATGAATTCAGTACATAGCTGCTATTTTGAAATTACAAACAGACACTTCAATTTTATGTATCTGCATAGATATACGTATCAAGTTGCTGATCGTACTCATAGATACTCGTAAGACCTTCTTCAAGACCATGGCTTTACACTCATAGGAATTATCAATGGCAAGGTCAGACTACCGGCTAGGTGCTAATCTTGCCAAAATGACGTGTGCTGTATGTCTACGTAACCAGTAACTTAACACAAAACATCACGCCTGTAATCACCGAAGGGTAAGGCAGAGGTGTACGTTATAGTACACCCACATTTCGTTAGTTTTGTTAATGTCCCATGTAATTGGGAGCCGATTGCCATCAACCGGGCACAAATCCAGACTCCGTGGCTGCTACTGAGAAATTCCTGATGGAAAAATCCAATAACACTTAGCCCGACAGGGGAATCGAACCCAGCTGCTGATCAGCAGTCGCGCTTGCGACCGCTAGACCAAGAAGACCAAATCGTTAATGGTGCCATTTGGCATCGGAACCCTAACAAAAATGGGAATGAGCGTCTTTCATTAAAATCTGAAGCCTACAGTTTATTTTTTGGTTAAGTAGTTAAAGAAATAGAGTATACAGGGTGTAAACAGACCCTTCACGAAGCCCTTAACCAAGCATTCTGTACATCAAACTAAGTAACCCCACACAAAAATTATTGCTGGGAAACGACTTTTTTCTTTGTGGTGAAAAATAACCTTTTTCGGTAAAATTCAATGTAACGCATTCAAAACGTTGTGCTTATGGATGCATTGAATAGTAAACGGGTCATGGGGGCATTTAAAGTAAAGTTATACATAACCTTAAAAAATTGTATTAAAAAAATTTGTGAAAAAGTTGGAAACTTTGACCCCCAATAACTCCGTAACTAGAAGGTTCCCAGGTATGATCTAGAACAAAAAAGATCGCAATAGCGGGAAGAAGAAGTGCCTTTCGGCTTCGTTAAGGGTCTATTTACACCCTTTAGAGTACCTGGAAGGATATGGGGGAGGCCTTTGCCGAGCAGTGGGACATTAAAGGCTATTGAAAAAAAAAATTGAGCGGTGATGGCCCCGTGGACGTGACTGCGACTTCCAAGTTGAAGGTCGTAGGTTCGAACACAACAAAACACTTAATTATTTCATCACAACTGTACGCAAAAACGTGGAAGAAAACATCGCTAGGAAACCGGTACAAGTGCGAGTTGGACTCGCGCACCGAGGGTTCTATATAAACTTGTAGGTATTTTGTTATTAAACTACATATTTATAGTTTTCAGTTTTCTTTCATTTACTTGTGCTGTAAGACATTGCTTGTTGCTTGTTTATTGAAAGAGTTATGTTTAAACGGTTAACATCTTTCCTTAATAAATTTAATATACTCAAATCCGAACAACATGGTTTTCAGAAAGGAAAGTCTACTACACTAGCCGCCTTTAAACTAATAAAAAAGTCTCGGAAAATGTTGATAAAGGTATTAACACCTGCGCAGTGTTCTTCGATATGAGCAAAGCATTCGATTTTGTTGATCATGATATTTTGCTCCAAAAAGCTTATGCATACGGTATTCGCGGTATAGCAAATAAGTGGTTACAAAGCTACCTCACAAATAGGCAACAATATGTAGAAGTCAACATTATAAATTATGAGAATATAGAATTCACTTATAAATCTAAACTCGCATATAACAGAGTCGGAGTTCCACAAGGTAGTATATTAGGGCCACTTCTTTTCCTGCTCTACATAAACGATTTACCTAACGTGACAAATCGTCACTGTACCCTTTTTGCAGATGATATATCGTTAGTAGTTCCACAACAACCTAATACTACATTTGATCATTACAATAAAGAAGTTAACGAGGCTGTTCAAAGCATCATCAAATGGCTAGAGTGCAATAATTTAAAAGTTAATATAGACAAGACTAGAATAATTCAATTTTACAATAGAAAACAATGTAATTACAAATTAACTATCTCATACGATAACAATAACATAGCCCAATCCGATAGTATAGTTATCCTTGGGATGTCATTAGATAGTCAGATCTCATGGAAATTGCACATAAATAAAATCTACAACAAAATAAACAGGTATGTGTACGCTCTTTGGCGTCTTACACGAATATCCAGCCAAAAAACAGCTTTACAAGCCTATCATGGATATGTAGCCTCCAACCTACGATATGGTATTCTATTATGGGGTGGCTCAGTAGAATTTAATAGAGTATTCCTGGCTCAAAAACAGTGCATCCGCGCACTTTGTAATGTGGATTCTTTAACTTCTTGCAAACCATTGTTCCAAAAGCTAAATTTACTAACAGCACCATCCATGTACATATTTGAGTCTTGTATTTTCGTCAAAACACATCAGCACCTATACAAATCCTTTGGTGACTATTGTAATTTTAATACTCGTTATCCCAATAGCTTTCCCTTGCCAAACATAAAAACTGATCTGTATAGAAGAAACTGTTACCCCATGTCAATTAAATTATTTAACAAATTACCTAGTGAACTGGAAGACCTACCCATTACTTTATTCCGAAAAAAATTGTATTCCTGGTTAGTCAATAAATGTTTCTACACGACCCAGGAATACCTTAGTTATAAGAATCGAAAATTATTGTAACACCTCATTATGTTCCTATTCTAGTGCAATAATTTGTTAAGTTAGTACCTATGAAAAAGAGTACAGATATATCACCCATTGGTTTCTTTGTTAAAAGCTTTTATTTTATATTTCGTATACCAGAAATGGTCAATATGAGGATTCTTACTGTTATATTATGTAATGTAACATTTATATATACCACCTACTAACCCATATTTTACGAATAAATTATTTGATTTGATTTTGATTTGCCAAATTTCATGATTCTAGGTCAACGGGAAGTATAGGGTTATAGGTTTTGATTCCCTTGTGAAATCGCAAAATATGCGACATAAACGGTCATATTTTTTGATCGCGTTGACTTAAAATTTCGATTTTTTTTATTGCTCTAATGGGTAGCAGACTTGAGTATTTGATATTAATTTCAGCTTAATATCTTCATGCGTTCCTGAGAAAAATGGGTCTTGACAGAAGGACAGACAGACGGATAACAAAGTGTTCCGTTTTTGCCGACAGAGATACGGAAATCTAAAAACACTAACAACCTCTTACAAGTAACGTTTTTACATCACATTTAATAATTTTTGTACTATGACTTTTAAAACAACAAAAAAAGTACGTTTCATAGTACAGTAGTGACCCTCCCCGGCTTCGCATGGGTGCAATACAAGGTGTAAACGGACCCTTAACGAAGCCGTCAACCAAGCATTCGGTTCATCAAACTAAGTAACTACGCAAAAATTATTGCTGGGAAACAACTTTTATTTTCGGGGTGATAAATCACGTTTTACGGTAAAACTCAATGTAACGCACTCAAAACATTGTGCTGGTGGATGGATTGAATAGTACGGGGGTCTTGCAGGTGTTTAAAGTAAAAATCTAACATTAAAATCATGTATTTTAAAAAAAACTTTGGAAAGAGTTGGAACTTTGACCCCCAATATCTCCGTAACTAGAAGGTTCCCAGGTATGGTTCCGAACAAAAAAGTGATCGCAATGACGGGGAGAACAAATTCCTTTCGGCTTCGTTAAGGGTCTATTAACACCCTTTATACCTAGTCTACATATAAACTTTCCTCTTGAATCACTCTATCTATTGCTGCAAACTGCATTAAAATCCGTTGCGTAGTTTAAAAGATCTAAGCGTACAGACAGCGGGAGCGACTTTGTTTTATATTATATAAAGATGATCTAATCAGCTGATCGTTATTTTTTGCGAATTTCCTATGTCATAGTACAAAAGTTAATAAATGTGATGTAAAGAAGCTACTTGTAAGAGGTTGTTAGTGTTTTTTTCAGTAACACTGTGTACCTCCTACCGTTTGGCCCGGATCTTGTCATAGAGTGGAGGACTGTGTCTCAGCTGTGGGAACGGTAGAGGGTGATAATGATAATGATTGCTAAGCACACATAAAACTAACCATAAAGTCAAGTTCACATTAGCTCATCAAAACACACTGTGAACACATAAACACAACACACAAACACACTAGTTGTGGTATATCACACAAATCCTTGTCAAATATAAAAAATAATACATATGGGACTACCGCGCGAGCTTCTTCTGCCAAATGATAAAAGAATTACTTAAATTGTACCAGTAATCACGGACAAATCGATGAACAAACTTGAATAAAAAAACGTAAATACCTCCTTTTTAGAAGTCGGTTACAATCAACTTTTATCAAATAAACGTAAATACTCTGAAAATGTTATTAATTTCGCCTTTAACTAACTCTAATGAAAAATGGTCTTTTATCAAAATCTGGAGATGGATTACAGCTAGGTACTAGGTACTTATATTAACAGTAACAAAATAGATTAAACATAAAACTAACCTTATTCTATTTCACAATAGTAACTTCACACACACACTGGTCAAGTATCAACTTTTGTCAGAAACAAAAGTTCAACAATACACAATTATGTAACACGCACATTTTTAGTTCAATAAAAATATCCGCACTGATATAACAGCATACAGCCTCATAGACAACCGTGTAGTGATTGGCTCTTATTCGCTATGGTTCAAGTTCAAATGTTACTCATGTAAACAGGTTGTTTTTATTTATACACATAAATAAAATTGAAGTGTCTGTTTGTAATTGCAAAATAACAGCTTTTTACATAATATGAGAGTATACACATACGGTACTGATAACAATAAAAAAACTTTTTTTTAAATTATTTGTCTTTCTATTTACTCTGACTAATCTCCGAAATGGCTGAACCGATTTTCTCGGGACTTTTACTGCCGGATAGCTGTTATAAGAAGTAACATAGATTTTTTTTATTTTAGAAAAAGGATTAGGGTTTCGTGCAAAAAAATAAAACCCATGAATTTGTTAATAAAACCCGATTCAAATACGGAACTAATATTTATAAATAATTTCACGCAGTCAAAGAGAAGAGTCAAAACCGTGGTTTCATCAACATTATTAGTTTCATATTAAAAATGAAGACAAATATGTATGAAACATAATAATGAAACGAAAATAAATAATAAAAAAAAAACAATCTTAATAACTAGTGCACTAACTATGTAAAGCAGTTTTTATTTCTCTGGAACTTTCCTTAAGTAAAAACTACAGGATTTGCTTGAGTATATCTCGAATTTAAATAAAAAATTAACCTGCAACCTCATCATCATTTATCTTATCTTTTCTCAAGACGTTAAGGACGACTTCCTCCCTAATCAGTAGCAGCTATCGCCAGCTTTATGGCAAGCTAATACCAGCCTCCCCACGCTATACCTAGTCACCTGATTAAAATATCATCATCTGCCAAGCCTTTTCCCAACTATATTGGGGTCGGCTTCCAGTCTAACCGGATGCAGCTGAATACCAGTGTTTTATATGTAGCGACTGGCTATCTGACCTACACAACCCAGTTAGTACTGGGTAATACGATACCCCTTGGTAAGACTGGTTGTCAGAACATAACTACCTAACGACTGTCAAAGATCTACAAATGACACCCGGGACCAACGGCTTAGCGTGCTTTCCGAGGCACGGAGGAAACTCGGTATGTAATGGGTGGTCACCCATCCACAGACCAATCTAGGCAAGCACGCTTAACCTAAAGATCGACCCGAGCGGCTGTTATTATTAAGCCACGAGCTCCTCCACCTGATTAACATATAAACACCCGACAACATTTTCTGCCGATATTTCTCGGTGCATTTTTTTTAAAAACGTTGCTTCCCACTAGGAATTTCTCCTGTATCGTATTTGCGTGTACAAACATTTAACCTCACAAAAACAAACAGCCAGACCCGGAACAACTACCCGTAGACCATACAAACATTTGTTCCTTGCGAGAATCAAACCTGCGACACGCAGCGCAGTAGCCAATCGCTTATTCACTGCGCCAACCGTGCCATCATTAAATACTTATTCAAATTCGATGACAAAACGTTCACACTATGATGTAATTACCTATGTCATTTCCCTATGTCCTTGTCGTATACAGGGTGTGTAGTCGCTCCCGCTGTCTGTACGCTTAGATCTTTTAACCTACGCAACGGATTTTAATGCAGTTTTTGGCAATAGATAGAGTGATTCAAGAGGAAGGTTTATATGTATTTATGTGTATCTACATTGCACCCGTGCGAAGCCGGGGCGGGTCGCTAGTTAACTACAAAGACCAAAAAAAAAAATATGTTCATGTCTCAAAAGCAGAACAAAAATAAAGGGTTAAACTTAAATTTAATTGTAATGTATCAATGCAGAAGTAGGTCACGGAATCTAAAAATTTCAAAGCAGTTACGTACTTTTTGCCCCCCCCCCTCCCCTCCCCCCGTCCCGCAATTTTGTATGTATGTTATATAATGTATAAATAGTTTGTCATAAAAAATAGGTCATACCCGCACTGACAGTGGTTTTCTGTCCTCGGTCAATTTAGCCGTACAAATGAATAAAAATATTAATGTAACCCCAAAAACCACATAATCTCTATAACAATTAGAGTTTATGCAACCGTTTTAATGTCTTTTAAGTACCGCTACGTAAGGTCAGCAGGGTCATTGTCCTATAATAACAAGATCTGAGAGATGGTTAATACACCTATGGATGTGGTTTTACTAGGTTGTATGCCAGCGCTTGCCAAATTAATTACTGTATTTATTTAAAGGACTAGCGACCCGCTTTGGCTTCGCAGGGGTGTAATGTAGATAAAATGCAGGGTGTAAACAGACCCTTCACGAAGACGACAACCAAGCATTATGTACATCAAACTAAGTAACTTTACGCAAATTTTTTTGCTGGGAAACGGTTTTTTTTTTGGGGTGAAAAATCACGTTTTACAGTAAAACTCAATGTTACGCACTCAAAACTTAGTGCTTACGGATGCTTTGAATAGTAGACGGGTCAAGGAGTTAATTAAAGTAAAGTTTAAACCTTAAAAAGTGGTTTTAAAAAAAAAACTTCTGAAAAAGTTGGAACTTTGACCCCCAATATCTCCGTAACTAGAAGGTTCTTAGGTATGGTCTAGAACAAAAAAATGATGGCATTGACGGGGAGAACAAGAGCCTTTCGGCTTCGTTAAGGGTCTTTTTACACCCTTCATAAACCTCAAATCTAAGCTGCAGATCTAAGCGTACAGACAGCGGGAGCGACTTTGTTTTAGACGATGTAAAGAAGCGGTAAGTGATAACACTTTTCTTAATATCGCGCAGTAGTTTTTGAACAAAATTAGTTAGTCTCTTTTGTTCTTGTCTGCAGACTAGTTATGCTATGATGATTTTCTTTATTTCATTGACCTCAAGATGAACAAGTTAAGAAAATATGTAAGAACATTAGTGAGATTGTTTCCGACATCATTGAGATAACAATAATTGCTTTTGTTCTGCAAAAAATTAAGCACGTACTTGTATGTTTTTTCATTGTCTATCTGTGCATTTTAGTAATCTGTTTTTTTTGGTCTAGCCCGGAAAACGGATCCTTACCTATTTAGCCTAATTTATTTGGTGTCGGCGCAGCATGTCTTCTTCTTCCAAATTTCTCTATTACTCGTCATCTCAGCAGTCACCTCCTTTCTAGCCATATCATCCATCACACAGTCCATCCATCGTTTCTTTGGTCTTCCTCTACTCTTATAGCCATCTACATTCATACTCAACATTTTGCTCATTCCTCCGTATCACATGACCATCCCAAGATAGCCAGTTTATTAAAATAGCGGAGGGGCTAACAGAAGTCATCATCATCGGCCTAGCCTTTTCACAACAAAAAGCTAGGCAGACCTCCACAACCCAGTTAGTACTGGATAATACGATACCCCTTGGTAAGACTGGTTGTCAGACTTTTTGGGCCACTGACTACCTAACGACTGTCAGAGATCTACAAATGACACCCGGGACCAACGGCTTAACGTGCTCTCCGAGGCACGAAGGAAACTCGGTATGTAATGAGTGGTCACCCATCCACAGACCAACCTAGGCAAGCACAAGATTCTTTTGCAACTATTACTATTCTCCTAAACTAGAGGATGAATCACACTGACAGGAAATAATAAAAATGTGACAATAGGTAACTTCCTTAAAATTAACATTCACGACACATTTACATAATTTTGAAGTTTTACACGTGTAAATGTAAATCGGTTCCAACAAAAATCGTAGAATAGTATGTATTATGTAAATTATGTACAAAAGATTTTACCAAAAACAAGGATATTACTTTATCATAACGTGATTTGAATACTTAGTTTGACGTATGTGTAAGCTTAAGACCTCAATAAAAAATATATATTAAATGGGAAAAATGTAAATGACTATGGGCGAAAATGTATGGGGTGCGGCTTAAATGTCAAAAAAAAAATGCCGTTGGACCACTTTTGTCCGACGTCCTTTATATCAACACACGTTTTTTTGCGTTATAGTTAAATAAGGTTTTTAATGTGTATTAGTTTATTACTGTATAAGATTATTTTGTGTATTTTTATCTATGGGCCTCAGTTGCCTGTCAATAAGATGATTTGATTTTATTTTGATTTACATTTTCGCTAGTTTAGTGATACATATTTTTAATAGACACCCATAAACTGACGTTTTAGTAACCACTCGTATTGCTTAATGCCAAAAAAACTGTGGCCTATGGTGAGACAAAACACTATCTATAATAGCGTGATAAATAAAATCATGAATCGTTTGTATTTGAGTACAATATATCGTGATATTCGGTAACAAAATAAATAAGTACCGTATTCTCTGACATTGATACTTTGATCTCACTGCGAAATATTTTAAAATATCGTGTTTCAAATGTTATAATGAACAGTAATAGGAAGTAACTTAATATTATAAATAGACGTTCTGTGTGTGTAATATACATTAATTTTAAATTTTATCCTAAAGTAACATTTTTCAATATTTATTCATGTGTGTATAATTGGAATAATTCTATCTGTGGCATCTTAATTTGTAATTTTTTATTTTTAGATACTCTTAACAATTTTTTTTTTTGCTTGCTTATTTCCTGGCAGAATGTACATGGCTCACTCCGCTCTACTACACCTGTATTTTAATGTAACCTCCATTCATTGCAAATAAATGAGTTGATTGATTGATTGATTGTCGAAGAATCGATTCCGATAAAGGAAGACCACGACCTGAGTATCGTAGGCCCCAAGGATACTTTTCATTCAGTCATTGTGTTCCCGGAAGACTGCCTCATTGATCTCACCCTAGAGGTAGTAATCTCGACTGATGAGCCTGAGGTCCCGGGGTCGATTCCCGGGTCGGGCAAATTATTATTGGGTTGTTCCATCAGGAATGTCTCAGTAGCAGTCACAGAGTCTGGATTTGTGCTCAGTCGATGGTAATAGGCTCGCCCGCTATTACATGGGACTTAAACATAACTGTCGAAATATGGTTGTACTATTAGGTTACACCTTTGCCTAACCCTTCGGGGATTACAGGCGCGATGTTATGTTAAGATTCTTAATAAACGACATCACGTGGACGAAGCAAAACGTCTGCAAAACCTTTGTTTTTCTCATGTGTTTACAAAACATTATGTTTTGAGTATATCTTTACTTACAAAAGAGTTATTTATCCATACAGATACGCCAACCCCTTCGAAGCTTATTAATTTTTATCTTTAACTTAGTTACCGGACTATACACTTTAATGTTATCGATTTAAAATCTAAAACTGATAACATGACAGAGCACGATTTAACTAGGAACTAATTATTAAATCGTTACCGCATAGATGTGTCAATCTTCAAGGTTGTGCGGTGCCGCGAGCGGTCAAGTATCTATGGTATGGATAGGTCAAGGATGAAACTTTTCGCAAGATTTTTCGTATTATTGGGTGTGTTTACTACAACCTGTGGGTGCATTGAACAGTACAGGGCTCGTGGAGGTATTTAAAGTAAAGTTATAACATTAAAAACTGGTATTTGAAAAAGGTGTAAACTTTTTTCCAGCTATGGTCTAGAATAAAAAAATATCACAATGACGCGTGACGGGGCGAACAAGTGCCTTTCGGTTTCGTTAAGGGTATTTTTATACACATTATAGGCAAGATACATTCTGTTCTCCCTTGAACTCGTAGATTTTTTCACGCACATAGAACCGGTATTCAAACTCTTCCTAGTCAAATAAAGCTCCAAAAATCAAGATCAAATCTATCGAGAAAGGCATAACTTTGCCAAAGTTAAGGTCAAGACTAGAGCTGGCAAGCAAAAACTTATGTATCTAAGGCCTTAGCATTGAACGAGATTAATAACTGTTTTTAAATATTAAAATGTTCGGACTTCCGCTAAATGATTAACATGTGCATTCTAAGTCGTTTCCGCGGAAAATATCTTGATTCTGATCGTCATTCGATAGAAATTTAAATAAAATCTAAGCAATTTATCTAAAATAGAATTGGTGTTATTCCACAAATTATCACATCTTTATCCTTACTAATATTATGAATGCGAAAGTAAGTTTGTTTGTTTGTTTGTTACCTTTTCGCGCCTAAACCACTAAACCGATCATACTGAAATTTTGCATATACGTTGTCAGGTGTACAGAAATGGACATAGGGTACCTTTTACCCCGAAAAAAATACTGTTCCCGAGGAAAACAAAAATTACTTTATTATGCTCATAGATGACGCCATATGTCTTTTGAATCATGGTTGAATTACAAGCAGAGTACAATCCAAATCGATTGTAAAATTCTAAATTAACGCAAGCGAAGCCGCGGGCAAAAGGTAGTACTAAACATCGTGTCCTGCCTGTCCTGTTGATGGCACATTACAGGAGCTGATTGACGTTACTGAGTGCCAAATTCGTCGCAAAATTTGGGATGATTGAATTTATGTTACCTTTCAGATGCTATGAAGAAGATTTTAAGGTTATATTAAGGGGGTATCCCTTGGGCAAACAGCTTGTAACATGAGTATACATGATTCACTACACTTTAAATACCAAAGAATTACCTCTTATCCTTGTCAGATAAATGACATGTAGGATGATCTTCCGCAATGAATAAATAGCATAAAACTGTACTAAAATAGTATTAATTGGATACTTAACATTTGACCCATAGGCTCAGCATGAACGCGCGAAGTAAAGGTAACAGAAAATCGTACGATTTTAAAATTAAAAATGGTTTTCACTTCGCTTATTATATAGGGTGACTGGTAATAGTGACCGATACTTGACCACATGATTGTACTCATGATAACAAACAACTTCCCCAAAGAAAAACTTCTTTTAAACGGCTAACAGCTGCTAAGTCACAGGCGCGCGCGTGCGAATTTTATACGGCTGTCGTATTATTGTGATAAAAGTAAGTGTAAAAAAAAATCTTTGGAGGATCTTTTTGCTATCATGACTATAATCACGTGTTTAAGTATCGGTCACTAATTACCAGTCACTCTATATATATTTTTATTCATATGTATTGATCTTGCTAATTGTGCTTGTTGCAGAAAGTAAAAAAAAAACACAAACCAATGCTACCTACCTCTTTATTTTTCTCTTAAATCTTCCACCCTCTCTTTCCTTCGTTATTTTGACCATTTTCTAGAGAGCAAAGTATTACCAGACCTGACGTTAACATCACCCTGTGTAAACAGATTTAACTCAGTCCGGAGTTTCGAGCTTTACCGTCATACAAAATTTTGTTTGCATGTCAATTTCTTCCACATACCCCGCAATACTAATGTAGTTTTAAAACCTTTGGTCCAAACAATTACTTGGTCTAAAATAAATGTATTTTATTTAGTTGTAAAGTTTTGTAAGTGACCGCGAAAAAATATAAAAAGGCGCCAATTTTGGGCATTGTCCTTTCGACCAAAATGCTAGGGGATAATATTTTATTTATATTTTCGATACCAAAATCGTCACGTTTACGCCGTGCGTTCGTACTAGGGCCTCCTAACCTCCTATTTCTAATGGTCTATTAATTATCTATAACCTTCGTGATATTTCCAGCACCGGCTGTATCAATTACCGAGATGGTTTTATAATGTGAATGGACAATGGTTTATCATACTAGGTTTTTACAAGTTCTTTAAAGGGTGTAAATAGACCCTTAACGAAGCCGAAAGGCACTTGTTCTCCCCGCTATTGCGATAATTTTTTTGTTCTAGACCATACCTGGGAACTTTCTAGTTACAGAGTTATTGCAGGGTCAAAGTTCCAACTTTTTCACAAGTTTTTTTTTTTAATACAATTTTTTAATGTTATAACTTTACTTTAAATACCTCCATGACCCGTTTACTATTCAGTGCATCCATAAGCACAATGTTTTGAATGCGTTTCATTGAGTTTTACCGTAAAAGGTTATTTTTCACCCCAAAAAAAAAGTCGTTTCCCAGCAATAATTTTTGTGTAGAGTTACTTAGTTTGATGTACAGAATGCTTGTTTAACGGCTTCGTGAAGGGTCTGTTTACACCCTGTATAAATATATTTTGCTTTCTTTTTTTTTACGTCCTTAATTAAGGGTGGCGACAATGTTAAGGATTGACTCAGAATCAATTCAGACTAGTCGTATTATAACATAACACACACAAAAAACAGTTAAATATTAATTATAAAATTAACCTAGGTACCTATTACACAATTTGGGATTATTTCAGGAAAAAAAGTTAATTAGAAATCTATAAAAACGTACCTTATTCGATTCAAAATATCATCATCCAATTACTCCAAATATTTTAAAACAAAACCAAAGAGTTCTATAATAAAAACTTTAAATTGTCTTTTATCACACAGTCACACACGGAAAACCCCTTTTATTCTATTTATAAAAAAAAAAGGAATCTCGATTTGAATTTGGCTCGCGTTTCGAAACAAGAACAATGTACGGACGTGTGTTACGCGACACGCATGCGCTCGACTAGCCGACCAAGTTTAAGGACAACGCCGCGTCGGAGAGTGACCGCGGGTATTATGCGAGATGCAGCCAGTATTTATATGTAAATAGTATATTTTTTACACGCCGCACATCTGATTTATTAACACTGTATCATGATAACATTGTTAAAACTAAATTCTTTAAGAGTAGGTAAGTAACATAGCGAACGACCGACCCTATTTGCCGTATGTCTTTTGACGTTTTGTATTGTAAGTGCCCATTTTCATTCTTTTTTTTTTATTAGATGGTGTTTCCCACAGATAAAAATTAAGAAGTTTCATGCAAACTTTTATTGCCCACGGGATACATTAAAAAAATCCTTTACCGTCGATAGAATAGGATATTGAGGACGGCCCTAGAGGTTTAGGATGTGCGTTATCTGTCAGTGAATTTAAGATTTTTATAAACTAGTTTTTGCTTGCGGCTTTGCGCGTTATGTACGGAAATTAACCCACGGGAACGTTTTACGTGTAACCTATGACACTCGGGGATAATGTAGCTTACCGTTAGTGACAGAATTTTCGGAATCGGATCAGTAGTTTCGAAGACTACCCCCTACATACAAACGTACAAACAAATTTTACCTCTTTCTTATATTAGTGTAGATAAAGTTACCAGACTACAACCTGATCTATCGGCACGAACTACTTACAAGAGAATAGTTAAACTTATTATTATTATCATTTATATCCCACTGCTGGACAAACGCCTCCTTTCCCACATTGTACTTATCCCTATCCACTACTTTTATTGGCCATTTTTTTTTAGAAAATTGTCGAGTTTATCCCTCCCATCGCCTTCTGGTCCTACCGCGTTGCCGTTCGCTGCTGTTTGAGATAGCTGATGCTGTGGCAAAAATATATTGGCAGTCACTAAGGTTGCACAGGTCCAAGGTGTACCGTTACATATCACTAATCGTAGAGGATTAGGTAGGTCATCATCTGCCTAGCCTTTTCCCAACTATATTGGGGTCGGCTTCCAGTCTAACCGGATGCAACTAAATACCATTTTACATGGAGCGACTGCCTATCAGACCTCCACAACCCAGTTAGTACTGGGTAATACGATACCCCTTGGTAAGACTGGTTGACTTTGACTACCTAACGACTGTCAAAGATCTACAAATGACACCCGAGACCAACGGCTTAACGTGCTTTCCTTGTACTTTCGGAGGAAACTCGGCACGTAATGGGTGGTCACCCATCCACAGACCAACCTAGGCAAGCACGGCTTAACCTAGAGATCGACCCAAGCGGCTGTTATTATATTTTAGCCACGAGTTCAGTAGAGGATTAGGTAGGTAAGTATGTAAAATGCAGATTCATAAAAAAGTACCTAACCAATGATGTTATGTACAGAATATTTGAACACAAAAACATTCTGCTGAGAGCCTGATGCCAACTTGCTTATTAATGCTTATTAATATCCACTTACTTCCTGACTTTTTGTCAAAACAAATAGTTGCAAAAAAATAAATAAACATGAATAAATGTTTAACATATTAATCGATCTTTTATTTGTGATGCATAATTGCATAACATGAATTTATTCGTTGGTCTAGTGGTCGCAAGCAAGGTCGGGCATGTGTGTTGTTGGGTTTTTCCATCAGGAATTTATCAGTAGCAGCCACGGAGTCTGGATTTGCGTATCCTGGCAATAGACTCGCCACCTGCTGCATGGGACTTAACTGGTGAAATGTGGGTGTTCTATTAGGTACTTCTTCTTCTTCTTCTTCAACCCAATACCTAAGCATTGGGTGGCCAAAGGAAGAATCCGTCAAAAGTTGAGACCTGCACTCATGTAGGTCTCAATCTTTGACGGGTTTGTATCAATGTTATCCTATTTCATCAGCCATTTTAATGAGGTCGTCTGTCCACCTAGTCGGTTGTCTTCCCACAGTCCTCTGTCCTGTCCGTGGTCTCCACTCCAGTACTTTCTTCTTCCATCTTCCATCCAGTCTACGGCATAAAGGGTTTTAAAAGACCCTTAACGAAGCCGAAAGGTTTTTGTTCTAGACTATAGCTGGGAACCTTCTACTTACTATTGGGGGTCAAAATCCAACTTTTTCACAAGTATTTTTTTTAATATATGTTTTTAAAGTAAGATTTTTACTTTAAAAACCCCGTACTACTCAATCCATCCATCAGCACAATGGTTTGAGTGCGTTACATTGAGTCCTACCGTAAAACGTGTTATTTCACCCCAAAAAAAAAAGTTGTTTCCCAGCAATAATTTTTGCGTAAAGTTACTTAGTTTGAAGTACAGAATTCTTGGTTGACGGCTTCGTGAAGGGTCTGTTTATAGGTACCTAACCTGCCAGGGAACTAAAACAATAAACTGGTCAAGTTCGAGTTGGCCTTGCTTTGTGTATTCCGTACAAAGAGATTTAAGATACCATAGAGACGCGAAGAAATGTCATAGAAAAAATTTGAAGGGCATTTAGGTAGCAAAATTATATAATTGTCAAGTTTCACACGTTACACTTGTAGGTAAGGTAAGGGACTGCAAGATGAAGATTACGTTATCATTCATATTGTCCCGTTTATTGTTTTGTTATAAAATATGTCTTTGATTCCGTATCTCTAGGTAAGTTATCAATTTAAGGGTTATTTTTATTCAATTACACATTCATGTATAGGTATATATACAGCGTGTATTAAAAAGGTGTGGTCATAAATTGTCAGGTATAGACCATCAAACTGAAAAACTTTCTGGGGACCAATAACGATATTGTGAAAAAAATATCAGCTGTCTAATAGAAAACTTCAATACCTACTCGACCCAAATGTATGGGACAGCGATTTCGATATTGCCCCTTAGAGAAAGTTGTTAAATTGGATGGTTTATAACACACCCTGAACACCTTACTGGTACACGCTGTATACTCGTACATTATTTTACTAACTTTAACATACCTAAAATAATAGCAAAAATAAAGAGTGTAAAAAGACCCTTAACGAAGCCGAAAGGTACTTGTTCTCCCCGTCATTGCGATCATTTTTTTGTTCTAGACCATACCTGGGAACCTTCTAGTTACGGAGATATTGGGGGTCAAAGTTCCAACTTTTTACAAGTTTAAAAAAAAATAGAAGTTTCTATTGTAAGATTTTAACTTTAAACACCTTCACGACCCCCGTACTATTCAATCCATCGATCAGCACAATGTTTTGAGTGCGTTACATTGAGTTTTACCGTAAAACGTAATTTTTCACCCCAAAAAAAAAAGTCGTTTCCCAGCAATAATTTTTGCGTAAAGTTATTTAGTTTGATGTACACAATGCTTGGTTGATGGCTTCGTAAAGGGTCTGTTTACACCCTGTATGTATGAACATGTATCAAAAGCAGGAAAAGTTAAAGGGCATCAAAAAATTCTTCCGTATTGAAAGTGGGAAAGTCCCCAGAAGGCTGACAGCATTGCCACGAGGGATGGCAATGCTAATTCTTTGACCAATTAATACAATTCGGGACCGTTACTTGTTGTGAAAGACTCACTATAATAGTAGGTTTTTCGCACATTATCTATCTATTTCCTTACAAACCGACCGAACCCATATTTCATGTGTGCGCATAATCTCTAATCAATTTATAAATACATAATTTGACTTTGCAAATATTATGTTAAAAACATTTTGCATGATTGACTGTGCAGCTTTTCCGGTTCACGTTTGAATTCGCTGAAAATTGTATTTCCGTAATGATTATACGTAAATACAAAGTTCAGTTATTCAATCAATCAAAAGACGACCACAGACACCATAACATCACGTCTGAAGATGTTTAGTACACCCCTCAGTTTTCTAATAATTTTTAATTAATGTACCTAATGCTAAATTATGATCCAACTGTTGATTGAAATAAAGGAATTGAATTAAATATATTTTTGTGTAGGTATATATTTTTAGATAAGCAGACAATTTCAATATTTGTTTTAGTGAGAACCAGAAAACGGAGTTCTCCCGAGAGATTGAAAAAATAGACACTGCACTGCGTTTTAGCATTTAGTTCCAAGGCAAACAAGTGGAATTAATTTTCTTAAAATATTAGATTAATATCCAAAATTTCTTGTGAATCCACTTTTTATACATATATTTTTTGTTTTAAATTTTTTGCTCTTCCTATTTGCTGGTTTTTTAAATTAATTACACTACATCTTGTCTGTTAGTAATTTCAAAATAACAGTTTTTTACTGAATGTAAAGTAAAAAAGTGTGTACGGTATTTATAACAAAAAGACGTAGGTACTAGGTACCTATTAGTACACCCACAATTCGCCAGTTATGTTAAAGTCGCAGAGGGCGAGCCTCTTGCAATCAATCGGGCACAAATCCAGACTCCGTGGCTGCTACTGAGAATTTCCTGATACAAAAACCCAATAACACTTTGCTCGACCCTGGAATCGAACCCAGGACCTCATGCTCACAGTCGCGCTTGCGACCACAAAACCAACCACAAAAGCAAGTAATATTAAATTAACTTAACAGTAATTGACTGACACATGTCGCATAAACCCATCTATGTATAATAATAATGACTACCTACGATATCGTTTCAATACAGATATTACCGTCGGTGCCTTTGTTAGTAATAATCTATGTGGAACTGGTACTGCCACCTAACTAGTTTGAAGCGCAGTGGCTAACCAAGTCCTAGGTTTGTTGTTCCGAGCTAGACCTCGCTCATGACCTCGGGTAATGCAACTTGCTTCAAAAGCCAGCCGCACCCGTCTTTTGTTTTCTTTCCGTACCATTGCTGCGCAAGACTCTTTAGGCGCGATTGATCCAATTCAATTCAATTCAAGTCAATTCGCGATTGGTCCAATTCGCGTTTGTTCCAATTCACCTTATTCGCGATTGGGCCAATTCGCTATTGGTCCAATTCACCTTATTCGCGATTGGTCCAATTCGCAGTTGGTCCAAATCGCAGTTGGTCCAATTCGCAGTTGGTCCAATTCGCGATTGGTCCAATTCGCAGTTGGTCCAATTCGCAGTTGGTCCAATTTCGCAGTTGGTCCAATTCGCAGTTGGTCCAATTCGCAGGTCATGTCGCGGTAACTCGTAGCATGCTTCTTACATTTCTTTACATCGCAATGATAGCCTAGTGGTGTGACCGTCGGCCTGCCAAGTCATAGGTCTCGAGTTCGAACCCATGGCACGCAACTCTGATTTTTCGGATTCATGTGCGTATTGTCTAAATCACTTGCTTCAATGAAGGAAAATATCGTGAGGAGACCAGCATGCCTCAGAGATATTTCTTGACGGCATGTAAAGCCAATAAGTCAGAGGCCCATGGGCGGCATAAAAACTCTGACACCAGCTTAGGCACTAACCACAAGATAAAGAAAAAATCGCAGGACGCGTGTCGCTTGGTCGTGTAGCTTGTGGTTATGAGGTAAGGATAATTATCATCATCTCATCATCTTCCTGACCTTGTCCCATTCTACTTGGGGTCGGCGCAACACGTTTTCTTCTTCCATTCTCCCCTGTCGGACGTCACGGCATCATTTACTCCTTTCTCTTTCATATCATTCCTCACACAATCCATCCATCTTTTCTTTGGTCTTCCTTTCCCTGGGATGGATGGAGATCCATACCAGGTTAAGATTCGAACATCCTACTAATAATATAAATGCGAAAGTTTGTGAGGATGTATGATAACCTGGATGTTTGTTACTCTTTCACGCAAAAAACTACTCACTGCATTTTGGTGAAATTTAGTACACAGATAGTTTATAACCTAGATTAACACATAGGACATCCCGATCCCGGATCCCGTGGGACCATAACCGAACTCCATGCGAGCGAAGCCGCGGGCATTAGGTAGTAATAATTAATTGTGTCAGGGAACTCTCGGCGACATCAATAGAATTGAACAGCTCAAGGTTCCATCGACCTAATGTATTCTTCAATTAACAGTCATTAAGTCTACGTCCAGCTGGAAAAATCCTGCCTACGAGAAGCTCGTGATGGAAAAACCTGAAGTTCGAACCTAGGACTCTACACCCAGCAATTGCGCTTATAACCACCAGGTAAAGTAATTAACGAACAAGTAGTAATGAACAAAACTAATAGCAGGTAGGGACACTGTTTGTCCGTCAATATTAATCGAGAAACAAGTTCATTACTTCATATTTACCTAGTTATCTATGTACCAATTAGTTACTGAGGCCCTAGCACGAACACGCGACGTAATTCATCATCATCTGCCTAGCCTTTTTCCAACTATATTGGGGTTGGCTCCCAGTCTAACCGGATGCAGCTGAATACCAGTATTTTACATGGAGCGACTGCCTATCTGACCGCCACAACTCAGTTAATACTGGGTAATACGATACCCCTTGGTAAGACTGATTATCAGACTTTTTGGGCCACTGACCATCTGTAACGACTGTCAAAGATACAGAAATGACAGTCGGGACCAAGGGCTTTACGTGCTTTCCGAAGCACGGAGGAAACTCGGTATGTAATGGTGGTCACCAATCCACAGACCAACCTAGGCAAGCACGGCTTAACCTTAAGATCGACCCAAGCGGCTGTTATTATTTAGCCACGAGCTCCTCGTAATGTTAATCCAAAAATACTATTAAAGACTTAAAACTAAGTAAAAATTATGTGCGAAACGAGAATTTTCAAATTACGTCTACTCCGCGCGTTTCCACTAGGCCTACCGATGAACTTGACCGTCCGAAGTTCGCAAACGTTGAACTCATGATATTCAATGAGCAAGTGAGAGGTAAAGTAAATAAACAGTAAGTAATTCTCAAAGATCCCGAGTACCGTTAGTGACAGCTACTGTTAGCCGGCTCACTGTTTGATGGCGTTAATTTACGCATGAATTAATTACCGGTATGCGATATTATAATAATGAGTAATACGACGTTATTATTATACTCTTGCTTCTACCCGCAATTTTTATCCTCATCATTTATCCTATGGCCCTCGGCAATATCCTAGCTTTCTTATTTTCTCTTTTTCATGTAAACTACAACATTGTTTTGTAATAAGATCACCCTGCGCAATAAAATCACTCACTTTTTACCTCAATTCGAAAAATTGTGTATGAAACTCTTCATCCATCATCGTCATCTTTGTCCTGCCCTTATCTTAAAATTTAAAATTTTTAAAATTTATTTGGGGACGCCCCAACATGTCTTCTTCTTTCATACTTCTCTATTACTCATCATCTCAGCAGTCACCTCCTTTCTAGCCATACCATCCTTCACACAGTCCATCCACCGTTTCTTTGGTCTTCCTCTACTCTTCATACTCAATATTTTCCGCACTACATGTTCCTCATTCCTCCATATCACATGTCCATACCACGATAACCGATTACCATACAACTTTTCAGTCACCGGCGCCACTTTCAGACTCATTCTTAATCCAATGCTTCACAAAGAAGATCGGCTGTTGAGGGCTCAGTTAATTTCAGAAGCGTTCAACAATGAAAGTATGTACATTATATGAAGCAATTACGGGGCTTTTCTTTCCATGCAATATCTTTTTTTATTAAGCTGCACAAAGTAAAAAAAGAAGAAACAATTATTCTACTAAATCTGAACATCTAAACGCAATCATTTGAAATATCGAAACGAAGAAACAGTGACGGAGGCAATGGAGTTACCATATTCAACAGAATCTGGAATTTCTATAATAATACTAATTAATGATTTTTTTTATTTTCTGCAAGTTCCGATTCCTAGATGTTCAACTGTTTTGGGGCCATTTGTGGTAGTATCCATGCTCATTTATATTTCTCTCATTTTATTTTCGCTTCTTTATTAGGGCACCATGCTTCGGTCTATTCGTCACATCTATTCTATCTACACTATATTGTTTCAAAGAGGTATTGTACGTTTAAATATAGGGGGTAATCCTCGAAACTACTGATCCGATTTCGAAAATTCTTCCACTAATAGGTATTAAAAGTAAAATATGGCAAAATTCTCCATGCGATGGTTGCCGGAAGACAGACGGCGCCGCCGAGGCCGGCCCAGAAAGAGGTGGCGAGACGATCTGGACACTTACCGCGAGGGCTAGTTCGAGGTGGCACGAGAAAAGAGCTCATGGAAGGAATTGGGGGAGGCCTTTGCCCAGCTGTGGGATGGCCCGCGAGACTACAAAAACACGTTACGCCAATTTATTCCGCGGTTCTTGTTTTCTCCCGCCAAAAGTTTAAAAGTGTAGCCCATAGACCCATAGTACTGTATATGTCGTTGTGTACAACGAAAAAAAAATGGGTATTAAGCTCAACGGCAGAATTTGCAATACCTCAAAAACTGGAATCGCTGATGTTGACAATAAGACTGCTGGGTTGAAGTGGGATTGGGCGGGCCACGTCAGTATAACGTATCAGGACTGATGGGGCAGAGTTGTCATGCAGTGGGTGCCAGAAGACGGGAGTCGTCGTCGTGGGAGGCCTAGAAAACGCTGGCGTGACGACTTAGGCGTTTGTGAGAGATTAGCCGGTGAAAACCACACGGAGAAAAGAGTGGAAGGCAAGCGTTTGTCCAGCAGTGGGACAATAAAGGTTAAGAAAATATTGGGAAGCTACGCTATATCATCGAGTGTCATACGGAAATTTCATATTTAAAAACTTCCCGTGGGATAATTTTCGACCATAACACGAGGGAAACCAAGGGCAAAAGCTAGTAAAATATATTAAGAGAAAACACCCCGTGATTTACAACGAACGTGATTCCGTAAGCGTTCCGTTTCGCCAATTTTGGCACGGAACTCTAAACCCAAGGAATATTGGCACCACAAGCTGTTTATACTTAAACCAGTATAAGTTTTAATAAAGAATATGTCAGTTTATCGCATTTTTATATCCTTATTTCGTCACTCAACAGACTTCAGGAATTTTTACCACAGAGGACGCATTTCTTCATAGGACATGTATTTTATTTGATTTGCTGATTAAAGAATAGTTTTAAAATTCAATTAAATATACTATTTTTTTAAGGTTGCTATTTTGCACTTCCTAGCGAAGATTGAAGCATTAAGGAAAGATTTTTGAATAAGAATAATTTATGAACCAGTTGTAAAAATTGGTGGTTTATATAACGCAATTATGTCCTAAAGGGGATTTTTAAATGGAAATTCGTTATTCTTTCCGATATATTATATGGTATTGTAAATAAAGGAAATATCGATACAGATAATAATATGGCATTTCTTCCCAGAATTTGATCCTTAACAGCGTATTTTTCGCTATTCCTCATAGTTTCGGATTTGGCCATCCATGGAAAATTCACCCTGTACATAAACTTCCATCGAATAGGTACCCAGACAAACTTAATAGCAGAATCCGTAAAATTATAAAACACTAACTTTATTACGAAGTTGACGGCTGCAAGAATTTAATGAAAAATTTAATAATTTACGAAGCTAAGATCAAGATTTAAGACGAAAAGATGAAGTACCGACTGAATGATGCATTGTGGAGGAGATCCCGAGATTTATGAAAATCAGATGCACGAAATGCTGTTTCAGTATGAAATATTTTACACAAACAAATGGGGTATTCTTCAAAGCGCAACTATTTTTAAGCGCAACCAACTAAGCGCAACTAAATTGTTCCTCGAAGCGCAACCATTAGTTGCGCTCACAAATCCAAATTAAAAATATTATATGTTTATTCCTCAAAGCGCATCCATGATGAAAAATAGAGATGGGTGTGATGGATTCAACTAATGGTTGCGCTTCGAGGAATAATTTAGTTGCGCTTAGTTGGTTGCGCTTAAAAATAGTTGCGCTTTGAGGAATACCCCAAACAAATAAGTCCTCTTTGTTTTAAACAAAGGATATACTCGTAGTAAAACATACAAACACCCAAATTGTAAACTTTATATGCAGTAACACGAAGCTAGGGCACTTGAAAATAATGTGATTGTGTGCATAAAACGCAAATATGACAAACATAAACTAACCAACATATATGCAGAGACGGTAAACACATCCACATATGATTAAAGTAAGTAACACTCATAGATATGAAAAAGGTATAGGAGCTCGTGGCTAAATAATAACAGTCACTCGGGTCGATCTTTAGGTTAAGCCGTGCTTGCCTAGGTTGGTCTGTGGATGGGTGACCACCCATTACACATCGAGTTTCCTCCGTGCCTCGGAAAGCCGTAAAGCCGTTGGTCCTGGCTGTCATTTTTAGATCTTTGACAGTCGTTACAGGTATTCAGTGGCCCAAAAAGTCTGACAACCAGTCTTACCAAGGGGTATCGTATTACCCAGTACTAACTGGGTTGTAGAAATCAGATAGACACTCGCTCCATATAAAATACTGGTATTCATTTGCATTCGGTTAGACTGGAAGCCGACCCCAACATAGTTGGGAAAAGGCTAAAACGCAATCAGGCTCGGTGGAGCGACGATATCCCCAGGATGGCTGGTGTCAACTGGATGAGAGTTGCGAGTGGTAAGTGGCGTGCGATTGCTGATGATGATAAAGTCTTAAAACTAAGTAAGTAGCATATGTGGTGAAAAGTATGTAAAGAACAAGTTTTTTTTTTTGCCGTTAATGTCCGCTGTGCAAAGGCCTCCCCCATATCTTTTCAAATACACTTTTCGCGCGCTACCTCAAACCAGCCATCGCAGTGCGCGTCCAGGCCATCTCGTCACCTCTTTCTGGGCCGACCTCAGCGGCGACGTCCTTCAGGCAAACCCCACCCCCCTTTAGCCTACGTCAATAATTCTTGGAGTTTGCCAAAGAGCAATGGTGCGCAGCATTGTGGGTGTAAAAAGATCAGAGAGAATACGGAACACCATGCTGCGCTCCAAAGCAGGAACAAGTATTATAATCAAATTTTAAAATCGTTCGTTTTGACGATAAAATCAAAATCAAAATGTTTTATTTCACATAGGCTCAGATGGGACTTATAAAACGACGACAAAAAGGTGCACGGTTCGGGTTGGTCGTTTCCTATGGAGAAGAACCGGCAAGAAACTCCATGGTTACTCTTTTCAAATCATTTGGTGTTACAATATTATCATGGTTACAGCATTTCTACTTAAGTATAATAAGTCGTCGACCTTACTAACTTAAGGTACGTTTAGTCCATAAGCTAGCCCCACTGAACATAAAAACGAGTAGTTTAGCCCGCGGCTTCACTCACAAAATTTGTTTTCTCGAATTTCCCAAGAGCACCATATGTTTTTCTAGGATAAAAGGACGTGCTTGTCCTTAGACTCAACATACATTATTCACCCAATTCTCTAAATCCGTGGTTCTGGTAGAGGGGTGTCAAAACCAACATACTATTCGGGTACCTCATTTTTGCGGCTGAAGGGGTTTTCTGCCTACTTGCATTTACATATCGTAGCTTAGTACGTACTAAGCTGAATAGTAGATAGGTATTTGCGATGCTGCAAAGTTCTGTGCGTACCGCCAAGGTATGGAATTTTCTGACGCAGTCTGTTTTCCGATAGAGTCATAGACTCTCGAGTAAATAGATTACTTCTAGGCAAGCGTGCTCCATCATTAATTGACTTATTGTGAGGGTCGTAAGATGATTATTAGAGATAGGCCGACTATGACTGTCGCACCCGCCGTGCCGT
This sequence comes from Noctua pronuba, assembly GCA_905220335.1. NCBI lineage: Eukaryota > Metazoa > Arthropoda > Insecta > Lepidoptera > Noctuidae > Noctua > Noctua pronuba. The sequence continues at coordinate 2,500,824 of LR999913.1, forward strand.
GTGCAGTTATAGAAATTCTAAATTATTTTTTCCGAGAAATTGTTTTTTTTTTTTCAGTTCATTTATTGACTACCGAAGGAAGAGTTCCGTTTCCTAGAATAGAAAACTAATTTTAAATGATAATACAATAAAATTATTAACAATAATTATTTTCATTTAAATTACTCCAGCTTACTAGTCGACGCTTTTTGCCGACTCCTTCTTCTTCGTATCGCTGGCACGACAATTTTTTATATTTTGTTAGCCCAGAACTTCGCCGGTAGCAGCGCAAATGTCACTTCGGCTACATGTTTTTGGACTTAAAGGGCAGAATAGGAGGTGGAGCATAATTTGCGACACAGCTCCACAACCACACCCCTCTGCCGACTGATTGCCGACTACAAATAGGTATGGCCGGATAGTACATCTCTTATAATTAAGTATAATATGTTTTATTGACATTCATCAATGACATTCCATCGAATTATGTAATTTTCAAAGATTTTTAGATCAACATGAAACAGTACTTACTACTTGCGCCTGCAACTTATTTAAAAGACCATGTTGCATTTTAGCGTTTACTAAAAAGTGCGAATTCATTATTTACTTTAATCATTATTTTGCAAGGTAACATTCCCGTTCGTTGGCATGTATAAACATTACATTATATAACCTTTTTCAGAGTGCATTAACTTAAAGCAGCCTTAGGTGATGCTGATGACAAATGTGTTTTTATTTTCATTCTTTGAAAGAGACAGAAAACTGCTTGAAACTTAAATGAATGTGTATGTTTATGATCAAGTGTATTCTTAATCTAAAGTATTTACTTCAGAATAGCATGATTGAAATGACTGATCTTATTTTATCCTTCGAGTGATTGGTGAGCAAGACCTCTAGGCTAAATAATAACAGCCGCTTGGATCAATCTTCAGGTTAGGCTGCGCTTGGCTAGTTTGGTCTGTAGATGGGTGACCACCTGACCAAAAAAATTACCGAGTTTCCTCTGTGCCTCGGAAAGCACATTAAGCCGTTGGTCCCGGCTGTCATCTATAAATCTTTGACAGTCGTTACAGGTAGTCAGTGACCCAAAAGTCTGACAACCACTCTTACCAAAGAGTATCGTATTACCCAGTACTAATTGGGTTGTGGAGGTCAGATAGGCAGTCGCTCCATTTAACATACTGATATTCAGCTGCGTCCGGTTAGACTGGAAGCCGACCCCAACATAGTTGGAAAAGGCTAGGCAGATCATGAACGTCTCGGGCAACCAACGGTAATCTGACAGATCAATCAAGCTTCGCTCTTTGTGAGATAAAATTACAATATAATACCCGGAATGAAACTATCTACAAATTACCCCTGAAGATTAAACCAATAACTCTCACAATAAAATCAGATGTTTGTCTGTATAAATTGAATCACCTTTCTCGGAAACGTGATACTTACTATTTTGTCGACGCAAATATGTAAAAAGAACCAAAGATACTCTTAAATAACACTTAAAAGGTGAGCCTAAAGTTTATAAGCTCATTGTAAACTCTTGAGATATGGCATTCTGATCTGTAAAGGCCTACGCAGACCGGGACGGCATGGCAAGGGATTTTGCTGTGAGTCAGCGCACACTGGCCGCTTAGATACGGCATGCCGCGGCACGACAAAGCACGCCTCAGCGACTCCTGCTGCCCGATACACTTTTAGTCTTCAGTTGCGTTTGATCGAGTGTTGGTGTGCCTCAGTTTTAAAATGGTAGATTGGGATTTGGTGTTGATCGCAGTATATCACTACGAGCGCCGGAGCGCCGTGGCATGCCGTTGCCTACCGCAGTATGCCACGGCATCCCGCAACGGGAGCCTGTGGCGCGCCTTTTAATGCCGTGCGATAAAATCCCTTTCAATGCCACGGCATCATTTTAAAGCATAGCAATTTATGTCGTATTTCTGTAACAGTACGGTTGAATGTCCATTAGTAAAAATTAAAATCCCTTGCCATGCCGTCCCGGTCTGCGTAGGCCCTAAGTGTTCACAGTTTTTTGTAAGACAATCGATGCTTTAAGAGAGATTGATTGTGTCTCCATGCGTCTTGATTTGAGGTAATTGTCTGCGCAGTTGTAGGTGTTAACTGAGCATGGCTTCCTTGATTCAAGATTCCGGGTCAGGCAAAGTGTGATATTCTTTCCGTCTCGTTGGTCAAATGGTTGCAAACGCGACTGCTGAGCATGAGATCTTGGATTCGATTCTCAGGTCGGGCAAAGTGTTTCTAAGGTTTTTCCATCAGAAATTATTCGGAGTCAGAATTTGTGCCCGGTTGATGGCAATTAGCCCGCCCTTTATAACATACAGATTATAGTAAGCAGGTATTTTGGCAAGAAAGGATGTGTTTAATGAGCTGACGAGTAATAGAGAAGTACCTTTGGAAGAAGAAAACATGCTGCTCCGACCCCAAATAAATTGGGATAAGGGCAGGAGAATGATGGGACTTATATCAATGGGTAGCCTATCTCACACCACTGTCAGTAGCGTATAAGCGTGACGGTTGTAAGAATTTCAATGCAAGACCTTTACAGGATAAACTTTAATAAAGTCGTAAATACAATTTTATGATTAAATCCATGGATAAAAAATGTATGGCAGACGTGAATGGCAACGCTGGGAGAGGACGTCCTGGAAGAGCGATGGAAGGGACCCCGACCCACATACAAGATGTAAACAGGCCCTTTACGAAGCCGTCAACCAAGCATTCAGTACATCAAACTAAATAAATTATTGCCGGGAAACGACTTTTTTTTTGGGTGAAAAATCACGTTTTACGGTAAAACTCAATGTAACGCACTCAAAACTTAGTGTTGATGGATGCTTTGAATAGTAAACGGGTCTTGGAGTTAATTAAAGTAAAATTAAAACCTTTAAAAGTGGTATTTTAAAAAAATGTATGGAAGTGTTGTTTTTTTTTTCATACATTTTGACCGTGAAGTTATTGTACTTTTGTAGGGAACAGCATTTTTTTTTGATAATAACAAATTCATTTTCAGAACCAGTCCATATACATACATGTGAAATTAAAATTAATTAATTACCGATAAAAAAATCTATGTGGAGGGGGAGGGGTTCAGAATGATGTACTGAATACGTGGTAACCGTTCGTGCGTCCTGTCAACTGACCTTATTGGAGATGTTCTTCAAAAAGGTCTGGGGCATAGTACTGGCAATGGTGTATGGCCGTGGACGAGGCAAAAGAAGTATGGAAGGATCGTGGCATGTAGCGTTCTGTTGTTTCTGCCTACCCCCATGAGAAAAAGGCGTAAGTTTAATGTAGGTATATACATAGGCATGAGTAAGATTTATGAGGACAATCTTGACGGCCTTGTGTGCACAAAGTTCAATAAATGTAGGTATTTCTTATAGCAACTGATTCAAAAACTTGATCAACATCCTCGTGCAGGAGCAAGTGCCCTTTGAAATAATATAATAAGTACTTGCACTAAGTAGGTAAATCCGGCTTTATTTGTAAAATATATTACTAGCGGCGCGTCCCGGCTTTGCACGGGTGGACATTTATTTTTTAAACATTTTGGGATAAAATATAGCCTATGTTACTCAGAGATAATGTAGCTTTCTAATGGTGAAAAAATTTTTGAAATCGGCACAGTAGTTTTTGAGTTTATTCATTACAAACATACACACACACACACAAAATACAAATCTTTCCTCTTTATAATATTAGTAAGATTATTGTGTGCACTTACGGCATATGATAAATACAATTTATTTTCTTTATTTCTTTTAATTAATGAATAGATAGTTAGACAAGTAAGACGTGTCTGTGACCTGTTAAAGTAACTAAACAATTATTTATTTATTTAATTACAACGATTGTGTTTACAACCAATTACAGTTACTAAAATTATAAAAATAAAAGAGACAATAAAATTATAACACATCTTAAAATATACAAAATATCAAAGTAAAGCAAAATTTGAAGTGAAAACATAAATCAAAGAAGGTTAACAACACTTTCATAAATTCCTCTCACAGTACTTCTGACATACAAATAAAATTATGTCCTAAGTCTAACATTTTTTGGGACCCTGAGTACCTGACACAGACAGAGAGCGTCGCGGCAGACCGCGGGACGAGCTGGACAAAACCAACGACCAGTAGTCTACTTTAGCCCTGGATCGAAAGAACTGGAAGTCATGGGGCGAGGCATTTGTCCAGCAGTGGGATGGTTTAGGTTCACAGTAACATTCTTCCTTTACTTAATTTGTAACAGTCGCTTTGGGGCAAAGTTTCTCCATGAAAGCATAGTGGATAAGCTACTTACATAAATATAAGAGAACAAGCAAAGCGGGCGTCAGCAAAGCCTTTTTTTTGGGTGGAGAAATCATCAAATAACCCCCTCCCCCCCGCTCTGGGTGGAGTGGGAGGTAGTGTCAGACTTGTACTGACTAAAACCCATCCATGTTCCTTCTTTGCCCTTCGTGTTCCAGGGCCGCGGTATCTCATTCGAACAGTCCCGCAGCCCCGGCAGGAATAATAAAGTTTCAAAGCCTTATAACATTTTCAGTTTTGTGCTCACTTTCAAATGAAAGAATACCACAGTGAATTAATTCACTTTCCGTGTGTATTCACATAACATTAACTTTGTGCGATTTTAATATGGAAAATCCGTATGAGCCTTATTTAATTATGATAAAAGAATATAACTTAAACCGACTTCTGTTTCACTTATTTGTCAGGAAAAATGAGTAGTTTTTTTGTTGAGTTAAAAAAAACGCATCAATGGTTAGGTAAATACAAGGGGCAAGCATAGTATGGAACGCCCTCCTTTTTTTTTTGCATGTCATCTGACGTCACGTCGACTTATGAGGCTGGCTTCTACTTAACCGGACTATCCTGTGAGTGACTTGAGTGTAAGGCCTCCAGCCAGGAGCAAAAACCCCCTCCATCTAGACTGGCTGGGACCTGGGACCAGCGGGTGGCGCAAGCCACAAGATAGGGTGTTGTAGCTCAGCTTGTTAGAAGCCTACGGACACCAGTGGACTGCTAGGAACTGAGTTGACTGATTGAGAGAAATACCTGCAAATCTGGGTCGACAATTTAAGTTACCTACATAACTGGAATAAACAAAACGGATCGCAAAGTTTTTTTAAGTTACAACACTTCACTTTTCCATTCATTTTGTAACAAAAGAAAATTGAACATAGACAAAAATTTATTCCTTTTCATTTCGTACATACCCGATTATTTTGTAGCAAAAACTTGTTCCATAATTGGAATGAACAAAACGGACAGCAATGATTTTTTTTTAGTTAAAACACTTTTCCATTCATTCTGTAACAAAAAAAAAATCATAGACAAAATTCAATTTTATTCCTTTTCATTTCGTACCACAACGGTATTTTGTAGGAAAACCCTGTCCCTCAAGTTTGTCAAACTTAATTGTAAGAAATAATTGAACATGTCAACCGCAGAAAAGAATTATAAATGCGTTCCAGGCGCAATTTAATCTTTTCTTAGTAAAAGAATAATTATTTTTTAAAGTAAAAAGAAAATGTTTTTTTTTCTCTACGGCGTAAATTGTCTTTGGTAAAAGAGAATTTAGGCTGAGACTAAATATTAATTTGTTTGCAATGCAAAGTTGGGTTGAAAAGTTGGTTTTTATTGAAAAACTAATTTTCTTTTTATTGTAATCCTCAAATAACTTAAGCCCAAGTTTAAATTCCCAGGTGTAATAAAAATCAAGCACCGCATCTTATTACAAAAATAATTTGCCGCCAAAAAAAAAAGTGTGTCTGGTAATATAAATAAACCGCGCTTTTCTTATTTTTTCAGGACAATGGCAAAGGAATTTCGCCGCATACAGCCTGGTCTGTCATGTTTTATTTATACAGATTACATTGGGATGCTGATGTAACACGCTCAAACGTCTCTAAGGAGCATTTCGGTCGAATCACTCACACTTTCTTTGAATAAGTTTGCTTTCCATCAGATTGTTTGCGTGGATTTGCTCTTTTTTCTTATACAAAGTAGTTTTTGGTTGATGTTTAATTCAGCTGTCAAACTTCCAGTGGAAACCTTTTCCGCGCGAAAATGTTCGAACAGTTTTAAATCTGTCAATTGTTTTTTTTTTATGTCAGCCGTCACTTTTGGCATTTTTTTTTTGTAATTAATCCCTAAGTAAGCTAATTTTTCTTAAGTCAGTGATTAGTTAATTATGTAGATACCTAGTTATAGGATGCTTAAATGTTTTAGTAGTTACAATTAAATACAAAACAGTCGTTTAATAGACCTAAGTTGTTAAGAATGTTAATTGAACCATTGATGGAAATATAAATTACACTTCTAATAAAGTACCTAAGCTAATATTATTGCATATTGTTTATGTCTTGCAATTGTGGAAACTTCCCACTTATTTACATACTCCCTACATTATTACGTTCAGAATTACCTAAATACACAAATGAGGTGACTTCATAAATATCACCGCAAATCGTGTCTTGCATCCGTATTATTGGATTCATCATAGGAAAAAACATAGAATAAAGAAACATTCTAACAAAGACCCACACGTGGAGCGTAGACTCTATTGGTGCCGAATTTGCGCTCAGAGGTAAAACAGCCCAAACTCAAACTCAAAGCATTTATTTCAAATAGACCCGTGACAGGCACTTTTGCATAGTCAAAAATAAGCTACAGAGGTACAGAGGTGTACCTAATAGTACACCCAAACTTCGCCAGTTATGTTTAAGTCCCATGTAATAGGGGGCGAGCCTATTGAAATAAACCTGAAAATATTATGTTCTTAGTTTCTGTAAACTAAGTGACACTACAAAAATATTTGTTGCGGTTACCAAGTCATCATCTGCCTAGCCTTTTCCCAACTATATTGGGGTCGGCTTCCACTAACCGGATGCAGCTGAATACCAGTATTTTACACGGAGCGACCCACAACCCAGTTAGTACCGGGTAATACGATACCCCTTGGTAAGACTGGTTGTAAGATTTTTTGGGCCACTGACTACCTAACTGCCAAAGATCTACTAATGACACCCGGGAACAACGGCTTAACGTGCTTTCCGAGGCACGGAGGAAACTCGGTATGTAATGTGTGGTCACCCATCCACAGACCAACCTAGGCAAGCACGGTTTAACCTAAAGATCGACCCGAACGGCTGTTATTATTCCTGTTACTATTATAGATAATTAACTAAAGATATGCAAAACACGTAGAAGCTATGAAACAACTTGAGTACCAAGACCTACCACATAAGTATACACCGTGACTTTTTATTCGTCTTACAACGGCAGCCCACTTCATGTATCCAATGACTACTAAGCATTCATAGAAAAAAGTAGGTATTTATGAGATTTTAATAATTTAAAAATTAAAATATTATTCAAAATTATGACGCATGACGTAGTTAATAACACCCTGTTGGTGAGCGATGATCTACTGGACTCGAGCGCTGGGTAGGTATATTATCCCGTTTGACACGTAAACATCATTAACAGGATGTTTCATATTTTTTTCTAATGTTTATTTATTTTTCTTTGTACCTATTACGATAGGTAAAAAATAAAAACGCGCCTAGAACTATTTTATGTCGGGCACATTGAGTGGACTACCTTTGTAAGACGACTAAAAAGTCACGGTGTATACTTTACCTGATCGTAACCACTGGAAATGAGCTAATAAATGAACGATTCGCATAAATATTGGCAATAAAATTACTAATTACATTCTTATGCTGGAGGGATGAGTAAATCGGAATGCATAATAGGTACATTTTTTATTTTTTTTGGGTTGGGAAATCATCAAATAACTCCTCCCGCTCTGGGTGGAGTGGGAGGGAGTGTCAGACTTTTACTGACTAAAACCCATCCATGTTCCTTCTTTGCCCTTTGTGTTCCAGGGCCGCGGTATCTCTTTCGAACAGTCCCGCAGCCCTGTATAATAGGTACTTAGGTAGATAATATTATGGTTGTGTAATCCGGTGCAAATCCTTAGGTATTACATAATGTCACGTCTGTAATCCCCAATGGATTAGGCAGAGGTGTACCTAATAGTACACAAACATATCGCCGGTTATGTTTATGTCCCATGTAATAGGGGGCGAGCCTATTGCCATCAACCGGGCACAAATCCAGACTCCGTGGCTGCTACTGAGAAATTTCTGATGGGTAAACCTAATAACAATTTGCCCGAGCTGGGAATCGAACCCAGCCCAGCACCTCGTGCTCAACAGTCGCGATTGCGATCACTAGATTAACCAGGCAGTCCTTAGGTATTAGTCAGGATAACACTGTGCTTTTATTACCTTTAGGAAAACCAAAATATCACTCTCCAAATATCACTCTTTTTTTTACGGATGCATTTGAGGTCTAAGTTTTTTTTTTAAATACACGTTTGTAATTTTAAATACCTCCATGACCCCTGCACCTGGACTATTCAATCCATCCACCAGCACAATGTTTTGAGTGCGTTACATTGAGTTCTACCGAAAAAAGTGATTTTTCACCCCAAGAATAAAAGTCGTTTACCTGCAACAATTTTTTCGTAGGGTAGTTGGTTGACACTGACAGCTTCGTGTATCGACAGTTTACACCTTGTATTTACACAAGCGTCTCACAGTCCGTAACGACCAAGAAAACGCTCACGGAAAACCGTAACAACAACGTTTCCCTTGACCAAATGACCAAGTTAGGTAATTCCGCATTCACACACCCACACACCAGGACCCGATCTAACATTATTACCTAGTGATTCAATAAGAACGTGGCCACTGCCCTAATTTGTGTTCTCCTAATAAAATTAACATTTGTACTTTGTTAAGAACTGAATTAAATGCTTTCCGTAATAAAAGGGCTGTGTTTTTCGTATGTTTTTCCCTGTTTGTAAGTTTTCTGGATGAGGAAAAGAGCTGTGACAAATATCTAGTTACGTGGCTATTCTGACATAACAACGGTTAAAGACGTGACTATGTTGAAATTCTTAGTCCCTTTTGGAAAAAGTAGTACTTATTTATTTGGCTTCTTGGTTGTGTATTTGAGTTTGAGAAGAGACTGTGAGCTTCGCAGCTAATTAACCTAACCTTCCGTGGTCCACCTGGAAGTCCTTGAACCGTCTCCGGACTCAAGTAGGAAGATGTAACTCCAACCTCGTTAAGTGGGGCTACCTCAATGAGACAGCAGTTGGGTGTGGCTGTGGAGCTGTGTCGCAAACTATGCTCCACCTCCTATCCTGCCCTTAGCCCAAAAACATGCAGCCGAAGTGACCTTTGCGCTGCCACCGAAGACGCAGTGGAAGTGGCGATGTTTCGAGCTAACAAAATATAAAATTTGTCGTGCCAGCGATACGAAGAAGAAGAAGTCGGAAGGTTCTGTAATCAATTTTTTGGAGTGACGATACTGAAAAAACTTGAAATGAGTCTGTCTGGGGTAAGAAGGAAGACTGGACTTAGGCCAACAACTGCTTTAGCAGAACATAATAGGATAATATGAATTACGTCACAATTCGTCTGTGAAATTATATGATTCTGCTAAATCGTTAATTTTAGACCCCCAGATATGTTGGGCCCCCATGATAGTGAAGGCAAGCCTATTGCCACAAATACTTACCCGGGCCGCTTGTAGAAAAACCTGATCGAAAAACCCAGTAACACTTTGCTCCACCTAGGAAGCAAATCCAGGACTTCATCCTCTGCTGTAGCGCTTGGTACCACTAGATTAGTGAGGCAGTCAAACTTACTTACAGCCGCTATATTCATAAGTTATTGTTCAGGCCGATAACTTCCAGGGTAGGTACACCAGTAGCGAAGGGTCAATTTTTTAAGAGATAAGCCGGAGTACATATTATCTTTTATGTGATTTTTCTATTTGTAGTAGAATACTGACAGTGCCATTTTTCAAAGGGAAGCCGGTAGGAATCGAGTTGTATGGCGCCTTCACCACTGACTGAACACCATCGTCGATCGCAAAACGCTTACCTATCATCAGGCGATACATAATATTGTTATTTATGTTACACATACATACATAATATTATCATCATGGGTGTCCCAGAATAAAAATAGACCTTTTTTATTCTACACTTAGAATATAAATGACCGTTTAAGTGCTGCTCTTGAATGTTATTACGAGGTCAATAAAACAATAAACAGTTTAATCGCATTGTTATTCTTTGTTTAAATAAATCGCTTTAAGATATCGAGAATTCGATCAAAAATAATTGAAGTTTAAAAGTATTTATTTTGATTTCGGAAAGGTTTGTGTTATCATTTGACAGATAACTCGGTGTAGCCAATCGCATAAACAGAAATAATCTTCAATACGTATTGAAAAACATATCTTACATAATTGAAAATAAAGTTGAATTTGCAATGTCAATAAAGAAACGTTTGTCACGATTGACATTCGTGCAAAAATAAACCCAAGAGTTCATACCATAGGTATTATATTGGTTCAATATAGCTTAACCGTAAATAGATAATTATAATAATTTGTGTAAACATAATACATAGTGACTCAACTTTCAATTTGCATTCCAATCTCAGACAGTGCACATGTCAATAAGCTTTAAAACATGGCGGATAAAATTGCAGTTGTCACAGGAGCAAGCAAAGGCTTAGGATTCGCAATTGTGAAAGGATTATGTCACAAATTCAATGGAACCGTTTACTTGACCGCAAGATCAGAGAAAAACGGTCAAGAAGCCGTAGAAAAGTTGAAAGAACTCGGATTAACACCATTATTCCATCAACTCGATATCAGTGATGATAAAAGTGTAAAAACATTTGCGGATTTTATTAAAACAAAACACGGAGGACTCGATGTACTGGTAAATAATGCGGCTATTTTAGATTGGGACGAAGTTTACCCAACCTACGAAACCGCAAAAAGAAACATTGACATAAACTACAGAAGTTTGCTAACCATTGAGAATTACTTGTTTCCGCTGCTAAGAGATGGCGCTAGGGTCGTCAACATTTCGAGCGCCTGTGGCCATCTCTCGAACTTGAAGAAGCAATCCTGGATTCAAACGTTACAAGACCCGGATTTAACAATAGAACAAATAAACGACTTTGTTGACGAATATTTGGAGAGCGTTAAAGATGGAACGTTTGACAAGAACGATTTCGCTGATGAAGGGAAGCATGCAGAGCATAGGGTGTCCAAAATTGCTTTGACAGCTTTGACGAGGGTCCAACAAAGGAAATATGCGGATAGGAACATCTCCATAAATGCTGTCCATCCAGGACACATGAAGACTGAAATGGCTCAAGGTGGAGGAGAAGTAGAACCTGACCAATCAGCTGAGACTGTCCTGTATCTAATTCTAGATGCTTCTCCGAAGTTGAAAGGCACTTTCATGTGGCATGATAGAAAGTTGATCGATTGGTGCGATGCTGAAGCTGATTTCGCTTGCAAAGACCTTTGGTAAATGACTAACTTTTATGTAAACCTGCCATATCTTGATCAATTTACAGTAAAAACGCTTTGGTTAAGTTTATTTGTTTAATTTTGTTGATATTCCAGTCAGTGTTATCTTGACACACAAATTACACAACCTGCTTACCTTAAAACGGTTGCAGGCATGAAGATGTTCATGCAGTTGATCTCGGCCAATACTAGATGTCGCTGAATACAGTTTTTTTTTAACATTGGTAGTGTAGGGGTACTTGCTTACTTAAAGTGCGTTTTTATAATGTATTAACTCTTTAATAATACCGAAATGTAATTTGTATTTGAAAAAAATATCATAATGTAACAGAAAACATTTTGCGGTTCTATTTATTTAGATAGTGCCAATGTAAAACTGCATGAAACTGAACGTATATGACAAGACAGCTGAGCCGATCGAAGTTGACACATGTCAATCTGACAATCTACAATTCGACCGCGGAATTCCGTTTGTGGGTGTGATTATTGAATTAACATTCTAAAATAAATCGTAAATTAATATTGAAGAGAACATAATTTTACAAAATTGTGAATTAAATAATATTTTGTATTGCAAAAGACGGTGATTCCCATTAACGGATTGACACTCTGTTGGGTAAGTAAATTTTCCGCATTTTCTTTTAGAAAATTATTAAAGTCACATGCACTAAGTACGAAAAAGAGGAAAGGAATACACACTATGACATAATTTATGTCATATCAAAAATAAACTTTGCTGCAACAGTATAATTTTAGCGTTAATGTTTTTTATTAAAGTGACAGTACAAAAAAGGCCGACGTTAGTGAACTAAAATAGATATTTTTGACGCCTTGACCTAGCTAGTGCCATTATTATTCCTAATGCAGTATTGGCCAACCAGTTCCCGAGTTTAAAAAGTGAATAGACCTTATGTTGTGTTTAAAAAAAAAAGTGAATATATTTATGTAATGTGCATAGGTTTTATTGTTAAAGAACTCTTTTATTGATATTCAAATATGGAATGCGGAAAAGAACCTTGGCTGCTAGTGTTGTGGTGTTTTTAGTGTAATATGAAGGTTAATCATGTTAGGTTTTATTTAATGTATGGAGACAATGTTAGGTGTGACTTTATGATCAATTGGTCTGTAGATTTAATGTCAATTATATTGGAATAACCTTGAGCTTATGATAATTTATTCTAATTTAAGGACACAAGGTAAACCAGGTTGCCTCATTGCAGATCATATAAGTTAAAACATAGATCTTACCATAAATGTATTTTTTAAATTGACTGTTTAAGGTATCCACTAAGGCCCATACATTGAAAAAATACTGTTCTCATAAAATAGGAAGTAAGAATTATGTAACATTTCACATTTTAGATGCACAAAGCAATTTCTTAAAAAAAAAAAAACTAACAGATTGTTAGGTATTTAAGTATTCTTTATTTAAAATCTAGGTCATGGCAACTTGCAAAAGAAATCTAGTCTGTAAAAATTTCGTTTTTCAATTAGTAAAATAATAAATTGAACTTTAACTGCCCCGGTTTAAGGCTGAAAATCGTATTTCTAACAGGTAATTAAGAAATAATTACTGTCTGAAATACTTTAGTCTTGTTAAGATAAATACTGCAATGCAGACAAAAATAATTCTGTATTTAATTACCGTACAGTATTTTAAGAATCGTAGGTGGCCTTCAATATTTTCTGCTTACCCTCATTGGAAAATAGCATGAATTTATATATTTACAGAAAAAAAATCTGTTATAACCTCGTAAGGCCCAACAACCTAATTTAATGACAAAAAAATGTTGACACTCCGGCCCGAGACACTTTTTAAAATCATTAAATTACGGCCCAGTGACCTAAAATTATGACATGATTTTTAAACATATTTTTTGGTTTAAATAAAAAAAGACTGTGACCAAAAAAAAGGACAAATAATTTCAAAATGTTTTTTGCATGAACTAGTTCACTTTAGGTATAAGAAATACCCCTTAAAAGAATTTAGCCAAAAGCATTACATTTAAACACTTTTTGACTAAATCAACGTTCTGGGCCGCAACTACTTGCACCTTTTTTTAGTACATTGAGTCGTAATGTATATCAACCTAAATTTAGGTTGGACCTTATGAGGATAAAGCCCTTTAGCGCACTGTCACTGGCCACTGCCTGGAGGCCTTACACTCAAGGAACCACTGGTTAGTCCGGTAACTCAGAAGCCAGCCTCATAAGCTTACCTCCGAGATACCATTCAAATAAAAAAACTGTTATATTCCAAATTTAAACATTGTCTAGAAATCCAACACATGTATGTATAGGCTGTATGACCCAAATACCTTTTGCCAATAGAGAAAGTTGAATTTGAAAATGACTGTCTATTGCCAAATGACAAGTCTTTGATGTTGAGTTTGTTCTGTATTTATATTTTAAACTAGCTTTTACTCGCGGCTTCGGTCCCATTATGTACTGAATGTACTCACGGGAACGTTTTAAATCTAACCTATAACTCATGGGGATAATGTAGCTTCCTGTTAGTGAAAGAAATTTTGGAATCGGATTAGTAGTTCTGAAGATTACCCCCTACATACAAAATTACAAACACACAAATTTTACCTCTTTATAATATTAGTATAGATTGTTAAAGAAGAAATATAATAATGTTAAATGCCCTGTTGTTATATTTATTTTAGGAACACTTTAAGAATAAAGTAGTTTTAAGAACTACTTTTGAAATAATGAAGACAAAGTTTCCTACATGGGCAATAAAACAAAAAATTTAGATGATTATTTTCATTGGTCTTTTTGGACCAGCAGAAACTTTAATTATGAGGATACACCATACAGCTTGCATACTTTAACAAAATATATTGTGATTGTAAAATCTGACTTTATTTCAATGTTTGACTGAAAAAGCGCAATGTACCTGTTTCCATTTAGAATTTGAGAAATACAGTCAGCAAAAAAGCCAAGTCAGAGACCCATGGGCGGCATAAAAACTCTGACACCAGGTTAGGCACTAACCACACGAGAAAGAAAAGAAGAACAACGACAAAAAAAATCACAAGTACCCACATAGTCTACATAAAAAATATATTTATTACTAGCTTTTGCCCGCGGCTTCACTCGCGTTATTTTAGAACTTGACAACTTAGCGGTGTGAAATATACTTTACGACCTATTCTCATTCCTGCCAAATATACATAAAAATCGGTCAAGCCGTTTTAGAGGAGTGCGGCCACAAACACCGTGGCACGAGATTTTTGTATAAAAGATTGGAAATTATTTATTCAGATAATTAAACTTTTGGTAATTTAAATGACAAATTAAATTGTTCATGTAGTCTTATTGTCCGGAGTGACAGAGTCTTATCATAAAACAAAAACAGTTGCTTTAATTATTAAGGAAATGACTCATCTTCCAATTAGGAATGTTATTTTTTATGAACAATACTGATTTATTCTAAATGGGTGTCAAATATTATCTTATCTCGTTTATATGTTTTTTTTGTTACTAAGCAAGTTATACGGAAAAAAAAACATCTATAAATAAATGGCCCAACTCATTGAGTCTGCCTTTGTACAATAATTTTTACTAGTGCAAAAAGTTTTGTTAGCAAAAAGAAAATTATAGTTTACCTTTTTTGTAATGAATCTCAAGATATTATTATATATAGAAGATTACAGATATTGTTGTATAGCACATAAAATTATACATAAGATTGTATCAGTAGATAGGTTCTTTTCTGTAGGAGTGACTAACACATCACATTCGACTCTCAAACTATGAATGTTAAAAGATGTACAGTCACCTGTACATCAAGCTACCCGAAACTGTCAAATTTTCCCAATCAAACTTGAACCTAATGCGTTAGCGATAAAGTTGAAAATGTATTAAAGAAATTTGACAGATCGTAGTAGCTTATTGTGCTGGCATCTGTACTGAAAAGTGCACTGACGGTCGACCACTCTTATTACTTAAGGGGGATGCGCCAGGGTAGCCCGCGAAATTCAAATTTTCTTAGGTTTTTGTAATTTGCAGGATAGCGTCAGGTTGTATGTTGATGACATATGAGTCGCATCGCATAATCATTAATACAACCTTCTAAGATCATTTAACCCCAATGAATGACTTTATCATGAAATAGTTATTGAATGGTGTAAAATGAACTTACGAGGGTTGTATTAATGATTTTAATTATTATAATTCTGTAACTACATAAGTGTTACGTGCGCGACTCATATTTCATCAATATACAACCTGACACTGACCTGCAAATTGCAAAAAACGTAAGAAAAATGTAATATTTCGGGCTACTCTGGCGCTTCCATTTTAAGGCATTAGGGTGTGCGTAAAAGCGGCAGGCCCTCGGTCGACTCGGGAGTACAACATTTTGAAATTATAGTCCCTTTCTTTTATTAATTATTCCTCTATCTAACACCAGTCTTATTGTTACGGCAATAAAGATCAACTATAATTTTGGCAGACTTATCAGTGACAGCAACCTAAAAGGAACTTTATGCCTCTTAAAATAAAGATCATTGTTTTTAGGCAGTTATGGAAAGTTAGAGGTACAATAACTGTGAAAGGACTGTAATTTAGACATGGATAGTTTTATATATATTTTATAGAGTTATGAGTGAAAATGATTAATGTTGTCGATCTTAATTTAGTTGTCCTAGTTACTAAACCTTAAAGAAAAACACAACAAACACACCAGCGGCCAAAATTAAAATGTTACTTTAAATACTAAGTTAAAGTTCCATTCTAAAAGAAAACAATATGTGACTCTACAACACTCAAAATAGTCCTAAATCCTTAAAATCCTTCAATTGATCAAGATCTGGAGTAAAAAGTGACATCATGACTTCAGTGCAAAAAACAATAAAGAAAAAACAAATGACTGTAAAACATTTGTAACGAATCAAACTCCAGCACAATTACAGAAAAATCAACGTTATTCCTAACACCACAATGCTTATAATAGTGCGGTGAAAAAAAAAAGTAAAGAAAAGAACATGACTATCAACCAGTTATAACGAACATTACACACTAGCACAATTATAGAAAAACCAACGTTATTCCTAACACCACAATGCTTATAATAGTGCGTTCAGTGCGCGCCATGGCGTCTTTCGCGGCGCAAGCGGCCCTCCGGTCTCGTTGGAGCTCTCTCATAGAATCTACGAGCGTCGACGTGCCAGGAGAAGTGACGGACGGCGTGCGTTCTGTCGTCGGATGGCTGAAACAGGCACGGAGTTTTTCTTGTTGTACATCGATTGCTGCTCTGAATATTTACGTTTGCAGGCTCATCTGATCATGTAGGGATGGTTTATGCTTAGCTAAGCCAGCTTGAGGCAAAGGCGACCTTCGTGGGTACGCGTGGCGCCAAAATCACTTTATGGGGATCTCTCATTGTACGGGGAATCTATAAAAAGGCGACGCCGTGTTATACTGGAGATGTTTAGCTTGATGTGTCGCCTTGTGTACAAAACCCGGTTCCACAAAAGTAAAGACGAACGGGGCAGAGAGGAGACGTGCAAGATGCGACCAATCACAGGAGAGACGAGAGACGCGATGAGGATTTCTATCAATGTTGATTCCCACACGTGTCCTTTCCGCTCCGTTCACGTCTATGGAAACCAGGTCTATAGCATAAATCATTCCTAATATCATCTGTGATGCTGCAACACAACGGGTGTCATTCGTTCGCAGTTCTTCAATAACTTTCCGTAAACCGTCAGGGAAATTGATTGTTAAGCAAATTGAAACTACATCAATTTGTCGTGTTATAACCATTTCATATAACTGTCAAAAATGACAGTTTTAATTTTTGTACACAGAATAATTAAGTTAGTAGTCAAGTAGCGTAACAGTTAATTTCCCTGATGATACTGCACAGGAGGATGCCCCATGCATGCTCAATGTTCATGCTCAGAGTGGCAAAGATGTTCGGCGTCGATTTACACAAATGTTGGCGTGATTACAGTTTGTCTGGGTTCTTGAAGTGTTCTATACAGTCAGTATCTTACAGAGAAGAATGGCGAAAGAGAGGTCAGAAAAAGCTGTGTAATGACTGTACCAATATAACCTAATTCAGTTTCTTAATAATGTTTCCTTCGTTTTAGCGGTAACTCCTTCTTAATAGAATAAAAAAAATGTTGCTGTGGTTAACGACTCGAATTCATAACGTCGTGTTTTCCTCTAAATATTCGCGTGCTGCATATTACATCGAAATATGTTTGGAATTCCTTATTGCTGACTCGGTAATTTACTGACTTCCAGGGAAATAGTGTAGTATATATATCAGCCTATAATGTTGCCAATATTTGGGCAAAGGTTTCCTCTCAGAAAATACTACACCACCTGCTGGACTACACCACCACGAGACAACATAATTATCTTATTTCTTTTGTAAGACTTATATGAAACGCTACCACGCTTAGCTTTTATTTTAGTATCATACTCGGGCCCGTGTATCTCCAAACTTATGCTGTCTAGTATATTATGCAAAATTATGAAATGCTTGATAGAAGCTTCTGCCACAGTTTTTATATCACCTGATGTAACAAGTTAACACGCAGTGTTTGAGACCATACATTAGGCTGTTATTAACAAACGTATATTATTTGGCCACACGCTTGTATTTCATTTTTTGTCGGAACGATGTCAGACGACAGTGATTGATTTGTACATTGAACTAAATTATGTACAAAAAGTAAAATATTCCGCTCAACGCCTACTCACTACTGGACAGTTCACTGATCAATTAGTTTGACTAGTTTGGCAGCTTCAAATTTCCACCAATAATCAGGGTCAAATAAAACTGGCTAGTGAAAATCTTCAAACGTTTAGTAGCTGCCTCATTGGTCTAAATTGCGCCGCAAGCGCGACTGCTGAGCACGAGGCCCCGGATTCGATTCCCAGGTCGGGCAAAACTGTTATTGGATTTTTCTGTCAAGAATTTCTCAGTAGCAGCCACACGTTCTGGATTTGTGCCCAGTTGATGACTATAGGCTGCCCCAGTGGCCATGGGACTTAAACATACCTGGCGAAATGTGGGTATACCATTAGGTACACCTCTGCCTAATCCTTCGGGATTACAATCGTGATGTTATGTATGTATGTTTGCTAGCTAATTCAAATTGACGTTCTATAATTATAATTTCGAACAATTGTTTACATAAGAACTCAATACCATATTGTGAAAAGTAGCCCCAAACAAAATTGTCCGTAATATAGTTGGCACGCAACCCTATAAAACGTTAAATACTTTGACGGAACTTCGTTCCATCGCGCGCGTACATTAAAACGACCCGTTCTTCTTAATGAACTGTTCATTTAACACGTAATATACAGCTGAAATGTGGTTTCATTTCCATCTCATTTGAGCAAATTCTCATTGACTTCTCGAATCAGCCTAGCTTCAGATATTCCACCTTTGCTTTGGCTGGTTTAGACATAGACCAATTGATTCCGAATTCTTAAAAAAGACAACCAAATTTTTTAACAAAAAAAATGGTTTTTGTGCCTAAACACGTTCAGATAGAGTCTAAAATAGACAACACTTTCCGAAAGCTTCCATACAATTCTCAGTCAAACTATACAAATGCACGTTTTTTCGTTTGGCTAATCTCGCAATATAAGTACATAGCTGATGGAATCCCCTCCGTGTTACTAACACCCATAGAATCTAGAGTAGGTACAGAAATAAATATATATTTAAAGAGAATAGTGCGGATTGTGTATGTGATCTATTCGTAGCCTAACAAGTAAATAAATGTAAGTAAAATCTGTCAGAAAAATATTTTCGATGTAGTTGCTACAGAAAGTTGTTTTAAAAGATTTTTTGCCGAATATTTTCGCAGGATCATTACAACACCTATGTTTATTCAGAACAGATATGACTAATGTTTTTGTTAAAAGCAATGTAATCTGGATAATTTTTATCTCTTCCAAAAAACTGTAACATAATACAAGAGACAGACAAACTAAACCACGCCAACATATTTAGTAGAAAATAATGTTAATTCACAAATGCTTTTAGTTTTCTATTCACACGTAGTTGTCGTATTTAGCTCATAATTTCGCACTTCCGGCGTTGTAATTGCATACCTTCGCTCTTTGATGGTCGCATTTTATGCTGTAGTGCGGTTTAATATGCCTTACAGCTTTGCCGATCATTGATTTTTCCTGGAGAAGTCTAGCAACTTTTGCAGCGAATGTTCATCCACAAGCACTAATATGAATACAATTACCTCAATTCTAAAGAGATATTCTCGTACAATATTGATTGCAACTTTGAGATAAGACCTGTTCCTAAGTACCAAGTTCGTAAATACATAAAATTGCAATCAAAATAGGGAGAGCAAATCAGTTTATATGTTGCTAAGTGTAGTGAGTGAAGTACATATTCGTGCTCGTGACTGTACCAATTTTGGGTTTAATTATCTGCCAAGGTCAATTGATGGCGCGACGCTATATTTTTTCCGTTTGTACGATTAAATGGATCAGTGGAATCGGTCATTAGACCGTCTCCTAATCTATAATTAGTCCAAAAAACATGCGAAAACGGCTGCAAAAGTTATCAGTGTAAAAACACGAAACCATTTTAGCTCGTAGAATTTTGATTACACAAGAGACCTAATAACTCTGCTCAATGTCAAAAATGTATGGAATAAATAATTTTAAACTACACTATAGTAAAGTCAGGGAAATTAGCTGTACTGTAAATTGACTACCAACCCAAACATTCCGTAGATCCAAATTACAACTGTCATTGTTAGCTGTCAAAAAATGATAGTTGTAATTTTGTAATATAAAGGCAAATTGACGGAGGGAGTCAATTTGCTTAAGAAATAAATTTCCTGACGGTACATTGACATGAAAATTATAGATATAGGTATTCAACACTTTCAAAATTAATGTAGCGTTTCCTCAGTCTTATTGAAAGTATTAAAATACATACTTAGGCTTGCGGAAACACACTTAGATACCTACATATGTATTATTCTAGCTAGTCGCACCACGCATGACCAAAATTGTTATCTTATAAATGTTGTCCTGCATGATAGATACTAATTACTAATTAGGTTTAATTTAAATGTTTATCCCATAGAAAATATTCACATAAAAAAAACTAAAAAAATGATCTCTAAAATGATCTGACACGAACATCAACAGATTTTAGCCTTAAATCAATTGAATAAAGTCCTGTATAAAACATTCAGGTATTTATGACGTTGACTGTTACGACTCATCTACCTAAGTATGGGATTAGGAATTACGAGACCTGCAATCTCGTACTTGCCGCTTCCTTTTGCTCAGACATTTTCTGTGTAAACGGCAATGTAATGAAACCGGAGGATAATCCTACTTTTAATAAAATAGCTACAATTTCTGTAGCCATTCTTTAAGTAAATGCTGACTGCACCGACTCGAGCTGAGGGCAATAAGGTCTATTTATAGAGGGCTTATTAAATAATATGGCTGAAGGACACGCAAATCATTAAAAAAACAAGGCCCTTATTATAATACTGATATGAAAGGAAACAATTAACGCAATGTTTTGTTTCGAATATAATATTCAAATGCACACAGAAAAACAAAAGAACACGCTCATCATTATTTGCATTTCATGAAGGTACTGATTGCAAATAGCACCTGTGACAATATGGAGAAGGTAACTGTGAAACTAATGGCGCCGATATAGCTAGTTTCAAACATTGGTTGGAAATCTGTTAATATCATTTTATATTTCAAAAAATTTTGATCTCATTGATCGACCTAACTTCGAACACGCAATCGACAGTGAGCTTTAGTCGATCTTCCCTATTGTCTAATTCAATGTATTAAACACCCAGCTACTTCCCCGAACGCCAGATCTTTTCAACTATTAGCAGCAGACGAAAATTCTGCATTCCATTGCAAAAATCAAAACTGGCTGAAGTACATTAGCGGTTTTCGATGCCAATAATGAAAAGGCCGTCAAAATCGCTATTGATGCACCGCCTCCTAGTAAATCTGAAGCAGTAAGAAAACTCCTTAGCAGTACAAATAAAATCCTTAGTACTCCATTTCGCAGTACCACAAAGAAATCCCAATTTAATCGCAAGTCCCTAGCCATATACTACTGTAATAAATCCAATCCGACACGGCTAACCGCTCGTGTATTGATATGACCTTCGCCTTGCACCCTAGTTCACAATTGTGGTACTTCCCGATGTCCCCACTGGCAGTAACTGCTGTGAGAATGTAGCATCCGTAGGATATGGATATTTTTAGAAGGTTGGGACGGTTCTGCATCGTTTGAGTGACCGTCTTACTTGGGAACTGTGTAGTTAACCCTTTCGCTGCCCAGCACCCAGGTAATATGGGCATTGGACTCATATGCTGGGTGCTGGGCACCGAAAGGGTCTATTGAGATGAAGTTTTTGATCATGGAAATAAAGAC
Source organism: Noctua pronuba (assembly GCA_905220335.1). Classification (NCBI taxonomy): domain Eukaryota; kingdom Metazoa; phylum Arthropoda; class Insecta; order Lepidoptera; family Noctuidae; genus Noctua; species Noctua pronuba. The sequence goes on from LR999913.1 coordinate 2,522,673, forward strand.
TTTAATAAAAAAACCGCTTATCCTGCTCCATGAATGCAATTCAGTGATGTGAGGAGCATTAATTCTTCTCTCCTGTCTACTCTTTCTATTCTTGAAATGCGAGGCTGCCCATCCAGAAAACCAAGCCCTACGATTGACTGTTGTTAATATTTTGTTCTACCGACAACCTTTGCCACATAATTCATCAGTTTTCTACAATCCTGCGGCGGTCTTCTATTCTTTCCTTACTGCTTTTCATGCAGAATTATGAATCAAATCCGTTTTAATACACTCTTTTTTTAAATTCCCATTTTACGAAGCCTCATATTTCGGCTCAGTGACTAAATTAATCAGGTCTTGTTTAAACTACGCCTTTCCTAGCCGAAGGACCTGATCAAGTTTCGATTAGCCCGACAAAAATCGTCTATCTTCATGCATACGACTCATCGCTATACGTCTTCTTCTTCTCCATCCTAACATTACCTTGCCACCTCCAGGCATCGCTAGAAGTACGTCAGGTGGGCAGACGCGCCGTCAGTCAGCTGGCAGGCAGAGGAATGGGGGATGAGGTGGTTATCATACACTTCAACGATGTCTATAACATCGAACAGACTACCAGTAAGTATAAATTTAAAAAGTTTAAGATGTCTTGACTCTTCTTACTTGAATGTTTAAGGGAGTGTCTTACTTATCGACGCGAAATCTGCTTAAAAAGGTCCGATCCGATCATTGCATGGATGGACATGAAGCTCTTTTCCGGCTCAAGCCGATTCTGCGTTTTTAAGTGTGGTCACTCCCTAGACAAAGTCAGACTGAAATTGATAAACGTGAGTTAGCACGTGTGTATTTTGGCTTAGATATGTTCCCCATTTCTATCCTTTAGGGTTGTGCCTCATCTTGCAGCACGGAATCCCGTTTTTAAGTGCTCCCATCCTGTCGTTCAGAACCGTCATTTGCTAGAGCGAGAAACAGAACGTGCTGCCGAGCGCATCGTCGATGCTGCCGCGTTCGGTAGCACTCCTTTTCCGTTATTTGTAATTTGCCAGTTGTGACATGACAGTTTTAGGAACAATGCTTAGCCAAAGGTCTTTTGATTGATAAATGTTACTTACATTTATCAATTTCGGCCAAAGACCTAAGCTGAAGTGATAATCGGCCGGCCATATTAGTAGTCGAGCCAATAGTTGTCCACGCGTCCTTGAGTTTAGACCGCAAATCAACAAACACATTATTGTTAAATCTTCGCAGTTTGAACGATAATGTATTAATGAGATTTGCCGAAGATAGATCAATGACATTAAATTGAAGAGGCCTATGGTAATCAGCAGACTTTAAAAGGCCGTTGATTTTAAAATGGCATAGTTCAGCTCATCAACAATTTCTTTATCATCTACCAATGCTTTACCAACCATCGCCTTACAATAATGATGTTCATCTCTTTCAGGCACAGAGCCCGTGGGAGGTGCCTTACGGTTCAGCACAGCGGTAAAGGCGCTCCAGCACTTGAACCCCTTAGTACTGTTCAGTGGAGACGTATTCTCACCTAGCATGTGTAAGTATCTTATTTATGAAGTTAATACTTTGATTATCTACGATCGATGATTATAAAGTCACAAATGGCGAAGCCATTGTTTTGTCGCCACCTTTCGTGCCTCTTGATGTTCAATTAAAAGTACTTATTTTTATGTAATCTATGATCAATACACCTTTCGAACCTCGGTCGGAATCTTAATACGTAGCTACCTAATTAGTTTGGCGTCCCACCTGATGAAACGTATGTATGGCTTCTAGTTACCGACAAAATTTCGTGTTCATCGTGGAGGCTTTAAATGTCAGTACACAGATGTGTGTTTGAGTTCAACGTAATAGGCAAGCCTATTGTCATCAACCGGGCAAAAATCCAGACTCTGATCCAAGACTAAGTGTTTTGAAATACCGTCCGCATTGCACGAGCTCTTGTGAGTCAGGTGATCGGACATAGACAACGAGGAAAGGGCGAAAGCCACCGCTGAGGGGTCGCAATGGTCATGCAAGGCAGTAAAACGGTTAGCTCGCCATTCGTCCGTCGTGTGACGACAGGCCGTGTCGACGGCCGCGTTCGTGTTCCACGCGCGCCTCAAAGAGATGTCAGTAACCAGGAAAGGGTCCGCAAGGGCCGATGCCTGCCGGGGCTGCGGGACTGTTCGAAAGAGATACCGCGGCCCTGGAACACAAAGGGCAAAGAAGGAAAATGGATGGGTTTTAGTCAGTAAAAGTCTGACACTCCCTCCACTCCGCCCAGAGCGGAAGGGGTCATTTGATGAAAAAAAGGCAATAAAACGGTAGAGTTTTTAGTGGGTGCGAGTGAGCCCCACTTAACCACACCGGCCCTCGGACGGTGTGAAAACGTCCTGAAAGAAAAAAACCTATCCCCCCTGAGAATCAAACGCAAGACCTCACGTTCCTGTATCACACATACTTTTAAATAAAAAACATTGCAAACTATACAATACTGCCGTCCGCAAGCTATAATGCCGTTATCTCGCATCTGGTCGATATTCGTTTTTTGATACCACAATAATCAAAAAAAGCGAAAGCTCAATACTATATCTATTTTTTGATACCAATAAGTCTCGCATACGAGTTATAGTTAAGAAACAGCATCAATTTTTTATTTTTTCGCCCTATTTTTATCCTTAACTCGAAATATAATTTTGTTGGATAACGGCATTATAGCTTGCGGACGGCAGAATAAAGATCATGTATGAGTAATTCAACTTTTACAAACGAGTGCATTCTTATTCCAGTGAGCACGTTCACAAAAGGCGAGCAAATGGTGCCGGTGCTGAATGAAATCGGAACGCATTGTGCCGTGTTTGGTAACCACGACTTCGGTAAGTGAAATTCTTGATTGATAACATCTACAGAATTTATTTTTGTACTAGCTTCTGCCCGCGACTTCGTACGCGGATCCTGTTGCTTATGCCAGCGACAACGGGGTCGTCAAAATCGAAGATCTGAAACGTCTGATGTCGAATTCTAAGAGCCAGGGGACGGGAAAACAACGGGATGCGCGAGACGATTCGAGACGTTCCATATCTTTCATTTTTGTAATTCAGAAGTCGATGCGTAGATACGCTTGGAACTCAAGCGTAATTCTCTATCCGTGAACGTCTCCGACTCGCGAGACAATGCCTGACGTTCACGATCAGTGGTCAGTCGCGCATCACGTTCCCCACTTGTCTCTAGAGACCTAGAAGTCGATGCGTAGATACGCTTGGAACTCAAGCGTAATTCTCTATCCGTGAACGTCTCCGATTCGCGAGACAATGCATGACGTTCACGATCAGCGGTCAGTCGCCCATCATATTCTTCACAGTTCTCTAGAGACCTGGATGTAGATGCGTAAATACGCTGAGAACGCAGGCGTGCTTCGTTATCCAAGAGGAAGAGAAGAGAAGAGAGGAAGAGGTTTCCACGGAGCGAGTTGCAGCCTGATGTTCTCGAACAGCATCAAGTCTCTCCTGACGTTCTTCGGTAGATTCTTGGGATCTTATGATCCTCAATCTTTTAGCTCCTTTGGAACATTGGGAAAGATTTGACCTCTTTCTAGGCATGGTTATAGTTTTATTGTGAAGATACCTGATCAATTAAAATCTAAGTGACTGCTCCCCTGCGTTACCGGGTCGGCTACCGTGTCACGAAGATAAGTGGAAAAAGTCTAAAACACTCAAATAACATAAGCCCGAAGGCATATTTATTCGATAAAATAAAAAATAAAAATAGGAGTTTTGTCCAGTAGAGTCAAATTTTCAATGATATACCGTCGTCATCGAATATCAGTCCTAAACTGTTACCGCCTTCACCGCGTGGAGATACTCCCAGCTTATGTTATTTTATAATTATACAGTGAAATTAGTGATAGCTTTGATTTCCACATCAGATGTTTCTGATCTTCGATTTTTATAAGTCAACATCAAATGCCCATCAGACCGAACAACTTTTGCTAAGACGTCATTCCTATATGTGTTATGGTGTAGCTGGGCTCTTGGAGTTCCACAACAGGTGTTCCAGATCTTCGATTTTTTATAAGTCAACAGAGAGTGCTCATCAGATTGAACAATTTTTGCTAAGACTTCATTCCTATATGTGTTATGGTGTAGCTGGGCTCTTGGAGTTCCACAATAGGTGTTCCAGAACTTCGATTTTTATAAATCAACAGAGAGTGCTCATCAGATTGAACAATGTTTGCTAAGACGTCATTCCTATATGTGTTATGGTGTAGCTGGGCTCTTGGAGTTCCACAACAGGTGTTCCAGATCTTCGATTTTTATAAATCAACAGAGAGTGGTCATCAGATTAAACAATTTTTGCTAAGACGTCATTCCTATATATATATAGTGTAGCTGGGCTCTTGGAGTTCCACAGCAGGTGTTCCAGATCTTCAAATTTATTCTCTCAGCAGAAAATGCTCATCACGCGGAACAATTTTTGCTATGGTACCATTTTTGTATCTCTTATAGTTTAGCTATTCTATTGCGGTTCTGCATCAGGTGTTCAAGTTTCCAAGATAAATTATAGCCTATATGTTGCCCAGACTTAATACCTATATAACAAAAAAAAAAATCTTTCAAATCCGTCTAGTAGTTCCGAAGATTAGCGTGTACAAACAAACAGACAAACAGACAAACAGACAAACAGACAAACAGATAAACAGACAAACAGACAGAATTTTTTTTTTAGATTCGTGCTCTATTACTGTTTCTAAACCCCCCTCAATTTTTTTTTTTTAAATATATTCAATGTACAGACACAGTTTTTTTACTGTCTTATTATATGTATAGATTAGCTGTTGCCCACGACCTTCATCCGCTTGAAATCATTAAAAAAATATTTCTTCCCTATTTCAATCGGATTTTGTAAACAATAACAAAAATCGATTAAGTCCGTCAGTTAGATTATCAAAAAATATTGGACACGTATTTTTTCTTTCGTCACATAATCAAAAAATTACGACGATACAGCGCATCAAAGCTCAAGAGAGGGGTCTTGTGACGTCACTGGACAGTAAAAACTAGCAGAAATTGTGACGTCACACGAGATTTCAATGCGCTGTATCTTGGTCACTTTTCGTTTACATGACATAAGAAAAAATGCATGTCAAATATTTATCGATAATCTAACTGACGGACTAAATAGATTTTTTCAGGCAAATACTCTATTTCAAGGGTTTTAATTTTTTTTCACGGAGCCCTAATCATTTTTCTAAAATAAAATAACCTAGTTAGTCCCTATAACATCAGCTATCTGCCAGTAAAGGTCCCATCAAAATCGGACCAGCCGTTTCGGAGATTACTCGGAATAAACAGACCGATTTTATTATAAGTACAGTATATACTTTCATTATGCATTCAGTATAAGGCTGTTATTTTGAAATTACAAACAGACATTCCAATTTTATATATGTGTATAGATGCGCATGCAATAAGCAAATGAAAGTAAGCGAAATAAAAATTGTAAATCAGTGTAGTCATATTTATAGGTTTACTATCACGTTTACTGATAACAGCGAGTACAATACCCAATCAAAGAGTAAATTGCAATAATGACTATGCTATGATCAATACTTGAAATGGTGATCGCATTCTCCTGTGATACGATCACAATCATTTCTCGCAATACGATACTTTAATGATCATCCACAATACACGATTCACCCACATTGCGATCTTTTACAAGAAAGCAAAGTAAGGAGCTCGTGGCTAAATAAAAACTGCCGCTCGGGTAGATATTTAGGTTAAGCAGTGCTTGCCTAGGTTGGTATGTGGATGGGTAACCACCCATTACATACCGAGTTTCCTCCGTGCCCCGGAAAGCACGTAAATCCGTTGGTCCCGGCTGTCATTTCTAGATCTTTGACAGTCGTTACAGGTAGTCAGTGGCCAAAGTCTGTCAACCAGTCTTACCAAGGGGTATCGTATTACCCAGTACGAACGGGGTTGTGGAGGTCAGATAGGCAGTCGCTCCATGTAAAATACTGGTATTCAGCTGCATCCGGTTAGACTGGAAGCCGACCCCAACATAGTTGGGAAAAGGCTAGGCAGATCACCATGATGATGAAAAAACAAAATAAATCCGCTATGTAACATAACATCACGCCTGTGATCCCCGTAGGGTTAGGCTGAGGTGTACCTAATAGTACTGGCCTAGTCAACATGCTCCTAATCCTATTATACAAGCATTCTGCACATCAAATTAAGTAACTTTACGCAAAAAAAATTGCTGGAAAACGACTTTTTTTTTTTTGGGGTGAAAAATCACGTTTTACGCTAGGACTCAGTGTAACGCACTCAGAACATTGTGCTGATTGATGGATTGAATAGTACGGGGGTCGTGGAGGTGTTTAAAGTAAAAATATTATTTAAAAAAAAAAAAAAACTTGTGAAAAAATTGGAACTTTGACCCCCCATATCTCCGTAACTAGAAGGTTCCCAGGTATGGTCCAGAACAAAAAAAAAATATCGCAATGACGGGGAGAACAAGTGCCTTTCGGCTTCGTTAAGGGTCTTTTTACACCCTTAATAATTTCGACTACTGCTTCCATTCCAGATTTTGGCCTAGAAATTCTGTCAGGCCTAGTAGCGCAGTGCAACTTCCCGTGGTTGATGTCCAACGTGATTGATAACGAGACAGGCAGACCTCTGGGCGACGGGAAGATCACACACGCCCTCATGTGCAATGGGCACAAGATTGGCTTCATTGGGCTGGTCGAACAGGTAACTATGAAGTTGGAACAGGCTTGTGGGCCAATTTTTTTTTTTAAGTATTGCAGCATCATGCTGAGATAGGAGTCTTTTGGCCTCGTTCAGAACCAATTTCATTTATTTTATCTTTTTTATGATTACTTTTTTTATATAATTTTTGTTTTATTATGAATTCAACAATTTTTTTTTTGTTTTGTCCTTTGTGAGTCTAATAAATACTTTTTCTTTCATTCTTTCTTTCAAATTACATCTACATAACATCACACTTGTAATCCCCGAAGGGTTTCTACTTAATAGTACACCTACATTTCGCTAGTTATGTTTAAGTGCCATGTAATAGGGGTGAGCCTATTGCCATCAACCGGTCACAAATCCGAACCTTGTGGCTGCTACTGAGAAATTCCTGATGAAAAAACCTAATAACGGTTTGCCCGACCAGGGAATAGAACCCAAGACCTAAAAACATGCATGTTTTTTATTGATACTAAAATATTATTCATGGTTTTTTTCTTTTTTCAGGAATGGCTAGAGACCTTAGCAACCATAAACCCAGAAGAAGTGACGTTTATAGACTTTGTACAAGCTGGCACGAAGTTAGCCTCGCAATTGAAACAAGAAGTAAGTCTAACTGTCACTCTTTCTTTATAGAGTGGTTAGTGCCTAACCTGGTGTCAGAGTTTTTGTGCCGTCCATGGGCCTCTGACTTGGCTTTACATGCCGTCGAGAAATAACTCTTAGGCATGCTGGTTTCGTCATGATGTTTTCTTTCACCGAAGCAAGTGATAATTATACAATACACCCCGTACGGCTGTGGAATTCAGTTCCGCCTGACATTAGGGACTGCCAAACTGTTGCAGTTTTCAAAAGAAGAGTGAAAGAACATTATCTTTCCATTTCGTCATAGTTGCATAAGCATTTATCATTAATTTGTTTTAATAGTATTGTTATGCGTTTTGTCTTTGTATTTATAAGTTTGTTAGTATGTTCTTTTAAGAATCTCATCTCATTTTTATCTCTTTTTTTTGTATCTCCTTTCGCAGGTATGCTGGAAGAGATTTCTTTAGAAATAAGAATCACCTTTGTACTATGTTTTTGTCTTTTCTTCTTTTCTGTATTTAGTGTGTATTGTTAAATAAATAAATAAATACGCACTTGAATCTGAAAAATCAGAGGTGCGTCTGTTGGGTTCGAACTCGAGACCTATGACTTGGCAATCCGACGGTCATACCACTAGGCTATCATCACTGCTGCTAAAATGACTCTAACTGTTACTATAACTACCTGTATTCGTTAGCTATACATGGTTTTATAACTACGACTGACTTCTTCCAGGGTTGTGAATACGTGATAGCTCTAACGCACATGCGGACACCAAACGACATAAAACTAGCTGAAGGATGCAACGATATCGACCTCATACTGGGAGGGCACGACCATGTGTATGAAGTGTTACATGTAAGTACAGAATATTCCTATATTTCTCAGTAGTGGCCACAAACTCAACCTCAAACTCAAAGCATTTATTTCAATTAGAACATTACAGGCACTTTTGAAAGTCACAGGAAAAACAAAGAAGCTACAGTCACAGACACAAGGCATAATAACGTGTGAAAGTATTGTAGTTGCCCATTCCAAGGCGTAGATCTCTATGGAGAAGAATGGGCAAGAAACTCCATGGACACTCTTTTCAATCAAAATATTGTTACAAAATCTTGGTTACATCATTCATGTAGATACTATACATTTATGTGAGAACGATGTATAAAGAAGTGCAAACTAAGTGCGTCCAGAGTAAAAACATCATATACTGTTCAAAAATAAAAATAAACCATGGCAGCTAAGAGATGACCAGTCCCAACTGACAGCGCCCGTTCACGAACATGACGCATGGATCAGCACCATTCAACTCAACCATTTTGAAGGGAACCGAATGATCCGACACACCCGCCACCATCAGCGAGACATTTGAGTGAGCATGACATTCGCTCAACCGCCAGGGCAAACTCGAGTCAATGAAAGATAACCAAATGTAAATGGTAGCTTTACAGTATATAGTACTCACATATGTGCTATGCAATTATAAAATATAATACACAGAGCCTGGAGCCCGATTGATGGCAATAGGCTCGCCCCCTATCACTTGGGATTTAAACATAACTGGCGAAATGTGGGTGTACTATTAAGTACACCGCGGCCCAACCTTTCAGGGATTACAAGGCGTGATGTTATGTTTATCTATTTACTGTGGGTTGATACACTGATAAGTTCCCTTCTCTTTCTTGAACTTATAATTTGACATCTGTATCAGAATGACAGCAATAATTCAAAGCCAAAGCGGATACCAAGTACCGTTTATGAATCTCGCCCAAAGGGTTCGAAACAACCTCAACGGAGGCTTGCTCCAATTAATTAAATTCACGCTATTTGTTATCATTTCAGATAAACAACAAATACGTAGTGAAATCCGGCACAGACTTCAGACAATTCAGTAAGATTAGCATCAACTTCACTGAAGAGGGCGTGACGGTCGACATCGCGGAGGTCGGAGTGACGAGCGCCTTCGCCGAGGACCTCGTGCTGAAGGAGAAAACTGACAAATATTCCTGTAAGTATATCATCATCATCATCTGCAAACTTGAGATCGGTTTCCAGTCTAATCAGATGCTGCTGAACATCAGTATTTTTAACCGACTTCTAAAAACGAGGAGGTAATGTGTTCCACCGGCATCTTCTTTTTTTCATGTATGCACACCGATAACTCCGTTATAACTAGGCCGATTTACGTGATTCTTTTTTCATTTGGTAGAGGAAGCGCGCGCGGTGGTCCCATATACATTTTTATACAGTTACAATCTTCTTGTTACAATATAATATTGATTCCGTCATAAAAATTAAATATGTCGGTTTTTTTCAAAATAAAATCGACTTTGAAGTCTGTTTTTTTTATTATTTTTTTCAAAAAAGTTATTTTACATGGAATGACTGCCTATCTGACCTCCACTGTAAAAGTGGAGCCACCTTATTGCAATGTTACTGGATAACACGATACTCTTTGGTAAGACTATCTTCATCCAGGCCTGCCTGCGCCAGAAACCCCTAAATGCGTTTAGCGTCAATCATATTTAAAGCATTGTTCTGTCTGAGTCAGCTTCAAACAATTGACAGAAACAAAACGATATTTCAAAACTTACAGTGTCACTTACGGGATATCTTCCGTGATTTTTCATAATTTTGAGCTCCCGATATTTCGACGCTGTTGCAAGCGCCATGATCGCGGGTTGACTGGAGAATGCAATGAATGAAATCGTTAAGAGTAGACAAATCTGTCTACCCTCTTTCTTTGTCTTTCGCTACGCGCACTACTGGAACTCGACACTAAATCACGGCAAAACACACTCACAGTATCACCAGGTTTTGTTGAGTCCTTATTACGATGCCGGCTGCTACTTTTGAGCTTACTCAAAACTGGATTCCACGTACTCGACAATTTCAAGCCATCCTCTCGATTGAAATTTTTGTGAGTGACAGTATAAGTTTAGTTATAAACCGTGAAAGCTTAAGGTGGATCCCTAGTCGATCGTTGCCATACATTTTTCAGCGGTTGTAATCTCCGTAAATAAACGGTTTCTGCAGAATAAAAGCAGGTATAATGAGACTTTATAATGTATTATGTTCGCGTAACGCCAAAATTTTATAAAAAAAACAGTATTTCTAGGAGAATTAGACCCAATAAAAAACGAAAAATCTATACTTGTGTGAGTGATCTGAATCACGCCATCTAACGGAAGTTTCAAGAACGGTTAAGTGCTGTTGTGTTACGAGTTAACGTTCGGTAAACATTTATAATAGATGGCGCTGTTCGAAAATTCGAACAAGCTTTGCGCTTGTTCGAATTTGACCTTTGCAAAGGTCACGCGTCGAGTAATGCCATTCCGCCCATGCGTTGTTGCCAAATTTCTCCAGTCGTGAGTCCATGCGCGATAAATCGTTTCCAATATTGTGTTTCTAGAAAGTTAGCACTAGCGCGGCGCGCGGGATTGCCCGCGGGTTTTACATTTTATGATTGATAAAATGTTTTTTATAAGGGAATGAGAAAGAATGCTAGAAAGTGAAAAAAAATATCTGCGATCTGCATTTGGTTCACACAGATACAATACTAATGTAATTATTGTAATATCTACTTTAAATATAAAGTACCTAAAGATTTAAAAATCTTTCTACTGTATGTAAGTAGGTACTGATAATACATTTTCTGACACGGTTAGGTACTAATTCATTGGTTTGGGTTGAATAAAATCAGAGAATAGAAGTTCATGTAACCTTAGGGTAAACCTAAATCAGGCGATCAGCAAATTTACCTATTTTTTTTCTAATTACCTACCTACGCAATGGTGACACGTAGGTACTACTTACATCTATTGATTGAATCATATTTAATTTATGTGAAACCAGATCAAGATAAGTGAATACACAGACAAACCACATTGATTTTTCATAACAATTGCACATTTTAATATTATTAGCACACGTCAAAGTGAGTCGAGGTAAATTGGTCTTGCCATCTAAGAAGTTTACCAAGAAAAAGGGGAAATAAAACAGAGGGCAGTATTTTAGTAGTAAGTGATAGGCTCGTCTGAACAGCTAAGTAAGTAGTAAGCACCATTCAGGTTTAGAATTGGTGACTGGGGCTACTACTGAGAACCATTCATACGAGTGCCATCCGTGAAAGAGTTTTTATTTAAAAGTGAAGTGTTTTTGTGTTTTATTGACGGTAAGTGTTATTTTTATGTACAAAGGATGCTTTTCTGCTTGAAGGTGATACAGAGTTATATTATAATAGTAATTATCCTTAAAACTTAAAAAAGTGTAAGATTTAGAAGAGGAAATACAAAATCAAACGTTAGCAACACTCGTTGATTGTCATCACATCACATACCTACCTACTCTAAATTTCAAATATTTCCCCCTAATAGGGACGTCAAAAATCGATTCACAAATAAAGAAATGATTTTCCAAAAATCAATCATTCGTTTTCGATGAAATTCGCAATGTAGGGGTTTACCCTAGCAAGAAAGTGTCTCCTATAGTCTGTTATATGAGTGGAACGTATAGTTGGTGCCTAATCTGCTGTAAATGTACATAAAAAATTACATAAAAAATTGGTGCCCCTTGTCGTTTTGAAAAAAAAAACGAAAAACGATTCCTGCTAGGGTAACGTACGCACGACGGCCGATCAAGCTATACAAAACCAGTTTATGCGGATCTCTCATTCTATAGGAAATCTATACAAAGCGAGGCCAATTTATACTGGAAATGTACAGCATCATGTGCCGCCGTGTGTACACGTTTACGAGGGCGAAAAAACGATCGATGAGCAAAAAGAATTTAACTAGTCTCATATCTGGAAAAAATCCGTATTTTTACGCAAAAGGATTTGCACTGGATATGCTTCGTAACTTTCCCGCCACCACAATTCTTAACAATTCAAACAAACAAAAAACTGATGTTCTAGGGTGAAATATCGATTCCCTGTATCGATTCAGTACTAGATATCGATTTGAAAAAACGTTTTTATTTGTTCCAAAAAATCGATTCTTTGCTCAATCGATCTCAGATTGACATCTCTATTTGGTCTGTTCTCATGATCTGTCACTTGTTTTGAAAATTTTCACAAATGGTGGTGTTATTTCTGACTAATACAAATTTCTTGAAGCATTTCATAATTACGATACGATTTGCTGTTGTGTTTAATTATTCTTTTTGATTACAGATTGAATTGCAACTCTGCCTAAGATGAATCCAACTAATAAACTTGCCTACCTACGACATATGTATTCAGGGCCGCGGAAATCACGGAATAAAGTGCAAGCAACATTGAAAAGACATCATGGAAATTCTTCTAATGATTTTTAGTGAGTAAATCAGATTCCCATAAGATTTCGAATCAGATTTACGTGAATGTACCTATGAGTGTATTTGATACTCGTTGCTTCGTTTGCCGTTGGTTTGCCGCCAATTCTTCTGTAGACCCTTGTCTGTTACGATACCTCCAGGAGATTTATGACAATTGTTTATCTATTGTGTCTCGTCGATAACAGTAGGAATAAAAGAAACGGCTAGCTCGATAAGGTTAGTTTCAAGTAGTGTATTGAGCAAGTTTTATCAAATTGCAGCCGGCTGGAAGCATGGCGTAGTCACAAGAAAAAAAAAGAAACGGACTGCCCTGTTGTGTTTAGGTAGGTACAGACATCAATATTTTTCTGTCTCTCAACATTGTTTTTAATAACTGTATACCTATTTCATTTATTTATTTTTTATTTCAGTCCAAATACAACTCAAGATCATGATCAGCTATCCAACCCTTCCACAGCTCAAGACACGCCCAAATCGTATTCACGTGGTATTCCACAAATTCGTTACGAAGCCATAGCCTGCAGCTCTAGCTCTAATAGAGTTGAATCTGTTACAGAGCAAGTAGAGACTGTTGATTTTGATTGGCCGCAACCCGATCCACAGACTGAAGCTTATCAACTAACTGTGGAAAAAACATCAAGTGACAACTTATCAGGTTTGGCAGGGTACCGTATTGTTGACTTGAAACATGTCATCCAATGGGCATTTCAAATGGAAAAACATTGTCAGTCTTGTGAGTCATCTCAAATTGAGTATATTAGTGAACACCGGAAAGGATTTCACAGTTTGTTAACATTTAAATGTAGCATGTGTAATAAAATATGGCAGCAAAGCACAGAGAAGAAGCAGAAAATTAACACTGCATTTGTATGGGCAACTGTGACGGCTGGAAGTTACTACACGCAAGCAGCACACATCACTAGTCTAATGGATATACCAACAATGACCGGACAAACGTTCCGTTCAATTGAAAAACAATTGGGCAATGTATGGCATGAACATTTGACCGAAGAAATAAAGAAAGCTGGTGAGCAAGAAAGGTCTATTGCTATTGATAAAGGAAATGTTTCTACAGATGGTATTCCATACATTACTGTATATGTAGATGGCGGATGGTTGAAAAGGTCATATGGTCACAACTTTGATTCTTCATCTGGAATGGTAAGTCCCAACTTGATACCATATTTTTGTGTTCATTTCATTAGTACTCTTTTGCTTGTCAACATATTTTACACAATGTTCAATGTTTTGATTTATGATTTCTTACAATATTTGAACTAAGAACTTTTATTTTAGGCCTGCATTATTGGAAAGGAAACCAAGAAATGTCTTTTTCTTGGTGTCAGGAACAAATATTGTTATACATGCCAGTATTATGAGCGAACAGGTTCAGACACTAAAAGTCATGGTTGCTGCAAAAACTTTACAGGGCCATCTACTGCGATGGAATCTGATATAATTGTTGAAGGATTTCAACAGAGTGAGAATATGCATAATCTTCGGTACCTAAGTTTTGTAGGAGATGGGGATTCTTCAGTGTTTGCTAATTTGAAAGAAAAGGTGTCTTATGGAAACCAAATAAAGAAAATTGAATGCAAGAATCATGTTATAAAAAACTACACGAGTGCACTTTACAAGGTATACAACCACTTCTTAGTGTAAAAAGGGCAAAATTGTCAGGCCATCAGGTCTATTTATTGATGAAGACTTTGGATTCTTAGCAGCTAGCCCTGATGGTAAGATTATTCAATAATAAAAATATACAAATAACTAGCTTTTGCCTGTGGTTCCGCCCCCATTTATCTTGTGTGTCGCGTGGATTTTTTAATTTGGTTCAGTGGCGTAGGCCTAAAAACTGTTCTTTTTTACAGGTATTATAGAAGCAGAAAATACTATTGTAGAAATAAAATGTTTCCCCTCCTTGAAAAGGAAATCTCAAAATATTAGAGAAGCATCAGACAATAGAAATTTTCCTATTCATTTGGAAAATGATGTTTTAGTTATGAACAAAAAGCATAATTATTATTATCAAGTAAGTAACAAAGATCATTATTTCTTGGTTCATGTATGTATAAATATAATGTATTTCTTGGATTGTTTCTCAGCTATTATTATTTTGATTCTAGGTCCAGGGTCAATTGCGAATTACCAAAATGAGTAAATGTTACTTCATTTGCTTTATATCTGTCACCCAACCATTGACTGTAATAGAAGTTAACCGGGATGAGGAATTTATCAACGCTATGATGCCGAAGTTGGTAACATTTTTCAAAACATGTGTACTGCCGGAAATTATTTTGAGACGAGTTGAGAAAAATGCTAAATGTCTAGACATCAAGGAATTAAAAGGTATGAAAAATATAAGTCTTACTCATTTCCTAACTTGTTCCTCAGGTTTCTGAGGTGTGGGTTCAGTAAGAATAGTCTAACAAAACTGTGTAAATTCATTTGTTGCAGCGAAAACTGTGTCTCCCAGCAATTGATTCAGATCGCACGGAAATGATATAAATGGAAGTAAAACTGACAAGCAGAAGATTGATACGGCGACGGCGGCACAGCAAAAAGTAGCGTGTAGAAGAGAAGATATTTTATTATAGTATTTTTTATGTATCTTTGTATGGTGGTACAAGTCGATGGTTCGAACCCAAGCCGACACTTTGCTTTGTGTAAATTATTTCATCACCACTGTTCAGGGAGGCCTGAGTCTCAGCAGTGGGAACATTATAGACTAATTATTATGCTATTTTTGTACGTAGCGATGTATAGTTTATGTTATTTGTTAGTTTATAAGATTTTTCTGTGTACATATGTTTCACTCATGTTTTTGGTACCAGCCAAACAATTCAATTGTAAAAGAATATTTATTGTTCAAAGTTGTATAATAAGTGGGTATTCTTGAAACATAAATGTTATGGTTAGCTAGCAACCACTTGTGTGTTGTTGTGTAAGATACTTACACTTACGTGTGATGTTACATAAATTGTAATCTACGTACATAATTCTTTCTAATACTAAATTCAGAATCATAATTGTAAATATCAAAATATTGAAAAAAGTATGTTATTTTTGTGTGGTGGTACGGTCGATTGTTCGAATCCAACCAGAAAATATTTAGGTAAATGCAGTGGGAGTAGGTAAATAAAACGATATTTGTATGAAAATATTAACCATAGATAATAGAAAAATATATACAATAAAACGCTTTACAATTGAATACATAATCTTTTATTTATTTAGTACAAGTCACAATTTATTTACGCGTTAGGTACTATTTCGGTTCAGTCACATTACAACAACCTTTATAGGTACAATATACCTCTATTACCCAAAATAATTTATCTGAATAATTTGTTATGGTGAAAAGGTATCTGATATCGAGCCTAGAAACAAAAGTATGCATATCCCAATAATTATATTATTAAGAAATAGATTGGAACATAACAATCCTCTAGTAATTTAAAGTATGCTTAATTAGTAAATTAATATTTGTTTTCACTTTTTGCTATAATGTAAGGATATTCATCTTATAAATAATTTGGTCCTCTTTCTTTAAATTAACGCCACCTGGATATTTTTATTTCCAACCATATTTGAATAAAACGACATCTAGTGGAGTCGGAAGTTACTACTATTTACTTTGCATGTGTGTGTAAAGAGTAAATTCATGCGGCTAAATCATTATTTTGTTCTAATCTTTGTATGATACCAGTTAACAAGCACAGTGATGATCTAAAAAAATCAAGTTAATGCCCTAGGTTTCGCTAACAATAAAGTTGTTTATTAAAAATGTCTATGTTAGGTGTAAAAAATTAAAATGTTCGAAATTGTGGATGTGTCGCCATCTAGCGACAAAATGGCAGTGAGATCATCTAGGCTTTCACCTTAAAACAGTGAACGATATTTGAAATTCTTTTACTCGCATTTAGATGATGATTTGTGGTGCAAGTGGGCCTTAGCGTGAGTATGAATTAACCACATTACCTCCTCTACTCCACAGCAATGATCGAAGGCAAGATGGACGAGATCCTCGGAAAATTCTGCGTACCGCTGGAAGGTCGGTTCTCGTGCATCAGACGGCAGGAGTGCAACCTGGGCAACTGGGTGTGCGACGTCCTGCTCGCGGCCACGGGAGCCGACCTCGTGCTGGTTAACTCGGGCACCTTCCGCTCCGATCAGGTGAGGCTTGTAGCGCGACTGGGGTTGTAATGTACCCCACCTGTGTTAAAAACCCCGTCTAGAAGTGTTAACTTCATCTGGAGGTGTTAAAATTACCCCTTTTGCGGGTGTTATAACCTCACCTGGGGCATAAAAAGACCACCCCTGAAGGTCATAGATCATAATTTCACCCGTCTGGTGGTTACTACGACCCACTTAGGGGTTAGTTATTACTCCACCGGTCATTATTACACCGTCTAGGGGGCTCAATGATACCCCGTCTAAGAGCTGAATGACTTCTGCTTGGTGAATAAGCTTACGCCACTATTTCTGTTTACCGTGTGTTTCTTTACTGATATACATATATGTTTCGGCTAAAGATAGGTGTGAACATAAACTAACGATTAGCCGGCTAATTCTAAGTTAGTTAGTTTATTAGTTTTTTGTTTTGTTTTTTCATCTTTAGCTGTAACACATTATATAATAATAAATAACAATTTCAAACTCACTAAATCTGTTCCAGGTCCACGCAGCCGGCGACTTCACTCTGCGCGACCTGTCCACCATCATCCCCATGCGCGACCCGCTCGTGGTGGTGGAGGCGACGGGCGAGGTCATCCTGCAGGTGCTGGAGAACGCCGTCTGCAAGTACCCCAGTCTAGAGGGACGGTTTCCTCAGGTATGATAATAGATTATAGACTTTTAATAATAAATACATTGGGGAGCTCGTGGCTAAATAATAACAGTCGATCTTCAGGTTAAGCCGCGCTTGCCTAGGTTGGTCCGTAGGTGGTCCATTACATACCGAGTTTCTTCCGTGCCTCGGAAAGTACGTTAAGTCATTTGTGCCGGCTGTCAATTGTAGATATTTGACAGGGGGCTCCGTAAATGAACCTCATAGAGGGAGGGATTCTGCGATTCTCCATATGGACAAATGTCACGTCCTTCATTTCCTTTTATCAGCAAAGAATAAATAAAGAAAATATACCTCCAAAAATTAAAAAAAAAACCCCATTTTTATAGTCGTGAATAGAGAACTACCAGATAAATTCGAAAAAAAAATAACATAAAAGAAATCGATAGGAACCTACACACTCTTTCTTAAAATTTTAATGTGAAAAAAAATTGAATCGGCTAAGTTTTCGAGTAGAAAATATGGGAATACGAAACATCGATCTCGTCAAAATTTTTGTATAAAATCGGTCTAAGCTGCAGCTGGGGATATCGCACTTTACGGGGGCAGGCTTGAAGCAGCGCGACGCAATAGTTACTTCTAATTTAATACATATTTTTTAAATTCCTCGCAAGCCCTGTTCCCTCTTCATTGTGACGCTCAAAAATATTATAACTTGTTGGATTTTCAACTCACGACGACTAGCCGACCTTTAAAAATACAATAGTGTTAATGAAAATGTGTATCAATCTACTAAACCCCTTTTTCTACATTTCCAGGTCGCCGGCGTATCATTCGCCTTCGATCCCTCAAAGCCACCCGGCCAGAGAGTAGCCGAGCAAGTCGTGAAGATAGGCGACGAGTACCTGCACAAGGAACAGACGTACCGCCTGGCAGTCAAGCAGTACTTACAGAAGGGAAACGACGGCTTCACCATGCTACCGCAGTGCAAAGTTATTGTAAGTGATACTGACAAGAGCTCGTGGCTAAATAATAACAGCCGCTCGGTCTATGGGTGACCACCACTGATATAGATAGACCTAGATAACGCAAGAGCAACTGCTTCGCGTGCCTAGCTTACGTACAAAAATCGTAAGTGGCCACTTTCGCGCGCAGTCTGCATCGGTGTATAACATGTTGAATGGGTAATTGTGCTGATATAAATTGTAAAAACTGTATATCTGTACAAATTTGAGAAAAACAAAACATTCGTATTACATTGCGGCTTAGAAATAGTGCTTGTGACGTCATAAGAAGTAGTCAAAAAATGGCACGCTTGGTTTTCATACAGATCGTGATACTTGCGTTATCTAGGTCTATCTATATCTGTGGTGACCACCCATTACATACCGAGTTTCCTCCGTGCCTCGGAAAGCACGTTAAGCCGTTGGTCCCGGCTGTCATTTGTAGATCTTTGACACTCGTTACAGGTAGTCAGTGGCACCAAAAATCCCAACCAGTCTTACCAAGGGGTATTGTATCATCCAGTTCTAACTGGGTTGTGGAGGTCAGATAGGCAGTCGCTCCATGTAAAATACTGGTATTCAGCTGCATGCGGTTAGACTGGAAGCCGACACCAACATAGTTGGGAAAAGGCTAGAAGAAAGCAAGAATGCAAGAATGTTCACGTTACAGCATATAGGTACTACGAGGGTAGTAATAAATAAATAATTAAATCAGTAGTGAAGATTCTGTAAGGTCAACCAGCCAGTGCACACCACGGACGGCAGGACAGGGGATTTTGCCACGGCATGTCGGCAGCTACCGAGATCATGTATGTTAGCTGACTCCGGCGCATATCGTCGAATGCTTTAGCGTCCTTCAGCTGGTCGTCGCATGCCTTGACGTCCCTCAGTTTGTCGTCGTATGCCTAAAATTGCCGTTGCAACGTGTCTTGCGCGGCATCTCAGGATGGGCCTATCTCGGGCACCCGAAGACGGTGCCCCCTAGTAACGATGATGAACCAGTATGAGTCAAACTACACAATAACTGACAAATGCTTAGTATGCTTACACCCCAAAATGGCGTGAGCTGGTAGAAACGAGGTGTACATAAAGGGTGTAAAAAGACCCTTAACGAAGTCGTAAGGTACTTGTTCTCCCCGTCATTGCGATCATTTTTTTTGTTCTAGACCATACCTGGGAACCTTCTAGTTACGGAGATATCGGAGGCAAAGTTCCAACTTTTTCACAAGTTTTTTTTTAAATTCATGTTTCTAATGTAAGATTTTTACTTTAAACACCTTCACGACCCCAGTACTATTCAATCCATCCATCAGCACAATGTTTTGAGTGCGTTACATTGAGTTTTACCGTAAAACGTGATTTTTCACCCCAAAAAAATAAGTCGTTTCCCAGCAAAAATGTTTGCGTAAAGTACTTAGTTTGATGTACAGAATGCTTGGTTGGCGGCTTCGTGAAGGGTCTTTTTACACCCTATATATGTATATTTTATTTATACATATTTATATCTTATTTATCTGTTACCCGCAGATCCCAGAGGACATGTGCCCAGAGATCGGCATGGCGATCCAGAACCACTTCGCGGCCATCAACGTGCGCACGGGCAAGTCGCGACCCAGCAAGCATCGCCAGTCACTCGTCACGCTCAGCAGGAGGTACACACACTTTTAATTATTTGGACATTTGATCATTATTTTTTAGCCCCTGTTTAATAGACACTAGAGTTTGGTCAAACTATTATGGACAGATTGCGAACCTACTGCGGACAATGGCAGATCATCATCATTCTACTGCGTCAGCGCAACATGTCTTCTTGACAAATATTTCAGTAAATTAAAGAAAGAAAAAGTATTTATTTGACACACAAAGGGAAAAACAAAAAAAAACAAAACATACATTAAATTAAATTGGTCGTACGAGGCCAAAAGGTGGTGCAAAACTTAATAATAATCTTAGATTCCGATTTATATATATATATATATTTTTTTTTCTATTTTTAAATGTAAATAATATGTTAGAGAAATGAATAAAATAAATAATCTCAGTTTCCGATTTCAACTAACCTTTTTAAATTATCTTGCTATGAAAGAGCGGCGTCTCCTAATACAGGTATTTTTTAATTAAAAGGAGGCTCCAATCATCAACTTGCTGCTTGATTTGGCTAAGAAATGAACAATTTTTAATATATTTTATTTTTATTTTTTTTATGTTCAGGCACAGTCTGGTCAAAATGCTAGACGGCAGTGAGCTAGACGGCCCTCCGCCTCTCCGCCGGGCCTCGTCCGCCGCCGTGGAGCCCTCCTCGCACTCCTCGCACACGTCGCACACGTCGCACACCGGACATCATAGGTATGCTAAGTAAGGACAACAGGGAGGACACACTGGTTTTGATATACTTGTAGTCATTTGTTGTGATGTCGTAGTGTTGCTAGGTAGGTTACAAGTTTTCCAAGGGATGTGCCTTAACAGGCGTTGCACAGAGGAGGTTCGGACAGGTCTTTTAAGAGGAAACGGTGCCTCCTCTCATGTGTGCGGATGGTGACCACCGGGGTGGTTTTGGTTCCGGTGCGGTAAGACCGGTCGGCTTTTGAAGGTTTCCTCCAGAAAACAAAAAAAGGTAGGTTAGAAGTTAATATACTGTCTTCATCATCATTCTCCTGTCCTCATCCCAATTTATTTGGAGTCGGCGCAACATGTCTTCTTCTTCCATACTTCTCTATTATTCGTCATTTTAGCAGTCACCCCCTTTCTAGCCATATCCTTCACACAGTCCATCCATCGTTTCTTTGGTCTTCCTCTACTCTTTTAGCCAATAATTTAATTAATGTAATGTGTAGTTGTTTAGTTATTAGCAGTGATTGCAGTAGGTAGCAGTAGCGAAGGTTCAATTTTTATAAAAGCTAAGCCGCAGTACATATCTTTTATCTGATTATATTATTTGGCTGTAGAATACTGACTGCCATTATTCAAAGGGAATCCGGTAGGAATCGAGTTGTATGGAATCTTCGCCACTGGTAGGTTAGAGCTATTTTGGTTCAATGACCGCAAAGTCGATGTTAATATGGACATTTCCTGGGCATTCCCCCATTCCCCGTGGAAAGGATCGCCCCCTATCCATCACCATCATCTTCTTGCCCTTGTCCCATTCTATTCGGGGTCGGCTGGTCCCCTATGACGTGAGACGTTATGTTCTGCAGATTGAAACTTTAGTAATAAGTTTAGGTAACTGTTCTGATCTTTATCGTTACGGACGATCTTTATCGTCAATAACGATCCTTTGTCGTCAGTAACGATAAAGATCGTACAGTTGAAATGGGTTTAATTAAATTCACATTGTTACTGTTTTTAAAGATTTGCATGTTTAAAAATACATTCTTTGATCACTCTAAATTTATGACCGTACAGTCACAGACACCAATATGTAAACACTTAACAACTTTTAAAAGTGTTTTTCTCCTTCTGTTCTCATTAAAATTTCATGTTTTTACTAACATACTATTTTGGAACTCATATTTTTATGAAAAAGATCCTACCTCCAAGTTACAATCTTTATTTCTCGCGAAAATTGCTTTTAAATTTAGGAAAGTGTATACATATTGGTGCTTGTGACTGTACATTGAATGAGATTGGGATGTTAGTGGTTATTTAAATAAATAATGAAATATCAACGAATACACATATACAGCGACTCTGGCGCACAAACAGTAGCAACGAACTCCCCACCATAGATTTTTTCATAGGTATTTTTTTTTAAATTTGCTTGATTCCTACAAAAGTGCAATACCTACACGGTCAAAATGTATGGAACTGCTGATTTTTTTCAAATTACCGATGAATAATTTCTATATGGCCGTTCAGAATGATGTACTGAATACGTGGTAACCGTTTGTGCCTCGGTGTAGCTTCCACCCTATATAGGGTGACCGGTAATTAGTGACCGATGCTTAAACACGTAATTATACTCATGATAACAAACAAGTTTCCCAAAGAAACATTTTTTTAATAATCATTCACTTTTATCACAATAACACAACAGCATATGAAATTCGCGCGCGTGCCTGTGATCTATCAGCTGTTAGCCGCGTGACGTCGTTCTGTCTCATACCGTACCGTGCAACAGTGGGTAGGCAGAGCACCCGCGCGGCTCGCAAGCCTGCTCCGTGATGCTGCGCTGTTGTGTTATTGTGATAAAAGTGAAAGAGTATAAAAAAATATTTCTGTGGGGAAGTTGTTTGTTATCATGAGTACAATCACGTGTTTAAGTATCGGTCACTAATTACCAGTCACGCTATATACTTCTTAGCCTAATATAACTTACACATTTTTACAGGTTAACCCGCCGAGCATCGCTGGACGACCTCGAACAACAGTCGTGTGAGCTGGCGCCTAAACTTGAAAATAGGATCATTGTGCTCAATAAGCCTGAGGTTAGTACTTGTCTTATTTTATTTTTTATACTTAAACTAAGATTTGTCAAAGTCTTCAGAAGTTCGTTTCCTCTTCAACAACTTGCAGTTGTTTAAAGCTAATATGAGTTTGTTTAAGCTTTGATATGAATCAGTCTAAAGTTAATGTTCCCACTGCTGGGCCACGCCTCCTCTATGTGGGGCGCACGGCCGTAATCCACCACGCAGGCCCCGTGCGGTTTTGTGGATAAGCATTGATATGTCGGAACGAAATTATTATTTTGTTGAATTTCTTAAGATTAATTTTTTCAAATAATTCTTCTAAAATTCCAATTTTTAAATAATTATTTGGAAGAGCTCGTGGCTAAATAATAACGCTTAAGCAATGCTTGCCGAGGTTGGTCCGTGGATGGGTGACCATCTTTACATACCGAGTTTCCTCCGTGCCTCGGAAAGCCCGTGTCATTTGTAGATCTTTGACAGTAGTTACGGGTGGTCAAAAGCCCTTAAATCTGGCAACCAGTCTTACCAAAGAGTATCGTATTACTCAGTTACTGGGTTGTGGAGGTCAGACAGGCAGTCGCTCCATGTAAAAAACTGGTACTTAGTTGCATCTGGTTAGACTAAAAGCCGACCCCAACATAATTTGGAAAAACCGCGGTAGTTTGTTTTTTTTTTAAATTAATTATTTGATGAATGAGTTCATGATATTGATGATAACGGCAAAATAATAAACGAGATGCCGTTGTGAAAATATCTTATAATTTCTATTGTTATTAAAATTGACGCACTGGTTTCATACTCCTTTGGTTCAACTATAAATTCTTCAAAATTTCCATAAATTCTAAAATATTTTTATTTTTTATTAATTAGGATTTTGCTCGTCTCGGACTTTTAGTCAATGGACACAAAAACTAAAGTAGCCAACATGTATACCTACCCTGGTCGCTTGCGAAGTAGCTACTATGCTTGTTAACAAAATTGAAAACATGATTTGTAAGTATTTTTGGAAATGGTTGCTGGGATACTTTCGCAAATAATCTTGAAATATCATTCGCAAAATCTACTACTCTTCTCCATGCATGCCATGGCCGTTTACACGCATCCTCAAATGTCTTTCAAATATCAAAATTCTACCATTTCTAAAGTCAGAAATTTTGGTAATGTACCAGGGAAGATAACATTTGCACGTATACAGGGTGTAAGTTATAATATGTATACAGGGTGTAAGTTATAACATGTATACAGGGTGTAAGTTATAACATGTAAACAGGATGTAAATTAATGAAAAATGCAATAAAATCATTAAAAGTGTAAGGGGCAGACGATGACCCGTTACTATGAATGTACTAAATAATTTTAGACCTCCCCCCATAGCGTAAAAAATAATTAGTTTTTTTTTACACACAACTGCAATATCTACGCGGTCAAAATGTATGTAAGGGGACGTCCATAGGGCACGCCACAATAGTGGCGATAAGTCCCCTCTTTGAGGAGTGGCTAGAGAGGCGCCACGGCGCCCTCACCTTCCGCCTGACGCAGGTCCTCACCGGACACGGTTGTTTCGGGAGGTTCCTGCACCGAATCGGGCGGGAGGAAACGCCCGGGTGTTATCATTGTGAGGATCGTCCGGAGGACACGGTGGCGCACACCGTGGAGGTCTGCCCCGCTTGGGCGGAGCTCCGCCGTGTCCTCGTAACGGCGATAGGCGGCGGCGACCTCTCGCGCCCGGCCCTGGTCCAGGCCATGGTCCGGAGCGAGAGGGAATGGGAAGCCGTCACCTCCTTCTGCGAAGCAGTCATGCTAGCGAAGGAGGTGGCGGGACGTGAGAGGGAGAGAATCTCTCGTCCCAGCCGCCGCGGGCGACGCACCGGGCGTCGGGGGCCACGTGGTGGCTCCCGGCCACCGTAGGCGCG
Organism: Noctua pronuba; assembly: GCA_905220335.1. Taxonomy (NCBI): domain Eukaryota; kingdom Metazoa; phylum Arthropoda; class Insecta; order Lepidoptera; family Noctuidae; genus Noctua; species Noctua pronuba. The sequence continues at coordinate 2,547,420 of LR999913.1, forward strand.
GGCCTGTGGACGGTGAGTAATGGGTTAGCTCACCGTCCGTCCGTCGTGTGACGACAGGCCGTGTCGACGGCGCGTTCGTGTTCCACGCGCGCCTCAAAGAGATGTCAGCAACCAAGAAGGGGCCCGCAAGGGCCGATGCCTGCCGGGGCTGCGGGACTGTTCGAAAGAGATACCGTGGCCCTGGAACACAAAGGGCAATGAAGGAACATGGATGGGTTTTAGTCAGTAAGAGTCTGACACTCCCTCCCACTCCACCCAGAGCGGGAGAAGTCAATTGATGATTTCCCATCCGTAAAAAAAAAAAAAAAAAAAAAAAAAAAGGGGACGTCCATTAATTACGTAAGGCAATTTTGGCGTTTTTTCGTCCCCCCCCCTTCCCCCCCTTGGTGAGATGTCGTGAGATTTGACTTGACAACGGTGACTTGATTTTGTCTAACGCCTCACGTAATTAATGGACGCCCCCTAACGACTGATTTATTTTTAGAAAATTTATACGTCGATGTCCTTTATACCTTGTGTTATTATTGCATTCTAATCACTAATAGCGATGGGCGTAGAACATAGTGTCTTTAACGAGGGAATAAAAATACATCGGTGACATCTTTGCTCTGATTCAAGCATTAAAAGGTACATTTCAATGCATGAACTTAAAGAGAGAACAACATCTGGACATACTCTTACATCTATCTGACTACATCTGTGTTCTGGACTATCTACTACACACACATACCTAATAATACAAGGTGTAAACGGACCCTTCACGAAGCCGCCAACCACAAACTAAGTAACTACGCAAAAATTATTACTGGGAAACGACTATTTTTTTTGTATGAAATCACGTATTACGGTAGGAGTCAATGTAACGTACTTAAAGCATTGTGCTGATGGATGCATTGAATAATACAGAATTCAAAGATGTATTTAAAGTTAAGTTAAAACATTTAAAACTTGTATTATAAAAAAATATCTAAAAGTTAGAACTTTGGCTTCCAATTTCTCCGTAACTAGAAGGTTCCCAGGTATGGTCCAGTAGAAAAAATGATCGCAATGACGGGAAGAACACGTGGTTGTCGGCTTCGTTAAGGGTCTATTTACACCCAGTATAGTTCTACAAGGATCTTTTGGTGGGCCGCCAGCTTATCTTTCAATATTTCACGAGTTGTCGCCCAACAACGCAACTTTTCAATGATATTCAAGCGCCAAAAGATCCCTGTAACTCTGTAATATTGTAATAAACAAAATCATAACACCCTGTACCTCTCCCCAGGAACTTCAATCACTAATCGCGGAGCGTTTCCGCTGGGAATCCGACACAGTGATCCGCGAGGTGGATGAGGGATCCCCCTAAGAACTACCCTCCTTCTACGGCTGCTTCGTTTGGTACCGACACTTCCAAAAGTAGCGCCACAGAAGGTACCGCTCTGACACTTTTTTGGAAGGTACCACACTGTAAAATAGAAGGTTTATTTGATTTGGAAAGACTTTTTTAGGTACCAATGACTTTGAGTATGTTTTTCTTGTGTGTTTTGTGAGAATACGGGATTATTTTTAGTAAAGGTACCGGTGTAGATTTGTTGTGTTGTAAACAAAATGTATGATTTTTGGAATGGTACCAAAAGTACCACGTGAAAAAATTACATAATTAGTACCGTTTCGACAGTGATTAATTTGTAAATGTTTAAATATTAACAACAAATAATTTTCATTAACCGATGTTCTGTGAATGAAAATTATTTTTTGTTAAAAAAAATAACTCATGATAAAAATCAGTGGGTGTGAATATTTTGAATTCCACGTTAAAATCGTTTGATCATGATGTTTGAAAATTACATTGGTAAAGAAGGCGACTGCATGACGTTTGATAGTTGATGACTTTAGAATACTTGTCATAATTGGCAGCTAATTGCAAGAATATTTTGTGTCAGTGACGATGCATGATATTAATACAGCGTAAAAACATAGATGTCATTTGAATCAAAGCAACGAAAAGGGAGTTGATTTATCGACCGTTGACTTCTTTTGGAGTAGGGGTCCAGTTGAATAACTGAAATACTGTATTGGTTTAGAGGGAATAAAAAAATAGTCGCTTAAATGGGGGATTACAGTTTACCAACAAGTTTCCCACATTTTAGCCTTTTGAACGCGCTGGATATATTCTTACTTGGAAAAAATCGAGCTTGATTCTGAGAGAGGAATAGGAAAGGTAGAAAGAAGGAATATCTTATGATAAATAAAATTATAATAGTCGCCTTCTATTTAAGAAATATTATCGATTTTTTGTAAACGAATTTTGAATCGCATTCTTATTATTACTTATCATAGTAATCATGTAGTTACATTAAAAGATGGCGCTACTATAAACTGTCTTTAAAGACATAATATAATATTATCAGTCTATAAGGTGACTTCTGAGACACTCACACAAGCCTCCTCTTAGTAAGAGGGGGGCTATAATCCATCACGGGAGCCCAGTGCGGGTTCATAGGAGCACATGTCTTCGAATTTTCGGTTCTAAGACTTGCCGGTCTTTCGCGATTTAAGTTGGTATAGAACAAAACTCTTAATTTTGTACAAGGCGGTTCTTGAAGAGACCTTTATGAAAATGGAAACTTTTCTTAATCAAAGTAAGTTATGGAAAGGTTAAAGTAGCGCCATCTATAATAAAATTCCGTCTATTTTTACGTTCAATTATATCAAAGATCAAATCAGATCGGAATAGACATCTACCTCATGCATAGTATTCCAGTCTTTGTAATATAGAAAACTATAGTGTCAGAGATATTATTAATTCACCTAAATTATTATGATTTTGACGGTGTTTAAAACTTAAGAGATTTCATATGGGAGATAAATAAGCGTTCTTGCATTGGCATATTACTTCAATGCTAAATAAACTACTTCAGTGTATATCATTCTGTGCCTATTAAGCAATCCCATAAAACATACATACTTACCAAAAATAAACACCAAATCACCGTCACGAGTTAATATGTTCTGAACACTCATTAAGACAACAATCTGTATTTCTGGGACTATAGTGATCTGTAAATATTTCGAAATATCTAGGATTAAAATGCTTTTAGGCTTTCATAGTAAAAAGAGCGGGGGGGACATACTAAATACCATGTGAATGTGCGGCTAGTTGAAACCTATTGTAAGGATACTAAAAAACGGATAATTATGAGACTTTCCGTTTCCAGAAAAGTAGTGAAGCATTCAAAGTAATTTAAAAGAGCAATGAATTTGGATCATTGTCGTCGTCTGTGGTCTAAAACACCAGATTAATAGTATGTCTCCACTCTACATTGGCCTAGTCTTCCGTCAAATACTTTTAATATAAATTTACTCTGTTGTGAATATTTCTATCATTCATGTTCTATGGGTAGTCCCACTGCTGGGCTGCTATGCCCAACGTCCGATATTGCTAGTAAGTGTCATTAGCAAGTAGTATTTACTAAGCTTGAAAGTGGAATAAAGATAAAAGTGACATTATTTTTAAATACAAAACGAGGGTATTAGCTTGTAAAATCAAAATCATCTTCAGTCATTGTTTTTGGCAAATGTTTCATTCATTTAATGGATAAAATAGTATTTAAATGCATCTGCTCTGTTGCAAATTCTCTTTTAAATGCATGTTCGATTTTCTCTTCAGGTTTGGATTACTTAAAACAAATTGTAAGCAACGAAATTAACTCTAGCTGCGTTTACAAATACCTACCTACGTCTATAGGTGGCGTCTTTTTTTTTTTTTTTTTACGGATGGGAAATCATCAAATGACTTCTCCCGCTCTGGGTGGAGTGGGAGGGGTGTCAGACTCTTACTGACTAAAACCCATCCATGTTCCTTCATTGCCCTTTGTGTTCCAGGGCCACGGTATCTCTTTCGAACAGTCCCGCAGCCCCGGAAATAGGTGACGTCTAGACGCTTATCCTTTTAAATACTCAAAATCCTAAAACATCTTCGAACCCGTGTCACTTTTATCTTAAAACAAATTTATCGTTCTTAATTTGCCAAAAGCACACATATCATTAATCAAAATACACATAGTATTTTGACTCAAAACTTCCATACTCAAAGAACAAATGTAAAAAAATACATTATTTATTAAATCATGCATAGTATTTTTTGGAGAATTACATAAATAAACAAATAGATATTACGATTTTTCGATAGGAATAGAATATTTTTATTTAATGCCTTGAATCTAGAATTTTGCGCAAAATATGCGCATTGGCTGCGGCAATAGGTTTAAGGCAAAATAAAATTATAATCAAACTAGTAATAAGAGTTTATAACCAGCTAGATAGCTTAGTACAGCCGCATAAAAATAATAATTTAAATAGTATAATGAAAGAAAACAGAAAAACTGCAAAATACATTACAAACGATATGGTTAAGCGTCTTCGCTCCCGATGTCCTCACGAAATATTGAGATTATAGGAAGTTCCGAAGAATCCATAAATAAGATGGGATTTTAGATGCCAAAGCATCGCGGTAACATTTTGTCGTAAAATTAAATAACTAACATAGTACGCGTACTCAAGCAATATGACAAAATCACATTGCTTAAGTTTTAGAATGTTCGTTTAATATTTGCGAAGTGTCAACGTAACGTAAATAAGTAAATTTTTGAACAGAAAATACAATTATCCTGTAGCATTTAGGTTAAATTGCTTGCCACAAGCGCAATCAGTATCGTCCATAGATATGACAAAATTCTTAAAATTATGATAAAATTGCATGTGAGGCGTATATTTTTAATTTTAAAATCGACGTATTTACGTTACGTTTACACCGTGCGCTTATGCTGGGGCCTCTGTACTATCCAAAGTCGTAAATATAAAACAAACTTTCAAAGACTATTTTTAAAATAAATACAAATACACTGCTACTACTGCCTACTCTGCCGTGCTGTTTTATGTAATATTTATAATCTATTTCTATAATGCTTTCTACACAAATCACGAAATACACACACAATCTTATCTATGAATAAAAATAATTAAATTATTTTTAAAAACACTACGAAAGAAATAGTCTTTTAATGTAAATTATTATCGCAGTAAGTTTAGCAGTTTATGCTTTGAGTATTATGTTAATTACTCAGTAAAATTAAGAGATCGAAAATAATAATGTAAGTTACCAAAAATAAGTCAAAATGGAAATTGTACTATTTTTTGCAAGGTGTCTCCACTTTTAGGAATATTTAAAGTTTAAACAAAGGAAGGAGTCCATCAAAAGTTCTGTCACACCGCTATGGACAAATTGCGGTCGTGTCTCTGGGCACCAGACAGATATGATACAGAAGTATCTGTGAGTGTCATCTCTCCGCAGACAATCTGTACATCTTTGAGTGACCCGTAACCGCAATAAGATGTAAAATAAAATCTATGTATTAACGTTTCAAGTGTAAAAATGCGTGGCAAAAAATATAGTTTTACGAGATCCTGAAACTCCAAATAGTTATTAATTAAGCTATATTTCAAAATTCTACGCGCTCCAGTGGCGACATCTACATTAAAGTTAAGACTAAACGCTATATTTTACATACAAATACAGTATTTTCACCAGTACCTACAATGTTTGTGTAAATAGCTAATTTTGTTCTAGTTTGTTGAAACACTAACTTATGTCAGTGCCTTCGCAAGAATAGTTTTTTCTGCATATTTTAGAGTAGGTCACTAAAAGTACCGCTTTGGTACTTTTTAGTGACAGCACACAAAATACACTTGAGTGATTATATACGTTTAGTGGCACCATTGACACTTTTAGATATCCATATTAACACACAAATACAGATTTTTTATTTAAAAAATATAATTTTTGAAAATATTTTTTAATACCTATTTATTTATTTTTGAAAACATTTTTTAGTATTAATCTACCTAGTTGTTTTGTTTAATTCGTTGCGTTTACTACTTACGTGTTTTTGTATATTCGAAATGTTGATTAAATTATGTTTTAAATACAAGTCAAATGTAACAATTTAGTCACAAAGACATTGGTTTAGCATAACAATTATGCTTTTAGAAATCAAGCCTTATGAATAAGCAATAAGATTGCTTTTCGTTGTCGCTTGACGCCAGTGTTTTATATATTAGTTGAGATTATTAATTGTTATTTGTTGCGAATAAGTGTCTTTATAAAAATGTCTTTTTGCTGTAAAAAAGCTATTATTTTCTTATAAGAATTTCTAAGGAAATGAGTCCGTATGTGAGTTTATTGTCAGAAACTGATAACCCCTGGTTTCTGAGATACTCATGTCAACCAATCTTATCAGCTGCAGGCCTACTGCTTAAGGTGCAAGCGTCAGGGTAACCCGAGCAATTCAAATTTTCTTACGTTTTTTGCAATTTGCCGGTCAGTGTCAGGTTGTATATAATTGATTACAATACTATATGGTTCACGGGTTACGTATCATAATACCTAAGTTTATTATAACTATTTTCGATATAGCTACGGTTGATTCACATATGTTCATAACGCATATTGGCCGACTCAAGTACTGTTTTACTTACCTAATTTTGATTCAACTAAAATTAATCGCACTAACGAACGATTAATCTAATGGTTTTTTAAGATATTGGATATTTCAACTATGTATGAAATACCTAATGGACGACTCGCCTACAGATTATTAATACTGCCCGCTGGATTGATTTCTAAAGTGGTGGATAGTTACCGTTAGTGGTGGCGCTTTGCGCGGCGGTAGACTGACAATAAAATGTTGTAATAGGGCTTAGTCGACGAAGCCTCGCTACACGGGGCTCCTATTTCTGTCTGCAGAGTTTAAGGTAACCGGAGTCGGGGTGCCCCAAGTCCCAAGCTCGCTTCGCTCGCTCTTGCATGCTAAGTTTTTCTAGCCACAATCCTTGTTTAATTTGCTGCAAATATTGACCAGAGATAAATCAACAGTAGGTGAATCGTCCGTTAGTTGAATCAACCTTAGGTTAATTAATTGTAGTTGAATTAACCATAGGTGAATCGTCCGTTATGGATTTCGTTCATTAGTTATTACAAAAATCTGTGAAACGATCTTTAGGTATTCAAAACAGTAGGTCTTTGGACCGTAGTTGACTTGAAAATAGTTATAATAAACTTAGGTATTATAATACGTAACCGGTTCACGTCCGTAACATGTATGTATTTACAGAATTATAATCAATAAAATCATCAATCGTATTTGATACGGTCGTGAATCATATTTTAATGAACATTAAATCTGACAAGCGATCGATCGTTGGTGGAGTGATCGCAAGCGCGACTGCCGAGCATGAGGTCCTAGGTACGATTCCCGGGTCGGGCAGTGTTATTGGGTTATTCTATCAGGAAAGGATTTGTGCCCGGTTGGTGGCAAAAGGCTCCCCCCTGTTACCTGGGACTTGAAACATAACTGACGAAATGTGGGTGTACTATAAGGTGCACATCTGCGTAACTCTTCGGGGATTCAAGATATGATGTAATGTTATGTTATACAACCTGACACGGACATGCAAATTACAAAAAAAAAACGAAAAAAAAATGATTTTCGTGGGCTACCCTGGCGCTACACCCTTAACTAACACGGTGCCCTTAGTCGCTATCGTAGCAGAAGGGGTGTGGTGAGTTGTCACTTAGTTCATTATTCGCCCGCAGACGGTCGCTTAGTTAAATGGTAGGCCTGTAACTAAAGTTTTGATACTGGATTGGTCAAAGACACAATCAGGCTTTTTAAAACCGGGGGTTTGTTAGATTTATTTTCACAATATTATTATTTTCTGGTGCAATCTGTTTCTTATTATAAATTGTTCACTATACAGGGTGGAAGGGACACCGACGCACAAATGCTTACCACGTATTTAGTACATCATTCTGAACCACAAAAAATTTCATCGGTATTTTTTTTTAAATCAGCCGTTCCATACATTTTGACCGTTGGAGGTATTGCACTTTTGTATGTTTCATACAGATTTTTTTAAATACCCTCCCTCCCTGTATTTTATTGTTTTAAAAACTAACAACCACTTGAAATTGTATCTGAAATTATTTTAATGTAACAATCAAGAAATAAAGGATATATTTTAAAACTGTAACGTCTAGAAAGTAATGAATACATAATAGTTATTAAATAATAAGTGTTGTGATGAATATAAACTAGTATATTAGCGGTAAAGATACGCACTCCATTTTATTAGTGCTAGAGCACTGGACTATTTAGAAACGGATGATTTTAGCGGACATTATAATAGACCCCCCTATAATAGGCTCGCCCCCTATTACGTGGGACTTAAACATAACTGGCGAAATTTGGGTGTACTATTAGGTACACCTCTGCCTAACCTTTCGGGGATTACAGGCGTGTTGTTATGTTATGTAGAATAAACCCATATTTTAGAAGAGAAGGCGACACCTTATTGAATATACTAAATATTATTGCATTGTTTGAACTCTCGGTGCGAGGCATAGCGTTTAACGTTCTCTTAAGGGCCCCTGGCCGCCGCGCGCCGTATTGAAGTTTGTCATGATAAAACAAAAATGTCGAAGAGCAATTCATGTAGAAAGTTTTCTTATGACATTCAAAAGAACGCGTTATTATTAGTCTAAATAAAGTCGAATATTCCACAAATTTTCGGTGTCCCGGGAACACCTGTACACGCCAGTGCAAACTAGTTTGAATTTTATAACACTGAGAATAAGGCCCGTAATCTAATGTTATAAAAATCCTCTGCCTTGCGAAAACTACACATTATAATGTCCGCTAAAAAATACGTATTAAGGCATATATTAGCACGCCATTTGCAAGTGATTTCAGTGAATCTTCGCTAGCTGTACGAATATTGTGATATATTTAAGAGTTACGTTGCTGACTATTGTTATTGTTTTTTGATTTGTCTTTTATTAAAGTTAGTGTGAATGATTGTTGTTTCCTTTATATATTATCCTATACCTACACTTGTTTCGTTGGTGTACTGGTCACAAGCGCGACTGCTGAGCATCAGTTCCTGGGTTCGATTCCCAAATCGGACAGTGTTATTGGGTTGCTCATTTGGAATTTCTCAATAGCAGCCACGGAGGCTGGATTTGTGCCCGGTTGATGGCAAAAGGCTCGCCCCCTATAACATGGCACTTAAACATAACTGGCAAAATGTGGGTGAACAGTGTACAGTCACGACTACCAATATCTATACACTTTCCTAGAAAAACCAATTTTCGCGAGAAATAACGATTGCAACTAGGAGGTAGGATGTTTTTCTTAAAAATATGAGTTCCAGAATACTATGTCAGTAGCTCCCAGGAGTTTTAAGGTTGACAATATTATTTTATTTATTTATTTATATGATGATTAATATGATGCCCCGTGCCTCGAAGACCACGAATAGAGAGTGCATTCTGAAAGTTGATCCTAAGCCAAAAAGGTCCTGCCCCTATGTGTGCAATCCATGAATGTTAGATTGCTAAAAATGACAGCCCCGAAGTCTGAAGGTCTCGAAGTATAAAGGGAGGTAACCCATCGATGGACCAACCTCGGCAAGTAAAATCCAAAAATAAATATTAGAAATCATTTATTTACACTTACTACAACGAATAAATATCGCATACTCGACCATCACAGATATTTACAGATTTACATTCATGTTTATTTATTTATTCACAGTAATTTTTAAGTCGAATTCGATTAAATCGTTCCTATAATAACATACAAGAAATATATAATTAAATACGTTAGTTATTGCATTCCACGAGCTCGCGTCAAGCATTTTAATTTCAACCGTATGTCAATACGCATAAAAGTCACTTGACGCGCGCTTGTGATTTGCAATCAAATATACGTTATTAAATTTTTATAATGAGCTTCAATTAGCCTGTTATTTCTCCATTCTAAAATGTATTTTACTACCTGTACTTAGAGCTCATATTTAGATTAATCCCTCGAACTCCTCACAGTCAGTTATTATCAGCTAAATATTTCTAGATTTTCGTAGAAATTAAGTCACTGTACATTAAATTAGTACTGTTTTTCATACTAACTAATTTTTATACCTGCAAAATTTGATTATAGACTCCTACAAAAAGCATAGTCATTTATTACCAGTTTTCGTTTTACATGGAGAAAATCCACAATAATTATGTATGTTAGCCTCATTAATTTTATCACTATTTACATATTTTTAAGTAATACATGGTTGATAAGTTGCAACTATGAATTAAATATCTTATTATTGTTTGAATGAAGAATTAGACAAGACAATTATTCAATTATACAGTAATTTCAAGAAAATTATTATGATCATGTCTTATAAATGCCATTGTCGTAAGAATCATAAACTTTGCACATGTGTGAGTGACTAGCATACAGAATTCAGACCAGCACGCGTAGCATGACCACCGTGAAAAAGAAATCTGGCATTGTGTCGATTTTTCCGTCAAAGAAACACGTTTCTACGGTGGTCATGCTATGCGTGCAGTCCGATTAAGGAGTAAGCTCCACGTTTTTCACAATTTGCAGGTCTGTGTCAGGCTGTATGATTTGCGGCCGTAATACCTATGTATTTACAGAGTTATAATCACTCATTCAATGCGGTTAAATAAACTTAGAGGGTTTTATTGATGATTTTAATGATTATAACTCAGTAAAACCATATTTGTTACGGTCACGAATCATGTTTTAATCAACATACAACCTGACACTGAGCTGCAAATTGCAAAAAACGTAAGAAAATTTGAATTTCGCGGTCTTCCCTGGTGCTACTCCCTTAAAGAAAGTCACTCACTCACACACTTACTGGGTGTAAAAAGCTCGCATTATTTTATTCTATACCATTAAGAATATCGGCGAATATAAATCTAGATGTCGTGACTCGCCATTAATATTCGTTTCGATTTTATTTTTATTTTATATCATTTCTAAAAAGCTATACAAAGTGTTTAATGAGTTTATTTTGGCTGACATAAGTATGTATTAAGTGTTCAGGGCACATACAGTTGTCCCTACATGAGGAGTAGGTATAAGCTAAAACGTAAGATTTTGTTACTAAAAACCTAGTTAAGCCATTTTACATGTCCTAAAAATAAAATTTAAGACAATTTTGTTTCAGTAAGTTCACATAGAAAAGTGACTGATAAATAGTCCTTTTTCACCCTTTTAATTACACTGACAAATGCTATACAATATCAGCCATTCAAAGGGTATTTCGGAAACTAAGTCTCATAAATCCACCTTTGCTCCGATGTTACTCAGGGGGATGGCTTGCAGCTCTGTTCGGAGGCAGAGAAACTCTCCGGCAACACATGTGATGCAGGCACAGGCGACGCTTAGTGCCCACCAAGAGAAGGTCATGGGGAAAGAGCCGTTGTACAGCCAGCAAGCGATGAGGTGGATCCCGTGGTATGTGCAACTGGAATGGGAAGCGACATTCATTAATTGTTCATTTTTAGTAAAATACAGGTCCACTTAAAATTAGTTTATCATTTAAATGCGAGAGAAATATATTTTTAATAAAGTTTAAAAAACAAAATGCTTGCTGATATTATTAATAAAATAATGCAGCAGTTTATGTTGTCCAGCTTGATACCATGTAATAATATAAAAAATATGGAACACAAGAAAACATATCCCAAATATCAATTTTGCTTTGGTTTGTTTTGTAGACTGATAAGAGATAACATGCTTTTTTATAATGTAGGAAGAAAGCTGTACTATACTGGCCAAAAAGGAAATTACCCACTTAAGCGCTTGTCAGTTAGCACCCACAGAAATTTGAAGTGTTTATTACAAACCCAGTGATAAAAAAAAAAACTAGTTTTTTTTTTATGACAAATATTTGTTATTACAACTTTGTGGCTTGATTTTTTTGACAATCAGTGTAGGCCAGTTTAGCATTATTTTTTTTTACTCAAAAGCATTCCTTTAGACTTCTGTCTTCATAATTATTAGAGAAGTCCTACAAATGTGACTTAAAACCTTATTGGATAACTTGAAGACAAGTAGCATATTCCGAGTAGTGTCGTAAGAAGCCTGTTTATCACATGATGTTACATGATAGGCTAATAATTAGGGAGGATTAGGAAGTTCCTAGTTAGGAGGTTGTGGAGGTTTCTCTGGGCCCCTGACCTCGTGCCGGTAGCTTGGACCCTGTTCTCAATTCTGATGTACTACAATTTTTTATATTTTTAAATGTTTTTTTATATTAGTTTTTAAAGGAATATATATATAATATTTTCAAAGGGTAAGAAATGAATAAAGGAAAAGAATAAGTAATTCAATTAATAACTTTTACAACCAGAATCTAGAATGATAGTTAGTGAACACAGAAATCAAAGACAAGCCAAGAAATCAGATTTTCTGTAGGTCACTTAGCCATTCACAACAGTTTACTGGCCCTTGAAATTGTGTAAGGTAGTATTTGTGTTGATTCTCATTCCAGAAACTGAGCTTAAGTCTTTCTTACCTAAAGTCTAAGCACAGTTTAGTTCTGCCGACAGTCATCCACAGAATGAAGGCTCCAATAATTGCATTCAGTACAAATGCAAAGATGACCGAGCGCCCCTCATTGTCTCGTACGTGTATCTCCTGCAACCAAAATAACATTAACAATTTGTTAATATAGTTACAGATGACTCATAAGTTTGTTTATAATTGACACATTCTTAGACAGTAATCTTGTTAAAGATAACATACATCAGATGTTTGTACAAGTGTTTATAATGAATACCTAGAGTTTAACTCAGAAGCGTAATAAAATTCGAAACTTACATGATATTCAAAGATATGGTCCAATGTTCTAGTGGATCCGGTCAAGTCCTGCATGAGAGCGATGATCAGACACAACGAGCAGTACAGCACAGACTGCATAGCCACTATCTGCGAGACGATCAAGCAAGGATCCCATTGAGTATAGCGGAACGAGCCCGTCAGCTTCTTTATTTTCGACATTTTGTTCGAAAAATTTCACTCAAGAACTGAAAACTTTCAACTCTTGCGACGGTTTTTTTAAGTAGGTAGTAGTTTATTTAGTTGCTTTCGGGTGTTTAAGTGTATAACTGTAAACATATGGACTTATTTATGCGCTAATTTGATGAAATTTTAATATTTATTTGATTTGACCCAATGACAAGGGAAGAAGTTCCAACGCGAATGTCAATGTCAAATTGTTCTTTGACATTTAGAATGAAACTTTCCATATCCGTATTATTTCTGATTTTCGGCATGTAAAAAAAAATCGAAGAAAATAACGAGTGTCTTCAGTTGTAGATTTTTCTTTTAATTTTTTTATCATGCACACTTGTTTTTTCCAATTCACTGGACATTGGTAGAATAGTCGACATCGGTTTTGCTTGCAATTAAATGAAAATAGAAGAGAGAAGCATGTAAAGAATATTTTGCCCCGTCGGAAAATCCATTATATGAACAAAATCGCTTTTAGACTTTGTTCAGTGGTGAGCACAATTTTTTTTTTTTAATCTAGTGGTCTGCTTACTGGAGTTTTGCTGTGAATGTTAAAGCTAATGATTGAAATAATACGCTGGAACGCAACTACGTTTTGTTTCTTCATTGCGTTCTCAGTGGTTTTGTTGTTGCTTTGCACGTTTTTTCAGCTACATACCTATTTGGAACTAATTTAAAAAACTCTCAAAACTGTGAGTAATTTGCCACATCATCAAAAAATTAACTTTATAAAAATAGTAAAGTAAAACGATTTTTGTATTCATTTAATAGGAAAACAACAAGTCAGTCAATATAATTTTATTAAAATCTAAACATAGTTTAATTTAGTTTTATCTTGTGTCGGGTGTGTCATTCTACTCTTTATTACAGAGGAGTAATACCGTGCTGACTCGCGCGGTGTTCGGGTCCGGTTGGGATCCGAGAAGTCCACGGCGTAGAGACCGAATTTTGCGCTGAAATATAAAGGTTAATGATTTATCAAAGCCACGTTCGTTCCCACTAAGCACCTAATCAGCTGATGTAAATTCAAATTCAAAAACTTTATTTCGAGCGGAGACTCATATCGACCTTTTTTTTTTTTTTTTTTACGGATGGGAAATCATCAAATGACTTCTCCCGCTCTGGGTGGAGTGGGAGGGAGTGTCAGACTCTTACTGACTAAAACCCATCCATGTTCCTTCATTGCCCTTTGTGTTCCAGGGCCACGGTATCTCTTTCGAACAGTCCCGCAGCCCCGGCAGGCATCGGCCCTTGCGGGCCCCTTCTTGGTTGCTGACATCTCTTTGAGGCGCGCGTGGAACACGAACGCGCCGTCGACACGGCCTGTCGTCATAAGACGGACGGACGGTGAGCTAACCCATTACTCACCGTCCACAGGCCCGCGCCTACGGTGGCCGGAACCCACCACGTGGCCCCCGACGCCCGGTGCTTCGCCCGCGGCGGCTGGGACGTGAGATTCTCTCCCTCTCACGTCCCGCCACCTCCTTCGCTAGCATGACTGCTTCGCAGAAGGAGGTGACGGCTTCCCATTCCCTCTCGCTCCGGACCATGGCCTGAACCAGGGCCGGGAGCGAGAGGTCGCCGCCGCCGATCGCCGCTACGAGGACACGGCGGAGCTCCGCCCAAGCGGGGCAGACCTCCACGGTGTGCGCCACCGTGTCCTCCGGACGATCCTCACAATGATAACACCCGGGCGTTTCCTCCCGCCCGATTCGGTGCAGGAACCTCCCGAAACAACCGTGTCCGGTGAGGACCTGCGTCAGGCGGAAGGTGAGGGCGCCGTGGCGCCTCTCTAGCCACTCCTCAAAGAGGGGACTTATCGCCACTATTGTGGCGTGCCCTGCACTGGGTTGCGACAGTCGCTGTCTCCATGTCGCCATGAGATCGCGTCGGAGGTCTGTCCGCTGAGCGGTGATTTGCCGCGGCAGCGGAGTTTCCCCCCGACGTAGTGCCCCCGCGCGCCATTCATGCAGGCGCGCGAGGACTATCGCCTCCAGATCCCATGGCGGCAATCCGGCTAGGAGGCTCGCCGCCTCGCGGGAGATCGTGCGGTACCCCCGGATCAGCCTTACGGCTACGACCTTTTGGGGCGCGTTCAGGTAGTGCGCGGCACGCCGCTTAATTGAACGCGCCCACACCGGGGCCCCGTAAAGGGCCATGGACCGCACGACCCCCGCGTAGAGCCTACGGCAGGAGGCGTTTGGACCCCTCAGGTTGGGCAAGAGCCGCTTGAAGGCAGCCCCGGCCCGTTCCAGTTTGGGAGCCAAACGTCGGAAGTGCTCAACGAAGTTCCACCGGCTGTCGAGGACGAGTCCTAGGTACTTCAAAGTCGACTCGACGCCGATAGGAACCCCTCCTACCGTCAGCGTGGATCCCGACGGTGGCGCATTCCGAGGCCTATGAAAGCTCATGGCCTCGGACTTGTGCAAGGCCACCTCGAGACCCAATTGCCGGATCCTCTCAACGACTATCATATCGACCTTTAGGCTCAAAGGGCGTAACCGCCATTTTGGCCAAAATGAGATTTTAATGCAGTCATACTTAATTTTTCGTCTTCGTTCAATTGGTATTGGTATTTATAGGGTTAAAAGTCGAAATTTAACACATTTTGGTTTTCATCTAGTAGGAGTCTACTTCGAATCTACAACTCGAGCAGCATAAATTGTTAGGAAGATGGGATTTATTAATAGGTTTCATACTAAATACTTGGGTCTCCCTTGTTTGACCGAAAGGATTTTGACAAATTTTCACTTCCCAAAAAATTTTTCGCATAATTTCATTTGCCAAATTATTACTTAGCTAAAAATCTATTCACAAAAAATTGTAACGCAAACCTAATGTTTGGGAAGTGAACGATTAAACTATAACTTGTTTACCAACAAGTACTTTTAACATTTTTTATTTAGTCAAATATTTCAGTTGGAATAACAGTTTTTACGCAAAATCAAATAAGACAAATTCTAAACAGGTTATAATAATATGAATATTAACTATTCTTTTTTTTAGTTAGTAGTGTTTTTTTCCATATTTTCGTTTTCTATATAATGTAGTCGTTCCTGGAGGTCACAGTTTTAACCTTACCTAACCATTTTTTTTTAAATAAGTAATTATCCTAATCTAAATAGTTCAGTTCCGGGTAACCTACTAAAAACAATCTCTTTTTTCTATTAATGCAAGTCGTTTCTGGCACTCGCCGGCCGCTGCCGCGGCACCGCTCGCTGCGCTCGCTCGGCTCGTGCGTAGGGGGTCATAGTTTTAACCTAACCTAACCTACTCTATTTTTGCCTTACTATTTTTTGACTTAACAAATCATTTCACCAAACGTTTATTGTCTGAAGATTGTTTGCTGTAATAAATCATTTGAGTAAAGACCAAATGCCATAATGACATTATACTTGGTAATATTTTGCCAAGTAAAAATTTAACCAAATAAAAATATGCGTACTAAAATCATTCGAAATATTGCAATGGTATAAAAAAAGTTGCTAAAATTTGTTTGGGTAATGAAATTTGGTCAAAATCTTTTCGGCAAAACGGCAGGCTCCCTAAATACTTACATGTAACCACTCAACCATTCGAAGTTATCCATTAGAGTCCACGCGGTGTACCCTGTTACGTTGATGCCGTCTTCTATAGCCAGAAGAACCTGGTAGACAAAAATATAATATCAAGTACCTACGTAAGGTTCATAGCCATATCGACCTATCGGTCAACTCCCCCACACTACATGAAGGATCCCATTCATGCGGTGTAGTGGTTACAAGATTCTGCTCTAGGTAGTCACTGTTCCGTTTCGGTTCATCGTTTAACTTATCAAGTAGGTAGGTAGGTAACTTGAAATTCTAGTAACTCGTGAACCGCCAAAATCATGGTCAACTTTTTTTTTTTGTTCGGGTTTGAAGTCGTCATATAACCTCTCCCGTTCTGGGCGGAGTGGAAGGGAGTTTCAGACTTTTACTGACTAAAACCCATCCAAGTTCCTTCTTTGTCCTTTGTGCTCCAGGGCCACGGTCTCTTTCGAACAGTCCTGCAGCCCATCATGGCCAACTTCTCTTTTATTTAGGTAAAAGATACCTGTTCCAAGTATTCCTTGTAGTAGTTCAGCCGCTGCGTGTCCACGAGGCCGGGGTCCAGTGAGGGCACTCCGTTCTCGGTGATGACGATCTCCTTCACGTCGTACGTGGAGTTCAGCCAGTGCAGCTGCTCACGAAGACCTTCGGGATATATCTGAAAGGATTCATGGAATGGAAGGGTGAAATGCAGTTAGTAGAACGCACAGAAAAATCCATTGATGCGTCGTAGTAGTTCGCTTGGTAATTTTGATGAGTATGAGTGAGGAAAAAAAGATAGCCTATGTCCTTCCCCAGGACATAATCTATCTCCTCGCCAAATTTCATTACGATCCGATCAGCTGTTTAGTCGTGAAAAGGTAGCAAACAAACAAACAGAGTTACTTTCCATTTATAATATTAGTACGGATTATTATGTGACTGCATCCTGTTGGACTAGAAACCGACCTTCATATGTGGGAAAAGGCTAGGAAGATAATGATCAAGAAACTTGTTGAAGGTAGGTACTTTTATTATTTCAATACCCAAATAGTTTTAAAAATTGCTTTAAATATTAAAAGTTAGAATGATAAGATCTTTTTCAAGCTATTGTGTTGAGATTATATTTTTTACAGGTACCTACAACATTGTGCTCAATTTACAAAGTAAACCATTGATTGTTTTATGGGAACTGTGTCGCCGCTGATGAATTAAAATTCAGAAACTGTTTTGATGGAAACTCGTTCTTTTAGAACTAGACTTTTTAAAACTAGAAAAATCATTGAAGTAAAGCTGTGGACACGGATCTTTTGGTGCTGGCATAACATAATAAGCCACAGCTGGCTATAACGATTTTTAAAAAAAAAAAAACAACATGGCGGCGTTAATTCCAATTTAGGCCACTCGCCAAAATATCCTTGTACAGCTATTGATTATAGGATCAACTGTTGTTCCTCACCGCAAACCAGTCAACCGCTGTGGTCTCCCACGCAGGATCCTTATCCATAACAGTGTTCAGTTCCTCTGAGCCGTCGAAGAACCACTTTCCCGGAAGTTCCCCTGGTTTCGTCCTCCGCACTATCCGAGTTGTGTAGTGGTTTAGCGCGAAGTAATCGTATGTTCCTGGATAAAGATAAAATCACTATTTAATTACTTGTTAACGATACTTACCTTTATTAATTAATTTGATCCTGGAACTTCCGGAATCACGCTCCTTTGTTTCTTCCATACCTTCCCATTTCTTTCCTTACAATCCTACTCTAATTCAGTGACCTCGAGACAGTCGCTTCGTTTTTTTTGTTTTTTAGAATCTTTTGTTGACCAGGCTGGTTTGATGCCCGTACAATGCATTTGACACATCGGCTGCCTCAACGTTTATGCTCAGGTAGCGCTCCACTTCTTGGTAGGAGCATATTGTACATACCTACTATTAGCTGTTTAAGACACTCAAGGAAACTGAGGCCAGTCTTATGACGGTTAACAAAAAACGCAGAAATTTCTCATAGAGAAGATCGGGATGTATGGGTACCTCTAACCAGTTCTATTTCTTCGGGAGTGAAAGGCGGCAGTCTGGGATGCGAGTAGCCTTCCTTCCTCGCGATGTCATTCAACAGTTTCTCTAGTTTACGTGGCCATCCACCTTCCTTGGAGAAGATGGCGTGAGCGTATCGACCTTCCTAAAAAGATAACAAAGATAACATTCAAGAGCAGGGTACAACGTGCTAGTCTTTTATTGCTTGGATGCGGGCACACTGCTGTTATACTCGTTAGGTAGATGTAAGCAGAAGACCATTGGCAATTTTCGACAGTAAGTCAAACGAATAATTTCAGAAATCACCAAACTAAGATATTATAATAATAAATCATACATACCCAGTGATCAATAGTTAGATCAGTGACTTCTTGATCCTCTGGCGTGAATGGCTTGAACCAGAAGAATAAAGTTGCCACCGACACCTTACCTGAATGGAAAATAACAAGGTTGTCTTATCTTGAACTGTCACTCTTGGTTAAATCCTTCTCCATTCCTGCCAATTCTCTCGTGTTGTCTTTTCGCCAATTCGGGAGGAAGCCATCTAAGGCGTCTCGCCATCTTCTCTTCGGTCTACGGCGAACCTGTATAGCTTTCTCAGGGACACAGTCTTGCGAAGTGCGGCCCCACAGCAAGCTACAACTGTGCTGTTAGACATGGCCTCCCAGCTTTCATTCTTGCTGCTTTATGAGCTACGTCGGTAGTTTGCTGTTTAAGATAATATTTTAAGCTGTTCTGATTGTGGAAAACGTGGTAAAAAGATATGGCATTTTATGTTTACCGTTGTATTTATCCCTGTAGAGCTCATCATAAACCCTATAAGCCCTAGCATGAGCCATCAGCACGTTCTTGTTGCACAGATACCGGCCCAGCATCGGGTCATCGAAGAATGGAGCGGCCTGCTTCCCATAACCTCCGTCACATTGTATGTAAGGCTCGTTGATGGTGAGCCAGTACTTCACGCGGTCGGCGTAGAGGGAGAAGACCACTTCAGCGTAGTCTGCGAACCAATCGGCTATGAGGGGGTTTGCCCAGCCACCTGGAAAGAATAAGCAGGTAATTAAAGCCTGATAAGATCTTCTTTAAAAAAGGTGGCGCATAGTTTCTCAAGAAGTTGAAAGCGCGACAATTGAGCATGAGGTTAGGATTTTTATACCGCATACAGGCAAGTGCCTGGATACCTACTTGGATAGTGGGTTGTGTGTTTAACACATCTGCTTAAAATCTTTTGGGAATACATTAATGGTGTAATAAAGTGATTTTGAGAACATATGACTTCAGTCGTTACAGATAGTTATTGGCCCAAAAATCTGACAACTCGTCTTACCAAGGGGTATCGTATTACCCAGTAGGTACTAACTGGGTTGTGGAGGTCAGATAGGCAGTCGCTCCATGTAAAATACTGGTATTCAGCTGCATTCGGTTATACTAGAAGCCGACCCGAACACAATTGGGAAAAGGCTAGGCAGATGATGATTACTTAGTAAAAGATAAAATGCACTGAGCCATCCAGCTCACCTTTATGACACACAATAATTATAAGGCAACCAGTTTATTGCATAGTTTGTCATTGCAAACTATATTGTCGTAATTGCTCTTATCCGTTTTGTCATACAGGGTGTAAACGGACCCTTCACCAAGCCGTCAACCAAGCATTATGTACATCAAACTAAGTAACTTTACGCAAAAATTTTTGCTCGGAAACGCCTTTTTTTTGGGGTGAAAAATCACGTTTTACAGTAGGACTCAATTAACGCACTCAGAACATTGTGCTGATGGATGTATTGAATAGTAAAAAAAGTAAAATATTACTTTAAAAACATGTATTTAAAAAAATGTGAAAAAGTTAGAACTTTGACCCCCAATATCTCCGTAACTTGAAGGGTCCCAGGTATGGCCTAGGACAAAAAAATGATCGCAATGACGGGGAGAACAAGTGCCTTTCGTCTTCTTTAGGGTTCTTTTTACACCCTTTATAACGCTTTACCAGTCCCTGTCTCAAGGTTACACTAACAATTTTCAAAAAGCTTACCTAAATCTTGCAAAGACAACGGTAGATCGAAGTGGTGCAAAGTAACCAGAGGCTGGATACCCTTCTCCAGTAGACCGTCGATCAGGTTGTTGTAGTAGTTCTTGCCATCCTCGCTGATGTGGTTGGGGTATCCACTCGGAAGTATTCGGGTCCAGGATATTGAGAATCTGAAGGAAGAGAAAGCGACCGTGATAGAAGAAACTGGTAGGTACTTATTTTTCCAAAGTTACCAGCAGGAGTCATCATCTGCCTATCCTTTTCCCAACTATGTTGGGGTCGGCTTCCAGTCTAACCGGATGCATTTGAATACCAGTATTTTACATGGAGCGTCTGCCTATCTGACCTCCACAACCCAGTTAGTACTGGGTAATGCGACACCCGTTGGTAAGACGGGTTGTCAGACTTTTTGGGCCACTGACTACCTAACGACGGTCTAAGATCTACAAATGACACCCTGGACCAACGGCTTAACGTACTTTCCGAGGCACGGACGAAACTCGTTATGTAATGGGTGGTCACCATTCTACAGACCAACCTAGGCAAGCACGGCTTAACCTAAAGATCGACCCGAGCGACTGTTATTATTAAGCCACTAGCTCCCAGCAAGAGTCTGGTGTTTAATACTATTTCGCATTCAGGATGCTGTTAAAATAGCCTCTGCTGGTGATAACAAAATGAATGGCCGCTGACTAGACAATAATCAATACTTTTCTAGTTTGTGCCGAGAGAATAATAACAAGAATTTGTGTGGTTATACTACAACTAAAAAACACAACTACTGAAAAATTACGCTCTAATTAAATTCGGGGTTTACAAAGTAAAATCGACTCCTCCTATTGTTGAAGTCGGTAAAAATGTAGCCTATGTAACCCGGGACATAATAACGAATCGATTGACACCTTATTCATCAAAATCGGATGAATAGTTTAGGCGCTACGGAAGAACATACGTAAATACAAACATACATACATACATAGACTGCTAAAATCATAACCCTTCCTTTTGGGTTCGCCGTAGTCGGGTAATAAGTGAATAATAGTGAAATGTCCTAGCGCAAAAATAGTACCTACTTGGGACCACGTTGACATCATTCAGCATAGGTATAAGTCCCGTCACGTAAAAAGAATGCTGAGCGACAGTGAAGGGGATATGTTTGCGCACGTTATACAGTCGCGTCCATAAGTACTAAGCTAATCTACACTATTATAAAGAGAAAAACTTTGTTTGTTTGTTTGTAATGAATAGGCTCAAAAACTACTGGACCGATTTTAAAAATTCTTTCACCATTCGAAAGCTACATTATCCACGAGTAACATAGGCTAAATTTTATTTTGGAAAAAAATAGGGTTCCGTAAGATATTTGGGTTTTTCGTAAATAATAAAATCATAAGTGTTTAATTGACAAGTCGTAATCGTCATATCTCTGTTTATCAGTAGTAAATTCAGTGATGGAGTAGTAACATCTATCTAAAAGGAATTTAAACAAATACCTCTTAAAGGATCCCAGACACTCTTTATTTCTAATAGATGCTGGTAATGAATAAACTCAAAAACTGTGCCGATTTCAAAAATTTTTCACCATTAGAAAGCTACATTATCCCTGAGTAACATAGGCTATATTTATTACTAGAAAAAATAGGGGGGGGGGGGGGTTAGGGGAAAATAAATGTCCACCCGTACGAAGCCGGGACGGGCCGCTAGTGTTTTATAATATAAGTATACCTAACTGTTTCATTGTAGAATAGTAATAGGTCCTTTACTAGCTACTCAGTACTTTGGAAAAGGCTGGAAAAAAAAAATGAGAAAATTTATTTGAGCGGTCAGCGTTGTTTTTACGTGACGGGACCTATACTATTGGGGATCCAAAAAACATTTCCAAAATCAACCCACCAGTTCTAAAGCCAGTGGACTTTGATGCAAATGAGGCAGTGTCATGGGTACCTGTACATGTTGAGCCCCAACTCCTCACACATCTGGATGTCCCTCCTCCACAGGCGGTAGGAGTCGCACGCCACGTCTCCGTTACTGCCATCCACCACCAGCTCGGGACGGTCGTGCAGGAACTTGTCCCACATGCCCAGTCCTTTGTCTGGAACATTATAAAACATAAACTTGGTCTTCTGTTACTCTCATTCCGTCATTTTATAAAGATCGTTGCTTAATTACCTAGCTTCAGGGCGTTTTACGTTACAAATATCAAAATTAATTTTATTCCACACAGGCCTTCATGGGCACTTATAAAACGTCGAGAAAAGGTGCACGGTTCCGGTTGCTCGTTTCGTATGGAAAAGAACCGGTAAGAAACTCCATGGTTACTCTTCTTAAATGATTTGGTTCTTTAATAATTATCATGTTACAGCATTAATACTAAAGTATGAGGGGACAGCGTAGGCCCGACGATAAGTCGTTGCTTACTTAATACACAAAAACGTAAAAGAATATAAAAAGTTTACAAGCATCAGTCTAGGAATCTACAAGGCCTACAATGGTCACACATTCACAAACAATCGTTAAAAAATAATCTATAAGTACAAAGGTAAAAAAATATTATAAAATACTAAATTAAACAAGTGACACAAATGTTGGCATATCCAATTTTAGCCTAGCCTAGCCTTCTTGCCAACGTCGACTATGCCTGTTTTGGAACGCAGCATGGTGTTTCAAACCCTATCTTGTCTTTTGACACCCAGAATGCTGCATGCACTTTAGCAAACTCCAAGGCGAAACTTCTGAGACTTGGTGAGTGACCAGGTTTGAGCACCGTAGGTTAGAACTGATTTTGTGGGTTATGAATACTAATTTGGCGCAAATTCTCTCTTGGAGTGCCATTGGAGGACCTATATCTGATAGGGGACTGCAATAGGTCAGGTTATGCTGAATAATCGATTTGCAAGTATTGTATCCATTTAATGCTACTGTCACCACATAACCATAACACCATAATGACTCACCACTGACATTCCAGGCACCCTCCACCTGGTACGATGCTGAAGCCGCCCCGAACATGAAGGAAGGTGGGAACTTCAGCTGTTCTGCGCTCCATGATCCACAGATCAGAATACTGGAAATACAATCTTATAGCTAGTTTCTTATTCTACATGTTGCGTTCATAAGTTTTCACAAATTATGGGACGCCGATGTACGAAACCTTTCATAAACCGTGTCGAAAGAGCACCTTTTTTTTGTGCCTTTTTAACACGCTTTTTTTGTAAGCTTTTATTAAACTTGCATTGTTAACTTGTTAGTAATTAGTTAATTAGTATTTTGGTATTGGTCAAATCTTGCAACTGAATTTCCAACCACTTCCCCTAACCTATGAGCTGAAATTTTACACACACCTTTGGTATTGGTGACAATTCATTTTTATGTCAGACATTACTTGATCCTGCAGCCAGGATCATCTCCTCACGAGAAAACTCCTCAACGGTTAGGAGCACGGACATTTAACTTTATATACGCGTTTAGTATTCATTGCTTAACCTATTTCTTTTCTTTTCATTTTAATAGAAGGTTTTTTTTTAAGTTTAATTTTATTCGTTTCGTATCATTTTGTCGTAACTCTACGACGGATAGATTAGAATAGAATAGGTCTTTATTTGCTAAGAACGTAGGTAAGTACATAAAAATAAGTTGTTAAATTATACAATAGGATCCATATACATTCTGCCCCAATATAGCATGCAAAGGTAATACCTCCCTCCCTCCTCCTCCTTCCTCCTAATTCTTATTTTGTTATGCCCGACAGGGCCCACAATGATCCAAAACTAATGTATATATCCCTATGTACCTACCACCTAAGTTCACATTGTGGAATGCAATAAAATTATTGAGTGTTGAGTACATTGCAGAGGATAATAACACATCAAGGAGGATAATTAACATTATTAATTTATAAACAAATACAACAGAACGTATTTTTAATATCTTATTATTTTACCATAGAAATAGACAATTAAATAAATCGGTGAGCAAGCTTCCCAACTTAATCCTTTTTAAAACAATAAAGATTTTATCTTAAGTAGGTATTTCCGTCATCCGGGTATCTTTTAAGAACCAGCGCAAAAAAATACAAACAAACATTAGGTAGTTGTTTTTATTTATTACGTACCTAAGTAAATGGGCACTCATGAAACTTTAAAACATAGATGCACGGTTCGTGTTGGCCGTTTAACATGAAGAAGAGCCGGCTTTTTTTAATTGCTATTGGTGCTCAACTGCTCATCTAAGAGTTATTCCTTCATAAATTACTTTCTTTACATATAGGGTGTAAACGGACCCTTCACGAAGCCGTTAACCAAGCATTCTGTACATCAAACCAAGTAACTCTACGCAAATATTGCTGGGAAACGACTTTTTTTTTGGGGTAAAAATCACGTGTCACGGTAGGGGTCAATGTAACGCACTCAGAACATTGTGTTGATGAATGGATTGAATAGTACGGGGATCGTGGGGGATTTAAAGTAACTCTAGCGGTCTAGAACAAAAAAAATATCGCAATGACAGGGAGAACAAGTGCCTTTCGGCTTCGTTAAGGGTATTTTTACACCCTTTATTAGTTTAGACTAAAACACGAAAAAAAACAAAAAATAAAAAGGAAAAAATACCATTTAAAAATATAAAAAATAGTAGCCTACCGGTGTCAGGAACAGGGTCCAAGCTACCGGCGGTCAGGGCTCCAGAGAGAGGAACCTCCCAACAATACGAGCCGTGTCCGGGAATACCGCTTTCTAAATCAAGCCCTTGATCCAGCTGCCTAACGAGAGCCTCCTCAGGTATTGCTCGAGGCTCTTGGCCATTAAGCCACGGGCTGATAAGACTATCGGCACAATGATCGCTGAGTCCACATCCCATATGACGACAACCTCGCGAGCCAAGTCATATAAGCCATACTTGATTTCCTTTCTCTGCTTTCACGAGGATCTCGTCATGAAGGACCGTTATGTCAACAATCATTGCGCGCTGCTCTGATCGATCCACCACCACTATATCAGGCTTATTGGCTACAATAGTCCTGTCAGAGATGATGGATTGATCCCAGTGCAATGTGATATTACCATTTTCGAGAACTGGGTCGGACACATACCTATAGTACGGAACTTCCGATTCCACAAGCCTGTCTTTTAGGGCAAGTTGGTGATGGATAATCCTGTCTACAAGGTTGTGTTCTACGCAAATACTCTCCGTTAGTTACTCGGAGATAATGTGACGGATTAAGGTTATTAAGGTTATCACTCACAAAACCGCTTAATATCCGTAGATTAAGATAACTATGTCATAGCACATACCTGAATACAACCTCACTGATATAACTCATTCTCACGACTGAATTGTGTTTCGAACGGCAACAAAAAGTCCTAAGTAAAGTATCTGTGAGCAAAGCAATCTGAATAATTTACAATGATTCACAAGTACAATGTCAGTGACTTAATTGTCTGCTGATTTTATGATTCATTCAGGAAAATGGACGAAAAAACTAAATAATAAGGAGATTGTCTTAAACCACTGAACTGATCTGATCTTTAATTGAATTTAAAATTTAAGTTGCGAATGACGTTGCAGGTGCACGGCATTCCTCGCAACTTTACATTTGTGTACTTTTAAAATTACCTCATTCTTGGTGTCATTATACCTCAAGCATAGCGTAGCGCTGCCGGGGCTGCGGGACTGTTCGAAAGAGATACCGTGGCCCTGGAACACAAAGGGCAATGAAGGAACATGGATGGGTTTTAGTCAGTAAGAGTCTGACACTCCCTCCCACTCCACCCAGAGCGGGAGAAGTCATTTGATGATTTCCCATCCGTAAAAAAAAAAAAAAAAGCATAGCATAGCACATTTGTGGCCAGCAATTTCATCAGACCTTAGATTGATGGGCTGAGCAGTAGTAGTATCATCAGCATCTGCTTAGCCTTTTTCCAACTATATTGGGGTCGGCTTCCAGTCTAACCGGACTTCCCGAGGCACGGAGGAAACCTGGTATGTAATGGGTGGTCTCCCATCCACAGACCAACCAAGGCAAGCGTGGCTTAACCTAAAGATCGACCCGAGCGGCTGTTATTATTAAGCCACGAGCTGCTGAGCAGTACTATCATGCACGTAACTTATGTTGTAAATCATGTGGTGAAGTCTACTCCCCCTGCACCTCACAATACTTTCAAGACCGCATGATATCGATTGAGCATCTGCCCACCAAACATCTGGTTGGTTGGGGATGTGTGGTGTACCGCGAATGGATAAAATAAGCAGGAGGACGGGGAAGTCTGAAAGTGGCGCCGGTGACTGAGAAGTTGTGTGGTTATCGGTTATCGTGGTATGGTATGGGCATGTAATAATAATTTATTTCAGTTAACTTTACAAAGTTCTACAATATAAAGGGTGTAAAAAGACCCTTAACGAAGCTGAATGGCACTTGTTCTCCCCGTCATTGCGATCATTTTTTTGTTCTAGACCATACCTGGGAACCTTCTAGTTACGGAGATATTGGGGGTCAAAGTTTCAACTTTTTCACAACTTTTTTTTAAATACATGTTTTTAATGTAAGATTTTTACTTTGAACACCTTCACGACCCCCGTACTATTCAATCCATCCATCAGCACAATGTTTTGAGCGCGTTACATTGAGTCCTACCGTTAAACGTGATTTATCACCCCAAAAAAAAAAGTCGTTTCCCAGCAATAATTTTTGCGTAAAGTTACTTAGTTTGATGTACACAATGCTTGGTTGACGGCTTCGTGAAGGGTCTGTTTACACCCTGTAGTATCTCTCAATTTAATTTTGAAAATCGGTCTAAAATTGACTGAGATATCAGTGAACATAAATAAAAAATAATACATACAGTAGAACATAGAACGTCCTTTTTAAACGACTTGTAAAAAGGATCTTCAATTCTTCATGGACGGAGAGACGGATTATACTTCACCGCGTCAGCTTTTTGGATATCAGGTAAAAAGGTTGGAAGGTCCTCCTGACTCCTGGCATAGTACAGACGCCAGCACATCAAGCCTCCCGACTCTGTCAAACTTTCCCAATCAACCTTGAACCTAATGCTTTAGCGATAAAGTTGAAAATCTATTTAAGAAATTTGACATATTGTAGTAGCTTGATGTGCCTGTCCGTTTAACCTTTCGTGTGCCGGAAAGTAGATCTACGCGAGACACAATGGCTTTTTAATTGTGTCTGGATACTCGGCATACGAGTGGTTAATTTATTTTGTGTTCAGATAAAGGTGAGGAGCTCGTGGCTTAATAATAA
Source organism: Noctua pronuba (assembly GCA_905220335.1). NCBI lineage: Eukaryota > Metazoa > Arthropoda > Insecta > Lepidoptera > Noctuidae > Noctua > Noctua pronuba. The sequence goes on from LR999913.1 coordinate 2,575,207, forward strand.
CAGCCGCTCGGGTCGATCTTTAGGTTAAGCCGTGCTTGCCTAGGTTGGTCTGTGGATGGGTGACCACCCATTTCATACCGAGTTTCCTCCGTGCCTCGGAAAGGACGTTAAGCCGTTGGTCCCGGCTGTCATTTGTAGATCTTTGACAGTCGTTAGGTAGTCAGTAGCCCAAAAAGTGTGACAACTAGTCTTACCAAGGGGTATCGTATTACCCAGTACTAACTGGGTTGTGGAGGTCCGATAGGCAGTCGCTCCATGTAAAATACTGGTATTCAGCTGCATCTGGTTAGACTGGAAGCCGACCCCAACATAGTTGGGAAAAGGCTAGGCAGATAATGATAAAGGTGAGATGTCAATAAGGATTAAATTCGTAAAACAAACTCCCTTCATTCAGTTCCAGCCTGTCCCCTTGCTGTCCTCCCCCAGCGATGCCTTAAGCCGAGGCTCTTACCCCACAGAGGGTGCCCTTAGCGTATAGTCGCTTGGTTTATAAGTTTTTTGCCCTTTCTGGAGGCCTTATTACACTCAAGGCACCTACAGGATAGTCCGGTTAAGCAGTCGACAACCTCCTCGGTTGAAGAGCGAGATGCCATTAAAAACAAAACTCCCAAAACATAAACATTTTATTGATTCTACAACATAACATATCCTAAATCACGGACGGGCCATAGGCGCACCTACAAGTACACCCACATTTCGCTAGTTATAAGTCCCATTTAATAGAAGGCGAGCTCATTTGCCATCAACCGGGCACAAATCCAGACTCCGTGGCTGATACTAAGAAACTCTTGATAGAAAAACCCAATAAGACTTTGCCCGATCCGGGAATCGAACCCAGGATCGTATGCTCAGCAGTCGCGCTTGCGACCATTCGACAACATAATTAATTATTAAAACTAGCTATACGTAATTAAGTCTTTGTGTAGAAGATCATAGGAGCGACTCTTTGTTACTTTGGAGTAGTACATTGCAGACTCGCGAGGCATGCGCGTACGCAGAGGATCCGTGAAGTTTACTGCGTATAGCCCGAAGTTTACACTAGAAAAATGACAAAATCATTCAATAAATCATAACGTTACATAATAACACACCTGTAATTCAAGGGTGAGGCGTGCTGGGGGTCCCGACATTCCCTGACGACTTTATAGAAAAACCCGACGACACCCGTCTGGTCGGACCAGTCAGTGGCCCAATAAGTCTGACAACCAGTCTTACCAAGTGGTATCGCATTACCCAGTACTAAAAGTAAGTAGTTTACTCCATGTAAAATAATGGTATTCAGCTGCATACGGTTAGACTGGAAGCCGACCCCAATGTAGTTGGGAAAAGGCTAGGCAGATGATGACTATGAAAGGAACAAGAAAGAGTGTAAACCGATTTGTCTGCTCACAAACCACCCGCAATAACTTCAGTTTATCCGTGATCATGATGCTTGCAACAGCGCCGAAATATTGGGAACTCAAAACAAATAGTAAACATGGTAATTAATATAATTATGTTAGTGACAATGTCTGTTTAAAAACCTTATAATAGTACGTTATATTATTATTTTCTTACCTGTATCCAGCCAACCACTCAAAGTTATCCATCAATGTCCAATGGATGTACCCCGTCACATTAATACCATCTTGAATAGCGAAGTATATCTGCAAACATACACGGAACATAACGTAATCAGCCAATGTGTTCTCACTGCTGGGACCATCCATCCACCACGCGGGCCTAGTGCGGGTTGGTAGATGTCACATGTCTTCGAACTTTTGGTTTTAGGACATGCCGGTTTTCTCACGATGTTTTTTTCACCGTTTTGAGAGCAGTGGTGATGAAGTAAATTATACAAAGATTAGCTTGTGGGGTTTTGTCTAAGTCCATCGACGAAGATACGGGCCCGTCCGAAAGTAGCTCGAATCTTCTAAGTGAACCCTACTCCATATTATTTTCGGATTCGTGACTTTTGAAAACCGGGAGTAGGGACAATTACCCAATCTTGTTGTCATTCATTCGTAGTTCGGGCCCCTAACTAATCTTATGTCCGTTAGTGATACGGGCCATAGGAAACCAGGGGTTTCGTGTTTAGAGAGTAGACCTACAGCTTGAGTTGGAATCCTCGTGATTCGGGGCCGCCCCCTTAAACTAGATGGGGCCGGTGTTTCGTACCTGACTACTCTGAGAAGAAACAGCCGAAACAAACTCAGAGGTCATAGTCTCTTTTAAGGTCCAGACATAAACTTGGTCAACTCACATGAGGACTACGCGGATTGGTGTCCGAGATGGTCTTTTGAAGAAAGAACCACACAGATTTTATTGGATCTGTCCTGTCAGTGTAAGCATTTGTCAGTTTTCGTGTTGCTCGACTTATAACTCAAGGAGCTCAACGTCACGACGGACAATTCCAAAGAAAGGACATTTAGCTAGTACCTATCTCCCATAATTTCTGTCATCACTGTACGAAGTACGTACCTGTTCCAAACTGTACGTACCTGTTCCAAACTGTACGTACCTGTTCCAAACTGTAAGTACCTGTTCCAAACTGTACGTACCTGTTCCAAACTGTACGTACCTGTTCCAAACTGTACGTACCTGTTCCAAACTGTACGTACCTGTTCCAAACTGTACGTACCTGTTCCAAATTATCCCGAATATACTTCATTCGATTCCAATCGTTTAGTCCACCTTCAACGCTGACATATCCGTTCTCCGTGATCATGATCTCTTTTACTCCGTACGTCTCTCTTAGCCAGCGCAGTTGCTTCCAAAGTCCTTCTGGGTACATCTGGAAGTGAGATTAGGGAACTTAGTCATTAAATTCCAGTCATCATCGTCATTCTCTTGCCCTTATCCCAATTGGGGTCGGCGCAGCATGTCTTCTCCTACCATACTTCTCTGTTACTAGTCATCTCATCTGACACCTGCTTTCTTGCTTTATCATCCTTTACACAGTCCATCCATCGTTTCTTTGGTCTTTCTCTACTCTTATACCCTTCCATCCCTTAAAGCCATTAAATTCTAGTATCGACAAATTTCTCGCAGATTCGTTTCTTCGTTTTCGTTTTTAAATAAAACTGCCCCACACTAGGATTTTTTCCTGTATCGTGGATGCGTTTATAAACATTTAAACTCATATACACAAACAGGCAGACCCGGAACAACTATCTGTAAGCCATACAAATATTTGTTCCGTGCGGGAATCGAACCCGCGACACGCAGCGCAGCAGGCAATCGTACAGCCACTGCGCCAACCGCGCCGTCTAGATTAAAGAAAATAATTTTATTCATGTTGATACATTCCATTTAAAAAATATAAAAATATATATTTGGCTGAACCAGTGACAGTCCCTGTGCCACTCCTGGGCAAAGGACTCCCTCCATTAATTCTATTAATAAACACAATTCAAATATTTATGAAATACCTATTTAGGCCTTAAAGGCGCCTTTTAGCTGAAATAAAAAAAAAAACACCGCCGACTATATTATTAACCACGTTGGACTTAGTTTAGTTTATCATCAGTGGCCGAACTAAAAAACCTACCTGGACATACTGAACCTACCATACTAGTGCAATAAGAGTCAATTTTCTAGGAAGTGTACTGAAAATATTCCTTCTTAGTTTTGAAAAGTATGAGTGAGACTATGCCCACTAGACCGTCCCGTCACCGACCAACACCGTCATCGCGTGCCTTGTACGGAGCGGCAACAGCGCGAATATTTTATGGATGCCGCCGATACGCTCCGTGCATGGCACGCGACGTTGCACCCGGCCAGTCGGCCACCCGGCGCGCGCAGTCCGCGTAACGCTGACCATACGGGTTATAACCGCGTGTGTTGACCTTTCTAAACCCGTTATAAATCGGTTGTCACTTGCCACTTTGTTACCGTCAATTCAACAAGACTCACGTAAAATGGAGGAAGAAAAACTAATTGAAATGGTTCGCGAACACGAATTTATATACAATTTAAAACATCCGAAATATATGGATAATATTAGGAAAGAAATTGTGTGGAAGGCAATTGGGGAGCAACTAAGACAATCCGGTAAGTTTTTTTTAAATTTATTTTCATAGATTTAACTATGACATGTGTACTTACTTAGGTATATCAATTAGAATTACGTACATAGATCATAATATTATAGTATTTAAACATAGGTATTACAAGCCGGTTAAATAGATAGAGAAAGGAAGAGATAAAATACTATTATTTCCAGTGTGTTTTAAAAGCATAATTATTACACCTTATTAGGTACCTACATATTTATTAAGTTACCTAGGTACGAATATGTTAAAATAAATCTTTGGTTTGTTTGTAACATAAATGTCCTACCACGGTAATAATTATACTGTGGTCCTAGTACTTGTGATTTTCGCAATGTTGTTTTTCGATGTAGGCAATTGGTAGGTAAATATTTAGCTTCCTTTGTTAGGTACATAGGGAATAGTACATAAAGAGTGAATGAGAGGCAAATAGAACTACCGCCATTTATTATCCCTTTCTTGTTGACCGAGTCCAATACAGCTTTGCCATTCGTCCGGAACTTTCCGTACATATCAGGAAAAGAACAAAAAGCCCATACTAAAATAACATTATTTTTTTAATAAAAACAAAATTAATTAATTCAGTTAAATTGTACATAAAAAGAAAAAACTCCGTTTTTTTTCAAATATCCGGAATTTTATTCGAAAAACAAAACCATAAATCTGGGAACCCTAGTGACCTTGTCGAATAGTCGTTTGGAATCCCAATTCTTCTAAAACCCATCAAAAGCGGAACAAATTGCAGACATTTCGGGAACATCCTTTCCTCGAAAAATGTTATCGGAGGGCCAAAAGAGTCTTGTCGGATTATAAAAAAGATAGCAAATGTTTGAAATGAGCTAGCTAGGTAGTTGGAAAGTGCGAGTCTGGCTGGGCTTAAAAATCTTAAAATAGTTTTTTTTTTGTTGTGGCAACAGTACAGCTGACAGCTGACTTTTAATTTTAATTAACAGTACTACATTTCCTTGTTTTGAAAGCATTTCTCCAATTACTCATCAAGTAAAAAGCTTATTAATGTGTATTTTGTGTCCCATTCACTTCTTCGTCGTGTCGATGATTCCCTTTCGTATAAACATAAGATTAACTTAACAATTTGGTCAAAATAAGTGTTGAAAGTTTCAATGTGAACAGTTACCGGCTCAAGGCTATTTAGCTTTGTTTTGATATCAGGTATATTACTATACATTCTACTTGTTATTATATTGTTTATATGCCATAATTTCACCATCAATTACATAGTTCACCTTTTATGTCGGTTTTGTACGATACCAATGACTTGTGGAATGTAAACATAACCAAGAAAGTTTTTGTTTACGTTCCAAAAGTATGTTTGGTGACAGAACTCGCTATGTATACTTAAATTATTTCTTTTACCGTTCATACTATTATTCCAATTTATTTTTCTGTCGTCTTCCCAACTACAATAATGACTGATCGCCCACGCTCGCCAAAAAGAACTTAAACTGGCTTTGAGCGAATTAAAGCCGTCTAAGCAGTCCTGTGACCAACTAAGTAAGAAATTAGATGACACTGAAAGGGTTCTATCTGAAGCCCATAAAAAGAATAGGAAGTTAAAAAAAAGAAATGGGCCAGTTATACAATCAATACACTGTTGCCATAGAAGACTGGGATAGGCTCCAATTTGAAAATAAATGGTTTTACAATATTACTAAATAAATAAATGTATAAAACAATAATTATGAAAATACAATCCTGTATTAACTTACTTGAGAAAATGTATCACAATAAACAGCCAGTGTTCTTCCTCCTCTATCTTACTTTATCTATGCTGTGCCCGTGTCCATAATTGTGACTAATATATTTATTTCCATACCAACTACATACATTATGGTACACAATAAAGAATTGAGAATTGAATTGTGGACGGTTTCAGCCAGTGTAGCGAAGAGTAAAAGCTCTTGATCATAAACATTTATAACATCAACCAACAACAGCCACATAAGGCTAGACGTCAAATAACAGAACTTGAGACTACCAATCACATCACTGCCTCGCTGAATCAAAGTCTGTTCAGTGAATTGGTGCATATTGCCCCGTCAATGGTTTTTGCTGTGAATCCCTCCTCCACAACAGATTTGACAAGCGAGGTTGATTCAACTTATGTAGTTCTCCAGTTAAAATAAAATAAAAAATACATACAAATCAGTAAAAATACACAAATTGTCAAAACACAAAAAATAGTCAAAAGGCAAAAGTAAATAAATAAAGTACCTAAGTAAATAGAGAAAGACTAAATGTCAACTCAAGGAAGTACAAACTCTGTTGCCCGCGGCTTCACTAGCAATAATTTAGGATTTGACAATCAATTCGAGTTGTACTCTGTTATTAATAATATAATTCAATCTTGATCTGTAAGAAACTTGGTGCCATCTATTATTAAAGAACTTTATTATTGTTTTCTTCGGGAACAGTACTTTTTTTTTGGGATGAAAGGTACCCTATGTCTGTTTCTGTACACCTGACAACGTATATGCAAAATTTCAGGATGATCGGTTCAGTGGTTTAGTCGTGAAAAGGTAACAAACAAATAAACAAACTTACTTTCGCATTTATAATATTAGTATGGATAATAGCCTAGGGCTCCAGGGGTCCTAACAATAGGAGCCGTATCCAGGAGTACCGCTTTCTATTTATAAAAACAAAGATCGCTCGATCGATGGCGCCACAAGGTGAACACTTGTGAAATAACTGCTCTGTCATTGCTTGTGACTGTACATCCAATCCACCAGACCATTAATTTACTAATGTAATTACCACCTTTCCACAGGTCTCAACACAAACAAATTATAATAAAATTATTCTTGGAAAAAAATCGTAGATGGCAGCATAGGTAACAATTATGAAATTAACAACCACTAAAATGCGTTAAACTGCAGATTTTGGGTGAAGTAAGATTAGTAAAAATCTAAACTTCCTTGTTTAATGCTGATTTATCTATTTACACATAAATTAAGTGAATTTCAATAAAAATGTAAATGAAGACTTTTACTGCAGTTCGAACCCATAGAATGATAAAGTAGTTAAATTAAAAGTAGAGATCTGTTAATCATTTTGTTTAGAGCTCTTTGCAATAGATGGCGTTTTACTCAATGCGTCACATACAATTTACCAATTATTGTAAACCACTAAATTACGTTTAGTTGTTTCATTTTAAGTAAATTCAGTAGAAAAAAAAGTAAACAGAAATTTAAGATATCTTTTAACATGGTTTATGGTACGTACATAATGAAGAATGTTAACTAATTTTGATTATTAGCACTCCATATTCTCTGTCAAAAATAAAAAATACTAGTGAAGAATTACTTCGATACGTCAAATTAGTTTCCGATTTAGAAGTAAAACAAGTTGTAACCGCACGACGCGGGCTGCCGGTAGAGATGTAAAGAACTCGAGTCTTTGAGTCTTAATTCGATAGACTCGGCTCAATTTTACAAGACTCGGTGTACTAACAAAACTCAGAGCCTTGAGTCGAGCCGATCTGCAGTCCTTTCTCGAAAACTCGAGCGCCAAAATAGAACTCGTATTTCAAAAAGAGCTCGAGTCTTAAAAACAATCTCACGTCTCAAAAAGAACTCGAGTCTTAAAAAGAGCTCGAGTGTATCGAGTCTTGAGCGTATCAAGGTTGATTTATTTAAAAATACATAGACATAGACTATGTCTATGTATTTTTGCCACATGAACTATGTCACATAGTTCATGTGGTAACATGCTAAATGTGACCTTTAGGCATGGCATTATTAGGTTCTGTGTGTACCAAGAGGGATAAAAACGTGACACTATTTATTATGTCGGTACGGATCAATTTTTATTGTTTGTTATTTTACGACTTTATTATTTTTATTCCGATTTATATTTTATGCCCTGTTTATTTATAAAGGAACTCCAAATGGAAAAGAACTTGAGCGCGACTCATCGCGTGAAACGACTCGAGCTCGAATCAAGACCTGAGCGCCATGTTGCGCTCGAGTCTCTATGTAGACTTAAGTGTTCTAGTCTGGGGGTGTTGTTGTAACGAGTCGAGCTGTGCAATTTGTCAGCTGAGCCTAAAATTTAGGACTCAAAAGACTCGAGTTCTTTACATCTCTAGCTGCCAGTGACGGTGTGACGTCATCGCACAACACACTCAGTCTGGCTCACTCAGTCCGCTCGCGGTCGCGCGCCCATGTCGTCGAAATTATACCTAAATACTTTTAAAAATGTCCAATCCAAATACTAGGAAATCATGTGTTGTGCCTAAATGTAAAAACACAACTACCAATTCGCCGGAAAAGTTGTTTTGTATAGTTCCAAAGGACGTTAAAATGCGAAAAAAATGGATAAAAGCTATGAAGAGGTTAGATCCATTTGGAGATAAAAGTACAGTTTATTGTTGTGAAGACCATTTTGACGTAAGTATAGTGATCATATTTTAGTAGGTACAGAAGTAATAATTATTATTTTCATCTTATAATGAAACAATTTCTAACCGAATTAATTGCGTGTTTATTGATTTTACATTGGCAGGAAAAATGTAAAATCAATAAGTACGCGATTAATCCGGTTAAAAATAGTTTCATTATAAAATACAGTGATCGTGAATACCTAAGACATTACTATTATAATCTTTTGTAGTTTACATTTATTTAATACCTATAAACATAAAATCTGGTCAGAGGTGCAAAACCTTTGGTGTCAGAACTTACCGTTATGTTGAACAATGCAGCTGTTTTGCGTTATCCTTTGTTTTCTATACAAGTTTTAATCTATACTAGACTGTGCCTACTGCTCTGCTCGCGTAGGCTAGGTGTAGATGGCTCATAAGATTTATTCTTGTTTTAGATTGAAAATGATATGGAGAACTATACTAAATATAAGTTGGTCGGGGGAAGAATTAAACTAAAACAGGGTATAGTTCCACACAAATTCAAATGTCAACAGGAAAAGGAAGATAAACCTCAGAGATCTGCAGTGCAAAAACGTAATCGTATAGAATATTTTGAGAAACTATTAATAGTCGAGTGGGACGGGTAGGTGGAACGAAGTTTATAGTGGTCGAATTTTCATGGGGTTTTTTTATTGAGTTCCTAGAGTTGTGGAGAAGAAAGTTAAAAAAAAAATTTCGCCACTCGCGACTTTTTTTATTTTTTTTTTTAAATTTCCTTCTGAATATTTTTTTTTCGTACAGGAATAACTTTAAATTCGGCGAATTAATATTGTGACGTAATAGTGGGACCTGTGTGCATCCATTAAACGCCAATTTGGTCTGTTTCCTTGTTCATTGTTGTTGATGAAATGCATATTTCCAGGTTGTTTTATGAAAATTTCCAATTTTTTCAACTATTTCTAAAATACAGAGTTTTAATACAAGGATTTCTTTTGTCATTGATAACTGACACTTTTTTACAGATAACTGGACGTAAAAATGTTCAAGAAATCCATATTAACGAGTGAAGTGACTAAAAATTATATCGCCAATATCAGGAAATCGTCTATGTAAAAGTTAAATAAGGCAATTTTCCTCAAAATATTTCTATGGTGGTCGTTGTAAATATTATCCTGAAAATATCTTTATTATATCAGCTATCCATAGAGAACACAAAATAAAATTATTATTGCTGACGAAGGTGGAATGGGGCCGCTGGTAAACTCACAAAAATTATCGTAATTGTAACGTAACCTTTTCTCATAATTTCTATTTAGAATTAGCTTCAAGCTTGGGTCTCTGCGCCTCATTTAATATCAATACCGATACCGATACCGCTCCCAATTCTTAGCGATAGAGCCCTTTTGTCATTTTTTACTTTCTCAGCAGTAACTGACGTTTAACAAGTATCCTAAAATATTTTTCTAGTTATTATACATTATTAGATAGCTACTAAAATGAGGTTTTGGAGAATAATTTGCACATTGAGTTACATTGACAAACGAAAAAAGTGCTTTCATTAACATAGACGATTTTCTGATTTTTGCGAATTAATTATAAGTCACTAAACGCATGAATAATGTTTTCTTGAACATTTCCTTATTCAATTATCTATAAAAATGTATCTGTTACCAATTTCAAAAGAAATCTTAGTCTTAAATTCGGTAACTTAGAAATAATTGAAGAAAATAGGATATTTTCAAAAAAAACTTGAAATATGAACATTGAACAAATAAACAGGCCAAATTGGCGTTTAATGGATACACACAGATCTTTTTATTATGTCTCAATATAAATTCGTCGATTTTCAAATTATACATAAAAGGAAAAAAAAATATTACAAAACTCAAAAAAAAGAACAGAATATAAACTATTAAGCATAAGTAGTAGCAAGGAAAGTTTACTTACCTTTGCATTTTATTCCTCGCATTTCGGCGGCAAGGAAATCACTATTTGTTGATAAATAATGCGCAACCATTAATCCATCTATTTAGGTAGATTATCCGATTGCCCTTTTTCGAATCCATCATCCATTTTATTAATCGAATAATATTTACTATTATTAGACTATTAACTTAATACGCGGACGAGAACAAAACAAAATACTGAGCAAGCTATTACACCTACTATAACCGCTGGTGACTTGATACTAAGCGGGCCGCGGCCCGTTGTGACATGACGTCACAAGCGGTCACGTGACTGTTAGCGGCACTCGATATTTTTCGAAACTTTGAATACCTATAAAATCAAAACTACTAGGTGTTTTTGACTACAACAAAAACTAGTGTATTTGTATACATACAGGCTTTACTGAGAATTTCAAGCGATTTGGCATACCTAGTAACATTCTTCATTATGTATGTTTTTCATTTTACCGGAATTATAAGGATTACACGAATCGTTTTAAGGTAGAAGCGCCAAGGCAGCCCGCGAAATGCAAATTTTCTTACGTTTTTTGCAATGTGCAGGTCAGTGTCGGGTTGTATGTTGATGAATATATGATTCTCGCAAGTAACACGTATGTAGTTACAGAATGATAATCATTTCAATCATCAATACAACCCTCTAAGTTCATTTAACCCCATTGAATGACTTTTTCATGAAATAGTTGGACCCTGGAAGCTGGACAACAACGAATCTGACACATACGACGTCCGAAGCTGGTGAAAACTTCAGATTTTGATTTAACCTCAGGATTTAACAAACTGCACTCAATATGACTCCCATTAAGTGCTCATATTTAAACTGCAATAATACATCGAAAGATTACTCAATGTTTCGGTTTCCAATTGGACATGCAAAACGTTTGGCACTTTGGTTGAGCAATTGTGGTAAGTGTATTTTCTACTTAAATATTATGTAGGTATTCACTTTTGAGATACTCAATAATAAAAATCAAATGAGTAAATACATTAAATTTTATAACCACTAGTGATAAACGTCTACTGAACTCTCACATACACTGATGGTCAGTTTTAACTACTCATTGTACAAAATAATTACGTTAGGGGAGTGCATTATATGATCAAAAATGTAGTGTAACATTGGTAAATATTGTGTGATAAAGGCTCTACAAATTAAAATATGTACTTACTATAGCCACAGAAAATACAATGTGTAAGGGACAGTCCTCCGCAGACTGATGGGGGTTGAATTCAGTATATAAGAAGACCGGTACAAAAAAATATTTCAGGAACGTTTTGGGAATACAATTAACCTTATTTGTTTTATTTCCTCATACGCAATGTATCGTTACCGTGGCAGAACGCACGCAGCGAACGGCAACCGCAGCGAGCCTTCGGCTATATTTTCGCTATACTGTTGCGATTGGGCGTTTTACGCGTCGTTCGTTAGAGTATTTCAACATCCATTGTTGGTTTAATTTTATTTTTTACTGATTTTTTATTTACATAAATGGAGAGTTGCTGCGTATATAGAATATAATTTTACATTTAAATAAAGGAATAGTAACTGAAAAAAAACGATAAAAAATAAAATAAATCCTGAGAAAAATTCCGGTGGAATATGATTCAAAATAAGGAGCTGAATTCACCCTGTCAGTTTGTAGAGGGCTGTTCCTTACACCCTGTATAATCTAACGTCTATAACCTATTATAGGTCCTCCAAATTGTTTTTTTTTTATGTTTATAAACCGAAAAATAATACCTCAACTATATACATTTATAATGTGGCCTTATGTTAGTCAATAAAATATTGTTTGTGATTTTAGGAAACATGACGTTAACTCACCTTAAGCAACATGAACTGCGGAACAGATATCTCTGTATTACACATTTTGACGATATTTTTATTCAGAATAAAAATGGCCAAAGGATAAGAATATCAAAACTGGCAGTGCCTCAAAACCACAACGATGAGCAAGTCTCGGTTTTGAAGCCATTTATTCAGAATAAAAAAGGCAAAAGGATAAGATTACCAAAACCGGCAGTGCCTCAAAAACACAACGATGAGCAAGTCTCGGTCATGACGCCTCATTCACCACGTCCATCAACACCAAAAGGTATTTTTTGAGATAATCACAATTGTACCTACCCTCATTTATGAGAATTCAAATAAATGTGCAATAACACCATTAACATAATTAAATAAATAAATAAATAACGAAAATATAAATTCTTATGTTAATAAAACATTAATTAGAGGCTTGGAGATTTTCAGTGATTTAAAAAAAAGATCAACATACACCCGTCCTCCCGAGTACTGCATAATATTAATGCTTTACTTCAGCTCTCCACAGAAGAATTTTTTCTGAAGGCATTGAGATCAGATTTCTAATGGCTTACCGCTTAAATAAAGGTGTGCTTGAAAATTTCTTTAGAATTTTTTGAATAAGAGGTGTTTGTAAACTTTGTAATCAGAATCCGACATCTAGAAGCTTAAGAGCTATGTTCCTGTCCCATCTATTAAATTGGATAATACTAATTGTGAATCTGATCAAGACATCTTCTATGTCTACAGCAAAATTCACAACCATCAACAACATCATTGGAGGAGTTCCTTGTTGAAACTTGTTCTCGTGTATTTTCCTGGCTGGTTAGGCAAAGCGTGTTTAAAATATTTTGATTGTATTGCAAGTGTTTTGATAAATAATTAAGTTGATTTAACTGATAAGAAACAGTTATTGTTGGTTAACAAAACCAATTCTAATTTGACCACACCAAGTTTCAAATCAAATTGTTGTCTGATTTAGTGGTAAAGGTGTAAAATCAATTGTTGTCTGTTTTAGTAAAAAAAAAAAAAACAAATAAATCTTCTCAAAAATACATATCATGATTCTAATCACATTGATTTTTTTATTAAAAAATTAAGAAGTGAAAATATATGATTACTGTAAATCAAGGAAGAAATCGATTGAACCAAAATAAAAAGTGAGAATTCTACAAAATAAATAACTGAATGGCCAGCTAAGCTTAAAAGCTACTATTTTTTGGCTAATCAACTGGTGCGATTCCCGGAAGTGGTTTTTTTTTATTCTAATGATGCAGTTTTAGTTTTTGTCAAAATCAAGGGCTGAACTCCTTCGACGACTTTTCTCTATTTCATAAAGAAGGCTATCTCAAAAACCATTCTGTGTATTCGGGGTAAAATTCAATTAGCTAGCGAAACTTTACCAACGTTTAACGTATCTATATTGAAAACAAAAACCGGCCAAGTGCGAGTCGGACTCGTGCATGAAGGGTTCCGTACCATCGTAGTAGGGCAGCTCCGTTTAAGTTTTAATATTATTATTTGTTGTTATAGCGGCAGCAGAAATACACATTCTGTGAAAATTTCAACTGTCTACCTATTACGGATCATGAGATTCAGCCCGCTGACTGACGGGTGGACGAACGGACAGCGGAGGCTTAGTAATAGGATCACGTTGGTTACCCTTCGGGTACGGAACCCTACAAATGAAACAAAAAAGAACATTTTTTTTTTTCGGATACCGTCACGTAAATTAAGGCAACTAAACGACTTTTGTGATATGGTTAGAAAAAATCTAAGTTAATAAACGAAAAATTGAGACTGTACAAAAGCAGCTGCTACAAACGCGGGTCAGCGTCAGGTTGTATGTTGATTAAAATACGTTTCGCGGCTGAAACACGGTATGTTACAGAATTGTAATCATTAAAATCATCAATACAACCCTCTAAATTCATTTAATCCCATTGAATGACTTTTTCATGAAATAGTTATTCAATGAGATTGATTGTTGATTTCAATTATTATAATTCTGTAAATACATACGTGTTACGGTCGCGAATCATATTTTGTCCTACATACAGACTGACCTGTAAATTGCAAAAACGTAAGAAAATTTGAATTTCGCGGGCTACCTTGGCGCTTCCTCCTACCTTCCGCTAGCTCACACATTAAAAAAAAACCATACAAATAAATACAACACATAAAAATTCCTTTACTCCTAGTTTAATCTTTTTTTAAATAATTAAATTGTACTTTCAAACCTGATTTTGCCATTATTTTGTTTACCGAAATAACACATTTTTTAGTAAAAAGGTTTTTTGGTATCATAGTGACAGCAGAACACTGACTCCTCAGTCACAGGATCTCCTAGTTTGGGAGTCAGGGTTTACTCTATCTGTATGACCTTTAATTAACTAAATTAATGTGACCTAGTCTTTAAACAATGTTGAAGATTTTCGTATAAATAAAGTTTTTTTTTATTTATATCGAAACTGTTCCGCCAACTCGAAATATTTTTCGTTGTATTGTTATTACTTGTCTTTGAACTCACGGTGCGATGTAGACAATCTATATAAAAACAACGCCATCTAGTAGTAGTGATGCCACGTAGCATCAATACCGCCTAGTATCTAGGCCCACTCCTAGATGGCGTTGTAAAACTACAGCTCTGGCAATTAGTGAAACGTTGATGCTGCCATCTGTTGAAAAAATGCAGGACGAAAATTAGCCAGACTAAGGCGCTCCACCCACTGCACCGCGCTCCGTCGCGTTGCGCGGGATGGCAGATTTTACCATTGTATGCAAGTATCTCAATTTATATAGAAATCACGCTTAGCACAACACACTGCCGACGCGGAAATGCGCGGGAGCGCGGGGCGTGCCGCGGGATATGACACACCGGCTCCGCAGTCCCGGGCGTGATTTGATAGTATAAAGACGTTTGCACGATGGATCTCGACGTAGACAAATTTATATATGAAATTGAGCAACGCCCTGCAATTTGGGATATGAAAAGCAAAGAATATAGTGACCGTATACAAAAAGTTAAGAAATGGGAGGAGATAATAAATGTAGTAATGGTCGCTCGAATTTTGCTTAATAAATAATCAAAAGATGCAGTTGACATACGTGTGTAGCTAAAGAATTTATTTTCATATTTTCTTAAGTCTTTGTAATTCAGTGCAAATGATCCATTTATAGATCTCGATCGTAAATAGGGATGTATCCAAAATCTTCTATGGACGCAGTGTCTTTTAATTCTTGTATACAAAAACCAAAATGACAATATAACTGCAACATCTTGAAATCGAGTAAGTTCGTCCATTCTCCACGACGATCGACAACACAGTGAACATATGAGTTTATTTAGCGCGAGGTCGTCGTAATCTGCATCACCGCGCGGGGGAGCAAATTACACCGCTAAGTAAGGCAGATCTGCGCCTCCGTCGCCGCGCGCGTTATCTGTCGCTTCGCGCACCGCGGCGGGACGCATCTTCAGTGGGTGAACCGCCTTAAGCTGTGTTTCCATCAGAGATGAGCGAGGATGCGTAGCGAGTTATGTGTGTGAAACTAACCAATAATATTGCTTCTTTTTCACAGCTTGAGCTACTCTAGGTTAGTTTCACACACATCCCTGAAATGAATGAATGAATGTCATGTGTAATTTTATTTTTGATTGATTATTTTAATGTACATGTGTTTTATGTGATTTTAATTTTTATATAATGTATAGACTATGTCTGAATTAAATGAATTAATTAATTCACAATATTAGTAGGATACTTACTTTACCCACGATTAGTTTTTACCACCCTTATTTATAATACTAGCTGTACCCGGCATGCAATTTTAAATTTCAATGCAGCTTTTTCTACCTACCAAATTTCAAGCACAAAAAATGAAGGACTTTCATACAAACTTGCGAGAGCCCTTAACCCCTTAATCCGACCCTTTCGCAAAATCCGTTCTTAGCGGACGTCTACTAACTATAAACTACCTTACTGCCAAATTTCATCTTTATACGTCATGCGGTTTTGGATAATTCGTGATGAGCGAGTGAGTGACCTTTCTCTTTTATATATTTAGAGTAATTAGTTTGACATTTTATTTTACAGCTGGTGATTGTAAGAAAAGATGGCAATGCCTCAGAGATGCATACAGGAGGGCATTAAATAAAAAGAAAAGAAAAAGCGAACATGAAGCCAAAAATATGAAACCATGGAGATACGAAACTGAAATGGCGTTTGTGACTCCTTTTTTAATAGAAAGAAAAACTAAAGACTCCGTCGGTGTTACAAGCGGTGATGAACAGTCTGATAATGGCGAAGAAAATAATGAGACAGAATTAAACGCTTCAGAAAAACCCCACATCGACTATGAGGTTGACGACACTCCTGCTGAAATTAGTGATGCTAATAGTACAATATCAGACGAAGCTCCTCAAAATGAGCCACAACAAATATGTACCAACAAGCCAAAAGCTGTAAAGAGAAAAGTAGACCAATCAGAGCCAGCTCAGATCAGAGACCTCTCGTCAGAGAGATCAGTACGTGCTGTATTACTGGCAAAACTACTCGACGACCAACTTGAGCAGCCTCGGGGCCATGACGAATTAGATCGCTTTTTTTTAAGCATCTCTGATACTGTTAAGAAGTTCCCACCGTACGTCCAAGCACTGACAAAGAATAAGATATTTGCTCTAGTGTCTGAGGTCGAACTACAGCAACTTGCCCCGTCCAGCTCAACTACATGCACCTTCAATCCGTCCCCGCAGACGTCGATTAATGCAATACCGACCTGTCCAGACAACAGGAATGAGCAGATACAACAGTTTTTCCAAAAATTCAATACATCTAAGCAAAATAAAAAATAAATGAATATTAACATTTTTGTAGTTTACCTACCGTGATCAGGCCACGTGATGTTCATTATTCTAGATACAAAAATTCAAAGACGTGACATCTACCAACCCGAACTGTCCAGAGTGCTTGTTTATAGCCCATTCCCGTTCTTAGAGAGAAGGCCTGTGTGCTGTGTCCAGTGAGTAAGAACATTATCGACTGATTATGCTATGCTATACTTCCCGTAGACACACTGCTAGGTTTTCGTCGCCAGTTATGTTGAAATAGGAACGAGCCTATTGCCATGTTGGAGACAAATCTAAACGACTGAGTTTCTAGTGAAAGACCCACACATTGCTCTATTTGCGAATCCAACCCAGGACCTCTTCTTGCTCAGCAGCAACTCTTGGGACCACTAGACCAACGCACAAAGAAACTAGCGAATTATGTCTCTTTGCTATAATTATGGCCTCACTGAAACTTGGGGTCACAGTTTTCATACGCGATTTCTTCTACTCCTTTATAGTAGGTACTTGCCTATCTTCCATATCATAAAAAGACGCTCACCGCAAACCAGTCCGCAGCACCAATAGGCCAAGTAGGATCGTTCTCCAGCACTACGCCTAGTTCTTTCGATCCATAGAATGGCCAGGATCCTATCTCCTCACCAGGCCTGGCCCTGCGCACCTTTCTTGTAGTGTAGTGGTTTAAGCCGTAGAAGTCGTACGTCCCTGAAAATATTTTTGGTAGTTAGTACCTATAATTATTGTGTAACGAGACTGCCTCGTTGGTCTTGTGGTCGCAATCCCGACTACTGAACATGAGGTCCTGGGTTGGCCAAGTTGTCATTGGGTTTCTTCCATCAGAAATTTCTCAGTAGCAGCCATGGACTCTGGATTTGTGCCGGTTGATCGCAATAGGCTCGCGGCCTATTACATGGGACTTCAACATACTGGCGAAATGTGGGTGGACTGGTACAGCTTTGCTTAACCCTTCGGGGATTACAGGCATCTTGTTGTGTATGTATAACTGTGTAGTACTAATTCGCATATTCGGGTCAATAAAAGTAGGTATAGTATAACCACTTAAGTGTGCAGTTCAATGGTGGCGTTGCTTGTCATAAAATTTTGCATCGATATGTCAAACTTGGTACATTTATTTTAGTTCCGTGTTTTCCCTCCTGCACAGATAAGTTGGTTGAAGATAAGAGTTATACTCAAAAACGTGTCGGATTCAGATTGACATAAGGTACCGCAAAACAATGGATGATCCGGTTGAAAGTCGACATAGAAATACAAAATCATCCTAGGCGATTGTCTGGGTCCTCTATAATTTCATCCAAGTAATAATTGGGAAAAATCCGTGGGTAGATTAGCCGGTATAATATTATCTGTGGTTGTGTTTTCACTTTAAAATTACCATTTTGAGTATTCCTTATTTTGCGCTTCTAGATATACCTACAGTTCATAGTTGCAAGTTTCCTTCAAAATTTTAAAGATGCCACCAGTTCGGCATTGTCTAAGGTCCAAGAACCAGGCTTGCTTGAGCCAGCATCTCACTACGTACGAACGACGACCAATCAAGCTATACAAAACCAGTTTATGCGGATCTCTCATTGTACGGGAAATCTATACAAAGCGGGACCATGTTATACTGCATATAGCATGATGTGTCGCTGTGTGTACGCTCTCACTTTCAATTGTCCGTCGTGAGTGTTCGTTGTACAACAATCAAACATACTTGCCTCTAACCAGTTTAATTTCTTCATCTGTGAAACGAGGCAGCCTTGGAGACTTATAGCCTTCTCTCCTAGCACTCTCGTCCAAGAACAGCTGGATTTTCACCGGCCAATCACCCTCTCGTGAGAATATGGGATGAGCGTAGCGGCCCTCCTGAAAAGGGTAAATAGACTAGTAATTTATACACATTTTATCATCATCTGCCCAGCCTTTTCCTAGCTATGTTGCAGTCGGTTCCAGTCTAACCGAATGCAGCTGAATACCAGTATTTTACATGGAGCCTATCTGACCTCCACAACCCAGTTAGTACTGGGTAATACGATACCCCTTGGTAAGACGGGTTGTCAGACTTTTTGGGCCACTAACTACCTGCAACGACTGTCAAAGATCTACAAATGACAGCCGGGACCAACGGCTTAACGTGCTTTCCGAGGCATGGAGGAAACTCGGTATGTAATGCGTGCCGGGGTGGTCGTCCATCCATGGACCAACCTAGGCAAGCACGGCTTAATCTAAAGATCGACCCAAGCGGCTGTTATTATTTAGCCACGAACTCATACACAAGATTTTATAATTTTTTTATGTTCCCAGTAAATGGCACCTAAAAGTGTTTTCAATAATCTCCTTTCAAAAATAAATATAATTATCTAGGCATCGGATTATATGCATTTGCATTTTTGCATTTGCAAATAAGCTGAGCTATCCAGGTTGCTACGTACTGGTCTGACAAAATCTTAGTCATCGATTCGAGAAGAAGAAGAAGTGCATATTTGCATTAATTAACTTCAGAACCGGCTCCACAACTTCGTTGATGCAGTTTAGTGGTCATAACCATGACTGCTCGGTTATTCTGATACGATAAGAGCTGTTGGTAATTAACATAAAGGATTGCTTCGATAGCGGTCACATCGGATTATATGCACTATCAAAACGCCAAAATGCATATTTTGGCGTTTTGATCGTATCAGAATAACCGAGCAGTCATGGTTATGACCACTAAACTGCATCAACGAAGTTGTGGAGCCGGTTCTGAAGTTAATTAATAAACTCTTACCCAGTGTTGTATGGTCAGTTCAGTGACATCCTGATCCTCAGGAGTTAGCGGTTCATACCAGATGAAGAGTGTGGCTAAAGAGACCTTGCCTGAAACAGACAAAATGATGGGTAAAGTATAACATAACTTCACGCATGCATGTAACCCCCGAAGGGTTGGCACTTACTTAGACACCCGTGTTTTGATAGTTACCTATGTTAAAGTCCCATGTAAGCCTATTACCATCAACCGAGCCATTATTCAGACTCCAGGCTGCTACTGAGAAACGATCCTTCAGAAAACCTTCCACCTGGGCACGCGTTGCCGTGGCCGACTTGGGAATCCTTAAACAGACTTCGAACCCAAGTAGGCCGGACCAAAGACAATCTCAGCAGATGGGGGTTCATGGACGGCTCAGACCTCAAGTGCGTATGCGGCGTCTCCCCACTGACAATGGCCCACTTCCATCTTGCACCGCATGCCCTATCACCTGCGCACTCGATGATCTGCTCACTGTGATCAGTGCATCTGATGCATCAGTGAGTGGAGTTCTCGTGGCTGAGTTTTGGGCTAAACATAACATCTGAACTTTTTACCATTGACTCGCTAAGAAGAAGACTGAGAAATTCCTGATGACAAACCCATAAACGTTGTACGTGAAAGGGCAACGTGGTTCCATGCTGTACTGCTGAGTCCTGACTCAGCAGTAGAGCATGGAACCGCTAAACCAACCCGGTGGGTTTATAAAATGATTACCTTGAAAAAAACCTAGTGCAACAAAATCCCAGTCTTCTAACTTACCATGATAAAGCGGCTTAAACTCCTCATCATAAATCCTCCAAGCCTTCGCATGAGCTATCATAGTGTTCTTGTTACACAGGTATCTGCCGACCTCAGTATCGTTCAGGTAAGGGGCATGCTGCTGGTTGTATCCTACGTCGCAGATGCCGAAGGGCTCGTTCAGGGTCAGCCATAGCGTCACGCGGTCTGCGTAGAGGTCGAACACGACTCTTGCGTAGTCAGCAAACCAGCCGGCGATGAGAGGGTTGGCCCAACCTCCTGGAATGAAAGGTGGTTAAAATTAAATTCTTCGGTATCACAAGTTTTTTTACGCGGCAGTAAACTTATCTTATAAAGAAAGGAAAACATACATTTGCGCTAGAACATGACGCATGACATAAGAAAGCACAAAAAGAATAAAAGCCGGCTAACTGCGAGTCGGACTCGCGCATGAAGGGTTCCGTACCATCGTATCGTAGGAGGGGAACCCCCTTTAATTTTTAATTTATATGTTGTTATAGCGGCAACAGAAATACACATTCTGTGAAAATTTCAACTGTCTACCTATTAATCTTTTGAACGCCATTATCAAATATACGTTTCAAGCAAGCGCGTGCCCTGTACGCCAAATAAAACAAATATGTAACAAAATGGTAGTTGAAATTGTGGCATGGCGTTGGAGGGCACGCGCGATCGTTTATGCTCTGGCGTTCAAAAGGGGATCATGACATGCCGCTGCCAGATAGACTGATGGAGAGCTGAGGCTTAGTAATAGGGTCCCATTGGTTACCCTTCGGGGACGGAACTTTAAAAGGGGAGAAAATATGCATTAGTTCCACGTAAAACGGCTATCACTCAGCATAATGACATTACTATAATAATGCTTATAATCTTACCAAGATCCTGCAATGACTGTGGCAGGTCAAAGTGGTATATGGTAACGACGGGCTGGATGCCCATCGCCAGTAGACCGTCTATCAGGTTGCTGTAGTAGTTTTTGCCATCCTCACTGATGTGGTTCGGGAAACCAGTCGGGAGGAGACGAGACCACGATATAGAGAATCTGAAAATGGGCATACATATTCGGTTTACTCCAATGCAACGTGTCTTCGAACAAAAATGATGTCCACTAGGGTCATGGAAGTATTTAAAGTCAAGTTATAACATTAAAAATTTGTATTAAAATAAAAAGAACTTTGCCCTCCAATATCTCCGAACTAGAAGTTTCCCAGGTATGGTACAGAAAAAAACAATGATCGCAATGACGGGGAGAACAAGTGCCCTCCGGCTTCGTCTCTTTTCAACCACCCATTATTAGGGTCAGCATAACCGTAACCGAACTAAAACAGTATTTTTAACAGAGCGACTAGCGGCCTGACCTATGTACAACCAGTTACTGGAAAATACCATAGTTTTACTAAAGGCTTCTCTTGACTACCCATAACGACTTTAAAAGATTTACAAATGACAGCCAACGGCTAAAACGTGCTTTCCGAGGCCCATCCACGAACCGACCTCGGCTATCGTAGACTTTAGCTGCGTATAACTGATATTAAATATGAGCCTCTCTGTTTATCATCTAATGACATGAAAAACCAGGGTTTACCTGTACATATCCAGTCCCAACTCCCCACACATCTCGATGTCCCTCTTCCACAGGTGGTAGGAGTCACATGCCACATCTCCGTTGGCTCCTCCTTTAATTAGGTTGGGCCGTGTGTGCAGAAGTCTGTCCCAGGTGGATTCACCTTTGTCTAGAGTACATAAATACGTACATCGTATTGTACCGTCATACACAGCTTATAACATTCCCAATGCTACCACACAGGCCTCCTCAATGAGAAGGAGTGAGCCATAATCCACACACATATTTCGATTTCCTCACAATATTTTCCTTCACCGTTTTGAGAGCAATGTAATGTCTTGCTTGGATTTTCGAAACCACGGCCTTACTACACGTAATTCAAGGTTGGTACTAGCAAGGTACTGGACTAGTCTACTGCTCCAATTGAAAGTCTACTATTGAAGTATTTACTTAGTAAGAAAGAAAAATAAATGATTGAAGTCAAAATGCAGTGGCTCTATGTAAAATAATAATATTCAGCTGAATCCGGTTAGACTGGAAGCCGACCACAACATAGGGAAAATTTGGAAAAGGCTTGTCAATAAAAGACCTTACCGCTCGCGTTCCAGCCTCCTTCGATCTGGTAGGAAGCTGAGGCGGCTCCGAACATGAACCATGGTGGAAACTTCGCATTTGGTGAACTCCCGTTACCGCTTATCAGTGCACTGTAAGTATTTTAGGTAGTTGACTTAATCAACCTACTTCAAAGAAAAAATAACTAGCAAAACTCTCTGGATTTCGATATTTAACACATTCAGTGCCGGGAACCCACCTGGTGGGTTCACTCAAGTCGCACTTGCGATGCCGGGAACCCACCTGGTGGGCTCATTTTAAATGTAGGTTTTTCTTAGCGAATATATCATCAAATAATGTAAAAATAAAAACCGTTGCGTATTTTAACAAGATTAATAAGAATACGGCGTGGTTTCAAATTACAAGCATTTTTATTTTCAAAAAATTTTTGACCTCTTCCTAGATGCCGAGAACCCACCTGGTGGGTCCTATTTCAGGGGTGGAAAACTATTCGCACGATTTTAAATATTTTCTAAAAATTATTATTTTTACATTTTAGGACATGAGAATGAGTCGAAGTCGAGGCTTTTCAGGGTTCGGTATCAAGATAATTAAACACAAATAATTATTATGGTGCGACTTAATCTGCTGCCCGTTTATCTGTCACAGCTATATATTTCAGAAAGTTTTCAGACTTGATATTTGAAATAAATAATGCTTAGAATTCTTAAGGTTAAATTAAATTGCCTAGAGAAACTTAAAAGCCGTGAAACTAAAAAACTATATTATTTTTTGGGGTCAACTAATACTAATAGTGTAGTATGAGATGGGAAAATCAGTTTGTGTTTAACCGACTTCTTACAAAGGAGGAGGTTATGTATTCGGCGTCATCTTTTTTTTTTTAAAGTTCACCGATTTCTCCGTGGTTACTGATCCGACTTACGTGATTATTTTTTTAATTGGTAGAGGAAACTTGCGCTAAGGTCCCATTTGATTTTTATTAACTTTTCTTGGGTAGTTTATGGGTTATTTTATCTTCTTCGTCTATGTGGATGATCTGCTAATAACTTCTAGTTACAATGGAAAATTAATACTCGACAAAAATTTATATGAGATACAAACTAAAAAGCCTAAAATTAAAAATGCACAAAAAGAGTGAAAAATTACTTTACTTTTGGAAGTCGGTGGCAAAAAGTCAATGAAACAAGCAAAAGTCACCGACTTCCGAAGGTAATATTCGCATATAATTTTTTTTTTAAATAATTTTTTACGTTTTTTTGGAAGTCGTTTTTATGCAACATTTTAAATTGTATATCGTGTTTATAAATCTATCGGCCGTGAAGTTTTAGAAAAGCAAGCTTATCTCAGTGTGAACACTTTTTCGCGCGAAGTACGGCGAGGCGACATCTATGATTTAAATCTAAATTGTCTTTGAAATAAATGCACTACTACCAACAAAATGTCATCAAATCTATTTTTTGTTTGAACCAACACGTCTGCGGAGTATCGCTAGCTAATTTAATTTAACCCAGTAAAACAAACTTACTGGGTGGTTCACACAAAACTGACTGTCAAAGAACCTACTTATAAATGCAATGCAACGTTTGTAATCATTCAAAAGTTTTAAAATGTTATTTATTAACTTCGAAAAGAAACAATATTTGCGATTACGTAACTTGAATTAATAAAAAAAAATGCATGAAAATCTCACAAAAGGTTGAACACCCCTGTCACGGGATCAGAGCGCGCGATTTTACTTTTTCATTTTTTTTTATTTTTTGATAATTGCACATCTCCCAACCCACTAGGGCATGAAAATACCCCTACAGATAGTAAATATAGCGACAATACCCCCTGAAAACTCCATTTTACCACTCATTTAAGATTTTAAATCAAAGTCTTAAACCTAATGCCGAGAACCCTCCAGGTGGGTTCACTTTTGCGCAAACGTAATGCCAGTGACCCACCTGGAGGGTCCACTTGCAATATGTATGGTGGGATGTCACATGAGTTCTATGAAACGGGGGTGGACTCGAATGGGTTAAAGACGGAAACCTAATACGGAATCCTAAAGATGTCTGAATCGCCAAAAAGGCACTAGATGTTATCATTGAACGATGTCAAAAAAAAACCTCTAAAGGTAATTACAATGTTGAGAATAGAATTATACAAAATCTCACAAAATTTAAAATAATCTGCTGCGTGCCCCGATTGGTTGGAATAAGATGGATTTAAAAGATGAATGTCGCAGTTAAAAATAATTAAATGACTATTTTTAGAAAACCAAACAACATCTTAATGAAGGAATTATGCACTGTTGGAAGTTGAACTCTCGGCCAAATAGTTTCAAAATAAGCCAGAGGGTAGAGGACAAGTGCCAATAGCTTTAAAAATATAGAAACTATGTTACTTCGTCTATCTAGACTCTCAGTTTGAAAACTGGAATGACAGGTTAGGAAAAGAGCGTTCAAAGATCGTCACTCGCGAAGGCTGTGATGCTAAAACGTATTTTTCTTGGGCCCAGTAGATGGCCATGTTAGTCGCAGCGCCTGTAGCATTTTTAAGTCTTATAATATGCAGATGTAGGGCACAAAGGAAACTCCAGCAAGTGGGCCATGGTCTGGTCGGGAGCACCGAGTTCACACTTAGTGTCGGATGGATGTTTAATCCCCCATTTTGCCAAAGTGTGTTCATTGCAGGTACTCACTGTTGTAACCCAGGCGTCCATTCTGTGAGAGGGACTGGCCCTTTTTTTTTCATTGTGGAAAACCTCAATGGATGTCTTCCGCCCAGGAGGAGAGGAGGAGTCTGTCAGACTCGTACTGACTAAAGCCAGACCGGTGTACGTCGCATACTTGCGTCGGGGGGCATCGGGATCTAATGCCACTACCGCTGCTCCGGACTAGTGCCGGCCCGCTTGACCTGCGGGCCTCGTCCTCGGGGGGGGGGGGGGGGGGGGAGTAGGTACACAGCGGCCCCAGTGCGACTTGTCATGCCAAATGCCTTCGATATTACGCTTTTAGGACATGCCGGTTTCCTCACAATGTTTTCCTTAACCGTTTTGAGAGCAGCACTGCTCTCAAAACGATGAACACAAAGAATGCACTTACTTGGGTTCGAAGACTACTCTTCAATTTTGACTGTATTTAATGCAATTAATAAACTCACCAGAACACGATGGCACTAATAAATCGCATTGTGAAGACTAACAGTGAAACAATCGGCACAAAGTATGTGCGTCAGACTAATATAATAATGTTGATTACGAATCTCTCTTTGTCATGAATGCATTGTTTTTTTTTGTGTATCTGAGAAACTATTTATGTTCTAAATATATTCTTGGTAATTAAAAATAACTGAGCTCTAATAATAGCTTTTATATTGAAAAACCGCAAAGTTCTTTTGCGATTTATTCGGAAACTGAAATGCACCATCCATCAGGTTAGGTTGTTCAAGACACGAAATTGCTCTCTTAGCGATCTTACGTGTATTTTTTTTTAAATAAACTGTCCTTGTGTCTGCCGTGCCTCAAATGTACGAGGGCCATCCAAGCACCGTAATCATGTACCACGCGGTAGTAGGCAATTGATTGAAGCCTGAAATTATACCTAACTATTATCTTCTCTCATCACACGTCTGGTGGATTATGGATAGCATCAACAGGATTCGGGTCAGCTCCAGTGGCATCCTAAAGACATTGTGAGGAAACCAGCACGCCTGAGCGATATTTCTCGACATCACGTAAAGCCAAGTCTGAGACCTATGGGCGGTATAAAAACTCTGATCCCGGGTTAGGAAATAACCTCACGATAAAGACAGAAGACCTTGTGTAGTGTTATTTGTTGTTTAAAATGTGTCTCTTTGTGTTGTATGTTATGATCCTTTGTTGGTTGAAACAAATGCTTCTATTTTATTGACAGCCTATTGTGTCCTCACTGCTGTCATTTGTAGATCTTTGACAGTCGTTAGGTAGTCACTGGCCCGAAAGTCTGACAACCAGTCTTACCAAGTACTCGTATACCCAGTACTAACTGGGTTGTAGAGGTCAGATAGGCAGTCGCTCTATATAGAATACTGGTATTCAGCTGTATTCGGTTGGATTGGAAGCCGACCCCATCATAGTTGGGCAAAGGCTAGGCAGATGAAGAATATTCTCACACCTAAAACACAGGCCTCCTCTCCTATATGAGAGAGGGAGTTGACTATAATCCAACACGCAGACCCAATGCGGGTTGGTAGATGTCACAAATGTCTGCCAAATTTTTGGTCCTAGGAAATGCCGGTTTCCCAAAATTATGGATATCTACACGTAAATATAATTATGTTTACAAAGGGTGTAGAGGTGCCTTTTGAGATAACCTTTTTTCTCGTACGTCATGGCTAAATATTTACATTTATGAAGTGCCATGCAAGTGTTACGAGATTATCGTCGACCAACATAATTATTACAACAAGGTTTCCTTATCTAATAGCATGCATAAAGCCAAATTCGTTTGATATGAGAATGTCTTTCTTTTATACCACTTGAAAATCTAAGAGAAGATGGCAGCGTCTGTTTGTGTTATTAATCCGAAGAAATAAATAAAATAGGCACCATATTATAATCATCTCCACAACGCCAATCATCTTCTTTTTACAAGATTGTCCAAAAACGAGTGTTATGTTTTAATAAATGTTGATGGATGGATAGAGAGAGGAAGACCAAGGAAATGATGGATTGTGTGAGGAATGATATGAAAGAAAAACCGGCCAAGTGGGAGTTGGATTCGCGCACCGAGAGGGTTCTGTTCTATTAAACTACATATTTACGGTTTTCAGATTTTTTCCTTTACATGTGCTGTAACTGCTGTAAGACATTGCTTCTTGCCAAATTTCATGATTCTAGGTCAACGGGAAACTAAGTAGGTACCCTGTAAATTTTGATTCCCTTGAGAGTGCCGAATACTTTCATTTACAGTTTTTTTTTAAACCGAGCGCTTTATTGGCGCTGGCGACCTATTGATTCGGCACCAATCGATAACGTTCCGTTTTAAGCAAAAATGTTTACGCTTAATCAAATCACGCGAAATTAAGTATTTTCGCATATTTTATTGTTCTCCTATAGTAACTATAGAATATAAATACCCAAAATAACGTACACGGTACAATACTTTATTATAAAGTACGGGTGGTATAGTGACTGCCTATCTGCCTATCCTACAACCCAGTAACTGGGCAATACGATACCCCTTGGTAAGATTAGCTGTCAGACTTTCGCGCTTCTGACTACTTGTAACGGCTGTCAAAGATCTACAAATGACAGCCGGGGACCAACGGTTTAACGAGCTTTCCGAGGCACAGAGGAAACTCAGTATGTAATGGACGGTCACCCATCCATGAACCAACCAAGGCTAGCGCTGCTTAACCTTGTAGATCGACAAATGATGCTGTTATGACCTAGCCACGAGCTCCTCGTGAACGGAAGGTTGCGCAACGTTCCTTAATTAATTACTTTTACAATTAATATTGTGATCAGAAATCAGGTATTAACATATCCGTATGGATATTTAAATAAAATATGCAATTAATTAATGCCCCGAGGTGCTAGTAGTGACCTTCCGTGTGCCTTATGTATGTAGCACGTGTATTTTCCCTTTGTAGAACAGACATAGTGACACCATCAGGATGTTTTTTTTTGTTTATCTAGCGGTATTCCACTATTTACTCATCATCTCTCGTCGCTTACGTCTTTGATCTATTGGTCGCAAATGCTGCTGTTGCGCATGAAGTCCTTGGTTCGATTCCCAGGTCAGGCACAGTGTTATTGGGTATTTCGTTCTGGAACTTCTCAGTAGATTATCTCAACTGGCGGAAGTCCGGCGAACGTGCATGTGTTTTGGGACCCAGTCTTAGAGGTAGCGAGCATTATGGCAACTTATACATATTTGTAAAACGACTAAAGACTAACAGAAAAGTAAATGGAAAGTAAGCCGAAAATGTTTGTTAGCTTAATAATATTAAGCCAACTTATTTCTCACATTGGCCAGTGTTATTTAAATCTATGGCCTTGACGTGAAGTGTCACTTTTGATGTTTATCGACATCAATGTGACAACGGTAAATAAAACTGCCCCGCCACATTTGAAATGAGTGATTCTTTTGCTGGCGGATTAAATCCAAATATTACGAAGCAAACTGTATTTTATTTGGGTGGACCTGCTTTGATCTTTCATCTCAGAAGTGGGATCAGACAGGCTAGCTCTATATTACTAGCAAAAACGCCCACAAATCAGAGTTTTGCTACACGTTCGTTTTCCATTATTCTAATGCAACACAATGGAGGATGGAAATGTGACACCTACCGAGACTTTGGATCGTAACAAATCTTATACGAGAAAAAGAAAACAACACGATTGCAAAGACAAAAGAAAACGACGTAAGACTGAAAGCAGTGACCGGGATCCTCGCAGGCGTCGTCAGGAAAATAGCAGCACCCGAAGCTATCGCCGTGAGCGTCATGGGCGGCGCCATAGGAGTGGCAGCAGTCGCCGTAGCCGCCGGCAAGTCAGCAGGAATGCGGGATCGCGCGACAGCAGCAGCGGCTCGAGACCTTCGCGCCATGACAGGCGTTTGTCTTCCCCGGTAAAACGTTCCAATAATAGTACTGACAATGTGACGCATTTATTGTTGACTAAATTAGTGAATACCTTGGCAAATACTCGTCCTGAAGGTAATAAATTTCCAATGTTAGGAAACGTCATACCTGATTTTGATCCAATGGTTAAGGGGCAAACTATGCAAGTGTGGCTAAGTAAAGTCGATGAGTGTGCGAAATTATATAGATGGGGCGATGATCAGGTCATACACTATGCTTTACCTAAATTAGTTGGCGTTGCAAAAACTTGGTACCAAGCGTTACCCACTATGTCATTTTCGTGGCCTGAATGGAAACAAAAATTATTAGAATCATTCCCTAGTAGTGATGATTATGCAGAGTTACTTACAGAAATGTTATCTAAACGTGTAAAATATAATGAGTCACTAGAATTATATTATTATGAAAAAATCAATTTGTTGAACCGGTGTAATATTGTAGGTAAAAGAGCAGTTGACTGTTTATTGTACGGAATCGAAGATCGTTCGTTAAGATTAGGCGCGAAGGCATTAAAATGTCAGGAACCGGAACAAGTATTACAATATTTTCAATCTATCAAACAACAACCGCGCGAAACAGATAGGTCGCGTCCTTATGGGGATAAGAAACCTAACGCGTTATCGAACGCAAAACCTGCTAACAACGACTTAAAGGTTACAAGTAGTAGTAATTCTATTGTTTGTTACAACTGTAACGAACCAGGACATTTTAGTTATAAATGTACTAAAAAAATACTCAAGTGCAATATTTGTAACAAACTTGGACATACTACATTAAATTGTCCGAAACTACCCTCCGATAATAAAAGTAACACCGATAAAGTGGGTCAAGGTCAAAAGAATATTTTACGCATCGACGCCGAGAGCACCGCCAGAAACGATTGTAAGTACATTATGCAGTTGATGCTTAACGGACAATCGGTCGTAGGTTATGTAGATTTAGGAAGTCAATGCACTTTAATTCGTTGTAGTGATGCTAAAAACTTAGAATTAGTTGGTCAAATAACCCAGATCTACCTATGATGAGAGGTATTGGTAATAACATAGTACTACCTGTGGGGCTCGCTACTGTCACTATACAGATACAAGATGTCATAGAAAAAGTAGATGCTTTGGTTGTAGAGGACAATATTATTAAATACCCTGTATTAATCGGACACAGTTTTACTGAAAGGCCCGGTATTATCATAACGAAAACTTACGATTCTTTGATATTTACGCGGGAACTTACAAACAAATTACATCTCGAATTAGTCTCGGACACATCAATACGGGCTAAGGAGATGTGCCTAGTTGAAGTTAGTTGTGCCGACGATTATTCAGGAACTGTGTACGTGCGCGGTTCACTTCGTGGAAAGTCTGAACATGAGTTTTACTTCCTTCCAGGAGAGTATGAATTAGATAATAGTCGTGGTCATTTATTGATTCAAAATCTATCTGATAAGGTAGTTTTACTTAAAAAGGATTCATTAATGACTCGTGCTTTTAGAACTGACGGTTATGTTGACGTAAATCTTTTGAACATCAATGCTAGTAATTTTTGCTCAGAATTTAATTATGACTCGAATTTAACCAGTAATCAAGTAGATCAATTAAAAAGCTTATTAAATAAATACAAGGAGTGTTTCTCGAATAATTTGAATGATTTGGGATTCACTAACGTAGTAAAGATGGAGATTGAATTAACTGATGCTAAACCAGTTGTTTATCGTCCGTACAGACTTTCATATCCCGAGCGTGAGCTGGTACGATCAATGGTACAGGAAATGATAGACGCTGATATTGTCTGCGAATCTAATTCTCAGTACGCCAGCCCTATACTACTTGTTAAGAAAAAGACTGGCGAAAAAAGACTATGCGTGGATTATCGCGCTCTTAAAAATAAAACAAAGAAAGAACATTACCCTTTACCATTGATCGACGACCAGCTGGATATGCTAGCTGGGCATTCTCTCTTTATTACGCTTGATTGTGCGTCAGGCTATTATCAATTGCCTATCGAAGAAAGCTCCCAGGACAAGACGGCATTTGTCACACCGGATGGCCAATATCAATTTAAACGGATGCCTTTCGGTTTGGCCAATGCTCCGTCAGTTTTCCAAAGGGCTATGAATAAGATACTGGTAAAGTCTAAAGTTAATTTTGCCAGTATATACATGGATGACGTTTTAATTCCTGCTAGATCGTTCGAAGAGGGTCTTGAACGGTTAGAGATAGTACTTAAACTACTCCATGAGGCCGGGTTAACGTTAAAACTTAAGAAATGTAACTTTTTCTATAGAGAAATAGACTTTTTGGGGTTTCAAGTTAGTGGTCAAGGCATAAGACCGGGGTCACGTAAGACGTTAGCTGTTTCAAGTTTTCCCGTACCTAAGAGCGTACATGACGTAAGACGTTTCATCGGACTAGCTAGTTTCTTTCGGCGTTTCGTGAAAGATTTCGCCCTGATCGCGCGCCCCCTAACTGATCTCCTCAGGTCCAATTTCACATGGAAATGGAACGAGGAACATTTAACAGCCTTTAATACACTGAAACAAAAACTTGTTGAACGTCCTATTTTGGCCTTGTACGATTCGAGACTTGAAACTGAACTACACACCGATGCGTCTAAGTTAGGGATTGCTGGTATTTTAATGCAGAGACATAGCGACGGAATGCTTAGACCCGTGGCGTATTACAGTCGGAAAACCACTCAAGATGAACAAAAATTACATTCGTTTGAACTGGAAACGTTAGCAGTGATAGCCTCACTGAAACGTTTCCGTGTCTACTTGCTGGGATTAAAATTTAAGATCATAACTGATTGTAGTGCGCTACGCACGACACTTACCAAACGTGATCTTATACCGAGGATTTCTCGGTGGTGGGTGCAGTTCCAGGAGTACGACTGTGATATTGAATATAGGCCTGGATCTCGAATGGCACATGTAGATGCTCTCAGTCGTGCACCTGTGACTGAGCCCGTAGTGAGCGATGATGAGACACACGTACTCGATGTTTTAAATATAGACATTAAAGACTGGATCTCCACAGTACAAATTAATGACGAGGAAATTGGGAGGATAAGAGACATTTTACGCGATAAAAATACAAATTATATAGCAGATGTCTATAAAAATTACCAATTGAAAGGTGATCTTGTGTACAGAATTGTTGGTGATAAAATAAAATGGGTAGTTCCTAGAGCCGTCAGGTGGCAAATTTTACGAATGAACCACGACAATGTAGGCCATTTTGGCTATGAGAAAACTCTTAGTCGACTTCGCGAAACATTTTGGTTCTCTAAGATGCGACGTTTTACCAAAAAGTACGTTTCAGCGTGTCTTGAATGTGCGTACCATAAAGCTCCGGGTGGTCGTAAGGAAGGGATGCTTCATCCAATACCAAAAGCAGATATCCCCTTTCATACAGTTCATGCCGATCATTTAGGCCCGTTCATTCGCTCTAGGAGAGGAAACACCTATATTCTTGCGATTATTGATTCTTTTACAAAATTTATAAGCATAAGTGCCGTACGGGATACAAAAAGTACCACAGCTATTAGAATTTTTAGAGACCATTTTAGCACTTTTGGTACTCCATCACGTCTT
The DNA here is from genome assembly GCA_905220335.1 of Noctua pronuba. Classification (NCBI taxonomy): domain Eukaryota; kingdom Metazoa; phylum Arthropoda; class Insecta; order Lepidoptera; family Noctuidae; genus Noctua; species Noctua pronuba. Next base: position 2,608,121 of record LR999913.1, read on the forward strand.
ATCACTGATCGGGGTTCTTGTTTTACAAGCTCAAAATTTAAATCTTTTATGGAAAGTACAAATATTAAACATATACTTAATGCAGTGGCTACTCCAAGAGCGAACGGACAAATAGAACGTTATAATAGAACCATATTAGACGCTTTAAGCACAAAATGCCACGATAAGGGTGATAACACCTGGGATGAACACGTCGGTGACATCCAGTTAGGTATAAATACAACTATGAATAAAGCAACGGGCAAAAGCCCATCAGAACTGCTATTTGGGTTTAAGGTCTTAAATTCATCAGAAAATATAATAAATGAAGTGTTAAATGAAGTTATATGTCGTGTTAATGATAATGAGTTAGTAAAGATACGGTCGGAAGCTAAGTCTAGAATAGAAAAACAGCAGTCTGATTCAAAGAAGTTATTTGATAAGAAAAGAAAAAGGGTAACGTTATATAATGTTGGTGACCTAATTAGAGTTGAAAGAACTATAATAGATAAAGAACATGTAGGTAAATCAAAGAAGCTTATACCCAAGTTCCATGGCCCATATAGAATAACGAAAATTCTAGAAAATGACAGGTTTTTGATTGAGGACACTCCTCTTACTAGGAGGGGCAATAAAAGTATCAAAATGTTGTAGCAATGGATAAGATACACCCCTGGCTAAATTATACTAATATATCCAGTGACGGTAGTGAAACTGATAGTAATGGCGATGAATAAAATTGATAGGTTCAGATTAGGATCAAAGTCTACTGTATGATTACTATAACTTAAAATGATTGTAAAAAAGAAAGAAAAGAAATAATGATTTGAAATTAATAATAATATGAGTTAATTAGTAAATACCTATGAATCATTGTTAATGAGAGTTTTTGCTTTGTAAATGACGATAATTGATGATTTGCTAAGTTGTTGACTTAAAATATGGATTAGACAAGACATGAGACTTGACGACGCGATACTTAGGCTATGAGCAATCAGTGCAGAAAGTTATTGATATCGGAGACCGATATTGCACAGATGATTGTAGATTATAGCAGACTAAGTATCGTGAAATCTAGGCGCATAGGCTATGAGCTTCCAGTGCAGAAACGAATGATGATGAAAATCATCGCACAGATGGTCGCAGATCACAGCAGACTATGCAACTAGATGACGTAGATATAGAGCATGGGTTGTGAGCGGTCAGTGCTGATCCGAATGGTGTCATGCAATTGGCATCGCACAGATGACCGCAGATCACAACAGACTGTGCAGATTGACGATGATAATGACATGAACTGAATTAGAATGGAACCAATTATTACGTAAGAATACGACTTTAAGTTATTGATAAAGTTATAATGATTTTGTGTAGTTTAACTAAAAGATGTACTTTTTTTTTTCTTTCTCTGATTTTATTTATATATTTACTGATCTTGTGAGAGGACTCACTTCCGATGGCCGAGCTGTTAGCTTAATAATATTAAGCCAACTTATTTCTCACATTGGCCAGTGTTATTTAAATCTATGGCCTTGACGTGAAGTGTCACTTTTGATGTTTATCGACATCAATGTGACAACGGTAAATAAAACTGCCCCGCCACATTTGAAATGAGTGATTCTTTTGCTGGCGGATTAAATCCAAATATTACGAAGCAAACTGTATTTTATTTGGGTGGACCTGCTTTGATCTTTCATGTTGGGGGAAAAAAGATATACGTCTATATACAAGATAACCTAAAATTTTTACGATTAAGGTTTTTAGCTGTGGAATGCCTGCTTATTTAAGATGAATAAAAAATGATAATATTTAAGATGAATCATACAAGAAGATTCGCATAAACTACTGTATTTCCCTTGCAGTTTTAGTTTTAACGTTACGTGTGATTCTTCTCGTCTTAAGCCAAAACCCGATTTTTTTTTCATTGTCTGTACCTAATTGATGAATCATATAACTGCCAGACTACGGCTAGAGGCTATACTAATTACTAACCTGGTTATTAGTTCAATCACTATTAAAACTATGCCGTTACGACTTTGATCTATAAGCGAATTATGGTTAAGTAAAACGATTCTTCTTACGCTGAGAGAAGATATATTTTCACTTAAATTATAACAGCCAGAGCTCACTAGCTATGTATAGCTATTGAAAGGCAGGATTTGTTGAATAAAAAATGTGTAAGTAAGAAATCTCTAAAGTCATGAGCAATGCCGTTAAATATAGGGTCGAGGTCGATGCTGATATATCATGATAGCTGGAAAGAAATGGGGGAGGCCTTTGCCCAGCAGTGGGACAGAATAGGCTGAGTAAAACAAAAAAGGAAGAAATCTCGTTTATTGGTATTTTTACATAGTTTTTATTTTATATTTTTCACTATTGTTTTACAAAAAATATTATCTTATTAAAAGATTATCTGGTAGCTCTGGTGTCTGGCATAGCCCATAAACCACAATATGCTCATGAGACGAGAGCAACAACCCACTGTCCCAACAGGACTGTGGCAATAATAGCCTAACACACCACTTGGCTCCTGTAGCCTTCTATCTACTGCAATAAATGTATAGTAGGACTTGCTTCCTACTTATCTAGATTTAATTCTGGCACGTAAAATTAATGGGTGATTGCCATGAAATACAAGATAGGTAATAGGTACAGGATGTATTTATTCTGAACTTGAGGAGTGTGCAAAATCAGCAGAACTTCTGTGAGCACTATCCACCATTTCAATTTCCACAATTTGCTCTATCTATTCAGAAGAAACAGGGTGTGTACTTTCATCTGTACTTGGTGTGGGTACAACATTAGGTGAACTCCTCTTAGCGCTATCTACAATTCTTTTCTTTTGCCTTTGCTCTCAAATAGCATGGTACACACACATCATCGTTAGGTGTTAACTGAAACAATACCGATATAAAGTAGTAGTAGTCAATCTATGCACTTTTTCAAACATCTGAGCACCTTCATCATAGAGACGATGCCTCCGTAAGCGCGCAAGTTGTAAATGGCAATTAACGCAAAGTCCAAATCAAAAGCAACTCGTTTTCCAAAGAAAAATGCGGTAATCCAATTCAGGGTGCAGTTGAGTATCAAGATGTAAAGGCCAAGTCGTTGAGAATTCACAAAATTGCAATGATAAACATAAAATCCCACGCAAAAACAAACGTATCAAACAATGGAATAGTTTGTGTTTTCCAACCTTTTTCATGACACGACCCCATAGTAAGAAAACATATTTTGCGATCCCCAACCCGTCGCTTTTTTTCATGTATTCTATTATGGTAACATACTAAATATAATATTCAATTAATTCAATCCTTACAACAGTTTTATGCATTTGATAGATCTGACAGTGACAGTAGTGACGGGACTTAATCGATTACCATTGATAACGTTCCTTTATAAGATATACTACGAAATCACCATAGTTTCATTTTTATTAGATGCTTTGCCCTGTTAATTGCGTTTTAATATCAAGTTTACTTATTGTTTATAAGTATTTGACATTATAGAATGTATAAAAATGAAGGGAAAGAGCCATTTATAGTAAGAAAGCACTTGAGCAAAAACACATGTCATTGGATTGGAACGTAATCGGGAAAAAGTTGCGTTTTGTAATTGCACGATTACTTAATTTTGAGTAAATTGAAAATATTTATAACTTTTGATTCCCGACTCCTAAAAATTCAATATTTTTTAAATAAATATCTCATAAAATTGTAGTTATAATTATTTTATATTTATACTTAAACGGAGCTTAGTTAATTTTTAAATTCTGTGGGTCCAAATTAGCCGGAGTCCTTTGGGTGATCTATTAGTTACACACCTGCCTTCGGTGATTACATGCGTGATGTTATGTTATGTAATATTAGTGTAGACTTTGTACCTACGTAACTATCATATCAAAAACCAGTACAAGAAATTTTATATCACACGGACAATCAATAATTATTCAAGGTAACTGTCGATTAATGCAATTCCACGTAAATTAAATTATCGAAACCGTACTGTTCTACTTTTGTTTGACACAGTGCTTATATATATATTACTAGCTGTTGCTCGCGTGAAAATATTATAAAAATATCTTAACTTCCCCTTTTGAATAGGATTTTGTTGACTATTTCAAGGGTTTTAATTTGTTTGCACGGAACCGTAAACCTTTTTCTAAAATAAACGTAGCTTTAGTTACTCAGCTATACGCCAATTAAAGTCCGTCCAGCCATTTGAGACATTAGCCGGAACAAACAGACAGACAGACACACAAAAATAAAAAATAATTGTTTTTTTTGTTATAAATATCGCAAGTATACATATACATTCGAAACACACACTTCAATTTGATTTATTTGTGTATATTTTAAGCATGTAGTTAATAAAGGTCCCCGAAAACTGGCGATAGCACAGAGTGACGTAGATCATAACGTTATGGGAGCACCATGTCCTTGTGTGGAGTGTAAAGGTATTCCACGGCTAAGAGGGTAATCCTGGAAGCACGGTCAAGACCCCTACCAGCAGTCCAGCATCATACTGGAAACTTCCTTCCTTTGAGCAGGTTTGTTTTCGCGAATCTCCACTCAAGCCGACCAATAATGGCAAGAAAGAAGTGGGAGCTCTGGGATTCGTCAGTGTACACTTCGACCAGCCAAGAAAAGCCAGAGATGAGGCAGTTAAGACTTCTCCCAGGAGATCAGATCCCTGGGTTCGCTATTGCTCAACAGCTTGTCAAATGCTGCCTTGCGGATATACTCATAATAAGATGCCTAATAATATTTAGATCGTGCGCTTCATGACTCAAGTTGCTGATGTTGGGAAAAAAACAGCCAAGCTGAAGTGGGAGTGGGTTGGCTACATAGCACGAATGCGCGCGGAGAGATGGCCAATGATCGTCAGTCACTGGAAGCCTGTCGGAGGAAATCGCTGTCGCCGAGGTAGACCGCGGCGAAGGTGGTGTGACGATGTGATCTTTTTTGGGGGGTGATCGTGGTCAGATATTGCACACAATAGGAAGGAGAATGGGGAGGCCTTTGCCCAGCAATGGGACACACAGAAGCCTATAAAAAAAGGCAGATTAACGATGTTCCACATAACTTTTCCCGGCGTTTATTCTTCGTCTTCGTGTCGCTGTCGCAATGTAGAAAAAACAAAAAAGAAGCACATCCTTCAAGTTTTAACATTACAAAAACACGCCTGTAATCCCCAAAGGGTTAGTAGGAGTATCTAATGGTAGTACCCCCACTTTTCACCAGTTATGTTGAAGTCCCATGCCACAGGGAGCGAGCCTATTGCCGTCAATCATACATTAAATATTGTTGGATTAAAATCTTAGTACTTCCACGACTTTATTTTGGGGTACATTTTTATCTTAAAAAACGTGTTCATGTTGTAATATTGAACTCGTTTTAAACGAGAAATTAGAGCGAGTCCACACGGCGCGTTGCGTTGCGTCGTCGCAACGAAAATGTATCACGCACCAGCAACTGAGCGCTGCCGCTCCGAAGTCGCAATGAGTACACCCCCTCCCGCTTCGTCTCGGGGGCTGCTGTCCGTCATGGGTGCGTTGCGACGACGCAGCGCATCGTGTGTAAACTTTGGTTATTTGTATGTAAAACAACGCAACGGCAGCGCTGCGTCGACGCAACGCGCCGTGTGGACTGGCTCTTACATACTATAAGACAATTTATTATTAATGACAAACCCAGACATACTAATTTCACCAATCATATAAGGTAATAAAAGGCCATGACATTGCCCTTGTAGGCGTTGTGGATTTACTCAATTATACCTTAAGTTTACCTTGTTCACAGATAACTATAGTAAGTATTTTTTAATTACATTAACGAGAGGAATTCAGTCGTGAGAATGAGTTTTATCGGTGTAGTTGTGTTCAGGTACGTTTTATGTCAAACTTTATCTTAATCTACAAAATAATGTGATGAGGTATCGTTGAAGGTAAAAACATAAAACCGGCCAAGTGCGTGTTGGGCCATGCACAATGTAGGGTTCCGTAGTTGCTCATCGAAATATGCGGATTTGCCTCCGAACAATGATTTCTATTGTAATAATAAAAAAACAAACTTACATTTGCAGTTGAAAAACCTGTACTCCCATACATTATGTTTAGGAAAATACGTTTATCCAAGTACATTTTATAAGTTGGTCGACTATTACTCGTAAACTTGTAAAGCCTACTAAGCGGTGATATTTTCCTTTTAATTTCGTTATATAAAGGGTGTAAAAAGACCCTTAACGAAGCCGAAAGGCACTTGCTCTCCCCGTTATTGCGATTTTTTTTTTGTTCTGGACTATACCTGGGAACCTTCTAGTTACGGAGATAGTGGAGGTCAAAGTTCTAATTTTTTCATAAGTTTAAAAAAAGTCACTTTTAAGGTTTTAACTTTGCTTTAATTAACTCCATGGCCCGTTTACTATTCAAAGCATCCATCAGCACTAAGTTTTGAGTGCGTAACATTGAGTTTTACCGTAAAACGTGATTTTTCACCCCAAAAAAAAAGTCGTTTCCCAGCAATAATTTTTACGTAGAGTTACTTAGTTTGATGTACAGAATGCTTAGTTGACGGCTTCGAGAAGGGTCCGTTTACACCCTGTTTTTAAATTCCTTTTAAAGTTTGGTTCCGATTCACTCCAGAGTCCAATTTCACCCCGCTTTTAGGTATTCAATAGATTTTACGTTATACTGGCATATAATCTGCGAATAACTGGCGAAATGTGGGTTTATATACAAAATGTGGGTGTACTCGTAACCTTCTGAACGCCATTGTTACATATCCACTGACCCGCCTGCGCCCAAATGGCCTGCATCCTAGCTGGTGGGGACATTGTAGCCGCTGATTATGTATAGGCACTACCATAGCTAAATATTTGCAGAAAATGAATAGTTTTTTCAGAATACTTTTGAAACTTGAATGATATTTTCGCTGAACCAAAATGTATTGAAAAACAAAATGAAGGCTTAGCAGGTCCGATACAAAGAACACGACAGTACACGGTGCACGGGTTGGAAGGGACAACGACGCGAAAACGGTTACCTCGTATTCAATACATCATTCTGAGCGGGGCTACATAGAAATTTTTCATCATTTATTTAAAAAAATATCAGCTGTTCCATATATTTTAACCGTGTAGCCGGGTAGGTATCAGTGGCGAAGGTTCCATACAACTCGATGCCTACCGGCTTCCCTTTGAAAAATGGCACAGTCAGTATTCTATAGACAAATGAAATAATCATAGTAAAGATATGTACTCCGGCTTACCTCTTACAAAATTGACCCTTCGCTACTGGTAGGTATTGCAGTTTTATAGGAAACAGCAGATTTTTTTTTTAATGATCAAATTGAATGAATTCTGATGTACTGAATACGTGAGAACCGTTTTAGGATCACTGTGCTTTCCACCCTGTATAAAAATAAAATATACTAATTATAATAGCTGAACGTATTTACCCAAAATTATGAAAGCTATTAATTTGCGTAAAGATGTTTGATTTACGGGAAGCGCCTGGAAATTTCCTTACGTTTTTCGCAATTTGCCGATCAGGTTGTATGTTGAACAAAATTTGATGCGCGGCCGTAATACGCATGTATTTACACAATTATAATCATGCAAATCATCAATACAACCAATTAAGTTAATTTAATCCCATTGAATGACTTTTTCATGAAATAGTCATTTAACGGCGCGGTTGGCGCAGTGGCTGAGCTATTGACTGCTGCGCTGCGTGTCGCGGGTTCGATTCCCGCACGGAACAAATATTTGTATGGCCTACAGGTAGTTGTTCCGGGTCTGGCTGTTTGTGTTTGTGAGTTTAAATATTTGTAATTACGCACCCACGACACAGGAGAAATTCCTAGTGCGGGGCAACGCAATAGAAAAAAAAATGGGATTAAATGAACTCTCTCAGATCTCGGCGATAATCGTGAGTCCATCGATGTGTGGTCGGCTTTGGGTTTCAGCTCGGTGGGTCTCTTGGTCGCCAAGAATGTCGCAGTGAGTTTTGCGTTAGACTTCATGTCCTGTTGTATGTTCACTACAGGAACTGATGGACGCTACCGAAAGCGCCAAACTAGTAGCTCAGTTCTGGGCTGACACTATTTAGGTTGCCATCGACACGAGGAGCTCGTGGCTTAATAATAACAGCCGCTCGGGTAGATCTTTAGGTTCAGCCGTGCCCATTACATCCCGAGTTTCCTCCGTGTCTCGGAAAGCACGATAAGCCGTTGGTCCCGGGTGTCATTTGTAGATCTTTGACAGTCGTTAGGTAGTCAGTGGCCCAAAAAGTCTGACAACCAGTCCTACCAAGGGGTATCGTATTAGCCAGTACTAACTGGGTTGTGGCGGTCAGATAGGCAGTCGCTCCATGTAAAATACTGGTATTCAGCTGCATCCGGTTAGACTGGAAGCCGACCCCAATATAGTTGGGTAAAGGCAGGCAGATGATGATCGACACGCTAAAAAGAAGAATGAACTCTCTCTTCTCTGGTGTAAGGCCCTTGTTCCACTACAGTACCTCTACCCAAGCGCGGTCATGTCGTAAAACTACCTTGTCTAATTTAAATGATGATTAGATATTAACCAGTTCTTGAAAAAACAATAACAATTGTTTTCAAGTATTAAAAGGCAAAATATTAAAAAAATACAACGTGTAACCGACCGAAACGACCATTTTGCTTGTAAATTACATTATAAAAGATAACATCTTTATTGTTAAAAAGCCGAATAATCTGGGAAGGTTGCTAACCCATTTACGTATTTCATTTTTATGTAATATATACCTATGGGAAAATATCAATCCAAGGATCTTTTATTGCGTGAATGACGCAGATAGGGGGCGCTGTTCGTTAACATTCATATCTGTAGGGTGACTGGTTAGTGACCTGATTGTACTCATGATAACAAACAACTTTCCCAAAGAAACATTTTTATATACTTATTCACTTTTATCACAATAACACAACAGCCGTATGAAATTCACGCGCGCGCGCCCTTGACCTATCAGCTGTTGCAACTGCGTGACACCGATCTGTCTCATTACTATCGTACCGTGTAACAGTGGGTAGGCAGAGCAACCACGCGGCTCGCAAGCCCGCTCCACAAGCGGGGCCTGCGCCACAGATCGGTTACCACAAAACTATAGGTTAGGGAAAGTTGTTTGCTATCATGCGTACAATCACGTGTTTAAGTCGGTCACTAATTACCAGTCACCCTGTATACACAGGAGAAATGTCTTGAAGCAACGAGCAACATTTCAAAAAACGGCCACACGCCAAAACAGCTCTGTACAGGACAAAATGTGAGTGACAAAATGTAAAAAATAGAATAATGTTACTTATTCAAATCAAATATGTCTACGGCGTAGCTCACGGGGAGTCCATCGTAGACCGCTACGCCACTCCTACGAGTAAAGGCTACGAACTTTAGAGGACTGAACGAAAACATTAGAACATTGTAAACACTGAGATACGCTATTTCCTACCATGATGGGCCCAATGAAAATGAGTTGAGAAAATCATTTTTTTTATCATTGATAAATTTTTAAAGCGATATTCGATTGATATCCATAACATCTCTTAAGTTACACTAGCTAAATTAACTCTTTTTTTTCGTGCGGTAAGTGCCTAACCTGGTGTCAGAGTTTTTATGCCACCCATGGGCCTCTGACTTGACTTTCTCTTCTATCTTTGTGCCGATATCCGTTTCGCTGCGCGCCGGCAAGTCTTACAAATGTATCAGAAAGACATACTGAGTTTTCGCATTGATATATAGGGTGACTGGTAATTAGTGACAAATACTTATACACGTGATTGTACTCATGATAACTAACAACTTTTCCAATGAATGATTTTTTATACTCATTCATTTTTATCACAATAACACAACAGCCGAATGAAATTCGCGCGCGCCCACCTGTGACCTATCAGCTGTTAGTCCGTGACGCCGTTCTGTCTCATTAGTATCGTACCGTGCAACAGTGGGTAGGCAGAGCACCCGCGTGACTCGCAAGCCCGCTCCGTAAGAAGCGCCCGCGCCACAGGCCGGTAGCCACAAAAGTATTGTTTGTTACCATGAGTACAATCACGTGTTTAAGTATCGGTCTCTTACCAGTCACCCTTTATGAAGTTTGAATTGTTTTTCTTTATAGTATTCTGATCTGTGGATCATGGAGCACGCCACAGCTGAAGTTTCCACCTTCATTCATGTTCGGAGCGGCTTCAGCGGCGTACCAAGTGGAAGGCGCCTGGAATGTCAGTGGTGAGTAACTGACGTGTAATGTGTAAAAAAAAGGTGGGTGTACATATAGGGTGTAAAAAGACTCTTAACGAAGCCGAAAGGCACTTGTTCTCACCGTCATTGCGATCATTTTTTTGTTCTAGACCATACCTGGGAACCTTCTAGTTTCGGAGATATTGGGGGTCAAAATTCCAACTTATTCACAAGTTTTTTTTTTTAAATACATGATTTTAATGTAAGATTTTTACTTTAAACACCTCCACGACCCCCGTACTATTCAATACATCCACTAGCACAATGTTTTGAGTGCGGAACATTGAGTCCTACCGTAAACGTGATTTTTCACCCCAAAAAACAAAGTCGCTTCCCAGCAATATTTTTTGCGTAAAGTTACTTAGTTTGATGTACATAATGCTTGGTTGACGGCTTCGTGAAGGCTCCGTTTACACCCTGTATACCCCTGTCTAAGACTTGGGGGATAACAGGCGTGATTTTACCTTAGCTTTTGAACTGTCAGTTTCTTTTAATTTGTTGGTGCAGTGGCTGAGTGATTGGCTACTGCGCTGCGTGTTGCTGATTCGATTCCCATACGGAACAAATATTTGTTCAGGTAGTTGTTCCGGGTCTGGCTGTTTGTGTATGTTAGTCTAAATGTTTGTAAACGCACCCATGAGACAGTAGAAATTCCTAGAGAGGGGCAACGTTTTAAAAAATACAATTCCGTGCTATAAGCTTTAAGGGCTCATGCTATATGTTTTTCAGTTGATCTATGTCTGCCCATGTCTGTCAGTAATTATTTCAACTCAATAGTTAGATGTACAGAAAGCAAGATGATGATAGGTCTTTTTATACTCTGTAAGTTTTTGGCATTCGTTCCTGTCAATGAGGAAGACCGTTAAAAGCTAATTGTAGATGGCGCGACCATAGCTAGGACTCATTCTGACCAATGAGGTCAAGGTATTTTGAAATATAAAATGACATCACCAGATTTTCAACTAATGACGATGCTTGAAATCAGCTATGCTAGCGCCATTAGTTTCACAGTTGCCATCTCCATTAATCATTGTAGGTATCGTAAAAAACTCTGAAATATTGGTTAATACACATAATAATTATAAACGAGTTGTGATAGTCTTGTTTCGACAAGTCTTGTAAAAGACTAACAAAAATGTCATGGTATTGTTAATTACTATTTAGTTCACCTTTTTGGTACCGTCTTGTGCATTTTTGTTGTTTTAAGTTGAAACAAAACAATAAACGAAGACAGTAGATAAAACATGTAATAGAATACATTATACATACACTGTTTTAAGCTTTCACGGTTTACAACTAAACTTATACTGTCACATACGGGATATCTTCCGTGATTGTTCATTCAACCCGCGATCATGGGCGCTTGCAACAGCATCGAAATATCGGGAGCTCAAAATAATAAACAATCACGGAAGCTATCCCGTTAGTGGCAGTATAAGTTTACATTATACATGGTTTAAACATGTAGAATACTTTTTACCTTGGTGTAAAAGCGAGGTCATTAACATTTAGCCTTGATATAACGTGCTGATCCTCAAATTCTAGATAAAAGTATCAGCATTTGGGACAAGCTCCTACACGACCGTCCCGAGCTGGTGGTGGATGGCAGTAACGGAGACGTGGCGTGCGACTCGTACCGCCTGTGGAGGAGGGACATCCAGATGTGTGAGGAGTTGGGGCTCAACATGTATAGGTACATAAACTTACACCTATTTTTCATGAGGGTAGGCAGAATCTTCAGGCACCACCTTCTAGGATACATACAGGGTGTAAACAGACCATTCACGAAGCCGTTAACCAAGCATTCTGTACATCAAACTAAGTAACCCTACACAAAAATAATTGCTGGGAAACGACTTTTTTTTTGGGGTGAAAACGTTTTGCGGTAAAACTCAATGTAACGTATTCAAAACATTGTGCTTATGGATGCGTTGAATAGTAAACGGGTCATGGAGGTATTTAAAGTAAAGTTTTAACCTCAAAAAATAGTATTAAAAAAAAAAATTGTGAAAAAGTTGGAACTTTGATCCCCAATAACTCCGTAACTAGAAGGTTCCCAGGTATGGTCTAGAACAAAAAAATGCTCGCAATAGCGGAGAGAACAAGTGCCTTTCAACTTCACTAAGGGTCCCTTTTTCACCCTTTATATGCTCCTTGTTCTTGCACATTCATACATCTAATCATTGTCCCCTCTCGGCGTTTCCACTCACGTCAGCTGTGTAAATACTTTTAGTTAACCTCCTTTCTCTAATCCTCTCTAATAGTACACCCACAGATTGGCAGTTATGTTTAAGTCACATGTAATAGGGGGCGGCCCTATTGCCATCAACCAAGCACAAATCCAGACTCCGTGACCCTTTCACCTCCTGACTCCTACTGAGAAATATCTGATTGAAAAACACAATAACACTTTGCCGGACCTGGGAGTCGAACCCAGGACCTTATGCTCAGGAGTTGCGCTTGTGACCAAGTATTAGATGAAAACGATTACTACAAGACGGACTCCTTATCTTCCAGATTCTCAATATCCTGGCCTCGTCTGCTCCCCACTGGTTTCCCGAACTACATCAGTGAGGATGGCAAGAACTATTACAACAACCTGATCGACGGTCTACTGGAGAAGGGCATCCAGCCTCTTGTCACTATATACCACTTTGATCTGCCACAGTCTTTGCAAGATCTAGGTAAGTAGGTATGAATGGAGTAAAAGGACCGGTCAATGTGGCAACGGTTGGGGGAGGCCTATGTCCAAAAGTGGACGTCTTTTGGCTGAAATGATGATGATGAAACAAGGTGGACAGTTCAACTGACAAAAAGTCTTTTCAAGGGCTATCGTGTCAACTGTGTGGAGATCAGATATATAGGGTGACTGGTAATTAGTGACCGATACTTACTACTTAAACACGTGATTATACTCTTGATAACAAACAACTTTCCCACAGGTTTTTTTTTATACTCATTCAACTTTTATCACAATAACACAACAGCCGTATGAAACTCGCGCGCGCGCGCTCATTACTATAGTACCGTGCAACAGTGGGTAGGCAGAGCACCCGCGCGCAAGTCTGCTCCGTAAGCTTTATTGTGATAATAGATATAGATTATATATAGATAGATTCATCTACCTCAAACATTATGGAGTTTATCCCTTTTATCCCCTGATGTACCCAAGTCTGTTCGTCCTGGGCATGGTTGGGTACCCCAGGCTGGCAGTAAAAAGGGACGTGGCGCTAGTCAAGTACGTGGCGAGCGTACTGCTAGGGTTGCTGCACCACCCGGAGGTGCTGGCAGCGCTGCGGTTGCGCGCGCCGGATGGGTGCGTGGGAGCGCGTCGCCGCTCCGCACTGTTAGAAGTGCCAGCGGCTAGGACTAACCTTCTCAAGTTTGCCCCTATGTCACGAGCTGCACGGATTATTAATATTATAACGATATCGGAAGATATACATATTTGGGCAAAACCTGCCGAGATTTGTCCAGAGGGCACAAATCATAATTGAAAGAGGTTTACAACTATAAACGCTGTCATGTTCAATTAAATTAGGTATTATTATTTTTACTGGGTGTAATCTAACTTATTTTATATTGTGCTTTTCTATTTGGTGTGTTTCTATTGTATGATTTTTATATTGTATGTCTTATAGCATCGTATTGGACGATTCTGTAATCATGTTATAATTGGTGGTAAATAAATAAATAAATAATAAATAAATCATGAGTAAAATCACGTGTTTAAGAATCGGTCACTAATTACCAGCCACCCTATACATATAGGTAGTAGCTCCATGTAAAACACTGGTATTTCGATGTTTCCGGTAAGACTGGAAGTCGGCTCCAAATAATTGGGAAAAATTTAGGCGGATGACGATGATGAAATATGGATGGCCTAGCTAGGTTTACTAACTGCTTAACTACTCTTTAGCAACATTATTGTATGGATCCCGAGATCAACAAATTGTTTACTGATGTAATGCGATAAACGCAAGATAAACTGCAATATTCATCTAGTTGTTTTATGATTATGACGTACTAGATATCTGATGATATCTTTTAGTGCTTGTGCGATAGAAATGTCATCAGAACAGTGTATTTTCTATGTACGGTGATGGAACTGACGAGCACATTCTTACAGGCTAATAATAATACAACAGCATAGGACACATAAAGATTTCTTCAGATGGTCAGTTCTTTTTAACCGATCTCTACAAACGTGGAGGTTATGTATTCCACCAGCATCTTTTTTTTTAAATACTTATACACCAGTTACTCCGGGATTTCTGGGCCGATTTACGTGATTCTTTTTTGGTTTGGAAGAGTTAACCCGCGCGGTGGTTTTTAAATTTTACTAATTTTACTTTCGGAAGTCGGTGGCAAAAAAGTCACTGAAACAAACAAAGTCACAGACTTCCGAAAGTAAAGTTATTTAAGAAATTTTTGTGCTTTTTTCGGAAGTCGGTTTGTTTTGAAAAAAGGTTTTATTTTAGACTGACTATAATTAAACTATTCTTTGCAGGTGGCTGGGCCAACCCCCTCATAGCCGACTGGTTCGCAGACTACGCAGAAGTGGTCTTCTCCCTCTACGCCGACCGCGTGAAGTACTGGATCACCCTCAACGAGCCCATGAATTTATGTGACGGGGGCTATGATAGATTTTCAGCCCCATACTTTGATGACCCCCATGTGGGCCGGTATCTGTGCAATAAGAACGTGTTGATGGCTCACGCTAGGGCATACAGGGTCTATGAAGAGTTTTATAAGGATAAGTATCATGGTAAGGACTTGCTTTTATCAAAAACATAATCTTAGGCAATGATATTATAAAGAAAGATACGCTACGTTCATACTGAGCGGCGTTCAAACATCGTTGCGTTGTCCCAACTGCGATAGATAATACGGAACGTGTGTTACAGAAAGAGATAGCTATTGCGCTTGAAGTACTTTAATTACGACAATTGTCTGAATTTGTCTGCTACAATTTGCGCGCGCTAGTGCGATATCTACCGCTTTTTTTATTCATTGATCTTTGGGCAGAATAGTGAGGTCTAAAGTCACTTCTGTTTACTTGAGTCGTATTTTAGTCTTGTTTTTAATGCACAAAGTACTTGGTTAAACGAAATTATCCGCAGGAGCAGTGACGGCTCAGCGGTAACACAGCCTTTGCTAACAGATTGTAGGTCGTTCGAAACCCAGACATACACTTCACTTTTGTGTGATTTATTTGAGCACCACTACCCTTGAAATGGTATGGGAACGTCATCGTGAGGAATCCGGCCATCCGGCCATCCGGCATCGTGAGGAATGTCCTAGAACGAAAAATTCGAAGACAGGTGACATCTGTCTGACTTTTACTGACTAAAACCCATCCATGTTCCTTCTTTGTCCTTTTTGTTCCAGGGCCGCGGTATCTCTTTCGAACTGTCCCGCAGCCCCAGGGAGCATTACATTCTAATTAAGCTATCTACAAGATAACAGATTAACCTTCGCAGCCATTTTGGCGGTTAAAATCCATCGAATCAATTCATTCACCCTTTCCAGGTAAGCTGTCGCTGTCAATTATATTCTTCTGGTTCAAGCCATTCACGCCGGAGGATCAAGAAGTCACTGATCTAACTATTGATCATTGGGTAATATCATTTATGCTGTTTTCATCTTATGCTGTATAATTTAAGAATCCTCTGACGCGATACCAAATCAGTACTGTTTTTATCAGAACCATCTTGTTTTTGCGCTGTTGGTAATCATCTGTGAACTTGGTCTGTGGTGACCCGTGGTTGTGACGTTGGTTCCGACTGTCACGTGCCAAAAGCCATGGTGCACATTCAATAGCGGCCCCCTATTAAAGTCATTCGAGCGGCAAAAGAGCATTGTGAACGTGCCTTACTCGATATTTTTTTAAGAAATTGGCAACATGTGTTGAACTTTCAGCACCTTTTTTCTGTTTCAAGGAAGGTCGATACGCTCACGCCATCTTCTCCAAGGAAGGCGGATGGCCACGTAAACTAGAGAAACTGTTGAATGAAAACGGGAGGAAGGCAGGCTACCCCCATCCCAGACTGCCGCCGTTCACTCCCGAAGAAATAGAACTGGTTAGAGGTATGTTTGTATTTTTATCTATGGTGGGTAGTGTTGTTTCTTCCTCTTACAAACTACCGAATGCCACGTCCTGCTATACATGCACGCCTGGTGTGGGTACTATGCAAGTATGCAACCAACCTTTCTAAAGAAGTGTACACTGATTATAAAGAGGTTTGGACGTGGAAGCAGTTTACCCCCAAAACTCAAATCTGGTTTCAAAAAATCTTTCGCTTATGGAAATCTACTCTATTGCCGAGTGCCATAGGGTATGCATGGGCTGGTCCATAAATTCAAGGTCGCTCAGCGAGCTATGGAATGGGCTATCGCATCCGGAACGAGGTGATCCGATAGAGAAACAGAGTTGTCGACATAGCTCACAGAATAAGTAAGCTGAAGTGGCAATGGGCCGGCCATGTTAGCCGTAGAATCGATGACCGTTGGGGTAGACGTGTTCTTGAGTGGAGATCGCGAATCGGCAAAAGTAAGGAGGGATGCCCTCAGGCTGCGAAGGTCGGTCGAAGGCCCTACGAAGATCGTCACTCCACCGGAGTGACGATCTTCGCAGGGTGGCTGGTAGCAACTAGATGACGATGAGTGACGTGCAATTGAGGAGGCCTATGTCCAGCAGTGGACTGCTGTAGGCTGATGATGATGATGAGGTTGATAGGGTATGTTTCTTCGACGCGGAGGTCACGGGCAGAAGCTAATTACCAATCACTTCAGTGTGTATCATTTTAGGGCATCCCCTCTCGTCATTTCTTCTCAGAACTGCCTCGTCAATCCTTTTGTTAGTGTGTTCAGGTTCTTTACATTTTATTTCCAATCTATCCAGGAACTTATGACTACTACGCGCTAAACCACTACTCAACTCGGCTGGTGCGGAGGACGAAGCCAGGTGAACCTGCAGGGAAGTGGTTCTTCGGCGGCTCAGAGGAACTGAACACGATCATGGATAAGGATCCTTCGTGGAAGACCACGGCGGCCGACTGGTTTGCGGTGAGCGTCGTTTAACGGTTTAGGAAGCGAGATATTTGTATTTATAAATATTTATGTTAGTTTTACTGACATTTGATCCGACAGATATATCCCGAAGGTCTTCGTGAGCAGCTGCACTGGCTGAACTCCACGTACGACGTGAAGGAGATCGTCATCACCGAGAACGGAGTGCCCTCACTGGACCCCGGGCTCGTGGACACGCAGCGCCTGGAGTACTACAGGGACTATTTGGAACAGGTTGCACGTTCTGCCGGCATTTTTCTTCAGTACCTTTACAGTTATGATGCCTTATGGCTGGACT
The DNA here is from genome assembly GCA_905220335.1 of Noctua pronuba. Taxonomy (NCBI): domain Eukaryota; kingdom Metazoa; phylum Arthropoda; class Insecta; order Lepidoptera; family Noctuidae; genus Noctua; species Noctua pronuba. The sequence continues at coordinate 2,625,744 of LR999913.1, forward strand.
GCAGCCACATCTTTTGGTTTTTAGGGTTCTGTACTTGAAGGGTAACGAACGGGACTCTATCACTAAGGCTCCGCTGTTCGTCCGTCCGTGTGTGTGTCTGTCAGCGGGCTGTATTTCCTGATCCGTAATAAGTAGACAGTTGAAATTTTCACAGAATGTGTATTTCTGTTGCCGCTGTAACAAATGAAGGGGGCTCCCCTTCTACGATGGTACAGAACCTTTCATGCGCGAGTCCGACTGATACTTGGCCGGTTTGTTTTTTACAATTCAAAAGTGCCTGTAATTGCGTTTGAGTTTAACTGTATTAACAGCGAGTCGTTGACGTGTGATTCCAACATTTTATCGTAAAATATTGTACAACGCCATTTGAAATTCCACTATCAGTTAACACAGAAAAGTGACTGCAGTGTTTTGTTTTTTTTTTAGTCTGAGCTTCGAATGGCGCAATAACACTTGGTCCTTTGCCCGTATTCAGGTGATCGAATTACTTTACTGGAATTGGGTACCCGATGCATTTATTAAATTTGTCAACGCAATGGAATACGAGCTAACGACTAGGAGTCGTTTGAATGAAGTCGATTACCAGTACATGTATACGAAACGATCGAGCCGGACTCGAACTCGTTCAATTACAAGTGTTATTGTGCCATGAGGTTAAACAAGACCAGCGGACATTAATAATTAGAATGCAAATCAATCAGCAACTATTAAAATATTGAAAAAAAAAAAAAAAAACATTATTATATTAATACATTTATGTTTTCATATTTTTTCGCTTCACGGCAAAACATAGAGAATCTAACTAAGTATATTGTAACATCTCACACACCGTGTAACTACGTATGTTTACAAATAAAAGATTCTTATTCTTCTTTATTCATTTTTCATACATATTTTTAATATTTCTTAAAAAAAACACATAAAAATATATAAAAAATTGTAGTCCGCCGGTGTCGAGAGCAGGGTCCAAGCTACTGGTGGTTAGGGCTCCAGAGACAGGAACCTTATTCTTCTTATTCTTATATTTGTGGCTTGTGCAAAGACATTCAAATATTTACGACGTCTCGTGGTAATGAGATTCAATTCTTAACCAACCACTCATAAGTCTTACTTTACAATAAAAACCCTACACATAATCTTTTATCAGACTAACCAAATACATATTAACTTTGACAGTAAAAGCACCTTTGCCTTCCAGGTTCTGCTGGCCATACACGACGGCATCAACGTGACAGGGTACACCGCCTGGACGCTGATGGACAACTTTGAGTGGATGGGCGGTTACCTGTACGTTTACTATTAAAAACTTGAACTACCAAAATAAGTTTTTAAACTGTCATAGTCACTAGCATCATCACTAACTCTGGAGATGGGATATTTACCATGTTCACTGTTTTCACGAAACTCACTGTGTCCGCTCGCTCGCTTTTTTTTTTGGTGAGTTTCGTGTGTCGTGTACAGAATCGAGTTACGAGTGACAGTGGTAGTGGTACTGAGTGAAAAAACTAACAAGATAAAGGGTAGAACGATTTGTCTGCTTATAAACACCCACCCGCAATAACTTCAGTTTATCCGTGATCATGGTGCTTGCAACAGCGCCGAAATATCGGGAATTCAAACAAAGCAGTGAACTTGGTAAATAGACCGTCTCCAGAGTTAGTTATGATAGAACTACCAATCCAGGTTGAGATCTAGGTACTGAATTTTAGGCTAGATAAGAAAAGCACAGGACCCGTCGACGCGGTGATGCTGCGTGGAGGCTCTATCCCGGAGTGGGCTCTCGGCGGATTTGACGAATGTAATAACGAATAATGTAATAATGACGAATGGAATATCGCTCTGACAATGTGCTCGCTTAAATTCAAATTCGAAGCATTTATTTCAATTAGACCATTACAGCCACTTTTGAATATCACAAAGAAAGCGAAGCTACAGTTACAGACACAAGGCATAATAACTTGTGAAAGTACTGTAGTTGCCCAATCCAAGGTGTAGATCTCTATGGAGAAGAATGGGCAAGAAACTCCATGGACACTCTTTTCAATTAAAATATTATTACAAAATTTTGGTTACATCATTCATGTGGAGACTATACATTTATGTGAGAACGATGTATAAAGTGCAAGTTAAGAGCGTCCAGAGTAAAAAGATATAATCAACAGTTCAAAAATAAAAATAAACCATGGCAGCTAAGAGATGACCATCCCAGTCAGTAAAGACAACTAGGATCTAGTTAAGTTACCATTTAAAACGCAAAGTTTTTTTGATCAAAATCCAGGATAAGATCAAGTGGTCTTTGTCCCTACAAAGTTGTGTCTTTGTAGATTATTTTTTAAACTAGGGTTATAATTGGTTCAATATAAGAAACAAATATGCCTGAAACTAACTTTAAATTATCTGCTTCCAGCTCAAAGTTCGGTCTCTACGCCGTGGACTTCACAGATCCGAACCGCACCCGAACGCCCCGGGAGTCAGCGCGATACTTCTCTACGGTTACAAGAAGTAGAATGTTACACCCAACTCAAGATAATACCAAATTAAACTATGTATAGATTGTTAATTAAATTGTTAAGAATTTAAGACGTGTTTTCTTAATATCTTGACTTTATTTCCTAAACCTACTAATACGATGAGGAGCTAAATAATAACAGCCGCTCGGGTCGATCTTTAGGTTAAGCCGTGCTTGCCTAGGCTGGTCTGTGGATGGGTGACCACCCATTTCATACCGAGTTTCCTCCGTGCCTCAGAAAGCACGTAAAGCCGTTGGTCCCGGCTGTTATTTGTAGATCTTTGACCGTTGTTACCGGTAGTCAGTGGCCCAAAAAGTCTGACAACTAGTCGTCCCAAGGGGTACCGTATTACCTAGTACTGACTGGGTTGTGTGGGTCAGATAGGCACAAGTGGAACAAGGCATTTTATCTTTACCCAACCTAAATTCATACGTAGCTGGTGGTAACAAGATACAAATTGCAATGTTTAGATATCGATCCCAAGGCATCAAAGGGCGGCATTGAACGTTGGAATCTGTTTCTTGTTACTACTAGCTACGTCATCATCTTCCTGCCCTTGTCCCATTCTACTTGGGGTCGGCGCAACTCGTTTTATTCTTCCATTCTCCCCTGTCAGACGTCACGGCATCATTTAAACCTTTCTCTTTCATATCATTCCTCACACAATCCATCCATCTTTTCTTTGGCCTTCCTCTCCCACTCCATCCATCAACATTTATATCCATCACATTTTTAGTAACATGCGTTTCATCCCTCCTCTTTACATATCCATACCAAGGTAGGCGACTTCCTTTATTTTTTTCTGTAACAGGCGCCATTTTCAAACTTCCTATAATATACTTACTCATTCCTTATAGCTATTTATGTATACACAGTAGACAAGACAGGAAAATAACATTATAATATATGAGTACATAGGTACTGCACTGTAGCTATGTATAGGTAAATAAAAAAAACCCTGTTTGAGCTGGCCTTAGCTGTGCGTATTTCGTACCGAATGTCACGCGGGATTCGCGGCAGTTAGACCAGAGCCTTTAACATTTCCTTGTTCGTAGATAACTGTAGTATTTGTTTTATTGTTTTTAACGACAATTAATTCAGTCGTGAGCATGACGTATACCTGTGTGATTGTGTTCAGGTGAGCATATCATAGTTATCATTATGAATATAAATCGGTTCTAATTAACTGGTTTGGGGTAAAAACCTCGATTTCACTGCAACTAAGACATTCAAACAAGATAATTTTTCAAGCAGTTTGATGCAGTTAGAAAACAAATATTTTTAAAAGAGTAACCATGGAGTTCTTTGCCGTTCTTCTTCATAGGGAACAATCTACCTGAACCGTTCAGCTATCTTTTGAAAATTCTGTGCCTATGTTTATGTGGAAAATAATATTTTGATTATATCTTGGATAATCTAGATATATATTGGACAGCCTTGGTGACATAAAGTTAGAGATTGAGAAAAAATAACTGTCATAACCTGCATCTGACTGCTTCAAAAGTGATCCTGTTTCAAACTTCTTAGTTGGATTTTTTCTGCTGTCTACATTTGGCAATAAAAAATGAATCTTTAAAGCCGTGGGCCCTTTCACCACGGACTACTTGCAGTATTGTCTCTCCTCTCCCTGTACTGAGTACTGATCACCCCACTGCTGGGCAAAGGCCTCTCCCCATGACTTCCAGTTATTTCAATCCAGGGCTAATGTGGACCACTGGTCGTTGGTTTTGTCCAGCTCGTCCCACCATCTTCTTCGAGGTCTGCCGCGAATTCGCGATGCCTTTTGGCTGTCAGAGCTTCATAAAGTAGTTATTTTTGTGCACAGCTCATTGGGCATGCGGCAGACGTGGCCTGTCTAGTGCCACTTCAGCTTAGCGGCTTTTTGAGCAACGTCAGCAATTTGTGTTTTGGAGCGCAGGGTGGCGTACACAGTCAGTTATGTACAGGTTGTCTTGAGATCACTTTTAGCAGTAAGACGACCCATTGTGTCACCCTATGTTAAATTTCTTCTATTTTCATACCGTGTAATTTGCAAGGTGTAGGTACATAATAAAGAAAATGTTATACTTATCTATGTCAGTGAATTCGTTCAAACGAACATTATCAGCCAGCACTAGAATTTGAAACAGGGGGACCTAGGATACATTAGAAAAGTAGGAAATGCTCTCATTTTATGTTGATCATTACAAAATGATCAACCAATATCAATATTAGTTAACTTTTTTAAGTTGTAAAACATTAAAATTATTAAGTACCTGTTTTTTTAAAGAACATTAACAACGCTTATGGCGCATAGGTCAAAATCAACAAAATTATGAAGATGAGACTTAGCATATTAACGACAATTTTAATGTCTGTAATGACCTTATTTATTTAAGAAAACTATTCAGAACATATGTAATGTTCTAAATATACATAAATCCAAGCTATGGCACAATTAAAATTTCATTAAGACATAGAATAATACAATAAGGAAGGAATTACAGTACCTAAAAATAATAGGTAGGTTATGTAGGTTAATAAATAATTTTAAAAAAGCGTATAATAATATAGAATACTATGTTGGTAATAAAAACAAAACCAACATACACCAACACCAACACCAACATAGTATTCTGGAACCAATACTACAACCAACAACCAACCCTACTGCATAGTAGGGTATTTGACTGAAAAAAATATATTTAGTCCGTCAGATAGATTATCAAAAAATATTGGACACGTATTTTTTCTTTTGTCATGTAAACGAAAAATGACCACGATACAGCGCGTTGAAATCTATACTTTTTACTGTCGAGTGACGTCACAAGCCCCCTCTCTTGAACTTTGATGCGCTGTATCGTCGTCATTTTTTGTGTGTTACTGATAAAAACTCATATTCTCCCGGATAAATGCCGGATAAAAACCGCACCAAAATCCATTTGTGCATTTCAGATGAACCAAACGGTCACGAACACGAATTGTGGTTAGGTGTTGTAAATAGCAATGTTGTGAAGTTCCGTATATCAAAAAACTTGACATCTATACCCAGCCTTCTAGTCGTCTAGCCAAACTAACTCCTGAGATATTCTTAACTCACATTTCACCATTATTTTCAGTATTCTGATCAGTGGATCATGGAGCACGCCACAGCTGAAGTTTCCACCTTCATTCATGTTCGGAGCGGCTTCAGCGGCGTACCAAGTGGAAGGTGCCTGGAACGTCAGTGGTTGGTTACAATATTTCCTTAGGTTTCTTTAAGGTTATTGGTTCTTGCCAATTATGGTGCACCACCAATCCTGCTCTGGTGCCTCAATAAACAGAGTCCAAGTATTACGAAGAAGAAGACCGTATTTAGGTATTCAGTATTTTTATTCCTCTTAAACTATATGGGCAAAATAAGACAAAAATAAGGTAAACTACATAAGTATGTCAGTTTTTATCGAACGGGATCTTGTATAGGGTGACTGGTAATTAGTGACCGATACTTAAACATGTGATTATATAACAAACAACTTTCCCAAAGAAACATTTTTTATACACATATACGTATACTTTTTTGGCGGACAGCCTGTGGCGCGGGCGCCGCTTACGGAGCAGGTTTGCGAACCAGGCGGGTGCTCTGCCTACCCGCTGTAGCACGGTACCATAGTAATGAGACAGAACAGCGTCATGCGCTAACAGCTGATAGGTCATAGGCGCGCGCGCGCGAATTTCATACGGCTGTTGTGTTATTGTAATAAAATGAATGAGTATAAACAAAAAAAAATCTTTGGAAAGTTAAATTATAAGTTTGGAAAGTTAGTTATAAGTATCGGTCACTAATATTACCGGTCACCCTTTACGCGCGAGTCCGACTCGCATATTATGTTTTTTCAACAATATTTTTTTTACCATTTTAACCTTATTTCAGACAAAAGTCCAGGCTTATGGGACAAGTTAATACATGACCGACCCGAGCTTGTGGCAGATGGAAGCAACGGAGACGTGGCGAGCAATTCCTACCACCTGTGGAGGAGGGACATCCAGATGTGTGAGGAGTTGGGGCTCAACATGTACAGGTGACTGTCCCATCTTCCATTTCCACTCCATGGGACGGTAATGTTCACTGCCAAACACTGGCCTACTCTCTCTCGTTTACCGCTTGTCTATTTTGCAACCAGACCGGGCTGGTGCGAGGACGTTGTGACTTATTTTGGGACTTATGATGCCTTGCCTCAAAAATTTCACCTTACTTAGTGTCAAGTTACTATTTGAACGTCCTGAGGGCTATATCTATACATAATTATAATAAAACTAGCTGTTCCCCGCGACTTTCGTCCGCGTAAAATTATTAAAAATACAATTTGCCCCGTTTTTGCAACATTTTTATTGGCTGCTCCGCTCCTTTTGGTTTTCCCCTCCCGCACGCGCACCCCTCCTTGGTGACGCCCGCTTCGCAACGGGCCGTGCAGCAGAAATCGTAATATTTTAATTTCGCCATAACTTCAAAACTGGAAACGTCCAATTTTAATCATTCAAAGACCAAATATTATCTACATAAACTGTACTTAGTGATGAAATAATTTATTTTGATAAGGATTATAGCATGAGTAAAATAAATGCGTTTAAATGTAGTCCAAAAAAAATTCAAGATAAAAAAATGGTTGTTGTGCCTCAGTCGACCTAGATAGGTATAGTGTGTCGCGGACATTTTTGTAGATATTTATAAGATCTACAATTAATTAGAACATTTTATGGTTCTATCTTTTATAGTTTAGGCAGCGTACGCAAAATAAGTAACTTTTCTGGTTTATTTTTTACACCTTGTGTCCGAAAAACCCAAATATCTTACGGAACCCTTTTTTTTTCCAAAATAAAATTTAGCCTATGTTACTCGTGGATAATGTAACTTTCGAATGGTGAAAGAATTTTTAAAATCGGTCCAGTAGTTTTTGAGCCTATTCATTACAAACAAACAAACAAACAAACAAAGTTTTCCTCTTTATAATATTAGTGTAGATTGTAACAGGTCGATGTCTGTAAATTGAAGATATTGAAAAAAAAATATTGAAAGATTAAAAAAGATATTGATAGTGCGGAAATACGAATCTCTTTCTCTCTGGTTACCCAATAAAAGAAGAGAATAAAAGCATATAATAAGAATTCCCTCTTTTCAGGTTCTCGATTTCCTGGCCGCGCCTCCTCCCGTCTGGTTACCCGAACCACATCAGCGAGGATGGCAAGAACTACTATAACAACCTGATCGACGGTCTACTGGAGAAGGGCATCCAGCCTCTTGTCACTATTCACCACTTCGATCTGCCACAGTCTTTACAAGATCTAGGTAAGCTTTAACGGAAAGAGGCATTATCTACCAGCAGCCTATAATGTGGCCACAGCTAGAAGTGGTGGTACGCAGGCATTCCCTCAGAAAAAGGAAGTGAGCCGTGATCCACCACGCGGGCCTTGAACGTGTAGGACCTACACGTAACAGGGCCGAATACCTACAAATGTTGGATAGTCCCATTTCTTCGAATTTTCGGTTCTAGGAATTGCTGGTTTTCTCACGATGTTTTCCTTCCCCGTTTTAAGAGTGGTGGAGAAAATGCACCGAAAACTCAAACTCAAACTCAAAGCATTTATTTCAATTAGACCATGACAGGCACTTTTGGATGTCAAAAAAAAACAAAGAAAGCGAAGCTACAGTCATAGATACAGGGCATAATAACTTGTGAAAGTACTGTAGTTGCCCATTCCAAGGCGTAAATCTCTATGGAGAAGAATGGGTAAGAAACTCCATGGACACTCTTTTCAATCAAAATTTTGATTACATCATTCATGTGGAGACTAGGTATATATGTGAGAACAATGTTAAAGAAGTGCAAGTTAAGAGCGTCCAGCGAAAAAACGAAACGAATCCTGTTTCGAAAAAGTATACTAAGATGTTTTTATGTTATTCCATGATTCACTATTTTAGTTTATGGCAGCCATTTTATGACACATAACTATTACTGATTCCAAAGAATGATACGATATGGATCACAATTATTATAGACCAATTGACTAAATAGTTATTGTTTAGTAGGTACAATAAATAGACGAAAGATAACTTTGAAATCAAATTCCAATAACTGTGAATTTCCGATAATCTAGTGGTTTTATGACAAACTAGATTTCTTTTACAGCTTAGGTACATGATTAGAACTAAAATAAGTGCTATTTGCACTTTAAAATTGTTTATGGTTCCTAAATTATAATCTTATTTGATTGTTACCAATAACATAACATCATGTCTGTTATCCATGAAAAATTAGGCAGAGGTGTACAGTAACGAGCATCAATATGTTAGGTCTAACAGTTAACAACTTTTGAAAGTGTTTTTCTCCTACTGTTCTGATTAAAATTTTATTTTGTTAGGAACATAGTATTCTGGAACTCATATTTATATGAAAAAGATCCTATCTCCAAGATACAATCGTTATTTCTCTCGAAAATTGCGTGTGTACATATTGGTGCTAGTGACTCTACCGAATAGTACACAACATTTCGCCAGTTATGTATAAGTCTCATGTAGGTAGTAGGCGAGCTTATTGCCATCAATCGGGCACAAATCCAGTCTACTCAGACTACTGACCAATTGCTGATGGAAAAACCCAATAAAACTTTTTTCGACTTGGAAATCATACCCAGGACCCGCTCAGCAAACGCGTTCGAGACCACTAGTCCTATAACTTCTATCTCTTAGGTCACGTGACCTTATAGCAGACTGACCTTACAACCGTGGTTTAGTTTAAGCATCATATCCTCCCGTGATAAGACTTTCCGGGTCTGGCTGTTTTTGCATGTGAGCTCAAATGTTTCTAAATGCACCCACGAAACAGGAGAAATTCCTAAGGCCGGACAAAGTTTTTATAAAAAGACCTTTTTTTAATACGAATGTAAAGGTACGAGTTCGTAGCCGACTGCACACAGCAGCAGCAGACAACGTGTGGCCCTGACACCACTATTCTGTTTTCTATGTGTTTTTATGAAATACCTTCCGCAGCTAGCGACACGTCGCCCGACTACATGTCGCACGACCGCAGACGACGTGTCGCCCGACTGCAGATCAGTAGTGCCACCGACGTTATAGCGTCAATCTGCGGTTGGGTTCGGAATCATGACTGCAACGACATGACGCTACGACGTGTCGCAACCTCATATCATCTACTGCTGCTGTGTGCGGTCGGCTACGAACTCATACCTTTACTCTTTATACTTACATTTAAACATTCCAGTGAGATAATTCTTAATTTAAACCTTTCCAGGTGGCTGGGCAAACCCCCTCATAGCCGACTGGTTCGCAGACTACGCTGAAGTGGTCTTCTCCCTCTACGCCGACCGCGTGAAGTACTGGCTCACTATCAACGAGCCCATGATGATGTGTGATGGGGGATACGCGCAGTATGGAGCCCCTTACATCGATGACCAAGCTGTGGGCCGGTATCTGTGCAATAAGAATGCGCTGATAGCTCATGCCAGGGCATACAGGATCTATGATGAATTTTATAGGCATAAATATCATGGTAAGTTTGGCACACCATCCGTGATCGTTAATCATATTTAACTCACTTGTTCGGAAAACTGAAGGGCGCCTTCTGTCAGTGCGACGACGCGTGCAGGCTCGACGAACGAAATGAACAGTTGGATGACGACTCCGGTGGCTCCGACTCCGATCGCTTCGGGGGCCTAAAACTAATATACAACCTTAAATATTATATTCACGTTTATTTTCGTTTCCCTCCTTTTGAGAAAAAAAACTATGGGCTTAAATTAAACCTTCACTAAGTTATACAGGGTGTTTGGTGCATCGTTTGCTAAATTGAATGTTGTATTTTAAAATTATTCTAAATCAATATAACAAGTACAAATTTAAATATCCGTGGTCCCAAGGATGAGATATCTGGGCTGAAGAGATAGCAAATGATTCTTTGGGCCCATTTAATTTGACAAATGATGCACCAAACGCCTTTGTAAGTATAGTATATCAAATACAAGGTCGACTGAACCCATTGAATATAGAAATCCCTATTTTTAGTTAGTTAATTTTTCAAATACTTATAGTTTAGCAAACCAATAAATATATAATTTTTACAGGTAAAATATCGCTACCAACCCTGTTCTTCTGGTTCAAGCCATTCACGCCGGAGGATCAAGAAGTCACTGATCTAACTATTGATCATTGGGTAAGATCTCTTTTCTTTGGTGCCATCGGGCCACCACTGCTCTACCTTTAATAATACTGCACAAACAGCTTGACTCATCATCAGTTGCCTAGCCTTTTCCTAAAGATGTTGGGGTCGGCTTTCAGTCTAACCGGATGCAGCTGAATACCAGTATTTTACATGGAGCGACTGTGTATCTGATCTCCACAACCCAATCCTTTGGTAACACTGGTTGTTAGACTTTCAGACCACTGACCAACTGTAACGACGGTCTACGATCTACAAATGACAGCCGAGACAAACGGCTTAACGTGCTTTCCGAGGCACTACGCTAGCTTCTACTATACAATATATCTATGTTTCTATTAGGAGGGCCGATACGCTCATGCCATATTCTCCAAGGAAGGTGGATGGCCACGTAAACTAGAGAAAATATTGAATGACATCGCGAGGAAGGAGGGCTACTCGCATCCCAGACTGCCGCCGTTCACTCCCGAAGAAATAGAACTGGTTCGAGGTATTTTTGTATAAATATGGCTTTATTTCTTATCATCATCATCATCACATCAGCCCGGAATCACCCACTGCTGGCATAGGCCTCCCCTTTTTTCTGCCCACTTCCCCTGTGCGTCCATTATCCAGGTGTTTCCCACGACTTTGACGATATCGTCAACCCAACGAGCTTTATGACGGCACTGATTTCTTTAGCCAAACCTTGGCCACCACTCGGTCAAAGCATTGCTCCATCACTTATTTCTTATAGTAGTCATAAAAAACCTACTGAGGCAAGAAGAACAGATACCGACCTATATACCATTTCTTCACTTCGAAAGGGACAAGTAGTCAAGTGCTGCTTAGTAACCATCAGACTATGCCAGACTAGAAATACAGAAGGGTCTTCTACTTTGGCATGGACTATGAAAGCTGTTTCGCCTGAGATCCAGATGCCTTCGTTACAACTAATGTGGTCTAAACTAGTTAATGGTTACCGTGGGGATACGAAATCTTCACCCAATCATATCCAAAAAGATGTTGGTAGCCAATTAATTCTGTAAAAACATGCTATAGAAGAAGTTTTATTTTGAAAATACTGAATGACTAAAAACAACACTCTTCCCAAACATTGCTTACTTAAATTTTCAGGAACTTACGACTACTACGCGTTGAACCACTACACTACTCGGATGGTGCGAAGAGTAAAGCCTGGAGAACAGCCAGGAAAATGGCTTTTCGACGGCTCAGAGGAACTGAAGACAATTATGGATAAGGATCCTTCGTGGGACACCACAGCGGTCGACTGGTTTGCGGTGAGATACTTCAAAGTAACTTGAAGAAAAGCACTGTCACCACGCTGCGGCCGTGAGCGACTGCTGAACGTGAAATCTAAGATCGATTCCCAGATTTTCCAAAGTGTTGTTGGGTTTTTCATTGAAAATTTTTGAGTAGTAATCCAAAGTTTGAAAGTTGAGTATATCTGTATGTGGTAAGCAGTAAAGCTGTGGTTCCTGCATCTGATCTCTCCCCGGTCGTGTCTGATTGAGGACCCATCAGACTATGAGAGTAACAGAGGGTGCACCTGTGTTATCATGACCTCGTTCTAGCTCACTGAATTACCATCTGAAGGATTTTATTTATACAGTAGTATTTGTTCCAGGTGTATCCCGAAGGCCTTCGTGAGCAGCTGCACTGGCTGAACTCCACGTACGACGTGAAGGAGATCGTCATCACCGAGAACGGAGTGCCCTCACTAGACCCCGGCCTCGTGGACACGCAGCGCCTGGAGTACTACAGGGACTATTTAGAACAGGTTATATTATAACCAGAGAAAATACATTTTAAAGTGAAGAAAATTTGATTAATGTACCTACCCAAAATTCTATAGCACGAGACTCCTATCCAAACCAAAGCGTATCATATCACGAACCTTCGACCATCATGGAGCCTTACAAGTTTTTCGAGCAAATGAGTCGTAACTTATGACTTCAGTTAAGATTCGGTGTGATTGTGTGAACGTGAAAGTTAATTGTACTCTAGTTTTGTGTGCGTGTATATATTGTCTTTAGGTGTGTGTGTGTGTGTACGGAGAGAAATGAAATGCGACGGAACTTGAATATTTCTTTACTTGCGAAACGAGTTACAATATTACAATGGAGTAGTTATTTAGGTTGCAAGCGCGTCTTTAGTTAATAGCGGTTACGGGCGAACTGGAGTCGCCGAGCGCTGCGCATACGACGAACACAAAATACTGTGTCAGCGCTCCTACACTAGTATTGCGTTGTTATTGATAGTACTGACAGTTGTTTAGACTTTATCCTTTCATTGGCTTTTTTAAACCCCGACGTAAAAAGAGGGGTGTTATAAGTTTGACCGCAATGTGTGTGTGTGTCTGTATCTGGTACCATAGCTCTTAAACGAGTGAACCGATTTGGATGCAGTTTTTTTATTTGAAAGCTAGTTTCTTGGCCATGGTTCTTAGATACGTTGTATCAAAATTGGTGCAGCCATTTACTAGATATGGGGGATGAAAATGGGTATTTATCTTTCATCTTTTATTTTTTCGTTGTGGGTTTTTTAAATTTTAAATTTTACGGTTATGACATTATTGCCTACCGCATTTGTTTAGTTGTCGCTTGAGTTTTGTGAGAATATTTGTTACAACGAAGTTTGTCTTCCAGGTTCTGCTGGCCATACACGACGGCATCAACGTGACAGGGTACACCGCCTGGACGCTGATGGATAACTTTGAGTGGCTGAGTGGTTACGTGTAAGTTGAAACCTGTTACTATTAATAAAACCGAGTTTCAATATTCTTTTCGTTTGGGAGACTGTTGATGAATCAAAGTTAGGATCAACCAGTTGAAAACCAAAGCTTGTTGATGTGGCAACAAAACTAGTAGGTACTATACCTGGGCTCTGACTGAAATCTGTTTTTTAATCGAGTAGTAGCGGTGACCCAGTGGTGGCGGCTCTGACTTACGAGCAGTAAGTCATGGGTTCGAACCAAGACAGGCGCATTACTTTGTGTAATTTATTTCACCACCACTGCTCTCAAAACGGTGAAGTAAAACATCGTGAGGAAACCGCCATGTCCTGGAACCAAAAATTCGAAGACCTGTGACATCTACCAACCCGCAATGGGCCCACGTGGTGGATTATAGCCCATCCCCTCTCATAGACAGGAGGCCTGTGCCCAGCAGTAGGAATATTATAGGCTGATTATGCTGAACTCAGTAACCAGTAGTGTAAAATATTGGCTATTTTATTGTTACTACTCTAATATAAGTACCTATTTTTCCAAAGAGATAAACAGAGATCTTACCGTCTTCGTACCCATGTTTCGCCAGATACCATAACTAGCTTATCATAATTTGCTTCCAGCGCCAAATTCGGTCTCTACGCCGTGGACTTCTCGGATCCCAACCGCACCCGAACACCGCGCGAGTCAGCGCGTTACTACTCCTCTGTAATTAGAAGTAGGATGATACACCCGACTCAAGATGATACCAAATTCAATTATGTTTAAACTAGCGGCTTCGCCCACGTGGAGCTCGGTAACTGTCACAAGTTTATAAAGTATCCTATATGTTAATCCAGGTTATAAACTATCTATTTGCCAAATTTCATCCAAATCCGTTCAATAGTTTTCGCGTGAGAGTAACAAACATCGATCCATCCATCCTCACTAACTTTCGCATTTATAATATTAAGTATGATTGTTTATTAAATTATGATGCATTTTTTCGTTGGATTGTTTTTATTTCTTTGTTTGGTTGTACCTAGATGTGGAGGAACAAGCTGTGGAGTTCGTATGTGAGCTGTGTTATGGCTACAGTCTGTGGTCAGTTATTTTACTTTTGACAGTATTCGAAATGCAACCTTAACGTGCACAAACAAAAATATCACTGTATTTTGGACATACTTAACAGTGGCAGCAGCTCAACATCATCATCTGCCTAGCCTGTTCCCAACTATGTTAGGGTCGGCTTCCAGTCTAACCAGCTGCAGCTGAATACTAGTATTTTACATGGAGCGACTGCCTATCTGACCTCCACAATCCCGTTAGTACTGGGTAATACGATACCCTTGGTAAGACTGGCTGTCAGAATTTCGGGCTACTGACTACCTGTAACGACTGTCATAGATCTACCAATGATGGCCGGGACCAACCTTAGTATAGGTCCCGTCACGTAAAAAGAACGCTGAGCGACAGTGGAGGAGATATGTTTTCGCACACTATACAGTCGCGTCCTAAAGCACTAAGCTATTGTTTTATAATCTAAGCATAATTGTGGCATTGTAGAATCGTAATAGGTACTTTACTAGCTACTTAGTACTTTGGAAAAGGCTAGAATAAAAAAAATTGAGAAAAATTATTTGAGCGGTCAGCGTTCTTTTTACGTAACGGGACCTATATCACCTGTGGTTCTGTTAGTGATGTCATGTTAGTGTTCAAATAACTGTTTGTTAGTAGGTGTTATTGTAAAGCTAAAACTAAAGCTACGGGTTAAAGTATTTCTGAAGCTGCCAGTATGCAGGGCGGCTTGAGCTGAGGATGGCTGGCTTGCGGATGAGGTCACTTTCGGAATCCGACAATGCCGCTGAGGTTTTAATCCCAAACAAATATATAACGATTTCAAGTACTAACGTTAAGCAGACGAGCAAGTGTTATTCGATCTCACGTCTTTCGATTCCAAGTATAACCCACGTACCGGTTTGATCAAACCTTAACAGTAAAAGTATTTAGGTAAGAAATAGAAAGTAATTTGTGAAATGAAAGAAATAGAGTAGAAAGAATGATCTTTATTGTATGTAAGTACAATATCACTACATAGTATAAAGCAAAGTCGCTTCCCGCTGTCTGTCTGTCCCTATGTATGCTTAAATCTTTAAAACTACGCAACGGATTTTGATGCGGTTTTTTTTAATAGATAGAGTGATTCAAGAGGATGGTTTATATGTATAATACATGCATAATATAGTAGAGAAACACTAATAATTTTAGAGGTTTTTAATGTAAGGTCGTAAATAAACACATTTTTTTGCGCTTACATTGCAAACGCTGGCTGAACCCTACGAGATAGATCAAAATAATGTACTACAGTATTGTACACCTTAAAAAGGTCTACAAAAAAGTCCGCGATGGTATATGTCTATCTCTTAGGAGTAACCCACAATAACCATTTTTTATCCTTTACTTACGAGAAAATAATGGCTTATTTACAAAAAAGCGATTTTAAGCAATACAACATTAATCCTTATCCAATTAAGTACCTTAAATACATTGTGCATGTAATATAGATCAATATGGCCTTTTACAGCATGTAATTTAAATGAATATTTTCGAAGATATTACAGATTTAAAATGCAGGGACTTAGCGGTTGCTGCGGCACCGGCCGGGGGGCGCGAGCCTATCAATAGTGCGTCGAAGGCCGCGCTTCGCCCTATAGCACTTTATGATTAGCAGCGATCGCACGCGTTTATCGGAGCTCTCTAGCGAGGAAAATAACAATTATCTTAATATATAAAAGGGAAAAGTCACTCACTCTCTCACTCATCACGAAATATCGAAAACCGCTTGACGTATAAAGATGAAATTTGGGCAAGGAGGTAGTTTATAGGTAGTAGACGTCCGCTAAGAACGGATTTTGCGACAGGGCTGGATTAAGGGGGTCTAAGGGCTCTCGCAAGTTCTTATGAAACTCCTTCATTTTTTGTGCTACAAACTTGAAATTTGGCTGGGAGGTAGTTAATAGTTAGTAGATGTTCGCTAAGAACGGATTTTACTATAGGGCCGGATTAAGGGGTCTAAGGGCTCTCGCAAGTTTGTATGAAAGTCCTTCTTTTTTTGTGCTACAAACTTAGAATTTGGCCGGGAGGTAGTTAATAGTTAGTAGACGTTCGCTAAGAACGGATTTTGTGATAGGACCGGGTTAAGGAGGTCTAAAGGCTCTCACGAGTTTGTATGAAAGTCCTTCTTTTTTGTGCTACAAACTTAGAATTTGGCCGGGAGGTAGTAGAGTAAAAAAAGTTTTGTCTTTCGTAATATAAAACAAAGTCGGTCCCGCTGTTTGTACGCTTAAATCTTTTAACCTACGCAACGGATTTGAATGTAGTTTTCAGCAATAGATAGAATGCTTCAAGAGGAAGGTTTATATGTATATATTGCACCCGTGCGAAGCCGGGGCGGGTCGCTAGTAAACATATAAATGTTAGATAATATTGGTAAATCACAATAGAAATAAAGTTACATAATGACATCACAATGGGTGGTATTAAGCTGTGACCAAAATCGCAGGAAGCGGGACAAAATTCGCTCCCGCCGATTGTTTCAACTAACTTGTATGGGGTTCACATCCTGTATCCTGCGCAGGATTAGCCCAAGTGTGGCCAGAGCTTTATGCCATATGAAAGTGATCTAGTTATAAAGTTGTTGTCGTTTCTGAGTTATAACTATCACAGCTTGTCTGCGATTTTTTGGTTTGCACATATACTGCACCTTTGTACAGGTCTCCAAGGAAAAGTATGCGCTCTGGAAACCATTGTTAAAAAATACGAGAAACGTTAAAGTACCGCCTATTTTTAATCGACTTTCTAAAGGAGGAATTTATCGATTCGTTTGAATGTTTTAATGATGACGAAATATATAATTATATGCAATTCTATAAAAATACTTTTCAAAACGTTTGAGGGACAGTGAAGACCTGTGGCCGAAGCACCTGACAGAGAAAATTTCATAAAAACACGGATTTTTTTTAGTATTTAGCTTTGTTTCTGTGAGAGTTAGTTTCTAACTCGATGTTCGTGCTAATTCAGTAGATTAGCGAAGCGCATACTTTTTCTGGTTTAACTGTACTTTATATTTCCTTAACCAGCCTGTAGTGTGTATAAATAACGTATAATTATATAAATAAAGTGTTAATTAAACGAACTGGTTCGTTTCACACGGCAGTGGAACGTACAGTGATCGTCTCTTGATCACCTTCGAGTAGTAGGCCGCTGACTTACGCGCAGTCCGTGTGCGCATAGGGTCTGAGAAGTCCACCTCGTATAAGCCGAACTTTGATCTGCAAATGAAGTAATTAATTGATGAAAGGGCAAATTATGGAATAATATTATAATATTCTCCCGACGGAATATATCAAAAACTACGCTGGAGGTGTTAGGTATAGAACACAACTGCACAAGTGTGAACACATACTCAAGTGAACTCTCTCCGCCCGAACTCTTGCAGTCCGATGGGACGGCACTCAGACACCACCGAGGACAGAACAGGCCAAACCAACCCAGCGGCTTTTTTTTTGCTTTCCGAGGCACGGACTTGTCACATGATCAGCTTTCTAACTCTGGGCAGCAACTGCGAAATGCGTAATGGAGGAAATCCAATTACACTCTGCCGGAAGTAGTAGTCGAACCCAGGACCCCTCGCTCAGCAATCGCACTTGCGACGACCAGACCAAGGAGGCCATTAACTCAAGACGAAAACTACCTACAACTTTTTTCGACGATTACTTAAGTCATCTTCAAACCGTAAGTAATTTCCACTTTGTACACCAACAATCACCATGTGTACTTACTGATATCCGTCCGCCCACTCAAAGTTGTCCATGATAGTCCAGTACGCGTACCCGGTCACGTTGACACTATCTTGCTTAATGGACAAGAGGACCTGGAAAATACACAATCATTACATACCATCATGCCTGGGCTGGTTGCCCTGAAGGGTAAGGTAGAGGTGTCCCAATAGTACACCTCGCCAGTTATGTTAAGTCCCAAGTAATATTCAAAATCATGTTCTAAGATTATTTACTGGCGAAGGCATAAAATGAGTTCTTAGAATGCGAGGATTTCACAGACATGCAATTCTTCTTTTTCGTGTGGTTAGTGCCTAACCTGGAGTCAGAGTTTTTATACCGGCCATGGGCCTCTGATTTGGCACCTGATGATTCAGACATACAATTGGCATACTATACTGCTTTCTAAATACGAAACTGTTCAGGGGGATTTTATAACACATAGCCTAACATCACGCCTAATATTCCCTGAAGGGTGAGGCAGAGTAGACGTATTATTTCTAGTGTACCCACATTTCGCCAGTTATGTTGAAGTCCGATGTCAATGAGGCTAATCCTCTCCTTGCCTGGGAATCGAACCCTACCTTGTTATCACAGCAGCGTAACTTGCAAAGACTAGACCAAGGAGGCAATTTCATCACCATCTGCCTAGTCTTTTCCCAACTATGTTGGAGCCGTCTTCCAGACTAACCGGATGCAGCTAAATACCAGTATTTTACATGGAGCGACTGCCTATCTGACCTTCACAACGATATACCTCCAGTACGATACCCCTTGGGCCTTTCGGGCCACCGACTACTTAACGACTGTCAAAGATCTACGATTGACAGCTGGGACCGAGCCGTAACGTTCTTTCTGAGGCGTGGTGGAAGCCTGGTATGTACTGGGTGGTCACCCATCCACGGAACAACCTAGGCAAGCGCGGTTTATCCTGAAGATCGACCCAAGCGGCTGTAGTTATTGAGCCACGACCTCCTCAGCAATTTACCAAAATAATCAAAATTTTACGATACCTGTTCCAGGTAATCTCTGACATAAGAGATACGACCGTCGTCATCAAGGTTGGACCCGCCAGAGGAGTATCCATTCTCAGAGATGAAGATCTCAATATCGCCATACTGTTCTTTAAGCCAGGCCATCTGTTCCCGTATGCCTTGCGGATATATCTGGTGGAAACGAGAATTTCGATAAGGTATAATTTGTTTTGGAATATCCTGGATGAGGCTAGCACAAGAACGTGGAGCTGGGCTCAAGCAAAGAGAGGCCTATACCCAGCAGTGGGTGGTGACTTCGGGCTATGGATGGTGATGATGATGATAGTTTTTTAAGACTCACTGGAGGTTTCTGAATTGATTCATTCGATTTTAGGACTTCGGTTTTAAATTTCAAGAGCTACTTTGCATTACAGTAAAGTTTAGGTAGTTCTATAACGCAATCACAGTCACGAGAAGCAGTTAGATGAGGGGGACAAGAAACCGGGAAGGGTGTCAGAAGAAGGGGGAGACCAATACAAGCAGTAGTTGATCCCGGGCTGATTCTGATGATGATCCCAAATTGCCTAAGCAGTGAATTTCCGTCTACTTACCGCCATAAACGGGTTATAACCGTAGGTCCAGCTAGGGTCCACATCCAGCACAACATCTATGTCGCCGAGATACGTGAAGATTGAATCCTGAATCTGTTCCGAGGGTCTGGGTTTCCTCACCAGCCTGGTGGAATAGTGGTTCATGGCGAAGAAATCGTAGGTCCCTGAAGGAAGGCAATTGTAAGGTGAACCTACAGGCTTGAAAAGACTCCAAATTGTATCAGCAACGCATGGCAGTCTGAGATGTAATACAGTCCTTCTGCGTGAATTTTGCCCATGGTTGCCAATTTCAGCGGGGTCTAGCATCTGTGCCTGTGCTCACTTACCTCAATAGTCAGTCACTTATCATGTGTTTAGCGCCAGAGTCAGAGTTTTTATGGCGTGCAAGGGTTCTGATGATGTCTCTCTTCTGATGATGGGATCTCTAAGTAGAAACGATTATTTCCCGAAAAACGCTTTTAAATTTTAGTGAGTGTTTACATATTAGTGGTCTAGTAGTAGTGTGCTAACTGTACAGTTGGGAAATTATTAATGTAGTAAATTGCTGTGTATAATAAAAACAGCATTTTAGAAAACTGTTAATTATTACAGTTGTGGTTTGAATATCATCATCTGCCTAGCCTTTTCACAACTATATTGGGGTCGGCTTCCAGTCTAACCGGATGCAGCTGGATACCAGTATTTTACATGGAGCGACTGCCTATCTGACCTCCACAACCCAGTTAGTACTGGGTAATACGATACCCCTTGGTAAGACTGGTTGTCAGACTTTTTGGGCCACTGACTACCTTACGACTGTCAAAGATCTACAAATGACACCCGGGACCAACGGCTTAACGTGCTTTCCGAGGCACGGAGGAAACTCGGTATGTAATGGGTGGTCACCCATCCACAGAACAACCTAGGCAAGCACGGCTTAACATAAAGATCGACCCGAGCGGCTGTTATTATTAAGCCACGAGCTCCTCAGTTCAGAGCTCCGAGTTGTGGTTTGAATAACGTGCAATTTAAGTTGAAGCAATAATTAATGTCTCTGTCTTTTCTTAATTATCTTACCTTTAATCAGATCGATCTCCTCTTGACTGAAGGGTGGCAGCCTTGATTCCTTGAAGCCTTGCTCTTTGCTGGCCTTTGCGACTATCTCCTCGACCACAGGCGGCCATCCACCCTCTTGTGAATAAACGGGATGAGTATAGCGGCCAGTCTGAGAAACAAGGATGTGTTAAACGTTGTTTGTTTATGGCGATGTGATTTGAAACATTTAGGTGCTATAAACCCAAAATCTTGCATGTCCAAAATGTGTGAGACTTTGAAATAAATAGTAAAGGTCTGTTCAAACAGAGGCGAATTCGCGATTGTGTGAGTCACTGAATTCAGTTTGAACACCACCATAAAAGTAAGTTGACACAATCGGATCGGTTACTTTTGAAATGCATCCGAGGGATTAAACTAAGTTTAACCAGGGCTTTATTTTGTATTTTTTTTTAATTCAAATCGACTTTTATTGTAATTTCTAACCGACTTCTAAAAAAGGAAGAGGTCATGTATTCCACCACTATATTGTTTTTTTCATGTTCATACCGATTTCTCTGTGATTACTGGTTCGATTTTCGTTATCTTTTTTCAATTGAGGAGGCTTGCGGGGTGGTCCCACATAAAATGTATTAACTTTACTTGGGTAGTTTGTGAATTATCTTCTATAATAAGTATTTTCCATTCTTCGTCTCTTGATGACATGTTGATATCATAATAACTTCTCCTTACAAAGTAAAATGTATATATGTTACAGTCAGAACACTGTCAATCGGTCAAAACCACTTTTGACTGGTGTCAGTCTCAAACCTTATTATGTTAAAATGCGTTTTCTTCATTTAAAATATGTTGTTTCAGAACGTTGTAATTACCTATAGTCTGTTTTTTTTTAATTTCGGAGACTAAATTGACAAGTGAAAATGTCAAAACTGACTTAAATGCTATTGAAATCTATGTCAGTTTGCCATTTGTACTTGTCAATTTAGTCTCCGAGATTAAAAAACAGACTTTAGTCCTAGAATTACTACACCATAATGGTTTGCTAAGGGTCACAAAAAAAACCTAATAAGTTCCGGAACCTAAGTAAATATTAGTTATTGTTAAAATAGTTTTCACCAGTCAAAAGTAAGTTTTGACTGATTAACAGTTTTGACTGTTACATAATTATATAGGTTGACCGGTAATTAGTGACCGATACTTAAACACGCGATTGTACTCATGATAACAAACAACTTTCCCAAAGTTATTAATGTAATAAATATGTTTTTTGTCTTCATGTTCACCAGCTGCTAATCAGGGACTGTAGTCACACTTACTGTAAATTGTCTGGCTGTCTCCGTCAGCTCCTCATCTTCTGGTGAGTACGGCTGTAGCCATATTAAGTGGTTTGCAAGTGAAACTTTTCCTGAAAAATGAGTGAAGAGATCTTTTTAACGAATTACGAGCGTTTTGGGGGACTGTCTCATGTATTATTGACGTCCAAAAAGTTCTGATTAAATTATCAGCCTATTTGATTTTGGACTGCCTCTTTGGTCTTGTGGTGTCAACCGCGACTGCTGAGTATGAGGTCCTGGGTTTGATTTCCAGGTCGGGCAAAGTGATATTGGGTTTTTCCATCACGATTTTTTCAGTAGCCGCCACGGAGTCTGGATTTGTGCCCGGTTGATGGCAATACCCTCCCCCCTATTACATAGGACATAAACATAACTGGCGAAATGTGGGTGTACTATTAGGTACACCTCTGCCTAACCCTTCGGGGATTACAGGCGTGGTATTATGTAGTGTTATATGTATGACTTTTGATTTTGGCTTTTTGAAAGTAAAGTCTATGTAAAGACTACATCTAATTTAAGTAAAATAAGCGGATCACATAGACTAAGGCCATGTCCTTACCAAAGGTATCGTCGCACAGACAAAGGGCGTTCATTCATCTTTTGGTTAGGATCAGGCTCTGTCAATATGTACGTGCAGATTTTAGTAGCGAAGGGTACATTTTTATAAGAAGTAAGCCGCAGTACATATCTTTAATGTGATTATATTATTTGTCTACAGAATACTGACGTGCCATTTTTCAAAGAGAATCCGGTAGGAATCGGGTTGTATGAAACCTTCGCCACTGGTAGATTGTCATTTTTCTTTAAATCTACCTATGGACGATACAACAACAGGTGTTCGGCAGTAATATTATCATATCTAAGAGTGCAAAATCTTGGTGGCTGTAACCGCTGAAATGCGGCGGTGATTTTGCCGCGAATCGCACATCTATCACACTACTTTTGGGTGGTCTCGCTTCTAAAATACGAGTAGCTTGACAGGAGCGCGATTTTCAACGTCATTTGGTCTAGCACGCGTAGCATGACCACCATAGAAACGGGTTTTGTCGACGGAAGTATCGACAAAATGACAGATCAACAAAAGAAATCTGTCATTTTGTCGATTCTTCCGTCGACAAAACTGATGGCTTGACAATTTAACGGAAAAGACTAATGTTCCGATTGGCTGGCATGCGCCGAATCAGGCCTCCATTAAGCACCCCTAAGTTTGAATAAGAAAAATAGATCCACATACCATTACACTTATACCGGAACTCCTGATCATAGATATGGTAGGCCTTTGCGTGAGACAACAGCACGTTCTTATTACAAATGTAAGGCCCCACGAAGTAGTCCAATTTAGACCCCAGGATGCCTTTTCCGTAGTAATAGTCACAATCCACCAGGGGCTCATTGATGGTGATCCAGGTCTTCACACGGTCTCCGTAGAGGGTATAGACGACTCTCGCGTAGTCAGCGAACCAGTCGGAGATTTGAGGATTTGCCCAACCACCTGGAAAAAGGGCAGCATTTTTAGACTTTGAAAATTACCGACACCTGCCTAGCCTTTCTCCCAACTATGTTGGGATCGGCTTCCAGTCTAACAACATGCAGCTGAATACCAATATTTTACATAGAACGACTGCCTATCTGCCGCTTGATAAAACTGATTGTCAGGCTTTCGGGCCACTGACCTTTGACATTTTCGGGACCTGTAACGACTGTCAAAGATCTACTAATGACAGCCAACGGCTTAACGTGCTTTCCGGGGCACGGACGAAACTCGGTATGTAATGGGTGGATACCCATCAGCAGACGAAGATTGATCCAAGCGGCTGTTATTATTTAGTCACAAGCTCCTCCCTACTAATTGCCCGGACTGGAGATCAAACCCTGGAGGCCTAGACCATACTTTAGCAGTTCTGCTCGTGAGTAGCTACTACACCAACGGTCAAAAACTTCGTACGTGATTCATATGTGTGCCACATTTAAATTCATTTACTTTGCGTCATTGAGTAACATTAATTGTCAAAAACATTTGGCACAATATTTGTAGAAAAATGTCACATTATTAAATATGTAATTATTTTGCAGATATGTACATTGTATGTACCTACGTAAGTAATATAACTTATTTAATTGTACCACGGTGAAAAAAAGACTGACAAAAAATCTGCTCTTATTACAATTTAATTGTATAGGAGTATTTAGTCATAGTAATATAGTATTTTATGTTTCACCTCCCTGTCAGCAGCAGCCTTAACTTTCATTAAATTTGTCATTACGTTCGCTATTTACCTGTTTACCAGAAAATTTTTGGGTAAAAAAACTTAAATACTCAGTACATACGGTACAGTTTGCGCTATCACTTCAAATAAAATATAAGACTTTCTAAAGTATAGGCCAATATAACTGTAGGTATAGGTAATTTGGAAATTAACTTAATTTACACTTGAATAAACTTCATATTTGTTTAAGTGGAGCTAACGATAATTTGGAAACACATATGGAACACGTGGGGCTGGGTGACTGGGTGTTACACTAGTGTTCGAGCCGGCACCATCTGACTCGATATTACATCAATATTATTCATTTATTCGGCTTTGCCGATTGGCACAGTCCTTTCGGAATCTTCCAGCGCTGAATCATATTCGTGCTAAGCCGATGCATGCCTGATAGATATTTCTCGACGGCATTTAAAGCCAATGAGAGGCCCATGGGCGGCATAAAACCTCTGACACCAGGTTAGGCACTAACCACATGATAAAGAAAGTGCAATAGGTATCATTTTTTTCGTTTTTTGTTTTAAATTGCTGATGAAATGTTTCTATGTGGGGTTCGGAATAATGTACTGAAGACGTGGTATTCGTTTATGCGTCGATGACCCTTCCACCCCGTATTTCAAATCTCACCGAAATCTTGAAGCAACTGTGGCATCTCCCAGTGGTATATAGTGACGATGGGCTCGATGCCCTTCGCCAGTAGACCGTCGATCAGGTTGTTGTAGTAGTTCTTGCCGTCCTCACTGATGTTGTTGGCCAAACCAGTTGGCAGGAGACGAGGCCAGGATATAGAGAATCTGGAAATTAGGATAAACTATGAAACGGTTTCTGCTTTAGTAGCGAATGGTGGGTTTTATGTAGGTATAAAAGTATAAGCCCCGAATAAGGTTTATATGGCTATGAGAGTCATCATCATCATCTGCCTGCCTTTTCCTAACTATGTTGGGGTCGGCTGCCAGTCTAACCGGATGCAGCTGAATACCTGGAGAGTATGAGATGATTTTAGCAAAGCAAAGTCAAAGTGCGGTCTGTGAATTTTGCTCCAAGTATTTTCTTAGATAGACTCTTATTATGGAGCCTGACTGGAGCTTTAGATTTCAGTGGCCGATATGGAAATCTTGGAACAGACTGCGAGCTCAAGTTAGCCGCTCCAATTTGGCTAGATGGGGTATAATCGACCCATCTCGGACACAATGCGAGTGTGGAGCCCCAACACAAGATATATGCTGGACTTTCTCTTCTACCCGTCGTGCACAACTAATAACACCCACCAGAATTTGAATGAGGCAAACGACAAAGCTGTCCAGGTTGTTTCGTTCTGGTTGGACAAAATCTGAGTCATCGATTCGAGGAGAAGAAGAAGATTATGGAGCCCACACCAAAGTGTCGGTGGCAGTAACGTAGAGTCAATTTTTGTAAGAGGTAAGCCGGAGTACATATCTTGAATGTGTTTATATTATTTGTCTATAGAATACTGACTGTGCCATTTTTCAAAGGGAGTCCGGCAGGAATCGGGTTGTATGGAACCTTCGCCACTGATCGGCGGCATGTTAACTGAACGCGAACGAAAGTTGTGTAAAGCATAAATAAGTATCGAGCATTTGTAATACTATCCACTCTTAATGACTAAATTAGGCAATAGGTATTCAAGCCTGAAGTGTTACGCTGGAATTCTATTAAAGACTGGTTTTCTTTTAAAGTATTTTATACAACTGCGCTAGATCCCAAAATGTCGGTTGTTTTGTGTTTAGATTTTATTTTCACTATTCGCATTTACTGAAATGCGAATAGTGAAAATAAAATCTCTCTGTGATTCGTAATATGTCATCATCTGCCTGCCTTTACCCAACTATATTGGGGTCGGCTTCCAGTCTAACCGGACTAACCAGATGCAGCTGAATACAGTATTTTAAATGGAGCGACTGCTCTGACCTCCACAACCCAGTTAGTACTGGGTAATACGATACCCCTTAGTAAGACTGGTTGTCAGACTTTTTGGGCCACTGACTACTTGTAACGACTGTCAAAGATCTACAAATGACACCCGGGACCAACCGCTTAACGTGCTTTCCGAGACACGGAGGAAACTCGGTAAGTAATGGGTGGTCACCCATCCACAGACCAACCTAAGCAAGCACGGCTTAACCTAAGGATCGACCCAAGCGGCTGTTATTATTTAGCCACGAGCTCCTCGATTCGTAATATGTAGACAAGTCAATTAAGATACAGAGTGAATGCCAATTAGTGGGTTATACAAGTTACGCAATCGCAATAACAAACAGTACCGATACGACTGGTTTCTATGCAACTCTTTCGGAGGTGACATCGGCGCAGTTGCAGTTTTCAAACGTATGATGGCAATACGCTTCGGAAAAACAGTGCATTCGTTCAGGTAAACATATATCCAAGTGGTTTGCAGGTAACCTACCGGTCTTTGGGGATAAGACCGGGGAGTGTGGGATTTCTACCTCACTAAAAACCACCCCGGTGGTCACCATCCGCACATGGGAGGAGGCACCGTTTCCTCTTAAAATACTTGTCCGGAGCCCCCTCTGTGCAACGCCTGTTAAGGCACATCCCTGGGGAGGTTGTAAAGAGGACGTGTCCCCCGAGCCTCGCTGTGCAAGTGTGCACGCAGCACGTGACCACTGTGCCGCCGTACAGGTAACCTACCTGTAAAACTGCAAGCCCATTTCCTCAGCCATCTCGATGTCCCTCTCCCACAGGTAGTAGGACTTGCAGGCGTCGTCGCCATTACTGCCGTCTGTTATCAGCTCTGGATAGCGGTGAGTGAGGCGGTCCCATTTGCTTTCGCCTTTGTCTGGAAGACAAGACATAGGTACTTAGTATCTAGGTATCCTGGTCCTTCGAAAAAACATTAAAAAATATTAAAAACAGTAGCCCAAAAATAGTATCGGGAACAGGGTCCAAGTTACCGGCGGTCAGAGCTCCAGAAAGAGGAACCTCATAACAATACGAGCCGTGTCCAGGAGTACGGCTTTCTGAATCAAGCCCAAGCCCCTTAGGTATTGATCGAGGCTCTTTCTTGGCAATTAAGCCAAGGGCTGATACTCTTATTATTATTAATAATTAATAATTTTATTAATTATTAATAATTTTATTATCAGGCAACTAAGGCCCATAAATAGAATACACAAAAAATCTTATACAATAATAAAGTAATACATATTAAAAACCTTATAAAACTATGACTAAGTATATACGTAATGTTGACAGCGTCGTGTTTCGCTGCGTGGTGTCGCGTAACAGTCCTCGGAAACGTCGATATACGACACCTTTCGACCAAATTTCTCTTTCAGGCAGGTCTGTAGATGGTGGGTGGGAACGCGTACCACGAATGACGTTGTGGCGCGATTCGACTGTTCAACCCTCAGAGTCTAGTTAGTCTTCGCTTTCAAATACTGCACGACTTCCTCAGTTGTAGTGAAGTAATGCAGACGCGACAGGTACAGCTGCGTCGTAGGCACAGCAGGGCGCGGCAGCATTTTGAGGTTACGAGAACAGGGCTTCTTCTTCTTCCTTTCTACTTTCGTGAAACCCTCCTCACCAACTTGGCTGGTTCTTGGCAAGGAGCTACGGTTAATGTGTGGCGGGCTGATACCAAGCATGGGTGCACGCTGTAGATTGTAGTGTGTGAAGGATGATATGGCAAGGAAGGAGGTCTCTGCTGAGATGACGAGTAATAGAAGAATAGAAGTATGGAAGAAGAGCTCATCCTGAGCCGACCTCAAATAAATTAGGATAAGGGCAGGAGAATGATCCGTTTCAAGATTTCATTGTTTTGAATTAGTTGTCGTAGTGTAATACTTACCGCTAACATTCCAGGCTCCTTCAATCTGATATGATGCCGATGCGGCTCCGAACTTGAACCATGGCGGGAACTGCTGGTTGTAGCCACAAGAGTAGCTTACTGAAGCCCTACGAAAGAAAATTTTAATTTTAATTTTTTTTTATTACAAAATGGGCCTGCTCTTGACCTGGATCACGCCTGATGGAAAGCGGTAGATGAGGTCTATGATGGAATGAATGAATTGTTAGTACCTACCAGTATAACTACACTAATGCGCCTGTATGGGTGTGCACTACCGCGCTCACTGACGGTCTACCACTTCTCGACCTTATTACTCAGGACAATACAAGTTAAAAGTGATAGACTGTCAGTGAGTGTGGTCATACCTCACATTCGCATTATCATCGCATTCGTGTCAAATTAAAATGGTTATCACTTTTCTTTCACATTACTTTTCAGAACGCGTGCAAAAAATTGCTAAATAAAATAGGAATTTTCTATTAGACCGGTTTCTTACGAAGGTCGATGAAGTATTTCTAATCAGCTAGTATATGAGGAATGAGTAGATACGTACCATAAGACGAGTGCTGTTACCCACAACATATCCGACACTATGCGACCACCAAATCATTTGGACAGTTTTTATATACGGCCCAATCAAATAGTTTACATGTTGCGAACAATTTATGACATTGGTATTTTTCGCAACAGTCCGTATTACTAAAACAAGTGAACCGGTGAGTCATTTACTCAGAATTCTTTTCTTCCATCATTTCTCCTTTCGTTGCGGATAGGGCCTTTCTCCAATTAACTAATAAAGCATGAACAAAAAAATTGTATACCTACCTTGGAAATTCCGGTTTGCTAAGGGTCCGCCATAGCACAGGGTCATGCGGGGTAGAAGCCTTCTTGTCGCAACCAGGACGTGCAGCTGCCAACTATTGTGCATGCCATGCCTTTGGGACCAATATCTTTCTTCCTGTCTTAAATTATAGGAAATACTGGGAAAAGTGTGATATACAACTTGCTTTTAGCCTTTCAGGGAAGCCCTATCAGTAAGAAGTCGACTAAAGACAGCTAAGATGTACGAAGTGACTGCTACTTATATTTTCGGTTCAATGTTTTTTTATTCTTTTTTTTTTGTAAATTTTTAGGTAATTACCTAAGTCCAGCTACACACGAAACAACAAACCGTAGATTTATGTTGTATGCCATTTAGGTACATTTTTGACTCATAGCGATAGTTTAGGGTACATAAAAGCCATGTGAATGGTTTTTCAGGTATTTTATTTACACCAAAAACTATATTTATGAGTCTTAGTACTTAGGTATTGCAGTTCACAACCAACATTTCGTACAACAAAGAGTGTTGCGGCACGGTTGGCGTAGTGACCGAGCGATTGACTGCTGCGCTGCATGTCGCGGTTTGGATCCCCGCACGGAACAAATATTTGTATGGCCTACAGGTAGTTGTTCCGGGCCTGGCTGTGGTTTTAAATGTTTGTAAACGCCCCACGATACAGGAGATGTGCGTCGGTGCACTCTCAGAAAGTTAGAGAGAAACCCAAGGTTAAGACAGGAGGTTAGTTTGAGGGCGAGCCAGTCTCTTTGTGCTGCCAGACATATACATGTTATATGTATTATACCTTTCTTTGACCTTTAAGTTTATCTTGGACACTATTGATATCGATGACATCTTGAGGAAGCCTGCAGATATAAGATACAAGACGAGAAATTCTGTCTCACATAACTGTCACACATAACATAACATCACTCCAGTAATTTCCGAAGAATTAGCCAGAGGCGTACAGACGCCAGCACATCAAGCTACCCGCAACTGTCAAATTTTCCCAATCAACCTTGAACCTAATGCTTTAGCGATAAAATCGAAAATCTATTAAAGAAATTTGACAGATTGTAGTAGCTTGATGTGATGGCGTCTGTATCTAATAGTACGCCCACATTTCACCAGTTATATTTAAGTCCCATGTAATAGGGGGTGAGCTTAATGCCATCCCGATCACAAATCCAGATTCCGTGGCTGCTACTGATAAATTCCTGATGGAAAAACTCAATAACACTTCTGTCGCGCAGTCGGGTGTAAATCGTATCGTGTGTAGCTTACTGATTAAAACCTAAAGGTAGGTGATAAGATTATCCGTTTTTTACTTGGTTACCTTCGAGTCATAAGTGTGTCATAAGTATGGATAGCCGTCGAACGAAGATGGATTTATGTAGGTAATTATGTTTGGTTGGTTACAAAGAGATAAAAAGCACTTAGGGCATTTTAAACAATATTAATGATTTATCGATTTAAAAACTGGCCAGTTGAATTGGTGTCCCGCACCAAAGGTTCTGCAGCTCAAGTTAAAGAAAAACAAAACACGTTGTATGTATTTTATTAGCCCCCGACGCAAAAAGAGGGGTGTTATAAGTTTGACCGTAATGTGTGTGTGTGTCTGTCTCTGGCACCGTAGCTCTTAAACGAGTGAACCGATTTGAAAGCTAGTTTCTTGGCGATGGTTCTTAGATACGTTTTATCAAAATCGGTGCAGCCATTTAGATATGGGGGATGAAAGTGGGTATTCATCTTTCATCTTTTATTTTTCCGTTGGTGGTTTTTAAATTTAATTTTAATTATTTATTTTTTATTTACCGATACGCTATAATGAAGATTTTAGCTTATTCTATAAATGAATACCTTGAAGAAAAATGAAAACTATTTTTTTATTTTATATTTTTATTACTTTTATTAGGTTTAGTTCATAAGATTGTTATTATTACTTACAACTCAATAATTTTATTGTTTACTTACTTTGTATTGTTTATTTGTTTTTGTTTAACGTATATTTTATTAAAGATTAAATATTAGGTAATTAGCTGTAATAACAGTACCAAGTTTTTTTTTTTAGTTTCCTGTAATATCCCACAGCTGGGCAAAGGCCTCCCAAGACCTCCCTCTCAAAAAAAAAAAAGAAAAAGACCTCCCTCTCCAAGTTTATATTTAAATATCAGTTCATTATTTGTACGCCTTAAAAGGCAGCACATAGTGAGACAAAACTTTTTTTATAACACCATTTTTGAATTTGAATTTGAAAAGATATCATCCTTTATTGTGCGTGTTCAAATTGTCTTCAGGTGTGTGTGTGCACGGAGAGAAATAAAATACAACGCAACTTGAATATTTCTTTACCTGCGAACGGATTACAAATATTACAATGGAGTTACTTAGGTTGAAAGCGCGTCTATAGCTATTGGCGGTTACGAGCGAACTGGAGTCGCCGAGCGCTGCGCGTACAGTCACGAGGTCCAATATGTATACACTTTCCTAAAAATGTAAAAGCAATTTTCACGAGAAATAACGATTGTAACTTGGAGATAGGATACTTTTCATAAAAATATGAGTTCCGGAATAGTATGTTCGTAACAACATGAACTACTACTACAGAACAGTAGTAGAAAACCCCTTTTAAAAGTTGTTAAGTGTTTACATATTGGCGCTCGTGACTGTACGATGAATACAAAATGCTGCGTCAGCGCTCCTACACTATTCCTCCCCTTTTTTTAAAAAACAAAAGGTTTTTTACAAAATAATTTTTATAATCGAATTATAACATGACCAAATACATCTCTGTTTAACAGTACTACAAGTTACAAATAATTTGCTTATACATCATTTAATTACAATAAACAATGTCGTAACCAGATATCTTGCAGGTAAGCGATTGCGCCGTTTATAATGCACGCATTTTAAACAATGTTATGAATTGCAAGTTTTATGTTGTATTATCACGCTGTTATTACAAAAGGTACAAGCAGTGTTTGATTTTAAACATCACAATCGTTTTTGTTTTTTACTTCAACAGGCTTTAAGGGGCAGGGGCGACTATAGCCATCAACCGGCGCAATTCCAGACTCCGTGGCTACTACTAAGAAATTCCTGATGGAAAAACCCAATAACATCATGCTCAGCAGCCGTGCTTGCGACCACTTAGCCAACAGGACAGAGTCTACGACATAATCTAGGTGATTCTCAACTATTTCGCTCTAAGGCAAAGTTCGATGGCGGGACGTGAGGGCGAGAGGGAAAGAACCTCACGTCCCAGCCGCCGGAGACGCCCCGGGCGTTGGTGGCCACATGGTGGCTCCCGGCCACCGTAGGCGCGGGCCTGTGAACGGTGAGTAATGGGCTAGCTCGCCGTCCGTCCGTCTTATGACGACAGGCCGTGTCGACGGCGCGTTCGTATTACACGCGCGCCTCAAATAAATGTCAGCACACAGGAAGGGGTCCGCAAGGGCCGATGTTCAAGGTTAAGCCGCGCATGCCAAAGTCGGTCCAAGGATGGGTGACCATCCATTATATAGGTACCGAGTTTCAAAGAAAGCCCGTTCAGTTGTTCGTCCCGGCTGTCTTTGTAGATCTTTAACAGTCGTTACTGGCAGTCAGAGGCCCGAAAGTCTGACAACCAGTCTTACCAAGGGGCAGATATGCAGTCGTTCTTTATAAAATACTGTTATTCAGCTGCATCTGGTTAGGCAGATGATGATGATAGTACATAAGGTCTTCCTATTTAATGAGTGTTAGCAAGTGGCTTTCGTACTGTAACATAGCCTTGGCATTATATTAATCCATACTAATATTATAAATGCGAAAGTATATTTGTTTGTTTGTTACCTTTTCACGACTAAACGGCTGATCGGATCGTAATGAAATTTGGCGGAGGTATTATATCTTGGGAAAGGACATAGGCTATCTTTTTTGTTTCTCACACATGCATACTCATCGAAATTTAATCGCTAACGAAGCCGCGCGCATGAGCTAGTATAAAATAATAATGATGTTTTTATTACATTATAAATAATATATTACTTTACGTTTCATAAGAACCAATAGTGTAAGAACATTTTGTGTTGTTCAAAAAATGATTACACTGGAAAACAGTGATTTTGTTGTTCTTGTTATGAGAGTGGTTTTAGTTTGGCCTTATACCGAGGAATAACGAATACAGTTTTTGGAGATCAGCTCTAGTTTTTTTTTTATTACTGTTTGAAATATCTATGAAATAGAAAAATACTTATGGAGTAGCAAAATATTATTTTAATATTTTTTATAAAAATTGATGGAAATCGCTTAGTCATGTATTCTATAAATCATTGAAAATACTAGTACAAAAATAATAAAAACCGCGAATTTATGTTTTACATCAATTGGAAGAATCGAGAAAAGAAAAGTTTACTTTCGTTCCGCAAACAATTTATTTGCAATATTAAACGAAAAGTAAGAATGTTCGGCTGTTATAATAATATTATTTTATAAGCTGAAAATTTATATTCAGAAATACGTATATTCAGCTAATTAAATAATAAAATATGCTTAGTAATCTGTTGTTATTGTAATAAAATGACTTCATCAGTTTATTTCTTTTACTTGTACCTAAAACGATAGTAGCGACATCTGCCTTGCTGCGGTGGAACTACGCAACCAGCCAACGGTTTCTAAGCTGCAGATCTACAACATCTGACGACACGACAGGGATGAATTCTTGACATCACAGATAACTGCAACTGCATATCGCAAAGAAGATAAGATAATAATAATCTATACTAATAATATTATAAAGCTGCGGTGTTTGTTTGTTTGTTTGTTTGTTTGAACGCACTAATCTCTGGAACTACTGGTCCGATTTGAATGATTCTTTCAGTGTTGGGTAGTCCATTTATCGAGGAAGGCTATAGGCTATATATCACCACGCTACGACCAATAGGAGCGTAGCAGCAATGAAAAATGTTGCAAAAACGGGGAAAATTGTATTTTTAATAACTTGACGCGGACGAAGGTCGCGGGGAACAGCTAGTAATATTATAAAGCTGAAGAGTTTGTTTGGTTGAACGCGCTAATCTCAGGAACTACTGATTCGAGTTGAAAAATTATTTTAGTGTCGGATAGCCTATTTATCGAGGAAGGCTATAGGCTATATAACATCAAGATACAGGCAATAGGAGCCGAGTATCAGTGAAAATTGTTGCGAAAACGGGGAAAACACAATGCGCAGACGAAGTCGCGTGGGTCAGCTAGTAATAAGATACAATTTCGAAGGTCGCCTTCTACGACTGCAAACCGTGTATAGTTCTGTGCATTTATGGCGGCTCAGAAGTGTGCTGCGAGTGGTCTGGTTTCGAACCCACGACTTACTGCTCGTAAGTCAGGGCCGCCACTGCTCGTCGTTTAAAAAACAGATTTCAATCAGACCGCGCGCTGTTCTTTTTCAAGTGTTTTGTGTGGAATATAACACTAATCTAGTATAGTACTAGTTTTGTTGCCACATCAACGAGCTTCGGTTTTCAACTGGTTGATCCTAACTTTGATTCTTCAAAACCGTGTTTCAACTTACACTTAACCACTCAGCCACTCAAAGTTATCCATCAACGTCCAGGCGGTGTACCCTGTCACGTTGATGCCGTCGTTTTTGGCTAGCAGAACCTGGAAGACAAACCTCGTTGTCTATACTAACAATGTCTATACTTAGAAATGCTGGGTACCCCTTAAAAATGCTGGGTACGCCCATGTATAGTTCTGTGCATTTATGGCGGCTCAGAAGTGTGCTGCGAGTGGTCTGGTTTCGAACCCACGACTTACTGCTCGTAAGTCAGGGCCGCCACTGCTCGTCGTTTAAAAAACAGATTTCAATCAGACCGCGCGCTGTTCTTTTTCAAGTGTTTTGTGTGGAATATAACACTAATCTAGTATAGTACTAGTTTTGTTGCCACATCAACGAGCTTCGGTTTTCAACTGGTTGATCCTAACTTTGATTCTTCAAAACCGTGTTTCAATGTACTTTTTGTTTGGGAGGCCCAAACGAAAAGTACATTGAAACACGGTTTTATTAATAGTAACAGGTTTCAACTTACACTTAACCACTAAGCCACTCAAAGTTATCCATCAGCGTCCAGGCGGTGTACCCCGTCACGTTGATGCCGTCGTGTATGGCTAGCAGAACCTGGAACATAAACCTCGTTGTCTATACTAATAATATCTATTCTTAGAGCTAAAACCAGTCTTACCAAGGGGTATCGTATTACCCAGTACTAACTGGGTTGTGGAGATCAGATAGGCAGTCACTCCTTGAAAAATACTGGTATTCAGCCGCATCCGGTTAGACTGGAAGCCGACCCCAGCATAGTAGGGAAAAGGTTAGGTAGATGATGACTTAGAAGTAAAATTTGTTTGAAATATTGTAAGTTTGTATGTAGGTCGTAATCTTCGGAACAACTGATCCGATTCTGGAAATTCTATCACTAACGTTAAGCTACATTATCCCCAAGTATCATAGGCTACATTTAAAACGTTTCCGTGCGTTAATTTCCGTACAAAAAAGCAGCGAAGGCACGAGCAAAAACTAGTAACAAATATTCTCACAGAACTCAAGCGACAACTAAACCAATACGACACAAAGCCAATGAAAGGATGAAGTATAGACAACTGTCAGTACCAACTACCGATATAGTCAATAATACCGAAATACTAGAATACAATAAACGTTTATCCCGCATCCAATCAAAGCGATAGGGTCGCGCGATAACGCGATATTCGCGTTTATAAGTTACTCATTCACTCGAGAAACTTGTACGGCTCCATGACGGTCAAATGTTCGTGAATTGATCGCTTTGGTTAGAATAGACTCGTGTTATTGGCTTTTGGGGCCATTTTTATAATTTCCTCCTCCTTCTGCCTCGTTGGTCGAGTGGTCGCAAGCACGACTGCTGAGCATGAGGTCCTGGTTTCGATTCCCAGTTCGGGGAAAGTGTTACTGGGTTTTTCCGTCAGGAATTTGTCAGTAGCAGTTACGGAGGCTGGATTTGTGCCCGGTCGCTGGCAATAGGCTCACCCCACGAACTTAAAACATAACTGGCGAAATGTAGGTGTACACCTCTGCCTAACCCTTCGGGGATTACAGGCGTGATGTTATGTTATGTAGTATATTAACTATATAACCGTACCAAATAGTCCCTGTAGTAGTTCAGCTGCTGCGTGTCCACGAGGCCGGGGTCTAGTGAGGGCACTCCGTTCTCGGTGATGACGATCTCCTTCACGTCGTACGTGGAGTTCAGCCAGTGCAGCTGCTCGCGAAGACCTTCGGGATACCTGGAATAATTACTTCTGTAGATAATAAGTTTTAGATCGTAATTCAGTGAACTAGAACGAGGTATGCATGATAGATAACACAGCAGTGGCGAAGACTCCATACAACTCGATTCCTACTGACTTTCTTTTGAAAAATGGCACAGTCAGTATTCTGTTGACAAATAATATAATCATATTAAAGATATGTACTCCGGTTTACCTCTTACAAAAATTTACCCTTCGCTACTGTAACAAGGTGCACTCTCTGTTACTTTACTCTCATAGTCTGATGGGACTTCAATCATCACGACGGGGGAGAAATTAGATGCAGGAACCATTGGCTTTACGTGCTTACCATATACAGATATACCCAACTTTGGATTACTTCTGAGAAGTCAATGAAAAACCCAACAACACTTTGGCCAATACGGGATTCGAACTTAGGACTTCACGTTCAGCAGTCGTTTACGGCCGCAGCGTGGTGACATTGCCTTTCATAATATTACTTTGAAGTATCTCACCGCAACAAACCAGTCGAACGCTGTAGTGCCCCACGAAGGATCCTTATCCATAATTGTCTTCAGCTCGTCTAAGCTGACGAAAAGCCATTTTCCTGGCTGTTCTCCAGGCTTCACTCTTCGCACCATCCGAGTAGTGTAGTGGTTCAACGCGTAGTAGACGCAAGTTCCTGAAAAAATTAAGAAAGCAATGTTTGGGAAGAGTATTGTTTCTGTCATTCATTATTTTAGAAGTTAAACTTCTTGTGTAGATGTTTTTACAGAATTAATTGGCTACCAGCATTTTTTTGGGTATGATTGGATGAAGATTTCGCATATCCATGCTAACCACCAACTTGGGTAGACCACGTAAAAAAGTAATAAAATTAATGCGTGGTATTAAAAAATAACTTTGAAAAAGTTGGAACTTGGACCCCCAATGTCTCCATAACTAGAAGGATCCCAAGTATGTGGTCTGAAACAGGTATGGGCTTCGTTAAGGGTATTTTTACACCCATTAGGTAGGTAGCTAGTTTGATCCTATTATGAACAAAATTATCAAAAAAAGAAAATTATAAGTGTTTGGTTTTTTTACCCGACTACGGCATATCCTAAAAGGAGGATAATGTTTTTTTATATCACTCTTTTGTCCGTTCCCTATAAAGAATTAAGTCGGTGTGCAAAACTTTAAAAATAACCTTTTAAAACATCCATTAAATAAAACAAAACCAAAATAAAAATGTTGTTCAATCAAAAAGACCCTTCGATTTTATAATTAATCAAAATCACTTTAAATCCTTTGATTGGATGTTTAATTGGATGATGGATATTTAATTTATGATCTAAAAAGGTGCAGATGTCATTCATCTTTTTGGTCATTCATATTTGGGTTCCGTAAAGTAAGATCCTTATTGATACACAAAATATCGTCGAACTGAGTAAATATTTTTGTCCAATGATGTGATTACCTAAACAGTATCTAAGTAAGTAAAAAGGGTTCCGTACCATCGTAGTAGTGGGCTCCCCTTTAATTTTTCATTTATTTGTATTACTTGTAGTTATAGCGGCATCAGAAATACACATTTTGTGATTACGGATCATAAGATACAGCTCACTGACAGACAGACGAACGGACGGATGGACGGACAGACAGCGGAAGCTTAGTAATAGGGTCCCGTTAGTTACTCTTCGGGTACTGAACCCTAAAAATAATAAGTAAATAGTTAGGGATACCGACGCGCAAACTATTACCATGAATTCTCAATTCAACACATGATTCTAGACCCCCGACTGATGACCCCGATGAATATGAGTTCCTCGGTTATTAAAAAAAAAACTTATGTTTAGGTACAGTTCATATCGATGTCGTTTACATCCTGTATGATATCTTTTAAAATCTTCACCTTAGAGTACCGGTGATAAAATACAGGGTGTAATCGGACCCTTCACTAAGCCGTCAACCAAGTATTCTGTACATCAAACTAAGTAACTTAACACAAAAATTTTTGCTAGGAAACGACTTTTTTTTTGGGGTGAAAAATCACGTTTTAAGGTAGGACTCAATGTAACGCACTCAGAGCATTGTGATGATGGATGGATTGAATAGTACAGGGGTCGTAGAGGTGTTTAAACTTTAAAGTAAAAATCTTAAAACATGTAAAAAAAACTTGTGAAAAAGTTGGAACTTTGACTCCCAATATCTCCGTAACTAGAAGGTTCCCAGGTATGGTCTAAAACAAAAAAATGATCGCATTGGCGGGGAAAACAAGTACCTTTCGGCTTCTTTAAGGGTCTTTTTACACCCTATATAAATAAAATACATCCAACGTGTTTGTCTTGAGCTGCAGAACCTTTCGTGCGAAACACTAACTCGCACCTGGTCAGTTTTTAATGGAGTCAATACAGAAGTCGTCAAATCATTAATATTATTCAAAATTTCCTAAGTGCTTTAATCTTTTTGTAACCTGTACATAATTACTTACCTAAATCCATCTTCGTTCGACCGCTAATCATACTTAAGACTCGTAGGTAACCAATTAAAAAACGGATAATTTTATCACCTACCTTTACGTTTTAAGTCACACACAATACGATTCAGAGCCGACTGCGCGACAGAAGTGTTATTGAGTTTTCCATCAGGAATTTCTCAGTAGCAGCCACGGAGTCTGGATTTGTGATCGGGATGGCATTAAGCTCACACCCTATTACATGGAATTTATAAATAAGAGGCGAAATGTGGGCGTACTATTAGGTACACTTCTGGATAATTCTTTGGAAATTACAGGAGTGATGTTATGTTATGATGTATGCGCTAAGAAACGGGATTCCTCGTCTTATCAGTGAACCGTTATCTCATCTTACATCTGCAGGTTTCCTCAAAATGTCATCGATATCAATAGTGTCCAAGATAAACTTAAAGGTAAGACATGAATTAAAAAAGTCACATGGGTACTTGAATACCTCAAAGACTTGATAAAGATATTTATGCCTGGCAACACAAGGAGACTAAAACGCCCTCAAACTAACCTCCTGTTGGGTTTCCCTCTAACTTTCTGAAAGTGCACCAACACACATTTTTTTCATCATACTAAAAAAAAAAAAAATTATTTCAATTCAGTGAGCACATCGTTAGAAACATCTTAAAGTACATAATTATACATACAGACATTATGTCCCACAGATAGGTGACTTTTTTTTTTTTTGGAAATCATCTCCCGCTCTGGGCGGGAATATACATTAATACAAAGACTTTCTATTTTTCTACCTAGGCCAGAGGTTACCGATTAAGGCAGCGGGTCCATAACATAGCTTTCATTTTTGGTTACATTATGACTTTTTTAATGGAGAAACACTGTTTCCCAAGTCACAGGTGAAAACCTAGTTTGGGGCCACGGCCAGAGGACCTGTCGACACGGCGCATTCGTGTTCCACGCGCCTCAAAGAGATGTCAGCAACCAGGAAGGGGTCCGCAAGGGCTGATGCCTGCCGGGGCTGCGGGACTGTTCAAAAGAGATACCGCGGCCCTGGAACACAAAGGGCAAAGAAGGAACATGGATGGGTTTTAGTCAGTAAAAGTCTGACACTCCCTTCCACTCCGCCCAGAGCGGGGGGGGGGGGTTGATGATTTTGCATCGGAAAAAAAAAAGATAAGACATGAATGAAAAAAAGTCACATGGGTACTTGAATAGCTCAAAGACGTGATAAAGATATTTATGCCTGGTAGCACAAAGAGACTAAAATGCCCTCAAACTAACCTCCTTTCTTAACCTTGGGTTTCCCTCTAACTCTCTGAGAGTGCACCAACACACATTTGTTTCACCATACTAAAATATATTTTTTTTATTTCATACAGTGAGTGACTACATTGTTACAAACATCTTAAAGTACAGCATACAGACATTATGTCCCAACAATAGGTCCCCCTTTTTTGTGTTTTTTTTTTCGGATGGGAAATCCGCTCTGGGCGGAGTGCCAGACTCGAACTGACTAAAACCCATCCATGTTCCTTCTTTGCCATTTGTGTTCCAGCGCTGCGGTATGTCTTTCAGAGCCTTTATTTACACCTAAAACTATCTTTATTAACTATTCAATTCACAATCAACATTTGAGTGCAACAAAGAGTGATAACGATTGGCGCAGTGGCTGAGCGATCGACTGCATGTTGCGGGTTCGAACCCGCAACGCACGGAAAAAAAGATTTGTATGGCTTACAGGTAGTTGTTCCGGGTCTGGCTGTTTGTGTATGTGAATTGATCAAATGATGAATCATCTAAAAAAAAAGGTATAAATGAAATACTTGTAAAACTTTCACATGGCTTTTTTGCACCCCGCACAAGGGTTGTTACCTTTATGAGTCAATAATGTAAATGACCCTCCATTAACCGAACATATGACATTAAACTACGGTTTGTTATTTCGTGTGTAGGTGGACTTAGGTAATAAATATTTTAAAAACATCGAACTGAAATAAAAGTAGCAGTCACTTAGTCCTAGCTCTCTTTACTCAACACTTACTGATGGCGCTTTACTGAAAGTCTAAATACAATCCGACTTTTCCCATGGTTTACAATAATTTTAGAAAAAAGATAGAAAAAAAATGTTGATCCCAAAGGAAAGCCATGCATATCGGCAACTGCACGTCCGTCAACAGCATGATCCTGTGCCATGGGGGAGTGCACAGCGCTAGCTTTCAATCGTGGTTTTAAGGAATTTCCAAGGTATCTTTTACTTTTTTTTTTCACGGTAGGAAACCTTCAAAAGGCAACCGGTCTTTGGGGATAAGACCGGGGAGTGTAGAATTTCTACCTCACTAAAATAAACCCCGGTGATCACCATCCCATCCGCACATGGGAGGAGGCACCGTTTCCTCTTAAAAGGCCTGTCCGGAGCCCCCTCTGTGCAACGCTTGTTAAGGCACGTCCTATCCACCCAAGGTACCTATACAATTTTTTTTTTGTTCATGCTTAATTAAAATTGGAGTAAGGCCCTTTCCGCGACGAAAGGAGAAAATATTGAGGAAAAGAATTCTGAGTAAATGACTCATACTCAGGTAAATCCAAGAATTGTTCACTAGTAATACGGACTTTTACGAAAAACACCAATATCTCAAATTGTTCGCAACATGTAAAACTATTTGATTGGGCCGTATATAAAGACTGTCCAATTGATTTGGTGTCCGGTTAGTGTCGGATATGTTGTGGGTAACAGCACTCGTCTTATGGTACGTACTCATTCCTCATATACTAGCTGATTTGAAA
The DNA here is from genome assembly GCA_905220335.1 of Noctua pronuba. Lineage (NCBI taxonomy): Eukaryota > Metazoa > Arthropoda > Insecta > Lepidoptera > Noctuidae > Noctua > Noctua pronuba. The sequence continues at coordinate 2,667,390 of LR999913.1, forward strand.
TAACATTTGTTAAACTTCATCGACCTTCGTAAGAAACCGGTCTAATAGAAAATGCCTATTTTTAACCCCCGACGCAAAAAGAGGGGTGTTATAAGTTTGGCCGCAATGTGTGTGTGTGTGTGTCTCTGGCACCGTAGCTCTTAAACGAGTGAACCGATTTGGATGCAGTTTTTTTCATTAGAAAGCTAGTTTTTTGGCAATGGTTCTTAGATACGTTTTATCGAAATCGGTGCAGTCATTTACTAGATATGGGGGATGAAAGTGGGTATTTATCTTTCATCTTTTTTTTTTCGTTGGGGGTTTTTTAAATTTGATTTAGCAATTGTTTGCTCGCGTTCTGAAAAGTTATGTGAAAGAAAAGTGATGATCATTTTAATTTGACACGAATGCGATGATAATGCGAATGTTGCCGGGGCTGCGGGACTGTTCGAAAGAGATACCGTGGCCCTGGAACACAAAGGGCAATGAAGGAACATGGATGGATTTTAGTCAGTCTGACACTCCCTCCCACTCCACCCAGAGCGGGTGAAGTCATTTGATGATTTCCCATCCGAAAAAAAAAATAAAAAAAAAATGCGAATGTGAGGTAGGTACTACCACACTCACTGACGGTCCACCACTTTTAACCCGTATACCCTGAGCAATAAGGTTGAGAAGTGGTAGACCGTCAGTGAGCGCAGTAGTACATACTCGCACAGGCGCTTTAGTGTAGTTATACTGGTAGGTACTAACAATTCAATTTTCTTTCGTAGGGCTTCAGTAAGCCACTCTTGTGGCTACAACCAGCAGTTCCCGCCATGGTTCAAGTTCGGAGCCGCATCGGCATCATATCAGATTGAAGGAGCCTGGAATGTTAGCGGTAAGTATTCCACTACGACAACTAATTCTCCTGCCCTTATCCTAATTTATTTGGAGTCGGCACAGGATGTTCTCTTCTTCCATATTTCTTCAGATTATTCAGGATGTAAAATTTTGTATGACAATATTCCCAATGTCCGCTCTATAAAGGGTGTAAAAAGAGCCTTAACGAAGCCGAAAGGCACTTGTTCTCCCCGTCATTGCGGTAATTTTTTTTGTTCTAGAGCATACCTGGGAACCTTCTTCTCGTTACGGAGATATGGAGATATGGGGGGATCAAAGTTCCAACTTTTTCACAAGTTTTTTTTTTAACATGATTTTAATGTAAGATTTTTACTTTAAACTCCTCCACGACCCCATACTATTCAATCCATCCAGCAGCAATGTTTTAAGTACGTTACATTGAGTCCTACCGTAAAACGTGATTTTTCACCCCAAAAAAAAAGTCGTTCCCCAGCAATATTTTTTGCGTAAAGTTACTAGTTTGATGTACAGAATGCTTGGTTAACGTCTTCGTGAAGGGTCTGTTTACACCCGGTATGTGTTTGAAAGCTCTTTGTGTCAAACGAAGTTTGATACATGTCAATCGTTGCAAGTCGTATGACATATTCTGTTTACCTTGTTTTGGCCATAGGGTGTTTCTATTATTATGTATCTGGCCTGTGTACGAGGTTTTGTTGAAATGAATTGTTTACCATGTTTTGTTTGTTTTGTAGCTTTACATTGTAGAAACAATTATGGAAGAATGGTTGTAGACAATGAAATGGTTCCTAGTCCGTGTTTACATCTTTTTGGGGCTGACTGTACCTAGATACTAAGTATGTCTTGTCTTCCAGACAAAGGCGAAAGCAAGTGGGATCGCCTCACTCACCGCTATCCAGAGCTGATAACAGACGGCAGTAATGGCGACGACGCCTGCAAGTCCTACTATCTGTGGGAGAGGGACATCGAGATGGCTGAGGAGATGGGCTTGCAGTTTTACAGGTAGGTTACCTGCAAACCACTTGGATATATGTTTACCTGAACGGACCGGTGTGTTTAATTGATTATATTGGCTTCCCGATCGTAAACTTAAGGTAGAAGCGCGAGGGTAGCGTGCAAAATACAAACTTTCGTAAGCAACGCAAGGAAATCTGAATTTCGCGGGTGTTTTTCCAAAGGGTACTGCCACAGTAGGATTGAAAACTACAACTGCGCCAATGTCACCTTCAAAGGAAGAGTTGCATAGACACCAGTCGTATCGTTGCGGTCTAGGCTGTTATTGCGATGGGTCGACTTTTTATAACCTACTAATTGCCATTCACTCTGTACCTCTAAATTGAGTTTCCTGCATATTACGATTCATAGATACCTACAAGTTTTCTAAGAAATGCGAATTGTGAAAATAAAATATAAACAGAAAAGGGTACATTTTTGGCTCTAATGCAGGCGGATAAGACGCATTTTGTTATTTTAATATAGTAGAATTCCAGCGTATTGCATCGTAGGCTTGAATATCTATTTCCTAATTTAATCATTAAGAGTGGATAGTATTAGAAATGGTCGGTGGTTATGATGGACTTTACACACAACTTTCGTACACGTTCAGTTGACATGTCGCCGAGATATTGTTGTGTAAGCAATACATATAAAAGGCCGTTTATCAGGGTAACCTCGCCTTAACCTAACCTAACCTGATGTTTTATACCGCTGATGGGGCTCTGACTTGGCTTTACATGCCGTCAAGAAATATCTCTAAGGCATGCTGATTTCCTCACGATGTTTTCCTTCACCGAAGGAAGTGATAATTATACAATAGGTACGCATATGAATCCGAAAAATCACGGGTGCGTGACTTCGGTTCGAACTCGCGACCTATAACTTGGCAGTACGACGGTCACAACTCACACCACAAGGCTATCACTGCTAGGCTCCTTAAGAGCGTTCATCCAAAAAGTTGGCAACGTCGCAAACAGCTGCCCAATATTTACATATTTACCTGTTTTAATTAATTTAGCAATATTACTGTATTGGAATAAGAAATATGACTAACTGGTGAACTAGAATATTATAATGGATTGCAGTTAAAAAACTGAATTTGATGTTGTAGTTGTTCCAAATACTTTTTTACAGCTAAAACTAAATATTCGGTGTTACGATATTAATATTGCATTTCATAATCAATATTTTAGTTCACAAGTTAGCCATAATTCTTATTTCCATACAGTAATATTGAAAAATCAATCAAAACAGCAAATATTTGACGACGTTGCTCAATTTCAGTATACCTACATGCTCTTAATGAGAGTCTATCTATGAAAATACTTGAAGCAACTTATCGCACTTTGACTTTACTTTGCTAAAAGCGTGTCATAGCAATATTAATCTTATTCGGGCCTTTGCCTTACGTACAGAAAACCCACCATTCGCTACTGAAGCACAATCCGTTTCATAGTTTCTCCTAATTACCAGATTCTCAATATCCTGGCCTCGTCTCCTGCCAACTGGTTTCCCGAACTACATCAGTGAAGACGGCAAGAACTACTACAACAACCTGATCGACGGTCTACTGGCGAAGGGCATCGAACCCATCGTCACTATATACCACTGGGAGATGCCACAGTTGCTTCAAGATTTTGGTGAGTTTTGAAATACAGGGTGGCAGGAATATAGACGCACAAACGAGTACCACGTATTCAGTACATAATTCCGAACCCCATATAGAAATATTTAATCAGAAAAAAAATATATATACTGAATGAAAAAATGAAACTTTCTTTATCTTGTGGTTAGTGACTAACCTGATGACAGAGTTTTTATGTCGCCCATGGGCCTCTTCTCCTCGGCTTTACACATTTAACGCGCGACAGATTGTGATTCAACAGTTTCACTTAGATAGATTATAATCTACCGAAAAGTAATGCGTTAAATTGTAAGCAGTATGTTACGGTTCACAATCTTTCGACAGTTTACAATCTCGCGAGATAGACTATAATCTAACGGTATTTACAATTTTACGGTGACATGACGCAAAATGAATGAATTTAAATGTGGCACACAGATGAATCATGCACGAAGTTTTTGACCGAAGATGTAGTACTCGCGAGCACAACTGCTAAAGTTTGGTCAAGGGTTCGATCTTCAGATCGGGCATTTAGTAGGCAGGCTCGTGGCTAAATAATAACAGCAGCTCGGATCAATCTTCAGGTTAAGCCGCGCTTGCCTTGGTTTGTCTGAGGAAGGGTGACCACCCATTACATACCGAGTTTCGTCTGTGCCTCGGAAAGCACGTTAAGCCGTTGGCTGGCATTTGTAGATCTTTGAAAGTCGTTACAGGAAGTCAGTGGCCCGAAAATCTGACAACCAGTCTTACCAAGGGGCAGATAGGCAGTCGTTCTATGTAAAAAACTGGTATTTAGCTGCATGTGGTTAGACTGGAAGCCGACCCAAACATAGTTGAGAAAAGGCTAGGCAGGTGGTGATCGGTCATTTTCAAAGTCTAAAAATGCTGCTCTTTTTTCCAGGTGGTTGGGCAAATCCTCAAATCTCCGACTGGTTCGCTGACTACGCGAGAGTCGTCTACACCCTCTACGGAGACCGTGTGAAGACCTGGATCACGATCAATGATCCCCTGGTGGAGTGTGACTATTACTACGAAGAAGGCATCCTGGCGCCTAAACTGGACTACTTCGTAGGGCCTTACATTTGTAATAAGAACGTGCTGTTGTCTCACGCGAAGGCCTGGCATATCTATGATCAGGAGTTCCGGTATAAGTGTAATGGTATGTGGTACTATTTTTTCCCAACTGCCGGCGAAGCAAAAAGGGTTGTGATTTTATTTTATTCAAAGGAGTGCCTGATACGGTACATAGATAGCTCAGCCGAATTAGGCCGATCCAAACTACAGTCTTATAGCCACCAAGACTTGGTGCAGCACTCTTAGGTTTGATAATATATATTATGACTGCAGAACACCTGTTATTGTGTCTTCCTGTTCCCTCGGAGGTTTTAGATTTTAAGAAAAATGACAATTTGCACTTATATGGTGACCGAGCCCTGTCCTAACTAAAAGATGAAGGAATGCCCTTTGTCTGTGCGACGATACCTTTGATAAGGACACGGGCTGACATGGTCATACTCTATGGTCTATGTGATCCGCGTATTTACCTGAAAGAAATAGATTTAATCGACTTTACCTAGACTTCACTTTTAAAAAACCAAAATCAAAAGTCATAAAAATAACATAACATAACATCACGCCTGTAATCGCCGAAGGCTTAGGCAGAGGTCTACCTAATCGTACACCAACATTTCGCCAGATATGTTTAAGTCCCATGTCCCATTCAATAGGTGGCGAGCGCATTGCCATCAACCTGGCACAAATCCAAACTCCGTGGCTGCTACTGAAAAATTCGTGATGGAAAAACCACATATCACTTTGCCCGACCCTGGAATCTAACTTAGGACCTCACACTCAGTAGTCGCGTTTGCAACCACGAGACCAACAACGAGGCAGTCCAACATCAAATAGGCTGATAGTTTAATCAGCAGTTTTTGAACGTCAATAATACATGAGACAGTCCCCCAAAAACCGTCCGCAATTCACTAAAAAGATCTCATCACCCGTTTTTCAGGAAAAGTTTCACTTGCAAACCACTTAATATGGCTACAGCCGTACTCACCAGAAGATGAGGAGCTGACGGAGACAGCCAGACAATTTACAGTAAGTGTGACTACAGTCCCTGATAGCAGCTGGTGAACATGAAGACAAAAACACATAATTACAATGCAACTCGATTTGATATTTTTTTTAAATACAAGGTGTAAACGGACCCTTCACGAAGTCGTCAACCAAGCATTCTGTACATCAAACTTAGTTACTCCACGCAAAAAATATTGCTCGGAAACGATTTTTTTTGGGGTGAAAAATCACGTTTTGCGGTAGGACGTTATGTTACTAATGTAAACTAAACTAATGTAAAAACGCACCAAAAACATTGTGCTGATGGATGCATTGAATAATACGTGGGTCGTGGAGGTATTTAAAGTAAAGGTAAAACATTATAAACTTGTATTTAAAGAAACTTGTGAATACGTTGGGACTTTGACCCCCCATATCTCCGTAACTGGAAAGTTCCGATTTATGGTCTAGAACAAAAAAAAATATCGCAATGACGGGAGCACAAGTACCATTCGGCTTCGTTAAGGGTACTGGTGGTACTTTTACACCCATTTTATAATAACACTCTAGTTAAACTCAGTTTAACCCCATGCGGGATACGATACAAAAGAAACTCGATCTGATTGTTTCAACTTACTTTTATGGTGGTGTTCACATTGAATTTATTGACTGACAATATTGTTTATTCCCGTCCCACATCCTGCCCGGAATTAGCCTCTGATCAGACCTTTACCACTTATTTCAAAGTTTCACACAATTAAGATAAACAAGATTTTTGGGTTTATAGTACCTACCTAAATGTTTCAAACCACATCGCCGTAAAGAAACAACGTTTAACACATCCTTGTTTCTCAGACTGGCCGCTATACTCATCCCGTTTACTCAAAAGAGGGTGGATGGCCGCCTGTGGTCGAGGAGATAGTCGCAAAGGCCAGCAAAGAGCAAGGCTTCAAGGAATCAAGGCTGCCACCCTTCAGTCAAGAGGAGATCGATCTGATTAAAGGTAAGATAATTTAGAAAAGACAGAGACATTTATTATTGTTTCTACTTAAATTACACGTTATTCAAATCTAACTGCCATTCTTTAACGGTTTTCTAGTAAGTATTTATTTGCATAAAATGTTTTATATACAGGATGTTATAAAAATGTTATAGAGCAGGACACATTCCGCCATAATAAAAACATGCATATCTATAATCTAATTCTAAAATGGTGGTTTTCTTTATACACAGCAATTTATTTGAATTGAAAAAAAGCAATTTTTTTTTTTTTTTTTTTAATTTGTTTTTATACTTAGAGATCAAACCTATTTCGTAATAATGCTATATATTACGAAATACGTCTGATCTTAAAGTAGAAACCATCCAACTGTCGTCGTAATATAGTATAGCTTTTAAAATAGCATGTTCGTGAAAACGTAAAACATGAACCAATACAGTAGGAGAAAACTTTTTAAAGTTCCTTCGTGTATATGTCATCGTAAAATTCTAAATACCGTTTAATACCGCATTATAATTTACCGAAAAACAATGCGTTAAATTGTATGCAGTATGTTACGGTTCACAATTTTTCGACAGTTTACAATCTCGCGAGATAGATTATAATCTAACGGTATTTACAACTTTACGGTGACATATACATATTAGTGCTCGTGACTGTACGTATTATAGTGAAAGAAGGTTCGTTAGGTTTGAAAATTGTTAAAATTGCGCACTGGAGCTTCATTCTATAATGGGAAGTTGCCATAAACAGCCCTGTAAGCTTTAGCAACAGTGGTGTTAGGCCGCGAAAAGTGATTTCTTCTTTCGCTTACGCATACATCCACGTAAACTATTGAGGTAAGTGAGCACAGATCCCGCTGAAATTGACTAGATGCTAGACCCCGCTGAAATTGACAACCATGGCCAAAATTCACGCAGAAGGACTGTATTACATGGGCTGCGGGACTGTTCGAAAGAGATACCGCGGCCCTGGAACACAAAGGGCAAAGAAGGAACATGGATGGGTTTTAGTCAGTAAGAGTCTGACACTCCCTCCCACTAGAGTGGAGGTTATTTGATGATTATCCATCCCAAAAAAAAAAAAAAATGGACTGTATTACATCGCATGCATTGTAGATACAATTTGGAGTTTTTTAAAGCATGTAGGTTCACCTTACATTTGCCTTCCTACAGGGACCTACGATTTCTTCGCCATGAACCACTATTCTACCAAGCTAGTGAGGAAACCCAGACCCTCGGAACAGATCCAGTATTCAATCTTCACGTATCTTGGAGAAATAGATGCTGTTCTGGACGTGGACCCTAGCTGGAGCTACGGTTATAACCCGGATATGGCGGTAAGTAGACGGAAATTCACTGCTTAGGCAATTTGGGATCATTATCAGAATCAGCCCGGGTTCAACTACTGCTTGTATTGGTCTCCCACTTCTTCTGCCACACTTCCCAGTTCCACTTCACGTGACTGTGATTGCGTTATAGAAATACTTAAACTCTTATTATGACATTTCTTTAATGCAAAATAGCTCTTGGAATTTAAAGCCGAAGTCCTTAACTTCAATGAATCAATTCAGAAAGCTGCAGTAAGTCTTACAAAACTGTCATCATCATCACCATGCATAGCCCGACTTCACCACCCACTGCTGGGTATAGGCCTCTCTTTGCTTGAGCCAAGGTCCACGTTGTTGTGCCAGCCTCATCCCATTCCAAAACAAATTATACCTTATTAAAATTCTCGTTTCGACCAGATATATCCGCAAGGCATACGGCAACAGATGGCCTGGCTCAAACAACAGTATGGCGATATTGAGATCTTTATCTCTGAGAATGGATACTCCTCTGGCGGGTCCAACCTTGATGACGACAGCCGTATCTCTTATATCAGAGATTATCTGGGACAGGTATCGTTAATTTTGAATTATTTTTAACTTGATAAATTGCTGAGGAGATCGTGTCTCAAAAACAACAGCCGCTCAAGTCGATCTTTGGGTTAAAGTGCTCTTGGCTAGGTCGGTCCATGGATGGGTGACCACTCTTACAAACTGAGTTTCCTCCGTGTCTCGGAAAGCACGTTAGACCGTTGGTCTTGGCTGTCAATTCTAGATCTTTGACAGTCGAATTAAAAATAGTACTAACTGGGTTGTGAAGGTAAAATACTGTCATTCAGCTGCATTCGGTTAGACTGGAAGCCGACCCCAACATAGTTGGGAAAAAGCTAGGCAGGTGATGATGGAATTGCCTATTTGATCTAGTCTTTACAGGTTACGCTGCTGTGATAATGAGGTAGGATTCGATTCCCAGGCAAGGAGAGGTTTTGCCCCATTGACATGGGACTTCAACATAACTGGCGAAATGTGGGTATACTACAAGTACGCCTACTCTGGCTTACCCTTCAGGGAATATTAGGCGTGGTATTATTTAGGTGGGGCGCCTCAGGTGGTCCCTCAGATCTCTCTGTGTGCTCTTCACTATTTTGACGGATACTCGTGCTCCCGATTACCTAAAAGAATATTTCAAAGTGTTGGACAGTTCACACAATCGTAACCTTCGGGCTTCTAAAAACATACTCTTTGAAATTCCCTCACATCGTACTGGTTTTATGTCCAATTCTTACGCTGTCTCAACTATAACTCCTCTGGAACGCGCTTTGGTATTAAAAAAGCTGAAAGCAAAATGTCTTTCAAAAGAACAGTTTGGAAGTACTATTTGAAATCAGACTAAATTGCTCACAAGCTAGTCATTAGTAGCCATAGTAATTATTATAAGGTTTCTCGTATTTTGGATTATTTGTATGTATTATAATATAATATATATTAGTTTATTTCATTTTGTTTATATGTGTATTAGTTACCTATTTATGTACTTATATCAATTTATGTTAACAAAATGATATTTTTCTTATTTATTTTTTGTACTCTATCACAATGCTGTCCTATTTGACCCAAAGGTTGACTGATAGAGAATGCCTTGTGGCATAAGGTCCGCCGATGTACCACTTTTGTACATGAAGTTTGAATAAATATTAGTTATGTGTTATGAAATTCCAAATAAATAATATTAATATTAATTAAATAATTTTAGAACATGATTTGAATACTACTTGTGACTTAAACATAACTTGCGAAGTGTACCATTGAGACACCTTACCCTTCAGACGAACCAGGCCACCAGGCTTGATGGTATGTAATGATTGTGTATTTTCCAGGTCATCTTGTCCATTAATCAAGATGGTGTCAACGTAACTGGGTACACGTACTGGACAATCATGGACAGCTTCGAGTGGTTGGACGGATATCAGTAAGTACACAAGTTGATTGACGTGTACAAAGTGTTAATGACTTACGGTTAATCGTCGAAAAAATTTATAGATAGTTGTCGTCTTGAGTTAATGGCCTCTTTGGTCTGGTCGTCGTAAGCGCGACTGCTGAGCGAGGGATCCTAGGTTCCACTCCTACATCGGGCAAGATGTTATAGGATTTTCTCCATTACGAGTTTTTTAGTTAGGACGTTAAACATGTGAGACGTTCGTGCCTCTGAAAGCAAAAAAACCGCTGGGTTTGGCCTGTTCTGTCCTCGGTGCTGTCAGAGTGTCGTCCTATCGGACTGTAAGAGTTCGATGGAGAGAGTTCACTTGTGTATGTGTTCACACTTGTGCAGTTGTGTTCTATACCTAACATGTCTTGCGTAGTTTTAGCTGCCGTGACATATATGTAGGGTGACTGGTAATTAGTGACCGATACTTAGACATGTAATTGTATTCATGATAACAAACAAGTTTCACAAAGAAACTTTTTTTTATACACACACTTATCACGATAACACAACAGCCGTATGAAATTCGCACGCGCGCGCCTGTGACCTATCAGCTGTTTGCCATTTATAAAAATTGTATCTTTGGGAAAGTTATTTGTTATCATGAGCACAATCACGTGTTTATGTATCGGTCACTAATTACCAGTCACCCTATATATTCAGTCCGGAGAGTATGATAATATTATTCCATAATTTGCCTTTTCTTCAATTAATTCCTTCATTTGCAGATCAAAGTTCGGCTTATACGAGGTGGACTTCTCAGACCATGTGCGAACACGGACCGCGCGTAAGTCAGCGGTCTACTACTCGAAGGTGATCAGGAGACGATCGCTGTACGTCCCACTGCCGTGTGAAACTAACCAGTTCGTTAAATAAATACTTTATTTATATAATTATACGTTATTTATACACACTACAGGCTAGTTAAAGAAATATAAAGTAAAGTTAAACCAGTAAAAGTATGCGCTTCGCCAATCTTCTGAATTAGCACGAACATCGAGTCAAAAACTAACCCTCACAGAGGCAAAGCTAAATACTAAAAAATGCGTGTTTTATGAAGTTTTCTTTGTCAGGTGCTTTGGTCGCAGATCTTCGCCTGTCACTCAAATGTTTTGAATTGCATAGTATTATTATTTTTTCATCATTAAAACATTCAAACGAATTAATAATATAACCCCCTCCTTTTGGTAGTCGTTTAAAAATAGGCGGTACTTTCATGGTTCTCGTATCGTATTCGAAGATATACAATGGTTTCCAGAGTGCATACTTTTCCTTGGACATCTGTAAAAAAATAATCTTCAAAAAATTTCAGACAGCCTGTGATCGTTATTACTCAGAAACGACAACCACTTTATACCTAGATCACTTTCATAAATGGCTTAAAGCTCTGGCCACACTTGGGCTAATCCAGCGCTGGATACAGGGTGTGATGTGACTGTTCACGCTAGTTACAGGTGACAGCTGAGATGACGAGTAATAGACAAGTATGGAAGAAGAAGACATGCTGCGCCGCTCCCAAATAAATTGGGATAAGGGCGGGAGAATGATGAGTTTGAACACCTCCATACAAGTAGTTGTTATTATAATTAGAATTTTGTTTTCCGCTTCCAGCGTAGGATTCGCTTATGTTTGGTCAGAGCTTAATACCACCCATTGTGACGTCATTATGTAACTTTATTTCTATTGTGATTTACCAATATTATCTAAGATTTATATGTTTATATTGTACACACAATAAAGATCATTTTCTATCCTACTCTATTACTTTCATTTCACAAATTACTTTCTATTTCTTACCTAAATACTTTTCCTACTGTAAAGGTTTGATCAAAACCGGTACGTAAAGATAGCGTACCGGACTCCGGACTTTGGCAGATAATGTACTAAAGTATCAGTCATTGTCCGGTGTCCGCAGAAAGTCCGCAATCGGTCCTTTCTGGTTTGCCTGAACTGTAACCCCTACCGTCATTTTTCTATTTTCAAACTTACTGTTTCAAAACAAAAACAGCTTCGTAACATATTTATCATTAGGTATCAAAAATTATCCAAACTTTTTCTAAAAAACGCACTGCAAACAAAACACTGTCGATTAGAATATCGGATAAGTAGGACTTGATAAAGCTATCGGTACCCTGATCAATTTTTCAATGCCCCGTGCGCAAATCCTCCTCGTATAAAATGCATCTGTTGCAATCGATGGCATCGGTGGGAGCCGACGCGTTGCAGTGACGAGAGGGCCCCAATTGAAAAGGTTTAATGTTTATTATAATCTCTTTGAAGATTTAAAAAAGAAGATAGTGGGATAAAGTTTTAGGTTGTAAAGATAGTGGATTGGATCAGCAGTCACTCTTATCATGGATTGGATTCAGGCAGTCGTGTTCAGGTGAGAGATGTTTTGTTTTTAATGTGATTTAAAGATTTACCTAGATGATATAGTAAAATAAATATTCTCTTTTAGATATTTAATATACATTTTTGTAAACTTTTTTTTATTAATTTCAAACTACTTTAGTAGCTCTAGAATGCATTTTGGGTGCTTAATAGGAACGGTTACGGCGCGCTTGGTTAGATCTCGCAGTAATTTTGTTTTTAATTCTGGCATATCGGGACCTAGATTATAAAGGGTGTAAAAAGTCCCTTAACGCAGCCGAAAGGCACTTATTCTCCCCGTCATTGCGATCATTTTTTTGTTCTGTACCATACCTGGGAACCTTCTAGTTACGGAGATATTGGAGGTCAAAGTTCCAATATTTTCACAAGTTTTTTTTTTATATCACTTTTAAATGTTTTAATTTTACTTTAATTGACTCGATGACCCATTTACTATTCAAAGCATCCATCAGCAGACAGTACTAAGTTTTGAGTGCGTTACATTGAGTTTTACCGTAAATCGAGATTTTTCACCCCAAAAAAAAAGTCTTTTCCCAGCAATATTTTTTGAGTAGAATTACCTATTTTGGTGTACTGAATGCTTGATTGACGGCTTCGTGAAGGGTCTGTTTACACCTTGTATATATACCTGCGGTCAGATCGGGATATCAATAGTGATTTTTTGTTAAATTATGTTTCTGCTATCCGAAAAAACAATTATTCTTTTCTACGTTTTTGCAAGTGCAATAATCGCGTGGTATTACAGTACTTCCAAAGACTTTTTTTGCCCAAAATATAGTAAAATTTAGTTTTAGGCGGACGGACCAAAATACTCTTCGTTATTATAATCCTATCTGACTATTGCCCATGATCATTTCACTAATTTGTGCCTACGTAAATTCTCATTGCACCGAATACAGGATGTTTGGTGCTTCGTTTGCCAAATTGAACGGGCCGAACAGCCCACATAAGTCATCCTTGGCCCCATGTTAGCAAACGATGCACCAAACATTCCTATATCGGAACGCTTAGTGCAAACTTCACTGTGTAGTTTTCTATTAATACTGCCTATAGTTGAACAGGTACTTCCAGTTTTGTGCTTTTTAAGCGCAAACCTCGCGTATCTACTCCCGATCAACCAATTCTGGCTAATAGCATCTGCAGCGTTAAAGTGCAGATTTCAAAACCGCGAGTCGCGTCCAAAAGCTTTTAAAGTCTCAAATGCATTACAAGCCTACGGGTCATTGAAATGCATTGACCGGTCTCGTATTCTAGACATTGTTGGTCCTAATAGCCCAAGGCTGGTACCACCAGAGATGTGCGAGAAAGCTGAGCGGTGGGAGGATACGGAGCTGATTCTTTGCACTAATGCAGTGCAAGACAAAGAGGGATGGGGGTAGGAGTTGGCTCTGGGAATCGGGCAGACGTGTAGTTCAGTAGCTCGCTTAGCCTCTCCTTATCGTGTCGATGATAGCAAACAGTTTAAATATATTTGTTAACCCTAAATTAAGTTATGCGAACTCCGCTCACTGATGCAGTTAAAAGGTCATCAAAAGCACAGGTGGTATGCGGCGCAAGATGGAATTTGCAATGGCCCACTGATTCACGTACATAAATCGTACGCCTCCGACCTTCTTAGCTCGCGTACCTCATATCCATACTCAACTCACAAAACTGTTTGTTTCTTTCTACCTTTTCACGACTAAACAGCTGATCGGATCGTAATGAAATTTGGCGAGGAGATAGATTATATCCTGGGGAAGGACATAGGTTATCTTTTTTTTCCTCACTCATACTCGTCAAAATTACCACGCGAACGAAGTCGCGAGCAACAGTTAGTTATATATATGAGAAACATTTTTTTTATACACATACGTATCATACTTTATCACAGTAAAGCCTTTGACCTATCTGTTGTTAGCCGTGTGACGCCATTCTGTCTCATTAATATCGTACCGTGCAACAGTGCTCCGTAAGCGCGAATTTCATATGGCTGTTGTGTTATTGTGGTATAAGTGAATGAATATTAAAAAAAAAAAATCTTTGGGAAAGTTGTTTGTTATCATAAGTACAATCACGTGTTTAATTATCGGTCACTAATTACCTGTCACCCTGTATACATCTCTCACTGCCTCTGTACGTTAAGCCTTTTTCCGATCTGTGCGATCAATACTAGTAATTAAAGACGATAATCGTTCTTTTTTAGTTTGCTCACCTTTTCTCTGCCACTCCTGGGCAAAGACGTCCCTTCATTTCTTCAATTCTTCGCAAGCCTACGCTTGCTGCCTTCAGCTTTGATGGGATTTGCCCAGTTCAACCCACTATCTGCATGATGTACCGCGACCCCGTGTCTCAGAACCAGGGCACCAGCTCTGTACTACTTTGGCGTGATACCTCCGTGACTCATAAGCACGTTAAGTGGTTGCCTCTGCGCCTGATCTCTCTCCGATCATGTCGGATTGCCGTCCCATCGGACTATGAGAGTGAGGGAAGAGAGAGTGCACCAGTGCCTGCGCAGCCACTTGTGCACTATAACAATATTTCCCGCGCCGATGGCTAATCTCCGCTGAGATTGGTCGCCATTACCGAAAACGGTCAGGAGGACTATTATTACTCTAGTCCACAGTACAGTGATCCTATCAGTGGACATTTTCCCCACGCGCTGCAAAGCTGCCTCGCTGAACACTGTTGGAACCGCAGCCTAGACCTTCAAAGCGAAACCTTCAAAGCGCCCGCTTTCAAGGAAGGTCCTTGAAAGCGGGCGTATCTGGATCTACATCGAGATCGAGACTACAATGGATTGTGATGAGATAACAATGCTATTCTTATCACAACACACCTGAAGTATCTCAAAGAGTTAAAGATAATATTATACAGCGTGTAAACGGACCCTTCACGAAGCCGTCAACCAAGCATTCTGTACATCAAACTAAGTAACTTTACGCAAAAAAAATTGCTGGGAAACGAATTTTTTTTTTGGGGTCAAAAATCACATTTTACGGTAAAACTCAATATAATGCGCTCAAAACTTATTGCTGATGGATGCTTTGAATAGTAAACGGACCATGGAGGTAATTGGAGTAAAGTTAGAACCTTAAAAAGTAGTATTTAAAAAAAAACTTGTCAAAGAATTTGAACTTTGACCCCCAATATCTCCGTAACTAGAAGGTTCCCAGGTATGGTCCAGAAAAAAAAAATGATCACAATGACGAGGAGAACAAGTGCCTTTCGGCTTCGTTAAGGGTCTTTTTACACCCTTTATATGTTTAACTGTCTTTATGGCCATAACACTAAGATAAGCAGGCGAAAATTCGGAAATTACACGATGTAATTTTCAGCCAGATTTGTTGTAGGCATTTTAAAAATCATTGTAGGCACTTAGGCTGATATGAGATAAGTGGTACGTTACGTGTTCTAATGGCATAACGTGCAAGCAAAGGTATCCAGTGGATGGAGAGCCTCTCCTTTCCGTTCTTAGTTCATCGTCCTATGCTTTACCAGAAGCTGTATATTACTTTTTCCTGTGCAATTAGTATCAAGTTACCACATGCTGTCAAATTTTCTCATTCTTTTTTTAACATAACCGTCATCCTGTTATGGTTTAAAATCATTTGGAGAAATTTGACAGTTTGTGGTAACTTGATGTGATGGCGAATGTACCGACATCAAACAGTTTTTTCGTAATAAGTGTATGTATCAATCATCAGTTCATGTTCAACTAGTACATAAAGGGTGTAAAAAGACCCTTAACGAAGCCGAAAGCCACTTGTTTTCCCCGTCATTGCGATGAATTTTTTGATCTAGACCATACTTGGGAACCTTCTTGTAACGGAGATATTGGTGGTTAAAGTTCAATTTTTTCACTTTTTTTTTTTAAATACTACTTTTTAAGGTTTTAACTTTACTTTAATTACCTCTATGACCTGTTTACTATCCAAAGCATCAGCACCAAGTTTTGAGTGCGTTACATTGAGTTTTACCGTAAAACATGATTTTTTACCCTAAAAAAAAGCAGCTTCCCAGCAATACTTTTTGCGTAGGGTTACTTAGTTTGATGTACAGAATACTTGGCTGACGGCTTCGTGAAGGGTCGTTTATACCCTGTATATAAGTTCGGATTTTTTGGATGCAAATAGTGCATCAATCTTCTTAATATATAAAAAAACGTGACGCTATATTTGTACCATCTAATGACCGAAACCACCCAACCGATTTCAATGAAATTTTGTGAATGTGTATAATTGGTTCCAGCTTGAAAGATATCACGAGTTTTGGACCCAATAGGAGGCGCTCTTGTCGAAATTTAAAGTAATTTACACCCGTACGAAGCCGGGGTTGGGGTTAGTGGGTTTTAATCAGTGAAAATCTGACATTCCCTTCCACTCCGCCCAGAGCGGGACAAAAGACCCCCTCATTTGACGATTTCCAATAAGAAAAAAAAAAATAGTCCAAAGGTCCTGTGCAATTAATCAGCATCATTTAAACCCAGAATCACCCACTGCTGGGTTAATGTATAGCATGGCATAGGCCTCCCCTTTCTTCTGCCACACTCTCAAGTACAGAACCTGTCGCTCTTCCAGGAGTTTCCTTCTTTTCACGATATCGTCAACCCATCCAGTATTTGGACGGTCTTTGATTCTTTGGCCATCACTCGGTCGATGTTTTTCTCCATCGGCCATCTCCGCGTCTTGCCAGATGTCCTGCCCTCCACGTCAAGTCTGTTAATGCATCTGTCAATTTGGATGCAAGTCGTGCATAAATCAATTCTTGAGCAAGTCGTGCGCAAATAATAGCGCATCGAATCAATCAAACTCAAAGTCAAAGTCAAAATTATTTATTTGCGGTAAATGTGGTACAAAAGATGGTAAAAATAACATAGGTAATAGTGCAATGACAAATTTCGGCTCAAAAATAGCATGCAAATATTAATAAATAAACATTAAATTAGGTACCTAGGTAACTAAACAAAGTAGAATATCACTAAGTTTAATTAACTAACACAAAACAAAATTTTGCTGTTTAATACGACGAATTGTTAACATAGTAAAGTATTTTTAATATTTTGTTTGTTATATTATGTTGTTTGTATAATTGTTTAATTATACATACACAACGTCATAATGTAGGTAATTCTAATCAGTTTATCTTTATTTTATTTTTGCTCACACACAACAACACAATTTTTGTTATGTAAGGTAATGTAATAACCTGTCGGATTATTGTGATTGTAACAGATAAAAAGTATTATGTAAATATGTTGAAAGTGTAGATAAGATGGCGTTCAACTGATATCAGAGAAATTATCTTATTCAATAAGATAATTTCTCTGATATCAGTCACATTAGCATGGCAATAAGACTTATTGCCATGCTAATGTCAAGGCTTATCATTCTTCATTCTTCATTTTTAGGATCGTCCGGAGGACACGGTGGCGCACACCGTGGAGGTCTGCCCCGTTTGGGCGGAGCTCCGCCGTGTCCTCGTAGCGGCGATCGGCGGCGGCGACCTCTCGCGCCCGGCCCTGGTTCAGGCCATGGTCCGGAGCGAGAGGGAATGGGAAGCCGTCACCTGCTTCTGCGAAGCAGTCATGCTAGCGAAGGAGGTGGCGGGACGTGAGAGGGAGAGAATCTCACGTCCCAGCCGCCGCGGGCGACGCACCGGGCGTCGGGGGCCACCGGCCACCGTAGGCGCGGGCCTGTGGACGGTGAGTAATGGGTTAGCTCACCGTCCGTCCGTCTTATGACGACAGGCCGTGTCGATGGCGCGTTCGTGTTCCACGCGCGCCTCAAAGAGATGTCAGCAACCAGGAAGGGGCCGGGCCGATGCCTGCCGGGGCTGCGGGACTGTTCGAAAGAGATACTGGAACACAAAGGGCAATGAAGGAACATGGATGGGTTTTAGTCAGTAAGAGTCTGACACTCCCTCCCACTCCACCCAGAGCGATAAAAGTCATTTGATTATTTCCCATCAAAAAAAAAAAAAAAAAAAGGTTATCATTCCAAATAGGGAATAAATATTATGATCCATAAAACTTCACAGGGGGTATCGGTAATTCAATAAGCGTAAGTGACGTATTATCTACCTAAATCTATCTGCAAGCAGCGTCACCCAAAAGTCCTAGGCAAGGCGGCAATCGATTAGTGGTGTACTGGTGTCGTATTTCTACTAGTCAGTAGCTTTGCTACATGTGAAGCCTATAGAAAGCCTTTCTTTTGGTAGCGTAGCTTAGTTCTTAACTTGCACGTCTTTATACATAGTACTCACACACATATGTATAATCGCAATATGAATGATGTAACCAAGATTTTGTAACATACAACATATTTTGATTTATAATTAAACAAGGAAATTTTTGCTGGCTTTCTTCTAAAAATCTTAATGGGTCTTTATTCCACAGCACTGTGCTAGCAGTATCATGCTATGCTGAGGACCTGTCGTTTCCACCTGGATTCAGATTTGGAGCCTCCACTGCTGCTTACCAGGTCGAAGGCGGCTGGAATGAGGGAGGTAAGAACACGGTCAATATTATGCAGACAGCAGGAACTTCGCCTAAATCGACCAGGCACAGATTCAAATTTTTCTGACCACTTTTGTTTAAACATCATTTATTTTGAGGGATTTAAGAGTCTTGTTTGTCTTGTGGTCGCTTGCAGCACTACTGCAGAGCATAAGATTTCGGATTCGATTCCCAGATTGGGGTAAGTGATAGTGGGGTTTTCCATCAGGAATTTGCTCACTAGTAGCCACGGTGTCTGGATTTTTAGTACCTAGTAGATGGTATTAGGCTCACCCTTTATACAACGTGTTACAGAAAGGGTATAGTCATATGAAAGGATATGCTGCAGACCATCAAACTGAACAACTTCCTCCATGGGTCCAATATCGTAAATGCGAAAAAATAATCAGCTGTCCCATACATTTGGGTCAACTAGGTATTGAAATTTAGTATGGGACAGCTGAAAATTTTTTCTCATTTACGATGTATATACACACACAGCTATAGACACACCTCTGGCTAACCTCTCGAGGATAACAGGCATTCATGTTATGTTATTTTTCGTGTAAGGTTTCGCCAACTTATCAAAGAAGATTCTTGCATCTGTTTGCAGTACGGATTCTATGTCTCCTTACAATAAAACAATTTTCTAGGCAAAGGCGAAAGCACCTGGGACCGATTCGTTCACGAAGATCCGAAGAGGATCTCTGACGTGACCAATGGGGATGTCGCCTGCGACTCTTACCACCAATGGAAGAAGGACATCGAGTTGGCAGAAGAATTGGGGCTGCACTTTTACAGGTAAAGACAATCATGTAACTTTGGTTCTCAGTTTTTCAAAACATCTACAAGATATTGAAGGCCCGGTCTACAAATATTTAGCTGCGTGGTTCATTTGTTTACCAGCCCAGCATCCGTGCGGAGCGTGGCTGTGGGTCATAGTGGATGGTTCGCCCACGTTTTTGCACAAAGTAAAGCAAACTTAGGACACGTGCGTATCTCAACCATAGGCATACTTATAAGAAAGTATAAAAGCGGCCAGATCGAAATTGCACTCGGTCATTGAGAGTTTTTTCAGTCCTTCGATAACCTTCATTTATTTCCTCGTCTTCTAGATTCTCAATATCCTGGCCGCGTATCCTCCCGTCTGGTTTCGCCAACTACATCAATGAGGATGGCAGTAACTACTACAACAACCTGATCGACGGTCTACTGGAGAAGGGCATTGAGCCTCTTGTGACTATGTACCACTGGGACTTGCCGCAGTCACTCCAGGATCTTGGTAAGGCAATCCACCTCATTAACTTTTATTAAGTCTAGTCTAATCTACTACTATGCCAGAGTATGTAATATGCTATGTCAATAAAAATATTATACGTATTTCCGCACGCAAAATACGCGCTTTGACGTGGAGTTGCGGAAACCAGCACATTTTTGTAGAACCTAATCTGTTCGTAACTTGTTTTGATGCCCATCTTGGAAGATGATTTTGCCTCTTTCAAGAGTGGATAAAATATTTGAACTAGTTATAGTTTTAAGACATCATCCGCTTCGCAAAACCTGTCAAACTCCGCCTGTCGATTGGGGAACGACGTAGCTATCTCAATCAAACTGTTCCTTCCAGGTGGCTGGACAAACCCTCTAATAGTCGACTGGTTCGTCGACTACGCAAGAGTACTATACAATCTCTACGGCGACCGCGTGAAGCTGTGGCTGACTCTCAACGAACCCATCGTCATCTGCGACGCCGTGTACAGCAATAAAGGCCTCCTAGCACCAGATGTCTTCAGCCCTGAAGTGGGCGCTTACTTGTGCAATAAGTATGCATTGCTCGCCCATGCTAAGGCATGGAGGCTGTATGATGAAGAGTTTAAACCTAAATATAAGGGTAAGTTCCTTAAGCTTCCTCTTGTTCTTTTCTGCTATCGGAATGTATTGTAACAAGAACAGGTCATTTGGGAAGTTTATTCCACCGCATCTTCTTCTCAGCTAAAAAGCGTTTTGGACTACTGCCTAGGTTCTGTCTTTCTTCTTCTTTCTTTCTTTCGACGTTCAAAAAGTTCTAATTCTCAAGCTAGTTTGAAGAAATGACTTTTGATTTTGATTTATTTCATGCCCCTTGTTCGCTAATAAGCATTATGACTGGTTACACAGAGTGGACATTTATGCCCGAGATGGAGGATAGGCTATTTTTCGCCAACCCAGGTCTATAAGCAAATTACGTCAAACCCAAAAAGACTCTAGGGTTGGTTAACTTTACTGTGCCCCCAAATAACTCGGTAGATAATGATGCATTATTTGCATAAT
Source organism: Noctua pronuba (assembly GCA_905220335.1). Classification (NCBI taxonomy): domain Eukaryota; kingdom Metazoa; phylum Arthropoda; class Insecta; order Lepidoptera; family Noctuidae; genus Noctua; species Noctua pronuba. The sequence continues at coordinate 2,688,392 of LR999913.1, forward strand.
TATCACTTGCTTCGGTGAAGAAAAACATCGTGAGAAAACCAGCATGCCTGTTGACGGCATGGAAAGCCAAGTCAGAGGCCCATGGGCGGCATAAAAAACGCTGACACCAGGTTAGGCACTAACCACCACTTTATGATGCCTAAATGACTTCCAACAATTTTTCCAGGTAGAGTCTCAATAGCGAATCAAATAGTGTGGTTCGATCCTAAAACGAAAGAAGATGAGGTTGTTGCGGAACTAGCCAGAGAGAACTGTGTAAGTTAATATTTTGACCGTTGGGAATGTGAACAAAACGCAAATCCAACCGTTTTCGATGGTTTTGTATACATAAGCCATCTTGCATTAATTCCCAATTTATTATTGTTTAAATCAAAGGTAACAACGCAACTGTGAAACTAATGGCGCTAGTGTAGACAGTTCCAAACGTCGTTGAAAATATGTTAATGTCATTTTATATTTTAAAATTGCTTGATCTCATTGGGCAGATTGAGACACGACTTCGTCAATAATCTTTGACTGACCTTCCCCAATAGAGGAATGTACCTTTTGAAAGTAAGTCCAAGCAGAAAAGATTGCATAATCGCGGCCGAACTGATGAACATTTTCATCAGTTTGAACAAAACTCAGCTTCATTAATTTTTCCAGGGGGGCAGATACGCTCACCCCATCTTCTCCAAAGAAGGAGGCTGGCCACCTTCCATACAGAAACACATGGAGGAGCTGAGCTTTAAGAGAGGATACCCCAGGTCTACCTTCCCGGCATTTACTCAGGAGGAGATTGAGATTATTAGAGGTAAATGCATGAAATTGTAAATTATTGCAGGACACGCTAAAAAACAAAAAGAGCAGACCTGCTGATTTCATGTATTCCGATAAGAGGTATCATCATCATCTTCCTGCCCTTGGCCCGTATAACTTGGGGTGGGCGCAACACGTTTTTTTCTTTCATTCCGAAAAAAGTCTACGTTTGATCCAGACAGCCATAATTTTTCCTCCATTTTGGTTAGGTACTTAAGAATTGTTTCTGGATAAGATTAAAAGGCAGATATTTCATTTTACAGTAGGCCCTTTAAAAAGAAAATTGAAAAGGGCAAACTAAACTTATCGGTCACAAAGTATAAAATCTTCTAAGACACCTGAACTTCAACAGGAACCTACGACTTCTTCGCGCTAAACCACTACACGAGTCGAGTGATCCGCGAGGCTAAGGAAGGAGAACAGTTCTCAGCCTGGCCGCTAGGTGACGCTGTTGATATCAACGGTAAAATAGAGAAGCCGGCTGAGTGGTCCAATGCTGCTTCTTCTTGGTTCTTCGTAAGTGTGCTTGTTTTATTAACTGTCCATAGTTAGAGGACAAATTTATCGACTAGACTTGAGCGGGTCAGATACAGCTTAGTGCTATATGAGTACTTGAGACCTTGAGAAAAACAGCCTCGTTGACTTAGTGGTTGCAAGCGCTACTGTTAGGAGTCTTCTTCTTCTTCGCATCGCTGGCACGACTTTTATATTTTGTTAGCCCAAAACATCGCCACTTCCACCGCGTCGTCGGTGGCAGCGCAAAGGTCACTTCGGCTGCATGTTTTTGGGCTAAGAGGGCAGATAGGAGGTGGAGCATAGTTTGCGACACAGCTCCACAACCACACCCCACTGCTGTCTCATTGAGGTATCCCCACTTAACTGCTAGGAGTGAGGTCCTGCATTTGATTCCAGGGCAGACAAAGTCGTATTGAGATTTTCCATCAGAATGGTGTCAGTCGCAGCTCTCTAGTAGTTTGAATTCGTGAATGCAATAGGCTGTCCCGCTCTCACATGGGACTTCAACTTTTCTGACGAAACGGTTCGCATACCTTCGTCTAACTCTTCGGGGAAATACAGGTGGCTGTTCTATTAAAATCTGATCAATACTTTTCATCTCCTCACAGGTAAACCCCGTAGGGATTCGCAAACAGCTGGTCTGGTTGAAGGAGAGGTACGGTGATCAGGAGTTCATGGTCACTGAGAACGGGTTCTCTACGTTCGGTGGACGTGATGATCAAGACAGGATTCAATATTACAGGGATTACTTGGAACAGGTGAGTCCTAAATGTCTGCACCTGCAGAGTTCTAGCACAGTGTACGGTAAGTATAATGGGTGTGAAAAGATCCTTAACGAAGCCGAAAGGCACTTTTTCTCCGACGTTGCGATATTATTATTTTTTTGTGTCTGGGAGCCTTCTAGTTACGGAAGCCAAAGTTACAACTTTTTCACATTTTTTTTTAATATCTACAAATTCTTTATGTTATAACTTTACTTTAAATGCCTCCATAACCGTACTATTCAACGCATCCAACAGCACAATATTTTGAGTGGGTTACATTGAGTCCTACCGTAATCCGTGATTTTTCACCCCAAAAATAAAGAAAGTGGACGAGAAATATTCTCAGGCTGAATTTCAATCCAAAATACAGCAATGCTAGCTAACGCGGAGACAGTCACCTCATCTTATACTCCACAAATACTACAATCAGTCCTCTGTTTGCAGATTCTGCTGGCAATAAAAGAAGATGGCGTCAATGTGACAGCGTACAGCGCGTGGACACTCATCGATAACTTCGAATGGATGGATGGATATAGGTATGTCTTTCAATATTTAATAATAATACCAGCCTGTTACTGTCCCACTGCTGGCCTCTTCTAAAGGCCTCTTCTCATACAGAGAAGGCACGAGCATTGATCACCACGCTTGCTCAAGACGGGTTGGCGATTTCAGACTTATATTAATTATAAGTCCAGGTTTCCTCACGATGTTTTCCTTCACCGATGTCTGTGATGTCCAAGATAAACTTAGAAAGTACATATGAATTGAAAAAGTCACATTGGTACTTGCCCAGATTTGAACCCACAACCTCATGCATGAGAGGCGAGGCCTTAACCTCTGGGCCATCACAACAGTTCAATATTTACTTGGTTTAATAGTTTTTCTGTAGGGTATCATCCCGGGCCATCTATTACTTGATTCTCAGATGCTATCTAAGAAGTGGATGGTCGTGGCCATACAATGTACAAATTATTTTGTTGCTAGTTTTGTGGGAAAGAGATGGCGCTACACGACCTGTATAGCTCTGTCTCTTTCCCGAACTGGAATTACTCCTGCTTTAAGACGTCATAGTAACCCCCCTGATGAAGTACTCCCGAGTCCACTGACGGTCTGACAATTTTCACACTTATGCCCTAAGTTATAAAGTTGAAAATTGGTCGACCGTCAGTAAACTCTGTCGCCAGCACATCAAGTTACCACACACTGTCAAATTTCTCCAAATGATTTTAAACCATAAAATGTTGTTGATTAAGTTCAAAATCGAATGAGAAAATTTGGCGGATTGTAGTACTTGATGCGCTGACGATTGTACATGAGATTTGACAAAAGGCAGTATACTTGTGGAAGTTTAGTTATTAATTATTATCAAGAAGACTGAAGATTAAAAGAGGCATTGTGATTTGTGGCATTTAATTTCTTTTCTTTCATTTTTTTTTCTATCACCTACTATGTCCACTCCATTCTTAATTACTTATTCATTGATTTTTGTAAGACTGTACTTCTATATTCCAGGGTAAAATTCGGTCTGTACGAGGTGGACTTCTCGGACCCTGAACGCAAGCGCACCCCCCGTGAGTCTGCGCACTACTACCGCAGCATTATAAAGAGTCACTCTCTCGATGTACCTACCACACGGAATGAGCTTTAATTTGTTAAGAATTGATTATCGTTTAAAAATAGTTTTAATAAATTGTTGAAAAAATATTTCTTTATTTTTTTTGATCGAATTCATTCATTGCATAGATCTACTACAGTCAGGACCGTGTGATCCTGAATTCTAACCCCAAATCAGGCAGTGTTATTGGATTTAATTAGGATTTTTTCCCTAGCAGCCCGTAGTTTGGGATTCTACCATTAGGCTCGCTCGGAAAGCGACCCCAACATAGTTGAGAAAAGGCTAGACTGATTCTCCGACAAAGTTCGGAGTCCGGTACGCTATCTGTACGTACCGGTTCTAAGCGAACCTTACAGTAGGAAAAAGTATTTAGGTAAGAAATAGGAAATAATTTGTGAAATGAAAGTAATAGAGTATGATAGAATGATCTTTATTGTATGTAGGTACAATATAAATATATAAACCTTAGATAATATTGGTAGATCACAATAGAAAAAGTTTCATAATGACGTCACAATTAAATAAATGATTTAATTTGATTTGGGTAGTATTAAGCTCTGACCAAACATAAGCGAATCCTTCGCTGGAAACGGGACAAAATTCTAATTAAATTCTAATTCTAATAACAACTACTTGTATGGAGGTGTTCAAACTCATCATTCCCCCGCCCTTATTAATTTATTTGGGATCGGCGCAGCATCTCTTCCATATTTCTTTATTACTCGTCATCTCATCAGGCACCTCCTTTCTTGCCATATCATCCTTCACACAGTCCATCTATCGTTTATTTGATCTTCCTTTACTCTTATACCCATCCACATTCATACATACTTTTCTCACGTCATTTTTAAGTACTTAAACCATTTTATACACATATAACATAATACATCTTAAACTGCAGTAGCGCCCGGCGGCGTGTCTGGCTTCAATGAATGGTCCCTGATGAGGTCGGCGTAGAACCGCGCGGAGGCACGCGGCCTGCGTGTGCGCTGTGGGTCCGAGAAGTCCACCTCATACAACCCGAACTTTGTTCTGGAAACAATTGATACATTCGTTAGAAATAAACAGGACGTTAAATATAACCCATTATAATTATACAGGGTGTAAACGGACTATTCACGAAGCCGTTGCCCGTCAACCAAGCATTCTGCACATCACTAAGTAACACGTTGCAAAATGATTGCTGGGATTCAACTTTTTATTTTGGTGTGAAAAATAACGGTTTACGGTAGCGCTCAATTTGGTCTGCCCCGCTTGGGCGGAGCTCCGCCGTGTCCTCGTAGCGGTGATTGGCGGCGCCGATCTCTCGCGCCCGGCCCTGGTTCAGGCCATGGTCCGGGGCGAGAGGGAATGGGAAGCCGTCACCTCCTTCTGCGAAGCAGTCATGCTAGCGAAGGAGGTGGTGGGACGTGAGAGGGAGAGAACCTCAAGTCCCAGCCGCCGCGGGGTACGCCCCGGGCGTCGGGGGCCGCGTGGTGGCTACCACAACGGTAGCGCTCAATGTAATGCACTGAAAACATTGTGCTGATGAATGCATTTAATAGTACAGGGAGGTATTCAAAGTGAAGTTATATTGGGACTTTGACCTTCAATATCTCCGTAATTAGAAGGTTCCCAGGTATGGTCTAGTACAAAAATAAATACTGCAATGACGGGAAGAACAAGTGCCTTTCGGCTTCGTATAGGGTCTGTTTTACACCCATTACAAGGAGAAATCTGAAACACAACAACTGCCACAACTTCACATGGTGGAGTGGAGCCACGGGTATCGTATTACCAACAGCTCAGGTAGGCAGTTGCTCCATGTAAAATTCTGGTATTCAGCTGCACCCGGTTAGACTAGTAACCCCAACATAGTTGGGAAAAGGTTAGGCAGAGGATGACTTACGAATATCCTTCCATCCACTCAAAATTATCGATGAGCGTCCACGCAGTGTAGCCGGTGACGTTTACGCCATCTTCTTTAATTGCCAGCAGAACCTGAAATTAAATATTGCAACCAGACAGGTTTCGCTGTCTTTTTCTAATAGAAAGGAAAAGATAGAGATAGAAACAGTCCAGAATCCGGCTGATACATCACGATTATACTTGTTATCCCTCTCACTCAGTTAAATAATAATATGCTTTTGTTCGGAGTGGTTTTATTGAGGAGTAGCTCGTGGCTAAATAATAACAGCCGCACGGGTCAATATTCAAGGTTAAGCCGCGTTTGCCTAGGTCAGTTCGAAGATGGTTGACCATCCATCTTTAACAGTCGTTACTGGTAGTCAGTGGCCCAAAAGTCTGACAACCAGTACTAACTGGGTTGTGGAGGCCATATAGGCAGTCGCTGATACCCACCTGTTTCAAATAGTCTTTGTAGTACTGGACTCTGTTCTGGTCTTCTAGTCCTGCATATGTAGAAAGTCCATTCTCTGTAATGATGAACTCCAAGTTGCCGTATTTTTGCTTCAACCAGACTAACTGCCTACGAATACCTTCGGGGTATACCTGCGAAAGTTATTGTTATAAATGTACCTAGATAAGATTCTAATTTTAACATCTTTGTCCATACTGTGTTTTAGGATTGTCGTAGCACAAAATCTAGGAAAAAAACTGATATTGAAATTTAAGGACATGAGGATCAGGTCTTCATCCCCGAGAGAAAAGGGGAGACCCTCCGACCTGAAGGCAGTTGTGTCTGGTGAGCTGCCCAACAGATGTTGTCAGGTTTTTCTATATTATGGTCTTAACTCTCAAAGAACTTCAATACCGACAGGCTGGGAGTGTCTAAATAAGCACCTACAATATTGCATTTTTTAATTTTTTTGCAAACCTGTTAATATGGTCACTGCCGCGTTGCACCTTGTATATCTACAAGGTGTAAACACACCCTTCACGAAGCCGTCAACCAAGCATTCTGTACATCGAACTAAGTAACCTTACGCAAAAATTTTGCTGGGAAACGATTTTTTTTTGGGGTGAAAAATCACGTTTTACGGTAAAACTCAAAGTAACGCAATCAAAACATTGTGCTGATGGATGGATTGAATAGTACGAGGGTCGCGGAGGTGTTTAAAGTAAAGTTACAACATGAAAACCTTGTATTCTTTTTTTTACTTGTGAAAAAGTTGGAACTTTGACCCCCAATATCTCCGTAACTTGAAGGTTCCCAGGTATGGTCTAGAACAAAAAAGTGATAGCCATGACGGGGAGAATAAGTACCTTTCGCCTTCGTAAAGGGTCTTTTTACACCCTTTATTATTTATTTAACAATTTATGTACACACTAAATACAGAAAAGAAAAAAGGAACAGAAAATAGTACAAACGTGGCTGGTGGTTGTGGTGGGTGGTGGTGGAGGCTTTATCTACGCCAGTCCTACGTAAAATACTCACATAGAACCAAAAAGAAGCACCCATAGGCCAATCTTCCCGCCTCTCCACAACGGCATTCAGATCCACAGAGTCACCGAGCGGCCAGGCTGTGATTGTCTCTCCCTCTTTAGCCTTGCGAATCAAACGACTCGTGTACGTGTTCATTGCGTAGAAGTCGTAGGTTCCTAGACGAAACCAGTGAATGTGATTATTATGAGCGTGCTAAGGTACCTACGACTTGTTACTACTACGACGATTGGAATGCTGAGCTGTGATGAAGATGGATGAAAAAAGATTGCATGTAGTGGAGTTGAGAAAGTTGCAGCAGTTACGAATTGCATGTGACTAAAAGAGTGATGGATATAAATGTAGATGGGTGGAGAGGGAGAGGAAGACCAAGGAAACGATGGATGGGTTATGTGAGGAATGATATGAAGGAAAAAGGAGTAGATTATAGCGTGACGGTTGACAGAGGAATGGAAAGTAACATGGGACAAGTGCAGAAAGATAATGCTAGCTACGCACGACGGCACGACCACGCTGAGCACGAAGAAAATAAAACGCGCAGCTAATGTGGCAAATCATTCCGTGCTTATCCGAGGGTCTATACAATAAATAGGCAATAGCTTTCAATGCGTTTCGTTTTTCTACAGCGATCTTGTACAGAATTGACATAATTTGCGAGGTTATTTGTTGCAGAAAAGAGATTAATGGATTACCACATATCTCATTTTACAATCTCAAAGCCTTAAAACATCATTCTTAGCATAAAGAGACATATCTCATCAATCTTCCCATTGGCTTAACCGAAGAATTTGCATTATATAAACTTGTATCCCCTACTACTTTCATCCAATACATTCACATAAAATCTTCATCAATTATAGCCCTTGTGTGTTTCGACTTATCAATTTAGGAGAGTGTTTTTTTAAAAGATTTTTATTATGTAGAAGATTACCTCTAACAAATGCAATCTCTTCTGGAGTAAACTCTGGCAGTGAGGATTTCTTGTATCCTCTTTTTAAGCTGACCTCCTCCATGAGTTTCCATAAGGATGGTGGCCATCCACCTGTTGTAGAGAATATTGGGTGCGTGTATTTACCGACCTGAAATTAGAAATTTTCGATTATCATTTGTGTCAAAATCACCCCATAAAGCCTGATCACCTCCTGCTGCAAGTTTTCTTAACTGCACTTGAGTTTCGTCAGAAAAATAGCGTTAAAACCCTAGAAAAAAAAAAATCTATTGGCGCATTCATTTTGGTTATATAGGGTGACTGGTAATTAGTGACCGATACTTAAACACGTGATTGTAGTCATGATAACAAACAACTTTCCCAAAGATACATTTTTTTTTATACTCATTCACTTTTATCATAATAGCACAACAGCCATATGAAATTCGCGCTTACGGAGCGGGCTTGCGAGCCGCGTGGGTGCTCTGCCTACAAACTGTTGCACGGTATGCTAGTAATGAGACCGAACGCTTCACGCGGTTAACAGCTGATAGGTCACAGGAGCACGCGCGCTAATTTCATACGGCTGTTGTGTTATTGTGATAAAGTATACGTTTGTGTATAAAAAAAAAATGTTTCTTTGGGAAAGTTGTCTGTTATCATGAGTAAAATCAAGTGTTTAAGTATCGGTCACTAATTACCAGTCACCCTATATAGTTTGTAGTGTGTGTTCCAAGACTACTCTTGGTGTCAATGAAACTTACACAGTTTTCCCTGGCCAGTTCTGCAAGCTCAGCGTCCGCTGGCGTCAAAGGGTCGAACCAAATGTGATGGTTGACTATCGACACCTTACCTGTAATCGAATTCATAACTTTTAATGTCATCTTAAGCTGAATCCTATGTCCGGGGGGCGGCTCTTTCTATGGATCTTCATACTTCGCTAGGCCAGCTTGGTCAAACGTGACTATTTTGGTGTTACTATTGACTATTGACTTGTATACTATTGACTTGTGACCTACTGTACCTTAAGTAAAAGCGTATACTTAAGGAGGATAGTTATGTTACGGCAGCTCGCGAAATTCAAATTTTCTTACGTTTTTTGTAATTTACAGGTCAGTGTCTACTTGTTGATTAAAATGTGATTCACGACGTAACAAATATGGCTTTACAGAGTTAAAATCATAAAAAAATCATCAATACAACTCTCTAAGTTCATTTATTCCCATTGAATGACTTTTTCATGAAATAGTCATCGCGGTCGCGTATTTTGCGGGCTACCGAGCGCTTCCGCCTCATGTCATAAAAATCTCGAAATGTAATCATTATTATAAGTCTGTAGCAGTCAACTGCTAACCATGGCATTTACCAATAGCACTTCATTTAACTCAATCCTGGTTCCCCTACCTCACATATGAAGCAATTGTTTAGGTATAGAGTACCACTTTATCGCCCCGATCACGTCCTCAGGCGATGTCACTTGCGCCAAGCGACTTTGTTTCCATTGGGTCGCAATTCGCATCGCAGTGACTCGTTGGCCGTGGCGAGCTCTGAGCAATTTTTGTCGCTGTCGCCACACGCGTTTTCCTTGAGCATGTAGCTCGTGACCAAAGTGTAAGGAATATTAAGAAATCTAACATACTTTTTTGGTAACTCACCATGATACTTCGCCCTAAACTCCTCATCATACAGCCTCCAACCCTGAGCATGTGCCATCATCACGTTCTTACTGCACAAATAAGCCCCAAGCTCCGGGCTCACGATGGGCGGAGCCAGGATACCAGCATTGTAGATCACGTCGCAGACGATCAACGGTTCATTGATGGTCAGCCACCATTTTACGCGATCGCCGAAGAGGGTGAAGACTACTCTTGCGTAGTCGGTGAACCAGTCTGCTACGAGGGGGTTGGCCCAGCCACCTGTAAGGAACAATGTGAGCCTTAATTTTAAAGGAGGTAGGATTACTTTTGAACGGGTTCTGCTGAAATTGTGTTTCCTTCCCAGGTCTACATAACATATTAATACCATAGTAACTTTCAGTTGACTAATACTGTTAACGTATTTTCGTTAGCTGATTTTTTTTCTGGTATAGTATCTAATGCGTTTTTCTTTTTTTTTTACCAGTGGCCTTTTTTTGGTGGTCTGAATGATTTTTAAAAGTTGACCATCTATTTTAATAGGACCTTATATAGTAATGGTACTATAAAACCTTTGCCAACCCTTTTTTGAAAATATACACCGTGACTTTTTAGTCGTCTTACAACGGCCCACTTCATGTATCCAATGTCTACTAAACATTCATTTAAAAAAAATAGGTATTTATGGGATTTTAATAATTTAAAAATAAACATATTATTCAGTATTATGACGCATGACGTAGTTAAAACACCCTGTTGTTAGCGATGATCTACTGGACTCGAGCGCTGGGTAGGTATGTTCTCCCGTTTGACATGTAAACATCATTAACAGGATGTTTCATATTTTTTCTAATGTTTTATTTATTTTTCTTTGTACCTATTAAGGCTAGTAAAAAAAAATCGCGTCTAGAGCTATTTTATGTCGCGCACATTGACTGGACCACCTTTGTAAGACGACTAAAAAGTCACGGTGTATAATGAAAGAATGAGATACTCCTTCCTACTACTCACCCTTACTACTTTGGTAAAGATATACGTGTCATTTTATCAGCAACATATTCATCTTCGTAATATTAAACACACACATTGTAATTTCTATTGTTACATACATAGGCTGAAAGTCCTATTAAGTACATATTTACACGATAAATAATAACATTACATAAAATGATTAGATAATGACAGAAACATTTATTTGTATTCTTAAAGTGAATGACTGAATTCGAAGTCCACATTGACTGAATTTTGATGGGGTTAATTAAGTATATCATACTTCGATGCAAGAAATTATTTCAGGAACGGAATGGGAATCCAACCAATTTGTTTTGTTTTTTTCCCTCATACGCAATGTATCGTTACCGTGGAAAACGCACGAAGCGAACGGCAAGCGCGACGACGAGTTCGGTGAACTCTGTAGCTAGGCAGGAAGTAAACAGCTGATTTCGCACGTCGTTCTTTAGAATATTTCAATATCCATTGTTGGTTTCTTGATTTTATGGGGAGCTGCGTACAGAGAATGTTATTTTGTGGATGTTCTCCGCCTCTAAAAAAACAATTATGATGGATTGCCTTACCAAGATCCTGCAGTGATTGCGGCAGGTCAAAGTGGTACACAGTTACGATAGGTTCGATGCCCTTCTCCAGTAGACCGTCGATCAGGTTGTTGTAGTAGTTCTTGCCATCCTCGCTGATGTGGTTGGGGTAACCAGACGGGAGGAGACGAGGCCAAGATATTGAGAACCTGGTGATTAACATAATAAGTATATACACCACTACAACAACCAAACACAGCACTACAACAACCAAACAGACCACTACAACAACCAAACACACCACTACAACAACCAAACACACCACTACAACTACCAAACACACCACTACAACAACCAAATACACCACTACAACAACCAAACACACCACTACAACAACCAAACACACCACTACAACAACCAATCACACCACTACAACAACCAAACACACAACTACAACAACCAAACACACCACTACAACAAGTGAACCAACCACACCACTACAACAACCAATCACACCACTACAACAACCAAACACACCACTACAACAACCAAACACACCACTACAACAACCAAACACAACTACAACTACCAAACACACCACTACAACAACCAAACACACCACTACAACAACCAAACACACCACTACAACAACCAAACACACCACTACAACAAGTGAACCAACCACACCACTACAACAACCAATCACACCACTACAACAACCAAACACACCACTAAAACAACCAAACACACCTCTACAACAACCAAACACACCACTACAACAAGTGAACCAACCACACCACTACAACAACCAATCACACCACTACAACAACCAAACACACCACTACAACAACCAAACACACCAATACAACAACCAATCACACCACTACAACAACCAAACACACCACTACAACAACCAAACACACCACTACAACAAACAAACACACCACTACAACAACCAAACACACCACTACAACTACCAAACACACCACTACAACAACCAAACACACCACTACAACGAGTAAGCCAACCACTACTACAACTCCACCAATCACCACCTCAACCACAAGATCCACATGAGTCATGGGTTTGAACATACCGATAAAAGTGCAGTCCCAACTCCACAGCAATCTCTATGTCCCTCTTCCAGAGGTGGTAAGAGTCGCAGGCGACATCTCCACTGCTCCGATCTTTAATCATTTCGGGATGTTCATGGCAGAACCGGTCCCATGTGCTTTCTCCTTTGTCTACAAAATGCAAACGGATTTAAATTACGAAGGCAACAAAAGATTTTCAAATTCAAATTCATTTATTGTTTGTCACAGGTCAAATCGCAGTTCTTCCTTCTTACTATTATAAAAAGGCTCGCTGTAACATACCCATAAGGTTTACAATATTTAGTGCAGGTTCAATATTTATTTAACACTAGCTTTTGCCCGCGGCTTCGCTCGCGTTCATTTAGAATTTGACAATGAAACCCTTAACCTTTCGTTTGCCGGAACGTAGATCTACGCGAGACACCATGAGTTTTTAACTGTGTCTGGATACTCGACATACGAGTGGTTAACACACTGCTAAAGTTTCTATAATTATTTAATTTAATCTTGATTCGAAAGACACGTGGCGCCATCTATTATCATAAGAACGTTATTGTTGTTTTCCTCGGGAACAGTACTTTATTTCGAGATGAAAGGTACCCTATGTCCGTTTCTGTATGTGTGTTTGCGGAAGATGATGCTCACCACTGGCATTCCACCCGCCTTCCACTTGGTAAGCAGCAGTAGCTGCCCCAAACATGAACCCAGGTGGAAACTTCAGGTCTTCGGCACTCCATGACACGGATAGCACGGCGCTGAGGAATAATCAGACTTGCTATAATATTACATTGACGGGGGAGAATAGAACCAAACGAGTTGCGTTGATCCCAAGTAACATGGGACAAGGGTAGGATGATGCTATAATATACGAGGTAGCGACTGACTCTCATATTTTTGCGGAATGATCGACAGAAGAAAAGGGGAAGTCCAAGCATTGGGTAATTCCAAGAATAGCAGATTATAGTTCGACTTCGATGCACATGTTTTTTTGAAAGTTGATCTGATTCTAGATGTATCTTGACAAAATCCAGTTTTATTTTGATCGTAATGTTTTGTTGATAAACAAAACATCAGCGATTTTATTTATCGACAAAATGAATTCAAACGAGCTCACTTGTTTAACTTTTACAGCCACTTTCAAAGATATCGGGAGGTATGCTGAGAAGATCCTCAGCGTCAACAGGAAGGACTGTGACTGCACGGTTGGCGCAGTGGCTGAGCGATTGGCTGCTGCGCTGCGTGTCGCGGGTTCGATTCCCGCACGGAACAAATATTTGTATGGCCTACAAGTAGTTGTTCCGGGTCTGGCTGTTTGTGTATGTGAGTTTAAATGTTTGTAAACGCACCCACGATACAGGAGAAATTCCTAGTGTGGGGCAACGTTTTTAATAAAAAAAAAAATAAAAAAAATAAAAAAAAACTTAGGAATAGACGAGATGAGAAGGTTTATTTTATCTGGTAGATAGTGAGACTAAGATAAACATATAATCTCATCTTATTTGAGTTGTATTCTGATAAGTTTAAAGATTCAGAGAATAATACATAAATAAATAGTTACGTTTAGCATGCTATCTTTAACACCTACAATAAAAAGACCAAGTGCACTACGTGAGATCGACAAGCGGATGTGCGATTAACGCTTGTGCGACAAGGTATAAGCCGCAACGAAGCATTTTGTACCCAGCGGTACCCAGTGTTGCTCAATGTTACTTAGTTTGAGGTACTGAATGCTTCATTGACGGCTTGTAAATGGTCCTTTTACACCCTGTATAGACAGCAGTGTCGCATAAGCGTTAGTCGGACTTGGGTAGTGTCGAACTACTGTCGCACAAGCATTTGTCGCATTAGCGTGATGTCGAGCTTAAGGCGTTTCACCCACTGCACCGCGCTCCGTCGCGTAGCGCGGGGCCGCAGATTTTAACATTGTAAGAAAGTATCTGAATTTGTAACAAAAATACGCCTAAGACAATTAATACACTGAAAACGCGTCGGCACGCCTGAGCGCGGTGCAATGGGAGAATCGCCTAAGATTCTCCCATTGCACCGCGCTCTGTCGCGTGGCGCGGAAAATTCATTGTACGCCGACGCGGGCCGACGAGCCTTGACCAACACCTGAGGTAGCTCTCGTTAGATGGGTAGTAATATCAAGGCCCTGATAGTAGATACCGAATAAGTAAGTAGGTACCCTTGCGGTTGGCTTAACCGATTCATGGCCAATGACTCAACAGTTGAGTCATTAAAAAACCTTTAGGAAGGCCGATGGCTCAATTGGTGAGTCAAACCAAAATTGTATAAAAACGGATATTAAAAAAAAAATATCACTTAAACTACCATTTTTCAGATCTCATTAAATCATTACAAGGAGCCAATGACTCATCAGTTGAGTCATCCTTCAGGGAGGCCGATGACTCAAATGGTGAGCCACCGACCAATGAGTGGGGCCTGGCTGAAATGTTCACGAAAATGAAGGTGGCAATGAATCGGTTAAACAACAGCAAACGCAGTAGGTATTCCTCAAAGTATTTTTAGTTTTAGTCTTCAAAGTTTTTGCAAGAAAGTAAAATGATTATAAAACCCATGAACACTTTATGTTCATGGGTTTTTATAATCATTTTACTTTCGATTATATAAAACTTTTTTCGTTTTTGATAAATTAGTTGGAATATCAATGTATATTTTTTTTTAATAAATTGTTTGTTTAGGTTCCTTACTTAAACAGTACCAGAGGAGCTCATGGCTAAATAATAAGAGCCACTCGGGTCGATCTTTAGGTTAACGCGCTTGCCTAGGTTGGTCTGTGGATGGGTGACCGCCCATTACACACCGAGTTTCCTCCCTGCCTCTGAAAACATCGGAAGCCATTGCTCCCGGCTGTCATTTGTGTGATCTTTGACAGTCGTTACAGGTAGTCAGTGGCCCGAAAGTCAGACAACCAGTCTTACCTAGAGGTATCGTATTACCCAGTATTAACTGGGTTGTGGAGGTCGGATAGGCAGTCGCTCCATGTAAAATACAGGTATTCAACCGCATCCGGTTAGACTGGAAGCTGACTCCAACATATTTGGGAAAAGGCTAGGCAGATGCCAACTTAAACATTACCAATGTCTTTAAATAATAAGTACGGTATTCACACAACCCAAAATCCCAGCCTTAAATAAGCTAAAACAGTCTTGCCTACCTCAACACAACTGCACGGTACCAATCCATGATCACTACTCTAATTTATTTCTTATCTGCTTGCCATACTACATCTCAAAACCATCTCATTAGCTAAACATGCATTATACAAGATTACGGTTTTATTTATTTGCACAGCAGATAAGTTACTAACAATGTTGCTTTTCTTGCAAGTTCAAGGAACCTGCTTTCATTTTTTGAGATAGGTAATACAATTCGATTTGGAGGAAGTCCATGTAATTTATTTTGAAGATACCTACAGATAGGAGGATGCTATGCCGACGCTTTGCCGATCTTTAACTAGCTGTCATCAAATTCAAATTAGGCTGAGAATTAGCAATTAAAAAAAAAAATAACACGAGACAATCCCACAAAATGCCCGCCCTCGCCACTTCCTAGTGTTTGGGCTGAGGAGAAGAAATGGCGCAACACGCTGTGAAATTGGCTAGGGAGTCATTAGGGTGTCTATTGAGCCCCCAGCCAATGTCACTTTTATAATCAGATTGTTGGCCTTCATATAATTCATTCATCGTTTCTTTGATAGTGTTTAAACTGTTGATATAAGAATTAAGATAATAATTAGGCATACCCGCAAAAAATCACATGATATATTAACTATATTTACACTACTATATTATCAAGAAAATTACATAATGCAAGCAAACAGCTCTGCAGATAGTAAAAACTATAGATTTAAAGGCTAAACTTTATATCTAACTTTATTTACTTTTAGAATTCCTGAAAGTTTATATAACGTATCACGCTTATTATTTGTTTGTTTTTACACCTTTGCTCTGTAAAACTTGTATGTACCTCTGCAACTCGGGATATCGAATAACTGCTATAAAAAGATCCCTGCCAATCCTTTTGGGACGGTCGATCGTGAAAATGAATCAATCTTTCTGAACGAATCGAACAGCTGTCAAATAAAATTAATAATGAATGGAACAGAAACTGTCAAACAAACAACGTCAAAGTCACATTGCATTTTGAGTTATTGTTTTGAGGTTATGTTAGCCAAAATAACACGATTTTTATGAGTTTTTAAATAAAACTATTAAAATGAGTAAGAAATTAAACGATATGAAATGGGAGTCAGTGGCGATGGATGGTTTTCCGGCGTCCATGACAGACAAATTCCATGGTTTTGTGGGTTTAGAAGAGTGTACCGACTATAATTTTGATAAGGAGAGCAAAAAGCGGGCTAAAAAGGTTCGTTTCTTTCGCTAATAACTTATATTAAGAATATGGATCACCATCATCGATTTAAGTTCATGAAACAGCTGCTGGTTCTCGTAAATGCTTTGTATTTAGGAACTCGCCATGATGTTTCGTAAGCTTAAATAATAACCCTTTTATTGGTTGAAGTAAGGTTTACATGAGGCTATAAATCTGACAGCAGGAACCACAATGATAGAAATTAGGAGATATTGAGCAGGTCATTCTCTGATTGGCACAGAGTTCAACAACATAAGCTATATTTTGTAATTTTGTGTGCAATAAAGAATAAGAATAAGAGTTCATTTATCCCGGATTTATTGAGCTTCTTATGAAGCTTATCATCTCTCTTTTTAGCCCTTGTCATTGATCTAGACTTTTTTTTTGGAATAAAACTTTTCTGTAAAAGTTCTTTTTGTCAGAACTTCTGAAGTTTCGAAATTGTAACCCTATTCATAGAGCAAATCTGGTTCAAGTTTCATATTGAATATTTTAGTACTGTCATGCAGAAAGGCTATTATTTTTTCCGTATTTTCTGCACGCAAAATACACGCTTTGGACGTGGAGTTGCGGACACCAGCCCGTTATACAATAGAAGCCTAAATTTATCAAGTCCCATGTTATTATTCATTTGTAATTTGTTTTAGAATAAACAAAAAGAAATAATCAAAGAGAGGAGAGAAAAGAAGAAAAGGAAAGCTTCTGATAGTGAATCCAAAGAGGTTCCTAGCAAAAAGATTAAAGTAGACAATGGCTTTATTGTAGAATCATGTAACAGCATAGCACCATCGCTAGCTAATAGTACTCAAAAGAGGACTAAAACAAAAAATACGAAGAAAAACAAAAAGGCCAAAAACTCGACTGCTGAAGAAAATAATGACAGCACTGGCAACACTAGCCAAAGTAACAACAACACAGAAAAAACAGCTAAAAATAAAAATAAGAAATCCAAAAACAAAAAGAAGGATGGTAGCAAAACCATAGACAGTACTCCACTCACTCCTAAAAAGGTTAAACAGAAGTTAGGGGATCTACCCCAATCAACTACAGAGTTAACGCCTGAAGATATGCTAACGTGGGCTGAATTCAAACTGCAGGAGCCTATTATTAAGGCTTTGACGGAATTGGGCTTTAAACAGCCTACTAAGATACAGCAGTTGACCCTGCCGGCTGCTATTCATGGTAAATATGACTGTTATACGTTTTTAAACTGTCATGGTCACTTACATTATTATTAACATTATACACATTGTTTGTATGTTTGAAATTAAGCTTGAGCATTCTTAGGGCTGACATTACGAATTTGTGAAATCATTTCGCAATTTTCGTGGCTAAATAATAACAGCCACTCGGATCGGTCTTTAGGTTAAGCCGTGCTTGCCTAGGTTGGTCTGTGGATGGGTGATCACACATTACATACAGAGTTTCCTCCATGCCTCGGAAAGCACGTTAAGCCATTGGTCCCGGCTGTCATTTGTAGATCTTTGACAGTCGTTAAAGGTAGTCAGTGGCCCAAAAAGTGGCAACCAGTCTTACCCAGGGGTATCGTATTACCTAGTGCTAACTGGGTTGTGGTAGTCAGATAGGCAGTCGCTCCATGTAAAATACTGGTATTCAGCTGCATCCGGTCAGACTGGAAGCCGACCCCAGCATAGTTGGGAAAAGGATAGGCAGATGATGATTTGTTAAAATTCAAAATTGTAAAATTAGCCCTTGAGAAATTAGAACATTCTACATTATTTAAAATTACACCTATTTTCCTCGAAGTGTGAGGTAGGGGTACACCTTAGTACAACCACATTTTACCAGTTATGTATGAGTATCATGTAATAGAGGCGATACTATTGCTATCAACCGGATACAAATCCAGACTCGTTGCTACAGGGAATACCTTGAGAAAAATCCCAATAACACTTTCCCCAACTTGGGACTTGAATACACGATTTCATACTCGGATGTAGCACTTGCAACTAATAGACCGACAGGCACTATTATTACATTCTAATTGTTCTTTATTCAGAAGACAGAATGATTGCCAAAAATTTGCATCTTCAGCTTCATTCAGGATAATTTGCTATTGTCTTGAAGTAAACACAAAGAAGAAGGAGCACAGTCCATACAAAATTAACCCACGTCCTACAGCAACCAACGAGAAGTATCTCAAAAAATATATAAAAATGGGTTTAAAAAGATGGCATACTTCCAAACTCCATCCTTACAAGGATGGAGTTTAGAAGTATGTCTAGCATTAAAAAAAATGCTATGAAAATTCGTTCAGGGGCAGTAATATCTATGAAGAATACCTGGCTATCTTGATTTGACTTCAATTATTGAGCTCCATCATCATTTTCATAGCATTTTATTATATGTTAGACTGTAAGGATGGAGTTTGGAAGTATGCCATCTTTTTATACCCATTTTTATAATGTTTTTGAGATACTTCCCTTTGCTGTAGGACGTGGGTTAATTGTGATCCTTCTTCTTTGAAATGCTTACAATAAATCAGATTATTTTATTTTCCTTGTGCAGGTCGCAGAGACATTCTAGGCGCAGCAGAAACCGGCAGCGGCAAAACCTTAGCTTTTGGCCTCCCCATATTATGTGGTATACTAAAACTAAAAGAAAAAGCTCTCTTAAAAGGTATAGATGTCTATGACATACCTTACAAGAAAGCAGCAGGCAAGAAAAAGAATAATGAAGCAAAAGAAGAAAGGAAACAAAGATTCAAAAGGAAAGATAAGAATTTTAATGAAAAGAAAAAAGAAAACGAGCCAATAGTTGAAGAACCTAAGAAAGAGTCTTCCGAAGATGGCTACAGCAGCGGTCCAGAAAGCAATGATGAAGCTGATGATTCTGAACCAGAAAACAAGAGTAATGACTATACAGATGATGATTATTTAGAAGAAATCGAAGTACCTGTCAGGAAGAGAGATAATTCAGCCGACGAAGGCAATGACAGTGATGATGATGACAATTACATTCATCTCTCAGACATGTTGGACTCTGATGATTTGGCTGGAACCAGTGATGATGACGAAGAAGAGAAAGACACTGAAACAGCTTCAGAGTTAGAAGAGGAGATTGATAGTGATGGAGAGGAGAATGGTGATGATGTCGAAACAGATGAAGATGAGCAAGAGAGTGAGGCGGGTGAGGAGTCAGATGATGAAAAGAGTGAAGGGGATGACGATGTTCCGGATGAAGGCAATGAAAATGAACAAGGTAAACTAATATAATCATTTATTAAAACAGGCCAATGTAAAACAGATTTAAGTGCAATACACTTAATGCCTGTATTCCCTGAATGGATGGCATAAGCTCCTGCATCTTGTCATTTATGTTTAAGTCCCATAAAATGGTGCTGATCCATGCGTCATGTTCGTGAACAGGCGCTGTCAGTTGGGACTGGTCATCTCTTAGCTGCCACAGTTTATATTAACTACTTTGTTTCTAAATTGTTAATCTAATCTTTTACTCTGAATGCTCTTAATATATCTGTATTATATCAACATGAGTGAAGTAAACAACATCTTGTAAAAATATTTTGATTGAAAAGAGTGTCCATGGAGTTTCTTGCCTATTCTTCTCCATAGAGATCTACGCTTTGGAATGGGCAACTATAGTACTTTCACAAGTTATTATGCCTTCTTTGTTTTTCTGACATTCAAAAGTGCCTGTTATGGTCTCATTGAAATAAATGCTTTGAGTTTGAGTTTGAAAACGGTGGCAGACGGCAATGAAGCCATCAACGGTGCCATTCACATAAGAGTTACATAGATTGCAGTTGTGTTGCTGTAGTTTGTTGTTGCGTTACTGCTGCGGTTTGTGATTGCAGTCGCTCTCGGAATTGCCGCTTGTTGCTGTTTTACCCTTAATTTAAACAAGCATAACATCAAGCCTGTTATCCGCGAAGTGTTAGGCAAAAGTGTACTTATAGTACCACCCACTTTTCGCCAGTTATGGTATCTTTAAGTCTAATCTAAAAATATTTATTGGCAGGCATCGGCTGTGTGAAGGTAGTGGACAACATAGAGATCCCTGGGCACGTATCGATGAAGACTGGCAAGCCGCTGTATGCTCTCATCCTGACCCCCACCAGGGAGCTGGCCATTCAGATCAGCAGGCATTTGATAGCTGCTGCGAAGTATACAGGTACTTTCTAATGTAGCCCTGTGTAATAGTTAATTAATATAGACTGCACTTATCAATCTAGAGACCTTTTCTTATTAAACACTGTAGCAAAATATTAGACGAAAATATAAACAAATGGGACAGATAACTTACCTGATACCATGTTGTTTTTAACCGACTTCCAAAAGGAAGAGGTTATCAACTCGTCTGATTTTTTTTTGTACTGCCACTTACAAATTAAAGGTTTTGATTTTATGTCAACTTTAGGTCTTTTTTTTTTCTTTTGAAATATTGTGATGGCCCAGAGGTTAAGGCCTCGCCTCTCGTGCATGAGGTTGTGGGTTCGAATCCGGTCCATCCGAATCCAATGTGACTTTTTCAATTCATATGTACTTTCTAAGTTTATCTTGGACATCACAGACATCGGTGAAGGAAAACATCGTGAGGAAACCTGGACTTATAATTCATATAAGTCTGAAATCGCCAACCCGTCTTGACGAAGCGTGGTGATCAATGCTCGTGCCTTCTCTGTATGAGAAGAGGCCTTTGCCCAGCAGTGGGACAGTAACAGGCTGGTATTATTATTATTTAAGGTCTTTTTTTTTCATTTGACTACGTTGATTTTTTTTTTATAAACTCTATTTTCTTGAATTACGTTTTAGCGTCGGTATCACTTCCACCTTGTATGTTTTGTTCTGCTTTCAATCATTTCATACTTTTCACCAGGTATACGAGTAGCTACGATAGTGGGTGGCATGGCGGCTGTGAAGCAGGAGCGTGTGCTCCGCTCAGGTCCTGAGATAGTGGTGGCGACGCCCGGCCGCCTGTGGGAGCTCCTCGGGCAGGGGCAGCCGCATCTGCAGCAGATGGACATGGTCAAGTAAGTATACGATCAACTCAGCCTGTTGCAGTTCAGTGGTGGACATGCGCCACAGCAACCTGTCCTACGCCTTCTGCATCCAGTCTGTCGATTCGTCTCGTTAGCGGGTATTCCTCACAACGCTAATTGGGATACACCAGTTCTTAGCTTATTCTATTTAACTAGTACAATTATTTTTA
This sequence comes from Noctua pronuba, assembly GCA_905220335.1. Taxonomy (NCBI): domain Eukaryota; kingdom Metazoa; phylum Arthropoda; class Insecta; order Lepidoptera; family Noctuidae; genus Noctua; species Noctua pronuba. The sequence goes on from LR999913.1 coordinate 2,710,240, forward strand.
TTTTCATTTCCAAAAACTCATGTACTCCACACGTTAAAATTCTTAATTAGAATGGACACTGACGCAGTTAATTCTATGAATTGAAACTTTGTGACCATTTTACGAACTGTAACATAATTCATATTAATATTGTTACGAGCTGGGTATGGGATAAATTAAATACTACCGATTAAACACGAAATAACTTTATTCATTACAAAACGCTTAAAAAAATAACCACAACTACACTACTGATCACTATTCACTTAGATGTCGTAGTTCTAGTTCACTTCGATTCGCTTCGTTGTGTAGCCAAAATCAGACTGACTGTTCCCGCAAACACGACGGCTATTTATATGCCGATCGATCTTTCGAGAAGGTTCCACAACTTTCTCGAAACTTCTAGACAGTTCTATAATGGAAGATTCTAGACTCTAATATTCTAGACAGGTCTTTACGAGAACATTCGAGACTCGCACGTAATCTAGAATGTCCTCGTAAGCAACCGACGTAACAATATCCTATTATGATTCTGCCAAAGCGGCCGTTTTAGGCCCCTAGATTGTCATTTGAAAAGATTCTTTCGAAATCTTTACCTGCAAGTATCAATCACATACCGTATTCGATAGTCACAGTCAGTCAAGTCATCATATACCTAGCCTTTTCCCAACTATATTGGTCGGCTTCCAGTCTAACCGGATGCAGCTGAGTACCAGTATTTTACATGGAGCGACTGCCTATCTGACCTCCACAACCCCGTTAGTACCGGGTAATACGATGGTAAGACTGGTTGTCAGACTTTTTGGGCCACGGACTACCTAACGACTGTCACAGATCTACAAATGGCACCCGCGACCAACGGCTTAACGTGCTTTCCGAGCCACAGAGGGGACTCGGTATGTAATGGGTGGACACCCATCCACAGACCAACCGGTTTAACCTAAAGATCGACCCAAGCGGCTGTTATTATTTAGCCACGAGCTCCCCACAAACACTCACAGTCAGTCAAGTAAATGATGAAAATGAGAAATGTTAATTGTATTTACAGGTTCTTGGCAATAGATGAGACCGACCGCATGATAGAGCGCGGTCACTTCGACGAACTAACGCCTTTGTTGGAACGTCTGAACGCGGACGACGAGCGAAGAGCCTCGCGGCAGAACTTCGTGTTCTCTGCCACCCTGACCATGGTGCATGACCTGCCCACGCATATGAAGGGGAAGAAGGTACATGAGCATAGCATAATTGAGGCCATGAGAACCATAGTGGCCTAACTAATTTTTTTACAATATTGAGTTTATGACTTCTTACAGTTAAAATTGAACATTTTGATAAAACCAGGGTGGCTTAAAAGTGATACAACTAATATTCACTAGATGGCAGCATAATCACTGTTATGGTTTTTACTCTCTCTGTGTTTTTTTTTTTTTTAGACTTGTTCATTGAATTAGGCCACTATGGTTCTCATGGCCTCAATTAGCCTATCTGTTCCCACTAGCCTTCTCTCATGAGTGGAAGTGGGCTGTAGTCCACCATGCAAGCCCAGTGAGGGTTGGAGATGTCAAAAACTGTTTGATATGTTTTAATGTGCGTGTATGATGTATGAACGTGAAAGAGGCAAAAGGAGTATGTAAGGTTAACTAAATTAACTAAATTAGATAGTATGATACAACATTTACACAAAAAATATAAATCGAAAACGCGGATAGTTTTAACTGGGGACTTTAATATAAATACATTGAAAAAAGGCAAAATAACCCAAGACTTTCAAGACTTAGCACACACACACAACTTAAAAATTCATATTAACGTAGCCACGCGCAAATTTTCCTGTATAGATCATATACTAAGTAATATACACAACGCAATTGCTAACGTCCTACCACTACATCTTTCTGACCACGATACAGCGCAAATGCTAAGCTTTCCCTTACGATTTCAATCAAAAGCCACAATATATTACATCTACAAAAGAGATTGCAGTGTAAATAATACTCTTAAATTTAAGGAATGTTTGCAAAACTTACTTTGGACGGACGTATACATGGATAATGATGCAAATACGGCATTCAATAGCTTCCATAACTTAATATGCCTGTTCTACAATCTCTGTTTTCCAAAAGTAAGAGTTAAAGTAAATACGAACAATAAAATTAAACAAACGTGGATAACTAAGGGTCTTAAATTGTGTTCTAAAACTAAACGATCCTTACGATATCAATATTACAAAAACTAAAATCGAACCAACAAGAACAAATACACCACATATTCTAAAATATTTCAAAATTGCATACATAATGCTAAACGGAATGCTAACATCAAGTTTATGAACAACAATAAAAACAAATGTAAAGCCACTTGGTCAGTTATAAAAAACGAAATCCAAAATACGGACCCTAAAGATAATATTGAATGTTTACAGGTTGACAATACAGTTCTAACAAATCCAGCAGAAATAACTTCTGCCTTCAACAACCATTTCATAAACTGTTTCCCTACACAAAATCAAATAAATAGTTGTTCCAATGACAACGTTATTGCTAGCTCGATGTTCCTCAATCCTATGTCTGAAAGTGAGGTGAGGCAACAGATAATATCATTGAACAACACCAATTCTGAAGGCTACGATGAACTAAACACCAGAATAATTAAGACATGTACCAATGAAATAAGTAAAGTATTGACATATCTGATCAACTTGTCATTTTCACAAGGTTTATTCCCAAAAGCTCTAAAATTATCCATTATTAAACCATTGTTCAAAAAGGGTGATAAATGTGATGTGAACAATTATCGCCCTATTACATTAATACCCATCATCTCAAAAATATACGAGAAATGTATGTATCTCAGATTACTAAATTACTGCAGTAAATTTAACATAATAAGGAAACAACAATTTGGATTTCAAAAAGGTAAATCTACATCACTAGCCATATTCTCACTCTTAAAAACAATACTGAGTAGTTTAAACAAAAATCAGTTGGTAACGGGGCTTTTCTTTGACTTATCGAAGGCATTCGATCTTGTTACACATACCAACTTATTACAAAAATTAGAAGCTCTTGGAATCAGAGGACTGCCGCATCAATGGATATCGTCGTACCTAACTGAGAGACAACAGAGTGTCGCAGTTACTAAACTGGACGAAAATAGAGACATGATAATGCATACGTCTGAATATCAATGTGTAAAACGCGGCGTGCCCCAAGGTAGCATATTGGGTCCCATCTTATTTCTTCTCTATATAAATGACATAGTTGACATTACTAAACACAGATGTTTTCTTTTTGCGGATGATATTTCCATAATTGTAACTGCTGACAAAAAATATAATTCAATTACTGACCATGAAACTGACATAAATAATACTATTAACATTCTAATTAATTGGCTGAACAATAATAATTTATCTATAAATCTAGACAAATCCGTATACATACAATTTAATAAACACCATAATAATAAATTTAACTTAAAAATGGATATACGTAAAATAACACATGTCGAACAAACTAAATTTTTAGGTATTGTATTGGATGAATATTTAGACTGGAAGGCGCAGGTTCAGTACGTATGCAATAAAATAAATAAATTTGTATATGCCCTTAGAAAAATTAAATATGTAACTAATATAAAAACGGCTGTAATGTCTTATCGAGCGTACGTTGAGTCCTCGTTGCGGTACGGACTAATAACATGGGGAAATAGTACGGAACACAACAGGGCATTTATCGCACAAAAAAAGTGTATACGCGCCTTATACGGAATTCCGTCCGATGAATCGTGTAAACCAATATTTAAAAAGCTTGGTTTGCTACCGTTGCCATCGTTATATATTTATGAGATGTGTATGTTCGTAAAGAAACACAAAGAATTATTTAAAACAGCAGAAGAAGTATGTTCACGAAGTCGGCGTGACCAATACACACTTGTACTTGACGAACTGCCTAGGTGTACTAAATATAATAAAAACTGTGTAGCTATGTGTGTACGTGTATTTAATAAGTTACCAAAGACACTGAAAGAATTAAATTGTAGACTATTTAAATTTAAATTGTACAATTGGTTGAATGAAAATAATTTCTATAGTATTAAGGATTTCCTAGAACACTAATATTAGCAACATGCAACACTTGCATCTTGCACTTGTTTGTGCTTAATAATTTTGCATGCTTTATTTTTAAGCTAAACATGTATGATCTCATTTTTATGTAAGACCTTTTTATACCGTGTTTTAAGCAAATAAATATATTATTATTATTATTATTTAAGATCTATGTTTATTTTGCTCGGCTAGCCTGGTAGCCGGAATTTACTGATAGCACGGGCCTAAGCCAAGTGATTATCAGCTGGGTTAAGAGTTAAAGATGTAGTAATTGGTACATTACGGTTCTGCGTTGTAGCTTGAAAGAGAGATGAGGGTATGTTTAAGTGGATATGTTGGTGCGGGTTGTCTGATTCACATTGTAGGAATTTCCTCACCAGTCTGCATGTGTTTAGTATCACTGCCTTCTGCAGCAGGTGGTAGGTGTTAGAGGGCAGGTTCAAAGAAGTAAGGGACTGGTGGAGTTGTTTTGGTATTACTCCTGTTGTGGACAACACTATGGGGACTATTGTTACTTTTTGCAAATGCCAGAGGCGGGTAATTTCTTCTTTTAATTCAATATACTTAGATAATTTTTCTGCAATAGTAGTTTGTAAGTTGTGTGTATTTGGTACAGCTATGTCGATGAGATATCCAGTTTTCTTTGTTTTATTTATTAATGTGATGTCTGGTCTATTGAAGTGGATCGTTCGATCTGTAAAAATCCCTCGATCAAAATATAATTTTGTCGAAGGGTTTTCCAACACAGTTTCGGGGGTGTATTTGTAGTAGGGCACTATGGAGTCTACTAATTTGAATTGGTGTGCTATTTTCTGGTGTATGACCTTAGCGACTTGGTCGTGCCTATGTTTGTAGTCTGACTGGGCTATTGATTTACACGCGCCTGTAATATGCTGGATGGTTTCTGGTGAACTATTGCATTTTCGGCATGTATCATTGCTTAGGTTTTTTATTATGTACTTCCTATAATTTTTAGTCTCAATTACTTGGTCCTGTATTGCGAGCATGAAGCCTTCAGTCTCCGGGAAGAGCTCGCCACGTTTAAGCCATGCGTTCGACGCTTCCTTGTCGACATTAATTTGGCTTAAATCTTGGTAATGTCTTCCGTGTAAAGACTTCTGGCTCCATTCAAGTAGTGTGGTTTTGTTATCGGTAACTTTCTCGTTATTCTGTTCGGATTTGTCTTTTAAATTTAGAGGGGTAAAGTGATTGTCGTTGTCCGCTATCTGTTTATGAAGTGTAGAAGATTCTGCCTTGGTAAAGAAATATTGTCTAAGGGTTGTTATCTGTTTATTATGTAAATTTTGAATGTCGATGAGGCCCCTGCCTCCTTCTTTTCTTGGCAGTGTGAGCCTTTGCACACACGATCTTGGATGATGCTTTCGGAATTTGGTCATGGTGGTATTTATTTTGCGTTGTAGGTTTTTTAGGTCGGTTTTGGACCAGTTGATAATGCCGAATGAATAGGTAAGTACGGGTATTGCAAAAGTGTTGAGTGCTTTTATTGTGTTTCTTGAATAAAGTTGTGTTTTTAGAATAGTATTTAATCGATGTTGAAATTGCTGTTTTAATTTTTGTTTTGTTTCTTTATGGTTTATCTGTCGTGATTGGTTGTACCCTAAGTATTTATATGTATCGTGTTCTTCTAATGGATCTATTTGTTCTCCTGTTTCTAATGTGTACTGGTGTTGGTAGTATTTTCCCGCTCGAACAGAATTTATTTTGCACTTATCTATACCAAACTCCATTTTAACATCGTTTGTGAATTGTTCTGTAAGGTTCGCTAGTTCATTTAATTGGCTCTCACTTTTTGCATATATTTTAATATCATCCATGTAGAGTAGATGATTTAAAGTGTTATTTTGTACCTCACGTTGTCCGTCGCGGGCTGTATTTTCTAAGGGGAATCCTGCGCAGGTTGAATTTAAAATGTTTGATAGTGGGTTAAGGGCGAGGCAGAACCATAACGGGCTCAGTGCATCTCCCTGAAAGATACCTCGTAATATTTTGATTGGGCGGGTATCCGCTGCATCGGTTGGAGTATTGAATCTAAGGACAGTAGACCAGGTTGTCATCGTAGTTTTCAGGAATGTGATAATTGTTGGGTGTATTTTGTAAATTTCTAAAATTTGTACTAGCCAGGAATGAGGAACAGAGTCATATGCTTTTTTGTAGTCAATATACATACTGTAGAGGTCAGTTTTAGATTTTTGAGCCTTTTTAAGAATGATAGAATCTATGATTAGTTGTTCCTTGCAGCCTTGACTAAACTTTCGGCATCCTTTCTGCTGTTCGGCTAAGATGTTATTAGTGTCAGTATGTTGGTATATTAGTGAGGATACACAGGACGTGATAATTTTGTATAAGGTCTGAAGACATGTGATAGGTCTATATTTTGCTGGGTTAGAGAGGTCGTTGTGGTCTTTTGGTATCATGTAAGTTGTACCTGATGTTAAATAGGGCGGAATTGTTTTGGGATCTTGGATGAAATTATTTATATGATTATAAAGAAAGCTATGAACAGCTGTGAACTTTTTGTACCAGTAACTATGAATTTGATCTGATCCGGGTGCCTTCCAGTTATGTAACCGGGCTAGCACTTCATGAAATACTTGTGGCGATATTTGTTCGAATGTCATTGGCTGAATGTTTGTGTTGGCATTAGACACTTCAGTTTTTATCCAATCTGCTTGAGTGTTATGCTCGATAGGGTGTTCCCATATTCCGGCCCAAAAATTTTGTAAGGTCTCTAGGTCCAGATTGGTATGACCAATGTCATCACTAGGGTTGTTATTCTGGATATTGGTGGAAACCTGTCTGATATTACGATAAAAAAGTTTTTCGTTAAGGGTGAATTGGGTGTTTTGCCGTTTTCTTTGGGTGCACGCTTTATACCTTTGTAGCCGGCCTGTTACAACTGCAAGTTTTTGTTTTAATGTGTCTAATGTGTGTTCCGGTTGTGTGTTTGGTTCTTCGTGTATTGTGTGGATGTTATATTGTTTGTTAATTCGTTTTACATGTTTTATTATTTTTCTGCTTCTATTGCCGTTAATAAATTGTGTCATCCTACCTATTTTTGATCGTAAGTCTTTTAGTTTTCGCTCTAAACGTCTTTGCCAATGGGGCATGTATATTTTTTATTTTTTTTTTATTTTTTATTATTAAGGGTCGTAGCAGGTCTGCGGGACTGTTCGAAAGAGACACCGCGGCCCTACAACACAAAGGGCAAAGAAGGAACATGCAGTGGCGTAGCGTGGGGTTTTGCCGCCCGGGGCCGACTGTAATTTTGGCCGCCCCCCCTAATTTCATAATTAGTCAAGAAATGTAGGAAAGAGTCAAAATACAAAGCCTTTTTAAAATTATTTTAAAATGTTATTCTATAAGTTTAATTTTCAAAGTAAAATCTTTTTATACACAACTAGCTGTAACCCGCGACTTCGTTCGCGTGGTAATTTTGATGAGTATGAGTGAGGGAAAAAAACCGATACCCTATGTCCTTCCCCAGGATATAATCTATCTCCTCGCCAAATTTCATTACGATCCGATCGGCTGTTCAGTCGTGAAAAGGTAGCAAACACACAAACAAACAGAGTTCTTTTCGCATTATCTTTTGAATGGATTGTCCGATTGGAATAAAATAAAAGGTAATTTATGGCTATTGAAACAATCTTGCTCAATAAATAGTTTATTTGGATAAGGATTAGTATTTGACGATAATATGATCAATAAACATAGGCTAATAATTTTAATTACTTTTATTCAATGGAAAAGTGGTTATAATGGCTAAAATATAAATGTTTGGTTTATACTATCGCGGACTTTTTTGTAGGCATTATTGAGTTCTACAACTTTTCTATAGAAGTCAACCATACATCTCTAACCATTTAGGCAGCGTTCGCGAGAATCGTTAACGTACGGCAGTTTTTTCGACGCCTTACTCCACAATTTTCACTACCACGAAAAATCCTATCTATTTTCCGGGATAAAATATAGCCTATACGGATTCGGAAGAATCCCTCTAAGTAATGGTAAAAGAAATTTTGAAATCGGTCCAGTAGTTTTTGAGCCTATTCAATACAAACATACAAAAATACAAAGGTTTCCTCTTTATAATATTAGTATAGATTTCATTAAACAAAGGAATTGTTTGATTTTAGCAACCCGTCTCGGATAGGTAACAGATTTTCTTTTCACGATTCAAACAAATGGAATTTAACATAGTTTTTCTACGAATTCATTAAAGATATGCAACGATTAAGAAAAGTTAGCTGTAAGAGCGAGCGAAGCGAGCTAGAAAATTTTAGCATCCCAGATAGGTTCGATTTTTTTTTACCATAAATACAGATAAAAAAAAAGGTAGGCGGTAGGCTAGAAGAATAAAGTGCTTGTATCTAGAAAATACGGGGCGGCAGACCGGAATATACGTCAGGCTTTTATGAAAAGTCGCCCCGGGCCAACGGGGAAAATGCTCCACTTCTTGGTTGTCCTTGTTTTTGCAACATAGTCCCGATGACTTTAGTAATTACCTGATCTGATAATTATGACCTGACGCTGCCGCCTGGTTCCGCTTGCCGTGTCCTAGCTCTTGCTCTCTGCCGCCCCCTGAAACGCGCCGCCCGGGGCCATGGCCCCCCCAGCCCCCCCCACGCTACGCCACTGGGAACATGGATGGGTTTTAGTCAGTAAAAGTCTGACACTCCCTTCCACTCTGCCCAGAGCGGGGGGGGGTCATGATTTCCCATCCATCATCCATAAAAAAATAAAGGATTTTCTGTGATTTCTGTCTACCCACATGGGGAAAAAGGCGTTGGTTTATGTATGTATGATGTGCAGCAGTGGTGATGAAATATTGTACACACAGTAGTAGTGTCTGCCTGGATTTGAACATACAACTTGTAAGTCAGGACCATCACAGAAAGCAGAAACCACTGCTGGACAACAATTTCTATTTGCTGACAATTTAATATTTTACTCATCATCTGCCTAGCCTTTTCCCAACTATATTGGGGTCGGCTTCCAGTCTAACCGGACGCAGCTGAATACCAGTATTTTACATGGAGCGACTGCCTATCTGACCTCCACAACCCAGTTAGTACTGGGTAATACGATACCCCTTGGTAAGACTGGTTGTCAGACTTTTTGGGCCACTGACTATCAAAGATCTACAAATGACACCCGGGACCAACAGCTTAACGTGCTTTCCGAGGCACGAAAGAAACTCGGTATGTAATGGGTGGTCACCCATCCACAGACCAACCTAGGCAAGCACGGCTTAACCTAAAGATCGACCCGAGCGGCTACGCCAGCTAAGCCACGAGCTACTCACTCAATTTAATATTTTACTAGACAGTTAAAATCAACAGCACCTCTAAAAATCCTCATTGGACAACTCCTTTGGGCGCGAATTGCACAGAAACGGCGTAAGGCGCAAGGTGCGGCGCAGGCGTACAATTTATAAGGAAAAGAAAGAACGGCGTACCTGCGCCGCGCCGCTTGAGTGTAATTAATTTACGACATGTCGCCTACGTACATTTTTATGAAAATGTTTTGAAGCGGTATCATGCCTGCGCCGCGCCTTCACCTTACGCCGTTTCTGTGTAATTCGCGCCTTAGACGGTTAAAAACGAGTTTTAATACATTTAATAATGCTTACAGGTAACAAAACGCGGTAAGATACTAAACAGACGCGTAGAGAAGATGACTCCCGAACAGAAGGTGAACCGGCTCGTCAAGTTGATCGGCATGTCGGACCCCAAGGTCGTCGATATTACCACACAGAACTTGGGTAAGAACTTAAATGTTTACCTTTTTGCCCGACTACCCGAAGCAAAAAGTAGGGTTATGATTTTGACCGGTATGTATGTTCATCTGCTCCCTCGTAACTTCTGAACTACTAATCATGATTTGACAAATAAGATATCGTTGGAAACGTCTTGATCGTTCGCTGGTTATGTGACGTCATATTAAATTGCATATAGCTTCTCTAGGGGACTTAGTCGTGAACTAAAAAATAAAACATATTTTTTTCTGGATAGGTGGTGGGTAGATGTGTACCACGGCCTGTACGTAGTATTATATTATCTGTGACACGACTATTGTCTATAACAATTTCAGACGAGAATATTATCTTGTTTCAAACTTTTACAGCCCGGTATTTTGCTGAACTGGGCCTATTTGGCGCAGCCGTGAGGCACACAGTGTTAAAGTTTTTGTTTAGTTTTAATTTTTTTTTGTCTTAAATTATTTTTGTTTAATATTGTGTGCACTTGTGGCATGTGCCAAATAAATGTATTTTCTTTCTTTCTATACAGCGTGATTTTTCAGTAGTCGTGTTTTAGTTGTTGACCTTATTTCTAGCTATAAATAAGCATAGCTTAATCATGTTTCCACTGCTGAGATTTAAACTACACCACTGCCAGAGGGAGTGGACCGAAATCTACCGCGCAAACCAAGCGCGGGTCATCAGATATGTCTTTGAATGTATTTCGTCGATGCTGGTTTTGCTCACGTTTACCTTGGCAAGACGGTGATCCTAGTAGACTCTGGGGCCCGTAACGTCTGTTAGATATCTAGGTCAGTAGGTCGTCTTAGGGGCGGATTCGAATGACAATCGAGACCGACCAGTTTTCCAAACAAGGGTGTCGGTAAGTAATATCTGTAGATACAGATAGATACTACAGATACATAGTACAGATAGATACTACAGATATACACCGTGACTTTTAAGTGGTCTTACAAAGGTGGTCCAGTCAATGTATCCGACATAAAATACCTCTAAACGCGATTATTTCTATTTTACCATTAATTAAGAGAATAGGTACAAAGAAAAATAAATAATACATTGGAATATGAAACACCCTGTTAATAATGTTTACGTGTCAAGCGGTAGAACATTAGGTATGTTCTATCAACACACGAGTCGAGTACATCATCGCTCGCAACAGGGTGTTTCAACTACGTCATGCGTCATAATAATGAGTAAAACTTTTATTTTTAAATTATTCAAATCTCATAAATGCCAATTTTTTTTAATGAATGTTTAGTAGTCATTGGATACATGAAGTGGGCTGCCTTTGTAAGACGACAAAAAAATCACGATGTATACTACAGATAGATACTACAGATTAGACAGTCTATCTGTAGTATCTATCTGTCTGTCATTGTTGAGCCACAACCGCCGAGCTCTCGTGTTTCCTCATAATATACTTACCACACTTATAACCATCATTCTTGTCACTTGCAGGTACAGCAGAAACACTAACCGAGTCCCGCATCACTTGCGCACTAGAACATAAGGACGCGTACCTGTACTACATTGTAAAGAGACATCCGGGCAGGACCATAGTGTTCTGTAACTCTATAGGAAGTGTCAAAAGGTATGTAATTGAATAGTTTGTGTTTGGAGCTCACTGAGAACTAAATATCATAGCTTATTTGACTGTAATTTTGCCAAAAGTTTTAAGTGCGAGTCTTACAATAGCCTATACTACGTTAACTTCAACCATTTAAAAAAATTAGAACACGTCAACACGGTAGGAATGAAACTTTTTGACTAGGCGAAGAAACGGATATCTACGTTTGCAAGCGACGGTACGGAGCTGGTCGTATGCGCCGACATCCTGCCGGACGCAAACGGCTGTCGCCACGTCCGTGGTGGTAATCATCCTTAAGAATAATTTTTTGATTGTTATTGTGTTCATTTTCAGGCTAGCTCAATTATTCACATTGCTGAAGTGCCGACCTCTACCTTTGCACGCCAGCATGCCGCAGCGTCAGAGAATAAAGAACTTGGAGCGGTAAGTCACAAAATAAATCTGTGCTCTACACTCACCATTTATAGTAGGTAGAAATAAAACTCAAATCAACAATGCCAGATCATTTATGAGAACAGTTCGTAGAAGCAAATGAGTATTTACAAATCCTGCAAAATAGGATAAAGGTTTCTCTTATTTGGATCACAACTACCGGACTTCCATTTTCCGCATCAAAAACTGACTATCTTATATTTTATTAACCCCGCATTTCAGATTCCGCGACGACCCCCACGGTGTACTAATCGCCACAGACGTAGCAGCCCGGGGTCTGGACATACCCCACGTAGAACACGTCATACACTACCAAGTGCCCCGCACGGCTGAGAACTATGTGCACCGCAGCGGTAGGACAGCCAGGGCGACGAGGGAGGGGCTCACTATACTGATGATGGAGCCCGCGGAGGCCTATCTGTATGCCAAGATGTGCAGGACTCTGAATAGAAGTAAGTGAAGAAATTAGTTCAAAAATACTACTTAGTATCTGACCCCAGGCAAGGTTCTTTTAGACCCCCACGGGGTACATTGAGAGATTATCAGTGATCGGATAATCGGATGCATATTTCCCTAAACTTCATTTTTGGTTAGGAAATTATGGAAGCGGCTTCTTAAAACATATTTTTTTTATTATAAATCCCGGTATTCCAGAAAATTCGGGAATGCGAAACTAGTCTGTAACATGGTGAGGAAACGACGTCTTTAGCATGTGGTATTTATTTAAAAAAAAAAACATTACATAATTATTAATGTCAATTTCAAGTATTTACTTGAAGATAATTTGAAGCTCCCCACCAATTTATGACTATGTTGAGTGTAAGAGGAATAGGTGTTAATTTAAAAAAAAATTAATACAATTATACTTTATTGCACATAAGTACGCGATACAAAACATAATAAGTACTATAAATATCCTTTATTGAAGTGTACAAAATATAGGTAATATTTACGCCCAATCAGGATATCAGCAATCCTGATTGGGCGTAAATATTACCTACCCACGATTTGATTCTATAATAAAAACAGTAAAGGATCATGACCACGACAATATGGACCACGGTACAGATTTGCGTCAATTCCAAAGTTGTTTTAGATGGTTTATAAATTAACCAAATAACCATCTACAATTGCCATTTTGGAATCAAAACCCGCATTTCCAAGTTTTTTTAGAAAACGTAACTTAACCTCAAAATAGAAATATCCGTCGTGTATAGAGAGTAGTGTTGCCAGGTCCGATTGGATGAAAATCGGGGCAGATGGTAAAACAAATCGGGATTAAGGGTTTAAAATCGGGACAAACAGAAAATGCTTTTTTTTAATAAAGGCTTAATTTATTGCCTTTCTTCTACTAATAGTTATAATAGTAAATCTTATTTTAATCGCACAATAACTTGCTGGCCCAATAGAAATTACAAAATATTACAATATAAAATCGTAAAATATCTTATTTTTTTATTAAAATTGTATTTTTCGTAACATTTTGCTGCCTGTTTTTTTTTTTTAAATTAAATTTTTACATTTTGCTGCCTTTAGAATTGTCTTGTTTTTTAATTTGAATTTCCGCTTTGACATGTTCGAGTGTTAAACGGTTTCGTCTCTCGGACCAAATTAAGTTGGCCTGGGAAAATACCCTTTCCGTTGCCGTGTTTGATACTTGTACTGAAGCCATAAACGTAAATAACTTTTGAAGATGTGATTCGCACGATTTTGAACGCATTGTCGCATTCGATATAGTAATGCGAATGCGACTGATGTTATACATAATTACATAAAGGGTGTAAAAAGATCCTTCACGAAGCCAAAAGGCACTTGTTCTCCCCGTCAATGCGATCATTTTTTTGTTCTAGACCATACCTGGGAACCTTCTAGTTACGGAGATATTGGGGGTCAAAGTTCCAACTTTTTCACAACTTTTTTTTTAAATAAGTACATGGTTTGCCCAGAGGTTAAGGCCTCGCCTCTCATGCACGAGGTTGTGGGTTCAAATCCGGGCAAGTACCAATGTGACTTTTTCAATTCATATGTACTTTCTAAGTTTATCTTGGACATCACAGACATCGGTGAAGGAAAACATCGTGAGGAAACCTGGACTTATAATTAATATAAGTCTGAAATCGCCAACCCGTCTTGAGCAAGCGTGGTGATCAATGCTCGTGCCTTCTCTGTATGAGAAGAAGCCTTTGCCTAGCAGTGGGACAGTAACAGGCTGGTATTATCATTATTTATTATTATTACATGTTTTTAAAGTAAGATTTTTACTTTAAACACCTCCACGACCCCCGTACTATTCAATCCATCCATCAGCACAATGTTCTGAATGCGTTACATTGAGTCCTACCGTAAAACGTGATTTTTCACCCCAAAAAAAAAGTCGTTTCCCAGCAAAAAAATTGTGTAAAGTTACTTAGTTTGATGTATAGAATGCTCGGTTGACGGCTTCGTGAAGGGTCCGTTTACACTCTGTATTATTTGTTGGTTACAATTATGGTTTTTAATAAATTTATTGATTTATCGGGACATTTAGCGTCCCGATCAGGTACAAATCGGGACGCGTCCTCAGACCCCTGAAAATCGGGACGTCCCGCGCAAATCGGGACGCCTGGCAACACTAATAGAGAGGTAAGTAAGGTCGTAGTTTGGAGAGCAGATTAATTAGCATATCTGATGGGATAGAGACTTAAATAAATCAGTACCTTGCCTTTATATTTCCTGTTAAAACAGTTACAAATACAAAAAAAAAGAGAGCTGTAAAAAAAAAAACAATAGAATTCAAAGAGATCTTTAATTTGATCCAGTGACACTGGTAGCACTTTAAATATGTAGGTAGGTATATAATCAATCATAGTATATCTAACCCTTACAGTAAGTAGGTAGGTACCTATTCATATAGGAACAGCGAATGACTTCATTCATCATTTTCATTAAAAAAATCATCTAAATAAGATGCTGGAGCAGTGATATCATTGTATCGAGCCCAACTCAAAAACCACACCACTGTCATTATGTGAGCACAGCAGCCAACAGTTCGCTTACCAACAAGGCAGTTGCAACAATAACCTACTATGGCTTGCAATGTATTTGCTACAGCATCGTCTCTGCTTATTAATAAATACGTGTAATATGTACGACTGTTCACATGCCTGGATTTAATCCTACCTCTTAACAAATAATTATTTAGGCCTAAAATCAGAGGAATATCCTCATCAATTTCAGTATTCACTTCCACTGAATATATTCCAGACTGACGAACATGTTCCCCGAAGTAAGATCTGGCCTGTTTTAATTGATATGTACCTAGAGCAAACCGCTTAAGGTCAGTAATTGTGAGTCGTGGGAATCTATCCAAATGAGGATGATTGCCATCAATTGTTTGGAAGCTAGCTCTCCTTCTGTTAAGATTTTCTTGCTCTACATATGTTGCCAGATAGTTTACTAGAAAAAGTCTACTTTTAGCTATTGTAACATATTCCAAAGCCTCCGGTGGGTCATCTATGGCAACATGAAACTTATTTAATAAGGCACAACAAATCCTAAAATCATCACTGAGGTGCATAGCAGCTCTATTATTGAATACATGACGGAATAGTCTATAGTCTCTTTTTATCCTACCATTGACTACTTCTACAACCCAGCGACACATGGTTACTAGACGAGACCGATTTGCCTGCTGGGTTGTTAATTGGTGTTCATTTTCGAGGAGAGACTCTGGCATGTGGGTGACAAAACCGTGTTCTTGGAGTTCATTTATAACATCTCGAAATCCTCTATCAAGAAGAAAAATATCACCTCTTCTAAAAAATGAACTTATACAAGATCCCTCATTATTTAAGTTTAAACTTGTGATTGTAGCATCATTAAGAGTGGCTTTGTATGGACCAAGACATTCCACAATGTGGCCATCGCAACACACAATCAAAAATGGTTTAACTAGGTTGTCTAGTTTTTGCAAACTGTAGGTTTGTTTCTGAAACAAATAATTTGAACTACTTTGCACAAAAATATAGGTAGCATCACATATAACTATTGCAGGTTTAACATCTGTTGGCAAATCAGGATTACTAAACAGTCCTTCTGGTATAATCTTATTTCGAGAAGCAACATCTTGTACAGTAAGATGATTAAATCCTAAGTGCAAGGGGACAAAATCACTCATTAAACAATTTCTTGCTTTTGACATCCACCGTTCTAAAGTGGTTCGAGGTTTATTAAAAAGAGTAGCCAACCTTTCATTACTGTCACCAGTTCTTACCTTAACTAAATATATGCACAAGGCTATAGAAGCATTTGGTACCTGTTCTGCTAGATTTGGGATACTGTTAAGTAAATCATAAAACTGGTCAGCATTGAATCCAAGCCAATAATGACATAAATATGGAGGCATCATCCTAATATTAGAAAAATCAAATCTGTTATTAGCTGCTCGCTGCATCATAGTCATAATATTATCAAATTGACTACCAGTAAAATCCCTCAATTGGGAGGTTAATTCATTCCAAGAACCGTGATCCAAGTGGTGACGACAAACACGTGCACCAGATGGTACATAGAATTTATAATGATACAATAATAAATCTTTTATAGCACATGGTACAAGTAGACGTTCATTTTCAAAACAATTAACGAATATGCAGTGGCCAGATGTGTTTGCAGCACGTCTATATAAAGATGATGTGATTTTTGGTGCCGCTAATTGAACTGCTATTGGTCTTGAAGATGGAAGTGGAGGTGGCTCAGGAATATTGAAATCATCACTTGACACAGCATGTGCTACAGTAGGACGATTTGAATCATGCTGCTGTTGCCTCTGTACTTCTCTCATAGCTGATCTCCAACATGCAGCACATACACGTTCCATTCTGGAAACCTAAAAAAAATGAGGTGCTTAAATATTTTTTCTGTTAGCCCAAGTAGACAGATTCTGTATTAGACACTCCATATTTTCAATAAGATACTAATAAATATTTACCAAGTGCAGTGGAACCAGTCTCATTAAAATGTTTCTTTCTTGTCGATCATGTCGCACAGGGTATGTTCTTGGTGCTCGTAAGATAGAATTTCCACAAGGAAAGCAGATTCTTCTATGTCCAAGAGCAGGCAAAGGCATAGCACTTCCTTCGCTCATTGTGTTAACTCGATTTTGAAGCAGTCCAAAACACTCGGAACAAATTATACTTCCTGGAGACAGCTACAATCAAAAAAATATATTTGAAAAGAAATATAAAAAAAGGTCATTAGAATATAGTATAATAGAATGAGCAAAGGAATGTCACAATCACCGCCTTCAAGTCTAACTGAATGGGCCGCACATCATAATTATATTTTGTGCTTAAAGCATGGAGTGCTTCCAACGTCAGAATTGTGACATTGATTTTATGCTTTCATTTGTCTATGTTTTTAATATGTGATTTATAAAAAGCAAAAATTAAAATATAAAATCGAGAGAATGACTGGGTAGGTTTAAACTGTCTGAGAAATCAAGAAATAGACTGATAGGTATGAAAACGTCAAAAGAATGTGCTTACCTGAGTAGGAGTTATCCATGACTGTAACACATTGATCATCTGAGTAGTAGCTTGTTCCAAAGAATACCTGCGTTGGTTTCTTAGGATTGCAAAAGAACAGTTGATACACCGGTTTCGCCGGCCGATTGTTCTTGTTGTCGGTACCTCACGCGAAGTGGTCGACATTTTCAGTAGTCGCTAAGTAGTACAGTACAGTACAACAAAATACGAATCACACACAAACTTCAAACAAAGTGAAAACTTCCTGGCGTAAAACGTCCTGGCGTAAGATTCACAATTTCACATTAAAGTTAGCGATGGTGATTGAAAACAAGAAATAAACAAATAGTTACAATGAATATCACAATTACTGTGGAGAGTAGGACTCGATCAACACAAAACAACTGTAATACTTAAATCGCAATGAACAAACTTAGCATGCAGTATGCACCACGCGCAATTGACATTGGACTTTTTGACAATGACAATTCGATTTGAGACACCAACACCAATGTTGCCACTTTAGATTTTAAATGAAAATCGATTACTCGAATAAATACACTCGACACATAATTATTTCAAATGACTGATTTAGTTCTATAATCATTAATTTATTAAAAAGGTTCGATTTATATCAAACCGAAGCAAGATAATTAAAAAAAATCTATGCAATCATTCATATATTATGTATCGTTAGCCAACAAAGTGAAATTGCTTTAAAAAGTTTTGAAAGCAAAATAATAAGACTACTGTGAGACTGTGTGTGTGAAATACTAATTATTTCACACCACAGTAGTATCATCTCGCTTTATTATGTATAAAAACCCCGCGATTTACCTTTCCAATGACTTTACATTTATATTAATTTGTAATCGTATGCAAAAAAAATCGATTAGAGTTGTCAATATATTTACTTATTTTGATTTTGGCAACACTTTAACGTAAGAATAGCCGGCAGTAGGTAATTCATTTTATCAAAACAATTTCATAACTTATTAAGTTTACAAAATAAACCCCTATACAAAATTGACATTCTAATTGCAGAATGACTTCAAAAATAAAGAAAATAATTGTAATATAATTTTTATCTTGATGCATGAGAAAAACCAGTACCGTTGATGGTCATGATCCTTTGTTGATTCCGAATTCCCGGGATTTTTTCGATACAAAAGTGCATTCCATAATAGCCAACACCTACACTTTAGGTAAATATGCATTCGATTATCCGATCACTGGAGATTATACACGGTCCCGTTGTACCTCAGGCGGGGTATCAATGTACCCCATGTGGGGTCTCACTGTACCGAATGTACCTCATGTGGAGCACGTCATCCACTATCAAGTACTCCGCATGGCTGAACTATGTGCACCACAGTGGTAGGACAGCCAAGCCTTTGAGAACACTCTAAATGAAAATCTCGGACTAAAAAATCGAAATTACCTCTTTAGCAGTTTTTGACATTGATTGTCGCCGACATGAGATTGCGGCTTGAATTTGAATGTTTTTTTAAGTACGAGAATTGGTCTTCTTGTAGCGATGCTGGGGAAAACGTGTCCAACAGTCATCTGTATCCTCCGGACATCTGTAGGTTGATATAACATCTATACTAATATCATAAACAGAAAAGATTTGTGTTTTTGTATGTTTGTAACGAATAAACTCAAAAACTACTGGACCGATTTCAAAAATTCTTTCACCATTAGAATGCTACATTATCCCTGAGTAACATAGGGACCCGTGCGAAGCCGCTAGTATTGTATAAAGTCTTTCACGATGGGGTCGTATTGTACCCCATTATGGAATTTATTAATGTCTCGAGCACATCTTTAAAAAACATCTAGCTTTTTTTGACAACAATGAAAATGCCTGTATTGGCTTGTAACACCCATTCCACCTCAAAATTTCCCAAATAAAAGAGACCATGATTTTAAAATACTCCTTTTTCTCCACAGCTGCCGAAGTCCCGACCTTCCCAGTAGACGCGCAAGTGCTAGCCCCGCTCAAGGAGCTGATGGTGACAGCGCGCGAGTTAGACGGGCTGGAGCTGAAGAAGAGACGCGCGGCGCAGGCGCAGGGTTGGAAGGAGCGGGCCGCTAGGGAGATGGACATTATTATTGATGATGATGATGTGTATCCTTTTGTATTGAGGGTTTAATTGGAACTACTTACTACTGTAGGGCAAAGACATTTTCTTATGAAAAAGTAAGCGTTTATCATCACGCTTCGGCTATCGGCACAAAATTGTAATATTATGACCCCGTGTCGTGACCAACGCAATCAGTTGAACGAATCTTCGCGTTAAATCCCGAAGGTGCCCCTTGTCGGCCAACCATACGATTGAGGTTGCCGTGCATACTGACCTTTAAGGCCGCAGATTCGTGTGTTGTTTGCTTTGGTTAGGACGCGGCCTGAAAATAGCTTATGCCGTGGTAAAAATGACACCACACTGCATGTTGGCGATATCAGATTATTTTTTTCAAAGGTGTGTAAGATTTACTTGTTGAATAATAGACCATTTGGATCTACCCTATATGAAACACCTCTACCTAACCCTTCGTGGGAAATAGGCGCAATATTATCCGATATGTTTTAGTAAGTAATCTCAAGCCAACCATAAACTCCTTCACTCCACCCCAGTCCAGTAAAGCAGGTAGACGCATCAATAGAAAAGGCGCTGAAAGCGAAGCGGCGCCAGCTGGAGTCCCTCCTGTCTCGTCCGATATACCCGCGAGGGTTCTCCTTCAAGTACCCCACGTTGAATGAGACGGTCGCCTTCGGAGGCAGTGAGCAGAATGCTTTGCAGGTACGGTATTTTATCATTTACTAGCTATTACCACCAACATTTTCCATCGATGGTCCGCTTCTATTGGTCGTAGCTTGATGTTATATAGCCTATAGCCTTCCTCGATAAATGGGCTATCCAACACTAAAATATTTTTTCAATTCGAACCATTATTTCTTGAGATTAGCGCGTTCAACCGAACAAACTCTTCAAAAGCTTTATTATATTAGTATAGATACGGTACTACTAGCGTTTGTCTGCGCTTCGCTCGCGTCATGGTCAGAAACTATCTCACGGAAACGTTTTAAGTATAGCCTACGACACTCGGGGATAATGTAGCTTGCCATTAGTGAAAGAATTATAAGAAACGGATCTGTCGTTCCGAAGATTACGTTACTTTACAATTCGCAAAATGTTCACAAAGTGACAATAGGCTATTTGACAACATCGAAAAAAAAAAACAAAAAAAATTAGTCCGTCAGTTAGATCACCAAAAAATGTTGGACATGTATTTTTCCTTTTGTCACATAATCAAAAAATGACGACGATACAGCGCATCAAAGTTCAAGAACTTGTGACGTCACTTGACAATAAAAAGTCACAGAAATAGTGACGTCACGCGAGATTTCAACGCGCTGTATCGTGGTGATTTTTCGTTTACATGACAAAAGAAAAAATACGTATCCAATATTTTTTGGTAATCTAACTGACGGACTAAATAGATTTTTTCAGTCAAATACCCTATTCACAATATTACCTGTGCCTGTGACCATTTTAAGAATTTTAACGAGATTATCCTATTATGCGTATTTGAGAGATTGGCCAGAAAAAAACGGCACGGAGAGAAGAATGGAAGGCTATGGGGGAGGCCTTTGCCCAGCAGTGGGATAATAGTGGCAAAGAAAAAAAGAAAAAAAAATCCTATTATGCTTCTGCTGAAGCGGCCATTTTAGACCCCAAGATCCTAGTACGACGCAATGCAGCTATTTAGAGTTACCTTGAAACCCGCTTAGTTTCACGGAACTTGAACTTAAGTGGTGTAATGAGAATCAGTAATGAAATTTTCAGAAGCTAATCGTAGTATCGACTTTAAGCGTCGCTCCTCGTATCTTTGGACTTATGAATATTATAGTAGATAGACATCAAAGAATATTACTTGGCAACAACACAACGGCCGTCTTTGCGTTATCCTAATCATAATCATTTATTGTAAACTACATGAATATGTAGTTTACAAGTTTTTACAAGTATAAAGGGTGTAAAAAGACCCTTAACGAAGCTGAAAGGCACTTGTTCTCCTCGTCATTGTGATCATTTTTTTGTTCTGGACCATACCTGGGAACCTTCTAGTTACGGAGATTTTGGGGGCAAAGTTCCAATTTTTTCACAAGTTTTTTTTTAAATACTACTTTTTAAGGTTCTAACTTTACTCCAATTACCTCCATAGTCCGTTTACTATTCAAAGCATCCATCAGCAATAAGTTTTGAGCGCATTATATTGAGTTTTACCATAAAATGTGATTTTAGACCCCAAAAAAAAATTTCGTTTCCCAGCAAAAATTTTTGCGTAAAGTTACTTAGTTTGATGTACAGAATGCTTGGTTGACGGCTTGGTGAAGGGTCTGTTTACACCCCGTATAGGTTTCAGACATGAACCCTGGTAGGGCACAGTAATATAAATAAATAGTTTTAAAGTGCTGCAGTGTCACAATACTAAACAAACCACTGTGTGCCTATGGGCCTGTTTAATAAAATAGTCATTCCGACAATTTTACAAGTTTGCTTCGTACATTGTCCGGTGTAAAGAAAGAAAAAAAGATCGGATCTGGATGAACTTTGACACAGAGATAGATTGGAGAGGCTACTTTTTTTAAGATAGACATACGCATCAGAATTTCCACGCGAACGAAGTCGCGGGAAACAGTTAGTAATTTTATACGGGGTGTAAACAGACCCTTCACGAAGCCCTCAACCAAGCATTCTGTACATCAAACTAAGTAACTTTACGCAAAAATTATTGCTGGGAAACGACTTTTTTTTGGGGTGAAAAATCACGTTTTACGGTAAAACTCAATGTAACGCACTCAAAACATTGTGCTGATGGATGGATTGAATAGTACGGGGATCGTGAAGGTATTTAAAGTAAAAATCTTACATTAAAAACATGTATTTAAAAAAAAACTTGTGAACAAGTTAGAACTTTGACCCCCAATATCTCCGTAACTAGAAGGTTCCCAGGTATGGTCTAGAACAAAAAAATGATCGTAATGACGGGGACAACAAGTACCTTTCGGCTTCGTTAAGGGTCTTTTTACACCCTTTATAGGTACCTTGTACGAATAAATCGCGGACCGGCTGCGGACACCGAACTGCTGACAGATTCTTCAGTAACTGTTTGAATCTCCGTGTCCGGTGTCACGCCCACAAATTATTTCTTGTGACTGTTGGTTTTTACCCGTTAAGGGAGCAAAACCACATTTAAAAAAAAAAATATTCCAATTATTTATGCTGTCTTGGCTTCCGGATATTTTTTCACGGGTGACCACTGAAAACCAGCGCTGTGCTGTGGACCCCTCATAGCACAGCATCATGCTGAGTGGTAACCTGCTTGTCGCAGTCACGACGTGCAAGCTGTCGACTTCTTTTGTTCCGGCCTGTTGTATTTATACATATTTGTTTATTTTTCATTATTTCCTGTCATGCCTCTACGACAAATAAATATTTTCTTTCTTTCAAAACTAAAACTGTACTTACGTTATTACAGGTAATGAAAAACGCGATAGAATCCGGCCAGCTTAAGAAAGAGAAGAGGAAAAGTAAGAACGCACCTCTACTACAACTGCAGAAGAAATTTAAACAATAACATGTTTTATTAATACAATGTACAGACGCCAGCTCATCGAGCTACCCGAAGCTGTCAAATTTTCCCAATAAACCTTGAACCTAATCTATTAGTGATAAAGTTTAAAGTCTATTAAAGAAGTTTGACAGGTTTTAGTAGCTTCATGTGCCTGTGCGTGTGACCTATAGCCAATTAATTATATTTCAAATCAATCACTTGGTTGTTTATTTGTGATTTATGTTTTCCTCAATTACCTACCTTTTTCAATTAGTCATTTTATTGATTGTAACGCAGGAACAGGAAAATCAAGAACCTAGCAGACGTTGAATGAATTTAATCATGTAAATTAAAATATATCTATTAATAAAACTCTGGCGAAATATACAGCAAAACAACAGTTACTCGAAACGCCAAGGTTTTTTTTACTATTAACTGGCGCAGGAGAAGAGTACCTGGAAGGATATGGGGGAGGCTTTTGCCCAGTAGTGGGACATACAAGGCTATTGAAAAAAAAAAAAAATCTGGGCCTACTCTTGACCTCAATCTTGTCTTGAAGACAGAGATGAGGTCGACGATGGAACTAGCTAACCCAAAAGAAGCCTATTATACTTAATAGATTCGGGTCATATGAACTGGGGAACACCAACGCATTCAAGGAATTCCAATCCTTGGCATAATAAAAGATGTAGCAAAGTGCTTCGTGCGAAGTCGAACGTATGGAATATCCTCCCAAGGTATGGTTGATAACCTGCAGAAAGTCTGGCCTCCCGATGGAAGAAATGGCATTGCCTAGTATTGAAGTTGGAAAGAAGTGGCAAAAGGAACTCCCCAATAACAAATTAGGTCATTATCTAGCCTGTTTTTTTTCGGATGCGAAATCTTCAAATGACCTACCCCCCACTCTTGGCGGAGTGGAAGGGAGTGTCAGACTTTTACTGACTAAAACCCATCCATGTTCCTTCTTTGCCCTTTGTGTTCCAGTGCCGCGGTATCTCTTTCGAACAGTACCGCAGCCTCATTATCTAGCCTCTTCCTAAAATTTTGGGGTTGGCTTCCAGTCCAACCGGTTGCAACTGAATACCAGTATTTTACATGGAGTGACTGCCTATCTGATATCCACAACCCAGTTACTGGTTACTGGTAACACGATACCCCTTGGTTAAACTGGTTGTCAAGACAAGACTACGGTCTTCTGGCTATCCGTAACGACTGGCAAAGATCTACGAAGAGTAAACGTTTAGTAGGTACCTATATTATGATCACTTTCCGTGTGCAGTTCAAGGTGGCGCTGCTTCATCATCTGCCTAGCCTTTTCCCAACTATGTTGGGGTTGGCTTCCAGTCGAACCGGATTCAGCTGAATATCAGTATTTTGCATGGAGCGAGAGTACTGGGTAATACGATACCGCTTGGTAAGACTGGTTGTCAGACTTTTTGGGCCACTGACTTCCTAACACTACACAGCACAAGCCCTACTCACTACACAGCATCCAGTGAAACACTCATTGATCTCCTGTGTACTGACTTGAGAGCAAGATACACAGCCGTAGAATCTTTCGGTTCACTTAACGGCCACTCCATTGTAGTAAGTGAATTTAATATTAAGCGTGATAAATTCAAACCGTTCATGGTAAAATATCGGCCTCTTAAAAATGTAAGCACGGAAACATTTAACATGGACTTATTGTCGTTAAACATTGGGATTATTTCAACGCTCGACAACGTTAATGATATGGTACATATCTTTAACACCCGTATAACTTCCTTGTTTGATGTTCACGCACCTATCAAATCGTATACAGTAAAAGAAAAATCATATCCGTGGATTACAGACACAATCAAAATTATGATGCGTTTACGTGACGAAGCACTAAATAGTTATAGGAAAACGAAGTCAGATTCCAAAAAGATATACTATAAGGATTTAAAGCATTTAGTGACTAGTTCTCTGTACAATGAAAAGACCGCGTATTTCAAACATAACATTGACACTAAAATAAAAACCCCGAAATTGCTCTGGAAAAATCTGAAATCTACCTTATTACCTTTTAAATCTAGACAAGACCTTCCGTCGCATTTTACAGATCCTGACCTAATTAATAGAAATTTTTTGATTGTTCCCGGCAACCCCGTGGCAAGCGCATCGTTTATGAATTACTATGACAATCATAGCCACGGTGAGGCAATTTTTACAATCGCTCCAGTGGACCAGAACAATGTCTCACGTACTATCGCTAGTCTCAAAAGTAACGCCGAAGGCTACGACAACATTAACCTGGATATGATTAATATGACTTTGCCGCACACATTAAATGTTTTAACGGACATAATAAACTGCTCCATCGTGACGTCAACATTCCCTGACCAATGGAAAATTGCCTCCATTAGGCCCTTGCCAAAAAATTCAAACCCAACAGCCTTAAAAGATTTACGTCCGATTAGTATATTACCGTGTTTATCCAAAGTATTGGAGAAAATCGTCAGCCGTCAACTTACGCTGTTTTTGGAGCAAAATAACATTTTACCTGATTTACAATCAGGGTTTAGGAAGCAGCGCAGTACATCTACTGCTTTACTAGATGTTACTGACAACATATTATCGGCCCAGGATAAGGGGATGTGCACAATACTGGTTTTACTTGATTTTTCCAGGGCATTTGACGCTATAAACATTTCACTATTACTATCAAAGTTAAAACATTACGGTTTCGACCCAGAAGCTATACAATGGTTCCGTAGCTACTTAAGTAATAGGGAACAATTAGTTGACCTGCGTTTGAGTGACGGCACTACTCTTAGATCGGTACCTATTCCCGTAGAGAGAGGAGTTCCGCAGGGTTCTATTTTGGGTCCCATTCTTTTCATTTTGTACTGCGCAGACATAATAAGGTGCCTCCAGAGATGCAAGTACCATATATATGCCGATGATGTACAACTGTATATTTCCTTCAGACCAGACGAGTATGACAGCGCCATTAAAGATCTTAACGAAGATCTTCAACGAATCGCCGTTTGGTCTGAGGAAAATTGCCTGTCGCTGAACCCTACCAAAACTAAATACATTGTATTTGGCACAAGACAGCAGCTGGCCCGACTGCCTCTGACGTTTGACTTGAAACTAATGGGAGAACAAATTGAGAGAGTGAATGAGGCGCGAAATCTGGGTCTTGCGATGGACAAAGCCCTTCGTTTTGAGAACCACATAGCAGACTCTGTCAGAAACTGTTTTTATCGCCTGAAGGTTTTATATAAAATGAGGTCTTACTTATCGGAACCACTACGGGAACAGCTTGTGGAAACCTTGGTACTATCAAGGTTAAACTACGCCGACACAGTGTATGGTCCGCGCCTATTAGCTCGTACAGATCGACTCATTCAAAGAGTACAAAATGCTTGCGCGCGGTTTTGCTACAATATTCCTCGGCGAAGTCACGTAACACCTTTTCTAAACAAGCATTTCTCACTAAAAATGAAGTCCAGACGGAAACTACACTTGGCTTGCCTCCTGTTCAGTGTGGTTAAATATAAAAAACCGGACTACTTATACCATAAACTGAGTTGGTTAACAAGTAGGCGTGAATGTGAGAGAAGGCAATGCTCGCAACAACTCTCGACTCAGTCACATAATACAGCAGCTTTTAGGGGTAGCTTTCGCTATGCGGCTTCCAAAATATGGAATAACCTGCCACCACCGATTAGAATGACCAGCACAATAGACACATTCAGAAGACGCTTACGGCAGTATCTAATTGAATCGCAACGGAAGTTGGATATGGTCGCACTGAATGTCTCAATTATATGATGTACAAACTATCCTACCTACCTATCAACCTATCTTTACCGACTAATGCTGCACAAAAGTATAAATAACTGATGTAGGTATACAATTATTCTGCTCATGCTCACGATCGGCTTGCTTAGGATTGTGCCACCTGTGTCCTCAGCTGGAGGGTGCTGTCGTGATATCCGAGGCGCCGCAGCGACACATCGCAGTTTGTGAGACCTGCGGTTTATAAAATAGCACACTAAAATAACCGCCTATTTTATTTTTTAACCTACACAGGTATGCATTGGAGCAACGCATGCGCACGTCCTTACCTTAATGTGCCTGGCCCACTTGCTTGCGACTGGAACAAACGGCGTCGGGATGGCTCCTTTCACTATCCATCCTTTGCACTCATATCTGGAGGGATATCGGTACCTCTGTCTTGAGACTTGACATCTGTAAAAAAATAATAATAGTAATAATTACAACGGTGTATTTTCATTCTTCATTTTATAAAGCACTTTTTTATCAACTTTGAACTGATTTACCTTTTTTGTATTTTATGCTCTTCATATGTCTGCTTTTGAATAATTTGGCTCCATTTTCCGTCAGAAATGTAATATTTTGCCTTATTTACCCGCACAATTGCCATCGTATCTGCAAGTTTTTCCGTTCACTTCTTACAAATTATATTATTAGTACAGCGCGCTCGGTTGCTTGCAGCGTATTGAACGACGAAGTGCACGGATTCGTGATATAAAGCGTTTACAAGTTGGGAACGTGCGAAACAGGTTTATGTTTCTATGCGTCCGTTCATTCATTTATTTATGCACCTTGGGTTTTTTGTTTTGTCTTGCACCTTTCTCATTTTTTTTTATATTAATAAGTACCTACGTATTTTTATTTGTTAACACTATACACAAGTTTTTTTTTCTATTTAAGTACCTATTCATACATACCTACACATACCTAATTAGAAACAAAACTGTTTTATGTCCGTCACATCACCATCTCGGGTTCAGTTGAAAACCAGCGTCGGGCACTAGCTGCTCGGCAGTTTGCTGAACTGGGCCTATTTGGCGCAGCCGTGAGGCACACAATATTGTATCTTTTTTTTTTTTTTCTGTTTAATTTATGTTTTATATTGTGTAGTTTTAAGTTTTTTTTTTTAATGTTATTTTTATTTGTTTGTTGTGTGCATCTGTGGCATGTGCTAAATAAATATGTTTTCTTTCTTTCTTCTTTCTTTCTTTCTTTCTAACGACTGTCAAAGATCTACAAATGTCACCCGGGACCAACGGCTTAACGTGCTTTCCGAGGCACGGAGGAAACTCGGTATGTAATGGGTGGTCACCCATCCACAGACCAACCTAGGCAAGCACGGCTTAACCTAAAGATCGACCCGAGCGGCTGTTATTATTTAGCCACGAGCTCCTCAAGGTGGCGCTGCTTGTCAAGCAAAAATGCTTCAAAATGTCAAACTTGGTCCTCTTTTTTTTAGTTGTGTGTTTTCCCGCCTGCACATATATAAAAGTTGGTTGAAATTTACTTAATTTAAATTATACATTGGCTAATGTATCATTCTCCAAGGAGATGACATTTCAAATTCATTTAATAACAACTCTATAAAGTGGTACCTTTTATATTATACTAATTGCCATGACTTTACATAGTATAGTCTCGGCATGACTCGACGCTTCGCAAAGAATGGTGCGATAAGTACCTACATTGTAGGTATAAACCTACATATTAATCTATTCAAATGATTATGAATACATAGGTTCGAGACCCGTAAGGTATATAAAGGGTGTAATAAGACCCTTAACGAAGCCGAAAAGCACTTGTCCATCTCGTCATTGCGATATTTTTTTTGTTCTAGGCCATACCTTCTAATTGCGGAGATATTGGGGGTCAAAGTTCCAACTTTTTCACAAATCTTTTTTAAGATAAAAGTTTTTAATGTAAGATTTTTACTTTAAACACCTCCACAACTCCCGTACTATTCAATCCATCCATCAGCACAATGTTTTGAGTGCATTGAGTCCTACCGTATAACGAGTTTTTTCATCCAAAAAAAAGTCGTTTCCCAGCAATTATCTTTGCGTAAAGTTACTTAGTTTGATGTATAGAATGCTTGGTTAACGGCTTCGTGAAGGGTCCGTTCACATCTTGTAAACCATTAGGTACCCTTGAACGATATAATTGTCTACAGAAAGCTTGATTCACCGTCGAAAGGTAAACGAAAAATCTATTAGTCGATATCATTATTTAGCCACAGCACGTTTCTCCGAATAACGCTAAAAAGAATGAATGTTTGGCCGATATCATAATCTTTTACCGATAGCTATTTTCACCGAAAGCACCTTTTCGTCCGTTTTCTTGACCGTCACCTACTACGGTCTTTTTTTCTCCTCGTCCACGACGATTCATCTGGTCATACACGCAAACCGGTTGTGAGTTCTACGCATCTCACCTTTGTAAACAACATCACCAATAAGGTTAGTGTATCATCCTCTCTGCCTAGCCTTTTCCCAACTATGTTGGGGTCGACTTCCAGTCTAACCGGATGCAGCTGAATACCAGTATTTTACAAGGAGCAACTACCTGTCTGACCTCCAAAACCCAGTACTGGGTAATACGATACCCCTTGGTAAAACTGGTTGTCAGACTTTCGGGCCACTGACTACCAGTAACGACTGTCAAAGATCTACAAATTACATCCGGGTCCAACGGCTTAACGTGCTTTCCGAGGCACGGAGGAAACTCTGTATGTAATGGGTGGTCACCCATTCACGCACCAACCTAGGCAAGCGTGGCTTAACCTAAAGATCCACCCGAGCGGCTGTTACTATTTAGAAACGAGCTCCTCCAATACGGTTGGCAGTATCTGATTATACCTACGTAAATCGTAAATTATCTTCTGAAATCAACAAATCAATCAACTAAATCGTCATTTTATTTTCATCGACTAATTAAGAGTAGGTATAGTCACTTATATTTTTAGTGATAAACTTATCTGATTAAAGATAGTACGTACTCCCGAGTCCACTGACGACCTGCCACTTGTCACCCTTATGTCGTATGTAATAAGGTTGAAAAGTGGTCGACCTTCAGTGGACTCTGTAGTAAATACATAAATACCTATAGCGTCTACCTACATGTTTACCTAATATCTATGAAACCGGCGAATTGGCCGTCTGCCAAAGTTAGCCTACCGCTCGCTATTATTATCTGCGGTTGGCCTTTACAACTTTTATTAGTCTAGGTCCTAGCAATAGAATATTCAGGCTACTGGGATCGGATCGTTATCTAACGAACTCTGACCCTGATGTTTGAAGACAGTTTTGCGAAATGAGGTTATCAATCAATCATTAATTTTATGCTGTGGTACCTAAAATGAAGTTTACATAAAATATAATTTATTAGGTACATGGTGTATTAGTATGATTGGCCGGGCCATGTCTGTAGAATGCGTCAGGACCGATGGACCAGAGTCGTCACGCAGTAGGTGCCAGAAGACGGGTATCGAGGAACCGAGGCACCGAGGGAGAAAACGCTGGCGTGAGGACTTAGAGGCGTTTGTGAGAGATAGGCTGGAAAAAACCGCTGGAGAGAGAATGGAAGGCTATGAGAAGGCCTTTGCCCAACAAGTGGACTATTTTTTTTTTATCTGTCGAATTTTGTAATATGTTTATTTCTGGAGGAGCTCGAGGCTAAATAATACCAGCCGCTCGGGTCGATCTTTAGATTAAGCCGTGCATGCCTAGGTTGGTCTGTGGATGGGTGACCACCCATTACATACCTAGTTTCCTCCGTGCCTCGGAAAGAACGTTAAGCCGTTGGTCCCGGGCGTCATTTGTAGATCTTTGACAATCGTTAGATAGTCAGTGGCCCAAAAAGTCTGACAACCAGTCTTACCAAGGGGTATCGTATTACCCAGTACTAACTGGGTTGTGGAGTTCAGATAGGCAGTCGCTCCATGTAAAATACTGGTATTCAGCTGCATCCGGTTAGACTGGAAGCCGACCCCAACATAGTTGGGAAAAGGCTAGGCAGATGATGATGTATGTTTATTTCTTGAGTTGGTTTTTCTGAAACATTTTCCTTCCTCTTTGGCAAGTGTTACGAGTAGATATACGTAGATAGTTCTTTCTTCAATACGAAACTTTTATGCTGTCTGTTAGGATAGCTAAAGAATAGCTGCTTAAATATGATATGGGACGGGTGTCATGAGAAACAATTAAACGACATTATAGATTAGAATTATTTGATATAATTACCGAAAATTGCCGTCCAAACTTTTGTTTTTATAATATTCAATTGTTGTCATAATAAAAATTAGGAGTACATTTCATTTTGTTTGTTTACTACACAAACGAATGATAGCCGTGTGTTGAAAGAAAAACAATAATACTTATGGAAAGAGCTACAGGCCACGACTTATAGCACGACAGCGGCCTCACCAGGCCAAGACTTGTGGCCTAATGAGGCCAATCCTATGGCCTTTAAATCGACTAGCTTAATGCTCCCCACTTGAATGTTACCTTAAAATTAATTATTGCTTATATTCCTTTTAGTCACGCTTATTTTTAACATCACGACTACTTTTCAACAAAAATATTCCTAAATTGATGAGAAAAATCTTTCCTAGTTACAAAAAATCCCACTCCAGCATTATTTTTAGATTAGGGACTGTTAATATTTGAGGCCATAACACTATCTGGGCTATATGCCATGGCCTGGTCGCATATTGACGGCCATACTAGGCGCCATTGACTTTCGCTCTTATTACACGCTTTATGATTACAAAATTCACGATATTCTTTAGTCTTCACCCATTAAGAAGCACTGCGGAAACGGACCGTGGAAAGTCTAGAAAAAAATTACTTTACTATCAACTTAATTTTCTAGCTCACTTTGAAGCTCGCTAATGCAAAATTCTTTATAATTTCGTTGAGAATTTTACGTTGCGAGAGATTTCAAGAAATGGGAGTAGACTAAGCGCAAAAGCGCCTTGAACCAGTTTAAAAAAAAAACATGCAATACGTATCGTAATCGGTTCAAGCGGACCCCATCGATGTGTGGGACTCCTTTAAGTTCTATAAAAGCAGTATTATCTAATATTGACTTCTATAGCTTAACGATTAGGCTTTCCGTCGGTACGTTTTCGCAATGTGTGAATAGGAACGACATCCAAAACATAATTTGATATTTTGACACGAAAAAAAAAATCAAACTAAATTGTTCTATACTTGTCATACAGGCTACTTACATACAAAATCAGATTCCTGATAAAAATAAATCAACTTCATTGAAGTTGTTCTTGAAAGACTGGCAAATGTTTCAACACCTCTTTATTTTAATTCTAACATAACTTTACCTACAAAATCCCTATCGCCCGTGGCGCCATCTAGTATTCAAAATTCGCCAGAAACCTTATTAGTACTTGCACAACATGTCTGTATGTAAGATGAGATCAAAACATTAACCCTCTTCTCCTGTTATTCCATTTAAACCAGTCTTTCAAAAATAACTTGACTTCTGAACAGTCTTTTAACTCTTGAATGAAAAAAAAATATGAAATTAATTATTCTTGTTATACATTAGGTACAAGTATTAAGTATTGAAGCATTGGAAAATAGGCTATCCAGCCAAGGAGCCCATTTCTCACAGTCGAAGTGAATATGCAACTATTATGTTTTAACCGACTTCAAAAAAGAGGTTCCGTATGTAGATTGGGAATTATCAGCCTCTCCTAACTGGTATAAAAGGTATGAACCAGGTGCATCAGATTCAGCACGCTAAGGCGTTTAATAATAATATAGTAGCACTCGGACAGTTAGTGGACCAGTTCAAAATACATTATCCAATCCCGGAAACAATTGGACACGGACCGAGAATTTCAAGAAGATCTAACCCAACAACTTAACTCCTTCACGCGTAGCGACGCAAACCTTTCGGAGATAATTGATTCAAAAACGTTGGAGATGTCTCGACCTCGAAGTACAAAGGTCTCCACCCCCATCACCCCCCTACAGCCGATTCATGAGCTCCCCCCAGGTGTCTACCTGGAGCTCATGAATTGGCTGTATGATTGCTATGTGAATTGGCTGTGATTGTCCCCTCCACCATTTTAAAGTCCTCCCAGCTTATAGCCACTTTTAATGCCCAGGGTGAACTAACCCTGCCGCCCACCTCAGCAAAGACCAAGCCCCTAGCAGATTTGGGGACACTTCAGGTATCTCCGAAAGTGTTAGTAAACATTTTAAATCAGGACTTGAATTTGCTTTTGGCAAGACTCATCCCTCCTTTATTAGGGACTTTAATCGGCTTACCGAGAGGAGAGAGAAAATTGAGAATCTAAGAAACATATAAGGAAACATTCCTGATAGACCGGATCAATGGGTAAGGAAACAGTTACTATATCCGACTATCCTTACCATCCCAAAGGAACCTCTCTTTCTGTCTAGATCTAGAAGGTATTGACATTATCATGTTCATATATTATTAACCGCTAAATTACGTCAACATCCAAAGAGTTAAAATACCGCTTACAATTTTATTTAGCATGCATAGAAATTGACCAATTTACACTTTGATATCCTCAAAAATAAACTAACTTTACGGGTTAATACGCTGCGACCATTATTAAAAGGAGCCTTGAAATGTAGGAAAAATAAATTATGTACCCAAGACAACTACTCACAACTATAGACCCATAATAAGGTGCAAGTTCAATCATTTTCTTATTATGATAACATTATACTTCTGAGCACCACGTAAGCGAGTAATAGCTCTCGTGGTGTTCAGTAGGTACCTACAGTCGTCAGCGCGTCAACTTACCACAAACTGTCAAATTTTCTCATTCGATTTTGAAATAAACATTTTATGGTTTAAAATCATTTCGAGTTCACTGACGGTGTGTCACTTTTCACACTAAGTAATAATGTTGAAAAGTGGTCGACCGGTAGTGCTGATCATTGGCTTCTCAAGATCGAAAAATCGAATGTACCACTATCATTCTTTTGGAAGCTCTGAACAGTCCTTTACCCAGCAGTGGGACAATACGAGCTAGTAAAAATAATTATTCATTTGTTAAAATTACAGCACTGCGCGCATGGTATACCATACTATGGCAGTATAGCAGTGTTGTCTGTCCCAAGAATTCATTTTCAAATGAATTGCCACGTATCTCAAGACCCCAGTTACTAAATAGGCCACCTATGAGAGGATTGGCCTTATTGCAGTCTAAAATTAACCCGAATAATTAGTTTATTACTACAAACGCACACTATTCTCATATACAAATGATTTTATTACACAACCGTGATGCAATTCGAAAAAAAAAACAACAAAAAAGATACAATTGTTCTTATTTACATTATCTGTATTCCTAAGGTTGCTAGAAATGAAAATTTAATTTTTATTAATCCCAAGTGGAAAATTACTTGGTAATAGTGGGCTATTTATAAGTGAATTATTTATATATCTGGGGTTTTAACCTGGCAGTGTATGTAATATCGATGCTTGTCGTCTTCCGCTGTCATCCATTTTATAGTATGGATACATAAAATTCATAAGTTATACCAAATGGTATTAAAAGACCTAGCATTTATTACCTAAGCCTAATTGGCTGACCAGGGTAGGCCTATTTCTAGAAAATTACGTCTTCTCTTAAAGCGAGAGGGTAGTTATTATTTCGTAATGAAGATACATTACAATGCCTACAAGTATTATCACCCTTACACTATATGGAGTAAGCTATGATACAACACTGAATATTTCAGTAACTTTATATCACTTTATAACGGCGAACTAAGTAATAGTTCACCTCTACCTACTCTCCTTCAAAGTTAACGAGCGTGAATATATGAGCTTAATCAATGCCCCACATATTCATATTGATTAAATAGTATCACCATTCACCATGACAGCCCCAAGTCATCCAAACAAATTGATATCAATTTGAATCATTAAATTTTCATTTTTAGCTCACTGATCTAACATTGGTGTTATTCTAATTAGTGGCCTAACACCTAATTAGCCAAGGGAATATAGACTCTATGATATTCATAACATAAAAGTGAATTTCGTTAAAATGGCAAGTGATATTGGCTTCTTACTAAACACCAATGATGCAGGACGGGGTGAAGCGCCATTATACTATGGCAACATTTTTAAATAAAAAAATAATATGATTCACATTTTTTTTATTCAGGGACCTTTGTTAGAGATCCCGCATTTATTAGAGGGTAGTTTTTACCCCAAATTACATTTCGCACAATGTTTTCATGTAGCAACTATAGCCCTACACGGCTAAGTCAACAAGACTCCTTGCTCTGCTTCTATTCCAAGTCCCTATTTAAAGTTTTCGGGTGCTACAATCCCCTTAAATTATGACAGCACCTTGTCATACAGTAGATGAACTACAAGACATTAAAAGCACTTACAATTTTACATTTTGATCACCCCGCCCGCACAAATTGCTTATGTTAAATGTTGTCAAAATATCTAATTTGAAGTGATTTGATTATTGCTCTGTCTACAAGAGGAATGAACTGTGTTTAGGCACTTTTATATGACATGCTAATTATACAAAGCTTGCTACTGATACAGGAATAATTAGACACCGCGATTATCACTTTAAAGTATTAAGGAATAAGCTTAAGTTTTTCTTTTCAGTACTTTTTCCAGGAATAAGCATTTACTTTATATTTGATTGCATAAACTAAAAATATCAATTCACACTCAAGATAAATGTGTAACAACATTAGTCATCGTTTTATTTTAGATTTCAAAGAAAGTCAAACGTTAAGAATTCAAGATTATTAGATTAGATTGATCTAAGTACCTGGCTCTTCACTCAGAGTTTAGCATATTCAATTCAAATATTGATGAGATAGAATGTATTAATAATCAAACACTGTTTTAAGCACTTTCACGGTTTTTAACTAAACTTATACTGTCACTTACAAGACATCTTCCGTGATTATGCGTTATTATGAGCTCATTATTTTGAGCTGAGTTCATTTCAGAGCTCAGAATAATAGATAATGACGGAAGATAGCCCGTAAGTGACAGTATAAGTGTATTAGTAATGCCAGAGCTTCCGTGTTAAACAAAAGTATGAAAACTGAGCCTATAGAGTACTCTTATAAAATTGTATTACATATTATTCAAAGTATTTTGCCTATGTCAATTCTTATGAATCCTCATGTGTGCAATGAGAGATAGTTAAACATATAATTATCAGAAATTCAATTATTTTTGTATTTGTCACTGGAATATCAGTCAGCTTCTCATATTAGTTCATACAAGTTCTTGTTGACCACTACAGAAGTGGAACAAACTCCACTAAACATATCCTACACATTGGTAGTTTTTCCATCAATTAACTCAAAAAGTTAATATAATGAAAGTTTACACTTAAATTGAAAAAAAAATGCTGATTGTCTATGTAATATTGCTCAACATCCTTCATTCCACTTTTAAACAGAGCTCTTATGGCAACTCAATGTGATCATCATGATATAAAATTGTCATGTATTTACTTTCTATCAAGCCAAGGCTTTTGCAAGCAAACTCGTGACTTAACTCCCAGTATGGTATATTTATCTTAATAATTTCAATGTTTCTTGCAAATTGTTTATGTTCATAAGTCAAGAATGATTTTGCTTGCAATAGAATCTCGGCACTTTCGAGATCCAATTGTCTGCCAAATCGTGAGGTAGTCATGTTGTCCGAACTATTTTTGTGCAATAGAGGATCAAGCACCAATGTTACTACAATGAAAAATAGCAGATCCTTGCCCACATTACTATAATGTTAGACTTACAATACAAAAATTCATAGTATTCATAAGTTTATCAAGAAATAAGAACAATACAATACTGATTATTTGCTCAATATCAATGTTCCAGAAAAAAAATTGATCACTTTATCCTATATTTACAAAAAGGATTTTTACACAATCTATGGCTAAAGTGCAGTGTATAAAAATATTTGACGGAAGTAAATTTTCATAATTCGCGATCTAGTGTTGACTGGCAGACAGAAGGTATCATGGACTGTAACACTGGCTGCGTCTACCTAACTAATGATTGAGCCTGACTCCAATAATGATAAATGAGTATTGACAATGATAAGCATTATCATTCAATTTCAGCATTTATTGCTTATCCTATATGTACTTGGACTATATTAATAGTAGTACAATTATAAGCCGCGGAGCTGCCTTGCTGGAGACGGTCAGCCCGGCCAGTCGCTGATACACGTCCAACTATAGAATATTTACATCAGAATTTCACAGTTCAATGTGTGTTCAAATTACACTAATAAGCGTTGGTACCGCCAAAACTAAACATTTCACCAAGAAGGCGTAACTTATTGCCTTTGATTACCATTTCACTTTTACTTAATTTACAAGGCCAGCAGAGTCTCTAGTTACATGATTGTGTCACTGTGATGTATCATAATAAATAAGTCCGCTTACACACTATAAAGTCTGAACGGAAGATAGTTCACAACCGATTACGGCGGTTCCTTATTGCCCTAAGGCGCGCTCGGCGCGACCTCTCGGATTATATGTCTCCATTTTGACTAATCCCGATCCTCTTGATGAACTCCTCCTGCAGCATCACAGTTTTGATCATGTTGGGGTGTGCTCCATAAGCAATAGTCTGGTCTGGGGTCGAGCAGTACTGCTGTGCTCCATCTGTGAGCATCACTCCTTGTCCATTACTCAGTGAGGCAGTTGACTCAATAGAGTTCCAGTATGTTTCACTAGGTGAGCTGCTGTTCACTCCAGGTGGGGGAGCAGCTGGCGCTCCTGTGTACCTGAAGTAAGGGTTCTTCAAATCCAAAGTGTTTGATGATGAGATGTTAGTGCCCTCTAGGTTAATCTCCATGGTAACATCGTAACTCTGACGTTTGTTTGCCAACAGTAGCACACGGCCTGTGAGTGCTTGGCCCTGTTTGGCAAAGATAGGTGTCTCTAACAGGCACCGCACTTGGTACCAATGTGTGAGAGGCTCCGTTGGTGCAGTTGATAGCCATATATGCTGTGTAGCACCAGCAAATAGGACATCAAACCAGAATGCTAGCCCATGGCATGTACCTGACTGTGTGAGTTCAAATCTGAAGGGAATTTCAATTCTATGTAAGTCTGTCTCATGTGCATTAAGGAAGTCCACTACATGTCTTTCTGATCGTGCCATGCAAATGCGAATATCAAATGTGTCAACAATAGGCTGTCTGAAGTACTCCTTCATGGCAGCCGTGCGTAATGCACTCAAGTCTACTCCGTGGAAGCACGTCTGGTACCAGAAGTTGGCCTTATTGTACTGCTCCATGAACAAAGCATCATCAGTGAATGGTGCTATGTGTAAGTCTCCTCTCGTCGGGTACATGTTACCGTTTGGTTTCAGCCACTTCTTTGCATGAAGATATGTTTCTAACATACGCTCATTGTACAAC
Organism: Noctua pronuba; assembly: GCA_905220335.1. NCBI lineage: Eukaryota > Metazoa > Arthropoda > Insecta > Lepidoptera > Noctuidae > Noctua > Noctua pronuba. Next base: position 2,748,501 of record LR999913.1, read on the forward strand.
ATGTAGCCCATAGGCTCTGAAATTATCACATCTACGCTCTCCGGGAGCTCAATTTCCTCGATCTTGCCCGCGACCACAGTGATGCGGTCGTGTAGTCCGTTTGCTCTCACTAACGCCTGAGCGTGATGGGCCATGTTACTGGCTTCCACCGCGTACACTTTACGCGCACCCGCCTGAGCAGCGAAGAACGACAGAATACCTGAGCCCGCTCCCACGTCCAACACCACTTTGTTCTTGAAGTCGTTGATGTTCGACAGTATGGCGCGCTGGTACGTGCTCGTTCTCACGTAGTCTTGCATCATGTTCTGCTGCTGGCTCAGGTAACCGTAGAATTGGAAGTACTGCATCGCCGAAGAGTCCTCTGTACGCACCGTGAACACCGACGACGACCTGCCTGCCTTGCACTTCGTAACGAGCAGGTGGAAGGCCTGACAGTCAGCGTCGGACGCGAACTTGAAGAATAGCGTTTCATTGTCAATCGTGAAGATGTACGACTGACCTGCGACGCGCGAACACTCACTCTGGCTGTGAACAGGGAACTCGAGCACCTCCTGTGCTAGCACCGGGTCCGAACGAATCACTTTTACACTCAACCCCTGCGGGTCGTAATCCACGTTTACGTTTGTTGGAAAATTGAAGCGCGCTGTGAGTGCTCCCTCGCCACTCACCGTCGACACCGTCACCGCGCGAAACGTGTTCGCCATTTTATTGATGTGTACGCGGACTCGAGGCTAAAATTGATATTGTCCACACGCGTTACGGCAAACAAAGAAAAATGTCGTTGAGAAGTTCAGGAGGCCGGCGTAAAATCGATCATTCACAAACTTCCTCCCTCTTTTGTCTATGGTTGGCAGCGTGCTGTTTTATTTTGACTTTTTTACTCAAACTGTTGAAAAGCACAGATAAATTGAATACAGCCAGCACGGAAGATATTCTAACAGTAGTAATAAAACAAATTGCATTTCTTTCGTTGTTTAATATTCATAGCGCTTTTATTTATTATACAAAATCTTTGTAAATATAAAATAAGCAATCTGACCGTAATGCGACTCACTAACCCTGAATCAAAAAATCGAAACTGACTGGGCGGCTATTTAATCAGTAAATAGATTAACAACCAAAAAAAGTAATATTAATTAAATCTGAACCTTTCCACTATTTCTAAAATGAAATAGAAATAAAATACAAATGTAATGAGCAATTGTATTGTATTGAAAAAAAAGGTGGGCAAGTTAGTTCCGATTTTGGCCACGCGTCAAAAGGGCAATATATGATCCTTCCAGATATAAAAGTCTAAACTTACCAAAGATTCCTTCGACGAAATATTGTATGCGTTTGAAATCTGGATTCAAATGTGAGAACCAAAACCTCGGAATTATGAGACTGGTTTCCAAAACGCTATTGGAAACATTGTTTGGGTCAATTTTGCCTATGACACCATTTTTTTTTAAAGTGAATCAGAATACAAACGTTTCGGTTTTCGTACTCAACTGAAATTAAGTTACTGGAAACAATATTTTTTCTTATCCTATATTGTCCCAATGCTGGGCAAAGGCCTCCCCCATAGCCTTCCATTCATCTCTTTGTGCGGTAAATAATACAGACCACAGTTAATTTAAAAATTATTTATTGCTAAAACCTATTAATATATTACCATTAAATCAAATATTCCATAATTAAATATATGATACAATAACAAAATAATCACTGATGAAAAATTAACTTTCTTAGTCATCTTTATAAAAAAAAATACGTGTAGCTTAGCTTATTTATAATATAGTTCTGCCATGGTTGATATTAAAATTATTTTTTGTTTGCATCGGTATTCGGCGCCGCAACCGGGATGTGGTGATATAATCAAGATTGGTTTCTTTTTATTAATTCTATTACACTAATAGTAATCTAATGGCTAAATAATAACTGCCGCTCGGGTCGATCTTTAAGTTAAGCCGTGCATGCCTAGGTTGGTCTGTGGATGGGTGACAACCCATTACATATCGAGTTTCTCCCGTGCCTCAGAAATTACGTTATGCCGTTGGTCCCGGCTGTCATTTGTAGATCTTTGACAGTCGTTACAGGTAGTCAGTGGCCCGAAAGTCTGACAACCAGTTTTACCAAGGAAGGGGTATCGTATTACCCAGTACTAAATGGGTTGTGGAGGTCAGATAGCGTGTGGCTAAGTTCAAACTAACGCCGCCATCAAGTATTGTTTATAAACAATTTCACAAAATGTTTGTCTCAACAACGCCCATATCCCAAAGAGCCAAAAGATCCATGGAGCACTGAAGTTTTACTGCTAAACATGTTGCAAGCCACAAAAACTGGTGTTGCAACTGCTAAAATGTAGTGCAACGTTTGGCATAAATTAAATTATTTCTACTCATTTTTTTTTGTTGTGTCCTGTGTGAGTCTATTAAATACTTTTTCTTTTTTTCTTTAATTAGTTGTTACTTATTTTTTTATATTGAATATAGAATCTATTACATATAATTGCGCGATTAATAAAGCTACCACACACAACATTACAATTTCAAACATTCTAGGACATTAGGTATAGTATCACTTTTATATTTACACAGCATTCTTAATAAATTAAGTTTTTTCTCATTAGTTTTAGAAGATTCTAGTTCGTATAAGGTACAGAGGTTGATGAGCAGGCTTTCGTTCAGGCCTCTTTCGGGGTCAGAGTTGATCGCCTTTTGGAGAACTGAAATGGCTTCCTTTAGACGACCCATGTAGAGTAGGCAGACTGACAGGTTATTTGCTACCTGTGGGAAAAGAAAATATGATTAAAAGAATTATAATAACATAGAAATGGGGGTAAAAGAAAGAAAGAAAGAAAAAGTATTTATTAGGCTCACATAGGACAAAACAAAAAAAGTTGAAAAACAAAGTTGTAAAAGTACTATAGTTGCTGCCAGTTAAGATCGCAATAGCGGCCATTGCTCTTTCCATAATATCTCTTCGTACGAACCAAAACAAATGAACATTGCGATTATTCATAAACATTCCGAAACCAAAATCCATCGAGCACTCAAAAATCACACCAACAATGGGAAGAAGGTTATCAAACTCCATCTATCTCGAACTAATTGATAATGTGGACGTTTATAAAATAACAACGGAGTTATGAAATACGAATTCAGCAAGGTATGACGGTATTACAACTCGAATATTAAAAGATAATAATATATTTGCTACTATACTAAAGTCCTACCTATTTAATAAATCTGTCCTTGGAAAACGGAACATTTCCTGATGCTCTAAAATTCTCCGTCGTAAAACCATGTAGTATGTAGACATAAAAAGAGTTCGAAAACAGAAGCGGGGGATTCCAGACCAATTACTTTGGTACCGATTCTCTCTAAGATATTTGAGAAAGTAATGTGTGTTAGGCTTATGATTTTTTTTGAAAAAAATGAAGTAAATAAATAAACAGCAAAACGGTTTTATTAAAAATAAATCCTTTTGCATATTTTAAATTAATAACAGAAATTCTCAGTTCAGTAGACATACAAGAAATTCCTGTAGCGGTGTTTCTAGATATGACCAAAGCATTCGATATGGAATGCCACGATAAATTATTAAATAAATTAAAACGATACGGTGTAAGTGGCCCTGCCTACAATCGTTTTGTAAGTTATTTAAGGGGTCGAAAACAATGCACACAGATAGTACAAATGGATCCAGAGCCTAAAACTCAGGTAACCTATAGGTCCCATACTTAACGAATCACTATGGCGTACGACAAGGGACTGTGCTAGCCCCGATATTATTTTTAGCATTTATAAACGAATTGCCAGAATCAGCATACATTGTATTATTCGTAGATGATACCACTGTTTTAACTAAAGGAGCAACTATCGTTCAGGCAATAAACCTCATAATGGATATACATGACTGGTTAATTGTAAATAATTTAGAAATAAATACCGAGAAAACTAAATTCATGAGATTCCTAACATATAATAACAAAAGACCCAAAAAAGACACCATAGACTTGCCAATAAAATATAATAATAACATAGTTGAAAATGTAAATGAAATAATATTTCTAGGAATAAATATTGATAATTATTGTAACTGGAAATCTCATGTAGATTTTGTTTGTAAAAAAAATCACAAATTCGTTTACGCACTTCGTAAAATAAAATAATAAAGAAACAGCATTAATGGTATATCACAGTCATGTTCAGTATCGAGGTAAGGAATAATCATATGGGGAAAATCTACAGACGCCCAGAGACCTTTTATAGCCCAGAAAAAATGCATAAGGTCAATCTATGGTCTTTAGTGGACTGATTCGTGCCGACCAATTTTCACAGATATACGTTTACTTGCTTATGATTATTTTATTGATATGCATGTACCAGAAATATTTGCACGACTGATAAGTCGAATATAATGAGACTAAAATTATTTTACCATGTTATTATGTACCTATGTTCTGGAGAATAAATAAATTTCATTTCATTTCAAATAACCATTATAATCTCACCATAATATTAGTTGGTTCTTGGTCAGCGGCTCTCGCGAAGTTATTGTAAGCTTCTTGGTACTTCCCGTGGGCTATGTCTATCAGACCTAGGTCCACGTATTCGCGAACGTCAGGCGTGGGACATCTGAGGAATGAGATATAATTTTTACGTATTCTTAGAGCATTTTTTGGTAATAGAGTTTCATGTCCCAAGACATGCTATAGTCACAGGAAACTTCGACTGTCAACTTAGGTATAAGTCCCGTCACGTAAAAAGAACGCTGAGCGACAGTGGAGGGGATGTGTTTGCGCACGTTTTACAGTCGCGTCCTAAAGTACTAAGCTATTGTTTTATAATATAAGTAAAGTTGTTTCATTGTAGAATCGTAATAGGTACTTTACTAGCTACTTGGTACTTTGGAAAAGGCTGGAATAAAAAAAATGAGAAAGTTTATTTGAACTGTCAGCGTTCTTTTTACGTGACGAGAACTATATTACAGCTTAGAACTGTCTGTTTTACTCAATGACCAAATATGTCGCGTTGACTGATCGAAAATTGGTACTTAATTAAATTATATTTATATTTGACAAATACATTTATTAATTTAACACTTAATGCTACAGGGCATTCTGTACCAGTCATCCTTTCGTTCAACAGAAGAATATTTATGTTCTGTCAATGTAACGAACAATAATATCCTGTTTTTTTTTTGTAATCATGTAAGGTATACACACGGCGACACATGAAGCTATAATTAGTATAACATGGCCTCGCTTTGTATAGATTTTTCGTACAATGAGAGATCCGCATAAACTGGTTTTGTATAGTTTATTGGGCGTCGTGCGTACTGTTGGAAAATGGCAAAGTAAAAAGTAGATACATATACGCCCTGCCTTGCTGCCTTGCTCCATAAAGATATCATACTCACATGTGATGCCTCGCCTCCCGAGCAATGTCGAGGCAGGACATGGCGGCCCTGACATGGCCTGCTAACAGCCACAGCCTACACAGAGCACTGCAGATGGCCCGTCGTTGTCCTGCTGATGATGCTTGCTGTTGTAAGGTGAGCAGGATCCTGGCTGCTTGTCTGTAGTCCTGAAAACAATATAATTTTACAGTTAGTATGAGTCGTCTTGTTCATCTTCTAAACCTATAGAATGAATCTCTAAATAGTCTTACTAATATTATATGTATGTTTGTAATGAATAAACTCAAAAACTACTGTGCCGATTTCAAAAATGTTTTCACCATTAGAAAGCTACATTATCCCTGAGTAACATAGGTTATACGGGGTGTAAACAGAACCTTCACCAAGCCGTCAACCAGGCATTATGTACATCAAACTAAGTAACTTTACACAAAAATTATTGCTGGGAAACGACTTTTTTTTTTTGGGTGAAAAATCACGTTTTACGGTAAAACTCAATGTAACGTACTCAAAACATTGTGCTGATGGATGGATTGAATAGTAAAAGGGTCGTGAAGGTGTTTAAAGTAAAAATCTTACATTAGAAACATGTATTTAAAAAAAAACTTGTGAAAAAGTTGGAACTTTGACCCCCAATATCTCCGAAACTAGAAGGTATGGCCCAGGTATGGTCTAGAACAAAAAAATGATCGGAATGACGGGGAGAACAAGTACCTTTCGGCTTCGTTTAGGGTCTTTTTACACCCTTTATTTTATCCCAAAATGTTTAAAAAATAAATGTCCACCCGTTCAAAGCCGGGACGGGTCGCTAGTATTAAATAAAGTCACTTTTTGTGTTTGTTTGACCGATTCGAAACGTGGACACTCACGGTACGGCTGGTTCATAAATTCAAGGTCGCTCAGCGAGCTATGGAACGCGCTATGCTTGGAGTCTCTCTGAGGGATCGCATCCGAAACGAGGTGATCCGGCAGAGAACCAAAGTTGTCGACATAGCTCACAGAATCAGCAAGCTGAAGTGGCAATGGGCCGGTCATATTAGCCGTAGAACCGATGACCGTTGGGGTAAACGTGTTCTTGAGTGGAGACCGCGAATCGGCAAACGTAAGGTGGGACGTCCTCAGGCTCGGTGGAGTGACGATCTTCGCAGGGTGGCTGGTAGCAACTGGATGAGACTTGCTGAGAATCGAGTTGAGTGGCGTGCAATTGAGGAGGCCTATGTCCAGCAGTGGACTGCTATGGGCTGATGATGATGATGATAACCGATTCTAACACGATTTGCGATCATTGAATAAAAAACCGGCCAAGTGCAAGTCGAACTCGAGCATGAAGGGTTCCGTAAAATCGTAGCAGGGCCTTTAATTTTTAATTTGTTGTTATAGCAGCAACAGAAATACATATTCTGTGGAAATTTTAACTACCTATTACGGATCATGAGAAACAGCCCACTGACAGACAGACGGGCGGACGGAGGCTTAGGCCCGGTTTCCACCAAAGCGGAGACGAGCGGAGTGGAGAGGAGATGTGCAAGATTCAACCAATCACAGAAGAGGCGAGAAACACGATGTAGATATAAATTAATGTGATTGGTCGGTGTCCGCACGTCTCCTCTCCGCTACGCTCGTCTCCGCTTTGATGGAGTTTGGGCCTTACGGCTGGACCGCTTTTGACGGGCCTTTTACTGGCAGAAACTTTTATTTTAGAAAAAAGATTAGGGTTCCGTGCAAAAAAATTAAAACCCTTGAATTTGTTAACAATTTTAAGATTAGCTGAAAAAACTGAAAAACATATGTTTTTCAGTTTTCTAAAAATTCCTTCAATCGATATCATTAGGGACTGAATGCTTTACTGAGCATAACTAATACGTATGTTTTACTTCATTATGGTAATAAAGAAACTTTTATGGTAATAAATAACATTGATTAGTCAAATCAGTAACTGTTGACGGTTCGCTCAAATACTTGACTTTATTGAGAGTTTACAAGCGTATTTTTATATAATTTATTTTAACAATGACTAATTTTCGTTTATTGATATCTGAGTGTATTTGTATAATATTCTTATTAATTGACAAAAGTAAGTACCTATACGTTTTAATCATTTAACACTTTCGCTGCCCAGCACCCAGCATATGAGTCCAAAGTCCATACTACGCGGGGTGTTGGGCAGCGAAAGTGTTAAATATGAATGGCAAATTTCATTTAAAAAAAAAACATAATTACGTATTAGTCGAGTGCAATTAGACAAAGGGATATTATTATTTAATCTTCTAAAATCTAATTCTATGATCTATTAGCCGAGTGCAATTAGAAAGAAAAAAAATACTCAAAAGGTGGAAAGTTTTTTTTTTATACATTATTCTCTACACCTCTAGGAACTCAATAAAAAAAAAGTCCCATGAAAATCCGACCACTATAAACTTCGTTCCACATTTTGAGTATTTTTTGTCTAATTGCAATGTCTAAAGAGGTTTGAAAAGAAAGTTGAAGACTTTTTTTCATTCAATTTTGAACATAAACTAATTTTTTTAAATAAAATTGTAGGTGCTCCAATTGCAAATAATTTAGATATGTTTATAAGCGAGTATGGTGAGGGCTATGGGACTAACTGGATATATTTCCCGGACGCCGATGGAAATCTACATCATATAGACTTTACAAAAGCTATGCAAGATCTAACGACTGCTGATCGGAGTGTAGCTGCCGGCGAGTTAGGACAGATAACCGTAACACCTGATCACATTGAATTTAGGTTGTATAATAGGTAAATTTTATTATGTTCTTTTATCTATACGGGGTGTAAACAGACCCTTCACGAAGCCGTCAACCAAGCATTATGTACATCAAACTAAGTAACTTTACGCAAAATTTTTTGCTGGGAAACATTTTTTTTTTGGGGTGAAAAATCACGTTTTACGGTAAAACTCAATGTAACGCACTCAAAACTTAGTGCTGATGGATGCTTTGAATAGTAAACGGGTCATCGAGTTAATTAAAGTAAAATTAAAACCTTTAAAAGTGGTATTTAAAAAAAATGTGTGAAAAAATTGGAACTTTGACCTCCAATATCTCTGAAACTAGAAGGTTCACAGTCACAGGTATGGTCTAGAACAAAAAAATGATCGCAATGATGGGGAGAATAAGTACCTTTCGGCTTCGTTAAGGGTCTTTTTACACCCTTTATACAAGGTGTAAACTGTTTGATTTTTTGATTTTTATAAAAAAAGATGCGCAAAGATTTTCGATTGCAATGAATTTTTCAGGTATGACATTAAGTTAAGATCTTAAATTCTAGTTTAGTACTTACTCCTTTCTGTCACTTAGGAACGCCACGACCTACATTTTGCTGAACAGCCAAGGACGAGCGGTAAACGAGAGCGATCAAGATACTGTCACAAAGATATTACGGTCCAGCCTCCCAATAAAAATGATCACCCATGGATGGCAATCATCTGCTGATGCTGAAGACATATTAAATATAAAAAATGCTTACTTAATACATCAAAATGTCAACGTAATTATTATAGACTGGAGTCCCATCAGCAAATCTTTGATGTACCCTAGGGTTGCGAATAAAACTTCAACTGTAGGAGCTATTGTAGCTAGATTTCTGGATGCATTGAATAAGCAGTATAATGTTACTGGAGACCGTCTGCATCTGATCGGACATAGTCTTGGGGCTCATGTGATGGGCAGAGCGGCGGCTCTAACGAATAGTTCTGTGTATCGAGTTACGGGTACGTACTTTATAATTTTGCATATACTCAATCAATATGGTCTTAAATTTACGGACATTGAAGAGGCCATCTGCGTCTTTAATCACGTGAGGTGTTTAGGCCACTTTTATATAGCTCCCTCCCCCTTGGTGATACGTCGTAAGGTTTGAGGCCACCCCCCCTCCCAGCATCAAGTGTATCTTTTATTATTGAAAAGAAAATACATTCAGTCAAAAAAGTATCGGGAATGGATGATTTGTTTATGGTTCCAAATTCAATTTTTTGTTTTTTTTTGTTGTTAGATTGGCACAACTGTTTCCTATTTTGGCGCGGAGTTTGAGTTGCATCTGTGATTTACATTAAGTGCAGTGCTGTTTTTAGATAGATCAGATCTAGTGTGTATTGCGAATTGCATAATGGACCAAAACATCGAACAAAGAGTTTGTGTTAAATTTGCATCGCCAATGGAATTTCGTGTTCGGAGTCCCTGAAATTGTTACAGAAGGCTTACGGTTTACCAAAAACACGTGCTTATGAGTGATAAAAAGCGTTCAAAAGCGGTAGAGATGTGATGGAAGATTTGCCTCGCTCTGGTAGGCCATCAACGTCTTCAACCGAAGTTAACATCGCAAAAGTGAAGGAAATGGTGACTGAAAAGCCTCATTCAAGTTTGAGGGAAATAGTCGCTGCACTTTCTATCTCTCACGAGTCGATCCGTACAATTTTAAATAATCACTTGGGTATGAAACATGTTGCCGCTCGGCTATGCCCAAAAGACCTGAATTTTCTCCAAAAACTCAATCGCATAAGAGTCGCTTAGGACATGCTAGAACGAGTCAATTCCGACCCAACATTCATGAAACGCATTGTTACTGATGACGAGACGTGGGTTTACGAGTTTGACATGCAAACTAGTCCACAAGCTTCGAAGTGGCGCCTTCCAACTGAACCGAAACCGAAAAAACACGTTTTCATTGACTATCGCGGTATTGTGCACTCGGAATTCTTGCCGGAAGGTCAAACAGTAAATGAAGAATATTATTTGAGCGTTATGCGGCGTTTAAGAGAGCAAATTCGACGAAAAAGGCCAGATTTGTGGAAAGAAAATTCTTGGATTTTGCACCTCGATAATGCGCCTTCGCACAATTAGTGAATTCCGGATAGTGAACGAATTGTTGAACAAAACTCAACAAATACCATCGAGCAACCACCTTATTCACCAGATATGGCTCCAGCCGACTTCTTTATTTTTCCTAAACTCAAATTACTACTTCGTGGCACCCGTTTTCATTCGGTAGAAGACATAAAGGAGGTTCGCGGCGAGAACTGAACTCAATTCCGGAAAAAGCGTTTAAAAAATGTTTTGATGGTTGGATTATTCGTTGGCGTAAGTGTATCGTTTCTGAAGGAGCACACTTTGAGGGCGATAAAATAACTTTGGATGAATAACTAACATTTTGTGTATTATTATTGATCGTTTCCCGGTACTTTCTTGATAGAGTAGTATAAGAGTTGTTTAAAAGTGTATTTGAAGTGATGTGACTGTCTCGTTGGTCTAGTGGTCGCAAGCGCAACTGCTGACCGATGAGGTCCTGGGTTCGATTCCCAGGTCGGGCAAAGTGTTATTGGGTTTTTCCATCAGGAATTTCTCAATAGAAGCCACTTAGTCTGGATTTGCGCCCGGGATTATTACATGGGACTTACACAACTGGCAAAATGTGGGTGTACTATTAGGTACACCTCAGCTTAACCCTTCGGGGGCTACAGGCATGATGTTATGCTATGTTCTATCTTATTTCATAGGTCTCGACCCCGCCAGACCATTTTACGAGTACCCTTCTTTCATGAAGTTAGAAAGGCTGGACGCTTCTGACGCGGAGATAGTTGACGTCATACACACTTGTGCGGGGCTGCTGGGTTTCGAAGGAGCTATTGGAACTGTCGACTTTTTCCCCAATGACGGATGGGCGCCGCAGCCGGGATGTGGTGATATTATAAAGATCTTGGGTACGCACATACAAGGTGTAAAAAGACCCTTCACGAAGTCGTCAACCAATCATTCTGAGACTAAGTAACACTACGCAAAAACTATTTCTGAGAAACGACTTTTAAAGTAAAGATATAATATTAATAAAAAAACTTGTGATAAAGTTGTAACTTTGACCCCCAATATCTCCGTAACTAGAAGGTTCCCAGATATGGTCTAGCACAAAAAAAATAACGCAATGACGGGGAGAACAAGTGCGTTTCGGCTTCGTTAAGGGTACTTTTACACCCATTACACTGGGTGATTTGTTAAATGTGGACAATACTTTAAGGGTATGTAGTACTCATGAAAATGAACAACTTTTCCTATGGGACCGACCATGAAATCTCGAAAAATATATAATCTGCTCCGTCCATACATTATTGGTCGCGTAACTTGATAAAATGCAGGCAACAGCAGATTGTTTTGAAACTTTTGAACGCCAGCGCATGAACGCACGCGCGTGCCCTACACGCCAAGCCACAATTTCACCTAACATTTTGTCACATATTTGTGTTGTTTGGCGTACAGGGCGCGCGCTTGCTTGTCACGTATATGTGACAATAGCGTCCAGAAGGTTAACATATTTCATAGTTAGTCTTACACGCAAAAACTACTGAACGGATTTGAAATAAATTTGGCACACCGATAGTTGATAACGTTAATTAACATACATATAGGATACTTTTTCATCACGATAGTATAAACCCGTGAGACAATTACGGAACTCCACGCTAACCCCCGACGCAAAAAGAGGGGTGTTATAAGTTTGACCTCAATGTGTGTGAGTGTGTCTGTCTCTGGCACCGTAGCTCTTAAACGAGTAAACCGATTTGGACGCAGTTTTTTTTTTGAAAGCTCGTTTCTTGGCGATGGTTCTTAGATACGTTTATCAAAATCGGTGCAGCCATTTACTAGATACGGGGGATGAAAGAGGGTATGAAAAATCGAATATTTTCAAATATACCCAAGTGTGGTATCAAATGAAAGCGCACGATGTGTATATTAAAATTGGACATGTTTTATTAAAATCGGTGCAGCCATTTACTAGGCATGGGGGATGAAAGTGGGTATTTGTCTTTCATCTTTTATTTTTTCGTTGGGGGTATTTTAAATTTAATTTTATAAATACGTTCTTTTTATTTCAGAAGGCTGCAGTCACACCATTTCTCAGCACTACTTCTACGAATCAATCATACACCCTAAACTGTATCCAGCCTATGAGTGCCCATCCTGGCAAGATTACCTAGATCATAAATGTAATCACACAGGATATATGGGCGAACCTGTCAATCGAAACATGACTGGGTCATATTATTTGACTACTAATGGAACGGAACTATCTAGTTATCGTTATGTTAAGGCGGTACAATAAATACAGGGTGTAAACAGACCCTTCACCAAGCCGTCAACTAAGCATTCTGTACATCAAACTAAGTAACTCTACGCAAAAATTATTGCTGGGAAACGACTTTTTTTTTTGGTGTGAAAAATCACGTTTCACGGTAAAACTAAATGTTACGCACTCAAAACTTACTCCTGATGGATGCTTTGAATAGTTAATGGGTCATGGAGTTAATTAAAGTAAAGTTAAAATCTTAAAAAGTGGTTTTAAAAAAAAAACTTGTGAAAAAATTTGAACTTTGACCTTCAATATCTCCAGAACCTGTGGTTTCCCAGGTATTGTCTAGAAGAAAAAAATGATCCCAATGATGGTCAGAATATGTGGTTTTCGTTTTCGTTAAGGGTCTTTTTACACCCTTTATAAAGGGCTTTGAGCATTTTTCTTAAACTTTGAAACCCCATATCTCCGTAACTACAAGGTTCCCGGGTATGCTAGGAGCCTAACCCAGGACTCCACGTTCAGCAGAGCTAGTGACGCCGATACCAAAACCAGCCAATTGCGAGTCAGACTCGCACATAAAGAGTTCCGTACGCACAACGGCCAATCAAGCTATACAAAACTAGTTTATGCGGATCTCTCATTGTTCAGGAAATCTAAACAAAGCGAGGCCAACTTATACTGGAAATGTACAGCTTCATGTGCTGCCGTGTGTTCCATCGTAGTAGAGATCATTTTTTGTTTTAGCGGCAACAGAAATACCATTCTATGAAAATTTCAACTGTCTACCTATTACGGATCAAGAGATCCCGCTGACAGACAGACGGACGGACGGACAGCGGAGGTTCAGTAATAGGGTCCCGTTGGTTACCTTTTGGGTGCGGAACCCCTAAAAACGCTAGGCAGATGAAAAATACGGGCTGGTCGATTATTAAAAAAAAAACAGCTGTTCCATACATTTTGACCGTGTAGGTATTGCACTTTTATAGGAAACAGCTGTATTTTTTTACCGTTTTCGCGTCAGTGTAGTTCAAAAGCTTTACCTTCATAGCTATAGCGCAGTTGACGAGTGAATGCATTACTCTAGTCTCTCTGCCCATCCATAGACGAATAGATTCGGCTTTGTCCTGCTCTGCTATGGTGGCTGAGCCATCTTCAGTTTTACCTTCGCGGAGGTTTGACAGCATCTGAAAAAAAAAAAAACTTGAGTTGATTGTATTATGATTCTGAACACCATAGATTGACAGACTTGTCAATGGTTTCAAGAGCAACCGTATCACACTGGAAATAAAGATCACTTTGAATCTGACAGTGATGCTAGTCTATAAATGACTCTCTACCCAGAGAGTCTAGCTGCTATACAAGGTGTAAACGGACCTTTCACGAAGCCGTCAACCAAGCATTATGTACATCAAGCTAAGTCACCCTGCGCAAAAATTATTGAAACGACTTTTTTTTTGGGGTGAAAAATCACGTTTTACGGTAGGACTCAATGTAACGCACTCAGAACATTGTGCTGATGGATGGATTGCATAGTACGGGGGTGTTTAAAGTAAAAATCTTACTTTAAAAACATGTATTTAAAAAAAAAAGTCGTAGCACAGCAAAAATTCTGATCGCGACTATACTGAAGAGTCTTACCGTTTGTATAGTGTCTAGCATAGCATACAGTCTGTCGACTGCCTCGTCCGGCTTGCCGGTGTGTGATGGCAGCTCCGCGACTAATAATCGCAGGGAGAATGGGACTAGACTGCCCGTGCGATTCTCGTATGTATCGGGGTAGAACTGTAAACAAATATTAAATATGAGGTGTGAACTACTGAAAGAAAGAAAGAAAACATATTTATTTGGCACATGCCACAAGTGCACACAACAAACAAATAAAAATAAAATAAAAAACTTAAATCTACACAATATAAAACGTAAATTAAACAGAAAAAAAAGAGACAATATTGTGTGCCTCTCGGCTGCGCCAAATAGGCCCAGTTCACTACTGAACATACATTCAACATAACTACTATGCATATTCACTATTGCATTGGGTTGTGCCTGTAAAAATAGTTGTTAGTAATGACTATTTGAATAAATACTAGAATAAAACACTAGGCAGTCTTCTCCGCTTAATAATTACTGATTGGATAATATTTTTACCTCTATGCTTCGAAGTCGTTAGGTAAGCTCAAAAAGTCTGACAACCAGTGTTACCAAGGGGTATTACCCAGTACTAACTGGGTTGTGGAGATCAGATAGGCAGTCGCTCATGTAAAATACTGGTATTCAGCTGGAAGCCGACCCCAATATAGTTGGGAAAAGGCTAGGCAGCTGATGATGCTTCGAAGTGTGATTTTAAACACGTTCGAAGCGGCCATTTTGCTAGCATACATGCTATGCTCACATCCAGCAAAATAAAACTAACTCTAACGAAACAAGCATTACCTTTGTGCTCTTTTGTCCTAATAATTTTAACTAGGTATATTACATGTTTTGTGTGAACAAAATTGGCATAGGATATATTTCTGTTATTTTATCATTGTTTCCAAAATACTGTGTTCTAACAACTTACAATTACAATGAATACAATATTGCTTGAAGTTAAAGTGCTTGTGTTATGAAAAAAACATTGTTATAAAAATACTAGCGGCACGTCCCGGCTTCACACGGGTGGACATTAAACTATTTTTTTTTTTTCATCCTAAATATAGCCTATCTTCCTCAGGGATAATGTAGCATTCTAATGGTGAGAGAATTTTTGAAATCGGTTCAGTAGTTTTTGAGTTTATTCATTACAAATATACAAATCTTTCCTCTTTATAATATTAGTGTAGACAATCCCACCTCATAAAACATATCTGGCTTGTTGAAGTCTCCGAAAGGCTCGGCTTCCTTCATCAAGGGTTCACTGAGCCTGATCCTCAACATGACTGCGAACCTGGTCAGCCACAGTTGCAGAGAACGGGGCGTGTGCTTCGTGGGGCGATGCATGCGGCCTACACCTGGTGGATAGATGGTTTATGAGTTTTTGATTGTGATGATAAAAGACATTTAATGAGATGATTTATATTATATGTTATTTATATTATATTAATAAAATAAACTCAATAAAAAAATAAATATTCACTCTCAATTTAGAAATAGGTATTTTTTTTTCTCATCTCACGAGCCGCACAAGACATTAATGAACTAAGCTGATGATAATAATATGTTTATTCTTAAATATCCATATTGTTACCACCACCACAATATTTGCATTAATCAATAATTCTCTGCCTTTCATATTTTTTTTTTTAACCACAATTTGTGTGAGTCATGTTAATAAGATAACCAAGGGTGGGCCTAAGAAACCGAACCGTCCAAAAGCGCGTTGGGTTGACATATCGTCAAGATGGAGGGAAACAGATGGATAAGGGACGCACAGAACAGAGAAGAATGACCCTTTCTTCTGGCACTCTTCTCTAGACCCAACAGTGGATCATTCCGGGCTGAAATGATGATGATGTTAATAAGATTATTCAAGCCAAATGGGGTGCAAGAAAGGAGCCACCACAAGCGGCGTTAAAAATAAATCGTACTGCGATTCCAAACACCCGGGGTACCCTGGACAGCTAGCACTTCGTACCGCAGAGTCTACTCAGCCTCTCTCAGTAAAAGATGTCGACTTCTTCCTGAGCTTACTTCAAGGCACTTTACTGCTACTTCTTGTAGGACACATCTGATAACCTAAATAATGCACTGCCTGCTCACCTTGTCCCGCAGCGCTGATCAACACATGCGTCAAGTTGACAGCGGCGCGCAGGTAGCCGGTGCGCAGTAGCTCGCGCAGCCCTGCCTCGTCGCGGCTCACGTGTTCTGCTCTTACGACGCCTCGGCTGCCCGCTGAGCTGACTCCGAGGTACTTTACTGCTACTTCTTGGAGGGCATCAGCCTGGAAAGAAATTATGATCTTGGTTTATGAAGAAATTTTTAGGGTGATGATGTGATGTCCAAAATTAAAGTTCAGAAGCATGTCTCATTTGTGTATTTATAGATGCAAATCTCAAAAAGACTAACACAGACTCAGTACAAAAACTTATTCAATCTTCTTCTTCTTATGGTATCGATGTTCCGTCCATATTACACTGTTTGGGCCCAGTAGGTGGCCACATTTATTGCAGCGGCAGACGCACTATTCAGGTCGTCAAGAGCGCAACGGACACCTGGGACACTCCAGCAGGTGGGGCATGGTTTGATCCGGAGCGCCCCACTCGCACTCGGTGCTGGAGGAACCAATAATACCACATTTTACCAGATTATGTTTGCAGCAGCCTGCTTGGATACGCAATGCAGAGCTTTCCAAATAGGCCACTGTAGTTCACTGCTGGGAGCCAGGTGTTCTTGGGGCTTTAAGAAATCGTGGGGGGTGGTGGACAATTCTCTTGCCATAAATTGCTTCGTACTTTAGGTAGCCTGTCTCGGATTGGATTGATCAAATTATCCAGATAAGTTGAGTTTTAATTGATAAAGAAAATTAAGACTCATAAAATTATACTGCAAAAATAAAATAAATCAAATATTAATTTAGGGAGATTATAAAGGGTGTAAAAAGACCCTTAACGAAGCCGAAAGGCACTTATTCTCCCCGTCAATGCAATCATTTTTTTGTTCTAGACCATACCTGGGAACTTTTTAGTTACGGAGATATTGAGGGTCAAAGTTCCGACTTTTTCACAAGTTTTTTTTTAAATACATGTTTTTAAAGTAAGATTTTTACTTTAATAACCTCCACGACCCCCCTACTATTCAATCCATCTATCAGCACAATGTTCCGAGTGATATACATTGAGTCCTACCGTAACACGTGATTTTTCACCCCAAAAAAAAAAGTCGTTTCCCAGCAAAAATTTTTGCGTAAAGTTACATAGTTTGATGTACAGAATGCTTGGTTGACGGCTTCGTGAAGGGTCCGTTTACACCCCGTATGTAGGTATGATTTGCATAAATATATAGATATTTATGCAAATCTTACCTACAGCTACCATTACAGATCTGCGATCCAATGCGATAGAGTGGCCTTACATGCTAAATCCTTAATCTACATCCTATTAAATTACATCTTGATTTCATTTAATATTAATTTCTGATTAATATTTCCGTATTGTTTAAAAAAAATATAGGTGGCTTACCAGTTCTTCTTCAAGTACTAGCCCTGGCATTGTGAGCACTTCTCTCTCAGGAAAAAAGGAGCCTTTCGGTGAGGACTGAGCCTGTTAACAGAGAAATAATGAAAAATAAATATTGTGCCTCTGAGATAAACATGCGAACATAATAAGCTGCATCTGGTTAGATTGGAAGTCGAGCCCAACATAGTTCTGAAAAGGCAGATGATTATTATACACCATGGGTATTACAGATATAAATAATAGATTTTATAGGGTGACACACAACACCCATTGTGTGTGGATTGGAACAACCCAGAGTGGTTTTTCCAAATACTACCAAATCTCCAACATCTACGTGTCGTGGGTATGATTCCCGCACCAAACAAATATTTTTAGAACCTACTGGTAGTTGTTCCAGGTCTGGCTGCTTGCATATGCGAGCCTCAATGTTTGTGAACACACCCATGATAAAGGACAAATTCCAAGAAAGGGGCAGTTTTGTAAAAAAAAAATTGTCATGACTGATCGTGGAAGATATTCCCAAAATTTAAGATACAGTAAAAAACCAGACTTACCTTCATAAGCGTCTTCTTAGCTTCATCATTAGGCAGCCAAGCATCTCTTCTTCTATCTGCCTCTTTATCTACAGGCTGATTCTTTAATGAAAAATATATTAATATAAGCTGTTATAGTATCATCTTATTGCAAATCTTAATTATAGATATAGTCACAATCACTGATTATTATGTCTTTTTCATTTCAAAACGTCACTCATTACTACTGCAAAATAATTGTTATCACAGAACAAAAAGAAATACGTACGATGCAACTCTTTAAAGCGTACTGTGGGTGCCTTTAGTGTAAGGCCTCCAGCCAGGAGCAAAAAACTTATAACCTAAGGGACAGCCTGCTAAGGAAGGAATGCTCCCAGAGGGACCGGCTGGATCTGACTGAGATTAGAAACAGTAGATTATAAAACTCACTTTTATACTCAACCCGTCCATAGCTTCAGTGAGTATAGTCGGGTTGGCTATTCCACTCTTGGCCGGCACTATTTGTGGTTCAGGGCCAATAGTATCGAAGAACGTCGACGGATCAGGTAAACTCGTTGCTGGCACTGCAGCCGACCCGCTCACGGTTGGCAAAACATTTGTAAAAGTCATCTCCTCCGTCATTTTCTGTTGTGTAAATGAAGCAGTCATAGTTGTAGGAAAAACGCTGCCTGTTGATGTTTGATTTCCTAATAATACAAAGTAACTTTTCAATTTCATAAATCAATCCTAAAGTAATCAGTTTCAAAAGAAAAATATTTATTAAACGCAGCCGAAACATTACCTTCCGGTTCGCCTAAATAAATGCTTTGTATCATATCCGACGGCGATGTCCCGATTTCATCGAAGAACTGGGAGGCGGGAGGGACTTCCTTATCACCGAAATATTGACTCAGTGACGGTTTATTATCCATTTTTCTGTTTATAATTCCTCTTTATCAGTAAAATTCTTCCCTGATAACAAATGACGTCGACCGAGGGACTGACATTTAATGTTTTTAAAAGTTTCATTTCTATTTCAGAGTAGAAGTCTTTTGAAACTTAGGAAAATAAATAGCGTTGTTTATCACTGAATGCATCATTATTCAATGTTGCCAAAAGAACATTATCCCAAAATTCCGGAAAATAAATAAATTCACGTTCGTCGTTGTAAAGTTCCAATCCTATAAGTGCTTAGTTTGTGGCTCGTTAAAGTCATGATCATTTCTTGAAAATGGTCAGTATGTCGTCTTAGGGGTGGATTAGCCAAAAATACTTCAAGATGTGAAATAAAGAAATCAGGAACTCGATGATTAGTGGATTTTAATTAAGTTAGTAACGATAATCTGTCAAATCATTTCACGTTATCGTCATTTATCGACCAAGGACCAACAACATTATTTAACTTTTTCTCATCATTAATCTAAAATACGGTAAACTCTTCCTCAAACAATGACAACCCTAAAATTAAACAAGTTGTCAAACTTGACAAGTCGAAATCGCTTACGATTTCTTGCACGAAAGAAAATTAAATCAATTTTCCTTTTAAAATCTTATCGGTGGCTCCGTTTGTCCTCAGTCCATAACACAGGTGCGTTGCGAAATGTTACATTGTCAATTTACACATTAAACAGTCCGTATCACCATCATCATCATCATCATTTCAGCCGAAAGACGTCCACTGCTGGACATAGGCCTCCTCCAAGTGTCGCCACATTAACTGGTCCCGTGCGTGTCGCATCCAGCGGATCCCTTCACCAGGTCATCGGATGGAGCAACTAAATCTTCCATTTTTGTACATTTGGTCTACTGTTAGTAGTTTGTAGGTACTTTAATTTATCGTAGTTTTTATCAAAGCGGTGTTTTATCTGTTTGTGTTTTGTAGGCACAAATGACGAACCAGGCGTCTCCGGTCGAGGAGCAGGAGAAACTCCTAGATGAGGCCCTGAACATTGTCAAAGTGCAGGTTTGTTTTCAAATTGTTATCTAATTGCTCAACAATTGATGGGCGGTAATCGGTTTCCGTGTTTATGAAAATGTTTCTATGACTTGCCGCCTGAATTGTTTTATGTTTTTCTGGGAATAAAAACTTTTTTATTTTAAATCAGGAATTTGTAACAAGTAACAAAGTAGCAAAGTAACAAAGTTGACAAGTTTAAAGTTAGTTTAGGAAACTGTCATTGCAAATAAACTTGTATTCAAGGTTTAAAAATAAACTTTTCTGTAACGGTCCTACTGTCTTATTCTATTATTGCATAGTACCTACATGGGTGTAATGTTATGTTTAAAAAAAAAACCTTTGGAACATTGTATTGTATATTGGGCTGGTGTCCACAACTCAAAAAAAACTTCAAAGTGCATATTTTGCCTGCAGATGGGAAATCTATTTCATCCACCCTATTTGGAACATTTCATTTATTTCCATAATAATATTAAACTCTACTTTAACTAAACTTTAGCTGCATTCAAGCTTGCCTTCGTACATTAGCTGTAATATCAAATGTAAATTATGTGTAATTTTGGGGTCCATATTGGCTCACCTAAAGTTCTTTTCCCGAAATTGTTCTTCCTAACGATTTGTAATCCGAATGATCACTCTTCCTAAAAATTTTCATCCTAAAGTTTTCATTCATACTATTTGTAGTGCTACTGGCAATGTTCATAACACTCATGTTTCCGAAAATTGTAATTAATAATATCATTAATGTAAATATATTTAAACTCCTACTGTTTTTTGTCATAACGCTTTTATCCCTAAACATAAGTACAGGTCAGAGTCTCGTCTTGGAGGTACTATGAAAAAAAAACTTAGAAAAATTTCGCAACCAATTTCGAAGTAGCGCTCGCCGGCCGCTGCCGCGGCACCGCTCGCTACGCTCGCTCGGCTCGCGCGTAGTTACAGGTCACAGTTCTAACCTAACCTAACCTATGGATCCCTTCCACATCGTTTTTACGACAAACGGTTAGTCGGAGAAAAGAAACTTTATTCTTACATTTAGGTGTTTTATACGATAGAATCGAGAAAATAAACGGTTTGCAAAAATAACACTATTTTGGTTAAATTTTTCTAAGTCTAAACAAAGAAATCTAAACAAAAAATATATGACTTTGAATAATAGTGTAAAAGATGGTTATGTTGAGAAAACATAGGAAAACAAATAAAAGTGTAATAGATGTTTATTGCTACTGACATTATGAAGTTGAATGCTTCGGGATTATAAAATTAGAGACAGAGTAGTTAGGAATTGTGATTGTTAGGATGAAAAATGTTAGGAAGAACATTTTCGGATTTCCAATTATCGGAGTTGAAAATTTAGGTGAACTTTGGCGCACCCGTAATTTTGGTGTACAATAAAGAATAAGCATTTAGCAATCTAATTATATTATTATGTTGTATAACAAGATAATGTTAAATTCTACAACTGAATTCGAATTATCATAACACAGATATTGCCTATGTCCAGGTGCCTATGCCTATGATGAGATATTCTACTTACTGTTAATTGGTAGAAGAAACGTCTCACGTCAATGAATACTTGTTCCAAAAGTATTTTTTATGTCAGTGACAATTGAAACTTACTATTAACATTGAAATAATTTTAAATATTGATTATATTCTAATTATTCATAGACATAGGTAAAATATTGACAAGAAGTTCACACTTAAATTGACTTTTAACCTCTCGAATGTCTTATGTTACACAGTTCGACATAAGAAAAAATGCTCCAAGTGTCTTAAGTCGGACAGTTACACTTTTTTTTTTTTTTTTTTGTTTTTACTGATGGGAAATCATCAAATAAAATGCTCCAAGTGTAGCATTTTTTCTTATGTCGAACTGTGTAACATAAGACATTCGAGGGGTTAATGGCATTAAACCACAATTTACTTACCACTTTTTTTATCACATTTTGATATTAAAACCTATTTGACCCTGTACATTATAATAAAACCTATTATTTCAGGCATTTCAAATGAAGAGATGTCTGGACAAGTCAAAGCTGATGGATGCCTTGAAGCATGCCTCCACTATGCTTGGAGAGCTCAGGACTTCTCTGCTGTCCCCCAAAAGCTACTATGAGCTTTGTATCCTTTTTACATAAGTTTTATATATATTGGGAAAGTGAAGAGTATAGCCGACCTCATCAAAAGTTATTTACTTAAATAAGGCTAAGCTTAAGAAATTTTTGAACATCAAAATAACATGAGACCCCAAAAGCCCGCCCTTCGCCTTACTTCTGTTGATACAATTCCTCCGTACTTGGTTCCGGCTGTCATTTTTAGATCTTTGACAGTTTTACAGGTAGTCAGTCGCCCAAAAGTCTGACAATCAGTCTTACCAAGGGGTATCGTATTGCGCAATACTGGGTTGTGAACGTCACATAGGCAGTCGCTCTGTTGGAAAAAGGTTAGGCAGGTGATGATGACTGTTGACTAATTCTAGTTGCAAACTTCACTAAGTTTGAAGCAATCGAACTGGTACGCAGATATCTACCCCTTGTCATTTTATGAAAAAAATATATAGGTACCACAGTCTTTCTAAGGATTATATTTTGCTGCAGTAGATGCCTGCATTTAAATAGACAGCACAAGGCTTTCTCCATCTGAAAAGGTCAGGGGAAATGAAGTTTTAATAAGTATTTATGTAGATAGTACGGTGTTCACTGACGGTCAAGCACTTTTCAACCTTAATATTCAGGGCATAAGGATGAAAAGTGGTCAACCATCAGTGACTGCGGTAGTACATTCACATTGGCTCTGGTCTAATGATTAAATGTAACATTAACTATGCAGATATTATAATGTGATACCCATATCATATTCAAGCTTGGTATTATACCACCTTAGCATGTTGCTGGAAATTCAAATTGAGTCAGCTCCTATTTTCTAAACTTGGCTACGATAGAACTTAAGTATTGCATTTGACTTATTTGAAACTTAGGAACATTGACATTTAAATAAACGAATTCCAGAATTAATTGACTTTCAAACCCTCTGCAGTCAGCTTTGACACCAACAGAATGGGTAATCACTGCAATACGACTTTAGATTCTCGCTCAAGTCACACAAACATACATAACATCACGCCTGTTATACCCGAAGGGTTAGGCAGAGGTGTACCTAATAGTTCACCCACATTTCGACAGTTATGTCTAAGTCGGGCGAGCATATTGCCCTCAACCGGGCACAATCCCAGACTCCGTGGCTGCTACTTAGAAATTCCTGATGAAAAACCCAATAACACTTTGCCCGGCCTGGGAATAAAACTCAGGACCTCATGCTCAGCAGTCGCGCTTGCGACAACTAGACTAACGAGGCAGTCACACAAATATGACAGAAAAAAAAACTCCTATTCGCAGCAAGTCTGAGTTCGCAAAACGTCAGATTTGCAGACTGTCTGATTTGCGAAAGGTCCGGTTTACGTTTTTATTGCTCTTTATAATAATGTAGAAAGAAACATTTGTTCATAATTAGGCCTATTATTTTGGTTTGATTTTTGCTGCATTTACTAGGCAAATGTGAGTGGCAACGCCGGGAGGGGACGCCTTAGAAGGACATACACTGACCTTATTGGTGAGGTTCTTCAGAAAGGTCAGGTGCGTAGTACTCGCAACCGGCGTGCGTGTATGACCAGATGTATGAACGTGGACGAGGCAAAAGGAGTATGTAAGGATCGTAGCAGGTGGCGTTCTGTGGTTTCTGCCTACCCCCATGGATAAAAGCCGTGAGTTTATGTATGTTTTGCTGCATCAAGATCGAGAGAACTACATCCCTAGCAATCCTGCCACCCTTAACTCGCACACAGACATGGCCATAACTGACGAGCTCCGCCACCTAGAGCTGTACCTCCTCGAGGAGTTCCAGAAGGGTCGCAAGGTAGCCGACCTGTACGAGCTGGTGCAGTATGCTGGCAACATTGTGCCGAGGCTGTACCTGCTGATCACTGTGGGGCTGGTGTATATAAAGACTAACTCGAATTTGAGGAGAGATTTGTTGAAGGTAAGAAAGTGGAATATTGTTTTCTTCTTGAAGTGTTTTATTGGTTTTTGAATATTTGCATTATTTTAAGATAGACTGGAAGAAATTGCCTACTGCGTAGTCTGCCTTTGTAAAATATTTTTTTGTAGAATAAACATATCATAACATCACGCCTGTAATCCCCGAAGGCTTAGGCAGAGGAGTACCCAACAGTACACCTCGTCATTCGTCAGTTATGTTCAAGTCCCATGTAATAAGGGGCGAGTCTTTTGCCGTCAACCAGGCACAGATCCAGATTCTGTGGCTGCTACTAAGAAATTCCTGATGGAAAAAACCCAATAACGCTTTGCCCGACCCGGGAATAGAACCCAGGACCTCACGCTCAGCGGTCGCGCTTGCGACCACTAGATCAACGAGACAGTGATCGAATAAAGCATGAAATAAATAAATAAGCAGGTACTAAAAGGGTATTCGGAGAGCGACCAAGGCGATTTCTTGCTAAAAAGTCTCAAATTCAAAGCTGTATGATTAAAGTACATACATTAATGGGGAAGACCGTTAAAAGCTCATTGTAGATGGCGCGACCATAGCTAGGTCCCAATCTGACCAATGAAGTCAAGTTATTTTGAAACATAAGAGGAAATTACCAGATTTTCAACATACTTGGAACCAGCTATGCTAGCGCCTTAGTGAATACCACCAAGTATTTGACAGCTTAGGTATGTCGGCGAGAAACAAGCTAAGCTTAATGCAGGTTCCCATCATTCATTTATTTGATGAACTCTTTGCCATCCATATTACAAAATGAGAGGTTACCATCGGGGCTGGGGGACTGTTCGAAAGAGATACCGCGGCCCTGGAACACAAAGAGCAAAGAAGGAACAAAGAGCAGAGCAAGGAATGCATGGGTTTTAGTCAGTAAAAGTCTGACACTCCCTTCCACTCCGCCCAGAACGGGGTGGGGGGGGGGGGTCATTTGATGAGTTCCCATTCGAAAAAAAAGGGGTTACCCTACTCTGCAAACTTTAATCAGAGGCAGAAGCAAGTTTTCATTCTGCTCACAATGAAGATCGCCGATGCGGGATATAATATGTTATCTGTTCCCGTTTCATGCAAGCACATCTTTCAGGACTTAGTAGAGATGTGCCGAGGAGTCCAGCATCCCCTCCGCGGTCTGTTCCTGAGGAACTACCTGCTGCAGTGCACCAGGAATGTGCTGCCCGACACCTCGGAGGCGCAGAACGAAAATGAAGGCGTTGTGAGTATCATGTGGCTCTAATTTTGTATAGGAGATTGTGGCTGCTCTAGTTTTTACGTATATTATACACACAACATTTTGACTCAGAACACACAACACGTTGACGGCACGGTTGGCGCAGTGGCTGAGCCATTGACAGCTGCGCTTCGTGTCGCGGGTTCGATTCCCGCATGCAGCGAACAAATATTTGTATGGCCTACAGGTAGTTCTTCCGGGTCTGGCTGTTTATGTATGTGCGCTGTGTATAAACGCGAAACAGGAGAAATTCCAAGTGTGCGGCAACGTTTAAAAAAAAACAACTTTTTTTTTTATAATCAGCCTCATCTAACGCCATTACTCTAACGATTTAAATTTTTGCGGCCATTAGTTATACGTACACATAGTCGCATTCGATATAAATATATTTTTATTGAAACCCGTTAATTGGAAACTTGTAATTTAATTGGTGCTATACATATACTTGACGTCATACGGTTCGATTACACCACTATTTTATAAATATCGCAGGTTTGGTTATAGAAAAAGTTAATTAAAACTTCCTCCTTTTTTTTGAAATAGGGTGAGGTAGAAATTTGTGTAGTAGGCTACACTTCGCTCAAAATCATATGAATCTAGATTCATGTAAAATGTTCTTCTTCAGGTAAAAGATGCCATCGACTTCGTACTCATGAACTTTGCTGAAATGAACAAGCTTTGGGTCAGGATGCAGCATCAGGGACACTCTAGAGACAAAGAACGCCGCGAACGCGAGCGCTCAGAACTCCGTATCCTAGTAGGAACGAACCTCGTCCGTCTATCGCAACTGGAGTCCGTGACAGTGGAAGACTACGGGCGCCTGGTGCTGCCCGGCATACTGGAGCAGGTCGTCAGCTGCAGGGACGCCATCGCGCAGGAGTATCTTATGGAGTGTATCATACAGGTTAGAATTACCCTTTGCGGGTATTTACGGTATTAATGCGCGCGGGTATTTACCCTCTCTTCCCTAGATACGCAGCGTCTAGAGACGGCAGTAGAAATAGAATTCCTGGCGCGACTAATGCCTTGATCTCAGAACTTCGCCATTCACATCATTCAATCAAGTCATAGCAAACGGTGACTCGCTAGTCGGCTGGTTTGTATGGCCGTCTCTAGCACCATCCGCCAAGGTGTCTCTGAGCCCTCCATAGCGTTAGTAACCTCTCCATAAGGTGAGTTCCCCTTGATGAAGTGGTGATGAGAGTCTTTACCCCTTGTAAGGGTATTTACCCTCCACGGGAGTAATTATCCCACGAAATCTAACATGTCTTATCATAAAATAAACCTATGAGGTAATTACCCTATGAAGGTATTTATTTACCCTCCACGGGGGTAAATATCCCACGAAATCTAGCGTGTCTTATCATAGAAGAACCTGTTCACCAGTCTGTAAAAGTTAACATCATGTTTCGCTTTGTCTACAGGTGTTTCCCGATGAGTTCCACCTGGCCAATCTGCAGCCATTCCTCAAGTCTTGCGCGGAGCTTCAGCCAGGAGTCAACATTAAGAACATCATCATAGCGCTCATTGAAAGACTCGCTACTTATAGCCAGGTAACTAAACTTGAATGAAATACATAATCTTTGTATTTCATCAACAAATTGTATGATTCTGAAATGAGCTAGTAAGAAATGAACAACAACACCCTCGCCTGCGGTTCGGGTGTGAATTCCATCTCAGCTGCAATAACAAAGTTTCCCCACTTGTACAAGTGACATCAGATTGAGGGCATTGACATTCCTATTCTTATTTGTAACGCATTGTATTGTCTTATGTACTTGCTTGTATTATTGTTTGGATCACGTAATATAATAAAGTACATCTTCTTTGGTGCAGAGAAACGAAGGCAACATAAACCTGAGCGTAGTTCTTGAAGACGGCAAGGAACAAGAGGTGCAGCTGTTCGAAGTATTCTCCGACCAAGTGGCCGCCATTACACAGGTACATTATATTTATATTTAGTTTTCATGGATCTCTTTTGTACTAGAAATGCTTTGAGAAAAATAAATCTACGAAACTCGTTATTACCTTCAGGCCTCTGAAGAAAAGATAAATGCAGGAAACTAGCTAAAGCTATACTTACAACAAAATTGTGTTTAAATGACTTTCAATGTCTTAGGGCTCATTTACGGTGACGTAGCGTGCGGTGCCTTGTGCGGCGCAGTCCACTTTTCATTCAAACATGGCGAGTATGAGGATGTATGAGAACGTTTACGGAGTAGTGATTTTATGCCGGCGTGGCGTCGCAGCCGGCGTGGGCGCCAGCCTACTGCAGTCATACTTTGTTCCCGTAGAAGTGGCGCCTGACACGTAGCGATACCCGCGGGAAAGCATGCGGCGTCGCATGCGCCGCTTCACGCCCCAAGTACATTGTCATTATGGTAATGATAACGCGGCCCGCTGCACGCGCTGCGTCTCCGTAAATGGAGCCTTAAACTTGCATCCGTTTACTTTTAAAAGATTTCTAGAAGCATTTTCAAAAGATTGTCTACCCATATGACTTTTTTTCATCAGAGCTCCAAATGTATCGAGAACGGCCACTCTTTGTGCAAAGTGCTCACTGTGTTCTTACTTGGAATTATATTTTCACTATCTATGTTTTTGTCATCAGAGTCGCACCGACATGCCCCCCGAAGACATGTTATCCCTTCAGTTGGCACTACTGAAGCTAGCGCAGAGGTGCCACCCTGACAAACTGAACTACGTCGACAGAGTACTGGCGCACACTGACAAGATCTGTGCTGATATACACCAGGCTAGGTAAGTTGTTGTAACTATTTTAACTATTAGGCTATAAAATGACAGCTGTCAGCCTGTTACTTCTAACGGTGTTTCACTTAACTTTGACTAAAAATGCTTTAACATAACCATTGAGCCGGCCATCCCCGAAGTGTTAGGCAGAGGTGTACCTAATAGTATACCCACATATCCTCAGTTATCTCATGCTATAGGAGGCGAGCCTTTTGCCATCAACTGGGCACAAATCCAGACTTCTGGTTCAACTTTACCTGTCTTGATAACAGTCAACTCTATTTCTACGCCCAAAACAATTCATAACTAGTTTTTGCTCGCAGCTTCGCTCGTGTGTGTGTATTTAGCCTATGCAACTCATAAAATGTATTGGTGTAATAATAACAGCCGCTCGGGTCGATCTTTTGGTTAACCCACGCTTGCCTATGTTGGTCCGTGGATGGGTGACCACCCATTGCATACCGAGCTTCCTCCGTGCCTCGGAAAGCATGTTAAGCCATTGCTCCATGTAAAATACTGGTCAGCTGCATCCGGTTAGACTGGAAGCCGACCCCAACATAGTTGGGAAAAGGCTAGGCCGATGATGTACGAATTCTCGGAATTGGATCAGTAGTTCCGAAGATTTAACCCCTACAACCAAACTTAACAATAAAAAATAGCCTATTCTGTCCCACTGCTGGTCAAAAGCCTCCCTATAATATTAGTTTAGAAAAACTAACATCATTCCATTTTTCCAGCGGCAAAACCCACTTAGAACACAACACAGCTGTCTTCAAGGAGCTGATGAAGATCCTCAAACTGCCCGCAGACCACTACAAGAACATCCTAACGCTGATAAAGCTACAGAACTACGCGCCGCTTATCACGCACTTGAACCATCCTGGGAGGATCATGATCGCTGTCCATCTGATCAATGATGTACTGGAGACGGATTGTTTGATTTCTACGCCTGAAGATGTAAGTCTGGCGATTTTATTTTTCCTCACAGTGACTTTAATAAATATCAATTAATAACCCAAAAAGTCGATAGCTTCGCAATGGCGGAAATGTTAGATATGACAGATAGGTGAGAGCGTTTTAGGAAACGTCGTTTGTGATTTTTCAACATTCTCCTGCCCTTATCCCAATTCATTTGGGGTCGGCGCAGCATGTCTTCTTCTTCCATACTTCTCAATAATACTCAATTCTTTATTGCATTCCACAATGTAGGCTTAGGTGGTAGACATTTTTTAAAAGAAACAATCATGGACCCTGTCGGGCACAGCAAAAGAAAGATAATAATATTTGGAGATGAGGACTTATCATTTAAGTATCTTCAGTATCTTATAATCTAACTTATTATAAAACCATTTATGTTAAATCTATATTTTTCAAGGATTTATCATTTAAATATTCGTTGACATTGTAGTAACATTTGCTCATTTTCATTTGCTTTTCTCTATTACACGTCATCTCAGCTTTTCTTGCCGTATCATACTTCACACAGTTTATCCATCGTTTCTTTGGTCTTCCTCTACTCTTATACCCATCATTCATACTTAAAACTTTTATCACGTTTTCCCTTATTCCTCCGCATCACATGCCCCATACGCCAAGCCAACCAATTACCACACAACTTTTCATTCACCGGCGTCACTATCAGCACACATCCAAAAAAATTGGTGATTTTCAGTCTTAGTATTTTGATCTCTCTGACAATTTTCGCTAAATAGTGCTGGCAAACATGTTCATGGACCTAGGTGTAATTCATGCATATTTTGCTTGATTAATCCAGGTGGAAGCCGTGCTTGCAATGTTGGAGGTGTTAGTAAAAGACCAGCCCGATCAGCCGACTGCAGAACCTGACGTTGAAGACTTTATGGAGGAGCAGGGCTTGCTGGCAAGGTATGTTGTAACCGTTCGTTTATGTCTTCGCGACTAGTATAAAGGGTTTAACAATGCCGAAAGGCACTTGTTCCCCCCGTCATTGTGATAATATTTTTGTTCTAGACCATACCTTGGAACATACTAGTTATGGAGATATTGGGGGTCAAAGTTCCAACTTTTTCTCATATTTTTTTTAAATACATGTCTTTAATGTAAGAACTTTACTTTAAACACCTCCACGACCCCCTTACTATTCAATCCATCCATCAGCACAATGTTTTGAATAAGTTACATTGAGTTCTACCGTAAAATGTGATTTTTCACCCACAAAAAAGTCGTTTCCCAGCAATAATTTTTGCGTAAAGTTACTTAGTTCGATGTACATAATGCTCGGTTGACGGCTTCGTGAAGGGTCCGTTTACACCCTTCACGAAGTTGGCAGCCTTTTTTGTCCGTGTTTAAGGCTTTCCATTCATTTCGATCTAGCTTACTTTCTGCCAACTAGTTGCTACGTCTTTCATTTAAGCAACAGCTTACCTACCAGGCCCGAAGATTCCTAAGAAGCCAATTCCTGCCGGCTTCTCTTCGGGAACAAGGCACTCTACGTAGTATGTAGGTATCTACTGTAGTCAAATAGTATATTACATACTCATCTGTGGGTATATTACTTATGTATGCGATTTCATACAGTATATGTTGTCAATTTCAGTCATTTCATAGACCATAGAAGGTTAATAATATTGTGCGGTCATGCATGTAAAGCGAGGGGAGATTGTGGAATCTGTGATAACCCAGCTCTCGGATTCCATAAATCTTAGATCTCTTTCAGCAACCGAAACTTATAAGTATTTGGGTATGTCGGAAGCGCTGGGCATCAATGTCGCTGACATGAAGCAATCGTTGAAGGAACGCTTCTTTGGCCGTCTGAAAAAAGTATTTAATAGTCTTTTATCAGGCGGAAATAAGGTGCGTGCCTTCAACGGTTGGGTCATGCCGGTTTTGATGTACTCTTTCGGCATACTCAAATGGACTCAAACAGAACTAGATGCCCTGGATAGGAGGGTCCGTACACTGTTGACGACATATCGAATGCATCACCCGCGTTCTTCGGTTATGAGACTGTATATCCCGCGGAGGTGTGGGGGTCGAGGCTTTTTAAACGCTAAGACTCTCCACAATCGCGAGATATGCAGTCTTAGGGAATATTTCCTAGAAACCGACGTGGGTATGCATCGAGATGTAGTCGCGGTGGACAAGGGCCTCACCCCTCTCTCCTTGGCTAAAGAGAACTGGCGCAAACCAGTAGTGCTTGATACTAACGACCGCAGGGAAGTATGGCAGAGTAAGGAGCTTCACGGACGCTTTTTCCGGGCCCTGCATGGGCCCGATGTAGACCTATCAGCGTCCGTAGCCTGGCTACGTTCCGGGGATCTCTTTGGAGAAACCGAAGGCTTTGTCTGTGCAATTATGGATGAAGTTATGATGACGAATAACTACCGGAGATTTATTGTGAAGGACGGTACGGTTGACATATGTCGGGCATGCCACCGTCCAGGCGAATCAATCCGTCACATTATCTCCGGGTGTTCTCGTCTGGCTAACGGAGAGTACTTGCATAGACACAACCTTGTAGCCAGGATTATTCATCAGCAACTTGCTCTGAAATACAACCTTGTGGAATCGGAAGTGCCGTACTATAAGTATGTGCCCGACCCAGTTCTCGAAAATGGCTGTGTCACATTGTACTGGGATCGATCCATCATCACCAGTGATCGGAGTAGGTAGATTGATTTTTGGTACTTGTATCATAAATGCACACAGAAAGAATAACATGGATAAGCCATTTTTCCGGAGAGTAATTCCGGTATTTCCGGATTCAATTAAATATTGTTAATGTTGGTAGTGATATTATAACTACTCAATTCAAAATTTAAAGGAAGGTATCAAAACTAAATTAATTCATTATTATTTATCTGTTGAATAATAAAAACAATCACACCAATAATCCACCAATTCCGGAGGAATGTCCATAGTAATATATACGTTTCGGATCAATGACCCCAGTTCAATCTACCTACTCCGATCACTGATCATCACTGACAGGACTATTGTAGCCAATAAGCCTGATATAGTGGTGGTGGATCGATCAGAGCGGCGCGCAATGATTGTTGACATAACGGTCCCACATGATGAGAACCTCGTGAAAGCCGAGAAAGATAAGCAAATCAAGTATCTTGATTTGGCTCACGAGGTTGTCGACTTGTGGGATGTGGACTCAGCGATCATTGTGCCGATAGTTGTATCAGCCCATGGCTTAATTGCCAAGAGCTTCGACCAACATCTGAGGAGGCTCTCGTTAGGCAGCTGGATCAAGGGCTTGATTCAGAAAGCGCTCCTGGACACGGCTCGTATTGTTAGGAGGTTCCTCTCTCTGGAGCCCTGACCGCCGGTAGCTTGGACCCTGTTCCCGATACCGGTGGGCTACAATTTTTTTTTTTTTTTTAAATTTTTTTTTATATTTTTAAATGTTTTTTATATTGTTTTTTCTAAGGAATATTTAAAAATGTAATTATATTTGTACAGAAATAAATAAAGGAAAAAGATTCAGAAGGAATATTGTGACCCACTGTAACAATAACCCGAAAACAGGATATTTTGGCCATTTTGTCACTGTATTATACAAGTGATCATTGATTATCGTCTGTTTCGGCTTTTTACGGCGTTTTTTTTTAACATTTTTCTTTCTTTTTCCATTTTACACATTTTTCTTATAAATACTTGTCCTTTCCAGACTAATCCACCACTTCAAATCCGACTCGGCGGACCGGCAGTACCTCATCCTGTCGGGCGCGCGCAAGGCGCTGCAGGCGGGCGGCGCGGCGCGCATACAGCACACCTTCCCGCCCATACTGTTCCACGCCTACCGGCTCGCGCACACCTACAAGGAGCTCAAAGACACGGTAAGAATATTGGTGGTACCTTTATGTAAGCTAAAAAGCTTGGCTTCCGAATTTAAAAATTTCTTGTCAGTCAGTCAGCATGCCCTAGCTTTCCGTTATGTCACCTCTAGGCACTCTATTGTCTTTGAATAGTAATTAAAAAGGAACCGTGAAAAACAAATTTTGAGACGAGGAAAAGACACACTCGAAAAACATTACAATTTCTGTGCTTCAATCAAAACCAGCAAAAATGAATACTGAGTGGTGAAATCTTATTTTTTTTAGTAAAAACTTTACGATTTGTTTTAGGACGACATGTGGGAGAAGAAATGTCAGAAAATATTCCAGTTCTGTCATCAAACCATCAGTATGCTGGTCAAAGCTGAACTAGCTGAGTTGCCGTTGAGGTAAAGCATTATTTTATATTCCACACTTGTATGCCATACAATTTACCATAGGCGAAACATTCATGTTGCCAGTTGTAGAAATGTTTCTACTCCAGAATTCAATCTTAATAAGAAAAAAAAAATGAAAAAAATAAATGTTCATAACTACTACGTTCACGAATACTGCAAAAAGGTAGTTATTGCACGTCTGTGTATTTGATTTAATTTTGATAGACAAATTAAAATGTCGTGTACGTAAGACCTAATTATGTACATTTTCACAGATTATACCTCCAAGGAGCGCTCGCAATAAGCGAGATCGGCTTCGCGAACCACGAGACGATAGCGTACGAGTTCCTCTCGCAAGCGTTCTCTCTGTACGAGGACGAGATATCGGACAGCAAGGCGCAGCTCGCGGCCATCACTCTGATCATCGCTACCTTTGAGCAGATCAACTGCTTCGGTAAGAACTCTTATTGGCGTGGGCTAGATGAGAATTTTATATGTCGTGGTGTAAGTATTAGCAAGTCAGCGAGGTCGCAGCGAGGCTACCGCACCGACTGGAGGAAGTAAGATATGTTGGATTGTCAGGATTTATTCCGACAGTCTCGTACATCATGTGGGCAGCAGATGGGTTTCGTGCTATGAAAACATATACACTGTTTCTAGCAAAACTAATGAATTACTTGAGATTACAACTTAAAACAATAACACGGGGCACAATGAAACGGGTACAGTTCTAAGACGTCTCAACTCCGCCGCAATCAGACATTGACTGTCGCCCTCACCTCGAGCGAGAACATCAGGGCTCAGTAGAAGCACGCTGTGGTGTGGGTAGACTTGTAAGTAGGTCGCTCGATGTCACCACCGGCATACTTGCGATTCATGTTATGTCCATACTAACGACCTGATCCGAGAGATATAACATACATAAGATCACGCCTATAATCCCCGTAGGGTTAGGCAGAGGCGTACCTAATAGTACACCCACACTTTGCCAGTTATGTTTCAGTCATATAGGGGGCGAGCCTATTGCCATCAACCATGCTCGAATCCAGACTCCGTAGCTGCTACTAAGAAATTACAGATGGAAAAACCAATAGCACTTTGCCCAACCGGGGAATCGAAACCAGGAGCTCATGCTCACAGTTTTGCTTGCTACCAACGAGGCAGTATGATATAGGCAGTATCCATGAATCCGCATTGGGCCCGCATGGTGTATTATGGCTCATCCCCTGGCTAGCAGTGGGAACATTATAAGCTTATTATGCAGAGAAAATGTATTACCATTACTCGCATTTGTAGTGATACGGAAGAAAAAGGGCTTTTCAGTTTGAAAAACCGGTAGTGCAAATAGTTCTTGACAGAATTTTCCTTTAGCACTCATCCCTCATATACCCTCGAAAACTGACGTTATATTTTGAACATTTAGGTTTAATTCCCCTTACCCCATCTACAGGTGCCGAAAACGCCGAACCAATGCGTACACAATGCGCGCTAGCGGCTAGCAAGTTATTGAAAAAACCGGATCAAAGTCGCGCCGTAGCCTTGTGCGCACATCTCTTCTGGAAAGCAGCCAAAGATGGGAAGCAGGTATGTGACATCTGCCTAACCTTTTCCCAACTATGTTAAGGTTGACTCCCAAGCCAACTGGATGCAGCTGAATACGAGTGTTTTACATGGACCGACTACCTATCTGACTTCTACAACTAGTTACTGTGTAAGACTGGTTGTCAGATTTTTGGCAATCAGACTACTAGATATCACTATCACAGGTTTACCAATTTACCAATTATAGCTGACTTATCGACGCGGAATTAGCTTGCGCCGATCAGAAAGTAAAGTAAAGAAACAGCAGCGGTGGCCCAGCGGTGGCGACCCCGACGAGCAGTATGTCGTGGGTTCTAACCCAGGCAGGCGTATTACTTTGCTTAGTTTATTTCACCATTGGTCTCAAAACCGGCATGCCCTAGAACCAAAAATTGGAAGACGTGACACCTGCCAACCCGCACTGGGCCCGCGTGGTGGATTAAAGCCCATTCCCTCTTCGTGTTCTGTGTAGTGGGGACATTATAGGCTCATTATGCGTGCATGATTAGATAGTGTCATTTGCCTTATTTTACTTCGGACTACGCGACACCGCGCCGAACAACATTTTTCAAAACATGTGATCGGTTCAAGCAAATTCCACGTCGAAATGTAATATCGGTGTAAAATAGATGGTCGTCCATCCACAGCTTGACTGCGGTAAAGGTAACTTTACCTTGTTCGATCGACCCGTTGGGATGTCATGATAATAATTAGTTAATTAGTTACGAGCCCCGTTGAACCTATTCACTGTCTGTAAAACCATAATTTCGACACCTGCAAGGAATAATATCGGAACTCAGTTTTAGGTAATTTTGAGTTACAATCATATTCTTGCAGTACAAAAAATGCAGTTTTTTTTTGCACTCACCCCTGCGGCTAAATAACACGTAAAGGCTTTACGTAAAGGAATTTGATATATTGATGAATGTGATTGTAACTCAAAATTGCCTAAAACTGAGTTACGATGTTATTCGTTGCAGGTGTCGATTTATTAATTTCTAAACCATGTTTCAATGATCCCAGTGGCCTCTGAACGACGCGTCCCGCGCGCTGGACTGCCTGAAGAAGGCGGCGCGCGTGGCGCAGCAGTGCATGGACGGCGGCGTGCAGGCGCAGCTGCTGGCCGAGCTGCTGGGCCGGTACGCGCTGCTACGGGAGAGGGGGAACGCGAGTCTCACCACCAACCTTATTGATGCGGTGAGTGCCTAACACTTTTAAATAGGTATTTTTTATGAACAAAAATCTAGAACCAACAACCTAGTTAGTACTGTGTAATACGATGTGCCTTGGTTAGACTGGTTGTCAGAATTTCGGGCCACTGACTACCCGTGTATGAACAAAAATGTCGGTATTAAATTATTACAGTTATACCAGCAAAAGTATGCGCTTCGGCTACCTTCTTGATTCTGAATTAGTTCTGACTTCGCACCGAGTATCCCTTACAGAGGAAAAGTTTGTAAATTTTTTAATGCCGCGCTTTGTTTAAGCTTCATACAAACGTGCAATGTCAGGTGCACTATCACCTGACATTGCACGTTTGTATGAAGCTTTCTCTCTGTTGGATTACCTTCTCTGGTCGCAGATCTTCAATTTTTTTATAAATTGGTTACAAAAGTGTAATACGTAGGTTAAAATGAACCTATGAAAAATTTCTATGTGGCTCAGAATGATGTATTGAATTCGTGGTAACCTTTTTCGCGTCGGTGTCCCTTCCATATACGATTGCATCACCGCGCGTTCTATTTTCCAAAGATAGGCGATGTTTCCCAAACCGCATACTCTTCCTCGGTCGTCTGTACCTATCTACATTATTTATGTATTTCGCAATATTTAATTTCCTTTTTCTCCTACCCAGGTAATCCAGAAAATCCGTGAAGAACTAGCCAACCTAGACCAGTCAGAGGAAGTGGAACAGATCACGAAACACTTCCACAATACTCTGCAGCATCTCAAGAACAGGATGGAGACTCCCGACCCTGACGGGTTGGGGTATGAGGGACTTACACTGGCTTGAATGTGGTGAAGAGTGGGGGAATGTGGTGTGGGGGTTGATTTTTGTGGTATTTTGAAGTAGAAGAGCTATGATTGGTATTTGGGGCCCGAAATTGTTTTGAATTAGGGTCAAATTGACACTTAAACACAAAATAATTAAATTTGAAATTGGAAGGCTGATTATTTACAGATTCACAAACCCAGAACAATTGTTTCAACTGGGTCTGTGAAACTGTTGTAGACGCTTGCGCACATTACAATCACATTACATGGTATAGCATTTTTATACAAAAAGCATGGTGCGGCCTGCTGTAGTATGCGATGAAAATTATGTAAGAGGATTTCTGAGTTGTAATGCGTCCTGCCCAGGTATGCGTCAATTATGCAACGATTCAGATTTCGACGACTAAAGTAGTAAAGAGAAATCCGATAATGTCAATTGATTACATCATCATCATTCTCTTGCCCTTATCCCAATTTATTTGGAGTCGCCCAGCATGTCTTCTTCCCCGATACTTCTCTATTAGGCGCGAATTATACAGAAACGGCGTAAGGTGAAGGTGCGACGCAGGCGCAGGGCAGGCGTGGAATTTATAACGAAACGAAAGAACGGCGTGCCTGCGCCGCGCCGCTTGAGTGTAATTCACGACACGTCGCCTACGTACATTTTGTATGAAAATGTATTGAAGCGGCATCATGCCTGCGCTGCGCCTTCACCTTACGCCGTTTCTGTATAACTCGCGCCTTATTCGCCATCTCATCAGACACCTCGATGATAAATTAATTATTTCATTTATAGAAATTCAAAATATCACAAAAATTACTTACAGAAGATCACTGTGTTATTGTTAACTCTAAAATAGTGGTAACATTGGTGATACTGCCAATATTAGGTAAATGGAATGTTTGTTACGCAACTACATTCCTAATATTTTAATGTAATAAAGCCCATTTTTACTAACACTAACGAGATAGGTAAGGATTATTGCGCTGTTGGAATTTCAGCTCTCGGCCCTGAGCCGAACGGCGAAAATCCAATAATGTAGGTACAGTGGCCAACACATGTTACCACAAACTGTCATATTTCTTCAAATGAATTTAAACCATAAAATGTTGATGGTTAAGTTCAAAACCGATCGAGAAAATTTGACAGTTTGTGGTAATTTGATGCGCAGGCGACTTTATTTCTTTAGGCATTCATTTAAGGCTTAGTGTTAGTTAAAACGGTCGAGACTTTGATTTAAAATCTCATGTTGTAATAATTATGTGTAAATAAGTTAAGAATATTATTATTTAAAAGTATTTTAGTATTTAAGTTATACCTAAATAATGCAAGTTTTATAGAAGCAATATTATATTTCGTGTTATTTTCATGATGCGTTTTATTTCATTATTCCAGTCTAGACTAATTAGTAAAATGTAACGACTTTTGCGGCCTATCTCAATCCTAAGTCTGATTAGTTTGATACTATTATCCGGCTGATAATTCCATACAAATATTGTTCCGTTTTCATTTATTTTATAGATAGTGCCGACCGTTATAGTATTTACCCCACAGATAATTATACAAGGTGCAGGTTTTGCATCCTGGTCAAATTCAAGGAGGTATCTATGCTAATGATTCTCGCCCCGAATCAATAATAAAATAGATAGGTTTTTTTCTTTCTTATTTACGGAAATTGGTACTCGCACAGATCGTCGACACTCACGCACACAGCGACATATCGCGCGATGGGTGATTCTGTTTGTTTTGTTGAAATGTAAACACGAAAGTATTCGTGTTATTCTGAAATACTGTCAAATTTAAACAGTTTAAAATAGCAGCGTTCTTAATTATTGACCAGGTACCGTAATTTAAATTGATTATTTGTCTTTTGTGACAACCTCCTGAATTTTGACGAAGGTGCAAAAACTGCACCTTGTATATGTACCTAGAAACGCAAGAGCACCACTTCGCGTGCTTCGCGAGCAAAACTACTTTACATTACAACTCAAGAACTTAATTCTACATTAAGACTACATTTTTTCTTTAAATGTCTAATTTAAAGACAAAAATGTAGTCTATTTTGTATAGTAACTAAATAGTGCTTAAGACGTCATAGCAGGTAGTCAAAAAAAATTACAAGCTTGGTTTTCATACGGGTCATGATACTTGCGTTATCTAGGAGTATCTATACTATTCTATATTACTTACCCTGTTAACGCCTTTTACCCTTGAACCACATTTACCCTTTTAAAACATCGCGGATTTCTCTTGATACCCTCGTATGCAACGTTTTGACACCCACAGATTAATGTCTAATAATTCAAAGAGGAATATCATAATAAAACTCCACATTTACTTAAAATAAAATAATATATTCCTATAACTATACACAGTACATATCAACACCACTACAATATTCTGTTGCCCTGAACATTATTTCTGTTGTTCATCATAATCTTCTCTTGACGTTTCTTCTCTTCTTTGAAAGCTTCGCTGTTGGCCTTCTTTTCTATTCTTCTTTCTTTCCTGTATTCCTTTAGAAGACGTTTCCTTTCTTTCTTTTCTTCGGCGGATTCGTCTTTAGGTCTGAAACAAAAAAAAGGTTTAAATTAACCTTCTGCAACTGAGGTGGGTTTATCGTCAACATTCGACTGAGGTGTAGTCTGTCAGGCGTCACTATATACGGCATGATTTGTCTATAACTTTTAGAAATAATAGAGCTCTAATTTTATTTTACGATTAAGGGGTTTATGTATAATGAAATAAAAATGAATAAGCATTCTCCAAACATAAAACAAGTTCATTATGGAATCATTTATTGAGATCGGTATTTTCATTATTTTTACGTTTAAACTTACAAAACTATAAAATAAAAAACGAAATAATAAAACTTCTATAAAACTGTTAATATTAATCTTTTAAGCGCTATCTTATAACGCTAAAACAAAAAACACAATATGATACCACGGTTCAATTAGACACAAATCAGTCTCAAAGTTAACCCTTAATTTAAAACTTAAGTTTACAATCTTGACATAGTGGAGAAGACAAAGAGGCTTTTTGCATGCGCAATAGTGGTACCTTGTTTGCCTCTTCAATTTACTGGGGCCTATGCTGCATAGCTTCCTTCCAGCAGGACCTGGAAGCTGAGCCACGGGTGGAGGGGGAGGCAAATCATTGCCTAAAACTCGCGTTATAGTTAGACGGAGTTCTCTGGGCAGTCTATCATTATAAACGCGTTCCCGTTATGTGCAGCAGTTCTGCTTGCCCTCGCTATTTCCTTCTTAGACCATAAAAATCCGTTTTTTCCAATGTACTTTGGACCATCTTGGTCGCCACAAACTAAAGAGCTAAGGGGCTCCGATGCCTGCCGGAGCTGCGGGACTATTCGAAGGAGATAACGCGGCCCTGGAACACAAAGGGCAAAGAAGGAACATGGATGGGTTTTAGTCAGTAAAAGTCTGACACTCCCTCCCACTCCACCTAGAGCGGGGGGGGGGGGGGTTATTTGATGATTTCCCATCCCAAAAATAAAAAGGGGCTCCTCGTCTTCAGAGTTAAAATCACTCTCACTCGATTGGGCATTCTGTTCCTCGAGGTCTTCGTTTTCCTCTTGCTGTACATTTCCTTTCCTTTCCTTACAAACTGATCGTTTTCTTCTTCTAATACTTCAAGCCATTCCTCAATCTGCTCATCACCATTTGTATGTCTTCCATTGCTGTCTCGTCTTGTCTTGGTTGCCTACTATCTGTACTTTGAGTCGCCATCTAAAAAATTATGAATAACAAAGTTTAGCAAATTAAATGTGAGGTTATGTCTGAGAGACACTATGGTAGTATTAAAATATTACTGATGAAACGACTAACAGACACTATGAACCTAAAAAGATATTGGTGAGGTGACGTCTATCAGAATCAACGTTTATTGCTGTACTTACGTCTGTGGGACACCGGCAGTCGAAAACTCCAAACATACACAACGCTCGGCCGCCCGCGAATCACTAACCGTTAGGGCGAACCGTTACAGGAAGGTACTGAGCGAGACAGAGCTTCATCACGCCATGTTACGATCTGGCAACGTTTTTTGTGATTGGTGGTGTCCGATGGACTACCACGTCAGTCGCAGAAGGTTAAGGTTTTATTTGTTACTATGTCCACTGTCATAGGTAGTCTCCAATCATCGCCATAACAACTGGTCCTGTTTTCCGTGAAACTGGTGGTTGGTGCTATTTTGCTGTGAAGGAGCTCGTCTGGGGCAGTACGCACAACGGCTCATCTAAGGCGCGAATGAAATGGCGTTAGGCGTAAGGTGCGGCGCAGGCGTGGAATTTATAAGGAGACGAAAGGACGCGCCGCGCCGTTTGAGTGTAATTCACGACACGTCGCCTACCTACATTTTGTATGAAAACGTTTTGAAGCGGCATCATGTCTGCGCCGCGCCTTCACCGTTCTGTGTAATTCGCGCCTTAG
This sequence comes from Noctua pronuba, assembly GCA_905220335.1. Classification (NCBI taxonomy): domain Eukaryota; kingdom Metazoa; phylum Arthropoda; class Insecta; order Lepidoptera; family Noctuidae; genus Noctua; species Noctua pronuba. The sequence continues at coordinate 2,789,882 of LR999913.1, forward strand.
GCGTCGAGCAGTAAATAAACCGAGAACAAGACGGCGATATTATGAGACATTTTAACTTTGTCTTTGGGATGGCAATGCATCTTCGATGTCCATAGGAGGCGTTAATCTCTTACTATCAGGTGGGCCGCCTGCTTATTTACCACACAAAATGACTCCTACCATAAGGATAAGACACTCAAAGTAGCACATTCTTGTCTTGCCACCGTCTTCACCACTGGAGCCACTGTCTTAGTTCATAGCTTTGAACTTAGCTAGAGATTTGACAGTCCGTTTATTGCCACACAAAAATAATTCTAACGTAACGACAGAACGCTCAAAGTAGACAACACAATCTCAGCATTAGTCTTGCCATCCTCGTCACTGCTGGAGCCACTATCTTCATTCATAGCGTTGACATTATAGTTTACTCACTTGTTTGCCATACAAATATGACCCTTCCTGTAAATACAGAATAATTGCCAAACAATATCGACCCTTACCGTAACGACAGAACGCTCAAAGTAGACAGCACGGTCTCAGCATTAGTCTTGCCATCCGCATCGTCACCGCTGGAGCCACTATCATCGTTCATGGCGTTGAACTTGGCTAGAGACTTGGCAGTCAGCTTTTTGTCGTTGCCGAGTACGTCTTTTGGAATGCCGCGCGCGTTTATCTGGATTTTGTGGGGTTTCTGTTGGAGGGAAAGATATTATTAAAGAAAATCAATACAAATAAATAAAATTGAAGTGTCTGTAATTTCAACGCATAATTATGAAAGTACACGGTACTTATAAAAAAAAAAAACATTTCCTATTTTTGTCTGTCTGTTTGTTGTGTTTAACGGCTGGACCGATTTTGACAGTACTTTCACTGGCAGATAGCTAATGTTATAAGGAGTAACTTAGGATACTTTTATTAAAAAAAAATATTAGGGTTCCGTGCAAAAAAAAAAAACTCTTGAAGTTGTTAACAAAATCCGATTCAAATAGGGAAGTCATATTTTTATAATAATTTCATGCGGACGAAAGTCGCGGGCAATACCTAGTTCCTACTTAAATTCCAATCATTTTGTCTTCTATATTGTTAGAGAGAAACTGCAGGATTCCAAGAGTAATTATCCTAAAGTACGTTGAAACAAAGACGAAAGTAAGTCCGCAACATCATCAAATAGAACAGAAGCGCGTGGTTAAGTTTCTTTGACGACACGCTTGACGCAGTGGAAGAGCGATTGGCTGCTGCGCTGCATGTCGCGGTTCGATCCCCGCACGCAACAAATATGTGTATGGGGTGCGCCAAAGTTCACCTAAATATTCAACTCCGATAATTGGAAATCCGAAAATGTTCTTCCTAACATTTTTCATCCTAACAATCACAATTCCTAACTACTCTGTCTCTAATTTTATAATTCCGAAGCATTCAACTTCATAATATCAGTAGCAATAAACATCTGTTATACTTTTATTTGTTTTCCTATATTTTCTCAACATAACCATCTTTTACACTATTATTCAGTCATATATTTTTTGTTTAGATTTCTTTGTTTAGACTTAGAAAAATTTAGCCAAAAAAGTGTTATTTTTGCAAACCGTTTATTTTTTCGATTCTATCGTATAAAACACCTAAATGTAAGAATAAAAGTTTCTTGGTGTTTTTTGTCTCCGACTAACCGTTTGTCGTAAAAACGATGTGGTAGGGATCCATAGGTTAGGTTAGGTTAGAACTGTGACCAACTACGCGCGAGGCGAGCGAGCGTAGCGAGCGGTGCCGCGGCAGCGGCCGGCGAGCGCTACTTCGAAATTGGTTGCGAAATTTTTCTAAGTTTTTCTGTCATAGTGCCCCCAAGACGACACTCTGACTCTGTAGTTATGTTTAGGGATAAAAGCGTTATGATAAAAAACAGTAGGAGTTTAAATATATTTACATTAATGATATTATTAATTACAATTTTCGGAAACATGAGTGTTATGAACATCGCCGGTAGCACTACAAATAGTATGAATGAAAACTTTAGGATGAAAAATTTTAGGAAGAGTGATCATTCGGATTACAAATCGTTAGGAAGAACAATTTCGGGAAAAGAACTTTAGGTGAGCCAATATGGACCCATGTGTATGAACTACAGGTAGTTGTTCCGGGTCTGGCTGTTTGTGTAAGCAAGTTTAATTGTTTGCAAACGCACCTACGATACAGGAGTAATTAAAAAAAAAATACTAATCGCGTCCTTACCAAAGCGAGCGTTGCGTCTTCCAATTATTATTGTCCGAAAAAATGAGTGATATATAAACTTAACGATCGTGTTTCGCATGATCGCTTTGTTTAGGGTGCTGGATAAAGGATTAAATAAATAAATCTTTATTTTCAGACCAGAGATCCATAACATCCGAATAAACAAGTTGGCACTTAGTAACAAACTTATTATCTCACATATCTGAATGACGGTCTGTGTGCCGCCATCCAGTCACATAATATTATCAAGACAAAAACCAAAGAAGAAGGATCAAAATTCACCCACGTCCTACAGCAAAGAGAATTATCTCAAAAAATATATAAAAATGGGTATAAAAAGTTGGCATACTTACAAACTCATATCTACAATAATAGATATTACTGCTCCTGAACGAATTTTCATAGCATTTTTTTATTTGTTAGACTGTAAGGATGGAGTTTGGAAGTATGACATCTTTTTATATCCATTTTTATAATTTTTTTGAGATACTTCTCTTTGCTGTAAGACATGGGTTAATTTTGTATGGACCGTGCCCCTTCTTCTTTCTGTCGGAAAACAGAGATTGTGAAAAGTGTTTTTTGTTTTCATGTGTAACTCACCTTGGGCTCTTGAATAACTTTAGGGTGGTTGTACAGGTTGGAGTAAGTTGACAGTATGGTCTCACAGTCCCACTTCTCTTTGGGATCCACATCCACTGTCACGAGGTCATCCTCAGACTCTTCCTCTATTTCTTGGAGACGGCTTATTCTGTAAAAAACAATAGTAATTTTATAATATAACACCACGCCTTGTAATCCCGGAAGGGTTAGGAAGAGGTGTACTTAACAGTACACCCACAATTCGCCAGTTATTTTTAAGTCCCATACAATAGAGGGCGACCCTATTGCCATCAACCGGGCACAAATCCAGACTCCGTGGCTGCTACTGAAAAATTCCTGATGAAAAAAAACGAATAACACTGCCCGAACCGGGAATCGAACCCAGGACCTCAGCAGTAGACTAACGAAGCGATTTTTCAGGGTGTAAACGGAGCCTTCACGAAGCCGTCAACCAAGCATTCTGTACATCTAAGTAATTTAAATTTACGCAAAAAAATTTGCTGGGAAACGATTTTTTTTTTAAATCACGTTTTACTGTAGGACTCAATGTAACGCACTCAGAACATTGTGCTGATGGATGGATTGAATAGTACGGGGGTCGTGAAGGTGTTTAAAGTGAAAATCTTACTTTAAAAACAGGTGTTTAAAAAAAAAACTTGTGAAAAAGTTGGAACTTTGACCCCCAATATCTCCGTAACTAGAAGGTTCCCAGGTATGGTCTAGAACAAAAAAATGGTGACAACGACTGGGAAAACAAGAACTCTTTGGCTTCGTTAAGGGTCTTTTTACACCCTTAAATCCAGCAGATTCCCGTGAAGGTAATTTCTGAATTGAGAAGTTATGATGAGTAAAGTCTCACCTAGCCATCTCCTTCTCCTTATCGAGCTGGTACCTCCGCTGCGACTCCTCGAAGTGTTCGGCGGCCTGCAACAGCATGTCGTGTGTCTCCGGCATGAAGCCCTCGATCTCCTCCAGGTCTAGCGCGCCTACTTCCGTGTCGTCGTATTCGGCGAACATCTGGGAAAATGAAGTTACAATGAGTACATGGAGGATTTAATGCCACAAGGCATTTTCTACCAGTCAATCTTTGGGTTAAAACGGACAACATAGTGATGGCTACAGTAATAAATAAATAACCATCTTATATTTGAAACAAGCGTGTTGTTATAAATGTTAGTTTTATGATTTATTTTTTTCTTAGCCTGTCACGTCCCACTGCTGGGCAAAGGCCTCCCCTTTCTCTTTCCAAACCTCTCTATTTTGTGCGATTTCTGGCCATGTCCGCCCCGCAAACAAAATCAGATCGTCACACCAGCTTCGCCGCGGTCTACCTCGACGGCGATTTCTTCCGTCAGGCATTCAGTGCGTGACGATCTTTGCCCACATATCATATGATATTTGACTCCATTTTAATGGTTAGAGTAATGTCTGTTTACGGAGGGCAAACCTTCATCAATAAAACATTACTCTTTATATTTGCTTCAGAACGGAAAAAAGCTTAAGAATAGCTTCAGAGACAATTACTCACTCACTTTATGTGAAAATGTTGTGCTAATATTGTCTTTTTTTAACATAATTTTGAAGATTTTCAATTTAATTTATAATATTTTTACACTACAGCTTTAAATCAAATCATTTGCACGCCAGACATCTTATTTATTCATCTTATTTACTCGTATTTTATAATATTATTGAAGAAAAAATGTTTTAACGACTTTTACCCCAACTTAACACAATTTACCCTTCTCAACTTACCCTTTCAAATCTGTTGTCAAGCAGCGTGAGTCCCTGGTTACGTTTCATGATGCTCGAAGACATGGAGTACTGTGAGAATCGAGACTTGGTGTCATCCTTGTCATGTGTATCCCAGTTCACCATACGGACTCCTCTGGTCTTTCTGTCACCCTGGTACACAAAAATGAGATTAGAAAGAATAGGCGGAAAACGGCAATTACAAATTGTTTACTTTATTATTGGAATGAATAAAAAAAATTGTAAAAAAATTTGGTTGCTTGTAAAGTTGGTTTACGGACGATAGTTTAAGGTGACAACGTCATAACAAAACTTTTCACTTCACTTTATAAAAAGTCGACGAAACAGTTCACGTGTACATGTAAGTTGTGTGCTGCCGCTGTCTTTCTTCTCCTCGGACGCATAGGCCAATCGAGTGGAAGAGAGATAGATGCGGCGCAAGCGTACAATGAGCGTAACGGGATAATGAGTCATCCTTTTTCGTGCATGCACCCGGCGTTCATCGATTTATTAGACGTTGTCACGTCAAAAAATATCTTGATTTAAAGTGTCTAATGGACTATATGCACTAAAGCTAACTGAACTTGTATGACAGTCACTTCGGAGTGAGTCCATAATTGTATACGAAGTTTCTGGACTATTCTTCTCCATGAGAACTTACTTTGGAATAGGCAACCAGTTTCATCCTTCCTATTCTCAGATTCCTCGATAGTTTAAAGTGCAAATATTGGACAGCACGGTTGGCGCAGTGGCTGAGCGATTGACTGCTGCGCTTCGTGTCGCGGGTTCGATTCCCGCACGGAACAAATATTTGTATAGCCTACAGGTAGTTGTTCCGGGTCTGGCTGTTTGTGTATGTGAGTTTAAATGTTTGTAAACGCACCCACGATACAGGAGAATTTCCTAGAGTGGGGCAACGTTTAAAAAAAAAAACTCATTAAAAAAGAGATTTCGATGCAGGAACATACCGAGTCACTGTCGTCATCTGAATCGAGGTCTGACGCGAACGCCTTGTCAGAATTGCCATCGTCTGACATGCTGTCACCATCTTCATCCTCGTAATCCTCATCGTCTGATCCACCTGAAAGTTGTTTATTATTTTGCAACAATACTATTAAGAAGCTGGAGGAGCTCGTGGCTAAATAATAACAGCCGCTTGCGTCGATCTTTGGTCTGTCGATGGGTGAACACCCGTTACATACTGAGTTTCCTCCGTGCCTCGGAATCACGTTAAGCCGTTGGTCCCGGGTGTCATTTGTAGATCTTTGACAGTCGTTAGGTAGTCAGTGGCTCAAAAAGTCTGACAACCAGTCTTACCAAGGGGTATCGTATTACCCAGTACTAACTGGGTAGTGGAGGTCAGATAGACAGTCGCTCTATGTAAAATACTGGTATTCAGCTGGTCCGGTTAGACTGGAAGCCGACCCCAACATGGTTGGGAAAAGGCTAGGCAGATGATGATGATGACTATTAAGAAGTTCTAAGTCTTGTTTTAGACCGTCACGTCACGTTGGAGATGGCTGGACCTGCGCAATGTCACACGAGTCGTACGGCGAGGGACACGCTTCAGGCGATAAAATTGCACGCTGCGGCCTAGACCCTTCTATCAGAACGACTGTCATTAACGAGATACATCAAACGTTTGCGGAACGCCAATCTCTCTTTTAGAATTTTAATTTATTTTCTTGTTATTTTAAGTTGAGATAAATAAAAAAGCAGCACACTGTAATTCCATGGAAAACCCCAATGTGAGTCTTTAAAAAAATCTTAGTGGTTAATAAATATTGATAAAAATTAAAAGAAAATGGCACCATCCACTTTTAATTTAGTTGTTTTTATTCCTGCACGCGTAGCATGACCACCGTCGAAACGGGTTTTGTCGACACAATCTGTCATTTTGTCGACACAATCTGTCATTTTGTCGATTCTTGCGTCAACAAAACCTGTTTTTACGGTGGTCATGCTACACGTGCTGGATTAAATTAAAAATAACTTGAAAACTCAGTAGTCAATACATCTATCCCTAATCCTCCAGGCATTACAGGCTTGATATAATGAAATTATATTCTAACTAACTTACCTTCAGCCATAGCGAGGTCAATAAAGTTGTCTTCCAGCTCATTATTAGGATCCTCAAAGTCGAAGTCATCATCCAAAGCAGCAACCACTTCTGGGTCCAAATCCAGGCATAGTCCTATAAACAAAAGATAATAATATAAATAAGTTTATTACGGGACGAGTTTGACAAAACCAACAACCAGTGGCCCGCATTAGCCCTGGATCGAACAACTGGAAGTCATGGGGAGAGGCCTTTGCCCAGCAATGGGATGTTGAAGGCTCACAGTATCAGTATCAGTTTATTACTGTTGAAGAAGATGTGAAAATATATTGTTAGCATATTTGCCTTATTACTCAAAACTCAAAACTCAAAGCATTTATTTCAAATAGACCCATGACAGGCACTTTTGCATAGTCAAAAATAAGCTACCTACAGTCCCGCCACAGGCATAATAACTGTGAATGGACTGTAGTTGCCCATTCGAAAATAGTAGATCTCATGGAGAAGAATGGGCAAGAAACTCCATGGACACTCTTTTCAAATCAAGTTATATATTACATAGTCCTGGGTACAATATTGTTGCTTCTATATGTGAGCACAGTGTAGAGATAGGAAAATAAAACAAAGCTACAGTTAAAACCATAAAGATTAGGATAAGCCCTACTAACCATAATAGAAAGTCTACATGGTACTCACACTTACAAAAACTCAAATAATGCTTCTAATTTATATAAAACAATAGTTATCAAAGTAACTAAGTTTCCAAACGAGAAAAAAAATAAAAGAAATGATGAAAGAACTAAAGGGGGAGCATCTCTTCCAAACATTAAAATCTTAGTATGTGAGCCCAAGTGGCAGTGGAGCAGGACCAGCATTGAGCCAAGCATTTTTATCTACGATATACTCTTCTAACTTATAATATGCTCGCTTACATAGTGTTTGTTTTATGCATTTTTTAAATTTCTTCTCATTAAGTTGTAAAATGTCAAGTGGTATTTTATTGTAACATTTTACACAGTACCCCATAAAAGATGTGCGTACTTTTGACAATCTGAAACGTGGTTGATCTAATTTGTCCTTATTTCTAGTATTAGGGACTGTTACACACATTTCTACAATCAATTTAAAGTAATTACTTATGTAAACATTTATATGGAATAGATACGAATTTAAAAACCAAGTAAGAATCAACAAACGAAGCAAAGCTAAGAATTCTAACTTTTGACAGTTCTAACTTCAAGCGCTTACTAAGCTAAAATTTAATTGCATCATGGATTCATGGTTGACTTCTTTTCTTAGCCTGTCAAGGGTCCCACTGCTGGGCAAAAGCCTCCCCTATCTCCCTTCAAACCACTCTATCTTGTGCGATCTCTGGCCATGGCAAACTTAAAAATATTAGACATAATGTTATTTTAATACTATTTACTTTTCTCTGTTACAGTATTTGTCAACAAAAATTACCATGTGAAGCATGACCTGAGTATGGACTGTGTGAAGGATGATATGGCTAGAAATGAGGTGACTGCTCAGATGACGAGTAATAGAGAAGTATGGGACAAGACATGCGCTGACCCCAAATAAGTTGGGATAATAATGTTGATGAGATACCTTGTGGAGCAGCTTTGTTGAGTAGACCAACATTTTCTTCAACCTCTGAAGCAAACACTGAGCTGGGCAGATTGAGCGCTTCTGTCACGGGGATAGGTACGTCATCATCGTTAGCCTCCGTAGATTTCTCCTTACGTTTGTGTATGGGTTTCTGTAATATTTGGGAAATGTAGAATACATGCAACCCATCCCTGCTTTGATTGATATACATAAGGAACAATGCAACATTTTTTTTAAGACATCCAAGACCACTTAGAACCACTGTTTGAAGCCAGTCGGCTTTTAATTTGGTAATATTTATCTTTTTAAGGTCAACAAAACTGAATTGAATTGATATTACAATAATGACTGAAGGGTTCTGAAAAATTATAAGTAATTTACAAAAAATGGTTTCTTACAGGCTGGACCACAAGGGTGACTTCTCGTGAATCCTTGAGATGTTGCAAGTAGTTGTAGTCGTCATCAAAGTATATCCCATACTTGATTTGTTGCTCTTTCCGCTGCTCTGGAGTTAGATCCTGTTAACGTGATTTTTCAAGTAAATAATCAACAAACATAACAACAAATAGAATATTCTTATTGCACACCTATATTCACAGCTATTTTAACAATATTTCTTATCAGGGTACAATGGCGGATATGTTCCAGATCTCAAGTTAAGAATTCTTCACAAAAAAATTTATGATTTGTAAGTATATTTATTCACATATAAAATTTGGCCTATAAAAATAGTTTTTTTATTTTGTTTATTAAGCCTATTTTAACGCCTTAAAAGCATATGGTATTTAGAAATAGGGTCCATTTCCATGATAAACCACCTTATATACCTTTTATTCGGATTGGTTTAGACTAAGAATCTCAGCTGCTAAGTGTGAGATTCTTGATTCAAACAATAAGTGAAAGTGTGACTTTTAAACAACATAATTATTAAGAACAAATTTAAAAAGCTGTAAGTTTGCTGCAATTAATAATTTAATGAATAGAATGCAATTACTGGGTACAGCTCTCATACCGTTTAGTTCTAATATGTTGTATTGTATCATACTCACAGGATCTTTCTCCTTTCTCTGAGGCACATTAGCATTAACAGGCACTAGCACACGTTGAGGGGCTGTCTCATCAGCAGCCAGAGGATCCCTTTGCGAACGATGTACAAGGTTGAACGTCACCGCTTTCTTGCGATCTATGAATTTCTTTTTTGTCTTCGGCTGAAATTAGGTTATGACGTGGTGTTTATTACAGAATAACTATAATTTTATTAAGAAAAACGTGCTGGTAGTAACGTGCCACGATACATTACCATTTTGAAGTAGTTTTATTCGGACTGTAACGTGGAAATTATGGGAATTCTATGAAATACGCGCAAAACATGTGTTGTTTTGAAAAGGCGTACGTCAAAAAAGAATGTTTCACTCGTTCAGAAACAATGACATACAATATTTGTTTTTTTTATTTTATAATTTCTGAACGGAATGGTGTGTTTGTTCATTTCATAGCTTTAATTGCTATAAAGTTTTTATTGACTAGGATATAATCTTCATTCATCTCATTCATCAAGAAACCACTAGAAGCAGAACAGCAGGAGCAGAAGATCCTGCCCATGTGACTCTTCAACAGCTCTAGATGGCATGAGTAATGGAGCAACATTTTTGTAAAGCTGAGTTTGCACCGAGTGTACAATATTTCAAAATTCAAAGTAATGCCGGCCACACACGTTCCAGTATACTTGCGCAAGTCCAGACTTGCACAAATACACGTATTTCGAAGGTGACCACAGACGGCTCAAGCATGCTTGCACAAGTATCATTTCAATGATATTTGTACAAGTGTGCGTACATGCAGCGAGCTACTTATGCTATGGATATATATTACATATTATATTTATAAATTACGTTTGGTTCGAATTTTCGGTATTGCTCAATTGTTTTATTATAAGCAGCATTTTTTTTTGTCCCTGTGGTGATAGTCTTTACTTTTTATTTGCCAAAGACTTGGCTCATTTCTGTACATATTTATTAATTCTTCTATAATATCGCGAACTCCTTGCCTCTCGGTAGTCTCGTTCATTTTGGCGCGAAAATGACGTGCGTACATATAGGTGGCTAAAACAATACTGCAACTTGCGCGAAATGCTCCCACACACGTTCAAGTAAACTTGCACAAACGCAAGGTTGCACAAGTCGGGAATTGAAATTTTGAACTTTTTCAAGAACTTGTGCAAGTCGGAAATTTGCGCAATTATCTTCCAACACACGTTCCAGTATACTTGCGCAAGTCTGGACTTGCGCAAGTATACTGGAACGTGTGTGGCCGGCATAAGTCAAACAGTTCCGAGCATAAACGAATGTACTAAAATACCAACATCATAACAAAAAACGTCATCTGTGTGCTGTCATAACAAGATAACCTCTAAAAATGTATTTCGCGAAAAATTCAAACATTTTGTGTTATAAATACAGAAGAATTGTATCAAAATGGACTTGTACAAGCTGTATGCGTGCAAAAAGTACAGCTGCACCGAAGACGAAGACGTATTCTCACACCATTCTGTCCCCAAAGACCAATTTCCCAGCTCGATCAAGCAACGCAATAAAAGATCAAATTCAAAAGGTAAAATAACTTAAAAATTCATGAAAATGCACGAATTTGCACAACTACATTTCTTAAAAGTTCAAAATTATACAGACACCCCGCTTCAGTTAATTTAACTGTATTTAATGGTAACTAAAATTATACTACTATTGTTTTAGACTGCACAATTTGCTGAGCTCTATAATTGGCAAAGGAAACACATAAAAGGTCCAGAGTTCGTCTTGCACGATGGACCACCTTATGCTAATGGAGATTTGCATATGGGCCATGCTGTAAATAAGGTAAATAATATTTAAATATATGTCTTTGGAATAACTTCTCTTTGACTGTACTGTACATTTGATCTGTATACTTGTCTTTCCCGTTAGTCAAGTGTTCGCAAGCGCGACAGCCGAGCATAAGGTCCTGAGTTTGATTCCCAGGTTGGGCAAAGTGTTATTAAGTTTTACTAGTAGGAATTTCTCAGTAGCAGCTACAGAGTCTAGATTTTTGCCTAGATTAATGCTCCCAATGACATAGAACTTAAACATAACTGGTGAAATGGGCCTCTACTATTAGGTACGTTTGCCTAACCTCCCGGGATTACAAGCATGATGTAATGTTTTGTTATATTCCATTTATTCCAGATAATAAAAGACGTAAACAACAGAAGTCAAGTACTACAAGGCAATCGCGTCCACTACATCCCCGGCTGGGACTGTCACGGTCTACCAATAGAGCTCAAAGCTCTACAAAAGGCAAAGAAATCATCAAAAAACAGCCAAATATCAGATCCGGTGCAAGTCAGAGAAATTGCCAGAACTTTTGCCTTAGAAACGGTGGAGAGACAGAAAGATGCATTTAAAAAGTGGGGTGTCATGGCCGACTGGGATGAACAGTGTTATTTGACGTTAAATAAAGGATATGTACAGAACCAGTTGAGGCAGTTCCACAAGATGTATAAGTCTGGGTTAATATTTCGGGCATTAAAACCTGTTTATTGGTCACCTTCTTCAAGGTGAGTTTATTTATTTTAGTACAATCTTTTGAAGTTATTTTACTTGTTCCCCTCACTGTTGAAATCACTGATCTTTATGCTCATAGCAATTAGGGTGTTGTTAGCTTGCTGTCACTGTCAAGTCTGTCAAAATTAAAGTGAGCTTTATAATTGTGAAAATAAAGTTGATGTTGGACTGCAGCTGTTGGATAAACTAACTGAAAGGATTGTAATAATTCTTTCTATTTTTGATTGCCTGTAACAGAACGTAATAATTACGTGAACGTTACGTAATAAGAACGTGGTAATTAGTGTCCGATACTTAACACGACTTTCCCAAAGAATATTTTTTTTTAATACTCATTCACTTTTATCATAATAACCAGCAACAAAACACAACAGCTCGGTTGCTTTGCCTACCCACTGTTGCACGGTACGGTAGTAATGAGACAGAACAGCGTCATGCGGCTAACAGCGGTAATAGGCGCGCGCGCGCGAATTTCATACGGCCCGCTGTTGTGTTATTGTGATAAAATTGAATGAGTATTTTAAAAAAAAATCTTTCAGAAAGTTGTTTGTTATCATGAGTACAATCACGTGTTTAAGTATCGGTCACTAATTACCATTCACCCTATATATTATTAGCCAACTACAGCGGAAAGAGAGTAATTGTCTTTCATTACTACTACAATTACCACATTACAACCACTGACCCACCCTGCCACCACCACCCTTACATAAGGGCCGACCTTTGTACAGAACATTATTTTATTGCTAATACTTTTGCCATATTTTTTCAGAACAGCGTTAGCTGAAGCTGAGTTGGAGTATGATCCTCAATATAAGAGTACCGAAGTGTATGTCACATTCCCTGTGGAGACTGTACCTGCAGTAATGAAGGATGCTGTCAAAGGGTAGGTAGTACCACTTATTGTCAGGTATTGTTTAAGCAAGTCATCATCTTCCTGCCCTTATCCCATATTATTACTTGGGGTCTGTGCAATACGTTTCTTTCTTCCGTTCTCCCCTATCACCTGTCACTCTAGCATTTATTCCTTTTTATGTATCTATTCTCGGTTCGTCTAATGACTTCCTTGTCTTGTCTGGACTGGAAAGAAACTAACTGGCCCAAGTGGATGTATTCATGGACATATTGCAATTCTGCACCATTCACTCGGATCTTGTATAAAAAAATTCCTGGAGGAGCTACTGGTCCATGAAAGAGCTTATGAAAGGAAATCTTTCTTTGTCACTCAAACGAAAAATCATGGACATGAGCATTCTTCCCATTTTGACATATGGATCCCAGACTTGGTCCTTGACAAACATTCAAAAGTCCAAGCTCAAGGTTTGCCAACGTGCAATGGAGCGCAGTATCCTAGGCGTCAAACTTACCGACCATGTACGCAACACCACACTGCGCTCCAAAACACAAATTACCGACGTTGCTCAAAAAGCCGCTAAACTAAAGTGGGACTGGGCTGGCCATGTCTGCCGCATGCCCGACAAGCTGTGGGCCAAAATAACCACGATGTGGAGCCCTGACACAGCCAAAAGGCGACGCGGTAGACCTCGCAGGAGATGGCGGGACGAGCTGGACAAAACTAACGACCAGTGTCCACATTGGCTCTGGATCGAAGAATTTGGAAGTCATGGAGAGAGGCCTTTGCCCAGCAGTGGGATGACACAGGCTAGCAGTATCAGTATGGATCTATCGGATTCATATAGGATACGCATATAAATTTCTGTGATCAAAACACGGACGTATAATTCCCCAGTCACTTTTGGGGGTAAAAAAAAACACGAGCTCATTTGATACCCTTATCATGGAAATGCATAAAAAATAACTAGTCAGCCACCTTTGGGAGTCCGCCATATTGGATTTAGAATGACGTCACTTAGCTAACCATGCATTGTCATCCAAACTAAACCTGTATGCAAAATTTCAGCTCAATCAGAAACCAGGAAGTGGGTCAAGTTTAACTTATAAGATTTTTTTTACATAGTTACAGGTGAAGATGATAAAAGCGTGTTAATTATTTTCACTGGTAAGACAGGAATAAATAAACTCATCCTCATTTTCCAGAAACAAACTCTCAGCCATAATCTGGACGACCACACCCTGGACCCTGATCGCAAACCGCGCGATCTGCTACAACCCTCAGCTGAAATACAGCATCGTATCACTGAGCAGTAGATCTGACTACTTGATCGTTGCAAGTGGACTGGTGCAGGCTTTGAAGGAGCTGTTAAAAGTGGAGGCTAATATTGTTGCGGAGTTTGATGGTATGTATTGTCTTTGCTACAATGATTTAGTACCCTTCTGGTGCCCGTGCGCAATACTTCTGGCGAAAATCATGGACTAAAATTGTTAACTTTTTGATAATATTGAAATCTGGATTAATAGGATGACAAACCAAGGTACTATCATTAACACTGAAAACGGGATATTTACAATGTTGATTATTTGTTTTGAGTTCCTGATATTTCGGCCGTTGCAAGCACCATGATCACGGATAAATTGAAGTTATTGCGGGAGGGTGTTCATGAGCAGACAAATCGGTCTATCCTCTCTCTTGTTCGTTTTTCGCGCTTGGTACCGCTACCACTATCACTCACAACTCGATTCTAGTTCTGATTGGAACTCTACGTTAACAAACGTAGTTAGTTAGTTTTTCCTCCTCCCTCCACTCTTTCCATTTCTCGCGAACCCGGGCGTCCTCGTTCCATTTCTGACGGAAGCTGTCCAGGTCGTCCCGTCATCTCTTTGGTGGCCTGCCTCACTTGTGCGACCGCGCCTCACTGTGTCAAGGCACCAGTTTCCTGCAGTTACTTCACAAAAATACATTACAATGGATTTATAAAACGGTTATCACTAATTCTCCAGGTCACCACCTCCAAGGCACGACATACTACAACAAACTAGTGGAACAAACCCTCCCGTTCCTCGAAGGAGACCACGTGACAGACGCCAAGGGCACGGGGCTAGTGCACACGGCGCCGGCGCACGGGCCTGAAGACTTCCTCATTGCGCTGAAGAATAATATGACGGTGGTAAGTTTTTCATTTGTACTACAGAGTTCACTGACGGTCGACGACTTTCAATCTTATTACTTAGGGCATAAGGGTCAAAAGTTGCAGACCGTCAGTGGACTCGGGAGTACATTGTAACACAAAGTTTTACCAAGCATTCAGTATACGATTCTAGCTAGTCCTATTAAACAAAATATGAGCTGTTCCATTACGTTTTGTATTGCACTAGAATCGTGTCTTTGGTAAAATTTTGTCATCATTCATTCATTATTTCATTTTCATTTCATTTGTGTTTGCGTTTTTCATCATGATTATCGTCTGCTTAAATACTAAGAGTTTGTACCGCCACTTCTTCGCCCTACTGCACACTAGGTAGTCCCCAACCTTTTACTTTTACTCTGTGCCCCCCACCCAACTTTATGCTAAAATACTACGCCACCCCCTAAGAAAACAAAAATATTTTTTAACTTAGCACACATGCTAAGTTAAAAAATATTTTTAAAATATTTAAAAAATAAAATATTTTTTTTTTTTTTTTTTTTAAATATTTAATTTTTTTATTTTTTTTAATATTTTTTGTTTAAAATATTTTTTAACTTAGCACACATGCTAAGTTAAAAAATATTTTTGTTTTCTTAGCAAGACCGGACGGTCGATAGCAAAATAAAAAAATACGTGTTTATTTTATTTTGTCATTCAGAAAACGGATTACTTTACTTTGTCAAAATTTGCGCACTGATTTTTTCTGCACTAGGGTGTGACGAAGGGCGCCAGTTTTCCGGGAATATCTCATGTAATTTTGGTGTCTAAAAAAGTGCTGATATTGTCTGCCTAATTATTGATTTTGAAAATGCTAAAATGCGACAGCAGATCCATTGACCAAATCTCCTTTTCAAACATTCTCAGGAATGCAACGTCGACGAAGCCGGCCGCTACACCCGCCTAGACCCGGAACTGAACGGCCAGCCAGTGTTAGGCTCCGGCCAGGAGCTGATCATCTCCCGACTGCACGCTGACGTCGTGCACAGGGGCGAGTACGTGCACTCGTACCCGCTGGACTGGAGGACCAAGAAGCCGCTCATCATCACAGCTAGCCAGCAATGGTTCATTGATACAGCGGCACTGAAAGAGAGGGCGCTGGTTAGTAAGCTTATATCTGATCGTGTGACTCCCGGGAGTAACTTTACCATAGACAATTGTGTCTTTAGTTAAGATTTGACAGGTTAGTAGACCATAGAGTATAGTGCTGGTAGGATATTTTGGCGCTTGAATGCTCTGTTGGTAAAAGAAAATGTGCGGCGTTAGAGCCGATTAAAGCTACACCAAAATATCCATGTTTTTCCTATAACTTCGTATTAACATGACCTGTACAGGTAGATATGTGTTTTGTTTATTGCAGTTATAATAATAGTGACAAAAATAGGTGATGAATCTGAACATTTTTTTCTAAACAACCAAAATAGTTGCAAAGAAATCTGGTACGATCCAAATACAAGATGTAAAAAAACCCTTCACGAAGCCGTCAACCAAGCACTCTGTACATCAAACTAAGTAACTCTACGCACTCTTTTTTTGCGTTAAAAAATCACTGTTTACGGTAGGACTCACTGTGAGGCACTCAAAACATTGTGCTGATGGATGCATTGGTTAATACATGGGGGTGTTTAAAGTAAAGTTGTAACATAAAAAATAAAATAAAACCTATAAAAAGTAGGAACCTTGACCTCTAACATTTCCATAACTAGAAGGTTCCCAACCTTCTAGTTACGGGTTATGGTCCAGAAAAAAAAATCGCAATGACGGGGAGAACAAGTGCCTTTCGGCTTCGTTATGGGTATTTTTATACCCTTTATAAATGTGAAGTTCTGTTGCCTATCATCATCATTTCAGTCGAAAGACGTCTGCTGCTGGACATAGGTGTCGCTACATTGACCGGTCCCGTGCGTCTCGCATCCACCCGAACCCCGCAACCTTCAACAGGTCATCGGTCCACTTAGTGGGAGGCCTTCCAACGTAACGTCTTTCTTTAGAAATAAGCATCACTTCTTTGTACTATTTTTCTGTTCCTTTCCTCTTTTCTGTACTTAGTGTACATTAATTTTTACCTAGTGGGAGGCCTTCCAACGCAACGTCTTCCGGTTCGCGGTTCCTACTCCAAAAATTTTCGGCCCCATCGGCCATCCGTTCCGCGAGCCCTGCCCATTGCCATTTAACTTTGTCAATTCTTCGGGCAACGTCGGTAACCTTGGGTTCTCTTGCGGGTTCGATCACGCAAGGAAACTAGCCCTCTCTATTGCTCTTTTTATGCCTTCTGATGAGGCCCATTGTGAGTGAGCACTGATTGCCTATCATAATTAATATTATTCCCCTTTTTATTATTACAGGCAGCTCTAGAAAAAGTGGAGATCCTACCGCTCTCCAGCAGCGACCAATACCGGCAAGGTTTCAGAGCACAGTTGGAGAAGCGGCCGTACTGGTGCATATCGCGACAGAGAGCCTGGGGCGTGCCTATACCCGCCGTGTATAGCGGGGATAAAGTTGTGGTGGATGAGTAAGTTAAAACCCAGGATGAAGCTGTCGTTTTTTTCCAATTCCTCAATTTGGGTTTAAGTTAGGTTCGATTCCCGGGTCGGGCAAAGTGCTAGTAGGTTTTTCCATCAGGGATTTCTCAATAGCAGCCACGGAGTCTGGATTTGTGCCCGGTTGATGGCAATAGGCTCGCCCCCTATTACATGGGACTTTAACCTAACTGGCGAAATGTGGGTGTACTATTAGGTACACCTCTGCCTAACCCTTCGGGGATTACAGGCGTGATGTTATATTTAAGTATGTTAGGAAAAAGCCATTCTGCGAATTTATTCTTATTTGAAACCAAAAACTTTCTTAATTAAATATTCCTCATCCCTTAACACTTTCGCTGCCCAACACCCCGCGTAGTATGGACTTTGGACTCATATGCTGGGTTCTGGGCAGCGAAAGTGATAAACAATACTGACTAAAATCCTCACTTGCAGACGCATCATAGACAAGCTATGCTCTCTGATAGAGTCGCGCGGCGCTGACGTGTGGTGGACCTGTGACGTCACTGAACTACTGACAGATGACGTCATCAAGGATCATCAGATTGATACCAAGGAGGTCACTAAAGGAAAGGTGAGAATTCGTATTTAATAATGCTATTTTAGACGTTGCTTTTAAACATAAAAGTGTATTTTAGAATGGCTACAATTATTACTAATATTGAGAGTGTCTTAAGATGGAGGCGCCAGGGTACCCCGCGAAATCAAATTTTCTAACGTTTTTTTGCCATTTGCAGGTCAGTGTACAGTCAAGACCAGCAATATGTATACAGTTTCTTAAGTTTAAAAGCAATTTTCTCGAGAGATAACAATTAAAACTTGGAGATAGGATCTTTTTCATAAAAATATGAGTTCCAGAATACAATATTCGTAAACACTATGAAATTTTTATTAGAACATTAAGAGAGAAACACTTTTAAAAATTGTAAAGTGTTTACATATTGGTGCTCGTGACTGTACAACCCTCTTAGTTCATTTAATCCCATTGAATGGCTATTTCATGAAAAAGTCATTTGATGGATGAATTCCATTGAATGACTTTTTCACTTTGTAACCCACAAATAAACTCCCTGCTAAATTAGCTGTTTTATATTCCTAGGACATAATGGACATCTGGCTAGACTCAGGTCTATCGTGGTCTACGTTAGGCGGCCGCACAGCCCAGCTATATTCTGAAGGAGTGGACCAACTGACGGGCTGGTTCCAAGCGTCGCTACTGACTTCCCTAGCATTGACTGAAGATGCGCCTTATAAGTGAGTAGTACTTTTCTGTACCAGTCTTACCAAGGAGTATTGTAGTACTAACTGGGTTGTGGAGGTCATATAGGCAGTCTCTTCATGTAAAATAGTGCTATTCAGCTGCATCCGTTTACACTGGAAGCCGACCCCAACTGAGTTGGGAAAAGGCAGGCAGATGATGAGTGTGGATTATTGCGATAACCATGATGAACAGTCTCCAATGTAAAGTTGAAAATATAAGGTCCCATTAAAATAGATGGACAAACTTTTAGAAATCATTCAGACCACCAAAATAAGGCCAAGAGTAAAAAAAAATACGCATTAGATACTTACAGGAAAAAATACACTAAAAATGTTAGTCAACTGAAATTTACTATGGTTATGTACAGAATGATATTAACAGAACTGACTGGGTACCTACTTAGGAGAACGCGCGCGGCGGGGCTCGAGTGTAAGTACCTACCCATAATGGATGTCTTTATTCTAGAGTGCCGGAAATGTACTATTTTAGGTCAAAATAAAATCACTTGTAAGTGTTTTTTTTACTTGGATTTTTTTGGTTAGACGTACTGAACGCTGTGTCAAAATTTGTCCATCTATTTTAATGAGACCTTATATATTTCCATGGTTTTTTTATGCTTAAGGTAACGGCTAAAAATCTTTCATGATAATTAGGAAGTTGCCTAAGGCATTTTACGTCTACTAATTTAGTCTTAGCTTATTTCTCAGGTCTATATTCGTCCACGGGTTCGTCGTAGATGACAAGAAGCGCAAGATGTCCAAGTCCATCGGCAACGTGATAGACCCGACCACCATCATACATGGAGGCAAGGATAAGAACAACCAGCCGGCTTATGGCGTTGATACTCTTAGGTAAGTTCTCAAAGTTTACGCAAAGCTTGCCGAGTTCGGTCTGTGGATGGGTGACCGTTGGTTACATAACGAGACACGGCTGTCATTATGTGGATCTTAGACAGTCTTTGATGGGTAGTTAGAAGCTCGACTGACAGCCAATCTTAACAGAGGGGAAACCCCTTGGTAAGACTTGGTGTCAGTACTGCGTAATGGAGTGACTGTAGCTGGGTTATGGAGGTCAGATACGCAGTCTCTCAATGTAAAATATATATTTATAACTGTGCAAGTTTACACTTACTGCAAATGATAATGAAATAAATAAAAATTGTTATGACATCACTCAATTTTTTTTTCCACAGGTGGTGGGTAGCAAGTCACTCAACCCAGCATTCACAGATAGTAATCAGCAAGAAACTCCTCGACGACTGTCAAGCAGAACTGATCAGGATCAGAAACATCATGAAATACCTCCTAGGAGTCGTCAGTGACGTCCAAAAAACCGATTTTAACCGAAAACCGACTCTAAACTATTTTGACAGCTATATGGTCAAAGAAACAGAGGATTTTGTCAAACAAATTAATGATAGTTATAATAATTATAGGTATAATCATGTAGCACAAAGCATTTTGAACTTTATTAGCAATAAAGTCTCTGGTTTGTATTGCCATTGTATAAAAGATAGGTTATATTGCTCTCAAAAAGATGCCAACGAAAGAGTTGCAGCTCAGTTAGTGGTACATACGATTCTAGTCTCTCTCTGCAAAGCTTTAGGGCCCATTTTACCGCATTTAATCGAAGAAGTATGGCAACACCACCCGTTGTACGAAAAACCGTTTTATTTTGCGGAAAACTTACCGGTTTTACGGCCAACAGATGTGGATACATCACTAATGGAAGCCATATTGGATTTGAAAAGAGAGATATGTGTGTTAGCGAAAAATGAAAATTTAAAGAAGTTGGAAGCTAATATTGTATTAAATTCAGAATTGTATGATAAATTAAATGAATTAAATCAGTCTGATGGTGTGAACGATAGTGTTCTGAGCGAGATTTTAGAACTGTCATCTGTCAGTTTGACAGTTAAAAATGGCGGGAAAGACACGCTTATTGAGTTGTCACAGAGTAAAAATGGCCAGTGTTTGCGTTGTCGAAAATATAATGTCACTGATGATAGCGATAAATGTGTTAGATGTGATAAAGTTTTAAGTGTTATGTAAATATTAGTGTTAGTAGAAACAATGTTATTATTATTCTTACGTTAGAACGAGTTATTTTAGAGGCTGTACATTTGTATTTATTGAGCTTATCTTACTAGGTATTAAGTAGAGAACCATTTATATACAAATCATATTATTATTTAAGTATTTATAAAAAAAAATCTCTGTTAAAAATGCCTTTAGTGCAGCATGTTTCGAGGCGATGTTTCCAAACATTTCTAAAATGGTCTGTGGCAATTGTATTAAAAAAAAAACAAGATGGCTGGGTTAGTTTCTATGAAGAAGGATTCGCTAAGGTACCCCGCGAAATCTATATTTTTTTACGGTTTTTGCAATTTGCCGGTCAGTATCAGGTTGTATGTTGATAAAAAAAAGATTCGCGACCGTAACACATACATTAATCAATACATATTTTAATCAACGTACAATCTGTCCTGAAAATTGCAAAAAACATAAAAAAAAATGAGTTTCGCGGGCTACCTTGGCGCATCCTCTTTAAGGTCACGCGAAAATAGAACCATGCAGCACTAAGAATTTATGCTGATTAGACAAAAATATATTAATTTATTGACATTACGGAGTATTTCTTTTTCAACTTAACCCTCCAAAGGAACCCAGAAGCTTCACAACAGTTGCACTTGCAACACAGACAGCTTACAAGTTGGCTATTTTATGTTTTTTTTTTATGTTAACCTAGCTATCGTACGAGTTTTTTTCTAATTCAAACAAGGTAGGTACAGACGCCAGCACATCAAACTACTACAACCTGTCAAACTTTAATAGATTTTCAACTTTATCGCCAAACTATTAGGTATAGTCTGATTCCCGCTGCCATTCAAACTATCATTCATGTTTCATGCAAAGTGTTTTTCTTATTTGAATCAATCAGTTCAGAAAAAATGTCACTGGTCAACTTAGACCGCCCATGGGCAGGCAATGCCTTCGTTGGACATAGCTTTAGCGCAACTTACAAGTGTATAATGAAGTAAGTTGAAATCTTCTCGAAAAAGCCTAATATGTGACATGAACATCAAATCAGTATCATTACTGCGTCACCACAAACAAAAGCGATGTTATACCTACACTGCATACCGGTTTAGACTAGTTTTAATCCGGCTGAAACCGGTTCGAGCCAATTATTCCCGAACTAGCCGGCTGAAACGTCCACTAATCAGATTTGCATCGTATTTGTACGTCCGCAAAATGAACGGCGGAATATTTTATTGTTTGATGTTAGTTTGGATAATAGGATGGAACTATCTATTAGGGTTCCGTAGTCGAATGGCAAAAAACGGAACCCTTATAGATTCGTCATGCCTGTCTGTCTGTCCGAGTATGTCACAGCCACTTTATTCCGAAACTATTAAGACTACTCAGTTGAAACTTGGTACCGGTAGGTAGATTTTTAATGTTTATACAAAAATTAAAAGATTAAGAAAATTCTGAAAAAATGTAGGATTGTAGAAGGTAAAAAAAAGTTTCAACGAAAATTGATTTGAATAAGATTTGATGTTTAGTTTTTCCGACATGGGAATTTTTCATCAAACTGCAGCAGTAATTTTGTTTTTCATTGACATACTATGAAAAACAACTTTAGTTTTGCTGTTGAATGTAATACAATACAACATATGAATAAGCCTTCAAAATATTTTTATTGTATTGTTTGGTGCTACGGAACCCTGAGTGCGTGTGAGTACTACGCGCACTTTGACGGATTTTTAAGTTATGCCTCATTGGTTTTGATAGGTATTAATTCTTGAATACCTAATTTATTTCACACTTTCGTGGTATGGACATGTGATGCGAAGGAATGAGGAAAATGTCGTGAGGCAAGTTTTGATTATAATTGTGGATGGGTATAAGAGTAGAGGAAAACCAAAGAAATTATGGATGGACTGTGTGAAAAATGATATGGCTAGAGCCTATGTTTAAGTCCCATGTTAAAGGGGGTGAGCCTATTGCTATCGACCGGGCCCAAATCCAGACTCCATGGCTGCTACTGAGAAATTCCTGATGGAAAAACTCGACAACACTGTCCGACCCAGGAATCGAATCCAGGACCTGATGGTCAGCAGTCGCACTTGCCATCTCACGATCTTTATTTTCGGAACATAAGGGGTATCGTATTACACAGTACTAACCGGGTTGTGGAGGTCAGATAGGCAGTCGCTCCATGTAAAATACTGGTATTCAGCTGCATCCGGTTAGACTGGAATTCGACCCCAACATAGTTGGGAAAAGGCTAGGCAGATGATGATAATGAAAGATTACTCTTGGATTGGATTTGACAGGACTGTAGTTAAACCATTCATACGTCCAAAATTCCCATTATAATGCCCCCAGTGACTAGTTAGTCAAAACCATAATTATTAAAGCCGTGTAATGCATAGCAAATTGTTCGTAATTGCATTAATTTTTACTTCAGCACTGCATTGTTTGCGCGCTGGGATCAGTAGGTACTCGTGCACTCATTAGAACGTGTACTGGGTGAAGTATATTATTCATGAATTCATGAATTGTTACTGTTTTTTACTCTCGACTAGTTGTAAAAATTACAAAAGTACTTCAGACTAGATGACCTGGTGTGTACGCTATTATCAACAGACTTAATGGAAGGAGGTTATGTAATGAAGCCTTTAAATTTTGAACAGGTTGTCCAACATACGAGTATGGGACTCTTGAGTTTTATTCCTAGGTCGGGTTTTTAACTGCCCAGTTATCGTTGGTCTCGTGGTCGCAAGAGCGACTACTGAGCGAGGGGCCACTGCAGGGTTTAGTGACTTAACACGAAGGGGGTGGCGGGGTTTTTGTTCGTTTCTAGGCACCGCCATCCCCTTCGAACCTAACCTCCCCTTCGAACCGACCCTAATCCGAGTCGCGGTGCCCCAAGTCCCGAGCCCGCTTTGCTCGCTCTATTATCGCCGCACTATTATCTAACTTCCCAATATTTTTGCTGGCTATTTATTTATTAGACTGCTGACGTATTTTTTATTCTGATGAAATTACCGGGCAATTATTTTTTTATTACCTTTCATGTTTTATTGTCGCACAAATTTACCAACCGCCAAAAAATAAAATAACTGCCCATTATTTTTTTAACTGATCATAATAACCTTTTTTTTACGGATGGGAAATCATCAAATGACTCCTCCCGCTCTGGGTGGAGTGGGAGGGAGTGTCAGACTCTTACTGACTAAAACCCATCCATGTTCCTTCTTTGCCCTTTGTGTTCCAGGGCCACGGTATCTCTTTCGAACAGTCCCGCAGCCCCGGCAGGCATCGGCCCTTGCGGGCCCCTTCCTGGTTGCTGACATCTCTTTGAGGCGCGCGCGGAACACGAACGCGCCGTCGACACGGCCTGTCATCATAAGACGGACGGACGATGCTAACCCATTACACACCGTCCTCAGGCCCGCGCCTACGGTGGCCGGGAGCCACCACGTGGCCCCCGACGCCTATTGCGTCCCCCGCGGCAGCTGGGACGTGAGATTCTCTCCCTCTCACGTCCCACCACCTCCTTCGCTAACATAACTGCTTCGCAGAAGGAGGTGACGGCTTCCCATTCCCTCTCGTTCCGGACCATGGCCTGAACCAGGGCCGGACGCGAGAGATCGCCGCCGCCGATCGCCGCTACGAGGACACGGCGGAGCTCCGCCCAAGCGGGGCAGACCTCCACGGTGTGCGCCACCGTGTCCTCCGGACGATCCTCACAATGATAACACCCGGGCGTTTCCTCCCGCCCGATTCGGTGTAGGAACCTCCCGAAACAACCGTATCCGGTGAGGACCTGCGTCAGGCGGAAGGTGAGGGCGCCGTGGCGCCTCTCTAGCCACTCCTCAAAGAGGGGACTTATCGCCACTATTATGGCGTGCCCATTGACCATGACAGTCGCCCTCCCGAATAATTAAATAACAGTTTTAAAAACACCTTCCCTTAAAATACAAAAAATCTGATTTACGTGTGATGTTTAGATTAAGAATAATGTTCATTAGATATGCAATAAAGTCGCAACCAGTTGTAATAATGCATTTAATCAGTGTGGTTGTGATAAGGTAGGTTAGTCAACTAATTTATGTAAATTATGAATGAAAGTTTATCTCAATAGGTTTTCCCCCAAAAATATGCAAAATGCTTGTAATTTTTAGTTTTTCCACCATGAAATTCTCATTAGCAACTACGAAGTCTGGTTTTGTGCCCTGTTGATGCCAATAGGCTCGCCCAGTATTTCATGGGACTTCATAACTGGCAAAATGTGAGTGTATTACTAGGTACACCTCAGCTTCGCCCTTCGGGTATTATAGGCGGTGGCTAGAACTAACATAACATAACGCCTGTAAGATCGAGCTTCAGTCCTCTGTCTACCGAATGAAACCAATGTTTTTAGCAATCTTAATCATCATCATCTGATCAAACACGATGTTTAGTTTTTTTAATTAGCCTATTCTGTCCCACTGCTGGACAAAGGCTTCCCCCATTCCTTTCCAACTCTCCCGGTGTTTTGCCTTCTTTGCCCAATCAGTCTGGAACGAGTCCACCAGCGTTTCTTGGGCCTGCCTCGGTGACGACGACAGTCTTCATGCACCCCCTGTGTTACGATTCTGGCCCATCTGTCCTGGCCCATCCTGGAAATGTGACCCACCCAGTCCCATTTGAACCTCGCACACTTATCGCCAACATCGTTGATGCCTGTCTTGGAGCGTAATGTGGTGTTGCGTATTCGATCGGTGATTTTGATGTTTAAAATGCTACGCTCCGTTCCCAACCAGGCAACCCATCCATAATGTTTTATTTAATATTTTTCATTCGGTAAACAGATGGGAGGGAGGGGTATTAGGCATATTTTCGATACTAGGCAGGCTTCATTTACAATTGTGGAGATATCCCAGAGTGAAGAGGAATAATATCCGTAAGAGAAACTGTTTCACTCGCGACATGTCTTTAGCGTTTAGATGTGACTGCACTAGCACTTGAACTTCGGAGCAAAATATTAATAATAGTCGACATAAATGTTTTGAATAGATATAATAGGCTTGCTTCAACAGTCTTTCTTCCATTGATCTGCGTAATACCTGGGTCTATTCTTCAATTTTTTTTTGCCCGTTTGTCAGTGTCCTTGGAAAAGTATCAGCTTAGGCAATCATGGTCCATCTTCGGAAATACGAGATCTAATATCATTGCTCTGTTCTTCTTCTTTCGAATCGACGGTCCGTCTTATCAAATTATTAACACCCCGATGGTTACGTTAACCGCGTGTCAGTAGCGTTTTTGACAGTAAATCCTCTAAAACGTAGGTGTAGGGACACTTCGGACACTCCAGCATGGTCGGCCATGGTCTGGTCGGGAGCCCCGTGTTCACATTGAGCTGCTACAACCATGGGAGTACATACCTATTATTAAATTTATCGCCATGTTAGAATATTTCAGATTTCGACTAAAATGCACAACAATACGTTGAAAATCCAAACTTAGAAGATAATTTTTTAGGTTTGAATGCTATTAACCGTCGGGACTCAGGATAGATCATGAGTTGCATGCATATTTTACGTTGATGATCTTTGAAAATTACAAAAGAATACGCGGTCACGTGAGCGAAGCCGCGGGCACAGCTAGTTTCTAAATAATTTTACAAAGAGCGTAACTAAATCTACTAAACTATGTGTACCTAATTTTATATGCGTAATCAAAGCATTGTATTATTGTATTAAGGTGTGGCTAATTATTTCATTACAATTTTTTTTCCGTTACTTTTTGAAAACACTCCAAACCATCACTACATAGTATAAAGCAAAGTCGCTTCCCGCTGTCTGTCTGTCCCTATGTATGCTTAGATCTTTAAAACTACGCAACGGATTTTGATGCGGTTTTTTTTAATAGATAGAGTGATTCAAGAGGAAGGTTTATATGTATAATACATGCATAATATAGTCGAGAAACACTGATAATTTTAGAGGTTTTTAATGTAAGGTCGTAAATAAACACATTTTTTTGCGCTTACATTGCAAACGCTGGCTGAACCCTACGAGCTAGATCAAAATAATGTACTACAGTATTGTACACCTTAAAAAGGTCTACAAAAAAGTCCGCGATGGTATATGTCTATCTCTTAGGGATAACCCACAATAACCATTTTTTATCCTTTACTTACGAGAAAATAATGGCTTATTTACGAAAAAGCGATTTTAAGCAATACAGCATTAATCCTTATCCAATTTAGTACCTTAAATACTTTGTGCATGTAATATAGATCAATATGGCCCTTTACAGCATTTAATTTAAATGAATATTTTCGAAGATATTACAGATTTAAAATGCAGGGACATAGCGGTTGCGGCGCGGCGGTACCGGCCGGGGGGCGCGAGCTTATCAATAGTGCGTCGAAGGCTGCGCTTCGCCCTATAGCACTTTATGATTAGCAGCGATCGCACGCGTTTATCAGGCTCTCTAGCGAGGAAAATAACAATTATCTTAATATATAAAAGCGAAAAGTCACTCACTCTCTCTCTCATCGCGAAATATCGAAAACCGCTTGACGTATAAAGATGAAATTTGGCAAGGAGGTAGTTTATAGGTAGTAGACGTCCGCTAAGAACGGGTTTTGCGACAGGGCTGGATTATGGGGGTCTAAGGGCTCTCGCAAGTTTGTATGAAACTCCTTCATTTTTTGTGCTACAAACTTGAAATTTGGCCGGGAGGTAGTTAATAGTTAGTAGATGTTCGCTAAGAACGGGTTTTGTGATAGGACTGGATTAAGGAGGTCTAAAGGCTCTCGCGAGTTTGTATGAAAGTCCTTCTTATTTGTGCTACAAACTTAGAATTTGGCCGGGAGGTAGTAGAGTAAAAAAAGTTTTGTCTTTCGTAATATAAAACAAAGTCGCTCCCGCTGTTTGTACGCTTAAATCTTTTAACCTACGCAACGGATTTGAATGTAGTTTTCAGCAATAGATAGAATGATTCAAGAGGAAGGTTTATATGTATATATTGCACCCGTGCGAAGCCGGGGCGGGTCGCTAGTAATATAATATTACAAATGCGAAAGAAACTATCTGTCTGTCGATTTGTCCGTCATCTTTTCATGCCTTAGCGGCTGGTTGGATTTGGATGAAAACATCATCTGCCTAGCCTTTTCCCAACTATATTGGGGTCGGCTTCCAGTCTAATCGGATGAAGCTGAATACCAGTATTTTACATGTAGCGCCTGCCTATCTGACCTCCACAACCCAGTTATTACTGGGTAATACAATACCCCTTGGTAAGACCGGTTGTCAAACTTTTTGGGCCACTGACTACCTAACGACTGTCAAAGATCTACAAATGACACCCGAGACCAACGGCTTCACGTGCTTTCCGAGGCACGGAGGAAACTCGGTATGTAATGGGTGGTCACCCATCCACAGACCAACCTAAGCAAGCACGGCTTAACCTAAAGATCGACCCGAATCGCCACGATTAGTCACGAGCTCCTCTGGATTTGGATGAAATGGGGCCGACGAAAAGACTTTCATCTGCTTTAGAGGATACAGGATACTTTATACGCCGGTTGTTTCGTGGTACCATGGCGTGGGACAATCTCAGTCAATCTCAGACGCCTACGCGATCGAAGCCCCGGGTAAAAGCTTGTCTTAAATATATTTCTTGCTTTAGCTTGATACACGTGTTCCGCTTTAGTTCGAATGACTCCACAATAATCAATGATAAGTATAATTATTATGATAGCAATAAAAGATTTACTTGCTCAAATATCTTGACTTAGCACACGAGGTTCTCGACATGTGGAACGTGGGCTCTGCCAGTCATTGTAGCGATAGTTAGTAGCAAAGAGCCTCGACCAACACCTTAGGAGGCTCTCGTCGCTCAGCTGGGTCAATGGCTTGATTCAGAAAACAGTACTCGGCACGCTTAGTAAGGAGGTTCTTCTCTCTGGAGCCTTGACCACCGGCAGCCTGGACTTTGTACCTGATGAGCAAATGTTATTTATTTTGTTTTGTTGTTAAAAATGTAAAATAATGTGTACAGATCATAAATGAATGAGAATAATAAAGATTTGCGTTCAATCAGTGTTATTTTAACTAGCATTGTTTTATAGCATCAGTAAACACACATAGATTATAACGTTCTGATAAAACCAGGTATGTTTGGTTGGTTTAAGTCCTACAGTAATGATGTCATTCTATCAAATCGACTTAAAGTATAAAATACTAGCTGCTGCCCGCGACTTTGTTCGCGTGGTAATTTTGATGAGTATGAGTGAGGAAAAAAAAGATAGCCTATGTCCTTCCCCAGAATATAATCTATCTGCTCGCCAAATTTCATTACGATCCGATCAGCTGTTTAGTCGTGAAAAGGTAGCAAACAAACAAACAAACAGAGTTACTTTCGCATTCATAATATTGGTATGGATACGTAAATATAAGCCTTTTTCCCAAGGGGGTAGGCATTAACGTTCTGCGGTTTCTGCCTCCTGTTGCCTCGTCCACATTCATATTACTGGTCTTCTAAAAAGTATCAAAAAGATTTTACGAGTGGGGCCAGTTCTATCTTTTATTTCGATTCATAGCTCGAACAAGGTTGGTTCTCAGGTCAGATTCGAATTAGGTGTTCTTTATGCCCATACTTGCCGTTGATACATCATGATCACATACACTATGTTATAACCTTATCATTTGTCAAAGGCTGTTGTGCTCACGTTCTATGTAGCAAAGTCTTGAAATTAACTATCACTTCAAGGAAACGTTTATTTGAGCACGTGCAAACTTGATAGCTACTGATATCGCGGTGCAGTAGCATCCAGATTGGACTTAATTAATCCAAATACATTAGATACAAACTATTTGTAGACGAGACAACTTAACGACTTGACGACTTAAGGGAATCTTCAGGCTTGAAAACTCGTGGAGTACGTGGAATTACCTGCGTAAACTCACTTGAAGTTTTCCTTTCGATATTATTGACCGAAGGCCCAGGCCCTCCTGGATTGGGTCTGGTCATTGTCACCTATGGGAATTCTGTTTTAACACAGATGAAAATGCGTTGCTGTCTCAGAGTTGGAGACAAAGCGGCCAAATGCCTCATGTGCTAGTAATTAGACCGTCACAGTCCAGATAAGAGGGTTCCAATCCGGAACTCAGCAACGCTGTGATAGTACTTCTCTGGATGAGCTCCTTCACAAAGAGCTTTAACAGCGATCCATTCGTCGAATCAACATCCATTATTTCATAGGAAATGAGGGCCCCTAATATGTGATAATGCTTGGACCTTGACAGTGTCCTCATCATCGGGGGATCCTGTGATGAGAACCTGACGTTTCCTTCATGGTTTCTGTTCGGGGCAGCCACTGCCGCCTACCAAGTAGAAGGTGGATGGAATGAAGGCGGTAAGCTATATTTAACTTATAGTGCATATACTTTCATAAACAAAAACGGACTGCCTCGTTGGTATAGTGGCCACAAGCGCGACTGCTGAGGAAGATCAGCTGAGGTCGCTGACTGCTGAGGTAAGGCAAAAGTGTTATTGGGTTTTCCATCAGAAATTTCTTAGTAGCTGTCACGGAGTCCGGATTTGTGGCCGGTTGATGGCAATACGCCCGTATTACTTGGGGCTTAAACATAACTGTGGAAATGTGGGTGTGCTATTAGGTCCAACTTTTGCCTAAACCTTCGAGGATTACAGGCGTGATGTAATGTATATTAATGATGAACAATTATGCAACTATAAAGAAAGAAAGAAGTCTCACATTCAGGTCCTCTCATCTAGATTATTGCCCCTTACCTTCCAGATAAAGAAGAGAGCATTTGGGACAGGTTGATGCACACGCGACCAGATGTGGTCATAGATGGATCCAACGGAGACGTGGCGTGTGACACCTACCATCTGTGGCAGAGAGACATCGAGATGGCTCAGGAGTTGGGTCTCGATATGTACAGGTTAGTTTATTTAGAAGTGGTTCTTGCCTGACGATGGACTGGTCTAACTGGCCACCTCACGCTGACACCTAAAAGTTTGTAATTTCAAAGCCATAAGTCGACCGTCCACCACTACGTAGGACGAGCACGAGGAGGTATTCTGCGTGGTTCTTTTGTTTGCCATCCGTGCAAATCATGGCCGAGGGTGGCAATCGCCTATACCTTAATACAGACCGAAGCTAATACATGTGTGTAGCTCACGTGTAGTTAAACCTTGGACCGCCTGTTAGTGTGAATTATAATTATTTCTAGGTTCTCCATATCCTGGCCTCGTATCCTCCCATCTGGTTTCCCCAACCATATCAGTGAGGATGGCAAGAACTACTACAATAACCTGATCGACGGTCTACTGGAGAAAGGCATCCAACCTCTTGTGACTATGTACCACTGGGACTTACCACAATACTTGCAGGATCTTGGTAAGGGTACCTTATAATGTTGTAATTTAAAACAGTGGTTTAAGCAATGTTGGTTGAGCATAATCAGATAATAATATTCCCACTTTGAGAGGGAGTGGGCTGTAACCCACCACGCGGGCCCAGTGCGAGTTGCAAAAAGTTGGAGTTGGTGGACCATTCAATGTCTGGTTCTTGGCCATGCCAGGCCTCACGACGTTTTCTGTCAAGTTGATATGATCGATATACAAAAACCTGCCAAAAATATATGATTATCCAGGTCTTCTCAAAGACTTCTGATCAACGTAGCTTTACGCTTGATTAGCAGCAGCCTTTTGCTAATGCAGGTTACCAGCAACCATTTGATAACCTTTCGAAATAAATTCTAGTCTTTCGTGTGGATTTTTCAGCTGATCTAATATACTAAAAAGCATAAGTCACCATTACTTTCAGGTGGCTGGGCCAACCCTCTCATCTCCACTTGGTTCGCTGACTACGCAAGGGTCCTATACTCTCTCTACGCCGACCGCGTGAAGTTCTGGCTCACCTTGAACGAGCCCATGGTCATTTGTGATGGTGGGTATGGCGAGATGGCCGCTCCATATCTGGATGATACGAAGATAGGACTGTATTTGTGCAATAAGCACGTGCTAATGGCCCATGCTGAGGCGTACAGGATCTATGATGAGGAGTTCAGGCATTTGCATCATGGTGAGTTAAATACTTTGGATTAGGTCTTACTCATAAAAGAGGTAAAAGAGGAGCTCGAGGGTAAATAATAACACATTTTTAACTTGAACTCATTTCTTTCATGTTCAGGCATGTTATCGTTGTCCATGATTTTCTTCTGGCTCGAGCCGGAGACACCAACTGATGCTGAAGCTACGAAACTTACAATACAATTCTGGGTAAGCATATCCCGTGAACGCTATGGAATTTCTTGATACTTTTATATTTCATTCAGACTTGCCGTTTACTTAATTTTTAGGAGGGCAGATATGCCCACGCAATCTACTCCAAATTGGGGGGCTGGCCACCAGAACTTGAAAAGTTGCTGGCAGAAAACAGTAATAAGGAAGGCTATCCGCGACCCAGGCTGCCTCCTTTCACTCCAGAAGAAATTGAGTTTGTTAAAGGTAAGGATTTTTGTGCATACTTGCTTCCTCATGACAAGCTGGGTGTGATTCGATAACCTGAAGAACTTAGGGGCCTGGCAAATAACACAGTCACGAGTGCAAATGGTCGTGGGCGCAATCTTGACCGCAGAAGCTCTAACCAAGATGCGGATGTACATAGCTTAACCGCATAGTTTTACTAGTTGGACGGCCGGTCCACCGACAAAGTGGTCGATGTGTAAAATCCCGCGGTACGTATTCAGTTTTTCCAGCGTGTACCAGAAAAGTATGGTCATATTTCAGGGTGAGATGACTATCAAACTGAACAAGTTCCTCAATGGGACCACCAACGAAATCGCGAAAAAGAAATATGACCAAAACCTTTCTGGTATACACGCTGTATAGTTTATCCAGCGCTGCAGCGTGTTCA
Source organism: Noctua pronuba (assembly GCA_905220335.1). Lineage (NCBI taxonomy): Eukaryota > Metazoa > Arthropoda > Insecta > Lepidoptera > Noctuidae > Noctua > Noctua pronuba. The sequence continues at coordinate 2,822,497 of LR999913.1, forward strand.
GTATTTATAGGTTAACTCAATAATATTGTTTTATTAGCGTTGTTAAGCAGACGAATTTTGAAAGTCTAAAGAAGCATTAAATTAGGAAGTTCCTTCAAATACCTTCGGATTGTGATAGAATGTTGGATGGTCTGTGTGGCCTCTGGCCGTGGTCACTGCGTTGTGTGCGAGGTAACTTAACGCGACGAAGTCATTTCAGATATTTTTGGCAGCAGAAGGCTTGGAATAATTCCGCATGCAATCAGCGCTGCAGTCCTTCAGGGTGAAGGCAGAACAGAACAGAACTAAAATGAATTTATTTCGAGGCCTTGCTCACCATCTCTTGACGCTTACAGGAACTTACGACTTCTACGCCCTAAACCACTACACAACCAGACTGGTGCGCAAGGTGGACCCTGAGAAGGCTGGAGCCTGGCCGTACTACGGGTCCGAAGAGATCGGAGTCTCCATGGTCAACCATCCTGAGTGGGACACGTCTGCGGCGGACTGGTTTGCGGCAAGAATTTTTCAATACATCGTTCAAGGTCGAATTATCGGTCGGTCCGTGGATGGGTGACTATTACATACCGAGTTTCCGCCGTCCCTCGGAAAGCACGTAGGTCCCGGCTGTCATTTTTAGTTCTTCGATAGTTGGTACGGGTAGACAGAAGTCCAAAAATCCGACAGCCAGTCTAACCTAGGAGTATCTAATCCTATTGCCCAGTAACTGGATTTGGTCGGATAGGCAATTGTTCCATGAAAAGTATTGGTATACAGCTATATGTGGTTGACTGGAAGCCGACTTCAAAATAGTTGAGAAAAGGCTAGGCAGATGATGATGACTCTTCTATGTATAGTACTGGCATTGAGTTCTGGAGCAACTGCCTATCCGACCTACAAACCCTAGTTACTGGGCCACAAGCTACCCCTTGGCGAATGACTGCCGGGACTAATGGCTTGATGTGCTTCTAGGAGCGCTGACACAGCATTTTGTATTCGTCGTACGCGCAGCGCTCGGCGACTCCAGTTCGCCCGTAACCGCCCATAGCTATAAACGCGCTCGCAACCTAAGTAACTACTCCACTGTCATAATATTGAATTCGTTTGCAAGTAAAGAAATATCCAAGTTCCGTCGCATTTCATTTCTCCCCGTACACACACACACCAAATGCTTTTTCAGGCTTGGAAAATCACGGACGAAATGAAATTGTCGGTCACCCATCTACTGATCGACCGCAACAAGCGTAGGTTATCCTTGATCAATTGCGTCCCCATCCATGCGTCTTCGGGACATACTTACCCACCAGCTTCTAACTTGGCTCACCTCTAGTTACAATATTTTTAAACCTTCCAGATATACCCCGAAGGTCTTCGGAAGCAGCTGCACTGGATCAAAGACACTTATGGAGTGAACAATATTCTGATTACTGAGAATGGTCTGCCAACCCTCAGCCCGGACCTGTACGACCTGCAGCGGCTGGATTTTATTAGAAATAACTTGGAACATGTAATAAGGATTTGATGATAAGGATGATGCCATCAAGCCAGATTTCGGCCACAGCGACTGCATTCGATGGCTTCTTAGGGAGGTTGTCGAGAGCTTTGGTGTGCTGTTCTTTCACGTGCTCTCAAGTGGCTAGCATATCCAACTTTGGCCGAAAGACTCCGAGCACAAAACGTATATGTCAGAACACCATTGATGACATTGTAGGGTAAAGCTGTAGGTGTCGTGATGATCTTAAAGCTAGACAGCTTTAAGGTCATCACGTTTTAAATCTAACTGCGACCTACTTCCTTCTTCTTCTCCTCCTTCTTCCTCGTTCTTCAAAGGCGTTAACCTACCGATACACAGATAGGTTGCAATCTTAATAAAACCAAAAAGTTTGGCGGAAACACAAAGAAATAACATAACAACGTTACATAACATGAAATCTGTATTTCCACGAAGGATTATGCAGAAGCTTACCATTCCCAATTTCGCCAGTTATGTTGAAGCCCCACGTAATAAGGGGCGGACCTACTGCCTTCGACAGCAGCACAAATCCAAACTGCGGGCTACAACCTATATCTACTGAGAAATTCTTCTTGAAAAAACCCAATAACACATTGCCCGACCTGGGAATCGATTAGGCAATATAGCTGTGATGTTATGCTATGTATATATTTATTGTATGTGCAGGTATACTACGCCATAAACGATGGAATCCACGTGATGGGCTATATAGCGTGGTCCATAATGGATAACTTCGAATGGACTACAGGATACATGTATGTATTCTTCTATCTTCCTCTTATGCTATAAGTAAGCAAGATACTAGGGGGATGGATAGCCAGATCGAAGGATGGATGGAATCTATTAGAGCAGACGATTCTTCGAGTGGATACCGGGTATCAGTAAGCGTTGTACCTGTATTGCGATAGGTTGAGTTCTCAGGACCTGTGATGCGGGGAATGAGGAATAGGTAGTGAGAAAAATTTCATGTGTGAAGGATGATATGGCTAGAAAGTAGGTGACTGCTGAGATGACGAGTAATAGAGAAAGTATGGAAGAGGGTCGGCGCAGCATGTAGAAGACATGCTGCGCCGACCCCAAATACATTGGGATAAGGGCAGGAGAATGAAGAGGTTGAGTTCGAAGTCGCATGCACACATATCACAAGTTATTTTTTCCTCGTATGACCGAAAAAATGTCTAGATGCAAGTTTCTTCACACATGGAGACCCAGAATGCATTATTTTCAATACCATTTTTTCATTTACTTATTGATATTATATTTTCAGTCCAAAATACGGTCTGTACGCAGTAGACTTCTCCTCCATCAACCGCACGCGCACGCCGCGGGAGTCAGCGCACTTCCTCGCAAGCGTCACCAGAACACGGTCCGTTCTTCGGCACAACCACGAGTTGAATTATGAAGAGGAGTAGCTATGGTTTAGATTTTTAGTAAAATGTTTGTAATAAGTTAGTTTTTATTAAATGAAAGTGCAGTTTTTATCAAATTCTTCTCCGGCGAATCTGAGTTTTTTTGTTCTAAACTATACCTGGGAACCTTCTAGTTACGGAGATACTGGGGGTCAAACACGTAACAAGACCCTAACGAAACTGACAACCGAGCATTATGTACATCAAAGTAACTTTACGCAAAAATTATTGCTTGGAAACCAAATATTTTTTTTGGGGTAAATTCACATTTTAAAGTATTTAAAGACCGATGCCTGCCGGGGTTCGAAAGAGATACCGTGGCCCTGGAACACAAAGGGCAATGAAGGAACATGGATGGGTTTTAGTCAGTAAGAGTCTGACACTCCCTCCCACTCCACCCAGAGCGGGAGAAGTCATTTGATGATTTGCCATCCGTAAAAAAAAAAAGGTATTTAAAGACTCAATGTAACGCTTTCAAAACATTGTGCTGATGGATGGATTGAATAGTACGGGAGTCTTGAAGGTGTTTAAAGTAAAAATATTACGTTAAAAACATGTATTTCATAAAAAAAACTTGGAAATTTGACCCCCAATAACCGGAGTAATTGGTGGGACGTCAAATTTCCAACTTTTTCACTAACTAGAAGGTTCCCAGGTATGGTTCCGTACCATCCGTACAAAGACACGCAAAACGCAATGTCGGTAAGAACAAGTGCCTTTCGGCTTCGTTAAGGGTCTTGTTTACACCCTTTAGATAAAATACTGGTAACCTACGAAACAAAATTTATCTCATTAAAAAAAACCCACATTTTTGTAAAACACCGAGTTCACCGAAGTAACCCAACCTTTCATTTGTTTTAATAACTTCAGAAATTTTTAAAAGCATCGGATGTCAGTTTATTTATGAATTATCCCTCTTCCGGCTTTGTCTTGTAATTTAATATTCTGGTTTAAAATTAAATTAACATTGAAGAGCGTCCACTCAAACTTGGAGTAAGAGTTGAACTCACTCAGTGATATTAAAATACTACGAAAGTTGGGTTTAAATATTTATCTACTAAGAAACTGCCTGGTATGTGAATTCGGGAAAAGAGGTGTTCTTACTCGATTTTGATCATTTTATGACTAGGCTGATTACCGATGTCATAAGTCATAAGTTATTTATTTCTTAAGAAAATACATTGTGTAAAAATAACTTAAAATTACATTAATCAGAATCAGAAAGTAATAATCAAAATTATTAAAAACAAATAATAATAACAATAACATAATTGCACAGGCTTTGTCTGTGCAATTATGGATGAAGTTATGATGACGAATAACTACCGGAGATTTATTGTGAAGGACGGTACGGTTGTCATGTATGTCGGGCATGCCACCGGCCAGGCGAATCAATCCGTCACATTATCTCCGGGTGTTCTCGTCTGGCTAACGGAGAGTACTTGCATAGACACAACCTTGTAGCCAGGATTATTCATCAGCAACTTGCTCTAAAATACAACCTTGTGGAATCGGAAGTGCCGTACTATAAGTATATGCCCGACCCAGTTCTCGAAAATGGCTGTGTCACATTATACTGGGATCGATCCATCATCACTGACAGGACTATTGTAGCCAATAAGCCTGATATAGTGGTGGTGGATCGATCAGAGCGGCGCGCAATGATTGTTGACATAACGGTCCCACATGATGAGAACCTCGTGAAAGCCGAGAAAGACAAGCAAATCAAGTATCTTGATTTGGCTCACGAGGTTGTCGACTTGTGGGATGTGGACTCAGCGATCATTGTGCCGATAGTTGTATCAACCCATGGCTTAATTGCCAAGAGCTTCGACCAACATCTGAGGAGGCTCTCGTTAGGCAGCTGGATCAAGGGCTTGATTCAGAAAGCGGTACTCCTGGACACGGCTCGTATTGTTAGGAGGTTCCTCTCTCTGGAGCCCTGACCGCCGGTAGCTTGGACCCTGTTCCCGATACCGGTGGGCTACAATTTTTTATATTTTTAATGTTTTTTATATTGTTTTTTCTAAGGCATATTTAAAAATGTAATTGTATTTGTATAGAAATGAATAAAGGAATACAATAACAAATATTTATAATAAGAAAATTAATCGCACAACCGGGCGTCCGACCTGTTTTGTTCAAGATGGCGGCCGGTCTTACGCCATTTCGTGGTCGTGGCTGCGTAGAGCGGGAGGTCCCCCAAGGCGTCACTCTGACCAACTGCTTCAATTCATATGTATGTGAAGGAAAACATCATGAAGGAAATAATACATGAATAAGGCGTAAACACCAGTGGCCACTGACTTAATTTTTTAACGAAATTTAGAAAGGAAGAGGATCTCTATTCGGCTGTTTTTTTTTTAATGTTTGTTACCGCATTACTCCGTGATTACTGGTTTGACTTACACGATTCTTTTTACATTTGCTAGAGGAAGCTTGCGCGGTGGTCCCTTACAAATTGTATTCACATGGCTTCGGTAGTTTATGAGTTATCTTTTACTATAATACATTTTTATTTCTTTTGCGTCTATATGGATGATCTGCTAATAACTTTTAATAACAATGAAAAATGAATACTCGGCAAGAATTTGTGTGAAATATCATCATACCCCTACTAAATAGGCTGAAATAAAAAAAACCAAAAAGAATTTTGTTGTTTAGCTAACATATTCTATTTCGAACCAAAATCATCATCTGCCTAGCCTTTTCCCAACTATGTTAGGGTCGGCTTCCAGTCTAACCTGATGCAGCTGAATACTAGTATTTTACAGGGAGCGATTGCCTATCTGACCTCCACAACCCAGTTAGTACTAAGTAATACGATATCCCTTGGTAAGACTGGTTGTCAGACTTTTTGGGCGACTGACTGAGGCACGGAGGAAACTTGGTATGTAATGAGTGGTCACCCATCCACAGACCAACCTAGGCAAGCACGGCTTAACCTAAAGATCGATCCGAGCGGCTGCTATTATTTAGCCACGAGCTCCTCTCCAACCAGAATGTACAACCGAAAAGAAAATTATCAGCAGCTATGTTTCAACTAAACAGATTTTGTTCCACACTAAAAATACTCTCTGCTTCCTCTCTTTGATACAAAATTCTCAAAGGCCTTTTGTAGATGCTTATATCTAAAACTATACTGTTGGGATTGACACTATAAACTGAGAAAGGAAATGTCTGATTTTGGTATGTACAAAAGGCATTATTGAAAACAGTTTGAGTACAGAATCTATCCTTAAAAATGCTACATCGAGTTAAAGAATATGTTTCTTTTTAAACTTCTAATATTGATTTACTAGCTGTTGCCCACGACTTCGTTCGCGTGGCCATGATGTAGAAGTGTGAAAAAAAAGTATCTGATGTGCTAATCCAGACTATAAATCTATCTTTGTGCCAAATTTCATCTACAACCGTTCAGCAGTTCTGGCGTGATTGATTCCCAAATATCCAACCATCCATCCAAATTTTCGCATTTATAATATTAGTATGGATTCATCAAAACATCAAAACATTTGTCTTAATTTTGCGACCTTGCCAGTTTTCAGAATAAGATTGTATTCTTATTCTTAAAAATATCAGAATACACTTTTTAGAGCCATCTTTGATATTAATTCGTCATAAATTCTACCTGCTGAACTATCGGGTATAGGTCGCTATAACTTTGAAGATATACCTGCCAGGGGCAAGATTTATAGGGATTTCACTAATACACTTAAGGGACTCTAAAAAGTAGGGTTCCGAAATGTACGGCCTAATAAAGAAACATGTAAACATTTAGTGGGAACTAGTGGAGTTTCAGTGTTGCCAGATGTGGGGCAAAAAATTGGAATAATAAAGGCGCATAATGTCAAGAAAGGAGGTGTCTGATGAGCGACGACTATAGTGAATTAGTAGAAAAAGGGCCATGCATTTTTTTTTTTTAATAAGAATGGCAACAATAAAATTAGCTTAACATTTCTTATTAAAAAAAAAACGTTGTATCAAAAAACTACCTGTGTATATATATTTTCTAAAATGTTAACCTTTTGACTTTTCTTTGGCTCAAAGGTGGCTGGGACAGATTGGCAGCGAAAGACGAAGGACATGGTGATGTTGCGCAACTCGGGAGAGGCCTACGTCCACCATTGGATGAGTTGATTAATCTTTATCTGCTGGATCGTTCAAATAGATGTACTTCTTTCTTATCTCAAACTCAAAGCATTTATTTCAATTAGACCACAAGTCACAAGACATGATAAGTTGTGAAAGTATTGTAGTTGCCCATTCCAAAGCGTAGATCTCTATGGAGAAGAATAGGCAAGAAACTCCTTGGACACTCTTTTAAATCAAAATATTGTTACAAAATCTTGGTTACATCATTCATAATGCGATTATCCTTTACGGATGGATTTACTCAGTTAGGCTCGTACATCATGTGGGCAGACGATGGGTTTCGCGCTATGGAAACACATTGGGTGCGTACGATACACTTTTTCTAGCAAAACCAACGAATTACTTGAGATTACAACTTAACACAACAACACGGGGCGCAATGAATCGGGTACAGTTCCAAGACGTCTCAACTCCGCTGCGATCAGACATTGACTGTCGCCTTCCCTCGAGCTGAACATCAGGGCTCTGTAGAAGCACGCTGTGGTAACAGACTTGCAAGTAGGTCGCGCGATGTCACCACCGGCGCACTTCCGATTCATTTCATGTCCATACTCACTACCGGATCTGACATATATGTGAGAACGATGTAAAAAGACGTGCAAGTTAAGAGCGTCCAGAGTAAAAAGTAATAATCTATCTACTTTCGTTTTCTAAACTGGTAACACTAAAACCGAACACTTGTAACGCGATCACCATCCCGGAACACATAAACAAGCCGTTCAGGGCTTATTCGATTTATTTGAACATCGCCATTCGATTTATTTGAACAGCGCTTTGACCGCTGTGCGTCTTGTGCTGAACACAAATCACTGAGATAGCTATTAATGTTCAATTTAAATTACTTTTTGATACTGTGCTGTGATGATGTGATACCTTTCCAGTTTCTGTTTTGATAGTTTTTGTTTGTTTTTTTTACAACACATCTCCCAAGTCTTTTCCCAACTTTGTTGGACTGGATGCAGCTGATAACCAGCATTTTATGTGAAGCAACTGGTTATACATACATAACATAACGTCTATAATCGCTGAAGGTTTAGGCAGAGGTGTACCTAATAGTATACGAGCATTTCGCCGGTTATGTTTAAGTCCCATGTATTAGGTGGCAAGCCTATCTGACCTTCAAAACCTGGTTACTGGTAGTCAGATAATCAGATTTCCGATTAACTGTAACGATTGTGTCTACTACCGTCATCCATGTTATTTACTGATGTGAAGATTTTGTGTCAAATATGTGCTACGTGAGTTGGTAGAAGAAAATAAAGTTAGTCAGTACTGAATAACCAACGCGTTTATTTTAGGTTATGGTTATGGATGGTCACTCGTCCACGGAGCGACCTCAGCATGAGAAGATCTACCCAGCCCTATTATTTAACCAGGAGCCTCTTTTGATTCCATTTTTTTCTGGACGATAGTTAGTTCTAGTCTGGTTATTGTGACAATCCCTTAATATTCTTAACTTAACCCCCCCTTACCCCTCATCATAGGCAAGGAGTTCAATAAACTAGTAAAGTAAATTGAGGTCTTGCCAGATGGATTCTAATGATACGATGTCGCAAACTTCATACATAATTATCTACGAGTGTTTGTGCATCATCAAAAATGAGCAACTGCATTACATACAGATGTTCCAGATGTTAGTAACTTCAAACCCTCTTGATCACGAGACTCGCGTCTTGCGACAGTGACTAAAATCATGAAAAAAATATATATCAGGAACTCAAAACAAACACTAAACATGGTAAATAACCTGTTTCTAGTGTTGATGATAAAACCATGAAGAAAGAATTATTTTATACTTTAAAAAACTAAAAAAACACGCTTTAGTGTGACATCATTGAATCAACACTGGATTGGACTTGTTTGCTGATGAATGGAAGACGATAATGTTAGAATGTTTGCGGTTCTGTGAGAAGACCGAATAAAAGGATAACTTCATTTAGTATTAATGGCCTATGCTGTACTAAATATAATAAATAAAATAAATAAATCTCGTGGAGCTCGTGGCTAAATAAAAACAGCCGCTCAGGTCGATCTTTAGGTTAAGCCGTGCTTGCCTAGGTTGGTCTGTGGATGGGTGACCACCCACTTCATACCGAGTTTCCTCCGTGCCTCGGAAAGCACGTTAAGCCGTTGGTCCCGGCTGTCATTTGAAGATCTTTGACAGTCGTTAGGTAGTCAGTAGCCCAAAAGTCTGACAACCAGTCTTACCAAGGGGTACCGTATTACCCAGTACTAACTGGGTTGTGGGGGTCCGATAGGCAGTCGCTCCATGTAAAATACTGGTATTCAGCTGCATCCGGTTAGACTGGAAGCCGACCCTAACATAGTTGGGAAAAGGCTAGGCAGATGATGATGAAATAAATCATTTTATTTCTCGTATTCTTCTCATTAAACCCTTTCATTTGATTCCCTATTCGTGGGAATGCTTAAAAGACTAGTCCGCCATCTTTGGTGGTCCGACATATTGGATTTAGAATGACATCACTTAGTTAACCATGCATTGTCATCCAAACCAAACATGTGTGCAAAATTTCTGCTCAATTGGAAACCGGGAAGTGGGTCAAATTGAACTTGCTAGTTACAGGGGAAGATTATAAAAGCGTGTTAAAAATAAATTGTTTAGAGCATGACGTTTAGACGCGCTTCACTTGACACAAGACACGTCGCAATTCGCATTCCCTGAGGTCGTGAACGGGGCGTTATTGTCTCTGTATTTAATTATCTATTTAAATTGACTTTGCAACTGTCAAATGCATGCAAAAACACAATTTTCATTAGAATCGCCTTTCGCAAATAAGGGGGTCGTACATAATACGCTTCGCAGAGTGGATTGAGTGACTACACCGCAGCGTCGCGATTATTCCGGGATAGAATAGGGTAGTGCTGCGATTACCCCGGGATGGGACGTGGGTAGCGCTACCCCGGGATGAAACGTACATCTCTATTAGTACCAGGTCAACGATGCCTCTAACTTTCATTCGGTATGGATAACAGAAAAAGCATAAGGAATGTTGTTCTTAGATTTTTTTGTTCTTTTCTCAATAGGACTCACTATGTTAGCTTTACCAAACCAATCTGCCAAATTAAGTTGGCTATTCAGGAAACGACATCGACACAAAAACGGTTCCCACGTGTTCAGTAAGTCATTCTAAAGTCAGTGTAATGTCATGCTGCGTGACTGTTCGAAAGAGATACCGCGGCCCTGGAACACAAACGGCAAAGAAGGAACATGGATGGGTTTTAGCCAGCAAAAGTCTGACACTCCCTCCCACTCCGCCCAGAGCGGCAGGGGGGGGGGGGGAAACCCCCCACTTAAAAAATATTCATTGGCAATTTAAAAAAATAGTCGATGTCGCTTCAACCCTGTATATGGGTATACAGACTATACAGGTGCTAAGGAATTGAACATTTTACCGTTTTCATCTTTCCAAGATGGTGAGGTGATGGTTCCAATGTGTTGAGGATGGAATAGTTTGGGATTACCACATAGCGTGCCTTAGGTCTATCCTAACTCTCATAATTACTATGCATACAAACCTATTCAGGACCTGTGCATTCTGGCTAAAAAAAAATGGCTAAAAAGGTGTCACTGAATTAATTTAAATATGCTTTTAATGCAGAGTGTTTTCGTCAACTTTCGTTAACGTCAACAACTACCTAACTACAACAATTGTTCAGTAGGTATGTCAGTAATATGGTTGAAGTTCCATGGACCCTAATAAAGCGCTGTGCTTCCACATTTATGGTGTCAACCGCCAGTCTGTGGAATTCACTGTTAGCTTATGTTCCCTGATCATTATAATTTGGATCTATTGGAAGTTCGAGTGAATCGGTTTCTTCTAGGCAAGCTCCATCCTAGGCTGCATCATCGTACACATCAGGCGAGTTGCGGCCAAACGAAAGCCTATCTATCTATACAATGTCACCCATGCGCATGTGACCGCCCGTAATTTTCTGAATATTCATGAAGAAATGTCGAAAATAAACTTTAAAAGGGGGGGTCTATCTACAACATTTTTCATGTTATTCAATTTTTAATTTTTTAAGTATAGTTTGTAGATTTGCTTTCTATTTTTTGACACATCTCCGAAGTTTATGGGTCGATTTGGATTCTGTTCATTATTTCTAAAAGCTTATGAGTTATTTTAACAGGTTAATTAACATTTTTACTAAAAATTATCGACGACGAAAAAAAAAACGGAATCGAAGTCATTTTTTCGGTGAAAAATTGTGTATTTATTTTTAAAAAACTAGTGTAAGTCCATAAATTATCCCGATAGGACGACTTTTTAATCATTATTTGTAATCTACTACATAACAGCTACAAATTCACAGAACATTATTGATACCTAACTGTAACTAAATCCAAGGTAAAACTCTTAAAACTCTGATGAGTCAAATTTAGGAAAAGATAATGTGAAAGTCAATTGAATGTTGCTCTTAGCAGTGAGTACTAAAAGGTCAAACTGAACAAATGAGGATGATAATGGAATTAAAAACAAACAAGCAATAGCCAGATTTTTACTAAAAAAAATAAAAAATACAAGAATTTGAATTAATTAGATTTTCGAAATGGCCCCCACCCTCCTGTAAACAAACCAAAGCCCTCATGGCAACACTTTTGATTGTACGACGTAATTCTTCACGGTTTTCTTTTATTTCCGCAGCAGCAGCAAAAATCCTAGCCGTTAATTGCTCGCGGCTTTCGAAGGGCACGGCATACACTTTTTGTTTCATGTAGCCCCAAAGATAAAAATCTAAGGGTGTAAGGTCGGGAGATCGCGGCGGCCAAGCAATGGCACCTCCTCTGCCAATCCACCACGGATAATTTTGATTTAAATAATCACGAACTAGTCGTGCGAAATGTGCTGGAGCTCCATCTAATTGCAGATACATCCGCCTTCTTGTTTCCAGCGGTTCCTCCAAAAGCAACGGCAACGTATTGACTATAAAATCTAAAAACGCGTGTTGATCTAGTCTGTTTGGTAACACGAAAGGGCCAATAAGTTCACCGTCAATCATTCCAGCCCATACATTTATGGAAAATTGAGTCTGGAAAGTTGTTTCCCTAATGACGTGTGGATTTTCAGTGGCCCACACATGAAGATTGCGATGATTTGTTATACCCGCCCTTGTTTTTTCTTTAGAGATAGGTATCAACAATGTTCTGTGAATTTGTAGCTGTCATGTAGTAGATTACAAATAATGATTAAAAAAGTCGTCCTATCGGGATAATTTATGGACTTACACTAGTTTTTTAAAAATAAATACACAATTTTTCACCGAAAAAATGACTTCGATTCCGTTTTTTTTTTCGTCGTCGATAATTTTTAGTAAAAATGTTAATTAACCTGTTAAAATAACTCATAAGCTTTTAGAAATAATAAACAGAATCCAAATCGACCCATAAACTTCGGAGATGTGTAAAAAAATAGAAAGCAAATCTACAAACTATACTTAAAAAATTAAAAAATGAATAACATGAAAAATGTTGTAGATAGACCCCACCTTTTAAAGTTTATTTTCGACATTTCTTTATGAATATTCAGAAAATTACGGGCGGTCACATGCGCATGGGCGACATTGTATATATAAAAATCAATAATTGCTGTTCGTTTGTCTCGCTAAAGCTCATAAGCGGTTTGACCGATTTGATAAAATTTTACCCAGTTGTTCTACATAGGTCAAGGATGGTTTATAAGGTAGTAGGTAGGTAGTAGGTAAGCAGAATGTAGGTAGTAGGTAGGCAGTAGGTAGGTAGTAGGAGCAGGTTGGTAGTAGGTAGGTAGTAGGCAGGTGGGCTGAGTAGTAAAAAATACAAGGAGGTAGTACTAGGTAGAAAAAATTGCATTGCAAAGCATACACGGTACAGTTAGTTTGGTAGTAAAAAAGGTATTTATCTTACTAATATTTTACTCGATATTTCAACTTGATAACTCGATAAATTAACTTACTAACTGCTTTTTTCCAGCCATTTCTGCTCAATAATATTAAAAAAGGCAGCTCCCAACTGTATATGCTAACGCTACTCGTCGTCAATTATAAATGGACGAGCTGCATGCTGTTCCGACGTCACGGGCTACATATCAATCATTTGTTAATACCCTCAACTTCTGCACCAGAGGGCGCTGTAAGAGATTACATGTGTATGCAGCATGCCTCTGGAATCCAGACTTACAGTTGACCTGGCAAGACCAGACATGTGTCATAAAGTTTGTAGTCTTGTCACAGGATTAAGAGCAGGAATAGGTATGACTTCTCCTAGGATTTACGGCACGGTTGGCGCTGTGCTGCGTGTCGCGGGTTTGATTCCCGCACGGAAAAAATATTTGAATGGCCTACAGGTAGCTGTTCCGGGTCTGGCTGTTTGTGAATGTGAGTTTTAATGTTTGTAAACGCAGCCACGATACAAGAGGAATCCTAGTGTGTATAGTCATCATCTGCCTAGCTTTTTCCCAACTATGTTGGGGTCGATTTCCAGTCTAACCGGATGCAGCTGAATACCAGTATTTTACATGGAGCACTCTCTGACCTCCACAACCCAGTTAGTACTGGGTAAAATGATACCCCTTGGTAAGACTAGTTTTCGACTTTCGGGCCACTGACTACCTGTAACGACTGTCAAAGATCCACAAATCACAGCCGGGACCAACAGCTTAATGTGCTTACCGAGGCATGGAGAAAACTCGGTATGTAATGGGTGGTCGACCTAATCAAGCACGGCTTAACCTTAAGATCGACCCGAGCGGCTGTTATTATTACCTACGAGCTCCTCCCTGGTGTGTATAGTAGTAGTTTATATTATATTTATTGTATTTCATATAGCCTTAAACATAGCATTATCTTAGCATTTAATGAAAATAATTTTCAGATGCACCCATCACTGTTTGTCTCTGCATCCCACAAATATTGACTGGTAGAAAATGCCTATGGTATTAAGTCCGCCTCTGAACTTTGTACTTGAAGTGGTAAATAAATAAATAAACTTGGAGCACCCAGTCCTCAATAACCTTCGAACAAGGAACACAGCATCGCTGCATGACGGCCAGAATAGACAAACAAATCCAGAACTTATAATATTACCTAACAGCGAGATGTCCCCGAGATATTTCAATAAGGTGAAATATCTCATGAATACCGTCGTCTCGCTATGACAACTGACGACTGCTTACAATATCGTGAACCTGAACACATACAGTTATTTAATATGAATAGCTAGGGGAGTTTTGTGAATACGAAATAATGTTGGCTTAGAAAGTTTGTGAAACTAGTTTTGTTGACTGGCTAAGAATGAAGAAAAACTTTTAAGTTTTTACATCGAACCCTAATTCAATTCAACTAAAACTGCGAATGAAGGGTTCCGTACCAACGAAGTAGGGGTAACAAATAATAATTTAAAAATTAACGGGGACTACCCTTTAATTTTTAATTTATTATTTTTTGTAATAGCGGCAACAGAAATACACATTCACTGAAAATTGTAACTGTCTACCTATTACAGATCATGAGATACAGCCCGCTGATAGATAGACGGACGGACGGGCAGACGGACGGACAGCGGAGGTTTAGTAGTAGGGTCCCGTTGGTTACCCTTCAGGTATGGAACCCTAAAAAGCACACTATACTTACCGTCCGGTAATTTCTAGGTGTATGATAAATATAAATATAAAGCCTCATCAGGTAAAGCAGGTGAACTTTACTAATCCATCAATTTTAATCCCCAAAACTTTAATTGTTAAAAAACAATTAATTGGTAATTAACAAATTAGGGGAAAGTTTGTTGTTTTTTATCTCGACTGGCAGATTTCACACCTGATGCTAGTACTTATACCAACTGCAAAATCTTCTAGGTCACGTCCTGGTTATGAAACCAGTTAGACTGGAAGCCGACTCCAACATATTTGAGAAAAGGCTAGGCAGATGATGATGATGATTTCCTATCCCAATGATCCTAAGATAAATGCAGATGCCTTAACCAACAGACTACCTCGTGCATTAATTAACCATCCTAGACATCCAGTCTAATCGGATGCTGTTGTATACCAGTATTTGACATGGAGCGACTGCCTATCTGACCTTCGTAATCCAGTAGCTAGCTAACACTATACACCTTGGAAGTACTGTAGACCCTGGCAATCTGAAGCAGATATACGTGATCCTGATTAGTCAGGACTAAATTTTATTCTATTTGACTACCTCGTTGGTCTAGCGCGACTGCTGGATATGAGATCCTTAGTTCGATTCCCGGGTCGAGCAAAGTATTATTGGGTTTTTCCATCAGGAATTTCTCAGTAGCAGCCACGGAGTCTGGATTTGTGCCCGGTTGATGGCAATAGGCTTGCCCTCTTTTACATGGGACTTAAAAAGAACTGGCAAAATGTGGGTGTACTATTAGGTACACCTCTGCCTACCCCTCTCCCCCCTCACCCCTCGGGGATTACAGGCGTGATGATGTTATGTTGAATAGGCTATTTGGCAACATCGAAAAAAACAAAAATATTTAGTCCGCCAGTTAGATCGCCAAAAAATGTTGGACACGTATTTTTTCTTTTGTCACATAATCAAAAGCGCATCAAAGTTCAAGCGAGGGCTTGTGACGTCACAGGGCAGTAAAAAGTAACATAAATTGTGACGTCACGCGTCACGCGAGAGTTCAACGCGCTGTATCCTGGTAATTTTTCGTTTACATGACAAAAGAAAAAATACGTGTCCAATATTTTTTGATAATCTAACTGACGGACTAAATAGATTTTTTCAGTCAAATACCCTATTCTATTCATAATCCTACACGAATTCTGCAGTCTTATTGTCTCTATCCTATTAATCATAAGATGAATACAGAACCACTAAACAAACAGTCTATACATCTTGCTTTACCCCATCCAGCTTACCATCAGAATACATACTATAAAATGCAGTGAAGGGTCAGCTCATCGGTCAATCAGTCCGGGTGCACGTTCCAGCGACTCAGTGACTGCTTGCGTTCCGAATCGGTAATCGAATGTATCTGTAGACATGTATTGGGATAGGATTTGTCCTATGTGGGTGAAGCGATGCGATGCTGTAATATCACTGAAGAAGTTAGGTCTTTTATTATGTTCATTAATTTATTTATTTTGGCGAAGGTCGTGTGACGATCTGATCTCGTTTGCGAGAACAACATGGGCAGATATCGCACAGGACAGAGAGTTTTGGAAAGAGAAAGGGGAGGCCTTTGCCCAGCAGTGGGACACTTCAATAGGCAAAAAAAAATGGTCTTAAAGTGAACACATAACAACACGCCTGTAATCCCCGAAGGGTAAGGCAGAGGTGTATCTAATAGTATACCCACATTTGTCAGTTATGTTTAAGTCCCATTTAATAGGGGGCGAGCTAATGCCATCGATCGGGCACAAATCCACAGGACTCTGTGGCTGCTACAGAGATATTCCTGATAGAAAAACTCAATTACACTTTGACCGACCTGGGAATCGAGCCCAGCACCTCATGCTCAGCAGTCGCGCTTGCAACCACTAGACCAACGAGACAGTCACATCATAAACTTGTCTGCAATAGCCAATATTTATTTATTTATTTAAACTTCATGTACAAGAGTGGTACATAGGCCGACTTAATGTCACAAGGCATTCTCTGCCAGTCAACCTTTGGGTCAAATAGGACAGCATTGTGATAGAGTACAAAAAAAATAAATAAGAAAAATACCATTTTGTTAACATAAATTGATATACATAAATAGGTACATACTAATACACATATTTACAAATAAAATTAAATGAACTAATATATATTATAATACATACAAATAGTCCAAAATACGAGAAACCTTATATAATTACTATGACTAGGTTGTGAGCAATTTAGTCTGATTTCAAAAAGTACTTCTGATCTGTCCAATATCGCTTCGCCTACCCACATAGGACGTCTAACCTTAGCTAACACAACTTGTCAATAGATTGTATTTGTATACTAACGAACCAGTTATATCTACCTATGTACAGATGCCAGCACATCAAGTTACCCGAAACTTTAAAATTTTCCCAATCAACCTTGAACCTAACGGTTTGGCGATAAAGTTGAGAATCTATTACAGAAATTTGACAGATTGTAGTAGCTTGATTTGCTGTTCCTGCAATATCTACGTATGTAGACAGTCGGTACGGTCCCTATTGTACTCGTAGCTTCTCGAATTGATTCCTAGGAGATTGGTCATTGCATTCAAAGGAGAATGGGCATCGATATATGTATAGGCATCTGCCCCAAGGTCCAATAGCCATAAGGTATAATTAATTGAAAAGAGCTTTTTAAGGAGAACCTTTGCTACTAACACGACTTTTGGCAATTCACAGTACGTTCGGAGTTATTGAACTAAATAGGTAACTAGTTGGACAACGAAGTTAAGATTTTCTTGGCAGCCAATTAAGGTTTTCTGGGTAACAAATAGTAATAATATATAATCTATTGCATAGAGCTTTTCAAGGAGACCCTTTGCCAGAAACACGACTTTCTTCAATTCGTTGTCCGTTCGGAGTTATTGACCTAAATATGTGACTATTTGAGCACCGAAGTTAATTTCTCAACATTAGAGCTCTGTAGCTCCTCTCTGACTCTGAATCGAGAGAAGTCGCCATGGTGAGAAATGTTCTTCTTAAAGAGATCTATCCATTGGTAAATATCTTAACGCTATTGGACGCTATGGCAATTTCGCCCATTCTCCTTTGTATTTAACTAAGTCACAGGCTACCGCTTGGTTTCAATTTGGATCTAGGAAATATGGATATGATAATGATCAATTCAATCAATTACCTATGTATGTAGTAATTATTTTTTTTTTTTTTTAATCAGCCTGAACTGTCCCACTCCTGGGCAAAAGCCTCCCCCCATTCCTTCCACTTTTCTCGATGTTGCGCCTCTTCTCGCCAATTAACGAGAAAGTCATATCACAAAACTGTAGTAATTAATTAATCAATTATTAATTAATTACCTATTTTTTACATTCAATATGTGCCTTGTTTTAGATTTACATAAGACACCTATCTAAAGTCTAGTGGTCGTAAGCACGACTGCTGAACAAGAGGTCCTCGGTTCGATTCCCGGATCGGGCAAAAAGATATTGAATTTTTCCATCAGGTATTTCTCAGTAGCAGCTACGGAGTCTGTAATTGCGCCCAGTTGATGGCAATAGGCTGGCCCCCTATTACATGGGACTTAAATATAACTTGCGAAATGTGGGTGTACTATTAGGTACACCTCTGCCTAACCCTTCGGGGATTGCAGGCGTGATGTTATGTTACCTATCTAAACTAAACGAAAACCTGGACCAATAAAAACGCACGCGATTGGATTAGTATTTTCTGACGTTACGTTTACAAATAAACACACAGAAATCCTGCGTTTCATAAAGTGTAAGGATTCTGAAGATAATTCAATCAAGTCAATATTACCTCCATTTTATGCAAGAATGAAAACAATTTAAGCTTTAAAACAATGCTCAAATCATTTCTTCTGATTACAAAATTAATATCTCAATAGAAAACTTCCTCCACAATCAATTTGATTTAAAACAATAACTTCAAAATATCAATTATGAACGCACCGAATTTCGCTAACCAAGATTCCAAATTCAAAATTCAAAAGTTGTCCAAGTTCTAATTTTGAAAAAGGTTCTGTTCTATATTCAAACTGGATACGCCGTTTTAATTGGCGGCGATTCATTTTGGCGGGAGAGACCGTTATTTTAGAGCAATTGAATTATTAATTCCGTTTGGGAATGGGCTCGCCATAATGATAATGGTCGGTGTGGTCACAGTATAAAGATAACCAGAAAACCAACTAGGTCCTTTGTAACTTACTTCTTAAAAAGGAATAGGATAATATTGGACGTGTTTTTTTTTGTCATGTCAGTTGGCGGTTTTTTTTTTGACAAATACGTGAACATACTCACGGATTTGTCAAAAAAAAAACCGCCAACTTGCAAAAAAAAAGGTAGAAAGGAACAAAATATAATAAGTGTAGTGTAGTGTGTGACTATAAAAGTGAATCAAACAAACAAAGTCATAATTTTTGGAAGTCGGTTATATTCTTTTTGCAAAAAGTTTTTTTTTGTGAAATCAAAGGCGGCCGCGCTGGTTTCAGGGGTGGGGTTGGCAACAAAACGTTTTGTTATGTTGTAACCACTTGTCTCGATGCAGCCCTGACTTCTTCACAAGTAATCCGTTAGCTTCAACATGCTGTAATTTTTTGTAAACTCTTTGGATGGTTGTGAACCGATTCGGAACATTTGCTCCTAGTTGTAATACTGTATGTTAATACAACTACGTCTACAGTTACTGAGGTATGGCGGTTTGAAGCCATCGCTGCGATGTTGACTGATTGTTGCTTTGTTTCAATTCTGTTTTGGTTGAAATTATTTCGGTTTCCTTTACGATATTAAGATTATCATCATGTCTGTATTTCCTTGAAGGGTTAGCCAGAGGTGTAACATAGTAGACCCACATTTAGACAGTTATGTTTCATCATCTGCCTCGCCTTTTGCCAGGGTCTGCAGTACTGCCAAGCGATATCGCCGTATCGTGTTTCCTACCTACCGAAGGTCAGACAGGCACTCGCTCCATGTCAAATACTGGTGTACAACGGCATCCGGTTAGACTGGAAGTCTAGGATGGTTAATTAATGCAGGAGGTCTGTTGGTTAGTTCAGTCTAACCGGATGCAGCTGATCTGACCTCCCCAACCCAGTTAGTACTGGGTAATACGGTACCCCTTGGTAAGACTGATTGTCAGAACTTCAGGCCACTGACTACCTGTAACGACTGTCAAAGATCTACAAATGACAGCCAGGACCAAAAGTTTAACGTGCTTTCCGAGGCACGGTGGAAAATCGGTATGTAATGGGTGGTCACCCATCCAAGGACCAACCTAGCTAATTAAAATAAAATATTGTTGGCTTGTTTCAGAAAGCGGTACTCCAGGACTCGGCGCGTATTGTTAGGAGGCTCCTCTCTCTGGAGCCCTGACCACCGGTAGTTCGGACCCTGTTCCCGATGCTGGTGGGCTACTATTTTTTTCTATTTTAAATGTTTTTTATATTACTTTGTACAGAAATATTTAAAAATGTAAATTATAATTATGTTTAAAAATGAATAAAGGAAATAAAATAAAAATATTGGGACACTTTCTCAGCAGGATGGGTCAAAACAAATCTATTTTTAACGGTTCTTTTTTATGAACAACAGACCTTAGTTAATGACAGTGAAGTTGATCTTAAAGAAAATACCATAAAAAAGAAGAAAAAAAAATCAAAACTGTCACACTGACATCATCAGCAACATGAATAAAAATGGGAAAAATACATAAAAATTATAAAACCATAAAATAAAGTTTCCATGCCATTCAAAAACAAAACCCAAAAATCCATTACAACTTTTTCAATAGTAATTATTTAAATTGTTACGTTTCACCAAAATGGGTAAGCCACCATATGTGTTCACAGACTCGGAAACTGAGGATACAAATTCATGCAGTTCTATTGACAATAAAGCGAAAAAGAAGTTTTCGTAAGTATTCATACACCTTTTTCAATAGCTTCGACCCCTATTAGGCGCGAATTAAGTAAGAATTAATTAGTAAGGCGCAGCGCGGGCATGGAATTTATAAGGAAACGAAAGAACGGCGTGCCTGTCCCGCGCCGCTTGAGTGTAATTCACGACACGTCGCCTACATACATTTTGTATGAAAACGTCGCGCCTTCACCGTACGCCTTTTCTGTGTAATTCGCGCCTTACATAGCAATAGATTCGCTTCTGTCAACATGTAGAGGCACTAATAGGTACACCTCTACCTAACCCGTCGGGGATTACAAGCGTTATGTTATGTTATTAATTATTCATTCGAATACGTAAGATCACACTTGCACCCCTCTGATTCTATGTTTTGACAAGACACGTCAAGAAAGAACATTTAAAATGTAGTACATATAGTTACAACCAAAAAATATACTGAAAATTCTATGTAAATAACTTACTTCGAATTGGTTTCCTCAGCAGCTCGGATTTAGCTTTGTTAATCAATCAGCCAGTCAGAAAAATCTTAAGATCATCATCATCATTCTCATGTCCTTAAATACCTCCACGACTATGTACTATAGAATGCATCGATCAACACAGTGTTTTGAGTGCATTACCTACATTGAGTCCAACCGTAAACCGTAATTTTTCACTGCAAAATAAAAAGTTTTTCCCAGCCATAATTCTTGCGTAGAGTTACTTACTTTGATGTACACACAAAGTTTTGTTGGCGGCTTCGTGAAGGGTCTCTTTACAAATTGTATTAACAGGATTGTTCGATATGGCGATACTTGGGACACATCAATGCCCAGTGGTGGTCTCTGGACTCCAATGATATTCCTCTCTTAACCTGAGAGGAATATCCTGGAGGTTAACCTGAGCTTTGCTTCCAGCATCCTCAAATACACAAACGGAAACGTGAAGAAGAAGAAATGTAGGATTCACAGCAAATCCGAGCCCGATGACTCTGACTACAGAACCAAAAGTAGCAGGAGCCGAAGCAACCAGCGAGTGAGATACAAGCTGCCTGGCATACTGAAGAAACCAAACAATGACAGCAATAGAGAAAGTCAGTTTACTTTTTGATGTGAAACATCTACATATATGCGATCCTAGGCAGTAAAACCGACTCGTATGCCGTGACTGAAGACGGCATGACGATGTCATGGCGTGATGCGTCCTCTATGCCACGTAAAATCATCCTTTTCCCATTATAATAAAGTTTGCTTTGGAACGATTGTTGATCTGCATATTTCGTTTTCGAAAGTTCGTATGCAAAGGACTGCCTCGTTGGGTTTGTGGTCACGAGCACGACTGTTGAGCATGAGGTCCTGGGTTCGGTTCCTTGGTCGGGCAAAGTGTTATTGAGTTTTTCCAACAGGAATTTCTTAGTAGCAGGCACGGAGATGTGCTCGGTTGATGGCAATAGGCTCGCCTCCTATTACATGGGACTTAAACATAACTGGCGAAATGTCGGTGTATACTTTTAGGTACCCCTCTGACTAACCCTTCGGGGATACAGGCGTGATGTTATGTTATGTAACGGATACAAAAATGTTGGTATAATAAAGCCGCAAAAGTTATATAGTTAGTCACCATGTCGCAAAAATCTGCTCTCCAGAAATTAACATCGATTGCGTTACTATAGCACATTACAAATAACCATCCCCCTTTCAGCTTCCGAAGACGAGGAGGACATCGAGCCGTTCGTGCCTCCTCGCCCCCAGGACAGGTACCTTGTGGGTACGGTCCCCCGGCCTGCTGGGGCCAAGCCCGGCAGAGGGGGCGGCCTCGCCATCATCGTCAAGAAGAATATAAGCGTGAGTATTGTGTTGTGTGGCTTTTTATACTGGGGTTAGTAGTACTGGCAACACCTGATGACCTGATGACACTGTGACCCAGTCTGGGAATAAAACCCTCAAGGTTAGTAGTAACATTTGCGGCCATAAGATCTTAGTCAAGAGTTTCTCAATAACAGCCCGGAGATCGGATTTGTTTCCGATGGCATTAGGCTCGCCCCTTATTTCATAAACTCAAACTCAACTCAAAGCAATTATTTCAAATAGATCCGTGACAGTCACTTTTGCATAGTCAAAAATAAGTAAACTACAGTCCAGCCACAGGCATAATAACTATGAATGGTCTGTAGTTGCCCGTTCCAAAATCGTAGATCTCATGAAGGAGAATGGGCAAGACACTTCATAGACACTCTTTTCAAACCAAGTTAGATATTACGTAGTCCTGGGTACAATATTGTTGCTTCTATATGTGAGCACAATAATAGAGAAAGAAAAGAAAACAAAAGTCTATTCAAATCTGGGGGTTTTGAGTAGCGGAAGCTCTGTGGTGGCGGCCCCGACTTACGAACAGTAAGTCGTGGGTTCGAACCCAAGCAAGTGCATTGCTTTGTGTAATTTATTTCACCACCACTGCTCTCAAAACGGTGAAGGAAAACATCGTGAGGAAACCGGCATATCCTAGAACCAAAAATTCGAAGACATGTGACATCTAACAACCCGCACTGGGCCCACGTAGTGGATTATAGCCCACTCCCTCTCATAGAGAGGAGGCCGAGTGTCCCAGCAGTGGGAACATTATAGGCTGATTATGCTTATGCTAAGGGGTTTTAATGGGGTCGATTTTTAAGTATAATTCATCATGTCTACCTTTGGTATAACACAGGAACTGCGAAGCGCGCGAAGCAAGGACAGGTCGGTAGTTAAGTACAAATATTCCTCAAACAGTTTAAAGAAATGTCTTTTTAAATTCCATTTAAAACAAAGCGACGTTTCTAGAACTAGTTCGTATTGTGAGGCACCCAGCAGTCGTCGTGCCTTGAGGCAGACACTGCACAAGACTCCACGAGGCAGACCTATAGACAAGGCTAGTAGTATTCAATACAACGGAATTTCTGAACGTACTCCAATTGAAAAGTTTGGTTGAAAATGTTGACAGATTTTCTACATTACTGTTGGCAAGCGTTTTAGATTATCTTGTAATTCTTTTGTCTTGTTTCATAAGATTGAGACATCATGCCTTTCTGGTTAAGCATGGGTTCGGTTGTGTGAAATTCGTAGTAGCGGTTCGAGTCTAGATTTTAGCCCTGAAAGTTGCATTCTCGGCTCCTAATAACTGAGGTTATGTAACACTTGATTTTGCCCTAGAAACTATCCTACGACACTCGGAAACAGCGTATTTTTGTCCGCCGCGCTTGAAACCACTACACCAACGAGACAGTCAACGAAACAGTTATCTATATTAACAATAATCAATTGCCACATGTGTGAAGGAGCATCTCTGTAAATCTCACCCGTGCGAAACCGGGGTGGATCGCTAGTTTTAAATAAAAGAGAATGACATTGAAAGGGTAGACAGACATATGATAATGTCTACCTTTACAATGCTCATAATAATAAATCTAAGTGAATCCAAGCACGTTTGAGTTTTAAAACGTCTGAAACTTTAACACCAAACATTCATTTTATCCCCTCACGTAAACACAGATTACCTACTCTAAAATAAAATACAGAAAAGTGTTAAAACATTTTTAAATCCACCTCTATTACAATTTACACTCATCCCCACATAGTTTAGAGGTGTGACTACGTTCTCCCCGCTAATATTGGTCTCTGGGGACCAACTAAATGGTACGTGCAGACTGGGGGCACCTCTAGACGTATCCTCACATAATTCACTTTTATTATAACAGATAACAATTGATTTTGTAAGATTTCTGTGTAGAGGCGGAGAGAGGCTCTTGTTATCTTATCTAGAATTAAGATTTAGGTACGTAAAACCATTGTACAATACGACCATGAAAATAGCTTTGTTGTCAGTTTAAAAAAAATGAGGAGCTCGTGGCTAAATAATCGGGTCGTTATACAGATTTTGTTTTTTTTTATTTTATTACATTTAAACTCGGTATGTAATGGGTGGTCATTCATCCGCAGACTAACCTGGGCAAGCACGGCTTAACCTAAAGATTTATTTATTTATTCACATGACATGTTTCCTTTGCCACTACAGATAATAAATCTAATGCGACAAAGTAACTCAACATAGATCAACGTAGATCGACACGAGCTCCTCTTTATACATATACCTCATAAAAAGCTTTCTCAAACGGAATTTTATCAAAATGACCACCAAAACACAAAAAGTACAACAATCCACTCCAAAAAGAATTGACTCGTGAAGGACTTGCACCCCCGACCTCCGTAGTCCGACGCTCCCGAGCCGAGGAGTCTTGCGACCTCTCTACAGGATAGAAAGCGGCGAGCGTGCAGACTAGCGGCGCTCTCGACTACTGAGCTAACGAGCCTGGCAGATGTGTGGCGAAATAAGGGACCATATCAAGAGGAGAATATGAGCCGAGCAGTGGCGTACTGGCCATCTACACCCCTAGTAAATTTCCTGTGCAACCAACTTATTTTATGTATACAAAACAACAATGGACGTAAACTGTGCTGTTAAAAAATATTTAAGCAAACAAGCATAAAAATTTACCCTTAATATTGGTTCCATTGAAATTTATGCCTGTACAGTGAATGTCCTACTGATGCCGATTTAGCACTATTCTATGTAAGTTAGGGTTTCCTAACGATGTTCGCCGTAAGTTAGTAGAAAGATATCTTACGGGAAGAGGAGAATTTTAAAAGATAACATTGGGGTTTTCAATGCCCATAATTTAAACAAAATACTGCATAGTTATGTTCCTTTTTGAATATTTCAGTAATTCAATGAAAAACAAGCCAAAAATCACGTGATTTTGATTAAAAAAAATTGTTGACTCGTGAAGGATTTGCACCTCCGACCTCCGTGGTCCTCGCGCTCCCAAGAAATGAACACAGAATACGGTGAGCGGGGACCAAGCGGCGCTCTCCGCTACTGAGCTAACGAGCCTTGTGAGGACTGGGACTAAATTACGATACACATTCCACGCCATAAAAGACCTAGCAAAAGCAAAAAGTAATAAAATAATTATGTGGGATTCGAACTCAAAGTTGAAGAGTCGAGAAAGACATACCTACGACTCTTAAATACTGAGCTATTGAGTCTTGTGTCTGCTAGGGCCAAATTACGGTACACATTCCACGCCTGAACGTGAACAGACCTAGAATTCGCAAAAAGATAAAAAAATACGTAGGATTCGAACTCAATGTCTTAAGAGTCTGGAAATACGACTACGACCTAATAGTCTGGACTACGACTCTAAACCACTACGCTATTAAGTTATGTGGAGGTTAGGACCAAATAACGATATAAATATTGACTGGAAAAAGTAAAATTGATAAAAAATTATTGAAAGTATTATGCAGGGTTTGAACCCGATGTTATACTGTCGGGATTGCCGTCTCTTATCTACTGAGCTAAGAAGTGTAGTGAACGCTGGAACCAAATAGCTATACATATTGCGCGACCCCAGAAAAGGAAACAATAAACCGGCCAAGTGCGAGTCGGACTCGCGCAAGAAGGGTTCCGTTACATCGTAGTAGGGGAGCCCCCATCATCATTCTCCTGCCCTCATCCCAACTTATTTGGGGTCGGTGCAGCATGTCTTCTTCTTCTTTATTTTTAACTTAATATTTATTGTTTGTTGTTTGTTGCGGCAACAGAAATACACATTCTGTGAAAATTTTAACTGTCTTCCTATTACGGATCATGAGATACAGCCAGCTGACAGACAGACAGACGGACGGACAATGGAGGCTTAGTAACAGGGTTGCGTTGGTTACCCTTCGGGTACAGAACCTTCAAAAGTACACGCTATACTTTCCGTCCAGTCATTTTTAGGTGTATGATAAATATAAATATAAGGCCTCATCAGGCAAAACAGGTGAACTTTACGAACTATAAAAATAATGAAATATTATGTAGGATTTGAACCCAATATTATAGAGACGGGAAGGATTAACTACTAATTATCAAATGAGCTAAGAAGCTTAGTGGGTGTTAGGACCAAATTACAATACATATTCCGTGGCTTGAAAAAGTAAACTTGAGTAAAAAGAATTGAAAATATTATGCGGGATTTGAACCCAATGTTAAACAGTCGGTAAAACCAACCTGTGCTCCCAAACTCTAAGCTATTGACTCTTGTGGGTACTAGGACTAAGTAACCGTTCATATGGCTCGCCGTAAGAGCTCAGGAGAAAGCAAAAATTGTAAAACATGTGGCGAGATTTGAACCCGAAGCTATTGACTCCAGGGTAGTGTTCAGTTAGGACTCGGCTATCTGTGTAATACAAGTATGGTTGAAACAAAGCAGTAGGTACTTAATAGTTAGCGGAATGAAGATTAATCCTTTTCTCAGTTCTAAGTTCATCCGAAGGATGAATGTAAAAAATAATTTTAGCGTTAAATCTTAAAAATCCGTTTGAACGCCAGAGCTTAAACGCACGCGCGTGCCCTTCACGCTAGTCCCAATTTCAGCTTCCATTTCGTCACATATTTTTGTCGTTTGGCGTACAGGGCACGTGCTTGCTTGTCACGTATATGTGACAATGGCGTTCAAAAGGTGAATATATCAAAATTAATGCAATTTTCTGAATGAGTAGGTTCCAGCTGGAAACATGGGATATATAGGACCCGATGGGTGGTGCCGTGCGAGGGACTGGCTGGACGCTAGTTATACTATAACTATTAATCTAAGAAAATTTTAATGCCGTGTCAAAAACATCTTGGATGCCTACAAATCTTTATAGACCTTCGAGGACGGTGTGCCGAGTGATCATGCTGAATGGTAACCTGCTTGTCGGAGTCACGACGTGCAAGCTGTTAACTATTTTTTTTTGTTTTTATCCTGTTGTATTTATAATATTTGTTGTGCTTATGATTTTATTAACTTATTTTGTTTGTAGGCACGTCATGTCCCTGCGACAAATATATATTTTTTATTTCTTTTCTTCTTGCTTTCTTTCCCTTCTCGTTTAGTTTTAAGGCGGTTTTTATTTTATGCCAATTATAAATTTTCTTCCTTTCCTCAGTGTGTTCAGGGTCCACAGAGCTCGAGTTTGAGCAGTGCCAAGAGCAGAAGTGGACAGAAGAGATCATGGTTGTCGAGGAAACGGTCTTATTAGGTAAGTTCCTTCCTATCTTTTGGCACGTTGCCATAGTCGAAATACTTTGTTATCTTATTTTTTCAATAAAGTTTCCACAGGATATCTATACCAAAGACATTCAAATATAACTAGCTATAGACGGGACAAGACCAAGAAACTGACAATTCCAAAACCTGTTACAAATTAGTAACAAGGCGATCAGTCCAGTGCGATACGTCGCCTTGTCAGGTCGCATTCATATGACACAAAGACATTTAAATATTTCCGAGCTATAGACGGGTCATGACGAAGAAAATCGTAATCCAAAACTTGTTACTACTTAGTAACAATTCGTTCTGTCTAGTGTCATCTGTGTCATACGCCCGCTTGTCAGGTAGCATTCGTGTATCAAAATCGAAAATATTCAGGATGAAAATTATTGTATGACAATATTCCCAATGTCCTCTATATGTTTTTTAATCTTTTTGATCTATACTAATATTATAAAGCTGAAGAGTTTGTTTGGTTGAACGCGCTAATTTCAAGAACTAAAGGTTCAAATTGAAAAACTATTTTAGTGTTAGATAGCCCATTTATCGAGGAAGGCTATAGGCTATATAGCATCACGCTACGAGCAATAGGAACGGAGCATCAATGAAAAATGTTCCAAAAACGGCGAAAATTGTATTTTTATGATAATGTCACGCGGACGAAGGTCGCGGGCAACAGATAGTATATTAATATATTGTTTATCATTAGCGCCCTCCTTATTACGTCATTCAAGCGCCAAAAGTTCCTTGCAGCACTGAATCTTGATCTTGGCTGTCATTCGTAACTCTTTGACAGTCGTTACGGGTAGACAAAAAGCTTGAAAGTCTGACTATTGTGTGTCCTTCCAAGGGTTATTGAATTACACAGTAACGGGGTTGTGGACTTGGGATTCTTCTCTGTGGGAGGGGGAGGGGTCGTACGACCACCACAGGTACCCAGCTTGTGCAGTTTGTGCTGATGAATTTGGATTTGTGCCAAGCTAGTGGTAACGGGACCGAACTCTATTGTCATTTGACATGGTACTTAAACTATAAGTGGCCAAATAAGGGTTGGGGGTAGCATACATGTCTGGCTGGCTACGCCTTCGAGGAAAATCACCTTTAGAAGGTTTTTATTAAACTTCCATCGACATATTAAAAAAATAAATTTGAAAACGGAACTTAACAATCGCCAATGACGACACCCTAAGTTTTTTTGGAACTTTATGAAATTTTCTAGTGACATAATATTATGATTTATTGGTGATCTCTTTAGATTAGTTTGCTTAAATACTTATTAGGACAAACCTATTATAATACATACAAAAACATTTATTTCGTACAAGACCCTATATCTCCATGATTTTAGGTGATTTATTGTGGAATTGATTTTATATTGTTTGGTGCCTACATTTTGGTGACAAATCTACTATTTTGCGGGCAAACCCTATTATTTAAGAAACACAAAACTAATTAAATTGGCGATAGCTTAAATGATACCCATTATTTTTTCTAGTTCAGCCGAAGATTGGGACATATTTATTTCGTAACGAGTTGCGGGCGATTGCAGACCGTTGCGGATCGGCACCGGACCGGAGGTCATGCATCGGTTCGCGCAACCGTAGTAATTGGTAGGCTTACATATTTTTATTTTATACTTTCTGTCAGTTTTCGAATACATGCAGTTTCAATAATTAAAATGGCGTTTTTTGGATTCAAGTGATTGTTTTGATAATATTTGTCATCTATTCATACAATTTTCTACTTTAGACAATTATAATAAGTTTCTATTTTCAGTGCTGCCAGTAAATCGTGCAGTAATCGTGTAATAGTGAGCGAGCCTATTGCCACCAACCGGGCACAAATCCAGACTCCGGGGCTGCTACTGAGAAATCCCTGATGGAAAATTCCAATAACACTTTGCCTGACCCGGGAATCGAACCCAGGACCTCATGCTCAACAGTCTCGCTTGCAACTACTAGACCAACGAAGGAGATCTTCAGTTTCATTTGGTGAAATTCACCCATGAACAACACTGGGCTCATTATATCAATGTATCAGACATTGAAGGATTTATTATGTAGAGGGTCTACCCGAGCTTCTTTATTTGCCTCTTGGGAGGGGGAGGGAATAAAACGGCTCCAATTGTGAAACTATTACTATCTGCTTGTTCGAAGAATAGAAAGAAAACATATTTATTTGGCACATGCCACAGATGCACACAACAAACAAATAAAAAAAAATAAAAAACTGAAATCTACACAATAAAAAACTTAAAACTAAACAGAAAAAAAAGAGATGATATTGTGTGTCTCACGGCTGCGCCAAATAGGCCCAGTTCAGCAAACTGCCAGCAGCTAGTGCCCGACGCTGGTTTTCAACTGGACCTGAGATGTATTGTATTGTATAACGGGCTGGTTTCCGCAACTCCACGTCAAAGCGCGTATTTTGCGTGCGGATAATACGCGATTTCTTTTATTATATATTATATAAATATATTTTTAATTTTTTACTTCGTTTTGATGGTGATGTAATGTATGAATAGTTTCTTAGGCTGATGTTATATCTTTTACTAGAATTTGCTCGTGGCTTCGCTCTCGTTTTGTACATAATGAACTCACGGAAAAGTTTTAAATGTAGCCTATAACACTCGGGAATAATGTTAGTGAAAGAATTTTCGGAATTGGATCAGTAGTTTCGAAGATTACCCCCTACATACAAACTTACAAGCAAATTTTACTTCTTTATAATATTTGTATAGATTTGTTCAATTGTTTAGCAGTAGCGATAAATGTATTTCAGAAGATTCATTTGGATGGTGAAGATTAGTCGGTTTATTTTTCAGACATTGCTTAAAAATTTACGTTAATGTATGTACCCGTAGGTATTAAATTCAAACGCGTCTTTAAGTTCTGCCTAGATGGTCGACTGCTGAGCAGAGGTCTAAAAGTTCGATTCCCGGGTCGGACAAAGTGTTATTGGGAGTTTCCATCAGGAACTTCTCAGTAGCAGCCGCGGAGTCTGTACCTGTGCCCGGTTGGGACAAAAGGCTCGTCCCCTGTTACATGGGACTTCAAAACATAACTGATGAATTGTGGGTGTACTATTAGGTACACCTCTGCCTAACCCTTCGGGGATTACAGGCGTGATGTTATGTATGTTATGTGATTAAGACTAGAGTGTTTGTGAAAGTGACCTATTTTCAGAGCAAAGGAATCCTTTATATTCTTCACCTACTTTCAGATGTAAACATAATACACTCGTTACAATTTAAAATAAGATGTTACCGTTTTCCCACCTTCGTACGAAGCAATCTGCTTTTCTGCTACCATTGAATTAATTCCTTGGGCCACGGTACAGTGCATAAGCGATGGCGGTAAGCGGTGCGAGTTCATTAGAACGAAGCTAAGTGTTCTTACCAAGACATTAGTTTTAGGTTATTTATGTAAATGGGCAATTTCTATAGATGGAAATGTTGACTCTGCTGTTTTTCTGAGTGTGGCTATATTAAAATACGAAATAACTCGATAAGTGGAGATTATTTCGACCTCGTAACTAGGTAAAAAAGGCACATTTAAAGCCGTCCCACTGCTGGGATAAAGGCCTCTCTATGGAAGGTAATGGGCTTTAATCCACCGCGCCGGTCCAGTGCGGGTTGGTAGATATCACATGTCTTCGAATTTTGGTTCTGGGATATGCCGGTTTCCTCACGATGTTATCCTTCACCGTTTTGAAAGCAGTGGTGATAAAATAATTAACACAAAGTAATGCGCCTGCCTGGGTTCGAACCCACGAGTTAAAGCTCGTAAGTCAGGGCCACCACCACTAGGCCACCGCTGCTCTCAGGAAGGCAGGTTTCTAAGTAATATTTATTTGCACTGGTCACAGAGCACGGAGACTATTCCGTGTTCTGTGGTACACTGACACTCATTATGGACTCTATCTTCAATGATTTCAGGGTCTAAACTTGATTTACCTAATGTAACACAAAAACGCTGTTTCTTATAACTTAGGCCTACCAGGTACTTTCTTCTCGCACCTGGAATGACATAACGTGAAAACAGGTCAGCACCTAATTTATAAAGCTACCGTTCTACACTTTCTTCATATGCATCAGAAAAATAAGCATTTCATCTACAATTCCTGGTTTTTTAATTTTTCTAAAGTAAAGTTTCAAAGTTTGCGATTGGATTTCCAATTGAGCTGAATAATACCTGTGCTAGGAGTAGATTAAAGTATAAAGGGTGTAAATAGACCCTTAACGAAGCTGAAGCCATTTGTTCTCCCCGTCATTGCGATCACTTTTTTGTTCTGGACCATACCTGGCAACCTTCTAGTTACGGAGATATTGGGGGTCAAAGTTCCAACTTTTCACAAGTTTTTTTTTAAATATTTTTTTTTAATGTTATAAATTTACTTTAAATACCTCTACGCGTACTATTCAATGCATCCATCAGCACAATGTTTTGAGTGTGTTGCATTGAGTTTTACCATAAAACGTGATTTTTTACCCCAAAAAAAAGTCGTTTCCCAGTAATAATTTTTGCGCAAAGTTACTTAGCTTGATCTACATAATGCTTGGTTGAAGGCTTCGTGAAGGGTTCGTTTACACCCTGTATAAAGTGGAACAGTTTTTCGCGCTTAGTTTTCAATCTGATTCAATTTCTATCGCAGACGGATATAAAATTGAACATAAAATATAAACAAACTCGCGCTCAAATATTCCATATTCACGGATAGTTTTATCACTGGTAGTGCCTGATTGAATATGTGAGTATCTTGCCTTTTGTCTTTTATAGACGAAAAAGATATTTAAGTTTTAGTTCGTGTGGACTTGCGGATGTCTTCAAAAAATAGTGTTTTTTCCTGGCTCATAATGGGCTTCGAGGAGCTCGTGGTTAAATAATAACAGCCGATCGGGTTGATTTTGCAGGTTAAGTTGTGCTTGCCTAGGTTGGTCCGTGATTAGTTGAGCACCCATTACGTACCGAGTTTCCTCCGTGCCTCGGAAAGTACTTTAAGCCGTTGGTTCTGGCTGTCATTTGTAGATCTTTGACAGTCGTTACAGGTAGTCAGTGGCCCAAATGCACTTAAGCATTGATTCATCTTGAGATTGGAAATGAAGCACTTCATTTCATTCCCGCCCCTGTCAGTTGAAACCAGCAATATCTTATTCAATAAAAACACATGTGCAACTCACAAGTGACTTGGATATCTGTAATATTGTGTGGGAGACGATCACAATGTAGCGTAACATTTTAGTTCATATATTTCATGACTTTCTGAAATTACCAATAGGCTATTTGACAACATCGAAAAAAGACAAAAATATTTAGTCCGTCAGTTAGATCACCAAAAATGTTGGACACGTATTTTTTCTTTTGTCATATTATCTAAAAATTACGACGATACAGCGCATCAAAGTTCAAGAGAGGGGCTTGTGACGTCACTCGTCAGTAAAAAGTAACAGAAATTGTGACGTCACGCGAGATTCCAACGCGCTGTCTCGTGGTCATTTTTCGTTTACATGGCAAAAGAAAAAATACTTGTCTCATATATTTGAAAATCTAACAGACGGACTAAATAGATTTTTTCAGTCAAATACCCTATTAGTCATAAGTGCACGTTCGTAGAGGATATCGAATTAGGTACCGCTAAAATAACCAATAAATAAACAAACGGAAATCTTTATTTTTGGATTCGATTCCCGCCTGATTTATATTTATTGATAAATCTGACTCTGGAGTCAGGGCCTTCATGAAACTCCACTGTATGTGAAGCAGGAGTATCTTTACTGATAAAGACTCCTGTTTTACATAAAGGGTGTAAAAATACCCTTAACGAAGCCAAAAGGCAAATTGTTATCCCCGTCATTGCGATCATTTGATTATTCTGGACCATACCTGAGTACCTTCCAGTTACGGAGGTTCACAAGTTTAAAAAATGCTAGTTTTAATGTTAATTCTATACTTTAAATACCTGCATGACCCCTATACTATTTAATGCTTACATCAGTACAATGTTTTGAGTACGTTACATTGAGTCCTACCGTAAACCGTGAGTTTTCACCCAAAAAAAGTCGTTTCCCAACAATTTTTTTTGCGTAGAGTTACTTGATTACAGAAAGCTTGGTTGACGACTTCGTAAAGGGTCAGTTTATGCCTTGTATCATCATCATCATCATTATTTCAGCCGAAAGACATCCACTACTGGACAAAGGCCTCCCCCAAGTGTCACCACATTGACCGGTCCCGTGCGTCATCCAGCAGATCCCCGCAACCTTCACCAGGTCATCGGACGACCTAAGAGCCACCTAAGTCGGAGGCCTTCCAACGCAACACCTTGTATAGTGAAGTTTAAGTATATCATTAAAGTTGATACAATGATTTGGTTGCCTGGAGAAGCATGACATGCTCGTTTTACCTTAAAACAGACTTTGAAAATCTCAAAAGAACAACGTTACACTCCTGTGTGATACACAGCCACTTTATTGGAGACGAGTGAATTGACACATGAAGCTGCTGTGGAAAAATTGCATTTTCTTATCAAACTACCCCCATTTTTCTAGTAGCTCCCAATTCTGTATAAATGTTCCTCCATTCTCTATATAAATGTATTCCCCCCAAGAACGTTTGAATTCTAACAAACACATAAAATGAACTGTTTTAAGTATATTGACTGACACTTAATTTTACGAGTTCGACGCCAATGTTGTTTATGTTGGAGCCAATGTTGGTGTTGGTTTGAGTGGGAAGGGGCTACGTCGCCATTCGTGGCTGTCTTAAGGTGGAAGCGTTAGGGTAGCCCGGGAAATTCAAATTTTCTTACGTTTTTTGCCATTTGCAGGTCAGTGTCAGGGAAGGGTCCCTCACGAAGCCGTTAACCAAGCATTCTGTACATCAAACTAAGTAACTTTACGCAAAAATTATTACTGGGAAACGACTTTTTTTCGGGATGAAAAGTCACGTTTTACGGTAGGAATCAATGTAACGCACTCAAAACATTGTGTGCTGATGGATGGATTGAATAGTACGGGGGTCGTGGAGGTGTTTAAAGTAAAAATCTTAGATTAAAAACAGGTATTTAAAAAAAACTTGTGAAAAGGTTGGAACATTGACCCCCAAAACTCCGTAACTAGAAGGTTCTCAGGTGTAGTCCAGAACAAAAAAAATATCGCAATGACGGGGAGAACAAGTGCCTTTCAGCTTCGTTAAGGGTCTTGTTCCACCTCTAATAGCCCCAACATTGCCACCAACATTACTGACAATGTGATAAACCTTAGCGCACTCAGAAAGAAGTGTCCACCATCAAGTAGCAATAAAAGCGCTCGTAAAAACCTAGCTCATAAATAGTTAGCTCGTAACGATAGTTAGTCTATCTTTATGACTACATTTTTTTAATTATCTGAGTAGTGTTTATTGCGTTTAACTTTTTTATTTTATTCCTTGTTCGAGTGATTGGATTAATTATTAATTCCTTTATGTTGGTCAACAAAGATTTACGCCTTTTTCACTAAAAGGGGTTCAGGAGTATGAAGAACAGGGTGTACTTCTTCATCCTCGAAAAGAGAGGATCCTCCGACCAGCTGGGTGTTGTGCCTGGTGGGCTACTGCCCGACAAAATATCGCCATTTATGGTTTTCATGTTAGTTCTTCATTTGTGGCATAGATGGAGCTATAGTACTTTTTGTAGGCTGGTACAGGGTATTTTTAATAAATAATTTATCATGTGGCAAATCACCACCATGTGGTATTATGAGGCATCCCCCTTTGAGGATGACAAGCCTAGACGAACGACAATTGTTTGCAAAACAATTCTACATCGATTCAATATGATTGACATAGGTTTTTCGGTTGCATTATATTTATTTTCCCATTATTCTTTTCCAGTAATAAAAAAATTATCTAAATCCAGAAAGGTCGCACCTTTCTGGATTTAGATAATTTTTTTATTACTTCTTTCGTTAGTAGAATATTTCGATTTAAAAGAATGTCCATGATGTTTCTTGCCCATTCTTCTCCGTAGAGATCTACGCTTTGGAATGGGCAACTACAGTACTTTCACAAGTAATTATGTCTTGTGACTGGGACTGTAGCTTCATCCTTTTGTTTTTGATATCAAAAAGTGCCTGTAATGGTCTAATTGAAATTAATGCTTTTTTCTTTTTTTTTTCGGATGGGAAATCATCAAATGACCCCCCCCTCCCCGTTCTGGGCCGAAGGGAAGGGAGTGTCAGACTTTTACTGACTAAAACCCATCCATGTTCCTTCTTTGCCGTTTGTTTTCCAGGGCCGCAGTATCTCTTTCGAACAGTCCCGCAGCCCCGGCAGCTTTGAGTTAGAAACAGGAGCTGTTTATATTAATTTTGTCCTAGCCATGTCCTGGCTGACCTCTTTGTTCCATCAATCGTTAGTTATCTTGCAAAGTGCAAATAATTCCCTCACAGAATTACTTTCATTAGTAATCCTTATAAATTATTTCGTGGCTTACTGCTTTCATCTCCATAAAACCAAGTGCTGTAAAGGTCACGAGGTTTATCTGAGTTTATTTACTAAATCTTGGAGGTCAAAAGGTGAATCCATGCTAATGTTATATATGTGAAAGAAGCTCTGTCTGTCTGTCTGTTACCTTGTCACGCCTTTAGGTACAGTAAAATGTGTACTGTCAGATTGTGGACTCACAAATACGACAGATAATAACATAAAATTGCCTGTAATCCACAAAGGGTTAGGCAGAGGTGTACCTAATATTATAGTACACCCACATTTCACCAGTTACGTAATAGGGGCAATTGAATTGCCATCAACCGGGCACAACTCCAGATTCCGTGACTGCTACTGAGAAATTTACATGGAAATACCCAATGACACAATGCCCGACGTCGGGATTGAAACCAGGACCTCAAACGTTTTATATTGTGTAGATTTAAGTTTTTTATTTTGTTTTTATTTGTTTGTTGTGTGCTCTTGTGGCATGTGCCAAATAAATATGTTTTCTTCTTCTTCTTCTTCTTCTGATGTCTACTCGACCAACGAGG
This sequence comes from Noctua pronuba, assembly GCA_905220335.1. Lineage (NCBI taxonomy): Eukaryota > Metazoa > Arthropoda > Insecta > Lepidoptera > Noctuidae > Noctua > Noctua pronuba. The sequence continues at coordinate 2,859,220 of LR999913.1, forward strand.
CAGTAAGCATCTACTCAAATATCTGTCAAAGTCCGTAGCCAGTCCGGTGTTCGGTCTGGTCGGTTTGGCCGAACTCTTATCGGATTCGATAAAACTTAGCATAGCTCATGGGATTCTTTTAATTCTGGTAGTACGTTTCCGTGGGATTATTTTCATCCTCCACGCGAGCAAACCCGCGGATGTAAGTAAGTAAGTAGTAAAATATAAACTGCTGACTACCAATAGGAATAATCAGTACGATTTAGTTTATTACTGTCGTATAAATTGTTATCTAGGTTCAAGTCGCGAAAATTACGTAAAGGTTATATTGTGAATTTCATTTCACAAATAAATAAAATCCAAGTGTCTGTTTGTAATTTCAAAATAACAGCTTTTCACTGAATGCATATGAAAGTATATACGGTACTTAACAATTTTAATTTTTGTTTGTCTGTCTGTTTGTACCGGCTAATCTCAGAAACTGCTAAACCGATTTTGACGGGACTTTTACTGACAGATAGTTGATGCTAAAATAACTTAAGCTGCTTTTACTTCAGTAAAAGGATTAGGGTTCCGTGCATAAAAAATGAAACCCTTGAAATTGTTTAACAAAATCAGATTCAATTAGGGAAATTACATTTTCATAATGATCTCACGCGGACAAAAGTCGCAGGCAACGGCTAGTTAATAATAAAGGTCATGGAATAGAATTTAAAATAACTGTTTATTTGCAGACTAACCTAGATCTAGACATTTATCATAGGATCTAAAAATAGCATTTGCGAATCCAAATTCAGAGTCAAAATACGTTCGTCACTTTATCGGTTATTTCTTTAAAGGGTGTATGCCAATTTGAGCTTTCTTCTGAAGTAATTAAATATAGTTTTCTATGCAATAGTAGGCTTACCGTCGTAGCTCCGACAATTGTGAAGGGTCCTGACTTTATAAATCAAAGAAGTTGAGAACAAATTTTAAGACATGGCTAAACATTTAGTCATTATGGCATACGAACTGATATTACTGTTAGCCACTGCTGGGCAGAGGCCCTATTACTTCTAAATCTTTCAATTTAGGGCTTATATGGACCACGGTTCGTTGGTTCTGTTCAGCTCATCTCCTGCGAGGTCTACCGCGTCGCCTTCTGGCTGTGTCAGGGCTCCACATCGTGGTTATATTGGCTCATAGCTTGTCGGGTAAACGGCAGACATGGCCAGCCCAGTTCCACTTCAGCTTAGCGGCTTTTTGACAACGTCAGTAATTTGTTTTTGGACCTGATGATTGTGTTGATTATGATTTTTAACGCTATTATCACTTCAATTACTGCTTATCTAAAAGAGGTTTCACATATTAAGATCACGTCACTTCTATAAGGTCCCATTAAAATAGATGGACAAACTTTTAGAAATAATTCACACCACCTAAATACGGACAATGGAAAAATAATAATAAGAAAAACGCATTAGATAGGTATTTACAAGAAAAAAAATCTAACGAAAATACACTAAAAATGTTAAGTCAACTGAAAGATACTATGGTTAAAAAAATAATGATATTAACAGAACGACTGGGACGCGAGTGCAAGTATCTACCCATAATGGATGTGTTTATTCTAGAGTGCAGGCAATTTATTATTTTCTCGTTAATGTTTTTTTTTGCTTGGATATCTTTGGTTAGACATAATGAACGCTGTGTTTTAAAATTTGTCCATCTATTTTAATGGGACCTTATATTTTATAATTTAAGGTGCAGTATTTTAATACCACCTTAAGACCCGCTTGCCTGTCGCCCTCAGGGAAATTATACCGCCTCAATAATATCAGCGTTGTATCACAACGGGGATATAAAACTGTGGCCGTTTATGATCGCGTCGATTTTTTGGTTCACTTTTTAGTGAGGCAAGCATTGTTTTTGGAAGTTATAAGTTTATGGCATTGACTGCCTCGTTGGTCTAGTCGTCGCAATTGCGGCTGCTGAGCGTGAGGTCTTGGGTTCGATTCCCAGGTCGGGCACAGTGTTATTGGGTTTTACTACCAAGGATTTCACTGTAGCAGCCACGGGGTCTGGATTTGTGCCTGGTTGATGGCAATAGGCTCGCCCCCCATGTAGTTGCTATTACATGGGACTTAAAACATAACTGGTGAAATGTGGGTGTAATATTAGGTACACCTCTGCCTAACCCCTAGGGGATCAGCTGGACCGGGAGCTCCTCCTGGAAGCCGCGATCGTGCAGGCCTGGGTGACATCACCGGACAGGCCTGCCGACGTAAACAACGAGGCGGGTTGGTTCCAGGAGGCCATGTCCGACATATGTGACGTGGCAATGCCCCGAGTCCGGCCAGGAAGCGCCCGGCGTCAGGTGTACTGGTGGTCGCGAGAGCTTACGACTCTGCGCGAGGCGTGCGTCGCCGCGCGCCACCTGTACACCAGGCATCGCAGGCTCCGCATCCGCCCTCCGGATGCGGCAGCCATCGAGGCGGAGCTGTACGAGGGTTACAGAGCAGCGAAGACCGCCCTCCAAGAGGCTGTCCAGCGGGCCAAGGATCTGGCCCGCGAGGAGATGCTGGGGACTCTCGACGGAGATCCGTGGGGGCGCCCTTATAAGATGGTGCGGGACAAACTCCGCACCTGGGCCCCCCCGCTGACGCAGAGTCTCCGGCCTGAGCTCGTGGAGGACGTGGTGAGCGCTCTGTTCCCTTCGCGAGGGGAGCATACTCCCCCGCCTATGGCTCCGCCGCTTGCGGTGCCGGAAGCGGACCACAGCGACGACGATGACGACGTTCCGGAGGTGACTGGGGTAGACCTGAGAGTGGCGGTAGGCAGGCTTAAGGCCAAAACTGCCGCCCCGGGACCCGATGGCTTACCTGGCAAAGCCTGGGTCCTGGCCTCTGAGGCTCTCGGGTCCCGACTGGAAGGGCTCCTAAGCGCATGCTTGGAGAGAGGCCAGTTCCCGCTTCGTTGGAAGACGGGCAAGCTGGTCCTCATACGGAAGCCAGGGCGCCCTGCGGACTCTCCGTCCGCATACCGGCCCATTGTGTTGCTCGACGAGGTGGGCAAGCTCTTTGAAAGAGTCATTGCAAACCGCCTCGCCGGGCACCTTGCGGGAATGGGGCCGGATCTTGCGGAACACCAGTTTGGTTTCCGCAAGGGGCGCTCGACGGTGGACGCCATCATGCGCGTGCGAGCCCTCACGACGGGGGACGCGGTGTCCCGGGGTGGGGTCGTCTTGGCGGTGTCGCTCGACATCGCCAACGCCTTCAACTCCATGCCCTGGAGCTGCATTAGGGAGGCACTCCGGTATCACCGGGTGCCCACCTACCTCCGTCGTGTAGTCGGGGACTACCTGTCTGACAGGTATGTCATCTACCCTGGTCCCAACGGAGAATGGAACCGGCGAGAGATGTCGTGCGGTGTTCCACAGGGGTCGGTTCTAGGGCCGCCCTTGTGGAACATCGGTTACGACTGGGTGCTGCGCGCCGACCTCCCTAGCGGCGTCAGCGTAGTCTGTTACGCTGACGACACGCTGGTACTGGCACAAGGGAGGTCGCACGAGGCGGCGGCCGAACTGATGACACGCGGGGTTGCGATAGTCGTTGAGAGGATCCGGCAATTGGGTCTCGAGGTGGCCTTGCACAAGTCCGAGGCCATGAGCTTTCATAGGCCTCGGAATGCGCCACCGTCGGGATCCACGCTGACGGTAGGAGGGGTTCCCATCGGCGTCGAGTCGACTTTGAAGTACCTAGGACTCGTCCTCGACAGCCGGTGGAACTTCGTTGAGCACTTCCGACGTTTGGCTCCCAAACTGGAACGGGCCGGGGCTGCCTTCAAGCGGCTCTTGCCCAACCTGAGGGGTCCAAACGCCTCCTGCCGTAGGCTCTACGCGGGGGTCGTGCGGTCCATGGCCCTTTACGGGGCCCCGGTGTGGGCGCGTTCAATTAAGCGGCGTGCCGCGCACTACCTGAACGCGCCCCAAAAGGTCGTAGCCGTAAGGCTGATCCGGGGGTACCGCACGATCTCCCGCGAGGCGGCGAGCCTCCTAGCCGGATTGCCGCCATGGGATCTGGAGGCGATAGTCCTCGCGCGCCTGCATGAATGGCGCGCGGGGGCACTACGTCGGGGGGAAACTCCGCTGCCGCGGCAAATCACCGCTCAGCGGACAGACCTCCGACGCGATCTCATGGCGACATGGAGACAGCGACTGTCGCAACCCAGTGCAGGGCACGCCACAATAGTGGCGATAAGTCCCCTCTTTGAGGAGTGGCTAGAGAGGCGCCACGGCGCCCTCACCTTCCGCCTGACGCAGGTCCTCACCGGACACGGTTGTTTCGGGAGGTTCCTGCACCGAATCAGGCGGGAGGAAACGCCCGGGTGTTATCATTGTGAGGATCGTCCGGAGGACACGGTGGCGCACACCGTGGAGGTCTGCCCCGCTTGGGCGGAGCTCCGCCGTGTCCTCGTAGCGGCGATCGGCGGCGGCGACCTCTCGCTCCCGGCCCTGGTTCAGGCCATGGTCCGGAGCGAGAGGGAATGGGAAGCCGTCACCTCCTTCTGCGAAGCAGTCATGCTAGCGAAGGAGGTGGCGGGACGTGAGAGGGAGAGAATCTCACGTCCCAGCCGCCGCGGGCGAAGCACCGGGCGTCGGGGGCCACGTGGTGGCTCCCGGCCACCGTAGGCGCGGGCCTGTGGACGGTGAGTAATGGGTTAGCTCACCGTCCGTCCGTCTTATGACGACAGGCCGTGTCGACGGCGCGTTCGTGTTCCACGCGCGCCTCAAAGAGATGTCAGCAACCAAGAAGGGGCCCGCAAGGGCCGATGCCTGCCGGGGCTGCGGGACTGTTCGAAAGAGATACCGTGGCCCTGGAACACAAAGGGCAATGATGGAACATGGATGGGTTTTAGTCAGTAAGAGTCTGACACTCCCTCCCACTCCACCCAGAGCGGGAGAAGTCATTTGATGATTTCCCATCCGTAAAAAAAAAAAAAAAAAAAAACCCCTAGGGGATTATAGGAGTGATTTTATGTTATGTAAATATAAAGTTGGTACAATTATCCGCAGAAGATGGTAACAATATCACACTGATAAGTCGTAGCATTAAAAATGATTTTCGTAATGCAAGTTTTACAACTGATGAGCAGTTAACTGTACGTTTTATTATTCTACATAAAAGGCTCTATTGACATGCAAATTGGTATACAACATACAGATAAACTATGTCCCTGAAGCTACAAATAAAACAAAGCAAACAATTCTACACCATTAAAATCTTTAATGCTACGCCGTAGCCGCTCGTAGCCTCGTAGCTCCGTAGCACCGTAGCTTACTACGCCGTAGCAAAACCTCGTAGCTTAAGTTTATGAGTCTTTATGTCAGTCAACAATGACGTGTTTATATGACATAGCTACTATTATCCCTTTTTGGGTAGGCACAAGTGTAAGTTAAGGGATAAACCACATTGTTAGGGAGCTTTAAACTTTTACGGGTCTGTGAGAATAGAATTTACAAGGTTTGTGTTTTGGCTGAGCGCATTGTTCCTGGGTAAGATATTTATGTGAATTGGAGCTTTTACACAAACCTTAACCTCGTGACTGCCTCGTTGGTCTAGTGGTCGCAAGCACTACTGTTGAGCATGAGGGTTGGGTTTGATTCCCAGGTTGGGCAAAGTGTCATTGGGTTTTTCCATCAGGAATTTCTCAGTAGCAACCACGGAATCTGGATTTGCGCCCAGTTGATGACATTAGGCTAGCCCCCTATCACATGGAACTTAAACATAACTGGCAAAATGTGGGTGTATGCACGATGGCCAATTAAGCTTTATAAAACCAGTTTATGCGGATCTCTCATTGTATAGGAAATCTAGACAAAGCGAGGCCAAGTTGTATTGTAAATGTCCAGCTTCATGTGCCGCCGTGTGAACTATTAGCTTTTAGACCTCTGCCTTACCCTTCGGGGATTACAGGCGTGATGTTATGTTATGTAATTAGAGCTTCTTTTTCTAGCGTGTCAATAGAAATCGAAATTTAATCGGCTCAAAGTTTAGCGATGAGTTCAGTACCAAGTAGGTTTTATTTCGGCCTATTATACGGGCTCGTGGCTAAATAATATCAGCCGCACGAGTTGATCTTCAAAGTCAAAAAACACTTGCAGACTTCGGTCCGTGGATGGGTGACCTTCACTAACGTGCACTTTAAGCTGTTGGTCCCGGCTGTTATTGGTAGTTTTTGTGATAACTTGAAAGTCTGACAACCAGTCTTTCTTATGAGTATCGCATTTTCCAGTAATGTGGAGTTGTAGAGGTCAAATACTTCATGTAAAATACTGGTATTCAGTTGCATCCGATTAGACTAGACGCCGACCTCAAAATAGTTAGGAAAAGCCTAAGCAGATGGCTTATTTACTAAAATATAACATAACATCACGCCTGTAATCCCCGAAGAGTTAGGCAGAGGTGTACCTAGTAGTACACACACATTTCGCCAGTTATGTTTAAGTCCCATGCAACAGGGGGCGAGCCTATTGCCAAAAATCGAGCACAAATCCAGACTCTGTGGCTGCTACTGAAAAATTCCTGATGGAACCCAATAACACTTTGCCCGACTTGGAAACCGAACGAGGCAGAAAAATATTCTAGCTCCGATAATCAATACCCATCAAGGGCTAAAATAAAAACCATGTACCTTCCTTCACACCAATATTGAATATTTTATTGTTCGTTCATAATACCCGTGACGTCACATCTGACGACACCGTTCCCGTTTGAGTGACGTGTTGATAAATTATATGATAACACTTCGTCAACGGCTTTTATTGTGAATTATGGCTGCATGTTAACTCGTCTCATGTTTGGTTCCAAATTATAAATGGGCTCATGTTTTTAAGTGGTTATAAGCACACATATAGGTCAGATATACCTAGATAACGCAAGTATCACGATCCGTATAAAAACCAAGCATGCCAGTTTTTGACTACCTTCTATGACGTCATAAGCACTCATCTGCCTAGCCTTTTCCCAACTATGTTAGGGTCGGCTTCCATTCTAACCGGATGCAGCTGAATACCAGTATTTTACATGGAGCGACTGCCTATCTGACCTCCACACACCACAACCCAGTTAGTACTAGGTAATACGATATCCCTTGGTAAGACTGGTTGTCAGACTTTTTGGGCTACTGACTGACTACCTATAACGACTGCCAAACATCGACAAATGACACCCGGGATCGAGGGCTTAACATGCTTTCCGAGACACGGAGGAAATTCAGTATGTAATGTGTATGTCACCTATCCACAGACCAACCTAGGCAAGCACGATTCCGTGCAAAAAAATAACCCTTGAAACTCTTAAAAAAATCAGTTTGAAATTTTTATATTAATTTCCCGGACGAAGGTCGTGGGACACAGCTAGTAGTTAGTAACTCCGGATGTAACTTGTACACTGTCGAACATAATATTGTGATGAAGTACTGTCTACTATCGTACTTATTCGGATGAACTCTTTCACAAGAGGCTCTATGATGATGAAAAAAGTTATTTTTGTAACCTCATCTTGATCGAAGAGATACTAGGGTCTAGTTTTATGAGAGGAAGTAGGCACTCGTGTGTTTAGAAGGGTTTTCTGTGAAGGTTCAATCAGTCTTGGTAGCTATGTCGAAAAAAGCGCTTTATCTTTGAATAGATTATCATTCAAAATTTCGTGGCTAAATAATAACAGCCGCTCGGGTCGTTCTTGAGGTGCCGTGCTTGCCTAGGTTGGTCTGTGGATGGGTGACCACCCATTACATACCGGGTTTCCTCCATGCCTCGAAAAGTACGTTAAGCCGTTGGTCTCGGGTGTCATTTGTAGATCTCTGACAGTCGTTAGGTAGTCAGTGGTCCAAAAAGTCTGACCGTCTTACCAAGGGGTATCGTATAACCCAGTACTAACTGGGTTGTGGAGGTCAGATAGACAGTCGCTCCATGTAAAATACTGGTATTCAGCTGCATCCGGTTAGACTGGAAGCCGACCCCAATATACTTAGGAAAAGCCTAGGCAGATGATGATGAGATTTTCATTCAAAAGATTATCGTTATCATCTTATGTTACAGTTTGTGCTCTAAAAGACACGGTAAGTTCTGTGTAGAATTTCTTCGGCAAAACGCGTTTTGGACGTAACACCCAAAATAAATGTCTCGTTCTTCCAATAATCGTCTTCTACGATGTCCTACCCACCGCTCTGGTTTTCTTAAATATTTTTTTCTAGTCCAGGCGGTTTTCTTTTGGAATGCGCTCCCTCAGAATATCAGGACGGCCACCAGTCGATTCACATTTAAGGTAAAAGCCCGCGAACACTTACATAAGAAGTTGGCAGACTCGTCTCACAATTAATTTGTTGTTTTTCTTCATCTATGTATTTTCATCTCTCTTGCCTTTGTATATTTTGTTTGTATGTATGTATATATGTATTTATTATATTTTATTCATGGAAATTTTCTGTACTATTGCATCTACTGTTTTGTCTCTGCATCATCCTAAGGTAGACTGGTAGAAAATGCCCAAGGCATTAAGTCCGCCTTGGTATATTATGTGCATAAAGTTTTAATAAGTAATAAATAAAATAAATGTCTGTCACGTATTTAAATGGCAATCAAATCCTGGGCCGTGTCGTAACCAAAAGCGATTGCGACGCCATCGTAGCGCGGCCATCGGGCTTTTAAGAGTCTATTGCAAAAACTGTCTTCTTCGTCAGACACACGATTTCCTCAGTAGACAGTGCGTCAGATGAAAGATGCAATTGTGGAGGGGTGGGCCCCTCCTCACTTCATCAATCGAGCAGAACATATTCCTGCTGAACAGGAACTGCGATCGCCAATCTGGAAATCTCTTAACTGTTTGCGGGCCCAGGATGGCCGCTGTAAAAATAATCGGGCCAAATGGGGTATCATCGACCCGTCCCAAATCAATGTCAGTGTGGAGCCCGTCTGCAGGTTATGCCCCACCTCCTTTCATGCACATCCTGCACAGTGACCTGCACCTTCCAGGATTTGAACGAAGCCAACGACAAAGCTGTGCAGGTAGTAATATACTGGTCGGGTATTATTTGAGTGTATCGATACGCAAAGAAGAAGACTGTCTTCTTTAGCAGTACGCACTAGCCCTCAACAGATATTTCGCTAAAATGATAACTCCATATTCCCAGCAAACATTCCATACCATAAATATATTTTTACGTTCATTCCCGATGCGGAAACTGCTCTCATCATACACCAGGTACTGTTGGCTTAGGATAATGGTACTTTACGAGGTGGCTGCGAGGGAAATTGAAAAAGTTTCGTCTTACTCAAGGGTTAGCCGACTGCGGGCTGTCTGGGAGGGTATTGTGTTTACGGATGATACTAAAGTCTGGGGAAAAATAAATGGTTTGTATGTAAATGTTATTGGTGAGGAATTTGGCAGGATATTTTTTGTTGTTGTTGCTTATTAGCATGAAATGAATGCTATTTTACATAACATCACATCACGCCTGTAATCCCCGACGGGTTAGGTAAGCCTAATATTACAGCCACATTTCACCAGTTACGTGTAATAGGGGGCGAGCCTATTTCCATCAACCGGGCACAAATCCAGATGGCTGCTACTGAGAAATTTCTGATGGAAAAAACTAATAACAGTTTACCTAGAGCACAATTTAACATTTTCCTGTGTTGTATCCAGTTTGTACAACTTCAAAGTCCAAAGAAATACAGTTGTGGTTAAAATAATGTGGTTAATACGGATAGTATAGTAAATACGGATAATGGAAGTTGGATGTTAATTTGTTTAAGAATAAGTTTTCTTGAATTTACTTATTATTCTATATGCATCATCTTGTACAATATAACTACGAAACTCGTTCATTATCAAAGTATTTCTAAGTAAATAACAGTATTTCTAAATAATAACAGCCACTCGGATCGACCTTAAGGTTAAGCCGTGCTTGCCTAGGTTGTTCTGTGGATGGGTGACCACCCATTACATACCGAGTTTCCTCCGTGCCTCGGAAAGCACATTAAGCCGTTGGTCCGGCTGTCTTTTGCAGATCTTTGACAGTCGTTACAGGTAGTCAGTGGCCCAAAAAGTCTGACAACCAGTCTTACCAAGGGGTTATTTAAGTATACGATAGTATTACCTAGTACTAACTGGGTTGTGGAGGTCAGATAGGCAGTCGCTCCATGTAAAATACTGGTATTCACCTGCATCCGGTTAGACTGGAAGCCGACCCTAACATAGTTGGGAAAAGGCTAGGCAGATGATGATGATCGAAGTATTTCTCAACTCAAGAGCCCGCAAGCCCGCGGTGTAAACTTAACGTAAATACGTCGATTTTTTAATCGAAAATACAAATATCCTATGGCTTTTGGTTCAATTGTTTGCATCAAGCACAATCTGTAATATCCGTAGATATGAATACATTCTTAATATGTCGATCGTGTATTTTAAATTTTATAATCGACGTTACGTGCTGGGGCCTCGGAACTCTCACATAGTTAGGCTCCATTCTTGATAAATACTTAACAACATCAAACTATGACGGAAGATTGAACGCAAGTATTATGTTATACCTGCGTTGCTTTAAGGGTAAATTGCATGCAAGCTAAAGTAACTAGGTATAGTTATATGTGATTCTGGACGAGTAATAAGTATGTCGTTAGTTCCCATCTCCCTGGGAGACAGAAAACTGGTCAAGCAATGATGTCCATTATCGTACACGTAGAGTACCTATTCACTACCACGATTGACACTACATATAAAACTGTTTTACATCCGTAACCTCACTAATCCAGGTCCAGTGGAAAACCAGCGTCGGGCAATAGTTTTCCGGCATTTTGCTGAACTGGGCCTATTTGGCGCAGCCGTGAGGCACACAGTGTTACATTTTTTGTTCAGATGTAAGTTTTTGTTTTATATTGTGCGCACTTGTGGCATGTGCCAAATAAATGTATTTTCCTTTTATTATTATACAGGTTTACTGGTAATATTAGGGGAGGTCATTTACAACCAAATGACTTCTATGCGTGTGCAAATAACAACCTGTACGGGTAGCCGAATTTTCTATTACAGTTAGGTATTATTATAGGTTAATGCTCGAGAATGATAAGGATGCCCTCGGATCGATGTTCAGGTTAAGCCACTCTTGCCTGAGTTAGTCCGTGGATGGGTGACCACCCATTACATACAGAGTTTTCTCCATGCCTCGGAAATAACGTTTTGCTGTTGGTCCCAGCTGTCATTTGTAGATCTTTGACAGTTGTTATAAATTTTTGCATGCCAAATGGTAGAATGTACCAGGAACAAATAATTACTACTGTAACAACTCATGTATGTATATACCTACATTCAATGCAAATAAATTATTTATTTTCTATTTACACAATTTACACAATTTTAGCGGATGAAGTCGCGGGAGAAGTGCTAGTAGAAGATAATGAAACAAGTTTGACTGAAATAGTTCGTGTGTGCGAGTCCTTACAAAGTTATCGTCATATCTCGAGCGGTTTATCAATTTATCTGAAACACATTAAAACAACTTTTCAATTTCTCTTATATGCGGGCATCCGACATGGGGTGGCCATGCCTTTTGATTGATAGTTGAACATTGTTTCAAATAGTTCAATGGGGCTTAAACTTTCAAAATAAGTGTTTAGTTGGTTGTTATACAAAGTGGTGTAGATGTGTGTGATGTGTGTGTGTGGTACACACATCACACACCTCTACACCACAAACATCATCGAATCATCATCATCATCGTTACATCGTTTATTATGCGCACAGCCAAGTAGTGGAATTCCCTGCCTGCGTCGGTGTTCCCAACTTCATATGACCATAATCTATTTTAAGTCGCGAGTTAATAGGCTTCTTTTGGATTAGCTAGTTCCATCGACGACCTCATCTCTGTCCTCAGGACAAGATTGAGCTTAAGAGTCCATTAATATTAAAAAAAATAAAAATAAATATCAGCCTGTTACTGTCCCACTGCTGGGCAAAGGCCTCTTCTCAAACCGAGAAGGCACGAGCATTGATCACCACGCTTGCTCAAGACGGGTTGGTGATTTCAGACTTATATGAATGTTAAGTCCAGGTTTCCTCACGATGTTTTCCTTCACCGATGTCTGTGATGTAGTATGTAGTCGTGATGGCCCAGAGGTTAAGGCCTCGCCTCCATGCATGAGGTTGTGGGTTCAAATCCGGGCTAGTACCAATGTGACTTTTTCAATTCATATGTACTTTCTAAGTTTATCTTGGACATAAAAAAAATACCAACCAAAAAAAAATTGGCACCCACCGAAATTCGTCTACTATTTTGTGCCACACCTCACCGACTAAAAGCGCCTCGAGTAATATTGAGCCTTCCATGAAATTCCATGAAAATGTTTTTCTCGGTGTCGTACAAAGAGGGTACGATTACGATGCCAACACATTTCCCATACGCGTTAGGTCCAAGTGTCCATAATGCATCTAATCCTCTAAAAGCGTTAACCAATTTCATCAGCATTTCCACAAGACCTTGCCAGTAACACACCATGGAAACTGACCTTGACCTCTTACTCCTGGGTCACGAGTTAAGTGTGCAAGCGGCACGTGTCTTGTAACCGTGACTGTGGAGAAACAAATGAAAAAAATTGTTTCGGGCTTGTCACAAGTCAAAGTGCCGAACTGGTCGCAGACATCGAATTGTGACAGATATTTCAGTAGATTATCTGTCAAAGTTCGAGGAGCTCGTGGCTAAGTAATAACAGCCGCTCGGGTCGATTTTCAGGTTAAGCCGCGCTTGCCTAGGTTCGTGCGTAAATGGGTGACCACCCCCTGACCATACCTTTACCGAGACGCGACTTGTGGAGCGTCGGTACTCACGCAAAGGAAACAAATGAAGAGTGTTCGTATCATTTGATGCGAGTTGCATTGCCTGAGGCCGTGGACGGGGTCTCAAAAGGGGAACATCCCCAAAAAAGAAAAACCCTGAGCACCCTACATCCATTTTTACGTCAACAGAATATAGTTAGAAGGGAAGTTTTATTTTTTGCCAATAACCCCTAAGGGCGAACAAGTTATATTAGTTTTTGAGTTAAGTGCCCAAGATTTACAAGCCAAGGGGCCTCCGAGCAAGATCGAGAATATTTCCAGCTTAGAAATGATGTTATTATGGTAATCTTTTGATTTTGTTTTTCTGTGTTTTTTGTAAAGGGAATTATGACCTGTACTGGGAATTTGAAGGTGGATTTTGTTTATCCTGTGAATGGTTTTGAGACAACAGTTCTTCCTCACCGAGTTCTAGTCAAAGTTTGGCCTTTTAGAGTGTCGATACCTCTGTCAGTCACACTTGTCTGACAATCTCTTTCTAGCACTCCTTGAGTACCATTAACACCTGAGTACCACTTTCTGTACAGCGTGTAGCTTGCTGTCAGATGATTAATTAATTAATTTATAGCCTTAATATAAAAATTTTACACTAGTTTTACTTCATCTATTATAATAAGTTTATATTTATTTAATTTGACACCAGTAACTCAAGACTGTCTTGCTTTCCAGCACAGGGTTTTTTTTTTCGTATGGGAAATCATTTGGGCATTCAATAATTTCCTCCCGCTCTTGGTGGAGTGGAAGGGAGTGTCAGACTCGTACTGACTAAAACCGATCCATGTTCCTTCTTTGCCCTTTGTGTTCCAGAACTGCGGTATCTCTTTCGAACAGTCCCACAGCCAAAGAAAAACCTTACATTTTGTCCTAAATGAAAACATAACAGACATACAAAGAGCATTTTGTTTAATGAAGCATTCCTTAATTCTTCCGTTCCCAAACAAACACAAAAGGTTTAATTATGACACTATTAATATCTTCAATCGACCCGATTCTTCGAACATTGCCGTTCATTAAAATCATCTTATTTCAAAGTTGGAACGAAGCATCTTTCAGTAGGTACAGTCATGAGCACCAATATGTAAACACTTAAATAAATAATTCAAAATCCTTTTTTTTTGTGAAATTAATAATATTGTTTTGCAACTTTGAGATAATAGTCCGTAGTAGTAGTAAAAAAGTTGTTTCCCTAATGACGTGTGGATTTTCAGTGGCCCACACATGAAGATTGCGATGATTTGTTATACCCGCCCTTGTTTTTTCTTTAGAGGTAGGTATCAATAATATTCTGTGAATTTGTAGCTGTTATGTAGTAGATTACAAATAATGATTAAAAAAGTCGTGCTATCGGGATAATTTATGGAGTTACACAAGTTTTTTTTAATTAAATACACAATTTTTCACCGAAAAAATGACTTCGATTCCGGTTTTTTTTTTCGTCATCGATAATTTTTAGTAAAAATGTAATTTAACCTGTTAAAATAACTCACAAGCTTTTAGAAATAATAAACAGAATCCAAATCGACCCAAAAACTTCGGAGATGTGTCAAAAAATAGAAAGCAAATCTACAAACTATACGTAAAAAATTAAAAATTGAATAACATGAAAAATGGTGTAGATAGTTTTAGTTTATTTTCGACATTTCTTCATGAATATTCAGAAAATCACAGGCGGCGCATGGGTGACATTGTATTATAAAGATAGGTTCTGAAATATTAAGTTTGTAAAAATATGTAATTGCAATCATTATAGTAAGAGAAAATCACTTTTAGAACTTGCTAATTGTTTACATATTAGTGCTTGTGACTGTACAATGGCGTGCATTAATAATACAACCCCATTTATTAGCGACTCTGTTTGTGTCAACTGTCTTGATGTTTGTTCATTAACTGTTCTCATTAGTAGGGGACACAGAGTAGGTAGGGTCAGAGAACGCAGAGTTGTTTTAAAAAGGGGTTGAAAAGGGGAGGTTATGATTATTTTATGATAGCAACACACGAAGATCATGCCATATTTTGAATGCCCTTACTGTTGATCAGATAATTGTGCTGTAATATATTAGCTTTCGTTCGCGGCTTCGTCCTCGTGTAAGAAGTAAATTATCCCACGTAAACGTAAGTACAGGGATTTAAAGTACCCTATATCTTAATACAGGTCATGGTCTAGTCTAGTGTGCATATTGAATTCTGTTCAGTTGTGGAGACGGGAAAGGGTAACAGACGGAAAGGTAGACTGACGAGGGTCACTGGCGCATTTATAATATTAGTATGGAGTGAAAAGTGATGTCAACCCTTATGACGACGATGAATGTAAGTGTACTATAAGGTACACCTCTGCCTAACCCTTCGAGCATTACAAGCGTGGTATTATGTTTTGTGGTAAATTCAACTGAATCGTGTTTCCTTTACTTTAAATAAATGATACTAATACTGTTAGCCTGCGTCAACCCACTGTTGGGATGGGAGTTTCGATCCAGGGCTAACGTGGACCACTGGTCATTGGTATTGTCCAACTCGTCCCATCATTATCTACGAGGTCTGCCGCGACGCCTTCTGGCTGTGTCAGGGCTCTAGAAAGTGATTATTTTGGCCCACAGCTCATTGGGCATGCGGCAGTGCAGTCCCACTTCAGCTTAGCGGCTTTTGAGCAACGTCTGTAATTTGTGTGTCTTTAAATATTTGAACGAAAGAAAATAATTGCAGTTTAAGATCTGTCTCTGTCCTGTGCCCCAAGAATTAAATAACTCAAAACAACTTGAACAAATCATAATCTACGGTGCAACCTCTATCTTACACTACTCTATGATCATGAATTACTAACATCGCCCCGCGTGAGTGCGTCCGTCAGCCCAGAGAGCTGACTGCTTACCACCGCTTACCGACAACACTCAGTACACGCTCTACTTACCTGATGGATCAGTGCTCAAAGGGAATAGGCATACGTAAAGGTATATCTGACTGTTGGAGCCTGAGAGTGACATCCATGGATTGGGCTATGATAAGCTGGGGTGATACTTGGTAGCCTGTTACGTTCTCTAATTATGTTTAGTCACCGATTATTAGGTCAGTAAATTCCCAAAGAAAATATTATATGATTGGGTTTCATTTGCATGGCATAGTGCAACTTCCATCTTGCTGTCAAGCAGTGATAGCCTAGTGGTGTGACCGACGGACTGCCAAGTCATAGGTCTCGAGTTCGAACCCAAGGCACGCACCTCTGATTTTTCGAATTCATGTGCGTATTGTATAATTATCACGTCTTGTTTCGGTGAAGGAAAACATCGTGAGGAAACCAGCATGCCTGAGAGATATTTCTTGACGGCTTGTACAGCCAAGTCAGACGCCAATGGGCGGCATAAAAACTCTGACACCAGGTTAGGCACTAACCACACGGTAAAGGAGAAAGACCGTTTATTAGATCAGTAAATTCCCAAAATATATGTTATATGATTAAGTTTTAATTGCATTGTATAGTGCCACTTTCGTCAAGGATTTGATTGAGTTTTTGCTTTCTGTCGAGATTTTTACGATTAGTTTCCTTAGCCTTCACGGTTGGCGCAGTGGCTGAGCCATTGGCTGCTGCACTGCGTATCGCGGGTTCGATTGCCGCACAAATATTTTCATGGCCTACAGGTAGTTGTTCCGGGTCCTGGCTGTTTGTGTATGTGAGTTAAAATGTTTGTAAACGCACCCACGATACACTATTACATTCTATAAAATAAAGGATAAAGAGCCGAGAGTGTGAGTCGAATTCAAACACTAAGGGTTCCGTACCATTACATTTTAAGCTTACCTTCTTTTTAGTATTTAACATCACAAAAAACATTAAAACACATTACACTACAGTAAGTGAAAATTCCAAAAACCTGTTGCAGTTAAACAATACAGCCCTGTGACGGCTACACAGATGGCGTAGACATAGTAACCCTAAAAAGGACGCCCAGACAGCATAATTAGTTGAAAAAAGATGCCGTTGTAGATTTTAGAGCGATACTTTAGTGTTATTTTTACCGTTGTCATCGCATATTTGGCTAGCATTAGGAATACTTTTTCAGCACGCTACAAGTAAACAAAAACTATAATTAACGACCCTGTGTGACAGAACACGGGTAGAGATTCGTCCCGAGCGTGTGCCTCGTCTATGCCTCGTCTGGATTTACGCCTCGTTACGTGCGAGTCTGTGACTCTGTGGCTTATGGTACGCATATAAACTGACAGAGATACAACGCAGACGCGAGGGGATTTACGGGAGAGTTTTGTGTCGAGCTGGACGTGGTTATTGAGTAAGGTAGCTTAGTAATTGGTGTTTTAAAAATGTAATCGTCAAAGAACGCCTCTTAAGTTAGTATAAATCATTGAACACAACAAGGAGTTTTTTTTAACGTTGCTCTACACTAGGAATTTTTCCTGTATCGTGGGTGTGTTAACAAACATTTAAACTCACATATACAAACAATAAGAACCGGAAAAACTACCTGTAGGTCATACAAATATTTGTTCTGTGTGGGGATCGAGGCCTAGTCTTCGAAGCAGTTCCACATTCGTATCCTGCAAACGATAATAATTAGCATTTATTAAGTGAGTACAGCAATCATTGTGCCGATAGTCGTTTCGGCCAATGGCTTCATAATAGCCTCGACCAACATCTGAAGAGGCTCTCGTTTGGTAGCTGGATCAAGGGCTTGATCCAGAAAACAGTACTTCTGGACACGGCGCGTATCGTAAGGAAGTTCCGCTCTCAGGAACCCTGACCACCGGTAGCTCGAACCCTGTTCCCGATGCTGGTGGGTTACTATTTTTTTAGTTTTTTTTTTTGATATTTTTAAGAAAAAATTAAAAATTAAATTAATGTGTAAGGAAAATAAATAAACGAAAGCATTTATTTAAGACTAAGCACAGATAAAGCCTGTTAATTATTTCACCTTATTTTCAGATCTCAAAATGTATCATGTTCTACGGTATTCAAGCCCGTATGTTTCAACAAAAGTAATGTAAATGCAGGGGTATCAGACCGACTTACCCGTAATGTAGACTTTTTTGTCAATGCTCTTCGGCACA
Source organism: Noctua pronuba (assembly GCA_905220335.1). Lineage (NCBI taxonomy): Eukaryota > Metazoa > Arthropoda > Insecta > Lepidoptera > Noctuidae > Noctua > Noctua pronuba. Next base: position 2,877,123 of record LR999913.1, read on the forward strand.
TAAATCATTTGGGTTCACTCCCAATAACATTTCATTTGCTTACTTCTATGTTTGTACAATGTTTTTGTGTGTAAACCGTCTATTTGTTTGCCCTATTTTTCGTATATCCTAAAATGAAAGATTCGTTATTTCAGGACAAAACCTTGATTTGCTATCATCATCATCATCATCTGCCTAGCCGTTTCCCAACTGTGGAAGCCGACCCTAAGGCATCCAGTCTAACCGGATGCAGCTGAATAACAGTATTTTATATGGAGCGACTGCCTATCTGTCCTCCACAACTCAGTTAGTACAAGGTAATACGATAGCTCTTGGTAAGACTGGTTGTGACCTGTAACGACTGTCAAAGATCTACAAATGCCAGCCGGGACCAACGGCTTAACGTGCTTTCCAAGGCACGGAGGAAACTCGGTATGTAATGGGTTTTCACCCATCCACAGACCAACCTAGTCAAGCACGGCTTAACCAAAAGATCGATCCGAGCGGCTGTTATTAGGTATTTAGCCAAGAGCTCCTATGCTACTTCAAAATAACGTTACCATGCTAAGATACCGTGCATTGTCATTGTAAGTAAAGATGACTCCACTTTCAGCGGCTACGTAGGTACATGACGGTCTTGTTGTTATTGCACTTTTGTATAGAACTGCTTATTTTATTAACCATCAAAAATTTGTTATATTTGTGGGTCTACAGTAACGTACTAAATCCAAAGTAAAAGTTTGTGTCCCGTTTTTTCTTATCTATACAAATATCTATAAAATAAAAATTAAATTAAATTGATTTTTAATGTAATCTATTGATATACCACCTTAATTGTAATTACTTGTTTATGTTAATTTTGTACGCAATTTTGTACGCCATGTATTGGAAAAACATAGTGCACATATTTTAGACAATATACTATCTGTAACCTACCTATGTTTAACAAAATAAATGATTGATTGATTGATATACAAATGAATGATAACACCATTTCAATGCACTATCTGTAGAAAATTCGTATTTATCTCAGCATAGTATATCTAGTATATATTTATGTACAAAACTACTATAAAATGCCATCTCCCGCTGACAAGATTCGATACATGTTAACGGAGAGCCGCGGGCAGTCTCCTCAACTGCATTTACTGCCATCTGATGCAGATTCCTCGTATCTATCAAATATTTTGTACTAGCTTTGCCTGCGGCTCCGTTCGCTTTGAGGGCCGAAATTATCCCACGCTAAAATACTACCGGGATGAGAATTATCCTATGTCCTAAAATAGGTCATGGTTTACTTGTGTGTCAAATTTCACCTCGATGGCGTTAGTAGTGGCTTCGGACAGGTCTCTCAGGGTGCAGTTGGAGTTGCAGAAGGAGCAGGACTGAAGGTGGGACATCGTTTGTAAAGTGGCTCTCTAGTCAAACTCTCAGGCATGAAAAGGTAAAAAACAGATAGAGTTACTTTCGCATTTATAATATGAGCATGGATAAGGATATAATTATATACAGGGTGATTAATTATTGGGTGCATTCCTTGAAATGGGTGATACTAGACTTAATTTGCAACAATTTTGACCCGATAATTTGGGGTCCAAACTGGGTTGTTTTGGAGAAATCAAACTTTTATAGTTGTCAGCAGTTGATAGTGTAGAGGTTAAAATTTTCCAAAAAACTGACAAAATCATTGTGAATTAGGTCTATTATCACCCATTTCAAGGAATATACCCAATTACCAATCACCCTGTAATCGCGATCAAATCAAATACAATTTATAAACAATCATATATATTTATAAATAAACATATATATCTATGATATGAAAGGAATATATGATATGAAAGGAAATTTTTCTTTGTCACTCAAACGAAAAATCATGGCCATGTGCATTCTTCCCATTTTGACATATGGATCCCAGACTTGGTCTTTGACAAACATTCAAAAGTCCAAGCTCAAGTTTTGCCAACGTGCAATGGAGCGCAGTATCCTAGGCGTCAAACTTACCGACCATGTACGCAACACCACACTGCGCTCCAAAACACAAATTACTGACGTTGCTCAAAAAGCCGCTAAACTAAAGTGGGACTGGGCTGGCCATATCTGCCGCATGCCCGACGAGCTGTGGGCCAAAATAACCACGATGTGGAGCCCTGACACAGCCAGAAGGCGACGCGGTAGACCTCGCAAGAGATGGCGAGACGAGCTGGACAAAACTAACGACCAGTGGTCCACATTGGCTCTGGATCGAAGAATTTGGAAGTCATGGAGAGAGGCCTTTGCACAGCAGTGGGATGACACAGGCTAACAGTATCAGTATATATATCTATAGACGACACGGTTTGTTGGCAGAAAATTCCGTTACGCCTTTCGCTAGTAATTTCCGATACGTATAAGTTATCAACCTTTACATAATACATAACATAATGCCACGCCTACTTTCCTTGAAGGGGTAGGCAGTGTGGATACTAGCTTTTCTCATGTCTTCGCCCGCATTTAGTTCGGAAATTTCCTCCCTTAAAATACTTCCGGGATAAAAAAGTGTTAGATAAGATAATGATGTCTTAATATATTTATTTGACCAAACATGTGTACACACAATAATAAAAAGTGCATGCAGAAAAACAATTAAAAAAAAAGAATCATAAATTGAATGGCCATGGTCTTTTTTGAATGGATCCCGACGGTGGCGCATTCCGAGGTCCATGAAAGCAAGCACATGGCCTCGGACTTGTGCAAGGCCACCTCGAGACCCAATTGCCGGATCCTCTCAACGACTATCGGAACCCCGCGTGTCATCAGTTCGGCCGCCGCCTCGTGCGACCTCCCTTGTGCCAGTGCCAGCGTGTCGTCAGCGTAACAGACTACGCTGACGCCTCTAGGGAGGTCGGTATGACCATGGTCTTAGACTATCCGTGTGTCTTATTACATCTATAAACCTTAAGCAATTGACGTGAAATAGAGATAGACTGACCGACAGACATAGTTACTTTCACAATTATAATATTGGTATGTTGGTATATCTACATTGGGCCAATTATAATATGGGGCATGCCTACTGTCATCAACCGGGATCAAACCCAGGCTGCTGCTGAGAATTTCCTTATGTAAAAACTAAGTAACATTTTGCCCGACCTGGTAATCAAGCTCAAGACCAACGAAGCATTTCATAGACACAATTTTACTCCAAAATAGGGGTTATTTTTTATAAATATTCATTTTAATCACCGGCTTCACCTCTCCCTCTAAACAATAGCTAATCAGTATCACTATACCAGTCATCACCCCGGGCCATTGGCTGTATAATGAACAACATATCTTTACCTACAGTAACATAACATCACGCCTGTATCTGTAATCCCCAAAGAGTAAGGCAGAGTGTACCTAATAATACACCCACATTTTACCAGTTATAAAGGGTGTAAAAAGACCCTTAACGAAGCCGAAAGGCATTTGCTCTCCCCGTCAATGCGATCATTTTTTTCTTCTAGACCATACCTGGGAACCTTCTAGTTACGAAGATACTGGGGGTCAAAGTTCCAACTTTTTCACAAGTTTTTTTTTAAATACATGTTTTAAATGTAAGATTTTTACTTTAAACAACTCCACGACTCCCGTACTATTCAATCCATCGATCAGCACAATGTTCTGTGTGCGTTATATTGAGTCTTACCGACAAACGTGATTTTTGACCCCAAAAAAAAAAAGTCGTTTCCCAGCAATAATTTTTGCGTAGGGTGACTTAGTTTGATGTACATAATGCTTGGTTGACGGCTTCGTGAAGGGTCCGTTTACACCCTGTATATAAATATAGTCCCATACACGCACATTAAAAGGCATTTCATACTGTTATTTTTAACCGACTGGTCAGATAAGCAGTCGCTCCATGTAAAAAACTGGTATGCAGCTGCATCCGGTTAGCCTGAAAGCCGTCCCCAACATAATTGGGAGAAGGCTAGGCAGAAAATGATTTTTATCCGACAGCTGTAAAGTACTTTTATAAATTTTCATTTTAATCACCGGCTCCACCACTCAATCTGCAATAGCTAATCAGCACCACTATACAAGTCGTCTCCCCCGGGCCATTGGGTGAACATAGTGTCATGACGTAACATCTAAAGTTAAATTAATATATCTATTATTAACAGGTCCCACACAACTTTGAGATTGTTTACTCCCTGCTGTTTTGTGGAGTAAGGCATGAGCGGAGGCGTTTTTGAAAGCCTGTAGTTAAGTCTTTTATCAAGTGTTTATTTTTTTATTTAATTTATGAATTTGACAATTTAAGAAGATGTCATCATCTGTCTCGCTTTTTCCCAACTATGTTGGGGTCGGCTTCCAGTCTAACCGGATGCAGTTGAATACCAGTATTTTACATGGAGCGACTGCCTATCTGACTTCCACAACCCAGTTAGTACTAGGTAATACGATACTCCTCGGTAAGACTGGTTGTCAGACTTTTTGGGCCACTGACTACCTGTAACGAGTGTTAAAGATCTACAAACGACAGCCGGGACCGACGGTTTAACGTGCTTTCCGAGGCACGGAGGAAACTCGGTATGTAATGGGTGGCCACCCATCCACATACCAACCTAAGCAAGCACGGCTTAACCTAAAGATAAAGGTAAATACCTTTTGTTGTCGCCTTTCACTCATCCTCTCCACATGACCAAACCATCGAAGCATAATCTTTACAATTTTGATCACTACATCTTCTTAAATTAAGGAGCTCGTGGCTAAATAATAACAGCCGCTCGGGTCGATCTTTAGGTTAAGCCGTGCTTGCCTAGGTTGGTCTGTGGATGGGTGACCACCCGTTACATACCGAGTTTCCTCCGTGCCTCGGAAAGCACGTCAAGCCGTTGGTTCCGGGTGTTGTTTGTAGATCTTTGACAGTCGTTAGGTAGTCAATGGCCCAAAAATTCTGACAACCAGTCTTACCAAGAGGTATCGTATTATCCAGTACTAACTGGGTTGTGGAGGTCAGATAGGCAGTCGCTCCATGTAAAATACTAGTATTCAGCTGCATCCGGTTAGACTGGAAGCCGACCCCAATATAGTTGGGAAAAGGCTAGGCAGATGATGAAATAATTACAGGCTAACATTATTCTAAATTCCCTTTGTACATCGTCAGTCTACAACTTGATCCCCACAACATTGTTCTAGCTAACATATTATTGTAACAGTGGACGTAATAATTAATTTTAACGCTCGCAACTCATGCACAAAATATAGTTGACCTGATTAAAAGTTTCCATTATAGCTAATTACTCTAGTTCTGTTTTTGGTGAGGAGAACTACCGGAGTATTCAACCTGGTTGGACTTTATGAGGTCAACAGTGTATTAGTAATGTCAAGTGTAACTGTCACTGTCAGTTGTCAGTTTGACAGATGACATAAGGTAAGGTTATGTCAACACTAGGGAGCTATTTTAATACCTGGGGGCTCGGCTAGGAGGCACATCCTAATTTTTTACTGAAATAAACCACTAAATACTTTCAGCAAGATGTTTTATTAACCGAATAATATTTCAAAAAGAAGCATTGGTTATTCAAGTAACCTACTGATATATTATTATAATGTTTCTCGTATTTTGGACTATTTATATGTATTATAACATATTTTAGTCTATTCATTTTATTTGTATATATATGTATTAGTATGTACCTATTTATGTATATCAATTTATGTTAACAAAATGGTATTTTTCTTATTTATTTTTTTGTACTCTATCACTATGCTGTCCTATTTGACCCTAAGGTTGACTGGTAGAGAATGCCTTGTGGCATTAAGTCCGCCTATGTACCACTTTTGTACATGAAGTTTAAATAAATAAATAAATATAAACTTTGACCGTTGGTCTCGTGGTCGCAGGCGCCACTGCTGTGCGTGTTGGGTCCAGTGTTTGATTCCCAGTTCATAATCCTTCAGATAATATGCTCATGCCATTAGAAATGAGTCAGGTCAGTAGATACATGATCTTTGGAGGTTGGTAAATTGCAGTCTCTAGTCCGTTGCTCTTATGCACATGATGGTAATCCGACACGTGCGGGGAGTGATCAGGCGCAGGATTAACGGCTTTACGTGTTTTCCGAGACACGGAGGGGTCTCAATATCTATATATACCTCGGCAAGAGTGGTTTAACCTAAAGTCAAACCGTGTGGCTGACGAGCATTCGTGATTTCACGCGCACCGATCAGCGTTTGAGAGTATGTCTATCTCATTTTGTCACCTAGAATTGTAACTCAATAAAGTGAGAGGTTTAATAGCACGTTAAAGTGTTTCCCATGCGAATGAATATGGTTTTTTGCGACCGGACTTCTCGCTCCATCTAATGACACCGTCACGTGATATAATGAGATAGAGATACTCGAAAACGGTGATCCGTGCGCGTAGCGGCACTACAAAAAGTACAACATCAACATAGTACAAAAAGTATAACAGCGCCATCTATGTCACAATGAAGAACTAAGATCAAAATTAAAGTTATCCGCGACTTAAGACTTTAATTGTCCATTCTTTATTGCGTACCATAATCTAAGTAGTTGGTATGGAAATAAATATATTAGTCACAATTATGGAACCTGTCGAGCACAGCATAGATAAAGTAGGAGAGAGGAGGAAGAACACTGGCTGTTTATTGTGATACATTTTTTATAGAGAAACCCGACAACAACTGTCAGGCAGTAGCCCACCAGACATAACACCCGTCTGGTCGGAGGATCCTCCCTTTTCTATGGGGAATTGAGAACTTTATACCCTGATCTTCATCCTAAGTGTTCTTTAGTGTTTTTTAAATTAAATTGAATTAAAATGTTTTTTATTTATGTCAACTAGGCCCAATTGTTGGTAACATTGTTTTAAAACTATTGTTAGTAACAAACACAGAAACAAAACAAAAAGAAAATTGTAATGTTCGGTGTGGGGTCTTCTGACCAGCGCCTCCACAGCGTGCGACAACCGAGGTGCGTCGAACTTCTCTACCAACATACTTAGGATGCCGTTAGAACTAGACCGCGCTCTTGATAAATAAAGCGCTCTTGTTAAATTGGAATTTGTTGTTATATTTTTTTTTTAATAGCTTTTGCTGTCCCACTGCTGGGCAAAGGCCTCCCCCAATTACTTCCATGTGCTCTTTTCTCGTGCCACCTCGAACCAGCCCTCGCGGTAAGCGTCCAGATCGTCTCGCCACCTCTTTCTGGGCTGGCCTCGGCGGCGCCGTCCGTCTTCCGGCAACCATCGCGTGGAGACTTTTGCCCAGCGGTCGTTGTGCATGCGGCTAACGTGACCGTGTGTTTTGCGCATTATGGCATAAAAATCATCAGTATACGCAAACGCGAACATACGGACACACTACAATATTTTGAACCTTCTTTTATTTTTTGAAGTTATTTTCATCAGAAAGATAATTAAATGGTCCTAGTTCATCCCGACTATTAATGAATATTTGTGTTCACAGTATTTTTGTCACCATAGAAACTTCTGTGTAGTCTAGCCCTAACTGCTGACGCTTTTGACGATAGGAACATACGTATATACATACGAAGTAGAAACGTTCTAATTGGCGGTGAGCGGTAATCAAACGCGACGTATGCAAAACCAGCGGTACCTAACGGTAATTGAATGAGCTTGAAAAAACCTGACTAAACGTCGTTTAAAATGTTAATATGGACGTGTATAATGTTCTTCATTTCGGAGGCAGGACATTTGCATAGCTGTCCCGGATTGGAATGTTTTAATTGATATTAAGGACAGGACCAGTATGTACGTATTAAATAGTACATTTTTTTAAGCAAGTTTCTATGTGTTAAGTTTTTTAAACATTGTATCAGTAGTTTTTAAACTACGAGCCCGTCCCGGCTTTGCACGGGTGCACATTTATTTTTTAAACATTTTGGGATAAAATATAGCCTATGTTACTCAGGGATAATGTAGCTTTCTAATGGTGAAAAAAAATTTTGAAATCGCTACAGTAGTTTTTGAGTTAATCATTACAAACATACACACACACAAAAATACAAATATTTCCTCTTTATAATATTAGTAAGATTTCAGGATTTTTTAAGAATTTCGGCTGGACCGATTTTGACGAGACTTTCATTGGCAGATAGCTGATGTTATAAGGAGTAACTTAAGCTACTATTACTTTTATTTAGAAAAAGTATTAGTAGTCTTGAAATTTTTAACAAAATCCTCAGACTCAAATAGTAAAGTAATATTTTTAAAATAGTTTTATTCGGACGAAGGTCGTAGCGCACCGCTAGTCTTCAATTCCTTAAAAACCTCTCATAACTTCAACTAAAAAAACAAGCTCCTCCACCGCAGTAATAAAGCAGTAGTAACCATGTTTGTCACAAACAGTAGGTACGTACCACAATGTCATAATTCTCGACAACTACACAGAGCACACAAAGAGGGGATTTCCACACAAACTGCGTCAAAATAAGCGGCTAGACACGGGGATAAAAGCTGATATTTTTACTAGAAAATATTTTACTACTCCATCATCTGCCTAGCCTTTTTCCAACTATGTTAGGGTCGGCTTCCAGTCTAACCGGACGCAGCTGAATACCAGTATTTTACATGGACTGCCTATCTGACCTCCACAACCCAATAAGTTACGTTATTCTCTTCCTTTTCTCACACACTATTGTCTACATTTCTTTTTCATTTCTCCTTTTGCAGGTCTACTGGCAGAAATTTCTTAAGAAATAAGCAGTACCTATGTACTCATATATTATAATGTTATTTTCCTGTGTTGTCTACTGTCTGTACATAAATTGTAACATAAATAAATAAGTACTAGGTAATACGATACCCCTTGGTAAGACTGGTTATCAGACTTTTTATCTACCTGTAACGACTGTCAAAGATCTACAAATGGCAGCCGGGACCAACGTCTTACCGTGCTTTCCGAGACACGGAGGAATTTCGGTATGTAATAGGTGGTCACCCATCCACAGAACAACCTAGTCAAACGCACGGTTTAACCTAAAGATCGACTCGAGCGGCTGTTATTATTTAGCCACGAGCTCCTCGAAATGTTTTACTAAAAAACATTTCATAGCAGTAGAAATGTTCTACTACTGCTATAAAATATTTATCATCAACAAAGAAGTGTAACTAGGATCCTGGTTGGATTTTCTTGTATGTAACAAATGTATTGGGAATCTTGTTTTCTTAATTAGTTTATAATAAAGTTTTCGGACTGCCTCGTTAGTCGAGTGGTTGCAAGCGCGACTGCTGGGCATGAGGTCCTGAGTTCGATTCTCGGGTCGGGCAAAGTGTTTTTGGGTTTTGCCATCAGGAATTTCTCAGTAGCAGCCACGGAGTCTGGATTCGTAACCAATTGATGGCAATAAGCTCGTCCCCTACCCTATTACATGGGACTTAAACGTAATGTGCAAAATGTGGGTATAATATTAGGTACACCGCTGACTAACCCTAGGGTATTACAGGTGTGATGTTACGCTATATTGATAAAGTCTTCTGAAAAAAAAAAAAATCCTGTGGTTACTCTTAACAAAAGTAAACCCTACAGAAAACTGTACTCTAGTCATTGAAAATCTCCCCTCTATTTCTCTGAAGGAATTGCCCCGCACCCTGTAATGCGGAGGGAAATCAGTTAAACTGCACCAGTCATGCTATACAAGGTGTAAACGGACCCTTCAGGAAGCCGTCAACCAAGCATTCTGTACATCGAACTAAGTAACTTTACGTAAAAATTATTGCTGAGCTGACTTTTATTTTTGGTTTAAAAATCAGGTTTTGCGGTAAGACCTAATGTAAAGTTCTCAAAAAAAAAATGAGCTATGGAGGTTTTCAAATTAACTTTAAAAACAAGTATTAAAAAAAAAAACTAAAATATCCCCGTAACTAGATGATTCCCAGTTATGGTCCAGAACAAAAAAAAATCGCAATGACGGATAAAACAAGCGCCTTTCGGCTTCGTTAAGGGTATTTTTACACCCTTTATAATTATGTATAGGTACTAGAAAATGTGAATGACATTTAAACCCACCAAAATTATCATTATTTCGTTATCCTTTTTCTTCCACACATCTTAATTAGAATCCATGCAAGAAAGTTTATCTGACTCGTGAACCAACAAGTTACAGCCTGTCTCCAAAGCCAGCCAACAATTTAGCCTACCACAGCGTAAATCAAGCTTGTGCCATACTGGGGCCTCGCTCAAAAGTAAACTACTTTAAATTAATTAAGGCAGTGTTTGTTTCTCTCCCCGCTCGGCGTATTACATCAATCACGGTGTATTAATTCACTGACGACCAAGTTTCCCATATGCCGGGAGTTGGGAATACGGAATGGCGTATTGTGGCAATAATACGCCGTTTCGCGTTGGTGCTAGTTTTGAGACTAAATATTTTATAGTTTTAGTTATTTGAAACCCTGTAATGTTCTTTAAAACATTAATTTAAGAAAATAGTTTACGGAAATGTTTGTTACTTGCTACGTTAATCTGGGTATATTAATTGACTGATGACCAATACTCCCAAACGCTGGGTGATAATAATACGCCGTTTCGGATCGATTCTTTTCGTTTTAAGAATAGTTTGAGCGGATATACGTTTTGTTTGTTATGAAACAGCCTTATTTAGGTTATGAATACCGTCAATTTATAACACAAATTAAGCCAATGTTTGTACCCACCACGCGTATTAGGCACATCAATCAGAGAATATTAATTCACTAATGAATAAGTTTACATCTGAAGCTTGGAGTCGGGATTTGGAAATACGAAATAGGGTTTTGTGAGTTCTTATATGTTTACAAAAAAAAAAGTGGTGTTAATTGGCAAGCGCACTGCATAAGAAAGGCAGAAAAGTTTTTTATTTTTTTGTAAAATATCAACCATGGGGGTTTAGAAAAAATAAACTTAAAGTTTTGACAATTTCCGAAAAATTCGAAGATTTTTTTCTCACTCACTCACGATTCGAATGATGAACAGGACAACGTCTGTCAGAACAACTAGTTAATTATATAATATATCATTTATTTTCTTTACACAAGTTACTTAACTTGGTTACAGTGGAGCACGAACATGGAATTAACTTTGTGAGAGACTGGTGCTTGAAGTAGGTCTCTATAAAAACCTGTATTATAAGTCACCAGTCACCAGGGCCCTCCCGCAGCTATTTCCTTGCTATGTCCCACTTTTAATGTAATAGTTTTGCATGGTAAGAAGACTGCAGGAAACTAAGTTTAAACACAAAATAAAGAAAAACAAAATTATTGTGGAAATATCAGAACGCGTGTGAGTAGCCGGAGAGTGTGTATGAAGAAAAAGTAATTAGGTGTACATATGCGTAGGAGCTTGCTTGAGTGACTTTTGTGCGAGGATGGTTGATAGTATATTTAGTAAAGATAGAGATAAAGATAATTTTATTTGTGTAAATTACTAAAGGCACTTCAAGCGAAGTAAATACATAATAGTAAGAAATAAACATTGATAAGTCAGTAAAATAAATTAGCCATGTATGCTAGATTGGAGGAAGACTGCAACTTAGTAATAAAAACTTACCATCTGTATTGAAATATCACACACCTAATTTCTCGGAACATAAAACTCATTAAGGCAATGTTTGTTGTCTCCAAGTATACATCAATCAGTCCTTAATTAATTTACCACGACTAAGTTTACTTCGCGTACTCCGGGAGTTGGGTCATGTGGGTACGATTCGGCATTTCGGAATAATTTTTATCTTTGTATGTATTTACAATTTAATTGTCGTGTATACGTAATTCTTGTCTGTAAGGCTTTGACCAATTTTGATGTTTTTTGTACTAATTTGGTCATCTGGATGGTTCTTAGCTAAAGGTTTATAGCGATAGGTGGCGCTGCTGTCGATAATTGGGACAAAACAACGCCTTTCGGGTCAGCGAGTTTCATTTAAACATATATGTTTACTATAACGAGTAGTCCAGGAGTTGGTTTATGTGGGTACAAAACTAAGTACAATACGCCGCTGCCGTTTCGGAATGATGAGAACGTTTGAATTTTGTTGAAATCTTCTTTCGAATGATGATAAATCGAAACTGGCTGTTTGATCAAATAATTGTTTGTTATTTTGATTGTAACTTTAAACAAATACTATCTTGCTGTTATCGTTTAAATAATTAACGTAGGTGTAATTTAGTTTTAACAGCGATGACCAAACCAAAATGCACTGCAACTTAGAGGTGTTAAATTTAGAAACCAGCAAGTCAGTTTAAAAAATAATAATTATTATCTTTTTAGGCCGTATCAATAATACGTCCTTTATTTATTTTTATACATATTAAGTACATTTTTAAATATTCTAATATAAAACAATATTAAAAAACATTTAAAAATATAAAACATAATAATATGTTATTATTATGACATTTTTTCAACTTTTAATACTTAACGCTTTATAACAAAGAAATATATTTATAAACATTAATTGAAGTTACGAGTCGAAGTCGAAAAATGTATGGCTAAGCAGACGTTAAAAATAACGTAAAAAAGTTTAAAAATAACTCGTGAAGTTCGTTCCAGACTCCTGTACTACACCGCTACTCGTCTTGCACACACTGTGTCGTCGTATATCATTCATATTTGACTACACCTGCGTTGACTACCTACGATTTTGAACGCGTAATGTCGAACATTTGTTATCTACGAACGATGTTCCTATGATTTTATCATTTGTACGCTTGTGGATACAGCTATAGCGACGAGAACGTAATAGGTGGAATATGCTAGCGAAAATTACCATTCCCCCGTCTTAACTCCGAAACTACAGGGCCGAAAATTTTGAACAAATACATGCCTATCGATTACAGGAAAACCTATAAGAAATCTATAACAACAAATAATAAATTAAAATTAAAGGGGGCTCGCCTACTACGATGGTACGGAACGCTTCATGCGCGAGTCCGACTCGCAATTTGCCGTTTTTTTTTTGTTCTGGGACATGCCAGTTTCCTTGAGATGTTGAGTCCTTCACCGTTTTAGGAGTAGTGGTGACGAAACAAAAAATACACTAAGTAAAGTGCCTGCCTATGATCCATCAACTATATATAAAAGGAGAACTGACTGACTGACATATCAACGTACAGCCGAAACTACTGGGGCTAGGAATGTGAAATTTTATACACGGCTTCCTATTATAATGTAGGGGAGCACTAAGAAGGGGTTTTTGGAAATTTAACCTTTAAGGGGGTGAAAAGGGGGAATTTTGTTTGTATGGAAAATCTTATTATAGTCGCGGGCAAAGTGCTAGTCAACTATGTTGGGTTCGGTTTCCAATCTAACCGGATACAGCTGCATATCAGTCTTTTCGGAGTGACAGCCTATCTGACCTCCACAACCCAGTTAGAACTGGGTAATACGATACCCCTTGGTAAGACTGTTCCAACCCGTGACCAATGATACGAAAGTTGGGCCACGACTGACTGGTGCTATATAGCATATTTATTATTTTTGGGTATAGTGACTAAATTAACACCAAGGTTTTCGGCACACCAAAAAAGAACGCTTTTCCTTTTTATAAATAAATATTTTTTTATGACTGAACTAATTTTGTTATTTTAATATCTTTCAGAACCCGCAAAAATTAATCAGTACGCACAGGCATTAGACTGAAAGTAAGCTATAAATTCCCTTTATTTGTTTTTACTCCGTAGAACTTAACTGCGTTCGACTTAGAAAATTAATCAAAGCATGGTCAAATATAGGCCCTAGATTTAATTTTGTTTGATTAAATTTTTCGTTTAAAATCTGGCTTGGAGTCTAAAATATTTGCGGTACATTTTTATACTCTTAAAATTTTTCACAGGACTACATCGCAACCAGAATTATTGCCGTGCCGTTACACGTTTTCAGACCTCTTCTGAGAAATCGGGGTGAACTTCGACTCGAGTAAAATTCGACGTGAATTCCAATCGAAATTCTACGTATACACCGTGACTTTTTGGTCGTCTTACAAAGGTGGTCCACTCAATGTGCCCGACATAAAATAGCTCTAAACGCGATTTTTTTTTACCTACCTTAATACGTACAAAGAAATATAAATAAAACATTAGAAAAAAATATGAAACATCCTGTTAATGATGTTTACGTGTCAAACGGGAAACATAGTCTATACCCAGCGCTCGAGTCCAGTAGATCATCGCTAACAACAGGGTGTTTTAACTACGTCATGCGTCATAATTATTAAAATCGCATAAATACCAATTTTTTTAATGTATGTTTAGTAGACATCCAATGTCTACTAAACATTCATAAAAAATCAATACATGAAGTGGGCTGCCGTTGTAAGACGACTAAAAAGTCACGGTGTATATCCTACCTGATTCCAGCTCACAATCTAAATAGTATTGCGCAATACGCTTCCACATACGACTTACTTATGAAAGTTTCGACCATTTAATATATTGATATAGTTTGTGCCGCGAATGCTGTTTACATTTCCTAATAGAATTTGTTTTAAGGAGTTTTGTAGAACGTTCCATGTTTTTGACTAAATTTGTTACGATGAACGTGCTCATAGTAACTTGGAACGAATGTATTTAGGTACCTGCTGTTGTGATACTTGAGCTTGTAGCTATTTAATATGCTCGTGGCTAAATAAAAGAAGCTTGTACCAATGATTTCAAATAGCGTCTGGCCGTGGCATCACTTTGGACCCTGTCAGAATACCAGCGCTGTGACATTTTCCAACCTAGTTTATATTTCTGCTGACGCTAATATTTTCGTGTGTTAAGTTAAAAGAGTTTAAGTTAAATAAAATAAGTTTGTATCATGTAATGTTGAATATTAAACAAAAAAAGCTACTGTCCTACTAATATTGTTAGAGCTCCTGCAGCCTGTGATACAGGATTAGCCTAGTACAGGCATCTTACATTATTATACCTAGATTGTTTGTTTTAGACTTATATTGTATTTTACCTTCTAGGATTTTGAATAAAGATTTATTATTTTTTAACCGACTTCAAAAAGGAGGAGGTTCTCAATTCGGTTGTAGTATGTTTATATATTTTTTTCAAATGTTACAGCACCATGCTGGGGCCTTTTGGTCTCGTACAGGATCAATTTAGTTTAATGTAATAATATCTTTTTTTTTTTCTCGTTCGCTGCGTTGTTGTTCGCTTTTTATAAAAAAAAATGTTTTATCGTTAACTAGCTTATGCCCGTGCATCGTAGTACCGGGATAAGAACTATCCTATATGTTAATCCAGGTTATAAACTATCCGTGCGAAATTTCATCCAACTTTGAGTACTGTTTCCGTGAAAGAGTAACTAAATCCATCGATCCATCCTCACAAACTTTCGCATTTATAATATTATATGTCGAAAATTTCAGGATTTATTCCATTAGGCTCGTACATCATGTGGGCAGACGATGGGGTTCGTGCCATGAAAACACACTGGGTGTGATACACTGTTTCTAGCAAAACTAACGAAATACTTGAGATTATAACTTAACACAATAACACGGGCCACAATGAATCGGATACAGTTCCAAGACGTCTCAACTCCGCTGCGTTCAGACAATGAATATCACGCTCGCCTCGAGCTGAACATCAGGGCTCTGTAAAAACACGCTGTGGTGTGGATAGACTGGTAAGTAGGTCGCGTCAAGTCACCAGTGCCCACTGGCGTGTTTGCCGATTCATTTTATATCCGTACTAACGACCGGATCCGACATATTTATGTAGGAAGTAGGATTTAATCATGTTGTTTTGTCCTGTGCGAGACAATTAAACATTTTCCTTCTTTTAATTCTTTTTATCTGCCATAATTCATCTGTAGACGAGTGACCATTCTATCCAGTGTCTTGGAGACCATGTTGGCACCACCCAGTTAGCTGTCATAGGAATATTGATGACAGTCGTTAAGGGTAGACGGAAACCTGAAAGTCTGACCTGTTTTCCATATGAACCACGTTTTATTCATTGAATATGGAAAGCGAAATACGCTGTAAGTTGAACAGCTCGCAAATGATTCCTTTATTCTTTTGTTTCGAATGTTAGCATACCGTATTTGAACTAGACATTGTTTTAACTTTTTGAGTTTGTTAGTTTTATAGTTAGTAAGTCTGAATGTACCTTCGGAATTACTGATCCGATTCCGAAAATTCTTCCATTAATAGGAAAATTTATAATTCCCAGTGTCTATATCCTTTAAAATGTTCCCGTGGGATAATAGCATACCATAACGCCCGTAATCCCCGAAGGGTCAGGCCGAGGTATACCTAATAGTACATCCACATTTCTCCAGTTATGTTTAAGTTCCATGTAACAGAGGGCGAGCCTAATTCCATCAACCGGGCACCAATCCAGACTCTGTGGCTGCTACTGAGAACATTCCTAAAACCCAATAACAATTTGCCCGACCCGGGAATCGAACCCAGGACCTCATGCTCAGCAGTCGTTATTACAACCACCAGACCAATGAGGCAGTCTACGGTAAAATATACACTTTTATACCCTATCCACATTTCAGCAACACGAACAGCCGATCTATTTCCTCCAATTTGTTGATATTGCCCCCAATTTGTTGTTTATCCGTTGTTTTCAGCCTGAAAACTAAATAGCGGCAAAAACGTTGGGTTTTGGAGCAGGCATCAGCGTTGTTCGGAACGGTAACGATAGCTGATGGTATGTCAATGTTTGCGTGCCAGTCGATTGGTGCAGAGTAGGAATAACGGTTTGACCAGTATGAGTACTAAGCATAAGTTGTGAACAACTAGAGTACAGAGAGTCATCATCTGTTTTTTTCGAATATTATTGCATGTATTCAGTACGGGTGCGCCAAAGTTCACCTAAATTTTCAACTCCGATAATTGGAAATCCGAAAATGTTCTTCCTAACATTTTTCATCCTAACAATCACAATTCCTAACTACTCTGTCTCTAATTTTATAATTCCGAAGCATTCAACTTCATAATGTCAGTAGCAATAAACATCTGTTATACTTTTATTTGTTTTCCTATATTTTCTCAACATAACCATCTTTTACACTATTATTCAAAGTCATACATTTTTTGTTTAAATTTAGTCAAAAATGTGTTATTTTTGCAAACCGTTTATTTTCTCGATTCTATCGTATAAAACACCTAAATGTAAGAATAAAAGTTTCTTGGTGTTTTTTGTCTCCGTCTAAACGTTTGTCGTAAAAACGATGTGGAAGGGATCCATAGGTTAGGTTAGGTTAGAACTGTGACCAACTACGCGCGAGCCGAGCGAGCGGAGCGAGCGGTGCCGCGGCAGCGGCCGGCGAGCGCTACTTCGAAATTGGGTGCGAAATTTTTCTAAGTTTTTTTTTCATAGTGCCCCCAAGACGACACTCTGACCTGTACTTATGTTTAGGAATAAAAGCGTTATGATAAAAAACAGTAGGAGTTTAAATATATTCACATTTATGATATTATTAATTACAATTTTCGGAAACATGAGTGTTATGAACATCGCCGGTAGCACTACAAATAGTATGAATGAAAACTTTAGGATGAAAAATTTTAGGAAGAGTGATCATTCGGATTACAAATCGTTAGGAAGAACAATTTCGGGAAAAGAACTTTAGGTGAGCCAATATGGACCCATTCAGTACATCATTGTGCACATAGAAATTTTATATCGGTAATTTTTTTTAATCAGTGATTATGGCCATACATTGTGACCGTGTAGGTATTGCAATTTTCTTGGAAACTGATTTTTTATTTATCATCATCTGCCTAGCCTTTTCCCCCAACTATGTTGGGGTCGACTTCCAGTCTAACCGGATGCAGCTGCATACCAGTATTTTACATGGTGCGACTGCCTATCTAACCTTCACAACCCAGTTAGTACCTACTCGGTAATACGATATACCTTGGTAAGACTGGTTGTCAGACTTTTAGGCCAGTGACTACCTGTAACGACTGTCAAATATCTACAAATGAGAGCCGGGACCAACGGCTTAACGTGCTTTCCGAGGCACGGAGGAAACTCGGTACCTATGTAATGGGCGGTCACTTATCCACAGACCCACCTAGGCAAGCACGGCTTAACTTAAGATCGACCCAAACGGCTGTTATTATTTAGCCACGAGCTCCTTTTGTAAAATTATGGTGTTCCTACTCCTCCGCTATAGTTTTCTGATTAATTCCGTTGCGGGATCCAAGACTGTTAAACTGTTTCTTTGGGGCTTCGTCGAGCTTCATTGTCTCGGTGCTTTTCTGGTGGTCGCCACTGTTAATCCTAGCTTTAGTTATTGTAATTTTATAACTTACTAACAAAAAGCAGATTAAAATTATACTATCATGGATCGATGATAGTCTGAATAAAATAAAAATTAAAACTATAATGGTTTAACTGATCATTGTACTCTGTGGCAGAAAGCTTCATTACTTTGTAATCGATCGTACAATCGCCTATTTGGCAGTTTTTAGTAGTTTTATTTCTCTGCAACAGTTTTATATGCTGACCTGATTATTTATGAGAAAAATACTAGTAAAACCAGTGAGTATTTCAAGAACATAACATAACATCACGCCTGTAATCCCCGAAGGGTTAGGGTCAGAGGTGTGCCTAATAGTACACCTGCTTTTCGTCAGCTTTTTTTAAGTCTCAAGTAATAGACCATCAACCAAGCACAAATCCAGATTTCCATGAATGATGGCTGGCTGGTTGCTACTGAGAAATTCCTGATGGAAAACCCCAGTTACACTTTGACCGACCCGGGAATCGAACCCAGGACCTCATGCTCAGCAGTCGCGCTTGCGAACCACTCGATCAACGAGGCAGTCTGTATTTAAAGGATTTAATGTGTATTGGCACTTTTATATCCGGTTCAAGTTTGTCAAGTTGCACTCAAGTTTCACAAAATATGTTTGTGCAGTCGTTCAACGTTCGGAACCGTCTTTTGGTCAGGAATTGCCAATAAACCAGACAAACCCAGGCATCAATGGTGTATCCTTGTCCGTTCATACGGGAATCTCTCTGATAATAACTGAACTATGTTTTTAACCAAAGAGATTTAAAAGACTAATAGAGCGGACGTAGTGTATATTTTCATACAAAAATGTTGATCCCGAATATTGTCGAATGTGACACACGAATTCACAGTCAAATCAAAAGCGTTGTCACCGCCGCCATGACATTCACAACCCCATTCGGTGTTAACCGCTCTAAAATAAATGTTAAACCACAGAATAAAAATAATCGATAACAACTTATAAAAAGTGTTGCAATATATAATTATGTATATATTTTTTTAATAATATCTACAGATAATGATAGTGATACTAAAGAATTTAATACGTAAACCTTCCATAACAATTTACGAATAAATAGTGAGAACTGCATCATTATCCAGATAGATCTAATGGGATCTGTTTACATGCCTGAGATACAATCTCCAGTTACTAGTAACAAGCATGTAGCGAGCTGTAAGCCGTATCCGACGGAACTAATCAATTAGTCAATAGGGAGGCTAAATTCAATGCTTAATAGGTGTAATAAGATGCTTGTATCTTGATTTGAATCTAATAAGCGAGATATATTATGCAAGAGTATGTCGGATTAGCTTGGCGTATGTAACGTATTCGATATGAATGTTTTTCTGTCTGTAACTGTGGAATTCACTGCCGGCTTCTCTGTTTCCCGATCATTATAATTTCGATCTCAGATCATAACATAAAAAAAATAACAGAATCTTTGCGAATTCAATCAAATGACAGCACATGTCATTTGAGTGAATTTGCAAAGATTATACATCAATTTTGATAAATGAATTTCGTTAATGACACGAATTGCACGGGTAAGAAGTGTCTTACCCAGTTAGTTTGCCCGTGCTGTTAGCACGGCCAGGCCAAGATCTTTTGCATGCTCGGTACGTGGCACCTGGTACTTGACTTTGCCAGTTTTTGGTCAATAAGTATGTAGATACGAAGGGACTACCGCGCTCACTGACCCTTATGCCCTGAGAAATAAGATTTAAAAGATTTAATTTGATTTTAAAACCAATATTTTACCATGAAGTTTCTAAGTTAAAAGATTCCAAGTTATTTTGTAAGCATCAAATTCAAATCAAATTTTCTTTTGATATGGACTGTACAAATGTACACACGCTTGAACTTCAAAAAAACCATCGGCCCACCAAAAACAAGGCCTTTTTGAACTTCTTCAGCAGCTGGTAAACGTTTTTCAGTCCTGTGACCTCTAAAATATAGACCTAAGTATTTTGATAAATGATTTCTCGGAACCATTCATCTTGATCTTAGGTACCTCGGGAGACATACGACATTATCGCTTTATACTCAGGCTGTCTATTTTTTTACCTAAAAACATTTTTATCTGTAAAAGATCTTATTTTAAGAAAAAAAGATCTAAGAGAAGCAAAAGTAGCTATTTTGGTAGAAACAAACAGATTTAAAGTGGCAAGAGCAAAAACAACAAACTGTATTGGGGCCGGCTTCCAGTCCAACCGGATGCAGCTGAATATCAGTATTTTACATGGAGCGACTGCCTATTTACCTCCACAACCCAGTTAGTACTGGGTAATACGATACCTCTTGGTTAAACTGGTTGTCAGACTTTTTGGGCCACTAACTACCTAACGACTGTCAAAGATCTACAAATGACACCCGGGACAAACGGCTTTACGTGCTTTCCGAGGCAGGGAGGAAAATCGGTATGTAATGGGTGGTCACCCATCAACAGACCAATCATGGCAAGCGCGACTTAACCTTGAAGATAAACTCGTGCGCCTGTTATTATTTAGCCACGAGCACCTCTGAGACTGAGAGCTGGCGACTCTATAATAAAAATATAGTTCTATCTATATCTTGTTACCAATACTTCCTGCATCCCTATTCCTTATATAGGGTGACTGGTAATTAGTGACCGATACTTAAACACGTCATTGTACTCATAATAACAAACAACTTTCCCAAAGAAACATTTTTTTAAACACACACTTTTATCACAATAACAAAACAGCTGTATGAAACTTGCACGCGCGCTCCTGTGACCGATCAGCTGTTAGCCGTTTAAAAAAAAGTTTTTTTGGGAAAGTTGTTTGTTATCATACAATACAATCACGTGTTTAAGCATCGGTCACTAATTACCAATCGCCCTTACCGTTTCTTAAAAAGTTAAAACCAAGAAAGGCTCAAATAACATGGCATGCTAATAAGTTCAAACCTCCGTACATACGATACTGGAAACAAAACAAAACATATCGCTTTAATAAAAACAAAAGAGATAGGCATCGAACTTGTCTAGCGCACTGCCGGCAAAGATAAACATGTTCATAGATTAGTAAAACCATGGTTTAAGCTTTCACGGTTTATAACTAAAGTTACACTATCACTTATTTATTTGCAACAGCGTCGAAATATTGGGACCTCACAATAATTGAAAATCACAGAAGACATCTCATCGTAAGTGACAGTGTAAGTTTAGTAAAACCATGTGGAAGCGAAACTTATGTACTTGACCATGTTGTGCCGATGGCACTGAAAAATCACCTTCCACTCGTCACCGCACTCTCTCATACAACAAACGAGCATGAAGCATGTAATGCCGCGGGCCTGTGGAAGGTGAGTAATGGGTTAGCTCACCGTCCGTCCGTCTTATGACGACAGACCCTGTCGACGGCGCGTTCATGTTCCACGCGCGCCTCAATGAGATGTCAGCAACCAGGAAGGGGCCCGCATGGGCCGATGCCTGCCGGGGCTGCGGGACTGTTGGAAAGAGATACTGCGGCCCTGGAAGACAAAGGGCAAAAAAGGAATATGGATGGGTTATAGTCAGTACGAGTCTGACACTCTCTTCTACTCCGCCCAGTGCGGGAGGGGTCATTTGATGATTTCACAGCCGAAAAAGAAAAAAAAGCTTGTAATGCTAACCATATTCATCTATCTACCATGACAAGGTCTATAGGAACAGAGGAATCTGTCATGGTGGCCTGATGCTTGGAGAGCCTTGCCATACTAACATTCTTCGTCGAATGCGTGTTTGCTTGAGTTTGTAAAAACAGCACATGATACGCTTTTTTCAAGAGATGAGGCGAAACGAAATGTTGGAAGTAAAGTAAAAGATAATAATCTTTAACGGTGTGATATGGTATGAAGAACAGGGTGTAAAGTTCTTCATCCCCCATAGAAAAAGGAGGATCCTCCGACCAGACGAGTGTTGTGTCGGGTAGTCGCGGAGTACTTTAATATCGCCATTTAGGAATTTTGATGGTAGTTCTTTATTTGTGTCAGAGATGGCGCTGTAGTACTTTTTGTACTATGTTGCTGTTTATAACTTAAGTACGTCGCAATATATAAAATAAATAACCCAAAAATTGTAAGTATGTAAAACATAATTCCCACAGCTGGGACACAGGCCTCCTCTCTATGAGAGAGCGTGGGCCGTAATCCAGCACGCGGGCCCAATGCGGTTCAGTAGGTTGACGTATGAACGAATCTTAACCAGGAGTATCGCATCTACCTCTTATTATCTATGACGTGTTATCTAAGGTGTGTGTGAACTAAGTTAAATGCGTTCAATTTAAGTTCTACCGGCTCGCCAGAGTTTCTTGTAATTCTGTTAAAGACACACGACTGTTATAATTACGTGGTGCATCGAGTTACGAGAGTAGGTACCAATTAGGTTTTTATTTAATTCTCTTTATTTATTTCTGTACAAATCTAATACATTTTAAAATATTCCTTAAAATAAAAACAACATAAAAAACATTTTAAAATATAAAAATTGTAGCCCACCGGTATCGGGAACAGGCCCAAGTTACCGACGGCTCCATAGAGAGGAACCTCCTAACAACACGAGCCGTGTCCAGGAGTACCGCTTAATTTAATTATTATGACATCAGAAAAAGTATAGTAGTAGAAAAAGGGTCAAACTGTGTGTGTGAAGGATGATATGGCAAGAAAGGAGGTGTCTGATGAGATGACGAGTAATAGAGAAGTATGGACGAAGAAGACATGCTGCGCCGGCCCCAAATAAATTTGGATAAATGCAGGAGAATGATGAAATGATGAAGAAGGGTCAAATAATAACCTAGTGGAAACGCTATCAGAGAATCAATTAATTGAATGACCGTGCGTGGTTATTAATTTACTGCTATTAATGATAATAACATTTTATCAGTAGACCGATATAAACGACATCATTTAAAAACACATAACTCTCCTTTTGGGCTTCGGCGCAGTCGGGTAAAAAAGAGGTAAGGGTTAAATTCAGTCACCTACCTAGTTAGTGGTAACTTTTTCAGGAAATGAATGTCTTGAATGATGTAAAGTCAGGGGAAACAAATGTTTGCAAGTTGACACACTAGTACACAGGCATACAGGCAGTGAAAGCCTACGCCTAGTGGTGTGACCGCCAAGACATAGGTCTCAAGTTCGAACCCAAGATGCGCACCTATGATTTTTCAGATTCGTGTGCGTGTTGTATAATTATCACTTGCTTCGGTGAAAGAAAACATAGTGAGGACACCAGCATTCCATTGGGAAAAGGCTAGTCCGACGATGACTTTAAAATGACAAAGGTATTTTTAACAAGCAAACTACAAAGCAACAGAGGAAGCACAGTTAAAAGGGACTTGGCCCACAGTAGGACATTTAATAAATGTTAAAGTCTCTCTCTGATGTTCCTGGAATTACCTTCTCTTGACCTGTCTGCCATAAAGGATAACTAAAGGGTGCCACAAGGATATCAAAATACTAAAGCTAGAATGAGGATTTCTTAGTAGTTCTTTTGTCCTGCAGTTCGTTCTCACATATATGTATAATCTCAACATGAATGATGTAACCAAGATTTTGTAACAATATTTTGATTTAAAAGAGTGTCCATGGAGTTTCTTCCCCATTCTTCTCCATAGAGATCTACGCTTTGGAATATGCAACTACAGTACTTTCTCAAGTTATTATGCCTTGTTACTGTGACTGTAGAGCAGCTTCGCTTTTTTTTTATTTTTTGACATTCAAAAGTGCCTGTAATGGTCTAATTGAAATAAATGCTTTGAGTTTGAGTTTGAGTGGGGCAGATCGTCAGTGAAGTTCTAACACCACGTAAGTCAAAAATAGCGACGTTACAGGAGAGTGAAACTGCATGAACCTACCTAGGTAACAGTACAAAACATTTTTTTTATTTGTGATCTATTCAAATTAGATGAGATTTTGCTTGTTTCTGATTGGCTGAAACAACGCGTCTTCTAATTCTCTAGCAAACGACATCAAAATGCCAAAACCGCCAACAATTGACTTACGTGGTGTTAGAAGTTCAAAGACAAAATATAGTTTGAATAAATTGTAGAGATTGGACTGTCACATAAGCAAAAAACTTTGAAAAAAGAGCAAAAATAAGCCCTGTCATTCTTTAGTGAGTAGATGGCTAAAGTCTTTAAGAGGCCAAAGCCGTCATTCCACAGCTTTTCTTTAATAAGTAATTAAAAAACATCATTAATTATTTCCATAAGAAATTAATCGAATTTCCCGAAAGCACCATTGGTTACCTGCTAACATTTGTGCAATTTTGTGCCGCATCTACATTTGAAAATCACTGAAAAGTAGACTTCATTCTGTAAGGCAAATAGTTGAAAATGGGAAACTCCGTTTTGCGACATATGGCTTTCTGGAAATAAGAGAAAGGAACAGAGGTGTTCCATCATTTTCTTGTAGCCAGTTCTCGTCTGACGCTCAGTCCGTTCGGACGTGTCAAAATCCTCGGGGTGGGCGATTTTCGTGTTCGCGTATTTTAATAAATGTTCGTATAGTTTTCGTGTTGAAATAAATACAAAAAGATAACGAAAAAATTTAAAACTTTTGTGCTTTGATAGTGTGAGTTTCAGTTAGTAGAAGACAGAAATTGAACTGCTTTTCCTAAGATCGTCTAGAAATAAAAAGGTAAGATTTTCTATTCAGGCTTTTTCCTCGTGTACAGCAGTTCGTTTCCGAAGCGTCCTTTCCACTTTCCTCTTAATGAAACGATGTATTTTGTATTGAAATGGTTAATTATACAGATTTTCCTCGAAGTGGAGGAACAAAGACGAAAACGGAAAATATTATTTTTGAGTGAATGCTTTATTTTTTCCTGGTTGACATTTATTTTAATGAATGTTTTTTTTGAAATTGAAAACGGTCCGGTTGGATGGAAAATAATAGAATTTTGAGATGAATAAGTCGAATTTTCCTCTACATCCGTTGCGTATAACAACAGACTACGATCGGTAAATCAGACTAATAGCTTTCGTGATAAAACCATTCAGGTCCACTATAAGTTAATGTATTTATTTAACACTTGAAGCACAAAGTACAGAGCCGGACTCTGCCAATTAACCTTTGGGTGATGCTCAGATAATCAGTGTTAGGTGTTTATTTGAAAATTATTTTAATTCATACTACGATATAGAGAGAAAGAAGAGCAAGAGGATAGAGTTATTGGCAGATTACTGTTATTATTATAATTTAGGAAATCAACTTTGTTTTTGAGAAAGACAATTTAACATTAAAAAAAAAAAAAAAACATTTACTTCAAATCATTGACCCATATTAGATACAATCAAACCCTTTCATCAAATTTAGGTACAAGCAGATTAAATACTTTGACTAAATAAATAAAGTGAATTAAATGACGTAAAAATATGAGAAATAAATATATATGTCAGATCCAATCAATTAATGTCAAAGGCATAAAATAAAAAAAATATATAAAAAATAAATATGACATTGAATAAAATTAATAACAAGCAAAAATAAAAAACACAGAAACAAAATTCTATTAAATTTATAAACTAGTTTCCCAAAACATTTATCAACTTCCAGAGTACCCCAAAAGTTTAGGTACCCGACAGACCTGTAGCAATATATTTAGCAAAATTTTCCATTTCATTCTAACACATGTGATAAAAAGGGATTGATCCTAAATCAAAATAACTTAGGGAAGTGCCTAACGTTTTGCGACGCGACAGTAAAACTACTGATGCTAGGGATTTGCTTTATATCGGATAAATGTATTTTTTTCTTGCTC
Organism: Noctua pronuba; assembly: GCA_905220335.1. Classification (NCBI taxonomy): domain Eukaryota; kingdom Metazoa; phylum Arthropoda; class Insecta; order Lepidoptera; family Noctuidae; genus Noctua; species Noctua pronuba. The sequence goes on from LR999913.1 coordinate 2,903,107, forward strand.
CGACGGGTAGATGGGAAACTGTCGAATGTGTACACTTATCATCGTGAAAATCGTAAAGTTGGCGACACGGAAAAGATTACTATTTTAGGCGGAGCGTGAAGCGTGAATCTTTTTTTGTATAAGGCCCGGACTCCACCAAAGCGGAGACGAGCGGAGCGGAGAGGAGACGTGCGGACACCGACCAATCACATTAATTTATATCTACATCGTGTTTCTCGCCTCTTCTGTGATTGGTTGAATCTTGCACATCTCCTCTCCGCTCTGCTCGTCTCCACTTTGGTGGCAACCGGGCCTTAGGAATAGTTTTTTTTTTCTAGAATGTAGATGGCTATAAGCGTAGAGGAAGACCAAAGAAACGATGGATGAACAATTCAATTCATTTATTTTTGCAAAAACATGTGTAGACGCTTGCTTATTATAGGTGTTACAAGGTACTCTTTGGCTCAACATGTTTGACCATGGCTGGTGAACAAATTAGGTCGAAAGACCATAAGATTACAAAAAAATAAAAATACAAAGAATAATAATATAAATAAATCTACAATTAACATTAATGATGGATGATATGGCTAGAAAGGAGGTGACTGATGATATGACGAGTAATAGAGAAGTATGGAAGGAGAAGACATGCTGCGGCGACCACAAATAAATTGGGATAAGGGCAGGAGAATGATGTAGATGATGATGTTGCTGGGGAGTTTGTTCCACCATTTAATCTTCCCAGCTAAAATAACAGGAAGTGGTGAAAAATGGTTGTTTTGGGGGCCTGTCTCTTGTAAATTTTGATGTTCAAAAAGTGCTGACTATCAGCCTAATTTGTCTAAATGACTTTTCATTTGGATTACCAAGGGATATTATTATTTGTGGAGGTCAGATAGGCAGTCGCTCCATGTAAAATACTGGTAACCAGCTGCACCCGGTTAGTCTTGAAGCCGACCCCATGTAGTTGGGAGTAGGCTAGGCAGATGATAGTAAGTATGATATTATGCAAAATATCATAGTCTTCATCTTGGTGATTTTTAGAGTTTTCTCATAAATCAGATGAGCTGACCACTAAAAATTGCTTTAAAAGTGGTACACATTTCTACAATGATTAAAGGATAGAGAAAATGTGTTTGGTCTTGGACTAGCGATATTCTAGGTACTAATACAATAACTAGTTTAATACACAAATACACTACACAGTTGGGTCCAATCCACTTACCCGCTATTTGGCAGACATTTTTTTTTGTTCAGAAAACATATCTCTCAAAGTTTTGGCCTCACGGCGATAAAAAAAAGGCTTATTCTGAGGGAAAAAATGTTGTCTATCGTTTACATGACGAAATAATGCGTTCACATTTGTGTAAAAAGAAAAAAAAATACTTTAAAAAAAACAAAAAATTGTGCAAATCAACAAATTTTGAGTACTAGAATAGTTATTATATAAGTACCTAGATTCTAGATACTTATAACATGTAACATAACTTGTAAAATAAATTAACTTAAGCTACCAAAGGGCTAAAATACAATGTGTCCGCTCAACTAGTGATAATCTAGGTCTTAGAATATCGCCTTTTGGTAGCTTAAGTAAATCCGATATAATTACGACTTTTCTATCGTTGTTATTTCCTATACAATGCAGCTTTCTTTCGACCCTCTGAATTCTAAGGTTTTGAAACAATGTTATCAAAGTAATTAAAGGTTATTAAAAGGTCCTCTTAAGTTAAATTATATTGGATCGCCCGCATTTTCGTAACATCTAAGGAGACTATAATGAGTAAAAGTATTTTATAACCACTTTAAGGGATTTGAAATCTTTTGAGGGATATTTACACGGATGACAAAGTCAAAGAAAATTGTATAAAATGTCGGTGGATTTGATAATATAACCTGGGTGACATGCGTGTCGTGAGAAAAGGTTTGAGTATGAATGTGGGATAGCTATACGAGTAGGGGAAGACCAAAAAAACGATGGATGGACTGTGTGAAGGACGATATGGCTTGAAAGGAGGTGACTGCTGAGATGAAGAGTAATAGAGAAGTAGGGAAGAAGATGTGCTGCGTCGACTCCTGATAAATATTGGAATAAAAGCGTGATGAGTCCGGGTAATATGCTACATATTTTAGTTCATGTTTTTGATTTGATTTTGTTTTAAAATCGCTTTAATAGCATACAGAATTCTTAGCATAGGAATTGCTAACTGAATGAATGAATTCTATTAAACGAAAGAGAATACTCAATTCTTAAGATTTTATTGCATTCCATATTTATTACGTGATAGATGGTGTTATTATGCAACATTAGGAGAGAGGAAGAGGGCCAAGTAGCAATTCAAAAATATTATTATAAATTATTATATTTGTTTATTTATGAATAAGGAATGAAGTAAGGTTACACCTAGTTCTAGCCGGTTATACCTAGGTGCGGCCGGTAACTATCCTTTTTATTGGTAGGACACACCGACCAAATGGATTGGGTTAGGTAAGGTTTAGGAATTTAGGGTTTTCGCAGCGAGCGGTACCGTGGCAACGTCCGTCAAATTGGTTACATTATATCAAACTGTTACCGGCCGCACCTAGGTATAGCCGGCAGAACTAGGTGTAACCTTACTTCGGCTTTTAGCCGTAACAAATATAAACATTATAAATTATTAGGTTTGTGCATCTAGGTATAATTTATTATATTAGTTATTTTTATTTAAGTATTGCATAAGAATAATGTAGGTTATTATTATTAAATTATGTTAAGTCTTACAGAACAGTTGGTAATTTGTAATTTAAATAGCAGGTTTCAAATGAAATTATAAACGTTTAAAGCATCCAATATCTCTGGGAAAACAGCCAGATGACTGAATAATTTAAAATCAAATAGTCAAGGAGATATTTGATTTCTGTGTTTCTATTGCGGATTCCGTATTACAGTTGTAAATATATTAAAATATCATTTCATTTGAAAGGTTTGGTATTGGCTCCGGTTTACGTGTCGTGGGTCGCACATTCGAACCCAGCCAGGCAATTTACTTTATATAATTAACTAGCGACCCGCCCCGGCTTCGCACGGGTGGACATTTATTTTTTAAGCTTTTGTGGAGTGTTTGTGGCACTTCTTGTCTGGTACCACTATGCTGTTCGTCCGATGCTCATTTTTCTCTGTAGGCCTCATCCGTTCGCAAGTCTTTACAATTTTAAATTCGTAATATCTTTTGAATGGATTGTCCGATTGGAATAAAATAAAAAGTAATTTATAGCTATTGAAACAATCTTGCTCAATAAATAGTTTATTTGGATAAGGATTAGTATTTGACGATAATATGATCAATAAACATAGGCTAATAATTTTAATTACTTTTATTCTATGGAAAAGTGGTTATAATGGCTAAAATATAAATGTTTGGTTTGTACTATCGCGGACTTTTTTGTAGGCATAATTGAGTTCTACAACTTTTCTATAGAAGTCAACCATACATCTCTAACCATTTAGGCAGCGTTCGCGAGAATCGTTAACGTACGGCAGTTTTTTCGACGCCTTACTCCACAATTTTCACTACCACGAAAAATCCTATCTATTTTCCGGGATAAAATATAGCCTATACGGATTCGGAAGAATCCTTCTAAGTAATGGTAAAAGAAATTTTGAAATCGGTCCATTAGTTTTTGAGCCTATTCAATACAAACATACAAAAATACAAAAATACAAAGGTTTCCTCTTTATAATATTAGTATAGATTAATGCCTCGTTTGGTCTAGTGGTAGCAACTGCGACTGCTGAGCATGAGCTCCTGGGTTCGATTCCCGGGTCGGGAAAAGTGATACTGTGTTTTTCCATCAGAAATTTTTCAGTAGCAGCTACGGAGTCTAGATTTGGGCATGGTTGATGGCAACAAGCTTGCCCCCTATTATATGGGCTTAAACATAACTCGCGAAATGTGGGTGTACTATTAGGTACACATCTGCCTAAACCTTCGGGGATTACAGGGGGTTATGTAATTAATTTATGTCATCACTTTTGCTCTCTAAACGGGGGCGTTGGAAAATATCTTGTGGAAACCGACACATTCTACAAGAGAAAAATCAAAGTTCATGTCTTGTGTCATCCACCAAGGTATTGGACCCGAGAGGTTGATGATAACCCACTCTTCCTCACTGAACAAAAAGCATGTGTTTTAACTGTGGCTGTTAAATACTGAGTTCTATACAATAAATGACTTTTTGACTTATAAACCCATTTGTAATGGTAAACTAGCTTATGTTCCTATTTTATTTTATTGATATTATCTAGTCTTTGTAATTTTTTTACGAATTTTATAACTATATCCCACACTTGAGTTTTTTTAATCCTAATAGAATATAATTGTCAAAGATAATATTTAATTTTTCTTTGACGTTTTTTCCATTTGATAGATTGTCACTTTGTCTAGCTCTCTGAAACTTGCATAGTCTGGACTCCAGAGTTAGTTTATTATTGTTTAGTAATTTGCTACCAAAATTTAAAGTCTTATAATGCAGATATATTAACAGCTTTAAGAAATCGAATTGAGGATGTTTTTATTGTAATAGTTATTTCTTGAATATTAAATTATGGTAGATGAAATTATATTTCTTACTTTCAATACCCGACCAGTAATGGTCTGACCTACCAATAGGAGAAAAATTTACCGTTTATAAACAGCCAATGAACTCCTAATAATATCATATTTCATTTGTTTTCGTTTCTAAATTATTGGTAACAAGCCAAATTGTCCAACATAATCCTGTGTTTAATAACTTTTGGGTCTAATCGTGTAGCTCGTTATAATTTATTGGCTATAATAACACGGTAATGCGAGAGGCCGAACGATTCGGCGAAAATTATAGATTTCAGGTAGGTAAGGTGTGCATACTGCCACGTTCCGGTTTTATAAATGGTATTTGGAATAGTGCAGTAAAAATGCTTGTAAAGATGGGGCTGACCCCTTCTTCTGCACTTTTAAAATTAGGGTGATATCTGAATATCACCCTTATAAAGTCGCTTTCAAACTCAAACTTGGTGGTTGGTGGTATTACATGCTGGAAGAGATTTCTTTAGAAATAAGCATCACCTTTGTACTATTTTCTGTTCCTTTCTTCTTTTCTGTATTTAGTGTGTACATAAATTGTTTAATAAATAAATAATTCATAAACTACCCAAGCAAACTTTATAAACTTTATATGGGACCACCTCGCAAGCTTCTTATATCAAATAAAAAAGAATCACGGAAATCGGTCTATAGGTAACAATAACAAAACATGAATTCGTAGATCCTTAAGCTATCCAATGACGTAATTGAATTTAGGATGGAGATGATAGATATGAAGCTGCAACACCAAACTTTTGTTTTCATTCGCTTTTTTGACTTGCCCCCCACTATAAAAGCAATTTTAAAGACGTATGCACGTTCTGCCGGGGCTGCGGGACTGTTCGAAAGAGATACCGCGGCCCTGGAACACAAAGGGCAAAGGATGGATTTTAGTCAGTAAAAGTCTGACACTCCCCTCCGCTCCGCCCACAGCAGGCGGGGGGGGGGGGGGGGGTTATTTGACGATTTCCCATCCGAAAAAAAAAAGACGCATTCACGTCAAAACCAGTCAAACAGGAAACCTCCTTTTTTGAAGTGGGTTGAAAAAAAACATTATGCTTAACAAGCTGCAGTTGCCGTATCAGAAAAAACCGTTACCTTTTTTCTTGTATAAAAGCAAAGGGAATATCGTGCAGTGTCCTTTTACAACTAAGTTGAACTCAGTATTTTTCTTTTACCTTCAGTGTAGATTTCGAAAGTTCATTAAAAGTTCACTGCATTATTTCGCTAACGTAAGTTTGTTGGCACTTTCTAGTGTCTACCGGGGTCTACGTAACTTCGTGGTACCGTCACAGGGAATGTTGGAACTTGAAGGTGATAGGTATTTTAATAATGTTTCAGTTCGTGTGAAATATGTCTGGTATTATAACTACGTGTAGAAAATTTTGCTAAGTTGTATTCTGTTTTTAGCAGACGAGGTGAGCAATGCTCAATCCTCATCATCTGCCTAGGCTTCCAGTCTAACTGGATGCAGCTGAATACCAGTATTTTACATGGAGCGACTGCTTAGATGACCTCCACAACCCAGTTAGTACTGCGTAATACGATACCCTTTAGTAATACTGGTTGTCAGACTTTCAGGTCACTGACTACCTGTAACGACTGCCAAAGATATACAAATGACAGCCGGGACCAAGGGCTTAACGTGCTTTCCGAGGCACGGAGGAAACTCGGTATGTAATGGTGGTCACTCATCCACATACCAACCCAGGCAAGAAAGAAAGAAAAAGTATTAGCAAGCGCAACCTCAGCTTAACCTGAAGATCGACCCGAGCGGCTGTTATAATTTATCCACGAGCTCCTCATCGATGCTCATGTCGATGGTCATGTTTAAGAGGAAAAAAGAAGTTCTCTTTAAGAAGTATCCACAGTCTCGTAGTGATACCTTCATACAAGCCTTTAGCCCAGCTTGGATTGCTCTTATAAACAACTCTTCATAAAGGTTTCAGGACGGTACGTTTACACTATGGGCTTGTCCTAACTTGCCATGTTGAATCCTGGGCAGTTCTCTGGAGAAGAGGTCATTACAGTAAGACAATAATAATATTATGCTGGAAATCAAGTATCTTGACAAAATCAAGTATCTTGACTTGGCTCGCGAGGTAGTCGACATGTGGGATGTGGACTCAGCGATCATTGTGCCGATAGTTGTATCAGCCCATGGCTTAATTGCCAAGAGCCTCGACCAATACCTGAGGAGGCTCTCGTTAGGTAGCTGGATCAAGGGCTAGATTCAGAAAGCGGTACTCCTGGACACGGCTCGTTTTGTTAGGAGGTTCCTTTCTCTGGAGCCCTGACTGCCGGTAGCTTGGACCCTGTTCCCGATACCGGTGGGCTACTATTTTTATATTTTTAAATGTTTTTTATATTATTTTGTAAAGGAATATTTAAAAATGTATATCTTAGGTATAGATTGAATAAAGGAAATATATTAAGCTGGTATTATTAAAATCGACTTTTGAGTGAAAGTTTTCGCTACACTTATGTTACGATATGTAAAAGCCCGGCTTCGAATCCACGCAAAATCCTCGAAGGCCTCAAAAGTTCGTGCCTTAAAAACGACTTCAAGACTCCAAGCAACAATGCCACATTAAATAATATTAAAAGTAAAATGAAATGAAACGTTACAATTCCGTAACCCACACAAAAAGCATCGAATTATTGACTAAAAAACAAACAAAAAATAATCAAATAACCTTTCGCGAAGACATGAAACGTTTGCCCTGCCCCCAGTCTAAATAAATTTGATGGAAATTCCTTTATATTATGTTTCTTTGTATTGGAAACAACATTAACAATGACTTTTTCCTTTGATCGGGTACGTATTATTAGATTATACTTAGCTTTCGCTCTGGCTTTGTTCGTGTTCAATTTGTTTTAATATAAATAAGGGCAAAGGAATGGTATCGGTTGATTTTATGTTATTGATCTTTGTGGGATTGGAAAATTGGATGGAATTTATAATTTTACTTATACCTTTATTACTTTGAGGATGAGCTCCTGAATTCGATTCCCGGGTCGGGTAAAGTGTAATTGGGTTTTTCAATGGAAATTCAGTAGCAGTCTGGATCTTGTATGGCCCTATTGATGGCAATAGGCTCGTCCCCTAACATATGGGACTTAAATATAACTTGAAGGACACATAAAAAAATAACTATAAATTGTTCCGCGAAACTAAACTGCAGCAATACCACGTAAACTGAACCTTAATACAAGGGGTATACCCCTTAACCAATCATCAAACTAACATTATATTTTCACACAAACCAGCCTGTACCCACCCTTCCTAGGGGGTGTAGGCAAATTATAATGGCCCCTTTGCACCGTTTGCCATGGCAAACTATTTGGTAATTGCGCGATCATGACTGGCCAGAATGATGGCTTTGTCAGTCTCCTTTATAATAGAGATCACGCACTTTTTGGTATTAGCCTTTTTTAGGGGTATAGGAGCGCTATTAAAAAGTTTTTATTGATTGGTTTTGGGGTTGATTTCTTTTGTATGAGACAAACCTTCTAAGTTCAAAGGCTCTAAATATACTTTTGTAGCAGTTTTAAACTAGTTATCTATGTTATTATCTGATTCAAAATAAATTACGAATTATCATCAAGAATCTCATCATCATCATTTCAGACGAAATACGTCCACTGCTGGACATAGGCCTCTCCCAAGTGTCGTCACATTGACCAGTCCCGTGCGTATCGCATCCAGCAGATGCCTACAACCTTCACCAGGTCATCGGTCTACCTAGTGAGAGGCCTTCCAACGTAACGTCTTCCGGTTCGCGGTCGCCACTCCAGAACTTTTAGGCACCATCGGCCATCCGTTATGCGAGCAATGTGCCCACTGCCACTTAAGTTTAGCAATTCTTCGGGCTACGTCGGTAACCTTGGTTCTCTTGCGGATGTCTTCATTTCTGATTCGATTCGAAGAAAAATCCGAGCATTTGCCATCGCCATTGCCATCTGGATGAGTTCTAAGCCTTCTGATGAGGCCCATTGTGAGCGACCACGTTTCAGTAATCACTGGCAACACACACTGGTCATAGACTTTCGTTTTGCGACACTGCGGTGAGTTGGACGAGAAGATACCACGCAACTACCCAACCGCTGCCCAGCCGAGTCGGATTCGACGATTGACCTCTTTCTCGAAGTTAGGCCTACGTAACAAGACGTTTGTTCCAGGTTTCAGTAACATTTAAATAACAGAAGAATGACCCACTTTTTGGTATTGCCCTTTTTAGGGGTACGGGAAGCTGTGTTGAAAAGTTGTGTATTGATTGATTTCTTTAGTAGAGTTTGTAGAGTAATTGTAGCTTGTAACAGTTTTAAATGAGTTAGTAATTTGACTAAGTCCTTGCTAATTAACTTAGGTTAGAAGAAATAATGACGAATTATTTTAATAAGGAATTTTAATAAAGTATTCATAAATACTGTTTGAAGCTCTCACAGTTTACAACTAAACTTATACTGTCACTTACGGGATATCTTCCGTGATTATCATTATTTTGAGCTCTCGATATTTCGACGCTGCGCTGTTGCAAGCGCTCCAGTCAACCAGCGATCATAGATCGCGGGTTGACTGGAGAATGCGGGTGGATGGAAAATAAATTGTTAAGAGCAGACAAATCTGTCTATCTTCTTTTATTCCCGCGGTCATGGCGCTTGCAACAGCGTCGAAATATCGGGAGCTCAAAATAATGAACGGTCACGAAAGATACCCCGTAAGTCTTGTGATAGTATAAGTCTAGTATTCATAAATGTTCCGTATGTGCATTTACTAGGAAAACTACTGTTTTAAAAATCTTATCTGTAGGTTGTCGTATCCAATTTCCTATAAATTAGAACTTAAATAAAAATAAATGGATACACGCTCCTGTGACGCTCCTAAATTCTGGTAAGCGAACCAATTCAATCGAACGCCAAATCTCGCGTCAATTTGTGTTTGATTGGATCTTAGTAGTTCGTGTTGGTCAGCCAATCAGAGCAGCTAACTTGATAGTTGACAGCGTCTGAATTGATTAGGCTTCCAGTACCCGAAGGATAGGAACGGTGAGGCCGTAGCAGTCCCCGCAGACTACAGTCTTTCTATCGGCCGATAGTTTAGTCCGGCTCTTAATCAATATGAAATAGTATGTATCGGCTGATACTGTCATCTAACAGCTAAATCAATATGGAGCTCTTATCCCACGTACACACTGGCCGATTATTTAATCGACCAACTATGCGAGCGTTCTTTTCAAAAGTCACCGAATAATCCCGAATAATCCCGAATAACTAGCAAATTGCTCGAGGGCAGTCGACCGACTGCTGGTCTGGTTTGCGCATTCGTCACAACGCGATCGTTTAGTTGACCTAGTGTGCGCGCCAGCAGTCCAACTCCACTAAACTATCGGCCGATATAAAGTCTGAAGTCTGCGAGGACTGAAGTGATATCAAAACCAGGATAACTATGGACTACGCTGGGTCAACTCAAGGTCAAAGTGTACGAAATGCCTAATTTTTTTTTAATGTAATTTATAAAACGAAACGTGTGACCATTTTTAGGGTGCTATTCACACCATAAAACGGAACAACTTTCTACATCATCCATGACCATCATCGCAACCGCGAAAAAATATTTAGTTGTCCCATATGTCTTTACCTACTCGACTGTATGGGTTGTCCACCAACCAACCAACAGGACCCTAATACTAAGCCTCCGCTGCCCTTCCGTCTGTCTGTCTGTCTGTCTGTATCTCATGATCCGTTATAGGTAGACAGTTGAAATTTTCTCAGAATGTATTTTTCTGTTGCTGCTATAACAACTTCAGAGTCCGACTCGCAATTGGCCGGTTTTTAATTCTTGCTAGTTACTACCCAAGGTCAATGCATAAAGTCAATTAAATTAATTGTTTAGCAACTAAAACTATTTCAAAACAAAATTGTTATATTTCAAGATTTCAATTAGACGTAGTAATAAAGGGTGTAAAAAAACCCTTAACGAAGCCGAAAGGCATTTGGTCTCCCCGTCATTGCGATCATTTTTTTGCTGTACACCATACCTGGGAACCTTTTAGTTACGGAGATATTGGGGGTCAAAGCTCCAACTTTTTCACAAGTTTTTTTTTAAATTCATTTTTTTAATGTAAGATTTTTACTTTAAACAACTCCACGACCCCCGTACTATTCAATCCATCCATCAGCACAATGTTCTGAGTGCGTTATATTGAGTCCTACCGTCAAACGTGATTTTTGACCCCAAAAAAAAAAGTCGTTTCCCAGCAAAAAATTTTGCGTAAAGTTACTTAGTTTGATGTCCAGAATGCTTGGTTGACGGCTTCGTGAAGGGTCCCTTTACACCCTGTATGTATGTCAATATGCAAAAAAAAAGTCCTGATTGTACATACAAACATGTTTTGATACATTTTACAGTGTGCATATCATTAAAAGGTATGTAGGTCAGAGACTATCTCTCAGTGTGTTAGTGAGCAACGGTGAAATAAAAGAAGGTTTATTTTCTTACGTCGACACAAGCTTTACGAACAGCTTAGGAACTTGATGAAAGGATAAGCCTGTCGGTTAAGTACGTTCACCTTTAATTATTTATTTACCTTGGTTTACTTATTAAAACGAGAGGAGAAGCTCGTGGCTAAATAAAAAAGCCGCTCGGGTCAATCTTCATGTTAAGCCGTACTTGCCTAAGTTGGTTCGTGGATGGGTGACCACCACTTACCGAGTTTCTTGCGTACCTCGGAAAGCTCGTTAAGTCGTTGGTCCCGGCTGTCAATTGCAGATGTTTGACAGTCAGCGTCCCGTGAGTGTGTTTGTAGTCAGTGGCCCGAAAGTCTGACAACTAGTCTTACTAAGGGGAGTCGTGTTACCCCGTAGCAGCTATATGGAAGTCAGTCAGTCCTTGTAAAATATTGGCATTCAGTTGCATTCCGCTAGACTGGAAACCAAATCTCACAAAATCCAGTTTTTTATCAAAGGTCGACAAATGACAGTCGGAACCAACAACTTAACACGCTTTCTGAGGTACGGAAGGGTCCCGATTTGTAAAGAACGATCACCCATTTTCGACAGACGTCAGCAAACGTTGCTTGTTCGATCGTCTCGAGCGGGAGTCATTAGTTAGCCACGAGCCCTTCAACAACTAACTAGACTCTTAAATGCTGAATTCAAAATCTCACCCAGTAGATCAAAAGCCCTCAAAAAAAAAACTCAATCATTTCAACACTACGAACACCCTAGCTAGATAATTCGCTATCTATTTGATATACACCGTGATACACATGATTAACTTCACGCACATTACATTACACGCTCTGTGGGGCTGACAAATATGTTCTGTTTGCAGAGCCAGGTATGTATGTGTATCTGTTTGTTCAGGGGAAAAATGCATTGCGTTTTGGGTTAGTATACATGAGAGATTGAAAGCCCTTGGTGAGATTGGACGTCCGACTTTCGGGCTTCTCGACTTTTAGACTTCCCGTAACGACTTTGTAGAGTTCACCAAACGACAGCCAGGACCAACAGCTTAACGTGCTTTTTGATGCACGGATTGATCTCGATATTTAACGGACCCATCAACAGGCCGACATCGGCAAAAGTAGCTTAACTTTCGATCAAGTCGATCTGCGGCTGTTATTATATAGCCACGGATCTTTTAGCTACCTACTAAACTATTGATGTTGAAGTCAGTAATTCACACAATATTTTTAAAGTCCTCCAAAAAAATATCACAACTGGCAACACCTAGATAATTCGCCATTTATTTGATATACGCCGCGATACACGTTGTTAACTTCACGCGCATTACATTACACGCTCTGTGGCACCGACAAATAATGTCAGCCAGTATTTGTTATGTTTGTTCAGGGGATCAATACGTTGACTTTGTTTTGGTTTATTTTAGTATTGCCAGTATTTTTTTGAAACTTGTGCTATAACACAGAAGGTAATCATAGTCTGCCTAGCCTTACCCCAACGATGTTGGGTTTAGCTTTCAGTCTAACTGGATGCATCTAAATACCAGTATTTAACGACTGCCTATTTGAAATAAAAAAAACCCAGTTTCTGGGTAACCCGCAGTAGTAAAAATATCATCATCACTTTCCTACCCTTATCCCAATTTATTTGGGATTGGCGCAGCCTGTCTTTCATACAAATCTATTACTCGTTTAGTATTAGTAGATAATTATTTAACACCATATTTCTTAATGGACTCAATACTCAGGAACGCTGGGAACTGGACGAACGCCATCCCTTCGGGGATTACAAGCATGTTATGTGTTTTGTTATTCTAACTACATAAAGGGTGTAACAAGACCCTTAACGAAGCCGAAAGGCGCTTGTTCTCCCCGTCATTGTGATCATTTTTTGTTCTAGACCATACCTGGGAACCTTCTAGTTACGGAGATATTGGGGGTCAAAGTTACAACTTTTTCACAAGTTTTTTTTAAGTATATGTATTTAATGTAAGATTTTTAGTTTAAACACCTCCACGACCCCCGTACTATTCAATTCATCCATCAATACGTTTCATTGAGTCCTACCGTAAAACGTGATTTTTCACCCTAAAAAAAGTCGTTTCCCAGCAATAATATTTGCGTTAAGTTTTTTAGATTGATGTAAATAATGCTTGGTTGACGGCTTCGTGAAGGGTCCGTTTACACCCTGTATTTAAGTCAATGATCCAGATATTTTTATTGAGGAAATCCCACCAGTCATTAACTGATAGCCGTGTCAATGACCCTGTACTTTTCCGGTTAATTTCCTAAACAAAAATAACTCGAAAACTTTTAGTGTAAACTGCCACAAAGACTCCTGACTTGTAAAACTTTACAACCCTGGTACTCTCCACCCTTCCTTAGGCCATTAAAGTCCCCTCAGTACTTGAGTTTGAGTAATTATCGCTAAAACACGTTATTGTTTTAATAAAGAGAGTTGATGTTGGGTTTAATAAACAATAGAAGAATTTTGAACGATCAAAAATTCTTGGCGGAAAATTTGAACTTTTTTCGGGATCAAATTCTTTTGAAAATTTTCCTGTGGTTTTACGAGTAACGACCTATTCAAAAGCTCAGAGGTCCTAAAGCATTTATCTGTAGCATTTTAGTTAAAATATTTGCAACAAGTAGATATTAATAAATTACGAAAAGAGTATTTTAAATTTTAAAACTACGTATTATTTTACGTTATTATTTACGTTACGTTTACACCGCGCACTCGAGTTAGGACCTCTGAGCTCGTGAAGATGTGTTACGACTTTCAACGAGCTTTGCAACTCGGCTTGTGCCCTGTGTGCCCCTCGCGTGAATCTATACCGCGCGTTGCAAGTCGCGTCGCGGAGAGTCGTGGCATGTTCTTAAGTCGGCCATAGAAGATAGGTTATGCATGTTATGCATTATGTTTTGCGTGTACAGTCAAACTTTACAGGTATGCATTCACGAGTACGGGAAAAGAAGAAAAAATTTGGGCGACATCTTCAAATTTAACAAGCCCCTTTAAATAAAGAGTACGGGAGAAAATGACTGTACAGTTATCCTGTCCAGCACATGCAACTGAGAGAATATCGAAATAGATATTTTTCTGCTTGGTTAAACCTGCGTCGTACGACTACGCAAGCATAACCAAGCGTGTGTGGCAGGGCGCATGCACAGCTCTCAGTTCTCAGTTGTTTTCTATTTTGTATATTAGATTATACGTACTGGTATTATTTGAGTCCATCGACACGCCAAGAAGAAGAAGAAGATCAGAAAATAAACCCACCAAAGGATCCATACCGTCTCGTGTGCTACCAATGTTAGCATGCATGCAAATGAGCCAACATACGGGCTTGCAGTTGCGTATGTGTTCTCTAATGGAACTCGGTTTTGCATGCACATTTAAAACTGTCATGCAAAACCTATCGTCTATGGCCGGCTTAAGGAATTTGTTTCCTACATAGTCGCTGTTGTAACACGCGGGTCGCTAGAGCGCATAGTTCGTGGCCATGCCGCAAAAAAATCCTGTGATTTTATCGTAAAGGGTGAATTTTTGTAGAAGCTTTTTTATTGATTGTCCTTTGAATGTTCTTGATTGAAAGGTTTGACCTAGGCGTTTAACAATTGGAGTTTGGTACCGCCATCGGCTTTTAATATTAGACAGAAGGGCGTTTTAGCGTTGGTTTGAATTTGATCAATTATGTTAGCTTAACAATTATGTGTTGTATTGTTACTCCAAAGGAAATTTACTTTTGCTTTTTCAACTGTTGGGGTTGAGGTTTATCGTCGATGACGGGTAAAACGGGCTGATTAGAAATGCAGGGGTGAATCAAGACAAAACGTAGAGAGGGATTTTAACTTTGAATTAATATGTTATGTTACCAATAAGTAATCTATTTTATTTGTTTAATTTTAATTTATTATTTAGAGACCTTTTTGGCAACATACCATATTAATGCAACGTTAACATCCCTCTTAAAGTTTTGTCTCGATTCACCCCTGCATTTCCAATCACCCCGTTTTAGGTACTCAAAATTCACCCAGAATTTCATTGCTTGATTTCAATGGTATGGTGACTAGGAGTCGTAAGCGCGACTGGTGAGCATGAGATTCTGGGTTCGATTCCATAGTGTTATTTGATTTTACCATCAGGAATTTTATAGTAGCAGCCGAGGAATCTGAATTTACGTCCAGTTGATGCCAATAGGCTTGCCCCTATAACATGGAACTTAAACATAACCGGAAAAATGTGGGTGTACTTTTAGGTAGCTACACCTCTACCTAACCCTGCGGGAACAACAGGCGTGGTGTTATGTTATATATGTTGTTCAATGGCGGTCCGTAATGACGCGACTTACTAACGCGTTATAACTAGTTGTGATTGGTTGCGTCGTGTACTGACGTTGAAATCAAAAATAAAAATAATAAATAATCTAATTATTCCCATTTTCACATCTATATCTTTCGTTCATAAACTTTGACATTGACAAAAGAAGAGGTGGTCACGTGAGCGAAGCCGCGGGCACAGCTAGTCAAAAATAAAAATAATAAATAATCTAATTATTCCCATTTCCATCAAAATTATTTCACAAAAATTCACCGTGATCATCAAAAATTTAGATGCAACCAGTTTCGCAGTTAATTCGTTCCGAAGTAGAAACAGTTAAAAGTTTGGCGAAGTTTGGCTCCGTTTAAAGAGTAGCTCGATTCTAGTTGGCGGAGTGACTCGGCAGAAGGCATCTGTTCCACCGCCGACGAGGAAGCGAGTCGCTATCGACTTTTCTCGCTCAAGAAACGTACAATATAGGTCCCGTGTGAGTAAGAGAGACAAACGACAAAAATATTTATTCCGTTAGGCTCGTACATCATGTGGGTAGACGATGGGTTTCGTGCTATGAAAACTCACTGGTCGCGATACACTGTTTCTTGCAAACTACGGAATTACTTGAGGTTACAACCGAACACAATAACACGGGGCACAATGAATCGGATATAGTTCCAAGACGTCTCAACTCCGCCGCGATCAGACATTGACTGTCGCCCTCTCCTCGAGCTGAACATCAGGGCTCTGTAGAAGCACGCTGTGTTGCGGGCAGACCGGCAAGCAGGTCTTGCGATGCCACCACCACAGCGGCCACCAGGCGCGCTTTCCAATTCATTTTATGTCCATACTAACGACCGGATCCAACACATACTCGTATATGATTAGTTTATATCGCTGTCCCTTCATACTGCCCGATCAGGACTCCACTAGTTGGTCGCAGCGACAAGAGCTAACAAAGAAAAATATATTTTAGCGACGCTTACTTAGGACAGTACATTTATTTGGTAGCTAGTTGTTCCGGTTCTGGCTGTATGTGTGTGTATGTAAGTTTAAATGTTTATAAACGCACCCACGAAACAGGAAAAATTCCTTGTGACAAAGTTTAAAAAAAAAGAAAAGAAAAAGTTTGTGTCAGCAACAAGAGTGAGAGAATAAAAGGAAAACTCAATCAACAACGGTCACTTACAACTAGATTTCTAGTTGCTAGTTCAACTCGCTTGTCGCTTATCACCAGCGGTAGGACATATGCCTTATAGAACAGCTCAATTTCGGCCGGCTGGAGTGACTCGCCGGAATACGAGACGCCTCTATTAAGAGATGAGCCATTTAACGTGCAGGCTGCCAGAAAATATGGCTGTCATTGTGTGGAGTTTCGAAAGTAGTTCGGCATGGAATATTGCCGACTTCTTGGATATTTTTTTTTGTGATTAATTTGTTAATAAAGACGGCGTGTACGACACACATATGTCTGATATATCAGGATTTATTCCATAAGGCACATCATGTGGGCAAACGATGGGTTTCATGCTATGAAGACAAACTGGGTGCGATACACTGATTCTAGCAAAACTAACGAATTACTTGAAATTACAACTTAACACAATAACACGGGGCACAATGAATCGACTACAGTTCCAAGACGTCTCAACTCCGCGGCAATCAGAAACTAACAGTCGCCCACACCTCGTGCTGGACATCAGGGCTCTGTAGAAGCACGCTGTGGTGACAGACTTATAAGTAGGTTACGTGATGTCACCACCGGCGCACTTGCGATTCATTTCATGTCCGTACTAACGACCGGATCCGACACATAATATATACATAAACTCACGCCTTTTTTCCAAGGGGTAGGCAGAAACCACAGAACGCCACCTGCTACGATCCTTACATACTCCTTTTGCGACGTGCACGTTCATACATCTGGTTATACACGCACGCTGGTTGCGGGTAATACGCACCTGTACGAGTCTGGGTGATATTGGTTATCAACCGAATCCGGTTAGACTGGAAGCCGACTCCAACATAGTTAGGAAAAAGCTACGCAGACGATTATAAAAAAATAGCCAGTATGTTAAAAAATAAAGCCTTTTCAAGCCAAGTGACGTTGGTGTCACACAAGGCATTTATAAAGAAAATACGTAGTAATTGGGGGAAAAGAATAAAACAAAAAGAAAATAATAGTGTGTCACAAAAAGAAAAGTAGAAAATCAGCACTTTGACCACCGCCATAAATACAGTGTGGAAGGGACATCGACGGACAAACGGTTACCACGTATCCAGTACATCATTTTGAACCCTTCCATCTAGAAATTTTTCTTCGGTAATTTTAAATAACGAAAGCGGCTGTTTCATACGTTTTGGCCGTGTAGGAGGTACTTTTGTAGGAAACAGCTGTTTTTTTTGCACGTGGTAATCGTTTCTGTGTCGGTGTCCCTTCCAGCCTTTGTAGTATCGGTAACTTAGAAAATAATTGTGCCCTACGGAACCCTGAAGTTCACTGATTTGGTTGCCCTATTTAATACTGCTGATTAATCTGGAACATCAATCCATACTAATATTATAAATGCGAAAGTAACTCTGTTTGTTTGTTTGTCATATTTTTTCACGACTAAACAGCTGATTGGATCGTAATGAAATTTGGCAAACAGATAGATTATATCCTGGGGAAGGACATAGGCTATCTTTATTTCCTCACCCATGCTCATCAAAAAATTACCATGCGAACGAAGTCGCGGGCAACAGCTAGTGTTAAACCAAAAAATCATTTATTTTCTTATAATGACGAATCGGGCCTTCTTGTATGAAAAAAATTTGGTGACGAGCCGGAACAGTGACGAATTGGGCATAACTCCTTGACGATAACAGCCGCAGTCCAAGAGACCTATAATGATTGTATCCTTTGAATTTCAAAATAGTCGTTAAGTTGTCACGTCGATCCTTGATTTACTGAAACTCCGTATGTTATGGATAGCCACCCATCTACAAAACCGATCCTGGCAAGAACGGCGTAGCCTTGAGGATTGGCCCGTGTGGCTGTTATTATTTAGCCACGAGCTCCTTCTCCGTTTTGTCTAAAGAATCTATGTCAACAATCATGACAACAGCATGTTGCACTGATAGCCTAATTGAGTGATTGTCGGACTGTCAAGTCATAGGTCTCGAGTTCGAACCCAAGACACGCATCTCTGTTCGAATTCATGTGCGTATTGTATAATTATCACTTGCTTCGGTGAAGGAAAACATCGTGAGGAAACCAACATGCCTGAGAGATATTTCTTGATAGCCTGTAAAGCCAAGTCAGAGGCCCATGGAAAGCAAAAACTCTGACACCAGGATAGGCACTAACGCCCCGGCCGTCGGGGGCCTCAAAGAGATGTCAGCAACCAGGAAGGGGTCCGCAAGGGCCGATTCCTGCCGAGGCTGCGGGACTGTTCTAAAGAGATACCGCGGCTCTGGAACACAAAGGGCAAAGAAGGAACATGCATGGGTTTTAGTCAGTAAAAGTCTGACACTCCCTCCCTTCCACTCCGCCCAGAGCTGGGGGGGGGGGCAAAAAAAAAGAAGGATAGGCACTAACCACACGATAAAGGAGAAGATCATGAAAACATACTGAATCCCTTTACTGCTAAACAAGCTTACAACCGAACTACCAGTTCTTCATACAAAACGACCCTAAAACTAAAAGAATTACTAGTACTACATAAAACTTAACAGTTAAGACCTGACCCAACTCCCCAAGATGAAAGTACGGTGATAAATCTCTCTCCCAACGGAAATTAAAATGATGCTTTACTGCGAACAGATTAGGGTGTTATTTAGATTGAAGACAGTATTACGTTGATTCTTTTTTTGTGATAGAAGGCATTAGTGTTTCGGTTTATGAGATTAACTGTTGTGAGTATTATGTTGGTGCTTAGGAGATAAGGTTGGGGTGTTCCAGAAGTTTAGGGAAGGACCTGTCTATAGCAGGTTGTTGGCGTTTAATTACGCCTCACTAATACCTAGTTTTTATAACATTTTCAATTAAGGTACAAGCGTCAGGCTAGCCCGGGAAATACGACTATTTCATGAAAAAGGTATGACTAGCCTT
Organism: Noctua pronuba; assembly: GCA_905220335.1. Taxonomy (NCBI): domain Eukaryota; kingdom Metazoa; phylum Arthropoda; class Insecta; order Lepidoptera; family Noctuidae; genus Noctua; species Noctua pronuba. Next base: position 2,922,562 of record LR999913.1, read on the forward strand.
TTCCCAACTATATTGGGGTCGGCTTCAGTCTAACCGGATATTTTACATGGAGCGATGAATTTCTGATTAGGCTCGCCCCCTAATACTTGGAACTTAAACATATCTGGCGAAATGTGGGTGTATTATTAAGTATACCTCTGTCTAATACTTTTGAAACTGCAGGCTTGATGTAATGCACGACTTTTAACACGATTTAGATAAGTTTTTCATATCTAGTCCCTCTACCGTTTAAATAGCCAACACGCAGTATTCAAGTGTTTCAAATGCTCCTTTCTTTAAAATGTGATTCCAAAAAAGATTCTCCTTTAAGGAAAAGATCTCAAGCAGATTTAAACATTATAACTTCCTTTTTAGAATTGAAATCTCTTTAATTTCAACCTATTTCTTTGACCTCCTGCTCAAATATTACGTAACCCCTTCGTATCATCGGGCAAAAACAAGTGAATTTCGTAGGTACCATTCGAAAGGTACATAAAGGGCAGGATAGCCAGTATAGCCACGAGTGGGTTTTAAAGGTCATTGTAAATAAATAATGAGAGGATCCAGTCTCTATCCTCTGTGCCTGAAATCCTGTATTCATGGGTTGTCGTTAAAAACCTTATTTTTGGCATGCTTAAAAGGAACTTAGTATAATCAGCCTATAAAGTCCCCGCCGCTGGGTCATTTACCTCTGTGGGGGCGAGTGGGCTGTTATTCGCCACGAATTTTCGGTTCTAAGGCATGCTGGTTTTTTCTCCACTTTTTTGAGAGTGATGATGAAATCCTAACTAATATTATAAATGCGAAAGTAAGTTTGTTTGTTTGTTACCTTTTCACGCCTAAACCACTGAACCGATCATCCTGAAATTTTGCATATACGGTGTCAGGTGTACAGAAACAGACATAGAGTATCTTTCATCCCGAAAAAAAGTACTGTTCCCGAGGAAAACAACAATAACGTTCTTATGATAATAGATGGCGCCACGTTTCTTTCGAATCGTGATTGAATTATATTATTACAAGCAGAATACAACCCGAATTGATGGTCAAATTCTAAATTAACGCGAGCGAAGCCGCGGGAAAAAGCTAGTAATTTATACAAAGTAACGTCTCGTGCACCTGAGGCGATGCGACTTGTAAGTGACAAGCGCGATTGTCAAGCGTGATTGTGATTACCAATCGCGTAAGTACCGTCGCGGTAGCCATGCACGTAAGCTTGAGCTGCCTCTGCATAGCAGACAGTTAAGCCTGTCAGGTACACCCTGGCGTGTATGGCTAAGGTAGCTTTTAAGCCTTTAAAGCTAGCTATACACGCTAGAACACCCGTCAAGTCGAAACCTTGAGCTGCATAGTAAGGGAACCTGCACAGTTTTGCAATACACTGCCATGCGAAAGAAAGCGGCCTCCTTAGAGCATTTTGTAGATGATTGCTGCCAGACCGGACTGCCCCTTCCAGAGACACTGGATGGTAGGGCTCAATTAATAATAAAGTTGTAAACACAAACAATACTAACCTAATTACTTAAGCACCATTGTTACTAACACTAAAATACTAACAAAATTATGGACTACAGTTTGCAGTCAGTCTAACCTGTAAAATAATAAGGAAAACCGTTTTTTTTTCTTTATTTCTTACCAGGAATATCCGGTAACAACCCCACCAGAAGTTTCCGTACAAAAGCATTACTTTCTTAATAATCGATCACCCGGTGACCTACAAAAATAAAGGCGGTCCAAAGGGAGGGTTTGATGCATCGCCATCCCTGATTGAGGGTATAAAAAGAGGGATAATGCCCAGCCAAATTATGCTGGAATTATTTATGTAGTGTTTATTGTGTTGGCTGTACTGGAGGTTAGGTTTTGTATGTTGGTAACGCTGTTTTGCATAAAGGTATAAAGCGAAAGCATTATTGAAGTGTGGTTGTGGAACAAATAAAGGGTGTAAAAAGACCCTTAACGAAGCCGAAAGGCACTTAATATACCTGGGAACCTTCTAGTTACGGAGATATTGGGGGTCAAAGTCCCGACTTTTTCAGAAGTTTTTTTTTTAAACTATGTTTTTAAAGTAAGACTTTTACTTTAAACACCTCCACGACCCTCGTACTATTCAATCCATCCATCAGCACAATGTTCTGAGTGTGTTACATTGACCCCTACCGTAAAACGTGATTATCACCCCAAAAAAAAAAGTCGTTTCCCAGCAATTTTTTTTACGTAAAGTTACTTAGTTTGATGTACAGAATGCTTGGTTGGCGGCTTCGTGAAGGGTCCGTTTACAGCCTGTATTTGTATACCCTACAGGTAGTTGTTCTAGGTCTGGCTGTTTGTGTATGTGAGGATATATGTTTGTAAACTCACTCATGATACAGGAGTAATTCCTAGTGTGGGGCAATGTTTTATGAAAAAAATGTTTTCAAATGTTACATCTTCGATTTTACAACATCTGTTCGCTAAGAAAAAATACATATCGAATTTCCTTCGCATTTTTTCCTCAATTTTCCTTGCGGACCCCTAAACTCGATTGATATTCAAGACGTTAAAAGAGCTATCACTCATCATTGCGGTTTTCGCGTTTCCCGGGTTCCGTATTACAGGTTTAGGCTCACTAATCATTTTCACCTCGCCGTCTAAAGTAGGTAGGGTAGGTAGATAGGTACCCATGTCAGGAAAAAGTGCTAAATCGCATGATTTGGGCAGAATTATTTATAGATGGCTGTCTAAATTGCGTTTATTTGAGGTCTGAAATGTTTTTCGGAAATGTGGCTGGTACCAGATAGTTTTAAGGGGCTTAAATGATAAATGAGTTTATAGCTACTCATGTCACGGTCATCCCATGATGGGTGACCATTCTTTTTAAATCCAAGATAAGTTCTGTTTGGCAATAGCCAAAGAGAACCTTCCTTCTTATCAAGATCAATATCTTAATCAAGATCTCAATTAACACATAACTGGTTAGGTATCACAGGGTTATCCAACAGTACCACATTTCGCCATCCATGTTTGAGTCCCATGTAGTAGGGGCCACTGTAACGGTTAGGGCTCAGCCGGTAAATGAAACTCTGGAGAGTGGGTACATACAAAAATATAATTAGTGAAAAAAATAATTTTACATAGAAGTTAAGGATAACCCCAGTGAAGGACTGGCGTGAGTTCTCGACATCTATACTGATAATGTTAGCCTGCGTCATCCCACTGCTGGGCAAAGGCCTCTCCCCATGACTTCCAGTTGTTTCGACATCGAGCGCGTGTTAAATTCTAGACCGCCTAAAGAAAACCACTATCCTGCAGTTCCCAGAACTTAGGTGTCTGGTGGCGGCCAGGTAGGTCGGTCTTCTAGTCCAAGGGTAGCACGTAGCATGCAGGGTCGTCCAACCATAGCCCCTGCAGCGACAGCTAATTATAGGTTGTCCGGTACGGAAAAACTAGTAACTATTATATTGAGGCTCGCCTGAGCTTCAATAAAATAGTTAAAAAACCTATCAAACTTAAAAATAACATACCTTTGTGTTTACGCGACCATAAATCATTCAATAACGACCAAATAAAACCTTCATGTTACGTTCAAACCCATTAACTCACAGCAGAATAATTAAATAATTATAAAAAGCAATAAAAAGCGCATGAAATAATTGCTATTAATAATTAAACTTGCCATAAGTGCTATAAATGTTGAATAACGGAAATTGGCTGCGTTTTTCATAGTTATTCTTGGTTATAGTTATTAAGAGGTTTTAATACTTTAATAGTTTAAAAGTAGAACAGCAGTAGCCCTGCATGTAAGTCGTGGGTTCGAACCCAGGCAGGCGAATTACTTTGTGTATTTTTTTTATCACCACTGCTCTCAAAACGGTGAGGGAAAACATCGTGAGGAAGCATGTCTTAGAACCAAAAATTTCGAAGATATGTGACATCTACCAACCCGCACTGGGCCCGCGTGGTGGATTATAGCCCATTCCTTCTCATAGAGAGGAGGCCTGTCCCAGCAGTGGGAACATTATAGGCTGATTATGCTTAAACAGTTAAACAGTTGTTTATGAATATGTAAAGCACTTTAAATACTGTTTTAAGCTTTCACGGTTTACAACTAAACTTATACTGTCACTGACGGGATATCTTCCGTGATTGTTAATTATTTTGAGCTCCCGATATTTTGACGCTGTTGCAAGCGCCATGATCACGGGTTGACTAGAGAATGCGGGTGGATGGAAACTAAATTGTTAAAAGCAGACAAATCTGTCTACCCTTTTTTTTCTTTTGCTACGCGCACTACTGGAACTCGACACTAAATCACGGCAAAACACACTCACAGTATCACCAGGTTTTCAGCTTTTAAATGTTGGGCAAATGAAGGTGTTGTCTGTGCGTTGTCGTCTTTACAAAAGAACCTTTAATAGAGAAATAATAAAGTTTCCGAAAAACAAATTAACTTCCAACAATCTGTGGTTGACTGTAATACTAGCAAAGTTGTGTTAAAACGAATTACCGAAAAATTCATACAAAATTAACTGACAAAAAATGTTATATTTTACAAACAAACATGAGTTTATTCTAATTAAAATTCTACGAAAAATAATCTGTTCTGTGGGCGATGAAAATTACTAACTGTACTCGCGTCTGTTTATAACAGGACTTATTAAGTTAACAACCACAGTCTTTCTACCTCAAAAAAAAAAGATTGAAAAATATAAAAATTGTCAAGCTATCCGACATCGACTGACCATAACCGCGTGGCCACGACCTACATGCTAAGCGACATCCTTGTTTTAAGTTTCTCGCTTTAGAACAGCGACTGGGTAAAAAACAAATGAAAGAAAACTGCTTAAACATGTCGAAATCAGGTGCTTCACTTTCTGTAAATGTTTGTCTTTTATTTGACAATTTTCACTCGGAGTGAAACGACTGAAGACAAAATGAATGACCATCATTATCTGCCAAGCCTTTTCCCAACTATATCGGATCCGCTTCTAGTCTATCCGGATTCAGCTGAATACCTGTATTTTAGATGGAACGACTGCCTATCTGACCTCCACAACCCAGTTGATGCTGTACGATATCTCTTGGTAAGGCTGGTTGTCAGACTTTCGGGCCTCTGACTACCTGTAACGACTGTCAAAGATGTACAAATGGCAGCCGGGACCAAAGGCTTAACGTGATTCGCAGGCACGGAGGAAACTTGGTATATAATGGGTGGTCACCCATCCACCGACCAACCTAGGCAAGCGCGGCTTAACCTAAAGATCGATTCTAGCGGCTCGTATAGCCACGAGCTCTTCTTTGAACTTTACTTTTAAGAGTACGCTACGGAATTTGGTCCTAGCGTCCATATAATTACTCAATAGCTTATTAGTTGAAATGGCACCCGGGACCAACGCAACGGCTTCACAGTGCAATCAAACCACGGGTGAGTATCAATATGTTATGAATGGTCACTCACCCTTCCACGGACTGACCTTGGCAAACGCTGCATAACCTTGAAAATGGACCTGTGCGATTGTTATTATTAGCCACAAGCTTTTAATCCTATCTAAAGTGACCATGGAGTGCAAAGAATTACTTGTATCCCTCCGGAGTTTATCGTTCACTCAAGAGCATTAAGCGTCCGATTTCGGCGGAGCGACGGTACTAAGGTCATTTTACATTGGTCAAGGACAGTGGTGAGTAGCGACTACAAGTACAGTGGCAAGTGGCATAAACCCAGCCAGTGGCTGTTGGCTCGCTACTAATCGATCGGTTTCCACCACAGTCCTTATCCACTATTCTTATCTACTTCGCTAAACACTTGACCAATGTAAATCCAAGTTTACCAGAAGAAAACAAGTGAGGATCGCGCGTGACGTTTGAACCATGTCGTAATACCCAAGGTTGTGGGCGGGGCATAAGACATGCTTGGCCCAGTAACATTTTGAAGTTAAAAGACCTGGTCTAGCGGTAAACGAGAGCGACACTCGCTAGCGGCTATAAACCGCCGATGACCATAAAATTACTGGGGCATTCGCACTGGGTTGGAAAAACGCGACGGTGATTGGGCGGGTGCGTTTATATGTTCAAAAAAATACAAACCTATGTTATTGACGTGTAAGGAAAGGTTTACTTTAGTTTCATAATATACGTAAGTATTCAGCGATTCATTTCGGTAATATACATTAAATCAAAGAACGAAGGATTTTGAAGCAAATTTCTAATCCATAGCGTCATTTGCTTTAGGGAGGAGCTCGTGGCTAAATAATAACAGCAGCTCGGGTCGATCTTTAGGTTAAGCCGTGCTTGCCTAGGTTGGTCTGTGGTTGTGTGACCACTCATTACATACCGAGTTTCCTCCGTGCCTCGGAAAGCACGTTAAGCTGTTGGTCCCGGGTGTCATTTGTAGATCTTTGACAGTCGTTAGGTAGTCAGTGGCCCAAAAAGTCTGACAACCAGTCTTACCAAAGAATTTCGTATTACCCAGTACTAACTGGATTGTGGAGGTTAGATAGGCAGTCGCTCCATGTGAAATACTGGTATTCAGCTGCATCCGCTTAGACCGTAAGCCGACCCCAATATAGTTGGGAAAAGGCTACGCAGATGATGAGCGTCATTTGTTTTATAAATACGTCTCACCAACGACGTCAAAAAAAAATTCGTTGAACTGTCAAAATAAAAAAAACATGGCGATTGTGGGTGTGTTACGCAAAGAAATCTCTTTTTACTTTCGCTGTATCTATACTTCTAGACTAATATTATAAAAGGTTTGTAAGTAAATCAAAAGGTTTGTATGTTTAAATGTAGGAATCTTCGGAACTACTGATCCGATTTTGAAAGTTCTTTCATTAACGGGAAGCTACATTATCCCCGAGTGTCATAGGCTACATTTAAAACGTTTCCGTGGGTTGATTTCTATACAAAACGGGAGCGAATCCGCGTGCAAACGCTAGTATTATTTGTATTTGGAATTGAGCACGACATTATTTTTTATTACTTAAAAACATATTTCTCTAGGACATAACTCCAAAAATCTAATTCCACTGCTTGTTTTATTATTCTGTGTTATCCATTCATAACATCTTAATTAGACTTTTTTCATTGACTAGGGAATGCCAAAAACATTCCATTATTCTAAGCTAAAAGCATATTTCAAAAGCAAAAAAGTAACGAACTCCTATTTTATTAGTGTTTTGTCTAAAACCAGCTAAATACTATCCGGACTAGTCCGGATCCTAGTGCTAAATACTATCCGGAGAAAAAAACACACATTTCTTGAATGGTAAAATAAAAAAAAAGTTTAAAAAATTTTTGTTTATTTTTTACGTTATTAATTTGTTGTTGTAGCGGTCACGTTAAGGCGCAAACCTACCGCGGCGCACGGATAGGCTACGCACGTGTGTTAAGCTTCGCTTTGCAAGAAAATGTCTGTGATTGTGTCCACTGCAAACCACGGACACGCTATGCATCAAATGACGTTATTAGCACATGCGTGGCTTGCTTGAATAAGGCACTCACATTGGTCAACACTGTCAACGTCATGCACGCTGTGCACGCGGTACACGCTATACATATTAACCCACGACTATACTGCGGTGGGCCACGCACGCTACAGTTGTACGTAGTTGTGGGTGTCTAGCATGTACTGCTGTGGCAACGTACATCCACGTTGTCAAACAAATGAATCCACGCAGCTAAAATGCGCCGCGTACCCGTGCACAGCGTGCACCGCGGTGGGTTTGCGCCTTAACACACACTCTGTGAATTTTTCAATTGTCTACATATTACGGTTCAAAAGATACAGCCGAGTGACAGACGGACAAACACCAGAGCTTTGTAATAGGATCCCGTTGGCACCATTTGGGTACAGACCCCAAAAAAACCTTGCTGAAAATCTCAATTAGACTTTGTGATTGGCTAGGGAATGAAATCAAAAGTCCTTGACCCAACTGCAGCGTTTCACAAAAGAGACGACTTGTCGAGTCTAATCCCAGAGGCAATATGAGCGTTATTGCCACAAAAAAAAGATAGACATAGAAGGCCAGTTTCATACAACGGTCGATAACGCACGCTCACATGGACACGCTTCACGTACAGCGAGTGCAAGCGCACTTGCTACTAGGTAGCATTTGTTTGAAATCGGCGCACGTGTGCGTCTGGCTTGTCTTGCCTTGCCAGGGGCACACGCTCTGAAAGCGTGACCACCGCGCTGTCAGCTAGCTATTCTATCACTCATGCACCTAATAGCTCATCTCTTCTTTCCCTCCCACGAGTTGTATGCACCGAACCACCGCCCCGCAGATTACGTTACTCTAACTTTTTTCATTTGTTTTCTCCTCGGACGCTGCTGTAACACGCGTGTTGCTTGAGCGTATGACTCGTCGTAAGAAGTTACGTACAGCAAATGCAAGCACACTCGCGATCTTCCTGCCCTTGTCCCATTTTATTTGAGGTCGACGCAACACGTTTTTTTCTTCCATTCTCCCCGTTCAGTAGTCACTCTATCATTTACTCCTTTTTCCTTCATATAATTCCTCGTACAATCCATCCAACTTTTCTTTGATCTTCTTCTCCCTCTCCATGCATCAACATTTTATATTCATCACTCTTTTGGTCACATGTGTTCTATCCCTCTTCATCACATGCTCATACTAAGACAGACGAATGCCTTTCATCTTTTTTGCAACTAGCGCCATTTTTAAAATTCCTCCTATATGCTCATTTTTTACTTTAGTCACTCCCCACATCCATCTCAACATTCTCATCTCTGCTGCATGCAATCTTTTTTCATCCGTCTTCACTCGCGACTGTCACCTGTTTAAGATCGCCGTACGTGCGTGTCTGTGTGTGCGTGTGTCTGTTTTCAGCGTGTGTGTCGTCGTATGGAGCTAACCTTCTGTTCATATTCGTTTTGTGTGATTGCAGGCAAAACTGAATTCTTGACGTGTTTACTTTTAATATAGTGTTGGCAGGAAATGTTTGACGGGAAATAAATACAGGCGTAGCTTAGCCATGATTGTTGAGGGGTTTCTGCCAGGGTGGGGTGGGATTATTTATTATTTTTTGGTTGGCAATCATTTATATTCTTGGTGTTGGAAAAATTTAGTGGGTAGCGATAGGTTATTTTGTGCTTCCGTGTTGTTTTAAGTTACGAAAAGGTTACTTTTTATTCAGAGTGGTGCAATGTTTATTTTAACACCTAACCCCGAGTTCAACATGGCCCATTGATAATTAATTTGAGGACATCAAAATTTACGATTATAACTATTATTATAGCTAGCCCATATTGTCCCACTGCTGGGCAGAGGCCTCCCTCCATTCCTGTTCATCCGGCCATCTCCTCCGTGGTCTGCCGCGACCCCGTGTCACTGTTTCACCAATCCTGAGTCTTACGGGCCCACAGTTCGTCTTGCCCAGTCCCATTTAAGTTGAGAATTTACTATTTAGTTACTATCTAGTGGAAAGCTATTGCCGCGACCTAACCAAAGCGATAGTCGCACTAATACATTACTGACACGTTCAATATGTTCGGTGAACATAAATGTGTGGTCGCGCCCTCTCGTTTTTCTAACAAATGAGTATCATATACGAACACAACCACGGCGTATTCACGCTTTCTTTAGGCCGTGGAGTAAGGAGTAATAATCCAGTTTATCCAGAAATTTGGTATCATCATGAAAATGTGTGTCAATTTTATTAGTAAGTAGTAATGTCTTGAAAAAAATGAGATGTAGTGACACAAATTGATAAGAGTATACTTAGATTGTTTGGTCATGAGGAGAGGATGAGTGAAAGGCGACTAACAAACGGTAATTACAAGGTAGATGTGAGTGGCAACGCCGGGAGGGGACGCCCTAGAAGGCCATACACTGACCTTATTGGTGAGGTTCTTCAGAAAGGTCAGGTGCGTAGTACTCGCAAACGGCGTGCGTGTATGACCAGATGTGTGAACGTGGACGAGGCAAAAGGAGTATGTAAGGATCGTAGCAGTTCGTGGCGTTCTGTGGTTTCTGCCTACCCCAATGGGACAAAGGCGTGAGTTTCAGTATGTATGTGTCCCGCCATCTTCTCCTCGGTCTGCCGCGACCCCTACTAACTGTCTCAGGGCTCCAGTTTTGTGAAATATGGGCCCACAGCTTTGCCGGCATCCGGCAGATATGGCCTGCCCAGTCCCATTTCAGTTTAGCAGCTTTTTGAGCCACGTCAGCAATTTGAGTTCAGGAGTGCAGTAAGTATGTATGTATGAAAAAAAACAGGGGAATTTAAAACTTAAAGACCATTTTTCATACCAACCGTCCTTGTCCAAGCTTTGCCTGTCTGAAAAGAACGAATAAAAAAATCGTAAGCTTCTTATGTTCTGCAGCAGATTGTGCTGTCAACAGAAGCTTTTTTTTAAAGTGTAGTTCCTCTAATGCGAAGTAGAAATAATTGTGCTGAATAAATTAACAGTGGGACGAAGGCTTAATAAAATGGTTGGTACATAAATAATGATTTGAAGTAATTGAGTGTTTTCAAAAAAGCTTGAGATACATATATAGATACATACTGCTTTATACATAGATCGACTATTATTTCCGTATTTCCGTGCGTGAATAGAACCCGAATAGAAAAGAACCCGAAAAGCAGTAATTTTTAAAGGAGTTGTAAGAATACGAAACACTTCGAAAGCGATTACCTCCTGTCTGCCGATGAGATGCCCGAGTCCAGCAACGCTTTATTTGTTTTTTGTTTAGAACCACCTCCTTTTTGTGAAGTCGGTTAAAAAAAGCTACTCGGCTTATGTGGATATGTGTTGTATTTGTATTTCGAGTCAGATCTGCTGTTAAACAAATGCTTTCTAAGGCCGATCTTCAGGTAAAGCCGCGCTTGCCTAGGTTGGTCTGTGGATGGGTGACCACCCATTACATACTGAGTTTCCTCCGTGCCTCGGACAGCACATTAAGTCGTTGGTCCCGGCTGTCATTTATAGATCTTTGACAGATTTTACAGGTAGTCAGTGGCCCGAATGTCTGACTACCAGCCTTACCAAGGGTATCGTATTACCCAGCACTAACTGAGTTATGGAGGTCAGATTCGCGGTCTCCACTCAAGAACACGTCTACCCCAACGGTCATCGGTTCTACGGCTAATATGACCGGCCCATTGCCACTTCAGCTTTCTTATTCTGTGAGCTATGTCGACGACACTGGTTCTCTGTCGGACCAACTCGTTTCGGATGCGATCCCTCAGAGAGACTCCAAGCATAGCGCCTTCCATAGCTCGATGAGCGACCTTATGGACCAGTAGTAGATATTCAGTCCGGTTAAATTGGAAGCCGTCCCCAACATTGTTGGGAAAAGGCTAAGCAGATGATGATGACAATATGCCACCCGGACGCATGTGTGGCACCTATAACCGAACAGCTAGATTAATAAAACCCGTAACGAAACTAAACCAATCGTCAAAATGTATATATATACATTTCCCTAAAACACCCTACGTGTTCAAATCTAACTCAAATACAACCAAATTATATTTAATATTCAAACTCCGCTCTGTTCAGCAGCTAACTACAATATTAGTCCTAGAATATCAAATCAAATCGCATTGAGTAGTATATTAACATAATCAATTCATTCACAATCAAATCTAAATATATTGTGCCTTGAATAAATTTAATTTAGGGTTAGATTAAATACTGCTAAAGGCTAAATCGATCTACTTTGTAGTGTTATTTGGTTTTTGTGAATGAATATTTTATTCATTCATGAAAGCACCCACCGCCAACCACCCGCACCGCTAACCGCTAGAAGAATGAATGAATAAAATATTCATTCTTCTAGCGTTTTACACCTCTAACTGAACTTATTCGTGTTAGTCACACTTTTGGTCTTGTTTTTATTGAATTAGGATACATCATCTGCCTAGCCTTTTCCCAACTATATTGGGGTCGGCTATACCAAGCGGAATACCAGTATTTTACATGGAGCGACTGCCTATATGACCTCCATAACCCAGTTAGTATTGGGTAATACGATACCCCTTGGTAAGACTGGTTTTCAGACTTTTTGGACCACTGACTACCTAACGACTGTCAAAGATCTACAAATGACACCCGGGACCAACGGCTTAACGTGCTTTTTGAGGCACGGAGGAAACTCAGTATGTAATAATCATAATCATTTTATGGTCATCAAAGGCCCATACATAAAATACATTAAATAATCTTAAACAATAATAAACTAATACATATTAAAAAAAAAACCTTAAAACTATGACTATACACGTAATGTTGTCGGCGTGTTTCGCTGCGTAACCGTCCTCAGAAACGATATACATAATGGGTGGTCGCCCATCCACAGACCAACCTAGGTAAGCACGGCTTAACCTAAAGATCGACCCGAGTGGCTGTTATTATTTAGCCAAGAGCTCCTTTTTCTTGAATTAGGATACGTAGACTGAAATAAAATCCTAATTCTAACTTTCAACTAATATTGTAAATGCAAAAGTAAGTTTGTTTGTTACCTTTTCACGCCTAAACCACTGAACCGATCATCTCGAAATTTTTCATATACTTTGTCAGGTGTACAGAAACGGACACAGGGTACCTTTCATCCCGAAATAAAAGTACTGTTCCTGAGGAAAACCACAATAACGTTTTTATGATAATAGATGGCGCCACGTTTATTTCGAATCATGATTGAATTATGTTACCACAAGCAGAGTACGAACACAAGCAAGCCGCGGGGAAAAGCTAGTTAACTATTATATCTATTTTGAAGGACAACATACGTCGTTAAGCTTAGGTTATTGTGATTTGTTTTGAGCGGGAATTAAAACTCAAAAATCCAAAAGCCTGAAAAAAAAAATCTTATTTAAAATTGCAATTTAGATATCTTTTGGCCTACATTGTGTTTCACTGCTGGTCCCCACTATCTCTTTTTAAAATTCTCTGCCTCGTGCGATCTTTAGTAAAGTTTACCCTATGTATTATTAGATAGTTTAATACCTAATGGAACCTAAAGAAAATCTACATTGAGCTATAAATTTCAAACAATCCAGATTAACAAAGATTTACTGTTACTGTTAGCCTGTGTCATCCCACTGCTGGACAAAGGCCTCTCCCATGACTTCCAAAACCTTCAATCCAGGGCCAATGAGGAACACTGGTCATTAGTTCTGTCCAGCTCGTCCCGCCATCTCCTGCGAGGTCTACCTCGTCGCCTTCTGACAGTGTCAGGGCTCCACATCGTGGTTATTTTGGCCAGCCGCGAAGCTGAAGTGGGACTGGGCTGGCCATGTCTGCCGTATGCCCGAGCAACAAAGATTTAAATCGGGTTAAAACATTAACGGCTTAAAAAGGCCTAAAACATTAAAGTTCTCTCTAAATACAACAGTGTGACCTAACTCTTCGAAGGGTCTGACACTAATAAAATAGGACCCTATCCCCAAATCGATAGACATCAATAAAACATGGCATCCGAAGGTAATATTTAATTCACACAATATATTGAGAGCGTCTAACCCGTCGATTGTGCGTACGATTGTTTTAACCTTACCTTGCCGACTAGTTAATACTTAATGTAAACCTTTTGAAGGCGTTTAATCAAACTTGAGCATTGTATTTTCGGTAATAGCTGTTTTTGTGTCAATGGTCTAATTGTATAGAAATCGCTACGTTTATTAATGTACTAATGTTGAGCTATTGTTCCTAAGTATATGTATGTTAGTATCTAGACAATAGGTAAAAGGTTCGACCTCTACTACTTGGATAATGTCCACTGTCGAATTGTAGCTGTAGTGATGTGATGTGTTCTCTAGACAAGACATTATCCGATAAACCAATCATAAACCAATGATATCCACACTAATATTATAAAGAGGAAAGATTTGTATTTTTGTGTGTGTGCATGTTTGTAATGAATAATCTCAAAAACTACTGTGCCGATTTCAAAAAGCTACATTCACCCTGAGTAACGTAGGCTATATTTATTGCTAGAAAAATGTAGGGGGGGGGGGAATTAGGGGAAAATAAATAAATGAAAATAAAGGTTTGATTTTCTGGGAATTTTCAAATAAACTTGCGTCAATAAAACCTTAGTAATCAAATAGACTGCCTTGTTGGTCTAGTGGTCGCAAGCACGGCTGCTGAGCAAGAGGTCCTGGGTTCTATTCCCGGGTCGACCAAAGTGTCATTGGGTTTCTCTATCAGGGATTTCTCAGTAGCAGCCACGGAGTCTGGATTTGCGCCCGGTTGATGGCAATAGGCTCGCTCTATTACATGGGACTTAAACATAACTAGTGAATTGCGCGTGTACTATAAGATACACCTCTGCCTAATCCTTCGGGGATTATAGGCGTGATCAAGTATACTGTCCTATTTAACGACGCGCATTAAAAACGCTGCAGAACCGCAGCGTCACCTGAACCCAGTGCTTAAATAAACTATGTAAATGTGGGAGTAAATTCTGCGGCGACCAACAACGTCGGTTTAACGTGCGACATAATTTAACAAGTTTGTAATAGAGGGCGTCGTAAATGACGCGAAATTCGAGTACCCGAGTCGAGTAGCAAACTATAAATATTGGGGACTTGGTCACCTGTTAATAATTAATGATTTAGTTGGTAGTTTGTTTAGTGGTCGCTCGAATTTTCGTAATAATACAAATACTACATCTTGACTTGGCTCGCGAGGTTGTCGACATGTGGGATGTGGACTCAGCGATCATTGTGCCGATAGTCGTATCAGCCCATGGCTTAATTACAAAGAGCCTCGACCAATACCTGAGGGGGCTCTCGATAGGCTGCTGGATCAAGGGCTTGATTCAGAAAGCGGTACTCCTGGACACGGCTCGTATCGTTGGATGATTCCTCTCTCTGGAGCTAGCAGCTCCAAGCTACCGGCGGTCCTTGACCGCCGGTAGCTTGGACTCTGTTCCCGATACCGGTGGGCTACTATTTTTTATATTTTTAAATGTTTTTTATATAATTTTTGTTGATAAAAATATTTAAAAATGTAATTGGTAAGTAAGAAATATGAATAAACGAATCAAATACTACATTTATTTTTGGTAACACTTCGGAAAAACTGAGTAAAAGCTAAGCTAAGCTATATTATTGCAATTTGTATGTGTATTTTTTCGTTATTTTGTGTGCAATAAAGAATAAGAATAAGAATAAGAATAAAAAGAAAACAAGAAAAATTTGTGGCTAAATAATAATTACTGCCGAGCGGTTCAGTCTTGAAGGCTAAAGAGGCTTGCCTAGGTCAGTCGGTGTATCAACTAGGTGATGGCCCATTATATACCGAATTTCCTCCGTGCCTCGGAAAGCACGTTAAGCCGTTGGTCCCGGGTATCATTTGTAGATCTTTGACAGTCGTAACAGGTAGTCAGTGGCCCGAAGGTCTGACAAGCAGTCTTACCAAGGGGTATCGTATTACCCAGTATTAACTGAGTTGTGGAGGTCAGATAGGCAGTCGCTATATGGAAAATACGGGTATTCAGCTGCATCCGATTAGACTGGAAGCCGACCCTAACATAGTTGGGAAAAGGCTGGCATATGATGATTGACTTCGTGCTAATTGAGTAACTCGAAAGTTATCAAGCGCATGCCTTTTTCTGGTTTAACTTAAGCTGATTTACCTCAACTACCATAAGTTAACATCAATAACAGGCTGCTCATCTTCAAGTTTAAGTTTACAACTCACTTTCATCAAAATATGACCCCCCCCGCTCTGGGCGGAGTGGAAGGGAGTGTCAGACTTTTACTGACTGAAACCCATCCATGTTCCTTCTTTGCCCTTTGTGTTCCAGGGCCGCGGTATCTCTTTGGAACAGTCCCGCAGTCCCGGCAGGCATCGGTCCTTGCGCGCTCCTTTTTGCTGACATCTCTATGAGGTGCGCGTGGAATACGAACACGCAGTCGACACTGCCTGTCAACATAAGACAGACGGACGGCGAGCTAGCCCATTATTTACCGTCCACAGGCCCGCGCTTACGGTGGTCGGTAGCCACCACGTGGCCCCCGATGCCCGGGGCACTGTTAACGATGATAGAAAAAAATAATGTCATCCAACCGGTTGATATACATATTTTGAGCTAAAATTTCAATTAATTTTAGAATCAGACGTTACCATGCAGAAATCCATGACAATATTTGAGTATAGATTTGGGAGCATGGCATGCTAATTATTATTGCTTTTCCTGCTAGTGGATATTTTTGCAGGCGGCAGAGCGGTGTTGCTATCAGACTGGGATCTTTTTTCGCGGAATTAAAACTAAATATTTTGCATACTATTTAAGATTTCTGTCTTTCTTTGAGTCTACTTCCAATTTGCGTGCGACAACCGCTCATAATTGGGTTACCACTGAAAACCACCTTGAATACAACACACATGTCAAGCTTATGAAAGATTACAGCAGTATGTAATTAAAATCTTATTCGGCCATTCCGCCATTTTATTTCAATTATAAACCCGCATTAATTTAAATGAAATTAATTTCACAAAATTAGTGTGGGAGGTAAATTTATTTGCAAATTATCGTAAATTGCTTAATGATAATAACTTCATTATGATTGTAATTTATGAGTGATAGCCTTTTGGGAGTTGCAGTGGAGAATAATATGGAGAAGAATGATGAATAATTTTTAATTAGACTGATCTTCTTCTTCGACTTTCTTGTCTGCCTCGTTGGTCTAGTGGTCGCTAGCGGGACTGCTGAGTATGAGATCCTGGGTTCGATTCCCGGGTCGGGCAAAGTGTTGTTGAGTTTTTCTATCAGTTCATGTTCATTTCCCAGTAGCCGCAACGGCTGTCTTACCGGATATAGCTGGACACCAGTATTTTGTACGGAACGACTGCCTGTCTGACCTCCACAACCCAGTTAGTTCAGGGCAATGCTTTAGTAAGACGGCGCGGAAGAAACCCGGTCTTTGATGGTCACCTATCAACGTAACAACCTAGGCTAGCGTGGCTTAACCTAAAGATCGACTCCAGCGGCTGTTATTATTTAGCCACGAGCTCTCAACTAAACAGCAAATCATCATCTGCAACTTTTTCACAACTATATTGGGGTCGGCTACCAGTCTAACCAGATGCAGCTGAATACCAGTATTTTACATGGAGCGACTGCCTATCTGACCTCCACAACCCAGCTAGCACTGGGTAATACGATACCCCTTGGTATGATTGGTTGTCAGACTTTTTGGGCCACTGACTACCTAACGACTGTCAAAGATCTACAAATGATACCCGGGACCAACCGCTTTCGAAGAAACCCGGTATTCCATGATAGTCACTTATCCACGTACCAACCTAGGCAAGCGTGGCTTAACCTCAAGATCGGCTGTTATTATTTAGCCACGACCTCTCATCTAAACAGTAAATATGTCATCAACAATTAAATCTCAACTCCGGCACATAAGTTATCTGCTCCCCAACTAAGCCACTAAATTAAGTAGGCCCTCCGGCTAATAATATTATTTTTACTCCCCGGATTATATGCGGTCCGGGGTGTATATAGGACAGTAATGAAATGATAGAGGACGCTAATCCTTTTTGAAAGGTGTTCCTCGAGGGAGGACCCGGCTTATTAAGAGGATATTTTGATAAAGACATTTTTGACATGGGGCTTAAGTGATGAGTTGGGGGCGTTTGAGTGTCTGTGGAATTGTGGGGTCGAGTTTTGGGGGCCACAGGTGTCAGTATGTGGGTCGAGTTTATTTTTGGCTTATTTTGTGGCTTGGGAATATTTAGAATTGTCTCTGAGGTAGATATTGAGGTTCTTGTTTGTCACTATCATCATTGTAGTTCCTTAACACGATACTCCTTGGTCAGAATGGTAGCCAGGTCTCGGGTTTCTGACAACCTGTAACGACTGTCAAAGATCTAGGAATAACAGCCAGGCCTTACGTGAATTTCGATATGTATCATTTTTGATACTTATTGACGCATTACCCCCTCTCTAATCCAGGTCCAGTTGAAAACCAGCGTCGGGCACTAGTTGCCTGGTTGCCTATTTTGCTGAACTGGGCGTATTTATCGCAGCCGTAAGGCACACAGTGTTACAGTTTTTGTTTAGATTTAAGATTTTTTTTCTATTTTCTTATTTTATTTTGTGTGCACTTGTGGCATGTGCCAAATAAATGTATTTTCTTTTTTTATTCTTCTTTCATTACAAACATTATTCATTGACTTTATCGCACAAATATTTTTTAAACTGATTTAAATGTGCGAAGCCTACAAGACCGCTACGCCGTAGCATGATGCTACGCCGTAGCTCGTAGCACCTAGCGTTTAAGTTCTTGCCAGTCGAAGTCGATGTGATTTAAAAGGAAAACCTGTGTGCATTTTGGACTGTCTTCAGTGTTAGTGTTTTCACACGCACATATATATGCCTGATATGTCAGGATTTATTCCGTTAGGCTCGTACATCATGTGGGCAGACGATGGGTTTCGTGCTATGAAAACACAGTGGGTGCGATACACTGTTTCTAGCAAAACTAACGAATTACTTGAGATTACACCTTAACACGGGGCACAATTAATCGGCTACAGTTCCAAGACGTCTCAACTCCGCCGCGATCAGACACTGACTGTCGCCCTGGCCTCGAGCTGAACATCAGGGCTCTGTAGAAGCATGCTGTGGTGACAGGCTTGTAAGTAGGTTGCGCGATGTCACCACTGGTGCACTTCCGATTCATTTCATGTCCTTAATAACGATCGGATCCGACACATACATAAATCTCGCACCTTTTATCCAGAGGGTAAGCAAAAACTACAGAACGCCACCAGCTATGGTCTATTGGTTTTAATTAGAAATGACTTGCTAAATTACATCTTTTGTCCAACAATTTAAATTTTATCCACAACAATTAACCGATAATTCTGTCTATATTTCTACCGGATACTGTCCTTCAAAAACTCCCCTTCAATCAATTGCAAAAAGAAAACAATTCCATCCCTACTTTTCACGCACCATGATAAAAGCCAAGCTTAGACCTAATCCATCTTCGTACCCTCAAGAGACCAAAGTTCTCAGCATTTTTCATCCCCGGATCACCATAAACCAACATCAGGTATAAACTTCTTAATTAACAAGGGAATGTCGGCAGCTCTCAGGTTTTAATATAGAAATATGAAAAAAATGCAAATTTTCCCTCAGTTTTAGTACACTCGGCGGCACATCAAGCTCTACATAACCAGTATAAGCTGACTTCGCATTGTATGAGCTTCCCGTACGATGAGAGTTCAATTTAATTTGGTTTTGCATAGCTTGTGCGTACCAAAGTGGCGGTCGCTTGTTATGCTGGACTGTGTAATTAAAAAGTGAAAGTTTGTCAACATTTTAGAGTTGCAGGAAATGAGGTGTAGTTAGGATTATGGACTGCCTCGTTGGTCTAGTGATCGCAAGCGCGACTGCTGAGCATGAGGTCCTGGGTTCGATTTCCAGGTCGGCCAAAGTTTTATTGGGTTTTTTTTTTTTTTTTTTTCTCTCGAATGTCTTATGTTATGCTCCAAGTGTCTTAAGTCGGACAGTTACACTTTTTTTTGTTTTTTTTTTATTTTTTGTTTTTACTGATGGGAAATCATCAAATAAAATGCTCCAAGTGTAGCATTTTTTCTTATGTCGAACTGTGTAACATAAGACATTCGAGGGGTTAAGGATGTCTCAGTAGCAGCTACGGAGTCTGGATTTGTGGCCGGTTGATGGCAAGGCTCGCCCCCTATTGCATGGGACTTAAACATAACTGGCAAAATGTGGGTGTACTATTA
This sequence comes from Noctua pronuba, assembly GCA_905220335.1. Classification (NCBI taxonomy): domain Eukaryota; kingdom Metazoa; phylum Arthropoda; class Insecta; order Lepidoptera; family Noctuidae; genus Noctua; species Noctua pronuba. The sequence continues at coordinate 2,942,255 of LR999913.1, forward strand.
GGTCCACTTATGCCTATGCCTTCGGGGATTACAGGCGTGATGTTATGTTAGGATTAGGTGGGGTGGATGTGGTGTGGTGAGTGGGTGTGAAGAGGTTGAGAGTATTTTTGCAGCTTAGTTACAAACTCACGTTGCTGAGCTCTTGACTAAATAATAAATAGCCGCACGGGCCGATCTTCAAAGTCAAGTTGCGCTTGCCGAGGTCGGTCCGTGGACGAACGTTTAGCCTCTTATCCCGGATGTCATTTATAGATCTGTGACCGTCGTTACAGGTAGTCAGTAGCCCTAACCATACCCATTGGGAAGATTGGTTGCCAGACTTCCCAATCGGTATGGGTTGTGGAGGTCAAAAACTGGCATTCCGACCCCAACGCAGTTGTGAAAGGTTGGCAAATGATGAGTTACGTTCTAAAATACATTACATCACGCCTGTAATCCCGAAAGGTTAGGCACAGGTGCACCTCTAGTAAACCATTTAAACACATTTTGACAGAATAGGGAGCGAGCCTACTGCAATCAACCAGGCACAAATCCAGACTCTGGGCTAAGAAATTCTTGATTGAAAACCGGATAACAATTTGCCCAACCAGGGCATCCAATCCAGGGTCTCATACAGTAGTGATGTTTGTGACCACTACTTGGAGTAGTACAAGGTAGGATCTGAAATCCAAGGTGGAAGGGACACCGACGCTGAAACGGTTACCACGTATTCAGTACATCATTCTGTATCCCCCGGAACTGAAATTTTTCATCAGTTATTAAAAAAAAACAACTGAAATGAAAAACCTACACGGTCAAAATGTATGGAACAGCTGATTTATTTTATAAATTACCGATGAAAATTTTATAGGTTACCAATGGTAACCGTTTTAGCGTCGGTGACCCTTCCACCCTGTATACACTTTTTAACCGACTTCAAAAAAGGAGAAGGTTCTCAATTCGTCGGAATCTTTTCTTTTTTTCATGTATTTTACCCATTACTCGAAGTCGCCTAAACCGATCTGGAAAAGTCACCGACTTCTGAAGCTAAAGTTATTTTTCACTTTTTTGTGTTTTTGAAGTCGGCTTTATTTTTTGCAAAAAAGTTTTTTTATTCTTCCATTTTAAATACATTGCGAACTGCTTACCCCGCATCCTAACCAAAGCGATAGTCGGAGAATCCCCCCTTTTCTATAGAGAAAGAGAAACTATCCACCAGGATCCTCTTACCTATTATTATGCATCCCCTTTGCACACACTCTAGTCTAGAAGTAGTCCTTTGAAAAGTGATGCAACTATCAGTCGGAAATGTAATAAACGCCCGCTTCAGGCCAATGAAAAGCTATCGAGGGAAATCATACGTTTGTAAACTAGCAATTTCTCACAGCTCGCTTTCATTTCTCGCATATGAGTCCTTTTTAGTGTTCGAGATGCAAATTCCATGGAGATCAGCTCTGTTACAGCAGTTTAGTCCTTAAAATTCTCTAGCTAGCAGTGGCGAAGGTACCATAAAACTCGATACTGGCTTCCCTTTGAAAAATGGCACAGTCAGTTTTCTATTGACAAATAATATAATCACATTAAAGATATGTACTCTGGCTTACCTCTTAGTCAGTAAAACTCTGACACTCCCTCCCACTCCGCCCAGAGCGGGGGGTCATTTGATGATTTCCCATCCGAAAAAAAAAAACAAAAAGGGGGTGATTCTTGAGATGGCGAACAATAGAGAAGTAAGGAATGTTATTGTGTAGGTAACGGGCTGGTGTCCGTAACTCCACGTCCAAAGTGAATACGGGTGGAAAAATCATTCGATCCGCCCCAGCCCCTCGAGAAAGACCAGCAACGCCTTGGTGTTACTGACGATCTCGCGGAGATTATCTGGATTACCGAAGTAATTTGCTCGGGGCAGTGTAGAAGCACGTGGGCTGCTGTCTCCTTCTCCATGCAGGCTCTTCACAGTGGATTGTCTGTGACTCCTATGTCAAAGAGGTGTTTATTTAAATAGCCGTGTCTAGCAATGGCGGCTGTAACTGTGCGCAGCTGTAGTTTGGTCAGCCGAAGCACCTGTTTAGTGAAGCGGCCGTAGAAGTATTGAAGAAGAAGACTCCAAATAAAGAGTGTAATAGTTGGTCGGGGGGAGTGTTATTGAGTTTTTTCATTAGTTTCTCAATAGCACGGTGTCTGGGTTTGTTACCAGCCAATGGCAACCCTATTACATGGGTCTTAAACTCATAAACTCATCATCATCATCATTCTCCTGCCCTTTATTTGGGTTCGGCGCAGCATGTCTTCTTCTTCCATACTTCTCTATTACTCGTCATCTCAGCAGTCACCTCCTTTCTAGCCATATCATCCTTCACACAGTCCATCCATCGCTTCTTTAGTCTTCCTCTACTTTTATAGCCAGCCGCATTCATACTCAAAACTTTCCTCAGGACATTTTCCTCATTCCTCCGCATCACATATCCATATAGTGATAGCCGATTACCACAAAACTTTTCATGGGTCTTAAAATAACTGATGTAATGTACAGGTACTACAAGTACATCTTTGCTTGACAAGCGGGGAGACCAAACTTGATGTTGTGTGGGTTTCAAAAGTATTAATGGCGGTATTGTTCAGGTTACTTTTGTACAATGTCTTGTTTGATCGACCTTTCCTTAAACTTATGAACGTAACAACTATGGCTATTTTGAGGTCTGATCCGAAAAGGAGAGGGCCAATTAAAAAAAAATGAGCCATGTTGTGGAGAATATAAATTTTGAACGTAATCTGTCGATTTAGTTGTTTTCTTCTTATAGTATTGATTACAAAAAGATCAATCATGTTTAGCACAAAATTCAGCTTCAAGAACTCCGCTTCCTGATGCAGTCAATAAGTGCGTAAGTGGCCAGGCATTATTGTTTTAAAATATATATATCACCAAAAACTTACCCTGCATCCGTCTGCCAGTTACACAAAATATTCTCTCAAATAAACAAAGTGATGGTAAAGGAAATTCGCGAAAATAACACCTTTTCTCCAGGGAAGCAGTGTCCACGTCAATAAAAGAAGGAAAACTTAATAGTATGATAAGTATAGATTGCCATCGACACGCTAAGAGCTAGATAAAGAAGGGAATAAGGTGAACACTTTTCAATATTGTGGTTAGTTAATCCAGATTGCTGAAACTAAAGGATGTAAAAAGACCCTTAACGAAGCCGAAAGGTACTTGTTCTCCCCGTCATTGCAATCATTTTTTTGTTCTAGACTATACCAGGAAACCTTCTAGTTACGGAGATATTGGGGGTCAAAGTTCCAACTTTTTCACAAGTTTTTTTTTTAATACATGTTTCTAATGTAAGATTTTTACTTTAAACACCTTCACGACCCCCGTACTATTCAATCCATCCATCAGCACAATGCTTTGAGTGTGTAACATTGAGTCCTACGGTAAAATGTGATTTTTCACCCAAAAAAAAAAGTCCTTTCCCAGCAATAATTTTGCGTAAAGTTACTTAGTTTGATATAAGGAATGCCTGGTTGACGGCTTCGTGAAGGGTCTGTTTACTCCCTGTATAGTCAGCTTCGTAATAAGTTGGTTCTGTTAAAGCTCATGTGCCCACAGCAAAACACAAGAATCCTCTATTATTAGCCGCTAACCAAATACCAGAACACACCCACTGAAACTTTCAATAAATTATGTAACCAACTTGGTGTTCTGCGTAGGCGGGGGTCCACAATTCCACAACAGTCCAAAAGATTGAGCTTGACCCCCGACCTTTGATGGATAGTCAATACATTTACTGCTTGGCCACAAGCTACGCGTTCAAGCGACGCGCGTGTTTTTACAGTGACTGCGTAAGAAACAAATGAAAGAAGTTTTTTAAAGCATGCCATGTCGACGGAAGGAAGTGATCCACGCGCGTGTTGTTTAAGGCGACCAGGATAGCGAAATTAAAATTTTCTTACGTTTTTTGCAATTTGTCGGTTAGTGTCAGGTTGTATGTTGAATAAATATGATTCGCGACCATATTATAATAATTAAAATCATAAATACAATCCTCTAAGTTCGTATAACTCCATTGAATTACTATTTCATGAAAAAGTAATTGTGATTATATACGTAACTCTGTAAAACCATATTTTTTTACATTTTTTAAAGAAAGAAGAAAGAAAACATATTTATTTGGCACATGCCACAAGTGCACACAACAAACAGATAAAAAATAAAATAAAAAACTTAGATCTGCACAATATAAAACGTAAATTAAATAGAAAAAAAAAGAGACGTGTGGAAAAAAGAAAGTGATGTATGCATGTGCTGTTTTGCCTGTGCAGTCAAACTGTACAGGTATGCATGAACGTGTGTAGGAGTAAACTGTACAGTTAGCCTGGCCTGTACAATTGTTCATGCAACCTAGAAAATATCTAAATATATATTTTTCCCGCTTTGCTATGCCTCTGCCGGTAAGACTACGCAGGCATAACCGAGCGTGTGGGGCAGGTCGTACAGTTTTTTTTCTATTTTTTCTAACAAGAAATAAACCAACTAATGCAGCCATAATTATGCCGGTGATATGTCATGCTTGCACATTTGCAAGCAAGCCTGGCAAGCCTGACGGTAGGCTCATTAGGCTTGCTTACGTATGTGTCCTCTATGCAAGTCGGTTTTGCATGCACATTAAAACTGTCATGCATAACCTACCGTCTATCATATGTCCCGCTTTGAAGTCACATGGCGTGAGGTCGTGAGCGGAGTGTTACGGTTTTTATAATATTGCTTGGAAACGTCCATTTACTGACATGGTTCTGGGAACTGTCTATAGGTATTCTAGGTCATATTCCAATGCAGTTGACATTTCTAGTGAAATGTGGGTGTTTATCCCTCGACTTACCATTTCAGGGAAAACTGGCATGATGTTATTATTAGCTGAATTATTAACACATCCTAATTTTTTTTTGTTGTTTTTAAAAAACGTTGCCCCACACTAGGAATTTCTCCTGTATCTTGGGTACGTTTACTAACATTGAAACTCACATACACAAACAGCCAGACCCGGAACAACTACCTGTAGGCCATATCGAACCCGCGACACGCAGCGCAGCAGTCAATTGCTCAGCCACTGCGCCAACCGCGCCGTCAAAACATTAAGTTACACCGGACGAGAATGTAAGCGTAGGCTGTGGTCTCACCACATTAGTTCGGCGGCGCAATCGCCCTGTACAGCAGTACCCTAAGCAGTCTTGTCTGCTGTCGACTTCGAAGAAATCCTTACTTCCTTACTAATATTATAAATGCGAAAGTAAGTTTGTTTGTTTGTTTGTTACCTTTTCACGACTAAAGCACTGAACTGATCATCCCGAAATTTTGCGTATACATTGGCAGGTGTACATAAACGGACATAGGGTACCTTTCATCCCGAAAAAAAATACTGTTCCCGAGGAACGCGTATTTCGAGTCATGATTGAACTATATCAATTATTATAATATAGAAACTTCAGTAGTGTGACAACCTGAATTGATTGTCAAATTCTAAATTAAAGCGAGCGAAGCCGCGGGCAAAAGCTAGTCCACAAATAACTTCTAAAAGCCTGATAAACTTGCATCCCCTTCATTCCGAATAAAAAACAAAAAAGAATCGTCCCATTCTCTACGAAATGTTCGACTGCATCTAACCCTCCCCGTGCCGATCTATACCGATATTACGCCAGTAGACCGCATCGGGTCTAATTGGACCAAGCCATAAATACCGGGTTTTAGTGTTAAGAGGTCAACACACAGTTATAAGCATTGCACGGGATCACTATCGATACTAATGCAAGTATCTTATCGGAGTTATTAATCCATCTAAAATTCAAGGGTTTCTATGATATTTAATCTTTTTGTACTGTTTTAAATTGACTCATGCAATGCAATGTATGACAATGCTAATATACACTCACTCATTTATCGTATTCGTTTGTATCGATCCAAAATATCGCAATATCGCAGTCTGTTGTACCGATACTGTTAAGTATCGGATTTGATCTTGCATCACTAATATCGAGCTGTGCGGCATTATTTCTATGACACTCCATATTGCTACTTACACTTAGAACCATCGCAGTGGCATCGCTTCAGATTTGGAGTAGCTAGAAAAAAATCACATAAATCGGACCAGTAATCACGGAGAAATCGGTGAACATAATATATGTACAAGAAAAAGAAGATGCTAGTTGAATACATAACCTCCTCCTTTTTTAGAAGTCGGTAAAAAAAAAGTACCGAGGAGATATTGATTCCGTGCAATGCTTATAAGTGAGCGATGACCTTAAAACAGACCAGTATCGATAGAAATTAAACTACATTTTTGGTAAATGGTTTTATTATTATATGAATTTAATTATTCGGTACATAATAAATCAATATGAAAATACAAACATAAAACTAACTGCACAAATATAAAAACTAATAAAAGTAAGTAGTAGTAGTGTAGTTTAAGTTATGAGATGTTTTGTTAATGCACATAGGTATATCCTCTTATGCAAATTTCGCAATCGAAATTTGGGTTAAGCTCGCCATTGTACATAAGCTATGTTATCGCAATTTGTATGTATATATTTTTTTTGTTTTTGTGTGCAATAAAGAACAAGAATAAGAAGACTAAGAATAAGAAAAGTATAAGTATTTAAAAAAACTGGCCGAGCGCCTCGTGTAGGTACTTACTAGGCCCGCGAAGCGTATATTATGTAAACGAATGGCGATGAAATGATATTAAATAAATGTAAGGAATAAGTGTAATGAAATGAATCTGGTGTAATGAAAGATAATGAAATTAATGTAATATAATGAAATTAATGTAATGTAAGCAATTAACATTACGTTAACTTCGTAATGTTAAAACGTTTTAATATGTTTCATGTATTTATGGTAGAATTAAAGCCTTTTTTATTATTATTAAAGGCTTTACGTAAACGAATGCATATGTTATTGATTAAACTTCAACAGTAACGGTAATTTTTGCGCTAGGCTTTCCCCAATTGGCCAGAAAATCAACGAGAGTCAGGTTTCTTGTTGTAGAGTACTGCGTGGAGGTGTTGCTATATTGTGTAATGTTATGAGCAGTGAAACCGACAGCTTTAACAGCTTCACATCGAGGTCCCTCGTGATTACCACCACATTGGCAGACTGGCTCATCTTCCTCGTCCAGGGAACAGTCACCGCTGTTCATACAGTAACTGTGACACGTGTCGACTTCACATCTCTTCCCTGCATATCCGGCAATACAACTGAAATAGCAAAATAAGTTTTTAAACTGTCATGGTCACTAACATTATCATTAAGTTTAGAAACGGGATATTTACCATGTTTACTTTTTGATTTGAGTTCCCGATATTTCGGCGCATTGCAAGCACCATGATCACGGACAAACTGATGAGTCGTCTAATCGCGGTCTAAGTTGCGAGTGACAGTAGTAGTTGTACTGAGTGCAAAAAACGAACAAGAAAGAGGGTAGACCGATTTGTCTACTCATAAACACCCACCCGCAATAACTTCAGTTTTCCGTGATCATGGTACTTGCAACAGCGCCGAAATATCGGGAACTCAAGGCACACACTTTAGTTATAATTACATTTTACCTGCATGTAGGATGTCCGTCTTCATTAAAACTACAGTTCCCTTGGATGCAGTAGTTCAGACAGGTTGATACCTCGCATCTATCACCTACATAATTTCCTTTGCAACGGCAGACTGGCTCATCTTCCCCGTCCAGGGAACAGTCACCGCCGTTCATACAATAAGTACGACATGTTTCGACTTCACATCTCTTCCCTGCATATCCGACATTACAACTGAAATAGCAAAAATGACAATCATGGTTATTGAAAATACTGAAACTAGGAAAAAAAGAAAAAAAAAACATGAGTAGGATTACACATAACAGTAGGCCTTGAATTCCCGAAGAGTTAGACAGAGTTGTACCTGATAGTACACCCACATTTCGCCAGTTATGTTTAAGTCCCATATAATAAGGAACGAGCCTTTTGCTATCAACCGGACACAAATCACTCCGTGGCTGCTACTGAGAAATTCCTGATGGAGGAACCCAGTACGACTTTGCCCGACTTGGGAATTGAATCCAGGACCTCATGCTCAGCAGTCACGGTTGTGACTACTAGACCAACGAGGCGGATTAGTTCTGATTACATTTTACCTGCATGTAGGATGTCCGTCTTCATTAAAACTACAGTTCCCTTGGATGCAGTAGTTCAGACAGGTCGATACCTCGCATCTATCACCTATATGACTTCCTTTGCATGAGCAAACGGGCTCGCTCCTCTCATTCAAGAGACAGTCGCCGTTGTTAAGACAATAATCATGACAAGAGTTGAAATCACACCTCTCCCCTGCATAGCCGGCATTACAACTGAAATAATCAAAATGTCAAACATTACTGAAACGTCTTTAATGATTAAAATTAAATTTAAAATTTACAAAAACCCCCAACGTAAAAATAAAACATGAAAGTTAAATACCCACTTTCATCCCCCATATCTAGTAAATGGCTGCACCGATTTTGATAAAGCATGTCTAATTTTAATATACACATTTCATCCCCGATACCATATGTTTTCATTTGATACCCCACTTGGGTATATTTGTAAATATTCGATTTTTCATACCCACTTTCATCCCCCATATCTAGTAAATGGCTGCACCGATTTTGATAAAACGTATCTAAGAGCCATCGCCAAGAAACTTGCTTTTAAATAAATGCATTCAAATCGGTTCACTCGTATAAGAGCTACGGTGCCAGAGACAGATACACACACACATTGCGGTCAAACTTATAACACCCCTCTTTTTGCGTCGGGGGTTAAAAAGGGGATCATCAAAATTAGTATAATAGAATGTTTCACCTGCAGGTAGGCAATCCGTCATCATTGATGCTGCATGTACCGTGCGAACAATAGTTCATACACATTGAAACATCACATCTCTCTCCGATGTAACCAGGAGTGCATTTGCACCAGGATTGTCCATTAATTTTCGTACCATTAACACAGAACGGCCCTTCATGTTCTTTAGCGATTTTTACGGACACGGAGATATTTTGCACAAGACTCGTAAGTGCATCACAATTCGTAATTCCACGAACTTGGTCACCAATTTTATAGTTGGCGGCTATTCCAATAGATGTAGGTAGGTCAGTTTCAACACTGAACAATAATTTTACGTGACTTCCAGTCTTTGCTTCTTGAAACACGGTAGGTATTTCGCCCCAGGACCACGAGATAAGAGAGGTATTTGAAACGGACAATGCATTTGATGGATTGGTTAATTCTGTATCATCAGATTTAAAATTAAAATGACTATTCGTAAACTTGTTTTTTCCATTCAAATCCGCGCTATAAGTAGCGTATCGTAAAGGTTTTTCGGGCTCAACCCAGAACATCTTCTTAGTCTGTTGGTCAATAGCTAAGCCGTGTGGTTCCATTTTTGGCATTGAAGTAAGGTTCATAACAATTTCCCTCTCGGAGCCATTGAATCGAGCTCTCTCTATTCTAGGCATCGTCGTCAGGTTAGTGGTCATCCAGTAAATATACCTGTAAAATATACACACATACATTCATAACCGTAGCTTTTCCGAAGTGGGAGGCCGCGGCTTCGCTCGCTTTAATTTAGAATTTGACAATCAATTCGGGTTGTACCCTGCTTGTATTAATATAATTCAATCATGATTCGAAAGATACGCGGTGTCATCTATTATCATAAGAACTTTATTGTTGTATTCCTCGGGAACAGTACTTTTTTCGGGATGAAAGGTACCCTATGTCCGTTTCTGTACATGTTGATCGGTTCAGTGGTTTAGGCGTGAAAAGGTAATAAGCAAACTTACTTTCGCATTTATAAAATTATAGTTAGGAATCTCAAGAAGTAAAATTATTATGCTGAGTATGTAATACATTAATTAACAGTCATTGGTAACGTACCCTCTGCAGCTATCCACGGCAATATCAGTGGGGACCCCGTCATCCATCTTGATCAAAAGATTCCCGTTCAAATTGTTCTTAGCTCCAGTTTTTAATGAAAACCAATTAATACTTTTTTCGTTTAAGTCACTGAAGAACAGTAATTCAGTAACTGGATCGAGTGCGAGGCCATGAATGCTTCTGTCGTTTCTTTCTGTGATATATTTATATTCCATGGTTGATAAGTTGAATCCACATATAGCGTCGTTGTTGCTCTGTTTGTCGACGTATAGCAACATGTTGTGGACTTCGTCATAAGCTAAGGCCCCGAGGTTTTGAGAATTAAAGCGAATGGAGTCTGTTTTGGTTGCGTTGGTATAAAATAGTAGCTGATCTCCCATAGATACAGCGATGTCTGAAAACAAAGAATAAAAGTTTACTTCAACTGTAGATAGCCACAAAGATATGCAAATAATCGGGTGTCCCAAAATTTACGCAAGATTTGAATCTTCTTCTTAGCGTGTCGATTGCAAAAAGTTCATTATGTGTTGAGCCCAAAATTCAGCCACTGAAACCCGCTCAGTGATGCCAGGTCATCAGGTGCGCAAGTGACAGGGCATGCAATGCAAGAGTAGCACTTGAGGTCTGAGCCGATTTGAATTTGCCACCATTTGTTCGGGATCGTTTTTCCCAGTACTAACTGGGTTATGGTGGAGTTCAGATAATCAGTCACACCATGTAAAATACTGGTATTCAGCTGCTTCCAATTAGACTGGAAGCCGACGCCAACATAGTTGGGAAAAGGCTAGGCAGATGATGACTTACATAATAATTACGAATGTACCTATAGTTTTACTCTATTTAATTTCTGAAACAGAAATTGAAACTGTTATTTTACCTAATTAAGAAATAAATAATTTTAATAAATGGCATTAAATAATAACATATAAAATGTTATCAGAATACCTAGTTTTGGTTTCATTGTTCGTTATCCTGTTTATTGTTTTTCATAGACATATAGTTAGTAGGAAATTATGTATCCTCAAGCCTTCTAATAATAACTTTCTGATAAGAAATTACTAGTTCGAACTATCCTTATTAAAATTAATTTGTACTTGAACTCGCATCACGGAAATATTATTTCCTTTATTCATTTCTATACATAAGATTTACATTTTTAAATATTCCTACACAAAATAATATTTAAAAAAACATTTAAAAATATAAAAAATAGTGGTCCGCTGGTGTCGGGAATAGGGTCCTAGCTACCGGTGGTCAGGGCTGTTAAGAGAGGAACCTCCTAACGATAAGCGCCGTGTCCAGAAGTACTGCTTTCTGAATCAAGCCCTTGATCCAGCTGCCAAGCGAGAGCCTCCTCAGATGTTGGTCGAGGCTATTGGCTATTAAGCCAATATATTATATTCAATCCTCACACCCCCAATCCCTATTTTGCGCTTGGTGCTGTTGGTCATGTCATTACCTAGGTCTTCGCCATATTGATCGCGAGTCTGACCTCACGGCTGGCACTGCTCAGTTGGTCGAGCATTAGACCTAACTCAGCTGCCGTGGAGGAGAAGCGGAGATTTGTTAATCTTCTATCGCCCACGAAGATGCCCTTGTCGCTCGAATTGTTATTTAGTTACGAATTACCGAACTTAAAAGGAAAATTACCGAATTGAAAGGTATAAGGAAGGAAATGTTACTGAATAAACAACATCACGCCTATTTCCTCGAAAGGTTAGGTTAAGTTAGGCATAGGTGGGTATTTTTGCAGAATAGTTTTTCGAACTCGTATAGGGAACTCGTCGCAGAACCCTGGTAACGGAAGTAAGGGCCGCCTCTCCCTTCAGACTGTAATTGAATGTATGGTTGGAAACGAGAGCTCATGGCTAACAGTAGCTAGCTACGCTGAACAAGTGATGGCAACGATGGAGACAGCAGATAGGGAGAGGGAGATTTCATCCACTCTGCTTATAAGCGCCCGAAGATCTAGGCCCAGGGAGGAGGGCCGACAATGCCGCTCCACCTCCCATAAAATGGCCTACTGACGATGGACTTGGGTCCATCGTCTAAGCAAATAGGTCCGAGTAGGCGTCGCGAAATATGCCTCTTACATAGAACAATAGGGCGAGAAGCAGCTCACTTCCCCCATTTACCTGAGACAGGGTTTGTCGCAAGCAAACCGTCAGTGCTGGGGTGATTGTGGGGAATACAATTGTATCCCAGCCAGAAGTGGTGAGGAGGAACACCGTCTGGTTTTAGTCAGTAGGAGTCTGACAGATCCTTCCGCCGGCCCCACGGCGGTGGGTTTCCACCCGAAAAAAAAAACGCCAGAGTAATATACCTACCTCTCTGACCTCTACAACCCGGTTAGTACTGGGTCATGTGGTACCTGTAACGACTGTCAAAGATCTACAAATGATAGCTGGAACCAAAGGCTTAACTTACTTTCCTAGGCACAGAGGAAACTCGGTATACAATGGATGGTCACACCACAGGCCTCGAAGGTTGTCTCGTACGGCTGTTATTATTTAGCCACGAGCTCCTCCTCCACCTTAAAATAGACTGTAGAACCTCGGCGTGAAGTCGGTTAAAAAATAGGTTTCTCGTACTCACCCCAGGAGTGCGCCAACCCGACGTACAGCGCTACCAACACCAGCACATACGGCGTTTTATACATTTTAAACTTTAAAAATACAAAGTGGTTTCAACAGCAGAAGAAGCTCGCCAGCCGCCGGTGACAGCTCGAAGAGTAGTGACACAAAAATAAAACGCAGATTTCTTGCAGCATCGACAGGATAAAAACAGTGGTCTCTTATCTGAGACCGCAAGCATGGTGTTAGGCTAGTGCTCTACAAGGACCTAATTATTATTGACTTATTAAGTAGTTGCAGGAAAAAATACCGGTCGCGGCTTCGCCAGCGGTACATTATTTTTGTAGGTGTTATTCTGATTTATAAGCCATTTTAAGGCATGTACGGCGTTATTTATGTCGTCAAGATTTGTGGCACGTTTATTTATCCTAAATATTAAAGAAGAATCGTCAGCAAACAACATCATTTGCGGTTGGTTGTTAAATCAATGGGGTAGGTCATTAATGTATACTAAAAAGAGGAAATGACCCAATATCGAACCTTGAGATATTTATTTTTAAACCCATTGAATTGACACTATTTACTTGTACTTGCTGTTGTCTATCATTCAAATATGATTTTACTAAATTGAGCGCAGGTTTACCTTAACCATAATTCTCAAGTTTCAAGAGCAGGGTTTCGTGATTTACGCAATCAAATGCCTTCGAAAGGTCACTGAAGATTCCTATGGCATCTTGTGCAAAATTATCAAAATTCTAAATCGCGCTATTAAAGTTATCTGCGACTTAAGACTATTGCTATAGAAATACCTGATAATAACAGTTGGGCAGTAGCCCACCAGAGACATAACACCCGTCTGGTCGGAGGATCATTCCTTTTTATGGTGGATGAAGAAAACACCCTGTTTTTGTATGTGGTATGCTTTGCATCTTAAAAAAATAATAACTCCTGTTTTGTTGATACTTTTACAGACAAGATCATACGTCCACAAATACTACACTCCAGATCAATTTCAGTAGAAATAAATCAGTGCGGAAATCAAAATCCTCAACTTGTAGCTCAGTACGACAATTGTTCCATCGTGTCTTCGTTATTAATACCTACCATTGTTTGCAGATTGAAGAAGAACTGTTTCTGATTTTAATGTTTTGTTTTTTGTTTCTTTTGCAGGTAAGATAAAGAACTAACGGAGTAGCAGTACGTATAATTTTTGGTTTAGCAACAAAGTCAAAGAATCTATACATATAATAAGACGGTAAAAAAACTGTGTCTGTACATTGAATATATTAAAAAAATAAAAATTGAGGGGGGTTTAGAAACAGTAATAGAGCACGAATCCAAAAAAAAAATTCTGTCTGTTTGTCTGTTTGTCTGTTTATCTGTTTGTCTGTTTGTCTGTTTGTCTGTTTGTCTGTTTGTTTGTACACGCTAATCTTCGGAACTACTAGACGGATTTGAAAGATTTTTTTTTTGTTGTATAGGTATTAAGTCTGGACAACATATAGGCTATAATTTATCTTGAAAACTTGAACACCTGATGCAGAACCGCAATAGAATAGCTAAACTATAAGAGATACAAAAATGGTACCATAGCAAAAATTGATCCACGTGATGAGCATTTTCTGCTGAGAGAATAAATTTGAAGATCTGGAACACCTGATGTGGAACTCCAAGAGTCCAGCTACACTATAACATATATAGGAATGACGTCTTAGCAAACATTGTTCAATCTGATGAGCACTCTCTGTTGACTTTTAAAATCGAAGATCTGGAACACCTGTTGTGGAACTCCAAGAGCCCAGCTACACCATAACACATATAGGAATGTCATTTTAGCAAACATTGTTCAATCTGATGAGCACTCTCTGTTGGTTTATAAAAATCGAAGTTCTAGAACACCTATTGTGGAACTCCAAGAGCCCAGCTACACCATAACACATATAGGAATGAAGTCTTAGCAAAAATTGTTCAATCTGATGAGCACTCTCTGTTGACTTTTAAAATCGAAGATCTGGAACACCTGTTGTGGAACTCCAAGAGCCCAGCTACACCATAACACATATAGGAATGTCATTTTAGCAAACATTGTTCAATCTGATGAGCACTCTCTGTTGACTTATAAAAATCGAAGATCTGGAACACCTGTTGTGGAACTCCAAGAGCCCAGCTACACCATAACACATATAGGAATGACGTCTTAGCAAAAGTTGTTCGGTCTGATGGGCATTTCCTGTTGACTTATAAAAATCGAAGATCAGAAACATCTGATGTGGAAATCAAAGCTATCACTAATTTCACTGTATAATCATAAAATAACATAAGCCGGGAGTACCTCCACGCAGTGAAGGCGGTAACAGTTTAGGACTGATATTCGATGACGACGGTATATCATTGAAAATTTGACTCTACTGGACAAAACTCCTATTTATTTTTTTATTTTTTATCGAATAAATATGCCTTCGGGCTTATGTTATTTGAGTGTTTTAGACTTTTTCCACTTATCTTCGTGATACGGTAGCCTACCCGGTAACGCAGGGGAGCAGTCACTTAGATTTTAATTGATCAGGTATCTTCACAATAAAACTATAATCATGCCTAGAAAGAGGTCAAATCTTTCCCAATGTTCCAAAGGAGCTAAAAGATTGAGGATCATAAGATCCCAAGAATCTACCGAAGAACGTCAGGAGAGACTTGATGCTGTTCGAGAACATCAGGCTGCAATTCGTTCCGTGGAAACCTCTTCCTCTCTTCTCTTCTCTTCCTCTTGGATAACGAAGCACGCCTGCGTTCTCAGCGTATTTACGCATCTACATCCAGGTCTCTAGAGAACTGTGAAGAATATGATGCGCGACTGACCGCTGATCGTGAACGTAATGCATTGTCTCGCGAATCGGAGACGTTCACGGATAGAGAATTACGCTTGAGTTCCAAGCGTATCTACGCATCGACTTCTAGGTCTCTAGAGACAAGTGGGGAACGTGATGCGCGACTGACCGCTGATTGTGAACGTCACGCATTGTCTCGCGAGTCGGAGACGTTCACGGATAGAGAATTATCTTGAGTTCCAAGCGTATCTACGCATCGACTTCTGACTTACAAAAATGAAAGATATGGAACGTCTCGAATCGTCTCGCGCATCCCGTTGTTTTCCCGTCCCCGGGCTCTTAGAATTCGACATCAGACGTTTCAGATCTTCGATTTTGACGACCCCGTTGTCGCTGGCATAAGCAACAGGATCCGCGTACGAAGTCGCGGGCAGAAGCTAGTATATAATATTATAATAAATATAAGTCTGAAATCGCCAACCCGTCTTGAGCAAGCCTGGTGATCAATGCTCGTGCCTTCTCTGTATGAGAAGAGGCATTTGTCCAGCAGTGGGACAGTAACAGGCTGGTATTATTATAATTAACAAAGTCAAGGTAATTAAACAATAAAATAATTAAGTTGGCAATTATTAAAAATAAATAGTTGGTATGGACATATGATGAGGAGGGACGAATCGCATGTGACTAAAAGAGTGATGAATATAAACGTTGATGGATGGAGAGGGAGAGGAAGACCAAAGAAACGATGGATGGATTGTGTGAGGAATGATATGAAAGATAAAGGAGTAAATGATAGCGTGACGGTTGACAGAGGAGAATGGAAGAAAAAAACTTGTTGCGCCGACCCCAAGTAACACGGGACAAGGGCAGGAAGATGATGATGATGATGTTGATGAAATACAAACAACTCTTTGAATCTCTCGAAATGCATCATCCTGTCTTTTCATTCTAACATCATGCTGAACATAAAAAAACCGGCCAAGTCCGGCCAATATTATTTATTATTATTTGTATGTAAAATTTCATCGAGTTGGTTCAGCTGTACGGCGTGATAAAATATGTTAAGAATTTCGTTCAATGTAACGGAACTCATAATTA
Organism: Noctua pronuba; assembly: GCA_905220335.1. NCBI lineage: Eukaryota > Metazoa > Arthropoda > Insecta > Lepidoptera > Noctuidae > Noctua > Noctua pronuba. The sequence goes on from LR999913.1 coordinate 2,958,687, forward strand.
CTCTCCCAAAACAATATTTAAAGTCCCGGAAGAAACATTTGATATTTCTATAAGTGGCTCCGCGGTAATTTGAATACCTTGCCAGTCGTTGATGTTTTCCGGCATGACGCGATCAATCATTTACAATGTTGGCAAGACTGTTCGTCGAGTGACCCGTTTTTGTGCGGTTGGTGATACGGCAAAATATTTGGGTGTCGTGGTGTTGGTGTAAATGGTAGGGGGGGGGGAGTAGTTGGTAGGATTGGGATTGAGTTTTGATTTTTGTGGCAGTTCGGAGACCTAGCACGAACGCGTGACGTAAATCCTACTTCCTACTAATATTATAAATACGAAAATTTCTGAGGATGAATGGATGTTTGTTACTCTGTCACGCAAAAGCTACTGATCGGATTGGGATGAAATTTGGCACACAGATAGTTTATAATCTGAATTAACACATAGGATACTTTTTATCCCGGTAATATGATCCTGTGAGATATTACCAAACTCCACGCAGGCGAAGCTGCTGGCATAAGCTAGTCTAACGTAAATTCAATTGATTTCGCCGCAGACCGCAATATCTTACTGTCTGTCAGTCGAATACAGCTCGAAAACTACTATGAAATTGATAAAAGTGCATCTAAACTGATGTTTCTTTATTTAGAGCAATATTTTGCAAGCCGGCAAAGGCCGTAGCTTTTGTTACACCTTTTTGTCATCCGTTGTTGCCCATTAACAATGGCAAACGTTTCCCCACAAAATTTTACTGCGGTGTTAATCCACCTTACCTTTCGACCGCCCTAGTCATATATACGTGACAAGCAAGAGCGTAATATGTGACAAAACGGGAGGTGGAATTTTGGCTTGGCGTTCAAAAGATTAAAGTTTTTTTTTAATGTTTCAGGGCAAGTTTACATTAACATTATACAGAAAACTGCAACAGAAAAACAAAACAACACAATTTCTCCAAAATTATTTTCTCTTTACCCACCAAAATATAGAACTACTAGGTTTTTTTTAATTTAGAATTTGACAAACAATTCGGGTTGTACTCTGCTTGTAATAAAATAATTCAATCATGATTCGAAAGACACGTGGCCGTCATCTATTATCATAAGAACGTTATTGTTGTTTTCCTCGGGAACAGTACCTTTTTTCGGGATGAAAGGTACCTGCGTCCGTTTCTGTACACCTGACAACGTAGATGCAAGATTTCAGGATGATCGTTTCAGTGGTTTAGGCGTGAAAAGGTAACAAACAAACTTACTTTCACATTTATAATATTAGTAAGGATTCACAACTAACAGCTTTTGAATATTCTAGTGTAATAAAAACAAAACATTACGGCCCATATCTTCTTTAATACACATTACCCACAATGCAACGTTGGCTGGCTCGGTTCCAAACCCCTTAAATGATGGCCATCTCATAACATTTTGATAAACATATCATTGCGGATTATTTCACTTTTGGCGTATCATAGTCCTATGAATCCGTGGAATGGACAATTTTCCTGTCATAATTATAGAAATATTGCGGCGTAATTTTCTGGTCGCGGTCGAATTGACCGCGGTCGGTATTTTAGGGTTGAATTTAATTTGGAGAGTAGATGAGGGTTGTATTTTGGTAAATTAGGTTGTTAATAAATATGGAATTTAAAATTGAGGATGACGGAATTTTTATTATTTTGTGTAATGTCTATTTTAGGCGATTCTCATAGGACACCGCTCATCCACGCGGTCTTGGCGGTGCCGTGTTAGACAACAACAGATTTCATTGAATGCTTCGTTAGTTTAGTGGTCGAAAGCGCGACTGCTGAGCATGAGGTCCTGGGTGTGATTCCCAGGTCAGGCAAAGTGTTAATGAGTTTTTCCATCAGGAATTTTTCAGTAGCAGCCACGGAGTCTGGATTTATGCCCGGTTGGTGACAATAGGCTCGCCCTCTCTCTATTAAATGGGATTTAAACATAAATGGCGAAATGTGTAATGTACTTGGTAAAGCCTCTGCCTAACCCTTCGGGAATTACAGGTGTGATGTTATGTATGATGTATGATTTATGTCAGATTTCATACAAGCCAATCGCTTTAATTATGTTAAATAAATTGAACTAGCTAGTTCTCGAATATTTTCAACCAGATGATGCTGCATTTTTATACCTATTCTTATTCTTTATTGCACAGAAAACAACAAAAATATACATAAAAATTGCAATAACATAGCTTATGTACAATGGCGAGCTTAACCCAGAATTGGGTTTTCTTACAGCAAACCAAATTTCGATAGCGAAATTTGCATAAGAGGATGTACCTATATTCATTAACATAACATCTCATTACTTAAATTAATTAATTTTATAAACTAAACTACATACATACAGTATAATACACGTAATACATACAATATATATACAATACAATGCCTATAGAATCCTATTTGCTTACATATTAATTTTACTTCGTTGATCTAGTAGTCAAAAGCGTTAATGGTGAGCATGCAGTGGCAGAATCAGAATCAGAATCATTTTTTCATAAACATAGGTAATAATTTTATTACAAACAAGATCTTAAAAATTAGGTTGTTCGCTATGTTTTGCCAACTGACATACAAATTATTAAAAATTAAAAATAAATCGATTATACAAGTGGGTACTTACCTGCTATTAAATTAAAATATAAATTTATTACAATATTATTATTAGAGTATTTAAGTACCTACCATAATATGATTGTATTATTTGTATTAACACATGGAAAAAAATATATTCATAATCCATGCCATATTATGTCAAAACTTAAAGTCAATTCAATTCGAAAGATTAAAAATTTATTAGATAAAAAAATAAAGATATTAATGTAAAATATTAAAATCTATGTCAACATTATAAAGTTAAAGAGATTCGTCATTAAGAAACTCATCCAGAGTGTAATAACATTTGTCAAGTAGTAACCCGTTAAGCGTTTTTTTAAGCTTCTGCAATGGCATATATTTTATTTCATCGGGTATTCAAGAAGGGTCAATTTTTATAAGAAGTAAGCCGGAGTACCTACATATCTTTAATGTGATTATATTATTTATTATTATTTTATTCTTTTCAAAGGGAATCCGGTAGGAATCGAATGGTATGAAAACTTCGCCACTGTGAGCATGAGTTTTCAGATCGATTTCCAGGTCGTCATAAGACATTACTTTTTTACGCATTCATCAAGGTACTTTGCCTTTACTAGACGAGACGTAGGCTTTACGAAACTGATTGCTTCGTTTGAACTTACATCAATCATCCACGGCTTATGCTCAAAATAAGCCGATACATATCCTCATATCAAAGTGATGCCCTTGACGCATTCTTTCAATTGTCTTGTAGAGAAAAGGTTACATTGTGTTTTGCCAAATGTCTTGGTCTTATGAATAACTAGCTGTTGCTGGTGTTGCTGGTTACCTTCGTCCGCGTGAAATTATAAAAAAAAAAATATTACTTCCCTTTTTGAATCTGATTTTGTTAACAATTTCGAGGGTTTTTTTTTTTTTTTGTACGGAACCTTAATCTTTTTTTCAAAAAATAATAGTAGCTGTAGTACTCCTTATTACATCAGCTGTCTGTTAGTAAAAGTTCCGTCAAAATCGGTTTAGCCGTTTCGGAGATTAGCCGGAACAAACAGACAGATAGACAGAAAAAAATGATTTTTTTTTGTTAGAGGTACCATATTATGCATTTAGTAAAACGCTGTTATTTTTTAATTACAAACCGACACTTAAATTTTATTTATTTTGGAAGTATCGAAAATGATACTGTTTATAAGTATGCCTAAGGGGTTCTGGCTACTCTTTCTTTTTAGCACGGGATTACATCATGCTTGAAATTCCCGAAGGCGCTCGTTGAGCTCGTGGCTAAATAATAACAGCCGCTCGGGTCGATCTTTAGGTTAAGCCGTGCTTGCCTAAGTTGTTCTGTGAATGGGTGACCACCCATTACTTACCGAGTTTCCTCCGTGCCTCGGAAAGCACGTTAAACCGTTGGTCCCGGCTGTCATTTGTAGATCTTTGACAGTCGTTCCAGGTAGTCAGTGGCCCGAAAAGTCTGACAATCCATTACCCAGTACTTACTGGGTTGTGGAGGTCAGATAGGCCGTCGCTCCATGTAGAATACTGGTGTTCAGCTGCATCCGGTTAGACTGGAAGCCGACCCCAATATAGTTGGGAAAAGGCTAGGTTGACACTATAAAAAGGAACGAACTCGGCTACCCAAGTATAATGTATTCGCGGTTACTAATACAACCTAATAATAAATAATCGGGCTAACACGAGCGTGACGAAATAATTAGCTGTCACGAGCCAAGCTTGCCCCAATGGTCGACAAATTAAAGTTCATTTACTATTTAATGGAATCTCAGTGCTTGTGACGGGTCAAATTAAGTATGTGTCGAAATGTTGGACACAAATAACTAAGTTTAATTGCTAACTAATTACGGGTCGTGAACACGAATAATACACAACATCACGGCTGTTATTCCCTTAAGGGTTAGGCAAAGGTGTACCTAATAGTGCACCTACATTTCGCCAGTTATGTTTAAGTCACATGTAATAGGAGGCGAGCCTATTGCCATCAACCGGGCACAATTCCGGACTCCGTGGCTGCTACTGAAAAATTTCTGATGGAAAACTCAATAACAGCAACTCAATAACTCAACAACATAATTGCCCGACCTGGGAATCAAACCCAGGACCTCATGCTCCGCTGTCGCGCTAACGACCACTAGACACGAATAGAGAAAGTGAAAGCTTTAATTAAATGACGGTAAAAGCTGTGCAAATACCTGGGCTAGCTCCGCATGTAAAACTTTATATTACAACTAACTTAGTATGTAAACTTAGTATGTATATACTAAGTTTGTAATCGCTGCTGCTGCAGGTCTGCTAGTACCCCTTGGAGCAGTACAAAAATCAAATTTGTAAGTCCACGTGATCAAAAGATATGACCGTTATGTCGCATATTTTGCGATTTCACAAGGGAATCAAATCTATAGGGTACTTCCCGTTGACCTAGAATTTATTATGCAAGAAGCAATGTCTTACAGCGCAAGTAAAGGACAAAATCTAAAAACCGTAAATATGTAGTTTAATAACAAAATACCTACAAAACACTGTTTTAAGATTTCACGCTTTACAACTAACTTATACTGTCACTTACGGGATATCTTCCGTGATTGTTCATTATTTTGAGTCAACCCGCGATCATAGCGCTTGCAACAGCGTAGAAATATCGTGAGCTCAAAATAATGAACAATCACGGAAGATATCCCGTAAGTGACAGTATAGGTTTAAAATACTTACAATTTTATACGGAACCCTGGGTGCTCGAGTCCAACTCGCACTTGACCAGTTTTTTACATGAATAAATGCAGAGAAAAAGCACAAAAACTGTAGCGGAAAAGTTTTTAGTTGGGAGCTTCAAATATAACGCTTTACAAAGTGGGACATTCGAAACTTGGCGGAAGTTTCACGAGACGATATTGTGTGAAAGGTGCACTGTGGCTTCATTTACAGGATGACGCGATTTATTGCTAATAGCTAGAAGCCGAACGCACACAAAACGTTAAGCCGTTGGTCCCGGGTGTCATTTGTAGATACAAATACAATACAATAAATAAAATATAATGAATATGAAAACACCATTTTTGACAGTCGTTAGGTAGTCAGTGGCCCAAAAAGTCTGACAACCAGTCTTACCAAGGGGTATCGTATTACCCAGTACTAACTGGGTTGTAGAGGTCAGATAGGCAGTCGCTCCATGTAAAATGCTGGTCTTCAGCTGCATCCGGTTAAGACTGGAAGCCGACCCCAATAAAGTTGTGAAAAGGCTAGGCAAATGATGATCGTCATTCAGAAAGAAATAAAGTATTTATTCGTCCTAAACTAAATAAAACCCATCGCCTACCATTCGTACCACGCGCCAAGGAACTATAAGACAAAGCGGTGTTCGTCCCGCGCGCGTGAGTTGCGTCCCTGATTGTCGGCACAAAACGGGCACTGATCATTTTAGTGTCACGCGCGCAGACGAAGGGTTGACGATGTATGACAGGACTGTCTTTTTGTTTAGAGTACAAAAAATGGGTGTGATGTTGGATTTGATTTTTGAGTCTCAAAGTTGGATGAATACTATCCAAATCTTTTAGGCAACTACAGTACTTTCACAAGTTATTATGCCTTGTGTCTGTGACTGTATCTTCGCTCTTTGTTTTTTCTGTGACTTTCAAAAGTGCCTGTAATGGTCTAATTCAAATAAATGCTTTGAGTTTGAGTTTAGCTGGTCTGTATAAAATGTATTTCATTATCAGGAGAATCTCAGAATTAGCTTGGAGTCCAAAGAAGAAGGAGCACGGTCCATATAAAATTAACCTATGTCCTACAGCAACGACAAGCCCCTGAACGAATTTTCATAGCATTTTTTTATGTTAGACTGTAAGGATGGAGTTTGGAAGTATGCTATCTTTTTATACCTATTTTTATCATTTTTTTGAGATACTTCTCTTTGCTGTAGGACGTGGGTCAATTTTGATCCTTCTTCTTTGTGACCAGGTATGACAGCACTGACTGTTTTGCTTAGAATAGAAAAACAGGAGAGATTTGAGGTGGGATTTGCAGTTTTTAATGTCCAAGAAGGACATTAGCTGGAACCTTTTTATTGTTTTTCCTAGTATAAATAAATAGGTTCTAGTTAAAATTTTCTGTTGAATAAACTTTGTCACATTGTGTCACGCTTGCACATTGCGACTGTACAAATGTGTTTGTGTGACAAAGGTGTTTCAATAGAAAATTCTTAGTAGCAGGCTAGGCAGGCCCACCGCGGCGAACGCGGCGGTGAACGCGGCGGTGGACGCGGCGTCAAACGCGCAAATACGAACATATGGCAGATGAAACCGCCGCGTCGCCCGCGGCTTTCGCCGCGGCGGCGCACGCCCCGCGTCGCCGTAAACAACATCGTACATTGCCATATGTTTGTGTTTGGGCGTGTGATAACGCGGGCCGCTGCACGCGCCGCCTCTCCGTAAACGGAAAAAACGCGCACCGCGCCGCGCGACGCCCAGCGCAACGCGCCGCCTGACGCGCCGCGTCTCCGTAAATGGGCACTTATGGTTATTATTATGATCAGCCATTTGTGTCCCACTGCAGGGCAAAGGCCTCCCTTCCCTCTTTCCACTTATCCTTGTCCAGTGTTTTTGTTTGCCAATCCTTTTGAAAAGAGTCGAGTTCGTCCCGCCATCTCCTTCTGGGCCTGCCGCGTTGCCGTTTGCTGTTGTTTGGGACCCATTGTATGGTTACTTTAGCCCATAGCTCCTCCGGCATGCGACAGATGTGGCCAGCCCAGTTCCATTTTATCTTGGCATCGGCAATTTGAGTTTTGGACCGCAGTATCGAGTTCCTTATACGATCAGTAAGTTTAACTCCAAGGATACTGCGCTCCATTGCTCGCTGGCAGACCCCGAGAGCGGTTATGGTTACCACTAATTAATTAGTTCTTAACCAATTGACATGGAATCACAAGAGCCCCATCTTCTTTTTCATTCCAAATAAAGTACCAAGTCGCAAATGCAAAGTTAATGAACATAGGATTGGCGAGAGGCGTAGAATATAAACGAGTTGAATGCGTCCCAGAGGCGTGCGTTGACGAATTGAATGCGTCCCGCAGACGTGCGTTGTGTTACTGATTGGGTGGGAACTGTTGCTGCGTTAGAGTTTAGAACTAACAACTTTGAAAATTGTGGAGTTGATTTTGTATGTGTTTCATTTGCACCAGGTAGTTGGGGTTCTGTTCTGGTATATTTATTTACTGAAATTGCAATTTTTATTGAATATACAAACACTGTTTTAAGCTTTCACGGTTTACAACTAAACTTATATTCAACCCGCGATTCAACCACGTCGAAATATCGGGAGCTCAAAATAATGAACAATCAGGAAGATATCAAGTAAGTGACAGTATAAGTTTTGAAAGATATACATTCAAATGGTTATTTTGAACAATCTGAAAATGCTTTAATTTATAAATCCGATCACTGAGGCATAACTCCACCCGTCCCTACAATGTGGTCGTTGAAAAAGTATGACAAATCTTTGCGTAAGAACTATCTAACTATTAGTCAGCAAATCATTATAATAAGATATATATTATATAAAATTGGTTGAAATAAAAGTCAAAGTTGGTTGAAATAAATAAATCATAATAACACCCCCAATCCTTCTAAAATGTTATCGGTCCTTCTAACAATCACTCAGTATGTATCAATATCCGTCACGTTTGCAGAGTTAGATTATCCTAATCATTTGACCTTGAAAGTCTCCTAAGTTTCTAACATCAGCATAACCCTAAACAAGCCATAATCGTGACTTTAATTCCCAAACTCTGAGAACCCAGCTGCTGTGTCAAAGGTCCAAAACTAATTACAACTCAAAAGGAAGTAAAAAAGGTACGTCTGTCGGACGTGTGAGGAGCATCCCTAATTGTTGGGACAATGTTCACGTGACTCGTCGAAGGTCAAACAGGACCCGTCTGGAGATGTAGGGTTGGGTCGAAATCTAGGATAGAGGGTCTTTCTTAAGTTTAGGTATTTTGTACTGTGTAAAGTTATGTCAGAAATGTGTATTGTCTCTTAGCTCTGATCTCATCAAACTAAAATATATCTTTTATCCATACAATGAAATTAACGTTTGAGTTTTTGTATGGCAAAACTTATATCGAAGTTTCCAGATGAAATCAGGCATGTAAGAATCGCAGAAGGAATGAAAGACTTAAGAGTTTCCCAATTAAGGTATGATTGCTTGTTTCAATAGTTTGCCATTACAGCAAAAAACTTAATTTTTTATATAGAAAGATTAAAAAAGAAAGAAAGGAAAGATTCATAGAAAAGTGGTAATTTGTTGCCTACCGTAAAAAACTGGTCAAGTGCGAGTCGGACTCACACACAAAGGGTTCCGTAGCACCAAACAATAATTATGATAACAATATTTTTAAATCTCATTCATAAGAAATACTGAACACACTACATACTGAATTGACTTACGAATTTTGTGGTTTTTTGGGTGGTGGCAACAGTCTCGGAGTAAAATGGCTATGAAATACGGACAGAAAGACAGACAGAAGGACGGGACAAATCTAAAAAGGTTCCGTTTCGCCATTTGGCAATGAAACCCTAAAAAGTTAAACTAGAAAAACAAAAAAAAGTCAACGACACCTAACAATACTGGGAACGCACATTCAAATGTTGGTAACGCAGATTGCATTGCAAAAAGGAGCCAAAGAGCAAATTACACACGCGCCGCCATTTTGTTTTTTCATTTTTATTTTGCGAATGCCGTGAAAGGGTTCACGGTTCCGTATGCATGTTAAAATATGGTACGATTGCTCTGCACCCTCTTTTTTCAAAAGCTCCACTTTTTAGTCTATGATTTATGCGCGTACCATAGATTCATGATGTGCTGTCAAAAGGGGTTTATGGGCGATTACCTTTACTTTTTATATACATGTTATGTACAAAGATGTTGTCAGTTTTGAGAAGAAAATTTATTCGTTCAGTATTTTCAAGCAAAAATAATAACATAGCCTACATAAGTATTAGTTTTGACGGTATGGTTGGCGCAGTGGCTGAGCGATTGACTGCTGCGCTCCGTGTCGTGGGCTCGATTCCCGCACGGAACAAATATTTGTATGACCTACAAATAATTGTTCCGGGTCTGGCTGTTTGTGTATGTGAGTTTAAACGCACCCACGAAACAGGAGAAATTCCTGCTGTGGGGCAAAGATTTAAAAAAAAAAGTGATAGTGACACAAACTATGAAAAAAAAGTCTTAAATTCAGACCAAGTAACTGGCAAACTTGTTTGAAGTTATTGTAGAATAAAATGTATACGGGACCACTGCCTGAATTTCATCATCCATAGCCTGAATTAACTTACTGCTGGATATATGCCTCTCTTTTCTTCTGCCAATCTCCACGGTCCTGTGCCAGCCTCATCCAGGTATTCCCCTGAAGGTAACTATGTCGTCTGCCCATCTCACCGCGGGACGACTCACATTTCTTTCACCAGTTCTTGGACGCCATTCAGTGACAGCTTTAGTCCACCTGTGATCACTGCGCTTTGCTAGGTGTTTTGTCCAAATCCATTTGAGTTCCGTAATGCGATTTCCCTTATCGAAAATCGGCGTGCGTCTACCAAATGGAAAAATAATCACGTAAATTGACCCAATGATCAAGGAGTAATCGGTTTAGGTAAAACATGAGAAAAAAGATGCTGGTGGAATACATAACCTCCTTTTTTTAAAGTTAGTTCATCATCTGCCTAACCTTTTCCCAACTATATTGGGGTCGGCTTCCAGTCTACCCGGATGCAGCTTTATACCAGTATTTTACATGGTGCGACTGCCTATCAGACCTCCATAGCCCAGTTAGTACTAGGTAATACGATACCCCTTGGTAAGACTGGTTGTCAGACTTTTTGGGCTACTGACTACCTAACAACTATCAAAGATCTTCAACGGGACCAACGGCTTAACATGTTTTTCGGGGCACGGGGGAAACTCCGTAAGTAATGGGTCTCACCCATCCACAGACCAACCTAGGCAAGCACGACTTAACCTAAAGATCGACCCGAGCGGCTGTTATTATTTAGCCTTTGAAGTTAGTTAACTATAAAAAAAACTATTACCACATGCTAAGACCCTCGAATATTCAAAAGAGGTTCCAAATTAATATCCTTATCCGCATTTAGTTTTCTTCAACTGCAAAAATACTAAAGGTATACTCGAGAAAACAATTAATTAAACCGTACCGCAGATTACCAACATAGAAATAGTTTCCCGGAACGCGAATTAAGCGGGACGAGCTAATCCGCAGTCATTTTATCTTTTGCGAATTAATTCAGCTGCAACAGAGTGGCTGGCTTGCAGACTTTCAAAATTATCTAGGATTTTATGCATTTTAAATGTGGTTTCATAACTAGCCACTTTATTCATGTTTTTTAAACTAACATACTGCTATCTGCTTACTTGGTCCAGTCCAGTCTTGTTCGATTCCGGAAAAGTGTTATTGGGTTTTCCATCAGAAATATCGCAGTCTGACTGTGTGACTGGCTCGTTGGTCTAGTGGTCGCAAGCGGTACTGCTGAGCATGAGGTCCTGGGTTCGATTACCGGGTCGGGCAAAGTGTTTTTGGGTTTTTCCAACAGAAATATCGCAGTCTGACTGAGTGAATGCCTCGTTGGCCTTGCTGTCACAAGCGAGACTGTTGTGCATGATGTCCTGGGTTGGAGACCCGGGTCGGGCAAAGTGTTATTGAGTTTTTTTCCATTAGAATTGAGTGATTTCTCTCAGAATGTGTTCCCTGTTGATGGCAACAAACTCGCATCACAACATGAGAATAAAACATAACTGGCTTTACCCACTAAAGTTACACCGCTGCTTAACTTAATGGGTATGACAGGCGTGATGTTATACCATACACTTTTCACTTTGGTCAACAAAGGATAAACAATCTGATTTTGATAACATGTAAAAGATCTTCTTACCGAAATAAAAATATCATTTCAGTTCGTTCAGCATGTCAATGTAGTCAGTCGCACGCTCTCTATCGACTACGAAGAAGAAAACTTTAATACTTTCTTTTATTTTTACTGTTATTTTAAACTAGCTGTTTCCCGTGACCCCCGTTTGCGTGAAATTATTATAAAAATATTACCCTGTTTGAATTGGATTTTGTTACTTAACAATTTCAAAGGTTTCATTTTTTTTGCACGGAACCCTAATTCTTTTTCTAAAATAAAAGTAAGCTGAGTTACTCTTTATAATACTTGGTTAAAGGATCATACCCAAACACAAGCGGAGAAATGGTGGACCTCGACACCAGGGTGTAGGCAATCCAAGAAAGCTATACCATCCCTGGATAGGAAGCTGACCAAGCGCCTTCTGCGCCTGGACAGAGATAGCCTGTGACGGGGACCATTACTGGACACTGCTCACTAAACACTTCCACACCCTAAGTATCACTGACAGCCCCCTGTGCAGAGCGTGCATGGAGGCGGAGGAAACGGTGGCGCATGTACTCCTCGAGTGCACCGGCGTCACCCAGATCCGCGAGGAGACTCTTCGAACACCAAGTTCCCTTGCGGATGTCCTGAGAAGACCGGGAAGTTTGATCTGCTTCTGGAGGGAGGTAGGCTGGTTGGAGTAACGGCCACCATGGCTCACGTACAATGGTCCACTTTAAGGACTAAGTGCGGAAACCAAATCCCTTAACATAGAACATAGTCCTTATAACATCAGCTATCTGCCAGTAAAAGTCCCGAAAATCGGTCAAGCCGTTTCAGTGAGTAGCCGGAACAACTAGACAGACAAAAATAAAAATAAAAACTTTTGTTATAAGTACCGTATTGTACTATCAAATGAATTCAGCTGTTATTTTGAAGTTACAAAGAGACACTTCAATATTATTTATTTGTATTGATATAAAATTGCATTTTTCCATGTATTCATTGTAAACATAAAAATGAGTTATTTTACATGCATCGTGGTTAACATGACAAGTCGACTTTTTAGAAAAGTTCGACTTTCCTTATACCAGTCTCTTTCAAAAGTTCGATTCTAACTAATTCGTTGTTATTTCAACATCACTACAGCACGTCAATTACGTAAAAAACTTTCAATCACACTATGAAGAATTTTGAAGGACATTGCTAATTCTTCGCTTCACAGTTTCGTAAAATTCTGAGTTGTGGAGGTCACATTGGCAGTCGCTCCATAAAAAATACTGGCATTCAGCTGCATCCGGTCAGACTGGAAGCCGGACCCATCATAGCTGAGAAAAGGCGATGCAGATGATTATGGCTTTGAAAAAAAAATCTGTTTGACAGCTTAAATCACGCTGCAATGACTATTGTTGAATTATCAAAATTCAAATCATTTATTTATTTAAACTTCATGTACAAAAGTGGTACATAGGCGGACTTAATGCCACAAGGCATTCTCTACCAGTCAACCTTAGGGTCAAATAGGACAGCATAGTGATAGAGTACAAAAAAAAATAAGAAAAATACCATTTTGTTAACATAAATTGATATACATAAATAGATACATACTAATACACATATATAGAAATAAAATGAAATAAACTAATATATATTATAATAGATACAAATAGTCCAAAATACGAGAAACATTATAATAATTACTATGACTACTAATGACTAGCTTATGAGCAATTTAGTCTGATTTCAAATAGTACTTCCGAACTGTTCTTTTGAAAGCCATTTTGCTCTGTTATCATTCCTAATGTTAGTCTACCAGATCACAACAAATATCATATATCACCTGGAGATCTAACCTAAAGATAAACTCCTGGGAACATCACCATAAATCCAACGATGAAAGATGGGACAGCAGCGGTCCAGCCATAAATTACGTTAGCACTCGTGATTCCGCCTGACTTTATGTGACAAGACTAATTTATGAGTATTAATTATGAGTTCAAAGCGGTCTCATTAAGATTTGTTTAGCTTTATATTTAGAAAAGGTGAATGGGACGAAACATTAAGCTTGATAACCGCGAAGTTGTGTGGAAATCGGTTGTCATGGTACGTACTTTGATAAGGAATGCGTAAAATGCAGTGATAGCCTAGTGGTGTGACCATCGGACTGCCAAGTCATAAGTCTTGAGTTCGAACCCAAGACACGCACCTCTGATTTTTCGGATTCATGTGCGTATTGTCTAATTATCACCTGCTTCAGTGAAGGAAAAGACCGTGATGACTTCTGATTGTAATTTAAAAACAACAGCATTTTACTGAATGCATATGAAAATATATACGATACTTATAACATTTTTTTAAAACTTTTTTTTCTGTCTGAATATCTGTCGGTCTGTCTGACTGTCTGTCTGTTTGTTCCGGCTAATCTTCGAAACGGCTGGGCCGATTTTGATGGGACTTTTACTGGCAGATACCTGATGTAATAAGGAGTAACTTAGGCTATTTCATTTTAGATAAAGTTTTTGGGTTCCGTGCAAAAAAATTAAAACTCTCAAAATTGTTAACGAATTCTAATTTCTCTCTTTTCAAGATTCGTTTCGGGCATATTTAGAAGGTAAATAAACAGAACGAAAACTACCACGCTAAATTGGATTGTATTTAATTAAGAACAAAGAAGAAATCGAGAGGTTAAATAATAACTGCTTGACCTAAAAGGCGAGTTGTACTGAACCTCTGGTTTAATAAAAATGAACAATACGTTTACTGAAACCTGACCTAGGTAAGGATTTATCGGTACCCGTTAATCTCGAGTCGAGTTTTAATGAAACGCTTTTTATAATAAACAAGAAAAGTAATCTTGCTGAAGAAATGAGTCTGGTTGCTAGAACTTCCTTGAGAGCTTAAACACTGCACTGTCATTATAAAATAAAATAACATAAGCCTTTATTGCAGTTACTCTTTACAATCTTATTCTTACATGTTATACTAATCACTATTTATTTTCTTACATGTTATACTAATTACTAATTTTAAGTTAACGCAACTCTGGCCCCAAGATACAGGCGCAGCCTAGTTTGGGGACCTCCGTTTACTAATTACTATGTTATAATCATAGCTCTAAGTTAGATTAAGAAATTTTTTGTAACAATGGCTTAATAAATGTTATTCTTATTCTTATTTACATAAATACTTGTTAAACCTAATTATGGTCTTTATAGTATATCGGTAATCGGATTAATTTTCGGTAACAGCTTGTCTTTCGACAAAGGCCTCCTCCAAGGACTCGCATGCAGCTCGATCCCTAGCTGTTCGGGCCAACATTGACACTGTCTCCCTTTATTGCTTTTGTCGCCCCTAGGGTACCACTCGGTTATTATTTTGGTCCACTTTTCTTTCGTATCCCGTTACATATATCCCGCCCAACGCCATTTTAACCTTATACTAACGATGTGCGCATTTTTGAACATTGTTCTGGTTTTAACTGTTTCTAATTTCACTCTGTCACTTCTTCTTACCCCTTTTACACTTTTTTAGATCAGTTATCGAATAAAAATAAAAAGTGTGTCAGAACAGCATCGAACGAAGTGTAATAGGGGTAAAAAGAAGTGGCACTATCATAACGTAGGCTTAAATGAACCGCTAAGAAAAATATCGAAACAAAACCTTAAGTTTTAGAAAATGTGACTTTCTATCAGCGATTACGATGAGGAAAAAGTCAAAAGTGTGATGTGTGTGAGCAATCGAAAACCTCAAGCCAATTTGCTTGAATATCATTGTACATTTCAACCGAAATATCTGCACAGGCGGGGGAGATTTACCAAGTTTGACATATCGATGCAAATTTTCTTGACAGGCAACGCTACCTTGAAGTGCACACTTAAAGTAGTCATACTATAGAAATGCGAACCGCTTTGAGAGCAATTGACACATGTCTAAGCTCTCTTGGTTTGCCTTATTTTATTTATTTTATACTATTCGGGAAACTTACAGCTAATAAACAATGTTCTTAAACCATAAGAATTTGAAGGCGATTTACAAGTTTACACAGATAAACACTTGAACAAAAATCCGTCTGAATTAAATAAATAAATAAAATTATGGGGGCTTTACAGGTTTCAGAACATCAAAGCTCTAACCAAAATCAGCGTGGTTAAATCTCCAACTATTCTGAAACAGCCTACACGTGTATCATTCCGCCTGCGTACAATCAGACCTTGACCATTGACCATAACATAACATAATAATTAAGAAATGAAAACTACAACATTCTAGACTAATTAGCTTATCAAACTATCACAGCAGCGTAATAATGTTTTATCCAGAAAATTACGCTCTCTATTATAATGACCGGGCCACAATTACGCTTATAATCACAGAATTCCAGGTAACCACTAAACAGGTGAGCACAAAAGATCAGCTCCATACAAAAAAGGAAAGCATCTTTGCGCCTAGCATTTGTTTAAGATCGGTAGGAGCATGAGGAGCTCATGGCTAAATAATAACAGCCGCTTGGGTCGATCTTCAGATTAAGCCACGCTTGCCTAGGTTTGTCCGTGAATAGGTGACCACCCAATACATACCGAGTTTCCTCTGTGCCTCTGAAAGCACGTTAAGCCGTTGGTCCCGGGTGTCAATTGTACGCTTTCTATCTGTGTATGTGCATGTGCTTGTTTCATTCGTTGTGTAAATGCGACCTTCTGGATTTCTCTGTGATGTCAACTTAACAGTTCAGTTACGACTCTACTAACTGGGACAGCGGGTTTAGCGTATATTATTATGTTGGTTTTTTAATAGCAAATTGTGGATTTGGTTCTAGTTTTTTTGAGCAGATTTTTGTTCGGAGAGGAGCCAGGAGTTTTGTGTCCTGGGGTTCGATTTTGAAGTCGAAACAGCGAAAGTGTTATTCGAAGTTTTTTATGGCATGGAGATGAGGACCAGGTGTTAACATGCTCACCCTCCAGGAAGGATGAAGATGAAGAGGATCTCCCGACAAGACGAGTGTTGCGTCTAGTGGGCTACAATCTGATGGTTGTTGTCAGAAGGTCTATACAAGGTGTAAAGGTGACCCTTCACGAAGTCGTCAATCAAGCAAATACTAAGTAACTCTACGCAAAAACTATTGCTGAGAAATGACATTTTTTTAGTGAAAAATCATGGTTTACGCTAGGACTCAATGTAATGCACTCAAAACATTGTGCTGATGGGTGTATTGAATAGTACAGGGGTCTTGGAGGTATTTAAAGTAAAGTGATAACATGAAAAACTTGTATTTAAAAGAAAAAAAAATGTGAAAAAGTTGAAAATTTGATCTCCAATATCTCCGTAACTAGAAAGCTCCCAGGTATGGTTTAGAACAAAAAAATGATCGCAATGACGGGGAAAACAAGTGCCTTTCGTCTTCGTTAAGGATCTTTTTACAACCATTATATCCTATTATCACTGATACGATTCGTAGTTCGTATGTCATGTTGATGCCCGATTGATGGCAATTGATTTTTATTATGTTGGCGCAGTGGCTGAGCGATTGGCTGCTGCGCTGCGTGTCGCGAGATCGAATCCTGCACGGAACAAAATATTAGTATAGCCTGCAGGTACTTGCTCCGGGTCTGGCTGTTTGTGTATGTGAGTTTAAATGTTTTTAAATGCACCCACGATACAGGATATTTTTTTTGTTTTTTTGTTATTTTTTTGTTATTTTCCTTGTTTCATTAGATTTAATTTTAAAACGTGTGCTATTGTGCATAGCTTACGTTTACCCTATGTTACGTGTACTTATTCACCTACGCTACCCCCTACGGAATACACAGGCGTGTCGTTATGTAATCAAAACATTTTGAATGGTAACACGGGCGAGAATCAGAATAATATCCATTCGGTAATAGGGTTAATGCAAGCGTACATTAACTGAATATTCAGCCCTGCTTTAATAACGCGATGGGGTTAAAATTTCATATTTTGCACTAGTATTTTGAATTCGTAGAGCTTTTGTGCAATATAAGTGGTATTGGTTTATTTTTGTGTGTTGGAAAAGGAACTTGAAAAATAAATGGAATATTGTAAAAGCTTCGTGAGACACACGATTTCCTCAGAGGTCAGTGCGTCAGATGAAAGATGCGAATTGTGGAGGACCAGACATCCCACCCCTCCTCATTTCATCAATCCAGCAGAACATCTTTCTCCTGGACAGGAACTGCAGTGGCCAATCTGGAAATCACTGTTTGCGGGCCCAGGTTGGCCGCTGTAGAAATAATCTGGTCAAATGGGGTATCATCGACCCATCCCAAACACAACGTCAGTGTGGAGCCCCTCTGCAGGACATGCCCCACCTACTTGTTTGCCCATCTTGCTCAGCCACCTGCACCTTTCAGGATTTAAACGAAGCCAACGACAGAGCTGTGCAGGTGTTTTGTTTTGATTTGAATCTAACGGTTACTGGCGATTTTCTCAATTGCAGGGTGAACGAAACTATGCTATACCTGGAACTATTACAGGATGACCATACTTATGTGTGCAGACGGGAAAACATAGCACTAAAATAAACATACCAAGTTTGACTTATCAATGTGTCGGATTGGCAGGATTTATTCCGTTAGGCTCGTACATCATGTGGGCAGAAGATGGGTTTCAAGCAATGAAAATACACTGGGTGCGATACATTGTTTTTAAACTAACAAATTATTTGAATTTACATTTTAACATAATAACACGGGGCACAATGAATCGGGTACAGTTCCAGGACGTCACAACTCCGCTGCGATCAGACAGTTAATGTCGTCCTCGCGTCGAGCTGCAAACATCAGGGCTCTGTAGAAGCACGCTGTGGTGTGGGTAGACTTGTAAGTAGGTCGCGTGATGTCACCACTGGCGTACTTGTCCATTCTTGGCGATTCATTCCAAGTCCGTACTAATGCCTGGATCCGAAAAAACAGTTAATCCACCTTGAAATGGTCATACTGTAGATAAATTTTGGTTAGGTTATGTTTTTCTTATTAAATGGCAGCTCATTGTTTCGTAATAGGAAGGAATAACATAACACAATATCACGCCTGTAATCCTCGAAGGGTTAGGTAGAGGCGTACCCATTTTCCATCCACATTTAGCCAGTTATGATTAAGTCCCGGGCACAAATCCAGACAAACCCAATAACACTTTGCCAGACCCAGGAATCGAACCCAGGACCTCATGCTTAGCAGTCAGGCTTACGACCACTCGACCAACTTGGCTGTGTTATACTAACACTGCCACTCGTCATTCTAAAAACCAAAAAACACAGGTGTGAATAAGATCTCATTTTATGTGTCTTTTCGCTCCCATCTCTTTGTTCTTTAGATCTTGATATTTCCTTGTTAAATATGAACAGCAGAAGACAGATATAATGAAATAAACAATGATCGTATTGCTATTGACACAGCTTCTTTGTTGACCGAACTTGGACAGTATAAATTAAGGAATTGTTCACTGTACGTAGCTATATTACCATATATAATTCCAAATTAATCGGAGGAGCTCGTGGCTAAATAATTTGTGCCATTGCATACCGAGTTTCCTCCGTGCCTCAGAAAGCACGTTAAGCCGTTGAGCCCGACTGTCAATTGTAGATCTTTCACAGTGGTTATAGTTAGTCCCAAAAGACTGACAACCTGTCTTACCAAGGGGTATCGTATTACGCAGTACTAACTGGACTTTTTCGTGTGGTTAGTGCTTAACCTGGTGTCAGAGTTTTTATGCCGCCCATGGGCTTCTGACTTGGCTGTGGAGGTCAGACAGGCAGTCGCTCCATGTAAAATACAGATATTCAGATGCATCCGGTTAGACTGGAAGCCGACGTCGTTTTTTAAAGAATTTCTCTTTCTTTTTTAGGGTTACGTAGCCAAAACACTGTGGCTAAAATGGAAGCCTTTTAGATTCGTCCTTTCCGTCTGTCCATCCGTATGTCACAGCCATTTTACTCCGAGACTGTTGGCACCACACAAATGAAATTTGGAGAGTAGGTGTCTTCTATGAAAATTGGTTCGAATCAGATTTGATGTTTTTGAGATATGGGACTTTTTAATCAAACTGCCGAAATAACTCTGTTTTTCATTACCATACTATGAAAAACAAATTTGGTTTTGCTCTTGAGTGTAATGCCGTTACAAATATTGTTATTATATAGTTACGAGCTACGGAATCCCATATGCACGAATCCGATTCGCACTTGGCCGGTATTATTATTTCTTAACGAACATACTCCAATTGAGTTAAATCGTTTGACATTAACTTTGATTAAATAAGCGCCTGAACTTCGTACACAACACCACCTGCCCTCCAGAAATAGGTAAATTATACAAACAATAATTATTTCCCTTTGAACTAACATCAAAGCTGTATTATAATGATTTCTCGGAAACCTTATAGCAATCGATTGAAGGAAAATATTGGCTGTCGTGCTTGCTAATATTACCTAATGCAAAATACTTAACCGTCGCTGCCTGCCTGTACAAATAAATCAAATTAAAGTGTCTGTTGTAATTTCAAAATAATAACTTTTTACTGAATACATATGAAAGTATAGTTCGGTTTAAACTTTATGGCGGCTCGGAAGTTAGCTGCGAGTGACGGTCTGCGCAGGTATAACGGTTTAAACTTTATGCTGGCTCGGAACGTCTAACGTAAAACTGCGCAGAACACTATTTTAGGTATCAGCGGGGCGCAGAGGACGCATCGTCTTGACTGTATAATGCGCAGACCGTCACTGGCAACTAACTTCCGAGCCGCCATAAAGTTTATCTAAACATACGGTATTTATTACAAACTTTTTTTTTTAAAGACGTTTTGAAAATGTTCTCTGATAACTTTTTAGACCTATGTATCCTGCTTATGCGTATGAAGTTTCATTAAAATCAGGTCAGTCATTTCGTAAACGCTCCTTAAGCCGTGAAAACGGAACAAATATAACAAATTAGCTGTTGCCCGCGACCTTCATCAGCGTGAAATTATTATAGGAATATTACTTCCCTCTTTGAATCGGATTTTGTTAACAATTTCAAGGGTTTTAATTTATTCAAACGGAACCCTAATTATTTTTCAAAAATAAAAGTAGCCGAAGTTAGACCTTATAATATCAGCTATCTGCTTGTAAAAGACCCGTCCAAATCAGTCCAGCCGTTTCGGAGATTAGCCGGAACAAACAGACAGACAGACAAAAATTGAAAAAAAAAGTGTTTTTGTTAGTGCCTTATATACTTTCATATGTATTCAGTAAAAAGCTGTTATTTTGATGTTACAAACAGACACTACAATTTTATTTATTTGTAGAGATGTACAGATGTATACAGGTCTATAAAGGCATTCATTGATTTAATAATGATAGGTGGTCAGTCAATAATTTATGTATTTGAAGTCTAGATAGTGGAGGTATTACTGGAAATTGTTCAAAGTTATTTATATGAAGGCTGTTTGAAAAAGAAATTGTTGGTTGAGTAGTTTGATTATAGTGTAAGAAGGTAGGCACGTATAGTTTATAGTCTATTAATTAATCTGGGTCAAATAAATTTATTTTATATCTTTCTAATTATTAATTTGTCAAGTTGGTCGGGGTTTCAGCCCAGAATTAAAAATAATAATTACCATTATTTGCTATAATTCTGGGCTAAAATCTAAATAAATTAAAAATATAATAATATGACATCACGCCCGTAATCCCAGAAGGCTTGTGCAGAGGTGTAGGTACCTAATAGTACACCCACATTTGTTATGTTTTAGTCCACGTAATAGGGAACGAGCCTATTGCCATAAAACACAAATCCAGACTCAGAGGCTGCTATTGAGAAATTCCTGATGGAAAAACCTAATAACACTTTGCCCGACCTGAGAATCGACCTAGGACCTAGGATCCTCAGCAGTCGCGCTGCCGACCATTAGACCAAACGGGGCAGTCCGAGGCTGAAAAATATAAATAAATGGTTGTTTGAATTAAATTTTATTAATAGTAAACACCAAATCCAAGAAAAAATCTGCCTAGCCTTTTCCCAACTATATTGGGGTCGGCTTCCAGTCTAACCGGATGCAGCTGAATACCAGTATTCTACTGGAGTGGCTGCCTATCTGACCTCCACAGCCCAGTTAGTACTGGCTAATACGATACCCTTTGGTAAGACTGGTTGTCTGACTTTTTGGGCCACTGACTACCTAACGACTGTCAAAGATCTACAAACGACACCCGGGACCAACGGCTTAACGTGCTTTCCTAGGCACGGAGGAAACTCGGTATGTAATGGGCGGTCACCCATCCACAGACCAATTACCTAGGCAAGCACGGCTTAACCTTAAGATCGACCCGAGCGGCTGTTATTATTATGCCACGAGTTCCTGCTTGACCTCAAGTAACATGGGGAAATGGCAGGAAGATGATGCTCATGAGGCCTTTGCCAAGAAATGCTTCATTTACTCACTAAAATAATTACCACATAAATACCAGTCAACTCCTTACGATAAAATTATACAAAATTAGGCAGAAATGTGTCGCCAGGCCTAACGCTGTAAGTGCTACTTAGCAAATACCGTAAAATGAAGCCTATTAACTTATATATTAGGTTAATTCTAGAACATTGACCTTTGTGGGTGATAGGTCGATGTGACTTGGAAAATAACTTACAACATATCGATTTTGGGGTTAAGTTTGTATTTAGGTATTGGATTTTATTGGTTTTTTACGACTACAGGTAATATTGATAGTGTTTCTGATAAAAAGTTAACGATTTCGAGCCCTTGTTCTGAAGGCATCTGGCGGTAGTGTCATACTTACGTATGCAGAGTGGAAAGGAAACCGGCGCAAAAACGGCTGTCTCGTATTTCGGACATCTTTCTGAACTCCATATAGAAATTTATCATCGGTATTTTTTTTAAATCTGCTGTTTCCTACAAAAGTGCAATACCTACACGTTTAAAATGTATGGAACAGCAGATCTAAAAAAAATAATGATGAATTTCTCTGACCCACACAGAAATTCACGGAAATTGTTTGGAACAATGCGTACTGAATTCGTGGTAACCCTGTATATGTATGGGTCTCTGGACACACTCACAATATATCAATTTCTTGCTGATGATGGAAAAGCCAAAACTTTTGTGGATTTTCATACATATGATATGCATTGAGATGTCATAAAAACCTTAAATATCAAACGTTTTGAAAGTCGTTAAGACGAAAAATCGAAAAGAAAAAAACCGAAATGCTTTCTAAACCATTGTCACTTCTCTAGCTCCGTTGAATTATGCAATCTCTATTAGCTTCTCTGATTGGTTGACCGAGATAACAACAACCAATCCAATCACTTGACACGAGATTGAATAGGCCACCGAAAATCGGACCATTGTTCCACACACGGCCAATAGGTTTGTCAAATTGACGGCACAGTTGGCGCAGTGGCTGAACGACTGGCCCACGATGCAGGAGAAATTTAAAAAAAAATGCGATGAATGACTGACCGAATGAATGAAAACATTTGTTAAATATAATTGAGGCACAATTTAGTCTTCACTAAAACTATTTACTAACAGCACCGTCCATTTACATATTTGAGTCTTGTAATTTCGTTAAAACACATCAGCACCTATACAAATCCTTTGGTGACTATTGTAATTTTAATACCCGTTATCCCAATAGCTTTCCCTTGCCAAACATAAAAACTGATCTGTATAGAAGAAACTGTTACCCCATGTCAATTAAATTATTTAACAAATTACCTAGTGAACTGAAAGACCTACTACCCATTACTTTATTCCGAAAAAAATTATATGCCTGGTTAGTCAATAAATGTTTCTACACGACCCAGTTACCCATTACCTTAGTTATAAGAATCGAAAATTATTGTAACACATCATTATGTTCCTATTCTAGTGCAATAATTTGTTAAGTTAGTACCTATACATTATACTTATATATATTTGTTAAGGTAGTAGCTTTTATTTTATATTTCGTATACCAGAAATGGTCAATATGAGGATTCTTACTGTTATATTATGTAATGTAACATTTAAATATACCACCTACCCATATTATACGAATAAATTATTTGATTTGATTTGATTTGAAAAGTTGTTTGTATGATTGGTATACAGGGTGTAAATAGACCCTTAACGAAGCCGAAAGTCACTTGTTCTCCCCGTCCTTACGATCACTTTTTTGTTCTGGACTATACCTGTGAACCTTCTAGTTACGGAGATATTGGGGGTCAAAGTTCCAACTTTTTCACAAGTTTTTTTTAAATACATGTTTTCAGTGGTATAACTTTACTCTAAATACTTCTAAGAACTATTCAATGCAACCTGCATTACGTGATTTTTCAGCCCAAAAATAGAAGTCGTTTCGCAGCAACAATTTTTGCGTAGGGTTACTTAGTTTGATGTACCGAATGCTTGGTTGGCGGCTTCGTGAAGGGTCTATTTAAACCTTGTATTATCTATCAATAAGAAGAATACTCCAACATATTGCCAATATTCCATAACGGGGAAGGTGTAGTAGATAGTAGATATCCACATTTTGCCAGATGTGTTGTAAATCCTATTTATAGGGGTAAACACACGCACAAATCCCATTAGCACTTTGTTCAACTCGAGTATCAAACCTTGACCACACACAAGCAGTTCTAGGTACCTATTACGTAGCAAGTTCAGAACCTAACATGTTAACTCTGAGGTAGGAACATAATATCACAGTTTATTGGCTTCCAAGTTTCAACCTACTACTAACTGGAGTTTCTTAAGCTAATATTAGACGTTTCACATGAGTGAACGGTTCACTCGAGGCTGTTCATTTCTATTTAATTCCAGGGCTCCGACAAAATTGCATTAAACGGCATATTTGACAGCGACAAAACTTCATGAGGATGATAATTCATTTCATCATCATCATCATTCAACTTCTTTTCATTTTTCGATAATTCGATAGGCGATGGAAGGTACCGAAATCAGAAAGGTCTCGAAATCCAACATTTTTCGATCGGTTCACTAATGATATTTTTACTAATAATTCATTTTATTCAGTCGTTTCACTTCGAGTGAAAAGAATATATAATCGAATAGGTAGAAACTACAGAAAGTCACCTACTTTTTTTGTACTAAATAGCAAGTGGCAGCAATGCCAAATCGCCTGATGTGAAGCGATGATGCGGCCTAGGGTGGAGCACGCTTGCCTAGAAGAAGAGTGATCAGGGAACAGAGAAGCCAGCAGTGAATTCCACAGACTGGCGATGGCGGTTCGCACAATAAATGTGGAAGCATAGCGCTAGAATCCTATCATTCCTTTTGTTCACTGTTTTAAGCTTTCACGATCTAAAACAAAACATATTGCACTTACGGGATATCTTCCGTGATGGTTCAAACATGGCGCTTGCAACACCGTCGAAATATCGGGAGCTCAAAATAATGAACAATCACGAAAGATATCCCGTAAATGACAGTATAAGTTTACTCTTTTTGTTTCGTCCAAAAGACACAAAGACAAAAAAAGACAAAAATGATCAAAAAGTGAATGAAGCTCCTGATACCCGCTTAACAAATATAATACTCTACCTAGTTTCCTTTCGTCCACAAAACCAACCTGTTTACGTATTTTCCCCACAGCCGAAAACGTCTCAACAAAAGCAATATTTTAGACAAACTGGGCAAACACTAGTTAAAAAGTTGCTAACACTTGGCCAATTTAACTTGGCTAACTGGCCCACTTTGCCCGGCTGTTTCGAGTGGCTACCAAGGAGTTTGTCACACCGTTCCGTAACACGTGTCGGTGAATAAGTTCGTGAGTTATTTGCTGTTGCGGTGTGAGTGGGGTTTTAAGTAGGATGTAGGACCTTGAAGTTTGGGGAAATATTATGTGTGACTTGAGTATGAGGTGGTGGGAATTGGCTTATGAGTGACTATGGAGTTTCTTAAGCCCATTTTTTCGCTGGTGTTCCTAGCAAAAAAAACAGTGAATTGCTCATTTTAGTATGAACAAATTCTCCATTCTTCATTAGGACTTCTTGAGTTCAAGTTTCAAATCACAGTTCAGTGTGTCGTAGTGACTGGTGATTTGATTGACATTTCAAGATAGGGCTTTCTATATCTATGTTTGGTAGCCCTAAATATTGAGTTAGTTAGAAGCTTAATTCATCATGTGTTGTATTGGTTTATTTTATTGAAAACTATCGTGAAAAAAATTTTACTTGGGCCTAATTGAAACCATTAACGCAGAGCAGTCGTGATTGTAATACTCGTTCCTTCCCTGCAAGGCAGTCTCGCACCGTAATGTACCACATAACAGTCTACATAACATAAAATTGCATAATACCATCTAACATTGTTTCAAAATATAAAATCTCGAGGTACTCTCAGTCGTAAAAGTCGTCCGCTGAAGTTCGCTCGGTTGATTGACATTTTTACGCGACCGACCGACTTCAGTACATAAGATCATAAAAATGTTATAAAATATTATTTTATAATGATACTGCTTCGACCCCGCTCTGTTGTTTGAGCAAGAAATTGGTTTAGTTTATGTTTCGTGCTTTTTTATTTTTTTTATTAGGAACAAAAAACAGTTACATGTTAAAGTTTAAAATTACGAGTTGTTACATAATTAGGTAAACATATAACCCACACTATTGTCCACGGGTTAATAAAAGAACAAATAAAGAACGTAATGATAATTTTGTCAAAAAGTTTCAATTAATTTTTAAATTTTAGTTTAAGATTGTGGTGAAAGAATATTTATGGCCAGTGTTTTAAATTTGTTATTAGAAAGAGAGAAGATGTCTATGTCCATGAAGTGTGTGTTATAAGTTTCCACAAGTAGACGAAGAGGCACTCGTGCCCCGGCGTTGGTCCTGCATGAATCCACGTGGAACAGCCAGGGCACGCGGGCCGCCCGTCTGATCACAGTTCTAGGTACTGTATAGCGTATCTTATTCGTGATTTCCACACAGTCAAATCTATTGTTACACAAACCATGCAGCAACATGGCCACCAGAAGTAAACGCCGAGACTCTAAACTTAAAATATTAAATTGCTGCAATAATTGTGTGTACGGAATTCTCGAATGGTAACATTTATAGTTCACAGTTCGTAAAAACTTTTTCTGTACTAATTCTAATTTCATTTTGTATTTTTGGTAGAATGGATTCCAAATAGGAATCGCGTATTCTAATTGAGATCTTATCAACGTTTTATATAATAGCAAAAAAGTAGAGGGCCGCACGAAGTCTTTCGAGGATCTCATGACAAAACCATACATCCGAAAGGCTTTATTTATTATATTTTCAATATGCAAGTCAAAGTGCAAACATGAATCAATAGTCACACCAAGGTCGCGAACGGATTCCACTACACTTAATTGTTGGCTGTTCAACGTATACGTAAAATTAAGTTTATTTTTGTTTTTAGTAAAAGATATACTATGACATTTAGGAAGACTAAGAAAGAGTTTGTTAACTCTACAATAGGTATCAAGTTTGTGAAGATCTTCTTGAAGCAATAGGCAATCATCGCGTTTTTGGCAGGCTTTATAGATTTTTATATCATCCGCATACATCAGGAAATTTGCTTTCGAGAGCCTCGTGATTAAATAATACTAAAAGTGTTCTGAGCTCAAAAACCGGAATTACAGACGTAGGCAAAAAGGCTGCCAGGCTCAAATGGGATTGGGCGGGTTACGTGAGCCGCACGCATAACGACCGCTGGGCAAAGGTTTCAACACGATGGATGCCTGAGGATGGACGGCGCCGTCAAGGCCGGCCTAGAAAGAGGTGGCGAGATGATCTAGACGCGCATCACGAAGGCTGGTTCGAGGTGGTGCAGGAGAAGAGTACCTGGAAGGATATGGGGGAGGCCTTTGTCCAGCAGTGGGACATTCAAGGTTATTGTAAAAAAAAAATAAACAAAGCGTTCGTCTTGCCTTTTGTAGGTTTTTGACAATCGTATTGTGTAGTCAGAACCCTGGAATCTGTGTGTCTGTGTAGTAACGCTAAAATAATACAGGATCATGTTCTGTTTAATATCCACGCTTTTGGGATTGCTAGGCTTAAAATTCCATTAAAATTGGCTTAGTATAATGAGCGGACACAGGAGAAATATTAATTTGGAGTGTTACCGCCGCACTCACAGATATAATTATAAAATAATCCATTGATAACTTGAATTGAGCAGCATTATTTTAAATATAGTAATAACTTGATCCGTGGCTGTCACATTGACAGCATTCCAGGTGAAACTTTTCATCATCTGCCTAGCCGTTTCCCAACTATTGTTCGGTCGTCTTCCAGACTAACTGGATGTAGCTGAATACCAGTATTTTATATGGAGCGACTGCCTCCACAACCCAGTTAGTACTGGGCAATATGATACCCATTTGGTAAGACTGGTTGGCAGACTTGCGGGCCACTGACCACCTGTAACGACTGTCATAGATCTAAAAATGACAGCCGGGACGAACGGAGTAACATGCTTTCCAAGGCATGGAGGAAACTCAGTTTGTAATGGGTGGTCACCGATCCACGACCAACGTAGGTAAGCGTAGCTTAACATAAAAATCGACCCGAGCGGCTGCTATTATTTAGCTACGAGCTTACCAAATTATACTTGAAATATTAACTGACTGCCTCGTTGGTCTTTGCAGCAAGCGCGACTGCTGAGCATGAGGTCCTGTGATCGATTCCCAGGTCGGGCAAAATGCTATTGGGTTTTTCCATCAGGAATTCCTCAATAGCAGCCAAGGAGTCTGGATTTGTGCCCGGTTGATGGCAATAGGCTCGCCCTCTTTTACATGGGACAAATGTGGGGGGTGTACTGTTAGGTACACTTCTTCCCAACCCTTCGAGGATTACAGGCGTGATGTTATGTTACATTAACAATTGATCTAAGCATTCGACCCATTTCGACCCGAGTGTGTCATGGGCTGTGTATAAAGAATTATGAATACTTAAACCCTTTTAGGATCAAAAATTAGGAGATTATAAATGACATATATTTTTGGGCACGGTAAGCTCTTCTTGTTCACATATTCACCGCCTGTTGACAACAAAAGTGAGTGATCATTGTCGAGCTTATGGATGACAGTTATAACGCATGTAAGCCTGAAAAGGTTAGTCAGAGGTGTACCTTAATTGGATACCCACATTTCGCCAGCTATGTAATAGAAGACGCGTCTATTGCCATCAACCTGGGACAATGTAGATTCTCAGCTACTGAGAAATTTCTAATTAAAAAACCTACTATTACTTTGCCCGAACTGGCAATTGAACCTGCTGCCTGGAGGAACTCAAACTCATCTGCCTAGTACTATACCTTTTGGTAAGACTCGTTGTCAGATTTTCGGGCCTGTAACGACTGTCAAAGATCTACTATCTACTAATGACAGCCAGGACCAATAGCTTAACGTGCTTTCCGAGGCACGGAGGAAACTCGGTACGTAATGGGTGGTCGCCCATCCACGGATCAACCTAGGCGAGCGTAGCTTAACCTTGAAGATTGCAGTAATTTAGCTACGAGGTCCTCTTCCTCCTCCCGAAGGGTCATATTATGTAATATGTATAATTATTATTTTTTATTCATTTCTCTTACATATTATTTACATTTTTAAATATTCCTATACAAAGTAATATAAAAACATTTAAAAATATAAAAAATAGTACCCCACCGGCATCGGGAATAGGGTCCGGGCTACTGGTGGTCAGGACTCTTGAGAGAGGAACCTCCTAACGATACGCGCCGTGTTACGAGGTACTGCTTTCTAAATCAACCCCTTGATCTAGCTGCCAAGCGAGAGCCTCCTCAGATGTTGGTCGAGGCTATTGGCTATTATTTATATGTATTATTATTAAACTTAACTACATAGCACATAAAATATAAATTGGTATGTCGTAAAATCCGCACAAAGCAGGGGTCGGTAGTATTTTATTAACATGAAAATTTAACGAATTCATTTTGCTGTAACGGTATCCATAATTTCGATAAATATGTAAATTACTGACCACATGATAATTGTCAAAATAATTGGATACATTTTACAACGTAAAACTTTGTGTAAATTTGAAAATAATTCAAGCCTTTTAAAAGTTTTAATCTCTTTTTTGGCGCGGTGTAATTAAGGCCCGACCTGTTAGAAAAAGTTTGTTACGGTTTAATGATTCAGTTGTTTTAGCTTGTTAGGAGTTCGTGGTTTAGTACTAACTTGGCTTGGTTTTCAGTAACACTTTTGGTGACATACTAGGCTTTCTGTAACATTTTCAGGGACTCCGAACACGAAATGCCGGGGTATTCCTCAAAGCGCAACCATTTTTAAGCGCAAGCAACTAAGCGCAACTAAATTATTCCTCAAAGCGCAACCATTAGTTGCGCTGACAAATTCAAATTTAAAATATTATATGTTTATTCAAAGCGCAACCATGATGAAAAATATCGTTAATGAATCCATCATACCCATCTTTGTTTCTCATCATGGTTGCAATTTGTAGAATAAACTTATCATGTGATGCGCTCACATGATAAGTTAATTATTAATTTATTTTATTACTAATGGTTGCGCTTCGAGGAACAATTTAGTTGCGCTTAGTTGGTGGCGCTTAAAAATAGTTGCTCTTAGAGGAATACTCCGAAATACCATTGGCGATGCAAATTTTAAGACAAACTCTTTGTTCGATGTTTTTGTCCATTATGAAATTCGCAATACACACTAGATATGATCTAACTAAAAACAGCTCTGTATTGAATCTAAATAACAGATGCAACTCAAACTCCGCGCTAAAATGGAAAACAGTTGTGCCAATCTAACAACAAAAAAAAAACAAAAAAAAAATTTGGAACCATAAACAAATCATAATATATTCCCGATACTTTTTGACTGAATGTATAAAATGTGTAATGCCCAAACACAGGGTGGAAAGGATATGGAGGCACAAATGCTTACCATGTATTCAGTACCATACCATTCATGATTGCCATTAACGAAGCAAAAATCTGCTGACAGTGTGCTGCTTCAAAGAACTTCCTGATCAAAACTCTATCAATAATATCGATAATCGAAAAGTCAAGTATTCGAATGACATAAGCTATCGAAAAGCTTATGTCAAACTGGTTATGTGAAACGCTTTGAAACCTGCCACTAGCATAAAAAAGGGCTCTTCTGGATTTTGAACTCTCGACTCATCGCCGATAGCTGAAATTCCAACTCGAAAACATGGATAGAATAGCAAGTACAATTTGATCCCTATTGGTCCAATTTAAAGGCTTTGGGTGAAAAAAAAAGTTGAAAGGGAATCGACTAGGCATCGAGTAGGCATGTGACGAAGAGGGGCGAATCGCTTGTGACTAAAAGAGTGGTGAATATAAATTTTGATGGATGGAGAGGGAAAGGAAGAACAAGGAATCGATGCATGAATTGTGTGAGGAATGATATGAAAGAAAAAGGAGTAAATGATAGCGTGACGGTTGACAGAGGAGAATGGAAGAAAAAAACGTGTTGCGCCGAACCCAAGTAACACGGGACAAGGGCAGAAAGATGATGATGGTGAAATGTAAAGGCTTTAAATGGTAAGTTTGTACTTTATCTTTGGTATTACTAAGAATGTTTGTAGGTATAAAATAAAAATCGATGCGTGAAAATGTATTTTTGGTCTTGACCCTCAGTCACCGGGTGTTGTGACGCTGAACTATGCTGAGTTGACTGTCACTTTCTGTTACTGTTAGCCTATGTCATTCCACTGCTGGGCAAAGGCCTCCCCCAATGAACTCCAAATCTTTCGATCCAGGGCCAATGTGGACCACTGGTCGTTGGTTCTATTCAGCTCGTCCCGTCATATCCTGTGAGGTCTACCGCGTCGCCATCTGGCTGTGTCAGGGCTCCACAACTCGTCAAGCATAGGGCAGATTGTCACTTACCAATCCAAGTCCATGAGAGACTCACTATTAGCCTTCAACTGATCAAGACTCATAACTTTTTGGTATACAAGAACATTTACTCGAATCGAAATCTCCTCGACATAGGCCTAACATCGAGCTGAACAAATCGGGTCCAATAACATTCTCGTCGAATATATATGCGACTATTTCGTTCGGACGTGTTACTAGGGGCAAACGGAGGGTCCAATCGAAACAATTGGTGGACCCAACGCTTACTCTCATTTTATTTATTTTCGCTGACTACGTTATGAAGAGAGTTTTCAATTTAATTAATTGGTTTTTTTCTGTATGTGTTCGTCTTTTAATAATAACAGCTGCTCGGATTAAGCCGCGCTTGCCTACGTTGGTCCGTGGATGGGTGAACACACATTACATACCGAGTTTCCTCCGTGCCTCGGAAAGCACGTTAAGCTCTGGTCCCGGCTGTCATTTGTTGATCTTTGACAGGCGTTACAGGTAGTCAGTGGTCCGAAAGTCTGATAACCAGTCTTAACAAGGAGTATCGTATTACCCAGTACTACTCCTTGGTAAGACTGGATCAACCTGACTGAGATCAACGGCTTAACGTGCTTTGCAAGGCACGGAGAAAACTCAGTATATAATGGGTGGTCACCCATCCACGGTCCAACCTAGGCAAGCGCGGCTTAATCTGAAGATCGACCCGAGCGGCTGTTATTATTAAGCCACGAGCTCAAGAGTTCACATCTCCACACAAAACTTAATAAAGTCATTGGCAAAACATGTTTAACAGTACAACTCCGTTTACCCCTTCGGGACTACCAACCTAAAGAAAATAAAATAATATATTTTAATGTGAATAAAGGATTTTGAACCCACGAACCGCGCTTAACTCGGGGTAACCAACATTTTCTTTCGTCACAAAATATGATTTTCTTAATTAGACTTTTGTCCGTATCATTGCGACTTGTAAGAAAACAAGTTATCTAACGTAATGAGATCTTATGGAATTAGCGAGATATTGCTTTGTTTGCGAAAAATTAAGATTTTTCTCTTCTTTTTTGTAATATTTATTTTGTTTCTGTGATGAGATTTTAAATGGTTCAAAGGTAAGTATTTTTTTTTTGTTTGCTTTTTGATGTTCAGGTAATAATATGAGCTTATGTTTTTGTGTTTTCGTTTTTTCCATTATTAAAAGCTGCAGGGTTTGTGAATATATTTCTTTACTTAGCAATGGTTTTCAAACCGGATATTCATTATTAATGTGTTGTTGGTCTTGTGGTTGCAAACGCGACTGCTGGTTCGATTCCCATGTCGGGAATTTTTTTATTGCGTTTTTCCATCGAGAAATCCTCAGTAACAGCAACGGAGTCTGGATTTGTGCACCGTTGATGGCAACATGCTCACTATTGCTCACCCCCTCTTAGAAATGTGGGTGTACTATAAGATACACCTCTGACTATGGTTTATTCGTTTCGCTTAGTTCTTATTCATTTAAGCGTAATAATAATATGCTCATTAATCTTTATTTCTTTCTTTGTGCAGGCTTTTCTTTATTTGTGTCGAGCTAGCGATACTATTGTCCATGTTGTCGTACTGATTAGCTAGTCAGCTAGAATGGAAACATGGCTGACTGCCTACAGTATGTGACCAGACGTTATTTAAGTGCTGAGTCTCGTTTTCTTTAACATTAAGCGAAACCTAATCGAATTCCTAAATATTATTGCACTGTTGGGGTTTTAATCAAAGTGGGATAAGGGCAGAAGTATGCTGATGTTAAGTCAATAAATAGTTGTTATAAAAATTACAAGCGCGCTGTGTTATTTCCGAAGGCGTACAAATATTCATAGAAATTAAATTAAATACATTAATGGAATGCTTATACATTTTATTAATTGATTTTGACAATAATAAAAAAAAACAAAGAAAAAATATATAAATATCAAAAGAAAAAAAAACTTACACTTAGAGTTTACCACGTCAATATTCAAATAATGTTGAAATAAAAGATTAAAGACAGAGAAAATAGTAAAATAATAATTAAAATAATACAAAATGTCACGTGCATTCCAAAGTGTGATCTTCTTCTTTATCGTGTGGTTAGTTCGTAACCTGGTGTCAGAGTTTTTAGGCCGCCCATGGGCCTCTGACTTGGCTTTACATGCCGTCAAGAAATATCTCTCAGGCATGCTGGTTTCCTCACGATGTTTTCCTTCACCGAAAAGCAAGTGATAATTATACTATACGCACATGAATCCGAAAAATCAGAGGAGCGTGCCTCAAAAAGTGTGATAAAGATAGGGCTATAGAGGACGTCTAGTTCCATCTCTTTCTCACTCTGTAATAAAATTAAAACAATACTGATAATATAAGAATCCTTGATACACATCCATCTGAGCTTTGAAAAGTCAACGGTGAAATTGTATTTTGCCGTTCATTTAGAAAAGAAAGGTATTTATTTGACTCTCACAGGACAAAATAATAAAACAAAATTAAACAAAAAGAACATAACGACAAAAAAAGACGTACATTAAATTAAATTGGTCCTGTACGAGGCCAAAAGGATATTTCTGAGCAAGCTCTAGTAACATTTAAAAAAATATCACAGCGCTGGTATGCATTTAGATGTTCCATTGAGCAGAAGATTAAATTCAATTTTCATATCCAACGAACAAAAGTGTATTTTAATGGCCTAATTGAAATAAATGGTTAGACTTTGACTTTTTTAGTAACAATAGGTTTTTTTAGTCACCTAGTACATCTTTGACAGCCGTTACAGAGGGGTATTCCTCAAAGCGCAACTATTTTTAAGCGCAACTAAATTATTCCTCGAAGCGCAACCATGATGAAAAATATCGTTAATGAATCCATCATACCCATCCCTTTTTTTTTTTTTTTTTCTTTCGCTTTAAGTAAAACATATATAAAAACATACAATATTTTTAATTTTAATTTGTGAGCGCAACTAATGGTTGTGCTTCGAGGAATAATTTAGTTGCGCTTAGTTGGTTGCGCTTTGAGGAATACCCCGTTACAGATAGTCAGTGTCGCAAAAATCTGACAACCAGTCTTACCAACGGCTATGGTATTATCCAGTACTAACGAGGCTGTGGAGGTCAGATAGGCAGTCGCTCCATGTAACATACTGGTATTCAGCTGCATCCGGTTGGACTGGAAACCGATCCAAACATAGTTGGGAAAAGGCTAGGCAGATGTTGGTATTAGTCACCCTACGAGGTTATTGAAGAAAAAGAGAAAATGTGAAGACATTGTTTTCCTTTAAAAAAAAACTCTTTTTGTTTTACTCAGTCAACAGAACGGCAACAAAATAAATAAATTCTTGATATAGTGATGCCCATACTGAAATAGTGCCGGTATTTTGGGACCGTTCCCATTGATACTGAGTTTACGATCTCTGTTGGGAAAATTATGTGGGTCTCTGGTAATTTTATTGTGTGGCAACTCGATACGTTTGAAGTTGCTTTTGAAGAATGGATTTGCGGGAGTTTAACGACAGCTTAGAGAGGTACCTATTACCTATTGAGTTTTTAGTGATAATTATGTGACATATAATTTTGATTTTAATGTGATAATAAAATAATTTATTGTCAACTTGGTTTGTAAGTATTGTCTTTGAATAGCTCACTTTATGTTACTTGTGTTGCTATAGTAATTTCGAATCCAAAAGCGCTTTTTCTTTCATCCAGAATTAAAAACAAATCTAAAGTTACTCTCAGGGTTAGTCAGGAGGCTTAAACATAACTGGCGAAATTTTGGGTGTACTGTTAGGTACACCTCTGCCAAACCATTCGGGGATTACGGGCGTGATGTTATGTTATGTTATTATGAGAAATAGACTTTGATGTTTTTGTCATAATAAAAATAATTTATTGTTTTTGAATGGCTTACTTTATGTAGATACTTAATTTAACGCCTGTTACAGAAAAAATTAAAGAAAGTCGTTTGTCTTGGTATGGACATGTAAAGAGGAGGGATGAAACGCATGTGACTAAAAGAGTGATGGACATAGATGTTGGTGGATGGACAGGGAGAGGAAGGCCAAAGAAAAGATGGATGGATTGTGTGAAGACTAATATGAAAGAAAAAGGAGTAAATGATGACGTGACGTCTGACAGGGGAGAATGAAATGTGAAGAAAACTTGTTGCGCCGACCCCAAGTAGTTGGGTTTCTCGTTTTTTATTTTGGTATTTGTTAAAATATTGATTAGTTTATTTTATTTGTATATGTTTAATATAATCAATATAAGTACCTACATAAATTTTCGAAAACAAGAAGTTATTTTTTTTGATATTATTTGTACCCTATCACATTGTTTTCTTATTGAACCCAAAGGTTGACTGCTAGAGAATGCCTTGTGGCATTAAGTCCGCCTATGTAACACTAAATTGTACACGAAGTTTAAATAAATAATTACAAATCCAAGTGACTGTAGTAATTTCGAATGGCAAATGGCTTTTTCTTTAGTCATCATCATCATCTGCCTATCTTTTCCCAACTATGTTGGGGTCGGCTTCCAGTCCAACCGGATGCAGCTGTATTCCAGTATTTTACATGCGGCGACTGCCTATCTGACCTATAATACAGTACCCCTTGGAAAAACTGTATTTATGTGGTTTTTTTTTCATACTGAACACATTGTTTGCATGCAGGGTTCAAATTACAATAAAAAGAATGAAACTACATTAGTTGACGTCAATGTCCATTGGAGTTGTCGATACTTTGACAACTTAAATTAACAGAAAAATATACTTTTAACATAATAGCATCACAAAACTTTATTCTGACGACAAATAATTTATTCTATAAGTCAACAAACAGTAAATGTTGCCACTCAAACCGCGTACTACTTATTTTTCACGCTCCCACAACTGTCGAAAACTTTTAAGTATTTTTACTCTGGTAACATTGTTATAACTCTGCCTAGAAGTGTACAGGAGAGGACAGAAAAAATGGGCCAGTAATATTTTATTTGTGTTTCGTTGTTTTTTACGACAATTATGTACTGTATGTCAAAATATAGGTAATGTTCGTCAATATTTTAATATTCTTCTTTGCTTTTAAAGAAATTCTCTTACTTTCTTACTCTTACATTTTTACTCTCTTACTAGCTAGCAACTTCATAAGATTAATAATATGCCAGTTTTTGCATGCGACTTTGTCTGCGTGTGTTTTGCGTTTCTTCATTTTTGGATACAAGTATCCAGGATAAAAAATAGCCTAAGGCGCCTCTCCAGGTCTTATGCTAGTTATCTGTCAATTCCATAAATATTGGTACAGTGCGTTTAGTATTTTTAGGCAAGCGCGGCGTAACCTTAAGATCGACCCGAGCGGCTGTTATTATTTGGCCTCGAGCTCCTTTTTTTTATAACCGATGAAAAATGTTTTATTGGGGGGGGGGGGGGCACTGAATACGTGGTAACCGTTTCAGCGTCGGTGTCCCTTCCCCCTGTATGAGTAAGTAAAACTCAACTTAATCATAAAATGAATACTACGTTAGTCCATCAAATTCCCAAGTCAGTTGTCACTATGCTCTAGGACGGCAAAGACAAAGTAACTATGTCATTGAGATAACAGCCTGTCTCAGTCGGCATGTCAGATCATCAGTCACAGTGGCGGCTGAGTAACGTTTAGACCGCGGCGTGAATTTCAACACGAGTCGATCAATCAACTTGGTCTGTGGAGAAAACTCTGTTGTCAATGTTTGAAGGTTATATTAGGAACATAAGTTGACATTAACAGCCGTTAGGAGTCGATTTCAAGGCTAAGCAACTTTTGCTGAGGTTGGTCCGTGGATGGGTGACCACTAACCATCCGTTATGTACTGAGTTCCCTCTATGCTTCGGAAAGCATGTTAAGCTGTTGGTCGCGGCTGTAACTTGTAGACCTTTGTCAGTCGTTACGGTAGGTAGTCAGAATCCCGAAAGTCTGGCAACCAATCTTACCAAGGGGTATCACGTCCCCAATTGATGGGTTGTGGATGTCAGATAGCAGCCAGATGTCGGACAGCCGCTCCATGTAAAATACAGGTATTCAGCTGAATCCAACTCAAGTCCAGGTGGGAGATTTCAGTAGGTGGGACGAATGGGTAAGGTAAGGATGAACTACCTCGCCACAACTTCACATTTTTTGTTTCGGCTTTTCAGCCTTTGCGGCACAAGGTATCATATTATATATTTAGGTCTAAAGTGTGTCGTGTGTTTGAAGCCATTTTGGCTCTTTCACTGTTCTGCGAACTTCTGGTGGCTCTATGCCTGCCAGTGGGTACAGCATCTTTACCGGGGTCGGTTTAAGGCAACCAGTGATGATCGTGATGTTTTATTCAGGGCTGTATCCACTAACATTGAAAAGAGTGTCCATGGAGTTTCTTGCCCAATCTTCTCCATAGACATCTACGCCTTGGAATGGGCAACTACAGTACTTTCACAAGTTATTATACCTTGTGTCTGTGATAGTAGCTTCGCATTCTTTGTTTTTTTGTGACATTCAAGTGCCTGTTATGGTCTAATTGAAATAAATGCTTGAGTTTGAGTTTGCATGGGCTGAATGGCTGCACACTGGGCACGCAAATTCGCCAGCGGAAAAGATAGCGTTCATAATTTTCCGTGTATTGACCTTTTAAAAGGACATTGCCAAAAAAATTGTTCTTCGGTGTCACGTCTAGTACTTTCTCTTCATAAATCCTTTTCGTTAATCTTTCCTGTAAATCAGACATTTCCGTTTTACAATGATAGTAAAATCTTCATAATCTTACGTTCTGATTCAGAATAATAATCATTTTACTGCAAAATATTAAAATATTCAATGACAGTGTAATCGTTTTGCTAAATTGTCAATTTGGATGAAATTACGAATTATTTGAAATGTGTTTTTGAATTCCAGTAGACATTCTAACTAATATTATAAATGCGAAAGTAAGTTTGTTTGTTTGTTACCTTTTCACGCCTAAATCACTGAACCGATCATCCTGAAATTTAGCAAATACGTTGTCAGGTGTACAGAAACGTACATAGGGTACCTTGAATACCGAAAAAAATTACTGCTCCCGAGGAAAATAACAATAACGTTCTTATGATAATAGATGGCGCCACTTGTCTTGCGAATCATGGCTGACTTATATTATATTATCATATAAACTTTAGTAGTGCGAATTGATTGTAAAATTCTAAACTAACGGGAGCGAAACCGCGGCCAAGCAAGTTTTTTTGGAAATTTCTCAGTAGCAGTCACGGATTTTGGATTTGTGTGCGGTTGATGGCAATAGGCCCGCCCCCTATTACATGGGACTTAAACATAACGGGGATTACAAGCGTGATGTTATTTCATGTTGATGTTTAGTTTAATAAGATTAGACATAAAAATTACATGTTTCTAAATGTTGCTAAAGTTAATGTGCTATTAAATTATAAAAGTTATACAATGCAATATTTTATCAACAAACAATCATGAGACATATTTGAAAACAGGTTACATTTCAGAAACTGATGGATTGAGCATTTGTCTGAATTGTTTGGTTTGGATAAAAGCGAATAAAGATGTATTGTCTGACCTCCAAAACCTTTTGTAAGAGAAGTACACGTGTTCTTTACATAATGGAAAAGTTATCTTTTCTTTCCATTACAAGAACTCAGTTTCTATGTCTTTACAAAACATCGATTATTTTATCATTCCTAAGGTAAATAATATGAGGTGAACAGAATCAGTATAAAAAAAACAATACATTTTCTAAATGATGGTAAAAATCTCATCAAAATCCATTTCGTAGTTTAGAAGGTGCGGTCGCATAAACAAACTCGAAAAGACGCTTTATTCATAACTAGCTTTTTTCCGCGGCTTCGCTCGCGTTAATTTAGAATTTGACAATCAAGTCGGGTTGTGCTCGATGTTTCGAAAGGCACGTGGCGCCATCTACTCTCATAAGAACGTTATTGTTGTTTTCCTAGGGAACAGTACTGTTTTTCAGGATGAAAGGTATTCTACGAGTATGTCCGTTTCTGTACACCTGACCACGTATATGCAAAATTTCAGGATGATCGGTTCAGTGGTTTAGGCGTGAAAAGGTAACAAACAAACAAACTTACTTTCGCATTTACAATATTAGTTAGTATTAGAATATGTACAATGTGTCGATTACACTTATATTTATACAATGACATAGGATTATCCAATTAGAAAAAATCCTTGGTCTGTCTATAGCTACATTTACATTTGAAAAGTTTTCGTGGGATAGTTTCTGACCATAAAGCGAACTAAGTCACAGGCAAAAGCTGTTAATAAAACTATAAAATCCGATTCAATCATTTTAGTTTAATACTGATAAAATTTTCACTTACTTCATAAACCACTGGCATTATATAAAATCATGTGTTTTATCACTAAACATCACATAAAACTGGTAGCTGGTAACTAACGGTTAAAAGTCTTAAACCGAGGTTTAACTCCAATAGAACCGTTCAGACTTTAATACCCAGTAACTCTAATGCTGCCTTGGAAACCATTAATGTGGCTATAAAATTGAACGAACGACTTCGCCGAAGTTTTTTTAATTTAAGTTCGTTTAATTGTTACCAATAAAATTTAAGTAGGTACGGGAAAATAAGGATCTTTACACATAACATCACGCCTGTAGTCTCCGAAGGGTTAATCAGAGGTGTACCTCATAGTACATTCACATTTCGACAGTTACGTTTGAGTCCTATGTAATATATGTAATATGTGTTGCATTGAATAACGTTTATAATTTAATAGCACATTAACTTAAAGACTTTGTTGTTATCAGATATTCAGTAACATATAATTTTGATGTCTAATCCTACTAAGCAGGACATAGGTATCTGTCGCATGCCGAACGAACTGTGGGCCCGAAAGCTCAGGATTGGTGCCCTGAAACAGTGACACGGGGTCGCTGCAGACCACGAAGGAGATGGCGGGACAAACTGGATGTCTTCCTTGAGAATTGGAAAGAAGTAGCACAGAATCGTGACCGTTGGAAGGAATGGAGGGAGGCCTTTGCCCAGCAGTGGGACAATATGGGCTAGCTATAATATAATCCTATTAAACTAAACATCAACATTATATAACATCACGCCTGTAATCCCCGTAATGTCTAAGTCCCATGTAATAGGGGTCGAGCCTATTGCAATCAACCGGGCACAAATCCAAACTCCATGGCTGCTACTGAGTTTCTGATGGAAAAATCAAATAACAAGTTTTTTAATAAAGATATTTCTTTTCAAAATAGAGCAGTAAAATGTGAACTGAAATTCCAAATATTATATGAGATTTCGTACAACTGAAAGGGAAAACAGTAATTGCAATTATGGTGTCAAAGGGAATGTTCGTATTCAAATAAGGAAAAACTGTAACGGCTCCTTAATCCTAAATTAAAATGGAAGTAAATAGGTATTAATGAAAATACCCGATTTCTCCACAGTGGAAAAGTCAAAGACAAAAAAGGGGTATTCTTCAGAGCGCAACTATTTAAAAGCGCAACTAACTAAGCGCAACTAAATTATTTCTCAAAG
This sequence comes from Noctua pronuba, assembly GCA_905220335.1. Taxonomy (NCBI): domain Eukaryota; kingdom Metazoa; phylum Arthropoda; class Insecta; order Lepidoptera; family Noctuidae; genus Noctua; species Noctua pronuba. Next base: position 2,999,589 of record LR999913.1, read on the forward strand.
CGCAACCATGATAAAAAATAGAGATGAGTATGATGGATTCATTAACGATATTTTTCATCATGGTTGCGCTTTGGGGAATAATTTAGTTGCGCTTAAAAATAGTTGCGCTTTGAGGAATACCCCAAAAAAAGTGCTGGTTTATACAAAAACAGTATCTACACGGTCACATGTATGGGACAGCTCATGTTTCTTTAATTACCGATGAATTTTTTTAGTGTTGGTAGGTCATGTATCCGGTCATGTATGTATGTCATGTGATGAGGAGGAATGAGGAAAATGTAGTGAAGAAAATGTTGAGTATGAATGTAAATGGCTATAAGAGTAGAGGAAGACCAAAGAAACGATGGATGGTCTGTGTGAAGGATGATATGGCTAGAAAGGAGGTGACTGCTGAGATGACGAGTAATAAAGAAGTATGGAAGACGAAGACATGCTGCTCCGACCACAAATAAGCTGGGATAAGGGCAGGAGAATGCTGAATGATGATGGGTCATGTGTTAATAAAAAGTTTGATTTTACACCGTGTACTAAAACTTCAATTAGATAAAAAAAAACTTTTACCTAGAAAATCAATCCTTTCCAAGAAACCAAGTGGATTAAAGTCACAATCTACACTTACAGTAAGAAACACGAAGCCTCCTTTATTGCGCAACCGTTGTTCTTTTAAAAGGTCACGTTCTACGGAACTTTAAACTTTACCTGTAGGTGCTTTTTTCTGGCCGCCAGTGTACCAAATGAAATAGAGAATGCCAACAGAATTTTTAGTGAACTGTGAGCCGTGTCAGATGACTTTAAAAATATTGTTGGGTGTTTTAAAATGGCCTCCAGTGTAATGGATGTTTTGAACAGAACGTAGAACAACTGAGTTTTGAAAGAGTATCTTGTGACAAATGTAAGAGTAAGTAACTTAAGATTATTGTGAAATGTTATAAATTTGAAGACAGAAATATACTTATGTAGTTGCCAGATATCTTGCCAAAGGGTATCGTTTTACCAAGTAACTAGACTATTAAGGTATAATACAGGTATTCAGCTGTATCAGATTAGACTGAAAGCCGACCCCAACATGGTTGGGGAAAGAGTAGATCACAAAGCCGTCAACCAAGCACTCTATACATCAAACTGTAACTCTACGCAAAAATGGTTGCTGGGAAACGACTTCTTTTTTTGGAGTGAAAAATCACATTTTACGTCAGCACTCAAAACACTGCTGATGGATGCATTGAATAAGTACGGGAGTCGTGGAGACATGTAAAGTAAAATTATAACATTAAAAACTTGTATTAAAAAAAAAACTTGTAAAAAGTTTGGAACTTTGAGCTCCAATATCGCCGTAACTAGAAAGGTTCCAGGTATGGTCCAGAACAAAAAAAATATCGCTTCGTTAAGAGTATTTTCACACTCATTTATGCTAGGTGAGAAATTAGATGCACTGTCAAAAGAGTGGCTGTGGAATAGACTGTATCTTCGTCTCTTTTGTTTTTGACTGACCGATTCCTTGACCATTAAGGAGTGCCCGCGAGTCTCACGACCGGTTTTCATAAAGGTTTTAAATTCAATAGTCATCATCTGCCTAGCCTTTTACCAATTACATTGGGGTCGGCTTCAAATCTATCCGGATGCAGCTGAATACCAGTATTTTACATGGAGCGACTGCCTATCTGACCTCCACGACCTAGTTAGTACTGGCTAATACGATAGCGCTTGGTAAGACTGGTTGTCAGACTTTCGGGCCACTGACTACCTGTAACGACTGTCAAAAATCTATCTACAAATAACAGCCGGGATCAACGACTTAACGTGCTTTCGGAGGCGCAGAGGAAACTCGGTATGTAATGGATGGTCACCCATCCACGGAGCGCTTGACAAGCGTGGAACCCCCGAACCTGAAGAACGACCCGTGTGCCTGAGCTCCTCTTTCTCTTAAATTCAAAAGTGACAAGATAATTAAATTGTGGATGCACATGGCAAACACCATTTAAAAATAATAAGCAGAATAAGTTGGTCCTAAAAGTAACTAGATTAAAACTTAAAAATACTAAGCTTTATACCAAATCTAGTTAAAAAAAGAAAAGTTATTTTTTTTAAAGTGAAAAAAATCTCAGAAACCAACAGCCCATCTAGATTTTAACCTAACCAGCTAAAATATCTTTTGCACAAAATTCAAGGCATCAGACTGCCTCGTTATGACGAATAATTTCCGCTTTCTGAGTAAAAATGGCTCCCTCCCGCACTGAGGTACCTCTGAAGCCATTATTTAGATAGCTCGATGTATCTCGAAGGTTCCAGAACCTTCTATAGCCCATAGATAAGCTGGAATGTTCCAGAATGAGGTGTTTGCTTGGAGTTTTAAATTTTGCTGAACGAAAATTTTGTGGGGTGATGTATCAAGCTTGTAAAAGATGCGAAATAAGGTTTTTGTGATATGGAAAAGAAAGAATAACATAACATCACGCCTGTAATCCCCGAAGGGTTAGGCAGAGGTGTACCTAATAGGTAGTACACCCACATTTCGCCATAACCTGCATAATTGTGATGAAGAAGCTCGTGGCTAAATAATTACAGCTGCTCGGGTCGATCTACAAGTTAAGGCGACCTTGCCTAGGTTGGTCCGTGGATGGGTGAACATCCATTACATACCGAGTTTCCTCCGTGCCTCGGAAAGCACGTAAAACCGTTGGTCCCGGCTGTCATTTGTAGATCTTTGACGGTCGTTACAGGTAGTCATTGGCCCGAATGTCTGACAACTAGTCTTATCAACGGGTATCGTATTACCCAGTTCTTACAGGGTTGTGGAGGTCAGATAGGCAGTCGTTCCCTGTAAAATACTGGTATTCAGCAGCATCCGGTTAGACTGAAAGCTGAACCAACATAGTTGGGAAAAGGCTCGGCAGATTATGATGAACCTGCATATTATAAACAAAACGTGATGTATTGTTAATTTGTAAGAACAAACCGCGCAAATCAAGTTTCTTAGATTCTAAATAAAAGACGTTCATAGAAATGCTAATATACATATTCTTTTCTACCGTGTAGAAAACTTAATAAAAATATTTTTGAGCTCGTATTCCACAAATATAAATTTACTAGTACCAAGCGCTGTATGTAGAATATTTCCTTAAAGTTATGTTCAAACTAGTCTCTTGATGTTAGTTGACATGCTTTCGAAAAAAATAATTTAAAAATTAAGTTTATTAATACATTAATAAAAAAACTGCCTCGTCGGTCGGTCTAGTGGTTGCAATGGCGACTGCTGAGCATGAGGTCCTATGTTCGATTCCCGGGTCGGGCAAATTGTTATAGGGTTTTTCCATCAGGAATTTGTCATCAGCAGCCCATGGTCTAGATCTGTGCTCATCTGATGGCAATAGGTTCGTCCGCTATTACATCGGAGATAGACATAACTTGCGAAATGGTAAGGTACACCTCTGCCTAACCAGTCGGGACTACAGGCGCGATATCATGTTTGTTCATTCAGTAAATTCTATGGAAGTCAACTTGCCTTTTCATATACGTTTAAACTTCAAATAAAGCCGGTGTTTCCAAAACTATACACACAGTGCATATTAAATGACCCAGCACAATATACATACATATAAAGGTACCCCAGTCCTGTTGTCCACTTCACTTATTCATAAGTTGTATCTGTATAGCGACACAACTGTACTACATACATATTAAATCACCCGGGTACGGCCATTCTGTGTAGTAAATCTGACCTTTCGTTGACTTCCGTGTAGTTTTATTATACTGGTCCCCTTTTCGGGTGGCGAAGTGTACGGTATGTTAGGTTGGTAGGTTGTAAATATTCTGCTGTGGTTGCCAGATGAAAGTGCCGTGAGTGGAGGCTGGCAGGCTTTCTATATTCACGAAGGATTTTTTTAGTGGCAACCTGATTGCCTTAACAAATTGTCTTTGAAACATTATACTAGGTGGCAATGACAATCTTTATACTAATATTGCAAATGCAAAAGTAAGTTTTTTTTGTTTGTTTGTGACCTTTTCACGCCTAAACCACTGAACCGATCTTCCTGAAATTTTGGGTATATATTATCAGGGGTACAGAAATGCCCCAATGGACATAGGGTACCTTTCATCCCGAAAAAAATACTGTTCCGGTGGAAAACAACAATAACGTTCTTATGATAAGAGATGGCGCCACGTGTCTTTCGAACCATGACTGAATTATATTGTTACAGAAACTTTAGTAGTGTGTAGTGTGTGTTAAGAGTTAAATTGTCAAATCATAAATTAACGCGAGCGAAGACGCGGGCTAAAGCTAGTCCGACAATAAATTAAATATTGTCAATAATAGCTCATAGGAATATTTTTAACATCAAAATAAAATGTTTTTTTTCAAACGAACTAAATAGCATAAAACTGTAACGCTAGGCGCACTACTGAAACACGATACAAATTCACGGCAAAACCCACATCTACCCGCATTCTCCAGTCATCCCGCGATCATGGCGCTTGTAAAAGCGTCCAAATATCGGGAGCTCAGAATAATAGAAAATCACGGAAGAGATCCCGTAAGTGACAGTGTAAGGTCAAAATAAGAGAATTATTAAGATGAAAAAATTGGCATTTTAAGGATATGGCCTTCTGATGGCAAGCAGGCACATCATTTTGACAAGTAAATCTTCTTCCTAATATCATAAATGCGAAAGTTTGTGAGGATGGATGGATGGATGTTTGTTATTCTTTCACGCGGAAACTACTAAACGGATTTAGATGTTTTTTGGCACATATATAGTTTGTAACCTGGATTAACATATAGGATACTTTTTATGCGGGTAGTATGCTCCAGTGGGACAGTTACCGAACTCCACGCGGGCGAAGCCGCGGGCATGAACTAATAAAGCAATAAGTTAAAAGAAACTCTCTCTTTTTCTACAAAAACATACTTACTGCGAACATAAATTAAACACTCAAACAATCAAGACGAAAGCTGCTCAAAACAAAACAATAAAATATAAACCCTTCACCCAACCTTCATTGTTCTAAAATGACTCGCAACAGCGGCCCGCAGTTACGTAGTTAATATCACGCAAACAGACAAACAGTCTAATTAAATCTTGGCCTGAAATTGCTTGAAATTGCCTGAAATGTTAATAGAGTGGCTCGTGGCTCGAGCTTTGATGGTTAGGCTTTGTTGCAACATGGTATGATGCAGCAAAATTAAATAGTTTTCAACGCAAAATAAGATCACGCCTGTAACCCCTGTAGAGTTAGGCACAAGTGTACCTTTAGTAAACGCTCATTTTGGGCGAGCATATTGTCAACAACTACGCACAAATATAGATTCCGGTCTGTAACTGAGAAATTTTTAACGGAAAAATTCAATGTGCCTGACTTGGGAATCGAACATCAAGTATAGGAATATCATTGGAACTACTAGACCAACGAGACAGTATAATAGAGAAATCTCAATGTTTTGTCAAGTCGAAAAAAAAGAAAAAAAAAAAACTGACGAATTGATAACCTCCTCTTTTTGGAAGTCAGTTAAAAAAAAAAACAAAGGGCAGCCGCTAGTATTATTATAAATGTGTTTTTGGATATTTGTTTATCAATCATCAAATTTTGATGGGCACACAGGGAAACCATGAAATGGATTGGAACTTTTTGTGTGGACATTGGAAACTTTTATCCATATAGAATACGATCCTGAAGGATAATTTTTGAGACCCCAGCCCAAGCAAAGCTGCTGGCTAAAGCTAGTCATTACTAAAATCTAGTTTTAAACCAAGATTTATGTTATAGCATCGTTTTAGAATACTAAAATAATGCTATCACATTTACAAGGTACTTGAACTAAATTAAACAACCAGGATTAGACCCTTACCCCGTGGCCACGAACTACACGCAGAAGCACCACGCGTGTTGCGACAGTGTCTACGGAGAAAATATATGAAAGAAGTTGCTAAAGCGGGCCATAGACGATAAGTTATGCATGACAGTATTGTCTGTACCGTCAAATTATGCAAGAATGCATGAAAGTGTGTAGCAGAAATCCTGGCCTGTACATGCAACCTAAAGGATATCGAATTAGATTTTTTTTCGCACTGCGCAGGCATAACCGAGCGTGTGTGGCAGGTCGCAAGCACAGCTCTTAGTTCTCAGTGGTTTTCCATTTTTTTATAACAAGTAATAAACCCACTAAAGCAACCATTTTGTCGTGTGTGGTCGCTGAAGCCATGTTTGCAAATGAGCTAACCTACAGGCTTGCAGTTACGTAATGCGTGCTCTATGGAAGTTGATTTTGCATACACATTTAAAACTGGCTCTCATAACCTTATGGCAATACCGGCTTTAGACCTAAGCCTTAGAGAGCATGCCACGAGTCACAGCCAACACCGTGTGACGGTACTTGCGCGAAGGTAACAAGTGACAAATGCCCGTGGCGCTTGACGCAAGTTGCCGTCGCCGCGTCGAAGTAGCATCGCCTGAGGTTGTGTTCGGTGCTTTATAAAGTACTTAAATAAACAGTCCGGGTCAGACCCTTAATATTAAAATATATCACTGTTTATCCAGTTTTATAGTTATAAACGGACAGATAAACACACTGTCGGACAGTTTAATTAAATCGCGTCGTGAAATATTTGACTTGTGACCGCTTGGGTTAGTTTTTAGTATGGTTTAGATTTAGGCGGGTATTTTATGATTGCGCCATTTTGATATTTGTGTTATTTACGAGTTTATTACATTATTTATTTTACGGTTGGTGCAGTAATTGGTAGATTAGGTTGTGTCTTGAATTTTAAGTTGACTAATCGTATAAATGTTCATTTAATTAAAAAAAAAATCTTTAAAAATCTCAAAGGCATTCATAAAAAATGTGCTCTGGAATTAAATTTACATTAAAATAGCTTACATTCTAGTTGGAATAATCCACTCAATAATTAATAACAGTTCTTTGTTTTTTTACAGGTACGTTGGTTCTGTTGGATTTTGCTCGACCACCAGTGCTAAAAATAAAGGTAAAACTATAAACATGAAAAAAAACCTACTTATATTTTGAAAAGATTAAAGGCCGATTGCACCATTTCTCTCTCTTTATAGGACGGCTCATAAAAAGTGGCCCTTTTAGGTCGATCTCCAAGACTTTGATTCATAAGTTGTACCCTAGAAAACAATTCTAAAAAGTAAGAGTGTTAAATGGTTTATCACTTGTAAGAAGCTGGCACAGTTACCTACATTTTTTTATTTACAACAACTATAATAAATTATGAATATTTTTTTACACAACCAATAATGGATCTAAGGCAAGTTCATATAATTCTAAAGCTTCAAGATCAAACATAATCGCGTGCCAAACTTACAAAAGCGACGTAAAGAAACATTCTCACAAAAAGTTTTTATTTCTCGAAACCTATATCATCATCATCGTCATACTCTAGCCTTTATCCCAATTCATTTGGAGTCCGCAGACATCTTCTTCTTGAAAACTTATCTCTTACTCATCATTGCATCAGACACCTCCTTTTCATGCCATATCATCCATCACACAGTCAATCAATGGCTTCTCGAATACCTATATTTATAGACCTAAAAATTTTAAATTACTTCTCAACTAACATAATTATTATTCTAGAACATAAATTACTACCATCACATTTGCTTAAAACATCCCTTTATCATCTTAATGAGCTCCCAAATAATTCTCTAACTGTAGTTCTACGTAATCGGCCGCCATCTTAGTTAAACATTCGTTAAGGATGAAGCGTTTTGAGGTCGGTTCCACCATATGTAGTTAAAATTTAGTGAGCTTTGTAAGAATAATGGTGCTTAAGGTTTTTATGATTATGCTGTAGGGCTGCTAAATTTTAATCTTGAGTTTTTTAATATGTAGTTAGTCGAGTTGGTGACCGAAAAGAAGAAAGTTTTAATTTTTTTAAAGTTGTTAGTAGCACCTTTGGAATCAATGAGAAAAGTTAGATACTTAAAAAGTTTCCTAATGTAGTTGGTAGATAATAGTACAGTCATACTGATGAATGCAAAGATAACTGCTTATTAGCAGTTGAGAAACTCCATTTTTTCACTCTAAAATTCGGGTTGTACCTGCAATTTATTTTTCATGCTAAAAGGACATGTTTTCCCCGAAAACTTTTCCCAAGTTTCAGCTCAATTTTACACTTTTATTTTAATATTCATAAACAATAAACTGACTTTGCAATTCCGAGCGCATCGAAAAATCAAGCTCCGGTGGGTGCCACAACGGTTTTAAAACTGAGTTTTGGCAACCCTAACGGTAGTTTAAACAGAAAATTACTTTTTTCGCGAGATTACGAAGCAAATTGAGTCGTAACAATTTTCCACACCGAAAATGATTACTAGAACAAGAGCCTGAACGAATTGCGGGAATAAAAAAATAATATTTTACGGCGAAAAAGGTGGGGATAAAATTCAGAATGTTTATCGTTAATCGAAGGTTAGGTTTACGGTTTTTCTGAGGTTAAGGGGATGCGCTAAGGTAACCTGCGAACTATCAGATTTTCTTTTGTCTTTTGCAGGTCTTTATCAGGTTGTATGTTGACGATTGATTAATTTGCAAATGCAACAAAAATGTATTAGCAGAATTATGATATTAACTATTTATTTTTTATTTTTTTCTCTAAGTTAGTGATGGCTTCAAAAATGTCATGAGTTCATGGCGCGTAGACTTCGTCTTCAAGGACCCACCAAGCAGACCCACCGGTGGGTCTCCGAATACTGATGTGTCTCCCAAGACCTACTAGTGAGTCCTCTGAGATTTTATTGTCTTCGAAGACCCACTAATAACAATATCGTTACAAACTGCTTTTTTTTTTTGGAAGGGAAATCATCAAATGAGCCCTCCCGCTCTAGGCGGAGTGGAAGGGAGTGTCAGACTTTTACTGACTAAAACCCATCCATGTTCCTTCTTTGTCCTTTGTGTTCCAGGGCCGCGGTATCTCTTTCGAACAGTCCCGTAGCCCCGCCAGGCACAACCAAACCGACCTTTAAAATTCGCTTTTAGTTTTGGCTGGTTGACATGAATTGACAATATTCTTTCCTGTTAATACATGTAGACATACTGGCTTAAAATTAAAGGATTTATAAGCCAATGGTGTGTTTATAACGAACGGCACAGAACGACCAACGCCCTGGAAGCTTGGCATTCTAAGCTTAATAAAAATATAAACAAAAAGTATTCTTATTCTTATTCTTATTCTTTATTGCACACAAAATAACGAAAAAATACACATACATGTCACTTTGCTTAAGTTTTTTACAAAATGAAACAACGACTTCAGTGTTACATAGAAAGAGACCAATTTATAATAGACTGTCAGTCAGAGTTGATGCAAAATGAAATCACAGTGGGACACTTTCTTGAAAAGTTAAGATAAGTAGATGTTTTAGTCAGAAGAAACTTCTTTTTTTAATATTTTAGTAAAATAATTTTAAGTTAATTTTAGAAGCCATAATGTTTATTACACATGTAAGTTTGTACCGCTCAAAAAATAAAACTTTCTGTTCTAATTTGTAATTGTTTTCTTTCGTACATTTAAGTTCCTGGTGGGTCTCAGGGGATATAAAACTAAATAGTCACTTAGGTCCCACCAGTCAGTAGGTCTTGGGAGACACATCAGTATTCGGAGACCCACCGGTGGGTCTGCTTGGTGGGTCCTTGACGACGAAGTCAAATAGTCATTCAATAGACATTCTTTAGGATGATAAAAACTTAGTGTGTTTTATTGATAATTTGAATATAGTGGGTGTAAAAATACCCTTAACGAAGCCGAAAGGTCTTGTTGTCCCCGTCATTCATTGCAATATTTTTTTTGTTCTAGACCATACCTGGGAACCTTATAGTTACAGAGATATTGGGGGTCAAAGTTCCAACTATTTCCCATTTTTTTTTAACACGAGTTTTAAATGTTATAACTTTACTTTAAATACCTCCACGAACCCCGTACTATCCAATGGATCCATCAGCATAATGTTTTGAGTGCGTTTCATTGAGTTCTATCGTAAAACGTGATTATTCACCCGAAAAAAGTCGTTTCCCAGCAATATTTTTTGCGTTGAGTTACTTAGTTTGATGTTCAGAATGCTTGGTTGACGGCTTCGTGAAGGGTTCTTTTACACCTTTTATAAAAAATACGGTACTTAAATAAATTTAATGATGAATGCACATTTTTTAAGGTCGCAAATCAATTCTTCGTCAACAAGTAACTTGATGCTGACCTGTAAATTACGAAACAAGTATCAAAATTAATATTTCGCGGTATACCCTGACGCTTGCCCCTTAACGATATAAATTGCTTTCGGTATAGAGGGTTCGCCAGTTGATATTTTTCGGAGAAAACTACACAATTTATTTCGTGATTATTTTTAGTGAAGGAAATTGTTTATGTAAAATTAATTTTGTATTAACTTGATTGATCGGTTATTAAAGTCAACATCAGATATTTCAAAGCTTTTCTCAACTACAGTTTGTTTGACGACCAATAATTTTCAAGCGAGGAATTTTTGAAATCAGATACACTGGAACTGGTTTAAAAAAAGCGTATCGTATGTCTACAAGGATTTTCAATAAGATTAATACAGGGTGGAAGGAACACCAACGCGAAAACGGTTACCACGTATTCAGTACATCATTCTAGGTTTTGTATAGCTTGATTGGCCGTCGTGCATACAACTTCTCCACCACCGTGATCACTAGGGATCGGATATTCGGATGCATATTTACCTAAAGTAATTTTTTTCCCGACACGCGACAATGTGTAGAACAACTGTGGAAGCGGCTTCTTACAATATATTTTTTTCCTGATTTAGCGGGATTTCATAATAAAATATATGGGTTTTATAATATGTGTAAAAAAGCAGTGATAGCCTAGTGGTGTGACCGTCGGACTGCCAAGTCGTAGGTCTCGAGTTCGAACCCAAGGCACGCACCTCTGATTTTTCGGATTCATGTGCGTATAGTATAATTATCACTTGCTTTTCGGTGAAGGAAAACATCGTGAGGAAACCAGCATGTCTGAGAGAGATTTCTTGACGGCATGTAAAGCCAAGTCAGAGGCCCATGGGCGGCCTAAAAACTCTGACACCAGGTTACGAACTAACCACACGATAAAGAAGAAGAAATAATATGTAGTATTCCTAAGAATAATAAATATTTCTGTTCTGGTTAAAACTAGGCAAGCAATTTGTGGAAACACCGTAAAAATTACTTTAACTTTAAAATTTTGTTGCTAAATTACTGAATTCAAGTTTTGCTGCTCAATTTTCAAATATAATAAAATAGAAAATATGACTGGGCTTATCAAAATGATTATTTTGATACTCGAACGCGCACTCCATGTTAGTTCAAACTTTAAGTAAATATGCATCCGAATATCCGATCACTTGTGATCACTGTCACTTTTGTCGGTCCTTAGCTCTATAAGCTGTAAGGTGATGTTTCCACACAATTTGAGGAAGCCTGAGCTGAAAATACAACAGCGAATAACTTAGTAAGAAGCAATCACCCAGAGACAACCAACCACGCATATCAAAACTTCACCGTTAATTACAGTGTGGGCGTCTCAAAATAATTCTTTGTTTATCAATCGTGGGTGCTTGCATGTAATTAATCAAGATTTAAACATCGACGTAAACAATTCCTGTAAATAGATTTTTAATGAAGTCTGTTAAAGGTTAAGACTAATTTTGTCTGTTAATTTTAAATCGAGATCGATCGATCTGATCGTATTACCCAGTACTAACTGGGTTGTGGAGGTCAGATAGGCAGTCGCTGCATGTAAAATACTGGTATTCAGGTGCATCCGGTTAGACTAGAAGCCGACCCCAATATATTTGGGAAAAGGCTAGGCAGATGATGATGATGAATTTTGAAGATCTGAATAACGTTATGTGTGTACTAAAGTCCCTGAACACAACATTTTGTAGAATTTGGAATGAAAATTCGTAAAGATTCTATTTTGAAAATAAGTAATACCTACATTATGTGTGCCAGGTATATCGTCTCCACACAATTGGGGCAAACCAAAGGGATTTAAAACACATATTATAGAGAGGACATTGGGAATATTGTCAAACAATAATTTTCATCCTGAATATTTTCGATTTTGACACACGAATGCTACCTGACAAGCGGGCGTATGACACAGATGACACTAGACAGAACGAATTGTTACTAAGTAGTAACAAGTTTTGGATTACGATTTTCTTCGTCATGACCCGTCTACAGATCGGAAATATTTAAATGCCTTTGTGTCATATGAATGCGACCTGACAAGGCGACGTTTCGCACTGAACTGATCGACTTGTTACTAATTTGTAATAGGTTTTGGAATTGTCAGTTTCTTGGTCTTGTCCCGTCTATAGCTAGTTATATTTGAATGTCTTTGGGGCAAACCTAGGATAAATATTCGAAGAGGCTGCAACGATCAAAACGCTTGCGAGGAGAAAGGCAATTCTTACTTCCAAGTTACTTGAGTCCAGTCCAGTCCAGCTTTTCCAATTCGCATAAATAAATTGTCACAGACAGTAGACACGCAAAATAATAAATAGTTCCTTGATTTTATATAATAACATGAGCTTTGCTATTTGGCGCAGCCGTGAGGCACACAATATTGTCTCTTTTTTTCTGTTTAATTTACGTTTTATATTGTGTAGATTTAAGTTTATTTTTCATTTTTATTTGTTTGCTGTGTGCACTTATGGCATGACAAAAATAAATATGTTTTCTTTTCTTTTTTTCTTTCTTTGTTTTGGAGATGAGTTGGTACTAGTTTTTTTTTTCAGGCCGCTTTTTGAACCTTTGTTTGATGTTCGACTCAAAGCTCGAATTTCAATTCTCAAAGCGGCCCTGGAATCGTTGCAGTGATTCGGAAATGAGGAAAGGAGGTTGTAATGAAACATTACGTTTATACTTAATTATACAGCGTGGAAGGGAAAAACGGTTACCACGTATTCAGTAAGTACATCATACTGAGCCCTCCACATAGAAAATTTTCATCAATTATTAAAAAAAAACTGCTGTTCCATACATTTTAACCGTGTATGGACCGTGTATGTAGGTATTGCACTTTTGTAGGAAACAGCAGATTTTTTTTTTCATAACCGTGACTGACTGATTTTTTTTTCGTAACTTCATATGTGGGCGGGATTTAGAATGATGTACTGTATACGTGGTAACCGTTTTCGAGTCAGTATCTCTTCCACCCGTATAGGTTGCTCTGGTTAGTTTATAATTGGACTCAATGAACTTAGAAAAGTTAGTGCACAACCAACTTGCAAGTACATATTTCTGTATCTTATAATCCTAAATCACTTTCACAGCCATATTCAACTACTAACCCCATTTACAAAACAGATAAAATGTCGAAACAGGAACAGGCTAGAGAGGGGAATATTATCCGAACCGCGGATATGTCGGATACGGCCCACAGTGAAACTTGGCGGATATCCGGGATTACGTTTGTAAGCTAGTTTTGTGTGTTCTCAAATGTAATTTTAACGTTAATTAATTAGCTCTCTGGGTAGTATGAAGTGAGAAGGGTTCAGGGTCAATATAAAAGCTATATTTTTGACGCTTTAGGCAACTTCTGTTATTAACCGCCACGCTAACAGTTTATTTTGAGAAAGGTATGACCACACGATTGGTAACACATTTAATAGAATACTAGCTAGCGGCCCGTCCCGGCTTTGCACGGGTGGACATTTATTTTTTAAACATTATGGGATTAAATATAGCCTATGTTACTCAGGGATAATGTAGCTTTCTAATGGTGAAAACATTTTTGAAATCGGAACAGAAGTTTTTGAGTTTATTCATTACAAACATACACACTCACACAAAAATACAAATCTTTCCTCTTTATAATATATGTAAGATAAGATAAAGCATGCGTGGTGTAATTTTGAACGATAAATTGAGGAATACTTCGTGCTAATAATATTATAAATGCGAAAGTTTGTGAGAATGGATAGTTTTCTGGATTTTTGTTACACTTTCACGTAAAAATTAATGATCGGATTTGGACGAAATATGGCACACAGAAAGTTTATAACCTGGATTAACACATAGGATACTTTTTATCCCGGTAGTCGATCCCGTGCGATAATTATCGACCTCCGTGCGGGCGAAACCGCGGGCATAAGGTAGTGAGGTGATATGAGAACGTTGCGAATTAGAAGATGTAGTGACAGAAATTGAAAAGAGTATGACTTAGATGGTTTGGTCATGTGGAGAGGATGAGTGAAAGGCGACTAACAAAAGGTATTTACAAGGCAGATGTGAGTGGCAACACCGGGAGGGGACGCCCTAGAAGGACATATACTGACCTTATTGGTGAGGTTCTTCAGAAAGGCATGGAGGAAACTAGGTTTGTTGTGGTCACCCATCCACGGACTAACCCAGGCAAGCGCGGTTTTACCTGAAGATCAACCCGAGCGGCTGTTATTATTTAGCCACGAGCTCCTCCGAGACACGCTGGAGCGTAGTCACTTACCATCTGGTTACTTGCTAGCGAAGGCGCCAAGCGCCCAGTGCGGCCGGATACGAAAATTCTTCTTCTACGAATGTTCGTTTCACTTCGCTAATCAACTGTAGGCGCTAAACAAGATATCAGTTAGTGTGTACGTAACATCACTGTCGTAAGTGACCGTATTCATAAACTCCATAATTCCACATGCTCGTCTAACTCATAGGCCAGTACATTTTAACACTAGTTGGGTAAACCCTAAAAATGCGCATGACAGAAACTCTTCACAAAAATCAACGCACTAATGCCCACAGCATTTTATATCACTCCATTCAAAGCCTACCTCAAAATAAAAACACATTCTGTCAGCTCCTCATTTTTTCCTACCTTACATCACTCAAGGGTCAACAAGATATCTTTCAGACGTCTCCCCACAATACCCCAGTATGTCGTTCAAGCGTAAAAAAAGGTATTGTGCCCGTCGGAACATTTAAAAGGCAATTTCGCTATCATTACGTCGTTTTGGTTATAATAGTGTGTGGCCAACGCTTCTGTACAATGGTGCCTTGTAGCAGTATCCGAGTATCCGACAGCGCGGATAATGTGGCCGATGTGTCGGATATTTTTGTTGATAAGCACAACACTTATGTTTGGAAAAGGGTGTGATTTTCGGTTTTTTGCCTTATCTTTTTTATTTTGTGTTTTGGTTTAAAATATTAAGTGGATAAGCTTTAGTGTTTGGTTATACGGTTGTCGTTTTATTGTAAGGGCCGATAAACCGGTGACCGTGAAGATTTGGGCTTTACTTTACGGTCACGGTCACGCAAGTATGTATGTTTAGCTACATTTTAATATTGTTAGTGCTTCAATACAATTTATAACATTTCTCTGAACCTTCAGTAAAATTAAAAAATGATTTGTGTAATGTTAATGGTCTATGATACATTGATTTCAAAACTTATGAGCCAGTGAAAAATACAAGGTATAAACAGACCCTGCACGAAGCTGTCAACCAAGCGACGACTTTTTTTTGGGGTTAAAAGTAACTTCAGGTTTGCGGTAGGACTCAATATAACGAACTCAAAACTTTGTGCTGATGGATGCATTGAATACTACAGGCGTATTGCAGGTATTTAAAGCAAAGTTATAACCTGAAAAATGTGCTTAAAAAAAAACTTGCGAATAAGGTGGAACTAGAAAGTTCATAGGCATGGTACAGACCCGCGGGTCCACTCGACCCAATGCATGTTTGAATTGGTCAACTGGACCCGTTGACCAATTTTGTGATTTGTATAGTCAAGTAGAAAAGTTTTCTTGATATTAATCTAATGCAATGACGGAGTGAACAAGTGCCTTTCGGCTTCGTTATGGGACTTTTCACACCCATCAGGTAACACTCCTGCATCTTCAAAATGACATAACTATGTCAAAATGTTAATGATTGGTGAGAAATACTTATTCGTATCTGTAGATGAATAAGTTCTTTTTTTAGTTTTCTCTTCACAATGTGTCACAGCTAAGTTTATTTTACAACTTAAGCAAGCACTTCTAATATGCGGCCTCGGTTATCCTGGGCCTAATATTAGGCGTTCCCTTTCTATGGACCGGTATTAGGCAGACCCATTCTCTATGGAGATTAACTCATTACTTTTTACGATACCATGTCGTTCATATAATGACCGGCCTTACCAAAGGGAAAATGAGGAATTTTCTTTTTAAATAAAGAAGGGAACAGTTCCAAAATTAAATTGTGGTTGTAGTTCCTTTTGGATGAAATTGAGGAATTTTTTTTATTTATTTTTAAAGGGTTCGGTCTCTTTAGGACAAGTCGTTTTATTTTGGGCCGTGCCCTAACCAATGCGTTTGTTCATTCGCGTTCATGTTACTATAATCGACCCGAGCGGCTCAAATTATTTATCCACGAGTTCCTCTAACTAATTAGCCCTAAATAATATAATAATCATAATTCTTGTAAATTATAACGTATCGTTTCCTCAATTATTGCGGTGAATGATCGAGGGATTGATCCATATCGTGTACCAAATGGAGCGGCCAAATTTAATTTACTACATTCTTATTTTGTTTGACAAAAATACGGCATCTTGTTGACCTTTCGTCGAAAAGTTTGATTGTGAAAAGGGGAATCGTACAGTCCACACTTGCTTGATATCCCGACGAGTCATACTTAGCGCTTCTCCTCCACGATTATTATGCGCACAGCCAAAGTGTGGAACTCTCTGCCGGCATCTGTGTTCCCTCCCACATTTAACCCGTCTGCCTTCAAAGCAAGAGTGAACAGGCATCTTCTGGGCACACTCGTTCCATCATAGACCTCATCTACCGCTTTTCATAAGGAGTGATCGAGGTCAAAATTAGGCCCATTTTGTAATAAAAAAACGATATTTTCCACTAGCTGTTGCCCTTATGAATTAGGGTTCCGTGCAAAAAAATAAAAACTCTTGAAATTCTTAACAAAATCTGATACAATTATGGAAGTAATATTTTTATAATAATTTCATGTGGACAAAGGTTGCTGGCAACTGCTAGTACCAACATTAAATCCAATAATGTTCTTCTTAGTCGAAAAACTCTTGCGCAGAAAAGGTACACGGAGAGATGTTCGGTGGGTCGTTGACTTCCCCGCGGTCTGCTTTTTCAGCGATGTGCTTCCATTTCTGCCGGTTGGAGACGTTGCGAGTACACTGGACCATGGTGGACTCAGTAGCTTTCCTGAACAGCTCAGTCCAGCGAGTCGGAGATCGACCGTGTGATCTTTTGCCCTCCACCTGGCCCTGAACCACCAGTCTCTCCATCGAATTTTTTATTGTTCATGTGACCAAAGAACTTTAATATTCGTAGTTGCACAGTAGACGAAAGCCGGTTCTTAATATGGTCGTACCCAGCATTTTCTAAGGGGTGGGGCAGAAGTAAATAAACTAAGTAGTAAGAAATAAAAAATGCTTTTTATTTACTGACTGATACGTTTTATTGACTGCACTACACCATTTCAATAATAACCTGCAAGGGTTCTGGCTAAATCTAGCTAAAATTTCGTTTTGAAATGTATGTTGTGCTTTCAGAATCCTCTTTCTATGCACACTCATCACACAGAGGCCGACTTCTGTCATTATTGACCTTAACCAGGTTTTTATTTTTTTGTGAAAAATGTTAAAGTACCCAAATGAATATTTAATTTTGTCATTATATTAATTTTGCCTAAAAATTCTTAGCTTCGGGTCAGACATCAGGGTGGGGCAAGTGCCCCACACTGCCCCACCGTGAGTACGCCCATGTTTTTGAAGATGAAAATCCAATAATACGAGTTGCTTATCAACGATCAAAGGAACAATTACCAAAAACCACCTTCTCCAAAATCAAATGCAGAACAAACAATTAACTCGCTTCACGAGGCAAATCGAAGCGAATTCAACTGAACCGATTCCTTAGAAATTCGGTATTCCTACCGAATTAACACGTTCGATGCAAAACGATTCGGATTCGGTACCGGAATACAAATTACCCATACCGTGTTCGGGAGACGTACCGGGTACGGTCTGCCCGGCTGATTTATAACCGGACCAAACCGGGCGTATTTTATTGTTATTACCGGTACGGTATTGTAAGAAATTTGCAAGTGTGAATGGAATATTTTTGAGGAGGCTCTTTGTATGATGATTTCTTTTGTGGAGTAGGGTAAAGAATATAACTGCTTTTTTGTTTTAATAATTTCAGTGGCAGTGGAGGAGCTCGTGGCTAAATAATAACAGCCTCTCGGGTCGATCTTTAGGTTAAGCCATGCTTACCTAAGTTGGTCTGTGTATGGGTGACCACCCATTACATACCGAGTTTCCCCTGTGCCTTGGAAAGCACGTTAAGCCGTTGGTCCCGGCTGTCATTTGTAGATCTTTGACAGTCGTTAGGTAGTCAGTGGCCCAAAAAGTCTGACAACCAGTACCTTACCAAGAGGTATCGTATTACCCAGTTCTAACTGGTTTGTGGAAGTCAGATAGGCAGTCGCTATATGTTAAATACTGGTATTCAGCTGCATCCGGTAAGATTTGTAGATTTCCAGCTGCTTGTTAACTTTGTATCTTTTTTTACATCTTTTGTAGTAAACAACGACTTGTTATTGGGCCTACGCTGTCCGGATACTTAAGTACAAATGCTGTAACCATGATAATACTTAATTGTAATTCTTGCCGATTCTTCTCCATAGGAAACGACCAACCCGAACCGTGCACCTTTTTGTCGACGGGTCTATATATGATTTTGATTTTGAACTGACTAGGTAGTCAGTTCTCTTCTCACATTCCTCCGTCCCGTCCGATTTTGTCTTACTCCGTACCAAAGAATTCCCAACTTCTATTTACCAACAGCAAAATGATAGCCCGTACCAAAAACTTCGCAAACTCCCTCAAATTAATAAACACATCTAATACTGTTGCACTTAATTTACTCAACATTTCATAAGCAGCTCAACTTTGAATATAAATAAGGAAACGGCCCAGTACCTACGCATATTTGCCTAACTCCCAACTTCGGCCCAAGTTAAATATTTAATACAAACTTTCGAAGATATTAACTTTGGTATTTGAGCTCAAAAACTGGAAAGATATTAATTTTCGTACGTTCGTTAAAAGGACGGGATCAATTCGGGATTCGTGTATTTGCATTGTTACTAACGGAAATACGTACAAATGACAAGAAATGCACACTTATGTTTTTTTTCTGACTAAACCTTCAGGGATTACCGGCGTGATCATCATCGGCCTGCCTTTTCCTATATTGCGGTCGACTTCCAGTCTAACCTGATGTATTGGAATACCACCATTTACCATTTTACATAGAGCGACTGTTAGTAAAGAGGCAGGACTGGTTGTCAGATTTTCGGGCCACTGACTACCTGTAACGACTGTCAAAGATCTACAAATGACAGCCGGGACCAACGTCTTAACGTGCTTACTGAAGCACGGACGAAACTCAGTAGTTAATAGGTGGTTACCCATCCACGGACTAATTCAGGCAAGTGCGGCTTAATCTGAAGATCGACCCGATCGGCTGTTATTATTTAGCCACGAACTCCTCCAGATTACAAGCGTGATGATACGTCTTTAAGGCAAAAGTTTTTGAAGACCTGACTCGTTGGTAGTGGTAACTGCTATGAGATAAATTGGGTTCGATACGCTAAACAGGCAATGTGCTATTGGGGATTTTCATTAGCATATCCGCAATAGCTCGATTAGTGCCCAGTTGATGGCAATTGGCTTGACCCCTCTTACGTGAGACTTCAATGTAACTGGCGACATGTGATGTACTATTGGAACAACTTTACCTGTCTTCTCAAGGAATATGGATTAAGATTATGTTGATTGGTAAACTTTCTCTTACCTACCAATATTTGAGATGACAATGATATATATGAAATGACCAGCTTATTTTATTTTTATTTTTTTGCTTTTTTTTTAATATCGGGAACTCAAACCAAACAGTAAACATGGTAAATATCCCGTTGCTAGAGTTAATGATAATATTACTAGCTTTTACCCGCGGTTTCGCTCGCGTTAATGTAGAATTTGACAATTAAACTTTTAACACACTACTAAAGTTTCTATAATAATACATATAAAGATTCAATAATGATTCGAAAGACACGTGGCGCCATCTTTTATCATAAGAACATTGTTGTTGTTTTCCTCGAGAACAGTACTTTTTTCGGGATGAAAGGTACCCTATGTCCGTTTCTGTACACCAGACAACGAATATGCAAATTTCAGAATGATCGGTTCAGTGGTTTAGGTGTGAAAAGGTAACACTCAAACAAACTTACTTTCGCATTTATAATATTATAAATAAATAAAGCGGTACTCCTGGAAACAGCTCTTATTGTTAGGAGGTTCCTCTCTCTGGAGCCCTGACTGCCGGCAGCTTGAACCCTGTTCCCGATACCAGTGGGCTACAATTTTTTATATTTTTAAATGTTTTTATATTGTTTTTCTTAAGACTCAAATAAAACATAGTATATAGAAACAAATAAAGAAAAAATAAAAAATAATAGTTAGGGTATAGAAATTGAATTACCTGAAGATATTTGTTTTGCTAAGTCGTATCTCTCGTCTTATTTATTAGAAGGCATAAAAAAATCGCCTCGTCTTATGCCTTGTACCAAACATCGAGGAGCCGTGTAATGAGTGCGCGAGTGTGAATACAAAGTGAAGACAGCATCGTTCTGATTGTCAGCTCTGTTAGCTCTGTGACTGTTGTGTCGTCACCGAATGTTTGTCGTGTTGTACTACATGCTATTGGCTAATGAGAGATCAGAGGCTATGGGTAATACATGCTTGGGCGCATGTTTTAATTGCAAAGTTTTGATTGGATGTTCCAGTTAGTGGTATGGATTTGCTTGTTTATGTCGTAACGAAACAATAAAAGTTACTGCATAAGGGACAGTTTAAAGAGGTAATTGTTTTTGTAAGTTTTTATGTAGGGGGTAATCTCCGGAACGAATGAAAAGTACTGGGTAATACGATACTCCTTGGTAAGACTGGTTGTCAGACTTTTTGGGCCACTGACTACTTAACGACTGGCAAAGATCTACAAATGACACCCGGGACCAACGGCTTAACGTGCTTCCCGAGGCACGGAGGAAACTCGGTATGTAATGGGTCACCTAGGCAAGCACGACTTAACCTGCAGATCGACCCGAGCGGCTGTTATTATTTAGCCACGAGCTCCTCTTCTGACAGCACAACATTAGGTAAATATGGCTCATACAATGAATAATAAAGATTGTCGTACACAAAGTGAAGACAGTATCGTTGTGATTGTCACCTCTGTTAGCTCTGTGACTGTTGTGTCGTCACCGAATGTTTGTCGTGTTGTATTACATGCTATTGGCTAATGAGAGATCAGAGGATATGGGTAACATATGCTTGGGCGCATGTTTTAATTGCAAAGTTTTGATTGGATGTTACAGTTAGTGGTATGGATTTGCTTGTTTATGTCGTAACGAAACAATAAAAGTAACTGCATGAGGGACAGTACTTACTGTTTTGGGCAAGTATTATAAAGAGGTAATTTTTTTTGTAAGTTTGTCTGTAGGGGGTAATCTCTGGAACAGGTCGGGCAAAGTGTTATTGGGTTTTTACATCAGGAATATCTCAGTAGCAGCCACGGATTCTAGATTTGTGCCAGGTTGGTGGCAATAGTCGCCTTCTATGTGGTGTCTACTATTAAGTACATCTCTGCCTAACCCTTCGGGGATTACAGGCGTGATGTTATGTTATTCTTCTTCTTTAACGTGTGGTTAGTACATAATCTGGTGTCAGAGTATTTATGCCACCTCTGACTTGGCTTTACATGCCGCCAGGACCTATTTTTCAGGCATGCTGGTTTAATCACGATGTTTTCCTTCACCGAAGCAAGTGATAACTATACAATACGCACATGATTCAGAAAAATCAGAGGTGCGAGTGTTGGGTTCGAACTCGAGACCTATGACTTGGCCGTCCGACGATGACGATGTTATGTTATCTGTGTATATTAAAACTTTTTACTACGCTAGACTAGCAAAGTTTTACCACTCACATGCGGCTACCGTACCTACATTTAACTATCTCCACTATCCGTTAGTGGACAGTTGGACATGTTTGTTTAGCCAACTGCACCAGAAAGAGGGTAATGTTTCTAATATAAGTGCTACTTAGCTGTTAAATTGACTTATTAACACTTGAATTACCATCGATTATTTCCGCACACCGTCAGCATTTTAAATCTTCCAGATAACTTCACGCTTCATCTGTAATCAAATTAAATTATATTCGCAACGGCCTTTCCTTATATTTTAGGGTTCCGCAGTAAATCACAGAAAACGTGCAATTTATGTTTTTAACTACAACGGGAAAAGACGCCGTAGGTTCCTGAGCTTTTAGTACCCAAAAACGTTTTCGTATACTTAGCCGAAAATTACATTATTATGAATTAAAAAATAATTATCAGAACGAGTTTTTTTATACCTACTAAATAGGCTTTCGTTTGGCCGCAACTCGCCTGCCCCTCCATAGGGCATCCTCAGGAGATCATTGAGCTATTGCTTTCCCTACATATGTATATTTTTGCGGGCGTTGCTGTATCCAGCATTCAGGCATGAATCTTTATTCGCGGAATTAAAACTAAATATTTTGCATAACATTTAACAAAATGATGTGCCTGGCTGGGTTCAAAGCCACGACCTAAGACACGGAAGTCAAGGCCGTTATCATTGGGCCCCTCTTTATTACTCTATTTCAACAATCACCCCAACATTTAGGGCGGTTTCAGATTAGCGTATTTTCGGTGCGTACTTATACGACCGTTTTTAGAATCGCGTGGAGGCGCGTATACGACCGTTTTCAGAATCGCGTGGAGGCGCGTATACGCGCGCATTTTTCCATACGCGCAACTCGTACAAGCGTCTAAGCGCGAGCCGCGAGTGATGCCTCGGTTTTTGCCAAAAACTGACTACAGAACCCTTGACACATTTATACCGAAATAAATGCGTCTGCCATTCATCCGCACTCATAAATTCGACCCTCGGATATTGAGTTCATAGCTAATATTGATATTCTCAAAGCCAATTGATTAGGTTAGGGGGGTAACAGGTTTTCATCCTTATTTATATACCCATTCAGCTCGCATTCACTCTTGGAAGGAAGACGTGTTCCTTTCGAGGGTTTTATAATATTATTTGCTTCATTAGAATTTTTTCAGTAGCTGCCACTTAGTTTGAATTTAAGCTACGATAGCCTAGTGATGTGACCGTCGGACCGCCAAGTCATAGGTCTCGAGTTCAAACTAGGGCTCCCAATCCCAGAATTCCGAGATTGTCGCTCGGAGAGGTCATAGTAATGAGATAAAGCAGCGTCACGCGGCTAACAGCTGATAGGACAAAGACGCGCGCGCGCGAATTTCATACGGCTGTTGTGTTATTGTGATAGTGAATGAGTATTAAAAAAAATGTTTATGTAAAATTTTCACGTGTTTAAGTTTCGGTCACTAATTACCAGTCACCCTATGTAAGTTCAGCTCGTTGCCGAACTGCCGTTGCTTTGGGTAAACTCCGTTTCACGCTAACGGCGAAGAGCAAGTTGTCACTTAAGTGCAAGTTGCAAACTAATTCCAATAAGCTTGTCTATCGCCTTTCATTAAAAGGACTAATGAGAGAACAGCAACTAATGATGTACCTCTCATTTTCGACCCCGAGGTCTACTGTCTTCCTTATCTCACTTCTTCGGGGAATATCATAATGCGCCTGAATGCCAGCAAGCTTTTTCAATTTATTTTTTTGTTCATGATGTCTTTTCGACGAAGAGTATGTCCCTACGACTAGGCCTAATGATCTATCAAATAACTTTCCTAATGGTCAGACAGGACAACTATTATGAAAACCATTAAAATCGTGAACCATCTATTCTTTCGACAGAGAATCGATGAGAAGCCTCCGGGTATTATCAATCGTTAGTTAGCCGGTACGTCCCACGATTTCCTTTTGTTCCGAATGTACGGATTATCTTTTCGTTTGAAGATATTTGTAGGTTATGCATTTAATAAAAAGGATTTATTTAAGACTGCCTCGTTGGTTAAGAGGTTGCAAGCGCGACTGCTGAGCATGAGGTCCTAGGTTCGATTCCCAGGTCGGTCTGTGTTATTGAGTTTTTCCACCAGGAATTTCTCAATAGCAGTCACGGAGTATGGATTTGCGCCCGGTTCATTGCAATGGGCTGGCCCCTTATTACATTGGACTTAAATATAGCTGGCAAAATGTGGGTGTACTATTAGGTACATCTCTGCCTAACCCTTCGGGGATTACAGGCGCAATATTGTTGTGATGAGGAAGCGAGCCTATTGCCGTCACATCGAGATTCCGTGGCTGCTATAGAGAAATTCCTGATGGAAAAACGCAATATAACTTTGACCGACTTGGGAATCGAACCCAGGATCTCATACTCAGCAGTCGTGCTTGCGACCACTGAACCAACGAGGCAGTCTATAAAACTACATTTATGAAAAATACTTCATCTATTCTAATATTACAAAGAACTATTTGTTTGCAAATTTGTAAGTTTGTATTTGTAAGACTGAGTCAAGCCGCGAGCAAAAGCGAGTCTATCAAATTCAATAAACAAAAATAAAAACGAAAACAAACCTCCGAACAACATCAAAACATCACCTAAAGGTAATGAAATAGACACCAACAAGCATTACTGACAATATTTGCTGATACCTCCATCGATCAAGCCCAACTGATGACGTCACTTCCTTTCAAATTCTCGCCGATCAACCTATCTGTCATTTAAGGTCGAGTTGGGGACAACTTTTTTATTTACAGAGAGTTAATGTACTCTGAGGAGCTTTTAGGAAAGGAATCTGAATGTGTTTGCATGTATTAGGTGACAGGACCTTGAATTTGAGGAAGAAAAACTTGAAAATACGAGTTCGACTTGATTGTGACTCTGTTGGCCATCAGTTGTTTTAATGACGATTTATTTATTTATTTTACTATTTACACCATGTACACCTAGTAGACAACACAGGAAAATAACATTATAATATATGAGTACATAAGTACTGCTTATTTCTTAAGAAATTTCTGCCAGCAGACCTGCAAAAGGAGAAATGTAAAAGATGACGACGATTTTGTGAATTAAATTGGTAGTTTTTTTATAATGTTTTCTGTACACTTAGTGGTGTTTAAAATTTCAAGAAATCAGATTTAGAATTATCGGTACATATTCCATTTGATTACTTAGGTTGGTCCGTGGATGGGTGACCACCTATTACAAATACCGAGTTCCGTTCCTGCCTCGGAAAGCACGTTAAGCCGTTGGTCCCGGCTGTCAGTTGTAGATCTTTGACAGTCGTTACAGGCTGTCAGTGGCCCGAAAGTCTGACAACCAGTTTTACCAAGGGGTATCTTATTACCCAGTACTAACTGGGTTCGCTCCATGTAAAATACTGGTTACATTCAGCTGCATCCGGTTAGTCATGTCTACCTCAACATGGTAAGGAAAAGGCTAGGCAGGTGATGATGATGATACCATTTATCCATTCCATAGCCGTCGGTGCCTTATCGTAATTATCATTAGCATTTCACGCATGCACATTGGAGTATTCTAACAGACACTGATCTCAATCCTTAGCACTTTCATTAGCACATTACTAGCCAGCTCGCAATTGTTATTGTTCCTCAGCCCAAGAGCTTCCTACATTGCGTTTGCTGATTTGCGGTCTACATTCAGGGACATGTTACGTGTGTTACGTGTAGCCCAAAGGCTATTCGGTTCGACAGCTAATTATGGTTGCCACACTGCAACGTCAGTTTGTCTATCTCATGCTTTTTTAGTATCATTCTCATTGCTTAGTGCTAATTTATTCGAATTGGTGCTCCATGCTTTGCCCATTCTTCTCCATAGAGATCTACGCCTTGGAATGGGCAACTACAGTACTTTCACAAGTTATTATGCCTTGTGTCTGTGACTGTAGCTTCGCTCTTTATTATTTTTGTGACTTTCAAAAGTGCCTGTAATGGTCTAATTGAAATAAATGCTTTGAGTTTGAGTTTGCTTTCCTTTTCTATGTCAAATGGCAGTCATACCAGCAGTCATCTATGCTCTAGTCTTATCATCTGTCACACCATCCATCTCGAACCTAGCAGTTACCAAAGCCTCTTTTCTTTATTTTTTCATTAAGCAAATTGAATTGTCCCACTGCTGGGCCAAAGTTCCCTGCACTTTTTTATTTATTTTTATTGTGAAGATTCTCATAGATATCTTCCGCCTGGGGCGAGTGGAGGATTATATCGGACTCTAATCGCCAAAAAATCCACTGTTCCTACTACACTACCAAGTGCCGGGAGCCCGGGAGATGAAGGAACATTCGCGTGCACTCGCGTGGAAGGTTTCCCCGCTTGAGTTCCACTCCCCTCCCTATTACCGGTTTTCTCCGGCCAAACTTCCATAAATGCCTTAAAATCATCATGCCAGAGTTATTTGGACTTCCTTCGGAAACGCTATCATGCCTCTTAATTCACTCAATTAACATGATATTACTTTCTATAAAACTAATCTACATTAAAAAGAAAACTTTCCTCATCAATCTCCTATAGACGCGAAACGCGACCAAACCCAGGGGGCGTGCAAATGTATTGATATGGTACATGTTGATTCACTTCGCCGTGCGCGATCTCTGATTACAATGTTACGTTGGGGAAACGGAAGTTACTGGTGGTTCTCGATTTGAACTCATCCTGGATTCATTTTTGGAAGTAAAAACGGCTTAACTGTCATTTATTTTTATCAAGATTTGATCGGAAAAGTGTTGGACTTGACGAGAGCCATGCTTATGAACTGGTCACACGTGAAAACTTTACGAAATGATCTTGACTATATTTTCGAACAGAAAAATGTCTTAAAAACTTGTAAAATTTGTCAAAATCTACTTCAAAAGGTATAACGGGCTGGTGTCCACAACTCCACGTTCAAAGCGTGTATTTTGCGTAGGTACGACTGGGAAAATTATTCGTTCCGCCCTAGTTCCCCGAGAAAAACCAAAAAGGTAATAAATTAATTGGTTACCTGAATTACCCAAAAGTATTAAAGCTATCTGATTCAAATGTTACTGGCTCCCTGGTATGGCCACCGACATACGAGTTGCAGGTCGCGGGTTCAAAACCAAACATGCACTTTACTTTGTGTAATTTATTTCATCTCATGAAATTCATTGCTTCATTGCTATGAAAGGATTGGATGAACTAGTGTCCTTAAGATGTTCACCACATCTTAAGACACTCGCGCGTCCCAAAACCAAACATTCGAAGACGTTGACATCCAAAAACCGCACTGGAACACACCCTCTCAAAGAGAGCCCAGCAATGGATATGGTATAATTTGATTAATACTGATTATGTGAACCAAAGCGGTAGCAATAAAAAAAAATATAATTTCGGCACCTAATTTGGTCTCATCAACACTTAGTAAGAGCCGCAACGACAGCCCCCAACAAAAGAGTTCTTCTCTGTCAGATTAGACAGAACCGTATAATACAGACACGTCAGGGATCGGGGAATATCCCCGTACACCCCCTCTTTGCCCCTCTCCCTCCCCCGATATATTTGTTTAGAAAAAAGATAAGTTCTTTGTTCGCGATGATGTTTAAGTGAATGGAACGAGATTGGGTGAATATATTTTTGTAGCTTTTCAATGAAATCTTGATTTTGGCTTTCTGAACGAAAATTTGGGAATATTTTTTGTCTACTAACTGGGTTTTGTAAGATGTTAGACAGACAGTCTCTATGTAAAATACTGGTATTCATCTGGATCTGGTTAAGTTTGAAGCCAATCCTGACTTAGTTGATAAAAGGTTAGGCAGATGATGTTGATGATTTTTTGATCAAATAGGATGACGGGTAATTAGGGCTTGCCACGCGGGTGCTCTGCCTACCCACTGTTACACTGCACGGTACGATAGTAATGAGACAGAACGGCGTCACGCGGCTAACAGCTGATAGGTCAAAGGCGCGCGCGCGCGAATTTCATACGGCTGTTGTGTCATTGGGTTAAAAGTGAACGAGTAGGTATAAAAAAAAGTTTCTTTGGGAAAGTTGTTTGTTATCATGAGTATAATTACGTATTTAAGTATCGGTCACTAATTACCAGACACCCTATATTTATCCGTGGTGCTAGGCAACTGGTCTTATTCCAGTTGTAAACGTCCCTTTGTGCTTATTGCCCTTGTTTTGTTCTGTCTCCTGCTGATATGGAGGGAAGTGGAAACATGTGATGCAGAGGAATGAAAATGCGATGAGGAAAGTTTTCTGCATGAGTTGGTATGGCTATAAGAGTAGAGAAAGACCAAAATAACGATGGCTGGACTGTGTGAAGGATGATTTGGCTAGAAAAGAGGTGACTGCTGAGATGACGAGTAATAGAGAAGTATGGAACATGCTGCACCTACCCAATATATTGGGATAAGGGCAGGAGAATGACAATGATTTTCCACGGGATTGGTATATGTTAATGCAATGCATTTTGATTTATCCTCATATATGCCATTGATGTCACTTTGTCTAGTCCACAAGTTCGAGGAGCTCGTGGCTAAATAATAACAGCCGCTCGGGTCGATCTTAGGTTGGTCTGTGGGTGGGTGACCACCCATTACATACCGAGTTTCCTCCGTGCCGCGGAAAGCACGTTAAGCCCATGGTGGGTGTCATTTGTAGATCGTTGACAGTAGCCTCAGTGGCCCAGAAAGTCTGACAACCAGTCTTACCAAGGGGTATCGAATTGCCAAAACTAACTGGGTTGTAGAGGTCAGGTAGGCAATCGCTCCATGTAAAATACTGGTATTCAGCTGCATCCGGTAAAACTGGACGCCGACCCCAATATAGTTGGGAAAAGGCTATGCAGATGATGTCTAGTCCACAAGTAATTCTATAGGGAAACACAGACTTAGCAGTAGCATTAGAATTCTGCCATAATACTAGAAGGAGTAAGGTCTTAGCCAATTTGCGTTGCCAATTATCTACAATTCAGAAGCCACAATTCGGTTGGAAACAATTGACGGCTGCGGTGTGTGACCACGGGAACAATTCAATATTGATGGGGGACACGTGGTTATGGGTGCGTTTGATTCTATAACGTGTGGTGAAATAATTATATTTAACGAGTTGGTTTTCAATTAGTGTTCTGCCACAAATTAGTGCATCATCATTTTCTTGTCCTAATCCTAGTTTATTTGGGGTCGGTGCAGCATGTCTTCTTCTTCAATACTTCTCTATTACTCGTCCTTTCATCAGTCATCTTTCTAGCCATTCAAATCCATACACCGTTTCTTTGAAAGTAGCTGAATTGAATAGTTCCCCTTTTTTTTATGGACCGACTGGCAATCTGACTTTCACAATCTATTTCTGCAAAATACACCTTGGTAGCAACTATCAAAAATCTACGAATTTCAGTCTGAAAAACAGCTTAACGTGCTTGCCGAGATTTTTGTAAGAAATAAACCGGAGTACATAATATCTTTAATGTGATTATAATATTTATCTATAGAATATTGACTTAGTAATTTTTGAAAGGGAAGCCAATAGGAACGGTTTGGTCAGAGACATTCAAATTTTTACGAACGATAGACGGGACAAGACGAAAAAAATCGTAATCCAATACTTGTTACTACTTAGTAACAAATCATACTGTCTAGTGTCATTCGCCCGCTTGTCAGGTAGTGTGTCAAAATCGAAAATGTTCAGGATCAAAATCGTTGTATGAAAATATTCCCAATGTCCGCACTATAAGCCTTTTAACCTTTCGTGTGCCGGAACGTAGATCTACACGAGACACAATGACTTTTTAATTGTGTCTGGATACTCGGCATACGAGTGGTTAAATCTCTTTGGGTGCGGTACTGTTCGAAAGAGATACCGCGGCCCTGGAACTTAAAGTACCAAAGAAGGAACATGGATGGGTTTTAGTCAGTAAAAGTCTGGCACTCCCTTCCACTCTGCCCAGAGCGGGAGGAGTCATTTGATGATTTCCTATCCGAAAAAAAAAGCCAGTAGAAATCGAGTTGAATGGAGCCTTCGCCACTGATGGACAGTTGGACAGTTGGACACCCATGGAAAGGTCTCAGCAAGCGAAAATCGACCCGTTCGGCTGTTATCATCTAACCCTTCTTTATACCAATGTGAACTAAAAAGTACTGCAATAAAAATATTTCACAGATTCTCGCAAAACAGTAGTAACACCCCGGATTGAGCTCGTATCATGATATCATTTCGCTCTAATGCCCGAGGCCATTGCCGAGAGAACACGAAGCTACTTCGTATAGCTGTACCAACGTCTGTAACGACCATTGGAAAACGCTTTAGATTGGAAATTATTCTATTGTCATTCAATGTACGGTATGGTACAAGAGTTATAGAGTTACAAGGATATTTTGGCGCTGGAATGACATTGACAAAGGCGCGATTTTTTTTTTGAAAAACAAGATGGCGTCTTTCATTTCTATTTGAAAAACACGCCATAAGATCCTTGTACAACTATTCTATCTATCTGTACAGGGTGCGAGGGACATCGGCGCACAAACAGTTAAGTACCACGTGTTTAGTACATAATTCTGAACAACCCCCCATTTAGAATTTTTTCATCGGAAATTTAAAAAAATAACAGCTGTTTCCTACAAAAGTGCAAATACCTACAAGATTAAAATGTGCATATGTGGGGTTCGGAATGATGTACTGAATACGTGGTAACCGTTTGTGCGTCGATGTCCCTTCGACCCTGTGTAAATAAAAATCAAATGGCAGAGAAATGTATGATGGAGCATCACTTGAGGACGGCTCAACCGATTTGGCCGATTTTTTTTGTTGTGTTCGTAGTTTTCAGGACAGGGATTGTATGACATATGTATTTTGTTTTGGAGAATCAAACGGAGAAGTTGGAAAGAATGGAGAAGAATGGTTTACATTGTGTAAAGAAGTATGTTCCTTACCGTATAGTTTGCGCAAAGTGTGAGTTTGTGTGTATATAGGTACTTATTTATGTTTCTAGGTGATTAATAAATGACTTACAAGTAGAATTCATGGTCTGAAGCCCCATACTTCATGGGATAAAATTATAATAGGATTTTCATACTTCATGGGGTAAAAATGTAATAGGCTTTTCCTACTGAAAATTCTCAGTAGCAACCCAGAGCCGGTTAAAGAAGATAGAACCTCCCCTATACACGCCACTTTTACATGAGATTTATAACTGCGATGCAATAAATCTCTTGCTACCATCACCTGCCTAGCCTTTTCCCAACTATGTTGGGGTCGGCTTCCAGTCTAACCGAATGCAGCTGAATACCAGTATTTTACATGGAGCGACTGCCTATCTGACCTCCACAACCCAGTTAGTACTGGGTAATATGATACCTCTTGGTAAAACTGGTTGTCAGACTTTTTGGGCCACTGACTACCTAACAACCAGTCAACCTTTGGATTGAATAGGACCACATTGTGATAGGGTACTAAAAACAATAATTATATTAAAATACCTACTTGTTTTCGTAAATTAATATAATTATAAAGATACTAATACTAATAAACAAATAAAATAAACTAATTTAATACCAAAATACGCCTGAAGGTGGACATCGCCGACGAGGTCGACCGCGGCGAAGGTGGTGCGACGATCTGATAATGTTCGCGGGGCAAACGCAGCCAGAAATTGCACAGAACAGAGAGGTTTGGAGGGAGAAAGGGGAGGCATTTGCCCAACAGTGGGACACAATGTAGGCTATCAAATACCAAAATAAAAACCTTATAATAATGACTATGACTAGACTTCTAATTGACAGCTCTTTAGTCTGACTCAAATAATGGTTACCAAAATTTCTTTTAAAAGTGAATTTGCTTTCAACAAAATACATTAAATTGCTCCAAAGAGCTTCTTTCGACAAAAAGAATATTCTAAAATATAATTCCACAATCAAAATTGACGGCATCATTATTCCGTCGATACAATTACGGCGGACTCCGGAAACGGCAATACGCCTCGGTACGACGTTCCGTATTACCCCATTTGGCGTATTTGGCGTATCGGAGTCGGGTCTGCGTTTCATTATGAAAGTCTATAGCCTGATGAAACGTAATAATTACTTTGGAATTGGACAGTTGATGAGCTCTATAGAATATTTAAATGTTGTTATTTGAGAGTATTTTCGTAGTGGATCTTGTTTTAGTAGATTAATGAGTACTTTTAGGTAGTGAATGGTTTTGTTAAATGGTATCCTGTTACCCAGTAACTTGGTTGCGAACCTCAGATAGGCAGTCATCATTTATTTACTTATTTAAACTTCATGTACAAAAGTGGTACATAGGCGGACTTAATGCCACAAGGCATTCTCTACCAGTCAACCTTAGGGTCAAATAGGACAGCATTGTGATAGAGTACCATTTTGTTAACATAAATTGATATACATAAACAGGTATATACGAATACACATATTTATAAATAAAATAAAATGAACTAATATTTATTATAATACATACAAATAGTCCAAAATACGAGAAACTTTACCATCTGCGTAGCCTTTTCCCAACTTTATATGGGTCGGCTTCCAGTCTAACCGCATGCAGCTGAATACCAGTATTTTACATGGAGCGACTGCTTATCAGACCTCCACAACCCAGTTACTGCTGGGTAATACAATACCCCTTGTTAAGATCTGTTGTCAGACTTTCGGGCCACTGACTACCTGTAACGACTGTCAAAGATCTAAAAATGACAGCCGGGTTCATTGTGCCCCGTGTTATTATGTTAAGTTGTAATCTCAAGTAATTCGTTAGTTTTGCTAAAAACAGTGTATCGCACCCAGTGTGTTTTCATAACACGAAACCCATCGTCTGCCCACATGATGTACGAGCCTTACGGAATAAATCCTGACATATTCGACAAATAAATAATTTGGACATCAAATTCAACTCTGACAGAAGCGCCCCGTTCAACAGTCATATCATACAATCAAATCAAACTTTTGTCCAAACACCCATTAACATCAAAAATCTCCATAAAGAGGAAATGGAAAACGTTAACTTGTTGATAGCGCCGCAGTAAATAACGATATCTTCGTACCATCAGTATGATTGGTCCCTGAAATACAAAAAACCGGTCAAGTGCGTGCCGGGCTCGCAGACGAAGGATTCCGTACCACAGTTCAATATTTTTCTATATATTTCAATATTTTATATTCTTAATACGTAATTCTTAAAACGTACGCAAAAAAAAACGTTTGTTGTATGAGGACCCTTTCATTTTTAACTGTATCCTACATAGCATCAGGCCCGTAATCCCAAAAGGGTTAGGCAGAGGTGTACCTAAAAGTGCAACCACATTTCGCCAGTTATTTTAAAGTCTCATGTAATAGAGGGCGAGCCTATTGCTATCCACCGGGCACAAACCCAGACTCCGTGATTGCTTCTGAGAAATTCCTGACGGAAAACCCAATAACACTTTGCCCAACCTTGGAATCGAACACAGGACCTCATGCTAAGCAGTTGCGCATGCAACTACTTGACAAACAGGCAGTTTGTTCACTTCTTTTATTTTTTGTAATTGCGAGCGGTCATAGTAAATACGCTCTCTCAAAAAATTTTGAAACAAGTGTCTACCTATTACGGATCCAAAGATACAGCCATGTGACCTGCGGGACTGTTCGAAAGAGATCCCGCGGCCCTGGAACACAAAGGGCAAAGAAGGAATTTGGATGGGTTTTAGTCAGTAAAAGTGTGACACTCCCTCCCACTCCACCCAGAGCGGGGGGGGGGGGGGGGGTTATTTGATGATTTCCCATACGAACAAAAAAAGATACAGCACTGGGACAGACGGACGGATACATAGCGGAGCCTTAATAACTCAAACTCAAACTCAAAGCATTTATTTCAAATAGACCCATGACAGGCACTTTTGCATAGTCAAAAATAAGCTACCTACAGTCCCGCCACAGGCATAATAACTGTGAATGGACTGTAGTTGCCCATTCGAAAATAGTAGATCTCATGGAGAAGAATGGGCAAGAAACTCCATGGACACTCTTTTCAAATCAAGTTATATATTACATAGTCCTGGGTACAATATTGTTGCTTCTATATGTGAGCACAGTGTAGAGATAGGAAAATAAAACAAAGCTACAGTTAAAACCATAAAGATTAGGATAAGCCCTACTAACCATAATAGAAAGTCTACATGGTACTCACACTTACAAAAACTCAAATAATGCTTCTAATTTATATAAAACAATAGTTATCAAAGTAACTAAGTTTCCAAACGAGAAAAAAATAAAAGAAATGATGAAAGAACTAAAGGGGGAGCATCTCTTCCAAACATTAAAATCTTAGTATGTGAACCCAAGTGGCAGTGGAGCAGGACCAGCATTGAGCCAAGCATTTTTATCTACGATATACTCTTCTAACTTATAATATGCTCGCTTACATAGTGTTTGTTTTATGCATTTTTTAAATTTCTTCTCATTAAGTTGTAAAATGTCAAGTGGTATTCTATTGTAACATTTTACACAGTACCCCATAAAAGATGTGCGTACTTTTGACAATCTGAAACGTGGTTGATCTAATTTGTCCTTATTTCTAGTATTAATATTATGCCTGTCGCTTATTTTACTAAAAAGATGAATGTTTTTCCGAACAAACATAATGTTTTCATAAATATATTGACAAGGTACCGTCATGATGTTAATCTGTTTAAACAATTCTCTTAGAGACTCGCGTCTGCGTAGGTTATAGATGGCTCTTACAGCCCTCTTTTGCAGAATAAATATGGAGTCAATATCTGCAGCCCGACCCCACAGCAGAATACCGTAAGACATGATGCTATGGAAGTAACTAAAATAGACCAGTCTCGCGGTATCCACGTCTGTTAATTGCCGGATTTTACGGACAGCATAAGCGGCTGAACTAATAATACGGTCCCTTTGGGTACGGAACCCTGAAAATGGCCACGATATGGACGAAAGCTATTGAAAAGTAATTTTCAATATGGAGAGTGTTTCAGCCATACCTAACTTTGACATTCGTTTAATGGAGAGAGGGTACCTACAGTTATTCGAAACGGGTTGTAAACGTATTTTGTTACTTCTTGAATGCTTTTAGCGATGGATACAGGTGAATTTATCTTCCTTTTGTAATGTTGTCACTCTGTAACTAGAACGTGTGGTTTTAGTCGGTGAGGAACCAAATTTTCCGGAGCGTCTACATAAGCGCTGATCCTTACTAATATTATAAATGCGAAAGTAAGTTTGTTTGTTACCTTTTCACGCCTAAACAACTGACCAAATTTTCCAGAGTGCGTAGATAAGCGCTAATCTTTACTAATATTATTATAAATGCGAAAGTAAGTTTGTTTGTTTGTTTGTTACCTTTTCGCGCCTAAACCACTGAATTGACAATCCTGAAATTTTGCATACACGTTGTCAGGTGTACAGAAACGGACATAGGGTACCTTTCATCCTGAAAAAAAGTACTGCTCCCGAGGAAAACAACAATAACGATCTTATTCATTACATTTCGGTTCCAGAGTTTATTTCTCGGTTCCAAAATAGTTCAAGAACGTTGAAGACTTCTTGAACACTTCCCTCATATTGTGATGGTTCTGAAATCCCAAAAAAACTTGATTTAGAAAATCTAGCCAATTTGTTATCTAGCACAACTCTTAATACATGTACAATACATGTACGATCATCGATTACACTTGCAAATAACCTTGCAAAATTCTACGCCAAAAAAAAACTTATGTAAAACAGAAAAAAAAACTATATTTCTTTGTGACGACAAATTGCAGAATCCACGTTTGACACACTTACACGACTGCGCTATATACATATCTAAGATAATATACTCCTGTAACTCGTACATACAGATAGTCGTATATAACGCACATAAATACAATGATAATCATTTACTTCACACTAACATTATCACACTAAAACTTTTGTTTCTTAGGGTTGGCAGAATTTTAGATTATATATTAAACGAGGTCTGTGGTTCCACTTGCAGTGTTTATGTGGATATTTGTTTTTAAGTGAATACTGGTTGCAAGTGATGTTCCTGTATTCGATTGCCGGGTAGGAAAAATGTGTCATTGGATTTTTCCGCCCGGAATTTCTCTGTAGGAAACCGGATTTGGGATTTGTGCCCGGTTGATGGGAATAGGCTAGCTCCAGTAAATGGGACTTGACTATAACTGGCGAAATGTTGGTGTTACTGCTGTAAGTACACCACAGTCTTACCCTTCGGAGATTACAGGCCTGACGTTATGTTATGTAAATTCTCAGAATGAAAAAGCTATTTTTAACACAAGCTTTAAAGTTAAAACATTTTTGTCAACCCTACCATCTGCCATAGAGCTCAACGAACGTATTCACACTAATTTATTTACTCAAACAAGAAACGACATTAATTACGAAGTAAATCAAGATTTATTTGAATTAAAATAACATTTGTGTCTCATTTGGTGAAATGTATTGTGAGCTTTTGTCGCGACGGGATATTATAATGAAGTTATGATATAACAAATGAGAGTCACGTATGCGTGCAGGTGCATCAAATGTGCTATTATATCTGGTGCACTTCTTTTTTTTTTTCGAATGGGTAATCATCAAATGACCCCTTCCGCTCTGGACGGAGTGGAAGGGAGTGTCAGACCCGTACTGACTAAAACCCATCCATGTTCCTTCTTTGCTCTTTGTGTTCCAGGGCCGCGGTATCTCTTTAGAACAGCCAATCTGGTGCACTTCTTCTCTTCAACCTATGGCCACCCATTGCTGAGTGTAGGTCTGTTCCAAATCTCGTCGTGGCTATCCAGTTTCTTCCAGCCACTTTAATGAGATCGTCTGTCCACCTAGTCGGTTGTCTTCCTATATTCCTCCGTCCCGTCCGTGGTCTCCACTTCAGCACTTTCATCCCCCATCTTGCATCCAGTCCACGGCATTTATGGCCCGCTCACTTCCACTTTCTTTTGCTATCACTTTTGCTATGCCCGTAAGTCTCGTTCATCTCCGTATTTCGGTGTTTTTCAACGAGTCGTAGAGGGCCCAACATGACTTGTTTCATAGCTCTCTGAGTGGTTGGCATGCGGTGGATAGTGTATTTGGTGAGCGCTCAAGTTTCAGCCCCGTACTTCATCTCTCGCTCACGCCTCTGGCTCTCATACACTGGGCGACTGTAATTGGAACCATGGTCGCTGCTGGTGGTTGCTGCGACCAAGACCTTACACTATTATTACAGATGACACTTTGAGAATAGGGCTGTCCCTATTCTCAAAGTGTTTGCCTCCGACAACAATACAGGGTTTCGCCGAAAGTACGACAATAAATTAAACTACGTATACCTCATGACGTTCCCAATCTGCATACCAAAAATCGTTAATTTATAGTATCATAGCCATTAATTATAAACGATTTTTTTTTCAAATTTCGATGTTAGGATTTCTTTGATAATTTAGTGTTTTCATTTATAAATTGTCGTTTTGTCGAACCCACCTTGTATATTGGCTGGTGCGATAAAAGATGGTTACCAGTGATCAAAATCCTGAGGCCCCACCCCAGGTTAAGCAGCCTTGTAAAACATAGAGTGCTTCGCTTAAATTCGCCCTCATCGCGTCACTCTACTTACCTAGGACAACAGGTCTCTTCAAACGCGGATGCACCAAGAAATTGGAATGTTACCAAAACACAAACAATTGCCGTGAACTTCACAAATAGCCGCTGCATTTAATATCTAGTTATGTTTACTAACGTAACACTATTGCTTGGAATAGTTCCACTTCTACGTTGGTATATAAAATTATATGTTCAGTAAATTAATCCTAGAATTGAGAGATGTTGGTACAAATATGCAACACGCGTTTTTTTTTCAAAGCTTTATGAAACGACTAGCTTTTGCCCGCAGCTTTGCTCGCGTTAATTCAATCAGGATTCGAAAGACACGTGGCGCCATCCATTATCATAAGAACGTTATTGTTGTTTTCCTCGGGAACAGTGCTTTTTTGGCGGTGAAAGGTACCCTATGTCTGTTTCTGTACACCTGACAACGTATATGCAAAATTTTGGGATCATCGGTTCAGTGGTTTAGGCGGGAAAAGGTAAAAAACAAACAAACTTACTTTCGCATTTATAATATTAGTTAGGATTAGGATTCTTCGAGAGTAAATATTCATCATCTGCCTAGCTTTATCCTAACTATGTTGGAGTCGGCTTCCTGTCTAACCGGATGCAGCTGAATACCAGTATTTTACATGGAGCGAACGCCTATCTGACCTCCACAATCCAGTTAGTACTGGGTAATACGATACCCCTTGGTAGGACGGGTTTTCAGACTTTCGGGCCACTGACTACCTGTAACGACTGTCAAAGATCTACAAATGACTTATAGTCGTAATAAATGAGATTAAAAGATTATGATAAAAATCGTCTCCATCGAGAACTTATAGCAACTAATTAGCAGTGGTTTTCTTTTCTTACTTATAGTTCTTTTTAATCCTGCTCAAGTCGTCGCCGCCTCGGGCTGACTTTAGCTTTCAATATTATTTCTGAGAAAGTATATTGATTTTATTAGAAGTAGTAAAACTTTGTCACGATAGTTGTAATTTTTGTTAATTAATAAAGAAAGATAACAGAGGAGCTCGTGGCTAAATAATAACAGCCGCTCGGGTCGATCTTTAGGTTAAGCCGTGCTTGCCTAGGTTGGTCTGTGGATGGGTGACCACCCATCACATACCGAGTTTCCTCATTGCCTCGGAAAACAGGTTCCAGGTGTCATGTGTAGATCTGTGACAGTCGTTAGGTAGTCAATGGCGCAAAAAGTCTGACAACTAGTATTACCAAGGGGTATCTGAGTTGAGGAGGTCAGATAGGCTGTCGCTCCATGTAAAATACTGGTATTCAGCTGCATCCGGTTAGACTGGAAGCCGACCCCAATATAGTTGGGAAAAGGCTACGCAGATGATGAATAAAGAAAGATAATGATGCTTAGTTACCCCGTTTTTAGGAATGTTCATCATTTGGCTACAAAAGTATTTTATTTTAGGGATTTTGAGCATAAGCATTGTAGCTGTCGATGTTTTGGTATTAGATATTCTAGTAAATGTACCCTTGAATTGCAATTGATAACAGTTGTTTTCTTTTTTACAGGTAACTACAAACCTGTTTGAATAATTGCTCGACAACCAGGGCGAATATTAAAGGTAACATTACATCGAATATGAATATATACGAATGCCTAAGGCATTAAGTCCGCCTTTGTACATTATGTGCATAAAGTTTAATAAATAAATAAATAAATAAATAAATATTTATTATACTATTGGCGTGTGGTCCTAGTCGGAAGTTACACCTCGCAATATAATTTCCATAGATAATCTCACAAATGTTTAAATAGCTCGTTCTCAAGAGTCAAAGGAACTATGCAGAACCGACAGATACTCATTTATTTTAAAAGTAAATCGAGACACCGTTCGAATTTTGGAGTGATGTGAGAAACAGTGTGGCTTAGGTGAAGGAACCAAACCAGTATGCCTGAAATATATTCCTCAACTGCATGTACAGCCAAGTCAGAGGCCCATGAGCGGCATAAAAACTCTGACACCAGGTTAGCCACTGACCACACAAAAAGAAAGGAGTAACCCTTAAAAGCTTTTCGAAATTATAAGGATTTTGTGACACCATAGAAATTAGGCTAGGCTAGAAACTGCCTGGAATATTTCTTAGACCAAATGCTAACTTCCTAACTAAATATTATAACTGACAAAGTAAGTTTGTTTGTTTGTTTGTTTGTTACCTTTTCACACCTAAACCACTGAACCGATCATCCTGAAATTTTACATATACGTTGTCAAGTGGACAGATACGGATATATGACACCTTTCATCCCGAAAAAAAGTACTGTTCCTGAGGAAAAAAACAATAATGTTCTTATGATAATAGATGGCGCCACGTGTCTTTCGAATCACGATTATTACAAACAGAGTACAACCCTAATTGACTGTCAAATTCTAAATTAACGCGAGCGAAGCCGCAGGCAAAAGCTAGTGCATAATAAATTACATAAGCAAAGTTTAAATATAACAATAGCATTCCGTGTATAATAGTTGTATAAATTCTAATTGACTTTGACAAAACGCTGGCAGACTTTGAATTAATGGCGACTGCGGCAAAATATCATGAATTGTTGGTTTGTTTCACAGTTTTAAAGTATTTCAGTCAGAAACAAATGGGTTAGTGAGACGAGGAAATAAAGATGTATGTTTTTTTTAACTTTCGTTTATATATTTTTTTCGAAGAGGACAGAATTAGGTATGGAAATAATTTATTATGAAAGTCTTTGTTGAATTTAGAGGAAAGTAGCGGGTCTTTGACCTGGAGACGGTTGAAATATCCAGAAAAACAAGAAAAAACCATCGTACAGAAACATTAGTTCGTTGGATCCTTCCATATCAAAAAAATATATGAAGTACCTACCCACTCATTCTTATATGTGTTGTGGCTAAGAATTCTGACTTTCACCCATTTCTAAGTGCTCACGAATATGCGTGTAGACTTGCTTATGATATGTATGAACTTAATGTTTAACGACTCTCAAATTCATCTCATTTTCATTCAGGGTGAAGACCGACGCACAAACGCTTACCACGTTTTCAGTAAGTACTCATTCCGAACCCGGAACATAGAAATTTTTCATCGATAATTTAAAAAAAAAAAACACTGTTCTATACATTTGGACCATGTAAGTAGGTAGGAATTGCACTTTTGTAAGAAACAGCAGATTTAAAAAAAAATACCTATGAACAATTTCTATGTGGCCCCAAATCAGAATGATGAACTGAATACGTGGTAACCTGTCCGTACATCGGGGTATTCCTCAAAGCGCAACTATTTTTAAGCGCAACCATGATGAAAAATAGAGATGGGTATGATTTATTTATTTATTTATTTATTTATTTATTTATTTATTTATTTATTTATTTATTTACAACTAATTATAGCAACATTACAGATCAAGTCTAATACGATGCTATAAGACATAAAATAAAACAATATAAAAAAAAAAGTAAAATCACACCCAGTAAAAATATTAATAGTTATAGTTAAACATGACCAAGTTTATAGTTGCATACCTTTTTCAATTTTCATTTGTGCCTTTTGAACAAATGTCGGCAGGTTTTGCCCAAATATATCTTCCGATACCGTTATGATATTAATAATACGTGCGGCTCGCGACATAGGGGTAAACTTGAGCAGGTTAGTTCTAGCCGCTGGCACGTCTAACAGTACGGGCCGGCGACGCGCTCCCACGCACCCATCCGGCGCGCGCAGCCGCAACGCAGCCAGCACTTCGGGGTGGTGCAGCAACCCTAGCAGTACGCTCACCACGTACTTGACTAGTGCCACGTCCCTTCTTACTGCCAGTCTGGTGTACCCAACCATGCCCAGGATGAACAGACTTGGGTACATCAGGGGATAAAAGGGATAAACTCCATACTGCTTAAGGTAGAGAAATCTACAGAATTTATTCTGCATTTTTTCCAACATGAGGCTGTATTTGGCTTCATGTGGATTTGATGGATTCATTAACAATATTTTTCATCATGGTTGCGCTTTGAGGAATAATTTAGTTGCGCTTAGTTGGTTGCGCTTAAAAACAGTTGCGCTTTGAGGAATACCCCGTGCATCGATGTCCTTTCCACCCTGTATTATTATAATTTACAAACAAAAAACATACATACTAACAAAAGAACTTACTTCCAAAGATGAGTTTCCAAATAACTGCTCTCAAAAGTATCCCTCAAAATAGTAAGTAAGTAAGTAAGTATTTATTTGCATAAAATGTGGTATATACAGGATGTTATAAAAATGTTATAGAGCAGGACACATTCCGCCATAATAATAGCATGCAAAATCATTTTTTTTACACAAGTACATTAAAATGAACAACATAGGTACATACCTATCTAACATAGATATCTATACATAACGTAAAAGTATCCCCTGCTATTTTTTCCAAACCAATAACACAGTGCTCTCAAACTCGAACTCAAACAGACAAAACTACATCAAAGCCTCCCCCCACTCACCCCTAACGGCGAGAAATAACTTTTTCCTCAAACATATAACAAATAAATGTTATATTATAACTTTCTTTGCGGCAAACTCAATTGGGTGTAAAATACTACGCCTTTGAACTCTCTGTCGACTGTAAAACCTTGTACTTAAAAGTTTTTTTATTTCTTTTCGTTGTAAGAGGAAATATCTTTTCATAAAGAAAACAGGAAAGGAAATGCAAATGAACAGTTAAACATGGTGATTTTGTGTGCAATTACCAAAGAGGTTTAAAGCACATATTATTATAGAGAGGACATTGAGAATATTGTCATACAATAATTTTCATCCTGAATATTTTAGATTTTGACACACGAATGCTATCTGACAAGCGGGCGTATGACACAGATGACACTAGACAGAACGAATTGTTACCAAGTAGTAACAAGTTTTGGATTACGATTTTCTTCGTCATGACCCGTCTATAGCTCGGAAATATTTAAATGTCTTTGTGTCATATGAATGCGACCTGACAAGGCGACGTATCGCACTGGACTGATCGACTTGTTACTAATTTGTAACAGGTTTTGGAATTGTCAGTTTCTTGGTCTTGTCCCGTCTATAGCTAGTAATATTTGAATGTCTTTGGCAATTACTAAAGACATTCAAATATTTACGAGCGATAGTCGGGACAAGACGAAGAACATCGTAATCCAATACTTGTTACTACTTAGTAACAAATCGTTCTGTCTTGTGTCATACGCCCGCTTGAAAGGTAGCATTCGTGTACCAAAATCGACAATGTCCGCAGCAAAATTTTCGTATGAAAATATTCTCAATGTCCGCTCTATAAGTATTTCAAATCTCTCTGTCAATTACACAGCTTTCGGCTTATTTGTAAGACTGTT
Source organism: Noctua pronuba (assembly GCA_905220335.1). NCBI lineage: Eukaryota > Metazoa > Arthropoda > Insecta > Lepidoptera > Noctuidae > Noctua > Noctua pronuba. The sequence goes on from LR999913.1 coordinate 3,042,571, forward strand.
TTTGAATCTAAATAGGATAGCCCTGCTTGAAGATGCTGAATGATTATTGCATCCGTGTCTAGATATTCCTTGAATATTGACATAAATGTTGCAAACACATAAAATAACATCCCGATTATTGAGATTTAGAGGAGATTATTTCGTAGCGGTGAGGTTCTGAAAATAATGTTTTAATCGCCACTTTTTTGGCGGAAACACAAGTCAATTTATTATCTACTTAATAGAAGCGTACCCAGGATTTGTATTTGGAGGATGGGAGGATGAACAGTGTAAGAAGGACTATTGACTTTCTAACCGGGCACACAACATTCCAAAACGGGCCTTATCCTGATGTACCGAGACGTATGGCAGCCCTAACCTAAGATACATTTTAAACGCACAATAACAAAAAAGGCATTCCAGGTTTTTGACCCACGACCTGTTACTTACGAAGCAGATCGACCTAACCCTCCAAGAGTAAACAACATAATTTACACCTACCACACAAATCAGTATCAAAACAGACCAGAAACTCCTTGACACAGATATTCCAACCTATTTCCCGTATACATTAGTTTATAAGGTATGGGTAGGGTTACCATTTCAAAATTTTAAAAGTCCTGACAAAAACCCGGATATTTGCAAGAAAGTTCGGATATTTTTAATTTAGTCTTTCTTTTTTCGTTTAAAAATTAGCTGTTGACCGCGTGAAATTATTATAAAACATTACTTCCCTATTTGAATGGGAGTCTGTTTACAATCTCATGGGTTTTATTTTCCTTGCAGGGAACCCTAAGCCTAATAAAAGTAGCAGCTATCTATCAGTAAAAATCCCGTCAAAATCGGTCCAGCTGTTTCGGAGATTAGCCGGAACAAACAGACAAAAATACAAATAAAATGATTTTTTGTTATAAGTGCCGTATAAAGTTTCATATGCATTCAGTAAAAACTTGATATTTTGAAATTACAAATGGACACTTCAATTTTATTTATTTGTATAGATAAAATATTAAGAAAAATGACAAGGCCGGAAAAAGTCACCTTGACCTTTCTTAAAGTTGTCATTTGTCTGGACCTTTTTGAGTGCCAAAAAGCCTGATATTCCCGGACAAATCATGACGGATGGTAGCCCTAGGTATATGTGAATACGCGTGCGGTGTGCAATCAGACGGACGTCCGGTTTTGCCACCGGTATACGGGATATTATCGAGCCTACATCGGGAGGGAAAGTTGGTTGGAACATTTGTAGATTATAATATTAAATAGGAAACAAGGTGTGGCTGAACATCAAGGTATAACTTTACAGCGTTTCCGAACTTTATTGGGGTCGGCTTCCAGTCTAACCGGATGCAGTTGAATACCAGTATTTTACATGGAGCGACTGCCTATTTGACCCCCACAACCCAGTTAGTACTGGGTAATACGAACCCCTAAACCCCGAAACCCCAAAGAGTTGCTTGTGTTAGGTGACGCTGCTCTTCCACTTAAAATTATAGTGTATGCAATCCTTTCTAATATTATAAATGCGAAAGTAAGTTTGTTTGTTACCTTTTCACGCCTAAACCACTGAACCGATCGACCTGAAATTTTGCATATACGTTATCAGGTGTACAGAAACCTTTCATCCCGAATAAAAATACTTTTCTCGAGGAAAACAACAATAACGTTCTTATGATAATAGATGACGCCACGTGTCTTTCGAATCATGATTGAATTATATTATTCCAAGCAGAGTACAACCCGAATTGATTGTCAAATTCTAAATTAACGCGAGTGAAGCCACGGACAAAAGCTAGTAAATAAATAAATTAAAATGTATATTTCAATTACGTAAGGCTTAATAAACATGATTTAGGGATCACTTTTTAAGCACGGAGATGCTTTTGTTGACTCCGCTCTTCCACTTAACTAATGGTATGTCTAGAATAAAAGTTAGTTGATTCCTTGACTCCTTTGTTTTAATATTAACATTGTAGTGTATACAATTGAAAACAAAATAAAAAGATTTTTGTTTTTTTTTTAATTCTTTATAAAACCCAATAACGCTTTGCCCGACCTGGGAATCGAACTCAGGACCTCTTGTTCAGCAGTCGCGCTTGCGACCACTACACCATCGAGCAGTATTTATGTGTTCGTGAAAAGGTGACAGAGTGACAGAAAATTAACTTGGCTACCTTTTCTGACCCCTGACTTAAGTGATGAAGATATCCTTCTTCATTAAGGCACCCTCTTCTGTTGAGGTTTATCAATTAATTGTGCTTCAACGTCGTTTAATATTCTCTACAGAAATCAAGAGTTACAACGCTGAAATAAAGTTTTGATTGAAGAAGAAATGTTTGGAAGCTTTATATATAAACTAGCTTTTGCCTGCGGCTTTGCTCGCGTTAATTTAGAGTTTGATAAACAATACGGGTTGTACTCTGCTTGTAATAATATAATTCAATCTTGATTCGAAAGGCACGTGGAGCCATCTATTATCATAAGAAAGTTATTGTTGTTTTCCTCGGGAACAGTACTTTTTTTCGGGATGAAAGGGACTCTATATCCGTTTCTGAACACCTGACAACGTATATGCAAAATTTCCGTATGATTGGTTTAGTGATTTAGGCGTGAAAAGGTAACAAACAAACTTACTTTCGCATTTATAATAATAGTTAGGAAGTTAAAATTACAGAAAAATCAATCACTTGACACGAAAGTTTTTATTTTACCCTTTTTAGTTGGGTATCTCCCTGAAATTCAATTCAACATGTCAATACAAGTCAATTACAATTTTACATTGTAACTAGAAGTTATTAGCACATCATCCACATAGACGGAGAAGAAAAAATGCATATTATAGAGGATAACTCATAAAGTGCCGAAGCAAAGTTAATAAAAAATTATTTGGGACCTCCGCGCTATCTTCTTTTACAAAAAATCACTTAAATAGGACCAGTAATCATGGAGAAATCAGTGAACATAATTATATCGGTGAACATATTGTTTTCACAGGTGACCACTGAAAACCAGCGCTGTGCTGTGGGTCCCCCATAGCACAGTATCATGCTGAGTGGTAACCTGCTTGTCACAGTCACGACGTGCAAGCTGTTAACTATTCTTTTTTTTTTGTTTCTGTCCTGTGTATTTATAATTTTTGTTGTGCTTATGATTTTGTTAACTTATTTTGTTCGTCATGTCCCTGCGACAAATATTTTTTTTTTCTTTCTATATGAAAAAGGTGCTGGTGGAATATGTAACCACCTACTTTTTTTAAATTCAGTAAAAACAAAGAAAATGACAACCCTTTCAATAAAACCTTAACAAAATCCATAAAGACAGTATCATTTAAAATGAAATCTTTGAAGACCCCAACGCACTATAATGAAATAAAAAACTATTCATCAAAATGCCATTTGGGGGTCCTAAAATACTTTGCATAACGAGGGGGATCAAGGTCTGAAACCCTTCAGTGAACATAAGGGGTAAGGGTTACCCGGCATAAAATATTTCAGCAAAAATTGGGATCCCTCTGGATTTAATTTGGAAATAAAAATAGATTTGGGATGATGGTTCTATAATTATTTTCATGAAATAATTACTTGTAGGAGTTTTGTTAGAAATACTAAGTATCTTTTACATAAACGTTATACGTTATATTTATAAGTAGGCCTATGTGAAATTAAATATTTTGATTTTGATTCCCTGTAACATATTATTTTCTCATACAGACCTCAGTTTACCCAACTTAATATCTAACGGTAAATAAGCTGTGAAAGGACCGTAAGTAAGTAAAATTTTATTTGTTTAAACATGGTGTACATGATACATTGCATGCAAGATAACAATAAGATATAGAAAGTTCAAACATGTTCAGCCGCATATCGTGGCGTACAAATTGGTAGGAAGAGATGGTGCATAAACCGTGATAACATTCATGAAAATTAACATTATATAAATTATGTAGGAACTTATTCAATCATCATTATAGCAAGCATATTTTCAGATAAAATTAAATGTCAAAGACACCCGACCGTACGGACACATTTCCACGACGTTCGAATTTCAAACTGATGTCGTTAGCTTTTTACAAGGAAAAAAAAAAACAAAAGCCATCGACAATCCATTAGCAATGTCAAATTGCAACAGCCTGAAACATTAGCGCCTCGGATCCAACTACAAATGGTCCTGTAAAAACTATTACCTTAAAAACCATTAACTTTTTTCTACCCTTCGCATTGACTTAAAGATCGTATTAAGAATTCATTTCGTTTCAAATCAGTACAATCCTGCTACCGTCTTGTATTAATGAGTTTCTTTATTTAAGGAAATTGAACCTTTTTAGTACTTTCTTACAGTAAAATTTTGCTTGGGGCCTGTAAGAACATTAAGGTGCTAAGTATGTATTGATTTTATCTTTAGTAATAGAAAGTCGTGAGGCGATGTTATCTGTGATTATCCTGATTTCCCGTGGGCTGGTTTATATTTTCTTAGCACGTGATTTGTTGTGACATTTGTTCGTTTTTTTGTTGAAAACAGAGGATATTTAGAGTCTATAAATAAAGTATTTGTTTGACTTCTCCTCCGGAATATATGTAACTGTAGTTAATCCAAGCATTTCAAGTATAATTAAATCTATCCAAATAAATAAAATTGAAGTGTCTGTTTGTAATTTCAAAATGAAAGCCTTTTTAATAAATACTGTTTAATATATGAAAGTATATATATTATACGGTATTAATATATATTTTTTTAATTTGTCTGCCTGTCTATATGTTCCAGCTAATCTCTTAAAAGGCTAGACCGATTTTCTGGACTTTTACTATCAGATAGCTGGATAAGGATAGGAAGCTTAATCTATTTTTATTTTAGAAAAAGGATTATGGTTCCGTGCAAAAAAATTAAAACCCATGAATTTGTTAATAAATTCCGATTCAAACAGGGGAAGTAATATTTTTATTATAATTTTACGCAGACGAAGGTCGCGGGAAAAAATAAGGGAGTAAATAGAGTCGTTATTGGAATTTGAATATTATGTTCATTTGGGAGAAATGATTAGAAGTTCAAAAAGTTTTTTATTTACTGTTCTAGATACCAAAACATACGACATCCATTATGATAGTGGCTTGACCTAAAGGCCAGTGCTTGTTTTCGACAAAAAAAGAAGTAGGATAGGTCATACTCATAACAGATTGACGAACAAAGCCCGCACCTTCTTTAAAAATCAACAATATAACATCACGCCTGTAATCCCGAAAAGGTTAAGCAGAGGTGTACCTAATAGTACACCCATATTTTGCTAGTTATGTTTAAGTCCCATGCAGTAGAGGGCGAGCCTATTGCCATCAACCGGACACAAATACAGACTCCGTAGCTGCTACTGAGAAATTTGTGATGGAAAATTCGAATAGTACTTTGTCTGATCTAGGAATCGAACTCAGGACCTTATGCTCAGCAGTCGCGCTTGCGACACTTATAGACCAACGAAGTAATCTTTTTGAATCAGTCACATTTTATACGCTAAAAGTTTTTTCTGAACGACCGACGATGAAACCTTTAATCTTCGTTACAGTCCTATTATTTATATCCTAAGGGCTTATTTACGGAGACGCGGCGCGTCGCGCGGCGTGTTGTGCGGGGCGTCGCGCGGCGCGCTGTGCCTTTTTTCTGTATACGGAGAGGCGGCGCGTGGAGCGGACCGCGTTATCACACGCCCAAACACAAGCATATGGCAATGTACAATGTTATTTACGAAGACGCGGGCCGTGCACCGCCGCGTTGAACGCCGCGTGCGACGCGGCGATGTCATCTGCCATATGTTCCTATTAGCGCGTGTGACGCCGCGTGCATCTGCGGGCAACGCTGTATTTCAAGCAAACGCGCGTCAAATCGCTTCTCCGTAAACGCTCTCACACATCGCCATATGTTTGAATTGAAAGCGGGCCGCGCGACGCGCTTCGTCTTCGTAAATTAAAAGAGCCCTAAGATTTTTCTGGATCATCGACCCATTGTTATAACCTACATTTTCAAATACAATTTTATTTTAGTTTACTTTCTATCTTGGCCCTGTCATTAGGACAAATGGCCGGTCATCAAGGACGATAAAATGGAAGTAGCGAGACATCGATTTGTCTGTAAGACATTCACCCTGAAACTACTGGAGTGAGACAAGACCGATCGGATAATTCAAGCTGTTTGTAGATTGTGACGTGGTATGAATTTTTACTATTATGAGAGTGGTTTACCAAGGGTAACGTATTACCTAGTACTAACTGGGTTGTGCAGGTCAGATAGGCAGTCGCTCCATGTAAAATACTGGTCTTCAGCTGCATCCGGTTAGACTGGAAGCCGACCCTAACATAGTTGGTAAGAGGCTAGGCAGATGATGATGAGAGTGGTTTGCCAAATGGCGATGGAGTATAAAACTCTGCAGAATTCGTAATACCACAATACGCTCACAAACTGGAATCGTTGATGTGGGCAACAAGACTACTGGGTTGAAGTGGGATTGAGCGAGCCATGTTTATAGAATGCATCAGGACCGATGGGCCAGAGTCGTCACGCAGTGGGTGCTAGAAGACGGGCATCGTCGCCGAGGGAGGCCTAGAAAACGCTGGCGGGACGACTTAGGCGTTTGTGTGAGACTTGGCTGGAAAAACCGTATGGAGAGAAGAGTGGAAGGCTATGGGGAAGACCTTTGCCCAGCAGTGGAACAATATAGGATACGAAAAATAGTGAGAGTGACAGCCCAGTTGTAATGGGTCTGACTTTCGTGTCGTTGATTGTGGGTTTGAACCCGGGCAGGCGCTTAAATTGTTTAATTTCAACACAACTCTCAAAAATGTGAAGGAAAATATTGTAAGGTATCCGTAAGTCTTACAACCAAAAATTCGAAGACATGTGACATCTACCAACTCGCAGTGGGCCCGCGTGGGGGATAACAGCCCACTCCCTCTCATAGAGAGGAGGCCTGTGTCCCAGCAGTGGGAACGATTATGCATCATTCTTAAACATGTCATTGCCAGCTATCGGTTTTTTGATCTACACTAATATTATAAAGAGGAAAGATTTGTATTTTTGTGTGTGTGTGTGTGTGAATGTTTGTAATGAATAAACCCAAAAACTACTGTGCCGATTTCAAAATTTTTTTCACCATTATAAAGCTACATTTACCCTAAGTAACATAGCTAGAAAAGATAAGGAATCCTTAAAAAAATCATGTCCACCCGTGCGAAGCCGGGACGGGCCACTAGTACTAAATAAAATACATAGTTAACAGCACATCTTTTGAGTAACAAAATCAATATTCTTTCTCAATAACATTTTTTTTAAACATCACATCCAATAAGATCAAAGAAAACAAACGAAAGGCACCCCATTCTTTTACAAAACATTAAAATTCTGCCGGAATTCATTCAGAAATGTATTTAATACGCAATTTGCTGGGGCGGAAGGGTTGCTAAACATTTTTGTGAGCCTATTTCCTGTTAGGGCGCCCCTTGGACTGCCTGATGAAGTTTCAAACAAGTTAGGGTGGTTCCTGAAAGGTTACAAATTGTTTTTGACAGGTTTTTTGACCACCAGAGGGCGGTGACGAGAATGTTGAGATGGATGTGTGGAGTGACAAGAATGGATAAAGGTAGGAATCAGTATATCAGAGGAAGTTTGAAAGCGACTGTTACAGAAAAATTTAAAGGAAATCATTTGTCTTGGTATGGACTTGTGATGAGGAAGGATTAAATGCATGTGACTAAAAGAGAAATATCCGTGATGATGGTACTTAGTAAACATGGTAAATATCCCGTTTCTAGTGTTAATGATAATGTTTTAAAAATCTTTATTTAGAGCACGTGGACTTAAAAGCGTAACATTCGTAGTTACTTATTTTAATATCAGTAGGCTCTAGGAAACTTTTCTAAAATGGTTAAATCATCATCTGCCTAGCCTTTTCCCAAATTGGTTGGGGTCGGCTTCCAGTCTTACCGGATGAAGCTGAATATCAGTGTTTTAGATGAAGCTCCTGCCTATCTGACCTCAACAACCCAGTTAGTAGGGGATAATACGGTACCCCTTGGTAAGACTGGTTGTCAGACTTTCAGGCCACTGACTTCCTATAACGACTGTCAAAAATCTACAAATGACAGCCGGGACCAACGGCTTAACGTGCTTTACGAGGCACGGAGGAAACTCGGTACGTAATGATGGTAACCCATCCACAAGCCGACCTTGGCAAGCACGACCCGTGCGCCTGTTAATATTTAGCCACGAGCTCTTCAAAACATGGTTAATTAAAGCATACAAATAAAATAATAAACTCCACACAACTCTTTACTATAATTTACAAAACAGAATTTAAATGACTTTTTTAACTTTTAAATGGAATGAGCAGAATTCAAATCTGTTATGAATATTATGTTGATATGTTGGCCTCTGATAACAGCCGCTCGGGTCGATCTTTAGGTTAAGCCGTGCTTGCCTAGGTTGGTCTGTGGATGGGTTACCACTCATTACATACCGAGTTTCCTCCGTACCTCGGAAAGCACGTTAAGCCGTTGGGCCCGGGTGTCATTTGTTTGACAGTCGTTAGGTATTCAGTGGCCGAAAAAGTCTGACAAACAGTCTTACCAAGGGGTATCGTATTACGCAGTACTAACTGGGTTGTGGAGGTCAGATAGGCAGCTAGTCGCTCCATGTACAATACTGGTATTCAGCTGCATCCGGTTAGACTGGAAGCCGACCCCAATATAGTTGATAAAAGGCTAGGCAGGTGATAATGTTGACTTCTGATACTCAAATCCGAAATGTAAGGTCAATAAGTTCATCCAACTATTATTGACCAAAGGTTGAGTCGTTGACTGGCGATTGAGAGGTCGTGAGTTCAAACTGGTGATGTAATTGTTGTTAGAATGTCGTATTGCTTATGAACGTTAATTTAGATTTGTTTAGAGAGGCATAAAATTGTATGCTTATTATATTAGCTCTCTGGTTAATTTAAAGATACGACTTTTCTTGTCGTTCACAGTTTAATTATAATAACGTTTCTACGAGTTGTGTAGAAAATAATAAAAATAAGAAAATTCTTTGTGCAAGTCATCTTTGAGACATCTTTGAAAAGATATCATTATCTTTTGTTAGACATATTGTATCTGAGACGTAATCAGTGTTGTTGTTATGTTGTACAACCATTCATTTTACTGATAATTGCCAGAATAACACATACGAGACGGTCGGCACAGATCCGATTCAATTTTTTGTATAGATTTTAGTGGAAATATAAAAAAAAAAAATTGTGTATACTAATTATTACAAACTACAAATAGAACTCAAATAATAATAAAAATATGAACAATATCATATATGTCAAAATGGGAAAAGAATCACAGGGCGTCAAAAAATGCGTGCACATCGCTGTCAATAGAAAAATGCCCAGAAGGCTGGCTGCATTGCCACGTTGGATGGCAATGCTTATTCTTTGGCCAAAATTCTTAATTTAGTACTTTTCACAAAAAGGCCAGCCCTCTGATCAAGTGAAGAGTTGAACAACCGCTTGGCGATATCCCGAAATACTAGATGGGCACTCAGACCCCATGGCCCTAGTGTTTCAACCCCAAACGGTTCAAACACATAACTACCAATAAAGTTATTGTATTTGCGCCGTTTGAGGTTTGTACAGATAACCAAAACACGCTTAAGTGTTCTGAATCGAATGATTAAGTGCTAAAGCTTGTGTCTAAGATACAGAAACGCTCTAGTTTCCAATTTTTATAAAAAAATATAGAAAAAGAGCATGTAATTTCTAGAAAAACTTGCCAGGAATGAACATGAATTTCATTTAAAACTTCTCACACAGCTGTTAAATTCTAGAACTTTCCTTTCAATTCTAAAATAATCTCTCACTGAAATCTTCTAGTTTTCTTTAAGTCGTTACTTCCGTTTCCTTTGATGTTTATTCGACATTTTTCTTTAAAACGAACTTTGTGGAACAAACACGAGTATTACTCAGGAATGTCGCCTCTCGACACCTAATTAGCAAATGTCGTAACGTTAACTAATATTAACTTTATTTTCTACTAGAAATAGTTAGTTTTGTTTGTTACAAAACTTTTAGGTACAGTCACGAGCACCAATAAAGGGTGTAAAAAGACCCTTAACGAAGCCGAAAGGCACTTGTTCTCCTCGTCATTGTGATCATTTTTTTGTTCTGGACTATACCTGGGAACCTTCTAGTTACGGAGATATTGGGGGTCAAAGTTCCAATTTTTTCACAAGTTTTTTTTTAAATACTACTTTTTAAGGTTCTAACTTTATTTCAATTACCTCCATGGTCCGTTTACTATTCAAAGCATCCATCAGCAATAAGTTTTGAGCGCATTCTATTGAGTTTTACCGTAAAATGTGATTTTTGACCCCAAAAAAAATTTCGTTTCCCAGCAAAATTTTTTAATTAAGTTACTTAGTTTGATGTACAGAATGCTTGGTTGACGGCTTCGTGAAGGGTCTGTTTACACCCTGTATGTATACACTTTCCTAAATTTAAAAGCAATTTACACGAGTAATAACAATTGTATCTTGGACATAGGATCTTTTTCATAAAAATATGAGTTTGAAAATACTATGTTCGTAAAAACATGAAATTTTAATCAGAATAGGAGGCGAAAAACACTTTTAAAAGTTGTTAAATGTTTACATATTGATGCTTGTGACTGTACTTATGCAATAGGGTATTAAAACTGCGAAGAAAAACAAAGTAAGGAAACCGACATATCCTAGGAAGTGTTGACATTCCAACAGATGTCAATGATTAATGACAAAAAAACTTTTCGAGCTGTTATTTAGTTTCTTCGTAAGTGTATTGAAAAACATCGTTTTATTCACGTGGCCGTTTGTCACTGCAGTTTTCAGCTGCATAACACTGTGAATTCCGCCTCGGCTACAATGACAAATTTTCCCCACTTGTATCAAAATGTACTATATTGACATTCCACACGGTTTGTTGAATTTTCTAATTCCTGCGATAATTGAAACTGCGTTGTAGGAGACAGTGTCCTCCCCCTCCCCCTGTCAACAAAAACTATCGAATCGAATCTAACGACCGGAACACGTGCGTAAGCCCCTTTTTTTCGGATGGGAAATCATCAAATGACCCCCCCCCCCCCGCTCTGGGCGGAGTGGAATGGAGTGTCAGACTGACTAAAACCCATCCAAGTTCCTCCCAACCAGCAATTCAGTCCTATTATTTCAGCTCATAACTCTAAAAAGCTCTATAAACGATTTATTAAGGTTTTAGCGGTGCCAGGGTGTTGTATAAAAGCGTTTGACAGTACATTATTGCTCTAAATGCTTATAGAGCTAAAAATACCTATAAACAAAGGATGTAAACGTTTACTACGCCATTTTATACAACCGTTATAGTCAAGTACTATAGCAAGTTCTATTATAACCAATACATAACAATATTGCTCTATAAAATTGTTACCAGGTGCCTTTATTTATCTGATTAGCGTAATAAGGGTTCCAAACGAACTGCAATAGTAGTTTCGTTATAGCAGTGATGATCACTCAACTACAGGGCGATATTGTGATATTGTGGATATTCAGATCGCTGCTATAGTACGTGTGCGTTAGTATAGTCACAAAGACTTTACAATAGAGTGTTTTTGTGATGTAGTCTAATTTCAGATCACGCTTATAGAACGTAAGTGTAGTATAATAGTTTTTAGATGCATCTTATAATTTTACCGATAAGCATATCACACAGACACTATAATAGAGCAGAATTATTGTATAACAACTTTTTTGGTGCCTAGAAATTCGCTTGTTAGTATTATAAATGGGTATTTATCACTATAGTAACGCAAAAGTGGCACATACATGTAGATAAATGTTTCTATTATATGACAGTTAAGTCCCAAAAAGGATTATTGGCTCGCTTTTACAACAATATTCAGACATTTTGATACGGAATTAATGCGACGTGCATTCACAATCACAATTACGGGAAATGGTTCCGTACAAAATGGAAATCGTGTTGAACCTATTTAGGACGTCTTTAAAACTCCAATAAAATCTTCTTATTTGAACATATATAAATGCAAAACTAAGCACATGAACAAAATTCAAAGATTATTCAGAGTTGACGCAATAAAGTGTAAACTTATCTCGATCTCTTACAACTCAACAACTTATTTTGTGCCATTGTTACATACTGTATAATAAACACATTTTACTAATTTCTAAGGTTATTTACGCAGATGGTATATAAATAAAAATCTTTATTAATTAAATGGTTCTTTATTTTGAACTAAAAAAGAAAAATCTTTCATTTCTCATTCTCCTATCAGTCTTGATCTCACGTTAAAATCAACCCACATAATTAACTCAGCTTATATAATATCAGGTACTCGAAAATATGTCAAAAATATAAAATGTTAGAATATTCACTTCACAAGAATATTCAATTTAAAGCTAGTATAAAACAGGAGTCTTAGGGCTGATTTTTCAATAGATTTTAAAGATTTTTTATGTATGAGAATGTTATTTAATTGCAAAGCCGACATTCATCGGAAGGATAATGGTCATAAATAGCCATAAAATCGCAACCCCGACACCAGAAAAATAATTCATTTAATAATTGGGCCATATTTCTTTTAAATATGGTGAAGTGACTCGGTAAAGATGAATAAGTATGTAATCCACAGTTTACACAGTTTGCACTTAATATAAAATGTGTGATTTTCCACGGCCATTCCGCTGCTGCAAGCATCATGAAATCGACTCGACTAAGAAATCTATCGATATCCATATTGGCATCCATTAGGTACACTGAAAAAACACAATGTTGACTGTAGTTTATATTTATAAAGGTATTGCTTCTAAAGTCCAGTAATGCTACTAGATACAAACATAGGCACTATATATAAAGAAATATAAACACGGTACGTAAAACTTAATTTAACTACGTAAATTCTTCCCGAAAAAAAAACTGGTTATATGATTAATTCACACTATTCGTCAGTAATCAGTTTATAATTAAGTTTTTTTTCATTACCTATGGTCTTCAGAAAAATAGTAAAAAAAACACTGTGTATTATATATTCAGTCATGCTCACACAGAACCCCAATTTTAGGTTGAATCCACGATGACTGACAGTGAAAACACTGTCACGGCAAGTACTATAATGGCTCTTAAAAAATCGAAATCAATTTATATGATAAATATTTTTGTAAAAGCTCAACAATTCGAGGGGGGCACTTTAAATTCATGGTAAACCTACCCCTAGTTTATCAGTAAACCTGCAGTCGCACATCATTTCCACCGTAATAGACTAATATTATAATAACAAAATAAAATCTTACTCACCTCAGATTGCTTGTATGCTTTTGTAAAATTATTTTATTTATTTTTTGCACTCTGCACTAACACGAATGTAAAATAATGTATAGTGAATGAAAAATGTGAGGTAAAGGAAACTAAACTCTTGTATAGTATGAAAAAGTACTATAAAAGGTCCTACAGTAGCCAGTACATCATTATTTTGAGACCTGCATCACTGTTACATAGATTTTATTGGACTGTTTCGTCATTTGGAACACTGCAATAAAATTATTTTGTCACTGAACAGAGATATAAATGCGCCACTTCCGAATAAAAGATACGTTCTTTGGGGTTTTATAGGACCAAGGACAGTTTTTTACAAAACGTTCTATGGTTCTTTATAGTACTAGTTTTTGCTGCTTGGGCTTCTTTGCCCTTTGTGTTCCAGGGCCGCGATATCTCTTTCGAACAGTCCCGCAGCCCCGGCATGCGTAGCCCCCTTAACTAGCGAAATACGGGTGTCGGTAACTAGACATTAATACACCTCTGGCTATACCCTCTAGGAATACAAGCATGACGTCACTGCCCACCTACCACTACCACCTCCCGTCATAACACAATCTCAGAAGTCACTCATGTGGGCACGGACGTCATCTTTGATCTCGCTTCATCTATCGCTAGAACGCTTGCTTTCGACCGCGGTGACGCTCGCTTTTATTTTGTATTTTATTTTATTTTTTGTGTGACGGAAACACGCTCTGAAATAGACTTTAAATGTATGTGTTTAGGTTTGTTGTGTAGTTGGGGGTGATGCCAAGCGCTATGCGAGCGATAAAACTGTTTTGTTTGTTTGTTTTTTTATTTATAAAAATAAATAAAATTGAAGTGTCTGGTTGTAATTTCAAAATAAGGGTTTTTTACTGAATGCATATACGGTACTTTTAACAACATTTTTTTTAAATGTTTTTCTGTCTGTCTGTTTGTTCCGGCTAATCTCCGAAACGGCTGGACCTTAAAGGGACTTTTACAGACAGATAACTAATGTTATAAGAAGTAACTTATTTTTGCCGTAGGAAATTCTTTGCTACCTAGCTAAGATTTTACTTGGCCTAATAAGACGGCTTCTGAAGGTCAGGTAAAGATACTTGAATTCAGCTGCATCTAGGTGGAATGGACGCCGACCCTAACATAGTTGTTAAAAGACTAATCAGACGCTGCTTCAAAAACATTACTGCAAAAAAAAAAAATGAGTTTGAGTTCGACAGAATATCGTGTCGTGTTTTTAGTGTGTAACAAGCCTAGGCGCAGATTTTTTTCAATTTAGTTGTAATTCATTAGTGTATGTCATGACAATCATTCCGCGCTGACGGGCGGAGATATTCGCGATTTATGTGTAGCGATGTTTGGATAACGTTGGGTGTGGTGCCATTTATCGCGATTGCTATGTTTCGAAGCTTTTGTAAAGTTTTGATGTTGCTAGTTTTTATAATTTTGTCATTTTAATGGAGTATAAAGGGTGTAAAAAGACCCTTAACGAAGCTGAAAGGCGCTTGTTCTCCCCGTCATTGCGATCATTTTTTTGTTCTAGAAGCCTGGGAACCTTCTAGTTACGGAGATATTGGGGGTCAAAGTTCCAACTTTTTCACAAGTTTTTTTTTAAATACCACTTTTTAAGGTTTTAACTTTTCTTTAATTAACTCCATGACCCATTTACTACTCAAAGCATCCATCAGCACTAAGTTTTGAGTGCGTAACATTGAGTTTTACCGTAAAACGTGATTTTACACCCCAAAAAAAAAATCGTTTCCCAGCAAAAATTTTTGCGGAAAGTTACTTAGTTTGAAGTACAGAATGCTTGGTTGACGGCTTCGTGAAGGGTCCCTTTACACCCTGTATAGGGTGCTTGGTAATTAGTCACCGATACATATACACGTGATTGTATTCATGATAACAAACAACTTTCCCCAAGAAACATTTTTTTTTTGTCATTCAACAGCTCATACGGCTGTTGTGTTATTGTGATAAAAGTTTTCTTTGGGAAAGTTGTTTAAGTATTGGCCACTAATTACCAGTCGCCCTATATACTCCATTAAAATAACAAAAGTATAAACACTAGCAACATCAAAACTATACAAAAGCTTCACACAAAAGCTTTAAACATGATGTCAATACGTCATAATTATTGGTATCTTTATTTCTACAAAGCGTCGTTCACACTGCCCTTGCCAACGCGACAGGGCGAAAAAGACGTGTTTCCGCACGTGGTTTTTCCATCATCATTCAGCACAGACGATAGGTAGTAATTTCGTGAACTCATATTATCATGTTTAGCTGATCAACCCAGAAAGATCTTGTTATTCCCTGATTTAAAACCATAGAGTTTCTACGAAATGGATCCATTATCATATTATTTATTGTACCATAGACACCAATACTTTATTTTGTTAACAAGAAAGCTATTATGAAACAGGAAACTTAATGTAGTTGTTGACAAGATATATCGAATATTATTTTCGTGTCAGACCTTTAATAAAAATTGATATATTTAATGGGTTTTAAAGAATGGAATATGTGGTTATTAGTGTGCGATTTATGAAGGACAGACATTGATAGATTGATGTTATGTAGGCACTCGTATACTGCTGATTTTAGTTATCAAAACTAACTTCTTTAATCGTATAAATTATATGGCTAAAAGTCGTGATGGCCCAGAGGTTAAGGCCTCGCCTCTCATGCATGAGGTTGTGGGTTCAAATCCGGGCAAGTACCAATGTGACTTTTTCAATTCATATGTACTTTCTAAGTTTATCTTGGACATCACAGACATCGGTGAAGGAAAACATCGTGAGGAAACCTGGACTTATATTTAATATAAGTTTGAAATCGCCAACCCGTCATGAGCAAGCGTGGTGATCAATGCTCGTGCCTTCTCTGTATGAGAAGAGGCCTTTGCCCAGCAGTGGGACAGTAACAGGCTGGTATTATTATTATTTTATATTATATGGCTAAATATTTGGATAATTTTGAAATTCAGATCTTAAAAAAGCAAGAATAAAAGTATTCATTTGCCTCGCACAGGACAAAACAAAATTAAAAAGAAAACAACCATCATCTGCCTAGCCTTTTCCCAACTTCTATATTGGGATCGGATTCCAGTCTAACCGGATGCAGTTGAATACCAGTATTTTACATGGAGCGACTGCCTATCTGACCTCCACAACCCAGTAAGTACTGGGTAATACGATACCCCTTGGTAACACTGATTGTAACAGTTTTTGTGCCACTGACTACCCAACGACTGTCAAAGATCTACAAATGACACCCGAAACTAACGGCTTAACGTGCTTTCTGAGGCACGGAGGAAACATTGTATGTAATGGGTGGTCACCCATCCACAGACCAACCTAGGCAAGCACAGCTTAACCTAAAGATCGACCCGAGCGGCTGTTATTATTTAGCTTCAACACAAAACACCTTTATCCATCCGCTGAACATTTACGTCCGCAGTCACACATAACGGTCATACTTATATCGCTGCTGACCCAGTAACTCGCTGCCATTGCGGCCAGCCCCACTGGCACAGTGCCAGCAAGAGTTTACGCAACAGACAGCGGGTTCGAGTCCGGCTCGTACGTTTGGACTGATAATAAAAACTTTATGGGATTTGCCTGAGAGAGTATTGTGTTTTTATGGTCAGACTGATACTTACCTCAGATACTAGCTTAATGTTATGGTTGCTCGGTATTTTCTACAGAGACGCCTTTGCCAAAAAGCCTGATAACCAGTCTTAGGCGCGAATTACACAAAAAAGTCGTACGGTGAAGGCGCGGCGCAGGCATGATGCCGCTTCAAAACGTTTTCATACAAAATGTACGTAGACGATGTGTCGTGAATTACACTCAAGCGGCGCGGCGCAGGCACTCAGTTCTTTTGTTTCCTTATAAATTCCACGCCTGCGCCCCACCTCACGCCTAAGTGCCCATTAACGGAGACGCGGCGCGTCGGGCGGCGCGTTGCGCGGGGCGTCGCGCGGCGCGCTGCGCGTTTTTTCCGTTTACGGAGAGGCGGCGCGTGCAGTGGCCCGCGTTATCACACGCCCAAACACAAACATATGGCAATGTACGATGTTGTTTACGGAGACGCGGGGCGTGCGCCGCCGCGGCGAACGCCGCGGACGACGCGGCGGGCGACGCGGCGGGCGACGTGGCGGGCGATGCGGCGGTATCATCTGCCATATGTTGTATTTGCGCGTTTGCGCGTGTGACGCCGCGTGCACCGCCGCGTTCACCGCCGCGTTCGCCGCCGCGTTCGCCGCCGCGTTCGCCGCGGCGGGCAACGCGGCAACTTCAAGCGAACGCGCGTAAAAACGATTCTCCGTAAACGCTCTCATACATCGCCATATGTTTGAATTGAAAGCGGGCCGCGCCGCACAACGCGCCGCCCGACGCGCCGCGTCTCCGTAAATGACCACTTAAGCTTTAAATCTTTTTATCAATATCATCATCTCTCGAGGAGCTCGTGGCTAAATAATAACAGTCCGTGGATAGTCAAAATTGGAGGATCGATATTCATTTGAATCTACGTAAAATTTAACGACTTTGATTTATTACGAAAATTACAAGATGCAAATTATTTAAATTTTGTTTTTCTTTTCACAGGTATAGTTGTGGTGGCGTGGGAAAAACTCTTTACGCAAACGAGAATTTCTAAAAAGGATAAGATACCGTAAGTTATTAAAAATTTGCAGCAGAACCTAAGAATTAATAAACAGCAGTTGATTTGACATTACACTAGATATTCGGACTAAACAAAAGACGATAAACGTAGAAACGCTAGTAGATCTAGAATCATGTGAATCCTTGGCATTTATATTATGTATCACGTTCCTTCTTATACAGCATGTATTACATACGTCATCACGCCTGTAATCCCCGAAGGGTTAGGCAGAGATGTACCCAATTATAGTACACCCACATTTCGCCAGTTATGTTTAAGTTCCATGTAATAGGGGGCGAGCCTGTTGCCATCAACCGAGCACAAATCCGACTCCATGGCTGCTACTGAGAAAATTCTTGATGGAAAAACTTCACACTTTGCTCGACACGGGAATCGAACCCAAGACCTTAAGCTCAGCAGTCGCGCTGGCTACAACTCTACCGACGAGGCAGTCATGTATTAATTTCTATTAAAGTATTTCCTCCTATATTTTACAATTTAATAGATACTGTCTAGACTCTAATTGAGGAATTCAAAATTACTGTACTCAACGACCTTGTATTTTCTATATTTTTATTTATATATCACTCACAGTGGTGACACCTGGCGGTGACCAATCAAAGATCATTTTCTCCCTTGTACTTTTTAATGAAAGTTCTTTCGCCAAAAGTAATAAAATTAAACTATTTATTTACATTTTAAGAATGCGGGATATATGTAAAATTATGTAGGAAGCTGTTTGATCATGTCTTTTACCCATAAAATTGACTGGAGAGATTACATTTTATTTATCACAGAGACATGACGTGCATAAAAAGTAGATAAAAAATAAATAAACACACAACGCACAACATAAATACAACAGGACGTAACAAAAAAGTTGACAGCTTGCACGTCGTGACTGCGACAAGCAGGTTACCACACAGCATGATGCTGTGCTATGGAGGGTCCACAGCACAGCGCTGGTTTTCAGTGGTCATCTGAGAAAAAACGTATAACTACAGAAGTAGAGTGGTACATAAATAATCATCAGTCTTAGATAGTAAAACAGTTTACAGCAATGACATTATGGTAATGATATATGCCGTGTAATGCACACAGCACATAAACGCGAAAAGGTAGATAATTCCCTAACGGAGTAGTTCCATAACTTGCAGTTTTTAATCAACGAGTAAATAAAACAAAGAAAACAAAAAAACCAATAGAGAATATATTTTGGATTTTAACAAGCATCGCCGCGAAGCAATTCTAGCTTCAAGAACATTAATAAATAGGATACTTCAACAAAATCGGCTGGTACATAACCACTGACCACGTAAAATTATATAGAGCAATGTCTTTATAATCATCATACTAGCGTAGTATAAAACTCATTCTTTACCAGTAATCGTTTAAAGGTAGGATACAATAGCGCAAATTGTATTGATAATTAACTAGACACAAAACCATGGACGGAAATCAAGCAAGGCCTAAAGCTCCAGATGTTTTTATCACAATCATCATCTCTCGAAGAAGTTGTGGCTAAATAATAACAGCCTAGGTTGGTCCGTGGATGGGTGACCAAGCATTACATACCGCGTTTAGCCCGTGCCTCTGAAAGCACGTTAAGCTGTTGGTTGTGCTGCGGGACTGTTCGAAAGAGATACCGCGGCCCTGGAACACAAAGAGCAAAGAAGGAACATGGATGGGTTTTATTGTCCAACAGCCGATTAATAATACAATATCGCTTAATAACAGAAATAAGACGCAACTTTCGGAGTACAGACGTTTATGTGACGAATATTTGTACCATATTGACATCGACAAGTATCGAAAAGATTGTAAGGAGTCATCGTGTAGTGACCATGAATGCTATGATTTAATTGATAAATACTATCATGATTTGGTACATGCCATTACAAATGCAGCTAGTAACTCTCATGCAAAGCTCTCAAAAAATTGTAAAACTATTGTAGGTTGGAATAATCACGTTAAATCGTTACATGCAACGGCCCGAGATGCTTTTCATACGTGGTCGCTGCACGGTAGGCCAACACAGGGACTTGTATTCGAGAACATGTATAATAGCAGGAAATTGTTTAAGAATAAATTACGATGGTGTCAACAACACCAGGATCAAGTAAAAATGGACGTTATTGCGCAGCAAAGAGCCTCCCGTGATTTTAAACAATTTTGGAAATCAACAAATAAGTTATCGCACAAACCAAGTCGCGCGTTAAGTGTAAATGGAATTGAGGAGCCAAAACAAATCGCGGAGGAGTTTGTTGCGCAATTTAAAACAGGTTTCGTTGGTGAGCCGTGTGATACAGGTGTCGGCTGTTGTGCGCCGGCGGTTAATCAGCTGAGTGTCGCTATAACACCTGATATGGTGTGGGAATGTGTGCGTGGAATGAAACGCGGTAAGTCGCCGGGGCATGATGGTCTGACGCTGGATCATATTTTGCTAGGAGGTCCTCAGCTAGCTGAGAAATTATCTGTGCTGTACGACTTATTTCTGAGGCACGGTTACTTACCTAAAAGTTTTATGAAAACTGTAGTAATTCCACTCGTTAAAGATAAAAAAGGTGACATATCGGATGTTAATAATTATAGACCTATTTCATTAGCAACTGTGTTTTCTAAAATATTCGAAAGGTTAGTGTACCCACATCTATCGAAGAATATAAAGTTACACAATGCACAATTTGGTTTTCGTCCAAATCTTTCGACTGATACCGCCATATTCTCGTTAAAGAAAACTGTCCAGTACTATTTGGACAGAAAAACAAATATTTATGCCTGTTTTCTTGATTTAAGTCGTGCTTTTGACTCTGTAAATTACAATGTCCTCTGGAATAAGATGTACAATGCAGGTATACCACCTGAAGTGATTAATATCATGAAATATTGGTACGAGGGTCAAACAAACGTTGTAAAGTGGGGAGAAAGTATATCCGGTGAATACACCCTCAATTCCGGGGTGAGACAGGGTGGTTCGACATCCCCTACAATATTTAATTTATATGTTAACGACTTGATAGAGGAGCTGAGCAGAGCCGGGGTCGGCTGTTCTATTGATAATGTCTCGGTAAATAATCTCAGCTACGCAGACGATATGGTCCTGCTCAGCCCCTCTGTCAAGGCGTTGCAAAAGCTACTGAACATTTGTGAAGTGTACGCTGGTAAGCATGGTCTCAAATACAACGTTAAGAAAACGGAAGTGTTGGTATTTAGGTACGATAACAGTCCATTACCTACGCCTGATATATCACTATGTAGCACCAAACTAAAAGTTGTTAAGAGTTTTAAATATCTCGGTCATATCGTAACGGATAAACTGCGTGACGATGAGGATTTGGAAAGACAGAGGAGAATATTGGCAGCGAAAAGTAACATGCTTGCTCGGCGTTTCGCTAAATGTACCAATCAAGTTAAAGTCACTCTGTTCAATGCGTACTGTCGGTCGCTTTATACTGGCCACCTCTGGTACAAGCACACACAACGCGCTTACAACACCTTACGTGTGCAATATAACAACGCATTTCGGTGTATATTTGGGCTACCGTGGAGGTGTAGTGCGTCCGGCATGTTTGCGGAGAACAGAGTAGATGATTTCTATGCTGTATTACGGAAAGCGAGGGCCTCCTTTATGAGCCGAGTACATGATTCTGACAATGGAATATTGAGAGCCATATATGAAGCTAATTTTTTATTTGTATACGACTGTCAATATTCCTGCTAACAATTTTTCATTAATTTTTTCATTAATTTTTAATTTTTATTTATTTTATTTTTAATCATTTTATATTTTCTGAAATTCAATTCAATTATGTAATTTGTTTGTTTTGTTTGTTTAAACTTGCTTCCGTATGGGCGCATCATGCCTGAAATAAATGAATTTTATTTTTATTTTATTTTTTATTTTTTTAGTCAGTAAAAGTCTGACACTCCCTCCCACTTCACCCAGAGCGAGGGAGGGGGGGGTTATTTGATGATTTCACATCCCAAATAAAAAAAAGCTGTTGGTTCTGACTGTCATTTTGAAGATCGACGGTTGTTATAGGTAGTAAATGGCTCGAAAGTCTGACAACCAGCCACCACATTGAGCTTGACTTGAGATCAATTCACGACCACTCCATAACCTAACTATTAAAATGAGAAAGTGACAAAGTTGAGCAATGAAACTATTCTTTGAAAACTTCACAGAGTCTGCAAAGAGGTAAAATGTCGCCATTTTAAAATGCTGCTTTTATCAGATGGCGTTTGAACAGATTATTCTGAATCGAGTCGTTTTTTTGTTACCTTTTTCTACTTTTATATCAATCTGACTGTCCAAAGGTGTCTAAATTCCATCTACCAGTATTCACATACTTAAATCCACAAATAATGTCTTATGAATCGAGGAAAAAGAAAAATATCAGAAAAATATACTCAAAAAGACAATAAAAATAATCTTTAAAACCGTTAAGGTTTTACGAAGAGAGGGCGGATTACAGGCAATAGGTTTAAATATAGTATCAGTACAACAATGTACTGAGGATGTTGTTGGGGCTGCCTCGGTTTTGCAGCGCATCAGGCACTTTTATGCCGTCATGCGCAAGCGATGTGCATCTGTGCTGCGGCTGTTGTTGCGGGCAGCCCTAACAATATGCTAACTGTACTGCCGGATAAAATTGATGGGCCATTTATCAGGCACTGGGCGGGTAGAAATGTGCGCGCAGACCTCCATGTCGCCAACTAAATGTATTATAATTAATATATTTTTTATTGTAATTTTGTCATTTACTAACAATAGGTTGAGATTGTAATAACACTTCATGGATCTGTGGTCTGAGAAAAATAAAATAAATGAAATCTCCAACAAAATCTTCTAAAACCTCCACTTTATAACTTAATAATGATAATATACCAGTCATGAATCTTAAGGGCCTTTGCACACTACGTTTTTTTTATGCGCTGACGACGCGCGTAGAACGCAATCAGGACGCTCAGCAAACGCAAGCCTGAAGTTACGTTGTTACTTTTGCACACGATCCTTGCGTTTATATCGCTATAAACGTGCTGCTGCATCGCGCAGAAAGTCGCCGCAATTGGAACCACAGTATTACGATGGCGTTGCTTGAGACAACTCTGCTTACTTGAATGAAAAGAGTGTCCATGTAGTTTCTTGCCCATTCTTCTCCATAGAGATCTACGCTTTGGAATGGGCAACTACAGTACTTTCACAAGTTATTATGCCTTGTGTCTGGGACTGTAGCTTCGCCTTCTTTGTTTTTCTGACATTCAAAAGTGCCTGTTATGGTCTAATTGAAATAAATGCTTTGAGTTTGAATCCAGAAAAACTTTGCTTGTTTCAATCGATACAAACGTGTAAAATCTGCTAAAACGTGTTGATCGCAGAGGACGCGCTAATCAAAAACGCGCGCATAAAAAAACGTGGTGTGCAAAGGCCCTAACTCTTACCTTCAGAGGTATAAAATTAAATAATTTCCCTCACATAACCTCCCAACTTACTCGGGTTTGCAAACAAATGACCGTCTATTTATTTTCCGCAAAGGCGACCTCTTTCGTAACAGAGTACTAAGTTGGTCTTTTGACTCTTTACGTCTAAGACCCGTGTTCTAAAAGGAAATATGGGCCTGAATGTCGGTTTCAAACGTGGATTTAGATTGAGTGGAACGTAAATCTGATAGATCAAAATTGGATGCGAATATGGAACCGAGTTCTTAATTATCACATAGCATCAGGCCTGTAATTCTTGAAGGCTTATGCAGGTGTACCTAATAGTACACCCACATTTCGCCAGTTTTGTTAAATACGATGTAATATGGGGCGAGCCTATTGAAATCAACCGGGCACAAATCCAAATTTCGTGGCTGCTACTGAGAAGCTCTTGATATAAAAACCCAATCCTCACGGTGATTTCCTTCACCGAAGCCAGTGGTAATTAATCAATAGTTTTCAAATCATTTATACATCTTTTGCTTAGAATAGTTACAGCACCGATGACAATATTTGTGTCACTTGTTTAATTTAGTATTTTACAATATTTTCTTACCTTTGTATAGATTCTTTTTTACCGATTGTTTGTGAATGTGTGAACATTGTAGGCTTTGTAGATTTCCAGCTACTTGTTGGTAACTTTGTATCTTTTTTTACATCTTTTGTAATAAACAACGACTTATTGTCGGGCCTACGCTGTCCCCCCATACTTAAGTACAAATGCTGTAACCATGATAATATTGTAATACCAAATGATTTAAAGAGTAACCATGGTTTTGTCACCAAGTTTCTTGCCGGTTCTTCTCCATAGGAAACGACCAACCCGATCCGTGCACCTATTTGTCGACGATTTATTAGTGTCCATCTAGGCCTATATGAAATAAAATATTTTCATTTTCATTTTGATACGCACATGAATCCGAAAAATCATAGGTAGGTACGTGCCTTGGGTTCGAACTCGAGACCATAGAATCTTTACCATAATTTTTTAATCAAATGCAAAATTAAAAACAAAACAAAAACCAGTCATATTTTCTTTTCAAACTTCCCTATTAAAACCTACACCTCTTTTAAAATTCAACAGTGTACTCCTATCTTAGGAACACAATATTAAAGTTGGACTCCCGCCAAGCAGTTTGATTCTAGGATTGAAAATAAATTATGGACCACTTAATAATACACAGAAAATACAGTTATTAAGAACAGTGGTGGTGACGGGAAGACACTGGTATTCTTAATTGGCGAGAAATATGTTGATATGTGACAGAGTGGCCGCATCTGGTCGGAATGGTTACGTTTACATAGCAGTTTGGCATTCTAGAGAGTTATTCTGGATTTTTTGTGGTTAGTGCCTAACCTGGTGCCAGAGTTTTCATGCCACCCATTGGGCTTCTGTCTTGGCATCTCTCAGGCATGCTGGTTTCCTCACGATGTTTTCCTTCACCGAAGCAAGTGATATAATCTATACTATATAATATTATAAAGCTGCAGTGTTTGTTTGTTTGTTTGAACGCGCTAATCTCTGGAACTACTGGTCCGATTTGAATGATTCTTTCAGTGTTGGGTAGTCCATTTATCGAGGAAGGCTATAGGCTATATAACATCACGCTACAACCAATAGGAGTGGAGCAGCAATGAAAAATGTTGCAAAAACGGGGAAAATTGTATTTTTAATAATTTTACGCGGACGAAGGTCGGGGGAGGATATATATATTATTTTTACTGGGTGTAATCTTACTTATTTTATATTGTGCTTTTCTATTGGTGTGTTTCTATTGTATGATTTTTATATTGTATGTCTCATAGCATCGTATTGGGCGAGTGTGTAATGATGTTATAATTGGTGGTAAATAAATAAATATTTTTTTTTTATAAAACGGCCAAGTGCGAGTCGGACTCGCGTATGAAGGGTTCCGTACCATCGTAGTAGGGGAGCTTCCTTTAATTTTTAATTTATTTTGATTATTTGTTGATATCGCGGCAACAGAAATACACATTCTGTGAAAATTTTAACTGTCTACCTATTACGGATCTGATACAGCCGCTGACAGAAAGACGGACGGACGGACAGCGGAGGCTCATAGGGTCCCGTTGGCTACCCTTCGGGTACGGAATCATAAAGGGATAAGAAATCCCTAAGTTCTTTCAAGTTGTAAAACCCGTGAGAAACAGTGTTGTGTCGCTAGTAATTAAAATTAAAAAAAACAATAATCTTTTCACACGGAACGTAATTAAAATAATGACTGTTCCAACAATTACAGTAACTTTGCATAATCCCGGGATTAAAATCACAGTAAAATGTGGACACGGGAAATTGCAGGAAGCCAACAGTAATGAAACTGAATAAAGTTAGTAGATACTGAGTCAATGAGTATCTATCTATACAAGTAGTGGTAGTCTGAACTCCATTGGGTCTCTATCTAGACAAATTGACGTTCCACCAATAACATACGAAAAGAAAAGAAGAAAAAAAAATTGATTATAATAATTTTTAATTATTAATATTTAATTATATAATCTTTCTTCTTCTTTCTTTCTATAGCAGTGATAGCCTAGTGGTGGACCGTCGGACTGCCAAGTCATAGGTCTCGAGTTCGAACCCAAGGCACGCACCTCTGATTTTTCGGATTCATGTGCGTATAGTATAATTATCACTTGCTTTTCGGTGAAGGAAAACATCGTGAGGAAACCAGCATGCCTGAGAGAGATTTCTTGACGGCATGTAAAGCCAAGTCAGAGGCCCATGGGCGGCTTAAAAACTCTGACACCAGGTTACGAACTAACCACACGATAAAGAATTATATAATAATAATTATAGACTTCGTGGAATATAGTCCAAGTTTCTTTTTAGAATCATACGCATGTCTGAACTGACGCGGGATACCGCCCAGTGCCCACGTCTATTGAGGTTCTATATTACGAGTAGATTTCCGTAGAAATATTTATTACTCCTACACAAGTTTGCTTATAACAATAACAACCAATCATAAGGAAAAGTGTGTATTTAATTAAAGTGCAAATTACGTAATGGTAAACTTGTTTTTATGGTAGTTTATGAAACAGTTTCATATCAGGGGTTATTAAAACACTTGTGTGATATTTATTTTTATAAATCTAGAACACGCGTGTTTTAATACGTCATATCGTGCAGTTTCACACACTAATTTAGAATTGAATAGAATATTCTTTATTATTTCTACCATACAAATAACATTTACAATAACAGTACTTTATTTTATTATGTACTAGCTGACCCGCGCAACTTCGTCTGCGTCACATAAGAGAGGGTTAGAGGGTGTGTGTCAATTCTAAAGGAGCACATCACCCACATAATGAAAATGCGAGCGCGGTACCTAACCATTATTATTTTGCTGCGGAATTATTTTAAAACTGTGATATCTCGGATCTCCTAAGATATTCATTAGAATCAAATGATGTTAGAGCAATTTCGTTCTAAATTAAATACTCTTGTGATGTATAACGTATTTATTTGGTTAAGGATAAATACCATGTTTACAAAAACACCTTTGCAAAAATAACGCATATTTTTTGAAGAATATTGAGAACCATAAAAAAGGTTATAGTGAGTGAGTAAGTTAAAAGATATACGCTATATATAATATATATGCTATCACGGACTTTTTTTAGAACTTTTAAAAGGAACAATTCATGCATGATTGCTGCGTAACTTTAACCGTTTACGCAGCGGACGCAACGGAAGCTCTCAAAAGGAATAAATTTTCCGCGTTTTTTATTTTGTGTGCAATCCAGAATAAGAATCACTAAACTATTCTTATTATGTTTTTCCAAATAAGGGCTGCCCTCGACAGCCTTTACGTCTTCATCCTCAGACACTCGATGACAGCCAGAGCCCAGCTAGATCTACAGTTCTCATCAAGGTGCATGAAATGAGCCCGAACACGATATAGATGCTGTAAACTTTTGAGGTCCTATTGCAGCTGCCCTTCGCTCCATCGTCAGACCTTCGATGAAAGTCATACTCCAGCAAATTCTAAAGTTTTCATCAAGGTGTATGAAATGAGCCCAAACACGATTTTTAGGGTGCCGTAGCCGAATGGCAAAAAACGGAACCCATATAGATTCGTCTTGTCTGTCTGTCCGTCTGAATGTCACAGTCACTTTATTCCGAAACTATTCGGACTAAACCGTTGAAACTTGGTAGGTAGATGTATTCTGTGAACCGCTTTACGATTTCTATACAATAATAAAAAAATAACAGATTAAGGGGGGCTCCCCACAGTTGCGATCATTTTTGAGAGGATCCGGCAATTGGGTCTCGAGGTGGCTTTGCACAAATCCGAGGCCATGTGCTTTCATGGGCCTCGGAATGCACCACCGTCGGGATCCATGCTGACGGTAGGAGGGGTTCCCTTCGGCATCGAATCGACTTTGAAGTACCTAGGACTCGTCCTCGACAGCCGGTGGAACTTCGTTGAGCATTTCCGACGTTTGGCTCCCAAACTGGAACGGGCAGGGGCTGCCTTCAAGCGGCTCTTGCCCAACCTGAGGGGTCCAAACGCCTCCTGCCGTAGGCTCTATGCGGGGGTTGTGCGGTCCATGGCCCTTTACGGGGCCCCAGTGTGGGCGCGTTCAATTAAGCGGTGTGCCGCCCACTATCTGAACGCGCCCCAAAAGGTGGTAGCCGTCAGGCTAATCCGGGGGTACCGCACGATCTCCCGCGAGGCGGCGAGCCTCCTAGCCGGATTGCCGCCATGGGATCTGGAGGCGATAGTCCTCGCGCGCCTGCATGAATGGCGCGCGGAGGCACTACGTTGGGGGGAAACACCGCTGCCGCGGCAAATCACCGCTCAGCGGACAAACCTCCGACGCGATCTCATGGTGACATGGAGACAGCGACTGTCGCAACCCAGTGCAGGGCACGCCATAATAGTGGCGATAAGTCCCCTCTTTGAGGAGTGGCTAGAGAGGCGCCACGGCGCCCTCACCTTCCGCCTGACACAGGTCCTCACCGGATACGGTTGTTTCGGGAGGTTTCTGCACCGAATCGGGCGGGAGGAAACACCCGGGTGCTATCATTGTGAGGATCGCCCGGAGGACACGGTGGCGCACACCGTGGAGGTCTGCCCCGCTTGGGCGGAGCTCCGCCGTGTTCTCGTAGCGGCGATCGGCGGCGGCGACCTCTCGCGCCCGGCCCTGGTTCAGGTCATGGTGATGAATGGGAAGACGTTACCTCCTTCTGCGAAGCAGTCATGCTAGCGAAGGTGGCGGGACGTGAGAGGGAGAGAATCTCTCGCCCCAGCCGCCGCGGGGGATGCACCGGGCGTCGGGGGCCACGTGGTGGCTACCGGCCACCGTAGGTGCGGGCCTGTCAACGGTTAGTAATGGATTAGCGTCTTAGCCGCGCGGATACCTTACTCATAGACCTAAACTCCCCTCCCGCACGCGCACGCGCACCCCGCCTTGGTGACGCCCACTTCGCAACGGGCCGTGCAGCAGAAATCGTAATATATTTTAATTTCGCCATGACTTCAAAACCAAACGTCCAATTTTAATCATTCAAAAGCCAAATATTATCTACATAAACTGTACGTAGTGATGAAATAATTAATTTTGATAAGGATTATAGCATGAGTAAAATAAATGCGTTTAAATGTAGTCCAAAAAAAATCAAGATAAAAAAATGGTTGTTGTGCCTCACTCGACATAGATAGGTATAGTGTGTCACGGATTTTTTTGTAGATATTTATAAGATCTACAATTAATTAGAACATTTTATGGTTCTATCTTTTATAGTTTAGGCAGCGTACGCAAAATAAGTAACTTTTCTTGTTGATTTTTTACACCTTGTGTCCGAAAAACCCAAATATCTTACGGAACCCTATTTTTTTCCAAAATAAAATTTTGCCTATGTTACTCGTGGATAATGTAGCTTTCGAATGGTGAAAGAATTTTTAAAATCGGTCCAGTAGTTTTTGAGCCTATTCATTACAATCAAACAAACAAACAAACAAAGTTTTCCTCTTTATAATATTAGTGTAGATAAAATTTGGTTTAATTTACGCAATTCTATCAAACACAGATGAAGTAATATCGCGTGTCTTTAACTATAAATTTACGCACTAGTGCCGAAAACGCCACATATTAAGAATACTAGTCAGCGTACGATTATTAACCGCCACAGCCGTTTATGCCAAACGGATCTGGATAGATTTTGACAAATGGATCATGACATTGTGTTGAATTCAGACAAGATTTATTATGTATTTTATTCTGAGACTATTTTGCCGCCCACTTGATTGCCACCCAATCACAAAAATAAATCTACCAAAGTCTTTAATAAATTCTGAATCGGTACCTATTGGACTGATTATTTTAAAAACAGTTCTTTTACCTCACTCGTGTATCACCCACGCCATCCGCTCATGAATGAAGAAAGTACGAAAATACGATGTGACAATACGTCACTGGGAAAAACAGTAAAATATGAACCACAAACTTAGATATGCGTGTCATGGTGGCGCCACTTGTAAAGGAAATCTATCAAAGTTCTGTCAAATCCAGTACGTTTCGACTTAGTTCTGTTTTTTGCCACACAAATTTATAACCTTGTCTGTTGTATGTGATTTTTTTTTCAATGTTTCTATGCCAACTGTTCGCATCATTACTAGTCACAACAGTGACTAGAAAATAAAATTATGTTTTGAAATGTAAATGTCAAGAATATTGTTGAAAGAAATGTGGCGTGATATGCAATTGCCGTAAAAATTGTTTCAAAATAAATGTTACATTGCATCGTGTAAATCTGCGGTTTCGTGGGATTCCTGGCAGAGACAGGGTTGAAAATTCTTTAGTCTTAGGTGTCTTGATGGATGGCTATGGCTTACGATAAGAATCTTGGCTGCAGCTTCTTCATTATTTCTTCTCTATCTGCTAACACAAGAAAATTGTGGGCATTCGTCTGTTCGGATGAAAGTTGCTGAGAATCGAGAAGAATGGCATGCAATTGGAGAAGTCGTTAAAGAAGTCCGTTGTGACTTCTTCAACGTCTTTCGAAGAATTGACTTAAATCTTTCGGTAGCATAAATGTATGGTTCTATCATCTTTACCTCTAATATGACGATAACAAAAATTCATCATAATCATCATTCGACTATTGCCATTTTCCCCCTGATTTTCGATCAAGAAAGAGTAAACGAGCACAAACAATTCAATAATGTCAATTAAATGTAAATGTATTAATAATAAAAAAAAAATACAAATAGGTCAACAATGATGCATGATTTTGAGAAGCATGCACAATTTAAATATCACCCACAACAAGACTGAACGCAACCTACTTTTCCGCACTAGTGTTTCTTTTCTTAATCCACTTTTAACATTTCGTATCCCTTACTAATGCAACAAACAGAGAACTACTACACTGTAATGGTGAAGTACACGAACATTATACACAGTACACAGTTTTGTGTTCGAAAACACAAGAGTACACAGAGTACACAGGTTAGTCTGAAAGCTAATGTGTTTTGAGCGTAAATATCTGTGTGTTTGTCTTACAAATTGTGCTCCAGTACTGAGTGACTTGAAATAATATAACTCTTGTTAGTTTGTGAGAACTGTGTATGTTTAGTTTTATATTTTATAGTAGTAAGGGGTCTTATTTTTTTTTTTTCGTTTAGATAAGATTAGATAAATTGATTTGTCAAAAACACGTGTAGGTTTACAATCAGTTGGAACGACAACAAAAAAAATTAAGTTTCAACATGTTTTGCCTAAAAAGGCGTACAAATACAATAATTACATAATTCAAAGTACAAAAATCATAAAGTTACGTCAAATTGCGAAAAAAATGTCTTAGGTCGGCGTTATACGGTAAAGTCGAAAAGAAGGCTTGCTTTGGCTCGAATTACAAAGAGCCGATCATGATTCAGGGTCGGACTCCACCGAAGTGGAGATGATACGAGAGGAGAGGAAATGTCTCGTAAAGGCCAGTTTCAACACTCGGCGACCAAGCGCACAGCGGAGACGAGAAGAGACGAGGTGAGTATGCTGTGAGTGGCTTGCGATGAGCTGTGTGTTGTGAGCGCCGTGCGGTGAGTAGTGCACATCTCCTCCCCTCTCCGCTTCGCACATCTCCGCTCGTCTCCGCTTTGGTGGAGTCTGGGTCTGAGTCTAGATTAATGCCGATGGGTGTGGACCCGGAACAACACCTGTAGGCCCTACAAATATTTGTTTCGTGCGGAAATCGAACCCGCGGCACGTAACGCAGCAGTCAACCGCTCAGCCACTGTGCCGAAACTGTTGAATCGAATGTTCCGTATCCGAACTATACAATAATATATACTAGATCTTATATACTTGACTACTAGTTCATAATAAAGAGCTGAAGTTTATGGTTTGTTTACGAAAGTAGTACGTCGTAGTTGTATTGATTGATTTATTGTGGTTTCCGGGAAATATATTTTGGTTGTTATACTATAGAGCTCCTGGAAGTGTCGATATTCATATATCGTTTTATTCAGATGAGAAAAACATTGCTGTGCTTCGGATTAATATTCTATCGTCGGACGAGCAGAGATACGGTGAAGAGTGGTGGAAGAGTGGTGAAGTGGAAGAGTGGTGAAGGTGGGGATACCTCAATGAGACAGCCGTGGGGTGTGGTTGTGGAGCTGTGTCGCAAACTATGCTCCACCTCCTATCCTGCCCTCTTAGCCCAAAAACATGCAGCCGAAGTGACCTTTGCGCTGCCACCGACGACGCGGTGGAAGTGGCGATGTTTTGGGCTAACAAAATTTAAAGTTTGTCGTGCCAGCGATATGAAGAAGAAGAAGACGGTGAAGAGTCACCGTTATAATATGGTTGACGTTCCACGAACCCGCCCAATGCACTATGCTTCCATATTTATTGTGCGACCCGTCAGTCTGTGGTATTCACTGCCGGCTTCTATGTTTCCCGATCATCATAGTCTAGATCTCGTCAAAGTTGGAGTGAATCGGTTTCTTCTAGGCAAGCGTGCTCCACCCTAGGCCGCGTCATTGCTTTACATCGGGCGAGTTGCGGCCAAACGCAAGCCTACTTAGCATAAAATTGCTCTCTAATTGTTTATAAGCACATTTTTTTTGTTTAACATGAATTTGACACACATTAGCATGTTGCCAGAAACATTGCAACATGCCAAGAACCAGAAACATGTTTAAAAAACAGTTAAAACGGTGCTTTGCTATTTGGACTATATAGTTATTCTCCAACCCTTATCCCAATTAATTTGCTGTCGGCGCAGCATGTCTTCTTCTCCCATACTTCTCTATTACTCGTCATCTCATCAGACACCTCGTTTCGCCACATCATCCTTCACACAGTCCATCGTTTCTTTGGTCTTCTTCTACTCTTATACCCATCCACATTCATACTCAAAACTTTCCTCACGACATTTTTCTCATTCCTCCGCATTCACATCTACTGTTGAGACTATATACAATATACATTCTGGGTGCTCTTAGCTTGCACTTCTATATACATCGTTCTCACATAATTGTATAGTATCCACATGAAAAGAGTGTCCATGGAGTTTCTTGCCCATTCTTCCCCATAGAGATCTTGGAATGGGCAACTACAATACTTTCACAAGTTATTATGCCTTGTGTCTGTGACTGTAGCTTCGCCCTTTGTTTTTTTGTGACATCCAACAGTGCACAAAAAGGTTTTAGTCAAAAATGGAAGAGATCTAATCATGAATCAGTATTGATAATTATCTGATAACTATCCGATAATTATCGGATGAATATCAAAGAAAATAATTATCTTGATAATTTCAAACCCTGCAAACTCGATGCAAATGCAAAATTGATTTATCGTAACGAAGACAGTTCGCAATTTAGGTACATAGATTATGTTAGATCGTCTGATTTAATCCAGCCCGAGTCTGTCGCCACCGGAATACATTATATACTAATAGGCAGATGAAATTATCCCATTAATTATATTACTCGTAAGATCTAGGAGAAACTGTGAATTAATATTAATGTATACGGCAGTAGAGGAGGCAATAAAACTGTCTATACGTACCTGATTTGCTGTATTTTTGAGTAAGCCGCATTCAGGAATTACAGTCGAAAAACCGGATGAGTCAGCTTCTTGTATGACAAAGTACTTTCTTTTACGTCTATACGTCTTCTTAAGATGTAAAACCACGTGTCACTTTGTTCGTACACGCTAATCTATGAGACCAGGTTTCAGCTTGGAAGATAGAATAGTTGTAGAACCCATTGTGCTGTCATTAGTAAATAGCACCCGTACGAAGCCGGGGTTACTAGTTTTTTTTTTATAAAATTGAAGCCATTATTTGGGGAAATTATCCAGTTTGACTACATTATTACTTCATGTAAAAACATCATGGAAAATCAAAAGGGCAGGCCTAGTTGTATAGAAAAACATGCAATTTATTTTCGCTATAGACCGACCGCTTTAATGAGTCCTCCGCCTTGCCCCATCAAAGGCACATTGAGCGTCCACAAAGGCACAAAACTATAAACGATACTAATTGAACCAATACGTGATCAACCTTCAGAATATTCCATTTAAATGGGGACTCTTTAAAGCGGTCGATCTATAGTTATGACAAGTTCATGTTACATGTATATGGTGTCGTTACAGGTAGGCAGTGGCCCAAAAAGTCTGACAACCAGTCTTACCAAGGGGTATCGTATTACCCAGTACTGACTGGGTTGTGGAGGTCAGATAGGCAGTCGCTCCATGTAAAATTCTGGTATTCAGCGGCTGGTTAGACTGGAAGCCGACCCCAACATAGTTGGGGAATGGCCAGGCAGATGATGACCTCTGCCTAATCGTTTGCGGATTACAGGCATGGCGTAATGTTATTGTAGGTACACTAAAATAGTACATTTGCAGGCTAGTATTAACTGTATATTTATAGTGAATAGAGCTGTTATTAAATAAACACACAATACAAATTGATCACGTGTTTGTGGTGCTCTCTACAAACGGTGCAGTGTTTACATTGCATCTTGATGTACACTTCAGGCCAATGGTAGTGGTCGCTGGGTGAATATAAACATTTGATATTATTGTTTGAAGTTTATTTGGTAATTTTGTTGTTTGGGCTTTTGAAATGGTTTTCCGGATGAGTATTAGTTATAAATGCCACGATAGTCTAGTGGCCGCAAGCGCGACTGCTGAGCATGAGGTCCTGGTTCCCTGGTCGGGTAAAGTCTTGTTGGGTTGTTTCCATCAGGAATTTCTCAGTAGCTCCCACGGCGTTTGGATTTGTTCCTGCTTGATGGCAATATGCTCGCCCCTATTACATGGGACTTAAACAACCTGGCGTAATATGG
This sequence comes from Noctua pronuba, assembly GCA_905220335.1. Taxonomy (NCBI): domain Eukaryota; kingdom Metazoa; phylum Arthropoda; class Insecta; order Lepidoptera; family Noctuidae; genus Noctua; species Noctua pronuba. The sequence goes on from LR999913.1 coordinate 3,077,371, forward strand.
GTATACTGTTAAGTACACCTCTGCCTAACCCTTCGGGGATTACAGCTGGTGTGATGTTATGTAATGTTACGTATTAGTTATAGAAGTAACATAAAGGTATTCGGTAACAGACACGGCATCCTAATTGCGTAACACACAATTTTATCAGAATCCGGAGGAAATTCCTAATCCACTGCTTCATATGTTTGAAACATTCGTCTGCTTGACCACATAAATTACGCGATGAATTTTGTTGAGTTTTTAAATTGCAGGGAAATGCCATTGTAAGTGAGTCACGCAATAAGGTACACACGACACATCAAGCAACACATTTCCAGTATAACATGGCCTTTCTTTGTGTAGATTTCCCGTACAAAGTAAGATCTGCATAAACTGGTTTTACAGTGCAAAGCTTGATTGGCACTGCGTACCCCGCAGAATAAACTTACAGACTCTAAGAGCCTATTAGGTCCTTTTTCAAACGATTTCCTTGGCTGTCGCTGTTATTGTCAACAAATCACAACAGCTAACATGACGTTTGCACTACATTTAATGGATTACGGACAGCGGGTAAATATGGCCCGACGTGTAATTTAACATAAATCATTATTTATGATGTTAATGTCAAGTTTGTGTGTGCCATGAGTGTTGTGCCACCATATGTCGAGTTTCTTGTATTTTTCTCTTTAAACTTTCTGTAATGCTTATAGTAAATACACGTCATACATTTTCCGTACAACTTTCTGTAATGCTTATAGTAAATACACGTCATACATACACACTAAGAATATTTTATTTATTGACTAACCCTGTGGTCACGCCATGGTTGGCTACATGCATGTCACTACTCGGACTCGTTTCTGATATTAGATATGGGATATTGCGATTCCGTGATTTTGAATAAAACTATGACGTTCAAAATGACATAGTAGTGGCCTTTGGAATATTGACGTATTTGTACCGATACATGTGGTTTAACTCCTCGTATCGATGACTTTTTTGTCCGACCAGCACGTAGAAAAATCAAAATATTTTATTTTACATAGGCCTACATCATGAGCACTCATAAAAAGTCGATAAAAAGGTGCACGGTTCGGGTTGGTCGTTTCCTATGGGGAAGAACCGGAAAAATACTCCATGGTAACTCTTTTAAAATTAGTTAGCTTTACAGCGTTAGTACTTAAGTATGGGAGGACAGCATAGGCCCGGCTATAAATTGTTGCTTTCTTCACAAAAATGTTAAACAAGATATAAAATTTAACAAGCATCTAGGAATCTACAAGGCCACACATTTACAAACAATCGGTAAAAAATAATCTACAGGGTGTTACACAAATAGCCAGACCCGGAACAAGTATCTGTAGGCCATACAAATATTGGTTCCGTGCGGGGATCAAACCCGCGACACGCAACGCAGCAATCAATCGCTCAGCTACTGCGCCATCCGTGCCGTGCCGATTATTGATTAAAAAATAAATTTATGAGTAAATTTATCTAACGTTGTTTTATTTCGGCCGAAGTGCCGAATGATAAAAATTAAATGAACATAAAATGAAACAAAAACCGTTTGTTATCAGCTTTCAAAACTAATGTTTTATACCAATCAACAATACCCATGATAAAGCGAATTTCTATGAAATAAATATTTATTATTTGCAATTCAATATGCAGAGTACACTCACGGAGTAAAGTGCTAGCTAAAACAAATATTTACTTATGCGAAATTTTAAATTGCAAAGTGGCACAGGAGTTTATATTGAACGTGTAAAAATAAATAATGAAAGTAAGCGTTAAATATTTTATTAAAATATCGTTTGAGCTATTTGAAACTAGGTTTTGGCCGCGGTTTTGCCCGCGTGGTGGTCGGATGTTATCCCTCAGGATTGTACCGGGATAAGTATCCTACTCACTCAAGACTTCTTTGACAATATATTGTTTTCATAGTGTAAAAGAATGTCTAAAACAAAAAGTAACTGTTAGATATGGCTACCGAGTTCTACAAAGTATTTAAAGTAGATTTATTTTTAAAAATCTTCTTTAACTATAAGCATCTATTATTGTAAAAATTTCGAATAGATACGAATACTAAATTGTAAGTGTTATTCTTATTACCTAGACATATTATAATATTAATATTTTAATAAATGGATATTTCGTTTTAAAATGTTACGTTCTAATATTTTGTATGCCATTCTATGGCGAAACATGTAAGTTCACAACCCATTTAAAATACCTTAATGTTACCATGTTTTTACACAAATAAAAATTATTCTATGAATAAATGATAACTATGCTTGTGACAATGTGAACGCTTATCACTGTTTTGCAAAAACATTGTATGCTCTTATTATTCTTTTTTTGTATTTTACAAACTTTTATACAATGGTTTTAAGCAAATAAATATTATACTTATTCTTACTCCTAACCCTGGCCATGGTCTATCTGTATGTCAATTTTCATCAAAATCTCTTCAGCCGTGAAAGCGTGACAAAGGAACAAACATGCCTACTCACTTTCATAAATAATATTTTTAAGGATTTTAGAATACCCTGCTGCAACGTGGGCAGAGGTTTGAAATTTTAAAATAAACATACGTACATAAATTCATGTCGTTTTTCCCCAAGGGTTTTAAGAGGTGCTGAATGCCACATGCGCCCGCTTTACACGTCGCCTTTTTAGCTTCACACTTCTTTTGGGAAAATGCACACAGATATTCGTAATGAGCACCAAATTTTTTATGAGGCCCGTAGTAATTTAGCTTTTTTAGGATTTGTTTTTTTTTCTGCCTACTGACAGAATACAGCAAAGTTTTCTTTATATAAGTATTGAAAAATAACACAATTTTACGCCCAAAGCAGAATCATCTGCGGGACTGTTCGAAAGAGGGACATGGATGGGTTTTAGTCAGTAAAAGTCTGATACTCCCTTCCACTCCGCCCAGAGCGGGGGGAGGAGGGCTTATATGATGATTACCAATCCAAAAAAAAAAAGAAAGCCGAATCGTTTTTTCAGCAATCCCAGATTTCGTTTTCCACAAAATTAAGAGCAGCTTACAGCAATAACATCTCAATTACAAAATCCAAAAACTAATTTCTAAATCCACACAGAAATACAGATCGTCAGATATTATACTGTACCCTTTACACTTAATTCGGCAAAATTCACGTTAATTATCCGAATTGCGATCCCCTTCCTCCCTCTACTTACTCCAGGTCCCGACGGCGCCATGAATTCGGTAATGGTTGGTTGTGAGCCGTCAATTTGACGGCATGCATGTCATTAATTTGCGTGCAAATTTAAATTGCGAACCACTTGTGTAGTCGAGTGTACCTTGACAAGTTGTCACTTTATTTTCTCTTTAGTTTGTGCGCTTGTGTTTACGGTATAGATTGTTGTTTTTTTACTAAAATATCAAACAATAATTAGAAAAATGAGTATTACTACAATAAATTTTATTTAACTCTAGACACCTAATCTTCGTCGAATCGACGAATCCGCGATCGAAAATTCATTGTCTCTTTTTAACGCGCGTGCCAATAACCTTGTTGTCGCTAGTTAACTCTCTGCTCGCTACGTTCTCAGGGGATCCAGTCTTGTTCGGTGAATAAATGTACTATTTTTGAAGTTATCACCAAAGTACTCGGCGTTTCGACGAATGGTTAGGTTTTGTGTATACTTTTAGAGTTGTAAATGTTTGCAGTTTTTATATAATGGTTTTGAAACAGTGGATATCAGATGATAATACTGCGCGTTTATTGATGTAAGAGTAAGACACTAGTGCATAAGAGGAATTAACTGATAAGGAAAATAAAGAAAATGTTTAGTTTGATGACTCTGAAAGTGATTCTTAGGACTAACCATCCAACCATAGAATAACCAGCTAAATTCTACGTTCAACCCAGTCATCATCTGCCTTTTAGCCTTTTCCCAACTGTGTGTTGGGAAAAGCTGAATATCAGTATTCTACATCGAAAGACTGCCTATCTGACCTCCCTTGGTAAGACTGGTTGTTAGACTTTCGGGACACTGACTACCTATAATGACTGTCAAAGATCTACAAATGACAACTGGGGCCAACGGCTTAACGTGCTTTCCGTAATGGGTGTTTACCCATGTACAGACCAACCAGCATGGCTTAACCTAAAGATCGACCCGAGCGACTGTTATTATTAAGTCACGAGCTCCTTTTGATAAACAACACATAAAGGGTGTAAAAAGACCCTTAACGAAGCCGAAAGGTATTTGTTCTCCCCGTCATTGCGATCATTTTTTTGTTCTAGACCATACCTGGGAACCTTCTAGTTACGGAGATATTGGGGGTCAAAGTTCCGACTTTTTCACTAGTTTTTTTTAAAATGCATGTTTGTAATGTAAGATTTTTACTTTAAACACCTTCACGACCCCCGTACTATTCAATCTATCCATCAGCACAATGTTTTGAGTGTGTTACATTGAGTTTTACCGTAAAATGTAATTTTTCACCCCAAAAAAAAAAGTCGTTTCCCAGCAATAATTTTTGCGTAAAGTTACTTAGTTTGATGTACAGAATGCTTGGTTGACGGCTTCGTGAAGGGTCTGTTTACACCCTGTATGTAAACTGAAACCGGAACTAAATAATTTTTTATTAAGCTTTAATTGTTTCTCATTTTAGAATTCTTCAGGCCTACTTATAGATTCACTTTTGGGTACATTACATACAATTATAATGAAGTCTATTTTAATGCGAAAAAAATATTAAACTAAATCAAGTCACTGAAGCACATTAATATAATATTCAAACTAATCAGTACAATCACGGCCAAAACGCTCCACTTTATTACACCATTTATCCCATCATCAAATCCGTTGATAAATTATAAAACAAATGACAGACAAAACAACAATATTGGCGGGCAAAAAAAAAAACCAATTTCAATGAAAGAAATATTTATTTAGTGTGGCAATAAATTCGTTTGAACAAAAAGGAGGGCAATAATGACATGTACGTCTCGATCTAAATGGGGACCAAAAGATGATATACGTCGGTTAATAAAAGCATTAAGAAAAATAGCACTTCTTTTTTCAAGCCGTCAATTCTGTCGCGGGAAACATGCCAAGCGTAGCTCGGGAGCTGGGATGTTAAAAATATGTTTGATTTAATAAAGTTTTTGAATATGCTCAGATTGTGTTGCTCTTCGTTTTAGTTTTGCTTATGAAGTTGCTTTTTTTGAAGGGTTATTTAAGTTGTCGTGTAGCGTTGCTTGACTTGATTTTCAGTTAAATGTTTTTTCTTAGTGTTATCATTATATCAAAAATACTCAAACTGTTAGCCTGCGTCATCCCACTGGTGGGCAAAGGCTGGTCATGACTGCGAGTTGTTTCGATCTAGGGCTAATGTGGACCACTGGTCGCTGGTCCTGTCCAGCTCGTCCCGCGATCTTCTGCCGTGACGTATTCTAGCGCATTTACATGTGTTTAAATGTATAAGTCCTATTATAATTGGTTTATTATTTTATTTTTTTGAGTTAACGTTCATTAATATAAATATAGTCAGAGAGCTGCAATATTTAAATATGTACCAACTTCGAAATCAATGTCTCTAAAATTATGTTTAAGGTTTAAAAATAATATCAACGTAACAGATTCTCTATAATCTAAATTCAAGGCACATTATTTACCGTCTCATTGGTCTCACGGTACCTTTTAGCTGATGCTGAGGTCCTAGATTTGATCCTTAGTCAATAGTAAAAGTAATTTGTTTTTATTTTTCTGTTACATGGGATTTTGAAATATAAATGGATTACTAATAGGTACACTTTTGCTTAACTAGTCGGGGAAACGAGTGAAATGTTTTCTTTATTTTTTCGTAGTACTTACAACGGTGTAGCTCCATGTAAAATAATGGTATTCAGCTGCATCTGGTTAGACTGGAAGCCGACACCAACATAGTTGGGAAAAGGCAGGCAGATGATGACTTACAACGGTGATAAAAAAACGTGAAGTAACCGGTAAAAATATATCTTGGAAACAAAAATTGACAGATAAACCAGCACTGGGTCCTGGTTCCAGGTGGATAATTACATCAGTCCCTTCTACAGAGAGGAGACCTGAACTCCAGCAAAGAGATCGAATTTGAACTGAATTTGCTACATAGACACCACCACTGTAAGTGTAAGCAAAAACTACCGAACCTCACCTGCTACGATCCTTACAAACACCTTTTGCGTCATTGACGTGCATACATCTGGTCATACACACACGCCGGTTCCAGGTACTACACATCTGACCTATCTGTAGAATATACTATTTAGTCAGTCCTTCTACGGTGTCCGACCCCCTCGTTGCCACTTACATCTGCCTTGTAAATACCTAAAACCTTTTGTTAGTCGCCATTCGTTCATCCTCCCAACATGACCAAAAAATCTAAGCTGAATAAATAAATCATCATCGGCCCAGCCTTTTTCCAATTATTTTGAGGTCGGCTTCCAGTCTAACCGGATGCAACTGAAAGAAAAGAAAAGACTAGGTGGTTATCCGACATCGCAGTTCGAGCCGTCATACTTTTGTGTCAGAATTTGCATGGACGCACTAAATATTCACATTTTGACTATGTGCATATTTTGGGTATACACGCCCGGTTACCTTATTCATGAATTGTTGACGCGTTATGACCTACTGAACTTGCGTCAGCCTTTACTAACTCACATTTATTTACTAGCTTATGCCCGCGGCTTTGCCCGCGTGGAGTTCGGTAATTTTCCCACGGGATCGTACTACAAGGATTAAAAAGTATATTATGTGTTAATCCAAGTTAAAAACTATATGTGTGCTAAATTTCATCCAAATCCAGTCAGTAGTTTTGGCGTGAAAGAGTAAAAAACATCCAGACATCCATACATCCTCCCAAACTTATAATATTAGTAGGATTTTGATTCCTTCAGGATAAAAGGGGAACCAGTTTCATCACTGGATAGTACGATGGCAGTCGCTCCAACTAAAATACTGGTATTCAGCTGGATCCGGTATTACTAGAAGCCGACCCCAACTTAGTTGGGAAATGCCGTTTTCTAGAAAAAATGTTATATAATTATCACTTGCTTCGGTGAAGGAAAACAACGTGAGGAAACCAGCATGCCTGAGAGATATTTCTCGACGGCATGTAAAGCCAAGTCAGAGGCCCATGGGTGGCATAATAACTTTGACACCAGGTTGGGCACTAACCACACGATATAGAAAGACTGACTTCAAAAAAGGAGGAGGTTATGTATTTTTCTAGAACCTTTTAGCTTACTCACTATTGTGTCTCGGAACCGCTGCCAAGTTTAAAGCGTGAAACAATACATTTCCTCCCAACACTTGACTACAAGAAACAGCACTACCTACATCACAAATAACCTCCTTAAATTAGCATAGAAACGCGTCGTCCTAGATCATAGTGTAATAAATCTGGCGTAACTAGGGTTACCACAAAAGGGGGGAGCCTGAAACTGACCAGCAAATGGCAAAAACATAAGAAAAATTGGTGGGTTCCCAGCGAGTCACACCCAATCGTGTCACAGTGTGACTCGTTGGGATTATTTTTCTCATCGAGTCACATACGGGTCACAGTTTCACTGAACAGGAATAATAAAATTGCAAACTCGTTGCAACTTTTTTTTAAAGGAGGGTTGCCAACGCGTCACACTGTGATCCGTATGTGCCTCGATGGGAAAAATAATCCCAGCAAGTCACACTGTGACACGATTGGGTGTGACTTGCTGGGAACCCGCCGAATAATTTCGCGGGATACCCAGGGGCCTCTGCCTTAAACATTTTAAGAGCCTCGATAAATATCGGACATTTGCAAAAAAATATACTGAACAAATTATAACTTCATCGTTTGTTGTTCTGCACTGATTCCAAAGAATAATAACACTCCTGTTATCCCCGAATAGTCAGGCAGAGCTTGTGTACTGTTATTACTTCCACATTTCGCCAGTTATGTTATCAACGGATCACAAATCAAGACTTCGTGGCTGCTACTGAGAAATTCTTGATGGCAAAGCCCAATAACACTTCGACCTCAGAACAACGTATTCGGCAGTTGCGTTTACGACCACTCATTAATATTATTTTATTACTTTAAAAAACCCAAAAGACCAACGACAAAGCCGGATAAAGTCTGTACGATGTGCCAAAAGCCGGATATATCCGAAAAAATCCTGATAAATGGTACCCCTATGCGTAATTCAAAACACCCGAAATACCGCTCGTCCTTATTTTTTATGATGTGCAGACAATTGCAGAACTAAAGCAATAAAACAACGCAGATGCTGCTGGTTGTAAATACACACAGAAACTAGGATGCTAGTAAAATGTGTCGAAATTGGCCAATAATGTGTTATACACTTCAACAACTTATCTGTGCAGGCGGGAAAACACAGAACTAAAATAAATGTACCAAGTTTGACATATCGATGCAAGTTTTCTTGACAAGCAGCGCCACTTTGAACTGCACACTTAAATTAGTTATACTATATAAGGTCCCATTAAAATAGATGGACAAATTTTTTACACAGCGTTCAGTACGTCTAACCAAAGATATCCAAGCAAAAAAACACTGATTAAAGTGATTTTATTTTGCCCTAAAATAATAAATTGCCGGCACTCTAGGTACTTGCACTCGCGCCCCGCCGCGCGCGTTCTCGTAAGTAGGTACCCAGTCAGTTCTGTTAATAATTATCATTCTGTATGTAACTTGCAGTTGACTAACATTTTTACTGTATTTTCGTTAGCAGATTTTTTTCTTGTAAGTACCTATCTAATGCGCTTGTCATTTTTTTTCTATTGTCCTTATTGTGGTGGTCTGAATGATTTCTAAAACTTTTTCCATTTATTTTCATGGGTTCTTACATATTCATAGTTTGTGATTCTGGTGGTAAGCGAGTGACTTTGAGAGCTGATTTCACTGTGATCTTTTAATTTTACTAATCGAAGAACAGCACTAGACCTGATTATACAGAAAAAATAAAATTCCAAATTAAGCTACCGTTTAGTCTTCGATTTCCAGAAAATAAAATAAAACCAGATTGTGTTTTAGAAAAGTTCAAATAAAATTCTTACCAATTTTCTTTTTTGAAGTGAGTTGTAAAAGTTTGTGCCCCGTGATGACAATAGGCTCGTCCCCTTTTACATGGGACTTAAAACATAACTGGTGAAATGTGGGTGTACTACTAGGTACACCTTACTAGGTACAAACACTTCTGCCTCACATGAAAAAAAAATGAAATGTTATAAAAGTAGAAGAAAATATATAATATCGTGCTTCTTAGTTGTTAAGAATCGTAATAAAAAAAACGACGCCATATTGACTGTTGTGAGTTTTATTACAAAAAGACTTTTTCAACCTGAAATATAAATTTAGGAAGAAAATATCAAGTCCTATTTTCAATACGAAGTTGCGGTTTTCTTTATCAACTTCTTCACTAAAGTGTTACCTAGTGAAAACAGTTCAAAGGTTACCTAGAAACAATTTTCTACAAACTCTATTAGCAGTTTCCCGACCTGGCCTCCTATTCACAATCGCTTCGATTCGATTTCGATTCGACAAGTCGTACGTCTATCTCGCTCGCTCTCGTAATGCCAGAAAAAGATAGACGACTACGAGGTACGACTTGTCGAATCGAAATCGAATCGAAGCGTTTGTGATTACGGGCAGGTGGCCTACCATGACGTTTTAAAGCAGGAGTAATTCCAGTGTGGGAAAGAGATGGCGCTAGACGACCTATATAGCTGTCTCGTCATAGTAACCTACCAGATGCGTCAGCAACTACCATATTGTAAGTAACATAGGTACTTAGTTCTAACTAGTTAAATTAGCAAGACTTCAAAAGCGTTCACTAGTTAATTAACGCTTGGAAAATCTGCGGAAATTATGTGAAAGTTTCCCTTGAATTGCAGACATTTTCATTTGTAGTAGCTTATACTGATAAAATTAAATGTTACATGACTGAAAAAAAAATATTATTTACATTGTGAAACTTACTATAACAATACAAGGTTCCATTAATATCGATGGACAAATTATTTTAACACAGCGTTCAGTACGTCTAACCAAAGATATCCAAGCAAAATAAACACTGATTAAACTGATTTATTTTGACCTAAAATATTAAATTGCTGGCACTCTAGAATAAACACATCCATTATGAGTAGGTACTTGCACTCGCACCCCGCCGCGCGTGTTCTCGTAAGTAAGTACCTACCCAGTCAGTTTTATTATTATCATTATGTATTTAAGCTTAGTAACTTTCAGTTGACTAACATTTTTAGTGTATTTTCGTTAGCTGATTTCGTTTTCTTGTAAGTATCTAATGCGTTATTCTTATTTTTCCCTATTTTGGTGGTCTGTTGGAATGCTTAATCGATACAGCTGAAAAACTGTATCAAATAGTATAGTATTAAATAAAAAACAACATTCACATGCAATTAGAACAGAAACACAACTTGTGTAAAGATATATTTATAAATAGTTACAAAACTTAGTACCTTACTAATAAAATATAAACTAAATTAATAAAATATTCTGAAGTAACTAACCGAAGCACAAACTAAACTAACTAAGAAATTGTGTTAAATATCTAATGAGCTTACTTTAGTTTTTTTTTCGTTGAAGACATTTCATTCATTCCAGTGAAAATGTTATATTTATGTAGTGTTGCCTGCTCACAAAATGAAATGAGGTTATTTCAAATTCCGTAGTAAATTCCCGACTAGAGCTGTGCCCAATAAAATGCCCAATTTATTCACATGAGACGTAAAACAGTCATCGTTAAAGTTTACGTGTACTTTAGCACATTTCTTATCCCTTCGAGAAACACGGTTTTTAGGGTTACGTAACCACTGGGTGCCAATGGAAACCTAGTACTAAAGGTCCACTGTCTGTCTGTCTTTAACGGGGCTGTATCTATTGAACCGTAATATGTTGATAAATGAAATATTCACAGAGTGTATATACTATGACCGCTATAGCAACAAAAATACAAAAAATCGTGATTATTTTCGACGTTTTTTTGTAATGTTGTACGGAACCCTTTATGTGCGAGCCCGACGTGAACTTGGCCGGTTTTTTTATGTTACATCTATACGTTATTAAATACAGATTTACAGCTTTTTATTTCCATCAACATCATCTAAATACTTTTACGAGCAATAAAAATAAAATAAAATGAAAATAAACAAAAAGACTGTCTGGCTCCCGAGCTATTCGAACATTTGTAAAAATAGTGGCGACTCGGACCAAACTCAACATCAGTTTATTGCAAGCCACAGGCGGAAAGCAACCGAGTTTCCCGCCGTGCCAAATTTGAATAGTCGGATTCGAAATTCGAAAGTGTTTTTTTTTTTCTATGAAGTGTCAAGTCGTGCATTTCGTAGAAGCTTTTAAAAGATTGTTTTTTTTCGTGCAAGGAGGTTTGATTCTAAAGTTTTCTTGAGGTTTTGCTAGTGTTTTTTGTGCTAAAGTGTTGATTAATAGGTGTGTAAAAAAATTGTGTTTTAGTTGTGACAAGCTTTTAGAAGATAATAAATCCTTAAAGTTTTTTATAATAGGTAAGTACCTAGTGTCTCTTTAACACTTTCTTTTAAATCTTTAAATTTAATAAAACTGACTGCCTCGTTGGTCGAGTGGTCGCAAGCGCGACTGCTGAGCATGAGGTCCTGGGTTCAATTCCCGGGTCAGGCAAAGTTTTATTGGGTTTTTCCATAAGGCAGCCACGGAGTCTGGATTTGAGCCCGGTTGATGGCAATAGGCTCGCCCCCTATTACATGGGACTTAAACATAACTGGCGTAATGTGCGCTAACTCTTCGAGGATTACGGACAGGATGTTGAAGTAATATAAAATGACGCCTTTGAGATCGAGCTTCACTCATCTGAGTACCAAATGAAAACAATATATGTATTTAGCAAGCTTAATACGTCAAGCCCACCTTTTATTAAAATTAACGGAACTTATGTTTTTTCCAAACCAAACGAAATCAAAATTGAATGAAGTACAAAGCATAAGGGCCAAGATTCTGTTGTGTTGTCTAACAAAAGAAACCTTAACTATTTCAAAACCTTACATCCAACAATAAGCTAAACTAGTTTCAATAACCAACAACAACCACTGTTTATAACACTCGCTTTGATTATATCTCGTTTCAAGAAATTGTTTATGCAAGCAGCGTAAACGAGAAAATACATAATCGTACTGGTTCTGAGACGCCTTTAGAGTAGCTGTCAGGGCAGGGTTTAGAGGTAATAGTCTGCGTAAACTAGGGTTATGAATATTTAAACGAGGTTTGTTGTAAAACGTAAAAGTTTTATGTAAAGACGCCAGCGTATCAAGCTACCCGAAATTGTCAAATTTTCTACCTTAAACCTAATGCTTTAGCGATAATGTTGAAAATCTATTAAGGAAATTTGACAGATTGTAGTAGTAGTGTAGGAGTCTGTACGTTACATTATTTTGCATCCCAGAAATCCTACAATATGTACAGACGCCAGCACATCAAGACTTATGAAATAAGCTATCTGCTAGTAAGGTCTGGTCAAAATCGGTTCTGCCGTTTCGGGAATTAGCCAGAACAAACAGAGAGACAGACAAAAATTAAAAAAAAGGTTTTTTCTTATTCTTATTCTTTATTGCACACAAAACAACAAAAAATATACATACAAATTGCAATAGCATAGCTTATGTACAATTATATTCTGCCTCATCCGGTTAGACTGGAAGCCGACCCCAACATAGTTGGGAAAAGGCTAGGCAGAGGATGATGTACAATGGCGAGCTTAACCCAGAATTTGGTTAGGTTTTTTGTTATAAGTACCATATATACTTTCATATGCATTCAATAAAAAAGCTCTTACTTTGAAATTACAAACAGACACTTATTTTGTTTTATTTCTATAGATTTAAATTAAATAAAAAAACATTTATTTCAGACAACAGTGACCCATATTTTGTTAGTATTACAAACAGCTTATACAACGTGCAGTTTTGCATCCTCGTCAAAATTCAGGAGGTTGTCACAAAAGACATAAATAATCAATTTAAATTACGGTACCTGATCAATAATTAATAAAGCTGCTATTTTAAATTGTTTAAATAGATTTACCTACCTATTCAATCTTAAATTAAAAATTATATGTTTTCTCTTTCAAATTTCAAATGCCACAGGTGTCTCATAAGACGACTCATCTCACGTTCCCAGAAAATATTATAATATATATCTTGAATGATGTTCTTGACATACAAATTATAATAGACTTTCTTAGAAGTTTCCACAGCATCCGGTGTTTGAGAAGTCGAGAAGTTTTAATTCTCTTTATATTATTTTGAAAGAGTTTTGTGTTTGACGGCTTCATAATCTTATGAATATTTTGCGGTTATTTTGATGAAGTTTGTTTAGAATTTTGTGGGTTTTATTTGATATTAAATTGTAAGTAATTAGATTAATATGACTATGGTTAGCAGTGGTTGGATAAAAATATTTTATTAGTAAAAATTGACACAGTGGGCTACTAGCGCAAGCGCGTGGTGTAAACTAAATAACTTCGTTTTTTAATCGAAAATAAAATTATCCTATAGAATTTTAGTTAAATTGTTTGAAAAAAGCACAATCTGTATCATCCATAGAGATGAATCAATTTTTAAAATTATGAAAATATTATATCATCATCATCTTCCTACCCTTGTCCCATGTTACTTGGGGTCGGCGCAACACGTTTTTTTCTTCCATTCTCCTCTGTCAACCGTCAGGCTATCTTTATTTACTCTTTTATCTTTTATGAAAATATTATATTATATGTATGTGTTATAGGACTTTGGTTATGTGCGCCCTTTTTTTCTAGATTATTTTGTGTTCCTAAAGAAATTATGATCTTGCATTGCACACATGCTTGTTCTTTTGACTGTATATGTTACGGCTATAAGCCGAAGTAGTAGAACACCTAGTTCTAGCCGGCTATACCTAGATGCGGCCGGCGTTACGGACATGGCTCAAGAACACGGACACCTATTAACAAATACTGAAATACAGGAAGGGACACCGACGCGAAAACGGTTACCACGTATTCAGTCCATCATCTCTATCTAAATCTAAATATATAAAAGCGAAAGGTCACTCACTCACTCATCACGAAATGTCGAAAACCGCTTGACGTATTAAGATGACATTTGGCAGGGAGGTAGTTTATAGTTGGTAGACGTCCGTTAAGAACGGATTTTGCGACAGGGCCGGATTAAGGAGGTCTAAGGGCTCTCTCAAGTTTGTTTGAAAGGCCTTCATTTTTTTGTGCAACAATCTTGAAATTTAGCAGGGAGGTAGTTATCAAGGCCGAAGTCGCGGGCAACAGCTAGTTCTGTATAAATGTCTGGTGTCCACAGCTGGTCCACAACTTGTCCTCACCAGTTTATCAGATCCTTTAAGAAATTCCTAAACCGTCTCTGACATTACAATCTGCCTTCGTACCTATAATATAAATACAAAAATTGCCTCCCAATTTCACACCACTTTGCCATTTCCTTACATCAAGCAATATCCCGGAGCTATAAGTAAATAAATACCATCAGAAGGGGTCTCTCGCAGATTAGGGTACATTTCTTAAGTGAAGATGGGGTGCTGAAAATATTTCCTTATTCCGTATGTCTCATTAGGTGGAGGGCCGGTTGGAATGAAGAGCGAAGTGTTTGGGTAAGGTACTGGCGTATTGAGAGATGGGCGATGGTCAGCGATAATGAAGCTATCAATGTTTTTTTTTGTAGACTGTTTTTTCAGGCAATTTATTTCCTTTGACGATTTATTTGGTTTTCGTATTGACCTTTTCTATCTATTCAGAGGAGCTCGTGGCTAAATAATAACAGCCGCTCGGATCGATCTTTAGGTTAAGCCGTGCTTGCCTAGGTTGGTCCGTGGATGGGTGACCACCCATTACATATCGAGTTTCCTCCGTGCCTCGAAAATCACGTTAAGCCGTTTGTCCCGGCTGTCATTTGTAGATCTTTGACAGTCGTTAGGTAGTCAGTGGCCCAAAAAGTCTGACAACCAGTCTTCCAAAGGGGTATCGTATTACCCAGTACTAGCTGGGTTGTGGAGGTCAGATAGGCACCATGTAAAATACTGGTATTCAACTGCATCTGATTAGACTGGAAGTCGACCCCAATATAGTTGGGAAAAGGCTAGGCAGATGATGATTTGATTACAACAGTGCTTTTCTGTTATCTGAATATCTATGGGTATACCGTGACCTGAAATGAAAATGAAATAAATGAAATATCATTTTATTAGCCTTTTCTGTTCCATAGCTTAGCAATGACCTCCCCCATTCCTGTCCAATACTCTCGGTGTTTTGCCTTCACTAGCCAATCAGTCAGGAACGAGTACAAATCGTCACGCCAGCGTTTCTTAGGCCTGCCTCGGTGACGACGACCGTCTTCACGCACCCACTGAGTGACGATTCTGGCCTATAAATAGTGTAAATTCTGGCCAATGGCAAATCTGGTGCTTTTGGAGCTTTAATGATTTACGGCCAGTTTCTTCATCAAAAGTAACAGTCAAAGCAATGTCATAAAGTAAAAGTAACGGTTAAATACGTTTCTTCACAATTTTAGCCGTTGGTTTAACTGTTACTTTTGCCTTTAACTTTTGCTGCTCAAAAGGGAGCTGCTAAAGCAAAAGTCACTGTTATTTTGACATAAGTCATATAGATATCACTGCATTTATTTCCTAGATTTTATTGTAATATTAAAATGTTATTACAATCTTCGTCCAGTGAAAGTTCAATTTCATCAGACGATGAATCTATCGTAAGTTATTTAACGTATGTAGGCGTAAAAAGTTTAATGTTCGCAAAGATCATTTCCTATGGGACGAGGCTGATTTTCTGTTCCGATACAGAATTTCAAAGGAAACCGTTGCTTACCTCAGCATGATGTTACAAGATAAACTGACGCCAACCACAGAAAAGTAAGTTCATCTTCAGTTTGTATTTTGTATTACTACCAGCACTTATTATGTAAACAGCTACCCGCAGGTCCTATTTCCACAAAAAATCTCTCCTTGGAAATGTCAAGAATAGTCTAAATTCATTACCTTTTGATAATTACAGGAATAAAGCTCAATCTGTGAAAGAACAATTATTGCTGGCTTTACGATTTTATGCAACTTGATCAATGCAACAAGTTGTGGGCGATATAGCTGGCGTACATAAAAGTACAGTAGTATGTAAATGCGTTTTCAGAGTATCACACGCTATAGCTTCTTTAGCAGGGATGTTTGTACAAATGCCAAGAAATTAAGAACTAGAAAGCATATCTTGTCAATTTTACGACATAGCCAGATTTCCAAAAGTAATTGGAGCTATTGACTGTACCCATATAGTAATTGTATCACCTGGTAGGATATTTTTTGCTAACCTACACTGCAACAATATCCCAGGACAAATAGTATCCTATGTGTTAATCCAGGACATGGTCTGTGTGTGTGCCCTTTCAAAACAAAATCCTAACAAAATACAAAATGTCCTAACATCTCTACTAACATTCACATTTCACAAAATATGCATTATTACAAATAATATCTGTTCCAGGAGGTGAAAGGGCAGAGCTGTACAGAAATAGGAAAGGTGTATTTTCATACAACGTGCAAACAATATGTGTACCTATTTACATTATTCGGGCGCTCTTACGTCTTTATGCGTATGCATCCCAGCATGCAGTACCATCGACCCTGGATGATATAGAGATTGCACAGATGGTGCCCGAATGTGCTTTTTTTAACATGAAATTTTATAAAAATAAAACTTTATAAAACCATTATTCCGTTTTCTTACTTAAACTTCTTACGTAAATGTACGTTTGATGAGACCGTACACCAAAAGTAAATCACCTGGTAGGTAATATTTATTGCCAACCTGCTCTGCAACTACTTAATTACCCAGGACAAACAGTATCCTATGTGTTAATCCAGGATATGGTCTGAGTGCTATAAAGATCTTTTGGCGCTTCATAGAGGTTGACAGGACAGCGCTATTAGTAGACATTTGTGAAATGTATTGAAAAAATAAAATAGCAGCTTTAGTTCTGCATTTGCCCACGCTATATGTGTGGTTATAAATCATGTTATTCCAGCCAAACCCAAACATAAAAACATATGCTGTGATTGGCTTTTATCTTAGTTTGATCGAGATCTATCTTTTGAGAGTATTTTTACGAGTGAAAGTGAGTTTTTACGAATGTTACAATAAATCCTTATTCATTTTACCTATTTTTAAAGAACTTATACTTGTCTTTTGACACTACTTGACAATGCTATTGCGGTGCTGTCATGTGTAAAAAAACCTCCCCACGAGTATTTGGGGAAATTACGACGTTTGTGTTGTGGCAACTCTATTGACTTTTAGTTTTGCTTTTACTTAGATGAAGAAACACATTTCCTATAATATCAGCAATGGTCAAGTAAAGGTTAATACTTTTACTGTTAACTTTAGTTGTCGATGAAGAAACTGGCTGATAGACAGGAGGGTGCTGAAAAAAGATATAAAAAGAAGATATCGTGGTCTTAAGCGTGCGTTCCGATTAAGACCGCGTGTCACAAGAGCCGTTGGAGTATACTTACTTAAGTATACTTATGTACCGTTTGATTATTTTTCGAAGATGTCTGTGACGGCGACACACAGTATTAGATTGATCTAGCTGTCTGTTATACTTACTGAGATAAAACCTTGTGAGAAGACATTAACGATGACTTTTGTCAACGTTTTTGGCAGCGTTGGCATCCTGTGAGTACATCTAAAAACCGATTAAAAACGTTCATAGTATTTAAAATTAGCACACACATGTTCCCTAGCTTAGACTAATGAACTCTTATTTCATTTATCTACAGGTCATGTGCCCGATGGGAACTTGCATTCAAAATTTCGTCCCCTTTTGAACCTGTTAAGGGGACGAATTTTCAAAAATCGTGTCGTAGTCATCATGACGTCACACGTCTCGTATTTTTGGTCCAGTCGATGTCACATGTCTTTGGATTTTTCGGTATTAGCACTAGCCACTGTTACTATACAAAGTTAAGTGTCTGCCTAGAGGTCACGACCTACGATTAAGTATGTCGTGATTGTTACCAGCTGCATTTTGTGTTATCCAATGTTTGTCATCTGATAAGTCTTATCAGCTTATACAGAGTGTAAACGGACGCTTCACGGAGCCGTCAACCAAGCATAAAGTACATCAAACTTAATAACTTTACGCAAAAATTATTTCTGGGAAACGACTTTTTTTTTGGGTGAAAAATCACGTTTGTTGGCAGGACTCAATGTAACGCACTCAAAACATTGTACTGATGGATGGATTGAATAGTAGGAGGGTCGTGGCGGTGTTTAAAAATCTTACATTAAAAACATGTATTTAAAAAAAAAACTTGTGAAAAAGTTGGAACTTTGACCCCCAATATCTCCGTAATATATATAAATACTCCATAATACCTTCTAGTATGGTCTAGATAAATATATATAACAAAAAAATTATCACAATGACGGAGAGAACAAATACTTTTCGGCTTCGTTAAGGGTCTTTTTATACCCTATAGATAACGTTTTCTCTGCTGAGACTCAGGCCTCTTTCAAAAAACCACTTAAAACCACTGAGGTATTTTTAAAACCGTTTAAAAATACCTACCATATAGTCTTCTCTACAAGGAACCTCGAGCTTATGAAGAAAACGTCAGTCAGTGGCCATTTGGCGCGTCATATTTCTATGTCGTGCATTTCATGCCCGACGTGACACGACTGCGCTACAGTGTAAAGATAGCCAGTTAACCAACCAGACCAGGCAACCTAGCCTTTTTCGTGAATTACGGGGACCCGAGGTACTGTATGCAGTTGAGTACCATTATCTTACATAGAGCGACTGCCTATCTGACCTCCACAACCCACTCACTACATAATATGATACCCTTTGGTAAGACTCGTTCTAACTTTCAGGCCAGTTATTACCTGTAACGACTATCAAAGATCTACAAATGACCAATAGTGAGCTTGCCTCGGCACGGAGGAAACTCGGGATGTAATGGATGGGCACGTTTTTTGTCACGAACTTCATACACTGCACACATAAAACGTAACAACTTCTCTCTATGCGACTGCTCCAACAGATAGTGGCAGTACTTTCATACAAGCCTATAAGCTTAGCTTGCCCTTATAACCTACTACTCTTAATGATGTTAGGGTATTCTTGACCCTTAAAGCATGCTTAGAGTTCGAGTAAACATTTTGCATGTGTGTGTGAGCCATATTGGTATGATAACATTTGTTCCTTAGTTGTGATACATCATCATCTGCCTAGCCTTTTCCCCACTATATCGGGGACGGTTTCCAGTCTAATCGGATGCAGCTAAATACCAGTATTTTACGTGGAGCGACTGCCTATCTGACCTTCACAACCCAGTTAGTACTGGGTAATACGATACCCCTTGGTAAGACTGGTTGTCAGACTTTTTGGGCCACTGACTATCTAACGACTGTCAAGATCATAGATCTACAAATGACACCCTGGACCAACGGCTTAACGTGCTTTCCGAGGCACGGAGGAAACTCGGTATGTAATGGGTGGTCACCCATCCACAGACCAACCTAGGCGAGTACGGCTTAACCTAAAGATCGACCTGAGTGGCTGTTATTATTTAACACAGTTCCTAGTTGTATTACTGTATGTAAATACTAACGTGTCGACTGTGGCTCTTTCTGTCGCCGACGACTCGACAGTACAAACGGTTGTCTTATATTATGAATGGGTGCCGGGTGCGTGCAATATGAGACAGTGAAGGCCAACAAATGAGAATTAGTTATAATTGTATGTGATGCTTCTCATCTGTCGGTAGTCTAAAAATGGCACAGGTGATTTTGGCTTGAGTTTTGTTGGGAGCTATGAATGAAAAGAAATTTTCAAACAGGTACTGATGATCAATTTATAATGCCTTTTACCCATCAATCAATAAATAAATAAATACATTCTTTATTTCAGTACAGTGACAACGTTTTTACAGACATCTTAAAGTACAACATACTAACATTATGTAGATATAAAGGTAGGTCCCCTGGCTTCCAAACTAGGTTTTCACCTGTGACTTGGGAGACAGGTTTCTCTTTATGTCATAGCCCAAACTTTTGCGAAACAAGATAAATTTACAAAAAGAAAAACTAACATTTATGAAAATATTAATTAGTACTAAATCACAATCATTGGAAACATGAAACACATGATAGTGAGTTTTGAGAGGGTATGTGTGTATGTGTACCAGTGAGTGCTACCAGTCCACCAACACAAACACACATGTTGACGGACTGGTAATGATATTTATGTGTTCCAGTTTTGTTATTATTGTTCGTATTTTTTGCGTTTTCTATAAAGACAGTGTCTTTTCTTTCTTGACCACAATCAATCTTTACTATAATTACTAATATTATAAATGCAAAAGTAAGTTTGTTTGTTACCTTTTCACGCCTAAACCACTGAACCGATCATCCTGAAATTTTGCGTATACGTTTTTAGGTGTACAGAAACGGACATACGGTAACTTTCACCCCGAAATAAAGTACTGTTCCCGAGAAAAACAACAATAACGTTCTTATGATAATAGATGGCGCCACGTGTCTTTCGAATCATGATTGAATGATTACAAGCAGAGTATAACCTGAATTGATTGTCAACTTCTAAACTAACGCGAGCGAAGCCGCGGGCAAAAGCTAGTAACTAATATTTTATAGTTTAACCGACATTGGATACTGTTTATCCAATAGGACGTTACCGTGAGTTAATTCTCGACATTCACACGAGCGAAGCAAGCGAGCGAAGTAAGTAAATAAATGTAGCAACAAACATGTCGCCAAAGATTATCTTCCTGCAAGGTGAGGGCCAGGTGTCACTAGAGTCATAAATTTGAGCCATAATATCGAAACAATGTGCCAAACGTTCGTTAAATATTACTGTTATTGTTCTAGAACACCTCTTATTTGTGATTCAATGTCACTGTTTTGTTCTCGTTTGATTTTCATAGTCACCTAGACAACGGATTTTGTACGTCTATAAAGACTATGAACAGGTATAAAATGAGCTTTTTATGTTAACCCAATGTGTTATCTCATCATGGTTTTTGCTGATATTATTTCACTATATCTAAGCTCCCAGGTAACGTACGTAGGCAGACTTAATGCCACTGCGACTCCTGAAAGTCAGAATCAACACTGACGACCACCAGAAAAGCGCCGAGACAATAAAGCTCGACGAAGTCCCAGAGAAACAATTTAACTGTCTCGAATCCCGCAACGAAATTAATCAGAAAAGAATAGTGGAGGAGTAGGAAAACTCTACCTGACACCTGTCAAACTTTGGGTAAAAAATAATCCACATGAGTTGCATGTCCCTAATACTCCTGCTAAAACATCTTGAGCTAGAAGTAGGTCAAGCCATACTGCAACAATAGTTTACGCTCGCTAGCTATTCCACGAATACAATACCCAAAATCATAAAATCATAATTTACAACATCTTCAAGCGCCATTACGTAATTCTGCGTTTAACCGTTCCGACAAACCCAAATAATATGCATACTGCTAAAGTGGCTCTGCCAATTGCAGCATCTGTGGCTTTTAGGTTCTCGGAAATGCAGGTGTTTGGGCAGTTCAGACATTTCAGCATATATGACATTATCATTAACTCAAGAAACGGGATAATTACCATATTTACTGTTTGTGTTGAGTTCCCGATATTTCGGCGCTGTTGCAAGCACCATGATCACGGATAAACTAAAGTTATTGCGGGTGGGTGTTTATGAGCAGACAAATCGGTCTACCCTCTTTCTTGTTCGTTTTTTGCACTCAGTTCCTCTACCACTGTCACTCGCAACTCGATTTTGATTCTAACTTCAGTTTATCCGTGATCATGGTGCTTGCAACAGCGCCGAAATATCGGGAACTCAACACAAATAGTAAACATGGCTACTTAATGATAATGTTAGTGACCATGACAGTGTAAAAACTTATATGACATTGTTTGGTCAGGAGCACAGCATCCGCACCGGGTGTCAGTGTAGTCTTATTAGCTAGTACAGATGAGATGAGGTGATGCAGATGTGGTGCAGTTTCTGAATTGGTGAGCAAAAGATGACTAGTGGTCCGTCGGACAGAAATAACCGCTTCTGTCCATTCTTTTTCTACTTCTTTGCGTGTCGATAGACTCAAATAATACCCGACCAGTTTATTGCTACCTGCAGAGGTGACCATCCATCTATTCCAACCATCCATCCATCCATCTATCTGTTCATTGATTGCCACGTTGTTTAATTATCCAAAGGTTGCTACAAATGCATGTATCCGGCTGCATCCGGTTCTACTAGAAGCCAATCCCAACATAGTCGAGAAAAGTCTAGGCAGACGACGATGATGATGGTTCTAGCAAACTATCCGTGGACAAATTGCACATCATCTGATCACCACTTTGGTGTACTGTAAGCTTTAGAGTACTTACAACACAACTAAAACAATAGTACAGCGATTTGAATGGCCGCAGCTTGTAATATATTTAACCGTATTAAATGTCCGGCCGTCGGTCGTAAACTAAGCGCCTGACATCATACGCATGCGTCGTGCCAAGAGCTCAGACTGACATTTCCTTTATTGTATTTATTTGGTTTCTTATTATATTTTGAAGTACTTTGCTCCAGTTGTACGGAGACATTGAGACAAAGTGAAAGGTCCTGCTAACAAAGTAACAGAGATAGGGAACTCGGCATATCAATAATAATCTGTATATCTATACTAATATTATAAAGCTGAAGAGTTTGTTTGGTTGAACGCGCTAATCTCAGGAACTACTGGTACGAATTGAAAAAATATTTTAGTGTTGGATAGCCCATTTATCGAGGAAGGCTATAGGCTATATAACATCACGCTACGGCCAATAAGATCGGAGCATCTATGAAAAATGTCTTCTCTTATGATGCAGACGAAGTTGCACAGGTCAGCTAGTCTTTCTATAAGAAGGTGACTGCTGAGATGATGAGTAATAGAGAAGTATGGAAGAAGAAGACATGTTGCACCGACTCCAAATAAATTGGCATAAGGGCAACAGAATGATGATGATATTTTTCTATCATAACCTACGATAGATGTGTTCGGATTCGGCGGTCGGCAAATCGAATGTATTTGGATAAATGTTCGGGGAATAAGCAGTTCGGGTTATCACGAGTCAACCTGAAGATGCGCCAGGGACGGTAGATGTTGAAAGGAGTTTGCCGGTTGGCACGATTTGAGTGAGAGTTTAATAAATGAGTAGTATTGCTCCGGGTCTAAGTTTTGATGTGAAACATCTATATGCGCGCATAGGCAGTAATATCAAATCTTAAGCCGTGACGGGAAATGACATGACGCCGTTATAGCGTGATGCCCCCTATATCACGTAAAATCAACCTTTTACCATTAAAAATAAAGTTATTTTTGGATCGATTGTTGATCAAGTTTTTGTTTAACAACAAACATGTCAAACTCAAAACTCAAACTCAAAGCATTTATTTCAATTAGACCATTTCAGGCACTTTTAAATGTCACAAAAAAAAGGAAGCTAGCGTCACAGACACAAGCCGTAATAACTTGTGAAAGTACTGTAGTTGCCCATTCCAAGGTGTAGATCTCTATGGAGAAGAATGAGCAAAAAACTCCATGGACACTCTTTTCAAACAGAATATTGTTACAAAATCTTGGTTACATCATTCATTTGGAGACTTATGGAGAACGATGTAGAAAGATGTGCGATGGCTTTATGCTTTATGTTCGGAGCCATCATTGTAAATACCGTTTAGACTTGTTTATTAAACATACTACATGGGTGGTGCAGTACGCTTTGCCAGGAATATTATTTAATACCTATTCGTGTTAGTCATCTTGAAGAATGCATATAGGAAGGTATGGGTGGTCTATTTTGTTTCTACATCTTACTCACTGTTCCCAACTCGGTAATCCCTATCCTTACTAATATTATAAATGCGAAAGTAAGTTTGTTTGTTACCTTTACATGTCTAAGCCACTGAACCGATCATCCTGAAATTTTGCATATGCGTTGTCAGGTGTATAGAAACGGCCTTTGGTTACCTTTCATACTGAAAAAAGTACTGTTCCCGAGGAAAACAAAAATAACTTTCTTATGGTGATAGATGGAGCCACATTGTCTTTCGAATCATTATTGAATTATTCACCCGAATTGATTGTCAAATTCTAAACTAATGCGAGCGGAACCACGGGCAAAAGCTAGTATTGGTATAATCTGTAACTTATACAGAACGGGACTGGTAATAATTACTTGCACAATGCACATCAAGGTTTTTAATTTTCGATGTTGGCATCATGATGTCTTTCAGTCGGTCATACCTGTTCGGCAGGCTGGCTCTATGGCTAGATGCCTCATTTGCAGCGAGTATCAGAGAGGTTTGGCCATTTTTAAGGGTCTGATTCAAGCTATGGAACTGTACAACTTTCTCCATGGAAGCGGCATTCTATTCTTATTCTTTCTTATTCTTTATTGCACACAAAACAACAAAAATATACATACAAATTGCAATAACATAGCTTATGTACAATGGCGAGCTTAACCCAGAATGGGGTTTTCTTACAGCAAACCAAATTTAGATAGCGAAATTTGCATAAGAGGATATACCTATGTGCATTAACATAACATCTCATTACTTAAATTAATTAATTTTATAAACTAAACTACATACATACAGTATAATACACGTAATACATACAATACATATAATACAATGCCTATAGAATCGGCATCGTAATCGGCAAAAAAAAATCTGCTATTCATGAAGCCGATCAAGATTAAGGAGTTTATTTCTCAGTAACGAGGATTCAGCCGTTACCGAGAAATAAATTCACATCTTATAGTATTAAACTTATGTAGTAGTTTTAAGGTCAGTTTACTAAATTATTTGTATTTAAAAACAAGCGCTTCTCGCCATCAAATTAAAAAGTTTGGCGAGTAAATTGTAGATAAAAAAAAAATTATGTTTGTGAACAAGAAATAAAAAAAATAAAAATCATAGTTGGAAAAAAGCTAGGCAGATGATGACTATACTTCTTATCTTTTGGATAAAATTTTACAAAGATAGTAAAGCGATAAAAGCCAGCTTCAACAGGAAGCGAAGCTTTAAGTATGGTCCCTTCTGGCCCACACTTAATTTGATAATTTAATAAAAAAATATTTTTCCCTAAAAAGTTTTTGTTGCGGCCCTTGGAGAAATCCTTTGATATTATAATCTACTAGCTTTTGTCCACGGCTTCGGTCGCGTTAATTGAAATTTTACAATCAATTCGGATTGTACTCTGCTTTTAATAATAACATTCAATCAAGATTCGAAAGACACGTGGCGCCATCTATTATCATAAGAACGTTATTGTTGTTTTCCTCGGGAACATTACTTTTTTTCGGGATGAAAGGTAACCTATGTCCATTTCTGTACACCTGACAACGTATAATAATATACACAATTTCAGGACGATCGGTTTAGTGGTTTAGGCGTGAAAAGGTATCAAACAAACTTACTTTCGCATTTATAATATTAGTTAGGATGCGTTACAGCATCCTAACGAGTTTATACGTTTCCCGGTTTGGTTAAAGAATTCTTTATGAATCAGTTATATAGTAAATAGTCTAAGTGTTAATGTGTATAACAACGCGCCACGAGGGCATACAGAAAGACACGCTTTAATTTGGTATAATTATGTTTATATGTTGATTCTAGGTAAGCTTCACAAAATGATGGCTACAGTCGAGGAGATCAGTCGGGATGTCATCGTTTATTCTGATTTATTTATGTCATCCAGTAGTCACTGTGAATAATTGATGAGGAGTAGTAATTTATAGCATCGAATTTGCATGCCAAAAGGTTGACGAAATTGTACAAAAGCTCTAGATATTTTGTATATCTATCTATGTATTTTTATTTCTGTAAATAACTACATGTATAAAGGGTGTAAAAAGACCCTTAACGAAGCCGAAAGGCACTTGTTCTCCTCGTCATTGCGATCATTTTTTTGTTCTAGACCATACCTGGGAACCTTCTAGTTACGTTTTTTTTAAATACATGTTTTTAAAGTAAGATTTTTACTTTAAACACCTCCACGACCCCCGTACTATTCAATCCACCCATCAGCACAATGTTTTGAGTACGTTACATTGAGTCCTACCGTAAAACGTGATTTTTTACCCCAAAAAAAAAGTCGTTTCCCAGCAATAATTTTTGCGTAAAGTAACTTAGTTTGATGTACATAATACTTGGTTAACGGCTTCGTGAAGGGTCTGTTTACACCCTGTATAATCCAAACAAAATCAATGTAAAATAGCTGTAACCTAAACTTACAACCTAAAAAATAGCATTGAAAAACTCCTCCGCAACACTGTCAATCGGTAATGTGTATTCTATTGACATTGAACGTGGAGTCATATTATATTCGTAATATCCTTTACAACGTCGGTTAATTTTATTGGTTAAAACTAAAACTTTCTTACTTTTTTTGGAGCGACTGCCTATCTGACAACCCAGTTAGTACTGGGTAATACGATACCCCTTGGTAAGACTGGTGTCAGACTTTTTAGGCCACTGACTAACGACTGTCAAAGATCTACAAATGACACCCGGGACTAACGTGCTGTCCGAGGCACGGAGGAAACTCGGTATGTAATGGGTGGTCACCCATCCACAGACCAATCTAGGCAAGCACGGCTTAACCTAAAGATCGACCCGAGTGGCTGTTATTATTTAGTCACGAGCTCCTCAAACTAAAACTGTCATCCTAAGTTGAATAGCGTTTCACAAATTCTAACCAACCACCTTCTCTCTTTCCAGGTACAGTGCTGTGAGTGAAGTGATGAGTGACAAGTGAGTGAGTGTGTGAGTGAGTGATGGAGGCGACCCCGTTGCCCCTCGAGGTGGACGAGGAGGGACGTCCTCAGCAGGGGTCCTCCACGGGAAGTGGATCCTCTTCGGGAACTGGATACTATGCGCATAAGAACGGTGAGTGGAAGTTTTTTATATTTCTATTCAAAATCTCAGGTTTTTGAAATACAAGCTCAATGTTATACATGACAAGATTCAAATTCTACCGCCACCGAATTAATTAAAGACTCTTTTGTTACAAACCGTCAATTGAAGGATCTCTGTAAAACCTTTCCTAGGCTCGTAGACCTATCGCATTTACGTAGACCTTTTGTAGGCGCGTAGGCGCGTAGGCCTTTTGTAAGCACGTAGGTCTTCCGTAGGCGCGTAGGCCTTTCGAGGGTGCGTAGAATTTTTATGTCACTATCATTAAATAGAAACGGGATATTTACCATGTTAAGAGTTTGTTTTGAGTTCCCGATATTTCGGCGCTGTTGCAAGCACCATGATCACTGATAAACTGAAACTATTGCGGGAGGATGTTTATGACCAGACAAAGCGGTCTACCCTCTTTCTTGTTAGTTTTTTCCACTCGTACCGTTACCACTGTCACTCGCAACTCGATTCTGTTCCCGACACACGAAACACGAAACTCAAATATCCCGTTTCTAGTGTTAATGATAACCATGAAAGTTTAAAAACTTGTATTTTTATGTCAGTTTAAGATCGTAGCTGCCGCAAATGATACTGTTTTCTTATAAAATAAAATGAGTATCTGAAGGTAGAAAGCCGAATCCTGCCGGGGCTGCGGGACTGTTCGAAAGAGATACCGTGGCCCTGGAACACAAAGGGCAATGAAGGAACATGGATGGGTTTTAGTCAGTAAGAGTCTGACACTCCCTCCCACTCCACCCAGAGCGGGAGAAGTCATTTGATGATTTCCCATCCAAAAAAAAAAAAAAAAAAAAACGTAGTAAGCCGAACATCTATAGCAGCTTTAAAAATGAATCTCAGTATTTTTAACACAAAAGCTTTACATTATTATTAAAACTGATTTAGGCACAGGTAAGTAGCGCAGGTAGGCGTAACATATTTAAGTATGATTATCTAAGTCATTACAACAGACTTAAGTATGATTATACCGAGGAATAATTACGAAAATCACAGCATTACACGTTCAGACCGAAAACTAACATAATGACAGACTCTGCGGCGACTTTCTACCGTAAATAACTTGAAAGTCAACACAAGGTCGTGTTATCAGATTCACTTATATTTTATGAGTTCTGCGACCGAATCTAAACTGTGAAGTAAAGGCGTAGTTCAACTGCTGCGCACGGTCTAAGTTACGTAAATACAAGGTGTAAACGGACCCTTCATGAAGCCGTCAACCAAGCATTCTGTACATCAAACTAGGTAACCCTACGCAAAAATTATTGCTGGGAAACGACTTTTATTTTGGGATGAAAAATCACGTTTTACGGTAGAACTCAATGTAACGGACTAAAAAAAATGTGGTGATGGGTGGCTAGTGAGTCGGACTAAATAGTATCCCACGATTCTTACTACTCCTTCTACTAAGTCAGGGGCCTTCGTCTACAACCGCGCGCACCCTCGCTTGATATCATCCAGCCATACCTAGCGGGCTCCGTTACTCCGTGCCAATTCCACGCAGCAGTGGTACCGTTCCCTTATATTAGATTTCAAGATTGTAGTCGATACGATTTTCAGGTCAAATTTTCGTCGCCAAATGTCGTTTGAGCGTAGTGCGTGGAATCGTGACAGATTTGGCTTTTGATAAATTGGTCTAATTCGCTACGGGGAAGTTTGAGTACCTACTGTAACATTACAAGGCTGTTAATATGGAACATCGGGTTTCAACTAATTGGACTAAGTGGAGCGATTTCTCTGTCATCTTTCGATGTATATACAGGGTATAAGCAGACCCTTCACGAAGCCGTCAACCAAGCATTCTGTACATTAAACTAAGTAACTTTACGCAAAAATTATTGCTAGGAAACGACTTTTTTTTTTGGGGTGAAAAATCACATTTTACGGTAGGACTCAATATACCGCGTTTAAAGTATTGTGCTGATGGGTAGATTGAATAGTACGGGGGTCGTGAAGGTGTTTAAAGTAAAAATCTTACATTAAAACGTGTATTTAAAAAAAAAACTTGTGAAATAGTTGGAACCCCAATATCTCTGTAACTAGAAGGTTCTCAGGTATGGTCTAGAACAAAAAAAAATATCGCAATGACGAGGAGAACAAGTGCCTTTCGGCTTCGTTAAGGGTCTTTTTACAGCCTTTATGTACCACCTCATCATTATCAGCCTTGTACACGTTAAATCAGAAAAGAATAGCGGAGGAGTTAGACCTCCGCTATTATTTTCTGATTAATTTCGTTGCGGGATCTAAGACAGTAAAAGCCGCGTTGATACGAGCAGAGTAAGCTCGGACCGAGTGGACTCGGATACCTACTCGGACGCAATTCATATTGTAGCAAACGCCCATCCGAGTACGCTCGGATCATGGGTTGTCAGAATACCAGTTCACTCTCTATGTTAAATACTACATACAATCATACCGGGCAAAAGCTAAGCAGAATATACATTTATAAATTAAAATAACCTAAAGTAACTAATTCAACAGTGACCTAAAAAATAGCGTCATTGTGGTGTTCACTAGAAACACTAGTTATTGTTTAGAATAAAACCACCAAATTATCAGTATGTAGATGAACTACTTTAAGGGTACGAGCACTCGCTGCCCGGGATAAGTGAGGACTAGTCGAGCGAGACGGAACCTTAAAGCTCATGCTACAGTAATTAGTATATCACAACTGGCCAAGGTAAAAGCCATCCTTTGTGTCGTCACGGGAAGCGTCAACTAGGCGTTTTGTAATTTGACAGATTTAGGTATGGAATCGTCTAAAAAAAACACATTAGTATTTTGTATTACATACGTTTGCCTGTAGATGTGTTATTTCTTTTAACCAGCCTAAATGACCCGACACATTACTACATATTCTCTCACCTGAACAATCTGCTGCAAATAAAAAGGCCTCAAATGAATGGTTTCTAATTGATATGAAATTAACAAAGAGATTAATGTACTGTGATGTTACAACACCTGGGCTTAATGGCTTTTAGATCTACCTTCTGGTGGTTATTTGAAAATTAAAGTCTATGGGAAAATCATTGTTATCCAGTACTAGCTTTTGCCCGCGGCTTCGCTTGCGTTAATTCAGAATTTGACAATCAATTTGTGTCATACTTTGCCTGTAATAATTATAATTCAAGCATGATTCGAAAGACACGTGGCGCCATCTATTATCATAAGTATTTTTTTTCGGGATGAAAGTTACCCTAATTCCGTTTCTGTACACCTGACAACGTATATGCAGTGATAGCCTAGTGGTGTTACCGTCGGAATGCCAAGTCATAGGTCTCGAGTTCGAACCCAAGGCACGCACCTCTGATTTTTCGGAACCATGTGCGTATTGTATAATTATCATTTGCTCCTATGAAGGAAAACATCGTGAGAAACCAGCATGCCTGAGAGATATTTCTTGACGGCATGTAAAGCCAAGTCAAAGGCCTATGGGCGGCATAAAAAATTCTGACACCAGGTTAGGTTACTAACCATACGATGAAGAAGAACGTATAGGTATGCAAAATTATTATACGGGGTGTAAACAGACCCTTCACGAAGCCGTCAACCAAGCATTCTGTACATCAAACTAAGTAACTTTACGCAAAAATTATTGCTGGGAAACGACTTTTTTTTTTGGGGTGAAAAATTACGTTTTACGGTAAAACTTAATGTAATGGGCTCAAAACATTGTGCTGATGGGTGGATTGAATAATACGGGGGTCGTGAAGGTGTTTAATGTAAAAAAAAATCATTAGAAACGTGTATTAAAAAAAAAAAAGTGAAAAAGTTGGAACTTTGACCCCCAATATCTCCGTAACTAGAAGGATCCCAGGTATAGTCTACAACAAAAAAATGATCGCAATAACGGGGAGAACAAGTACCCTTCGGCTTCGTTAAGGGTCTTTTTACACCCTTTATTCAGTACTATCGGTTCAGTGGTTTAGGCGTGAAAAGGTAACAAACAAAGAAACAAACTTTCTTTCGCATTTATAATATTAGTTAGGAGTTAGGATTAGGATAATAACATGACTTTTGCATCATTGTAATTACAATTCATTTGACTTCTATTTCATTGAACCTGTAAATAATTGGTGATACGTGGGGTTTAAAAACAGCTGTCACATAAACTTTAACTGTGAAGGTATTGCACTGCTATATAAAACAGCTGAAAAAACCGGCGAAAATATTACACTGAGGCGTTAACCATTTGTTGATTTTATCGCAGTTTGTGCCTCGATTTCCCTTTTATATACCGTGTATAAGACGAAGTATATAACATAGGTAGTCATTACATCACGCCTGTAATCCCCAAAGGGATAGGCAGAGGTGCACATAATAGTACACCCACATTTCGCCCGTAATGTTTAAGTCCCATGTAATAGGGGACGAGCCTATTGCCATCAACCGTGCACAAATCCAGACTCCGTGGCTGCTTCTGAGAAATTCCTGATGGTAAAACCTAATAACACTTTGCCCGACCTGGGAATCAAACCCAGGATCTCACGCTCAGCAGTCGCGCTTGCGATCACTAGACCAACGTCGATGTGTCGACAATTTATTTGTGACGTGCTTTAAAAAAAAACTCTTTTTCAGATTAGCGGGCTTTTTAATATATACGAATAAAAAAATCAACCATTCAATTTGATGTTGACGACAAATTATAATTAACAGAAAAATCTTTGACAATTACTATTATAAGAAAAAAATTTCCGGCGACATTTGTTTTAACAAAAACTTTATTCTGGTTCAATCTTTAAACAAAACTGGCTATTACGTCTTCTTAACATTGTATTAGTACAAAATCCGATTTCAATGGATGTCTTTATCTATCCCATATGTTACTATAACTAATGGGCAATAAAAATCGAAGAAATCCCAACAATTTACTGCACCCATGATATATTTTTATTGTCTCAGATAACCATGTTGAAATATCAAGAAGGATTAATGCGACGCAAGCTGAAAACTGAAAATTCTATCTTATTTTCACAGAGTCAAAGTTTAAAATCATAATTAAACTAAGCATCAGGAAATATTACGGCTACAAATTATTCGATCCATTGAAATTTTAATCTTAAAGTGGCGTGAAATAAAGTTTAATATAATTTGTGATTAGTTTCGAGAGATTTTCCGACTATGTGTACCCAATTAATGTTTGTTGGTTCTGAAAACTTGCTCAATCGAGTTGTCTGTTTGTCAAAGAGACAAATTACAATTACTTATGTATTTAATTAAGTTACAAATAGGATCTAAATTGCTCGTGGATTGACAAATCGCTTGACAATAACAAGTTTAAGAGGGAACTAGGGCCTGCAAAGTAGGTATTTGAAGAAACTTTTGCCGTCGCGCTGCGTCAAGCCTGCCCCCGTAGTCCAATAGGGACAGCTGCAGTTGAGACCGATTACGAGTATATCTACAACTACACTAATATTATAAAGAGGAAATATTTGAATGTTTGTAACGAACAAACTCAAAATTATTGGATCGATTTCAAAAATTCTTTCACTATTAGAATGCTACATTATCCTTTAACATAGGCTATATATATTACTAGAAAAAATTCTACCCGTGCGAAGCCCGGCACGGGCCGCTAGTCTCAAATATTTTGACGAGATCGACGTTTCGTGTTCCCCTTTTTTCCCCGAACACTGAGCTAATTCAACTATTTTTGACATTAAAATTTTAAGAAAGAGAATGTAGATGGAGTAGATGTAGGTTCCTATCATTATTTTATGTTAAAAAGTTTTGAATTTGTCTGGTAGTCCTCTAATCACGGCCGTAAAAATGGGGCACTTTTTGTAATGTGTCATATTTTCTTTACATAATAGTTGCTGACAAAAGGAAATGACTGGGACGTGACTGTAGTTAAGACCTTGATTATTTGAAAAAAAAAATGTTTGCTCCAGAGGCATTATTCAGGAAGAAAAAAGGGTAATACATTTGTATCGAGAATCGTAGCTGTTTCCTCTTAATAGGTTCAAGGTCAAGATGGCCTAAAATAGTGGCTACCGCTTTCGAAGCATTTAACAAAACCTTCAGCAGCTTAGGATAATCCATTTTCTAGTTTGCCATCTTCGTTACTACTTTTTTGGAGCCAGTGATAATAGCCCTGATTTACAACATTACATAACACAGCACCACGCCTGTAATCCCCGAAAGATTAGGCAGAGGTGTACCTAATAGTACACCCACACCAGCTATGTTAATGCTTAATGTAAAAAGGGGCGAGCATATTAACCGGGCTCAGATCCAGACTCCGTGGCTGCTACTGAGAAATTCCGGATTTTCAAGATCGTTAAAAAACATAGTAAGGAGTACGACAGGTCCTGGATCCATAAATGTACGTTAAACTTACTCTAACACACACACACACACACACACACACACACACACACACTACACACACACTCTTACACTTACACTTTGTCTAAGACTTTCCCGAGGTCTTTTAATTTAACAGCGATTCATTGATTATTTTTCTCGACACGGTTGCAGATCTATGACATTTTAAATAACATTTTATAAACTACTAATTTATAAAAACAAGTTCATTCCAACAGTAATTAACCTAATAAACATTGTTTTTTTCCTCATCTACCCATAAACGTCACCACTATTTATTAAACTGGCAACATTTCTTACAAAACAAGTAAGAAATGTTGCCAGCTATAAAGTACACAGAAAAAACAAAAGAATTAAGAGGCAATATAGTAGAATAAGTACCACTGATGCGTATCCAATAATCCCCTGGGCAATGAAGGATCTTATGGACCAATAAACGTGTTTTATTTGAGCTTCAGCAGACCAGACAATTCGTCAACGAGACAGGAATTTGTTATAGCCCTGTTGATGGTAGATTTTGTTTCACTCACTAGGACGACTGGGGCTTTTCTATCCTTACTAATATTATAAATACGAAAGTAAGTTTGTTACCTTTTCACGCCTAAACCACTAAAGTGATCATCCTGAAATTTTGCATACACGTTGTCAGGTGTACAGAAATGGATATAGGGTACCTTTCATCCCGAAAAAAAGTATTGTTCCCGAGGAAAACAACAATAACGTTCTTATGATAATAGATGGCGTCACGTGTCTTGAAAGTCATGATTGAGTTATATTATTTCAAGCACAGTACAACCCGAATTGATTGTTGAGTTCTAAATTAACGCGAGCGAAGCCGCGGGCAAAAGCTATTAGTTAATAAAATTAATAGTTGGGTTATCGAGTTACGATAGTAGATCTCGTACAAAGAAAACTTTGTAAAGATATTATTATAACAGCTAGTTGTCTAGCTGTTTCCCGTCCCCTTGGTCTGCGAGAAATTATTATAATAATATTAATTCTCTATTTGAATCGGATTTTGTTCCTGGGTTTTATTTTTTATTCACGGAACCCTCATCCTGTTTCTAAAATAAAAGTAAGCAAAAGTTACTCCTTCTAACATCAGTTATCTGCCAGTGAAAATCCAGTCAAAATCGGTCTTGCCGATTCGGAGATTAGCCCTAACAAACAGACAACAAGACAAAAATTAAAAAAATGTATGTCTTACTACTATTATAAATGCGAAAGTTTGTGAG
This sequence comes from Noctua pronuba, assembly GCA_905220335.1. NCBI lineage: Eukaryota > Metazoa > Arthropoda > Insecta > Lepidoptera > Noctuidae > Noctua > Noctua pronuba. The sequence goes on from LR999913.1 coordinate 3,112,011, forward strand.
GATGTACATATGTATTAATGAATGTAAGGATGTTTGTTACTCTTTCACGCAAAAACTACTGAACGGATTTGGATGAAATTTGGCAAATAGATAGTTTATAACCTGGATTAACACGTAGAATAGTTTTTGTCTTAGCAAACTCCATGTGGGCGTAGCCAAGGGCATAAGCTAGAAATGAATAATTCTACCACAGAAATAGCAAACATTAATAAACCATAGTATTTCTTTAAAACAGACCGAGATTAAACAATTCTCACTCGTTTGGCAATTGGTGCGGATTGTATTCACAATTACGCGACCCCTTTTTACTCATCCCCTTTACTGGATGTGGGTCAATCACAACCCTTTAATCAGACCGGCTGCGAATCATGGCCGTCATTCATTGATAAGAATTGTATGGAGTGGCTTTTAAATTGGAATGGAAGATTTTAAAACGGATTTTCGTTTGGGAAAATAATTCAGAAGCTAGAAAAAAGGTATGTTTATTAACACATCATTGCAAAATTTAAAATCGTCGTTATGTCCTATACAAGGGATATCCAACATAATTTTATGGGGGGTCTAATTTAGTATTTTTGTAACCGCAGCGCGGCAGCGGGCCAAAAGAAATACAAAACAGTACAAGTGACCTTTAAATTTTTTTTAAACAATATACGCGCAATATTTATTGATATGTTATAATTATTTATAACATATCAAGTTTTAAATCGCTCGCGGGCCGGATGAAAGACCTATGCGGGCCCCTAGGTGGCCCGGGGGCGGTATGTTGGACGGGTCTGTCCTATACAATAAAACCCCGAAACTCCGAAATTGTTAGATAAAAGTGCAATGCTTCTTTCTTACTTACATTTTCTACCATGTCCTCCCCCTATTGTTTTTCGGCAATTTCAACTTACATGCTATAAAGAAATGAATTATAATCTCTTTTCTTATCTGTGCACCGCAATTTTCTCCCACAAACTGGATTTTGACGCAGTTTTCAACATTATTTAGCAATTCGTTCCGAAAGGCTTTTGTTTCTTGTGTAAAATCCATTTAAATTTAACCTACGCATAATAGAGTATTCGCCATGTTTTGCAAATTGTTAAAACCGTGCGGTTAAGAGCGGCTTGCTAGTAATTAATTAAAAAAAATAACAGCATCATTCAATCTCGTTACGGTAGTTGGTCCCACGCTGGGCGCCAACACCGTGCACGAGTACGACCGCAGTATCCGATATTTGCGTGTTTTTGTTTGTTGTTTTACTTTGACATAGGAACATAAATAGTGGTGAACCATGAATAATAAAGTGGTGAATTGTTAATAACAAGAAAACAGCTCCTGAAATTAAAAGTGTTACTAGTAAGTATAAGTCCCACACTGGGCGCCAATTGTATGCACGTGGACAGCAATCGATCTTAATTTATTTTTTCTTTAAGGTTAACAGAATTATATTGTATACATAAGAAAAAACGCATTGCCCTTGAAAATTTCTTGAACTAAACAAAATGGAAAACTATTGTTTAGGTATAATTAATTCTATGTTATGTACATTATATACAGACTATAAATATAACTAAAATAATGATAAAAATAAGACTAAAAGTAAGTACCTATATTATATACACATAAACAACGACGACAATAGGACACTTAGGCGTGAAAGTACTCCTCCGCATCGCTGTCATCTGGAAACGTGCCCAGAAGACTGGCAGCATTGCCACGCTGAATGGCAATGCTAATTCTTTGGCCAAAGAAAGAGCCAGCCCTCTGGTCACGCGAAGTGTCGACCAGTCAGCGAGAAATTTCCGATTGTTTAGGTTAGATTAAGCGACCATATCAAATCAGTATGTAGCTGTTTCTGTAAACCTATTTTTTCAAACGAGGTTCATAGAAAAGAAAAGAAAGAAAACATATTTATTTGGCACATGCCACAAGTGCACACAACACACAGAAAAAAAACTTAAATCTACACAATATAAAACGTAAATTAAACAGAAAAAAAGAGACAATATTGTGAGCCTCACGGCTGCGCCAAACAGGCCCAGTTCAGCAAACTGCCGAGCAGCTAGTGCCCGACGCTGGTTTTCAACTGGACCCGAGATGGTGATGTGACGGACATAAAACAGTTTTGTTTCTAATTAGGTATGTGTAGGTATGTATGAATAGGTACTTAAATAGAACAAACTTGTGTATAGTATTAACAAATAAAAATACGTTGGTACTTATTAATATAAAAAACGAGAAAAGTGCAAGACAAAACAATAGGTTCATGAACTCAGTCATGACTTACATGACTGAGTATAATTCTATCGTTTGCCTTTGCAGTTTTTCCATGCATATCATTGTTTTTTTCATGTAATTTCTTGAAATGCGTGTATACTTCCATAATATTCTTTTTTACAAACTAATAAATAACAATCTAACCACGTCTGAATGGTCACGCGAGGTTGTTACGTCACGAGTCAGAACCGGCTATTCCTCATAGTTACCGGTCAAGATATAGATTAATAGGTTTAAGTGTTGGTTCTAAGTTAGTGGGTTTTTTTAATTAGAGTGCTATACGGATGATTTAAGAGTGAATTGAACATGATGGTTGGGCACTAAAAGACATCATCAGTGTTATTTTGAAAGGGAAATATAGAGGTATATGCAGGGTGTAGCAGAATAAACACGAGACCTCTCGTTTAGTGACTCAGATCATGAAATTGAACCACTTCTGCACTATGCCTTTTGGACATTCATAACACATACAGTCACTAGCACTAATTATGTATACACGAAGCAACTTTTATTGTGAATTTCTTCTACTGTATTGAAGCCTTACTATTACGAAATAGGTCTTTTATCAAAGTAGAGACCTTTATTTCACGAAAAAATCGAAATTAAATTTTGCTAAGTGTATAAATATCGGTGCTTGTGACAGTATATGTTGATTAGCTGATTGCGTCAATTTCTGTACGCCAATATATTGCTGATGTTAAAATTTATTTTAAAAAAAAACAGCAATATAAACATTTATCGTGACTGCCTAACCAAACACCAAGCGTGTTGCTTACAAAATTTAGAACTACCGTCAAGCGATTTATTACCAAAAATTCGACATTTACAGCCTAATATAATTGAGCCGGTAAAACTAAAAAAATACACTATAAATGTCACATTGTTTTAGCAATGGGAAACGTTATTTCACTGTGTTATTTTGTAACAGCTGTCTCGAGTGTAAATACTAGCTGTGACAAATTAATATAATTAGTTACGTTAGAAACACCGGCAGTCGTTTTAATATTGTTGTACTGTTATTTTGTACAACAACGTTTGTGACTTATGAAATAATTTATGATGCAACAAATCTACTTCTTTCTGTATCGTGTGGTTAGTGCCTAACCTGGTGTCAGAGTTTTTATGCCGCCCATGGGCCTCTGACTTACACGCCGTCAAGAAATATCTCACAGGCACGTTGGTTTCGTCACGATGTTTTCCTTCACCGAAGCAAGTAATAATTATACAATGCGCACATGAATCCGAAAAATCACAGGTGCCTTGGGTTCGAACTGGAGACTTATGACTTGGCAGTCCGACGGTCACGTCACCAGGCTATCACTGCTTGACAACAAATCTACTAAGGAGTTGAAAGCGCAACAGCCGACACGGGAGAATGAAGAAAAAATAAGTAATACGGCACAAGGGCAGGAAGATGATGATCTGCAGTCTTTGACTTCTCCGTTTGGCTTGCGATCAGCTTGGAAGCTAGTAGTTATTAGGTCTTCTTTTTTTTTTGGATGGGAAATCATCAAATAACTTCTCCCGCTCTGGGTGGAGTGGGAGCGAGTGTCAGTCTTTTACTGACTAAAACCCATCCATGTTCTTTCTTTGCCCTTTGTGTTCCAGGGCCACGGTATCTCTAGTTATTAGGTCTGACTTCTCGGAATAAAACAGAGGGGCAGACGTATCGTCAATTTTATGTTACCTCTTATTAATTACAATGTCGTTGGAAATCCTTCTAGATAAATCCGTCTCCATCAAAGTAATGCAGAAGGACATGTTGGACTTCTACCGACCAAAATCACACAGTAGACGTCCTCAGCACATGAAATGAGGCTTTGGATTCTCCAGCGCAACGAATCGGTGCCTCAGCACATCTCCGACAAAATTTAGGTTGCTACTACGTGGGGTATTACAGGGTATTACACTATGACTTACCCTAATACACAAAAATCAACTGCGATTACCACCAGTTTCCCTCACAAAATCTGTTCGCTTTCGCGCGTCAAAATCCCTTCCCCGCTATATTTCCAAGTAAACATTTACGAGTATTTTTATTAATACACCCATAACGGTTGCGTGTTCCAACCCCGTTAACTTTTTGTGGGTAGTATGCAAAAGTCCTTGCTTGATTGATTGGTTGAACATTGCAGTAGTGGACATGCTGTGTTAACTTAATATATTTAGTTGAAATGCAGGGGAATTATTGACGTTACTTTGACGACGACAAATTTTCTTTATGTAATACTAAATCAGCTAGATGTAATACCTCTCTTTTTGCATTCGCGGTTAAAAATGAGCTTACACGATTCCGATCCGGTTCAGTGCTTGCAAATCGGGTCTAAAAGAGGGTCTACAAATCCTTCACATCATCATCATTCTCCTATCTTTATCCCAATTTATTTGGTGTCGGCGCAGCATGTCTTCTTCTTCCATACTTTTCTATTACTCGTTATCTCAACAGTCCTTTCTAGCCATATCATCTTTCACACAGTTCATCCATCGCTTCTTTGGTCTTCCTCGACTCTTATAGCCATCTACATTCATACTCTACATTCTCCTCATTACATTCTCCTCATTCCTCCTCATCACATGTCCATATCACGATAACCTATTACCACACAACTTTTCAGTCACGCCGCCACTTTCAGACTTCCTCTAATGTACTCATTCCTTATTTTATCATTCTCATCTCAGTCACATGTCAAGCCTTTTATTCATCCCTTTTGTGGTCCAACTTTCCCGTGAGTGTTACGCGAATGGCTACGAAAAGAAATGAGTATTTAAGAGGAAGTCTGAAAGTGACGCCGGTGACTGAAAAGTTGGGTGGTAATCAATTGGCTTGGTATCGGCATGTGATGATGTGATGCGGAGGAATGAGGAAAATGTTGTGAGGAAAGTTTTGAGTATGAATGTGGATGGATATATAAGAGTAGAGGAAGACCAAAGTAACGATGGATGGACTGTGTGAATGATGATATGGCAAGTAACAGAGAAGTATGGAAGAAGAAGACATGCTGCGCCGATCCCAAATACATTGGGATATAGGCAAGAGAATGATGATGATGAGTATATTCTCGTACGTTCCAACATCCAAGCAGGCGAAGCCGCGGGTAAGTACTAGTAACTTATAAAAGCAGAAACAAACGGGCACTCATCCACTTAGCCGTATGTCCAATATCTGAAACCACTTAATAAATTATGAAAGCCTTGAATAAAAGCAATTTTATGGACTAATTGCTCCAATTACTGTCATTTGTCGCCAATCAAACCGAGCGAAGTAATAAATTAATGCCTTTCAATGGGTTTCAATTAAACTCGAATATTAATTAATAATTCCATTATTTTGGCGTGTTCAATCAATTATAAGGGAACTTTGATTTTGGTTCGTTGTTTATGGATTGGTTTGGTTGGTTTTAGCGGTGTTTTGGATCTTAAGGTTTTTAGATACAGTTCCAATTAATTATTTAGTAAGACACGCATCTCCGATTTTTCGGATTCATGTGCGTATTGTATAACTAACTTTTGCCCGCGGCTTCGCTCGCGTTAATTTAGAATTTGACAGTCAATTCGGGTTGTACTCTGCTTGTAATAATATAATTCATTTATGATTCGAAAGACACGTGGCGCCATCTAAAACAGTACTTTTTTCGGGATGAAAGGTGTCTTTCGAATCATGATTGAATTATATATTAACAAGTAGTGTACAACCTGAATTAATTGTCCAATTCTAAATCAGTGATAATCAGTGAGCGAAGCCGCGGGAAAAAGCTAGTAGCAAAATAAATTAATGATCAAAGAATAAAAATATAGAAATTGATGCATCTACATTAAGCATGAACCGAATAAACTTGAATAAATATCCTACTAATCGAACCATATAAAAAACTCACTTTATTTGCATTCAAAATCAATCACATATACAAAATGGAATTACGCTGGATTACTCTAGCATAGCACCGGCCTCTTGATTATCCACCAATCACAATGCGCCATGCCAACGACGTCATTACACGGATGGTCAGTATTCACACAGTATACATCTAACCAGTAAACCAAGTAGGGCTCTTGTGCCGTGTCTACGGCGCGTTCGTGTTCCACGCGCGCGTCAAAGAGATGTCAGCAAACCGGAAGGGGTCCGCAAGGGCTGATGCCTGCCGGGGCTGCGGGACTGTTCGAAAGAGATACCGCGGCCCTAGAACACAGAGGGCAAAGAAGGAGCATGGATGGGTTTTAGTCAGTACGAGTCTGACACTTCCTTCCACTCCGCCCAGAGCGGGAGGGCTCTAGTCTGATCCGATCTAGCCTATCCCTTTACTGTCCTACACCTGCGATGCCCTAAGACGAGGCTCGTGCTTTACAGAGGGTGCCCTTAGCTTGTAGTCACTTAGTTTTTAAGTTATTATGCCCCTGGTTGGAGGCCTTACACTCAAGGCACTAATAATCCCATAAAACAAACGACAACCTCCTCTTTATTTTTAACGGGAAAATCCTCATGGGTACCCTCCGTATGGGGTAAGCCGACTAAAAACCCAGTACTCCTACTACAACCATGTATCGGGGGGCCAGGAGATTATACCAAGTACATTCATTCACCCACGACTGGTATCAGCCTCCATTCCCGCGGGCCCCATCGCCAAGTGCTGCCTATCCAGTGACAGAACCTTCTCCATGAAGGCGGCCGGAACCACTGCGTGCCAGCTCTTTTGGCCTGGATGGTCGGGCGACGACTCATCCCTATGTTCGCCGGCCTCAGGCCAGACGACAACCTCCTAGATGATGATGATGATGATGTGTTGATGCTTGATGTCATTCACTAAAATAGAATTAGGCCCTTGCCTGAAATCATGTGGGTGTTGCCAATTAAACTTTTTGTTATGTTGCACTACACACATGAAACGTAACCACTTGTCTATATACTAGCCAAAATTATTGAAAGAGTTATGTTTAAACGATTAACATCTTTCCTTAATAAATTCAACATACTCAAATCCGAACAACATGGTTTTCAGAAAGGAAAGTCTACTACACTAGCCGCCTTTAAACTAATAAAAAAAGTCTCGGAAAATGTTGATAAAGGTATTAACACCTGCGCAGTGTTCTTCGACATGAGCAAAGCGTTCGATTTTGTTGATCATGATATTTTGCTCCAAAAAGCTTATGCATACGGTATTCGCGGTATAGCAAATAAGTGGTTACAAAGTTACCTCACAAATAGGCAACAATATGTAGAAGTTAACAATATTAATTACGAGAATATAGAATTCGCTTATAAATCTAAACTCGCATATAACAGAGTCGGAGTTCCACAAGGTAGTATATTAGGCCCACTTCTTTTCCTGCTCTACATAAACGATTTGCCTAACGTGACAAACCATCACTGTACCCTTTTTGCAGATGATATATCGTTAGTAGTTCCACAACAACCTAATACTACAGTTGATAATTACAATAAAGAAGTAAACGAGGCTGTTCAAAGCATCATCAAATGGCTAGAGTGCAATAATTTAAAAGTTAATATAGACAAGACTAGAATAATTCAATTTTACAATAGAAAACAATGTAATTACAAATTAACTATCTCATACGACAACAATAACATAGTACAATCCGATAGTATAGTTTTCCTTGGGATGTCATTAGATAGTCAGATCTCATGGAAATTGCACATAAATAAAATCTGCAACAAAATAAACAGGTATGTTTATGCTCTTTGGCGTCTTACACGAATATCCAGCCAAAAAACAGCTTTACAAGCCTATCATGGATATGTAGCCTCCAACCTACGATATGGTATTCTATTATGGGGTGGCTCAGTAGAATTTAATAGAGTATTCCTGGCTCAAAAACAGTGTATCCGCGCACTTTGTAACGTGGATTCTTTAACTTCTTGCAAACCATTGTTCCAAAAGCTAAATTTACTAACAGCACCGTCCATGTACATATTTGAGTCTTGTAATTTCGTTAAAACACATCAGCACCTATACAAATCCTTTGGTGACTATTGTAATTTTAATACCCGTTATCCCAATAGCTTTCCCTTGCCAAACATAAAAACTGATCTGTATAGAAGAAACTGTTACCCCATGTCAATTAAATTATTTAACAAATTACCTAGTGAACTGAAAGACCTACTACCCATTACTTTATTCCGAAAAAAATTGTATGCCTGGTTAGTCAATAAATGTTTCTACACGACCCAGGATTACCTTAGTTATAAGAATCGAAAATTATTGTAACACCTCATTATGTTCCTATTCTAGTGCAATAATTTGTTAAGTTAGTACCTATACATTATACTTATATATATTTGTTAAGGTAGTAGCTTTTATTTTATATTTCGTATACCAGAAATGGTCAATATGAGGATTCTTACTGTTATATTATGTAACCCATATTATACGAATAAATTATTTGATTTGATTTGATTTGATTTGATTTGACAGTTCTGACTCACTCAGGAATATTCGTGTGAACATGACTGCCTTGTTAGTACTAGACTAGCGAGACTCTGAGCATGAGAGCCTGGGTTCGATTCCCAGGTCGGGCAGTGTTACTGGGTTTTTACTAGTAACTTCTCAGTAGCAGACACGGATTCTGGACTTGAGCCCAGTTTATGGCATTAGGCTCGCCTTCTATTACATGGGACTTAAACATAACTGAATAAATGTTGTCGTACTATTACGGTACACCTCTACCCAACCCCTCGGGGATTACAGGCGTCTTGTTATTTTTGCGTCCGAGTGTATGAGTTGAGTTCCATTTGAGTTGAAATACTGCATGGTTATGTCTATCTACTGTGCCGCGTATGTGATTACGTGGATGACCGGCATTATGTAAATATGCAAAGGAAATAATTCCCCGCGCTGTTTAATTCGTATGCCAATAATTTTATTTGCTGGTCCTTGATTGCATGATAATTAGTACCTTTAATATTGGTGAGCTTGTGGCTCAAATAATAACAGCCGCTCGGGTTAAGCCGCGCTTGCCTAGGTTGATCCGTGGATGGGTGACTACCACTTACATACCGAGTTTCCTCCGTGCCTCGGAAAGCGCGTTAAGCCTTTGGTCCCGGCTGTCATTTGTAGTGCTTTGACAGTCGTTACAGGTAGTGAGTGTCTCGAATGTCCGACAACCAGTCTTACCAGGGGGTATCGTATTACCCAATACTAATTGGGTTGTGGAAGTCAGATAGGCAGTCGCTCCATGTAAAATACTAATATTCAGCTGTATCCGGTTAGACTGGAAGCCGACCCCAACATTGTTGGGAAAAGGCTACGCAGATAATGAGAGTTATTTTAAACCTAACGAGAATTTCATATTAAAACCGAATTATTTCAGCGTTTGTTTGTGCAAATTATTGTTTGTGAGGTAAATTTAATAGTTTGTTTTATGTAATTTGTTTGTTTTATGTGTTTGTGGGATTTGTGGGTGATTGAGATTTATTAATATGTGTGTGTGTGTGTTTAAATGGATTGATCCGCGATCTCGAACCGCACTTAATAAGAAAGAAAATATATTTATTTGGCACATGCCACAAGTGCACACAGTAATAAAAAAATAAACAAAAATAATAGTCAATCTCAAAATAATAATCAATATTCAAAATGACGAATGAATGATCAGTCAGCAATGTGAGTCAACGTGTAGCTCGACTTAGTACTTAGCTTTATATTTTTCGGGTCGGTTTTTTCTTCCATTCTCCTCTGTCAACCGCCACGCTATCATTTACTCCTTTTTCTTTCATATCTTTCCTCATACAACCCATCCATCGTTTCCTTGGTCTTCCTCTCCCTCTCCATCCATCAACATTTATACTCATCACTCTTTTAGTCACATGACAGTTATAACTTAAAGTTCTAACTATAAAAGAAAAATTCTAGTGTGGCACGTGAAGTAATAGAGAAGAGTTACTCACAGTGAGTTGTCCATTATTTCAACAAATACTACGTAAAATAAAGCCTAAGTTATTTACAGAATTTTATAAGTAAGCGTAACATCTGCCCTTTAACTTTTTATTACACGGCCATGTCTTAATTTCTCAAAATTAATTCTGTCTAAATGACAAAATACATCATGTCACATTTTTATCGTCCTCCTTGAAAGTATAATCCATTTTGAAATTACGCAAACGTTCCAATTTATTCCCGCCATTTTAATTTTTACTCAAAATAATAAAACGACTTACAGCATATTCTTATTACGAATTTGTTATGCGTAGCGTAAAAATAATATAAGAAAACATTACGTATTATTTTATGCTAACGACAGCTATAAAAGTCATATTCAACATCCAATTTACGTTGAACTCCGAAAGTTCGAGTTATTTTAGTGCATAGAGGTCAAGTTATTCGGACGTTTAACATTCTGTTGGGGAACGCAGTACGATGCAGATTACAGGGAAATTTTGTCTTATTTGAATATAATAAAGCGTAAGATCGACGGTTTGTAAATATTCATACAATCAGAGTGGTTTATGTTAATTTGCTTGTGTCACGACAACATTTTCAATATGGCGGCGATTTGGCGCCAAAGTGGAGTATTATGCGGCTCGTTTGAAAATAATTCGGATGTTTTGATAAATTATTTTCTTTTGAATTTAGTGACTTAGCGTTTACATTATGGTGAATGAAATTCAATGTTGGCAGTAGTCCGGTTTCTTATTTATTTAAGCGTTTATGAGGGAAGCCGCCATCTTTGACTGAGGTCGTTTTAATTACATATTAGATCGCGTATTTTTTATGATGATTATTATGATGGCTTTAGAAACAGATTATTTATTGTTTTTAAAATTTTGTGTCGAACAGACGCAAACATAATAAATGATTAAGCGTGAGAATTATTTCACATTTTTATTCTCTTGAAAAAAATATTTTAGCGGGAGTAAAAAAGTTTTGACACGGAAATAATTGCAGCTAGCAACACATAAATATGAAGTCTTTATTATTTGATTCATTTGAATTGGGAATTGGACTGAAATGAATGCACATCCAATCGAGGTTAGTTTCATGAAAAATAACTATCAAATTTTATTTCAAAATGTTTTTGCTTTTACCATGATTAAGTATTTCGTTGGTCTAGTGGTCGAAAGCGCAGCTGCTGAGCATGGAGTCTGGGTTCAATTCCCAGGTCGGGCAAAGTGTTATTGGGTTTTTCCATCGGGAATTTCTCAATACCACGGGGACTCGACTTGTGCCCGGTCGATGGCATCGGTAAAAAAGGCTCGTTTGTCTTAAACGCTCGACTTAAACATAACTGGTAAAAACATATTTAAGGTGACTGGTAATTAGTGACCGATACTTAAACACGTGATTGTACTCATGATATCAAACACCTTTCCTAAATATTTTTTTATACACAGACTTTAAGACAATAAGTGTTCATTCACACTAATCCGTCAAAGACGGTTCGTGTTTTTTGACGAATCGTCTTTTTTCACGAATCGTTATTTTGATTTGTATGGGCAGCTATACATTTTAATTGCCCGTGTTCCTTTCACCAACCTTCAGTTTTAAATCACGAATCGTTATGACGGATCGGTCGGGACGACTATGCCTTGCACTGTACCCACACACCGACCGTTCGTTGACTTGTAAAGACATGTCACGCTGCAATATGTCAAAGAACGAAAAACAAAAATTATTTGACAAAGACATAGATCGAGAAATTGTTGAGATCGAAGGTAATACCAACACAAGATAGTCATATTCACATCCATCGTGTTGGACAATCACGTGGTTAAGTATCAGTCACTAATTACCAGCCACCCTATATAAGTATACATATTATTTCTATAACTTACCATGTTAGGTCTGTAAATGATATATTGATCTATACAAATAAAAAAAATAAGTATTTGTTTATAATGTCAAAATAACAGCTTTTTACTGAATGCATAATTATGAAAGTATATGCACTACGGTACTTATAACAAACTGTCTGTTTTCACGCGGAGCAACGTCGCGTCGTGAAATTTGGCAGTTTTAGACAAATAATATTATGTCGCATTGTCAATAATATTAGACCCAAGCTGTACCCTGTATTTGAGCTTGGAAGAAGAAGTGTAGCCGAACACTCCACTACTTATTCTCTCATTCTGCCATCTCATTTAAAGTCCATACAGACAGTTCCCAACTTCCTCAAAGAATTCTATTACAGGCCACGTCCAACAAAACTCAAAAAGCATCTCCATTCGACCTTAAACCCACATCTTCCTCGCCTCAACCAACAATATCAATATGAATACAAGATTACCCGCGGAACTTTCCAGAACTTTTACAAGATATCTATAGAGTTGCTAGTTCCGATACAGTTCGCACTTCGCATCTATCTTGTTGTTTCATGAGCCCCTGGCAGCGAGACCAAGTTTCTGCTCGTAATATAGGAATCTGGATGAGTTCAGTCGGGAAATAGGTTGGTTAAAAGTTATTTTGTTGGATTGGAGGACGGATATTTTTGCACTAAGATGTCTCAGGAAAGTTTTGAGTATTAATGTGGATGGGTATAAGAGTAGAAGAAGGCCAAAAAATCGATGGATGGACTGTGTGAATGTTGATTTGGCAAGAAAGGAGGTGTATGTCTGATGAGATGACAAGTAATAGAGAAGTATGGAAGAAGAAGACATTCTGCGCCGAGCCCAAATAAATTTTGATAAGGGCAGGAAGGAGAATGATGATGATCAAGATTTGTATCTAAATGCGAGTAAACGATGACATCTTTACTATGTATGAAAAGTGTTGATGATGCCGCTTCTGGCCGTCGAGCCGTCTCCGTGATCTGTGGTTCCAAATAGGGTATTTGCCTAAAAAATCTATTTAGTCCGTCAGTTAGATTATCAAAAAATATTGGACACGTATTTTTGCTTTTGTCATGTAAACGAAAAATGACCACGATACAGTGCGTTGAAATCTCGCGAGACGTCACAATTTCTGTTAGTTTTTACTGTCCAGTGACGTCACAAGCCCCCTCTCTTGAAGTTTGATGCGCTGTATCGTCGTCATTTTTTAATTATGTGACAAAAGAAAAAATACGTGTCCAAAATGTTTTGGTGATCTAACCGACCGAATTATTTTTTATTTTTTTTCGATTTTGTCAAATAGCCTAATTGCTTGACAATTCACGTAACACATATTTTGACAAATATAGACCCACTTTAAGAGTAAAATCTTAAATCCTGAAAGGGTTGATCTGATCCTAATTTCGAATTCCAAATAGGTGCCAAGTTAAGTGAGGTCTGATTCTGGATAATCAGGGTCTTAAAACGGCAGAGGATCGGCTTATTGAAAACATGTCTATTGTAACTTTAAGAAAGTGCTACCTTTCAGCCGGCTAAGAATAAGATGACTTGAGATTTTTTACAGTTTTCTCAGAAAATGTCCGGCCCATAAAATGGCTATACAGGAACATAATCATTGATTTTCAAATTTATTTTTAACAAGCTTATGCCCGCAGCTCCGCCCGCGTGGAGTTCGATAATTGTCCCACAGGATCATATTACCTGGATAAAACGTATATTATGTATTAATCCAGGTTATAAACTATCTGTGAGCTAAATTTCATCTAAATCCGTTCAGTAGTTTTTGCGTGAAAGAGTAACAAACATCCATCCATCCTTACAAATTTCTGCATTCATAGTATTTGTAGGATTTTATCATCATCTTCTACCTGCTCTGTTTATGTATGTGAGTTTAAATATTCGTAAATGCACTCACAATACAGGAGACATTTATAACCAGTAGAAAGTTCTTAAAAAAACCTATGTCAGCGTGGAATTTGCAGTCTAACCGGATGCAGCTTTATTTTACATAAAGCGACTGCCTATCTGACCACCACAATCCTGTAACTGTCTAATACGATACCCTTTGGTAAGACTGACATTTCAGGGTCACGAGGTCCAACGGCTTAACACAACTGGTTTCAATATTTTCTGAATTTAATCATCATCATCATCATCTGCCTAGCCTGTTCTCAACTGAATTGGGATCGGCATCCTGACTAACCGGATGCAGCTGAATACCAGTATGTTACATGTAGTGACTGCCTATCTGACCTCCACAACCCAGTTACTACTGGGTAATACGATACCCTTTGATAAGACTGCTTGTCAGACTTCCGGGCCACTGATTACCTGAATTCTCTTAATTTAATATTAGCTCTAATTTTTATTTAGTAGTCAACCTTTTTGTAGTCACTTCTAGTTTACTAAACTAAAGTCTACACAATTATTCAAAAATAAACTAAGCAGCAAAACTCGAAGCCACTTCCGAAACTAGAGCCAAACGAGCAACGAAACAAATTGTTCAAAAGTTAAAGTTTCAAGTTAAAAATAATTTGATTTCCTAACCCGTCTTGAACTTGGTAACATCTGTTTCTAACGTCGAGCTGAACCTTGAATAACTTTGATTAATTTCAACACGACGACTTCTTAGGGTCAGCGGAGACCAAGTTATGGAATTAGGCATTACTTATACAGGGTGTAAACAGACCCTTCACCAAGCCGTCAACCAAGCATTCTGTACATCAAACTAAGTAACTTTACGCAAAAATTATTGCTGGGAAACGACTTTTTTTTTTAGGGTGAAAAATCACGTTTTAATTTATGATTGAATAGTACGAGGGTCGTGAAGGTGTTTAAAGTAAAAATCCTACATTAGAAACAAGTATTTAAAAAAAAACTTGTGAAAAATTTGGAACTTTGACCCCCAATATCTCCGTAACTAGAAGGTTCTCAGGTATGGCCTAGAACAAAAAAATGATCGCAATGACGGGGAGAACAAGTACCTTTCGGCTTCGTTAAGGGTCTTTTTACACCCTTTATGTCGGATCCAGCTGAGTATGTAGGCATGTCAGGCACCGGTGACTGACAGACTCACTATCTGTTCAGGCCATGTCAGTCACTGGTGAGTGACACCGAAGCATCAAATTCAAATGACTGCATTGTGCCGCCTGGCACGTTTACAGTGTTATTTTCTATTAGAAATGACTGTCATGGCCCCAAGCAAGACATATTCAACATGGTTTTTATTTCATATTCAGCATTTTTTTTATCAAAATAAAGAAAAGGGAACACTTTTATTTGGATGATACAGAAAATATACCTTGGCAGTTAACGTGTTAAAATTAAACACAAGCGCCTTTGTGTGGCGTTGTGCAGAGCGTAGGGAGTATGGTGTCGATGGGAGCGACAGTGATTGTTGAGACGTGTTCGCGACACCTACTGGCTTGAGACCTGCTTTGTGTTTCCTTTTAAGTTCAGAGTATTAAGTTAGTACAGTAGTGATACTAATTGACTCTGTGCCAATGAACTGTGTACAAGTTAAAGGAGCTATTTCTCTAGTTTCGCCGTATCCCATTCTGCGCCCACACCTATTTGATACTATGTATGTCACTTAGTACGTCCTGGCCTGGGCCATATGTACCAGGATGCGACATAAAGATATTTCTTGACGGTATGTAAATGCCGTCAAGAAATATTATTTACAAGATAATATTATATTGATTTAAGTGAAGAAAAAATTACATGCATATTCCTAATTCCCTTATAATACCATTATACTCTATGAAAATCGACAGTCGGCACTGGCTGAGCGATTGGCTGCTGCGCTGCGTGCCACGGATTCGATTCCAGCACGGAACAAATATTTGTATGGCCTACCTACAGGTAGTTGTTCCGGGTCTGGCTGTTTGTGTATGTAAGTTTAAATGTTTTAAACGCACCCACTATACAGGAGCTTGTATGGGGCAACGTTTTTTAAAGAAATAACACTTAACAGCTGAGAACTTCCTGCACCATTTTGCTGCTGTCTGCGCTGACTCTTACGAGACCTATAAAATGCTAGGTTTGACTAAGAAATATTGGCAGTTGTTTTAGATTCGGTTTGAATTAAAACTTTAACAAAAGGTTTTAATTTAATGCTGTGCCTATTTTCAGTGGCTTTTCATTTATATGATGATAATTTTGGCTATGATTCTTGGAGTGAAACAAAACCTTTGTTGGGGTGACATTTAAAATGATAAATAAATAGCCAGTTGACCTATTTATTTGACCTATCAGCTGTTAGCCGCGTGACGCCCTTCTGTCTCATTACTATCGTACCGTGCAACAACGGGAAGGCAGAGCGCCCGCGCGGCTAGTTTTATTTTGATAAAAGTGAATAGGTAAAAAAAAATGTTTCTTTGAGAAATTTGTTTGATTTCATGAGTACAATCACGTGTTTAAGTATCGGTCACTAATTACCAGTCACCCTATATTATAATAAAGGGTGTAAATAGACCCTTAACGAAGCCGAAAGGTACTTGTTCTCCCCGTCACTGCGATTATTTTTTTGTTCTAGACCATACCTGGGAACCTTCTAGTTACGGAGAATTAGGGGTCAAAGTTCCAACTTTTTCATAAGTTTTTTTTTTAAATACATGTTTTTAATGTAAGATTTTTACTTTAAACACCTCCAAGACCCCCCTACTATTCAATCTATCCATCAGCACAATGCTTTGAATGCGTTACATCGAGTCCTACCGTAAAACGTGATTTTTCACCCCCAAAAAAAAGTCTTTTCCCAGCAATAATTTAAGCGTAAAGTAACTTAGTTTGATGTACAAAATGCTTGGTTGATGGCTTTTTTTTTTTTACGAATGGGAAATCATCAAATGACTTCTCCCGCTCTGGGTGGAGTGGGAGGGAGTGTCAGACTCTTACTGACTAAAACCCATCCATGTTCCTTCATTGCCCTTTGTGTTCCAGGGTCACGGTATCTCTTTCGAACAGTCCCGCAGCCCTTGGTTGATGGCTTCGTGAAGGGTCCGTTTACACCCTGTATTATTCGGTACACCTTAGCCTAACCCTTCAGTGCTTACAGGCGTGATATTCTGTTATTTATATCTTAAAATTACTATAAACAGAACAAAAACTACCAAAGCCCTAAAACTCCCAGTCATTCCCTTCTCAATTACGAGCAACGTACCTCCCAATATTTATTTACGTACATTGAAAGACACAATACATCAATTTGCCTCTTAATTCAGACTGCTGGTATTGGACAGAGGCCGTAAACCTTTTTATTGTCCTCCCGGGCCTCGGTTTATGCCTCGCCAGTGAGTTTGGTGTGAATAATAAAAAGAAGGTTTTACAGGGTAGGTGAACTTGCGAGTTTTTTGTTGGGATTGTGTAAACTCTGTGCATGTTGAGTAGCAGGCAGTAGCAAAGGGTCAATTTTTGTAAGAGGTAAGCCGGAGTACAGTCACGAGCACCAAAATGTAAACAGTTTACAATTTTTAAAAGTGTTTTTCTCCTACAGTTCTGATTAATATTTCATGTTGTCACGTGCATAGTATTTTGGAACTCATATTTTTATGAAAAAGTTCCTATTTCCAAGTTACAATCATTATTACTCGCGAAAATTGCTTTTACATTTAGGAAAGCGTATACATATTGGTGCTCGTGACTGTACATATCTTTAATTATATTATTTGACTGCTAAATGACTTTTAAATGCTACATTATACAGGATGTAAACAGACCCTTCACGAAGCCGTCAACCAAGCATTCTGTACATCAAACTAAGTAACCTTACGCAAAAATAATGGATATGTGATGGTATGCAAAGGGTTGGAATAAAAAAATTACCGGCTTCCAAAAAAAAAAACACTTAAAAGTAGAAAAAAACTTTACTTCCGGACTTTAGTTTGTTTCATTGACTTTTTGCCACCGACTTCAGAATTCGGTTATTATTTTGCAAAAAAGTTTTTTTTTATTTCAGACTTTGTGCGTGTGCATACATGCAAAAAGATGGGAGTCGGTTTAAAAAAACCGCCCTGTTTACAGTATTTAACAAACGTTGCTAAACGTATCTTGACAATGTTTGACACTGACACTTGGTTATTTTGTACTCGTTTATACGCAACACCCTCTATGACGAGATACCGCGGCCCTGGAACACAAAGGGCAAAGAAGGAACATGGATGGGTTTCAGTCAGTAAACTCCGCCCAGACCGGGGGGGGGGGGTCATTCGATGATTTCCAATACGAGAAAAAAAAACACCCTCTATGATATCACCCCAAAATAGTTCAGAAAAATAGAAAGCACCCCGTAAGACTCAAATGTCACATCCCCCGCACCATTACCGTTTTATCTTAACAAATGACAACATTCTCGACAAAACTAATGTTGGAGCAAATTGTTTTCGTCTCACAAAAGAAATGGACATCGGGACATTTAATATCTTTATAGCGATAAGTTTCCCTCATAGTGCGAAATGGTTTTAGTTCGTCTAAGAGTTTAGTTTTGGGGTTCTTTGGTGGTGTTGATAAAACGTTTTTGGGATTAAGAAATGTCAACCTATGTGTATCAAAATTAAACAATAGGTTAAATAAAGTGTTGTTAATTCTCAGATCATCATCATTATTTTGTCCTTGTCGCCAGTTATGTTATTTTAAGTCCAATGTGATAGGGGGCGAGCCTATTGCTATCAACCGTGACGACGCCGTGGCTGCTGCTGAGAAATTCCTGATGGAAAAACCCAATTATACTTTGCCCGACCCGGGAATCAAACCTAGGCCTTCATGCTCACCACTCGCGGCTATGTTATGCATCAACGAGGCAGTGTTATGATTGAACACTGCCACTCATCACAGTCCAATTTATTTGGGGTCGGCGCAGCATGCCTTTTCTTCCATACTTCTCTATTACTCGTCATCTCATCAGACACCGCTTTTCGAGCCATTTCATTTGGTCTTCGGTTTTGGTATTCCTCTCCCTCTCCATCCATCAACATTAATATTCATTACTCTTCTAGTCACATGCGATTCGTCGTTCCTCACCGCCATACCACGACCTTCGATTCCCTTTCAACTTGTCTGTAACTGGCGCAACTTTCAAACTTCATCCATCCCTATTTCTACTTCCAGCATCAAAATTACACCTTTAACCAGACACCAAACTTTATCTCAGAACACTAGACTCCTAACTCAAAATGTTTAATTATCGCCGTCCAACTTTGATGTGCGATGTACGGAACACTAACCATGTAGAACCGTCTCGTGCTTAGTTCCCGCACTGAGGAATCCCTAGTGTTGTCACGGCTAATACCGTGTGGTCCCCAGGTAAGAAAGTTCGCTTATTTATATATTCACTAGCTTTGGCTAAGGACTTTTAGGATATTACTAATGCTATTTAAGTACTAGGTCTTTTGCGAGGCGACTCCACCCGAGTTTTGGTTGATTTTTTTCACAGGAGCGTACTAACGACACCGGGATAAAAAGTATTATAAAGGGTGTAAAAATACCCTTAACGAAGCCGAAAGGCAGTTGTTCTACCCGTTATTGCGATCATTTTTTTGTTCTAGACCATACCTGGGAACCTTCCAGTTACGGAGATATTGGGGGTCAAAGTTCCAACTTTTTCACAAGTTTTTTTTGGAAGACGTGTTTTTATTGTAAGATTTTTACTTGGAACATCTCCACGACCCCGTACTATTCATTCAATCCGTCTATCAGGACAATGTTTTGAGTGCGTTACATTGCGTCCTACCGTAAAACGTGATTTTTCACCCCAAAAGAAAAAGTCGTTTCCCAGCAATAATTTTTGCGTAAAGTTAGTTAGTTTAATGTACATAATGCTTGGTTAACGGCTTCGTGAAGGGTCCGTTTGCACCCTGTATGTTCTAGTCCTGTAGGTAGGTGTACCAAATGTCATAGAAATTCGCTCAACAGTTCAAGGCTTGAAAAAGGCAACAGACAGACTGATAGGCCGACAGACAGACAGACAGACGGCAGACAAACAGAGTTACGTTTTCATTTATAATATCCTAATACTGGTCCCTAAGTAAGAAAGTTCACTTATATACATATATAGCTACATACTTACTAGCTTGTGTTGAAGACTGCTTGCGAGGTATAAAACTAATCTTATGTATCTAAGTATACTTCAGTGTCTTCTGCTACTTACCTAGTGGCCAGAGTGCAGTCTCTGTGATATTTATAAGTTCAAGTCTCTTTATTACGAACTATAGCTTTTCTCCGCGGCATCGCTCGCTATACGGTCGGGTATTATCCCGCGGGAACATCTAGGAATACTGTAGACCAGTCTTACCAAAGGGGTATCATTTTACCCAGTACTAACGTTGCTCCATGTAGAATACTGGTATTCAACTGCATCCAGTTAGACTGGAAGCCGACCCCTACATAGTTGGGAAAAGGCAGACAGATGACGGCTCGGGGATACTGTTAGCTTCCCATTAGAAGAAGAATTTTCGAAAACGGGTCAGTAATTACCGAAGATTAACCCCCACATCCAAACTTTAAAACATACAGACAACCTTTTTATAATATTACTGTAGAGAAATACGAAATAAAAAATAAAAAAATTGAGTTTAACGTAACTGGCGAAATGTGGGTGTACTATATCATAAAGGGTGTAAAAAGACCTTTAACGAAGCCGAAAGGCACTTGTTCTCCCCGTCATTGCGATATTTTTTTTTGTTCTAGACCATACCTGGGAACCTTCTAGTTACGGAGATATTGGAGGTCAAAGTTCCAATTTTTTCACAAGTTTTTTTTTTTAATTCCACTTTTAAAGGTTTTAATTTTACTTTAATTAACTCGATGACCCGTTTACTATTGAAAGCATGCATCAGCACTAAGTTTGAAGTGCGTTACATTGAGTTTTACCGTAAAACGTCATTTTTCACCCCAAAAAAAAAAGTCGTTTCCCAGCAATAATTTTTGCGTAAAGTTACTTAGTTTGATGTTCTGAATGCTTGGTTGACGGCTTCGTGAAGGGTCTATTTACACCCTGAATATTTATTTATTTAAACTTCATGTACAAAAGTGGTACATAGGCGGACTTAATCATCATCATCGTTATCATTGACTCTAAAAACGGGATATTTACCATGTTTAATGTTTATGTTGAGTACGAGTTACCTTGGCAAAATGCACGTAGCAAACGGCAAGCGCGACGACTAGTTCGATGAACTCTGTAGGTAGTCAGGAAGTGAACAGCTGATTTCACGCGTCGTTCGTTAGAGTATTTCAACATCCATTGGTTGGATTTTTTATTTTAGCCGTATTATTTATATAAATGGAATGCTGCGTATAGGGAATGTCTTTTACAATGTGATAAAGGAATAGTAACAGAAAAAAAATAATCCGGAGTAAAATGGTGGAATATGATTCAAAATAAGGAGCTGAATGCACCCTGTCAGCTTGTGGAGGGCTGTCCCTTACACCCTGTATTTAGAAGAAACTCCACGAGTAGCGTCTTCAACACGACAATTTAGTTCTAAGAATCAACAAACGAATAACCGACTCGGCTCTAAAATAATCATTTAAGCATGGTGCCATAATCAATCATATAAAATGATCAGCGCATAACTATCCGTGTGCCAAATTATACGTTGGCTCGTTGAGGCGTTTAGTCGTGAAAGGGCGAACAAACAAAAACAAACAGACTGACACGTTTAGAATTATACTAGCTTATGCTCGCGGCTTTGCTTACCTGGTCTTCGGGATTTGTTCACAGGATTACTTCCGGGATAAAAAGTAGTCTATGTACTATTTCAGACTATAAGCTATCTCTCATCATCTGCGTAGCCTTTTCCTAAATATATTGGGGTCGGCTTCCAGTCTAACCGGATGCAGCTGAATACCAGTATTTTACATGGAGCGACTGCCTATCTGATCTCCACAACCCAGTTAGTACTGGGAAATACGATACTCCTTGGTACGAGTAAGACTGGGGGCTACTGACTACCTGTAACGACAGTCAAAGATCTACAAAAATACACCCGGAACCAACGGCTTTACGTGCTTTTTGAAGCACGGAGGAAACTCGGTATATAATAGGCCGTCACCCATCCACAGACTAACCTAGGCAAGCACTGCTTAATCTATCTCTGTGCCTGTACTATTGTTAATCGGGGCAAAAGAATATGCTGTTTCCAACCGTGATATTGATCTTAAAAACAGTTTTTCTTCTGCTTAAAACCCTGGTAATGACAAGATATCTACTCGTAGAGTGGCTGGTATCCATAAGCTAAATCAGTCATCAAGCATTTCGGGCTAGTAACTGTCCGACGGACTTGCCTCTTATCATAGTCGGACATCAAGAGCAGGTCAAGCTTGCCAATAGCAACGTTTAATCTTGTACAGCAATCAATTTGCACTGTTTCCAATTTGCTTCGAGCATATTAGGTTGTAGACACACACGGGGACTGGGGCTTTGAAAGTGGCGGAATGACGCACGCTGTCGACATTTGCGTTAGAAATGGTCTGTACTTGCGACTTGCCGACGACTCCGACACAATTTATTCGGACATCTTGTTCGAATCAACAGCTTTTAATTTTAATACTTTTTTCCCTGACGATTCGGACACCCTCAAAATATAGCTATTATGTACAGTCAGGGAGTATTAAACTATAATTTCTAGAAAAAGAGGGTTACCAGTACTATTTTGATAGCTTACAGCGGCATATTTTGGTCACCAAATAGGTATAGGTACATACTGAATTATTTTTAATTTAATTTGTATTTCTATTTTTAATCTCAATTGATGAACTAAATTTGCTTTGATTTGACTGTATTCTGATATTAATAATAGCATAATTGTTTAATTGTATGTATTCCTAATTTTAATTTCTATTAAATTATTTATTTCGATCATGTATACTGGATAAGATGTAACGTACGTGATGTAGATGTACTGTGTAAGATGTGGTTACCTGTAATTGAGTGTGCATTACAAGAATTTTTGTATTTTGTACTTAATGGTTTTCATATGTTTTCACTGTGACTTTTTAGTCGTCTTACAATGGCAACCCACTTCATGTATCCAATGACTAATAAAAACAAAATAAACTTAAAAAAAAAGGTACTTATTTATGAGATTTTAATAATTTAAAAATAAAAATATTATTCAATGTTATGACGCATGACGTAGTTAAAATACCCTGTTGTGAGCGATGATCTACTGGACTCGAGCGCTGGGTAGGTATATTCTCACGTTTGACACGTAAACATCATTAACAGGATGTTTCATATTTTTTTCTAATGTTAAGTTATTTTTCTTTGTACCTATTACGGTAGGTAAAAAAAAAATCGCACCTAGAACTATTTTATGTCGGGCACATTGAGTGGACCACCTTTGTAAGACGACTAAAAAGTCACGGTGTATAAGATAAATTGTAATGTGACTTGTTGGTCATCCAAAATAAATAAATAAAACGAAAAAAACATTTCTCAAGCTCCAAAATCGAAAAATCTAAACCAAAATCGGAATCAAAACATAACTTTTCTCCTTAAACCACGTTCAGTTTCCGAACTCACTTCGCCGTTTAAGATGCTGTACTGATATTACATTACTTAACGGGCTATTACTCCTGGCAGAGAGCCACGGCCAACGAAGCGTTGCCAGCCCGTCCGAAGAACGGCAACAGTGCCAACACACCTGTGCCGTTGGTTATCATCAGATCTTGGGAGGTGCAGAGATAAGTGGTTGAGATTATGTGAGTTTAACAGCTGTGTGCATATGAGGATAGGTATGGATACAGGGTGTAAGCAGACCCTCCATGAAGCCGTTAACCAAGCATTCTGTACATCAAACTAAGTAACTTTACGCAAACAAAAATTGTTGGGAAACGACTTTTTTTTTAGGGTAAAAATCTCGTTTTATGGTAGGACTCAATGTAACGTACTCAAAACATTGTGCTGATGGATGGATTGAATAGTTTAGAGGGTTTTGGAGGTATTTAAAGTAAAAATCTTACATTAAAATCATGTATTAAAAAAAAAACTTGTGAAAAATTTTGAACTTTGACCCCCAATATCTACGTAACTAGAAGGTTCCCAGGTATGGTCTAGAACAAAAAAATGATCGCAATGACGGGGAAAACAAGTGCCTTTCGGCTTCGTTAAGGGTCTTTTTACACCCTTTATGTTTACATGGTTAATTGACTGCCTCGTTGGTCTAGTGCGTCCTGGATTCGATTCTCAGGTCGAGCAAATTGTCGTTGAGTTTTTCCATCAGGAATTTTTCAGTAGCAGCCATGGAGTCTGGATTTGTGGCCGGGTGATGGCAACAGGCTCGCCCCTTTTCATGGGACTAAAACATAACATAACTAACAAAATCTCTCTGTACTATTACGTACACCACTGCCTAATCCTTCAGGGACTACAGGCGTGATGTTATGTTACTCGTATGTCCGGTGGATCGAAGGAAAAAGCTAGCTTAAGATTCGGGTTTGATGGGTACCGCCTATCCTGTAGAAGTACCTAGCAGTAGCGAAGGGTCAATTTTTGTACCAGGTAAGCCGGAGTACAATATCTTTAATGTGATTATATTATTTGTCTATACAGGGTGTAAACCGACCCTTCACGAAGCCGTCAATTCTTCTTGTTCTGTACATCAAACTAAGTAACTCTACGCAAAAAATATTGCTGGGAAACGACTTTTTTTTTTGGGGTGAAAAATCACGTTTTACTTTAAAACTCAATGTTACGCACTGAAAACTTAGTGCTGATGGATGCTTTGAAAAGTAAACGGGTCATGGAGGTTATTAAAGTAAAGTTAAAACCTTAAAAACTGGTTTTAAAAAAAAACTTGTGAAAAAATTGGAACTTTGACCTTCAATATCTCCAGAACCTGTGGTTCGCCAGGTAGTGTCTAGAAGAAAAAAATGATCCCACTGATGGGTAGAATATGTGGTTTTCGTTTTCGTTAAGGGTCTTTTTACAACCTTTAGAATACTGACTGTGCCATTTTTCAAAGGGATGCCAGTAGGAATCGAGTTGTATGAGAGCTTCGCCACTGGTACCTAGATGTTGTTCTGTAGTCCTCATTTTACAAACGAAGGAAAAAGATACTTCGCCTTTTTTCAGCACCGTACCATTCAATATAGTGCTGAAACTCGGTAAATTCACGCCCAAATATAAAACCAAAAAAACATTCGAATTCACAACCAAAAAGTAGGCCATTTGCAAAGAGATTGAATTTAATACACGTTTTTGAATACTGAAAAATATCATGGTTTTAATTCCTGTATGGCTTTTCAGCGAATGTTTTCAGATATTTTTTCAATGTTTATTTTGATTAAAGCAATATTTTTTTACGCGAATAGTTTTGGTTATTCGAGTCACTTTTTTACCCGACTACGACTACTAAAAGAAAGGGTTATGACTTTAGCAGTCGATGTATGTATGTTTGTATTTAGGTATGTTCCTCCGTAGCGCCTAAACTATTCATCCGATTTTGATGAATAAGGTGTCAATCGATTCGTTATTAACCGACTTCAACAATAGGAGGAGTCGATTTAAGTTTGAAGCCGTTGGTCCCGGTTGCCATTTGTAGATCTTTGACAGTTGTTAGGTAGTCAGTAGCCCAAAAAGTCTGACAATCAGTCTTACCAAGGGGTATCGTGTTACCCAGTACTAACTGGGTTGTGGAGATCAGATAGGCAGTCGCTCCCTGTAAAATACTGGTATTCAGCTGCATCCGGTTAGACGGGAAGCCGACCCCAATATAGTTGGGAAAAGGCGAGGCAGATGATGTTGACTTCCAGTCTAACCTATTTAGGTTACTAAATATTAATTTGGAACGACTGCCTAGACGACCTCCACAACCAAGAAAGGAAACACCATACCACCTGGAAAGGCTCGTTGTCAGACACGTTCAGCCCTTATCAAAGTCAAGTTACAACTGTTTCAAATAATTATGTTTCATCGTCTTGACAGTAATAAATGGATTCTTATATTTAAAGAAAATGATATCGAAACAAGTTAATCCTTATCGTGCTGGTTATCAAACTAATGACCAGCCCATTAAATTATAATGGCGACCCATCAAAAGATAATTTATCTTTGTAAAAGATCCTTTTAGGGTAACTAAATGTAATATCTATTTTGAAAATCTTAACTTGACAATATTATTTTCTTTTTACTATTACTTCTGTTGAATGCGAAGCTTTAAAACATTGTAAGTGCTGATTGATTGTTATCTGTACAAATAAATAAAATTAAAGTGTCTATTTGTAATTTCGTAATAATAGCTTTTTACTTAATTCATAAATATGACAGTATATTATTTAAATTTAAATTGCTCCTTGATTATCTATTTTGTACTGTGACACAAACGAAACACACACACACCAACTCATACACCCACACCACACGTACCCTACAGTCTTTTCACAGGTATCCCTAAAGCCTTAAATACTAACCATTTTCAGGGTTTCGTAGCCGAATGGCGAAAAACGGAACCCCTATAGATTTGTCATGTCAATCTGTTATTCTGTCTGTCCGTGTATGTCACAGCCACTTTACTCCGAAACTATTAGGACTACACAGTTGAAACTTGGTTGGTAGACGAATTCTGTGAACCGTACACCATACATCGTCATTATACAAAAATGAAAAAATAAAAGATTAAGGGGCTCCCATGATACATGGAACTGAAACTAAAAAAAAGTTTTCATCAAACCGTTTTCGTGCGGGGTGTTTATAGATAGGTCTTTAAAAATGACATTGAGGTTCGTAAAACCATTTTTTGTCAAAGTCAATCGTTTGAAAGATAGACACTTCCAAAGAGGTAAAATGTGTGACCCCGCCCCACACTAAATTCTGAAAAAAATGTAGGATTGTAGAACGTAAAAAAACTTTCAACGAAAATTGGTTTGAACAAGAATGCATATTTAGTTATTGAGAAATGGGACTTTTGCATCAAACTGCAACAGTTACTTTGTTTTTCATTAACATACTATGAACAACAAATTTAGTTTTGCTGTTGAATGTAAAACGATACAACATAATGTATGAGCCTTCAAAATATTTTTATTATATTGTTGGTGCTACGAACCCTGTGTGCCTGTGAGTAAGGGTGACAAATCAACATCGAGCTATGCTGCGCTGTACTGCGCTGTGCTATGTTTGGTCAACTCGCTCGTCTAATATTTTAATGAGGATACAAACAAACCATGCTGTGCTGCGCTGTGTGAGGCTACGCTCTGTTTAAAAACGCAGCAGTCTCGAGCGAGGCGCGCTACCCGCCGTGCTGAGCCGCGCTGTGCCGAACTGTGCTATGTTTTTTATGGAGCTCTGCCAAGCTCTGTCATGCTCTGACATTTTTGACGTGATAAACGACTACACGAGCTGCTGATTACTTTTAATACTGAGCTAAGCGAAGCGCAGCACAGC
The DNA here is from genome assembly GCA_905220335.1 of Noctua pronuba. Taxonomy (NCBI): domain Eukaryota; kingdom Metazoa; phylum Arthropoda; class Insecta; order Lepidoptera; family Noctuidae; genus Noctua; species Noctua pronuba. The sequence continues at coordinate 3,139,436 of LR999913.1, forward strand.
TTGATGTTGATTGTTAAAAAAACGTAGCTTAAGAAACAGAGCACAGCACAGCGCAGCATAGCTCGATGTTGATTTGCCACTCTAAAGCCTCGTATCCACTAGGCAACATTTGGCGCACGACACGTGAATCTCAACATGTACGGCAACGCTGCACAACAGCGCGCGACGTTGCCAGCTGGCGCGCAACATGACGCGCGGCTTGTTGTTTGTTTAAGAGCATAAGTCTGTTTTGTTCATTCGGGTAAAATTCGTAAAAGATCCATCAACCACACGGAGATCACTGAATACATTTTCTTTATTTTGTAGGTATTTTCTAACCCACCAACGTGGTTTCCTTCTTTTTGATTTCGATAAAATTATAACCACTACCGCTGAAATCAACACAGGTTCCTCTGGCGACATGTTGTCGACGACTGAGAATGTGTGGACAGACAACGTTGTTAAACAAATGTTCCGCGTCAACATTCAACAAGTTGCGAAACATGTTGAGCAGCATGTCGCGCGTCAAATGTTGCCTAGTGGATACGAGGCTTTAGACTCGTACTTGGCTGATTTTCACAAAAATACTCGACACTAACACTAAACTCTTATACAAAGGCACACTAAGCTCTCTTTACTATTATAGTTAAAATGGCTACAAATTACTAGTGCGTCTCCCGCCAAAAAGACTTTCGCGGCAAAGCGAGCGCGACATTTGCAATTTGTTTCTAAGGACGCGTTTGTAGTTGTGTAGTTGTGACATTCAGATGACATTTTTGTGTAGTTAAAGCTCACTGTTTTATCTATTGTTATTCGAAGACGTAATGGGATTTATTACAAAAAAAAGCTGCGTCGTATGGGGTTTTCTACAGGTAAACATGACAATTCATTTTTAACAGACGTACTTGTTTACCTACTTCCAATTTTATCTCTAGAATCTTGACTTAAATTGCTATGAATAAATGTTATATCTAAGCCGGTGAGGTGGTCTGTACCTCAGGACCTTCCTACTTCAGACACTTTTCTCTATACAGGGTGTAAACGGACCCTACACGAAGCCGTCGACCAAGCATTCTGTACATCAAACTAAGTAACTTTACGCAAAAATTTTTGCTGGGAAACAAGTTTTTTTTTTTGGGTTGAAGAATCACATTTTACGGCGAAACTCAATGAAACACACTGAAAACTTAGGGCTGATGGATGCTTTGAATAGTAAACGGGTCATTGAGTTAATTAAAGTAAAGTTAGTTAAAACCTTAAAAAATGGTATTTAAAAAATAAACTTGTGAAAAAATTGGAACTTTGACCTCAAATATCTCCGTAACTAGACGGTTCCCAGGCCCTGCAGTCTCGACATTAGATAACGACAAAAATCGGTCGTTAAGTGTAATCGATTTCAAATTTCTTTAATAGATTTTCAACCTTATTCTTTGGAAATACAGCAGAAAATCCATTAAAGGAATTTAAAGGAATTTGACAACGATATGACTTAGCGACCGATTTTTGTCGCTATCTAATGTCGAGACTGCAGGGCCAGGTATGGTCCAGAACAAAAAAATTATCGCAATGACGGGGAGAACAAGTGCATTTCGGCTTCGTTAAGGGTCTATTTACACCCTTTATAAGATTGTGCACATACCAGCGCCTGTAATTTCTGATGTTGAGATAAATAAAGATTTATGAAGATTTATATTATTTATATTTTTTTTTCATGTTTGTACAATGATTTCTCCGTGATTACTTGACCGATTGAAGGATACTTTTTCATTTGTAAGAGGACGCTTGCTCGCACATACATAATTACATAATTTACATAATTACATAATTTTCGCGCTCTTACATAATTTTTTATTAACTTTGCTTCGGTGATCAAATGACTTCTCCCGCTCTGGGTGGAGTGGGAGGGAGTGTCAGACTCTTACTGACTAAAACCCATCCATGTTCCTTCATTGCTCTTTGTGTTCCAGGGCCACGGTATCTCTTTCGAACAGTCCCGCAGCCCCGGCAGGTTATCTACCCTCTGAAAGATATTTTTTTTTTCTTCTTCGTCTATTTGGATGATGTGCTAATAACTTTTAGTTGCAATGTAAAATTGATACATTTCAAGGATTTGTGTGAGATACCATAATTAAAAAGAGCAATATAACTTTTCTGTAAAGCAAAATAATCACACATAAGCGCACAGCTAAAGTGTGGAACTCTCCACGGGCATCTGTGTTCCGTCTGCCTTCAAAGCAAGAGTGAACAGGCATTTTCTGGGCACGCTCGTTCCATCATAGACCTCATCTACCGCTTTCCATCAGGGGTGATCAAGGTCAAGAGCAGGCCCATTTTGTAATACAAAAAAATCGGTGTCGGATGTCGGTGGCAAAAAACTTAATGAAACAAACAAAAGGCACCACTTTTACTGGCAGCTCAACAAGCATTAACGTCATATAGTCCGATATCTATACGACTTTTGGTTATATAGCAGTTTTATAGTGGTTTTGAGCTAACTATTTGGGTCAGTCATATTGTAAACAGTAAAAAGTATCCAACTTTGGGGCTGTACTAAGCCAACCAACGTCAAAATAATTCAACAGTTCCAAAATAAAGTACTCAGGGCTGCTGTAAATGCACCCTGGTACATAAGAAACGATGACCTCCACCGTGACCTCGACATGGAATTCGTCACCACCATCACACAAAAATTTGCTGAAGCCCACGAACACAGACTCCATCGACACGTGAATGTTGAGGCAATCCAGCTGTTAGACAACACAGGCATAGTGCGTAGACTAAAGAGAACTAAACCATTTGAATTAGTGTAGTGTAAGTGAATCAATAATAGTAACAATGTTGTGCTATTTATATAACACATGAACAAAGTGTTTTATCAATTTTACCAGACTCTAAGGAAGTGTTACGAACGTGTGTAAAAGTGCATACCTAATTATGGACACTATTCTTAGCATTAACATAATTTATAACGTAGCATAATAAGTTAGATTTAAATTGTTTATTAGTCTTCTTAGGCTAGATTGCAATTAACTAGTAAGAACTTGGTTCTTACTAATAAGGAAAAAAAAAAAAAAATATTGTAAACATCGCATAAAAGTCTACACAACTAAATTATGCGACGTTATTAAAAGGTTTCGGTCACAACGTTTACTCGACACTACTTGGGTCAGTTTAGTCATGTGACTAATAAGTCATATTGTAAACGTCGAATAAACGTCTACACAACTAAACTATGCGTCGTTATTAAAAGGTTTCGGCCACAACGTTTACTCGACATCACTTTTGGTCGTTTAAACGTTTTAGCCAGACAGAGGTTTTTGGAAGACAATTTCGTAGTTTGAAAAACCATTATATAATATTTACATGAAAAATATGATTTGTTTTATACAAGTTTAATTTGAAACACGTATACGACGTTTTGGTTGTAATGTGACGATAATACTACGTTTTAGTCGTGTGACTATCAAGTCATGTTGTATACGTCGAGTTAACGTGTATACAACTAAATTATGCGACTTTTATGACAAGACTTTGGTAGTATAAACGTTTAAGACTTTTAAAGTCTTTTTTTGTTAAAAATTTATCCACATAATATAATAACACTTCCATATTATTCTAATGGTCGTTGACGCAGAATAGATACGTGACCTAAAAATAATAAAGCTATATTATTATAATAACTCTTTTGCAACTCTTACTTACTTAAAGCAGACTCGAATTTGCCCTGACGGTTGAGAGAATGTCATGCTCACTCAAATGTCTCGCTGATGGTGGCGGGTGTGTCGGATCATTTAGTTCCCTTCAAAATGGTTGAGTTGAATGGTGCTGATCCATGCGTCATGTTCGTGAACGGGCGCTGTCAGTTGGGACTGGTCATCTCTTAGCTGCCACGGTTTATTTTAACTACTTTGTTTTTAAATTGTTGATCTAATCTTTTACTCTGGACGCTCTTAATGTGCACGTCTGGCTACATCGTTCTCACATATATGTATTATCTCAACATGAATGATGTAACCAAGATCTTGTAAAAATGTTTGATTGAAAAGAGTGTCCATGGAGTTTCTTGCCCATTCTTCTCCATAGAGATCTACGCCTTGGAATGGGCAACTACAGTACTTTCATAAGTTATTATGTCTTATGTCTGGGACTGTAGCTTCGCCTTCTTTGTTTTTCTGACATTCAAAAGTGCCTGTAATGGTCTAATTGAAATAAATGCTTTGAGTTTGAGTTTGCAGTGGTTGGTTCTCACGCACGTATATAATAGAAGTACCCATTAAATTGGAGATTTTTTTACTGTGGAACCAACCACGAAATCGTGAAAATCAGATGCTCCTTACATTTTGTCAAGGGTTTATGACATTTTTCTATTTTTACACACTGGATTATGAATAAGAGATCAATAAAACAATGGTTTTCAAATTTTAATTAAGGAACCCTAAAGTCAAACGTAATGGCGCGCATGTCTTGGTCTGAAGGTCTTAAGGCCAACGTTTATATAACCATAAGTACCTATAGTAAGCGTCGTGTAACTGTCATTTCATTACTAAACCAAGATGGATGCAACTTTCACAGGAAAATGTATTTAAAATGCAACAATAATGAAATACCAAAAATTTCAGGGGGGCATTAAATTTTTTACAACAATACATACAAGCATTATTGAAAAACTAAATTCCCCAGTAGAATTACACTTGACATAGGTAGTAATCAGAGTTGGTATTTGTAATTTGGTTAATGTAATATCGAACTATCTAATAATAATTTAAAGTTTAAACTTAATGGCGTCGCGTTGAAAAACAACACACACACAGCAGCGCGCCGTCCGCGCATGAAATACGTTATAAAAAAAATATTTTAGAGTCTATATGACTCTTATTTAACTTACACGACATATAATGGTCTCGTCATAACCAGTACACAACCAAATAGTTAGTTATTTAACGTTTATAAAACCTCTATTAATAAAAAACAACACACACACAGCAGCGCGCCGTCCGCGCATGAAATACGTTATAAAAAAATATTTTAGAGTCTATATGACTCTTATTTAACTTACACGACATATAATGGTCTCGTCATAATCAGTACACAACCAAATAGTTAGTTATTTAACGTTTATAAAACCTCTATTTGATGGTAAATGGTCACAAGCTGACATTAATGTAACCACTATACAACTGTAACGTCTCATTTAATTTTATAATTGGGCCACTTTCGTGTCCTATAAACGTTATTATTAAGTTTATATGACAATCTTATATAACCAACGTTTTCGTAAAAACGTTGTCACGACCATAATATAACGTATTTTTGTTACTTGGGAGATCGCTGTTGTTATAAGGAGTAACTTCGGCTACTTTTATTTTATAAAAAGAATAAGAGAACCGAGAAAAACAAAATTAAAACTCTTGAAATGGTTAGCAAAATCTGATTCAAATATAGAAGTCATATTTTTATAATAATTTCACGCTGACGAAAGTCCCGGGCAACAGCTAGTACACAATGAAATTCCAATACAATATCAAACGCCAGGCACAGTGACCCATTAGTGAGGGAGTAACTGCCAAACATACTGCGAGAGTTATATCACTCAGTGAATTAACTTAGCTGTTAGATATTGAACTTTATTGCTCAGTTAAACGATTCATCATCATCATCATATCAGCCCGGAATCACCCACTGCTGGGTATAGGCCTCCCCTTTTTTCCGCCACACTTCCCGGTTCTGTGCGTCCCTCATCCAGGTGTTTCCCGCGACTTTGACGATATCGTCAACCCAACGAGCTTTAGGACGGCCCTGGTTTCTTTGGCTTAACCTTGGCCACCACTCGGTCAAAGCCTTGCTCCATCGGCCATCTCCGCGTCTAGCCAGATGTCCTGCCCAGGTCCACTTGAGGCGCACCGCCCGGTCCCCGACGTCGTAGACTTTTGTCCGACGGCGGATTTCGGTGTTACGCACTCGATCTAAGAGGGTAATGCCGAGCATGTCTCGCTCCATGGCCCTTTGTGCCAAACGATTGCGTATGCTATTTCGATGGAAATATAAAAAATATATTTATTCCTGAACAGTGCGTCAAAAACAGTACCGTACGAGGTGTAAACGGTCCCTTAACGAAGCCGTCAACTAAGCATTCTGTACATCAAACTAAGTAATTCTACGTAAAAATGATTGCTGCGAAACGACTTTTTTTCGGGGCGAAAACTCACGTTTTACTGTAGAACTCAATGTGACGCACTCAAAACAATGTGCTGATAGATGTATTGAATACTACGGGGGCCGTGGATGTATTTAAAGTAAAGTTACAATATTAAAAGGGTGTATTTAAAAAAATTCAATGTGAAAAAATTAGAACTTTGACCCCTAATAACTCCGTAACTAAAAGGTTCTTAGGTATGGTTTATAACAAAAAAAATTTCGCTATGACGGGGAAAACATGTATTTAATTTTGATTGAAATTGCCCTTGCGTCATTTGATTTCAATGCATATCTTATGAGACGAGTTATTTTAAAACTGTGATACAGTTTTAAAACAACTCCGCAGCAAAAGAATGATCAAGTACCGCTCGCGCATTTTCATTATGCGGAATGATGTATGTGATTTGCTCCTTAAGAATTGTATTAAAGATGTCTACGACCCACTCTCTCTCACCCTCTCTCTTTCTCTCATGTGACGCAGACGATGTTGCGCGTACACTTAGTACAGCGCGAAAGGATGATTTTGCCCAGCATTGGATGGTATCCCAATGCTGACAAAATAATGATAAAAACAACAAATTAAAACTCAAAGATGTAATTATATATATTTAAAAAAACATTGAAAAATCAAGCAAGCCCAATCTTACTGACAATGACATATTCGGTCCTTCAGCAGAATCAGAATCAGAATCATTTATTCATAAACATAGGTAATAATTACAAAAAAGATCTTAAAAATTAGGTTGTTCGCTATGTTTTGCCAACTGACATATACATTATTAAAAATTAAAAATAAATTGATTATACAAGTGGGCCCTACTATTAAATTAAAATATAAATTTCTTACAATATTAATATTAACGTATTTAAGTACACCCACAATAATATGATTGTATTATTTGTATTAATTAACACATGGAAAAAAAAAACATATTCAATGTCATATTATGTCAAAACTTAAAGTCAATTCAATTCGAAAGATTAAAAATTAATAAGATAAAAAAATAAAGATGTTAATGTAAAATATCAAAATGAATGTCAACATTATAAAGTTATAGAGATTCGTCATTCAGAAACTCATCCAGAGTATAATAACATTTGTCAAGTAGTAACCCGTTAAGCGTTTTTTTAAACTTCTGCAATGGCATATATTTTATTTCAGCGGGTATTTTATTAAATATTTGTGGTGCAATACCAAAGAAGCTTTTCTTCATTAGAGATGTTTTACATTTCAGATGGCATAGTTCATTAATATAATATTGAGCACGCATCGGAGTTTTCTTAACAGAAGATAGTTTTGTGAATAAATGTGGATTTATTTTTACAAACAATGCTGTTTCCTAGATGTATAAAGCTACGTATAAACCTATAAGCTATGTATATACCTCTAGGTATTATTTTTAACTTTTCAAAATATGGAATGCAACTATCTGTTGTTTTTAAACCACACATACATCGCAAACATCTTTTCTGCATCCTGAAAACAAGTTCCGTGTTTGTTGACTGTCCCCAAAAAATAACACCATACCGCAGAACTGAGGCGACTAATCCATGATATGCCGTTAACAGTGTATCAGTATTTACTTTCCTTGCAAGTTGAGATAACAAATATGCTGATTTACTTAGTCGCTTGCAAATTTCCTCCAAATGAGGTTTCCAAGTCAGTTTATCATCAACAGTTATACCTAAGAACTTTGCAGTATTGACTTCTCCTATTTCATAATCATTATAAGCTACATTAACTAGTGGTTTCTCAAGCCGTTGGTGGAAGTGCATTACTTTGGTTTTATTTAAATTAATTATAAGATTATTATCATTAAGCCAATTTATTATTTTATTTAAAGAATTATTAATGTCATTTTGATAATTATTTGGGTTATCACATTCTATAATAGCCGTGCTATCGTCTGCAAAGAGTACCATTTTTTGCTCTATGAATTTTGGGAGGTCGTTTATTTCGCAAGAAAAGCGGTGGTCCCAGAACGCTGCCCTGAGGCACGCCATATTTTATGTACCTTGGTTCAGAGACATATGTGGTTCCTAATTTAGTTGTAGGACATATTCTAGAGATTTCCGTACTTTGTAATCTGTCACTTAGGTATGATTCTAAAAGCTTAAGGATGTTCCCTCTAATGCCATAACCATGCAATTTTTGCAGTAAAATGTTATGATCAACAAAAGCGAACGCCTTTGTCATATCTGTATATATCGCACAAACATGTTTTTTTTATCCACAGATGTCAAAACACTAGATAGTAAGTCAAACAGTGCCATATTAATATTGACATTTTTTCTGAATCCCTTTTGTTCATTGCAAAATAATTAAAATTTTTCGAAGTAAGCATAAAATGGAATTATTATAAACTACTTTCTCCAATATTTTTGAAAATACCGGGATTTTTGCAATTGGTCTATAATTTTTAACATCAGTTCTGTCATTTATTTTAAAAAGGGGCTTAATGATTACTGTTTTTAAGCTATTTGGGAATATACCATCAGCAATACAGAGATTAATTACATGTGACAGTGGTGGCGCTATAACTTCTTTGACACATTTTATCACTTTGGTTGATATGCCATCCTGTCCGACAGTATTTGTATTTTTAAGGCTATTAATTATTTTAACTATGTCATCATCTGCAACAGGCAACATAAATAATGAATGTGATGTCAGATTTTCAGTAAACAGTTTTTTTGTCGACATACAATTCGTTTGTTGATTGTTTTCAACAGCCTCAATAAAATATTTATTAAATTCATTTGCTATATCCATTGGGTGCGTTAAAATGAAGTTAGCATTTTTTATTGATAATATTGGTTCTTGGGGCAGACAATATTTTGATTTGTTTATAACTTGTCAGGCTGCCCTTGATTTGTTTTGTGAGACATTTATAAAATGGTTGGTTTGGGCTTTCTGGGTTAATTTTATTATTTTCCTGTAAAGTGTGGAATATTTTTTAAGAACAAGTTTAGTTTTTGAGTTAGGATTAAGTCTATACGCCCAGAGTAGCTGTCTCTGTTTTTTACTACATAATTTAATTCCACGAGATAGCCATTTAGTTTTTTTATTAGTAAATATAGTGACATATTTTTCCGGAAAGCATAAATGATACAATAATGAAAAGTCATCTTTAAAATTTTCGTAAGACTCGTTTGCATCCTTGGCGTTGTAGACTTGCAAGAAAGATAGACACTTTAAGTGGTTTTTGAATTTGGATAAATTACATGCTGAAATGTCTTGTTTTTTGGTTTTCCAGAATTTTAGCGTACAGATTTTATTAATAGGTACTTTCAGTAACTGAGAAGTATGATCCGAAAGAACAAGATCCATTACTTCCGCTTTGCATTCCTTTCGGTAAGAGTGTGCAAAATTGTCGATGCAAGAATTACTACTTAATCTGGTCGGTTCATAGAGAGCAAGTTTAAGATTGTACTGTAAAAGAAAATTTTCAAATTCTAATGTACTTTTGTTTCTTTTTAGTACATCGATATTGAAGTCTCCTGTTAAAATAATATTCTTATTTGTAAGTAAACAACAAGTATATAAGGTCTAACTTTTTAAACACGAAATATTTCAAGAGTAACTTCTATAGGTCGTAAAGTCACCATAGCAACGAATTTTTTTTTTTTATCTAAGTGTATTTTGTAAAAAAAAAAATTAAAATTACTTGACCTACAAAATAAATACTGTCAAAAGGTTTAAAAGTAAAAAAAAGTTTAAAAAAGTAAAAGTAAGTAAGTAAGTTTAAAGTTTGTAAAGGTTTTATGCAAAATGTCGCAAGAATATTTAGAACTATAATAATTTCGTAAAAATAAAAACATTCAGAAAAAAAGTTTTTTTTCGTTGCTATGGCGACTTTACGACTTGTAGAAGTTACTCTTGAAATATTTCGTGTTTAAAAAGTTAGACCCTATATATCGTCCAGTTTTTCATAAAACACGTTATAATTAAATTTAGGTATTCTTTAAACGCAGACAATTATAATATTATGAGTTATCAGCTCTATACCACAGCACTCGAAAACACCGGTTACTGATTGTTTTGCTACTTCCGTTAACTCTCTACAATGTGATCCTATTCGAACAAATATACAGGTTCCTCCTCGTTTAATATTTCTCGAAAAGAAGGCAGCTAGACCGTAATTAGGTAGATGTAGCAAGCTCTTGTAACCTGTCTCAACAAAATGTTCAATGATGCATATAACATCTATATTGATTCCTTTATTAAAAAGCTCTTCTAACTTAATTGTCAGTAAATCCGATTTGCTCATAAGTCCTGCAATATTTTGATGAAGTATATTAAGGAAATTATTATAGAAAAAACTGGGTTGCAACCAAATACATTGAGTTTGTATAATCTAGGGTGAGCTACAAATGAATGAAGAACACTCTCCTCAGACAGGAACTGATCAGCCAGCATGTCATCACCACAGCTCCTGGAGCGCCCTCATTGCGTGCTGCACTCTGAGTCTCCTGTATCACCCGTGGTTCCTCTACATCAACTATCAGCGTGGCGTCTTTTAGCATATGATCATCCCAATTGTCTACTCCCCAATAAGACACCGGTCTTGACTGTAAAAAAAAGAATGTTTAATTCTCTTCCGTAAATTAACTTAATACTTACATGATACTTGACAGGTAAAAGTATTATACTGGATGGAAGGGTCACCGACGAAAACGGTTACCACCTAATCAGTATAACATTTGGAGCCCAGATAGAAATTTTTCATCGGTAATTTAAAAAAAAGGGCAAAGCTAAAGTGCAATTCCTACACGGACAAAATGTATGGAACAGATGTTTAAAAAAAAAAAATCATTGAAAAAAAAATTCTATGTGGGGTCTCCAAATGATGTACTGAATACGTGGTAACCATTTTCGCGTCGTTGTCGTTTTCATCCCGTATGTGTAGGAGACTGGCACCCAAAATAAGCTGATGTCTGCCATTTCAGGACACCAGGTGACCAGTATCTTAGTGGAGACCAAGATACTTAATATTAATCAATTAAATGAAATGAATTTTATTGATTTGCCGGAATATACACATAATAACATGGTAAAATAATTTTAGTCTCACTATCTTCGACTTATAAGTCTTTCAAATATTTCTAGTACTTGCATAATAAATCATGGCAATCCGTCATATACGAGTACATTTAACATTCAATGTCCTGACTGACTGACTGATATACCAACCCACAGTCCAACTACGTCAACAGAAACTCACCCTTGTTTTTCCTTTTTTTTGGGCATCTATGAATGCCAAAATTTCCTCTTCCTTTTCCTTCTGACACCATTCCTTTTTTGGAACATTGCATTCAGGGAAGCCCGGTATCAATTTTTCTGTTTCTGTTTGCCTGGAGCTTAAGTAGCCAGCCGCTCTTGCTTTGTGCTTGAGCCACACAAGTACTGTTACGGCCTCCAAATCTCTTTGCCCTCTTGTCCTAGCATTAATTTGGACTTTTTTGAACTCGCTACACCAATTCTTGTCCATCATCCAGTAAGGGCAATTCACATCACCCCAACCCCAAATCCAGAAATCGTATACTTTTCCAAATAAATTCTTGGTCCACTCAATATTTTTGACTCTCCACATTTGTGTCGTTCCTTTTTCTTTTCTTAATGTTGGCCTTAAGTCCTTTTGGAAAACCTTGTACTGTCCACACCAATAAGTATCCATCCAGTAAGAGCAATTGTAATCAGGCATTTTTGGTCTCCTCACGAGCCACTGTTCAATTTTCTCTTTCCACTCGCCTATCGTTCCGCCTCTAGATTTTAATTCTCTCATTAACCTGTTTTGGTATTTTTTGAATTCGCTACAATCAACACCATCCATCCATTCCTTGCATCCCTGAAAATTCATTGATTCCGGTGTCGTTGGCGTTTCTGTACTAGAGGCCGGTGTCGTTGTCGTTTCTGTACTAGAGGCCGGTTTTGTTGTCGTTTCGTACTAGAGGCCCGTGTCGTTGTCCTTTTTGTACTAGAGGCCGGTGTCGTTGTCCTTTCTGTACTAGAGGCCGGTGTCGTTGTCGTTTCTGTACTAGAGGCCGGTGTCGTTGTCGTTTCTGTACTAGAGGCCGGTGTCGTTGTTGCTTCCTTCCAAATATGAGATTTGTTCGAAACATCCGATTCCGCAAACATTTCAAACTGCATTTTAGCCCGCTCATTGAATTCAAATTTAATAAACAAATCACAATTAATAACGTTTCCAGAATAAAAGATGTTCTCATCGTTAAGGAAATCCGGTCTGTAGAAATCGTCGGATTCTTTCCAGTTCCGGAAAGAATCCGACGATTTCGACGAGTTCCCTTCATGTTTTTTTTTCGCTGGCCCTTTTAGGACTGGAAAGTATTTGAATAATTCTTCGGGTGTTTCCCCTGATTGATCACGCAACTCTATATTCTCCTTATAGTTAACAATTTCTTCTTTGAACGACAGAATAGCATTTGATCTGTGCTTGCTCAAGATCTGTGAAGGAATGAAGGCATTAATAAAATCAGAAGCGTAATATCTTTTTTATTCGCTTACGTCTTACCGAGTTACCTATAATCTTTGAGTGTTATTTTTATGTTTACTTTACTAATTGTTTTTTTTTTTTTGTTTACCTAAACTGTCCCTCTCCTGGGCAAAGGCCTCCCCCGATTTCATTCAGTTTTCTCGATGTTACGCCCCTTGTCGCCAATTAACGAGAAAGCCATCCAAGGTGCTTCGTCATATTCTCCTCGGTTTGCTGCGACCCCGTTTGCTGTCTCAGGGATTCAATTTTTTTTTTTTTCCAATATGCGGGCCCATAGCTTTGCACAGACAAGATTTGCTCAGGCCCATTTTAGTTTTGCAGCTTTATGAGCTACGTCATCAATTTTTTATAAACTATTATTGGTTGTAAGTACGTAAATGCGAACGGGAAACGTCGCTGAATGGCACTACCGAATCCCGCCGCTAGCTAGTATTCACCTGTCATCTGTCATCTGACGCCTGTCATCCCCAAAGGCTTAGAAAGAGGTGTAATAGCACACCTACATTTCGCCAGTTATGTTTAAGTCCCACGCAACAGGGAGCGAGCCTATTGCGATCTACCGGGCACAAATCCAGACTACGGGGCTACTACAGAAAAATTCCTGTTGGAAAATCTCCATGACACTTTGCCCGATCAGGGAATCGTACCCAGGACCGCAAGCTTGTGGAGACATTCAATACTTTCAATGCGTGGAATCAATAGCTCGACAATAAATAAATTACTTTTTGATACTTACGGTGAGGCGAATACAGGCAAACGTCTTTTGTTGCAAGTCGTACAATGATAACTGAAAGCGCAAAAAGTGTTTTATTGTATTCTTACTTCCTTACTATAATTTTATAAATGCGAAAGTAAGTTTATTGGTTACCTATTCACGCCTAAACCACTGAACCGATTATCCTAAAATTTTGCATATACGTTGTCAGGTGCAGAAACAGACTTAGGGTACCCATTTCATCCCGAAAAAAAGTCCCGAGGAAAACAACAATAACGTTCTTATGATAATAGATGGCGCCATGTGTCTTTCGAATCATGATTGAACTATATTAATAAGCAGAGTACAACCCGAATTGATTGTCAAATTATAAATTAATGCGATCGAAACCGCGGACTAAAGCTACTGTATCATAAATATTTCGGTTGACAGGGGAAAATTGAAGAAAAAAACTTGTTGAAATAACGAGAAATACAAGTTGTAAACAGACCCTTCACGAAGCCGTCAACCAAGGATTCTGGACATCAAACTAAGTAACTCTACGCAAAAATTATTGCTGGGGAACGCTTTTTTTTGAGGCGAAAAATTACTTTTTACAGTAAAACTCAATGTAACGCACTCAAAACTTAGTGCTGATGGATGCTTAGAATAGTAAACGGGTCATGAAGTTAATTAAAGTAAAGTTAAAACCTTAAAAGTTGCATTTTTTTTTAAACTCATTAAAAATTGGAACTTTGACCTCCAATATCTCCGCAACTAGAAGGTTTCTAAGTATGGTTCAGAAAAAAAAAAGATCGCAATGACGGGGAGAACAAGTGCCTTTCAGCTTCGTCAAGGGTCTTTTTACACCCTTTACAAACGTTGATGGATGAATTTGTGTGAGGAATGATATGAAAGAAAAATAAGTAAATGAGAGGGAAATAAGTAAATGATGGCTGTCAGGGGAGTGTGCAAGAAAACAACGTGGAGTACTGGCATCAAGGGTAGTAAGGTAATGATAATGATTAATCATAAAAGTACTCCTCCAGCCCCTAAAAGCTAGTCCAGGAGGGTGAAAAGGACAAGGGCAAAACATCCGGAGAGGCAGCCGAACCCGAGAAGGCCGCCAAGGACCTGACGCCGGCCTCGGGCGCAACGACAACAGAGCTCATGAGGCAACTTACGGAGAACCTCCAGAGGCAAAAAGGCGCTGGAGGAATACCATAAACAGTCACAAAGATGACATGTGTGTAGGGCTTAAGGGCTTATTTATATGCAAAAATTAATTCCATCGACATTATCATCATCAGCTTTCAGTCTAACCGGATGGAGCTGAATACCAGTATTTTACATGCAGCTACTGCCTATCTGACCTCTACAACCCAGTTAGTACTGGGTAATGCGATACTTGATAAGACTGGTTGTCAGATTTTTGGGCACACCTGCAACGACCGTCAAAAATCTATAATTGACAGCTGTTATTATTTAGCCGCGAGCTCATGAGGAGCTCGTGGCTAAATAATATGGCATATATGCTGTATAATTAGTGGCTGTTTGTGTTTGTGAGTTTAAATGTTTGTAAACGCAGCCACGATACAGGTGAAATTCCTAGTGTGGGGCAACGTTTAAAAAAAATAGTTTTGATTTTCATAAAAGTTAAGATGACCGTCGAACCTTATATGTCACCGATCCCTTCAGCTTGTCCAGCGCTCTCACCTCGAAGTACTCTCTATATATTGGGTCTCTGGGCATTTCGCAGGCGCCGTCGTATCGCTCCAATTTGTCGTCAACTGAAATGGATGAATGGGGATACGCCTATTACCATGAAACGTATTGTTAACAATGTAAAATGAATGCTTAGCAAATATTTGTATAGGATATTACAATAAAAAATGGAAAATAAAAAAAACTTTTTGCAAAAAATAAACCTGACTTCAAAAACGTGAAAAATAACTTTAGCTTCAGAAGTTCAGTTTAAAAAAAACTAAATCAAACAAACAAAAGTCACCGACTTCTGAAGCTAAAATTATTTTTCACATTTTTATATTTTTGAAGACGGGTTTATTTTTTGCTAAAAAAGTTTTCGCTTATGGAATTGACAAATGAAATTCGTGCCTTTTACTTGCCAATTAACGCTTATCGGCGAGTTACTAATAGTCAATTTACGACTTGGAGATGGTGAATGAGGCCCTGGGATAGACCAAAAATGCACCCCCACTTCACGCGAAGGGGAGGTTCACCAAACTGAGTACTTACAACTCATGATGAGTATAGATTTTTTATCTTTGGTCGGCTTGACGATGTGAAACTTCAGAGCCTCCACGTCGAACGGGTAAGGCTCGTACTGATGCTTAAACACGTTCTGTCGCCGATCTCTGCAATAATTAACAAGACTAAAAACAAAGCACATATTTCAAATAGATAAATTATAGGCACTTTCTACACGTATTCCTCAAAGCGCAACTATTTTTATGCGCAACCAACTAAGCGCAACTAAATTATTCCTCGAAGCGCAACCATTAGTTGCGTTCACAAATTAAAATTTAAAATATTATTAATTTATTCCTCAAAGCGCAACCTTGATGAAAAATGTCGTTAATGAATTCATCGGGAGCCTGCCGTTTTGCCGAAAAGATTTTGACCAAATTTCATTACCCAAACAAATTTTACCAACTTTTTTTTATACCATTGCAATATTTCGAATGATTTTAGTACGCATATTTTTATTTGGTCAAATTTTTACTTGGCAAAATATTACCAAGTATAATCTCATTATGGCATTTGGTCTTTACTCAAATGATTTATTACAGCAAACAATCTTCAGACAACAAACGTTTGGTGAAATGATTTGTTAAGACAAAAAATATTAAGGAAAAAAAAGGGTAGGTTAGGTTAGGTTAAAACTGTGACCCCCTACGCACGAGCCGAGCGAGCGGAGCGAGCGGTGCCGCGGCAGCGGCCGGCGAGTGCCAGAAACGACTTGCATTAATAGAAAAAAGATTTTTTTTAGTAGGTTACCCGGAACTGAACTATTTAGATTAGGATAATTACTTATTTAAAAAAAAAATGGTTAGGTTAGGTTAAAACTGTAACCTCCAAGAACGACTACATTATATAGAAAAACAAAATATGGAAAAAAAACGCTACTAACTAAAAAAAAAGAATAGTCAATATTCACATTATTATAACCTGTTTAGAATTTGTCTTATTTGATTTTGCGTAAAAACTGTTATTCCAACTGAAATATTTGACTAAATAAAAAATGTTAAAAGTACTTGTTGGTAAACAAGTTATAGTTTAAACGTTCACTTCCCAAACATTAGGTTTACGTTACAATTTTTTGTGAATAGATTTTTTGCTAAGTAATAATTTGTCAAATGAAATTACGCGAAAAATTTTTTGGGTAGTGAAAATTTGTCAAATGCCTTTCGGTCAAACAAGGGAGACCCGAATTCATCATACCTATCTCTAATTTTCATCATGGTTGCGCTTAGTTGGTTGCGCTTAAAAATAGTTGCGCTTTGAGGAATACCCCCTTTCTAGTAGTCATAAATAAAAGAAATGAATCTACAGTCCAGCCACAGGCATAATAAATATGACAGTACTAATAGTTGCCCAAAGTATCCTTCTGTCTGGTAAAGAATGGGCTTTAAACTTCATGGACACTCATTTATAAAAACAACATAGGTATTACAAAGTCCCGGGTACATTCTCATTGATTCTATATGTGAGAAAAATTTAGAAAAAAAAAACAAAATATAAAGATTTGGATAAGCCCTGGCAGTTAAAAGAAATCTACCCTCAACTGACGGCGCTCATTCAAGGACTTAACAGTTATCTAAAAAAGCAGAACTCTTACGCAAACAATGTGTGTATGGGAACATTTGGGACAGGCTTGTTCCAGCTCCTTGTTGTGGGTCCCCTCGAGCTCCAGAAGTCATCATCGTCATCTCTCTCTAGCCTTGTCACGGAGTGGATCCAGGACAAGTACCGGGACAGATCCATGAAGCGAGCGGGCACTGCGCAGCCGGGACCATAGATGGCTAAGCCAATCTGATGATAATAAAAAAAACAGCCCCTCACTAGGATTTCTCCTGTATCGTGGGTGCGTTTACACACATTTAAACTCACATACACAAACAGCCAGACCCGGAACGGACTACCTGTAGGCCATACAAATATTTGTTCGGGAATCGAACCCGCGACACGCAGCTCAGCAGTCAATCGCTCAGCCACTGCGCCAACATAAATAGATAGACTACTCTTTATTGTGTACACCATACAAATTACAGGTATCATTACAAAATACTCGTTATACATTGGGTGGTCTTATCGCTAACAGCAATCTGTCCAAGGCGCTCTTTGGATGGATAACACAGCAGAACATCACGCATGAAACCGCCGAAGGGTTAGGCAGAGGTGTTACATAATACATCCACATTTCAACAAAAAATGATCGCAATGACGGGGAGAACAAATGCCTTTCGGCTTCGTTAAGGGTCTATTTACACCCTTGATTATGTGACAGTATACAAACCAGATTGAAAACTCCAGTATCGTTGGACACAAGCGCCATTCCATTCTCCCAGAAGCACACTGTCGCAATGTTCGGCGCGTATCCACAAGAATATGCGGAGGGCTCGAGCTCTTCGGATGGCACCTGGAATCAGAAACGTTGAAACATCATCATGTTCTTGCCCTCAACGCAAGTTATTTGGGGTCGAGGCAGCATGTTGTTTTATTGGTCGTCATTTCATGAGCCACCCGCTGTCTAGCCATATCATCCTTCACACAGTGCATCCATCGGTTATTTGGTCTTCCTCTACTTTGATGGGCATCTACATACATACACAAAACTTTTCTTAAGATATTTTCCTCATTACTCTGTATCACATCATCACAATCGATTACCCCATATCAATCAAACAATTTAAACAATTTGGTGACCAGTCAGTTCACCAAACATTAATTCAAAAATTTTTACTTGACAAGCAACGATTGGCAAAAACATTCTTTGTCATTTCATCATTCTACAACAACAAGTTTACCAAATATTTCACTTGGCAAAATAATTATCCGATAAAATTTTATTTAATAACGTATTATTTGACAAACAATTCATTATTTTTTTATTTTATTCCACAAATAACTTTTGGAATAAAGACATTACACAAATTTACTTAAAATAACGTAATTTAAAAAAAAAAACTCACATTAGCATAATTGCTCTGGACTTTTCTAAAAAAAGAGAAAATAAATGAATTTTGTTTTCTAAAAGCACAAACCCCCCAAACAAACACAGATGCTGACAGAAACCCTATCCCTAGACGGTTCGGTTAGTTAGGTTCCTTTAAACCCTGCAGACAGAAACAGGAGCCCCGCGCAGCGGGGCTCCGTTGACCGTATTGTAATTAAATGATATTTAGTAGAAACGTGATTTATCCTAATGAATCTAAATGAGAAATGAAAAATGTATAGATGATTAAATATCATCTGATGCATTTGTAAAAAGAATTGTTTGCCAAATAAATGTATGTAAAACGAGTGTTTATAAAATAATACCTTTGCGGAATAAGTTGTTTTCGAAATCAAAAGTATACGAAACGTTGGTTGTAAAATGAAAATTTGTCAATGGAGTTTTGGTGAAACTTAAGTGAACCAAACAATTTAGATCTTTGACATAATTAGTTTGCAAGAAGACACGCATCAAACTAATGAAGTAAGAAAAAAAAAGCAGGTGGGACCCGTGGGACGCATTTGATTTTCATAATTTATTTATATTCAAATGGGCCTCGCCTGTTTCCAACTTTTATTTAATTTAAAAAGTGCTTTTTTTTGGTTTCTTAAATTACTTTTTTTTATTACCAGCTTTTTATTTTAGTAATAGAAAAAGAGTAGTAGTCGTCTGTGAAAAACTTCGCAGGCGATTTAACTTTACTTATTTTACGTTTTTTTCACTTTTTATTAGATTTGTCGTTTCGAATCACTTTTAAACAAAGTTGTATACATTTTTGTAATTGTTTTTTTATTGTTATGAAGCCAATGACACTTGCGCCACCAATAAAATTCTAACGACGTCGACGTATAATTTATCCAAATCGGACCATCCGTTTAGGAGTGGCGGGGTCACATTAGAACTGACTTACATGCATACATACGGGGTGTAAACAGACCCTTCACGAAGCCGTCAACCAAGCATTCTGTACATCAAACTAAGTAACTTTACGCAAAAATTACGGCTGGGAAACGACTTTTTTTTTTGGGGTGAAAAATCACGTTTGACGGTAAAACTCAATGTAACGCACTCAAAACATTGTGCTGATGGATGGATTGAATAGTACGGGGATCGTGAAGGTATTTAAAGTAAAAATCTTTCATTAAAAACATGAATTTAAAAAATAACTTGTGAAAAAGTTGGAACTTTGGCCCTCAATATCTCCGGAACTAGAAGTATTCCAGGTATGGTCTAGAACAAAAAAATGATCGTAATGACGGGGAGAAAAAGTACCTTTCGGCTTCGTTAAGGGTCTTTTTACACTCTTTATACAAATGTACATACACGCGTGCGAAAAACATTACCTTTTGGGTCAGTCAGATAAAAAGACAAGATGATGATGGAGAAAATAAGAGGAAGTTAATTGCAAATACAATAATATACAACACAGAGAGAAAGAGAAATAGAGAAGATAGTACACACACCCAATTGAAGGAAAATAAGAAGTATGGGGGAACGGAACTCTGTCATATTAGGTTTAATACCTACTCTTATTAATGACATTCCAACAAAAATTCAATTGGAAATAACAAATGGGAATTATAAAAATAAATACAAACAATTCTTTGACTCTCTCTGAAAATGCATCATACTGTTTAAATTTCATTCAATTAGTAATTAGCATCGACGCGATGTCTGACCCGCGCTGTCGTTGTTTTTGTAATCTTTCTTAGTTATTATTTACAAACTACCTCACAATTTGTTATAAACTGTGTGTTAACTATGAATTAACAATCACTATTTGCTACGAAAGTGTTTCAACATCCGTACAAACCTATTGAGGTTTTTGTGATGTTTCTGTTTATATTTTGTTTTTTTCTTTAATTAATAAATAATAAAATAAAGGTATGAAAACCTTTTTTTAAAAACATATCCGAATTTCTAAAAAAAAAAAACACTAAAAAGTGGCAAATTACTTTCGGAAGTCGGTGAGTTGTTTGTTTTGGCTTGTGTTTCACAAGCAACATCAAAACACAATGAACTTACTATTGCCGTCTTATTGTTATAATAATATAATTCTTCGCATGAACTCTTGTTCAGATAGTGTATTTTGTAAAGAATTTTCTCCAACTTTTTGTTATCTGCAAAGCAAAAATATTGCGGTTATAAAATGTCCAAATTATATCTAACGCGCTAATCTCTGGTAAGATTCGATAAGCCAATTCTGAGAAAGCTTATAGGCCATTTAACATAGCACTACCACCCTTGGGAGCACTACATAAATGTTACACCCACATTAAAATTTTGCCAGTTATGTTTTAAGTCAAATATAATACGGGGCATGAAACCCATTGGCATCAACCAGGCACAATTCCAAACTCCGTAGCTGCTACTGAGAAATCCTTGATGAAAAAACTCAATAACACTTTGCCCGACCTGGGAATTGAACTCAGGACCTCAAGCTCTGCGGTAGCGCTTGCGACCACTAGACCAACGAGACAGTTGTGGAAGTACTATATTAGGAACACCTCTACCCAACCCTTAGAGGATTACAGGTGTGATGTTATATAAATATTAGGTCACGCATATTATTATTATGAACTTACCGTCCGTAATAGCAGTGAGGTAGAGATATCTAGAAGAATGGGATGATGAGGTGGGCAGGCAGATAGGAGTCAACGGAACTGGAAGTAAACACATCCGCGTTGAAAGATTCTTTCTGATGACGAGTAATACGGGCAGTTAGGGCAGGTCCTATTAATTTCTTCTTTCTGTCTTTTTTGTGTTTCTAGTGCCTAACCTCTTATCGGAATTTTATGCTGCCCACCCGTCATTGCGATCATTTTTTTGTCACGAAATAAGTGGCGACCCTATTGCCATCAAGCGACTTCGTAGCTGCTACTGAGAATGGAGATCGTCAGGTACAACAAGGCGTTGCTGGTTTTCCTCGGGAAGCATCGTGGATCGAATGATCTACATCTAGGCCTGGTATATGCGCAAATATATACAAATGCAGGAAGTACAAAAATAAGCATGCAAGATGCACCCAAAACTATACTTAACACGTGTTTCGCCCCTCCAGGGGAATTCCACTCGAATAACACAATAATCCAATAACACAAATATCCAATAATCAATCCTCCATTCTCAGGAGAAAACCACTCGAATAACACGATAAAGATTTTAACTTCATAAACATAAGACTCACAATCGACGACTTTTGGAAGGTTCAGCTTGATAATGACGATGCTCATGATAGTGGACTGCGGGTACTCAGGGTGTGTGACGTAGGAGGTCGGCTTGAGGAACCGTGGAGTGTTTCGAGCAGGGAGGAACATGGCGCGGGTGTCATTTCTGTAGAGATAAAGAGAGAAAGAACAATAAGTTTAGTTGTTGCAAAAGAAGGCTAAATAATAACTACCGCAAGAGTCGGTCTTCCCAGATTAAGCAGTTCCTTTTGAGGTCGGTGCAGAGATGGGGTATTTACTGATCGAATTCCCTCTGTGCCTGGGAAAGTATGTTAAGCTGATGGTCCCGGCTATTATTTGTAGATCTTTGAAAGTCGTTACGAGTAGTCAGAAGGTCAGGAGTGTGACAACCATTAATAAAAGAGGGTGTCGTATTAAGAGCTGTGGCTCCGAATGAAAAACTGGTATTCAGCTTCATCCGGATAGTCTGGAAGCCGACTCCAACATCATCTTCCTGCCCTTATCCCATGTTACTTGGGGTCGGCGCAACACGTTTTTTTCTTCCATTCTCCTCTGTCAACCGTCACGCTATCATTTACTCCTTTATCTTTCATATCATTCCTCACACAATCCATCCATCATTTCTTTGGTCTTCCTCTCCCTCTCCATCATCCTCATCATTCATCACTCTTTTAGTCACATGCGATTCGTCCCTCCTCATCATATGTCCATACCAAGACAGTCGATTCCCTTGCAACTTTTCTGTAACTGGCGCAACTTTTAAACTTCCTCTAATATACTCGTTCCTTACCTTATCCATTCTTGTCACACCACACATCCGCCTCAACATTCTCATCTCCGCTACGACATGCAATCTTTTTTCATCCATCTTCTTCACAGCCCAGCATTCCGATCCATACAGTACGACAGGTCTAATCACGGACTTGTAAATTTTCCCCTTTAACTTGAGGGGCATCCGTGGGTCACAAGTTGTTCCAGTGACCTGTCGCCATTTCATCCAAACAACCGCCGACTCCAACATAGTTTTAAAAATACTAGGCAGATGATGGGTTTAGGGGAGCAGTTTGTTGATGTTCTATTTTCATAGTATTGACAATTGATCAGGTCAGCTAGCAGTGGTGCTACCTAATTTCTGGGTCGTGGAGGTTAGATAATGTAGCAATTACTCGATGTACAAAACTGGTATTTAGCTGCATCTGATTAGACTGGAAGTCAACCCCAATATATTTGAAAACCTACAGGCAGGTAATTATTACTCACCATAGGTACTCACGTAGGCAGTTGGGATTTTCTATGCGAGTGATAGAAATAGACTAGCTCCCTACTGCATGGGTCTAGATAATTACTGGATGTACTACAGGGACGCCTCTGCTGAACGTCTTTGGGACACACAGGCGTGATGTTATAAGTACTCACTCGAATATATCTCGTGGTATCTTGACGACGTCTTCAGCGTTAGCGAGCGCGTATTTGTCCTTGATGAGAACAATCCCAGTCATGGCAGTACGACTAAAGTCATCAAATTCACCTGCAAATGTATTGGAAAGCAAGACTTCTACAATAACTCCTTTTACAACAATTTCAAACAGCTACGTTTCTGAGGGTAAACTTAAAAAAAAAGGAAGAAAGAAAACATATTTATTTGGCACATCTCACAAGTGCACACAACAAACAAATAAAATTTAAAAAAAACTTAAATCTACACAACACAAAACGTAAATTAAACAGAATAAGAAGAGACAATATTGTGTGCCTCACGGCTGCGCCAAATAGGCCCAGTTCAGAAAACTGCCGAGCAGCTAGTGCCCGACGCTGGTTTTCAACTGGACCCGAGATGGTGATGTGACGGACATAAAACAGTTTTGTTTCTAGCTTACTGTGGGCCCATGATCTGATCTGTTATGATTGATCAAGTTGAAGTAGAAAACTGGTCGTTCAGGCGGCAAATTGCCAGACTTCAAGTCAGTAATAGCCAAGGGCAACGGAAAGAGCAAACTTGTGCATCTTTCTTCGTGATCACATCAAATATACAAAGTTCTGAACAAGAATAGAATCTGGAAATATATATGGTGGTAGCACGGAAGATGTGGAAATCCCCCGAGCCTTGCATGAGCCAGCCCGCGGTGCTGAGCCAGTAGCAATAAATCAGCCCCTAAATCAGATCCAGCGTGTCCCCATGCTGCCGTCCCGCGACGCCCTAAGTCGAGGCTCGTACCCCACGGGGGGGTGCCCTTAGCGTGTGGTTGCTTAGTATGTAAGTAGTTTTAAGCCCCTGGCTGGAGGCCTTAAACTCAAGGCATCCACAGGATTAGCCCGGTTAAGCAGTAGCCAGCCTCCTAGGTTGAACAGTGAGATGCCATATCCAAAAAAAAAATTAAAAAAAGAAGAAGTGGAAATGGTCAATTGGTCAGGACATATAGAATTGATGGTAGACGCAGTGAGGATGTGTTAGAAGGAAAACTCAGAACTGATAGCGTATAAATAGGAACACAGGCGAGCCACCAGCCAGACCGAACTGGTCAGAGTGGCAGGCAAGAGCTGCATGAGGGAGGCCTAAGACCACGTTAAGTTCGCAAAGGAGGAACATAGGGTTGGAGAAGAAGATGTCAACGATTGGTAGGGTGAAAACATGAAGGTGGTACTAACGGACATGCACAATTAGTACTCCGATGTAGTTGAAGTGGGCACTCTGTCCGAGATTCCCCTCCTGAACACGGGCTGTGCGCGCCCGGTCGCAGTACTCCGCCGTAGAAATAACTAGAAGCAAAAGACAAACAAAACGACAATTGGTTATAGTCGGAACTTAAGCCGACGAGTTATTTTTTCAATCCAATTTCGACCAAGAATTTCGGATGGTTAATCATCAAAGGACCCCTCCCGCTCTGGGCGGATTGGAAGGGAGTGTCAGACTTTTACTGACTAAAACCCATCCATGTTCCTTCTTTGCCCTTTGTGTTCCAGGGCCGCGGTATCTCTTTCGAACAGTCCCGCAGCACAACTTACCTATTTACATAAGAACAGTGCAATTTTAATAAAAGCTTGTAAAAAATACAGCATAACTCACCAATGAGAGGAATTAATTTCAAGGACAGAAGTAAAAACATTCTGGATTATCTCAGAATTTCAGAAACCTGTAAATTGTGATAGTTATGAATGAATAAACAAAACTTAACACACGACCACCTATTTATACTGACTGGACACAAGCACAAGCTTGTTTTTAATAAGTGATTCATTTCAAAAATATTCAAAATACTGTTGTCACAATCAACTTAAAATCAAAACAGATATGAAGTAGTCAATAAACAGAGAGTTCACTCTAAAAATTTACACTATCTACTGAAAGCAACAACGTTGTTTTTTTTACAAACAACCATCTAAAAGCTTTCAATAAAGAATGCTGGCATTATTATTAAGAAATATGTTATTAAACATTTCATTGTCCTTTTTATTTTTCATTTAAAGAAAAAAACAACCAAAGCTGAATGTTAGTCGAGGCTCACCCATCAAAAAAAATTTTTTTTTTCTTTTTGCTGTAAGAAACTGTGGTTAATCGTTGCATTGTCTAATGAGCACTCCATGTACTTCTTAGTCCGTATAAATTTGTTTGTTGTTGATATTATATAAATAATTATATACTATAGTAAAAATGTTGCATCATAATATCGGTTTGATAACATTGATTTGGATCTGAAGTCAAGAAGAATCTTTCCGTGCTATCCTATCCGTTCACCATTATTTTATAATTTTGAAAAACTGTAACCCATATTATCTAAGCCTAAGACCTAAGGTAACTCCACTAACAGACGTCCAGTGTTCGCTGGAAAAGTCAGCCCTTCACATCACACTCCAGACAGTTTTATAGGATACCATATCTCACTGAAGAGTGGTGCTTGAAGGAAAATGTTAGTTCTGAAGAGAGAAAAATACAAAAAAAAGGATGTGTGGATTTGTGTATATCTGGATTGTTGTTACTCTTTCAGGCAAAAACAACTGACCGGATTTGGATGTTTGGCACACAAATATTTTATAACCTGGATTATAAGCAGTGATAGCCTAGTGGTGTGACCGATGGACTGCCAAGTCATAGGTCTCAGGTTCAGACCAAGGCACGCACCTCTGATTTTTCGGATTCATGTGCGTATAGTATAATTATCCCTTGCTTTTCGGTGAAGGAAAACATCGTGAGGAAACCAGCATGCTTGAGAGATATTTCTTGACGGCATGTAAAGCCAAGTCAGAGGCCCATGGGCGGCATAAAAACTCTGACACCAGGTTACGAACTAACCACACGATAAAGAAGAAGAAGAAGACCTGGATTAACACGTCATAGGATACTTTTTATCCTGGTAGTGCGATCCCGTGGAACGATTACCGAACTACACGTGGGTGAAGCCGTGGGCATAAGCTACATAATATTATTTTATATTTTATTATATTTTTCCTGGGTTGTGGAGGTCAGATAGGCAGTCGCTCCATGTAAAATACTGGTATTCAGATGCATCCGGTTAAACAGGAAGCCGACCCCAATATACTTGGGAAAAGGCTAGGCAGATGATGATTCCCTGGAGGACATGTAGAAGTGAACAGTTACATTTTACCAGTTTTTTTTTGGTTCACGTAAGAAATAGTGGTGAGACTATTGCTACAACCGGATAGAAACCCTGACTCCATGCTGTTACAGACGGCAGAGAATTTCCTTATACCTAAGTTCTTAATTATCATTATCTTCATAAATCTTTATCCATCAGCTTTCTCTTGCCCTTGTCCCAATTCATTTGGGGTCGGTGCAGCATGTCTTTTTCTTCCATACTTCTGTATTACTCGTCATCTCGTCATGACACTTCTTTTCGTGCCATATCATCCTTCACACAGTCCTTTCATCGTTTCTTTGGTCTTCCTCTACTCATACGGGTGTAAACGGACCCTTCACGAAGCCGTCAACCAAGTATTCAAAACAAACATTCAAAAAATATTGCTGGGAAATGACTTTTTTTTTGGGATGAAAAATCAC
Organism: Noctua pronuba; assembly: GCA_905220335.1. Classification (NCBI taxonomy): domain Eukaryota; kingdom Metazoa; phylum Arthropoda; class Insecta; order Lepidoptera; family Noctuidae; genus Noctua; species Noctua pronuba. Next base: position 3,166,257 of record LR999913.1, read on the forward strand.
GTTTTACTGTAGGACTCTACACTCAAAACATTGTGCTGATGGATTGATTGAATATAACGGGGGTCGTGGAGGTGTTTAAAGTAAAAATCTTACATTAAAAACAAGTATTTTTTTTAAATTGGAAATTTGACCCCCAATACATCCGTAACTAGAAGGTGCCCAGGTCTGGTCTAGAACAAATAAATGATCGCATTGACGGGTAGAACAAGCGCCTTTCGGTTTCGTTAAGGGTCTTATTACACCCTTTATACCCACCCACAGTCACAATCAAAACTTTCCTCACGACATTTTCCTCATTTCTACGCATCACATGCCCATACCACGACAAACGATTACCGTACAACTTTTCAGTCACCGGCGCCACTTACATAATTAAGAGATATAAAAGACATACAAATAAGACTGATAAAGTTTCTGGTTAGTAAGATTGTTAGAGATAAGTGCAGCAAAGAGTATGATAAGTTATTTCCCATCTGTAAAATTATACCCATAGATAAAAAAGTAGATTATTTGGTAGGTCTGGAATATTATTATAATGATGAATATAAAGTTAATGTTAAAAACAAGTACAACACTCGTAGGGTTAGAGAAAACAGACTGGTTCAACCACAGATAACAAACTATTATGGAAAGAGAACATCTAAGTATTTGGTACCTAAAGTGTTTAACGAAATAGATTTATTAAGAGAAAAAGTAAAAGTAAGTAAAGGATCACTTAAGACAAAATTAAAAAACTTCATACAGGATAAGCAAACAAAATTAAGTACATTTAATAAGATTATAAACCATTACAGTATAATATATGTATAAGTATAGCTATGTAAGTAAGTGGGCAGGCCACGTGGCACGAATGCACCCAGAGAGATGGGCAAAGATAGTCACACACTGGACGCCTGAGGAAGGACAGCGTCGTCGAGGTCGACCGCGGCGAAGGTGGCGTGACGATCTGATCAGGTTTGCAGGGATAACATGGCCGGAGATCGCACAAGACAGAGAGGTATGGAAAGAGAAAGGGGAGGCCTTTGCCCAGCAGTGGGACACCATATAGGGTAGCAAAAAAAAAAAAATGTAAGTAAGGTGGTTCATTGTAATGTAAAAGAGCGCTTCTCGCCATCAAACGTAAAAGTTTGGCGAGTTTAGAATTAAGCAACACCTGTGTACTATAATTTAATTAAATAAATTAAAAAAAAAACTTATTTTATCCATTGGCGTAACACCACACATCCCCCTTAGCATTCTCATCTCAGCCACAAGCAAATGCAATAAATCTTGATCTATCTCGACATCATATTTAGATGCACTGGTTAGGTTATAATGCATAATTATAAATAGAGAAAGATGTCTTTCTGACGTACGAAGGTCATTAATTACAGATCACCCGGCTTTTTTAGATAGGACATGTTATTTTAGCAAAAAGTTAAGTCAATACAAGGTGTAAACGGATCCTTCACGAAGCCGTCAACCAAGCATTCTATACATCAAACTAAGTAGCTCTAAGCAACAATTATTGTTGGGAAACGTCTTATTTTTTGGAGGTGAAAAATCACAGTTTACGGTAGGACTCAATGTAACGCACTCAAAACATTGTGCATGGATGCATTAAATAGTATAACTGGGGTCATGGAGGTATTTAAAGTCAAGTTATCATTACATTAAAAACTTGGATTTAAAAAACTTGTGAAAAATTTGCAACTTTGACTCCCAAGATCTCCGTAACTAGAAGGATCCCTGGTATGGTCTAGAACTTAAGAACTAAAAAGTGATGGCAATGACGGGGAGAACAAGTGCCTTTCGGCTTCGTTAAGGGTCCTTTTACACCCATTATGATGGTAAAAAAATAAAAATTACAATACTAAAACTAAGTCAAATAATGGGAGATATGCAAGTATTGAATGCAACGTTCAGAAGTCTCTGTTAACAACAATTTTGACGATCAAATGATGATGGCAATATTGCAAAAGGTTTTTTTTTTATAGCCTACATTATGTCCCACCGCTAGGCAAAGGCCTCCCCTTTCTCCCTCCAAACCTCTCTGCTCTGTGCAATTTCTAGCCACGTTTGCCCCGCGCACATTATGAGATCGTCACACCACCTTCGCCGCGGTCGACCTCGTCGGCGATACCCACCTTCAGGCGTCCAGTGCTCCGGGTGCATCCGTGTGACATGGCCAGCCCACTCCCACTTTAGCTTGGCTGTTTTAGCTCCAACATCAGCTACTTGAGTTATGGAGCGCAGGGCGGTGTTCCTAACGCGATCTGATCGCTTGGCACCTATTATACTGCGCTCCATCGCTTGCTGGCAAATCTTCCGCTTGGATTTTTTTTGTTCAGTAAGTGACCAATTTTGCGCACCGTAGGTTATGACAAAATTGGATTGAAAGAGGTCATTAATAAAAAATAAACTGCAAACTAAAGGTAAACACGAACCCATATTTTTTTTTGGGTTGGGTTTAGAATCGCGTCCTCTGAATTCGAGGATTCTGTCACTGTGGGGGGGTCAAGGGGGTTTATCTGAAGCGCCCCCATGCGATTTTAGCCGCCGGAAATATTTAAAATTATTTTCTAAAAATATTGGTAAATCACTAACTAAGCGTGAAACAGAATGAACATTTAACTAAAGTCTAACGTTTTTGACGTTACATCTGTCAAAATCATCTCAAAATGCGTAATAAATATTATTATGAATAAATATAATATGATTTTGAATGAAATATCGAAAAGACACTTTTTTTAAAATGGTGGAAGCTATAAATTATGTTTATAAATTAAAGTGTGTTTCGTGTTTCATTGAGTGCAAGAGCGAGCGAAGCGAGCTCGGGACCTGGGGCACCCCGACTCGGACAGGTTAGGTTAGAAGGGGATGGCGGGGTCGAGTGAGCGAGCGAAGCGAGCGATTAGACCCCGCCATCCCCTTCGTGGTTATTTTTTTTGTAAACCATTCAGAAGTAGGAGCCCCGCGAAGCGGGGCTCCGGCGACCGGGCTTCCTTCGACTTCGCCACGTTGACTGGCAACAACTAACTCAACTCTCTCCCCTGTAAATCAGGTTTTTAATGTCAAAAATTTAATTAAAAAATTAATCAAACATAACACCAAATTGAGTTTTTAAAAATTCTTAAAAAAATAACTATTCGCCTCCGGCAGGGGGGGGGAGTGGGGGGTGACACTACAACTCCCCCCCCTCCCCCTCCCACCTCCCACACCTCCCAATTCGGAGGACGCGATTCTAAACCTTACCCTTTTTTTTTATTATTTAAACACAGTCTTAATACAGGTTCGTTTGTATTGTACCATTAAACCAGAGATGGTTTGTATTGGTACTCACATTCGCTAAAACAACACTGCTCAATCACTACTAAACAAATATAAGTAAAAATGGAGGTACATGAAAAATATTTAGCACTTAACAATTTTAGCCGTAAGGAAACATCTATCAGTAAGTACCCGACTTTATCCGAGTCATACGAAATGTTTTGAATCTAAGCTGCTTGCTATTGGGCTGCTCATTAGAAAGCCGGTACTAGTCAACGTATCCTATACAGGTTGCTTCGTTTTAATTTTTTTTTAAATTTGTAAGAGTGTTTTGTAAAATATTTCCATTAGACTAAGTTGTTTATGCAGTTGTAATAGTACTTTTTGTATTTTTGCTTAAAGTTTTTTACGTTTATTTCGTCTTTTATGCATTTTGGTATTTCGTTAATTAATGTGGGAATTGATATACTCAAGTCTACCTACCCAAAGGAATGAGGAGATTAATGAATGTAACCCAAACTGAAGGACCAACAGGGAAGTAAGGTTATCGGGACCCCAGGGAAGGACAAGATTGATTAACTTTTTTACGCGAATGCACCTTAGGAGGTACTTTGTGGGTCTTATAGATGTTACACACGCTACAAAAAAATGGTTCCCCCGGACCGGCCAAATGCGAGTTGGACTCGCACACCGAGGGTTCCGTATAAACTTAACTTATACTGTCACTTATGGGATATCTTCCGTGATTGTTCATTATTTTGAGTTCCCGATATTTCAACGCTGTTGCAAGCGCCATGATAGCGCAAATCAAAAGACAAAGAAAGAGCGTAGACAGATTTGTCAGCTCTTAACAATTTATTTTCCATCCACCCGCATTCTCCAGTCAACCCGCGATCATTGCGCTTGCAACAACATCAATATATCGGGAGCTCAAAATAATGAACAATCACGGAAGATATCCCGTAAGTGACAGTATAAGTTTAGTTGTAAACCGTGAAAGCCTAAAACTCCGTATAAATTTGTAGGTATTTTATTATTAAACTACATATTTCCGGTTTTTTTTTCTTGACATTATGCTGTAAGACATTGCTTCGTGCCAAAGACACTCAAATATAACTAGCTATAAACGGGACAAGACCAAGAAACTGACAATTCCAGAACCTGTTACAAATTAATAACAAGACGATCAGTCCAGTGCGATATGTCGCCTTATCAGGTCGCATTCATATAACACAAAGATATTCAAATATTTCCGAGCTATAGACGGGTCATGACGAAGAAAATCGTAATCCAAAACTTGTTACTACTTAGTAACAATTCGTTCTGTCTAGTGTCATCTGTGTCATACGCCCGCTTGTCAGGTAGCATTCGTGTGTCAAAATCGAAAAAATTCAGGATGAAAATTATTGTATGACAATATTCCCAATGTCCTCTCTATATGTGTTTTAAATCTCTTTGCTTCGTGCCAAAGGAAATTGTTCGGCGTCCATACATCGTTCGCCTAAGAACCAACAGAGACGTGAATTTACTTTCTGTGTTCTAAATAATGCATTAATTCGATTGAAACTAAATTAAAATCACAGACACTTCTGAGAATTGTAAAAAAATCCAAATCACTTTCAGTATTTGAGGTTATAATTAGGCCAATACAAACGTAATAATTGTGCGTGACAAAATGACGAGACTGTCTTTCTGTCATTACTATCAAATGTCAAAGTGTCATCTGTCAATTCATCGACTGACAGTGTCGATGTCGCTCGTTTCACATAGCGCTTTCAATCGCTTTATTCCGTTTGTGACTAAAAACCTAATTCAATTCAATTTAAAAATAATAGCACCCACACCGGGGAATATTTAAGACAGAAGGAAGTGAATTACTTTTTAAAATGTTTTCGAATTTATGAAGTGTCCGTTCTATTGTAATACTTGTTATGTAAATTATAAAAAGAACTAGTAAGTATTGTAAAGGTTTCATACGTGTTGATGCATAGGCCATTTTTTACAATGTCCTTTCATAATTCTAGGTCAACGGGAAGTACCCTATAGGTTTTGATTCCCTTGTGAAATCGCAAAATATGCGACATAAACGGTCATATCTTTTGATCGCGTTGACTTACAAGTTTGAATTTTTTACTGCTCTAAGGAGTCGTAGACTTGAGTATTATTGATTTTAGCTTGATACTCCACGAGTAGTCAGTGGCCCAAAAAGTCTGAAAACCAATCTTACCAAGGGGTATCGTATTACTCAGTAATAACTGGGTTGTGGAGGTCAGATAGGCAGTCGTTCCAAGTAAAATACTGGTATTCAGGTGCACCCAGTTAGACTGGAAGCCGACCCCAATACAGTTGGGAAAGGCCTAGGCAGATGATGACTCCACGAGTTCCTGAGAAAAACGATCTTGACAGACGAGCAGACAGACGGACAACAAAGTGATATAAGGGTTCCGTTTTTGCCGAGGTCCGAAACCCTAAAAAGTAGCTGAATCGTTTCTGATGGGTATGTTGAATGTCAAAAATGAAAATAAAGCTCAAAATACCGAATGCTTTGAAATTATCTACATCACAAACAATACGGAAGTTTGAAATGTCTACAAATTAATATTTCGAATGATTCAACGTTTTGAAACACCGAAGTTCATAACTCTGTGTATTTATTTAACATTGTTTCAATTGTTTTTGTATTTTGTTTCAATTAATTATGTATATGCAGGGCTATGAATTTATTTGCATAGCATGAATACCCATAGTCTAAGATCCCGCTATACAACGACCTTCACCGAGATGCTTATTTAATGAAACGTATTTTATATTTAATTTAATATGTCAATAAATATAATCCATATGGGTTGCCTAGCAAATTTCAGTCCAGAGTATGTTTAATTAATAGTTAAAAAAATATTTTTTTTTAAACATTTCACCGGTATGATTATTAGATAAATTCTATACCAATCGAAAGTATGAAGCCCATAGAATATGCAAACGTTAGGTTGCCTATTCTTTTCCGGTCACAACTATCGGGTTGCCAGGTATAAACAGGTAAATCTGTACTAGCATTTTGCAACGGTCTGTTTATTGAATGAAATTTAAATGAAATTAAAGATTATTTTATTCTGAACAGGGTGGTATAGGGTTGCCTGCGAAAAATCAATCCAGAATTGCGGTTGTCGAATTTGAGTCATCGGACATAAAACTACGATCTTCAACTTCTGAATCTTCTTCGTCATTACTCTCTGTTTCACTTTTTGCGACAATGTCTTCTATCTTTAAAGGTGTATGATCCCCAATGAATCCTACTGGTTTAAAATATTCATCTAAGAACCATCCGCAGTTCTCAGGCTCAAGTTTGACGCATATTGGATCCGTTGCATTAAGCCACATGGAATTTACAAAAATAGTTCGTAAAATTTTCTGAGTTAATGATATCCAGCATGGTGGTATGGAGTTGGAGTCGAAGCCTTTTATTTTTTTTTAAAAGTGCTCGCTGTCTTCTTTTGCAGAGTAATTTTTCATAAAAATACGATGTCTCGCATCATTCACACTGGTGCAGTTACTGATACCGTACATACTAGCCGTAAATTCTTGAACGGTCTTCATTTTTTCATCAATGAAAATATCAGCAGCATCTGTTAATGATGCAAAAACTGTTTGATATTTTTCATTTTTCGAAAATTGCTGAAAAGGCTCGCTTCTTGATTGGTTTCGCTTTCTCTCGGGTTCCTCTCGTTCGCGCAAATGAAATGCAAATAGCATTTGATAGATTTATCATTTTAATTGCACTAAGCGGCAACATAGGCCAAATTAAGACCCTTTCATACTGTATAGCTCAATTAAATTTTATTAATTGAAATTACAAATATCTTTGTAACGAAGCTTTTTTAAATGCTAATTCCTTTGTTGGTTTTGATTTGTTAAAGCTATAGAAGCGTTTGCTAAAGTTTATGGATAACGTAAGGAACACGGTGTATATGTATTAGTATGTGCCTATTTATGTATTTCAATTTATGTTAACAAAATGATATTTTTCTTATTTATTTTTTTGTACTCTATCACTATGCTGTCCTATTTGTCCCCAAGGTTGACTGGTAGAGAATGCCTTGTGGCATTAAGTCCGCCTATGTACCACTTTTGTACATGAAGTTTAAATAAATAAATAAATAAATAAATAAAAGGTTTTACTTTCGGACCGGAGTTGGGTACTTGCAAATTTTTTTTGTAAACCATTATTGATTATTTGGAAAGAGCGCGGAGGGCTGACTCGATTTGGGGATAGGCCTTAAAAATCTTACGGATTTCTTTCCAGTCTTTGGCAACCCTAAGTTCTGCCGCCATGCGGTCAGCTTCAGGGGTGACAAAGACCTGGAACCTAGCGATCGTGTCGAACGTAGATTCATCGGCGTCCTCGAGGAGGGGAGCCGCGGGGTGAGTGAGCGCGGGTTTGGCTACGGGAGCGGCCTTAGCCGCGGGCGCGGGAGCGGCCACGAGGGGTATAGGGGGAGAGATAGGGGCATCTAACAGCCCGGGGGTGGGGTTGGCCATTGCCTTGCCGAGACCTGGGAAAGCTCTCTGGTGATTCATCGGGGTCCACGGGGAGGGCCATTGGGGGCCGAGCCTCTCGGGTATCCTCACGGAGGGACTCTCTCTCTGTTGGCGGGCGAGAGAACGCTTCGCCAGCTTGGTAGAAGAAGCCTTAGGGGCTTTTGGGCAGCCGCGGTAATTAGCCGGGTGCCCAGACTGACCACAGAGAACACAGCTAGGTGGCTCTGTGCAAAGAGTTATGTCCTTGGGACGGGAACAGTCAGCCGTGCTGTGGTCACCCAGGCACTTAACGCACCTGTGTGGCGCAAAGCAATTATTCTGACTGTGCCCGTAAAGTTGACAACGGTGACATTGTCCGACTTGATTCGAGCGGTAAGGTTTCTCGATCGTGATGCCTGTGAGGCTGCATACCGATTTTAATTTAAAAATCGGGTGGTGACCTTCGACCGGGTCGCAGACGACCAGTACCATGTCGTACTGGTCGCCACTGCGAGCCTTGTGAAGGCGGTGGACAGCTGTGGCTGGGATAGCTTGAAGCTGGAGGTCATTTAGAATGTCCTCGGTAGGGTGTTCCTTGGGGATCCGCCTGATCACCACGCGGGTGGGCGTCTCCTCTGGCAGAGAGTAGGTGTGGAAGGCAATGTGCCTTCCACGAAGCTGGCGGATAAATAGTAGCACGTTTTTTCAATTGTATTTATAGCGACACTCTACTCCAAAATGATGCATAGTATAATATACGAGTCTATCGCTATCCTTTTCTTTTTCAAGCCCAAATAGCATGCGCACTCTCTTTCTTTAAGTGGGCGGACTTTAAACAGCTGCTATGCTGTGTCCTCTTCTATCGCATGGGATGGTCGGTTGGGACCTCTCAGTCGCACACATTCACTCGGAGCAATATTTTACTTTTTTAAATTCGACAACCGCAATTCTGGACTGATTTTTCGCAGGCAACCCTATACCACCCTGTTCAGAATAAAATAATCTTTAATTTCATTTAAATTTCATTCAATAAACAGACCGTTGCAAAATGCTAGTACAGATTTACCTGTTTATACCTGGCAACCCGATAGTTGTGACCGGAAAAGAATAGGCAACCTAACGTTTGCATATTCTATGGGCTTCATACTTTCGATTGGTATAGAATTTATCTAATAATCATACCGGTGAAATGTTTAAAAAAAATATTTTTTTAACTATTAATTAAACATACTCTGGACTGAAATTTGCTAGGCAACCCATATGGATTATATTTATTGACATATTAAATTAAATATAAAATACGTTTCATTAAATAAGCATCTCGGTGAAGGTCGTTGTATAGCGGGATCTTAGACTACCAATAAAAAGCTTTAAAGAAATAATGGCTTTACAGGGCAAAATATTTTATGTGTTTTAAAGACACACAAAAGACTAAAAACTTAACATCATGCTTGCAATCGCCAAAGGGTTAGGCAGAGGTGTACCTAACAGTACAGGAGGGCGAGCCTATTGCCGACAACCAGTCACAAATCCAAACTCTGTGGCTGCTACTCAGAAATTCCTAATGTAAAAACCCAATAACACTTTCCCCGACCTGGGAATCGAACCCAGGACCTCATGCTCAGCAGTCGCGCTTACGACCACTAGCCCAACAAGGCATACTAAAAAGTTTCACCAAAATGTTTTGTAAGCTCCACCTTCGAACAAACTACGACATCAAACGGTTCACCTAAAAGAATATCTTCTAAAACCCTACTCCGTGGTAACCAAAAATTCCTGCGACCACACTTGGCTCGTAAATATTTAAACAAGCCCATATTAACTACAAAGTTTGGGCTTTCGACGAAACCACTGTTGCAATATACACTTCGTTTTTTAAGGGTAGGTGTAGACAGTCGGGCACGGGACCGAGACGGATACCGAAACCGCATTACCACATTTGATCAAGGCAGACGGGACTGACGTGTTAATTTGCGGTTTCTGTCGCATTGGGATCGGAGTGTGTCCTACTGGCGTTTTGTGAAAGAATACTGAAAAATGCTACTTCGATTTGTTTTGTAAGTATTACTGTCATATCGTGTCCTGCGTGTCCTGTCGGAGGAACTGATGGACGCTACCAAAAGCGCCAAACTAGTTGCTCAGTTCTGGGCTGACACTATTTAGATTGCCATCGACACGCTAAGAAGAAGATTGTTACTGTTAGCCTTTAAATTACTGCTACTATTCCCACTGCTGGGCAAAGGCCTCTCCCCATGACTTCCAAATCCTTCGATCCAGGGCCAATGTGGACCACTATATTATACTAAAAGTATTGTCTTAAAAATATTCCTACCAGTTGCTACTTGCGCCGTAATCATCTGCCTAGCTTATTTTCAAATAAATGAAAGTTGGCTTCTAATCTAACTGAATGCAGCTGAATACCAGAATTTTCTATGCAGCGACTAAAAATGGTTAAATTAACAGTACAACAAAATTACATAAAAAGTGAACATAAAAAAAAAACAAAAAAGAAGTGATAGTAATACTAGTCTAGCTGCAGTGATAGCCTAGTGGTGTAACCGTCGCACTGCCAAGTCATAGGTCTCAAGTTCGAACCCTAGACACGGATCTCTGATTTTTCGGATTCATGTGCGTATTGTATAATAACACTTGCTTCGGTGAAGGAAAACACCGTGAGGAAACCAGCATGCCTGCGAGTTATTTTTCGATGGCATGTAAAGCCAAGTCAAAGGCCCATGGGTGGCATAAAACTCTGATACCAGCACGCGTAGAATGACCATCGTAGAAACGGTTTTTGTCGACGGAAGAATCGACAAAATGACAGATGTGTTTTGTTGATCTGTCATTTTGTCGATACTCCCGTCGACAAACCCGTGTTGGCACTAAACAAACGATAAAGAAGAAAGAAAAAATAAATAAGTTCGTCCCATTAATTAAATACCTTCGCCTGAATACTAACCTCACTGATAGTAACTGAGATTTTATGAAACTGTATTCACAGTCACTGTTTTAAGCTTTCACGGTTTACAACTAAACTTATACTGTCACTTACGGGATATCTTCCGTGATTGTTCACAATTTTGAGCTCCCGATATTTCGACGCTGTTGCAAGCGCCATGATCGCGGGTTGGCAATAATGAACAATCACGGAAGATATCCCGTAAGTGACAGTTTAAGTTTTGCATTCACAGTTATCATTAACACTAGAAACGGGATATTTACCGTGTTTACTATTTGTTTTCTATTTACTGTTTGTTTGTGTATTTGTTTGCTCATAAACATTTACCCGAAATAACTTCAGTTTATCCGTGATTATGGTGTTTGCAACAGCGCCGAAATATCGGGAAATCAAAACAAACAGTAAACATGGTAAATATACCGTTTCTGGGGTTTATGATAGAGTTAGTGATTGTCAACTGCTTAGCCTTTTCCCAATTATATTGGGGTCGGCTTCCAGTCTAACCGGATGCAGCTGAATACCAGTATTTTACATGGAGCGACTGCCTGTCGGACCTTCACAACCCAGTTAGTACTGGGTAATACGATACCCCTTGGTAAAACTGGTTGTCAGACCTTTTAGGCCACTGACTACCTAACGACTGTCAAAGATCTACAAAAGACACCCGGGACCCGGGCTTAACGTGCTTTCCGAGGCATGGAGGAAACTTGGTATGTAATGGGTAGTCACCCATCCACAGACCAGCCTAGGCAAGCACGGCTTAACCTAAAGATCGACCCGAGTGGATGTTATTATTTAGCTACGAGCTCCTCGATAATGTTAGTGACCATGACAGTTTAAAAACTTGTTTAATTCACAGTTATTCAACTTTAATTATTATTTGATGTTGTTTACATGAAATACAGTTTCGACCTCCGATCAGTTCACCTTGAACACAAATTCAAAGAAACGATTTTCGTTTAATAAAACTGTGTTACTAAAAGCCGATTGAGTACACAGTACATAACATCACGCTTGTAATTCCTGAAGGTTAGCCCCTAATAGTGCAGTTGGTGCACATACAGAGTGTAAACGGACCCTTCACGAAGCCGTCAACCAAGCATTCTGTACATCAAACTAAGTAACTCTACGCAAAATTATTGCTGGTAAACGACTTTTTTTTTGGGGTGAAAAATCACGTTTTATAAAACTCAATGTTACGTACTCAAAACTTAGTGTTGATGGATGCTTTGAATAGTAAACGGGTCATGGAGTTAATTAAAGAAAAGTTAAAACCTTAAAAAGTGGTTTAAAAAAAAATGTGAAACCATTGGTACTTTAACCTCCAATATCTCCGTAACTAGAAGGTTCCCAGGTACGATCCAGAACAATATGATGGCAATGACGGGGAGAACAAGTGCCTTTCGGCTTCGTTAAGGGTCTTTTTACACCCTTTATTTACTTCACCAGTTGTGTTTAAGTTCCATGTAACAGGGGGCGAGCTTATTGCCATCAACCGGACACAAATCCTGACTCCTTGCTGCTACTGAAAAATTCCTGATGGTAAAACCCAATAACACTTTGCCCGACGCGGAAACCGTACCCAGGACCTCATGCTCACCAATATCGCTTGCGGCCTCTAAACAGAGTCGGTTCGTGTAAACTCAGCCTAACGGTCTTCACAAATAATTCATGCCGTAAGAAACAAAGTCGTAAGTACTGAATTTTACACTAGCTTTAAATATGTTTCACTTTTTGGATAGTGGAAGATTTTACGAGGTTTACACCTGCGCAGGTTTACAACTTTTGCTTTATGAGAATTTCTGTGCTTTCTACATTGATATATTTTTTATACGGGGTGGAAACACCGACGCGAAAACGGTTACCACTTATTCAGTACATCATTCTTAACCCACATAGAATTTTTTATCAGTTATTAAAAAAAAAACAGCTCTTTCCTACAAAGTGCAATAACTATTTTTAATCTGTAGGGTAATTCACAAATCGTATTTACGTTACATTTAACCAGGTTATAATTATGATAACTCTATTATCAGCAGTTGATATCAATCTGCCCCGTTGGCCTAGTGGTCGCAAGTATGAGGTCCTGGGTTCGGAGGCGGGCCAAGTGTTGTTGGGTATATCCATCAGGAATTTCTCAGTAGCAGCCACGGAGTCTGGATTTGCGCCCGGTTAATGGCAATAGGCTCGCCCCCTATTACATGGGACTTAAACATAACTGGCAAAAAGTGGGTTTCACCTCTACCTAATTCTTCGGGAATTACAGGCGTGATGTTATGTATGTTACGATATTATGAAAGTAACTCCAGTTAAACCCCCAGGGGCTGCGGGACTGTTCGAAAGAGATACCGCGGCCCTGGAACTCAAAGGGCAAAGAAGGAACATGGATGGGTTTTAGTCAGTAAAAGTCTGACACTCCCTCCCACTCCACCTAGAGCGGGAGGAGTTATTTGATGATTTCCCATCCGTAAAAAAAAAACCCCAACTATAAAAAAACTAACAAATCCTAACCTTCATAAAATAAACAGACAAGATATCATAAAATAATGATGATGCAAATCATTGACATAAAAGGCACCAGAGTATCACAGCAAAGCCATTAAGGAAGGCACAACACAATAAATACATACAGAACCCAATAAATCTCTCAGATAATAAAGGCCTTCCACACAAGCCATCAAATGAGCATCATGGTTACAGGTGACGCGGCCCATTCAAAATACATTACACCCTACCCGTATGAAAGGGCATAAAACATCGGGTTATGTTCATATTAAGAACGTACGTGAGGTGCTTACTTAGCGCTGATGTAGGGAAGAATTAGGTGTCATGGCAGTTAAGATGGCCGCCATGTGAGCTGTCAAAACTGACAATTAATGACAGTTGGTAAAGTTATGTTTAAATGCAAAGACATTCAAATATTTACGAACGATAGACGGGATAAGACGATGAAAATCGTAATCCAATATTTGTTACTACTTAGTAACAAATCGTTACGTCTACTGTCATACGCCCGCTTGTCATGTAGCATTCGTGTGTCAAAATTGACTATATTCGGGATCAAAATATTTGTATGAAAATATTCCCAATGTCCGCTCTATTAGTCTTTTAAATCTCTTAGTGTTTATGCTCTCTTGGTAATAAAATAGTGGTGGTGAAACTGCTGATTTGTTTTAGTCTGATAGTTACAAACGGCTCTGATAATCTATCTTCAAGTCCTGATTATGATCTAGGGGTACAAGGGTTTTTCCAAATTGGAAATTTTCACCAGCAGCCTAGAGTCTTCCAGTCTAACCTGTCTGTCTAGTTTTTAGATTACTTCGAGCTATTTCCTGTCTGACCTTCACAACCCAGTTACCGAATTAAGACTGGTAGTCAGACTAGCTCTGAACACCCGTAACGAGTACTTCCCATGCTTTGTACAGTCTCTAGCACATCAAGTTACCAGAAACTATCAAACTCCAAATGATTTTGAATCACAAAATGTTGATGGTTAAGTTCAAAATCGATTGAGGAAATTTGACAGTTTGCGGTACTGTACTTATCAATCATTTAGATACCAACTCCTTCACTAAGCAGAGACAAATCTACATCAGTGTGTCTGAGACTGTGAGACAATTCGGACTGATTGATCAATATTCTATTAAATTGACAGCCTTGTATTGTACTTCAAGTCTTCAATAGAATGCCTGATTGATTAGAGGCTTTGATTATACCTTTGTGTGGCTGACAGCAGTACCACAATATAAATAAGTATAGAAGGTCTATCGGCCTTGCTTCAACGTGGGGAGTAAACGTAAAGTAAATGAAAGTTTTTATTTTCTGGTAGGAATCATTAAATGACCCCTCCCGCTCTGGGCGGAGTAGAACGGAGTGTCAGACTTTTACTGACTAAAACCCATCCATGTTCCTTATTTGCCCTTTGTGTACCAGGGCCGCGGTATCTCTTTCGAACAGTCCCGCAGCCCCGAAATTAAAGATCTTAAATTGAAAAAACTCGTTGCACGTTTTTAGAAGTAATAATAACTGTGGTTATCATAAACAATACCAAAATCATCGTTTCGTATTTATGTTACGTTTAAACCGCGCGTTCGTCCTAGCGACTCGATTTCATATAACTAGCGAAAACGCACATAATTATGTGCCCGTATGAATAAATGGTTAAATAGAACACATCTGTTATTTTTGGAAATTTTCCCTACGCTCAGCTCTACTGTAGCGGAGATGAGAATGTTGAGGTGGATGTGTGGTGCTACAAGAATGGATAAAGTATAGGAATGAGTATATAAAAGTTTGAAAGTTGTGCCAGCAACAGGAAAGTTGAAAGTCGCTGTACGTGAAGCGTGTCTATGTGTGAGTGTGTTTTTGCTCGTTTGCATGGAGTTATCCTTCTGTTCCTAGCCTTTATTATTGCTAGAGTTAATATTTTTTTGTAGATTGTCACTTGTTTCAATTTATTTGAATATTATTTTCGAAATAAAACACGTGTATGATTATGATGTAAAAGAAGATTTCTTTTTTCCTTTCTAGGGTGTTTGAGTTAATCTTTTTCTCGTGTTGGCTCGAGGTAGAGTAGTTATGTACTTCTACCGCTTATGCTGTGGTTGTAAGACTGTTCAGTCAACTAGGCAGAGGTGTATCTTATATAGTACACCCACAATTCGCCAGTTATGTTAAAGTCCCATGTAATAGGGGGCGAGCCTATTGCCATCAACCGGGCACACATCCAGATTCCATGGCTGCTACTGAGAAACCCTCATGGAAAAACCCAATAACACGAAGTGTGGAAATTAGCATGCTACATGCAACCATACCTATGCATCATTATCATCATCATCATCTGCCTGCCTTTTCCCAACTATGTTGGGGTCGGCTTCTAGTCTAACCGGATGAAGCTGAATACCAGTATTTTACATAAAGAGACTGCTTATCTGACCTCCACAATCCAGTTAGTAGTGGGTAATACGATACCCCTTGGTAATCAGACTTTTGCGACCTGTAACGACTGTCAAAGATCTACAAATGACAGCCGGAACCAACGGCTTAGCGTGCTTTCCGAGGCACGGAGATGGGATGTAATGCTTGGTCACCTATCCACAGACCAAACTTAGCAAGAACAGCTTAACCTAAAGATCGACCCGAACGGCTGTTATTATTTAGCCACGAATACCTCAACCAAACCCTATGCCTAATATTTAATAACATAAATTTCCGTAAACTAACACCTGATTCCATAACTTATTTGCACTTCTAGTGGCTCATACTGAGTGTTTTGAAATGTACACACAACAAGTTTATTTTATTGAGCCAAGCTGTTGCTTAGCGATTAAGGCACCACATGGAAGCAGCTTAAAACTCACACTCTGAAGACTTGAGTCGTCTTAAGCGTTAAGGTTTTGCATAAGACCCAAAAAGCCAAACAGCCAAGCTGAGCTCACACTTATGCACTGCACAGGAGTAGCGTTACCTCACCTGAATTTTACTACCTGATCCCAATTTTTGGCGATGCCATTACGGTACTTATAAGTGTCCGTTGCAGTATGGAGTTTCCTAAAAAGAATCCCGAACAGATCGAGTTGAAAAGAAAGATAGAAAATCTGTTCATTAAGTCAGACTTAGACACAACAATGGGGCCGGCCAATGTGGCGACTCTTGGGGGAGGTCTATGTTCAGCAGTGGACGTCTTTCAGCTGAAATGATGGTGATGAAGACACAATTGTAATGTGCAAGATACACATAGAATCACATGGCTTACAATCTAATCGGATGCAACTGCATACTAATATTTTACATGGAGCTATTGCCTGACTGACCTCCACAACCCAGTTAGTACTGGGTAATACGTTACCCCTTGATAAGACTGATTGTCAGACTTTCGGGTCACTGACTACTTAACGACAGACAGCCGGGACCAATGGCTTAACATGCTTTCTGAGGCACGGAAGAAACTCGACATGTAATGGGAGATCACCCATCCACGGACCAAGCTAGGCAAGCGCGGCTTAACCTGAAGATCGATCCGAGCGACTGTTATTATTTAGCCACGATACACAGGTAATTCATGACAGATGAGGAGATGCGGATCCAACAACAATGCGTTGATTATTATTCTGTTAAGCCATGCACATACTTCAGCAAATATTAAAATTTCATGTTCTACCAAAAGAATTAAAGCATGCGAGGAAAAACTGACCGTCAGCTTTTCTACATGAAATGGAAAATGCATTTTTATTGCACAACTTGTTTTTTAAGTATTTGCGCTCAGATTTACTCGCCTGCATATTATGTATGTTTGAAACTACTCAGACATGCCCAAAAAGGCTTTTAAAGCATACTTTGCAAGCATGAATGTCTTTCAACACGATATGTTATGATACCTTTTGTTTCTACTTCCGTTTTGGCTAAAATATTTTAAAATTTAAATTGTTTTTATGCAAAATTATAGTTCGTCGTGTCGGAAACTTTATTCACTACCAGCGAATTGTAGAAATACTTTGTAAGCTCGTAAACTGAAATATGAATATTATATATAGCGGATATATGTCAGGATTTACTCCGTTAGGCTCGTACATCATGTGGGCAGACGATGGGTTCCGTGCTATGAAAACACACTGAGTGCGATACACTGTTTCTAGCAAAACTAACGAATAACTTGAGATTACACATTAACACAAAAACACGGGGCACAATGAATCGGCTACAATTCCAAGACGTCTCAACTCAGCCTCGATTAGACACTGAATGTCGCCCTCGCCTCGAGCTGAACATCAGGGCTGTGTAAAAACACGCTGTGGTGGGGGTAGACTCGTAAGTAGGTCGCGTGATGTCACCACTACACACAGGCGCGCTTTCCGATTCATTTTATGTCCGTACCAATGACCGGATCCAACATGAATTTCTGTTTGTTAGTGTGACGACTTCTAAAAAAGCAGGTTATTTCAAGAGTAAACTCAGAAGCTACCCGTAGGTATTGGATTTGCATCTGTCTGTAAAGGGGTTACTCATAATATGTAGGTTGAAGCTGTCATTTAACCTTCGCCGTCAGTCTATGTGTCACAGGACTGAATCTGTGTCCGGAACCCGAAGAGTTCGACACGCCCTGACAAGTTCTTTTTAATATTCTTATTCTTATTCTTTATTGCACACAAAACAACAAAAATATACATACAAATTGCAATAACATAGCTCATGTACAATGGCGAGCTTAACCCAGAATTGGGTTTTCTTACAGCAAACCAAATTTCGATAGCGAAATTTGCATAAGAGGATATACTTATGTGCATTAACATAACAAACATCTCGTTACTTAAATTAATTAATTTTATAAACTAAACTACATAAAGTATAATACACAATACAGTATAATTACATACAGTATAATTATTATGTCATAATTATATTACGACTAACTTTTGCCTGCGGCTTCGTTCGCGTTAATTTTGAATTTGAAAATCAATTCGGTATGCTTAGTGCGAGTTTTTTTTACTGATCGAGCGCGTTAACGTTTACACAAATTAGTATGGCGCTGCCTAAGCGCCGCCTAGCGTCATACGTGAGAACTAAATATGGTGAGTGTAAGTTTTAAAATTTACGTCGTCGATAGTGACAACCAAGTGCCGCTCGAAAGTGAGGATCATTTCGAGCACTTCGATTACGTTTGCATGTTTATCGCGAGTGTAAGTTACAATTTTGACAGTTTAGTCAGCTAGAATAAGAAACGCCGTCACTTGCGAGCGCGTAAAGTTGTCAGGTAAGATTTTGTGGTGAGAGCGTCGTGAGAGTAGTGAAATAACAAAGTAATTTAATTTAATGTCATATTGTGAATAAAAATAGATGAACAGTATTAAAATAACAAATACTAAGGTT
Source organism: Noctua pronuba (assembly GCA_905220335.1). Classification (NCBI taxonomy): domain Eukaryota; kingdom Metazoa; phylum Arthropoda; class Insecta; order Lepidoptera; family Noctuidae; genus Noctua; species Noctua pronuba. Next base: position 3,184,846 of record LR999913.1, read on the forward strand.
ACAATACCTTTACTAACATCATTTTTTCTTGAAATTATGGTTCAAACCAGGAACTTTATTTTGATATTTTTTTACAAAACTTTAAAGGTTGGATAACTATTTACACAATATAATTATTAATAATAACAAGTTTATGGTTCCAGACATGAGAAACACAAATAAAATCTCCAAACACATAACACCTGCTTTAGTTAAGCATGAAAGAAAAAAAGCATGGTTCTAATGCCAGTACAAGTTCGAAATTACGATCATGACAATTCACAGAGGAGTTTGGAATTCATCATAGTTTCAGCATTTAAAGTAATGTAAGGAAAACACTTCAATCACTAGAATGTAAATTGCATCAAGTGGAATAACATCATAAATCACTCAAGCGACTTAATTCCACAAAAAAATTAAACGACTCCATAGTGATTTGATGTATTGCCCTCTTGGACTAAATGTAAACGTTTTTTGTACCCCTCTCATAAGAAACAAACATTGGAAACACTTAAAGTTTTTGTTGTTGAATATGCAAGATAAGCGCGATTCTGTGTCGCCGTATGTAATCTATACTAATATTATAAAGCTGCAGGGTTTGTTTGTTTGTTTGTTTGTTTGTTTGTTTGTTTGTTTGAACGCGCTAATCTCTGGAACTACTGGTCCGATTTGAATGATTCTTTCAGTGTTGGGTAGTCCATTTATCGAGGAAGGCTATAGGCTATATATCATCACGCTACGACCAATAGGAGCGTAGCAGCAATGAAAAATGTTGCAAAAACGGGGAAAATTGTATTTTTAATAACTTGACGCGGACGAAGGTCGCGGGGAACAGCTAGTATAGTTATAAGAATTTAAAATGTACCTGTGACAACCCAGCCTTTCCTTTTCTTCTTTAACAATAACATTCAAAACTATGCAAATCACAAATAAATTTTTGTAAACACAAAATAAACGTCAACTTTGTTGTATAACCACCACTATTTGAATAGGCAGTCGCTTCTATTAAGAACACAAAATACGAATGTCAATTTATTTTGGCCGGTTAATCAATGTTCGTTCGGTTGCTCCTTTCGGTCGTTCACCAATCGTCACTTCTCACGGTGAATTAACGCGAAATGAATGGTTGTATGTATTAGTATCTCACACTCGCATGAGTACGATAGTCGAAGCGTTTGACGTAAACACGATTTACGCGTTCGTGCCGTTACTAGAATTTTAGTATGACACTCGCACTAAGCATACGGGTTGTACTCTGTTTGTAATAATATAATTCAATCATGATTCGAAAGACATGTGGCGCCATCTTTTATCATAAGAACGTTATTCTTGTTTTCCTCGGGAACAGTACTTTTTTTGGGATGAAAGGTATCGTATGTCCGTTTCTGTGCACCTGACAACCTATATATACAATTTCAGGATGATCAGTTCAGTGGTTTAGGCGTGAAAAGGTAACAAACAAACAAACAAACTTACTTTCGCTTTTATAATATTAGTAAGGTATTGGAAATCACGGAGCGAAACAATCTCGACTCCATAGAGCCATAGTAACTTGAAACAATTTACCTACCGCATGTTGCTTCATACTTTTACAACCCATTTTTTTTCACGACTCCCTTCCTGCCATTACCGTAATTAGTATAATAAAATATAACGGCACAGTTAATGACAAAAAAGACCTCATTTGACGGAGGGAGTGATTTACAAAATGTATCCTTAATGATGGGACTACGTGTTGTAATGTGGTTCAAATTAATTATAATCTAGGTAATGTGGATAAGATGCGTTTTACATGTATTTTTCTTTTCGAATGGAACTAATTTCAAAAATGGCAAAATCAGTATGTTCTAGTCGTTTGATGGGCATTGGTCTTTCTGAAGTTGCACTTAATCACTGATTCTGTATCTTCGGTATCTAATCTTTTCCAATAATTTTATCACTACTATACACTTTTTTTCTAGCCTGCTCTGTCCAACTCCGGGGCAAAGTCCTCCCTCCACTCCTTCCATCTCTCACGAACCCGTGTGTCTTCCGTCCAGTCCTGACTGAACCTGTCCAGTTCATCCCGCCATCTCCTTCGTATCCTACAGCGACGCCGCCTCACTGTGTAATCCACGTTTGTGTAATGATGCTCAAAACTCTCAAGTGTGAAGGAAAATATTATGAGTAATCCGGCATGTCCAAGAACCCAAAATTCGAGGACATAACGGCACCATCATGCACTGGCCCGCAGTGTGAATTAAAGTCTATGGGGGGAGACCACGCCACACCAGAAACGGACATAGGGTACCTTTCATCCCGAAAAAAGTACTGATCCCGAGGAAAACGACAAAAACGTTCTCATGATAGTAGATGGCGCCACGTGTCTTTCGAATCATGGTTGAGTTATATTATTACAAGCAGAGAACAACCCGAATTGACTGTCAAATTCTAAATTAATGCGAGCGAAGCTGCGGGCAGGAGCTAGTTTAAAATAACTGTCAATGCGGACCATGTGAGCTAAGCCTAAGGTATATTCTTAATTACATAATTTTGTTTAGTACATACCTACTTTTAGTAGCAAAAAACTTTATTAGCTGAAAGTATGCATTAATCACGCTATATCAAACTTAGAAGTAAGAGTAGATTTTAGTCACTACAGAATAACAAAACATAACATCACGCCTGTAATCCCCGAAGGGTTGGGCAGAGGTGTACCTAATGGTACGACCACATGTCGCCAGTTATGTTTTTTTTTCTAAGTCCAATGTAAAAGGGGGCGAGCCTATTGCTATCAAACGGGCTCAAATCCATCCTCCGTGGCTGCTACTGAGAAGTTTCTAACGAAAAACCCAATAACACTTTTCCTTGCGACCACTAGACCAACGAGGCAGCAGTGGCGAAGGTTCCACACAAAACCATTCCTACCGGATTCCATTTGAAAAATGGCACAGTCAGTATTCTATAGACAAATAATAAAGGGTGTAAAAAGACTTTTAACGAAACCGAAAGGCACTTGTTCTCCCCGTCATTGCGATCGTTTTTTTGTTCTGAACCGTACCTGGGAACCGTCTAGTTACGGAGATATTGGAGGTCAAAGTTTCAATTTGTTCACAAGTTTTTTTTAAATAACACTTTTAAAGGTTTTAACTTTACTTTAATTAACTCATAACCCGTTTACTATTTAAAGCATCCGTCAGCACTAAGTTTTGAGTGCGTTAAAAATCACGTTTTACGGTAAAACTCAATGTAAGTTTTGAGTGCGTTACATTGAGTTTTACCGTAAAACGTGATTTTTCACCCCAAATAAAAAAAAAAGTTTCTCAGCAATAATTTTTGCGTAGAGTTACTTAGTTTGATGTACAGAATGCTTGGTTGACGGCTTCGTGAAGGGTCTGTTTACACCTTGTATATTCACATTAAAGATAATTGTACTCCGACTTACCTCTTACAAAAATTGACCCAAAAATTTGAAAAATTGATCGCTACTGCGAGGCAGTCACTACGGAATAACACTCCGTCATGTACAAGTAGGTTTACAGTACACGGAGCAAGTTCCACAGTACCAGTCGCAAGTTTGTTTTGATTAGCCAGCATACGACTTGCTTTACATATTTGGCACGACTTTGATGTTCGAGTTATGGTCAGCGACTAGTGCTATAACTTCTGCAGTAAGCTCCGAATAATTGTAGTTTCACGAGCTTGTTATATTCTGTCTCTTTTGATACGGATAGTTAATAGCGAGTACCGACTAGTCGCTTCGCGCGATTAGTCGTAATTCGATTAGTCGGGAAAGCCGACTCGGTCTAACCTTTTCTCAACTATGTTAGGTTCGGCCTCCAGTCTAACCGCATGCAGCTGAATACCAGTATTTTACATGGAGCGACTGCCTATCTTACCTCCACAACCCAGTTAGTCCTGAGTAATAGATACCCCTTGGTAAAACTGGTTGTCGGACTTTCAGGCAACTAACTACCTGTACCGACTGACAAAGATCTACAAATGACACCCGGGACCAACAGTTTAACGAGCTTTCCGAGGCCCGGAGGAAACTCGGTGTGTAATGGTTGGTCACCTATCCACAGACCAACCTAGGCAAGCGCGGCTTAACCTAAAGATCGATCCGAGCGGCTGTTACTATTTAGAAACTCTTGGTGGTAAACCTCAGTAACCATTTGCCTGACCTGGGATTCGAACTCATGATCTCTAGCTCAACAGTGGCCCTTGTAATCACTAAACCAACGGAGCATTCCCGGTACTTAAGAAAAAAAAATCTAGTTTATGCAATTACTTACTTCAAAACCATTTTAACTTACAAAAGATCACGTTCTCGCGTGTTTATCCAAAACCAAAGCCGTACTAATGAAAGTCAAAGTTAATTGCCACCTGTTCGTAAGTTAGGAGCTTAAGTTAAAGCAGCTAAGTTGAAGGGCGCTTTGCCCCAATACCCTGGTTTATAGTCCGCACTCCGCAGGGAGCGAGTGTAGTGTTGCCCCAGATCTTTGAGATAACAAGGAGCTTGTAATAATAAACAAATGGATGTACTATTTAGAAAATAAAAGTAGTAGTAGAGATTTTGAAAGAAGTGAGGACCGTGAAAGAAAGCAAAGCTAAAGCGCAAGCCACACAGAAAAGACGTAAGACGCGGACGGGGCGCAGACATATGTCAAATGAATAGACGCGTCGCGGCGTCGTGTCCGCGCCCTGTCTTTTCTATATGTATTGTGTCACGACGCTTCTATACATTTTGTATGAAAGCGACGCGGAAGAGACATAATATATGTCTGCGCCCCGTCCGCGTCTTACGTCTTTGCTGTGTGGCCTGCGCTTAATAATTGTAACCTTTGACGGTTCTAACTTCAAGCAATTATTAAACTACATAATAAAAATCGTATCTTAAGTAATAACTTTTACTTGAATAATCACTTTGACTTGTTTATAACTACGGGTGTAAGTGTTTGGAAACTGGACGGCCTTGTTGGTCGAGTGGTCGCAAGCGAGACTTTTGAGCATGAGGTCCGGGGTTCGATTCCCGGGTCGGGCAGAGTTATTGGGTTTTTTCATCAGACATTTCTCAGTAGCAGCCACGGAGTCTGGATTCGTCCCCGGTTGATGGCAATAGGCTCGCCCTATTACATGTGACCCAAACTTAACTGGCGAAATGTGGGTGTACTATTCTGTACACCTCTGCCTAACCCTACGCAGATTACAGGCGTGATTTTATATAATGTTATGATTGGAAACTTATTTGAATAGCCGCAAATATTAAACATATCAGAAATTAACGCAACAAAACCTTTCTATGTTCATTTTGAGCATATTCAAGCGACCACCTTTGTATCTCTCATCTTCTAAGCTCAATGACGGTTCGTAATATATTTTGATACTAAGGATAAGTAACTTAAGTGAATGCGGCTAAATTAAGGTGTATACTTGTGCTTGATTCGAAGGGTTCCGTACCTTTGTCCGTTTAATTTACTTACTGGGGGACAAGAAAAGGTTTTTCCTTTGTGCTTAAAGGACCCTAGTTTAAGAGTAGCTACTTATTTGTTATTCTGTTGAGTAATGTTAATAAGTCTTGCAAGTTTTTACGCTGTGTATTTCAGGCACTCAGTATTTCAGGTACTCAGCTCGTGGCTAAATAATAACAGCCGCTCGGGTCGATCTTTAGGTTGCCGTGCTTGCCTACGTTGGTCTGAGGATGGGTGACCACCCATTACATACCGAGTTTCCCACGTGCCCGGGTGTCATTTGTAGATCTTTGACAGTCGTTAGTTAGTCAGTGGCCCAAAAAGTCTGACAACCAGTCTTACCAAGGGGTATCGTATTACCCAGTACTAACTGGGTTGTGGAGGTCAGATAGGTGGTTGGTAAGACTGGTGGTTGATTGATCTTCTTCTTCTATAACGTGTGGTTAGTGCATAATCTAGTGTCAGAGTATTTATGCCGGCCATGGACCTCTGACTTGGCTTTAGATGCCGTCAGGACATATCTCTCAGGCATGCTGGTTTTCCTCAAGATGTTTTCCTTCACCGAAGCAAATGATAATTATACAATACGCGCAAGAATCCAAAAAATCAGAGGTCTTGGGTTCGAACTCGAGACCTATGACTTGGCAGTCCGAAGGTCACACACCACGACCACCCATAACGACTGCTGATACGTAGCATGCAGGAGCATGTCACAAGCCAAGACTTTTTATTTTAACGAAAATTAAAAACCATCATAATAATATTATTTTTACTCAGAGTAACTCCCTCAATTATTTAAACAACAAACACAACTAAAAACGCCAAAACTCAAGTACGTTCTGTATGTTCGTCCGTCACTTGTTCACATCCTAAACAAACATGGCCGACGTCAAAACACAATATAGGGGTCACAATGAAAAATAACTCCCGTTTTCTTGGGTACGGTCGGCAAAAAAAAACAACAGAGCATCGTGAATTTATGTCCACACTTTGTATTTGTTGGTTTCGGGAGACTTTTTGCCGCAATTATGCGAAGTCGCGGTTGAGTTCTTTTTTGCAGACCGTATTTGGTGAGGCAGTGAATTTTATTGTATTTTTATTTATTGTTTTGTTGTCCTTCTAATGCTTTCAATCTATGTATGGATTTAGGATTTTTTTTTTAAGTTTTGTTACAATAGAGTTCGCTTATTCATATTAATAGAGGGTGATTTGTAAGATTTGTAATTGGGTGTATTACTGGAAATGTAAAAAAAAAGAAAAAGTACTAAATCTAATTTGCTACAATTTTGACTCTGATAACTTGGGGTCCAAACTGGGTTGTTTTGAGAAATCGAACTATTAAAGTTTTTTTTGAACTACCTCTCCACCATAAACTGCTAATTGTAAAAAATCTACGCCGTTCAGGATGATAAACTGTAAGGTTCAAAACACCGGCCTCACGTAGTTTAAAAAACAATTACGTGTAAAAAAGTGTTTGTAAAAACCTATTTGCCAAATAAACATCATTTGTTATTTGTTTTTTTTTTTTATAAAACGTTGCCCCACACTAGGATTTAATCTATTTAAAAAAAAAACAATCAATCATCAATCAATCAAAAATCAATCGTCATTTTTTTTATCAGTTTCTTATATTTGAATCAAGAATACCTACTAGTAAAAGGTACGGTGTAGTAGCTAGAGCTACTACCATGCCTCGGTTTTGTTAACGACAGTTAGGAAGACAGATGGTTAAAACGCATTACTGTTGCTGTGCAACCCGTCGCTCCTATATCTTTCAATTTATCATCATAACTTTGGAATCTAAAGGATTCAGGAGCTGGTGGAGGATTGGATAAAGGAACTCGTGGCTAAATAAGAACAGCTGCTCGGGTTGATCTTTAGGCCGTGCTTGTCTAGGTTAGTTCGTGGATGGGTGACCACCCATCACATACCGAGTTTCTTTAGTGCCTGTCATTTCTTTGACAGTCGTTGCAGGAAGTCAGTGGCCTGAAAGTCTGACGACCAGTCTTACCAAGGGTCAGATAGGACGCTCCATGTAAAATACTGGTATTCAGCTGCATTCGGTTAGACTGGAAGCCGACCCTAACAAACTTATATAAGGCTGTATTATATAAGTATGTTAGGGACATATGTAAATACTTATAAAAGTTAGTACTAGGTAATACGATACCCCTCGTTAAGACTGGTTGTCAGACTTTTTGGGCCAAGACTACCTGCAACGACTGTCAAAGATCTACAAATGACAGCCGGGACTAACGGATTAACATGCTTTCCGAGGCGCAGAGTAAACTCGGTATGTAACGGGTGGTCACCCATCCACAGACCAACCGAGGCAAGCACGGCTTAACCTAAAGATCGATCCGAGCGGCTGTTATCATTTAGCCACGAGCTCCTCTAGAGTATCATAAATACTATTTAACGTCAGTACCCTCATGAATCTAGAGACCGTGTTTTAGCCATTCAAAAAACTATCGACATCAAAAGAAGCGATACCCTCTTTTACGCAAGTCCCAAAACTGTCTAATAAAGCTAAAACTAGGACCTACTTTCTACCAACTTTTATCGATACGTCGTATCTTTTCTTGGTGGACTTAGTTCATTATTTCTTCAAGACTTTTTTCATAGTAAAGACCATTATTTGTCGAATGTATTTGCTGACGGTACAAGTAAGTGGTTTCTTCTAGCATAAACAAGTTTATTTATTGACTGTACCGAATTGTAGTGGCTGTCGCACTACGGTTTATTTTGTCTATCTTCTTGTAACTGAAAGAACGCCAGCGACATCTGTGATGCAAATAAAGAACTAAAATTCTGAATCGTGTTATCAGTTATTTGCGAGTTAAGCCTTTAATGGGTGTAAAAGTACCCTTAACGAAGCCGAAAGGCACTTATTTTCCCCGTCATTACCCTATTTTTTTTGTTCTAGACCATACCTGGGAACCTTCTAGTTACGGAAATATTGGGGGTTCAAAGTTCCAACTTTTCCACATTTTTTTTTAATACTTAATATTATAAGTTTACTTAAAATACCTCCTTGACCCCCGTACTATGCATTCATCAATACAATTTTTTCACTGCGTTGCATTGACTCCTACCATTTTTCACCCCAAAAAAAGTCGTTTGCCAGCAATAATTATGAGTTACTTAGTTTGATGTACAGAATGCTTGGTCGACGGGTTCGTGAAAGGTCCGCTTACACTTTGTATGAGGCAAATAAAGAACTTAAATTCTGCATCCTGTTATCAGTTATTGGCGAGTTAAGCCTATATGTATGTATACAATACCCTGACAACCACCGTAGGGCAGTAGTTCACCAGACAACACCGATCTAGTTGGAACTTTACTCCTTGTTTCACCTGTATACCCCTAAAGATATACAGTACTGGGACACTATGAATGGTGACGCTAGAACACAAAGAAAAGTTACAATGGCTTACAAAAGATTGACAGCTGAATTCGGTTAGACTGGGGCCTGACCCCTGAAAAGGCTGAGCAGATGATGAAGATAAGATTTAATTAAATCAATCATTTTCGAAATCACCTTGACACATTCAAGTTATATTCATTTGAAACTCCTTTTGGGTTAACCGAAATGGGGTATAAAGTGCGAGTCGGACTCGCGCATGTAGTGTTCCGTACCATCGTAATAGAGATCCCTTTAATTTTTAATCTATTTGTTGTTGTAGCGGCAATATAAATCCACATTCTGTGAAAATTACAACTATCTACCTTTTACTGATCATGAGATACAGCCCACTGACAGACAGACGCTTAGTAATAGGGTCCCGTTGGCTACCCTGCGGGTACGAATCCCTAAAAAGCATTACTTACATGCAAATTTAATTAGAAAAATAAGAATAATTTTGTTTCTCGAAACTTTAGCTAACTTCATCTCGTTTTCCTGAATAATTCACCATATTTTATAGAGGTCAAAACTTATAAAAAATTCTACGAAGGTCACATAGGATAATGGTTGTAAAAAATTGGCAATGCCTTCACAAAAGTTCAGGGTAACCCCATAAAATATTTTATGTGAAGCTTTGCCTCTTGTAAATAACTCTCAAAGTCGAGATAAGAAAGAAGATAAATAAATAAGAGGCTTCAATGGGGTTTTTAGCCTCTGACCCTTTCGAGGACATTGGCCAAATATATCTTAGGCGACATAGATCTTACACATTCAACAAAATAGTCGTCAGTGTTTTGACAGTCTATATTTAATACTAGCTTTTGCCCGCGGCTTCACTCGCGTTAATTTGGAATTTGACAATCAATTCGGTATGTGCTCTGCTTGTAATATTATAACTCAACCATGATTCGAAAGACACGTGGCGTCATCTATTATCATAAGAAGGCTATTGTTGTATTTTTGGGAACAGTAGGTACTTTTTTTCGGGATGGAAGGTATCCTACCCTATGTCCGTTTCTGTTGACCTGACAACGAATATGCAAAATTTCAGGATGATCGGTTCAGTGGCTTAGGCGTGAAAAGGTAACAAACAAACAAACAACTTACTTTCGCATTTATAATATTAGTAAAGATGCATACTAACGTAGTCTTAATCTTCTCTAATACGATCAAAGATATAATAATTAATGTGCTCGTGAGTGTACACTTCTGCTTGACATTTCAGGGATCGTGTTATGTTATAGGTACTGTACAATTTCATCCCGTAATTTTTGTTTATATCATGTTTTGTTTACTACTGTTTAAATAACTTTCGTTTATTTTGTTTACAGGTAAGTCAACATTCGAATACCGCCAACCTTCAGGTAAATTACGTTAAATGAAGCGAGTTAACATTTTATAATTAATGCTAATTCCTGAACGACGCGACGGGTTGTCAACATTTAAGGTGTTTACTGAAGAGGCTTCGATCGGAAGTTAATTGATTTAATGAACTTTACTCCTTCATTAATAAGAGTCGGTAAGGGATGACTCACTCTCTGTCGTACAGTCACGAGCATTGACATGTATACACTGTAATGACGATTGCAACTTTGAAATAAGACCAATTTCATAGTAATAAGGGTTCCAAGATGGTATGATAGTAACAACATGAAATTACAATAAGTACCTACTATAGAAGAAAATCCCTTTTAAAAGTTGCTTAGTGGATACATATTGGTGCTCATGTCTGTACGCAGCAGTATTTGTTGAAAGACGACCCGAATATTCATCATCATAATTTTCCTTCCCTTATCCCAATTTATTTGGGGTCAGCGCAGCATGTCTTCTTCTTCCATACTTCTCTATTACTCGTCATCTCAGCAGTCACCTACTTTATAGCCGACCCAAACATTCTTTACATATATTCGGCTTTTGTTCGGCTCTCAAAAAATATCCAAACGTTTTTTTTTTGACTGATCAAAATATCTATAATAAGGGATTTATCGACATTTTGTTTTTTTTTAAAGGTTACCAGTTTCTAGTCGCAAAATTTTGTTGAAGTTTCTAACATTGTATGGATTAACCATATGTACAGGAGTGTAAAATAATTTGAATGTATTTTTTTGTGTCAGCTGCCTAGCCTTTTCCCAACTATATTGGGGTCGGCTTCCAGTCTATCCGGATGTAGCTGAATACCAGTATTTTACATGTAGCGACTGCCTATCTGATCTCCACAGCCCAGTTAGTAATGGGTAAAAGAGCAATTTGTGTGAGAAAAGAAATTTTGGAGAGCGGTGAATATCAACATTAATTACATTCGATCATGCCTTCCGCCGACCTGGACTTGTGTATACTGTGTAGCACTATGTGAAGGATGATAAATCTGAAAGCGAGAAAGGTAGTGTTGATAAGAAGAAATGCTTGGAAAAAGACGATTTGATCATGTAGACACAATAGTGTCTTGACAATAGCAATGTATCTACATAAAAAATCTTCTTATTCTTACAATTCTTACACAATAGGTACTTTGAACGAATTTTCTTGTATTCTTTCTCTACTAATTTTCGTGAACTAAAATTTATATATAAATAACATCGCCTGGAATTTCCAGAGGGTTAGGCAGATGTATAACTAATAGTGCACGCACATTTCACCCGTTATGTTTAAGTCTCATGTAATAAGGGGCGAGCCTATTGCCATCAACCGGGCATGAATCCAGACTCCATGGCTGCTACTGAGAAATTCCTGATGGAAAAACCCAATAACGATTTTCCCGACCCGGGAATCGAACCCATTATGACCTCATGCTCAGCAGTCGCTCGACCACTAGACCAACGAGGCAATGTGCTAACTACCATTTAGAATCTAAATGTATTTTATGTATCTAATTTTTGAAACAATCAAGTCATTAACAGTAAGGTTCTACACTACGTCCATTTAAAAATAAAACTCCTAAATAAAATAATATACTTACCTTAAGGACCTATATACAACTGCCCCTGAAAACATAGAACAAAAAGGACAAACTCATTAACGTCGTTTGACTTCTAAAGTTTTTGAGAAAAAATACATTATCATTCGTACAAAAACACCCCAATGGGGGAGCATTGTTTTCAACAAAGTTTTGCTAAAAAATGGATTTAAAAAGAGACTTTTTGGGTTCAGTAATGAAGCGAGGGGAGCTTTTAAGAAAATATTTTGTTGCAAGGTTTTTGCTTGTTACTGTTACTGTTTATTTATTTATTCATTAACTAACTGTACCCAGCATGCGTTGCACTGCACTTTTCTACCTACTACCTATCTGCTACCACCTGCTACCTACCAACAGCCTATTAACTACCTCCCTGCCAAATTTCCAGTTTATAGCACAAAAAATTAAAGAGTTTCATACAAACTTGTGAGAGCCCTTAGACCTACTTTATCCGGCCCTGTCGCAAAATCCGATCTTAGCGGACGTCTACTAACCATAAACTACCTCCCTGCTAAATTTCATCTTTATACATCAAGCGGTTTTTGATATTTCGTGAGTGAGTGAGTGAGTGAACTTTCGCTTTTATATATTTAGATATAGGTTCACCAACAGCTTGTGTGTACAACATATCTTAAGTATACATAGGTTTTAGTCTTGGACTTACACAGTCGCCAATTACAGGTTAACCAGCATTCACATAAGTGATAACATAAGAAAAAAACTAAATTTAAACGAGTGGCTCTAGATATCAAATTCAACAGTAAACTCCTCACATTTAAGGGTTTATTTAGCTGTTCTTAGCCTGTGTCATCCCACTGCTGGGCAAAGGCTTCCAAATCTTTTGATCTAGTGCTAACGTGGACCACAAGTCGTGGTTATGTCCAGCTCGTCTCGCCATTTCTTACAAGGTCTACCGCGTCGCCTTTAGGCTGTGTCAGGGCTCCGCATAGTGGTTATTTTGGCCCCAAACTCGTCAGGCATACAGCAGATACGGCCAGGCCAGTTCTACTTCAGCTTAGCGGCTTTTTGAGCAATGTCAGAAATTTGTGTTTTGGAGGGCAGTGTGGTGTTGCGTATATGGTCGGTTGGTTTGACGCCTAGGAGACTGAGCACCATTGCACATTGTATTGATTTAGCTTGTATTTCATGAAAACTTGATGAAGAAGAATAATAAGAAATTGTGTGATTTGATTTAAATATTTATTGGGTATTTGCGAGTAGCGTCCGCTAAATGGAGGAGCTCGTGGCTAAATAATAACAGCCGCTCGGGTCTGTGGATGGGTGACCACCCATTATATACCGAGTTTCCTCCGTGCCTCGGAAAGCACGTTAAGCCGTTGTTCCCGGGTGTCATTTGTAGATCTTTGAAAGTGGTTAGGTCTTACCAAGGGGTATTACCCAGTACTAACTGGGTTGTGGAGGTCAGATATGCAGTCGCTCCATGTAAAATACTGGTATTCAGCTGCATCTGGTTAGACTGGAAGCCAACCCCATTATAGTTGGGAAAAGGCTAGGCAAATGCGTCCCGTTGTGCTTCGTACGGTTTTTTACTACCTGACAGACATCACAATTTCTTTGTTTTAAACACTGTTTTAAGCTTTCATGGTTAACAACTAAACTAACACTGCCACTTACGGGATACCTTCCGTGATTTTCTATTATTGTGAGCTCCCATAATTAATATTTGAAAATCACGGAAGACGGTAAGTTGTCACTTAAGTAAGTTTCTTTATTTTAGTGTTAGTTTTTGGAATAAATTTTCTAAATGCTGTAGTGGTAGTATCTGTATCGGGTGCGCCAAAGTTCACCTTCAACTCCGATAATTGGAAATCCGAAAATGTTCTTCCTAACATTTTTCATCCTAACAATCGCAATTCCTAACTACTCTGTCTCTAATTTTATAATTCCGAAGCATTCAACTTCATAATGTCAGTAGCAATAAACATCTGTTATACTTTTATTTGTTTTCCTATATTTTCTCAACATAACCATCTTTTACACTATTATTCAAAGTCATATATTTTTTGTTTAGATTTCTTTGTTCAGACTTAGAAAAATTAAAAAAGTGTTATTTTTGCAAACCATTTATTTTCTCGATTCTATCGTATAAAACACCTAAATGTAAGTTTCTTGGTGTTTTTTGTCTCCAACTAATCGTTGTCGTAAAAACGATGTGGAAAGGATCCATAGTTTAGGTTAGGTTAGAACTGTGACTACTTCGAAATTGGTTGCGAAATTTTTCTAAGTTTTTTTTTCATAATGCCCCCAAGACGACACTCTGACCTGTACTTATGTTTAGGGATAAAAGCGTTATGATAAAAAACAGTAGGAGTTTAAATATATTTACATTAATGATATTATTAATTAAAATTTTCGCAAAACATGAGTGTTATGAACATCGCCGGTAGCACTACAAATAGTATGAATGAAAACTTTAGGATGAAAAATTTTAAGAAGAGTGATCATTCGGATTACAAATCGTTAGGAAGAACAATTTCGGGAAAAGAACTTTAGGTGAGTCAATATGGACCCATCTGTATCACAGTTTAGAAAAAAAATGCGGTTACACAGACAGATACGAAAAGCGATTTCAATTTATATACATCTAGAATCACATTAAATAAGTTATTTTGAAAGCAAACCTACTGCGACCACCCAAAGTCGATTTAAGAACAACTAAAAATTTTTGTAATTATTTATTTTTGATATTAAAACGCTTTATATTATTTTATTGTATTCATTGCAAACCTAAAATATTTACATTCATTCACATATTATCTAACAAAACATTCGTAGATACTTTGAAAATATTAACAGAATGTTTAACAAACATTCAACAATTTATGCATCTATAAATCTAGTAGAATTTATGAGTGCATAAAAAATGTAGTTTACAACGTTTTTTTTTTGGCTCATAGTAAATTCTGACGACTTTTCTATGACTTTGTACGAATAATGTACTGAGCAATAAAACTAAAAGTACGAGTAATTTGTATTTATTATAAATTTGAATAACATGGAGGTAGACTAGGACACACGTCCGATACAAAATCAGTAGATACAGGCTGATTAAATTTAATGCTGATGGCGAATCCGGAATCACGATTATCATTATTTTGCCCTTATCCCAATTAATTTGGGGTCGGCGCCATGTCTTCTTCTTCCATACTTCTCTATTACTCGTCAGACATTCTTGCCATTTCATCTTTCAAACAGTCCATGGCGAATCGGGAATATCGATATAAAGTAAAAAAAAAAAAAAAACTTATATGATGACAAATCGAGACCGGAGAGTAAGTGTATAAGTAAGTAAGTGTATGAAACAATGACTAACCGGGTATATCTAATCCTACTGAAACTCCGTGCTGCGTTAGATCAAAGTCAAAGTGATTTCACAGTGCTGTCATCTGCACATTAACTATGATTAAATTATTTTGTCATATTTTTTCCCCGAGTCGTATATAACAATAGCCCTTTTAAACTACTTTTCTGGACATTATTTATCTGTTTAATAGATTGTTCATAATGAAATTCTCTTCTATTTCACTACTATTTTGCGAATAATTAACTCCCCCAACAATTTTAACACTTTATTCGGAACTAGCTTTTCCCCCTTTTCCGGCTTCGCTCGCGTTAATTTAGAATTTGACAATCAATTGGGGTTGAGCTCTGCTTGTAATAATATAATTCAATCATGATTCGAAAGACACGTGGCGCCATCTATAATCATAAACGTTATTGTTGTTTTCCTCGGCAACAATACTTTTTTCGGGATGAATGGTACCCTGTGTCCGTTTCTGACAACATATATGCAAAATTGCAGGATGATAGGTTGAAATCGGTTCAGTGGTTTAGGCGTGAAATGGTAAAAAACTTTACTTTCGTATTTATAATATTAGTAAGGATAAATACTTTTACTTTATACTGAAAATAAAACGGGTCTTCCCACTGAAAACTCAGCTCACACTTGCCTTTATAAAAGACTCGAGAGTCAAAATAAAAAACAGAGATGCACAGATAAAACTTTCTGAAAGCAGTAAACTGTCTCATTGGCCGTTGTCTAGTGAGGCACTCTCTGATTCGATACTTTACAGTATCGATACAACAGCACGCGTAGCATAACCACCGTAGAAACGGTTTTCTTTGACGGAAGAATCGACAAAATGACAGAATGTATCGACAAAATGACAGATTTCTTTTCACAATTTTTTCGATTCTTCCGTCAAAGAAACCCGTTTCTACGGTGGTCATGTTACGCGTGCTAGATGCGATTCTCTAATATTTTGGATAGATACAAAAAATGATTACGGTAAATGCTTGGAGTGACACAAAGGTACCGCTATCGGAATGAATGAATTGTATCGTGCCACATTCTCTTTAATTGTTTTACATGTCAAACTACACAAGAAGATTACAAAAAAACCTGGAATTTTAAAAGTAATAAGTATGAGTACAGTGGCCGATACGATACGATCCGATAATTGGAAAACCGGATCAAAGGCATTCAAAACGATCCCTTAATCGCATAGTTGCGTTCATCAAATTATCGATATAAATGCAAGAATCGTCCATCCCTATCGCTGTCCAAAAGTTGTGCCGATCCAGAGAAATTATATTAAAGGGACAAACACTTGGATGTTAGATGGGACTGAATAATTACCGACTGTTGCTGAAATTGGGGCTTTGGGCGTATTTAGGGTTGGGACACACTATGGGACGCATAGTTGTGTAATGGGACAATTGTTTGTGAGCAATTAAACATGCAGATTTTGTGTTTCATACACCTTGTTAATGTTTAAGGTTGGTGTTATTCTAAATAAAATAAAAATGGTTGTTTAAATAACGCCATTGACTCGATTTTGATGCGATCATCTCGAAACATACTTATTTTTTTTTTCAAGAAGTGAATTAGACCGAAAATTATTAATTACTTTTTATTCTCAGCTTTGAAATACGTTTTCGTTACTATATTTTCATTATTTTCATTTTTATACTGTTAGCCTGCGACATCCCACTGTTGGATTTCCAGTTGTTTCGATCCAGGGCTAATGTGGACCACTGATCTCTGGTTTTGTCCAGTTCGTCCCGCAATCTTCTACGAGGTCTGCCGCGACGCCTTCTGACTGTGTCAGGGCTCCAAAAAATGACTATTTCGGCATTTATATAAATTTTCACTGGTATTGTATAATCTAAGTGCCCTTTGCATCCTACTAATATAATAAATACGAAAGTTTGTGAGGATGCATGGATGGATGGATGTTTGTTACTCTTTCACACAAAAACTACTGAAAGGATTTGGATGAAATTTAACACATAGATACTTTGAACCTGAATAAACATATAGGATACTTTTTATCCCGGTACTACGATCCCGTGGGACAGTACTAAGCCGTGGGCATAAACTAGTTTCAGCATATAGATAAAATTGTGATCCAAGCAATTAACCTGTCATACATTTTCTACCAGCATAATCAACATTCCAACAACGCTCCCTCAATCAACACCACATAAATTACAATAGAAATGACATTTAAATTATTCAAAACACATTTTGCGTACTTCGCAGGTATTGTATCGTACTCGTAACATAATATGGCACAACCCTAAACAGTTTGCCATTCAGCAAACGACATCGTGTTACCGCAGTTATTTACTGTCAAAAGCCCGCGCTTTTGGGTGTTCTAAAATTGAATTAAACTGTCATTTAAGACAAAATGGCGGCGGTATAACGGTTATGGGGTCGGTTTTGGCGGGTGCAATCTTGGGGTTATTTATAGAAAAAAGGAAATGTATAAATTGAGTATGATGGGAGGATGGTGACGATAAGGAAATTAATAAAAGTTTGTCTTTTATTGTTTTGGACAGCCGTTATCCTGCTTGAAGCTCATAGCTCAATCACGCTTATTTTAAGCGTGCTATGCATGTCCAGCCTTCCTAAAATTTTGAATAAATTTTAAATAGTTTTGATCATTACTTCTAACTTTTTCCGGTCATTAGATATTGCGGAATTCACTGAAGGTCGACCTCTTTTCAACCTTATTACTAAAGGTATAAAGATGAATAGTAGCAAACCCTCAGCGGTATCGGAGTCAGCCTAAATTGTAAAATTATCTACATATTATCTACCAGAAAACAAAATAAGTCTGTTTGTGACTCCTTGTACAGTGATTAATTAGAAATACAAAACAAGCTACAAATCAAATCCCAACAAATACTCACTCGCATATAGATTAGACTAGAAGTCAACCCCGAAATATCTCAAAAGGATGGACTGACAGAAGACAAATCAACAACCAAACAAAACAACGAACAAATCAATCCGGCACGACATTCCTACATCCACTCCCAAATCAAGTTGAGAGCCAACACTACAAAATAACCCCGAAATGGAGCAAAAACATCCAAGCCAATTCATAAATCCTGCTACAAGATTGATGGTGACCATTGTGTGAATGGCGGAGACAAAGTCCTGGACTCTACTGTCGTTCCATGGCTTAGGCCTTCGCCCTCGGGTCCCTTTTGGGGCTTATCGCCGTCCATGTAATATGAATGGATGGTAAGTAATAGTTTTGGGACATAGTGTTCTGTAAGGTGGACAGCAAATTGTGATTTACGAGTTTGTGAATTTAGGTGTGTTAGAAGAACTAGATATAGCGAGGTTGTACTAGCGCCAATGATGATGGAACTAGAGTAGTAGAGGCCTGGTTGGAACAAAGAGAATTAATATTACAGCTTATATCGTTAATGTCTTGATTAAGACACGCCTGCTGAAATTGAGTGGCGTCTAATATTCATAAACGATGTTAAGCAGTTATTCGTAGATGGAGGTTTTGGAGGCGCGTGTTGGGGTAATCGTTTAAGCTGGCTAAACAAGTGAATTATAACTTGTACCAAAAACTCGCAATTGTAAGCGATATCGCTACCTGTACTAACTGTCGCTAAACATCATAATATCTCAGAGTACAGGACCTATGTATTATGATACCTATCGGAAAGCTTATAATATATATTCTGCTGAAAGTGCGTGTATAGGAACAGGAAACACTTACGAAGTGATCGACAATAATTGTCCTGACCCTCAGGAATATTTTAGTATTTCATTATTATAATGATTTTATTTGTTGATTGGAATTCCTTAATACGGTACAAAAGAGAAGGCTTCTTGTTAAAAACTTAAGTACCATGTATAAAAAGTAAAGGCTTAACAGGGAAAACATAGAATTCAACTAAAACATCTATTTTAATTACACGCATGTGTCTCCGTGAGCTACACGACCAGAAAAAATAAAACATTTCAAACTATTTTCTCAAATTCGCGTCGCTCAGTTCCGCAAAAAAATCAAACATCTTTCCATATCAACCGCAGGAAAATCCCAAAAAATAAAACCCTCAACCATAATTTTTATCCGATTCAATAATATTTTCACAATTTATCTCGACATTCTTATTTTTTCATTACATTGTTCGACGAATTATGTGGCAGTGTGTATCGTTACGCCTGTACTGAGCTCACAAATATCAACCTTGTGTTTCAGGTGATAGAGTTGGGTTTCCTTTGATGGAGAAACAAAATGTTATTCGTGAAAGACATTCGTTTTTATTTACTTTAGTTTCTGGGGTAATCTAGTTGGTGATCATTTTGTTTGCCTCTGTACGATTGTTTCTATCGGTTGGAACTATTTGTTAGACATTTTGTGAGTCTGTGTGGGACTGTCAAGTGATTATTTTTTCTTTTTTTTGTCTCCTGTGTTGTGTTTTCGGAAAGTAAGTCTTTCAAGAGTATTTTTGGAACAAGTTTGATGGAAAAATGAGGAACATCAAGCAACAAGACCAAATAATGTTATTCCGGCTATTTTTGTTGAAATAAGTGGAAATCTTTAGTGAAACTCAGCCTAAAAAAACAGTTTTAATCTCTTTACAGTACGTTGCAGAAGAAAAATTCGTGAGTCTACTCAGTCTATAACATTCCCACAGTTCGGGCAATGGATTTCTCTCCGTGTGTGGAAAAGATGTAATTTTTAATTTTCTGTAAGAGTGGTGTAAAAGTGAGCTACTTAGTTCTACGTTTTTTTAGTCGCCTCTTTGTGTCTATTGGCCTTTCGGAATTGTTGTGTCTATTGGAATTTTCGAGACACATCGAGTTCCATTGTCTTTGAGCTTTTCTGGTGGTCTTCACTGGTTGTTCTGACATTCAGGAGTTCCAGCGGCTTGAGGAAGTTTAGCTTTTTTTTTAGTTAGCCCGTATTTTCCCACTCCTGAGCAAAGGCCTCCCCCCATTCATTCCAGCTTAGCTAGTATCCTAAAACAACAAAGACAACACATACAATATAAGTTACAACTCAATATCTTTAATTTTATCGCACGACTCAATGAATAGGTATTGTGTAGGCGTCCAAGTGGCTTTGTTTGTATTAAGGGCTAAAACAATAGTAATAATGTTAGCGAGGGTTGAAACTGTATTAGTTATAACAACTAAACTAATAATAACTTGTTTAGTTCTTAGTGAAATAATGTTAGAATAAGTTCAATTAGGTTTGAAAGTTATAATCTTATTATAAGCTTATTGGGGTCAAAGTTCCAACTTTTACATAAGATTTTTAAATATAAGTTTTTAATGTTATAATTTTACCTTAAATACCTTCATGACCCCCGCTCTATTCTATGCATCTATCAGCACAATGTTTTGAGTGTAGTACAAGTCCTACAGTAAATCGTGATATTTCATCCCAAAAAGAGTCGTTTCCCAGCATTTTTTTTTGCGTAGAGTTACTTAATTTGATGTACAAAATGCTTGGTTGACGGCTGCGTGAAGGTTCCGTTTACACCTTGTATGATGATATACCAAATTTCCTAAGTCATGCTTAGACCAACCCGGAAACGAAGATAAAGCTTCCTTCTTGTTTTACAAATAATAAAATCTAATTTATAATTATACATATAAATATATCGCGTTAATTTAGAATTTAACAATCAATTCGGGTTGTACTCTGCTTGTAATAATATAATTCAAACATCATTCGAAACACACGTGGCGCCATCTATTATCATATAAACGTTATTGTTGTTTTCCTCGGGAACAGTACTTTTTTTCGGAATGAAAGGTACTCTATGTCCGTTTCTGTCCACCTGACGACATTTTATATGCAAAATTTCAGGATGATCGGTTCAGTGGTTTTTGTAACAAACAAAGTTACTTTCGCATTTATAATATTAGTCAGGATACGAAATTTTTGAATGCATCATCTGGTGAGGGCCACTTTTTTACTAAATGATTTTCTTTTATATTTCCGAGGGTTTTCACAACGTGATATGTATTCTATCAGCAGTCACTGTGATGGAAAAGTAAAAAAAAACCCACATTTTAAGTTCCACTCTCCGTTCTGCTTTCTCAGCACTAGGGGTTAAGTTGACAGCTGTCATATCGTTCGACTACGGTAACTTCGTTATTTGTGTCTCAAACTGAAAATGTACGAAAGTGCCGAAAGATATACAAGGTGTATACGGACCCTTCACGAAGACGTCGACCAAGCATTCTGTGCCTCAAACTAAGTAACTGTACGCAAAAATTATTGCTGGGAAACGAATTTTTTTAGGCTGAAAAATCATGGTTCACGGTAGGACTCAATGTAACGCGCTCAAAACATTGTGCTGAGGGATAGATTAAATAGTACGGTGGTCGTGAAGATGTTTAAAGTAAAAATCTTACATTAGAAACATGTATTTAAAAAAAAAACTTGTGAAAAAGTTGGAACTTTGACCCACAATATCTCCGTATCTAGAAGGTTCCCAGGTATGGTCTAGAACAAAAAAAATGATCGCAATGACGGGGAGAACAAGTACCTTTCGGCTTCGTTAAGGGTCTTTTTACACCCTTTATACAGATTGTGGAAGTTGAATTGTTTTAGGGAAATTTTTGATTGCATCCTCTGATGGCCACTTTTTTACTAAATGATTTTCTTTTATTTTTCTGTGGGTCATCACAATGTGATATGTATTCTATCAGCAGTCACTGTGAGTCAGTGTGATGGAAAAGAAAAGAAAAACCCATATTTTAAGTTCCACTCTCCGTTCTGCTTTCTCAGCACCAGGGGTTAAGTTGACAGCTGTCATATCGATCTACAGGTAACTTCGTTATTGGTGTCTCAAACCGAAAATGTACGAAAGTGTCGATAGATATACAAGGTGTATACGGACCCTTCACGAAGACGTCGACCAAGCATTCTGTGCATCAAACTAAGTAACTGTACGCAAAAATTATTGCTGGGAAAAGAATTTTTTTAGGCTGAAAAATCACGGTTCACAAATAACAGTACAGAGATCATGAAGGTATTTAAAGTAAAGTTATAACATTAAAAGCTAGAATTAAAAAAATACATGTTAAAATGATCGAACTATAACCTCCAATATCTCCGTAACTAGAAGTCCCAGGTTAGGTCCAGAACAAAAGCAATATCGCAATGATGAGGAGAACAAGTGCCTTTCAGCTACATTAAAGGTTTTTTTTTTACACCGAGTATTTATTATTCGCTTTGAAGGTCTATGCCATATCCTTAAGCACTAAATCAAGCATCAATAGTTTGGTTTTGATAATAGTAAGCCTTTCTTCTCAAAAAGGCGTTCGCTCCACCACATGTTGCCTCCACCATAATATACTTTCTGAGCTCGTTCGCGCTAAGTGCACTCCCCGTAATTTTAACCCAATGTAAGCTTAATGAAGTAGTGGCCGGTATTAACTAGGATTTTATTTTGTAATACTCTTCTATATTGTGAAACTCTTAAGTGTTAAGCTCTTTTAGAGGAGCTATAATTAAAAATACGGTCGTGATTTCGTTTCTAAACATTTGTATCTAAATAGATATGTCTTATTGGATAAACAACTTAAATACCGACACATAAAGTACAAGTTTGTGCTACTCTTTCATATTTTTTTCAAGAATACTTACTATACTAATAATACTCACGTTCTGAAATGAACTGAATTAACACCGTGTTGATATTCCTTTAAGTGCAATACCATCAAATTGGGTACAAGGCTTCCTGTATACCTACTTTAAGAGTATTGGATTAAGGCTCTAATCTTCACACACAATGGCCGCCCGTGAAGATGGCAAACATCGGAAAACGTAGTGAGGGAACTGACATTTGTACTAGAATCAAAAATTCGAAAACTAATTGTGACAAACCATGCTAAGTTACCTGATTTTTGGGCTCACACAGGACCAATTTAGTTCAATGAATGTCTTATTAGCTCGTGGCTAAATAATAACGGCCGTTCGGGTCGATCTTAAGGTTAAGCCGCGCTCGCCAAGGTTGGTCCGTGGATGGGTGACCACCCATTACATACCGAGTTTCCTCCTTGTCTCGACAAGCATGGTCCCGGCTGTCATTTGTACATCTTTGACAGAAGTTACAGGTAGTCAGTGGCCTACAAGTCTAACAACGAGTCTAACTAAGGGGTATCGTATTACCCAGTACTAACTGGGTTGTTGAGGTCTGATAGGCAGCCATAACAGGCACTTTTGAAAGTCAGAAAAACAAAGAAGGCGAAACTACAGTCCCAGAAACAAGGCATGCTGTGAAAGTATTGTTGTTGCCCATTCCAAAGCGTGGATCTGTATGGAGAAGAATGGGCAAGAAACTTCATGGACACCCTTTACAATCAAAATATTTTTACAAGATCTTGGTTACATCATTCATGTTGAGATAATGAAGTAGCCTAACGCTTTATATACCCTTTTTTCGGATGGGAAATCAAATGACCCCTGCCGGTCTTGGCCGAGTGGAAGGGAGTGTCAGACTCGTGCTGACGAAAACCCATCCATGTTCCTTCTTTGCCCTTTGTGTTTCAGGACCTCGGTATCTCTTTCGAACAGTCCCGTAGCCCACTTTATGTACCCTTACGTTGTTTGTATTTCACCCATCAGACACGAAAAATTAGAGATAGCCAATATTTGTTACCCGGATTGTCCCGTACTCTTGAAACGGTGCTCACCCTAAATGTGATACAAGCGTAAAGCCCACATTAATCCCATACAAATTGAGCCCTGTTTAAAAATAGCACCCTCGAGACACACGACAGAATAGGTAAAAGTGCCACAATGATCCGACTCGCAAAAATATGTCAAAATATTTGTATGCAGATCAAATCAAGTGTCTAACTTTCAGACACATCATGACACATGACAGTAGTAAGTTGTGAGTGTTAAACATCTTTTTTTATCTGTTAATTGCTGTCTGAAGTTGAAAGGTACAGAATGATATTTTAAATTGTGTTTAGCATTAAACAAAGGAAAATGGGTGAAATTGCTCTAGCGTCCAATAGCGTTGAGATATATACCAATGGATAGAACCTCTTTAAGAAGAAAATTTATTATTATGGAGACTTCTCTCGATTCAGAGATTCAATCTTAATTGGTTGCCAATAAAATCTTAACTTCGTTGTCCAACTAGTTACCCCAATAACTCCGAAAGTACTGCGAATTGCCAAAAGTCGTGTTAGTAGCAAAGGTTCTCCTTTAAGAGGTCTTTTCTATTATGTATATCTTATGCCTATTGGACCTTGGGGCAGATGCCTATACTTTGAAGCCCATTCTCCTTTAGCGAGTTCTGGTGCGGGCCTTAGTGATTGACTCCTGAGTGAAGGTAGTTTTCACTGTCTGACATAAGCTGATGAGTGTCTAATACCTGACAAATCGTAGAGGTTTGACACATTGCCACGACACTGTGAGCAGAAAGACTAGGCCTCTTGCATAACCTCGGGCAATGCCACTTGTGACGCGACTTTCCCCGACTTTTCATGTTTCCGTCGCGTGAGTATCGTAGCAGCGCAAGTCGCGTCGTAGTGACTGATGGTATGCTCTAAAAATATTGCCCTGGGCGCTCGCTCAAGCCTTTAGCTCCGAACTCGAGGCCAAGAGGTGAATGTCGTCACGACAAATTAAAAACACTGAAACTTCTGCGTTTCCCTGTGTCGTACACTGATCCCCAAAAGTAATTACGTCAGCAAATTACGCGGGTTCCGTATAATTTCATTTTATTTTGTTGGTCCGTCTGCCGGTGCTTATTATAACATTTCGTTGTGGCTTCATTTCGGGATTAACGGATGTGCAGCTTGATTTACGATGGATGTTTCGGATGTAGCAATTTTGTTTTGGTGATCATTTTACCACGCTACAAATTATATTATGATCCTGGATTATTCCTGCGGCTACTACCGCGTGGACCTCGGAAATTATCTCATGAGAAGGGGACATCGGGATAAAAAATATCATACACGGTCTTAATGTCGGTCATGATCGGATGCAGATCAGATATGGCTGTCAGCGATAAGACCGCCGTTGTACCCAGAGAATTAGCAATATTGTAAAATAGCTGTGTTTAAATTTTGGAGTACAATAAAGCATATTCGATCCATCGATCCATGGTCTTCTTATGAGTAGACTATCATGTAAATGCGAGAAGTAGTGCCAGCGCCCCGACTTGTACTTGCAGCTCATGGAGTTCGAAGCCAGGCAGGCGTGTTACTTTGTGTCACTTATTTCATGACCACTGCTGTCAAAGTGGTGACGAGAAACATCGGGAGAAGCCTTAGAATAATGAAGAAATATAGGCCACTCGCTCTCAGAGACTGGTCCCTTTTTTTCGGATGGGACGTGACCCCTCCCGCTCTGGACGGAGTGAAAGGGAGTGTCAGATTTACTGACTAAAACCAACCATGTTCCTTCTTTGCCCTTTGTGTTCCAGGGCCGCGGTATCTCTTTCGAACAGTCCCGCAGCTCCGGCAGGCATCGGCCCTTGCAGACCCCTTCCTGGTTACTGACATCTCTTTTCTCTGCCCCAGCGATGGAAACACTAAAGGCTTATTAACCAAGGCAATAGGTTAGACCCATATCAAAGGACAATATCGTTCAAACATGGAACTTAAACAAAACTGACATAATTTAGGTGGGCTATCCACTCGAGGAAATCTCGTGGAAGGAGGTTGGTCTGTGGATGGGTGACCACCCATTACATACCGAGCTTCCACCGTGCCTCGGAAAGCACGTTAAGCCGTTGGTCCCGGATGTCATTTGTAGATCTTTGACAGGTTCGTTACAGGTAGTCAGTGGCCCTAAAACTCTGACAACCAGTCTTACCAAGGGGTATCGTATTACCTAGTACTAACTGGATTGTGGAGGTCAGATAGGCAGTCGCTCCGGGTAAAATACTGGTATTCAGCTGCATCCGGTTTGATTTGAAGCCAACCCTAACATAGTTGGGAAAAGGCTAGGCAGATGATGATCCTCTCAAGGAATTTAAGGTACGATACTACCCGATCCGAAACCAAAATATTTAAGATTATCAATCCATGTTTTTCTTACGCCCCATATGACATTGTCCGATTGTTGATTGGACTAATTAATAAATGGGCTTCATATTAAATTCAATGCGACCCACTCCGAGCACAGAGAGGGGGAAATAAAAAACACAATATATTTTTTTTTTAAAGTTGTACTTAATTACGAACATTAAAATTGATTTAGTTTTTTTTTTTATTCGATAGGTGTATGTATACAGGGTGTAAATAGACCCTTCACGAAGCCGTCAACCAAGCATTATGTATATCAAACTAAGTAACTTTACGCAAAAATTATTGCTGGGAAACGACTTTTTTTTTGGGGGTGAAAAATCACGTTTTACGGTAGGACTCAATGTAACGCACTCAAAACATTGTGCTGATGGATGAATTGAATAGTTCGGCGGTCGTGGAGATGTTTAAAGTTAAAATCTTACATTAAAAACATGGATTTAAAAAAAAAATTGAGAAAAAGTCGGAACTTTAACCCCCAATATCTCCGTAACTAGAAGGTTCCCAGGTATGGTCTAGAACAAAAAATGATCGCAATGATGGCGAGAATAAGTGCCTTTCGGCTTCGTTAAGGGTCTATTTACACCCTTTATACCTGTCACTTTCCTGGTAAATTTTTTGTTGATTCTTATTTATGAATTTCATACATACAATCAAATAAAATTTGCTAAAAATTTTGCGGCCTTGACGCTTTCTTTCACCTTAAAATAAAAATAACTCGAAAATGCAACGTTTTAAATTCAATATTATCACTTGAAACCTTAGATTACCAAATACACGAGGGCTTTCGAGTCAAAATAATAAAAGGCATGCCTTGAATGCCGCGCAGACAAATAGAGACTTTAACACCTCTGTTATAGAGTCGTAATCAGAATGGATGTTGATTTGACATTTCACGTCGAATGATAGGAAATATTCTTTTGTTTTTTTTTCGTTTATTATACTTTACGGTAAAAGTTCAAGGCAACGACTAGGAAGTGGAACGTGTCGTTTTCTAGTTTTGTTTATTTTTTTTTTTGTGTTCCGTGCTGTGGTGAATGCTAGAGCCTGTGAACACCTAGTATGAGCGCGTGGTGTAAACAAAACGTAAATACGTCGATTTTAAAATTAAAAATACTCGTTTCACATAATAATATTTTCATGAATTTTATAAATTTATTCATATCTACTGATGATACTGATTGTGCTTGTTGCAAACAATTCAATTTGCTCCTAAAATAGCATTTTAAGATGTCAATATTTTGAAAATGACGTTTATAGGCTTCTAATATGATGTTTGAAACGTACAGTATCAATGAAAGTTAATAAATTGACGAAATAAGTATTCAATCTAACTTAATTTCTCAACATTAGAGCTCTGTAGCTCCTCTCTGACTCTGAATCGAGAGAAGTCGCTATAGTAAGAAATGTTCTTCTTAAAGAGATCTATCCATTGGTATATATCTTAACGCTATTGGATGCTAGGGCAATTTCGCCCATTCTCCTTTATCGTAAGGAATGTAATGTAATGTTAAGGCAAATAAAGGCTAAATTAATAAGGTACTACTATTCTCCAAATAAAAATCACATTCTCCAATCTAAAACCTATTATAATCCAAACTATTTCTATTATAATTGTTATATTATAATTGACGTGCGTGAACTCAGCATCAATCCACTAAAATAAAGTAATATTAGAAAACTAATTGCTACCTAAATATGCCTTAATAACACCGCCACGGTCTGATAACGATCTAAGCGACAGAATTTATAAATAAATATGTACTCTAATATTATGAGAATTAAGATTGACCTTTCAGTAACGACGTCTTAGCTGTGAAAGTAGTTTGAGGGAAGTTTCGTTATGTAAGAAGTTTCGAAGCTAGGCAACTTAGTAGGTGTGAAAACTGAAATTATACAGGGTGTAAGGGACAACCCTCCACAAACTGATGGGGTGAATTCAGTATATCATACTAAGATGACCGGTACAAGAAGTTATTTCAGGAATGTTATGGGAATCCAATAAATTTGATTTGTTTTATTTCCTCATACGCAATGTATCGTTACCGTGGTAAAACACACACGAACGGCAAGCGCGACCACGAGTTCGATGAACTCTGTAGCTATGCAGGAAGTGAACAGCTGATTTCACGCGTCGTTCGTTAGAGTATTTCAACTATTGGATTTTTGATTTTGATATTATTTACATAAAAAGAGTGCTGCATACAGGGAATGTAATGTTACATTGAAATAAAGGAAAAGTAACTGAAAAAAAAAGATTATTTTTAATACTCATTCACTTTTATCACAATAACACAACAGCGGGGCATTACGGAACGGGTTTGCGAGCCGCACGGGTGCTCTGCCTACCCACTGTTAAACGGTGCGATAGTAATGAGAACGGCGTCAAGTGGCTAACAGCTGGTAGGTGACAGGCGCGCGCGCGCGACTTTTGTGTTATAAAAGTGAATGAGTATTAAAAAAATGTTTCTTCGGGAAAGTTGTTTGTTATCATGAGTACAATCACGTGTTTAAGTATCGGTCACTAATTACCAGTCACCCTATTTAAAAAATCCCAAACGTTTCTACATTCGATCTAGCTAGAGCGGCCACTAAACCAGCATTACAGTATCCCTGAACATTCGATCTACAATGGGGCCACAAAACCAGCGTATCCCTTTGTCCATTTAACGCTCTAGCGCTAGGCTTACAAACAGGCAGATTCAGAATGCACTGTCTGTGTTATTTGTATGCGCCGCGGGTAGTTTCACGTGCGGTCACTAGGTCCAGCTTAACGGTTAGGTGCACGGCCTTTATGTAAAGTTAAGGGTTCACTCTTTTTGTTGTACTGGTGTTATGTGGTGCGGGTTGTGACATGCGTATTTTAAAAGTTGTTATTTTTAGTAATGTGTTTAGCTATTTTTTTAAATATCTAGTACTAGGTACATAATTTGCTGTGCGTTTCCTGATGAATTTATTTATGTAAACATAAAATACTTAACAGGACATTACATTAAGATAGAGCACAAAAATACTGTTTACATCATAAGACAATTAGGAGGAGCTCGTGGCTAAATAATAACAGCCGCTCGGATCGATCTTTACGCTAAGCCGTGCTTGTCTAGGTTGGTCTGTTGATGGGTGACCACCCATTAGAGAGTTTCCTCCGTGCCTCGAAAAGCACGTTAAGCCGTTGGTCCCGGCTGTCATTTGTAGATCTTTGACAGTCGTTACAGGTAGTCAGTGGCTCAAAGTCTGACAAGCACTCTTACCAAGGGGTATCTTATTGCCCAGTACTAACTGGGTTGTGGAGTTCAGATAGGCAGTTGCTCCATGTAAAATACTGGTATTCAGCTGCATCCGGTTAGACTGGAAGCCGACCGTAACATAGTTGGGAAAAGGCTAGGCATATGATGCCTTCATAAAAAAAAATTCTTTATAAAGAAAGTCAAAGATTAGGAATGCTGGCTTCACCACGTGGTCTTCTTTTTGTCATGACAATCTAAATTGAAACAAGGACTAGCGTTAACCGTAGAGACAAGGAAAAGATAGAATCTGAAAACACGTCCTGAGCTGCTCACTGGTTTGTTTTTTTTTTGCAAAAAATACCTTTAATTTAAGGCCAAACAACAATTTATCCCCAACTAAATAGTGTGTGAGCAAGATATTATCTATGCAAATCAACTGGTATACGCCCCCCTAGCGAGCTGGTGGTACAGTGACCCGATTTTACTGAATTACGTATTCTGGCTACGCGGTCAGCCTAGTATGGACTGTCAATGAAACCTGCGGTTTTTTAGAATCAAGGCAGTTGGTGGTTTATAGAACGGGAGTTGGTACCGTTTGTAACAATCGACAGATGGACTTTTAATTTGAGCGGGCTAAATTAAACGCAATTTTGAAGACATTATAGATGAAATTACAATAAGAGTTGTGGTGATATTATAGATTGATTTGGCTAAAGCGCACACGCAGCTTACTACGTGTATTTATCAAAATGTGGAAGAGGGAAACTCGAAACCGGGAAAAATGGAAGAAATGGAGGAGGCCTATGCTAAGGCAAAACGATCTTCGGAAACCGATGTCTGAAGAATACATTTTTCTTAAAAAGTAAATAATATGTGTACCTAGATTGTAAGACTGTTAATAAAGGCTATTATTATTATTGATAGTCAAAATAATTCTCTTGTCTATCTTAATACGTTCACTAATTACAACTTTTCTTTTATTACAGGTATGTGGGTGGTCATTTTTCGACGACAACAATTACTAAAGTAAGATCTTATCTTTTACTTAAAAAAGTAATCATTGGTAAGAAAAACGACATCTACAAATATTTTTCCTCTTTACGTGTCGATTACACATAAAAAAAGAGACAAAAATGCCACCAGTTAGTAGCCATCCGAAAACCTCTAACATTGGTTTTGTTTCAATCCTAGAAAGTGGATACATCACCATCGATTTCGAATCAAAAATCAACAAAATAAGCTTCTCTACCCTTTCAAACTCTCATTTGCACGTCCATTACAAAGCTATTACACCTTATATTCCTGGTACTCCTTCGTCTATTGAATCTCGCTGGAAATTTCCAATTTTCCTCACATAATGTTACCAAACTTAATTTCCTTGCCGCCATCATGAAATGCTTCGATTATTGCACAATTTTAAATTGAAACTGTCGTACAATAGAAATAGTGTTACCTCTAGTGCTATGGTGGGCCATAAAACCTGCTGTTCTACTTTTCGTGAATATAATTTAGTTGGTAGTTTTTGACGATATCGTCAAAGTCGTGGGAAAGACCTAAGACCGAAGAGAAATGCAAAGTTTCAAGCAAATTATTTTTAAATACAGTATTGTCGCTTGAGACTTGTCACACGGAGATCGCCGATGGAGCAAGGCTATGACCGAGTGGTGGCCAAGGTTAGGCCAAAGAAACCAGGGCCGTCCTAAAGCTCGTTGGATCGACGATATCGTCAAAGTTGCGGGAAACACCTGGATAAGGGGCGCACAGAACCGGGAAGTGAGGCCGAAAAAAGGGGAAGCCACCCAGCAGTGGGTGATTCCGGGCTGATATGATGATGATGACTATGGTACTAATAATAAGTTACCCTCGGCTTCAGGAAGAACGATCCCTATTGTCTCATCTTTCAGAATTGGAAAAAAGTGGCTGCAATGCCATCTAGCAAAAAAATGCTATCTAGCGAAAGAACATCGACGTAACTACCTCAATAAATTAACAACAACCAACTAAATAAGTTGGCATGAGATACTTGGAAAATACATTATTTACTTATGCTTTCAGAAACTTTGAAAAAATTTAAATAAAATTTGTTTCTTTTTATTATGGGATCCAAAGATATTAAAAAGTCAAGGTAAAAACTTTTAGAAAACAAATACCGCATTCCATTCATTCATCTCATAAGTCATAAACTTTAAAACGTTTGTGTCATCTAAAATTGCTTTTGTTCAAAACAAACTCTTCTAAGATAAATAGTCCTTACTAAATAAATAAGAAAATATACGTCCAACTCTAAGCATGTTCCAGTTTATTTGAACATTTTATTTCTGTCAAGAATGTATATATAAATCATACTCTTTTTAAATATTTAGTTAAGGGCGCTGACATAAAAAAATGTTTGGATTATTGCCAAAAAATGCTCTCACAGAATACATAGAATCTCATTATGAAACGTTA
This sequence comes from Noctua pronuba, assembly GCA_905220335.1. NCBI lineage: Eukaryota > Metazoa > Arthropoda > Insecta > Lepidoptera > Noctuidae > Noctua > Noctua pronuba. Next base: position 3,216,656 of record LR999913.1, read on the forward strand.
TTATTTATATACAGACAAGGATTACAAGACACTGTATTATTTTTTTATTATTTACACTGGCAACCCACACACAATATTTTTCATTAAATTAAATTAAATAAAACTTACATGTTATTTCAAAATTTTATGTCTTTAAATGTTTTTGGCATAATAAAGAAATTATCAGTTGTTAAAAAAAGTGTTAAAATGAGTTTTTTCTTTAGTTTTAATAGTTATAGCGTAAAAATGAAATATGGCGCGGCCTACGTCATTACAGATGTTTAAGATATTTTTATGAGTACTCTGGAATCTAAATAAAAATCCTACATGGCGGCGGCGTGTTAAAACTAGAATGCTTATAATAGAAAATAGAGTATTTTAATGAAGCTCACTTTTCATTGATAGAAAAAATATTTTTTCTTGTCATAGTGCCTAGTATTTAATATCATAATTTTTTTCCCGAGCCGAGAAAATTGTGCTGTGATTTTTTATTAAAAAATAATAATATGGATCCTCTGTTGCAACACAAAATTTGTCAATCAACTAAAACCACACTCAGAACTTTAAAAAAATAAAACTTTCTTTCAACAGTACCATGATTTAAAAACTCTAGACCCTACCTCCCACAACATACAATATTTCCTCGACGCGACAACGTAAAACTTTACAAATAAATCCGCTGCTTTTATGGCCCCACAGCAAGCTGGACGTGCTGTTATTATTTGCTATTTTTCAAGCTATTGCGATGATTGGTGTTCGTGAACTGCTTACTGAACAGCATTTGGCCGACTTCGAAGAGAAATATTGTGTGTTTAGCACAATTCTGGCTGTTCTTTTCGCTGATGTAGGCAATGTAATTGGAATGGATGGAGTGGGTGTGAAAAGGCTGACTGGAGCAATGTAATAACAGCAGTATTTTCTGTAGTTCGTTTATTGTTTCTGGCATTCAAGCTTTTGTTACGCCTATCGGTTTAACCCAACCACAGAGAAGGATATGGGTGATTTTTTCTTTTTTTAATGACGTTTGGCGCAGTGGCTGAGCGATTGGCTGCGTGTCGTGGGTGCGATTCCCGCATTCCTAGTCTGGCCGTTTGTGTATGTGTGTTTAACGATTTGTGAACGCACCCAAGATAAAGGAGAAATTCCAAGAGTCGGGGGACAAAAAAAAAAGTACAAGTGCGAGAAATTAGAATACCAAAGTGTCCAAAAGGAACAGTAATTTACCATGGGTTTGTATTTCTATAAATTATAAATAAATTCAGATATCACATGGTACATATAACAGTTTTATAAACTTCTCTACTTAATATATCTTTGGTTGGAGATCCTTAATAAATGAATAACGTTTTTTACTTTGCACTTCTGAGAATCAAATCCTGAGAAACAATAAAAAATATAGTATTTTAAGTGAATACCTAGGCTAAAAGACACGAGATAACTTTGAGTATGACAGTATTTTACAAAAAAATACTATTTAAGGTGATAGTGATAAATGGTTCTCATCAGTTGCAAATTGTCAAACTTTGAGATTTTAGTTTGATGGGTGATTAATATTTTAGTTTGACTTAAGTTTTGAATATTGATGAGTAATGATTATAGATTAAAGTTATAACCCAGCGCATAAAAGATGACTAAAATACATTATTTAGAAGCAAAAGTATTAACTGTGTCTGCTAAAAATATCAAACTGTAATGACTAATCAGTAGCAGCCACGGGGTCTGGATTTGGGCCCGTTTGATGGCAATACGCTCGCCCCCTATTACATGGGACTTAAATATAACTGGCAAAATGTGGATGTACTATTAGGTACACCTCTGCCTAATCCTTCGGGGATTACAGGCGTGATTTTAAGGAATTATTCACGACTACCTTTTGCATGTATCATCATTTTACCTTTACCATGTAAACACTCAACTCCCATTGTACTCCAGTTACGAATTTAGTTTTTAAATTCTATTTACACATATGCACGGGCGCTTTTTTAACGCGCCCTTTCTTTACCGCGCGATTTTCAACACCTGACTCAGCAAGAGTTGAAAGTCCATTTACTGACGCACTAAAGAACATCATCATCTTCCTCCCCTTGTCCCATTCTACTTGGGGTCGGCGCAACACGTTTTCTTCTTCCATTCTCCTCTGTCAGACGTCACGGCATCATTTACTCCTTTCTCTTTCGTATCATTCCTCCCACAATCCATCCATCTTTTCTTTGGCCTTCGTCTTCGTCTGCATCCATCAACTTTCATGTCCATCACTCTTTTACTCACATGCGTCACGCACTAAAAAACATCGTTGCGTTGGTTTTAAGAACCTCAATGTCATTTTTAAGACGTCTCTATCTCTCGTATCGGTTTGCTGAAAAAATTAGTTTTATTTCCATGTATGGGAAGCCCCCTTAATCTTTTTTTTTTGTATGAAAACTGTAAAGCGGTAAGCTACCTACCAAGTTTTAACTGTGTAATCCTAATAGTTTCGGAATAAAGTGGCTGTGACATATACGGACAGACAGACAAACAGACATGACGTATCTAAAGGGTGTAAAAAGACCCTTAACGAAGCCGAAAGCCACTTGTTCTCCCCGTCATTGCGATCATTTTTTTGTTCAAGACCATACCTGGGAACCTTCTAGTTACAGAGATATTGGGGGTCAAAGTTCCGATTTTTTCACAAGTTTTTTTTTAAATACTACTTTTTAAGGTTTTAAATTTACTTTAATTACCTCCATGACCCGTTTACTATTCAAAGCACCTATCAGCACCAAGTTTTGAGTGCGTTACTTTGAGTTTTACCGTAAAACGTGATTTTTCACCCCAAAAAAAAAAGTCGTTTCCCAGCAATATTTTTTGCATAGGGTGACTTAGTTTGATGTACATAATGCTTGGTTGACGGCTTCGTGAAGGGTCCGTTTACACCCTGTATAAGGGTTCCGTTTTTTGCCATTCGGCTAAGGAACCCTAAAAAGCGTCAGAGCGAACGCGTGTTAGTACGTTACAGTCTACCAACCATATTTTTCAAACAAATTGCTTGTCTCCGTCGGTCAGTTACAAAACTATTTATCCACATAGATAGAGCTGTGAAGTTCTCCGTATTTTCGCATTTCCAGCTCCCCACTGGCCATTTGCTAGTACAATTTGAAACGAGTGCAAAACGAGTGCAACATGAGTGCATTTGTTATTTCGTCGTGACAAGGAGTGATCTCTCGCGCTCCCTGTACAAATGTGGCGATATTGTGTGAGCTACGGCCGTGGTCACTGGTGGACTGAATTGCGTACTCTGTGGCCCTGAAGTTCGCGGGTTGAAGCGGAATAATGCCAGGATAGCTCTGTAGTATTGAAAAACTAATTAAATAAATAAATTATAAAATAGCCTTTATTCTGTTTCTTTCCTTACAATTAATAAATGCCTACTTAAACTAAAAACTAAATTGATTTAATTAATTCTAACTTTCATTTGAATGATCGGCAACTGGGTGTTTGTGTGGAACAGCTTGCCTGTCGACAAAGGCCTCTTCTAAAGACTTCCACGTATCTCTTGCTAAACGGGTCCATACCGGACCAGCTATTTTCTTGAGCTCATCTTCCTATCTTCTGATTTGTCTGCCTTGCTCTTTACTTTCTCTTAACAGATGTCCCGTCCAACGGCATTTAAGCTGTCTGTAGAAAAAACTAATTAAGTGTTTGAAAATAAATTATGTCTGGCTGGCTTTTATTTATTTGTTTTTTTTTACGATTTACAGAAAATGTCTAAGTAATAACACTATACGTCCTAAATTTTATGTTTCTTCGCACATATAGAATAGTTCTTTCTTCTGCAATCATATTTATAGCAAGCACATCATGGTATTGCAGCGCATGATTAATGACGTTGTTAGAAGCTAGGGTGCTGCTGGTAAACATTGTGAAATTGTATAGAAAAAAAAATGGCGGCGTTATTTCCGACCATAGTCGACCACAGCGAGCGACAAAAGTACCATGCAGCACTATACAATATGTTAAAAGTCTGTTTGATCTGAAAGGGGCGTTATACCAATGTCATTACCAAATAAAATACGAAACATAAAATATTCATAAAAGTAAAAATAATAATGAATTTGTTTACGATGTCACAACCTCAGAAACGACCGGAGTGTCGCCGTCCGTGCCCCTGTGTTGCCATGTAAGTTTCCTTGTTTTAGTACTTTTTATTTAATTTTTATAGGGGTAATTTTTTACTTGTTAGCCATAAAGTATTACATAAATAGCATCTAATCTCGATACCTAATAATACGCAGTTGCATATCCGGCTCGAAGGATCATTGTAGCGGCAAAGCCTTGCATCTTGAGCTCGTCACGGACTTGACCTCACGGATCGGACAGGGTTTTTTGACATATTGTACATTTTGCTGGATTTTTTAGTCCTCATCAAGCGTCTCGTATTTAATAACACAAAAAATACGTTCTTTTTCTTAAGAGCCCTTTTACATTTCGGCGCTACGCAAATTTAGGTATTTTACGCACCGCGCGAGCGGCGAGCTACGCGAGCGATACTTTCTTTCATATCTATTCACTCGCTCGCACACTATACTGTGAGTATGGCGACTAAACGATCTTGATCTTTCGTAATACAAGTTTGCTTAGGATGGAGTTCAGTGGATGGAAAATTCTTTGATGTGTCGTTTTAATGTTATTTAATTAATTTATTTTGATACATTTTTCATTATTTAAGAACCTTAGTCTTGAAATACACGTAAATATTATAATTGTTACGTAGTAATCGTTTGTTAGCCGATGTTGGTTTTAATCGATTATATCTACTACCGGTTCGACTGGAAGCCGACCCCAACATGGTTGGGAAAAGCTTAGGCAGATGATGATGATGATGATCTACTACCGGTAGCATAGGTTGGAACCTGTTTTAATAAATTAAACAACCAGATGTAACTAATATTTTTTATTCGGTACAGTTAATTACATACCTTTTTACTAGAAAAATATCTGTCGCAACGGCATTGATCGAGCTGTTCTCGAGTCGATCATTTCAGGCAAAAAGTCAGCTAGAATCAAATAATTATAATGAGTAAACTATCTGGTATAATAATTATGTGCGAACTTTATACTAATTGAAATATACTGCACGAAAATAAATACTTACAACGATCAAAAACTGCGGTTGTAGTTGACGATGCTCTAGCACTCACACTATGGCAGCGTCTATAGGGCAATCGACGCACACCACGATAGTATCGAAACGACGCAGCGCGCGAAATCAACTGACATAGGTCCAACCTCGACAGTCGACATGCGCTCGCGCGATACTGATCGCAGATGGCCGGCGCAGTGGAATATATAGTACTTTTATTTAATTAATTAAAAAATAATAGTAGCGATTTAAAAAGTAAAATTAATAATATAGTTTATGCAAATGTTGATGATTATTTTGGTATACATTTTACGTCAAAATGATGTAGAACTTCGGATATATTGAGGTTTGTTTCGAAGCCTTTTCGGTCGATAATTGAATTACGTCGTTTTTTTTTTAATTACTTGAAAGGCATATAACGAAAATCTATTCTGTAATTATTGAAGTATAGGATAATTGGGAGACAAAAATTTTTTTTTTGATAGTCGATATTCAATAGAATCTACAAATTAGAGCTCCCAAATGATGTCTCCGTGAGTTTTTGCCTAAACATGCTTCGGGAGAATGATTATTACTAAATAATTAAATAAGTTATCTAAAATTCACTTTGAGCTTATTGTAGTAGAGAAAACGAACTATTTTTACTAAGTAATTGTTATTTCAAGCAACGAAGGAAAAACATACAATTTCAACGAGGAAACCTAGCAATTACGCGTTTTTTTTGTAATACTCCTCTTAACATCTTGTCTTTTTTTTTTTTTACGGATGGGAAATCATCAAATGACTTCTCCCGCTCTGGGTGGAGTGGGAGGGAGTGTCAGACTAACATCTTGTCTTTACACAAGAAAACGTAAAGTACAGAAATCGCTCCCGCCACCTCGCCCGCTCATTTCCCAGCCCCACACGACAGCTGCTAACTATCTAGTTTTCTGTTTTGTTTCACCGAAGACACTTGAAGTTTACCAACTGTTGTTTTTGTTGTGCGTGCCACTTCTCTACGAGGAAGAACTTATCTGTGAAACGAGAGCGCATGTCACTAATTGAGCACATTTAGCATTTGCGAAGTATGCGGTATTATTTACTGGGTTATTTTCGCTGGGAATTATGTAAGAGAAGTAATAAATGTATTGGTAGAGATTGTTCTAGAAGAGCTCACGGGTCGGTCTTCTAGGTTAAGCCGCGCTTGTCAAGGTCGGTCTGGTCGGTTGGTGACCACCACTGACTTTCGGGTCGTTGACTATCTGTAACGACTGTCAAAGATCTACAAATGACAGCCGAGACCAACGGCTTAACGTGCTTTCCGAGGCACGGAGGAAGCTCGGTATGTAATGGATGGTCGACCAACCACAGAGTAACCTAGGCAAGCACGGCTTAAGCTAAACAGCCGAGCGGCTGTTATTATTTAGCCACGAGTCTTTATTTTTAACGTTCAAAAAGTGATGCTAATTTGAATACCTAAATGATTTTTAATTTTGATTTCTCGTGATATTTTTCCGTAGGTTTTTATGAGAAAATTAGAATTTAGATTAAAGCCCTACTCCAGAAAAACACTGTTTTTTTAAATTTTGTGATGGATGATTAATTAGGATTAGAATTTTAATAAATTTTAAAGATAAACTTTAATATTCTTCGAACTTTTTGAAGAAAAATTCGCTAATTTGATTAGTCCTTTTCAATTTTAAAGGTTTGTAGCTAAATCTTCGAGATTTTATTTTTCTAGTAAATATCCATTCTAGTTAATATTTTAGTTAATATCCATCATAATATTAACTTATGATGGACTAGCAACCCGCTAGGTAGTCAGTGGCCCAAAAAGTCTGACAACCAGTTTTACCAAGGGGTATCTATCGTATTTACCCAGTACTAACTGGGTTGTGGAGGTCAGATAGGCAGTCGCTCCATGTAAAATACGGGTAGTCAGCTGCATCCGGTTAGACTGGAAGCCGACCCCAATACAGTTGGGAAAAGGCTAGGCAGATGATGATGATGATGATGATGGACTAGCAACCCGCCCACGGCTTTTACGATTTGATAAAACAATTTCTGAGTTATTTGTAAGGTGATATGGTGATAAAGGTGGATGTTGAAATAGTTGAGGAGCTCGTGGCTAAATAATAACAGCCGCTCGGGTCGATCTTTAGATTAAGCCGTGCTTGCCTAGATTGGTCTGTGGATGGGTGACCACCAATTACATACCGAGTTTCCTCCGTGCCTCAGCAAGCACGTTAAGCCGTTGTTCACGGGTGTCATTTGTAGATCTTTGACAGACGTTAGGTAGTCAGTGGCCCAAAAAGTCTGACAACCAGTCTTCGTCGTCGTCTTCGGGTATCGGTATCCATATGTAGAAATAAATATAGAAAGCACATATTGAACGCAATACATAATGTAACAACTTTTTTAATAAAAAACAAAATAATCTTCCTAACCAATTGTATTCCAAATCACTACAAGATTTTATCTGTCTTCAAAAATTGACGTCAATTTGATCGTTATCATTAAAGTAATATCATAATACTGCCTGAACCGAGATAACAATCAGTAACTTTACCTGTCCCTTGTTATCGTTTAAAAAGGGTCGTGGAGGGGAGGGGGGTGTACAGTCGGTTACAGAAGTTGTATTACATACAGTTGCCATAATGAACGCTACCTCTAAGACTGGGTCCCAAAACACATGCAAGTTCGCCAGACTCCTTTTAAGTGTTTATTGTCCCGTTCGATATTTTGTCTATTTATCTATACTAATATTATAAAGCTACAGTGTTTGTTTGTTTGTTTGAACGCGCTAATCTCTGGAACTGCTGGTCCGATTTGAATGATTCTTTCAGTGTTGGGTAGTACATTTATCGAGGAAGGCTATAGGCTATATATCATCACGCTACGACCAATAGGAGCGTAGCAGCAATTAAAAATGTTGCAAAAACGGGGAAAATTGTATTTTTAATAACTTGACGCGGACGAAGGTCGCGGGGAACAGCTAGTTTATTATATTTGGCGGATCCAGTCGTTAGTATGGGTATAAAATGTATTGAAAAGCGTGCCTGTGTGCTGTGCTGACATCACGTGACCTATATACCAGTCTACCCACAACCCAGCGTGCTTATACAGAGCCCTGATGTTCAGCTCGCGGCGAGGGTGACATTCAATGTCTGATCGCGGTGGAGTTGAGACGTCTTGGAACTGTACCCGATTCATTGTGCCTCGTGTTATTGTGTCAAGTTGTATACTTAAGTAATTCGTTGGTTTTGCTAGAAACAGTGTATCGCACCCAGTGTGCTTTCATAGCACGAAACCCATCGTCTGCCCTCATGATGTACGAGCCTGACGGAATAAATCCTGACATATCCGTCATATTTATATTGTAGCTGTTTATTGCCCGATAATAAATTAAAACACAAAAAAATATCATTAGCTTTTGCCTGCGGTTTCATCCGCAAAGGAAATTATTTCACGATTCACCGGGATTTTTGTAATTTATTTCAAAACCACTGCTCACAAAAAGACGAAAAAAACATCGAGAGGCGACTGGCTTGACCTAAAACCAAAAATTCGAAGACACATAGAGAAAAAGAAAAAAAAATGTTATTTGTTGCAGAAAAAATGACAAAAAAATGAAGAAACAATTAACATACAACGCATAACAATTATTAAGATTGAACAAAAAAAGTTGACAGCTTGCACGTCGCGCGTCGTGACTGCGTCAAATGTGAGTTTCTCCATCCCATACTTTGCCTGCTTATGGCTTGTGGGCCGTAGTCTAGACTACAGCCCTCTCAAGGAAAGAAGTAGGGTGTGTCCCAGCTGTGGGAATTTTATAGGCTATAGAAGGTTGAACTTTAATTTACAACACAATTTTCCCAAATTGATATCCACTAAGAGAATTTCTATTACAGCGTGCGTACGTACAGCTATTAATTTTAATACGTCAAGTGACTTCTGTTGCTGCCAGTACCAGAGACCATTAATTCAGTTTTATCCACAGGAAGTACCGGGACTCAGGTGCGGCCATCTTGGCTGTACAATAAATGTCAAACGCATTACGTAGGCGCCTTACGCAAACGTCCCACCGTCAGCGTTTAGCGAGAAGAAAACGGGCTGGTGTCCGCAAAGCGTGTGTTTTGCGTACGGGTGGGAAAGTCGTTCATTCGATCTACCCCATCATCATCTGCATAGGCTTTTCCCAACTATATTGGGGTCGGCTTCCAGTCTAACCGGATGCGGCTCAATACCAGTATTTTACACGGACCGACTGCCTATCTGACCTCCACAACCCAGTTAGTACTGATTAATACGATACCCCTTGGTAAGACTTTTCGGGCCACTGACTACCTAACGACTGTCAAAGATCTACAAATGACACCCGGGGCCAACGGGTTAACGTGCTTTCCGAGGCACGGAGGAAACTCGGTATGTAATGGGTGCTCAGGTATCCACAGACAAACCTAGGCAAGCACGGCTTAACCTAAATATCGACCCGAGCGGCTGTTATTATTTAGCCACGAGCTCCTCTATGCAATCCACCCCATTTCACCAAGAAAGGCCAGCAACCTCTTGGTGTTACTGAAGGTCTTGCGGAGAGTACCTGGGCTACCGAAGTACTTTGCCCTACATGAGTCAACCTTTGGGCGGTTTAGAAGCACGTGTGTTGCTGTCTCGTCTTTCTCCATGCAGGCTCAGCATAGTGGACTGTCAGTGGCCCCCAGCCTTACCAAGAGGTATCGTAATACCTAGTCTAACTGGGTTGTGGAGGTCAGATAGGCAGTCGCTCCGTGTAAAATACTGGTATTCAGCTGCATCCGGTTAGACTGGAAGCCGCCCCTATCATAGTTGGGAAAAAGCTAGGCAGATGATGATGAATGCATCTCTTAAACTAAGTCTTGAGCGACAAAATCATCATCATCATCATCGTTCACAGCCTCTCTTTTCTTCTGCCAATCTCCACGGTCCCGTGCCAGTCTCATCCAGGTTTTTCCCCCGATGGCAACTGTATCGTCTGCCCATCTCGCCGCCACCCAGATTTCTTTTCCCCGTTCTTGGACGCCATTCGGTGACAACTTTAGTCCACCTGTCATCACTGCGCCTTGCTAGGTGTCCTGCCCAACTCCATTTGAGTTCCATAACGCGATTTCCAATATCGAAAACCTTTGGATTTCGACGTTAGGAACTCGATCTACCAGCTTTACGCCGAGCTTGGAACGCTCCATGGCTCTCTGTGCAACTCTCAGTCTGTACACAGCGACAAAATGGTCGCTTCCTTTTCGGTAAGACATGTGCCTTACGTCGGTATCGCCTTACAGGCAATTTATATTAGAAAGGAGCTGGCTCTAATGTAACTTGGGATGCTAATGACAGTTCTGTAGATGAAATGGGGATTTAGTCTTTATCTTTACATAGTATAAAACAAAGTCGCTCCCACTGTCTGTCTGTATGCTTATATCTTTTAAACTACGCAACGGATTTTAATTTAGTTTTCAGCAATAGATAGAGTGATTCAAGAGGAAGGCTTATAATTATGTCAATTGCACCCGTGCGAAGCCGGGGCGGGTCGCAAGTTGTAGATAAAATGATAAGTAATTTCTCTGCCTATCATAGTTCTCTCTTCCAGAGTCTATGTAACGGGTCGATGGCAGTAAACTCACTCCAATTACATGGTACTTAAACGTAACTGGAAAAATGAGCGTGTACTATAGTTTTATATGTTCTGAGTCATATTTTTTGGAGATTTTCTGACTTTTTACCCGACGGCGACGAAGCCTAAAAGGAGGGTTATGTGTTTGACATGTATGTGTGTTCGTTTCATTGTTCCCACGTAGTTCCTAAACGGATTAACCGATTTGGATAAATTATTCGTTATATTCATCTTAGGTTACAGTAAATTAAAAAAATAAATGTCTATTATAAGCGCATATTGGAGTTGACAAAACTCTAAGAGTTCTTGTTTCATAAATTTTGAATCATAAAAACACATCAATCACAACAACAACAAATAGCATCTCCCACCTCCACCTCCACCTCCATTTTACCACGGTAATATTATAATATTACCGTGATTTTACGCAACTTTAACAGTTCCAAAGTGGACAGAGGCGTCACTTCAGCTGGTTATAAATCAAGACATAAGGAAAGAATGCAATTAATTAATTAGAGCTATTCATTTTCTTTGTTTTTCTCGGCTGAGAAAAAAAGAATCTGTTTCTATTCGTTACGTAACAGAAAAACTATTTTTTAAAGAAATGTGTAAATAAATTATAAAAGAAGTATAGTTAAGAAATACTCGGCGTTTTTCTTACTTTTTATAAAGTATCCTACAATTTTCTTCCCAGCCTGGAAGTCGGATATAAGAGAAATGACAAAATTAATAGTATCACTACTAGGGTAGCATAAAAATATGTTTGCCAAGACTCCGGCAAGCTACCCTGGGAAACAGCAGGAAATTATACAGAAGATGAATAATATTTACGGTCAGATGTTACAATACATTTTGCAATGCTCATTTTAATGAGGTGTCTCTATGTGCAGTTTCCATATTTTACAAATATCAATTAGGTATATTGGCTAGGCCTAGTGGTGGCCCCGACTTACGAGCAGTAAGTCGTGGGTGTTAACGCAGGCGCATTATTTTGTGTAATTTATTTCATCACCACTGCTCTCAAAACGGTGAAGGAAAACATCGTAAGGAAACCGGCATGTCCTAGAAACAAAAATTCGAAGACTTGTGGCATCTACCAACACGCACTGGGCCCGCGTGGTGGATTATAGCCCATTCCCTCTCATAGAGAGGAGGCATATTATGTGTCCCAACAGTGGCAACATTATGGGCTGGTTATGCTGCTATGCTATATTGGCTTGAACCCATTTGACTGCCTCGTTGGTCTAGAGTTGGCACGCGCTACTGCCTAACAAGAGGTCCTAGGTTTAATTGCCCGATTGGCCAGTGTTATTTGATTTCATTTCGAATTTAGGGAATGTGCCCGATTGATGACAATTGGCTCGCCCGCTATTGAATAGGAATTAAACATAACCTTTGAAATGTGTAACACAACATAACATCACGCCTGTAATCCCTGAAGGGTTAGGCAGAGGTGTACCTTCCTAAGAGTACACCCTTATTTCGCCAGTTATGTTTAAGTCCCATGTAATAAAAAAATGTGTAATACACCTCTCCCTTTAGCTTTCTAGGATGAAATATCTCAGTAGTAACCTCATTAGGAGACATATCATATTTTCAACAATCCATCCATTGTTTTTTTAGTCTTCCTCTATTATGAGTATCTAATTTGTATGACAGAACTTCATAAAATACATGCCCACCATCTGGCTATACTCGTATACCGTACTCATATGCGTACCTTAATTGTTCTTCGTTATTTCCTAAACTACTGATATTGTTAGCCTGTATCATCCCACTGCTGGGCAAAGGCCTCTCTCCATGACTTCCAAATTCTTCGATCCAGAGCCAATGTGGACCACTGGTCATTAGTTTAGTCCAGCTCGTCCAAAACATTTCCTAAAATATCATACAAAAATCTTCATTTACCTTTTTTTTTTTAGTGATGGGAAGTCATCAAATAACCTCCTCCGCTCTGGAGTGGAAGGTAGTGTCAAACTTTTACTGACTAAATCCATGTTCCTTCTTTGCCCTTCGTGTTCCGGAGCCGCGGTATCTCATGACACATACCTTAATTGTTCTTTGTTATTTCCCAAAATATCATACAAAAATCTTCAGTTACTTTACATATTCTATATGGCCAAACCCTATTACACCACTCCCAAAACCCACCTGCAACCTCAACTCATAAGCGAAACGCTCTTAAAAGCAATGCATACAAATAACAATATTTCAGGCACCTGCACTTCTGCTCGCCCCTCTCCGATGTCACAGGTGAAGTCTCTCTGTATAAATATTTCCAGGCTACTAAATTATTCATGGTGCCTGCAGCGCCATCTCGCGGATGCAAATATCGAGAGTCCGATGGTTGCATCCGTATGCTTGGGTGGTGTGGGCTGAGTAATAAGCTGAAGCGGTTTCAGACAAAACTTTGACGGCTGATTTTCCCATTAGACTAAACACGATCATCTAAACCGTGTTAAAGAGCAGTCAGTGTCATTATTTTTGTGAAATATTGACCATGACGGTGTGATGTGCTGATCTCGTACAGTTTCAGTGTCATTTCTTTTTATGTGACACAGCTCCTACCAGAAATCAGAGTTGCCTGTGTTATATCAACTTGCAACTGCTAATTGATGTTATTCTACGGGGCAGTCTGTCAGACATTCTTAGAGAAATTTTCTGGCAACTACAAGGTATTTATTATATCAAAATGCAGCATTACAGGTGTTTTTTTTAATTTAGTCTGCTTTATGTCTCAATCTGTCAAAAATTTAATAGTATTTTGACAGAAATCTGTGTAGATTGAATTATTTCCGTTAAACGAGGTGCAATTGGCTTTCAGAAAATTAGTCCTTATTTAAATTGTGACAGCAAACCCTCCTCGAATGGTTAATACTTATAAAACATTGGTCATAGTTAGTCATCATCCTTTCACTTGCACCACCCTCAACCCGTAAAATAAGTACCAGTTTATTTACACTCGGCTCAAGACGTTCCTGAAATTTATGTTGAGCATTAATTTGAGCATTTATTGCGACGTAGGCTTATCTTAGCAAATTAGTAACGACTGCGCGTGCCTTAAATTGCTGATTTTACTGATAAATAAGTTGGAAAATCTTGAAGTAGTGGGAGGTATGAACTCACGTAAGGGTGATCTCAGGCCTGTGGACGGTGAGTAATAGGTTAGCTCACCGTCCGTCCGTCTTATGACGACAGGCCGTGTCGACGGCGCGTTCGTGTTCCACGCGCGCCTCAAAGAGATGTCAGCAACCAGGAAGGGCCGATGCCTGCCGGGGCTCCGGGACTGTTCGAAAGAGATACCACGGCCCTGGAACACTAAGGGCAAAGAAGGAACATGGATGGGTTTTAGTCAGTAAAAGTCTGACACTCCCTCCCACTCCACACAGAGCGGGAGGAGTTTTTTTGATGATTTCCCATCCCAAACAAAAAAAAAGGATCTAAAAAAAAGTTACCTAATTATTTTTGTGGGTAGCAAACTGCGATTCTCCCACAGAAAGAAAGCCTGTGCCCCATCAATGGGAAGGTTATGAGCTGATGATAATGATTAACAGCTCTCCCAATTGGTCTTGTATTTATGCACGTTTTGACTGGCCATTAGTTTCTTAATTCATGGTCTTATGGGCTACAATGATGAAACCATAGGAACCAGACTAAACTGGAATTTTAAACGAAAACCGCCACCAGTTTTTTTTGATACATTTTGTAGTCTGTGTAAATGAATATGATAGAATTAAAAGAAGAAAATCCCTTTTTAAACTGGCTTCCCGAAAAATATCTCCTTTCAGCACAAAAATATAATAATAAGAGTAATATGAGTATACTTTACTTATTTATTACTTTAACTAGCTTTTGCCCGCGGCTTCGCTCGCGTTAATTTAGAATTTGACAATCAAATCGGGTTGTATTAATATAATTCAATCATGATTCGGAAGACACGTAGCGCCATCTATAATCACAAGAACGTTATTGTTGCTTTCCTCGGGAACAGTACTTTTTTTCGGGCTGAAAGGTACCCTATGTCCGTTTTTGTATACCTGACAACGTATACGCAAAATTTCAGATTGATCGGTTCAGTGGTTTAGGCGTGAAAAGGTAACAAACAAACTTACTTTCGCATTTATAATATTAGTATGGATTTTGTGGGCTGAGGAAAAATTAACACACGCATGCCAGTTTGTCATTGCGGGAGAGTGATTATAAGGGAAAAAGTGAGTAAATTAAGCAATTTTACTTTGTTACGCAGCGTTACTTTTTGATTATTTTGCCGAAAAGTTTTGTCACGGTGGATGTCAGTGGTAAGAGGTCCGAATTATTAGGTGTTTCGAGGGTGCAAACCCAAGTGGGCGCTTTATTTGGGCAATTCATTTCATCACCACTGCTCTAACAACCTTGAAGGACATCACCGAGCCAATGTTATACTCTGATCTATTCATGCTTATGCTTCTTCATAGGGTTGAGTTCCTGGTGGTTTGGGCTTATTGGTCTTTAAATATTGGCAAGAGAAATGTAGACTGTCGTAGACTGGAAGATGGGAGAAGCAAGTGCTGGAGTGGAGACCACGGACGGGACCAAGGAATGTGGGAAGACTACCGACTAGGTGGACAGGCGATCTTATTAAAGTGGACGGAAGAAACTGGATAGCCGTGACACAATACCGCAAAAATTGGAGAGATTTGGAAGAGACCTACACTCAGCAATGGGTGGCCAAAGGTTGGAGAAGAAGAAGAAGAAGCGAAATGTTTCTAAAGTATCATCACAACAGGCTTTTGAATGGTAGAATTCAATAAAATTAGAGGAGCTCCTGGCTTAATAATAACAGCCGCTCAGGTCGATCTTTAGGTTAAGCCGTGCTTGCCTAGGTTGGTCTGTGGGTGTGTGACCACCCATTACATACCGAGTTTCCTCTGTGCCTCGGAAAGCACGTTAAGCCGTTGGTCCCGAGTGTCATTTGTAGATCTTTGACAGTCGTTAGGCAGTCAGTGGCCCAAAAAGTCTGACAACCAGTCTAACCAAGGGGTATCGTATTACCCGGGACTAACTGGGTTGTGGAGGTCAGACAGGCAGTCGCTCCTTGTAAAATACTGGTATTCAGCTGCATCCGGTTAGACTGGAAGCCGACCCCAATATAGTTGGGAAAAGGCTAGGCAGATGATGAATTCAATAAAATTAGAACTTTAAATAACCAACAACAATTTGTTGGTTATTTAAAAACATAGAAATGTAAAAAAAAAATACAGCGAAACCTACTAATATTAAGCTGACCTTTTCATTTTATACTCCCAGTCATAAATAACCTAAAAAATAAATAAATTCAGCCCTTCCCCACAAAACCCTTAACTTTTAACAGTGTAACATAAAAAAGAGAATCCGCCTTTTCAAGTTACATCTTAATTTGTGGCTCAAATTATCTTTTTTTTTTTGTCCGTAAACAAACCTTCTTACGGTGCTTTAAAATTTATGCTCGCGAAAACCTCCCAGAATGTTGTTTGGTGTAAAATATTGAGTTCATTAATATTATGCTTAAGTTAGGGAAACCCTTTGGGTAAGTGGGGGTAGGCAGGATGGCAGGCACTTTCTTAAATGGATATTTAAGAAAGTGCCTCCCATCAATGCTGCAATGCCTTGTTTATCATGAATTAAGTAGTACAGGTATGCACTTGAGCAAACCGGTTTTTTTTGCGCGAAGTAGAGCGAAAACAAGGACTAGGACTGTAGTGTACATCAGATTTAAGCAGAATTCGAAGTGATCATTATCATTGAAAATTATCTTGATATAATTATAACTTGAGAATCTTAATAATTTTGAACTCGTATTTGTTCTCACCTATTTTAATTTGCTACGTCAGCAATTTGAGTTCTGGAGCGCATTCGATCAGATAGTTTAACATTATTTATACTGTGCTTTATTATCTTGATACTAGTGTTGATTAATATATATATATAGGATGATTGGTAATTAGTGGCCGATCCTTAACCACGTGATTGTTCTCATGATAACAAAGATTTTTTTTAAACGGCTAACAGCTGATAGGGCACAGGCGCGCGCGTGCGAATTTCATACGGCTGTTGTGTTATTGTGATATAAGTCTGTGTATAAAAAAAAATGTTTCTTTGGGAAAGTTGTTTGTTATCATGACTACAATCACGTGTTTAAGTATCGGTCACTAATTACCAGTCACCCTATATAGGTGTAATACGTGCACTATTACGTTAGAAATCAATCATCATAATATCACCAGACTAATTGGAGATGCATTACGTTATAATTCAGTTTCGCCTAATGCGCTCTATGGTATGTACTTAAGTGTCAATATGCAAACATCATGATTAATGGTATTTCAACCAATATTATCTAGGTATAGCTGATTAGGAGACGGACAAATCGCTTGTTAAAACACGATGAAATATCAACCTTACCATCAACAACCAAGCTTCGAAATCCCTTGCAACGTGCTCATTATCCTAGATCAAATACCCGATTGATAAGTCCAATCAATTTCGAACTTCATTCGATTACATATAAGGTTCGATTTCGTCTGTTGTGTGGTTATACAACTGTAATGAGAAGTTTCAATTAGCCCGGTCTGTTTAGATCATTAGGGGTTCTATAATTTATGTGCAATTGTAAATTGAGTATGACGTCATCGAGTTGGTTAGTTATGTCATCAGATATTATTGAATTTGCGAGACGGGGATTATGGCTAGGAAAATCTAATTAGCAGGTTACATAGCATAACAGATGAGGAACTCGTGGCTAAATAATAACAGCCCCACAGGTCGATTTTCAAGGTACAGCCGCGCTTGCCTAGGTCGGTCTGTGAATGGGTGACCATCACAAGATACCGGGTTTCCGTTTGTAGATCTTTGACAGTCTTTAGGTAGTCAGTGGACCAAAAAGACTGACAACCAGTCTTACCAAGGGTTATCGTATTACCCAGTACTAACTGGGTTGTGGAGGTCAAATAGGCAGTCGCTGCATGTAAAATTATGACAAATATATGAGGGAATACGGGGTATATCCATTTTATCCATTGATGTATCCAACGCTATTTGTCTTGGGAATGGTCGGATATAATGAACTAAGGGTCAGGAGGCAACTCACACTAGTGACTTATATCTTTAAGGTAATTAGAGGGAAGATACACAATGCAGATATATTGCGAAGGGTGGAGCTAGTCGTGCCAGACGGGTATGTGGGTCGTCGTCGTCAGCCGCGGTTGCTGGTGGAACCGCGCGCGCGAACTAACTTGCTGCGCGAGGCGCCGCTCACGAGCGCGCTCCGCACTCTCAACCTCATTGCTGAGGACGTAGACTTATTCTGTTGCACTTTGGGTGAATTCACAAGAACAGCTACCTATATAATTTGCTATGTTAGTGAATAACTGTTTAAATTTTAAGTATGATACAATATCGCATTGGGTATTTGGGTCTAGCCTGTAAGGATATTTGTATGTTTGGAGTAAAATAAATAAATAAATAAGTAAAAATACTGGTACTCAGCTGCATCCGGTTAGGTTAGACTGGAAGCCGACCCCCATATAGTTGGGAAAAGGATAGGCAAATGAATGATCACTTCAACTCCTCCTGCAAACTTAGGGAGCAGAATCTTGTTTGTTCGTGTTTTGTTTTATTTCCTGCATCAAACACAACTCGACAAACATTCAAACCATGAACATACACTGTAAGCACAAAGTAACAGGCGACGCAACAATTCATATCTCACACATCGTATACAAATGCCTTGCCGAAATGTTTGCGAGTTTATATCTGGAGCTTCCGTCTCACTGGGCCGCTAAATAACGGCCTACAGTGTAAGGAATTGTGTGAAGTGGGCCGATGTTACATGATATTTGATGATACTACAGTTTTTAAGAGGGGATTTCTGAATAGTGATAGGTTACGATTTACCGTCTCCTAATCTTCTTCTTATTCGTAAGGTTAGTGCCTAACCTGGAGTCAGAGTTTTTTATGCCACCCAGGGGCTTCTGACTTGGTTTTACATGCCGTCGAGAAATATTTCTCAGACATGCTGGTTTAGTTTCCTCACGATGTTTTCCTTCACCGAAGCAAGCGATAATGCTACAATACGCACATGGATCTAAAAAATCAGAAGTGCGTGTCTTGGGTTCGAACTCGAGATTTTTGACTTGGCAGTCCGATAGTCACACCACAAGGCTATCAGTACTGTCTCCTAATAATTTTTCCTTTACTTTTTATTCTTCGGGCACAGCTATAGCATAGAATAAGCGTAATTGACCCATGGTGAGCCCTCTGAGACCTCCTCTTAATGCGAGGGTCTGGGCGGTAATCCACCACGCGGAGCCATTGCGAGTTGGTAGATGTTCCATGTCTTCGAATTTTTGTTTCTAAGACATACCGGTGTCCTTACGATGTTTTTATTCACGGCTTTGAGAGCAGTTTTCATCTCACTGGGTCGCTCAATAACGGCTTAAAATGTCATCAACAGCTGCCTAGCCGTTTCCCAACTATTTTGGGGTGAGCATCCAGTCTAACCGGATGCAGCTGCATCCGGTTATACTTTACAAGGAGCGACTGCCTATCTGACCTCCACAACCCAGTTAGTGCTGGGTTACAATGTAACAGTAAGGAATTGTGAGAAGACGGATGAAGTGGGGCGATGCAGGAGCTTACTCATCTAGATTCAGACTTCAACAGAATCCTATTACATGAGCTGATTGGGTACCTAAGAAGCGGAAAGTTCACTGTTGCAGAACTAATTGGCAATTTCATGCTACTATGCTCACTCAAATCGTATTCCCACTAAATACTTTAGTAAAATAGTAATGTTTTACCTATACACAATAATTATATTATATACAGATTTCAACATTTTATATTATAAAGGATGTAAATAGGCTCTTAACGAAGCCGAAAGGCACTTGGTCTCCCCGTCACTGCGATCATTTTTTGTCCTGGACCATACCTGGGAAGTTATAACTTTTTTTAAAGTTTTTTTTTTAATACTGACTAGTTTTTAAGGTTATAACTTTACTTTAAATACCTCCATAATCCGTTTACTATTCAATACATCCATCAGTACAATGTTTGAGTGCGTAACATTGAGTTTTACCGTAAAACATGATTTTTCACACATAAAAAAAAAGTCGTTTCCAGCAATAATTTTTGCGTAGGGTTACTTAGTTTGATGTACAGAATGCTTGATTGATGGCTTCATGAAGGGTCCGTTTACACCTTATAGAAACAGTGGAATAGTTATCTGAACTCAGTCCCCTTAAACCTAAACCAAACAACTTAAACCTGTATTTAATAAACTGATATTAGTATTATAAGTCGACGATCAAAAACGATGCATAAGGGCAATACTTAACATGAAAGTGACGGATAGTTGCGTTCCTGTGATTAAGTCCCTAAAACTTTTATTTTTCTCGTGTATGTATTAGAAAAAGCACTCTTCGTTAAATGTAACATGAACCTTTTCACTTCAGTGTCAGAGACTAGGAAGAGACCTCTAAGAAATCAGTATAAACACTTACTACATGTTGAGAGATGTAATACTGCTTTGCTCAAAAAAAGTGTTATTAGTATGGGCCCAATAATTCTTGATAAAGTACCCAATATCATTAAAAATTACAAAATTCAACATTTTAAAAAGAGACTGACATCACTATTTATTGAAAAATGCTATTATTGAGTAAATAACTTTTTAAATGACACTGAGTTATGATTGAATAATTTAATGTAATTTAATTAATATTAACATACCTAATGTTCACATTCTCTCAATTTATCCGAATTTTATTCCAATTGTATTAAGTAGATTTTAACTGTAAACCACTATTTAATTTTATTTTTAATGTATGTAGTTCTTTTTTTTTTTTTTTTCTTAGCCATTATTATCCCACTGCTGGGCAAAGGCCTCCCCCATAGCCTTCCATTCTTCTCTCCGTGCGGTTTTTTCTGGCCAATCTCTCAAATACGCGTCGAGGTCGTCACGCCAGCGTTTTTTAGGCCTCCCTCGGCGACGACGCCCGTCTTCTGGCACCCACTGTGTGACGACTCTGGCCCATCGGTCCTGATCCATTCTATAGAAATGGCCCGCCCAATCCCACTTCAACTTAGCAGTCTTGTTCCCCACATCAGCGATTCCAGTTTTGAAGCGTATTGCGGTATTGCGAATTTTGTCGCTGAGCTTAATTCCCAATACGCTCCATCGCCCTTTGGCAAACCTTGAGTTTGGACTTTTGCGATTCGGTCAGGGACCAAGTTTGAGCTCCGTAGGTTAGGATGGGCAGAATGTACATGTCGATGAGTTTGCGCTTCAGGGATAAAGGTAGGTCACCCTTCATCAGCGACTTCATGGACCAGTAGCTCTTCCAGGCGTTCTCGACTCGGCGGTCGATTTCTCTGTCTTGCCTGTTTTCGAAGGAAACTAGCTGGCCCAAATAAATGTACTCATCGACGTAGTGGATCGTATGTAGTTTACAATTTCATTAATGTTTGCAAGCCTAATATAAGGTAGATTGTACAAGTAAGTAATAAATACTTTTTTCTTTCTTTCTTTCTTACAAGGCTCACCCACCCATCTTATTGTGTCAAACATAAAATTCACTTATATACTGAACCACACTGATGATTTCTACACCATTAATCTTAATCTATTTAGATTTACAAGCATCACCCGACATTTAGCCAGATTTTCTACAATTTTAACCGTAACACTAAACTATAAGTTAGTCGTAAATAACGTTAAACTGCGGTTAGCTAATAAATTGTAACCGTCATGTTTAATGTCTGTGGACCGCTCAGGACGAGGTGCAGATAAATATCTGACAAATTGTAGCTCGGGCATTAATTTTGATGTTAAACTTGTGTTTTCTTATTAGTTGTCGGTTTACACGCTTCCTGTTTAGTAGTAACATTAATAACAACATATCACAGTCCGAAGGGCTAGACAGGGTAAAATAGCTAGCGAAATGTGGATGTACAGTCACGAGCACAAATATGTAAACACTTAACAACTTTTAACCACTCGTATGTCAAGTATATAGACACAATTAAAAAGTCATTGTGTCTCGCGTTCCGGCACACGAAAGGTTAAAAGTGTTTTTCTCCTAATGTTTTGATTAAAATTTCATGTTGTTGCGAACATATTCTAGAACTCATATTTTAATGAAAAAGATCCTATCTCTAAGTTACAATCGTTATTTCTCGCGAAAATTGCTTTTAGGATTTAGGAAAGTGTATACATATTGGTGCTCGTGACTGCACTTTAACATCTTCATTTCGCCAAAGTCGTTAAATCCTAATCCTAACTAATATTATAAATGCAAAAGTAAGTTTGTTTGTTACATTTTCACGCCTAAATCACTAAACCGATCATCCTGAAATTTTGCATATACGTTGTCAGATGTACAGAAACAGACAAAGGGTACCTTTGATCCAGAAAAAAAGTGCTGTTCCCGACCAACAATTACGTTCTTATGATAAGAGATGGCGCCACGTGTCTATCGAATCATGACTTAATTATATTATTACAAACAGAGTACAAGCCGAATTAATTGTCAAATTCTAAATGAACGCGAGCGAAGCCGCGGGCAAAAGCTGGTACTTAAATAATTTCGTTAAAGTTCCCTGTAATTGGGGGCGAGCCTATTGCCATCACAACCTTTGCACCAGAGTGAAATCCAGATTGAGACGGAAAAACCTAATAATTCTGCCCGGTCAGAGAGTCAACCCAAGACATAGCATTAACTAGAGTTTGCAACCGACACGGCCGACCGTTGACACGGACAGAGTTATCTTGACTTAAATAATGACAGCTAAATGACAGGTGGTTTTGCTATCCGTCTGTCTAGCCTAAGTGGTCATTTACGGAGACGCGGCGCGTCGGGCGGCGCGTTGTGCGGCGCGGCCCGCTTTCAATTCAAACATATGGCGATGTATGAGAGCGTTTACGGAGAAGCGTTTTTACGCGCGTTCGCTTGAAGTGGCGGCGAACGCGGCGTCGCCCGCCGCGTCGCCCGCGGCGTTGCACGCGCAAACGCGCAAATACAACATATGGCAGATGATACCGCCGCATCGCCCGCCGCGTCGCCCGCTGCGTCGCCCGCGGCGTTCGCCGCGGCGGCGCACGCCCCGCGTCTCCGTAAACAACATCGTACATTGCCATATGTTTGTGTTTGGGCGTGTGATAACGCGGGCCGCTGCACGCGCCGCCTCTCCGTAATCGGAAAAAACGCGCACCGCGCCGCGCGACGCCCCGCGCAACGCGCCGCCCGACGCGCCGCGTCTCCGTAAATGGGCACTAAGTTATCCATTAATTGGCTTGTGGAGGTCAGACATGCATCAGATTAGATTCATGTAATACACCGGTATTCAGTTGCATCCAGTAAAACTAGAAGCTGATCCCAACATACAACATATAGTTAGAAAAAGGCTCAGCTGATGTTGAAGATCGATCAGAGACAACTTGACTTTATTTTGCCACAAACAAGCAAAACACGATAAGTAATTACAGATTTACAATTAATCATGGCATAATATAGAGCAGCTGTGGCGCAGTGGCGGCGGTCCCGACCTACGAACTGTAAGTCGTGCGTTCGAACCCAGGCAGGCGCATTACTTTGTGTAATTTGTTTCATCACCACTGCTCTCAAAACGGTGAAGGAAAACATCGTGAGGAAACCGGCATGTCCTAGGACAAAAAAAAATCGAAGTCATGTGACATCTACCAACCCGCACTGGGCCCGCGTAGTGGATTATAGCCAATTCCCTCTCATATAGAGGAGGCCGTGAGTCCCAGCAGTGGGAACATTATAAGCTGATTATGCTTAAGCTATGGCATAATTCCTTTGCCACCTTTTACTCAAATATGAAAACGGTTTGCCAAACTTTTCAAAACGCTTCCAATCGAAAATCAAAAACACCAATCAAAAACGTTGTGTAAACAAAATATGTCGCATGTTTGACACATTTGAAACGCAATTATGTTAGATTTTTGACTGACGTCGGAATATAAATTGTTCATATTTGTATGCATAGAACATTGTTTTTTTAACAACATGCGACAAATGCTTTATTGCAATATTTTTTAGGAACATTTTACTGTGATTTTATAGCTATATTTGCATGGACGATGGCGTGATTACTTTGCCAGTTTAGAATACATCATCATCTGCCTAGCCTTTTCCCAACTATGTTAGGGTCGGCTTTCAGTCTAACCAGATGCAGCTGATAACTGTATGCCTATTTGACCTCCATGACCCAGTTAGTACTGGGTAATACGATACTCTTACCACTTAAGACTAAAACTCCCACTATAGTGCTGCATAGTTCTTTTGGAGCATTTTGCAGTCCTTATTCGAACTGTAGCGGACAGTACAAGAAATACTACAGCAACAGAGTACAAAAAGTACTACAGCAACAAAGTACAAAAAGTACTACAGCAACAGAGTACAAAAAGTACTAAAGCAACAGAGTACAAAAAGTACTACAACAACAGAGTACAAAAAGTACTAAAGCAACAGAGTACAAAAAGTACTACAGCAACAGAGTACAAAAAGTACTACAGCAACAGAGTACAAAAAGTACCACAGCAACAGAGTACAAAAAGTACTACAGTAACAGAGTACAAAAAGTACTACAGCAACAGAGTACAAAAAGTACTACAGCAACTGAGTACAAAAAGTACTACAGCAACAGAGTACAAAAAGTACTACAGTAACAGAGTACAAAAAGTACTACAGCAACAGAGTACAAAAAGTACTACAGCAACTGAGTACAAAAAGTACTACAGCAACAGAGTACAAAAAGTACTACAGCAATAGAGCACAAAAAGTACTACAGCAACAGAGTACAAAAAGTTCTACAGCGCCATCTGTGCCACTATGGATGTACTAACTATCAAAATTCTGAATCAAATCATCGCTATTAAAGTTATCCGTGACTTAAGACTACATAGGAAAACCCGATAACAACCACCGGGTAGTAGCCCACCAGACAATTACACCTGTCTGGTTGGAAGATTCTCCCTTTATTCTTTACTTTTCAATGGGGGATGAAGAACTTTAAAAATATAGCCGCCATTTTTTCTTTCGATACAATTTGCAGGGATAATTCACAAATATTTACACTTCAACCAGCTTACATGAAATGAGCAGGCGGGAAGTTTGACATATAGATGTAATTTTTTTTGACTAGCAACTCCATATTGAATTATACACTTAAAGTGGTCGTACTGTACCAAGAGCGCCCTTTTGTCAATATTATTCAACCATCAACCAAGCAGCACTGCAAATGGAAATTGCACTAGGGTTAAAACTATTTATTTATGTAACTACGTATCTAACTTTCTCATAGACAATATGCCTGGATACCAAAAATGAACGATCAGGGGGTCTAAAATGGCCGCTTTTGCAGAATTATAATAGTATAATAATATAAATTATGTTATAATTCGGTAAAAAATCATAATATTAACTGCGTCTGTGACCAGTTTAAGAATTTTAACGTGATTCACATTTTGATCCTATTATTATTCTGCCACAGCGGCAATTTTAGACCCCTGATCGTTTCATGACGTCGTGCAAGTGACATTAAACTTTAGGGTAATAAATCAATTCGGAGGTTACCTATACATTTGTACTGTGTAAAAGCGTGTACAGTAAACTATGAGGGAACCAACTAAAACTTTATTCCGATAGTTTTTGTTGAATGTTTCCGTTGTAACAAAATGCTTTTTGAATACACATCCGACAGAATCGTCCCCTGCTATGCCCTGCGGTTCTACATGCATGGACAAGTTTTATTTTTCCGGAGTGATGTAGTAACCAAAATATTGTCAAAAATGTAAAAGTTCTGAATAGATTCTTTGTTGTAAACCATAACAAACCTTCCAATGGCTCGCTCCCTAGTAATTGGGACTAAAACAGAACTGGCAGATGTGTTACTGTAGCCACACCTCTGCATAAACTTTCGGGAATTAGAGGCGTGATGATGTTTTAAATGTAAAAAAATATAAACCCAACTAACACTGTGAAGTTTTCATCGGTTTCCAAGATCATTATCATCAGTCTCCTGCCCTTATCCCAATTTATTTGGGGTCGGCGTAGAATGTCTTCTTCCATACTTCTCTGTTACTCGTCATCTCATCAGTTACCTCTTTTTTGTCGGATGGGAAATCATGAAATGACTCCCCCCGCTCTGGGAGGAGTGGAAGAGAGTGTCAGACTTTTACTGATTAAAACCCATCCATGTTCCTTCTTTGCCCTTTGTGTGATCTCTTTCGAACAGTCCCGCAGCCGAGGCAAAAGTCACCTCCTATCTAGCCATATCATCCTTCACACAGTCCATCCATCGTTTTTTATCTTCCTCTACTCTAATCAGACAGGGAGTAAAAAAATAGTATGTAAGATCTTGAAAAGGACATATTCAGAAGTTATAACCGCTTTAATTTCGTAATAACAAAACTACACAAGCAGAGTCACATTTACATCTAGTATTTTTAAAAGTCACTTCAAACTGGTATTTACAAATGCGACAAAGAAAAACCTTTGTGTTTTCAATTCTTTTTAGAACCGTGTCTCGCCTCTTAAGACATAATACGGCATAACTCAAGCACCTAAACCGTGATTGTGTTTTTGATAATCTTTTCGTGAAAGAAAACGGTGATAACTTTGGAACTAGGGATCTGGAAAGATTATTTTATCTTTCTCATATAATGTGCGTTTTATCGGTCCTTTCGCACGTAAGTTTTTTTGTGCCAGTGTGTAAAAATCTGAAAGTATTTGATAGGACAATAGAGTCGTAGTAGACTTGAAAAATATTGGGTTATTGTCCGTCGGTTCTAAAACAGGGTTCTTACTTTAAAATATGTTGCGTTCTAAGTTATGTCTTTAATCTATAAATACTATATCAATATGAATACTAATCTATCTAATCTAATCTTCTATCTTAATAAATAAAAGCGAAAGGTCACTCACTCACTCATCACTAAATATCGAAAAACGCTTTTTTTTTTTTTTTTTTTACCGATGGGAAATCATCAAATGACTTCTCCCGCTCTGGGTGGAGTGGGAGGGAGTGTCAGACTCTTACTGACTAAAACCCATCCATGTTCCTTCATTGCCCTTTGTGTTCCAGGGCCACGGTATCTCTTTCGAACAGTCCCGCAGCCCCGGCAGGCATCGGCCCTTGCGGGCCCCTTCCTGGTTGCTGACATCTCTTTGAGGCGCGCGTGGAACACGAACGCGCCGTCGACACGGCCTGTCGTCATAAGACGGACGGACGGTGAGCTAACCCATTACTCACCGTCCACAGGCCCGCGCCTACGGTGGCCGGGAGCCACCACGTGGCCCCCGACGCCCGGTGCGTCGCCCGCGGCGGCTGGGACGAGAGATTCTCTCCCTCTCACGTCCCGCCACCTCCTTCGCTAGCATGACTGCTTCGCAGAAGGAGGTGACGGCTTCCCATTCCCTCTCGCTCCGGACCATGGCCTGAACCAGGGCCGGGCGCGAGAGGTCGCCGCCGCCTATCGCCGTTACGAGGACACGGCGGAGCTCCGCCCAAGCGGGGCAGACCTCCACGGTGTGCGCCACCGTGTCCTCCGGACGATCCTCGCAATGATAGCACCCGGGCGTTTCCTCCCGCCCGAGATCGAAAAAACGCTTGACGTATAAATACAAAATTTGGCAGGGAGGTAGTTTGTAGTTAGTAGACGTCCGCTAAAAACGAATTTTGCGACAGGGCCGGATTAAGAAGGTCTAAGGGCTCTCGCTATTTTTTATGAAAATCCTTCATTTTTTGTGCTACAAATTTATAATTTGGCAGGGAGGTAGTCAACGCGGACGAAGTCGCGGGCAACAGCTAGTATTATTATTATTTTCTGGTGACCTGTAAAGAAGATAGTTACCGGCCAGGTAAAGCCGGCTAGAACTAGGTGTAACCTTACTTAACATATATATTTAAAACGTTCCCGTGGAAGAATCCGACCATAACACGTGCGAAACTGCAGGCAAAAGCTGGTATCTTCTTAAGTAGAGCGAATTAATTTAATCCAATGACAGGAGGATCTTCGCTTCATGAGACACTTCGTGACTAGAGTAACACACACTGTGTGATAAATTAGGTATGCAGCAGCAGCTAGTCACTGTACGTTGGTGTGGTCATGGTAATTTTGGCAGACACGGCACAATTGGCGCAGTGGCTGAGCGATAGACTGCTGCGCTGCGTGTCTAGATTTCAATTCTCGCACACAAAAAAAATTTTGCATGGCCTGCAATCAGTTGTTCCGGGTCTGGCTGTTGGTGTATGTGAGTTTAAATGTTTGTAAACGCACCCACGATACAGAAGTAATTCCTAGTGTGGGGCAACGTTTTAAAAAAATATGAAATACCATGTATTGGTTAGAGCATGTCACCAAGTACTCACTTGCTTCGACGAAGGAAAAACCAACCCAGCATGCTTGAGAGATATTTTTTGAAGCCAATTCAGAGGCCCACGGGTGGCATACAAACTCTGACACCAGGTAAGGCACTAACTATATGAAAAAGTAGGCCATTATTGTCACACGACCTGCTCTGAAAACCCAATTTATAATCTAAAACTACCAATAACAATACACAAACAAAATCCAGACCAGAACAGAGCATAAAATAAAGCAATATATTAAGGAAACATTCTGGAAAGGAACCATACCACCCGCGGCTTGCATCGGAAACTATAAAATTTAATATTGCAAGCCTAGCTCGCTTTGTTTTTCTTTTTGCTTGCTCACTCGTGTGGTTTCGCTGCAATTTTAGGGTTCTGTACAAAATGGGCTACTAACGGGGCTAAGAAATATATGTGGTCACAAACTGTATCATCATCTGCCTAGCCTGTTCCCAACTATATTGTGATCGCAGCTGAATACCAGTATTCTAGAGCGACTGCCTATCTGACCTCCACAAACCAGTCAGTACTGGGTTATACGATACCCCTTGGTAAGACTGGTTGGCAGACTTTTTGGGTCACTGACTACCTAACGATCTACAAATGACACCCGGAACCAACGGCTTAACGTGCTTTCCGAGGCATGGAGGAAACTCGCTATATAACGGGTGGTCACCCATCCACAGACCAACCTAGGCAAGCACGGCTTAACCTAAAGATCGACCCGAGTGGCTGTTATTATTTAGGCACGAACTGTATCATAAGACCCATAAATAGCTAGCCAGTTAACATATTCAGAGAATATCTATTCTCTGAATATGTTAACTGGCTAGACTTGCGTTATCATGACAACGAATAATAAATAGATATCAATAAAAATTAAATTACCCCCTTACCCCCCTTACATAATACAAGAACGCACAAAAAAACATGTTTTTAAAGTTTGTTTCTATTTTCAAATCGATAATAGAATAGAATAGAAAAAAATTATTTCAGACCGGAGTCCATAGGGTTAGTAACAATTTTATTTAACTTCTAGTGTTAGTAGGTTTCAGACACATGAAAATATACAATTAAAATTCAGCGTGGAGCCGCATCCACCATAATACTTATAACACTAATAATACTAACAACTACACTACACTACTAATACTTATAATACCACCATCAAATAATAAAAAAAAACATAAGTCTGTTATTTCACAGAATGCATCAATGTGTGGGACAGAACCTTTTTCGCGTGAGTCCAACTCGTACTTGGCCAGTTTTTTCCCAATATTCCATACATACCTGAGATTGAAGAAAAACATCGCATATGAGAAATGGCGGAGGCTGCAGGTGTTAAATTCTGATAAGGGTGAATGACGTATGTAACCTTCGATGGAAAATATTGCCCTATGGAAATGACTCAGTGATATTTTGTACGCAAATGATTAATTTATCTCCCGGGGAGATCCTGTTTTTTTCAGGACACAGGATGGGTATGCTTAAAAGGATTTTTTTTTTTTCAGTAAAAATAGTATCTATTTTCGGTATAGTCATTTTTTCACACTAAATCGTCGCGGAATCGGCGGAAGCTGGTCAGAAAAAACTTTTTGTCAACGCATTAATTCATTGTCGTATTCAATTTTTATTATTCATTTTATTTTGCTTTGTGCCTTTGACATTAATTGATTGGATCTGACATTTATTTATTTCTCACATTTTTATGTCATTTAATTAACTTTATTTATATAGTCAAAGTAGTTATTCTGCCTGTAAATTTGACAAAAGTGTGTGTTTGTATCTAATATGGGTCAATGACCTAAATAAATGTTTTTTTAATTTATTTTTTATTAAAAATAAAAAATAACGTTGACTCTTATATCCTGAGGTGTTTCTAAAATGGGGGAATAAAATGTTAGTTTCAGTACAGTTCAGTAGGTTTTTCATAAAAATATCTAAAGAAAACTAAAAAATTGCACAAAATTACTTTCACACAAAACATAAATTCCATCTCAATAATCACTTTCACCGCTAATCTTGTAACTCCCCGCCTCCATCAACTAATAGGTCAAACTAATAAATTCTATAAAATTTCCAACAACAACCAACACGTGAGCTATAACAATCACTGGATACAAACTCCGAAATAGCCGGGCAATTTGGATAATGTCCAAGTGGGCAAGTGCATGTTTGATTTAATGCAACTGTACTCTCAGGAAGGGGGATTTAGCTTAATTTACGACTTTCAAAGATAATATTGAAATATCTAGTATCCGGGTGCTCGTGGCTAAATAATAATAGCCACTCTGGCTTGGTCTGTGGATGGGTGACCACCCATTACATACCGATTTTCCTCCGTGCCTCGGAAAGCATGTTAAGCCGTTGGTCCCGGGTGTCATTTGTAGATCTTTGACAGTCGTTAGGTAGTCAGTTACCCAAAAAGTCTGACAACCAGTCTTACCAAGAGGTATCCTATTAAACTCCTTGGCAAAGGCCTTCCCCCATTCCTTCCACTTTTCTCGATGTTGCGCCTCTTCTCGCTAATTAACGAGAAAGCCATTCAAGGCGTCTCGCTATCTTCTCCTTGGTCTGCCGCGACCCCGTCTAACTGTCTCAGGGCTCCAGTTTTGTGATATGCGGGCCCACAGCTTTGCGAGCGCAGCATATGCAACGTTAAACTTACCGATCGAATACCACACTGCGCTACAGAACTCAAATTGCTGACGTGGATGAAAAAGCTGCTAAACTGAAATGGGACTGGGTAGGCCATGTCTGCTATTTAGTATTTTCTTTAAGCTCTGCTAGTTACGGTTTATTTGGCAGTTTAAAAATATTCCTATGAACTAGTATTACCAGTGCTTTCATTTATTGTCGTATTGTCGTCGCCACATTATAAAATAATACCAGCCTGTTACTGTCCCACTGCTGGGCAAAGGCCTCTACTCATACAGAGAAGGCACCACCTTGTAAACTCAAGCCTTTTTCCATGTTGGTAGGCAGTAACTATAATACGCTACCAGCTACGATCCTGAGTTGCTGACATACTTCTTTAGCTCCGCCCACAGCCTCAAGTATCTTAAACCTTTTTGATAAAAAGATGAAGAAAATATCTAGTATCAGATGTTTTCTATCTAGTGAGATTTATGTCCGGACTCTGTCCGCCATTATTTTTATATTGGCTGCAGTTCCATTTGTTGGAATTTTTATTTTATTGCTTCCATTTCTCCTTTGGTGAAATAATTGTGCTCGGAACAAGTGCTGCTGTATTTCAAAATTACTTTCTAAATAATTGAAGAAGTTTTTTTTTGACGTTTTATGTCTATGCTGCGAAAATCACATGATAATGGCAGGAGGATGCGCTAAGGTACCCCGCGAAATTAAAATTTATTTAATCCCATAGAATGACTTTTTCAAGAAATAGTCATTCAATGAGGTTAAAAGGACTTAGAGGCTTGAATTGATGATTTTAATGATTATAACTCTGTAAAGCCATATTTTTACGGTCGCGAATCATATTTTGTTCATCATGCAGCCTTACGCTTACCGGAAAATAATAAAAAACGTAGGAATATTTGAATTTCACGGGCTACCGTGCGGTTTCACTTTAAAAGAAATCCGGGCGACTGCCTGCAGAGTTTTTTTTTTTTTTCGGTTGAAATCATCAAATGATCCATCCAGGTCTGAGCGGATTGGAAGGGAGTGTCAGACTCATACTGACTAAAACCCATCCATGTTCCTTCTTTGCCCTTTGTGTTCCAGGGCCGCGGTATCTCTTTCGAACAGTCCCGCAGCCCTGCCTGCAGAGTCTCAGAAATGGATTTCATCGGTGATCAGGGGTCTACGAATAAGATTCGAAGCTTCTAGATTTCTTCCTCTATTTTCATTTTCTTTCAACTCAAACTCATCAAGGTTCTACCATTTCATTTCTTAGAACAATATTATAATAATAATGCCAGCTGCACTATTAGCTAAGTCGTAGCAGTAGAATATTTAGTGACTAAACTTCAGTGCAAGTTGATGCGTGCGTGTGAGAGCCGGAGTGCGAACTTGAGTCGCACAGTATAAACGGTTTTGTGGTGCAAATATAAGCGGTAGCGGATTCTCTATATTCGATATTATGTCATTTGTAGATCATTGACAGTAGTTACAAGTAGTCAGTGGCTCGAAAGTCTGACGACCAGTCTTACCAAGGGGTATAGTATTACCCAGTAGTGACTGGGTTGTGGAGGTCAGATAGGCAGTTTCTCCATATAAAATACTGGTATTCAGCTGCATCCGGTAAGACTGGAACCCGACCTCAACATAGTTGGGAAAAGGATGCTGACTTTTGCCGTTATTAGCCTAATAGCAAGTGGCCAGTGATTAATATTAGATTTTGACAGTTTTAGCATTCTCTGCTTTTTTAAATACACCTTCCCAGCGCTATCGCGGCCGTCCTTGCTTCATTTTTCCATCCCTTATCTGGTCTCTCTCATACAGCATCTATTTCACAAATAAAATCGCTACCTCTTGTCCCTCACACCGTATCGTACGTAAACCTTCAACTGCCACGCTTGGCTGCGATGCTGAGAGATGTCTTTGAAGTTTTACAATTTATAAGACCATGTCTGTGCAGCCGGCAGCCAGTTGGAAGCGCTCACTATTTTAATTATTCTGGACGGGTGGGCCATGCTGGACCGTCTTGGTCCATTTTTTATTGTAAGATTTTCACTTTAAACACCTTCACGATATTCCATCCCATCATCTCCATCCCGTAATATTCAATCCATCCATCAGCACAATGTTTTGAGTGCGTTACGTTGAGTCCTACCGTAAAACGTGATTTTTCACCCCAAAAAAAAGTCATTCAAATCAATATTTTTTGTGTAAAGTTACTTAGTTTGATGTACAGAATGCATGGTTGACGGCTTCGTCAGGGGTCTGTTTACGCCCTGTATACATAATATTGGCAATTTGACAAAAACTTTTTTTTTTCAGAACGACGTTAGGGTGCTATTACAGTCACGCATCTCATAATGACCACTGCCTTAAAAAGAACCTTAACACAAAAGCAGAAAAGCTCAACAAATTCACACTCAAACAAAAATATTTCATTAAAACTTTATCGCTCACTGGCAACAAACTCCGTCACACTCCAAAAAGAACGAATGAATGAAAGACCGAACAAGTGAACGTAAGCGTTTGTGAGCGACGCACCGCTCGTTAGTCAAATGAACGAACGCGTCCACTAGTGAATGAATGAACGCAAATAATTATCAAAGGAGACATTGTTTTCGTACGCTTTTGTAACTAAATGAACGAGAATGGTACACGAGTGAATGTTTTGTGCTAAACTAACATGATACAAAAGATTTTGCGAACAAAAGAAAGAATGGCGGAATAAGATGAAGTGTAGTCTTGAGGATATACAATGACCATTCACAATAACGCGCCTATTAAAGCTTTGTTTGTTTCCGTAATAAAAGAACCTTCTTTAGTGACCGTGGTAAGCGTTTGTCTAGCGCTTACTGGACAGACAGTCCGCTTCCTAACCAACGCGACCCTCGCGCGAACACGTGATTTCGCGTTCATTTTGTTTGGATAACTGGAACTCGTTATCGCACGGACAGAGGGCTCATAATTAGTCTATAATATTCCTATCTAGGATCCAGGTTTCCTTGCTGGCAAAGGAAACGTCCTGCAATCCCACATACGCCAATATCAAGGGCGGTTTGGCGGTTGTGTTTCGGTTTTTTTATTTAGTTTGGACATGCCCGTTTCCTCTGAATGTTTTCTTTACTGTTTCATCTACAGGAGGCACCTTTAAGTTATCCGAACATATGCACGTGACGTGACGATCGCGTATTCACATAACCGATCACCTTGGTTAGGGTGCGGGGTCACCCAAGCCACATAACTGCTGACTGTCTTATCTTTTAACCACGGTTTCAGTGAATTATGGTCACTTGAATAAACGGCATTGTTCTGTCGGATTATAATTATGTAATTGTTGTGACAATAATGAAAAGATTAGTGGGATAAGTTAGTTAGGCCATGCATTGTGAAGAATTGAAACAACATTTTCAGGAATAATAATAATATTTATTTACCGAAAGAAAATCAGTAAGTTTCAATTACACATATAAAGATGCAGTCTCTATTCAACAACAATTAAGCACAAAACGCTCAAAAGACCATTAACAAGAATGATTTTGCAAAAACAGCCAAAATAAACAAAATAAAGGCAAATCGAATTAAAAAAACAAAGAGTCGAACTAAATAATTCCATAAAAAACTGGCTAAGCGCGAGTCGGACTCGCGCATGAAGTGTTCCGTACCATCGTAGTAGGCGAGCTCCCTTTAATTTTTTTTTTTTTTTTTGTTACTTATATCTTTCTTATAGGTTTTCCTGTAATCTATAGGCAAAGAAAATTTTTTTTCAAAATTTTCAGCCTATTTTCTTAAATAACTTCAAAATTAAATAATTTTGAAGTTATTTAAGAAAATTGGCTCTTAAAATTATTATTTTTTTAATTTGAGATGCTCACTATAAGCCCTTTTATTTGATATGTAACACGATATAATATTGTCAAAACTTTTTTTTTCACTTTATAATTTACCACCAAAAATTGGCCCCCATGTTTAAAATTCATTAATTTACGTTACACGTTCGTCTTTGGGTCACCGATTTACATGTGTGTACCAAATTTCAACTCAATCGGTCCAGTAGTTTCGGAGTAAATTGGCTGTGACAGACGGATAGACAGACAGACACGCGAGTGATCCTATAAGGGCTCCGTTTTTTCTTTTTGACGTACAGAACTAAAAAAATCACACGAATCTTGTGACGGTTGCGGAACTAACTTTTATTGACCGCGCGGTCCATATCCGATCCCGTACAGTTACGTCCGATGGCGTCCGAATGCGTCCGTTTTGCACCGACGCTAACTCGATTGAACCAGTTGGAACTAGTTAGGTCCGGAACAATATGGCCGGCGGAAGTTCCGGCCTGTTTTATGGTAACAGGTACCATGTGAGGTTTGTTTTGTTGCGGGAACTGGGGACTTGGTGTGGAAACTGGTAACTGGGAACTTTTTAGTTGAAAGCCCAGTTAGCGAAGTTTTTAAAAGCTTTTTTGCGTATGGATAATTTTTACATGAAATATGCTATCGCTGACCGCATCCGCGTTGCCACACTCGCCTCGCTACCAGTGTGTATGAGCCCTTATTTATATGCACAACTAATTATAAACTTAAAGATACTTTTTTACACTTTTTATATTTAGAAATGTGTCTTTTTTTTATAGAAATATTTAAAAATGTATGAATTTTTGTGAATAAATAAATAAAAAGAATAGAGATACCTACCTAGAGTACATTAAGCAGTAATAACTGGATGTCTTGACTTTTTCGTGTTATCGAATGTGTATTGTTCTAGAAAAGGATTCTAGTTAGCACACTAGCCCTGTAATGACAGACTACCATCTATCACAACTTATAATTTGTATGGTGTACATAATAAAAAGTATTCTATCTCTCTGCCTAGAACAGCGCTTACAATAATTAAAGCTGAAAGAAAGAAATAACAAATAGTCTAACTATCACAAAAATACACGCATATGAAAAAAAAACTTTACTGCTATGATTAGAATTAAGATTCACACCTTTAAGGCCATGCTACACGGCAGATCACAGAGGAGAGGCTCATTGTCAACGACTCCCTTGTCAAAGCCAAGCGCCTTGAACATCGCCGCAAACATGGCGCCTATCGGTTTTTTACCGGTTACAATTCGGAGAGTGTGCTTTGGAATTCATCATCTGCCTAGCGTTTTCCCAACTATATTGGGGTCGCCTAGTCTAACCGGATGCAGCTGAATACCAGTATTTTACATGAAGCGACTGACCTCCACAACCCAGTTAGTACTGGGTAATACGATACCCCTTGGTAAGACTGGTTGTCAGACTTTTTGGGGCACTGACTTCCTGTAACGACTGTCAAAGATCTACAAATGACAACCGGGGGGGCTTAATCTGCTTTCCGAGGCACGGAGGAAACTTGGTACGTGATGGGTGGTCACCAATTCACAGACCAACCTGGGCCAGTATGGCATAACCTAAAGATCGACCCGAGCGGCTGTTACTATTTAGCCACGAGCTCCTCCGTGAGTGTGTTTTGGAAAAACGCAACCTAATTCCCCCATCCCCATTCTATCATCAGACGAGCAGAGATACGGCGAAGCGTCACCGGTACATGGTTGAAGTTCCACGGACCCGAACGAAGCGCTATGCTTCCACAATTATTGTGCGAACCGCCAGTCTGTGGAAGTCACTGCCGGCTTCTCTGTTTCCCGATCATTATAATCAAGATCTCTTCAAAGTTCCAGTGAATCGGTTTCTTCTAGGCAAGCGTGCTCCACCCTAGGCCGCGTCATCGCTTCACATTAGGCGAGTTGCGGCAAAACGCAAACCTAATTAGCATAAAACACGGCTAAGCTACGCAGGTGTTTAGCTTCACCTTGTATAAAAGAGGCGAGATTGGTCGCTGGGACCCACGGCCAAGCTACTACGACTAGTAAATAGTTAGATAGATAAATCACTTATTTAGTGCACACAAAAGACATACCACAACACTACAGAAGCACAATTAAATAATGCAAATTACACGACTATATAAAAACAAGGTGCCAATATACAAAAAGAAAAAAATATACACGAAAGGAGTATAGTAACACCATGACATACTTCAAATCAAATAACGAGTATACAAGGTGCGGTGTGCGTCTCAAGGTTGCACCAAATGGGAGTCCAGCTCAGCACGTGTCAGGCATGCACCTGACGCTGATATTCTGATGGATCCCTGTAGTGACATACAGCTAGGATGGCAAACCTCTCCCTGTACGTCCTATTTAGAGTAACTACCCCTATTTAGAGTAAATTGGTCGCACTCGTCGTCGACTGCGAAAAATGGCAAAAAAGTGGTGCTATAATATTCTTCCATTAGAAATAACTCAGTAGTAGTCCGGAATTTAAAAGTTGGCGGTATGATACCCACGCGCCTCGGAAATCACGTTAAGCCGTTGGTCGTGCGCCTGATCTCTCTCTGGTCGTGTTGGATTGCCGTCCCATCGAACTATGAGAGTAAAGGAACAGAGAGTGCACCTGTGCCTGCGCACACACTTGTGCACTATAATATCTCTGCTGAGTTTGGCCACTGTGATCGAAAACGGTCAGGGGGACTATAGCAGTGGACGGTTGACTTAACACATTAAAAGCCCGAGATGAGCAAAAACGCAGGCGTCACTTCGATCCCGGGTGACGACTAATGGTTAGCAATCACATTTACATTTAAAATTAGTTTTAAAAGGGTGAACTGAAAGATGGGTAATAAATTCACTACGTTCGAGTTGGAATCCTTAGTCTTTAGTTATTTGAGATAGAATACGTAAAGAATAATAACTGAATAATAATAAGAGGAGCTCGTGGATAAATAATAACAGCCGCACGGGTCGATCTTTAGGTTAAACCGTGCTTGCCTAGGTTGGTCTATGGATGGGTGACCACCCATTCATTACCTACCGAATGCCTCGGAAAGCACGTTAAGCCGTTGATCCCGGGTGTTATTTGTAAATCTTTAACAGTCGTTAGGTTAGGTTAGTCAGTGGCCCAAAAAGTCTGACAACCAGTCTTACCAAGGGGTATCGTATTACCCAGTACTAACTGGGTTGTGGAGGTCAGATCAGCAGTCGCTCCATGTAAAATACTGGTATTCACCTGCATCCGGTTAGACTGGAAGCCGACCCCAACATAGTTGGGAAAAGGCTAGGCAGATGATGAATAGTAATAATAATCTCAGGACAGCACAACAATTATCCTATGGTGTAGTCTCGTACGGTGTAATGGTCAAAATCTTTAACAGTCATTATGAAAGTTCAAGTTCAAGTTATTTATTTCATAACAAAAATACATTTGTGTCGAAATATTTGCACAGTAGGTACACCTCGTTCCTCACCCATCATTGTAGTTAGAACGTCTATTCAAATTAAAAATACTAACATTACAAATAATAATACTCTTATTGACACAGAACGAAGTCCCTAGCAGAAAATGCTACAAAACTACACACATTTAATGTCAAAATTTTAAGTCTAAAAATGCAGTAATTCTAAAAAATGTCAAAATATTAAGTATAAAAAAACAACAATTATAACAAATGTCAAAATATTAAGTATAGAAAAACAACAATTATAACAAATGTCAAAATATTAAGAAAACGTGTATCAGTTACATCTTACCTTTTCACTTGAGATTTTCACGTAAACACAAGTCACAACTAACCCAAACTTCTACACAATACAAAGTCAAACTACACTTCCAGTTGCAATGTTCCACTAAAACCACAGTGTATTCAAAGTAACAATTAAATAGTTGTGACACTCAATGTACGCGGTGGAACATTGCGCTTCTGTGGTCTTGTAACGGTAGGCAGGGTTCCAAGTGGCTTGGGATATGGGCATTGTTTTACTTAATGACGGTTAATCGTTTTAAAGGAGATTTGTTTAGTGGTGCTAATCTGGAGGTCCTTGGGTCGATTCCCGGGTCGGTAAAATTGTTATTGGGCTTTTCCTTTGGATTTTTAGGATTTTTTTCAGTAGCAGCCACGGAGTCTGAATTAGTTCCCGGTTGCTGGCAATAGGCTTGCTCCCTATTACATGGGACATGAAAATAACCGGCGAAATGTGGATGTATTACGCCGACCCCAAGTAGAATAGGACAAGGGCTGGAAGATGATGACGAAACAATTCCCCAATATAATGATAGTTTGAAGGAAACAACCTAGATATTACCATCATGTTTTCAATAAAC
The DNA here is from genome assembly GCA_905220335.1 of Noctua pronuba. Lineage (NCBI taxonomy): Eukaryota > Metazoa > Arthropoda > Insecta > Lepidoptera > Noctuidae > Noctua > Noctua pronuba. Next base: position 3,255,618 of record LR999913.1, read on the forward strand.
GATAATTATTACCAACAAAAATCACTCTGTATCCCAACCACGTGTTTTCACAATAATTTTGACTACAAATTCCCCTCACTATCAGATTGTCCAAATGTTTCTGTTTGAATACACTCTGTGAAAGTTTAAAGTAAAGTAAAAAGCCGGTATTTATCAGTGCAACAGATAGTGAACCCTCATCCCTGAGATATTATCTTCTGAAAGTCCCACATAAATAAGGGGATGATTACATAGAGTAGTGATGAATGGAGCATTAAATACATCATGTTTGTTGGCTTTTGAGACATGTTATGAGCTAACATTGTATATCCCGACCAGACTGTCGCCCACTTGCTGGAGTGTCCAAAAGTGTTTCTACATATTATGCATTTTAGAAGACTTGTTAAACGCTACTGACGCTGCGATTATAATACGTACTGACGATCCAATAGAAGAAAATTAGAAATGGAAGCATTTTTATTTATATGTATAACAATGGTTCGCGATAATTAAGAAATATTCTAAATTTATCAACGTGAATCTCCCAGGCTACACTAATGCTACCACAACCGAAACTGTCAAATAATAAGATCTGTTTATTTTTTAAGAAATCCTTCGATAACTTCGGTAAAATATTTCGAAAATCAAAAGTAAAAAGACACAACGCAAAAAATAGTCCTAACCTAATCACCTTCAAAAGCTACAAAACATAACTCACATTAGCCCTCCATCCACTCCATACTCGGTGGCTCATCTAAAACTTCCGGGGCCTCCGTATCAGTTGGCACTGACCCAACGCCCGCAGCTGCCCGAAACACCGCTTCCTCTCATTCGACACCATTTCAGACGATCATTCCCACAATTGCAGCTCAGCTTCTATATTTTCGTTTGGTTATCTTCACTGGTTTTCTCAGTTTGTTCGTTTACTTTTAGATATTTAAGTTACATTTGTGAGTTTGGAAATTTTATTTCGCCGGATGCAGTTTTTTTTATATTACAAAATGGGCCTGTTCCTGACCTCTATCACGCCTGATGGAAAGCGATAAATGAGATCTATGATGGAACGAGCGTGCCCAGAAGATGCCTGTTCACTCTTGCTTTGAAGGCAGACAAATTAAATGTGTGAGAGGGAACACACATGCCGGCAGAGAGTTCCACACTTTGGCTGTGCGCATAATAAACGTGGAGGAGAAGCGCTGAGTACGACTCGTCGGGATATCAACCAAGTGTGGATAGTACGCCGCAGTACGTCTGCTAGTCCGGTGGTAAAAAGTTGATGGTGGGATCAGGTCAGGAGCTCCTGCGCACACTCTCCGAAGTACAGTCTGTAGAAAACCGACATACAGGCAACATTACGTCGATGAGCTAGGCTGTGAAGCGTAGCTACCAACGTCTCGTCGCCTATAACCATATATCCCAGTTTATCTATATAAATGTTTTATTCCGTTTCTCCTTTCAACCGGTTCACTATCATTCACTCCCCTTTTAGTCGGCAGTCAGTCAGCAAAAACGGAAACCTTATAAGGTCACTTTGTTGTCCGTCTGTCTGTCTGTCAAAACCCTTTTTCTTAGGAACGCGTGGAGATATCAAGCGATCTATAGAAATCAATATCAAATACGCATTGGAGAAGTACAAAAATCAAACTTGTAAGTCGACGCGATCAAAAGACATGACCGTTTATGTCGTATATTTTGCAATTTCACCAAGAAATCTAAAGCTATACGGTACATGTTGACCCAGGGTTATGAAATTTGACAGGAAGCAATGTCTTACAGCACATATAAAGGAAAAAATCTGAAAACCGTAAATAAGTAGTTTAGTAACAAAATACCTAGAAGTTGATACGGAACCCTCGTTGCGCGAGTCCAACTCGCACTTGGCCTAGTTTTTTTCATATAATTCATCACAAAATTGATATCCTTAGTAGCTAAAACTGTAAAGTATGTGTGCAAAGATCAACTAAAAAAATTCTTCAAAACTGTGAGATTTAATTTTGTTCTGGCGTTTACTTATCTATGCTCAGCTTAATGATAAAAATATTGAATTTCGACAGATATTTTCTTCATAAAATATTCTAAAGCAAGTCTTAGGGTAGGCATCACTTCAAAATATTTAAAACATCGTTGCTCTACTTACGCCAGACTTTTTACTTTAATGAAAGACGAGCTCCTCACGCTCAAAGTTTTCACATTAATCAAAATAGATTCCTCAACTGTCTAAACCAAAACTAGGACAGTCGAGCGACGAAAATCTCCACTTTCATCGAACTAGTCTTCATTCTCTCGAACCGGATTGAACCGGTTTAAGGCGGCGCGCACCGGATAAGTCCGCCATCGATGTGACGTTAGGGATTTGTCACGCTTTCTGTTATCGGAGCTATTTGGAAATATGGGCGATGAAGTTCAGTTTAAGGCTGCATTTTTATCTGATTACTTCTTCATATACAGGGTGTAAGGGACAGCCCTCCGCAAACTGACAGGGTGCATTCAGCTCCTTATTTTGAATCATATTTCACTGGAAATTTTCTCAGGAAAATTTGTTTTTCAGTTACTATTCCTTTATTTCAGCGAAAAATCACACTCTGTACGTAGCACTCCATTTATCTAAATCATATGGCTAATATCGAAAGGCCAACAATGGATGTTGGCCTTGAAAAACTTTAACGAACGACGCGTGAAATCAGCTGTTCACTTCCTGCCTAGCTACAGAGTTCATCGAACTCGTCATCGCGCTTGCTGTTCGCTACTTGCGTTTTACCACGGTAACGATGCATTGCGTATGAGGAAATAAAACAAATCTTTATTGGTTTCCTATAACGTTCTTGAAATAATTTCTTGTGCCGGTCATTTTAGTATGATATACTGAATTCACCCCATCAGCCTGCGGAGGGTTGTCCCTTACACCCTGTATGCTACGAAACGTAAAAATGAACGAACTTATACGTTTAGGAATATGAGGAACAGGGTGTTAAGTTCCTCAATACTCCATAGAAAAGGGAGGACCAGATGGGTGTTGTGTCTGGTGGGCTATAGCCCGACAGTTGTTGTCGGATATTTCTATTTGGTCTTAAGTTGCGGATAACTTTAATTTTAGTTCGTCATTTGTGACATAGATGGCGCTGTAGTACATTTTGTACTATACAGCTGTAGTATATTTTGTACTATGCAGCTGTAGTACATTTTGCTATGTCGTTACTTGTTCACTACTATAAAATTTCACTGTGATACGCTCACTGAACAAACAAATATCAGACCTCCACAGTTGGTAAAATGCTTGCTGATACTGGAATATGAGTTTAAGAAAATATGAAATTTCGCGGAATAGGAAAAATGGTTTTCATGCCAAGAATTTTCTTTTTCTGGCACAACACAGTCAACGTCAATATCGGTCTAGTCTTTTCCCAATTATGCATGCACCTGTGTTTTACATGACAGCGATTGCCTGACCGCCAGTACCCAGTAACTGAGGAGCATGATAAGCTTTTTGGTAAGACAGGTTAACAAAAACGTTTACTTTTTTAATTATTTGACTTTAGATGAACATACTGGTCACAAGCAACCAAGGTGTGGTCGCAAGTGCTGAGCAAGAGGTCTTGGGTTCGATTCCTGTGTCGGGGAAAATGTTATTGGGTTTTTCCATCAGAAAATTCTTAGTAGCAGCCACAGAGTCTGCATTTGTGCACTGTTGATGGCAATAAGCGCGCCCCCCATTACATGGGACTTAAACATAACTGGCGAAATGTGCGTGTACTAGTAGGTACACCTCTGCCTAACCTTTCGGGGACTGCAAGCGTGATGTTATGATGATAGATCAACATACTCATATCTATTAAAATGAAATGCTACGTAACATGAAGTAAAATAAGCATACACATTTAACAGTGACATTACATTCAAAACTATAAACTCAAAATCACCCCATACATTTTTAACCACACACCATTAACGTTAAAATCAATTTCGACCCCAACAAGGGCCTGGTACTAGTATTAGTACATAGTTAGTCTAGATTTGTAGATTGACCCAATCGCCGGAGTTGTCAAGTCAAACAACCGCGGGGTAATATAGACCAGGGGTTGGTTTGTTCAGTGCAGGGCTCTAGTTAGCGCGGTCAGGGGTTGGGTCAGATCAGCTCTTGTTTGAGTTGCTAACTGGACATTGAAATTTGATGGTAGTTAGTCCAAGACTTGGGGTTGGGAGTGTTCTTGTCTGTCGGTATGTGGTGAACGATTATTTAGGATGAGAAAAGGAAATTTGATTCAATTTTGATGACAAAATGCTAAGTGGTCTGGTTTTTTTTAAATATTTATTTAATGAAATTTTAGTACAGAAGTGTTGCTTAATTCTAAACTCGCCAAACTTTTACGTTGTATCGCCTTCTACAGTCTTCTATAATCAAAGTTAGAATTATCAGTAGCCTGTAGCACAGTAAAGAACTGCATTTATTTCTGAAACAACACACAGAAGACAATCTGTTCATTATTATAGTCCTTCGAGCCGGATACTACAAAATTTTGATCCTTTGAACCGGATATTTATTTCGTTAATGAATTTGAATTATACATTATATTATTCTGGTTTACCAATCAAATATTTATTATCTTTATAAAAATCTACAATTTCCCTTACTTCATCATCTGCCTAGCCTTTTCCCAACTATATTGGGGTCGGCTTCCAGTCTTACCGGATGCAGCTGAATACCAGTATTTTACATGGAGCGACTGCCTATCGGATCTCCACAACCCAGTTAGAACTGGGTAATACGATACCCCTTGGTAACACTGGTTGTCAGACTTTTTGGGCCACTGCCCACTGACTACTTAACGACAGTCAAAGATCTACAAATGACAGCCGGGACCGTCGGCTTAACGTGCTTTCCGAGGCACGGAGGAAACTCGGTATGTAACGGGTGGTCACCCATCCACGGACCAACCTAGGCAAGCACGGCTTAACCTAAAGATCGACCGGAGCGGCTGTTATTATTTAGCCACGAGCTCCTCTCAACTACAATTTCCCTTATTTCATTCAGCTGAATTCTTTCCCTACCACAACAAACACAAATTCAAACGAAATACCTCCGCTGCAACTGGCAACCCATCCACATGATCCACTTTAAAACTTAGAACTAATCCGTCACCCTAAACTAGACTCTATCACACAGCAAACACCGGTGGTTTTCCCTAGCTGTTTGCTTTTGAAGTTTGACAGCCATTGGACGTCGGATTAGGTATGAGGCATATAGAATTAGAGATTCTAAGCTTGAAGCAATGGTTTGTGAATAGTTTCGTTGTTTCTGAATTTGATTGTACGGTAGCTGATGTTTTGGTTATTTGATTAACTTGGTTATACTGAATTTTGGAGTTGTGCAGCCATAGAAGCGCATAATCATTACGGATGAAAGCGTTTATGCTATTATGCGGCTTCTTCTAAGAATATAGTTTGTTCTGAGCTTAATGTGTTAAGCCATGCTTACCAATGTCGGTTCACGGATGAGAGACCATCCATTACATTCCGAGATTCCTCCGTGCTTCGGAAAACACGTTAAGCCATCAGTTCCGGCTGTCATTAGAAGATTTTTGACAGTCGTTACAGTAGTCAGTGGCGAAAAAGTCTGAGTACAGTCTTACCACGGTATGTTAAACTTAGTCTTACCAAGGGCTGTTACAGTCTTATTCTTTAGTAATCGGGTTGTGGAGGTCAGATAGGCAGTCGCTTCATGTAAAATACCGGGATGCAGCTAAGATTGAAGTTACCAGGCTACTAAAAAAACAGCCCTTAGTTTCATGAAACTACTATTTATAGACCGGTTAATTTTGGAAAACATTTTTTTTTCAGAAGTTTTGTTCGAGCAGAATATACGGCCATTTTTTGGCCGAAACCACAACCGAAACTTCAATCTAAAAAACACAAAAAAATACTTCAGTTAACAAAATACTCGTCATAATTGCGTAGAAATGCATCAAAATCCAAAAAAAAATTCAATAAATGTTATCAATCTATAACAACCTAACCTACTACTAGCCTAAGTTTAACTAATTGAATTGGTCGTCGCTTGCCATTCGATGCTAATACATTTTTCTTTACAGTTGTTTTTGTCCTGAAAAATTTTACTTCTGTGTCCGTCTATCACCTTTTGACACTTTAACGGTAGAACGGATTTTTCGATTTTTGGCTCACAAGTGACCAACCATGACCTGGTTTAAGTCACATTTTATAACATACCTTACAGGGTGTAAGGGACAGCCCTCCACAAACTGATGGGGTGAATTCAGTATATCATACTAAGATAACCGGTACAAGAAATTATTTCAGGAATTTTATGTGAATCCAATAAATTTGATATGTTTATTTCCTCATACGCAATGTATCGTTACCGTGGCAAAACGAACGTAGCGAACGGCAAGCGCTACGACGAGTCCGATGAACTCTGTAGCTAGGCAGGAAGTGGACAGTTAATTTCACACGTCGTACATTAGAGTATTTCAATTTTTTCAAAAAAATATTTTAGCCGTTTTATTTACATAAATGGAGTGCTGCGTACAGGGGATGTAATTTTACTTTGAAATGAAGTAATAGTAACTGAAAAAAAAAGAGCCGGATAAAAATTCCGGTGGAATATGATTCAAAATAAGGAGCTGAATGCGCCCTGTCGGTTTGTGGAGGCCTGTCCCTTACACCCTGTAAATTTTATTTTACATCCACGCGAGCGGAACCGCGTGCATAATCTTGTAAGAAAATAAGAAACGCCTCCTCCACACTTTAAACCCAGAAACATCAAAAAGCCATTTAAAAATCATCAGCTAACGCCACATTCCTTCAAAACCAACCAATTTAATAATAACGTTGATGCATAATTCAAATTAATTTAAATACACTGTAAGCCGAAATAAGTTTATTCACTACATTTAAAAGTCAATTCTTGACACAGTTCTTTGAAATTCACTTCCGAGGGTAGCTCTGCATTTGACGCGGAAAATATTTCATCTACCCTCATATTTGAATCTACATTTTGAGTGCCGTCCGCCATGTTGAAGTGGCAATTAGCATGTTTAAAAAAATTGATATGGTTGTGTGTGATAAGGATTTTTGGGATCATTGTAAATGTGGTGATTGCTTTATAAAGGGTGTAAAAAGACTCTTAACGAAGCCGAAAGGCACTTGTTTTCCCCATCAATGCGATCATTTTTTTGTTCTAGACCATACCTGACATACTGAGATATTGGGGGTCAAAGTTCCAAATTTTTCAATTTTTTTTTTTTAAATACATGTTTTTGAAGTAACACTATATTACTACTATTCAATCCATCCATCAGCACAATGTTCTGAGTGCGTTACATTGAGCCCTACCGTAAAACGTGATTTTTCACCCCAAAAAAAAAGTCGTTTCCCAGCAAAGTAAAGTTACTTAGTTTGATTATTAAAGTTACTTATTTGATTAATGCATGGTTGACGGCTTCGTGAAGGGTCCGTTTACACCCTGTATACTGTTTACCTACTCATTGTTAATTTATGAACGTGGTATCAGTGGCGCCGGAGACTGAATAATTGTGTGGTAATCGGTTGGCTTGGCATGTGATGCGGAGGAATGAGGAAAATGTCGTGAGGAAAGTTTTGATTATGAATGTGGATGGGTATCTCTGAGAATACTGCTACGGCTGCCGTGGCGTTGTAGTGCGTCGGGGATGTTTGCAGATAATAATATTGATGGTTTTGCCACCATTATTAGGAGTAGATGTGTATCCCTGATGACTCGTTTTCGCGGCGGCACCAACAGTATTCTCAGTGTATTTGCAGATCGATGGGATTCCCCGATGCTGCGGAGGTGGATGCGGCTCCACGCTGAATTTTAATTGTATATTTTCATGTGTCTGAAACTTACTAACACTAGAAATTAAGTAAAATTGTTACTAACCCTATGGACTCCGGTCTGAAATAAAAAAATTCTATTCTTCTATTCTATAAGAGAAGAGGAAGACTAAAGAGACGATGGATGGACTATATTACGCGTACTGGCTGGACCGGAGCAAAGATGTGTGTACAGGCTACTCACGCCCAGTTTAGCGACCGCCGCAGACCGCCCGCCGCACACCGCTCACCGCACGCCACTCACGTCCTCTCCGCTGTGCGGTGCCTCCGAGTGAGGGGAGGCTAGCCTTAACTTGTATAAGACTCTCCTCTCTGCTCAACTAATTCCACTAAAGCTAAGCGGCGACGAGAAGTGTAAACAGCAAAATTCTGTAGGTGGTTTACATCTCATCTCCTCTCCTCTCGTCTCGAGACCGGGCCCTAAAGTGGAAGCGCCAGGGTAACCCGCGAAATTATTTGCAATTTGCAGGTGACCACCCATTACACACCGAGTTTCCTCCTTGCCTCGGAAAGCACGTTAAGCCATTGGCCCTGGGTGTCAGGTAGTCAGTGGCCCAAAAAAGTCTGACAACCAGTCTTACAAAGGGGTATCGTATTACCCATAACTAACTGGGTTGTGGAGGTCAGATAGGCAGTCGCTCCATGTAAAATACTAGTATCCAGCTGTATCTGGTTAGACCGGAAGCCGACCCCAATATAATTGGGAAATGGCTAGGCAGATAATGATCGCTCTTGTCACCAAATTAAAGTTAATATCCCCAAATTGCATTAACAATTATTGCAAAATCGATACACATACAATTTACCTAAAGCAAGGATATTAAAGCCATATACACAACGGTCATTAGTAGACTATCTGCTTGCATTAGCGCTAAGCGGTTCGTTCATTAGTGGACCCGGTATCTTGTGTGGCCGCCTTTAGATGCGTTTTTACCTACATTGGAATAATGATCAGTGGCGGTAGACGTACTTTAGGGGTGGTATTGGTCGGTTATTGTCTTATTGCAGAACTAGCTTCTGCCCGCGACTTCGTACGCGGATCCTGTTGCTTATGCCAGCGACAATGGGTTCGTCAAAATCGAAGATCTGAAACGTCTGATGTCGAATTCTAAGAGGGGGACGGGAAAACAACGGGATGCGCGAGACGATTCGAGACGTTCCATATCTTTTATTTTTGTAAGTCAGAAGTCGATGCGTAGATACGCTTGGAACTCAAGCGTAATTCTCTATCCGTGAACGTCTCCGATTCGCGAGATAATGCATGACGTTCACGATCAGCGGTCAGTCGCGCATCATATTCTTCACAGTTCTCTAGAGACGGATGCTGCTTTGGACGATTGCTGGATGTAGATGCGTAAATACGCTGAGAACGCAGGCGTGCTTCATTATCCAAGAGGATGAGAAGAGAAGAGAGGAAGAGGTTTCCACGGAGCGAGTTGCAGCCTGATGTTCTCGAACAGCATCAAGTCTCTACTGACGTTCTTCGGTAAATTCTTGGGATCTTATGATCCTCAATCTTTTAGCTCCTTTGGAACATTGGGAAAGATTTGACCTCTTTCTAGGCATGGTTATAGTTTTATTGTGAAGATACCTGATCAATTAGCCCTAGAGTACTAATATAAATTTATTACTGCTTAATACTAATTATCGCCTGGGAGGCTACTTTATAAATAAAGCAAAATTTTAGTACTAAACTTTTATTAAAATGTAACAAAATTTATAACAAAATAACAGGCATACCTCTGCCTTTATGAAATGCAAAAAAATATATATCTAAGAAACTCTTATTTGTCTTAAAATTAGCCTTACACATAATACTTAACTTTCTAACACAGCCTTAAGGGATATTTTTATTTAAAAAAAATGTTGACATTGGACCACTGTTTTGGTATAAAAACTACAATATAATATATAAAGTATGAAAAACACAACAAAAAACTATTCTAATCATCACATAGGTTACTGCAGACTAAGTCGAACTCAGACTTCTATTTTTTATCACACTAATGATCGCCTCCCAGGCGATCACGTAGGCAGTATCTCGGGAACGCTGTATCCCCGCCGAGCGCGCAAGCTCTCCCCGCCGCGTCGTGGGCTACCCTGAGTTGGCGCGAAAGCACGGCGCGACACGTCCCCGCAATTTCAAAATAACCAGAAAAAACCGACCGCGGGCGGCCTCTCAGGCGATGATTAGTACTCTAGGGTTAAAATCTGAGTGACTGCTCCCCTGCGTTACCGGTAGGCTACCGTGTCACGAAAATAAGTGAAAAAAGTCTAAAACACTCAAATAACATAAGCCCGAAGGCATATTTATTCGATAAAATAAAAAATAAAAATAGGAGTTTTGTCCAGTTGAGTCAAATTTTCAATGATATACCGTCGTCATCGAATATCAGTCCTAAACTGTTACAGCCTTCACCTTCACCTTCACCACGTGGAGGTACTCCCAGCTTATGTTATTTTATAATTATACAGTGAAATTAGTGATAGCTTTGATTTCCACATCAGATGTTTCTGATCTTCGATTTTTATAAGACAACAGGAAATGCCCATCAGACCGAACAATTTTTGCTAAGAAGTCATTCCTATATGTGTTATGGTGTAGCTGGGCTCTTGGAGTTCCACAACAGGTGTTCCAGATCTTCGATTTTTATAAGTCAACAGAGAGTGCTCATCAGATTGAACAATTTTTGCTAAGACTTCATTCCTATATGTGTTATGGTGTAGCTGGGCTCTTGGAGTTCCACAATAGTGTTCTAGAACTTCGATTTTTATTAAACAACAGAGAGTGCTCATCAGACTGAACAATGTTTGCTAAGACGTCATTCCTATATGTGTTATGGTGTAGCTGGGCTCTTGGAGTTCCACAACAGGTGTTCCAGATCTTCGATTTTTATAAATCAACAGAGAGTGGTCATCAGATTGAACAATTTTTGCTAAGACGTCATTCCTATATGTGTTATGGTGTAGCTGGGCTCTTGGAGTTCCACAACAGGTGTTCCAGATCTTCGATTTTATAAGTCAACAGAGAGGGCTCATCAGATTGAACAATGTTTGCTAAGACGTCATTCCTATATGTGTTATGGTGTAGCTGGGCTCTTGGAGTTCCACAATAGTGTTCTAGAACTTCGATTTTTATAAATCAACAGAGAGTGCTCATCAGATTGAACAATGTTTGCTAAGACGTCATTCCTATATGTGTTATGGTGTAGCTGGGCTCTTGGAGTTCCACAACAGGTGTTCCAGATCTTCGATTTTTATAAATCAACAGAGAGTGGTCATCAGATTGAACAATGTTTGCTAAGATGTCATTCCTATATGTGTTATGGTGTAGCTGGGCTCTTGGAGTTCCACAACAGGTGTTCCAGATCTTCGATTTTATAAGTCAACAGAGAGGGCTCATCAGATTGAACAATGTTTGCTAAGACGTCATTCCTATATGTGTTATGGTGTAGCTGGGCTCTTGGAGTTCCACATCAGGTGTTCCAGATCTTCAAATTTATTCTCTCAGCAGAAAATGCTCATCACGTGGAACAATTTTTGCTAGGGTACCATTTTTGTATCTCTTATAGTTTAGCTATTCTATTGCGGTTCTGCATCAGGTGTTCAAGTTTCCAAGATAAATTATAGCCTATATGTTGCCCAGACTTAATACCTATACAACAAAAAAAAAATCTTTCAAATCCGTCTAGTAGTTCCGAAGATTAGCGTGTACAAACAAACAGACAAACAGACAAACAGACAAACAGATAAACAGACAAACAGACAAACAGACAGAATTTTTTTTTTGGATTCGTGCTCTATTACTGTTTCTAAACCCCCCTCAATTTTTTTTTTTAATATATTCAATGTACAGACACAGTTTTTTTACTGTCTTATTATATGTATAGATAATAACATGACATCACGCCTGTAATCTCCGAAGGGTAGGGCAGAGAGTGTGCCTAATAGTACACCCACGTTTCGCCAGTTATGTTTAAGTCCCATGTAATAGGGGGCGAGCCAATTGCCATAAACCGGGTACCGACTCCGTGGCTGCTATTGAGAAATACCTGATATAAAAACCCAATAACACTTTGCCCGTCCCGGGAATCCATCCCAGGACATCATGCTCAGCAGTCGCGCTTGCGACTACTAAACCAGCGAGGCAGTCGTTTATACTTTTTGGCTTCTTGTATAGCTACTAATCGACGTCAAATCGGCTTGAGCCGGCTTTACGTCCATGCAATGTAAGCAAAACTGACACCATTCAGTAGTTTCGGTTTAGACGAAGCTATTCGATACTTCTTCTGTCTCGTTTCGTCATGACTGAGGGTCGTAACCACATGAGGTCGTATAACTTGTTTTTTTTCGAAGTGCAATCTACATATCGGAAAATGAAACAGTTTTAATAAATCCACTATGACCTGAGATAGTTTACCACATTTTCCATTTTAGATTTCGTAGCCAAATTACCAAACTGCGCTGCTGATTGGTAATTTGGCTATGTTCTATGTTAAGGGATTTGGTTTCCGCACTTAGTCCTTAAAGTTAGAGGTAATTTGGCTACTCTGCGTTCTGGTCACTAATAAATCTTAACAGAATACTTTATTTAATGTTTCCAAGCTTCTCTAGATCTCCATCAGTAACCGGATATCCTCCTCCATTTTCCCGGAAGCGTAAGGTATTATTGATTCATGCGTTGGCAACACTAGCGTCCGGCTAGGTAGGTAGGTAAAGTTGCAGCGCTCAAGTCCCTCTGGTATAGAGGATGTATGCTTGTTCTGAGTTGCTGTAGCTTGACATGTTGCTTACTTTGCTCAGAGTGAAAGATGTGTTTGTTCTTGCCACTTTTACTTACATTACTTTTCTATACTAATATTATAAAGAGGAGGAGCTCGTGGCTAAATAATAACAGCCACTCGGGTCGATCTTTAGGTTAAGCCGCTTGCCTAGGTTGGTCTGTGGATGGGTGACCACCACATACCCAGTTTCCTCCGTGCCTTGGAAAGCACGTTAAGCCGTTGGTCCCGGCTGTCATTTGTAGATCTTTGATAGTCGTTACAGGTAGTCAGTAGCCCAAAAAGTCTGGCGGCCAGTCTTAACAAGGGGTATCTTACTACCCAGTACTAACTGTGTTGTGGAGGTCAGATAGGCAGTCGCTCCATGTAAAATACTGGTATTCAGCTGCATCTAGTTAGACTGGAAGCCGACCCCAACGTAGTTGTGAAAAGGCTAGGCAGATGAAGACTTAATGAAGATTTTTCTATTCTATTCATGGGTTTCACCAAAAACAACAACTATAAGACAAGTTCATTCTGTTCTTTAGTAGTACCATAGTAGTGTGTGAGTGTGTGTAGTAGTGTAGAAGAAGTAGTATCAATAAATGTCTTATGTAACATTCTGCTTCAAACTAAAGCAATCCATTAAAATCTCTCCATTAAATAAAAATATTTTCGCTTTAACACACCTGTATATTGTAAAATATATCTCATCCTTGTATCTTGCGCGATTATTCAACTACCTAAGAAAAAGTGGCATAAGAAAAGACATAGACACTCTTCTAAACATATTAGTTGTAAAGTCTGTCTATTGCTCATTTCTTTGGCCGTTATTCGACTATCTTTATCTGAGAAAAAGTATTCTATCATGAGCCACTCTAAGTACTCCAGTTGGGTATCCTCCAATTAGGGCCCGCTGTAAGTTTTATCTCACACTAATATAAAGGAACCAGCTAGACGAGGCCTTTGCCAAGAAGCATGCTGAATAATTCAGAGATCTACTTTAACAGCATACAACAGAGAATGCAGAATAAATAAGCATATAATAATAACTAGCACTTAGCCCGCGACTTCGTCCGCAAAAAGTGTGATACTTTATAGTCGATGTTACCATCCCGCATGACTAGAACCTCCTGAAAGCTGAGAAAGAGAAACAAAATAAAATATCTCGACATGGCACACGAGGTTTTCGACATGTGGAATGTGAACTCGGCTATCATTGTGCCAACTGTCGTGACGTCCAATGGCCTTACGGCCAAGAGCCTTGACGATCACCTTTCGAGGTTCTCCTTAGGCGGTTCGATCAAGGGCATATTCAGAAGGCAGTACTCCTCGATATGGTTTGCATTGTGAGGAGGTTCCTGTCTCTGAAGCCCTAACCACCGGTAGCTTGGACCCTGCTCCCGACACCGGCGGACCACTATTTTTTATATTTTTAAATGTTTTTTTTTTTAAGAAATATTTAAAAATGTTAATAATATGTATTTAAATAAATAAACAAAATGAAATAAGCATACTACTTACATAATTACTAATGTAGTTTTTTGTCAGTTAAGAATGTTTTAGAATTAGATCATTAGTTCCGGAGATTACCCCCCTACATACAAACTAACAAACAAACACCTCTTTATAATATTAGTATAGAGAAGTGATGTATGTAAAGCCATATACACAAAGAAGACATTTCACATGTTAGTTTTTCGGTTCTTCTAGATTTTGAGTCAACCAACGAAGTCCTATATTCTTTTACACACATCAACTAATTAAATCATAAAGATTCAGAAGGATATTGGTCTAATACCGTAGATACCGTTTTTCGTGGTCATCATCATACACAGCCTGAATTCAGCAACTAGACCTCTTTTTTTCAGCCAATCTCCACATCTCTGTGTCAGCTTTTTTTTTACGGATGGAAAATCATCAAATAACTCCTCCCGCTCTGGGTGGAGTGGGAGGGAGTGTCAGACTCTTACTGACTAAAACCAATTCCATGTTCCTTCTTTGCCCTTTGTGTTCCAGGGCCGCGGTACCTCTTTCGAACAGTCCCGCAGCCCATCTCTGTGTCAACTTCATCCGGGTTTCCCAAATTCCGTATTTAAGTAGATGGTAACTAAGCTTTTTCTCATGTGATAAACTATGTAGGAAGTTAATTGCCTGCTCTTTGATAAGGTCACGTCCTGTCGGCCATCACATCTGACACCGGACTACCCACATGTGTTGGATACCTTCAATTTAGGCAAATGTCAAGGGTTTCAGGGTAAGGGCTCAACTGAAAGGTCCACGAAGATATACAGCCTTCATTACTTATTTATGTCTCAGGGTTCCCACATTTAAATAAAATATTTCAATAATTATGTCGTGAGGTATGTTTTGACTGCCTCGTTGGTTTAATGGTCTCAAGTGCGACTGTTGAATAAGAGGTCCTGGGTTCGATTTCCGGGTCGGGCAAAGCGTTATTGGGTTTTTCCATCAGTAATTTATCAGTAGCAGCCACGGAGTCTGGATCTGTGCCCGGTTGATGGCAATAGGCTGGCCCCGAGTTACATTGAACTTTAACATAAGTGGCGAAATGTGGGTGTAGCATTAGGTACCTACACCTCTGCCTATACTTTCGGAGATTACAGGCGTGATGTTATGATTTTTTTGAGTTCTAATGTGGATTGCTATAAAAGAAATAAAGAAGAAGCGATGGATGGGCTGTTTGAAAGATGATATGGCTAGAAAGGGTTAATTATGAGATGACGACTAATCCTACCAATATTATAAATGCGAAAGTTTGTGAGGATGGATGGATGTTTGTTACTCTTTCACGCAAAAACTACTATACGGATTTGGATGAAATTTTGCACACGGATAGTTTATAACATGGATTAACACACAGGATACTTTTTATTCCGGTAGTTTGATTCCGTGGGACTTTCGTGGGATTATCGAACTCCACGGGAGCGAAGTCGCGGGCATAAGCTAGTTGAGAAATATGGAAGAAGACGACATGCTGCGTCAACCAAGAATAAATTGGGATAAGGCCAGGAGAATGATGTGATGTCAACGCCTTAATTAATAGGTAGACCCTTTTTTTTGTAAAATATCGGCATGAAACTGTAGTCATTTTTATCGTTTTCTGTTGATTTTTTAACCTCCGACGCAAAAAGAGGAGTTATACATTTGACCGCAATGTGTGTGTGTGTCTGTCTCTGGCACCGTACCTCTTAAACGAGTGAACCGATTTGGATGCAGTTTTTTTATTTGAAAGCTGGTTTCTTGGCGATAGTTCTTAGATCCGTTACTTATCAAAATCGGTGCAACCATCTACTAGATAAGGGGGATGAAAGTGGGTATGAAAAATCGAATATTTTCAAATACACCCAAGTGTTGACGCCCGTCAAATAAAAGCGCGTGATGTGTAAATTATAATATGGTTTTTATTGAATGTTGAATCTAGCAAACACATTGTTCCGTATTTTTTTTTATCGCTTTCTTCAAGCTACCTTAACTCATAATTTCAATCTATTCCTATGACAAACAACTAACGACATTACTACGAATAAAAAATAAAAACTTTAAATGAGAAATAATAACAGGGATTTAAAAATACTGGTGCAATGGTCAACCTCGTAATAAAAGAAATAATTATTTTAAATAAGAACGTTACTAAACCTTAGCTATGAACTTTTTAATTAAATATTATTGTAACCGGTAAAAAGCACGCAAGCGCAATCTTAACTTCGCAGAAATACACGTTTATTGCCAACTAAGAAAGGTAGTAAAATGTCTAAATAAAAAGAAAGAACTGCAACTATTTTAATTTATTTCTGCGAGTAACTTCAAGTTGACATTTTTATTAAACGTGAAGGAACACTGGCAGTATAAATTATCAGGAAGGAGGGTTTATAAAAAAAAAAAAAACTGGATGTCATTTCGTAAGTAAAGAATATCTTTTTCTATTTTTAAATATTATTATTACTCATAGTGATGAAATGCTGCGCCGACCCCTAATAAATGGGTCCGCGCCCACTCGACCCGCTTAGACTCGACCCGAAGAATAATACTAGATGTTTTACTACAAATTTAGTGCCATTTGTACCTACAGTGAGGCAATGTTATATTTTAATTCTAAATAAATTATTATACATAGAATATTTAATATTGTCTTATGATACATAATTTATTCTAGTAGGTAGTAGTGATTTTGTTTAAAAAAAATTGCTTTATAATCATAGCATCTACCTCGCTTAAGCGGTTTTCTGGATAATTTAGTCAATCATGTTTTTATTTATTATTTACTTATGAAAGAAAGACAAAAATATTTATTTGTCGCAGGGACATGACGTGCATACAAAATTAGAAACAACAAACAATTAACATAGAACGCGTAACAAAAATAGGTCTATTTTATACTTAATAGGCTTGCGTTTACCCGCAACTCACCTGATGTGAAGCGATGATGCGGCCCAGGGTGGCGCACGCTGCCCTAGAAGAAACCGATTCACTGGAACTTTGAATAGATCAGATTATAATTATCAGGGAACAGGAGAGCCGCACAGACTGGCGGTTCGCACAATAATTGTGGAAGCATAGCGCTTTGATCGGGTCCGTGGAATTTTAACCATAAAACGGTGACGCTTTGCCATATCTCTGCTTGTCCGATGCTTGTATGAGGATGGGGGAATTATTAGCCTTTTTTTTCTGATGGGAAATCACCAAATCACTCCTGCTCTGGGCGGAGTGGAAGGGAGTGTCAGACTCGTACTGACTGAAACCCATCCATGTTCCTTCTTTGTCCTCTGTGTTCCAGGGCCGCGGTATCTCTTTCGAACAGTCCCGCAGCCCCGTCAGGCATCGGCCCTTGCGGGCCCCTTCCTTTTTGCTATTAGCCTATGGACGTAACGCGATATTACAATAGTATTTAGTGAGTTTCTGACGACACTTTAGTATTCTTCGACATCAATATGCACATAATATCGTATCCTTCGTGTCCTGTTGTTTGTTCACTACAGGAACTGATGGACGCTACCGAAAGCGCCAAACTAGTTGCTCAGTTCTGGGCTGACACTATTTAGATTGCCACCGACACGCTAAGAATAGGCCGTTTTATAAAAAGTCCAACAATTTAACTAGTTAAATCATAACGCGCACACCAAAAGCCTATCAATAAAAAACAGAACCCCAAATAATCCAATCAACGTCAAAATTAATAATTTATATTTCCACAGCCATGCTCCTAGTTTTGACACGGGATTATGTTGCCATGTGAAAAATAAACGGTCAAAGGTCGAATTGACGGGCAAAATGACAGGTGTCAAATGTGGATTAGATATGGCGGATGTGGGTTCAATAGAACGATATAGAAGCAGAGTGGCATGTCGTCACTGTTTTTTTTTAAGTGATAATACATCAAATAAAAAAGGGGAGCTCGTGGCTAAATAATAATACCGGACGGGTCGTAGGTTAAGCCGTGCTTGCCGAGGCTGGTCCGTAGATGGGTGACCATCATTACATACCGAGTATCCTCTATGCCTCGGAAAGCACGTTAAGCCGTTGGTCCTAAGCTGTCATTTTTAGATCTTTGACAGTCGTTACGAGTAGTCAAGCCGAAAGTCTGACAACCAGTCTTTATTACCCAGTACTAACTGGGTTGTAGAGGTCAGATAGGCAGTCGCTCCATGTAAAATACTAGTATTCAGCTGCATCCGGTTAGACTGGAAGCCGACCCCAACATCGTCGGGAAAAGGCTAGGCAGATCTTCATTAATCAAAGTCAAAAGTACTAGTTACAAAAACATTAACATCGTTTTTAGCAAATTGACAATATATTTATACAAACAAAAGCTTGAGCGACAGGGTATTTATAGATACGCAATTTATAGTTTAGTAAACGTTTGGATTTTGTGCGAAATATTCGAAATGTCAAAATATTGTAGCCGTGAATTGTACAGTACGACCACTTTAACTGTGCAGTTCTTGGTGGCGCTGCTTGTCAAGAAAGAATGCATCGATATGTCAAACTTGGTACATTTAATTTAGTTTTGTGTTTTGCCGCCTGCACAGATAAGTTGGTTGTAGCTATTGTTGAAATAGGACAGATTACATATTTGATGAACTGTTTGTCTATTGGTGTTTCGCTTTGTTTATTTATTCGATTAGTTCAATAAATCTAGAAGTCTATTGGCAGAGTGACGGGTGGAAGCTAATATTTATATAGCCTAGTTATATACTGTGTTCTGTCTGGGTGTCTGAGCATTAATTGAATTTATACATTATAGCGTTACATAACATCACGCCTGCAATCCCAGAAGTGTTTGGCAGAGAGGTACCCCACACTTCGCAGCCCCATGTGTCCTATTGGGGACGAACCTATTGCCATCAAACGGGCATAAATCTAACCGTGTCACCACACTCAACGATTTTACTCGACGATAAAAATTGGCGGGCAAAATGACAGCTGTCAAAAGCGAATCAAATATGGCGGAACGGCTCTGAAAAGTTGATTCGAATAAAATCAAATTGTTTTATTTGATACAATACATATTTATAGGGAAGAATTGATTTGATTAAATTAACACTAATGATAGCATGTTTTTTTGACAGGAAACATTAGTGTAATAATGTTTTGAGGAGATTTACTGAAAGAATAAGATGGTGGAGTTGGTTCTGATTTTGACAATAGACCTAACGATCCTTGTACAGTAGCGAGCACCAATATGTAAACACTTAACAACTTTTAAAAGTGTTTTTCTCCTACTGTTCTGATTAAAATGTCATGTTGTTACGAACATAGTATTTTGGAACTCATATTTTTATGAAAAAGATCCTATCTCCAAGTTACAATCGTTATTTCTCGCGAAAATTGCTTTTAAATTTAGGGAAGTGTATACATATTGGTGCTCGTGAGTGTACAACTACAAATCCTTCGATAGATTTTATGTAAAGTTTCAGTTTAAGACAATCATTTCAACAAACCATTGAAGAAGGTTTGTACCACAAATATAGATATACCTACATAACGCGAGAGCACCTGTTTCGCGTGCCCGGCTTAAGTATTTTATGCTTAACGTGGCTACTGTTGCAGCAAGCTAATTTGTTTAAAACAAAACGCTTCTATTTAAGAACTTAATCATAGACAATAAATAACAAAATCGTGGTCTATTTTGTATTGTAACTTATTTGTATGCTTAATAGTGCTTATGACGCCATAGTTGGTAGTCAAAAAATTACACGCTTGGTTTTCATGCAGATCGTGTGGTATAAACATTTTCTCAACTTCTGGTTAAAACGATAATCCACAAACTTATTCTTTCCTTACTTGTTGACTTAGTTTAGTAGGACTCACGACCATTAGACCAAGGAGCCACTCTTGTCATAAATGCTCACTTTTAACCTTTGGTATCCTTTGGATCCGCTTGGATCCGCGCAACATGGTCTTCTTCTGTCATACATTCTCTATTACTTGTCTTCTCAGCAGTCACCTCGTTTCTAGCCATAATATCATCATTCGCACAGTCCTTTCATCATTTATTTGGTCTTCCTCTACTCTTACAACATCACCATTCATACTCAAAACTTTCCTCACGCTCACGACGTTTTCCTCATTCATCCGTATCAAATGCTCATAACTACTGATTACCACACATCCTGTTATCAGTCACCGGTCCCACTTTCAGATTTCCTCTTAGGTAATCATTTGTTATTTTATCCATTAAATACGTACCAACTTTTGAAATAAAAATATTAATCAACCGTGGTTTAAGAGTAATGAAGCCGCACAGTTGAAAAGGGAAGCATTAAAAATAATTAAAAAGCACTGCATTTCATGCATTGCATTACAAATTCCCTTTATTTTAACGCAATCAAGCGTTAATGCGGTTTTCTGTGAGGATAAAATTATTGTTGAAATACGTAATTAATTCACTGATTCAATTATAGGTATGTTTTACCTCATTTGTGGTTGAAATCTTTGTTTCCGTATGTATTGATTCAGCAGTATCAATGAAGTTTCCTGTGATGTTTTATGAATAGTATGGTTTTTTGTTTTGGTTACGGAATTCATTCACCAATTTTATTTCAATGAAGTTTCCTCATATTTTATTAATAATTTGTATTTTTGCTGTTTGAGGTAAACGTGCATTAAAGGAAAATTATTGAAATTAAAGCATTATCCGCCGCATCCATTAAATCGCAGTAGTTATACAGATATGTCATCAGTCGTTTCAGGTTACCAAGGAGTATCGTATTACCCAATACTAGCTGGATTATGGAGGTCAGATAGGCAGTCGCTCCATGTAAAATACTGGTATTCAGCTGCATCCTAAACTCATCCTAAACGCTCATCATATAGTCCTCCATATTCTACCGTCGCATGGGCATACAAATAATATTCAATTCTAAAATAAAAGAGAAATTGTATCGATACCGATTCAATTTAAATGTCAAATCATTAGAATTACAAAAAATCTAAAAAAAAATCAGACTAACAGTAGCAAAAAATACAATAATGTCAAACGGAATGATAAGTATGTCAATCAGAAGGAAAAAAAATAAAAAGAAAAAAAATGTCAAAACATTATGTCAACATGTATGTCAATCATAATAATAGTTTATCAATCAGTACAGCGATTTATCATTATATAAGTCGTCAAATCTAATGATACCTTAATCGTCGAAATTCATCCTGCCATTTGGAACATACGAGGTAATAAAGAAATTTACAAAAAACAAACAAACATACAAGACACGCACGAAAAACATAACCCTTCTTTGGCAGTCGGGTAAAAAACCTATTCAAAATGTTTTCGGCAATGTACTGTATGAAGATTTACGCGTTGATAGTTTTATTTAAAATTTATTATCATGCCTATTTCCTTTATTTATTTCTAAATTAATATAATATTCTAAATCTAATACATTTTTAAATAATCCATAAAATAAAAACAAATATACATAAAAAACATTTTAAAATATATAAAAAATTGTAGGCCACCGGTATCGGGAACAGGGTCCAAGCTACCGGCAGTCAGGGCTCCAGAGAGAGGAACCTCCTAACAATAAGAGCTGTGTCCAGGAGTACCACTTTCTGAATCAAGCCCTTGATCCAGCTACCTAACGAGAGCCTCTTCGAAATTGGTCGAGGCTCTTCACCATGCCTTATTATTACGAGACATATTTCTATGAACTGTTAAGCAAAATATCTCGACCTACAAAAGACGAAGGGCTTAACACCCCAGCGCCCTTATAACTAAAACACAAGTGACTTTGTTTGTTCACAAACTAATTTCAAACTACCCGCGTCCAGAGAATAACGCAAAACAAACAAAACATTAAGTATTTTCACTATTTGTGTTGTATAGTATTTGCAATTTGAAAAGTTTTTGAAGTTAGTTTCGACCTTAAAACTAGGATTTTTGTTAGCCTGGTTAAATACCCCGCAGCGTAGCCACGGTGCAATTAAATAACTGTAATTTCGACTAAAGAATGAAATCATCATTCTTGAATCAGAACTTTATTTGCTTTGAATGTAGGTGGGCATTTTTGCGAAAAAGTGTACCAATAATGAAAATAAGCTTTGAATTTTAAAGTGTGTAATTTATTGGAGTTTGAAGCTGTTTTTGCTTCTAAATATATTAAATTTTTAGGAAAATACAATAGATTAAGTTATTAATTTATTTTAATAGTATTTCAATTAAGTTTTGTGAGAATTAAACTCAATTTTATGTCAGTTACATTACACAAACGTTACAGAGTTTTATTCTGTTTACAAAGTAAACAAAACAATTTATATCTCAAAATCGCATTTATTCAGTATAATTTTTATAACTATAGAAATACACAAAAGAAAAATAATTATTTTGTAACTAACTATTCAAATAGTGCGTATTTTATCGCATTTTGTTACGTTAGGAGCTAATCAGACTGAGAATTTTTCGAATCACGTTTATAGTTTTGTCTAAATTATATAAATTTTGTGTTAAATAAAAAGCAATCAATATTTATTACCAAATTATATACTATTAAACAACATTAACATTCAATCATTCCTAAAAAACAGCAATATTCATAAAGAAAATCTGGGACAACTGAACGCATGACAGATTTGTAACTTAACTGACACAGTAAGGTTGAGATCACACTTAGTCTTAAATTACTCTGAAATCCTTAAATTTGGTTTTTGTAGGTAATGTTTCGTCATTTTCCTCTGCTTTAATTTTACCTCTTCACTCATTTCATTTTTTTTTTCTTTTTAGACTTAGCTCTTTCCAAGTTCTTTTTCCGGTGTTCTTCATACCTTTCTGGATAGTTTTTCAAGCGTTCTCTGTACTTTTTCATTCGTTCCGCAGAAGTTTGCGGCATTCTAGAAAAAAAAAGGATTTTAAATTACTTTTAAATAATCTATAAAAAAAAAAAAAACTTTTTCCAAAATTATAAAAGCTTTGTGTGTCGCTAACTTTTAGCTGTCAGTTACGTTACATTTGTTGTCAGCCGTATAAGTTACACTGCAAATTGTAACGTTACTGACGTAACAACATAACACTACTCAACTCAAAAGAATATGTTAGAATTTTAGTTTAACATTTAGCACACAAATTTATACATACCTGTATTCTGCTAAAAGTCGACTAAACGATTGAAGAAAAGTAGCACCGAAGCACTTATAACATTTATATTAGAGCGTAAAAAACCCTGACATAAAATTTAGCTAAAAACCGTTAACAACGTCCGTCTCGAAAACTTTTAGTCGTTACAATGATATCTGACAGCAAAATGACTTCGGATTTGCTTGTTTATGGTCAAAATGTTGCCTATTTTATGAATTGTAAAAATTAATCGGGTAAAATGTTTCAGTATCACGTAATTATCGTAACATACTCTGACCTGTCAGGCGCCATTCATATTTATTGAAAATTTTAAATTTATTTAAAAATTAGTAATAAGTATTATTATTGATATATTTGGTATTATTTAGTAAGATAATAGGTCATTTTATCTTACAAAAATCTAAACAACCTTAGGTCTTATGAGGAAAAATCGAACAATAGCCTTTTAAACAAGTAGAAAGTTTTTGGGACAGTATGAAAACGAAAATATCTCTGTTTTGAAATTTGATTTTAATATTGATTATTTCTCTATAGTTTTGGTTATAAATACGTGGCACGTAACAAAAGTTTACGTTCGTATCCTTAGTTGTAATCTTATGGGCACAGGCAGGGTTAAAAAAAATAAAAATGATCTGGGACATTACAATTTCACCTAGGTACACTTTTTCGCAAAAATGCCCAGGTACAGGTATAAGATATTGTACATTAATTAATTAGATCGGCTACAGTCTACCTTTCGGCGTGCAAATTATTACATAAATTAAAATATAAATACAAACAAAATTGCCCATTGCAATTCATTTGGGGTCGGCGCTGCATGTCTTCTTCTTACATACTTCTGTCCGTACTAATATTATAAATGCGAAAGTAAGTTTGTTTGTTTGTTACTTTTTCACGCCTAAACTACTGAACCGGTAATCCTGAAATTTTGCATATACGTTGTCAGGTGTACAGAAACGGACATAGGTACCTTTTATCCAGAAAAAGTACTGTTCCCAAAGGAAAACATCAATAACTTTCTTATGATAATAGATGGCGCCACGTGTCTATCGAAACATGATTGAATTATATTATTATAAGCAGAGTACAACCCGAATTAATTAAATTCTAAATTAACGCGAGCGAAACCGCGGGCAAAAGCTAGTAATGAATAAGGTTTGTATGAATCGTTTACTTTACTTAGTAAAATACTATGAATTTTTCCCCAAATTTCTGACAAGAGGCTTCGTACCAAGTACTGGTTCATCATCCTGAGAGCCTAGACAAGTAGTACACACTTCAACCAACTTTCTGTGTAGGCGGGAAAACATCGAACTATCATAATAAATGTACCAAGTTTGACATAACGTTTGGACGTTTTCGCTATCTTAATCGCGTATAGAAAGTCACTTTTTACAGATGTTTGGCGTTTGACCCTTCTTCATAGATGTCAAAAAAAGTGTTCCACTTTTTTAGCCTATAAAATGTGTGTCAGGGCATTTTTTTTTGACAAAATTGACATAAATCATCATTTTAACGGAAAATGTGAGCAAAATAAATCAAAACGTCGAAAACAATTATAAACTTTTTTCGAAGCCAAAAAAGTACACTAGGCTCTCGCAACGTTGGGTTATTTCAAAATGCTTGTTTCGAATAGATTTTTTTTTGTTTATAGAAACCAAAAAAAAATCTGCACTCTTTCTGGTGAATTTCGAAATTTTTAGCTTCTATAAAATTAACCTATTGTACATTCTTCCACCAAGTTTCACAAACCCTCACGTTTTCACGTTTTTGAGAAGCCGTTGAAACTTCGGAAGTTTCTTTCTTTTTTTACGCAAAAACTGGTGTGCTTTGTCACCAAAATATATAAAATGGGGAGTTCCTTTTGGAATGCTCAGTCCTCAACCAGCATTCGATAAGACTGGTCGTTATCGTCTTCAGACGTTACCCTAGTTCCCGGCTGTGATCCACAAAAAAAGAAGGAAAGAGCCGCCTGGTTGCTGGACGAGCGGTTTCTTCAATATTAATCACGAGAAATTGTCAAAAAGTGAACCAATACATTATCAAGAAGAGACGCTGAAAAATCCTGCAATTGCAAAAGCGTTTATATTTTTTATCATTCATCTTCTTCATCTTGGCCAGCTAGAAGATCTGTTAGAACTGAACACCGTCTACAATGAATTTTGGTTTAAATCCTCGTGGTATAACCAACAACTCTCCTCAAAATTACATTAGCATCGGTGGAAATATGCCTACGAGTACGGTTCAGGCATGTCTACCGAGAAGCACTCTGCAGGCATGCCTGCCTAGGAGTGCGGTTCAGGCAATTCTGCCGAGAAGCACCCTGCAAGCATGCCTGCCGAGAAGTACAATTCAGGCATATTTGCCTAGGAATACTTCTCAGCCGTTTCCCCACCCCAATGTGGATATTTGGGAATGCCAAGATTACTATTGGTTCAACATCTCAAAACTTAACGAAAAGCTAGTCCCAAAATTGACTCATCGTTTGGTGAATTTGCCTCAAAACCGTCTGAGGCATATAACAGCGCCAGTGAGGATATACCCCAACGAGAATGTCTGCCCCTTATGTAGGTATCCCTGTGCCTTACCGACTGTGAAAATTTCAAATGTCAACGGACATGGGATATTCAAACTTCGGCGCAGAGTTGAACGTCGCAAATCCAACAGTCCTCTCAAAGTCTCTTATGACATTTGAAATTTCCACCATCTAAACTACTAAGGAGATAAAGGTCTTAGTATTAAAGTTTTCTTTCTCTTTCTGTCCCCAGGTGAATGGCGAGGAGAGAGAAGGATGCTGGACATCACTCGAGACAAGCCCGTCAAAGTCTGCGTGCGAGTCGTCGTGCCTGTTCGGGATCACCCAAAAGTAAGTACTAAGAAGCTTTTTATTATTTTTAAAAGGCGAAATGTTGACTGTGACCATCATTATAAATTTCAATAGCTAGCTGTTCTTGCGTTAAAGTGTGACGTGTCGTTTCAACCACCCAGATCGGAAAAAAATGACGTCTACGTTTAAAAACCGCGTTCAGTTAGTTATCAGTTATTGTACAGTCACCTACACATCACGTTACCACAATCTGTCAAATTTCTCTGTCTTGTCTTCCTGTCTTCACAATCCAAATTCTGGGTAACACTACTGTACAGTAGACTTGACGTGCATTCATTCGTGTGGAAGAGATTCGGCATTCACAAAACTTATTAGGTTGTCATAACATTTTTTTTTAACCTATATTGTCCAACTGCTTGGCAAAGGTCTCCCCTATAGCCTTCCACGCTTCTCTTTGTGCGCTTTTCTCTGGCCAATCTCTCACAAAAGCCTAATTCGTCACGCCAGCATTTCCTAGGCCTCCCTCGGCGAAGCCCACCTTCTGGCACCTACTGCGTGACGACTCTGGTCCGTCGGTCCTGATGCATTCTACAGACATGGCCCGCTCAGTGCCACTTCAACCTAGCAGTCTTATTACCTCATCAGCGATTCTACCTTTGGAGCGTATTGTGGTATTGCGAATTCTGTCGCTGAGCTTAACTGGAAAAAAGTTAAAAAAAAAGAAAATAAAAACCAATCCCTCACCCTTTTTTTTCTGATGGTAAATCATCAAATGACCCCTCCCGCTCTGGGCGGAGTGGAAGGGTGAACAAGTTGATTCCATCAAGATCAACGATCTATGTCTGTTTTGCCCTGTCTTTTTTATCAATCGTATTGTCGTCTGACATTGTGTCCTTGCCTCTTTTCAGAAGTCACAGATTTGTATAGAAGACAAGAGTTCGTGTCAGACTTGTACTGAATAAAACCCATCCATGTTCCTTCTTTGCCCTTTGTGCTCCAGGGCCGAGGTATCTTTTTCGAAGTCCCGCAGCCAATCCCTTACCCTAACACCACCACAAATTGTTTGTTCCTGAACATAATAAATAGCGTTATTTTCGCTTTCATAAATAAGGGTAGTCTCCCAGTCACGTCTGCCAGATGAATTGAAATCATTTCGACGTAAAAATATCGTTTTGTCGGAGTAGCACGTGCGTTAATACACGAACACGGAACGCAAAACGTTTGGGGTTCCGTAATTGGTCATTTGGATTAGTGAAATCGGTGGAATGGTGACGTTGCACGGACATGTTTTTTTGGGTTGTAGTAGGGTCTTAGTAAAGCAATTCGTTTGGGGTATTGAAACTATTTCTACCGTGATGTGTTTATACACATCAAAAAGTTTTTTGTTTTTTTTTTTACTCGTAGCTGTAGGATATCACACAAATTCTTGTCATGAATCAATTTTACTTAGTAACTAGAAGTCAGTAGTGGAGCTCGTGGCTAAATAATAACAGCCGCTCGGGTCGATCGTTAAGTTAAGCCGTGCTTGCCTAGTTTAGTCCGTGGATGGGTGACCACCCATTACATACCGAGTTTCCTCCGTGCCTCGGAAAGCACGTTAAGCCGTTGGTCTGACAGTCGTTAAGTAGTCAGTGGCCCAAAAAGTCTGCCAACCAGTCTTACCAAGGGGTATCGTATTCTCAGTACTAACTGGGTTGTGGAGGTCCTATAGACGGGTACACTACATAAATACGAAAAACTTTATTCCGACAGTCACAAATCCGAATTTTAAAATATCTATTTTCAGAATTCCGAATGGTTCAAAATTCCTAATATGACAACTCCGATTTATCATTTATCCTATTTTTATAATTCCTATTTTTCAATATTCCTAACGTTCATAATTACTATTCTTAAAATACCGAGTTTCAAGAGATCGAATAACAAAAAGTCCGACTTAATGATAATACGAAACATTAAAAATACGAATTCCGATTATTAAAATATCGGTTAAATAGAATTCCGAAATATATATAAAATCGCCTTATAAAACTGAATATCAAGACAAATAAACACATAATCAACAATAGAGGGGAACTGATCCGTTAATGGTCACTGTTCTAACCTAACCCAAATGATTCACCAACAATAGATGGTACCCGAATCAATCAAAACATCAATAATTATAAAACAGTTGATTTACTTACCTGTAAGAAGCGTGCAACCACGCAAACAAGCATATACCATGCATGCAGCAAGCTTGCAGCATGCAAAAATGCAAACAAGCATACACCATACATGCAGCAAGCATGCAGCATGCAAGCAAGCATGCAGCATGCAGCAAGCAAGCAAACATGCAGCATGCAAGCGAGCATGCAACGGGCAGCAGGCATGGTTTCTGTCACGGCTCCGGCGCTGCGGAGCTCCGGCGGTCCCACGCGAGCTTATAATCGCAGATGTGTTTTACGCCCACCACCGCAGCTTCGGCGTGCTGGCCGGCTTCGCCGGCCAACCTCAGCCGCGCCGGAGAGCGTTAAAACCACCTGCTCTTCAGCTCGCGGGCCGTCTCGCCCCTCCGCGCCTACGCGGGCTTAAATTACACTCTCGGGGTAGGGCAGACAAGACTACGTGGAGTCGGTTTTGCAGCGATTCGTTTCTGTCACTTACTTTTGTAACTCACCCTTTTGACTTTTTAAGACAATACCTACCTATTTTATTTTTAAGGTTAAATATGAAGTTGAAAAATTCTGCCATTTTACTAGTATGCCATTGTAAATTCATACATATACACATTCGGCTAAACAATAATTATATTAAATAATTTTTATGCCTTAAAAATATTCATTTAAAGATTATGCCAAGTGTGTTATGCTAAATATCACAATCAGAAACCTAATTTTAGCAATTTATTCGAAGTATTGAAAATCGGAATGTCGTTTTTCGGACCGACAACCCATCGAGCATTTGATTCTTCGGACATATGAAAATCGGAAAACAAACAAATCGGATTTACGACTTTCGGTAAAATGTATTTCGTGATTTTTAATAATAGACATTTTAATCGTTAGGTATTATGAAATTCGGACTTTTGAAAATCGGAACATCGAAATTCGGAATAAAATATTTCGGAGTATTTGGGTGTTCCCCCTATAGACAGTCGCTCCATGTAAAATACTGGTAT
Source organism: Noctua pronuba (assembly GCA_905220335.1). Classification (NCBI taxonomy): domain Eukaryota; kingdom Metazoa; phylum Arthropoda; class Insecta; order Lepidoptera; family Noctuidae; genus Noctua; species Noctua pronuba. The sequence goes on from LR999913.1 coordinate 3,284,798, forward strand.
TCAGCTGCATCCGGTAAGGGATGGTATGGGAAAAGGCTAGGCAGATGATGCACTAGATGTCATTAAGGACCATCATGTAAAGAAAAAAAAACAAATTACTGAACCGCTTTTGATTTCTATGGGACCAATCGAAAAGTAGATAATAATATATCATTTCACATAAAAAATAATTTTTCAAATCGGTTCATAAATGGCGGAGTTATGAGGTAGCAAACAATTTTTTTTAAATACAACCGAATTGAGAACCTCTTCCTTTTTTGAAGTCGGTTAAACATACGCCCGCCTGTATTACCCAAAGAGTGAGACATAGTTCTACTCTGTAGTAGGTACCTACACCCACAATTATCCAGTTATGTTCCAAAAAAAAGTCATTTCCCAGGAATAATTTTTGCGTAGAGTTTCTTAGTTTGATGTATAGAATGCTTCATTGACGGGTTCGTGAAGGATCCGTTTACACCTTGTATACAAGGTGTAACATAATAAACGCAAGACCTCCCGTGTGGTCTCTCGGACCATGAAACTGAACAACTTTTGTTCTACGAGTTCTTCGAAATTCGAAAAAAAAAAAAGTACTTTCTATAGGAATTGACGCGATCAGCTGATCAACATGTATGGTAAAACAAAAAAATAAGTTACGAATTTCCAAAAGCCATAGAACAAAAGTTGTTCATTTTCATGGTTTGAAAGACCACACGAGAGGTCTTGCGTTTATTATGTTACACCTTGTATACACACTTCACAGAACAACATTTTCCGAAAACAAAAACCAAAAATCACTTTATTAAACAAACAGTATCACATTCCCTACTGTTATCTCCGACAAAAACAAAATGTTTGCAATTCACCATTTTCTTCCTCTCTCGCAATCTTATGAGACTCGAATGAAAACATTATGGAGCCTACGGAACCCGTTCTTGCTTGCTTCAACGCTCAATTTTGCTCGAATGAGCGAGTACCCCCGTCATTCCATCGCTCTGCGTGTGATAAATAAAGCATCACTCTTGCTGTTGAATGTTGAGTAGGTAGGGAATGGAGTGAGAACGTGAAAGGAATAGATGACTCAATCAAGATTTCTGCATTTCTCTTTCCGGCGTCTAGTGTCTAGCCAGTGATGTGTCTTCATCCAAGTATTTGTCTATTCTTGCCATGAAGGCGTCATATGGATTACAAGTTGGGTTTAGAATTCGATTGTTTAGAATAACATTATATCTTTTTTACAAAGAAATCGGAAATTACTACATAATTATTTTTATTTTTTTACTGCTTCCGCGGCATTTTGACAATAGCATTTAGCCAGCGACTTTGTCCGTCCATGAAAATCTTTCGTTAAATCCGTCCTTATACCTTGTTGACAACAGAAAGGGAGCTATTGTGCTCAGTGTTTTTCTAGGTTCAATGCTTTAGACTTAGCGTTGAGTTAGTAAGATCGATTTTTTTACCCACTTAAATTCCACTCCATAGCCCAGTCTTTAATCTTTCCAAACCGGTCTCTCTTTCCACGGGAAGCCAAAAAAATTCGCCGAGATTTCCTTTTAGATTTGCAGACAAATAATACACGTGATCATTCCATTGACTAACCACTCTGTGGCACCAAAAGTACCCCACGTACGAATATGGCTGGCTATCTACTATTTCCTCGCTATAACACGTTGAAAAATTACACGAATTTGCTTTGCAGGCTTAGGCTTAGGCAGAGGTTGTATTGGTAAACTTTCACGAATTCATTTCCAGAGAGGAAAAAATTAAATTAGATGCCATGTTATATGCATAGCATTTTATATTTTCCCATATATTTGACTGCCTCGTTGGTCTAGTGGTCTCTAGCGCGACTGCTGAGCATGAGGACCTGGGTTCGGAGAAATCAAAGAGTCTGTATTTGTTCCCGGTAGATGGAAATAGGCTCGCCCCCTATGACATGGGATTTAAACGTAACTAGTGAAATGCGGATGTACAGTTAGGTTTTTTGGTTAGCTGTAAGAAAACCCAATTCTGAGTTAAGCTCGCCATTGTACTTAAGCGATTTTATTGCAATTTGTATGTATATTTTTTATTTTGTGTGCAATAAAGAATAAGAATAAGGTACATCTCTGCCCCCACCCTTCGGGGATAACAAAGCGTGATTTTTTGTTATGTAAATATCCTGTTTCAAGTGCTGCTTAGTGTTAGAAAAAACTGAGATGAGATCCAATGCAGCAATGAATGGATATTCATACTAGGGATGTTACGGAGCTTCGATTCCGATTCCAGAAGGTCGGAACTTCCGATTGATATTACACCTCCGGTTCCGACTTCGACTCCGACACTTTTAATTCGGACGTTTTAATCGGAGGTTGGATAGCGGCGGCAGAGCGTGACGGACGCAGTCAACGTGTACGAATAGGTTTATGCATGTCGCGCGGGGAATCCCACTCCACGTGCTTTCTGTCGTTATTGCTGCCACCATCTCGGGTTCCGATTCCGATTCCGATTCCGGTTTAGACTCCGAAAATCCAAATTTAAAATCTCCGATTCCGACTTCGGTTCCAATAAAACCACTTCCGTAACATCTCTAATGCATACTATAAAAATACAAGTGTACGTAGTTAGTAACATCGATATTTCGGGCAGAATTTAACCCTCAGTAAAAAGACGAGCCTTTCGCCCTCAATAAAGGAAAGAAAACCCACTAAAAACTGTATCCGCATAGCAATCAATAAGGATTAAAACCCCATGGCCATAAAAAGCCTACAAAGATAAATCAAATCGTTCCCTTGGGCCGATAAAATCCACAAAAAGTACCATTAGCGATAACACACTGGAATTGATTGAACCATAGGTACTTGGTGCTATGATAAATGTGGAGGTCCATTTGTGTGGGAAGTGTACACAGTTCAAATAAAAATAATTGTTGCCAAATCCATACTAATATTATAAATGCGAAAGTAAGTTGTTTGTTTGTTTGTGACCTTTTTACGCCTAAACCACTGAACCGATCATCCTAAAATTTTTATACACATTGTCAGATACACACAAACGGACATAAGGTACCTTTCATCCCGAAAAAAGTACTGTTTCCGAGGAAAATAACAATAACGTTCTTATGATAGTAGATGGCGCCACGAGTCTTTCGAATCATGATTGAATTAAATATTATTACAAGCAGAGTACAACCGTAATTGATTGATTTCTAAATTAACGCGAGCGAAGCCGCGGGCAAAAGCTAGTATTTGAATAATACATAATTTAATGTTACCTGTGTCGGTTTCATGTGTATTAGTTTAGCGACTAAAGAGAGTAAATCGATTTTAACTGCCCCACTGTTGGACAAAGGACTCCTCCGTAAGTTTTCACTCTTCTCTCTTCGCGATTTTCTCCGGTCAATCTTTTATAAACTCTTCTTTTTCTTTAAAAAAAATTATCTTGGGTGCGTTTACAAACATTTAAACTCACATACACAAACAACCAAACCTGGAACAGCTACCCTTAGGCCGTCACTTTTAAGCAGTCACGCCAGTGTTTTCTAGGTCTCCCTCGGCGATGACGCCTGTCTGCGGGTACCCACTGGGTGTCGACTAGCCCATCGGTCCGGATGCATTCACACAGACGTGGCCCGCCCAATTCCATTTCTACGTTTCTTAAAAAAATTTTTACTAAAAAAATCCACGACAAAAACACGAAAAAAATATAAAACTATTTCAGACCAATCTGCAGAAGATCAAAAGGGCTTTCCTTGTTAAAGCTCCCTCACACCTACGACTAACAATCGCGTCACGAGTCGCATTACCACCCAATGTAACTCCTTCTTTAAGACGGTGTTCCACAGAGGCCCACTGCTAAGCTATAAAAGCTAGGTTATGACTTCGGTTTTGCATGGATAAAATTATTAAAATTATCCCACAGGACTGTCAGAATATAAGAATCCTATGTCCCAACCCAGGTCTATTCGTATGCCAAATTTCGTGGGAATCCTTTCAGCCGTTATGGTGTGGAGTCGTGACAAACAAATAAACAAACTCGCTTTTTCATTAACAATGTTAGTTAATCGCGCGGGTAATGTGGCAAATCTCTCCGTGCACATCTGGCGCCAGGCGATACAACTTGCGTCGAGCGCGTGTATCACTGGAATCCTTCCCATAAATACCGTCACGTCGCAAGTTGCGTCGCGGTGATTAGTGGCACGCTCCAACCTTTTTACGCAGTCACTGTCGTAACACGCACATTGCATGTATATTTAGGTTTTTGCTAAGTGGTTGCAGGACCGTGGTCGGTCGTCTTTAGAGCCCTCACCTAGAGCGACTTTTTGCAGTGATGCAAACGCAAACTGACCCCGATGCAGTCGCGATACAATCTCTCTCTGTTGTCTAGTATCAGTCCCCCGATGTCATCAAAAACAGTAGCACGTTTGCATCGATACAGTGCCGATGCTGATGCATGTGCCGATGCCCGCGAAACGATATTTTTTTTAAATATTACCATGCTGAGATAGGGGGCCTTTTGGTTTCGTATAGGACTCAGGACCAATTTCATTCGTCTTATTCTTAATTGTTTCCTTGTTTAGTTTTTAAAATTATTTTGTTACATTTTTTATTTTGTCCTGTGCGAGCCCAATAAAATACTTTTTCTTTCTCTCTTTCTCTCTATCTTCTGTCGCGCTTTGAAAATTCGACAAACGCGCGATGAAAAGCGCAGAAGCGCGTTCACTAAACACGCGACAGCATCGCTACAAAAACTCGCCGTGGGTGAAGGCCCTCACCCGTCGTATTACCCTCCAATCTGCCCTCGCTCCAACATCTCGCATTACAAACAAACCAGCCTATACATAACATACGCTCCATAGCCAATTTCCCTTTCATTCCTCTGTCATTGTTAACAGAAAAAAAAATCGCGCCAATTCCGTGTAACCTGACGTTGTGAATTCACGAAATGTTTTTGATGGATTGTGTGTTAAAGGGTGGGGCACAAAGGTAATTGAGTAGTTTTGGGGATGTATGCAGTGTAGGGGCACTTGGGACCTTTTTGACAATGTGACAAATGGTTTAGTTTTGTAGTACGTGTTTTTTTTTTCCTGCAAAAAAACATGACGAAAAAATAAAAAGTATTTAATTATCTCGCATAGAACAAAACAAAAAATGGTTTTATTAATAACGATTATTAATTAATTAGAGGTTCAGTGAAATCAGTACCGTACAGATTGCGGACTGGGTGCGGACACTGTACTTTTATAAATACTTCAGTACATTATCTATCAAAATCCGATGTCCAGAGTCGACTCCCCAGTCCGTTCCATTCGTTTTGACCGAACCGAAAGTTTCGTAGCACTTACGTAGCGCTTGCTACGAATACGCCCGAGTTTGTAGCGAGAGCTACGACAGCTACGAGAGTTGTAGGCCTTTGTAGAAGCTATTAAGAAATACAGAGGTCTCTTTGCGAAATGGATGGTCACCCATCCACGGATCGACCGCTGAAATTACCGACCCATGCAGTTATTGATAGCCACGAGCCCCTTAAAATTAGAGCAAAAACCTTCTTCTTGTAGAAGCACACGTCTCTTACATACTTATAACCTTAATCATTCTATTTATATTCCCAAACTACGGTACTCTACATCCTAAGTATACAAATATAAAATCTCTATCACGGAGAGAGCAGACGATATCCCGGGGCTACAAATAGAGAGCTAATAGGCCACCGTGGAGTCATTACTAGTGTTGTCACGTGTCCCGAGATTTTGAGCACTGTCCGGGAATTTATAATGTGATGTTTTGCTTTTGAATCCCGGATTTTATATGCTTTAATAAAGTAGTGTTGGATATAATCGAAAATTAAATTATTTTTTTCCATTGTAAAACTAAATAATATAGTAACCATTACTGTAGCTCAACTATTTAACATCATAAATAGTAGGTGTAACATATTTCAAGGGAATATTCACCCCTTTCTAATCAGATAAATCATATCACTGAAATGTTTTTTTCTCACAGCCAAGTGTTCAAAACTCTGCATTACTAGCCCCTATGTTCTTGAAAATATCCGCTTAAGCAAGATTTTCTCATATATAATTATTCTGCTTAACTCTATAACGAATACGAGCTTATTTAGTACTACCTAATTAGTGAAACACACCGTCATAACAAAATATATACGGACTCATCTCATCTGCCTAGCCTTTTCCCAACTATGTTGGGGTCAGCTTCCAGTCTATCCGGTTGCGACTGAATTCCAGAATTTTACATGGAGCGACTGCCTATTTGACCTCCACAACCCAGTTGGTACTGGGTACTACGATACCCCTTGGTAAGACTGGTAGTCAGACTTTTGGGCCTCTGACTACCTGTAACGACTGTTAAAGTTCTACAAATGACAGCCGGGACCAACGGTTTAGCATGCTTTCCGAGACACGGAGGAAACTCTGTATATAATAGGTGGTCACCATCCACAGACCAACCTTAGCAAGCGCGTTTTAGCCTGAAGATCGACCCGAGTGGCTGTTATTATTTAGCCACGAGCTCCTCAGAATATTACACGGACTCGATCCCGGATTATTGAACACCCAATCCCGGGCATAGCCATCACTAGTCGTTCAGAATACGGCCTCTAACCAATCACATTAGGTACTTTATTGTAACTATAATGGCCTGATATAAGGCCGTAAATGACAATTAGGAGACCACTTTATATCAGCGTTGTTACGATCGAGTGTGGTGTAAAGATTAAGTAGAAAGCGGGAGAAGTATTTATGTTTGCTTTTATCAATCGATGCTTTATCAACTATACAGGGTGTAAGGGATAGCCCTCCACAAACTGACGGTGCATTCAACTCTTTATTTTGAATCATATTCCACCGGAATTTTTCTCCGGATTTTTTTTCAGGTACTATACGAATAGTACCTGAAAAAAAAATCTTTCAATGTAAAATTACATTCCCTGTACGCAGCACTCCATTTATGTAAATAATACAGATAAAATCAAATATCCAACAATGGATGTTGAAATACTCTAACGAATGACGCGTGAAAACGCGTCATCTGCCTGCCTTTTCCCAACTGTGTTGGGGTCAGCTTCCAGTGTAACCGGATGCAGCTGAATACCAGTATTTTACATAGAGCGACTGACTATCTGATCTCTAGAACCCAGTAAATACTGGGTAATACGATATCCCTTGTTAAAACTGGTTGTCAGACTTTTGGGCTACTGACTACCTGTAATGATCGTCAAAGATCTAGAAATGACAGCCGGGACCAAAGGCTTACGTACTTTCCGAGGAACGGAGGAAACTCGGTAAGTAATGGGTGGTACTTTTATAATGTAACCCTCATTGAATTATAACCTTACCTGAAAAGATTGTAAAAGATCTAAAAATGACAGCCGGGACCAAAGGCTTAACGTGCTTTTCGAGGAACGGAGGAAACTCGGTAAGTAATGGGTGGTACTTTTATAATGTAACCCTCATTGAATTATAACCTTACCTGAAAAGATTGTAAAAGATCTAAAAATGACAGCCGGGACCAAAGGCTTAACGTGCTATCCGAGGAACGGAGGAAACTCGGTAAGTAATGGGTGGTACTTTTATAATGTAACCCTCATTGAATTTTGACCTTGGCATCAAATCGCTCGTCTCTCCCACCTTAACCCCTCCGCAGGTCACTCGATGCTCTCGACGTCCATGTTTGTTCATCTCTCAGCGATCGCACTCGCTATCATGCGGCACTTGTTTATATCGTCGATACAAGTACGCTATCTACTCATTATGTATCGGTGAACGTAACGTGATTGGATTGGAGCCTGAAATCAGTCTGATATATCCTCATCTTTATGACATAATCAGTCTGTGGCAAGTTATGTAGCTGTTGTTGACAGATCTCATGATCTGCGTAGCCTTTTCCCAACTATGCTGTGCTTGGCTTCCAGTCTAACCGGCTACAGTTATCTGACTTCTACAACCCAGCTAGCGGGTCATACGATTCTCCTGGTAAGACTGTCAGACGTAACGGTTTTGGATTTTTGATTTTCCGTACTTTATTCCTCTTTTATACAGACGACCATACGGATACACCTATTGGGTACACCTCTGCCTTACCCTTCCGGGATCACAGACGTTATGTTGTGTTATGTTATGACGAATGTCGAAATCTTACTTAAAATGTAGATCAGTACTTTTGCGTTCTCCCTTTCATGGTCTCGGCGACCATGTTTGTTTATCTATCGGCTTTCGCATTCACTGTCATGCGTCTGTTTTTTACATCGGCGATTCAAAGTTTGCTATATACTCATTATGTATCACTGAACGCAATAATTGAAAGGATTAGTGGGCTGATTTCTGAAGGTTTAGTTATGCTTGATTTCTGAAGGTTTTTAATTTAATCTGTTATTAAATCAACCTGTTCTTAACTGGTATGTCTGTTGTTGACAACGTAAGTTGAAGACTTATCAACAGATCTGAGGTTACTAATTAATCTGCCGGCCGCGAATCAAATTTTATTAGACATACATCCTGACACTGACCTGCAAATTGCAAAAAACGTAAGAAAATTTGAATTTCGCGGGCTATCTTGGCTTTTCCTAACTAATTAACGTTCTCGAGGAGCTCATGGCTTAATATTAACAGCCGCTCGGGTTGATCTTTAAGTTAAGCCGTGCTTGCCTAGGTTGGTGTGTGGATGGGTAACCACCCATGACATACCGAGTTTTCTCCGTGCCACGTTAAGCCGTTGGTCCCGGGTGTCATTTGTAGATCTTTGATAGTCATTAGGTAGCCAGTGGCCCAAAAAGTCTGACAACCAGTCTTACCAAGGGGTAGCGTATTACCCAATACTAACTAAGTTGTGGAGGTCAGATAGGCAGTCGCTCCATGTAAAATACTGGTATTCAGCTGCATCCGGTTAGACTAGAAGCCGACCTCAATACAGTTGGGAAAAGGCTAGGCAGATGATGAAACTAATTAACGTTCTTTTTTTATGTTAAAATCAGTGTCAGTACATCCAACCACGACATAACAAACCAATCGTTCGTATAATTAATGTACCGTTTACAACGGGTGGTCCATTGTAAACGGGGTCCAGTCATGTGTGCACGGACCTCTATCGACATGCGGGCTGTTAACCCTTTTCAGTGGGCTGTGTTGTGAAGACCGCACTGATTAACTTGTGGGTTTTCGTGGTCTCCTTCTCTTGTGTACGATTTACGTAGCTCATGTAGCGTGGAAATAATTAGCTTGTCAGTGAGGTAGTGATACTGTCTGCTCTAGGTGCGGCATAATGTGTGTATTTTCTAGACTAGACCATTTTAGAATTTACCTTAAATTGGTCGACCTTACCGAAACGTATATTGACCGTCGGTCGCAAACGTGACTGCTGAGTATGAGGTCTTGGGTTGGATTCCCGGGCCGGGCAGTGTTATTGGGTTTTTCCATTTCTCAGTAGCAGCCACGGAGTCTGGATTTGTGCCCAGTTAATGACTGTTACAGTACAATATCTTTGTGCTGTATCTACAATCTACATCGCAATCTTATGTTCTTTATCGCACGTTCAATATCTATTAAATGTTTCTACTGTCTGTTATCGTCACGTAGTCGTTAGTATATAAGATGCACCTTTGGATAATTATAACCAGACTATACTACATCTTTTGTCTCATTTATACCTAATCATATACTGCCAAGAAGTTTGGCAAAATGACAATAGGCTCGCCCCCTATTACATGGAACTTTAAACATAACTGGTGAAATGTAGGTTTACTAATGGGTACTATATCTCTGCTTAACCATACGAGGGTCAGGCGTGATTTTATGTTATGTAAAACCTATTGTGAAAAGTTGGCTCAATTTGTTTTTTTTTCTCTTTATTGTTTTTGGTGGTTTTTATCCACAAGTAAGTTCAAATGAAATTTTGTACTTGAACTCTGTTGACTCTGTAAAACATTTGAAAAAATTCATCGTCAATCATTCCATACAATATTCAAGATATTAGTCATCTCTATCTTTGAAATAGGTTACAGTAGGTAACCTTATAATGTCACTTACGGGATATATTCCGTGATTATTCATTATTTTGAGCATGGCGCTTGCAACAGCGTCGAAATATCGAGAGCACAAAATAATGAATAATCCCGGAAGATATCCCGTAAGTCACAGTATAAGTTTAGTTGTAAACCGTGAAAGCTTAAAACAGGCTATGAGGCCACTGAAAACCAGCGCTGTGCTGTGGGCCCCCATAGCACAGCATCATGCTGAGTGGTAACCTGCTTGTCGCAGTCACGACGTGCAAGCTGTTAACTTTTTTTTCTTTTTTTATCCCGTCCTGTTGATTTTATAAATATTTGTTAAGTGTTGTATGTTTATTGTATTTTTTTTGTCATTTTGTATGATGCAGGTCATGTCCCTGCGACAAATAAATATTTTTTCTTTCTTTCTTTCTAAACTACGTTTCTAAAACGAAAATATGTAAGTAAAACGTTGTCCAATCGATCAACTTAAACCCATTTAGTAACTCCAATGGCTTTTAAACGGCAAACCATTCATTTCGTTCATCCATTCGTTCCCCTTCCCCAGACAATAATAAAAGAAATCAGACTGCCAGTTAAAAGAACAATGTTTTAATTTTTATGAGCCTCAATTAGTAATGTTGACTTGGTCCGAAATCGGGCGGTATCGTCCGATTTATCGCTGGGGGACCGTAATTGGAATAACAATTAGAGAGATAACGAATGTTTTAACGTAATATCCGATAATTTTCGGTGGATACTAGCAATTTATTACGTTGTTTTTTTTGAGGAAATTATTTCCTCTCTAGATAGGGTTCCGTTATTCCCGTTATTCTTTATTGCACACAAAACAACAAAAATATACAAACAAATTGCAATAATATAGCTTATGTACAATAGCGAGCTTAACCCAGAATTGGGTTTTCTTACAGCAAACCACAATTGGGTTGCGTTGCGTAGTCAACAAGGAAGGGAACCCTTATAGTTTCGCCATGTCCGTCTGTCTGTCCGTACCTTAGCTCAAAGACTCTTAGTACTAGAAAGCTGTAATTTAGCATGAATATTATACAGATTAGTTATGGCCGACAAAGTGGTAGAATAAAATCTCGAAAATTATATTTTTTAAGGTATCTCCTGGCCCCGTAAAGACGAAGTTTTCCTCACGTTTTTGTCGCGTACCTAGATAGGTCTTTAAAAAAAATTTCAAGTTTTATTTAAATAACTAGCTTATGCCCGCGGCTTCGCCCGCGTGGAGTTCGGGAATTGCCCACGGGATCTTACTTCTGGGGTAATAAGTAATCTATGTATGTATAGTACATACATAGATTTACATGTACTTGCTTATAACTTGCAAACATTCGTTCATAGTAATATCAATTAAATTACATTTGAACGTGAAATATGATACCTTGGTTTGAGATTGGACACCGGTGACAACAATCAAATGATTAATTAGGAATCTATTTATAGACATTAAACTTTTATAATATTTAATATCAATGTCGCGTATCACGAGCCATCTGTGGAATAAACCATATTTACAGACGTCTACCTCAGAAAAATCCTACCTGCTTACTTAATAGTTTACGCCCCGCGCAACACTACGCGCCATGCGACCGTCTACGTGAGCTTCAAAGCCCTATTTGACTCTGTTGGGGGATGATTTTGATTTTGGAAAAAACTGTGATACAGGTATCTTATAATTTTAATTTGAAAAGTATGTATACAAATTTTCAAGTCAGTCGACTCAGAGAATAAAAAGTTTCACAGAATATTCAACACCCCATTTCACCCTCTTAGGGGTGGAATAAAAAAAAAACTGTTTCTTAGTGGATACTTACTCTTCATAAAGGATGCACCCTCCAAATTTCATGTTTCTAGAACCAGACGATTGGGCTGTGCGTTGATATATCAGTCAGCCAGTCAAGATATTGAATTTTTAAATTGGGGGATGATTTTGGAAAAACTTTTATACACGTATCTCATAATTTTATTTGAAGAGTATGTACACAAATTGTCAAGTCGATCGACTGAGAGAATATAAAGTTTCATAGAAAATTCAACACCCCATTTCACCCTCTTAGGGGTGGAATTTCGAAAAACCCTTTCTTAGTGGATACTTAATCTTCACAAAGAATACACCCTCTAAATTTCATGTCTCTAGGACCTATGGTTTGGGCTGTGCGTTGATATATCAGTCAGCCAGACATGACATTGAATTTTAAATTGGGGGATGATTTTGGAAAAAACTGTGATACACGTATCTCATAATTTTAACTGAAAAGTCCTGGTTCGGTGGGGGTATTTCGATGAAGCCATGTGTGACTGCGGTGCCTCAGAGCAAACTATGGCTCACCTCCTATCATGCACTATGTGTGGTTCCACGTGCACTTTGAGGGACCTGTCCGAGGCCACCACCAACGCCGTCGAGGTGGCAGAGTTTTGGATAAAACAAATTTAATTAAAGGGAAAATCATCGACACGACGAAGAAGAACTGAAAAGTATGTATACAAATTTACAAGTCAATCTACTCAGAGAATAAAAAGTTTCACAGAATATTCAACACCCCATTTCACCCTCTTAGGGGTGGAATTTCGAAAAACCCTTTCTTAGTGAATACCTACTCTTTACAAAGAATACACGCTCCAAATTTCATGTCTCTAGAACCAGCGGATTGGGCTGTGCGTTGATATATCAGTCAGCCAATCAAGACATTAAATTTTTAAATTGGGGGATGATTTTGGAAAACTGTGATACACGTATCTCATAATTTTATCTGAATAGTATGTAGACAAATTGTCAAGTCAATCGACTGCGAGAATAAAAAGTTTCATAGAAAATTCAACACCCCATTTCACCCTCTTAGGGGTGGAATTTCGAAAAACCCTTTCTTAGTGGATACTTAATCTTCACAAAGAATACACCCTCTAAATTTCATGTCTCTAGGACCTATGGTTTGGGCTGTGCGTTGATATACCAGTCAGCCAATCCGGACATTGAATTTTAAATTGGGGGATGATTTTGGAAAAACTGTGATACACGTATCTCATAATTTTAACTGAAGAGTATGTACACAAATTTCCAAGTCAATCGACTCAGAGAATAAAAAGTTTCACAGAAAACTCAACACCCCATTTCACCCTCTTAGGGGTGGAATTTCGAAAAACCCTTTCTTAGTGGATACCTACCCTTCACAAAGAGTACACTGTCCAGATTTCATGTTTCTAGGACCAGCGGTTTGGGCTGTGCGTTGATGTATCAGTCAGTCAGTCAGGACTTTGAATTTTATATATATAGATGAAATATGCAAACAGTCAGTATTCAAGTGAATCGCAATAATCGAATACAACTATTCGCCTATACTCTCCCAGGATACGTGCGTTCGCTACGAATAACTGAATCCTTATGGCAATTGGCAGCGGCGCGGTTCTCAGCGCGCTTTATATAGCCACGGACGCTCAGGCGCGAGGCGTGTAGTACGTACTCTGTACGTTAAAAATGTTCGCCGTGATTCTTTAAATTGACATAACTTTTTTATTTATGAACCGATTGACATGAAATAAACACTAAATGTTAAGTGAAGCTTACTACAATATATTAGTGAAAACCGTATCTAAATCGAATAAGCCGTTTCTGATATTAGCGTGCACAAACACACAGACAAACAGACAAACAGACAAAAAAAAAATTAATTACAATTTCGGGTTCGGCATCGATATAATAACAACCCCTGCTACTTTTTTTTTATATATTTCCATTGTACAGACACCACTTTTCTACAATTTTATTATATGTATATAGATTTTTCGATTAAGGGGATTCGTTTGGGAAATATTAAGCTTTAAAATGCTAATTTTTGTTAGACTCAAGTGTCCCCCCCATCTACCAGCTTAACGGTTGTGTTTGGGTGTGTGAAAAAATTCACGGTAGTAGTATAAAGGGTGTAAAAAGACCTTTAACGAAGCCGAAAGGCACTTGTTCTCCCCGTCATTGCGATCATTTTTTTGTTATAGACCATACCTGGGAACCTTCTAGTTACGGAGATATTGAAGGTCCAAGTTCCAGTTTTTTCACAAGTATTTTTTTGAATACTACTTTTTAAGATTTTAACTTTAATTACCTCCATAAACCGTTTACTATTCAAAGCCATCAGCACCAAGTTTTGAGTGCGTTACATTGAGTTTTACCGTAAAACGTGATTTTTTACCCCAAAAAAAAAGTCGTTTCCCAGCAATAATTTTTGCGTAGGGTGACTTAGTTTGATGTACATAATGCTTGGTTAACGGCTTCGTGAAGGGTCCGTTTACACCCTGTATATAACGAAATTAAAAGGAAAACTATCACAGCTAAATAAGCTTTACAAATTTACGAGTAATAGTCGACCAACTTGTAAAATGTACTTGGGTGCACAGGTTTTTCAACTGCAAATACAAGTTTGTTTTTTATTATTACAATAAAAATCATCGTTCGGAGGCAAATCCGCATATTTTGATGGGCAACTACGGAACTACTTTTTATACAAAGTTAGGGTTGATTTTGATGGGAAAAGTTAAAACTGTATTGGATTGTCAGTGACCGCTTTTCGAGGCCCTCCGTAAAGACGAAAGAAATAACGGTCTTTTCGTACATGCCTTGCCTCTAATGAGAAGAGGTCTTTGCCCAGCCGTGGGACAGTAATAGGCTGGTATTATTCTCCTTCATTTCTTCCTTGAAATTTGTAAAAAAAGATTTTAAAAAAAAATTGAAAATCGTAGCCCACCGGTATCGGGAACAGGGTCCAAGTTACAGGGGTCAGGGCTCCATTGTACGATTACGAGTATATTATCTGCAAAATAAATAACTTTTATAAATAAATTCCACATTGTATTCGGTGAAAGTATAGACAATGTTATGAAAGCGAACATAGAATAGCTTTAATCCCGAATACAGCGGGGATCCCAAGGGATAGATAAAAACATTTCGACCACAGCGACGGAACCGTGATCATAAAACAGTTTCCATCGCGTCCGTATATTGTTTTAGATATTTTGAGTCTTTATTTACATTATTCGTGGCTAAATAATAACAGCCGCTTGGGTCGATCTTTAGGTTAAGCAGTGCTAATCTAGGTTGGTCTGTGTGACAGTACCTAATGTGATTGGTTAGAGGCCGTATTCTGAACGACTAGTGATGGCGCAGCTCGGGATTGTGCGGTCAATAATCCGGGATTGAGTCCGTACAATATTCTATGGAGTTCGTGGCTAAATAATAACAGCCGCTCGGGTCGATCTTCAGGCTAAGACGCGCTTGCTAAGGTTGCTCTGTGGATGGGTTACCACCCATTACATACCGAGTTTCCTCTGCGCCTCGGAAAGCACGTCAAGCCGTTGTTCCCGGCTGTCATTTGTAGATCTTTGACAGTCGTTACAGGTAGTCAGTGACCCGAAAGTCTGAAACCAGTCTTACCAGGTGGTGTCGTATTACCCAGTACTAACTGGCCTGCGAAGGTCAGATAGGCAGTCGCTCTACATAAAACACTGGATGGTATTCAGCTGTAACCGTTCAGACTGGAAATCAACCCCAGATCAGATGAAGATGTTTGCTAAATAAAGTACTTTTATAAAAAAAATCCACATTGTATTCGGTTAGAGTACCTATAGACAATGTTATGAAAGTGAACATAGAACAGCTTTAATCCCGAATACAACGCAGATCTCAAGGGATAGATAAAAACATTTTGTCCACAGCGACGGAACCGTGATCATAAAACTGTTTCCATCGCGTCTGTATATTGTTTTAGATATTTTGAGTAGTTTCAAATTATTTTCAGTGGATTTGGATGCAATTTTCATCAATGTTGTAATCACACGTGAACCAGAGATCGAATTAGTACACCAGTTTATTTTCCTAAACTTTACGGAAGTAAGTAAAATGTGGATGACTTATAGCTCCATATAAATTCCCGAAATGATTTTTACACACTTTTATTAGCTTCACCTGTAGCCCTTTAAAAAAAAATCGTACGCCGTTGACGGCAAAACAAAGCGATCTCTTTATATTTACATCTTTTACACCTATGTTTAACAAACAAAAAACTTTGACTTTGACTCTGTAAAAAATCTTAGGAGTTAAATTTGACCCACTTCCCGGTTTCCGATTGAGCTGAAATTTTGCACACATGTTTAGTTTGGATGACAATGCATGGTTAGTAAGTGACGTCATTCTAAATCCTAATTTTTTATGCATCTCTCAAATTAAAGTGTTTGTTGCTGAGAAGAATACGATTTTTTAATTTTTATCACGTGACTAGCTTATGCCCGCGGCTTCGCCCGCGTGGAGTTCGGGAATTGCCCACGGGATCTTACTTCTGGGATAATAAGTAATCTATGTATGTATAGTAGATACATGGTTTTTATATAGTTGCTTATAACTTGCAAATATTAGTTCATAGTAATATCAATTAGGTACTTTACATATTGTTATGTGAAATATTGATACCTTGGTTTGAGATTGGACACCGGTGACGAAAATCAAATGATTAATTAGGAATCTATTTATAGACATAAAACTTTTACATAATATTTAATATCAATGTCGCGTATCACGAGCCAACGCGAAAATCGGTGGAATAAACCATATTTACAGACGTCTACCTCAGAAAAATCCTACCTACTTACTTAATAGGTAAATACTCCCGCGCCCCGCACGCCCCGCGCAACAGTGCGCGGCATGCGCCGGGTCTACGTGAGCTTCGAAGCCATATTTGACTCTGTTGGGGGATGATTTTGATTTTTGAAAAAACTGTGATACACGTATCTCAAAATTTTAATTGAAAAGTATGTATACAAATTTTCAAGTCAATCGACTGTGAGAATAAAAAAATCATAGAAAATTCAACACCCCATTTCACCCTCTTAGGGGTGGAATTTCGAAAAACCCTTTCTTAGTGAATACTTACTCTTTACAAAGAATACACGCTCCAAATTTCATGTCTCTAGAACCAGCGGATTGGGCTGTGCGTTGATATATTAGTCAGCCAATCAAGACATTAAATTTTTAAATTTGGGGAAGATTTTGGAAAAACTGTGATACACGTATCTCATAATTTTATCTGAAAAGTATGTACACAAATTTTCAAGTCAATCGACTGCGAGAATAAAAAGTTTCATAGAAAATTCAACACCCCATTTTACCCTGTTAGGGGTGGAATTTTGAAAAACCCTTTCTTAATGGATATCTACCCTTCACAAAGAATACACCCTCCAAATTTCATGTCTCTAGGACCAGCGGTTTGGGCTGTGCGTTGATATCTCAGTCAGTCAGTCAGTCAGTCAGGACTTTGAATTTTATATGTATAGATAAAAGCTTGTTTTTTGTTTAAAATTATTTAAGTTCCAAAATAAAGATTGTATTAAGCTTTCATGGTTTATTACTAAACGTATACTATCACTTACGCCATATCTTCCGTGATTATTTTATTTTTATCGGGTGCTCAGAATACTAGATAACACGAAAAATATACCGTGAGTGACAGTATAAGTTTACAGGCGGAGGAATTATCCACAAATTACTTAATTCTTTGAAGTTTAGTTAAATAAACTCCACCTATCCCGATCTCTGCTAACCACACTACAAAACAAAAGTACCAGGGCCACATAACACAGGAAGACATTCAACGATAAATCTTCTGTACCCGTTACAGGGGTAAATAGTTCTAGGAGCGAACAACAGATCAGCAGGGATCGCCAATTATAGGGATTTAAAGCTCTTGATCAACAGTCGAGTACTCACGGGAGATTTATTTTCCGAGCTAATTGCGTCGACTGGGAATACATTGTTTTGTGTCTGAATTAGTCTCGTAATGTTTCGACTATGAACGTTAAACAACACGCCTGTAATGCCTGCAGGGTTAGGCAGAGGTGTATTTAATAGTACAATTACAATACCAACTAGACAGGGTGTAAACGGACCCTTCACGAAGCCGTTAACCAAGCATTCTTTACATCAAACTAAGTAACTCTACGCAAAAATGATTGCTTGGAAATGACTTATTTTTTTGTGTTGAAAAATCATGTTTTACGGTAAGGCTAAATGTAACGCACTCATAACATTATGCTGATGGATGTATTGAATAGTATTTAAAGTAAAGATATAACATTAAAAACTTGTATTTAAAAATAAAACTTCCGAAAACTTGGAACTTTAACCCCCAATATATCTCCGTAAAACGAAGGTTCCCAGGTATGGTCCAGAACAAAAAAAATATCGCAATGACGGGGAGAACAAGTACATTTCAGTGTCGTTAAGGGTACTTTTACACCCATTAGATTCTATAAATAATATACTGTACTTATTTATGTCTTATTTAATTATACTAAATCGTTTGTCTAGTGATCGCAAGTGTTATTTCTGAGCTTGACATCTTTAATTCGATTAGAAGCCGTCCAGTATTACTGAATATTTTTCATCAGATTTGAAGAAGCAGCCCGTAGTCTAGATTTGTACCCAGTTAATGGCAATAGGCACGCCCCTTGCTACATACAAACTCTAATACACACATGACATAACATCACGCCTGTAATCCCCGAAGGCTTAGGCAGAGGTGAACCTAATAGCACACCCACATTTCGCCAGTTTTGTTAAAATCCCATGTACTAGGGGGCGAGCCTATTGGCATCAATCAGGCACAGACAGATCCTGATTCTGGATCTGTAACTGAGAAATTCCTAATTGAAAAACCCAATAACACTGCCCGACCCGGGCATTTCGGGCAGTCGCAAACTCTCAACATACCTTACTGTCAGAATGAGCGCGTACTATACATTTATAGTACACCTCAAGGCGTGTCATTGTATGTATTATGGAGTATGTATATAGGGTCTAACTTTTTAAACACGAAATATTTCAAGAGTAACTTCTACAAGTCGTAAAGTCGCCATAGCAACGAAAAAAAAAATTTTTTCTGAATGTTTTTATTTTTACGAAATTATTATAGTTCTAAATATTCTTGCGACATTTTGCATAAAACCTTTACAAACTTTAAACTTACTTACTTACTTCTTACTTTTTAAAACTTTTTTTTACTTTTTAAACCTTTAGACAGTATTTATTTTGTGGGTCAAGAATTTTTTTTTTTAATAAAAATACACTTAGATAAAAAAAAAAATTCGTTGCTATGGTGACTTTACGACCTATAGAAGTTACTCTTGAAATATTTCGTGTTTAAAAAGTTAGACCTTATATATGTATTACTTCAAAGGCTATGAAAACAAGTGATTACTTATCTGCAGAAGACGTCAGATCGACAGCTAATTTAATTCATTGTCAAATCTCATATCAAATATTTCGCTCGCCCGTTTGTTTCAATAACAATCAATTAATTTTGACAGTTAATTCAACGCCAAAGTCGGTCAACCAATCACAAACAAGCATGGTCAGGCTTTCAGAAATCAATTACTAGACACGCTAAGGTCCTATCCAATTAGGGTCGCAGCGTAGAAAAGTTGTGAACAAGTAAGTGATCGATCCGCCGGTGGTGCAAGTTGTGGGGGGAGCTCTGTGTACACTGTTGCCTGACCGACAATTAGCGACAACGTTCCGGGCTAGTGCTGGGGGAATAAGATGGGAATGGAGTCGGTTTTCGTTTTGTTAGATTTTTTATTCATATTCTTTTTATTCTTGTATTTTTTTTTAGGAACGTGTATATTCGTCTCGGGATAAATAATTAAACTATAAGTAAACATTATAAAATGAGAGAATGTGAATGTCCGCGTCCTGCAATGAAATACTTTGCGTATAAAGTATCCTCAAAGGCAAAAAAATAAAGTAAACACTCCTCAGACAAAGGCCTCTCATATAATATTGGAAATTGTAAAATCATAGTTGCTCACCACTGTCTTTACGATAACGTATATATTTCACTAAAAACATGAAAATTATAAAAAAAATAACTGAATGCCTCATTCATAATATTATGAACCATTAACCTCAAGTCGACTAATAAAAAACGTTCTCTGAAACTGTGCAATATTTCAGAAAGTTATGCATCAAAATGCCAAAAGCCACTCTTACTCCTCTTAAATAATCATACAACCCCTCTAGATATTACCATCTGTTTACCCCACACAGCATATTCAAGATCTCATCAATATACAGTTTGCTTCCATCTTGTATTTCATGCTCTCCAGTAATTCGATGCAGCTCGCTCCAGATTCCTGGATAGAGAAATGCGCAATTATTCCGAATGCGAAATAAATGGTCTTCATTTATACCACTCCGATGGTAGATGAGGTAACAATATCTGTATTGCATTTGCAGTGAATGGTTGTTACAAATAGGGATTGGATTTGTAGTGGGGGTTTCAGGATATGTAGGAAAATTAGTAGGTAAAGCGGGAAGGTTGTAGTCTTTTTTTTATAGCCTACATTGTGTCTCATTGCTGGGCAAAGACCTCCCCTTTCTCCCTCAAAACCTCTCTGTTCTATGAAATTTCTGGCCACGTTTGCCCCGCGAACATTATCAGCTCGTCACACCACCTTCGCCGCGATCGACCTCGTCGGCGATGTCCACCTTCAGGCGTCCAGTGAGTGACGATCTTTGCCCACCTCTCCGGGTGCATCCGTGTGACATAGCCAGCCTACTTCTACCTTAGCTTGGCTGTTTTAACTCCAACATCAGCTACTTGAGTTATGGAGCGCAGGGCGGTGTTCCTAACGCGATCTGATCGCTTGGCATCTATTATGCTGCGCTCCATCGCTCGCCGGCAAATCTTGAGCTTGGTTGGTTGTAGTACATAATTTTTTTTTTGAATCCTTGCCATGGCCACAAAATACATAATGATGGTTCGGTGTAAACATTTTTTGAATATTATATGGGCTTACTCTTGACCTTAATCTTGCCCTGAGGACAGAGATGAGGTCGACGGTAGAACGAGCTAACTTAAAGAAGCCTAAACATTACTTACATTGAATGTATGATTTTTTTGTGACTGGCAAAACAAAAAAATAAACAGATGGTTTTTTTTATACCAAGTCTGTGGTGAATGGCGGGCATTTTGAGGACTGTCTCTTGTAAACTTTGACGTTCAAAAAGTGCTTATTATCACCCAATTTGAATGATTTGACTTTCGATTATGTTCTCGATGGTCTTAGTCAATAATCGAATTAACAGGCAATCATTTGGAAGATGGCTATGTTAAGCTATGGATTGCTAAAGGATGCTTATAATTTCAGAGCGAGAAAACCAGTTTGTATTTAAAAAAATTGTCTATTCAAAATACAAACATCTAGTATTAAAAAAAATATTCATAAAGTCATGTCCACTCATGTCTCTATTCCGTACAATTCTCGAAAGTGTTTGCAATTCATTGTGCCAACAGTCAAAAATCTCACAGTTGCTGGTCACAAAGGAGTAAGCAAAGAGAAGAAATAACCGGACAAATATTCCCGTGGTGGAACTATGACAAACATTCGCTTTTGACCGTAGAATGTTCTAGAAAATACAAGATAATTGGGTACAGAATGCAGGTTATTAATATTGCTAGAAAATTCGTTTCATGGAATTGACTCTCATTAATATCTATCTACAGTTAGATTACTTTATTTTAGCTTAATTTGTATAATATTATATGTGTAATAATTATACTTCGGTTTTGTCTGTAATTTTACTTTATGTGCAAATAAGTATTATTTAAATTTTGAAATACTGTAAGGTTTGGCATAAGAAAAGAGAGTTCTATATTTAGCAGCGTGGTAAGACAAGCTGCGGATAATTATGAGGAGGAGGATATTAGGAGCTCGTGGCTAAATAATAACAGCCGCTCGGATCGATCTTTAAGTTAAGCCGTGCTTGCCTAGGTTGGTCTGTGGATGAGTGACCAGCCATTACATACACCACGCACGTTAAACCGTCGGTCCCGGGGTGTTATTTGTAGAGCTTTGACAGTCGTTAGGTAGTCAGTGGTCCAAAAAAGATGACAACCAGTCTTACCAAGGGGTATCGTATTACTCAGGACTAACTGGGTTGTGGAGGTCAGATAGGCAGTCGCTCCATGTAAAATACTGGTATTCAGCTGCATCCGGTTAGTCTGGAAGCCGACCCCAATATAGTTGGGAAAAGGCTAGGCAGATGATAGCATACCGATACAAGTGTCAGTATACAATACGTTAAAAAAAACCTGTCCGATCCGAAAGGGGCGTTTAAGTTTACCAATGACATTATCAAATAAAATAAGAAACATACAATATTCACGAAAGTAAACATACATATGTATTACTGAATTTTAAAACCCTGATTTTTGTGCCCAAATGGCCACCATTTTCCTAAAATCTAATTAACTCTAAAAACTTGACAACACACTCTTCAGCATTAGTATGTTCGATCGTCAGTTGTTTGCTTATGACGTCACTACCCGAGAAACGACCGAAATATCGCCGCCCGCGTTCCCGTGTGGCCATTGTAAGTTTCCTCATTTAAGTAAATTTAATTAAATTTTTGTCTGTATACTGGATACCTAATAATATCCTCAGCACGCGTAGCATGACCACCGTAGAAACGGGGTTTGTCGACGGAAGAATCGACAAAATGACACATTTCTTTTATTGAACTGTCATTTTGTCGATTCTTCCGTCGACAAAATCCGTTTCTACGATGGACATGCTATGCGTGCAGGTCAGTACAGATCGGTCTCCGTTTTTTTTACATATTGTATCTACTGTTTAGGATGTGCATTATGCACGGCGAAGTTTGCCGCAATAGCTGCGCGGTTCATTTGTTTACTAGCCACTCATGCTAGTAAGTAGCTTCGCCGTGGGCCACTGTGGGGCAGCGTCTTTAAAACCGTATTGGAACTTGAACATCGAGAATGCATTTACAACTCGTGATCTGCCTAGCCTTTTCCCAACTATATTGGAGTCGGCTTCCAGTCTAACTGGATGCAGCTGAATTCCAGTATTTTACATGGAGCGACTGCCTATCTGACTTCCACAACCCACTTAGTACTGGGTACCCTTGATAAGACTGGTTGTCAAACTTTTTGGGCCACTGACTACCTAACGACTGTCAAAGATCTATAAATGACACCCGGGACCAACGGCTTAACGTGCTTTCCGAGGCACGGAGGAAATTCGGTATGTAATGGGTGGTCACCCATCCGCAGACCAACCTAGGCAAGCACGGCTTAATCTAAGATCGACCCGAGGGGCTATTATTATTTATCCACGAGCTCCTCAAATACATTTACAACTAAGAATTGAAAGTTTCCAGTAAAAAACTCCAAGATATCACTGTAGAAGTATAAGTATAAATGTCAGACCTAAACACAACAGTCTTGGAAACTCTCAGCAGTTATTTCAAGAAACAATAATACTGAGATGGTTTCCGTGTTCAGTTATTTCTAAGTTTGAAAAAAAAAACTAAGAAATAAGTGAAGTGGAGAGGATTGTTTGAGCTAGGAAAAAGAGAGAAAAATTTTGAAAGAAGAATAAATTTATTACGTGATAAAATTATAGTTTTATTAGAAAATGATATTGGTACTGTTGATTTCTGCATTTTTTGCAACTCTTGCGTGCACGAAATACTTATTTACATACGGTAGTAGTTTTGGATCTATACAATGTGTAACATAATAAACGCAATACCTCCCGTGTGGTCTTTCAGACCATGAAAATGAACAACTTTTGTTCTATGGCTTTTGGAAATTCGTAACTTATTTTTTTGTTTTACCATACATGTTGATCAGCTGATCGCGTCAATTCCTATAGAAAGTACTTTTTTTTTTTCGAATTTCGAAGAACTCGTAGAACAAAAGTTGTTCAGTTTCATGGTCCGAGAGACCACACGGAAGATATTGCGTTTATTATGTTACACCTTGTATACAGGTTGTTTGGTGCATCGTTTGCCAAATTGAATGGGCTGAAAGGAGGTGTCATTTGTTGTCTCTTTAGCCCCAATAACTCATCCTTGGGCCCCATGTTTTTTTTTCTATTGCCTTGTATGTGTCACTGCTGGGCAAAGGCCTCCCCCATATCCTTCCAGGTACTCTTTTCGTGCGCCACCTGGAACCACACTTCGTGATGCGCATTCGTGTGCTGAGTTAATTTAATTAAATGTTTTTTTTTTACGTTCTATTACTTATTTCTCGTGTTTTACAGTATATATTTTGCAAAAATCTTGAAGGTACAGACACGGAAAGTCTACGATTTTATTACATCTATAGATAAGGTTTTTTCAGGATAAGATATTTGGTTGCTAATTACAAAATATATTTGTTGCAGTTCAACTTCGTGGGCAAGCTGCTAGGGCCTAAAGGGAACTCACTGAAGAGGTTACAAGAAGACACCATGTGCAAGATGGCAGTGCTAGGCAGGGGATCTATGAAGGATCGACAGAAGGTATGATTTTTAACTATGAACTATGTAGTTTATTTAGACGGAGATTTTCTACCAACCTCTTTAACAAATCATTCAAAAACAAAATTATATAAAAGTAAACAAAAGAAAAAAATAGACATTGAGACTAAATTGCCCATGTACGAGGCTAAAAGACCTATATCTTAGCATGGTGCTGTAATATTTAAAAAAAAATAATTTGATTAAAATGGTATTTGATACTGCAGTTCTGCTTAAAAGTCGCTATAATTATGAAAATGGCATATTGGACAGAGTAACACTCAATAACACAAGAAAACACCAACAAGGCAGTAAACACAATTCCCTCTTCTCAGGAGGAAGAACTGCGCGTATCAGGGGATCCAAAGTTCGCACATCTATCAGACGAACTACACGTCGAGATCAGCGCGTTCGCCACGCCAGCTGAAGCGCACGCCAGGATCGCGTATGCGCTGGCTGAGCTGAGGAGGTTCTTAGTACCGGTAAGTTGTTGAAAAGGTGTTAATGTCTCAAGTGAGATGAGCTACATGTTGAGATCAGCGCGTTAGCCACGCCAGCTGTAGCGCATGCAAGGAACGCGTATGCTCTGCCTGAATTGATGAGATTCATAGTACTTCTAAGTTGCTGAAGACTACACACCGAGTTTCCTCAGTTCTTCAGAAAGCTTGTTAAGCCATTGGTCTTGGCTGCAGTGGCGAAGGTTCTATACAACTCGATTCTTGCCGGCTTCCCTTTGAAAACGGGCACAATGAGTAGGTATTCTATGGACAAATAATAAAATCACGTTAAAGATATGTACTCCATTACATTTCGTTTTTCCTCTGTGCCTTGGAAAGCCATCATTTATAAAATCAAAATATTTTATTTCACATGGGCCTAGATGGGCACTTATAAACGTCGACAAAAAGGTACACGGTTCGGGTTGGTCGTTTCCTATGAAGAAGAACCGGCAAGAAACTCCATGGTTACTCTTTTCAAATCATTTGGTATTACAATATTATCATGGCTACAGCATTTGTACTTAAGTATGAGGGGGAGCGTAGGCCCGACAATAAGTCGTTGTTTACTACAAAAGATGTAAAAAAAGATATAAAGTTAACAAGCAGCTGGAAATCTACAAAGCCTACAGTGTTCACACATTCACAAAAAATCGGTAAAAAAGAATCTGTACAAAGGTAATAAGGTATAGATCTTTAACAGTCGTTACGGGTAGTCAGAAGCCCGGAAGGCTGACAACCAGTCTTATTAGTCTCAGAAGTATTAAGAGATGTGAAGTTAGAATATCTGTCAAATTAGCTTCATGATGAGATATGCACGTTTTCCACGCCACCAAAAAAACTGTAAGGATGACTACAGATTTATTTTGGAAGTAAAATACATGGGGGGCGTCCATTAATAACGTGAGGCAATTTTGGCGATTTTTCGACCCCCCCCCTTGGTGTGATGCCATGAGATTTGGCTTGACACCCTCACCCCCTCCTAATCTCACGTGAGATTTATCAAAATGCGTAACTTAGTATACATTTTCCATATTAGGCCAAATTCTAAAAGAGAAACATGTTTACTTAATTAAACCCAGTTTTTTCGCAATTTTACAGTATCTTGTCAAGACCCTCCTCTCTCCCTCATGAGATTGGGTGAGATTCGGCGCGATGCCCCTTCCCCCCACCTTAAACGCCTCACGTAATTAATGGACGCCCCCATGAGTGAGTGCCTTGTAGGTAGAAATTGTAAGATACGGTGAGAATATTTGTACACAAACTCGGATAAAGATTTTGTTCTCATTTCTCCACATAAATAAATCCGAAGTTAATAAACAAAAAAATAAGCAGACACTAAAATGTAAGAAAATACGCAGACAGCACTGGCTGTCATACTAGTATTAAATATACAATACGCACGCACGGTACGCGGCGTATTAAAATTCACGAGTTAATATTTCAAAGGCGTTTGCCTCTCTGTATGTGCCAAAAGCATTGGTGGCGTGATCATTTATGTAGTGCCCGCGTATCGGTACGCGGAGGTAGAAATATGGATGTTGAAATTGGACTTTTGTAAAGCTTTTTTCTGTTTCTTTCTCACCTACCTTTTTGTTGTTTAATTTTTCAATGTCAGGCGGTGAAATTTTATCTTTACTTTACGACCTCTACCTTCTTTAGAGACCTTTTTTTGTAACAAATATTTCATATATTTAACGGTCTAAAATAAGTTATAGCAGAAAGTATCTCATATTTATATACATAACATAATATCACGCTTATAATCCCCGAAGACTTGAGCAAATGTGTACCTAATAGAGGGCTGACTCTTTCTTTCGCCAAAGAATTAGCATTGCCATTCAGCGTGGCAATACTGCCAGTCTTCTGGGCACGTTTCCAGATGTCAGCAATGCGGACGAGTACTTTGACGCCTCAGTGTCCTATTCTCGTCGTTGTTTATATGTATATAGGTACTTACTTTTAGACTTCTTTTTATCATTATTTTAGTTCTTTTTGTAGTCTGTATATAATGTAAAAATCTAAAAATACAAAAAGAGAATATCTTACCTAGGGCGGACTTATGAATATTGATTAGGCCCACCTGGTCCACGATATTTCTTTTTTGATATATTTGTTTGTTGTTTAGTTCCAGTTATTGCTCAGTCGAACATTTTCATGATCTGTAAAACACCTTTGAAAGAGGTTCAGTATAACTGCAGCAATAGGTCCATTATATACAGGGTGTAAACAGACCCTTCACGAAGCCGTCAACCAAGCATTCTGTACATCAAACTAAGCAACTTTACGCAAAAATAATTGCTGGGAAACGACTTTTTTTTTTGGGGTGAAAAATCATGTTTTACGGTAAAACTCAATGTAACGCACTCAAAACATTGTGCTGATGGATGGATTGATATACGGGATTATATATATACGGGGGTCATGAAGGTGTTTAAAGTAAAAATTTTACATTAGAAACATGTATTTAAAAAAAAAACTTGTGAAAAAGTTGGAACTTTGACCCTCAATATCTCCGTAACTAGAAGGTTCCCAGGTATGGGTCTAGAACAAAAAAATGATCGCAATGACGGGGAGAACAAGTATCTTTCGGCTTCGTTAAGGGTCTTTTTACACCCTTTATGTACGATAGTCTCTAACAACTCAGGATGGATGAAATGGCGACAGGTCACTGGAACAACTTGTGACCCACGGATGCCCCTCAAGTTAAAGGGGAAAATTTACAAGTCCGTGATTAGACCTGTCGTACTGTATGGATCGGAATGCTGGGCTGTGAAGAAGATGGATGAAAAAAGATTGCATGTAGCGGAGATGAGAATGTTGAGGTGGATGTGTGGTGTGACAAGAATGGATAAGGTAAGGAACGAGTATATTAGAGGAAGTTTAAAAGTTGCACCAGTTACAGAAAAGTTGCAAGGGAATCGACTGTCTTGGTATGGACATATGATGAGGAGGGACGAATCGCATGTGACTAAAAGAGTGATGAATATAAACGTTGATGGATGGAGAGGGAGAGGAAGACCAAAGAAACGATGGATGGATTGTGTGAGGAATGATATGAAAGATAAAGGAGTAAATGATAGCGTGACGGTTGACAGAGGAGAATGGAAGAAAAAAACGTGTTGCGCCGACCCCAAGTAACATGGGATAAGGGCAGGAAGATGATGATGTACGATAGTCTCTAAATGCCAGCTAAGCCCCTCGAGCGACTCGAAATGCGTCAAACGAAATGTGTGCGGGTCAAGTCACGTCGCAGTAACTTGTGGCAGGCTGTAGCTCTAGAAAACGTATTTTATTTGTTTTCTATCACGGTCACTAGACGCGTGTTGCATGATCGTGTGCTTCTTGGCCACAGGGTAAAACCTCTTTAAGGGACCTTGCGCACTATGCGGCCATGATCACAACTTTTTGCCCCAGAAGCGATTTTTGGTTGACACCAGGAAGTGAATTTGGTCGCATGAGGCGGTCCGACCAGATTTGTTTAAGATAGCAGCCGGTCATGCGACAAGTTTTGGTCGAGGCCGCCGAGTGCGCGAGGTCCCTAAAAGGCAGAGATGTCAGCAAAATGGAAAGGGTCCGTAAGGGCTGATGCCTGCTGGAGCTGCGGGACTGTTCAAAAGAGATACCCTGGAACACAAAGGGCTAAGAAGGAACATGGATGGGTTTTAGTCAGTACAAGTCTGACTCTCTGGGAAATCATCAAATGACTCCTCCTGCTCTGGGCGGAGAAAAAAAATGGATAGTAGAAAGGCGATAGTTACATCAGCTTTGCCGTGAGAGGCATAAACAACCACCTGTGGAAAAAACATAGACTAAGAATACAGTTTTTTTACGGCAACTCTTAAGCATAAACACTGAAAGGAGCTAGTCTTCCTATAAAGTTTAAAATCAATTTAACATTGATATCGTTGATGGTACCATCAAACGTTATGAAGATGTCGTAAATGCTCCGCCGTCAGTCCGTCGTAAAATCTAGATTATTGCGAAATTACTTTAATATATTCTAATAGATTTTATGTAGGTAGACGAAGGGGAATATTGAAACTTAGCATAATAGTTTTCAAGAGGAATTCTGTTACTGTTAGCATGTGATGAACTGATATTTACACGTCCTTACACGACTGCGGAAGGAAGGGCATTCCACGTGCAACATTTCTGTTGTTATCACTGCGATGCCCTGCTTGGCGGCAAGAAGTACTTTCCAGATGATAGGACTGGTCTCCCAGTCTGCTTGCAGTGCTACGATCAGTTCTACGCTGAACCTGCCTGCAATGGTGTTATTGGGCCTGAGCAACAAGGAGTATCCTGGGGCAACTGGCACGCTGATTGCTTCATATGAAGTATTTCATATACAATTTACACTAGTGTGTGTAGTCTTATGGATTAGATAGTAGGTAGACAAGTTTTCACTGCTGGGTAAAGGCCTCTCCCCTTGACTTCCAAATCCTTCGATCCAGGGCCAATGTGGACTGGTTCTTGATTCTGTCCAGTCTGCCGCGTCAATTTCTGGCTGTGTCAGGGCTCCTCATCGTGGTTATTTTAGCCCACAGCTCATATACCTACGGCAGACACGGTCTGCCCAGTCCCACTTCAACTTATCGGCTTTTTGAGCAACCTCAAAAAAAAAAGCGGAAAACAGTATACAGTATTAGGTATGGTTGGAGCAAAATATGTATTTTAAAAGTATAAAACCACTATAAAGGGTGGCTGTTTAGGAATATCTTAATATTTAAAAACAGGTCACTATGTTCGTACACGCTAATTTTCGTAACCGCGTAACCGATTTCAATGAAATATTGTGCATAGGTATGGTTGGTTCCGGCTCGTAAGAAAGGATAGTTTTGGACCCACCATCGGACGCCTATTGGCGCCACCTATCGGGTGTGTACATAAAAATATAATAAAGTGCAATTAACGATCTGTCCACTATCGTCTATTCTACTAAAACATTTATTCAGAACATTTTGTACATTTTATACACCTACCTGAGAACAAACTGCCGTACGTAGCCGTATGAAATTCGCGCGCGCCTTTGACCTATCAGCTGTTAGCCGCATGATGCCGTTCTGTGTCATTACTATCGCACCGTGCAACAGTGGACAGGCAGAGCACCCGCGTGGCTCGCAAGCCCACTCCGTAATGCTCCGCTGTTGTGTTATTGTGATAAAAGTGAATGAGTATTAAAAAAAAATGTTTCTTTGGGAAAGTTGTTTGTTACCATACAATCACGTTTAAGTATCGGTCACTAATTACCAGTCACCCTATATATTAAAGATGCTTCTAGCAATTCTAGACAAAACATATGAATATCTTTGACTTACAAAAAGACGCCCATAACGTGAAGGGAAGAAGGCAGTAAATCTTTTATCCAAGACTTTTTCTCTATAAATATCTATAAACTTTTATGAAGCAAGAGAGCGCTCCCACTATAGAAAAGATTCATTAACAATAAACACCAAGTATATAAAAATAAACAATAGTACTTATCAACTCTCCAATATCAATATAAATACCTCCCTAAGACAGGATGCAGAAACTCATCACAAGATAGCACGGCAGCCCATAAAACGGTGCATTACGTACAGGGCTATAACATACGGTTTTATGGCTTGGTCGCCATAAAGTACTGGGCAAATCAAAGAACGTTGTTTGGGAGTGATGAGCTGTGGTAATGGGTATTGAAAATACTGCTGGCTAAGAATAATTTAATGTTTCCAGTCAAACCACTACGGACTGGCTACAACAACGGACTTTGCCTGATATCTCAGAATTAACGCAATATTTGAATTAAACAGAAAACGTAGTTTTTGTCTATAAATTATAATTTAATTAGTTGAATTAAAAAGTACACAAAATATGTATATGTCGGATTCGGTCATTGGTACGGGCTTAAAATGAATCGAAAGTACGCAGTGGTGACATCACGCGACCTACTCACAAGTCTACCCACACCATAGCTTGCTTCTACAGAGCCCTGAAGTTCAGCTCGCGGCGAGGGCGACATGTCTGATCGCGGCGGAGTTGAGACGTCTTGGAACTGTAACCGATTCATTGTGCCCCGTGTTATTGTGTTAAGTTGTAATCTCAAGTAATTCGTTAGTGTTGCTAGAAACAGTGTGTCGCACCAAGTGTGTTTTCATAGCACGAATCCCATCATCTGCACACATGATGTTCGAGCCTAACGGAATAAATTCTGACATATCCGACGTATGTAATAGCCTACCGGGAAAATGGCCTCCACCGTTTTGCTGGCACGTACGCACTATTTTGTCGTGTCCATGACCATTTTGCATAAATAAGGCTGATTGATATTTCGTTGGCTCCTTCAATGCCCGTGGGATTGTGGGCTTGTTGGAATGGATCCCCATAAAAGTATAGCTAGTGGTGTTAAACAACACGTTCTAAGGGGCTCTGCCGGGGCTGCGGGACTGTTCGAAAGAGATACCGCGGCCCTGGAACACAAAGGGCAAAGAAGGAACATGGATGGGTTTTAGTTAGTACGAGTCTGACACTACCTTCCACTCCGCCCAGAGCGGGATCATTTGATGATTCCCATCCGAAAAAAAGGGGACTAATTTTGATCACAGAAACGAGAAATTACACGACAAAACAATGTCTCGTGCAGTTATTGAATTGATCCACATTAGACTGTCTCGTTAGTCTAGTTGTTGCAAGCGCGACTGCTGAGCGTGAGGTCCAGGAATCGGTTCCCATGTCGAGTAAAATGTTAATGGTTTTTTCCATCAGGAATTTCTCAGTAGCAGCCACGGAGTCTGGATTTGCGCCCGGTTGATGGCAATAGGCTCGCCCCCTATTACATGGGACTTAAACATAACTGGCGAAATCTGGGTATACTATTAGGTATACCAAACCTTCGGAGATCACAGGCGTGATGTTATGTTGTGTTATGAAATGATAATTGGATGAAATTGGGTTTTTAAGTAGGACTTTCAAGGATACAAATCCTATACATTACACCTGTAATCCCTTAGGGTTAGGTTATTGATAATACTGGTACCGTTAGCCTGTGTCATCCCACTGCTGGGCAAAGGCTCTCTCTCCATGACTTCCAAATTCTTCGATCCAGAGCCAATGTGGACCACTGGTCGTAAGTTTTGTCCAGCTCGTCCAACCATCTCTTGTGAGGTCTACCGCGTCGCCTTCTGGTTGTGTTAGGGCTCCACATCGTGGTTATTTTGGCCTACAGCTCGTCGGGCATGCGGCAGACATGGCCAGCCCAGTCCCACTTTAGCTTAGCGGCTTTTTGAGCAACGTCAGTAATTTGTGTTTTGGAGCGCAGTGTGGTGTTGCGTACTAGGATACTGCGCTCCATTGCACGTTGGCAAACCTTGAGCTTGGACTCGGGTCGAGCTTGGGTTAAGTTAGTTTAAAGAAAACTTCTTTAGAAACTACTAAATTCTAACAACAAACCCATCAAATCTAAGTCCTATTGTTTTCCTATATCTAATGTATTTGT
This sequence comes from Noctua pronuba, assembly GCA_905220335.1. NCBI lineage: Eukaryota > Metazoa > Arthropoda > Insecta > Lepidoptera > Noctuidae > Noctua > Noctua pronuba. The sequence continues at coordinate 3,317,096 of LR999913.1, forward strand.
TTATTCACAAATCACAAACGAATCATATGACCTTTATTCACCATCGACACAAGGTTTAAATTCCAGTGACCGATGCAACAACTACACCAGATGCAATACCTCACCTTGCACTATATTTAAACGTATTGGCTGTGTGACTTATGTGTTTACCACTGTTTCGTGAGGTGTAAGTGTTATGTGGATGTACTGTAATAGTTTACGAAGATTTACGGGCAGAGCTAGCTGGATGCTGGATGAAAGATTGGCTTGAAGCTTATAGCTGTGGCCCAGAACAGTAGAAAATATTATATGGATGTATTTTTCACTCATATACTTGATTGAAATGTAGTTTATATTATCATTCACGGGGTAAAACCAGGAACTAAAAACGAGGAATTTAATTCTTTATGTATCTTGAGGTCAATACAATTTTGGATTGCGTTTATAAGTCAAAATGAGGCGAAAGAAGTATGCAAGGATCGCAGCAGGTGGCGTTCTGTAGATTCTGCCTACCCCCATCGGAAAGGGCGTGAGCTTATGTTTGTACGTATAGATCACAAAATTAACTCCCGTATACATACGTCTTCCTGTGTAATTCACTCTTTCCATCCACAGACCAACCTAGGCAAGAACGGTTTAACTTAAAGTTCGACCCGAGCGGCTGTTATTATTTAGCCACGAGCTCCTCAATGTCCCATGTCAGATACATATAAAAAAACTTTTTTACAAACCCTACCCACTAAGCAACCTAGCCTTACTCAGTAGTTTTCTTTTCATATAATTCCAAAAGTGAAAGCAATAAATAAGTTCAAGTATTCCTTATCGGGTGACGGCAACGTTCTAGAATATTCGTTACGACCAAAAAGTCTGGACAAGGAGCGATTAAGAGAGGATTTATAACTGTGTTGTTGTGCAAATGGCCGAAAATGAATAGAACTTTGTTTATGAGACCATATCTGTGGGAAGACCTTTGTCTGTTCGGAGGCAATTGTTTTTTTATGAGCTGGTTTTTTGTTTCGTTATGTTAAGCTTAATAAATTTTTTTGGACCACACTGAATTAAAGTACCCTTGTACAGGCCTCGTAAGAAAAAAACAGTTTTTAGGGTTCCGTACCTCAGTCAGCAAGAAACGGAACCCTTATAGGATCACTTTGGTGTATGTCTGTCTGTCTGTCTGTCAAGACCCTTTTTCTCAAGAAGACGTGGGGGTATCAAGCTGAAATTAATATCAAATACTCAAATTTGCTACTTCTTAGAGCAGTGAAAAAATCAAACTTGTAAGTCAACATGATCCAAAGATTATGATCGTTTATGTCGCATAGTTTGCGATTTCACAAGGGAATCAAAACCTATTGAATACTTCCCGTTGAACTAGAATCATGAAATTTGGCAAAAAGCAATGTCTTACTGCACCTGTATAGTTCTGAAAACCGTAAATATGTAGTTAAATAACAAAATACCTACAAGTTTATACAGAACCGTCAGTGCTCTAGTCCAACTCGCACTTGGCCGGCTTTTTCATCGGCTGGCAGCTTGGAGCATTTTGCATCAGATGGATTAATGAAAATAACCGTACCGTACTCAGACAGATGTGTTGCTGCATGAGGAGTTTGGTGACCTACTTTTCTTCCCAACTAAAACTCTAGGAAGTGGTGAAGTAAAATTATATCATACAGTCCTCCAAAACACTATCCTCGTTTTAGGGGACATCATAATTTTCATCTTCAAATAATGCTGAATCGCATCCTAATTGGAATACTATGAATGATTTTTGAATTGATATAATATCCTAACCCTAAATTTTTCTTTTCAGGACTACAACGACGACATCAGACAGGAACAGATGCTGGAGATGCAGATCCTGTCCTCACAAACTGACCAGCGTCGGCTCACGCCGCCTGAGTCCTCCCGGAGTGGCAGCGAGGAGACGCTCCCTCTCAGAGATACTACACACAAACAGAGAGTGAGTATGAAATCGAAGGACCAGAGGAGTCCCAACAATATCATCACCATCATTGCTTCAGCCAAAAGATGATCACTGCTGGAAATAGGTCTCCCCAAGCGTCATAACCTTGTTGATTTAAGCCTAATATCTTAGTTTCAGTCAATTTTTTGCACAAATTGTACAGAAAGTGCACTATTACGCCACCGCTCCCAAGTAGCCCACGGTGTAGTTAAACACGTAAACTTAGTTTAGCTGAGTATAAGCACGAGTAAGCACGTTAAGCCGTTGGTCCCGGCTGTCATTTGTAGATCTTTGACAGTCATTACAGATATTCAGTGGCACGTAAGTCTGACAAACAGACTTACTAAGGGATATCGTATTACCCAATACTAACTGGGTTGTGGAGGTCAGACAGACAGTAGCTCTACGTAAAATACTGGTATTCAGCTGCATCCGGTTAGACTGGAAGCCGACCCCGACATAATTGGGAAAAGGCTAGGCAGATGATAGTCCAACTAGCTGCGGGTCCTAAACGGCCATGACTGCTAAACATATTTATTTATTTATGAATTATGGAAGACTTACATTTAAACAAAACAGAATAAAAAATAGTTAGAGAAACTGACAGCCAATTACAAGTCTTCACTTATAAAAAACAGACTGGCAAAGATAGTGAGAGCAACACAGCACTACCCACACAAAAAAAAAACAGGACAACATCTAAAGCTTAAACTAGGAACTCAGACTCAAACTAGAAGCATTTATTTCAATTAGACCATAACAGGCACTTTTGAATGTCACAAAAAAACAAAGAGCGAAGCTACAGTCACAGACACAAGGCATAATAACTTATGAAAGTACTGTAGTTGCCCATTCCAAGGTGTAGATCTCTATGGAGAAGAATGGGCAAGAAACTCCATGGGCATACATACTAATACAGTTTAGGCACTAATATTTACATCAGACATACCTCCAAAATACCTATCAACTATCTAAACTAAAAAAGAACTAAGGCTCAGGCACCTTCTGGCAAAGGACATACTTGTCGAAATCGTACAAATAAAACGCGCAGCCAACGTAGCAAACATTCACAGCCAACTGAACTCCTGTCGTAAGAGATTAACAATCCTCGTTGATTAATGAAACATAGTTGTTACTTAGTATGTTCCCTACCAATCCGTATAATCAAACGCTCAATCTGAAACCCCTGAAAGGGAAATCACAAAAGTAAATTTCACAACACCGTATCCCATTCCGAAACTATTTTATGGAGCGAAACATACGTACCCCATTCAGACACCCACGCTCCAACAAAATCAAAATTGTAACAGTGCTCCCGGAACACAATAGACCGTAGATTGGACCCTCCCTATTGACGGATAAGGGTCCACTGATCCGTTATTAGGGCATTCAGAACTGCCGGATGAAAAATTATATAGAGATGTATGGAGTTACGTCAAAATTGGGTTTGATTTGTAAATGTCAGAGGGCTGAGTTTCTTTAGTGAATTTCGATGTATGGGTTTATTTGGTAGGGTATGTTCATGGTAGTCACATCTGTGATCCGTTTATATAAGGCTTAAGTAGATTGTCTCGTCGTTAAGGTTAGGTAACTTTTCGAAAGAGATACCGCGGCCCTGGAACACAAAGGGCTAAGAAGGAACATGGATGGGTTTTAGTCAGTATGAGTCTGACACTCCCTTCCACTCCGCCCAGGCGGGAGGGGTCATTTGATGATTTCCCAACCGAAAAAAAAAATGCATTGATTGCAGGTACATAAAATAAGATGTAACAATAAGATGGGTGAGTCTCGTACAATCTAATATTAGGCATGCAAACATTCATGAAATTGTTAACTATATTGAAAATTAAATTAAATAATGGTTAACGGTTAAACACAATAGCGACATAGTACATTCATAATAATAAAAAATAAAATCTACTTATTACAATTGGAATAAAAATAGGATAAATTGAGAGAATGAGAACATTAGGTATGTCAATATTAATCAAATTACATAAAATTATTAAATCATAAGTCAGTGTCATTTACTGAATAATAGCATTTTGCAATCAAGGCAAGTACTTAAATTGGGTACGATTGTCTTACGAAATATTTAATCCACAGGCATATCTTAAGCAGGCCATAGACGATAGGTTATGAATGACAGTTTTAAATGTGCGTACAAAACCTTCGTGCAAAACCCAGTTCCATAGAGGACACATACGTAATTACGAGTACAAGCCTGCATGTTGGCTCATTTGCAAGCATGGCTTCACCGGCAACACACAATAATATGGTTGCTTTAGTGGGTTTATTACTTGTTATAACAAAAAAAAAACGAATTCCAAAAAAAAACACTTAAAAGTGGAAAAAAAAATTTCTTTCGGAATTCAGTGACTTTTGTTTGTTTCATTGACTTTTTTGCCACCGACTATTATCCACTTTTTTGTGTATTTTTTCGTGAAATCGGCTAAAAATGGAAAACAAAATACACGCTCGGTTATGCAGCGCAGTCGTATCGTGCATGCATGCCCAGGCGCAAAAATATCTATTCCAATATTGTCTACGTTGCATATACAGGCCAGGATAACTGTACAATTTTCTCCTACACATGTTCATGCATGCCTACACAGTTTGACCGTACAAGCAAAACTGCACATGCATAGCCTAACGTCTATAGCTGGTTTACAATCAAAAATAGAACCATATGTGACATGTGCCTACCCGCACTGGGACCACGTGGTTGATTTTGGCCCACTCCCTCTCACAGGACGAAGCCTTGTGTTCTAGCAAAGACTGATTATGCTCAGGCACACATGATTGTTTTAGGAATATATTCGGTAGTTACTACCGAGATCACTGACAGTCGACAACTTTTGAACCTTATTATACAGGGCGTAAGAGTGAAAAGTGATCGACCATCTATGAGCACCGTAGTACATGAAAATTTCGCCTTTAAAAATGTGAACACACTGTATCAACCCGGCTCGATCAGTTAGAGAGTAAACCAATCGGTGGTAAACTCACTTATTAAAGAGACTTGAAATTCAGCTTTACCCTGTTTCGCTTTAGGGTGAAGTTAGTATGGCAGAAAGTCTCGCGGTTTATGAGAGGTGCGTGTTATCGCGACCGCTCAAATTGTATAAAAGAAAATTGCTGTCATAAGCTTACAATCATAATGGGAGACTCAAAGCTGGTAATACTTGACATTGTCACTCCAAGAAACATGAATCATTTTGAAAGAAATGTTCTTAAACTTTCTGATCCTATCTATCCTACTCTTAGACATCGTGACTTTTTAGTCGACTTACAACAGCAGCCCACTTCATTTATCCAATGACTACTAAACATTCATTAAAAAAAATAGGTATTTATGAGATTTTAATAATTTAAAAATAAAATATGATTCAGTATTATGAGTATTATGACGCAAGACATCATTCAACAGGATATTTCATTTTTTTTTAATGTTTTATTTATTTTTCTTTGTACCTATTATGGTAGGTAAAAAAAAAATCGCGCGTAGAGCTATTTTATGTCGGGCACATTAAGTGGACCACCTTTGTAAGACGACTAAAAAGTCACGGTGTATAGGATGACTGATAATTAGTGACCGATACTTAAACACGTGATTATACTCATGATAACAAACAACTTTCCCAAAGAAACATTTTTTTATACTCATTCACTTTTATCCTAATATCACAACAGCCGTATGAAATTCGCGCGCACGCGCCTCTGACCTATCAGCTGTTAGTCACGTGACGCCGTTCTGTCTCATTACTATGGTAACGTGCTACAGTGGATAGGCAGAGCACCCGCGCGGCTCGCAAGCCCGCTCCATAAGCGGCGGCCACGTGCCGTATAGAGAAAACGTGATGTCATATTATTAACCTCTCTCCTCAATCCCCAGCTCTCAGGAGTGCCACCATCACCGGCGCCTGCAGCCCTGCCGGGTGGTATCACCATCAACCACAGTGTCAACGCTCGGGACTTCTCACCGCCGGCGCCCACTCCAGCGCCTGATCATCTGTCTGCTGCTCATCATCAGGTGAGGATACTGGCTTAAACTTCGACATGCAGAAAAGTTATATGTTTACATCATTTATAGGGAATCTGATTTATCGGTTTAGAAAAAAGGTAATTAATAAATAATATTTAATCTATGGCTGATAATATCAGGCATTTTTTATCAAGTCTAAAATGACATAGCACAGTCCTCCAAAACGCCTTTGCCCTTCGCCTTTTCCTAGTATTTTTACGCGTGTAAAGAATAAGTGGTCGGACAAACTTCTCAGGACGTCTGTCTGTTGGGTATTTTACAAAGGATTCCAAATATAGATGCTTTAAGCTAAATAAACCTAATACTCCTCCACTGACTGGCAGAGTTCTGGCTTACAAATATTCTGACCGATAAAAATCCATACAATTAAGCTCTCACTGCCAAATCTTTGCTCAAAGAAACTGGTGTAGCCTCTTATCACTGGGCCTGTGGACGGTGAGTAATAGGCTAGCTCGCCGTCCGCCCGCTTTATGACGACAGACCGTGTCGACGGCCCGTTCGTGTTCCACGCGCGCCTCACAGGGATGTCAGTAACCAGGAAGGGGCCCGCAAGGGCCGATGCCTGCCGGGGCTGCGGGACTGTTCGAAAGAGATACCGCGGCCCTGGAACACAAAGGGCAAAGAAGGAACATGGATGGGTTTTAGTCAGTAAAAGTCTGACACTCCCTTCCACTTAGCCCAGAGCGGGGGGGGGTTCATTTGATGATTTCCTCTCCGAAAAAAGCCTCTTGTCACTGATTGGATGGGACTCCAGCCAGCAACAAGCCTATATCCAAATGCTGACTCCAAAAATCTCTTATATGTAGTTACCCATAAAATAGCAAAGCTCTTTGGTCTAAATCTGGGAACCTAGCTCCTCACACATAGCCTTTAATACTCTTTGGTTTATCGTCGAACTACAGAAATAGTACTTACTCACAAAGTTCTACGTGCCTGCCAAATCTCTTGCCAAACTTTGTACCTACTATCACTGGGCCCATATAGTACACTAATAACTTCTGTGTTCTTTAGACTGCTGCTCTAGCCAAAAACTAGCTAAATCCGAGATTGACTTGAACACGAGGGGTTCCGTACCATCATCATCTGCTTAGTCTTTTCCCAACTTTGTTAGGGTCGGCTTCCAGTCTAACCGGCTACACCTGAATACCAGTATTTTACATGGAGCGATTGCCTATCTGACCTTCACAACCCAGTTAGTACTGGGTAATATCCAATATAATTCCCTTGGTAAGCCTGGTTCTCTGTGTTTCGGGCCACTGACTACCGGTAACGAAGGGTTCCGTACTACCGGACAATATAACACTATACAGCATAACTCGGAAAGAAATGGTAATGTTTAAAGGAGTGAGCATAAAACTGAACATCCTTTAATGGGACTGCTCTAATGTATGGGACAGTTGAATATTTTTTTACGATAACGATGATGGTCCCATGAAGAAAGTTGTTTAGTTTTATGGTCTATAACATACCATCACGCCTGTAATCCTTGAAGGGTTAAGCAGAGGTGTACTTGACAGTGCACCCACATTTCGCCAGTTATGTTTAAGTCCCATCTAATAGGAGGCATGCCTCTTGCTATCAACCAGTCACAAATCCAGACTACGTGGCTGATACTTAGAAATTCCTGGTGGAAAAACCCAAAAACACTTTGCCCAGCTGGGACCTCATGCCCAGCAGTCGCGCTTGCGACCACTAGTCCAACGAGCAGACAACTAATTAAAATGGATTCAAGCATTACCACATTTTTTAATTAAACTATGGATAACTTTAAGACATTTGCAGTAAGAATACGATCTCCATCATATTATTTTTAACACAAGTTTTATTACTCAACGAAAAGCACGAATATTCTAGAACTAATACAAGTCCCATTAACCAAGAACTTTTATTAGTGTATTCTCGCGTGTTCACATCAAAGTTTTTATAGTATACTGCATGTATCAGAAAATAAATGTCCTATCTTTTGCGTGGGTGTGGTGTGTACTATAACTTGCGAAATATGGGTGTACTGCTCGGTACACCTCTGCCTGTCCCTTCGGGGATAACAGGCGTGAAGTTATGTTATGTGTTATTTTCTTAGTTCAATTACATTTTTCTGAACAGTCAGGTCGCTAAGTTTACTAAAGTAGATCCCGTATCACGCTTACGGTGCTACGGCGTAGCGTACGCTACGCGTGCAGCTACGGCGTAGCACTACCCGTAGGCTTCATTCGGCTCAGGCAACTCTTTGTTATAAAATGAAGATCGATTTGCTTTTAATGACATTATTTATTGGACCGTGTGGAAAGTTCCATCCATCATTGCCCGCTATATCATCATTAAGCCTGTTTTCCACTTAAGGGACAGGCAGAGGTGGTTAACAATATTTTTGAGATAGCATGTTTATTATTTCCCCTATGATTATAAATCTGCGTCGTTGATCTAGTAGTCGCTCCATGTAAAATACTGGTATTCAGCTGCATCCGGTTAGACTGGAAGCCGACCCCAATATAGTTGGGAAAAGGCTAGGCAGATAATGATCTAGTAGTCGCAATGCCTGATGCTGAGCGTGAGGTCTTGGGTTCGATTACCAGGTTAGGCAAATTAATATTCAGCTTCCTATCAGGAATTTCAGAGTTGTGTCGCAAAGACTGCACTTGTGCCCAGTTGATGGCGATAGGGTCGTTCTCTTATTATATGGCACATAAACATGGCTATTGCAGGCTTAATGCGGGTGAAACGCTAACTTTTAAAATGTGACAACACATCTTCGGCATTAGTATGTTCGATCGTCAATTGTTTTTCTATGACGTCACTACTCGAGAAGCGACTGGAATGTCACCGCCAGCGCCGCATATTTAATTTAATTTTATCGGGGTATTTTTATTACTTGTTATCCAAAAAAGATTACGTAAATAGAATCTAATCTCGGTACCTAATAATACACTCCCGGATCAGACAGAGCTTTTTTTAAATATTGGATAGCATACTTCTCAAATTCGCAGCCAAAAAATATTCCTACCTTCATCATCATTCTCCTGCCCTTATCCCAGCTTATTTGGGGTCAGCGCAGCATGTTTTCTTCTTCCATACTTCTCTGTTACTCGTCACCTCAGCAGTCACCTTCTGTCTAGCCATATCATCCTTCACACAGTCCATCCATCATTTTTTTGGTCTTCCTCTTCTCTTATAGCCATATACATTCATACTCAACATTTTCTTCACTACATTTTCCTCATTCCTCCGCACCGCACGTCCATACCACGATAACCGCTTACCACACAACTTTTCAGTCACTGGCGTCACTATCAGACTTCTTATGTACTCATTCCTTATTTTATCCATTAGCATTACACCACATTCCTACCTTCAAAAAGATTCCTACCTTCCTTTGACCAAAACCTAAATCCAAGTAATTAGTCCCAGACCGAAAAATAAAAAGAAACAAACGAATCGAACAGGATTTTCGCTTCAATAGCCCAGGTACAGTCACGAGCATATTAAACTCTTTGGTTAACTGTCGTGGGATTAGTATAAAGGCCCACTACATTTTACCGTACCATGACAGTGCAGTGAGTTACAGCAATTTGCTGACCCACCTTTACATAAATGGTTGAGATTTCTAGAATACGAATCGATAGAATTTTTCTTTTTTCTTTTATATTTTATTTATTTGAGCAAAGAAATTTAGGAATTTTTTTGGAGGTTTTTTTTTTATTTATGCAACGAATGCAGTAGGCGACAACATCTTTTTGAAGTTTCTAAGGGCATACATATTGGTGCCCGTGACTGTACTTGCCTTTGCAGATTTTGGGGAACGAACCAAAAAAATTCTCGCTCCCGAATTTTTCCGGTGAATTTTTCGGGAGCTGAAAGATTGTCACTCCGCTGAAATACAGCAGGGAGAGCGTATTTGTTCAGTGCGATGACTGTCATAGGGTTCAAAGCTATATTGGACGGGTTCCTGTTTGAGAGGAATCGGATTTTAGGGGAATAAAACCTTTTTCTTTTTCTTCTTATTCTTTTTCTTTTTACGATTGTGACACGTGTACGGAAAAAGTGACTGTTACTTTTTGGTTTTTGTTTAATTTCTTTACTGCGTCTGTTATCTACTCGTATACTTATTTATATAGCTAAGATGTGGCCATGACTAGGCAGGTTCACCTCGTTGATCTAGTGAGTGAACGCGTCTGCTGAGCATAAGGTCCCGGGGGCGATCCCCGGTTCGGGCAAATTGTCATTGTATTTTTCTATCAGGAATTTCTCAGTAGCAGCCACGGAGTCTAGATTTGTGCCTGGTTGGTGGCAATAGGCCCGCCCCCTATAACATGGGACTTAAACAAAACTGGCGAAATGTGGGTGTACTTATTAGGTACACCTCTGCCTAACCCTTCGGGGATTACAGGCGTGATGTTATGTTTTGTTATGATTGTTTTCGCTTTCAACTACTTGAGGCCTTTGAGTTATAAAAGCAGTTTGAAAATTTAATTCTATCTTATTATTAAGATTTAATAAGAATAATTAGAAAAATTTAATTCAGATCTACAATATTATAGAACTTTATGTTACTGTTCACCCGGTCGCCATGTTAATCTCAAATCGTTTATTGCTATATCCATAATGTACACGTACAGGTGGTAAATTAAAAAAATAGAAACTATTATGGACCCTGTCCGGCACAGCATATTTTTTTTTTAAAGTAGATAGAGGAAGAGCGCTTTATTACTTTTCTTTGTTATTATGTTTGAATTATTTTATATCCTACTAGCTTCTGCCCGCGACTTCGTACGCGGATCCTGTTGCTTATGCCAGCGACAATGGGTTCGTCAAAATCGAAGATCTGAAACGTCTGATGTCGAATTCTAAGAGGGGGACGGGAAAACAACGGGATGCGCGAGACGATTCGAGACGTTCCATATCTTTTATTTTTGTAAGTCAGAAGTCGATGCGTAGATACGCTTCGAACTCAAGCGTAATTCTCTATCCGTGAACGTCTCCGATTCGCGAGACAATGCATGACGTTCACGATCAGCGGTCAGTCGCGCATCATATTCTTCACAGTTCTCTAGAGACGGATGCTGCTTTGGACGATTGCTGGATGTAGATGCGTAAATACGCTGAGAACGCAGGCGTGCTTCATTATCCAAGAGGAAGAGAAGAGAAGAGAGGAAGAGGTTTCCACGGAGCGAGTTGCAGCCTGATGTTCTCGAACAGCATCAAGTCTCTACTGACGTTCTTCGGTAAATTCTTGGGATCTTATGATCCTCAATCTTTTAGCTCCTTTGGAACATTGGGAAAGATTTGACCTCTTTCTAGGCATGGTTATAGTTTTATTGTGAAGATACCTGATCAATTAAAATCTAAGTGACTGCTCCCCTGCGTTACCGGTAGGCTACCGGGTCACGAAGATAAGTGAAAAAAGTCTAAAACACTCAAATAACATAAGCCCGAAGGCATATTTATTCGATAAAATAAAAAAATAAATAGGAGTTTTGTCCAGTAGAGTCAAATTTTCAATGATATACCGTCGTCATCGAATATCAGTCCTAAACTGTTACAGCCTTCACCTTCACCTTCACCACGTGGAGGTACTCCCAGCTTATGTTATTTTATAATTATACAGTGAAATTAGTGATAGCTTTGATTTCCACATCAGATGTTTCTGATCTTCGATTTTTATAAGTCAACAGGAAATGCCCATCAGACCGAACAACTTTTGCTAAGAAGTCATTCCTATATGTGTTATGGTGTAGCTGGGCTCTTGGAGTTCCACAACAGGTGTTCCAGATCTTCGATTTTTATAAGTCAACAGAGAGTGCTCATCAGATTGAACAATTTTTGCTAAGACTTCATTCCTATATGTGTTATGGTGTAGCTGGGCTCTTGGAGTTCCACAACAGGTGTTCCAGATCTTCGATTTTTATAAGTCAACAGAGAGTGCTCATCAGATTGAACAATGTTTGCTAAGACGTCATTCCTATATGTGTTATGGTGTAGCTGGGCTCTTGGAGTTCCACAACAGGTGTGCCAGATCTTCGATTTTTATAAATCAACAGAGAGTGGTCATCAGATTGAACAATGTTTGCTAAGACGTCATTCCTATATGTGTTATGGTGTAGCTGGGCTCTTGGAGTTCCACAACAGGTGTTCCAGATCTTCGATTTTATAAGTCAACAGAGAGGGCTCATCAGATTGAACAATGTTTGCTAAGACGTCATTCCTATATGTGTTATGGTGTAGCTGGGCTCTTGGAGTTCCACATCAGGTGTTCCAGATCTTCAAATTTATTCTCTCAGCAGAAAATGCTCATCACGTGGAACAATTTTTGCTATGGTACCATTTTTGTATCTCTTATAGTTTAGCTATTCTATTGCGGTTCTGCATCAGGTGTTCAAGTTTCCAAGATAAATTATAGCCTATATGTTGCCCAGACTTAATACCTATACAACAAAAAAAAAATCTTTCAAATCCGTCCAGTAGTTCCGAAGATTAGCGTGTACAAACAAACAGACAAACAGACAGACAGAATTTTTTTTTTTGATTCGTGCTCTATTACTGTTTCTAAACACCCCTCAATTTTTATTTTTTTTATATATTCAATGTACAGACACAGTTTTTTTACTGTCTTATTATGTGTATAGATTAAGTATTTCATATTTCTATTCATTTACTTATTCTATTAATATTTTATGCAAGTCTATCTATTCATTTCTTATTTATAAGTTAAAATTGATTTAATCATTTATGTAAACTAGGTACGCGTAATTAAAGTCTTTAAGGTGATGACTCCACACTTACCACACTAGTTACGTAATACAAATTTCTCCCCGTCTGTTCACAGCTGGCAGCCGGTCACACAGGACACGGGGTGCTGGTCGGAGGGGGGGTGCTGCAACAACCCCCCACTCATCACCTGCTCACGCAGAACTCCATACTTGGTAAGTTAATGTACTGGTAGCCTCTGGTGAAACTGCTTATCTGACTCAAGGTGAATTTGACGCAACGAGCCTTTTTTTGACAGTTTTTCCATACAAAACTGTCAGACATAACAAAAAAATTTGGTTAAGACTTATACTACGTTCAAAAGTTTAACCGAATTCACCTTAAGTCATTTAAGAATCATGGCTTACAGGGGCCAGAAAACATTACAAACTCTCAAACTCAAAGCATTTATTTCAAATAGACCCGTGACGGGCACTTTTGTATAGTCAAAAATAAGCTACCTACAGTCCAGCCACAGGCATAATAACTGTGAATGGACTTTAGTTACCCATTCGAAAATAGTAGATCTCATGGAGAAGAATGGGCAAGAAACTCCATGGGCACTGTTTTCAAATCAAGTTATATAATTACAAAGTCGTAGGTACAATATTGTTGCTTCTTACAACTTAAATAATATTATCAATAAGATCCACTGTTCATGTTTTTTAGAACACTTATAAAATTATGTGTAGCTGAATTAAAGAAAGAAAAAAGTATTTATTAGACGAAGTTATTTTTTTATTTTTTTATTATTTTAGTTAAGTTTCTTAGGATAACACCTTAATTTTAGCAAGAGTGAGAATTGACGGATAATCAAGTGAGTTAAAATTAACCCAACCAATAAGACTTAATAAAATTATGCCATAGCACTTCGACATTAGCAGAATTGTCAACCTTGGCAATTATAAAGTGAAACTGAAAACAATACAAAAAACAAATTAAAACATTGCAGAAAACTTTAAGAATCTCTAAAAAGAAACTCAGAAAAAGACTTCTGAACGAAATATAAAGTTAACAGGAGTTATAAAAATTGCACTCTAAAGTTAACCCTATAAAGTTTATAACATTCAACCAAAGTTCTAAACTAAACAACCCCTGTGTGAATTTTCACAGCACCCACCATTTACCAATAACCCACAGTTTATACGTAAAGCAAAGTGAAAACTACCCTCTTTCTCCGCAGTCTACGGAAGTTGGTTAGGGTTACCATTTCGAAATATTAAAAGCCCTGACTTAAAACCGGACATTTGTAGAAAAGTTCGGACATTTTACTTTTTTTCTTACTTTTTATTTACTAAAAAATTCCCAATGAGGTTGGAAAGTCAGGAAAAATTACAAGGCTAGATATAGGTATAGAAAAGTCAGAAATCTGGACTGATGGTAACCCTATGCTTAACAGTATTCTTAGAAAATAACGGACCATTAACTTTTAAACAATTCCGAACAAACTTTCAACTGCTGATCATTAGTTGCTACGATAGTTTACAAACTTAAGCACAGTTCAAAAACTAAGCACAAAGCAGCGTTCCAGAACTAAGCTCGGAAAATATATAGTGTGTATTTGAACACAGCAAAGCTTAAATAAGAGGTTTCCTGTGTTTTGAAAGTTTTACGTAAAAAATAAATAACTTTTTGTTGTTCAAATGGAGATTTTCTTTTTTGTTTTACGAGCAGACGTCGATTATATACGTAGATTTATGTTTCATCCAACACTACCGACACATTAATAGTTTCAACATGTCTTTTCTAGTAGCTATACTCTAAAGCTTAACTAAAGTATGCTCTGCGAAGTTTTATTAGTTGGCGGTAATTATCTAACCTAACTCTTTTACCCTTTATTTACTTACCATTTCTTTAAATTGAAAGTTGGTTTAGCACAGTTCCTCTGTCGCTGGAAACGTTCAGTGATATTCAAATTACCTTTTTGATAGGGTTAAGTCATATAATCTAACCAAAATTAAGTTCACTAACCAGGTAATCCCAAAATCTGTCAGAACCTTAGTGCTGGGAGACGTAAAGCCAGCTGACTACCTTGTAAAATATAGAAGTTTAATCAAGCTTAATGTGAAATTCTCGAATAATAACTATTTCTTACTTCTATGACCCTCCAAACAAAGCTAAGCTTAATAACCACTCTAATAAGTCATATAAACAAAATTAAGCTCATTAACTAACTAACCAGGAGGCGGCGACATCCTGATGCTCAGCAGCCTAGTGCGGAACAGCGTGCTGCATGACCACCCTGCGCAGTGAATCAAATAGCCGGCTAGCTAGGCAAACAAAACTAAGCTCACTAACATCAACTAACCAGATGACAGTGATATCCTGCTTACGGACTAATAACCGATTACCGAGTACCTTTTAGACCTATGACGATAATAAGTCATATGAACAAAACTAAGCTCATAAAGTAACTAACAAGATAGCGGGCTCATTGGCCCATAGGTCGACGGCGTCACTATCTTGTAATATATAGATTTTCCATCAAGCTTACCGTCAAATTATCCAATACTAACTATCTATTATTACTATCACCATACTAACAATACTAAGCTTACTTACGTCCCTAATAAGTCACATAATCAAAACTAAGCTCATTACCTAACTAACCAGGTGGCGGCGACATCCTGGGGCTCAGCAGCCCCGTGTTGGGCGGTGTGCTGCATGCCCACCCTGCGCTGCGAGGCGTAAAGCCGGCCGCGGTCCACGCGCTCGCGACGCAAGGTCGGTACGTCGCACTTTATTTAGCTCCCAGACTAAGCACAAAAATTTCGAAATAAAGAAGGCTTTTGGTTCTGATTTCGGTTTTAGTTCGAGTAGGTAAGCACAAAAATGGAAATTATACCCAAATATTTATTTAGCTACACTTTTGAATTGATTCTTACTCATAAACTAGCGCAGAAACTGTGAGACTCGCTTTCATGAATAATGCTAAGTGATTCATTGCTACAGAGTTAAAACAAAAAAAACATTTGTGTTGGGTCTACAAAATATATATAAATTTTGTAGGCATATAATAATATATTTGTAACAAACTGGTAATTATTGAAAAACTGTGAGGTCCTTTTGAAACAGTATTATAGAAGTTTCGATCTACGATTAGAAACAGATGCTAATACACGAACTAAACACAATCGAAACTAAATCTTGTGACAAATAGGCTAAAGTTGTAATTAAAAGCGAAACTAATATTCAGCGTATTCTCACCGTCTTAAGTACTCTTTGAAATGCTTTGGAAGGATTTGAATAAATCTTCGCCGAAAAATCTTAGTAACAATAACTAAATCTGAAATATTATACGAAAATTTCCATTGCAAAGGGATATTTTAAGACCTAAGTCGAATACAATTAAAACAGTCTTCGCTTCAAAACTCAGTCGGCTGTGTTTCTAATGGTATTAATAAAATAACAATACTAACAATAAATTTCAAATTCGAACTCGTTATATTCAAATTGATATTTAGAAACGTCTGAGTATTTTAAAATGAGCAGTAATTTGAGAGTAATTGCTTTGCGACCTCTTACAGTATTTCTTTTGAAGAGATTTACAAATGAGAATCAGTTATTTCAGGAGATAACGAGCAAAAAATAGTGGGATACATTGTATAAAGTATAAACATATTGAACTCAAAGAAAATTTACGTAGTAATTTCTTTTTAGATATTTTTGTCTCCCAAGTCATAAATATCATAATTATATTGAAAACCATGACCTCTGACGATGTCGTTTTTATCCAATTTTCAGTTATGCCCAAATGTTTTAATTTTCTGGGCAACTTTCCTTGCATACTTTTTAAAACCAAAAAGCATTCGAACCATTTTCAAATAATTTAACACTTGCCACTGAACAGATAATCTAGCTAGGCTATGGTTAAGTACTGCCATGCAAAGCAAAAGCTTACAATTAGAAAAAAAAGAGTATCTGCCCCAAATAAAAACCTCGAAAAAATCTATTCAGCGATGTCTCTGTATTTTTTACCAAAGCGCTCCAAACTCACCCGGGACGAGTTTCTTTGCCATCAACCTTGATCAAAAGAACCACAGAACCAAAACTAAGCTCAAAATCATTTCCCGAAAACCAATTAAGCTTACTTCGGAAACTAGAAAGATAGCCGCAACAAAGCTTGGTTTTGTATTTCATTTTAATCTAAAAACTAAGCTAATTGTTTCAGCCTATTCAGAACAAAGACAAGCTTTTAATTGAAACGTCTGAGACCATGGACCCTTAATTGGAAACCATTTCAAAGTATTCCGTTGAATATTGTAAAGTTAAAACGACATTTGAAGGGTTGACGTGTGGTGCAAGTTAAAAGAGTTTGGACATTTCTTTACAGTGACGAAAATTTTTTTATGAGTTATTTTGAACTAATGATTGCTCAGCAGTCATTCAAGCTCGCGCTCTTGTTTCATTTGAAGTTTATCCTTCTTTCTGCGTGCCAACCAACAGAGACCATTTAATACCGATTGTGTTATTCGGTGCAAAAGAAAGAGTTATTGAGGTTGAATCCCTATAACCATTCTTTTTTGACAATAGAACAATTTTAGTTTTAAGGCGTTGCTCCTCCGCTGCCCACAGCTAAAGTACGCACGGTTCATCGCTTCGTTTGGTATGTTAATGTAGGTGGGATCATCCTATGGGACACACGGCCATACATAGTTGGAGCATGTCAGTTAACGAGGTAAACCTCTCCGTGTGCAACTTACTTACTGGACGGTCAACTTTAATGACCGTTAAAAATGTAATGGTGGCACTTAAATTAGTTGACACAAAACACAACAACAAGAATTCACAGCTCGCAAAACGCTCAACGTTCGTAACTTGGGCCACACAAAGAAGCCTCGTAAACTGAGCAAAGTTGAGGGATTCGTCTAGACGTCATTAAGTCGTGTCTTAAGACAATGCTCAGTTGCATTTTATTAGTTCAGTTGACTTAATTGTTTGTTGTGTTGTCATCTGGGGCTGAAGTCTGGAAATAACTGGGAGGTTTAAGTTAAATTGAAACTTTACGCCCACTTGAATTTTTGTTGAGATTTTTTGAGGAGCTCGAGACTAAATAATAACAGCCGCTTGGGTCGATCTTAAGGCTAAGCCGCGCTAGTCTGGGCTGATCCGTTGATAGGTGACCACGTATTACATACCGAGTTTCCTCCGTGCCTCGGAAAGCACGTTCAGCCGTTGGTCCCGGGTGTCATTTGTAGATCTTTGACAGTCGTTAGGTAGTCAGTGGCCCAAAAAGTCTGACAACCAGTTTTACCAAGGGGTATCGTATTACCCGGTACTAACTGGGTTGTGGAGGTCAGATAGGTAGTCGCTCCATGTAAAATACTGGTATTCAGCTGAATCCGGTTAGACTGGACCCCAATATAGTTGGCTAAATGCTAGGCAGATGATGTACTTTTTATTGAGATTTTTTGAGGAGCTCATCGTTAAGTAATAACAGCAACTCCGGTCGATCTTTAGGCTAAGCCGCGCTAGCCTGAGCTGATCCGTGAATGGGTGACCACCCGACATTACACACCGAATCTTCTCCGTGCCTCGGAGAGCACGTTAAGCCGTTGGTGGAGGTCAGATAGGCAGTCGCTCTATGTAAAATACCGTTATTTAGTTGCATACGGTTAGACTGGAAGCCGACCCCAATTATCTTAATAACTTTAATATTGTGGTAGAAGAATCATTACGCTGGTTTTATGTTTAGTTCCTTGACGGTTTCAAAGCATCTATACAATATTTTAATCGAGGATACTTTCGAATATTTCGATAAACTTATCGAGTTATAGTTTTTATGGTATTTCAATAAAATCAAAACATACCTTGGAGATTAAGGAGGACAAACATGAACATCTAATCACAAATATCCTTAGGTTAACCAGACCACTAACCAATTACCTAGGACGCATTGATTCAGCCACAGGCTGGTTAACACAAGCAATTGAATTGATGTAACGTGACGTCACACGCCTTGATGTGATTGGTCAATAACGTTAAGAAATCGAATATTATTTGAACTTATAGATAAATAAACTATGCCTCTTGGTTTAGTTAGTTGAAACATATTTTAACACTACTTTGGGCATAAATAAATAAAATAAAAAATTGGAGATTCATAAATCTCAAATTTTTTTACCGTTCTGATTATGTAAGCATTATGTCAATACGACTCGTCATTATTTAGTAAGCTATTACTAAATAATGACGAGTCGTATTAACATAATGCTTCGTTTTTGGCGTTTAACACCAAATAGTGAAGTTATCTGCTTTCTCCGTTTGTATGGAAGAATAATTTATAAACAGTTTGCGCCGCCTTAAGGGCAAGCCTGCAGAAGTCAAAATTTCTTACGTTTTTGCAATTAGCAGGTCAGTATGAAGTTGTATGTTGAAAATATGATTCGCAATCGTAACAAATATGACTTTACAGAATTATAATTATTAAAATCATCAATACAACCGCTTAAACTATAACTATAACTATAACTATATATAATATTATGCTCCCAGCCCCCGAAGACAAGGCCACTTTTTACAAAAAATTAACTCAGCAAAATAAATTTGAATAGCAGAAAGTTCCAGAAGAGAGACCCAATAATTTAATTGGCTCGATTGTAAACAGCGACCTCGTCTAGGCCCCAAATTGACCAGGGTTGCCACATTCGTGTACAACCCCTGTACAACCCTTCATCAAAACGCATGTACAGTCCTTACACAGTTATTTAACCTCTAATAGACCTTAATGTACTAAGGATAAAGATCAATGTCGTTTAGACAGACTTGTCAGTGGTGACTTGTTAGTGGAACTGCCTGGTCCTGGATTCGATTCCCAGGTCGGGCAAAGTGTTATTGGGTTTTTCCATCAGGAATTTCTCAGTAGCAGCCACGGAGTCTGGATTTGTGCCCGGCTGATGGCAATAGGCTCGCCCCCATAGCGTGGGACTTAAACATAACTGGCGAAATGTAGGTGTACTATTAGGTACACCTCTGCCTAACCCTAAAGATATCTCTAAAGATCATTGATTTTGAAAGACTTGTCTGACTGGCAGCAATTGAACCGCGACCTTATACCAGCAAAAACAAAGACCAATTCGCAAAACTTGAGCTCAAATACCCGTGAAAGGACTGTAGACGTTGTATGTGCCAGGTGCGGCTGGGCCGGGGGCTGCGAGCACAGCCCGCAAGCGCCCGCTGCTGGGCGGAGCGCGGGCCGCCATGTCTCCGACTAAGCGCGCCGTGATGACCCTGCTCGCGCGCGCTAGGGCCGCCACACACAAACATGCGCCCGCGTGGCCTGCCCCCCATGAGTGAGTATCATCTACACACAAAGATATTTGACCAATTGCGTGCAAGCACGTAGGAAACTCAATGGAAGATGTCAGTCAGGTTGTGTAGCGTTTAGAGTCCGTTTACACCAGAATATGTGGAACTACGTGTATGTATGAATAAGTGGAACATAATATTAATCTTATGACAAAAGCTCCGCGTCTGCGATACTTTTTTCATGAGAAGGACTTTACATATAGCGCATAAGGGGTCTGACATCTTCTATAGAGTTTTCCATTTCATCACATTTGGTCTGTTAAGACCTTAAGGATGCTGGACACTGGTCCCACCACCGCTGATAAGCGAGAAGCGATTGAAAACGAGTAGTTTCTTTGACAAAGTTCTCGCAAGCGTGGACGGTGTAAATAGTCAGCGATCAAGTTTTAATACCAACGTGTTTCTCTTTCACTAATAATCTTTTGTACGTTTCTTGGGCGAGAAAGAAGTCGGTAGCCAGTCGCTTTCTCGGCGGTGGTGGGACAGGTGCTTATAGAAGGCATTAAGAGGGTACTGGGCCTGCGAGGAATTGGAAAACTAGGTGTAGGAAGAAACTATTGCCGTCGCACTGCTTCAAGCCTGCCCCCGTAGAGTGCGATAGAGACAGCTGCAGCTCAGACCGATTATCACAAAAATTTAGACGAGTTCGT
Organism: Noctua pronuba; assembly: GCA_905220335.1. Classification (NCBI taxonomy): domain Eukaryota; kingdom Metazoa; phylum Arthropoda; class Insecta; order Lepidoptera; family Noctuidae; genus Noctua; species Noctua pronuba. The sequence goes on from LR999913.1 coordinate 3,337,785, forward strand.
ATTCCCCTTTTTTCTCTTCGAAAACTGAGCCGATTCAATTATTTTTGACATCAAAGTTTTAAGTAACAATTACTCTAGGTTCCTATCAATTTATTATGTTATCAAAAACTTTTCGAATTTATCTGGTAGTCCTCTAATCACGGCCTTAAAAGTGGGGTATTTTGTCACTTTCTTTACTCATTAGTTGCTGAAAAAAAGGAAATGACAGGGACTTTTCTTTATTAGCAGACCTTGATTTTATTTTATTTTAAATTGCTCTAGAGGCATTATTCAGGAAGAAAAAGGGGGAATACATTTGTATAGACAATCGCAGCCCATGTTCCCTCTTAACAATATCATGGACTATTAATGTGATCCCATGTCTGATTGAGTTTCTTTTACCAATATGACATAGTTGCCAAGTATGACACGTTGCACTTGTACCGACAGCTCCCAGGCTCTAACTAGTAGATGATTTTGTTCGTTGTCCTTTCTACCGTAAGTATACTTATTTAAATGTCTACCCCATGAGGCGGGGCTGCTACCGTTTTCAGAGTGGCTTTTTATCAGGCATGGTTTGTGCGAAAATTAACAGTTTTTTAAACCTTTCTATGTAGACCGCAGCTGACATACTACTCTGCCTATCCCAGTCCACTGCTAGACATGAGCCTCTTCCAAAAAGGGATGTAGATTATGTGAGTATTTTATGGTTAACTTTTATGACGTAAGCGATCACTTATGGCCGCTATGCTCCGTACAAAGCGTGTGATAACCCTGCCAGAACGCTTAAGGTTCACATGCGCTACATGCAGGCTTATTCCTAAGGTGGAAAGGACATCGCTGGCTGTTTAAGGTATCCTATCCACTATATTAAAGCTTGCATCGTTCAAGAAGAAATGGTGGTCCGATTAAGCGCTCACGCAGCCGGGTGACAACGGTACCAGGTATTACAGTCTTGAAATAAGTTTATTCATTGCGACAGTTGCTATAAATGGATCTTCAAAAAAAAAAAAGGAAAATTAAGGAGGTTGAACTGCGGGACTGTTCGAAAGAGATACCGTGGCCCTGGAACACAAATGGCAAAGAAGGAACATGGATGGGTTTTAGTCAGTAAAAGTGTGACACTGCTTACTACTCCGCCCAGAGCGGCGGGGGGGAGATCATTTGATGATAACCGAAAAGATATCCGAAAAAAAAAACCTCTAACTTATTCGAGAGTCTTCTTAATATAACAAACTTATCAATCATCAATGACCATTCAGATAAACAGAAGCACCCGTAAGTAGCGACAATATTTATTTTGATTACGAATGAGAACTACATTCACTAACATTACCCTGAAATGACTATTGATTGAAAACCCACTTGTGGGCTAGAGGACATCGTAGATCGGTATCGATAGTAATTACGGTGAATAGTGTACCTAGCAGGCAAGAGCATCGGGCAACACCTGAAGAGGCTCTTGTTCGGTAGTTAGGTCAAGGGTTTGGTGCAGAAAGCGATACTAACTTGTACAGCCAACCTCGTGCTTGTTTTACCACCCAAATGTTGACCATAATAAAATTGCGGTTAATAACATTTGGAGAAGATCTATTGTCTATATTTTCTATTTGTATTGTTTTGAAGATAGATATGTGTGTATTATTTTTCAATACGATAGTTATTTTGAACCTAACCTAACCTAATTTTTCTATATTTCGTTTAAAACATTGTAGGTTTCAAATAATGATTAAACAGAAATGATTTCTTTAGATGTTGTTAGGATAGGTGCTAATAGTGTAAAACTAAGTTTACAACTCCGAAAAACAAGAAAGAAAACATATTTATTTGACACATACCACTAGTGCACACAACAAAAAATAAAAAACTTAAATCTAAACGGAAAAAAGAGATAATAAAAAAAATATAAATATTAAAATAAGTAGGTAAATAATATCGTGTGCCTCACTCACGGCTGCACCAAATAGGCCCAGTTCAGCAAACTGCCGAGCAACTAGTGCCCAACAGAAGACCTGTGCTAATTAAGTGGTGGTCCAAAAACCTCTTTTTTTATTATTTGGCTAATCTATACGTGCATCTTAATACAAGTTCTATGAGTGAAGTCAATCTGTACGCTTTTAACGTCGACCAATTGTGTTGCAGGGTATTTTATCTTTCAATCAATCTTGAGTTGGTTTTTCGAGATTTGAGTTTCGTTTTCCCATGACCCAATTTATACAATTAACAATTATGTATTTCTAAAATTTGGAATTAAAAAAAAACAGATAAAAAAACTTGTACTGTAACATAAAAAAAATATCAAAAAATCGTCCATATTAAGTCGTCTGGAGTCCCAAACCCAGCTGCTGGCATTACGGGCTCTCCAAATAGCATGAAACCAAAATTACCAAGTACAATTGGCAGTTGATACCGGTGTGTTGGTAAACTTGTTTCGTTTTCCACTGTATGTATTAGCTAGTTAGGGCTGCCACGGGAGGATAATATTTTTAACGTTTTTAACAAAGAGATTTTTTAAAAGCAGTATGTTTTTTGGAGAGCCACTCTTGTCCTAACCACTGCTACTCCTGAAAAACGTAGGATGAGGAAGGGTGAATAGTTTCTCGGCCTCCACTTAAAAGGGGGGATTCTCCGACCAAGCGGGTGTTGTGTCTGGTAGGCTACCTCTCAACGGGCTGCAGTATATTGCTTGCGCGTTAGAGGATTTTTAGCGATTTTGAGAGGATTGTTAGAGGATATGTAGCGTTGAGATCTGTTTGAAACAAAAACTGCTTTTATTGTCGCTAGATGCTCAGATAAACAAATTTGTATTTAAGGGAACCGAAGTGTATTTAGTTTAGTGTGTGGCATAGTCGTTGTGAATTAAATAACTTGCTTTAGAAAGTAAAGGTGCTCCCACACAGCAGTTATATAACGTTATACAACATTGTGTAACAACAAAAAACAAAAAAATTGCATTGCGTTTGTTTAAAAACAAATGTTATATGTCACTCTCTAACGTTATATAACTGCTGTGTGGGAGCACCCTAAAACGTTAAGTGCAATGTTATACTATTTACATTTAGGTCACTTTTTCTTCTGAGAATGTCGATGACAATTCAAATTGAGTCAGCCCAAAATTTGGCAACGAGTTTGGCACTTTCTGTAGCCTCCATCAGCTCCTGGGATGTGCAAATAACAGGTCAAGCAGGACACGATATCAAGTGTCCCATCGTCTGTGGGGCAGCACCTCATTTACACCAAACGTTTTTTTTTATTTAGGTAGTTCAACGCAGTACATAATAATAACTACAGATAAGTTATCACAAAAAGGTGCCTTACAGTAGACAATAAAACAGAGATTTTATCAAGAGATACTAAAAAACAAAATAATGTATTACGAAAACTTTCACAACCCAAAATTGGTTTTAAAATTACTTCCAAAACAAAAAAAGCACACAGATCAACTTTCAAAACCGACCTCCTTTTTTCGCCAGCTAAAAACCTCACGTCACATTTAATAAAGTCACATAAAACATGCGTAGCAACCCTACATGCTCGCAGGGCTGTCAGCAAACACACGTGCTTCAACATGCGTCTGCCGGCTCAACCAGTATCATCGACACGCTGGAGGCTGGCGGTACGTGACATCTACTGTTCGCCGTTTGAGTCCTGGCCTAGTCAAATTGGGAACAGTGTTTTAAGTTTAAATATACACCGTGACTTTTTAGTCGTCTTACAACGGCAGCCCACTTCATGTATCCAATGAATACTAAGCATTCATAAAAAAAAAAAAAATTTGGTGTTGTTGAGATTTTAATAATTTAAAATAAAAATATTGTACAATTTATGACGCATGACGTAGTTAAAACACCCTGTGTTGTGAGCAATGATCTACTGGAATCGAGTGCTGGGTAGGTATATTCTCCCGTTTGACACGTAAACATCATTAACAGGATGTTTCATATTTTTTTCTTATGTTTATTTATTTTTCTTTGTACCTATTACGGTAGATAAAAAAAAAAACGCGCCTAGAACTATTTTATGTCGGGCACATTGAGTGCACCACCTTTGTAAGACGACTAAAAAGTCACGGTGTATAAGGTGACTGGTAATTAGTGACCGATATTTGAACACGTGATTGTACTCATGATAAAAAACAAGTTTCCCAAAGTGTTTTTTTTATAGTCTTTCACTTTTATCACAATAACACAACAGCCGTATGAAACTCGCGCGCCCGCCTTTGACCTTTCAGCTGTTAACCGCGTGACGTCGTTCTGTCTAATTACTATCGTAGCGTGCAACAGTGAGTAGACAGAGTAAGAAGTAAGTAACTTTAATTGTGATAAAAGTATAAAAAAATGTTTCTTTGGGAAAGTTGTTTATTATCATGAGCAACAAACAACTCCCCTTTGATACCCCATTCAACTTTTATCTGCCTTTCATTCTGCCATACTTTATTTTTGACGTCTAACAAATACTTGAATTTAAATAACTACGACAAAAGCCTTCTCTATAACTTTATGGAATTTATTACAATATTTGACCCAAGAAAAACTTAACTTGACATAGGTAGGTGCATTAACATAGCATGAAATATAGGTACTCAAACCTAGCTCTGGAGCCAGGGTCTCACATTTTTCGGTAACCTGTTTTTATGGCAATAAAGAAATTTATTTATTTATTTACTGATGCCGAATACTTTCGTGCCGACATTGAAATGACAAAATCAACGCTAGCAAGCTTTTACCCACACAGAAATTCATCGCTTTCTCTAATAACCTCTGTTTGACCGATGGACCGGAGTCGGATTTGCCAGCCAATTGGACAATTGCGCCATTTTGATTGACCAGTACGAACTGAATTGTGTGAAAGGCCAATCCTTGCTGGACGATTGTTTTGGATTCTATGCAGTACTTGGGTATGACGATGATAATCCTGAAATAAACCGGTTTTGTCATGTACTAAATATTCTGTGAAATCATTAACCCTTAAAAAGTCATCATCGACGTCATCATCATTATTCTCCTGCCTTTCTCTCAATCTCAATTTATTTGGGGTCGGCGCAGAATTTCTTAGTCGCGGCCTGGATATTTACCCGGTTGATGTAAATAGGTATGCCTCTGTCTCTGTATCCACGTAGGAGTCGTGGATAACGGGCGTTATGTTACTCATGCCAGATCTAAAAATTGCAAAAAATCTTTGCAGAATACACCCCGATTTTTTCTACAGTAAATACCCTTTTTAACAGCTTCCTTAAAAACCGACGGCATCTTCAGCGATTACTGTGATTTCGAAGAATAACGTGATTCTTCTTTCAGCTGGTAGAGGAAGCCCTCGCTGTTGTTCCATTTAAATTGTATGAACTTTGCTAGACTATTTTATTAATCGTATTTTTTATTCTTGCCCTATGTTGATTACATGATGGTCCCTTAATAATTTCTACTTACAATGTAAAATTAATTCATAGCAAGAATGTGCGTGTAAAAACGACTACAAAAAAAAAACACAAAAATGTCACTAAAAAGTTGGCAAAAAGTCGATGAAACAAACACAGTCACCGACTTCGGAAAAAAAACTTATTTTAGTGTTTTTTTTTTTAAATCTTTATTTTTATTTGGTCGTTCAAACAAGTTCTAATCCTACACGGAAAACAGAAAAGTCGAAGTAATCAACACAGAAATCGTGAAGCACACATCATCATAATTATGTTATCCGAAACAAATTCTAACTCGTTACTAAAAAGCCAATATTATAATGAACTCTGGAATCTTTCCACGTTATAATTAGAAGCAGTCGTTCAATAAACAGATAAAATTAAGTGGAAAGTTGACTACGTATACACGTTACACGTGCCATTCTGACACGTGTTACTGCGGAGCAGTCTAGTTACTAACGCGCTCAGTGACGGTCGACCACTTTTCAACCTTATCACTCAGGAGCTTATGGGTGAAAACTGTACGACCGTCAATGGTAGGTAGGGATGGAAGTCTATCCGTGCGTAGGTGCGGTTTTTAGTGCACATTCTATGTTTGTTTGGACCTGCTATTTATCCGTATTGAAGGGTTTTCTTTTAGGGGCTTAAAATAAAAATAAAAAAACGCTGATCAATTGTTACGAGACGTTCAAACGGCAAAAATGTATGGCAGGCGTTAACATTTCTTTCTTTTTCTTTTTTAAAATACGTTGCCCCACACTAGGATTTCTCCTGTATCGTGGGTGCGTTTACAAACTTTAAACTCACATGCGTAAACAGCCAGACCCGGAACAACTACCTGTAGGCCATTCAAATATTCGTTGCGAGCGGGAATAGAACCCGCGACACGCAGCGCAGCAGGTAATCACTCAGCCACTGCGCCAACCGCGCCATTAATCATTGTTTAACTTTAATTAGAGTTAAAGAATAACCTCCTCCCTCCAAATTTGCATAAAATGTAAGGACCTAATATTTTACGTGCTATGAGTATTTGGCTAAGACTAATTAATATAAAAACCTGAGGAACAAGATTTTCGTGATAGATACAGCTTCAGTTTACTACTCTACAGTTTTTTTTTGTTTTAATGTGACAATTTTGGTAATTTAAGCTGCTGTGGCTAATTTTATGCAAAGGATGTCCCAATTCTGTACTTATTCAAATTTTTGGTATTATAAAGAAATTTCTACACCATGCAAAGTGCAAAGCAAGTTTTCAAAGTGCATTTTGTAAATAAAATCTTTTTAAAATACTTATTTTCTTGTTACAGGCACACAGCCCTTCTACCACTTATAAGGGACGACTTCGTGGCTGGCGTGGGTGTCAATATCAACCTAGCATAATTTATAAATATCTAGTCAAATGATAACCTAGTTTATATCTAGTCGAATCAATAAATCGAATTAATTTTAGTATAATTTAAGGCAAATGTTAATTCGTACCTGCTTTATGACAAATATGTATTTATCTATGTATACAATATAATATTATATTGTTTGAAGTGTTCTTTCAGACAAGAAATATAATGTTTTTATGGAATGAAAGCTGAATACTGAATCGAGTGTCAAGTATTTTGAATGTTATTTGCGAGACAAATAACCTGGAATATAAACAATAACAAAAAAAATGTGGTGCTATGGACACATTGGTCATCTACCTTCCTATCTGTCTATACTTTGTTTTTTTACTTTGCCAAGAAAAGGTGGTATTGTTACTTAAGTAGAATAAGTAGGTATGTATAATTGCTGTTTTTGTCGATGATAGCATAAAAAAAACAAGATACCTATTTTTTTCCCACGACCACCATTTTGAAAACCCGCCATTGTAAAGAAATGTCTACTCAAATGCATTTTCAAAATATTTTAACCCTCGATTACTCGTATGTATCCATGCTCACTGTGCAAGGAGATATGGGTGTGATTATTTTATTGTACGTACTACCGCGCTCAACGACGGTCGACCACTTTTCAACCTTATCACTCAGGGCTTAAGGGTGAAAAGTGATCGACCGTTAGTGAGTGGTAGTACACACGCTGTGTATTTTAATTTTAAGTAAAAATTAGAAAAAAAATATGTCGACACCAGAATAAAATGTGCTATTTAGTAAATAATCGTGCTGTGTATACCTAGACAATTTTTTGTGGTGAAATTGGACTGAATGAAGAGAAAAAAGGATTATTTAAAAAATAGAACAGCGTTTCTGGTTTCTGTCAAATTATGTTTGAAGTAATTATAACAAGGAGACGCCGCCGCGGCGGCTCTACTAGAGGCGGTATATTGTCAACACGAAAGTGACACGAGTTGTGCGCTTTACGCACTTTGCATGCCATAATTTTATTCATACTGCCGACTCTAGACGCTGCGATTCCGTACTCTGTGTGTGTTATGTTAAACAGTTGTGTTTTGTTTCGTTTTTCGTGTATGTAATTATAATGTAATGAACACATAGGAATAAATATTATTTTAGGACAATATGTGTTCTACGGGAGGAAGGAATATGAAAATCATTAGGAAAATAAAAGAATTGATGACTTTTTCAATGGGGATAAGCAGATGAATCAGCTAAGCTGAGAAAAGATCAGTTCATTTAAAAATAAAAATCTTAATGCACTTTTGCACGACCTGGAAATCAAATTCGAAACCTCAACTATGAGGCATTATTTATAATATTCTTCGATGTCAAGAAATTAGCAAAAATTAAATACCCCGCGATATTATTTTTTCATTCCCTTTATTTATTTTTTTATTGTAGGCGGGACTATTACACTGATCAAAAAAAAACTTCTAAATATCATAGTTAAATTAACTACAAAGATCTTTATTTCAAATGACGTATTATTTCTTGAATAACACAAGTGATCAAACGTTTTTTGGTCAGTGTATGCAACTATTTTTGAAAAACCCCATATAAGTAGGGCTTTTAGATAATAATTATCGGACCACTGTATATTTATTATCCTATGCCTTTTAGGGGATTATTGTATATAGAGAATATATCACTATATATAGCGGTAAGCCAAATTTTAGCAGACGACGATTTATATTAATCTATATTTCAGAATATAAAATGTTTTTAAAACTTTTAATATCGGTTTTAATTCAAATTATGATTGCTGTCAAAATGAAATGTAAGAAATATAATATATTAAACACACAAACATACAAAAACACTCTAACTCACACACACGCACATTTTGACTATAAATTTTCACACCCTGTCACTGCATTTGAGCTTCATGCTTAAGTATCTAAAAGTGTCAAATAAATTACTTGAAAGCCGCAAAATGTCCTAATAAATCAAACGAGAGCAGATTACGAAAACACGGAAAAAAGGTAATTGAAAAATGACTCGTCATTTAATCTGCTGTTACTTGAAAATATGGCTGATAAGGACATAATTTCGTTGACAAAATCTAATATGCAATTTCAATCAAAATAACAACATACTGTATTTTTTTAAATTATCAACTTTTTCAACAAAATAGAAAAGTCTTTTTGGCAGAAAATAATTTGAAATTCAACCGATTAATAATCAAAATAATATTTATATTTTAATAATAATTAATATCACCGTATCGAAAAATAGAAAATAAAAACTGATTCAAAGCACAATGCACATGGTTTGAAAATTCTTTTATCGGATTACAGTATTAAAATAAAATAAAAAATATGTCTGGCACACAATAAAATCGTTTAAAAGCACATGTTTTACCAATAGCAAATTCGAAATATTTAAAATAAGTAGGTTTCTATAAAAAGTTAAAGTAATTTAATTATAAAATAAAAAGTTCCATATTTTTGCTTTGTAGTTACTGACAAAAAAAATGTCAACGATACTTTTTTGTCATGTAGTGGAACTTTAAAAATAAATGTTAAATGGTAGAAAATAATTCTAAAATATTCTAATGTTAAATTAGGTGATTAACGATAGTAAATTTAAATAACGAACGATAAAGGCGACGTCCACGTGCAGTTCAAATTGTAACGAATAAAATAAGTTGCGAAACGAAATAATAATATTTGAAAATGGCGGACGAACAACGAAACGAAACTTGAAGCCACTGAATTTCCCCCAAAACGAAGTATTTTTATACTTATTTATAATTATAACTTATTATTTATGTATAAACTTTCTGCTTAAGAGTAATTTATATTGCGAAACTGTCTTTTCAATTTTTGGTGGGAAACTTAAAACATTCAAAATGGCGGAAATGTCATTTTCAAATATTTGAAAATAATATGTGTAAAATTAATATTTTAAATGAGTGTCAAATAATTATAAAATTAAGTAATAATTTAATGTATCTAAGCTTAAATCCTAAGTAAATAATAAAAATAACAATGAAGTATTATAATAAAATTAATGTAAATAATTATAACGTTTAATCGCTTAAAAATCTCGTCTGTGTTTTGTGATATATTAGGTAGTTAGAGAAATTCACATGTTTGAGCGTGGGCTGAATGTAATTTATTTCATGTCCAAATTACGGATTAATGTATCTGTCGCATGCATCGGGTTATCATTATAAAATAATTAAGTCAGTTTTCCTTTACTTATTTCTGTTTACATTCATTAAATTTTTAAATACTTCAATATAAAAAATATAAATTATATTTATATTCTTTGACAGTCGTTCCAGGTCAGTGGCCTAAATGTCTGCCAACTAGTCTTACCGGGGGGGGGGGGGGGCGTCTTACCAGTACTAACTGCATTGTGGAGGTCAGATAGGCAGTCGCTCCATGTAAAATACAGGTATTCAGCTGAATCGGGTAAGACTGGAAGCCGACCCCAACATAGTTGGGAAATGGCTAGGCAAATGATGAAATTATTTTTTATAAATGAAATTGAATCAGTTTTATGTTGGCTTTTCAAGTTTTTTTAACTCAATGAAACACATTTATTTTGATAGTCCTAATTTCGACATGAAATAAATATGAAAATGCTGAATGATGTTTTAATATTATATTCGCTGATTTATATTGAGTATTTTAAGCGATCATTATGAAAAATATAATTATGTTCAAGTTTGGTTATATTTTTTATTCTATAAGATAATTTAATCTCAACTATAATATGATTATACAAGATGTTAAAAAGAAGAAAATGTATATCAAGTCTAAAAGTTGCAAAAATAAAAGTATCTCTTTTTTTCCTATTTATTAACGACATTTTACAAGAATCTTGACAAAGAAGCCAGTCAAAACTATTATTTTAAAATAATATTTTTTTTCTTCAAATATCTATAGGTAGTATTTTTTACACCTTGTATGTATGTCGTTATTCTAAAACAATAATTGAATAGTTTTTATTAAGTCTTCCATCTCATGCAATGCGAAGTTTGTTTTTAATTAAACAATACAATTATTATAATTTTATGGTTGTTTTTTAGACCTACATTCGTAGCTAAAATGGTGGGTTTATGATAGAATCGCATCAATCATTTATTTGTCCGTTTAATTTACGTTTCAAATAAGTAATGGGCGCCCATGATTGAAAAAGAGCGAAATTTTAATTTAAGATATCGAAGTTTTCGATAGCTTATGTCAATACAATTTGTGAGTTTCAAAACATTGTTACCTTTGATAGGAACAGTCGCTATCACATCAAGTTACAACAAACTGTCAACAATTTCTCCAAATGATTTTAAACTATAAAATGTTGATTAAGCATTTCAAAATCGAATGAGAAAATTTGACAGTTTATGGTAACTTGATTGACGCTAGCGACTGTACATAAATATACCTCATTTTCTCTAGGCCCTCTGAGCCATTAATAATTGTTTCGTTACTTTCGTTCTATCATAAACTCAACATTTTAGTTACTATAATTGTTATAATTTATGATTGTTTGTTTACAAGTGTGCACTGAACATGAGTAGTAATAAATACGATCATAGAAGAGTTTGTGTTTTATTTTTATCTTGTACTAGCGACCCGCCCGTGCTTCTCATAGCGCCACCTATCGGATCCAAAACTATATCTAATGTAGCTTATAATTTAAGTTAAGCATCTAGAGCGGTGAAAACTGCGTTCAATTCCATGCAGTAGTTTTTGCGTGATGCGCGTACAAACATACAGACATAAAGACAGACAGACAAAAATTCTAAAAACTGTTGTTTTGGTTTCTGTTGCTCTAATAAAGACCCCCCATATATATTTTTTTTTCAATATCTTCAATGTACAGACATCAGCCTGTTACAATTTTATTATATTATGTATAGATTAGGAGCTGCATTCATTGTGTGAGGAATGATATGAAAGAAAAAGGAGTAAATGATAGCGTGACGGTAGACAGAGGAGAATGGAAGAAAAAAAACGTTATGCCGACCCCAAGTAACATGGGACAAGGACAAGAAGATGATGATGATTAGGACCTGCATTCACGGACTACCAAGACTAAATTGAAACTCATCTTTATAGTTTGTGTGTTCGGTGGGCTTATTAAAACCTTTACAATAAAGCCAAATGGGTATTTGGCATCGCTTGTGAATCGGATATACCGTAACAATATATCATAGAAGATAACAAAATAAGCAAAGAGAACGCTGGTGCCTATATCTCTATCGTTATATATATAGATATATCTATATCCTTGGGGAAATAATTAACTGACCTTTTCATTTTCTTCTACTTCTACACCACCTTGAGACTAAAGAGGATTAAGCAATTACTCTCGTAGGTTTGTTTCATGTGCATAGGCAGAATTTACAGAACAACATACTCCTTTTGCTCCGTCCATGTTCATAATTATTATATCTGGTCATACACGCAGGCTTTGCCAATACTACGCAGTACATAACATAACATCACGCATGTAATCACCGTATAGTTAAGCAAAGGTCTACCTAATAATACACCTACATTTCTCCAGTTATGTTTAAATCCCATGTAATAGGGGGCGAGACTATTACCATCAACAGTACATACATACTGACTCCGTGGCTGCTACAGAGAAATTCCTGATGGAAAAACCAATAGCACTTTGCCAGACTCGGGAATCGAACCCAGGACCTCATGCCCAGCAGTCGCGCTTGCGACCACTCGACCAACGAGGCAATAAGGTTCTACATAACCAAGAATGAGTGTTTATCGATACCAAGTACGACTATATAGGCCCGTCGGAGACTGCCCTTATAACAATATTCAAACTATAATAAAAAGGACCCAACTACAATCAAATATTACGATAGGAAGTTATTCCTATTGGCAGTAAAGTTTTATAATGATTGGGAAGAGAGAGAATGTCTCCCTATGAAATGGAATATTGAAGGTAGGTCTAGTTTATTACGTACTTGAAATATGGGAAATCAATATCAGACCTAATATGTCGCATGTAAGTAGGTACTATAAAGATATATAGACAGAAATGACAGCTACAACCAAGAGCTGGCAATACCTTAAAATTGTGAGAAATTACCTCGTTGGTCGATTGGTATCAAGCGCGACAGCAAAAGATGAGGTCCTGGGGTTGATTTCTGGGTCGGGCAAAATGTTATTGAGTTTTTCCAACATGAATTTCTCTGTAACAGCGACGGAGTCAGTATTTATGTACTGTTGATGGCAAAAGGCTCGCCCCCTATTACATGGGACTTAAACATAACTGTGAAATGTTGGTGAACTATTAGGTACATCTTTGCCTAACACTTCGGGAATTACAAGGTGATGTTATGTATTAAAGGATAATAATAAACAGATGTCATATGAAGCAGTGGATAGGGCACATTGTTAGCAGAATACAATGGGGCCGGAAATTGAGTGACTAATATCAAAATGCACAACATTGGTAGACGTCACATAAGGCGGACCTGCTCGTCCGAGGTTGCGGAAATTTGCTGGTGACGACAAAAGGAGGACCGGTTGGTGTGGTGACGCTTGACGGATGCCTAAGTATAATAGTATTATATCGTCATAGCAGTTGCCCACAAACTGTTTCGCAGCTTGCCACAGTTTTTACATGTTTTTAATGTTACTAAAAGAGATTTTTAATTTTAAAAAGTTAGCATTCCTGACGGTAAGTGGTCACCGAGGCCATCTATGGAAATTTAGAAAGTGCGTTACCGTGAAACGGGGTGAATAGGGATGCAGGGGTGAATCGAGACAAAACTTTGAAAGGGATATGATATGTTACCAACGTGAATTCTATTTTATTTTTCATTATTTAGAGACCTTGTTGGTATCATAAAAATTCTCTACGGAAACACTGAAGCTGTTGCGAGGTAGTCCACCCTTACCCAATCCAGTCGTTCCATCTGCTGAAAATCTCCCACCTGGTCATGAATTGCCGTGGCAGACCTGGAAGTCTTCAAATGGACTCCGGACCCAGTTTGGCCGCAGCAAGGAAAACCTACTCAGGTGGAGATTTATTAATGACTCTGCCCTGGAGTGTAAATGTGGTACCGGTCCACAAACGATGGGGCGCATAATATTGTGTCCTTCGTGTCCTGTTGTTTGTTCACTACAGGAACTGATGGACGCTACTGAAGGCGCCAAACTAATGGTTCAGTGTTGGGCTTAAATAATTTAGATTACCATTATATAATGCGGTGAGAAGAAAATAAAATAAAACGATTCAGTCCTGCGTCTCTACTCATCCCGTTTTATCAGATATCTACTATCTCAGAGGCATTTTGCCAGTACTATAAATACATGAGATTCAAGAATCCAAAGATACGTAAGTAAGTAAATATAATAAATAAAATAAAAAGCCTTTAATTCTACCACCATAAAACATAGAACACATAAACTTGATTAATCGTAAATGTAACAAATTTCATAACATCCATTCATATCATTTCATTACATTTTCAACATTAGAAGTAAATATAAGTATGTATAAAAAATTGTGCTCAGAAATCAAATGAAACACTCTTTTACCTGATTGGATGTTATAATTGAGCTGATTGAACGAGTTATGGAGAACTAATCAAAAGTGAATAGTTTGAAAGGTTTCCTAGAATATTGAAGACAAAGATTACTTTTTGACCTACTTATAAGTTTATTTGCCATTGTAGTGAGCATTTGTTTGTTTTGTCGCTTACCCATCTAGATTACCATCATCTTTTGTTTACGTTTGGAAATCTTCGATGGATTTCCTCCGCCATGGGGTCGACTGTCCCAACATACAAAAAGCTAGCTTTATCCCAGCTCTTTTGGGGCTTCCGGTCTAACCAAATGCAGCTGAATATCAATATTCTGTATGGAACAACGGCCCATTTGGCAACCACAACCTAGTAAATGAGTAAACTCATGAGGCTCTGTGGCAAAGCTACCTCATTGACCTTATTTCAAACCCTTATGCGTCTGCTGCAGGGCCAACGAAACATCATTACGGAACACAGCAAAGATAAGCGACACAGTGACATACACACGCGACAAAGCTCCGAGATATATGTCACGGCACTGCTGCCATAAACCTCGGCTCTGAATGAAGGTCCTCGTAAAAGTACTATCTGCAACCCTTTGGCAGGAAGGCGAGACAATCTGGACATTATCGCGGCACAGGATGGGTTGGTACCGGAGTTTTGTGAAAGAGTACGTTGCAGGTCTGTGCGTGAAGTTTCACATTTTTTGAGTTGATGAGAACCTTAATAAAACCATAAAAATACCGCTGGCTGTGAAGCAACAATTGAAAAACGGCTCGCATCTTGGCGGATCGGAAAGGATACGAACGGTTGCGTCGACAGTTGATCCGGCAGGATGCCGACGCATACGATCGGCTCCGTACCAACGTATCAGTTTCTGCGTCTAGTCAGATAGTTGCATTCCTAGCGTCTTTACAGCCGAAAGGATCGAATCGGATACGACGACAGGCAAACGGAGCCAATCGCGCGTCGCAGCTTTCTTTCGGCTACAATCGCGTGTTGC
The DNA here is from genome assembly GCA_905220335.1 of Noctua pronuba. Classification (NCBI taxonomy): domain Eukaryota; kingdom Metazoa; phylum Arthropoda; class Insecta; order Lepidoptera; family Noctuidae; genus Noctua; species Noctua pronuba. Next base: position 3,353,078 of record LR999913.1, read on the forward strand.
GTAGTTGCGTGTCACGGAAGACGCCCGCGGTCAAACTGCTGGCGTGGCTTGGTAATATAGACTTTAAATACTGTGTACACGATTTAATATCGTTTAAAGATCTGATTTGCTATGCGAGCTGTTTGGTGGAAATCATCCTTATGTGATCGGTGTGGGTGTCTGTAAATGTGTGCTGATGCGGCGTTTTAGCCATGAGCCCTCGAGCTTGGAATGGAATATCAATAGAATAAGAAACCAGCCTATTCTGATTTTAATCCCACGGACAGTGTAGCCTTACAAACTTACAGCATGTTTTATTTCTGGGCGAAACAATTTAAGCGTTTTTATACTAATAAAAAACATGCGTTTGGCCAGAAATCGCCTGATGTAAAGCGATGATCCTTAGGGTGTAGCAAACTTGCCTAGCATGGCTGTGGTTGTGCTATTAAGGGGGCAAGGAGAGACTGGATGCGGGATAAGCCTACGTCTAGCAGTTTACCGCGATTGGTTGAGTTTAGAGTTACTGTAGACCCAAAAAAAAAAATTATCCGCTAAATCAAAACTCAAACTCAAAGCATTTATTTCAATTAGATCATAACAGGCACTTTTGAATGTCAGAAAAACAAAGAAGGCGAAGCTACAGTCCCAGACACAAGGCATAATAACTTGTGAAAGTGCTTTAGTTGCCCATTCCAAAGCGTAGATCTCTATAGAGAAGAATGGGCAAGAAACTCCATGGACACTCTTTTCAATCCAATATTTTTACAAGATCTTGGTTACATCATTCATGTTGAGATAATATATATATATATGTATGTGAGAACGATGTAGAAAGACGTGCACATTAAGAGCGTCTAGAGTAAAAGATTAGATCAACAATTTAAAAACAAAGTAGTTAAAATAAACCGTAGCAGCTAAGAGATGACCAGTCCCACCTGACAGCGCCCGTTCACGAACATGACGCTTCAGACCAAACTTCATACACTAACCAAGCATTTCCTCATCCAATAATTTACAGTATTATAACTCACAGGCCACCCACATACCTACATTTGTGTGATAAGCAGTTAATATCGCCCTATCATTGGAGACAATGCCTCGATTTATAGGTTTCGGTCATCCCGGCTGCTCATATATCATATGTGACGACATTTGCGATAGCTCTGTATTAATGTTTGTTTGGAAAGGCTATATTGAGCTGTGTCCCTATTTGTTGCGAATAGGCTTAATAAACGGTATAAGGAACGAGGTGTAAAGTTCCATATCCTACATAGAAAAAAGGTGGATCCGCACAGTCGTATGCTGGAGAGCAGGGTGTCTTCTATGAACCGCTACACAACAATGATGTTTGAAATGTAGCTTCTGAGATATGGGACTTTTTTGTGAAACTGCAGCAGTAACATTGTTTTTCATTAAGATACTATGGAAAACAAATTTAGTTTTGCTGTTGAGTGTAAAAAAACCTATGAATGAGTGTTAAAAATATTTTTATTAAGTTGTTTGTGCGCGAGTTCGACTCGCATTATGCCGGTGGTTTTTTTTTAATTTCGTTACTGAGAAATGGAGACTACCTAATGTTCGACACATTAAACACAATTTAAGAAAAATCTTTATACAGAAGGATTCTCTCTGCCTTTGGGACATCATCATCATCATCCTCAGCCTTTTCTCAACTAAGATAGGATCGGCTTCCAGTCTAACCGAATGCAGTTCGTCACTGGGACAAAATCACAAAGAAAATCGACTAATTAGCTACACAAATACTACTGAAATACAGAAATCCTTACTTAAAATTCGCCAGTAATTTCGTCCTTCACTGTACCAATACATTAAACTCCAAAGACAGTTCTCAACAATACGACCGCAGCACGTTTCGGCTTCGAATTCGGCGACGAATTTCACATCACTATTGCCGAAAATGTTTGAGGTTCGTTCAGGCGTGTTCGAATGGCCACGAAGAGTAAATTGTGTTGTGGTCGTTTTGACGTTCAAATGAACGCGCTTCAGTAACTGAATAAGTTGGTTAAGATAATTCCTTTGTGAATTTTTTAACCCCAATATAATTGGGACAAGACTAAACAGATGACGACACTGAGCGGACCACCTTTAGAAGACGACTAAAAAGTCACGGTGTATATTGACGTCCTACATCATCATCATCCTGCCCTTGTCCCATATTGCTTGGAGTCGGCGCAACACGTTTTTTTCTTCCATTCTCCCCTGTCAACCGTCACGCAATCACTTACACCTTTTTCCTTCATATCATTCCTCACACAATCCATCCTCGTTTCCTTGGTCTTACATTGACGTCCTATCCTTTTACTAATACAGGCTATCGTTTTGCATCCTCGTCAAATTCAAAGAGGTAACTATGCTAATGATTCGCGACCCGAATCAATATTGATTTTTTTTTTTTTTTTGTTACGGAATTTGGTAAGTTTGAACCACCAGTGTCTGATCCTCGCCCTGTAACCGCGCTTTCACACACATAGACAAACTCAAACGTTTATTCGATAATTTCTTATTCCCGAAACCACTTTCCAGCGCCTTTTTTCTGTTTTGAAGGCGATTATTCTGAAATACTGTCAAATTTAAAGAACAAAAAAAAGTAGCGTTTATTAATTATTGACCGATCCCGTAATTTAAATTGATTATTTTACGACAACAAACTACACCTTGTATTGTACAGAAAGCTATTTAATATCAGTTGTAAAAGAAACAGAATATTTCAAATACAAAGAATTGGTAAAAATGCAGCTACCTTGTCAGCGCCAGGTCAGTTGATACTGAATGTTTGATGGCCCCCGGAAGCCCAGTTACCGTTCCATCTGTCTGCATCGCTGCGAACATGCATTTAATGAATTTGACATTACCCTGACCTATTTTTGCTGACCGGGTTGGTATTAATATTCCTAGAGGAAAGAGTAGAAAAAGGTAATTGTAGTTCTATACTGACTATATGACTGCCTCGTTGGTTTCACTAAACCAAGAGCTGAGCTGAGCATGAGGTCCTGAGTTCGATTCCCGGGTCGGGCAAAGTGTTGTTGGGTTTTTTTTTCGGGAAGGACTCAATAGCAGTCGCGTGGTCTTGATTTGTGTCCAGTTGATGGCAATAGGCTAGCCCCCATGGGACTTAAACATAACTGGCGAAATGTGGGTGTACTATTAGGTATCTCTGTAAAACCCTCTGGGGGTTACAGGTGTTATGTTATGATATGTTACAAATTTTGTATTACTTGAAAATACTCTTTTTCTTGACTTTTCGTATTAATTACGAATAAGCTAGATGCCTCTTTAAGCAAAAATTTTTTTTTGATTCGATTTTTAAAAATAACTCATTTAGATCTATCTTTAACATACCTATATTAAAGTTATCATTCACCATCGTAGGATTAACTAAAACCTAGTCAATGGAATAACACTGAAGTAGAATTTAGCAAATTCTGAACATCCAATTCACTTTTCTGAAGCCAGGTGATCTTTTAGCGCATAAAAAAAATATGCAACTGCGTTCGTCGTTATAGTCAGCAATATTAAGCTCTAAGATCATCTGCCAATCCTTTTCCCAATTAAGTTGGAGCCAGCTTACAGTCAAACTGGATGCATCTGAATACCAATATTTAATAAGCTTTTACCATCTTTTTATAAGCTCTAAGATAACTAATATTAATTAAGACAGAACAAAGGCATTAATTAAATGTAAACGTCATTACTCAATTAAGCATTGGACGGTAAGCCGTATAATCTTATTGACAGAGTTAATGGACTATAATGGTTAATGCAATGCTATCCTTTCATTAAACGAATTATTAATGACATGTTGACTTGCGGCTGCATTGGGAGGCGTGTGGCTACTTGGAACAATTAGTACTGTAAATGGTAGTTTATAATAGGTGTAAAAATGAGCTTAACGAAGCCGAAAGGCACTTGTTTTTCCCGTCATTGCAATTATTTTTTTGCACCCGGGAACCTTCTAGTTACGGAGATATTGGAGGTCAAACTTCCAACTTTTTCACAAGTTTTACCACAACCAAACCACATCGCTGCGACCAAAAGTGGTCAAGCAGTGGTTACGTGTGAATACTGTCGCTGCAGCTTTTTGTAGTGGCGTTGTGGTAACTACAAAATTTTTGGTGTGGTTGCTTTGTCGCTAGTCCTGTTGTGACACATCACAACAGTACTAGCGACCACCACACCACACCACACCACAGTGCAGTAGCGAAGGGTCAATTTTTGTCAAAGACATTCAAATATAACTAGCTATAGACAGGACAATACCAAGAAACTGACAATTCCAAAACCTGTTACAAATTAGTAACAAGTCGATCAGTCCAGTGCCGTACGTCGCCTTGTCAGGTCGCATTCATATGACACTTCGTTCTGTCTAGTGTCATCTGTGTCATACGCCCGCATTCGTGTGTCAAAATCGAAAATATTCAGGATGAAAATTATTGTATGTCAATATTCCCAATGTCCTCTCTATATGTGTTTTAAATCTCTTTGATTTTTGTAAGAGGTAAGCCGGAGTACAATATCTTTAATGTGATTATATTATTTGTCTATAGAATACTGACTGTGCCATTTTTCAAAGGGAATCCGGTAGGAATCGAGTTGGATGGGACCTTAGCCACTGCCCAGTTACATTGTGGCTAGTGTTTGTAGACAGACAGATCAGCTTGCGTCTTTGCGTCGTGTCGACGCAACGTTGCGTTTACGATGTGGCCGGCCGCTAGTGCGCGATGTCGCTGCTGATTGCGTTGTGGTCGATATCGCCCAAGTGGTTTAACTTGGCGGAAAAATGTGGTCCGTTTGAATTAAACTATTCACTTTCTTACAAATGAGTAGTAGTGGGACGTGTGAAACAAGCCTAACCGTGCTTTCCGTGGCACGGAGGATCACGATACGTGATGGATGGTCAAGGAAATGACAACTTCCCCTGAAGTTATTTAAGGAACGAATTCTAGACTTCACACTGCACTCACTCAATCAAAAACACACTACTGCAGACCCCTTTTACCCCTTTCAGCAACCATACGAAAAAACATCCCTCTATTTCACCCCTAATTGTATTAACAGTCCCTTTTAAGAAATATTTACGTATTATCGCGAATCAATTCGAAAGCTGTAAAAAATATAGTAAAACCTTAAGCGATACTGGAGCCATTTGTATATTCGTATGGGTTTGATTAAAACCCGATGTTGTGTTTGCCGCAAGCTATAAGAGGAAGCGGGTAATGACATTTTTGTATGATGTAGTAGTGTGTGGTTTTAACAGAATGGATTTCATGTTTTCTTTTCGTATATAGAAACTAACTCATCATCTGGCTCCAGTCTGAACGTATGCAGCTGAGCACAAGTATTTTACATGGGGCGACTGCTTAACTGTCTACCAAAACCCAGTCAGTACTGGGTAATACGATACCCCTTGGTTAGACTAGGTGTCAGACTTTCAGGCCACTGACTACCAGTTAACGACTATCAAAGATCTGCAAAAAACATCCGGCACCGGCGGCTTTAAGTGTTTTCCGAGGCACGGAGGAAACTCGGGATGAAATGGATGGCCCATCTACGGACCTAGACAAGCACTCCGTGCGGCTGTTATTATTAAGCCACGAGCTCCTCACTTTATTTACATTTAAATTAGTTAAATAGCTAGTTAAGTTCCTTGACATCTTTACGTAACACATATAAATGGAAAACGCTCGGATATGCATGGAAACGGTTTTGTAAAGTCACCTGCGCATTTTATTTCTTTGCCAGCTATCTATCCGAGCCTTGGGATGCTGTGGAGCGGCTTTACAGTCACCTTTACCTGCCCTTTTTTGGTCACTGATGTCTTCTGCACCGGGGCAGACGAACGGGTCTGTCAGACTCTTATTGACTTACACCACACGGTGTTCTTCAACTACTTTTGAATGAAACACAATGGTGTAGTTTATTAGATTCCCCCAGCCAGTTAATGACCCGTGACACTTAGTCGTACTACCGTGATGTCGAGCTTCAGTTTGTCGCACTAGCGTGATGTCGAACTGTCGAGCTTCAATTGTCGCACTAGCGTGATGTTGTGCGTCAGCTTGTCGCACTAGCTTGATGTCGAGCTTCAATTGTCGCACTGGCGTGATGTCGAGCTTCAGTTTGTTGCCCTAGCGTGATGTCGAGCTTCAGTTTGTCGCAGTGGCGTGATGTCGAGCTTCAGTTTGTCGCAGTGGCGTGATGTCGAGCTTCAGTTTGTCGCACTAGTGAGACGTTGAGCTTCAGTTTGTCGCACTACCGTGATGTCGAGCTTCTGTTTGTCGCAATTGCGTTATGTTGAGCTTCAGTTTGTCGCACTAGTGTGAGGTCGAGCTTTAGTTTGTCGCACTTGTGTGCATTTGAGCTATAGTGTTTTCAGTTTTGTCACACGAGCGTTAATCGCACATCCATTTATGGAACTCACATAGTACATTCTTACATGTGGGCCCCGCCACCCTCTTAGTCTTAGGCCTGTATCTTTTCAGATGAGGCTCCCCAAGACTGTCACTGAAGGATATTAATTTACCTTGCTAAAGCTTATGGTATCCCGGCCCTGTACTATCTCTAACATCTTGTAACTTACACCACACAAGAACACCCGAACCAAAATTAATTCGCTTTTAGGCAGTAACATAAATAATTGTAACACTTGTATTAATACAGAGAGTGTTTTGTATTTGCAATGCTTTAACTTTGCGCGAATTAAACGCACGCTCATTTATTAAAACTGGATTAAACCAAGTTTTATGTACAGCGGTTTTGAGGGTTCCGTACAAAATGAGCCCTGGAGTGGAGGTATTATGGGACGCTCACTAGCTAGATAGACTGACAACCTAAGTCCAAATTGGTTCATTTCCTACAGTCGGCGGTGATTGTTTTTTTTTAATCTCGGCAAAGAGTTTCTTCGGCGTCTTAATATTTAAATTGTATAAATAGAATATCACAAAAAAACAATATTTAAAACAATTATTTATTTTTGGAACAAATTAACATTTGTGTGTGTTCTAAATTGCAAATAATTACAAAAGTATGTCATAGTAGTTTTTGGGGTACGGAACCTTAGTGCGCAAGTCAGTTTTTCTTTTATACCTTTTTTGCAACAAAATCTGGCATATTGGATGCAGTTTAAAGCAGACATTTTAAACTTTTATAATTGTTATAAAATGCTGGTAACGAGCATTAGTTTGTTTGTGGAAAGTCGTAGTTTGCGTGAAAAATATGCTTTTGCCGTTTCTCGCAATGTTATTTAATGTTTACAAATGTTTTTATACTTCGTGATTCCCACAAGAGTTTTTAAATGTTCCGTTTTTAAAGTCATGATTTTTAAAGTACACACTTCTAATATTTTATGAATGAATCTTCAGTTTATTATGATTTGCATCATTTACTTGCAATTTTAATGTTGACATATTGTCGTAATCTTTTGTTATCTTGATAACTGGCAAAAAGTGACCTATAGCCATTAAAAGTAGGCAAAAACCCAGCCTCTAAGCTGCTGCTGGACTGGAAGTCTCCATCAATACTTATGCTGACCTGGGAATCGAACCCAAGACAACATGTACGACTGCCTACAGCGACCTACAGCGGCCACATTTTTTTTAATAATAAATAGGCTTACGTTCTGGCAAATAGGCGAATAATGTACCCCATTTGCAGTACCAATGCTCACAATTTATTTCTTTGTTTGCTACTCAGTCATGCCAGAACGGCTGAATGGGTCTGAATGAAATTTGGCACTGAGATAGCATCTTGTCTAGAATAGCACACAAAAAAAAAGAAAAAAATAATAATTCAATTTACCAGACTCTCATACACAAACACTATACATAAATGAAATATTTAGATTTTGATTTATTGAAGCCATAGGGATCAAATGGTAACATGATCAACAGGCGTCTTCTGGGCACGCTCGTTCCATCATAGACCTCATCTACCGCTTTCCATCAGGCGTGATCGAGGTCAAGAGCAGGCCCATTTTGTAATAAAAAAAAGGTTACAGATAGGTTAACAAGCACAGACAAAAACGAACACGCACAAGGTGACAAACAATATGTCTGCTACAGCATTGCCGGATATAATCCAGCCAAAACGGTGTTGGCGCTGCCCCACACTCTGCGCACCAGAGACGCGCTCCGCTTGCGCATCCACATTGGATACAATTTTTTTTCTCACACTTATGTACACATCAAAATTTCCATGCAGTCGCAGTCGCCGGCAACAGCTATTTATTAATAAGTAAACCCAGTAATAACTAATAAAAAAAACATTCATAGCGCAGTAATCTAACCATAACCGTAAGAAATAGCTCACCCGCAGTCAGTGAAGCAATAATATCCCGTACTCTTGCCGGTAAATCAGAACGAATAGCTCATTACAGCTGTATATTGCCCGAGATGCCTTTTATTAGATCCTCACGAATGCTCTAATAAGAGAATGTCTATCTTGCGTTATAATGGACGAGTCACTTTATATAAGAAGATGGTATGCTGGATGGATGGTAGGTTTAAGTATAGACAAAGTATTATTTGTTTTATTGAGAAACTGAGTACGCGAAAATGTGAACAGAATCGATAACTATATGAGTACAAAGAGATTTAAAAGACTAAGGCGCGATTAAACGACGCGGGCTAGCCCGATCCTACGCGAGCCGAGCCGTCCGTGGAGATGCGGCTCGGCTAAATACGGACGCAAGCCTGCTCGTTTAAACGACGCGGGGTAGCACGATCCTACGCCAGCCGAGCCGTCTGTGGCGGCTACACATCACATAAACAAAATAGGTCTTCCTTCATCGCGCGCTCTGTGACATCTGTTTAGACGGCGCGTATTAACACAAGCCGAGCCGCAGATGGCGCGCGCGCCTTTGATCTGTGTCGAAAAAACCGACAAGTGATGGATCGTGCGAACTTTGCCGAGCCGCGCCGAGCGCAGTTGTTTACACAGCGCGTGGCGCGGCGAACCACGAGCGGAGCCAGGCTCGGCTCGCGTGTTTGCGCGCCGTTTAAACGCCGCTTTATAGAGCGGACATTGGGAATATGTTCACACCACAATTTTGATCCCGAACATTTTCGATTTTGACACACGAATGCTACCTGACAAGCAGGCGTATGACACTAGACACAACAATTTGATACTAAGTAGTAACAAGTATTGGACAAGTACACAAGTACAAGTATCGCTCGTAAATATTTGAATGTCTTTGTATGAGTAGAAGTAGAGAGTCGCTCAAGTGATCCTCTATTCGATTCCCACGTCGGGCAAAGTGTTATTGGGTTTTACCATCACAAATATCTCAGTAGCAGCCACGGAGTCTTGATTTGTGCCCGGTTGATGGTAATGGCTCGTCCCCTATTACGTGGAACTTAATCATAACAGACCGCTTAAAGCGCTCGACGCTCTGATCGAGATTTCTGCAGAATCCTTCGAGGAAATACAGGCATGATGTTATGTATGTTTGTATTAATCGCTTTCTGCTTAGCTGTATCAAGAAAGTGGTGAATAGTTGACTACAAAGACGTTTTGTTTGAGTAAGATTAGGTTAGGTTAATAATAATAAATGACGCGTTATAAATAATCTTTAGGTAAACGCACACTTATCAGAGCCGAAGGGAGCGAAGGAGCTGAAGAATCGAATTTTTGAATTACTTGTATGAAATTCTATGTAACGTCGCACACTTATCCGCGCCGACTCGGACGAATAGATAACGTTATACGTATGACAGAAATTTTCGTTCGGCGCGGTCGATTATTTCGGCGCGCACAAGTATGCGTTCACCTTTATTGGCGTTTTAGTGACAATGCCACTGTGTTTTAAATTTTAACGGGACTCATGACATCAACGGCTGCAACGGCAGCAGCATTCCTCTGCAGTTTTTCAAAAAAAAAAAAAAAAAACCGCATTATAAAACACGATACACCAGCTCTCTCAATCTCGCACCCCACACCATCTTCTGAGGGCCTCTCCCTCACCTTTACATTGCGAACACAGTAGTTCCATTACCACGCTCATTACGGAACCATTAGCACCGATCATTTCACTCACTAATCAAATTAACTCATTATAATTAGTTACACTCGCTTTATTTTCAAATGCCAAGTGCTTTGATTGATCTGTTAATACGTCACGAATATATTTTCTGGAGAGGTGGACAGAAGTGTTTAAAAAACTTCGTCAGTTATGAAGATGATTTGTGTCAAAATTCATATTGGAAAAACCCAATTAATAGTTTCAATAGATTTGTTCCCAGGACACCGACAGGCGGCCAAAGTGAGTGAAATTAAATTTTTACAATGTCATGATAATATAAAAATATTTCACATCTGCAAATCTGCAATAGAAATAACTTATATCGAGAAGCTCGTGGCTAAATAATAACAGCCGGTCGGGTCGATCTTCAGGTTAAGCTAAATTCAAATTCATTTATTTTTTATTTTTTGTCACAGGTGAATTAAGCCGCGCTTGCCTAGGTTGGTCTGTGGATGGGTGACCACCCATTACAGACTGAATTCACATTCACATTTCCTCCGTGCCTCGGAAAGCACGTTAAGCCGTTGGTCCCGGTTGATATTTGTAGATCTTTGACAATCGTTACAGCTGACTCTGACAACTGAATCCAGAAGCATTAAAATTGTGCATACTGTCCTATGCCCAATTTTAAAGGATCTGGATTCTGAAGAAAAAACTGAATCTTTATTTTATTATCTCCTTTTATGCATCTGACACAGGTAGGAATTAACTAGTTTTTACTTCGTTTCCAGATGAAAATAAAATATAACTATTTATCAGTGCGCAATGCTAGTACAAGTCTAGTTGTCTACGCCTGATTTTTACCTTATTAAGCCGTAGATAACTCCTCAATACATCAACAAATCTTCCAAATAACAACAATACCCAATCAGGACTCGGTATCAAAATAACCCATATTTTTCCTCTGATGCCAACAAGACTATATATCAATATTCTGCCAGCGTCGCACCTCATATCTATTATAACTAGACCTTCCACCCCTCTCTCCTACATAAGAAAGCAAAAAGATAAAAGGAGGCCTTACAAGGGATGTCAGAGTTCAAGTAAAATTGGTTTGTTTAGCAACTGAGCCTGGAGTAAATCATTTTGATTCTTATAGCAGAGTATTTAGTGTTGCAAGGCCTTATTAATGGGAAGTTATTCCTGTGTAAGAAACGTGATATAACTTGTTATTACGCATTATTGGGGCAGACATGTTGGTAATGAAGAAAAAAAACAAGGTGAGGTTTCATATTAAAATGATTTAGCATTTGATTTGGTAGTACTCTTTCAAACGCCTTGCTGAAAACCGGCAAAACGGATACGGTTCTATAATTATTTGTGTTTTTGCTGTCTCTGGATCCAAAAAGTGTTATAACTTTACTATACTTTCTTTCATTAAATCTGAAAATACCTCTTCTCTCTCTCAAAAGCATAAAACTTCAAAATTGATTGTATTCAAAGATAAAGACATGTATTCGATTCTATACGGTGGGCACAAAGTTGTTGAATAAAAATATCATACCCTAAAAGTGCTATTGGCATAGTGCATCGTAGCATATGATAAGAGTCTTACTTTTTATGTCAATATACCTTGTATAGGTAAATACGCACTATAATATCGGTGTGTGAATAACACTTTGTCACAACACCAATTTATCTCGTCTGCTCGACGTCCGTATGCCACTACAGGGCTCCAGCAGAATATCAGCGTGTACACATGCTGAGCTGGACTCCCGTTTGGTGCAACCTTTTTATTTGAAGTATGTATGTTTCTTTTTGTACATTGGCACCTTGTTTTAAAATAGGTATATATTCATGTAATTTGTATCATTTAATTGTGCTTCTGTGTGTTGTGCTATGTTTTTTGTGTGCACTGAATAAATAGTTTATCTATCTATCATCTGTATAGTTTAAAAATAAATAAAAAATTACAATCATCGGTTACTAGCTCTTTATTACAAACAATTCACAATCTTCATCTACCTAGCTTACTCTCTAGCCTACTCAAGAACTGCTTAATGTTCTCCAGTTCTATTGATACCTGATCTATCTTAACATTCAACGTTTCCATAGCACACTTGGATTCTTCTACATATTCTTGATTCTGATTCTTCATTTCTATTACAGCATCATCTAACTCATGTAGCGTTGTTGCCACTTCATTTAAATTCTGATTCTTCTTAGGTTTAGGCAATTCAATGGGAATTATTTTCGGGCATTCAGGTTTTTTCTGTTCTTCTTCTTTCTTTTTATTAATACTCATTATTGCGTCATGCATATCATTCAGTTTTGTTTTGAAGGCTTGGAGACCCATTTCATCTTCGATTTGTTTCTTTTGTGCCTGTGCTTTCGTAAAAATGGCGTCTTTTATCCTGGAGGGTAAGGATCTTGAGTGCTTCCCCCGCGGTTTTCCAGGTCTTAGCGTCATCACGCAAAGAACATTTCTTTTATTTTTCAAGCTACTGTTCACTTTTTTCGGTAATATAGTGTTAAATAATCTGTTATAAACTAAAGTGTCTAAGGTTCCCAAAAACTCCACTTGTTTGACTAATCTTCTAATATTACCAAGGACTTCTAAATCGTTGATGTCATTGACCGCAACACCGACTAGTAAGTTCATAAGTACTATAGCTGCTAGGATGAGGAAGATGAGGAAGATTATCCTGACGATAACGAGGGAGGTAGCCAGTTCTTTGGAGTGCTCTTCATCGAAGAGGGCGACGTAATCGAACTCTGACGTCATCATGACTATGGTCTTGACGAGCGCAGCCCAGGGACCGTCGAAGGGGATTTGAGATCGGAACTGTATCATGAAGCTGAGGGAAAACCCGATGACCAGGAACATGAAAGTTAGGAGGATCTAGAAAAAAAATTAAACAGTTAATACGGTTCTCATTATAACTCTAGGTTTCCCCGAATACATATGAGACTTTTTTCTTTTTATGCAAAATCAATATAAACAAAACAATGCACACGATTATTGAATAAATGAATAACATTAAAGGATTATTTTACAAATAGAATTAAATGTGTCAATGGGATAATAATAATAAATAATTAATAGTCGCTGGCAACACTTAAGTCAACATCGTTCAAATTTCATTTTCAAATTTTCTGCAATTTACATTATAAATATATATTTTTAAACAGCCTGAATATCACCTCTTCCTTTTTAAATATAATAGTTTTTACATTTTCAACAAAAACGACAAAATGAACCAATTTTATATCGAAGAAAAAACTCGGATCACAAATGACATATTACGTCATAAATGTGAAAATCAGGATTTGTGAAAAATGAAACGATAATCACGATAATGTTGACAAGGGCAGCAGCACGACGCGCACGCCTATCGCCTCCGGACCCGTCGCTCAGCTCCGCCTCGCCGCTGCCGGAATCCAGCCCCATCGTGAGTGCTGTGACACCGGCCGTGGCAGTTGCGTCGAGCTCGAGCGACGAGTATTTCTCTCCGCCCACGACGCCACCACCAGTTCGTCGACGGAGAGGACGCCGGCCGCCGGATGGTTTAGGACCTCGAGGCCCACCGGCCTCTGATAGGGTCCCAGCTCTCGGCGGGAGTGTGCAGCGCATGCGATGGACGCAATCCATCAATGAAAATGTCATGCGCTCATACTATGGGGCTACAGAGGGGGGAAACAACCGGACCGCGTACCGTGTTCGGATGCTCTCTCTGTTTCAGGTGCTTGAGCCAGCTGTCAACGTGTCGGCGCAACGACTATCGGATCAGGTGCGAGTCATCCAGCGTAATCGTATGTTGGATGATACTGTACTTGATCGCCTGCGAACTGAAATGCAGAGTAGCCATGTCATTACCCCGTCGGCGCAGGCTGTGGTACTACCACAGTCTAACACAATACCGAATCGCGCTAATGACGAGAGTAATGACATGGTTACTAATGTAAGTACCCAGTGCAATGAGGAAATAAGGAGTGCTTTGGAGGGTGCGATTCGAGAATATCGGTCCATGCAACCCGACCTTAGGCCACGCATACCTCGTTTGCCCATGCATAACAAAAATAGGGCGCTGGTGGCTGTTCTGGATTCGCAGTTGTCAAACTATTTTGACAATTGCGAAGACCTCACCGATGCTCACTCAATCTTGTATTGTGCGGCTGTAGCGTCATGTCGTGTAGCTCACGTCAAATTTTCAGATGACAGAGCTACACGACTTAAACCAGCCGTACCAGCATGGCAGTACAGGATTGAACGACGTATTGGTGGGGCCAGAGCACTCATCGGCAAACTGATCTGCTTCAGGGAGGGCAATACTCGCCCTAGAGTGATGCGTTTTGTGAGGCGGGCGTTCTCGGGGACTGATATCAGTCCACGAGACTACATGTCCCGTGTCACAGAGCGCATCGACTTCCTGAAGCAGAAAGTATATGCATGGGCAAACCGTATTCGTAGGTATAAACGGCGGGTGGATAGATACACTCAGAATCGCACATTCCAAAGAGATGAAAGGTGGGTTTATAGGGCTTGGGAGCGACCGGACCAAGGTGTGGCTGACACGCGCCTACCGGATGATGACGCCATGTGTTCATTCTGGCGCAGCATCTGGTCGGTGCCTGTTAGCCACACCGAGGATGAATGGACTCGGGAGGTCGAGCGAGCGTGCGATCCAGTGCAAGAAATGGGGGCAATTACTATCAGCCCCCAAGACGTAGTTTGTGCAGTCCGTCCGTTGCCTAATTGGAAATCTCCAGGGCCGGATGGGCTGCACAACTTCTGGATTAAATGGTTCACAAGGTCGCACGCTCGCCTGGCGACTCTATTCCAGTCAGCCTTAGAGTCAGGGTCGCTGCCCGAGTTCCTGACAACAGGTATAACCCACCTGCTCCATAAATCGGGTAGTACTGCGGAACCCAAAAATTATAGACCGATTACCTGTCTTCCGACAGTGTATAAAGTTCTTACTTCCATTTTGAGAACTAAAATTAGCAAACACATTAATGACAATTCTATCATGTCTCCTTCTCAAAATGGATGTAGGAACGGGTCCCGCGGTACTAAGGAGCTACTCCTTATTGATATGGCCATAAGTCAACAGGTTCGCCGTTTTCGAAGGGATCTGTCGACATGTTGGATAGACTATAAGAAGGCCTATGACTCGGTACCACATACATGGCTCATGAGGGTGCTAGAGTTGTATAAAGTTGATACAACTCTGCGCACCTTCCTGATGTCGTGTATGGGGCAATGGAGGACAGTCCTTCGCTATCCAGGATGTCGGCAAATCCAGAGGGATAGCGAACCGATAAGGATAGAGCGAGGTATATTTCAGGGCGATAGTTTGAGTCCACTTTGGTTCTGCTTAGCCTTGAATCCTCTTAGCACATTGCTGGAGGATTCAGGTCTAGGTTATCGGTTGAGGAGAGGTGGTCAAGTTATATCTCACCTCCTTTACATGGATGACCTGAAACTCTTTGCCCCCAACGATTTGCAACTGATGGAGCTACTGAAGGTAACTGAAACTTTCAGTAGCGCCATCAGGATGGAATTTGGTGTGGACAAATGTGCGGTCATGCATGTAAAGCGAGGGGAGATTGTGGAATCTGTGAGAACCCAGCTCTCGGATTCCATAAATCTTAGATCTCTTTCAGCAACCGAAACTTATAAGTATTTGGGTATGTCGGAAGCGCTGGGCATCAATGTCGCTGACATGAAGCAATCGTTGAAGGAACGCTTCTTTGGCCGCCTGAAAAAAGTATTTAATAGTCTTTTATCAGGCGGAAATAAGGTGCGTGCCTTCAACGGTTGGGTCATGCCGGTTTTGATGTACTCTTTCGGCATACTTAAATGGACTCAAACAGAACTAGACGCCCTGGATAGGAGGGTCCGTACACTGTTGACGGCATATCGAATGCATCACCCGCGTTCTTCGATTATGAGACTGTATATCCCGCGGAGGTGTGGGGGTCGAGGCTTTTTAAACGCTAAGACTCTCCACAATCGCGAGATATGCAGTCTTAGGGAATATTTCCTAGAAGCCGACGTGGGTATGCATCGAGATGTAGTCGCGGTGGACAAGGGCCTCACCCCTCTCTCCTTGGCTAAAGAGAACTGGCGCAAACCAGTAGTGCTTGATACTAACGACCGCAGGGAAGTATGGCAGAGTAAGGAGCTTCACGGACGCTTTTTCCGGGCCCTGCATGGGCCCGATGTAGACCTATCAGCGTCCGTAGCCTGGCTACGTTCCGGGGATCTCTTTGGAGAAACCGAAGGCTTTGTCTGTGCAATTATGGATGAAGTTATGATGACGAATAACTACCGGAGATTTATTGTGAAGGACGGTACGGTTGACATATGTCGGGCATGCCACCGTCCAGGCGAATCAATCCGTCACATTATCTCCGGGTGTTCTCGTCTGGCTAACGGAGAGTACTTGCATAGACACAACCTTGTAGCCAGGATTATTCATCAGCAACTTGCTCTGAAATACAACCTTGTGGAATCGGAAGTGCCGTACTATAAGTATGTGCCCGACCCAGTTCTCGAAAATGGCTGTGTCACATTGTACTGGGATCGATCCATCATCACTGACAGGACTATTGTAGCCAATAAGCCTGATATAGTGGTGGTGGATCGATCAGAGCGGCGCGCAATGATTGTTGACATAACGGTCCCACATGATGAGAACCTCGTGAAAGCCGAGAAAGATAAGCAAATCAAGTATCTTGATTTGGCTCACGAGGTTGTCGACTTGTGGGATGTGGACTCAGCGATCATTGTGCCGATAGTTGTATCAGCCCATGGCTTAATTGCCAAGAGCTTCGACCAACATCTGAGGAGGCTCTCGTTAGGCAGCTGGATCAAGGGCTTGATTCAGAAAGCGGTACTCCTGGACACGGCTCGTATTGTTAGGAGGTTCCTCTCTCTGGAGCCCTGACCGCCGGTAGCTTGGACCCTGTTCCCGATACCGGTGGGCTACAATTTTTTATATTTTTAAATGTTTTTTATATTGTTTTTTCTAAGGAATATTTAAAAATGTAATTATATTTGTACAGAAATAAATAAAGAAAAAATAATTAACAAAATCATGATTCTGAGTTACAAAGACAAAAAACTAGAGAACAAAAAAAAACTTTTCTGGATGATCTTTAAGATACTCTACACCCACCTTCACAACATTAGACGCGACCTTCCCAAACATCAGCACATAGTATCCCCAGTTCGGAAACCTGGACAGCAGAAACATCATCTCCAGCCAGGACAGCAGCAAGGCCACTGTAGCCACGTGACGGGGCCATTCGTCATGATCCAAGTTCACCACTATCACGGTATATGGGAGGATGACTGCGAAACCCAGGGATCCGAACTTCACCCAGGTCTCAAGTTGTAAGAAGTATCTACTGCTTTTTACGTTCATGTAGAGGAGTTCCTGTAATTTGAAGGACAGTAAAATAACGTGTGATTGGAGATCCTGATGATAATGGTATTGATGAAATAGAACTGGAGTTGATAGAAACGATAAAATTAATCACAGATGGGACAGCGCCGACGTATCAGCGAAAGACGTTAGTGTTGCCACGTTGACCAATCTTATACATTTCAAAACCAGTGGATTCCCGCGACTTTCAATCAATGAGACATATTACTTTATTCCTATAGATTTGAAAGTACTAAGTATCTAGCAGTACATTTCATGAGAAAAATATTGTAAAAACGATTGCAGTGTGTATGTAATATAATTAGTAAAATGCTCCGAAAAAAAATGAGATACTCAAAATATGAAATTTACTGCTTTATATACTAATTTTCCGACAACGATACTGTAAATTCCGAAAATCGATAAAGTAATATTTTTCCACCAGCTTAATTTGCATTTTACAGAAAACTTCAGTTAATCATTTTCATCGTAACTCACCTATTATAATTTAGACCTTGAACCTTTAAAAAAAAAAAACAGTAATAAAATCAACGTCAAGGTAAATATCAAAATGTTGTAATAAGGCGTAGTCGATGTAGCCCCGCTACGCTCCTATTTCTGTCTGCTGGGTTTAAAGTAACGTAACCCGGAGTCGGGATGCCGAAAGTCCCGAGCTCGCTTCGCTCGCTCTTCCATCCTAAGTTATAGAGCTTAACAAAACGAATATTTTAGCAGAACATGTTTTCGGAAACTTAGTATTTTTTTTTGAAACTTCGTTTATTATTTTTCGTAGAATTGTAATTTAAATAAGCTCAAGTTTGTTTGTAAAATACAACATTTTGTGTCGGTTTATTTTGTATTATTTTTTCGGTAATTCATTTTAACACAGCTTAGTACAACAGTCAACCACAGTTCGTTAGAAGTTAATTTATTTTCGGAAGCTTTATTATTTCCCATATTAAGTAAATCTACTAACCTGCAAAAGTATCAATGCTATTGTGGCGTAAACTACATAACTCCAGATCTCAGGATTTAACCACTCAGGCGTGATTTCCTTCGTATCTCTAAAGAAGAATACTGATACAATAAAGATAGTTAAAGACGACAAGAATACTGCGTATAAACCTATGATGGTGTAGAAAAATGGTAACAGCGCCTTCCATTTTAAGAATAAAAAACTCTCTACTAGTGGATGAACGAGTAGCCTCCTCTGCCCATTTCTGTTCCCAGTCTTTAGAAGAGCTTCAATAACTTTCATTTGCTCCATCTCACAGACTGTTGGCATCAAAATTCCATAATCTACAGTCACTTCACAGTTATGATCCTGTAAATCTTGACCATTACTTGATATGTACGAATCGAAAACATCTTCAATAAACTCTGTAGGTTTTGACAGATTGTTGATGATCATATCAATGGCTGTTCTTCTGAATTTCTTAGGTCCATCTGTGTATCCTGATAGATCTGCTCCTTCGCGTAGCAGAAGAGTTATAACATCTCTGCTTCCATGATGACTAGCCGCATGTAATGGGAACCATCCCATACTATTAACTTCATGTACGGTGGTTTTGTCGAATTTGAGGATAATTTTCGCTATATCTACGGTGTTTTTAACAGCAGCCAAATGCAAGGGAGTTGAAGATTTGTGCGGACTGCAAGTTGTTCTTAGCCTAATATCAGCCCTTTTCGATAGAAGTAATTCTACGCATTCCGGGTTGTTATTGTATACTGCGAAATGTATTGGACCAAACCCTCTTCTGTCTGCCGCTGTTATTGTGTTGATTAAAGCTTCAGTTACTGCTTCGTTATATTCTAGAAGTAATCTTAGAACTTCTAGATGTCCATAGTCGGCTGCAACGTGGAATATATTTACTTCTCCTGGTAAAGTTATTTTTACATTTGCTCCTTCACTGAGGATTTGTCTTACACAATTTACGTGACCGTGTATAATGGCTTTGAATAGAGCGGTTTCTCCTTCTTCGTTCTGATAGTCTAGTGCATCTCTCTGTTTGGCAACGCTGAGGATTTCGATTAAGACGTCCAAGTTTCCTAATGCAGCTGCCGAATGGATTGGAGTTTCTCCATCATTAGCCTGTAAATCAACAAAAAATGTCAAAAATTACACAAAGGAGGTATTGTTTTTAAAGTTTAAAATTAAATAGCTAAAGTTAGAGAACAATTTAGTGACTGACAGAACAGGTTGGAGTTCAATAACTTAAGTTACCGTTTAGTTCAAGTCAGTTTTAAAGTCTGCATTGCAAGTGAGAAACTGACCAGTTTTCTTTCTATCGATTTTATACTATTTAAGTGGTATAATTATTGGAATGAGGAAAAGGTAGTGAGAAAAATGTTGAGTATGAATGTGGATGGTTATAAGAGTAGAGGAAGACCAAAGAAATGATGGTGGGACTGTGTGAAGGATGATATGCCTAGAAAGGAGGTGACTGAAGAGCTGACGATAGAGAAGTATGGAAGAAGAAGACACGCTGCGCTGAACCCGAATAAATGGGGGTAAGAGCAGGAGAAAGATGAGGTGGTATAATTATTGCAAAATTACCTTAGAAGTAACATCAGCACCAGCTTCTAAGGCGATGCAGACTCCAGGAACCCAAGCAGCTTCGACAGCAGCCTGCAGAACTGAGTGACCTTCCTTGTCCTTCACATCTACTATGGCTAGGAGAGGGTTCGCGTTCATATAGTCGTAGTTGGCTAATAGCTGCAAGACAATGAAAGAGTTGGACTTATGTCATTAAATCAAATTTCATGAATTTATGTTTGATAGAGAGAAAGACTACTCTTTAAAAATAAATAAAAAATATGGCTAACTAGTGAACTAAAATATTGATTATGAAATGCAATAATTAATATCGTAACACCGAATATTTAGTTTTAGATGAAATAAAAGTATTTGGAAACCAAATGCCTTTTTTACACCTAAAACGGTAACAACTTCAAATTCAGTGTTTTAATTGCAATTCATTATTAATATTCTAGTTCACTAGTTAGCCATATTTATTATTCCCACACAGTAATATTGCCAAATTAATTAAAACAGGTAAATATTTGACAGCTATTTGCGACGTTGCCAACTTTTTGGATTAACGGTCTTAAATCATCGCATCGCTTGTTAAGTTGAGCTTCCCGTGCAATATTTATAATTGTGCATTAACCTTGATCTCACCTGCAAATGATCTTCAAGATTCTTCTTCACGCACACATGCAGCGGTGTCTGCCCCGCCCTGTTCAGACAAGTCACAACTGCACCTGCATCCAGGAGCTCTTGTATCGCCTCCAGACTTTCGATCTCCACTGCTGTGTGAAGGGGGGTGTCCATGTTGTTCAGGTTGTTACTCTTCATCGTGTTGAAGTTGCCGCCAGCTTTTAGGAGCATCTTTATTACATCTACGAGGCTGAAAAAGAGAATAAGAATAAGAAAAGAAGAGGGAGCTTGTATTGGTATCTAAGAAAGAGAAGTCTTATTAGTTCGTATGGCAATAATGATCCCTGTATTCATTAATCACTAATACACTATAGTATAGAAAATTATATAGAAAAGTCGTGATGGCTTTAGGTTTCGGCTCTCAGGCAAGTATCAATATTACTTTTTATAAGGAATTAATAAGTAAGTTTATCTAACCTAATTTTGTGTTTATTTTTTTTAAGTTTATCTTAAACATCACAAACATCGGTGAAGGAAAACATCGTGAGGAAACCTGGTTGTATAATGAATACACGTAGAATACGTGGTAACCGTTTATTTATTTGTTTAACACTTCAAGCACAAAATACAGAGGCGGACTTAATGCCATAGGCATTTTGTACCAGTCAACCTTTGGGTGATACAGAGACAGCGAAACGGCTCTGTCGCAAAGGACCACTTCTCAAAATGACTATAGGTAGCAAAATGTCCCTTTCGCAAAATGTCCCTTTCGCAAAATATCCCTTTCGCAAAATGTCCCCTTCCTCAAACAGGCATTAATTCCTTTCATCAGTAAAAAAACGGGTCAAGAACCAGTAGCGGTAGGTGTTACCGTTTGTGCGTCATTGTCTCTTCCACCCTGTATATCTTTCTCATGATACTGTAATTACCTAATAACATTTCCAGTATCCAAATTATTCCAACATTTTCCTATGCCTAAAATCGATTACCGTTTTGGGAACATTTAGGTAAACACACACGGGACTTCACTCTCAACAAACAGATGATATGTCCCATTTTTACCAAACTTTATTCTTATTTTATATCCCAAATTACAATAAAAATTCTAATAACCACGATTTCCCCAGAGCACCATACATCTTTCCTTAAAGAATCATCTTTGAATAATTATTATAATGCTTTATGTTCATAGGCGATTTTACGCCACGTTTAACACAGAACTGGATTTTCTAATGGTGGGTCTACACCTGCGTCTGTCGTTACTAAGCAATGCATACCTCAAAATCCCTCTTACCTCTGATTTTTCAGATTTATCTGCGTATTGAATAATAACCACTTGCTTCGGTGAAGGAAACTAGCATGCCTGAGAGATATTTCTCGACGGCATGTAAAGCCAAGACAGAGGCCCCCATCGACGGCATAAAAACTCAGACACCAGGTTAGGCACTACCCACAGGATAAAAAAGAAGAATTCATACCGAAAAAGAAGTAATAAGTACCTACTGTTGCTGTACAAATGGTTTTACGCGTTCTTCTTCTTTATCGTGTGGTTAGTTCGTAACCTGGTGTCAGAGTTTTTAGGCCGCCCATGGGCCTCTGACTTGGCTTTACATGCCGTCAAGAAATATCTCTCAGGCATGCTGGTTTCCTCACGATGTTTTCCTTCACCGAAAAGCAAGTGATAATTATACTATACGCACATGAATCCGAAAAATCAGAGGGTTTTACGCGTTGAAAAGTAATCGTGCTAATGAGGTGGCTATATTAGCGGTTTCGTAATTTATTTATTCGTTATCTTCTTTCTGGAGCGCCTCATAGATATTATACAAATTAAGCAAAAAATAACTCATTCTGCTGCTTTTTATCCATACGGTGCGCGATGGACATCGAACGGGTGTCGATGCTTTCGTAATCCTGTGGACCAGTGCAATGAAGCTTGCAAAAAGAGACAGGTTTACTATACGAACAAGTCAGAACGGATAAATAAAAAAGGCCCATACTCTCTGTAGGCACTCGCACAACGAAACTGATGGATAGTGTACCTTCATCTTTATGAAAGCAACCTTAGACCTGGACTCCATCCAAGCAGAGACGAGCGGAGCGCAGAAGAGTAGCAAGATTCAACCAATCATAGAAAAGACAAAAGCTGCGATGTGGTTTTCAACGAATGTGATTGGTTGATTCCCGCACGTCTCCTCTCCACTCCCCTCGTCTCATCCTCGTGTGAAGTGAGCTTTGCCACGTTTAATTAGTTGGTTACGTGATCGTCTTCCATATGTCTCTGTTGAATTTTAGTGTATATGTGGCTAATGGAGGAGCTCGTGGCTTAATTAGCCGCTCAGGTCGATCTTTAGGTTAAGCCGTGCTTGCTTAGGTTGGTCTGTGGATGGGACCCATTACATACCGAGTTTCCTCCGCGCCTCGGAAAGCACGTTAAGCCTGGTCCCGGGTGTCATTTGTAGATCTTTGACAGTCGTTAGGTAGTCAATGGCCCAAAAAGTCTGACAACCAGTCTTACCAAGGGGTATCGTATAACCCAGTACTTACTGGGTTGTGCAGGTTAGATAGGCAGTCGCTCTATGTAAATAACTGGTATTTAACTGCATCTGGTTAGACTGAAAGCCGACCCCAATATAGTTGGGAAAAGGCTAGGCAGATGATGACATGGCTAATGGCAATTAGCCGTTTTATTTTAAAGAAGGCGTTTTATTCCAATAAATAAATAAATCGCGAAGCTCCGTGATACCTGAAGGTCTGGGCCTAGCCTTAGAAATTCCACTAAAGCTGGAATAATGTCGTAATTACAAAGCGAATGTCTAATTAGGATTTAATTTAAGATAAAATGGTTCGTTTCTAGAGGTATTCGGATAGCTGCTGTAATAGAGGTAAGACGGGTTGAGGAGTATTATTTCCGGTGAAGGTTGAGTCTGAAGTGGACCTTTTGAAATCTAGGCTGGGGTACAGTTCTTCGTTTCAGTTTTCTTGACTTATTGTTATCTAAGGATGACACATAGTTCTAAGGTGCTTTATCTTAAGGAGCGCTGTAAATCAGTTTTTTGGATTTTTATGACAAGCCTGCACACATTTGACAGCTGTTTGCGATGTTGCCCACCTTCTGTATAAACGCTCTTAACAGAAAACTAAAATACTCACTGTTTGTCATTGACATCCTGTTCATAATAATACGCGTAACCAGCCACATCCAGCGGAGTCCGTCCTTCCAGGTCCATGATGTTAGGGTCGGCTCCAGCTGCCAGCAGTAGACGGGTGCAGTGCTTCCGAGCGCAAGAGCTGGCAACGTGGAGAGGCGTCCAGCCCGGTTGGAATAGCGGCATCTGTGTAGCGTAGGATAGAAGATTAGAGAGGTAATATAGGGTATAAACGGACCCTTCACGAAGCCGTTAACCTAGCACCCATCAAACTTAGTAACCCTACACAAAAATTATTGATGGGAAACGAATTTTTTTTGGGGTGAAAAATAACCATTTACGGTAAAACTCAATGTAACGCATTCAAAACATTGTGCTTATGGATGCATTGAATAGTAAACGGGTCATGGAGGTATTTAAATTAAAGTTATAACCTTAAAAAAAATGATCGCAATAGCGAGGAGAACAAGTGCCTTTCGGCTTCGTTAAGGGACTATTTACACCCTTTATATGATCGGCAGTAAACGGGTGCAGTGCTTCCTAGCGCGCGAGCTGGTAACGTGGAGGAGTGTCCAGCTGGGTTGGAAGAGCGGCATCTGTGTAGCGTGGGACGTAAGAACAAAAAAAAGACACGACTTGTGATATCTACGCTTTAGAATGGGCAACTACAGTACTTTCACAAGTTATTATGCCTTGTGACTGGGAATGTAGCTTCACTCTTTTGTTTTTGACCTTCAAAAGTACCTGTAACGGTCTAATTGAAATAAATGGTTTGAGTTTGACATCTATCAACCCGCACTGGCTTAATTCACTCCCTCCGGTGGAGAGGAGGCCTGTATCAAAGCAGAGGAAACAAGACACACTAAAAAAAAACGAGTGTGCTTATGTGTGAAACGTGTAAGTGAAACTTCTGAAAATTGCTTATAAAGGGTGTAAAAAGACCCTTAACGAAAACGAAAACCACATATTCTGCCCATCATTGGGATCATTTTTTTGTTCTAGACCATACCTGGGAACCTTCTAGTTACGGAGATATTGGGGGTCAAAGTTCCAATTTTTTCACAAGTTTTTTTTTAAATACTACTTTTTAAGGTTCTCAAAGCATCCATCAGCAATAAGTTTTGAGCGCATTATATTGAGTTTTACCGTAAAATGTGATTTTTGTCCCCAAAAAAAAATTTCGTTTCCCAGCAAAATTTTTTGCGTAAAGTTACTTAGTTTGATGTACAGAATGCTTGGTTGACGGCTTGGTGAAGGGTCTGTTTACACCCCGTATATACGGAACGTATATATAAGCAATTATATATACGGTGCGCGCGCACTGCTGTCTCTTGCTTATATCCCCCACTCAATTCCCGTTCGCCTCGCCCGATCACACTTTTCGTAACGCTTACGTCACGCGTTCGTCAGCTTACTCCCAAGTCAAGCGTGCGTAAAGAAGTTTCACCTCAAAAAACATAAATTATGCGACTATCACAATGTATGCGATTGTCCCTTTAAATGTATTTTGAAATCATTTTATCACCGGTCCTTTGGAACGCAGACAATTTTTCGTTACGGTCGAATGGCCCGCGGTCCATTCGCTTTGGGCCGTTCAGACTAAATACCAGATTGATTGTAGGAACTATTTTATAAACATTTTGATTGCTTACTAGATTTTCTTCAGAAGTAGACACCAATCCTAAATACCTCCTACAAATTGAGATAAATTTAAAACAGCCAGTCAGCCATATAAACGTACGTTCCTCACTCAAACATTTTTTTCCCCACACAAATCAACGTAGAACTAACTCAATCTTCATCTAAAGATCCGGGTATTCCGTAATACCCGTGGTTTCATTAGCCGGGGCTCGTACCCGGGACATTGGGGCACGTTCCCGGGCCATTCATCAAACATCTCGGTAACTAGCCGGTGGTCGCGTCCTGGCTTAATACGAAATTATTTTATTGGGAGGGTGAAGACAGGGTGGACTAAGAGGGTAGCGGGATGAAACTACAAGAAATATTCCTTTTTTTTTGCCTAAAACTTCAGCTAAAAAATTTTGAATTGGATAAAAAAATTGCTTAAACAACTTTAAGAAAATTTGAATTATTAATAAGATTTTGAAACGTTTATAAGCTTGCCTAAGTAAGCTAATAAGTCTTGAAGTGAACATTATCAAGTCAACGAGGGACCTCCAACATGACCAACCTAATGGGACTATAATAATCTAATGCTCTATTATTATTTATTTATTTATACAGATACTGCACTTCTTACTAATTATAAAATATGTTGGATCCGGATTATAAAACTAAAATAAATATAAAATGAATTGGAAAGCGCACCTGTGTGCAGTGGTGACATCACACGACCTATTTACCATTCTACCCTCAACACAGCGTGCTTTTACAGAGCCCTGATGTTCAGCTCGAGTCTAGGGCGACAGTCAATGTCTGATCGCGGCGGAGTTGAGACGTCTTGGAACTGTAGCCGATACATTCGGCCCCGTGTTATTGTGTTAAGTTATAATCTCAAGTAATTCGTTACTTTTGCTAGAAACAGTGTATCGCACCCAGTGTATTTTCATTGCACGAAATCCATCGTCTGCCCACATGACATGATGTACAAGCCTAACGGAGTAAATCCTGACATATCCGACAAATATAAGTCTAAAGTAACTGAGTGCGCAATTATGTAGCGATTTGTGAATCACTCACCAGTCATACGAAAAAACTTGCAGAGTTTCGCATCGTGGTGTACTGTTTGAACTCGCTAAGAATTACGGTCGACACTATGGTCGAACCCTAAGGTTAGGGAAATAAAAACTCGGAAATAGACCTTGGATACAGGCAGAAGGAATGAACGACTGATATAGTGGTAGTGAAGTTGAAAGTCAAGAAGTGAGGGTAACAGGTTACAGTCATTCAAAGTCTTCTTAAGCAATTAGTAGTACCAAATTATCATGTTTTGATGCAAATGCAAACAGACAAAGACGCAGCATAGAATACGCTACTGCTGAGGTTGGGGTCTTAGGTTTGATTCTTAGGTTATTGGGTTTTTCCATCACTTTACAGTCACATTTCACCAGGTACGTTAAGACGTCTCTAGTCTAGTAGAAGTCTGAAGATGTGCCCTCTTCTGCTCTTCAACCTTAGGCCATCTAATGCTGTCTGAAGGTATCTGCCAAATCTCTCCACATTTTGTGACATGGCTACCATGGCTACCCAGTTTTTTCCGGCCACTTTAATGAGATCATCTGTTCACCTAGTTGGTTGTCTTTCCACGCTTCACCGTCCCGTCCGTGGTCTCCACTCCAGCAATTTCTTCCCCCATCTTCCATCCAGGCTACGGCATATATGGTCTGCCCATTTCTACTTTCTTGTCTCACTAAGTTGAGCCCAGTTGATGCAAATAATCTCGCCTCCTATTACATGAGACTAATACATCACTGACGAAATGTGGCTGTACTGTGGTTGCCTATAGTTTTGCCTTTTATTGGGAGTACAATCATGTTGGTGTTAGTCATCATCTGCCTAGCCTTTTCCCGAGTATGCTGGGATCGGCTTCCAGTCTAACTGGATGCATGATGATGTATTTTACATGGAACGACTGCCTATCTGACCTCCACAACCCAGCTAGTACTGGGTAATAGGATACCCTTTGGTAAGACTGGTTGTCAGACTTTCGAGCCATTGACTACCTGGAACGACTGTCAAAGATCTAAAAATGACAGCCGGGACCAACGGCTTAACGTGCTTTCCAAGGCACGGACGAAACTCGGAATTTAATTGGTGGTCACCCATCCACGGACCAACCTAGGCAAGCGTGGCTTAACTAAAAGATCGACCCGAGCGGCTGTTTTAATTTAGCCACGAGATCCTCGTGTTGGTGTTAGTATGATACGCTAATGTTACTGATTGATGAAAACATATAACAGGAGCATCGGATACCCACCCAGATTATTATGCATTCAAGCCAACAGCCAAAATTAATTTGGGGAACAAAGCCATCAGCAAATTGTGTTTCGATACTCGTGTAGCGTGCGTCGAAATTATTCACCTGTGATTAATGTGTGCGACGCATAGTTTATCGACGTTAACGTGTTTCACTCAACCACAGTGTGCTCAAAAATATCTATGTAGATTTTTAAGCGCATAAGCATAATCAGCCTATAATGTTCCCACTGCTGGGACCACAGGCCTCCTCTCTATGAGAGGGAATGGGCTATAATCCACCACGCGGGCACAGTGCGGGTTGGTAGATGTCACATGTCTTCGAATATCTGGTTCTAGGACATGCCGGTTTCGTCACGATGTTTTCCTTCACCGTTTTGAGAGCAGAGGCAATGAAATAAATTACACAAAGTAATGCGCGTGTCTGGGTCCGAACCCCTTACTCCTCGTAAGTCGGGGCCGCCACCACTGGGCCATCGCTGCTCTCCTCTCTGCTTTGATTTTAAAGAGATTGCCGACAATTTTAGATCGTTTAAAAATTACAAGCTATGTGGAAGACCAAAGAAACGGTGGATGGATTGTGTGAAGGATGATATGGCTAGAAAGAAAACATGCTGTGCCGACCCCAAATTAATTGGGATAAGGGCGAGAATGTGGAGAAAGTGGTGACGAGGCATCTATAAGAAGACCTGTGAACACGGGCTGAGAGATATGGCAAGCTGCGAATGCGCTAAGTTCGATTATATCCCTTTTCAAAACGCTTGTCTCGTTCTGACATAATATAAGTTGCTACACATACCTCTGTTTACCTTTTCGGACAATACAGGCGTGATGCGTGTTGACAGGGATCTGTGGTGACCAGGTGGTTACGGTGATGGTGTTGGTGGTGGTATTGCTGCACAGTCGTTACGGGTTGTCAGAACCCCGAAAGTCTGTCTAACAACCAGTTTCACCAAGAGGTGTAATGTTACTAAGTAATTAGGTCATAGAGGTCAGGTAGACCATCGCTCCATGTCAAATACTGGTATTCAGTTGTATCCTGTTAGACTGGACGCCCACGCCAACATATTTGAGAAAAGGCCAGGCAGATGATGATGACACCATGTCTGTGTTCAGACCAAAGAACCTTTTAATCATTGATTGGCTTTAGAATAATCCCTAAGTGCAGATTCTTCACGAAATCACATGTCTCGAAACCAAACATGATTAAAACTTGGCCATCACAATCTAATAGCGTCTAATCTTCTGAGTGTTTCTAACTACTCTCTAAATTACTTGTTCTACTTATACTCGAGTTAATCTAGTTAGTTTTAGTTTGGTTTTAGTTTATTTACTGGATACGATGTTATTCCCGAGACGAGAGCAAGTTACAAACACTTTGTTTTAATATTAAGAGGTAATACGTCTTGTGTTCGTCAACACACATTACACTACTCCTGTATTTTCTGAAGACTTAGACGTAGATGTACGCACGACGGCCAATCAAGCTATACAAAACCAGTTTATGCGGATCTCTCACTGTATAGGAAATCTACACAAAGCGACGCCAAATTATACTGGAAATGTAAAGCTTCATGTACTGCCGTGTGTACTATACAGTCACGAGCACCAATATGTATACACTTTTCTAAATTTAAAAGCAATTTTTGCGAGAAATAACGATTGCAACTTGGAGATCATGAATCTTTTTCGTAAAAACATGATATTTTAATCAGAACAGTAGGGGAAAAACACTTTTAAAAATTGTTAAGTGTTAACATATTATTGGTGCTCGTGACTGTACCATTGGATCGGGAGATTACCGCCCTACGTACAAACTTAGAAACAAATTTTACCTCTTTATAATGTTGTAATATATGTACAATTATAATATAATATAGATAGTATAGATAAGTTACAAGCCCTTACCGATGTTATAAGTTTATACCTATCTGTATCATGTAATACCGGGATGAATGAGACTTTTGAACGGGGTAAAAGCGAACCAACTGATGCCATTTACCGCTTGCTATATCTCTCAGCCCGTGTGCACTATCCATCTTTCCATAGCTCTTCTTATAGTTAAGCTATTATTCATCGATCTATCCCACCAGATAACGTTACTATTAAATTGTGAGTGAACCTTTCAAAGCAAAATCGAATCATCGAATGGTTGTAAATAATCATATTTTATTAGGATTCGATATGATTAAAGCGCCTGCATAAGCATAATCGGCCTACGAGTATAATGTTCCCACTGCTGGGACACAGGTCTCCTCTCTATGAGAGGGAATGGGCTATAATCCACCACGCGGGTCCAGTGTGGGTTGGTAGATATCACATGTCTTGGAATTTTTGGTTCTAGGACATGCCGGTTTCCTCACGATGTTTTCCTTCACCGTTTTGAGAGCAGTGATGATGAAATAAATTACACAGAGTAATTGCGCCTGCCTGGGTTCGAATTCACGACTTACTGCTCGTAAGTCGGGGCCGCCACCACTGGGTCACCGCTCTCTAAAGTGCCTGGTACCAAACAAACTTTTGCACTAGGTTTCTGTATCACAAAAACTATTTTTCTCTACCTCGATTTTATTATATTCAATGTTACAGGTCACAGTGCCACGACTTCTGTGAAGAGAACCATTGGCTAACTTTTAAAATTTAAAAGATACCGCACCCTGATGTACAGACAGACATCTTGGTAATAAGGTCCTGTTGGCATCCGCATCATAAAAAAATCTTGAAAAGCAAAGATTTAAAAAGCTAGATTCGCTCGACCACGTCAAAAGATGGTCACGTTTGTGCTTCGTAAACAAAGACATTTGTATATTATTGTCTCGCTCACTCATACTGAAACTCACATCTATCATTTCATGTTGAATGTGTGAGCCCTGTTCCCTGATCATTATAATCTGGATCTATTCAAAGTTCGAATGAATCGATTTCTTCTAGGCAAACTTACTGCTCCGTTCAAAACCTCTACTTCCGACACTATATTCGTCAAGCGACTCTTTTGATGTCACTTATTTCCTTCGCGTGTGTATCGTCACGTCGCAAGTCGCGTCGCGGTGCAGGCCGTTTTATTTGATTTGTTTGTAAAGTCGCTGCACGCGATTCGTGGCCAAGTGGTAAGCACCGCGCGTACCAGGAATTATAGACGTAGGCAGAAAGGCTGTCAGGATCAAATGGAATTAAGCGGATCACTCGAAGGCCCAGGAAGACGAGACGAGATGACCTGGAAGCGCGTCATGAATGATGGAGCAGGAAAAGAGTGCCTGGAAGAATATGGGGCAGACCTTTGCCCACCAGTGGCAAAATCAAGGCTAACTAAAAAAAATACGTAAAGTTCCACTTACACTCCCTTTAATATCCCGACAGTTATGGTCAATATTGTCTTTCCAGGGCTTCGGCAGCGTCATGTCGACCTCGCCCAGGTCACAGCGCACGTTCGTCATCTCTTTGATGAGAGGACACAGCTTCCTCACGTCTTCCTCCGTTTCCGAGGACATGCTCTCGGTGCCGACCCTCTCTTGAATATCTAGAAGACATATTTTTTTAAATAATAGCGAATTTTGAAAAAGTTGTAACTGTTGTTGGTGTAATGGTTGCAAGCGTGATTGATGATCACGAGATCCTGGGTTCGATTCCCAGGTCGGCCAAAGTATAATTAGGTTTTTACTTTGGGAATTTGTCATTAACAGCCTCTTAGCCAGAGTAAATTCATTTGTGGGTCTTCTTCTTTCTCTCTCGGTACTGATAATGAATTTGGCTAATATGGAGTTACGTTAGCTATATAACTCTGTCGACATCTCCAGTATGTAATAGACCTATTTCTTTTAATAAAATAACAATAGTTAGAACTCAACTCGAAAATCGAAGAATAATCCTGGCCACAAAACAATGGCTTGCTTTAAAAACTTTATAAAATAAAGATTGTTCTGCCAAACGTCATCGTTGACTTGTCAATGAAGTTTTAGAAATAATTTTATAGCCTTCTTTCAAGAAGAGATCAATTTAAGGAAATCTTGATAATATCACAGCAGCCATGGAGATTGCTAGCAAATTTATGGTGTGTATTACTTTAACCTACACTTATAATGAATATAAGTCTGAAATCGCCAACCCGTCTTGAGCAAGCGTGGTGATCAATGCTCGTGCCTTCTCTGTATAAGAAGAGGCCTTTGCCCAGCAGTGGGACAGTAACAGGCTGGTATTATTATTACTTTAATCAACTTTATCGACGTTGCGGATTCCAAGAGAAAATCTAAACGGCCACAGTAGTTGGCTTCTCAAATCTCAAATCGTTTATTGCTCTATCTATTACGGCTAAAAGCCGAAGTAAGGGTACACCTAGTTCTAGCCGGCTGTTCGTATGTGCGGCCGGTAACAGTTATGTATCCTCTCTATTGCTAGGACACACGACCAAATAGATTAGGTTAAGTTAGGTTAGAACTGTGACCTAAGGCGCGCGAGCCGAGCGAACGCAGCCAGCGGTGCCGCGGCAGCGGGCGGCGACCGCTACATCCAAATTGGTTGCATGATCTAACCGAAAATAAGTAGGCTGCACCTAGTTGTACCCGGCTATAACTAGGTGTAGCCACACTTCGGCTATTAGCCATAACGTATCCTTAATGTACACTTACAGGTGGTAAATAAAAAAAATAGAAACAGTTATGGACCCTTCTTTTCAGATCAAAGATTGAAATATTCGATTCAGTCTGGTTTGGCCTAGCTTAAACAGCTCATGCTGATGTTACAGCGAAGACGGTTCCTTATTTCACATTAAGTATCATCAACATCATTTTAGTCACCATTTTAGCCGAAAGACGGTCTCCCGAAGACGTCCAGTGTCAAAGAGCTTCATCATCGGCGAAGCTAAAATTACTGGCCACTTACAGACGAAAACCTTTACTTTTCAGGGTCCTGGTGCCACAAACACGATGATACGTATCAATGAAAATGGAATGGTCGTTGGAACCATCATAGTTAACTGCGAAGGTATGAGAGCATCTTACTACTATTATAAATTCGACAGGTTGTGAGGATGGATAGATGTATCTATGGATGTTTGTTACCCTTTCAAGCAAAAACCGACACTACCATGCAGATTTGGATGAAGTTGGCACAGGTAGTTAATTACTCGTATTAATAAACGCTTTCCAAATTTCAATGCAAGTTTTTAAGTTGGACTGACGAACATAGGGTCGAGGTTGATGGGCAGGAAATACCATCGAGTCGAAAATGTCTGGAGACCCTACTGGTTCATGAATGCATTTATGAAGGGCGACCTTCATATCTTCACTGAACCGCAAGCTCGTCGATGTGCGTATCCTGCCTATCCTAACCTATGGTGCTCAAACTTAGTCTTTGACTGAAGCTAAGTAGTTTAAACTAAAAGTTTTCCAAAGAGTGATGGAACGTAGAATTCTCAATAATAGATTCAGGGGAGGCCTTTGTCCAGCAGTGGTCTGAGTAATCATCAGAAAAGAGCTCAGCTCAGACATCTTTATTCTTCTGATAAGACTTTCCAGAAATAGGGCGTTTAGTTCTTCAAACTTCGTGGAAAAGGAAGGATCCTTCGACCAGATGAATGTCAGGCCCCTACCTGTTGATTTTTGTACACCATGTATGTATGTTAATTGCACGGATAACCTACTTACAAGATACAGTATTTTACTAGAACTCAGGAATGATGCGTGGTTCGTATGTAGGTGCAATTTAGATAGCGCTTCATACTTTAAAGGATTGGCATATTGCGATAGACTTACCAACTGGAAATCGCCGAAAAGAGGTCTTTGCCCTGCAGAGAGACATATCAGGCTAATAATAAATATCTCTTAAAAATACATTTTGTCTTTGTCTCTAGAAGGGAATAATTCAACTCTGTCAACAGGTTTCCCTGAGACCACAACCCTGGACAGCTTGACGGCTGCCACCTACTCCAACCACATGAGAAATCTCTCAGCCAGTGCATCTAATGCTCTCAAGGAAATCGTAAGTAACTTATGCCATAAATTACGTATGGGTCATGCGACTTCTGGATCCATACATGCCGTCGAGCAATATCACTCAGGCATGCTGGTTTCCTCACTATGTATTCCTTCACAACACGCATATGAATCCTAAAAATCAGAGGTACGTGTCTTAAAATCGAACTTGAGACCTATGACTGCCAGTTCGACGGTCACACCACTAGGCTGTCACTGCTTGTACAGCTGTAATAGGTGCAGTAAAGAACCAGGTTTTGAATACTACAGGATGTGACTGACGAGCTCCGGGTCCTCCGGCTGGTCTCCAAAAAGACAGAGGCGGTGGTGGCACCTGATGAGGAGTTTCACCTCGTTGTGGTCATGAGGAGACAAAAGAAAATATAGCAGAGGAATTTGTATCGAGCAGTTCAAAGTATTTTGTATTGAATGAGTTCATCCAAATTGCTTATTTAGTTTCTAAAAAACAAAATGTATTGCGTACTTAAGATATTTTTGTAGTAAATTATGATTATGTTTATCGAAAATTGTCTTTGAGTTTCCCTGAAGAAAACCCGTGGACACCTGTTCTTATAGTCAGCCGTGTGTTAGTGGTAACACTTTGATCGTTAGCTGACCTAATGTATTACGAAGTATCAATACAATGAAAGGTCAAGTTATGCTAATTTCTTGCCACTGACGTGCCGGGTCGATTATACTTAAATAAATGTAACAAAAAGGTAGCCTATTATACCCGAGATGATGCAAGGTTTATAACGATACATCGAAATCAGTTTAGGCGTTTACAAGTTATCGAGGAATACACAGATACATACCCGAAGCCTGAAACCATTACACTCTTTTTATGGCAGGCGTATACAGGGTGACAGGGAAACTCGACCTATTCCTTGAAAGGGGTTATACAAGGTGCAATTTTGCATCCTGGTCAAATTCAAGGAGGTAGGTATCTATGCTAATGATTCTCGACCCGAATCAATAATAAAATGGGTAGGTAGTTTTTTTTTTTTGGTATTTACGGAAATCGGTAAGTGTGGACAGCGGCGGCGGTGCGGCGCCTTGCATAGATAGTCGACACTCACGCACACAGCGACATATCGCGCGATGGGTGATTCTAATTGTTTTGTTGAAATGTAAACACGAAAGTGTTCGTGTTTTTCTGAAATACTGTCAAATTTAAACAATTTAAAATAGCAGCTTTATTAATTATTGACCAGGTACCGTAATTTAAATTGATTATTTATGTCTTTTGACAACCTCCTGAATTTTGACGAGGATACAAAACGTAGAGGTCGAGGTAGAGCGGAATAAAAGGTCTTTTGTAGCAAAAATTTGTTTTTTTTGTATTTTCCCCAAAATCGACATCGCTTTGTAACCATCCAGTTCTGACCCCTAGTTAACTGGTCTTAATTTGTTGCTTACGACCTCTATTATAACCCCTTTCATAAGTCGAGTTTCCCTGTAACCCTGTGTAAAAATGCTATTGATTTAAATTACCTTCAGGAAAGTCCAGCAGCACAGCAACCTGTCTCGCATTCCCAGCCCATGCAGCCAAGTGCAGCGGAGTTCTGCCGAGCTTGTCGATCCTTAGCTTCTCGGCTCCGAACTTGATCAGCAGGCTGAGGGCATCTCCTTCGATGAGAGCAGCGGTGTGGCAGGCGGAGACCAGCCCCAGGCGGCATGTTGCATTAGGACTGGCGCCGGCGTTTAGTAACCTGGTATAAGCGGGATTTGTTAAAGGGTTTGGATATGTGTAATATCGATTTTGGTACTGCAAGAGCTCGTGGCTAAATAATACTACTAATAACAGCCGCTCGGGTCGATCTTCAGGTTAAGCCGCGCTTGCCTGGGTCGGGGTCCCGTTGATGGGTGATCACCCATTACATACCGAGTTTGCTCCGTTCCTTGGAAGCACGTTAAGCCATTGGTTCCGGCTGTCAATTGTAGATCTTTGACAGTCGTTACAGGTATTGGCCCGAAAGCGACAACCAGTCTTCAAGGGCTATCGTATTACCTTGTACTAACTGGGTTGTGGAGGTCAGGTAGGCAGTCGCTCCATGTCGAATACTGGTACTAAGCTGCATCTGATTAGACTGGAAGCCGACCCCAACATAGTTGGGAAAAGGCTAGGCAGATGATCGTTTTTAGTAGTCAGTCAATGCTGATGTGTTGTCGCCGTTTTTACCGTTATTGTTTTTGATATGAATCTTCTAGTAACCGTTACAACAAATGTTACAAATGTTTGTGTTAATATACTTATAGTCTTAATCGCTGCAGATAATGCGCAAGCCTTATACTGTTTTGCCATCACACCCAAGTCAAATTTGTACAATATTTAGGATAAGACAGTTTGCATATACAAGGTGTGCTTCACGAAGCCGCAAACCAAACATTCCGTACATCCAACTAAGTAATTCAACGCAAAAAAAAATCTGGGATACGACATTTTTTTGGGGTGAAAAATCTCTTTTTACGGTAGGAATCAATTTAACGTAGTCAAAGCATTATGCTGATGGATGCATTAAATGGTACAGGTATCATAAAGGTATTCAAAGTAAAGACGAAGGATCAAAATTAACCGACGTCCTACAGCAAAAAAAAGTATCTAAAAAAAATTATAAAAATGGGTATAAAAAGATGGCATACTTCCAAACTCCATCCTTCCAGTCTAAAATATAAAAATGCTATGAAAATTCGTTCAGGGGCAGTCATATCTGCAAAGAATTCAGGGTGTAAACGGACCCTTCACGATGCCGTTAACCAAACATTCTGCACATCAAACTAAGTAACTTCACCGAAAAATGATTGCAAGGAAACAACTTATTTTTTTGGTAAAAAAAAAAAGAAAAAAAAAAGTCCGATGATGGAACTCAATAATTGAAGTCAAATCAAAATAGCCCAGTATTTCTCAAAGTTGTAATATATCCAGCGTACATATTACTGCCCCTGAACGAATTTTCATAGCAATTTTTTTATATGCTAGACTGTAAGGATGGAGTTTGGAAGAAGCCATCTTTTTTGTAACATTAAAAACTTGTGAAAAAGTTTGAACTTTGACCGCCAATATCTCCGTAACTAGAAGGTTCCCAAGTATAGTCTTTAACAAAAAAAATATCGCAATGACGGGGAGAACAAGTGCCTTTCGGCTTCGATCAGGGTATATTTGCACCCTTTATTTAGGAGTAACTAATTCAAGTGACATAAGTCAGTCTAACAACACATCATGGGAGGTTAAGACAGAGATAAGTACACCTAGGTCTAACACAGTAATTGGTGTTATTAGATGATGCTCAACAATTACTGGCACCGTCATTTTTTAACGCAATTATGTAGTACAGTAGTGCAATTATGTAGTAAAAAGAACGCTGACCGCTCAAATAAACTTTCTCAACTTTTGTTATTCTAGCCTTTTCCAAAGTACTAAGCAGCTAGTAAAGTACCTATTACGATTCTACAATGAAACCATTATACTTATATTATAAAACAATAGCTTAGTACTTTAGGACGAGACAGTATAACGTGCGCAAACACATCCGCTCCACTGTCGCTCAGCGTTCTTTTTACATGACGGGACTTATACCTTGAGTTAATTGAGACAGACATCATTATAGTAAATTAGTAGCACAGTAGCATGTTCGATCATGTATTTTTAGAGTTAGTTGTAGCGCAGAAAATCGTAGTGATTCACCCGTATTTGTAAAGTTGCTGCAGTAAATGACTTTCAAAGGTCATGTAATTCGCGACTATAAAACACCGACCGACGCGAATGATAAATTCATTCATAACACAACAACATGACATCATGCCTGTAATTCCCGAAGGGTTAGGCAGAGGTATACTTAATAGTACACACACATTTCGCCAGTTATGTTTACGTCCCATGTAAGAGGGGGCGAGCCTATTACCATCTACCGGCCACAAATTCAGACTTCGTGGCTGAGACTGAGAAATTCCTGATGGAAAAACTCAATAACACTTTGCGCTTGCGACCACTAGACCAACGAGGCAGACTCATAACATGTTCTGAATAAAGAGAAATGTCTCGACTCGAAAGTTTTCTCGAAACTTGGACTTCCCTCCCTTTTGCTGGAAGGTTCTCAATTGCTCATTAAAACAGGCATATTTATAGAGTGTGTGGCTACCGGTTACCATTTCTTACGAGAAATACACGTTTATGAAATCTGTAACCCCAACCCCGCGAATGGCAGCCATTTTGTTTTTTTAATCGGCTGACCTAGGGTATGTTAAATGAAATGCTAATATCTTTGAATCTAAGAGATCTAGAGACGTGCAAATGATCTTATTGCAAGGGTTAAGGCCGAGGCTATCTATTTATTAAGTAAATTTTCCTGAAAAATAAGCAAGAAGAGTTAAGAAATTTTACAAAAATAATACTTAAATTTTTTACTTTTTCTATTCTAGTGTAAAATTTACCCCGAATGTAGCAAATGTTTTTGTGTTAAATCAGAAGTATTTCAGTTAAACTACAAAATGATATCAAAATATTGACTCAACACCAATTATTTTAAGAGTTATTGTCATTTAAATATAGCCCTCCCCCAGCACATAGACTCCACAATGTCGCAGGTCAGGCCGATTAAAAAAAACAAAATGGCTGCCATTCGCGGAGTGTGGGGTTAGGAGTATTTATGTATTTGTCGAAAAAAATGAGTATGTAATATGCCTTAAAGTATCGGTAATCGGTAGCCAAACTCACTGTATAGCTAAGTTAACACACAATACACTCACGCATATCAAACAATACGTTTGTTCCCAGTTTAGCAACATGCTAATGAACAAAATGTGCCGAATCTCATAATATCCGTGTCTGAACCAACCAAACAAAATATCCGTATCAAGTTTATGCATAACTATGGGATAATTTCCATTGTTTTTTTACCATAATTTGATAACGAGTATGATTATGCGGTACCTTAATGCGCTATTCGTCATTTTTTTTGGAATAATGTACTATCAACGTCAAAAGTAGATTAAGGCTTTAGTTGTTTAAATCTTCATTATTGAGTTAGCTCAATAATTAAGATGTTAAACTAAAATCGAATTAATATTAAAAAATCAAGGAAAATTATTTCTTGTATGTAAATTAATCGAATAATTTCGTTTTTGTGTCAATTTAGATGTGAAAGACCGTACCTATATTAAATAGCATATTATCATCGAAGCGTATCATTAGATTGCGCATCATTAGTATCTATTTCGTAACTACCACAGTTAAAATCAATGACTAATGAAAAATATAACAATATGAAATTGATAGCAGAGTAGCCTTGTCAATAAAACACATAGGTACGTTTTGAGCTCCGAATTGATCAATGACTCACTTACGCGTGACTTTAACATTACAAAGATTAATAACATAACAAAACATCACGCCTGTTCCTAATCTCCAAAAGGTTAGGCAGAGGTTTACCTATTAGTAGGCCTTTTGCCAGTTATGTTTAAGTCCCATGTAATAGAGGACGACCCTATTATACTACAAATGCAAACTCCGTGGTTGCTACTAAGAAATTCCTGAAAAATTCAAAAACACTTGGCCCGACCTGGGTATCGAACCCAGGACCTCTTGCTTAGCTCTCGCGTTTGCGACCACTAGACTAGACTGTGTCAGATGTATGAACGTGGACTAAGCGAAAGAACTGCCTACCTCCATTAAAATAGGTGTGAGTTTATGTATGTAACTAAACAAATATTTACATAAAGGGTGTAAAAGTAGGGCTGCGGGGCTGTTCGAAAGAGATACGGCGGCCCTGGAAGACAAAGGGCAAAGAAGGAACATGGAAGGTTTTAGTCAGTATGAGTCCGACACTCCCTTCCACTCCAAAAAAAAAAAAAGGTTGTAAAAGTACCCTTAACGAAGCCGAAAGGCATTTGTTCTCCCCGTCATTGCGATATTTTTTTGGTTATAGACCATACCTGGGAACCTTCTAGTTAAGGAGATATTGGGATTCAAAGTTCCAACTTTTTCACAAGTTTTCAATGTTATAGTTTTACTTAAAATACCTGCATGACCCCCGTACTATTCAATATATCCATCAGCATAATGTTTTGAGTGCGTTACATTGAGTCCTACCGTAAAACGTGATTTTTCACCCCAAAAATCAAAGTCGTTCCCCAGCAATAATTTTGCGTAGAGTTACTTAGTTTGATGTACAGAATGCTTGGTTGACGGCTTCGTGAAGAGTCCGTTTACACTCTGTATAGCGCCCTCCTATTCTTCTTCATCGTGTGGTTAGTGCCTGACCTGGTGTCAGAGTTTTTAAGCCACTCATGGGCCTCTGACTAGGCTTTACATGCCGTCGATAAATATTTCTCAAGCATGCTGGTTTCCTCACGATGTTTTCCTTCACCGAAGCAAGTGATAATTATACAATACGCACATGAATCCGAAAAATCAGAGGTGCGTGTCTTGGGTAATGTCATACCAGCGCCAAAATAACCAAGATCCTCATTAAAGATAAATAAAAGACACTCACCTTTCCACCTCCTCAAGGTCATGTGACTCTATAGCCTCCAGCAGTTCTGTATTTAGCCTCTGTAGCCGCCTATCGCCCCGTCTCCAGGGCTTGGACATCATGGCTCCTGACTCTAGGATTGGGGTACTATTGACTGTGGACCCTACTGAAGATGGAGTCGTCAGGTCTGGCATCATCAACTTGGGTAGCGATGGACGGTCTGAGGTGGTACTGTGGAGGAATAAGAAGAGATGATTGGAATGCTGAGCAGTTCTAAGGAGTCTGTTACTTTCTAGAAGAGAGTATGATAAAATTATAGTTTAGCCAAATCGCTTAGGGTCACAGGTCCTGTATTATGATACGCGTGAGGTATGATATATAGCGACAGTTAGTACGGGTAGCGATAAATATCGTTTACAATTGTGATTTTTTGGTACAAGTTCACATTCAATTGTTTTGTCACAGTACAGTCCTTCCACCGTTTTTTTACCTTTTTGACCACTGTTATAAACCTTATGTGAACGAGAATAAAGCTCACTGTGCTACAAACTCATAGGTTAAATAACAATGAAAGAACTTAGGTAGTAGATTATGTCACACATTTATGTCAAGACGACTAAGATCTCTGTTGCACCTACAACAGGCAAAAGATCGTTACAAATGCAGACAGATCTTCAAGAACTTTTTAACTGAAGCAAGAGGAATAGCTTCGTTATGGCATAATGAGCAACGGCTTATACGGGGTGGTAGGGACACCGACGCGAAATCGGTTACCACGTACTCAGTACATCATTCTGAGCCCCTACATAGAAATATTTCATTGGTTATTAAAAAAAAATCTGCTGTTTCCTACAAAAGTGCGAAACCTACATGGTTAAAAAGGAACAGCTGTTTTTTTTTTTAAATACGTGGTAACCGTTCGCGACGGGCTTATTAAAGCCTCAAACTGCGATCAACCATCTATGTGTACTGCGTGGGGATCATAAATCATATTATACCGTTATCTTTAATCTTTATTTGCCTTATCAAATGATCCAAAAGCTTTTACTGTGCATTGATGGCTTCATATTTGGATAAAGTGTAGCGGCACTACAAAAAGTACTACAGCAACATAGAACAAAATGTAATACAGCGCCATCTATGACACAGTTGATGAACTAAACATCGAAATCCTACATAACGCAGTTAAAATTATCCGCGGCTTAAGACTATATGGAAGAACCCGACAACAACTGTCGGGCAGTAGCCCACCAGACATAGCACTCGTCTGGTAGGAGGATCCTCCTTTTTCTATGGGGGATAAAGAACTTTACACCCTGTTCTTCATACTCCCAAAAAGTTACAAAAATTGAACAAATTTTGTTTTTATAATGAGACGAATTGTAATTTACGATAATTTATTTAAGTATTCACTGTAGAATCTACTCCATATTGTGACATTTATAATTTTTGTTTTTATTTATTTGTCATCATTCTCGCATTAATATTTTTATTTTATTTCGCATGCAACCATATATTTGTAAGCCTCTTGGCATAACATAGCGACCTATGATCTTTAATTTAAGAACTTTATTCACTACCTATATTACACAAATAAAATTGATTTTGGTTTTTTTTTTCTAAAACTTAATTAATCAATCCCCTCTATGTCGATTCCCGCTATATCGCGTCATGAAACAAATGACATCTGTTTTATAATGTTTACGCTTGACCTCGAGGTTATGAGATCAATTAAAAAAATTCATGGTCTTCCAAATTCAGACCGGTAAACATTGCTTCAAAAATAGTACGTAAATACCTAAAGAATTATCTTCTCTTAAACGAGATATTTATGTAAAATATTTTCATGCAAAGTCAAGCAAATTCGTCATACATAGCTTTACAATACAAACAAACTGAAAATCTTTCTGGCTTTGTTATTTCTAAGAAAGAATCACATGGTACGCACGACATCCAATCAAGCTATACAAATCCAGTTTATGCAGATCTCTCATTGTACGGGAAATCTATACAAAGCGAGACCATGTTATACTGGAAATGTATACCTTGATGTGTTTTCGTGTGTACTTGGACAGAATTCGGTTAGTAATGAACCATTTTACTATTTTACTTATCAATTCAATACATAACATTACGACTTTAATCCCCGAAGGGTTAGGCAGAGGTGTAGGTACCTCATAAATAGTACACCTACATTTCGCCAGTTATGTTTAAGTTCCATGTAATAGGGGGCGAGCCTATTGCCATGAACCGAGCACAAATCCAGATTCCATAGCTGCTACTGAGAAATTCCTGATGGAAAAACCCAATAACCCTTAACCCGACCCGGGAATCGAACCCAGGACCTCATGCTCAGCAGTCACGCTTGCGATCCTACAAATATGAGAAGAAATAGCAAATGTGACGTACAGGCTGCCTGATAGTCCCAGATGTCGTGGCCTCGGCATCCTGATTCGGAAGTCGCCCCCCTCATTTGGATTGAGGAGTGGATGGGTGGCTTCATCCTCTTGACCCCGCTCTATATCTGTGGAAGAAAGTTCATGCTATTATCAAAGGTTTGATTAGTTTCTTATTCAGGCCTATGACACACAGAATAGGGCATTTGCCTGAAAAAATCTATTTAGTCCGTCAGTTAGATTATCAAAAAATATTGGACACGTATTTTTTCTTTTGTCATGTAAACGAAAAATTACGACGATACAGTGCATCAAAGTTCGAGACAAGGGGCTTGTGACGTCACTGGACAGTAAAAAGTAACAGAAATTGAGACGTCACGCGAGATTTCAACGCGCTGTATCGTGGACATTTTTCGATTAGATGACAAAAGAAAAAGTACGTGTCCAATATTTTTTAATAATCTAACTGACGGACTAAATAGATTTTTTCAGTCAAATACCCTATTATGCAGTTTTTCAATATCCTGTGAAGTTACTGTTTTTGACTCAAGTGGTGTTAGAACTTCAACGACGATAGGTTGATTTTCTCATAAAACAGCAAATTAATTTCAATACGACACCGACTAACGGATAAAAAAAACTCTGGACTTTATTTTTTGGCCTTGTTTATTTTTTTCTGCCAAATTTTGATTGGCAGTTTAATGTAAAACATTAAC
The DNA here is from genome assembly GCA_905220335.1 of Noctua pronuba. Lineage (NCBI taxonomy): Eukaryota > Metazoa > Arthropoda > Insecta > Lepidoptera > Noctuidae > Noctua > Noctua pronuba. The sequence goes on from LR999913.1 coordinate 3,396,259, forward strand.
TCACGGTATACAATTGAGCTGGAACATCAAAGTGAATCAAATACCACGGCTAATGTGATTTGACAGACGATTTACAATTTTTAATTACCAACAAAAACTTCTAGAGCGCGTACTCACGCATAGTTCTCTTGCCACGTGGTCATAGTTGGAACTTCCATCTGGTTTTTTCCATAAAATTACCATAGACAATTTCACAAAATTTTAACCAATCCTGTCCCAACGTCATTTAAACGCCAAAAAAACCATGCTGCGCTATAAGAACAGACTTAAGGGGGAAGCGCTATGGTAGCCCGCGAAATTCAAATTTTGTTATGTTTTTTTTGCACTTTCCCGGTCAGTGTCACGTTGTATGTTGAACAAAATATGATTTGCGGCTAAAATACATATGTATTTACAGAATTATAATCATCAATACAACCCTCAAAGCTTATGTAATCCCATTGAATGTCTATTTCATGAAAAAGTCCTTCAAACTGAATCATATTGTAATCAACATACGACCCGATACTGACCTGCAAATTGCAAAAAAACATAACAAAATTGAATTTCACGGGCTACCGTGACACTTTCACCTTAATAAAACACAAAAGTAGATTTGTCTATGAATCATAACTTTTATCACGAATCACAAGAGGTGTAAAAGCGTTGATGCCAACTAAATTTGGTTTCAAAAGTACATCCGTACGTGAAGATGTCCATAAATTACAGCTCTCACGCCTCTACCTAACCCTTTATGAGTTACTAGCTTTTGCCCGCGGGTCCGCTCGCGTTAATTTAGAATTTGACAACCAATTCGGGTTGTACTCTGCTTGTAATAATATAATTCAATCATGATTCGAAAGACACGTGGCGCCATCTATTATCATAAGAACGTTATTGTTGTTTTCCTCGGGAACAGAATTTTTTTCGGGATGAAAGGTACCCTATGTCCGTTTCTGTACTCCTGACAACGTATATAAAAAAATTCAGGATGATCGGTTCAGTGGTTTAGGCATGAAAAGGTAACAAACAAACAAACAAACTTACTTTCGCATTTATACTATTAGTAAAGATAAGGATAGCGATATACTTGCCTTCAGAGAATAATAAAGCTATTTTTTTACATTTTTTACTGTCCACCTTCCAGTCGATTACATCGGGCATTTTGAGTATTGTTGGTTGTGCGAATTAACCGGGCTACATAAGGGTATTACCCGTCTATAAACCGGGTAGTTTCCGGGTATTAATCAGGTAGAGTCCACTGTCCACATTGATATTTATGATTGTTCTATAAAATTGAGTTACTTGAATACTTGTTGAAGAAGGATGATGCACAGATTTAGATAAACGTAAGAGTTTAGTTAACTTGTTTAAAAATTTGATCGTTCAAGTAATAATTTTCATGAATGTTTTCACTAAAATTGAATGTTACACATTATATTTTTGAAAATAACACATAAATTCAATTCTAACTACGCATGACTATGATAAAATTTATTATTGTTATGTAATTTTAATAGCTAATGGAAGTAAAAGACTTTTTTATTTTTATTTTGTTTATTTTAAGAGAACTACTTGGCTTACACATTTTATACTTATCGTGGCTACTGTCGATATTGAAGCAAGCTAATTTGTATAAAACAACGCAAGAACTTAATTCTATCTAGAAATTTAAAGAACAAAAACGTAGTCTATTTTAGTAACTAAATAATGCTTATGACGTCATAGTACGTAGTTAAAAATTGGCACGCTTGGTTTTCACACGGATCGTGATACTTGCGTTATCTAGGCATATCTATATTTGTGGGATGCAGTCGTTTAAAGAAAGTTGCTCGTGAATTTGTCTTGTCTTTGAATAGTGTCAACGCTTTTTGGCTACCCCACAGCCAGATAGGTTTATTAATAAGTTGGAATGTAAATGTGGTGCTATTTGTGAACGTAGCGTGAGCTTTAAGGTTCCGTCTCGTTGCGTCTCGACTAGTCCTCACTTATCCCGGGCAGCGAGTGCACGCACCGTTAAAGTGGTTCACCTCCTTACTGATAATTTGGTGGTTTTATTCTAAACCCTAACTAGTGTTTCTAGTGAACACCATACTGTTCTACAAACGATAGGGCATTTAATATCGTGTCCTGCGTGTCATTTTGTTCACTACAGGAACTGATGGACGCTACCGAAAGCGCCAAAGTAGTAGCTCAGTTGTGGGCTGACACAATTTAGATTGCCTTCGACACGCTAAGAAGAAGAAGTTGGGTGCAGTTTATAAATTGCCCACAGCTGGACCGCAGGCCTCCTTTCTTTAAGAGAGGTTGAACGATATAGTCCACCACGCGGCGCCCTGTTATGATTGGTATAATGGACATGTTTTTTTTTCTAGGGCATGCCAGTTGATATCAATAGGCTCGCCCTTATAGCTCACCATACATTGTCAGCAAAACCAAACATTTATGCAAAATTTCAGCTCAATCGGAATCCGGGAAGAGGGTCAAATTTAACTTCTAAGTTTTTGTTTCAGTCTTTCACATGAAGCCATATTCAAAACACTCCACAAACAAGAAATAGAACCCACTTATGTTAAATTACTCGAACTAGTTTATCTCAATAGTACAGCTTCCATACGCTTAGACACCACTGGCCCATCCTTTGCAATCCGAAAAGGAGTGAAACAAGGCGATCCGTTATCTCCGAAACTCTTCACTGCGACACTTGAAGAAGTTTTCCGAAAGTTAGATGCACCTTGGCGGGACAAGGGCATTGTCGTTGGGTAAAAGAGATTAACTAATCTTCGATTCGCCGACGACATTGTCCTTTTCTCGTCTTCGGCGGCTGAGTTGGGTGTCATGCTCGAACAACTGAGCCACGCCAGCCTCGAGGTCGGACTCAAAATGAATATGACAAAAACGAAGTTAATGACAAATAGCACGAAACGCAAAATAGACATAGGGGTTGTGGAGGTAGAGCATGTCCATGAGTATATATACCTCGGCCAAATAGTCTCCTTCCAGACGAGGCAAGATAAAGAAGTCGCTCGACGCACAGAAAACGCCTGGAAGAGCTATTGGTCGATGAAACACTTCATGAAAGGATCACTTTCACTTTCCCTCAAAAGGAAACTCATGGATACGTGCATCCTTCCCACCCTCACCTATGGAGCGCAAACGTGGTCATTAACGAAGCGTCAAAAGTCCGCACTCGGGGTCTGCCAGCGAGCCATGGAACGAAGTCTACTAGGAGTCAAAATTTCTGACCGTATACGGAACAGTATACTTCGATCCAAGACTCAAATCGCAGACGTTTGCAACACAGCCGCCAAATTAAAATGGAACTGGGCAGGCCACATCTGCCGCATGTCGCATCAAAATTGGGCCAAAGTGGCAACAGATTGGGTTCCGAACAACAGAACCCGGCGACGCGGTAGGCCCAGAAGGAGATGGCGTGACGAGCTGGACTCTTGTCGAAAGGATTGGGCCCAAATAGCCAAAGACAGAGATAAATGGAAAGAGGGAAGGGAGGCCTTTGCCCTGCAGTGGGACACAACAGGCTCATAATAATAATAAGTTTTTGTTACATAGTTAGTTATAAGTGGAGCTAATAAAAGTGTATTAAAATAAACGCCAGATAAAATTTTGCGGTCGCCTTATCTCGCGGTGAAACGAGAGCTAACTATGCGTAAATGTTGTTATTACGTATTTCCTTCCTTGGTTGTAAAATAAATAGTTATATGACAGTGTGTGACGGAGTCTGGATTTGTATACATATCTATACTAACAAATAAAATTAAAGTGTCTGTTTGTAATTTCAAAATTGTTATTTTGAAATTACAAACCAGACACTTAATTTTTTTGCTTTTTGGTAAAAAAAAAACTTTTGTTTAAAATTTTGTCTGTCTTGCTGTTTGTTTCGGCAAATCTCCGAAACGGCTATACTGATTTTGACGGGACTTTTACTGGTAGATAGCTGATGTTATAAGTAGTCCCTTAGGCTACTTTTATTTTAGAATAACGATTAGGATACCGTGTAAAAAAATTAAAACCCTTGAAATTGTTAACAAAATTCGATTCAAACATAGCAATATTTTTAATATGTATGTAGAACAGTAGTTACTAAATAGCATATAAAACAAATATCTAAATATACCTTCGTATGTGGAAGTGACTTGGATGCCACTAACCCCATATTTGAATATCTTAATGGCAAAACATAACGCACTATGTATTTATCTAAGATACTTATGTAAATACAACTACTTAATATGTTTGTCAAGCAAACATGACTGATTCACGACGAAGCTATTAGAGATATCACTGATAAGTCTATCATTCTGAGTAACCCCTAGCGTCTAGTAAAACTGACAAACCCACTTGAGTTTTTTGGAGTAACTGTGTAATAAAATCTTAGAAGTTAAATTTGACCCACTTTCCGGTTCCCGATTGAGCTGAAATTTTGCACACATGTTTAGTTTGGATGACAATGTATGACTAGCTAAGTGATGTCATTCTAAATCCAATATGGCGGACTCCCGCAGATAGGGGACTAGTTATTTTTTACGCATTCCCACGATATGGGTATGAAAGAAAGAGTTTTCTGAGAAAATACAAGAAATAAAATGACGTAATTTTAAAGCGTGTTTTTTAGTTTTTTGTTAACTGCAATATTATTTTAAGTATTATCCGAATGACATTTAATTCCATGTAAATACAACTCTATTTATTACAACTACGGAATAAGTGTTTCCTCAAGTAATTTTAAAGTAATTTACATGCTGATTCACGTATAGGAAAAAACGTAAAACAACAAAAAAAATCGAGGTCAATCTGCATCTCATAAAAATCTCTACATAACTCAATTTGTCGCGAAATTCCCACCTATTACTTATTTGAATAACATTACCGAATAAATACGACTATCAGTAACATTAATATAAATAAATACAGCTATCTTTGACTGAATTAGGTCGCTGTACTTGCGAATGGATCATGACATTCGTTTTTATATTCGTTGATAAGATACGCCATCCATAGCTAAGTACACTCACAGATAAATCCAAATAATATTAACAAATCGTGCAATCATAACATAGTATAGATTTGAACACATAACGTAATATCACGCCTGTAATCCGCGAAGGAAAAAGAAAAAAAGGAGTCTGCCCACTACACCGTACCATACCATGACCGTGCTATGAACGTATCAGGCACGGAAATAAATATGACACGGATAATATGCCCACTATATCGTATCAACAGCGTAGCATACATGTTTGTAATGGGTAAGAACGGTCATCATACGCGATTAGATACTACATTCATTGTATTGAAAAGTATGCGACTAGACTGTTCCGTCACCTTCACGTGTCATGCACTGAGAGTCAAAAATTACCGGCGACAGTATTTTGCCGGTGCCGATACGCTACGTGCACGGCACGTGACGGTTTTGGTCGGTAACGGAACGATCTAGTGCCACGGGCATGGTCTCATAGTTTTCAATACTAAGATTTTTTTTTGCCTGATCAGTTCCTAGCACGGTCATTGTATGATTAATTGAATGATTTTTGCATAAATTTATTTAATTTGATGTACAGAATGTTTGGTTGACGGGTTCATGCAGGAACCGTTTACCTTGTATTGTATCGATGTGAAGTTTATTTATTTTAGACAACACAGGAAAATAACATTATAATATATGAGTACATAGGTACTGCTTATTTCTTAAATTTCTGCCAGCAGACCTGCAAATTTGTGAGTTATTTTTTTTCCTTAAATGACCAACCCATACGAGGCCTTCGTGGCGGTTTACTGCTCACTCCCCCTCATGAAGAGGAGCCCTTTATCCCAACAATCCCATTATGATACCCATAAACAGCTGACCAGCTGAGAATGAAATTAACTGCAGAGATAGACTACAAATAGTAAGTCGTATAGTAATAAACGAAGCAATAAAAATCCGAAATTGTTTGTTAGATAACTAATGTGGGCGCGATAAGAACAATCATCATGTCGTCATTTTTCAAAATACATATTATCGATTCGAGACGTCTTTTAGACGGTTCACGTAGAGCTATCACTTATATCAACGAGCAACTTTCCAAATGTACGCAAAACGCATGTTATAATTCTTCAATAAACTAATTATTCATCTACACACACAAATGCATAATCACACAATGTTTACTTCTCCGAAATAACCTAAATACGTTGACACTATCCGGTTAATTCACAAGAAAACACACACTTTCTTATTACTTTGTATTTAATTTCAATTTTGTAAGACACTGACTGCACAACCAGAACTCAATTTGTTTATGTATTTTTAAAAACACTGGCACGCTTGTCACATTTTTATTAAAAAAAAACTTCTATTTTAAATTAAATTCTAGAACACATTCAACGCTTGTCTCTTGTTATTGTTTTTTAAACCAACTTGCTCGTCTTCTTATCACTTTTATTCATAAACAACTTGTTTTTATAATTCGAATTAGGCCAATTCACATTGTCGAACATCGCGTGACCGTCCTAAACTGGTAATAATAAACTAACAGCCAGACTCAGTGCTCACAGTGTCGGCAAACTGTCCGAAGGTCAAAGAGTGACGATGAATGATGACACGTGAATATTGTTTTTAAAATCTCGGTGTAAGAAGATAGTGGAATCTTCCCCTTGAATTGAATGGGATAACGTGACCTGAATAATCTATACAAATAAATGAAATTGAAGTGTCTGTTTAATGAATGAATATGAAAGTATGTACTGTAATGGAATTTTTGTCTATGTGTCTGTTTGTTCCGGCTAATCTCAGTTACGGCTGTGCCGATTTGGACGCGACTTTTACTGGCAGATAGCTGATCTTATTAGGAGTCATTTGGCTTACTTTTATTTTAGAAAAAGGATTAGGATTCCGTGCAGAAAAATTAAAACACTTGAAATTTTTAACAACATCTGATTTAAATGGGGAAGTAATATTTTTATAATAATTTCGCGTGGACCAGGGTCGCGTGCAACACTAGTTGTTTATATACGTATGCTGTAATCGGAACAGTGATAAGCAGTGATAGCCTAGTGGTGTGACCGTCGGACTGCCAAGTCATAGGTCTCGAGTTCGAACCCAAGGCACGCACCTCTGATTTTTCGGATTCATGTGCGTATAGTATAATTATCACTTTCTTTTCGGTGAAGGAAAACATCGTGAGGAAACCAGCATGCCTGAGAGATATTTCTTGACGGCATGTAAAGCCAAGTCAGAGGCCCATGGGCGGCCTAAAAACTCTGACACCAGGTTACGAACTAACCACACGATAAAGAAGAAGAAGATCGGAACACTCCGTCCAGTGTTCCACAATTTAATGGATTTTACTGATGCTGGCATTATGTTGTGTATACTCGCTAATTGATCTGCAATGGCCTTGAAATTTATCGTACAGAATACTTGAATATATTATTTGATATTGTTACATATTTTCTAAAAATGACAACACCACTAACGTAGACTGTCTCGTTGATCTAGTGATCGCAAGCGCGACCGCTCAGCATGATGACCTGGCTTTGATTGCCAGGTCTGGTAGTTTTTTTACGGAGTCTATATTTGTGCCCGGTTGGTGGCAATCGGCTCTCCCCCTATTACACGGGACTTAAACATAACTGGCAAAATGTGGGATTACTATAAAGTACACGTCTACCTAACCCTTTTTTTTTTTTTCGGATGGGAAGTCATCAAATGACTTCTCCCGCTTGGGTGGAGTGGGAGGGAGTGTCAGACTCTTACTGACTAAAACCCATCCATGTTCCTTCATTGCCCTTTGTGTTCCAGGGCCACGGTATCTCTTTCGAACAGTCCCGCAGCTACCTAACCCTTCAGGTATTACAGGCGAGATATTATGTTATGATAATACGGGGCGCAACAAACTCAGAAACTGTGTCGGTGTGGTGTATTATCTAGGGCTTGGTAATCTTAGCTAACAATAGAATTCCATGAGTACCACTTGATAATCGGTCGGCAATTGCCTTGAAAATTACTGTACATACAGAACGATATGGAGACTTATTTTCTAAGAACGACAGCACAATTTGATGGACTTATTAAATTGCAACATAATGCGATCATTGTGTTCTATAGTTTATTAAATGATCATTTCATACAATTAAATGATCCGATATTTTATTTTGTAATATCGTTTCATTGTATTGTATTGTATAGAGGGGCTGGTGTCCGCAACTCCACGTCAAAGCGCGTATTTTGCGTGCGGTTATACAATACAATACAATACAATGCAATACAATGATCCGATATTACAAAATAAAATATCGGATCATTTAGCGATACTTAAATTACACAGACACAGAAAACGTTCTAGAAGTTCTGGTTTGATTATGTTATCCCCTCGTATCTAATTGTACATCTTTACTTAAGTTAGTTTTAATGTTTTTGATACCATCATGTCATCAACATAGGTCAAGATGAAAAAATATGTATTAAAGGAACTGACTCATAAACTGCTCGACCATAATTGATAAAATTTATATGGGACAAGCGAGCGGACTGAACCTACCAACTAAAAAAAAGAACGTTAATCGGCCCAGTATTCACGGAGAAATCGGTCTGGCTGGCTCTCGCATCAAGCTAATACAATGTGTCAAATTTCTTTAATAGATATTCTACTTTATCGTTAAAGCATTAGGTTCAAGGTAGATTGGGAAAATTTGACAGTTTTGGGTAACTTGATGTGCTGGCGTATGTACATACATTTTTTTTTTAAAGTCGACGGCGAAAAAAAATTGCTTACCGAATACATAACCTGCTCCTTTTTTAAAGTCAGTTAAAAATAGCGGCTAATCCGGTTCAAATTAGTCATAATAATATATGGAACATACTCGTAGATAAGCCCTACAATGCCACTCTCTAAGAAACATCGCTTAGTCATGTTTAAAAAAATATGTTGTATGAATTGATCTGATAGTGTAGATAAATCTGCCTTATCAATAGGCTTGTTTTTCCGGCAATTTCTTGAAAAGTTGTGCGTCAATTTTAAACCAACTTCTAAAAAATAAAGAGGTTATGTATTCCTTCAGCATCTTTTCTTTTTTCATGTATGTACACCGATTACTCCGAGATTACTAGGCCTATTTATATGATTGTTTTATCATTTGGTAGAGGAAGACCGTGCGATGGACCTATATAAATTTTATTCATTTTGCTTGAGCAGTTTACTTCTAGTTAGGTACAATGTAAAACATAACTACATTTTTTTTTAAACCGACTTATAAAAAAACACATAAAGGGAAAACAGAAAATAATATACATTGAAACCTATTAAAGATAAAAAGAAAGGTAGCAATTAAAACTGCAAACGATTTACAGACTTAAATAACATTTGCACAAAACCAATATTTGTATAACCGATACGGTCCGCGAAGTAAAAAGTTTTAATCGCGAGACATCATGTATCGCGACTTTATATCATTGTGTAAATAACAAGTGACTAACAAAAAAATAATAAGAACTACTTCTGAAAAAAACACATCCCGTCTTTTGCACCAAACAAATGACAATCGGTTACATAGTGTATCGTTTTTCTAGAACAACTTTGAACAGGAACATAAAGCCTTTCGGTAGCTCATGTCAGTCTTACACATCTTTGTCATTTCTATCTTTGTAAAGGAGTCTGCCCTCTACACCGTACCATACCAGAAACGGGTTTCTTTAACGGAAGAATCGACAAAATGACAGATTGTGTCGACAAAATGATAGATTTCTTTTCACAATCTGTCATTTTGTCGATTCTTCCGTCAAAGAAACCCGTTTCTACGGTGGTCATGCTACGCGTGTTGAACGTATCAGGGACGGAAAGAAACATGACACGGACTAATATGCCTTGTGATGATACTTTTATACAAGCCTAAAAGCTTGGGTTGCCCTCATAACCTAGTACTCTTCATGACGTTAGGGTTTTTGAACAGTCTGCTTGCCCTTAGGGTTCGCCGTATTGTTGGCTCCTAGGCACGCCGTATGCCCAATAGAACGTATCAATAGCGTGTCATACCCAACGAACGGTCATCATACACGGTTAATACCTATATTCTTTGTATTGAAAAGGATGAGACTATGCCCACTAAACCGCTCCGGCACTGTCGCGTGCCATGTACGAAGCGTTAACAATTGTCGGCGAGAATATTTTCCAGTGCTGACACGCTACGTGCATGGCTCGTGTCGGTGTTGGTCAGTGACGGAACGGTCTAGCGGGCATAGTCTCATACTTTTCAATACAAAGAATATTTTTTCCCTGACACGTTCATGGCACGATCATGGCATGGTATGGTGTAATGGGCAGTATCTTTTATCACTAATAGAATGTCACTTTGTCGAGGTCAGGCCCTCTGATTCTCTTAAGCAGATGATGGACTATTGGACGCTGGACAGAAACGACCACTGAAACGAATCCTGTCCATTGCCGCGTTGTTTTTTATCCATTGGTTGGCAAATTCAAATGTCAAATAATCCATCGTTAATAAAAAAATTACCTGTTATAATAGGCATGGTTACTCATCCAAACACATTTTAGGGCACAGCACAGTCACATAAGTCTACACTCGATCACTGCACAACGTCTACAGTCGATGATTGTACCTTATCATTATCAATTTCCTTTTTAAAAATCGGTTGGCAGACTTGGAAATGTCATAGAGGTGGCGTTATATCGTCCTCTTCATCGCTCGTCATCTTTGCGATTCAATTAAATACTTTTTTTTTTCTTTTTTTTTTCTACGTAGTTTTTGTCACCGTTGAAGATTGTGACTAAAACTAAAGACGAGCAAATGATTGGCAAGTCTTTTCCGGTAAAAAAAAAAACTTTGTTTTTACTGTAAACCTAGCTATTCGCCCGCGACTACGTCTGCGTGGATTTCGTTTGTCGACAACAGGGCTACTTTTCGGGTCAGGTAACTCCAAAAGTACATTAAAAACAACTTCAAAATCAGTCAAGCCGTTTAGCAGGAGAAGAATTACAAACACACACACACCGGAATTTTATATATAAAAATTAAGGTACACTGTTTCACTTCGCTGTTTAATACACGACATCTACTCACAATATACATTAAAATACTAGCATAATATTCCAAATATAAGGAAAATTCGTGGACTTTGGCGTTTCGATAGCGTAACAAGAAGGAAAAAGTAAATAACAGTTACTTGTATACCTACCTACTCAAATGCGTCTTATTGACTCATCAATATGCGGGATAGTCCACTCGACGTCACTGCATAAGATTTAAATAAAATCCTAAGTCTATAACTAAAATATTCAAAGACGTTTTCCTTAATTTGTTATGTTATATCCATTTACATTTTTTAAATATTCCTATACAAAGTAATATAAACAAAAAACATTTAAAATATAAAAAATAGTAGCCCACCAGCTTCGGGAACAGGGTCCTAGCTACCTGTGGTCAGGGCTCTTGAGAGAGGAACCTCCTAACGATACGCGCTTATGTTATTTATTATTAGCTTTTGCTCGCGGCTACACTCCCGTTATGTCGAGAAACTAACCCACGGGAAATTTTAAAGGTAGCATATAACACTCAGGGATAATGTAGCTTCATGTCAGTGAAAGAATTTTCTGAATCGGATCAGTAGTTCCGGAAATAACCCCCTACAAACAAACATACAAACAAATTTTACCTCTTTATAATATTAGTATGGATAACAACAAGGTCACACAAATAAGCCGCCATCAAAATCGAGATGGAAGAGAAGATATCTGAAGATTTTTAAATGGGTACTTGTAATTAAAACTTCAAAGGTAAAACTTCAAAGGTAAATATAGATAGATCTAAAGATTTGTAAACTTCCATAAATTAAAACTTCAATAAATCACATGACGTCTTTCCCGACCGCCGATCAAGCCTTGATCTTCGCCGATCCAGCCAATTTAGTTTCTAAATAGAGAAATTCCTAACAACATTCATTGAAATATTTTTGGTCTAGCCTTAATTTTGTGGATGGCACTATGAAAAATCTAGTTTGACACCTGTGATATCATATCAGATGGTACCATGGTCATACTCCATCCTAACTAATATTATAAATACGAAAGTAAGTTTGTTCGTTTGTTTGTTACCTTTTCACGCCTAAACCACTGAACTGATCATCCTAAAATTTTGCATGTACGTCAGGTGTACGGAAACGGATATGGGGTACCATCCACCCCGAAAAAAAATACTGTTCCCGAGGAAAACAACAATAACGTTCTTAAGACAATAGATGGCGCCACGTGTCTTTCGAATCATGATTGAATTATATTATTTTAGAAACTTTAGTAGTGCGAATTGATTGTCAAATTCTAAATTAACGCGAGCGAAGCCGCGGGCAAAACTTAGTACTGTATAACTTACAGAATGCGTAATTGAGGGGAAAATAGAGAGATATACAGTGTATCCGGGCAAGTACCAATGTGACTTTTTCAATTCATATGTACTTTCTAAGTTTATCTTGGACATCACAGACATCGGTGAACGAAAACATCGTGAGGAAACCTGGTCTTATAATTAATATAAGTCTGAAATCGCCAACCCGTCTTGAGCAAGCGTGGTGATCAATGCTCGTGCCTTCTCTGTATGAGAAGAGGCCTTTGCCCAGCAGTGGGACAGTAACAGGCTGGTATTATTTTTTATTTTATACAGTGTATATCGCTCTATTGTGCTCTCCTTCACACCTGTGACGTAATTAATACTACTATCTCTTTCTCATAATCGCCTTTAATTACCTGCAGTCATCGCACTAATTGACTACAACAGCTATCATAGTAGAGACCAGTACACATTATTTAAAAATTAATAAATAGACTTGAGGTCGCTCGGGTCAATCTTTAGGTTAAACCGTGCTTGCCTAGGTTGGTCTGTGGATGGGTGATCACCCATTACATACCGAGTTTCCTCCGTGCCTCGGAAAGCACGTAAAGCCGTTGGTCCCGGCTGCCATTTGTAGATCTTTGACAGTCGATACAGGTAGTCAGTGGCCCAAAAAGTCTGACAACCAGTCTTACCAAGGGGTGTCGTATTACCCAGTACTAACTGGGTTGTGGAGGTCAGATAGGCAGTCGCTCCATGTAAAATACAGGTATTGAGCTGCATCCGGTTAGACTGGAAACCGACCCCAATATAGTTGGGTTGCCTAGGCAGATGATGAAATACACTTAAGATTTAAGCGCCAGTGTAGTATTAAAATTTTATTACGTAATTTTTTTTCATTGTCTTTTTTTATGTTTATTAAAATACGATTTGCGGTTACTCAGCTGTCGACCCACTCGACCAACGAGGTAGTCAATCATGTACAGTCACGAGCACAAATATGTAAAAACTTAACAACTTTTAAAAGTGTTTTTCTCATACTGTTCTGGTTAAAATGTCATGTTATTACAAACATAGTATTCTGGAACTCAAATTTTTATGAAAAAGATCCTATCTCCAAGTCATTTCCTTTATTTCTCTCTTGAAAATTGCTTTTAAATTCAAAAAAGTGTATACATTTTGGTGCTCGTGTCTGTACAGTACGATTCACGAAAGATGACCACAAATGGCAGCCGTCTGCGCACGTACACTCATGAAGAAAAGACTTAAAACAAAATAATATTTTAATGTTATTTAAATAATTTGTGTAATGTTGTAATACGACGCATTCCGCCCGCGCCTCACCCCGCACCTCCAAAGGGACCTAAAATATGCCTTCTGCGCCGTGGTCATCTTTCGTGAATCTTACTGTACATGTCTTGTCTAAACCATTTATAACTCTTCTTATGGTTAGCCTTATCACTGATAAGGGCCACCAGATAGTATTACAAAGGAATTTTAACGTTGCTGTAACGTAAACATAATTGTTTGATATCTTTGCAATGTTCTTAATCTATGTGGTTTATTTCAGTAAATAAAAAAATAATATATGACTTCCTATGCGCATCCGGCACTGGTTTTTTTAATGAACGACAATCAAATCTTTAGGAATTAAAGGTAATGTGTCCAAAATAAGGTAAAAAGACTTTTTTAAGAGTAATAGTATCACATATATAACATCACGCCTGTAATCCCACAAGATCTGACTTTTCACCTGTAACAAACAATAAATAAATGAATTATGAATTAAGGGTTAGGCAGAGGTGTACTTAATAGTACATACATCCGCATATCGCCAGTTATGTTCAAGCCTCATGTAATAGGGGAAGAGCCTAATGCAGTCAACCGGGCACAAATCCAGACGCCGTGGCTGCTACTGAGAAATTCCTGATGGAAAATCCCAATAACACTTTGCCCGACCCGGGAATCGGACCCAGGCCCTCGACTAACGAGGCAGTCGATGGATAAGTAGCTCATTATCTACATCCACCGACCTACCCTCTCTCGGCAGAGTAGCGTGCTTTAACAAAAGGTTGTAGTGGTCCATAGTTAACTATAAGAGCTTGAGATCTTCGGGGAACTTGGTCCATTTTATTTGTTGTGAAGATAAACATCAGCCTCTCGGCGTAAACTTTGTACTACGAACTGGACCTTACTAAGAGAACTCGATTTATACTCGGATATTCAAAGATTGACTGGACTGGCCTGTTGGGCGCGACTGCTGAGCATGAGTTATAAACGTGATGTTATGTTATTCAAAGATATCAATCGTAAGTTTCGCCTTCACAGCATGAAAAGGTGTCCGGAATGTGAAGAGTCATACAGGGTGTAAACGGACCCTTCACGAAGCCGTTAACCAAGCATTATGTACATCAAACTAAGTAACCCTACGAAAATAAATATAAAAAATTATTACAAAAAAAAAAAAAGATAAAAAAAAAAAAATCGCTTCGTTAAGGGTCTTTTTACTGCATAGAAACGATGTTATTTTGAAAGTAACAAAAATTTCGAACGAATTTAACTATTAATACTTTTGAGAATTTCGAAAAAGCAAGCGTTTCGGAAGAGCTTACATTTAAATTCGCATTCGAAATTTTTGTTTCGTTCAAAATTACATCGTTTCGTTCAAAAATTTAATTGTTCGAAATCTGAATGGTGTCCTTTATTTTATTTCTATAAGAGCTTGTAGATTTTTTTTTTCGTGGCTGACTTGAAGCCGCCTAACAGCCAAATATAAAAGCGACTTCCAGCCCGAGTTGTTCCCGTAGTAGCAAACCGCAGTGATGGGGGCAGGCTGAAGTTAAATCCTCTGGAGGTTTTAGCCTGGTTTAATCTAACTTGCCTTAAGATCTGCTTGTACTAACCACACTATATATTATCAATGTTCGCTACAAACGTTCAGTTTGACCTATTTGAAGAACTTTTCAAGTGGTTTTTCTAGCGCCCTTTTGATGTGAGTTGTAGTATTGTAATTAGGTAGGTACCTATTATATTACCACAACCTGGGCTAAAGTCCTCGCAATGGGTATCGGGAGATGGACGGTCCTGCCGAGTCTGGACCAGAAGAAGTGGCAAGACGATCGGGACGTGTACCGCGAGTGCTGGTTTGAGGTGGCACAGGAAAAGTGCTCTTTGAGGGAATTGGGAGAGGTTTTGCCCAGCAGTGGGACACTATAGGCTAATCATAAATATAAGTATAAATAAGGTACCTATTGTGAGCCAAACACGAACGCGGGGGAGTCAACGAGTGACAAAAGTACGAACAATTTTAAAATTGAAATACTAAGCGCACATGATATTTACTAGACTGCCTCGTTGGTATAGAGGTCGGAAGCGCATGAGCATGTGGTCCTTCAATTCCCGAGTGGGACAAAGTGCTATTGTGGTTTTTTTATCTGAAATTTCTCAGTAGCAACCACGGAGTCTTCATCATCTGCATAGCCTTTTTCCAACTATGTTGGGTCTGCTTCCAATCTTACCGGATGCAGCTGAATACGGCTACCTATCTAACCCCTACGACCCAGTTAATTCTGAGTAACACGATACTCCTTGGTAAGACGGGCCATTGACTATCGGCCATTGGTTATCAGACTTGAAACGACTGTCAAAAATCAACAAATGACAGCCGGGTCCAAAAGCTTAACGTGTTTTCTGAGGCACGGAGGAAACTCGGCCCCTTTGATTTCCTTTTTAACCCCCGACGCAAAAAGAGGGGTGTTATAAGTTTGACCGCAATGTGTGTGTGTGTCTGTCTCTGGCACCGTAGTAGCTCTTAAACGAGTGAACCAATTTGGATGTAGTTTTTTTATTCGAAAGCTAGTTTGTGTGAGCTGTTCAATGTTAAATAACAACTAAACCCAATTTCTGCTTAACTATCGAAAAAAAAGAATAAAAACGAACACCAATAAAAACAAACCTAAAACGTAAAACATCCTCTAAAATCGCCGAAGAAGTAACACTAAACAGACTTTCCGATCAAATAGGTCGGACACTTTAAAATATGTACTATTTTGCAAGCCTGCGACCTCTCCCGGCTCTCACACGGCCGTACACCAATGAAACATGGATCAGCCACTCGGTGTCACACTTCACGAAATTTTGATCCGAATGTAACTATGTACAAACACAAGCAGGCATCCCTTGAATATTTGATACGAGCGTCCTCTGCCTTTGTCTTGGTACATTTTAAAACAAAGCACCTATTTTTAGTGGCGGAATTTGTTTCCAATTGGGTACAGTTTGTAAAAGTAGAACGGCATTACTTGCTAAGTGGCCTGCAAGGAACACTTTTGAGGAAACTGGCATGTGCAAGATATAGCCTAGTGGTGTGGCCGTCGGACTGCCAAGTCATAGGTCTCGAGTTCGAACCCAGGACACGCACTTTTGATTTTTCGGATTCATGTGCGCATTGTATAATTATCATTTGCTTTGGTGAAGGAAAAAATCTTAAGGAAACCAAACCAGCGTAAAATACTGGTATTCAGTTGCATCCGGTTAGACTGGAAGCCGATCGCAACGTAGTTGGGAAAAGGCTAGGCAGATGATGTTTTCATCAGTTATGTTTAAGTCCCATGACGTAACAGGGGGCTCACAATGGATGGGGGGAGTACAATGTCATAACATATTGTCCAATGACTACAAAGTCTTCAGTAAATAGCTGCTATAATAATATTGAAAGCTTATTAATGGAAGTTTTAATCAAGTTACCAGGAGTTGTGTAACACAATCAAAGTTTTTAAGAAAATAAGTTGAAAACACAGGTATACCATCAACGCCCCTGTTAATCCATCCGAGGTGGCTGATACAGGGAGATCTACGAGTCAATATTGTGGGCGGTCGCGTGCTACAAATACCTGTGACGGTCATCATCATCACTCTAGATTGGTCCACTGCTGGACATAGGCCTCCTCAGTCTCACGCCACTCAACTTGATTCTCAGCAACTCTCATCCAGGTGCACCCTGCAAAGATCGTCGCTCCACCGAGCCTGGGGCGCCCCACCTTACGGAACGGACCAGACCAGACCGGACCTGTGATGGTTGTTTAGTCATAAATGAAAGATGGCTGAAAAAGTCATACTGCACTCAAATCAATTAATAAAAGGGCAGGAGACTAGTGGCTCGTGATAGTATACAGAGTGGTCCAATAAACGACGTCATAAAAAAAAAATATTCCTCATGCCCAAAAAATATGTCAATGTTGATGATGTGAAGATGTGGTAAAGAGAAACAATAGTTATCGCAAATAACAAAAACAAATTCACCAGGCAACATCTTATAACAATTTTCATGTTGGCGGGTCTAGTACTGACGACACGGTGCTGACGACACGGTACTGACGACACGGTACTGACGACACGGTACTGACGACACGGTACTGACGACACGGTACTGACGACACGGTACTGACGACACGGTACTGACGACACGGTACTGACGACACGGTACTGACGACACGGTACTGACGACACGGTACTGACGACACGGTACTGACGACACGGCACTGACGACACGGTACTGTCGACACGGTACTGTCGACACGGTACTGTCGACAAGGTACTGTCAACACGGTACTGACGACACGTAAGGACAGACAGAAGAAATAATATAGTTGTAACGTCAACATCAACACGGGCTGTCGCTGAAAACAAACACTGTACCACTGTCTCCCATGGTGACACAGCATTGCTGAACGATGGCCGGTATGCGTGGATGTGACTGCCTCGGTGGTCTGGTGGTGGCAACTGCGACTTCTGAGCATGAGGTCCTGGGTTCGATTCCGTGGTCGGCCAAAGTGATATTGGGTTTTTTTAATAGGAATTTCTCAGTAGCAGTCACGGAGTTCGGATTTGGGTCCGGTTGATGGCAATAGGCTCGCCCCCTATAACATGAAACTTAAAAATAACTGGCGAAATGTGGGTGTACTATTAGGTACACCTCTGCCTAACCCTGGGATTACAAGTGTGATAATTATGTTATGTGTTGTATATTTTCCCTCTATTTATTCTCTTTGTATTTTTTTTTAATGTTAAACGACGTCACAATATTTTAGCGCAAATAAATGTTTTTTCATTCTGACGCGTACGCACATTACTTTCAGCCCTATGTTTACAAAGCCGGTAACTTGAAACTTAGTCGGTTTAGTCTGAAGTTGGGCGTTAGGACCGCTCATCGACGTCTTCATAAGGGTGAATATCACGGCAGCAAATTTTACGTGTCCACGTTGAGAATCGAGGTGTAAAATGATAGGATGTTTCTTATTTTTTTTTTATAGTGAACTACGTAACTTGGTTCAATTAGGGCCACATTTTTTGTTTTTATAAGTACATATAAATAATCAGGAAAAAAAAAATCGCCTTAAAATTCAAGTTTGGTGGCTTGTCCCAGTTCCATTTTTTGATATAATTGCATTCACCAAAGTAACAATTTGGGGTAAAATAGCAAATAAACGATTTCCTTAGTATATGCATAAGACACACTATCTAAAAACAGTTAAACCATATTAGAAAATCTAATTTAAAAGCACAGGACACTCGATCACAGTTTGTCCTAGCAAAAATCAAAATTTTGTTCGCACTTTTTCAATTTACTATAACACGAAGCTTCGGGCGTGTGTGATCAATAGTGTTTTATTATTTCGCAACTCTAAGTCTTTGGCCAGCACTTGCGCGTAACAGATATGTGATTAGTGCTTTGATTACCCCCCAAAAACGTAAGTACTCACCTTGAGTGGGACGGGGGACAAGAATTGTTCAATTTTTGGTGGATCGATTTGCTGTCGATTTTAAAGTGTTTTAATAGTAAGCTACACGTTATAGCTAGTGATTAGGGTTTCGTATAAATCAGTAACATCAATTTAATTGGAACTTAAAACCCCTATTTTTAAAGATTTTTTTTATGCCTGGTCCCAATTTTGGTGGCTCAATTTTGGTGGCTTTGGTGGCGTTTTGCCACCACCAAAATTGAAAACGAGCCACCAAATTTTAAGTATGTACTGTATATGTATGGTTTTTACCTACATAGCCAGTTTTTACGTTGCAGGACAGTTTGATTAGCAAACAAATAAATGTTATGTACTTGGCAGTAAGTAAGACCAATTATTATAAGGGTGGTATACTAATGATCAAGTTTCTTATTAATATATTTTTATTTTGTTGCTTTTACGAATGCCAAAACAGACCAGCGAAGAGAGGCTGGTTAAAAAGAGAATGGCAAAAATAAAGAGCTATCCCAAACAGGCTGAAACACTGCGAACACGAGTTATGAGGAAAAAAGAAAAGATGAGAGAAGATTAATTATATTTGAAAACTAAAAATTCCTTTTTTAGATTTAAAGACTGATTGTAGAAACCATTGATCTAGTCTGGTGATTAGCATCAAAATATTGAGTTAAGGTTTTTTAGTTTAACTGAAATCTGCAGAGCGTTGGTGAAATGGTAATAATCTGTTTGCTGTTTCACTGTGTCTCTCCTTGGATTTAATATTTTTTATTTTGTTTGGAACAACAAAAAATTACATAATAAAGCATTGAGTCCAAGAATAGCCCTTTCCGTAGCTCGCTGATCAACCTCGAATTTATGGACCAGCCATACCGAGAGTGTCCACGTTTCAGCCCTGTAAGTCATAACAGGCAGGACGTACTGGTTAAAGACCGTAGTCTTTTGGCTCTGTGCAATACGCGACGAGAAGACCGTACAAAGTTTCCCAAAAGTTACCCAGCCCAGCTGAATTCTTCTATCAGTCTCCCTCTTAAAGTCGTTCTTACCAAACTGTAGAGTTTTCCCTAGATAAACATATTCTCGAACAACCTCGAGAGGACCGCCATTGACAACAATAGGTCCTGGTTCCGGGTGACGTGATCTTTGAAACCTGGGTTTTGTCCAAGTTCACCCAGAGATCAATGCGTATTGATGAATCAACTAGGCCATCCAGCATCTGCTGCATGACGATTTCATCTGCAATGGAAATCTCAAGTGTGAGATGTACTCGCCGTTGATGTTAATACCAGGTGCGTTGGTGAGGGGCTGCGGGACTGTTCGAAAGAGATACCGCGGCCCTGGAACACAAAGGGCTAAGAAGGAACACGGACACAAGTCTGACACTCCCTTTCAATCCGCCCAGAGCGGGGGGTAATTTGATGATTTCCCATACAAAAAAAAAAGGTGCGTTGGTGAACAATTTCGGCTAAATTACGTCCCCTTGGTTCACCCCCTGACGCAATGGGATATGCTCTGTTTGCTGGTTCTGAGTTTGGATGGTGATTGTGATGTTTTCATAAAGAGTTCTCAGCACTTGGATGTATCGCCAGTCAACTTGGCATCGCTGCAGAGACTCCAGAACTGACCAGGTCTCGACAGAGTCAAAAGTCTTCTCGTATTCCACGAATGTAAGACACAGCAGCCGATTATACTCTTCGAACTTCTGTATGATCTGCCGCACTGTGTGGATGTGGTCTATGGTGCTGAATCCTCTTCGAAACCTGTCCTGCTCCGGTGGCTGGAAATCGTCGAGTCTTCGCGCTAGACGATTCGTGATGACTTTTGAAAACAGCTAATACACTTGGCTAAGGAGCGAAATGGGTCAGTAATTCTTGAAAAGGGTCTTGTACTCCTTTTTAAAGCAAAGAACGACCACGCTCCTTCATCACGCTTCTTGAGTTCTCCCAGAGAACAGGACCGAGTTGAAAAGCTCCCGTAGCTCTCTTAATACAGGACTTCCTCCCGCTTTCAGGAGCTCCGTTCTTACCCCATCCTCACCAGGCGCTTTTCCATTTTTAAGCTGTCTAAGTGACGCCCCGATTTTGTTTTGGCTGAATTCTGGTAGGTCTTCTGTGAAATGGCGGGTTAAGGTGGCTCTGGAATCCTTATTTTCGGGATCAGGTCGAGATGCATGCGATGCGTACAACTTGCCGTAGAAGTTTTCTACTTCCGACAGAATCTCCGGCTTCGAAACGACCTTATCTCCACTAGATTTGGACTTTATTAACACTTGGTCTTTTTATTAATTTTGTTTACAATAAAAATATTTATGTTTTTTTGTTTTCGTTTTTTTTGTGTCATAAACTCATATTGATAGATCAGATAAATAATAATAAATATTTTTTAACAACCGGTGAAGTTATTGAGGAGAACGAGAATTTGTGAGATTAGTTACATTGAGCTTTATTAGTGAGATTGAGGTTTGTGACGGAGAAATTAAATTTTGGTGCCACTGATTTTCAATTTTGGTGGGCACTGTCGATTTTGGTGGGCGATTTTCAATTTTGGTGGCCACACTAGACTTTGAACTAAAATATCTCAAAAAGTTATCGAGATTTTCTCAGACCTCTTGAAGATCCTTCCAGCTTGGAGTTTCTATTCTTATACCAGCCCCTTATTTTTCACGAATAATGAAGAAAAAATTTCGCCACCAAAATTGAATAAAAATGCACGTTGTTGATATTCACCCATAACCGAACACGATGTAATACCGGCGTCCATTGTGGCCGTATCTAGGTACAATAGTACCCGCATGCGGCACTATCGGCAGGTCTTTGAAGGTGTCTATCACGCTGCGGGACTATTCGAAAGAGATACCGCGGCCCTGGAACACAAAGGGCAAAGAAGGAACATGGATGGGTTTTAGTCAGTAAAACTCTGACACTCCCTCCCACTCCACCCAGAGCGGGGGGGGGGGATTAAAAAAAAAGGCATGGGTCATCCCTGTAAAAAAATGTCATGTATCTTTCTTCATCATCATCATTTCAGCCGAAAGACGTCCACTACTGGACATAGGCCTCCCCCAAGTATCGCCACATTGACCGGTCCCGTGCGTCTCGCACCCAGCAGCTCCCCGTAACCTTCACCAGGTTTACTTGTATTATATATCTTTACATCACCTAAAATTATTTTCTTTCGTATGATTTCTCTCACAATCCATCCATCTTTTCTTTGGTCTACCTCACCCATTTCAATCATCAATATTTTATAACAGGACGCTCTTAACACTTTCGCTGCCCAGAACCCAGCATATGAGTCCAAAGTCCATACTACGCGGGGTGTTGGGCAGCGAAAGTGTTAATGTGCACGTCTTTCTACATTGTTCTCGCATAATATAAAGGGTGTAAAAAGACACTTAACGAAGCCGAAAGGCACTTGTTCTCCCCGTCAATGCATTTTTTTTGTTCTACACCATACCTGGGAACCTTCTAGTTACGGAGATATTGGGGGTCAAAGTTCCAAGTTTTTTTTTAAATACATGTTTTTAAAGTAAGATTTTTACTTTAAAACCTCCACGAACTACGACCACGACGATACTATTCAATCCATCCATCAGCACAATATTCTGAGTGCGTTATATTGAGCCCTACCGTAAAATGTTATTTTTCATCCCAAAAAAAAGTCGTTTCCCAGCAATTTTTTTTGCGTAAAGTTACTTAGTTTGATGTACAGAATGCTTGGTTGACGGCTTCGTGAAGGGTCCGTTTACACCCTGTATGCCATGCTGTCCATCACTCCTCATCTCATGTCTTGACTATACCAAGTCAGACGATTCCCGTTCAAGAACATACAAAATACTTTTTAAAACGAACCTCTACTTCATACTACATCACGTAAACAATTTACAAAATGGAACGGTTTACTTTTAATTTACTTGGGCAGTGAAGTTTACAAGCTCAGCTAATAATTTCTCACCGTCTTAAATAATCGATCACTCGACTCGAGCGTTAGTTCTCGACGTATGTGCTTCGGAAGCATGTGGAATAGGGTTCCGTAGGGGTATTTTGACATGAAGGTTTTGTTAAACGTGCTAATATTTTTTAAGACTTTTTTTAAACGTTGCCCCACAATAGGAATTTCTCCTGAATTGTGGGTGCGTTTACAAACATTTAAACTCACATATACAAACAGCCAGACCCGAAACAACTACTCTACTTGTAGGCCATACAAATATTTTTTCCGTGCGGGAATTGAATCCGCGACACGCAGCGCAGCAGTCAATCGCTCAGCCACTGCGCCAACCGTGCAGTCACATCAAAGGTTTGCCTCGTTGGTCTTGCGGTCACAAGTTATAATGCTGAACATGAGGTTCTGGGGCAGTTTTTTTGGGGTTTCCTTCAAGAATCTTTCATTAGCAGCCGCAGAGTCAGACCCCTTTTATATGGGACTTAAACATAACAGGTGAAATTGTATTAGTGACTATCGGTACCTCTGCCTTACCATTCGGGGATTACAGGTATTGTTATAAAGGGTGTAAAAAGACCCTTAACGAAGCCGAAAGGCAGTTGTTCTCCCCGTCATTGCTATCATTTTTGTTCTGGACCATACCTGGGAAACCTTCTAGTTACGGAGATATTGGGGGTCAAAGTTCCAATTTTTCACAAGTTTTTTTTATACTAATTTTTAAGGTTTTAACTTTACTTTAATTACCTCCATGATCCGTTTACTATTCAAAGAATCTATCAGCACCAAGTTTTGAGTGCGTTACATTGAGATTTACCGTAAAACGTGATATTTCATCCAAAAAAAAAGTCGTTTCCCAGCAATAATTTTTGCGCAGGGTGACTTAGCTTGATGTACATAATGCTTGGTTGACGGCTTCGTGAAGTGTCCGTTTACACCCTGTTTTTAAGACTGGTAACTTTTAGTATGACCTAAATAAGTACGAATTCGCTGACGAACAGGCGGCCTACGTGATGATAAGTGGGTACCGCCGTCTGTGAATATCTACAAACAATATCAAAGGCATCGCGGATCCGTTGCCATCCTGGAGACAAAGCTGAAAGGTCCTCATAGATCTTCATAACACAGAATCATCCTCCAACGGGATCACAGCAACGTTGCTTGGTTGCTGGAAATAAGTAAAGTGCTGCACGGTTCTGTTACAGCGTGGCCTTTATTGGAACTAACATCATCTGCCTAGCCTTTTCTCAACTTTGTTGAGGTCGGCTTCCAGTCTAACTGGATACAGCTGAATACCAGTATTTTACATGGAGCGACTGCCTATCTGAGCTCCACAACTCAGTTAGTACTGGCTAATACGATGCCCCTTGGTAAGACTGGTCGTCAGATTTTCGTGCCTGTACCCCCTTAGACTACTTAACGGTCAAAGATTTACAATTGACAGATGGGTTCCACGGCTTAACGTGCTTTCCAAGGCACGGAGGAAACTCGGTATGTAATGGGTCACCTATCCACTTACCAACCTAGGCAAGCGTGGCTTAACCTGAAGATCGACCTGAGCGGCTGTTATTATTTAGCCACGGGCTCCTCAGAACTAACACCACCATTTTTTTCCATAGTAAACTTCACAAATTCTCACAAACTGCACCCTCTTCTAAATGTCATTTATCATTTAAGCGCCATAGAACTTTGCAGCACCAAAGAACTAAACTGTTACTACGATACGGAACCTTTAAAATAAAACCGTGTTCCAGCCTTAAAGTTTATTATTTTTAAAATTCATAGCACGCTGTGGATGGGGCATGTCTGCGGATGGATGGATGGACTACACACACCGGTTGGAGTTATACGTCCACACGGATAATATGTTACGGGAAATGTTACGATAAATATTTGTGGATACGGTGTTTGGACTTTGACTTACAATTTTTAGGAAAATTGGGTGATGCACCAAGGAACATTTTGAGGAAGGGACAATATTGATCTATTTGTTATTTTATTAGATCAGGAAAATCACCACGCTGGGTTCCAAAACGGCTATAATGAACGTCGGCAAGAAGGCCACCAGGCTGAAATGGGACAGGAAGGGTCACGTTAGCCGCATGCATTCTACTCAATGGGTGCCTACAGATGGACGCGCCGCCGAGGCCGGCCCAGAAAGAGGTGGCGTGATGACCTGAACGCCTACCGCGAGGGTTGGTTCGAGGTGGCGCGGGACAGGAGTTCATGGGAAGACTTGGAGGAGGCCTTTGCCCAGCAGTGGGAAGCACGGGCTTGAAAAAGAAAAATGGTTTTCATTCACTATTTACTGGGTGGCAATCAAATAGGCTCAATTAATTAATCAATTAACTCAGCCGATCACAATCCTCAGCTGAATATAGGCCTCTCCCAAACTACGCCACAACACCGTGATCTTCGCCGTCCGCATCCAATTAGACCCAGCCACTTTTATTAAGGAACTGAGACCATCTTGCCGATTCATAGTCTCCACTCCAGCCTCCAGGTTTCGTTTGCTCCAGCAGCCATCGGTCCTTCGATAGACATGGCCAGCACACAACCACTTCAGCTAAATAGATTGTTATCACCAAATTCCTTTAAACTAATGGCGCATTTACGGTCGGTCGATTGCCCGAATTCGATTGCCTCTGGAATTCGGACAAACGACCAAGTGTAAAAGAACCGGGTCGAGTACGCTCGTCTTCAGGGAATCTCCAGGGGTTCGATTTCATGGTTCGACTTTTAAACTACTCTTAGTGTAACAATTGCATTGAGTGTCCAAAGTCGAGTAAAGTCTTTCGATCACCCGAATACGGGCTAACGACCAAGTTTAATTGTACCATAATATTTTAAAGGCAAAGAAGGCGCTTGTGGCTTAATAATAAAAGCCGCTCGGGTCGATCTTTAGGTTAAGCCGTGCTTGCCTAGGTTGATCTGTGGATGGGTGACCACCCACTACATACCGAGTTTCCTCCGTGCCTCGGAAAGCACGTTAAGCAGTTGGTCCCGGGTGTCATTAGTAGATCTATGACAATCGTTAGGTAGTCAGTGGCCCAAAAAGTCTGACACCAGTCTTACCAAGAGGTATCGTATTACCCAGTACTAACTGGGTTGTGGAGGTCAGATAGGCACTCGCTCCATGTAAAATACTGATATTCAGCTGCATCCGGTTAGACTGATAGCCGACCACAATATAGTTGGGAAAAGGCTAGAAGATGATGATTTTAAAGGCAAAAGATAAAAAATAACCATAAAAACAAAACGAAATACGCGACGTCAACTAAAAATTCTCACCCCTTTTTTCATTTTCATACAATGCATCCTGCAGCACGTATAACTCTGTAGTGGAGATACCTGGGACTTTTCCAAGATTGTATGGCTATTGAATTTCAGTGGAATTCCTGTATTGATAGAATATTAAGATGCCTCTGTGTCCGAGTCACCCGTGACGGTACATTTCATAAAACACTTAGATAATAGTGCAGAAGTTCCATTTTCACCTAAAAATGATTAAAAGTGAGGATTTTGAGGTTATAATTTTAATTGGAGTTATTTTAAGCCCAATATTATTTTGCGTGCAATGCGTACAGTCACGAGCACCAATATGTATACACTTTCCTAAATTTAAAAGCAGTTTTCGAGAGAAATAACGGTTGTATGTTGGAGATAGGATCGTAACAACATTACATTTTAATCAGAACAGGAGAAGAAAAACACTTTTAAAAGTTGTTAAGTGTTTACATATTGGTGCTCGTGACAGATCTTTGATTTTTTTCTTTAAATTTTTGTAAAAGATTGCTTTTTTTAGTTTTTATTTGTTACTAGCTTCTGCCCGCGACTTCGTACGCGGATCCTGTTGCTTATGCCAGCGACAACGGGGTCGTCAAAATCGAAGATCTGAAACGTCTGATGTCGAATTCTAAGAGCCCGGGGACGGGAAAACAACGGGATGCGCGAGACGATTCGAGACGTTCCAGATCTTTCATTTTTGTAAGTCAGAAGTCGATGCATAGATACGCTTGGAACTCAAGCGTAATTCTCTATCCGTGAACGTCTCCGATTCGCGAGACAATGCATGACGTTCACGATCAGCGGTCAGTCGCGCATCATGTTCTTCACAGTTCTCTAGAGACCTGGATGTAGATGCGTAAATACGCTGAGAACGCAGGCGTGCTTCGTTATCCAAGAGGAAGAGAAGAGAAGAGAGGAAGAGGTTTCCACGGAGCGAGTTGCAGCCTGATGTTCTCGAACAGCATCAAGTCTCTCTGACGTTCTTCGGTAGATTCTTGGGATCTTATGATCCTCAATCTTTTAGCTCCTTTGGAACATTGGGAAAGATTTGACCTCTTTCTAGGCATGGTTATAGTTTTATTGTGAAGATACCTGATCAATTAAAATCTAAGTGACTGCTCCCCTGCGTTACCGGGTAGGCTACCGCGTCACGAAGATAAGTGGAAAAAGTCTAAAACACTCAAATAACATAAGCCCGAAGGCATATTTATTCGATAAAGTAAAAAAATAAATAGAAGTTTTGTCCAGTAGAGTCAAATTTTCAATGATATACCGTCGTCATCGAATATCAGTCCTAAACTGTTACCGCCTTCACCGCGTGGAGATACTCCCATGCTTATGTTATTTTATAATTATACAGTGAAATTAGTGATAGCTTTGATTTCCACATGAGATGTTTCTGATCTTCGATTTTTATAAGTCAACAGGAAAAGCCCATCAGACCGAACAACTTTTGCTAAGACGTCATTCCTATATGTGTTATGGTGTAGCTGGGCTTTTGGAGTTCCACAACAGGTGTTCCAGATCTTCGATTTTTATAAGTCAACAGAGAGTGCTCATCAGATTGAACAATTTTTGCTAAAACTTCATTCCTATATGTGTTATGGTGTAGCTGGGCTCTTGGAGTTCCACAATAGGTGTTCCAAAACTTCGATTTTTATAAATCAACAGAGAGTGCTCATCAGATTGAACAATGTTTGCTAAGACGTCATTCCTATATGTGTTATGGTGTAGCTGGGCTCTTGGAGTTCCACAACAGGTGTTCCAGATCTTCGATTTTATAAGTCAACAGAGAGTGCTCATCAGATTGAACAATGTTTGCTAAGACGTCATTCCTATATGTGTTATGGTGTAGCTGGGCTCTTTGAGTTCCACAACAGGTGTTCCAGATCTTCGATTTTTATAAATCAACAGAGAGTGGTCATCAGATTGAACAATTTTTGCTAAGACGTCATTCCTATATGTGTTATGGTGTAGCTGGGCTCTTGGAGTTCCACAACAGGTGTTCCAGATCTTCGATTTTTATAAATCAATAGAGAGTGGTCATCAGATTGAACAATGTTTGCTAAGACGTCATTCCTATATGTGTTATGGTGTAGCTGGGCTCTTGGAGTTCCACAACAGGTGTTCCAGATCTTCGATTTTATAAGTCAACAGAGAGTGCTCATCAGATTGAACAATGTTTGCTAAGACGTCATTCCTATATATGTTATGGTGTAGCTGGGCTCTTGGAGTTCCACAACAGGTGTTCCAGATCTTCGATTTTTATAAATCAACAGAGAGTGGTCATCAGATTGAACAATTTTTGCTAAGACGTCATTCCTATATATGTTATAGAGTAGCTGGACTCTTGGAGTTCCACATCAGGTGTTCCAGATCTTCAAATTTATTCTCTCAGTAGAAAATGCTCATCACGTGGAACAATTTTTGCTATGGTACCATTTTTGTATCTCTTATAGTTTAGCTATTCTATTGCGGTTCTGCATCAGGTGTTCAAGTTTCCAAAATAAATTATAGCCTATATGTTGCCCAGACTTAATACCTACACAACAAAAAAAAAATCTTTCAAATCCGTCTAGTAGTTCCGAAGATTAGCGTGTACAAACAAACAGACAAACAGACAAACAGACAAACAGACAAACAGACAAACAGATAAACAGACAAACAGACAAACAGACAGAGTTTTTTTTTTGGATTCGTGCTCTATTACTGTTTCTAAACCCCCCACAATTTTTTTTTTTAAATATCTTCAATGTACAGACACAGTTTTTTTACTGTCTTATTATATGTATAGATTATTTTAACTCTGTGTATAGTTTGTTAATTAACTTAAATGATTTGACCTTAGCAAATATTCGAAGCTTACAATGCAACCTAACCGACCTTATCAGTGCAGGCGGGGAAACACTGAACTAAAATAAATGTACCAAGTTTGACATATCGATGCTCTTGACTAGGAGTGCCACTTTGAACTGCACATTTAAAGTAAAGTAAAGTAAAGTAAATTTTATTTGCATAGATTGCACGTCCATAAAATAAGATGTAACACTAAGATGGGTGAGCCTTGTACAATCTACCTTATCTTAAGCATGCAAACATTCATGAAATTGTCAACTACATTGAAAATTAAATTAAATAATGGTTAACAGTTTTTTTTTTTATAACTTTGCCTCACACTAGGAATTTTTCCTTTATCTTGGGTGCGTTTACAAACATTTAAACTCACATACACAAACAGCCAGACCCGGAACAACTACCTGTAGGTCATACAAATATTTGTTCCGTGCGGGAATCGAACCAGCGACACGCAGCTCAGCAGTCTATCGCTCAGCCACTGCGCCAACCGCGCCGTCGAAGTTAAACACAAGTAGTCGACATATTACATTCATAATACAATTCGACTAAAATTAGGATAAATTTGGACTGAGAACATTAGGTATGACAATATTAATTAAATTACATTAAATTATTCAGTAGTCATACTATACCGACTTTTCATTCTCTCGATCCTAGTTTGACTTCACTTACTGACATTCCCCTGCATTGTGTACATATTAACAAATTCCTACCTGGGGAACGGTCCATTCTGAGTAGCATTAAGCTTTTGATAGGCCATCGGACGAGCTTTACATTGTTTTATAGCATATAAAATAGTCAGGTGGCGTATTTGAACTGTAGTTACGAGTATAATTATGTCTATATCTACACTAATATTATGAAGAGGTAAAATTTGTTTGTAAGTTTGTATGTAGGGCGTAATCTCCGGAACTAATGATCCAATTCTAAAAATTCTTTCACTGGCAGAAAGACACATTATTCGTGGGTGCTATAGGCTACAAATTATATTTATATCATGTATATTAGCAGAGCTATACACTTTTTGCGGATGAGGTCGCTGGTGAAGTGCTAACGATAGCCCAGAATACTTCTTTTTTTTTTTTTACCGATGTGAATTCATCAAATAACTCCTCCCGCTCTGGGTGGAGTGGGAGGGAGTGTCAGACTTTTAATGACTAAAACCCATCCATGTTCATTCTTCGCCCTTTGTGTTCCAGGGCCGCGGTATCTCTTTCGAACAGTCCCGCAGCCCCGGCAGGCATCGGCCCTTGCGGGCCCCTTCCTGGTTGCTGACATCTCTTTGAAGCGCGCGTGGAACACGAACGCGCTGTCGACACGGCCTGTCGTCATAAGACGGACGGACGTGACTTTTTTGTTGTTTTACAACGGCAGCCCAATTCATGTATCCAATGACTACTAAGCATTCATAAAAAAGGTATTTATGAGATTTTAATAATTTAAAAATAAATATATTATTCAATATTATGACGCATGACCTAGTTAAAACACCCTGTTGTTAGCGATGATCTACTGGACTCGAGCGCTGGGTAGGTATGTTCTCCCGTTTGACACGTAAACATCATTAACAGGATGTTTCATATTTTTTTTAATGTTGGCACATTGAGTGGACCACCTTTGTTAGACGACTTTTTGTCAATGTGTATATTTTTTTATAGCCTACATTATGTCCACTGCTGGGCAAAGGCCTCCTTTTCTCCCTCCAAACCTCTCTGATCTGTGCAATTTCTGGCCTCGTTTGCTCCGCGAACATTATTAAATCATCACACCACCTTCGCCGACGTCGACCTCGTCGGTGATGCCCACCAGGGGTCGGTTCCAGTCTATCCGGATGCAGCTGAATACCAATATTTTACAAGGAGCGACTGCCTATCTGACCTCCAAAACCCAGTTAGTACTGGGTAATACCCCTTGGTAAGACTGGTTGTGTGACTTTTTGAGCCACAGACTACACGTAACGACTACAAATGACAGCCGGGACCAATGGCTTTACGTGCTTTCCGAAGCACTGCGAAAACTCGGTATGTAACGGGTGGTCACTCATCCACAGATCAACCTAGCGCAGCACGGCTTAACCTAAAGATCGACCCGATCGGCTGTTATAATTTAGTCACGAGCTCCTCAACACATAAATAAATAATATTAAATACCTACATTATGAATGAATCAGCGCAAAATGTATGATTTCCTTCGTTACCGGTTAGACAGACGCAAAACAAGGAAAATAAACAAGTATAGTGTCTCATTATATGCAGTCAGTCCGCTGAGACCGCATCTATGTTGTTACTTCAATTGAGCGAAAAACATGCAAAATAAAAACAGTTCTGTGTTTAGTTTTAAAAATACGAGGTTAACTGGTAAGTTGGTGACAGTTTTTTGATTACCACGACAAATGTCGTATTCTTCTTCTTCATCGTGTGGTTTGTGCGTAACCCGGTGTCAGACTTAGAACCAATATAATAGTACATACGAAACGACTATATACATAATTGTTAAAACCTTGGGAGCCGTGGAACCGTGGCTCTTACGAAGAGAGGGCGTATTGTAGTCAATCGCTTGACCGGTTCAAGTTGTGTTTTCTTGTTCAAAATCAGTGACGTTTGTGATTAATTAAGTAGGTAATTATGTGCTATTAAAGTTGTTAATTACGTGCTATGGAGCGCAGTATCTTGGGTGTAAAATTAACAAATAATGTACAAACACTACACTGCGCTCCAAAACGCAAATCGTTGACGTGACTCAAAAGGCTGCCCAACTTAAATGGGACTGGGCAGGACATGTCTATCGCATGCCGAACGAACTGTGGGCCCGTAAAGCTCAGGATTGGTGCCCTGAAACAGTGGCACAGGGTCGCGGCAGACCACGAAGGAGATGGCGGGACGAACTGGATGTCTTCCTTGAGAATTGAAAAGAAGTAGCACAGAAGCGTGACCTTTGGAAGGAATGGAGGGAGGCCTTTGCCCAGCAGTGGGACAATATGGGCTAGCTATAATAATATCATAATAATAATAAAGTTGATAGTTAGATCGGTTACGTCACTAGAACTCTATTACTATTTATGAAATGTGACGATAAACGTGTGTAATCTTAGTAATCATTAGAACTAGCTTATGCCAGCGGATACGCCCGCGTGGAGTTCGGTAATTGTCCCACGGAATCGTACTACCGGGATAAAAAGTAATCCTTGTGTCAATCCAGTTTATAAACTATCTGTGTGCCAAATTTCATCCAAATTCGTTTTGTAGTTTTTGGGTGAAAGATTAACAAATATCCATCCATCTTCACAAACTTTCGCATTTATAATATTAGTAGGATTTATTTCATCTCCGCGTGTGCGGTCTCTTAAACCAATAGCAGACGATCTCTGTCTTCCTCTCTATTTGTATAAATAGAATTCTTATTCGACCGTAACATTTACATAACCGTTTACTTACTTTTAGGTGTACCTAACAGTACACTCACATTTTGCCTGTTATGTTGAATTCCTTTCGTATAACGCTTCTCCTCCACGTTTATTATGCGCACAGGCAAGATCTGGAACTCTCTGCCGGCATCTGTGTTCCCTCCCACATTTAACCCGTCTGCCTTCAAAGCAAGAGTGAACAGGTATCTTCTGGGCACGCTCGTTCCATCATAGACCTCATCTACCGCTTTCCATCAGGCGTGATCGAGGTCAAGAGCAGGCCCATTTTGTAATAAAAAAATAAAATTAAAAAACTTCCGCATTTCTTTGATTTATAGCCGATAAAAAATTAGAGGAATAGAGGAACACACGATACAGTGTAGCTTAGCTTGTACTCGTATTTTGATTAATATAACAAGTTGTTGATCAAAATGAACCAAACGTAGTGCCGCAAGTTCGTAACTTACATCTCCATGTTCTGCCAGGACTTTTCGCAACTATATTGAGGTCGGCTTCCAGTCTAACCGGGTGCAGCTGAATACCTGTATTTTACATGGAGCGACTGCCTACCTGACCTCCACAACCCAGTTAGAATTGAGTAATACGATACCCCTTGATAAGACTAGTTGTCAGACTTTTTGGGCCACTGACTACCTAACGACTGTCAAAGATCTACAAATGACACCCGAGACCAACGGCTTAACGTGCTTCCCGAGGCACGGAGGAAACTCGGTATGTAATGGGTGGTCACCCATCCACAGACAAACCTAGGCAAGCACGGCTTAACCTAAAGATCAACCCGAGCGGCTGTTATTATTTAGCCACGAGCTCCTACTGTTTACAATATTATGATAACTTGAATTTAGCCCACTACTCAGCCCAAGATGAGGGGTGCAGCGTGCAGCCGTTCTTGCAGCCAGCAGTCAGCGGCAATGATGTCCAACGTGCGGCGCTGCATCGACCCAGAAGCACCAGCCTCTTCGATACGGTGGAGTAAGTACCTTATGTAGTAGTAATGTCAAGTTTCAATGTCACTGTCAGTTTGACAGCGGACATAAAGTAAGGTAATGGCAACACTAGGAAACTATATGACGTAGGGGCTCGTAACTCCTATATTTGTAACTAGAAAAATAAACTGAAATAAACCACTAACTACTATATGTTTTATTAACAGAAATAACAATACATTTTATGTCCTATAAAACCACCGGAAATAATGCAGAATAATGTGCATCAAACAATCGTAGTACAAACTCCAGCACATCAAGCTACCCGAAACTGTCAAATTTTCCCAATCAACCTTGAACCTAATGCTTAAGCGATAAAGTTGAAAATCTATTAAAGAAATTTGACAGATTGTAGTAGCTGGATGTCATATACACCGTGACTTTTTAGTCGTCTTACAAAGGTGGTCCACTCAATGTGCCCGACATTAAGTTGTTCAAGGCGCGATTTTTTTTTTACCTACCGTAAAGAAAAATAAATAAACATCAGAAAAAATTATGAAACATCCTGTGTGTCAAATTGAGAATATACCTATCCAGCGCTCGAGTCCAGTAGATTATCGCTCACAACAGGATATTTTAACTACGTCATGCGTCATTATATGAGTAATATTTTTATTTTTAAATTATTAAAATCTTATAAATACTTGTTTTTTTTTTATGAATGCTTAGTAGTCATTGGATATATGAAGTAGGCTGCCGTTGTAAGACGACTAAAAAGTCACGGTGTGTAGATATCTGTACCTTACAAAAACGATGCATTTTTAAGTACTTTGGTCCGAAAAACAACTCTTTTACAAACAGACAAATGCCGATGTCATTTTTTACATGTGTGTGTGTGTTTTTTCTTATTTAGGCATGTAATTATAATTTCAGAGATCGCCAGCCCATTTTAAAATTGTCGTCATCTGGATCTAGACTGGAGGAAGAAGACCCGTTAGTAGAAGTTCCGTACACAGACGACAAGCTGCTGAAGTCCCCCGCGTACACTTCCACTCTCCCCAACTTTGGTTCAGCCAGCCGACGGTTTACGAGATTAAACACATTGTTACTAGAAGCAGTCAAGCATCGGGATGTACATGAAATAGAGAGGTAAAAGAACTGCATATTTAATATTTAGTTCTAAGAAATATAGGACTTCCCTAGGCATTCCATCGAGAAAATGCCTGAGGTACGAGTAGCTGACGTAAAATTTACAAAGACTTAAATAGTTGATATTATTAAGTACATATTCAGACTGAAATCCACTGACACCGTTTCAACCTAAGGTAACCACCTGAGCTCACGAGTTACGCTAACCACCACTAGACCAATGAAATGTAGCGGTATCACAAAAAAAAGTACTTCAGCAACATCGTACAGAAAATACTACAGCGCCATCTATGCCACAAATGAAGAACTAATATAAATATTCTGAGTGTAGCTTTAAAAGTTATCCGTGACTTAAGACCATAAAGAAACACCCGACAATAACTGTCGGGCAGTAGCCCACTAGACACCACACCGGAGGATCCTTTGAGGGATGAAGAACTTTACACCCTGTTCTTTATACTCCTAATAGAGGCAATCATTTTCATGAAAACCTTACATTGTATACTGATAAAATAAAATTGTTTTTTCCAGGCTGATCAAATCTGGAGCTAACCCTAACGCGACCTGTGGCATAGACTGTGTGTCAGCGTGCCACCTGGCTGCCATGAGGTCTGACGATACCCTCACCATACTCATCAATGCTGGGGCAGAAAGGCAGAGGTTGGACAGACTTGGCCGTACTCCACTACACTTGGCCGCTTGGGCAGGACATGTGAGACAGATTGCTGTTTTACTTGGATTTTCCAAAGGTTTATATGCACCAATTAACTTTAACTTAAAATAGCATCCTCACGCCAGTAATTCTCGAAGGGTTAGGCAAGCTGCGGGACTGTTCGAAAAAGATACCGCGGCCCTAGAACACAAAGGGCAAAGAAGGAACATGGATGGGTTTTAGTCAGTAAAAATCTGACACTCCCTCCCACTCCACCCAGAGCGGGAGGAGTTATTTGATGATTAAATCCTTAAAAAAAAAAAATGGGTTAGGCAAAGGTGTGGGTTTATGTCCCAGGTAATGCCATCAACCAGACTCAAATCCAGATTACGTGACTGCTGCTCTCAAAATTCCTGAAAAACCTAATAACATTTAACCCGACCCGGGAATCGAACCCAGGATCCCATGCTCAGCAGTTTGCGTGCATTGCATTTGGATGGTATGTACCAAGGATATTTGTACCATTAATCAGTGTAACAACCTAGATTTGAGTGCAAGTGAGGCTGCATCCAGTGAATACAAAAGCAAACTAAAGGCACGGTTCTGGATGAAGGCTCTTTGAGTGCGAAAACCAAACTAACAAAACATATCTCATCCTGAAACGACGATTGTTTCACGGAGTCTCCAATTGAGGCAACGTCTCCACTTCAGCACGACCCGAGGTGAATTCGAAACATTAAACTATGGAACTGATCACACTTCTCGACGCAGATTCGGCTTGAGCCGGTTAGACAGGACTTTCAAAATAATGGGCGTAAAAGTACCCTTAACGAAGCCGAAAGCCACTGGTTTGCCACGACATTGCGATCATTTTTTTGTTCTAGACCATACCTGGGAATCTTCTAGTTACGGAGATGGGGTCAAAGTTCCAACTTTCACAAGTTTTTTTGGAAATGAATGTTTTTAATGTAATAACTTTACTGTAAATATCTCCACGACACCCATACTATTCAATGCATCCATCAGCACAGTGTTTTGAGTGCGTTACTTTGAGTAAAACGTTATTTTTCACCCTCAAAAAAAAAAGTCGTTTCCCAGCAATAATTTTTGCGTAGGGTTACTTAGTTTGATGTACAGAATGCTTGTCGGTTTACACCCCGTAGGTCATACACCTCGCTCCGTTGTGGATGACGCGACTGACCAGCTGATTCCTCGTCGACAATGTGACCACACCCTAAACCGGACTAGTCAACAGACCAAAAACCTCTTCCAAAAAAAAACATCATGACCCAAGGTTTCAAAAACATAATTACAGATTTGCAGACCAGATTGGATGCTGAAGACATGACAGTAGCTACCGAGGAGGAAGTCAAGAGGTTCAGCAAGGACGTGAAGGAGATGGTCAACATGAAATGTGACTTCGGAACCAGCAAGGCCAAGCTTCCGACCTACTGGAAAGATAACGCAGTAGACCATAACTGCAAGGAGTTCGAAAGAAGTGTGCGTTTTTAGTTTTTGTATGATTCATTTTGTGTGGAAACAATGAGATCTAAGATACGGAAGAAATGTCATAGAAAATCTGTGATCTCATGAGGTACATAAAGGGTGTAAAAAGACCCTAAACGAAGCCGAAAGGCACTTGTTCTCCCCGTCATTGCGATAATTTTTTTGTTCTAGACCATACCTGGTAACCTTCTAGTTAGTTCTAGATATTGGGGGTCAAAGTTACAATTTTTTCACAAGTTTTTTTTTAAATAGATGATTTTAATGTAATATTTTTACTTTAAACACGTCCACGACCCCCGTACTATACAATCCATCCATCAGCACAATGTTTTGAGTACGTTACATTGAGTCCAACCGTAAAACGTAATTTTTTACACAAAAAAAAAAGTCATTTCCCAGCAATATTTTTTTCGCAAAGTTACTTAGTTTGATGTACAGAATGCTTGGTTGACGGCTTCGTGAAGGGTCTGTTTACACCCTGTATACCGGAGAGGTGGCGTTACTTCTAACCAAAGACATTCAAATGTTTACGAGCGATAGACCGGACAAGATGAAGGAACTCATAATCTATTACTTGCTACAACTTTGTAACAAGTCGGTCTGCTAGTGGCATACGCCCGCTTGTCAGGTAGCATTCGTGTTTCAAAATCGAAAATTTTTGGGTTCAATATTTTTGTATGACAGTACTCCTAATGCCCGCTCTATACTCTTCTAAATCTCTTTGGATCTAGCTATGGCCACGCGCCATAGCAAAATAAACTTTATTTTCTGTTCCATCAGCTGCCGATATTCCAATTGGGTTGGTCAGCACTACACGCGGCGAGTGCGCGAGGCCACTCCCGCTGCGCGCGCCTTCTGATCGCTGCCGGCGCACAGCCCTGTGCTCGAGACCTCGTCGGCAGGACACCTCTTGATATCGCTGGATCAGCGTACTATGCAGAACAGAATATAGACCCTCAGAAGTACGTAATAATAACATATTAGACCTGTAATCCTCGAAGAGTTAAACAAAGGTGTAGCTAATAATACACCCACATTATTGTGTATATTCAACTTATAGTCAATGTGCTGGGGCAGGGCTGTATTCAAATGACAATAACTCTTAGAATAATTGGTGTTGAGTCAATTTTGTATATAATTTTTAGGTTGTCTCAAACACTTCTGAATAAACATAAAAACACACGTAACATTCAGGGGTTAATTTTGCACTAGAAGTCTAGAAGAGTAATTTCATATTTTCTTAGGCTCTTTTTGTTTATTTATCAGGAAATTTTATTTAAAAATTCGATAGCATTTACACGTCTCTAGGTATCTTAGATTAGCATTTCATTGAACATATCCTAGATAAGCCAATTAAAAAAAACAAGATGCCTTCCATTCGCGGGGTGTGGGTTAGGAGTATTTATAAACGTTTGTCTTTGTACGTATTTGTCGATAGAAAGGGTATATCATATGCCCTTAAAGTATCGGTAACCCTTCATCAAACACACTGTATAGTGTGGCGAAATCGCTTAGATGACACCATCACCATCATTATCATCGTGTATCACTAATAACAAATATTTACATTTTTACCTCAAATACGACCGTATGTCGTAAACCATAGTAATAATATCATGAAAATATGACCGGATGATAGTTTCGCAGATCTAGTCACAATGCTCATCAGTGCTGACTGCAAGAACTTCAGAATCACAAATAGGAAGACAGTTGATACGCCTCTTCATACTGCTGTGGAACTGGGCAGTTTGGACGCCGTGTCGGTGCTGGCTGCAGCCAACGTGCCTGTCAACTGGCTGAACCGAGCAGGCCAGACCCCACTACATATATGCGTTAAGAAGAAACTTAAGGAGCATTTGCAGGTGCGAAAAATCATTGCGGGAAATTATTCATCTTTGCAGACTGTGACTTTAAACATTTTTGATGAAGACTCCATGGATGGCGACCAGTCTGGTGGATCCGCTCCATGTCTAATCCAATGAAAATCTTTGCTATACAAGAAAAAACTTGATTAAATACCTCAATAAGACCTAAAATAACACCTTTTATTAAATCTGATCTATAAAATTGCTTCAGTGGATTCGCAATCTCTAATTATTTTTATTACTTTTGACTTAATAATACACCATTTTAAGAACAACAAGAACAGCTTTCGTTTCTTCACAGCGTAATCAATTGTTACTTTTCTAGATACTAGCAACCCACGGGGTCAGCGATACAGAAATCCCAATAATAGTAGATGTTAAAGACAAGGATGGCCATACTGTGCTACATAAAGCCATCCTGGAGGAATGGGGACCAGGAGTCAGCGTCGCTATAGAAGCAGGAGCCAGCATCACAGCAAGAGTTCGTAACTAACTAAACCAAACTGCTAACATTTAAATTACTTTAAGACGTCAAGTCCCAACACTATAACCCATTAATTTTATAAATAACATCGCTGCATATGTATTAGTTTATATCTTATGCAGGTGATCATCTATAGAATACATAATTATATACAAGGTGTAACATAATAAACGCAATACCTCCCGTGTGGTCTCTCGGACCATGAAACTGAACAACTTTTGTTCTACGAGTTCTTCGAAATTCGAAAAAAAAAAAAGTACTTTCTATAGGAATTGACGCGATCAGCTGATCAACATGTATGGTAAAACAAAAAAATAAGTTACGAATTTCCAAAAGCCATAGAACAAAAGTTGTTCATTTTCATGGTCTGAAAGACCACACGAGAGGTCTTGCGTTTATTATGTTACACCTTGTATATTGTCACATCATATTTCAGGATAACAAACATGAGACACCAATTCATCTCGCAGCAATGAAAGGCAACGTGGATATATTAAACGAAATATTGAGTGTAGCCAAACAAAAAGATGCCGTCGATACAACTAACAGTGAAAGAGAAACAGCATTATTTAAAGCAGTTATCAACGGACACTTAGAGTGCGTTAAAAGGCTCCTTGAAGAAGGAGCTTTAATAACAAAAACACTGAACAGACAAGTCAACCTCTTCCATATAGCTGCACAAAAAGGAAACCTGGAAGTACTCACAGTATTATTAGATCACGACTATACAATCACTAGGAGAATGATTAACTACTTAACAGCTGATGACAAAAAAGGCTACGGTCCTATACATTTTGCTGTAGAGAACAATCATCCCAAATGTGTCAAAAGGCTTTTGGCCAGAAACACTTACAGAAGTCTCAGGACTTCTTACGGTACACAGAAAGGTTCAACGCCTTTGCACATAGCTGCAATTCACAATAATGTAGAAATCGCAAAAATTATCATGTTTAATAATGAGGATACTGTACATATTATTAATGATATGGGCTGGACTCCACTCCACACCGCCAGTCACTACGGAAGCAGAGATATGATCACACTGCTTCTTAAAGAAGGTGCAGATTTATCTCGCTGTACAAACGGTCCAGATAAATGTAAGAATACTGCAGTAGATATGATAATGAACAATTTGTCAAAGCCCACAGAATTTATGGAGGATATCTTTAATACATGCATTTCTACCAACGACTCGAATCTTCAAGATCCCAATTGTGAAGTCACAGTGAATTATAAAATGTTGGTGCCTCTAGCTGAAGAGAAAGTACAAATGAAGGTCATAGATGCGCTTCTGAAGACAGGAGATAGGTACGGACAGAGACGCCTATTGGTTCACCCACTGCTAGAAAGTTTTCTGTACTTAAAATGGAAAGCCCTATTGCCTTTCTTCTATACGATGTTAGCCTTTTATGCTTTCTTCGTACTATCATTGACAACGTTTATAATATCAGTATTTTTTTATAAAGATACGAAGAATCCTCCTCCAGTGTTTCTTAATTCTACTGGGTGGGCAGTAGTCTTGTATATTACTATTATCTTGATAGTTGCACAGGTTAGTAAAATGTATTTGATGAACAAACACTTTCTCTTCCAGTTGCAGTTCTCTCGTTTCATGAATAAATGACTCAAACGTAAATTGATTGCGTAAATTACTGCAAAAAAAACTGTCTAGTCTGATATCCTCTTCTTATTTTGTTTCACAAAATTGCCCTAATACTTTTTCATATTTAATTCTCTACGTAATAAAAACCTTTTTCACTATACCGTATTGTTTTCTAGGAAGTCCTCTACATGAACGTCAGCAATGGCTACTTCGCTCAGTTAGAAACTTGGGTTAAGTTCAGTTCCGTAGGGCTGGGTGTAATCCTGCCTTACTCCACGGATTTGACCCCGCCTGTGGTAGACTGGCCCAGACATGTCGCTACAGGGGCTCTGCTACTATCCTGGCTTGAGATGATGTTCTTGCTGTCCAGATTCCCCAACTGGGGATACTATGTGCTGATGTTTGCGAAGGTCTCCTCAAATGTTATCAAGGTAATAATTTTATTGATGTTTGATGGTCTAGTGTTCACGGGTTCCCAGGTCGGGCAGTATTATTGAGTTTTCCAAAGGATTTCTCAGTAGCAGCCACGGAGCTGTGACTTATGCTCGGTTGATGGCAATAGGCTCGCCTCTTATTACATGGGACTTAAAGATAACTGGCGAAATGTGGGTGCCTCTGCCTAATCCTCCGGGGATTAAATAAAAATCTGCTATGCCCTATATTCGAAATCCGTTGATGAACCTAACCTAACACCCGTCACCGCCCGACCGCGCGGTCGACAGTGTCAAGTGACAATCGCCTTATACATTAATTTCAATAAACGCAATGGGTATTCTT
The DNA here is from genome assembly GCA_905220335.1 of Noctua pronuba. Classification (NCBI taxonomy): domain Eukaryota; kingdom Metazoa; phylum Arthropoda; class Insecta; order Lepidoptera; family Noctuidae; genus Noctua; species Noctua pronuba. The sequence continues at coordinate 3,437,801 of LR999913.1, forward strand.
CTTTTCAGATTCTTTTAACTTTTGTATTCCTGCTGATAGGGTTCGCCCTGAGCTTCATGATACAGTTCCATTCACAAATCCCTTTCGAGTCTCCGTGGGCTGCCCTCGTCAAGACCATAGTAATGATGACTTCTGAGTTCGACTATGAAGACCTCGTCAAACCAGACGGCTCCAAAGACTTCGTAACTTCCTTTCTCGTCATTCGCATCATATTTTTAATATTCGTAATACTAGCAGCAATCGTTCTCATGAACCTGATGGTGGGTGTGGCTGTCAATGATCTACATAATCTACAAGTATTAGGAAACGTCAGAAGACTAAACAAACAGGTCGAATTTTTAGGATCTCTGGAACATCTGGTCTACAACAGACTCTTTAAGAAAATTTTGCCGAATTGGCTGGAAGAAATTTTAACAAATAAGAAGAAAATTTTAAACATCTTCGTTCTCAGTCCAAGTGTCCCTAAATCTGAATGCTACAGATCTCTACCGTCCCATATAAGGGAGGCCATTTTTGAGAAGGCTCAAGCTCGGAAGAAACAAATGGATGATGAATTGGGATCACAAAATTATAAAAAAAAGTTAGACGCAATATATAAAGCTACAGTTAAAATCAAACAAGAGAACTTAGCTATAAAGAATTTTAAAACTTTGCAAAATAGTAAAAACGATTATAAAGATGTTGCAAAACATCTGATGGAACTAGATGCCGCTCTTTGTGATATCAAAAACCAAACCAAAGCATCTATAAACCAAATTCAATCGTCTATAGAAGACCTTGGTTTTAAAATAGACATGATTTTGAGCAAATTAGATACTAAAAGTAAAAAGAAGTAGTTGTAGAGTAGAAGGAGTCGAGGGTGATGCCGAAATCTCACGTTCACACGATTTGTCGCTGGCATTTTCAAAATCTGTGTGTGGTGCAGACGTTATATTTTGATCTCGCCAGGGGGTTGACGACGCTGAAATGTGAAGAAGGCTGAAGATGCTTCATCATCAATGGACCATCGTAAATGAGAAGCGTATTACTTATTAATTTAATTTAATAAATTTAAATTCATAAAAAAACTACTGTTTATCTCTTTAGGCTCGGATTCCACCGAAACGGAGACGAGCGGAGATGTGCGAAGCGGAGAGAGAGGAGATGCGTAAAGCTTGGGTGTATCCTCCGAAGCTGCGCGGAGATGTAAAGCGGAGAGTAGAGGAGATTTAGGCCCGGACTCCATCAAAGCGGAGACGAGCGGAGCGGAGAGGAGACGTGCGGACACCGACCAATCACATTAATTTATATCTACATCGTGTTTCTCGCCTCTTCTGTGATTGGTTGAATCTTGCACATCTCCTCTCCGCTCCGCTCGTCTCCGCTTTGGTGGAAACCGGGCCTTAAAATGCGGCGCGCCGCTCACAGCACACCGCTCACCGCATGCCGCTCACAGCACACCGCACGCCGTACACTCTTCTCGTCTCACAATTACGAGACATCTCCTCTCCTATCTGCTTAACAGTTTCCACTAAAGCTAAGCGGAGACGAAAAGTGTAAATAACGAAATTCTATTGGAGGTTTACAACACATATCCTCTCTTCTGGTCTCGTCTCCGCTTCGGTGGTCTCCAGCCCTCGTCTGTTGTCAGCCCATTATCCCAGCTGCATCGTATTTTTCTGTCTATCCTTGAAATCTTCATATTTAAATAATAGAATTACATAAGAGGCTGTATGTTTGGTAAGTATGAATTGTTTGTGTAAAAATTTCGTTATTCTATTTATTTATAGGAGTATGAAACAGATGCTGCACGGACCCCATTTAAATAGAGATAAGGGCAGGAGAATGATGATGATGACATACAGTAGTTTTAAGTCATTAGCCTTACCTAATATTTGTATGTATATAGGGCGACTGGTAATTAGTGACCGATACTTAAACACGTGATTGTAGTCATGATAACAAACAACTTTTCGAAAGAAACTTTTTTTTTTACACTTTATCCCAATAACACATGCTGTACGGCTGTTTTGGGATGAAAGTTATACCAACTCGTATAAAAAAAAAATTCTTTGGAAAAGTTGTTTGTTATCATGAGTACAATCACCAGTTTAAGTATCGGTCACTAATTACCAGTCACCCTAAACTAGAAGCAATGGCATCACTTCAGACTGTTTTATGATAAGGAAATAAATTAAATAGGTATGAAATCAATGAAATAAATATTGCCTTATTAGGCTTGTTGGTAACAAGTTTGTTACTATTTTTAAACGCAAATGATTCACAATAAATATCAAGGATTTTCATGAGGTACATTATTTAAATCCCTATAATGTAAAACAAATAATTATTGACCATGAGTAAATCAGTATTAATTACGTGTTAAGCCTTGCTTGCCTAGGTTGGTTTATGGATGGGTGACCACCCATTACATATCGAGTTTACTCCGTGCCTCGGAAAGCACGTTAAGCCGTTGGTCCCGGCAGGCAGTCAGTGGCCCAAAAGTCTGACAACCAGTCTTGCCAAGGGGTATCGTATCACCCAGTACTAACTGGGTTGTGGAGGTCAGATAGGCAGTCGCTCCATGTAAAATACTGGTATTCAGCTGTATCCGGTTAGACTGGAAGCCGACCCCAATATAGTCGGGAAAAGGCTAGGCAGATGATGGTGATGTCGTCCACAAGTAGACAACAAAGTAGGTACTTATTAAGCTGCATTCCAAACATCAAATTGATACTTTTCTGAAAGCTGAAAAATGATTGATCTTGTAAAAAAAAATGTTTGCCCAAAACATAAATAATCTCAGGAATAAAAGGTCTTAAGTAGCAATATTTTTTAATTTTTTATATTTTACCAAAAATCGACATCGCTCGGTAACCATCCAGTTCTGACCCCTAGCTAACTGGACTTAATTTGTTTCTAACGACCTCTAGTATAACCCTTTCAAGGAATAGATCTAGTTACGCTATCAGCCTGTATATGTAAATCCTGCAACATGCTGACTGTTCGCCAGCTGTTCATAATGATGTTTACGTACAATGCTGATAATACTAATAAAAGGCGGAATTTTCTAACGAATCCAACTTCAAAACATGTCTTTGTTGAAAGATTCTTTCCCATTTCTATACAATAGAATATCCTGTTGGCTGTCGATTACTAATTTTAGCACTTCATTGCAGTTATCTCGACTTTGATTTGAGCACCACGACGTGCCCCTGTCGAGTGTCGACGCTCGCGAATACAGTCTTGTAGCTAAAAACAACTGTAATTATTTTTCTTGTTGTCTGCAAATAAGCTGCTAACACGCTGTTTTTATTTTTATGTAGTTTGATGTAAATTTCAATGTTAGAGGAAGACCAAAGAAACGATGGATGGATAGTGTGAGGAATGATATGAAAGATAAAGGAGTAAATGATAGCGTGACGGTTGACAGAGGAGAATGGAAGAAAAAAACGTGTTGCGCCGACCCCAAGTAACATGGGACAAGGGCAGGAAGATGATGATGATGTAAATTTCAATGCTACTGTATTATTTTACTCTTATTGTTAATTTATTAGATACCGTTTTATTTAAAACGTTGGCTCTCACTTTGAATTTGTCCCGTATCATGGATGCGAAAACACTTAAATACAAACATTTAAACTCACATACACAAACAGAACCGGAACGTGTGGGTATCGAACTCGCAACACACAGCGCAGCAGTCGATCATTCAGCCTCTCCCACAAAGAGTACCGTTGACCTGGTAAAATGTGGCGTTAATCCGCTGGATGCTAGCAGCGTCGGTAACGAGGCCATAAAAATAGCTGGTCCTTACCTAGTAAATCCTCTGACACATTTAATTAATTTGATATTAAGTTCCTCCGTAACATCTGAACGGTGGTCTGACTCTAATGTTATCTTGGACTTTAAAAAAGGTAATCCAAAGAACATAGGCAATTACCGACCCATTAGCCTTCTACGATCACTTTATAAATTATTCTCATCAAATATAGAGAAGAGAATTAGTACTACCTTCGAAAAAGTCAACCGATCGAACTAGCTGGGTTTCGAAAGAGCTACTCCACAATAGACCACATCAACTCCTTGCTTATTGAAAAATATCAAGAGTACCAACGTCCACTCTACATAGGGTTTGTAGACTACCAGAAAGCTTTTGATTCTATACTACATCCTTCAGTATGGAAAGCTTTACAATCCCAAAAAGTGGAGAAAAACTACGTGCAAGTCTTAAAATACCTTTATGAGAACAACACTAATAGAGTGAAACTAGAAACCGCAGGACCACCTATCCCCATCAAAAGAGGAGTACGGCACGCCCCCCCCCCCCCCCTATCGCCTCGAATTTTCATAGCAGTACTGGAAACGATTATCGGAAAACTAAATTGGGATAGAACAGGAAAATGCATAGAAGGGAAACATATTAGTCACATATGGTTCGTCGACGATATTGTCCTTCTATCAGAAAATAGCACAGAGCTGAAGTCAATGTTACAAGCGTTACAAAAAACAAGCAGAGTCCTACCTGATTAGAAATTAACCTGAGCAAAACAAAACTCATGACAAATGCCGCACAAAAGCTACAGTATAGCCACAAGTAGAGTAAGTTACGAGCTACCTAGGCAAACTTTCTCTCAAAAAACGACGATGACGATGATTGATGATGATTTTCTCTCAAACGACGATGCAGAAGTAGATAAAAGAATAATAAAGACATGGAAAAAGTTTTGGAGCCTAAAGGAAATTTAAAAAAGCCAGATGCCAATGAAAATCAAGAGCAAAGTCTTAAACTCATGCCTTTTGCATTCATTAACCTACGTCTGTCAAACGTGAAAGTTAACACAAAGAGTCAAAAATACAATCACGTCCTGCCAGCGAAGCATGGAGAGAAGTGTCTCAAAAATCAGGAAATATCAGAAAATTCTTCACAATAACCATCAGGCAAAAAACTCTTTGCTACGCTCTTAAGTTAAAATGGAGTTGGCAGGACACGTAGCGAGAATGAGCGTCGAGCTATAGACAATTCGCATGATGTCATGACCAGGTCTGACAGGCACTCGGAAAAGAGGAAGACCTGTAACTATTTAGATGGACCAGGCGACATCACACGAGTTGCAGGGGAAAACTGGATGACAGAAGCCAAAAACCGAGACCGCTGGAGTTCTCTGGAGGCTTTCACCCTCAGTAATTGCGGGGTTTATAAAATCATGACATTTTATTTAAAATCTGTATTTTAGTTTTAATCTATTTATACAATTTAATGTATCCATTTAATATATTTTTATTGCAATCTATAAAAATATGTAATGATAAAATAATCAAAATTGAAATGAAAAGATGTTATGAAAACTATTAACTAATTATGTCTTGCTGTGCTGTGTCACACTGAACATTCGATTATTCAAACTGCCTTTACAGGGCCATATTGGGCCACCAAGATACAGGCTGTGCCAAGTTTGGGACCAACGGCTACTTTTGTATTAACTTTGCTCATTATTTTGTTTTTCTAGGTTTGTATGTAACCTAACTTGTGTGTGTCAATAAACTTAATATAATCACATCTTGCATGACGTAGAATTTGAGCACGATAATTTGATTAAAAATAATAAAGGACCCAAAATTGAACCCTGACTAACTCCAAAACCCGTGTGGTAGTTATTTCAATCGTACACCCCTAACCTAGCAAACTGCTGACATTCGCGTAAGTAGTCGGCGAAAAAACGGAGGAGAGATGTGTAGAACCTGTTTTGCTGAGTTTCATCAGCAGCTTGTCGTTGTAAACTCTTTGGAACGCCTTCCGGAAGGCGAAATAGCGGACACTTCGTCTACTTGCTGTACGCAGTCCAAGCTAGAAGAGATTTACTTAATACTGTCAAGAGATTTGTGATGATGCTTCTAATTCCACTCTCTAGCAAGACCATGTTGGTAGACCATGGTCTACCAACTGTATGAATCATATCTATATTTGATGGGTATTACAGTTTTCCCCGTGTAGTTGTCACCAATGCCATAAACTTAAAAATAAAACAACGCATTTTTTTTCAGATTTTATAAAGCCATAGACTGTTAGTACGTACAATGAAACTTAAACTAATGTAAGTAGTGAAAAAATCCTAATTCCTAATAACGATTTCATACCCAATGCTCAATTGACCAACTTCCGCTGTCTCGATTTTTTTCTTCCCATAGAATGAAATGATGTTTTAACGAAACGGAGACGAAAGTCATAAAAAAATTGGTCACTTTCACTATTTTTTATGGACAACTCAGACTAGTGTACTTGAGTTGACTCCTAGTGCACAAAAGACATAGAAAAACTGATAAACACTAGCCTTAGTCGTAATATTGATTGGTTGGATGCTTATTAATAACCTTAATAAATCTTAAAATTATGAAAAAGAACAAATTTAAGTCGACTTTATTGAAGCGAATGAAACTTTCTGGAACTTTTTTTTTTCTTTTCTTTTTTCTATTGATAACGATATTTAACGGAGAGCTCAAATAGGCAATGTATGTGGCAAGCTAAGTAAGTTTTCTTGAGCTCTGTATATTATGCTGCGTATTTGTAAATAAGATCCAACTAAATGGCGGTATGGACTTATTTTGTGGTTATGTCAAAAAGTATCAGAGCCATATGTAATATAAAATAAAATGTATAAAATCATGCAAGCAATATAACGTCACCTGCATCAGCATTATATATAAAATGACGGGATATTTACCATGTTTACTATTTGTTTTCGAGAACTCGAAACAAATATTAAACGTGGTAAATATCCTGTTTTCAGTATTAATGATAATATGTACTTCTATAAATCTGTTGAACGTCTACGTCATTCACATAAACTGCACACATTGCCTACTGAAGCGGAGTTTTTATATAAAAGTGTATTTGCAATGGCACCCGGATTACAATAAAATACCTAAATAAGTTTAAGAGTGTAAAAGCCTCAAGGAATTTAAAAACTAATTTTCACAATGATTGATAGACAAAGTATATTAGGTATTGTGTTAGCGTATTTCTAAGTGACAAACTATAATATTGATATTTTATTAATTAATTCTATTCGCAATACTTCAATTACTTGTAGTGACATCACTCTGACATTTAATGCCATGTAATTTTAATATTGATCTAGATGAAATGTTATGTAATGTAATTTAATATTTGATTATTTTGTTCATTTGGTAAACCAAAATGATTGTTATTGATTGATTTTAATTCTTATGATATAATTTAATTTCACGTAATTTGATATATATTTTGTATGGATACATATGTGGACAGATTCTGATTTTTTATATATTATATTTTGTTTTCACTTATTTTTCACAAAATAAATGAATTTGACCAAATAAATAAGTATGACAAAATTTTTTTCATAAAAAGACACCTAAGAATACACATAAAAATTCCTAAGAAAGTTTCCCGGTATCTTTTAAGGATTCGGATATATCTATGTTCTTTGTGTAGGCACGTGATTTCCCTCTGTGTGCAAAAAATAACCTTAAATCATCAGAAATTTACGCCGCCATGATTGCAGTGCCTTCGTCTTTTCTAAGCGAGATTTTGTCCACATTTTCTCTACCTGATTTACAAATTTCTTCAAACATTTTGTTAACGGCTGTTTCTAGAGTGGCCAGCCTCTGAGTCGTAGTTGGCTCGCTGTTGTCATTTTTGACAATCACTTTATGTATTTCTTCTAGTTTCTTATGGTCTTGCTTTTCATCCGATTGTTTCTTTTGCAACTGAGCCTTTTCAAAAATTGCTTCCCTTAAGCGATCATGTAAATGATACCAGTTACTGCGCGTGCATTTATCATAGCACCGTGACCGCATCTCTATAACTTTCGGCAATTTCTTGTCCTCAAACCATTTTTTATATAGATTCTCTGGGAGGATTTTTTTAACGTAATTACGTAAAGCAGTGCCTTCAAATGCTGTTATAAATTCCACCTGTTTTTCCAATCTCTTTTTGTGACCTGCAATTTCTAAATCTTTGACGTCGTTCACGGCAACGCCAACTAACATATTCATAAGAACTATTGAAACTAGGAACAGAAAAGCTGCAAATGTTACGCGTATCATGATGATAGATGCTGATTCGTGATCCTTATTGAACGTATCTTTATACCCAGGTTCTGATGACATCATAACCATCGTCATCAGGAGAGAAGACCAAAATCCTTCAAATGGTGGCTGTGCATGGAACTGTATCATGAAACTAATGCAGAAACCAACTATGAGACAACCAAGTGGTACAAGTATCTGAAAGGTAAAGAAAATGAATAATTAAATAAAATGGTTTAACTATTTTTTTATTTTTTATTATGTTTATGTGCCATTGTATTAAATATCATGACACTTATGGAGAAGCTAAATATGACGAACCAAAATAATGCCATAAGAATTTGAAAAATTAAAAGACATTTTACACAAGAGCAATTCTAAAACGATGGATTTTAATGTATTATTAATCAAGTGAGTCTAAAACCAACTCAATCATCACCTATATTATATAAAAGAAGAGAATACTCACATTAATTACTCTTCTCGCCACTTTTTCATACATTAGTACATAATATCCAAATTTCGGGAATCTGGAGAGCAGGAACATTATTTTAACCCAGGTGAAGAACAGTGTGGCCGCGCTGATGAGCCGCACCCACTCTGTCTGTGGCTCTGAATCCCATGACACTATTAGAGGCAAGATAATTGCCAGCGGCGTAGACAAGAATCTTAACCATGTCTCCAAACAACGAAGGTTCCTTATACCGTTCTTTTTAAGGAAGATGATATCCTAGTGGTAACAAAAAAATATATTATGTTAAATTCCAACCCGTCGAAATGCTTACAATTAGAACTGATATTATGTATTTCAATTACCTGTATAACAATGAAAAAGGTTGAAATATATATGAAATAAATCCAAACACTGCTACGGAATATATCTGGCACAGGTTCAATTTTTCTGTCTTTATATTTGAACAAATAGAAGCCAAACATGTTGACAGACAACACAAACCACGCGTGTAATGCCAATGAACTGTAGAAAATTGGTGATAACGATCTCCACCGAAGAAAAACAAAGCTTTCCACCAAAGGATGAAGAAGTAGCATCTGCTGATCGTGTGTATTTCCGGTATCAAGCAAAGCCTGAATCACCCTCATTTGTGACCTGTCAACATACTCACACGGAGGGTCTAACACTGTGTAGTCTACTTTGATCCCACATTTTACATCCATAATCGAACAGTTTTTGTGGCACTCATCTGTGCTAGTTATACGTGAGTCGAATACTTCTTCAATGAGTTCAGTTGGTTTTGATACGTATTTCATTAGAAGCCCAATAGGGGTATCCGTGTGTGCATTACTGTCTCCAGAAAGGTCAGCTCCTTTGCGAAGGAGCAATAAAATCATCTCTCTGTTACCGTAATGGCAAGCCTCGTGCAAAGGTGTCCACCCTAATCCATAACTAGTAACATGAACAGTTTTACTGTCATTATCTATAATCATTTCTGCTATTTCGCAATGGTTTTTTCTAGCAGCTATATGTAAAAGTGTCGTACTCTTACGATGATACTCGCAATCGACATTTACTTGAGCCCCTTTAGAGATAAGTAATGCGGCACAATCGGGATGATTTCTTTCTACAGCGTAATATAATGGTGAACCAACGTGGTCACACATATTGATCAGTTCTTTTGTTATGTTGCTATCATATCCAAGTAAATATTCTAGTATTTCTTTTCTGCCATGTTTAGTAGCGATATGGAAGACGTTAGCTCTATCCGAATTCACAACCTCTATGCTGATACCGTTTTTGAGAAACATTTCAAGGGCATCTTGGTGGTTGTGAGATATTGCTTCGAAAAGTGCAGTCGCTATTTCTTCATTGCAATAACTGATGTTCTTCTCTTGTGCAACATTTAATATTTTTTGAAGTATAACTATGTTACCCAATTGTGCTGCAATATGCATGGGAGATTTTCCGTTTGCCTGAAACGTAAATTATATATAATAATATAAAACATAAATGCATAAACTCACGCCTTTTTCCGATGGGGGTAGGCTGCTACGATCCTTACATACTCTTTTTACCTCGCCCACGTTCACACATCTGGTCATACACGCACACCGGTTGCGAGTACTACGCACCTTACTTTTCTGAAGAAACTCACCAATAAGGTCAGTGTATGTCCTCCTAGGGCGTCCGCTCCTGGCGTTGCCACTCACATCTGCCTTTGCTCCACATGACTAAACCATCTAAGCATACTTTTTTCAATTTTTGTTACAACATCTTCTTTTAAACCGCAACGTTTCCGTATAACCTTATACCTCAATTTATCATTCAGAGTTACACCACACATGTTTCGCAAAGAAGGCATTTCTACTTTCATGCCCCGTTTGCCACACCCAACATTCACTTCCATACATAAGTGTAGGCACCAGCACACCATTGTGAACAGCCAGACGAGACTTATTTGACATCGACTGGTTGGTCACAACTGCATGGATAGCACCATTCACTTTATTTCCCGCATTTACTCTCCTTTCCACATCTCATCAATCTTTGCACCTCTTGTAAACATACTGCACAAATATACAAAGGCATTCACTTGCTCCACTCTCTTATCATTTATTCTCACATCATACACCGAGACATCCTCTTCTCTTTCAAATACCGTAACCTTCGTCTTGTTCACATTTACATTCATCCCTTTTCTCGTAAATGCTTCACTCATTACAGTAACCATATCTTGCAACTGTTCCGCTGACGTTGCAACAAAAACTTGACCATCTACGTACAGAAGGCATTTGAAATGCAACTTATTCATCCTCAATCCGCACTCAATTTCTTTTAAATCTGTCAAACAACCGTCCATGTATGGGTTGAATAAATAAGGAGATGCTACACAGCCCTGTCAAACACCTCTTGAGATGCAGAACCAGTCAGTGTATGCCCCATTTATCCTAACACACGCCCTAGAATCCTTGTGTAATGATGTCAGTGCTCGTACCAAGCACCTGTCCCCACCATACATAGATAGAATCGACACGGGTCTTCCCTCCACACCCTATAGTAGGCCTTCTCCAAATCCAAGTCCACAATGTACTCATAAAACAATGTTTTCAAAAGTAAGGTTGAATAAAGTATTCAGTTCTTGACATAACATAACATCACGCCTGTACAGGCGAAGGGTTAGGCAGAGGTGTACCTAATAGTACACCCACATTTCGCCAGTTATGCTTACGTCCCATGTAATTTACCATTCATTGCAATCTACCGGGCAAAAATCCCGACTCCGTGGCTGGTACTGGGAAATTCCTGATGGAAAAACCAAATAACACATTGCCCGACCCGGGAATCGAACCCAGGACCCATGGTCAGCAGCCGCACTAGCAACCACTAGACCAACGATGCAGTCATTTACTCAGTTTATAAAGAGTGTAACAAGACCCTTGACGAAGCCAAAAACCACTTGTTCTCCTCGTCATTGCGATATTTCTTTTTTTGTTCTGGACGAACCTTCTAGTTACGCAGATATTGGGGGCCAAAGTTCCAACTTTTTGTCTAGTTCTTTTTTTAAATCCAAGTATACATTGTTTTAATCCATAGAATATGAATAAAGCGTTACATTTACCTCCGCGGTGATGCTAGCTCCTGCATCGAGAGCTATACAGACTCCTTGTATCCACTCTGCTTTCACTGCCGCACAGAGCACATTGGAGCCTGTCCGGTCTTTCACATCCACTGTCACTAAGGAAGGATCTTCATTGCTACACTTATGATTTGCTAACAACTAGAATAAAAAGACATTAAAATATTAGCAGGCCACAACATGGCATGAGGCGTTAAACATTCAAAGCACGATGCACCTAGAGCCGTGGTGATGTAACCGATCATAAATTTATTTTAGTGCGAACATTTTTCTTAATAGTAGACATAGATAGAACGACGCAAAAATGGCAACTACGTAATGGATAGTGTCCGTCCATCCACGAGATGGGCAGACGATTGTTGTAATAGCGGTCAATCCTGGATGAGGTTAGCACAGGAACGTGAAGATTGTCAATAGCAAAGAGAGACCTGAGCCTATGTAGACCCAGCAGTGGGTGAACTCTTGCTGCGGATGATGAAGGTGGTTCCTCAGTTCAGACAGTTCCAGTGAGGCGCCACCTTCAACTTTTGAAGGTTTTTCTACAATTCTAGGATTGGGTCTATATATTTGGGTAATTTATATTATAGATTATAATACGCGTTTAAATATGAGCTCTGGCTCTCCAATAATTACGGGCATAATGGTAAGCTCAGTGTGACACGCGTTTCCACGGGAACAGAATAGAACCGATCGTTGTAGATTTGTTCAGCTGTCATATGGACGCTTTACGTTACACAATATACTGTATTATAATATTAAAAAGAGGTAAAGTTTGTACATTGTATGACAATCTTCCAAAGTACTGCCGCCTTCCAAATATTCTTCCACCAATGGGAAGCTACATTACCCCGAGTGTCATCTGCTATATTTAAAACGTTCTCGTGGGATTAAATTCGACTTTAACGTGAGCAAAGCCGCAAGCAAAAACGTGTCTTATATAAACACGATATTGAGGTATGATTTGCCCAAATTACCTGCAATAGTTCTTTATTCCGTTTCTCTACACACACATGCATGGCAGTGAGTCCCTGGCTGTTCCACACAGTGGCTGACGCACCACTCTGCAGCAACTGTTTTACGGCCGCCTCGCTCTCTAACTCCACCGCAGTGTGTAGCGGAGTGTCAAAGCATTTGTCGTTGTCATCGTACTGCAGGAACTGGCCACCGGCTTTCAGTAGCAAGTCTACAGTTTCCATGAAACTGAAAATAAATGTCGTGTGTAAACATAACTTCTTCTTTCATTCAATTCAAATGTTATTTTGATGCCTTACTTTTTTAGATCAATCCTGTGCCCCATGTAGTGTGCGCAGCCAGCAACGTCCAGTGGAGTCCTAAAACAAATATCTTGCGCGCTTGCATTGGCGCCGGCGGCGAGCAGTAACTGCACGCAATGGTGCTGTGCGCGGGCGCTGGCTGCATGCAACGCCGTCCATCCTTCCTGGAACACCGGCAACTGGCCGCACAGAAAAAATATTACAAAAAATGAAAACATTGATAGCCAGTAGATGGGTCGGATCGGAAAAATGTTTGGTCATTTCAATAGGTGCATAATGAATTTGTTGACAAAAGAATGAATTGAGATCATACACGTATCACAATCAGTTTGTACAGTCCAACTGTTGGGACACAGGACTCCTCTCTGAAAGAGGTTGTGAGCCGCTACCACAACCCAGCATGCGGGCCCAGTGTGGGTTAGTAAATGTCGCAAAATCTGTTCGAATCTGTTCTCCCGATCTTGCACCCTTCACCGTTTTGAGAACAGTGCTGATGAAATTATTTACACAAAGCACCCACAATTGCTTTTAAATTCCTGCAGTTGTGTTCCACGCCGTCACTCCATTCATCCGGCAAAGTAGACTCGACGTTACGGTGACATGGCACGTTTGTCAACTTATTTTGACTATGCTTCGACACTGCTTTCAAGGTTTCAGGTGACAAAACCTGATCTTCCACATTTTTTCTCAGAGCTGAAAATAAAATAATACTTTTTATTATTATATTCACTTATTCGATTTCAACAACGGTAAAAAAACTGACGCTCTATGGGACTCCTAGAGAGTTTGAAAAATTACTGAAGCTACTTCATTACACGTAGTGGTATAAACAGGAAAGCCTTAAAGAAAAAAGACTGAATCTTTCGCAACAATTCAAAGTACCTTCGGGAAAGTTCAGCAGTACAGCAATATGCTTCACGTTCCCTGTCCAGGCGGCTAGGTGGAGAGGTGTTCTGCCGTGCTGGTCAGACCTGGAGCTATCAGCTTCTGAGGTGAACAGCAGGTCTAGGGCGCCGTTGTCGTGAATGGCGGCCATGTGGCACGCTGACACATGGTCCAGACGGCAGGTCGCGTTTGGGTTTGCACCCTCTGCCATAATACTAGAACAAACAATCTCTCTTTACGAAATCAGGTCAATAATGTTCACAGTGGTCTTAAGCTAGATTTACTGTTATAAGTCTATATACTAGCATTTGGCGGAGTTCTGTTAAAATTGTTGCTGCCCAAATAAAACATGAACGGTTCAACCATTTACCATTTATATCGATTTTTGATTCCCGCTCAACGTATTCAGACATGCACATCAAACATTACAAAAAATTAACGCATCCATACTTACATTTGTGTCCTAAAAGATGATTGTGCAGTTGAATGGGATAAGTTCCTAAACCTCTTTAAGCATATTATATTGGCACTTTCCTAAACTCATATACTTCGAATCTGTCTTTCCAAAGGAGTTGTCACTAGATGTCTAATAAAGGCAATTGTTATCTCTATCTATAAATCTGGAAACAAGGATTTGATTATCCGTAGGCCAATATCGTTGGTCCCTCAATGTCAAAAATACTTGAAAAAATTATAAACAACAGACTAGTATTACGAAAAAACCACTTCTTGTCACCTGCGCAATTTGGTTTCAAAGTCAAATTATCCACAGCCGATGCGATGCATAGCCTGACCGATTACGTTTTAGAAGAGCTAGGCAAAAAGTACCAGGTCCTAATAGTCTCTCTTGATTTAGCGAAAGCCTTTGACACTGTCTCTGTTTCTGTGCTTCTAAACAATTTAGAGGCCATAGGAATAAGGGGAACGCCACTGATACTACTTGCTGACTAACTAGAAGATCGAAATCAAAGTGTTAGGATAGACAATTCTACGAGCAATGAGCAGAAAAATTCTGGAGTTGGTGTTCCTCTGGGGAGCTTTTTGGGCCGTTACCTGTTCTTGGTTTCTATTAACGACTTGTGTAATCTAAGTATTAAGCGCGGCAAAATTATATCATATGCTGGCGACATGACGTTGGTGCAGAGAAAAGAAAAGCGTTGCGCACATTGCTCCCAGAATAGATGGCCGGTGAAACTTAAAGGTTCTAGAGGAGCAACTGCTTAGTGAAAGGCCTAGCGTTGTTAAGGCCTCCCACAAGGTGGACCGTTGTTGTTGTATTAAAAGGTGGCATTAATCCGCTGAATGTGACCAGCCTAGGGCCGGTCGATGTGGAGACGGGAGGACTGCTCGAGATAGGAGCAGTAGATATCTTAAATTTTGGTGATGAAGACTGTTTCGTGTGAGAACCATTGCGTTGCAAGTCGCGTCGCTGTTTCTTTCTCTAAAGTACTTCTTTCATTCGCTTTCTCGGAGTCGCTGTCACACGCGTGTAACTTGTGCGCGTGTTTGTAGTTCGTGACCAACGGGTTATATCTCACCTGCTCATTAATGCAGTATCACCTCCCGGAATCGATTCTAAGAGCCTTGTGTTCAGTTTGGCGACGCGTGTCGAACTACTTCCCAACCTAAGCGTTCCTTCCATGATCTCCAAAACGTTCATAGATAGATTCTTTGCTAAGGCTTCAGTGTAGATCGGCCTAACTGTCGCACCACTGTAGCGGGCTGGAAAAACGTCTAACCTGAAAACAAAGGGGCCTGAGTAGTTATCAACATTTTGACGGTTCTTTTAAGTAGAAAACCGAATATTGTGTGTTTTTTGCTAAGAACCAGAAATATGATGAAGAAAACCACGCGGGTTTCAAATTCGTGGGTTTGAGCGCTGACCTAGAAATCAATGAGACTGAACAGTGACACATACCTGATTGTCTGTCCCTGCTTGAGTACTGGGTTCGATTTTTTTTTATCTTCATCATTAGTAAATCCTTGACCTAAAATGATAAAACTATTAATGCAGTCTTTGACTTCAATTATAAGTATAAATTAGATTTTTATAGTTATGTTTAAGGATCGGAAAGCAGTGATTTTCTGTTCATTTCGATTTTTATAGTAAATAAAATGCCGTCGTTGTTTTCAATTATCTAATCTTTTGCATCATAGATTACATCGCACCAATGAAATGAAAAAATGTTCATGTCTCGTTGGCCATTAGAGTTTAATATTAAAGTATTGTCTCGCTCACTCATACTGCGGATGGTATCTATCGTTTTATGCCGGTCAGGGCACATCTTTTGATTTAAATCTATGTTCTGCACAGATTCGATTACGTATTTCAAGTATTCTGTAAAAGTTATATTAAGTCCAGTTTATTGCTTTAGAAAAATAAAAACCCCTTGTTTATTTATGCAACAAGCGTGGACGCCTATGCACCATCTCATCTTCCTAGCACGGTGGGTTGTACCAGCTGCTGCAGTTGCTGAAAACCTCAAACGGCACAAATACAATAGCCTAATTAGTAGCTATGTGTTTGAACCGTTCTTGAAACACTAGGTCCGAGTGCCCATCTAGTCGGAGATTCGGGATATCGCAAGGAGGTTGTTCGACTCTTTGCGTGACCTGAGAGTGACCAATTTTTGGGGCAAAAATCAGCATTGCCATTCAACGTGGCAATGTGACACACCGTTCTGATGCACGCTGTATAATGGGTGTAAAAAGACCCTTAACAAACCATACAGGCACTTGCTCTCGCAGTCATTGTGATCATTGTTTTGTTCTGGACCATACCAGAGAACGTTCTAGTTACGGAGATATTGGAGGTCCAAGTTCCAACTTTAACACAAGTTTAAAAAAATACAAATCATAACTGAACATCACGCCTATAATCACCGTTAGGCAGAGGTATATCTAATAGTACACCCGAATTTCGCCAGTTATGTTTAAGTCCCATATAGTAGGGAGCGAGCTTATTGCCATCAGCCGGGCGCAAATTCAGACTCCGTGGCTGCTATTGAGGAATTCCAGATGGAAAAACCCAGTATCATTTTGCTCGACCTGGGAATCGGACCAGGACCTCATGCTCAGCTGTCGCGCTTGCGACCACTAGACCAACGAGGCAGTCAAATACAAATCACTTTACATTAAATACCCCCACGACCCCTGCACTACTCAATGCATCCATCAGCACATTTTTTTGAATGAGTTACATTGAGTACTAACGTAAACCGTGATTTTTCACTCCAAAAAAATCGTTTCCATTTGTTAAAGTTCGTTACTTAGATTGATATACACTGTACAGAATACTTCGTTGACGGCTTTACACTGTACAGAATACTTCGTTGACGGCTTTACACTGTACAGAATACTTCGTTGACGGCTTCGTGAAGGGTCCGTATAAATCAGTGAGAATATGTTTGGCTGTGGTTTCAATACCCTATGGTAAGAAAACAATACATAAAGCAGCAGCTTAATAAGTACCTAATTTGTGGTCTATTCGAAGACAACAAATGTTTATTGATTTCCTCTCAATGACACACTGCAAAGATTTAAACCGCAAGCATTATTAAATATACAGGGTGTAAACGGACCCTTCACGAAGCCGTCAACCAAGCATTCTGTACATCAGACTAAGTCACCTTACGCAAAAATTATTGCTGGGAAATTACTTTTTTTTTTGGGTTGAAAAATCACGTTTTACGGTAAAACTCAATGTAACGCTCTCAAAACTTGGTGCTGATGGATGCTTTGAATAGTAAACGAGTGATGGAGGTAATTAAAGTAAAGTTAAAACCTTAAAAAGAAGTGTTTTAAAAAAAAACTTGTGCAAAAATTGGAACTTTGACCTCCAATATCTCCGTAACCAGAAGGTTCCCAGGTATGGTCCAGAACAAAAAAAATATCGCAATGACGGGTAGAACAAGTATCCCTCGGCTTCGTTAAGGGTCTTTTTACACCCTTTAGTAACCAATTTAAGCTGCAATGATAACGATACATTGCATTTTTGTTCTCATGGAGGAATGGATGAAGTGGCAACGAGGAAAGGCCAGCGGACACCGGAGACGGTAGGGCAGAACATCTTATCCTCAAACTCAAACTCAAACTCAAAGTGTTTATTGCATTCATGTGTACATTTAGTTGTTACATATATTTCAGTAAGTTCCAACATGAAACCCGGTTAGGGCATGGCAACATAATATTGGACGAAACAAGCATCCAGTGAGTGGATTGCAAGTTTGTTAAACAAATATAATTATTATCTATAATATTACTAGTATTAGGTTTATGTAGTTATTTTAATTAATATCGTGAGGTTATTACATTATTTTATTTACGTGTATTAATTATACTATTTTGTTAATTTGTTTACTTAGCTATTATATTTCATTAATTTGTATTAATTATTATATTTAATTTGTTTTACCTTACCCAACGTAAGTTGGAAGTGATAATAAGGTATAGATTACAATATTTAGAGATTGACATCAAGCAGCCTGTTGGCACATTTTGGCAATCTAGGGCAAGTCCATAATACCAGCAGATTTTTCAGAAACCTTTAAATTATGAAAGGTTACGGCACGGTTGGTGCAGTAGCTGAGGGCTTGGCTGCTGCGCTGCGTGTCACGGGTTGGATTCCCACACAGAACAAATAATTATATGGCCTACAGGTTCAGAGGCTGGCTGTTTGTATGTGTGAGATTGTAAACGCACCCACAAAACAGGAAAAAATCCTAGTGTGGGCAACGTTATTAAAAAAAGGGCAAGGCGAGCTTTTTGGCTTCTATTAAAGTACCGCCACTCCTTTTCCCTTCACGGCATTACCACAAGTTTCGCTTGAATTTAAGTTGGGTAAGTATAAAATGCTCTACCCTACCATTCCCGCGATGCGCTGGAAGCGTATTAAAAGGAGTAAAAACTTCAGTAAGTTTTGTATTTCATTAAAAGATGTAGTGACAAAAATTTAACATTTTCGCTGCCCAGCACCCAGCATATGAGTCCAATGCCCATATTACGCGGGGTGCCGGGCAGCGAAAGTGTTAAAAGAGTATGCTTCGATGGTTTGGTCATGTGGAGAGGATGAGTGAAAGGCGACTAACAAAAGATAGTTACAAGGCAGATGTGAGTGGTAACGCCGGGAGGGGACGCCGTAGAAGGACTTACACTGGCTTATTGGTGAGGTTCTTCAGAAAGATCAGGTGCGTAGTACTCGCAACCGGCGTGCGTGTATGACCAAAAGTATGAACGTGGACGGGGCAAAAGGAGTTTGTCAGGATCGAAGCAGATGGCATTCTGTGGGTACTGCCTGCGCCCATGGGAAATAGCCCGAATTTATGTATGTTTTGTATTCCAATACTCAGCACTTCTTTAATGCATAATGCTAAATTACATTTAACGACAAAGGACAGTTTACAGGATGCAGTGAAACAATTACGGAGAAGATACAGACACATTAAGAGCTATCTAGGACTCGGCGGAAATCTAGATTTAACAAAGACAATGAGCGAGTACTTCCTAGGAGGCCAAGACAAGAACTGAGTCTGAATGAGCATTTTGCTAGGGCCAACGGCGTAACGTGCTTCCCGAGGCACGGGGATATCATACCGCCAACATCCAAACTCCGGACCACTACTGAGAAATTTCGAATGGAAAAACCCAATAGTACTTTTTGCCCGACCCGAGAATTGATCCCAGGACCCCACGCTCAACAGTCGCACTAGCGATCACGAGTCGAACGAATAGTTAGCGGCAGCGGGTACTAAAGACCAGTTGTGAAATAAAAATGCTGGAAATACCTTATCATAGATAGTGAAATTAGACACTAACAAAGCCAAAGTTTCTAGTTCAAACAAAAAAAACCATGATTTTAGATGATATTGCAACGAAAAATCTGAAGTAAATAATTTCAACTAACTTTTGGAGGCCACTGTAGGTATATGAATTAATCATATTGACTGTTGGAGAAGGATAGGCCAAAGAAGTCGCGGGAATCACCTGGATGAAAGAACGCACGGAATTGGAAAGTGTGACAGAAGAAAGAGGACGCCTTGAATTCCAGACATGATGTTGATGAGGACTGCTGATCTCGCCACGACATCTCTGACAACGCCACCGAAGCCAACCCAATGGCGGCACGACCTACACGCATACCCCAAAGGCTGGTGGCTCGTGAAAACAATAGCTAGAAAATTTTATGGGAAGCTTTTGCCCCACATCGGGACTCTCAGAAAATAAAAATATGTGCATTGTTACCTGAATCGCGTGGAGCGTGATATGCTACACTACTGGTACTTGGTTTTGTCCGAAACATGGTCACTATTCGTGCTCTATACTCTGGGAACACGAAAGTACTGATCTACTCTCAATTACTATTTAGAGTTTTATATTATAGGGATCTACATAATTTTCCTCATTAAAAACCCAAGAAGAAAAATAAGTGACATTAATTGAATCATTTTAGTTTAAAAATAGTAACAGACTTGGAACAAACAACCTTAATATGGCAATAATACTCTTTCGTACCTAATTTATTTATTTTCTAGTGATGTCATTGCTTCTAATTAATATACATACAAATAATAGGTAAGGATGCTGATGTGACTGTCAGTCACGTACTCCATGTATTAACAAATTATCTTAGTCTTGATTCCTATTTTAAAATCGTCACACGATATCGGGCTACTATTTTATTATGGCCTGACACTGACAAGTTATCCTAATTATTAACAAAGGGTTATTTCTTCCTTTGAATTTTAA
Organism: Noctua pronuba; assembly: GCA_905220335.1. Taxonomy (NCBI): domain Eukaryota; kingdom Metazoa; phylum Arthropoda; class Insecta; order Lepidoptera; family Noctuidae; genus Noctua; species Noctua pronuba. Next base: position 3,458,346 of record LR999913.1, read on the forward strand.
AACGATATTAGACCTCTTAGAAACCTATTCCATTGATATTTCATGGGAAACAACCGAGCACACGTGTGCCGCGCCGGCCGAGTTGCGATACGTTACAACGCAGCAGCTTATGCAGCGACTGGTTGTCGAGGAAGTTGTTCTGGGGTCTTCGGCTGTGAAGGGCGGACGCTCACGCGGTGAAGATACCATAATCGACGCAGCAAACGTTTTACATCCATACAAGGAATCGTATACATTCGACCCATATCTTTCAGTATCGGTATTTTCATTATTGTATTTTTGTACAATTTTGACTGCCTCGTTGGTCTAGTGGTCGCAAGCGCGACTGATGAGCAAGAGATCCTGGGTTCGATTCCCGGGTTGGGCAAAGTGTTATTGGCTTTTTCCATCAGCAATTTCTCAGTAGCAGCCACGGATGCTGGATCTGTGCCCGGTTGATGGCAATAGACTCGACCCCTATTTCATGGGACTTTAACATAATTGGCGAAATGTGGGTGTAGTATTAGGTACACCTCTGCCTAACCCTTTGAGGATTACAAGGGTGATGATATGTATGCAAAATTCGACCTACGACCGAATGTCGCATCTACGTCTTGCTGCAGAACTAGTCTCTGAGTTTATTTCCAGGTACAAACTCAATTTATTGGCATAATATAAGAGACATCCTCCAAGACGTAAAATTTGATTAAAATTATTTACCAAGATTAAAAATAATAAAGGCCCCAAAATGGATCCCTGATTAACTCCGGAAAGTGCGTGGTAGTTGCCTGAATCGTACATACCTAACCTAACAACTGCTTATGTTCGCGTAGATAATCTGCGAAGATAGCGCGGAGGGGAGATGTGCGGACCTTATTTTGCTGAGTTTCATCAGCAGCATGTCATTGTTAATCCTATCAAACGCCTTTCGGAAGTCGAAATAAAGTCAGTCCAAGCTAGACAAAAATAATAAACTCAAGAAGTGTCAACAGATTCGTGATAATTGTTCTACAATTAGAACAATTATCACGAATCTGTTGACACTTCCCCAGTGGGAATAATAAAAGAAGTATTATAGAAAATAAAAGAAGTATTCATGTTGTACTGTCTATCTGTGCAGACACTACAGCCCCTGGGCTATTATGTTAGGCGAAACCATGAACTTAAAAAAAAACAATGCGTTTTTTCAGATTTTATAATACCATAGAGTATTAGTACGTATGTACAATGAAACTTAAACTAGTGTGAGTAGTGAAACAAAACTTAATTCCCTGTAATGGTTTTATACCCAATGCAGGAGTTTCTTGACTGTTTTCTCTAATACAAGGTGAGTAGGTGCATATTTAAAACATTTGTTGGTTTTTGAGTGTTTATGCCATGCATGCCCTGAATGTAAGTGAAAACTGGCATTGTTGGGAATCGCACCCAACACAAATGCAGACGGCGCACGCAGGCGACATGACCGTTGGCAATCGCACCCAACATACACGCAGCTGGCACGCGCAGGCGACGTGACCGACCTACGCGTTATCGCCTTCAGCGAGCGAGCGGAGGTGCAGCGTGGGGAGCCGGCGGACACTCGTTTTCTCGGTGGCCACCGCGACGGACGACACTCGAACGTTCAATACATTGTATGTTTGTCCGGGACAGTTGTAATGTTAAAAGCTTTAAACGGCAATAAACTAAGCCTACCAATTGGAAATACAGTCCACTATTTATTCAACCCGAGCAAGTCGAACAGGTATCTTTATTTTTAAAGAGTTTTAGAAAATACTAGCTGACCCGCGCAACTTCGTCTGCGTCACTTAGGGGTATGAAAAATAGATAGTAGCCGATTCTCAGACCTACTGAATATGCATATAAAATTTCATAAAAATTGGTCAAGGCGTTTCGGAGGAGTATGGTAACTAAAATTGTGACACGAGAATTTTATATATAAGATTAAAGTACAATCAGTGTGTGTCGGCTTTTAAGCAAATCAGTCACAAAATGATCATCGTGAAAACAATTAATTACCGTTCTTTTGGTGCATTTGGGCCAAATTTTGTTTAACATGACAATCTTTTGTTATGCCCACTTACTTATATATTTACTCTGCCACCATTGCAGTGCTTCCGTCTTTTCTTAGCGGAACTCCGTCCGCACTTTCTCTACGTAATTTACAAATTTCTTCAAATATTTTGTTAATCGTTGTTTCTAGGGAGGCCAGCCTCTCAGTCGTTGTTGGCTCACCGCTGTCATTTTTAACAATCACTTTATGTATTTCATCCAGTGTCTTCTGGTTCAACATCGTGCCTTGTTGTTCGTCCGATTGCTTATTTTGCAACTGAGCCTTTTCAAAAATTGCTTCTCTTAAGCGAGCAGGTAAATGATCACAGTTACTGCGCATGGATTTATCATCGGATCGTGATCGCATCTCGATAACGTTCTGCCATTGCATGTCCTCAAACCATTTTCTATATAGTTTTGCTGGGAGTATTTTTTTAACGAATTTACGACAAGCAGTGCCTTCAAATGCTGTTATAAATTCCACCTGTTTTTCCAATCTCTTTATGTTACCTAAAACTTCTAAATCATTGACGTCGTTTACGGCAACACCAACTAACAGATTCATAAGAACTATTGTAACTAGGAACAGAAAAGCCGCAAAAGTTATACGTAACATGATGAGAGATGCTAGATCACGATCATTATTAAAAGTGTCTGTATACCCAAGTTCTGATGTCATCATAACCGTCGTCATCAAGAGAGAAGACCAAGGTCCTTCAAATGGTCGTTCTGAATGGAACTGTATCATAAAGCTTATGGCGAAGCCAAACATGAGGAAAGCAAATGCTATAAGAATCTGGAAAAAATAAAAAATAGACATTTTACACAAGTACAATGCTAAAAATAATATACCTATAGAATTTAATGCATTTTTAAATGCAAGTAAGTCTGAAATGGTCGTGATGGCCCAGAGGTTAAGGCCTCGCCTCTCATGCATGAGGTTGTGGGTTCAAATCCGGGCAAGTACCAATGTGACTTTTTCAATTCATATGTACTTTCTAAGTTTATCTTGGACATCACAGACATCGGTGAAGGAAAACATCGTGAGGAAACCTGGACTTATAATTAATATAAGTCTGAAATCGCCAACCCGTCTTGAGCAAGCGTGGTGATCAATGCTCGTGCCTTCTCTGTATGAGAAGAGGCCTTTGCCCAGCAGTGGGACAGTAACAGGCTGGTATTATTTATATTATATAAGTCTGAAATCAACTTATTCATGACCAAATTATATAAAACAGAAAAAACTCACCTTAATTACTCTTCTGGCCACTTTTACAAACATCAGAACATAATATCCAAATTCCGGGAATCTGGAGAGCAGGAACATTATTTTAACCCAGGTGAAGAACAATGTGGCTGAGCTGAAGAGCCGCACCCAGTCTGCATGTGACTCTGAGTCCCACGAAATAATTAAAGGCAAGGTAACTGCCAGCGCAGTAGACAAGAATCGCAACCACGTCTCCAAATATCGAAAGTTCCTCATGCCAATTCTTTTAATGAAGAAGATATCCTAGTGATAACAAAAAAAAAAGATTATGTTAAAATTCAATCCGTCGAAACACCTACATTTGGAATTGATGATGTGTTTTAATTACCTGCATTGTAATGAAAAAGGCCGACAAATATATCATATAAATCCAAACACTACTACGAAATATATTTGGTACAGGTTCAATTTTTCTGTCTTTAAACCAGAACAAAGACAAGGCAAACACGTTGAGACACAACACAAAGCACATGTGTAATGCCAATAAACTGTAGAAAAATGATAATAATGATCTCCACTGTAAAAACAAAAAGCTTTCTACCAAAGGATGAAGGAGCAGCCTCTGCTGATTGTATGTATTTCCGGTATCAAGCAAAGCCTGAATCACCCTCATTTGTGACCTGTCTACATTCTCACACGAAGGGTCTAACACTGTGTAGTCTACTTTAATCCTACGATCGGTAATCGAACAGTTTTCGTGACTCTCATCTTGGCTAGATATGCATGAGTCGAATACTTCTTGAATGAGTTCAGTTGGTTTTGATACGTATTTCATTAACAGCTCAATAGGGCTATCCGTGTGTGCATTACTGTCTCCGGAAAGGTCAGCTCCTTTGTAAAGAAGTAATACAATCATTTCTCTGTTTCCGTAATGGCAAGCCTCGTGCAAAGGCGTCCACCCTGAATCATAACCAGTAACATGAACAGTTTTACTGACATGTTTTACAATCATTTCTGCTATTTTGCAATGGTTTTTTCTTGCAGCTATATGTAAAAGCGTCGTGCTTTTGTGATGATCTTTGCTAGAACTAACATTACATTTCACATTTACTTGTGCTCCTTTGGAGATTAGTAATGCTGCACAATCGGGATGATCTTTTTCTATAGCGTAATATAATGGTGGACCAACGCGGTCAGGCATATTGATCAGTTCTTTTGTTATTTTGCTATCATATCCAAGTAAATATTCTAGTATTTCTTTTCTGCCATGTTTAGTAGCGATATGGAAGACGTTAGCTTTATCCGAATTCACAACCTCTATGCTGATACCGCTTTTGAGAAACATTTCAAGGGCATCTTGGTGGTTGTGAGATATTGCTTTGAAAAGTGCAGTCGCTCCTTCTTCATTGCAATAATTGATGTTCCTGTCTTGCGCAATATTTAATATCTTTTGAAGTATAACTATGTTACCCAATTGTGCAGCAATATGCATGGGAGATTCTCCGTTTGCCTAGAACGTAAATGATTTATAATATAAAAACAATGTTTTCAAAAGTAAGCTGAATCAAGTTTATATACTATAAATTGCGGAATGCTATAAATTGTTTTAATCAATAGCATAAAAATGAAGCATCACAACTACCTCCGTGACGATGCTAGCTCCTGCATCGAGAGCTATACAGACTCCTTGTATCCACTCTGCTTTCACTGCCGCACAGAGCACATTGGAGCCTGTCCGGTCTTTCACATCCACCATCACTAAGGAAGGATCTTCATTGCTACACTTATAATTTGCTAACAACTAAAATAAAAAGGCATTAAAATATTAGCAGGCCACAACACGGCGTACGGCTTTGAACATTCAAAGCACGATGCACCTAGAGCAGTGGTAATGTAGCCGATCATAAGTTTATTTGAACACAACATTTATCTTTACTGTATGTCAGACATAGATAAAACGATGCCAAACCAAAATTAAAAGTCATTGATTCAAATCAGCACTTTTTGATCTTCAAAATTTACCAGAGACCGTCCCCCAAAATGGCCGCTCCTCGTCTTTGTTTTATCTGGAAAGAAGTGGCTGAACAATCTCACCAGCAACACATCTGACTGTAAGGTTAGAAGAACCTGATTCTATCCAAAAGTAGGAAAGTTAATATTAACAAAGAAAATTGTTGTCACCATTAAATTAAATTGTTGTCACGTGTCAGCTAACACACACTTATAAACCAAAATAATACTTAATGGACGTATTGAAAAAATGTTTGGAGTTGAGTTTGCGCTCATATTACCTGCAACAGTTCTTTATTCCGTTTCTCTACACACACATGCATGGCAGTAAGTCCCTGGCTGTTCCACACAGTGGCTGACGCACCACCCTGCAGCAACTGTTTTACGGCCGCCTCGCTCTCTAACTCCACCGCAGTGTGTAGCGGAGTGTCAAAGCATTTGTCGTTGTCATCGTACTGCAGGAACTGGCCACCGGCTTTCAGTAGCAAGTCAGAACAGCTTACTATTAAAAACAGAAAATTTAAGTATTTTTTAATTTAGAACTAAAATAATTGGTAATTTGTTGACAAATGCTAACAATTTTATAAATAACTAGCTTTACCCAGCATGCTTTGCAATACAATTTTTCCTACCTAGTACTACCTCCTTGTATTTTTTACTACTCGGCCCACCTACCTACTACCTGCCTACTACCTGCCTACTACCTGCCTACTACCTGCCTACTACCTGCCTACTACCTGCCTACTACCTGCCTACTACCTGCCTACTACCTACCTACTACATTATAAACCATCCCTGACCTATGTAGAACAACTGTGTAAAATTTCATCAAAATCTGCATGCCGTTTCTGAGTTTTAGCGAGACTAACGAACAGCAATTGATTTTTATACATATAGATAGATAGATAATGTCTATTCTATTTATAAACGCTATTTAAATATAAAATATTGAGGCCTTAAAGGCATGTGCCCCTTTGTTGAGATTTTTAAAAAATAACACCGCCGCGTATAGGAATTGAACCTCTTCGTTTAAAGTTAGGTATCTTTGGAAATAAAACACTAATATAAATAAATGAGAATAAACCGGCCAAGTGCGAATCGGGCTCACACACAAAGGGTTCAATAACACCAAACAATATTCTTAACGCTTATTCATTGGTCTATTTACACTCAACAGCAATATTAAATTTGTTTTCCATAGTACCTATGTTAATAAAAACCAAGCCATCTCCATTTTTTTTTTGTTCGTAATTTCACTACAAATTTTTCAGCGGTTCATAGATTATCCTGGATTAAAATGGCTGTGACATACGGACGGACAGACAGTCTATCTATAAGGGTTCCACTTTTGCCATTTGCCAACCTAACCCTAAAAAACTACGAGTGTGAAATACATTGCATTCTAAACCTAGTAGTAGTGCGATAAGAAGAGGAAGGAAGTCGAGGAAGTGTATTGAAAAATAAACATTATGGATCGGAGGCGATAGCACGAACCCGTGACGAAATTATATTTTTAAATCGAAAATACAGCACATCAAGTTACTACACCATCTGCCTAGCCTTTTCCTAACTATGTTGGGGTCAGCTTCCAGTCTAACCGGATGCAGCTGAATACCAGTATTTTACATGGAGCGACTGCCTATCTGACCTCCACAACCCAGTTAGTACTGGGTAATACGATACCAGATCCAGCTACTACAATCTGTCAGATTTCTTTAACAGATTTTCAACTTTATCTTTACGTTGAAGCATTAGGTACATGGTCAATACAGATAAAAGCTCAAATATAGCCTTATTATCGAACGTTTTCCTTGTCCTGCTAGCGATATTCGCTACATCGAATATCCTTTATGAATATCCAATTTATTTTTTTTGGATTATTCTCGTCGAAATCTTGAGACAGGGGCTGGATGATTTTTGTATGAAGCGTGGCATACCTAACTTCCACCATTTTTTTTAATCTACAGGGTGTAAACAGACCCTTCACGAAGCACCCTCAACAAAGCATTATGTACATCTAACTAAGTAACCCTACACAATTTTTTTTGCTTGGAAACGTCTTTTTTTTTAGGGTGAAAAATAACCTTTTACGGTAAAACTCAATATAACGCATTCAAAACATTGTGCTTATGGATGCATTGAATAGTAAACGGGTCATGAAGGTATTTAAAGTAAAGTTATCACTTTAAAAATTTGTATTTCAAAAAAGACTTGTGAAAAAGTTGGAACTTTGACCCCGACTAACTCCGTAACTAGAAGGTTCCCAGGTATGGTCTAGAACAAAAAAATTATCGCAATAGCGGGGAGAACACTGCCTTTCGGCTTCGTTAAGGGTCGAGATAAAAGCCATATCTCGGAAACGTGACACTTTAGAACATTTTGTCTCATTTTTTTTTTGTCTTACTTGTTTGTATTGATGGCAGCAATTTGTGGCCGCTATTTTGAAATTAAATAAAATGACGAAAGTTAGGCAGGCTTAACAATTCAATGCCCTTTATTTAAAAAAAAGTTAACAGGGCAGCATTTGTTCAGAAAATAAACAATAAAAAAGTGTATTTATTTAAAAATATTTACCTGTACCTCCAATGTGTTCCTTGGCTCTTGACACCATATCGACGCGTGCGCAATGCACTAGAAACACATCGTAATTAAAGAGCATGCAGCTAAAATTAGACCCAAATTAGATTATATTCCTGATTGGCACTAGAAGCCAAATGCATGATTTTCCTCAAGCTCTACCAATATTTAGGTACTAAAAGCGAAGTATATATATATATAATACATATAAACAAAAATTATTTAGTAAAACAAGAATTTGTGAGGTACATACTATAACTAAAAAACCCGATCACTGAAAAATCGGTTGTACACTGTTTTATAGACAACAGTTTTGTAGAATTTCGCTTCATATAATTTTTTTCTCATTATCATTTCATAAAACAATCAACACGCAAACAACTTACTTCGACAAAAATTAAATTATTGATTTATGTTACAAATAAAATTTATTGTTTCCATATTCATATCATAGAATAACAAATAAAATATTCTTTATACACATATTGTTTAGTTAATATAAAACTTCTTACCAAGAAAAACATTTTATCGACTGACAGTTTCTTAATGTTTCAATTCATACCTTTGACAAAAACCATACGGGTAATCTTGTTATGGGTCGATCTCCAGAAGCATTTTTTTTCGTGTCGGACGGGATAAACCCATTTTAAAATCGAAGAACGTTTTCAAAATATTTTTTTATAGATAGTTCGGAGTCTAATCTACATGGTACACACGGCAGCTCATGAAGCTGTACATTTCCAGTATAACTTGGCCTCGCTTTGTATAAAGGGTGTAAAAAGACCCTTAACGAAGCTGAAAGGCACTTGTTCTCCTAGTTATTGTGATCATTTTTTTGTTCTGGACCATACCTGGGAACCTTCTAGTTACGGAGATATTGGGGGTCAAAGTTCCAATTTTTTCACACGTTTTTTTTTAAATACTACTTTTTCAGGTTCTAACTTTACTCCAATTACCTCCATGGTCCGTTTACTATTCAAAGCATCCATCAGCAATAAGTTTTGAGCGCATTATATTGAGTTTTACCGTAAAATGTGATTTTTGACCCCAAAAAAAAATTTCGTTTCTCAGCAATAATTTTTGCGTAAAGTTATTTAGTTTGATGTACAGAATGCTTGGTTGACGGCTTGGTGAAGGGTCTGTTTACACCCCGTAGATTTTCTATACAATGAGAGATCCGCGTAAACTGGTTTTGTAAAGCTTGATTGGCTGTCGTGCGTACAAGGCTAATATTATGAATAAGTTTATTATAAATATTTTAAAAAAAATCTTATACCCTAAAATCCTGATCGCTCTGGGTTGACCCAACCCCCGATTGAAATGAAAAAAATATTCTTTAACTTTTTAATGAGAAGGATCTTATGAAACAATTTATTTAGATTACATAACAAATAGTTAATCTTCATAGTGATATTTTTTTTTTGTTATATTAACAATACTTTTGCCACAATTTGAATTTAAAATCGTGACCGGGCATTTTATCTCATCGCTCTGCGCTGAGGTAAAACATCGCCCTCATCCATAGTTACGCATTATAGACACTCTATTCCCCTCCCGCGGGGCAGCGTCGGTAGTGGTCTAACCGCCGAGGAGGATACCTGTGTGCCACGTTCCCGCGTTCCAACATTACGAAGGTAAGTTTATGATTGCTCTGGATTTGGTTCTCGAATTTTATGATTGCTATGGCACGTTATTTAAATTCAATAGTAAGCTTGCGAATGTGTTTGTTATGTGAATTAAGTGATCGTTATGATGTTTTTTATGAGACGTAATCACAACTTTCTACTGCTTTTAAATTCGGCTATATTTATGATTTTGTGACTTTTTCTGATCGCTATGGCTCTGATTGCTCTGTCCAAAAAGACCAGAGCGATGATATTTTGCATTAATTGTACGTTATAAATCTATTTTTAGTAGTAGTATCGGACTGTAATAATGACAAACGATGAACTATGCATATAACCATTAATTTATAACCTTTCCTGGGTTTTTTCGGACAACCTAAACCCATAAACAGATTTTGACGTATTTTACCTTGATGATACCTTGCATTTAGCTACCACTACTGTAACCCCTTCTCTAAAATTTAATCGCAACTATTGTTGCATATTAAAATCATGCCCCGAAATAAATTATCTATTGAAGAAAAATGCCTTAGGAAGAAATTGGCTGAGCGTCGTAGAATGGCCAAGATAAAAAATGATCCAGATCTATATGCACAATGGCTTGTAAAGTCAATAATACATTTCTCTTACATAAAGGGTGTAAAAACACCCTTAACGAAGCCGAAAGGTACTTGTTCTCCCCGTCATTGCGATCATTTTTTTGTTCTAGACCATACCTGGGAACCTAGTAGTTACGGAGATATTGGGGGTCAAAGTTCCAACTTTTTCACAAGTTTTTTTTGAAATACCTGTTTCTAATGTAAGATTTTTACTTTAAACACCTTCACGACCCCCGTACTATTCAAGCCATCCATCAGCACAATGTTTTGAGTGCGTTACATTGAGTTTTACCGTAAAACGTAATTTTTGACCCCAAAAAAAAAAATCGTTTCCCAGCAAAATTTTTTGCGTAAAGTTACTTAGTTTGATGTACAGAATGCTTGGTTGACGGCTTCGTGAAGGGTCTGTTTACACCCCGTATAATCTTGTACACGTACACTGAATATGACTGAAAACGGCTAAATAAATAATATTTTATCAATATTTATTTTTTTGTTTCACTGATTTCACCATTTATGATCACTCTGGCACCAATTATGATTGCTCTGGTCGCGAAATTTTTTGAACTTAAATATATCCATAACTGTTTGTGTAAATTGAAGGCCACTAGTAAAAATATAGTATTTGAATATCATTATTTTTAATGAGATACGTAATTACCATTAAATATCAATATCTGAAAAGCACCAGAGCGATCACACGAATACGCCCGTTTTGGAGATTGACCCTTATTCTCCTTAAAAGTGAATTCATATGCAGGTACGCACGACAGCCAATCAAGCTTTACAAAATCAGTGAATGCGGATCTCTCGTCCTATAGGAAATCTATGCAAAGCGACGCCAAGTTATACTGGAAATGTACAGCTTCATGTGCCGCCATGTGTACGTACTGTGTTTATTTTGCGGTTCATAATTGTCAGAGCACCCTAATTTTATTACTGTAACCAATTTCGACGTAGCGCTCGCTGGCCGCTGCCGCGGACCCGCCATTCCTTTCGAACTTAATCTGTCCGGAGTCGGAAGCCCCAAGTCCCGAGCTCGCTTCGCTCGCTCTTGCATCCTAAGTTTTCCTTGCCACAATGCCTTGTTGATGTGTTGTGTAGTGTTAACAAAACAACATCAAAAAATAGGAGTGCGATAGAAGCATTCGACTGTGTGTATATTTATTTGTAAAATTATAGATAGCATAATGTCTACTAATTTTTCGTTGAAATAAAATACTTTGTATGTATTAGTTTAGTTTGGTTTATAAAATAAGTTAATTTAAGTTTTTAAATGTACTGCTTGTGCACGTAGGTATATATCCTCTTCTACAAATCTCGCAATCAAAGTAAGGTTTGCTGTAAGGAAACCTAATTCTGGGTTAAGCTCGCCGTTGTAAATAAGCTATTATTGTGATTTTATGTGTATATCTTTTAATTTTGACCAGTGAACAGTCATGGTTACTTGAATATTTTTTTAAATGTCAAGCTGGCTACTACGCAAAGTAATATAACAGCATGAGCAGAAGATTACACGAAGTAATAGAAAACGAAGATTTGCCGACTCATTTATTAGTCGAATTTATTTTTATTTTAATGTTCAAGTTTAGTATTTATTTAATTTCAACCACAACTCGTATTATTGAAAGTCTGGTGAAGTGGTGTTATTGTTATGCGGTTAGAAGTTGTCAAAACTTCTTACTATCTAACATGTTGATTCACTTCACCTCTAATTTTACTTTCATTCAATTTATAAACCTATACCTACTTTGACAAATTATTTACGTCAATCCTTACAACAACAGTGTATTACTCATTCGATGTCTAGTATGTCATTAAATCATTGTATCGGGCACACACGTTTTTTTGCTACCATACAGCCCACACCAAATTGAACCTTAACACAACCATTGTAAGGAAGGAATATATTGGAAGAAACAAGACGGATCATTTGCTAATGACCCAAGCGATAGGCTCATTCCCATCAATTTTTATCTAATAAAGAAATCAAATCATTTGGTTGGTTTTATTTAATTACCTTTCTACTTTTTTGCTTGAGTGATTTTATTGGCCACAAAATTAATATAATAAAAACAAAAAGTAAAAACAGCAAAATCAACTTCTTCAGCTGGGATCGAACTCACGTCGCGTCGTCGAGACTAGATCGGCAGCCATCGCAGGCGCTTAGGCTTAGCACGCACTGCGAATAAACTCCCGCGTTTAACCGCAGGTCTGAAATCGCAAAAAAATGTAACACATAGCTTTCTATACAAGCGCACGCATTTGTGACTTTTTTCAGTGACTGATTTTAAAAACGCAACTTGTTACGTTTTTACCGCGGTTTGAAAACGCGCGGTTTTTTTGTGTCCCATAGTAACAGTACTGTGGCGCACGCACGGCGGTTAATCGCATTCGGTTTTTATTCAGTCTCGACTGTGCGAGTGCGGAGGATAGACGTTTTTATCAGTTAGTGGATGTACCCAGTACCTATGGCGGCGGCGTTGTTTATGTTTTCTATTTTTAATTTCAATATCAAAGCTACAACACATGCTGCTCGCCAGAAATCCATGGTGAAATGAAATAAATTTAAGCAAAACGCTAGTCGCAGTGCGTGTTGATGCGCGTTTTTGCGTTTTCAGCTATTCCTAAACCGCGCGCGTTTAATCGCAGTGCGTGCTAAGCCTTTTACACCAATCAGCTATGGTTACCATACTTTATTATTATAAAAATTTGGGTATCATTGTGGACCCGTTTATGTGCGTGTGTGTGTGTGTGTTTTTGTTCCCGTGCATGTAGAATACGTTTACGCATACAATAATAATGAACGGCTGTATAAGCTCGTACAGTGAGTTTCCGATGCGCGCGTGAATGTAAACTTATTAACTTTGCTCCGAGTACTTTAAATTAGACTATAACTTAGTGACAGGATACAAGACTACTGCAACTGAGCGTAAACTAGGAGTACTCCTCTGCTATAAGCACCAGTTACTTCCGTCACCGCCGTGATCAAGGTGCCATTACAAGTGTGGTGCGGTGCAAATGTAAGTATTACCACATTAATTATTCATTTGTTAATTGCTATCGTGCGTGAGTGTGCGTGTGTGTATGGACATATGTGTGTGAGTGTAGTGTGTTTGTGTTTGTATGTAGGTATTTGCGTGCATGAATGGAACTTTTATTCTATTTTTATTTTTTCAGTATCTAAATAATTTTGAGAGAGAAGGAAGTTATCTAGGGTACGTTTTAGTTTTTTTTATCGGTAAGGTATGTTACTGTGTATTAATCTATAAGGGTTCCGTTTTTTGCCATTCCTAAAAAGGTTCCAGAACAAAAAAATAATCGCAATGACAAGCCGAATAAGTGCCTTTCGGCTTCATTAGGGGTCTTTTTACACCCTTTATAGAAACGTAAAAACTTTTTACGAACTTTTTGAACGTTAGTAATTTCATAAGCATAACCAACAGGATTTAAGTAGTTGGAAAAATTAATTAGGTCTTGATGGCTGCGGCGAGTACGAGGTTTGCGTGTGGCATAAATAACATTGAGAGGACGAACAAGATACACTACCATAATAATATCTAATCGTACGCCTCCTTTAGAAAGGTAGGTATTTATATATGAGTTTGATTTACGAAGGGCCTCCGGTAACGCCCGCGCGGGTGCACGGGGCAGGTGCCCGCTGTCAAATTTTCTTTAGAAAACCTGTCATACGTGCTCTCGCCCGCACCTTTTAGCGCCGCTCATAGGTACTATTTTTGACTATAGACACGCGAGCGAGCACCCGCGCCTAATTTACCGGACGCCCTTATACGTTTTTTTTTTTTTTTTTCGCATGGGAAATCATCAAATGAATCCTCCCGCTCGGGGCGGAGTGGAAGGGAGCGTCAGACTCGTACTGACTAAAACCCATCCGTATTCCTTCTTTGCCCTTTGTGTTCCAGGGCAGCGGTATCTCTTTCAAACAGTCCCGCAGCCCCGGCAGGCAACAGCCCCTTGCGGACCCCTTCCGGTTTGCTGACATCTCTTTGAGGCGCACGTGGAACACTAACGCGCCGTCGACACGGCCTGTCGTCATAAGGCGGTCGGACGGCGAGCTAGCCCATTACTCACCGTCCACAGGCCCGCGCCTACGTTGGCTGGGAGCCACCCGTGGACCCCGACGCCCGGGGCGTCTCCCGCGGCGGCTGGGACGTGAGAGGCAAAGGATCTCACGTCCCAGCCGCCGCGGGAGACGCCCTTATACTTCACTAAGGCATTTTGCTGACACGCTGGTTTGCACCCGCGAAAAAAGACCCTTATTTAGCGTAATCACCGTTTAATTATCTCACTGCTTGGACGAAGGCCTCTTCTCTGTGGAGGGGAGGCTCATAGGGCTTGAGGCGCAGCAGTGGGAATAGGAACATTACATGGTGATTACTTTTTGTGTGATTGTTACAGAAAATTAGTCGTCGTTATAATGAAGATCATAACTAACTTATTAAAAGATGCGAGAGATGAATGGCTGGTCAGGACAGTAAGTAGCAGAGAACGATATGATAATTTAGTACGGTGCGCCGTATGTCAATGTCTCTCCACTGTGATCGATGGAATCCTGCAAATTTCTCCGCTTGAGAAAACTGAATCTAATGGTGTTCTTTAACTTTTTGACCCCGCCGCGCTCTCCCGTCGAATACATTACCTACCTATACATAATTTCCTAGCTTTAGACAGCCTATATCTTATTATTATTATAAAATAAAAAAAATAAAAAAAAAATAAAAAAAAACCTACGTAGTCCCACTGCAGAGCAAGGCGTCCCTTTCCGTTTTTATCGATGAAACGCCATTGCCGGCCAACACTTTTTTTTTTCGGATTGGAAATCATCAAATAACCCGATCTGGGCGGAGTGGGAGGTAATGTCAGACTTTTACTGACTAAAACCAATCCATGTTCCTTCTTTGCCCTTTGTGTTCCAGGGCCGCGGTATCTCTTTTGAACAGTCCCGCAGCCCCGGTAGAAAGCCTTTAAATATAATCATCCCGCTATCATCTGTTGGGTTCCACTTAGTTACTGGTTACTGGTCCTCGACTATGTGATGTTGATAATAGTGACACAATTATCATTTATTCCTAATTTCAGACAGCAACAATTAACACATCAAATGCAATTGTGGACAGAATAATGGATGACGATTCTGTTGAAGGAGTGATAATGACTAACAAAGAAGGTACTTGGAAATACTTGGAATATGACCCAAAGCACAGAGACACCGAAGCACTGTTAGAAGTGCATTATTAGCTCTTTACATACAAAACAAAGTTTATCAATGTTGACTCGCACTGCGACACTGATGGCGAATAGAAATTGGCGGCTTGCGACAGAATCACAGAAATTGGGCGCTCAAAATTGATATGTTAAAAAAACAATCTAAATTTTATTATTCGCCGATAGACAAAGGTATTCGTTGTGATTCGTCCTTGAGTTACATTTCATCTCCGAGAATCACAGAGCACGGAATCGTCGTCGCCGATAAAGTCTACAGACGGCAGAATTATTAGCATCGGTAGTGTCCGACCGCAGGTTCGGCTTCGGCCAAAAATCGACCTTCGGCCGGAAACTAAAAGTTACTAGTGCCGAAGTGAGTGGCACGCAAAACTTCCGTCTCGGACCGCTTTCAAAGCTGTCAAGAGTCAGGATATAACTACTCATCATTTGTGTTGAAGTGCCAGTAAACGATGACACTGAACTGGTTTTCGTGAAAAACTAATTGAGCAAAAAAGTGGCGTTCACGATTTACTATACCATGGGAAAGTACGCCATGGTTTAAAATAACCTATATCCTAATCCAGCATCTAACTTTGTGCCAAATTCATGCAAATTCGTTCAGCCGTTTAAGACTCTCCCTCACCAGGAGCATTCGCATGTAATGTAACAATTCCGGATTCGAACATTACCTACATCAGTGTGTGAGAACCGAGCATTACAGTGCTCAACCTAACGATACAATTTGTAACAATCACTTGTTTCTGTACAATATCGAATCTTGAATTGATTTACAGGCGAATGTCAAAGATTACAGACAGGGCGAGTAATTGCTCTATGGTTTCTTTCACATTTATCTATGGTCGTTGACAATACCGCCTCCAGCGGCCGCCGTCTTCGTGCTTCCCGCCGAGAACGATATCACGCCAATATCAGACAGAATAAACATTTCGCGAGTATTAATATTAATACCAAGTGCTTGCCACCAGGGGCCCCGATATTGACGAATGTTAGCGTCACGGGTGCCACGAATTATGGAAGAGCTCTTCACAAGTTTGGTGTGCTGTCGCAAATGTATGTCAAGGAACTGGTATGTTTTTATTAATATTATAGGTAATACGGCCCCGACTCACCAGTTTTGCAGTGCGCTTTGTGCTTTGTGTACTTTCATCGTATAAATACACAACTATTTTTTTTTTGTTTTGTGACTGTCCCGCCGCACTATCCCAAACCACTGATACTCCTGAAAGCCAGCATTAACAGTGGTGACCACCATAAAAGAGCCGAGGCATTGAAGCTCGACAAGGTCCCGGAGAAACAATTTAACTGTCTTGAATCCCGCAACTAAATGAATCAGAAAATAATAGCGGAGGAGTAGAAAAAACATAATTTCCACTTCCCTCCATATCAGCAGGAGACAGAACAAAACAAGGCCAATAGGCACAAAGGTTACAACTGTTTACAACTGGGATAAGCCCAGTTGCCTAGCACCACGGATAAATAAAGGGTGTAAAAAGACCCTTAACGAAGCCGAAAGGTATTTGTTCTCCCCGTCATTGCGATCATTTTTTTGTTCTAGACCATACCTGGGAACCTTCTAGTTACAGAGATATTGGGGGTCAAAGTTCCAACTTTTTCACAAGTTTTTTTTTAATACATGTTTCTAATGTAAGATTTTTACTTTACACACCTACACGACCCCCGTACTATTCAACCCATCCATCAGCACAATGTTTTGAGTGCGTTACATTGAGTTTTACCGAAAAACGTGATTTTTCACCCCAAAAAAAAAAGTCGTTTCCCAGCAATATTTTTTGCGTAAAGTTACTTAGTTGGATGTACAGAATGCTTGGTTGACGGCTTCGTGAAGGGTCTGTTTACACCCTGTATTAGATGATTCATGTTAAACGTATGATATATCTACTAACTCGTCCTAGGTCCACGCGATGGATTATTAGGATCACGGATTATTAGGTTAGCGGCGTGTGGAGGTTTGCCCATCCAAAATAGCCACATAAAAGTCGGTCAATGTGCCGTGAGTTCATGACCCTTAAAGCCCTGTCATAGAGAGGAGGCCTGTGCTCCGGTAGTGGGAACATTACAAGGTGATAGTACTACCAGCCTGCAACTGTCCCAATACTGGGCAAAGGCTTTTTCTAACAGAGAAGGTATGTACGAGGCCGAGCATTCATTCCCACGCTTAGTCAAACTTTATGGCGGCTCTGAGAAGTGGAGAGATTTGGAAGAGACCTACACTCAGGTGGGTGGCCAAAGGTTGAAGGAGAAGAAGAGGGGTGCAGAAGTCGCATTAACTTGACTGTATAATGCGCAGACTGTCACTCGCGGCTAACTTCCGAGCTGCCATGAAGTTTGAACAGAACTCAGCTCATGCCACAATCAGTGTGATCCTCTACTGGACTCAAGCAATATAGCGTCATCAGATCAAGATACCGTGGATATGAAAAGAGGAAGTTACTGTCTTGTTGGTCTAGCAACCGCCTCTAATGGCTGCAACCACCATTGCTGCGAAAATGTATTATTGTATGTATCCGGGCTCCAGATACCCATCACCCTAATAGCGTTATGACATTGGTGTAAAAATGGAAGAATCCTTCCTGTTATATACACCGTGACTTTTTAGTCGTCTTACAACGTCAGCCCACTTCATGTATCCAATGACTAGTAAACATTCATTAAAAAAAAATAGGTATTTATGAGATTTTAATAATTTAAAAATAAAAATATTATTCAATATTATGACGCATGACGTAGTTAAAACACCCTGTTGTGAGCGATGATCTACTGGACTCGAGCGCTGGGTAGGTATGTTCTCCCGTTTGGCACGTAAACATCATTCAACAGGATATTTCATATTTTTTTCTTAAGTTTTATTTATTTTCTTTGTACATATTATGGTAGGTAAAAGAAAAAAAATCGCGCGTAGAGCTATTTTATGTCGGCCACATTAAGTGGACCACCTTTGTAAGACGACTAAAAAGTCACGGTGTATAAATTAAATTAATTTTCAGAATCCATTGGAAGAAATAATAATAATACGAATCCATACGAAAAAGAATGAGATAATGGTGGCACCAGACAGCGAGTTCACCATCGTGGTGATACAACACTCGCGAGCTCGCCACAAAGACATGAAAGGAAAAGAAAAATGATCAGCAGCGCAATGTCAAAGGGGCAATAATATCCTATAATAGCTATAGTCCTTTCACTCATAATTTACCGCTTGCTATTAGGTTGGCTAAACTGAGATTGAATGATTCCCCTGTAGAACATTTTTTTATACAAACGACAGGTTAGCCAACTTAAGAGAGCGGAAAATAAACTATGCAAAGACAATACACGGACTATTCGATTCGGCGGTGTTTGTTGAACAGCAAACTATAAAAATATATTTTATTTGTTGAATTATGTTCGGCCTGGTGAATTTTTCCTGAACGTTATGCCTTCTCATATACAATTTGGTTACCCGGTTAAGCCGAACGAAGCCGATCTATTTGTAGGATAGTAGGACCCCTAAACCTACGGTTACGTATTTTAACCGTCTATTTTTTGAATATACATTGCATTTGGTCATATTGTTTTAATTCTCAGTCATTAATTATCTGATCAATCTGTCATCATCCAATCTCAGTCTTACCAAGGCGTTTTGTGATTCGCAATAACTGGGTTGTGGAGGTCAAAAAGGCAATCGCTCTATGTGAACTGGTACTAAACTTCATCTGGATAGACTGGAATCCAACCCCAACGTCGGGAAAAGGCTAAGCAAGCATACAACGTAAAACACCGCTGCAATAAGATCCAAATTAATTGCCTAATGGCGCGTCCTACCCAAAACAATGGACGTTGCGCGTCCATACACAATCATTGCAATAATTTTTTTGGCGAAATTAAATGTGCGGTCGTGTCGACATAGGGAACTTTGCGATCCCGGTATTCGACCAATTGTTTTGGGTAGTACGCTGTAAGGCCGTGTTTCAAATCACAGCGATTGTTCTTTGATAAGTCATTTGTTTTTTAGAGTTCCGTAGCCGAATGGCAAAAAAACGGAACCCTTCTAGATTCGTCATGTCTGTCTGCCTGTCCGTGCGAATGTCACAGCCACTTTATTCCGAAACTATTAGGACTACACAGTTGAAACTTGGTAGGAAGATGGTATAGTGTAGTGTTTTATTGGCTCACGAGACACACACAAGTGGCGACGAGGATAAAAGTGAGTACATATTAAACAGAAAAAAAAATGAAGGAAGGAATTTAAGTGGATAATTATTGTTTATTGCCTATCAATTGTTTGCGGCTAGCTTCGTTCTAAATAGACTATTTCTTGGTATTATAATAGGATATAAATACTAGTTTAAGCAAATGAACACTACAATACAATGAATTATACCTAAATCAAAATCACTAATGAACCGAGTCAATACGTAAGCAATTGTTACTGATAAACAAATTCATACCACTACCCTTCATTGCTAATGGCCATGCATCGTATCAAATGTAAAGAAAATAAGACCACGCAAAACTGTGGTTACATGGATACGATGGATACTACAAAAATATAGATTGTGCAGTACTCAACCTAACGGTAACTACCCATGATTAGTTAAAAAGTTAAACCAAACATAATGATCGACTGTGTGTGTGTACCTAATGTGATATATGATCGCCACAATGAGGAATACCTACCTACCTAACCGTTCACAACACAATAGAAAGGATAATTCGTTATTGCAGCTCGCTTAAAGATATTGTACCTACTTACATAATTAATTTTGTTTGCATGTTATACTCATTAGTATTATCCTATTGTTAAATAGCTTTAGATATTGACAGTTTGAATAAAAAAATCTAATTGGCTTTGAACGCGATAGAATATGTGTTGGCTCTATGCTTACTTTTACTATTTTACTATGAACAACAATAATATCATCGTATTTAAATTAGGTACTAACATATTTTTATGTTTGCACAATTTATATTAAGAAAATCTTAGTTATAATGAAGGTACACTTAAAGGCCACGCCGATTAAATAAGTAACAATTTTAAAGGACTGTAAATTATATTTAAAAAAAAAAATACAAAAATATAATCAGGTCCACGCAATAAGAACTTACAACAATATAATAGGGCTATGCAGTTAACACTATTACAGATTTTCATTAAAAAGCCACGCAAAAATAAGAGTCAATATATTTTATTGCAAGCTGCCCCAAAATGACTCATGCATCATCCACACTTCCAAGCTTAGACCATTTTGATTACGAAGGCGATGCGACGTCTGTCGACACTCGCTGGGGGAAATGGAAGAGGGCACTTGAAATTTACTTACTGGCTGCCAACATCGACACACCTATAAAGAAATGAGCTACTCTTCTCCATGTTGGGGGGATATCACTTCAAGAAGTGTATTATAGCCTACCTGGAACTCATGAGAAGGTGTCGATGTTTATACAATAGCGCTAAATAAATTGGACTGTTACTTTGCTCCGCAACAAAGTCGGATTTATGAAAGGTACCTTTTCCGACTCACGAAACAGGAGGAGGATATTTTGAAAGATTTTTATTAAGGTTGAGAAACCAAGCCGAAAAATGACAATTTCATAATAAAGAAGAGCATATTATTGATCAAATCACGGAAAAGTGTCGATTAGTCGAATTGAGGAAAAAAAAATTAGAATGCAGGGATACAATTACTCTAGACGAAATTATTAATAAAGTAAATGCTTTAGAAGTTGTAGCCAGGCAATTAGAACAATTTAAAACTGTAAATACAAATGATGCGAACAATTACAACAAAGCAGAAATAAATAAAATAGATAACAAGAAAAAATACAACAAACCGTTACGAGAACAATCATCGAACAAATAATTATCTTAGATGTGAAAGCTCCAACCATTTATCGGAAGACACAAAATGCCCTGCAAAAGACAAACGATGTTTGAAATGTGCATTCATCAGTCTTTTCCTAGAACATTGCAAGACTCGACAGAAAAGACAATTTTCAGACAAGAGGACTGTAAATAAAAAACCAAGACTAGAAACAAAAAAGGATGCCAATCAATCTGAAATCGACTACCTATGTTTTCCACCTGGATGAAAACAAAACTATAAAATGTAATATTGGGGGGAGTCACCGTTCAAGAAGAAAACTTTATTACTGACAGAACATGGCAGTTTCTAAAAGAGAATAGTGTGAAAGTTTCTAACCAGATACGCAAACCTAATAAGACACTTATTTCCTATGACAGTAAAAAACCTTTGCATATTATAGGCTCCTTCGACGTAAACATTTCAGTCTTTAATAATAAAAGTATAAAGTACACTGCTTATGTCATCAGAAACAGCACATTTATTAGGCAAAACGATTTATTAGGCAAGGAGACTGCGAATCAGTTAGGCGTGCTTAAAATTGGGATCCAAAATGCAGTAAGCAATGAGACATCATTAGAGAAAGCGTTTCCGAAGGTCAAAGGAGTGACTGTCCAGATCCCAATAGACCAAACGGTAAAACCAGTCATCTAACCATATAGAAGAGTTCCCATTCCTTTAGAAGAAAAGGTTTGCCAGAAAATTAAAGGAACTGAAGGATGCGGATCTCCCTTATTATTGTTATACTCTTTGATGCGGATATTTTCGAGGAAGTAAATGGACCCTCACCGTGGGCATCACCAATGGTTCCTGTTCTCAAAAAAGGACAAGAAGAGGTACGTATTTGTTTAGATATGAGAAGAGCTAACGAATCAATTATAAGGGAAAATCACCCCCTTCCACTAATTAATGAATTGCTACCTAATTTTCGTCAGGCTAAATATTTTACAAATCTCGATATAAAAAATGCCTTTCATCAATTCGAAATCCATGAAGATTTTAGGTACATTACTACATTCAATACCAGCAAAGGACTGTACAAAAAAAAAGGTTAATATTTGGAATAAAAGGTTAATGTTTGGAATTTCTTGTGCACTGGAGATATTCCAAAAAATTCTAGAAAAGATGTTACTAGGCTGCTAAGGAACATTCAACTTTATCGACGATATTATTGTACATGGTGCCACAGAAAAAGAACATGACGAAAGGTTAAGTAAGGTTTTGCGAGTTTTGAAGGAAAATAACGTCCTACTAAATGAAAACAAATGCATTTATAAAACCAAAAAAATGCGAGACGTTACAGATGTATTCTGTGAACCGCTTTACGATTTTCATAAAAATAAAAGATTAAGGGGAATTTTTTCATCCAACCTATACGATCGGGGTGTTTATAGATAGGTTTTTAAAAATGACATTGAGGTTCCCTAAAACCATTTTTTCTCAAATTCAATCGTTTGAAAGATAAGACACTTCCAAAGTGGTAAAATGTGTGTCCCCCCTCTAATTTCTAAAGTGAGAGGAGGAAAATGCTGAAAAAATGTAGGATTGTAGAACGTAAAAAAAACTGTCAACGAAAATTGGTTTGAATAAGATTTGGATGTTTAGTTTTTGAGATACGGTACTTTTTCATCAATGATGAAAAAAAATTGTTTTGCTGTTGAATATAATACAATACAACATAATGAATGAGCCCTCAAAATATTTTTAACATATTGTTTGGTGCAATGGAACCCTGTGTGCGTGTGAGTACGACTCGCACTTGGCTGGTTTTTTAATGGTAAACGCCCTCTGTTGGCAACAACAAGAACCAAAGCACAAGCACCTTCAAATCACGAAGCATCTTTTGAAACCCTGTCTTTTGCCTTAAATGTCTCGTTATTAAGATACAAAAATAAAAAGGATTGTAAAAGGTGTAAGCTTGGAACAAGATGTTTACTTGATCACAACTGGACACCGGGTCCAACTGATGCTAGATTGGTCGTCTAAGGTCCTCTTCAGATTAATAGACAAACAACACTGTACCAACATTCAGAAAATATTTCATCAGCCAATCGAAATTTCCTATTTTACCGGATGTCACTGAAACCATAGACTATAAACACATTGTTTATTCCATCTCCCGGTTTGCCGGCCTCCGCGTCAATTGATTTCTTTTTCATGGCAGACGCTGATTCTGTTTGATTGCGAAATAGAATTGATTTCTGTTGTGATAGTTGGTAAAGTTTGTAGCAGCAAAGCTATTTAAAAATGGCTGAAAAATACGATAGTAAAAACGGATACAACAGTAGTGACTTTAAGCGTAATGCGCCGCAAGACCCAAGTATGGAAAACGAACAAGAACAAGATGGCGAAGATAATCCTAAAATAAATGAAAAAGCCGGTGAATACATGAGAGAGTTATTGAGCGAGAAGATTAAACTTAACAATGCTAAGTTTCCCATAATTACAAAACTTATTGACCAAGGTAAATACTTCGAAACAGAGGATTTTTTATTCAACTAGCGATGTTAATCAATGGCATTTTCTGAAAGTTAGGGTCTACTGAGAGATCTGGTATAATATTATTCGTAGCTAATGTAACTAAAGCCTAATTTTAGTTAATAACTGGGTTCATAGTAACTAACGTTAACAGATCAATGATACTTCCTAAAAAACAACACGAGTTTGGAAGGCAATTGTTACTATCTAAATATGACGAAAATAACATTCAATAACAAGAATTGACATTTACTAAATCGTTAAACATTTACCATAATTAAGATTGCTGTATCTATCCATTTGGATCTTGCTGAAAATTATTTATTCATGGTCATTGAACCCATTCAAGTGGTATGTTGCCAAACTATGTGGCAATATGTGCCAAAGTTTAATTTGTGTACAATCTAGTAATTAGATGGCATCTTCAGTGAATAAGTGTTAAATTACCATAATTTTTGCCAACTCGTGTACCGTATTGTGCCACATTTCTTAATACCTGTTCCTTTCAATAGGTCATTGACTCGGGTCATCTTGAATTGCAAACTTGACTTTAGTCAGGTTACTTAGTAGTCATGATGAATGCATAGATTTATAATTATCTGCGATTGATTTTTCTATGAAACATTATTATAGCTGGCCTGTACTGTCCCACTACTGGGCAAAAGCCTGACTTCATTATTTCCAATGGCCTCGGTTTTACAAGTTTTTAAGTAAGACCAACTTAGTGGTGCTACAATAAAAAATGTTCTTTTGTTTTTTACTAGCGACACCTGCCCTGGCTTCGCACGGGTGCAATAAACATATAAACCTTCCTCTTGAATCGCTCTATCTGTTGCTAAAAACTGCATTAAATCCATTGCATATTTTAAAAGATCTAAGCGTACAAACAGCGGGTGCAATTTTTTTATACTATGTAAAGATTATATTATCAACAACACAGCATACCTATACAGAAAATATTGTATTTTTTTATAATTGACTGTGAAACACTGGAACATGTTGGTGTGGTGTGTGTGAGGGCTCTAGAGAAGAAGCTCTCTTTAGCTTAGTATTTAGGAACTGTATAGAGATTACAAAGTCTAATTTATTTTTTACGGCATTGTGAAATAAAGGGGGAGCTATACATCATGGATAGCTCGTATCTCTCTTGCAGTCAAACGTGAATACTCACCAAAATTACTTTTGACGTGATAATGTCTGATAAATTGATGAACGCCTGCTGCATGCACGAAAAAGGATGACTCATTGTCCCATTACGCTCATTGTACGCTTGCGCCGCATCTATCTCTCTTCCACTCGATTGGCCTATGAGTTGTGTTTTGTTATGACATTGTCACGTTAAACTATCGTCCGTAAACCAACTTTACAGACAACCAATTTTTTTGTGGAGTAATATTTGCAAGTGTTAGTGGAGAGAGAAAGTTACAGCAAAAGGCCACAAAAATTACTTAATGTTATGACAATGTTGCTCTTTTTTTCTAAGCGACAAAATTTTTCCATTGGTTTTCTTGTAACTTGAATTTTATTTACTTTTACAGAGGTCACAAAAGTCCAAGCTTCTGGCAGAATACCTGGCAAGGACTCTAAATACCTCGATGTTTTCCGTGACAAGCCTACTAAGGTGACCGTTAAGGTCTTGGTACCTGTTAAGGAGCATCCTAAGGTAAGACTGACGACCTCTTTTTTTTTAAGTTCTGCTGAGTAATTATTTTGGAAATATTTGTTTCATTGGAGAACCAATCCATGTCTACCCATGAAGTAAGATGACAATGAGGGTATATTTTTAATAGCCGCTTTATACTACATAAAGCCATTTAAATAAGACCCATTAATAATTATTAACCCATTCACTATCCACAAAGAAGACATAATAGTTAATCAATCGCAGTGAATAGGTTAAAATAAGGTATAAGTCCCGTCACGGAAAAAGAACACTGAGCGACAGTGGAGGGAATGTGTTTGCGCACATTATACAGTTGCATCGTAAAAACTAAGCTATTGTTTTATAATATAAGTATAGTTGCTTCATTGTAGAATTGTAATAGGTACTTTACTAGCTACTTAGTACTTTGGAAAAGGCTGGAATAAAAAAAATTGAGCAAGTTTATTTGTGCGGTCAGCATTATTTTTACTTGACGGGAGCTATACACTAAAGAAAAATGTACTATAGTTGCTTCATATGCCCTTTAGATGTTGATAATGAGGCTAAAAGCCTAGGATGACCTGGATATAGCCTGCTTAATTTTTTCAACGTATCTCTGATTGACCTGTTGAGTATCTTAGAACTTGTTGAATAAAATAGTACACAAGTTGCTTGTAACGTGTTTTAAATACTGAATGTTGGCTAAATGCCATTTAAAGTTTAGTCATGCAGTGTTATCAACGGTTGAATACTAATTTAATGCAACAATGACAAGCACATATTAGCACAAACTTGGTCTGTAAGAAATTGCCTATGGTGGTTAGGCTGCCGCTTGTACGCATGTGTGTGTTTTTTTGTTAAAATATCAAGAGATAATTTTAACAAAAAACAAAAAAAAATTAAATGATATCATCATAGTATCAGATACAGACATGATGTCCTTCTGTATCACTACTTTTGACATAATATTCTTACAAAAATACTTTCTCTCACAGTTCAACTTCGTTGGCAAGCTACTAGGACCTAAGGGTAACACAATGAAGCACCTACAGGAAGAGACCATGTGCAAAATGGCTGTTCTAGGAAGAGGATCCATGAGGGACAGGTATTTATCTAAACTCGTTATCCTTAAACTGTACCTACAAATCTATACATTGTTTAATGTCCCATTTTGTCGCACTGTAGCTCGATCCACTTCCCCTATACCGCGTATGCTTATGATGCTGAACGCACTCATGGAAACCAACACTGTATTGGACTTATTTGCTGATGAATGGAAGACGATAATGTTAGAATGTTTGTGGTTCTGTGAGAGGACTGAATAAAAAGATAACTTCATTTAGTATCAATGGCTTATGCTGTACTAAATAAAATAAATAGCATCAAAATATCCTCTATTAGATCCAATTTAACTATCTTACTCACTTATAACACAGTAAAAAGGGGATATTGATACATCTATAGACACAAGTTAAACCTGTTTCCTTTCCATAGGCAAAAAGAGGAAGAGCTCCGCACCTCCTTGGACCCGAAATACGCACATTTAACGGACGAGCTTCACGTGGAGATCAGTGCGTTGGCGCCGCCGGCAGAGGCGCACGCTCGCATCGCCTACGCTCTCGCCGAGGTCAAGAAGTACCTTCTGCCTGACACTAATGATATGATCTGGCAGACTCAGATGAGGGATATTGAGAGAGGTGGTGAGTACGAAAAGAAACTTCTAACATTTTGATTGCCCACTGAATTTTCATGCTCCTCTATTGAGCAGAGCATTGAATTTTCAACTCTTAGCACTTGACGGTAAGTTACAAGACGGCTTATTCAAAAAGTGCACATCTTGGATTTTCTTGTCAAGTGAATGATAACTTCAGTTTCTCTCTAAACATACTTAGTTCTTCTTGAATATGTTAGGAATGATCATTTTTGCTATCCAATACAAGTACGAGCTGAAATAATGTTCTAAGCTAATTGTCATTCAAATTATATTTTTAAAATGGAAAAGTCTCAAACAGCAGCTTCACAGAAAACATTCGAATTGTTTATAGATACAAATGCTTCCACTATTTTCCCTCTTCAAAGTCCCATAATCTTGTGCAAATGCTATTACAAACTCTGACTGATATGTTACACACTAAGATAGGTAGATAGACCATACTTTATTGTACCAATACCAAGTGTACCAGCGAGACGAGCGTGGGAGCACTATGCACATAACGTCGCATTTTGGCAGGCTTTCCTCCCGGGCCGCGCGGCCCCGGCGGCTTCAATCGCACGGTGACCCCGCGCTCGTTCTCGTTCGAGCCTCCATCTAGCGCTGCACCCGCAGGAGCCCCACGCGGCACCCGGCCTCCGCCCCGCATGCAGGCGCCGCCCATGCAGCGCCCCAT
Organism: Noctua pronuba; assembly: GCA_905220335.1. Lineage (NCBI taxonomy): Eukaryota > Metazoa > Arthropoda > Insecta > Lepidoptera > Noctuidae > Noctua > Noctua pronuba. The sequence goes on from LR999913.1 coordinate 3,486,007, forward strand.
GCCTCCCAAGAACAAGGTCATCAGCATACTGGACCGCGCGCGCTCGGCCATGGAGACCTACCCGTACGATGATGTGTATTCGCAGCCACCGGAGCCTCCGGTACGTAGTGTTTGTTTTTAAAGGAAAATTAACTTCGGATAGACAAAAAACGAATAGAAAGTGAAGTGTCTGATTATAGTGTCTTTTTTATACAGCCTGTCATCACCACAGAATATCCTTTCATCCCCATTGAATTTAGTTTTTTAATTAATCAGTTGGGTACCAGCTATCCTGGGGTGTTGAAACAGGCCAAATCTAAATAGACTTCTAAGAGACCGCAGTTTGATGAGTCCTTAACGACATCCAACATGTAACATTATTGCCAAAACTATAATTTTAAATTCTTTACTACAAAATAATTGTCGGATTGCGTATTTTCAAACAAGCTTTGTCTGTCTTAACCATCCCCTATAAAAACCTTTCCAATCCACAGATCCGCGGCCCGGTCCGAGGCGCAGCGCCCGAACCGGACTTCTACTACGAACGTAGCCACGACCGCTACGGCTACGAAGACGACGGCGGCTACGGCTACAAGGACGACAACCGCGAGTACAAGACGGCCCGCGCGGTGGGCACGCGCCGGCAGAACCCGATGCACCCGCAGCAGCATCACGCGCCGAGGCACTACGAGCGCCCACAGCCCTACGCGCGTCCGCCCAAGTAGAGCAACTTGCCGTTCGTACTTGTTTTAGTGCACGACGGCGCGATCCAATACTTTCGGTGTCCTGATTCCTATGAGGTGACAATCCTGCTGAGACAATCAAGTATCATAGATGTCACACGCCATTTAAGTCAATTTTAGGCTAGCTATGAAGAATCTTCAAAAAAAATAGTGAAGAAAAATGAAACAAACAGTTAAAGCGTTATTGTCACCTTGTAGTTGAAATTCATTCATCATGATGACTTAGTGCCCATTTTTTTTATCATTTAGCACTTAGTAATTATGTTCATGACCACACATTTTTATTAGTTTCCAGTAAATTAAATGTATCTCCCTAAAATTAACTCAATTGGAAAAGCGTCCGTGCACACCTTTTTAGTTCCGCTTTTATTAACAATTCGTTTGGGATACAAAATTATTATTTTGTTGCATGTAACTTTTATTTTTATTCTAACTTCACTTTTAGAAGTAAACAATAATATTCTTGTTTCCTTTTTCAGGGGAACAAGAAAGCGCTCACATTAAACCGGTGAGTAATAAAGTTGTATTGGATCTAAAACCACAGGATAAATTAAAAAATGCGGGACAAAATGAAGACTAAAAAGCTAAATTCGGCAGAAGAAAAACAATACAACTTCAACTACACAAAATGTTTTCCAGTTTACTAAAACCAATTATTTTATGGACCAAAAATAACACGGATTGTGTAATTTCCATTTGAAAAAAAAATAGATACTGACATGGTATAAATCATTTAAAAATATTATGTTCATAAAAGAATAACTTTTTTGTTTTGTAATACAAACAGCATTTAAGCATGACAGTGCTGCCAACTTTAAAAAATGTAAAATGCTTACTTACGCATTCGACCAGGTGAATCGCAATAAAAGTATTTATATGTAAAATTCCAAAAAGCAATTTATAAAAAAATATCTTTGTTAGTAAGTAATTTTTAATAATATTAGTATTTTAAAACGACTTCAACATGTTTTGAACTAGTGAACGTTAATGCACATAGACTAGACAAGAGAAAGTTGCTAGCCATAAAAGTTACAAAAGTATCCAAAAAGGTTTTGCACTTTCTTAAATAAATAAGATATTTCATTGAAACATGTTGAACAGCAGAAAATATAAATGAAATGTATTCAATTTTTGTGTGACTATGAAATAAATAAAATAACAAAAACATAAATCTTTAATTTGTATAATAGTATACAATTGGTATGGCAACCCAAAAATGTAAAAGTGGCAGCTACAAACGTAAAATGAAGTTTAGAACTAATCAATAGTGGTAAACTCATTGGATTTACAAAGCAAAAGCTGTGTTTTAGATTATTTAATGACATTTTTGTTTGATAAAGCGAAAACTATTCTAAAATACTAGAGGCAAATACAACAATCTCCAGGTATAAGACAAACTGAAACTGACCAATTTTACAAATATCTTAGCATAATTAGCGTATACAATGTGGCCGGTCATGGATTAGCGATATTCTAGGTACTTATATAACAACTATTCTAGTACATAATTTGTTGACAAAAAATTTGTTAATTGTTCACAAAAAAATTGACAATTTACATATTTTTTTGGAGTTTAATATTTTTTCTGAAAGTTACAAAAATGTGAACCCAATATTTCGTAATGTTAAAGATAAACAATATTGTTGCCTTCCGAATAAGCCTATTTTTATCTCAGTAAGACTAAAACTTTGAGAGATATGATTTTTTTTTGTACGCACGTAGAGTTTATCACAACAACAAAAAAACAAAATGGCTGCCAAATAACGGGGAAGTGGATCGGACCCAAGTGTGTAGTGTATTAAAATAGTTGTTATATAAGTCCCTAGAATATCGCTAATCCAAGACCGGACACACTGTATTGTTCCCACTGCTGCATGCTGGTACACAGGCCTGCTCTCTGAGGTGAGCGGGCCATAATCCCTCACGCGGGCCCAACGTGGGTTAGATTCGTACAATAACATAAGAAAAATGGACTCTATAAATATAATTATTTAAATCGTGTAGCTCTTACGAGGAGAGGGCGGATTGTGGTGCAAAGTTAACTGCACTATTATACAGGCTGAATTTTTCAAGTGGGCGTGACGAAATCCGAACCTATGAGGGATAGCGAAAAATACTCAAAGGAAACTCGGGTCGATCTTGACGGTAACTAAAACTAGATCATTGGAATTTTGATTGTGTTCGACGTCTCACAGATTAAATTTTTGCTTACTGTTTCGTATTTTATCAAAAATTATCTCTTTCATTTAGTTGGCCGTATGTCTTCCCAGAATTGTATCCTTATTAGAGATGCTATCAAGTGTTTTCAGAATTTGATCCTTATTAGCGACGCTATCTTTTTCTTTTAAAACAATGGCTTCGTTTCCTGGCTAGGAATATTGATTTTGCAAAAATCCAATGATGTAGATTTAGTCTTCATCAAAATCGGGTCCGAGACTCCTTTGGAGTATTTTCCTCTATTCCTCATAGTTTCGGATTTGGCTATCCACGCCAACTTGAAAAAATTCAACCTGTATAGTGAGTGCGTATTAATTTATTCATGTTGCAACAAATCACGACAAAGATATAGGATAATATAAATGAGATCAAGATAAATGCAGGCTGGATATTTCCAGTGTACTTAAAGCAATCGAAGACTAATACAATTAAAGCTTCGTTAATAAAACAGAGCTAATGAATGAAGGACACTGGATTCACTAAATCAAGACTGGCAACACTGAATTCAATTAGTTGTTAAAATGTATAAATTATTATATTTAATTTTATATTCACTACGGCAATACAAAAATTGAAGAAACTGGCTGCGAAGACTGAGACTGGACTGATAAAATACTAAGTATTCATTTAAATAAAAATATTTTAATTAAAGTAGGAACTTAGTTCCAAAATGAAAAACAAAATTAAATGGCTGCTCTTGGACAAGATGGTAAAATCAAACTCAACGGAAGAAATTCACAGAAGTGGTTATTGAGTAAGTACAAAAACGTGTTTTCCTTTCGACTACCTTCTCGAGGGTCGTTAAGAAAACGCGAGGAGCCGCATTTATGCACTACAGAAAAAGGGAGAAAAAACAACTTCAAGTAGTCCTGTGATAAAGAAAGCAATACCTACACAAGTTGTTAATCAGCTTAAAGCGCAGGCCACACTGCCAGCGAGCCGGGCGAGCATCGTTTCAACTCTCCATACATCGGTTCACACCGCGAAATACTGAAAGAGCCGAATCGAAGTATGAAATAAGGAGAAACGATGCTCGACCGGCTCGCTAGTTGGAGATGTGGCCTGCGCTTAAGTTTCTGATGCTGGGGCTAAGGCTTCCTCTCTGAGAAGGAGTAAACTCAACTCAAACTCACTTTTAAAACTTGATCTTTTATTCAAACATTCATTTGGGTGTGTGTTTGAAAACAGGCATTAGACGTGTGAATTATTGACATCATAATTATGGGTAAATATGCCTATAGCTTCTGTTCACAGGGCTTAGCAATCCATAGGCCTCTTGCGCAGGTGTACAGGTGCAAGTTACATTACATCGAGACTTTACAGGTGTAACGTATTAAGTTCTTGAATGAAAATGTGGCAATATTTCCAGGGTAAGAATAAAAGTTTTTTACAGTCATGCAATGGTTTTATTTTACACCCATAATATGAAAAGTCCATAAAACCTACCTTCCCCAGTCGTCACCTCTGGCGACGAACGGATAAAAAAAATCCGATCTAGTTCCCTTCCCTAAACGGGAATGAAATGAATGTCGTAGATGTACGCGAACCGCACTGTTCGTGTCTGCGAGAGGGCATATTATTACTTGCATCCGAACCGCACCGCACCGTACGCGTGCGCAGGTGTGGTCCCGCCTATAAAAACGAGTCCCATAATTTCCAAAAAAAACAAACTGATAATCACAGAAAAACGAAAGTTCTTTGGTGTATAAATATTTATTAGAGTTCTTACATACATAAATTAAAAAAGATTTTTGACTCAAAAATATAAAGTGTGTGTGAGCTTGCAACAAAATACAAGGTAATCAAGCAATAAATAAAAAAATATGTTATCCCTACCACTAAGTAATAAAAAATTGCAATTTAGTTCAATAAACTGTTAAATAATTTAATTCTTGAAGGTACTTATGCACTGTCTACATGTTCCCTGCTACATACAACTGGAATGAGCAATCTGTATAATCCTTGTTTACTCACAATCTTGGCGTCTAACAGTCCGTTCAGTTATTTTACCTGACAGCAGCAATGCTAGGTCTAGAGGTAAAATTATTAGAGCAAAAGGGCTGTACAGTATAGATTAATTTATACACTTGCTTATCCTTGTGTCCAGTAAGATGCAAGATCATAACTTGCATATTATTAAGTTCAACTGTTCATAAAATTGTAACAGCCACTATGCAGAGGTTTACAAAGTACACATTACAGGAATGGCACTTAGAAGTTATGTAAGTAGCCAAAATGTTTACAATAAGTTATCCTTACATTACTTTTGAAAGCTTAAAATTAAATGAGTCTACGATCTAGTAACTCTCAGTGAAGTCTACTAGTGCAATGTGTCATTTTAGGGGCCGCCACAGCATTGTGCCAAAATTATCAAAATTCTTTTGCAGCATAGTTTCCATTTGAATTCATAATCAAATAAATAATGTAGGGCTTGAATTTTCCCATTTGGGTGTATTAGTTCTGATTATGTAGACTTGTGGTTTAATAGGCCCCTTTTCTAAATTATAATGCTGTTTGCACTGTGAAGCTAGTCTGAAGTATTCTGTATGACGATAAGTATGAATTCACGATCTGGTGCAATTAGGATCTCATGTCTCCTACTCCTCACACGCAGGAATGTCAGCTCATTTGTGGTGTCCTGTAAAACAAAAAATAAGAAAAGATTAAGGTTTAACCTAAGGCTAGCTGGTAAAAATTGTTCAAGGTATTAAATCAGACTGCAATAATTTTTTGCTTGTGCATAAAGTTTTGGCAAATTCTTGAGATTTTAGTACCATAAAGCAATAACAGAAGTATAATAGAATTATTGAACTGCTGGAGGGGTTGAAAGCAGATACACTTATACAGATATTTACCATTTCGCGCACGACATTTTTTGCTTTTTCAGTGAGTTGACCAATCAGACCAGAGTACAGCACAGACGTAGCATTGTCCAGTGAGCTTTTTATTGGTATACCTGAAATTAGAAAGTGGAAATACAAACATAACAATCAGAAAGCCTGTCTTTGCTGATATTATCGGGTATCAGGTATTGATCGAGGTAAGTATAGGGGCGGAACGTTCAAAACTTGCATAACAAGCCATTGTAACCATGGAAATACGTTAATATCGAACAAACCTTCGTGATTCACAATGATGACTCCCATAACACCCTTATGGGCTTGAATCCTCTTGATTGTGTCCTCGACTTCGGTCGCCTGCAATACACAATAAACAGTATAACAATTGTTGCACTAGTAAACCCGCATATAACACAAGTTAAAACTAAATAAATACCATTTTGTTAAAAATTCACTGTTAACGAATCAAATTGATGACAAATCCTGCGATTTACGAAATATTGAGTGAATGGTTTACAGAAGACAGCTGTCAATTAAAACAGATAATAAATAAAACCATAGACATTGAGTTACTTGGAGAAGACCATATAAACACCATAATACTAACAAAAAAGAAGCTAATATGAACACACATAAAGCTAGTTCTACATAAATAAAAGCAACTAAAAATCGTCTAAACAAATAAACTAATCAATGACATTTAATTTTCTAATCTGTGTTCTGGCAGCGGGCGGTATTGAATCAAAGAACCAAAGTTATTTGAGATTTCTTTTCTTTTTGTTTTCAGCGATGATAATGTTTATTTTACAAAAGAACAAAGGTAATAACAAGAGGAAAGGTTCTGTTGACTTTAGCTTTTGTTAAAATGCCTTCGATCTGAGGAAAAAATGAACGATAGCGCCGCCGAATGCTCCGAAGCATTGGATCCTCGCGTTCAGGTAAGGGTAATCGATATTTTCAAAGGTAATTTAGAAAGAAGATGACTGTATTTTGCATAAATACGTTCTAGTTTTATCTAGTCATGAATACCTAAGGACTAATAACGACAACTCCTTAAATTTTCTATCAAAAAAGTGTGAAAAACTGTAGAATAATGAGATTTTAAAATGAATCTGCTATTCGATCATATGTTTTTGTTATGCAACAGAAATGTAAGCAATCAAACAACGAAAGAGTTAAGTAGATGTTGTCCTTGATAGGTATAATGAAATTAAACCTTAAGCTTTAAGAACTTATTTATAAAATGTTGAAGAAAAAAACTAACAAAAAAAAAAAAACTTACGAAAAGTTGGATACTTTTCATAGGGTTTTTTTTTGTATTCCTATAATTTGTGTCATGAATGTAAAACTTCGGCTTTGAGCTTATTAAGTTTATTAATTACATTCTTGAATATTTAGAATAACAGACAATTTCTTTTCAATCAATAGAAACAACATCTTTTCAACAGAAAAACTTTTTTTTTTCTGTTTAATGACTGCATTAAAAATTATGCATCACTAAAATCGCACTTTGGTAAAAACATATTAAGTCTGAAATCAACATCTTTTGTCTCTTAGGCATAGACTGAAACTAGACACAAGCCCTCTCAAGTTTTCTGCTTTTGCAAATATTTAATTCAAATAGCTCACACACTAGTAAAAATTAATATTGGTATTGTGTAAACTATAGGGATGTTTCCTGATTTAAAAAAATATGATTCTACATATTTAACCCTTAAGTTAGATTATTGAAAAATATTGGATACATATTTTTTGTTTTAACAAATCAATAAAAATTGACGAAGACAAAACGCATCAAAGATCTTGAGTGGGGGTTTGTGAAATCACTTTCCGGTAAAAGGTGTACCAAAATGTGATGAAACACGAGTCTTCATTTTTTGTTGTAATATAAAATACGTGTCCAATATTTTTTGAAAATCTATCTGACGGATCGGATATCTAATTAGATTTTTGGTCATATTGCATTAGGTAGATAGGCACTATGTAATGATAGTAATAAGATAGCAAAAAAATGAATAGCCACTGACCATGCATGACCCTGTTACGAATTTTAATGTGACTAATATTATTATAATTCTGCCAAGGGGCCTCTTCAGGGCCCAGCAGTAGTAACAAACCTGCCCTGGTTAATACCAGTTCTAAAGTTCTCACATACTTTTTCCAGATTGAGCTAGAACGTCTAAACACCGCAACAGATGAGATCAACCGCCTCGAGGTTGAGTTGGATGAGGCTCGGCTGGCATTCCGTCGCCTGCTCGCAGAGGGACACCTGCGTATACAGCAGCTCACAAAGAAGTTGGGCACCAGTGTTCATAAAGCAAGGCCGTACTATGAAGCCAGATTTAGGAGTAATATTGTAAGTGAAAACTTTGCTAATACCATCTCAAGTTGTTTCACTATTAGTAAAACTTTTATAAACTGAACCGTATCATAATATCTTGTCTGTAATCCAAGCTATAGTACACAGTAGCGAAGGGTCAATTTTTGTAATAGGTAAGGCGAAGTACGTATATCTTTAATGTGATTATATTATTTGTCTATAGAATACTGACTGTGCCATTTTTCAAAGGGAATCCGCTGTCCGTCTCTCCATCTGACAGCGGGCTGTATCTCATGATCTACGAATCATGAGTAGACAGTTGAAATTTTCACAGAATGTGTATTTCTGTTGCCACTATACAAACAAATAATAAAAATAAATTGAAAATTAAAGAGGGCTCCCCTACTACGCTGGTACGGAATCCTTCATGTGCGTGTCCGACTCGCACTTGGCCGGTTTTTTATAATTTGCCATGATAGAGGCCACTGTAACAATAACAACAGTATTCTATTAAATACAACATCTACATTTACATTTTAAAAATATAATATTTTTTCCAATTCTAATTAATTGTTAATTTTTTTCTATTGCCTTATGAAATTGAAATAAACATTTTTTTTTTTTTTAAGAAAAAAAACTACCTTTTAAAAGGATACAGCCCTCTATGACCTACAGATACATGTAATTACTGTATGACGTAGACCATAGGTTTACTAAAGCCGAAAACACACACACAATACTACATCCATCGCATCGTACCACGTTGCGACCTCGTGTCGAGGAAATTGACAATGCAAGCCTGTGCCACGGGGGCCATAGCACGAACACTTGCTAAGTATTTTACGATGTACGTCGAAGTTTTCTAAGGCATGACAACGCATTGCGACACGACCGACCCGACGTCGCAACAAACTATGATGCGATGTCGAATCATTATGTGTAATGCTTCTGCTAAACCCTTAAGGTTCCATTAGACCTAAAAATATACAATACATTAAAATATCTTTATTTTCTGTCTTCACAAAGGTTCACATGGGTATAATAAACAATACAAATGTTTCAAGATTCTGTAGTAATTCTTGTTCACTTGCTCAAAAGTACTTTTAATAAACCACAACTTTAAGGTCAAAAATGGAATTAAAAATGCCTGCAGACGTCGGATTTTCAACTTTTGAAACTGATTTAAAAATCTAATCAAACAGCGCGCTCAATCCAAATTCCACTTTAAATAACTTAAATCTGAAATTCTTACCTTCACAAAAACAAACCTGGCATATTTACTAAACAAGTATTTAATTTTTAGACAGGACAGGACCTCCAAACGGCAACGATCGCGTACGACAAAGCCAACAGCGCTCACGCAGCCGCTCGCGAAATGGTGTACCTCGCAGAGCAAGGGTTGGCCCGACTGGCTGAGGGCAACGCGGGGCTCACGCTCGACCCCGCCTGGCAGGAGATGCTCAACCATGCCACCCACAGAGTCAATCAGGTCAGACTTAGTTAGCCACTATGTAACAGAACGGCTAATCAGTTCTTTTTTACTATTAATGATTAAAACCTTTTCAGAGCGCGAGATTTAAATCATAGTTTCGTCCTCCCGCGCCAAAAAAATGAGTAGTATTGTCTCGCTCACTCATACTGCACATCATATCTATCGTTTCATGCGGGATGTGCGACTTCGCTCATCTTGGACACTTTTTCGGGCGACCCAAGTACCTACAGTGCACTTCTGTGATTTACATCTATGAGGGTTATCCGCTCTTTATCCCAATTTAGTTGAGGTAGACGCAGCATGTCTTCTTCCATACTTCTCTGTTACTCGTCATCTCGGCAGTCACCTCCTTTCTAGCCATGTCATCCTTCCACGGTCCATCCATCGTTTCTTTGGTCTTTTCCTACTCTTACATTCATACTCAGAGCTTTCCTCACAACATTTTTCGTTGTATAATGTCAGGCTGAATGCGACCGCGCCAGCGCCACGGTGACGCAGCGCACGAAGGCGGCCGCACACGGCGCCGCGACCGCGCTGGTGCAGCAGCTGCAGAACGGACTCAAGAGGCACATCGCCAAGTCCAGGTTAGTGGACCATAACATATATCGAAGGACTCTGAAAGACCACTTCGGGCTTCGCGGGGACGCACTGAGCGGGTGCCCGCTGCCAAAATATCCTTAAAAAACCATGCGCCCGTTAGCGCTGCTCATACTACTTTTAATACAGACACGAGAGCGTGCACCCGTACCCTCGCGAGTTTTAGCGTACGCCCTTAGGCTCAGTTGCACCACAAAACATTAAAATTTAAACGCATTTAGATATTTGTGGTGCAATCGGACCTTAATCTACGTCCATCGGTTTAGTTTCCAATTTACGTGATTTCTAAATTAGTCTACACTTAGCTAACGCAGGTTTAGGTTACGTTTCCACCAAAGATGTGCGTGGATGCGTAGCGAGGGGTTTGTTAAGAACCAATAGAATCACTTGATTTACGTAGCCTCGCTCAGCGCAGCTCTAGTGGAAACGGCTCAGCTCAGCGGAGCGAGGCTTTTGTACATATAAAACAAGGGAAGCATGTGAGCGAGTGATGTGTTGCGAGAGATGTGTGCTAAGGACAGACGCGAGCGAGCGAAAAACGGGCCCGCTACACATCTTCGCACCGCTCGTCTGTGCACCATTTCACACCGCTCAGCGGCCTAACACTCTGGTTTATACGCTCACACCGTCCCACAGCCTCGCTCCGCAGCCTCGCACCGCCCAGCTACCTCGCACATCTCTGGTGGCAACGTAGCCTTAAGCTGACCGCACCGCAACGCAAAAATCCTCCTTCAACACTCAACTTTAGTAAGAACAATCGAACACTACAGGTCGCACCGCATTTTTTTTGTATTGAAATGCGACTTATGTACAGTAAAGTTAATTTCCAAAAATTGGAAAACATGTAATATCTATCAATCCGCATTTGGCGAGCGTGCTGCATTATGGCTCACTCCCTCTCAACTGGAAATAACGTTAATTGGAAACAAGAGTTGGAATAGACTATAGTCTATGGTCGAGTATCATGATTGGTTGTCTTTGTTTTGGTTAACGTTTTCACTAATATTAGGTGACACTTAAATGATAGTTGGGTGTTTAGCGCTCTTTGATAAATAATGTTTATTTTGCAAATAGGTTTTTACAAACACTTTTACACGTCAATTTTTTTTTAAACTAGACTAGTCTGGTGATTCGTATCTAACTACGAAGACACTATCTATCAGATCTGATAAATCCATTGTGGGAGACTGGTATCTGCATTAGGAAAAACCTGTCACACAGATTACCAGCCCCCCCAAAACAGTGTTTGAGTATTAAATCTTAAGTTAATGACAAAAAAAAATTTAACGTTTGGTAGAAGAACACGGTAAACAAAAATAAAGGGGAAGAAATATGAAATGAATAATACTTGAAAATAAATATTCAAAATATTATTCATTTTATCTGATTACTGTGAATGTGAGGAATATGTGGGCCGTTTTTTTTGTTAGTTGTTTTTTCCCCGTTTTGTTTCATGATTGTCTGGCCGTTTGAGTACTTTTAGCCCCCTACCCAAATGTCCTTTCTTTGGTACCGTTCGTCGTGTCGTTGAGCTCCTTGAGTCGAGCTACATGATAACTGACGAATGCTCGCACTAACTCCAAAAGACAATCTCAGACACTAATCTGCATAGTCCTCATGTGAGTTGACCACGATTATGTCTGGACCTTCAAAAGGACTATGACCTCTGAGTTTGTTTCGGCTGTTTCTTCTTAGAGTAGTCAGGTACGAAACACCGGCCTCCCCTAGTTTAAAAAAAACTGACGTGTAAAAAACTGTTTGCAAAATAAACATAATTTATAAATACCTTACAAAGCAAATGTTCATTCTTTAACTAAGGCATCGATTTAAGTGTGTCCTTGTGTTCATGAAAACAAGCATTATTAAGTAATTACCTATTTAGTTAGTCTCAATCTTGTAGTCCCTTAATACTTCAATTAAAAAGCAAAATTTATTTAGTATTTGCTTCACTTACTGCTTGCATTGCAAATACATTGATTTAAATTCTCTAATTGCAAGTTTTTCTTCTATTTCAATACTTTGTAGATGAGAAGCTAGCTTAGACTTAATATTCTTAACACTAACTTGAGTAGTTTGTATGTATAGTGTACAAACAGATGCTATAACTGTAATATATCTATGCTCGAATAACGTTGTTCCTAGATTTTTTCTGTGAAAAGAAGTCATTTGATTATTCCCCATCCGTAAAAAAAAAAAAAAAAAAAATTCATAGTTGGATACTGGTGGCGAAGAGTCCATACAACTCGATTCCTACCCTTTGAAAACTGGCACAGTCAGTATTTTATACACAAATAATAAAATCACATTAAAGAAACGTACTCCGGCTTACCTCTTACAAAAATTGACCCTTCGCTACTGGTAGGTATAGTAATTCTGCCGCCGTAAGCATTTGCGGAAAATGTATATTATAAGCCGTGGAAGGGCAAACGGTTACCACGTATTCTTTTTTACATCATTCCGAACCCCGCCACATAACATTTTTCATGGTAATTAAAAAAAAACCGCTGTTTCCCTCTTAAGTGTAAAACCTACACGGTGCACTGTCAAAATGTATGAAATAGCAGATTTTTTTGTTAATTTACCGATAAAGGTGCAAAGAGTGGTGGATTTTGTGAATAATATATAAGGTGACTGGTAATTAGTGACCCATACTTAAACACGTGATTGTACTCATAATAACAAACAGCTTTCCCAAAGAAAAAAAATTTATACTCAAAACTCTCAACTCTCTTTATAAAAAGACCAACTCAACCCGCGCGCGGGGGCTCAGCCTACCCACTGCTGCAATGAGACAAAACGGCGTCACGCGGCTAACAGCTGATAGGTTAAAGGCGCGCGCGCGCGAATTTCATACGGCTGTTGTTATTGTGATAGCGAATGAGTATAAAAAAATGTTTCTTTGGGAAACTTGTTTGTTATCATGAGTACAATCACGTGTTTAAGTATCGGTCACTAATTACCAGTCACCCTATAAATGAATAAATAAAAATTTCATGTGGATATCCCTTTTACCCGGTTTAACAGTAATTTATTCACACACAAACTACTTATAAAAACGACTTTCAAGTAAAAATTAGGTAAGCCACTTAAAAATAGTGCTTAAATGTTTAAACCGTATCTCTATAACGTCATAGCATCTGTCTGTCCTATTGACCACTAACCCCGCACTTTATCTGCTTGACTAGTCGCACAGTGCTCTCTCTTTCAGGCACGCGCCGGCGCAGCAAGCACTCGTATTGGTACTGCATTTTATTATTATTATAACGCATGATTTTAGTTCAACAAATTAGCTTGCGGAACCCCGCATATGAGGATTTTAATCAACTGTAGAATAATTAATCTTTAATTCAATTAACAACAGTATATTTTTCTGTACAGACGCAAGCACATCAAGCTACCTGAGACTGTCAAATTTTCCCAATCAACCTTGAACCTAATGCTTTAGCCATAAAGTTGAAAATCTATTAAAGAAATTTGACAGATTGTAGTAGTTTGATGTGCTGGCGTCTGCACTGCACGCATCTGATCATCTATCAGAAACCGATGAAACAAAAAGAAATGAGTCTGCAGAGTTTCGCCAGCTAATTCTCACCTTTTATTTAAGCATTATGGTAGGGGAGCTCAGAGGGTTTTTCAGCAACCATGTTCAGCATGAAAATTTGATAGCTGACTACAGGGCACGAAGAGAGAACTCTAAAAAATATACCATGAAAATTTCACATAGGAGCCCTACGGGCAGGAGCCCACTTTCAGCTGGACTTAGTTAACCGAAAAGGATCCAATCCACAACATGGTCAAAAATGACTTAGTGCACTAAACTGATGCTTAATATCGATACTATCAACTAGTAAAAAAGATCCAAGCAAAAAACAAAAGGTTATAATTTTTATCAACATTAGAACCAACCCACATGTGGCTTATACATATAATTTTTGCTTAACTTCGTCCAGTTTAAAAAAGCTCCAAATACTTACAACAGGCTGTTCAGCAAAGTTGATTCTCATCGCATTATTCGGGACCTGAACTCGACTTAAACAGACAATAACTTCTCCAAGATATTATGGCCTTTCACTAAATTTGAAGAATCGGTCCTACCTACTCAGCTATCAAGTTTTCATGCTGAATATCACCACCATCATCATCTGCCCATCCTTTTCCCAACTATATTGGGGTCGACTCCCAGTCTAACCAGATGCAGCTGAATACCAGTATTTTACATGGAGCGACTGACCTCCACAACCCATTTAGGAACTGGATAAAACGATACCCTTTGGTAAGACTGGTCGTCAGACTTTCGGGCATCTGACTAGCTGTAACGACTGTCAAAGATCGACAAATGACAGCCGGGACTAACGGCTTAATGTGCTGAATATACTGGCTTAGAAACTATTTGGGCTCCCCTAATATGTTTACTGGTAAAAAGAACATGATTACATGAAATATATTTTGGAGACAAATGTTTGAAAAACCATATTATTATCAAGAGCAGGGTAACTCTTGCCCAGTAAACGCTGTAGTAAAAAAATATTTGCATGGTATTAAAGTAGAACAGTTACTTCGTCTCTTAAAACCACAATGCAACAGTAGAAAATAACTATAGTTTTTTTAAATGGATGCTACCATGCTTTTTACTAAGAACATTATCTATATATATTTAGACCCCCCCAGAATCTGGTTAAATCAACTTTGCATTTGCAACATGGCGACAGTCTGTCAATCGTCAAAATTAAGGTGGAAGCTTCAAGGCAGCCCGGGATTATTATTATTTTTTAAATTTTCTTCTACACGTGTATTAACAAAAATTAAATCATCAATACAACCCTCTAAGTTCATTTAATCCCATTGGATGACTATTGCGTGAAAAAACATCTCATGAAATCTTAGAAAATCCATATTTTATTACGGTCGCGAAAAAGCAAATTGCAAAAAAATTAAGAAAATTTGAATTTCGCGGCTTACCCTGGCGCTTCCACCTATAAAAATCCTGTGTAAATCAATTTGTAACGGATGACGGAAACGTTCCAAATTTGATATAACTGGTGGCGATTTTATCACCTGTAATATCTAATTTACCCTATGAAACTCATGTCTGATTCGTGAAAGGAAGAAATCTAGTTCAGTTTGCACTACTGGACAGAAAATTTCGATGCATGTATGAAAAGCTACTTTTATTTCATGAATCGGATATGGCTTTCATAGAAAAAGTTCTTCCGCATGAAAAAGGGAATTAAGTCTTTGGATATTACGAGTCACTTTATTGCCATCCCCGATTTTTTTGGGGACTGGAGCTCAGTATCACATCCTCTAAGGAAACGAAAGGGTGATACTTATTTTTTCCAATTATTTCTAAAAATGCTCCACGATCCAGTAGACTCATCACCCATCAAATTCCAGACCTTACTTCGAGGAGAAAGCTCGAATCAACACGGCTTTAGAAGCTCAAAAGGCGAGGATCCAAACCTTAGAGGAGCAAGTGGCTGACGCGAAACAGCAGTACTCCTCAGCTCTTAGGAATTTGGAGAGGATCTCCGATGAAATACACAAGCATCGGTCGAGAAGACAATCGGCTAGGAATGGTGAGCTTAATGACTTTTCGATTTGGATTATGTGGAAATAGATTTATGAGATCACTTTCCACAACTCTGGTTAGTTTATGAACAGATGTATAAAAATAAATATCTCGACTTTAAAGGCGTTTATTTGTAATGCAAAGCTCAAAATCGAACTTTGGATTTTTATATTACAAGCGAATGCTCTGGTGAGGGAGCACCTTAAGGTGGTTTTAGCAGTATTAACTGCCGACTTGCGGGTTCGAACCCAGGCAATTAATTCTTGTACTTCTTTTTCGTGTGGTTAGTACCTAACCCGGTGTCAGAGTTTTTATGTATGCCGCCCGTGGACCTCAGACTTGGCTTCACATGACGTCTAAAAAAAATATCTCTCAGGCATGCTGGTTTAATGTCCTCTCGATGTCACCGAAGCAAATGATAATTATCCAATGTAATCATTATTAACACGCACCTCTGATTTTTCGGATTCAGGTGCGTATTGCACGCGCATGAATCCTAAAAATCAGAGGTGCATGTCTTGTAATCGAACTCGAGACCTATGACTTGGCAGTCCAACGGTCATACCATTTGGTTATCAAGGCATATCAACATGTATATGCATGTGATATCCACATGGAAAAACCTATGCCCAAGAAAGAACCAAAAAAACGAAAACATGTGATATCTACCAACCCGCACAGGCCCGCGTGGTAGATTACAACCTACTACCCACTGCTGGGACAGCCAGCAGTGGGAACATTATAGCCTGATTATTCTAAGGTATTTTCTTCCCCAGACATAGACCGCTCAACGATCACAGACACAGCCAGCGACACAAACACAACCTCTAGCGACAAGCTGGAGGAACTGTGCGAGACCAGCACGGACGCGAGCGTCAGGGAGTGGCTGCGGAGGGCGGCCGACGCTCAGCGGCCCAGGTGTCTGCCAGACAACGATACCTGGACAGAGATCGACCTGGATTACTCCAGTCCTGAGGAGGTAGGCTTGATCTTATTCTTCTTATTCTTTCTTCTGCAGGAGCTGAAGTATCTTCGGAACTAGTGATCAGATTCCGAAAGCTCTTTCGCTGATAGGAAGCTACATTATCCCCGGATGTCATAGGCTATTTTTAAAACGTTCCCGTGGAATAAACTCCTAGCCTAGTTTTCGCATTTTCGACCTCTTAATAACCTACAGTTCTCTTCATAGGTAAGCTTCGAAAAATGCTCTCTCCGTGCCCGTTCTACCCCTGAAAAGTGGTCCCCGCCCAGTCCGGTGGAGTCCCGAGCTTCGGCCGCGGAGCCCCGACGCATCATCAGGACTGCGCCCCGGACACACGTGTTAAGAGAAGACTTCGACCGTCCCAGGAGACAGAGCCTCGATGCTCTGCTGCATGACACTGGAGAGAAGGTCAAGGAGATGTTCCAAGGTTAGTTTGGTATGATAGAGAATAGCAGGCTGGTTGATGATGTTGAAAACTTCATAGGAAATGGTTCTCAAAATGGAGAACTGTGTTTGCTTATATCATGCCTGTGTATATTTTTTGTAAGACTTTATTCACAAAACAAGTTTTATCCATGTTTTAATTTGTCAAAAAGTCAAAGTCAAATAATTTATTTCAATTAGACCGTTAAAGGGCATTTTTGAATGTCAAACTATGAATTAAAACAAAGGAAATATGTACATTGATTGTACACCCACTAGCAAGGGTAGTTTCTATGGAGAAGAATGGGCAAGAAACTCATTGTTACACTTTTATAATGTATAAAAATATTTTGTATTCATGAATAAAAAAAATATATAAATTATTTGTAGAGCTTTGACAGTCGTTAGGTAGTAGTCAGTGGCCCAAAAAGTCTGACAACCAGTCTTACCAAGAGGTATCGTATTACCCAGTACTAACTGGGTTGTGAAGGTCAGATAATCAGTCGCTCCATGTAAAATACTGGTATTCAGCTGCATCCGGTTAGACTGGAAGCCGACCCCAATATAGTTGGGAAAAGGCTAGGCAGATGATGATGTTGATGATAAATGTGGAGACTGTTGTACCTAAAAAATCGAAACTAATGCAATGTATTTAATACTGAGCCGTAAAAATAAATAAAATATGTTGATAGGAACAAGGTGCTCACATATTTACAAATACATAAATGTACGGAAATGGCACCCAGACTATACTACATTTCCGTAAACAGTTGCAACAAGTCAAACTGACCGTTTGGCCATAATATTTTTTGGAATAAAAAAAATAAAACCCTCTGCTTTTACAAGTTGGATCTTGAAATGTTCAGTATTATAGAATGATGTGTGTGTGGTAAGGTCTGTCCCTGTTCGGCGAGCGGCGCGGCTCGTCGTCGGCCCCGCGCTCCCCGCGCCGCGCGCCCTCCCCGCGCGCCGCGTCGTCCGCCAGCGACGAGCGGTACTCCGACACCGACAGCCTCGCTAGGTAACTGGGACACCTGGTTCTATCACTAGCACTTAAAACGGTGTATTTACCATGTTTATTTTTTGTTTTAACATTTGACATATCATAACATCACGCCTGTAATCCCCGAAGAGTTAGGCAGAGGTGTACCTAATAGTACACCCATATTTGACTAGTTAGCTATGTTAAAGGCCCATGTAATAGGGGGTGAGTTTATTACCATCAACCGGGCACGGATCCAGACCTCGTGGCTGCTACTGAGAAATTCCTGATGGTAAAAGCCAATAACACTGCCCGACCAAGGTATCGAACTCAGGACCTCTGGTTCAACAGTCGCCCTGGCGATCACTAGTCTAACGAGGCATTAAGTATTTGTTTTGAGTTTCTCATATTTCGATAGTATTAGTGACCATGTCAGTTTAAAAACTTGCGATATTCCTGTCACTGTCGCATAGCTGTCAAATTGCAAGTTCAAGATAGAGACAGGAACATGTCTAAGTCAAAGCGAAAGCCAAGTATGGTTTATAGATCTTGGCCTGAGTGTGCGCGACCAACATGTCTCGCTCTGAACGCTTCCTAAGCCTTTAATGGGTGTCGCGACGTGTAGGAGCTGGCGTGTGCCACATGTCGGGCGGCGCTGTCACACAAGTGTATGGATATCGCAACCGCACATTGCGATATCCATACACTTGTGTGACAGCGCCAGCGCACGCAGCCGGCTGAGCTCTGAAATAGACCTCAAAAGCCGAGCGGCGGGTAAAACCGCAGAGTAGCAGCTAGTTAGTTATAAAAAAGCCTCCGATATTTTTGATGCATAATCTATAAATAGTTAATACGCCTTCCAAGGCTACACAGTGAGTTTTACAATAGTTTTTATTGACAACACCATATATATTTTTTGTTTAATTTTCAGCGTGGAAATGCTAACAGACGATCAGATAGCGTCGCTGATGTTAGACGCGCAGCTGGAGGCCGTGTGCGAGCGCCTGGCCGGCGTGGTCGTGCGGCCGCGCGACGCGCACGAGCCCGGCACCAGGTACTGACGAGGTAACTACGATATGCGCGCATTACGTTTGTTACCTAAACACCAGAGACCGATTAATTGGGTTAAAAGGTTAACCAGTTAGTCCTATAAGCCATTTTATAAAACAGGGTGTAAACGGACCCTTCACGAAGCCGTCAACCAAGCATTGTGTACATCAAACTAAGTAACTTTACGCAAAAATTATTGCTGGGAAACGACTTTTTTTTTTGGGGTGAAAAATTTACACTCAAAATATTGTGCTGATGGATGGATTGAATAGTACGAGGGTCGTGGGGGTGTTTAAAGTAAAAATATTACTTTAGAAACATGTATTAAAAAAAACATGTGAAAAAGTTGTAACTTTGACCCCCAATATCTCGTAATATATGAAAGAGACAAAGCAGCGAGCGCAGGCTACTGCTGTCACTTTCTTGCATATTTTTTTATGTACAAAAATTAAATGTGTGCGTGAACCGGTTATTATAGACAGATTAACTCT
Organism: Noctua pronuba; assembly: GCA_905220335.1. Classification (NCBI taxonomy): domain Eukaryota; kingdom Metazoa; phylum Arthropoda; class Insecta; order Lepidoptera; family Noctuidae; genus Noctua; species Noctua pronuba. Next base: position 3,505,692 of record LR999913.1, read on the forward strand.
ATAAAACGGGATAACCTATAAAACAAATCTTCAAAACGCCTTTTTTATGTAGCAATTCGTAACCAAAGTGTAGTGCAACATAGAGCGACATAACATGCCTGTAATCCCATGAGTTAGATAGAGGTGTACCTAATAGTACTCCCACATTTCCCCAGTTATATTTAAGTCCCATGTAATAGGGCGAGCCTATTGCCATCAACCGATCACAAATCCAGACTCCGTGGCTGCTACTGAGAAATTCCTGATGGAAAACCCCAATAACACTGCCCAACCCGGAAATTGAACCCAGGACCTCATCGCGCAGTCGCGCTTACGACTACTAGCCCAAAGAGGCTGTCATAGACTTAACAAATATCACCGAGAAATTGTTATGATGCGTTATGAAACTAGCTGCACCCAACGCAGCTTTTTCTACATACCAAATTTCAAGCACAAAAAATTAAGGACTTTCATACAAACTTCCGAGAGCCCTTAGACCCCCTTAATCCGGCCCTGTCGCAAAATTCTTAGCGGACGTCTACTAACTATAAACTACCTCCCTGCCAAATTTCATTTTTATAAGTCATGCGGTTTTCGATATTTCGTGAAGAGTGAGTGAGTGAGTGACCTTTCGCTTTTATATATTTAGATTAATTTCTTTTGCAGGTAATCTATGCAGTGAGAACAACAATAGTTAGTATGATGATAAAATGAAGCACAGTTTAACAGTTACGCTTAATAACCGTTTAGTACATCGAGTAATGCATTCCATTTAGTGTGGTCTAGTTTGGCACTAACACTTTTTGGTACCGATATAACACTTTGATAAAACATGGGTGAAACATTTCTCATTTATTTTAAGATAGATATATTTTCTGGCAATTATAAAAGCTTATTTATTTGTAATGTAAGCTAGAAAAAACTTCTAACTTTTCTAACTTTTTATAAAAAAAGTCAGGGAAATTCATTGTTAAGAAAATTTACTACCACCTTGAAAATAACTTAATAGATGTACACTCAAATCACAGCTCTCATTATATGGCTAGCCTAGTGGTGTGACCGTCGGACTGCCAAGTCATAGGTCTCGAGTTCAAACCCAAGACCTCTGATTTTTTGGATCCATGTGCGTATTGTATAATTATCACTTGTTTCGGTGAAGGAAACCAGCATGCCTGAGAGATATTTCTCGACGGCATGTAAAGCCAAGTCAGAGGCTCATGGGCGGCATAAAAACTCTAACACCAGATTAGGCACTAACCACACAAAAAAAGAATTTACTTAACAATAAATTTTCCTAACGGCACAACACATAAACCACTAGGCAGCTATATAATTAACATCTAGACATTGCAGGTACAATGATCAAGATTAATTTCGACTAAACCCTAGTTAAAATTTGAAATCGAACCAATATTAAAAGTGTTAGTGCCATAACTATGAAAGCAAACAATAAATTACTTAATAGTTAGTTTGGAGTATCCATAAAACACTGAAAATATCGCTATCTCTTTATTTGCTTCTTGAAAGAAGAGAGACAGCGATATTTCTCTCACTCCATTCTTACTCCTTTGTTTGCTAGACAAATAACGCCCTCTAGCGGCAAGTAACGTCATAACATCAACACAAATTAAACTAGTCTGTAACTAACGCCTAATACTCTGCGTTTGAGTGTACTTCTTATGTATTGGCGAATTTATGTAGCGAGTTTACATTATGTAAACGTTATTTTTGACATTACACATGACAGTTAGTATTAATTATTTTCGGGAACGAATTATCTAATAAAAGCTCTTGTTTAGGTAAAATTATCAAATAAATTAACTGGGAGCAAATCCGGCCAAAGGACATATTTTTATATACACCGTGACTTTTTAGTCGTCTTACAAAGGTGGTCCACTCAATGTGCCCGACATAAAATAGTTCTAGGCGCTATTTTTTTCAAGTCACGGTGTATACTAGGTGTAAAATAAACGCAACTCTCTCTCTATCTCGGTCTAACCGGATGCACCTGAATACCAGTATTTTAAATGGAGCGACTGGCTATCTGACCTCCACAACCCAGTTAGTACTGGGTAATACGATACCCCTTGCTAAGACTGGTTGTCAGACTTTCGGGCCACTGACTACCTGTAAAGACTGTCAAATATCTACAAATACAAAGTTTAATATTATAGTAAAGCTACCAATATAAAATGAAGATCTCACTTTTATTTAAAAAAAATCTTCCAACAGATCTCTTATTTTATTTTTATATTATAATTTAAAATTATTTTAAAATTTTATAAATAGAAGCAGAAATACGACAATACGTAAGAAGACGTTTAATTCTAAGATCAATATATTTAATGTTAAATTAAAAAAAGCTACTCAAATGAACGCTTACTCGTCGATTAGTGCACATATCAGCGTGGAGCTGTATTCACTGGGCGACGGAAAATGGGCTATTATGCCCGGGAGTTATTTGCCTCTACCGTTCTGTTTAAAACAAATTTAATATCAAAGTCAAAAAATCTACTGTAAATATCGGTAAAGGCTAAACTATAAAAGTGCTCCGTAATGTCTGTGCTGGGATGCTCGCCATTCTGGCTTGTACAATGTACATTGCTACAATGATATTTTGTCGCATGAATAACGTTGAAAGAGGGAGCCGTTTGTAAACATTTTGTAAAATTTCTCTGTGGAATGCTAAACCAACATGGTGGCGCTACGCTAGTACCGATTTAGGACACTAACCAAAACCTCCTTGTGCAGTTTTATTCGTGTGTTTATCGACTGTTAACTTTTCCTTATGTAATTGATTATACAGGGTAGGAGGGACTCACACACGGTTACCACATGTACTGAATACGTGGTAATAGTTTGTGAGTCGATGTCTCTTCCACTGTATAAGCAATTTTATTTGAGGGGATGTTGCCCGCGACTTTAGTTGCCCAACAGTCGCCCAGTGAACACAGCTTAATATTCCCTTAATTTTCGTACAAAAAGTACATTTAATCTAGAACAAGATGGACGATTATTGTTTACATTCGTGTCGAGTTGTTGGTGAAATGCGTAGTCTTAAGGGTTCCAGTGATGTTTTAAAGTAATACGGGGAGGAGATATATAACTATGTGATAACTTTGAAATAACTGCTTATTCTTGCCTTACTTTACTGCATAATAAAAAAATGATCATAACTTGGTGATATATATATTGCATTCTGTTATAATATATTGCATTCTGAAAAGGTCACAGGACGCCCGGCAGATGTCCAAATTTCATATTTTATGGAGCAAAATAAACAAATAAAGTGTATAATACAGGTGCGCGCACGCACAAGGGATCAAGGGCGGCATGACAGTGTCATGCCGTTTGCCGTCACGGCATACGAGTCGGTTTTACTGCCAAGGCGCGCCAATAGATGTTTCACATCAAAAACATTTATTCTATTGTTTTTTTTTAAATAAACAGACTGCACTTTGACTTTACTGTGTAGCGGTTTAGACGACTATGAACCTTATTTTCAAGTTTAAATTATTGAACTTTACCAAAAAAACTACTATTTGACGTACCGTCTGTAATTCTCGTCTGTAGAACTCTTAACATTTTTAATTTCTCGAAGCGCGGTTTTACATAAAGATTTTTTTTTACAAATTTTACTTTTCAATACTGCATAATAATTCTCTAAAAATAAGTACAACATCGTATCTCCTCCCCAACCCGTAGGTTAATAGTAAAATGTTGATCGTTCGCAATAAAGTGCAGATAATAACGTACTCCTAGCATTAAGCATCGCCTAACTCAATGCCTATGAACTTGGTGTCCTAGAAATATTAGTTGTGGCGTAGTAACTTGTACGTTTGAGGAATGACTGAAAATTTTGAGGGTGTACTGTGTGAAGACAAAAATCTACAAAAATTCTTGTATCCAATTTATACAGGGTGGAGGGATATTGACGCGAAAACGGTTACCACGTGTTCAGTACATCATTCTCAACCCCCACATATAGAAATTTTTATTCGGTTATTAAAAAAAAATCAGCTGTTTCATACATTTTGACCGTTTTGTAGGAAACAGCAATTTTTTTTTCAACATTTCCATGTGGGGGGGGGGGGGCTCACAATGATGTACTGAATACGTGGTAACCGTTTTCGCGTCGGTGTCCCTTCCACCTCGTATTATGTCCACTTAAACGAATGTCAACTTTTTTAAGGTGTAAATAAAGCTGGATTCAGAATATTGAAACAGTAATGAAAATGTTTAAAGTTGATTTTGTTGTATTAACGTTTTTTTTCACATACTTTTTTATGTTTGGTAACTAAATCGTTAAAGAAGTATACATAAAATCCGTGGATTATTCATTCTTTAAAATAAAATCTTGTTTCTTAAGTTGCAGTAATGCGAGTCGCAAGCTTTTGCTTCAAATAAACTCGCCCAAGTACTCAATTAAAACATAAAAATTATAACATCATCTCATTGTTTTAACTATGTGCGCACAGTTGCGCCCTCTATGTTACTAAGATCATCATTGTGTCTCAATTTGTATAATTAAATAGATTATTTTATTTTTAACAAATTATTATTTGTATTATTATCGGCTGTGCAATCGCCCGGTGCAATTGTTTTTAGTGTCGTTAATGGCTCAAGAGTTTAGGACACATTGTGAGGAATCGCAGGCAGGCTACTAAATTTGCACAAATTTGGACAAAATACAGGATGGATGGTTTTTTTTTTCCTACATAAAGAGATTCAAAGACTTACAGAGTGGAAATTGGGAAAATTTTCATACAAAAAATGTTGAAACCGAATATTTTAATTTTGACACACAAATGCTACCTGACAAGCGGGCGTATGTCACTAGACAGAACGATTTGTTACTAAGTAGTAACAAGTATTGGATTACGATTTTCTTCCTCTTGTCTCCCGTTTATCGCTCGTAAATATTTGAATGTCTTTGTCTACATAAGTGCAATACAAACACGGTCAAAATGTATGGAACAGCTGATTAAAAAAAATCGATGAAATATTTCTATAGGAGGGGTCGATGTCCCTTCCAACCTGTATTTATAGTCTAACTGCTGAATCTGGGCCTACCTTACTTTCATACTGGCAAAACATACACATAAAACATGTTGTGTAAATAATAATAATAGAAATAAAGATTTAATCTAAGAGAAGAAAGAGAGAAATAGAGGTTTCAATAGGTTTTTGTGGAGAATGTTTTGGCAGAAGGAACGCACTGTATTCTATTATTCTTAAATGATGTGTCGAGCTTAATATAATTCTTGCCACAGACGGATTTAGTTAAAATTTTAATTTTAAATTAGTGGCTTCACAGACGCCATTTTTGGCGATGTGTCCTTTAAAATTATGTGTTTTGGGATTATTTTAAAATAAATAATTTTATCCTAATGTTAACAGTATTATATTTATTTTATAATTGATTTTATATCTTATTAATTTTGTAATCTCAACAATTTCGTGAATAGCCATGTACGAAGTACAATCACCCGCCAATTTTTATTTATAAGACATTTAAGTATATAAAATTATATAATAAAATAGTGATATTATCTATATTTTGATGTAATACTCCAAATTCATGACAAAATTTTATATCACGAGGGTTTTTTTGAAGGCAACTTTTATTTTATTTTCAAAAACGTGTGTTCTTGATTGTAAACCTAATTACCAATAATATAAAATTTATATATTTGTAAATTACAAAATTTACGCAAAATATCTTCAATTCTGTGTTCAAACTGTATACTCCCTGCGTTATTTACGCGAAGTAAAAACAAGTATGAAAACAATTAAGCATGCCGAAAAACCACGGCCTATTCATATAATTATAAAATTCCCATTGGAATACAGGAAGCAATACGCACAAACTGTAGAAAGATTAGCAGAAAGTTAATGTGGTTTGCCCTATACACCACAATTCAAATTATGTTATTATAAGCTTGTAATGTGGTGCATGTTTTCTCCACGCCGTCCCTGACGCGTCGAGGTCGGGCGCCCCGCGACGGGTCGACGGGACGGGGGGGCGTGAACTCCCTGTTCCCTGAGCCCGCGATTTTGAGCCAGTAGTTTTAAATCAGGCCCTAAATAATGATGTCATTAGATCCAGCGTGACCCTTTGCGGCCCTCCCCAGCGACGCCCTAAACCAGGGCTCGTACCCCCACAGGGGGTGCCCTTAGCTCGCTGTCGCTTAGTTTATAAAATTTTTGCCGCTGGCTGGAGGTCCTACACTCAAGGCAGCCTCATAGGTGGACCTGCGAGATGCCATTCAAAAAATAAAAAAGGAGCATGTTTTCTCAAATAAATAAATACGTGTAAAATAATTTTGCTTCGCGTAAATAAAGCATCCGTCTTCCATAATTGTTCGATATGTTATAAAAAATATATTGTTAAATGATTTCCATTACGTTTGAACACAAGTAGGGTCAATCAGGGTAATTGTAAACGTTTTTGAAAAATACCTTTTGAACTAATAATGTTTCGGCTTTGTAAAAAAATATATTAGCAGTTAGAAAAGGGGAGTTAATGATTTTGATTGTATAGTAATTTATCTAAAAACTGCAACATCAGCCATTTAAACTGCTTCATTAGCGGTTCTGAAAATGCAGTGTTTACATTTTATCTTGACTTTAAAACAAAAAATGATATTATGGGGTAAATGTGAACACCAAAATTTTAAGGAGTGCTGTCTTTTATTAGTTTTTAAATCAACCAAAACGACACAGATACCTACATTCTGTTAATGTCCACTTTTCTGCCCTCTATTCGTTGATAAATAACTGAGATAGGGACGTTATAGGCTTCCTCAGCTTGTCTATAAGTCTTCTTATTTTCCTCTTCATCCTTAGCAGCCTTTTGTATGTCCGTTAAGGTATATTTTGTCTCTCTTTTTCGGATGTAAACGCGCGGTGTTTTGAAAATGTACCTAAATATAAATGTTTACAATTACCCATCACCATGTTAGTAGCAGAAATTATAAGAGTTCACAATCACCCCCAAATCCGTTTACAATTACCTCCACCCAGTATATCGTATGGGAAAATGTAAACATCACTTCGCTGCTTGTTAGCTTGATTTTATTGATGGAAAGTTAGAAAAATGCAAAGCTAATTCCATTAAATCACAGTTAAAAAACAAACAACAACTTACCTACCAACTTTTCTAACAAAATCTTTTAATTATCAACTTCGTTCAAAAACTTGAAAACAAAGTTTCTGCAGACAACTTTTCGTCACACTAAAAGTGAAGTTACTTTTCTGGCAGGTGAAAAAGATGACATTTGTAGTCACAGACAACAGATTAAAGTAATGTTTCGTTTCACGTCCGTCAACCTAAGTGCATTATCAAAAGTTTATTGGAAGTCGTTTCCAATCACCCCAGTTTACAATTACCCTGATTGACAGTATATAAATAAGTGTATAAGTGTATAGTGTGTAAATGAAATTGTTATATAATGTAAGTTGTGTTTCGGCAAGTAGTTGTAGTCTGCGACTCTAGTTAGTACATTGTTAATTATTCTATTTAGCAATGCGTAACTCAAAATTGTTTTTAAAGTCACATTTTTATAGGAGACGTTAAATATAAGAAATTATATAAAGGGGTTCAAGTAAATTGATTTATTTTAATGTGAATATAATATGGCTGCTTGATTCAAATTGAAAATGAACCGTACGAGACCTAGGGGTTGTATTAAAGAGCCATCGAAAACGCACATCATTATTTTTTAAATTTCTATAAAAACGTAAAGGCATGCCATTTTTGACTTACGCATTGCTAAAAACTAAACTTTAAAAAATATCGCAATAATATATTAAGCTGTAAACTAGAGTCGCCATTTTAGACGCTTTTAGCTGAAGAGACGCATAATATAATAATGTTGCAGCACAAATACAAGCATAGCAATATGATGTAGACAGTACCTGGCCGTAAATATGGCGCATCGGAATTTAGAAAGAGACAAAGTATGAATGACAGAGACAACGCTCTACTAAACCAGGAACCTATTAATCGGGTGAAAAGGTTAACCTGTTAGATTTACCTATATGTTTGATTAAACTTTATACGGGTAGTATTTGGGTTAACCATTTAAATATTACTGCTTAACCAAAATGTAAAATACAAAGCACCAAGCGCGGGCTAGCTGACACTTTTGTTTTGTATATTTTTTATGTACTTACAAGTTGAACTATGTGCGTGAACCGGTTAACCTATTGACTGCCAGAGCAAAAACGCACGCGCGTGCCCTCCAAGCTGCCACGCCAAGCCACAATGTCACCTACCATTTTTTCACATATTTTTTTCGTTTGGCGTACAGGGTACGCGCTTGCTTGTCACGTTTATGTGATAATGGTGGCCAAAAGGTTAATATAGGCTGGTTAACCCTCTAATACAATTTAACCTGTTAACCTTTACTCAGGGGCTTTTCACCTAAGGATAACCTTTTCGCTCCCTGTACAAAATTGATATATTTTTCTAAAACTCGCTGCGCTATATTAACGCTCGGTCATTGTGGTTAATATAAGAACAATGCAATGTACAGTCATTATATTTTATAAGAAATATCAAATATGGCTGGTTGGTGGAGAAAAGAAGTATATAATGCTACAAAATGACCCTATTTTTATGAAATACTCAGAATTGCAGCTATTTTTGAAAGAAATAAGACATGTCACTTATATTGAGGAATAAATACATCAGTTTTTCTACTGACAGCTAATAATTCCTCATGATTATTTTAGGGTTGCTTTCTGAAAGTTGCAACCTCGCAATTAGCTGTCAAATATTTTGATTAATTTGTTATAAATCAAAATACTGGACAGCTAATAATTAAGCTAAAAACTATTTCTAAACGTAATTATAAAAAATTGAGTATGGATTGCAATATTGAATTAGATATAACAAACATTGCAATGCGTTCAGTTTCATTAAATTTAATTTAAAAAAAAAAACACCAAAATATTTGACAGCTATTTGTGTCATTGACAACTTTCAGAAAGCACTGCCTAAAGGCCGAAACACACTGGATCCGTACACGTAGACGTGCACGTGCCATGACGTTGTAATATGTGGAACTTTATAGAGACATGGCACACCGCTCACGTGACGTAGGTACACGTGCGTGTAGACTAGACTAGTGGACTAGAAGACGTGCACGTCTACGTGTACCGATCCGGTGTGTTTCGGCCTGAAATGATACCCGTTAAGAAATATCAAAGCTTTGTCATTAATTAATAAAAACTAATCAATCAATTTTGTTTGGTTAAAACTGTAGTGTTTTTACAGAATTATGCCCTAAAAAATCAAAGTGCTGTGCACTATAGCTTCCATTATGCTTGCTAAGCTTTGTACAAAACTTACATTCCTTCTTAAAAATCTGATAAATAACTACTAAATGATAATATTTTTCAAACAAATGTAAAAAAAACGCGTGCAAGAGTTACTGTATATGTTTTACAATAGCATATTAATGTTCACGAATCGGTGGTAGATAGATATTATGTAATCGTTTATCTCAATTACCTAGTAGGTTATAAGACATATATTTTTGTTTGTCCAATTTCTTGTATGTTATTGGTTCAAACCAAACTTGTTATTGATTACTCGAGCCTAATAACGCCAAAAATGTAATGTTTCTCTATTAATATTATTTTCACCGCCAGAGCATATACGCACGCGCGTGCCCTCGTTGGTGAAATTGTGTCTTGGCGTGCAAGACACAATTTCACCAACCACTTGTCCCATATTTGTGTCGTTTGATGTACACGGCACGCGCTTACTTGTCACGTATATGTGACAATGGCGTCCAAAGGTTAATTTATTTATTTGCATTAGCAATTCATTTGAGATTTTTCAGTAAATGATACTCATTTTAATAAACCCCGAGCCCAAGTTATATCAGCAGTTTTAATATTTAACAATCAATAACAATATTTCTATCTACCATCGACACGTAGACCAGCTTTAGTAATTATGTTGTCAGTTGTGATAAAATGTACAAAAGTTAGCGGTAACGTGTACGATGTACATACGAGGTGACGCCTTCACATTATTATAATAAATTAATATTAATAAGTCTCTTGTGGTTTTATTTTATCTATCATTCGAACTGACGCAGTAAACTGCTGGACTAGCCCTCTCCCAGGCTACGCCACAGTACCTTGGTCTCCGTCTTCAGCATCCAGTCTGTTCCAGCTATCCTTTCAAGGTCATCGATCCCAGGTTGCTGGAGGCTTCCACGCTACGCCTGCCAGATGACTTGAAATCGTCTTTTTCGAGTTTCTTGCAAATATTTCGATAGCTAGACGTTCTAGGTCAAAATGAAAATTTCGTCTCCCCACAGATTTACGGATGACTTTAATTGGCCTACAATCCGTGACCTTTGTCAAAAAATGTTTGCGGCTCTGAGAGTAGCATGACGCGCAACAGTTTTTGGCAAAAATCAACGGTACGGTCAAAAAAGTGGGAGTGTTATACAAGCGGGAAGCATTTTGAGTTGGTTGCGCCAAACGCAAAAAGGGGATTCAAAGTTATCCATTTTGAGAGGTAAGTTACCTACGATTACACTTGTCTAAATTTCATGGATGACAAAGTTCAGCTTAGTAAAATATAAGACTGCTTTGTTGGTCTAGTGGTCGCAAGCGCGACTGCTGAGCATGAGATCCTGGGTTCGATTCCCGGGTCGGGCAAAGTGTCATTTGGTTTTTACATCAGGATTTTTTCAGTAGTAGCCACGGAGTCTAGAGTTGTGCCCGGTTGATGGCAATAGGCTCGCCCCCTATTACATGGGACTTAAACATAACTGGCAAAATGTGGGTGTAAGTACACCTCTGCCGACTACAAGCGTGGTATGTTACTTATTTGTGAAAAACTCAAACTGCGTAAACTAGACTAGTAAGGTCAATCGGTTAAACCAATGAGTTCAGAACCGGTTTTTTTTCAAAGCACCGGTTTTTGTACAATTCAGTTACTTAATTGCTGTCGATTAACGAATTATTTTTTTAAAATTTTGTCTTTAATAAATATCACTATTATAATTGACAGTGACGCCAAATCAGAGATAAAATAACAGCTCTATACTAATATTGCGGAGAGAGCTAACAATGGAAAAATAAATAAGAACACAAATTATTTTCAATAATGACTTTATTCAGTACAAGTACAACAGAACATAACTCACAGGACGGAAACAACACTGAACGCTAAACAAACGGGCATAAAAGAAACATCCAATACTTAATAATAACATCAGCGGTTTAAACGTCAAGTAAAAACGTCGATTTAAAAAATAAAAATACTCGTTCCACGTACAATATTTTCATAATTTAAAGAATTTATTATTATCTATGGACGATAATGATTGTGCTTGTTAAATAAAATATAGAATAATAGTATTTTCGATTCAAAAATTGACGTGTTCACGATTCGTTTACACCGCGGTCCTGCTAGGGCCCCAGAATTGTAGGTCAGAGTACATTTTGCCTAAACTTCTATTATAATACCAAAGTCTAAAATCCCAGGTATTATCCACGTTTTACTTTCTTTCTTGAAGTTTAGTTTAATATACTCTACCAACTCCGATATTTGACAGTAATAAATATACACGAATCAGTTACAAAAATACGTCTTTTTTGGTTACATTTTGGCTCCAAGAACTATTGATCTATTTCTGTTTAAAATATCTGTAATTTTATTGTGATTAAGTCAGTTCAGCTCCAAAAGGCTAATTGAACAATTTATTTACCAGAGTTAATCTGAACTTTTCCAAAAGTCCTGAAAAATGGAAGTACAGTCACGAAACCAATGTGTAAACACTTAAAAACTTTTAAAAGTGTTTTTCTCCTACTGTTCTGATTATAATTTCATGATATTACGAACATTGTATTCTGGAACACATATTTTTATGAAAAAGATCCCAACTCCAAGTTCCAATCGTTATTTCTTCCGAAAATTGCTTTTAAATTTTAGAAAGTGTTTACATATTGGTACTCGTGACTGTACCTAAATGTACTACATTTGTTTGAGCCAGCCCTGCGCATAAATTTTGCGAAAACTAAACCACACTAACTTATTATGAGATAAACTTCTTGGATGTAGTCCAAGTTCTGATTAGCCTTTATGAAAGGACTTAGTTGTAAGTGGTGACAGTTACCAGGATAACGCTAAGACAAGGGAAATATTATGGCTTCGTGTGGCTTTAAACATGTCTTGGTAATTTTGTCCCCATGCTATGTGAAATTCGACATAATTCGAGAAAATACGAATAATGGCGGCTTGCCAGCCGTTAATATTTTTTTATCGATTAAATCTGACTTAATCGATTAGTCTGGAAATATTTAAAAAAAAGCCATTCAAACATTTTCAACAGAAATAGACCCAAAATCAATTAAGTTACTAATTATAAGTCGCGATACAATATAATAATAGATGAAAATTGAGCGAATAAATACAAAAAGATAATAATTACAACAGCTACATGTTTCGATACATTTTGGTTAACATATTAAAACTTACTAATCGACTATTCGCTTATTACTAAATCGCTTTTCATACAGCTAAATACTTTTCTTAGGCGCGTTGGGGTAACAAACTTGATTCTTTATTCAAAGGTAACAGAAGACTAGATTAAGACATTAAAATAATATAATTTATAACGAATAATATATCTTTTCTATCATTTTTTTTTTTGTGAAAGACGATACTTAAATAATGTATGAGTCCCGGTTTTTTAAAACATTTTCAAAAATATATTTTGCCAACTTTTTGATGTGTGTTTTAGTCTGCTCAACCAATCACAACGAATCATAGGATTTGAGAGTTTTTGTATGTCTAAATGGTCCTTTTTACTAACATAAGCCGACACGGATATCGCTCACTGTTGGATTGCTGGTCAAAGCTGATTGTAGATGGCGTGTCTATAACTAGTCCCAATCTGACCAATGAGATCAAGCTATTTTGAAATACAAAATGACATTGACAGATGTTCAACCAATGACGTAGCTTGGTACAAGCTATACTGGCGCCATTAGATACACAGTTGCCTTCCCCAATCCTACAGAGCAATAATATTTAGACATTCTTTAAACTTTCAATATGGCATAACTTCCACAAACCGAGAAAAAGAAATAAATAAACAAAAACAATAAAACAAACTTGAAAGAATCTAGTTTATAACCCTTCCGCGTACCCTGTCCATCTATACAATATAATAACACTACGCTACAACAAGGGAATGCAATGAACAACGTGTAGGAGCTATCACAATAATTTACTATTTGAGCACGAAACATCAACCATAAGCTATATGTTGTAAATGTTTAAGTACAAGATTGTTGCTGAAGCGTGTTTTGAATGTTATGTAGCCTCTATAATGTGGCAATATATGGTATTCTACATATTTTAGGATCATAATCTATAAAAATCACGTGTCTCTATGTCCGTAAGATACCACCGAACAGATTTCAATGAAGTATGGTTAGTTTCAACTAGAAAGATAGGATAGTTTTGGACCCGATAGGTGGGACTGGCGCCATTCGAAGCAGGGGGCGGGTCGCTAGTAATACATACAGGTGTAAAGGACAGAGAATGTAATTTTACATTGAAATAAATGAATAGTAACTGAAAAGCGATAAAAACGTGAACATTTTCGGTGGAATGTGATTCAGAATAAGGAGCTGAATGCACCCTGTCAGTTGGCGGAGGGCTGTCCCTTACACCCTGCATAAATTCAATTCAAAACCACGCTTCAGCAAACTCAACATTCAGTCACTAGGAATAATTCAAACATTGCAATAAATAAATAAACTAAAATAACAATAATTATAAGCCTAACTATGTTCAAAACTTACGGGAATCGAAGGTACCTCGTTTCTGCTAGCATACTGTATTTAACAGGTATCATTTTAACACACTTTGGTAGTCTATAATGACCCCCCACAGCTGGGATACCGGCCTCGGTCTTTGTAAGGGGATGGGCCGTACTCGGGCCCAGTGTCGGTCGGTCGATGTCATGTCGTCGATTGGTTCTGTTCTGGGACAAAAGGCCACCGTTCACCGTTTTGAGAGCAGTGGTGATGAAATAAATTACCACGACCCCACCACGGCCCACGACCTCCGACAAGAAAGTCGGGGTCGCAACTACTGAGCCATCACTCCTAATAACTGCACTCAAAAGTAATAAGTATTTCATAATATTCATTGTCATGTTCTGAAGCGATTTTGTTTAATAATTGGCAAACTTTTTCTTCTACGTCCGCCATTTTTAAATTTTGCAAACGTGCACTGAGGTAAACGGTTAAATACCGTAATTTAAACACAGCAAACAATCCGATTTTACAAAGGATCGATTGAGTTCCTTTTGAAATATTAATCAGGACACTAATCAAGAACCTACTGAATATAAAATACGCTAACAGCAACGAGTCTCGTTTTACTGAATTAAGCATATGCGATCATTTTTTTAAACGTGACGGTCGCATTTACAGAGGTCGCTCTCGGTCACCATTATATAGGGTGACTGGTAATTAGTGACCGATACTTAAACACGTGATTGTACTCATGATAACTTTCCCAAAGATACATTTTTCTTAATACTCATTCACTTTTATTACAATAACTCGCGGAGCGGGCTTGCGAGCCGCGGGTGCTCTGCCTACCCACTGTTGCACGTTACGATAGTAATGAGACAGAACGGCGTCATAGGTCGATAGGTCAACCCGCGCGCGCGCGAATTTCATACGGCCCGATGTTGTGTTATTGTGATAAATGTGAATGAGCATTTAAAAAAAATGTTTCTTTGGGAAAGTTGTTTGTTATCATCAGCACAATCGCGTGTTTAAGTATCGGTCACTAATTACCAGTCACCCTATATAGCAGTGATTGTAAAACTTTAGTTTCTTTATCCATTCCTATGCCCTGAACGACCGTTTTGCTGACCAATGTCAGCCAATATTCCTTACAGAGGGTTCAGCTAAGTTACTCTGCCACTTTCACCTTGTGATTTTCATCATGCTTGTACATTCCCCAGCACAACAAGTTTCCACAAACTGTCAAATTTCTCCAAATGATTTTAAACCATAAAATGTTGAAGGCATCCTTCAAAATTTTATGGTTTAAAATCATTTTACAATCTGTTGTAATGTTTGTGAATGTTTAGTAACTTGATGCGCTAGAGACGGTACAAGTATTAAAATATGTCTTAGAAGCTTTTGCCCGCGGCTTCGCTTCCGGTAAGGTCGGAAATTATCCCATGGGGACGTTTAAAATAAAGCCTATGACAGTCTGGAATAATGTAATTTTTACGAAGATTGCCCCCCCCCCCCCCCATATAAGTATGTATGTGTAATATGTGTAATAACGTTCGGGGCAGTTTTCTTAGTAACGAAGTCAACCTCTGTAAAGTTACTGAACACTTTTACTGGACAAATTGATCGCACTCACTCAAATTGATCCACTTCACATGAATGAATAGCATCTTTTGTTTGAATAAATAACTTAAGACTAAGATTACAGTATTTGGAATCAATTGTACATACGGGAATTCATTGCATTTGAGAACCACACATAAGTTACATAATCATTTATAATAGTTTAACAAGCTTTAGCAACAACACGCTGAGCTCCAAAACACAATTACCGATGTTGCTCAAAAAGCTGCTAAGCTAAAGTGGGACTGCGCTGGCCATGTCTGCCGTATGCCCGACGAGCTGTGGGCCAAAACAACCAGCCTGACAAAGCCAGAAGGCGACACGATAGACCTCGCAGGAGATGCCGGGACGAGCTGGACAGAACCAACAAGAATTTGGAAGTCATGGGGAGAGGCCTTAGCCCAGCAGTGGGATGACAGGCTAACAGTAACAAGCTTTCGCCAGTGACTCCGCCCGCCTGTTTAGGGGTATATCCGATTGGACAATATTACCGAGTTAAACCGGGAAAATTATTCTGTGTCTTGTGAATAGGTAACACAGTTTTACAAGGGTTCCGTTTTTGCCATTTGTTTACGGATCCCTAAAAAGTAATAGGTTCCGATTTCATCGCAATTTGAATTAAAGTCTTTATTTATTAATATAGAAACTGTTGATTTAAAATCTAATTGTGCGTTCTATAATAATTTCTGCTAGATTTAGATGAAAAGAACACAGAAAAAAGACTATTTTCATTATTTATTTTGTGTAGCCTCTTTATAACAAACTGCCGACAAACTATGCTGCAGTTTGGGAGGAGATTTGTATAATATTACTTGTGAATTTTCCATGAATAAATATTTCGGGTGAGTGATAATTAGTGACTGATTGTAGTCATGATTACAAACAACTTTCCCAAAGAAACATTTTTTTATACACAGACTTTTATCACAATAACACAACAGCCGTATGAAATTCGTACGCACGTGCCTGTGACCTATCAGTTACCGTTTAAAAAAAAGTTTTTTTTGGGAAAGTTGTTTGTTATCATGACTACAATCACGTGTTTAAGTATCGGTCACTAATTACCAGTCACCCTATTAAAATACTTTTTTTTTTAATTGGCGAGATAAAACCTCGTGACAGACGAAGTAACCTCGTAAATTTTATAAAAATATTTCCAATGGTATGCTTTCGCTATAGAACCCTGAAACGAGACCATAAAGGATTACGTAACTTTTGAGTGATCCCTAATAACTTTTGAAAAGGTTTTTTCAACATTGAACAGTTAAAAAGTTACAAAAACTGCATTTTAATATCAATTTATACACATTATATATTAATCCATAGGTACTAAATAATAATTGATTTTTAATAATTCGCTTACAATCTAAAACATACATTTTTTTAATAATAAATTAGCTAAATATAATATCTTTTTTTAATATAATACATTGCGTCAACGATTTGGAATGCATTTTTAATTTTTTTCTTCTTCAAAAATTGGCACGAATTATAATACTTTTCTTTTACGAAGTCTACATTTTCTTGTTTTTGTTTTCTTTGTTTTTATTAAAAAATAACAATAATATTATGCGTTAGTTTCTTTTTACAATTCAAACAATTTTTATGTCAGAAAACTGTTTGTTAATATATTTTCTTAGTCTTTTTACTTTAATTTTAAGGTACAAACTCATTTAGCACGGACCCATTTCCGGTATTTACCGAAATAAGTTACCTGCATAGTGTGCAATGTACCTTAAAATTAATTTAAAGAGTACATTGTGAAAACTGTCTAAATCATCTATAAATTAAATTAAAAGTTATTTTCTCTGAGATCAGTAACGCATTTTGCTAATACAATATTTTCATTTCAAATGTTCTAGCCATATTAAATACACTAAATCAACAATTTAGTCTATCAATCAATCAATATTTCAATCAAATTGATGATTGATGCCACTTATCACTTGGTCCTAACTATTCAACCGTTTCAAAAAATACAAAACTCCAACTTTATCAATCATTCAATCACTTTTCTATCAATCAATTTGACGATTGATAAAACAACACTAATTTGTCTTTGTTTCAATCAGTTACTTAGCTTACAATATCAACACTGTTCTTTCATTGATAGCTGGCCCCTATAAATGCATCGTGTACAATTTGCGTCAATCGAATCAATTGTCTGAGGCTTCATTTATTATGTTGTCACTTCCTGAAAATGCAAAACATGATTATTATTAGAAAGAAGTTAAGTCATGAATGACCTGGATTGTCCAAGGTTTATTTACCTTTTAATGAGGTAGCATCGAGCTGTGCTCTAGTTTTAAGGGTTTGTGTGCCGATGTAAGACCTAAGGTACCGACCTGCCTAGGCGAGCGTGGTCAGATGTCAGGGCGTGAACGCGGGCTGCAGGCTGCAGGTGTCACAGGACAGCATGCGCGCACTGTAGCGCTCGATCTGGAACGTGGCCGACGCGACGCCCCACTCCGTGCGCGCCATCTGCTGGCACGAGTGGAGCACTGCTTCGGGGTCCGTGAGCTCGTCTGTACAAACAAAAACAAATTTAAAATGATTAAGGGATGGCTAACAAACTCTTAAGCCCGCTTGCAGCATGAATCGCTAAACGCGTTTAACGCAGAACGCATTTAAAACATCGTTCTGTATCTATCAATCGTTTAAAGATGACCAAGACAGAATGATGTTTTAAATATGTTTAGCCTTAAACGCGTTTAGCGATTCAAGGTGCAAGCGGGCGTTATTGTGCGTCCTGAGTGTCGGCGCATCGCGCATGCGGAACAATAGTAGCGGTAGTACAACAAGCTCACCGATGGCCACGTGTGCCGTCAGGATGACGTAGTGCGTGGACAGCGCCCACACGTGCAGCGAGTGCACGTGCCGCACGCCGCTCAGCGACGACAGCATGGACACGCACTCGCGGTACCTGCATAAAAACACCATAACATTATAAAGGAATTATATAATTTGGGAAAAAATAGAACCAACAATAAATACTAGACGACACGCTACACGGTACATTTTTTTCCAATTTCCTGTGTCGTGAAAAAAATGGTTTGCTATGACAACTGGGTCGAGCGCGACGGTCTAGTTAACGTTCCTTTACTGAGTAATGTGCCAAGCTTCACAAATAGTTGCCAGCACAAAAATATAGCACAAACCTGAAGTTCTTGGGCACAGCCTGCATGAGCATGGCGAGCGCGTCCCGCACGACCTGCGCCGACGTGAGCAGCACCAGGAAGCTGAACACGAACGTGCAGATGGGATCCACCACCTTCGCCTCGGGCTGGAGACAAAAATAATCATATTAGCTTCGGAATTTCTCAGGAGTCTGGATCTGTACCCGGTTGATGGCAATAGGCTCGCCTCCTATTACATGATCTCGAGACTACAACATACTGGCAAAATGTGCTGCTCTGCTTTATCCATCAGGGATAACAGGGCGTGATGTTGTTACTTAATTGTTTTTATCTTTATATAAACTAGGTCTGCGCTCGCAACTTCGCCCACGCGGACTTCATACATCAACAAAAGCGCCACCTGCCGGCTATAGTTGGGACCAGTAGGTGGCGCTGTTGTCGCCATTCAGCAAACACTTGGTCAGCTGGTACTTACATAAAACTTAATGAGTATAGAAGCGAGCAGTACTCCACAGCTCTGTATGAGGTCCCCTATGACGTGGATGAGTGCTGCTCTGAGGTTGATGTTCCTGCAACAATATTATGATTTTATAGCAAGACTTATAGGCAAATCTATAGAGGAGCTTAGATTTAGCGCAGTGGCGCCTCATTCGAAAATGAACTTTATTGGCATACATTTTAATGTTCTTATTCGTATGATACGTTTGATCACAGTCGTTTGTAGGAATATGCACACTATCTTTATTCCAATAAGGTAAACCTGATTCTAACCCTATTGCTTAGTTTAGCAGTGTTTTCGGATCAGCCCAGGGAACATAAACCAGTTGGTACACAATTTCTTCAAATGTCAATTTCATTGACTCAACTTTACTCAACACTGACTATGAATGATATGAGATATGATGTTTGTTAATATGAATTAAATCTGAGTCAAATCTAGGATAGATTTAACACAAGAATTTTGAAAAACAATTGCACAAGGATAAAAACATTGTGGGCACTACAAATAGACAAACCAATTTTCAACTAAAGACTTCATTAAGTTAACTTAAAAACTTCGTAACTTAAAAAAACCGGCAAAGTGCGAGTCGGACTCAAGCATGAAGAGTTCCGTACCATCGTAGTAGGGGGTTTAAATAAATAAAAAATTAAAGGGGAGCTCCCTTTACTTTTTTATTTATTTTTATTGTTTGTTGTTATAGCAGCAACAGAAATACACATTTTGTGAAAATTTCAACTGTCTACCTATTATGGATCATGAGATACAGCCCGCTGACAGACGGACGGACGGACACAGGCTTAGTAATAGGGTCCCGTTGGTTACCCTAAAAGGGTTCCGTACCCGACGAAGGGTAACACTCAAATGAATTAGCCAAATGAAAGACTTTTTTCCTTTCATTGTTTCCGTACCTCGGCTGCGAGCCCACGACGTTGGTCTCGACAGTAGCCAAGTCCTTCATGGTGTAGTCCCCGTTGACGAGGGAGCCGTTAGTCTGTTTGTGATCGCGTGACCTCCGGAACAGTCGCCAGCCGCGGGAGGCGCCTCCACTGGAGTCGTGGGAGTGTGCGTGCGAGCAGGACGCGCCGCCATGTGTGTGGTGGTGGGCTGGGGGGAAATAAATTAGGTAAGTTTATCCTGTATTGAGTAAATTATAGTGAAACTGCTGAAAGTGGGGAATGGAAGAAAAAAAAACGTGTTGAGCTGAAGTACAAATACTTTTTTTTACATTTTTTCTCAAAATTTTATCCGTAATAGCGACGCTATCGAATGGTGTAATAATACACCGTTCGATATAGTGTTCGATAGTGTGGTTTCTTTTCCAAAATCAACGGGTTCGATTCCTGGCTAGGGATATTGATTTTCCAAAAATCCAGTTTTAGTTTTCACCAAAATCGCGCTCGAGACTTCTTTGAGTATTTTTCGCCATCCCTCATAGCGTCTGACTTGGCTATAAACTTAGATACGCCCACTTGAAAAATTCACCCCGTATATTTATTTATTTTACTATTTATGTACACACAGTAGACAACACAGGAAAATAACATTATAATATATGAGTATAATATGGGTACTGCTTATTTCATAAGAAATTTCTGCCAGCAGACCTACAAAAGGAGAAATGAAAAAGAAATGTAGACAATAGTGTGTGAGAATAGGAAGAGAATAATGAGTTAATGTGCCTTACCTAACTTAACTTAAAATATTATATATAAATACACATATAAATTAATATTAATATATACTTAAATAAATACATAATATTAAGATATATAAACTAATAAAAATATATAATAAATCATGATTGAGAGGAAAGGTAATGCCCTTTCACTCAATATTGTTATATTTTGTACCCATCACTTCTGCCGAGTTTCGCTAGCTAATTTCATATGAACCTGCATTTATTACATTCCACAATATGAACTGAGGTAATTCAAGAACAATCTACATTTTATAATAACAAAAATATAGGTTACCATTAGGTATTATTTCTTTACTTAACAAAGTTAATTGCTTAAGGACATTTGCATATAAATTTCATATCACAATAACGGCCCGCAGTTTTTGCATATTGTTTTGAAGCAAAAGGATATACTGTTGGTATTGGTATACACAGCTGGTTTATTATGAGAAAAATAAAAACATGAAGTTAATATATGAAACATTCATATATGATGTAAATGATCATGGCTGCTAAGTCATAAGTACTAACATAACACCACATTTTTTTTGGATGGGAAATCATCAAATACCCCGCCCCCCCCCCGCTCTGGGCGGAGTGGGAGGGAGTGTCAGACTTTTATTGGCTAAAACCCATCCATGTTCCTTCTTTGCCCTTTGTGATCCAGGGCCGCGGTATCTCATTCGAACAGTCCCGCAGCCCCGACAGGCATCGGCCCTTCCTTTTTGCTGACATCTCTTTGAGGCGCGCGTGGAACACGAACGCGCCGTCGACACAGCCTGTCGTCATAAGACGGACGGACGGTGAGCTAGCCCATTACTCACCGTCCAACCACATCGTACACCTAAACCTATCGTGCACCTAACATCGTGACAAGTTCATTGTGTATTTATTAATAACACATGAATTTGTGTGGTATACTAAAACTAAAAAACCCGACCACTGAAAAATCAGGCTCTAATTAAATTCGGGGTTTACAAGGTAAAATCGACTCCTATTCTTGAAATCCGTTAAAATGTAGCCTATGTTACACGGGCCATAATAACGAATCGATTGTCACCTTACTCATCAAAATCGGATGAATAGTTTAGGCGCTACGGAGGAATATACGTAAATACAAACATACATACATACATACATAGACTTCTAAACTCATAACCCTTCCTTTTAGCTTCGCCGTAGTCGGGGGGGAGGGACATCTATATTTTCGTTTAATTTATTTTGCACATCTGCAAAATTCTCTGTATCTAACATGAAGACTTTAAGTCAGACGCAGAGAGTTTAATTAAAGTTGAAATGCAGTAGGTACTGCGATATGTAACCTCCTCGGTTTGAACTCACCGATACCACCATCATCATATCGGATCTGTGTGTTAACGGACCACGGCCAAGTACAGTCTGCTGATATCAAACCGATAACAAACGCGCAGCCATGCAGCACGAACGCCAGGATGACTTTGGAGCCAAGCCCGCAGTCCGACAGCATCATCATCATTTCAGATCCGTGTGTAAACGGACCACGGCCTAGTACAGACTAGTAGTCACTGATATCAGATGCGCAGTAGAGATTGCAAATCGGGCCCGGCCGGGCCGGACCCGGCCGGGCCCGGTGCCCTTTTAGACATCCACCGGGCCTGGCCATTCATACCGGGCCCGGTGACCGGGCCCGGTAGGTACGAAAACTGGGGCACGGCAGCCCCAACTTGTAGAAAATTGGCATGGTAAGCGCTGCGAACCGCGAGTTGCCGTTCTGACACGCCAATGGCTGCTCTCCATTCCTCCCGCGTTTGTTTTTACTAAAGCTACCAAAGTCGAAGTCTATAGAAGTTTATAAGACAAGTTTAGGACATAAGGCTGCGTTATTAGTTTCTTATTCTAATACTATGTTTTCAAATAGTTACATTAGTATAAGTAATTAACTTTAAGCAAGCAGGTCTTTCTCTTTACTCTGTTTAGTATTAGTAATTAAATTGCGGGCGACTTCTTAAATAATCTGACTACTTTCCAAACTTTTTCTCGAAATCCTTTAAACCCAGGCATTTCATCAGCGCGTGGAGGATCATTTCTATCCTAAACTTAATTACTGAATACTAATGCTTGCTTAAACTTAATTAGTATCACTAATGTTACTATTCCGTTCATAAGTGGAACTAACTAATTCTGTATTAAAAACTCGTGATTTTGAGACTGATTAAGACTGATTTTTGTTGATTTGCTGGTTTGAAATAAATATTATTCCGTAACTTTGAATCATTAAATTTTTCCTCCATTTACTTAAACCAAATTGTCATAAAATACTTTAAAGGTTTCATCCTAACATAACCCGGCCGGGCCGGGCGGGCCCGGCCGGGTTGACGGCAAATGTTACCGGACCCGGCCGGGTTGAAAAACATACCGGGTTGCAATCTCTAATGCGCAGCCATGCAGCACGAGCGCCAGGATGACTTTGGAACCGAGCCCGCAGCCCGACACCATCATCATCATTTCGGATCCGTGTGTAAACGGACCACGGCCCAGTAGAGACTAGTACTCACCGATATCAGACGCGCAGCCATGCAGCACGAGCGCCAGGATGACGTTGAAGCCGACCCCGCAGCCCGACACGATCATCATCATATCGGGCTCGATGTTGTACTCGCCCGTGTGTAGTCGGACTATGGCGACGTATACGAAGATTCCTGTCAGGATCCAGATTAAGAGGACTGATAGCATGGCGCCGAGGACCTCTGGAACGAAGAGTTTTGATGTTAATAACAGAATTCACGAAATAAAGAGTGTAAAAAGACCCTTAACGAAGCCGAAAGGCACTTGTTCTCCTCGTCATTGTGATCATTTTTTTGTTCTGGACCATACCTGGGAACCTTCTAGTTACGGAGATATTGGGGGTCAAAGTTCCAATTTTTTCACAAGTTTTTTTTAAAATACTACTTTTTAAGGTTCTAACTTTACTCCAATTACCTCCATGGTCCGTTTACTATTCAAAGCATCCATCAGCAATAAGTTTTGAGCGCATTATATTGAGTTTTACCGTAAAATGTGATTTTTGACCCCAAATAAAATTTCGTTTCCCAGTAAATTTTTTTGCGTAAAGTTACTTAGTTTGATGTACAGAATGCTTGGTTGACGGCTTGGTGAAGGGTCTGTTTACACCCCGTATAGTATGTATAGATGTTGTTTGAAAAATTTTTTGTTTGATGAAATTATCGGTGTAAATGAATGGTAAAAGGATCCTGGACTTAACGTCTTAAATCGCAGGACCGAGTACGTGAAGCATATGACTTCAGAAATGAGAAGCCTTTCTTTGAAGTTGAAAAATAAATATTGATATTTAGGGTAGAAAACACCAGAAATTCCTCCTCATCATCAGCAGCCTGCAAATGCCGTACATCGTCACTTACCAGCACGTTTGTACCCATAAGACATGGCGACGTCGGGGCGTCGCTTGGCGCAGTGGAAGGCGAGCAGTGCCAGCGCGAAACCGCCGCAGTCGCTCAGCATATGCGCCGCGTCGCTCATCACTGATAGACTGCCGGCTAGGTAGCCGCCTATTAGCTCGCATACCTGGACAAGCAAAATTACGACATTATAGTGTATTTCTCGAAGGGTTAAAGGTATAATACATCAGCTTTTGCAGCACAATATTTTGAGTGCGTTACATGGAGTCCTGCCGAAGACCGTGATTTTTCAAACCAACTAAAGAGTCTAGTAGTTTGATGTACAGAATGCTTGGTTGACGGCAGCGTGAAGAGTACCTTTACACCTTGTATATTCGGGAAAAAGAAGCGTGTTGTTAATTTTATATTAACATACACTTCAGCTGAATTAAATTGTGCGTTGACCTATAAACGACATTTCCACTCCATAATTTTCTAAGAGCATGGAAAACAGTCTGAGTCACACTTTATAGGTCAGATGGACCGTTATCGTAAACTATCCACTCATAGGTATTATATTAGGTACATACATGCACATAAAGTATCTAGAACAACTACATAGGGTAACTGATATATAAATAGGTCAGGATAAGTAGAGTGCTTATTTTTCTCATGTCTGCCCAAGCTATGTGAGAATTCATGCTCTGGAGAAACAGACATACGAAGGCCGCTGTAGCGAAGGGTTAATTTTTTAAGAGGTAAGCCGGAGTACATATCTTTAATGTGATTTAATTATTTGTCTATGGAATACTCATTGTGCCCGCTTTCAAAGGGAAGCCGGTAGGAATCGGGTTGTACGCCTTCGCCACTGGAAAGCAGTAATAACGAAGCCAACGATCCAGGGAGCGCGGAGCTTCTCAAAAAAAGGAAGGTCTTCAGAGCATTTTTTCGTTTTAAACTATAGCAACATAATAGTATAAAGCTTGTAATGCTCTGTGAAAGTATTTACGGAAGGAAAGATGTGATTGACAGGATTTTAACCCACGCCTGATCACCTCTGTTCCGAAAGCTACATAATGATCTTCTTCTGCGACAATTTTTATATTTTGTTAGCCCAGAACTTCGCCACTTTCACCGTGTCAGGTGGCAGCACAGAGGTCACTTGGGCTAAATTTTTTGGGGCTAAGAAGGCAGGATAAGAGATGGAGCATAGTTTGTGACACAGCTCCACAACCAACCCCGCTGCTGTTTCATTAGGTGGGGCTACATAATTCTACAAACACTAGATTACATACAGACAGAAAACTTAATAACATAAACCCGGCAATTAGCGCTTCCCATTACAAACATGCACGATAAACATATAAATACCTTGATACACACCACACACACACGCAAACATACACGCACACACACACACACATTCATACACTCCTCAAGTCCTCACCCATACGCCTTAAGCAGATATTGTATAATGTAAAATTGTTTAAATCATATTGCATAATTCCTGTGTAAAACTACTGGGAGAAGACACTGATTCCTGTAACACAGGTTACTACCTAGTGCAGGAGTCAGGGTTTCCATATAATAATGTAACATACTTTTATGTCAATAAAGATTATTATTTTTATTATATTATTATTATAATGATAATACCGGTGTAACATAATATGCGCAAGATCTACCGTGTGGTCCTCGGACCATGAAACTGAACAACTTTTGTTGTAGCAGTTCTTGAAATTCACAAAAACACATTGGATATTGTATAGGAACTGACGCGATCAGCTGATCAACATGTATGATTGTATGATTGTATGTATTTGTAAAAATAAAAACGAGAGTTCTTGTGTTTATTATATTTCACCCTATATGGTATACACGTTATATACAACACCGTATATATTTATACCAAAAGCACAATAAGCCAAAATGAGACGTACTCGTAGGGAAAGACGACAAAGTATTCATCTCTTTTGTCGTCCGTCCTTCAGATAAAAATACCCAATAATGAGTACGACTATACTAAGGTAGGTAGTACATGATTACCAAACATTTTCTTTTGTGAGACGGGCCTTTTACCGTCATTTACGGCGGCCCCATATATCCGGACATTACCCATTGTCTGATACGATATTGGGTCGTTTCTACGGCATGCTCGTGTAATTCTATAGACCTTTAGGTTTTCGGCTCATGCAATCGGGTGAATAAATCGGTAATTTCAGGAGTAACGAGCCGTATTCTTACTTGTATCTTGCTTTTCTTGTTTTGATAGTTACTTTGTTGGTTTCGGACACGACGTTCCTTGTTAGAAATAGTAATATTATAAACTAGATGTGCCTCGCGAGCTTGGTCTGCGTGAAATTATTATAAAAATACTGTTTTCCCCGTTTTTGAAAAATTTTTCATTGATGCTCCGCTCCTGTTGGTCGTAGCGATGTTATATACGGGGTGTAAACAGACCCTTCACCAAGCCGTTAGCCAAGCATTCTGTACATCAAACCAAGTAACTTTACGCAAAAAATTTTGCTGGGAAACGAAATTTTTTTTTGGGGTCAAAAATCACATTTTACGGTAAAACTCAATATAATGCGCTCAAAACTTATTGCTGATGGATGCTTTGAATAGTAAACGGACCATGGAGGTAAATGGAGTAAAGTTAGAACCTTAAAAAGTAGTATTTAAAAAAAAAACTTGTGAAAAAATTGGAACTTTGACCCCCAATATCTCCGTAACTAGAAGGTTCCCAGGTATGGTCCAGAACAAAAAAATGATCCCAATGATGGGCAGAATATGTGGTTTTCGTTTTCGTTAAGGGTCATTTTACACCCTTTATAGCCTATAGCCTTCCTCAATGGGCTATCTAACACTAAAAGGTTTTTTTTAATTCCAACCAGTAGTTCCTGAGATTAGCGCGTTCAACCAAACAAACTCTTCAGCTTTATAATAGTAAGAAAGATAGATAGATAGAAGATATAGATGCGAAAGTAACTCTTGTCTGTAAATTTCACGTCTTAAGAGCTGAACCAATTTCGTTATTGGTATGATATATGGCACATCGATAGACCATGATCTGATTTATGACATAACATACTTTTCATTCCGGTAGTACCCGTGTTCCCTTGCAAAAATTTCCGACATACACCCGAGCGGAGCAGCGGGCAAAAGCTTAAGAAATAAACATTATTTACGTCACTAGTATTGAGCAGTCGAAATTGAACTAAGCCAAGTATAAAGGGTGTAAAAAGACCCTTAACGAAGCCGAAAGGCACTTGTTCTCCTCGTCATTGTGATCATTTTTTTGTTCTGGACCATACCTGGGAACCTTCTAGTTACGGAGATATTGGGGGTCAAAGTTCCAATTTTTTCACAATTTTTTTTTTAAATACTACTTTTTAAGGTTCTAACTTTACTCCAATTACCTCCATGGTCCGTTTACTATTCAAAGCATCCATCAGCAATAAGTTTTGAGCGCATTATATTGAGTTTTAACGTAAAATGTGATTTTTGACCCCAAAAAAAAAATCATTTCCCAGCAAAAATTTTTGCGTAAAGTTACTTAGTTTGATGTACAGAATGCTTGGTTGACGGCTTGGTGAAGGGTCTGTTTACACCCCGTATAGCTGACTAGATGGCGCATAGTGACTTACCATAAAAATGCCACATAACACGAGCGCGGTCAACAGCTGTGGGATGGCACTGGGCGGCTCCGCCTGCGGCTTCCAGTGGCAGTGCTCCACGTCCGAGGAAGGCGCCACCGGCACGTCCGTGTAGGTCTCCTGAAAACAACAGAAAAAAAGGTTATTTAGAGGCGGTTCTATCTGCCTAGCAGTTCAGTCTAACCGAATGCAGCTGAATACCAGTACTTTGCATGGAGCGACTGCCTATTTGACCTCCACAACCCAGTTAGTACTGGGTAATACGATACCCTTTGTTAAGACTGGTTGTCAGACTTTCGGGCCACTGACAACCTGTAACGACTGTCTAAACGTACTTTCTGAGGCACGGGCGGTTCCGTACATAGGTCTCATACACATATATCAGAAGTGCATACGTAGGAAATTGTTGTTTTTTCCTACAATATAATACTATATCAACATGAAAATCTTGAGGGGTCTGGCAATGTGTTTTTAAACTACCTACGTAGGTCACCATCATACTCTTGCCCTTATCCCAATTCATTTGGGCTCATGTCTTCTTCTTCCATACTTCTCTATTACTCGTCATCTCATCAGACACCTCCTTTCTTGCCATAATATCATCCTTCACACAGTCTATCCATCGTTTCTTTGGTCTTCCTCTACTCTTATACCCATCCACATTCATACTCAAAACTTTCCTCACAACATTTTCCTCATTCCTCCGCATCACATAGGTGTAGGTACAGGCTGAAATTATTGTTGGTCTATTGAATTCTATAATCTATTGAGTTTATTAAACAATTATATTATACCCTATTGTTTACGAGATTTCACACACCAATTTTGATGTTAGCTATAACAACCAATTTTTTTGTAGTTTTTGTTTATTTATTTATTTATTTAACAATTTATGTACACACTAAATACAGAAAAGAAGAAGGAACAGAAAATAGTACAAAGGTGATGCTTATTTCTAAAGAAATCTCTTCCAGCATACCTGCGAGAGGAGATAATAAAAAAAGAGATGTAGACATAGTAGTAGTTTAGTAGTTTTGGTAGTAGTAGTTTTTATGTGTTTTATTTTTTGTTGTTATTGGGTTTTCCATCAGGAATGTAGCAGTAGCAGCCTGGATGTGTGCCCGGTTGATGGCAAAAGGGCCGCCCCTACATGGGACTTAAACATAACTGGCGAAATGTGGGTGTACTATTAGGTACACCTCTGCCTAACCCTGAGGGGATTACAGGCGTGAGAATTTTGGCATGTATGTTATTTATCTACCCGAATCACGGCAATCCAAAAAGCCCATAGATACCAAAAACTGAAGCAAAATACCATTTAATAACTTCTCAAAATGTGCCATAATGTTACCGGTTTTCATAATAAGATATGAAAATAAAATATACCGTAAACAGCAACACGTTAGCGCTTTTATTATACAACAATGCCGTTGAGTGCTGCTGCGTAAAAAATCCTTTATAATATGAACAATAATAATCTCATACGCGTGGCGTTTTATCAACGTAACACGAGTTGCGGTGCGACATGGAAAAATAATTAAAATTAAATTTAAAAAACCCCTAACAAAAAAATAAAA
This sequence comes from Noctua pronuba, assembly GCA_905220335.1. Lineage (NCBI taxonomy): Eukaryota > Metazoa > Arthropoda > Insecta > Lepidoptera > Noctuidae > Noctua > Noctua pronuba. The sequence continues at coordinate 3,535,018 of LR999913.1, forward strand.
GATGAAAGATAAATACCCACTTTCATCACCGATATCTAGTAAATGGCTGCACCGATTTCGATAAAACATGTCTAATTTTAATAAAGGGTGTAAAAAGACCCTTAACGAAAACGAAAACCACATATTCTGCCCATCATTGGGATCATTTTTTTGTTCTGGACCATACCTGGGAACCTTCTAGTTACGGAGATATTGGGGGTCAAAGTTCCAATTTTTTCACAAGTTTTTTTTTAAATACTACTTTTTAAGGTTCTAACTTTACTCCAATTACCTCCATGGTCCGTTTACTATTCAAAGCATCCATCAGCAATAAGTTTTGAGCGCATTATATTGAGTTTTACCGTAAAATGTGATTATTGACCCCAAAAAAAAATTTCGTTTCCCAGCAAAAATTTTTGCGTAAAGTTACTTAGTTTGATGTACAGAATGCTTGGTTGACCGCTTGGTGAAGGGTCTGTTTACACCCCGTATACACATCATGCGCTCTCATTTGATATCCCACTTGGGCATTTTTGAAAATATTCGATTTTTCATACCCACTTTCATCCCCCATATCTAGTAAATGGCTGCACCGATTTTAATAAAACGTATCTAAGAACCATCGCCAAGAAACTAGCTTTCAATTTAAAAAGGAACCAAATCGGTTCACTCGTTTAAGAGCTACGGTGCCAGAGACAGACACACAAAAACACATTGCGGTCAAACTTATAACACCCCTCTTTTTGCGTCGGGGGTTGAAAAGGAAACCAGCATACCTGAGAGATATTTCTCGACGGCAAGTCACAGGCCCATGGGCGGCATAAAAACTCAGACAACAGGTTAGGCACTAACCACACGATAAAGAAGATGGAAAAAGGATAACACCAATAAAATATGGGTGTTAGAAAATGAAAGCCGACGTAACAGAAATAGCCAAATACACATCAACATCTGCCTAGCCTTTTCCCAACTATGTTGGGGTCGGCTTCCAGTCTAACCGGATGCAGCTGAATACCAGTATTTTACATGGAGCGACTGCCTATCTGACCTCCACAACCCAGTAAATACTGGGTAATACTATACCCCTTGGTAAGACTGGTTGTCAGACTTTTTGGGCCACTGACTACCTAACGACTGTCAAAGATCTATAAATGACACCCGAGACTAAGAGCTTAACGTGCGGAGGAAACTCGGTATGTAATAGGTGGACACCCATCCACTGACTAACCTAGACAAGCACGGCTTAACCTAAAGATCGACCCGAGCGGCTGTTATTATTTAGCCACGAGCTCCTCAAATAGGCAAATGAACCCTGAAAACATAAACCTTTTTATGGAAAGTCTGGAAAAAAACCCTAAGGCGGTGATGCTTTTGCTCCTAGAAGCTTTACTCGTCGCCATAAACGCCTGTTAAAAAAGGCAATCCTATAAAGGGGGCAATTTAGTTACAAAGGAGTCCTTCTTATGATGCCAATGAATCCCGTGATGACTGATAATGTAATAAACTCCTTAAGGAGGGCTAGAAACGGCTGTACAATGCAGCTCGTCTGATGTGAAGTGATGACGCGACCTAAGATGGAGCAGGCTTGCCTAGATTAAACCGATTCACTCGAACTTTGAAGAGATCAAGATTATAATGATCGGGAAACAGAGAAGCCGGCAGTGAATTCCACAGACTTCAAAAGGCTACGTTAAAAAAACTGCGTACAAAATAATTCAAAAACAAATCTACGTACGAAATAGGTTTCAATTCAAAAGAAATTGGCAACGAAAACAAACTTACATCTAATTTCTCCATCTTGGCACAAAAAGTCGTTTCTTCTACTTTAAAATCACAAGAGCTCATAGCTACTAAAACAATTTCCGAAGACTAACACAATTTACTTGGAAAGAGTAGGATTCTAGCTTTTTTTACAATGTGGGTAGGAAGTGAAAATAAGGCGGCCCATTGGCGCTGCGCTTTGTGTGCCAATCGAAGAGATTGGAGATACTTTATACGGTGGAATACATACGTCGATGCACAAACGGTTATCATGTATTCCATGTACATGATTCTGAACCCTAACATATAAATTTTTCATGGGTTATTTTTTTTTAAACTGCTGATTCCGACGAAGCGCAATTCCTACGCGGTCAAAATGTATGGAATAGCAGATTTTTTTTGGCGCTTCCCATTTTCAGTTTGTGGGTGACCCATCCATTAAACCGAGAGTTTACCTTACACCTCGGTGCCTCCAAAAGTAAGTTAAGCCGTTGGTCCCGGCTAGCGTTTCCAGATGTATGACAGTTGTAAAAGTGCCTATTCAGTGTCTGACAACCAGTCTTACCAAGTGAAGAAAACAATGAAGAACTGGTATGGTATTAACCAGTACCTACTCAGTTAGCTGTGGAGGCAGAGATCATAAATACTAGTATTCAGCTGCATCCGGTTAGACTGGAAGCCGACCCCATTATAGTTGGAAAGGCAGACGATGATACGAGAGGCTATGAAAAAAAAATTGATTATAGCCCAGTCTGAAACGTTAGGCTGCGATGCAGCCTGTCTGTGGCAGCCTTAGCGATGGACAGCGTGCGCCGACACTACCCGACTGCAGCCGACCGCGTGAAGTTGATATCATGACTGAACGAAGTCGAACGTACAACTGCATGCAGGTTGGCTCTTGCGTTGTCTCGTCTATGGTTACGTAAGCATATTTGATTGTCTTCAGTGAGTCAATGCTTGAAGACTTGACAATGTCAAGGTCGGTTTTGAATGAATGAATGATCAATGAGCTAGGGCGATACCGACATTATGAATTTCTTAATGTTTGTGTTTTTAGTACAGACGCCAGCATATCAAGCTACCCGAAACTGTCAAATTTTCCCAATCAACCTTGAACTTAATGCTTTAGCGATAAAGTTGACAATCTATTAAAGAAATTTTTGTAGTAGCTATAAAGAGCGTTTATACAGAAGTCGCAAATTGTAGTCAAATATTTCGCTGTTTTGATTAATTTGGCAATATTACTGTATGGAAATAAGAAATATAGCTAACTAGTGAACTAAAATATTGATTATGAAATTATCGTAACACCGAATATTTAGTTTTAGATGTAAAAAAAGTATTTGGTAACTTTTCAAATGCCTGTTTTACACCTAAAACGGTTACAACATCAAATGCAGTGTTATAATTGCAATTCATTATTAATATTCTAGTTCACTAGTTAGCTATGTTTCATATTCCCATACAGTAATATTGCCAAATTAATTAAAACAGGTCAATATTTGACAGCAATTTGCGACGTGGCCAACTTTTTGGATGAATGCTCTTAATGTCCTGGACATTAAAATGCAGCGATTTTTTGACGGGGTACTTAATCCGTTTTATTAAAGTCATACCTGATCACATCTACCTACAGAATAATACATAAAGCCCGCATTTTATCACAATGTTACATCAACCAAACAAGTCGCACGCATAAAACCGTTTTCACACGTAAACAAAAGGCATTAAATTTTCATTGACAAACCTAGATTGTGTCGCACCGCGAGTACCACGCTTTATATCCCTATTATTTAAGAAAATAAAGTATGAAGTGGGTAGGTGGGTGTTTTAAATTCCCACTTACAGAGGGTAGACCGTATGTTTTTGTAAACTGTTTAAAGAAATGCTGGTACCATGAACGGTTTCTTGAGTAATTCTGGATTAATTTCAGAGTTGTAGCAAAGTAATACAAAGAGGGATAAGTTAAGAACTTAAGAATTTAGGAACTCGGAGTATTTCTTCATTTAGGCTTTAGCAAGGGTCCACGCCGGATTCATTTTCTTAAAACGTTCCTACCATATCTTAGGACGCTTACAGACTTGCAAGGGATACAACTTTTTACTAGAAACAGAAACGTATACGTAATACCTTTCCCAAGCATCCACGGGCACAGCCATTTTGATAATTATTGTGTATCTATAGGTAAACAGTGTCAAAGGGACACCGACGCACAAACGCTTACCACGTATTCAGTACATACATCATTTTGAACACCCCTATAAAGAATTTTTACATTAGTAATTTAAAAAATGCCGTTTGCTATAATGGTGGCACTACACTTGGCAGACCTGGGCAAATATTCGCCTTCTTTCATTAAAACAGTGAACTATATCGCAACATGCATAAAACCATTTTGTTTTGATCCAATATCGCGAAAATTTTGACAAATTATACGCCAAGTGAAGTGCCAGCATAAAACTGCAACTCCTACACGGTCAAAATGTATGGAACGGCAGATGTTGTTTTTAATTACCGATGTAAAATTTCTATGAGGTTTCAGACTGAAACAGTGTACTTAATACGCGTTTGTGTTTGTGCGTAGGTGTCCCTTCCACCTTGTATAATATGTATTGATTATTCTGTATCTGTATGTAATATGTATACAAGTTTTATGGTGCGCTACAACTTTGCAGAAAACTCAAATAACAGCAACAATTTTACCTAAAACTTTTCACAAAACATACTTCCAGTCTAAAAAAGGACAGAAATAAAATAGGACCGACTTAACCCACCCATCTTATCTACACAACGATTCTTTGGGTAATGGATTAGACCAATACAAGCTCACCCAGCCAATATCGTCATCGTTTGAACCTACCATTGAGATATTCTAGGCTAGCACTTCGCAGATTAGACCTGCCAGTACCAATCAAGTTTGAAAATGTAACGTCTATCGCAGTCTGTCTGTTATGCTAGGTCCACATTGGCGGGATTATGCGAAGGTTTGCAGTGTGAGAATGAGATGGAGCTATAGTCTGTTTTTTAATCTCGGAGACTAAATTGACAAGTGAAAATGTCAAAACTGACTTAAATGCTGTTGAAATCTATGTCAGTTTGCCATTTGTACTTGTCAATTTAGTCTCCGAGATTAAAAAACAGACTTTAGAGGTCCTGTATAGCTTCATCTCTTTCGCACACCGAAATGATTCGCCTAATACCGCCAATGTGGTCCTAGCATTACAGTCAATTGATTGATTGACAAAGGAGGTCTGAAGTATTAATGATTATTGATCAAGTGCAGTGCAGTATAATGGATAATGGCTGAAGACTAGTTTTAAATATAGACGCTTCAGAATAATGATGTTTGTGTATGTGTGTTTAAATGTTTGTTAACGCACCCACGATACAGAAGAACTTCTTGGGGAGGGGCAAGGTTTTAAAAAAACTTGTTTTTGATATTGATTACACTAGTCAAAGGAGTATTGCAGAAAATCTTACTACTAATATAAATGCGTTTGTGAGGGTGGATGTTTGGCAAACAAATAGCATAACCTGGAATAGCACATAGGCTACTTTTAATCTCGGTAATAGGACTACGATGGGACAATTACCGAACTTCACGCGGGCGAAGCTGCAGGCATAAGCTAGTCCTACTAAAACTATAAAGAGGTACAGTTTGCATGTTTGTAAGTTTGAATGTAGGGGGTAATCTTCGGTACTGATCTGATAAAGAAACAATCTCATCTAAGAGAAGCCACATTGTTCCAGAGTGTCGCAGGCTATATTTATTTAAAACTTCCCCCTGGGGTAATTTCCGACCAATGCGAACAAAGCTAAGGGCAAATTCTAATAATACATATTTGTCTCTTTATTTTACCAAGAAAATACCTTAACAAGTGAAAACATTAAATGATACAGGCTTCTTAAGGAATAGCTTTATATTTATTTTCAGAAATCACAGTTACTGGTATTTTTTTTAATAATCGCCATGAAAATGGTCTGTACTCTGTAATTCTGTATATTGTCTGCATATGGTTTGCAGTACATATACCACAAATTTTATACATGGTAAGGTAAAACCTGTATTTTTTGCAAATAAATGACTCTTGATTTTTGAACTAACCAACTCAATATACGTCGTTGTTGTTCTTCACACGTTTTAGAAGTCAAAAAGGTTAAAGTGTAGCCTTAGGGGCGCTATGGAGCTAGGACTTAAAAAAAAATCTGACTAAGATTTTTTTTTTTTTCGGAAATATCCTAATTTTATTGCAGTATCGGGTTGACCTAGACCATAGGAACTATTTAGGTTCTGTGACGCTTAGTCCTCCGACGCACCGTTTCCGAATTATGGGAAAACTAAAAAAAATCTAAGAAATGTCCCAAATATTTTTTTTCAATCAAAAATTTTTTTTTCTTTGCTGCTCATAGTGCCCCTAAGCGTATACTCCAACTCCTACAAATGCGCCCCTAAGACGACCCACTGACCGTCAATTATAAAAATACAGAAAACTTGCAACGTCAATCAAATCTTTAGCTACATACAAACTGCACTCTCTCTGGAACGAACCGGGCCCTATTGTTACACAAATAGGTCAGATATGATTGCTGTTGTGTAGCTATGAATAATATACGGAACAGATGGGGAAGCCAGTCGGGGAATATTCTTGATGGGGAAGACAGCCGGGGAATATTCTTGGATCACTCTGGCACACTGCGGAATAGGTTATCGAGACCTGTCAATCCGGAGATTGGAGAACATGCTGTTTGTGATATCGAGGCCGAGTGAAGAAGTTTTGTGAAGTTCTGTATTACAAGTCGTGTGCCTGATAAAATTGCATTTTCACGATTTCTTTAAAAAGTTCGTCATTTATATTATGTAACGTTAATTACTTATTTTAATCCTTTTAGGGTATCTCCTTTTGGATTTAAAAAATTCGAGGTAGACCGCGGCGAAGGTAGTGAGACGATCTGATATTATTTGCGGGACGAACATGGCCAGAGATGGTGAATGGGAAGGAGAAAGGTGAGGCCTTTGCCCAGCAGTGGGACACCCAATAGGCTAGAAAAGTGTGTGCCAGAACATCATCATGATTCGGGCCAAATACGTCCACAGACTCCCATTAATAAGCATCGCCACATCGATCACACCTGTACTCCTCGCAGTCTCCCATACATGAGATATCAACTGTCGATCGGTGCTGTCTCGCTTCTAGCGTATTCCAGCGACCTTTACTAGGTCATCTATCAGTCCACTTTGATTATACCGTATCTATGGTGTTTTTACACGATTGCCCAAAAAAAGGACTGTTATGTTTTCAGGGTTCATGTATGTATGTTGGATTGTGAGTTTCTTTATTCCACCATAACTTCTAAACGGCTTAACCGATTTCAATGTAGTGGTATCGTTAGAAGCGTTGACTTATTCCGAGTAACATAGGCTAGTGAATATTTTAAAAATATAAAGGAGGAAAAAATCTGAAAACCAATCTTTTTATTGCAGTCGGGGGACGGTTCCTTGGAATAGTTCTTTACAGGTCCCCCGACTTCGATGAAAAGATTGGTATTCAGTTTTACACTTTTGGGCACAATAGCGTTTTAATTGCGCGGTATATATTATAATCTATTTAGTATCTACCTTGTGGTTGTTCAACACTAAAATCATGTAACTTGTTTTTAATTTTTTAGTTCACATTTTGATATGCCAGGCCATATCAATGAAAATCGTGTTTTTTAATAGTTAGTTTTTATTTTATACCTTTTAGTGATAAAACAATATTTTTGTAGTATTGTTATGTTATTGGGAATATACAGGGTGTAAACAGACCGTTCACGAAGCCGTCAACCAAGCATTCTGTACATCAAACTAAGTAACTTTACGCAAAAATTATTGCTGGGAAACGACTTTTTTTTTGGGGTAAAAAATCACGTTTTACGGTAAAACTCAATGTGAAGTACTCAAAACATTGTGCTGATGGATGGATTGAATAGTATGGGGGTCGAGGACGTGTTTAAAATAGAAATCTTACATTAAAATAATCTATTTAAAAAAAAACTTGTGAAAAAGTTGGAACCTTGTCCCCCAATATCTCCGTAACTAGAAGGTTCCCAGATATGGTCTAGAACAAAAAAAATATCGCAATGACGGGGACAACAAGTGCCTTTCGGCTTCGTTAAGGGTCTTTTTACACCCTTTATGACGTCCAAATATAAAGTTAATCATATGGATTGAAATCATATCGGTCGATCCCTTTAGCTTAAAATAGTCGACCTTCTCTTCACCTGTTGGTGTCGTGAAAGGCCAAAAGCGATATCATTATGAAGATAGGCAACAAATTCTCGTGTTTATTAACAACAAACTGCAATCACCAATTTGTTTACAAAATGGTGTTTATATAAATCTTAATAATGTTGCCGTTATTAGCAATCTCCTGGGAAAAACCATTTAACAGATAATACGGCTAGGCAGGGGAATAAAACTGAGACCATGGTTGACAAAAACAACATGCTGTGTGATCTTAAACAAATTGGGATAAGGGCAAGCAAAATATATTGATTATTGGTTTGAGACAACCTCCTCTTACACAGAACTTATCCGCTCAACCGGTGAATAGAATAGATTAGTCCTCCTGACCTGTTTGCTAGTCTGAAATTTCCGAAAATCTAAGGAGCGTCGCTCACACGATTAACAGTCGAGGTGCAGTTGAGGCGCGGGCGGTTAAGAGGCACGCCGCAACAAAGTTTTCTTTACAAATGAATGGCAGTGCGCTCATATACAAGAGTTGCGGCGCGGGCGAGGTGAAGGCGGGGCGGAGGCGAGGTGAAGGCGGGGCGGAGGCGAGGTGCAGGCGCAGGAGGGGCGCTCAAGTGTGCCCAAGCCACGACTCCACCGCCATTTTGTAGCTAAAATATAGCCGCCAAGCATAGCCGCCTGCGCCTCGACTCTACGCAGAGACCTATCTTCGCCCGTGGTGCGACGCCGCACCGCCGCTGACGCGACGTCGCCTCGACTTACCAGTGAGCGACGCGCCTAAGTGTGTGTGCAAAGAGCAATGCTTTATCTCTGCCAGAACTCTCTTAGTCCGAAGGGACGGCAAACTCAGACGACCGGAGAGAGATTTTGATCAGGCGCAGGACTTCTAGTCTCCGAGCTGGTAACTGAGGAAAACACATTAACAGTCAGACTCAGGTCTGACTTGGGAATCAAACCGTATGCGCGGCAGAGTTAGTCACAATCACTAGAACAATGAGTCAGGAGTAGCCTAACCTTTCGGGGATTACGCGATTAGGCGTGATGTTATAAAGGGTGTAAAAAGACCCTTAACGAAGCCGAAAGGTACTTGTTCTCCCCGTCATTGCGATCATTTTTTTGTTCTAGACCATACCTGGGAACCTTCTAGTTACGGAGATATTGGGGGTCAAAGTTCCAACTTTTTCACAAGTTTTTTTAAAAATACTTGTTTCTAATGTAAATTTTTTACTTTAAACACCTGCACGACCCCCGAACTATTCAATCCATCCATCAGCACAATGTTTTGAGTGCGTTACATTGAGTCCTATCGTAAAACGTGATTTTTCATCCCAAAAAAAAAGTCGTTTTCCAGCAATAATTTTTGCGTAAAGTTACTTAGTTTAATGTACAGAATGCTTGGTTGACGGCTTCGTGAAGGGTCTGTTTACACCCTGTATAGTATGAACAGACTGGTCAGCGTTCATTGACAAAGCATACAAAAATAACGGTCAATGAAATGCCTGGCATTATTATTGCACTGCTTACCGCGTCGAGGCAGTGAAGCATGGTACCGATTAGTTACGTTAACAAGCTGATAGGTAACTGGTGGCTGATGCTTCATTAATTTGATAAGACTTTTCCTGTTATAAGTTAACCATTTTTGCTTGATGATACCCTGGTATTGGAAGTAAGCCTGAATGTCCTAGTATTCGCAAAAGATAGAATAATGGTTATCTTTTCGAAAGATGGTTACCGTTGTGTATTGCAATTTGCAAAAGGAAAGTGTTAATATCTCTTGACATCAAAGGAATCACCATCATCATCATCTTCCTGCCCTTGTCCCATTCTACTTGGGGTCGGCGCAACACGTTTTCTTCTTCCATTCTCCCCTGTCAGATGTCACGGCATCATTTACTCCTTTCTCTTTCATATCATTCCTCACACAATCCATCTATCCATCTTTTCTTTGACCTTCCTCTCCCTCTCCATCCATCAACATTAATATCCATCACTTTTTTAGTAACATGCGTTTCATCCCTCTTCATTACAAGTCCATACCAAGATAGACGACTTCTTTTCAATTTTACTGTAACAGGCGCCACTTTTAAACTTCCTCTAAATCATTCCTTACTTTATCCATTCTTGTCACTCCACACATTCATCTCAACATTCTCATCTCCGCTAAAGGGATCAAAAATAATGTTTAAAATATGCCTAATGAGGTCAGCAGAACTCGAATCACATCAACCAACACTGGCGGCAACACGTAGAAGAAATTTCCAGAAACTCAATCATCATTTGCCTAGCCTTTTCGGAACTATACTGGGGTCGGCTAATGGATGCAGCTGAATACCAGTATTTTACATGGAGCGACTGCCTATCTGACCTCCGCAACCCAATTACTACTGGGTAATACGATACCCCTTGGTAAGACTGTTTGTCAGACTTTTCGAACCACTGACTAACTAACGACTGTCAAAGATCTACAAATGACACCCGGGACCAACGGCTTAACGTGCTTTCTGACGCACGGAGGAAACTCGGTATGTAATGAGTGGTCACTCATCCACAGACCAACCTAGGCAAGCACGGCTTAACGTAAAGATCGACCCGAGCGGCTATTATTATTAAGCCACGAGCTCCTCCAAATTTTAAAATTTCCAGAAACTCACTTTACTCGGCGTCTATTCAGCATGAATTTTAACCAGTGCTGCAATTTTCTGCTAAATATCGATAGACGATAGATCCTAATAGACCTTCAAACTGCCCGTGCGAACGACCGCTTGACAGCACCGCGACCTTTCACAAAGAAAGGCGACGGGGTCAGTGGAGCAGAAAGTTATACGAAAACACCCTTAGAGGACATTGTCGATGACACATAGGTCAATTGGGGTAGCTCATTGATTTCGTCTGACATCTAAGTCAACCTTTACATGTTATACGGGGTGGAGAAAGGTACATCAACGCACAAACGATTACGACGTATTCGGTACATCAATCCGAACCACCCCGCATATAAATGCATCGGTAATCCATACTAATGATGACGTGGTAACCGTTTGTGCGTCGATGTCCCTTCCACCCTGTACCCCTATACAGGGTGGAAGGGAGGAAGGGGGTGAGTTGTTGTTTACCCTTAACCTCCTTAAGGGGTCATTGTACTAATCATTATGAACAATTAAGACTACAGGGAGAATTCTGAAATCGCGATAGATAAAGTTCGTGGTGTAATTTCGAACGTACGTAAATATAAGGTCTAACTTTTTAAACACGAAATATTTCAAGAGTAACTTCTATAGGTCGTAAAGTCACCATAGCAACGAAAATTTTTTTTTTATCTAAGTGTATTTTTATTTAAAAAAAAAAATTAAAATTACTTGACCCACAAAATAAATACTGTCTAAAGGTTTAAAAAGTAAAAAAAAGTTTAAAAAAGTAAAAGTAAGTAAGTAAGTTTAAAGTTTGTAAAGGTTTTATGCAAAATGTCGCAAGAATATTTAGAACTATAATAATTTCGTAAAAATAAAAACATTCAGAAAAAAATTTTTTTTTCGTTGCTATGGCGACTTTACGACTTGTAGAAGTTACTCTTGAAATATTTCGTGTTTAAAAAGTTAGACCCTATATAAGTTGCGACAATTGAGTATGAATGTGGATGGCTATAAGAGTAGAGAAGACCAATAAAACGATAGATGGACTGTGTGAAAGATGATATAATAGAAAGAGAGTGGACCATGAGATGACGACTAATATAAATTGAAAAAGAAGACATACTGCGCCGACCCCATACAAATTGGGTTAAGGAGAATGATGTTGATGATGATGATGAAGTTGGGGCAAGTAGACACACACACTCCAGAATTAAGTAAGAGCACTGACTGATAGTAACATTAGGGGCCATCCATAAATTACGTCACACGTTAGGGGGGGTGATCGGCAAAGTGTGACATTGTGTGACAAGGGGTGGGAGGGGTTCTAAATTTCGTGACGTCACATTTCAAAATCTTATAATTATTAAGGAAAGCGGACGCGCAGCGACGGTGTCAATGAAGCAGATAGTGATGGAATGTAAACAATTTTAGAGGACATACACGGCAAAGTAGTAAATAGATGACGCATTAGGTCACTTGAGCTAGTTCACCTATTCCGTAAGTTTTATATTGTATAAGTAGTCGACCTTTACATAATGCCAATAAACTCAGCTGTGTAATTTTGACTGTATTTAAGTCAGGAGACGGTATAATTTCACATAGCGGTATTAAGAGGATTTGAGACACTATCGTTTTAGCAAGTAATAATGAAGATGATGGTAAACTTATTGCTATAATTTTGACTGTATAATTTAGAACATTAGGAATAGCTGTTTACACAACAAACGGCACTTATTCATCGCCAAAGCATACCTATTTAATTTACTATAATAATTTACGGAATGTTAAATTCATAACTGTAATTAAGCTAGAACTGGGGACGAGTGTTTTATTTATAACAGAGATCTAGACTTTTCGCTTTTTAACCAACTTCTAAAAAAGTAGGAGGTTATATTCAATCAGCATCCTTTTTTTCATGTCTGTACACCGATATCTCCGTGATTACTGGCCGATTTACGAGATTCTTTTTTTATTTGGTAGAGGACGTCAACGCGGTGGTTCCATATAATTATTTATTAACTTTGCTTTAGTAGTTTAAGAGTTAGCTCCTTTAATATGTATTTTTTTCTTCTTGGTCTATGTTGACGATATGATGGTTCCTACTTCTACAATGTAAAATTGTTTCATGACAAGAATTTGTGTCTATGTTAACGGACACGTATTAAATCCGTCATTGTATACAATTCCTAAAATAGATAGGAAATCTAGTTATGTTTTGTAATATGCACTTTTCCTAGGAAATCTATACATTTCCTAAACGATCCCTAGCGATCGGAAATCCTAGCGATCCATTTCCTAGCGATCGGAAATGTACTACATTCTTGATGTTAATTACAATTCCTATTTTTCATACATTTATTTCCAGTAACATCTACAACTAAAAACGTTACTAAAAAACGTTTTTAATACTATAAGTACTTTAAACCCTCCTAATTCTTCAGCTCGCAAATCTAATTAATTTGATCAGATTGATGGATTATGCAAAGAACGAAAGCAAAGGGGCATGCCAACTCCAGCCTCTCAAATAAAACTTTTTGTCTCTTACAAATTGCCAACTGTAGTCCAATAAGCCAGCCTATAAATTCAAATTGAGCCACATTCAAATACGAAGCAGTCTTGGAGTCCGTCGAGGAATATTCTATAGCTTTTAAGAAGATTACTGCGATATAATATGGCTCAATATAAGATGGGCTTAAATGATTCTTTTGGGGAAAAAAATTACAGAAGCGTAAATAGATGAAAATGGTGTCGTGATGGAAAGATATTTATAAAAAAATATGGGTATTTAGGGGAAATGAGAGGTCGTTAAACCTGTTTGCTTTTACGTAAATGTTTTTTTTTTTGTGATTTTGGGTAGAATAGGTGATATTTTCTTTTAAAACACTTGTATTAATGAAAATTCTAAAGGGAAATGATGTTTTCAATGTTTTTTCTGTAAGACATTGCGTTTTTATAAAACAACTTTATTGAGTACTTGTTTATTCATCGTGAGGATTTCTCGACGCCATGTAAAGCCAAGTCAGAGGCTCATGGGCGGCATAAAAAGTCTGACACTAGGTTAGGCACTAACCACACGAAAAAGAAGAAGACTTGTTTATTTACACATTGAAATCAGCTTATGAACAGGGGCCAAAATCGATCGAGCAAATAGATGACATCCTTTCAAAATTATGTACATTATTATGAAACTCGAAAGTCTCTCTGTCTGTTTTTTTGCTTATAACTCGAAAACCAGTTGACCAATTAACGTGTTCGTTATTTCTGTTCATAGATAAATTCTCTGGCTATCTTTAATTTAGTATTTTTGTTGAAATCCATTGACTCGTGGCTAAATAATAACAGCCGCTCGGGGTCGATCTTTAGGTTAAGCCGTGCTCGCCTAGGTTGCTCTGTGGATGGGTGACCACTCATTACATACCGAGTTTCTTCCGTGCCTCCGGGTCGATCTTTAGGTTAAGCCGTGCTTGGCTAAGTTGGTCTGTCGATGGGTGACCACCCATTACATACCGAGTTTCTTCCGTGCCTCAACAATTATTTTTTTAGGGGACGAGGGGCCGAGAGTGGACTAAACGTCGGAATGCACGTTAAGCCGTTGGTCCCGGGCTGCATTTGTAGATCTTTGACAGTCAGTACGTAGTCAGTGGCCCAAAAAGTTTGAAAACCAGTCTTACCAAGGGGAATTGTATTACCCAGTAAGTACTAACTGGGTTGTGGAGGTCAGATAGGCAGTCGCTCCTTGTAAAATACTGGTATTCAGCTGAATCCGGTTAGACTGGAAGCCCACACCAATATAGTTGGGAAAAGGCTAGGCAGATGATGTTGAAATGAACTGATCATTCTAAAAATTCCCTAGCCAATCTTCAGCACATATTTTATACGCTACCTACCATAAAACACACCCACCTAAAAATAAAACTTATATAGGTATATCTACGCAACGGATGTATAAATCCTGCCGTTAAAAAATATATAGTCCGCTCTTATCAGGCATGTATATTCGACAAAACCTTTGATAACGAGCGACGACAATAATGTATTTCAACAGTTTGCTCTGCGGGCATTTGCATGGTTAGATAACTTCACAATTTTACATTGGTTGCTAGATTATTTATTGTTTAAAACTAGGTCATGGTGTGATACAGTTATTGTGCCATGGATTCTATGTTACTTCAATAAAAATGAATATGTATGGATTCTGTAGTACTGTGATGAGCTGTGGAATAAAATAATGTTGCTAAGTGCAATAGAGTGTTGGGAGACAGACGGCGCCGCTGAGGCTGGCCTAGAAAGCGACGGCAAGACGACCTGCACGCGTAGCATTACCACCGTAGAAACGGGTTTTGTTGACGGAAGAATCGACAAAAGAAATCTGCCATTTTGTCGATTCTTCCGTCGACAAAACCAGTTTTATGGTGGTCGTGCTACGCGTGCTGGAGGCATACCGTGGGGTCTGGTTCGACAGGACACAGGATAAGAGGGTATGGAAGGCATTGGAGGAGGCATTAACCTAAGATCGACCCGAGCGGCTGTTATTATTTAGCCACGAACTCCAATGAGTATCATCCATAGATATGAATAAATTCTTAAAATGATGAAAATATTCTACGTATGCTAAATATGCGGTATGGAAGGCATTGAAGGAGGCCTGTACCCAGCAGTGCAAAGAAAAAACAACGTGGAAATAGGTTTTACAAATGACATTCGGTCGTGGTTATTAAAACCATGATTGAAGTTCTACATTTCAAGCAATTTACAGAATACATACGTTCTTTAATGTCTTTAGTTTTTTTGCCCATGTGCCTGTCGATGTGAATAGCTGACAACTTAAGCACCAATAAATTCTGCACCAAAAAAGACCGTTATGCTGAGATAGAGCCAGTATTTTGGCCTTGTCAAGATTTATTTCGCCATCCGTGGAGGCTATTCAAATTTTTACTTTACTGCATGTCGATTTGGATTACGTGTAAAAATAACGCCCCGCCTTTTTCATGGCGCCTTCTTATGGAAACTTCCATCATCTTCCTAGCCTTTTCCCAACTATATTGGGGTCGGCTTCCAGTCTAACCGGATGCAGCTGAATACCAGTATTTTACATGGAGCGACTGCCTATCAGACCTCCACAACCCAGTTAGTAATGGGTAATTCGATACCCCTTGGTAAGACTGGTTGTCAGACTTTTTGGGCCACTGACTACCTAACGACTTTCAAAGATCTACAAAGGACACCCGGGACCAACGGCTTAACGTGGAAACTCAGTATGTAATGGGTGGTCACCCATCCACAGACCAACTTAGGCAAGCACGGCTTAACCTAAAGATCGATAGTTATTATTTAGCCACGAGCTCCTCTTATGGAAACTTCCATTAGCCCAAAATAATCCACCCCACAATGTACAAAGGCTCTTCTAGGATTAACGAGTCTAGCGACCGGTAGATCTCCCATCTTGTGCCAAATCCAGGCTACTTATCCGACGAAATTTACTTAGGGTAAGTTATTACAGAAACGAAAGCATGGTGTAAACTTCCCTTCGATCGGAGGCTCGCACCAGCGCGCAATGTAAACGTTACGTAAATACGTCGATTTTTTAAGCGAAAACACTATTCTCCTATAGCATTTCAGTTAAATTGTTTGCACAATGAGTATCATCCATATGTCGGATCCGGTCGTTAGTATGGACATAAAATGAATCGCAAGTGCGCTGGTGGTGACGTCACGCGACCTACTTACAAGTCTACCCACACCACAGCGTGTTTCTACAGAGCCCTGATGTTCAGCTCGAGGCGAAGGCGACAGTCAATGTCTGACGCGGCAGAGTTGAGCTTGAGACGTCTTGGAACTGTACCCGATTCATTGTGTCCCGTGTTATTGTGTTAAGTTGTAATCTCAAGTAATTCGTTAGTTTTGTTAGAAACAGTGTATCGCACCCAGTGTGTTTTCGTAGCACGAAACCCATCTTCTGCCCACATGAAGTACGAGCCTAACGGAATAAATCCTGACATATTCGACAGAACACATGGATATGAATAAAATCTTAAAATGATGAAAATATTTTACTTATGTGAAACGAGTATTTTTAATTTAAAAATCCGACGTATTTACGCTACGTTTACACCGCGCGCTTGTGCTAGGGCCTCCACACCAAAATGCACTGATTTTGACAGATCGAAGTGTAAGTCTACAATGATATCTCGAGATCGATCGAGATCTACACGTTACTAAGCACGTATATTGGGGTTGGCTTCCAGTCTAACCGGATTCAGCTGAATACCAGTATTTTACATGGAGCGACTGCCTATCTGAACTCCACAACCCAGTTAGTACTGGGTAATTCGATACCCCTTGGTAAGACTGGTTGTCAGACTTTTTGGGCCACTGACTACCTAACGACTTCAAAGATCTACAAATGACACCGGGACCAACGGCTTAACGTGCTTTCCGAGGCACGGAGGAAACTCAGTATGTAATGGGTGGTCACCTATCCACAGACCAACCTAGGCAAGCACGGCTTAACCTAAAGATCGACCCGAGCGGCTGTTATTATTTAGCCACGAGCTCCTCTTATGGAAACTTCCATTAGCCCAAAATAATCCACAATGTACAAAGGCTCTTCTAGGATTAACGAGTCTAGCGACCGGTAGATCTCCCATCTTGTGCCAAATCCAGGCTACTTATCCGACGAAATTTACTTAGGGTAAGTTATTACAGAAACGAAAGCATGGTGTAAACTTCCCTTCGATCGGAGGCTCGCACCAGCGCGCAGTGTAAACGTAACGTAAATACGTCGATTTTTTAAGCGAAACCACTATTATCCTATAGCATTTCAGTTAATTTGTTTGCAACAAGCACAATGAGTATCATCCATATGTCGGATCCGGTCGTTAGTATGGACATAAAATTAATCGCAAGTGCGCTGGTGGTGACGTCACGCGACCTACTTACAAGTCTACCCACACCACAGCGTGTTTCTACAGAGCCCTGATGTTCAGCTCGAGGCGAGGGCGACAGTCAATGTCTGATCGCGGTGGAGTTGAGCTTGAGACGTCTTGGAACTGTACCCGATTCATTGTGTCCCGTGTTATTGTGTTAAGTTGTAATCTCAAGTAATTCGTTAGTTTTGTTAGAAACAGTGTATCGCACCCAGTGTGTTTTCGTAGCACGAAACCCATCTTCTGCCCACATGAAGTACGAGCCTAACGGAATAAATCCTGACATATTCGACAGAACACATGGATATGAATAAAATCTTAAAATGATGAAAATATTTTACTTATGTGAAACGAGTATTTTTAATTTAAAAATCCGACGTATTTACGCTACGTTTACACCGCGCGCTTGTGCTAGGGCCTCCACACCAAAATGCACTGATTTTGACAGATCGAAGTGTAAGTCTACAATGATATCTCGAGATCGATCGAGATCTACACGTTACTAAGCACGTAATTTGGATAAGAGTAACCTGTCACATAAATGTCATGTCTACAAGTTAAAGATAAGGGAAGTGCCAGGGTAGCCCGCGAATGATTATTTCATGAAAAAGTCATTCAAGAGGGTTAAATGAACTTAGAGGGTTGTATTGAGGGGCTAGCTCGCCATCCGTCCGTCTTATGACGATAGGCCGTGTCGACGGCGCGTTCGTGTTCCACGCGCGCCTCAAAGAGATGTCAGCAAAAGGAAGGGGCCCGCAAGGGCCGATGCCTGCCGGGGCTGCGGGACTGTTCGAAAGAGATACCGCGGCCCTGGAACACAAAGGGCAAAGAAGGAACATGGCCATCCATGTTCCACTGATCTGCAAACTGCAAAAAACGTAAGAAAATTTGAATTTTGCTAGCTACCCCGGTGCCCCCACCTTAAGCACATCGTCTATTACGTCACCATCCCCTATTGGACGAAAAATTGTTTTAAACAAGGCCCGACTTGGACTGCGCCCAAACAGGCCATGTTCAAGTATTTTCATTTAATAAATAACTCTGCCTTTGCTACACAAGTACACACACAGTTTTAATTAAAATCACGAGAAGCCAAAGTAAACAATGATTTACATTTTGCTGACGTTCATTTTAATTTACGTTACGCGAAATAAGTTGAACGAGGTTTTTTTTTTAATAAACCTGTATTTTCATTCTTAATTAAAAATATTCGTTGAGAGAAGATACGAGCTATTGAGCGCTGAGCAGGCTTTTATGTAAGATATTGGTGGTTGAAGAATGAACCCATGATTCGTCCCTGAGCAGGCATGCTTCGTCCTACACATTTCATTTAGGAAGAGGTACAGACGCCAGCAGATCAAGCTATCCCAAAACTGTCAAATTTTCCCAATTGAACATGAACCTTATTCTTCTATGTACACAAATATCAAATATGAAATATGAAAATCACAAATATCCTCTCTCCTACTTTTGCAGTGCCCGACAGGGTCCACAATGATCATAACTTTGTAAAACCTACCATCTTGTGGAAGGAATAAATGTATTGAGTATTGAAATAAATAAAATTGAAGCGTCTGTTTGTAATACCAAAATAACAGCTTTTTACTGAATGCATATGAAAGTATATACGGTACTTATAACAAAAACACTTTTTTTTTCCAATTTTTGTCTGTCTGTCTGTATGTCGGTTTGTCTGTCTGTCTATTGTTCCGGTTGTCAGACTTTTTGGGCCCCTGACTACCTGTAACGACTGTCAAAGATGTACAAATGACAGCCGGAACCAACGGTTCTACTAATTTCCGAGGCACGGGGGAAGCTCGGTATGTAATGGGTGGTCACCCATCCACAGACCAACCTAGGCATGCACGGCTTAACCTAAAGATCGACCCGAGCGGCTGTTATTATTTAGCCACGAGCTCCTGTTCCACCACGACTTATTATAATTAAGTTTACTATCGCTCTAATATTTTATATTTAATTTGCTTCGGACGCGATTGGGTAAGAACCAAACACCATGCCGAACTCTCGCGATACGCTTACGCGCAATTGAGCTCAATTCAGCCGATGATTGTATAATAAATATCAGCTGGCTAGATTAAAAACGTGGGAATCGATTTATCGCTCCAATTGAACACGTGGATAAACGTGTTTTTAATTGAATCGGACATCTAAATACCAAATCGCGAACAAGTGAGGCTAAAGTTGAAGGACAGAGTGTACAATCGCGAGAAGATATCGCCAAAATCATCTCACTGGGCTAACGATCAGTCGTTATTGTAGTGTTTTTGATTGTATCCCATCATCCCCGTAGTTGGACATAGACCTCCCCCATATTTTTTACATAAATTCAAGCAAACCAGCTAATTAGACCCTTCGATCCAGCCTGTCCCTTGCTGTCCTCCCCCAGCGACGCCCTAAGCCAAGGCTCGTACACCTCAGGGGGTGCCCGTAGTGTGTACTCACTTAGTTTTAAGTTTTATTTATGCCCCTGGCTGGAGGCCTTACACTCAAGACACAGGATAGTCCGGCTAAGTAGACGACAACCTTCTAGATTGACCTGCGAGATGCCATTTATAAAAATTAAAAATGACCTATAAAAAGGTTGCAGGAATCGGCTTGTTGCAGACAGGACGTTGTAACGATACTTATTAGATCTTTCGGCTGATGTGTTATGAGAAACTACGAAAGTGTTATTATAATGAGCCACAGCACATAAAGGGAAGGGTAACAATAAGTCATCTGCGGGAGAACCAAAATCACATCGGACTCTGATTATTCCCAGGTCTAAACGGCTTTATTCAATCTAGCTCAGTACACCCTTTCTATAGACTATGATTGAAAGACAATCGAAGTAAAACCACACATTCTGCGCACACAATATATCACTCATCTCAAACAATATGGAAAACCGACCTCCGACTAGTGATGCACGATGCACGATACGATGCTATACAGTACCGATATAACATAATGCGTTACTCCGATATTTTGGATCGATACAAACGAATACGAAACTGGTCGAATACGGTAATCTGGTCCGTGGATGGGTGGCCATCCATTACATACCGAGTTTCCTCCGTGCCTCGGAAAGCACGTTAAAGCTGTTGGTCCCGGGTGTCATTTGTAGATCTTTGATAGTCTTTACAGGTAGTCACTGGCCCGAAAGTCTGACAACCAGTCTTACCAAGGGGTATCATATTTCCCAGTACTAAGTAGGTTGTGGAGGTCAGATAGGCAGTCGCTCTATGTAAAATACTGGTATTCAGCCGCATTCGATTAGACTGGAAGCCGACCCCAAAATTGTTGGGAAAAAGCTAGGCAGACGATGACAAACGAATACGAAACAATGATTGGATTGATATAAAAGTCCCCGGCATCGAAATGAATGTATCGTATCGTACCACATAGTCGTAAATTGCTTGATCAATCAACTTAAAATAGTACATAAGGACACAAGAGGAATACAAAAAAAACCCTGGAATTTTGTCTAGACTTCGAAAGGGTTTCATAAATACGATACGAAACTTGGGGGTATTCTTCAAAGCGCACCATTAGTTGCGCTCACAAATTGAAATTAAAAATATTATACGTTTATTCCTCAAAGCGCAACCATGATGAAAAATAGAGATGGGTACGATGGATTCATTAACGATATTTTACAGTTGCGCTTTGAGGAATACCCCGAAACTTGTATCGACACAAATGCAAGTATCGCGCATCCCTAACTACGAGAATCTCATGAATCCATAATAAAAATCTATGCTCATATGTTGACAGATCTCCAGTTGTTTACCCATTTCGCAAGTTCGGAACATGTAAGAACTTATACTGCGCAGTCAACAAAATGGATTATTACTACGAGGGTATTGCCCTCGGGTATTTGCTAAAAGGGTAATGGAATATTCCGGTTTTCAAAGACTAAGGACATTTTTGCTTGATGTCTCGGATATTTTGTTACGAAAGATTTTGGTGCAGTCTTTTCAAATTCTTGTTGCCAATATTTATACATATGAGGTGACTGGTAATTAATGGCCGATACTTACACGTGATTGAACTCATGATATCATACTCATGGTATTTCCCAAAAGATTTTTTTTTTTATTCCCACACTGATTGGTAACAGGCGCGCGCGCGCAAATTTCATACGGCTGTTGTGTTATATTGTAATCAAAGTGTGTGTATAAAAAAAAATTCTTTGGGAAAGTTGTTTGTTATCATGAGTACAATCACGTATTTAAGTATCGGTCACTAATTACCAGTCACCCTATATTTTCACATTTACACTTAACATCACGCTTGTAATCCCCGAAGGGTTAGGCAGAGGTGTACCTAATAGTACGCCCACATTTCGCCAGTTATGTTTTAAGTCCCATGTAATTTCCACATTTAAACGAATTTCAACTTTATGCTACGAGTATTAAAATTACTAGTGCTCAAAAAGTCAGAAAAGTGTTTGAAATTGTAGCGCAAATGTGAAATTGTATTGTAGATTTATGACCTGTATGATTTATGGACTGCCTCGTTAGTCTAGTGGTCGCAAGCGCGACTGCTGAGCATTAGCTCCTGGGTTCGATTCCCAGGTCGGGCAAAGTGTTATTGTAACCATCAGGAATTTCTCAGTAGGCAGCCACGGAGTCTGGATTTGTGCCCGGTTAATGGCAATAAGCTCGCCCCCTATTACACGGGACTTAAACATAACTGGTGAAATATAGGTGTACCTACTATTAGATACAGATACACCTCTGTCTAACCCTTCGGGGATTACAGGCGTGATGTTATGTTATGTTATGTGATTTATGTATCTGTTTACTTGTTTAGAAACTAAATCGCGAATGCAGTTTAGTTTAGTCGATACTTGAGCAACAAACATGAAAGTTTTGTGACCTCTTTCCTTTACGATACGTCTTTAAGAGTTAGGAGTCTCCTAAGAGGTTTTATTTTTATTGTAGCTTCGACGATGTATGTAATGTATGGAGCTCTTACATCCTGCATTGGTGTCGGGAAAACTGTCGTTAGTTTTGGATGGGATGCGTCGAGTCTTCCAAAAATACAATGAAAGACTATGCGATGCTGGGACATGTACTAGGCCTGTTTGGGAAGTTAGTGGCGGGGCTGATAGCCCAGATACAAAATAATCGCGGGGCAATACCAATTTCAATCCAATGCTGACAGTATTGTTCTCAAGAGTACCGAATCACGTGACTGCAAAATTAACATTGGAATCGTATTGGCTTTAGATTGGAATTAAAATTAGTTTGAAGAGTAAGCCCGCGGTCTCGACATGGCGTTGGTCCTGCTCAAAAAAGTGAAGGATGAACGACTTATTAGAATCTTTTTAGAACTTTTATACCTAAATGCGTTAAAACCGAATGAGTTCCCTCATTCGGTTTTAACGCATTTAGGTATAAAAGTTTAAACTACATACGTGACAAGCAAGCGCGAGCCCAGTGCCCTTACTATGAGTTTGTAAAAAACTGTCCTCGATATCGAAAACTATCGGATATACTTCTTGTGTCGTAAAGCAGTCGATGAATATGAAAGAGACAGGGCGATAGTATTCGATGACGAATAATACATTTCAAACTCATGGTAAGCCCACTGTACGCCAAACGACACAAATATGTGACAAAATGGTAGGTGAAATTGTGGCGTGGAGACCACGCGCGTGCGTTTATGCTCTGGCGGTCAAAGGTTAAATCCGCTCGATCACATTCTTTTCGTGTTTACAGACATAGCCCAGATTCTATGGAATGTTCTATGCGGTCAGAGTACGAAGATTTCTTCAGTAATCATCAGTAGATATTCAACTTTTGTTAGCAAACACACAAAAAACTCAAATTAGATAGGTATTATAGTACTTCCTAGAACGGTATGGAGGTAATTATGTTAATTAATCCGTCTTAGCTACATATTTTTAAACTATGCTAAATAGCCCGTGGCTCTTTACCATATTATTTATATCCTACCTTTTTCCGTGTTTTATGTATTTATTTGTAAACATTCCATTCAGTCATTATTTTGAGCATAATTGTCAGTCTTTACTCAATCATTCATTTATTAATGAAATCCACGTGTGTCGTATTAAATTGATTGTTATTGACCTACGTGTGTTAATCTATACTAATATTATAAAGCTGCAGTGTTTGTTTGTTTGAACGCGCTAATCTCTGGAACTGCTGGTCCGATTTGAATGATTCTTTCAGTGTTGGGTAGTCCATTTATCGAGGAAGGCTATAGACTATACAACATCACGCTACGACTAATAGGAGCGGAGCAGCAAAGAAAAATGTTGCAAAAACGGGGAAAATTGTATTTTTAATAATTTTACGCGGACGAAGGTCGCGGGGAATAGCTAGTAACTTAATATTAATAACAAAAGCAGAATTATTTATAGCAAAAGATACCTTTTTTACCTCGACGACCTAAATTAATGCCTATATTACTGCTCGTATGCTACCAGTTCGTTTTTATTTAGGCATTCGTTTACTTGTAGCTTACTGTTAGTGAAAACGGGAATACATATTTTGGAGATAGAAGTGTCCGTTCAGTAAGTAGGGCGGACAAAGTTAGACAGTTGCGCGATAGTTTGTCCGTCTTATTTGTAGTTCGAAATCTTCGTAGATAACTTAAAAGTAGTTTGCTGGGGAGTTTCTTAAGCTCCTTTTTTTAGCTCACTAGGAAGTGGTGAAGGGTTGTGAAGGTTATTTTGTCCGACAGGGAACTGCCGTTGTTGGAGGAGGAGGATGTACAGGAATAAAGTTTCTGAATCCAGCCTGGTAGGGTCTTTTCTGAGTAAGACTAATATTGACTATGGACTGGGGAAGACATGTTTTTTAGTGGAAATCCCAAATGCAGCAACCGTAAGGTGGGTCGTACAGATCGCACCGGTAACCGCTGGATGAAAGTGACCGAAGGTCAAGTTAAATGGCCTGTGATAACTCATGAGTTGACTGTTCAACGATAGGCTGAACTATGATGTTCAGCCGTTCTTCGATGATGAAGAACGACCACCTGACCATTTTCGGTTACGGCGGAGATCTCAACGGATAGGTCAACCTATAGACGCACGAAATATTATAGTACACAAGTGAAATGAGTGACTATCACAATGCTGTCCTATTTGACTCAAAGGTTGACTGGTAGAGAATGCCTTGTGAACTATGTACCACTCTTGTACATGAAGTTTAAATAAATAAATAAGCGAGTGCGCACAAACACAGGTGTTCTCTTCCCTCGCTGTCATACTCGTAGGCGCAGGACCAACGGCTTAGCGCGCACGTGATGAACAACTAGTGATGTACCGAAACAATGAGAATGATAATTTACAAAATACTTATTCAATATTGCAAGTCATAACAATCTGAGCTACAAGGTTCCATTGAATTGTGCTACAGGATCGTGGGAATAATAACAATATTGTATGAATAAGTTTCATTGTTATGTCTTTAAAAGTATTTCAACAATCTAAAAAAAACTACTTAAATTGTAATAAACACTGCCATAGTCTGTTTGCTGTCAAGTTAGCAAAAAATTAAGTGCGACTTCAAGCATTCAGAAAAAATGTTCCAATTATACAAGACCAAGAGAAGTATCCTTTTTAACATTTTTAAAATGGAATCAATTTATTGTTTAAAAGTAAGTAAGTCATGGTTCATATTGTATTATATAGCGAGCTGGAGTCCGCAGCTCCACGTCCAAAGCGAGTATTTTGCGCAAGGGTGGGAAAATTATTCAATCCACCCTAGTTCCTCGAGAAACCCTTGCTTGGTGTTGCTGACGATCTCGCGGAGAGTACCTTGGTTATTGAAGTACTTTTTTTTGTCATGGGTTATGGCTCGTTCTCTCTCATATAGAGTAGGCCTGGCTGCCTGTGTGCCAGCAGTGGGAATATTATTTATTGGTCTAGATTAGATTTAGCCACTATAAAATTTTGTTCACTGATAAGATGTCTGTATTTTATCAATTGTATCAAAAACATTGATAACATTTTATCTAGTACTATAAACTAATTTAATTGTGTGTCAAACAAATTATTATTGGCTTCTGTCTGTGCCCTTGTGAACGGTAGAAAATTAAATGTTGATAAAAATCTGAGATAGTTTGTTTTTCGAAGTAATAGAGAAATATGGAAGAAGAAGACATGCTGCGCCAACCCCAAATGAATTGGGATAAGGGCAAGAGAATGATGATTAACGAGCACTACAAACAAAGCATAGTACACAGATAATTAATGTGACTTGTGATAATAATTTAAAAAGAAAATTATGAAAACTTGATAAGTATTACGTTTGGTTCTAGTATCTTATCATTATCAAATATTTGTTTTAGCAGTATATGAGTAGAGCGGCCGGCATTTTGAAATGTGCTGTCACAAAAGTAATTACAATAAAATTACTATTAATACATATTGGGTATGACTATGGAATGCCTTACTTATGTGGATTGCTAGGCAAAGATCTCCCCTTGCTCTGTCTAATCTGTGTGTCTGCCTGGCCAGTGCCCATGCACTAAAGATAGCCACATGTTACCATGTTCAACAAAACCTAATCACATCACACATCTTCAGAATTTACACACATTATTAGATATTATTCTTAACTTATTGTAAACTCTGTATATAAAATGTATTTCTGAAAACCCCAACTAAGATATTATAGAAAGCACTATATTTCAATAAATAATAATGGTATTAAAAATAATTAGGAACTTTCTAAATCTTATAAAAAAATAATGAGGTAACTCTGTAATACAATATTTTAGTCGGAAAAAGGAAATGAAAACTTATTGCAAACACGTAACAATATTAAACGATAAAGTAAAAAATATTATAAGCGCAATAAACGTTATAATAACTAGAAGGCGATGAAAAAAAATACATAAAATTGTTTTACCTCAGACAACAAAGGGGCTCTGTCCAAATGTTCTGAGGAGGCGAAAGCCGACTCGAAGTAGGGCCCGCGGCTCCTGGACTCGTACCGGGAGCCCCCATCGTCCCACATACGAGCTTCGAGCTCATCAGACATTCTGGCGCCGACAATCGCAAAAAAAAAATAACAAGCAAAATCCTTCACTGGGTTTAACACATTTTTTCTCTAATTACACACAAAACTCGCGCCCGTGTCACAGAATATCGAAGGCTGTATAAATTTTAAAATATATTATCGTAGAATTTTAGTGTTTTATTAGCGTACGAGATAATACAGCGATAAATATCGGTGGACTCTGTTCGCGTATTCCTCTGGCGACGGAACTTGCGTTCTGAAACAAGAATCGTCGAGATCATTTATCAGTGACGTTTCATGACATGTTTGTTTGTATCTCCGATTCTTTTTATTTAAAACTTATAAAATTGACTTAAATATACTGAATTTAATGCAAAATTGTCGTTTTTGGGGTTAGTTCAAATGAGATTTTAACAAACTGTTTTTTTTATGAAAGAGCTTACAAAGTGATTGAGTTTTGGTTTCAGAACAGTCGTAGACAGAGCGGTGACAGCTTGACTGACAGCAATCGATATGAATGCGTTCACGTAATGACGCATTCAAAACGAATACATTTGAATAAAATCATTCATTTACATTTTTTTTTATTGTAAACGACTTTTTTACGACTTGCGAAGTTTATTGACATTGTATACTCATCAATTTTATTTTTTAAGCACTTGCATGTAAAATTACAGACTTCGTCGTTACAATGTTTATAGTCATTCATCCGGTACCTGATCAAACTCTATTTATAATCATATATAAAGGGTGTAAAAAGACCCTTAACGAAGCCGAAAGGCACTTGTTCTCCTCGTCATTGTGATCATTTTTTTGTTCTGGACCATACCTGGGAACCTTCTAGTTACGGAGATATTGGGGGTCAAAGTTCCAATTTTTTCACAAGTTTTTTTTTTAATACTACTTTTTAAGGTTCTAACTTTACTCCAATTACCTCCATGGTCCGTTTACTATTCAAAGCATCCATCAGCAATAAGTTTTGAGCGCATTATATTGAGTTTTACCGTAAAATGTGATTTTTGACCCCAAAAAAAAATTTCGTTTCCCAGCAAAAATTTTTGCGTAAAGTTACTTAGTTTGATGTACAGAATGCTTGGTTGACGGCTTGGTGAAGGGTCTGTTTACACCCCGTATATCAGGGTAATGTTCACTCAGACGTATGAACAAAGCAAAAGAAGTATGTAAGGAATGGTCTCAATAGAGTAATAATGTTCTGCGGGAATGGTCGTAGCAGGTGGCGTTCTTTAAGTTCTGCCTACTGCCGTGGCCAAAAAGAGGGAGTCTATGTATGGTCTTTATTGTTAATTAAATATATTTTCTTCTTTCTTAGGCTAAAGACAAAACAAACCAAAATTTGATTCATTGTTTATTGAAATATCTTCTCCATAAAAATTACAAGATTAATTAAATTACACAAGATGACAAAATATAACAATATTATTACAACAACATGCCATTTGAAATAACACTGCGGAAATAAAAAATATATTCTTCATGTATCGCCGCTTATTTTTCGGAATCGGTAGACGCTAACGAGGTAGATAGAAAGGCAATTATTGTGCGCCATGGTTCTTTCGCCGCCATCTTTTTTTAATGGCGAAACTTCACTTGGTGTATTTGTACAAACATTTGCGTTATTCCGTTGATACAAAAACGACTTTACTGCATTACAAAAAGTATGTTTTTTATTCTCTCTCAAAATCAAATATTGCGAATATTTGGACAAAGTGAAATGCCACATTAAAACAAATTCACAAATATTTGCCAACAGTGCCCACTTGTCAACGTCACGAAAACGCCAAAAGAACCATGTATATTAGAGAATGGCACAATTTACATAGTCTTCTTTCTTTTTTTAAAAGAAAGAACAAGTTAAAATCACAATAGACAAAATACCATCTCTATCTACAAACAGATGGGATCATTTTCTACCGCATTACAAAACCAAGCAGCCCAGCCTTCCTCTAATAAAAAATAAACAAAAAAAAATAACAAATAATATACATTTCTAGTCAAAAGATTTACAGAGTAAAAGAGGTAAGGCTTTAAATGCTATAACGATTTATATACGCAATGTTATTCTTATGGTTATGGAGTATCCGGCCGTCTCGAGTCGTCGTTTAGAATCTGTACTGGAAACGGAACTATGCATTAGCGTTTGGGTTTTTGAGGATATTGGAGCAAATAATATGATATAGTAATATCATCACGCGTTAGGCAGATGTGTACCTAATAGTAAACGCATATTTCGCCAGTTATGTTTAAGTCTTACATAATAGGGGGCGAGCCTAATGCTATCAACCGGGCACTTATCCAGACTACGTGGCTGCTACCGAAAAATTCCAAAATTTTTGAATTTCCGTGAAAAAAATATTTTCAGTAGTTTAAGAGCAAATTGGAGACACATACATACAGTTCCAACACAGAACCTTCTTTTTCGAAAGTCGGTTAAAAATATAGACAAATTTAACCATTGGAGTATATTAAACCATCTATAGAGTTAAATCACTTTAATATTGTTTGTCAACTCTGAACAATTAGTTTTTTTTTTTAATGAATCAGATCAAGGCGTTGTTTTGTGTGACAATGTCGTTGGCCCGCCTTGTCCTGAGTGACAGACAATGTAAGTGTCAATGTCACGACTGAATCAATTGTTTTTGTGAGATGTTTTACTATTGAATAAAATATTTATTCTGTACTTGATGTTCAAAGAATAAATGATTCATGATTATTTTGTACGATTCTAGAAATTATGGACAGTCTCAGGTCGATTCTTCTTAGCACGTAATTCAGATAAGGTTTTTTCCCGTCACTGTCGCAAAATTGTCAAAATTAAGTGCAGAATAGAGACGGGACCATGTCTAAATGAAAGGACGAGCTAAGTAACGTTAATGGATCTCGACCTAAGATTAATTTGGTAATTAGTTTTGAAAGCTTTTAGATCCAAAAACGCAAATTAAATTCGAAAAGGCCCCAACAACCAATAAAAAACTGTTTAGTTAATTCTGACCACACATTTTGCTAGTTGATTTTGTAGTTAGCAGATGTTTTTATGGATTCAATAACCTTCCTTTTGGGCTTCGCAAATAACCCTGTTTCTCAAAAACCCAAACACCAATGCAACCACACATACTTGTCAATTCCTTGACCAGGAACATGGCATAGGATCACAGACACAAACCATTATCTTTTTATTTTAAACTACAGAGGCTAACTACGCGTCTCGCGACTTTCTCACCGATACGTTTTGTTCTGTCGTGAGCGCAGGTCGCTGCGATTTGTCGGACCTTATACAGTCGCCAGCGCATCAAGTTACCACCTACTAACAAATGATCTCATTCGATTTTGAACTTAACCATCAACGTTTCATGGTTTAAAATCATGTGGAGAAATTTGTCAGTTTGAGATAACTTGATGCGCAGGCGACGGTACAATCAAATCAATGAGTATGTTCACAAAATAGGTTTTGTAATCTCAATTGCTTTTTATTTTAGCTAAGTTAACGGTTATACATTTGTGGCAGAGCACGGGTCGGTTTTCGAGGTTAAGCAACACTTGACGAGGTCACTCCATGGATGGGTGACCGTTTTTAAAATACGAGACCTTCGTGATTTGGAAAGCTCGTTAAACCGTTGGTCCTGGCTGTAATTTGTAGATCTTTGACAGTTGTTATGAGTAGTCAGAAGATAAAGTCTGACCAGCAGTCTTACCTAGAAATATCAGAATATCCAGGGTTGTGGCTAAATTGTAAGTTGAAGAAAGAGAAGACTTGTAAGTTGTCCAGCAGTGGGAACGTAGTGGCATATTTTGCCCAGGAAAATCAAAACTTGAGTCTTTAAAAGGCTTCCGGTTCCGCTAAGGCGAAGGACCAAAGCCTAATTATAACGAAAAATCCAATTTGTTCTAGCCAGAATTGAGTATTGAACATGTCTTAAATGAATAATGAGGAGGGTCTGACAAATCGCATGCGTTAGTCATCAATGGAATGCTAATATATACTTTACATACGTCAAATATACAGGCGCATACTTAAAACTAAGTTAGCCTTGACAATCTTGTGTGCCTAGAATCTAAAATAAAGATCGTATTCATTTCCTAGATAATACAGCATGTATCAAGAAAAGTGTGGTAATATTTGGGGCCAGTTGAACTTTTGTATGGGACTGTTGATCATTTTGTCGCGATTACTGTTGATCCCATACAGGAACTTGTTGGGTTTGCTAGTCTGTTCCACATCTTTAAATAACATATCATAACATCACACCTGTAATCCCCCAAGGGTTAGGCAGAGATGTACCTAAGAGTACACACATTTTGCCAGTTATGTTTAAGTCCCATGTAATGGGGGGGCGAATTAAAACTAATATTATAAATGCGAAAGTAAGTTTGTTTGTTTGTTACCTTTTGACGCCTAAACCACTGAACCGATCATCCTGAAATTTTTCATATCCGTTGTCAGGTGTACAGAAACAGACTCAGGGTACCTTTCATCCCGAAAAAAAGTACTGTTCCCGAGGAAAACAACAATAACGTTGGTATGATAATAGATGTCGCCACGTGTACCTACAGCGTACAACCCGAATTGATTGTCAAATTCTAAATTAACGTGAGCGAAACCGCGAGCAAAAGCTAGTAGAGGAATATATTAAAAGGGGGGCGGGGGTCACCTTTAAATATTAACACACATTTCTAATACACGCTGTATAGACCTTAGTGAGTACCAACAAATATTCTCAACCCACAATTAATGTTCTTAAAGCTCTTTATATCGCTGCAATGTTTGCTTATCTTAAAATGACAAGGACAGCAAGAGTCTAAAGCCCACATCCACCACAAAAATAGCTAAATAGGTTTACCTCTAAAGATACTCTGCTCTGTCTATCGTTTGAAGATTATAGTGTTAAATGTGCTTAGCGTTAAACTCAGTTAGCGCTTCATGGTGCAAGCGGGCCTCAATGGGCGGAGACTGCAAATTAAATCGGATCACACACATTCTTTCGTAAGTAACCGAATTATTCAGACAACTAGCTGTTCCCCGCGACCTTCGTCTGCGTAAGATTTTTTTTAAAAATCCCCGTTTTTGCAACATTTTTCATAGCTGCTCCGCTCCTATTGGTCGTAGCGTGATGTTATATAGCCTATAGCCTTCCTCGATAAATGGGGAATCCAACACTAAAAGATTTATTCATTTCGAACCAGTAGTTCCTGAGATTAGCGCGTTCAACCAAACAAACTCTTCAGCTATTATAGTATAGATACTAACATTCAGGCTAACTTAGTTTCAAATACTCACCTAATAAATATACATCTTGATTGACACACTAAGCAAAAATAGCAACAAGTTTGGTCTAACGAGTTGTCTTATGTACAGACGCCAACACATCGAGCTACACGAAACTCTCAAATTGTCCCAATCAACCTTGAACCTAATGCTTTAGCGATAAAGTTGAAAATCTATTGACCATTTGAACACCAGAGCATACACGCACGCTAGTGCCCCCCACGTCAAGCCACAAATTCACCTACCATTTTGTCACGTATTTGTGTCGTTTGGCGTAAAAGGCTCACGCTTGCTTGTCACGTATATGTGACAATGGCGGAAATCTGGCAGATTGTAGTAGCTTGATGTGCTGGCGTATGTACTTAATTATTTATGTAGCCAGATAAATTAATTGATAGTCGAGCCATTCACTGCTAAAATAAATATGGGAACATCATGGCTGTGTTCCTGAAGGGAACTGGCAGGGGTGTAAAGCAAATGCTCAGGCTGAAATCTATTCAGTGACTTTCCTCAAGAGTTTCATACAAAAATGAATCTTATCTGTTTAGAATTAATGTTCATATTCGTACGAAACGTTTGATCACAGTCGCTTATATGAATTTGCTCGTTACGAATTCGCTCGTTAAGACATACGAATAAGGATCATTTTCGTATTTAATGTTAGTGCTGACTTAAGTCCGTTTATTTATTTAACAGACTACATAAATAACATCCACAAGACTTTAAATATGTTTCATTATTTGTACAATTGGACACTTGATATCTTTGTTCAAAGACTCAAAATGAACTCTATGTTTAAAGGAATAAAGTAAGAATTTAAACTGTGGTAGACTTGGATTGATGTGTCCTAATAGAAGAAAAAGGGCGTATGTAAGATGTTTTTAGGCGGGCGTTATTATACTAGTGTTGTTTTTAACCTTACTTTTTTAATATTTCTACTGGAATTCCTATACTTTGTACTATACCGAGAAACGTCACACAAATACTATATTTCGACATTAATAGATATCGTTCTTTTGAAGTTCTCTCAAATCTTATAATTTTCTTGATTTTCAGAAATAGTTAAACAAGGGGTCGTCCTTGAATCACGTGAAGTTCAAACAAGGGGGGAGGGGGTCAGACAGAAATCACAATTAATCAAGATGGGGAGGGGGGGATAATGTGACAGTTACGTGTATTTTATTTTTATTAAAACATATTCTGAAACCATCTGATGGTTGCACTAAAAAAAAATACACGTGATGGGTTAGATGGGAGGGTTAGACTAAAACCTCACGACGTATCACTAAGAGGAGGGGGGCGGGGGCTACAATAGAAGACTAAAAAACGTCACGTGACAAGAGGATGACCCCTAAGACAACTGAACACACCTGAGAAATTATTGATATTAAATTACAAATTAACTATATTGCCACAGTGATCGTTTCAGAAATTCCCTATCACCATAGCTACCGTTACCATAAATATTTTCATAATAAATATAATTTTCCTACATCTTTCTCAACATATCAGTAAGTACATACTATATTAGACCCAAATATCAATCCAATATTTAATCTTACGAGTAAGGAAGCCTCTGAATACAATAAAGGGTGTAAAAAGACCCTTAACGAAGCCGAAAGGTACTTGTTCTCCCCATCATTGCGATCATTTTTTTGTTCTAGACCATACTTGGGAACCTTCTAGTTACGGAGATATTGGGGGTCAAAGTTCCAACTTTTTCACAAGTTTTTCTTAAAATACATGTTTCTAATGTAAGATTTTTACTTTAAGCACCTACACGACCCCCATACTATTCAATCCATCAATCAGCACAATGTTTTGAGTGCGTTACATTGAGTTTTACCGTAAAACGTAACTTTTCACCCCAAAAAAAAAAGTCGTTTCCCAGCAAAATTTTTTGCGTAAAGTTACTTAGTTTGATGTACAGAATGCTTGGTCGACGGCTTCGTGAAGGGTCTGTTTACACCCTGTATTTAATTTTAGTAACCTTTTAAAAACTGAGGGAAGCTTCTGATTGGTTGACCAAAACCACTAACAACCAATCATTGAGCTCAGATTTGGCTATCGGAAGACGTTTAGTATTGCCAACTGATAACTGACATCGTAGTAATACAACGCTTTCGTCTCTTTTTTTCCTATGAAGCCGCCTATGTGTTAGAAAGAGTCCGCTACAGATTCCTCTCTCTTGCTTTTTTGCCAGTCACAGTAATAGCGGAGTTGTAACCCCAATCAATTGACATACTTTTAGAGAGCTATCAAAACGCGGTTCCCCATAAATTTTGTATGGCAATAGCAACTTGTGACGGCACTAAATTGCCAACTCAACGACTCAACTATTCATTCATTTCAATAATATGAAAAATAAAATCTCAAAAGTTCATTTAAAATTTATTCAATGGGATTAAATGAACTTAGAGAGTGGTATGAAGATTTCAATGATTATGACTCAGTAAAGCCATATTTGTTACGGTATTTGTACTGACCCGAAAATTGCAAAAAAACGTAAGAAAATTTGAAACTCGCGGGCTACCTTAAGACCCCAACAAGACCCCCTACAAAAACAACACCAGTACAAGAACACACCACCTACTCTACCCATCTCAGTCTGCCACCGCTGTAGCGACAACATGAGAGAGAGACGGACATACAGGAGCAGTTAGACGACGACTACGAGCGGCAGATCCCCGATCATAAAGACGACGGCGGCGGCAGGGCGCGCGCGGCCGCCAGCCCGCCCGCGTCCAGTCGGGGCCAGTCCACGAACTCCTTGCCATGTCTGGAAAGATGACAAACGATTAGTGTGCCTCTAATCCCATAATAAAACGGGTATACAGGGTGTAAACAGACCCTCCACGAAGCCGTTAACCAAGCATTCTGTATATCAAACTAAGTAACCCTAACCCACAAAAAATTTTGCTGGGAAACGATTTTTTTTTGATGGGGTGAAAAATCACGTTTTATGGTAAAACTCAAAGTAACGCACTCAAAACATTGTGCTGACGGATGGATTGAATAGTACGGGGGTCGTGGAGGTGTTTAAAGTAAAGTTACAACATTAAAACCTTGTATTTAAAAAAAAACTTGTGAAAAAATTGGAACTTTGACCCCCAATATCTCCTTAACTAGAAGGTTCCCAGGTATGGTCTGGAACAAAAAAATGATCACCATGACGGGGAGAATAATTGCCTTTCGGCTTCGTTAAGGGTCTTTTTACACCCTTTATTTTCTGAAGGTATAGGCAGTGAGTTCTACCCACAATGCATCAGTTCCGAAGTCCCACAGAGGTGAGCCTATTCACATAAGCAACACAAAAACCTCAACACGGGGCTACTAAGAATTTCTCAACAATTCAATTACATAAAATCATCACACCTGTAATCTCCGAAGGGTTAGGCAGAGGTGTACCTAATAGTTCACCCACATTTCGCTGGTTATGTTTAAGTCCTACGTAATAGGGGGCGAACCTATTGCCATCAACCGGACACAAATCCAGACTCCCGTGGCTGCTACTGAGAAATTCCTGATGGAAAACCTGGTCTTCATGTTCAGCAGTCGCGATTGCGACGACTAGACCGTCGAGGTATTTCCAGTAGAAGCTGACCAGCTACGTTGGCGTACAAGGGATTTTAGTACGTATCTACCTGAATATAAAGGTGAGGGTCGCTGTGACGGCGGCGCCCCAGAACATAAGGTACAGCAACACTTCGCTGGTGTAGCGTTGCGGCAGAGTTGCGCTCGCGCAGAACATTGACATCGCTACCAGCAGGACTGATGGGAACTAGAACAAACGAAAATGTTAGAATAGCTAGAAATAACATTACATTAAGAAAAGCCTCTAATGAAGAATATTTATCTAGGAAAAATACTTTCGAGTTAGGTTTATTAGGTAAGTTGGGTTTCCAACATACAGAGACGAGTAGAGCGATGCGGAGATCACAAGATTCGACCAATCACACGAGAGATGAGAGATGCGACGTAGATTTCAGCAAATGTGGTTGGTTGATTCTTGCAAGTGTCCTCCCACTCCACTCCACTTTGTGGGAATCGGGACTGTACGTCCCGATTCGTCCCGAAACTTACTGTAATGTATTTCCAGTCTCTGTCTCGGCGGAGCGGACACGGCAGCGTGTTGCCCTCGCCGTCCGATATCACGTATTTACCCAGGAACAGGTCGATGGAGTCCTAGAAAATTAACATAAAACTGTTTATAACTGTACTAGTAGTGTCCGCGGCTTCGCCCGCGCAACTTTTTTGTTTAAGAATTTTAAGTTCTCTTTTATCTCACACATCAAGTATTCATGTTTGTAACTAGAAGTTAGCAGATCATTAACATATACGAAGAAAAAAAAACACGTAATATAGAAGATAACTCACAAACAAAAGTTAATAACAAATATACGGGACCACCGCGCGAGATTCCTCTACCAAATGAAAAAGAATCTCGTAAATCGAACCAGTAATCAGGGAGAAATCGGTGTAAATACATTAAAAAGGAGGATGGCCGAATACATAACCTCTTCCTTTTTAGAAGTCGGTTAAAAAGATCGATCACGGTTTATCTGTATCAATTATTACTTATTTCTTGTGTATTTTATAATGAAAAAAATGACTTTTTAAATGTTATAACGACTTGGAAATCCTTAAACAGACTTCGAACCCAAGTCGGTCGGACCAAAGACAATCTCTGCAGATGGGGGTTCATGGACAGCTCAGACCTCAAGTGCGTATGCGGCGTCTCCCCACAGACAATGGCCCACCTTCCATCTTGCACCGCATGCCCTATCACCTGCGCACTCGAAGATCTGCTTACTGCATCAGTGAGTGGGGTCCGCGTGGCTGAGTTTTGGGCTAAACATAACATCTGAACTTTTTGCCATCGACACGTTTTTAATCCTACAAAATTTGTACGCCGTTATTGTCAAAACATGGACGCTCACAAAATATTGATTTAATACCTTGCATGTCTGATTAGTCAGTTTATGTAAACGCATGTTTGACAAATAAATTATCTTTCTTTCTGTGTGGCATAATTTTTCAAAATCCTTCCAGCCATTCAGGCGTCTAAGGTAATGGACGACAGAAAGAGTTACTTTCTCATCTATACTAATATTATTAAGCTGAAGAGTTTGCTGGTTTGTTTGATTGAACGCGCTAATCTCAAGAACTTCTGGTTCGAATTGAAAAATTATTTTAGTGTTGGATAGCCCATTTATCGAAGAAGGCTATAGGCTACATAACATCACGCTACAACCAATAGGAGCGGAGCATCACTGAAAAAGTTGCAAAAAGGGGGAAACTAGTATTATTATAATAATTTCACGCGGACGAAGGTCGCGGGCAACAGCAAGTATATAATAGTACATGACTAGACCAACGAGGCTACCATCATCTGCCTAGCCTTTTCCCAACTATGCTAGGGTCGGCTTCCAGTCTAACCGGCTGCAGCTGAATACCAGTATTTTACATGGAGCGAGTGCCTATCTGACCTCCACAACCCAGTTAGTACTGGGTAATACGATACCCCTTGGTAAGACTGGTTGTCAGACTTTTTGGGCCACTGACTACCTGTACCGACTGTCTAAGACCTACAAATGACAGCCGGAACCAACGGCTTAACGTGCTTTCCGAGGCACGGAGAAAACTCGGTATGTAATGGGTGGTCACCCATCCACAGACCACCCTAGGCAAGCACGGCTTAACCTAAAGATCGATCCGAGCTGCTGTTATTATTTAGCCACGAGCTCATCACCAGACCAA
Source organism: Noctua pronuba (assembly GCA_905220335.1). Classification (NCBI taxonomy): domain Eukaryota; kingdom Metazoa; phylum Arthropoda; class Insecta; order Lepidoptera; family Noctuidae; genus Noctua; species Noctua pronuba. The sequence goes on from LR999913.1 coordinate 3,572,589, forward strand.
CGAGGCTACCAAAGTTGAAAAAAGAACTCTCTCCTGACGTACCTGTCTGAATCCATCACTGAAGTTATTCTTGTAGTATCTGGTGAGCGAGTTGACCCCGTCCCGCATGAGCCCGAAGTGTGTCCGCTTGCCGAGCCGCGTGAAGTCCGTCTTCAGCGCGCCCGTGCCCGAGTACTGCGTCGATATCGTGTCCGCGTGGTCTGCCCATACCTGCAGTAACAACGGGGTTATAATACAACTTGGTTTTTTTTTGTCTGTATCAGCCACGGGGGCTGGATTTGTGCCCGGTTGATGGCAGTAGGCTCACCCCCTATTACATGGGACTTAAACATAACTGGCGAAATGTGGGTAGGTACTCTGCCTAACCCTTCGGGGATTACAGGGGTGATGTTATGTTATGTTGTTTTTTTTAATCAAAAAGACCGGTTTAGGAATACAACGAATACGTTCATCATGAATATATCATTGGTATATAAAATCGGTCCATGTCAGGCGACCATTGGGCCAAACTTATTACCCAAGGAGTCCCTCGGCTTTGCAAATAGTTTTCTTTAGAACTTTTGACGTTTGAAACGTCACTTTAACCGGATGAGCCGTTTTACATGGAGCGACGAGGAGTTTGGTGATAGGTAATCATCATCTGCCTCGCCTTTTCCCAACTATGTTGGGGTCGGCTTCCAGTCTAACCGGATGCAGCTGAATACCAGTATCTTACATGGAACGACTGCCTATCTGACCTCCACAACCCAGTTAGTACTGGACAATACGAAACCCCTTGTTAAGACTGGTTGTCAGATTTTCGGGCCACAACTACCTGTAACGACTGTGAAAGATTTACAAATGACAGCCGGGACCAACGGCTTAACGTGTTTTCCGAGGCACGTCCACGGACCAACTTAGGCAAGCGCGGCTTAACCTAAAGATCGACCCGAGCGGCTGTTATTATCAAGCCCTTCAGCTCCTTATGAGTTTGGTGAAAGGTATACTTACATTATTAAACAGCTTATCCAGATAAGGATGTTTCTCGTTATCACTAGTAGTGACTGCGAGCAGCCTGAGCGCCGCGTTGAGCTGCAACCTCGCGAACAGACTCTGCACCACGTTGGTCCTGTCGAGGCAGTCCACGCAGTTGGTGCGGAACACGCCGCTCTGGCGGAGCAGCACTGTGCCGCCTCGAGAGAGGAAGTAGCCGAATTCTGTCTGTTGGCAAAGAATTTTCATTGAATTGTGGGGCATGCCGATTTTTGACCAAATCACAATTATACATTTCTATTTCCAAATGTAATTTTTGAACAACATCAACGCTAGACAAGAGTGCATAAGAGTGTTCGTTTGCATTTTTTGTGAATTAGACAAGTTTGTAGATTGTGTTAATTTGGGGACGATATAAGTTGATCAAAACCTTTTTTTTTTTTTCAGACGTTTGGATATCATCAAATGACCCCTCTCGCTCTGGGCGGAGTGGAAGGGAATGTCAGACTCGTACTGACTAAAACCATGTTCCTTTTTTGCCCTTTGTGCTCCAGGGCCGCGGTATCTCTTTCGAACGGTCCCGCAGCCCCGGCAGGCATCGGCCCTTGCGGACCCCTTCCTGGTTGCTGACATCTCTTTGATGATAAACAGCCTTCCTTCTTAATATGGCATTAGAAAAGCTTTGCGGATTTTCATATATTTTGTCGGCAATTTCTCATTGACTCCGCGTGGTCGGCAATGTTCGTACCTGTTCGTGTTAGTTCGGCAGTGTTCGTACCTGTTCGTGCGCTATCCTGTCTATGAGCACGTTGAGCCGGTAGTATCTCATAGAGCGGCACTCCGCATGGAAGTCAAAGGGCTCGTATCTGACGCCCGGTAAAGCTGCTGCGGCGACTGCGGCTCGGAAGCCCCGCTCTAGAGCTTCTTCTTTACCGTGTTGGTCGATCTGGGGAAAGAACCGGTAGATAAATAATATGTTTTTTATCATGTTGCATTTAAGGAAAATATGGGGAACATCTTTGCCCAGCAGTAGGTGAGTTTAAATTACAATTTATTAGTTGAGAATTGAGTTTAAACCAACTTCAAACAAACCAAGTCTTGTCCGAAGACTTTCTAAGGCGCGTAAGGCAAAGTACCAAGTACAGTGTCAAAATTTAGCACCAATGCTCAATCAATTGTATCTAGATTTTCTTGGACAACTATGCGTAAAAGTATAATAAGAGTAGAGTAAGACCAAAGAAACGATGGATGGACTGTGTGAAGGATGATATGGCTAGAAAGGAGGATGTTGAGATTACGAGTAATAGAAAAGTATGGAAGAAGAAGACATGCTGCGCCGACCCCAAATAAATTGGGATAGCAGGAGAATTATCAGGAACTACGTGTAAAAGTACATTTGAACAAGTAACATTTAATTAAAATTATCAAAAAACCCGACTTCAAATTGTATTTATGTACCTATATATTTGTAATCTACTTTTAATTTTCTTCATTTTGATACCCCACTCGATAGATTTGGTTGGAAAAAAAACAAAAAATGACTTACAATTTAGCGCCAAATATCCGCCATTTTTTTTTTAATAGCTTTCTAACGACACTTGGGTTTTTGAGACGAATCTAATGATACCTTAATACTCGAAATCCATAAAGCCATTTGGAACATAATTACGAGGTAATAAAAAAAAATACAAAAAACAAACATGCAAAAACATAATCCTTACTTGGCAGTCGGGTAAAAACAAACAAGAATTACGCATCAGCAAAACTTCCACTCACCAAGTTCACTAGCACCTGGTTCCCATATTTCTGCTGCTGGTCCCTCAAGTGCTTGGTGTACGCAGTCACGTGGTCCTCATGCGACAGTTGCATTGCGGGCTTGTACTTGATGTTGGGGTACTGGCTCCAGAACAGAGGGATGGAACCTCTGGTCTGCAGGAAGGAAGACTTCTCGCCACCTCGTTCGATGATCTGTTCTGTTTCTACGAAGTTCGCGACGTTGCCCTGTGGAAAAGAGTTTGTGTTGTAGTGAAATCAACGTACAGTCACGAGCACCAATATGTATATAGTTTCCTAAATTTAAAAGCAATTTTCGCGAAAAATTACGATTGTCACTTGGAGATAGGATCTTTTTCATAAAAATATGGGTTTCAGAATATTATTTTCGTAACAACATGAAATTTTAATCAGAACAGTAGGAGAATAACGCTTTTAAAAATTGTTAAGTGTTTACATATTGGTGCTCGTGACTGTACTACCGCGCTCACTGACGATCGACTACTTATCTTCCTTATTACTAAGGGTATAAGGATGAAAAGTGGTCTACCGTCAGTGAAGTCGGTGGTAAAAGGCAGGTCATAAAATGTTGGAGCGAGACAAAACCATGTGTCCCACTCAGACATTTTGTGACTACGTAAGGTTTGGTGTATTGGTTAGAAAATATTTAGGGCTACATTTAACATATCGTTCACTCTTTACCGTTGATAGGGGCCGGGTTTTATACAAATACGGATTATTTGGTGAGTTTTATGGCCCTTATTACAGCAGTAGGCTATACAGCAATTGTCTTACCTGAGCATCGACGCCCCTCATAAAGAAGCGAGTGCCGGCCCTGTCGACGCAGCGCCGCGACACCAGCGACCACGTCAGCTGGTGGCCGTTCACTGTCACGTTGTTTATGGATACGACTGGGTTGGAATCAAGGAAAAATATTAAGAAACACAGGAGCTCTTGGCTTTATAATATGCCCTCCATGTCTGATGAGTTTTGCTAGCTAATTTAGTTTGACCTAGAATTACATGATCAAGCGTAGTCTTTTACATAATGATTACTACAAAGTGTACGGTGACACAAAGCGCCTTGTTCCATTGTAGTCAGATGCATGGTCTTTGTTTGTTTAAATTAACAGTTGTTCACATTGAAATAATAAAATATGTCTAGTTGTTCATAGGATATGACGCCAAGTGGCACATTCCCGATCAGCCACCGTTGAACTTGTTTTTTTTTTTAATATCCTGAACTGTCCCACAGCTGGGCAAATGCCCCCCCCAATTCCTTCCACGTGCCACTGCTGGGCAAAGCCCCCCCCCCCCCAATTCCTTCCACGTGCCACTGCTGGGCAAAGCCCCCCCCAATTCCTTCCACGTGCCACTGCTGGGCAAAGCCCCCTCCCCAATTCCTTCCACGTGCCACTGCTGGGCAAAGGCTTCTCCCAATTCCTTCCACGTGCTCTTTGCCCGTGCCTGCTCGAACCAGCCCTCGTGGTACGCGTTCAGATTGTCTCGCCACCTCTTTCTGGGCCGGCCTCGGCCGCGCCGTCCGTCTTGCGTAATTTTTTTATTTTTTTATTTGTTTGTTGGGTGCTCTTGAGGTATTCGCCAAATAAATATGTTTTCTTTCTTTCTTAATTAATTTAAATTCTTTGTCCATTCAAATTCTTAACATGGCGGTGACAATCTCAATTGACTCCGCTCAGAACTTGGCTACGACTTCTGTTTATTTAGAAAAGGATACATCCTTGTATGATTGGCAGCATGAACCGTGAGAACTGATGATGAGAGAAGTCTCTCAGAAGGAACCCATTCCACAGGAACCGAGGGTCCGCTCGGTTTGTGATGGACATCTGCAAATAAAAGACGTTATTAATAGACTGTAAAAAGACCCTCAACGAAGCCGTGAGGCACGTGTTCTTCCCGTTATTGTGATATTTTTTGTTCTGGATCATACCTGGGAGCTGGGAGCCTTCTAGTTACGGAGATATTGAAGGTTAGAGTTCTAACTTTTTCACACGTTCTTTTTAATATACTTCATCAGCACAATATTTTAAGTGCTTTACATTAAGCCCTTCCGTAAAACATGATTTTTCACGAAAAAAAAAGCAGTTTCCCAGCAATATTTTTTGCGTAGAGTTACTTAGTTTGATGGACAGAATACTTGGTTGACGGCTTCTTGAAGGGTCCGTTTACACCCAGTAATATTGTTTAAGTTAACTGTATTGATGAGGATCTGTAAGATCGTCAGCATTTATAATCCCATCAAGGCTTATCTGGTCATCCTTGTGGTGTTCACGAGTTCAGATGGATCGAATAATACATTTGTCCACCCTTACGGAAAATAAGCCCTTTGGACGTGGAGTCGCGGTCACCAGCCCAACAGTCGCACCGATCGATCGATCAAAATTAAGCATTATGGCGCCTTTACATTGAGTCGGTAGTCGTATGTTTAACCGAGTTGATTCATCGAATTGGGCTGTATATTAAGTCGGTCACCGAATGCGGCGAACGTATTCTTTTATGTTGTCGGTTTGTCAACAATGAGTGGCGCGTTTAAAAAAATCAGCCGTGTTCAGTCACCGAAAATGGTCTGCGGCCGAATATGGCTAACCGAAAACCTGTTTACTGTATGTGTATGTTTTAATCGGTGACCGAATACGGGCTGTGGTCGAATATGGATAACTGAAAACCTGTTTACACTAGTCGGTGACCGAATACGGGCTGTGGTCGAATACGGCTAACCAAAACCCTGTTTACACTAGTCGGTGCCAGAATACGAATCGGTCAAAACGACCTAAAGCAAATGAGCCATAATACATTTTCCCACCCATACGCAAAATAAGCGCTTCGGATGTGGAGTTGCGGACACCAGCCCGCGATCACCGACCCAACAGTCGCACGTGTCGATCGCTCAAGTTTAAGCATTAAACTTGCCGAAGCTATAATCTATAATAAGGTTCCAAATAGCATCAAGGAGCAACCTTTGAGAATTTTTAAAAAACAGCTTACATCGTTATTAATACAAAAAAAAAAATACAAAATGTTATTATTCTGTATCAGATTTCTTAACAGATAAAATATAGCTGTATTATTTTGTTACTTTATTTTGATTATATTTTTTGTTACAAGATAATTTGTTGAGTTGTTGTGAAAGTTTTTAAATTGAAGTTGTATATTTAATTGTTTATAAGTATACATTTTTGCATGCCAAATGGTAGAATGTACCAGGAACAAATAATTACTACTGTAACAACTCATGTATGTACCTACATTCAATGCAAATAAATTATTTCTATTCTATTCTATTTTGAAGTTGGTCAGTCGGTTTGATGGATCATCCATTTGAAACCTTGGCAGATGATGTCATGTCTTACCTTATGGAAGTCAGGCGTGACTGAGTGCAGCCTCTGCAGGCAGTGCGTGAGGTCATAGCTGTAGGAGAAGTAGATGCCGGGCGTGTCGAGGGCGAGCCGGATCATGCGCTCGTATGTATTGTTGTCTTCTATCTGTTGGCAAGTCAAATTAAGATTAAACCCAGTATAGTAAAACTATATTATTTTAGTTCTATTTATAATATATTATAGAAAACTAAAACTATCTGCCCGAAGTTTTTATTCAGTGACTGGGCAACTAAAGGCATCAGAAAAAGTCGGGAAAGACTTTTTGAATTGTATGGCCTTAAGCCTTATATCAATACGGAAACGTTTAATAAGTATGTTGCTACTTTTTCTAAAATTTTCAAAAATACCTGCAAAGCAGCTAAAGCCTTATTTATTAGCAACAAGTTGAAATCTGCAGACAACAAGATTAAAACAGTTTGGAAAATTATAAACAATTAAACTAATAGAAACAAAAGACACAACACTGATTACACACTGGACTCTTCCCGAGGGCTCATTAGCGCAAATGTCGATGTTGCTCAGGAGTTCGCAACGTTCTTTACCAATATTCCAGTCAAAACCACAGAAACGCTAGATTCTTCGCCATCCCTTGCCATTAATTTATTGAAAGAGAATGTTTCAGCCTGTCCTGTTGAATTTAAATTTTCACATATAAACCCTATGGTCGTTATGAAGGCTTTTAAGCAAATTAAAATAAAAACTACTGAAGACCTTTGGGGTATGTCTACTAAAGTTTGTCAATCGATTGTTGAGACAGTAGCTCCCTATTTAGCTTTAATATTTAATTTATGTGTAGACCAAGGGGTATTTCCAGATTTGATGAAGTATAGTAAAGTTATACCACTTTTTAAATCTGGAGACAGCAAAGACACAAATAATTATAGACCCGTATCTATTTTGCCGGTGTTCAGCAAGGTGTTTGAAAAAGTGATGCTAAATCAAATGCTCAATCATTTTAATCGAAATGACATCTTACACGATCAACAATATGGTTTCACCAAAGGCCGTTGCACTACTGACGCCGGTGTCACCTTGCTAAAGCACATCTTTAATGCATGGGAAGAGGCAAAAGACGCAATAGGCATTTTTTGCGACCTATCCAAGGCATTTGATTGCGTGGATCACGACACACTGTTGCTGAAGCTTGAGCATTACGGACTAGGAAAACAAGCACTTAGCTTAGTAAAATCATATTTAAATGATCGAATGCAGCAAGTACAAATAAATGGCGTAAATTCGTTAGGATTAAAAGTAAAAATGGGGGTACCGCAAGGCTCAATACTGGGCCCTTTCCTTTTCATAGTATATATTAATGATTTACCTCAGTTACTGAAAAGTCGACCTCAAATGGTGTTATTCGCTGATGACACATCACTGATTTTTAAAGTTAACAGACGTGCACAAGATTTTGACGACATAAATACCGCTATGCTTAAGATTCATAACTGGTTTACTGTAAACAATTTGGTGTTAAATGGGAAGAAAACTAAATGCATAAGATTCGCGTTACCGAATGTAAGAAGTAGTGAATGTAACGTTGTATTGAACAAGGAGATACTCGAATTCGTCGAAAAGACAGTTTTCTTGGGGATTACGCTTGACTCGAAACTGCAATGGAGTCCTCACTTAACTGCACTTGCAGGGCGGCTAAGTTCAGCCGCTTATGCTGTCCGTAAAATCCGGCAATTAACAGACGTGGATACCGCGAGACTGGTTTATTTTAGTTACTTCCATAGCATCATGTCTTACGGTATTCTGCTGTGGGGTCGGGCTGCAGATATTGACTCCATATTTATTCTGCAAAAGAGGGCTGTAAGAGCCATCTATAACCTACGCAGACGCGAGTCTCTAAGAGAATTGTTTAAACAGATTAACATCATGACGGTACCTTGTCAATATATTTATGAAAACATTATGTTTGTTCGGAAAAACATTCATCTTTTTAGTAAAATAAGCGACAGGCATAATATTAATACTAGAAATAAGGACAAATTAGATCAACCACGTTTCAGATTGTCAAAAGTACGCACATCTTTTATGGGGTACTGTGTAAAATGTTATAATAAAATACCACTTGACATTTTACAACTTAGTGAGAAGAAATTTAAAAAATGCATAAAACAAACACTATGTAAGCGAGCATATTATAAGTTAGAAGAGTATATCGTAGATAAAAATGCTTGGCTCAATGCTGGTCCTGCTCCACTGCCACTTGGGTTCACAGACTAAGATTTTAATGTTTGGAAGAGATGCTCCCCCTTTAGTTCTTTCATCATTTCTTTTATTTTTTTTTTTTCTCGTTTGGAAACTTAGTTACTTTGATAACTATTGTTTTATATAAATTAGAAGCATTATTTGAGTTTTTGTAAGTGTGAGTACCATGTAGACTTTCTATTATGGTTAGTAGGGCTTATCCTAATCTTTATGGTTTTAACTGTAGCTTTGTTTTATTTTCCTATCTCTACACTGTGCTCACATATAGAAGCAACAATATTGTACCCAGGACTATGTAATATATAACTTGATTTGAAAAGAGTGTCCATGGAGTTTCTTGCCCATTCTTCTCCATGAGATCTACTATTTTCGAATGGGCAACTACAGTCCATTCACAGTTATTATGCCTGTGGCGGGACTGTAGGTAGCTTATTTTTGACTATGCAAAAGTGCCTGTCATGGGTCTATTTGAAATAAATGCTTTGAGTTTGAGTTTGAGTTTGAGTTTAATATATTTTTAATAATAAAGTTAAAAATAATTAAGTTGAAAGATGTCATTACCAGTGATCGGAGTAGGTAGATTGATTTTTGGTACTTGTATCATAAATGCACACAGAAAGAATAACATGGATAAGCCATTTTTCCGGAAAGTAATTCCGGTATTTCCGGATTCAATTAAATATTGTTAATGTTGGTAGTGATATTATTACTACTCAATTCAAAATTTAAAGGAAGGTATCAAAACTAAATTAATTCATTATTTATCTGTTGAATAATAAAAACAAACACACCAATAATCCACCAATTCCGGAGGAATGTCCATAGTAATATATACGTTTCGGATCAATGACCCCAGTTCAATCTACCTACTCCGATCACTGGTCATTACATTTTGATTTTGTAAAACCTCACTATTAAAATTGCCTCGTTAGTCAAGTAGTCGCAAGCGCGACTGCTGAGCACGAGGTCCTGGATTCCATTCCCTGGTCAGGCAGTGTTATTAGGTTTTTCCATCAGGAATTCTCAGTAGCAACTACGGAGTCTGGTTTTATGCCCGCTTGATGGCAATAGGCTCGCCCCGTATTAAATGGAACTTTAACAAAATTGGTGATATGTGGTGAGGTGTACTCTTAGGTACACCTCTGCCTAACTTTCGGGGATTACAAGGCGGATTGTTATGTTAGGTGACGAGCTCGTAGCTAAATAATAACAGCAGCTGGGGGTCGATCTTTAGGTTAAGCCCTTCTTGCCTAGGTTAGTCTGTGGATGGGAGACCACCCATTGCATACCGAGTTCCCTCGTACCTCGGATAGCACGTTAAGCCGTTGGTTTCAGCTGTCATTTGTAGATCTTTGACAGTTGTTACAGGTAGTCAGTAGGTCCAAATAGTCTGACAACCAGTCTTACCACCAGCGCCTGAGATAGGTCTCCTCTCTCCTCCCTGTGAGAAAGAGTGAGTCATACCCCACCATGAGGGCCAGGTGTGGATTGGTGGATGTAACTCATCTCCAATTTATTGGTTCTAGGACCTGCAGTTCCCCCACAGTTTGCTGCGAAGGCTGACAGGTTACAGGCTCTCAGTAATGCCTACCTGTTTGCTGGTGAGATGTGTGTTGGAGCGCGCGTACGGTATGATGTCCGTGCCAGCCAACTGGTATATATCATGACCGTTCAGCTTGCCCATCTAGAATGTTAACAAGTCATAGAATACATTAGTTTTTGTTACAACATACAACCTTCATTGTTGTCCTATTGCAAGTGTAGATGGTACAGTCAGGGTATACTTATAATTTTAACAAGTTTAATGTGACATTTTGTATGGTTTGATTGGCATGGCCTGATAGGATGATTGCTTATTATGGAATCGGCAAGTGACGATCTTCGCAGGGTGCAGGAGCAACTGGTAGCGTGCGTAAGAGGCCTATGTTCAGCAGTGGACTGTTGTAGATAGATGATGACGATGAACTTTCAATTTCTACATCCTACTATTTGGCTACTGATTTTTCCTTTTAAAACAAGGAAGACTTTACATTTTTAATTAACTAAAATACTCACACAAATTCTGTATTTGGCCACAACTAAATATAATCCAGATAGGAGCTTGATGGAGCCGAGGAAGCCACATACTGGTCGGTAGGCACTTGCCGGTATGGGGATTTTCACTTGGCTAAATTCTGACAAAGAAAAAGAGAGAATTAAAAATCCATTTTTGTTAAAATACAAGTAGAAGTATATCTTATATTTCAGTACAAATGTTTATCTTTTTTATTATTATTTGTAACTGACAACCATATTAGCCTTGTGGTAACAGGCGCAATTGCTGTGCTTGGGATTTCTAGTTCAATTCCCAGGTCAGGCAAGATTTGCACTTTATGCAACTCTGTTCTTTTTCTGCTATTTCTATGTGATAAATATATATTGACATAACTAAGAAAATGTACTATGTGTACTTCTCTGCTTACCCCTTTACAGATTACCGGGGTCAGGAGTTATCATCATCATTTTCATGCATAATGGCAGGGCTAATTAATTTGAAATTGGTGCAACATGAAAAACTCAAAAAAACTCAAAGCGTTTATTTCAATTAGACCATTACAGGCACTTTTGAATGTCACAACAAAACAAAGAGCGAAGCTACAGTCACAGACACAAGGCATAATAACTTGTGAAAGTACTGTAGTTGCCCATTCCAAAGCGTAGATCTCTATGGAGAAGAATGGGCAAGAAACTCCATGGACACTCTATTCAATGTCATGTGTTCTTACATGCAGATTACAAGCATGACTTTTACTATGTCTTGTTATAAAGGGTGTAAATAGACCCTTAACGAAGCCGAAAGGCACTTGTTCTCCGCGCTATTGCGATCATTTTTTTGTTCTAGACCATACCTCGGAACCTTTTAGTTAAGTAGTTATTGGGAGTCAAAGTTCCAACTTTTTCACAAGTTTTTTTTTTAAATACAATTTTGTTATGTTATAACTTTACTTTAAATACCTCCATGACCCGTTTACTATTAAATTCGTCCATAAGCACAATGTTTTGAATGCGTTTCATTGAGTTTTACGGTAAAAGTTTATTTTTCACCCCAAAAAAAAAAGTCGTTTCCCAGCAATTATTTTTATGTAGGGTTACTTAGTTTGATGTACATAATGCTTGGTTAACGGCCCTGTATATAAATAAATAAGCATACCTTTAACAACAGCCTCCCCAGTGTTGCGGTCTATGATCAGGATCTCCGTGGGGTTTATTGTGGGCTCGAAGTAAAACTTATCAGAAGTTGTGTATCTGCAATTTAATTAATTAACAATGTAGAGATAAGATATACCAGTGATTAGTGTTTGGACAGAACTTTGATAACTGTCTAAGAGCGTTTTTAGGGATTTGAACGGTTTGATGGGAAAATTAGAACAACATTTTTATACACTAAATCTAGAATGCGGAGGCTTATGTCCCAGCCATGGGGACATTATAGACTGTTTGTGTGTTGTGAATATACTAATTAAGGAGATTTTTTTTTGGTCTTTGACTTGACATATTTCCGTGCAATCTGAGTGATTTCGCAAGTTTTGTTGAATTTTGTTAGTTATAGTTAAATATTAATATTCTGTGCCAAGTCTGATTTTATATTAAGATAGATTTTTAAGTATTAGCCGTAAGTTGATTTTTCATATATGTATTGGGGTCATCCTGTAAAGATAGAGTGTGTAAGTATAAGAATAAATAAATAAATGTCCATGTTTCATTCTGCCAAAAATATTGCATTAATATTGAGAAATAAATGTTTAAAAAGACATTAATAGGGTTCCAATTTTACTTTTAAAAGACCAGAATCCTAATAAGAAACAGGCCTTTTAATATGTAAGATTGTTTTAGCTGTATAAGGTGTTAACAAATATTCTATTGTTCTAAATACAGCAAATTTTAATACTATAAATTTATTATCTATACATTTACATAATAAAACAATATCACATAAAAAGAACTACTAAATAGGACCGTTGTTACATCAAACTGGTTTCAATCATTATTGTCCTTGACTTATCCAATAAAATTAAAGTCCTTTTATATGAAAACATTTTGCATGGTGCAAAGGTTGGTGATATTAGTGAGGAATAAGTAAGATTACTAGATTTGAGTCCTAGGTCTTTAAAAAATGAACAAGCTTGCAGGTAGGACTTTTTTATGTCTATGGCATGATTTTATAATTATGGCACTAATTTATAAATTTATTTGTGCAGTCATCAAATTATTGCACGTGACGTAATAATTAAACGCAGCTTGGTTGATTACAAGAGCGTAGCTAATGTGAGCCATGTCTTGTAATGTGTAAAACTTAGGTCACGATTAAACAACGTAAATAAAAATATTAATTACTGCGATTTTTAGGATACTTTGGATTTTTGTACGATCTTAAATAACTATAGGTAATAATCAGGCAGCTTATTGTACAAAATTTTATACGGCTTCAGGGAAAACATGATTACAAGACATACGAATGGTGATGATTTGAACAAGTTGTTTTTACATGATATTGTGGGTATACCTATTCACATACATTTTAGATAGCACGGTTTACTTACAATTTAATATCATCGTGAATACTTAGCACATCTGCCATTTTTAATGATTTATCGGCGAATTAAATAAAATGCTCTGCCATACACTCGCGAAAACTTGACATGTATGACATGACACTAGTGATGTACCACTACCAATGTGGTCTTTCGTTAATCAATTTAAAAAAATCAAAATGGCACTATAAGATCGACCAATAGGCTGTAGAATTCACAAATCTAAATGAATATTATAGGTTTTATTTTCAGAAATATGCAATTCTTGCCATTTTACACAATTCGATGCTTAGACCTTCTATTCAATGATTTTAAAGTTTCAGAACGAATAAAAAGTTCATTACACGTACGGTACGTTTTCGGGATTGTTATTTTGACATTTCACTGTTATTTGAAACGGAACGTGACAGCAACATGCAATTTTGAAGGATAACCTCAAAACTACATTTATTTACAAAAGTAGTGTAAGCATGTCGTGTGAATAATTAAAATAATCATGAAGGCGTCCACAGAAGTACCAGAATTTATCAAAACAATACACGATGGTGAAGAAGTTGAAGATTTCTCCGAGGAATCTGACGAAGAAATTGAGGTACACCGCACTTGGAATTTATTTCCAAAATCACGCTATAAATAAGAGCAAAGTATAATTAAAACCACACCACCTTATGTCTTTTTCCAATAAAAACGTACTCACTGAATAAATTGTAAACAAATGTATTCTATGCATATATAAATGATTTGCAAAAACATATTTTTATCCAAATAATGCGCTGTAGACTACTGTATTTCACAATTTTATTATTTTTTCTAGCATCAACCATCAAAACAGAAAATCAAGCAGAAGGCAGATTTCAATCCTAAGTTCCAATTTGTTGGTTCTGTAGATGAATACAACAAGGTATGATTTAACACTATAGTTCTATCACATAGCATCACACCTGTAATCCCCGGAGGGTTAGCTAGAGGTGTACCTAAACCTTATTTCGCCAATTATGTTTTAAGTCCCATGTAATAGAGGTGAGACTATTGACATCAACCGGTAGACCGGTAGTTCTATCATTTTAATAAAAATGTTGAATTTCATATAAACACATACTTAAACGACCCTAACACATACATAATTTAAGACATACATAATTTATATAATATTAATTTATATAATATTAATTTTGATGAATGTTATCACGGTTCATGCACCATCTCTTCCTACCAATTTGTACGCCACGATATGCGGCTGAACATGTTTGAACTTTATATTTCTTATTGTTATCTTGCATGCAATGTATCATGTACACCATGTTTAAACAAATAAATTTTACTTTACTTTACTAACCCTTTCTGGTCCATTTTTTAGTACATTTGTTCATTAAATATTATCAATTTCACAATATTTATGAAATTCAAAATATGCTACAGGTACTAGCAAATAATGCTCAAATATAAATTCTCTATCAATAACTGCATTGTGCAATCTAAAAATCTATGAACCAACTGCAGGCTCAAATTGGGTCACTGCAAATCCTATATGGCCAAATGGTATATCAGGGGCCCATCCCAATCTCAGTGTGAGTGTGGAGCTCCGTCGCAAGATTAAGCTGCATATATTCTGTCCTGCCCATTGAACAAAACTACCTTCACCTTGCACTTGAGTGAGGGAAACAAAAAAGGGACAGGTCTGCCAGAATTTAAGTCATCAACACTTAAAAAGACCAAAAAATTGCCTTGACTTTGACTCAGTCCCATTATAAATTTTGTCCTATTCCAGAACACATGGGATGATCTCCAGAAGTATGTCAGACGTAATGTAAAGAGGACTATTGACGAGAAGATTGAGAGGAGGAGAGCCGCTGTGAAAGTACACGGCAATGCTGAGGATGTTGATACAGACTCGGATGTTGATAAGAAAGGTAACAATAACTGAGTAGTTACTATCAGCCTATACAATAATGTTCAGCAGTCTGTAGTGCTACGGTTTCATCAGGCCTCTCTTTGAGGGAGAACATTTGACAATTTCTTTCAAATAATTACCTTGTTAGTTTTATAACTAAACCTTCTAGAGTAGATAAAAATGTGAGTGAAGTATTATTTAAAGATAAGGGAGAAAAAGATGGTAAATTAATAACATACTAGCTTATGCCAGCGACCTCGCCGGCCCCGAATTGATAATTATACCATGGAAGGGTGTTTGTTACTCTTTCAAGCAAAAACTACTGAATGGATTTGAATGAAAGAAGAAGGATCTCAATTCACCCATGTCCTACAGCATAGAGAATGATCTCAAAAAATTGATAAAAATGGGAATAAAAAGATGGCATACTTCCAAACCCCATCCTTACAGTCTTACATATAAAAAATTTGATATGAAAATTGGTTCAGGGGCAGTAATAAACAACAATAAACATATTATATATATATTATATTTTCTTTATTATTCCAGACAGTGATGTTGGTGAACTAGAGCTATCAGATGATGAGCTTAAATATGATGAAATCAAGACAAAACCTAAAAAAATGACCAAGAAACAGAAGTTGAAAGAGGTGAGTCATTGAAATACTTTATTGTTTTTAAAACACAAGTCATATTTTACTTGCTGTTTATTAATTTTCATACAAGACCTTAAAAACTTGAGACACTCTTTTAAGCAATGACAGCAATTCTTTATGGAATCACATCAAACTTGGGTCCGAAATACAAATGAATTATGGCTTGTTTGCATCCGATTTTATTTATTTTTAGTTTGTAGTTTATATTAATCAATCGCTTTACTTTGTTTTAATTTATGTTATAGTATGATGTACCTTCCTTTTTTTTTGTTGTCTTTTTTGTTTCGAGTGTTTCAATTGTTTATCTGTGGACTAAATGGCCTTCAAATTCTTATTCTTATTTCTTTATCGTTTAAGATCATTGTTTATTTAAGCTGTAAGTTTCTGGAATAGAATAAAATAAAATAGATAGAGAACCATAGTAAAAACATTATTTTCTCAATTCACATAATACAACTTTATTGTTTTTTAAGCCTCGTTGGTCTAGTGATTGCAAGCATGGCTGCTGAGCATAAGATCCTGGGTTCGATTACCGGGTTGGGTGCTGCTATTGGGCTTTTCCTTTTGCAATTTCCAAGTAGCAGCCATGGAGTGTGGATTTGTGTCCGGTTGATGGCAAAAGGCTTTTCCCCTATTACATGGGACTTAAACATAACTGGCGAAATGTGGGTGAACTATACATATGAGTACACTTCTGCCTAACCATCATCTACGTTAATATTATAAAGAGGAAAGATTTGTATTTTTGTGTTTGTGTATGTTTGTAATGAATAAACTCAAAAACTACTGTGCCGATTTCAAAAAATTTTTCACCATTAGAAAGCTACATTCACCCTGAGTAACATAGGTTATAGAAATCATGTCCACCCGTGCGAAGCCGGGACGGGCCACTAGTTATGTTATATTTTGATTTGAGGCAAAAAATCTTTAAAAAAAAGTCTTGTTTCTGTCTTCCAGGAACTAGAAGAAGATGTAGAGCAAGGCGCGCGCATAGAATACGACTCAGATTTCTTCGAGGAGCCCCCACCGTATGATGAGAATGCTTCCTTCTACATGATGAACCTGTCCCGACCACTGCTGAAGGCTATCGGAGCGCTGAACTATGTGCACCCCACGCCTATACAGGCAGCTACTATACCTGTGGCTTTGCTTGGTGAGTTTTATCATTAAAAAAAAGAAGTATATGCAATGTTCCAAGTTTATGTTTATAACTTTGACCCCCAATATCTCCGTAACCAGAAGGTTCCCAGGTATGATCAAGAACAAAAATATGATCGCAATGACGGGGAGAACAAGTGCCTTTCGGTTCGTTAAGGATATTTTTAGGCTTTCTCGTTAATTGGCGAGATTAGGCGCAACATCGAGAAAAGTGGAAGGAATGGGGGAGGCCTTTGAAAAAAAAAAGAGTATTTTTACACCCAATATTAGCATTCCAGTGTTTTTGAACTCACAGCCTGTTATATAAAATATCCATTTCTCTCTTCCCCTCTCAGGCAAGGACATATGTGCCTGCGCAGCGACGGGCACCGGTAAGACAGCTGCCTACATGCTGCCCATACTAGAGCGCCTGCTGTACAAGACAGCCGGCGGGGAGAGGCTCACTCGCGTACTGGTGCTGGTGCCTACCAGAGAGTTGGGGGCTCAGGTATGTTGGCTTTGCAGACCTTTGGTGGACTTAGGCCTGTCTAAAAGCTTCGTAACATCTATACAAATAAATAAAATTGAAGTGCTGTTTGTAATTTCAAAATAACAGCTTTTTACTGAATGCATATTATGTTTATATGGTACTTATAACAAACAAACATTTTTTTTAAATTTCTGTCTGTTTGTTCCGGCTAATCTCTGAAACGGTTGGACCGATTTTGACGGGACTTGCTGGCAAATAGCTGATGAGAGAGAGAGAAAAGGATTAGGGTTTCGTGCAAAAAAATTAAAAACTATGAAATTGTTAACAAAATCCGATTCAAATAGGAAAGTAATTTTTTTTTTTAATTTCACGCAGACGAAGGTCGCGGGCAACAGCTAGAGTTAAATTAATTTAATGTCTTTTATGGATTCTAATGATCTGAAATAAAATAATAAATAATGGTTAACAATATATTTGACTACTGAAACATCTAGGGGCTGTAAGCTTTTACAAGCTCTTTTTCGATCCTCTGATTGTTTGGGTTATTGGTTTTTATCCCAAAAAATGTTAGTGGGTTTCCACTTCTGGGTTATTAAGTACAGCAACCCCTTTCAGCCCCGTGCCCTTGCGCATCTTTTCCTATTTTAACTAATGTTGTTTTCCATGCAGGTACATCAAGTAACGAGACAGTTGTCGCAGTTCACTGCAGTCACCGTCGGCTTGTCCATCGGTGGGCTGGACGTCAAATATCAGGTTAGTCTTCATACCAACTAACTGCCTCTTTGGTCAGCATGAGGTCCTGGGTTCGATTCCCGGGTTGTTCAAAATGTTATTGGGTTTTTTCATCAGGAATTCCTCTGTACCAGCCACAGAGTCTGGATTTATGCCCGTTTTGATGCCAATAGGCTCGCCCCTTATTACATGGGACTCAAACATAACTGGCGAAAGTGTGGGTGTACTATTAAGTGTTATATATTATGTCTTCAAACAATGCATACATATTTACAAGCTTGCAGATCTTAGAATTCTTTAGAGGTTGGCGAATTCAATTAGTTTTTGCCACGGATATACGGATATTTCTAAAAAAGTCTGCAGTAAAATATTGAAAATGTTGTTTTATTCGATTAATGGCCGATAAATATGTAATTCCCATGTTTCTGTATTTTCTCCGGTTATTCGGAAGACCGTTGGAAATAGTTGATAAAATGCATTTTTATTACCCTGTCCCACTGCTGGGCAAAGGCCTCCCCCATTCCTTTCCAACTCTCCCGGTGTTTAGCCTTAAACATTAAAAAAAACCTCAAAAACTCAAAAATTAAAAAAAGAAAAATAATTATAAATAAAAAATAAAAGCACACTTATGGATTTTCAATTCTCGGCTCAGGCATTAAAGTTGTTGCACATATCTACAAAATGGTTAGCCTAACTATAAGAACCATAAGTTTAACGTTCATTAATAGATCGAACATACACGTTGTCGTAGGAAACCATGCTGCGTCGCAACCCGGATATAGTGATAGCGACGCCGGGTCGTCTGATCGACCACATCCGCAACACGCCGTCTTTCGGCCTGCACTCCATCGAGGTCTTAGTGCTGGATGAGGCTGACAGGTGAGATTACCACATTGCTGCATTTATAAAACATGGCGCTGTCATAGAAGCAGTCGCACCATAAAGAAAAAAACCATAATATTAAGTAGCCACCATTTTCTAGTCAATATCTCATAATATCTATCCCATAATTACCAAAAAAGAAGACTATGTTGACCAATATCTTGCTTGCATTATTTAGTCGCCTTTTCAAATATTGTAAATGCTTTTCTGTCATAATATCGTTGAAGATTTATAGTAGAAATAAACATACACTAGGTCCTATCAATTTGTTCGTATTTTACTTGTTCTTTTTGCCTTTTTACTGAAGCTTCCTGCTTTCTAGGATTGCAAGCGATCCAGCGCTATACAGGGTGGAAAGGACATCGACGCACAGGCGGTTATTTAAAAAAAAAACAGTGGTTCCATTTTCACTGTGTCGGTATTGAATTTTTGTAGTCGTAGCTGTTTTTTTTTAATTACCGATACCGGTTCAGAATGACTGAACTCGACTGAATACGTGGTTTTCATTTGTGCGTCAATGTCCCTTCCACTTTGTCTATAACGCTCTTCCTGACCGGCTCCACCGGATTTCGCGTCGATAAGTGGGATCCCTCTCCCTAACTCCCATTTTCATTACACCCTGTTTCCCTTAGAATGCTGGACGAGTACTTCGCGGAGCAGATGAAGGAGATCATCCGGCAGTGCTCGCCCAAGCGGCAGAGCATGCTGTTCTCGGCCACCATGAGCGAGCAGGTGAAGGACCTGGCCGCCGTCTCGCTCAAGAAGCCCGTCAAGCTGTTCGTGGACTCCAACAAGGACGTGGCTTTCAATTTGAGGCAGGAGTTTGTGAGGTGAGCTACATTTTTGTAACTTGAGGGAAAGGAGACCGCCAGATCTAAGTCATTTTATAAAAGCAGGAACTTGTTCTGCGAAAGTACCTTACTTCTGGTAAGAACGATTGGCTGTTATACCGGGGTGACTTTGGCAGATATCAGGTAACAAAGGTGTGCCAAATTGCTGCTATGTTACTTCTTACTATAAAGCGTGAATTTTCGATATTACATAAGTGATAGTATGATGATTCACCTCTTCAACTGCCAGACACTTTGTGTGGTGGAAAACCCTCGCCAGACACCTTTAAAGGATATTAAATTGCATGACACATTTTCATGCAATATACAGCACCATCCATCCTGAAGCAGAAAAATCTTTAAAAAAACATAATATTTCAGGATCCGTCGTGACCGCGAGAGCGACCGCGAAGCGATGCTGGCGGCGCTAGTGTGTCGTACGTTCAGGGACAGAGCCGTCATCTTCGTGCAGACGAAGAAGCAGGCGCATCGGTTACATGTGGCTTTGGGCTTGCTGGGAGTTAAGGTAAGGGGTTCTTATTCATCTGGCATTGCTTTTAACTACAGTATTTCAGTAGCGAAGGTTCAATTTTTGTAAGAGGTAAGCTGAAGTACATATCTTTAATGTGATTATACAAGGTGTAAACAGGCCCTTCACGAAGCCGTTAACCAAGCATTCTGTACATCAAACTAAGTAACCCTACACAATTTTTTTTTAAACCCCTTATTATTTTTCACCATTTATTATATTTCGTTTATTTTTTAACTAGAAGGTTCCCAGGTATGGTCTAGAACAAAACAAATATCGCAATAGCGGGGAGAACAAGTGCCTTTCGGCTTCGTTAAGGGTCTATTTACACCCTTCATTATTTGTCTATAGAATACTGACTGTGCCATTTTTCAAAGGGAAGCCGGTAGGAATCGAGTTGTATAGAACCTTTGCCAGTGCAGTACTTACACAGTTTTTATGCCTTGGGACTGTAGCTCATTGTTGAAGTTGTTTCGACAGTTCAAAAGTGCCTGTAACTGGCCTACTTGGCCGAGCGGCAGTTATGATTTAACCACGGGCTAAGTACCGGTGTAACATAGCAAATTATTTTTAAATAAAACCTTGTTTTCTCCTCCAGGTAGCAGAACTCCATGGTGCGTTAAACCAGCCCCAACGTTTAGACTCCCTCAAACGTTTCAAGGAAGAGCAAGTGGACGTGCTGGTGGCTACAGACGTGGCCGCCCGAGGGCTGGACATACCCGGCGTGAAGACCGTGCTCAACTTCACGCTGCCCGCTACGCTCGAGCATTATATACACAGGGTGAGTAGCGATGTAGGGTTATTTTTGTAACTAGTAGCTACTGAAATAGCCGAAACAGTATCCACACAAAAGTGCAACACCATGGGCGATAAAAAATGTATGAAACTGCCCATTTGGCGGCTGACTAGTACGAAGTTACGGTTTATAGTTTTAGACTATCGTCGAACTGGGCCGACGGGGAGGGAGGGGGCTAGCTATAGCTCCGTCTCCTTCTCTCACTGAAGAATGATAAATTAATAATGCCATAAGAGATGGTGGTATACGCCCCGATCTTCGATATTTCTGTTGAGATGACACTGTCTCGTTTGTGTAGTGGTCGCGACTGCTGAGCATGAAGTCCTGGGTTCGATTCCCGGGTAGGGCAAAGTGTTATTGGGGTTTTCCATCAGGAATTGCTCATTATCAGCCACGGAGTCTGGATTTGTGCCCGATTGATGGCAATAGGCTCGCCCCCTATTACATGGGACTTAAACATAACTGACGAAATGTGGTTGTACTTGTTAGATACATCTCTACCTAACCCTTCGGGGATTACAAGGCGTAATGTTATGTTAGGATCCTATAATTAAAAATTGCACTTACCTCTGCTTGACCCTTTTAGGATAACAGGCGTGATGTTATGTTATTGTTACACCTCATATAAAATATTAGCGGCCCGTCCCGGCTTTGCACAGGTGGATATTTATTTTTAAAACATTTTGGGATAAAATATAGCCTATGTTACTCAGGGATAATGTAGCTTTCTAATGGTGAAAAAATTTTTGAAATCGGCTCAGTGATTTTTGAGTTTATTCATTACAAACATACACACACACAAAAATACAAATCTTTCCTCTTTATAATATTAGTAAGATAAGATACCTATCTTTACTCCACAGGTAGGTAGAACTGCCCGAGCAGGCCGCGCCGGTGTGTCAGTATCGCTAGCGGGCGAGGCAGAGCGTCTGCTGGTGAAGGCGATAGTGAAGCGCGCGAAACGACCCGTCAAGTCGCGACAGGTGCCGCCTGACATAGTCGGCAAGTACCGAGACAGGCTGGCTAGGCTCGAGCCGGAAATTGGTAAGATATATCACTCAATTTTAACTATCAAAAATCTCGGACGGTCGGGTTTCGCTCGTTAGTACGAGTATTAGATATTATTTCGCCTAATACCCGCTGTAATTTTAGTTGTAGTTTTTTTTTAACTAAGTACCTACTTAAGTGGATCTAATTCTCTAAATGATGTAGTCGATGATTTTATTGTACGGTAAAACTCTAATGAGTTTATGTTGGCACCAACTTAAATGAATAAAATGTATGTGTACTACTGAATAAATAAAAAATAAATAAAGAAAATAAAGCTGACTCATGTAATCGTCTGGCTAACTTTTTCCCTAATTGTGGTTGGCTTCTAGTCTAACTGGATGCAGCTGAATAGAATTAAAGTTATTACTTTTATTTCAATAATTTATTCGTCCGCGTTTTTTAAGCCATTGGCCAGGTTGTTATTTGTAGATCTTTGACAGTCGTTACAGGTAGTCAGTGGCCCGAAAGTCTGACAGCCAGTCTTACCAAGGGTTATCGTATTACCTAGTACTATCTGGTTTGTGGAGGTCAGATAGGTAGTTGCTCCAT
The DNA here is from genome assembly GCA_905220335.1 of Noctua pronuba. Lineage (NCBI taxonomy): Eukaryota > Metazoa > Arthropoda > Insecta > Lepidoptera > Noctuidae > Noctua > Noctua pronuba. The sequence goes on from LR999913.1 coordinate 3,595,058, forward strand.
GTAAAATACTAATGTTCAGTTGCATACGGTTAGATAGGAAGCCGATCTCAACATAGTTGGGAAAAGGCTGATGATCTTTTATCTCACAAAACAAAAAGTTAAACTAATAACAGGTTTTAAATATCCCTTTCTGCCTACGGGCCAAGTTCTATTCTGTCTCCTGCTTGATAACTTAAGGGGGCGTCCATTAATTACATGAGGCAGTTTAGGCGATTTTTCGACTTTTTTTTTTAAATTACTTAATGAAACCCAGTTTTTTGCAATTTTACACTCTTTCATGGAGGGAAAAAAATTACGTGATATTTGCCGAGACCCCTCCCTAGTGAGATTGGGTGAGATTCGGCTCGACACCCTCCCCCCTAAACACCTCACGTAATTAATGTACACCCCCTAACTAATACACTAATAACCATTTAATGTTAAACTAAAACAATAACATGTTCCCACTACTTTCTCCAGCCGCAATCCTCGACGAGGAATACGCAGAGAAGCAAATGAACAAGATGGAGAAACAGACAGCCAAGCTGGAGGGCGCCATCAAGACAGAGGGGCCCGAGCAGCAGGGGCCCAAGATTGAGCTCAAGAGGCAGCGCGACTGGTTCCAGTCGCCGCGGGAGAAGCGCGAGGAGAAAGAGAGGCTGGCGCTTACTAAGCATCCGGATAAAGGTAAATATAGCTTAAAGTGTTCCCACTGCTGGACACAGGCCTCTGTGACAAGGAATGTGCCGTAATCTACCACGCGGGATCTGTGCGGGTTGGTGGATACTCTAAACTTTAAAGTCTAACACGTTGAACGCCAGTGCGTTTTCTTCGTTTTTCCATTTGGGCCATGGGGGGCACCATTTGGTCGACAGTTAACTGTTCCGTTGGGGCCGCGGGGGACAACATATGACCGCGAGTCAGAGGTGATTTTAAGCGTCTCTATTGGGCCGGCGGGCACAGATATGAAGCTAATATGTATTTGAAGTGACCCCCACGGCCCTGCAGACAAATAGATTGTATTTGGTTTTTAGTAAAAACTATGACTTAGAAAAATATGACAAATAATTTCGGGACAAGACTTGTTTGTAAGTTCTAAAGGAAAAAGTGTGTGTGATAATGTGTTATTTTATATTTTTCCATAAAATTACTATTTATAATGTGTTGTAAAACACTATACTGTTACTTAAGTAGTTAACATCTGGTTAAAGTTGTACTACATAGCTGTTAGGATTTAATTTTTCGGGGATAGTTTGATAAATGAAACTACATCAAACATGTATGACAAATCGACAGCTCCTTTTGCCCTATTACAGTCTAGCACGATTTTCGGCTTCGATACCGTTTTTCCTCGCTTTGTAATTGTCTGGAAACGGTCGGAATGTTTGGTCGAAAGAACAAGTACGTCTCTTTTATCTTTCCACTTCATAATAGTAATTCCATCTTCGCTCTCTCTAGCTATATATTCACCCGTCTTCAGTTTAGCATTAGCAACCTCTTTTGGTATATTCCTTCTATTTTTTCTAATAGTACCCACTAGATGTGTTTCATTTTCCGATGACCGACACCCCGACCCCCGCGGCCCCCACCAACGAAAAACGCGATTTATTTCCGCTTGGGCCATGGGGGGCAACTGTTGAGTGACAGTAGTATTTTGTTGAAATAAAGTCACGAATTACTTTTCTTCGATTTATTTCATGTGATTTGGCACATTTTCTAGCCCCTAAAGCAATAAAAACTGATACGTAAAATTTAACAATCGGGCATTTTTAACCTGGCTCCGTTTGCTAACTAAGTGAGGCCCATATGTTGTCCCCCACGGCGTTTAACGTGCTAAAGTACCTACTTGAGATCAATCTATAGAGACTGGACTATCAATTTTATTAATACCTGTAGTAAAAACAAAAAAAGAGCATCTGTTGAGGCTCTCACAAGGTGGCTGGATCAAGGACCTGATTCAGAAGGCAGTCCTCGATATGTAAAAATACAAAAAATGTGTATTAACATAAATAAACAAAAAAATAATCTGTAATTGAACAATTCTCCGTCCTCACGTAATTGGATACTAAAGAGGGGGCTCCGTTCGAATTCAGTAATAGTCGGGCAACCATAGTATTGAAAATTCAGCTAGAAGGGTCCATCTTTTACATGAATTTTCCCAGCTTTTTGGCTATACGTTCAAATGATCCGTCTGGATACTTCAACATAACATAACATCATGCCTGTAATCCCAGAAGGGTTGAGTAGAGGTGTACCTAATAGTACACCAACATTTCGCCAGTTATGTTTAAGTCTGCGCCTATTTTTAAAATGTTTGATTGAAAAGAGTGTCCATGGAGTTTCTTGCCCATTCTTCTCCATAGAGATCTACGCCTTGGAATGTAGCTTCGTCTTCTTTGTTTTTCTGACATTCAAAAGTGCCTGTAATGGTCTAATTGAAATAAATGCTTTGAGTTTGAGTTTGAATTTCCGTCAACCCGGCACAAATCCAGGCTCCGTGGCTGGGAAATTCCTGATGCAAAAACCCAATAACACTTTGTCCGGCCCGGGAATCGAACCTAGGACCTCATGCACAGCAGTCGCGCTTGCGACCACCCGACCAACGAGGCAGTCTAGTCGAGGATACCACAACACAATACTAAAGCATGCTCTTCTTTACTCTGCAGACAAGCAAAAGGGTGGGCGAGCTAAGAAGCGCAAACACGACGATGACGACGACTCGGGCGACGACGGCGACGGCAGGAAGAAGAGGAGGCCGACCGTAATGAAGCACAAGCCTAAGGACACGCCCGAGGATCGAGTCAATCGGGAGATGGAGAAGGTACAGACTAAACCAATCATTAAAGGAACTGACCACATTCATCGAAACGGAAACGGCGTGTGTCAGAGTATTTTGTGTCTTATGCATTAATGTATTGAATTTAAAAAAAGAACAAATGCACTGTGCATTTGTTCTTTTTTTCATTGCAAATATCACATCAGAGTAGCCGATAAATCAAACTAAAAAGTAAAACCAAAAAATAATTAAAAAAAAACAAAAAAGATTCGAACTAAGTGCGCACAATTCGAAAATGTGCGCACTTTTTCTGCGGATACGCATAGTAGACGCCGAGTGTGTATCTTGTTTTTTTTAATATATCAATGTGATTATGCGATAAATTGCCTCTATTCGGTTCGGACGACACAACTCCACAGCGTTGGACTCAAAGCTCTTTTTAAAGCTTCATACCGATTCTAGAGTCCACAGTGTGGTCTCTCCTTTAACACTTTTATTTCCATCTGATTACATGACAGGCACAGCGTGTGAGAGCGACACACAAGGAAGAATTTACAAAAACACTCTACGCGTGTCAGCAGAACTGAAACTATTAATCATTAAACTTCGTTCGAATAATCTTTGAAGTCGATAATATGTTTAAGTGTTTGGAGTCTAACTAGATTTTTTGCCATCAGATTATACAGGGTGGAAGGCCACACTGTATGCCTTCAGTAAAATACCGGGCACCAGTGCTTCCAGATCCTAAAAGTAAAATTACAGTGTTGTCAGCTAAACGTAACGTTTACGTATTAAATGTGATAAAATATGATTGTAAATTAAATTCACTGTATTTTATCAGTACAGTATACAGTTGAGAAGTCTAAAATACAGTAAATCTACTGTAATTACAGTGAAATCTGGAAGCACTGCCGGGCACACTGTATTACCCAAACGAAGCTGTATTTTCGGTCACCAACAATCGAACACGATCTAGTCTCCAGTATTTTCTACTTTTGCGTCAGATACCGATGAGAAATCAAACCAACGTAGAGCACAAACTAATAATCAAACAATCAACCAACAGGTGGCGCTCCTACAATCTCGAATGGAGAAACGCAAGAAGAAGCAACGCAGGATCCGCGCCGTCGATGACAATGATGACCAATCACAAAATAGGCCGAATAAAAATTTCAATAAGAGCAAGAAAAAACAGAGCAATTTCGCTAACGACCTTACAGACACTTCCAGGGCCGCGGCTAAGCGACTCCGGTATGACGCTAATAAGGCCCAAAAAGGCAACAAAGGGATGCCCCAAAAAGGCAACAAGGGGATGCCGAAGAAAGGAAAAGGGGGTCCGGGTAAGCCTGGTAAAGGAAGACCCGGTGCGAAGACGTTTGGCAAGCCGCAAGCTGGGAAGAAAGGTGGACGTAGCAAAAAATAAATAAATATACCTTTGTATAATATTTGTGGTTTTATTTGCAAATTCGTTACCATTAAAATAGGATTGATTAGTCGTTCAAACAGGGCTTTCGGTAATCGTATAACTATGTATTATAATTCAGAATATCAGGAAAATTCATTCAACCTTTCTACTTTTATGGTAGAAAAACAATAAATTGGCAACACTACAACGAATTTTTGAAGGGTATAGTGAAGTCTGTAATTAAAACCATTATTATAATCGAATGCAAATCGGTTTCCATGAATTTATTTTAATTTTTTCAGCTCGTCATTTGTTCGAGGCCAAACCATATGCCCAGTTTTTCGTGAGCAAAACTGACGTACTTCGAAACAAACTTTTATCTCTTATAACACCGTTTAGGAGCTCTCGTTATTTTTGAGGTCGAGGAACTGTTGGGCTATACTTATTTCATACCTCTGCATTCTTTTTAAGTTTGCATGCTATGTACATGTATGAAATATGAGAAACCTTTTTATTTATAAGACCATCATGTACATACCATATTTCACGCAAATAAAGAATCTTGAATCTTTTGCGTTGTCTGTCAGAGTGAATGTCAGATTTTTTTGAGTCGGTAGGTGATCACTTTAAGGTTTTTTATAATTGATGGTGAGATGATAATTAGACTTCGTTCAACGCACACTCTGTCAAACTCATCCATTCATCCAATCCATTATTCTAAATATGTAATATATTACTATCCAGTATAGTCAGTCCCTTAAAGCCGCCTACCGGATACCTACTCGGACGGAACTTGGATTGTGGCAACACTGGCAACCCATACCAACCCATCCGAGTGCGCTCCGATTGTGGGTTGCCACAATACGAGTTGCGTCCGAGTCCACTCGGTCTGAGCATACTCGGATCGTGTCAACGCGGCTTTAACATCCAAAACATAACTAACGTTAACTACCTAAAAAACATTACAAGTACTTCAGATTTTCGGAAACGGGCAGAAATTTTGATCGAGGTTGATACATTTTGGCAGAGCAACGCTCAATTATAATTTTTAAATCTGCTTCAATCACAGTTCATAAAACCTTATGGTAATTAGAGTAATAAACCCGTTTACTACGATAAAATAAACAACCCTCAACTCAACGAGCTCTCTTTGACGTAACAAGCAAACGTCACGCACGTGACGTCAGCCATCGATCGCGAAAACTGGGCCGAATGTGTTCCATACACAGACGCTTGTAAACAGAGCAACGTTGTTTAGACGCCTGCTACAACTTCAGGGTCGTGTTTAGGTCCACACACATGTTTTGTCTCACTCATAAAACGATTATGCGAACAATCGCAACTTTGGCGTTACGTCACGTAATCTCCCCATCTCTTTCATGGCTGACAGCGCAAACTTACTCTATCAAACTGATTTATGACCTATAAAGGTAGGAAGATAGTTTATCAACCTAGCTACATCCGTACATCCGTCAGTTTCCTGCACCGGCCAATGAGCAGCGCTGACCGGGCGACAGAAGGGATGGCGGGGTGTAAAATAAATGCATACTATATTGCAACTAGGTACAGTAGGTAGTAATCAATCGCACGGGGCATAAATCACAGCTCGCTTGGCCACTTAGAAGCAAATAAGGGCGTTGTAACGCTTTTCTCGCGGAAAATCTTGAAACATTCCTGAGCTGTAACAAGTGGTTGGTGTCAACTTTTTGTTGGTATAAAAGTTGTGAATAACTTAAGTACTTTCTCCCCTAATTTTTGATGGGTTAGTGGGGTGGGGCCGTTTATTGATTGCTTTAGAGAAGAAAATACGTGAAGCTGCGCAGTTTGGGAGTTGATACGCGTTATAGATGACTTGGTGGAGACTATGCGAAATATTCTCTTCTCTCGGTGCGGAGCGGAAAATTCTCAAAATGTTATCCATGATGCTGATGCCGCGGCCACGGTGCCCGGAACTATTGTTGTTTCCTATAATGTTGAAGTTGCCCATCTCACAAAATGAAAAAGCTTTCAAAGATATCTTGAACTTTATTCGATTTGTCCATTTTCCATGGAATCCTAGTGCGAGCAGGTACTTCTCAAATTAATCATATTAATTTGGACGCTGACGACGGACATGAAACGTATCTTCCCCTTGACGTTAGAGGGTCGTATGACAGAGGTCACGGAAGGGTCGCGGCAAAACGCTGCGCACCACTGTATTATTATACGCTTCTTGCGTGTTAAACCTTTTTCAAGCGTCTTTCGCAACGCCGCACTCCATTGTGTGCGGCGCACAGCACCTGTAGCGTTATTCTATTATGCGAATGAAATACGCGCAGGCGTTAAACGAATTCTTTATTTCATTACAAATTTAATGCATCCATTTATTATGTCCTGAATATTATTTCTGCCTAGGTATCTGATTTATTATTTTGAGAAATAAATACTCATCTTTTAACCGTATTCCTTAAACTTCCGCAGTATCTATTCTTATTTATTTTGAGGTTTTAACCACACAAAGGGCAATGGAGAGGGCTATGCTCGGTGTTTCCTTGCGTGATCGAATCAGAAATGAAGACATCTGTCTTTCGGCTGAAATGATGAACCATACAAAGTTATATTACAAAAACCAATTAGTGGCTAAGCGATTTGATTTTCTTTCGGGTAGGTCTTCTCGTATATAGTTTGCAAATACAAACCACTAATCAATCTTTGTGACTTTTTTTTAGGATTTACCGGAAAATGGAGAACGATCATGGAATGAGACGTGACGACGAGGAGGATATAGAGAACGAGGAGTTCGAAGAAGCAGGTCCTTTAGACGCAGACGGTCATGGCGAGGCAGGTCCTATCGACCTAGACGAAGAGCCACCAAAGAGTCTCTCGCCGGTATTATCCGTCGTGATGCCGTGTACATCGACAACTGACGCTGTAGGCCGCCCATCTGTTTACAGCGAAACACCCCGCATGTGGGACTCTTGCGAAGAAATAGATGCTACGGACGAAGGAGAAGACGCCGAATATGGTGACGCTGAGGATGTCGACACAAGCTACGATCAACAACAGGATTTAACCGTTACTTTCAGATCTGAAGAAACGAACGAAGAAATTGCCACGGCCACGCTGATACTGAAACGCCACGACTCCGTCGATAAGTTCCTGCCGTTCGTAGGAGCGGTACTGCGAAGCATTGGAAATGAACAATTGAAGCTTAAGCTAATGGAAGATATTTCACAGATTCTAATTAATGCTAAAACTGAGGAAATACAGAGGTATAACGGACCTCGGTTACAGTATTTAATGGTTTTATTTGCCATCCCCTGAATAGCAATAGTATTAAACTCACACTAAGACGTATTTTGACGCAGTCGGGATTAAAGAGACTCAGTGCTATATGCCCGGACTCGACCAAAGTAGAGACGAGACCAGCGGAGAGATGTGTTGTAAATCACCGATAGAATTTCGTTATTTACAATTTCCGCCTTCGTTTATCTATAGTGGAATCGGTTGAGTAGAGAGATATCTCATACTTGTTTAGGTCAGCCTGTGCACTCGACGGGGCCAAGCAGGTAGCAGCGCACAGTGGATACGAGAAGAGACTTGAGCGACGTGCAGCGGTCGCCCTTCGTGTGACATCGATATATGGATATCGACGGCACTGGCTATGTACGCATCTCCGGTGGATGCACCCTAGCTCCTAAGCATCTCTTCTCCCTTTGGTGGATTCCGGACCTTAAGTTGATAATAGAGCAAAACTTACTAAAATGTTAAATAGACTGGTCTAAAATAAGGGTTTTTGAAGATGTCGTATTGCAGTTTTGAGAAAGAAAGTTTTGTTTTATGATTTTGGTGGTGTCGCGTCTTCGTTTTCTGCATATCGAGCGTCAGGTTCGATTCTTGAGCACAACAATATGAAGTTGTACATGTTTAAGAGTTCACAAATTGTGTTGATGAGTTAGTGGAGCTCGCGGGAATCCGCTGGATGAGGGAAGCGCAAGTCCAGTCTTTGACGTAATGTTTGAGGAATGCCCATGTTCAGCAGTGGCCATCTTTCGGCAGAAATGATGATAATGTTGTGTATCTTCTGTCTACGATTACCCCACCATGCAGGGGTCTGCTTCCAGTATAACCGGATGCAGATGATTACAAATTTACATAAAGTAGCTGCTTATCTGACCTTTGCAAGCCAGTTACTGGGTAATACGACATTTTTGGTAAGACTGAGTTAGCTTACTTAGAAGTAGGTACTCTATGAATTTAAAAGTCAGGGAGAGGGCACACAACAAAGAGGAGTATAAAATAAAACAGCACATTTGTCGGCAACCATTTATTCACAAGGCGCCCCTGCTTACCAGCAAAGTTGTCTTTAACCTATACATAACCTAATTATAATAGATCCTGCATCTCCACACCGTCAACAAACACGTTTGGAAACAAACTTGTGTTATCTGAACGATATTTATTGTTTCTGAACGAAAGATCGCCTGTCGAGTTGTTTGACAGTTGAAATCTGAATTTAAAATCATCGATTTGTATCAATAAACAGGCTCCACAACTAGAATCTACAATCATTAATAGATAATAGACCCTATACCCACTACTTTAAACTCAGAATCAAATAAACAAGCTCTCAAGCGTCTAATTCGTTCAGATAACACCAAATTACTTCCACAACAACATATTGTAAGCAAGTCATTTACATTTTTTACATAAACAAAGGAAACTCGCCAGAGATATATAAACTAGTATACAAGAAGCATCAGAGATTATTAACAATAGACTGTTATGTCTAAATTATATTAAAAAGCTATGCTTTAACACAAGTCATGGAGATAATGATAAGTCAATATTTGGATTTTGGGCTCCGAAGCATATTACTTAATTTTATCAGAGGGAGCCTGCAAGATTCCCATCGTTGGGGCACAGGTTCCCCGTGAGTGGGCTGTAGTCCACCGCGCGGGCCCAGTTGTTAGATGTCACTTTCTTCAACTTTTTTGGTTCTATGACAAGCCCCACGCTGTAGTTTTCTTCGATATATTCAAATGTACGACAGACAAAATGATAAAGTAGGAAGAGAAGATGATTTACTTATACTTAATAAGCAAAATAAAGTATACATAAGTTAAATAGTAAAAGTTTTAAGTCATTGCCTTTACTGAATGCTTCGGAGCCAAAAATTATAAATTTTTAAACGCCACTAAACAATTTACAAGAATGAAATAAGACCTATTAGAAAACCTCTCGGGTTCTGAAGGCCAATTCAAATTGAATTTCTTTTTAAATTAACATTTGATCAAACAATATCAGGCTTTCAGACCCTGAGTGACAATAATTTAGCAATTTATCAAGTTGTGAGATCGTATAATTTTGGCTCCCAGATGTAATAATGATAAAGAAAGATGAAGAATACAATATTTATTAAGAATCCCGAAAATAATATAGAAATAGTTTTATTTTTCATAGCCCACACAATTGTCCCGAGATCCGAACAATCTGTTTTGGCGCCTCGCACGAACCAAAATAATAATCCCCTTAGATACACTCTATAAGAGTCTATTAATAAAATGCTCTATATCTTCACTTATTATTGTAAAGACTTATTAACATGTATAAAGCCTTTATGGATGTTATACTTCTTTTAAATCTATAATAGTAACATCCGGTTCCTGAAAACTTGAGAAGTCTCTGCTGTAAGCCGATTGGTCAACCAAAAGCTAACCAACGAAGAGCCTCATGCTTTCAAAATCCAGGAGTAAAGTATTAAAATACATTATTGTAACTTTATAGGATGACTGGTAATTAATGACCGATACTTAAACACGTGATTGTACTCATGATAACAAACAACTTTCCCAAGGAAATATTTTTTTATACACACACTTTTATCACAATAACACAACAGCCGTATGAAATTCGTACGCGCGCGCCTGTGACCTATCAGCTGTTAGCCTTTTAAAAAAAATGTTTCTTTGGTTAAGTTGTTTGTTATCATGAGTACACTCACGTGTTTAAGTATCGGTCACTAATTACCAGTCAGCCTACATATTAAATACATACAACATTTTCATGTATGTCTGTCTGTTCGAGACACCGAGGCGCCCCCTACCGTCACTCAAGCCCCCCTTGTACTTCGTGATACAAGTCTAAAAAAAATAATATATTCAAACATTGCCACATAATTTTACTACTAATTTTATATGTATAAAGAAAACTTACGTTTATATCTGAACCGATCACAATAATCATCGTAAAAATGTGCTTTTTTTCTTGTTAATAGGGTCTTGTATTGCTTGGGTTTCTTATATTGCTAGAAAACCGTATTATTTGTGTTTGGTTCAAACCTAAACGACCCTTAACAGTTTGAAAGTAGACGAAGTCCCTATATCTTGGCTGCATGATAACGCGACTTCTCCTGCTGTCAAATCGTATGTTAGTAACTTGCATATCTAGAGTACAGTCCTATCGCTAACTGAGGCGGGGCCTGGGGTAGCTGGGCGGTGCGGAGAGGGGAGCGTTGACACCTCACCCCTCCTGCCCCGCGTGGCTTCTTTAAACACCGTCTCAATTAAATGGTAGTCCTCTAGTTTCATCCCTTCTGTATATTATTATAAGACTGACTTAATCATGACCCCGCAATCGTTTTCGCTCTTTAATACTCTTAATTTATAGCCTATATTAGTGATTCAGTCTTTTTTCCTTACATTTTTCAATCGTTAACGTTTTGTTATTTTTTTGGTAAAATAAGAAAATCGGAATATGGAATCACTTGCGCTTTAAGACGAGTGCGTAAGTCACACTTGGTTGGTCAGACCTGGTACACAAAAAAACTGCTGCGACTGACTAAAATAACATCACACTAATAATCCCAGAAGGGTTTTTCATCAGAAGTTGATGGCTTCAAATGATCTGCGGCACTTTTAACTGGTTATAACTCCGTTGAGAAGATAAATGCCAAAATAGTCAGTTCCTGATAGATCCTGTTTTGTCTTTTCTACACACAGTTGTCTAAATTTCTAGTCCAACTTTCCTCTCGCGGGACTGCTGGAAGAAATTTCTATTGAATAAGCAGTACCTTTGTGCTCGTCTAACTTAATGTCAAGTTAAGTATTTTCTGTAAAAATACGTATGTATGTTACGGCTAAAAGCCGAAGTAAGGTTACACCTAGTTCTAGCCCTAGGCACCTAGGTATAGATGGCTAGACCTCGCTTTGTATGAGCTTCCCATGCAATGAGAGATTAGCTTAATTTGGTTCGTATATTTCGCTAGTTATATTTAAGTCCCATGTAATAAGGATCGGGCATAAATGATTATGACAGTTGTGTGGAAAAATTGTGTTATTTGACTATCACAAACCAAGTGTGAAATATTTTACAAAAAAAACTTTAGATATGCAAGTAAACTAGAACAAAACTAAAATTTAAAAAGTACACACTGAACCTAACCATGCCTGTAAGTAATGATCACGTAAAAATGAAATAGGCACTGAAAAATTAATTTATCTTAGAAAATATTTACAAGTCTTAACATTAAAACTTCTTTATATAATATTTAATATTTCTATTTTTTTCGTAATAAAACTAATAACTTTTCAATCATAATATTATGTATTAGATTCTAGTACTTCATTTACAATTGTAAGACCGAAGTCGATTGGTGTATTGTGGAAGAATGTGGTCGTTACAAAAATATATCTATGTTAGTAGTCAACATAACTGCATTACCAGATTTTGAAACGCTTCTGAAGTGCAAGTGATGTTCGATCTTGGGTGGTAAGGCAATTACGAGCTAGATTATACCAAAGTATATAAATATGCGACAATTATGCGCTCTGTGTATTTATTAACAACTGTTATTGCTAAGACACCATTGAATATGCATCGCTTGGTAACATATGGGGCTAAGAATGTGGTGTAACAATTTTGATTAAATTTCGTTTGATCAGTTATTTTGTGGCAAAATAAGCTTTAATTGCTGCTGTTTTGTGTTCATATTAACTTGACCCAAAACAGCTTAGAGGACACCTTAAGAGTCGCCTAAACCCTGCCTCAAGTTCCTAACAATACTGTAAGAAATATCTTTGGACTCATTCTTTCAAAATACTAATTTATTTCAAAATCGATATACCGGTCAGAAGTGATGCAAAGGACAAAACTTTTGACCTGTAACCCACTTTCTCAACCCACTGTATGTCCACCTTTTGTGATTTAGCTAAGTAAGCTATGCAGTCAGTTAACATAACAATTAGTTTTCTCCCAGCCCGCGTTTATTGTAAATGTACTACACTACCACAAAATAGAGAGGAACAGAAGTCTTACTCTATGCAAGGAATCAAAACGCACGCACACATAGTCACGCTTCACGTACAACGAGTGCAAGCGCACTCACGACTAGCATTTGTTTGAGATCGCCGAACGTTGCATACGTACGTCTTTGACAGTCGTTACGGGTAATTAGAAGCTGTCCGAAAGTTTTACATTATCTAGTTTCTGGGTTGTGGAGGTCAGATAGGTAGTCGCTCCATGTAAAATACTGCACCCGGTTAGGTTAGGCCGACCCCAACATAGTTGAGAAAAGGCTAGACAGATGATGTCGTGCGCACACGTCTATGTGTGCGTCAGTTTCCACTCGTTGTATAGAGACTTGTGAACCTATCTATTCGTGAATTTACACTGTAACATTTTAGTACCTTGTGGTATCAACGTCATTGTTTTATCTATAGCGTGTTTTCTTTGCTTGACTTATTTCGTAAACAAATATGGCGTGCGAAGATGTGTTTGAATATTTCATTCGAATTAGATGATTTTATGGCTAAACGAATTTAAAACACTGTTGATTCTGTCAATTGTTTGCAGATTATAGAGGCAGAATCCTATATTACTAAATGAGCAATATTTGTAATCACGATCTCGAAAACGGCCCAGGTAAGTTACAAGGGCGAAAAATCGATCTAGCTTGGTCTCAAATCTGGGAAAATTAGTTTTCTCTATTTTCACCTGAACTGAGCTTGGTCGCCCAGGTACCGATGTTTTAAATAGTCTTAGCTTATATTGCATTTAGTGATTAGGGTGTAAGCGGACGTGTGAGGACCTCGTGGCTAAATAATAACAGCCGCTCGGGTCGATCTTTAGCTTGCCTAGGTTGGTCTATGGATGGGTGACCAGCCATTACATACCGAGTTTCCTCCGTGCCTCGGAAAGCACGTTAAGCCGTTGGTCCCGGGTGTCATTTATAGACCTTGGACAGTCATTAGGTAGTCAGTGGCCCAAAAAAGTCTGACAACCAGTCTTACCAAGGGGTATCGTATGCCTCCACAACCCAGTTAGTATTGGGTTGTGGAGGTCAGATAGGCAGTCGCTCCATGTAAAATACTGGTATTCAGCTGCATCCGGTTAAGACTGGAAGCCGACCCCAATATAGTTGGGAAAAGGCTAGGCAGATGATGATGTAAGCGGGTGTGTGAGATTGAATTGAAAGCTATCGTACCGTATTTGTTTACTAAATCAGAGATGTAAGGAAGAACGCATTATACCTATTCACAGCTGTTTAAGTTATCTCTGAAAGTTGGCAACGTCGCAAATCGCTGTCAAATATTTAGACGTCGATTCAATGGACGTTGTCAACTTTCCGATAATATCTTCACTAGGTACTGAAAGTACCAGTTAAGTCGACGCATTAACTAAATATGCTATAACCTATGTAAACAAATATATAGTAAAATATAATATACTACTATAAGTATGTATTGAATATATCCTGTTATCAGCGCCCCGCCCTACATATTCACATTTATATACATTATATATTTCTTCTCTAATACTAATTTTTGATAAGACGACATTTCGTTAAGGCGTTTGCTATTTATGATATTAACTGTTTTGCAAAATATTGTAATTTTAATTATTTTATTTATTTTTGTAAAGCTACTATGTATGTTAATTTTATTGCTTGCATTAGACCTTAAAACAGGTATATATTTATTTAAAGTATCTGTTTGCTACATAAAATACAAAAGATTACTAGCGACTATGGTCAGGGGTATATTATATGCTACAGAGGGGTGTATTATATGCTACGGGTTCCATTTATCATAGTCTTGATGTTAAATTGACAAGAATTTAATTTCTGTTTTATGTAAGATGTTTTATCAGCTTGTATGTGATGCTGTGTGATGGAGATATCTTCTCGTAGGCGGGTCCACATCTGGGTACGCGCTTGAATCGTGCACCCTACACGCCTTGAATGGCAATGGACGCGTCACAAACTACGCGCGCTTGCAACAGTTAGCGTGCAACTGGGCCTATTTCGCGCAGCCGTGAGGCACATAATATTATCTCTTTTTTTTTTTGGTTAGTTTTTAGTTTTTATTTTTTGTATTGTGTACATATGGCATGTGCCTAATGTTTTAATTTTTTTTCTGTGATTTCTCTATAAATATTTTTTCTTCCTTTCTTCTTTCTTTGCAAGGAACACGCAAGGATCCACATCTGCGCAATCGAAGCGTGAATGAATTGAAAGTGCGTGTGAATGCATTCCTAAGATGCACGCGAATCGGACCGTTCGTGTTCGCGAGAGGATAACAGCGGTAACCGCTCGCGAACATGTCCAAAGGTGGCCATACTATGTTCCCAAGATGCACACGAACTGCTATTTGTGCTCGTACGCTGGTGTGACCCCCTTTACAAAGAAGTAACTAGCATTGGGCAGACTCTTAGTGCTAGTATACAATTTTCAAAAGGGTAAGCCGATTTTACATAAAACAGATCAAAGGTAAAGTAAATGCTTGTCTAAGGCAATCTTTCGGTAGTTCAATGATCAATTCCATACAGTAACTTATCGGAGCCAGTTTTATCTTATTATTTTTTTCCTAATCATCATGATGAGCTAATTCTCTCTATGTTATATACACTATATGTTGCCGTATATAATATATATATCTAAAATCTCTACCGATATAAATATGTACATGTATATAATATGTTCACATTGGCAGTTGACAAGTAAGCGCTTACATTAACTAATGATAGTGAAGTTTCATGGTATCACGACGTTTTCCGTAAGAAAATGTTACAATGCTTGTTTAGCGTACTTTACACACGTGTACAGTCACGAGCACCAATATGTATACACTTAGTAGTTTATGATTTTCTTATATTTAATTGATTGCAATTTCATGTTGTAGTACTTTTAACCTATATTCTTATAAAATAGGTTTCATTTCTAAGTTGCAGTCGTTATTCCACGAGAAAATCGCTTCTGAATTTAGGTAAGCGTATACATATCGGTGGCGGGGTGTACCTGCGACTACTGGAAGTCAGCGAGCGACTGGCGCCACGTGGCGTGGAAGGGGATGCGCAGCAGCTTGAGCTTGGTGTGCGGCAGCTGCTGCGACAGCAGGCGCTGCAGCGTGGGCAGCGGCAGGATCTCCACCTGCGGGGGGCCCGCGCCCGCCGGGCCGGGCGGCGGGCGGCAGCCGGGCACGGGCTTGAGCACGGGGATGCACTCGCCCACGTCGCGCCGCGCCGGCGAGCCCGCGCGCTCGCACTGGTCGATGAACAGCTCCGTGACGCGCAGCAGCTCGATGGTGACGCCCCACATGAGGTGCGTGAGCGAGTCCTTCAGGCGCAGCACGCCCGACAGCACCTGCTTGTTGGTGGTGGCCGACTGCGACACGTACGTGGGGATGATGAGCAGGCGCCGCACGTTGGTGCAGGCCGCCAGCGCGTCGTCGAAGCCCAGCTTCACGTCGATGTTGACGAGCTCCAGGCGCGTCAGCAGCGGCAGCGTCGCCAGCGCGCGCAGGATGTCGGGCGCGGCGCAGTGCGGCGTGCCGCGCTCTAGGCGCAGGCGCCGCAGGCGAGACAGGCGGGCGAGGACTCCGGCGAACTCCGCGCGGAATGTGCACTCGCCCAGCTCCAGCGACTCTAGCATGGGCAGCGACCCTATCACGTCGCATGCGCACCACCCCAATTCCTAATAACAAACACAGAATATTAGATACAATCCCGTTAAATAAATTTCAAAAACCAAGACTTTTCGACTTCCTAAACATAGTTTCAAAAATCACTGTATGTATCTTAAAACGTTCACGATCAAATACAAGATGCAAGTTACTTCTCCTGCATTCGGCTAGTGACAATCCGTGATTATTGAGCAGACTAAAACTTACCATAAATTTTGAAGGATGTTTACATCAAAATGAACCTTAATTAACCATACAGGTATTTTAGGCGGTAGAAGCTCTAACAATATACTCGCTTGAGATCTTAGCTTGATTTTATTGAAGCAATCACACAAGTTCAGTTCAGCACAATATCACACATACCTTGATGCTGGTAAGCGAGAGGTGCTGCAACTTGGTGAGCGCGGCGAGGTGGCGCAGGTCGTGCGACAGCGACAGGCCCGCCATGCTCTTGAGGCGCAGCTCGTGCAGCAGCGGCAGCTCGGCCAGCGGGGTGGGGTCCAGCGTGGCGTCGCGGATGGCCAGCGCCGACAGCGCGCGCAGCCCGGGCAGGCCGCGGCACACGGACTCCACTGCGCGAGCCGGGCAGCGGCACATCTCTATCCTGTGGGGGGAGGGGAATATACTTAGAGTCAAAGAATGCGGGTCGGTTACTGAGATAGTGGCCTAGGGGGCAACAATACGGCAAGCCCGTAAGACAAGCAGACTGTTCAGAAACCCTAACATCATGAAGAGAAGTAGGTTATGAGGGCAAGCCAAATTTTTAGGCTTTTATGAAAGTACGGCCACTATCAGAGCGGGTTATACTAATATTATCATAGCAGGCTTTAACATACAGTGCGTCACTTCCTCCTGAATATAAGCGCATTTCACACACTATTAGAGACATCTGGGCTTATAAATGAATACACAGACCAACTAATAATACAAAAATCTTAGCGTGTCCGTGGCAGTCTAAATTGACTTGGGTACTATGCAGTTTAACACCTTCAGTAGTGTTTAATCAGTTCCTGTATCACGCAAGGGCGACACGCAGGGGATGAGAAAAATAAAAATACGTTAACAAAATTCGTATGATTAAAATATATTAACAGTAAAAAAAAAACTGGACTCTCCTACAAGCATATTTTGGTATCATGTTTCAATTTGCTCACTGACAGTCGCCCACTTTTCAACCTTATTACTTTGGGCATCAAGGTATAAACTGGCAGACGCTCAGTGAGCTCGGTAGTACATTAAACTGACCTCTCTAACGTGTCGACAGTAGATATGTGTTCGGCGAACTGTTCCCAGAACACGGCGTCGTTCTGTGGCAGCAACATCTTGCGCAGGTCCAGTCTCTTCGTGCCGTGACGTTTGAGCGCCGCGCACAGTCCTCCCCAGTCGCTTACCTGTGTGGAGAAACATTTCGATATATTCAACAAGTACATATATGAAAATCGTGAAGATTTACCGGCAGGCTTGCTCCCGAAACTCTAGGGTTCCGAATCGAATAGGTTTCAATTAATAGGACTTAGTATCGGTAATGTTAGCACGGAGTAGTAAGTCATATATTAAACGTTTTATAACATAACATCACGCCCATAATCCCCGAAGGGTAAAGCAGAGGTGTACCTAATAGTACACCCACATTTCAAGTCCCATGTAATAGCGGGCGAGCCTATTTGTCGTCAACCGAGCATAAAATTCCTAATGGAATACCCAATAACACTTTGTCCAACCTGGGACCTCAGCAGCTCAGCAGTCGCGTGTTTTCTTGTTATCTTTTTTAGAAGATCTTGTAACGAATGTTGCGGAGCTGATACGAAACATAACGAGCTAGTTGAATATTTTTAGTGGTAAATATAAAAAAGCCTATTTATTTTACCTTAACATCGTCGACTCATCATTATCTAAAATATTTTGCAGAAATATGCATTTTTTATTTTGGTTGTTTTGTATAAAAAATTAAAGATGTTCTCAATGGTACGGTGCCCCGAATGGAGTCAGCTTGGCCTACAGTCAATCATGCATGGCGTGTTGAAAAAATCAGAACCAATTCAGCCATCTTGATTTTTTCAACTATAGTGTAGTGTAAAATACTGGTATTCAGCTGCATCCGGTTAGACTGGAAGCACACTCCAATATAGTTAGGAAAAGGCTAGGCAGATGATGAGTGTAGTGTACTTACATGTGAATTCTTCATTCTCACGTGCCTCCAGAGCGCAGGCGTCGCGGACAGCTGTCTCCATAGTTTACACACGCGCGCACAATGCGCCAGGTCACGCATGCCTAGGTATTGGAAGATCTGGAACCAGTATATAGACTGTTAACATTTGAGCATCATCCAGAAAGCAAGGTTGCCTTTACTTATAAAGATCATACACATAGCTTTGAAGAAGTTTATAAACAGGGTGTAAACAGACCCTTCACGAAGCCGTTAACCAAGCATTCTGTACAACAAACTAAGTAACTTTTTTTGGGCTGAAAAATCACGTTTTACGGTAAAACTCAATGTAACGCACTCAAAACATTTGTGCTGATGCTTGGATTGAGTAGTACGGGGGTCGTGAAGGTGTTAAAAGTAATAATCTTACATTAGAAACTGGTATTTAAAAAAAACTTGTGAAAAAGTTGGAACTTTGACCCCCAATATCTCTGTAACTATAAGGTTACCAGGTATGGTCTAGAACAAAAAAAATATCGCAATGACGGGGAGAACAAGTACCTTTCGGTTTCGTTAAGAGTCTTTTTACACCCTTTCTAGAAGATTCGACATTTGACACACAACTTGCTTCAAAATGATGTTCTTTTTAAATAACCGAAAGTAAGCTTTAATCAATAAAAGATCCCTTTTACTGTTGTATTAAAGAAGTCGATCCGAGAATCGCGCGCATGGTTCCTTTGACCACTTAGGGTCAGATTCTACCAAGCTTAAGGGAAATTTTTGATGTCACTGAATAAAGGATTGTATAAGTATTGCCTTTAAGTATAAAATTCGACGCAGACATTAACCGTCTCCTGGCGCGTGATCGAGGATTCGAGCGCCCAATTGTATACTTGAAGATAATACTAATACAGTCCTTTATTCAGTCACCAAACGAATGCGCGAGGATTTTTGTGGAAACGGACTTTTAGCAGTATTCATGTTTCTACTTTAGCCCTCAAATACAATCTGCATGTGATACAACGCAATACTTGTCCATTACAACATTTGGATATTATATATGTTATATATTTTATTTAACAGTTTATTTACTAACATAAAAATACAAGAATAGAGCAGAAATATAGCTTCAAAGGTGATGCTCATTCCTTACCTGTACAACAACATTATAGCTGCTCTCCTGCGCCTTGTTATAGAAGGCGGTGAAGTGGTCGGTGTCGTCAACTCGCTGCCGCCCGCGACGTCGCGGCGACATCGTCGCAGTGGGTGGCGACGCCGCGCCGTTAACTGCGCGACCTCTTCGCTTGTCATCACTGTAGACAAACGTGGGGTCAAGTATATGGGACTTTGAAAGTCAACGTATGTATCAGTCGTGGTCATGAAAGGTGGGAGTGAGATGGCACGAGACTAATCCCTTGCTGAGTATTCGTCGTCCTACTCGCACGTTTTATGACCGTGTGTGCCACGATATTGGCGTTAGTGTAGTTGACATTTTTAACGAGCCTACGAAATTGCTTTAGGTAAGGGGTTTGCACACACTCCCTCCCACTCCACCCAGAGCGGGAGAAGTCATTTGATGATTTCCCATCCGTAAAAAAAAAAAAAAGGGGTTTGCATGGGCAAACTTTAAGTGATGCTAGACTATTCTAGAATAAACCCAAATTAGTATCATATAGTTAAGGAACTTTTATTATTTCAAGACAACGCCGATGTTGCGAATTTTTTTAGCAAATTTGTAGGCTCATTAAATCGCGATACGTCTTGAAAAACGCGAACATACCATGTCAAACTAATGTAGAAAATACTACATAGAAGTGGGAAACATGCATGTTCTATGACAGATTTAAGACACCAAAAAGAAAAGATTAAAAAAAACTCATAAATACATACCTTTTCCGCGAAAAACTCTTTCCGGTGTACCGTTCAAATCAAAATGTGAAACGCATTCCGACTATTTTATTTTGCACTTTCTTTTTAAAGTTTGATACATTCCTTTACATTGTGTAAGACAAATAATTATTTAGAATAAAATTAGAAATAATTATTTTAAATAAATTAAGGTAAGGTAAAAATTATGACCACAACTAAGGTGAGTATAATGTGGTAGTTATTAATAAAAGAGTAGTTTTCTGTAAGTCTAAAGTTCACCAACTAAATAATATTAAAGTATTGCTATCTCTTTTTAACAAACAGTGCTAGAAAGAGGCAGTGAAAGATTAGACCTGTCAAACTAGTTGACGTTTGAACGCTGTCAAACCTTACTCAACTCTTATGAGAAAAGGCGGGTGATTCTAGTTCAACATAATTTGACATCATCCGTCTCTTTCTTCTCGTATCTGCGGAAAACAGATAGCAATAGTCTAAATAAAGTCTGATTGGAGGACGACAAAACCGCGAAGTTTCTTAAATGACCACATAATTTCCACACATCCAAAGTTTCATAGTAATAGGGTTACAAAAATAAGTCGAATTCACCTCCTCCCTCGAGAAGTCGGTTAAAAAATAGGCGACAAGCAAATTATGTTTCTTTACTAAAAAACTGTTATAACTTAAAAATAACATAGGATTAACATAAATGACCATTCTCTGAACGTTTTTTGAATATTATTGTATTGAACGGGCTAGTGTCTACAACTGCCCGTCCAATACACGTATTTTTCGTATTACTTTATGAGTTCATATTCTGGCGATGGTCAAATAATGGACATAAAGTTATTTCATGTTTATGTTACATTAGTACATTTAGTAAGTTTTTTTTTTACAAAACACTGGTTTTAATTATTTCATATATGAACAGGCAATGTGAGGTCGGTCAGGGCTGGTACATAATGCAAGTGTTAAATAAGACCGTTTGAACTTAAAATTATAAAATTTGTTAGTCTAAGATGAGATAATTGGTGGAATATTACAAAATCAGTCTGTTTTACAAAGATTTTTACTTATTAACATCAATACAGGCTGTAAAAAGACCCTTCACGAAGCCGTCTACCAAGCATTCTGTACATCAAACTAAGTCACTTTACGCAAAAGTTGTTGCTGGGAAACGACTTTTTGTTTTTGGGGTGAAAAATCACATTTTACGGAAGGACTCAATGTAACGCACTCAAAATATTGTGCTGATGGGTGGATTGAATAGTGCGGGAGTCTTGGGGGTGTTTAAAGTAAAAATGTTACATTAAAAACATGTGTTTAAAGTAAAAATCTTACATTAAAAACATGTATTTAAAAAAAAAAACTTGTGAAAAACTTGAAAATTTGACCCTCAATATATGCGTAACTAGAAGGTATGGTCCAGAACTAAAAAATATCGCAATGACGGGGAGAACAAGTGCCTTTCGGCTTCGTTAAGGGTCTTGTTACACCTTTTATAATTAATAAGTGTTTAATTTACAAAAAAAGACTTCTTTTTGTGTTGGTAAAGGCCATAGACAGACCCACGCGGTGAGTTTTCTATCAAATCCAGTTTCCACATGGTGTGGCTTGTCAGTTTAGAAAACTTTTTTTTTATGATTCCATTCATTACAGTACAATTGGAAGAGTTAAAATTTAGAGAAGTCGGTTTTTGTTTATATTAATATATATTTTTAATCAGATACGCGAGAGCGCCGCGTGTGTGTGACCACAGCCTTACGAGATTCACTCGTCTAAGGAGTGCCTAAAAATAATTTCTATTGTGTTCAACATCGGCAAAGTGAAAAAAAATAAAGATACGTACACATTTAGCACCTGTTTTCAATAGTTTTTTTTCTTTTTAATTTGGTTGTGGAAGCCTGATAGTCTTATTCAGGGCACCCGCAGACAACCAACTATGTACCCCAACCAAACTGTTTTGTTAAGATAGGTTTACATGACAACAAATGATTACTATTACTTTTAAAGAATTCATGGATAAAAAAATGTTGATGCCTTGTAACATTTTGCTAAACCCTAAAACTTTGCATGCTATGTTCTATCTTAGCTAACTGTTCTGTGGAACTGTTTTAATTTTATTTAACACCATTGTTTACCATGTTTTTTGCAAATAAATGATTTATTTTTATTTTTGGTTTTATTTTTTTTCAGCGTCGTTGTGCCGAATCATAGCAGCCAACCTGCATAGCTATTCACATACGCTTCGATTCGGAAAGTCGTTCGCATATCTATCTCGCTCGCTTTCGTAATGGCAAAAAAAGATAGACATACGACTTGTCGAATCGAAATCGAATCGAAGCGTTTGTGAATAGCTATGCTGAACACATGTTAACCCCTAAGCCATTGATTTTCATTGGTACTGAAACTTTTTGTCGAAAAAATCGACTGTCTGCAGACCCCCTTTTTATAAAGCTATTTCATGTTCACAGTCTTATAAATACTAGCTATTAGACTAGTTACAAACTAATTGTGATTACATTCGTAGTTAGTAGCTACAACTATGTCTATTTATACTAATCTCTGTGCGAGTTAGTGTAAGTTGTAGGCACTTTTAAGCGTAAAAAAGAATGCGTGCCATAAATGCATGCATGAATATTTTATTAAAAGTAATTTTAAATGGTTGTTTCTAGAATAAAACGGGTATATTTTCTGAAGGGATAGGCAGTGAGTACCACCCACAATGCATCAGTTACGAAGTCCCATAGAGGTGAGCCTTCCCATAAACAACATAAAAACCTCAACACGGGGCTACTAAGAATTTCTCAACAATTCAATTACTTAAAATCATCACGCCTATAATCCCCGAAGGGTTAGGCAGAGGTGTACCTAATAGTACATCTACATTTTGCCAGTTATGTTTAAGTCCCAAATAATAAGGGGCGATCAATCGCCATCAATCGGGCACAAGTCGATTAGTTGACTAAATTTAAAATACAACGATGTTTCTATGTACATGTATGTCTTGTCACAAATTTTTTATACACCAAGTTGGGATGTAAGCCCAGCTTACAATCAGTTTGTATTTTCTTGTCAATACTAGTAAGGGAACCGAAAACAATTCAATTGTAAACCACAGTCGTAACTTCTTTTGAAATGACATTTAACCTATATGCTCAAATTCTTTTGAAAATACAATCATTTTGCGTGAGGAGCAGGATTCCTTGCTGGAATCCATGTTCCCTGATAACAAGAGAATCTTCTAGGCGAGCTTGCGTGCACCATCTAGGCTGACCATCAGGCGAGGGAGAGGAAACAAACATGAGTCTACCCATATAGTAAAAAAAAAAACAATTGTGAGAGTAGTCTAACCTTCATTAACTCATCTGATGATAAATAACTAGGTTTTGCCCGCGGCTTCACTCTCGTGGAACTCTGACCACCCACCACCCACGGGAACTTACCACCGGTATCACTATCCGTGTGCCGAATTTCATCCAAATTCATTCAGTTGGGACAACAAACACTTTCACTTTTTTAACATTAAGTAAGATATATAATTCCTCATTTAGCTGCATGTCCTGCACCAGCTTGCACCATGTTCCTGGGTACGACGACGAAGCGTCTCCCATTGAGTATCGCCAGGCCCTGCGGCAGCGCGGGGCGAGGGGCCCGCCCACGAGCGGCCACGGCGGCCGGCACCGGGACCGGGACAGGCACGGGCACGGGGGTGGGGGCGGGCGGGGCTGGGGGGAGCACGGGCGGGGTGCCCGCGACCGCCCACACTCGTTCGCCGTCTGGCGTACTGTGGTGCTGGGGAAGAATATGTACGGTGAGTTTTTGAACCAGACGCACTAAGCTAACGCAACCCCTTCTGTCGCCCGGATGCTAGAGGTTAATGCGCACGTGTCATGGGATCTATCCGCGCGACGCCGCCCCGTGAGTCTTACCCTTACAGTTATGCTTCGGTTGATCGTGTACCTATCGTATGTAACAAGTGTCGTGTAACCATGTGTATGTGATGATTAACATTTTTAAAGAAGCCAAGGTGTTTAATTGTAGAAAGTTACTATTTGTTCCTACAGCCTGCTGTGGTTCAGTGAGTGATTATGTGATGTTTAGCACTAGCATAAGGTGCAACAAATCGCATTGACTACATTTTATCACTTAAGGTTGCATTTAGGAATAAAGTACATAATAATATCCACCTACACTGTACCATTACGACAGTCCAAAGCCTGCAAGTGTGATTGAAAATGTTATCATCTATCATCTGCCAAATTATTATCAATGAGCGCAAGTCGACGCTGGAGGCGCAAGCGGCGCGGGGGCGCTCACCGCGCGGTGTCTATGTTTTTGGAGAGCCATCAAGGTAACACAACAATCTTATAACTTTGTGATTTTTCATGATACAGTTTTGAAATTTTGTACAGAGATTCTTTACATAAAAATAATAGACACCTGTTTCGGATTTCGCATATACTAAAACTGTTGTTGTATATCAATTTAATCCATCGACAAAACAAGTTATGGTAAAAGTCATCATCATCTGCCTGTTCTTTTCCCAACTATGTTGGGTTCGGCTTCCTGTCTAACCGGATGCAGCTACGTACAGTATTTTACATGGAGCGACTGCCCACCTGACCCCCACAACCCAGTTATGCGATACCCCTTGGTATGATCAAATCGAGTTCAATAAGCTTTTAATTTTACCTTAAACGTCAACTTGGGCACCTTCACCGGTACCGGTAGAGGTCCTGGCACTCGTCTCGGTACCGGCGCGGCTACCGGGACCAGCACGGGGACTGGTATCGGGACCGGTATGCTCGTCGTCGTTACTGACTTGTGATCGATGGGAGGTGATGATGATTTGCGGCAGTTCTGTGGGTGATAAAATGCGGTTAGTTGTTGTTGTTATGTATACTGTCTAAGAATAATGGATCTCAGCCACCGAAAATGTTAACAAGACATAGGGAGGTTAGTTGTCAAACTTTTCATCACGCCTATATCACGTGCTTTTCACTATTGAACATACTACACATTGGTATACATTTCAATGTGTGCCTGACAACAATAATGCTTACTTGTTATCAGATAACAGAATATATCTCGGTTCTTGTATCCCTCGCTCCACTCAGGATTCTACTCTAGGATCCCTTGTTACGCTCGAGATTCTACTCTAGAATCCTTCGCTGCTCTCGGGACTTAGTCCCTCGAATTAAATTCCCTTTTTTTTTTCATTTGTTGTATAATCTACTATAATTAACCTGGGTAAACCAAGGTTTACTTCTTCTAGCGTAAGCCGTAACATATTATTTATATTCTGTTCTCTTACTCCCGACGACTGTCGGACCGTCTGTCAACTTGTAAATAAGTACATACTTGTACACGTGCTCATGATACAAACGATTAGAAGACAAAACGCATTACCTTGCAAAGGAAAGGGTGAGGCGGCGGCGCGAGGTGGTACCCGGCGCAGGCGGGGTGGTACAGGCACAGGCACGCCGCGCACGACAGCGACGGCACCGCGCCGCGCCCGCACGACATGGAGCACGGCTGCACCAGCGGCCTACGTGGAGGCTCCGCGCACTCGCGCTTCTGGGTTGCATATGGAAATTAGTTCGTGAAGGACTTTAAGGTATCCCGCAAAATTCAAATTTTGTTACGTTTTTTTTTTCATGAAATAGTCATGCAATTGAACTTAGAGGGTTGTATTGATGATTTTAATGATTATAACTCAGTAAAGCCATATTTGTTACGGCCGCGAATTATATTTTAATCAACATACAGTCTGACACTGACCGAATTGCAAATAACGTAAGAAAATTTGAATTTCGCGGGCTACCCGCTTTCACCTTAAAGGTGATATCGCAACTAT
Organism: Noctua pronuba; assembly: GCA_905220335.1. Lineage (NCBI taxonomy): Eukaryota > Metazoa > Arthropoda > Insecta > Lepidoptera > Noctuidae > Noctua > Noctua pronuba. The sequence continues at coordinate 3,621,029 of LR999913.1, forward strand.
TATGTAATTCGATGTGAAAACAGCGAGAAAGCTGCGAATGACTTTGAGCGAATGCGAGACAGCTCTTAAGTAAAAAAAGTTTCATTAAACGGCTACTTCATTGGTCTAGCATTATTCGCAAGCGCTGCTAATGAGGGTATAATGGGTTTATCCATCAGTTATTTCACAATCGTAGCCCGGTATCTGAATTTGTGGTCCGATTGCTGGCATTAGCAATTATATTGAAAATACTGTACGCTAATGCGTACAACATTTTCTTATTGTAAAGTGACTATTGAGTTTGAATTCGAGTACACTTTCGTCCGTTTTATAGTAAACACCATTGTTAAAATTAATTAATATTTTATCAAGAAATCAGCAAGAATATTTTTCTTCAATCGAAACTTATCAAATGTCATTCTGGTCCTTCGAGCCGGATTCGCAGCAGCCAGCAAGGGCTTGTACAAATACGTTACGTTTATTTTTGCGCTAGACCAATTTAGCAGTAAAAACATTGAATAGACTTAAAAATGATTTGAGTATTTTAACAAATGTAATGCCCTAATGGCGGCTAAAATTAAATCAGAGTTTCACTTTTTAGTGCAGAATTTAATATTAGGAAATGGTGTTCAAAATGTTTAGTCTAATTTGTATAAATGACATTTGATTTTGATGCTATCTTCTAATGCATGTATAATATCACGCCTGTTTTAGTGGAAAGGTTATGCAGAGCTGTACCTATAATACAGCCACATTTCATTATGAAACTTTTAAATCAAAATATTATTTCAGTTTTCAGAAAGCACGCCAATATTTTATATGTTACTAGCTGACCCACGCAACTTCGTCTGCGTCACTTAGGGGTATGAAAAATAGATAGTAGCCGATTCTCAGACCTACTGAATATGCACAAAAAATTTCATCAAAATCGGTCAAGCCGTTTCGGAGGAGTATGGCAACGAAAACTGTGACACGAGAATTTTATATATTAGATTTTATTCATTTAAACTACATGTACACACAAGCAACCATGTGTTGCTATTGTGGTATGCCGCTGCCTCAAGATTTTACAAAAAAAGTTTATACAGGGTGACGATTTAGTCACCTGTATTCTTCAAGGAGAAATAGAAGAAATTCATACACCATTCTAAAAAAAACATACAAATTCCCATACAACAGAAGACAGACTATTTCGATGCATGTGTGAAAACTGTGAAAAGCAATTTGTTTTTTGTACATGACTTTCTTTGGGATTTTTTTTAATGTGATGGTTAGACTCACCTCCTTGAAGGATGCAGGTGAGTAAATAGTCACCCTGTATAACATACCAGGCTTTAAAAACCTGAAGTACAAGTGGATAAAAAGAGTGTTTCATACTCACAATGGCGACGGGCTCCGGCTGCGGCTGCGGCGCAGGCTGAGGGCGCGGCGCCGGCGGGGTGGGCGGGGGCCTGCCCGGGGACGCACTACACTGGCCTCCGCTCAGTACCCGAAGAGGGGGGGTTAATTGCAGCTAGTCAATTAACCCCCCGCGGTCATCGGGACACGGGTGATGTAATCTCATGCTTTATATTAATTATTTGAAGTTAGGATGTGGATGGAGCTGATTGAACCACAAATAAGGCTAAAAATTACCTTTTTGTGGTAATATTTTGTGCTTCTTTTATGCTAAGGTAACACTAACGTCAGCTTAAATGTTCAAAATTTTATTTTTTTATGTGTTAGCCGATATAAATTAATGTGGCCCCAGCATACAGGAGATTTCTAATTGTATTATATGAAAATATGTCGGAAGGACATACAATATCAAATTAAATTATAGGCTTAGGAAAGACGCGATTATAGGAAAAAACAGCATGGATTATATCACATTAAAACACATAATACAACAGCAAAAAAAAAATGAAAACTGATTACAAAATCAGTAATCAGAGTTTATCTAAAAATAACATAAGGACGATACATAACAAAAATAAAAACACCCTAACATTTATTTATTTGTATTTCGTAAAGGAATGTATCAAACGTTTTTTTCGGAATCGTGCAGAATTGACGTAAAAAATTGAAAACGAGCTTATAAACTAACATGATATATCATTTTTGAGTTTTTTTTAAACCTTTTACGCGCCTTTTATACGTGACAAGCAAGCGCGTGCCCTGTACGCCAAACGACAAAAATATGTGACAAAATGTAAGGTGAAATTGTGGCTTGGCGAGGAGAGCACGCGCGTGCGTTTATGCTCTGGTGGTCAAAAACAATGTAAACAAAATAATGTTGGAAATTACTATTCTATATTAATTACTACTATATCAGAGATGTAGAAAAAAAAGGACACTTCATGTAGAATGAAAACTGGGCGTATCATACGCCGCAAAATATATGTATATAAATTTTTTTTTTACTTCTTCCGAGCGAGTCTTTCATTTTATCTAGTAGATCTCATAATGATCCCCAATATTTTATAAATTTTAGTCATGATTTGATTATTTACTCTTTTTGACTTTTACTCCATTAATTCGCATTTATCCGTCTTGAAAAGCGCACTGTAAAGGCTGGACGGCACGGCACCGGACAGGGCAGCCACTCAAGACTTTACTTTTCATGAAACTTCAGTTAAAAATTGTGGGGAAAATGATCTCTCTAGTTTCAGCCTACACCCTTTTTATGTAAGTTTATGTAAACACGGCGACACATCCAGCTATACAAATCCAGTATAACCTGACCTCGCTGTGTATGAGCTTCCCTTACAATGAGAGATCGGCTTAATTTGGTTTTGCCTGGCTTGATTGATCGTCCTACGTACAATCTTCCAACATAATTTTGTAAACATTTAATTATAAAATTGTTATAAATGTCATATAATATGTATTGGTACCTCGGTTTCTTCCACGCGGCGGAGTTGTTGTTGTCGGTGTTGCTGACCGTGGTTGGCGGCGGTTGTGGTTGTGGTTGCGGCTCTGGTTGTTGTTTTGGTTGTGGCGCGGGTTCTTTTTCTTTAGTTGGAGGCGGCTTCTTTTGTTGTTTCGGGGGCGGCGTGGGCGCAGCTGGTGGTGCGCTGTTGCTTAGTCGGGAACCCATTGATTTGACCTGCTTGGAAAGATGTGGGATGTTTTGAGAATGTCTTAAAGCTTACAAGAAAGTTTAACCTAAATAACCGAGTAGTGTGAACAAGTGCTTTGTCTTCTACTTTTATTGAACAAAATTAGGTCGCAGGGAGACACACTTAGCTCCTACTAAAGCGATCAGTCTGCCTAGCTTGGCCACGGTAATATTATAATACAGTAATGGAACTCGGCCGCATGATAGAAATAAATGCCTACAGCCGCGCGGTACGTAAACATGCGTTAGGGCTGCCCGTCTCCAGCATTTTAATTACATTTTCCTACTTTCTGTTTCTATTTAGTTTTGTGATTGTAAATATCCTTTTTATATAAATAAATGAAATACTTTGTATATGAATAGGAAGTGTTCAATAAAAATGCGTGTTGTTTTTTGATTGGTAGATTTAATTTAAAAAACATGTTTTTGTTTGAAAAACAAATCGGGCTTATAAATTTGCGACCGAAAAATATTTGCGCCTCGACTGAGTCGTACGAAATGCTTTATTGTTCAATTTTAAAGTATAACAAATCCGCAAAATGATTTTTAGAGAAAAAATCGCGCGGTTATTGTTAAAAAAACAACACACCGTCCGTTCGACACTGCGGTACAGCCGTGACTGTCTGCGCCGCGAGCGCACCCCGAGATCGAGGCGCGTAGGTATAGCTCGCGTTTCGTCCGTTTGTATGAAGTTGGAGTACTGTATTATAATATTACCGTGGCTTGGCTATGGTAATAATTCTCGTACTATCACTTTTCACCTTGTAAGGAAAAGTTTGGTAATCGAAAATAATGTGTTTAGGATGGTTAGAATCTTAATTAGATAACAGGATGGGTCTAACATTGCTGATTCGCCTATCTTCCTAGTGTGAGTAGTATCATCGTCTCATCGTCTGCCTAGCCTTTTTCCAACTATATTTGGTTCGGCTTTCAGTCTAACCGGATGCAGCTGAATACCAGTATTTTACATGGAGTGACTGCCTATTTGACCTCTACAACCCAGTTAGTACTGGGTAATAAGACACCCCTTGGTAAGACTGGTTGTCAGACTTTTTGGGTCACTGACTACCTAACGATTGTCAAAGATCTACAAATGACAGCCGGGAACAACGGCTTAACGTGCATTCCGAGGCACGGAGGAAACTCGGTATGTCATGGGTGGTCACCCGTGTACAGTCACGAGCACCAATATGTAAACACTTAACAACTTTTAAAAGGGTTTTTTTCCTACTATTCTGATTAAAATTTCATGTTGTTAACGAATATAGTATTCTGGAACTCATATTTTTATGAAAGAGATCCTATCTCCAAGTTACAATCATTATTTCTCGCGAAAATTGCTTTTAAATTTAGGAAAGTGTATACATATTGGTGCTCGTGACTGTACAGTTCAACCTAGGCAAGCACGGCTTAACCTCCAGCTCGACTTGAGCGGCTGTTATTATTTAGCCACGAGCTCCTCGAGTGTGAGTAGTATAAATCATTAAATACTCTAACAGCATATTATCTACCTTAATTTTCGCCGGTGGAGACTTGTTGGCAGCGGCAGCGGTGGCAGGAGGGACGGGCTCAGGACTGGCTCCTTTAGGAGCCTTGGGTTTAGGTGTCCTCTTGCCCTCCACTGGTGCGGGTGCTACTGTCGCCGCGATAGGGGAGTCTATGCGACGGATTAGTTTTGCGTCTCTGTGAACAAGTAACAATTTAAATAAGTATGCTGACAAGCTTTGTTCAGTCATCGATGAATGATGTTCTGGGCCTGGTTGAATGGAAAGTAGAGTAGTTCACGTTTCCATGTCAAGTTTCTCCATTTCTGATATTTCCTTGAGGACTGGCCATGTGGCCGGACCTTAAGGAAATATAGGGTGACTGGTAATTAGTGACCGATACTTAAACACATGATTGTACTCATGATAACAAACAACTTTCCCAAAGAAACATTTTTTTTGAATACTCATTCACTTTTATCACAATAACACAACAGCGGAGCATTACAGAACGGGCTTGCGAGCCGCGCGGGTGCTCTGCGGTATCGGTCACTAATTCACATTCACCCTTTATGCATGTTTTAGCTCCAGAGAAACTTCAGAAAATATGGATGCATGGACATTGAGCAAGTAAACTTTTAACTGTCTATTCTTAGCCGCGCCTGCACTAGGTTTTTATGACAGTTGTTTGTAGTAGAATATTAACTAACCTTATGATTTCCTTTTCAGGGTCATCAACTCCGAGTGGTTCTTTAAAGAAGGAGAAGTTATCTACCGTCAGCCCCGTGCCAGCAAGATGTTCTGAGACCTGCAACAAATCAAACATTATTAATGGTCAGTGGCGAAGGTACCATACAACTCGATTCCCACCGGATTCCCTTTGAAAAATGGCACATAATCAGATTAAAGATATGTACTCCGGCTTAAAAAAAAGTTACAAAATTGTCCTTTCGCAGCTGTTACTGATATTCCGTAAAACAATGCAACTTGAAAAGTTAGGGGTATCGTAGTTAGCTAGTGTCCTAGCAGTACTTTGGCAGTTTCAGTGCACGGTTAGCCAGAGTGACAGTTGATAGTTGCACTTGCACTGCACATTGAACTTGTACATAAATGCGTGACATTTGACCAGATCAAACATTGTCTTGGTGACCGATCAGTACTGAGATGTTTTGGGCTGGATTTGACTGACAAATACAAGCTTTTTTACAGGAACTAGAGCTGCCTTTCGTGCCTCGAAAAGCACACTTAAACAGTTTGTCCTTACATCTGTGACAATCGGTTTGGGTAGCCAGAACCCCAGAACTCTGCTAGCTCTCTCTTCCAGGCCCGCTCCAAAAGTACCCGCAGTAACGGAGAGGAAATCTGACTACAACATACCTCTCTAGTCGACCTGAGCTTCTTCCCGTACGGCGTATAGTAATAGATATCGGCGTTGCGCCTCGAGTGCGCGTCTAGGGCTGCGCGGAACACCAGCTCTCGCTTCCAGCCCCGCTCCAAAGGTACCCGCAGTAACGGTGAAGACATTTCTGTTGTTGCTCTGCGACCTCCCCGTTGCGCAGGCGACGATGTTGCACTGGCCTGTGATTGGATAAATAAAGGTTAGTTTTGAGAAATAAATAGAAGGAGAAAGAATTTTGAATACTTTTAAAAATATGTTTAAAGAAGAGAAAGTGAATAGACAGCATGCTTGAATTCATGACCATTCTTTTGGGGTCAGCCACAGTCGGGTAAATTAAGCTGAAAAGTATATTGTAATGGGAGGTACTTGTTTTAGCATTTTAGCAACAGCAATTTTAAGCGAAGCCACATTTTTTGGGTTACTATTAAAATGACAAAGTTTATTTTAAATGTCATTCAATATGAGATATCATGCAGCCATCACCGATAAACAAATATCATTATTCCAATAGTTGCTATCATTATTCTAATAGTTGCATGCTGATACTTTCTTTTTACAATGCTCCAGACAGTCATATCCTAGGCACTTGCTATCAAGCCACATTTTTTGGGTTACTATTAAAATGACAAAGTTTATTTTAAATGTCATTCAATATGAGATATCATGCAGCCATCACCGATAAACAAATATCATTATTCCAATAGTTGCTATCATTATTCTAATAGTTGCATGCTGATACTTTCTTTTTACAATGCTCCAGACAGTCATATCCTAGGCACTTGCTATCTAATTTGACTAACATGAAAGTTTACCACTTAATAGCGAATAACCGGCTGTATAGATTTCAATAAAACTTGACCCACAGATAGACCATATCCTGAATAATAACATAGATACAATACATTTAATCTAAATGCATGCAGCTCCTCTAGAACGCGAGCGAAACCGCAAACATCAGCTAAAAATAAAACATTAGATCATTTACGAAGAAACGCTGAGTAAAATATTTGTTTTTTTTTAAATATCAGCACCAGTCTTCCACCTGCTAAGTCCTACTTGAAAGCATGCATCAAATATACATAAATAGGACAGTGTCCTAACCTTTCTGCGTTTGATTTGGACTTCAATACGGAATGCTGGCTAGATAGAAAAAAAATACGTGTAAAAGTGTTAGTAATAGTACAGTAGGTGCCTACAACGTTTGCTCGGTATTTCTCGATAGTAGTTCTAAAACACAATGATTTGGAGTACTAACTTTAATCTAGTTTCCAGTTAGTTTTTGTTAACTTTGAGCTTTATTCCAATTAATCTAAAGTTCATGTATTCAATTAGATTGGAGCCCGTATTCCATTTTAACGATCTATTTGTTAAAATTGACACTGATTGGAAATGTGATGATCATAATGATGCAAAAGCACTGTGTTTTTTGTCTAGCCCTTACTGTCCCACTGCAGGGCAAAGACCTCCACCAAGTCTTTAAAAAATTAAGGTATGTGCGTTCATGGTACACATACCCAACTTTTTACAAAAGTAGTTGCATGTTATTGTGAATCATCATTATTAAAAAGCGCATAATATAGATAAATGTCACAAAATTGACCCAAATAGGTTACAATATTATGACTATGCAAGGTCTTGACAAACAATCAAAATAGTTTATCGATGTACTTATCTATCAACAAAATCGAGCAAAATTATAGGCACCTTAAGCCATGTATTCATTGGGAAGGTTTGATGGTGCAAGAAACAATGTTGGGCAACAGTTGTTCAACTTAATGTTGGGCAACAGTTGCTCAAGTTAATGTTTGGCAACAGTTGCTCAACTTTATTTCCCAATGTATATGAGGCTTTACTGAGTACAGGATGTTATTAAAGCCCTCTATAATGAATAGGCCCTTTCCTTTCTTTAGTTTTGTGAGATATGTTAAGAATATACAAGCAACGTCAGAAAAATAAACATTGATTCTTGTCAATGGTCATAGTATTGTATATTTTTTTTTCTAATTACGTACGTCGTCGTTAATCTGAAAGTATTGTGTTTTTAAAATCTTATAACCTATTAAAGAGCCACTATTTTATTCTTCAAATAGTAATGCAGTAGCATCATCAAAAATCATGTAACGCATAGTTACATGATGTTTTCGGTTCTTATAAAAAACGGTGTGGAGTTACGTGTAAATGTGGTTAATATCGTGTCACACCAGCTTACAATAGTGCTTTTTCTCTTACACACAATTTGAAAACAATAAATATTTCAATTTCTTTTTTTTTTTCAAGATTAATTGGCATCTATTGTAGCTGTTAAAAGAAAGGGCCGTCTTCAACAGAGGACATAAATGAAAATGTTAGTAAAAGCGTGGTTATGAAGAGAATGAAAGAACTCACATCAGTAGCTCCTTCACCGTCAGATCTTGAAGACAATGCTGATGATGGCCTCGATCCTTCTGTAACAACAATTTATTTTTTAGTGCTAAACTTATTAAGCCGATGGAAAAATACAATAACACTTTGCCCGGTTTGGGAATCAACCCGAGGACCTCATGCTCAGAAGTAGCACTTAAACCACTAGCCCGACGAGACAGTAGCAACCATGAATCTGGATTTCTATCCAGTTGGGTGGCAATATACCCGCCCACTATTACATGGAACTTAAACATAACTGGCGAAATGTGGGTGTGCTATAGGCACACCACTTCCTTACCATTCAGGGAAAAGTAGCAGTAATTGTTCTTATTATGGCTGGATTATGACCTGGGTACTAAACAATAATTTTCAAGACAGTCAAGTCGAAAGCGATGAAGCAATGAGAGTATCATCATCATCATCTGCCTAGCCTTTTCCCAACTGTGTTAGGGTCGGCTTCCAGTCCAACCGGATGCAGCTGAATACCAGTATTTTACATGGAACGACTGTCTATCTGACCTCCACAACCCACTTCGTACCAGGTAATACGATACCCCTTGTTAAGACTGGTTGGCAGACTTTTTGGGCCACTGACTACCTGTATCGACTGTCAAAGATCTACAAATGACAGCCAGGCCAATGGCTACAACGAGAGTATATGGTAGGTAATTCTGCTGGACCCTCAAATAGGACACTTATTATCTGGGTTATCCTAGACCAAGAGTGCAAGTGAAAAAGATGGCTATGTTGTTATGCGATAAAACTGTTTAGACCCCTTCCATATTTGAGTTTTTCAGCGGAACCTAATACAGTGGCCTGAATGTAAATTAAACAACTCTGGTTTGTATTGATTCTTATATTTTAGGAATAAATTAATGTAACTAAGGCTCATAAGAAGCAAAAGCAGAGAGTGTTAGCGGATCAACAGCCGGATAGGTGGGAGACCTGCGGAAGCACAGGGAACGCCTGGATGAGACTCACACAGACCAGGGTAGCATGGTTCACAAGGGAAGAACAAGGCTGCTAGTAATGATGATGAAGGATCTTATCATATGGTAACTTCTAGTTTTTGCCTAAACTTCTGAGCATAAAATGCTAATTAGTAACGTTCTTGCTAATAAAAAACCTCAACATAAAAGAGTCAATTACTTTAACCTTTCTGATCTACGATTAAATCATTTTTAGTAAACTGCGGTTGTTTCATAACACTATAAAACAATTATTTCACTCTTGGTTTAGAGAGGATCTTGCAACATTGGTGCAGACTGCAGTTAGCACGCAATTAGAGAATCAAGGTTGTCTGTGGTAAAATGTGCTTATTGCAAAAGATTTGAGATTCTGGTGAAAACAATTAACTGTTTTTTTTTTACTCATTTATAGTCATACATAATATAACGCCTGTAATCCCCAAAGGGTTAAGCAGAGGCATACCTAATAGTACACCCACATTTTTTTGTTGCCAGTTATGTTTAAGTCCCATGTAATAGGGGGCAGGCTCCGTGGCTGCTACTGAGAAATTTCTCATTTATAGAGTACTAGCTTATGCCCAATTACAGTTAGGTAATTGTCCCACGTGATCATACTACCGGGATAACCATCCTATGTGTTAATCCAGGTTATACTATCTGAGTGCCAAGTTTCATCCAAATCCGTTCAATAGTCTTTGTGTAAAAGAGTATCAAACATCCATCCATCATTACAACTCTATGCATAAAAAATTAGACTGGCTTTTGAACAACCATACCAGATTCATTAGTTCTAAAGTTAAATAAGCTTTCTTATAAAATAATGTACTTACCGGTGTCTTTACGTGGTCGTTTGGAAGCTCTACCGGGTGCGGGGGGCGTAGCCATCACAGTCCTTAGTGGCACCAGGTCCTTGCTGGCTGCTGTCACCTCCGCCTCCAGTCGATCTGCACATAAACATATTATTATGATTAATATGCTTTATTAGGTTAGTATCAATCAATCAATTCGAATATCGCAGCCGACTGCTGGATATAGGCGACTCGAACTCAACACCCTGTCCTCTGCCAGCATTTAATATGAACCAGTTACTTTGTAAAGGTCGTTGGTACATTTACGTTGGGGCGACCCAAACTATGTTTGCAGTCTCCACTCCAGAATTTAGCTTCTTTAATTTGGGGGGGGGGTTGTTGAACATTGTAGCCTATTTCTATTTCCTATGGGGAGTACAGGGCTAATGTAAATTAATAAGATGTTCGCTTATTTGGTGGACACAACAAATCCTGAGTCAATGTATTTTTGGCAATAAAGTATTTGTAATGTCAAATGGATATTATACAGTACAAAGGTCTTTATAATTAGATGCAATAATAGGGCTCAAGTACCTAGAAAAAATCAATTACTTCCTAATAGCATTAATATAATTTTACTTTAGTTATCATGTTTACAGCATGTAGGTATTATCATACCTATGTTACCTAAATCTTTCATGTTTTATTTTGGTTTCATCATTAATAAATCAATAATTTTGATCTGTACTTCTACTAATTACTAAAGACCTTAAAGCAAGACCATCTACAGCTATACTACAATGTCGTCAATGGTGTTTTAACAAGTCCGCTTTGTGCTGTGAGTTTTTAGGCCAAAGTTGATATTGAGAGCACATGAAAGAGCTGGACAGCAAAGCTCTTGACAACCACCCTAGAAAGCAGTATGCATAGCCACCTAATGCAGTTGTTGTGGCTAAAATCGCCTACATGGCATCATCATCATCTGCCTAGCCTTTTCCCAACTATGTTGGGGTCGGCATCCATTCTAACTGGATGCAGCTGAATACCAGTATTTTACATGGAGCAACTGCCTATCTGACCTCCACAACCCAGTTAGTATTGAGTAAGTCAGACTTTTTGGGTCACTGACTACCTGTAACAACTGTCAAAGATCTACAAATGACAGCCGGGACCAACGGCTTAACGTGCTTTCCGAGGCACGGAGGAAATTCGGTATGTAATGGGTGGTCACCCATCCACAGACGAACCTAGGCAAGCACGGCTTAACCTAAAGGTCAGCCCGAGAGACTGTTATGCTTTAGCCACGAGCACCTCCATGGCGTCATCATCATCACTTACCCAAAATACGAGAATAGTCCTCAGCCTTTATTTCCAGTTTGATCTCATCAAAGCCTTTAAACTCCTCATCGCCAGCATCACTGAAAGCAGACGAAGCTCTTCGCTTGATTCCTCTCTTAACGTCCTCCTCAATATTATGTTCAAAAGTCTCAATTTCTTCCTTCACGTCTACTTCTTCCTCGTTCTTAATGTCTAAGTCAACTTCTGGGGTCTCTAGAGGTACTTCTATGTCGTCAGATGGTGGTTCTTGTTTCACTTCCGGTTTCTCTACAGGGTTTAATTCTACTTCCGGGCCTGGGTCTTCTGAAAAGAAAAGATTGATTAGTTCAGTTTTTATGGTATAATCTTAAAAATGGAAAGCATTTGTGCATCTTTTGAAGGATTCATTCATCATTCTTTGGACTGATCATTTAAATGAGTTCTAGGTGATGCTAATCTAAACAAATAATCAACATAACAAAGAAGACACAAACCATTTCATATCATAATAATGGAAGCAATTAAAAAGAAGAAACCATGCCAACTATGGATGGATTGTGTGAACGGTGATACAACTAGAAAGGGGGTGATACTGGAATGACCGTTATATTGAAGAAATGCTGCACCAATAAATTGAGAAGAGAACAGGAGAATGATAGATTCACGCAGCAGCAGTAACAAATAGTCAGTGTGAACGTGCTGCATCCACATATTCTATGGGTATGCACCAATTACAGTAATAGTATTTTAAAATAATAGTTTTGAGTCAATTCTACTTCAGTAATTATGCAAGTAAATTGTATTCTGTTTTATCTCTTTCAAGAGAACATTTTGCTTTCTCTTAGCATTTTGGATTACTGCAGGATCACATGGGATCAATCATACCACGACCCACCACCAGTACTAGTAATATATATACATAGTAGTATATAGGTCATAGTTTATACAATAACTGTAATGTTTATAATGTAAATCTGAACATGTTTGTCTATCTATGACAATATTATGTTAAGAACCCCATAATATGGCTTTAAACCAAAAAGCTATGTGTATTTAACATACTCTATGGCTAGTGCGACAATCTGTTCGGAAATATTGAATATGGGAAAAATTTTGTATCTCAGAAGCATCGCTGTCCTAAAATAAATGCTGGAGTCATTTTTATTCTTAAAATGCTGTGTTTAGTCAATTGTTAATTATAGACATCAAGACTGCAGGTCTGCGCTAAAGATGTTTGTCACAAAAAAATGCTTTCCGATATATGCCGAGTTAGATAACCAATCTCAGTACCATACACAATTTACAAAATATTGTCATAACAACTATTCATATTATACAAATAGATTTATATGCCCTTTTATGCAGCGCAGCAAAGTTATGATGTCACCATCTTGTATTCACCGATACCAAGCCGATCATGGATTTCAACATAATAACAGTGAAAATGAGTTCGCTGCTGCTTTACAAATACAAATGTGAGTCTGCGTCTGTTAATTACTATCTAATTACCACTAAATTATGGCCTGTTGGTATTCCAAACTGATAACTAATTACCAAGCTATGAAATTGTCAACTAACTTATATGTTCTAACAAAGTAAGTTGAGGAAGTGCGCTCATTTGACCTCAATCTACAAACATAAGGTTGCAACTGCAGTTTAGCATGAATAAAACTAAAAAAATACAATCCAATTGACGAAAAAGTATGTCGTGATGTTGGCACTTAGGTTATGTGAAAGTTTTTATTTTACCTTCCGCCAAAGCTGGGGGCTCTTCGACAACAGGAACTACAGGTTCGGCCGGCGTCTCCACCGCCGCCTCCTCGGGCTCCGCCACCGTCGCCGTCGATGCCTCATCGTTGCTAACTTTAGCTTCGTCCCCAGTTGTGTTATCAGACACCGCCATTTCCTCCGACATTGTCAAATAAAACAAATTTTATCACGAGTCCACTGTCAAAATATATATGGCCACATAACCAGGCTGTTACGACACTCCGCCAGTGCTCGCGACGAATAATCACGGTTTGTGCGCGTCACAACGTAGATTTCCCGCTATAATGGTCGCGAAAAAAACTTTAGCCTTACTGGCATACACATAACTTTCATAAGTTACTTTGCAATGTGTCTTGGAGCAGTTTTAGCAAATGTATTAAATACAAGGAAGTTTTCACAAAAACATGCACCAATTAGACAAATTTCGATAAAAATTACGTCCGCTATCTAATTTCCAAAAGATTCAGAAAAACGTCGTCGAGCATAAACAATATCCGCTCGGACGACGCCACAGTAATTGTCTATGGTTTGACTCTTTCGTTCATTCATTATCGTTCGTTTTGTCTATAAATGCTGCGTGCGGTCTATGCACAAGATATATTTTGTGTTATTTTAACGATATTAACTGATAATAACCATGAAGAAGTCAATGAGCTCAAACGCTAGGGAGTTTTTTTTATTATCATCGAGGGTGTCTAAAAAACTGACGTTGGTCAATGGCTTAAAGGCTCAAAGGGACCTTATACGATGAATCTTTATTTCATTTGGGACAAAAGAAAATGAGTCATGATAATCTAACATAGACCTAACACATTAGAGGACATTTTTTTTTTACGGATGGGAAATCATTAAATGACTTCTCCCGCTCTGGGTGGAGTGGGAGGGAGTGTCAGACTCTTACTGACTAAAACCCATCCATGTTCCTTCATTGCCCTTTGTGTTCCAGGGCCACGGTATCTCTTTCGTCTAGGCACATTAGAGGACATCAATCTGATCAACACCACTGGTTGATTTATTACTCAGTGTAAAAACAATTTCTTCAAAATTCAGTTCTTAATACTAGGTCTGGAGACAAGACCCAATGAACTACAAAATTGTAACTACAATACAATACAAAAAAAATAACTGATCCAGTCCTAATCTTAGAGTCCCATTATAAGTTGCCTCCTGCAGTGGGATAAAGACATGGCCTTTTTATATTCCACTAATGAGCTGACTTGTTGGGGCGAGTTGTATTTTTTGCTTTTGGTTCAATACGAGGGTACCTATTAGGAGGACCAGTGTAGAAAATTCTTCATGAATTGTAATATAAATCTTTGGTACAAAGATTTATGTTACAATTCATGTCTAATCCGTAAAACAGTCAGATCGACCTATAGGCAATGAGAACTTTAATTAAATTACTGCCCAAAGACAACATCAACATCAAAACAACATAACATCTGTAATCCTCGAAGTGTTATGCAGAGATGTAATTAATAGTACCTACACGCAAAATACGCGCTTTGATGTAGAGTTGCGGAAACCAGCCCGTTATACAATACAATAGTACTTACACCCACATTTCGCCAATTTTAAGTTTCAGGCCCATGTTATAGGGAGAGAGCCCATTGCCAGAGCACAAATCCAGAGTCTGGCTGCTACTAAGCGATTCCTGGCGGTAAAACCGAAAAATACTTTGCCTGACTTGGAAATCGGACCCAGGATCTCATGGTCAGCAGTCGAGATGAAGAAAATATGAAGAAAGATAAAGCAAGCAATTTCAATATTTTAGTGGAAAATGGGCACTAAAATATTGAAATTGATTGCTTCATCATAAATTAACAGCAAAACAAATATAGAATTTTCGAATCAATTTTAATAACAACAGTAAATCATCAGATATATAATGTTTTCTTAAAACTAATGATTATGAAATAAATATCAGGACATCGACCTTACACACATGATATCAAACTAACAGATTACAAGACAAATGATAAGAAACTAAATGTATATAATATATATCCGTTTGTACGATCTTATTAGTGTACAAATTGTATAAAAATAGGTTACAAAAAAACTAATTTTATACTTACATTTTTTTAACTGAATTTTGCCATTGAATATACTTAGCCGAAAATAAATACAATCAAAGATAAGTTACTGGAAGATAGATTTTGGCTTATTTTTTAGGGATTTACGATACTTTTAATCCGGATATTACGAATTATTCTTTTGGTTATACATCCTTTCATTTACGCGATTACATTCTCTTACTACTTATAGTGCAGTGACAGTATTTCTTTTGTCTTAATTACTCAACATTAGGACGTAGCCAGGGGTCTAATAGGGCCATTTCTCCCTTGGTAGTAAATGAGAAATTCGACTTTTTAATAAAAATAGAGACTCGACGTTTCTTGAATGTTGTCACAGAGCAGACACCTTTTCAAACCGACTTTTAAAAAGGAGGAGATTATGTATACGACGCGTTTTTTTTTATAATGTTGTTTTCAGTGTTGCCATGTCACGACATATTTTTAGTTTTGTGTTGCCCTATCAATTACTACACATTTTTTTTGCCCCTTAAATCAGGATTTTTGCTGTCATTTTTTCCCTCTCAACTACTTCTTCCCAGCTACGTCTATGTTTTGATGGTTTAGTTGCAGGTGGCATCGGGGTGTCTCTCCAGGATCATGGCAACACCCTGACCGCCGGCCGCGCAGGCTGAGATGACTCCGAACTGACCATCTTCACGTACCAGACGGTGAGCAGTGTGCATGGCTAGACGGACCTGGGAAGCAAGGATTTTGTCAGTAATCGATTTAAAAATTTAGATTATATTGCAGAAATAATGAATATGAGCAATAGTAGTATTCAGTTTTTGTAAATGTAAGTACCATGTAGACTTTCTATTATGGTTATTATGGCTTATCCTAATCTTTAAGGTTTTAACTGTTTTTTTTCTTTTCTATCTCTATGTTGTGCTCACATATAGAAGCAACAATATCGTACCCAGGACTATGTAATATCTAACTTGATCTGAAAAGAGTGTCCATGGAGTTTCTTGCCCATTCTTCTCCATGAGAGAGATCTACTATTTTCGAACGGGCAACTACAGCCCATTCACAGTTATAATGCCTGTGGCTGGACTGTAGGTAGCTTATTTTTAACTATGCAAAAGTGCCTGTCATGGGCCTATTTGTAATAAATGCTTTGAGTTTGAGTACCATGATGTTCTGGCAGAAATGTTGTGCACTTTAGAGGTCTTCAAATGTTCAGTAGCAAAATGCTAGACATAAAAACATTGAAAAAAAAAACATTTATTTCAGGCAAGATGCGCCATACGAAAGCATATTTAAAAAATTACATTACTGAATTGAATTGAATTTCAGAAATTTTAATAATTACAATTGCATTTAAAATGATTTAAATGATTTTGATTTAACTAGTTAAATATTATTTACAGAAGATTTTTATTTTACAGTTAATTTTATACATTATGGCATGCCTAACCTTGATATTAATTTAATGATTCAGATAAATGTAATTTTAGATTAGTAATAATGAGCGCGACTCACCCCAGTAGCGGCGAAGGGATGTCCGATAGAGAGCGATCCTCCCCAATTGTTCCACTTGCTAAGATCCGGAGATCCCACCTGTGAACAACAAAAATACAACATGATAGTGTTAATTAACATTCCAGTAACAACTACCATGTAGACAGGAGATGAGGTGAAAAAGCGGTCGGTCCTCGCCGCCATTTGTAGCTATAAAGTCGTGTGAAGGCACTATTTAACTTTATTCAAAATTCGGAAAATTGGTTAATATATCTATGTGTAACGTGACGTTCAGTTTTGTGCAGCATTGAGAATCTATAAATATTATAATAAAATTGTAACGGGCCGATGTCTGTACATTGAAGATATTGAAAAAAAAACCATAATATGGGGGTCTTTATTAGAGCAACAGAAGCCAAAACAACAGTTTTAGAATTTTTGTCTGTCCGTCTTTCTGTCTGTATGTTTGTACGCGCATCACGCAAAAACTACTGAACGGATTTGAACGCATTTTTCACCGCTTTACTGCTAGATGCTCAACTTTAAGTACAGGCTACATTAGATATAGTTTTGGAGCCGATAGGAGGCGCTGTGCGAGGCAAAACCGCCCTTGCCTAGTTTAGAATAATTTAAATATGCGTCTAACAATAGTTTAAACGATTTATCTTACTTATTTATTTTTATTTATTTATTTATCCCACCATCACCCTTTTACCACCGGACTAGCACACGTAGTGCGGTGTACCGTCCACACTTGGTTGATATCCCGACGAGTCGTACTCAGCGCTTCTCCTCCACGTTTATTATGCGCACAGGCAAAGTGTGGAACTCTCTGCCAGCATCTGTGTTCCCTCCCACATTTAACCCATCTGCCTTCAAAGTAAAAATCAACAGGCATCTTCTGGGCTCGCTCGTTCTATCATAGACTTCATCCATCGCTTTCCATCAGGCGTGGTCAAGGTCAAGGCCCATTTTGTAATTTAAAAAAATCTTACCTTAGACTGACGGCCAAGATAGGTCTGCGCGAACCAGTCAGAGTCCATGGCCTTCAAGTTAGCCAGGATTTGGCCCTGAAAACAAACAGTGTCATGAAAATCTTACGCACAAAAGAATGGGTTGGCTTGAGCCATAGAAAATTGAATAATAAGCTCTTTCTGACCGGCTCAAGCCGATTCCCGGTTCATAAGTATTGTCATTCCCTTCTCTTCCATGCGACGTTATATTAGTTTTATTAAACAAATATAACATCGTATTTTAAAAAACCGTCCTTAATCATAATAAGTAATCGATCATTGTGCCGATAGTTGTATCAGCCCATGGCTTAATTGCCAAGAGCTTCGACCAATATCTGAGGAGGCACTCGTTATGCAGCTGGATCAAGGGCTTGATTCAGAAAGCGGTACTCCTGGACACGGCTCGTATTGTTAGGAGGTTCCTCTCTCTAGAGCCCTGACCGCCGGTAGCTTGGACCCTGTTCCCGATACCGGTGGGCTATAATTTTTTATATTTTTAAATGTTTTTTCTAAGGAATATTTAAAAATGTAATTGTATTTGTATAGAAATAAATAAAGGAAAAAATAAGTAATCGTAATCATTATTTGGTACTTTTGAACGTTAACTCAAACTTCATAAAGAAATAGAAATAATTCTAGTCCATTCGTACGGAGAGGAATGGACAAGAAATTCCTTCGTTACACTTCTCTGGTGATAATACTTACAGCGAAAGCCTCGTGTATCTCCCAGGTGTCGACGTCCTTCATCGTGAGGCCAGCTTTGTCCAAGATCTTGGGGATCCCGTACGTGGGTCCAAGCAGCAGCTGGTCAACGGGATCCTATACACATGGAAATTACATTAGCATCTGAATGATTTTAACCGGTGATTGGATATTATTGTTTTGGTCAAGTGAGATCAATTGCCATATGGATCAATATGGGATTTGCTGTTTTACTAATCAAAAACTTAAGAAGTTTATCAAAATCAAGAAAACCTTTCCAGAGGAATAGGGTTCTTTTAAGGTTTTTAATTTTTCTTTTATCACGTAAAACAAAAAATGAAGACGATACAGTGCGTCGAAAATTCGTGTCACGTCAGATTTCGGTAAACTTTTTACTGGAAAGTGACGTCACAAGCCGTCTCATGATCTTTGAAGAGTTTTATATTCGTCAATTTTGATTGATTTGATAAAACAAAAAAGACGTGTCCAATATTTTTCGATAATCTAACTGACGGACTTAAAAGAATAATATTTTTTTACTCAGGAAACATCCATATTGTCATAATTTAAGTACTTTAAGCGCAATAGCTACCTCTTTCTGTATCATACGTTCCGTATTATCTATCGCAGTCGTAACAACGCAACGATATTTGAACGCCGCTCAGTATGAACGTAGCGAATCTTTCCTTTTAATATAATTGCCCGAAACTGTAAAATTTTCCCAATCAACCTTGAACTTAATGATTTAGCAATAAAGTTAAAAATCTATTAAAGAAATTTGACAGATTGTAGTAGTTGTGCTGGCGTCTATACCAAATAAAGGTTTTCTTTTTTCCTTACCTGAGCCACATACGTGAAGTCACGCAGGTAGGCCTTGGGCTTCAGGCCCAGCTCCTTGGCCTTGGCTTCAGACATCACCAGACAGGCAGACGCACCGTCAGTCTGTGGGGGTAAGTGGAACTATTACTTTTTGTGCGAGTGGCTATCATCTTGCAGCTTTTTCCATCTTTAAAAGACCAGCAGCATAACATAACATACCATGACGTGTTTTTATCCCGAAAGGGTTAGGCAGAGGTGTGTAGTCGGTTTAGTATATTTTGCAATTTATTATTCAAGCCCCCATGTAATAGGAGACGAACCTAATGCCATCAACCAGGCATAAATCCAGATTTCGGGCTGCTGCTCAGAATTTATCGATAGAAATACTCAATAGCACTTTGACCAACCTGGGAATAGAACCTAGCACCTCTGTTCAATATTTGAGCTTTGTGACCACTTGACCAGCAAGACAGTCAATACAAGAGAAATCGAGGGGTGCTAAGAGGTGCTAACATCTCAGTTTGTGTGCCGGTGCACTAATGGATTTAATTATTAATAGCTTATGCCGACGGCTTCGCCGGAGTTCGGTAATTGTCCCACGGGAACGTACTACCAGGATAAAAAGCATCCTATGTGTTATTCCAGGTTATAAACTAACTGTGTGCCAAATTTCATCCAAATCCTGTCAGTAGTTTTTATGAGAAAGAGTAACAAACATCCAGACATCCATACATCCTCACAAACTTTCGCATTTATAATATTAGTAGGATATAACGATTGAATTAACACACTAACAGATGGCTACAAGCACAGTGACCGATTTGAGGAACAGTGAACAATCTAGACCGGACTAGCAGACGTACTGCGGCTTACCATCCACACTTGTTTGATATCCCGACGAGTCGTACTCAGCGCTTCTCCTCCACGTTTACTATGCGCACAGCCGAAGTGTGGAACTCTCTGCCGGCATCTGTGTTCCCTCCCACATTTAACCCGTCTGCCTTCAAAGCAAGAGTGAACAGGCATCTTCTGGGAACGCTTGTTCCATCATAGACCTCATCCATCGCAAGAGCAGGGCCATATTTTTAATAAAAAATCGAAATGTTTGTTTAACATACCAAGAACGAGGCGTTAGCGGCGGTGACCGTGCCGTGCGGCTTGATGAACGCCGGCTTGAGCTTGGCGAGCTGTTCCGGAGTGGACACACGGATACCGTTGTCCTTGTCTACCACGCCGTCCTTGCCGTCAACTGTGGAACGAACACATTGGTTAGAGAGAGACAATAGGCGGTGTTGGGATGAGTTGAGCAGGCTTGTAATTTACTTTACCTTCTTCATTATATTCCACTGTGAAGTTAGGTGAACGAGCAGAGGGTTTTGTCATATGTGCAGTAATGTGTTTCAAATTCATCGTTTGCCTAGCCTTTTCCCAACTATATATGGGGTCGGTTTCGCGTCATGTAAAATGCTGGTATTCAGTTGCATCCGGTTAGACTGGAAGCCGACCCCAACATAGTTGTGAAAAGGCTAGGCAGATGATGATGATGATGTTGCGGTCGGTTTCCGGTCTAACCCGATGCAGATGAAAACCGGTATTTTACATAGAGCGACTGCCTATCTGAAGTCCACAACCCAGTTAGTACTAGGTAATACGACACCCCTTGGTAAGCCTAGTTCTCAGACTTTCGGGCCACTGACTAGATGGAACGACTGTTAAAGATCCACAAATGACAGCTGGGACCAACGGCTTAACGTGATTTCCGGGTCACGGAAAAAAGTCGGTATGTATGGGTGGTCACATATCCACATAGAGATCGACAAGAGCTCTTCAATAAGTTTCAAATGAATTATTTTTAAAGAAAATCAAGAGGCTGGCTCTGTAAAATGTGGAACTACAAACAAACGAAATTGATATGAGATTTAAACAAAAATTATTGTTGAGGATTTAAGTAAACAGGGGTAATTGGGTTTTCTCTCTAAGTCAGTCAACGAAGATACGGGCCCGTCCGAAAGTAGCTCGAAATTCCTATTATTATCGTATTTATTAAGTTTGCCAACACATAGGAAGTAGAGAAAACTGTCCAATCATCTTGTCATTCATTATTAGTTCGGGCCCCTAACTAGTTATGTCCGTAAGCGATACGGAGTAGGAAACGCCCGTAACTTGGGCCCAAACTACGGGTTTCGTGCTTAGTTCTCTACAAAAGCTGACAAAGTCAATTTCCAGTAACACATACCTTTAACGGGTATCAGATCAGTGAAGTACCCTTTCTGCTGAGCCTCCGCGGCCAGCTTGTGCGACCTCAGCGAGTAGTCGTCCTGCTCCTGACGAGAGGCCCCGAAGGCAGCGGCGAGACGGTCGGCGCTGTGGCCCATGGTCTCTCCTGAGGAGAACTCGGCGACGGCTGGCAGCTAAGGGGGGGGGGGGGAGGAAGACGAATGATTATTTTATCTTTTTTTTAAACTCTTTATTGTACAGACGCCAGCTCATCAAGCTACCCGAAACTGTCTTCCCAATCAATCTTCAACCTAATGCTTCAGCGATAAAGTTGAAATCTATAAAAGAAATTTGACAGTTTGATGTGCTGGCCTGTTACTGTCCCACTGCTGGGCAAATGCCTCTTCTCACACAGAGAAGGCACGAGCATTGATCACCACGCTTGCTCAAGACGGGTTGGCAACACAACCTCATGCATGAGAGGCGAGGCCTTAACCTCTGTTGTTTATACTTAATTTTGTTTTGTCCTGTGCGAGTCTAATAAATACTCTTTATTGTATATCCTTCCACCTGGACACGAGTTGCCGTGGCCGACTTGGAAATCTCTAAACAGACTTCGAACCCAATTCGGCCAGAGCAAAGACAATCTCTGCAAATGGGGGTTCAGACCTCAAGCGCATATGCGGCGTCTCCCCACAATCAATGGCACACCTTCCATCTTGCACCGCATGCCCTATCACCTGCGCTCTTGATGATTTATTTACTGCATCAGTGAGCGGGGTTCGCGTGGCTGAGTTTTGGGCTAAACATAATATTTTAACTTTTTGCCATAGATACGCTAAGAATAAGGAGATTGTATATCACATAGAACAATAAGGACAAACATATTTAAAAGTAGTGTACAATCGACAGTCTTAAAGATGACTAGGCGACCATTTACGTCAAACGACAAGCGCGAGTCGCTATCCGCGGTGACTGGCGGCATGTTCTCAAGCGGTAAGTGCGGTGCAAGATCGATCCATAACTTTTTGTATCAACTGACCTCGGGCGCAAAGTAGTCGGGTCTGATGCTCGCGATGAGCGACAGGCGCTGCGCCGGAGTCTTGGCGCGGTTCAGACGCAGCAGTAGAGAGCGCATCTTGCGCGAGTGACGGATGGGCACGTCGGACATGAACTCGACGCCGCCGGCGACGATTACGTCGTAGGCGCCCGCGGCTATCATACCCACGCCTGGGAACAAATAACACAGTTAGAACTTCTTCTAGAGATATAAAACATGCTTGAAATAATGTTAAGCATTGTTGTACTAATAAAACCGATATCAGACGCTTCACTTGGGCTGTTAATTTTTGTCAATCAAGTTGCACGCCATAGTAGTGATGATGAGAGCGAGCGTCTTGTCGCTGAAGTCCGCTGCTAGGGCTCATTATCGTGTGTCCTTATTTCCGAGGATATACGATGTTTGCCGAAGCGCATACTTTTTCTGGTAGATTTTTACCTGTGGTGATGGCCTGGTTGGAGGAGATGCACGCCATGGTGACGGTGTGCGCGGGCGTCTTGTCGCTGAAGCCGGCGGCCAGGGCTGCCTCGCGGCCGATGTTGGAAGTCTTCACCTCCTGGATAACCGTGCCGTACACGATGTAGTCGATCACATCCTTTGATACGCCGGTTTTTTGGAGGAGACCCCTATAGTAATTAAAAAGTAAGTTTTAATCTTATTGCAGTTAAGATTTCTGTCAGAAAACCTAATCATGGGTTATTTACGGCTCGCTTTTGTAAATAAGCTGTCCTTGTTATACTGTAAAAATGTATTATAAAATTTATGTGTAAAATAAATAAAACAGTAATAGATTACTAATCGCATTTGGGGCGGCTGACCCTACTCATACATCGAAGTTCCCAGGAGTAGAAAATTCATGAATCTGGTTGTACAGTTTGAAATTGTACCTACTCAGTAAACTAGAAAAAGTGGGTGTAGGTGTAAAATTCTGCTAGTCTGCTACACCTCGGAAAATACAAGCGTGACGTTATGTTCATAAGTCCATGACGTATCTTCATTCATAAATGTTATACATATAGTGCATGCTGTATGTTTACATAGCATAACAGCCAGTGCCAAAAAGTGTTACTAAAATGTAACAGTACATTTTATATGTATTTGGCATGAACATCAATGACCAAATGTTACGGCGACAATGGAAAGATTTCATTGATTGATCCAAATTTATACTGCTATATGAGCAGCAGCTGCAAAGTGCTGTAAATAATGTCCCCTAAAGTCATCATTACTATTTTGGGGTTGGCTTCCAGTCTAACCGGATGCACCTGAATACCAGTATTTTATATGAAGAGACTGCTTATTTGACCTCCACAACCCAGTTAATACTGGGTAATATGAAGCCCCATGATAAGACTGGTTGTTGTATATGTTACCTATAATGACCAACAAAGATCTACAAATGACTGATATGTTCGCTAGAGTATCACTTAATAAAAAAAACATGATAAATTACATTAAAATTCAATTTCAGTTTGAGATTTAGTTAATAATGCGTTGTTTCTTTAATATTTTGTATTTATTTAAGACTTATATTTGCATGAAAACAATACAGATAAAAAGATCTTATAAATTGCATTTCATTAATTTGCCAGATTATTTCTTTGTTTTAAAAGTATTTACTTCATAGTAAGTGTCGGAAAAAATTGAGCTGCAATTTTTGTGCAATGAAATGAATATTTTTGTTGAAAAAATGGAATTAAAAACATAATTAAACAGATATTTTATTCTTTATTTTGCTTTTATAATTAAACACCTTTTTTACTATTCTAAACATAAATAGAAACAAACTATGTCACATCACTCAAATATAATCAGTTGTGCGAGTAAGAAGTGTCTCACAAGTTGGACTTTGATCATTTAATTAAAGCTCCCTTACAGACATTACAGTTGTTTGTTTGTGTTATCATCTATGTTCATGAATTCATTCACAGCACATCATCTCTCTCAGTCAAGATGCAGATATTATTAAATAACCATTTTAAGAAAATGTTTTTATTAAAAATAAGTTAAAAAAACTAAAATCAAAGCTAATGATTTCTGAAAGCATTCATTGCTTGTCATTTCATTAGATGCAACAGCAGATTTACTGAAGATGGTAAATCTTTTAAATAGAAATCAGGGGTGAGAAAGAATTATAAAATTAATTAAACACCCTCTGATTGCTATTTTAATTAGTTTAATTAGCTGTTTATGCATACTGTGGTAGGCGGAGCTCCTGGCTAAATAATAACAGCTGCTCGGGTCGATCTTTAGGCAAAGCCGTGATTGCCTAGGTTGGATTGTGGACCACCCATTACGTACTGAGTTTCCTCTGTGCCTCGGAAAGCACGTTAAGGTCCCGGCTGTCATTTGTAGATCTTTGATAGTCGATACAGGTAGTCAGCGGCCCTAAAAGTCTGACAAACAGTCTTACCAAGGGGTTTCATATTACCCATTTCTAACTGGGTTGTGGATCTTAGATAGGCAGTTGCTCCATGTAAAATACTGGTATTCAGCTGCATCTGGTTGGACTGGAAGCCAACCCAAAAATAAGTAAAGCCTAGGCAGATAATAATGATGCATACTGTGGTACATATAAAACTAGTAAAATCACCATGCTAGGATAGTAACATCAGGTATGTCAATGTTTTTTTTTTTATCAGCCTGAATTGTCCCACTCCTGGGCAAAAGCTTCCCCCCCATTCCTTCCACTTTTCTTGATGTTGCACCTTTTCTCGCCAATTAACGAGAGAGCCATAAGCCATCAATGTTATTGTAGATTAAATGCTAGACTAGGCAGCATAGAATGCACTAGGTAAGGTATCAAGGTCAAGTTTATTTATAAACATTGATAAGTAAATCTTAGCTATGTCTGGAATAGATTATTATCATTTCAGTGAAATCTGACATTAATAAAATGTTTTGTGACAGTAACTAAGCATTTGTACAATTATGTAGGCTGTTATTACCTAGGTAATAAAATGTATGTTATTAAAAACTGAGATATGTTATACTTCTACAATTTTTTTTCTGTACATTTGTTGTAGAACTTATTTGTTAGCATTAGTATTTTCTCACAATTATCTAGGGATTGAATAGAGTATGCTAAAAATTATATCAAATTAATACTAATAATTGCCCAAAGGATTATTTTGATAGCAATACCAAAATGATTGTTTACATAATATAATTTTTCTGAATGTTTTTCCTCAGCAAATATACAGAAAAGCATCCAGTTATCAGTAATACTTACAACAAGGCATGTCTCGCCAGCTCATGAGGCATCATCTTGGCATAATCAGTGAAGGAAACCAAGAAGGGTGTTCGTACTCCGTCAACAAGGACCACATTTTTGCCAGTGCGATCCGGCAGCGACTTCTTTTTCTGCTGTAATGCTGCTCCTACACTGAGAGCTCGCCTGGCAGTGTCTGCAAACAAATTTTTCGAAATTTGCAATAGTTTCTTGCACAAAATGCCCTTGAAATCTCAAAGTAGGAACTGTATATATTTGGTGCACAGAATATCTTTCTGCACGTGTATAATAAGAACCTTGCACTCAAAATTTGGCACGGAACTGAACAAAATTAATTGCCAACAATGCCAATAAAAATTTCTCACAAAAGTCCAAAGTTTACATCCATATACAAATTATGGGAAAACGCTAGATATTTCATTGATAAATATATTTTTCAGCTTTACAGATAGTTTATCAAAGAAAATATTACTTGAGTTATGGTTAGAAACGTCGTAAAGTAGTATAAAATTAAGGAAGAACTGCAAAACCTACCGAATTTAGCCGTGGAGCCGACGTGGGAAACTCTTAAGAAAGATTTTGATATTTGAGATGCCATGGCTGCCGGAAAACTTATACCGATTAACACTGGACACGACGGAGACTTCTAAAACAATTAATGTAAATTATAAACTACAATAGATTCTAATTTAAAACTTATAATAAACTTAGAAGAAAGTTGGACTCTGACCTGTCAACCACCACAGAGTAAAAATGGGGTTGCAAATATCAAATTATAAATTGCACTGCTCCACAAAAATAATATTTCAAGAAGATGACAGATTTATTTTTTGCTTTTTTTTTCAAATTTCTGTCAATATGGGACACTCGTATAGGTAAAAAAATCACTGTTTGACACTGCCCATTTGATGAGAAGCCTCGCAGATGACATGGTGCAGCTATTGAATCGGGAATGTGAAGTGGTGTACATTTATAATTCCCTGAGAAATTGAAAAGTAGTTGGCAACTTTATACGGCAGCTGCCAACGTTGCGTTTCGTTACTGTATTTTCTTCTAGTTGTAAACTGAACATTGCAAATACTTAATCCCATTTTTGTAAATTTAATTTGATAAATGCTTTGTTTCTCTACTTTTGACTTAAGATTAACTAGCTGAAACATGTTTAATTACTATTTGTCAAGATTTTACTTTATTTTATTTGCAATTAAAATCCTATTAACGTTTTGTTATGTTTTCATGAAATGAAATAGCGGGTAGTTGAAAAATCTTTTCCACTGTATGCTTCTCATCATCAATTTCCGTTCTGTTGGCCATCCGCTTTGCTTGCAGCCACGTGAATTCGTTAAAATTATTTTTCAAAATTTATTTATATTTACTTATTAGTTATCAGTGATTTAATTTATACCTTTGTTATCATTTTAATGAAGAAACTATAAGAAACCGTTATGTGAGTTTATTTTTGCATATTTTTCTGTTCAATTCTTGATCATTCTTCTGAGCTTATACCAACACATCACCACGACGTCTCCTTAGCTTTAATTTTTAGACTGTTTTATATCTCGAGTTTCTCGAGTGACTCTAACTTTTTGAAATGAATGTTTCTTTGTCACACGTGTTTCATTAAAAGCAGTTACGGCCATCATTATTGAAACCATATGCTTTTCAAGTTCTATATATTATATCGACTAGCTTTTGTCGTGACTTGTATAGACGTAGAAAATAATCCAACGGCTACTTAATACCGGGATAAAAACTACTCTATGTCATATAATGACTCTCCCAACTTTATAACTGTGTGCCAATTTCATCTAAAAGATAACGTAAAAGAGTGAAAATGTAACATAAAGCAACTTTCACATCTTATATGAGTTCGGATTTGGATCAGACTCTTAAAAGAAAAGTATCCTATGTGCTATTCCACACTATTATTTATCTTTGTGTCAAGATGCTTGTTACTCAATCACGCCAGAATGGCTCAACAGATCTGGATGGGCCCAGAGATGGATTGTAGTCTGGAATAGCGAATAACCAAAAGTATTTTTTTATCAAGACATATAGGTACATACAAACTGTCGTCTTCTCCCATGGAAACCCCAGGCAGAACCTGTTTAGAACGTTACGCCACCTACTGCGATCTCGACCGTTTTTTTTTCCCCAGAATGAAATACCAAATTATAATATTTGTAATATACCTCGCGTGGTGTAAGGCGGCGTTTTCGGATGAAATGCAGGAGATGGAAGCAGAATGTATGGGCGAAGACAAGTTCCCGTGCATGGGAGGAGGCTGTATATCTACGGAGCAGTACTGCGACGGGTTTGTGGACTGCGATGATGGGACCGACGAGAACTTTTGCAGTAAGTTCTGACCGGTCTACCTACTTATTTAGTTTTGTTAGTGTGATCAAATGATGACGCAAAATAACTTGGGTTTTCCACCAGGAATTTCTCAGTAGCAGACACGGAGTCTAGATTTGTGTCCGGTTGAAGGCAATAGGCTCGCTCTTATTACATGGGACTTAAAGATTTTTTTTTGAAGGCAATTAAAAATTAAATAATTTTTGAACTTCGTTTTCATTTTGTTTGTATTTTGGGGTGGTACAATTCCAAAAGCGATCGTAACGCAAAGCCATGCAAAGTAAGAAACCATTTGTAGCAACTCAAAGCCTGCGTCATCCCACTGCTGGGCAAACGCCTCTCCCCATGACTTCCAGTTTTTCCGATCCAGGGTTAAGGTGGGTGGACCACTGGTCGTTGGGTTTGTCAGCTCGTCTTGCATTTTCTAGGAGGTCTGCTGCGAGGCCGCTGTATCAGGGCCCGTACAAAGTGGCTATTTTGGCCCATACTCTCAGCGGTTTTTCTATGTAACTCCATAAAAATGTTTGATAAGGCGGTTATAATACGACACCTCTCGTACGGGCGCGGGCGCGGTCGGGCGGTGAAGCGGATCTCACATCGAATTGGCTTGTATGAAATCCATTGATGACACGCAAACCGCGCGCACCATCGCCGGTCATCATCTCTCCGGGCAGCTTACCACACTATAAATCTTCGCCACTTCCACCCCACCGCGCGGACGAGCGGTGTCGTGGGAGATGATTTGCAAATAATGCAGACACCTTTATGTAGAATTGTAGACACTAGTAGGGACGTGGGTTACTGTGTTGTATTGTAAAGTTGCTTCCGCTTAATATTTTATGCATTACTAGATTATGCCCGCGACTTCGCCCGCGTTGTGGTTGATTATTGTCCCACGGGATTATGATACCGGAAAAAAAGTATCCTATATGTTAATCCAGGTTATAAACTATCTGTCTGCTAAATTTAATCCAAACCCGTTCAGTAGTTTTTGCGTGAAAGATTAACAAACATCCATGTTAGAGTTAGTGTAACCGGAGGAGTATAAACTCGGAACTATTTTGTGTTGCTTTTTTTCCTACATTCTTACATTACACCCCATTTCTTCTGCAGTAGACCACAATCCATACAAGGAGTTCTGCAACGAGACGCATCAGTACATCTGCCAGGACACCAAGAGATGCATCCCGTTGACGTGGATATGCAACAACGAGACCGACTGCGATGATGGAAGCGATGAGGCTAACTGCACTGTGTTGCCGACCGCTAATAATGTGAGTAAAGCTATTTTTTGGAGCCTTATTCATTTGATTTTAAAAAATGATTTTGTTCGCACATAATGTGGAATATGTAGCCCGCACCAAAAAAAAAAAGGATCGATTAAAACCTACATCCAAACATAAATTGCTAAAATCATAATCCTTCATTTTGGCTTTGTCGTAGTCGGGTAATAATAGTCGGTCTCTTAAGCGACTTCAGAAATTCCTTCCATTTGAAACTAAAATTACTCTTGCTCAATCTCTTCTTCTTCCTCTTCTAGACTATGCTGATGTCTGTTTTCTTGATGCGACTGAGGAACTTCTTAATTAACTCGAACGTCTGCAGAATTTGTGTATCCGCTTCATTTTCGGGCTTCGTAAGTACGACCATGTGTCGGAATTTCGGAAGCAGCTGAAGTGGTTACCTATTCGGCAGCATCGAGATTGTCACACTCTTTCTTTTCTCTTCTCCATTCTTCACAATTCTAAAGCTCCTTCATATCTTCGGGAACGCTTTGAGTACCTTGTTCCAAGAGGTAAACCTTGTCGCTCATCATCATCTCTTCTCCTTCATTTCCCTCCTCACTCCTCAAGTCGGTATGATGGATCATTTACTGTACGTGCTGTGCGCCTTTGGAATTCACTTCCACACTCCTTGCGGGATAGCCCGTCGTTAGAAGTGTTCAGGAAAGGAATAAGGGAACATTTCCTGTCGAAATGATCAATATGTAGGTAAATAGGATTCTACATAATATAGACATTGTATTGTATATATATTGTATGTATTACGTATATTATACTGTATGTATGTAGTTTAGTTTATAAAATTTATTAATTTAAGTAATAAGATGTTCTGTTAATGCACATAGGTATATTATCCTCTTATGCAAATTTCGCAATCAAAATTTGGTTTGCTGTAAGAAAACCCAATTCTGGGTTAAGCTCGCCATTGTACATAAGCTATATTATTGCAATTTGTATGTGTATTTTTTTGTTGTTTTGTGTGCAATAAAGAATAAGAATAAGAATAGTGAATCCTTTGTGAACAGTCAACCTGCAACGGTTTCACCTGCGGCGACGGCAAGTGTATCTCGTTCCTGTGGGTGTGCGACGGCGTGTACGACTGCGAGGACAAAAGCGACGAGTTCGCAATGGATCTGTGCCGTAAGTACTCTTACATTAGTGTATTTAAAACTGGTTTCTTGTAATATCGGCCCATCGTATTTTTGTCATATTCTCACTATACATACACACACAATAGAGATCACGTCACACGCTAGAAATTTCGATTTCCGGATCTCACCTAATGTGAACGTATGAACTACGCCCATATAAATATTTTCTTGTGCGAGAAACCAAACCGTGAGCTGTAGGTAGTTCAGAAGATGATTGCTAAGCCTGCACCAATATTGCTGCTGCCAAACTTTATAATTTGGTTTGCTTTCTTCGACATTATTGCCAGAGGATTTGCTGATTAGAATGTAAAGATACTGACACTGATACTGTTAGCCTGTCTCATCCCACTGCTGGGCAAAGGCCTCTCTCCATGACTTCCAAATGCTTCGATCCAGAGCCAATGTGGACCACTGGTCGTTAGTTTTGTCTAGCTCGTCCCGCCATCTCTTGCGAGGTCTACCGCGTCGCCTTCTGGCTATGTCAGGGCTGCACATCGTGGTTATTTTGGCCCACAGCTCTTCGGGCATGCGGCAGACATGGCCAGCCCAGTTCCACTTTAGCTTAGCGGCTTGAGCAACGTCAGTAATTTGTGTTTCGGAACGCAGTGTGGTGTTGCTGACATGGTCGGTAAGTTTGACGCCTAGGATACCGCGCTTTATCTATAATTTAAGGATCGTCGCTGGTGACCTTCTGTAGTTTCTGCCAACCGTCAATAGGAATAAGTCGTACATTCGTACTTATATAATTTTGGTGCAATCAAAAATGTGATGACAAGAATTCGTTAATCACTGTGGCTAAACATCGCGTGTGTGATTTTGCATCACATTTATCAGGCATCGAAGTCATTTTTATAATAAAGAAAACGGGTGTTCGTTGACACCCGTTGGTCCCGGGTGTCATTTGTAGATCTTTGACGGTCGTTACAGGTAGTCAGTGGCCCAAAAAATCTGACAACCAGTCTTACCAAGGGGTATCGTATTACCCATACTAGCTCGGTTGTGGAGGTCTGACAGGCAGTCGCTCCATGTTAAATACTGGTATTCAGCTGCATCCGGTTAGACTGGAAGCCGACCCCAATATAGTTGGGAAAAGGCTAGGCAGATGATGATGATGAAGTCATTTTCATAATTTTTGCAGGACAATCCTCCCTCTCCCACGCGATCATGGACGCTACCTTCTGCCAGGAGCTGCCCATTCTAATAGAACGCAACTACAAGTGCCTGGACTCCTCCTACTGCCTGCCGAGCAGTATGATGTGCGACGGCATTCAGGACTGCCGCGATGGCAGCGATGAAGGGTTCTTCTGCCAGAAATGTGAGTTCTTTTTCTTTATCATGTGTTGAGCCATTTTTAATGTAGCATTGAGGTACAGGCTGTGGTATTGATAACTTACAATCGAACATATGGCATAAAGGCAGCCAACTTGCAATAGGGTATTTGACTGAAAATCTATTTAGTCCGTCAGTTAGATTATCAAAAAATATTGGACACGTATTTTTTCTTTTGTCATGTAAACGAAAAATGACCACGATACAGCGCGTTGAAATCTCGCGTGACGTCACAATTTCTGTTACTTTTTACTGTCCAGTGACGTCACAAGCCCCCTCTCTTGAACTTTGATGCGCTGTATCGTTATGTGACAAAATAAAAAATACGTCTCCAACATTTTTTGGTGATCTAACTGACGGACAATTTTTTTGTGTGTTGTGAAATTGTAATAACCTATTATTCTTGAACAATTATGTGACACTGCCTAGTTATATTTGAATGTCTTTGGACACTGCGGATTATGACAGAAGACAAAGAAGACACTTTTTAAGGCAATATTAAAGACTTGACGTCTTTAACATTACCCTTATAAAAGCGTAAAGTTATGCATGATGCACATTGAAAAATATTTGGTACTTCGTACAGTTTCTGGAAAATAATACGAGCAGTTACAGGATTCAGTGGATAAATTTACGTTAGTGGTCGATGGAGTCCAAAAATTCTAGAATACGCATCACACTGCGCATGGTTGCCCTTTCGGTGACGATGTTGGTGAAGGCCGCGGGAAGCTGATAAATGCCAGTCGTTGTGCATCTTTCGGCTTCTTCTTCCTCTCAAATCGATAGTACATGTAGTAGTAGATCATTATTTTCTAAAGTACGTAGCTCAGGCACCACGAGCCACCATTTGACGTTGATTTAACAGTAATCCAATTTTCGCAGGGAACACAATGTGCACAAACTTCAACTGCTCAGGAAACAACACGAAGTGCTCCCCTGAGCGTCACGGGCCCACCTGCCTCTGCCTCCCCGCGCAGGCCATGCGTCAGTACAACTACGTCACCAAACAATGCGATGACGTGAACGAATGTCTGACGGATAGACCGCAGTGTTCTCATTCCTGTGTCAATGCTGAGGGACATTTTATTTGCCAATGTGATCAAGGGTATACTAGGGATGAGTTTAACTACCTTTGTTATGCTAACGGTAAGTGGAAATTGC
The DNA here is from genome assembly GCA_905220335.1 of Noctua pronuba. Taxonomy (NCBI): domain Eukaryota; kingdom Metazoa; phylum Arthropoda; class Insecta; order Lepidoptera; family Noctuidae; genus Noctua; species Noctua pronuba. The sequence continues at coordinate 3,654,098 of LR999913.1, forward strand.
TAAATTAATCAGTTGCTGACTGTCTCAAAACTTTGGAGGTCTTTTATTTAAATCAAGTTGAGAATTAGCAGTTTTTGGTTGCTTAAATTACATCAGACAGCCGAAATGCCCGACTTTAGTATGGGGGTGAAGAAGTTGCGCCACAAATTCTCCAGAAAAAAAACAATCTGTTTTGCGACTGCAGAATTGGGGGGGGGGGGGTTGGGGTTGCTGGAGTTCTCTGATTGATCCCCGGGTAAGACTTCTATATAGTAGCAGCAGTAGCCCAGAGTCTGAATTTTGCGCAAGGTTGTTGAATAGATTTTCACCCTAGGTTTTAGACTTTGTTTAAGATCCCATAATCTATCTAGGATTGTAGGCACGGTACATTTAGGGCCGGACCCCACCAAAGCGGAGAAGAGAGGAGATTCTAAGTGTTATAAACCACCAATAGAATTTCGTTATTAGCTGTAGTGTAAACTTTTGAGTTGACTGGAGCAGCGTGCGGTGAGCGGTTTGCTGTGTGCGGCGTGCGGTGATCGGTGTGCGGTGTGCGGTTAGAGGTGTGCTGTGAGCGCTTTGCAAATCTCCGCTAATCTCCGGTTTGGTGGAGTCCTGGCCTTATGGAAAAACTAAACATGTGTATTGCAAAGTTGTTTGTATGTTTCAACCATAGAGCCTGTTTTCTAAATGTGGGTATACCTTACATACTGTATACCCCTCCATGACACGGGTATAATTTTTTGTTAATTTTAGGACCCGAAGCAATGCTGTTCTTCAGTACGCGTAACGAAATCAGATACTTGAAGATCAAGTCCAAGCAGATGGTCACTGTTGCTACTGGCATCAAACAGGTAAGTAGGATATTTTAAACCTTTTTCGTCTATTTTTTTTTTTTTGTTCACAACTAGACGACATCAGATGGGCTAAATAAATAATAACAAAATAAATGCTAAATAATAACAGCTGTATGGGTCGACTTTTTAGGATAAGAAATTATGCTTGCCGAGGTTGGACCGTGTGGCGGGTTATCACCCGCTGCACACCGGGATCCACCCCCTCGAAAAGCATGTTAACTAAGCTGTTAAACCCGACTGTCATTGAATATCTTTGACAGTCGTCATGGGTAGACAAGAGCCCTAAAGTCTGATCAGTCTTACCAAGGAGTCATTAGCAGTACATGGGCTTTGATATATTTACTTCGTGGATGTGGAGGTCAGATGGTAGTCGCTCCGTTAAATACTGGTACTTCTTACCTAAAGGATGTAACAAGGCCCTTAAAGAAGCCGAAACTTGTTCTCCCTGTCATTGCGATTTTTTTTTTGTTCTAGACCATACCTGGCCCTGCAGTCTCGACATTTTAGATAACGACAAAAATCGGTCGTTAAGTGTAATCGATGTCAAATTTCTTTAATACATTTTCAACCTTATGGTTTCGAAATAAATTAGAAAATCGATTAAAGGAATTTGACAACGATACGACTTAGCGACCGATTTTTATCGCTATCTAATGTCGAGACTGCAGGGCCTGGGAACCGTCTAGTTGCGGAGATATTGGGGGGTCCAAGTTCCAACTTTTAAACAAGTTTCTATTTAAATACATGATTTTAATGTAAGATACACCTCCACGACCCCTGTAATATTCAATCCATCTATCAGCACAATGTTTCGAGCGTGTTACGTTGAGTCTAGTAACCATAAAACGTGATTTTTTGTTACACCCTGTATATCCGGTTGGACTGCAATCCGACCCCACCTTAATTGTGAAAAGGCTAGCCAGGTAATGATGACTGACGGCACCATTTCAATATAAAAGACTAGCTGTTGCTCACGACTTCGTTCGCAAAATTGACGAATTGAGTTTCATACAAACTTTCAACCCTCGTTTTAACCCCTTAGGGTATGCATTTCCAAAAATCCTTTCTTAGTGCACACTTACGTCGTTTAGGAACGTTTGTGCAAAATTTCATGCTTCTAGACGCAGTGATTTCAGCTGTGTGTAGAACGATTAGTCAGTGAATCAGTCAGCCAGTCAGTTTCTTACTTTATAAAAATAGATATGTATTTTTCACAGGCGCACGGCGTTTCATTCGACGGTACTTACATCTACTGGGTGGAGACAGCACAGGGCCACCAGTCCATTTACAAGGCACAACTCGATGACGTCAAAGACACTAAACAGGTGAATGCTTCCTTCTTACACTTTGACCTTCGTCTTCTTATGATCCACAGGCAGGTGTGTGTGTAGCTACTGAAGCACACCTCTACCTATCCCTTCGGAGATTAGAGGCGTTATGTTCTAGCATCTTTTCCCAGGTGCTGGTTGGCCTCGGTCTAGAAGACCCTGGTGACTTGGCAGTGGACTACCTGGGCGGCAACATCTACTTTACAGACGCTGAGCGTGGTATCATCTCCGCGTGCAAGCCGGACGGCTCTATATGCACCACCATCAATACCGATACTAAACATCCCAGATTTGTCACCCTTGATGTCAGGAATGGGTAAGTTATCCTGTTTTCTTTCTGAAGCTACTACTACCCATCTATATATACTTCTATACTAATACATATTATAGAAAGGTAAAATTTATTTGTATGTAGTGGTAATCTCCGGAACTTACATAAAGGGTGTAAAAAGACCCTTAACGAAGCCGAAAGGTACTTGTTCTCCCCGTCATTGCGATCATTTTTTTGTTCTAGACCATACCTGGGAACCTTCTAGTTACGGAGATATTGGGGGTCAAAGTTCCAACTTTTTCACAAGTTTTTTTTTAAATACATGTTTCTAATGTAAGATTTTTACTTTAAACACCTTCACGACCCCCGTACTATTCAATCCATCCATCAGCACAATGTTTTGACTGCGTTACATTGAGTTTTACCGTAAAACGTGATTTTTCACCCCAAAAAAAAAAGTCGTTTCCCAGCAATAATTTTTGCGTAAAGTTACTTAGTTTGATGTACAGAATGCTTGGTTCACGGCTTCGTGAAGGGTCTGTTTACACCCCGTATGATCAAATTCTAAAAATTCTTTCACTGACATATAGCTACATTATTCTTGGGGGTTTTTAATTTATTTTTATATCATGCATATTGGCAGTCAAGTACTCAAACTCATTCTTCATCCTCAGTAAAATGTATTGGGCGGACTGGCACGATCGCGCCGTGATAATGTCGGCACGCATGGACGGGAGTCACCCAGAAGTGTTGGTGGACCACATGGACGTGTTCGCGACTGGCCTGGCCATCGACGCACCTAACGGACGCCTCTACTACGTGGATAGGACCGTCAAAGTCGTCATGATTAGTAGGAAGCAGGTTTATGTGAGTTCTTCTATTACTTTTATGTCTTTAGGTGCGGTCAAACCAACATCTGTAATTGTACGTCCGGGCCGGACTCAGGATAGTAGTCCGGCCCGGACGTACAATTACAGATATTGGGTACAATATCTGTCAGATCAAAGTGTTGCCACTTTCGTACGATTGACTGAGCTCTCCTCATTGCTTCCATGTCTTGATTTCCCAACAGTCGCTCTTCGAAGAGCCGTTCCACCACCCATACTCCATCGCGGTGTTCGAGAACACCGTGTTCTGGACCGACTGGGTCTCCAACAGCATCCAGACGACGGACAAGCTGCACGGCACCGCTCAGAAGAGGAACGTGCTGCTCACGCTTGACACTCCTGTGTTTGGTGAGTCTGTGTTATAATACTAGTCTGTATTCTCCCACTGCTGGACAAAAACCGCCCTCTCCCTTCTCCATACAATTCTATCTTTTGAGACTGACGGTGAGTTCTTTAGGTAGGATTAATCCCGCTATCTTTGTCTATGTCTGCCACGATGGCGTTTAATGGTCTGCGTGGTTCTTAATCCATTTTTCATCTAACATCTCACCTTAGTTTTGACGCACACCGTGTTAATTTATCGATAATTTGTCGGGTCTGGTCGTGCCGAGCCGAAAACCGACGAGGCGGCAATGATTATTTACCATCACATGCCCCGCCTGTTGAATTGTCACCGAAGTTATTTATTACTCATACGTTGCTCTTCTATCGTAGGCATGCACATGTACCACCCAGTGCTGATGAACGCGAGCTCAAACCCCTGCAGCAACAACAATTGCTCACACCTCTGCCTCGTCAGCTCCAACGTGTCTCACGTGTGCGCCTGCCCCGATGGCATGGACATCCACAACAACGTGTGTCATCGTATGTATAATTATATTTTCTTCTCATATAAAAAGCACTGAATTCTTACTTACTATATTGAAATAAAACTTGCCCTTGCTTGCTTGCAATAAAATTTTCGTGTTGTAATAGCTCACTATTACAACATGATTCTTTTTTTAAAATCGCATTTTTTATGTCAAGGTTTTCCGCTAAATAACTCCTTAACTTATCAGCATTTGCAACCACATGCAGTGAATTAATATTTGAGTACTTTAGAATTATTTCTGATGAATAATGAATAATAACTCGTAAAAAAAACAGAACCGCACGTAAACGGATAAGTCAAGTTCATCATTGTCCACTACGAAAAAGAGATCGAGCCATATATATAGCGCCACCTCTTTTCCCCTTGTTTCTACTTTTACTTATTACCACCAGATGTCGGCGACTACCGCGCCAAATACTTGGTGGTAGCTGGAGGTCAGCTGTTCACGAAAATCCAATACGACGCGCTCGGCAACCCGGAGTGCCACGCCACGAAATTCGACATAGGACGCGTACAGGCCATGGCGTATGATCAGTTTAGAGGTAAGGCTGGTTATTATCCTAGAGTAAGTAACAGAAGACAAGTCGCCTTTGATGGGGCGAGACGGGCACAGCATCTAGAGAAATGGGAGGAATAGAGCCTTTGCAAGGGGATGGGGCATTTCTGTTAATAAAAAAATTGGGGTAACTTAAAGAAACCTGAAAATGTTGTAAGCTCTTTGGGCTGATGACAATATCTTCAACGGACGTACGAAATGGAGGACAGTAGAAAAACAAGAGGCCTATAACCAGTAGTGAGTGATTCCAATGTTACGAGCTGGGTATGGGATAAATTAAAACACTACCGATAAAACACCAAATATCTTTATTAATCACAAAACACTATCACTATTCACTTAGATTTCGCACTTATAGTTCACTTCGATTCGTTTCGGTGTGAAGCCAAAATCAGACTGTCTGCTCCTGCAAACACGATGGCTATTTATATACCACCCGACCCTTCGAAAAAGTTCCACAACTTTCTGGAACCTTCACAGTTCCATAGTGGAACGTTCTAGACTCGAATGTAATCTAGAATGTCCTCGTAAAACAGCTGACGTAACACTATTCTTCTCCCTCTTTGATTTAAATCTAATACGTCAAATTCAACCATTTCATTTTGCTATTTTTCCCCCGGCCTCACCTACCCGGAATTCGTCCTATTCTACGATTAGTTGTCAGCCTTAACGTTCTACTAAATAATTCCAAGGCATTTTTCATTAATAATTCTTTAATTTCAGATTCGTTATTCATATTCGATGGTCAGCGTCGGACTATAAACTGCATCAACATGACGGACTTCTCTCTGGGGATCACTCATCTGCTGGTCTACAACGGGTTGGATAACGTCGTTGACATGGATTACGGTAAGAGATGAACAGGTTTTAGCATCAAAAACTGTACTTACTGTACCCAAGTCAGCTTCGTTGGTTTAGTGGTCGATAACGCGATTGCTGAGTAGTCCAGGAGGGTAGATACGCAACACACAATCCCAATGTTATTCATTTTGACAGTTCAACAATATTCATTGCGTTATTCGAGCTGACAAATTATTCAATCAATAAAGCAATGTACTACGGATTTCCTACAAAATTCTTTGGATTGTGATAAGAAGCGATGTTATGCAATTTGGTGTGCTGATTTTGATACCCTGTTCAGGTAAAGATTTATTAGGTTTTCCTTTCGAACTTTTTAATTTCTCAAATTCTGCTCAAGGTCTACTAGATTTGCGCCCATTTAACGGCAATAGACTTGTTCCCTGTAAAATGATACTCTGGAAAAATATGGGTAGATCTCTGCCTACCTTTCTTAATGTTACTATATCTTACCTAACCTCTCCTTCTTAACAGACTACGCAACAGATAACCTGTACGTGCTAGACGCGGGACGTCGGCTCGTAGAAGTAGTGTCCCTCAGGACCCAGAAGCGCGCCGTGGTGCACAGGTTCCAGGACCAGGAGGTGCCTATCAGCTTGTGTGTGCTGCCGGATTATGGGTACGTCCATATTTTTCATAGACTGTGCCACCGATAACCTATACGTAAGACAAAGCCACTGTGGCAAATAGGGTTCTACAAGGTAGTAGGCAGTTAAGTAAAACGAAGAAACCATTTACCAACAGTTTAATAAGGGAGAGAGAGCACTGGGCAGTTTCTCAGCGAGTAGGTTCTAATGTCTTTTAGGTATTTAACTGGTTTGTAGGGAAGTAGGTGGAGACCGGTGTGTAGTTAGCTCCTCGCTCGCTCAGTGGTGCACAGGTTCCAGGACCAGGAGGTGCCAATCAGCTTGTGTGTTCTGTCGGGCTATGGATCCATTTAACTACGGTTGCCCTTTTCATCAAACAAAAACCTAGAGCTGTAGGGCTTTGCCTTTATTGTCATGGAATTCCAGCATGCTTCCTTGGGGTTCGTGCTACCTCATCAAAATTGGTTGAACAGTTAAGCCTTGAAATCATAAAAAAATATACAGAGGCGGAGGAGAAAAATTGTCACAACACAAATTTTCTGAAAGGCCGAGATTCCATCAATTAAAATAGCAACATCCAGTGTAATCAACTGTATCATTAGTTATGGAGCCTATGGAGGCGCTGATTGCTACCTAAGTCTATCACAGGCCACTGTTAGACAAAGGTCTCTCCCAAGCTGCGCCACAATACCCTGTCCTCAACCGTCTTCATCCAGTCTGTCTCAGGTCTCAGCCACCTTTCTAAGGACGTCAGTCCATCGGACTGGGGGCGTCCCATTATGCTACGCTTGAAAATTTGCGGATTCGTCGGTATTGACTGCTTTTTGGAAATGCACCCTTTGTGTTATGTATTATTCTGGAGAACTCTTCTTATTAAGGATGCGAGAACCACAGATCCCGATGTTTAGCAGTGGAGAAGTTTTAGAGAATTGACGATTCAGAGGATAACGACTTGTCTTATTTTATTCAGGCGTATGATGGTAGCTGTGGTGGAGAGTGAGATGCATAACAAAATACATATCGACAGCATCGGATTAGACGGCGCGGGCCGAAGACACATCATCATGAACAACTTGAAAGGTAAACGCCTTTTCGTGCAACATGATACTTATTTCTTGCGAAACTGAACCGGTTATAGACCGATAGCTCTAATGAGTCCTCCGCCAGACTCCGCCTTACCCCATCAAAGCCATCTGCCCTTGCCATAAAAGGCACATTAAGCATCCACAAATTCCTAACAATATCCCACAGGTAATTTCCTTCAAAATAATCGTAGTCCACGTAGGTATTACGTAATATAATATGTATACTAATTGGACCAATACGTGATCAACCTTCAGAATATTCCATTTAAATTGATACCTTCGCGAGGCCTCATTAAAGCAGTCGGTCTATAGTAAGTGACATGCAGCTTCCTGCAGCCTTCGGTTTGGCTCGCCTGCATCATCTCAATGCTGAGAAATATCCTCTCCCTGTTACTTCCGTGTTCTTTGGATTCAGGGCTAATGTAGACCAGTCACACGGGCGATGTAAATACTTGCCTACTTTTAAAAAATTGCCTGGTTCTCCGTTACACTAGTTGTTATAAGCACAAAAAGGTTTGGCAACTAGAGTAACTTGCAAGCAAGCAGTTCTTGGGTTCAGAAAATTGATTAAGAGTTCCGATTAAAAAATCTTGCCTCGCTATCTCAATGTCCAATCTATCTAAATATATAAAAGCGAAAGGTCACTCACTCACTCATCACGAAATATCGAAAACCGCTTGACGTATTAAGATGAAATTTGGCAGGGAGGTTTATAGTTAGTAGACGTCCGCTAAGAACGGATTTTGCGACAGGGCCGGATTAAGGAGGTCTAAGGGCTCTCGAAAGTTTGTATGAAAGGCCTTCATTTTTATGTGCTATAAACTTGAAATTTGCAGTTTTTTATCGCTGACGAAGTCGCGGGCAACAGCTAGTATTTTTGTGTTCTTAAATACTTTCATGTAATGTCTCCAGGCCCTCACGTGCGTCTTCGCTACGTCCAGCACATGGACAAAGTATTCGTATCAGATGAGAGCAACGGCGTCATCGATTATATTCATCCTGAAGGTAAGTTGATGGGTCTACCATATTCTGTGTAAATTCGACCACTTCTTTCTCTTTTTTTTCGCCTAACGATACGAACTGATGAAATGCAGGGACCAATTAATCGGGTGAAAAGGTTAGACCTCTTATAACCTTTATGTTTGACTTACCATTATACAGTAACTTTATAAAGATATAATATATGGGTTAACCATTTAAATATTGCTGATTAATCAGAATGAAAGAGACAAAGCACCGAGCGCGGGCTAACGCCGTCACTTTCTTGCGTATTTTGTATCTACCAGTTATTATAGGCTGATTAAAAATTCTATACTAGTAACCCTTTCAGTCCCTGATGAAATCAGATCATTCCATGGTGAAACGTTAGAACCGTTGAACCCGTGCGAATAGCATTTTTAACACACCTCGACTCTTTTTCACAATTGCCATTACTGGTCGACCAGGTACCGGTCGAGAGAACTACCGAGAGCTATCAACGACGGTAACGAGCCTGGCCATCGCAGACAACTACGTGTTCTGGACCGACAGACGCACCTCTCGCCTCTTCTGGTCTGACATCCACCAGACTTCGCACAAGATACGCAGGATTGATCTCGGTAAGATGAGTTCCATAGCAAGCTACTACTTGTTCTGGACAGACAGTCGTACCTCCCGCGTCTTCGGGACTGACATCCACCAGACCTCGCACAAGATCCGCAGGATTGATCTCGGTAAGATGAGTTCCATCGCAAGCTACTACTTGTTCTGGACAGACAGTCGTACCTCCCGCGTCTTCGGGACTGACATCCACCAGACCTCGCACAAGATCCGCAGGATTGATCTCGGTAAGATGAGTTCCATCGCAAGCTACTACTTGTTCTGGACAGACAGTCGTACCTCCCGCGTCTTCGGGACTGACATCCACCAGACCTCGCACAAGATCCGCAGGATTGATCTCGGTAAGATGAGTTCCATCGCAAGCTACTACTTGTTCTGGACAGACAGTCGTACCTCCCGCGTCTTCGGGACTGACATCCACCAGACCTCGCACAAGATCCGCAGGATTGATCTCGGTAAGATGAGTTCCATCGCAAGCTACTACTTGTTCTGGACAGACAGTCGTACCTCCCGCGTCTTCGGGACTGACATCCACCAGACCTCGCACAAGATCCGCAGGATTGATCTCGGTAAGATGAGTTCCATCGCAAGCTACTACTTGTTCTGGACAGACAGTCGCACCTCCCGCGTCTTCGGGACTGACATCCACCAGACTTCGGTAAGTGGGTCTATCGCGCGGAGTAAACGTAACGTAAATTCGGATGATTTTAAAATAGAAAAAGTCATTTCACACAATGTTTACTTATTTTTACTGTTAACATATCTTTGACTGCCTTTTTGGTCTAGTGGTGGCAAGCGCGAGTGCTGAGTATGAGGTCCTGGGTTCGATTCCCAGGTCGGGAAAAGTGTTATTGGGTTTATCCTTCAGAAACTTCTCAGTAGCAGCCACGGATTTCTGCCCAGTTGATGGCAATAGGCTCGCCCCCTATTATTATTATTAGGGGAAAATAAATGTACTCCCGTGCGAAGCCGGGACGACTCGCTAGTATATAATATAATGTATATAACTATACTTCAATGTATATTGAAGTACAGTTACTTCAATCAGTAAATTATAAATTGTTGGATAAGTTATTAATACTTTTTCTCTTTTTACAGCCCTCTTGCCAAACAACACGAAACTCCTTATCCAAGCGACTTCCTCCCTTCCTGACCACAAAGACCCCCTTATGAACCATCCCTGTCTGAAGAACCCATGTTCTGACGTCTGCGTTCAAGAAGCCCACGTGACCCCACGCGAGAACCCGCTTCACCTTCAAATGGGCTACGAATGTTTGTGCCGCCCTGGCTTTTTGGTGAAGGGCAGCCAATGCATCAAGTTGGCCAACTGCGGTATGCATGAGATCCTTTGCCCTAAGAGCAATATTTGCGTGGCAAAATCTAGCAGGTGTGACGGTAAGGTGGACTGTCCGAAGGCTGAAGATGAGGAAGGCTGTTTATGTGAGTTAACACTTATTTTATTAAGGACTTATTTTTAAATGCACATCAAAAAACTTATCACCCGTCAATTTTAAATGCGAACAAACCAAATCATTAACAACGAAGTATGCATCAATACTATATTATTTCCTCAAATGCGCGACAAAAAAGTTTTCCAATGTACAAAAATATTATTTTCATATCAAATATACTGATTGCACATCAAATTTACCAGAGCGTACAACGTAATAAACAAAATAACTAACACATAACAAAATAACTATTTTTGAAACATAATTATCTTCATTGTAAAAAAGGCATTGCGGCAAGGACAACATAGGAAGCAAGAGCGAGCGAAGCGAGCTCAACACTTTTGGCACCCCAACTCGGACACGTTAGGTTCGACACTTAATGTTAGGTTACTTTAAACCCTGCAGACAGAAAGAGGCGCCCCGACGTCGACTCGGCCTATCACAAAATATTGATGTATACCATGAACCTAAAACTTTAGAAGAATTTAAATACTAAAAAGAGTATTCTACCCAAAAAAATAATGCTACGGTTGTTTTTATCTCATTTTTGTAATAAATAGCGAATAATTCGATTTTGCGTTAAAAAAATAGAAACTTTGTTTTAACAAAAATGAATTGTAAAGTTTATTGTGTGCTAGTTATTATTAGATATGCGTTCATAAAAAAGCTCAGCTTTTCAATTAATAGCGATGCGTCACGAACTCAAACTGTTGATAAAAAAAATATATTTTGATGTAACTATTTTGTGCAATATTTTTCATTAGGATTGGGATTTTTTAAATGCAAAAATAGAAGATTTTTTATTTACAGTTAAATACTAGCCTTTTATTAATTAGATTAATGTAGTGCTCATTGCTTCTGCGTAGCTTAGCTTGGTCTATGCTACGCCGTAATAGCCCTGCGCTACGGCGTAGTTTGTTTGTGCTACAGCGTAGCATGATAGTTAAAAGCGTAGCATGACCTGTGCTACGGCGGCGTAGCTTGTTTGTGCTACAGCGTAGCTTGATAGTTAAAGGCGTAGCATGACCTGTGCTACTGCGGCGTAGCTTGTTTTATGCTCCAGTATTATGATATACATACAAAGTACCTCGACAGTGCTCGATAGCTGGTTCATGCTGCAGCATAACTTGCTCATGCTGTATAAGTTTTTTTCTATTCCCAAAAACAACTCTTCCCCTCTAATGCATTTTATATTTTTAGTGGACCCTAGAAACATATGTTCGTCCGAAGAGATATTCTGCAACGGTGTGTGTTTAAACAAACAAACAGCTTCATTTTGTTCTACTGAAAAACCAATCCCTAAAGGTAAGCGTGGTCACTTTATTCCAGCTTTTGTTTTAATAGAAAATGGCTGATTTATCCTTCTTTTTATCCTTTATAATTATAGCATGTTTTTCAAGACTTTAAAATTAGTTCGGACTGGTTTTCTGATGATGACCAACATTTTATTTTTTGCGTTGAACCTGTCCCCAAAAAATATCATAAGGTTTTGGCGTGATAGGAAATTACTTTTTTTATAAGTTTATTTTTACAACATTGATATGCTGTAATTTTGGATTCCGAATTGAGTGATTAGTGATTATTAGACCACTACTTAAGTATAAAATGGAACAGTAACAAAAATCGAACAGTACCTCCCCAGCAACAAGCTACACTTCATCACCCTGTCCTCGTTAATCTTCAACCAGTGTAACCCAGCCACCCTAAGCACAACCACAGCAGAAAACGTCAACATTATTTTTTTTCTCTTCTCACCCACCAGCCCCTGTGCGAAGCGTATGCAGCGACACAGAATTCGAGTGCTTTAACTCGTCGATCTGCGTGTCCCGCTCCCAGCTGTGCGACGGCCGCTATGACTGCCCCAACGGAGCGGACGAGCAGAATGCCGTGTGCGACGCGCCTTCTTGCTATGACTCCGAGTTTATGTGAGTATGTAGCGGCACTACGAAAAGTAGAACAGCAACATAGAACAAAAACTACTAGAGCGCCATCTATGACATAAATGAAGAACTAACATCAAATTCCTAAATCGCGCAATTAAAGTTATCTGACTGTATAGAGAAACCCGACAACAACTGACAGGCAGTAGTCCACCAGACATAACACCCATCTGGTTGGAGGATCCTCCCTTTTCTATGGGGGATGAAGAACTTAACACCCTGTTCTTGTCCAGTCTAACCGGATGCAGTTGAATACCAGTATTTTACAAAGAATACGACATAAATAACACGTGAATTTTGCCCAGGTGTGCGTCAGGCTCCTGTATACTAAAGACGTGGATATGCGACGGTGATGAGGACTGCAACGACGGATCTGATGAAGTCAACTGTGGTAAGTAGTTGTTGTTTCACTTATGCATGTGAGTAAGTGTGCGGCCAGGAGGTGATGGGGCGCGCTGGCCTGCTGCACACAGCTGTACATCAAACTGGCGAGCGACACGACGCGCCTCGTTGCCGTTTGGCACCCGCTCTTGATTAGAACAGGTCCGCACGTCGTCTTCTTTGTAATTTCCTATAAAGTCGAAAGCGTTTCATATACACGCTGACCGTTCTGCTGGCCGCATCCGCTCCAATCTGGACTGCGCACTTAGAGTACAAAGCTGATTTTATATACTTAAATAATGTTGAATTCCGGGTATTTTAGTAAACTCTCTATAAAAAGCCAGATAAATAAACTTGCAGAAACATAATGCCTATGATCTCCAATCAAAAGTTGTTACTCGCATACTTGGACCAATAACGCCCTTACCAACTACACTGACTTACATCGTGATATCAGAACTATCCACACGACCAACATTGTTAAGTATTACAAAAACCTGTCAACAACCGTCGGCCACAAGCCCATCAGACACAACACCCGTTTGGCCGGAGGATCTTCCCTTTTCTTTCGAAGTTGAGGAACTTCTCACCATATCTCTCAAACCTCAAGGTGAAGGTGCGAATGCCATCTTATCATGATCTAAACCTTTGCAGAGAACTTGACGTGCAGTCCAGGGTTCTATCAATGCAGGAACAGGGATTGCGTGGAGCTGAAGAAAAGATGTGACGGCAATCAGGACTGCTTCGATTTCTCCGACGAGGAAGATTGTGAAGAGTATCCCGTTGTGACGACCACGGTTAGTGTTCAATGCAGACTGGCGCTTATTTATGAACTCTTTAAAGGGCTGCGTTTAGTGATCTTTAGCAAGAGCTCTAGACGTGTTCAGAAATAATCGGGTTAGATACCCGATTATTAACAGGATGATTTTTTTAAGTGAGCGTAGATGGTCAAAACCGAAACGGAGGAATAGCGAAAAATACTCAAAGCAGTCTCGGACCCGATTTTGATGAAAACTAAAGCTGCATCATTGTGTATACGCCGGTACTGAGCTTCACGTGGACAATGATGACGATCGATCGCGGCTGATGTGGTCGGTGTCGTACGCGTGTGTACGTGAGCCGTTGCGCGTTGGTGAACGCACACTAGTCGTTAACAATTGGATTTTTGAAAAATCTATGTTCTTAGCCAGGAACCGAACCCGTTGATTTTGAAAACACATGTTTAAGACCTTGATAACTTCTAGACTTCACAATGCTATGATAAGAATTTGTGTGAGATATCTCAATAAAAAACGTTTTTCAATTCGGCAGCAAAAGAGTCAATGAAACTAACAAAGCCACCGACTTCCGAAAGTTAAGATATTTTTCACGTTTTTGTTTATTCTGAAGTTTTCTACCTTGTAACCTATAAATAAACCAATTCACAGGAAGAGCCACCAAAATGCGCTGCCTGGGAGTACTCATGCGAATACAACTCTAGCATTTGCTTGCCGCATACCGCTCGGTTAGAAAGCTTACAGCGACTATTAGATAGCGGTGAATAGTGTGTTGGGGAACTAATAGGCTACTGTAATTTTATCTTTCAAAAAGTACTGCTTCACAATCTTAATTTAATTTAAAAAAAAATTGGTTTGGCGGTTATCACACGACACTGCTCGTCCGCGCGGTCGGGCGGTGAAGCGGATCTCACGTCGCATTGGCTTGTATAAAATCCGTTGATACCGACCGCGTAGACAAGCGGCGCTCACCGCCTCTCTGCTTCGCCACCGCCGCCCGACCGCGCTGATGAGCGGTGTCGTGTAAGAATCGCCTTGGATCTGTCTGGTTTATTTAATTGTGATGGGGTTCAGTGTCTCAATGTCGTGTTGTTTGTAGAGCAAATATCTACAGAAAGCTGTAGATAGATACAGAATTAGTTGGTGACGGAATAATTATACTTGCGATACTGTTAACGAGTCGTAGGCCCGGTTTCCACCAAAGAAGTGACGTGCAGAGCGGAGTGGTGACGTGCGGAAAACGACCAGTCACATTGGTTGAAATCAAAATGGCGTTTCTCTTTTTATGAAATCTTGCACTTCTACTCTCCGTTCCACTCGTCTCAACTTTGGTGGAAACCGAGCCATACTCAGGTTTTTGTAGCTGTAGGATTCATTCGTGAATGTCTTTGCTTTTCTAGTTTTCTTTTTTATCAATAGAGTTGGTCTCTGGTCTCAAGCATGATTTAAAAATGCCGCAAAAATCCTTGGTCCTACTCCCATAAGCCTTTCCATTCTTTCTAATTAAAAGTGTACCATGAAAGTTTAAAATTCTTTACATTTTTATGCAGACCAATATTCTGGTCAGTACTACTGACAGTAGAGTCACTGACGCTCCAATTTTGGTGCCCCGAGCCGTCGTCCCCCTAACTTCTGGTACGGGACAGGACAGCAGGTCAAACACAAAATAGCTCTGTGTCGTCAACTTAAAGGTCCCACATAATATTACTGTATTACATGTCCAAAAATTTCTCAAGCTTCGGTAAGTGGTGAAGGGTGGGAGTTTTATCTTCATTTCTTTCAAGTTTTTATTTGAGAGTAAATGAGTTTCATTGTAGCTGCAACATGAAGATCGACTGCCCCGGCGGTACCGACGAGCACGACTGCGACGTGCGCTGCTCCCCGCATGGCTTGTTCGCGTGTCGGCAGCAACTCAATTGCATCTCTATGCACAGAGTGTGCAATGGACGTCATGACTGCGTCGATGGCTCTGACGAGACTCCCGATGCTTGTGTCAGAGGTAAATAATATAAATATTTATATTTAAATTCAAGACATCAAGTTTACTAAATGACTCTACGCAAAAATGATTGCTTTATTTGCTAGGAAACGACTTTTTTTTCGGGGTGAAAATCACGGTTCGCTGATTTTAGTACTCAATGGAACGCACTCAAATCATTGTGCTGAGAGAATAACATCAATTTTTTTTTTCCCAATATCTTCGTAACGAGAAGGTTTTCATAATTATATGTACCAGAACAAAAAAAAAAGATCGGGATCGATGATGAGCGTGTGTCTTTCGGCTTCGTCAAGGATCTTTTTAGACCCATTATCCCTGCAGGCTAACTTAAATTACTTGGTTTTTTAGACAAACGCTAGTTAATAACAAAAACATCCCTATTTCAGTGAACAGGACCTCCCACCTGTACCCTGTCGTCCATTCCTACTATTCGGAATGCGAAGACGGCTTCCTCTGCAGCAACGGACAGTGCATCGAGTGGAAACAGCTCTGTGACAAGAAGACCGACTGCGCTGATGGCACAGACGAGAATGGACTCTGTGGTATGTGGATAATGGTGTTGTTTGTTTGGAGTTTTGAGGTCTCGTCCCTTTTTGTCCATGAGGAAGTTAGCTGTTCTGTTTGATCAGATGAGGGCTACAGTATGTTGCTATACCGTTAGTATCGTAGTTGAAAGCGGGACTGTTGAACTTGGGGTTCTGAGTTCGTTTCTCAGATAACATTTTTGTTATGTCTTAGTTTCATTTTTTTTTTTTACAAAGTCGTTGCTCTACACTAGGAAATTCTCCTGTATCGTGGGTGCGTTTAAAAACGTTTAAACTCACATACACAAACAGCCAGATCCGGAACAACTACCTGTAGGCCATACAAATATTTGTTCCGTGCGGGAATCGAACCCGCGACACGAAGCGCAGCAGTCAATCGCTCAGCCACTGCGCCAACCGTGCCGTCAGGTTTCATAAAGGAGATTGTTTGTTTTATTTAATTCCTCTTCTTCGCCTCAGAAACTGCCTGCTTCAACAGCACATGCTCGTTCATGTGCCAGCCCACTCCTGTGGGAGGGCGCTGCCTCTGTCCCTTCGGCTTCCGTCTGTCTGCAGACCAGACTACGTGTGACGACATCGACGAGTGCCAGCAGGAGGTCTGCTCGCAAGGGTGCATCAACGTCCGCGGCTCTTTCTTGTGTTCGTGTCATCATGGATATGCGCTCCGGTAAAGAATTAAAAACATAGAAAATCATTATCAGCCTAATTCGAATAATTGAATTTTGATTTTGGTTTTATATGGGTGACTTTTATCTTAGCCAGAGGCAATATGTCAACGCCTCCAGTCTCTTGGGCACTGTACCAGTCAATAGCTTTGAGGAGAGGTTTTTAGATGGCATTTTTTAGTTTATTGTTAGTTTAGTTACTTTACTTTATTGTTTTTTTTAACAGTTGGTTTTCTTTCAGTAAATAAAACTTATTTCTCTATGTTATTCTTCCCCCATCAGGTCAGACCGTCGTTCGTGCAAAGCGACGCGCGGTAACATGTCTATCTTGTACGTGTCCGGCAACACCGTCCGGTCCATCTCGGCCGACGGGTACGGCGCCATCGAGTACACGGACACGGACGAGCCGGCTATCACTGATATGGATTATGATGTCAGGTTAGTAAGCAATGAGGTGATGAAGGATTAATTCTTTGGTTCCGCAGGACTACCTGACTTCTGGAGCAGGTGGGTAACATCTGTTGTTACAAACTGCGGTAGCGACCGAGACTCTTAAGGCCCGTACTCCATCAAAGGCCGATCCAGGCCTTAGGATGTTTGGAACTGATATGCCAGGCGAGTGTACTACTTAGCCATTTGAGGCAGAAGTTGTGCAGTCCGTCCGATCCCGGTGATTTCCAATTCGGTAACGGACGAACTGCTCTGGCTACATCTAATGGCGTAAGTAAAATTGCGTCCATTCTGGGATGAGCTGAAGATATCAGTAACTCACGAACACCTACTAAGCAGGCCCTCAATTTGTTCGACCAGTACACAAGAATATTTTAATCACTTCATAGTATGTCAGCTATGAAGAAGTGTGCCAGCTGCATATTGACTTAGGTACATGAAAATCAGTCAAACACCATTCAAAAAGTGAATGCTTTTACTCATTTTGTATGGGCAAGTTGACCGGAAAATTAATTGTTTTCATAAAACAAGATCTAATGGACAATGGTCCCTTAGACAGTTTCGCAGTATCCCTCATGGATTCGAGTTTTCCTATACTGTCTTAGTTACACAAGTAAAACCAACCAGTATATCTATCCAGTGAGTATCGTAAATTTTGCATATTCTCCAGGCAAAAGAAGCTGTACGTGACATCAGCGGAAGCCGGCAAGCTGGTGGAAGTGAACAGCACGCAAAACATCGTCACCGTCACCAACATTGGAAAGCCAACACGGGTAAATCTTATTGTGAACTTTATTCATAAGTTACAAGGTTGGAAAATCAATGACTGGAAGACGGCGGTACTGGTTTAAACGCTGAAGGCAGGTTGTATAGTAAGAACGTGGGATTTTAGCCGGTAGGACTCCGTTGTAATCCTTCTTTCCCGCAATACGGACGGTATCCATGACGATTTTCAAAAAGAAAATGAAAGTTGAGACTCATAGATGAAATGACATGACAAGTTTTGCCGCAGCAGCTGATGCACGTCTTAAGAACGGCTCCCAAGTCAAGCAAAGTCTTATGCAAAGGGTTTTCCTCAATGGATTTGTCAATAGAAGCTCTGTCTGGATTTATGCCCGTTGATGACGATAGGGAGAGCCTATTTCATGTCTCTATGTTACATGGGACTTTAACACTACAGGCAAAATGAGGGTGCACCTCTGCTTTATCCTCTTTATACAGGCGTCAGGTTTTTGATGTTGTTTCTATGCTCACAGTCAAACCTAATTGGCAATATACAGGCATATTGTTGTGAACGCTAGCATTAAAGCTGTTCTTTCCAGGTGGCAGTAGACTGGGTGACTGGTAACGTGTACTTCGTGGACACGACGCGGGGCAACTGTCGCGTGCGAGTGTGCCACGTCAGGAGCAAGCGCTGCGCTAGCCTGCAGAAGCTGCCTTCCGATGCTAAGGTATGTGGCTGTCTTTCAAGTTTGGATATATTGGGAGCTTTTGGGGATAGACTTAATAGTGTTACCTTTAGTTACTTTTGGAGGGTATAAGAAGTACAGAAACAGTCTAGCAATGAAAGAGTAGAGCCTAGCTATAAAAAAAACTTTGACCTCGCTGACCATGACAACGGTGCTACAATGCGTTACTTCCTCTAAAGAGTAGATAGACTACTTATACATACCTGACTGCCTCATTGGTCTAATGGTGGCAAACGCGACTGCCTAGCCGTCGGAGTTGAGAACCGATAACTCGTTTTCTTCACGGTAAACCCCTAATCGTCGCCTTCATCGCATCGCATTGTTGCCATGGCGGGCAAATCCTGTATGAAATTGGCACAGGAATGTGTATATTTAGCACAGGGAAAGAGAGGCCTATATCCATCAGACGGTGAAGTCGGACTATGAATGATAATTATGATCTTATTGTAAAATACCTGCATTTTACGCAAATATTATAATTATATGCCTAACTACCACTCTTTTATGAAACTAGCTAAATACTTTAATCCTCCATTCCCCAGATAACAGCTCTCATAGTAGACCCAAGTTCAGCCCGCATGTTCTACTGTGTGACCCGGGAGCTTGAGTCAGTGGTCTGGTCAGCAACCCTGGCCGGGAGACACATGACCGACCTGACCACTGTCCGTAACTGCACCGGGCTTGCCGTGGACCCATTCAAGAAGAAGCTCTATGTGGCGGAGACCGGACCTGCGCATATCATCAGGATGGACTATGAGGGGGAGCGACAGTGAGTATTTTTACCTACTACTACTACTCGTACTCAGCCAGACCCACTAATTTTCTATATCATTTTATAATTAATTTCCAGCAAAAAGATCCTAGCAGACCACCCCCACTTACAAGCCCCCCACGGCCTCGCTATCTTCGAAGACCACATCTACTACTTAGTAGCGAACTCCTTCCGCCTCAGCCGCTGCTTACTCTTCGGCCCCAAGTACTGCGAGACCTACATCTTCAGAGTATTCGACGCCAACACTTTCGTTTTACGACATGAGAGCATCCAAAGAGATGACTTGGTGAACGAGTGCGAGGGAGTGAGTTGTGCCAATGTTTGTGCGTTGGACGAAGATGGACCTAAATGTTTGTGCGATGATGGGGAGTTGGCGAAGAATGGAGAATGTCCGATGGTGGATAAGAATAATGTAAGTAGAAACCTTTCTTTTTATGATTCCGTACGTTCGAAAGAAATAAAAGAACTCTTCTAGGGTGACTCGCGTGTCTGTCTGTATCGACCACAGCCAATTGTTCAGACTTTGGTTCCCTTAAGAAGATGCTCATGCAAGAATATAATTAATATATATATATCACTCCTGAAACTTTCAAGTTCTTAACCAGATTTAAGGCAAAAACCTTGACATGACATTTCCGTTTTAGTTGAATATTAGTCTCAAATACCTAAGAAGTACTTTTGCAAGCGCGACTGCTGAGCCTCCTCCCCTAGGGTCTTGGGTTCGATTCCCGGTTATAGCAATCTGAAGTTTGAAGTCCGTTGGTCTAGTGATCGCAAGCGCGACTGCTAAGCATGAGGTCCTGGGTTCGATTCCCAGGTCAGGCAAAAAGTTATTGTTATCAGGAATTCCTCAGAAGCAGCCACGGAGTCTGGATTTGTTCCTGATTGATGACGTTATCAAATTTATAGTAACTTAGGTAAACATAACGGGTGACATTTCAGTCAACTTACACCTTAGAGTAACCCTCTGATAATACAAGTGTGATAATATGCAAAATTACCTGATCTGCAAATTAAAACCACGTTGCTGGGCTCTGCTGTGAGTGGTCGAATCTTGGAAATATTATTCTCCTTATTCTCCTAATTACCTCCCCAGCTGCCACTGTTCAACGGCTGGTCGTACGATGAGCTGGCAACCGCTCACAGCGTCTCGTTCGCCGTGATCACCGCAGTGCTGGTGCTGGTCGTCATCTACCTGTGCGTGTTCGTGTATTACCACTTTGTTTACGTGCCCAAGAAGAATAGGACTGGTGCTTATACTGAGTGAGTATAGTTTCGCATTGTTTTTAGAACTACCTTCATTTTTGACTGCCTTTATTCTTTTTTGCTTCACGCTAGGAATTTCTCCTGCATCGTGGGTGCGTTTACAAACATTTAAACTCACATACACAAACAGCCAGACCTGGAACAACTACCTGTAGCTCATAAAAATATTTGTTCCGTGCGGGGATCGAATTATCGAACTCGCGACACACAGCGCGGTAGCCAATCGCTCAGCCACAGCGCCAACCGTGCCGTCAACGGACGCAGCCTGCTGGGGCGACTGATGTACTTACCTTGGGCTCAATTCCCAGCATTGGTTATGTTTTGAGTTTTTTCATAACAAATAGAATTTCCTATTTATTGGCCAGCGCCAGGATCGCCCTTCTATTGCTTTTTCTGACCGGCTGAAGCGGGTAAGTTGATTCACTCCACTCCCTAACACGATAACCTTCATCATGTTTTTTTTTTCAGAGTCCGATTCCAGAACACGTCATCGTCATCGTTAGACAATTCGCCCTTTCCTACAAATCCTACAATTCAGATGAACACATCGAGGCAAGTGTCCTATTATTTTTGTTAGATAATGAGGAGCTCGTGGCTAAATAATAACGGCCGCTCGGATCAATCTTCAGGTTAAGCCGCGCTTGCCTAGGTTGGTCTGTGGTTGGGTGACCAACCATTACATACGGGGTTTCCTCCGTGTTTCGGAAAGCTCGCTAAGCCGTTGATCCGGCTGTCATTTTTAGATCTTTGACAGTTGTTACAGGTAGTCAGTGGCCCGAAATCTGACCACCAGTATTTTCAAGAGGTATCGTATTACCCAGTATCAACTAGGTTGTGGAGGTCAGATCGTCGCTCCATGTTAAATACTGGTATTCAGCTGCATCCGGTTAGACTGTAAGCCGACCCCAATATAGTTGGGAGAAGGCTAATGGACGATGAACGATCCACTGAAATCATGAGGGGAGGCATTTGCCCAGATGGGTTGATGCAGGCTAACAACCATCCATGCTCCTCGACCAGAAAAGAAAGTTGTAGATAGTTTCCCATAAACCCTTTTATCTCCCAAATGGATAAATTTATAACTTTTTTTTTTAAATTTCCCATGAACTTTTTATTTCCCACACGGAGAACTTTTGTTTTTTTTTTCAATACTCAATTCTTTATTGCATTCCACAATGTAGGCTTAGGTGGTAGACATTTTTTAAAAGAAACAATCGTGGACCCTGTCGGGCACAGTAAAAGAAAGATAATAATATTTGGAGATGAGGACTTATCATTTAAGTATCTTATAATCTAACTTATTCTAAAACCATTCCATTTCAGTACCATGTCGCACGAGTTTGTGAACCCGCTTCAGTACGTGAGGAATATGTGGTACACCCCGTTCCGGAAGCACACGCGACCTACCGTAAGTTGCTTGGGGTGGCTCATTTGCAGCAGTAGACGTTTTTCTGCTAATCACGAACCACTTGATCAGAGAAGAAAGTCATGTTTCTTTTTTTTCCAGAATACTGGGGGGTTACCGTTCACGATGCCAGCGTCACCGCCTCAGCAAGACTTGTCGGACACAGAATCAGATTTAGATGATAGGGAAAATAAAAGAATTATAAATTAGAAGTAAAAACCATTATTAATAATTCAAAGCATCACAGCCTAGCCTTTCCCAACTACGTTTGGGACTGCTTCTAGTTAGCCTAGCCTTTCCGAACAATATTGGGGATGGCTTCTACTTAGCCTAGCCTTTCCGAACTATGTTGGGGACGCTTCTAGTTAGCCTAGCCTTTCCCAACTATGTTGGGGACTGCTTCTAGTTAGCCTAGCCTTTCCCAACTACGTTGGGGACGGCTTCTAGTTAGCCTAGCCTTTCCCAACTACGTTGGGGACGGCTTCTAGTTAGCCAGCCTTTCTCAACTACGTTGGGGACGGCTTCTAGTTAGCCAGCCTTTCTCAACTACGTTGGGGACGGCTTCTAGTTAGCCAGCCTTTCTCAACTACGTTGGGGACGGCTTCTAGTTAGCCAGCCTTTCTCAACTACGTTGGGGACGGCTTCTAGTTAGCCAGCCTTTCCCAACTACGTTGGGGACGGCTTCTAGTTAGCCAGCCTTTCTCAACTACGTTGGGGACGGCTTCTAGTTAGCCAGCCTTTCTCAACTACGTTGGGGACGGCTTCTAGTTAGCCAGCCTTTCTCAACTACGTTGGGGACGGCTTCTAGTTAGCCAGCCTTTCCCAACTACGTTGGGGACGGCTTCTAGTTAGCCAGCCTTTCTCAACTACGTTGGGGACGGCTTCTAGTTAGCCTAGCCTTTCTCAACTACGTTGGGGACGGCTTCTAGTTAGCCTAGCCTTTCCCAACTACGTTGGGGACGGCTTCTAGTTAGCCTAGCCTTTCCCAACTATGTTGGGGACGGCTTCTAGTTAGCCTAGCCTTTCCCAACTACGTTGGGGACGGCTTCTAGTTAGCCTAGCCTTTCCCAACTACGTTGGGGACGGCTTCTAGTTAGCCTAGCCTTTTCCAACTATGTTGGGGACGGCTTCTAGTTAGCCTAGCCTTTTCCAACTATGTTGGGGACGGCTTCTAGTTAGCCTAGCCTTTTCCAACTATGTTGGGGACGGCTTCCAGGCTAACTAAATGCAGCTGAATACCAGCAATAAGTATACATGGAGCCTATCTGACCTCCACTACCATTACCAGGTAATGTTAAATAAAAATGATAAATAATTTGAAATTATATCAACTTGATGCTCTATTGATAGAATTTTATAATTTGTTTAAAATTGTAATTATAAATTTTATTTTATTTCTTTTTAAGGCTTGAAATAAGAAAGCCTATGGCTATTGTTATTAATTATGAGTTTTACCTGAATTTGATAATATTAATGATTTAATTATGATTAAGCATAATTAATGTAGATTTAAGATTTTATTGAAGTTATTATTGTATTATTGAAGCGTACAAGTCAAATAAAATAAGTGTTAAACATGGAATTGGTTGCATTATTTTCCTTTAAAGAATATTGCTATTGAAAGAATTTTCTCATTTATTTAAAATTATAATTATAAGTTTATTTCTTTTTAGGGCTTGAAATAAGAAAGCCTGTGGCTATTGTTATTAAATATGTTTGTTTTTACCTGAATTTGATAATATTAATGATTTAATTATGATTAAGCATAATTAATGTAGATTTAAGATTTTATTGAAGTTATTATTGTATTATTGAAGTGTACAAGTCAAATAAAATAAGTGTTAAACATGGAATTGGTTGCATTATTTTACTTTAAAGAATATTGCTATTGAAAGAATTTTCTCATTTATTTAAAATTATAATTATAAGTTTATTTCTTTTTAAGGCTTGAAATAAGAAAGCCTGTGGCTATTTTTATTAAATATGTTTGTTTTTACCTGAATATTATAATATTAATGATTTAATTATGATTAAGCATAATTAATGTAGACTTAAGATTTTACTGAAGTTATTATTGTATTATTGAAGTGTACAAGTCAAATAAAATAAGTGCTAAACATGGAATTGGTTGTATTATTTTCCTTTACAGAATTTTGTATACTGTTTTGGTTTGTGGGTCATCTTAGGGGCAGTCTCAAATTCCTACAAAATAGCCTGGTTAATTTATCACAGCAAATGTTAGAGCTGTGCAGGTGGCTACATACTGGTCTAAGGCCGGGGGCATTCGATGCGTTGCGGCGGCGGCGCAGCGCTGGAGCGGTGTAGCTGCGTCGTCTTACATAGAAATGTCTGTGGCATGTCACACGATGTGCTGCGGCACCGCACCGGATTTACAACTACCGAGACGAGGCAGGGAGGGGTGAATGCGTTGCGACGTCGCGCGTCGGAGCGGCACCTCTCAACTGATTAAGCGTCACAAGGAAGGGCACACGCCCGCACGTTCCGTTTGATGCAGGTTTTAACAACAGCAGACGTCTTTTACGATCCATTTTTATTAACAGACTGTCCGCACCGCTGGTGCTCGCCGACACGGCGAAATCTTTGCGGTGCGGCACCGCAACACTTACTTACTTACACAATTTCAGTTTCATCGATACCAAAGAAGACCTGGTTAATTTAATATTACTGTTAAGACTTTGGTGTTCAACAGTCGGCCTGTTAGATTCCCACTGCTGGGACACAGGACTCCTCTCAGTGAGCAGATTCGATATTTGGTTCTATGTCTCATACGAATGAGTGAGAAAATAAAACAAAAATTTTGATTAGAAAAGAGTTATTAATTTCCTAAGACATAAAATACAGTTAAAAATATTACAATTACTTCCAGAGTTTCTTGATGGACATATTCTTCTCGGAATCCTTTTGCATAACCTTAGCTACGGCCATTTCAAAATCTTCCTGGGTGACATGGACTCTGCGCTCACGGAGAGCGTACATACCAGCCTCAGTGCACACACCCTTGACCTCAGCACCTGACGCACCGGGCATCAGCTCCGCAATCTTACGTAGATTGATACCTCTGGTTAAATTCATTTTCCTAGAGTGAATCTTCAAGATGTCAAGACGAGCCTCCTCATTTGGTGGGGGGAATTCAATCTTCCTGTCAATACGTCCAGGTCTTAGCAGGGCAGGGTCCAGAATATCGATCCTGTTAGTCGCCATGATGACTTTGATGTTCTTTGTTGCTTCAAAACCATCGAGCTGATTCAGCAACTCCAACATAGTTCTCTGTACCTCGGAGTCGCCACCGCTGCCTGACTCAATACGAGATGAACCAATAGAATCAATTTCATCCATGAAGATGATAGAGGGAGCATGTTCACGGGCCATGACGAAAAGTTCTCGGACCATACGACTACCTTCACCAATGAATTTCTGCACCAATTCAGAACCTGAGACACGGATGAAGGTACACTCAGTGTGGTGAGCGACTGCACGGGCGAGAAGGGTTTTACCAGTACCAGGGGGACCATACAACAACACACCCTTTGGTTGAGCAATACCTAGAGCATCAAACAGCTCTGGATGTTTCACTGGAAGCTCAATAACCTCTTTAATCTCCTTGATCTGCTTGTCTAGACCTCCCACCATCTCGTAAGTAGAATCAGGAACTTTTTCCACCATCATGAGTGACACCAAAGGATCGACTTTGTTCGGAAGAATTTTGTGAAGCGTGTAGCTCTCGTTGCGGAGCGCGACGCGGCAGTTCGCGGTCACATCGTTGATGTCTACGTTCTTGTCCAAGTCCACCACGAATTTACCTTCAGGGTGCACCTTGACTAGGACTTTCTTCTTATCCATAGGTTTGACGACCTCGCCCACGTATGAGCCCTGTTCTTGCAAGAGTTGGAGCTCCTCGCGCAACATACGTACTTTAGCGTTGAGCTCATTACGCTGGGCTTGCAAACGACGAAGATTTTGGGATTTCTCGGCGACGATCAACTGCAGCTCTTCAATCTTTGTTATGTAGTACGGCCGGAATCCTTCTCCTTTTCCGGAGTCCACCTCCATTTTAGTGAGAGTCATTTTGCTGATTTATTTATGCCACATTCAAGAAAAAATACTATTTGATGCAAACTCAACACAACAATTTCGGCCGCACAATAATTTTCCGAGTCACGATGACGTGTGACATTCAAATTTAAAAAATCTACTATAAATGTTCTTAAAATATTTTTCAGTAACTTTACATTTTCTATTCAGTTACTTTCTGATGCTAGATATTTAAAAATAAATTATTAAGTATCATCCACTATTTTAAGTAGTATATTGATATATTTTTTTCAACTCTTCATGAAAAAAAGTTATCTTGAAAAGCTACCAAATTTACTCCTGATGTATTAAGCTTGCTACACTTTAAATATAATGCGTTCAATCAAAATCTATACAATAACGTACGTTCAAAATATTATAACTAGTTAAGTGGAAAGCGCCAGGGTAAAAAGTATCTTAAGTTTTTTTGCAGTTTGCAGGTCAGTGTAAGGCTGTATGTTGAACAAAATATAATTCCCGACCGCAACACGTATGTATTTGTAGAATTATAATCATTGAAATCATCAATCCAACCCTCTAAGTTTGAATAACTATTTTATGCAAAAGTCATTCAATGGCTACTCTGGCTCTTGCACTTAATCTTGCGAGTGGATTATATAAAAAGTGTAGGAATTAGGGAAAAATGTAGGGGAAGCGTCTAGGTAACCCGCGAAATTCAAATTTTCTTGCATCTTTTTCAAGAACCCTCTAAGTTCTTGAAAAAGATGCAAGAAAATTTGAATTTAATTATATTTTTAATTATATTTGATTATAATTCTATAAATATATGTGTATTACGGCCGAAAATCATATTTTTTTCAACATACAGCCTGTCACTTACCGGTAAATGGCAAAAAACGTAATAAAATTTGAATTTCGGGGCTACCCTGGCGCTTCCAGCATAACAGTGCGTGAAATTGCAAGCACCATGATCACGAATAAACTGAAGTTATTGCGGGTGGATGTTTATGAGCAACAACTTCAATAACGCCCGAAATAACTTCAATTTATCTATGATCATCGTGCTTGCAACAGCGCCGAAATATCGGGAACTCAAAATAAACAGTAAACATAGTAAATATCCCGTTTCTAGTGTTAATAATTATTATGTTAACATGGTGTTCAACTCGGTAGATCATATCAGAGTGGATTAGTTCCAATTTTGACCGCCCGCCAAAAATTCTTGTTTCAACGATAAAAAAGTTTGGTATGGTACTTTTCACGAGTCAAAGATCCAGTATTATATTATGATGCTTTGTGACGCCACTATACATATAAGGTCCCATTAAAATAGATGGACAAACTTTTAGAAAACATTAGGACCACCAAAATAAGGACAATGGTAAAAAAGAAAAACGCATTACATACTTACAAGGAAAAAAATCAGCTAACGAAAATACCCTACAAATGTTGGTCACCCAATGATTTTAGGTCAAAGTAAAATCTTTTTAATCAGTGGTGTTTTTGCTTGGAAATCTTTGGTTAGACGTACTGAACGCTGTGTTAAATTTTTTCCATCTATCTGAATGGGACCTTATACATACAGAGTGAATTTTTAAAGTGGGCGTGGATGGCCAAATCTGAAACTAGTAGGAATAGCGAAAAATACTCAAGGGAGTCGATTTGGATGAAAACTAAAACTGCATCATTAGATTTTGAAAAATCAATATTCCTAGCCAGAAATTGAACCCATTGATTTCGGAAAAAAAACTCACGCTGTATTATTACACCATTTGATAGTCTCGCTAATAAGGATCAAATTCTGAGAAGTAATGACATACGGTAAATTAAAGGAAAGAGTTCATTCTTAATAAAACATATAACATTATGCAAACAGTTAGTAGTAACCAACGAAACGTCGAACAAAATCACTATTGGCGCCAACTCACTTGTAAGTTCTAATTTCAATTGTTCCTTATTACCGATACTATCGAATGGTGTAATAATACAGTGTGTGTGTGCTTTTTTTCCCCAAAATCAATAGGTTTGATTCCTGGCTAGGAATTTTGATTTGTCAAAAATGTAATGATGCACTTTCAAAATCGTTACAAAATCGGGCTAGTGACTCCTTTGAATATTTTTCGCTATTCCTCATAGTTTCGGATTTGGCCATCCACGTCCATTTGAAAAATTCACTTGTATATGATGCTCTGTGCACTGTTGTCGCACGTTCTGTGCTGTGCTGTTGTCATGTCATTGTAACGTAGTGCGGTTGCCATAGACTTGGTGGTTGCCGTCAAAATGAGTGTTTTATTTTTGTTCAAATCACATTAATATAAAATACAATAGTAAAGTTACATTATCATAGAGAGATGAAGCCGAAAATAATCATGTGATTGAGTTAACAATCTTCTACAAATGTTACAGTTCTCTAACATATCATGCGTGTACCTTCTAACATTAAAATTAAATAGAAAGCAGAAAGTTACACCAAACAGATTCAGAGAATAAAATGATAAAATAATATGGCCCTCTTTTTACTCAGTACAATGATTTCGAGCTTATTGTGGGTTGTAAGAACGGCCGCAATGGCACATTGGAGTTACATTATTGGCACTGCAGTGTACCCAATAACGAACCCAGATGGAGACGACGACCTCAGTGGTTTACTAGTGGGTGGTGGCTTGTTGTGCATTATGACAGTCGGTACTTTACTACCCTCAAAAATAGGTAGTGTTGCAACTGCGTTGACTATACCGCCTCAGCTTCATATATTGCATATGTTACATACAAACGTGTCGCGAGCTTTTGAAGACGAAAATGTTCAGAAAACTGTAAAAGCTTACACGGTAATCACTTTAGTTACGACTACATGGACAATTTATTCTCTACTGATGTAAGTAGCTAATACACAACATCAGGCAGTAACTACTCTCTAAAGAGAATAGATTTCAAATGAACTTGATCTATCCAGTACAATTATGAAGCGATGTAGAAGAATTG
Source organism: Noctua pronuba (assembly GCA_905220335.1). Lineage (NCBI taxonomy): Eukaryota > Metazoa > Arthropoda > Insecta > Lepidoptera > Noctuidae > Noctua > Noctua pronuba. Next base: position 3,683,130 of record LR999913.1, read on the forward strand.
TGTCTTGTCTTGCCCTACGTACTAATGAATATTTTCATTGGATTCGATATACCCTCCTACACGAATTTAAAAACAAAATTAGCAATGAAACGAATGTTCAATCGTTACTAGTGATTGTTTTATACCCGAAATATCAACATTTTGAAAAAAACTATATACCTATGAAAATAAAGCGATGAGTCTCGTGATTTGTTATTATTATTTCCATTCTCAATTAAAGTCAAAACGTAAATTAAATTTTCAGATCAAAGCAAGTACCTAAAAGTCTCGTGATAAAAGTTTATTTACACAAGAGATTTACGCTAATGGATCGTCATGATCATGAATGAATTAAATGGACCAAACGGTACACAGTACAGTTAATTATTTTCAGATACTGTGAATTACATACATGAACTAGACTACAAAATATAATTATTGCTTTTGGATAAAGAATGTTTAATGGATCAAAAAAGTTCGAGGTGAAATAAACCTCAAATATTTGCATTCTATGCGGTTTATTTCCAGTATCTAAACTCAAACCAAAATTCGCGATAAGGCAGTCGCTGTGACGCGACGAGCAGCGCTAGTCGTTTCGCGCGTGAATATCGAAACGCCTTTCAATCTACTGTTCCGTACGGCTGAGAAAGACTAAAAAAAAAACAATTGACATTGACGTTGACAGGTAACCTGTTTTTGTAATTTTGTGGAAAAAATATTGATTTACTACGTTCAATATTTTCAGCAAATATATAACTATACGGGACTTGGTTTAATAATATGATTGGTACTCGAGATTATGTGTAATAAAAGTTTTCGGTCGATACAAACAGTCATTCCTTGTGCAGTGTATTCTTAGTTTCAGTCACTATTGTTTTTATCGGTAAAAAGGTAATGTTTATGTTATGTTTACAACGTGAATTGTATTTAAAACTTTTAATTCAACCGTCATTTACAACTATTACCCATTGCGCTATATTAACATTTTAGCTATAAAATAAATTCATTTTAAAATAGAGCCAATTTTTTAATGTTTTTTTTTAATGTAAGGTCGTAGGCAATGACATTGCAATACAAGTATTGTGTCAGGAAAACGAAAAAGGTTGTAGCTATATGTCCTAATAAAGAAATAAATGGATAAGCTACTACTGCTATCTTCCTGTTGATTCAAGGTAGTGTAGTAGTGTGACAAGGTTTCCTCTATGTCATGTTAATAATGTGTTAAAACAAACAGAATCACATGATTCTAGTGGCAACAAGAGTTATTTTTAGATGGATAAATAACAGTGACCCTCATTCTTTAAGTTGTTTTTTTTTCTATCAAAATTCAGTCCCATTTTTATAGTTAGGGAGTAGTACAAAATTAAAGTTAAAATTATGTTATAAATTAATATCAATAGTCCAATGTTGTAAAGTATGATCGTAACACTATCACTAATCATATTTTTTGTACCATGCAAGATATAACATTAGAAAATGTTTTTAAATGGGGAATTCCAATATACAGCTGGAATACTTGGTGATGTTATGAGAAACAGAATTAGTTTTTCTATCAATGCAGTGGAAATATAAACTGTATAACAAACAAAGAATTAGTATACATTATATGGAATAAAAATTAATTCAGATTAATTAATAAAAATCTAGAGACAAAGTAATGATTAAAACAAAAATATTGTTCAGTTTTTTTTTGTGTTTCCAATGTGAACATTATCATCATTCTTCTGCCCTTATCCCAATTTACTTGGGGTTGTCGCAAAATGTCTTATTTCAATATTCTCTATTAGTCTCTTTGACTGCAAAGTTTACCTATCATCATATCACATATCTAATAAAATAATGTGGAATACTTAGCTTAAATAAGTCTCATAATTAAAAACTTAAAAGTTAAAATCATAATGTAGAGCCATTTAGAAAAGTAGTTTAAATCAATTGCTTCATAGTGTTATCTTATTTCTGTATCCATTCCATCCCGTGTTATATACTATCAAAGTAATTTTTCTGGAATAAATCACAATAAAGCCAATCAATTGCCTGAGCATGCTTCGAGCACTAGCCGATAGCATACACATCATCTTCTCACGTTTTCCCACAAGAGACAAGAGATAGAGCCGTGGCGAGAAAGAAAAAAACAAACTGCTGGCAAAGTTGGTAGCATAGCCAACGTTTATCTGGCAACACTATGCACAGTCACGAGAGCAAACCTCTTAAGAGTGACTAACTCCTACTAAACTGATTGTAATTTTATGTCGTTACAAACCTTGTATTATGGAAACGAAGCCATATATATTATTATGAAATAATCAAACTTGCAATTGATATTGCACGAAAAAGCTCTTTTGAACTTTGCTTGTGACTGTACCAATACCAAGGTCTGTTCTAGGATATTCGGTTGCCCTTTCCTTGCTGCTCTGCGAAATCCTATACAGGACATCATACAGGGTGTAAACGGACAGAAGCCGTCAACCAAGCATTATGTACATCAAACTAAGTCACCTACGCAAAAATTATTGCTGGGAAACTACTCTTTTTTTTGGGGCGAAAAATCACGTTTTACGGTAGGACTTAATGTAACACACTCAAAACATTGTGCTGGTGCATGGATTTAATGCTACGGGGATCGTGGAGGTGTTTAAAGTAAAACTCTGACCTCCAATATCTCCGTAACTAGAAGGTGCCGAGGTATGATCCAGAACAAAAAAATGATCGCAATGATGGGGAGAACAAGTGCCTTTCGGCTTCGTTAAGGGTATTTTTACACCCTTTATAGTATCCACAGCAATCAATGAAGAATCTTATCAGCAATAACCTAACGTAGCAACAGCCTCCTCTACTCCTAAATCACGTTACCCAATGTCAATGTTGAGGGTGACGTATTTTACGTAGGTGATTCGTCAAAATCGGTCTAGTTTAAAAAAACACAGTGACTCATCGTGAGGTCGACAGTTTACTACGATATACATATGTATGCTACTTTATGACAATAGTAACAGATAGTGATGATAACATATGAAAATGAATATTAATGTCGGCCTTGTTGGTCTTGTCGTTTAGTGCTTGCAAATTCAACTTTTGAGATTGAGGTTCGATTCCCAGCACGCGGAACATGACCACCGTAGAAACGGGTTTTGTCGACGGAAAAATCGACAAAATGACAGATTTCTTTTGTTGATATGTCATTTTGTCGGGTCGGGCAAAGTGTTACTGGGTTTTTCCATCAGGAATTTCTCGGTAGTAGCCATAGCGTTTAAAAACAGTCGTAGCGTTTAAAAAACACTTCTTGAATTATAAAAATACTGCGATGCGCTGTGTCGTCGACCGCGCGGCATCGCAACGTACCTAGCTCAAAGCATCGCATGGCATCTCTTGAACTAAACTTGCCAAAAAGGCATCTCTTAAAATCTTGTAAATCTTGTAAATTTTATGGAACCCCTCTTCTTCGTAGTGGCGTTGAATCTCTTTATTAAATTCTAATAAGCTTCGACCAGAACTCTGTCACCTCGACGGCGCTGGTGGTGGTTTATACTCTCAAAGCCAACTTCTACGAGGAGTGCCGCGGCGGATTCTGGTTGGGACAGGGGCCCACATAGCGGCTATTTTGGCCTTGACTGATGCGGGCATACGGCGGACGTGGCCAGCCCAGTCCCTCTGTAGCTTAGTGGCTTTGAGAACAACGTCAGTAATTTGTGTTTTGGAGCGCAGTGTGGTGTTGCATGCTCGGTTAACTTGACGCCTCGAATACTGCACTGGCGCTCCATTGCCCGTTGGCAAATGTTGTGTTTGGACTTTTGAAATTTTGAACAGGATGAATAGCGTCCAGCTGGACTGAACCAACGGCAAGTGGTTCCCATTAGCCCTGGATCAAAATAAGTAGAGGCCTTTGCCCAGCTGTGTGATGACGCAAGCTTTCCAATAACCAGTTAAAAATCAAAAGTAATATATTCGAATTAGGCGGAGAGTCAGCACTTTTTGAACGTCGTTCGCCCAAGAAAGTCCCCCTAAACGCCCTTCGCCAATAACCCTCAAATCAAGAAGCGTACCAATAACCTCCCCTCGAGTCTGAATTTAATACAGTTACAGCCATTTCCAATTCTTTGACCCGTCGGCATTTACCATAATAATGGCACCATTGCCCCATATCCACAAACTATGTGCAATTTTTGGATGGCGACCAATTCCATTGCTTAAGAGAAGAGACTTGATTTTGATCAGTCCATCGGGGCATTTTTTCACAGAACACACTCACTCAGGGATACAGAGTACCGGCCGTCATTGGTGTTATGACGGTCGTCGGTTCGGTCGAACCCAGGCAGGCGCTGTAGTCTTTCTCAAAACGGTGAAGGAAAACATCGTGAGGAAACCGGCTTGTCCTAGAACCACAAATTCCAAGACATGTGACATCTACCAACCCCCACTAGCTCACTGCCTCATAGAGAGGAGGCCTTGTCCCAGCAGTGGGAACATTAAAGGCTGATTGTCCGCAAGCTAATGTTGCATTATTTGTACACAATATAACACAATTTATAATTTTTCAGCATGGGCAACACAAGCAAAAAGTTGGCGGCAAAATGCACGCTCCTCACGAAAGACGAGCAAAAACACGTGGCGGTAACTTTCCGAGCGGCCAGCAAGAATTCTGACAAGATACGAGAGGAGGACCTCATCGTGAGTGGCAAATTAGACGCAGTGTTGCTAGAAGTGTGTTCATTTTCCTTTATTATTTTTGGTTTAGTCTCCGTTTGGTTGGTGATTAGAATGACAGTGTTGCCATTGAAATGGCAATGGTTTCTACCCTAAAAAAAATTGGGGTTTAGGACAAATCAAGGACAACCCCAAAATGACATTAAGTACCTACAGCAACCTTCCAAAAGTTTTTTGAACTTACGACTGACTTAAATCCATGTTTGGAAAAGTATCGTAGAAAGTGGTCTCTTTATTTTTTTTTAATGGGTTTTTTTTCAAAATGATTTTATCTCATCACAAACCAAACCTCTCATTACATACAAGAAGTCTGTGAGTAACAAGTTTTCACACAAACATATACGCAGTATTTTGTATTACAATCGTATTGTATTTAATCAAATCATCAATGTACTCATACGGTCCAGAATATTCAAGTAAATAAAGTAGGCTTTAACTTAGGTGTGAAAAACGTAAGTCAGTAACTGAAGAATAATACGATTTTTTCCAAAAACTTCCTGACAATGTCATGGAAGCGTCAAAAGAACCACTATAGTTGGTAGGCGGGCCAATCATCGTGTCTAATATTTTGTTTTTATCCAATAATATTTGACTAACAAATATTATCTAAAAATACTAATTCGATGTAGATGATAACGACTCCTGGCGAAACTTTTTTAAGACAAAATGCTTGTACTCAGTCGACAGGTCCACACAAATCTCAGACTGCATGTTCCTCTTGCGACTTGACCAAGATCATATAATGTCTGGTCTTGAAGAGACAGTAGGTTTGTTTCTGTGTTTGTTCTGAGTAGACGGGTAGAAAACACCGTCAGTCATTAATAATTTATTTTTGACGTGTAAGAGTGTTTTTTACAACCAATTAAAAAAATAACTATCATTTATCATTAATTTTATGTATTAAAAATCTTTGGTTCTTTATAGGCTTCGTATGAGTACATTGGGCGTAAGTAAATCAATACTTCATGTAAAAGTAACTTGTATGTAGTAAAAATTTAAGTATAAGTTATAGTTTCGTCCCATTTTGTTTCATTATAATGAAAATGTTTTTAATTTCGTTTATTTGTCCCATTTTAGTAGCTTTTTGATTTTTATGTATGGTGATGGTATAATTTTGTTACTAGCAATATTTGACGTTATTTTTTTTTTTTTAAACTGGCCTTGCTGGTTTGAAACTTTTTTTCGAGCACTTTAATATATTTTTTAAGCTATTTTTTTTTTTTTTCTTCGTATATTTTATATTATGTTAACTAGGACCGTTCTCCTTATATTTTCTGAATTCAAAAGGTAAACACGTTTTTTTTAAGATTCATTTTCAATTATTCTTGTCTTTTGAGCACTTTTTTGACACTATAATTTGTCTGCTTGTTAAGCACATAGCACTGTGTTTGAGTTTCGTCTATTTTATTTTGATTTTTATGTCATGAAAACTTTTTTATTATCCTACTTAATTACTTCGGTCTAATAGAACAATAAGACTTCTAGGTACTTTAAAAGAGTGTCAACTAGCCTGTTGATACGGCTAAGCGAAGTTTTTTTTTAAATCAAATATTACCTTTGAGACGACGATCATTGATAATGCATAAGTTGGTCCTGCTACCTGCAGAGCCGAGCCTTAAGAAACATTTTTGGTCCTTTTAGGCCGACAAGACATCTTAAACAACAGATGTCCTCGAAACTTAGTTGATAGTCTTTTCCAGGACTCACTACCATGAATGTAATTCTCATGCCTATTGTGAACGGGAGTCTGTTTATTTGGTAGTAATATCGGATATCTGCACATAATGAATTTCTGAACACTCTTAAATAACGGCGAAAAAAGGGCGAATTTCACCGATAAAACTGAGTGCGATCGGTACATGCCCCTTATTCACAGACGTTTCAATTCGGGAAGGCATATGTCTATCTGGCTCGCTGACAGAAAACGATAGGCATACTTCTTCTCGAATCGAAGCGTTTGTAAATTCGCGGGCCTGACCGGCATTCAAGAGGTGGCAGTGTCAATATTCCATAGCAATTACGACACTGACGGCTCTGGTACGCAGTTTAGATTTGCTGCAAAATTCTCTTGAGATTTTTTTTGTGGACCTCTGAAACCGGGCAAAAAACGTGGTTTCATACGTTCCCCAATACCCTGCACTACACACGCATACTTAACATGTACTCCACATTCTCAATTGCCCAATAATCATGATCGTACGGTCGCGCAGTCTAATTCCGTTGGTAAACCATTACTCCATGGTGAACGAGCTGGCGTCGCTGGCGACCTGTCAAAACTGTAATTACTGATTGTGCTACTGTTTATCGTTTGGGGACCGTGTTTAAGTGGTTGTACTCACGTCGTTGGAACTGTGTAGATTGTAGGTAGGTAGGGAATAAGTAAACGTTTGGTTATTTTGGTCTTGTTGAAATACCTGTTGCTTAAGTCCAAATTTTTTGGACTTCTGCAACAGGTATTTCAATGAGCCCAATTACAATCGATTGCCTCTTACAAGTTACGCCTAAAAGACCTGGTTCTCCACCTTTCGCAAATCATATGTAGCTGGTCCCAAAACCATTTAAGTTCGTCGGTCTACGCTTGCCGATTTAGGGTTGAACCTCACCTGGCAGCACGGAATCGTACTTTCCATGCTGCTATCCTTTTCTGTTGCTCAGAACTGTCATTTGCTAGAGCGAGAAACAGAGCGTGAACAAAAAAACCATACTCACTCTGTTTTAGGATAGACGCATGGAAAAGACCCATTCCGTGCTGCCTGATGAAGTTCAACCCTTATGCTCACTACTTTTAGGACTCATTTGTCCATCCAACAGCCGTCAGGCCTCATCAGTTCGGAGTCAGCGGCTATATTCTTATAGATGGCTACTGCCACTTCAGCTTGCTATCTCTGCAATTTAAGCTCCTTGAGTTATGACTTTATGAGTTATGTAATTAACTCCAGTTATTTACTTAACTAGCTAACCCAGTACCAGTACTAACTGGGTTGCGTGGAGGTCAGATAGGCAGCCGCTCCATGTAAAATACTGGTATTCAGCTGCATCCGGTTAGACTGGAAGCCGACCCCAATATAGTTGGGAAAAGGCTAGGCAGATGATGTAAATAACTCTAGTGTTTTCCGTATAATTTTATTTTAAATTATATTGTCCAGAAAAACTCAAATTCCTGCTTCCTTGCAATATTTGAGTGAAAAAGAAAGCACGTAAGTTGTTTTGAAGAAGTCTCATCGGTATCTTCTAGTCTGAATCCACATCCTCAATCTTGTAAAAGCGGGTCCCTTAACACATGAGCTACCATGACTTGTGTAAAATCGATTTACCGGATGCACCAACAATATTTACTGCACCATAATTCGTATCAATGCGATGTTCCGATACCAGCCCACTAGCAGGTGGCTAGTGTCGTCAATTTATCAGTCAGTCTTACAAACAAACCGTCTCGATTTATGGCTGAAATAGTGCGAAACAATAATTTAACTGTTTACATAATTTAAGGATTATTTAGCGTTGAATTGATCTTCAGATATTTGTACTTACATTTCTGATACGTGTCTTCGGGCGAGATATAGTAACTTTTGCACATCCACAGTTTCGCAACGATATAATTTTAAAATACATTGTAACTACTTACATTTCAGCATAAAACCTCACAATACACCGTGACTTTTTAGTCGTCTTACAAAGGTGGTCCACTCAATGTGCCCGATATAAAATAGTTCTAGCCGCGATTTTTTTTTTTTACCTACCTTAATAGGTACAAAAAAAAAACATTAGAGAAAAATATGAAACATCCTGTTAATGATGTTTACGTGTCAAACGGGAGAATATACCAACCCAGCGCTCGAATCCAGTAGATCATCGCTCACAACAGGGTGTTTTAACTATTACAACAGCCTTGACAAAATTGCCTTGTCATGGTCGTAATATTGAATAATATTTTTATTTTTAAATTATTAAAATCTCATGAATACCCATTTTTTTTTATGAATGCTTAGTAGTCATTGGATTCATGAAGTGGGCTGCCGTTGTAAAACGACTAAAAAGTCGCGGTGTATATATTTTTTTTCAAGAAAAAGGGCTTTTGTCGCACATGCGATTTATGCCGCTCTGGTTAGCTTTACAAATAACACAATCTGACCTCACAAAAATACTATTAATATTATAAGGCTTTATCAAGGAAAAGAGGAAAATTTTAGTACCTTGCTTGCTTGCTTGCCTGGTGGTCAGTTCGATTCCCAAAGTGGCAAAGTGTTATTGGGTTTTATCCTCAGGACTTTGTAAGTAGCGGCCACTGAGTCTAGATTTGTGCCCGAATGATGGCAGCAGGCCCGCACCCTTTTTTTGGATGTAATATCATCAATCCCTTCCGCTCTGGGCAGAGTACAAGGGAGTGTCAGACTTTTACTGACTAAAACCCATCCATGTTACTTCTTTGCCCTTTGTGTTCCAGGGCTGCGGTATCTCTTTCGAACAGTCCCGCAGCCCAGCCTCGCCCCGTTACATGGGATGATGGGTCTTAAACATAACTGGTGCAATGTGGGTGTACTATTAGGTAACTACTCATCTGCCCAACCCTACGCGGATTACAGGCGTGATGTTATGAAGAAAAATTTCCTTGTATCGAAAGACAAACTTGTTACATTCTTGCATAAGTAGAACTTTTAATCTAGTAATTCTAGTCTCATGACCTGAAGATAAAAAATCATAATAATAGCTGTCGAGATATGAGATGATACTATGTACTTACTTTGTTATCAACTTGTGAAATTTGTGTGATTCACTCAATTGGGGAAAACCGGATGTCATGTTTTGGTAATAGTGCTTATAAACGACTTCATGCGTACACCAGAGGGTGGTTATTTAAAGTATGCACAACAATCAATCGAGTTATACAAAACGGGTATAAGCGGATCTGACATTGTTCTTTTTTATTTTTTATTGCTAAATGGGCCTGCTCTTGACCCCGATCACGCCTGATGGAAAACGATGGATGAGGTCTATGATGGAACGAGCGTGCCCTGAAGATGCCTGTTCACTCTTGCTTTGAAGGCAGATGGGTTAAATGTGGGAGGGAACACAGATGCCGACAGAGAGTTCCACACTTTGGTTGTGCGCATTATAAACGTGGAGGAGAAGCGCTGAGTACGACTCGTCGGGATATCAGCCAAGTGTGGATGGTACGCCGCAGTACATTTGCTAGTCTAGTGGTAAAAGGGTGATGATGGGATCAGGTCGTGGAGCAGTCTGTAGAAGACCGACAGGCAGGCAACAATACGCCGATGAACTGCTGTGGAGCGTAGCCACCAACGTCTCGTCACCTATAAGCCTTTTAGCTCTGCTTTCCACCGAGTCAAGTGCAGCAAGCTGGTATTTTGCTGAGCCATCCCATAAGTGGCTGCAATACTCCATACAGGAACAGACCTGTGCTTTATACAGAATTAAAAGCTGTCCAGTTGTGAAGTATCGCTTCACTTTATTCAGGATGCCTAGCTTCTTGGCTGCGGTCTGAGGTTTTGACTGAATGGTTGAGCCGAAGTCGATATCAGATGTCAACTCCATGCCCAAATGCCGTAGATGTTCGGTTGTACGGGAAATCTATAGAAAGCGAGGCCATTTTAAACTGGTTGTGTATAGCTAGATGTGTACGTATTTAAACTATGATAAGCACTATTGATGAGCAACAGGTCTTGGTTTCGATTCCCAGAATGGGCACTTCGGCAGTGTTATTGTGTTTTTCATCAGGAATTTCTCAGTAGCAACCTGATTGATAGCAATAGGCTCGGCCCCTATGGCTGGCGAAATGAGGATGTATTAAACGAGTCTGCCTAACCCTTCGGGGATTACTGGCGTGATAATATGTTAGGTTACAACACGATACTTTACAGAAATTTGCTGCTTACAATGTATGCAAGTCTCTCTTTTCATAAATAAATGCAGCTCAAAAGTAAAGCATTTCGTATAATAGTTACAAACATTAAATATTTTGTAATATTTACACTAACGCCCCACGTTTTGATTTATTTCGCGTTTCAAGTTTACATTAGAATTTATCGATATTTTGAGCTGTAAGTCTTGAGTTTACTGGTATGTTTTAGTTTTATGTATTTTACCGTCAAGAAATAAATAAAATAAAGTAAAAAAAAAAACCGGCCAAGTCCGAGTTGGACTCGCGCGTGAAGGGTTACGTACCATCGTAGAAGGGGAGCCCCCTTTAATTTTTCATTTATTGTTATAGCGGCAACAGTAATACACATTCTGTGAAAATTTCAACTGTCTACCTATTACGGATCATGAGAGACAGCCTGCTGACAGACGGACGGACAGCGCCTTAGTAATAGGGTCCCGTTGGTTACCCTTCGGGCATGGAACCCTAAAAATAATAGACCAGTAGCATAACATATCAACACGAAGTGTAGTGTAACCAATTGATTTCGTTTTAGGTTCTACATGGAGGAGCTCATGGCTAAATAATAACAGCCGCTCGTGTCGATCTTTAGGTTAAGCCGCGCTTGCCTAGGTTGGTCTGTGGATGGGTGACCGCCCATTACATACCGAGTTTCCTTCGTGCGTCAGAAAGCACGTTAAGCCGTTGGTCCCAGCTGTCATTAGTAGATCTTTGACAGTCGTTACAGGTAGTCAGTGGCACAAAACGTCTGACAACCAGTCTTTTCGTATTACCCAGTAATAACTGGGTTGTGGAGGTCAGATAGGCAGTCGCTCCATGTAAAATACTGGTATTCAGCTGCATCCGGTTAGACTGGAAGCCGACCCCAACATAGTTGGGAAACGGCTAGGCAGATGATGAATGATTGATGAGAGCAGGCTAGGACAAAAAACACACACTTCAATTAAATCTACTTATTTGTATAGACAATTACGAGTTCTTCTTTCTTTATAGTGTGATAGTGCCTAACCTAGTGTCAGAGCTTTTTATGCCGTCCATAGGCATCTGTCTTGGCTTAAAATTGGCTTGGAAAAAAAAAATCGTGTCCTTTCTTGCGATTTTTTTTTAAGATTCTGGATTATTTTTAGTAAATATATTTGCATAAATCTTTTACTTATACATTTGACTATACACTATATTTTTTTTGGGCTTGTACTATGTAGCAATACGGCTAACTGCAACGAAAAAGAGGACGTTTTAACGGTGTCCCGGAATGGGCAGCGCCTTAACACTCGTTCAAAACCATATAAACGCAGTACCTAGTTAGTTAGTCAATAATTCATCACACCATATCAATAAGGATGTTGTAAACTTACTCTCGCAGCCAAAAGCGTATTACATTCGAAATAGTACGTAAACAAAGAATTGTAAATAGCCTAATGGGTAATTCGGACTGGGGAGTTCGTAATTGAGTTTGGACCGGTGAAATGGCAGCATATTTGGCTGAATTTAGATAGTCATGGAGTGACTGCCTATCTGACTTCCACAACCCAGTTAGTACTGAACTATACGATACCCTTAGGTAAGACTGGTTGTCAGACTTTCGGGCCACTGACTACCTGTAAGAACTGTCAAAGGTATAAAATTGACAGGCGGGACCAACGGCCTTAACGTTCTTTCCGAGTCACCGAGGAAACTCTGTGTGTAATGGGTGGTCACCCATCCAAGGACAAACCTAGGCAAGCGCGGTTTATCCTGAAGATCGTCCAGTGCGGCTGTTATTATTTAACCACGAGCTCCTCCTAGGCTTAATTTAGGGAGTAATATTATAAAATGAAGATCCGTTTAGATACCGGGGCATGCCTTAGTCCATAGGCAATAGTCAGGTCCGTGGATCCTTTCTCGTTTGTACCAGAGAAACGAAAAAGAAAATACATTTATTTGCGGGTCGATTTTCAAGGTTAAGCTGCGCTTTCCGAGGTCGGTCTGTGGATGGGTGACCATCATAATATACCGAGTTTCTTGCGTGCCTCGGAAAGCACGTTAAGTTGTGTAATTTGTAGATCGTTGACAGTAGTTACGGGTAGTCAGTGGCCCGAAAGTCTGACAATCAGTCTTACCAACGGGTAGCGTATTACCCAGTACTAACTGGGTTGTGGAGGTCGGATAGGCAGTCGCTCCCTGTAAAATACTGGTATTCAGCTACATCCGGTAAGTCTGGAAGCCGACCCCAATAAATTTGGGAAAAAGGCGAGGCAGATGATGTTTGATTTGCGATAAACATGACATAAACATCCAAAAAGAATAGTAGGGGAAAAAAATGCGTCACACCCACGCAAAACAGCTATCGCTCAGCATAATACTGGAACTCCCAATTCTGAAACTTCATGGTTACCTTCTCAATCAAGAAAACAACCTAACAAAACAGGCATAACTCGATATTTTTACCATAAACATTCATAGAGTGTGCACACGCCTGTTCTACTAAGTTTATAGTTCTAGCCGGTAACGTTCAGAAATGATTTATACCTCACTAAACCGATGTTTACGTGTAAACCGTTAGAAATAGAAAATGTAGTGTTCGTGTTGAATGGCTTGTGAAATGCTTGGACCAGGTCTGGTTTATTTGTTTGCTGTCTGGGTCGCTGAACACGGTAATGGAATTGAGAGAAACATACATTATAAATGGTGTTCGATCTCCACCTTGAAATGTCTGGCTAAGCTAATTTTCAGGTCTCAATTTGCCGTATGTCTTTTTTAGGGTTCCCGTACCTCAAATGGAAAGCGGAACCCTTAGAGGATCACTTTGTTGTCCGTCTGTCTATCAAGACCCTTTATCTCGAAAACGCGTGGATGTAGTTCAAATTAAAATCATAAAGGGTGTAAAAAGACCCTTAACGAAGCCGAAAGGTACTTGTTCTCCCCGTCATTGCGATCATTTTTTTGTTCTAGACCATACCTGGGAACCTTCTAGTTTCGGAGATATTGGGGGTCAAAGTTCCAACTTTTTCACAAGTTTTTTTTAAATACATGTTTCTAATGTAAGATTTTTACTTTAAACACCTTCACGACCCTCGGACTATTCAATCCATCCATCAGCACAATGTTTTGAGTACGTTACATTGAGTTTTACAGTAAAACGTGATTTTTCACCCTAAAAAAAAAGTCGTTTCCCAGCAATATTTTTTGCGTAAAGTTACTTAGTTTGATGTACAGAATGCCTGGTTGACGGCTTGGTGAAGGGTCTGTTTACACCCCGTATACTCAGGTCTACAGTCCCTTGAAGCTGTGATAGAAAACAAACTTTTAAGTTAACGTATAAAATAGATACGGCCGTTTATGCCTCAAAAAACGTATATTTCGACACTCTTAAGGGAATCAAAATGTATAGGGCACTTTCAATGGCCCGAAAGTCTGACAACCAGTCTTACCAAGGGGTATCGTATTACCCAGTATTAATTGGGTTGTGGAGGTCAAATAGGCAGTCGCTCCATATAAAATACTGGTATTCAGCCGCATCCGGTTACACTGGAAGCCGTTCCCAATGAGCCTAGCCTTTTCCCAACCTTTTGAATTTGGGAACTATATTTCTTGTCACCAAAATTTATATTTGTCACCTAAATTTATATCGTCACGAAATATTTTCGTTCTCAGATAAACAAAAAGTGTTCCCAGGTATGAATTATCAAATTAATGTTAATATACATATGTTTAAAATAAGAGATGGATTACCAATAAAAATGTAGTGCATTAGATGAACATAACTTCGTTCTTATAATAATAGTTTTATTCCTTAAATAATAGCTTTGTGCTCAGAATGGTAGATCTGTCATCAAATAAATCGATTACAAACCTATTATAATACATACAAAAACATTTATTTGGTACTAGACCCTATATCTCCATGATTTTAGGTTATTTATTGTGGAATTGATTTTATATTGTTTGGTGTCTACATTTTGGTGACAAATCTACTATTTTGAGGGCAAACCCTATTATTTAAGAAATACAAAACTAATTAAATTGGCGATAGCTTAAATGATACCCTTTGAATTTTATCGTAAATTGCGAATTGGCAGAACAAAAAAGCAGTGATAGCCTAGTGGTGTGACCGTCGGACTGCCAAGTCATAGGTCTCGAGTTCGAACCCAAGGCACGCACCTCTGATTTTTCGGATTCATGTGCGTATAGTATAATTATCACTTGCTTTTCGGTGAAGGAAAAACATCGTGAGGAAACCAGCATGCCTGAGAGATATTTCTTGAGGGCATGTAAAGCCAAGTCAGAGGCCCATGGGCGGCCTAAAAACTCTGACACCAGGTTACGAACTAACCACACGATAAAGAAGAAAGCAGGCAGAACAAAAGAACGCTACAAAAACAAAACATTTAAAGATTTGAAATGTGTGATTCAAAGATTTAGAAGTGATTTGTCCTTGGTAGTTGGTATCAATATTTAAAACTCAACGTTTTATGCGCACAAAACAAGCTTTCTAGTCAATTAGGTTGGGTAAACTTTGGTGCGCAGTTGTGGGTAAACAAACAATCTTTTGTTTCCATTCTATGAACCGTTTCAAGTAAACTGGTTTGCTGCCATTAGGCAAATTAACTGTAACTACAACTACATCTTACCTCATCATCTGCCTAGCCTTTTCCCAACTATGTTAGGGTCAGCTTCCAGTCTAACCGGATGCAGCTGAATACCAGTATTTTACATGGAGCGACTGCCTACCTGACCTCCACAACCCGGTTAGTACTAGGTAATACGATACCCCTTGGTAATACTGGTTTTCAGACTTTTTTGAGCCACTGACTACCTGTAACGACTGTCAAAGATCTACAAATGACAGCCGGGACCAACGGCTTAACGTGCTTTTCGAGGCACGGCGGAAACTCGGTATGTAATGGGTGGTCACCCATCCACAGACCAATCTAGGCAAGCACGGCTTAACCTAAAGATCGATCCGAGCGGGTGTTATTATGTACAACTATATCTTACGTGAACTTTGCAAAAATAACACAGGGCTAGCAAGGAAATGGAGCGTTTCGCTGCCGGATCCAGCGGGGTATTTTCGTAAACATACAATTTCAATTTCCTTCATTTCCGTTCAATAACATTTATTGTGGTATTTACGTTTACGCTGAGCAGACGATTATTTTAATCATAGGGAGCGATGGATTAAAAGGGGGGGTATATTATTACCAAGGGGTATCGTATTACCCGTATTACCCGTATTACCCAGTACTAACTGGGTTGTGGAGGTTAGATAGGCAGTCGCTCCATGTAAAATACTGGTATTCAGCGGCATCCGGTTAGACTGGAAGCCGACCCCAACATAGTTGGGAAAAGGCTAGGCAGATGATGATGGGCAGCCATGGATTAGCATCATCATCATCTCCTCTTCCTGCCCTTGTCCCATGTTGTGAGGTGTCTACTAGGTTCTGTCTCTTTATTTGGTCCTATGATCCAACATTTTATTTTGGTACTTTTTAGTTTGAATTTGTAAGCAGAGTTTTGTTCAGTTTTGTTGAAGAGCAGCAGATCTGCTTTTTATTGAATGCATATGAAAGTATACTCTTTTATGGAACTTGTAACAAAAATATTTTTTTTTAAACGTTGTTTGTCTGTTTGTTTGTTCCGGCTAATCGCCGAAACGGCTTGACCAATTTTGACGGGACTTTCACTGGCAGATAGCTGATGTTATAATTGGTAAATAGGAGTAACTTGGGCTACTTTTATTTTAGAAAAAGTATTAGGGTTCCGTGCAAAAAAACCCTTGAAATTGTTAAAAATCCGATTTAAATGAGGAAGTAATACTGATACTGTTAGCTTGCGTTTTCCCACTGCTGGGCAAAGGCCTCTCCCCATGACTTCCAGTTGTTTAGATCAGAGTGAATGGTGAAGAATTGCAATATGTCCATGAATACATCTACTTGGGCCAGTTAGTCTCTTTCCAGTCCAGACAAGACAAGGAAGTCACAAGACGAACCGAAAATGCCTGGAAGAGCTACTGGTCCATGAAGGAGCTTATGAAGGGAAACCTTCCTTTGTCACTAAAGCGAAAAATCATAGACATGTGCATTCTTCCCATTTTGACCTATGGATCCCACACTTGGTCTTTGACAAATATTGAAGTCCAAACTCAAAGTCTGCCAAAGTGCAATGGAGCGCAGCATTTAGGCGTCAAATTAACCGACCAGGTACGACACACCACACTGCGCTCCAAAACACAAATTACTGACGTTGCTCAAAAAGCCGACAAGCTGAGAAGTGGGACTGAGCTGTGGGCCAAAATAACCACTTTCTGGAGCTCTGACACGGCCAGAAGGCGTCGCGGCAGACCTCGTAGAAGATGGCGGGACGAGCTGGACAAAACCAACGACCAGTGACCCACATTAGGAAGTAATATTTTATAATAATTTCAACAGCTAGTACATAATAAAACTTCAGTAGCAGAGCTTCGCAACAATATTTGAACGTACATTAATACAAAATGTTGACTTTAACGCCTCATTGTTTGTAGGGCGAGTTGTTTGACGTCACCAGTCTGTTTGTCTGTCCCGTGTAATTTATCGGCGACTGTCTGGGGGCGCGGCACGTGTTCACTTCAATTTGTGATATTGATTCCTAGGGCACGGAGTATTACTTTCTAGGTTTTCTTTCTTGATTGGTATGGTGATGGATTGGGCTCGTGTTTTACTCGGTGAAGATTGGTTTAGGTTAGGTTGTATGTTTGTCAAAGTCAGCTCCAAAGCCTTGAACATCGCTGCAAAGTTGCCAGCTTATATCCTATTTAATGGGGGACAGGCAATGCAGGCAATAAATAAATAGACGTAGATATCGCACTAGCGCGCACAAACTGTTGCAGACAAATTCAGAAAATTGACGTAATTAAAGTACTTTAAACGCAATAGCTATCTCTTTCAGTATCATACGTTCCGTGTTATCTATCGCAGTCGTGACAAAGCAACGATATTTGAATGCATCTCAGTATGAACGTAACGTCTCTTTCTTTATAATATCACTAGCCGCCCGTCCCGGCTTTACACGGGTGGACATTAATTTTTTAAACATTTTGGGACAAAATATAGCCCATGTTACTCAGGGATAATGTAGCTTTCTAATGGTGAAAAATTTTTTGAAATCGGCACTTTAGTTTTTGAGTTTATTCATTACAAACATACACACACACAAAAATACAAATCTTTCCTCTTTATTATATTAGTAAGATTGGGGACAGGGTATATACTCCGCGCTGGTTCTGAGAAATTTCTTATTGAAAATGCCAATGTTATTCGTCGACACGAATTTCGATTTTTAATTTGTATGACTGGAATCTATTAACAAAGCGGACTGATGCAATTATCTGGAAAACAAGTCATTATTATTAATAGCACTATTTTTCTGGCATCAATCTACGTAATACGTAATCATAACAAAGCTTTTAACAACAACAAAAAGTTTTTTTTTCCAGAATCTTGATGAAATGTTCAATCGTTTATTTAGTAAGTAGATTTTAAAGAACACACGGGTTGAGATATGATTATGTATTTTGAGGAAAATGTCGTGAGGAAAGTTTTGAGTATGAATGTGGATGGATACAAGAGAGTATAGGAAGACCAAAGAAACGATGGATGGACTGTGTAAAGGATGATATGGCAAGAAAAGAGGTGTCTGATAAGATGACGAGTAATAGAGAAGTATGGAAGAAGAGATGCTACGCCGACCCCAAATGAATTGGGAGAAGGGCAAGAGAATGACGACACGGGTTGATAGATAATAATATCCACACTGATCGATCTTTAGGGTTAAGCAACTTGCCGAAGTCGGCCCGTGGATGTCTTCCCCCCAATCCCTAATATACCGAGACCGAGATCCGTCGGAACAACATCTCTGTTAGCCACTTGGTTATTATCGTGCTCAGTATGAGAAGAGGCCTTGGTCTCGTAATGGGACAGTTACAAGCCTGTGTAACTGCGATAGCTACATACTTAAGTAAGGCCAAAGTAGATGCTATTACTATCTCCATAAGACTTAATATTATTTCTCAAAACACTGATGAAAATACGACTTATACAGAACTCGGCAACAGATGAAGTCAAGACCTTATAAAACCTAGACTACATTAGCTGATTGCTAACAGATAGAGATCAAATGCCGCCTTTTAATTTACGGCCAACCTATCTCTATTAATGTAATTACTAAATAGACGCAGTAGGAGACCAATAAAACCTTATTTGTGTTGTTAAAGTAGCTCTAGAGGATTGTCAGGGTCTTGCCCGCGGCTTCGCTGGGATAATGGTCAGAAAATGTCCCACCTGAACGTTCCAAATGGTTCTATCTTCGTTGAAGTTCCATACTTGTGAGATCACTAAACACCACGTAATAAGTAATTTTTTGGCGGTTTAGACATTTTGATTTTTGATGCCGTTTTCATACTAGAGCATCGGAAGACGCGCTGTTTCAGCCAATCACAGAAACAAGCAATGTCTCTATCTAATTTAAAGTGAACACAAATTATAAAATGGTATTGTACCATTACCTAGGTATATTTATGCAGTGTTTTCACTCTCCTGTAAAGCTGCTATTTTTGACTTACGCCATGTAATCGGGGATAATTTAGCTTCCCATTAGTGATAGAATTGTTGAATCAGATCAGTTCCGAAGATAATCCCCTAGATCCAAATTCACAAACTTTACCTCTTTTGTAATATTAGGGTAGATCCGGCCGTAAATATGGCTGATCAAGTGTTTTATAAAGCCAGTCCAGCTTTGTAGACCGACTTCTCTGCTAATCGTTGGTTCAGAACTGTATTGACTCAGATGTCAAGCGCGTGTGGCATCTCCCCACAGCCAATGGCCCACCTTCCACCTTCCATCTTGCACCGCATGCCCTGTCACCAGCACACTTGATGATCTTTTGACTGTGGGTATCATCACTGAATTACCAAGCACATTTGGACTTTTAGCCATCGATACGCTAGAAAGAAGAACTGTATGACAGCCTCTTTCTAAAGTTAGATGTACCACGTAACCTCTGAGAATTGTTGTCGGCTTTCAGTCTAACCAGATGCAGTTGAATACCAGTATTTTACAAGGAGCGACTGTCTCTCTGACCTCCACAACCCGATTGCTGGGTAGCACGATACCCCAGTTGTCATGTTAACCAAAGTACCGGGAGATCTCGGTATGTTAGGGCTGGTCACCCATCCATGCACCGAGCTCGGCATGTGATGCTTAACCCTGAACATCGAGCCGTGTGGCTGTTATAATCTAGCCACGAGCCCCCTCACTCCATAATGATGTCTTCCCAAATTATTCGCTCAATGTAGCGAACCTCACTAATCGCCTAAACACGCCGTGATTGGTGTTCCCGTAACAAGATGTTGCGATAAATACGGATGGGCAGACACTGATCGAATGCCTGCCACCGATGAACGTCATCCTTGTTTATATGTCCGACAATATGGAGGAATCTGGTAGGTGTTTATGGGGCTGTGAAGTTGACGGGTTGGGTTTTTTTCTAGTACTTTCGTATATGGAGACATTGCTGCTTGGTACCGTTTCATAAGAGTTACATAGAAACCCTTTAGCATGGAATAGAAGAGTCAAATGGATTCCGTGGATGTAGTGTCTATATAGCGAATTATACTGCAAATATTTAGATCCGAAAGTATCAAATACTTTTCACACCGTTCGGACCATTTCCAGAGTCGGTTATCTAAATTGTAATCCCATAATACTCTCTTTTATCCATCAATTAAATTTACCAAACACAATTGAGATATTAGTTGACGACCGCTGTCACGCTACAAGCCGCTCGTTTCGTGGCCCCAAATCTAAACAATGGTCAGTATAACCATAGACTGTGCTTGAAGAAAACCATGCACAGACCATAAATATCGGATGCCAACCTTAAATATTGTGAGAAAAAATATAATGAGAATCTATGGACGCGTTGATTGATCGGTTTATTTTCGCCAACAGATTTGGAATTTATGGGCATAATGTACTGGCTTCTATTTTTGGTGCCGAAAGGGGAGACGTAGAGCCCATCTATTAATATTAATTTAATGTACCATACGTTACCTTAGTATCAAAACCGTAGACAAATTACCTTGTATGCGGATTACTGCCAAAATTATCATGAGGGCAGCCTTTTTCCGTCCACTACTGGACATATGCCTTTCACGCAGGTTTTCGAGCGCTTACTGCAATTGCAAGTCAGATCCTTCAATTCAGCCAGAGAGCTTGTGGCTAAATAATAACAGCCGCTCGGGTCGATCTTTAGGTTAAGCCGTGCTTGCCTAGGTTGTTCTGTGGATAGGTGACCACCCGTTACATACCGAGTTTCCTCCGTGCCTCGGAAAGCACGTTAAGTCGTTGGTCCCGAGTGTCATTTGTAGATCTATGATAGACGTTAGGTAGTCGGTGGCCCAAAAAGTCTGACAACCAGTCATACCAAGGGGTATCGTGTTACCCAGTACTAACTGGGTTGTGGAGGTCAGTTAGGCAGTCGCTCCATGTAAAATACTGGTATTCAGCTGCATCCGGTTAGACTGGACGCCGACCCCAACATAGTTGGGAAAAGGCTAGGCAGATGTGATCCTTCAATTCAGCCAGATCTTCTCGACAACTAACAGAGCTGAACTGCTGAAGTTTTTAACCTTGTGTGATTTTGGGCTTGCACATTTATTACATCGTTCTTTTGGGCCATGCATGTATCACGTAAGCCTTCAGTGTCCGTGTTGTCCGTGTGTCGTAAAGGCCATTACATAGTTAAAATATCATCCACGAATTTGTAGTAAAACTATTAAATTATATTTGTCTTGCAAATCTTAATAAAAAGCACATCAAATGTTACATGAAAGCAAGTTTAAACTGCCGATTATCTTTTATGAATGATAAAAGATGATCGGCAGACGGGACGGAAGACGCATAAACATGTATGCGTCTTCGTCATCGTAGTATTCGATACATGCTTCTGGAGCAACACATTATAATTTATACGGGTCATTGTTGACATGAGTCTTCTAAATGTTGGCTGTAATCGTGTAAGGTGTTGCTCACAGGGTGGAAACGGTCAACGGGGCAGTAAGGGGAACCTTAACTATTAAAGCTACACGGAAATCGTCTTAGGAGAATATCAATAATTTTTCGTGAAATTTTGATCCCCATTCAAAGTTTTCGAAAAGATGTACAGTTAGCAAGAAAATTACCATTTTACATAAAACATTTTTTTGGTTGCCAATCGATCCTGTTTCCAATACTGACCAAAAACTTCTACGGGATCAACCTAGGTTGGAGTACTAAAAAAGTCGGAAATTGCAAAAAACTTTTGCAATACATTTTGTTTGAAACATTTTCCAGCTTTCAGTCCAGTAACCGGATGAAGCTGAATGGCGGTTCTTTTCGTGTGCTTTCCAAAGCACTGAAAAGGGAAATCTTCCCCTTGATTTGATGCCATGGGGTCGATCTCTAAACATTGGAATCTGGGTCTTGTTCCCAATAGCTACATATGAATTTACGTTGGGTAAAGATAAAATGTCCTGCCGTGCCGTGCCCGGTGTGCGCTGGCCTTTATGGTCCTCTATAGCACTGAATCAAAAAGTGAAAGGTATTCCTTTTCTCAACGAATGTTGGAAGTGGGAAGATGTAACTCCAACTTCATTAAGTGGGGTTACCTCAATGAAACAGCAGCGTAATGTGGTTGTGGAGCTGTGTCGCAAACTATGCTCCACCTCCTATCCTACCCTCTTAGCCCAAAAACATGCAGCCAAAGTGACCTTTGCGCTACTACCGACAACGCGGTGAAAGTGGCGAAGTTTTGGGCTAACAGAATACAGGGTGAAAGGGACACCGACGCGAAAACGGTTACCACTTATTCAGTACATCATTCTGAGCCCCTCTACAAAACCGCAATACCTACACGGTCAAAATATATGGAACAGCTGTTTTTTTTTGTTGTGCCAGCGACACGAAGAAAAAGCACGAAAGTTATTAACTTTCGTTTCACAAAAGAATCATTATTTATGCTACGTAGGTGAATGCTCGGCAGCTCGACTACATCTCAATTCTGCTCCAGCAGTAAAACGTTATTTTGTTTCTCCACTGAAATAGCTTTCGGTAATTAGATGTTTCGGTATGCGAGATTACGAGGAAAATGTACCTTTACACACATGCTGAGGTTTGAGGAATTTTGTATGTTTATGTTTGTTAACAAGTCTGCTATACGGCTTGATCGATTCGCAGCGGGTTTTGTTGAAAGTATCGTCAATGGAAAAATCTGGCTCAATTTTTGCTTTTCAAATTGAATGTAGCATCCAAAATTGAATCGTCTAACTAAACAGAGGAGTCACTACACTTTCAATGTCGTCCATTTTTGCGTTTTCTTGTTCAAGGTGAATCGGTTTCTTTAAACCGAGGGATATTGTTGGTACACCTAGTCGGCCTAATTACTACTATTCAGAATATTTCCCACAACATTGACACTTTATTATAATTGAAGGTCATATATCATTGAAGTGCATTTATTTATTTAAACTTTTCGCACATAAAATCCGGTCAGACAGGAAGCCGACCCCAATATACAGGGTGGAAGGGACATACAAATTTTTCACCGGTAATTTAAAAAAAATATTCTCCATAGAGATCTACGCTTTGGAATGGGCAACTACATTACTTTCACAAGTTATTATGCCTTGGGTCTGAGCTTCGCCTTCTTTGTTTTTCTGACATTCAAAAGTGCCTGTTATGGTCTTATTGAAATAAATGCTTTGAGTTTGAAAAAAAAAACAAGGATCAAAATGTGTGGAATAGTACAGAACGGTAGGAGTGTTTAGAATGATGTACTAAACATGACTGTGGTTACCGTTTGTGCGCCTAGTGTCCCTCTCACCCTGTAGATGTGAAAAGGCTAGGCAGATGATAATGCACACAAAAAGGTGCAAAGGCGAATGGCGAAGACATTCTCTACCTATCAACCAAGGGTGGTGGAGAGATAACATAACCCTATCAGCGTTAACGAAGATAGAAATGTTAAAGATGTGTACGATTGATAACAGTTACTGGACCAAGTTCCCGTGACTCCCGCGTCATTTTATAAAAACTGAAATCTTTTCTGCGGAAGTACCTTATTACAAGTAAGAACTATTGGCTAGTATGGCAGGTATCAGGTAACAAAGGTGTGCTGAATAGCTGCTATGTGAAGTCATTTTTTTTTTACTATAAGCGCGATTTTTATTATTACATAAGGGATAGTATGGTCTGCCGGGGCTGCGGGACTGTTCGAAAGAGATACCGTGGCCCTGGAACACAAAGGGCAATGAAGGAACATGGATGGGTTTTAGTCAGTAAGAGTCTGACACTCCCTCCCACTCCACCCAGAGCGGGAGAAGTCATTTGATGATTTCCCATCCGTAAAAAAAAAAAAAAAGGATAGTATGGTGATTCACCCCCTCCACTGCCAGATATTTTGTGTGGTGTAAACCCACCGCCAGACGCCTTTAAACTTTTAAGGTATGATTCGTTGTCGACTATGAAATAGACAATAACTGGGTATGTAAAATGTAGATAAAAGTTTCAAACATTGACTGCATCAATGGACTATTTGAAGCGTTTGTTTATTTTCAATAAAAACTGGTTTCAGGCGGAACGTTGTAAAATCAGTCCCACACGCATTTCTAAGTCAGTTTCGTTTTCGTAACGTCTCACGGCAGAGCATAGGCCTCACTACTCCCTTTCAACTTCTCTCTGCCTAGGGCTAGTACGGTTCAAACCTTATCGATTTTTGAAGGATCTCTCTCTCTCTCTTTATCGATTGATTTTATTGACTGTTACGTCAACGTCTATTATTTTGAGCTCGTACTTTACTGTAAGTAGGTACAGTCTAAACGTTTCATAGCCCTGTTTGTAAACATTTACGATCGTAGCGATAGCGATGGCTTCGTTAATAGAATAATAAATAGTGCATAGATTGCGGAGTGGATTGCGAAGCGTGGAGAATGGTTTCAGTTGTGGAGCGTAACGTATAGTCATCCCACAGCTATTTTCTGAAGTATAGGGATTTTTAGATGCAACATAACATCACGCTTGTAGTCATTGAAAGGTTAATCAGTGATACTGATAACCTAGTGGTCGGTCACCATGACGGACTGCCATGTTCGAACCTCCTCCTAGGTTGCACCTAGTTCTAGCCGGCTAGAACTAGGTGTAACCTTACTTCGGCTTTTAGCCGTAACATATACAAATAGTTGCTCCGTGCGGTGGTCGAACCCGCGACACGAAGCGCAGCAGCTAATCGCTCAGCCACCGCGCCAATAGTGGCGTCAATAACATAGCTTTGGACAACACGAATATTATCGTCGTCTACATGCAAGGGCCAACTGGCTGTCGTTTGGCGTCTCGGTACAAGTGTAATGATGTCATCAAACCAAATGGACGAGGGTCCGGACTGGACTGCGGATACCGGACTTACAAACACACTGACTGATAGCTTGCTTACCTCCCAGCCTAACGAGTCGCCATGCGAGTAGAGAAGAGAAACGAACATTCTGGAATCTTCACAACCGGCCGCAACTAGGGTGTATCTAAGTAGCGCGCAGTGCCGGATGCGGAAATACTTGAACGATCATTTCACTTTGATACTCGCTAGGCTCCAGGCGCTAAGCACCTGTCATGGTGATCGTAGCCTTAGACAGGACAGTCAGCCCCAAAAAGATGTAAACACGGACAAAGAACCATTTTGTTCTCAACAACCACTGTTCCAAAATTATGTTTACAATGTAAAGCTACAAAACAAAGTAAACAATTAATTTCACCAAAACCTCCTACACACTCCGGATACATAATAATGTAAATACCCTATGACCAAAACAGTTTAAACAGACTGACAATGTAATACGACTTGCAACGATTGACATGTTTCGAACTTCGTTTCCCGAGTTATCTGCCTAAATCCAGTCTGTTTTGTTTGTCCGCTCCTTAATTAACTTGTTAATCATATCAGTTATCTGGACATCACTGATACATGGGATCAAATTATATGATACTTCTGATAGCATATCTATAGTACTAATGCGTTCGGAAACTTACAGCGCAACAGGACCCTATCGAATACATTTTTAAGCACTTTTTTTTTTAAATTGTTTTTGTGTAAATTTCCAGGGCTTATGGGGTCCTCGAATAGACCCCCGGTTAGCTCAGTACCTGACTAACTACCTGTTCGGCTTCGGGCCGACCAAGGCGTCTTCGTGCGACTTCAACAAATTCGCAGAGTTGTACGTTTATAATGTAAGAGGTGAGTCTCCTTAGTTTTAGAAATATCTTTTATGCATTTTTTCCGAATACATTATTTTGGAGAAACAACTTTATGAGCGTTTACGACTTACAGCATTTCATACAAACTTTCAATTATTTTTTTTCAAAATGACTGAACCGATTTTAATGAAACTTCATATAAAGGGTGTAAATAAGCCTTAACGAAGCCGAAAAGCACTTTTTTTCCCCGCTATTGCGATATTTTTTTTGTTCTAGACCATACCTTCTAGTTACGGAGATAATGGGGGTAAAAGTTCCAAGTTTTTTTTCTAAATTCTTATTTTTAAGGTTATAACTTTACTTTAAATACCTCCATGACCCGTTTACTATTCAATGCATCCATAAGCATAATGTTTTGAAAGCATTACATTGAGTTTTACCGTAAAAAAAAAACTCGTTACTTAGTTTGATGTACAGAATGCTTGGTTAACGGCTTCGTGAAGGGTATGTTTACACCCTGTATGTAACTTCGTATATGTAACGCTAGCACAAATTCTCTTGCAGGCACGGCAGATGAACGGTTGAAGATGGTATACAGCAGTCTTGGCATGGCCTATGATTCTTCGGAGGTGCCCTACCAGCTGTTGAGAGAGGTATGCTAAGATTACTGTACTATGACTTTAAACACGACGTGCATCGGGAATCATCGTTTATCTTCGGAAATAGATCTAATATCCAGAGAGCTTATGGTTAAATAATAACAAGCGAAAGCTACAGTCACAGACACAAGGCATAATAACTTGAGAAAGTACTGTTGTTGCACATTCCACAGCGTAGATCGCTATGGACAAGAATGGGCAAGAAACTCCTTGGACTCTCTTTTAAACACTCTTTTTTGATCCCTAGGAGAATGTTTCAGTTTGATGGTCTCTATCATACCATTACATATGATAGGTAATATCTTTCACTATTGTCCACAGTACTGTGAAAGCATAGCCTCGACGTACGTGAAGCTGCTGAAAGCGTCAACGTCCCCGCGCCCGGAGACGTGGATCAGTAAAGGGTTCGGCGGGCGCGCGTCGCACGTGCAGGCGCTCGGCGAGGCTATCTCGGCCACCCTGGACGCCGACGCTGATAACACTGTCAACGCCTGCACATCACAGCAGATTTCAAAGTGGTGAGTACCCCCTTAACTGTCTCCCCAAATATGTCGCCTTAGACTGTTTTTGGAAAATCACTTTTAACGGTAGGACTCAATGTAACGCACGCAAAACATTGTGCTGATGGATGGATTGAATAGTACTGGGATCGTGGAGGCGTTTAAAGTAAAAATCTTACATTAAAAACATGTATTTAAAAAAACAACTTGTGAAAAAGTTGGAACTTTGACCCCAATATCTCCGTAAGTAGAAGGTTCCCAGTAGTTCCTCCGTAAGTATGGTCTAGAACAAAAAATGATCGCAATGACGGTGAGAACAAGTGCCTTTCGGCTTCGTTAAGAGTCTCGTTACACCCTTTATGTAGATGTTTCACATCAAAAAGTTGCATTGTAGGATGAACCAGTAGACTAATTTCATTATTCCCATTTCAGGGTCCAATTCAACACACTGTTCCAGCAGATGGTGAAGATGGTGTTCGTAAACTTGTACGGGATCAACAATTCAGGGAGCGACAGTCCTGTAGCACAGGCGCGCTATGACTTGACCTTGCTGCCCATGCCCCATGGTAAGTCACGCCACGGCTGTAATCCCCGAAAGGTTAGGCAGAGGTGTACCTAATAATACACCCACATTTAGCCAGTCATGTTTTCAAGTCCCATGTAATAGGGGGCGAGCCTATTGCCATCAACCGGGCATAATTCCAGGCTCTAGTACACCCACATTTCGCCAGTCATGTTTTTAAGTCTCATGTAATAGGGGGCGAGCCTATTGCCATCAACCGGGCATAATTCCAGACACCGTGGTTCCTACTGAGAAATTCCTGATGGAAAAACACAAATAACACTTTATCCGACCCGGGAATCGAACCTTGAACCTCATGCTTAGCAGTAGCGCTTGCGACCACTCGACTAAGGAGGCATTCAACAACAACATATTTGCGACGTGACCAGGGACCAGTGGTCCACATTGGCCCTGGATCGAAACAACTGGAAGTCATGGGGAGAGGCCTTTGCCCAGCATGTGATGACACAGGCTAACAGTATCAGTATTAGCGACGTTGCCATCTTTCGGAAAGCACCCTTAAATATCTATCTTTCTCTGTCAGGTCTAGAAGCGATGCCGGACTACCCAGCCTTCATCGACCTGTCGCACATAGTGTGGCTGAACAGCCACATACCCCAGGTCCACCAGAAGAAGTGGAGGTTCCTGTTCTCCTCGCACATACACGGGGAGTCTTTCTCTACTATGACAGGTATGTGATCTAGCTCAGTACGTTATGCTAGGGAATCAGCCATTGTTGTTATTAGCTTCACCTGTAATTATGTAAAAATCTTAGAAGTTAAATTTGACCCATTTCCCGGTTTCCGCTTGAACTGAAATTTTGTTTTTTGTTTAGTTTAGATGACAATGTATAGTTAGCTAAGTGACGTCATTCTAAATTCAATATGGCGGACTCCCAAAGATGGCCGACTAGTTATTTTGTATGCATTCCCATGATATGGGTATCAAATGACAGGGTTTATTGAGAAAAATACGAAAAATAAAATGACGTCACTCTAAAGCGTCTTTTTAAACTATAATATTTTATCTCACTAAATCCACCAGGCCTAGATATCTATATAGATAATAGTCATTGAGTTGGCAAATAAGTGACGTCTCAGGTTACTATTGCGGATTGCCATACAAATCTATGGGGGAATCGCGTTTATAAAAAAGTACGTAAATGGGGAAGACTGTTAAAAGCTAATTGTAGATGGCGCGACCATAGCTGGAACTCAATCTGATCAATAAAATATTATTAATTCTTATTCTTATTCTTTATTGCACACAAAATCAAAAAAATATACATACAAATTGCAATAATATAGCTTATGTACAATGGCGAGCTTAACCCAGAATTGGGTTTTCTTACAGCAAACCAAATTTCGATTGTGAAATTTGCAATAGTGCATTCACAGTACATTTTATTATATAAAATTAAATATAAAATGACATTACCAGATTGCCAGCTAATGACGATGCTTGGAACCAGCTATGCTAGCGCCATTAGTTTCACAGTCCCATCCCCACTGATTGGTGATGACAACTAACCTATTTCACATTTTTTTACCTACAGCGCCCCCGTCCTGACAATCATCATCATTCTCCTACTCTTAACCCAATTTATTTGCGGTCGGCGCAGAATGTCTTCTTCTTCCATACTTCTCTATTACTCGTTATCTCAGCAGTCACCTCCTTTCTAGCCATATCATCCTTCACGCAGTCCATCCATCGTTTCTTTGGTCTTGCTCTACTCTTATAGCCATCTACATTCATACTCAACATTTTCCTCACTAGCGCCCCTCCTGACAATGAAACCTGTTTTATGAAGTCGAGGTAAATAAATATTTTATTTTTATGATTCCAGGTCGCATCATAGACCAAGGCCCCTCGCTCCTCATCATCGAGGACAACTCGGGCTACATCTTCGGAGGATACGCGTCCGTGTCGTGGTCGTTCAGCCCGAACTTCGTGGGCACCTCGGACTCGTTCCTGTTCACGTTAGCGCCCAAGATGAGGGTCTATCCTTCCTCTAGCTTCAACCATCACTTCCAGTATATCAATTATCATACTAAGACGCTACCGAATGGGATAGTGAGTAAATATAATTATATAAAGAGGAAAATTGTCTAGTTAAGTCATGATTCGATTCCCAGGTCGGGCAAAGTGTTATTGGGTTTTTTCAGGGCCAATGTGGACCACTGGTCCCTGGTCACGTCACAAATATGTTGTTGATGAATGACTTCTTGGCCGAGTAGTCGCAAGCACGACTGCTGAGCGAGAGTTCGATTCCCGGGTCGAGCAAAGTGGTATTGGGTTTTTCCATCAAGAATTTCTCAGTAGCAGCCACGGAGTCTAGATTTGTGCCCGGTTGATGGTAATCGGCTCGCCCCCTATTACAATGTATTTGGCGAAATGGGGGTGTGCTATTGGGTACGCCTGTGCCTTACACTTCAGGGATTACAGGCACGATGTTATGTTAATTTTATAAAGAGGAAAATTTTGTAGTTAACTTAAGATTTGCCAGTGGGCATTAGAGCGCAGCATAATAGGTGTTAAGCGTACTGAGAGTGTCAGAAACATTACCCTGCGCTCTATAACTCTGCAGATTTTGAAGACTAGCGGCCCGTCCCGGCTTTGCACGGGTGGACATTTATTTTTTAAACATGTTGGGATAAAATATAGCCTATGTTACTCAGGGATAATGTAGCTTTCTAATGGTGAAAAAATTTTTGAAATCGGCACATCAGTCATTTTTGAGTTTATTCATTACAAACATACACACACACACACAAAAATACAAATCTTTCCTCTTTATAATATTAGTAAGATAAATAGCCAAGCTAAAGTGGAAGTGGGCAGGCCACGTGGTGCCGATGTACCCGAGAGGTGGGCTAAGATCGTCACTCACTGGATACCTGACGGCCAAGGTGCTGTGATGATCTGATCTTGCGGGGTGAACCTGGCCAGATATCGCACTAAATAGAGATGTTTGGAAGGAGAAAGGGGAGGTCTTTGCCCAGCAGTAGGACATTTGAGAGGCTACAAAAAAAAAAGTTTATAGTTTGGATGTAGGAGATCATTTCAAAACTACTTCATCATCTTCGCGTCCTTGTCCCATTCTACTTGGGGTCGGCGCAACACGTTTTCTTCTTCCATTCTCCCCTGGCCGACGACGTCACGGCAAATTTTAAAACGAATTAAACGATTTCAAAAATTCTTTCAGTGATTGGCAGCTACGCTTTTGCCGAGAGTCAGATTATGTTTTGTTTTATAAATTAACTGGCCAAGACCTTATGTAACTAACTTGAATATAAATGTATTATTCACGGTGTAAGCTAGCCTGATGAATTTAGTTTTGCTGTTGAGTGTACATTGACCTATAAATCATCATCATCTTCCTGCCCTTGTCCATGTTACTTGGGGTCGGCGCTATACGTTTTTTTCTTCCATTCTCCCCTGTCAACCGTCACGCTATCATTTACACCTTTTTGACATTGACCTATAAATGTGCGTTAAAAATATTGTTATTATATTCTTTGGCGCTACGGAGCCCTTTGTGTACTAGTCCGACTCGCACTTGGCATGTTTTTTATGTTAAATTCTAGTAATCTCACCACAAGTCCCTAAAATCACCAGATAATGGGCGGACAGTTCAACTTCGGCGGCATCTGGGTAGACGCGGACCCGTTCGGGGAGGGCTCCTCGGCGGAGTCGTGCAGCACCTTCCGCGGGTACAAGCGGCTCAGCAAGGAGCCCAAGTTCCACATCAAGAGCCTGGAGGTGTGGGGCGTCGGAGACAAGCCGCTACTGGAGAAGGATGTAAGTGGCTGTGTTGTTGATTATACAGGCTGGAAGGGACACCTACGCACAAACGGCTAACATGTATTCAGTAAATCATTCTGAACGCACATAGATATTTTTTATCGGTTATTTAAACAAAAAATCTGCTTTTCCATAAATGTTAACCGTGTAGATCACTTTTGTAGGAAACAGGAGATTTAAAAAATAACCGATAAAAAATTCTATACAGGGTGTAAAAAAACCCTTAACGAAGCCGAAAGGCACTTGTTCTCCCTGTCATGGCGATCATTTTTTTGTTCTAGACCATACCTGGGAACCTTCTAGTTACGGAGATATTGGGGGTCAAAGTTCCAACTTTTTGACGACAAAAAAAAAATCGTTTCCCAGCAAAAATTTTTGCGTAAGGTTACTTAGTTTGATGTACAGAATGCTTGGTTAACGGCTTCGTGAAGGGTCTGTTTACACCTTGTATAGTTCAGAATGATGTACTGAATACATGGTAACCGTTGGTGCGTCGGTGTGCCTTCCAACCTGTTTATGTTTTTTGTGATGTGAGCAACGCCGCGGCCGTGGGGCGGAAGGATTTCACTGATCTTATTGGTGAGGTTGTTCGGACAGGTCAGGTGCATAGTACTCGCAACCGTGCGTGTACGTGTACTCCCATTGTTGTTTAACCTCTGATTTGCAGTAGTGACATTTATTCCCGTTGTCATAAGGTTTATAGCTGCAGTCATCCTAAATTCAGGTATCCTTAATCCTTTCCTATCCTTTTTAATCCTTAGAAATACGAAACCGACAGTGACACCAAGTCACTACGCTCAAGTCGTAGTAGCGGCCAAGGCAGTGTGCTAGACACTCATAAAGTCGACCGGGAATTCCTAGATTTGTGCGGGAAAAATACATCAAGAAGCCTGGGCCTTAGACGTCCGCTCGAATGACGTCAGAACTTCAGACTGTGTCGTCAGAATACCTTCAAGTGATTAAATCAGACTATGCAGTCTGAAAGTTATACTGTGAAGTCAGAAAGTTATACTGTGAATTCGGAAAGTTATATTGTGAAGGCAGCAAGTTACACTGTGAAGTCAGAACGTTACACTGTGAAGCCAGAAAGTTATACTGTGAGGTCAGAAAGTTACACTGTGAACTCAGAAAGTTACACTGTGAAACAGAAAGTTACACTGAGAAGTCAGACAGTTACACTGTGAAGTCAGACAGTTACTCTGTGAAGTCAAAAAGTTATACTGTGAGGCCAGAAAGTTACACTGTGAAGTCAGAAAGTTACACTGTGAAGTCAGAAACCGTGACGTCGTCGTCTAAAGTCAGACTTGGAAGTCCGAAAATCAGATTACAAGGTCACAAAGTCAGACCATGACGTCACAGTATGAGACCTGAAATTCAGAAAGACAAAGTATGAAGTCAGAAAGTCAGATCTTGATGAAGTCTTGTATATAAGGATATAAATATGAGAGAAGAGAAGACAGGTGTTGATTATAATGCGCTAATATTGAATATCTATTAGGACTAAACATGACTGAAAAATATAGTGAAGTAAGGGAGTCAATTTAAATTTTTGAGTTTGTAGTATTTTGTAGGTATTTAGTATTAAATGTAGAATATTTGAATGTAGGGTATTTCGAATGGGGGTAATTAAAGATACCAAGCGAAATGTGGGTGAACTATTAAGTACACCTCTAGCAAACTCTTTGAGATTTACAAGGAGTGATGTTATGTATGTTTAGAAAAAAAAACTGTATTTCGTCTTTAATTTATATCAATCAGTAGTCATTAGGGTACAGTTAGAAATTAGGACAAGTATTTTGTAGTAGAAAGTATTATACAGCATAGCAGAAAATTGTGGTTATATTAGGGGTTAAAGTACGAAATTGCCGATTTGTATGGACTATTTCATAAAAGATTTCCATACTAACATTTTCTTTCTTGGAAACGCCTGAACCGATTATGTATGATGTCCAATCCTTCGGGGATTACAGGCGGGAGTACACAGCATTCAGCCAGCGTACAAACAATATTTAAGAAACAAAAAATTCCGAAACCCGCCAAGCTCCCATTTGCTGCATTTTTTGTTACTACTGCTCCCTTTGTTAGACAACGTGTTTACATGATTCGTTTTAAAACTAGCAAAGATTGGTGAAACTGGCTCTGATGCGCGATTTACATTGTTCAAGTGTTTAGCGAAGTAGACAAGTACACACCCATTCTGTCCTGGTACTGTCCTTACCCCTTACCCACCAGGACAGAATATTGGTTCCTGCTTGACAGATAGGATAGTTTTGGACCCAATAGTATTTAATTTAAAAAAAACATCTAAATATGACCATTTTCCAGGAGGATGGACGGGAACTAAGTGTGTTGGACGTGAACCCAGAAGCTAAAGCGATCCTGGACATGGCAGGCCGCACGCGACACAGTGAGGGCATCCGTGAACCGCCGCCCTTATAATGTAAATAACTAGGCTAATATATACCTTTCTGTAACAAGCCCAAATTATTTTGTATGAAGTCTAAACTTTCGTTAAAACTTAAAGTTAGTATAAAGTTAGTTTTGCATAAAGTTGGTTACGAATAAAGTTATATTCGCATAAAGTTTGTTTCACAAAAAGTTGTGTCGCGTGAAGTTAGCCTAGCTTATATGAAACCAACTTTATGTAATCGACTTTAAGTCAACTTCGCATAAAGTTGGTTTCATATAAGTTGAAATTTTATGCTAAATAAATATTAAATGCTAAAAATAAGTACATCATTCTTCTAGTTTCCCTCTCTTGCGAGTGTTACTTATTTTCACAATAACTAACAAAAGTTCAGACTTTATACAAAAACAATTAATATTACAATCGAAATATAAACTTTATACCAAACTAGATTTATGGCAGTCACTATGTAAGGTAGACTTAATAAGAACAATGCATAGTAAGAATTTCGATTTGTATCAACGTATGGAATTAAGTGAATAGTGTATTTATTTATTTTTAACTTTACCTTTTAAAACACTTTTGAACGAGTACCCTTATGGCCGCGTCCTAAATCTGATATCAGACGTTTCACCTGGGTGAACAGTTCATTTGAATGACTGAAATTTTGGCTTCATTCTATGTTCATAAAACACCGATAAAATTACACAGGAATTAATGTTCATTTGCTCCTGTAATTTTAATTTTTCACTTTTGATTCATTTTGTGTTTAGACTTTTTACTTCGAGTGCGAATAAAAGATGTTGAATGAAAAGCAAAACTGAATAGAAAGTTAAGCGTCTGATAACGGTTTATAGGCGGTTTCATACTAACGTGTTTTCGGCGCGTTTTAGAAGCGCGTGTACACGCGCCTTTAGCCACGCGCGCAACGTGTTGACGCGCTTGTAAGCTCGTATAAGCGCGAGCCGCGATAGACGCCTTCCCACGCGCTCTCTCAATCCGCGTCAACACGATGTCCGACGACCAATCAAGCTAT
Organism: Noctua pronuba; assembly: GCA_905220335.1. Taxonomy (NCBI): domain Eukaryota; kingdom Metazoa; phylum Arthropoda; class Insecta; order Lepidoptera; family Noctuidae; genus Noctua; species Noctua pronuba. The sequence goes on from LR999913.1 coordinate 3,717,914, forward strand.
GCAAAACCAGTATAAGCGGATCTGTCACTGTGCGGGAAATATATACAAAGCGAGTTCATGTTTACTGGAAATGAATAGCTTGATATCGCGCCGTGAGATACTCGCGTTCGGTTTTTTGAAACGCTAAATGTTGCGTGCGTAAACCGATACAAGTTGAGGAGAGCAAATAAATACGCTAGTCTGAAGCCGCTATAACTAAAGCGATCGTCGTGTGAACACGCGACTTACGCTTCCACTTTTTCGAACATGAACGAATGAGTGACATCTGAACGCGTCGATCTTTTATTCACGCGTCCAATCGTTTTGCTTAGTACGCAGAGTAAGCACTTTTTGAAATGGGTACCAAACTACCGATGTACAAGGACAAAATCTGTGCTATTTACTAGTAGGTACTTTATAGGAAAATTGACAAATGTACACAATGATATTATAAAGAAAGATACGCTACGTTCATACTGAGGAGTGTTCACATATCGTTGCGTTGTTACGACTGCGATAGATAATACGGAACGTATGATACAGAAAGAAATAGCTATTGCGCTTGAAGTACTTAAATTACGACAATTGTCTGAATTTGTCTGCAACAATTTGCGCGCGCTAGTGCGATGTCTACCTCTTTTTATTTATAATATCATTGAATATACAGGGTGGAAGGGACACCCACGCTAATACGGTTACCATGTATTATTCTGTCCCACCCCACATAGAAATTTTACGCTGGTTATTAAAAAAACAGCTGTTTTCTACAAAACTGCAATACCTACACGGTCAAAATGTATGGAACAACAGATTTTTAGGTGTCCTTTCCACGTTGTATAATGGTTTATACAAAAGCGTTGCTTAAAATTAAGAGTTAAAAAAAATGGTTACGTAGACTTGAATCAAAACAACTGACAACCGGTCTTACCAAGAGGTATCGTATTACCCAGTACTAACTGGGTTGTGGAGGTCAGATAGGCAGTCGCTCTATGTAAAATACTGGTACTCAGCTGCATCCGGTTAGACTGGAAGCCGACCACAATATAGTTGGGAAAAGGCCAGGCTTGAATCATTAATTATATTAAGGAGCGTTTATGAATAAACCCTGTAGTACCCTGTTATAAGTTAAGTTATACAGGATGTTTATTTAGTCACTTGGAAGCTGGTGACAAGTCTATTTTAAAACATCACCCTATGTATTCCATTGGTTGTAATAATTGAATCGATTTTTAAATAACGTTTGTTCCTGATAGATACCTATTTATGATTCAAATATAATTATGGCCTGATTTACATCCTCCGGATAATTAAATCAATTAAATTATTTGACAGATAATTTCAAAATTCCTTCTACTTTTTTTTATTTATCTGTTAGATAACGCCTTTTTCGGAGATTGTAAAATAAGGCAATAATTCTGTAGTCCTTTTTTTCAAAAACGTCCAATATAAAATGAATTCCGTATGTGTATCGCACAATTTTGTACTTTATTACCTTTGTGTATGGTCCAGTGTCTTATGATCTTCATATCGATGTTAATTTATATAGCTTTTGTCTGTGACTTCGCTTATTTCTGCTTGTATGTTGTGTAATATGAATTTGTGATGGGTCAAGTGCGGTAAGTGTTCGTTATTACCAAATTATTGTAAATCGTCTCGCATCCTTTTACATAGGACTTAAACATAATAGGGTATTTGCCGGAAAAAATCTATTTAGTCCGTCATTTAGATTATCAAAAAATATTGGACACGTATTTTTTCAAATGACCATGATACAGCGCGTTGAAATCTCGCGTGACGTCATAATTTCTGTTACTTTTTACTGTCCAGTGACGTCAGAAGCCCCTCTCTTGAACTTTGATGCGCTATATCGTCGTTATTTTTTGATAATGAGACAAAAGAAAAAATACTTGTCCAACATTTTTGGTGCTCAACTGACGGATTTTTTTTTTTCTTTTTCGTTTTTCTCAAACCCTCAAACCTCTGGTACATGGTACACCTCTGCTTTACCCTTGCGTGGATTACAGGCGTGATATTTTGACAGTTTAGCATTGAAACTCTACCAAAATGACGAAAGACGGGTCACTTTTTCCTTATTATCATTAATGTGAATAGTTATCGGACTTGGCCCATGTAATTATGATCTGTTGTTATATAATATAAATATATAATTATAATCAGCAATAAGAAGTGCATTTATTAATAGTGAGGTGCCTTTGTATTTGTGTCTGGTTTATTGTAGCTTTTAATATTCGTTGTAAAGTCGGCCACAATGACTAAAGGCTCATTTACGGAGACGCGGGGCGTGAAGCGGCGCGTACGACGCCCCGTGCTCAGTCGCGTGCAAAGCCTCAGGCTCCGACGCAAGCACCGCTTCATTTCAAGGAGACACGCAAAAGTGGAGCGGTGAGCGTATAAAAAAAATGCTTGAGACTTGTAAGAAATTACAAAAACGACATGAGCTAGTGTTGATGTGAGCTATGAGTAGTCCCGCGCGCCCTGTGCGTGCGCCGCGACTGGGACACCTCAGCGCCCGCGCCGCTGCACCCAGCACTACTGGTTTGCTGTCGCCCCTCTATAATAGTCCATGGATGATGGAAGTATCTATGGCAGCGTTTTCATAGACCCAGTCGTGTCGCTGCGGCCTTCGGCGATTTTGCGGCTTTTGGGATTGTTCCTTAAGTTTTGAGTTTTTAGTTTTTGAGTTTTGGACAGACCTCGTTGCTGTGAAGGGGAGTTGGATGACATCCACCAGGGCCCAGTACGGGTTGGTGGATGGCACGTGACGGTTCTTCAGTTATTCTCCCAGACCATAAATACATGGATTTAATCCCTTTAAATAGAAATCGATGAGATTGTGGCCGACAAAAAAAAAACATTCTAAATATTTGTAGGCGTTAGTCGTATTTGTATATTTGCTGTTGCGTTGCTTTTTAATATGTCAGAATGTGTCAAGTATACAGGGTGTTGTTTTTGTACTACCCAGATTAGAATAAATAATTAAAAGGTAACTTATACATCCGGTGGAACGTTAACGTAAATGTTGTATTCAAGACATTTCAAGAATATTTAAATCAAATTACTGCATTGAAATTGACGATTACGTCAATTTCAATTTGATTTAAATAGCAGTAGCTGGGTAAAAACAACACCTTTTATTTATATGTAGTTAGTTTCAAATTATCACATCATATCATACTAGTCATTGCTGTGTTACCAACATAGAATAATATATTTACATAACATATTATTTACGTGAATTTTGTTGCTTTTACAAATATCAGTTAGGAATTTTACCTTATTAATCATAGAACAACTAAATAACTTAATAGTCATACTTTGAGCATTACTAATCATTCGGTTCCTATGATATAATTGAATGGTTCCTATCTGTTGCTTTTCAAAGACTCTGATAGCCTGGAGGAGGCATCCTAGAAGGACATACACTGACCTTATTGATGAGGTGCTTCAGAAAGGTCAGGTGCGTAGTACTCGCATCCGGCGTGCGTGTATGACAGATGTATGAACGTCGACGAGGCAAAAGGAGTAAGGATCGTAGCAGGTGGCGTTCTGTGGTTTCTTGGAAAAAAGCGTGATTTTATGCTGGCGGGAATAGTCGCCTGACTTCTTGTTATAATTAAAACAATCGTCGCGAAGTGTCTAGGGTTCTCCTTGGTACGGCCAGTTTTGCTGATCTATCGGTAAAAATAAAAATGTTAACACCACAGTGAAATTTGGAAGATATTATCACCATTATTTTTTATCTAACAATATCACAATCAAAATCATGACTTATTTATTATCAAAACTTATACTGTTGCTTACGGGATATCTTCCGTGATTGTTCATTATTTTGAGCTCCCGAAATTTCGACGCTGTTGCAAGCGCCATGATCGCGGGTTGATTGGAGAGTGCGGGTAGATGGAAAATAAATTGTTAAGAGCAGATAAATCTGTCTACCCTCTTTCTTAGTGGCAGTATAAGTTTAGTTGTAAACCGTGAGCTTAAAAAAGTGTTTATTTATTATCGATCGTAAGTCCTATATGCCGTTGGTGTTCAAAGCATATTTGCAAAATGTACTATCATATGTTTTTAATGGTTGTTTTTATTATCCAATCGAAATAAAATCGAAAACATACCTAATAAAAGTGTCAACTATTAACTATTAGTGCCAAAGCAGTAGAGATAATATTTACGCCCTTATTTTGCGTAAAAGTCAATGTATTTGCAAAATAATCATCGCCATACTGCATTAATTTGTTAAAATGTATTGGCTGCTCTGAACTTAGCGCTGAAAAGAGATAGCTTTAGTGTACTGTATAGCTCTATCCCCTTTTCGCACCAGAACAATGATAACTTTGACATATTATTATGCCTTTATAGCCAATATTAAAATTTGCGTTTTTTTTCAAAATAAATCCAAAATATTGAAATTAAAAATCCTATGGGGCCAAGGCCGAGATATTGGGGCGGAGGAGACTGAATGACCCCTTCTTTCGGCCCGCTCAATTTGGCAAAAGATGCATCAAACACCCTGTATATGACTTGCTTCAGGGCAGCCAAGATATTTGTAACCTATCCTATATTTGTGTCTATATTTTATGCAGCGATTTGCTTATGTAGTAAATATTCCAAGCTTAAGTATGTTGTGAACGAAAATCTCCTTTCATTGTGTGCTATGTGAATTTTGAGGTTAGAACTATGTTATTCAGACCCCAATTGGCAAGTCGATAGGTATAACCTAGGCTAGAATCTAGCAAAGTATTTAAAACTTGCATACAAGCTTTTTCTAAAAACCTATGCCTTACTTATCAATAACACTGAAAACGGGATATTTACCATGTTTACTATTTCTTTCGAGTGCCCGATATGTCGGCGCTGTTAAAAGCTCCATGATCACGGATAAACTGAAGTTATTGCCGGTGGGTGTTTATGAGCAGACAAATCGGTCTACCCTCTTTCTTGTTTGTTTTTTGCGCTCGTTACCGCTACCACGGTCATTCACAATTATGTTCCCGCACACGAAACTCAGTGTGCGGTCGCGAACTTTCGCGAACAGCGCCGAAATATCGAGAACTCGAAGCAAATAGTAAACATGGTAAATGTCCGGTTTTCAGTGTTAATGATCATGTTAGAAACCATGTCAATTTAAAAACTTATATGCCTTGCTTGTTGATTATTTGACATTAACATTATCGTTAAAAAGTCGGAAAGTTGCTATGACCGTTTACACTGTGCAAGTTGGTTGCGGAAACATCTTGCAAGAGTTGCAAAAGTTGCTTTTGGGGATCTAAAAACATAGTTCTAACTTTAAAGGAAAGCTTATATGTAATAACTATGTGAAACTAAGTTGTACAAATTGTATTTATTTATTAATGTAATAAATTATTTCAATTACTATTTTCTTTTTTTGACTGATTTCTATTTTCAGCATTACTACTTGCAAGTTTCTTTCCGTCATTTTTCAGTTTACTTGGATAAAATAAATATGCAATGTTAATTGTATTTGCATAAGAAAGAGAAAAGGGCGTCTAAGGAGCGTCGCTCACACGATTAACAGTCGAGGTGCAGTTGAGGCGCGGGCGATTAAGAGGCACGCCGCAACAAAGTTTTCTTTACAAATGAATGGCAGTGCGCTCATATACAAGAGTTGCGGCGCGGGCGAGGTGAAGGCGGGGCGGAGGCGAGGTGAAGGCGGGGCGGAGGCGAGGTGCAGGCGCAGGAGGGGCGCTCAAGTGTGCCCAAGCCACGACTCCACCGCCATTTTGTCATTTGGTTTCGTGCGTAGCTGCGTTTAGACGTTTTAAATATGCGCGACGATTTTGAAACCAACGTAAAACTCATTGAAATTGTTCAATTAAATCCTTGTATTTATGACCAAACACGATCTGATTATAGTAATAGGAACAAACAAGATAAAGTGTGGGGCGAAATTGCACAACAATTAAACGAAACCGGTAGTTTAGTGATAGTAGTTTAGCGGTTAGGTTAGTGTCCTTCTTCTGTAAACTATTCTTCATTTTTTCCAACAGTAAATGGAATGTTTCTGGTGACATTCCATAAAACTTTTTGAACTTGTCGGGATAACTTTTTAAGTCACGTGTAGCTCTGAATGAACCTCTTTTGTCACACTGTCGCAAAATATATGGATGCACCCAAAATCTTCTTCTATTTAAATTAAGAACTTGTATCAGTGCGAGTAAGTCTTCGTCTTCTGACGACGACATGGTGAATGAATTACGTAAACTGTGAAGGAAGCATAGCCGCCTGCGCCTCGACTCTACGCAGAGACCTATCTTCGCCCGTGGTGCGACGCCGCACCGCCGCTGACGCGACGTCGCCTCGACTTACCAGTGAGCGACGCGCCTTAGTGCTCATTTACGGAGACGTGGCGCGTCGGGCGGTGCGTTGCGCGGGGCGTCGCGCGGCGCGTTGCGCGTTTTTGCCGTTTACGGAGAGGCAGCGCGTGCAGCGGCCTGCGTTATCACACGCCCAAACACAAACATATGGCAATGTACGATGTTGTTTACGGAGACGCGGGCCGTGCACCGCCGCGGCGAACGCCGCGGGCGACGCGGCGGTTTCATCTGCCATAGGTTCGTATTTGCGCGTTTGCGCGTGTGACGATGCGTGCACCGCCGCGTGCACCGCCGCGTTCACCGCCGCGTTCGCCGTGGCGGTGTCATCTGCAGGCAACGCTGCATTTCAAGCAAACGCGCATAAAAACGCTTCTCCGTAAACGCTCTCATACATCGCCATATGTTTGAATTGAAAACGGGCCGCGCCGCACAACGCGCCGCCCGACGCGCCGCGTCTCCGTAAATGACCACTTAAGGTTCGCGCACATTATGTCGGGCGGCAGAGGGCCGCAGCGCAGCGCGAAATGCTAGCACATTAGTGAGATAAATATATGCACAATTGCACATTAATATGCGACCCGCTCTATAGTGTGCGATTTCATATAAAATACATACGAGTGATTTGAGCGGATTTTGGCGGCGCAACATAATGTGCACGAACCTTTAACAAACGGTATGTATTACAAAGCAAATGTGGGTGTTGACTGTCTGACTATCTCGTTGACCTAGTGGCCGCAAGCGCGACTGCCGAGGTCCTGGGCTGGATTCCCAGGTCGGGCAAAGTGTTTTTGGGTTTTTCCATCAGGAATATCTCAGTAGCAGCCACGGAGTCTGGATTTGTGCCCAGTTGATGGCAATAGGTTCGCCCCCTATAATATGGTACTTAGACATAACTGGCGAAATGTGGGTGTACTATTAGGTACACCTCTGCCTAATGATGACGTGATGTTTTGTTAAATGTAGGTGTGTAAGCTTCCAACCAGACTGCGACTCGGACGTTCTTCGTCACGAGATTTAAACAGCGCCCTCAGAATAAAACAACAATATCAAATCAGGCATGCGCACATTTTTTTATTATAAAACATATAATCTTAACCTACTGCTCCTCCGTCCTCCGTTTCCCTATAGACAGGTCCATGGGCCCCTCACACTCACTGGTTGTGTCCACAGGTTGCTTGGACTCAGGGTTATGTCTTATGATACCATACATTGGAACTGGCGCCGTTATTTCTACTTTTGGTACAGCTTTTATTGTGTTATATTTTGAGGAGTTTCTTGTGTGCATTCTGGGGACAAAAATTTTAACAAAATCTTTAGAAGTAGGTAACAAGCCTTATTGTGCACTAATTATGCAATCTGAATGAATTGAAACTGCAAATGGGTACAGGGTCGGACTGGCCATATAGTCGAGGTGGCGTTTGCTAGCCGGGCCCCAGCCTGCGTGGGGCCCGCACGAGCGAGGCGGTAGGTAGCATAGGGGGCTCTCTTTAAAAAAAATGTTGATTGGCTAGCTTCATGTTTGTTGTTATTGGAATATAATTGGAACTTTATTTAAGTACCTACCTGATAATTATTATTTGTATATTTCATTATTTTCCGATTTTATCCCATCTACCATTATCCATTCTCGGGCCCCGGGCCCTTCCGGCCTAGTCCGACCCCGTAGAAACTTCTTTTGTGCACAGTGTCCATGCAGTTCGTGTGCATTGGCAATTAAGATTCAATCGATTGTGTAGTCTGGTAAAAATCCGACTTGCTACAAGTTTAACAACTGTTACTTTAACTGGTGTAAAAGTGCCCTTAACGAAGCCGAAAGGCACACTCCCCGTCATTGCGATATGTTTTTTGTTCTAGCTAGACCTTACCTGGAAACCATCTAGTTACGGGTATTTTGGGGGGCAAGGTTCCAACATTATCACAAGTTTTTTTCTTTAAATACAAGTTTTTAACGTTATTACTTTACTTTAAATACTTCCACGACCCGCGCACTATTCAATGCATCCATCAGAGCAAAATGTTTTTTAGTGTGTCACATAGAGTCCTACCGTAAAACATGATTTTTCACCCCCAAAAAACAGTCGTTTCCCAGAAATAATTTTCGCGTAGAGTAGCTAAGTTCGATGTGCAGAACGCTCATTGACGGCTTCATGAATGGTCCGTTTACACCTTATGTATAATGGGAAAACTTCAGTTGCCAAAGGCGAAAAAAAAAATGGTTTGTAGAAAGTCTCGACTTTAGTAACCTCTTACACCTACCTAACCTACCTACCGTGTAAACGTAGAACATAAATCAAGCCGATTCATTGGCGTGAATCTATGATTCACAGTTTGTAAAATTCTTGAGGGTAGTCAGAAAATTCGATCTGTAAAGCTATACAATGTCGCCCATGCGCATGTGACCGCCCGTAATTTCCTGAATATTCATGAAGAAATGTCGAAAATAAACTTCAAAAGGGGGGGTCTATCTATAACATTTTTCATGTTATTCAATTTTGAATTTTTTAAGTGGAGTTTGTAGATTTGCTTTCTATTTTTTGACACATCTCCGAAGTTTATGGGTCGATTTGGATTATGTTTATTATTTCTCAAAGCTTATGAGTTATTTTAACAGGTTAATTAACATTTTTACTAAAAATTATCGACTAAGAAAAAAAAAACTGAATCGAAGTCATTTTTTCGGTAATTTTTTTATATTTATTTTAAAAAAACTTGTGTAAGTCTATAAATTATCCCGATAGGACGACTTTTTTAATCATTAGTTGTAAGCTACTACATAACAGCTACAAATTCATAGAACATTGTTGATACCTGAAATTGAGTCTGGAAAGTTGTTTCCCTAATGATGTGTGGATTTTCAGTGGCCCACACATGAAGATTGCGATGATTTGTTATACCCGCCCTTGTTTTTTCTTTAGAGATAGGTATCAACAATGTTCTGTGAATTTGTAGCTGTTATGGAGTAGATTACAAATAATGATTAAAAAAGTCGTCCTATCGGGATAATTTATGGACTTACACTAGTTTTTTCAAAATAAATACACAATTTTTCACCGAAAAAATGACTTCGATTCCGTTTTTTTTTTCGTCTTCGATATTTTTTAGTAAAAATGTTAATTAACCTGTTAAAATAACTCATAAGCTTTTAGAAATAATAAACAGAATCCAAATCGACCCATAAACTTCGGAGATGTGTCAAAAAATAGAAAGCAAATCTACAAACTATACTTAAAAAATTAAAAATCGAATAACATGAAAAATATTGTAGATAGACCCCCCCTTTTAAAGTTTATTTTCGACATTTCTTCATGAATATTCAGAAAATTACGGGCGGTCACATGCGCATGGGCGACATTGTATATCTGGTAAAACGAGCTGATCAAACAAAAACGATCTTACTTGTACTTGCGGCAGGCTTCGTCCCTGTGGCGCTCCAGGTAGCGTCGCTGACTGAACGCCTTGTCGCAGGTGGAGCAGCGCCATTGCCAAGTGTGGTGGCCGCGAGTGCGCTGGTGAGCGCGGAGATTTGAACTGGAAATTACAAAGCATTAACATCTTTGGAATCTTGGAATATCTAAACAGATACTGAGCGTGTGTGGTGGATTTGTGACCCACTTAGTTATAATGTCCTTTGTTCTTGGCATCACAAACCTATTATTTTACACTTTTAATACACGGTGTAAGAGATATTAATGCACAAACTGAATCCATGAATTGTGAAAGTAAAAAAAAAGTGTACCTTTAGGGCCGGACTCTACCGAAGTGGAGATGAGACGAGAGGAGATGTGTTGTAAAAACCACCTATAGAATTTTGTGTTATTTACACTTCTCGTCTCCGCTTATGTTTAGTGGAAACGGTTGAGCAGAGAGGAGAGGAGAGATGACTCGTAATTGTTTAGACCAGCGGAGATGAGAAGAGACGTGAGCGGTGTGCTTCGGTGGATACCCCCTAGTTTTTATGCATCTCCTCTCCTGTCCGCTTCGCACACCTCCGCTCGTCTCCGCTTTGGTGGAGTCCGAGACTTAATCTTATCATTATTCTTAAGTAGGCATATGCATAACCACGATCAACCTGTAACGTTATCACTGCTGGTAGTAGGACACAATCTCATAATGAGAGGGAGTGTGAAAAAATCGACTACGCGAGCCCAGTGCAAATTGTTTTTAATGTATAAGTAATTGGCATTTCTCAAATCAAACAAAATCATTATGTACCACTAGCTGATACCCGCGACTTCATTCGCGTGGATATTTTGATGTGTCTGAGTGAAAGTAAAAAAAACCTATGTGTATGTATGTTCCAGACAATAATCTACGGGGTGTAAACAGACCCTTCACCAAGCCGTCAACCAAGCATTCTGTACATCAAACTAAGTAACTTTACGCAAAAAATTTTGCTGGGAAACGAAATTTTTTTTTGGGGTCAAAAATCACATTTTACGGTAAAACTCAATATAATGCGCTCAAAACTTATTGCTGATGGATGCTTTGAATAGTAAACGGACCATGGAGGTAATTGGAGTAAAGTTAGAACCTTAAAAAGTAGTATTTAAAAAAAAACTTGTGAAAAAATTGGAACTTTGACCCCCAATATCTCCGTAACTAAAAGGTTCCCAGGTATGGTCTAGAACAAAAAATTGATCGCATTGACGGGGAGAATAAGTGCCTTTCGGCTTCGTTAAGGGTCTTTTTACACCCTTTATATCTGCGCCAAATTTCATCCAGATCCGACCCTAACAAACATCCATCCATCCAAACTTTCGCATTTATAATAGTTAGTAGTAAGTTGACCACACAAGTACTTACCGATCAGCGAACGTCCTGCCACAATGTTGATGAGGACAGGGAAAGGGTCTCTCGCCAGTATGGAGTCGCAGGTGTCCCTTCAGAACCCAGGGACGGTCAAAACCTTTGCCGCAGTACGAGCAGTTGTGAGTGTCGCGCGCGCTACGCCGGGGCTCCGACCACTCGCGTGGTTCGCGGGGTTCTGTAGGTTACGTGGGTAAATTGTTTGAACCAAATCTCATTGATGGTTGTTATTAAAACACAGCATGCCTAAAGCGCAGAACACACCGCCAGCTAGCGAGCCGGTCGAGCATCGTTTCATACTTCGGTTCACACCGAGAACTATCGAAAATGCCGAACCGAAGTATGAAAAGAGGAGGAACGATGCTCGCCCAGCTCGCTCACTAGCACCGAATACATAAGAATTGAGGCAATATTAAGGTGTCGCTTTTAATGTCAGTGAAAACGACCATACGGCTTGTATGTATAAAAATATGTGCTTATTTCCCATTGCCGCATCATTAAGAGCGAAATTATATCAATTTATTCAAAATTGATTCTCGAGATCTGTTTGAATCTCGGTGCAATAACTAGAAAAACCAAAAAAATGTCGGTAAACTGGCCGTTCAATAAATAAATGTAGATAGTGATAAATACAGCCTGAGACAGGACCTAGCCATGAACGTTGTAAACCACTATTTCGATTGCATGACTGATTAAACCCAGCGACGACGTAGAAAATCGACTATAAATTGTATGAAAGCCCATGCAACGACGCTCAGGAAAAGGGGATAAATAATTCTTGCACAGAAACGCTTCTACGGTCAGCCATTTTATTCTATAGATTTGCGTACATGATTTATGTGTCACAAGAAAGGATAAATTCTATTCTAGAGTTCCGTTTCCCGTTTATTTATTCAGATTTACTTCTTGCTACTGTCCAGTGGTTCCCGGCGGGTCGAATATCTTTACTCTATAGTATCCCAGGGGAATTTACGAGGACAAGTCTTTATTTCCATTTTACTGACAAAAGAAAATGTATTCAAATTTTCATAGAGGTCAGTTGGAAATAAGACAATGGACTGCAGACGTGGAACACATTATTATACTAGGAACCCATCAACATAGTTTAAAAAACACTAAAAAGTGGAAAATAACTTTACTTTTGGAGTTTTCTTGGAGTTTTTTGCACTCGACTTCCGAAAGTAAAGTCATTTTCCACTTTTTAGTGTTTTTTTTTTTGAAGTCGAGTGGTTTAGAGTTTTTTTTGCAAAAAAGTTTTTATTTTACCCAACAAATAAAAAATTTGTGGTATCTCACAAAAATCCTTATCAAGTATAAATTTTCCATTGTAACTAGAAGTTATTAGCACAAAATAGACGAAGAAGAAAAAATGAATATAACAGAGAATAACTTACAATGTAACGAAGCAAAGTTAATAAACTCTATATGGGACCACCGCGCGAGCTTCTTCAACCAAATGCAAAAAGAATCACTTAAATCGAACCAGTAATCACAGAGAAATCGGTGAACATATACCTAATATATGAAAAAAGATGATGGTGGAATAAGCTCCTCCGTCTTTGGAAGTTGGTTAAAAATAGTCTGCCTTCATCAATAAACATGTTGCAAGATGTATCAAGAAACACATTTGTTTTATTCCTGATGACATACTTGATAAGGTTTTCCTATCAAAGCATGCGTTCTAGGTTACCCCCGCAATTGTTAATTTCTATGATGTTGAAGCCCTGTGTCTATAAAACCGGAGAGATGTCTTGAACCACCAGCCATACTAATACATTGGCGTTTTTGACAACTCACTGTGTAGCATCAATGAAATAATTCGGCACCTCCACCCCATATGTACCTAGTAGTGACAAGTCACCTCTCTCGCACTTTCTCGAAAAATGGGACCTTAACGTAGCCATACACGCCAGGGCGTACCTCACAGGTTTACCTGTACAGTTGGACTGTACAGGTAAACCGGAGCGTGTATGTTGCAAAACTGTGCAGGTTCCCTTACTACGCAATTCAAAGTTTCGGCTTGACGCGTGTGCTAGCGTGTGTGGCTACCTTTAAAGGCTTAAAGGCTACCTTAGGTAGCCATACAGGGTGCACCTGACAGGTTTACCTGTACAGTTGGACTATACAGGCAAATCGGAGCGTGTATGTTGCAAAACTGTGCAGATTTGTCCTCTACGCAGCTTACCTGATGGGTGTATGGCTTTAGTCCTCAATCTCTCACTCACCATTCTCCTTGCTCTCGCCATCTTTGTCAGCATCATCGACGCAGTCCTTATCAAAAGACTCGGTGCACGTGAGGAGTTCTTTGTCCAGCTTCTCATTGGCACTGGCCTTCACCAGGCTCTTCAACTTCTCCGCTATCTTGTCGATCTCTGAACCCCCTGGCGGCAGGGATGCTGTTACGTGATTAGCTAGTGAGTATACATGATTTAAGGGACATCGTGGATTCGTTACAAGTTTTTATCATGGATCTAGTGCATAATACTAAATCTAAATCCACGGGAATATTTTCCATCAGTTATAAAAAAATGTTTCATACAAATTCACGAGCGCGCGGTGTGAACGAAACGTAAATATACCACTTTGGGCTGCGGGACTTTTCGAAAGATATATACCGCGGCCCTGGAACACAAAGGGAAAAGAAGGAATGGATGGGTTTTAGTCAGTACAAGTACGGGGGGGAGGGGGGTCTAAAAAAAGCAATACTTAGATTTTAAAACTAAACATAAGTACCCGTTTCACATAGGTACATATAATTTTAAGAATTTATTCATACCTAAGTATGATACTGAATATACTGATTGTGCTTGTTGCAAACAATGTAACTAAAAAGCTATAGGATAATTGAATTTTCGTTTCAAATCTACGTATTAACGTTCCACCGCGTTGACACCGCGCGCTCGTGCTAGGTCCTCAGAAGAGCAGTTGAACAAAAACAGTTTTTTTTTCCTGACGAAAAATTACATCCTTTGGAGTTTTAGAATCATAAACTGTATATAATACCTATATCCCTTACACCACGGTAATATTATAATACAGTAATGTAACTCGGCCGCATGACAGAAATAAATGCCTACAGCCGCGCGGTACGTAAACATGCGTTAGGGCTGCCCGTCCCCAGCATTTTAATTACATTTGCCTACTTTCTGTTTCTATTTAGTTTTGTGATTGTAAATATCCTTTTTATATAAATAAATGAAAGACTTTGTATATTGAATAGGAAGTGTTCAATAAAAATGCGTGTTGTTTTTTGATTGGTAGATTTAATTAAAAAACATGTTTTTGTTTGAAAAACAAATCGGGCTTATAAATTTGCGACCGAAAAATATTTGCGCCTCGACTGAGTCGTACGAAATGCTTTATTGTTAAATTTTAAAGTATAATAAATCCGCATTCTTATAAACATAAAGCTTAATTAAAAATTGTTTTGGGAAACATGGACAAGGTGGAGAAAATGGAATATCTTTTACTTGGTTATAGATACCTGCAGCTACTTTACAATTTACATGTTTGGTTTAAAGTGAATTTCGGAATATTTCCTCCATTTTTACTATATATTCCACAAAATCATCGTTGGGTACAATCAAAAAAGTTCGCGAATTAATCTTACTGTAGTCCCGGTACCTTAAATACCGACTCTGTGAGCTGAAATTGTGGCTTTTTTGATCGGGTTTCACATACGATTTCAAAGCATGACAATCATCATGTTTCTCCAAACAACGCTTAAGAAGATACCCACAAATATACTAACTGATTTTTAGAGAAAAAATCGCACGGTTATTGTTAAAAAAACAACACACCGTCCGTTCGACACTGCGGTACAGCCGTGACTGTCTGCACCGCGAGCGCACCCCACGATCGAGGCGCGTAGGTATAGCTCGCGTTTCGTCCGTTTGTATGAAGTTGGAGTACTGTATTATAATATTACCGTGCTTACACCGTGGTTAATATCCAAAAAATGCACAGAGAGGAAAGAGGAAAGTCACAGTAAAAATAAATTAGCATGACGTGCCACATAAAGGTTGTCAATTTATGAATGACAACGTATTGTTTCTTAATGCGCAAGGCTAGGTTTTCAGCCAACTTGTTGGTGTAAAACCTTTTTGTTTCAAGTTATTTTTTAATAAAACTTTTTGAAGAAACTCTAGGAAAAGATAACTTTTAAACACAGTAGCCGCCTTGTTTACGTCTTCAAATAACTACAAGCACATAAAAATAACAATATACAGCATATGTTTCTTTGGCCGTCCAAAGAATAATCAAATACATACAAAACACTACTACGCAAAAGATACCAAGTAAAAACCAGGAACAAACCTTTGTTACTGAATTTCAACGGCTCCCTGCTTTTAATTTCCTCAATAATTGGCGCCAACGGTTCCTTCCGCGGCTTCCGTTTCCTATTGACGTCCTGTATCAGTTCGGAAATGGATTGCGTTTCGTTGTCGCAGCCGTTCCGTTTCCTTCTATGCGTCTTGTCATACGTTTTGCGTTCCGTTTTTGCTTCGGAAGACCTCAAGTTGTACGTCTTTTCATTATCCTTTTTTACAAAAACCTTGTTTTTAGGTACAGTTATTTCGGGAGATTTTATCGGTTTTTCATTTTCTGAAGCGTATTCGTAAGGTTCGGTATCTTGGAATTGTTGTAAGAATTGACTTTTCTTTAGTAATTGAAGGTAGAATCGCGTAGAAATTGGCACTTTGTCATGGTATATCGTTTCGTTTGTTTTTAAAAGATGCTTTTGCCGTTTATTGTTTGCTTTCGGTATTCTCGTCGATTTCATTTCATCTGAAAGTGTGGAAGTAGCTATAAAATTTACCCACTCAAATAAAGATGTAACTGGGCAAATAAAAATATTTAAGTAGGTACTGGAATGTGTAATTTGGGGTTTCCCAGATCTAGATTTCATCGAGCTAAAAAATTTTGCTCATAAAAATGCTTTTAAATTCACATTAGTTGTACCAAAAATATTTTGAAATGGGTCGTAATTTTGATGGGCTGTATTTTTCAGTTATAGGGATCAGAGGGTAAAACCAACAACACCCCTAGACTACTGACTGTCGAGACGAGTCTATGACGACTTCTTGAAACTATTGAAATTTACAACCATATCTGTTTCAAGAAAGAGAAAGAGCAAGAAAGCAAGAAAGAGAAATCGATCGCCGAGTCGAAAACGCTTGGAAAAGCTACTGGTCCATGAAGACGCTAATGAAGGGTGATCTTCCGATCTCCCTGAAGCGCAAACTCATCGACATGTGCATTCTGCCCGTCCTAACCTACGGTGCTCAGACTTGGTCACTCACCGAGACTCGGAAGTTCCGCCTTGGAGTTTGCCAAAGGGCAATGGAACGCAGCATTCTGGGTGTCAAAAGACAGGACAGGTTTCGTAACACCACGCTGCGTTCCAAAACTGGCATAGTAGATGTCGGCAAGAAGGCTGCTAGGCTAAAATGGGATTGGGCGGGTCACGTTAGCCGCATGCACAATGACCGCTGGGCAAAAGTCTCCACGCGATGGTTGCCGGAAGACGGACGGCGCCGCCGAGGCCGGCCCATAAAGAGGTGGCGAGACGATCTGGACGCTTACCGCGAGGGCTGGTTCGAGGTGGCACAAGAAAAGAGCACATGGAAGGAATTGGGGGAGGCCTTTGCCCAGCAGTGGGACAGTACAGGCTACTAAAAAAAAAAAACACTGTTTCCTGTTTCACGAGCTCTGGATGAGGAAGGGTTACTTATCCGACAGACAGTTCCACGCGTCATTAGGTACTGTATCTATTACACTTTTTGGTTGGTCGCAAGCGCATTTACTGAACTTGGAGTCCAATAACGCTAGGTCCTCCAATAACCTGATATCTATCTCAGGTTGACCAAAGCGTTGTTAACCCATGTCATATTCAAAGCATGTTTATTATAAAAACAGAAATTGTTTGTACTGATACTGACCATTTTAACAAGTTATATGTTCCTATTACAGTTGTAGTATTAGTTACCTAGTAGGAAAAATGTTACAGATTGTCGCCACCCCAAATAAAATCGCGACCAATGCACGACAAAATGCGGAAAATCGTAAAAATTCCAACGGTCTTCAACCGTAACGAATTCTCAGTAAATTCTCAGTCTAGGCTTAGCGGAAATAATAAAAAACATAATTCATGATACCATTATGTTTTCAAGCGTAACATTTTCATATAAATTGGCAATCATAAAAATATTCTAATTGAAAAAAATATCGTGACACCACTGTCAGTCCGGTTCGAAAGATAAAGTTTGGAAAATAGTGGAAAAGAAGCTGAAAAATCTGTAAAATCACGGGAAACGCGGTGAGCATTGTAGGAGAACGTATTCCCTATCGTGTTGGCCCTCAAACTGCCCCACGGTAACATAGCATACAAAAATATTTGAAAGAACTCTTCGAATACAAAGTGACTTACTTTCGACCGAAAATTCACCAAATTCCTGTATGAAACTCCTCTTGAGACGTCGCACAGAGTTTATGAAACACCTGGGCATGATGCCAACGGTAGAAAAATATATTATTATACTACACTTTACTTAAAATTATAAATCAAAATATGAGAAGTTCATAGTACTTGTGAGCACTTGCTGCAGGGAAAGACAGAAACAAACGACATTTATTTTTATTTAAGAATATTCCAAATTCGAATGTAGCGGCGCGGTCATTGCTTGCCAGTCGGTGAAGGTTTTATACATTTCTGGAGTTCCTATCAAACCTCTGTGGATGTGGTTGCAGTTATTTCCTTAGGAATGTTTTCATTATACTTACATAAATAATCATAAATAACGCTGTGTTGTGTCGTGTTAGTGGCGAGGAAAAGTGTTTAGTGTTTGTGATGTAGCGTGCCTAATCTTTTGATCTCCCGCCAAGATGTCATTAACTTCAGTGAAGAATCTATGAATTTATTGATGACTAGGCGGTAAAAATTGAACTCGACGTGATCGATTTTAAAGTTAAGTGGATTTTACAGCACCAGAAAATGTAAGATTCTAACACGCTACAGAGAATAGCAAAATTAAAAGATTGCCAATATAGAAAATGGGGAAACCTCCACGCTTGGAAAAGCTCTCATCGCGGCATGTGTCGTGAAAAGCGTAGATAATGAGCAGGCGCGCGAGAGGCGCGCGCGGGTTTGGCGGGGGGAGACTGCGCATCGATTATTCGGCGGCGAGCGCGCGTCGTGACTGCACGCGCGCACTCACGCTCGCGTTTACCGCCCGAAACGATCGCGACGCCGGGAAATGTTAAATTATCACAAGAAAATAGATATTAGTTGGTTCGGACGCGTGTGTACGTGTGTCGACTGAGTGTAGTGCATGAGGTGAGGGTGCGGGTGATGCCAAGCTAAGGGCGGCGCGGCCGAGCCGGCGACGAGATGGGGAACTCTTGCAGCTCGGGGCAAGCACACAAGGACAAGGATAATGTATCACAACATTCTGAGGAGTGAGTACCGACTACCGACGGACTATGGATTGACGCGTGAAGGTCGACACGCTCACAATACTATCGTTAGCTAAATGTGTTGAAAGAAAACAACGTAGTTATTTATGTATAATATTTGTCGTTCGGTAGCCGCTGAGATAAGGCCACTGTTGTGAAATCGTCAAAATAAATCAATACATCGACCGCGCTTGCCTACAGGTTGTCTGGATTTGCAAAGAAACCAGAGCATAAAGAAAATGTGCAAAACAACCTTGGACTTGGTCGAGGAAATGTCAAAATTTTGTATGAATACTGAGCTCAATGGATCAGTAATAATTATTGTGCCAGCACATACACACATAAACAGTAACAGATAAGTAGTATGAATGAACACATTAATTATGATTACAACGGTAGAGAATAGGCACAGCTATAATCTGCCAATACATAATTACAATCATTTAAATATAGTACTAGACACATCCTTAATAGCTGCGCCTTTTCGGTCCACACATTAGTGATCATAGAAAACATCATGATAAAACACTTCTCAATGATGAAAGTCTAGAAAATACTGAAATTGACGAAGATTACAAATTAAATATTGATATGAAAAGTGAAAATGCGCTTAGCCATCCAATATCTGCTCCAGAATGATTCAATAATAAAACTGCAACTACACAAGAGTCCATTCGTCGCAAATATAAATTCACGTAAAACGATGTTTCAGATTAATAACGGAATTACGTGGCCTATAGGCATCCTTAGGGTTCCCGAACTGACCATAGTGACCATGTTTAATAACCAAAGATGAGTTAAGCACACATAGTGACCTTTTTAGATAACCAATACTGGATGCTTGAAGACTACAGATTCTATCCTATATTTTATTCGCTAATAATCTCTCAATCCTTGCAAGTTTACATTTTAATTTAAAGTTAACTTTCGAAATATTGGTGCAGTAAAGGTACTCCTCTACCCAATTTTAAGGGAAACACAGGTATGCCTGTTATGGCTAGAACGAGGGTGACGCATGAGATGATGACTAATCGAGAAGTATGGAGGAAGAAGACGGGGCAGCTTCTTTCATACTTCTCGATATGGAAGAACGAAGACGGGGCAGCATGCCCCGACCCCAAATAAATTGGGATAAGGGCATTAGAATGATGACAGATGTCATGTTATTAAAACTCTACGATCTTTAATAGATGATGATATAAACCACGAAAAAATCAGTCTTGATGGATTCCCAGAAACTGCACTAAAGGGAAGCTCAAATCGACAAATTGCCGGAACAATTTTTTTCTGAACCCACGCATTGCTTCCCTTGTCATTTTATTTGTAGCCTTTCCGCTACCGGTTGGAAATAGCTATACGAAAATAACTTCCACACTTTATTTAATCACTTCCCAGGACGCCGGATTTCATTTCGAATAATCCATAGGGTACATGGAATCTTTTTGCAAATTCGACAGATTTTTGTTGAAACGTTCGTTTATTTGCACTCCCGAATTGTTGTTTTTAATTTTTCCGCGAAATTTAGGAGGCTCCTGTTGGAGGAAACGAATAAAATGCATGAAGGTCCATGAACGTCACATGAACTGATGCTCTATTATGCGGAATTATCTCACTATTGCCCACGAATTAAACCACAGCTTCGAGCAATTACTTCACGTGACTTAATAAAAGGTGTCCTAAGCCTACCTCGGGTTATTTTCTTTCTGTGCCTAACTTCGTTGAAATCGTTTGGAGCGTTAAGAAGTAACAAACAAACATACTTTTGGATAAACTTATACTGGCACTGGAATATCTTTCATGATGATCAATTATTTTGAGCTCCAGATATTTCGACGCTGTTGCTTGCACCATGATCGCGGGATGACTGGTAAGTGGCAGTATAAGTTTAGTTTTAAACTGTTTAAACTGCTTAAAGCAGTGTTTGATACTTTCGGACGAGTGGAAATAATCTCGGCAAAAACAAAAGAGTTTCCAGTATGATATGACTCGTTCAAGATGAACAACTTTTAGACATATTACCGTAATAAAAATATGTCTCATGGGATCTATAGAAGAGGCATTTAAATCCTTCCAAATACAGTGCTTGAAGCTTTGAATAAAATATGTCTATTTCAAAGTAGGAAGAAAAGATATTGCAGAAAGTACGAAGGAGCGGCTGAAATGGGTGGACTTTCGGAGTTTGGACGTAGTTAATATCACCGCAAGGCATCATTTGAAAAAGTGTCCCTGCTTTACGCACTTTCTGCTTGAAAACCTACTTTTTGAAGAAAACGGATAAAATGTAATCCAAACTCCTTTCAGTAAAACTTTGTGTGCAACCAGCCATAAACGTTTGAATGTTTAAAATAAGAACTCTTTTTCAAAAGACTTTTTTTAACTTCACTAGTGTTATTAGCGATGAGCATTGTCTTGGTCGGTCGAACAAGCCCACACACGAGTAAGGGTGACAATGTCCCGAGTCCGCACTAATCCCGAAAGGGCGGGGTAATAGGTCAACCCGATGTATTAATACTCGCAGGTTGAACTTGTAAGTAAGTATAAATGAGTGAATTAGAAAAATTATTCTATTTTCTATGGGCCTTGAACAGCGCTGACACTCAATAATAGTTGTGTTATTTTTTATTGGACACAAAACATATAATTTTATATAGTGATTTATAGAGATTCAAGCCGTGTGCTCAATAAGATTTATCATCAGAAAATATGACGAAATTTCACAAAGACCATCCACTATCGAGGATGAATGCCTTTAGCTTTGTTCGTTAATAAAAATCTCTTGTGTAAAATTTCTTAATTTTTGGCCCAGTGGTTTTATAAACCTACTTATATTTACAAAACCGCTGAGTTAAAAAAACAGAAATTATGCGTGAGTTGTCTGTTAGTGAATTTAACATTTTTATTACGTAAAACTGTAGAAGACATTAAGGCATTATGGTTAATAACGTGCAAATATTCAGTTGATATGCGGAATAAAATAAAAGAAAAATATCGAAGAACAAAGTTTTATAAAAATGTGCGTAGCCGTAATCTTCAATAGATTCACGACTTTAGGAAGAGCTGATAAACGCGAAACGTTTTCCCGATACAAACCACCCATCCTTTCAAAACGAAGTGTGTTCTGACGTCGTTCGTTTCATCACTTACCATCAAGTGATAGAAAAGTTCTTCTTCTTATCTAGTGCAATTAAACCGTGAGGTGGAACAAAGGTTATAGTGATCACATTTTGAGTATTTTATGACTAATTGAAAGAAAGAAAAATATGAATTTGTAGCAGAGACATGACGTGCATACAAAATGACAAAAAAGCAAAAAACAAACAAATATTTAGAAATACAACAGGACGGAACAAAAAAGTTGACAGCTTGCACGTCGTGACTGCGACAAGCAGGTTACCACTCAGCATGATGCTGTGCTATAGGGGGCCCAGATCACAATAATTGCACTAGGCTATAGTGTCAATTGCTCATGTTATAGTAAAAAAAACTGATTGTCTTCGGTGCGATGCACAAACATATGAACCAAATACGATTCACCCATCAAGACAATTTTACTGAGGCCCTTAAGAGAGCAAGCTGACAAATAAAGTAAATATCGTTTATTTCAACATCAAGGTTACAATGTGGAAGTAACGTTGGTCCCAAACTAGGCATTAGAAAAGACATAATATTATTAATAGATAAAACCCAGATCGGCGAAGAGACTCTTGGAACACCAAGATGGCTCACGTACAATTGTCCACTTAAAGGATTAAGTGCAGAAACCAAAACCCTTAACACAGAACATAGAACATAATAGATAAAAAGTTGGTATTGGCGACAGTTACAATAGAAATTAAACTCTTCAAGAGTGCAAAACACAAAAAGGGAGATAAATACAATACTAAAAAGGATATAGAATACAAAATTATATTTATCGGGGTCGGGGAATCACACTCCAAGATCGTATCGCGGCTCATTAGCGGAGATGAGAATGTTGAGATGGATGAGTGGAGTGACAAAAATGGATAACGTAAGAAATGAGTATGTTAGAGGAAGTTTGAAGTTGAGAAAACTTGAAAGGGAGTGTGAAATGGAGATGTGATGAAGAGGTATGACACGCATGTGACTAAAAGAGTGATGAATATAAATGTTAATAGATGGAGAGGAAGCCCAAAGGAAATATGGATGCATTGTGTGAGGAATGATCTGAAAGATAAAGGAGTAAATGAGAGCGTGACGGTTGACAGGGGAGAATGGAAGGAAAAAACGCGTTTCGCCGTAATCATGTGTTATGTAGGCTCTTCTAGTAGTGCGCTGCTTATGTCATGATGGTCAAGATCGACTGACTTAAAAAGAAGTCATAAGGCTTGGTAATTTTAAGTATAACTTACATGCTTTTGGTAACTATTAGATACAGCTTCCTAATTCACTTAATATACATAAACTATGGCTTTAATTTAAATTTTATCGTGACACCTTAGTCTATCAACTAATTCCATTGGCGCTGCATGATGTAATTCTCTCAACGTACAGGAATACGTTTTATCTGTTTTCAGCCCTAAGTAGGGTTACCATTTCAAACTTATGAAGTCTTAACAAAAAACATTTGCAGAAAACTCGGTAGGGCTCCGCCAGTTATGTTTAAGTCTTATGTAATAGGGTGCGAGCCTATTGTCATTTACCGGGCATACATCCAGACTCCTCTCTACTGAAAAATTTCTGATGAGAAAACCCAATACCAACAGATTTTTTTAAACCCCCTTAAGTTCTAAACTCCGGACAATTGACAATGCCGGATAAAGTGCGAACAGAGGGCTAAACCTCAGACATGTCTGTTAAAATCCGGACAGATGGTAACCCTAGCTCTTTGCAAGAATCTATCTAGACATTTTCTACGTGACGTAGGACCAAGTTTAATATCCGTGGCGTCTTTCTTTTATTGTAGGTGCATAATGCTGCAGTGCAGTCTCACTTGCAAGATCTTCTGGCTTATGAAGAAACTGAAAAAGCTTGACAAAATAATCATTGGCATTCCTTTGGTTTTACATCTTCCAATTCGCAAACCCTGATATATCAGCACCAGTGATTCTTGCTATTATTAAGGGGGAAGACCAGGGTAGCCCACGAAATTCAATTTTTCTTACGTTTTTTGCAATTAGCAGGTCAGGTGAGCATGAAGTCCTGGGTTCGATTCCTAGGTCGGGCAAAGTGTTATTGGGTTCATTCATCAGGAATTTCTCAGAAGCAGCCACGGTGTCTGGATTTGTGTCCGATTGATGGCCATAGGTTAGCCCCCTATTACATGGGACTTAAACATAACTGGCGAAATGTGGATGTGCTGTGCCGTACCCTTCGGGGATTAAAGGCGTGATGTTATCTGTTTTCAGCTCTTTCTATCTCTAGATAGTTTCTACATCTAGAATCAAGTTTATTATCCGTGACGTGTATTTTATTGTAGCTGCATAATGCTGAGTGCAATGCAGTCGCCTGGTAGATTCGGAGATCAATACCGTATCCTTCGGTCTTGTTTTTCTTTTAATACAAAACTACGGTTTTGATGGAAACTTCTCTGATCCAATAGCAAACACGTGTAGATAGATATATAGATAAATCATTTATTTAGTGCACACAAAAGCACAATTAAATAATACAAATTACACGACTATATAAGCACAAGGCGCCAATATACAAAAAGAAAAACATATTTACGAAAAAAAAAAAGTGAGTTTCTGTCTGTTTAGTGGTGTCTATGGCCAATCGGTTTCGTAAAAAAGTAATTAACATAAACATAACATCACGCCTATAATCCCCTTAGGATTAGGCAGAGGTCCAGTTGAAAACCAGCGTTTGTCACTAGCTGCTCGGCAGTTTGCTGAACTGGTCCTTTTTGGCGCAGCCGTGAGACACACAATATTATTATCTCTTTTTTTTTCGTTTAGATTGCGATTTGTTTTGTTGTGTGCAGTTGTGGTATGTGCCAAATAATATATTTTGTTAGCCAGTTATGTTTATGCCCTATGTAAAAGGGGCGGGCGAGCCTATTGCCATCAACCGAACACGATTCCAAACTTCGTGACTACTAAATTTATACTGTCACTTAAGGGATATCTTCCGTGATTGTTCATTATTTTAAGTTTAGTTGTAAACCGTGAAATCTTAAAACAGTCCGTGACTACTACTGAGAAATTCCTGATGGAAAAACCCAATGACAATTCACCCGACCAGGGAACCAAACTCAGGACCTCATGCTCATCAGTGATGCTTGCAATCACTACACCAACGAGGCTACAAAATCAGATAAATCATTGCAATTTATCAACTTATCCATAAAAGCATTATAATAAGCATAGTTTCCCTAACTTCGGATGAAGAATGACTTAAAGTTCAAGCTCAAGTCTTCGCAAAGCAATATTGATGCTTCTGAAGTTTTCAAAAAGTTTCATTTCACCTACCTTCCGCTATCAGTCGGCCACAGAAAACTTTTTAGTTTTTTTTTTACTTTCGTCTGCAACTGCGTCTTTACCTAGTTTTGATTGGTTAAATTTAGTAAGATTTCTCTATTTATTTAAATCCAGTGTGTATTACAACCAAACATTCTGTACGTCAAACTAAGTCACTCTACGCAAAAGTTATTGCTGGGAAACAATTTTTTTTTTGGGTGAAATATCACTATTTATGGGAGGACTCAATGTAACGCACTCAAAACATTGTGCTGATGGATGCATTTAATATTACGGGGGCCATAGTGGTATTTCAAATAAAGTTGAAAAGAACTTGTATATTTAAAAAAAATTAAAAAGTTGTAACTTTGACCCCCAATATCTCCGTAACTAGAAGGTATGGTCTAGAACTCTAGAATAAGAAAATGATCGCAATGACGGGGAGAGCAAGTGTCTTTCGGCTTCGTTAAGGGTATTTTTACACCCATTATTTCAATAGCAATACTTATTGGTCAGATTAAGACATAGCTATGGATACGCCATCTACAATGAGCTTTGATCGACCTTCCTCATTCCTGCGGAATTCGTAAACATGTCATAAGTAATCTATACACATAAATAAAATTGAAGTGTCTGTTTGTAATATCAAAATAACAGATTTTTACTGAATGCATATGGAAAAAATATAATACGGCACTTCACTTATAACAAAAATATTTAATATTTTGTCTATCTGGCTGTCTGTTTGTTCCGGCTAATCTTCTAAACGGCTGAACCGATTTTGACGGGACTTTTACTGGCAGATAGCTGATGATATAAAGAGTAACTTAAGTTACTGTGCAAAAAAAATTAAAAACCTTTGAAACTGTTAACAAAATTCGATTAAAAAAGGGTAAAGGGAAAAGTAATATTTTTTTAAATAATTTCAGGCGTACGAAGATCACGGAAACAGCAATTTTCATTATGAAATCTTCAGTTGACTCAGGGAACTCGCGTGAATTGTCAAACAGTCTATCTTTATCTTCAACCAACCAAAATAGAATGAATCATATTTTAGTGTTTCTACTAAAATACTTTACGCACGATGAATGTGTCTGATTCACCCGCTATTTTAAGACGAAGACGACAAGACATCTTTAAATCACGAGGAATTTCAAATAAAAATAAGTACATTCGCTCTATTTGTTGGGTAGACACTTGTTTGTGATGCAGCTTGAAGCAAATTGTCGTTTCTCGAATGAATTTGTCCTGTTCTGTGTAATCTAATTGTATTTCAGCAGAACATAACTTGAGTTCAGCAGTCCTCATAAAACCACTCTTATAAGCCAGTTTCTCGTATTTTAAACTCTTTTAATTTATTATTAATCAATTTTTCTTTAAGATCTTTGACAATCGTTAGGTAGTCAGTGGCCCAAAAAGTCTGACAACCAGTCTTACCAAGGGGTATCGTTACTCAGTACTAACTGGGTTGTGCGGGTCAGATAGGCAGTCGCTCCATGTAAAATACTGGTATTCAGCTGCACCGGGTTAGATTGGAAGCCGACCTCAATATAGTTGGGAAAAGGCTAAGCAGATGATGATGACTTACTGACAAAGACAAGTCTTAGATACAACAGCATTTTGGCGAAAAACACAACTTCCAAGTCTTTTATTCCAATTATCTGACCAAAATCTTATTATTCAACAAAACAAATAAGTCAAAAAGCTTTTAATTTAATTATTCTATTGTCCGAGTTTCGTACGGAACGGCCTTTGTTTGTGTGAAATCTTATCTTAATTATAAAGGGTGTTTTTAAAACAACTGCCAAGAGTAGTAGGGGAAGGTATATAATAAGTATTTTTTACTTTTACTCTATAAATAGAGTATTAGGGGAGTATTTGTGTTAATTGTAGGTTTTCCAGCTTTTGGTAAACTGATCGTTTTGGGAACTTACTGTTTGTTACTTTGGAACTTTTTTATTCTTTATTGCACACAAAATAAAAAAGTATAAAAAAAAAGAAAAAAATTTTTTTTACATATTATATTGCAATAATATAGCTTAAGTACAATTGTGAGCTTAACGAAGAATTGGGTATTCTTACAGAGAACCTAATTTCTATTGCGAGATTGGCAGAAGAGGATATAGGTTCTTATGTGCATTAACATCACGTTCTGTTAATTAATTTTATAAACTAAACTACATACATACAATATAATATCCGTAATACATGCAGTACACATATATATATATATATACATACCTATAAAATCCTAATACATACACAGCTTTCACGGTATACAAAAAAAAATCGGGAGAAAATATCGGGAGGTCAAAATAATGAACAATCACGGAAAATATCTCGTAAGTGACAGTATAAGTTTACAAACATACAAATTCACAAACTTGAACTTTTTCTTCAGTTTGAACTTTTTCGCATTGCCGACTCCTATTTGTCTGATTATTCTTGGGTGAAAATCGTGTAAAGTTAAATAATTAACAGCACATGAAACGAATGAATTTCTGTATTTCTACTGATAAGGCACTATGTATAAACTTGGAAACTTCAACTCTCCAACTCTTACGCAAGTGTACCTACACTTTCGATTGGTCAAACGCGAGCCTATCAAAAAAAAAGAGAAAAATTACCATGATGAGCTACAAAAGGCTTCTGCCAGCGAAACTGATTGCAAACTACTGCAAAGACTTGCAAGAAAAGCTAATTTACATCAATTAGCCCCCTAGCTAGAACATAATCTTTATTTGCAAAGAAAACCTTATCATATTTTTACTCATTGTAAGCGAAAGCAAGAGAAGCTCGTAGCTAAATAATAACCGCCGCTCGTGTCTATCTTCAGGTTAAGCCGCGCTTGCCGAGGTTGGTCCGTGGATGGGTGGCCACCATACCGACTTTCCTCCGTGCCTCAGAAAGCACGTTAAGCCATTGGTCCCGGCTATAACTCATCTTTAACAGTCGTTGCAGGTAGTCAGTGGCCCGAATGTCTGAAAACCCGTCTTACTAAGGGGTATCGTATTACCCAGTTCTAACTGGGTTGTGGAGGTCAAGCTACGCAGTTGCTCCATGTAAAATACTGGTGTTTATCTGCATCCGGTTAGACTGGAAGCCAACCCCAAGTGAACAGGCTAGGCAGATGTGTAGCTCCCTCCCTACTTAGTACAAAATCCTATAAAGAAAATCCTATCATATTTTTACTCGTTAAAAACAAAAGCTTGCCTTATAAAATAACAAAGACTTAGAAACAAACGCTTGCAGCAAAGGTCAGGGGTGCATAACTAAGAAGTCAACATGGCGTAGAAAATAGCGCGTTTAATATTTTATACTAAGCGTTTATAAGTGCGCTCATAAGTAGGTCTATGATGTCACGCGACCCGTAGACGGCTGGTCATCGATCATATTGATAAGCTGTTTTAGATCTGTTATAGGTATATTAAATAACAATAAGTTATGTATCTATGGCTGGGGTACAGTCACGAGCACCAATATGTATGCACTTTCCTATATTTAAATGCAATTTTCGCGAGAAATAACGATTGTAACTTGGAGATAAAAACTTGGAACTTTTTCAAAAAATATGAGTATGCTCGTAAACAACATGGAATTTTAATCAGAACAGTAGGTGAAAAACACTTTTTAAGGGTGTTAAGTACACCTCTTCCCTTTTCGGATTTGTGATACCTGACCAGAGGGTGCAGTCAAATTGATACTGTCAGCAAAAATGAATTGGATTGGCATAGTCACAGAAAAACTTGAATCAATCCTGTTGAAAATCTTTGATGGCCTTTTGTCTTGGCCCTGTGAAATTATTAGTATTTAAACACCCTAATTCTTTTTCTAAAATAAAAGTAGCCTTGAAGTACCGTATACAGTAGAACCGTATACAGTGAAGTAGATGTAAGTACCGTATACACTTTCAAGTGTATACGGTACTTACATAAAAAAAAATATTTTTTAAATTTTTGTCTGTCTGTTTGTTCCGGCACATCTCCGAAACGGCGGGACCGATTTTCGGACTTTTACTGGCAGATAACTGATGTTATAACAAGAAACTAATGCAAGGCTACTTTTATTCATAACAACAGTAAAAAGCTGTTATTTTGAAATTACAAACAGACACTTCAATTTTGTTTATTTGTATAGATTTAAACTTCACTAATACTCATCAGTATCGTATCATACGAAAGGCGTTCACTGCTGAAGACAAGCATGCCCCAAGCCTCAATCATCGAAATGAAGAGGGAATATTTCATTTAGGAATGATGTACAAAGGACATGATTAGATCCTTCATCAAACTACAATTTTAATTGAGAAAATGACTGTCTTTGTCATTAGCGAAATAACTTTAACATAGATGACAATAAATAACACCAAAATCCTGCTTCAAATATCTTGCCTCAGTCAGTAATATTTTCGCAAACTCCGCTCAGTTTCAGCGTCCACTCACGACCAAATGACCATCAACGCTGATGCTCATAATTGTGGCAATTAGGATGCGACGACGAGTGTCTGTGGCAGTGTGGATGACATGGCTGTCAGACGGATCAATCACGTGACGAGCAGCGGACGTGTTGATTCGTCTGAGTCACAGCAGACGTACTAGTAATAACAAAATTTCAACGAGAAACAAATATTATAGTTGGATTCGGCTCACACTTACCGTGCCTTTTTTTTAATACCCAGAATTGATGTACAATCACGAATGCAATAAAAAAGTTATAAAACAATATTTATGATTGACATCTACTAGGGGTGAATCTAGCATGCATATTATAAAGTAAGACACCATATATTAAAAAAAAAACAATTAAACAAAACTTAAAAATTGTGAACTTTTCCAAAAATAATGAAACAATTTTGGGAAAGAAATATTAAATATAAGAAATATAAAAAAAACAAAAATGTATTATACTATTAAAACTCTAAGTTTAGTCCAGTAGTGACGTGCAAAACTTCATAAAAGGTGGAAGGGACACCGAACCACGTATCCTAATCCTAATATTATAAATGCGAAAGTAAGTTCGTTTGTTACCTTTTCTCGCCTAAACCACTGAACCGATCATCCTGAAATTTTGCATATACGTTGTCAGGTGTCTTTTATCCCGAAAAAAAGTACTGTTCCCGAGGAAAACAACAATAACGTTCTTATGAGGCGCCATGTGTCTTTCGAATCATGATTAATTTATGTTGTTACAAGCAGAGTACAACCCGAATTGATTGTCAAATAATAAATAAACGCGAGCGAAGCCGCGGGCGAAAGCTAGTAAAATTATAAATTTTTCATTGACACACTTTGGCATCTACTATAGTTTTTTCAGCGTCAACAATTCCAATTACTTAAGTGCCCACGTATCTATGTGCAAAGTATGTGCGGGTAGATATCATATCCAACATCTTAATTAAATAGCACACAAGTGCATGTGTAATTCAATGCTGTTAGGAATTATTGCTGTTCTAATCTTGCTATGATAGGTGAATGGTGTATAAAGAATGATTAACCTGACAAAATATATCTTATGAGTAGTAATCGGATATTCGGATGCATATTTACCTAAAGTACATTTCTTTCCGGCAAAGGGTACAAAAGTGTGGAAGCAGCTTCTTATAATATTTTTTTTCCCGATTTCGCGGGATTTCATAAAAAAATATTTAGTGTGTATAAAATGTATTGTAGTATAGAATAATAAATATTCATATTCTGTTTAAAACTGGGCAAGAAATTTGTGGAAACACGTAAAAAATTGCTTCAACTTTAAAATTTTGTTGCTGTGTGTGAGAAATAACTGAATTCAAATTTTGCTGTTGTATATTCAAATAGAATAAAATAGAAAATATGACTGGATTTATAACAATTATTATTTTGATAGTCGTACTCGCACTCCATACTATAGTTGCTGCCAGTTAAGATGGCAATAGCGGTCATTGCTCTTTCCATAATATCTCTTCGTACGAACCAAAACAAATGAACCATGTATCGTTTTTCATTAGAAAAGATGTTGAAGATCACGATAGATGACAATTCAAGACATGAACTGGCTTATTTGTGGATTTCAAAGTTAAGAACTTTAATAAATGTAGGTGGGTCAATGACCGCCATTGCCATCTTAACTGGCAGAAACTATAGTCAACACTCAACTTTAGGTAAATATGCATCCGAATATCCGATCTCTACTTATGAGCGATGATGCATAATAAAATAAATATGAGAAAATGTGGTCAAGTGGGTAAACATCGCGGCAAATTTTCCAGTCGTATTAATCCCACGAGTGGGACAACTCAGGCTGATAAACCAGTTTCCAGCATGTGACTAAAAGAGTGATAAATATAAATGTTGAAGACCCCAAGTAACTTGGGACAAAGGCAGGAAGCTCTTGCTCTTTCCATAATATCTTTTCGTACGAACCAAAACAAATGAACCATGTATCGTTTTTCATTAGAAAAAATGTCACGATAAACGATGATCACGATAGATGACGATTCAAGACATGAACAGGCTTATTTTTGGATTCAAAGTTAAGAACTTTAATAATTGTAGGTGGGTCAATGACCGCCATTGCGATCTTAACTGGCAGCAACTATATTTTACCCGTTGATTATACTATTCCTTAAGAATGGTTAAATCCAAGGATGATTAATTCCTAGATCCAACATTGTTAAAAACTTGAATTTACAAATTCTCAGACTTCATCATCATTCCGCTGCCCTTATCCTAACTTATCTGGGGTAGGAGCAGCATGTCTTCTTCTCTCTATTACTCGTCATCTTAGCAGTCACCTCCTTTCTAGCCATATCATCCTCACACATCCATCGTTTCTTTGGACTTCCTCTACTCTTACTTACTCACTACATTTTTCTCATTACAAATTCTCAGACTTCTCTCTGTCTATTCGTTAGAGTGTAAGCACACTAACCATTTGAAAATGCCTAATGCAATAATATTTAAACGATGTTTTCTAGGTTCTTTTAAAAACGCGAGGGCCATGGTACAAACGTTCGAAACGTAAAAGGTCATAACCGAATTTCTGATCTAAAGATTTTCATAATAGAAGGCCATGATTATTATTCAGCCAGTTTCTAGCTTAATTTAGCTGCTGGAACTTCACAAAAACTTGATAGATTTTCTTTTATTTGAGAAAAACGCTTTGCTAAACAGTAGTTGAAAAAACATAACGAGAAACTAATCATTTTGGAAGAGCTCATTTTCAACACTTTCTAAAATTAAAATGTCTATGGTAGGTAGGTATATTTGG
The DNA here is from genome assembly GCA_905220335.1 of Noctua pronuba. Lineage (NCBI taxonomy): Eukaryota > Metazoa > Arthropoda > Insecta > Lepidoptera > Noctuidae > Noctua > Noctua pronuba. Next base: position 3,750,174 of record LR999913.1, read on the forward strand.
AACAATCGTCTACAATATTTTAAAACTTACTCATCAAAAACCCATTGCCGGAAGCCACGAAAATTTGCAGTTTAAATTCCGTAAAGCACTCGCGATTAGGCTCGCACTCGCGCCAAAATCCTCATTAAACGCGTTAGTAAAATAATAAATAGCAATAAATATGCTATTTATTATTCTAAGAATTAACCAATGGCCATCATTGGCGTGTGACGAGTACTTTACGAGGTGTACGAAGGCCACGTACAGATATAAAAATAAATTATAATGTTGTTAAAATATACTCTATGACGCGTGACGTACCGAGAGGGACCGAGAGCCATGACGCGGGCTAGCGTCCTGTTCGAATTAAAAAGTTATATTTCCCGCCATTTTTTGGAAGATATAAATATGAAGTAGAAAAAGTTCTTATAATTTGCAGTTTTTCCAATATTTACTTGTAAATATGTATGTATAATGGATTACATTCAACTTATGATTTCCTGTTGAATTATCCGTTGGGTTCTGCGACTTTCAAAATGTATGCTTCTTTAAGGCTCTCTCTCCAGCCCTGTTAGGAACATCCTATCATTCATTCACCTCTTTGATACAAAGAGCAATATTGAAGTGATTGGACCAATATTTGTTCTCTGATAGAAATTTTCGAGCTTCATTCGGCTTTTGACTATCTTCCGCTCATTTTCTAAAGCGGATATGATCGACTTTGATCGCTGAATCTTGTAGTCTTTCCTGTTTCAAGAATTGCTTTACGTAGTGGTTTTCTCAATTTTCTTTTTTCGACTGCGAGTCTTACTCGTACTAACGACCTACTTAGTTTATAGATTAGTCTACACCAAGGAGATGACGCATTTTCATTGCTGAAGGAGGAAGCTCCAGGATACCCCGCGAAATTCAAATTTTCCTACGTTTTTTTTTGCAATTTGCAAGACAGTGTCAGGTTGTATACTGATTAAAATATGATTCGCGACCGTAACAAATATGGCTTTACAGAGTTATTGTCATTAAAAGCATTAATATAACCCTCTAAGTACATTTAATCCTATTGAATTCATGAAAAACTTATTCAAAGCTGTCCGCAGTTAGCTATTATTATAAGGTTATAATTAACCTCACACTAAAACGCACATACTGACCACCACAGACCTTTTACGCTGTCCTACGTCACATTCCATAAACATCGTGATTTGTGTGCTATCTTATCAACTTATCACTGTTATCAGTTATCAATGGCCCATTAATCAACGATAAGCCGGACAATTGACAGGCAACAACATGAATTAAGTTAAGCTTATCTATCATTTCTAAAAGCTTTAATTAAGCTTTCACTTTTAATCCTTGTTTATCGCAAACAAATGTATATTTAAAATTTCTAATAAATAACAAAGGCTAAAAAAGAGTGGCTCATGCTGCGCCAACCCCAAATAAACAGGGATGAGGGAAGGAGCAGCTCGTGGCTAAATAATAACTGCCGCTCGCATCAGTCTTCAGGTTAAGCTGGGCTTGCCTAGGTTGGTCTGTAGATGGGTAACCACCCATTAAATACCTAGTTTCCTCCGTGCCTCTGTTAACACGTTAAGCCGTCGGTCTCGGCTGTCATTTGTAGATCTTTGAAAGTCGTTACAGTTAATCAGTGACCTGAAACTCTGACAACCACTTTTATCAAGGGGTTTCGTATTACCCAGTACTAACTGGGTTGTGGAGGTCTGATAGGCAGTCGCTCCATGTAAAATACTGGTTTTCAGCTGCATCCGGTTAGACTGGAAGCCGACTGCAACTAGAGATTGCAAACCGGGCCCGGCCGGGCCCGGTGCCCTTTTCGACATCCACCGGGCCAGATATGAATGGCCGGGCCCGGTGGATGTCTAAAAGGGCACCGGGCCGACAGTCGTTACAAGTAGTGATTGCAAACGGGCCCGGTGCCCTTTTCGACATCCACCGGGCCCGGCCGGGTCCGGCCCGGCCGGGTCCGGTTTGCAATCTCTAACTGCAACATAGTTGGGAAAAGGCTAGGCAGATGATGAGGATGCTAGTGACTTCTGTTATGTCCGTGGAGGTTACAAACACTAAGGTACCAACCGTCACCCAGCGAGGCAAATGCTCGAAATGGCCATCCTCATGACGTTTGTCTCCACATCCTGCTAATCCTACTATCCTACTAATATTATAATTGCGAAAGTTTGTGAGCATGTATGGATGTCTGGATGTTTGTTACTCTTTTACGCAAAAACTACTGACCGGATTTGGATGAAATTTGGCACACAGATAGTTTATAACTTGAATGAACACATAGGATACTTTTTATCCCGGTAGTACGATCCCGTAGGACAGTTACCGAGCGGTCGAAGCCGCGGGCATAAGCTAGTTGACGATAACTAACACCATTTCAGTTACCAAGCCATTTACGAATAAAAAAACTACGAGAGAGGTTTATTTCAGCTACCTACGTCAGCATAGAGCTTTCTGACTGATGCACACATTATCTATGACGCCTTTCTTCAAAATTAATGGCCTGGTTACAATTTTTTCAGTCAAAATTCTGACGCATGACCGATCTGACGCATTTCGACGTAATCGTGACGAAGTATGCATGGGCGCCGTGAGGACTGGCTAATAATAAAGTCTTGGATAGATGATTGATTTAAAAAAAATGTTGGTCTTCTTTAAAGGTTTACATCGTAGAGAGAAGCCATTGTCTATTACTATGTCCCTTGATGATGGAGCTTATTCTACACGTCAAGCCAAATAAGAGATGTAAGCAACGATGCCTGCCGGGGCTGCGGGACTGTTAGAAAGAGATACCGCGGCCCAGGAACACAACGGGCAAAGAAGAAACATGGATGAGTTTTAGTCAGTACAAGTCTGACACTCCCTTCAACTCCGCCCAGAGTTTGGGGTCATTAGATAATTTCCAATCCGAAAAAAAAAAACAGAAATAAATAGGCTTATCCCACTTGTAAATGTCTCTTTGTGCCTATTAGCCTTGTTTTGTTCTGTCTCCTGCTGATATGGACGGAAGTGGAAATTATGTCTCCCTTATTCCTCCGCTATTCTTTTCTGATTAATTTCGTTGCGGGATTAAAGACAGTTAAACTGTTTGTCAGGTACTACGTCAAGCTTCAATGTCTCGGCGCTTTTCTGGTGGTCGCCACTGTTGGTTCTGGCTTTCAGAAGTTGCAGTGGTTTAGGAATAGTGTGGCGGGCATGTCCCAATAAAAAAACAAAAAAGTTTCAAACTGTGAGAATTCCCATATTTCCTATTACACCTTTGCGACCGGTCTTTGGTGATTAGACCGGGGAGTGTGGGATTTCAACCTCACTAAAACCACCCCGGTGGTCACCATCCGCATATAGGAGGAGGCACCGTTTCCTCTTAAAAGACCTGTCCGGAGCCCCCTCTGTGCAACGCCTGTAAGGCACATCCCATTCCTATTACACCTAGCAAAAGATAAAATAGGGTTTAATGAAAAATATATAAAATGGATTTAATAGGGTTTCAATCTTATTAATATCTTTGATATCTTGCTAGGGATCTTCCTAGCAAGACATTAAAAGATATAAATAAGATTGTCTCCTGTTTACACATGCGACAAAACTTCTACGAGAAATGTCAAGATTCCTGCCCGATAATAACTTGCAAGTTGCAAGTATAAACTGCGCAGCGAGTGTTTGTTAATGCTTGCAACTACTTTCAAGTTACAATCGGTCGAAAGACATTTCTTGCAAAAGTTTTCTTGCATGTGAAAACGCTGCATGGAAGAGCCGTCCCGTCACTCGTTGACGAAGCATTATAGTTTTGTACATTCCCACATTGTATTATGTACCTAGTTGAAAGTTTTAATCAATGTCAAAGCATTCTGCTTTCTATAGCTTATGCTCAAAATATATTACACTTTATCAATCTATGAGATCTGACAGGTGAGACATAAATGTTATAAAGTTATTATAATAACTAGCCATACCAAGGGGTATCGTATTATCCAGTAACTCGGTTGAAGAGGTCAGATAGGCAGTCGCTCTATGTAAAATACTGGTATTAAGTTGCATCCGGCGCATTTAACTAGAAGCCGACCCTAACATAGTTGAGAAAAGGTTAGGCAGATCATCTGCCGATGATGATTATAATCCTTACTAAAAAAGAAGAAAAAAAACCTTACTAGGATTGTCTCCCATCAATTGACCAATAAAATTCTTTTATCAATAGGTACATGAATATCAGCGTCAAATATTAGAGACTGTCTGAAAATTAACGCCATGACACGTTTCTATTAAAAAGTTTTTGACATTTGAGTTGGCGGGAAATTATTTTCATGAAAAATTACGGCTGGGAAATTGCCGTAAAGTGTACGTGAGAATATTAATTACTGTTAAATGTTTATGTTGTAAATCTCTACTAATGTGACAAATATAAATGTCAACGTATGAAATTTAGCTTTAATTTTATAATATGTATATTTGTCTAAGAAATTAAGAGGTAGGTACTTACAGTACTTCAACCCCGTGATCGAAAAAATAAACAAATGAGAGTTTGACAGTTTTAAATAATATTTATAGTTTATGGTCGCGGGGTCTCATCATCACCATGTCAGTCTGTCTTCGCCCAGTGCTGGCTGGGTATAGGACTCTCTTTGTTTATGCCAAGCTCCACGCCCGTTTGCCAGTCCCATCCAGGTTTTATCCGCGGTGGCAACGATTTCGTCTGCCCATCTCGCTGCAAGACGACCAACACTTCTCTTTCGTCACGGGGTCAACTACTTAGTAAAAATAATCACACTTCGCTCAACCGATTTTTAAAACAAGCAATCCAATAAAAACTAGAGCGCATCAATTAAATCTAATAACAATTTTGATGCGAGGATCATCTGCTATTGCATGCTTATCGTGTGTAAACAAGACTTAAAAAAAATGGCGGCTCGTCAAATTTTGGCGCGCTGCCAAAGACAACGTAGAGCGTAGATGATTCAATACTAGATATTCGTTCTTCTGCCAATTGTAATAGGCGTGTTGAATAGTAATTGTGTTGCGGTCTAGTTTGTTAATGTTTACTGTTTACTAGCTATAGCCTGCGACTCAGCTCTCGTGAAGGACGGAAATCATCCTATGGAACCGTACTACCGCGATAAAAAAACTATCCTATGCCCTAACCTAACCTAAATCATAGTCTACCTGTGGACCTTTTATCGAAATCCGTCCAGCCTCCAGCCGAAAGACAAAAAGACAAAGTTAAGGATGACTTAGCCAGTTTACCAACAGCTCAAGAACTCAAGCAAGCAGAAAACTAAATTATTTTATTACTGTTCTCATATGTCTGGAAAGACCATAGATATGTGACATTTGAGTTTGAAACCAGAAACCTTCAATGATTGTCCATTGATTTTCAATATTTCCATAATAACCGGTAACACAATGAAGCAAATAACGGAATTTTCCGGAATTTCCCACACCTTTGCTTCACAAAAGGTCAAACCTTTAAACTCACTTCGCGTCGCCCGCTCACAGCTACGTATTACATTCCATACTTACAGCGCAAGTACATATACAGCATGTATCCAAAAGGAAACGTGTGGTCATCATTATTTAAGAACTTGGGATAGACAATCAAGGAGCTCGTGGCTAAATAATAACAGCCGCATGGGTCGATCTTCATTGTTAAGCAGAGTTGCCTAGGGTGGTCCGTGGATGGGTGTATATCCATTATATACCGAGTTTCGGTTTAGGCGCAAAAGGCCTAATTCTCAAAATGGCAACAGAGTCGCAAAAGGACAAGTTCTCAAAATGGCAAATTCTCTAAAAGCCTAATTCTCAGAATGGCTAATTCTCTAAAAGCCTAGTTCTCTGAATGGCTAATTCTCTAAAAGCCTAATTCTAAGAATGGCCAATTCTCTAAATGGCTAATTATCAAAATGGCACATTTTCTACATTTTACCCCGCTTTGGATTTGCTAGTACTATATGCCTCAGGCAGGTAACTGTGCGAGTTTACATTCGAAGATTACGTAGTAGGAAGGACAAGTAGGAGATGAGAAACAGGGATAGTGAAGTCTCACAAACTACCAGGAGGCCAGAATCATGAAGGAGGTATTGTATATCATTAATAGAAATTTCCCAATCAAATCTATATAATATTTTTTTTTCACATATAGATGTAGTAGGTATACATAATATATTTAATTTTTGTGCATTTCGATTATCATGCAGCAAGCAATTTAGAAGAAGATAATACTTCTTCATGATTCTGGCCTCCTGGTAGTTTGCGAAATCTAGTCTTCAAATAAAGTATTAATAAAAATAGTTAAAAGTGGTTGGTTTCTTGGAACAAATTAAGTTACTGTCCACCAGTGGTGGCCAGCGGGAATATGAAAATAAAAGTCATGCACTGTCCACCACTAGTGGACAAGCCGGAGGTGGACACCGGGAATCATCGCATTTTTTTCACAACCAATTATGTTAACACATTGTCATAATGTTACTCAAAAAAACAATTTATTAGTGAATTAGTAAAAAATTAATCTATTTTTAAAAATAAAGAAATAATTAAAACTGTGGTTAGTAAATAATGACTTAATATACATGGAAAATATTCCTGATGCATTCTCAGTAGAGATTTGGCCATTAAGAGAATTAGGCTTTTGGAGAATTGGCCATTCAGAGAATTAGGCTTTTAGAGAATCGGCCATTCCGAGAATTAGGCTTTTGGAGAATTGGCCATTCAGAGAATTAGGCTTTTAGAGAATCGGCCATTCCGAGAATTAGGCTTTTAGAGAATTGGCCATTCTGAGAATTAGGCTTTAAGAGAATTTGCCATTTTGAGAACTAGTCCTTTTGCGACTCTGTTGCCATTTTGAGAATTAGGCCTTTTGCGCCTAAACCCGAGTTTCCTCTGTGCCTCGGAAAGGACATTAAGCCGTTGGTTGTGACTGTCATTTATAGATCTATGACAGTCGTTACAGGTAGTCAGTGGCCCGAAAGGCTGACAACCAGTCTAACTAAGGGTATTGTATTACCCAGTAGACTGGAAGCCGACCCCAAAGTAGTGAGATGATGATTATAAGTAGAGAAGGAGATTGAAAGTCGCGGAATTGACAGGAAGTTGATAGGAAATCCTTTGTCTTCGTATGGGACAGCTGATTTTTTTTTCGCGATTACGATTACGATTTACGAAGATGATACTAAGGAGAAAGTTAATCAGTTTGATGGTCTATAAGGCGTTTTTTTAGTTTTTTGCAGTTTGCAAGGTATACGTATACGTGTTACGGTCGCGACATCGTCAGCGCGGTCATATTTTGTACGACATACAAGCTGACACTAGCCAACGAAAAACGTAAAAAAACTGAATTTCACGGGTTTTTTTTATGTTGGGAAATCATCAAATGCCCTTCCCGCTCTGGGCAGAGCGGAAGGGAGTGTCAGACTCGTACTGACTAAAACCCATCCAAGTTCCTTCTTTGCCCTTTGTGTTCCAGGGCCGCGGTATCTCTTTCGAACAATCCCGCAGCCCGAATTTTACGGGCTTCTCTGGCGCTTGCACCTTAAATATAAGCACACCTTTCCACTTTTCGATCCATGCTGTATATTGTATTTTACGAAATGTAGCTCTGCGTACAAATAGGTGCAAATAATCCTACGCCTTTAGCCACTCCTCAAGTCCCTATATCGATTTAATGAGGACATTAAATGTTAAAACGTCTATTTCTTTAAGTTTTTGTAATAAATATGGTCATTAACATTAAATGTTAACATTAAATTCATTAACATTAAATGTTAATGACAATAACATTTATGGCATACTTACACTTAAAAAAAAACACAAATTATGACCTGGCACGTCTTCGTGGAGATTAATTAGGTACTTATAAGTATGACAAAGAAAAGTTATTACTTTCTGTTCTTAACATTAATGTGACGATAAGTTTTCAGTTTTCATATAACCTGTTTTCTTTGGTCGTAGTTTGCAGCCGATATCATCCAACAGAGTCTGTAGCATTTGGTGTGTTAAGTCTTGAATTTGATGATCGGCAAACTACACAACAAACAAAAACGTTTTTTTTCTTTCGCTTTTCCAACAGGTTTTTTTCCGTCTGTCAATAGCTGTGACAGCCTAGTGGTGTGATCTTTGGACTGCCAAGTCATAGGTCTCGAGTTCGAACCGAAGATACGCCCCTCTGATTTTTCGGATTAATGTGGGTATTGCATAATTATCACTTACTTCGGTGAAGGTAAACATCGTGAGGAAACCAGCATGAGAGCCTGAGAGATATTTCTCGACGATATGTAAAGCCAAGTCAGAGGCTTGTAATCTGCTGTAGATCTCAAGGCTTCTCTCTTCAGGAACATATTTCTTAGTACAAATCTTTACTGAGTAAAATATCTAACAGTTGCAGCTGTTTCTGGATTGAGAGAGGTTCTGATTCCAAGAAATCCAGCTGACCTTTTGAAAAGATTTAGTTCTGAGAGTTGATTCTGCATTCTCAGATTATATCCTTGAAATGAAAACAGCTTACTGTAGAGTTGTTGTAGCGAAAGTTAATCATTCGATTTACTTCTTTATTAATTTTTCTACACATCACAAAATTATACTTTTTTTTACCAGATTTTCAATGATGTGACAAGGTACATTCGGAACAACAGTTGTATATCTACTACTAAGCTAAATGAGAAATTAGAGGGTACAGATTGGTTTTGGTTTCCGAAACATATTTCTCATGTTACCCTTGATTACTTTCTCAACTTTCTAGAAGATTTCGTGAAATGTGAATTAGAAAGATTTGATCTAAAAGATAGTTCTAAAGATTACACCTAAATAGACGAAGAGATCAGTCTAGATTTTTAATTATTTATAGACATCAAAAATCTTCTTGCAGATTTGTTTAGATTGTATATTTTCAAGCCAAGTTCTCTAATAGATAAATTCTAGTTTTTAAATATTTCTTAAAAAAACCTTATAAAAAGATTAAAAAATATAAAAAAGGCGGTCCACCGGTGTCGGGAACAGGGTCCAAGCTACCGGTGGTTAGGGCTCCAGAGTCAGGAAGCTCCTCACAATGTGAGCTGTATCGTGAAGTGCTGCCTTCTAAATCAGGCCCTTGATTCAACCGCGTAAGGAGAGCCTCGAACGATTATTAGATTCCTTATTAAGGTGGAATACCAGATCTAATAATTGTATTGATGATTTGGAGTTAAGGACAACGACTAATAGAGAAGTATGGACGAAGAATACTTGCTGTGCTGACCCCAAATTAATTGTGGGATAAGGGCAGGAGAATGATGATGATGTTTTTAAATTAATGCTGAGCATGCATTTCATAATCAATACTTCATAATTTCATTTAGAAAATTCATTAATTACCTAAAACAGCGAAATATTTGACAGCTATTTTTGACGTTGCCCAAGTTCGGAATCATCAACCTAATCTTTTCCCAACCACCTTGGAGTCAGCTTCCAGCTGAATACCAGTAAATTACATGGAGAGACTGCCTATCTGACCCCTTAGTAAGTTTCAGACTTCCTGGCGAAACTCAGAATGAAATCTCTTAATTAAAAAAAATACTTATTTTCTGACCTTTTACATTAAAACACCATAAACTGAACAGATTAAGATCAAGTTAAACTTCCAAGCTAGACCATCGTTACGCCATATAAAACAAACGCCATACGTCCGCCAATTACACGGCACACAATGTAGAACCATAGACAAAGCGTGACGTCAGAAGTGCGTCATAGAGTAAGTAGGTCACCACGGATCCATAGAGAATGGAAGCGACTTTGAATCACAATGACCACTTCGTTACGGACGTAACGTTAGTTTTTTCTTTGCATTTTTTCATGGTTATTTAGTAGTGATGTGTGGGGATTATTGAAAATTTATGTTGGATATTTTGAATATTAAATATTGGAAGTTTGTTGGAAAAAAAGTTTTCTGTTGTCATTTTTCAGATATTAAAAAAAAAAACAGTGGGATCCTGCGTCAAATATTTATCTCAATTTAACGAGAGAGAAAATAATGAAGAAAATAGTTTTAAAAAAACTCTAGGTCTACGTATATTTTCAAATTCTCTTCCAATTTATTACCGTTATCTAATGCATATTATTTATCCGCGTTCGTGTCTGTCTATGTGACTGTGTTTTTCTTCTTGTTTATGCAAAGAATTTAGAAGTAGTTTTCACCAATCACTTAGAAAATGTATTCTGGAAGGTTCACAATAAATTAATATTAAAATACCATAACATCATGCCATCCCCGAAGGGTTAGGTGGAGGTGTACCTAATAGTAGGTCCACATTTCGCCAGTTATGTTTAAGTCCCATTTAATATGGGTAATATTATACATATATTATTTGTATACCTTTCAGCATAAATTCTTCAAATTGTGGCGAAAACTGCTCCGTGACTGACAATCAGTCTTGCTAAGGGGTATCTTGTTACATAGTAAATGGGTTGTGGAGGTCAGATAGGCAGTCGCTCCATGTAAAATACTGTTATTCCGCTCCATCCGGTTAGACTGGAAGCCAACTACAACATAGTTGGGAAAGGGCTAGGCAGATGATGAAGACGATGGACATTAATATTAAACTTGCTCAAACTAGATATAATAAGGGAATCTCGACGTTGCCTCAATTCGAAAAACCGTGCAAACCAGGGGCGTTTCCCTACTCTTATCTACCTATCTACATACAATACAAATAAATAAAATTGAAGTGTCTTTTTGTTATTTCAAAATAACAGCCTTTTACTAATAAACATTTTGTTTATCCGAAATGGCTAGACCGATTTTGACGGGACTTCTACTGGCACATAGCTGACATTATAGGCTAAAATCAAAACCCATGAAATTGTTAACAAAATCCAATTTAAATAAGGAAGTTACATTTTATAACAATTTCACGCAGACGAAGTTCGCGGGCAACAGTTAGTCTTAAAATAAAGAAGTCATCAGATATCTTACTAACATCCACTAGCATACAATAATAGTAACTATATAATCATCCCATAACTCGGCATCATCAATCATCTGAACGATATTAAAGTGGTACTTCAAGTGACGCACGTGAAGTCCTCGCCGCCATATTGAAAAATAAATAGACGTATATCATTTTAAAATAGACGCTCAATATCTCTGTGGGACAGTTCTTCCGTTTATCTAGCTTTGAGACTTGCTATGGTAAACAAGAAGTGCTTGAAATCGGCTGAATATATTATTCTTTACTACATATAATAACGTTTTGCGGTGACCTGTATTTTTTTTTTTTTTGTTGGTTTTGGCCTACTCAGGAATGTCTAAGAGCAAAAACAGTTAAAAAATGTGACTTGTCATCTACGAAACCGCACTGTGCCTGCGTGGTGTATTACAAAGAGGATAATACTATATCCATATTTTAATATTATAAATGCAAAGGTATTATATTGCTATTATGGTGCTATTTGTTTGTTTGTTACCTTTTCACGACTAAACGGCTGATCGGATCGTAATAAAATTTGGCAAAGAGATAGATTATATCCTGGGGAAAGACATAAGCTATCTTTTTTTTCTCACACATACACATCAAAATTTCCACGGGGACGAAGTCGCGGGCAACAGCTAGTAATTTATAAAAATATGTGTCTCTAAGTTAGTACACGCTAATCTCCGAAACCAGCAAGCCGATTTCAATGAAATTTTGTGAATTTATATGATTGGTTCCAGCTTGAAAGATAGGATAAGTTTGGATCTGACGCCGTGCAAAGCAGAGTCACTACTTTCCTATATTCAGTCAATGAGGTCAGCCTGCTACAGTCCACAGCTGGACCTAGGCCTCTCCCTAGCTCAATCACAACACCCTGGCCTTCACCTTCTTTAAAGTCTTCAATCCATCTAGCTGGTACTCCATCTTCCATCTTCCACTTCAGCTGGTTTACTCTGCAAACAATGTTACAAGTCCAACGTATAAATGTTATATGTATTCAAATTCTTTATCCACGGAGAAATACTATAATGATTTACGTCATAGGTGCTGTCATGCGTGACTGCCATCTTCACTGCACACTGCTAGGGACGACAGTAAATATTTTACATCGTTAAACTCCGGGATATAACGATGTCATATTGATGAATTTAAATTAATAAGACTATACAGATTGGAGGGGACATCGACGCACAAAAGGTTACGTATTCAGTACATCACTACCGGACCCCGGCCACATACAAATTTGTCATTGGTTATTAAAAAAAACTGCTGTTTCCTACAAATGCGCAATACCTACACGGTCAAAATGAACAGCAGATTTTTTTTTTCTAAGTGGGATGTTCGGTATGATGAATATAAATGTTGATGGATGGAGAGGGAGAGGAAGACCAAAGAAACGATGGATGGATAGTGTGAGGAATGATATGAAAGATAAAGGAGTAAATGATAGCGTGACGGTTGACAGGGGAGAATGGAAGAAAAAAACTGTGTTGCGCCGACCCTAAGTAACATGGGACAAGGGCAGGAAGTTGATGTTGGGAGATTCGGTATGATGTATTGAACACGTGGATGTGTGAGTATGTCCCTTGCACCCTGTAGATTAGAGGGTATTCTTAATGCTAAAAACCCAGAAAAAGTAAAGGATTTCTTTGGGCGAATTTCACAACTGCAGCTGAACGCAGTCGCAACACCCAAACCAAGTTTAAAAGCTGCGTCATAATTGCTAATCGCGTTCAGATCCATTGATACCACCAAATAGTTTAAGCGAGGGTACTTTTAATGCTGTTGGAAAGTCGCGTAAGTCTTTAAAATAAAATAACTTTTATTTCGGACAAGCAACATCCATAGAAGCTTAGTAAACAAAACATAAACTATGTTAGTTACAACTTTTCATTATTATTTATTTAGCAACAAGCTAACGTAACAGTACACACACATATAGCAATCCCTTTCATTTTAAAAATTCATAGCTTTAAATGCAGTCGATCGCATTTTTCAAACTATAACTACATCCTAGGTTGATTAAAATACACTTGGTCATATCTAGCCGCTATACATCGATGGACACTCGCCACACAAGGGTGGAGGTCCCTGAAATCTGTCCAGCCATTGTGTGTCGCTAATAGGATTCAAACAAGCACCGCCGTACTTTTGTTTTAACGCTAATAGGCGAAAAAATAGGTTATGAACTCATTATACTTTATGGTACATGTGTTTCGAAGTACAGTGTGTTTTACCTTACCTACATGTCTTTATACTGGCAAAATGTGGGTGTACCATAGACATTCAATAATAATACAGTATTATGAATAACAGATATTTAATAAGCAAAATAACAAAAATAATTTTTACTATAAAACTTAATAAAGTTATTTAACTTTTTAAACGAGTAAACAAATAAACAATATTAAATTTAATTAAATAAATGAATAGATTTCCCTGATTTTCCTGTGTTGTCTACTGTGTGTACATAAATAGTAAAATAAATAGATAGACTTGCATATAAAATATTAATAGAATAATGAAATTAATGGAAATATAAAATACTTAAGGATATAAAGTAATTCAAACTTAATAAATAGGAAAAGTAATAAAGCGCTCTTCCTCTTTCTACTAGTTTTAAAAAATTCGCTGTGACCGACAGGGTCCATAATTATTTCTATTTTTTTTAATTTACTCTTTGTAAATGACAATTATGAATAGCAATAAACGATTTGAGACATAAAAGAGGTAAGTACACCTCTGCCTTACCCTTTGGGGATTACAGGCCTGACATTGTGTCATCATAATCCTAGCTAATATTATAAATGCGGAAGTAAGTTTATTTGTTTGTTTGTTACCTTTTCACGTCTAAACCACTGAACCGATCATTCTGAAATTTTGCACATGCGTTGTCAGGTGTACAGAAACGGACATAGAGACTACTTTCATCCCGAAAAAAAAGTACTGTTCTCTAGGAAAACAACAAAAACTTTCTTGTAATAAAGTGTCTTTCGAATCATGATTGAATTATATTATTACAAGCAGAGTACAACCCGAACTGATTGTCAAATACCAAATTAACGCGAGCGAAGCCGTGGGCAAAAGCTAGTATATTATTTAGTTAACAGGCATTGTAGGTTGTGTCCGCATTAGTCAATCGTTTTAACTTAAGTGTGAAAATTGATCTTTGTAAGAAACGCAAACGGTAAGAATTATATCAAAATTGTTCGCAAAATTGAATTGGCTTACACAAAAAACTAGTATAAAAAATGTAGTTTTCGAAACTTTCGAGTTGTTCATTCAAACAACAAATGGTAAATAAAACAGAAGTGGTTGCTTAGGGATCTTCTTACACTTTAACCAAGTTATCTGTGCAGGCGTGAAACCACAGACCTAATAAAACAAACGTACCAAGATGGACATATGCATGCGATGCATTTTTATTGACAAGCAGCACCGCCTCGAACTGCACTTAAAATGGCCATACTGTATGTTAGGGTAATACCTTACTAGGCATCGCTAAATTCAACGTTAGTAAAAGCATGCAATAGATCCTTCTTTATTTACAAAACAACAATAAATCCTGCTTTCGACTAACAAGACCTAAAACTTAAAGATAAAGTCCATTACGAAGTCCATACAATAAATCTTCTGAAGACAAGACAAAGACAGCAGAAAAACCTCAAGTCAACGGTTAGCCCCCCTAACAAGCGCGGGCGATGCGAGGCGTGAGCGTCACGTCGTTGTTGCCTTCGCGCGAGTTAGGTTCCTTTGGTCCTGCGGAAGCGTCAGGGTAGCCCGCGAAATTCAGATTTTCTTAATTTTTTTGCAATTTGCAGAGTTTTTCATGAAATAGTCATTCAGTGGGATTGTTGTATTGCAGATTTTAATGATTGTAATTCTATAAATGTATACGTGTTACGGTCACGAATCATATTTTGTTCAACATACAGCTGCAAATTGCAAAAAAACGTACAAGAAAATTTTAATTTCGCGGGTTACCTTAACGCATGCTTATGCTTGCCTTAAATGGAGAGTTGAAAAACAAGATGGCGACGTCAGTCGCGATTAAGATCACGTCATAAAAGAACCCTACCACCACCGTCGTTCCAGAAGTCTCGTTGCGGCGACTCTAAGAAATAAAATAAGAAGTTAAATAAAAGCTTAACAAACGAAAGCATGCCCCATGCTTTCATTTGTTATAAGCTTTTACTTAACTTCTTATTTTATTTATAATACACCTTCGAAGAAATAAAATAATGGACGAAATTATTTTGATCATTAATTATTAGGAAACTATAATTTAATTTACTTTTTCCGCGCTTTACTTTCGCCAGGTTGAAGGAGAAGCAAAGGTATGTGCCGCTAAACAGCCTAATATGAAAAATAGAAAATCAAATATTTTAGAATTTAGAACACAAATACAAATGTTAATTTGTTCATAAAAGTATTTTTTTAATAATAATGTTTATTAATTATATTCTATTTATAAACACAATTTAATATTCAAAAAATATTTACGCCGTAAAGACGCATATTTGTTTGCCGAGATTTAAAAAAAAACAATCACCACCGACTAGTCATTGAACCCATTTAGACTTAGAATAAGTAGATATAGTTATCTGTGGAAATTTTTATTTCCGCACAAGTTGTGACAAATGAAAAAAAACCACACGTGTGAAGTACATTGCATGTTGAACCTAATCGCAGCGCGTTAAAAACCACTTTTCCAGAAAGTGTATTGAAAAGTTTATGTTTTTATTATCTCACAGTCGCTGACGTCTGTCACTTGAGCGTGCAGCTCACGGCCGAGGAGCTAAAGTTTCACTTTATGAAAGTTTCGTAGAAAACTTCGAGACAGGCGACTAATACTTCAATCTTTGATCGCGAACGCTGATTGATTTGTATTGTCTTAGTCTAATTACGTAGGCTGGCAGCGCGTCAAAGTTTGCAGTCAATTATTGATGATTAGTTCTGATTTGTTGGTAATTGCGTTTTGATCTATGGTAGGCATAATCAACATAATATTTCTAGTAGAGAATTTGAGCAATTTTTTTCTAAAAATCTTCTAAAATCGTACGTATTATAGTCAAGGTGGTTGGTTTAGATCCCAAATTATCGACGTTTTCTATTTCAAAGAGTACAACCAACTACCATCAGCCTCTACAGGGTGTGGACGGGACAGCGGCGCACAAAAGTTTATACAAACAGTATAAGTTTAGTTTTAAACCGAGAAAGCTTAAAAAAGTGTTTACAAATATGTTTTCTTTCTTTCTTTCTTTACAGTACATCATTCCGAAAATTCCCACATAGAATTATATAATCTGTTTTTTTTTTAAATCTGCTTTTTCCTACAAAAGTGCAATACTTACGCGGTCAAAATGCATGGAACGGCAGATTTTTTTTTAAATAACTACCGATGAAAAATTTCTGTGAGGGGGTTAAGAGTAATGTGATGACGTGGTAACCGTTTGTGCGTCAGTATCCCTTTGTAAAAAGATAAAATTGTAAAAAGATGACCATACTTACATTATAAACAACTTGACTATGGTACAAAATAAGAATACGTGAAAAAAATTGCTGTTCAGTACAATTGTGTTCTCCTACATCGAAAAGATACTAATCTATTTAATTTGTTGCCAAATCTCTAGTCTATAAATAAAATTAATTAATTGTTGACTGATTGTATTTATAGATTAATTGTGGCCTAATGAAGAAACAGTGAGTCACTTGCAAGATTTTATGTTGTAATCAGCTGACATGATAATGCTAGTACTTAGATCTTAATTCACAGGCATTTTAGTTTGAGCTACATAACACCACGCCTGTATTCCCCGAAGGGTTAGGCAGAGGTGTGCCTAATAGTACACCCACATTTCGCCAGTTATTTTTAAGTCCCATGTAATAAGAAGCAAGTCTATTGAGACCAACCGGGCACAAATCCAGACTCCGTGTCTGCTACTGAGAAATTCCTGACAGAAAAACCCAATAACAGTTCGCCGGACCCGGAATTCAAATCCAGGTCCTCATTGTCAGCAGTCACGCTTGCGATCACTCTACCAACGATGCAGATAATTTCTGTTAAATACTTCATTGCCACTGTTTAAGATGGGTGAAGGTCTACATAGTGAGAATACTGTAGCATGACCCAGAAACAAAAATTCTAAAGCGCAAGCCACACAGAAAAGACGTAAGACGCGGACGGGGTGCAGACATATGTCAAATGTATAGAAGCGTCGCGGCGTCGTGTCCGCGCCCTGTCTTTTTATATGTTTTGCGTCACGACGCTTCTATACATTTTGTATGAAAGGGACGCGGAAGAGACATATGTCTGCGCCCCTTCCGCGTCTTACGTCTTTTCTGTGTGGCTTGCGCTTTACACGTGCGTGACGTGCAACACAAGACCGCACTGGGCCCGCTTTAAAGCTGGCTGTTATTTAAAAAAAAGAAATTCTGGATAAAAAAGTTTAAAAAGTTCCCAAGATCTCGCTTCATTCATGACACTAATAGAAAGTAATGACATCACAGAGCATTTAATATAGCAAACGAAGAGTGATGAACGCCGTAATGTATACTATGTATGTATACGTTTGTATTATTTATTTGCGGTACAGTCACGACCACCTATCTGCATCATCATCTGCCTAGTCTTTTCACAAATATGTTGGGTTCGGCTTCCAGTCTAACCGGATGCAGCTGAATACCAGTATTTTACATGGAGCGACTGCCTTTCTGACCTCCACAGCCCAGTTGGTGTTGGGTAATACGAAACCGATTGGTAAGTCTGGTTGTTAGAATTTCGTACCACTGACTACCTGTTAAGACTGTCAAAGATCTACAAATGACAGCTGGAACCTAACGCGCTTAACGTGCTCTTCGAGGCACGGAGGAAACTCGGTATGTAATGGGTCCCACCCACGGACCAACATAGGCCAACACCACCAATCTACAACCAATCCGATAACCAGTAAGTCGCATGCAGCCTTTCCATGAAAAATACTGGTATTCAACTGCATCCGGCTAAAATTGAAACCGATTCCAACATATTTGGGTAAAGGCTAGACCCATGCTAGGTGATGAGGTCTCTTCTCAAAGTTGCAATCGTTATTACAGACATTTGAATTTAGGTAAGTGTATATCTATATATTTGTGGTTGTGAGTGTACTGTGCAGTATGGAGTAGTAATCGTTGGATCGCTGTGAGGTCATTGGTGTGGCAGGGCGCTGCGAGCGCGTCAGTAACGCGGTGCATTGGACACTGGCAGATTATTACAGAAGAGCAGTTCAATGAAGGAGCATGGATGGGTTTTAGTCAGTTAAAGTCTGACCCCCCACTCCGCCGGGGTGGGGGGTTATTTGATGATTTCTCATCCGAAAAAAAAGGGCAGTTCAGATTTCTTATTGTTCCATTGCAGTGAAAGGCTTCTTCAAAATATAAAAAGCATGACCATTAATCATCACGATGGATGAAGGTGGATTGGCCATTTAAAAGTTAATTATTATGCAAAATATTTCGTTTTAATGTCGCGAAAAAGATCCAGGCTTGGATGCAGGACATAATAATATTATATACTCGACACGTGTTTTGCCCCTATTGGTTTGGCATAGCATGCTTATTATTATTGCTTTTTCTGTTTGTGCATTTTTATGGTGCTGCGGTACACAACAGCGGGCCGTATGAAATTCGCGCGCGCGCGCCTTTTACCTATCAGCTGTTAGCCGCGTGACGCCGTTCTGTCTCTTACTATCATACCGTGCAACAGTGGGTAGGCAGAGCACACGCGCGGCTTGCAAGCCAGATCCATAATGCCTCGCTGTTCTGTGATAAAAGTGAATGAGTATTAAAAAAAAGTTTCTTTGGGAAGTTGTTTGTTATCATGAGTACAATCACGTGTATTTTAAGTATCGGTCGCTAATTACCAGTAACCCTATATACCTGGCAGTGTCCATATACCTACACATTTTAAACACTAAAACAACGCTAATATCGGGATTTAGAACTAAGTACTAATTTTATTGAGAATAATGTTCTGTAGAGCCGCACACATCAGATAACTGACGTAGTACATTAAATTTTATTGGCCAAATGATAAACGATGGTATTTTTGTGACTCATCAGAACAAATAGACAACCTTTGAAAATAATTCGTAAGTACAGTGAATTCGCCCTAATATTCTAGTATAACATCGGTGGCACGAGGAGCTCGTGGCTTAGCTCTTATTAGAGTCGTTGTAAAAATACGAAATGCATTGAAAACGCTTGCCATTTCTGTAGGTCCCCAAGCTGTATCACAAAACCGAAAAGAGAAGTCTTTGCTCCCGCCCTCCATCCATAGACACACAAAAATAACAAAGGAGCAGAGACACACAAAAACACAACACTGAGGAGAGCAGAGGAGCTCGAAGCTAAAAAATAACAGCAGCTCGGGTCTCTCTTCAGTAAGTTAGTAGTTAAGCCGCGCTTGCCTAGGTTATTCCGTGAATGAGTGACCACCCATTACATGCCGAGTTTCCTCCGTGCTTCGGAAAGCACGTTAGCTCTTTGGTCCCTGCTGTCAATTGTAACAGGTAGTCAGTGGCCCGAAAGTCTCTATGTATTTGCTCTTATGCTAGGTATGTAGTTGGAGTCAAAAACAAATGGACTTCACAGCCCATTTATTACCTCACTACTCTAGCTTATGCCCGCAGCTTCGCTCGCGTTAATTTAGAATTTGACAATCAATTCGGAACGTATTCTGCTTGTAATAATAGAAATCAATCATGATTCAAAAGACACGTGGCCCATGGTATGAGCATAAGAACGTTATTGTTGTTTTCCTCGGGAACAGTACTTTTATCGAGATAAAAGGTACCCTAAATCCGTTTCTGTAGTACACCTGACAACGGATATGCGAAATTTCAGGAAACAAAGTTTCTTTCACATTTATAATATAAGTAAGGAAGTAAGGATATCACATTTATAACCACTGATCTTTGCAAAAAATGCGTAGAAAAATCACCAATAACACGAAACTCGATTAAAATTCCGATTGAACTCTCTGTTTCTACCGTCTATACGCCTATCAGTCGGTTGGCAAAACATCAAAGTGCAGCCGACGATTGAGTTCGTCTAGTTCATCAGGTGTTGCTATAACCGAGCACGTTTGATATACTATCTGTTAGTCTAGTGCTAGCCTTCACCTCGGTTATGAGACCGTAGTGTAACTACCATCAATGTTGTAAACTGTTATGGAGATGCAGTCAAAATATTTGGGGTTGTTATGAATCAAGTGGTCAATGGATACACTAAGAAATGAGTAGAGAAGGAGAGGAGCTTGTGGCTAAATAATAACAGCCGCTCGGGTCGATCTTTAGGTTAAGTCGCCCTTGCCTAGGTTGGCCCGTCTATAGGTGACCACCCATTACGTACCGAGTTTCCTCCGTGCCTCGGAAAGCACGATAAGCCGTTGGTTCCGGCTGTCATTTGTAGAATTTTGACAGTCGTTACAGGTAGTCTATGGCCCGTAAGTTTGACAACCAGTCTTACTAATGGTATCGTATTACCGAGTACTAACTGGGTTGTGGAGGTCAGATAGGCAGTCGCTCCATGTAAAATACTGGTATTCAGCTGCTTCCGATTGGACTGGAAGCCGACCCCAACATAGTTGGGAAAAGGCGAGGCAGATGAGGATTTATTTATTGAAGTTAATTCCACAACACACACCAGTACAGTCACTAGCACCAATATGTAAACACTTTTCAACTTTTAAAAGTATTTTTCGCCTCCTGTTCTGATTAAAATGTCATGTTGTTACAAACATAGTATTTTGAACTCATTTTTTTATGAAAAAGATCCTATCTCCAAGTTGAAATCGTTTTTTCTCGCGGAAATTGCTTTAATGCATGTAAATTTCCATCGTAATTTTTTATATAATAAAGACACTTTTTCTACATGCTGCATATTTTTCTTATTTTAAAATCTATAATCAAAAATACTCTATGCAATTAAGGGTTAAATTTAGGAAAGTGTATACATATTGGTGTTCGTGACTGTACATCCCTGCTTCCACAGTTCCCTACAGCATACATCTCACAATTTGTTAGTTATTTCCATCCAAAAGCATCGGCCATTAACTAACCACTATAAAATAAATTATAAGATTATATTTTCATACGGAGCGCCTGAAATACTTGCTTCACACGTATTATTTACCAACGGCGACAATTTTATACTGGAATAACTTTCTTGAATTTATTATTTTATTTCTTGTAATTTTGTTGAAAGTATTTAGAACATTTTAACGTCTTGAAATCGTTAAAAAAAACCGTAAAAGCATTAAACACAGCATGAAAGCTCTCAGTTTGAAATGAAGCTTGATACGATAATGAAAGAGTTAACGAATAAGGAGTCTTGTACTAATTATCATGGCAGGCAATAGACTGCCAAATGAATACAGGCGCCTGAAAGACATATTTTTAATAGCCTGACCCAAAAAAAAAACATGAATGCTTAGGAAACATCACATAAAATTAAATAGCTGTCTATCTTAATAATCCGCCCGCGATACGCCCCGTCCACGACCTCACGCAATGCGTGACGCGTCAAGCGACTCGCGCGTGTCAGTTATTTCCTTCGCCTCACGTCGCGGTGATTCGTGCCACGCTCTGAACAACTTTCTTTCTTCTTTTAGGGTTCCGTACCCGAAGAGTAACCAAAGAGACCCTTTTACTAAGCCTCCGCTGTCTGCCCACCGTCCGTCTGTCTGTCAGCGGGCTATATCTCCAGATCCGTAATAGGTAGAAAGTTGACATTTTCAAAGAATGTGTATCTCTGTTGGCGCTTTAACTACAAATAATAAGTTAAAAATTAAATGGGGCTCTCC
The DNA here is from genome assembly GCA_905220335.1 of Noctua pronuba. NCBI lineage: Eukaryota > Metazoa > Arthropoda > Insecta > Lepidoptera > Noctuidae > Noctua > Noctua pronuba. The sequence continues at coordinate 3,771,951 of LR999913.1, forward strand.
TACCACGATGGTACGGAACCCTTCATGCGAGAGTCTTTTTATCCGAGTTTTTTATCCGCGGCCAGTGTCGTAAAACGCGTCTCGCTTGAGCGTGGAGCTCGTGGCCACGCCGTTAGACCGATGACAGCTTGGCGCTTGTTAAATTTAAAATGTCTAAATATAAACCACGCTCAGTTGTATGGTTGTACTCGCTCGCGGAGTAAACAATTAATAAAGAATACTTTATGAGGAGATTTTTAACAGGAATTATTGCAGTGTTAGTAATTCTCATTAACACTAGAAATGGGATATTTACCATGTTTACTGTATGTTTTGAGTTACCGATATTTCGGCGCTGTTGAGAATGGTAGTTACCATGACAGTTTAAAAAAAATGCGTTTGTAATTGTTTTGAAGAGGCCAGTCAATTCAATCACAAACGTTTCTTTTAAGGAATGGAGGGGCGAGCCCTGCAAATCAAGTCTACTAATTTTGACTTCCTGCATCTTTATTAAGTGATAGACAACGCATAGCCCAAGCCATTGGTCTATAGGTCTATAGTCTATAGACCGACCGGTTTAATGACTCCTCGCGAAGGTATCAATTTAAATGGAATATTCTGAAGTTTGATCACGTATTGGTTCAATTAGTGTCGTAAGACCTTCGTGGATTATGGTTATTTTAAAGCAAATAACCTGTGGGATATAGTTAGGACTAGGACTACTTATGACTTTGTGGATGCTTAATGTGCCTTTGATGGCACAAGGCGGAGGACTCATTAAAGCGGTCGGTCTATAAAAGCTAGTTCTGAGGGACTAGATAGTGTTATTTTAGCCTTAACCATTATGGTAAAGTCATATTTTGTCAATCCTGTAGCAGTGATTGTCACTTGTATGGGCCCTCTCGACTTATTTTAAAACAAAAATTTGAAATCGCCAATTCACCTTCAGCAAGCGTGATGATTAGAGACAGATTATATGCAAATGCATATTTGAATCTACCTTGTCCGTGTGAGTACAGGCTTTGCCTTTCAATAAAATTAGACTAGACAGTAATATGCTGAACTTATACTGTGACTTACGGGATATTTTCCGTGATTGTTCATTATTTTGAGCTCCCGATATTTCGACGCTGTTGCAAGCGCCATGTCTTTTACTTTTATGACTCTGGAAATATTGTTCATAACTTTATTATTTCGTCCAGGTACACGATATCATCGGGCGGCCGTGAAAGGTTTTTACAAAGAGTTCTTGTGTTTTTCGCTAACAAAACTAACTAACAATTTGCAGTGTAGTGTGTGGAGTGCTAAATAACCTAACTGGAGAGCTGTTGCCTCATTAATTGAGTTATTGGAGTCTTTGTGTACCTGAAAGGGTTATTTGTGCCGATCCAATATCATAAAAAACGGGACAAGTGCGAGTTTGACTCATGTGGAGAGCGTTCTGTGCGTTCAGATTTTTTATAGGTTTTCCTGTAATCTGTAGGCAAAGAACTATTTTTTGTATTATTTCAAAATTTTCGGTAAAGGGGGGAATGGTCAATTTTCGCCTATTTTCTTAAATAACTTCAAAACTATTTATCTAAAAATTATTTTTAAAAAAAATTGAGATTCTCATCTCATATGTAATTCTCATATGATATGTAACACGATATATTTTGCAAAACTTTTTTTTTTCATTTTCTAATTTACCCCCCAAAAAAAGGTGCTAAACTCGTGGTCAAATTCTGAGCTTACTCATTTTAGTTTATCATTGCTAGCCTTTAAAGAAGAGCCTATATAATGCAACTTGAATCCATTAACTTCCTGCAAGTTAGCTACTTTCATGCAAGTTTTCCCCTTTTTAGCAAGCTACTTAAAAAACGTCAATCACACTTATTAAATGTTTACACCCATTCTCTTTTCACGACTTTTGTCATCCGTTTGTGTTCAAATACCTCGTTTACAAGTATTCATGCGTACGCGCAGTTCAAGGCGAAACATATTTCGGCTTGGCATAGTTTACAAGCGAAATGTTTACTACGAGGTAGAAGAATTCGTAAAACTATGATAAAAACGTTATACCTACGTTTCCAAGAATATTTTTCTACGTATGAGAAATGTATGGAAGTCGAGTGTGTTGTATATTTTCTTTGTTTTAAAGTCTTCTGGCGTTTCCTTCCTTGTGTTTTGTGAAAGATTTAAAGAATTAGAATCGTATCTTAGAATTTGTGTGAGGAATGATCATCATCGGCCTTTTCCCTGGCGTGGTTTAATAATAACAGCCGCTCGGGTCGATCTTCAGGTTAAGCCGCGCTTGCCTAGGTTGTTCCGTGGATTGGCGACCACCCATTAATTAGCAAGTTTCCTCCGTGCTTCGGAAAGCACGTTAAGCCGTTTGTCCCGGCTGTCATTTGTAGATCTTTCACAGTAGTTACAGGTAGTCAGTGGCCTGAAAGTTACTATAAGTTATTTGCTTTAAAATAACCATAATCCACGTAGGCATCCATGTAGTATTGTAATACTAATTGAACCAATACGTGATCAACCTTCAGATTCCATTTAAATTGATACCTTCGCGACAACTCATTAAAGCGGTCGATCTAATAGTACATTACACATTTACGGTAAAACCGTTTTTCAAAATCTAAAAATTAAACCACAAACTTACCAACCAACCATAAACTCATTTAGCTGATGGTCTACCTGTGTGCCAAACGACATCAAAATCCATCCAGCCGTTAAGTCATAAAAAACTAACAAACATACAAACAAACAAAGTAACCTTCGCTTTTATAACATACTAACTGTTGCCCGCGACTTCGTTCGCGTGGTAATTTTGATGAGTAAGAGCGAGGGAAAAAAAGATAGCCTATGTCCTTCCCCAGGATATAATCTATCTCCGCACCAAATTTCATGACGATCCGATCGGCTGTTTAGTCGTGAAAAGGTAGCAAACAAACAAACAAACAGAGTTACTTTCGCATTTATAATTATAACATATAGTAAGAATAAAACCATTCAATTTTCAAAGCTAAGTTTGAAGCAACAAGCCCTATTCACGGCGGGGCGTAGCTACCAGCTTGTTTGTTAGCTGGAGACCTTGAGTTCAATACTGAAGCCATAGCTACGCTTTGGGCTTTGTTCTCGCCGATAAACAAACTGTGGAGCTTAGTGAACTTGTTATAATGGACATTTAATTCTGCGAGAATTATTTTTAGGGTTCCTTACTGGAAGTGTGACCAACGGGACACTATTACTAAGCCTCCACTGTCCGTCCGCCTGTCTGTCATCGGGCTGTATCTCATGATCTGTAGAAACGGGTTTTGTTGACGGAAGAATCGACAAAATGACAGATTGTGAAAAGAAATCTGTCATTTTGTCGACACCATCTGTCATTTTGTCGATTCTTCCGTCAATAAAACCCGTTTCTACGGTGGTCATGCTACGCGTGCTATAATTAGTAAACAATTGAATTTTCACAGTTGAATATCACAGAATGTGTATTTCTGTTGTCGGTATAACAACAAATAATAAATTAAAATTAAAGGGGGCTCCCCTAATACGATGGTACGGAACCCTTCATGCGCAAATCCGACTCGCACTTGGCCGGTTTTTTAATCCATATTTCGAACTGTTTGTTTTGGTGTTTCGTCACAGAGTAATCGGATAGGAGACGCCCGACTCCATCTAGTTTGAAAACATTATTTACTTTTGTCTTTTTAGAAGAGCTCGTGACTAAATAATATCAGCCGCTCGATGCTCGACTCGATCTTCAAGTTAACCTGCGCTTGCCTAGGTTGGTCCGTTGATGGGTGACCACCCATTACGTACCGAGTTTCCTCCGTGCCCTCGAAAGCCATTGGTCCGGGCTGTCATTACAGTTAGTCAGTGGCCCGAAAGTCTGACACCCAGTCTTACCAAGGTGTATCGTATTACCCAGTATACTAACTGGGTTGTGGAGGTCAGATAGGCAGTCGCTCCATGTAAAATACTGGTATTCTGCTGCATCCGGTTAGACTGGAAGCCCACACCAAAATAGTTGGGAAATACCGCAAAAAATCGGACGGCCGGACAGTAAAATTCCTTGTAGTGCACAAATGCCCGAATTGGGTTTAGATTTTATGAAATTCCATTGGTTACAATTTGCACAGCTCCGTTCCTCTTCTCTCTTCTCCACTCCAGTGGACAGCCACCAATAAGCGTGCGTTGCAGTATGGAGTTTCATTCATAGAAAGACTACCGAACGGCTCCAGCTAAAACGTGCTTATAACTTGACTGCACCTTGAATCTCCGCAGTGTAGTATCTACAAAAGTTCCTGTACCGAATCCCCGTCCCAAAGTGCAGTTTGCTATTTCTCATACGAATTGTTTTGTTGATCATTGCAAGCGCTTATTTTAAAGTAGCACAATGATTCTATAAAAAGACTCGTCCCGTAGACAGTTTTAGTTTAGAATGCTACTAATAGACTGAAGGATTAATTTCGTTACGACACAGCCATTACGCTATGCATTTCTTAAGATTTTAGGTGTTAGTTACCTAGTCTTGGGGCTCGTGGCTGACTAGTAACAGCTGTACAGGTTGAGATCAGTCCTTGAATGGGTGAGAAAAGAAGAGAGCTGGAAAATTGAACCCAGCCCGGTTCAATTTCCAGCTCGGGCAAAGTGTTATTGAATTTTTCTATGAGGAAATTTTGTTTAGTAAATCAATTAATGTTTATTTACTGTCAGCTGTGAAGCTGCCTCTTATAAAATAAATAAATAAGCTCTCAGTAGAAGCCCGTGGAGTCTGGATTTGTGCCCGGTTGATGGCAATAGGCTCGGCCCCTGTTACATAGGACTAAAACAAAACTGGCGAAATGTGGGCGTACTACAGGTACACCTCTGCCAGACCCTTCGCTTTACTTGTTCACACTTCACTTGTGCTGGCTCACTAGTGGAACTTGTCCGCGGAAGCGACGGAACACCACGTCCTGCGGCCGAAAGTTTCCTCCATCTCCATGGGCAGATAAACATTCGGTACTCGCACCACGAACGCCTTGAAGTTGACTTTCATACAAGGCTAAAAGCTTGACTTGCCCTTATAACCTAGTACTCTTCAAGATTTTAGGGTTTCTGAACAGTCTGCATACCGTATTGTTGGCCCCTAGGCCCGCCACTGGTATAGTTAACCACCACGCATTCCATACGGTTGTAGAAAAAAAGGCGACTACCCAAACATCGAATCAATTCACGCAACAGAATATCTCTGGTTGGAAAGCCCGCGTCCCGCGAAACTAGGTCGGCAGCGCGTCACGATGACGTAGGCGCGTGACGTAGGCGCCTCCCCAGCCACGCCTCGCACGTACTTGCGTAGTTGTTGTGTTTGTGTGTGTGAGGAAATGATGAGGTTTCAGGGGCTTTTTTAAGAGGGGGGATGTGTTTTGTTTTTTAACCAGTGTGGTTTTATGTTTTAATTGTAATAAGCACGAAAAATACGGGCTTTGACGTGGAGTTGCGGAAACCAGCCCGTTATACAATACAATACAATAAGAGAGTAACAGCTGCTCGGGTCGATCTTCAGGTTAAGCCGCTTGCCTAGTTTGGTCTGTTGATGGGTGACCACCCATTACATACCAAGTTTCCTCCGTGCCTCGGACAGCACGTTAAACCGCTGGTCCCGGCTGTCATTTGTAGATCTTTGACAGTCGTTACAGGTAGTCAATGGCCCGAATGTCTGACAACCAGTCTTACCAAGGGGTACCGTGTTACCCAGTACTAACTGGGTTGTGGAGGTCAGATAGGCAGTGGCTCCGTTGGCAGTTGTAAATACTGGTGTTCAGCTGCATCCGGTAAGACTAAAAGCCGATCCCAACATAGTTGGGAAAAGGCTAGGCAGATGATGAATAAGAGTGTAACAGAGTGAATTTTTGGGGAATCTTGCATCATAATCATTACAATGTCAAGATTTTATTTAAGAAATTACATAAACATAACAAGTACATACAATCTAGGATTAAAATGACTGTTTTTGAGTTTCCCCAGTAACAACGAAAAGCTAAGGTTCTCGATACTAAATAAAATCGTTTGACGTCATATCGTTTGTCAATATTGCCGGCCTGGTGCGCCCTTACCTTTTACCTTGGTAACGCAGGTACTGCTGGATTGAGTTACTAACAGCTGATTTATTTTCTACTGAATTTCTATAAATTTTAAGGTGCAGAACTTGCGTCACAGGTTTGAAGTGAAGCGTCATGATTTATCGATGTTCTCTTTATCGTTTGATTAGTGCCTAACCTGGTGTCAGAGTTTTCATACCGCCCATGGGCCTCTGACTTGGCTTTACATGCCGTCGAGAAATATCTCTCAGGCATGCTGGTTTTCTTCACCGAAGCAAGTGATAATTATATAATATGCACGTGAATCCGAAAAATTAGAGGTGAGTGTCTTGGGTTTGAACTTGAGACCTATGACTTGGCAGTCCGATAGACACACCACTCGGCTATCGATGTTTATAACTTGACATGTCAGATTGTCTCTTCTCCTTATTGATTTTATGTCGGACGTAATTATTTTTCGCTATCCATTTGATTTTAAAATTAACTTAACTCTTGAATACCATTTTTTTTTAAGTTGCCTCACCAGGAACTTCTTCTGTATCGTGGGTGTGTTAGCAAACATTTAACTCATACACAAACAGCCAGCTCCGGAACAACTACCTGTAGGCCATACAAATATTTGTTTCGCGCGGGGATCGAGCCCACGACACGCGACGCAGCAACCAATCGCTCAGCCACAGCGCCAACCAAGCCGTCGAATATTTGCTACGTACGTTTCTTATGTTTAATTCATTTATAAAACTTACTACTTAACATCACGCTTGTAATCCCTGACGAGATAGGCGGAAGTATAATACTGCACACCCATATTTCGCCAGTTATGTTTGAGTCATATAATACGAAACCATATTGATCTAGTGACAAAATGACTGTCGGTAACTCACATAAAAGTTTCGTGTGAATGAATACAGATATCAATTTGAATCATGTTAAAGTAATTACTTATTATCAGTTATGTATGAGTTTTAGATGCCAAATCAAAAAAAAATACCAACAAAAAAAAATTTTTTTTTGTTGGTATTTTTTAAATCTTAATGGCCCTATTAAGATTTAAAAAATACCAACAAAATACCCCTAATCAACTAGCGGTGTAAAATATAGTTTAAAACCTATTCTCATACCTACCAAATAAATATACATAAAAAATGTCATCAAAATCGGTCGAGCCGTTTCGGAGAAGTACGACCACTAGCACCGTGACACGAGCTATATATTATATATATTTTACAAGCTTTCATTAAGTTTCTCCTGTCCCCTTGTCTGTAATCAAATCTTGCACACTTCCCGGTTTCCGATTGAGCTGAATTTTGCTCGCATATGTTTATATTTCTATTATTATGTTATGTGTTCTTGCATATCCGTTATCCGCTTAGTGCTCAATGTTTTTCGGCTAAAATTGAGAGCATAACACATGAAAGAGCTGCACACCAAAGCTCTCCCCGATCCATCGAAAGCAGTCGCTGAGACCGAAATGGCATCAGCATCGTATTGCTGACTGAACCACTGTTATGAAAATTCAATACTTATTAGAGAATATTTCCTCGTCATTTTAAACAAGCACCCAACCAAGCCATGCTCTTGAACACACCCCCGTTTTGAAGTGCCCCTACGCCCCTAAATATTAGCAGAGCAAACTCGGCGCCCCTAGTTTGCGTTACAACCGTTTTTCACCCCCCTTAGGGTGGGTCACCCCAAGATCGAATTATAGGCGTTTTGTGTATACTTGCATTACTTATTATTTAGTGTGTATTTTGATAATTTTGTTAGCAAGACAGGTTGGATATAATTATATCACCCCTAGGGTTGTTTGGGGAAGTTTTTGATTTGTATATGGGTGTTTGTAATTTATATACTGGTATGTACAGACACCAGAACATCAAGCTACCCGAAACTTTCAAATTTTCCCAATTAACCTTGAACCTAAGTCTTTAGCGATAAGGTTGAAAATCTATTAACCTTTTGACCGCCAGAGATTAAACGCACGCGCGTGCCCTCACGCCAAGCCACAATTTCATATACCATTTTGTCACATATTTGTGTTGTTTGGCGTTCAGGACACACGCTTGCTTGTCACGTATATGTGACAGTGGTGGTCAAAAGGTTTAAGTTTGAAAGATTGTAGTAGGCTGGCGTATGTCTATGAACTCGACTGCCTCGTTGGTCTAGTGGTCGCAAGCGCGACTGCTGAGCATGAGGTCCTGTGTTCGGTTCCCAGGTCAGGCAAAGAGTTATTGGGTATTTCCATCAGGAATTTCTCAGTAGCAGCCACGGAGTCTCAATTTGCGCCCGGTTGATGGCAATAAGCTCGCCCCCTAGTATTACATGAGACTTAAACATAACTGGCGCCTCTGCTTAACCCTTCGGCGATTACAGGCGTGATGTTATGTTATGTTATGTGAACTGACAAACTGAAAGATTTCATTATCCCATTCTGGTGTTTACAAGAAACCCCTTTCGAAAATAACTTTCAACATATTTTCTCAAATGGGTTAGGGTAAGCCAACCCTTTTTTTAATGTTAGGGGATAATTAGGAGCTTATAATATCAGATGGACAGCTATCAACATGTTGCAGCCATGGGTTTTGCCCTTTAGTTTTTATTTTCTTGATTGCGGTGGTAAGAGCGGTTTCAGACTAACGTTTCTTTGCGCGTAAAAGTTCGTATCGGCACATTTTGCGCTTCATAAGGGACCCCACGCACTACGCGGCCACGACACGACTTTTGGTCGAAAGTCGAAACCACGAAGAAGGTTTGATCGCTCGACTGTGCGTCCGAGCAGTTTTGTTGAAGATAGCGGCTTGTCATCCACCGAGTCAAGTCGTGGTCGTTGCCGAGTAGCGCGCGATACGGTCATTAAAAAAAAAACAGCTGTTTCCTACAAAAGTGCAATAGCTTCACTACACGGTCGAAATGTATGGAACAGCTGTTTTTTTTAATAATCCATGAAAAATTTCTATGTATAATGATGTAATGAATACGTGGTAACCGCTTTAACATCGGTGTCCCTTCAACCCTGTATTATTATGAGCTGAGTTTGAGATAAATCAAAAATAATATCTTTATTAATCACAAAACTCTTAAAATTATACTGTCATTTACGGGATATCTTCCCAGATAATCAATTATTCTAATTTAAAAAAATCTAAATATCGGGAGTTCAAAATAATTGATAATCACGGAAGATATCCCGTAAGTGACAATATAAGTTTAGTTTTAAACCGTGAAAGCTTAAGGCAGTGTCATAAAAACACTTATTCCACAATTACTAATTCACTACTGATTACTATTCACTTAGATATCGCACTTCCACTTCACTACGATACGCTCCGTTGTATCAGACTCCCGCAAAAACGACGGCTATTTATATGCCGACCGATCCTTCAAGAAAATTCCACAACTTTCTGGAACCTTCACAGATCCACAGTGGAACATTCTAGACTTGAACGTAATCTAGAATCTTCTCTTAAAACAGCCGACGACGTAACAATATCTATTAGCGTTCTGTAGATGTGCAACTCTACACCATTACGCCTCTGGCTACTCCTGCATGGGGTAAACACATGCCCTCTATTTTTCTTTTCTTATCTTTGTTTATCTTCTAATTAATGTCGCTTATGGGATAAAAGGAATCGGATATTGTTGTTATGACGAAATTGTTCTTTTCTCCACTAACATTTTGTATTTATAAAGCAGAAAGTACGCTAACAATTTGTCGGTGATGATATTAAACAATAGAAACTTAAATTTTGAAGAAATACATCTGTTGTTTTTGTTTAATATCAGGGTTTAATTATCTCAATCACCAAATAGAGGGTTTTAAACTGAATACCAGTGGCGAAGGTTCCATACAACTCGATTCCTACCGGCTTCCATTTGAAAAATGGCAGTCAGAATTCTATAGACAAACAATATAATCATATTAAAGATATGTACTCCGGCTTTCCTCTTACAGAAATTGACCCTTCGCTAATGCTGAATACTTCCCAAAGTAAAATTTCCCATTTTTTAACTGAGTCCATTTACTACATTTACAGTATATTTTTACACTTCGTACTAAACACCGAAAACGATGTATGAAAATATAGCATATATATAGGAGGAAGGTTTATATGTATATGTGTATCTACATTGCCCGTGCGAAACCGTGGTGAGTCGTTAGTTACCAAATAAAATACAAAACATAAAATATTCATGAAAGTAAACATATCAAATAGTTAATTAATGAATTTTAAAATGCATGATTTTTGTGCTCGAATTACCACCATTTCCCTTAAATCTAAGAAACTTTTAAAACGTGACAACACTATCATCGGCATGTTCGATCGTCAATTGTTTGTTTACGACATCACGACCCGAGAAGCGACCGTAGTGTGGCCTGCGCCCCTGTGTTACCATGTGCTCCTCATTTTAGTACATTTTATTTAATTTTTATGGGGGTATTTTTTTATTTATTATCAAAAGTTTTACATATTTAGAATCTAATCTCGATACCTAATAATACCCTCACACATTGGATAGGATTTTTTAACATATTGTACAGGCAAGCTTGTGCTACGCTGCTGCTACGGTTTTCGTAGCAAGGGTAATAATTTCATAGTTACGTAAAATACATATAACGAGCTTATAAAGGCACAATTATTAAAATAATATAATACTTGTAACTAAAGGAATAACATTCAAAGTAAGTATTCTTTCAAAAATCGACATACTACTACGGTGCTACGCCGTAGAGCCCCGCGTAGCTCGTAGCGCTACGATGCTACGGTTTTCAAGGACAAATTATATTATTTTAGTTATCATGTAAATAAACTCAACATGTAGTTAATGGATTACCTAGTATAAGTAATTGTATCGACCAAAGGAATATTAATTTGGGTAAATTATAACTTCACTGCACGCGTAGCATGACCACCGTTGAAAATGGGCTTTGTCGACGGAAGGATCGACAAAATGACAGATTTCTTTTGTTGTGTCATTTTGTCGATTCTGCCGTCGACAAAACCCGTTTCTACGGTGGTCATGTAGGACATGGATATTTTCGCGTGTGGCAATAATTGGCACTAACACCGCATTTTCTTCACAGATGTATGTATACAAAGAGCGCCATAACAATTTATGTTCAAGCGCCAAAGAAACATGCTGTATTATATTATTTACTAATTCATGAACTTGTAAATTAACTAGACACTATTTAGTTTAAATATTTAGATATGTACTTACATGACATTTTATCATTATTAAAATAGCACAATATTGCTAAATTAATTTCCCAGTAGCTGCATCCAGTTTCTGAAAAAATAAAAATCTGTTTAAAAATATCATTAGTAATTTCACTCAGTTAGCAATTAAAATGGCACATTGTCAGGCATCTGTCTCACATCCCACGACAAAGCGACTAATCTCTCGACTATTACCTCGCTCAAAGAACATATAATATATACAATAGATTCATACAGAACATATACTAGATGTAGTTCCCGCGTCAGTCGAAGAGATGCTCTCTACCTACGAGAACTCTCTCTCTACAAGATGAAATACTAACAAACAACTAAAGACCGACCGCTTTAATGAGTATATCTATATCTGTATATAAAACAGTCCTACACTTTGTCTCGTTTTTATTTCTGGTCCCGACAAACCAGGACAGGAAATCTATTATCTTTATGCAAGCAACACTACTTCAAACTCTGCAGCATAACTCATAACTCTGCATCTCACTCCATCTCACACCAGCCCACCACTCATTCTCATCAGGTCGAACTGCTGCTCGCGCAGGTCCCCTTCGTACCGCGTTACGAAGCCGTCCATCGACGCCAGCGCGGACCCCCAGGCGGCGCCGGCGCACCATCTGCTGGAGCCCTCGTCTTCGGTGAAGGAGAGCCGGCCGCAGTTGAAAGGACCGAGGCCGATTGGATCTAGTGTTTCAGGTGAGTGACTTTTGAACTTGCAAAACCAGCTTACTATAAAGCGCTGATCAGATGGTGGGGTATATCTCCGCTGGACAGACGTGGACAGTTTGCCACACAATCATTGGATGAATAAACAATGAGTGGACAACACCCAATGGGCAGGAAGGACAGGAGCGCTCATTTCTGGACAGCGGATAAAAAGCAACTAATTATAACAATTAAGATTGACCGCCGTAAACTGAAATTCGGTTGATCGTGTCTTTTGTATTATTCTAGTGGGCCAGTTAGGAACACTTCGACCCTAAGCTTGACATCAGCAGCCTAGCCTTTTCCCAACTATGTTAGGGTCGGCTTTTAGTCTTACCGGGTGCAGCTGAATATGCCGAATACCAGTATTTTACAAGGAGTGACTGTATATTTGACCTCCACAACCCAGTTAGTACTGGATAATACAATACCCCTTGCTAAGACTGGTTGTCAGACTTTGTGTAACGACTATCAGATGATCTAGAAATGACAGCCGAGACCAATAGCTTAAAGTGCTTTAATTATGTCTTCTCTCATTGTTGACCTTTGCATTATTACTTTCCCCAAATGCATTGTACATTACTGATCTATCAGGTATCACGCGGAACATTTATTATAACCAAAAATTTCACTTGACCGTATTTCACTATGAGTGTAAAGCAGGTAACCATTCAAGCGTAACAAAATATCAACAAGTGGGACGGTCACGCCCCGAAAAGATTGTTTTCAAAGCCTCGTTAATAAGGGTCAAGGTAACCATAGGCAAGCCAGTTTATGGCTTGAGGAACCTATATAATGTTAGACTGTTTCTGTGTGTTTAGCCCAATTTAAAAAAGAAAAAGATAAAAAAATGCCCGCGTGCTCTGCTTTACATAGAGTAATAGTGCCTCGATGGTTTCAGCTCTGACTTTATAAGTCGTGAGTTCGAACCCAGTCAGTTCAGTTTTTTTGTGTCATTTATTTCGTCAAACTCAAACTCAAAGCATTTATTTCAAATAGGCCCATGACAGGCACTTTTGCATAAAAAAATAAGAAAATATATCAAAAATAAGCTACCTAAAGTCCAGTCACAGGCATAATAATTGTGAATGTACTGTAGGCTACAACAGTACATTCATACATTCCAAAATCGAAGATCTCATTGAGAAGAATGCGCAAGAAACTTCTTTTCAAATCAATTTAGATATTACATATAGTTCTGGTCCTGGGTACAATATTGTTGCTTCCTATATGTGCATAATGTAGAAAAATCACATACTTAAAATCTTAATGCTGTCATAACGAAATGAAGGAAAATATTCTGAGGAAATCGCACTGGGACCGCGTGGTGGGTTATCGTCTACTCCCTCTCATAGACAGGAGGCCTGTTTCCCAACAGTGGGAACATTATACGCTGATTATGCTTAGCCTGCATTTCACCTTAAAGTCTACAGAATAAGTCACATTATTCTTCGATAGCAATATACACAGAATTTGAACAGCCATTTCCCAACACAAATGTCTCCATACATTTTTAATCAACGAACCCAATTACAAAAAGTAACTGTTGACTCAACATAATGAAATTCAACATGAGTTTATAACGAGAAACACAAATAAACAACGTGTAGTAATAAAATTATTAATATCCATTTTCACCAAGTCTAAGTAACGCCTAAACAGTATGGCGCTGTTGGAGCTCGTGGCTAAATAATAACAGCTTTATGGGTCGAGGTTAAGCTGTGCTTGCCTAGGTCGGTCTATGGATGGGTGACCATCATAACATACTAGGTTTCCACCGTGCCTCGGAAAGCACGTTAAGCCGTTGGTCCCGGCTGTCATTTGTAGATCTTTGACAGTCATTACAGGTAGTCAATGGCCCGAAAGTCTGACAACCAGTCTTTCCAAGAGGTATCGTAGTACCCAGTACCCATATCGTAGTACCAGTAACCTTCGCCACTGCAACCCAGGTAGGGTTGCAGTGGCGAAGGTTCCATACAACTCGATTCCTACCGGCTTCCCTTTGAAAAATGGCACAGTCAGTATTCTATAGACAAATAATATAATCACATTAAAGATATATGTACTCCGGCTTACCTCTTACAAAAATTGACCCTTCGCAACTGCTGAATTGTAGAGGTTAGATAGGCAATCGCTCCATGTAAAATACTGGTATTCGGTTAAACTGGAAGCCGACCCCAACATAGTTGGGAAAAGGCAGATGTGACGAGTATAACGCTGGAACTCCAACTCTAGGCACTGAGCTGAGCGCTTCTTCTTTCTCGTGTTGGTGTCAGAGTTTTTATGCCGCCCATGGGCCTCTGACTTGGCTTTACATGCCGTCGAGCCATATCTCTCAGGCATACTGGTTTCCTCACGATGTTTTCCTTCACCGAAGCAAGTGATAATTATACCATACGCATATGAATCCGAAAAATCAGAGGTTTTTGGTTCGAACTTGAGACCTATGACTTGGCAGTCCGACGGTCACGCCACTAGGCTATCAGTGCCTGTAAAAGCGACTGAGCAGCTGAACGCTGAGAATCCAACATTCTTTAATCTTTGGAACCGCAGAGCATAAACGCACGCGCGTGCCCTCCACGCCAAGACAAAATTTCACCACAAATACCTACAAAAAGAATAGGGATTCCAATAAGAGCTCGTGACAAGATAATAACAGCCGCTTGGGTCAATCTTCAGGTTAAACCGCACTCGCCTAGGTTGGCCTGTGGATGGTTGACCACCCAATTCATACCAAGTTTCCTCCGTACCTCAGACACCAAGTCTTTGACAGTCATCACAGGTAGTCAGTGGTCCGAAAATCTGACAACCAGTCGTTCCAAAAATTTAATTCTTTATTTCGTGTTATAGTGCACCGCACATTTTTTGTCACATATTTGTGTCGATGGCGTACAAGGCACGCGCTTGCTTGTCACGTATAAGTGACAATGGCGTTCAAAAGATTAAGGCGTTCACTTAGGTGATGCCTAAGTTTCAGCGCAAACGGTCATAGCATTTCTAATAACAGTAATAGCATGGCCCGAACAATGAAAGAACTTCATTCCATTTGCGTAATGAATGTGTTGCTAATAAAATATGGATATTTCTCTTTTTTACACAAGCCCCTTGTGGGGTTTAACTTTGTAGTTTATTTGGGCAAAAATGCATATGTGGGATTAAAAAGTTTTTTGCCCTTTTTGTATGGTATTGTTAAGTTATTGATTTCATACGGGGTATTTGTGTTTTGTTCCTTTTGTTGCCAGTATTCGTTATTTCTGTTTATTGTTATAGAAAATGCCGTAAAACACTTTGATGCCGCAATACAATGAATGGTTTTACGTATATGAATTTTATTTTCATAAATGGCACTTTTAATTAAACAGACTTTTTTGATCGCCTCGTTTGCCTAGTGGTGGATATCGCGACTGCTGAGCAGGAGGTCTTGGGTTCGATTCCCGGGTCGAGCAAATAGTTATTCGGTTTTTCGATCAGGAATTTCTCAGTAGCAGCCACGAAGTCTGAATTTGTGCCCGGTTGATGGCAATAGGCTCACCCCCATCTTACAATAACTGGCGAAATGGCGATGTACTAATAGATACACCGTACACCTCTGCCCAACCCTTCGGGGATTACGAGCCGTGATGTTATGTTATGTTTTAATTAAACAGCGGTTTCGGGATAATATGTCTTTTGATATGGATATCCTGTTGGAAACAGCCACCTGAACAAAGGAGGGGAGCGTTCAGCCGAACACCCCCCACATGAAACCACATTATAGTTGGCCTCAATACTGACTCGATCAATGGTGGAATGCACCAAAGACATCGCGTCTCGAGCCGAAGAAAGTAATTTCCCCTATAAACTTTTGCTATGGTTTAAAATGTACCTAGAAGCACTTGGGCCGTAAACGAAACATTTTGTAGCAGATTCTATAACCGTAGTCAACAAAATAATCGCTCGGATCGATCTTTAGGTTAAGCCGTGCTTGCCTAGGTTGGTATGTGGATGGAAGACCACCCTTTACAAACCGAGTTTCCTCCGTGCCTCGGAAAGCACGTTAAGCCGTTGGTCTCGGCTGTCATTTGTAGATTTTTGGCCCAAAAAGTCTGACAATCAGTCTTACCAAGGGGTATCGTATGACCTAGTACTAAATGGGTTGTGGCGGTCAGATAGGCAGTCGCTCCATGTTAAATACTGGTATTCAATTGCATCTGGTTAGACTGGAAGCCGACCCTAACATAGTAGGGAAAAGGCTAGGCAGATGATGAGTCAACAAAATAATATCATCCTAAATTTGACTTTTAGTGACAATTTCTTTTATTCCTGTAAGATGTAAGAAGACATCTTCACTCACCATTGTACTTCAATTCCCCAGACTCTATATCCCTGTCTTCCCCGGTGGCATGCACGTCTCCGCGGGAGGATGTGCTGGGTCCTCCCATGCCGAGCAACCTGTGCGCTCTCCCGGATGAGCACCGCTGCTGCCTGCTGGGCAAGGTGCCAGGCCTGAGGGTCAGAAGACGGAGGGCCATGCTGATCTATGTGTGCGCGGCCGACTCGCAGGGTAAGTGCCTGATGGTAGATGATGACAACCGCTGCTACTTGCTGGGCTAGGCGCCAGGCCTGGGGGTCAGGAGATGGAGGGCCATGCTGATCTGTGTGCGCGGCTGACTCGAAAGGTGAAAAACTGCATAGTAGCAGATGTTTTTAAGATATTGAACTGATTTTGGAAGATAAGAAAGGAAATGGTATGATAAGCTGTTTCAGTTGTTTTCGTGATAAAAAATGGCGTTATCATCACACTGCCTTGCCGGAGTATTCTCAATAATACAGTAAACTACTCCAAATAAGAAGAACTTGGAAAGTTCCAAACTAAAGAGAACTGCCGCTCCATTTAAGGTGTTAGTCCACAGTCTGGTCCGATCCGTTTGTTCAAACCTTAAAGGACAACACCTTCAAGTCGCAAATATCAAAACCTTTATTTAATCCAATTGCAGTACATACCTACTATGATACTATCAACTCATGCTTACCTTCCTCTATTTCCAGATTGTTGCGCAGAGAAAGGCGCGCTACAGTGCGGTGCGGCGGCTCGGCTGCGCGTGCGCGCCCGACGCCGCGGCTGGCGCGTACACGTCGCCGACCTGCACTGGCGCTCGCCCCTCGAACAACAGCGGGACCATCGCTTCCCAGTGCTCTGTATTGCTGAGCTGGCTCGTAAGTGTCTATGCTACCGTTACTGTTAGTCTGCGACATCCCACAAAGAACTGGAATTCATGGGAAGAGCCTCTTCCCATGAATTCCAGTTCTTTCGATCTGGGGCCAATGTGGAAAAGTAGTCGTTGGTTCTGTCAAGCCCGTCCCGCTATCTTCAACGAGTAAGATGCTTAAGTTGAAATAGAAACAAATTCACCATAAACATTTGGGGTCAAGAATTGCGGGTTCCTCAAAATCTGAAAAGAGGAAGCGCTAGATCTCGCGATATGGAAAAAATGACAGTTGGCACTAGAAACTGTGTGACCTTATCTAATTCTCCAAAATTTTGCATATATTTATGTCACATTTTTATATTACAAGCAAAAACGTCCTGATCAAAACAACAGTAGTCCATACCAATACTTTTTCAATCGATCCCGTGAACTGTAGTCGACTGTCCTCATTTTGAGACCAGCTATTTACGATCCATCATTACCTTCCAGGACAATCAGACCTAGGAGCAGTGGTGCCGGTGCTGTTCCTGAACTCGGGGCTGGGCACCCCACTGCTGCCTCACACGCTGGAGTGCGCGGACTTCAAAGCGGCGCTCGAAACCGCTGAGGATGAGAGCGACAAGACGCTATTGAATAAATGGTGAGTTATAAAAGAAAATATGGTCTTTGGATAGCGAAAACCAAGTAAATGCAACAGACTATTGACATTCTAGTCAAAATAATCGATTGCTCATTTGCTACAACGTCACTCGATTCTTGGACAGAATAGAGAGTCGCTGATACTGTTAGTAGTATTTATTTTTTAATTTCTTAAAATTGGTGGGATTGCTACCAAATGCTCGTCAAAATCATTCGCATCTATAGAAGTTAACTTTCCAATTTATTGCTACAAGTCATCCTGCCGGGGCTGCGGGATTGTTCGAAAGAGATACCGCTGCCCTGGAACACAAAGGGCAAAGAAGGAACATGGATAGATTTTAGTCTCTCACTCCGCCCAGAGCGGGGGGGTCATTTGATGATTTCACACCCGAAAAAAAAAAGGAATCGATAAATTATTCCCTCGAGAGATCCATAGTCAATCTTCTAACTCCTAATATCATTATTTTTCTTCCAGGTACACACTAGACGCGAGCACAACGCCGCCATGCTACCGGCTGGTCCGGGGTGCGCCGGCGCGCTGGCGCCGCGAGATGGCCAAGACGCTCAACGTACTCGTGCGCACTCTGCCGCAGGAGGCCTGCGACGCGTACCTCACCACTGTAGTGGAACAGGTAGGTTTAGTTATTCAGTCTAAATGAATATATTAAACACTGTGCCCTTGCACAGAACCGAAGTGATATGGTTATTAGTCAACCATCAAGGTTTTGACGAAGTCTCAGCGCACGACAAAATTGGCATCGTAAACCACTTCAATATCTATGAATTTTGACCTCTCTTGGCCCTCATCTCGCCTGATAGAAAGCGATGAATAGGATCCTTTATGATTTCAAATATACCTTAACTTCTGAAAGCCACCAGCTTCATCTGGTGTCATATTATTCATCAAGACGTTTTTTTCTGTTCAACATTTATTTAAGCAACGCTCAATCTTATCCCCAGGAGGTACAGCACACCGTCCTGATGAGCGTGGAAGCAGCCCGACGCTGCGTGTGGGTGTGCCGTGCGGGGGGCGCGGCGCCTGCGGAGCCCCAGGACTCCGGCGACTCCGCGCACCACCACGAGCTGCAGCGACGCCTCAACAACCTGCAGAAGGATTTAAAAGTAAGCTGATCTAACTTTTGGATTCAAACCAAAGCGAAATGCACTTTTTTTCCGCTCACCTGAGGATAATCTGCATATCCACTATAAGCCCAGGTACTATATTACAGCTACAGTCAGGCTCCCTCAACAAGAGGGAGAGCCCTCGCGTTGAGGAAGCCTGACTCCCAGCAAAAAGCAGATTATAGGTTGATTACGTAAGCGATTGAGGTCGACCAACTGAATTATGATAACTAAGCTTTCGGCTAGAACTTGCGCCAGAAACTCGCCGAAACCCATACAAATGCGCTGTAGTCTGAATAAGTATGCAATGTAAAACACCACGAAGTGAAGAAGGGCCAGCGTTTTGGGGAACTGCCTCTTGTTTTATACGTTCAAAAGGTGCTCATTAACAGCCTAATTTGAATAACTGTTTTTTGATTTTGATCATTTTTAATATTACCAGACATTCTTGTTCACACATTTTTACTTTTCTTGTCCTTTAACAATGTTTTTTTCATCCGCAGCAACACCTAAGCGAGCGCAACGTGATCCGCGCGAGCGTGCGCGGACGATCCGCGCCGGGCGGCGAGGACGAGTACACGGAGGGCGTGAGCTCGGCGCTGGGCGACCGGCTCGACTCGCTGCTCGACGCGCTGATCTGCGACAATGACGTGCCGGCCGGGTATAATGGGATACCTACTAGGTATGTGGGAATATTTTTCGAAGATAAAGGAATCTGCTTCTATGCGTGGCAATCTAAATTCAGTCGGCCCTGAACTCGGCTACGAGTTTGGCGCCAAAGCAAATATTTATTCTAAGTTAAGACTAGCTGACCCGCGCAACTTCGTCTGCGTATGGCATTTTCCCCGTTTTGCAACATTTTTCATTGATGCTCCGCTCCTATTGATTGTAGCGTGATATTATATAGCCTTCCTCGATAAATGGGCTGTCCAACACTAAAAGAATTTTTCAATTCGAACCATACTTTACATTATAATATTAGAATAGATTTCAATTACCTGTACATATTTTATTATTATGGTAGATCTATTTGTAGTTTGTAAATAATTTACATGCTGAATTCAAATAAATTGTACAGACTTCAATTAAATAATTGTTAATTCCTAATTCCTAAACGTGGATCGTTATGAAGAAGAACAAAACTTCATGGACACTCGACTTACAAAAAAATAATGAGATTTGTGTCTTTTCCATGTCTCAAGATCAAATTAATATACCTTACAATTTAAATTATCTCATTCCAGCTTGTTTGACGAGGTGAACGAGCATCTTGCATTCTGTCAGAAAGCGTCACAGTGCACATCCAACAGAGAAATCACACTGAATGAACTCAAAACGTAAGTATTCCGTACCCTATCTACCAATGAAACTCGGTAATGATTAAAAAAAAAAACCTTTAATCATTTCAATCTGAAATTCATTGGAATCTAACAGCGGTTACCTTCAGCAGCTTCATCAGTTGCAAATTGCTGAGGGCAAAGAGTTTCAGATCATCCATGTAAAGAAAATGAGATATGACCTGATCATCTCTTCTCAACCGATAGCCCCAGCAGTGCTGAAAGGGTTCAAGGCAAAACCACAATGGACAAAGACTATCAACCTGGAATATACCACAATCGAACCTTATCGGTTCGCAGTTCCCCTGGATCTATCCGTTCTCCAGTGCCCCATACATATGGTCATTCTCGTTCTACCAATATTTCCATATGGCATTTTTATCATGCCTTTCTTAGTCTTAGGTCTAGTTGGACCGAGATCTGATATTCTCTTTATGCTTGCAGTTTTTTTTTACGTTTGTATTCGACTGTTAATAACCCATTTAGTTACGTGATCATCACATCATCATCTTCCTGCCCTTGTTTCGTTCTACTTGGGGTCGGTGCAACACGTTTTCTTCTTCCATTCTTCCCTGTCAGACGTCATCGTTTACTCCTATTTCTTTCATATCATTCCTCACACCATCCATCTTTTCTTTAGCCTTCCTCTCCCTCTCCATTCATCATCATTAATATCCACTACTTTTTTAGTAACATGCGCTTCATCCCTCCTCATAACATGTCTATACCAAGATAGACGACTTCGTTATGATGCTATAACTGTTCTTCAATATTTCAGATACATAACAGGCGACAGTACAGTGCCGCTGGCGCTGATCGGCGGCGCGGGATGCGGGAAGGCGACCCTCGTGGCCCGCGCCGTCACTCTCGCGCATTCCTACCAGCCGGACCTAGCTGTTATAGTCAGGTAAGGGTAAGGGGCCTTCATGAGTGATGAGAAACGCACTTTCAGGGGACTTTTGGCAGCTATCTTGCTGACTGGACTAGTCTTTATGCCACACCTCTAGCCGTAAACGAAACTAGAAAAGCTATTTTCTTTAATATGCTGCAGCGTTAACCAGCTAAAACACTTGGAAATTGTGAAGGGTTGGCGTTTAGTGGAACTGTCTCTTGTAAACGTTGACGTTCAAAAAGTGCTGACAATCAGCCTAATTTGATTATATGACTTTTGGTTTGATTAGATTAAATGATCTAGACTGTGAAGGACAGAGATTTGATATTGTCCATGCCTTTTTCTGAATTTTGTTTGCTGTTTTTGTTTGTTTGTGCGCTCCAAACGCACTCAAAACAAAAGGTATTAAACCAAGTCGTTGGGTGCTTTGACACAAAAAAAATGTTTCTTAATGCCTATTACAAGCTACCAGTAAGAGAACTAGTTTTGTCTCCTTCCAACAACTTCAATATGGCTTCATCCACAGGTTCGTGGGACTAACGCCAGCGTCGAGCAGTTCCCACATGCTGCTGAAGTCCATCGTGGATCAGTGCCACGTACTCATGACTGGGACAGTGTATCGAGGACGTAATGTAAGTAAACAGTATATTTACGTAAACTGAACGATGAATGGTGATTTTTCGTAGTTTTACTCGTCGCCAGTTGTTATAATAATATTTCCGGGAGCTCACTCAAGTTAACGAACCAACTGTTTTTTTGCGGCATACCCGCTTTTTATAATTATTACACAGATACCACAATTTTATAGTAATGTTTTTCCGTATTTGGAATACTTACACACTATTTTGCGAATCTAAAATTATCGGATGCTGAAAAGGAGATTGCCCGATTTGTAAGGTAAATTGGGTCCCAGTGGTAAATTGTTGTGCCCTGAAGATTTTTAATTAAAATAATATTAAAAACATTTTATTTTAAAAACATTGATTATTCAATTTGTGTATTTCCAACTGCTTGCAAATCGTGTCCAGAATTATCTAACTTAAAAATATTTGTGGCCAGGACGTCTATTCACTATCAGCGGCTCTCCCGATCCTGCTGGGCGGGGTGGGCCGGTCGCGCGGCGCGCTGCTGTGCGTGGTGGGCGCCGACGCGCTGCGCGCCGCGCGCTGGCTGCCCGAGCGGATGCCGCACAACGTGAAGATGATCGTCACGGTCACTGAAGGTAAAGTGAAATTATCATATCTGCAGGTCTACAGCTTTCTTGATATAGCACTTGAGGCAGATTGCTTCGTTGGTCGAGTGGTCGCAAGCACGACTGCTGAGCATGAGGCCTTGGGTTCGATTCCCCGCTCGGGCAAAGTGTTTTTGGTTTTTCTGAATATCTAGCAACGACGGAGTCTGGTTTTGTGCCCGGTTGACGGCAATAGGCTCGCCCCCTACTACACTTAAACATAACCGGCGAAATGTGGGTGTACTATTAGGTATTGTATTGTATTGTATAACGGGCTGGTGTCCGCAAGTCCACGTCAAAGCGCGTATTTTGCGTATATTAGTATTAGGTAAGTTATGTTATGTTACCTGAGGCAGCTACACGGTGCGGAACAGATTTTGACACCCATCAGCGAGCGAATAGCTAAACTCTCACGAAACGTCGCTACACCTCTGCCGCACCGTGAACCTACCTCGGGCATCTGCTCAGTTAAGTGGTAGACCTGACTGTGAGACCAAAATTGCGCTAAAGTTTAGCTAAGACGATATGGTTTGTTGTTTTTTGGCCTCTCATTTGCACTGCAACGGAGCAAAAGAAAAACTATATAACTACTCTGCTTGCGGTCGTCGGTAAATCTTTTTGTTTATAATAATTTCACGCGAGCGAAGACCGCGGGCAACAGCTTGTATAGTTGAGAAATAATTTATTTTTGCTTTCATCACTTCTGCGGGGTTTCGCTAGCTAATTCAATTGACTCTTCCTTTTTTAGCCTGGAACAAACTTCAACCACTTTCAATCTATTCCTCAGAAAAAGACGAGCCCTCAAGCTCAGCAATCATGGCGGTACTATCATCAGAAGACGGACCCAAAGTCGTCAGAGCGCCACCGGTTGGCCCTGATGAGGCCAAGGCCGTTCTTACGGCCTGCGCCGCGACTTATAGCAAGACAGGGTCCACCTCGCCGCCGGAGTCCGCCGTGAAAGCTGTGCAAAAGTGTACTCTACCGCTTTATGCTAAGGTTGGTTTCTGATTAACTGTGTCGCAACGTACAGCAAGGCTCGGTGGCCTTGCTACCTGAAGTTACCGCGAAGAGTGTACAAAAGTGTAGCCTTCTGCTGTACGCTAAGGTGGATTTCTGATTACCACTACTTTAACATGTTTAAGACAAGACAAGACTTTTCAAATAACATTAAATATATCTAGCGTATGGTAATCTTAACTCCGCTTTTTAAGGCCATGTGACACTACACTTTCCTGCTTCATATTACAATGGTTTTTGAATGACAACCTTCAACCTTAAAAAGACTTACCTAATATCCACCTTTCCAGATCCTAGCGTGGCAAATCTCGCTGTCTGCAGAAACCTTCACCGAACTATCGGAACCTGAAACCACTCCAGAGCTGGTAATCTGTGAGGACTTGGAAGGTCAGCTGACGCAGATCCTCATTACCACAGAGGCAGCTCTTGGAGCCGACAGGGTAAAGACCTGCCTAGCTCTGCTGACCGCGTCCAGGAGGGGGCTTGATGATACCGAAATACTGGATATCTTGGCGCATGATGAGCTGTTTAGGAGTGAAGAGACTTACTGTAAGTTTATGATGTTTTTTAAGGAACTGTATTTGTTAATGGCGGAGTGGTTTTATAGAATAAATTTTGGTGTAATTATTCATAAATCGTAATGCTAAAATGATATGAAAAAAAAAACTGTAAAACTAATAATAAATGTAATTATTCATAAATCGTAATGCTAAAATGATATGAAAAAAAACTGTAAACAAGATATCGAAATCAATTTTGCTAGACATGTAACGAAAAATGGTACATGGAATTGACATTTTTCCGGAACTTAGAGAAGAGATAGTGTGACAAATTCAGGAATCGAGGTTTCTTTTAAGTCAAGACAGAAAATTAAAACAAAGACTTCACGTAACATAATACAGGGTAGCATACGGACTGTCCTCTTGAGGAAAGTGGAGGAAACAGTTTAAATAAACCTGTTCTGTAGTTTTGGCAATGTTTAAGGGTAGGAGGTTAATGATGGGCCATGTCATGACAATAGTGAATTCAGTTTCAATAGGCTTCTGATCAGCTATCATCACCCTGAATGAAAAGTGTGGCGTAACTAGCATATGTATAAGAACTACAGCTAGGGATGTTGAGTTTACATAACTCATTAATGTATATCAGGAACAAAGTTGGACCAACAATGCTGCCTAGTGTGACACCGCGTCTTGTTGCGCATTGCTAAAATGTTTTCCAATTTTAACAGATTGAGTATGTTCGGATAGATTATCGCTGAATATTTCGAGTGGAATACCCCTGATTCCACATTATTAAAAGTTTCGATCGATTTTGTTGAACAAAATGTAAATAGAGACGATTTTGAATGCCTCGGATAGGTCTGAAATTATTTCCAGGCTTTTTTTTTACATTCAAGGCCCTAACTGCTACCATTAGATGGTGTTTTAGTAAGAATATTGTTGGTGGATTATGGCTCTTACAATTCCCTCTGTTCCTCAG
The DNA here is from genome assembly GCA_905220335.1 of Noctua pronuba. Lineage (NCBI taxonomy): Eukaryota > Metazoa > Arthropoda > Insecta > Lepidoptera > Noctuidae > Noctua > Noctua pronuba. The sequence goes on from LR999913.1 coordinate 3,796,849, forward strand.
TACCATGGGCCCCCGCTTCCCTGGTGTGGCCGCAGCTAGCAGCCCTGCTGTCCCCCTGGCTGCGCTGGGACGCGCGCGGGGCGGCGCGCTGGCGGGACGCGGCGCTCGCCAGCGCGGCCAGCGACAGGTACCTGGCCGACTGCGACGCGGCCGTGCGCCAGACGCTCATCGACTACTACGAGGTGAGGACATAGCAGTAGCAAGGATTTGAAGAACAAGGTGTAAAGTTCACATCCTCCATAGAAAAGAGAGAATCTTCCAAATAGACGACGGGTGTTGTGTCTGGAGGACTGGACGGTTGACATCAGTTTAGTTGCGGTGGTATAAATGACGACACAAAAATATGTCAATTCTGACCGCCATCATGGCCAAAACAGCCATCGTCTCAGTTACACGGTAGGCCTGTAAGTAAGTCTTCAACTGCATTCGAGACTCAATTTAGATTTCCAAATTACCGCGAGTATACTCCCGTTTGATAAGTTCAAAATAACATTGGAGTCCCGCCGACTGAATAGTCGGTCAGCCCGGACGACGCATCTGCCTATTAACTATTTCGGATGCTTCTCTGAATCTGGTGCCAAAAACGAATTGAGAAAGTTTATAGATGATAGGTCGCTTGTTAAATATTGAAGACATTATACATTCTTAATGAAAATGTTAACTTTCTGTGAAAACTTGGCATATAATATTCCTGTCTCATCCTCATCATCTTGTTGCCCTTGGTCCATGTTACTTGGCGTCGGCAGTCGGCACAAAACATTTGCATGTTCCATTATTTCATTATCAATAGCTTCAACTAGAAAAATAATAAGAATCGTCCTTGATGCGTTAATCATGTTTAACTAACTTTTCTCCTTTTTCAGGGTAAATGGTATTCAGAGAACGATGCCAAGATGGCTGGCCGTCTGGTATCGCAGGAAAACAAGTTTTCTGAAGAATAGTAAGTAACATTCATATTCTTAGCTTCATAGCATAACATCACGCCTGTAATACACGGGGATAGGCAAAGGTGTTCCTAATAGTACATCCATATTACGCCAGATATGTTTTAAATTCAAAAATATTACCGTCAACCGGACACAAATTCAGACTCTGTGGCTGCTACTGAACAATTCCTGAATTCTTAGCTTCCATCAGGTTAATTCTTACTTTTGAAAATTAAGCCCTTTATAGCCAAAAGGTCCACAAAGGACCACTACTCACTCTGTCTGTCCAATGCGGCCATTTTAATTGCTGCACTTAAATCTACGTCAGAAAATAAATAACCAAAAAAAAACTTTCCACAGCTACAACACCCGAAAACTCGACGAGCTTCCCTTCCAACACTACCACATATACAAAGACGACCCGAAGACCTTCGCCAACCAGCCATACTTCACCCAGCTGGACTGGGTACACGACAAGCTAGCAGCCACGGACTGCTGCCACTTCCTCGAGGACATAGCCTTGGTCCACATCGACCCTCTACCAGAACACCTTGAGGTCTTAAAAGACGTTTTCGAGACCCATTCTTACGCCTTAGACTATGACCATCGACAGTTCTACGGGCTACTCCGAATGACTATGGAGAAAAGACAGCGTAATGGACATCAAATTAAAAGCAAGATCGTTCAGGATTGGATGAAGGAGATTAGGGCACCTCCTGTGCCCACTTTATACCCTGAGAATCTAGATTTCTGGAAGATAATGGATACAAAAGAGAAGAGGGAGTTCTCAATGCATGATGGATTTGATTCGAAGACTTATGACCTGATCGTCAGGTTTGATAGCCGGGGCAAGTTTGTGGCAACTGTGTCGACGGAACGAGAGGAGATTTGCGTTTGGGATGTATTGAAGTGAGTATAAAATGATTATTACACTCTTTTAACTTTTGCAATGATAGTAATGACTTATTATATGTGTATGAAACTGTGTCCTATTAGATAGCAAACTATACTACCTATATTATCTGCCTGTGGCTATCTCTGTAGCTTTGCCGGTGGCTATGTTTGTGGCTATGCCGACGGCACTCTGACAGATAATATACTGAAGTAACTGTCAGTGTTCCTCTGCAGCCAGTCCGCAATCTTTCGAATTGACCGGACCTTTACTCACCACATTGTCTAGATACACAAAACAGTTATTTGCAGTCAGCTGAATCTAAAATACTGCCTGTACATTAACCATCTTAATTTTAAACGATTTTGAACTCTGTTTCAGATGCCAAATGGTACGGAAGATGGTCGGGGTGACCCATCCAATAAACTTGGTGCCAATCGACGAATATAAATGTGTGGTGCTATGTCGCAGGGAGCTTAGGGTTTATAACTTAGATCAGGTAAGCTAAATTCTCTTTTTCTTACTAGCCACGTAGTTTATGTCTGAAAAATGACTGCTCAGTGCTGAGTTACTTTCTAACAAACACTACCTTCTGTGTGAAAGATGATATGGCTAGAAAGGAGGTGACTGCTGAGATAACGAGTAATAGAGAAGTATGTAAGAAGAAGACATACTGCGCCGACCTCAAACAAATTGGGATAAGGGCAGGAGAATGATTATGATGAAGGACTATCTTCGTAATTCAACCGTATAGTGACGAATGCATTTTTATCGTGACTGTTCGTAGCAAAGGTTTTTGACGTAGGCTATTTAATGCTATTAGAAAAGATCTCTAGATCGATGATCTAGATTGATGATCATTTTCCTACCCTTGTCCCATGTTACTTGGGGTCGGCGCAAAACGTTTTTTTCTTCCATTCTCCTCTGTTAACCGTCACGCTATCATTTACTCCTTTATCTTTCATATCATTCCACACAACCCATTCATAGTTTCTTTGGTCTTCCTCTCCCTCTCCATCCATCAACGTTTATATTCATCACTCTTTTAGTCACATGCGATTCGAGAATAAGAATCACAATTTATTTTTCTATAAACGCAGAATATAGTTTAGTTTTCTTAAAAGTATATCCTGGGTTATAGGTGGTTTTCTGTCGTAAATGCCCAAATCTTCACGAAATTTATAACCGTAGGACTCTTTGGTCAGAACGTAGGTATCTGATACCCTCATGTTTCCACTTGTCATTCAGGGTACATTCCTCGTAGCGCTGAAAGGCGTGATGAACCAAAAGATGCCGTACTACGGACTGCACGACCCGAACCATCTGGTCGCGCTGTCCAGAAACAGGATGTATGTCAACCTTATGAACATTGAGACTGGTAAGTGAACCGTACACCAACATTATAGCTGGATAAATATCCTCCATGAGAATGATACTTAAATGTACGTCCAGAGCATCTGAACTGTCAGCCTTGCTGAGTAGTCCCAAGGAGTACTTATAGGAGAGGGATGCTCATTCAAGGACAATTCTATATGTTTTTTAACTTCAATTGTTACTTTTATTACTAGGTGACTGTGTGACTACGTTCAAGGCTGGTGAAGATAGGTTCCTGAATTCCCTGCTAGTCTCAGGGGATGGAAGGTATGACACTTATGAACACTGTAACAGATTTTTGAAACATTTAAGTCCTCTATAACTGTTTATGATCACATCATTTAATATTGTTTTATTATCAGATGAAACAAATATTACTATAACTTACTTGTTCTGTAATGCTTCAGGGTGCTAGTATGTGGAGATGAGACACAGAAGCCATTCCCTCTGCTCGTATGGTCGCTCACATCTCGGAAACTGCTGTACGACTTGAGGATACCGCACCACGACTTTATTACGTCCAAGGCTGCTATTACTTATGAGGGTAAGTTAAATACACATGATTTTGAAGAAGATAACTTCAAAATCGTGTAACGTTGCTGCCCCTACCTTCCTGGTGTTAAACTTAGAGCAATTATGCACCTAGTATTAGCAACAACGAACACTAGCCACAAATACACGTCGGCAAAATGGTGGATTATAGACGCACCCGACACACAATGCGAGTGCGGTGCTGTCTACAACATGACCTATTCCCTAGACGCCACTGGCGCTGCTATTAACGTAGCCACCTATTGGACCCAAAGTTTATTTTATTTACTCCGTATTGTACCACTTCTGGGAAAAGGCCTCCCCTCATTCTTTCCACTTCTCTTGATGGTGTGCTTCTTCTCGCCAATTCGAGGAAGCCAGCCAAGCCGTCCCGCCATCTTCTCCTAGGTCTGCCGCGACTCCGTCTAGCTGTCTCGGGGCTCCAGTCTTGCGATATTCGAACTAAACTAGAAAATACAATCAACACAAAAAAGGAGAAGAACCGAAGCCACTCGAAGCTCAGAAGTTGTGCATGTAATCACATAACTTAACGAAGGTCATGTCCAGTATAACCTCACTTTAATGAGTACTTTCCAGCATATCATCATCATCTGCTTAGCCTTTTCCCAACTATGTTGGGGCTGGCTTCCAGTCTAACTGGATGCAGCTGCACGCTACTGCTGCTGCTGTATTTTACATAGAGCGACTGCCTATCTGACCTCCACAACCCACTTAGTACTGGGTAATTCGATACTCCTTGGTAAGACTGGTTGTCAGACTTTTTGGGCCACTGACTACCTGTAACGACTGTCAAAGATCTACAAATTACTTTCCATCATTTCCAGACGACTTAATAGCTCTAATCCATTCCCCAGGTTCCTACGTCTGCGTAGTCTCACGAGAACTTGACGAGCCGAGTCCAAACTTCATCGTAGTGTACGACCTGCAGTCAGGCACGCTGTTCAAGAAGTGGAAGCCGGGATGCGACACCGTGGCACTGGCCATCTCCTCAGTAGATGGGTGTGTGGTCTCCGGACTCGCTGACTGCAGGATATTGGTGTGGGACTTAGTTACAGGTCAGTAGCTGTAGAGGGTTGAGTCCGAACTTCATCAGGGTGTATGACTTGCAGTCAGGGTTGATGTTCAAGAAGTGGAAGCCGGGCTGGTGCGTCTCCGGTCTCGCTGATACTAGGGTATGGTGTGGGTACTTAGTTACAATTTAATTCAGTATTATTTGTGGCGTTTTACACCCGTGCTTCAGAAAGCATGTTATGCCGTTGGTTCTTTGCCTGATCTAGCTCCGGTCGTGCTGGATTGCCGGCGCATCCAACTATGTAAGTGAGGGAAGCGAAGAATCTGTATTTGCACATCAACTTGTGCAATATAATAATATGTCCTACATCGATGTCTAGTCTGCGGCTTTTTCAAAGTTTTCTCGCACATTTTAATTCGTTCGTGATAAAAGAATGATCCTGATTATTATTTGACAAAACATTTATGCTGTTCGAAACAACCAAGTCTCCTACTTAAGCTAATTAAACCGAAGATACCTTAATAAGTGATCTGTCCCCAGGTAACTGTCGCCTAACGCTCCGCGGGCACGTGGCAGCGCCCTCTATGCTGAGGCTGGCGAAGTCGGGCGGAGTGCTGATGTCCACTGACGACACCTGCAAGGACCTGTCCGTCAGGCTGTGGGATCTACATACCGGTAAGCACTAGCCATCCGAATGAGACCACTACTAGCACGCTGAAAAAACAGACTGTTTTGAATTTTCAACTCTCTGCGCTAAACCGAACAGTTGAAAATCCAGGGAAGGTAAAAAGTCGCATTTGAGCTGATTATCAAAGAACTTCTGTCCTTGCTATTTACGAGCTGGCATAAACTCTTACCACCTCTTTTTTTTGGGATGACAAAGGCTTCTGCGATGCCTCCAGTATTACAGATGTTGTGGTTACCTTTAAATATAATCACCACACAGACCTTTTTTTTTGTTCACGGGCGGAAGCCTTAAGGCCTTAAGGTCTTTGGGGATAAGACCGGGAAGTGGGATTTCTACCTCACTAAAACCACCCCGGTGGTCACCATCCGCACTTGGGAGGAGACACCGTTTCCTCTTAAAGGACCTATCCGGAGCCCCCTCTGTGCTCCATGTTATGGCACATCCCTGGGACCACGCAGGACCTACTGTCAACTTCAACTTCTGAAATTGGCAATAATTTCAATAATTGCCGATATCTACACTAATATTATAAAGAGGAAAGATTTGTATTTTTGTGTGTGTATGTTTGTCATAAATAAATTCAAAAACTACTGGACCGATTTCAAAAATTCTTTCACCATTAGAATGTTACATTATCCCTGAGTAACATAGGCTATATTAAAAATAAAAAAATGTCCACCCGTGCGAAGCCGGAACGGGCCGCTAGTATTTTATTTTCAGGAACCCAAAAAATGAAATACCCAATTTTTCTTTTCCCCAGGAAAATTGATAGCAGTCTACACACCACCAGAAAGGATAACATCCTGCGAAGTCCTCCTCGGCGGTTCAGTCCTGGCACTCGCTCTAGAAAACTACAAGGAGGTTCTATGCGTGAAGCTCCACGGTCCCGCCGTGGAGTCAGTCCAGAACGGCAAAGATTCAGAGTTCGATGTCCGCGATTACGGAGATGAGAATTTGGAGGGAAAAACATTCGATGTCAAGGGATTGGAGAACTCATAGCAGGTCCGGAAGTAAGGTTTTGAGCAAAGGATTTGAAGTTTTGAGAGCCACTTTTTTGTTATTTTTTGGAGTGTGCAACGCAAAATTTTGCTAGTATTTTCAGGTAAGTATATTCGACCATATGTTAGGGGCATTAAAACCAGTATAAGCTGGCATTGTATTCTATTGGATTCCGTACTACAATAGGCCGGTTAAAAGTGTTGCCACTGATCGTGGTCGACTGTACGATACAAAAAATACATTGAAAATCGGTAACAAGCTCCTTTATTTAAAGGCAATTCGTTCCACTATGATCTTGATTTATTCATAACATTTTTTTTAGATCTGCCTTTTATGTTGTTTCGTACGGCTCGTATAGTATGATCACTTTAAGTGTGCGGTTCAAGGTGGCGCTGCTTGTCAAGAAAACTTGCATCGTTACGTCAAACTTGGTACATTTATTTTAGTTCTGCATTTTCCCGCTTGCACTGATAAGTTGGTTGAAGTGTACAACTTGCGGTCGCGGCTCATGACACCGGAGTCTGACAGATAATGTACAGTCACGAGCAATGACATGTAAAAACTTACCAGAATTCGAAAGCGATTTTCTCGTGAAATAACGGTTTTTACTTTGAGGTATGACCTATTTCGTAACTTCTTCGGATTCCATATACTAGGTTCGTGAAAACGTTGATGTATACATTAGGAGAAAATCACTTTTAAAAGTTGCTTTGTGTATCTTACATTTCATTAGAAGTACGAATATGTGTCAGAGTTCGATTCACGGCCACTCGCCATCTTTCTGCAATTGTTCGATCGCCTGCGGCAATATTCTGAATCTCAAATCCACCTAATGTCTGTTTTTTAATCCCTGAGACTAAATTGACAAGTGAAAATGTCAAAACTGACATAAATCCTATTGAAATCTATGTCAGTTTGCCATTTTTACTTGTCAATTTAGTCTCAGGGATTAAAAAACAGACAGTACAGTTATATTATCGGCGAAATTTTGCGTTGGGCATCAAAATTATGGCACAATAAAATCGATATTATAGAAATATAAAATCTACTGATACCTATTTGTCAAAAATCTATAGAAAAGACAGAAAGTCTCAACTGTGGAAAATCATATTCAATTGATTGTATTTAATTTTTTCCCTTTTTTGACAAAAAATTGACTCCACGTCCTAACCAAAGCGATCGGTCGCGGGATTATGAGATCATCGCTTTCTTATGTCATTTGTAAGTTCAGAGAATGGGCGCCCTCTGTTGGAGGTATAACGCGTTTGGCTTCGCACATCAAAATAAATGCGACAAGCACGTGTTCGCGCGGCAACCGCTTTGTTTAGCACTCGGAGTGAGGCATCAGAATTATCTTTGAGTCACACAATAAAAAAAAACAAGCAATCACAGTGGCTTAGTATCGCCGAGGTGACACGAAAAAAAAAGAAATTAATAAAAAAAACAATTAATGTTTTGATCTATTACGCTTATTAATAATTACATTACTTATTAAATTAAATAAATTGTATTTAGTGAATTCTTTATCTGTAATGTTGATGTTTAGATGTAATTTTGTGAAAATAGGTTAAGATTATAATTAAGTCTATTTCATTTTTGGACTCCCTTTTTCTGGCCCTCATATTTTATCTGTAGCTTTTATTCTATATTTTCTATCCTCTTGAAAATGGCCAATGACCTAACGTAATCAGTCATTCATCGGTAGGAAAATACAAATTGTACTTATCTATAAGTAGGTACCTACTGTATGAGTGTATCAATTTGCAAAAAAAATTTGGGCCACCACCATTGGGCGAAACTTTTTTAATGTTAAAGCATAGATACCTAGGCTGAGGACAGGATTTTTACTTTATGGAAGATGAGAGAATGTTACGAAATACATGCATCGCCGATGTGTTATCTCCTTAAGAAGTTCTTGTGTTATGATCTATTTACTGATTTCGCGTACCATGTTGCAACTACACTACGGCACGGGTAAAAATGATATGTCAAACTTTAGAAAGATACGGCGCTTTACTAAACTAATTTGATGTGCCATATTTACGCAGGTTACTCCATGTGTGCGTGGCCTGAATCGTGTTTTACTTTCGCAAATTCGATTTTAGCGCCAACGGTCAGAACCCGCCATTTAATTTTGACATCTGTCACCCTTAAGGTTTGATTCCATTACATTACCAATAGTCTGTATCAAATTCGGATATAAAAATCTAGCTCAGTATCACTTTTAGCATTTTATAACCTTTTATGAAAAACTTTTGTTAAAACCTACGTATATTTATTTATTTAAATTTAGACTTCCACTAGAATGTCCTTGTAAATGCCCTCATTTTATTTCTACTGCCATTTTATACTTCTTAAATTGTAAGCAAATAGCAAATTAAATTTAGGATAATCATTCATGTTCGAGTAATAATAAGAGATGCACACAATAGTTACCTAATGCACTCACTTTGTTTTACTTGTGCGCGTGAGTTAACATCGATGATTAAAACCTGTATTAAATGTTTAATGTTACCAAATGTATCAGCATGCCATGTTACATTGTCAGGTCAGGAATGTACACACGGCGGCACATGAAGTTGCACATTTCCAGTATAACTTGGCCTCGCTTTGTATGCAATGAGAGATCCGCATAAACTGGTTTTGTAAAGCTTGATTTGCCGTCGTACGTACTAATTAACCGAACTCCTACAAGTGTGGTTGCAATATGGAACTAAACCATGATTATACAACATCGGTGATTTAGAATTATTTAGTCTTTCTAAATCACCGATGTTGTATGAAGCACCTATGAAATGAGCTTGCTCATTCATGACTTTATTTATGCATTTCTTGATGCAAGTTAAAACTCACAGTTTAACCTGATACTTAATATTAAACTAAATTATCGATGTTACATCAATGCAGCCTATTCGTCATTAAATCGTGCTATTTGGGTACCTAGGTACTGTCGAAAATAAAAGGTAAACTTAGACCAAATAAATCGATGAAAACTCGTGGTAAGAGGCACCATGACACAAAATATTCTCAAGGATTCAGTTCCCCAGCGCACCCCAGCGCTGGAACTTTTTGTCGGTCATACAAAAAAAAATCTGCTGTTCCTTACAATAGTACCTAGGTACTCGGTAAAATGTATGGGACAGCTGATTCTTGTCTAGAATAACATACTGAGTCCATAGTAAAAGTTTGTGTCGCGGTATCCCTTACACTCTGCGTTTAATTCTAACACGTTAACTCAAAACGCACGCATGCCTTTTATTTTTATTTGTTGGACGTTTTGGCTGGACTAAAGCGCTATTAATCTGTTTAAATCTGTTTTATTTTTTCGGTGGCTATAAAAACTATATACGACCAAAGCAATCTATACCTACTATAATCTAGTTGTAATCGTCTAGCTGTGAGATAAGTAATCACTGTTGTTACACATCATAGAACCACACCTTAACCGGATATCAGTCGTTCTATTTTTTTTTTCTACTTTATCTTTTAACAAAATAAATAAATTAAAATATATCTTAGTTAATAATTAACATTTGCCTTAAAAAACGTACGTACATTGAAAAGGTTGTTATTACTGATAATAATTTAAAAATAAAGCCAAATATAAATACGTAAATACCTCATTTGACTAAAACAAGCGTATAATATTTTAAATGAATACTGAAAACACAAATTAATATTATAAATTCGATTTATTTATAAAGAATAAACTATGACTACTTATCTCATTCTAAATCTAAATTAATTGAGTAAAGTGATTGAACTGAATCTTAATGTCTTCTATGTGATTTATTTAACGTAACTTCCGCTGCCATATTTAACTTCTAATTTTAAAATTAACAACTGACTAATTTAGGCAGCTTACACACGAGTCACTTGTTACAACCACGAACATAAAACGTGGCTGTCTTCGGAGACGAGTGGCTCGCGTATAGTCAGCCTTGTTGTTTTAATTTCAAGGGTTCCGTAAATCTTTCTTTGTTTTTGTTTGTCGTCCATTTTGTCCGTCCGCAGACTAAATAAGATTAATTTCAGAATGCCTGGTGCATGAAGACAGCTTCCTGTTTGTACCTTTTACGAACCTTTGTTTATTTCATAGGATTCAAATATTTTAAGCTGTTATGTTTGCTCAATGAGTTTCGTGATAGTATTTACGGAACCCTACAAAGCATACATTCTGTATAGCTTGCCTAGTTATCTATCGCACAAAACGTGGCAGTTATTGATTTTTAATTGAACCATTTGACCGCCATCGAGGGCATATCATTTTAGGCATTGCATGTGTACCTACCACTTGCGTCCACCACTAAGGGTCAGCCACAGCAAAGTCACATTTTTCATACATGCAGCAAGCTTTCAGACTTCACGTCGTGTCTACGGCAAGATCCTACTTTAAAAAAAAATACTGTCCCTGGCCACAAGTAGAGTTCGCAATTGGTGCGAGCCTAAGGCGTCATTCATATAATTCAATGGTGTCTATGGTATGATAATATGATTGATTTGGTCATTTCGTGGCGGTCAATGAGTTAAAAATCAAAATAACCATATTTTTTTAATGCGTTCCAAATTCGCTCGCTGGAGATCATTATATTCTGCATCGTTTCCAGCGAACATCAATGGGAAGCATCTTGCTGTTGACATACCAATAAAAAAAATTACGCGAAAAATTAACAGCAATTTTTCAACGAAAATATTTTTATTGCTGTGTAAACAGTTATTTTAAAATTATTTATTTTAGCATTGATAATACTTTGTAGTGGAAACAGGCTGGTCCCTGTATTACTGATATTCTATGTTAGTCAAAGTAGCGATCAATTTGAAGTAAAATCTAAGCGACTAATGTAATATAATGGATAAGGCAATGGTGTAATCGATTAAATTGTTAAAATTATTTATGTATTCTGGAAAGTTACGTATTACTTGATGTCCTGATTAAATTATTGGAAAAATAGTAATTCTTTATTTATTTATTCCTAACAACACAAATTTTGTCACTGTTTACGGTATAAACAGACCCTTCACGAAGCCGTCAACCAAGCATCAAATTATGTATAGTCTGTTTCCCAAAAATGGCAAACTGACATAGATTTCTATAGGATTTAAGTCAGTTTTGACATTTTCATTAAAAAACAGACATTACTGTCTGTTTTTTAATCCCTGAAACTAAATTGACAAGTAAAAATGGCAAACTGACATAGATTTCTATAGGATTTATGTCAGTTTTGACATTTTCACTTGTCAATTTAGTCTCAGGGATTAAAAAACAGACATTAAGTCTGCACAAAAATTATTGCTGAGACACGACTTATTCTTGGGTGTATAAGTAAAATCATGGTTTATGCTCGGACTCAATGTAATGCACTCACAACATTGCGCTGATGGATGCGTTGAATAGTACAGGGGTCATGGATATATTTCAGGTAAAGCTGAAACATTAAAAACATAGTTTTTTTTTTAAACGTGTTGAGAACTTGGAACTTTGACTTCCAATAATATACAAGTAATGAACTGTAGTTTTTTTTTTATAAGCCTGAATTGTCCCACTCCTGGGCAAAGGCCTTCCCCCATTCCTTCCACTTTTTTCGATGTTGCGTCTCTTCACGCCAATTAGCGAGAGGCCATCCAAGGCGACCCGCCATTTTCTCCTCGGTCTGCCGCGACCCCATCTAACTGTCTCAGGGCTCCAATTTTGTGATATGCGGACCCACAGCTTTGCCGGCATCCGGCAGATATGGCCTGCCCAGTCCCATTTCAGTTTAGCAGTTTTTTGAGCCACGTCAGCAATTTGAGTTCTGGAGCGCAGCGCAGAACTGTAGTATTAATTATAACTATCTGCTTTAAATATGGCACATAAAAAACGAGTAGGTGAAGACTAATCTTTCAAAAATAAAAAGCTCGAGTTTTTTACGTAATTTTATTTAATTATAATCATTTTCACAGCGAAATAAAATTAATACTACTTCTATAACCGTTCACGTTTAGCAGGATTGGAATAGACCCTTGCTCTTCATCTCCTCGAATTCCTTCTCAGCGTCATAGGTCCTGGAAACAAAAAAGATGAGGAATAGAGAATTATGGAAGAAGACATGAAAAAAAACAAATTCATCATCATAATTCATGATGAATTTGTTTTTTTTTTGTTGATTCCTAAGAATGGCCGATTTGGGATTATATGATTTGCATATGAATTATATTGCAGTATACTAAATGATATCAATTGCTTTATAAAAGGTGTAAAAAGACCCTTAACGAAGCCGAAAAGCACTTGTTCTCCTCATCATTGTGATCATTTTCTTGTTCTGGACCATACCTGGGAACCTTCTAGTTACGGAGATATTGGTGGTCTGTATACACAGGAGAAGGGGCACCGACTCAAAACGGTTACCACATATTCATTTACATCATTCTGAATCCACCCCATTGAAATTTTCCAGCAGTTTTTTTTTTAAATCCGATACTTCCTACAAAAATGCTATACCTACATGGTCAAAGTGTATGGAACAGCAGATTTTTTTTAAATTAACGTTGGAAAGTTACTATGTGCTTAGGAATGATGTACTGAATATATGGTACCAATTTGTGCTTCGGTGTCCCTTCCACCATGAATAACAATGGTATTTAGCTGCAACCAGTTAGAGCGGAAGCAAACTCCTCCATGGTTAGAAAAAGCTAGGCAGATTATGATGATATTATTATGTGATGTCTGATGGCCCGCATAGTTGTTTTACTATTCAATACAATATTGGGTCTGGCTGGAGTCACATTTGACGTATTGAAATCGTAAATTTAACTATAAGGTCTGGCCAAACTATGTCAGGCCATAAACACATTGTCCATAACTACACAATAATTGCAAGTTGTTCAAAGAAAGCTATGATCCTTAGTTTTTATTATATTTTGTGTGCACAACTTTTTAAATATGAATATAGGAAATCCTAATTTAGATCATCGGTTCTATGTTTTAACATACAACAAAAATATTTTCCACCATTGGTTTACGAGTGCACAAAAACAAAGCATTAAATCAGCCTCTGTACTCAGTGCTTAAACCGTTAAATAAATAAAATGACAATTCTTTACTACATTATAGAAGTAGTGTAAACCTCACCTGTAGAACTCAGCGTACTTCCTCTTGCGCTCCTTGCCGACCAGCTGCTGGACAGCAACGGCTGACACTCCGGCGAGCACCAGAGACACGATAAGGTTACGCTTGATCTGCGCGTTGAGGAGCCCCCTCATCATGGGCTTGCTTGCGGTGGACACTGCCTTGTCTGCCATCTGTTTTGGCAAAGAAACTTATTAAATCTGTGACTTGTAAACAAGGGACAGATCTTTACTTAAGTGTTTGTCTGTAATGTTACAAACCAGGATTTGTCAGAAACCAGTGAATCTGAACCGTTACACTACAAGCGTATGCTCTCGGTGAGGGAACGCCTTTAAATATAATAATATTCGAAAGTCATACTCTCTCTGGACTTCGGTTTGGGCGAAGACGCTGGTGAAAAGCTATTTTAATTAAGATTTGCAAAGATATATAGATCTTTGTCTTTAGTTAAAAGATTAAAACAGATAAGTCAAAATGAGGTAGTATTGATACTAAAGATTATTAGTTTTAGGCATACTTCCATGTACATAATATAAACTAGTTCTTGGGCGTTTTCAGGCCTTGAATAACAATGTTTTATTAATTACAGTAAACATCCTGAAATACTTTTTCCGTGAGTCAAGTTCAGCTATCTTCACACATATTCATCAGTTAATTTAAGAATTATTACTAAAGATTTTGAACATGAGATAACCTTAATATTTTCTTAATGAGTATTCCTATCAATAATATAGTTTAGTCCACTCTTGCAAAGAGTACTGTCAAATCAGATAAGATGATAACAGCGAGTGAAATTAGAACATCATTCAAATAACTATCTCCCTAAATTAGAGATGTAGAAGTATTTAGTAGTATGGTACAAATAGCAAAAATGTATTACGATTTTGCGAAGGAATGAGGAAAACTATTTTCATGAGTACGAGTGTATTGACAACGTTCTTACATAACATTTTCACGGCATTTTTTTCGTAATTATAGAGTTAAAACTTACGGTAACCTATTCTAATTACAAGTAAAAACACAAAAAGGTGAAATATATTGTGATACTTACATTTATTTATCTAGTTTTACGAAAAATCGCAAAGCACACGAGAACAGCAAGTATAATTTTCAACTGTTGTCTATTGCAAAATGTTGAACTGAGATTACGGATGTACATGCATGCCTATTGGCTCTTATAGCATGCGTTACACATCAACCAATCACAAGGCTTAACAATGTCAAAGAAAAGTTTTCTGATTGGTTGAGTGATCACGTGTGTTCTCGAAAACATCGATTTTCTGCAACGTTCCATTTCAAGTAGATGTTTTAGAATAGAATGGAATACTTTTTATTTTTGTAAAAACATAACATAATTATTAAAGTTATGATCTTGGTACACCATATACACTTGTTTCACCATACAATGGCATACAAATATTAGAACATGTCAAACGTAAAATAAGTGGATGCAAAACATGAATTTGTTAAAATATTATGTAAAATAAAATCTGCTCTTGTACTTTATCACTATATAAAATTCAGAATTGTGCTTTTCTAGTCACTATTTTAGCTTAGTGCTTACTATTCGCTGGAGAGCAACTGTGATCGACGTTTTATCGGATCCATTGGCCATTCTGTATGATAGTTATGTAAGCATTTATATTTTAGATGGAACAGCCATACCATCTATTTTATTGTGTAGTTATTACACATGTGATCTAGTAGTTTACATAGCCTGTAGCCTACGGTTCAGGGACTACAGGCATGACTTATGACGAATTGTTACAATACTTTAGGTCGATCATTTCATTTCCATAACGCTCGATATTGTTAAAGTGGCATCATCGCTGTTTATTTAACGTTGGTTATGGTGCTACCACACTTATCGCCTGACTCGGTTGCGTAGTAAGAATTTCAATCGATTTCGACTAGTATTTTCGATTGATAAAGCAGTAGTTGCAATACTGGCAACCCACCAGAGATCTATGGTAGCAACATCCGTAGCCAGTGTTGCTAGCTTATTAGTAATCTTGAAGTTGCCATAAATCTTTCACTAGTTTTTATTTGCTTGCCTTGTTAGTAAGTATGTATTAGTCAAATCTTGAAACTGAATTTTCAACCAGTTCTCTCCAACCGATTGAATTGTTTTACGCACACCTTTGGTTTTGGTGACAATGCATTTTATTTATTTAAACGTTGCCCCACACAAGGAACTTCTCCTTCATGGTGGGTGCGTTTACAAACATTTAAACTGACAAACACAAACAGCCAGACCCGGAACAATTATCTGTAGGCCATACAAATATTTGTTCCGTGCGGAATCGGACCCGTGACACGCAGCGCAATCGCTCAGCCACTGCGCCAATCGTGCCGTCTTGCACTTGCACTGGTTATCATAATTATGCATATGAGTATGCGAGTATTTATTATTTTATATTCATTCAGAATAATATTGAGAAAAATAAAAATGAAAGTGGCGTATCAGTTATAACCGAGTCTAAATTTTCTTATTTTTTTTACGTATGGGAAATCATCATTCTCCCGCTCTGGGTGGAGTGGGAGGGAGTGTCAGACTCTTACTAACTAAAACCCATCCATGTTCCTTCATTGCCCTTTGTGTTCCAGGGCCACGGTATCTCTTTCGAACAGTCCCGCAGCCCCGGCAATTTTCTTACGACTTCAATTATTGTTTTGAATTCACACCATTATTTTCCTGTAATCCCCGAAGGGTTATGCAGAAGTATACCTAATAGTTAGGGGGCGAGCCTATTGCCATCAACCGGAGACAAATCCAGACTCCGTGGCTGCTACTGAGAAATTTCTGA
Organism: Noctua pronuba; assembly: GCA_905220335.1. Classification (NCBI taxonomy): domain Eukaryota; kingdom Metazoa; phylum Arthropoda; class Insecta; order Lepidoptera; family Noctuidae; genus Noctua; species Noctua pronuba. The sequence continues at coordinate 3,813,204 of LR999913.1, forward strand.
CGGAAAAACTCAATAATAATTTGCCCGGCCCGGGAATCGAACCCAGGACACATCATGCTCAGCAGTCGCGATTGCGACCACTAGACCAAGGAGGCAGTCTATCAAAATTATAGACTCACATCATAAAGCTGTCTCACTCTCAATACATAGAGTAAAGCATGCAACAAGTTTTGGTCTGTGTGTGTGTAATTGCGTGCGTTGTGTCTGTTGGGGAAGTTCGAAAAAATATTCCACAATTAAAACCACAAAATATTTTTATTCATTTATTAATAAACTAACTTTACAAATTTAATAATAGCAGAACAATAATATTCCTTATTTCTTCATTCGTAATAATATGATAATCAGCATGACTCAAACGTACTTTTATCAATATAATTTCTTCAATCGTTATAATATGATGATAAATCAGCTTGACTCATCGTACTTTTTATCAATATAATAATTATATGATTTTTAAAAATAATCTAGAAACGACAGTGAAAGCAACTTACAGAGAAAATAATGCACAATATAAAACTGAACTTCATAAAACTGCCAGCAACAAAAAATCATTACAGGCATCATTTATCATTGTCCTAAATTGATTCCCCGCGGCGCGTGCCGCCCAACACGAACTAGAAAAAATATTACAAATAACATAAAGTTAACTTTATTGTATCAATTCTTTCATTTTACTATTTCTGCATGTATTTACAGGTTCCATAGAATGTAAACAAAACTATAACCTACTCTCGTGTGGTGTAACCCCTAAACTATATTTATAAGTGTTATTAAAACTATTTGTATTTCTCTTTCTTCAATGTAGATATATAAACGTACAATATAGATATTTATTTATCGGCATAAATTACTATCATTAGTCGAAAATAAAAACAAAACAAATAAACTAAAAATGATAACTATACACCCAATATACACAGCTAATTGAGAGTTCATTCACTATAATTATATGGTACAAGCTTGCAAGTCATACTTTTATATTACAGTATAAGGCTTTTGCATGTCTACAGGGGTCGGTCCTCTCGGACGCGGCCCGCTAGTCTCCGTCTATTTACAACGCTACTCCCCAAACTAAATATGATTTTAAAAAGAAAACAAGTACTTAAAACGTAACATATATTAATATCCCCATCTATACATAAAAATTTACAAGAGATTGTACATCGGCCGGACCGATTTAGTAATTAATAATTTAAGAAAAAACAAAGGGTTTGTTTACAAAACAGTTTCCCGCCGTCCAGCGCTCAGACTAGCCGCATTCGATCTATACACTAATATTAACAGACAATTACCACGGCACACAGTTATAGGGCACAATTTATTCAGGCAATAAATTCATTACTAATTATTAAAATATTTTCTCATTATATCTACGTACGTACTATACACGTTATGTATTGTAGCACTATCACTGTCCGATTAACACTGAACATCATCAAAACAGGGGGAGGGGAACAAACGAACAAACGAACATACACTTCGGGAGAAATTATACAATACTGTAATGTACGGCAATCTAAGCTAATAGTGTAAAAGCTGTCTAAAAATGTGCCTTTAAATAAAATGTCACATCCAAATATTATTGCTTTGGGTTGCATCCCTACACAGGAAGGAAACAAGTCTACGCGAACCACAGACGCCTACAGATGTGTCGATCTACCACAGACAACCACGCATCGACCGATAAATATTACCCATTACAAATAGATCTGTAGGACACCCCATGTCGTCTTGTCCACCATTTAATTATTAAGTTTTATTATTTATTATGATTTTGTCCGCAAATAGTGTATTGCAAGGTTCAATTTAGTTACAACCAATCGTTATTGTAAATGATGAACATTAAGGCGGGCGAGTTCACACGTTCCTATACTCAAGTGTTTAACAATCGTGATAAAAACACTTGCGTCTATAATAGAAAACTAAATTCATTCGATAATCGACTATGCTTAGTGCAAAATAGAAGCTAAGATTCACTGGTTCATCTAGGGATTTGGTGTAAAAACTTCGGATTAAAATTAGTTGAATCGATGGTGGGAACATAAGTCGGCAAATGGAGGGAAAACGAAATAAATGGGGCGTCAAAATAAAATTTTAGTTTTACTGGAAGCCCGAACAGACAAACTGTTAAAACATTCAGTCGCGATTATTATCTCATTCACTAAGAAATTATCAAGTTCCACATTTAATTATTACAATTATTGGTCGTGAATTCTCTTAAATATAAAAACGCTAACGTTACATCGTAATAGCGGCCAGCGTTTTGTGCGGGAGAACGCCGCCGGGGAACGGAACCTAGCATCGATCTTACTCAGCCATTTCGAACAGCCGATGAAAACCGATGTTATCTTGGTCGACTTTTCATATTATATTACAAATAAAATACGCCGTCCTCCCGCCAAAACATTATAAAAACTACAACGCTGCGTTTACGTCACCGAATCGACGTCACGAAGTTACGTGCAAAAACGTATGAAAATATTTAACTTTATGCATTTATTTCATTCTCTTTATATCTCTCGGGTATTTATACTATTATAACAATGTGCCTATATGTCGAGTGCATTTTGTACAATAATGATACACATCTATTCACTAGTAAACTAAGGCTCTCCACGGCGCAAACTCCACAGAGTCTTGCAAGTGGCAACGTTTCAAGTTCCCTGCAAACGCGCCAACTTTAGCATTGCAATTAGTCGATTTATCAACATCACTATTATGTACCTATGGTTACTAAATTCTGTATTAACTACAACTTTGTTTTAATTGATAAATCGCCTAATTGCAATGCTAAAATAAGTGCGTTTGCTTCCATACTTAAAGACAAACACACTTAAAATTACTCGATAGAAATTAACTTACACTTAAAAGAACAAAAAGTCGAGTGTTTTTTATAGTGAATGGTAACATTTGTTCACTAAAAATAAATTATACGGACAGTATGACTGCCAGCATTTGATTGGGTCCGGCGTAATCGATTGAACGTTTCGTTATCGATAATGAATATCAATAGATTAAGTTAACAGGACGGATTTAGAAAGAATTAATTTTAGAATAGATTTCGTCGTTGTTTCGTAATTATGGACTTTATGGATTAATGATAAGTATGTCAATGATATTTTAGAACATTTCTTATTGCTGTGATTACTTGCTATTATGTTTAATTCTAGTGAAGTCGCACTTAAAACTATCGATATTATCGAGTCGTTCCAGGGTTGGAACCTTAAAAGTTTACTAGATAAAACTTGAGTATCAGTTTAAGTCTAAAATTGATAACAAAATGGAACTATTCTAAAATCAATTTCGCTAAATCCATTTCTATTCCCGACCAGTAGCGACGGAATTGATACAAGCGGCGACCGCGCGACCAAAGATCGTTAATATTTATAATATAATCGTCAATTTGATTCATTTTATATTGTATTGTATACAATGCCTACGATAAACGTTGAATAAATAAAAAAACAAATAAAATAATAAAAAGAAAAAGTAAGTAGTAGTAAGTGGTAGTAGTGAAGTGAAATAAATATATCTGGTTAATCTAGTTTTTATACTTATTTAATAAGTTGGATGGTAAAAAAATAAAATTGCGACCGATAGTTTTTTTTTTAAGGTCGTTTTGTCTTTGGTTCGCGGTCACAGTTTGTAGAACACTAGCAAAGAGCGGCCGACGACACATCCGAATTCATAAATACACATTAACACACAATTTTTATGTTAAATATCAACACAGTATCTCTCAAACGTTAGTATTGCAACTTTACTAGACCCCACACTGGTGTTAATTCACAATCGATTTAATTAATTGAGATTCATTAAAATGAACAATTACCAATCGCGGATTAGTGGAAATCACTTGGGATTAATTTTCAACTCGCAACATATATTACAATTTAGTTAATTTTAGATACATTATAAACGTGACCCAAACTGGTACAAAACAAAATTTTGAAATAGTGTACTCTTGACCGCGACTGCATGCTGGTCAGTGAACGTTCTCTGCGCTCATGTAGTCGCACGGAGTGTCACAAATTCTACTAGTGTATAACGTTCGGCGCGCTTTGTCGTGCTGCTCGTGCGGGAGATCAGACACGCGGACACTGCGAGCGTTACCTAGAGCTGCGCACGCGCCGCCCGCGCGGCGTCAGTCCGCCGGGGGCTCGGCTCGCGGCGGCAGGGGCTGCTGGGGCTGACGGGGCTCGCCGGGCTGGCGGGGCTCGCCGGGCTGGCCGGGCTCGCGGGGCTCGCGGGACTCGAAGGGCTCGCGGGGCTCCGCGCGGTGCCGCCGTCACTTGTCCTTGGACGCGCGCCTGCGCCGCACGCCCGCGGCCGCGCCCGCGCCCTCGCCCACTGCGTCCACACCAAACATACTACGTCAGCACCGCCCGACAGGGGGAAAAAGTGGCAACGGATCAGTCTGTATTGACGCGGGACTCACCGGCACTTCTCGTTTTCCTGCGGACGGGCGCGGCGGCGGGCGGGCCGGCGGGGCCCGGCGGCGCGGGGCCCGGCGGCCCCGGCGTGGGCCCGTGGCGCACGGAGCGGCGCGTGCCCACGCCCTCGGCCGGCTTGCCGCGCGCGGGCCCCCGCACGGCCTTGGCCACCTTGCCGCGCACCTTGCAGATGAGCGGCTCGTCGCTGTCGCTGTCCGAGTCCTTGCGCTTGGCGGGCGGCACGGGCGCGGGCGGCGCGGGCGCGCGCACGGCGTCCCGGCGCGGCTTCTTCTTGGGCCGCGCGGCGTCGTCGTCGCAGCTGAGCGTGGAGGCGCCCGAGCTCTCGGACTCGCGGCGCCGCCGCTTGACGGGCGGCGGGGCTCGCGCGACGGCGGGTGCGGCGCGCGGACTGGTCTTGTCCTCGGCGCCGCGCAGACAGTTCTTGGGCGCGAGCGCGGGCGAGTCGGCGCGCTCGAGCTTGGTGTTGGCGGGCGAGAGGCGCGGCGTGCGCGGCTGGTCGGCGGGCGAGCTGAGCTTGCTGCTGGAGCGCGTGCGCACGGAGGTTCGCGCCACGCGTTCGAGCGCGGACGGCGAGGGCGACTCCGGCCTCTTGCCCGCGTAGTCCGGCGTGGGGATCTCGATCAGTAGTTGCTCTAGCAGGCTTTTATCCGGGAAGTCCGCCTTCAGCGGTAACCTCTCGAGCTTGGGTTCTCTCTTTTCGTCGGAGTCGGGTCGGTCGGCGCTCGCATCCCCGTTCTCGGTCCGCTCGGGGCGCTCCTCTTTGACGTCGTCGACGGGCCCGAGCTTCTCCTGGTTAGAGTAGGTGTACAGGGGCGGCGAGACCCGGCTAGGCGGCGGGTCGAAGTCCTCGAGTTTGACCTTGTCACGGTGCGGCTCGGGCGAGGCGGGGGCGGCGGGCGACGCGACGGAGGGCGCGGGTGCGGCCTGTGCAGGCTCCGGCGCGTCGGCCGTGTCGCGCAGGATGGGTGTGGGCGCCCGGGCCGGCCCGGCCACGTCGGCGGGCGGGCGGCGCGGCGCGTCGTCGCCGTTGACGTGGTCGGCATGCATCTTGGCGAGCTCGGCCTCGATGTCGCCCAGATCGTCGATGTCGGGCGGCGCGGGCTCGTAGCGCGGCGCTCCGGCGCGGGATAGGCGCTCCAACAGCTCGTCGGACGCGGGCGGCGCCTCCACGACACCGATGATCCGCTGCACCGATGCCGGCGACGTCGAACGAGGCATGTCTAGGCGCTCCTTCCTACAATCATAAATTATATTTAATTTTAGTTATAAAATACTCTTTTATTTTAAGTAAGACACCAAAACAAACTCAGAAGATAAGTATTAATGTTCGAATCGTAAGAGAACACAGAACCATGCAAGTAATTGTCTAGGAGATGGTCTTTTAGAGCCCAACTCGAGTGGATTTAATGAAATAATAATATACAAAATATTATGTGATTTACCTTGCAGGCGGCGACTGACTGGCCTGGTTCGGCGACTTCTCCGACAGCGCATCCATGGACTCAATCCCCGAGTCTTCTCCCTGCGCCTGGCTGGCGGGCGAGCGGCTGCCGAACTTGTCGTCTGGGCGGGCGGCGCGCTCGGCCACCAGCTTGCAGTACGACTTGTCCTTGGGCCGCTCCTTGCGCCGCGGGGAGGCGGGCGGCGAGGTAGGTATCGTGCCCACGTTCGTCGAGCCCGGAGGTTCTGGAACGTAAGCAGATTTATGTGTTTTCGTGTTCTGGAATGAGGTTTGATGGTTGTATGAGGAAATGATCTTTTAAGCTGGTAGTTGGGATAGAGCAGCATGCATTTTGGATAAGAAGACTTGGCCTTATTTATTGGAGAATTTTTAGTCTAAAGTCGGCCTCAACATTGTGGAAAGGATGAACTACGCGAGTAGTAGATATTGGGGATAAATTTTCAGGCTCTTGCGCACGATCTACTTTGTGATTACACGCGAGTTCAGATATATGGAGCAACAAAACGTCCAATTCGTATTTATACGCGCAAAACTCACCCAAAAAGGGAAGGAAATGAAATAAGGGCAACACGTTTTTGCAATGCGATACGTACGACATCGAGCTTTTTGTTTGTCGAAACTACAAGCTAGTGTAACGGCATAGGGCGGCATTTTGCAGCGATACAAACGCGCGACTTCAAAGTGATACTAGCTCAAGTAAGGTAGATGGTTAACAAATCCCTACAGCATCGTTAAAAGATGCTACCACTGATGCTGCTCCAAAGAATGTTGACAAGATTAGTTTTCAACCATTTTGTCTTTTGTTATGTTAAAATTGTTTTGGGGAATAGTGGTGCCAGTGTTTTAGGAGACTATCTTATGTAAGTTCGATGTTAAAAAGTACTGATTCTCGTATTACTATGAATAAATGAGTTTTGATGTAGTTTTTCATGATATTGAAACTCACCTGTACAGGAACTATGGCTGACTTTCCTCTTCTTATCGGAGGCGAGCAGTCCATTGGGTGAGGTAATTGCACTTTCGGCGATTGTCCGTTTCAACTTATTGTCATCTTCGGCAACGCGCCTCGACTCGGCATAGTGCTGCGATTCGGGCACGTCGCCACTTAGCGTCCATTCTAAGTCCTTATGACACTTCACCAACCTCTCACACTCACTAGCACCTGAGTTACACTGATTCACTTGGTTAGTTACGTCACTATCAACGTCTGATTGCACTGTTTTCCCCTCTGACTTTACACTATCACATTTCACTTCTGTTTTAGCAGTAGGTAACTTCTTCTTCGCTTCGTGATTGTTCGGCTCTCTGTAGCCCTCGTTTTGCGCGTATTTCCCTTCCTTGTCTAACGTGTCGTTCCTCCATTCTTTGTCCCGCTCTTTGTCTGATGATTTGCTGCTGTCAGTGCTGAGTATTTTTAGTTTCTTTTTCATTTTGAGGTCTAAGCTCTGGACTTTGTTGTTAAGCTTGTAGTCGTGCGACTTTGTGACTATGTGAGCGTTTTTCGAGATGGTTTTCATTCTGTAGACGACGTTGTTGTCGCCCGTTATCTCCGTCTTCACTCCGTCCGCTTCGTAATGGTTGTTGAGCTTAATGCCTTTCACGTTTAAATACTCGTCATCAGTCTTGTTCTCAGTGCTTTCACTAGATTTTGAGGCTATTGACTCGTCGGAGTCTCTCCGATGTGACTTGTCGTCAGACTCTGAAGATTTCCTGATTTTAATCTTCTTCGTGTGGAGGTCGCCAGGGCCGAACTTTTTCTTTTCTTTTTTCGAGTTCTTTATGACGGCTGAATTCCGCCCTCGTAAGCTTATGTGCAGAGGAGGGACCCTAAGCTCGCCGTCTGTGGGTTTGTCGCCTTTCTGTTGGTTAACGAAGCTGATGTCTGCTTTGTACACAGTTTGGACGACGGGCTCGTTCTTGTCGAGCTTTAGCCTGAGTTTTATCGACTCTTTTTCAGTCTGCGGTGACTTGGGCGCGTCGAGGGCGGGCGCGGGGAGTTTGAGGGGCGGGGGACGCGGTAAGGCAACTTTGGTGGACTTGTTCTCACGGATTATCTTGTCCTTGAGCGTGGCGGGCTTCTCTTTGGCGCCGACAGTGCGGGGCTTGCCACCTTTCTGAGCGAGTTTGTCGTCTCGCTCTTTCTTGGCGAGCTTGTTCCTCATTCGGAGCTCGTCGTCAGCTCTCCGCGTGTCCTCGTCGGTGGCTGACTTGGCGATGCCGAACATTTCAGGCGCGGCCTCTACGATCGGTTCCTTCACCTCACAGTTGGCGACAGTGACCTCTTCGACTTTCTTCTCTTGTTCTTTCGGCGGCGGTACATCGTCGTCCCTCATGAGGGTTTTGATGAGGTACTGCTTGCTCTGCTCCTCGATTTCTTGTGCCGAGGCTTGTGAGCCAACTGTTGCTGTGGCGACGGATGTGGTCGCTCGTATGGGCAGCTTGAGCGGCGGAGGCATCGCTTGGCTTGCACTTGACGGCGGAGACCTGAACGCTGGCACAGAATTCTGCGTATGTTGCGCCGCATTATGTTGAATAATATTTTGATGTTGCGTAGTATTTTGCATATGTTGCGTCGCGTTTTGCATATGTTGCGTTGCATTTTGCATGTGTTGCGCTACATTATGCATATGCTGAGCAGAATTCTGCGTATGTAGAACAGCGTTTGGTGGATGTTGGACCGCGTTTTGCATGTGCTGGACAGCGTTCATCGTGTGCTGCATATGCTGCTGATGTTGTACTGCGTTGGGCATATGATGGACAGCATTCGGCATGTGTTGTGTCGTCGTTGCCGTATGTACAGCATTTGGCGTATGTACAGTCGTCGGGGTTTGTTGAACGGGTGGCGTATGCTGCGCCGTCGTGGTCGCATTTTGTTGGTGTTCAGTTTCCGAGTCCTGCCTCCTGAACTTGGAGTGTTGCGGCACAGGAGGGGGCGGCATGAACGTGTCGGGTCCGTCGTAGGCTTCCGACTTAGAAGGCACGTCGTGTCTCGTCTCGTAGTTGGTGGTGTAGTGGTCCCCGGTGATGTCCTGGAGGACTGAATCGGGGGTGTTGTTGTTGGCGTTGTTCCCTGAGAGCAGCATGTCCAGTTTCGCACTGGCGTCTAGTTCTGAGATGGCGGAGAAGGCGCTCTCGTCGAGGTTGAGGTCGTCGCCGAGGGTAGGCATGAGGTGTTCCAGGTCGCTGTCGGGCAGGTCGAGCAGGGCGAGGTCCCGGTAGGGCTCGTTCCAGTCGGGCTGCGTGGTGGCACGCGACGCGGCGCGCTGACGGGCTATGTATTGCTGTTGATACCTCTGGAATTCCTGGAAAGTAGACATAAACAGGATTAGATTTCATATTTTTTGTGGTTAAGAGTTCGCAACAAAATAAGTCTGATTTGGCGTAATTTAGTCCAACCAGTAACGCGTCTTTTCTAAAATTACGAATTTGAAGTTGAGAACTTGCCACACTTTAGAAGGCGATTCCTTCGACGCAGCACGTGCTTCGAGTAAGAAATTTTGAATTTTAAACATATTATTTTAAAACCGGGTGGGTCTAGTACATAAATCAAGATTATTCTGTGACAAATATCATCTCTTCAGGTACCTATGAAGGTTATAAACAAAACTCACCTGGAAACTAGACTGTGTCTTCTGATCCATAGAAGCCGTGGGAGGCGGCAACAACGCCTGCAGATCCTCAGGCGTGACCCTAGGATGCTGCTGCGGATGCTGCGCGTGCTGCGCATGTTGCGCGTGTTGCGCGTGCTGCGCGTGCGGCGGCGGGCGCAGCGGCCGCGCCAGCTGCGTGCGGTAGGGCGGCGGCGGCGGCGCGCTGAACGCGTAGCCCGCCGGTAGTCCGCGGCCCTGCGCCGGGGGAGACGGGGGGATCTGCTGGAGGTACAAGCCATCAATTAGAATATTTTCAAAGTTGAAACTGTAGGCACCGATATAAGAATAAGCATACCTACGCTTGCCAGACAATGTTTTCATGAATTATTGCCGAAATATGACAGTTAAAAAAAAATTCACCACATCTTAATATAACAGAAATAAACAATGATACTGTAATGTACAGGTATGTCATTTAAAACCGTACATACCTGTACCCTATAAGCCGCAGGTGAGGGCGGCTGCGGCCTCTGTGGCGGCTGCGGCCTGCGCACGAAGGGGGCCGGGCGTGGGGCGGCGCGCGGGGCGGGCGGCGCAGGCGGCGCGGCGCCCAGCGGGGAGCGCGGCGGCGCCGGCGTGCGCGGGCTGCGGTACTCCGCGAACGGCGGCCGCCCTACTGCTAACTCCACCTGCAGATACGAAGGTAGTTGGGTTAGTCAAGTAATCACAATCAGAACCGAACGCCACCATTTTGGTTTTTCAACTTCGTCAATTATCAAATTTTACAAACGACGCCCATCAGAATATGTCGTTCAAGCCCCAAAAGATCCTTGCAGCACCGTATAGCTTGCACCGCAACTTCTCCTGCACAACATGTACGCGACCACGACTTATCGCACGAACGTCCGCAATCTTGGCCGACGCGTGACTGCCGTCGGAACATTTTTTTAAACAGCGGACTTCCTTGGAACAAGTCGTGTCAGCCTAATGCGCGAGATCCCTAAAGATGGACATTTCTATTACAGAACTACATGTTATAATACATAAAGAAAATATGCAAGATAAGCAGCCGCACACTCACCTGCCCATCCTCAAGCCTATCAAGCTTCGCGGGATGCGGCGGCGGTTTCGGCCTAGGCGTCGGCGCCGGCGCATCGTTCTGCAGCAGGTTCACCAGCAGCGGGGACGACATGGCCACGGTGGGGGGCGCCGGCGCGGGGGACGCGGGCGCGGGCGGCGCGGGGTACGGGGGCGGGGGGCCGGGGAACGTGGACGTGGAGGGCCGCGCGAACGGGCCGTCTGCTTGCGGCCGGACGTTGGGGGGAGGGCCCGCTAGACCTGGAATGGTGGAAAATGTTTCTTAGTTTTATTTAAATAAATCATACTTTTGTTTTTATTGGTGAACTTTACTGTACGAGTCGTACACGGCACGCGCGCAATGCTTAGATCAGCACTTTACCGTCACCTTGCACAAATTAGTGTAAAGCGATAGTACACAGTCAGCGATGATAGTCAGCTGTCATTCACGCATTATTCATATAACATTAGTTACGTGGACTACGTGGTAGTTAAATACAGTCAATAAAACATCATCGTTGACTATCCGTGACTTATCATTCAAGCTATAACAATCAAGGTGAGTTGCGGCCCATTCAGCAGCGCATACATTTACATTCATTGAAACAAGTTTTACTATGAGACCAACTCTGCAAAACTGCCAAAAAAAACTAGTTTCATGCATTATATACATTTGTATGTATATATAATGTGTATGTTTAGTACATTTAGTAGAATAAGTATTAGTGTGTAGAACAAAAAGTTGTACTTTTTCATCCCTTTACTTGTATTCAGCTTCTTAGATACATATTTATAAACCATTGGCGCAAATTGAATTTAAAGTGACATTTGATCTTTACCACCATGACTGAGCCTGTGGTTTCCAAATTTCATAATGACTAGTTTTGTCCCGCATCTTCGCTCGCGTCATAGTAGGAAAATTTCACGGGAACATTTTAAATATAGAATATAACACTCGGGGAGAATGTAGCATCCCATTAGTGAAAAAAAAATCAGAATCGGATCCGATGATTACCTCCTACATCCAAATTTGAACTAATGATTAAAGAAATCAATGATAGAATAAGTTGTAACCTTCCGACTCACCCATCGTGTTCTCCTTGCGATGTATAACCCTGGCCTGGGTCATACTTCCAAAGGGGAACTCGCAACGATCCGCCGCGGTGTGGGTGGGAATGTTGTGCGGTATCTTCCCGTCCATTGGGCACACGGTGTTGGGCGACTTGAAGCTGTCCGGGGTCGCCGGCGGCGCGGGCGGCTCCGCGGTGCTGCTGCCGGCGCCGTCCGGCTCCGCGATGATGCGACCGATGCCGCCTAAGCCAGCTAGAAGCTCGGAGTTGGGTTGCGATCTTGATGTACTTGCGTCTGGAAGGGGGGGGAAGGATTAGACCGCGTGGCAAAAAAGAGTAACTATTACATAACAATAGGCATTTCAAATGCTCTCTGATATGACATGGTTGGATAGAACTATGTCATGGAAACCTCCCTCCAGATTCACCTCTCTCTGAGATTACCTGCGAGGTCTGCTGAGGTCTTGCGTGCCTTTTCAGAGAAAGTTGAAATGTGCCTGTAATAACAACAGAACCCAGACTTCAAACTGGAGCGCTGTTAATGCTGTAACTTGAGAGCCGGAACAGCGCTCAACAATTATGGTGAGAGGTCCTCCATCATTAGACCCTGTTCCCCTCTTCTGTTTGGTAAGAGTGGTCAAGTAATGCAGAGAGAGAGCAAATCAGCTGAGGAAGAAGTAAGAGAATGATGCCAAGCTATTAAGAACACTCACCATCAGGGTCGGTGTTAATCCTCAGTTCGGCGCCATGCTGCAGCCGCAGCGACACGGCCGCGTCGCCGTCCAGCTGCACTGACAGTATGCCGAGCGCGCGCAGCTGAGGCGCTCCCGCCGCTGCCAGCGCGCGCAGCCGGGCGGCCGCTGCGCGCGGCACCGACAGCGTTACGCGCACAGAGTTCCAAGGCTCCACCTAGAAAGACAGTACCAAGTTAATATCAAATCAAGCCTAGACTGCACTCATGCACGGTACTCACGTGGATATTCCGCAACAAAACCACATCAAACAGAATGTTCACGTGGAAGTGCAAGTAGAGAGACCTATGTCTAGCAGAATCCCAAATGCATTTAAAAATAAAAGCACAAAGGCGGTTTGTATGATGATGTTCATAACTGCTCCGATTACTCAATAACTACATGTGAATAGTGCTGATTGAGGCAGAATCCAAGAACTTCAGACATCTGGTGGCTTCGGGGATACTTCGGCACTGATCTCATCGTCACCTGCCCCGCCTTTTCCCAACTATATTGGGGTCGGCTACCAGTCTATCTGGATGCAGCTGAATACCAGTATTTTACATGGAGCGATTGCCTATCTCACCTCCACAACCCAGTTATAGTAGTATAAAGTAGTGAAGGTATTTGACAATCAGATATGTATAGCTAGATCCAAACATAGGTACACAGGAAAAGTCATACTCCACACTTCCATAGTGCACATGGGCCCAATGCCCCCATGTGGCCCATGGCCCCATGTGGTTAAAAATAAGAAGATAAAACATTTTACACAAATACTTTCTATTATGGAATACAAAAGCTAAAGGCCTCTTCAAACATGAATTAACATAACAATAGAGGTATAAACTATTAAACTCGATATAAAAAGAAACGCATTAGTCGACTAGGAAGTGTCGTTAGAACCGGGAGAAACAAACACGTATATTGGCTCATAAAATTTTTGTAGCTGATTGGTAAAGCCCACCCAAATAGCCTTGCAAATTTAGCTTTTACGACTAAAACTCAAAGCCAATTTTATCGTGAATAGGACATTTAAGTCGTGCGTGTCCCGCTTTAAAATAAGGACGTATAGATTTAATACCTTTGCTAAAAAAAAAGAAACCATTTTGTTATTTATGGCCAGGACATACAAGAAAAAAAGTTTTTTTTTTGTCTAATTTAAAATCTGCATAATAAACTGAGTTCAACTTTGCCATTTGACGGAATAATTTCCGCGCGATATTTTATTTAATTGACTAGGTAATTTGATTCAAAATCTAATTTGTGCAACAGGGTCCACTTTTATAGTGTAATAAAATTGGTTAATAAAGTTAATGGAAATAGTAAGAATAAAGGTCAACGCACACTTAAAAGCACTGCATGGCATTAAAATCGCCTCGACGCGAGCCGTTCGGGATACAGTCTATAAAACGCCATACTGCAACGCACACTTATAACACCTTTTGAGCGGCACAGTCGGATATAGCCGACAAATGAAAACGTGCCCAAATCTTCACTACAACCCCCAAGAAAACGTCATTTTTTTAAACTTAACTTAACAACTGCTGTTTAATGATAGTATAATACGAAATAGTGTCAAATAAAATAAAATAATGATGTTCCGAGTGATATTTTATTTAAAAAATATGGGACGAAAAGATTTTTTTTTGTAGGTGTTTGCGCTGTTTTTGTGGCTTGCGGCTTGGCATGAGAGGGGACGCCGATGCCTTTAAGGTCTCTGCACACAGCCGGCGTGGCGTGGCGGGGCGCGACGTGGCGGGGCGGCGACGTTGCGCTGGCGCGGCGGCATCGGTCACACTGCGGGCGCGATCACGTTATATTATTATTCCCGCCGCTTCTGACTTGTATTCCCGCTCGGCGCGGCGGCGGCGTAGCGCGACGGTTACCGTCGCGTCGAGCGGGACGGCTCTGTGTGGCGTCGTCCGTAATATCTAGTACATTACAACTGCTCAGTGTCGCGTCGCCATCCCGTCCCGCCGCGCCGCGCCCGCTGTGTGCAGGGACCTTTACGCTCCGCCGATCCATAGGTTAAGCATCTTAACCGCATCACTTCGGATCGAAGTCAACTAGTAGAACTGAGGTGAGGTGCAGTCGAGATGATTTACTTCAACGGCAGCCTCTCGAGGTCGTTCGATTGTTCTTGGGAGGAGATCAATTGGCAAGGATGGTAGGTGGAGCGACGCATCTCCGAAGGGTGGCTGGTAGCTGCTGGATGCGAGTTGCCGAGCATCGAGCTGAGTGGCAGCAATGGGGGGGCTATCGCGTAGAATTCGACGCTAGAGGCGCTAGTGCAGCGCGAGGTCACCCGAAATGTCAGATGTCATAGCATTTTCGCGCGTGGCGTGCTTTTTTATTGCATACTCGACAGTGACGCCATCTGGTGATCTCAAAAACGCTAGTCCTCATTCTAGAGGCCTATTACCACAAACAATAAAATTTGACAATTTGTGGTAACTTGATGCGCTTGCGACTGTATTACCGAGTTTACTGACGGTCTGCAGCTTTTTACCCTTATGGCCTAAGTATAAGGTTGAAAAGTGGTTGACCGTCAGTGACCTCAGTAGAACAGCAGTAAGATGATGATGATGATGATTGATTTCAACCCGATGTAGACCGTATAAGTGTGCTATGAGCTCATGAAGGGATCCATTGCGTGTTGCATATCACAATGACGACAGATTTCTTTGGAATGATAAAATAAGATTGAATTGGAATTAATTAGAAAGGTTAAGTTCCGATGACCGGCACTAGACGCGCGTTTTGCACGGTGTAACTTATTTAGCTGCCGTTTTGCTTTTATTCATTTTCTTTTTTTTTAACATCATCTTCAACTAAACCAGTGCATTTAGTAATTACATAGTTTTAGTAGGAGTTTTCACTGTGAAAGGTCCTGAAAATTAAATAGAAAAGTATTTTTTTTTGTTGTTATTTAACTTTGCAAGTAGCAAACTCTATTTATTTCCTTTGCGTCTAAAATGGTTTTGTAATAACCAAACACTGTTAAACAAACAAACTGTAAAACATATTACTGTCCTCTCTGAGAATATTAAATGTTGTATTAGCAAAGCTTTGCATAAAACACAAAACGGCTTTTTTATAGTCAATAGAACATTACAAGCAATAAGACATTATAGCTTTTACACACTTATTCAAAATGCTTATACAAACTGCTTCGCACCTTAAACGCTAATTCCACTATAAAATACAAAACTTAATAACACGGTTCGACTTCAGCAACCGACTAACACTTTGGAAACACTCAACAAGTCTGTACAGCGCCATCTATGATACAAATGAAGAACTTGAGATCAAAATTCTAAATAGCGCTATTAAAGTTATCCGCGACATAAGACCATATAGAAAAACCCGGCAACAACTGTCGGGCAGTAGCCCACCAGATACAGCACCCGTCTGGTCGGAGGATCCTCCCTTTTTTATGGGGGATGAAGAACTTTACACCCTGTTCTTCATACCCCTAAAAGTCTTCCAGTGCACAAAAAATGGCCCAAAAATAAAACCAATAGGTACCAAAAGAGATGATTTATTTCGAAGGTATACAATACACAGAGGATTCTTGGGGAAGGCTTAAGTCAAGCAGTGGACTGTTTTGGCTTAGATGTATGATGATGATGATGATGACAGTCAAATATGGAGAAAATTGTATTCTGCCCAAAGAAGAACTTTAGAGAAGACAAAGAAGATTGAGGCTCTTCGAAAGATAAAGCCTTAACATTGATTGGTAATAGAATTGAATAAATAAAATCTGCTTATCATCAGGAAAGACCGATACAAATAGTATCGCAGTGTGCACGAGGCTTTAGTACCGTCACCGCGAAGAACCACGCAGAGTGATGTCATACGTGAAACGTGAGTACAGCTGGCTCACGCTTGGCGTGTCCCTTGTCATGTGAGTGTCTATGAAGATAGAGCAAAAAAGATACAGAACTCTGAAGTTTAAGTAGTATACTAGTTTTTTTAGTGTGATGTCCTGTCTAGATGGTCTACTAAAAACTTTTTGAAGATTTGACTAATTTCACTTATGCATGAACGAAGGCATAAAAAAAAACGATCAGTCTATGCTTGTCGTGTCTGTCGGACGAAGGATCGATGGCAGATGGAGGAAGCCTGGTCCCTAGTCCTGGAGCGAAGACCTAGTATCTACATATAGACATTGTATTGTATATATATTGTATGTATTACGTATATTATACTGTATGTATGTAGTTTAGTTAATAAAATTAATTAATTTAAGTAATAAGATGTTCTGTTAATGCACATCACATAGGTATATCCTCTTATGCAAATTTCGCAATCAAAATTTGGTTTGCTGTAAGAAAACCCCATTTCTGGGTTAAGCTCGCCATTGTACATAAGCTATATTATTGCAATTTGTATGTGTATTTTTTGTTGTTTTGTGTGCAATAAAGAATAAGAATAAGAATAGTATCGGCAAGCGTAACCTGACTCAACCCCAGTTACTGACCTGGCGTACGTAGAGCAGAGGATTTAAAAAGGCTGACTTTATTGATGTACGCTTAGCCAGCCCATCAAGCTACCCTTGAACCTAATGCCTTAGCGATAAAATTGAAAATCTATTTAAAAAAATTGACAGATTGTAGTAGCTTGATATGCTGGCATCTGTATTTATCACCAAACAATAATACTTGGAACTCCCAGGAGATACGTTCATTGCCACTATGTTGTTTACGTCACCCTATCACCGTACGGCGGCTGACGCAAAAAAAAGTCCGTCATATTATATTACACCGCCGCCAACTAACTCGTACAAATGTTTATCGTCTTGATGAAGTGTCGTTAGGAAGCGTACACAATTATTAAATAGGAAGCTGAACGCAGATAATTATTTTTAAGGCAGTGCCCACACTCTTTGACCACGCTTTTTGAGCCGGCCGGAAAGAGCTTGAGGGTGAACGGATACACTCGCGCGACTGTGTTGTAAAATAGTACTCACAGCGCTTAATGGCGCGGGCGCGTGCGACTTGTTTTCTCAACAGCAACTCGCTCCGTGCACCCGCGCGAGTTTAAGCTTACGCACATTCGTACGTTCATTCAATAAAAACGAAAAAGACGTCATTCGCTTCGTTTCGGTTCAGACACCGCTTAGGACTGTTCGCTTTTATCGCATATTACAACTTAAAGCTCGGTTGACCGGCTCAAACTTATTCCGCGTCGATAAGTGTGATCACTCACTAACAATAATTAAAGAGACCGGCAGCTGAGCGCAGAAAATTATTTTTAATATCTTTTAAATTATTTTGATTCGATTAGCGTGCATCTTTGTTGTAAGACAAGACATGCAAACCGCTCGTCAGCACTAAGCGAACTTTTCTATAATGTAATGTAGACATGCTGATGTCCCTAACTAAACGGTGTTAATTGAATGAAATGAGCCAGCCCTAGATAAACATGCATTTCTTAATCGGGTACAATTTTTTTTTAATTTATTTATTTCACTCTGAAATCCATGATACTGATACAATATATTTTTATTTTCAGATGACTCCTAATTTGAAAAGCCTTGATTTTTAAGTTAGCTGATTCACACTTTAATGTCAATAATGATAGAGGATATTTTTAAACATTTAACTGAACGTAACACAAAGTCTGTTCTACATGTTTCAAATTCTAACAGAACTAGATAAAAAGTACATCTGAGACGTTGTTGCACCACTCCTCATTCAGATGAAGTTGAAATTTTGAATATTGTGAACTTCTTATCTCTAGGTAAAACAAGATACCGGTGAATGGAGAGCTTTTTGAGACTGACTTTGAATGATGATGCCATCATACTGCTTTTGACCACTTCTTAGGGTGGCTAAGAGCTTGGGTGTGCTGCTCTCATGCGACTAGCATTTCCAACTTAGGCAGAGAAACTCAGAGCACAAAGCGTAAATGTCAAGCACCATTGACAATATTCAAAATTATAGTTGTAGACATCTTTTCTCCAATTCTTACCTCCTTCTTTGACCAAAATATATTGAAAAGTCATAGGGTAAGCATAGACTACATACCTTGTTAACTTTGAGCGTGTGCGGATGCGGCTCGGCGAGCAGCGCCCGCAGCTCGCGTAGCAGCCGGCGCAGCCGCGCGGGGAAGCGGGGGTCGCGCAGGTCGCCCTCGCACGTCACCACCACGCCGCACGAGCCGCCGCCCGCCGAGCCTAGCCCATCGCTGTCCGCTGCCATGCTGTGGGGCGAAGACATTATTAGAAACATTTTTTAAAGTTTCCCCGACCCTTTTACATGGGACTTAAACATAACAGGCGAAATGTGGGTGTACATAGGTGGGATATTTTGTTATTTTTAAAACTTTCTTATTTATGTTACTACGCTAACATAAATACGAAAGTTGTATAATAATAAAAATAAGTTCAGATGTAAAGGTGAAACACGATTTTTCAATATCCAACCCCAGTACATTTAGGGCGTACGCTGAAACTCGCGCGGGTGCACGGAGCCAAAAACTAGTCAACAGTAAGTACTACCCGTTTTATTTCCCAATACAAATACGCGAGCATGTAGTATGAAGACACACGTAAAGCGCGTCGCGACTAGTCACGAGTTTACAAAGAATCGCGGTGTCGCTCGCGCGTCTTTTCCCACGTGTGGTCCCGAGATCCTTAGTCGAAATTGTTCGCAAGAAGAACGGATAAATATGATTAGGACGAAACAGATATAAATACAATCATGTTGCCGAGGAGTTTATCGCGCTATTTCTATCGAGCTTAAACACTAGGAAAAAGTTAAGTGTTTTGGGAGTTAATTTTTAAGTTAAAAAAGATCCTGAAAAATACTTTATTGACTGAAAAAATCATACAAGCAACAATTTGAAGTGCCAAACTGTTTCAAATTCGCACAATATCGCAATACATCGTTCGTACGTCAAGCCGCAAATTGTAATTGCCGCGTATTGTATCCGAATACTAGGGATTCTGTGCGTCACTTCATACATGCGTCAAGATCAACTGATTAGATTCTGTTGCACTGATAGTACTTAATCTGTCTGTATAGGTCGCCTAATGTTTTGAGACTACGATGTACGCCACAATATTTTGAAAATATCTTTTAGGCACTATTAAAAGTAATAAAAAAGTTGAATTTGTTTAAAGTGGGTCTTTTTTCAAATACTCATGTTTGGAAACTAAATTGCGAACGTAACTTAGTATTATTAGGGTTCCCAAATCTATAAAAAAGTTTTCCGGAGAAAATTCCGGACACTTGAAAAAAAAGTTCTGACTTTTTTCTTTGAAATTATGCAGAATAATTTTATACCGCGACTCCTTTTACAAAGTTATATGAATAGGGAAATATTTGTTGTAGAACATTTGCTAGCATTTGAATTATAAACGCTTCTTACATTAGATTATGTCTACCTATGCTAGTTAAACTAATGATTCCTACGTTGATCTTGTTAAAAATAAATTTATTTTATTAGGAATATAAACACTCCTAGTTTCAGTAGAATATTTTGGCGAATTTCGGACGTCTTAGAATTCCTCTCTCATTCCTATTACTGAGCTTCCGGAATTTTCCGTTCGTATGGCAACCCTAAGCATTATAGACTAGGTATTTATACTGCGACACGAGGTTAGTTCGGTGTAAAGCCGGATTAAGATAATAGGGTGGTTTTAGTCATGCGTGAAATGTCACGCTGAAGAAACCCACGACACGTGTGCGAAAAACTACAAATACATACATTGTATACAAATTCCCTAACAAAAGTATGCGCTTCGGGAATCATTGTCATCTATGGAAACACGAACATTCAATGAAGAGATCTAATTTAGAACTGATTCAACAAGTTTTTCAGTTTTGTATTATTATGATTAGAAAATTATAGATTAACAACTCTATGAAATTCCACAAAACTTTTGAGTGACAATGGCGAAGCGCATACATTTTCTGGATTGACTGGAAATTCATTTCATAAAAAGTCACAAAA
Organism: Noctua pronuba; assembly: GCA_905220335.1. NCBI lineage: Eukaryota > Metazoa > Arthropoda > Insecta > Lepidoptera > Noctuidae > Noctua > Noctua pronuba. Next base: position 3,833,556 of record LR999913.1, read on the forward strand.
ATAATGCAGTGAAAACTTGCAAGATTAAAAACGTAAACCCTAGATAAGGTGCACTTTTTATTTGTTCTTTTAACTTTGCGTGAGTTTCGTGCTTTTCAAATTAGTTTAAACTAGAAGACTTTTTTTTTCAAATAACAAAATAATAAACTCAAACTCAAAGCATTTATTTCAATTAGACCATAACAGGCACTTTTGAATGTCAAAAAAACAAAGAAGGCGAAGCTACAGTCCCAGACACAAGGCATAATAACTTGTGAAAGTACTGTAGTTGCCCATTCCAAAGCGTAGATCTCTATGGAGAAGAATGGGCAAGAAACTCCATGGACACTCTTTTCAATCAAAATAACATGAACATAGAAATATGTCTTCTCATCCAGATCATGACGACGATGATGACATACTTTTTACGATTATCTTCAATTTAACTTCTTAACTAATATCGTGACTGAACGAATTTTTATCACAACCTTGAAATTTGGTACTGGGATTTTAACGACAAATCTTGAAAGGCGCCATCCATTTTTTAAGAAATTAAAATATATAAAAAAACAATATTTTTATAAAATCATCAAACTAACTGTATCCTCTATTTTTTCAAACTAAAATAATTAGTTCAATCAAAAACACATTACTTTTAACCAATTTACATTTTTACGTAGATAAATCTCAATATATGCGGTTTTATAATTTAAATAGTTAATCATTATTAAGTGTTTCCTAATTTAACTTTTTGCTATTAGGTTCCATCATTTTACCTTAGCTGTAAGCCATTACATTAATTTAATGAAACATAAATAAAGACATTACGAATTACTGTTAATTAAGTCTACAATCTACAAGAATATTTCGTTGTTTACATGCAAATATAAAGGTGTCTACGCACCAACGCAGCACGTGCATAGTTGCGTAACATTGTACCGCGTAACTTAACCCGCGCGGGCGCAACGCGGCTGTACGTATAAAATATAACATCGCGCCGTAACCCGATGCGCGCTAAGGACGCCCGATCCGCGGATTTTATGACGAAAATGTTAGTTTCAAACAAAAAAAAGTTTGTTTTCATGCTTTCTTAATTAATGAGCTCATGCTTTTGTTTAATTTAATTATTTAAATTTTACGTGGAGTGGCAACATTTTAAAAATTCAGACTCAAATTAAATTAGCTAATGAAACTCCATAGATGTTTGGTTTGGAATGAATCTAAAGCAGATAAAACAAAAAAAAAACTGATTTTCTAAACTCGTACGTCAAGCAACTGGCTAATTACTTGCGGTCATTGACCCCAAAAAAATATGACTGAATCATTTTCTTTTCTTTTTATCACATTCAGATATTGATACACATCACAGCTGTAGAGTTCCTCTAGTTCATTTAAATTGACCTAGTGTTAAGATATCTCACTGTCAAATTGAAATTACTTTGTTTTGTTTTAAAACCCCTCCAACATACTTTCCTTGTATGATATTCTACAACAAAACTTTAAAAATGTTCACTGTTGTTATTATGCAGGTGTACATCACTGAATCCACCTGACTTAACCCTAACCACCTGTTACTCTTGCAACATAGGGGGAACTTATTTGTTGACAAAACATATCATAAGCAAGGTGTTAGTTATTTTCTATTGTGCATTTTTGCGAATTTTTATTTACTGTGTCTTTTCCAATAAAAGTCGACAACTAAATAAAGGCGCACTGTTGGTTTATGTCCAGAGCAATAATATTTAGGCATTGTGTACGGTAAAATTGGCATTATTAGCTTGCAAAAAATTGAGGTTTCAATTATTGTAAGAAAATACTATTAGTTTTCATAATTTTCAGATATTATTTTAGGGAGATTTTTCTTTGAGAGACTGAAACTTTGTTATCTACTGAAATCAAACAAAAATTGTCATTTTTTTTAACAAGGATATTTAAATAATATTATCTATAACAATAAAATCATTATGTAAGTCAGAAACAAAAGATTAACTTTTAATCAGTTTTTTTTTTAAATTGGAGATTTGTGCAGATAGGTTGTGTTCTTGTGTAACATACATAACATCACGCCTATTTTTCCCTGAAGGGTTAGTCAGCGGTGTCAGCTCACCCACATTTTAAAACAATGCCTGAAAAGACAATTTATGAAAAGTTTACTAATGGATTGTATCACTTCTGTTGACAAAACTGAAACAAAGCATTATTCTAATACCTAAATTAATGTTTTATAAAGAACATCATTCACGTTTCAAACAAATTGTACCCAAAAATAAAAATCCTGAAATAATTTCCTTTACATAGTGGCAACAGAATTTTTTCTCCACATATTTATCATATAGGAACATTTTGGACAGTAACCTCATCAATCACCAGTGTTTATACATTTTTTACAAAAAACCATTAACTGTGCCATCAATTATAAAGATTAGTCATCACAACAAATATTAATTGATCATGACTTCCTTTCTAACAAAAAATATTTTACATTTAATGTGGATTTTTCACAAATTAAACTTTACATCAATACCATGCTCAAGACCTGTCTTGTCAGAGACAATATTCCAGAGCGACTACCAAACTGACAGCTTAGTGCTAATTAATTAATTATATTATAAGTACTGATAAATATTGTGACTATTGATTATTTTTGTAGGGATAGAAAAATAAATAAAAATGATGAATATTTTCTGATTAGTTTCCAAAAACAAAAACAGTCATGACTGGAGACAGTATTGTATTGTATTGTGTAACGGGCTGGTTTCCGCAACTCCACGTCAAAGCGCGTATTTTACGTGCGGAAACAGAGACAGTAATTCCATATGTGGAGAAGGTAAATAAAAGCATGCTCTTGGATTTTCGATGTTTAGCACAGCCATTGCTTAATATTTGTATGATTATAGGGGGTGGAAGGGACACCGATGCTGAAACGGTTACCACGTATTGAGAACATCATTCTGAGCTGAAAAAAACAGCTTTTCCTACAAAATTGCAATATCTCAGACAAAATGTATGGAACAGTTGATTTTTTTTTTAAATAATGGATGAAAAATTTCTATATGGGTGGGGGGCTCAGAATGATGTAAAGGATACGTGGTAACCGTTTTCGGGTCCCTTCCACTACGTATTTAGACAATAGGGAATATGCATATAATTTTTTCTTCACTTAAATCAATAAAATACAATACTATTAACCCAAGAAAATAATTAAAAGTTAAGTTCAACTATTGCTTGTCGCTCAAAAAAAATATTAAACTCCTACAGTTTTTTACGACAGTTCAAACGTCCGTGACTGTCGCGGCCATTCATGTCATGTTATGTGACGTCATTTACCTCTATCTGCCTTGTTTACATCTAATATGTTACCCTTAATATATTAATTTGGCAAATTGCATGTCCTTTATTCAAGTAAACATTGCAATAACAATATTATAACAAAATCTTAGTGAAACTTTAAGTACTTTTCAAATAAAAGTGTTTCTTTGACACATGGTATTTGACGTCACTACCGGCGTTATCGAGGGGCGATGCGTTTTGAGTTTGCGTTCCGTTTCACCAAAAACACGCTACATGAAATATTAAATTGTAAAGTAAGTGTTGTATTAGAAGATTAAACAAGTGTACCACAATGTTTTTATGGACCAATACAAGGCATTTTTAAGAATTAATAAAAGTTTTGTATTTCTTGCATATTCCCTATTTGTATTTAATTATTGATTACTTAATATTTACATGATTTTTGTTGAGCAAGAGGTCCTGGGTTCGATTCCAAGGTTGGGAAAGTGTTATTGGGTTTTTCCATCAGGAATTTCTCAGTAGCAGCCACGGGCTCTGGATCTGTGCCCAGTTGATGGCAATAGGCTCCTATTACATGGGACTTAAACATAACTGACCAAATGTGGGTGTTCTTTTAGGTACACCTCTGCCTTACCCTTTAGGGATTATAGGCGTGATGTTAAGTTATATTTAGAGATTTATTTAGCTGCTGCCTAATTTACTAAAAATGGGGATAAGATACAGATTTATTTTCTAAAAACTAAACTGTAATGATAACAAAACGGTCACAGGAAACATTAAAAAATATAATTATTTGGTGTCCTAGCATTTTCCTTAAGACCAATTTGGACTTATCTGCAGTAGTAGTAAAATTGTTATTATTTTTAAACCAATTAAAACTAGTAATCAAGCGGGAATGACATCACACTCTACATCATAGTGTGATAAGAATTTACTATTATTATAATAATGGGGAATTATTGTGATAGTGTACATTATTATGATTGTGTTATGGTCTATTATCATTTATCACTGGAGTTCGGTTTTGATTTCATTCATTCAGGATTTATGTTTAGAAAATTAGCTGGTCTAATCTTTTCTTTCAAGGTCATCTGAACTTACTGTTTTTTTTTTCAGTACTTATCTATTACATAAAAAGTGTAAATAAAGTGATCATTTTCTGATTAAATTAATGATGGTATTCTTTAAAAATATACAATAGCAGGCAATTAAAAAAGCCTTTCAATAACTTTTACTAATTACCAATTCAACCCAAATGAACAAAAAAACAGCTTAAAACTATATTTTCCCTCTGTTAATAATTACAATGATAAGCAAAACCTCAATACTTACAAAAAAAAAAAAGATTTAAAAATATTAATCAACACTATTTACTTTTTTTAGTCTGTACCTAATTTTTTTGTAACTGTTTAGGTACCAAAACTTAGTTAGTTATTAGAAGAAATAACTTAAATACACCCTACCTTTATCAACCTTTCGCAAGGCGCAATATTTAACTGAATACAAAAAAGTAAACATATTCGACTGATATTCAGTTTTATCTAATTACAGTGCAGCCTAACCCTTATTTGAGTAAAGCACTTGGGTCTATGGTCACAAATTATGTTGGAAAAAGATTTTTGAGCATAAACAGTGATGGCAGATGACCTTTGACCTTTGAAGATTTTTTTGATTGACAAAAATTTTTTTTATCATGTTTAAAGGGTTTTAGGCTATTTAAAAACGAAAGAAACATGTATGCAGTGTTCTTTCTTTCTTTAAAAAGATTAATAAAAAGAATGAACTCATACTCGAGGCAATTATTTCAAATAGACCAGTTACTGACACTTTTCGTTTTTTCAAAAACAAAAAGCTCAAGCTACATTCCAGCCACAGGGCATAATAACATAATAACTATGGCATAATAAGTATGGAGAAGAATGAGAAAGAAGGCAAGGAACTCCATAGACACTCTTTCATTAGGGGTTGATGGTCTTAATGATGAAAACTATTCTTAATTGTCTAAAATAGTTTATAGATATATCATAAAATCTCCCTTGAGTTTTCAATTTAATTTTCTTCATAACAGTATAAACAAATATGTCTTGAAATAATAACTACAAAACTCACAAATAAAGTTCAGTTTGCGCTACAAGTTAATTAAATTAACCTATATTTAAGAAGTTGATATTTATCTAAACGGTAACTGAGAAACATGGAATTATATTTTTGCAATAAAATAGTTTCAACCCTATATTTATTATATGCCTACACTTTCTGGGAAACTGGTCCGTGGAGTTTCTTAACAATTCTGTTCCATAGAGTTCTTTTTACACTTTGGAATGGGAATAACAGACCTTTTACAGTTATTATGCCTTGTGGCTAGACTATATGTTAATCTTTTTGCCTCTAAGGTCTTTTTGTAATTAACGCTTTTTGGGTTTGTGATAAAAAAAAACCAATGAAAACACTGAAAAAAAAAAATATTACTTATTACAACAATTTTTAGGTACGGGTAATTCCTTAGTTATGAATCAGTGATAGGTTATTTACCTTATCAAATAACATTGATAGTTCCAACTTCCTGAAATTACGGATGTGGTTAAATGCAAATCCTTAGACCTGTTAATTTTATTATCCAACTGAAAGTATTACAATTTTAATTGATTCAATTAATGTTTTTTAATGGCCAAGTAAAGGAGATTAGTTTTTACAATAGCTTTAATATTGTTTTTTGTTTACAGACAATTTTTTTTAATTCTTGTTTTCAAAGATAATAACAACTATGAGTAAAAAGTAAATGCTAGGTCATTCTAATGAGGGGCTGTGTAGAACTTTACTGACAATGCGCAAAAAAGTAATTTCTAAATTAATTTGGCAAGTCATAAAGAAAGTTTGGGCATAATCATTCTGTGGGCAAATAGTTTAAAAACAACACAAAAAATCTGACACAATGTTTTCTTTTTTACAATATTTTTTGTCTTTTAAGTACTTAGCTTGGCAAATTATGTGTCTACTTATAATTATCACAATTACTATACACCAATATTTCCTAGTCAAGTAATAAATTTAAACGAAGAAGGCTATATATCTCCATCAATTAATCACTAATCCTACTAATCCATCATGTGTTATACAAATAGGTTATGTGTATTGTCTATGGTTCTATCCAGTTGATAATTTGTGAATATTAGCACTCATTGTCCCTTCAGCAGCTAGGATATCACTCTTGTAGAAGTCTAGAATCACTTTAGAAACTTGTATGTGAAGATGTTGTGTTGTTGAGTGCATACTGAACTATTAACCTTATAACACATATTTGACAGATTGCACTATTTGCAAACATTAAACAGGTAATAGGACGAAAATAACACTAATGTTACAGCAAGTTTGGTAACACCTACGGCTGAATATTCTTCGTGGAACATCCCGCCCGGCGTGCGTGCTAGCACGACTACGTATCGACAACACGGCGGCATGTTACACAACTTCACAAAACCTAATACTGTGACACTAATGCAAACTTTTTGGGCTGTAATCGCCGCTTTCAGGCGGGCGCCGCGCGGGGCACGTCTTCGCCGGCCGACCGACGTCCTGTCACCCACCAATGTGTCCATTTTGTAATGAACATCGCACAACCCAACACCCCACGGAATGTAAATAAACTAAAAAATACACTCACCTCTCATACAATGTCACATTCCGCTCAATTCCACACAATTTCTATTCCCTTGTGTCCCAAATCATGATGGAAAATCAAGCGCAACATTACCGTCCGGCTCGGACGCAAAGCAATATCAGTCCTATGGTCAGTGTCCACTCTACACCAAAAACATATGACACACCACTACTGTCCCGCTTCAGGTGTACCCGGGAATCCGTCCGGGGCTTATTTTCGCTTTTTCACAGACGATCACACGACTAGAATCACTACAATTTCATCACGAATCGAATCCACTGAATTATATTCCAGTGACGCAAAGCTCATATATCGTGAAGAGCAGCAGCCATTTTGAAATGTACGGGGAGAACAGTCACAGCATGGAACATTCGTAAATTACAGCCGCTCCCGTCTCTTGCTACACTCTAATACAAGAGCGATAGTTGAAAAACTTTATGCAGTTTCCATTTTAACACTTTAGGTCACAGAACTTCACTCCATTTTCTTATTGAAACTATCCAAAACAACCTAAGCGACATCCGATAATTCCAGCTTACCCCATTTGCATGACACACATAAAATAGCAAAAAAACACTAAAAACACTTAAAAACGTACATAAAACGTGTCGCGCCGAATTATGAGAAGTTAAAGCATCGCATCAATATAACAGTCCATTAGAAAAATCGCTAAAAAGATTGGTATATAATTTACAAATAGTTAATTCGGTACGAACAATAACAACGGCCGCCATTTGCAATTTTCAACTTGACATGCGCACTGACTCGCAGTAGACAAACATACGTGACGTAGCTTTAGACAAGCGTATGTTTTTCACATTTTTTTCTAATCATTTATTGATGAAAAAAAATGCATTTAATTGTGCACACGTAAAATAATTCATAAATGAATTCAGAGCTATCAAAGCATCAATTTGGTGTATAATTATATTATTGTGTTGATTATCTTTGAATTTTCTGCGCTGCTTCAAAGTCATGTCATCAGCCTTTCATGCTCCACTGAAGGCTATCTTTGATTGGTTGATGGTGTTATCCCATGTTTTTATAATAATACACAGCACGTTGATTGGCTGCCGCCATGAAAAATGATGAAATTAATCACTTCCTGTTGTACTGTATGTTATTTTTTTTAAATTTTCAAATGATATTTATAATTTTTATTAAATAACTTACAACTTTTAACCACTTATAATCAATACCCTGTGCTGAGTTTTTTCAAACCCCTTTTTTTTGTACTACGACTTAGATGACCCGCGTGACCGAAGAGGGACAGCAGCGATACGCGATAAATATAATTTGCTTTGCTGCTCTTGTTTGCTCGTCAATTTTTTTGCCAAGTGAAGACGAAATCTTTTCTATAAATCCCTTTCAGAGTACATGTAAGCATCCTGTTAATCTTAGACTATCCACTACATGATGCAGGGATCTAAAGGTTCGAGAATTTAGTTACTATTGCATCCATACTGCAAATCCAAGCAGAATACCCCTACCCTCCTTAACCTCCTTGGAGAGTCTAGTACCTAATCGCCGCTGAAATCACCTTCGTTCAGTTTGGTTCCTGGTTGGTCCAGACTTAATGATAACGGACAATAGTGGCGGTAGGACTTGTAGTTTCTCGTGATTAGGAAGATTTAAAAAAAAGTGCTGTTAACCAAAAACTTTTTATTTAAATCGAAATCTCGGAAATGGAAAATGTTCTACAATATATAATTAAAATAATGATAATCATTAAGAGAACTTTATTAATTATGAATATAATATAACTAAAATAAAACGCTTTGCAACTTCTTTTTTCTTTTTCCTACTCTTTAGCTTTCTTTTTCTCAGTCTCTTTTGGCACTGCTTGAAATAGTCCTTTTCTAGCCATTTCGTCCGCCCAATCATCAAAACACCCTCTCCTGAAAAATATTAGTTTGAAAAAAAAATCTAATTAAAAATTTACTACCTAATTTAGTAAGAAGTTATCGACTGAATGGTTACTCAATAAAATGTCAACCATTTTAATAATATTATATGTATGAAGCTAGCAACCCTGTCAATCCCGTACTGCAAAAAAAAAAGTAAATGAATGAAGATTGAAGAATAGAAACGTTTAGTGTGTGATGCCTATTATTTTGTTTGAAGTAAATATTAGAAAATATTCTTCTAAAATAATTATTCATATGTGTTAAATGGTGACCCAATTAAATGCCTACTTTAAATACCGGAGTACGATACTTATTTTTCGTCAAAAAACAAACAAAACTGCCAGTGTTTTGTTGACTTAGTCACAAACAGACGAACAGTCTATGAATGTAAGTATTCTAACAATGGTTTTTGCTTTATTTATTGAAGTTATGCAAATATTATTACTGACACCTTATTGTAAGTATCCTGTACTACATTAGTAGCTTCATAGAAGTCATAGAAATTTCACCAACTTTCTCAAGGCATAGATTTACAATCCCGCTTTTCGTACAATTTGAGGTCTATCAATTATTTTACCTCATGTGTTTAGGTGACATGCTCATTTTACTGAATATAAAACTGCCGTAGACCAGAAACCATTTCACAGAGAAAGGTGGTGTATCATAAACCAGAACTTTCAAAGGATTTTTGAAAGATAATTATTTCTTTTAACACAAACAGCAGGTTTTATGAGAAAAACTGATGACCACTGAATTCTAGTTGGAGTATTCAGATAATAAAATCTCTGTCAATACATTGTGAACATGGAGACTTGGAGAAATTCCTATGAAGTTTTCACCCAAAATTGTGATTTAAATAGTTCATAACTTTTCTCAAAAATAAGATGTTATCAAATAATAAATCTTTATAGACACCAGTGGATCTTATAACTATCAATGCAAGAGGTAGTGGAGAACTGATAGAAATAAAAAACAACTTCGAGTCATTAATGAAAGACGGACCATAACTCAGGAGTATTCCAATAATTTGCATCCAACAAAACAATGATAAGACTAGCAAACTATAGGGTGACTGGTAATTAGTGACCGATACTTAAACACGTGATTGTAGTCATGATAACAAAAAACTTTCCCAAAGAAACATTTTTTTAATACACACACTTTTATCACAATAACACAACAGCCATATGAAATCGCACGCGCGCGCCTGTGACCTATCAGCTGTTAGCCGTTTAAAAAAAATGTTTCTTTTGGAAGGTTGTTTGTTACCCCAGTAACTGGGTGTTTGGAGATCCGATAGATAATCGCTCCGTATAAAATGCTGATATTCAGCAATAATTGGTTGGACTGGAAGATGAGCCAAACATAGTTGGGAAAAGGCTAAAACGGAAAAAAGGATGGTTCATTGGTATAAGAACAAAGAAAAGATGAGTAGACTGGGTGATATAAAAGAAAAAGGAGAGTATGATTGTGACGGTTGACAGAGAACAATGGAAGAAAATAATATATTATCATTATATTATGAATAATTGTGATTGATTCATTGTACATACACATTTTACATATTTTTAAATATTTCTTTAAAAAAAACTATATAAAAAACATTTAAAAATATAAAAAATTGTGGTCTGCTGGTGTCAGGAGCAGGGTCCAAGCTACCGGTAGTTAGGGCTCTAGAGACTGGAACCTCCTCACAATGCGAGCCGTATTGAGGAATAGTGCCTTTTGAATCAAGCCCTTGATCCAACCACCTAAGGAGAGCCTCGAAAGATGGTTGTCGAGGATCTTGGCCATAAGGCCATTGGCCGTTACGACAATCGACTCAGTGATAGCCGAGTTCACATTCCACATGTCGACAACCTCGTGTGCCAAGTCCTGATATTTCATTTGTTTCTCTTTCTCAGCTTTCACAAGGTTTTCGTCATGCGGCGCGCTGATCGGTCTATCACCACTATGTGAGGCTTATTGGGGATAATAGTCCTGTCAGTAATGATAGACTGATTCCAGTACAGCGTGACATGGTCTTTCGCGAGAACTGGGTCGGGCATATACTTGTAGTATGGTACCTCAGATTCCACAACTTTATATTTCAAGTTGCTGGTGAATTATCCTGACGGCGAGTACTTGTGCCTGTGCAAGTACTCGCCGTTAGCCGACGAGGACAACCAGAAATAACATGACTCACCCGGACGGTGGCTAGAATCCCTGATCGCAAATCCCAACAACACTTTGCTGAAAAGATTCAGATAATCGCAATATTCATGATTGTCACCATCCAGACTATAACTCAACTTCTTCTGCTGAGATTTAAGTTACCTGTAGCAGAATTAGACTATAATAGGCAAACTTCTGGGACCCAGGCCTTACTCTGTGAGAGGCCATGAACCAGCATGCAGGCACAGTGCAGATTGGTGAACCTCTCTACTTGTGTCAAATCTCCAAACCCATGTTCCAGTAAAAAATATCGTCAAAGAAAACCACATCATCATTTGCCTACTCTACTTCCAACTTATTTCGGGGCAGCAATACTTAGTCGCCTTCTCATGAGTTGCCCATTCTTTCTATCATGTTTCACACAAAGCTGTAAAAAAAACCATCCTTACTTATAATAGTCCGCGTAGGCCGCTTTTCTCCGCATCCCCATAAATAAGACGGCCGCACCGGCGGCTAAGGATGCTATGATCGCCTGGGCCAACTTGCGCTTGGTCTGCGCCCAATGCAGGCCGCGCATGATGGGCTTGGGGCTGCAGGGCGGTGGGTCCATGGGCGGCGCGCATATCTGTGGGCAGGGCGGGTAGGGGGGCGGGGGGCACGGTGGGCACGGAGGTAACTCGCAGGCCATAGTGCTGGAAATGTGAGAGAGTTAGCTGTGAGGGCCTTTTGCTGCGGGACTATGTGCTGGTCTATGTTGTGTTCCACTGCTGGGAACCTCTACTCCTTGTGCGATATCTGACATAGCCCCGCAAACTCAGATCAGATCGTCACACCACCTTCGCCGCGGTCTACCTCGACAGCGATGTTCATTTATTTATTTTACTATTTATTACACACAGTAGACAACACTGGAAAATAACATTATAAGATATGAGAACATAGGTACTGCTGATGTTCTTCTATTATATTATTTTAATCTACATCTTTTCCTCAGATTCTATCATCATAAATGAAAAATGGCTCAAAGCTCCCACGGAGGCAGTCACAGGCGGAGCAGAGACCACGATGGAAGAGCTATGCGATACACAAACACGGACTGGGAGGCCAAAGAGGCCCTTTACCAACGAGAACTCGACGAAGCCAGAGCTAGGGCCACGCAGATGGAGAAGACCATGCGATGGTGGTCCGACTGCACGGCGAACTGGCGCGAAAAGTGGAGCAAAGTCCGCAACGAACGAAACAAGGCGAGAGAGGAGTCAAAACAACTGAAGAACAAAGTTGACACACTTTCCAAGGAGCTGTCCGCCTCCAAAACAGAAAAGAATGACCTAGAACAACAGCTAATCGAACTGAAAAGAGACAACGAAAAGCTTTTAAGTATAGGAGAGAGCAGGATACTAGCTGGCGATCTCACGACTGAAGACGGGGTAGAGTTGAGGCGAAAGAACGTAGGATACTTGTCCCCCAGTGAACCTTCCATGCGGCAGAGAGCCTCCTTGGACTCGCACAAATTCTCTAACGTAGACAATGTCCTCGCCAATAAATTGGCCGAACTAAGGTTGCGACTAGACGAAACTTGTAAGACCCTTCAAAGCGAGAAGGACGAGAAAACATTCCTCCAATCCAAAATCGAAAACTTAACCGCAGAACTACACAACATAAAATTGGAAGTTACTCACAGCGACAGAACCTTAGGGTCTACAGATTCCAGTCACAGCGAAGTTGAAAGGCTTCAAAACGAGCTGCAAGACGAAATAGCAGCCAAACAAGTCTTGGAAGAAAAGATCGCCGAACTAAAAATGGAGATTGAGAGGCTGAAATCAGAAAACACAATACAGTGGAGCAAGCGAGAATTGCTAGAAACTGAAAATATAGCAATACTAAGAGAGAACAAGAAGTTGTATAGCCAAGTGTGCGAGTTAAGAGAGCAGATACACAAATTGAACCGAATATCCGACGGCAGCGCTTATTTCAGCGACCACAACAGACTAGACTCTAATATACTTTACGTTAGAAAGACTAGCGCAAGTCCAAGGTCCCACGAATCAAGTAATGGGTCTTCCGAAGCCAATTTGCATTTTGACGCCAAAACGAATACTTCCGGCGAAGACGACGAATTAGCGATAGTAGAACGAAATGATAATTGTTAAAAAAAATACCTGATTCGGCTTTTTACGTGATCTTTGAGTTGCAAAAACGCACGTCTATCGAAGTTCTGTCAAATTTGAAATAAGAAGGCATAGATTGTGGTATACGGTTTACGTGATTTTATTCTTCTTTGAATTTGGAGCTCGAAGTTGGTGAAAGAGGTTGTGTTTGAATATCGTTGTTTGTGGTTCTCGAGTGAGAGTGGAAGTGTAGAATTTTATTTTCTTATGATATGAACTTGGAATAGCGATCTCACTAACTCATGTAGATTTCGCAATCATCTTGAAGCCTTTAGACGGGCGAATGCACTTGCGACTAATTATATTGATACAGGGAAAACGGTTTTCTTGACGAAAGCTAGCAAGCAAAGGAATCTTGATGAAACTATGATTTTTGGACAGATCTCGGCTAAAATAGCGTTGTCATCTGTATTTGAAAGCAGCTTCAATAACAACTCACAGAGTAGGTCTATAAAATAGTAAATCTATATGTAACCATTCCGATCATAAATAAAAAGCAGATTCAGCAGTACGCCTCGACGGCCTAGATTATTTATAGTTCCGACAATCGTTTAAATCGCCATTATGTTTATTATGTTATACGAAAATTCATAAACATCCTAGAATGTGGAAAAAACTGCTGGGAAAAATGTCTCCTATCTGTAAAAGGGAGTGACCACGCGGGCCCGTGAAAATTATTCAAAAAGCGTTAAAAATAATTGAATGCATTTAAAATCATTCCATTGCGTTTTCAGCATTGAGTGTTCGACACGTCATCATCATAATTTAATATACGTAATAAAAAAAAATAACAAAATTAATATAGGTACGCTCGAATACGTGAGTTTTAGCGAAATACGAAATTAAACGACGCGAGGTAAAGGTTACGGAGAACGGAATCAACTTAATTAATTTTCAAATTTTTTTAGGTAGCAGACAAATAATTTTATTATTGAAATTCGGGCGACTTCTGCTCAAAAGTTCAACCACTAAATAAGATATTATTCTTTACACCTCCAAGAGACCATAGACCTAAATAACGTATTTGATATTTTCAACTTGATACCTTCTTCAGAAAAAAAAGTCTTGACACAGACAGACGGACAACGATGCGATCTTAAGATTGACTGTCTACAAAAGTTCCAGAGAAAAAAACGAATTAAGAGCGAAACCTTTACTTTTCGTCGTAAATCTAAATATTACTCTTTTATGCGACGAATAGAATCAGATAGGTGTTACATATACGTTAGTGGTTGTTGATCATGTGATAGTCTAGTTTGTACAATATAGGACGACTTTAGATAATTTACACCCCGGATACGTGACTATATCAGGGTGCAAAGCTCTGATCCTCTAATGGTGTGCATATAACAATTTTCGACTTCTGTTTTGAAGAGTGCCGTTTCAATAATTCAAATTATTTATGTATAAGTTTTTCTCTTAGACTGTGTCTAAGGGTTTTGCAGGCCAGGATCAGCACTATTTAGATTTTTTTATTGCTTTTTTGAATGCCTATAACATCCAAGTTCTATTTTTATACAACTGTTACTGGCGCCCAAATCTCCGAATTTACATTATATCAATACTTTAATTTAAATAACATTTTATTATAATAACAATGCTTATTTTAAGGCCTAATCCGCAACGTATTTTTGTATATTTTTAAGTTATTTATTTGCTTTACTTGCCCGTAAGATCAGTTTTATATTTTTTTTAATTTAAATCTATGTGAATTACGTTTCGAGATATTGTAAGCAGAATTTTTAGGGAGTTATCATACTTATCGATTCGGAATCGGCCTGAGCGGGTCAGGTTTCGTACATCTTCGCAACAAAAGCGAAAAAGACGCGTTTTGGTTCGCACGACACGACTCGACACCGCGTCGGACTATTCATTTATATTGCAAGGGTATAAAGCTTTTGCTGATCGTGTCGAGCTGATTCCACGTCGATAAGTGTGCTCACTCCCGTATGAATTAAATTTTTTGGAACCCTTTATTTGCATTGGCCTAAGAATAATGAAGTTCAAACAAAGTGTCCTACGATGAATACGATATTAAATTGTATAGTAAATATTATAATGTACTTATGTACCTAATTATTAGATATCAATAAAGAAATGTCGTGTATAACAATAAGGTTTTTGTTTTCTTGTATTTTTACCACTCGATGGTCTAGTGGTCCCAAGCGTGATTGCTGAGCATGAAGGTCCTGGGTTCGATTCCCGGGTCGGTCAATGTTATATTGGGTTTTTCCATCCAAACCCGCTTACCCACTCCAAATCGTAGATCTCTTAAGGAGAAGAACCGACAAGAAACTCCATGTACACGAGCCTAAAATAGAGGTATCTTTTTTTAAACAAATGTGTAAAATAAGAGCTCTTGATAGATTGGCCTGTGGATGAGAACTACCCAATTCATACAGAGTTTCCTCCGTATCTAAGAAACCAAGTCTTTGACAGTCGTCACAGGTAATCAGTGGTCTGAAAATCAGACAACCAGTCTTACCAAAGGGGTATCGTATTACCCAGTTCAAATTGGGTTGTGGAGGTCAGATAGGCAGTCGCTCCATGTAAAATACTGGTATTCAGCTACATCCGGTTAGACTGGAAGCAGACCCCAACAGATGATGTTTGAAAGAAGAGTTCCTAGAAGAAGGAATGGTTAAACATTCCACGCACCTTCGTATTTCCGAGGGTAGCCGAAGATCCACTACTTTTAGAAATACCCTCAGAGGTAAAAAAAAAAGAAAGTACAATATTTTACTTATATGTTTATTTCTTACACATAACCCTATACTTATACGAAATACTTAACCCTGTTTTACACTTCAAAAGTTTTACAATTAGTATTAAAAAAATACTTAATTATTATCACAGAAAAAATGAATGAATTGTGAAAAATACAGATATATTTTTTTAATGTATAAATGATATGAGGTAAGAGCTTCATTTACCTATACAAAAATACTGGTTAACTAATTACATAGCTGTAAGGACGTATCTTTTAGCGCATGGACAAAATAGGAACTAACGCAGTAATCTTATTTTTTACAAAATCAGTATGGCCTAGTGGTCGCAAGCGCGACTGCTCAGCATGAGGTCCTGGGTTCAATTCCCAGGTCCCTTAGCGAACTTCATTCGAGCGCCAAATATCCTTGGATCACTGTCCCCACAGAGTATTCATAAAAATAATGCGAACCCGACAACTCTAGAAGCCGAACACAACAAATATAACAACTCAGTAGAAATACCTACAAAAATAAGAAACAAAATAAAGTAACCGAGTTTTTCTTACTATCTATTATTTGGGAAAACACATCATAGATCAATAAGGGCAGTTTTAGATTAGCGTGTTTTCGGCGGGCATAAGTTCGTTTATGGAAGCGCGTGCACGCGCGACTTTTGCCACACGCACAATTCGTACGAGCGCGCGCTTATATCGTATAAGCGCAAACCGCGACAGATACTGACAAATTGCTACTGACTGAACCCACCGGTTCCAGCGAGCACGCTGAAATAAGCCTGTACGCGTGCTCGGTTTTTTGAAGCGCAAAATATGGCGCGTAAACCTTTACGAGCTTATACGCGCTGAAAAATAGGCGTTTGAAATCCCTCTAACATAAATTATTACTAGCTCCTGAACTAATAAATGTCTTAAACTACAAACATTATTATGATGGAGAATGTATGATATAAAATTATCTAATCTTCGCCTCCGTTAGTCTTTCGGCTTATCCATTACTCAGAATTGCTCTTAATATACGCGTCATATTAAAAAGCAGAAAATACAAAAGTAAAGCTATCAGCTTAAAACGTAGACTCTTGGAGTTCAAATGCAGCATGGTTGCATTGACGTGCGGGCATAGTCGGAATTAATGGGGCGCCATCTTGTTACCACTTCAACAACCCAATAACACCCCATTCAAGCCAAAAACCCAATAGCACTTTACACATCAGTGTAATAGAAAAGACAAAAACTAAGGATAGCTTGAGGTAGTGAACTTCTTCCATAATAATATTATATTTGGGAAAATGATATGGATTTAATTACTCTATAACTATGTTTTAGTTTATATTATTACTAGCGACCCGCCCCGGCTTTGCACGGGTGCAATGCTGATACTAAATATACTACAGAATGTCTTTATATACGACGTTCACAGCTTTTTTGTCATTAGACAATACAAACATGTTAAGTAAAGGATAAAAAATGGTTATTGTGGGTTATCCTTAAGAGATAGACATATACCATCGCGGACTTTTTTGTAGACCTTTTTAAGGTGTACAATACTGTAGCACATTATTTTGATCTATCTCGTAGGGTTCAGCCAGCGTTTGCAATGTAAACGCAAAACAAATTGTTTATTTTCGACCTTACATTAAAAACCTCTAAAATTATCAGTGTTTCTCTACTATATTACGCATGTATTATACATATATACACCTTCCTCTTGAATCACTCTTTCTATTAAAAAAAACCGCATCAAAATCCGTTGCGGAGTTTTAAAGATCTAAGCATACATAGGGACAGACAGACAGCGGGAAGCGACTTTGCTTTATACTATGTAGTGATGCTGAAATTTTGGAGGGGAAAGGGAACAGGTTTGATCTCCTCCGATGACATTGAAAGTTTTATAGTCAGTAACTGAAATTGCAATCTAGCCTGCGCGAACGAGTGTGAGGATAGCTGAGGCCCAATTTAGTCTTAATTTTACACTTTATGACATCTGTCATTAAGTTTATTACTCAATGTCTTTAGAAAATCATATACAAAATGTTTTAAAAAAAACCCTGTCCGATCCGTGAGGGTAATATTCCCTGATAAAAATAAAATGTACTAAAATGAGGTAAGTAACTTACATGGCAACACAGGGGCGCGGACGGCGAATTTTAGGGAAATGGTAGCAATTTGGGCACAAAAATCACGCATTTTAAAATTCACTAATATGTTTACTTTTATGAATATTTTTTTTTGTATCGTATTTTATTTGGCAATGTAATTAGTACTTACATCAATACCTAAATGCCCAATCGAATCGGACAGGTTTTTTTTAACATATTGTATGTTACTCTGCCTTCTCTTCATTTAGGACCCTATAAGAAGTTAATTATGTTTTCCGTAATGCTAGTGTACACTACACACTTGCGTAACGCGTGAAACAAAGGAATTTGAGCTGCATTTACAACCAATAAAGTTCACATTTGTGTGATCGTAAATTATTCTTGAATCTAACTATTACCTAAAAAAGCAAGATGCCAGGGGCCGCCAGACATTGCTCATTTTCTGATTAACAAAATGTGTAGCATCGAATAGTGTTGGTATGTACTGTACTGTGAACGTATGCACACCTAAACTAGTGCCGACCGACAATTTTTAACTATCAGGTGCTAAAGCTGCGTAAAAATAAAACCAACTTTTCTTAAAATAATTTCTAACACTGCCAGATACTTCCCGTCAACGGAAATTCCTGCCAGACACTTTAAAGCACGGAAAAAATCTCAGATCAGAAAATAACTAATGACTGGCGGCTCTGGGAACTTTGACCATACGGCTAACCTAAGTCATTTAGCATCAAAATTAGCCACAGGCAGCATACCCATCCTCTTAAACCTAGATTTTAATATCGTCTTCTTCAAATCCCTTTTATGTGTATCCGGAGTTTCATCCTCGGATAAATCAACTCCAGAAGTAGAAGGCTGTACCATTTGGTCGATAAATTCTATTTGGCAAGTCTGTCCGTCTCTTATAGCATCTAAGGCTTCAAATTCCAGGTCGGTGATGGCATCTTGGTTATTTCCTCGATCGAATCTAGTAAGATCCAGTTCCTCATCGCTTAAAAGCTCGTCTACCGTTGCAATTTCAGAATCTAAGTCTGAACTGCCTTCTGAGTTTTCTTCTGAACGTCTGCGCTTTTTGCCTCTTTTGTCGTTGGTTTTCGTTGATTTGCCTGTGGGAGAAGTGTTGCCATTTTTGCGTTTTGATGGGTGGTCTGATCTGTGGGGTAGGGATATACTGTTTTAGGATAAATGGTAAATATTATATGGGTATAGAAAAATAAATTATATTTCCAATATAACTGGAAATGTCATTTAAAAAGTATTTGAGATAATGTAAATAAGTTGTTGTTCTGTGGCGTATATTACGCCCAGTTTTGCTGCAATATGAAGTTTTATTTCTTTTTTTATTGTTTTTAGTAGAATTTTGACATCCGCATCTACCGTCTAAGCCAAAACGTCTTCGAACGTTACTTAGCTCGTGCTTTTAGCTTACACTTATACCCGTCTCTATCTTGTAGTCGACAGTTGTACAACAGTGACAAGAATTAGGCTTAGCCAATTACGAGATACATAAAGTTTATAGATCACGACCTGAGAACGGCCGAAAAACCATGCTATAAAGTAACTTCTCAATGTATAAAACTATTAAAAACTTTAACGATACATACTTCTTATCGGCGACTGGAATCAGATGCCTTATAGGTTTCACTTGCGCCTTCATCGCTCTGGCCTTGAGGTCCTTGATAGCATCAATCTCCTCTACTCCTGGAAAATATTGAGTGGTGGACGAAATTGTAGAAATAGGTAGGAACTGGGAATTGGGAACTACACAGTTAAACAATTTAGGAAAATTTGGCAGAATCTGGGAAGTGGGACCTCCCAGGTTCAATTTAAAAAAAATGCCCCATGGATCCCAGATTATGCAATATTTGCTGTTTTTTTTTCATGTAATTGTACGGTAACATCACTTGGATGCATCTATTGCTTCTACTATTGGTGAGACATCTAAAAACGCGAAGTAACTCTGTCTGTCGAATAGTTGGTCGAATATACAGAGTGGAAGGGACATCAACCCGCATACCAATTTTACAACAGCTATAAAAAAAAACGCACCCCTCGAGATGCGCATGTCGATTTATTTAGCAAAAGTATAAGTATCTCTGATTCGATTCAAATCGAACATACACTCTTATGATTTAGATCTATTTGGTTTTTATTTTGTTATTCCAGGAATCGTATTATATGGAATTTTGTTAAAGTGAGACAAGCGAAAGAAAACGAAAGAGTGTCGTTTTTTAGGTGCCCCGCCATGGGCGTAGCGACGGGCGCTGCCGTATGTTTGTATTTGCGCGTGTGTCGCAGCGTGCTCCGTCTCGGGTACCGCTACGTATCACGCGCCGCTTCGCCTTGAACGTAGCAATTCACAAGAAATTGGCTGGTCGCAACGCTGCGTTGAACGCCGCGAGCGACGCGGCGCGGCGGTGTCATCTGCGGGCTCCGCCGCAAGTAAACGCGCGTAAAATCGCTTCTCCGTAAACACTCTCATACATCGCCATATGTTTGAATTTATTGCGTGCCGCGGCGCGTCTTCGTAAATGAGCCCTTAAGCGAGATGTCAAATATTCTACAACTTTCCTCAAGAATTGGGCTATCTAATACAAAAAGATTTTTTCAAATCCTACTGGTAGTCAATGATTGGCGCGTATTAACATACCTCGTCAGCTTTAGTATATTAAGTTTGGATGCTTACCACCTTCCTTGTTGCCCTCATCAATGATCCCATTGATGATCTTCTTCAGCGACGAGTCTAGTTGACTGGCGAAGGTCGTGTCCAAATAGTTCAGGTTCCGGTCATCACGTGGAACACCTGAAAGAATAGCATTCATCATCTGCCTAGCCTTTTCCCGTTTTTGGGGCCGGGTTCCAGCTAACCGGATGTATGATGGGTTCTCTTTCCTTCATTATTATTATTGTATAGTAGCATAGCATAAGCATAATCAGCCTATAATGTCCCCACTGCTGGGACCTAGGCCTCCTGTCTATGAGAGGGAATGGGCTACAATCCACCACGCGGGCCCAGTGCGGGTTGGTAGATGTCACAAGTCTTCGAATTTTTGGTTTTGGACATGCCGGTTTCCTCACGATGTTTTCCTTCTTAATTTTATAGTAGTTATCAATATTTATTATTTGTTGTATGTTTTTTTTTTTTTTAATTTGTTTGCACCTCATGTCCCTGACAAATAAATATGTTTTCTTTCTTTCTTTCTATACTTACCAGGGATATTCTCTTTTGCCGTTTTGTACCGCACAGTGAGGTTCTTTATTTCTCTGATGATGTCCAGTTCTGTGTTCTGTCTGTAAAATACTCCTTTGGGGCGAACTCCTATTTTATTTATAGTATCATAGCCTGGTGAAAAAAGGGCAGATATTAGTTTATTTAAAAGTCTTAATGATAAATGATGGCTGGATATTGATTGGCCCTAGCGAGGGCTAAAATGAATGGTTGTGACCATTCATTTTAGCCTACTGCCATTATAATATTAAAAATAGGACAAATAGATACATAAACATCACGCTTCTAGTCGCGCATGAGGTTCTGCGTACAATTCCCGGGTCGGGCAAATTGTTATTGGGTTTTTCCATCAGGAGTTTGCCAGTAGCAGCCACGGACTCTGGATTTGTGCCCGGTTGATGGCAATTGGCTCGCTCCCAATGGGACTTAAACATAACTGGAGAAATGTGGGTGTACTATTAGGTACAGCTCTGCCTAATCCTTCTTCAAATCTTGCTATTGCATTTTAACTGTTCTATAGAAATACCTTCCAAATACTTCCTGATGGGGTACTCCATGCCCCTCTCCCGGGGCACAGCATGGTATTGCACGGGCCCCTGTATGAGCACAGACCCCAGCACATACAGTACATCTTGCCGTCTATCCCTTCTGGCCACTAACTCTATGCGTTCTATAGCTGGTATGTCTTCCTGTACTATGCGGAGGGACGCGAACCCTGCGTAGGGTTGGAGGTTCATTAGGCTGTAGACGAGGAAGAGACCAGCTACTGATTCCTGGGGAGAGGTAATAATAATTATCATCCACTTTCTATGTCTAAATTTCACCTTACATTCTTGGTTCTGCTGTAAGCTCTCTTAGGCTCTTTTAAATGAATATGTAACCGTTTTCGCGTCGGTGGTCTTTCACCCTGTATATTATCTTACACAGAGAGACTACACCTTCTCCCCCCTCCAAGCAACGCGTGTATTTTGTATTATTGAAAAGATCAGATAGTTTTAGAATCTGTTTTATTAGAAAAATATTTTCTATCGGATTATTTAGACAAAAATCACTTGCACAAGTTTTTAATTAATTATTGGTAAAAAATACTTTACACGTCACATAAAATTAATGTTTTTCGCACCACGAAAAAAATACACGAGATAATTGCATCTACATCTTGATTAATCGTCATTTTATTCTGATCCCCTTCCCCTCTGTTCAAACCTCACGCGATTAATCCACTTCACAACCAGATCAATATACAAGCAATATTTGAATACTATATCAGTCACTTACACTGTCACTAATGGGATATCTTCTGTTATTATCAATGTTTTTGAATAATCACATTAAAAAAACGCAATTCGTCATCTCATCCCATCATCATCTCATCATCATCATTCATCATCATTTCTCATCTCATTTCATTCTAAATGCTTACCTCAAAATTGCTGGTATCAGCCACCATGTAATGTTTGGCTATGTGTAGCACCTCTTCTGATAACTCCGCTAGTTCTGCCCCTGAATGTCTTCCCCTAAAATAAACATATTATTTTGTAACAACACAATATTGTTCTTAACAATTTTATAAAGTTGTGTTTTAAGGATTTAGACTTGTAAATTTTTGAGAATTTTTTCAGAAAATTATCATTAACTCTAGAAATAGGATATTTACTGTGTTTACGTGTTTAAGTTATTGCAGGTGGGTGTTTATGAGCAGACAAATTAGTCTACCCCAGGTAATATCCCGTTTCTAGAGTAAATGATAATGTTAGTGACCATGACAGTATAAAAACTTTGAAAAAATTGTTTGAAATTGACTGAATTAGTTACCATTTGGTGATTTTTCTATTCCAATTTGGTATACTAACAAGCTATGTATAATATTATGTCAACTTCTATAGGTAGGACAATTCCATCTAAACTTAATATTGTTTCTACATTTTCATACATGAGGGCTGTGATTCCATCAAGATCAATGTATGTTTTACATGATAACAAACTTACTGATATATACAAGACAGCTGCATATCCTTCCAAATGTCAGAGAATATCTCGAAGGTGAGGGGTGCTGCTAAGAGGCAGCGGTGCATGAGCTCATCGCAATCATCTGCGAAGCCATCCGCTATGTGAAATCCTTGTATGTACGACATGGCTGGAAACAACAACAACATCACAACATTACAACATGTAGCCAATTTTGGCCACAGGAACTGCATTAGATAGCTTTCTAGGGTGGTTGTTGAGAGAATTGGCATTTCATGTGCTCCCGAGTGACGAGCATATCCTACTGTGAATGAAGTACCAAGTTTTGAAAGTATGTATCTACTATCTATAAATACAGCCGCATCTATTTACTCGTTAAGAACTATGGCTACAGCCAGAAGGGTCTGCTGATGCATACCTTGTAGAAGATGGTTGGTCGAACCAGACAAAACCAAAACCAAACTAAGCATGGACAATCTTGCTGGTTCTTCTCCATAGGAAAAGACTAATCCAAACACTACTGGGTCTACTCTATCTTACTGAGTCTAAAAGAATGAAATTTTGCAAAAGAGTTTCTTAAGTCGCGCAGTAGAGCACACAAAGGAAGAATTTTCATCCTCTAAAACCCTTTTTATATAAGTAGCCAAGTAAATAACCTTGTTTTGAAAAAAAGGTTGAATTTACAAATTCTGTATAAACGAGAATATGTGTAGCTCTCTCTTGGGACTGATAGATTTAAAGTATAATTCAGAGAATACCCTTGAAGACTACCAGACTGTAAAGTCTGGAATTCCCAGTTTGTATGTAATGTTGACAAACATTTACCCCTAAAAGATTATTCTCGATAACTTTTCATATATTTATATGACCAACTGTACAATAACTACTTACCGTTTTGTTGAATAATCTAAAACGAAATTAATTAATTTCACGCATTCCACGCTTCACAACAACAAACATATTAAATCATTTAATTTTTGACAGATATTGTACAAGAAAACAATGAATTTGAAAAATGAGATAGAATTATAGAATCCAGTAGGAAAAAGAGAGATAAAGAACTGATTGATTTCTGAACGAGCTAAACAAATATCACATATTAGAGATGAACATTAGTAAAACTTACTAATGCACTCAAGAATCTAGTCGATTGTTGCGTGTACCTAATACTTTTTAGGTAAACATTTTTATGTAGATTACACTGTACATCACGATAAAACAATGTAGATGGCGATCCTGTTTTACACCTTTCCTCGAACCCTGCTGAACCTTTAATCGAAATTCGAAAGGGTATATTACAAGCCTTGAAACAAGGATATTGAATGTCAAAGATCTAAACCTTGGCTATGCTTATGACCAAGGCCCAGACTTAGCATACCCCAATCTTTTTATGCAGCAGGGTAATTACGGGATACCTAAGATTATTCGAGAAAGAGAGTGAGCGAAGAAGAGATATTATTCGGTAGTAATAGGTCAGGCAGGTACAATACCTGACCTATTCCGATGGCTTACATATTAAAACTTTTCAAATCACGGAGTCCTATCCATATTTACACATAAATCTCGGAACGATTTCTGTAAATCAGATCCTTATAATGATTAGTTTTATCAAACAAAACAAAATCCCATAACATTGGACAACTTTTATTGCAAGGTCATGACGCTACACCAAACTATATTTTTTGTGCCGATTGTATTGCTGTAAGCCTTGCGGCGATATACATGAAACATATAGTAGTCTATACATGAAACGCACTGCAAAATAAGTTTCATATTTATTTAATTTTTCTTTCTACAGTGCTCCTCTCATCTAACATCACTGTCGAATAATATGGCATGGAAAACATCACCTGTCCTACTATCAAAGAGGAAGAGATTACCTACTTTCTCTCTCAAGAAAAGTACAAAAGATAGTAGGTCTCGGGTGAGGTAATACATAATAATATTCATAGTTAGATGGCAGACTATTTCCACCGCATTGTTTTCAGTTATATACTTGTTTTTCGCCAATCACCTAGGGTGGTACAGGTAAGCTTGCTATAATTAACCCCTTACTGCATAGCATGACATATCGGGCATCAAGGGTTTTTGACTCGTCATTTAAATTTGGTACATATTTTTTCTTTTTGTAACTCTTAAATCAAAAACCGGTAATATGATTCGACGTTTGTGAAAAAAAATTGTGTCCAGTACTAGTGGATTTGAAGAAATGTCAGTTTGTTTCCTAACGGTCGACAAGAGGTAAGTGGACTCAGCTTTCGGGGTATTTTTGCATGGATTTTCACGGTAAATAGCCACGATAATTATTTTGCATACAATAGGCAATTATTAAAAGGTAATAGGCAAATAAAAACTAAATTCGCATGAATGATTGCAAATATTTTGGTTGCTGAAGTTAGTACCCATATATGGGATAGCATGCAGTAGCAGGAAAAACTGTTTGCCAGATATGGGATTGTATGCAGAATGACAACAAAAATGAGAAAACCATATATGGGATAGTATGCAATTCGGTCAATTTTAAGAAATATTATTTGCATAACATTTAGAAGAAGGAAAAGTGGCTACAATGTTATTTTATGTTTCCTTGGTTTTATTAGGCTTGCTTGCTTATTTATTTTGCACCTTACGCTTGCTTTTTTCCCCAACAGTTTACAAACAACAATGCCGAGACGGAAACAAGTGCATGTAGTCAACATTCCTGATGAGAGTGAAGATGAAGAGCTTTCAGTTGAAAATACGGAATGATATACTTTTTTATCGACTGAAATAATTACTTTTTAACACACGACTAGATTTATTTAAAGTTTTAAAAAGTTCCTAATGAAAACCAAAGTTACGTATTCTGATTTTACAAAATAAAACATAAGTAAATATACGCGTTTTTCTCATTTAACTCCATCTCTCCCTCCACGTACCTACGCAATCTATCATCTGCTTATGCCAGAATTCTTATTATCTGATCTTATTTTTTATTTTGCCAGCTAATTCTGCATACAATGACATATTTGGCAAACTTGATAATAAACCTAGAACTGCATGTAATGCCATATTTGGCATTGACAGTTTTTGGTATTTTTTTTCAAAAATACTAGGGCTAGATTTTTTTAAATATTTTTTGTGGGGTGTCTTGGGGTCATACTACTTCATATATTTTTTTCGTCTCAATCAAAAAATCCATGCAGTAAGGGGTTAAGACTAATTAATTAATAATAATTTAATTTAGACTTTTGGAATACCTGTCTAGATGGAGGTCAAATAAGGTACCATCACCAAAAATAAAATTGACTACGCCGTAATTTAAGTTTGTTTATTTAACTACACACTGACAAAGTGAATCCAACAAATACACAACTAACGGCAGGCAATAAAACACATGTTTAAGTATGCTTACAATTATTTAATGATTTGTCGATTTTGGTAATTATGTTCAACTAACGCATCTTCGATTGTTATTATTTTATACACATGGTAACACAGACCATAGAGGAAGTGCGATGCGCATTATTGCGTGTTACACCACTACTATAGAAACTAAAATATTTAAGACGCATTTAGACGGGCTGCTTCTCGATCAGTTTGTACCAGTGACCGCACTCGCAGCGGCGGGGGTGGTCCTAAAAATAGAAAAAATAATGAAAATAAATATAATATAAATTTGCACTAAATTGGCAACATATAATTGTAACAATGGGGACTTTTGGTATTTTGAAACAAATCTTTTTGTCGGGTTTCATTTATATCACCAACATCTTTCTTTGTTACTGATAGAACACTAATTTTATTTTATTTCAACCACTAATTCTGCCTTAGTAACAATTTTGTGCATAGTTTAATTATTATTATTATATTATAGCTAGCCCATATTATTGTCCCACTGCTGGGCAGAGACCTCCCTCCATTCCTTCCAAAGGTCACGATTCTGTGCTACTTCTTTCCAATTCTCAAGGAAGTCATCTAGTTCATTCGCCATCTCCTTCGTGGTCTGCCGCGACCTTGTGTCACTGTTTCAGTTTAATATTATGTAATTTTTGAGGTTTTTGCTATGATTTCCTTTATTCATTTATATATGCACATTTTTTACATTTCTAAATATTTCATAAAAAAAAAAACATATAAAAACATTTAATAATATAAAAAATAGTGGTCCGCCGGTGTCGGGAGCAGGGTCCAAGCTACCGGTGGTTAGGGCCCCAGAGACAGGAACCTCCTCACAATTTTTGCTACAATTTATTGTTATCTGTTGTTGCCCACAAACAACTTTGCTCCACGAAAATTAACTTTGATATAGATGCACTATTAATCATAACAATACAATACAAGCGGCTCAAATATTCACAACATACGGCATGAAACAGTGGAATTTATAAAACAGTGAGTTAAATTACCTTGTGTAACCAGAGCCATGTGACAGCTGTGGCATGCTCTTCACCTGGAAAGGATAAGTCATAAGTTATAAACATTATGCTCTTCACCTGGAAACAATAAGTCATGAGTTATAAACATTTTTACAATAGTATTGTGTAATAAGTACCATTACATATTATACTGTCTAACGTATATCAATGATAACGATTATCAATGATAAACTTATTAGTACTTGTAGCAATTTGGACTTTTCGATTTTTTGTTAAATTGTACTGTTCAAACTCATTTAATTGCCTCCCACTACAGAGCTTGGCTAGTCGTGGCACAACGTTACTACGTTTCTTGCCACTAACAGAGTTCCTTAAGTAAGTACTTATTGACTAACACATATGGATCTTGTTGTTCAAAATAAAGTTTTTATCTTTGCTACACTGAGCATGGCTATTTTTGTGTCGGAAAAACATCCACTGCATAGGCCTCCCCAAAGTGTAGCTAAATCGCCCAGTCTTGTATCTCTCGCATATTCAGAGGTTGTATGCGGGCTTTGCTTGGTTATGTAGTCATAATCATTCTTTTACTGCATTATTTATTTTATAGCATTCAGCTCTTATATACAATAATGAACATGTATAATGTAATATAAATAGTGCGTGTGGTGTTAGCCTGTAAGTAATATTGTTGCACTTATAAATGTATATCGTGTACTTTTAAATGAAATGTAACATGTAAACAATTGTTGGCCAACCTGAATAAATAAATAAATTACACATTGTTTCTATAGGGATCTAAACATGTAACAGATTACATGAGAGCTATCCAAATATCCAACCCGAATATGGCACTCTGCCATAATTGTCATGAGTTCATAACACTATTGATTGTATGTTGCTGTTTTGGGCATAGCTAGAATTATTTTAGCAGTAACTAAGCACAAAAATATAGCAAAGTTTGTGTTTTAAAAAGACTGCTTTGCTAAATGGATGGACGGTACATTGACAAACAATTGCCAGATATTCAGTAAAATAAATAGGCTGTTTCCTCGAAAAAAGCAATACCTACATGGTCAAAATGTATGGAACAGCTGATTTTTAAATTACTGATCAAATATTTATATGCATGCAGTATCTGCACTATGCAGAGACTTCAGCCTTATATTACAATGATTTACTTGAATGTCAAGTGTGCTAACAGGAAAATCATTTGTTTGTTTTATTATCAGTAAAGCACTTGTGTTTAGTACTTATACTAAGCTTTAGATTTTATGTGGCATGACATTTTTCTATTACACCTGTACTACAATAGAATACCCAAGTGGTACAGCAACTTACTATAAAAGTAAATCATAATTTATCATTGCCGTTTCATAATATTAAACGGATTTTAATAATCCTGTTTTTAACAAAGGCGAAAAATGGAATGTTTGTAAACTTTAATTCAAAACTGAACAATTTTATATTTTGTTTCAATGAAAAAACTGCATGTTCGGTTTCTACAAAGTACTTTTGTTTACGAAAATAAGTAAATGCCTTAAATTCCATAGTGACTGCCCCTACCTGAAGAAATTAAGATCTAGCGATACTTACATATGCATCCAACAATACGGGCGTCGAAGCAAGAGGGCACTAGGGTGGGGTTGTCACGGGTACCCGCGCTCTTCTTGAGCACCTTCATGTTGAAGGGATCATCGTTGCCGGCTTGCATGGCCATCAGCTCCTTCCTCTCCATGCCAGTGGCGTGCTCCAGGGGGTCGGGCATCACTGGAGGGAAATATCATGATGTAAAATGTGTTTTTGCTTATTGTTATTGCATAAACTGTTCCCGTAAGCAAAAAAAACGGGAAATTAACAAATATTGATAAGGAGAAAACTTGGGGAGTATTAGAAAATGTATTTTGCTTATTTAGGAGCTCCCTGATGGGAGCATTTGCTTGTAATGTAATAATCCAACATATTCTATTGTTACAGGTCGTGCACTGTAATGCTCAATTTGCTAAACTCACTGATGTAATACTGGAATCTGAATTGTTACATTACTGCAAATGGTCCCTGTGAATTTATTTTTTATACTAAAAGGCACTCCCTGTTAGTATAAAAATTAAATTGTTTAATTACTATTTAGTTTTTTTAATATTCCATTAAGAATCTTATTACAATTAGTAAATCTGATGATCTGAGATGTGTTGTGTATCAGATGCAAGAAATAAAACTATTTCAAAATTTTTTGAGATACCCCATTGTGAAACTGAACTGTATAGAACTGGGGTATGGTGACATTCTTTTGAACAATGCTCGCTGAAACCATAATAATCATTTTGTTTTTGTAATAGTATGAATAGGTGTGTCGCAATTAGTTTTTCTTTTAGTGTGAGAGAATATGAAAATGCTATTGAAATATTTATTTCCATTGTAACAAGTAGACATCATTTATTACAGGGGTACATGATTATGTCACACTATAAAATAATATAAGTTAACAAAATATCTATAATATAGAATATCAATGAGGAAGTTAGAATAATTATGAATGTAAACCTGTTTGGATGAAACATTCATACAGGAAAATTGAAACTAAAAACGAAGGATAAATAAATGACTAAAAAACATGTCTTTTCAAAGCATTAAATGTTAGAAAAATATATAGTTAGGTAATTCTACAGAAGACTTGAACAGAATTGAAGAACTAGGATATAGGCTGAATCAGGGTCAGACATTTGCCTATTGATTTTTCACAGCTGTCAAAAAAGTGAATGACCTTGTGACATTAAACTTTTCGTAGAAACGTAAATAAATTAATACATAATAACGAACCATTTGTATCAAGTACACCGTAGCTACGGTTCACATAATCAGAGATTATAAATGATAAGAAAGATAACCTACAAATCAATTTTATGATGTACTGGCAAAAGGAAAATCAATAAATTGATTGTATCCGTACAATTCATGTACTGTGTTCGAGGTACAAAAGTAATAAGTAACTTTTTAATTCATAATCGATGATCAATAACAAACATAATCAATAAAAACGTGCATGACATAAAAAATGACGTCTTTATTTTCATCTTTTCTACAAAGTTTTCAATTGAAAATTCCTACTTTTTGTAAAAGTATGGGAGTTTTATTGTACATTCCAAGATAAACATAAATATAATTTAAATCAGACGTAATTTTACGGGAAATTTGACATTACGTAACTTTAGTGACAGGGGTGGCGATACTCATGAAAAACTTGAACTGAAAATATAAAATTTCTTACTTTTGTCGGCATATCCCCGTCGGACCGTGGATAACAGAACACTTTTAAATGCATTTCCCCTAACAATTTGCCTGCATAAGGATGCCATTGTGCCAAATTTCTCACTAGACCGCTTTTCACGAATGCAAGTGAAACAATTTTTTTCTTACAAGTTAGAGAAAGGAAGAATCGTACTTTTCCGACAAAGGCAGAAACAACCGGTAAACCGGTAATGTGTGCTAATTTCGGTGAATCGATATCGATTCTGTTTTTAATATTATTTGTAAAAAAAATCTAATAAAATTTCATTCACCAGGTTCTTTTTCTAGTTTATTCTATTGAGTAAGACATTTTTACAGTCGGTTTCAGAACGCCATCTGTGGTTGAAAATAGAAAGTACGTTGCATGTGGTTTAGGATAAAAGTCGGGTTTTCCATCGGACTGAGGTTTCATTGCTTGAAGTCAAATCCTCCAAAAATTTAAATCAAACAGTATGACGTTAAAAATCCGCCAATATTTTTTTAGCATTATAATATAATCATTGACACTATCGACACCAAGACTTTAACGACGCATAAGTTATTTTGTTTAGGAGTTGGTGGGGAACAAAGAAACGGATAGACATTATATAGAAGTCAAACACAGTGCAGTCGGGTAGAAAGTAAAATAAAAACTCGAAAAATATGTCATGAATATTTTTTATTGTTTCCATTTCTCAGTTTTATGTTTGTTACTAAATATATGACAATTAAAAAAAAAACTAATGTTTAAGCCGTTTCATTTTATTGTAGATGTTGTAAACTAATGCTTACATATATTTATAGTAGCTGATAATCGGTGTCGCCTTTCATTTGTGTTTAAGAAGTATTTAGTATGTGTGTGTGTTCAGCGCGTGCTTTAGTACTTTATTGTAAAAGGTACACGATAAAAGTCTACTTCTCACCTATAGTATAAGTTATGGTTAGTAAGTGAAGTAGTCTCATTTGTGCTAAATCAACTGCAATGCGTAACTGTAAGCTTATTAAAGTTGTGGCGAAAAGAATGCATAAATGAGAAGGTATCACTGAATTTTATGTTCATGCCTTCAAAATGCATTAACTATAATTTGATTGTTATTTCAATCAGTCTCGTACAAAAATTGGTTAAAATATTTTCCGTATCACGCCATTGAAAAATGTACCTTCTTCTGTAACCGTGGTCTTGAAGAGCTGAAACAAATAATTAATTTACCATCTTGAGAGTTCGTAAATTAAAGAAAAAGATAATGTTAGGAAAGGCACTAGACAAAGTTGAACAAGGATCTTTTGGCGCATTCCTAAAATCGGAACTAACACCGACGTTTATTTTTATTTTTAATCAATTTTAACAATGACAGAAATGTTTATCAACAACGCTCCTCCTGTCAAAGTCATTTGAGTGGCAAAAGATCCTTATAGCCACTTATAGCAGTGAAGATACTTACTAGTAACATAAAACGCACTTTTCGATAGATTTTAATAATCTTATAAGCGCATAGTACCAATATAGATACTATTTTTGGACGAAATCAATTTCTCGTTCGCCCACTTCTTTGTATGAAACATCCCTTAAAGGAATTTAAACGGACGTCGATTTCCCCCTCCTCGAGCTGAAATTAATTAGATACGAATAATATTAGTATTATTACAATCCGTATTATAAACTTTGCTTGCCTAAAACTTCGCCACGTCCACGGCGTCGTTGTTTTTAAGAACTCCCTTGGCTGCATTTGCTTGCTTGCATTTGCAGCCGCACATAGCCGCGTAATAGGTAATTTATAAAAAAACATAATGTTCTAGCTAATAATACAAAATTACTGCATCGGTCAAGTAAAGTTCCCGGTAGCAAGAAGGCGAAACGCATTCCCTCACGCAGCGTGTTTTAAGCAGCCCCGTAATGTGGCTGCAAGCTCCACTTTGTTCGCACGCAGTTTCAAATTCTCTGAACGTCATCTCCTGAAAATGTTTTTAGTAATATTTGAGAATTTTAACATCACTCAGTAGAAAAAAGTTAGCATTTTTCTAATTTGCCAAAATGGAACAACAAGTTAGTTGTTTCTAACCTTACTACAATGGGTTATTAAAAATAATAAGCAAAATAAATTGAAATGATATGTATCTAAGTGAAAATAAATGAATGTACGAATGTTCAACTTACGTTCTTTGGTGAATCTTTATATTGATATTCCTTGAACGTAAAAGTCACCGGAGTTTTCTCAGCTAACGTTTCCTGTATCCCATAGGTATCCAAAATAATACAACATCCTAAAAAAATATTAAAAGTCGACATTTTGCTATAACAAACAACCGAGCTTTATTTATACACTGAATAATCAATACAATTTTGTAGTTGCATGTTGAAAAATTTAGCTGAACTGAAAGTTTTATATGAATTCATTTCCATTTGATTACTATCATCATAAAACATAATAGTTCTTCTCTATTATTGACAATGTAAGTTATTACTTTTGTGAATAATTTTGAGCAGACATTTTCCGTCGACAGAAAACCGTAACTCAACAAAACGTAACAACACTATAAAAATCAATCGGGGCTAAAATATAATCTGTAGTTTTCGATCATCTGTGGTCTTATGATGTTCGAATAGAGATGTTTTTCAGCGACAAACCATTTCATTGAATATAAAATTAAAAATCGACTAAACCTACATTTATCATAGTTTTAGGAAATAACAAATTAATCTTTGAATTTAGAGGTTATTCATCTCAAATGTACACATTTGAGAAATTAAAAAAATTTTAAGTCCAATTATTGAACTTTGATTTTTAATTGAAGAATTACAGTAATCGACTAATAATTTCAGTGTTTAGTAAAATTTTACAAACAAGTACCAAGCACTACACTTCATCTGTCAAACGAAACGATTGTGGGACTGGATGGTGTATTGCTGAATGGATTTTGTTGATTTTCTGATAATTCTTATTTGATTTTCATTATTTCACGACTTTCGGATTTATCTCCCGTGTCAACTCTCAGTGGTTTGTGTGTGCGTTATTTGTTTTGTGTTTTGTTGTGCAAAAAGAGGAACTTACTTTCTGATGATTGACTGAACAGAAATCACAATAACAACAAGATTTGGTGAGTGGAATTTATATAATGCTGCTATGTAATGTATGTTTAGTTGCAGACAGGCATTTAGTAGTAGATATAATTAACTAGACGGTAAATAAACTAGCGTTGCGTCACTAAAATATGTGATCATCAGGCAAAGTACGAATGTACTTTCTCGTGTATCATTTCGATATGGCCACGGTTTACGGTATTTTTTTTAAATTTCGATTACACCTAGGCAAAGGAATAGAATACCAATTACACAGATTCTGGATTTACTATTCACCTTTTTGCATATCTATGGTAAAGCAAATAAAAAAAAAATTCATGGCATACAATTGAGAGCGATTGTATAAAGTAAAAGGCGAACAATGAAAGCTGTTATTATAGCGCATTGTTTTGTGCTTACTCAAGTGTTACCTACACTTAAAAGTAACATAAATCATGCTCATTTTAAATTAAATTTTAAATGAATGTTAATTGGTGGTTACCTAGGTAATTGTGAGCAGTTTTTGTGAGTTTCGTCTATTTAATGTTTTTTACTCAATTCCAAACTAATTGCTGCCGTATAAATAGTGACCATCATGCCAGAATCTGTATTAGAGTAGGCAGATTACAATCACATTGAAGTTCCAGGTAATAGTGGAAAATCTGCACTTTGGACATGGAGTTGTAGTCACCAGCAAAATATACAATACAATATGAGAAAAGTATAAATAAAAAGTTATTGCAAAATAGTATAAATAGATCTAGATAACATATCATCACACCTGTAATCCCGAAGGGATAGGCAGAGGTTTAGCTAATCTATACTTATATTATAAAGCTGCAGTGTTTGTTTGTTTGTTTGTTTGTTTGTTTGAACGCGCTAATCTCTGGAACTACTGGTCCGATTTGAATGATTCTTTCAGTGTTGGGTAGTCCATTTATCGAGGAAGGCTATAAGCTATATAGCATCACGCTACGACCAATAGGAGCGGAGCAGCGTATTTTTAATAATTTTACGCGGACGAAGGTCGCGGGGAACAGCTAGTAGTACCTAAAAGTCCCATATAATATAATAAGTCCCAGATCTAGACATCAACATCATTCTGCTGCCCTTATCCCAATTCATTTGGAAACGGTGCAGCATGTCTTCTTCTTTCACTTCTAATAGATCTAGATTATGTTATATATATTTTTTTTAATGATGTTATGAGAGATTGAGTAAACAATAATATATGGAATGTTCATTTTAATAGTGGTACATAGGCAGACATAATGTCACAAGGCATTCTCTATCAGTCTGTAAGTACTATTAAGTGATCTACCAATTTAAAAAACCAACATCATCTTCATTACCCCCCGCTGACCCCTGGCAACATGGGACCATGTACCCATGCACCTGGAGTCGGTAGTACAACCAGTTTTGCCTCTTCCATTCTCCCCTGTCAACATTTACTGTCTAACTTGTCCATTACCAATATAGAAAATATAACACCAAAATATTTTGGGTATAATCCTACTGCATGAATAAGTATTTATACTATAGTCCTTACAGTTATTTTACCTTTAAGAGCAACAACCCAATTGTAACCTTATTGTGTAAAAATAAAGATCATTTTGGGTTGGGTTTTATAAGTCATATGAATTTGAGGAGTCTGTCACTGTGGGGTCAAGGGGGTTTATATCAAGGGCCCCCATGTAATTGTTATTATTGCTTGCATCCCCTCCCCCCATTAAGACGATTTTTCTCAGAAATTGTTCAATAAAAATTGTAAACTTTAATATTTAAATAAAAAACACACCTCCGGCAAGGGCCCTACCCCTCCCCACCAACCTCCTTTTTAAGGCGACTGGATTTAAACTTGTCAGCTTTGTCAACTTTATTGTAATATGTAACACTTATATCTCTACAATTTTGACAGTGATACAAATTAAATCAGAGGTATAATGTGTTTGAAATGACTGTACTTACATTCTGGCTACTTTGGAATGCTATGCTACAGTCCACTCTTTCCATATTCAAATTTTTAAATCCATTCCATAATGTTCCCCATAGACAAAATAAACCAAAAACAAAATAGTTCCTACTAAGGTTTTGCATGTAAAGTTATGTGCATGAAAAACAATTTGTACACAGTATTTTGGTATTCAATGTGTTTGTTTTACCACGCAGCTAGAAAATAAATATCTAATCCAAATGAAGAAGTCTTTAATAAAGTATTTATTAAAAATATTAAATTGACATAATATCACACCTGTTCCATTCCTGAGCATGAAGTCCTGGGTTCGATTCCCAGGTTGGGCAAAGTGTTATTCGTTATGTCTCAATAGCAGCCACGGATTCCTGATTTGTGCCCAATGACGGCAATAGGCTCGCACTCTATTACCTGGAACTTAAAAAACATAACTAACGAAATGTAGGTGTACTACTAGATACATACACCTCGGCCTAACCCTTCGGGGATTATAGGCGTGATGTTATTTCGCCATGTTGTTCAAGTCTCTGGAAATAGGGGCTTTCAACCACATTGAAATTAGATATTGTTTTTATTAAAAGTCTTTTATCCCTTGTGCCAATTGATATGTTGAGTTTGATTTAGTAGATTTAGTAGTAGTTGGCGATGCATGAATTTTTAATATTAATAATCTTGATGACAGTCTGAAAGGCAGTCACTGCATGTAAAATACTGGATTTCAGCTGCACTCGGTTAGGGATCTCGCTCACTATGCGGCTTGTCGTATGACCGGCCGCTATCTTGAGCTAAACCGGTCGGACTCCCTTTTGTGCGCCCAAACTTTCTTCCTGGTCTCGACCAAAATTAGCTTCTGCGGCCAAAAGTCGTGGTTGTGGCTTTGTAGTGCGCAAGGTCCCTAAGACTGGACTCCAGCATAGTTGGGAAAGGCTAGGCAGTACGCGGTGTCCGTCCGAATCATCGAAAAGAGTCACGTATTTTTCGCTTTTGTTGGATGGATATTTAAAGCTAGTGGTCGCAAGCGCGGCTGCTGAGCATGAGGTCCTGGGTTCGATTGCTAGGTCGGGCAGTGTTCTTTAGTGTTTCCATGAGGAATTTATCAGTAGCATCCACGGGGTCTGGATTTGTGCTCGGCTGATGGAAATAGGCTCGCCTGGGATTTAAACATTACTGACGAAATATGGGTGTACTATTAGATACACCTCTGCCTAACCCTTTGGGGATTACAAGCGTGATGTTACGTTATGTAGATATTATAGCTCTCACTGCGGTGATCTGACGAGGGACATCATAATACAAAATGGAAAGTGACTTCTGACAATCTTACAGCGAAATATTATGTATTTTGCACGCGTCAATTAGAAGCCAATTTTCAGACCACGTTAACCTCGCAAACTTTTAACCAACATTGAAAAAAAAAAGCCAATTTTCACTATCAAGCCAGCAATCTAAATAGCATTTTGCTTGGTAATCATAATCAACTAAAGTGTATACAGTTTCATTAACTAGGCATTTGCATTATGTAATGCGGTCTAATGATGGGCAGATCCATGTCATGACCGCAGGATCTATTATCGGACGGATACGTTGAGTATGTGGAACTAAACATTTTTAGTGAAGACCGCTTTTATATATAATAATAGGTCGAGTTTATTTGCTTGAACTTTAAGGAAATAAGTAATATGTGAATAATAACTCCCCCTATAGACCGACCGCTTTAATGAGTCCTACGCCTTGCCCCATCAAAGGCACATTAAGCGTCCACAAAGTCCTAACAATATCCCACAGGTTATTTGCTTTAAAATAACCATAATCCACGTAGGTATTACGATACTAATTGAACCAATACGTGATCAACCTTCAGAATATACCATTTATATTGATACCTTCGCGAGGACTCATTAAAGCGGTCGGTCTATAATTTAGCAGCTTTCTTTCGGAACTTAAAATCTTTCCGGGATATTATACGGATATCCACATGTTACTTTCTTCCTTGAAGTTTAGGCAAATAACTGCTTCCTACTCCAATCCCCAGTTATGACGAATACAGGGTCCGTACAATAAAACCCTATCTAGCTCCCCAAGATAGTGACGTGACCATGTTTAAGCCAAAGACGAAAGAGCAAGATACAGAGGCGAGTCAAATGTATCATCGATAAATGTTCTGCTACTTCGTCGTGTCGATGATTCCCATACGAATTTCCACTCATTAATAATTTACAAAATATGGCTACATAACACACGCATCCCGCACATAATCGTCATCTTTCTCCTGCCCTTATCCTCATTCATTTGGCGTTGGCGCAGCATGTCTTCTTCTTCCATATTTCTCTGTTACTCGTCATCTCAACAGACACCTCCTTTCTTGCCATATCGTCCTTCACACAGTCCATCCATGGTTTCTTTGGTCATCCCGCCCACAAATAGACAAAAAAATGGCTATGCATAACCTCCTCCTTTGAAGTAAATGTTAATAATGAGTATGATTATCACGCTGAGTATCTCAATGATAGATGTACCTACATTGATTTTATATTTATTTATAAACATTTTATCCCTTGTGCCAATTGATATGTTGAGTTTAATTTTAGAATAGTTGGTGATGCATGAATTTTTTGCAGAGCATATTATGGCGTTTCTTCTACTGCACCGCGCTCCGTCTTGTAGCTCGGGGCCACAGATTTTAACATTGTACGCAAGTTTCTGAACTTGTATAGAAAACACGCCTAGGACAACACACTAACAACGCGTCGGCGTACAATGTTAAAATCTGTCGCTCCAGTGGGAGAATCGCCTATGGCTGCAAGCACACACTCATCCCGCACACCTTGAGACGGTCAAAACCAAAAGTCGCCGCCGTGTTCCATTCCATTGTCAGTCTCAACTTTGCAGAAAAACAAAATGGCGATGGGTGTCACTGTGCCAGCCTCCATTAAAATAAAATAAAATTTAAAATTTAAAAAACCCCCAACGAAAAGATAAAAGAGAAAGATAAATATCCACTTTCATCCCCCATATCTAGTAAATGGCTGCACCAACTTTGATAAAACGTATCTAACAACCATCGCCAAGAAACTAGCTTTCAAATAAAAAAAACTGCATCCAAATCGGTTCACTCGTTTAAGAGCTACGGTGCCAGAGACAGACACATACACTCATAGCGGTGAAACATAACACTCGTTTTTTTGCGTCGGGGGTTAAAAAGGCAAACGTTAAATTAGGTACCTACCTTAATACCTATTCAACGTTACATTTTCAAGCTAATCACGCGTTCTACTTAGGTAGCGTCACTACCGAAAACGTACATATTTGCAAAGTTGAGAAAAAAAACTCATTACTTAAGTTCCATTTAAAGTTCAGCCAACTATGACTTCCCTACGTAGGTATATTATTAAAACCAGAATTCTGATCGACGTACGTAGT
Source organism: Noctua pronuba (assembly GCA_905220335.1). Classification (NCBI taxonomy): domain Eukaryota; kingdom Metazoa; phylum Arthropoda; class Insecta; order Lepidoptera; family Noctuidae; genus Noctua; species Noctua pronuba. Next base: position 3,872,803 of record LR999913.1, read on the forward strand.
CATATAAAACCTTTTTAGTTTAACTCTGCAAATAAATGATGTGACCATAAACAATTAATGTTGAGGTTTTTTCCTCCTCCAACTTTTTATACCTCTGCGTCAACATCAACACTCAACGTGGTTCTCAGTGCAAACTGAGTGCAAGCGCACTCACGAAGACTGAATTTCAAGCTAAAACGCACATTAACTTACAAGGAATACAGCACATTATTCCGTGTTGAGGAATACTTTCATGAAACCCGCTGCCAAGGTATTTTGTTAGGTATTCCGTAAGTAAGTAGGTTGGTATTCAATTGTGTATTGTTGATTAAATTACGTTCATTGTGCTAGCTAAGGTTGTTTTGCAACGTTACAGTCGTGTTTTACATTAATTGGCTTCGGTGGCCTACTGAAATGTGTTGAATCGTTCGCAGTTTTAGTTGAACCTTTGAATTAGTTTTCAGAGTTGGTTTAATTAACAGAAAACTTTGAATTAAGGCTCTACTAATGCGAACCTTTTGCCAGTCTTACCAAGCCGTTTCGTATTACCCAGCAACAGGGTTTTGCAGGTCAGATAGGCAGTCGCTCCATGTAGAATACTGGTATTCAGCTGCATCCGATTAGAATTTACCGCAGTTAATGGTTCAATACTTTATTCCATAGTTTTCATGATGTTTTTAGAAGGCAAAGGATTTGTATATTTTTCATCTGCCTAGCCTTTTCCCAACTTTATAAGGATCGGCTTCCAGTCACATGCACCTGTATACCGGTATTTTTACATGGAGCGACTACCTATCTCACCTCCACATCCCAGTTAGTACCGGGAAATACGTTGCCTCTTAGTAAGACTGGTTGGCAGACTTTCAGCCCACTGACTAACTGTAACGACTGGCAAATATCTTCAACTACAAATGACAGCCGGTCTCTCTTAAGTCGGTCATAATCATCTACCTAGCCTTTTTCCAACTATGTTTGGGTCGGCTTCCATTCTAACCGGATGCAGCCGAATACCAGTATTTTACATGGAGCGACTGCCTATCTGACTTCCACAACCCAGTTAGTACTAGGTAATACGATATCTCTTGGTAAGACTGGTTGTCAGACTGACCTTTTTTTTTGTTGTTTCTCTGAAGTCGGTAATCCCCTGAAAAGGTTACTATTAATTTCTAAATAGGTCTAGCAATCTACACGTTTATGCCATTCTCTCTAATCAATGCTTATACTCGAATATCCAATTAATTTAATTCACGTGACGCGAAACCGACTAACACGTTTACACGCTTTTCAATTAAAATTTACGTACGTACGCACGACGGTCAATCAAGCTATATATAACCAATTTATGCGGATCTCTCGTCGTATAGGAAACCTATACAAACCGAGGCCAATTTATACTGGAAATGTACAGCTTCATGTCCTGCCGTGTGTACTATGTACTTATTTCAGCCGATTAAATGGTGTCTAGGATTCTTCAGTGTGTGGAGTGTGGAGAAGAAGTTTAATTGTAGATGTTTTTCAGTGCCTTTCATGTGTAAGAGCGTTTACGACTTACGGCATTACATAGAAACTTTCTAGTCCTTTTTTTCGAAATGACTGAACCGATTTTAATGAAACTTCATACCCATAAGCAGGATACATAAGTCTAAAAAGTTGTAAGAGAACTTTTCGAAAAATTGTGTTACAGCTAAATTGACAGATTTTAGATGTTGCATAGAAAAAGAAAATTCCAACTATCTTTTTTTTAAAGACATTTCGAAAAGTTCTCTGGCAACTTTTGGTTTGGTTACTGGTTCATATTCTGTTCTTAAAAACTGTGGAAACACAACCAAGTCATGGTTTTATCTGTTCTAAGTCATCATCATTATCTTCCTGCCTTTGTCCTCTGTTAATTAAGATCGGCGTAACTCGTATAAAATCGCTATTTCAAAACATTCATATTGGAAATAACTCTTTTACCGTGATTCAGTCACATGACCTTGAGGCTTGTGGCCCCTCGCTCTCCCGTATTCGATTAATATTATCACAGCCTAACCATTGACGAATCGAACAGTCGATGAATTCGAGAATGACGTAGTTATATGGATAGGTTGGCCCATGTCTTTCTTAATTAACTAATTACTTTTTGATATGCGTGTCTCTGGTGTGCGTGCAAGTCAAAGGTCTCGGTTTCGAACCCAAGGCACGCACCTCTGATTTTTCGGATTCATGTACGTATTGTATAATGATCACTTGCTTCGGTGAAGGAAAACATCGTGAGGAAACCAACATGCTTGAGAGATATTTCTTGGCGGCATGTAAAGCCAAGTCAGAGGCCCATGGGCGGCATAAAAACTCTGACACCAGGTTAGGCACTAACCATACGATAAAGAAGAAGATATGCGTATAATGTTTTAGTAACAACTATAAGGGTCTTCGAACCCAGACGTTACGTGGCTCGTTAATTACAATACAGTTGACAGACAGGTCATTAATTTACCTATGATTAATTCACACACTCACTTCACATAACAGTACATGTCGTCATGGAACGACAAGATCTGTTTGTCATGTGACAGTTAGATACTTTATACCTGAGGTTTAATTACGCCAATTGAAACTGAACCCGATCGGTACATCTAAGGGCTCTTACAGACGAGCAGCACTAGCACTGCAGCCGTTGCCACCCGCCGGCGGCAGATAGCTAAGTGATCAACGGGCACCAAGTGGCCGACGGGTGGTGACGCTTGCAGTTGTGGCGTGCCGCGTTAATCTTTAAGGGAGCCGACCACGACTGCTGTGACAACGCTTTGCCGGCTGCCGCCGACGCATCGACGGCTGCCGCCAGCAGGTGGCGAAGGCTGCAGTGGTATCTACCGTTAGCAAAGTGCCGCTCGTTTTATGAGCCCTAAACTGAGTTCTAAAGCTGTCAGTATTAGTAATCCACAACAACGATGAGACCTGGACGCCACCAAAGCGGAGACGTGCGTAGATGTGCGAAACAGAGAGAAAGCTATGGGGAGATGCGTTCTGGTTACACTGGAGCAGAGATGTGTGTACAAGCTACTCACACCCCAGTTAACGACCACCTCTTGAGTGCGGAGACTGGCTTAAACAAATATGAGACAGCTCCTTTCCTCTCTGCTCAACCATTAAAGATTAGAAGTGTAAATAATGAAATTCTATTGGTGGTTTACAACACATCTCTCATCTCCTCTCGTCTCTACTTTGGTGGAGCCCGGGCCTGACACTGAGTGAAGTATCAAATTGTTAAAGTAAAAGAGGTAACTGGAATATACACATTTGTTTAGGCAACCGCTTTTTACTGGATGCACATACCACTGACGTAGAACTCATTACTCGTATAATTAATTGTGAACGTGGGAACACACGTGCTGTTGACGTGTCTGAAGCTTTTGCTGATGTAGTAAATCTCAATGAAGACCTGAGGAATGTAGGAATGACTCATTGAAATTACGTAGACTGAGCGGTGTCTGCTTGTAGTGTGTTATGCGCATTTGCTGACAGATGCATCTAATGGCATCGGACTGAAAACTGCCAGCCGGGTTTTCTGTTCTGTGTATTGTTTTAAAAATAGAATTCTTGATAAATGAAAAGATGTATCATAAACAAATGCTTGACTGGATGCAGATATTGTGTTCTGACTTCGTGCTTTGATAAGCGAACTTCAGCACGCGTAGCATGACCACCGTAGAAACGGGTTTCTTTGACGGAAGAATCGACAAAATCACCCGTCAAAAAAACCCGTTTCTGCGGTGGTTATGCTACGCGTGCAGGTGTATTATTAGATTTCTCGGTTGCTGACTCTGTTTGAATGACAACCGTAAACGCCAGTTTAGCTCTAGACTCTCCAAGGTCCTCCTTTTCCCTCCAAGGTTCCTTCCTTTTGCATGTTGAAGCTCAGAGCGAGACCAATAATGAAATTCGAAAGGCCCGCAAATCCGTTTGTCATCGGTCTCTGTGTCTGGTTAGACCGCATATGGTTTAAACAAGATATTATGAAAATATAAACAATACCAAAAGGTATCGTATTACCCAGTTAATTACCAGTATTTTCTCCATGTAAAATACTTGGTATTCAGCTGCATCCAGATAAACTGGAAGCCGATCCCAATGTAGTTGGGAAAAGGCAAGAGGCAGATAATGATGGATCTGGCTAGACTGCACTTGTTTTCATCATGATTATATCTGTACTATATATATAATATTATAAAGCTGAAGAGTTTGTTTGGTTGAACGCGCTAATCTCAGGAACTACTGGTTCGAAATGAATAAATCTTTTAGTGTTGGATTGTCCATTTATCGAGGAAGGCTATAGGCTATATAACATCACGCTACAACCAATAGGAGCGGAGCAGCAATGAAAAATGTTGCAAAAACGGGAAAAAATGTATTTTTAATAATTTTACGCGGACGAAGGTCGCGGGGAACAGCTAGTGTAATTATAAACAAGAACATAATGTTCGATTACAACAATGTACATAAGAAGCATGCAACACCGGAGAGCCAACAATAAACAGCCTACTAACGTATACGGCTTCAGAAAACTCGTAGTGTTTATTTACTACGCTATAATGTTCTATAATAAGATGGGTGTACTGAACAAGTGCACTCAAGGCTGCGGGCCGGCCTTGGTCGGTAGCCCGAAGCGTTCACTGATGATAGTTTAGAAGGGGCAACTATGGGTTATTGTATGAATATTGATCCTTAATGGAACGATTCTGTGCAGCTGTTGGCGGCTGGTTTGTGAAAATATTGGAGTTTGTAATAGGATAATTGAGATAAGGCTGAAAATGACTAGAATGAAGTCCTTTTTTTGTACTGCAGCAGAACCTTAAATCTCGTTTTAATTGGAAAGTTTAGTTAAAACTCCATAATTTTCTGGATGTATTTGTGAGGGGTCCATATTGGCTCACCTATAGTTCTTTTCCCGAAATTGTTCTTCCTAACGATTTGTAATCCGAATGATCACTCTTCCTAAAATTTTTCATCCTAAAGTTTTCATTCTATTTATAATACTATTTGTAGTGCTACCGGCGATGTTCATAACACTCATGTTTCCGAAAATTGCAATTAATAATATCATTAATGTAAATATATTTAAACTCCTACTGTTTTTTATCATAACGCTTTTATCCCTAAACTTAAGTACAGGTCAGAGTGTCGTCTTGAAAAAAAAACTTGGAAAAATTTCGCAACCAATTTCGAAGTAGTTGGTCACAGTTCTAACCTAACCTAACCTATGGATCCCTTCCACATCGTTTTTACGACAAACGATTAGTCGGAGACAAAAAACACCAAGAAACTTTTATTCTTACATTTAGGTGTTTTATACGATAGAATCGAGAAAATAAACGGTTTGCAAAAATAACACTTTTTTGGCAAAAATGTTCTAAGTTTAAACAAATAAATTTAAACAAAAAATATAATATATTTTTGTTTAAGCTTCTTTGTTTAAACTTAGAATTTTTTTTACACTATTATTCAAAATCATATTATGACTTTGAATAATAGTGTAAAAGATGGTTATTTTGAGAAAATATAGGAAAACAAATAAAAGTATAACAGATGTTTATTGCTACTGACATTATGAAGTTGAATGCTTCGGAATTATAAAATTAGAGACAGAGTAGTTAGGAATTGTGATTGTTAGGATGAAAAATGTTAGGAAGAACATTTTCGGATTTCCAATTATCGGAGTTGAAAATTTAGGTGAACTTTGGCGCACCCATTTGTGAGAGAGAGACAGCAGGGTAACGTACGGTATTATGTACAAATAAGTTGTACATTGTAAAATAAACAAAACTCATCTAAGGCAAGAGTTTAGTATCGAGAAGAAGAAGATCAAGAATGTTATATATTTAAACTTCATGTACAAGAGTAGTACATTTTTTTTCTTAGCCACTATTATCCCACTGCTGGACAAAGGCCTCCCCCATAGCCTTCCTCATTTCTCTCCGTGCGGTTTTCTCTGGCCAATTTGGCCAAAATGCCACAAGGAATTCTCTATCAGTGAACCCAAAGGGGTTAAACAGGATAGCATTGTGATAGAGTACAAAAACAAAAATAAGAAAAAATACCATTTTGTTAACATTAATTGTTTAATCAATAAATCAGCACTTGTTAAAAATAACGCCGTCATGGAACAATCTAGAGAATCAGCAGCATCTGATCACGAAATAAGTATCCATTGGACATTAGACCATCGAGTATCCGACGGCATACTTGTTATAAATATTCATCGAATTTGTCTAGTATACCGATCTTTGCACCTTCTACGTCAGTAGCACGTGAATCGCGCATATATTTATTTATTCATGTGTTATCGTGTCGAGTTCTCTTCACCTTGGGTGTGGAATGTAGTTGGTCGTTTTATGGCATCTGCAACCCCTGTTGTATGTGACCCTGGCCATCTCCTTCCGTCCCTTTTTTTTCTTTTGTTTTTAGCTTTTGGTTTTTTCATTCTCTTGCCCTTATATTAATTTATTTGGATAAGCTTTTCCTTAACCCTTTCGGTGACCAGCACCCAGCATAATATGGGCATTGGACCCATATGCTGGGTGCTGGGTACCGAAAGGGTTAATGTTGTTTTTGATTTTTAGTTTATCAGTCCTCTTTTTTTTGTTTGCGATCTATCTGCATCAGATCATACATAATTTTAATCATACATAATACATAATTTCCTTTTTCCATAGAGGTAATCAGAAACTACCGCCACGTGCTACGCACGCTAGTTGCAAGCACTCCGCACCTGCACGCGTAGCATGACCACAGTAGAAACGGGTTTTGTCGACGGAAGAATCGACAAAATTACAGATTTCTTTTGTTGATCTGTCATTTTGTCGATTCTTCCGTCGACAAAACCCGTTTCTACGGTGGTCATGCTACGTGTGCTGGCCTTTCTGAAAAAATATTATTTAGCTTTAATACAATGAAAAGTTTTTACGACATTTTTTTTGTACGAAGATCTCAATTTTTTTAACAATTTTACTCGTGGTTGCCTTGAAAGGCTTAATAGTTTACTTTACCTCGCCGAGTATGCTTTTGTAACAGTCCCGTAAGTCGTAGATTGAGTAATTGACGAACTGTATAATGTAGGAGCCTGCCACGCCTTCATTACGCCTTGATTGCTCAGGAGCCGGATCTAGATATGTTTACGAGTAGCAATAAAGCTATGCTTAATTATTGCATACGATTGTTTAGTCGTAGTAGTTAAGTTAAGTTAGTTAGTATGTTGTGCTGTTGGCTTGCGGCACGCTTTGGTGCAAACTGTAAGTGCGGCAAATATCCTTACTAATATTATAAATGCGAAAGTAAGTTTGTTTGTTACCTTTTCACGCCTATAATTATATTATTTCAAGCAGAATACAACCCGAATTGATTGCGAACGCGAGCAAAGCCGCGGGCAAAAGCTAGTCTAAAATAAATGCAAATAAAAGTGAATAAATTAAATACTCAACACAAAGAAGAAAGAAATGTATTATTGTGTTCTACTAGTCCCACCAATTCAAACATGTTGTTTTCAATTAAATAATTTGCAGGCCCTTTTGAGTTCTCAAGAAGTCGATCATTTAGTCAGCCCATTCCAAAAGCGAAGAACTCCCATATCAGTTAGGGCATATTCGTAGATACTGCAATGCAGCAGGACAAAGACATATTTACCCTCATTGCATTTATCTCTATTTGCTGTCTGTGAACCATTTGAGAAAAGCTTATAGGTCGTCCCGCCATCTCGGAGTTATTGCTCCCAGTTTTATTAGGCAATGCTCAGATATGTGTAATGGGTACTTTTGTCACCCTCTTTTATATCCACAATTCGTTCTAACCCTCAGAGATGATAGGACTGGTTTTCTCTAAGTCTGTGACTTCAGATACCTTCTATTACCATCCACAATATTATCATCATTCTCTTGCCCTTATCCCAATTCATTGGGGTCGGCGCAGCATGTCTTCTTCTTCCATACTTCTCTATTACTCGACATATCATCAGACACCTCGTTTCTTGCCATATCATTCTTTACACAGTCCATCCATCGGTTCTTTGGTCTTCCTCTACTCATATATCCATCCACATTCATACTCAACACTTTCCTCACGACATTTTCCTCATTCCTCCGCATCACATGCCCATACTACGACAACCGATTACCACACAACTTTTCAGTAACCGGCGCTACTTTCAGACTTCCTCTTATATACCATCCACAATATTAATCCACCCAAATATTTACACTATTCATAGAGAACACCTATGAATAGTGTAAATATTTGGGTGGAGAAGCGAAACAATTTCACCGTCTCCAATTCCTTTGCTATCTGATACAACGAAAACAGTGCATGCAAAGTCATAACATAACATTTTATGACAGCCACACTTGATAATGAAATCACAATAAGGATCCGTGCAATGGCTGGGTTTTTCATTGACTTATCAGATGAAACTATTCTATTTTCTGGCAGTTTGGGAGATAAGTGCTAGGCTAGTATTTGGAAGATATTAACTGTATTAAGATTTAGCGATATGGTCTGGAGAGCCCCAGTCCCATTGAGTATCGTAAGTCTCGAAAATATAGAATAGTTTGTGCAGAGGTCAGTATTTGAAAGCTGCCCTTTAATGAAATCATAGGGAGTTGAATGGGTGTAAAAGTACCCATTGGGGGTCAAACTTCCAACTTTTTCGCAAGTTTTTTTTATTACAAGTTTTTAATATTCCAACTTAACTTTTAATACCTCAACGACCCCCGTATTATTCAATGCATCCATCATCACAATGTTTTGAGGGCGTTACATTGAGACCTACCGTAAAACGTGATTATTCACCCAAAAAAAAAAAGTCGTTTCCCAGCAATAAATTTTGCGTAGAGTTACATAGTTTGATATACAGAATGCTTCGTTGACCGCTTCGTGAGGGGTCCGTTTACAGTCTGAATAGTTCTATAGTCGGTTAGTCTTTTGCCGTATCTCTTTCTGGTTCTTCTGTCCTTTTTCAGTGTGTGTAGTTTCCATCGAACTATGAGAGTAAGGAAAGAGAGTGCTCTGCGCCAATGCCTAATCTCCGCTGATATGGGCTCCCATGTCCGAAACTTGGTCAGGAGGACTATTATTCTCCATTTCTACAAATAAACCATCTTCAAAAGCTCCCTACGCCATATTTCCGGCTCAAGGACTCATACAAATATTTTGACAAAATTCTCCAAGCGTAGATTCTCTGAATTATGTCTCTTGTTGCTAAGTCACTAATTGCTCAAGTATTATATGTTCAGAATGAAAACATTTGTGATCTGTGTCAACTTTGTCTTAAGTTCTTTCACTATCTTTCTTATTATTTGTAATTTTTACTTTTCTTGGAACAGTCATGTAATTATGCTCAATGAGGTCATAGGTGTGGTTTTTGATAACGTTTGTTTTCGTTACATTTATTTTAATGCGCTTTTTGTTATGTATTTTGTTTTAAATGAGGTCTTAACTATCTTCGTTATTTTTATGTAGTGATGTCGAGTTTCGAGAGACTTTTTCTTTTATCGCTTCATCAGTTAGTCTGTCGAAAGCCTTAGGGAAATCTTTCAAGTGCAATGAAACGTTTTCTATTGTTTTTATTTACGATAGTAAAAGCAGTTAAATAAAACAATAGCCACAGCGCGGTCCAACGACAATTCGCAATTGTGAAATTGTATTGAAAAGTAACATGGCGGCATTAGTTCCGAAGAATTATCCTTGACTAGCTTATGACCGCGGCATCGCCCGCGTGGAGTTCGGTAATTATTTTACAGGATCATAGTACCGGGATAAAAATCCTACGTGTTAATCCAGCTTATAAACTATCTGTGTGACAAACTTTATCCAAATCCGTTCAGTAGTGTCTGCCTGCAAGAGCTACAAATGTCCATACATACATCTATCGACACAAACTTTCGCATTTACAATAGTAGTATAGTAAAATTGCGCTGAGATCGGAATGTATCATTCTCTAAAAAAAAAAAAGAAAATGAGGTTCACTACCTTTTCACAGTTCAACGTGCTAACTTTGAAAAGTCCTACAAATGAGAACCGTTAGAATAATGATGCTAATTCATCACACTTTCACATGCATGAGTTTCAAATCGCCCGGTGCATTGAGTGCAGACGATTCCTCTATTATATCTTCTATCTATGCTTATAAAATCGTGCGTCCTGACTGACTTTCAACGCACAGCTAAAACCACTAGACGGATCCGTCTAAAATTTGACATACAGAGTTACAGATAGCTATTATGAAGTATGGTCATATATATACGTCTGGGCGAAGCTGGTGCGGATCGGCTAGTCTTATGTTTACTATCAGAATTTATGAATACTGAATGAATTTAATGATGGCCTTGTAACTGAAATGGTTGACAAGTCGCGGTACGTTGAGGGTAACGCTAGTGCATTCATACTTGTGCCGTGTGTCACGTACGGACGAATATCTAATCAGTCTCTCTAGATTGTATCACAATTAAGTGCAATAGTAGAATTTTATCATGTCTTGAAAACTTTACAAGTAAAGCATTTACGCAAGAGGTTTCCATTAGGGCATCATCATCTGCCTGGTCATTTTTCCAGCTACGTTGGATGGCTTCCTGTCTTATCAAATGCAGTGGAATACCAGTATTTTAAATGAAGTGACGACCAATCTTGCCTCTACAACCCATAATTGAGTAATACGTATAACACCCTTTGGAAAGACTTCATTAAACATTCGAGAGTTTTCCATAAGGGCATGAATCAGGGTTTCTTCGCACTTTTATCCACTTCAAATGTCTCGGTACATCAAGCACCTAGTTATCAGTCTAGATCTTATCAATGTAAACACTAATGAATGTCTACTATTGTGTTTTGATGTCTAAAGATTAAATGCTTTAGTTATAATTTACGTTTGATTTAAGTTCATAGATAATGTTGCCTTTATCATTGTAGTTTCTCGGTGTTTTGTCTTTGCAATTGATATGAAAGTAAATTGCCGTAACCTCCATACTTGCAATCCTATTGTCAACAGCATTGAAGTCTTTAATACCTTCATATAGGATCATTGCTAATACTTCGCGAAGATCGATTTGTCTTACGAGGTTAAGAAACCTCGATATAGCCAAGTCTTGGTTGAATAACCTTTGGGAAATCCGCTTCGTGTCTCGGAGAGCAAGCATCTGTCCCAAATTTATGAGAGGGTTCGCGATAGTATGTAATTTTGGGCAGCTATAAATCCCAAGTTTGCGTTCACTGACCCCGACCGATCTGAAAAAGGCTGTAAAACCAGATTAGAAGATGGATGACCTAATACCTTCGCATGTGGAAGAAATTGGTGTCTGTCTGAAATATTTTGGAGATGCTTGTACTGAATGTGAAGGTCACTAACAAAGGGTATTTACGAGGCAGATGTGAGTGGCAACGTCTTGAGGAAAAGCCTGGATGTAAGGATCGTAGCAGGTTCTTTAGTTTCTGCCTATCCCTGTGGTAAACAGACAAGTGTTTATGTATGCTTAATTGCCATCATTCGTCCATCAACAATTCTTTCAGTGTTTGATCTTGGTTTCACATTTTACAAAACGGTGTCAATTGTCAATTAATTGTCCGCTTTCAGTGCACCCGGTGCAGTTGGTGCAAACAATAATCTCGGTGCACGCGCACTGAAACCTACACAGGCGGTGTAGTTGTACTCTTTATTATGGAAATAAACACCCATCGGTCCACTCGATGTTTATTGTATGATCAGAAGCTTGTGTGGTCCCGGAATGAGTCATTTTGCCCGTCTCTTTTTAACCGATGCGTCTTAGAAAGGAGTTTTATTTCGATTGTATTTTTGTAGTGTTCTGTAAACTTCTATATTTAGGAGCTGGATAAGTTGGAAAGATTTCTGTAGGTCTAAAAAATGAATGAACTCCTCGCACAATCTTTTATTCAATTCAATAACTATCTTGTAATCTATTGTGTCCTTGAGGAAGTCGCTAAAAATGACTTAAGTAGGGCTATCTTAAGGACCAGCATCATCATCACAATCGGGGGTATCAAATTGTCGATTGTAGTACTTACCTTGTACAGCATTCACCAATTTGTCTGCAATATTCTTATAGTCGACCAAGTCAGTATAGCAGTACACTAGTGGACTTAGAATTCTCCCAATTCCTCTGCGCCACAACCACGCACTTTACTAAGGACAGCCTAGCATCATTGTAATGTGGTATAGTAACTGTTCATGATGAAATAACTAGAAGATATTCCTCAGGTAGTTCACCACCACCTCGTTACCTCATCTTTCGCCACTTTTATCGCTTTCCAACCAATAAATTGTTGTACTCGCTGTTCCAAAAGATTGCTGATTTGTTCCACGTCGTAGGTACAAAGTGTGATCAACAACGGTTCGGTGCATTGAGTGCGGTAGCACTCGAAACAACACATGAGGATAGACTGGCATTACGTATTGTTCGTTTTAAACATAATTGTGCAGAGTATACCTACATTTTTGTTGTAAAGTGCTGATGAAATAGCTAGAAATAGTTGGGAGTATGTGTTTGTCGCTTTTGTTTCTGAGTCATCATTATTATCATTCAACTGATAGAGATCAACTGCTGGATCTAGATCTCTCATCATTACGGCCGGTCCTGTGCCTCCCTTAGTTAGCGGATTCCCATGACCTTTATCAGGTCTGTCGTCGTCATTGTGTATGTGTTTTTGATTAAAATCAACATTATAATTAACTAATCTGGGTTTTTTAGGCTCAAGGGTTTTGCCAACAACGACGCATTTGCGGTTTTATATGAAAGGATTAAGTGCTTCATTTTATACAACAACACTAAGCTTATCAGTATCGGATCGATATCGTTATCAGTTAATGTGAAATGGTCCATCACAATATACTAACGTGGCTAGATGTAAATATAGTCTGGTCAAGTCTGTTGGTTAAAATGTATCAAGTCTTTTCAAGCTTCCATCGTCATCATCAGTCAGCCTTAGTCTTCTCCAATCGCACACCATTTTACTCTCTTCTCGGTCGATTCAGCTGCTACCAGCCACTCTGCTCGTACTATCCCTCTATGATGCACAGCCTGACTTCATTCCACCCTACATTTACCGACCTGTGGTCTCATTTAAGAACACGTCGTCCTCTTAACATTCATTTAGTCTTTTTCTACAGACAGCAATCCATAAGCAAGCTTCAGTGGCAAGGTAACTCTTGTCACTGCAGCTAGCTTATTGTTGGCTTCGCAAACGGTCATGGCTTCTACAGGTTACACCCTTGCCGGCTCATTGCTAGTTTTAGGCACAATAAGGGAATTCGGTACAAACCCACACGTCACTGTCAGTCAAGGCCTATTATTATCACTTACATTATTATATGAGGATACTAGTATAGTATTACTCAATTGTTTCCTTCTATTTCAGTACGGTGTGTTTCAGTGCATGCAGTGCGTTCGTACTGGAATGAACTCGTGCGTTTACGTTGTTAAGTGATACTCATTGTTCGTTCATAGACTGCTGTTTCAATTTGAAAGCTGATAAGGTTTTTTTACGGTAAATTGTTTATTCTGTTTTTGTTCTATTGCAATTTTCCTTGTTGTCGCTTCGCTAAATCGCTTTTAAAAGTTGTTAAAGAACTCTTGTTTGCAAATGACTAAATCCTCTGTTGTAATGAGATCGTCTTTTGATTTGCCCATATCGATCCCATTTTATCATGGCGATTTTTATCATTACCAAAAAAACAGACTCTATTTTCACAATTCACGTCTGATATTGCATCACCTTCACAATCGCAGTGATCTTTAGTCATCATCTTCCTGCCCATGTAACTTGGGGTCGGCGCAACACGTTTTTTTCTTCAAGTCTTTCATATTTGAATATCTTTGAATTCTTCGGGGCTGTCAATCATCACAGTGGACTTTGGTCTCATAACAAAACAAAACACAACAAAGTTGCGGTTGTGGTGGTAGGTTTAAATTCATTCATTAGACAAGCCTATTTATACACAATGCTGGCAAAGTAAGTTATTAGTCATTGACAATTATTATTATTAGAATCTATATTATTAATATTATAAAGCTGAGGAGTTTGTTTGGTTGAACGCGCTAATCTCAGAAACTACTGGTTCGAATTGAAAAATTAATTTAGTGCTAGATAGCTCATTTATCGAGGAAGGCTATAGGCTATATAACAGCCCGCTACGACCAGGAGCGGAGAATCAATGAAAAGTTTGCAAAAACGGGGAAAATTGTATTTTATTATAATTTCCCGCGGGCGAAGGTCGCGGGTAACAGCTAGTATTCTATAACTCTAAAATTTGTTATGATGACGATTGCATAATCCGCTATTTCTTAGTTTTTTGTAGATTTTATTACACTGAGAAATATCTAGATGTGTTTGCGCTGGTTTTTTGCTAATAATTTAAACAATTGAAATTGACACAGCTAAATTGGCGGGAGGAATTGCATACTTTCGGGAACACGTGGAAAAAACGAGCAGTACGCTTATATGGAAGGATTGCACATACCTCGATTTCCCGGAGCAGCTTCCAGACATGTAGCACATCACACTGAGAAGACGAAAGCGAGAAGATCACACCAATTTCACCAACTTTATCAATGTTTCGAGAGCGCTTGTTATCGCGATGAATTTTAGCCAGCCATTGATCGTTGGGAATCGACAACGGAGGTTTTGTGCGGGAATGATTTAGAGGTGGGGATTACCTGTGCCAATCAACAAACTAATTGTCTATGTATCCGCGCAACCATTCCCCCGGGCTTGAAGGGATGCCTTCAAATACGAAACTACAAACTACTAAACTACCTAATTGCTAACGTTACCTAACCTTGAATGATAAACCGACGTGTCTATTGGTTAGGCAACGGGCAAAGACGCACGACGGGACGCAAGTAGGATCCAGTCGCTGTCTTAACCCGAACGATACGAGTGACTCCGGTGGAGTCAGGGAAAACTTCCTCCACGACACCCAAAGGCCAGTGCAGTGGAGGCGAATTGTCGGTTATAAGAATCACGACCGTGCCGACAGCGACTGGATCGACCGGCGTGTTCCATTTGCGACGCGATTGCAACGTGTGGAGGTATCCACCTCTCCAGCGCTTCCAAAACGACTGTACTAAACTATCTAGCAACTCGTGTCTAGCAGTAATAGTCCTTTCCTCTATTTCCTCCGCAGGCAAGTACTTTAAAGGCGTGAGATTCAAAAAGTGCGCTGGAGTTAAAGCTAGCGGTTCCGAAGGGTCGCTAGAGAGCGTCCTACAAAGAGGTCTAGTATTCATAACGGACTCGATTTGAGTAAGCACGGTGCTTAACTCTTCAAACGAAAGAATAGTATCCCCTACGACTCGATATAAGTGAGACTTTAAACTTTTTATATTAGCCTCCCAATTGCCGCCGAAGTGACTAGCAGTCGGGACATTGAGTGACCAATCTATACGATTCTCAGCTAACATATGACCGAATTCGTTATTATGATGTTTTGAGCAAAGAAATTCGTGAAGTTCCGAAAGTTTGCGCTTTGCGCCTATGTAATTAGTCCCGTTGTCCGAATAAATCTTACTCACGGGGCCACGCCTAGACAGGAACCGCTTCAAAGCGCCCATAAAACTAGCTGTGCTAAGATCACCAGCTAGTTCTATGTGCACCGCACGCGTGGTCAAGCAGACGAACAGACACACGTAGGCCTTGGTGGAACGAATACCTCGACCGCGAGACATAGTGACCTTAAACGGACCGGCGTAGTCTGTGCCCGTGTGGACAAACGGTTTGGCGGTTTGAACGACGCGACAAGAACGATGATCTGCCATCTCAGGGAAACTTGGCTTAGGGCGAAGACGAAAGCAAGGAATGCACTTGTGGATCCTATTCCTAATTAAATTGCGTGCAGAAAGTATCCAGTATTTCTGACGCAATAGTGACAACAGCAGGTCGGGACCTGCGTGGCAGTTTAACTTATGATGGTATTCTACTAACAAGTTCAAAATAAGATCCTTACTTGGAAGCAAAATAGGGTATTTCCGATCATAATTTAAATCTGAGTTTCTTAAACGGCCTCCGACTCTGACGAGTCCGTCTTTGAGGAACGGTTTTAAGTGTCTAAAGGTAGGACTACAATCTTTGCCTTCCCTGATTCTAGCGATCTCAGTGGAGAAATGAAAGCGCTGAAGTTCACGAAGGACGAGTAGTTCAGCGAAGTTGTAATCTGCTGCTGACATGCGATTTCTAGGAGGTAATAATCTAGCGAAGCGACAAACATAGATTACTACTCGAAGCAATTTACTCCAAGACGAGATACGATCGACCAAAGAAAGAATCAAAACCAAAGATCTTTCGTTTGGTGTAGCGGATAGCAACGAATGCTTCTTCTCTTCGGGTGCTTCAGACACCGAAGAGGGATTGAAGGGAACGACAGGCCACCGTGAGACATCCAAGTGAGCCCACGGAGGACCACTGAACCAAAGCGGATGGTCAATAATTTGAGAAGGTGTGAGTCCACGTGACAGACAATCTGCGGGATTTTCCGTACCGGACACATGATACAAATTTTGTGGAGATAGGTCGTTTTGTATTTTCGACACTCTGTTGGCCACAAAGGTATTCCACCGATGGGGCGACGAATTTACCCAACAGAGAGCGACTGTCGAATCCGAAAATGCGAATATATTACGAAAAACAATGCGGTTTTGACAAGCGACTACAACATTTTTTATTAGTTGAGCTAGCACAAGAATAGCACATAGCTCAAGACGAGCGAGAGAAACGACCTTCTTAGGAGACACCTTAGACTTAGCGGTTAACAACTTAACTATATTGCCATCGCTATTTTGGACGTGGAAGTAAATCACTCCCCCGTATGCCTTCTCACTGGCGTCCGCGAAAGCCAAGATAGTGACCACACTATCGGCGACGATACCAACGTGACGTGGGATTTTTATACTACCGAGCAAAGGAAGCTCTTCCTTAAAGCGAGTCCACAGCCTCACTATATTTTCAGGTGGGGTATCATCCCAGTCACAATCACACAGCCAAAGCTGTTTGATCAGCAGTTTGGCGTACAGGACGACTGGCGCGACAAATCCCATGACGTCCCATATTTTAGCGACACACGACAATATTGTACGCTTAGTACAATTTTCAAAAGGGGTACTAACTTTCATGCCGAAGTGGTCCGACGTCGGCGACCAACACAAGCCCAGTACCTTATGTTGGTCGGACTCGTCGAATTCTTTGATAGCTGGCAGGCGATGCGAAGGCGGAATCGAATCCAAGACGACTTGGGAGTTGCTGGTCCATTTAACTAATTCAAATTGATCAGCTTTCATGAGACCTATCATTTCCGAAGCTGTGGAAATGCCCTGGTCTTCCGTGAGAACGGAATGGACAAAATTGTCCATATACAAACCTTCAGCGACAATATTTTTTGCCTGAGGGTAAGAGTCACCCTCGTCCTCTGCCAGCTGCTTGATAGTTCGCAGCGCATGAAAGGGGCTAGACTTGAGCCCAAAAACGACACGATTAAATTCATAAACCTGTAAAGGTTCTTGCGGGGAAAAGCGATACAAAATGCGTTGGAAACGCCGATCAGATTCTCGGATTCCAATGCTGAGAAACATTTGACGAATGTCTGCGGAAAGAGCGATCGAAAATAAACGAAAACCAATAATAATATTAAAAAGATTCCCTTGTAGATTTTGCCCACCATACAAGAGATCATTTAGAGAAACGCGGGAGGTAGTTTTACAACTACCATCAAGAACGACACGAAGTTTGGTTGTGACCTTATCATCTCGGATCACACCATGATGCGGAATAAAATATGAAATTTCTGAAGAATCAGAATTTGTAGGTGAAATATAGCCCTTTCCTAAATACTCGCGGATGACACCGTCATACGCGACCTTTAATTGTGGAGAAGCTTGCATCTTCCTTTCCAAGCAGTAAAACCGACGTTCACTTGCTTGACGCGAGTTACCAAGGGATTCGACATCACCCTTGAAAGGCAAAGCAACCACGTATCGTCCGTCACTATCCCGAGTGGTAGTGCGGTTGTAGAACTCCTCACACAATTTGTCATCCGGGCTGAGCAGCGGGGGGACGTCTACTTCCTCCAATTCCCAGAACTTTCGGATCGCAGAGTCCAACGGATCAGCGGTACAACAATATGAAACGGTCGTGTTGCTGTCAACGCGTACCGGGGCATCACCTACAATAACATAGCCAAGGACAGTTTCCAATGCGAGAGGCGAGAAATG
Organism: Noctua pronuba; assembly: GCA_905220335.1. Classification (NCBI taxonomy): domain Eukaryota; kingdom Metazoa; phylum Arthropoda; class Insecta; order Lepidoptera; family Noctuidae; genus Noctua; species Noctua pronuba. Next base: position 3,891,018 of record LR999913.1, read on the forward strand.
TTTCGCTTGTCCTGGCACCTTGTTCGACAAAAGTAAATGCGGGAAAATTGAAGCACCGATCAATACTTGAATTGGGCCTGGAGAAAAATACGTATCGTCTGCCAACGGTAAATTTTTGAAGTTAGACAAAAGAGAGGCGTCGACCGTAGCAGTTGGCAAACGTTCGGTAATTTTATCTACTACTAAAGACTCGATATTATAATTTATGTTGCGGTCGAAACGAGAATGAAATTTAATTTTTACGGAACCCTGAATTGTTTTACTCGAACCTCCTATTCCCTTTACGGTAGAACAGGCAGGTCGATTATTTATGTTCAAACCTAAGCGTTGACAACACTCGCGAGTTATAAAATTACTTTGAGATGCGCTGTCCAATAATGCCCTGAAACTATGTTCAATTCCGCGAGAATCCACGATAATGATACGTGCGGTTGCTATGAGTACCGTGGTAAGAGGTCGAATCATGTGGCTACTCCCACCATGATTATCGGATAATGAACACAGGGCTACGTCAGTGTCCGCGCGAACAGTGGTTGAGTCACTGGGAGCGGCCTCTGTGGGACGGGAGCGGGTTTGACTTCCGAAACACAAGAGAGTATGATGTTTGTGATTACATTTCCTACATGTAGATGTTGACCCACACGCAGAAACACGATGACCACTACTTAGGCAATTTATACATAAATTGTTAGACTTAATGAATTTAAAACGTTGATCTGGGTTATAACTATTAAATACCCTACATTTATAAATGTAGTTATGATGCTCATTGCATAGATTACACGCGGCGGACTCAGAACCAGATGTACTCGCGTAAGCCTGTGTAGATTTTGTAGATTTACGATCGGATCCTCTGTTGCTGACGACTCGAGCAACAGGAGATGACGTACGTTCTAATACCTTTATGTGTTCGCGAACAAAACTTATTAAATCAGAAAAAGATGGAATTTCGGAATTATTCGATCTTAATTGATGATTAGATTCGAAAGTACGCGCAGTGTCTGGATCAAGTTTTTTAAGAGCGATATGCAACAAAATAAAATCAGATAAGTCATTGACCTTTGTGTTTTTTAACGCGGCTACAGACGATGCGAATTTATCGAGAAAAGATTCTAAACTACTAGGGGTTCCTGAAGAAATAGATTTAAATTCAAATAATTGGTCTAGGTATGAAGTCGCTGATTGACGCTTATCTTCATACCGTTTACAAAGTAAATCAAAAATAAGAGGGTAGTTGTCAGCGGTTGGAGATATGCCGGCGCAGACAGAGCGCGCCTTGGCAGTCAACCTTCCTATTAAATAATATAACCTCTCACTGTCTGTCAGAGAAACATTATTGTGTACGGCGTTGCGATAACTAGCTATAAATAAAGGCCAATTTTTAATATCTCCGTTAAATTCGGGTATTTCGATGGGAGGTAATCGAGGTGACCTTTGAACCTGACTACGAGATTGGACCTGTAGTTTTTCCTCGGCTCGTTTTACACGGCCTAATAGGTCTTCGAACGAAGAAAGCGCCTGATAGTTGATGACGTAATCAGGATTTAATTTAAGCTCATGATCAACAATATCATCCAACACACTTTCAAAATCTGCACGCATTGAATCTACTGTTTTAACGTCACAGAGGAAGGATTCCTTATTGAATTCTTCCGAATCGATATGTTTTAAATTATCACATATACATTGCATACGACAAAATATACGATCTCGCTTAGAAACCAGTCGCCTGAGCGTTAAGTCGATGGGCATGTTAGCGATTTATGAAACACGAAATAATTAAGAAAGGAAATAATATAAGAAAGAATTAATATTAACTATTCTATTGTGCAGATGTACTAATTGATAGTTTTGTTAACTTAACCTGGCCGGGCAGTCGAGCGCACACGTGCTGTGACCTACTTACCGAACCGGTTTTCGAACAAATTGAAACTTATTTAAATAACGCGATGATTACGACAAACGCTAGTACCAATTACTAGCTAGGATAACGACACGAAACGAATACGATAGAAATTATGCGGTGTATGTAACTACGCGGTGATGAGCGAAATACGAAACGACAGGGACGATACGATACGATAGAATTGGTAAATGATTGCGGTGTTGAGCGAAATATAAACGATGCTACTTAATCTAATGCGGAGTTTACGAGATTTTAACTAAATACCTAACTTGCCTCGTGGCGAAGTATTTGGTACAAATACGCGGGATTAACTAAACGAACTACCTAGGATTTCCTAGGGAATGGCTGCCACTGATTTTACGACACTTATCCGGCTCGAAGGACCAAATGTTTGCGCTGGTTTTTTGCTAATAATTTAAACAATTGAAATTGACACAGCTAAATTGGCGGGAGGAATTGCATACTTTCGGGAACACGTGGAAAAAACGAGCAGTACGCTTATATGGAAGGATTGCACATACCTCGATTTCCCGGAGCAGCTTCCAGACATGTAGCACATCACACTGAGAAGACGAAAGCGAGAAGATCACACCAATTTCACCAACTTTATCAATGTTTCGAGAGCGCTTGTTATCGCGATGAATTTTAGCCAGCCATTGATCGTTGGGAATCGACAACGGAGGTTTTGTGCGGGAATGATTTAGAGGTGGGGATTACCTGTGCCAATCAACAAACTAATTGTCTATGTATCCGCGCAACCAAGATGTTTTTTTAGTGATTATTGCAAAATATACAGGGTGGAACAACCAACGCTTAAACGATTACCAGGTTACCACGTATTCAGTACACATTCTGCATACAATTTTTCGCTTATTAAAAAAATAAACGGTCAAAATGTATGGAACAGCTGATCATCTTTCTATTCTTTTCTGTAATTAGTACATAAATTGTTAAATAAATGATTCGTATTAGTCACTTTGACAACCACGCACGAGTCATGACATGATCCACCTTTTATTGAAATTAACAAGAGACCTAATCAATCAAGAGTCTTCTGGTTTGAGATAGTAGATTATCCTAAATTAGTCATAAAAAAGTGAACCCTCAACCTGAAGGTTACATACCATAATGACCCGAGCGGCGAAACTGTACACAATCAGCACTGTAAACCGTGTTCAAGAGCTGTATGTGTCATTTTGCTATGTATACAAGGTGTAAACGGACCCTTCACGAAGCCGTCAACCAAGCATTTTGTACATCAAACTAAGTAACCCTACGCAGAAATTATTGCTGGGAAACGACTTTTTTTTTTGGGTGGAAAGTCACGTTTTACGGTAAAACTCAATATTACACACTCAAAACTTTGTGCTGATGGATGCATTGAATAGTAGGATGTCATGGAGGTATTTAAAGTAAAGTTATAACCTTAAAAACTAGTATTAAAAAAAAAACTTGTGAAAAAGTTGGAACTTTGACCACCAATATCTCCGTAACTAGGAGGTTCTCAGGTATGGTCTAGCTAGAAAATGATCGCAAAGACGGGGAGAACAAGTACCTTTCGGCTTCGTTAAGGGTCCATTTACAACCTTTATTGGTAAATTCGCTCTCAGTCGTGGTAGATTCGCTCAATTTTTTTTCTGTGTGCTTCGTCTAATGATCTGTTTATCAAAGAAGACCTCCAAAAACAGTATAATAATAGATTTAAATAAAAACATACTTAAACCCAGTATAAAATCCGTCAACACTTACTAAAGCGTAGCAATTTATAGCCGATAGCGTAAACTGTCGATGGCTCTGACAAAAATATTGTGAAAACAATGTAACAGATGTTAAGGTTCCGGGAAAATACCAAGAAGTTTACATCATAATATAGTAGAAAACATGGTTTCAACAAAGGTGGCAAACACTGGAATTCTTTATGACGTTTGCCAACAAAAACTGTTTTTAAACATGCAGTATTTAAAAATAATAGTGTGATGAGAAACACCGGACACAATGATGAGAAATTTGAAACAGTTCTAAGCTCCTAGTACATAACATAACGTCACGCCTTTAGGCAGAGGTTTACGTAATAAATAGTACATCGACATTTTGCCAGTTATGTTAAGTCCCATGTAATAGGGGGCGAGCCTATTGCCATCAACCGGGCACAAATCCAGACTCCGTGGCTGCTATTGAGAATCGTATTTTTTTGTCATTTTGTATGATGCACGTCATGTTCCTGCGACAAATAAATATTTTTTCTTTCTTTCTTTTCTTTCATATTATTTTCATCGTCATCAATCATATTTTCTTCAACATACAACCTGACACTGACCTTCAAATGGCAAAAAACGGAAGAAAATTCTAATATCGCAAAATTGATAATATGTCAACTGTCAACACAAGCGTCAGGTCTGTTTTTGAATGACTATTTTAGAAGTTCGTTATTAATCCGTGCTCATAGAATGTTTTTCTTTGTTCACAGGTATGTATTGGATGGAGCATGATCATTTCAAACTTGAAGCACATACATTACCTTGGATGAATATAACATATTTCAAGTACAATAGGCAGTAATACCCGCGCACTAGGCAGCCTGGCTGCGGCAGCCACTGCTATGTATGATGGTGTATTGGAGCCCGCAGGCGTCCAAGGATTTCTGGCTGCGGCCGCCATTAAAAGGCGCATGGTTACACGGCAACCGAATGACAGAGCAAGACAAAGCGAATATTTGTGGCTGCCTTCAGTAGCCGTGCACTTGCCGCAGCAGAAAGACGTATTTTGTGTTCCGAAACTGCTGATTGTAACAATATGGGGTTGTCAGCTATTTGACGTGGCCGTCGACTGGCTGCTCAATAATTTGGCTGCAGCAGCAAGGCTGCCTAGTGCGAGGGTGGGCCCCTAAAGCGCCTTTTCATGTGCGAATAATAACGGTACAAATATCAATACGTTTTCCACTGAAAATATCAATAAAGGCGTAGGAATGAAAGAACTCGTAGCCAAGTAAAGCCGACTCAATTAAGATTATCACCGACAAGTCGAAAAGAAAAATGAAATAACGTCGCCGTAATCCCTTTTTAATGATATCGACGTCTAGACAGATGGGTGAGGGTGAACCATCACTCATCAAACGATAACAGTTTCTCATCAATATTAAAATGAAGTTCTGACATAACATGGAGGTTGTGTGGGGAGTGGAATCAACAGCTGCTTAATGAATTTCCCTCAGAATTGCCATGGCATCAATTCTATCCGTAATATCTCTATCAAAATATTACTTTACATGCTTAACAGAGACAATAGACATCAGAGGACCTACATTAAGTGATATTATATCAGAGATAATACTAACGTTGTGGAGGTCAGATAGGCAGTCGCTTCATGTAAAAATCTGGTATTCAGCTGCATCCGGTTAGACTTGCAGGTCAGTTGCAGGTTGTATGTTAAACAAAATATGATTCGCGATCGTAAGACGGATGTAGTTTCAGAATTATAATACTTAAAATCACCAATACAGCAGTACCGAAGGGTTAATTTTTGTAAGAGGCAAGCCGGAGTACATGTCTTTAATGTGATAATTATTATTATTTGTCTGTAGAATACTGACTGTGCCATTTTTCAAAGGGAAGCCGTTAGGAATCGAGTTGTATGGAAGCTTCGCCACTGCAATACAGCCTTATAAGTTCATTTTAATCACATTTAATGACTATTTCATGAAAAATTATTAAATGAACTTACGAGGGTTGTATTGATGATTTTAATGATCGTAACTCAGTAATGAGTAAAGCCATATTTGTTACAATCGAATCATAATTTCTAATAGACATACATCCTTACATAGGTAGGTCCTGTCACGTAAAAAGAACGCTGACCGCTCAAATAAACTTTCTTATTTTTTTTATTCCAGCCTTTTCCAAACTAAGTAGCTAGTAAAGTACCTATTACGATTCTACAATGAAACAATTATACTTATATTATAAAACAATAGCTTAGTACTTTAGGACGCGACTGTATAACTTGCGCAAACACATCCCCTCCACTATCGCTCAGCGTTCTTTTTACGTGACGGGACTTATACTAACTAAAATATTGCAAAAAACGTAAGAAAATGTGAATTTCGCAGGCTACCGTGGTGCTTAAGAATAAGAATAAGAATTAACCTCAAGAATAAGATATGCTTTAAAAGTGACTGCTACTAGTATAGCTCTCAGGTTAATAAATGTCAATCGAGTGTTTGCACTGCAATATTGGCAATTGGTGGCCAACATTGTCCCCAAGGCTGCACGTGACGCTTCACCTTGGCCCTGGTAGACGTGTGAATCGATTGAACGACTGGTTTATTCATTACTGGTATAACGATTACCTTTGTGCGGTTCGATTAGGTGAAATGGAAGGCGGGAAACTACGCCATCTTGGATTCAGTAGGCTTTGTAAGTTTTGTTCAGTAATTCGATAAGACGTCTGTGCTTGAGCTGGATAAATTAGTAACTGTAATTTATAATACTTAGTCAAAAGCTTCTTCTTCGATTCAATTAAATTATTTATTGCATATCACATGTGTTTTTAACCAACTTCAAAAAAGGAGGAGAGGTGACAAAAGTCACTGACTTCACTTTTCTGTTTTTGAAGTCGGTTTTACTTTTTTGCAAAAAAGTTTTTTTTACAAGATCTAAATAATATTATACATAGTTCACATGTACCCTGTCCTTACAAATTGTTTGTTTTAGTTTGGGCTAATTGCAATATTTCTAGATTTTCGAATCTGCTGGGTAGTTGGTTCAGCTCCCGAGGTAAAACAATAGGTAGTGGTGAACGGTGGGCGTTTTGGGGGATTGGCTTTTGTAATTTGATGTTCGAAAAGTGATAATTATCAGCCTAATTTGAATAGTACCTTTTCCCCACATGAAGCTATACATTTCGGGTATAACATGGCCTCACTTTGTATAGATTTCCCGTACAATGAGAGATCCGCATAAACTGGTTTTTTTATAGTTTGATTGTTCGCCGTGCGAACAACTTGCGAGAGGCCAATGACCAGCAGTAGATTGCCAAAGGCCGAGTAGATTGACTAATTTTAGTTGATTACTGTAATGCCTAATGAGTCCCAACATACGTACATACTTACACTTTTTGTAATAGCCGAAAGACCTCTATTAGCGAGCGTTAATCGAGAAAACAATAATCTCAACAACTTACAAAGCATAATTGTAAGCTATATTGAGTTTACCAATACTCACATCCCATTTTTCTGAATTCTGCTGTCTTTCATTTGAACTTAGCATTTAATCAACCACCTTCTGAATTTAACCAAAGCCTTAATCAGCATAAATAACTTGCTAGAAGATCTCGAATCCGTGTTTCATTTCTTCACTCTACAAAACACAAAAAAAGAATTTGTGTGGTATACTTACTCCAACTAAAAACTCCGACTAATGAAAAATCACGCTCTAATTAAATTCGAGGATTGCGAGGTAAAATCGACTCCTCCTTATGTTGTTATTATTATTGTTGAAGTCGGTTAAAATGTAGCCTATGTTACCCGGGCCATAATAACGAATCGATTGACACCCTATTCATCAAATTCGGATGAATAGTTTAGGCGCTACGGAGGAACATACGTCAATACATACATACATACATAGACTGCTAAAATCACCCTTTGGCTTCGCCGTAGTCGGGTAACAACAAGCAAATTTCTTAGAAAATCTCAATCTATCTAACTAGCGCCACTTGAGTAGGTCCTCCAGGCAGCAAACAGGTTTGTAAGAACCTGTCGCCGAATCATTAGGTCAGTCGCGTCGCGACTGTTTGTCCTCTGATCCTTGAGAAACTGGTTATTGTTAAACGTTTATTCGTCTTCTACGTCAGCTTTGAATCTTTGTCTTCCTTATTTTGTATCGTTTTCTGGTCATTGGTATTGAATTTGGGCTTCTGAAGTTAATCTTGGTTACTTTAGTACCTTCTGTCGCATGTGGTTCTTCCTTTATTTATTACTAGCGGCCCGTCCCGGCTTCGCACGGGTGGACTTTAGGGGGGTGAATTAAGGGAATTTTCCCTTAATTTTTTTTTTTTTTTTTTTTCTTCCCCTCCCATTATTATTTTCTAGTAATAAATGTAGCCTGTGTTACACAGGGATAATGTAGCATTCTAAAGGTGAAAGAATTTTTGAAATCGGTCTATTAGTTTTTGAGTTTATTCATTACAAACATACACACACACACACAAAAATACAAATCTTTCCTCTTTATAATATTAGTGTAGATATATTTTTGAAGAAATGGCCAGAGTTTTAGAATTCTTGCTATATGCAACAGCATCATTCATAGTCTTCCTCATCACGCCTGTAATCCCGTAAAGTTTAGCAGAGGTACATATACTTACACCCACATTTTGCCCGTTATGTTTAAGTCCCATGTAATAGGGGACGCGCTTATTGCTATCAACCGGGCACAAATCCAGAATCCGCGGCTGCTACTGAGATATTCGTAATGGAAAAAACCCTTTTTTTTTTTTTTTTTGCGGATGGGAAATCATCAAATGACTTCTCCCGCTCTGGGTGGAGTGGGAGGGAGTGTCAGACTCTTACTGACTAAAACCCATCCATGTTACTTCTTTGCCCTTTGTGTTCCAGAGCCACGGTATCTCTTTTGAACAGTCCCGCAGCCCACCCAATGACCCTTTGACCGACCTGAGAATCGAAACCAGGACCTCATGCTCACCAGTCGCTTACGACGACTATACAGTTCTGCATGGTACTCCTGGAATCACACGTCAACATTCCACTGCACATATGGTTAAAAACAAATGCCGTATGAAAGTGCCGTGTGATCCCAATATTATACAGCAAAATATGGTATACTTCAAAGCCTTGCAAACGAAGTTGGGGTGGGGCGTACTTGGGGTTGGGGCAACACATTTTCTTCATTCATTACCCCCTATGTCAGCCGTCACGCTATCCTTCGCTCCCTTCAACCACAATAGCAATCATTTTCTAAAGTGACAATTTATTTTTCTCAAAATGTCGTATTGCAAAGTAAATTTAAGTTATAGAAATATGAGAAAATGGTGTAAAGTCCGTCATCTTCCATGGAAACGAGACCAGACGGGTCTGGTGGGCTACTGCACAACGGTTATTTTTGGGATATTGATTATACAGGGTGTAAACGGACCCTTCACGGAGCCGTCAACCAAGCATTCTGTACATCAAACTAAGTAACTTTACGCAAAAATTATTGCTGGGAAACGACTTTTTTTTTGGGGTGAAAAAACACGTTTTACGGTAAAACTCAATGTAACGCACTCAAAACATTCTGCTGATGGATGGGTTGAATAGTACGGGCGTCGTGGAGGTATTTAAAGTAAAAATCTTACATTAGAAACATGTATTTAAAAAAAAAACTTGTGAAAAGTTGGAACTTTGATCCCCAATATCTCCGTAACTAGAAGGTTCCCAGGTATGGTCTAGAACAAAAAAATGATCGCAATGACGGGGAGAACAAGTGCCTTTCGGCTTCGTTAAGGGTCTTTTTAAATGACCCCTTTATAAATGTTGTTAAAAACGTGTAAACGTGTGAAGTGGAAATTTTCATTTTCCTACTCCTCCGCGATTCTTTTCTGATTAATTTCGTTGCGAGATCCAAGACAATTAAATTGTTTCTCTGGGACTTCGTCGAGCTTCGTTGCTTCGGCGCTTTTGTGGTGGTCGCCACTGTTGATTCTGGCTTTCAGGAGTTGCAGTGGTTTGGCAGTGGCGGGCTTGTCCCAAAAAAAAACAGCCGCTTTGGCAGAATGATAATAGGATAAAACGTATTTATTTTTTAAATGGTCACAGTCGCAGTTAAAATCATGAATTGTCTGCCGATAACGATTCTGATAAAGCAGCCTTTTTAGACCCCCGGTGATGCATGATGTTTTTGATAAAACGAATATGTAATGCTTCGTTTCGTATTCCAGCTATAATTTTCAGTGCGAATGTAACTACTCATACATTCCAGTAATGTATGGTTTGTCCTCATTAGCGGTCATTGGCTGAATATTTTCATGTGATGCGTTGAAAACAATGTCTCATTGTAATTGGGCTCGTGCCTCCATCTTTATATTCTTTTGCGTATTAGCGCTTTTACGAGAATTATGTCAGTTGGTCATAGATGCTACAAAAATCTTTTGGCGTTTAGAGGATATAGACCCCTCTTTGCTGTTCAATCACGTTGTTGTTAAACATCTGTGAAAGTGTTTCATCATCATCATCATCCACAGCCCGACTTCAGCCTCTGCTGGATATGGGCCTCTCTTTACTTGTGCCAAGCTCCATGTTCTTGTCCAGCCTCATTCAGGATATACCCGCAATGGCAACAATGTCAAAGTGTTTCATGAAATTTTATTTGGAATACAAGATGGCGGATCTGTAGAGATTTTTGTTAAGGAAGATATTAGGAACGAGTCTCCTACACAGGTGTGACTATGGTACACTGCGATTCCTTCTAGTTTTCTCTTTCTTCCTCAATACATTGCGTAAAGTAGTGTCTCACTTCACAAATGCCTGTCCATGACCATACAAATTACTGTCGAATTCGTAAACACGTGTCTCGTCTTTGTGGGAAATCTGAACTCAAATATTGTTCTTAATTATGTAATTAAACTGTGCCTAATAAATACGACAACTCTGACTAAATGTTGAAGTTTAAAATAAACTCTAAGGAAATTGATTTTCTGCCAAAATAAATTTAAATAAATCTTGGACCTTCCTCAATAAATGCTCTGTGAAATCGTACCACAGCCAGTCTCGTAATTCTCGAGATTTATAGTCAAGGACATACAGATTGACATTGTTATGTTGACAGATACTTCTCATACTGCAGTATATGGATAGACCAGCGGGGTAATTACGTAACACACTAACAATCGCAATGTGAGAGGAGCTCGTGGCTAAATAGGTAATAACAGCAGCACTGGTCTGGTCTATCTTCAAGGTTAAACCGTAAATAGTCTGTAGATCTTTGACAGTCGTTACTGGTGGTCAGTGGCCCGAAAGTCTGACGGCCAGTGTTCCAAGGGGTATCGTATTACCCAGTACTAACTGGGTTGTGGAAGTCAGATAGGCAGTCGCTCCATTTAAAATACTGGTATTCAACTGCATCCGGTCAGATTCGAAGCCGACCGACAGTTGGGAAAAGGCTACGCAGATGATGATGACTTACAATCGCAGTGTCTTTCATTTTGTCAATTCAATAATACTTCGAAATTTATGGTGTCGAGCAGACGATTTTTTGAAGAATTAATTCGCATTGCATTAATTCAAGAAGTTTCTTCAAATCATTCACACTTTTATTGGATGCTTGTTACGCAATTGGGGTGCTCCTTTATCTGGTGTTATATACAACCGAAACCGCTTTCAAATGACGCGCGAAACTCCGTACGTCATCATAGCTCATAGTTCTGGTCATAAAGTGACTGGCTGTTTCCACTTATAAAGGGTGTAAAAAGACCCTTAACGAAGCCGAAGGGCACTTGTTCTCCCCGTCATTCCGATCATTTTTTTGTTCTAGACCATACCTGGGAACCTTCTAGTTACGGAGATATTGGGGGTCAAAGTTCCAACTTTTTCACAAGTTTTTTTTAAAATACATGATGTAAATGTAAGATTTTTACTTTAAACACCTCCACGACCCCCGTACTATTCAATCCATCCATCAGCACAATGTTTTGAGTACGTTACATTGAGTCCTACCGCAAAACGTGAATTTTTACCCCAAAAAAAAAAGTCGTTTCCCAGCACTAATTTTTGCGTAAAGTTACTTAGTTTGATGTACAGAATGCTTGGTTGACGGCTTCGTGAAGGGTCTGTTTACACCCTGTATGTCCGTACTACATACATATGTACATAAAATCACGCCTGTAATCCCCGAAGGCTTAGGCAGATGTGTACCTAGTAGGACACCCACATTTCGTCAGTTATGTTTAAGTCCCATGTAATTGGGGGCGAGCCTGTTGCCATCAACCGGGTACAAATCTAGATTCTGTGACATGGAAAAACCCAATAACAATTTGCCCGACCCGCGAATCGAACCGAATCGAGCAGTCGCGACCACTACCACTAGACTACACTATCTTTATTCCGTGAAAGAGGTCAGGTTCAACAAAACGTTCGAAGTAAAATACAATGTAGAGCGCAAACGGACGTAAAACCGCATCCGGCGGCGACCGTGACTAATACAACATCTGCACGAAATAATAACCGACATGTGCCGTTTTTAGGATAAAGAACCCTTTTGTTGTAGTGTGGTGCATTGTAACAGCACCGCTGGATGTTCGTACTTGTAACTTAATATTATTTTGAAGAGGATCTTCATAGCGTGTCGATGACAATTTAAATTGAGTCGGCCCAAAGTTTGGCGACGAGTTAGGCACTTTCAGAAGCACCCATCAGCTTCTGTGATAGGCAGGACACGAAGGGGTTGATTATCCTTCCTACCTTCTTCAGAGAGAAGCTTTATCTTCGCATTGAGATCTAATATCTTCGGCCGCCTTATCCTTCATAGGATTTATTTTCTGAGTTCTGAGATTTTCTTTGATGGGTTGCCTCGTTCTTTAGTTCGCCCGTTCCTTTTTTCCGTATATTTTTGTAGCTATTGAAGACAATAATACGTGATTCTAAGAATCATATCCTTGTTGGTAGAAAAAGACACAATTTTCTCTAAAAAACACATCAACGAAAATACTGATTTGTCCTCTTTAGAGGAATAACAGCACTTTGATAAGGATACACTTAATTTATTCACATTAACAACATCAAAGGCATTTCCTAATCCACCTTCGATATGAACTTTCCAAAGTTCTCAGCTAAAACTAAGAACAGTTGTAAATATGACAAGCCCTTAAGTCGGCCTAAATGTGCCTCGAGGGAGAAAGCCGACAAGTGACGTCATGGGCTGTTCTTCTGCTGCAGTAAAAAGGTTTCTTTCAAAGTAAGAAAACTCCTTTCTTCAGTTCAAGTTTCTCTTTGTAGTGGCCAGTGCCTTGTAAAATATGTGGAGCAATTTATTTCGGGGCTTGTATTTATTGCTAAATGTTTATTGATTCTTCGTATGCTTCCGGTATGTTTTCCAGTGATTCATATTTTTAAGGCAAATTAATGAATGTTATTTAAATTTCGAATCAGATTTGGAAAATCTTCTGAACTGTCTGCCTGTCGGTCTTGTACTGCTATTAAACAGGGTGAAAACCGACGCACAAAACTAATGAAGGGGATGTGGACGAGCCGTGAAAAACACCAATTTACGAAAGGGTGAAGGGCTGGGGAGAAGCAATGAGCACGAATTCAGACATAATACTGAATCTCCACAAATAAATTTTTCATCGGTTTTTTTTTATATCAGCTCTTCCTTACATTTTGACTGTGGGAGGTTGCACTTTTGTAGGAATAAGCAGATTTTTTTTAATTACCGCTGAAAATTTTCTATGTCCCTTCGGAATGATGTACTGAATACGTGGTAACCTTTTGTGCGTCGGTGTCCCTTCTCCCCCTACTTATTCCCTTCCTATAACGTTTTGGGGGTGTGGAGTGCTAATGGCCCACTTTCCCTCACAGAGTTGGATTCAATATTCCCAGCTGTACATTGCACACTAATTATGTTACTTAACCATCAAAAACATCATAGGTTCAAACATTTATCATCTCATTTGCACAATACAATCATAATTTTTTCGTTATCGCTACCGAGTATTAGTAATCGGACACGTATCATCAGTCAAATCATTTCTGATGACGTCAAAGACTGACATGTTACGTTCAATTATGTTGCCAATCGGAAAAAAACTAAGGTTGTCAGTAGCTATTGAGATTTCCAAATATAGGAACTTCAACTGAGCCGACGAGTGCCTGGAAACCAGTGGTTTAACTGTGTAAAAACCGAAAAAGTGCCGAAAAAACTTCGGGAGCGGACACAGTGAGTTTTGTGTGTCGGGAACAGAATCGAGTTGCGAGTGACAGTGGTAGCGGTACTGAGTGCAAGAAAGAGGGTAGACCGATTTGTCTGCTCATAAACACCCGCAATAACTTCAGTTTATCAGTGATCATGGTGCTTGCAACAGCGCCGAAATATCGGAAACTCAAAACAAACAGTAAACATGGTAAATATCCCGTTTCTAGTGTTAATGATATGGTTAAAGTAAAGGCTAAGTAAAGGCTAAAGGGTAAAGGCAATACTGACGCCTTTTTATTAGGAGTGTCTCAGTAGCAGCCACGGGGTCTGGATTTGTGTCCCGTTAATGGCAATAGGCTCGCCCCTTATTACTTGGGACTTAAAGATGACTAGGTAAATGTGAATGTACTATTAGTAGTCACGAATAGAATATAATACGACTATTAGTAGCCTAATAATGTTGTCAGTAATACTTCTAGAGTATTGAAATGATCCAAGATCGCATGTCATTGCTCGTGTGGAGGTCGGAAATTATTCCACGGAAAAGTGCTGAGCAGAAGGGCCTGGGTTCGATTCCCGGGTCGGGCAAAGTATTGGGTTTTTCTCTCAGGAATTTCATTATTAAGTAACAGCCAGGGGGTCTGGATTTGTGTCCCATTGATTGCAATACGCTCACCCCCTATTCATGAGACTAAAATATAACTGGCGAAATGTAGGTGTACTATTAGGTATATCTCTGCCTAAACCCTCGGCTAGTACAGGCGTGATGTTATGTCATGTGAGAGAAAGTACTGCCGGGACGAAAATTATAGTATACCCTAACCTCGGGTCATGGTCTACCTCTGTGGAAAATTCGTTCAGTCGTTCAAGCTACAAACAATAAATGCGGAAGTACCCTGCCTCGGTTACTTCCGCAGTTATTATACAGGGTGTAAACGGACCCTTCACGAAGCCGTCAACAAAGCATTCTGTACATCAAACGCGTAATTCCCTTTCCGTGTTCAACTGGCGACACCGGTCTCGCGAAATCCACACGCTTTTGTTTTACTACGGAATCCTACGATCCCGTGTTCAATTCGCGTCAACTGAGCACGCCTTTGTGATCAAGCAACGTTAAAAGAAGTTTTACAAAACAGTGTGTAATTGAATTGAACACGGTTTTTTAACCTGTCTATTCGAAACAAATCCGTACTGATTTAGCGCGTTCGTAAATGTTCGGGATAAATCGTGCGGGCCGAAGCAGGCGAGAGGCGTATTTCCCTTTCCGTGTTCAACTGGCCATACGCCTGACAGAAACTCTAACCTTAGACGGTCGACGTCAGGGGCACCCCGAGGTTCGGTTAGTTAGGTTCCTTTAAACCCTGCAGACAGAAATAGAAGCCCCGCGCAGCGGGGCTCCGTCGACTGTATTGTAATTAAAGGATATTTAGTAGAAACGTGATTTATCCCAATGAATCTAAATGAGAAATGAAAAATGTATAGATGATTAAATATCATCTGATGAAGTGTTCAGTTCAACTGCACACGATTTTGTTAAACCTTACCCAGCGCCACTTGATCACAAAGGCGTGCTCAGTTGACGCGAATTGAACACGGGATCGTAGGATTCCGTAGTAAAACAAAAGCGTGTGGATTTCGCGAGACCAGTGTCGCCAGTTGAACACGGAAAGGGAAATACGCACATCAAACTAAGTAACCCTAAGCAAAAATTATTGCTGGGAAACGACTTTTTTTTTGGGTGAAAAATTACATTTTGCGGTAAAACTCAAAGAAACGCACTCAAAACTTAGTGCTGATGGATGCTTTGAATAGTAAACGGGTTATGGAGTTAATTAAAGTAAAATTAAAACCTTTAAAAGTGGTATTAAAAAAAAAACTTGTGAAAAAGTTGGAATTTTGACCCTCAATATCTCCGTAACTAGAAGGTTCCCAAGAATGGTCTAGAACAAAAAAATGATCGCATTGACGGGGAGAACAAGTACCTTTCGGCTTCGTTAAGGGAATGTTTACACCCTTTGTTAGTATGTTTTGTTTTCCTGTACCTACAAAATATGTTTAGTGTAAATATTTTCGTTCGGTTCCGAGTATGAGGAGTTTGCATTTGTTTATGAAAGCCATATTGCAGTGGTATTTTGCATCTGGACATTGTAGTATGTATGTTCCAACTGTTTAGAGCAAACAGTTGGAACTGTTGCAAAAATCAACATGATTTGTTTATACGAAGAAATTTTGAAAATATTAGTTTGGGGTACAAACTCCATCTGTGAGAAAATAAACTATAGGCTATAAGGACCATAGCTTCCTAACAAAGAAAGAATTTTTTAAATCGGATCAGTAGTTTCGAAGATTAGCTCCTACAATCAAACTTACAAAGTGTATCCTGTACCACCTCGGTCGACCAGTTTTTAACCTTATTGATCAGGGCATAAGGGTGAAAAGTGGTCGACCGTCATTGAGTGCGGTAGTACCTCTTTATAACTGACTAGCGGCCCGTCCCGGCTTCGCACGGGTGCACACTTATTTTCCCCTAATTCCCCCCCCTCCATTTGTTCTTCCAGTAATAAATATACCCTATGTTACTCAGGGTGAATGAAGCTTTCTAATGGTGAAAAAATGTTTGAAATCGGCACAGTAGTTTTTGAGTTCATTCATTACAAAAATACAAATCTTTCCTCTTTATAATATTAGTAAGATGAAAAATAGTAATTTGGATCTAGTAACAAGTAAGCACTCCCATTATAGATTTATCAAAGCTGCATCTGCCAATTCCTCTCGACGTTGTATTTTATTGACTGCAATTTTAATCAATTTTGAACAACAATTGCACAACATCATTATGAACGTACTTAATTAAGTTTTTTATTGCACTTTAATGAGCATGAAGTTAAATTGTAAGAATTTTAATCTTGATTATTTGATAAATTTCTTGATACTTTGTTCAACTGCGACTGAATAAATAGTTTTCTAAGAAAAGAGATTATGAGACCATACTGTACAGAATCTATACAATCCTCGTCCTCGTCCAGGTTTTACCTGCGATATATCTACATATAGTATACAAGATGTAAACGGACCCTTCACAAAGCCATAAACCAAGCATTCTGCACATCAAATTCTCAACGCAAAAATTATTGATGGGAAACATTAATTTTGGGGTGTAAAATTACGTTTTACGGTAAGCCTCAATGTAACGTACTCAAAACATTGTGCTGATGGGTGCATTTAATAGTACAGAGGTCATGAAGGTATTTAAAGTAAAGTTAAAACATTAAAAACTTGTATTTAACTAAAATTTGGAACTTTGATCTCCAATGTACTAGACGGTTCCCAGGGATGGTCCAGAGCAAAAAAAATATTTCAATGAAATAGAGAACAAGTGCCTTTCGGTTTTGTTAAGGGTGTATTTACACCCTTTATACCACGTATCACGTAGAGATTGGCCCAGGCCAGAGAGGCCTTAGACCCAGGAGTGGCATGGTAAAGTCACACTGTAAGTACATGATGATGATGATGATGATTGCATAGATTACGAATTCTCTACAACATTTTCCTTCGCGCAACAATTTTTAAGCGCAACTTAATCATTCCTCGAGCCGCAACCAGTAGTTGCGCTCACAAATTCAAATTAAAAATATTATATGTTTATTCCTCAAAGCGCAACCAAGATGAAAAATAGAGATGGGTATGATGGATTCATTAACGATATTTTTCATCATGGTTGCGCTTCGAGGAATAATTTAGTTGCGCTTAAAAATAGTTGCGCTTTGAGGAATACGCCGTTAAAATAACTGGTGGTATCGCGATTTATTTTTAAAACCAGCCCGCTAATCTGTTTGATATATCAAAGAAAAACTAGAAACGTAGCTTACAAGTGGCTGTAAATCTAGGCTAGACATAAATAGTTAGAACGAGCAACAATCACGCGTTGAGCATGTCTTGCAAACAAGATACCCATCGGCACACATTGTAGTGTAAATAGTAGGTGTGAGGTTAGTGCTAGACTGATTATTTATTTAGAAATCTAACAAAAGGTACCATACTGAAAATTTTCTCAAGAAGTTATTCTACAACTTTGAAAGTTTATGGGGAAGTCGGACATGCGGAACCCGGTTTCGGTCCCATAGTAAAACCCGGGTTTTAAGTAGTAAGGGGAAAGATAGCTGAACTGTGAATATTTTAAACATGGGGTAAATTCGCCACCTTCTATCTTAAATGCTTTGTTAGAAGTGTTACCCAGTCTGCAAGGAACAATACCTGTAATATAGTAGTTCTACTGGTTTCACTGACGGTCGACCACTTTTCAACCTTATTACTTAGGACCTAAGGGTGAAATGTAGTAGTAGACCCTCAGTGGACTCGGTAGTATAAAATTAAAATATAATAATAAAATTAAAATGGAACCTGTCGTTCCATGTAAAATATTGGTGTTCAGCTGCTGGACTGCTACTCGTTTAGACTGGAAGCTGGCCCCAACATAGTTAGGAAAAGACTAAGCATCTTCAACTTTCTTACTAACTAGGCTTGTAAATGATTCTATTGAAATATTACTATGAGTTTAAACGTCCAAATAGCGCAGAATATTACAAAAAAATCTACCGCAAAGCTTCAATGTTGTTCAATTTTTATCTCTGCGTGTACACAACAAGTACAGCTTTTATTGCGTTATATTGTGCGTATATCAGCCAGATGTCGACGACCCGCAAACCAGTTTATTTACCAACTCCTACCAATTCAACATGGCTGCCGAAATCATTCGTAATTTCTTGATGTGCATGTGAGTCATTGTTTGTGAAGCTGTCAGGTCTGGTTTAGACTTCTGTGGGTTCTCTGTTACTGATATGGAGGTACTGGTCTTCGTCTTACCCTCATCATCGTTCATCTGCATATCCCAATTTATTTTGGGTTGGCGCAGCATGTCTTTTCTTCCTTACTTTCTTAATTAGTTGTTATTTCACAAGTCTTTCCCTTTTTAACCATGTATCATATTCAGTGATCGGAGTAGGTAGATTGATTTTTGGTACTTGTATCATAAATGCACACAGAAAGAATAACATGGATAAGCCATTTTTCCGGAAAGTAATTCCGGTATTTCCGGATTCAATTAAATATTGTTAATGTTGGTAGTGATAATTATTACTACTCAATTCAAAATTTAAAGGAAGGTATCAAAACTAAATTAATTCATTATTTATCTGTTGAATAATAAAAACAAACACACCAATAATCCATCAATTCCGGAGGAATGTCCATAGTAATATATACGTTTCGGATCAATGACCCCAGTTCAATCTACCTACTCCGATCACTGATCATATTTCACACAGTCCATCCTCGTTTATTTGTTCTTCTACTGAATGGAAAAAAAGCAGAAGATTCTTCTGTTGTCTTCTTTTGGCGTCGGTTCTTTTCTGTTATGGAACGAGGTTCCTCATGCTCCTCAATATTAACGTTCTCTTTTCTGGTGATTTTAGTGTCACACCACGGGATTTACGCGGCTGAATTTTGGGCTAAACACATTTGAACTTTTTGCCATCGATACGCTAAGAAGAAGAAGTGTCACACCAGCACACGTAGTATGACCACCATAGGAACGGGTTTTGTCGCCGAATGAAGAATCGACAAAATGGCGGATCAACAAAAGAAATCTGTCATTTTGTCGATTCTTCCGTCGACAAAACCCGTTTCTACGGTGGTCATGCTACACGTGCAGATGATGATGCTTTGGTGATGTGGCGAATGTCAATGGCTTAATTATTAAACCCTATCAATATCTAGATAGACTGCATTATGCCTTGGTGGTGACCAACAATGCCAAAGTGATGATTAGTATTCAATCCAGTCCATAGAGTCTTCCCAAAAAGGTGTGCCAAAAGTGGTAAGGTCCTTGACAGGCGGTTGCTGACCGAAGAACAAGGCTCCATAAATAAGGGTTACGTTCTTCTGGTGATTCATACAAAATGAATCATTTTGGGTAATCTATTGAGGTCTTAATCCAACAGTGGATATCTTAACTCTGATAAGATACTTGTGATGATGTATAACAAAAAGATTCATGCTGAAATGGTGTCGATGATGTCACCAATTACTCAGTATTTCAGTATTTAATTATCTTAATTAAGTGATTAAGTGTTCATAATCTGCACTGACCTATGTAACGATGTCAGTGAGACAGGTCTCCAAAACACATGATAGCCTTTTGGTTATGTTTGGAGGAATCATGGCTATTGTAGCAAACAAGGACTGATATTTATGTCAAGTCGTATCATCATCTGCCTAGCCTTTTCCCAACTATGTTGGGGTCGGCTTCCAGTCTAACCGGATGCAGCTGAATACCATTATTTTACATGGAGCGACTGCCTATCTGACCTCCACAACCCAGTTAGTACTGGGTAATACGATACCCCTTGGTAAGACTGGTTGTCAGATTTTTGGGCTACTGACTACCTAACGACTCTCAAAGATCTACAAATGACACCCGGGACCAACGGCTTAACGTGCTTTCCGAGGCACGGAGGAAACTCGGTATGAAATGGGTGGTCACCCATCCACAGACCAACCTAGGCAAGCACGGCTTAACCTAAAGGTCGGCCCGAGCGGCTGTTATTATTTAGCCACGAGCTCCTCTTATGTCAAGTCCTATGAAGAACTAATAGAAGCATACAAACATAAGGTAATTGAAGTAATTCTATTAATTCTAGACCAATCTAGGAATAAACTAACATAGATTACAATAAACTACTCACTGATCCACTGGACGCAAATGCGACTACTTCCTCGAGGTCCTGGGTTCGATTCCCAGGTCGGACAAAGTGTTATTGGGTTTTTCCTTCAGGAATATCTCAGTTTCAGCCACGGAGTTTGAATCTGGGTCCGGTTGATGGCATTAGGCTCGCTCCCTATAACATGGGACTTAAACATAACTGGCAAAATGTGTAACCTTTAGGGGATTACAGGCGTGATGTTATGTTATTACAATAGACCAGTAGTGTTACCCCAGCTGTGAGACTGTAAGGCTGCCTTTTCACCAGATATGAGCGAGGATGCGTAGCGAGGGATGTGTCCGAAACTAACCAATGATATCGCTTCATTTTCACAACTTGAGGTATTCTAGCTATATGATTGGTTAGATCAAACAGGTTTGACGCAGAATCTGCACTTCGCGAAATGTGCACTTGACGCAAAATGTGCACTTCGCAAAATGTGCACTTCTCATAATAGTACTTCTCAAAATGACCACTACTCAAAATGAGTGTGAATTTTAATACGATGGATCAAAATAAAAACCGTTTTGCTTACTATAATTTTTTTTATTATTTTGCACGAGAACAGTAGTTTATCAATATTCAAGGCGAGGATGAATAGCGGGGGATCCCGCTATTCAGCCTCGCTCATCTCTGGTGGAAACTCAGTCTAAGAGTATTAAAGTGAGCCTTATGTCTTCGAAGTAGACTGATCTAAGAGCCTACTCCACGTCAAATTAATTTCACGGACATTTTCCAACTTGACGTGTCAAAGTATCGACAACTTTTTCTAATAAAGCGAACCCAAGAAGAAGGACCTTGATGAAGAAGTTTCTTTGCGGGAAAACTCAAGGAATAGTGGTATTGTTTTTCTTTCGTTCGCATTGAAACTTTAAGTACGACCCTGTCAGGAGTGGGACATTTCTATCTTCAGTTTCTCAAACTGTCAGGGAAAACATCGAGCGGATTCCGGCTTGTCTTAGATACAAAAAAATCGATCTTTCTTTCTTAATCGTGTGGTTTGTGCCTTACCTGGTGTCCAGAGATTTTATGCCGCCCATGGGCCTCTGACTTGGCTTTTTATGCCGTCGAGAAATATCTCTCAGGCATGCTGCTCCCTCACGATGTTTTCCTTCACCGAAGCAAATGCTAATTATACAACACGCACATGAATACAATGAAAAAATCGATGACGTGTGACATCTACTAACCCGCACTGTGCCCTTTCCATCATAAGTACGCTTACGGCCTCATCATCATATCAGCCCGGAATCACCCACTGCTAGGCGTCCCTCATCCATGTGTTTCTCGCGATTTTGACAATATCGTCGACCCATCGAGTTTTCAGAGGGATTTTCTCAGCCTCTCAAAACGGAGGAGTCCTGTGTCTCAGCTGTGGGGACGCTATAGGCTGACTAGAGTATCTTCTGAAGTTAAGGCACTTTGCAACAACATAACATCATGCCTGTAATTCCCGAAGGGTTAGGCAGAGGCGTACCTCATAGTACACCCACATTTCGCCAGTTACGTGTAAGTCCTGTGTAATAGACGGCAAGCCTATTGTTATCAACCGGGCACAAATACAGACTCCGTGGCTGCTACTGAGAAATTCCTGATGGAAAAACCCAATAACACTTTACCCGACCTGGGAATCGAACCCAGGACCTCATGCTTAGCAATCACGCTTGCGAGAACTAGACCAACGAGGCAGTCTTCGTTTTATATCAGTTAAAAAACCGGTTTAAGTACTATTTATAGATAATATAATGATGGAAGATGTTTAGCAAGCATCCAGCATACCCGGATGCGCCAGAGCATACACCAAATTGCCATAACCTTCAAGTTACGAAGTTTATTTACCAAAACAAACAAGTGTCGAATTGAATTCGCTTAACTGAACGTCTTGACCTTGAACTAAGAAAACTGGTTCCAAACGGTATTTAAATAAATCTAAGTATATGCATAAGAATACGATATTTGCGTCAATCGATTGACATCCGATTTCCTGTGTTAAACCATATAAAGTTAATTAATGTTTAGCGGTTGCTTAAGGTGCAAGCGCCAGGATAGCCCGAAAGATAAATTCAAATTTTCTTACGTTTTTTGCAATTTGCCCGTCAGCGGTATTTTGAACCAAATATGATTTGCTACCGGAAAAGGTAAACGCACACTTGTCCGCGGCGAACGAAACGTTCTACTATCATACGTATAACATTATCTGTTCGCTATGTGTGCGATGTTGCATGGGATTTCATACAAGTAATTCTAAAATTCGATTCTTTCGGCTACTTCGCTTTCTTCGGCTCTGATAAATGTGCCTTTATACGCATTTATTTGCAGAATTATAATCATCGATACAACCCTCTAAGTTCATTTAATCCCATTGAATGAAGTTTTCATTAAATTTAATTCAAACGGATTAAATGAACTTTAAAGGGGTTGCATTGATGATTTTAATGATTATAACTCTGTAAAGCCATATTTGCTACGGCCGCGAATCATATTTTAATCAACATACAACCTGACACTGACCTGCTCATTGCAAAAATAGTAAAATTTGAATTTCGCGGGCTACGCTTGCCGCTTAAAGCTTTTTTTTTTGGTTGGAAATCATCAAATTTTAATGACCCCTACCGCTCTGGGCGGGGTGGAAGGGAGTGTCAGACTTGTACTGACTAAAACCCATCCGATCCATGTTCTTTCTTCGCCCTTTTTCGTTGTCATAATATAATATAAATAAATAAAAAAAATATTGTTTCATAAAAGTGTTACAATAAGATGTGACTATGTGACACTGGATCCTGCACTAGGATACCATGTGTCGCAGGATCCAGTCTCTTTCGACAAATATGATTGACTGGTAAAAGATATCAAATGTAACGGTTCCAATCATAAAAGATAACTAAAACCATTATAATATGTTTATAGCATCTCAACACAAGCGTCAGGTCTGTTTTTGAATGACTATTTTAGAAGTTCGTTATTAATCCGTACTAATAGAGTGTTTTTCTTTGTTCACAGGTATGTATTGGATGGAGTATGATCATGTCAAACTTGAAGGATATTATATTACCTTGGAAGAATAAAACATAGTGAATTTCGCGGGTCACCCTGGTGCTTCCACCTTAACCAAAATTTTGCGACCTTTTAAAAACGTTCCTTAAGATTTTTTTTTTTTATTAAAAAAAACCCCACACTAGGAAATTCTCCTGTATCGTGGGTGCGTTTACAAACATTTAAACTCACATACACGAACAGCCAGACCCGGAACAACTACCTGTAGGCCATACAAATTTGTTCCGTGCGGGAATCGTACATCGAGTTTAAATAACGTTTATGAATAAACCCTTAATAATACTTATGTTAGGGTAGTCGCCATTATTGCTTGCTTTAAATTCTGCTGTTGGAGTTGGGGAACCTTGAAATTGTTTGAAGTCAGACTTTGTAGGGTAAAAATATGATATTTTTCAGTCCTCCCGTATTGGTAGATTTAGATCTCAATTGGATAAACTCAAGATCTGAGTTTAAAACCAGCATAAAGTGCCCTTGCTCTACTTACGGTTACGACAGACCCTAAATGATTTTGTTAAGCCATATTTTATTTTCGGACGAATGTTTACATACTTATAGTGGAATTCTCATCAGGAATTTCAATATTAAATAGTAGCCCGTTGTTTTTATTTCTGGGCGGTTAATGATATTAGGCTCAACCCCTATTGCTTGGAACTTAAACATAACTGGCGAAATGTGGCTGAACTATTTATAAAATACACCTCTGCCTAACCCTTTGTGTAAATACAGGCAGGATGTTATGTTTTCGTTCTGTGAAGTGTTACAGTGGAAAATACCAAAATTATACAAGATGGCGTCCTAATTCGTAGAAGCGTTAATAGCGAAACTTCATTTATTATTGTAATTGAAACAAAACCGTTTCAGATGACTCATTTCAGCAGACACTGGGACTGTTGAACTTTACATTTGTCATAGAAACAACTTTATTTATTGTCGTAATTAGATCGCGTAGAATGTAGGCATATAGTAACGATACATAGAAAATAATATGAAGCTTTTTTCCAGCTTTGGGTAGATACACACTTAGTGATAACATAACGCCTGTACTCCTTGAAGGGTTAGGTAGAGTTGTACCTATATCATCATCTTCCTGGCCTTATCCCATGTTACTTGGGGTCGGCACAACACGTTTTTTTCTTCCATTCTCCTCTGTCAACCGTCACGCTATCATTTACTCCTTTATCTTTCACATCATTCCTCACACAATCCATCCATCGTTTCTGTGGTCTTCCTCTCCCTCTCCCTCCATCAACGTTTATATTCTACACACATTTTGCCAGTTATGTTGAAGTCCCATGTAACAGTGGCGAGCTTATTAGAGATTCCTGCTGGAAATACTGAAAAACACGGTCCGCCCTGGCAATCGAACCAAGGACCTCATACTTAGCAGTAGCGCTTCCAACCAGTAGACCAAGAGGCAGTCACTGATGAATCATCATCGTCTTGCTGCCCCGACCCCCAAGGCCTATCACGACCGCGCCGTGTAAATAAATATGTCGAATTTTTAATCGAAAATTGAATTATCCTTTAGCATTTTAGCAATTTTTTTTCCAACAAGCACACTCAGTATCAACCATAGACATAAAGAAATGATTAATATTATGAAAATTAATTATCTGTGAAACGAGTATTTCCAATTTTAAAATCGACGTTACGTTACGTTTGCACTGCGCGCTCATGCTAGAGACTCAGGTCTTAAAAAAAATATGTTACTTGATTACTTGAGGCGAAACACGCTTTTTCCTTCCATTCCCTGTATCATTCACTCTATTTTCATTCATGATGAATGATATGATTAAAAATGGAATAAAATAAAAATAACATTATGTATTCTAGATCGACGCTCTGGCTTGAACTTTTGACTCTTGATTTAAAACAAACATTCGAGTTCGGATTAGTATAAAATCTGTCAGTTTTACATTATTCCGAATTCAGCTGTTTCACCATATCCTGATATTACTTCCGTTTAAATTATCTAGCTTATAATTCCGTTACGTTTTGTTTTTTGTGCAAATCTTTGACTATTTCATGAAAAAGTCATTTAATGGGGATAAATGAACTTGAAGGTTATATTGATGATTTTAATGATTATATCTCTCTAAAGCCATATTTCTTACGGCCGCGTATATTTTAATCAACATACAACCTCATACTGACCTGCTAATTGCAAAAAACGTAAGAAAATTTGAATTTCGCGGGCTACCCTGCCGCTTTCCCTGAAGTATTTGAATTAATTTGGTTGATAGAGCCTTCCTTACATGGGTTTCCAACCCGAAGTGTGCCCGCGTGGTTGATTACGGCCCACTCACTCCTCCCTCACACAAAGAGGAGGCCTGTCCCTGCAATGGAACGTTACAAGGCTGATTTGCTATCTTTATATTGAACTACCCACACAATTTAAATTTCGAACAACGGAAACAGAATTATTTTATCGTTTAGCACATCACTAACAGAATTCGAGTAAACGGCTTGAATTATAAATGAGAAGGAAGTTAGCGTTCTTGTCGCATTGCCGTTCTGCCAAGGTCGATGACAACCGGCCAGTATCAAGGATTAGTTGTCTAGACTTAATCGTGCGAAATTAGATTTTTAGTTTATTTTTCATTAATTTATTCCCATAAAAAACCACTAACAGTTCACTTCAAATACGAGATGTATGTACAGACGCCAGCACATCAAGCTACCCGAAACTGTCAAATTTTCCCAATCTACCTTGAACCTAATGCTGTAGCGATAAAGTTGAAAATCTATTACAGAAATATGACCGATTGATGAGCAGGTCTGTACAAATAAATCAAGCAATGCGTGCGACTTCGTTCGCAAAATGATGTGATAACTCGGCTAATATGCATGATTTAAAAATAATATAGCCTATAGCACTCACGAATAATGTAACTTTCTATCAGTGAAAATAATTTTAGAATTGGATCATTAGTTCCGAACCTTTTTATAATATTAGTATAGATAACTGCCAAAGTTGAAAAAAGAAAACAAAAAAAATCTTTAGGGTTCTTGGAAATATTTATTTTTCTGATGTGGCAAGAAACCTAAAAACCTACTTTTGGTTAACTTTTCTTACTAATCGTCTGCGAAGCGATGAAAATTGAACTATAATTAGAAGAAACAGAAAAAAAAGAAAAACTGCAAATTGAACTAGTAACTGAAAATTGAATTAAAAAAAAATATACCGAATTGTTTTATTTTAGGAGAAGTCTAGGCTGAATATTCAGTAATACGGCTGCTAGCTGAAAGCGTGGAAGCAGGGTTTTTTTGTACTCTAATACACATTTTGATCATAATATGGATTTTTAATTACCTACTTAGTGTGACGATCATCTAATACATATTTTATTTAATGTAAACTAGAGACGGTTGGAGTGTAGCCAAAAATGTACCCGAATGAATTCCAAAGAATCTCATAAAATTAATATTGTGTGATACGTATGTAAATGACGGAGTTTTTAACAAAATAATAAAAATTCTTCAGTCTTATCTCTGCCGTTTGAGAATAAGGAAACAAACAAGTTTAATTATTAAAGTGTTTCAGTCTTTTTACGAAAAAAAACTAGGTATAGACTGTACCTAATTTATTCTTAGCACGAATTAGTTTCGCGATACTTTTAACGATAAAAATAAGTAAAATATTCGAATAACAATTTGTATAACAATAAAAATATGTAAAATTATCTATGACTCAAGGGTTTAAGATTAGACTTTTGTTATAAAATTTAAAACTATACATGTCCCCATAAATAATTAAAACCTATTTCGTGTTGAACCATTTTCCCGCCGCGCCGTGTCAAAAGTCATCGGTCTAAATATAAAAAGAACAAAGAAGTTTGTACACACATCGAATAAATAAATACACAACCAGTTTTACATTTGGATAACATTGTTTGCGAACTGCGATTGGTAATCATTGGTATTGGCGCGCAGTACGCGTTGAGTCTCCGAAGCGGTATCATATTCAGTTGACAATTATTTTATTTACTTCAGTAACGAGAACACGCGCGAAGCTTTGTTTGTGTTGTTCTTCCCGGCGCTGTGAGCGCACGTGTTCCATTTTTGAAATTGTTTTTTATTTTTAACTAAAGAGTTTTATAAGTGTTTTTTTTTTCGTGTGATTAGTCGATTGGTGTTATATATTTTTTTAAATTGTTAATCGACTAAAGTGTTGTCGTGTTTTAAGTGGCCAGTGTGAATTTGGGAATAATTTGTGGAAAGTGGAGTCCGTTGCCTTGTTTTTGGCATCATATTTTGGCAGAGGAGTAACGGTACACAGAATTACAGCGAAATTACTCAAGAATGTCGCTCCGTGAGTACTTTATACGCATAAAATGTTTAAATTCTCTCTTGTTTATATGATTTTGGCTTTCGACATAGTTTAAAGAATACGTCTTTTATATTAAATAAAAACTATAAAGGTTTGGTTGACTCATGTTTTACGTAGTTTCTTTGTCAGCAGTTTTTATCATCGATTATTTTTGAAGGGCAAATCGAAAACTGTCAACTAATCTTTGCATAAAAACAATTTTGATAATAAAAATCTACTGTTGATTTTTATCTCGACGGATACCTATATATTTTTTATTTTTTTTGACGTTATCAAAATAATAATCTGTTTGATATTCTTATAATCTCACAATCAAGTGGAAAAGTACTAGCACTGAATTATTTCTGCAATTTTTTACATAATGTAAAGTCCATACAATACAGTATATTAATTGCGATTGCAACTCTGGTTTCTGGGCAATTAAATTGCACTTGGCAAGAGACGATTATGTTTTGTTCATATTTTTATTACTCCATCTAAAAGCTGTTAAGAAAAATATTACATAGATGTAAGTGTTTTTCTGAAGACTGTAGGGTACTAAAAGTTAATGTCACCAATGCACAATCAGCAAATCGATAGGGGAGCTGTCCCTGTCAATATTCAATAGTGATTGTGCCAACGACAACGCGAAGATGTGTTGATCGCGTTCAATTACATTGAATTGGTGAATGAATGACCCACACGAGTCTTGATAACATCTGACATTGGCAGGATTGTTGACATCGGCACCAGTTGCCATACAGAATACAGTATGGTGAAACTCACCCTAGTGACTGCCTCGTTGGTCTGTCAATATTCAATAGTGATTGTGCCAACGACAACGCGAAGATGTGTTGATCGCGTTCAATTACATTGAATTGGTGAATGAATGACCCACACGAGTCTTGATAACATCTGACATTGGCAGGATTGTTGACATCGGCACCAGTTGCCATACAGAATACAGTATGGTGAAACTCACCCTAGTGACTGCCTCGTTGGTCTGTCAATATTCAATAGTGATTGTGCCAACGACAACGCGAAGATGTGTTGATCGCGTTCAATTACATTGAATTGGTGAATGAATGACCCACACGAGTCTTGATAACATCTGACATTGGCAGGATTGTTGACATCGGCACCAGTTGCCATACAGAATACAGTATGGTGAAACTCACCCTAGTGACTGCCTCGTTGGTCTAGTGGTCGCATGAGGTCCTGGGCTCGATTTGCAGGTCGGGCAAATTGTGTTTGGGTTTCCATTAAGAATTTCTCAATAGTAGCCAAGGAGTCTGGTTAGTGCCCGGTCGATGGCAATAGGCTCGCCCCCTATTACATGGGACTGACGAAATGTGGGTGTACTATTAGATACACCTCTGCCTAACCCTTCGGGGATTACAGGCGTGATATGATGTCACTTTAAAAATAGTTCCAAAGAAGTACAGAGAAGGATTGATGTGGTCATCAACTCCATTGTAATCAGGAGTCAGACTAAGTCGAAGAAATATTGCAGTCGTATCTTTTATTAGGGGAACAGTGTGTCTCCATTTGTGGAAACCCTCGGATGGAGATAAATTGCCCCCACAGGCACGCACGAGTGACGCAGTACCGCGTTGTATGGCTGTCGAAAAATACGTTAGCTAAAATGTTATGTACAAACGTATTTTTCGATTAGACTTGCGGTGGTCTAGTACAGTGTTCCGCGAACTTTTTGTGTTAGAGGTACATTTAGGAAATCGGAGAATTTTGGAGGTACACTATACATGGAAAATCAATTTTACATAATAATAATCAACATTATTATCTCCTTTATTCATTTTTCTACACATTTTTATTTTTTTTAAGTATTTAAAAAAAAACAACCAAATATATATAAAACATTTAAAAATATAAAAAATCGCGGTCCACCGGTGTCGGGAGCAGGGTTTGGACCCTGCTCTACTGCTCTACAGTGTGCCGCAACACACACTTTGCGGAACACTGGTCTTGTGGACAACTGCTAAGCATCAGATGTTTGATTCCCATGTCAGGCATAGTTATTAGGTTATTTCTGGGAGTCTTTATTTGTGCCCGGTCTGTGGCAATAGACTCACCCCCTTTAACCTGAGACTAATCCTAAATTAATGCCTTAAAATGTTATTTTACTTTGAAATTTCTAATCTCTCTTATTTAGGCGAGTGTTAGTGAAAAGGGGCATTAAATCTTAACTAGCGAAAAGAGACTTCCTATTTTACACGTCTGCTGTCCCCTTTGCGGAATACAGGCGCGATGTTCCGTCACGTAGAGCCATGTATTCCTGTGGGTGTCGCTACGTCATCATCTTACATTATGTGGGGCAATAAGTGGGTTACTATGGTTATTGACCCACCAGGCTGTCACCATCTGTTTTATAAATACTGACATCATGCTTAGCAACAATTGAATGAAACAAATGAGTATATAAGAGGAAGAGAAGTCTGAAAGTGGCGCCGGTGACTGAAAAGTTGTGTGGTAATCGGCTGTCGTGGTATGGACATGTGATGCGGAGAAATGAGGAAAATGTTGTGAGGAAAGGTTTGAGTATGAATGTGGATGGTATAAGTGTAGAGGAAGACCAAAGAAACGATGGATGGACTGTGTAAAGGATGATATGGCAAAAAAAGGAGGTGTCTGATGAGATGACGAGTGATAGAGAAGTATGGAAGAAGAAGACATGCTGCGCCGACCCCAAATGATTTGGGATAAGGGCATAGAATGATGATGTTGCTTAGCAGCAATTAATCAGAGACTGCTATTTAAGTTTTATCTTGTTTCACAGTCACGCTACGTCAAATGAAGTAACTAATGTTATTGTCAAATATTCACAGACATGGTTGAACTTTGATATACAATTAGGGTAACTTTGCACTGGTGTACAGTTCTTTCACTGGTTTTTTACTTCTGACGACTGCAAATGTGCAACCCAACGACAGCCTTATTACAACGCTGATAAAGATCACAGTGGTCTTGACAATGATGCCAGACCAGAGATAAAATAACTGTGAAAGAAAGAAAATGTATTTATTTGACTCGCACAAGACAAAACAAAAGAAAAACTCCTAAAATGGCCGTATTTCAGCATGGTGCTGCAAGATATAAAAAAAAATGTCACAGCGCTGTCAAAGGTGGAGAGTAGGGGTCTAAACAAGCACCAATCGCTTTTAACTATGACTGCAAGGACTTTCAACAGCATTAACGCAGTAAGCATGTAGGTACAGTATGACCACTTCAAGTGTGCAGTTCAAGGTGGCGGCGCTGCTTGTCAAGCAAAAATGCATCGTTTATGTCAAACTTAGTACTAATGTCAAAGTTAGTAGTAGGAGTAGCTCGTGGCTCAATAATAACAGCCGCTCGGGTAAATCTTTAGGTTAAGCCGTGCTTGCCTAGGTTGGTCTGTGGACGGGTGACCACCCATTACATTAGTCCCGGATGTCATTTTTAGATTTTTGACAGTCGTTAGGTAGTCAGTGGCCAAAAAAGTCTGACAACCAGTCTTACCAAGGGGTATCGTATTACCCAGTACTAATTGCGTTGTGGAGGTCAGATAGGCAGTCGCTCCAGCTGCATCCGGTTTGACTGGAAGCCGACCCCAATATAGTTGG
Source organism: Noctua pronuba (assembly GCA_905220335.1). NCBI lineage: Eukaryota > Metazoa > Arthropoda > Insecta > Lepidoptera > Noctuidae > Noctua > Noctua pronuba. The sequence goes on from LR999913.1 coordinate 3,922,571, forward strand.
GAAAAGGCTAGGCAGATGATATGTCAAACTTAGTACTTACATTTATTTTAGTTCCGTGTTTTCCCCGCCTGCAAAGATTAGTTGGTTGAAGTGTACCTTATGCCTGTCCTATACATTTTTGACTTCTACAAACATCTTTAACGCTCATAGTTCATGTCGTATGGTAAGGGGCGGGACTGAAAAAGTAATTTCTTACCCAATGGAAATGTTAATGGACGATTAAGCTAGTTGATTATGTAATAACGCTAACGATGTTGTAAACCAGGCTTTTATTGTTCTAGTAGAAGATTAGTACAAGACATGGTATTTTTTGCTTGGATACTAAAAGCCTAATAAAACCTCTGATCATATAAATGTTGATGGATGGAGAGGGAGAGGGAGACTAAGGAAACGAAGGATGGATTGTGTGAGGAATGATATGAAAGATAAAGGAGTAAATGATTGTGTGACGGTTGACAGAGGAGAATGGAAGAAGAAAACGTTTTGCGCCGACCCCAAGTAACATGGGACAAGGGTAGGAAGATGATGATGATGTAAACTTCTGATCAGTAAACCTACTTCCAAATCCCACTTATGCGTGTGATTCGTTGACCCGAATAAAGCCAACCTACCTCTACTCGTGAGATTTAAAACCGGAAATATTTCAATGAGCTTTTGAATACCCCGGGGGTGACTCTACCAATTTAAAGTGGGCTTTTAAATGGGCTTCTTAACACTTTCGCTGCCCAGCACCCAGCATATGAGTCCAAAGTCCATATTACGCGGGGTGCTGGGCAGCGAAAGTGTTAAATATAATTATGTTCGAGGCACTTTGTGAGCGAATACTGGGGTATCCCGTGGGAATTTCGAAATCCTAATTACTTATCTCGGATTCTCTATATGTGCCCGATTTATGGCGATTGGCTCGCCCCCTATTACATGGGAATTAAACTTATCTGTCGAAATGATTCTACTATTAGAAACATCTGCGTTGCCTTTCGGGGATTACAGGCGTGATGTTATTTCTTATGTTCATCATAAATGGAAACTCTGTGCAAAATTTCAGCTTTCTAAGTCCAAGGGTTTGGGCTGGGCCTAATGAGGCAGTCAGTGAGCGAGTCTGGAGTTTTCCTCTCATATTGGGGTTTCTGTTGATGGCTATAAGAGTAGAGGAAGACCAAAGAAATGAAGGATGGACTGTGTGAAGAATGATATGGCTAGAAAGGAAGTGACTGTTGCGATGAGGAGTAATTGAAAAGTATGGAAGAAGGAAACATGCTGCGCCGACCCCAAATAAATTTAGATCAGGGCAGAACAATGGTGATGTTGTTTAGTACTATCACTACTTACTTAACCAATGTACACTTGCCTTAACATTTACCGCTCAAGTGTACACTAGTGTGAACAATTTACATAGTCATACATGTACATAAATTATCAAGTAACTTCTAGGTGTATTCACAATATTTATTTACCCATGTCATTTGCAATGCGACGTACTGATGACTTGTATATAAAAAGAAAAATACATAAATCACACCAGAAAACTGGGAAGTTAAAATTAAAAATCAAATAAATAGTTATGTCTTGTGAAAATTTCCGCGTTTGTTAGAGTGGTAGAACATGATTGTATAGATTTTGAGTTAATAAGCAACGCGGTCTATGGTTTTTTTCTTTACGGAAGTCTCAAAATTCAAGGAATAGTATATTATACGGTTTGGTTGACAGAGAAGAATGGAAGAAAAAAACGTGTTGCGCCGACATTTCCCCATCAAAACTAAGAAAAATCACGAGTCTACGTAAAGGGAATCGACATACCGAGAATGATTCACCCCAACATGTTGAAGGGGACAAGGCAGGAAGATTATGGTGGTTGAAAGTAGCTGAAATTAAAGATGTTAACACGATTTAATTCTGTTGATTCAGCCGGATTCGGCATGGACGTCGCAAAATTTAACTAAAGGCAATATTACACGATTCAACCAAATTAGTTGACATTGGTTGAAAGCCGCTGTAATTAAATATGTAAATACGATTTTATTTGGTTGATTTAGCCGAATTAGGCGTAAAAGATACAAGCCTTCTTGTCCGCTAAAATTCCTCACACTTATGTTATTCATGAATGCTTGTATGACAAAGTGTTTGTGCTGTCGTTAAGAACGAAACTCCCATACATTCAAGCCTTTTTTTTTTTTTTTTTTTTACGGATGGGAAATCATCAAATGACTTCTCCCGCTCTGGGTGGAGTGGGAGGGAGTGTCAGACTCTTACTGACTAAAACCCATCCATGTTCCTTCATTGCCCTTTGTGTTCCAGGGCCACGGTATCTCTTTCGAACAGTCCCGCAGCCCCGGCAGGCATCGGCCCTTGCGGGCCCCTTCTTGGTTGCTGACATCTCTTTGAGGCGCGCGTGGAACACGAACGCGCCGTCGACACGGCCTGTCGTCATAAGACGGACGGACGGTGAGCTAACCCATTACTCACCGTCCACAGGCCCGCGCCTACGGTGGCCGGGAGCCACCACGTGGCCCCCGACGCCCGGTGCTTCGCCCGCGGCGGCTGGGACGTGAGATTCTCTCCCTCTCACGTCCCGCATACATTCAAGCCTGACCCATACAATTTCCATTCCAATAAAGAATTGTTTATTTCATACTGAAAATAACACCCTTATCGCTATTTTAAATTACCGTAGGAAATCAACAAGTTATTACGCGTTTATATTTACAAATATGAGTAAAAGGTTACACTTTGCTTGTACCGTTATGTTCGAAGTAAATTTAGCCTGACTATCTGTTTGTTATTTGAATATAAATAGCACATTGTACTTTTGTATTGTATGTACTCGTATGTAAGTTAAAACTGTGCTGGAAAATTCCGATGTTTATTTTTATTTAAATATGTGAAAGTAGGTTTCGTGTTAACAGTATTGATAAAATTGGTTCTCTTTTTTGCACAAAAACAGCAGTAGTTTGGGCTGGCAATTTTTGTCTTTATTCAGAAATGTATAAAGGTTTTTGAAAGAAGTTCTGAACTTCCAATCATTTCTTCTTATTATTTCTGCTTTTAGAAATTCAAAATCAGTATTTTCTTTAAATTAGGCAGACAATTAGCAGTCCCCGCAAAAACCAAAAAAGAAGTACCGAAAAGAACTCCCCAGCCACGATAGTACAAGTGGTGTGGAAAATAGAATTAGGCACTGAATTAGGCGCTGCTCCCAATGAACCGCGCTCAGTCGCGTAGCGCGAGGCCGCAGATTTTAACATTGTACGCAAGTATCTGAATTTGTATAGAAAACACGCCTAGGACAACGAAAACGCGTCGGCACGCGTCGTCGTACAATGAATTTTCCGCGCTACGCGACGGAGCGCGGTGCAGTAGGAGAATCGCCTTACCACTTATATAGGGTATATTATTGGGTCCAGCATTCCCAAGAACTTTCCTTTGAGCATTTCTATAAAAGCTAATCATTCTGTTTACCATGACGTGTGACGTTACGTACGTCACGACGTCACTATGTCTAAGGTGGTAGTCAGGCGGTGTCACGGCCGTCTCTCTCAGACAGATCAGTGCCAAGAATCTGAATTGTGTCTCACACCTGTAATTTATGGAAAGCAATCAATTGCTGCACATTGGTGGACCTTAAACCAGGTAATGCGAAGTCAATGATTCATTTCAGTCTATCGCACTTTTGTGATAGACAATGACGCCGTTCCGCTCGACTGACTTTTCTGATATGACACGTACTAAAGTCACTCGTCTTTGAATCGGATTCTCTTGTTTTGAATTTTCGCAGTCTACCGCACTGCATATCTTTTTCTCTATACCCAGTCCCTCAGTGCTGAGGATCTTGTCCATTTTGTTGATGTCTTGCTTGGCTTTAGTCTTTACTAGATATGTCGGTTCTGGGCCATTGGAGACTAGACATAGGCCTCTAGAAATTGGCGAGTCAGCATGAATGATGACCGTTTTTCGAACCTGAGTTGCCAAAACTGCAAAATGATTTCGCTCCTGTCTTTCATACTAAACTTGCTATTTTAGACACTGCGGTCATAAGCCTTGCCCATCCAATCTGCTCCAGATATCTATTTACATATTAATTATACACACCCACTAACCTCCACCCACAACGCATATGATGCAATAAATATAACATCAGTAACCTTTTGCTGACCTGACCTTTGACACTTCGTACAACAAAATATATGGATTGAGTGACGTCACAATGTGGCTGTCTGGCCGGCTCGTAGCCAAGAATGCAGTCTTTTATTTACAGAGCGTATGAATTATGAAGATATTTGGCGATTGTATTTCTAGTAGTAAGAAAAAAATGATTTTTTTGTGTGACAGTTTTGATTATGAATTGTATGGATGCTGTAAATTGTATGGAGGGAGAGGAAGGCCAAAGAAATGATGCATGGATTGTGTGAGGAATCATATGAAAGAGGAAGAAGTAAATGATGCCGTGACGTCTGACAGGGGAGATTGGAAGAAGAAAAGGTATTGCGCCCACCCCAAATAGAATGGGACAAGGGCAGGAAGATGATGGATGCTGTCTTTAGGCTTTTTTCCGAGTAATAACGCAAATGTAGGAGGCATTAAATTACACAAACTTGGTACTGCCTAATTCAACTGGATTGCTAAAGTAACTAATCGGTTGCCTCTGGGCAAACGTGCATCTTGGACGCGTCATTATGTAATAGCGGTCAACCGCAAGCCTTACGGAACTGCGTCAAACCACATCTAAGCACAAGTACACAACCCGTCCTTGGCATTCGTCCAAAAAAAGACCGTTAGAACGAAAAAGAGGCATCCATTTGTCCACCATATCAAAACAACTATCTGTGTGTCTATCCCTAATTCATTCCCCATCATCAAAAAAATAACATTGGTTAACCAATCACGTGCGATGCCCATAACTCCTTGCCTTCGTGGTCCGAAGACACCGAACCATAAATAATTCAACTCTACGATCACATTATCTATGATTGTACTGACATTTGAGCAGAGACAAGCACGTGTGGCTTCTATTTTGGTTGAAGCGTGTTTCTTTGATGAGGGCTTATCGTGTCCAGTATATTATGTACCATGGCAGTGAATAGTTGTGTAGCTTGCTAAGGTGGAGATCTAGAATATTTTGTCAAAATGAGTATATTCATCACCACTGCTGTCAATACGATGATATGCCCCTTCTTACATAGAGGAAGCTTGAGTCCCAGCAGTGGGAATTATCAGATTATGTAGTAAATTCAACTATTCCGTATTTTGACGCCTCTCAAGATATTATGCTGGTCGTTTTCCGATTGTGTTGTTTGAATTCATTACTGTCCAGTTTTGGTCCCAGCAATTGATTACGGCAATGACGATGGCAATGGTGCTTAATATTGAATAATACTTGTAATGAATACTGGGCTTAGAAGCCTTTATGTTCTATTATATCAAATGGGGATCAGTTGATACTCTCGTAAAGATTATTACCCGTTCTTGAATAGAGTAAGATCATAGTTAATGTAACTATATGTATGTGAAATCGGAAGTAACGCCAGTGGCAATGTTAGTCAGTTTAACTAAAAATTTAGTTGAAAGCAAAGACATTCAAATATTTCCGAGCGATAGACAGTACAAGACAAAGAAAATCGTAATCTAAAACTTGTTACTACTTAGTAACAAGTCGGTCTGTCTAGTATCATACACCCGCTTGTCAGGTAAAATATTTTAAAACAATATTACCAATGTCTGCTCTATATGTTTTAAATCTTTGGTTGAAAGGCACAGAATTGAAACAAGAACGGCATTTTTTACTCGACTACGGCAAAACCAACAGGGAGGGTTATGATTTTAGCTGTCTGTATCTTTTTTCCAGTAATTTGTCGTACCTACGGGCCATATAAAACATGACAAAGCAACAGCCGCCTGACCTTTACAATCACCTCTGATTATAATTAGGAACACCAATAACAAAATTATTACTAATATTAATAATCATACCTACATTGTAATATAAAATTCTAGAAATATATTTAGTGATATAATTTATTGACGTTGACTCTGCTGAGGAAGTATGCTTGCGTCGTATGTCCTCTAATCATGATGTCTTCTAAAATTGAAGTGTCTGTTTGTTATTTCAAAATGACAGCTTTTTACTGAATGCATATGAAACTATGTATAAAGGGTGTAAAAATACCCTTAACGTAGCCGAAAGGCGTTTGTTCTCCCCGTCATTGCGATATTTTTTTTTTGTTCTGGACCATACCTGGGAATGGGAACCTTCTAGTTACGGAGATATTTGAGGTCAAAGATCCAATTTTTTCAAAAGTTTAAAAAAAAGTCACTTTATAAGGTTTTAACTTTACTTTATTTAACTCCATGACCCGTTTACTATTCAAAGCATGCATCAGCACATTCAGCACTAAGTTTTGAGAGCGTAACATTGAGTTTTACCGTAAAACTAGAGTTTTCACCCCAAAAAAAAGTAATTTTCCAGAAATAATTTTTGCGTAGATTTACTTAGTTTAATGTACAGAATGCTTGGTTGTCGGCTTCGTGAAGGGTCCGGTTACACCCTGTATACGGTACTTATAGCAAAAACACATTTTTTTTTGTCTTTCTGTTTCTTCCGGCTAATCTCCGAAACGGCTGGACCGATTTTTCTTGTAATTTAGGCTACATCAAAAAGAGAGTTCCGTGCAAAATAATTAAAAAAAACCCTAGAAATTGTTAACAAAATCCGATTCAAATAGGGAGTAATCTTTTTACAATCATTTCAAGCGGACGATGGTCGCGGGGTACAGCTAGTTAAGAATGAAGGCTGAGGGTCATGATTCCAACTCGATCAATTTAGTTTTGGCAACGCCTACTGAACAGGTGCTGAGTTTGATTCTGTAATTACAAACACCTGTAAACATAATTACATTCCAATTCAATTGAAATAATCTTCTTAATGAAACAATGGATGGACTGTGTGCTATGTGATATGGCGGACTGACTAGACGGTGACTGTTGAGATGACGAGTAGTAGAGAAAGAAGTATGGAAGAAAAAGACAAGATGCTCCGATCTCTAATAGATTGGGATAAAGACGCGTTGACACGATCCGAGTATGCTCGGACCGAGACAGTCGAGGTAGTGCCGGACTCGAACCGGCTAAAAACCACTCCTGCCTCTCCAGTGTCCCTCTGACATGATCAGAGACCTTTTGTGTGAGTTTTTAACCTTACTTTGCGACTGATTTGATAGGAGGCGGAAAAGATCATGGTCCATTCGGGTTGGTATGGGTTGCCACAATACGAGTTGCGTCCGAGTAGATATCCGAGTCCACTCGGTCCGTGCATACTCTAATCGTGTCATCGCGGCTTTAGGGCAAAAGAAAATAGTACCATCCCAAATTCTGGTTCCATTTGTAATGGCCGAATGTGACGGAACGAGATACCGAAAAGACTGCAGCAGCGTATAATACTCGTACAACAGACAATACAAATGTAGGCTGGTCAGACGACGTTATAAGAAGTAATGCTCTTAACGATTGCGCGGACTTCTTTCATATTTGGCACTAAAGCGGCATAAGAGAGAAGCATGTGAATCTTCTGTCTAGCCTTTCCCAAATGTTTTGGGGTCGGCTTCTAGTCTATCCGAATGCAGCTGAATACCAGTGTTTTACATGGGGCGACTCCTATCTGACCTCCACAACCCACTAAGACTGGTTGTCAGGCTTTCAGGCCACTGTAACGACTGTCAAAGATCTACAAATGACAGCCGCGACCAAAGGCTTAACGTACTTTCCGAGGCACGAAAACTCGGTATGTAGTGGGTGGTCACTCATCCACAGACCACCCTAAGCAAGCGCGGCTTAACCTGAAGATCAATCCGAGCAGCTGTTATTATTTAGCCACGAGCTCCAGAGCAGCACGTGAATGACCTAGGGTCCTAGGTTATTGAAGTCGTAGAGTTGTATCAAATGAGACCCAACTCACCGATGTAGCTGGTTGAAGTAGTGTGTCAGAAAGCCATGTTCGGAAACATAAATTAATTATATAGTCGGAACAAAATACTTGTATATTCGTCACACAAATGCTTGTATTTTTCTGCCAAGTTTCGGATCTCTGTGGGAGCTTGCCAAATCACCTGCAGTGTCGGAGAATGTAGAAATATTTGGAGCCAACTCCACCGTTCAATTTGTCTTAGATGGTGTACATGGCTCTTTGGGAATAGTCATGTAAATGTATGATTGTATAATTCAAATTCAAAGAAGTCAGATGTGTGTAGTACTCGCGTCTTATGCTGGCACCTCACTTGGCGTATTTGTCAAAATTTTAGTGATATTGGATCAAAACAAAATGTTTTTTATGCCTATTGCGATATAGTTCACTTTGTTTTAATGATAGAAGGCGAATATTTGCCCAGATCTGCCAAGTGTAGTGCCTCCATTACGTCAAAGCATGTTTGTGGAAAAAATGAAATATCTACGTTTGTTTTATTAACATTCTGCGTGCTCAAGTTGGCCGCTGCGGATCTAATTTTGCTAGATGGGGTATAATCGGCCCATCTCGGACACAATGCGAGTGTGAAGCCCCAACAGAGGTCTTCCTTCTCTCCGGCTAGTCATGCACAACTAATTGCACCCTTCAGGACTTTATTGAGGCAAACGACAGAACTGTCCAGGTCCAAAATCTGAGTCATCGATTTGAGTTTTTGTGGTAGTTAGTCATTTCAGTTTTCCTCATAGGAGCAAGGTTTTTTTATGCCGAATTGAATGGAAATTTTTGATACTGATTCTTATTTGAAATACCGTATTTTTCTTAAAATAATGTCTTTTTCACGAAAACAAATTACTTCAAGTACGTATGTGACTTGTGAGCTGTCAAAATGAAAGAAACGGCCATGAAAAGTCGGTTCCAAATCATGCTCACATGTGGAATTCGGGATCGATGTTTTAGTGAAGAAACGTTCAAACGAATTTTACTACAGCTTGTTCTTTAAATAAATGATTTTTATTTAGTTATATTTATAACCTAGTTCTGTCGCAATGATTTCAGTCACTCATTTCTCAAATTGAGAGCAGGAACACGTACTGCACGCCTAGCATCACCACCGTAGAAACGGGTTTTGTCGACGGAAGAATCGACAAAATGACAGATTTCTTTTGTTGATCTGTCATTTTGTCGATTGAAATCATTGCGACAGAACTGCTGGGCCCACGTCGGGATAGTCGGCCCACTTCTTCTAACTGAGAAAGGAAACCTTAGTCCCAGTTGTGGCATACTCTGTTTATGCTATACCATTAAGGCGCTCTCAAATGTACAATTTACATGTTGTGTAAAGGCGATTAGCGAACTATCAACACAGATGTGACGTAAACAATCACTTTGTTGACAAATGATAGGAATTCAAGGCGACTGCCCGCCTCTACACCCGCCGGCAATCTCAGCATTAGGCCGTTCGTCAATATTTATGAAACTGTTATGTGATGGTTGATTACGACCAGTTTTAATGTGTAGTTCAAGGTGGCGCTGCTTATCAAGAAAAAATGCAAGAATGTGCAAAATTTCTTTAGTAAGGCTGGTAGTTCCAGACTGTTAGCGAAAGAAGTCACCTCAAGACTTAAGCAGAAGCATAATCAGCCAACGTTGGCACTGTTGGGAAAAAGGCCAAAGCTCTTTGACTTGAACCGGGAAGACTCACAATTGCAACTAGTAACTTTCTTGCTTGTATCTTGCAGAATACAAGGTGTAAACAGACCCTTCACGAAGCCGTCAACCAAGCATTCTGTACATCAAACTAAGTAACTCTACGCAAAAATTATTGCTGGGAAACGACTTTTTTTTTTGGGGTGAAAAATCACGTTTTACGGTAAAACTCAATGTAACGCACTCACAACTTAGTGCTGATGGATGCTGTGGATGCTTTGATTAGTAAACGGGTCATGGAGTTAATTAAAGTAAAGTTAAAACCTTTAAAAGTGGTATTTTCAAAAAAAACTTGTGAAAAAATTGGAACTTTGACCTCCAATATTTCCGTAACTAGAAGGTTCCCAGGTATGGTCTTGAACAAAAATATGATCGCAATGACGGGGACAACAAGTGCCTTTCGGCTTCGTTAATTTACACCCTTTATATTGCGTCTTAGAGACCTCAAGAAAAAAAAAACCTGGTCGCACGACCGGCCGACCAGTTATGTTCTACATAGCGTCCGGCCATGCGACAAGTCGCGGTCGTAGTCGCTTAATGCGGGAGGTCCCTTAATCATTGCTAAATAAATGTATTTTCTAAACGTTGGTTTTCTAACTTAAAATTACCGCTAACAGGAAAAGTCCCTTTATTTTAAAATAAACATGTTCTGCGAATAATCAGCTGCAGTAAATAATATGCCTACACGACACGTGTTTGTCGATACAGTTATCGATATCGCTTTTAATTATAATCAATTCTAACTATGTACGGTGGTTATTAGTTTTGTGTGTAATATCGATGATATGGAGTTTCGATAGTGGTAATGAGGATCTTTAAAACGAAATAATTTATTTGCATTGAATGTACATACATGAGTTTTTAATAGTAATTATTTGTTCCTGGTACATTCTACCATTTGGCATGCAAAAATGCATACTTATAAACAATTAAGTATACAACAAGAGTTGTTTAGGTAGTAAAATACGTCAAAAACAAAAAAATATGCGAAAGAAAGTAATCAATCCTTTCCATGATCGAACCTATCAACATTCTCCTGCCCTAAGACCAATTTAGGGTCGACGCAGCATGTCTTCTCCTTCCATACTTATTTTTGAATCGTCGTCTCTTTTCTAGCTATATCATCTGTCACACACTCCGTACATCGTGGACTCCCCGTCACTGCGATCATTTTTTTGTTCTAGACCATACCTGGAAACCTTCTAGTTACTGTATATTGGGTGTCAAAGTTCCAACTTTATCACAAGTATTTTTTTAATACATGTTTTTATGTAAGATTATTATTTTTAAGACCGCCACGACCCCCGTACTATTCAATCGATCCAACAGCCCAATGTTTTGATTGCGTTACACTGAGTCCTACCGTAAAACGTGATTAACTGATTATACACACCAAAAAAAAAGTCCCTTCCCAGCAATAATTTTTGCGTTTTACTTTTTTTGATGTACATAATGCTTGGTTGACGGCTGTTTACAACCTGTATAAATCAAAATGTATTACTATGTTTTCCATTCAATAAAACATTTCATCACTCTGAAAACGTTACGGCTAGTTAGCATATCATGATTGATGATGCTCCTCATCTCATCCTACGTCACGAATCTAGCATAAATACAAACACATGATATCAATGATCAGTTGAAACAGTTAGTCATACATAAACATAATCTTAATTAATTCACTTTAAGTGGAAAACGTGTTTCGTTTGAGCCCGATGTCACGGTCATGTTTACTTGCCGCGGCTTTCATTTGTTTTTTTCTTGGGGGTCGTCTTTTAATTACGTGAGGTTCGAACAAGGGGGGAGGGGGTTATAAAAAATCACGTGTGTGTTCGTGGGATTAAAAAAAAAGTGAGACGTGTACAATTTTTTTACCAATAATGAATTCAAACCCAAGCAAGCGAGTTGGTGCCTAAAAAACTGATAAAAAATTGTTTATTTTTTATTAAAACACTAGCTGTTGCCCGCGACATTCGTGCGCGTGAAATTATTATATAAATACTATTTTCCCCGTTTTTGCAACATTTTTCGTTGATGCTTCGCCCCTTATGTCGTGTGTATTTTATAGCCTAGATAGAGCCTTCCTCGATAAATGGGATATCCAACATTAAAATATTTGTTTAATTCGAACCAGTAGTTCCTGAGATTAGTGCGTTCAACCAAACAAACTCTTCAGCTTTATATTATTAGTATAGATTAAAAAAAATATCTGATTTTTTCAATAATAAAAATTACACGTGATGCTGGGAGATGGGAGGAGGGGTGACCTAAAACCTCACGAAGTATCACCAATTGGTTATAAAATGGCCTAAAAACCTCACGTGATTACAGGATGGCCCCCTTATTGCCTTAACTGTTTACTGCGCAAAAATGTGACTGTATTGGTTAGGTAGGTAGGTAAGAGGTGTAGGTAGGCAGGTGTTTCGGAATCGATAAGGTAGATAACACGATCATGACATTTAGATTGCACCAAAACAAAGTAGTAACGTTTGTGAGACTGGAGAGACATACCGAGTTAAAATTAACCGTGGACCACACTTTTTTTGTCTCAATCAGAAAGATTTTGAAAAAAAATCTTTTAGTTCGTAATTAACGTTATTTATATTGTTTGAATTGCATTGGAATTGAGAGGCGTGTAACGCAATTAAGGCGTTGTCTTTCGTTTTCCTTTTACAAAAAAAAAAAAATGACGTCCATTATTTTGATCCAGCGTGCGAGTAAGTTATTTTGAATACTTATTTTTTTTTTAATTTTGCATTTATGCGTCTTTCTACCAATTTGGTTGAACCGTGTAATATTGCCTTTCGTCGTTATTTTAGACTTGTATTACCATGCTAAAATACTTGCGATAAAAACTTCACCTTCTTATTGCACCTCCACCATGCTATGCGCATGCTCTAACATGATAGACAAGTAGAAAAATAAACATTCAACCAAGTCTGACACTCATCAGACTGCAACATGTCTGTTCAGATCTTCATTATCAAAGAGTTCATTATGTATATACGTATGTATTATAGAGAAGATCCATTATGTATAAACCTATGTAACATATTGGCACGTGTAATATGAATCATAATAAAGATTTACTGTTCTGATTATTAATTAATACTTCCACGCGAGGACACTTTTAGTTAAATAATTATATCACGCACTTGTACCTAATTTGGGGAGCTCGTGGCTAAATAATAGCAGCCGCTCGGGTCGATCTTTAGGTTAAGCCGTGCTTGCCTAGATTGGTCCGTGGGTCAGCTCCCGGCTCTCAATTGCAGATCGTAGACAGTCGTTACTGGTAGTCAGTGGGCTGAAAGTCTAATAGACAGTCTTACCAAGTGGTATCCAGTATTACATAGAACTAACTGGGTTGTGGAGATCAGATAGGCAGTCGCTCCATGTAAAATAATGGTATTCAGCTACATCCGGTTACATTGGAAGTCGACAAAAACATAATTGGGGAAAACGTAAGCAGATGTAGATGACTTGCACCTAATTTATGAACTGTAAGGAGATGGATAATTAAAGCTCTGGCTGATCTCCAAATGCTATAAAATATTGATAGTCATAATCATCGCTTTCCGTTGCCGTTTTGTGTATGATAAGTTGTTGAATCGTCTGTGGGAAATTGACCAAGGGGCATTACAGGCTGATGTGTTACAAGATTTCTGTGGCCTTTGACTTACTTATTTGTAGCCTAGGTTTTAGCTGGAGAGTCTGTTGGCGCTTTAGTTTAGCGTCCAGCGGGACTAACCATGACTCATCGTTCTAAAGCACGTTGGCTCGACGATATCGTCAAAGTCGCGGGAAACTCCTGGATGAGGGACGCACAGAACCGGGAAGTGTGGCAGTAAAAAGGGGAGGCCTATATCCAGCAGTGGGTGATTCCGGGCTGATATGACGATGATGATGATGATGATAGGACTCACCATCACGATGAGTCTCATGCTTTGAGCTTAATTTAACTTATTGACTTTCCGATGCTTTTCGTAAGCAACTGATATCCGTAGGGACGATAGCCGACATCTGTAAGCTAGGCAGCCGACGACCGACTGGCTGCGTAGCCGACACGTGTCGACTGTGGCGTGTACGTGCGTCGTCATATATCCGACACGCATTCGTGTAGCCGTGTCGTATTGTCCATCAGGCTCTTCCGAATTTAGTCCAACTAATTCAATAACTTCTCCTATATAAAATCGGTTTTTGTCTTTAATGGTTTCCCTGTTTAGTATCATCATCTTCCTGCCCTTGTCCAATACTATTTGGGATCGGCGCAACACGTTTTCTTGTTCCATTCTCCCCTGTCTGACGTCATGGCATAGTTTACTCCTTTTTCTTTCATATCATTCCTCACACAATCCATCCATCTCTTTGGCTTTCCTCTCCCTCTCCATCCATCAATATTCATGTCCATCACTCTTTTAGACACATGCGTTTCATCCCTCTTCATAAAATGTATTCCTCCTCATTACAAGTATACTGCTTTTAAAACGTTTTGAAACGTACTTTCTATTACATCTAGGCAGCCATCAACACCAAAACCTAAGAAATTTTCTGAAATCTGCCATTTTCTTGTAAAATGTATCAGTTTTATAACACAATAAACAAACGTAATCCCCGAATTTTAGATAAGGATATAAACTGGCTATCTCTTGTTTTTGTAACTATTTTCTTTATCTACCAGAAGTTTTTGAAGCAATCGATAATTTTCTTGATAAAAAGTTGAAAGTCAACAAAGATTGACGTCATAAGAGTTTTTGCTATGCCGCCATTTTAATTTATTTTCAAAGGAGTGGCCACTTTGAAAATAAATTAAAATGGCGGAAGTTGAGCAGGCCACGCCTCATACAAAAATCTAGCAACCCCTTTAATGATTCTAGATCTAGTAGTTTTGGCTGTGTATCTGTCTCTGAATGTAGGATTTATAAATGGGGGAAGCGCCATGGTAGCCCGCGAAATTCAAGGTTTTTTTTTTGCAATTAGCAGGTCAGTGTCAGGTAGTATGAAAAATATGATTTGCGGCCGTAAAACGCGAGTATTTACAGAACTATAATCATTAAAATCATCAATACAACCCTTTTAAGTTCATTTAACCCCATTGAATGAAGATTTCATGAAAAAATCATAACTCAACTAACTCTAACTCTATAACTCTGTAAAGCCATATTTATTACGCCAGCGAATCATATTTTAATCAACATACAACCTGTCACAGACCTGCTAATTGCAAAAAACGTTATTAAATTTGAATTTCGCGTTATACCCTAGTGCTTCCCCCTTAAGTAGATTTGTTAGACAGTCATTAAATTAAGCCGAAGAAGTGGTCAACTAATTTCCAAAGAGTCAATATCGATTGGTTATAGTGACGCCGATGCCATTGTTTACAAACAATACATCAACGGTATGTAGGTTAATTGCCAATGTGGGTCACATTCTGAACTGCTCACAGTACAATTTATTGAGGTAGCTTTTATGACTTCAAAATGTGGAAAATAAAAAAGGGTCTTGGTTTGTCCTTTCCGCAATTAGACTTGATTTGGCCATCCGAACCCGCTGGATGCGAGACACACGGGACCGGTCAATGTGGCGACTCTCGGGTAGTCCTATTCTAGCAGTGGACGGAAATGATGATGATGATGATGGCCATCCGAATTTACAGTTACTTTGTCATTAGAATCTAGTGTGAACGGAAAAGAAGCGGCCGCGGCCAAAGAAGGAACATGGATGGGTTTTCGTCAGTAAGAGTCTGACACTCCCTTCCACTCCGCTCAGAGCGGGAGGGGTCATTTGAAGATTTCCCATCCCAAAAAAGTGCTTTTTATTAGTTTTCCATTGATGCTTCATTTGTTTTGAGTAAATGTTATAACTACTGCACTAGTGTCTCATCAACCTTTTTTTATCCGCCTGTTTACTTTGCCCAACAAAAATATGCCAAACTCCGATTAGTGGTTTTCCACAAAACCTCTTTGATAATTGCAAAAGGACCAGAATTGTTAGTTTACATTTTTATCTTTATCAACCACTCGGCTGTTCAAAATCAAAACCTAGCAAGGGACATTTTTGGAAAAATACGTTTTTTTAAACCAATCAACATAAAAAATTGTGCTGCAGCTAATGCAAAAACAACCATATTTCTACCGTAATTAGGACTAGAGTTATAGAAATACCAAACCTAGCAAGAGCACGTCTTAATCCGATATAACAAAATCAAAAATCTAGCAAGTAACATTTCCAAGTCCAAAATCCTATTAAGACGGTATCATACTAGGTTTTTGAATTTGTAAATGTGACTTACTAGATTTATGAATTTGGGATAGGCCCTATGCTAGGTTTTTGAACTTGGAATTGTGTCTTACTAGGTTTTGGTAAACAAAACTACTGAACTATGGAACGAAATTTCCAATGACTACCTATAGTAAATAATGGCAAGTCAGTGTGAACTGTGAAGTAGGCACGCGGGGTAGGAGGGGCACCGCGGCCGCCCGCGCAGTCGCACGGATGTGTTTCGACTTGCTCATTTAGTTGGAATCACACACATGCACAATACACGTTTTCAAAATAAGTTTTCTCATAAAATACAATGAAGAGCAGATCAAGATGAATGGTAGCTGCAGCTCTTACAAGGTATCTTACAAGGCTAAGCAAAACCAAAGTGGACTCAAACTATCGCCCTGAAATATACCTCGCTCTATCCTTATAGGTTCGCTATCCCTCTGGATTTGCCGACATCCTGGATAGCGAAGGACTGTCCTCCATTGCCCCATACACGACATCAGGAAGGTGCGCAGAGTTGCATCAACTTTATACAACTCTAGCACCCTCATGAGCCATCTATGTGGCACCGAGTCATAGGCCTTCTTAATAGTCTATCCAAAATGTCGACAGATCCCTTCGGGAACGGCGAACCTGTTGACTAATGGCCATATCAACGAGGAGTAGCTCCTTAGTACCGCGTGACCCGTTCCTACATCCATTTTGAGAAGCGGACATGACAGAATTGTCATCAATGTGTGTGCTAATTTTAGTTCTCAAAATGGATGTAAGAACTTTATAGACTGTCGGAAGACAGGTAATCGGTCTATAATTTTTGGGTTCCGCAGGACTACCCGATATATGGAGCAGGTGGCTTATACCTGTTGTCAGGAACTCTGGCAGCGACCCTGACTCTAAGGCTGACTGGAACAGAGTCGCCAGGCGAGCGTGCGATCTTGTGAACCATTTAATAGAGAAGTTGTGCAGCCCATCCGGCCCTGGAGATTCCCAGTTAGGCAACGGATGGACTGCACGAACTACGTCTTGGGGGCTGACATTGATTGCTCCCATTTCTTATACTGGATCGCACGCTCGCTCGACCTCCCGAGTCCATTCATCCTCGGTGTGGCTAACAGGCACCGACCAGATTCTGCGCCAGAACGAACACATGGCATCATCATCCGGCAGGCGCGTGTCAGCCACACCTTGGTCCAGTCGCTCCCAAGCCTTATAAACCCACCTCTCATCTCTTTGGAATATGCGATTCTGAGAGTATCGGTCTACCCGCCGTTTATACCTACGTATACGGTTTCCCATGCATATACTTTCTGCTTCAGGAAGTCGATGCGCTCTGTGACACGGGACATGTAGTCTAGAGGACTGATATCAGTCCCCGAGAACGCCCGCCTCACAAAACGCATCACTCTAGGGCGACTATTGCCCTCCCTGCAGCAGATCAGTTTGCCGATGAGTGCTCTGGCCCCACCAATACGTCGTTTATTGCCATGCCATGTTTAGGTCGTTGTTTGACCAATAACAAAACTCTTTAGAGAAACCAATTCAAATACCTAGTAATTCACCTTGCTAGGTTTTTATCTTGGATTTCATGTGATACTTATGTTGGATTTCCCAAATCAAACTTGAGTAAGGCACATAAAACTTATACAATTAGACTTAAATTGAATTAAACTAGCCTATAACATAAAGCAAGTTGTATTTGTCAATATGAAATTGATAACAGTACAAAAAAGATGTTGTGTTCGTAATGGTCAGAGAAAATGTTTATTTTCCTTCTCCTGTAAAATTTGCTCAGATGCTCTTGCTAGGTTTTGATTTTGGACAGCCGCACTGGCCTTGACTTTTGAACTTCGGAAAACTTCCATTGCTAGCGGTACAATATTAAAAGAAACTACAATTACTGTAAGTGGTAAAATAATCGGTCAATTCATTCCTTAAAAGTAAATGTATAAGTCCTCCATCACCTTCGTATCAGACCTTCGAGACTGCATTCAACTGCTGAAGTGCGGACACCCTTAATCCAGTTTTCAGGATTCCGTAAAGTTACTTAGTTTGATATACAGAATGCTTGGTTAACGGCTTCGTGAAGCGTCTGTTTACACCCGGTATACATGTATAAATTAAATGCCCTTTTCTGTATCAGTACTATTCGGTACAATTCTATTTCAAAAGTACAAATTCAGTGAAAAGCACCACATAAACGTATAAATAAACAGCTAGACTTAAATAGAACAACAGCCGTGCTAATTGCCACAGTTATCTCAAGTTTTGTGACCCAGTTCTGCGTCGGCGCACGTCCGAGGCACGAGGGCAATGCGCAGGAAAACGCCCCGTATTGTATGTCTATATGTGTGTGTGCGTATGCTGTATGGGTGTTTGTATGACCTTGAGAGGTTTCCTCTATACAGTGTTGGCTCCATGGGCTTGCTTTGTTGTCTGATTAAATACTTATTCAATTATAAGTACTTTGTTTTGGGTTGGTTGGTGTTAGAAGTTTGGCCAATGTTGGCTGTTTGTTTAATGTTTGCTATGTCGACAGTATGTGTAGTCAAGTCGTTGTTATTTGCTATTAACATATAGTATTTAACGACAGTCCAAACGATAGATTATTAAGTCGAGGTAGTTCTTAAAAATCCAGTCTATCTTTGCAAGTTCAGCTCAGGGCTGGATCTTTGTGGTGATGCTTTGAGGATGTATAGACTCTTAGACGTAGACTTCGTTCGCCTGAGACGAAGATTCAGGTGACGAATATTGGCTTGCTAAAATAAAATCTATTGAGACTTAACTTAGGCGAACTTTCACCACAAATTATTTAATAGGTAAACGCTAAACGTATTTAAAACATCGTTCCGTTGCCGTCAATCTTTTGAAGATTACAGAGACGGGTAGGCTTAGTGTTATGTCGAATGTCTGTTTACAAGACATTCGTATTATATCACAATTTATGTCCGCTTCGATGACAAACTGTTACTCACATATCGAGTTAGTCGAAGAGGGTGTCGACTGTCGAGTGGCTCTTGAATACAAAGTAGTGAAGAGCTACTATCGGTACTTGAACGTTATTTTAGGTCTCAAGAGTTATTTAATGATGTCGAGGTGTTGTACCTTGTATTGTTTTTGTTAGATTATAAACAAAGGACGAGAGGATCTAAATAAAGGGTATCTTCTATCGGGGATAGCGGTGATGGATAAGCCAAAAATGTATCGGATTTCTTAGCTATTATCATGAAGTAACGGCCACCATGGGTCACGTACAATGGTCCACTTTAAGGACTAAGTGCGGAAACCAAATCCCTTAACATAGAACATAGCTATTATCATTCTCCTACCCTTATCCCAATTTATTTGGCGTTAGCAGCATGTCTTCTTCTTCCATACTTCTCTATTACTCGTCATCTCAGCAGTCACCTCCTTTCTAGCCATATCATCCTACACAATCCATCCATCGTTTCTTTGGTCTTCCTCTACTCTTGTAGCTATCACATTCATACTCGGATATACGGGTTGCTAAGCTTATGATAGATCCTGTTGGAAGTCGTTGAAAGCGACTTCTAATTCATTTATGTATGCTTTTAGCAAGCCTAATTCCAAAAGTTAACTATCCGATCACATTGACATGATTTAGAACCTGTCTCATCCTACTGTTGATTAGGTATTTCATCTCCTATGATTGTCAAACTGCAGACTTGAGCGAAATTATTGTTCAGTTGATGCTATTTCTTCTTAGCTCATTTTTCCGGATGGGAAATCATCAAATGATCCCCCCCCCGCTCTGTGCGGAGTGGAAGGGAGTGTCAGACTTTTACTGACTAAAACCCATCCATGTTCCTTCTTTACCCTCTGTGTTCCAGGGCCGCGGTATCTCTTTCGAACAGTCCCGCAGCAATCCCGTCAATACTTTGGACTAGTATAAAATAGATGCTGATGTTCAATAAAAAGACAGCTTACTCTTCATCAAACCATATTTATAATAATGAAAACAAATCAAGGCATACTCATAACAGATGTTTCTATCTAAAGGAAAATGCCATTAAAAACACGTGTCCTTTTGAAGGCACATGACAAAGTACTACAAACAAGTTAACACATTTATACTAGTACCATAAATTAATTTTAATTGCGAAAGTAACGCAGTCTGTACTTTTGAACACCTGATGGCTGAACAGATTTCGATAAAATTTAACATGCGAGTAGACCTGTGTGAAGGATGATATGGCTAGAAGAGGGATGATGAGTACCAGCTGCACCGACTCCAAAAAATTGGGACGAGAATGACGATGCTGACGCTGACCGTGACTTTATAGGACTTGATATTACAGGGATAAAAGCTGACTTATATCTACGTATAATCCAGTAGGATATTTTCCGACATCCACGCAAGCGAAACCGCAGGCATATGCTGTGATTTTCCTAAAGCATGTTTACTTACAAATATGCCATCAACTTACAACCAAGGTTATCTGGTTTTTGCTACCAAGCAATTGAAGTAGAA
This sequence comes from Noctua pronuba, assembly GCA_905220335.1. Classification (NCBI taxonomy): domain Eukaryota; kingdom Metazoa; phylum Arthropoda; class Insecta; order Lepidoptera; family Noctuidae; genus Noctua; species Noctua pronuba. The sequence continues at coordinate 3,942,985 of LR999913.1, forward strand.
AAAGTTTTTTACTCTCAGCTTAAGCCTTTAATATTTTTCTCATAGTACAGAATATTCCCAGGGGCTGTGGGTTGTGTGAAGGTCGTACCTCGACCTTATTGGTGGTGTCCTTCAAAAAGGTCAGATGCGTAGTACTACGCAACCGGCGCGGTTTTTGCGGAAAACGTATAAAGGAATGTTTGGGATTTTTGTTCGACTTTACTATATTTTTTTTTACCTTCTTCTTATCACAAAATGTTCCCACTGCTGGCCACACGGTTCACACACTGGCCTTCCTTCTTTGAGACTGAACCCTAATCTAACTAATGGACCCAGTATGCGTTGGTGGATGTAGCAAGTTTTCAAATTTTTGGTTAAGAAGCATCCATAAATTGAGTCTCGCAATTGTATTTCTTACCTGTTCCTTATTGTGTTACCTGTCTCTTTCACCCACAAGCAAAGTGCGGCCATTTTACAAATTGGACCTCAACTGTCAATTGCTTTCTAGTACACGGTGGTTTTCCCTCGACATTTTCCTTTGACGCTTTTAGAGAACTTGTACCTTATGCTTATGCACCTAGCTTAGGTTTCAGATAACCTCAGCTACAATTTAAACTTCAATGACCAGCGTTCTTGGAGCAATACACTCTCATTCTGATAAACTTTTAGCGCAAAGGACAAAACAATAATGAGAACGTTGACACTATCTTGACACTCGTTAGCGATGCAAAAATACAAATGAACACAAACGGGTTAGTTCAAAATGAACCGGTTAGATCATGGATGAATCTCAATCGATTCTAGATTTTAGATTGAGGTCCCAACTTGCGTTTTGATTAAAATTTTATTTCGAGTCTGAGTTAAGGATCGTTGAAACCAGCAAAGAGTATGCGAACGCGGTTCCGGGCATCAAATACTTACTGAAAATATCTGTTAGTGTCCGTTGTCCGCAAGTCTACAATTTGTCCGTACCGGTTCGACTAAGCAGACTAAGCAGATTATTGTGTTAAATCTGTCAATGTTCAGAGGATTAATAATAACAGCTCGTGGCTAAATTATAACAGCCGCTCGGGTCGATCTTTAGGTTAAGCCGTGCTTGCCTGCGTGCTTGGTCCCGGGTATCATTTGTAGATCTTTGACTGTCGTTAGGTAGTCAGTGGCCCAAAAAGTCTGACAACCAGTCTTACCAAGGGGTATCATCGTATTACCCAGTACTAACTGGGTTGTGGAGGTCAGAGTCGCTCCATGTAAAATACTGGTATTCAGTTGCATCCGGTTAAACTGGAAGCCGACCCCAATATAGTTGGGAAAAGGCTATGCAGATGATGATGTTCAGAGGATCAATAATATTCAAATTAATTCATTGCGCGTTTTTTTACGAGGTTCCTCTCTCAAGAGCTACCGGTACCTTGAACCCTGTTCCCTATGTTGGTGGGCTACTATTTTTTTTGTATTTTTTATGCAAATGCGCCAGCACATAAAGCTACTACAATCTGTCAAATTTCTTTAGTAGATTTTCAACTTTATCGCTAATACATTAGGTCCAAGGTTGATTGGGAAAATTTTACAGTTTCGGGTAGTTTGATGTGCTGGCGTGTGTACATTTGTTATTAAAATGTTACTTTTATGTGAGAAAATAAATAAAGGAAATAATTAATTCATACTTCACATGCGGTTTTAAATTATGCCTTCGTTTCATTGCTAAAACTGGGTTGTATTTAATTAAATTAACAGTAGTTCAGTAAAATAATGATGTTGTTGAATAAAAATAATTACCTACATAAATGTACCTAAAACATACTTGTTTTTGATAGCGGTTTTATGTGTTTATCGCGAATAAAAACTTCCTTCCTGATAACGTGAGCATAGCAACAATGAATGAGTTTGTATTTGTTGAATGTTTTTGTAAATGGCGTAATTATTGAGGTTAGCAGTAATAAAGAAAATTTTTAATTGGCATCAAGGACACACATACAGGGTGGAGATTGAACGGTGAAATGTGTGGAAAGTGCCCATGGAATTAATTCCGTGTACAAAAAGTTTTAATAACATCACATCACGCCTGTTATCACCGAGGGTTATGCAGAGCTAACCCACATTTAGCTAAAAATAAATAATAATAAATGAATAATTTAATCAGGACCATACATTTAATAAATTTTATACATCCACCAAACTGCGTAACAGTTTGTCGGCGGGATTAGCGCTTGTCTAATACATAGTAACGTTTAACTTCCGTATAATAGGGGGCGAGCCTATTGCCATCAACTGGCACAAAACCAGACTCCGTGGCGCTACCTTGCTTTGCTAAGGAGGCATACACTCTATCTGTGTGAGAAAATTAGCATCATCAGTAATCCATCACGTGGTCCCAGCGTGGTCACTTGGCAACCAACCTTTGATATATTTCAAGACACCAACAGGAAGTGGTTTAGCGGTATATTTTTAACAGCGACAAGACATCATTGTGTCGCAAATAGGTTTTTAAAGGTGAACGAAATCATTCTCACAGACAGAGGTACTCGTTTCATGAGCCAGCTGACTTATACTCGCGGTTAGGTCGGAAATTATCCCACGGGGAAGTAGGTGCTACTGGGATAGAAAACATCCTGTCTTAGCACGTTAACTGCCAAGGTATATTTTCTGTATCTTCCAAATTTAATTTCTTCCGTATTGATTCCAAATTGAATAATCTATCTATCTATCTTCTATATATATAAAAGGAGAACTGACTGACTGACATATCAACGTACAGCCGAAACTACTGGGGCTAGGAATGTGAAATTTTATACACGGCTTCCTATTATAATGTAGGGGAGCACTAAGAAGGGGTTTTTGGAAATTTAACCTTTAAGGGGGTGAAAAGGGGGAATTTTGTTTGTATGGAAAATCTTCCACGCGGACGAAGTCGCGGGCAAAGTGCTAGTTATGTATAAAAAGTGTTCCCTTTCCTTTATTTTGATAAACAAAACCATGTTGAATATGTCTTGCTTGGGGCCATGTCAGTCATTTTTAATAGAAAAGAACACTTTAAACGTGCCAGGCGGCACACTGCGGTCATTTGAATTTGATGCTTGGTGTCAGTCACCGGTGACTGACATGGCCTGAACAGATAGTGAGTCTGTCAGGCACTGCCTGACAAGGCAGTTAACGTGTTAACCTAGGTTATGGACCATCTGAGTGCCAAACATCGCCAGACAAACAAAAGTTACTTTCAAAATTATACATGAGTCGATAGACGTAGGAAGCTGTTCTTTGCATAAACACCATATGAGAACTTACGACATCTTCGCCATGACGTAACTTCGATGCACTTTGATATGAGAGTACTGACTGTGTAAGCAAACAAGGTGATCGTATTCCATATCGGTCAATTCAGGTTTCGCAGTACTTTGCTGGACAAAGGGACAAAGAAAGCTTGTTCTTCTTCTTCTTTTCGTGTCGATGAACTCAAATTGTGTTAGACCAGTATGTAGCCACCTGGACAGCTCTAACATTAGCTTCAATTAAATCTTGGTAGGTGCAAGTGGTTGTGCAGGATGGGCAGGACAAGAGGTGGAGCATATCCTGCAGAGTGGCTTCACACTGGCAATCTGTTTGGGATGAATCGATGATACCCCATTTTGCCAGATTGTATCTACAGCGGCCAACCTGGGCTCGCAATCGGTTAAGGGATTTCCAGATTGATCAAACTCAGAAAGCTTGTTGCTAGAGATACTAACGACTAGATTTTTTTACGTGGCTTCTGTCTTCCATTTCCAATTTGGACCAGGAAGACAATAATTTAGGAAGAACTAAAAAAGATGTGGTCTATTCTTTTATGTTCTCTTCCAACAATATTTCAGAACCATCATCATCTGCCTAGCCTTTTCCCAACTATGTTGGGGTCGGATTCCAGTCTAACCGGATGCAGCTGAATACCAGTATTTTACATGGAGCGACTGCCTATCTGACCTCCACTACTCAGTTAGTACTGGGTAATACGATACCCTTTGGTAGGACTGGTTGTCAGACTTTTTGGGCCACTAAGATCTAAAAAAGACATCCGGGACCAACGGCTTAATGTGCTTCCCGAGGCACGGAGGAAACTCTGTATGTAATGGGTAAAGATCGACCCGAGCGGCTGTTATTATTTAACCACGAGCTCCTAATGTTTCATAAACATAATACTGCTTAATACTCGTAGCATTCGTACGTGACAAGAGCCTAACGGCTTCCATGCTACGTTTGACTCGTTCCTTCAAACGACCTTCAAACGCTGGGGTAAGTACTTCGAGGACGATGCGTCATGGTGGCAATTTGTTAATAGCAGTACTTGTATATTACTTTTTATATTTGTACTTCCTGATATAAGTTTTTAAACTGACAGGGTCACTAACATTATCATTGAACATTGAAAACGGGATATAAAGGGTGTAAATAGACCCTTAACGAAGCCGAAAGGACTTGTTCTTCCCGCTATTGCGATCATTTTTTGGTTCTAGACCATACACTATTTTTAAGGTTCTAACTTTACTTTAAATACCTGCATGACCCGTTTACTACAATGCATCCATGAGTGCGTTACATTGAGTTTTACCGTAAAATGTTATTTTTCACCCCAAAAAAAAAGTCATTTCCCAGCAATAATTTTTGAGTAGTATTACTTAGTTTGATGTACAGAATGTTGGGTTTAGGGCTTCGTGAAGGGTCCGTTTACACCCTGTATACCATGTTTACTATACGACGAACGAGAAAGACTGATTTGTCTGCTCATAAACACCAACCCGCAATAACTTCAGTTTATCCGTGATCATGGTGTTTGCAATAGCGCCGTAATATCGGGAATTCAAAACAAATAGTGAACATAGTAAATATCCTGTTTTCAGTATTAATTATAGTGTTCAGTGCTTCCTGCTTACAACATACATAGTTTCGGTGGGTAAATATTGTTTCAGGTTCGCCCTTTATTACATGGGACTTCGGCGATACTCCCACTACACCGCGCTGCGTCGCGTGGCGCAGAAAATTCATTGTACGCCGACGTTGCCAGTGTGTTGTCCTAGGCGTGTTTTCTATACAAATTCAGATACTTGCGTACGATGTTAAAATTTGCGGCCCCGCGCTACGCGACGGAGCCGGTGCAGTCGGATAAGCGTCTTAACGTAACTGGAGAAACACTGGTTTCTTTGACGGAAGAATCGAAAAAATGACATGATTGTGAAAAGATATCTGTCATTTTGTCGACACAATCTGTCATTTTGTCGATTCTTCCGTCAAAGAAACCCGTGTAGGTACCGAGTTCCCTGACGGTCGGTCGGATGAACTTTTCAACCTTATCACTAAGGGCATAATAAGGGTGAAAATTAGCCGTCAGTGAACTCGGCGGTACACCTCTGCTTAACCCTTGGGGGGAATACAATTATGTTTTGTATTATCTAGGTGCGTTACTGTTTCAATTAAAACTTGTTTGGCGTTGTTGTACCCAAAATTACGTCAATAGTTGGATTAACTTTGAGTACATTCGGTGTAATCGTACCGGCTTTCAATTGAACCTTTGTTCATCGCTGATATCTGGAATTGCCGCCATATTTTATGTTATCAATTATCACATAGAAGATTTTTGTTATTTTGTGATTGCTAAGGTTAAAGGAAAGGTCGAAATAAACATTGTTTTTCTGTATTTGCGAGTTTGTTTCGCCACGTCTTCTACCTAGGTAAAATACTGGGAAGAGGGTAGGCTGGTGTTTTGGGAGACGGCACTTCCTGATTGTCTACCTTATTTGGTTCTGATTTGGGGCACTTTTGATAATGTTGACTCAAGATCCGAATATACAAGGTGGAAGGGACACCGTAGCTCCTCCGGTAACCACTTATTCAGTACATCATTCTGCTGTTCCATACATTGTGACCGTGTAAATTGCAGTTTTGTAGGAAACAGCTAAACAGCAGTTTTTTAATAAACCGACTAAATTCCTATGTGGGTGGTGGGGTCAAAACGATGTACTGTATACGTGGTAACCGTACTTACCCGTTTTAGCGTCTATGTCCCTTCCACTCTCTATACTTACCTACGTTGCGTCAGAATTGGCGCAGTGCATCATAACTTGATAAGAGATGGTCTAAAAACACAGTTTTGCTATAATGGGCCTATTTGGCGAAGCTGTGGTGGAGCACAATTAAATGTAGCAATCATATTTTGGTGTGCTTAGGTCTCAAAATTGTAAACACATCTTTGATTCTCTCAAGTATACAAATCATGTCGGTCTTTATCGTTTCGTGGCTGTTCAAATAAATGTCGATTTGCATCTCAATACCGTCACCACGCACAGTTGGACGCACTTTTCATCTCGTTGTAAGGTCGGGTATAATTTTAGAGGCGCTGCAGTGCATCGACCTCGCTCCCAACACGTGGGTGTTACGTAAGCGCGAGCGCAGATGTGGTACGTCACGGTCTTATGTCAGTGTGCGTAGTACCTACCCATTGTAGAAAGATGCTGAGTTTTAAGACAAATATGAAGACTTGCTCTCTAAACGGTGAAGGACAACTCGATAGGAAACGGCATGAGAGATGTGCCATCCACTACCCTGAATTGGGCCCGCGTAGTGAAAATAACCCACTCCCTCACATGAAAGGGCCCGGAGGTGGCCCCCCAATTAGAACATAATAGGGTTTTTTATGCTAAATGCGGAGGAATGAGGAAAATGTCGTGAGGAAAATTTTGAGTATGAATGTGGATGGGTATATGAGTAGAGGAAGACCAAAGAAACGATGGATGGACTGTGTAAAGAATGATATGGTACGAAAGGGGTAATCACAAGAAAGAGAAGAGAGAGAAGTATGGAAGAAGAAGACATGTTGCGCCGACCCCAAATGAATTGGGATAAGGGCAAAAGAATGATGAGCCTTTTTATGCTAAAGACTGTTAGGAAACCCGGCAGGTCACAAAGATATTCTTATGATAATGCCCCAACTGTTCCAAATATCAGAGGCAAATCTAATGGTTTTAAAGCCCGCTTTACGAAACGATTTTTTTATCAGCCCATTCTGTCCATTGCTTGGCAAAGGCCTCCCCCATTCCTTTCCAACTCTCCCGGGGTTTTGCCTCCTTTGGCCTATCAGTCAGGAACGAGTCCAAATCGTCACGCCAGCGTTTCTTGGGTCTGCCTTGGTGACAACGACCGTCTTCAGGTACCCACTGTGTGACTATTCTGGCCCATCTGTCCTGACCCATCCTGGAAATATGACCCGCCCAGTCCCATTTTACCCTCGCAGACTTATCGCCTACATCGACGATGCCTGTCTTGGAGCGTATTGTGGTGTTGCGAAACGATTCCACCTGCAAAATATCATGACTCTTTAAGGTTATTTGAGGACTAGAACTTTAGCATTATCCTGAGAAAGTACCTGAATTATGTTTATTCTGCCAAACTACGTATGAAAACACTACTACAGCTCAAGTATTGTACTCCAAATGGTTTGTTAGGAATCCAATACCCATAAATCTCAAACATCTAACCCAAAACGTGCAGAACATCATAATATTTTGATCATAAACAACGAAGATTGCGAATAACACGATACGGATTGTGTCTGATACCGCCAAAGGGAATGGCGAATCGATAATTTCACGGTCATGTACTTTTGGGGCCCTTTTCGCGTTTACTGTGTTATCAGTTCTCCCGGGGAACTTGCCCTTTTTCTCGTGCGTGTCTGTAATAAAGTTTAGTAAAGGGACTATCTACACATATTCGGGTCAGGGTCCTCCGGGCTTCAAGCCGCTTGGCTCAGTGCTATGTCAGGGACAGGAAAAAGATCAGCAAAATGTCTTACTCCAATAATTTGATGTCAATGTCCTGCAGTAATCGTTTTATACTACAATTTGGCAAAGTTTAATCAGAGCTTTCTGCATTTCGGGTAGCATCCTTTGAGCTATTTGTTCAAGAAAAAATTGGTGTCAGCACCAGCCGAAAAAGCGTACTGTTGGGTTTTCAGCTCTCGCGGCTGAGCTGAGAGTCGAAAACCCAGGACTATGGACCAGCCATATCTTTAAAGGAGGTGTCTGCTGAGATGTCCAGTAATCTTCTAATTACGACCTTAAACTAACCAATTCTCTTTCTTCTATTCCAGTGCCCCTAAGCGACGGTGACCGTCGCTCACCATAAGATGCGTTCGCTGCTAGCGTACTACGCAGACGCAGTAATGTCGGCGGCTGTTCGCGGCGCCGGCTGCGCACTTGACTGCAGCGGCCGGGGAGACTGTCTGAACGGCACGTGCTTGTGCGAGATCCGCTACGCTGGAGATGAGTGTGCTGGACCCAACATGCCCTACCATGCCTGTGAGTATCATCATCTGCCTAGCCTTTTCCCAACTATATTGGGGTCGGCTTCCAGTCTAACCGGATACAGCTGAATACCAGTATTTTACATGGAGCGACTGACTATCTGACCTCCACAACCCAGTTAGTACTTGGTAATTCGAAACCCCTTGGTAAGACTGGTTGTCAGACTTTTTGGGCCACTGACTACCTAACGACTGTCAAAGATCTACAAATGACACCCGGGACCAACGGCTTACCGTGCTTTCCGAGGCACGGAGGAAATTCTGTATCTAATGGGTGATCACCCATTCACATACCAACCTAGGCAAGCACGTCTTAATCTAAATATCGACCCGAGCGGCTGTTATTATTAAGCCAGGAGCTCCCCCTGTAAGTATAAGTGGCGAAATTTTGCTGGCAGCGTACTACGCTTACCCAGTTACACAAGGTGTTTTTTTTTATATCCCATAATTCCAGGGTATGAATGAGACTATATCAAAGAATCAACTGGCATATGAATAATTTTTCAATTAAGTATTTTGTTTTTCATACAAAATAGTAATTCGACAAAGTCACGATTATTAATGTAAAACACCCTTACGTGAAATATGACAGCGTCGCATTTTCTCAGCTTTAAATATGAATGATTGGTTTGAATGAAAATGAATTACTCGTATTTATCAATGAAACTTAAATTAATTATGATTGATGATATCTTCGAAACTATACGTTTTTGGAAAACATATTCTAGGACTTTTTTATTTTTTACCTAAAGAATATAACCTTAGAGTTATGGGATATTAAAAAAAACACGTATTGATAGTGGACGCGGGGACTATAAAAACAAGAAATGGCCGTTACAAACATGGACATTTGCGGTTCATCACCCAGTACCCAAAATCACTTGCACCCGGAGTTTGAGCGCAGAGCGTAGGTCCAGAAGCCTACAAAGCATTTTGTTTGGAAAATGTGAATGGCCGGCACTATTCGGTGCCCGGGTGACAACGGGCCCTGTGTCCTGGGCCAAACCTACCTTCACGATCACTGCTAGTGTACTATGCAGCCAAATTGATGCTTGTGGCGTTTCTTTTCTGTATAGTGGTCTTCTACCGGGCGTTCAGTAATGTGCAACTCTCATCTGACACCCGCACAAAGTAATTCTTTGTTCGACAAGTCAATTCAGCACACGTAGCATGACCACCAACGTAGAAACAGGTTTTGTCGACGAAAGAATCGACAAAATGACTGATTTCTTTTGTTAATCTGTCATTTTGTGGTCTAGAAATTGTTTCCGTGTATCTTTTCTCATTTACCGTACACAATGGATTTTACTTTGTAAAAATATCAAATAATACAAGCTCACAAACGCGTCGAATTTTTTGTTTCGTGCGCATATTATTCAAATAATTCAAATAATATGTATTATTAAATTGCTTGAATAATACCACAATTTAGTATTATTTCTGCTATAATAATAGGTGATTGTGGTCAATGTGCGACGTAATTTAAATTTCTATTCTAATGAAAGGAATTATTTGTGCGCACTAGTCAATTCCATGACAATAATTAATTATGGCTTTTATTTTTAATATTCCTCCTGTGCTACTAATATCGTCACAATTAATATCTGTGGTAAGCCTTACTGAGGGTTCCATGTTACCAGGCACTGCGTCTATAACAGTAGATTTAATTCTGCATTAGAGTAAAGACGTTAAAGATCCATCACTTAGTAAGCTTCTTCAATAGACCTTCTTTTGGGTAGAATTACTTGATATATGAGGAAGTCTTTAGTCTAAGTGGCCCTCAAATATCAATTCGCTTTTTTTCGATACGAACTAACAAAGTAATTTAATATGGCATACCACCAACTAGCGAGCAAGCGAGCTAGCCTTTTCATATTTCGTTTCGGCACTTAGTTAGTTCGCGGTGAGTGAGAGCCTTTTGTAGGTAGCGTCTAAACAGACATAATGCAAGACATTTCTTAGACTTCCGTTCGTGTTTTGTTACCATCGACACAATACCCTGTCTCCAGAACTTCTTTTGTCTGATTACCCGACTGCCAAGGAAGGGTTATGTTTTCGCGCGTATCTTGTTTGTAAACTATACCTCGTATCTTCCAAACGGTTGGATGGATGTTCACAGTTAAGGTATCGTTATATTTGTCTTAAAAAGCCAAATGTCCTTAGATAGGCGATTGAATTAACAAAATGGCGGATTTTTTGGCGCCAAATAGTATTACATAAATAAAAAAAAATATTACCGATAGGTTTGGTAATAATTTTTATTAATATTAATTGAGTAGGGTCAAAATAAAGAAAATTATGAGGGGATTTCAAATATATAAATATGTAGAATATAATAAAAAATAAAAAATTAGGAATAATATAATAATAAAATTTGCAGATTTTGATTTTTTACTTATACTACTTGTTTTAACCCCTTTTTCTCTTCTTTCCAGGCATAGGCGGCGTATTCCTCCTGGTAGCGTTCATCTGCGCAGTCCAGCTCACAATATGCGTGGTGACGGAGTACCGACGCCTCAAGGCACCTACCTTCCTCCGAGCCTGCAAGGTCACCACCCAGAAGATGCTCTACTTAGTAGCCTTCCTGGCTTCCCTGATCCGGGGAGCCTACTTTGTCTCTCCGGTGAGTGTGAGTGATGCTGAACTTGTTTTGGGTTAATTGGTGATGGTTATTTGTCCTGTGAAAAGATATCGACTGAAATACATAAGAAACGTAACAATGAGGTGGAAGCGCCACGGTAGCCCGCGAAAATCAAATTTTACCTGCAAATTGCAAGAAACGTAAGAAAATTTGAATTTCGCGGACTACCTTGGCGCTTCCCCCTTAAATGAATATTTCATGAAAAACTAATTCAATGGGATTAAATAAATTTAATTCTGTAAATACATACGTGTAACTAAGAACTGAGTAATTTCACATGGTAGATTTATCTATAAGTGTTCTAAACTGCTTTGTGGCCGATGGGCAAGTGTAACCTAATACGTCGCCTCTTTGGTTCAGTAACGTGATAAATCCTACAGTTTTTATTTTTTTTTATTTACTGATAAAAATCGAATTAGTTTTTGAAAGTTGAAAAACACTCTCCTCTAAAATTTCAATTTTCAAAAGAACACATTATTGAAGCAAAGATTCGACGTGTGTATAAGAATTTTGTTTTCAAAACAAGAAAATCAAGAACTGGTAAACACGAATAATTCGATTAATCGGTTGACTGATTCGATTCAGTCACATGGTTATCAACAAACATTAAATGTATTATTTTTTTTCACAAATAGTATTTGTCTTCGCAGTCGGCGTTCCAAGAGGGGTGGGCGACCAGCCTGCTGTCAGCCTACTACCCTCTGCTGATGTCGGGATCATCTCTCATCGTCTGCTTTTGGGCGGAGGTAAGTCATTATTTCCGTTTAATTTAAACTTTTAAGACTCCATACGTATGACAAGCTGTTTCTCGATGAAATCTTGCAAGTATTATGTTTTTTTTAATACTATGGGAAGACGTTGGAGATAAAAGCAAGTTTGTAAGGGAATTTATTTATATGTATTTGTAGTACAGTGCCATCTATTAGTAACGGTATGAAGTATGAATTTTGTGTATAGCGACATCTGTTGAAATTATGTTAAACTAATTTAGAAAATGTCGTAAGGTTTCATTATTTGACGGTAGGTGGCGCTGTTGTTTTGGAGCGCGTGCGCAGCTACAATGAGATTAGTTAGGTATATTGTTTTATAGGTGTCGCTAACTACCCTGTTGAAATATTTTGTTTTCTTGGTTGCGATGATTTTGAGCTAGAAACCGATTAGTTAGGTTGTGGTAGTGAAGAATTCAAATCAAACCACCTTCTTCGAGTTCGGGATGGCTAGGAGGTAGGCATGGTGACCATTTGGTGAGACTCCCCAAAACCACCTGCTGTAGTAGTACCCGTGATGCCCGTGACACATTTCCATTCTGTTCATCGGGCGGAGACATACATACACATAAACTCAAGCCGTTTTCCTCATTTGGGTAGGCAGAAACGACAGATACCTACCTAACCAGATACCAGAGGACCTGATAATCTTTGAGGAAAAAGCTGACTGAAACATGTCGTACATCTAATTTTATCAGATAATGGCATAAAACCCCTTTTTGTGTATACTTGATAACGGTAACTATGAACTTCACTTGTTTGCCTCAGAGCAGCTACAACAATGTTACCTATTATAAATTTTAAATCACTTTTATATTATACAGGCTGTGGATATTTAGAATCCAGAAAGTATAAATGTTACCAGTTTGATTCTTAGCGTATCGATGAATCTGTTAGGTACCTACCTAATTATTTTTCAATGGACAAATAATTCAAATTGATTTCAATAGGCTCATCCCCTATTATAGTGCTTAAACATAACTGTTGTCATGTGGGTGTACTATAGGTACCTTTGCTCATACAATATGTTAAAAAAAACCTGTCCGATCCGTGAGGGTATTATTAGATATCGAGATTCGATTCTATTTAACTAATTATTTTAAGAAAAAGAAGAAAAAAAATAAACACCTGAATAAAATGGGGAAACTTGCTATGGGGGAAATGGCAATAAAAAGGCACGTGTGGCGTGGCGCCACCCAAGTCGCTTCTCGGGTTGTGACGTCTTAAACAAACAATCGACGATCAAACATACGCTAATTTAATATGGTGCTGTCACATTTCAAAAAATTTGCTAGATTTCGAGTACACCATCCACCATCAACCAAAGAAACCATGAATAGACTGTGTGAAGAGTGATATAGCTAGAAAGGACGTGACTGTTTGAAGGATGATATGGCAAAAAAGGAGGTGTCTGATGAGATGATGAGAAATAGAGAAGCTTGGTAAAGTAGACAATGCTGCTCCGACCGATAAATTGGGATAAGGGCAATAGAATCCTGATGATCCAGCTTGTATAACTCTAGTCACATGTCCCCACATACAAAACAACAATTAAAACAGCACAATTTGCAGACACGTCTCGATTACATACTCAACATCGTTTGTTTAGTGATTACAGCGTTATCAAGACCATCTGAGATGCTATCGAACAGTTATTGTCACTGTTGTAGTTAGTAATTGTATGGTAGGTGATGGTGGATGGTGTTGTTGCAGAATTAAGTTGTTGAAGGACTGATTTAGCTTGTTATGTGGCGCCTAATTATTTCTGTCTGCAGGGTTTAAAGTAACCTAACACGAGGGGGATGACGGGATCTTATTTCGCTCGTTTCGCTCGCTCCCAAGACCCCGCTAACCCCTTCGAACCTATCCTATCCGGAGATCATCCTAAGTTTTCCTTGCCACAATGCTTTGTTTGTGTTGGTGTGATCAACATCACCTTCATAGCCTTTTCCCAACTATGTTGGGGTCGGCTTCCAATCTTATGATGCAAAAGAATATACAGTATTTTACATGGGGCGACGGAAGTTATGGTTCAGTACGTGCTTCGATATAATATAATCTCCCGATCGAATTTCGTCTACGGCGGCCAATCTCAACGGAGATAAGCCAAAACGAGGGTAATATGTGTTTGTGCCACACAAGTGCACTCCCTCTTCACACTTACAGTAGGACTGCAATCCAATTCAGAAACTTGTCGTTAGTTCCCTTTTTGATCACACACCAATTGATTCTTGTACAGCTACGTACAGTCACGAGCACCAATATGTAAACACTTAACAATTTTAAAAAGTGTTTTTCTCCTACTGTTCTGATTAAAATTTCATGTTGTTACGAACATAGTATTCTGGAACTCATATTTTTATGAAAAAGATCCTATCTCCAAGTTACAATCGTTATTTCTTGCGAAAATTGCTTGTGACTGTACATATACATATGTGTGTACGACCGTTTGGCTACTTCAATGTTATGCTAAGATCAAAATCCCTAGTAAAGCATACTTACATTCTTCAGACGCATGTTCTGCGAAACGATGTTTATTTATTTTTTTAACTCCACGTCTTTGTCGAGACCCGCGTGTTTTTTCACTTATTTCATTCATGGAACTGTCCACTGATTTATTGGTTTTTGTTAGTACCAGTATTTTATTTTATTATTTAAGTATTTATTTTATTAAAACAAAGTTTATAAAAGTCTTAACTTAAGAACTTTGCCTCACAAAACCGTTTTCACGGTTTGTCTGTGGGAACGGAACAAACAGTATTAAAAATAAGGTTTATTAGTGCGGTAACTTAATTTTCACTTATTTTACTTATAAAGTAACTAGCAATACTAAAACTCGAAAGGGGGGAAGGGGTTCGGAAAAAATCACGAAATATCTCTAGGGGGAGCGGGGGTTGTAGTGAGATATCACGTGTATTTATTTTTTCTATGAACGCACTATTTCTAAACCGAAAAACGGTGCGGTAAAAGTTGCTAAAAAACATCACGTGATTAATGGACTACCCTTTAGGGGCCAACAATGCGGCAAGCCCATAAGGCAAGCTGACTGTTCAGAAACCCCTACATCATGAAGAGTAATAAAACCCAAATAGTCTTGACCCAAAAACGACAGATATTACTCTGGGATTATACATATTATGTCGAATACTTTTACAGCTTACTTACGGTCCAATCACTACATAGTATAAAGCAAAGTCGCTTCCCGCTGTCTGTCTGTCTGTCCCTATGTATGCTTAGATCTGTAAAACTCCGCAACGGATTTTGATGCGGTTTTTTTTAATGGAAAGAGTGATTCAAGAGGAAGGTTTATATGTATAATACATGCATAATATAGTAGAGAAAAACATGATAATTTTAAAGGTTTTTAATGTAAGGTCGAAAATAAACAAATTTTCTTGCGTTTACATTGCAAACGCTGGCTGAACCCTACGAGATAGATCAAAATAATGTACTACAGTATTGTACACCTTAAAAAGGTCTACAAAAAAGTCCGCGATGGTATATGTCTATCTCTTAACGATAACGCACAATAACCATTTTTTATCCTTTACTTAACATGTTTGTATTGTCTAATGACAAAAAAGCTGTGAACGTCGTATATAAAGACATTCTGTAGTACATTTAGTATCAGCATTGCACTCGTGCAAAGCCGGGGCGGGTCGCTAGTTACAAATAAAACAAAACAAACTAAAAATTAGCGCCATCTAGCGGGAAAATGGCCACTAGCAGACCGTATCTTCCGCCTTAACAATTATTTTATCTGTCTTCAAAATCGGGGACGATAAAGATTTCCAAGATAGAGGTTATTTTTAAACAACAAAAAAAAAAACATTTGCATAGGTAATGCCAGGATGCATATCTAAAGTCATGAGAACTCTTTAGTTAGACTTAAACTAAGAAAATAATGTATTATTTTTAATAGTGTTTTTATGAATAGTGGTGGTTGGAAAACATATTCCCGGTAACTGGGTTGCATGGATCAGACCCGGGATAAGGCTAGACAGATGATGATGATTAGTGAATTTTGTTTGTCAACAAGAACAGAACTTATACTGCGCAAAAAAAACGGGATAATCAAAAATAAAAAGCTCAAAATAATGAACATTCACGGAAGATATCCCGTAAGGCCTATTTCAGAGTGAGACCGGTGCCGGTCGCGTAGTCGCTCCATGTAAAGTATTGGTATTCAGCTGCATCCGGTTAGACTGGAAGCCGACCCCAATATAGTTGGGAAAAGGCTAGGCAGATGATGGTATTAAGCGCAATCAATACTAAATATTTGCATTTTGACAGCTGTCAATGTCATTGGAATAATTAAGCATAGGTAGTCTACGCTAAATACACAGTTATGTAGAATTTCTATGTTACTGCGTAAATGTGATAATATTTATGTGAGAATTTTTGAAGGTTAATGTGCTTTAATTAAGCCTAGCTTTTTCGGCTTTAATATTTTTGCATGTGCCCGCTGTTGGGTCATATGACAGGTCTTCTCTCTGTGAGGGGCCATCATCCACTACGTCGCACCACGAGGGTCTAGTACGGATTGCTGGATATATAAAGGCATTTTTGGGTAGATGGAGGACTTATTTAGAAATTACCGATTTTGGCGATACAAGGCATACAGCGATTTATGTGTTTCGTCTCGCAAATGTAAGACCCAATCACCATTAAATAAGGGCTATCCTTTTTGATCTCACCAGATGGCGCCATTGACTAGACGAGTAAGGTCCTACCATTTATTCAATTTATACTATAAAGGACCAACTTATCATAGTTTATTACATATGTAAACACACAAACGGCAAGCATGAAACATTTAAAAAACATTCTTCCTCCAAATACTAACAAATTAGATACTAACTAGCTACTTAAAATATTCAAGTCATAATAATTATGATATCTTGACTTGGTTCGCGAGGTTGTCAATATGTGGGATGTGGACTCAGCGATCATTGTGCCGATAGTCGTATCATCCCATCCCTCCTCGACCAATATCTGAGGAGGCTCTCCTGGACACGCCTCGTATTGTTAGGAGGTTCCTCTCTCTGGAGCCCTGACTGCCGGTAGCTTGGACCCTGTTCCCGATGCCGGTGGGCTACAATTTCATGTTTTTTATATATTTTTTTTAAGAATATTTAAAAATGTAATTGATTTGTATAGAAATAAATAAAATCATGACTTGAATATTTTAAGTAGTTGATCAGGAATGGCTCAATGGCTTGAGCAAGATCGTAAATATTAGTATAAATAAGTGAAATACGAATGCCTCTACCGGTGAATTTATGCGCGATTGATTTCCTTAAGACTATAGTCTCCTTAAGGACGCTGTTACATTTTCGATGAACTAAAATTTAGGTATCTAAAGTCGCACACAGCAACATCACGTACGCACACATTGAACAACTCTGAGCGCTCGATTTTATACTTCACATTTATAATCTTGGTCCGTGATATTATTTTTTAATTTTATTGAAATTGATTCCGGAAGATTACTTGGACCTTTGAAAATGCATTTGGTAACTAGTACCGTCGTCGTCGTGATATGTAGGTTAGTATTTTCAACCGACTTCAAAAAAAGAAGGTGCTCGACCCATAATGTATACGGGATTTTCCCAAAAACTACTGATTGAGATTTTCGGAGATAGACAATGGAATTCTTCAATCACAATCATCAAATGACTCGCGAGCACAGCATCGTCTAATCTAACTATATATAAACAGAACAACTGAATGGATCTTGATGAAATTTAGTTTAGAGATAAGTCATAGTCTGGAATAACACATAAGAGACCGTTTATCTCGGTATTACTTGTTCTTGTGTATATATTGTTTTCACCATGTCATAACATAACATTACGACTGTTCGGATTTAGGGGGCAGACAGATGTACACCCAATATGTGGTACCCACTAAAACTAAAATGAAAAAACTGTCCAGTGGTGAAAAACGAAAAACAATAGGTATCGACACCGACTTCCGAAAAGAAAATTAATTTTCCCTTTATTTTAGTAAATAGGTTTTTTTTTTTAAAAAAAAAGGCTATGTGAAATAAGTAGGTACTTAAAATAAAATAATTTCCGGTCATAAGGGTTAAAACAACGACCTGAACATTTTACTATTACATGAAACATATAAAATACTAGCTGTTCCCCGCGACCTTCGTCCGCGTCAAGTTATTAAAAATACAATTTTCCCCGTTTTTGCAACATTTTTCATTGCTGCTACGCTCCTATTGGTCGTAGCGTGGTGATATATAGCCTATAGCTTTCCTCGATAAATGGACTACCCAACACTGAAAGAATCATTCAAATCGGACCAGTAGTTCCAGAGATTAGCACGTTCAAACAAACAAACAAACACTGCAGCTTTATAATATTAGTATAGATTATTATCTAAAGCTCCTCTTTGGAGCATAGCTAATAATAATAATAACACACTAGCCTGGGAATTTAGTAAAAAAAAATGGTTAAATAAATCTCGACTTCCGAATGATCTTTTAGTCTGTGGTGTAGGTTTCGGGTTATTTCGATAAAAGTTAAAACACACGTAAGTAGTAAAAATCTATAATATATTTAAATAAGGCATGTTACTATAGTATATACAACAGTAATGACAGTAATGCTATTTACAACCTGAGGTTTTATGCATTATTTTTTGCACCCAATGCGTTTTTGCGTATGTGTGTGCTATGGTCCCTTAGGCCCATAGACCTTGGGTATCGAGGGTCAACCAGTTCTGGAAGTAAACAGTTATTGTAGAATTTTACTAAATGTCCTTCCATATTTTCCTTCCAGAAATGGTCGTCTCGCACGCTTGTTGAGAAAGCCTATACGCCAAATCGGTTAGTTTTTGGAACATTCTGGGACAAAGTTTTCAGAGTTTGTTTTATTACAAAAATATGGTGCACAATGGCTGTGATCACCGAATATGTGGTGGGGCCCGTTTTGGATATCGTTTTTTATATTATCGGCCTTTTCTGCGAAGGGGATGTTTTGCCTAGACCAATATTTTACAGAAGAGTCCACTCCCCAACGCAACCTCAAATAATTTCCTTTGACGAGCTTCCTTGCTTTTATGTGATAGGATGTGCTAGTGGACACTGCCAGCAATGCTTTGCAATAATTGCGCAAAAGGTGATTCTTGCACTCTATTTTACAAACAGTTAAATTTTCATATGGTCGGGAATTTCTAATGCATGCATAAGTATTAGCATCTCCATCAGCAATTAAATGAGAATAAATAAGTCCATGGTCAGATAAAGAACTTTTAAACCCTTCTGTAATAATTGCAGCTTCCATTGCAGTTGAAGGGCTACTGAAGTTCTTAAAACATGTATGTGCAGGTCAATTCCTTTGTTTATTGATCGGGAACATATCACACAATATTTATTTTTACCCACAGTATGCCTGAGAGATATTTCTTGTTGATATTGCATGTAAAGCCAAGTCAGAGGCCCATGGGCGGCCTAAAAACTCTGACACCAGGTTACGAACTAACCACACGATAAAGAAGAAGAAAGAAGAAGACCCCACAGTAAAGGACTTTTTTGCTGTGCTGGCCAACAATTGCTGCGGCGCCTGAAGAAGCATCGTAATTTGTGCCGTATGAACGTTTACTCCAACACGCATCCGCAATAACAGCTATCATTGGTGTTCCCTGTGTTGACATATTGCCGACAAGTTTTGCGTGTTCGACCTCTTCCTTTCCTGCCTCAGACATACAATGATCCGCCGTTTGTTCCCACCATTGGGAAATTTGATCATGCGTTACCTGGTATAACCGCAGAGACATCGGTGGGATGTCGGCATGGGCAAGGACTGTATTAAGCTGGGTGTATCCGGCACCAGTAGACATAATTCCGGATACAACATCCTGATTAATATCCATTTTAAGATCGTCTTGCCGCACTGTTTCAAGTGCAAACTGTTCACCACACATTTTGCAGACAATTTCGAATTTAGAATGCAGGCCATGTCTTTTTTCTTTATTTATCGCTACCTGTTTCACACCGCAATCGAAAAGGGAAGTGTGGCTTCCAATTTGGATTATCTGCTCAAATAGGTTATCAAATTCAATTATCTTGCCTTTTGGCTTAAATTGTTCTGCGCATTCTTGTTCCTGAAAATAAAATGGAACTAGTAGTGTGTACCTACGATAAAAAAATTAAAACAATTAAAGAATAAACTTTGATAAAACTTATAAATGAAATTTCATACTGCTCATCATGGTCTAACGAGACATCTAAGCTGCTCTCCCTGTTAACAAAAACATAATACAGGCTCAAATTAAGTTACCTAGCGAAACTCTGCAGACGTTAACAACAAAATTAAAAAAGGTTTCCTAAACTATTACTTCAATTAACTAATAAACTACCTAGTGAAAATACTTACATAGTCCAATTACTTTTATTTACTGCTACGTTCGTAGATTTTTTTGGTCTATATCCAAATTTCCGAATACGGGGCATCTAAAAAAATAAAGATAAACATTTTTACAAAACAACGCACATGAAAACTATGATTTCATATTCATTAGTAGCGACTCCAAAAAAAAAAGCATGAAATTGACAAAAGTAGCCGAATTTTCGTCGGCGCCATCTTGGATTTTGGTTTTGACCCCATATTCATTATAAGCGACCCCAAAAACCATGAAAATGACACTCATGAAGAAAAGTTGTCAAATTTTTCTTACCAGCCATCTTGGATTTTGGTTATGATCATATATCTGATACTAGCGACCCCAAAAACCATGAAAATGACACCAATGACAAAAAGTTGTCAATTTTTATCAACACCATCTTGGATTTTGGTTTTGTCTCCATAGTCGTCATACATACATACAAACTGGTTAAAATCATAACCCTCCTCCCACCCATCCACTTCCAAACCTCACCGCCGACAGCTTGACCTTATCCATCCAAATCCTAAACTTACTAAGAGCTGCTTAACTCTACCCATCCATTTCGCAACCTTGTCAACAATTGCTTAACCTCACCCATCCAAATCCCGATCTTACCCAACATAATTCTAAACCAAATTCAAATAATAAAAGTATGAAACTCGTACTTACTTTTATTTAAGTCCGAAAAAGTATCAACTCCTTCCGATTACGTTATACGACGACGACGGTACTCACACGCATACACACTACAATATTTTCTAGGAATTTTATCGTATTTATTTTTTGCAAGAGAGCGATACACCCGTCCTTCCACGAGCGCTTCTGAGCGCGGAATGATGAACCGCGAGTGCAAAATGTATGAAGGAGTCGGCAAATGTTTTTATTTTAGCGAATAATTGGAAAATATGTTGATTTTGATACTAAATAATTACCTGAACCTATAAAAGATAAACCGCAGTTTATTATAATTTTTAAGATAAAATATCCTGTAAATTTACTTCAAACTGGTACCTATTCTGACCCCATTTTTTTAAATTTTCTGCGGTTATTGTGATGGGAAAAACGTATTTGTGCGAAAATTTTGTAAGTATGATGTCACACAATTTTTCTGATGCCAATCTGGAGATGAATATATTATCTTTAAATTAAGACCATGATATCTTCCTATTTGTGATTGCTTATATATTAAAATGGGACCTGAAAAACACTGTTATTTGTAGAAAAATGTAAAAGCGTCCTTAAACTAAGATAATATAGGTACATATATAAAAAATCTCTGATTAATTAAGTGTCACAGTAAGATGGCTTTTTGTCACTACGCCATTAAATACGTGGGTTTTCTGTGATGCGTAAATCAAAGTTTCCTCTGTATAAATTTCCTTATTTATCATTTTCCTATTTCCATGAATTATCGTCTGCTCTCAGTAAGATAGTCACTAAGGTGTATTTACAATACTGTAAAGATAACATGAGAAGCTATGATCTCATTGATAATATTATGTTGACTGCGCACCGATATTGTTTTAATATCTTTGTTCTCGCATAGACTATACAAAGTGGAATCACACAGACGCACAAACGAGTCACGTACTCAGTATATTATTCTGAACATAGAGATTTTTCATCGGTAATTAGAAAAAAACCAAGTGCAAGTCGGACTCGCGTATGAAGGGTTCCGTACCATCAACCTAGGTATGCCCGGCTTAACCTAAAGATCGACCCGAGCGGCTGTTATTATTTAACCACGAGCTCCTCCAGCCTCTAGTATGTCAACTGCTTAAAACCAGGCCCAAGAAGTCGCGCACTGATGTTTTCAATTGTACGTGTAAACAAATCGTAACTAATATTATAAATGTGAAAGTAAGTTTGTTTGTTTGTTACCTTTTCATGCCTAAACCACTGAACCGATCATCCTGAAATTTTGCATTGACGTTGTCAGGTGTACAGAAACGGACATAGGGTACCTTTCATCCCGACAAAAGTACTATTCCCGAGGAAAACAACAGTAACGTTCTTATGATGATAGATGGCACCACGTTTCTTTCGAACCATGATTGAATTATATTATTACAAGCAGAGCCGAATGGATTGTCAAATTCTAAATTAACGCGAGCGAAGCCGCGGGCAAAAGCTAGTAAATAATAAAGCGAGATTGTTTATGAGCCAACAATAAATTGTAACAACATAAGTCCTTTATTATGTAGTAGATAATAACAAACGCATTTACTCAACTACCAGACGTACACCTAATACGTGTTTTGTTTCTAATGACATATTTAACATAATTAACTTCGATCATCAATTCATCATCATCATTCATTTGTTTATTTGTGATGCATTGCTAAGAATTACTCTCTTATGTATGACTAAAGCTTATGGCTTGCAATCCAGCCTGGATTCACTGGGTGTAAAAGTACCCTTAACGAAGCCGAAAGGCACTTGTTCTTCCCGTCATTGTGATCATTTTTTGGTTCTGGACCATACCTGGGAACCTTCTAGTTACGGGGATGTTGGGGGTGAAAGTTACAACTTTTTCACAAGTTTTTTTTTTAAAGCCGTCAACCAAGCATTATTAATGTCAAACTAAGTAACTTTACGCAAAAATTATTGCTGGGAAACGACTTTTTTTGGGGTGAAAAATCACGTTTTACGGTAGGACTCAATATAACACACTCAAAACATTGTGCTGATGGATGGAGTGAATAGTAAGGGGGTCATGGCAAACAATGGGGCACTTAATATCGTGTCCTTCGTGCCCTGTTGTTTGTTCACTACATGAACTGATGGACGCTACCGAAAGCGCCAAACTAGTAGCTCAGTTCTGGGCCGAAACGATTTAGATTGCCATCGACACGCTAAGAAGAAGAAGATGGAGATGTGCATTACATTAAAAACACGTTTTAAACAAAAAACTTGTGAAAAAGTTTGAATTTTGACCCCCAATATCCTAAGGTTCCCAGGTATCGTCTAGAACAAATAAATCATCGCAATGACGGGGAGAACAAGAGCTTTTTGGCTTCTTTAAGGGTCTGGTTACACCCTTTATAATGTTCCAAGTGCTGGGACACAGGGCATCTTTATATTTGAGGGAATGGTCTGTTATCCACCACGCGGGCCCAGTGCGGGTTGGTAGATGTCGCAGTCATGTCATCGAATTTTTGGTGCTAGGACTTGCCAGTTTCCTCTCAATGTTTTCAGATTTTCACAACTAAACTAAAAAATAAAACCTGTTTCGATAAATACTGCGTAATAAGTTAACACATACCTATTAAATTGAATAACATTGCGTGCGCGCAAGTAACAGTTACTCATAAGTAAATTAAGGGAAATGAATTATAAAAAACGAAGGCAATGTTGTTCACATCCTTCCCTTCAATTATGTTTGATCGTGATCTTTAAGCAGCACGTGAGTTCGATGATAATGTGCCTTGTCGATTTCTGTATCGATTTTTATAGAGAAAAGGTGAATCAGTAGACTTTGTATCCGCTAAAGTTACCAATGATGTGAGTATTGAGATAAAAAAACACCACTGAGGCCGCGGCAAACGTGGCGCTTGCAACAGCGTCGAAATTTCGGGAGCTCAAAATAATGAATAAGCCCCGCTGAATATCCCGTAAGTGACAGTTATAGGTTTATTCTTTCTTAGTTCACGTTGCACCACAACTCATCATCGTTGTCATCTGCCTAGCTGTTCCATTGGGGATACAGCTGAATATCAGCGGTAGCCCACCAGACACAACACCCGTCAGGTCGCAGGATCCTCCCTTTTCTATGGGGGATGAAGGACTTTACACCATGTTCTTCATACCCGTAAATACTCTAAGTTATGATAAGGTCACACAGTGGGTGCCGAGCAGGCCCAAGAAACGCTGGCGTGACGATTTAGACTCGTTCCTGACTGATTGGCCAGAAGAGGCAAAACACCGGGAGAGTTGGAAAGGAATTGGGGAGGCCTTTGCCCAGCAGTGAGACAGAATAGGCAAATTAAAAAAAAAAAGATTGGGTTTAGGGTTCTTTACTTCACACAGAACATTCTTTAGGTCACACAGTTTCTCAGCCTGTCTGTTGAAGTAAGGGCCTCTTCTTTTAGAATGCTAGAGAGAGAGTTGCACTTATTGTCCAGTCCTAAGGTTCACATTCCCTCACGCCGTTTTAGAAATAACGCCTCCAAGCCATTCATAATTTTATTTATCGAGGAGGTACATGTAATACGTCTGTCCAGCCTTTTCCCAACTATATTGTGGTCGGCTTCCAGTCTAACCGGATGCAGCTGAATACTAGTATTTTACATGGAGCGACTGTCTGTCTCACCTCCACAACTCAGTTAGTACTGGGTACTACGATACCCCTTGATAAGACTTGTTGTCAGACTTTTTGGGCCACTGACTAACTAACGACTGTCAAAGATCTACAAATGATACCCGGGACCAACGGCTTAACGTGCTTTCCGAGGCACGGAGGAAACTCGGTAATAGGTAATGATTCACCCGTAAAGATTAAGTTAGTGGTATTTCCCGCTTGCAAACTTGCGAATACCTTTGACCAACAATGGCCGGTAACTAACTAAGGAGGCGCGAAAGCTGTCATGTTCTTAGAATGTACGGAACGCTAAACAAGTGAGTTTGTCCCGTGGTCCAATCAATTGGCCCACCAGCTCGCACTGTTCCTGCGTGGCTTTGAAAGAGAGAATTGTTTATTATCCTTGTATATGATAAGTTTGACCGCTAAATAGATGGATGGCACTTTTACAATTGTTCGGTAAAATGGTGCTACAATGCGCAATGTCGCGGCGGGGCAATCTATTTCTATAATTAAAATATAGGTGTTACTCAATCGAATTTGATGGCTTGACAATAGATATTATTTTTGACTTTTTTGCGTTGGGGGTTTTTTAATTTTATTTTTGCTACTCGCAGTTCAACGCTAGAAGGTTGTTTACTGCTTAACCGTACTATCCTGTGCTGACCTCAAATGAATTTAAGCAGCCAGGGCTTACTAACTAAGCTCACTCGCTAAGGGTACTCTCTGTGGGGTTCGGACCTCGACTTAGGGCCTCATTGAGGGGAGGGCAGCTAGGATCAGGCTGGGTCGCATTATTATTAATTGGAGAATTTAAAGCTGGCTCTCTCGTTAAGCAAGGGTCGACCGAAAATTCCAAGACATGTTGCATCCACCCAGCTACTACCACGTGGTGGATTATGGCATACTCCATCTCTTAGATCGAGCTCAACCAGTCGTGGGAAATCGTACAAAAATACTTAATACGCAGTTCTTGTAGAACAGATTAGTGGTTGCTAATTCTTCAAGTAAACATAGCCTTGTGAGAGGTTACTATTATTGACAAGCTTTTGTACCGCTATGGAAGTCGTCCTACACCTTGAAAGATCTGGCTTGAATGTAGTCCAAGGGCTTTGTATAGGAAGTTGTAGGTTTAATTAAGTATTAGTAATTAGTAAGTACCGTTAGGAGTTACGTCTCCGTGCAATTACATGGAGCCTTTTGTATAGGGGGTGGAAGGGACACCGACGCGAAAACGGTTACCACGTATTCAGTAGTAGTAGTAGTAGTATTCATTAGTAGAAATGCAAAACAATTTTATTATCTTACGTAAGATGCGCATTTTTCAGATGACAATAGACAAGATAACATGAATGCCTTGCTTTTAGAATAAATAGCCTAAGCATAGGAAGCGGTTTTTTTTTTTCATTATTCCATAAGTAAGAGTATCAAGAAAGTACTCCAGCATAAACAATCACCTCTCAAAAAGCCATTAATTATAGCCTTTACACATTACAAAGGTTGTCCAGCCCTATTCGCTAGCGTCGCAACAGTTCTCGAACACTCGTTTACCACGTATTCAGTACATCATTCTGAGCCCACATAGAAATTTTTCATCGGAAATAAAAAAAATAATGATACATTTTGACCATGTAGGTATTGCACTTTTGTAGGAAATTTTAATTACTTACAGATGAAAATTTCTATGCCGGTTCAGAATGATGAATAGAATACGTGGTAACCGTTTGTGCGTCAATGTCCCTTCCACCCTGTATATTTATTTCTTAAAGCACCTTGATAGATTTAAGTGAAATCATGATTATTAAGGCTTTCTAGGAGAAATATTCCAATGAGGTTTATAGCTTTAGACCTTAAAACTCAATTTGTCTCGAAAGGTCAATTAAAGGAACTATCAAGCTGATTACTTCAATTGCTGCTATTGAATTGGATCAGGGGTCATTTACTGGCTCCAGTATTGGTAATTGGTATTTCCGTGGGCGAAGAATGACTAGTTAATTAATTAACGTTTCAAGACAGACTTTCGCGCTCTTAGTTCAAACTTCTTCCTCTTATTGTGTCATGGAGCTTGACAAGCCCTATGAAGTTTGGCGAAGTCCCGGAGAAACAATTTAACGGTCTTGGATCCCACAACCAAATCAGAAAAGAATGGCGGGGGAGTCAGTAAAACATAATATCCCTACTATTCAGATAAGAACTTGCATATAACTTTGGCGCCTTCTGTAGCGTTCATCAGTTCCTGTAATGAGCCAACAGCAGGACAAACAGGATATTAAGAGCTCCAGCGTTTGTGGAACAGCACCACATTTAGTTCTAGTTAGAACTCGCGACCTCCCGTACTTCACATGGACAGTCTCCTAATGGTGGTGACATATCAAAACATTGAGATTTCTGCAATATATCTGAGTTGAATATTACTGTAATAAACACGTAAATATTCAGAAATATTCTTTAAATTATCGTGAACACTTCATCAAGAAGTAAGCGCTCGCTCGTACTGACACGAATAGCTTATTACCTCCACAAAATGTCAAAATTTTCTAAATCATATTCCTAATAGTGTTATTTGATTTGGAAAATTTTATAAGTTAAATATTGTAGAAAGGTCACGTTTTATTTAAAACAATCACCTAATCAGATTTATGCTGAATTTTGTGTTGCAGACGAATTTACTTAAGCATTCATGCAAAATGACCCAGACGCTTATTATCTTCGGCCATCACTATTTTAATGCGTAGATCGAAACTATTTTAATAAACCTATCTTTACATATGCACTTTCCAGTCAGATCTTGGAATGTACCTGAAAACAATCTAAAGCATGTAATATTAAATGACAAAAACTAAGTATTATTTTTATAGAGATTTATTAACGAATACTTTATGTACAACTAAAAATAACTGTACAAACAAGAAATTACTGCCTTTGGGTATGTTCTACCAGCCTATGTTAGAGTGATTATTGCGTATTATTACCTGCCCTATTAATCCTATTATGTCATGTAACCTCAGTGCCATAAGCATCCGCGATGACAACGGCTAGCCATAGTCTAGGTATATCCGTTCAGCTTTTTTAATCGCGCGCGGTTCTAATGGCAAGCACGCCGGCCATTCTGCCAGTGTTGCAATACACCCTACACGGAATACGCGCCGCGCGCGCGATTTAAACCGCGTTCTTTTTTCGAACTGCGAGTTGCGACCTCATTGTTCAAAAACTTTTTTTATAAATTGACAGTTTTATTCTTGTGATTTATTTTGTGAAAGTTTTTTTAATAGTGTTGTGATAATCGTATTTTCGGATATCCTGCAAGGTGAGTGCAATGAACTCGCATGAACTTCCTTTTCTGAAGGCAGTATTAATTGTTAAGACTAGTTTTTTTATGTTCTTTCTTTTTTTTTTCATTCACCATGAACTGTTCAACTGTCATTTTTATATAGTTCAAGTGTGTTTGGGTTCAATTATGGTACGTAAATTAACTCATTAAATCGTGATTGATATCTTATGCACGTGCTTATAACTTTTTATAATACCATATTTTTATTCAGGAAGTTTCTTTGCGAAGGCTTTTTTTTTAAATTGTGTTAAGTACTAGGAAAATATCAAATATTATTTTGGAAAACAATAGTTACAAAAAAAACCTAGGCTAGCAAATATTATTTCAATACCCACACTTCTTATGTACTTAATTTATATGCATTTTTTACTTAGTGCATGAAAAAAATTCAATTCACTTTTTTTTTTCTGCTGTGAATTAATTATTTTTAATTTTAAACTTAAACTAACTTAGCTGCTAACTTAATTAATATTCAGAGTAACTTATGTACTGTGTGTGTATGTGTAATTCGAAGCAATAATTTTAATAAATTAATGCCTTTACATAACATGCGTTGACGCGTATTTAATGTATTTTTAATGAGTGACAATAGATTAAGTTGTTAATAGGTATTATGTCACACATTTTATAAAGCATTTTCACGGTTCAAGGAATTGTCTAGTCATTCTTTTCATTACTGAAAATGTAATGTGACCAATGTTTACCGAATCATAGAAAAAAAGGTGTCTATTTCAGACATCTTTTTCAGGACTCATTTCATGCTGAATTTCAATTATATTGTCCAATTTCTTACGTAAACTAAACAGACTTTATATTTTATGTCTGAGTGGTAGGTAACAATTTATAACTAAAAGCTTCAAAGTTTCGCCTTTTTTTTAGGGTTACGTAGCCGAATGGCAAAAAACGGAACCCTTATAAATTCGTCATGTCTATCTGTCTGTCCGTCCGTCCATCTGTCATTTTGTTTGTAGTTGAATATAAAATTAACGAAAGTTTATATTAACTTAACTAACGAAATACGTAAAAGAAACCCTGTTGACAAATGGTTTCTATTAAAAAAAAATATTGCCAATATAATAACAAAATTAATTTTAGTCTAACTTTAAAAAACAAAAAATACGCAAAATTGTTATTACTGGAAGAAGGACGCGCGGGTTCGCGAGAAGCGGAAGGAATAGAGGGAGGCCTTCGCCCAGGAGTGGGTCAGAGAAGGCTAAAAAAAAAAACTTTAAAAAACGCTGTCCTGTATTTCTTATTTTTCGAGTTATGCCATCATTGTTGCAAACAAGCGATTTTATCAAAGCATTAAAAACGTAGAAATTGTTTACTCCTTTACCACCATGGTTAAATTAACCTTCAGTCAAATGCTAATTCCAGTTACCTTAAACATCCAGTCGAAACTAAATCATTCATCAGCTACAAATACCTACGCAAAAAAAAAAGAAGTGAAGCAATGACAGCAACCTTCAACTTCGCGCCAACATGAACTTGATACGACGACCGACTGCGTTCCAATGAGTGTGTAAACACGCCTGTTATCACAACATTACATCTAATTATATGACATTAACTATGTCTGTTTGTTTTTACTCAATAAACGGGTCATTTGTCTCCTCTTTGTATCGATTGTTATTGAGAACACGTAAGCCTTGTGATCGGAAACTATTTAGCAATAGGCAGTCAACCAGTCTTACCAAGGGGTATCGTATTACCCAGTACTAATTGGGTTGTGGAGGTCAGATAGGCAGTCGCTCCATGTAAAATACTGGTATTCAGCTGCATCCGGTTAGACTGGAAGCCGACCGCAATATAGTTGGGAAAAGATTAGGCAGATGATGAGTTGCTCCATGAAAAACTAGGATCCAGCTGCATCCGATTAGACCCCCGACCCCCTCATTGTTGGGAAAAGACTATGAACGTGTGATGATGAGACGTTTTATTTGAAACGGTCTTTTGTTTTGAAATGAAGTTTAAACAGCGATCACAAACAAGTTGCGGATATTTATACTCTAAGCTATGCGCATCACTATTGTAGAACGACAGACATTTTTTAAATAAGGCCTTTGTTTTGCAACGAGTAACCGCATTTCTTTATTTAGTCTATGAGGCTTTCCTGTCGTCAGAATATCCGTTTGTTTTAATCACATCTTGTTTAAAATATCGTGCAGTATGATTAGTATTGCTATCGATTGTTAAACAGATCAAAATAATTACTCTAGTCGTATATCATCAATCTCTTGCCTTTTTCCAATTTATTTGGGGTCCTCTTCTTTCATACTTCTCTATGAGCAGTCACCCCTTTGCACACCATATCATCTTTTACTCAGTTCATCCATCGTTTCTTTGGTCTTCCTGTACTCGTTTACAAGTTTGTTCGGAATCGGCGTAGCATGTCTTCCTTTTCCACAAGTCTCTATTACTAGATATGTACTTATCATTTTCATCTTACACACAGGCAATATACAAACCTGTTTAGAAAAAAAAGAGAAAAAAAAAAACAAAATTCCGAAGAGACTTCACAAGATCAAGATGCTTAAACATAATCCGAAGACCTCATAGGAATTAATCATTTTGGCGGCAAAATTAATTCACGCCTTTAATAAACGTTTTATTATTTTCGAATCCTTGACTCGCCTTGAAGCTTGCACTTGACCGACATTCTACAAAAATATTATAATTTCTAACGATTTTATTATGTTTTATGAGCTGGGTAAAGGTTGCCAGTTATGTCTTGAATGTTATATAATGCATATCCGCTCTCAATATTGACATTGGTGAGACTCGTTCCTTTAAGATGGTAGCGCTAGGGTAACCCGCGCTTTTTTGTTTTTTTTTTTTCAATTTCCAGGTCAGTGTATCATCATCTGCCTAGCCTATTCCCAACTATATTGGGGTCGACTTCCAGTCTAACCGGATGCAGCTGAATACCAGTATTTTACAGCGACTGCCTATCTGACCTCCACAACCCAGTTAGTAACTGGGTAATACGATACCCCTTGGTACGACTGGTTGTCAGACTTTTTGGGCCACTACAAACTACCCAACGACTGTCAAAAATCTACAAATGACAACCGGGACCAACGGCTTAATGTGCGTGTCAGTGTCAGGTTGTAATGTTGATTATAATGTGATTCAGTGTTGTGCGAGACAAATAAAAGCGTTTTCTTCTTTCTTCTTCATCTCCCATTCTTCTTCTTCGGCAAACTCTCTCTGGGACAAAGGTATCCTCTCTGAGAGAGAGTAGGCCGCGATCGTTCACGCGGTTCTAGTGTGGGTCCTAGCGTACCACTGCCAAGGTCACTACGGTATGCGAGTTTTTGGTATTTTTTTTTACGATAAAAACCTGCGTGTTTATTCTTGGTATTTTGAAATTAAATAAACGTTGGGTCATCTACGCAATTCATCTTGAATATTTTCATTGAAGCCTAATATTTGTTGAGAGATTATGATGAAATAATTAATAATACGTCAATATTTGTATAATGCAAGTTTTTGGTTCATGGTAAACACCAGTTTAAGTAAATAACCTTACCTATGTAGTTTAATCATTTTTCAAGAATGGATTTGTTTGTCTTGATCGATAGAAAGATTTATGTGAATTCATTTTCGTTAAAGAAAGATGACCAAGAATATTGGTCCTTCGATGAGTTGTGGAACTCATCATCATCATACTCCTGCCCTTATCTCATTTAGTTTGAAATCGGCACAGCATGTCTTCTTCTTCGATACTTCTCTATTACTCGTCATCTCAGCAGTCACCTCCTTTCTAGCCATATCCTCCCTTCACAGTCCATCTGTTCGATCTGCACCCAAAAGAAAAATAATTTACTCCAAACTATTTTCTCAAACCAAATTGTTCCTTTATAATAAACTAGCTATTGCCCGCGACTTCGTTCGCGTGGTAATTTTAATGAGTATGAGTGACGATAAAAAAAAGATAGCCTATGTCCTTCCCCAGGATATAATCTATCTGCTCGCCAAATTTCATTACGATCCGATCAGCTATTTAGTCGTGAAAATAACTCTGTTTGTTTGTTTGTTTGTGTGTCTACCACACACAAACAAACAAACAAACAGAGTTACTTTCTCATGTATAATATTAGTAAGGATTCTTGAACATAACAATGAATCAACTACTACCTTCACTTCCAAAATGTCAATGAAATGACGTAAAGCATTCGTGTCGTCATCGATGAGAACCCGTGGTCCTTCGACTAGCGGTCGTCGTCCCTTTCATCAAGTTTTTCAAGTCTTCCTGTCTAACCGGCTGACCTCAGAGTGTCACCTTCCTTCAAAACAACTTTCTTGGAAGATATCCATGTTGTGATTAAATGATAACAAAATTTTTAGTAACTGCGTATAAGCGACAACTGTATTGTAAACTTGTATATGGGTACTAAGGTATAATCGACGGTTAAGTTTTTTGGCGACAAAGGTAAAGAGGCTCAAATTCTAAGTCCCAGGTCTTAGTCTTTTTGCTGCGGGACTGTTCGAAAGAGATACCGCGGCCCTGGAACACAAAGAAGGAACATGGGTGGGTTTTAGTCAGTAAATGCCTGCGAGTCTGACACTCCCTTCTACTCCGCCCAGAGCGGGTGTCATTTGATGACTTTCCATCTGAAAAAAAAAAGAAGTTTAAAAGATAAATAATGAAAGTTTATACGAAATTTTTCCCGAAGGTAAATTACCTGGGAATGTCTTGTTTTTCTTATATTTCTGTTTATTCGCATGGTTGGAATAGATGAATGCGGAATGGGATGAGATCGAGTTTCTGCTCGATGGAGCAGAAACTTTAGATGAACTTGAATTGATTGACCCATATGGGTAACAGTAATGAAAAGTTTTGTAGTAGGAAAACATATCAAATACAACATTAATGACATAAGGTCATTCCTACATCCATTATAATAGTAATATGTTTTATATACTTTTTTTTTAAATATTTTTAAATGTAAATGTATTTTTATATTGTTTTTTCTAAGGAATATTTAAAAATGTAATTGAATTTGTAAAGATATGAATAAAGGAAGTATAATATGTTAATTTTCTCATCACAAACGGTGCAGTGAACAGGAATTATTAAATCTAATACACACGGTATACATTTGTGAGAGACTGCTGCCCGAAATAGGTATACAATACTTGTGTTACGGGTCACCAGGCCCCCCCAAGACTTACAGGTTTAAAACTAATTTAGATTATTAAATCCATAGTTTTGTTTGGGATGGCGGCTTAGCACTACTGTTAAAATATAGAAAATAACTAATACCATTTAGATTGACCGCTGTATACATAAGCCAGCACATCAAGCTTCTACAATCTGTCAAATTTCTTTAATAGATTTTCTACTTTATCGCTGAAGTTATTAGGTTCAAGGTTGATTGGGGAAATTTGACAGTTTCGGGTAGCTTGATGTGCTGTTGTCTGAACCATAGAATTAGGTATATTGTAAAAGAGCAGTTTAATAATTTTGATGTACAATCAAGTATATTCCATAATATATCTATCGTATATTAACTGCTTTTGTAAGATTCACTCACGTTAAATACCGTACTTATTTTCGTTAACGGTATAAAAATATTTATTTTTATACCGTTTAATAATAGTGAGTATCTACAGTTTAATCTTTAAAAGTAGCAACAACAAAAAAATTAGGCACATTCAGTACATAGGCACTAATTAAAATAGGTGCCTATGAATTTAAGATTGTTATGAAGTATACAGGGTGTGAACTGAAAATATTAATTTTTTATCTTTTAATAATAGTGAGTCTGAGTATCTACAGTTTAATTTTTAAAAGTAGCAACAACAAAAAATTAGGCACATTCAGTACATAGGCACTAATTATAATAGGTGCCTATGTACCGAGTGTGCCTAATTTTTTTGTGTTTTTTTTAAGGAAAAATATGTGTGTTCTAGAAGCTTAATTATAAAAATTAAATTAAAAATTATGTCTCTTTTTAGTAGCTTCCTTTGATTGATTAATGACATTTTTGGTACTTAGGAAAAACGCGTGAATTCTAGAATCTTAATTATAAAAATTTAATTAAAAATTATGTCTCTTTTTAGTAGCTTCCTATCTAGATTTCTGGTAATTTATTAAAACTATGTGAGCTCATACATTTTTAGTGTTTTCGCAAGTTTCTGTTGTTCTTGGCATATTAGATATTTTTGACCTCTGCTTCTCAGATTTAAATATTAGTATGTTATCAATTGGTGCGGGGGTCGACTAGGATCAATGTCAATGAATATTCTTACGTTTGTTTATTATTATTTTTGTTGATGCGGTCAGTCTTTACTCTATCATTCTCTCCTTTTTACACATCATTCCTCATACAATACTTTAATGTCTTCCTTGGTCTTCCTCTCCCTCTCTATTTATCGTTATATATATTTTTGTCACATGCGTGTCATCCCTTCTCATCAGATGTAGACTTCCTCTAACATAATCGTAACGCCAACAAAATACTTAGATATAAATACCAGTAGCGAAGAGTCAATTTTTATAAGAAGTAAACCGGAGTACATATCTTTAATGTAATTAGATAATTTTTCTATATAATACTGACTGTGCCATTTTTCAAAGGGAATACGGTAGGAATCGAGTTTTATGAAACCTTCGCCATGAATCGACGAAGCTGGAAAAAGCCATTACACTTTTCGAAAATCAAAAATAGCCAATCACTGTCCTCAAAATAGAACACGGAACACAAAATGTACTCGAAGCCGCAGTAATAGTTACCTAATACATGTAACCTCGGCGACCTTAGAATTTGACGTCTTTGCCTTGGGCCATGCCGATGTCTCGAGTTCGACCAGTATGTTAATCTCTTTTAGTACAATTCGTTCTATTAATGATGTATCTAAATATTACCTATATGATTATGTTTTTTGCAAGGAAAGGTTTTCGCTATTTTTAGTAGAAGGTTCTTGAAGTGAGACTAAGGAGTTAGCTATGCTGATTGGGTGAATATTAAAGAATTTTCTGTCTAATTGTGTCTCCACTACATGAAAACCGGGTTTTTTTTTTCAAAAGTGACGTTAATCTGATTCTGACGTTGACATTTGACATTTGAAAGAGTGGGGTTGTTATTAGAATAATTTAGTAATTATCCAAGATTATATTTGGGTAAAAAATAAAGTCTGGGGAGTTGCCATTTTAAAAATATTCATGCATTTAACTTGATTGACGGGGTGGGAAAATAGTTCCCTGTGTTACCCTTATACTGAAATTGGTTTTCAGAAAACTCTGAGAAGAAACAATGAAACAAGCTCAGAGGTCACAGTAAAGTCTAGACATAATCTTGGTCAGCTCAAATAAGGACCATGCAGATTAGTATCAGAGATGGGCTTTTGGGGAAAAAGTGATCATTTTATTGTAAACTTTCGTGTGTCGTTTACGCCCATCTTTCCCTTATGTGTTAAGCGTTAGTCTGTCGAATTCACTGCCGGCTTCTCTGTTCCCTGATCATTATAATCTGGATCTTTTTAAAGTTCGAGTACATCGGTTTCTTCTGGGCAAACGGACTCCATCGTAGGCCGCATCATCGCTTCACATCAGGCGACTGGTGGCCAAACACAAGAATATGTAGTGTAAAAAAAAAGCCAATATTGAGTCCTACTGTTAAACGTGATTTTTCACCCCACAAAAAAAAGTCGTTTCCCAGCAACCATTTATGCGTAAAGTTACTTAGATTGATGTACAGAATGCTTGGTTGATGGCTTCATTAAGGGTCTTGTTACACCCTGAATAGGTCGTAACTAAGAGATGAAGAATTCTGCAACGCAGATAGAACTGGGGCCTAGGTAATGCTGGATTGTAGATGATGGCGAAGATACCAAGAAATTAAAAACTTACTTACAGAATCCAATATGGAAATAAGCTTTTCATTAATCATTTGTACATACTTGGCGTAATGCCATCTTATTGACCCATAGCTTCAGCCATTGTCAATGCCGACCTTGAAAGGGCTGATGACATACCTGTTGACCCTTTAAGTCTTGCTACCATCTTTGTGTGATAAACTTTTCTATTATTGTGTGGTAATTCGATGATAATGGAAGCTTAGACTTTGACTAGGTGTGGTAGGTAGAACTTGGGAGAGTTTTATATCTTTTTGGTCCTGCGAGTCACAATAGCTTATAACTTATTTTTTAGTGTTAGTTAGAGACAGAAAGGAAAAATGCTTTATTTTGGCTGGTTCGAGATACCGTTACTCACAAATAAAATAATAATAAAAAAAACCTTTATTTCCCAGTACACTTATTAAAATGGCATTTTAAATGTATAATTTATTTCTTATTTGTTTGTAGAAAAATAAAAACTACTTTTGATTTTTCTTATAATCAAAATTAGTTAGAGAGTTTATTGTAATGCGGTCTAAGCTACTTCATCGTCATCCTGTGCTTGACCCATCTTACTTGGGGTCGAGGTTTGCTTCATCCATTCTGCCCTGTCAATCGTCACGCTGTTATTCACTCTCTTTTCTATCATATGTTCTACACTATCGATTTCCTTTCGGCTCTTGCAGTGTTAGCAACTTGGACGTTACATTAAATGTATTTGTATAAAATCAAAACTTTTTCCTCATATAACATAACTTGTGGTTAGCTTAAATACAACATTATTCGCGTGTGAAATTTTTTATAGATTAATCAATCCATTTTTCTGAGCCGTTATGTAACTTATGTGAGATGAAATTGTGCAATTTACTTTACATACAATCCTCTTATTTATTGACTTGGAAAATAATAATATAAACCTACTTGTCTCGACGTCTCTCTTATCGGCCTACTCCCATCTGTCCGTAGGACTCTGTTCCTATGTAGGGCCAGTTGGGATAAGCAGTGCCATCCTCCCCTATAAAATCGATGATGGCGTTTATAGGGGAGGATGGCACGACGCTCCTTGTCAGTTCTCTGTGTTTGTTTGCTTCCAATGGCAAATTACAAAAACATGTTGAATTTAGTGTTTTATTATTGCTATACGCTGTATGCCAAGATAAATGGGGTATTATTCAAATCATAGTAATTAAGATTGACGTGTGAAGAGAGGGCACGAACTCCCCGATTGCCTACTAACCTATGACTTGTAACTCCATACAATATTGCGATATTTGACCATTATCGATGTAGGCAATAACGTGGTAAATATTTTACTGTCAGTTTTATACCTTGTTTTCATCGTTTACAATAGTTATTTGGTAATATACTATACATTAGAAACTGGCTGCTTATGCGGCTCTATTGTCAACAAAATTAGATTATCTTCAATAAAATGGTCCTTTTCTTGTTCATTATCTTGTCCCTAAAGACAATTTTTCAACTTAATGCGCATTTCCTCTAAATCTAGTCATTGTGCCATGTTCTAGCCATTGTTTGGCCTAAAATGCAGCCCTGCGAACTCCGGTCCCTGATGCAGTCAAAAGGTTCATGTTAGATTATTATCAAACTTCCGTTTTCTCATCTCAGACATATTTTTTCTACGAAAAACATGACATTGATGCATTTAATGCACAAATCCTGACTTCCTCATTTCCCTAACTAAACTTCTCATCTGTCAAGTCAATTTGCTTGTTAGACAGCAAACCAGTTTGTTTGCTCACCTTTGTGCTTCATTTGGCAATGACCGTGACCGACTTTCTGGCTTCTTAGTGCATAATCGGAAATATCTTGTTCCTACGCGTACCTAGTTTTATGTTCTAACTTCCTGTTAACTATGGCCCTGGGATTTACATCTGTCTCTATGTTTTCGAGATTTTTTTTGTTGTTAATTGAGTGAATTATCGGTTAAAACTCCGCCTTTTTGTCTGCTAAAAATATACTGCGTTCACCGCTCTGTCTGCTACGCTTAGAGATAAGAGCGATAATTCCTAATGGTTACAGTGAAGTCCATGGCCAATAGTTAACCCTTTTATCTTCTACGGCTTAGACTTTGGCCCGGGTATCAATACATTGATATTTATCTTTACAGACTTTATAGTTTTCTCTGCTTTCTTACCGTTTACTTTTATACCGTTTTCTTCATATAATTTGTGTTCAAGGCTTAGCAGACCCAAGATCTTCAGGTCTGATCATGATGATTTGAGTTTACATTTCTGCCAACATTGATGTAGTCTCAGACTATTTCTGTCGTTCGTATTGATACAGAAAAATGTCGTTACTCGCTCCCATTTAGTCTACGAACACGACTTTACCGTAAATGTTTACCGTTACCTTGCAGTTTTATATTTTTTGCGATAAGAGGTGCATGGTTTTCAATTATAATTTTTTTTATGGATCGAACGGATATTGGCAGTTGCAATAATTGATTGCGAGAATATGCTGAATTGGATTTTGGTGTAAGAGATGTTGTTTTTTGACGAAAATTGAATGCGTGACTGCGTAAGTCGTCTTTACATTTATTAATTAATCAAAACAGACGAAATTGTAAATAGATAGATGAAATTGAATGAACGAGTTGTTTTGTTTGATTTTTTTGCTCATTCCTCATGGACGTTCGCCCAAATACGTCTGGCTTCTACTGCATTGATTGATCTCCGCATTACCAATTCTGAGGACACCCACATAACCAGTATTTACTACCAATTAATTATACCAAAGTTTATATCAAAATGCGTACTTACCAATGTAACTGGATTTTTAGTTGTTCCCCCCAAGCTTCCTGTTTGAAAACCTTTTAGGCTGCGTTTGCACCAGAGATGAACGAGTATGTGTATAGTTCTGTTCAAACTTTATGGCGGCTCGGAAGTTAGCTGCGAGTGACGTTCTGCGCATTATACGGTAAAGACGATGCGTCCTCTGCGCCCGTTGTTACCTAAAATCGTGTTCCTCGCAGCTTTACGTTAGATGTTCCGAGCCCTCATATAGTTTGAGCCGTTATACCTGGGCAGACCGTCACTTGCAGCTAACTTCCGAGCCGCCATATAGTTTGAACAGAACTATAGTGAGGGATGTGTGTGACACACGTGTGAAACTGACCAATAGTGAAGCTCCTTTTTCACATTTTGAGCTAAGCTAGCTTTTATGCACATCTCTCGTTGCACGTCCTCGCATGTCATGTGGAAGCGCAGCCTTAAGGTACAGTAGGACGCACATCATTGAAACCATATCCAGTCTATGGTGGTAATGAAACTCCGTACTATATTAGGCAAGCTCAAGTTCAAAGTGGCCGCCTACTATTACGTAAAAACTAACATCAATGTTATGCATATATTTGTTTATTTATTTATGTAATTTACGAGTTTTCTTGTTGTTTGTTTGTTTTTCTCGCGGTCAAGGTTCGAAACGGTAAAATCATTTATGTGACTCTGTTTATTTGTTTTTCCATTTACGTAGTCAATTGAGGGCTATATTTTGCGGAGTTAAGGACTTCTGAAATTATTACTTTCTAGCAAATTCCTCGCAACGGAAAATATATATTCTCTTTATCATGGTATCCAATGTTAATGAAAACATGTTTATTATGGAAGAATGTAGTCATCCATTTCTTTTCTTTCACTGTGTATTTTTTCCTCGTATGTTGTGATCTTCTGCGCTTATAAAGTTCCTGGTAAAAGCAGAAATGATTAAGTCATATCCAAGTAAACAAAGAGATAATACATCTTAGTATTGACCAAAATAGCCCCCTACATATCTTGCGGCCAGGGCCGTTGCTGATAGTACGGCCTATACGATGTTTATTCGGATTGTCGAAGTTTTTTGTGCACATATCATGTGCTTTCAAGTCAATGTTTTGTAAACAGCAGACCATTTGGCTGCTAACTTGAAGATATCAATAAAAAAACTCCCAATTTTTTTTTACCAATCTGCACAAAGATACGTTTTGTTAAGTCTTCAAGAATTCTATAGCTTAGGTAGGTTGCACTTCATCATTTTCATTTTCAGTCTTTCACAATTACTGCTAGCTATGTTAGCTAATCTCAGCGAACTGCCAGTTTGTGGAACACACTGCCGGCTTCTCTGTTTCCCGATCATTATAATCTGGATCTCTTCAAAGTTCGAGTGAATCGCTCTACCCTAGGTCGCATCTTCGTTTCACTATTACGACACTATTAAGTGTAAAAAACCGGGCAAGTGCGTGTCAGATTCGCGAATGAAGGTTTCCGTACCATTGTATTAGGGGAGCCCCCTTTAATTTTTAATTATTAAAAACGCTACCGGTAAATAAACTTATAGAACGATAGGATAAACTTTTCGTTTTCATAAACTATAAGGAAGGTAGTATACAAAACACTCGAGTCTGGGATCCAAGAAGTATTAACTATTTTAAATATTTGAACGGTTTAGTCCTTTACCTTTATCTTCTAAAAACAAAATGATCGTATAACACCAAGGATAATAGACCATATTCGGTGAAAATTATGATACGCGTGACTTCAAATTATTTATGAGTAAAACCTAGACAGTATTTATGGAGCTAGATTGCATCAATGTCCTTGCTCCTTAGACAAGATTCAAGTAATGACCTCCATTGTTGTTTTTCGAAAAGCGTGAATTAACTTATAAACATTCGAGTTATTTTTAGATATTCATTTAAACCTTTTTTGTCGATGTTTTCGGAGTAAACAAGAAAGAGCTCTTCGGAGCATTTATAGTGCTTCATGGATCTTTTTCGAACAAATGATGTAGTCGTTGGGGTGCAAAAAATGTGGATATGTTTTTGAAATGTATTCTTTCTTCTTGATCGTGTGGTTAGTGTCTAACCTGGTGTCAGTTTTTATCCCGCCCATGGGCCCCAGACTTGGCTTTTTAAAATGTATTGATAAAACAAGATAATGTGCTAATTCATATTTTAAAGTAGAGGAAAGTATTGGAGTATGGATGTAGATAAGTAGTAGGGGATAACAAAAGTCGAAAGAAACTCTTTGTAAGATTATAAATTATAGATGATTAACTGTAGCTAGGAAGTGGGTGACTACTGAGATGAACCTCATTACAGAAGGAAAAGAGTTGCTGCGACGGACTCTGAAATTCAGAAAAGACCACACTGTCACACTGGGCAAACAGCCACACCACCACCTTGTACACTGGCAAATATTTCTAGCTTTCTTAGTCTAAGCACTTTCTAACTTAAGTAGACTAATCTATTTTTGGTAGCTTTAGCATGATGACCTCGAATACTTCAATAATTCATCATCTGGAAAGTGACCTAAGTGCAGCAAAAACTCGTTTACAACCTAGATACGTATGACGTACCATTTGGCCTGTGATTATTTATATATTGTTGTAAGTGACCGTCATTTTTTACTTCCTAGATCAACTGTACATGACAGTTTGGATACAGGTTCAGGCAAAATGGGGTTTTGACGTAATATGATGAAGTAAATGTTTTTTGAGGATAGTCCTCTTACTCTTTGGTTTTAGATTTCTGTGTCAGGCACATACTTGGTTAGTCAGGGGAAGGTTGTTCCGGTTCGTGTCAAATATTTTACATCCCGTACACTTCTTCACCAGGAAGCCAGCATTTAGTTGTATGAAAGCCTGAACTGCTGCATAACGCGGCGAACCCTTACAATGTCTTCAATGGTGTTCTGATATGTCCGCTTTGTGCTCGAAGTTTTCCGGCCAAAGTTGGATATGCTAGTCACTTGATAGCACATGAAAGAGCAGCACACCAAATCTCTCGACAACTACCCTAAAAGCCACATAAGCGAAAGCATTCGCTGTGGTCGAAATCGGTTGGATGGCATCATCATCATCATAAATGGTGGAAATATCCAACATTCCTATTTGCTGGCAACCAAGTCCCCCTACGCGTTTGTGTTTCTGGAATCTATTTGGAACAATTGCATGATGGCAATCTCATCTCATTTCTTTGCTAGCAATTCTGATTATGTTTACTGGGGTTCTAGCGGACATAATCTCTACGCAAAGGTAGTGTACTAGCGGATCTCATAAAGGTCGAGAGAAATCGGTACTTAATTATAAAGGGTAATTTCCTTAATTGGCTGTTAAAATGGAAATACGTCATACATGATAAGGTTCATAGTTTTATGCTGTAGTTTAAGAAGAAATTGATTTTGTAATTGTGGGTTAGCTACTTTAAGGGCTGAAATTCTGTAAAGGACTCTTTTTGACAACCGTCACGAGAAATATCGACAGGAGTTGTCTTTGAAATTGTGTCTACAGGCTGTTCTAAACCTTACCGACTGCCCTAAAGATAAGCAAAGATCCAGAGTCTTCCCATAGCTTCTTTCGAGGTGTCCGACTACGGCAAAGCCGTGAGGTTTTACCTCCTTTCACCCTCTTCTTGATCCATTGGACCACAATTCCGTCCTCATTTTTGACACCTTTGCTAAAAGAAACGTTATTTTACAACGGAAGTCTACTTTCCCGGTATTGTTATTGTTACATGATGCAGCCAACCAAAAAATGTACAATAGGTCAGTGGATAACTTCAATTTACTCACATTACGTTGGTATTATCAACATGATGGCCTGTGAATATCGTATGATGATTCACGACTATAATAATACTGAAATACGACTACATAATAATAAAAAAAGCAACTGAGTATGCCAGAGAACTAAATCTGCATTGAGAGTCCCTTGTATCATGTCGCTCCATTTAAAATTTTGCTGTATCCGGTTAGACCGGAAGCCGCCTCGAACATAGTTGGAAATGGATAGGTACACGATGATAATTAGCTAGTCGGTCGGCTAGAAGATGGGTGGACTGCCCAAGGTGTGCTGGACGAATATTGGTGTCACTCAATAGAGGCTTCAGTAGCTTTGCTGTGTTCCCGTTTAAAAAGAATGGTAGGGGAACCACCGGGGGTGCAAAGAAGTTCCCCTTGATCCTGGATCGAAGAAATGGCCATTCAATAATCGGGCCCGCGAGGTATAAAATGGCTCGCTCGCTCCCTCTCATAGAGAGGAGGCCTGCGACTCAGTCGAGGTAATTATAGTACAGAAGTTGCTACACGTATTGTGCATTGGAGACAAAACATAACGCATAGAAAGCCAATGTTATTCAAATGACAATACTGTTTATACGCTCAAGATTAGAGAAATATTTTGCAAACAATCTAACGTTTGTACCGTCATTTTCCTCAAAACAAAACTTCACCCGTTGTCTTAATCAAAGCGATCAATCGCGCGGATAGGTACTCATTTCACGTCTCTCATTTGTTCGGAAAAATAACTGGAAATATAGCGTGTGTGAGAAAAGTGTCATCATATTATAGAGTGTGGTACAGACCATCGAACTGAACTGTCTCCATTGAACAGGACGAACATTGTAATCGCGAAAACATAATCATTTGCTCCATACATTTGAGTTAGTAGTAGTATTGAACTTTTGCATGGAAAAGCTGATAAATTTTTTCGCGCCTTACGAGGATGCACGATCGTTTTGGTTGGAACGCGGCCTTAAACTTTCAGACTATAAAAAATTAAGTGTTCAAATACTCATTAAAGTTGTTTGTCTGTCGTATAAAGTTGAAATACAGTAGTTTATATGCAAGTGCGGTCTCCAGACGGTATTAATGTCATTTTTAATTGCGTTTCATAAAGATGGTTGATCGATTGTTCATAAATTGGCAGCCATGCGAAGGTCTTCCTAGTGCAAAATTGTGTGACAGGTGATGTGCCATTGCTTAATTATGATTTTGACGTTTTCCTCAATTAAAAGATATTAATGAGATACACAGTGATAAAGGATAACATCGTTAGGATACGCAGCAGCATGTATGTAGAACAGACATTACCTACTCGCACTGGGCTCACATGGTGCATTACTGAACTATGATTCAAAGCTTACCCTATGAACTAAATTCCTTCCCTTGCCTTTTGCCAGTGTTAACGAATTGAAAGAAAGAAAAAAAAAACATGTATTCGACTCTAACGGAATAAACAAACAAAAAAAAAATGTAAAAAAAAAATTACCGACTAAATTAATTTGGTCCTGTTAAGGCTACGACAGCTAAGTAGTTGAAGCAGCCTTTTGGCCAGTCTCTTGAAGGGAAAGATAGGTAGACTTGAGCATTTGCCTCCATCCACCCCTATGCCCCTGTCCTTTCAAAGGGCCAGATGGGAAAAGTAGTGCCATCGTCCCCTTTACACCAGTTTTGGCGTTTAAAGTGTAGCATGGCTCACAGGTGACATACAGTGTAGCCCATTTATCTCCTAATGAATTCTGGCACTCCGTATTCCACATCAAAGTGTCTTAATTATTATTTATACTTTCAACACAATAGATGACCAATTGACCAGATCATATTATTACTAACACACACTAGAACGTATAAGTATCAATTTTTAAATACCTGTTATTCTCCGTAACGTTAATGTTACGTCTTACTGACAGCTCGTAATTAGTAGAAATTAAATAATGAACAATCGGTTAATGCATTGTTTTTTGTTGATATTTAATTTTTTAAATGATAGTTTAAGGTTTCGTTTTTATTAGTTATTATGTTTTTTTTTAGTAGTGATTACAATTGTAACTTTCTGAAGATCTGAACGAGTTCGGCTCGGAGGACCAGAATAGGGCTGATATATCTTTCAGAATTTCTTTAGTCTTTTAGTAGAAGAAGGGATCTGACTACTTGCTGT
The DNA here is from genome assembly GCA_905220335.1 of Noctua pronuba. Classification (NCBI taxonomy): domain Eukaryota; kingdom Metazoa; phylum Arthropoda; class Insecta; order Lepidoptera; family Noctuidae; genus Noctua; species Noctua pronuba. The sequence continues at coordinate 3,987,283 of LR999913.1, forward strand.
CTTCATCGGCTTCAAGTATAACCGGATGCAGCTGAATACCAGTATTTTAGTATTAATACGATCGAGCGACTGCCTATCTGACCTCTACAACCCAGTTATAACGGGGTAATACTATACCCCTTCGCAAGACTAGTTGTCAGACTTTCGGGCCACTGACTACCTGTAACGACTGTCAAAGATCACAAATAATAACCGGAACCAACGGCTTAACGTGCTTTCCAAAGCACGGAGGAAACTCTATAACATATGGTCACCCATCCATTGAACGACCTTGCCAAGCGCGACTTAACCTTGAAGAAAACTTATGCGGGAGAGCTCCGAGAGAAGAAACTTAATTCTTCGCCCTCTTCATCAACACTAACACGTGCTTTACAAATTACATAACTATTTACGACTGTTTGTAAAACAGTACCTGTCATGCATACATTCATTAATGATCTACTTTACATAATCAATGGAATTGGTATGCTTAACATGATACTATTTAGTCTTGGGTCTTTACCGTGACAGGCGCTGATAGAAAGGCCATACAGCAGAGCAATATTAAGGTCAGAGTAGATACGGAAAAAACAACAATTTATTCGTTTATTCGTTTTTCTTACTTAAAAATATAAAAAATAGTAGCCCACCGGTATCGGGAACAGGATCCAAGCTACCAGCTAGCGGTCAGGGCTCCAGAGAGAGGAACCTCCTAACAATACGAGCCGTGTCCAAGAGTAACGCTTTCTGAATCAAGCCCTTGATCCAGCTGCGTAACGAGAGCCTCCTCAGATATTGATTGGTATTGTTGTATTTATTTTTACGAAGTCTAGTATCTGAGGAAGTATTTTTGGCGTTTTGTGCAGAATAGTTGAACTCTGTCTTGGTAGTAGCGTGTGATGAAGAGAAATGAGGCGTATACAGGGTGTAAACGGACCCTTCGCGAAACTGGTAACCAAGCATTCTGTTCATCAAACTAAGTAACACTATGCACAAATTATTGCTGGGAAACGACTTTTTTTGTTGGTATGAAAAGTCACGGTTTACGCTAGGACTTAATGTAATGCATTCAACACATTGTGCTGATGGATGGATTGAATAGTACGGGGGTCTTGGAGGTGTTTAAAGTAAAGTTAAAACACTAAAACCTTGTATTTAAAAAAAAACTTTGACCCCCAATAACTCCATAACTAGAAGGTCGCCAGGTATGGTCCCAAACAAAAAAATGATCGCAATAGCGGGGAGAACAAGTGCCTTTCGGCTTCGTTAAGGGTCTATTTACACCCTGTGAAAATCATAGGCCTTTTTTTTTTTGGGTAGGAAATCATCAAATGACTCCTCCCGCTCTGGGCGGAGCGGAAGAGAGTGTCAGACTTTTCCTGACTAAACCCTATCCATGTTGCTTCTTTGCCCTTTATGTTCCAGCGCCGCGGTATCTCTTTCAAACAGTCCCGCAGCCCCGGAAAATCATAGGCCTTGCTTTAGACTTAGCCTTTAGAAAATAGAAAAGAATTGAGTCTTTTAGATAAATCCTGTATCTAGCGACAACTCGCGCTTACTGCGATAACCAATACGTTTGAGTACTATTACCTAAGTACTTGATGTCATGTGGGCCGCCGCCGCCTGTTTGCCGACCTATTACATTAGGAACACATACCAACATCACGCCAGAATTCACCGCAGGGTTAGATAGAGGTTATAGTTCACCCACATTTCGCTAATTATGTTAAAGTTCCATGGGAACGAACCTTTTCACATACAAGGCGGAAGGGGCAATGACGCACAATCGCTTAAAAAGTAAAAATCATTTCAAATTTTCATAAAAATACCAATGATATTTTTTTAAAAAAAAAACGGCCTTTCCATAAATTTTAACCGTGTAGGTATTGTACTTTTTTAGGAAACAGCTGATTTGTTTTGTAATGACCGATTATAAAATTTTCTATGTGCGGTTCAGAATGATGTACTAAATACGTGGTTACGTTTGTACGTCGGTGTCTATTCCGCCCTGTGCATAAACCCGATAGAAATCCTGAATCTGGGCTCCTATGCTACTTCGAAATTGGGATATGTACAATAGCCCGGCTTCAATCGGCGAAAAAACCCCGAAATAAATCAAAATCAGAATATTTTATTTCACATAGACCTAGATGGGCACTTATAAAACGTCGACAAAGGTGCACGGTTCGGGTTGGTCGTTTCCTATGCAGAAGAACCGGCAAAAAACTCAATGGTTACTCTTTTCAAGTCATTTGGTATTACAATATTATCATGACACAAGACCGGTCTGGTCGGAAAATCATCTATTCTACAATGGACGATGAGGAACTTTCCACCCTATTTCTTACGACCTCCACAACTTACACAATTATTTCTATTGTCCCCAGGTGTTCCATCTACGAGACATTCGCTGGGAGAGACCCAGGTTCCTGTCGAAGTCATTCCTGGCTTTTGTGACCTTCAACATCATCAGCTACTCGCTTCTGGCAGCTGAGGTGCTGACCACGAATGTCGCTGGCACGTCTGCGAAGGAAAAGGTAAGGACTTCATATTTTATTAAAGTTATAATTGCAATTTTTTATGATGTCCGGCTCAATGGACACCTATGAAAACACTTCGTTCCGATAGCCATAGTTCCGGTGGGAATTTTATCATGAAAATTAATTTAAAAAAAAATCGAAGAAAAGTTTTAGTTATTCAAAACTTTGGTACGTTTAGTCCAATATAATGATACCAAGATTCCAGCGGTAACGGTTTTCCTAAGTGACTAGACTGGAAAACTAAATGACAGACTAACAGATCGACCTGAAAAAAAAAATCTGAACGCTGAGCGTGACAACAGTTGCATCTTTATATTTACACAGTATAAAACATAGTCCCTCGTTAGATCTTTTAAACTACGCAACGGATTTTAATGTCAAGAGTAAAATTCAAGAGGAAGTTTTATATAGGGTGACTGGTAATTAGTGACCGATACTTAAACACGTGATTGTACTCATGATAACAAAAAACTTTCCCAAAGAAACATTTTTTTAAATACTCATTCATTTTTTGCACAATAACACAACAGACGTAAGAAATTCACGCGCGCGCCTGTGAAATATCAGTTGTTAGCCAATGACGGGGAGAACAAGTGCCTTTCGGCTTCGTTAAGAGTCTTGGCCGAAAAACTCGGAGCACAAAGCGGATATGTCAGAACACCATTGACGAAATTGTAGGGTATAGCTGCAGGTGGCCTAGTTTTAAGGTAATCACGCTTTAAGTCTAGTCTTTTATGAAAAGATATACCTTATATGTGTATCTACATTTCACCCGTGCGAAGCCGGGGCAGGTCGCTAGCTAGTGTCGAATAAATTAATCTGAATCAACAAGGCGATAAAAAAATGTCATCTTAATCTTTTGAATCTGTACTTTCTCAATGTGATAGGGTATGGCAATCTAATAGGGGCGCTAGATAGGGCTGCCAACTGTTAAGAAATAGTGGTTTCAGAGGGGGTAAATAAAGAGTACAAATTTATAAAAGGATAACTATTGTTATTATTACTTTCAAAACAGTATAAACTTTTTGCGGATTTTTTCAAATAAAAGATCGACTCTAGACCTTTTAATACTGATTTCAAATCGATGAGGAAGTCGGTTTGTTTGTAACTATTTCGATTGTGCTAGTCTCTTCCAGCCACATTGCCTCAGCAGCATCTGCCTAGTCCTTAATAGTAGTCACTAGTCTGCCTAGATTTATACAGCGGACATGGGAATATTTTCATACAAAAATTTTGATCCTTATAATTTTCGATTTTGACACAATAATGCTACCAGACAAGCGGGCGTATGACACTACACAGGAAGTTTTGTTATTAAGTAGTAACAAGTATTAAATTACGATTTTCGTCTTGTCCCGTCTATCGCTCGTAAATATTCGAATGTGTTTGTCTTTTTCCAACTTCCTGTCTAACCGGATGCAGCTGAATACCAGTATTTTACAAGAAGCGACTGCCTATCTGATCTCCACACCCCACTTAGTACTGGGGAATACGATACCTCTTGGTGACACTGGTCATCACTTTCGGGTCACTGACTACCTGTAACGGCTCAACGTGCTTTCCTAGGCACGGAGTACGGTTGTATTTTTAAGCACCTTAATAAGTCGTAATAGGTATTTATGTCATACAAATAACCCGTTACTATGTTATTATAAAGTTCAGTGCCTTCACGACTTATTAGGACCAGAGGCGAGACAGACACGAGTGCGCGGTGTAAACGTATCGTAAATTCGTCGATTTTTGAATAGAAAGTACAATTATCCTATAGCATATTAGTATAACGTTTTATTTATTATGAATATTTATATTATTTACAAACTATATATCTATAATCAAGTATCAAAACGGTTACAGGGCGTCAAAAAATTCGTCCACATCGCTGTCAACAGGAAAAGTGCCCAGAAGGCTGGCAGCATGTCCACGTTGGATGGCAATGGTGATTCTTTGGCCAAAAAATAGGCACGCCCTCTGGTCACATGAAAAGAGTATAGAATTAATTAATTATTGAATTAATTCATTCCATAGATATGAATTAATTCTTAAAATTTTGAAAATATTATATGTGAAACGAGTATTTTTAAATAAATCGTGTCAATGTATTTACATTGACGTTTACTCCGCGCGCCTTTGTTAGGGCCTTCCTACGCTATGAAATTGCGCCTCAAAATACGTGAATTAAATTATTAAAACAGGTTCTAATATCTGATGTTTTTAATAATAAAAAAAATACACGTGATGCTGGGTAGGAAGAGGAGGGGTAGCCTAAAACGAATGGCTGTTCAAGTGGTATAAAAAACGTCATTAACGGATGGATGATTAATGGATGGATTTCACAGTTATTCTGATGACACAGTATGTCGCAGACTTTCATTGAAGTTTCCTTGTAGGTAGGTACCAATGTTAATAAATTATATGTTAACAAGCTGTTGCCCGCGACCTTCGTTCGCGTGAAATTATTATCAGTAAAAGTCACGTCAAAGTGGGTCCAGCCGTTTCGGAGATTAGCCGGAACAAGCAAACAGACCGACAGACAGACAAAAATTAGAATCGTAAATATACTTTCATAGCATTCCGTAATAAGCTGTTATTTTGAAATTACAAACAGACACCTCAATTTAATTAATTTATTTTAATAATGTACTTAATGAAAATCTAAAATTCACTGGCTCTTGTGATACAGGAATCCTAGTACAAGAGCCAGGGTGACAATGATGTTTGAACAATCACTTGTCAATAAAGATTTTTTATTTTATTTTAATTTTACTGACAGACAGAATTACAGGCGTGATGTTATGTTACTAGTGTATCGTCACTGTAACCACTATTGCCGTAGACTTAATGATGTTTATTTTGTTTCAGAGTTTCTACCAGCACGTTTTCAACGGCTGCTACGCAGTGCTGCTGTTCATAGTCGTCACATTCTTCCTCATTTACGGCGTGGAGGTTTTTTTCAAGGTAAAAACATCTATTTATTTATTTAAACTTCTTTCACAGTATTGCAACATAGGCGGACTGCATGCCACAAGACATTCTCTACCAGTAAACCTTTGTTATGTCTATACAAGTATCTTTTGGCGCGTGAATAGAAACTTACGCCGCCATTTTTTTTCTCAATATATTTCATCATCTGATTCTGCCTAGCCTTTTCCCAACTATGTTAGGGTCAGCTTCCAGTCTAACCGGATGCAGCTGAATAACAGTATTTTACATGGAGCGACTGTCTGTCTGATTTCCACAACCCAGTTAGTACTGGGTAATACGATACCCCTTGGTAAGATTGGTTGTCAGACTTTTTTGGGCCACTGACTTCCTGTAACGACTGTCAAAGATCTTCAAATGACAGCTGGGACCAACCGCTTAACATGCTTTGCGAGGTACGGAGGAAACCCGGTATGTAATGGGTGGTTACCCATCCACAGACCAACCTAGGTACCTAAGCACGGCTTAACCTAAAGATCGACCCCATCGGCTGTTATTATTTAGCCACAAGCTCCTCAATATATTTCACGAAATCCTAAAGTTCCTGCTATCAACGTCATTTCAGCGTCAAAATATTCTTGCAATAGTATAAGTTTCTTTTGCACAACTTTTTGCCCCCAATCAAGCTATTTCTATTTATATTTTGTTGAAAAAACTAAGTTGTTTTTGAGTTTGCTAAGCAAAATTAAAACCAAAATATGATAATAATGTATAATTTATACAAAGAATGAGTCATAAATGTTTTCTTCAGTGCAAAATCGGTGCAAGCGCACCGCGAGAAAACACGCTCGCGGCATTTGCACGAACCGCTAGCAAAGTGCGCGTGCGTTGGAAGTGGAGTCATTGTTTTGATCACACATGACTGGCTAGCTAGTTACCTAGATTTTTTTGTTAGCTTATTAAGTTTCCTACTGCTAACCGAATGCCTCCCCTTTCTCTTTCAAAACTTCCCTATCTTGTTCGATCTCTGGCCATGTTCGCTCCGCACACAAGATCAGATCGCCACACCACCTTCGCAACGGTCTACCTCGACGGCGATTTCATTCAAGTTGCTAGATAATGTCGAAGTATTTTAAGGGTTAATTCAATTTATGAGAGCAGTACCTACTTACTGTTGAAATCGTATTAGCTACCCTACAGTGGCGAAGGTTCCATACAACTCGATTCCTACCGGCTTCCCTTTGAAAAACGGCACAGTCAGTATTCTATAGAAAAATAATATAATCACTTTAAAGATATGTGCTCCGGCTTACCTCTTACAAAAATTGACCCTTTTTTACTGATACCCTAGAAGTCATTTACTTCGACAATGGGCCCGCGTGGTGGATTACGTCCCACTCCTTCTCATAGAGAGGAGGCCTATGTCCCAGGAGTGGGAACTGCTTTATACGAATTACCCAGGAAACGTCTTCAAGAGATACAAAAAGTTAAAGTACTTCACGCTAAATGCCACATCTTTAAGCCACAATGATCTCTTTCAATTCTGTGACATTGAGTGACTTGTATCAACAAAAGGGCTTGAATAGAAAACGATATAATGCCCGACCTTGATGCCTACTTACTCTAAACAGTCAAGGTACTATTAGGCATGATGTTCATAATAGAGAATATAGGAGTCAGAGGTGATCAACCCAAGGTGTAAAATCGTACGGCAAATGTGATAAAGTACATAAATACCGCCACATGGGAACTGCATCACGATAGCAAAATTATTCGCGAGTTAAAAATAATATTCTCCTGATTGTTTTTGGTCATGGCGGCGAATCTCAGTGGGATCTGGCTATTGGCGCAGGAGATATTATAGCACAAGTGTATGTTAGTCTTCCCTCACTCTCATAGTCTGATGGGACCAGGTGCAGGACCGACGGCTTAACTATACAGAAACCCGACGACAATCGCCAGGCAGTAAGCCCACCGACACAACATCCGTCTTGTCGGAGGATCCTTCCTCTTCCTGGGACGATGAGGAACACCCCTCTGTCCCTTATACCCTCTAATCCGGCGCTTTTCTGGTGGTGGCTACTGGGAAACAGGAGTTGCAGTGGTTTGGGAATAGTGTGGAGGTCTTGTACATACCCTCTAAATCAGCATTTAGTTTGGCCGTGCAAATACTTCTTGTAAGTTTTACCTCGTCCTTTTACAAGATTAGTCACCTCGTTAAAGCATATCGAGATTACGATCCATTGTCTGCCTAATTGTGTATCCTAAAAAGGATCGTCTACCAAGCTACCATGTTGTTTTCCTTATTATGTCACGATTCAGTTTTCCTTGCAAAATGTAGACCTTCTTTCTTCACCTAAAGTGTTGTTTAAAGGCTCAGTGAAGAGTCGGAGTGATTATTCCTGTTGAAAAAAAATCTGATACTGTTGCTCTGCTTCATTGTACATTTGGGCCAAAGTCTGACTTCCAGTTTTTTTTAAACCAGAGCTAATGCGGATTTTGGTTTTGTCCAGCTCGTCTCACCATCTTCTATGAGATCTGCCGCTACGCCTTCTGGCAGTGTCAGGGGTCCACAAAGGTGATATTTTGGGCCACAGCTTATTGGACAGGAGATATAAAAAAATGGGATCTCGAATTATTATTCAGCTGCTAATTGGCTAAGGATAGTAGTAACGGTGATTTCTGCAATTTCGTATTTGGCCAGTCATTATAGCGTACAAACATGAAACTCGCGCTTTTTCATGGGGGTAGGCAAACACTTCAGAACGCCACCTGCTACGATCCTTATATACTTCCTTCGCTACGACCACGTTCTTCATCATCATCTAGCCTAGCCTTCTCCCAACTATGTTGGGCTCGGCTTCCAGTCTCACCGGGTGCAGCTGAATACCAGTATTTTACGGAGCGACTGCCTATCTGACCTCCACAACCCAGTTAATACTGGGTAATACGATACCACTTGGTAAGACTGGTTGTTGTTCATATCGATCTTAAGAATGCCCATATTCAGTTATGAATTTTGATGATGCTGATTGTGTTACCAACAAATGTTTACGGAAAATATTAGCAAAAACACGGAAAAGGTTCTCCATCCCCGTTTTAGCTATGCGGTGCTTATTGCTCGCATCTGTGGCTATAATGTGCCATTGTTTGCTCATTGGCAGATTATGTGGTCGCAGTCTTCAATGATATGTTTGTCCCAACTGTTTTACGTACATATATGGAGTCTTGTAGTATGTACGAGCTAATTCTGTGAAATATTGGTTAAAAAGTGTCATGCAATGGGTAAATCGTCAAATGTCTTAGTATGAACCCGGCCATAAAACAATATAATAACGAGTTCACTGACGGACGACCTCTTTTCAACCTTAGTACTTAAGGCTTAGGGTGAATGTGACAGACTGTCAGTGAAGTCCGTAGCACGTACTCGAAACTACAATGAATATTATCTTTAAAACCGTGGAGCACTTACGAGGAAGGATTTGGTAGGAATAACCTAAAGATCGAGCCGAGCGGCTATTATTATTTAGCCACGAGTCTTTAGCAAGACGATAATGCAAAATGTTTTAAATAAAACTATTTTAAAGTCACTTCTTTAAATCAATTATATTTATTAAACCAAACATACATTAGAGTAAATACACAATGCGTTGGAGAAATATGTTACGTCACGACTTAAGAGTCGCGGAGGATCGCTCAAGCTACGTCCGTTCGAGTTCAGGATATTCCACCTCCGTCGCCCGTGTTGCGTCCCTGCGCCAGAGGCCCAGGTGCGCGGGCGGCGGAGGAGGGGGCGCGCACGGTATGGCACTGCGATTGCGTAGCAACAACATGACCGCACTTACTGCGGCCACAGAAAACCCCGTGCAATACAATTAAAAAAAAAAAAAAAAAAACACTTAAATACCAGATCACATTATAGTTTTAAGTGCTATTGGCAGTTTTGAGTAGATAGGAGGTTAGGTAGGATACCTAAAGGACTGGTTAAACGAGTTTCATTAAAAGAAAAAAAGCCATTTTAAATTCAAAACGACTATTTTTAAGGTAATGACTAGGTTTTGATTTTAGCTTCGATATAGTTGTCTTTCAGACTTCCAAGGTAGTAAGTTGAAGACTGAAATATTAACTATTATTTTAATTTTTCAAGTGATCATTTACGGTTTGTATTTTTATATTAGTAACAGACAGTGTGTTATGTTATATCATTTTAATGTAGGCTTAACAAGACAATAACCGGGAAAACTCTGAGCGCGGATATATAGGAAAAATAATATTAGTTAGTCATCAAGTTATTCAGTGTATGCTGCAGTGTCGAAGGTTCTATACAACTCGATTCCTACCGGCTTCCCTTTGAAAACGGGCACAATGAGTATTCCATAGAAAAATAATATAATCACATATTTAAAGATAATATGTACTCCGGCTTACCTCTTACAAAAATTAACCCTTCGCTACTGGTATGCTGTTCTAATTAATAAGGAATTGTATTTGGAACGGGGTGGTTAGTAAGATCCTCAACCTCTGTGAGAAAGAGAGGCCTTTCTTTCTGTGTTGTGTCTAGTGGTCTACTGCCATTTGTGTAGAGCGGCGATATCTGATATCACTTCTCTGTCCTTCTTCTGCTTTTTGTTCGGTGTGCGGAAATCTTCTTGGATACCCTACGTTTGGGGAAAACGGATGGGTATGTCGGACTCATACCGACTGTTTGTTATAAATAAATAAAATAATAATAAAATCTTTATTTTATACATATTAAGAATAATATTAAAAAAATATTAAAAATAGTAGCCCACCAGCATTGGCAACAGGGTCCGAGCTACCGGTGGCTAGGGCTCTTGAAAGAGAAACCTCCTAACAAACATCAGTGTAGCCCTGGCTCTTGTACTAGGATGCCCTGTAACACAAGAGCCAGACCTCTCAATTTTCAGAGAACATATAAAAAACGAAAACAAAAAAAATTACATACATAAAAAAATGTAATTCTACCAAGAATCCGGGGCCCGGGGCTAACACGTACATTCACGCGCACCGCCATCTTGTATCAGTCCGCCGTGACTAGCGGGCCCCATCAATAAGCGCAACCGATCCCACAACTACTTTTCTTCCATAAAAGCGTGCAAGGAACTGCACTCCACTTCTATGGTTGCAATGAATAACTATACCGAATAGAAAAATAGAGAAATAAACAGTATTTATTAGTCTCGCACAGGACAAAACAAAAAAAAAAAGATTAAATTAAGAATAAAACAAAATTATATAAAAAAGTAAACATAAGAAAAAAAAAACAAAAAAAAATTGATGCTGTGCGAGGCCACACGATCTCAGTATGGTGGTATAATTTAAAATAAAGAAAGTCACAGCGCTGGTATTCTGGTAGGACCCAAAGTGATGCGACGGTCAGATACAGTCATAAAGAAGAAGGAGCACATTTACACCCTGAATTCATTGCAGATATGACTGCCCCTGAACGAATTTTCATAGCATTTTTTTATATGTTAGACTGTAAGGATGGAGTTTGGAAGTATGCCATCTTTTTATACCCATTTTTATAATTTTTTGGAGATACTTCTCTTTGCTGTAGGACGTGGGTAAAGATCCTTCTTCTTTATAATAAAAAATAAAGTGCAACGAATAAACAAATATAAATGAATAGTTATCAAACTTTTCAACTGTGCATAGTATTGAACTATAAATTCAAATTCATTTATTTGTTAGAATATGGTACATTATTTATGGTCTTAAGTTTAATCCGTGGTCTCATCACATTCTGCCACGTGTGGCGTGCAAATATTAGGTACATGAATATAATTTTTACAAGACAAAATATTAGGTTGGTACGAATTAAAACTACATTTTGTGGTATGTCAGTTAAAAATATTGTCCGGATATCATATGTGTGTATATTATATGTGTTATGTTTGTATTGCCCACAGCTCCGCGGCGAGTTCCTGAAGGAGACCAAAGTATGCACGATCATATCGCCCCGACCGGGGCCGTCCAGCGCAGACGATGGCGATGATGTACAGGACACCCTTGTCACTAAACAGGTATGTACACCTAAAGGGTGTGAGAAGATCCTACTAACGAAGACGAAAGGCACGTTGTCTCCTCATCCTTGCGATCATTTTTTTTGTTCTGGGAACCTTCTAGTTACGGAGACATTGGAGGTCGAAGTTTCAAGTTATTTTTTTTAAAAATACTATTTTTAAGGTTATAACTTTATTTTAAATACCTCCATGACCCGTTTACTATTCAATGCATCCATCAGCACAATGTTTTGAGTGCGTTACATTGAGTTTCACCGTAAAATGTAGTTTTTCACTCCCAAAAAAAATATCGTTTCCCAGAAATAATTTTATGTTTTTTTAGTTTGATCTATAGAATGCTTGGTTGACGGCTTCGTGAAGGATCCGTTTACATCTTGTATATTATACTTAAAAAGGCTATTTGACAACATCGAAAAAAGAAAAAAATATTTAGTCCGTCCGTCATCAAAAAATTTTGTATACGTATTTTTTCTTTTGTCAAATAATCAAAAACTGATGTTAAAAATTTCTAAAAAATAGTCTATGTCCCCCGACATAGACATTTTTCATCGGTAATTTTTGACGAAAAATTTCTATGTGATGGGGTTCAGAATGATGTACTGAATACGTGGTAATCGTTTTAGCGTCGGTGTTGCTTCCACCTTGTATAGCCACGAGCTGGAGCTCCTGGCTAGGACTAAGACTCTAAGGGTAGGAACCCTTATGTAAAGCTTCCGCCCAGTAAATAGGACTAAAATAATGCTCAGTCTTGCTCAGTGATGTGCATTCGCCTTTACATCAGGAAAAGATAAAAGGCTTTATTTATTATCTATTGTATACTAAATGACTGTAAAGCTATTAATCAGTAATATCATAAATTATCTGTCCAACTTAATGTTTATATAATTATTTTACATATACTTACATTAATAATATGGGTATTACAAATGCCACATGTTAGTCATAATAGGGATTACACGTTCACAAAAAATCTGCGTTAAGAAACTTGTCCAGTCGGCATTTATTTAAATATTGGGAGAAGACCAATAAAATTAATGTATATTTTACATAAAGCTTCCGGCATATATTCTCTAAATTATTGTAAAAATCGCATGAAAATCTGTTACCAGTTTAGAGGAACAAAATGTGACTTGAATTTATGATGTTTCATCAGAATCCCTTCTCCCAATTTATTTGGGGTCGGCGCAGCATATCTTCTTCTTCCATTCTTCTCTATTACTCTGCATCTCTCGGTCAGTCACCTCCTTTCTAGCCATTGTTTCTTTGGTCACTCCTTAGTATTAAAGCAATCCGCATTCATAAATAAAACGTCACGACAAAGATAAAAATATAATACAGGATGGAAGGGACATGGAACACGAATGGTTACCACGTATTCAGTACATCATTCTGGACCCCCACATCGAAATTTTTCATTTTCGACCGTTTGTCCGTCGATCCCCTGAATAACATCACGCCTGTAATACCCGAAGGGTTAGTCAGAGGTGTATGCCTAATAGGACTCCCTACATTTCGCCAGTTTTATTTAAGTCCCCAATAAGGGGCGACCCTATTGCCAACAAATCAACAAAATTCAGACTCCGTGGCTGCTACTGAGAAATTCATGTCGAAAAAACCCATTATTTATTTGTTTAATGCGCAATGTACACAACCATAGTTACACGCTAGCCTAAAACTAGTGAGTTCATGACCCTGTTGGGGCGCAGCATTAATACTGCCCGACCTGGGGATCGAACCCAGGACCTAATGCTCAGCAGTCGCACTTGCAGCCACTAGACCAACGTGGAATTTTTTTGTAAAAAAACCCCTTTCCTTAACCACTTCTTGGAACATCCGTTAACCATCATTAGTAACATATTGATCATCATCCCATCATCAGCCTACCGCATGCCCATTACATAATATTACGTCTCTAGGTATTCCCCTATCTATTAATCATCATCATCATCATCTTCATTCGTATTACCTAACCTTTAACATCGGCCAGCAATGATTTATTATTTTCATGTAATCCTGACAAGCATTGGATGATTTTTACTGCGTAAAATTGATCTGTCATGACCTGTCCTCGGTCATTAGACATGAGTCTATTAAAATACAGGAAAATGCTGTCTTTATGGCCAGCAGTGGCGAAGGTTCCATACAACTCTATTCCTACTGGCTTCCCTTTGAAAACTGGCACAGTCAGTATTCTACAGACAAATAATATAATCACATTAAAGATACGTACTCCGGCTTACCTCTTACAAAAATTTACCCTTCGCTACTGATGGCCAGTCTATCGAAATGAGAACAAATAATGATCAAAAATTTCAAAACAGTGAAGGTAAATGTCGCCAGGAAACCAGCATGTCCCAGAACTGGAAAAATCGGTGACTAAGACCTGCACTTGTTTGTTTGTTGAATTAGGGTCCATTCCCCACGCGCGCCTCTCTTAGATGTAACGAGGGAGTTTTATACCTCACTTCTCGAGGGAGGAGGCCCGCAGGTCAAACGGGCCGGGGCAGCAGAAGTCGCATTAGATCCCGCTACCCCCAACGCAAATGTGCGAGGGTACACCCGGTGTGGTTTTAGTCAGTACGAGTCTGACAGATCGCACCGGTCTTCCCAGGGCGGAGGACATCAATTGAGGATTTCCACATCGAGAAAAAAAAGCCCACTCCTCTCTCACAAAGAGTTGGCCAGTTCTACCAATGGAAAGACTACAGGCTGATTCTTCTTCGTGTGACTGGCATGACAGTATTTTGATATTTGTTGGCCCAAAACTTTGCTCTTTAAAAGCTGATTATATACTAACAACATTGTTATTGTTCACAGGGTATACAAACAGACCTGGCAGCAGACGGCACGGTGGACCCTCGCTCCGTGAACGTCTCCCAGCTGCATCAGTCCCGCTTCGGCCTCATCAGCCAGGCCCTGATGCTCATTCTCATAGCTGGTTTCCTCGCTTCGGAGACCCTCAGCGAGTTCTGGAAGACCAAGTGAGTAGATCATCTTTGTCAATGCCCCAAGGATTCCTTGACTCTTTGGTAAGGTGCTAATTTTCGCTGAGATTGGTCACCGTGACAGAAAACGGTCAGGAGGACAATTCTTCGTAAGTCTTTTTTTAAAGGTCAATCCAAGTGCGCAATGCCAAGGATTAATGCACATGGGTCATTATGGCCGCAGTAGTAGGTCTCAATTAAGGGAAGCGCTCCATCAGACTACCACGCTCGTTTCGCGAACATTCTGAGTCATGCACGCCTACTGCCTGTTACGTGATCTTTCTAGTTTTAAGTAGTTGCATGTTTAGTTCAGGTGTGATAGGACGGTTCTGAATTTTCGTACAAATAGTTGAGAAAACTTTTTAGGTAAGTTTTTTTTTGTCCATTTGAAACGGTCAAGTAAGATCTGCGAGGTTCTTCTGCGTGTAGATAAACAAGCCAATATTATTTTTGTAGTTTATGGATTGGCTCGCGTTTGATTACTTGCTCACCTGATAGTAAGCGATGATGCAGTGGATAATGATGGAAACTTGCCTGGAAGTCACTTTAATAAACCTAAACTGAGAGAGTGCACCTTTGTCTGCGCATATAATGGGTGTAAAAATACCCTTAACGAAGCCGAAGGGCATTTGTTCTCCCCGTCATTGCGATATTTTTTTGTTCTAGACCCTATCTGGGAACCTTCTAGTTACGGAGACATTGGAGGTCAAAGTTGCACCTTTTTCACAAGTTTTTAAAAAAAAAATACAAGTTTTTAATTTTATAACTTTACTTTCACCAGCACAAAGTTTTGAGTGCCTTACATTGAGTACCAATAGTATTGAGTACTATAAAACATGATAATAATTATATATCACCCAAAAAAATAAAGTCGTTACCCAGCAATAATTTTTACATATTACGTAGCGTGGTTGTACAGAATGCTTGGTTGACGACTTCGTGAAGGGTACGCTTACACCTTGTATTGTGCACTATAATATTTCCTGCGTCTCCGGTGAGATTAGCCGCTGAAATTATCAAAGTTGTCGTCATGGCGGAGATTGTACCTTTGAGGGCATGTAAGCCACTATTTTGTAAATAAACATAACATCACGCCTTGTAATGGGATGTTGGGTTAGGCAGAGGTGTACCTAACGAGTGCACCCACATTTCGCCATTTCTGTTTTAAGTCCCATGCAATAGGGGGTGAGCCTATTGCCACCAACCAGGCACAAATCCAGACCCAGAGATCCATGGCTGCTACTGAAAAATTCCAGATGGAAAAACCCAATAACACTTTGCCCGACCTGAGAATCGAACCCAGGACCTCATGCTAAGCAGTCGCACTTGTGACCACTAGACGTTGATCAGGCCGAATAATTGAAAGCCCATCTCTTATACACCTTTTTCCCCCACAGAGTCCCAGTGGTGTCCCGCAACTGGCACGATCTAGTCTTCCGTCTAGCGGAGATCGGGGTAGCGCTATGGTTCCCGTGCGTGCTGTGGAACTCCATGGCTCCCGAGCGCCTGTGGTTGCTCAACCCGCGCCGCTTGCTGGCCCGCCAGCTCGACGACGCGCGGCTCGCGGACTTGCTAGCGAACCATCATGACGCCAAGGTAAGAAAGATATCAAATCAAAATAAGTTTGTTAATCAATAGAAACAAAACAGTTGTGCCATATACACCGTGACTTTTTAGTCGTCTTACAAAGGTGGTCCACTTAATGTGCCCGACATAAAATAGCTCTACGTGTGTTTTTTTTTTACCTACCATAATAGGTATAAAGAAAAATAAATAAAACATTAGAAAAAAAAATGAAATATCCTGTTGAATGATGTTTACGTGTCAAACGGGAGAACATACCTACCTACCCACCGCTCGAGTCCAGTAGATCATCGCTCACAACAGGGTGTTTTAACTACGTCATGCGTCATAATACTAAATAATATTTTTATATTTAAATTATTAAAATCTCATAAATACCAATTTTTTTTAAATGAATGTTTAGTAGTCATTGGATCCATGAAGTGGGCTGCCGTTGTAAGACGACTAAAAAGTCACGGTGTATTATAATCGGTGAGCCACAAACTAAGCATCGCTTGTATTTTGTGGCTCGGGGGTGATGTAGGCGTGAAAAGGTAACAAACAAATAAACAAACTTACTTTCGCATTTATAATATTAGTATGGATATGCGTAAACAAACAATCATTCAATTTTCTGTAGTTGTTTTTCGCGGTTGATTTTCATTAGAACAAATGTCTTGTAAAATAATAAACCATTGTTATACTAAATGGTATTCCTTACAAATTACCAATTTATCACAATAGTTATTATCGGAAAAATAAATATGATATGAATTATTTTATTTTATCGGTAGTCAGTATATTACCTTGACTCGACCTTAAAAAAGATCATCAGACAGTATCGTCAGGGGTTTTCTGCAAACTCGATAGTCAAGTAACGATATTTTCGCCACATTTTCATAAAAAAAACCGTTACTTTAACCGTTATTTTAATAACGATAAACTTTTGAAACGTTATTTTTAACGATAAAACGCGGTTGTTATATCACATCACCTTAGTCTCAATAAGTTAATAGCTACAACATAAAATTTGCTGAGTGCTAAAAAGTATGCATTTCGGCACAAAGAGCCCTCAAAACATTTATAACAAGCAACAAACAAAAGCAGACAATAAACAAACACATTTTATTGCAGACATGATAACTTGAGATAAACTGCGAACTGTATATCGGTCGGTCGTTGACATTAGCATGTGACAGGATAAATTAACAGCAGTGAATGTATAACACGTAATATTATGAGAAAAGGCCATTCATGGAAAAAAACACCTTCATCCGTTTAGTTATAAGTGGAAAGGAGAACCAGAGGAGGTTTTTCTTTTAAGAAATGCTACATACTAGTGGGCGGTCTGTTTAAAAATGTTTAGAGCGTCATCGTACTTTCTCGACGTCTAAACTTTTTAATACATTTTAGTAGTATTTTGTGACACGTGTTTATGTCTTTGTTTCGGAAAATTCGGTGTAAAACGAACTCCGTTGTCCCATATTATTATCATTATGGTATCGGTTAGATGTCTTCAAGCTTTATACGCTTACGCTTTTGTGTTATAGTATTGAATTTATTAGTATTTTTTATATATACCTACATAGATGTTTTGAAAATGTCAAAAAAAAACTATACCCTCGATAACCTCCCTTTTATAGATTATAATTATCTATATCTATGTATTCTGAAGCCATAACCACTGAGCCAGAGCGAGTGAATCCCAAATATATGTCGTCTTCAGCTAAAATTGCTTCATCTATGTTCCATACACATTCTGGCACCGGTAATTGCACATGTTGGGCTTCAAAATCACCAGTCACATTTCTAAACCTCAATGGTTTATATTCCCAGACTGTTACCCAGTTCTACCGCCAATGTTGGATGATGGAGAAGGCTCAGTTTGTTCTCAAAATAGTCTGGTATTGGCGCTGTACGATAACGAAGATTATTCTCAAAGTATTCCGACCACCTTTAGCTATAAAGGAGGACGGAGAGAAACGTATTCATGATGATACGGTCTTGGATTTGCAGAGTAAATCAAGGGTGAGTCGAGGTGTTATCGATGTTCAGGTTATTATGATATTCAAATCGCTGTAACGATATACCTTATAGATATTTTTGCTGTAAATAGAATTAGGCTGCTCAGGATTCTTCTTTAAGATTATATAAAGATAGACCGAATAGTTTGCAAGTATAATTTAGTGATATTTAAAACTTCAGTGACCTGTAACATCAACTCCATTTCATTTTCGGTTACCTTATTAGTCAGGATTTCGATACATTCTGTTCTGCTTGTAACAAAATCTTTCGTTTGAAAATTGGACTCGCGTCTGTCTCCATTTGGCAAAAGCCGAGATACGGGCCCCTTTTGACCATTAAAGTTCTTTGGTAGATCTCACCATCCCCACCCGTTTTATGTATCATCTATTCACACACAAACAAACAAAAATATTAACAATCCATTTCTCCCAACAGCAGAATGTGGAAACCGACTCGCTGGTGGGCAGCGTGGGCTCGGCTCGCGATTGCTGGATCTGCTATGACAGTGCGCGCTCCGAGCCGCTCATCCGCCCGTGTCGCTGTACCGGCGACGTCTCCGCCGTGCACCACGACTGCCTCAGCCGATGGCTCGTTGAGGTAATAATATACTGCTTAATAGTTTAAGACAAATGCTAAAGCTCACTTCTCTCGGGTTGTGATACCAGTACCATAGGTTATCCTACTTCGAAAGAAACCATTTCCACTAACGTATTTTAGTATCATGCGACGTGAGAAACCAGCTTGGGATCCCACAAATTTACTGGAATTTCATAATATCATTCGTAGTCGAAGTTGAAAAGTACGAGTAATGAGTGTCGGGTATCGGATCGTAGCGACTGCTACGACCGGTCTACGAAACTTGCTACGAGGGTTACTACGTCGAAAAGCAGTTTCGTAGCAACAAAATAATTTATTACGTTTACCTATTTTTAATGAAATATTTTTGTATTTACAGAGCGCGGCCAGTCCTGATGGTTTAAAGTGCAAAGTCTGCAACACGCCCTACATAGTGCAGGAAACTAACAGGTACGTGAAACATTAAAGATTATTGTATACTCTTAATTTTTAAGAGTTTACAATAATCTTTTTTTTTTTTTCCTAATAATTTTCTTACCAACAACAAATATTTTACTTGTCTGCTTCGGGTTTCATACCTCGTACGCTACACGGCGACTACTACGACTCGTGGCACGACCACGACTCGATGCACGGCCACGACTCGAGGCACGGCCACGACTTGTCGCACGACCACGACATGTCGCACGACCACTCGTAATCTTGAACTAAACTCGTCGGAGCGGACGTGCCGTAAAACTTATTGGTCGGAGCTTCTAAAGCCAAGATAACGGCCGGCCCAGAAGTCATGATCATGGTTTCGTAGTGCACGAGATCCCTAAGGAAGCACTGAAAGAAAGCCTGTCATTTTTGTTTTGATCCTACAAGGGTTAAACGGACCCTTCACGAAGCCGTCAACCAAGCATTCTGTACATCAAACTAAGTCACTCTACGAAAAAAATATTGTTGGGAAACGACATTTTTTTCTAAAAATTGTGTATGGTTGCTGGATGCATTGAATAGTTTTAGGGGTCATGAAGCTATTTAAAGTACAGAAACTTTATTTTAAAAACATCTTCAGAAAAAGTTGAAACTTTGACTTTATCTCCGTAACTAGAAGGTTCCCATTTAAGGTCTTGAACTAAAAAAAAATTTCGTAATGTCGGGGAGAATAAGCCCCGGCTTCGTTAAGGGTTTTTTTTACACCCATTATACATAGAACCAGTTGTACCCAGTGAGGTATTTGTTTAGCAATATACCTCTCCCAATTTCATAAAATGATACTCATTGTGGTCAAGTACTAACTCCACATTTCCTTTCACAGGGTGGTATGGGAGCGCGGGTTCACAGTAGCACACTGGGCGCGCACGGCCCTCGCTGTGGCGTGCATGTGCGGCGCGGGCGCGGCCGCCTGGATGTGCGTGCAGCTGGCGGCGTCGCCCGTCGCACGGGTGCTCGCTGCCGGGGCTGCGCTGTTGGTGTGCTACGTCGCTATCAGGTGAGGGAGGGTGGGAATTGGTTAATTTTCCCTGAACTTGTTCATCTTAGCTTGAAGTATTTTTACTTTTCTTAAATTATAACGTCCTCTCGCGTTCATATAAATCTTCCAAAATTATTATAAGAAGATATTGTTTATTATTATATTACAGTCTTACCATTTATCTGAAGAACGTATTCTTACATAACCAAAGTATTTTATAATCCTGATAACCTAATGTAAATATTTCTACTTACAGGTTCCTCGGCATGAACACAGTCAGCGCGTACCAGAGAGCAAAGGTGTCATCTCTACGCATTCTGACCGAGCCATTGACAGAAATAACCGGTCACTCCGACCAGGGACAACTATCAACCATCAGCAATACAGTTACCGTGGAGATAGCCTCGAAATGTGTCCTCGAACGAGCGCTCAAAGGCGAAGTGAACAAATAACTGTTAAAAACAACGATAAAAAACTGTCAAAAAACGGTTACTGTTGCAATAACATTAAAATAACGGTTACAATAACGGTGATACGTCAGTACAAACGGAGTGAACAGTGATGTGATACAGTGAATGTTACGAACTTGTAATTTATTTTTTCTGGAACTTATCGTGAACTCTTTGAATACCAATTACTGTAAAAAACTCGTACATGACTTGAAAACAGTACCGAAGAACTGTATGGAAATTTGATGGGGTTAAAAATAGTGATGTCCCCAAAACTAGTGGTCTACTGTCCAAAATTAGTCGATTTAGACTATTCGACTAATGAGTGTACGGAATAATCGACTAAATACGTGTCTGTATAAAATTATATTTTATTTTAATCTTCTTCAATAAATTGGAGTAAGATCATTATTCCACACATTTAGTATTGCCTTATAGTTTATTTTGTATTTAAATCTGCCTTTTATTAGTCTAAAATTCGATGTAAAACTTTTTATGTTATTTCTCTTTATGCCAAATTCCTTATTTAATGTTAAAATGTGAAAATTAGGACAGTCGTTTGGAAACAAATGTATGTACAGTTAGTTCAGGCGTAATTTAATCACAACAAAGATATATTTATTCATTTTTTAATAAGATTTGTTCATGCAAGGCACTTTCTTCTTTATGCAGATTTTAATAATGTTACCAACACTAATTACTGTATGAAATTATTGATTTTTGTTTTTTTTTGTTCAAATCATTGTTGTTTTATAGATCTCAGTGTGTCGTGCCCATAAAATATTAATAAAACTTCTACAGTGCTGCAAGGATCTTTTGGCGGTTGCAAGACAACTGTAGGGGGCGCTGTTTGTGATCATTTATTTAATAAAATGTATTGAAAAAACAAAATGGCCGCTACGCAACATTAGATCCTTGTGCAGCCATGTATTCTTTTCACATCCATTCCCTCTTTGTTTTTCAATACTATCATAATACGTATTTACGGTTAGTTTTGTGAATAGTTAACTGTGGTCTATGGTGATGTTAGTTTTCACCATTGGTGATATACTTTTTATTTATTATATGGGTACGGGTGGGGCATGGTGTTTTTGGGTGTTGCTAAGGGGAAATTTTCAGTAGCAGCCACGGAGTTTGTGCCCAGTTGATGGCAATAGTCTCGCCCCTAAAGAGGTTTAATCGGATCGGAGTCCGAGGGCTACAGGCATGATGTTGTGTCATATAAAACCCCGAATATTTTTCGTCCCAAGATTTTAAGTCATTAATGTAATTTTTTTTAACAAAAGAATGCGTCCTCAAGCCTATATTACGACCAATTATTCACGAAACTAATTGTATATTAAAACTATAAAATAACTATAATAATTGGAAGTAGGAAGTTAATAGAAGAGGCTATGGCGAAGGCGGGGCTCGTTCCTATCCGCTGAGAGTTGTGATATTAAACAGCGGTGTTCGCCTGATTTATACGGAGACCCTTAGAAATACATAAAAAACATAAAATAAACATAAATTACCTACCCCTTTTTGTTTTATTTTGATTGGCTTTTCCTATCTTTAGTTCGGAATATTTTTATTTTTCATTACGTTGCTTTTATGCTCCTTGTTCATGGTAAACCAGCACGCGTAGCCTGACCACCGTAGAAACGGGTTTCTCTGACGGAAGAATCGACAAAATGACAGATTGTGTCGACAAAATGACAGATTTCTTTTCACAGTCTTCTGTCATTTTGTCGATTCTTCCGTCAAAGAAACCCGTGCTGGTGGAAAGTGAAGAACTAAAATGTTCGAAACAACATGTTAATGTTTCACACATGTGTTTTGCACATGTTTCCACAACATACAAACATGTTGCTGCAACAAACCTGTGCAACTTTCGGTCACCATGAAAACGGAGCTTCTGTTTAATTATTGATTTTTAATTTGATTTTATATTTTGTGTAAAGTATGAAAAATGTAGGTAATTGAATTTCATAAATAAGTTAGACAAGTTTTGTATACACATTTTTTTGCGTTTTTGGTTCTTTTGAAGTTAAAATTAAAACTTTTTTTTTTATAAATATGCAGCCCCGCTTAAAAATAAATGATATAGATGTATGTGTATGTGGATGTGCCAAATGTAGAAGAAAAGTATGTATAGTCAACTTATTACTTAATACTACATCGTAGCCAGTTTAAATGTTAAATGCAGAAAAAGCGTGAATAGATCTTCAAAAAGTCACCAGAGAGCATAAACACAACAACAACGATGACGACGATCTATCAGCGATAAGATGATGGAAAAGCCAAAAATTGCTTAAAATTTGCAGCTCAAGGTGGCGCTGCTTGTCAAGAAAATTTGCATCGATATGTCAAACTTGATACATTTATTTTAGTTCCGTGTTTTCCCGCCTGCACAGATAAGTTTGTTGCAAGTGTATTCGAAGACTAAACGTTTTCTATGAATTGCTTCTTGTCTATGCCCTCTGAAGTGTAGTACGGTACAGCTTCTAATTTCTAACGTTTTGAATTAAAGATTTTTTTGCTTCGTTTTATAATGATTGTATAAGATCCGAATAGCAATAATGTTAAATAATGTTTATTTTTTGGTTTGCTACCTAGTTTTATATACAGGGTGCAAGGGACAGCGCCGCACAAACGGTTACCACGTACTCAGTACATCTGATAAAAAAAAAACCGAAGCAGAATTTCTATGGGTTCAAAATGATGTACTGAATACCTGGTAACCGTTTTAGCGCGTCTCTTCCACCTAGTATAAATACGCTACGGTTCACTTGAAAGTAGTAAGACCGAAAATTTAAAGTTTTCGTATTTGTAGATTTGCAGTGCATAAGCCTGGTTCAGATTTTACTTGCCTGGGAAACATTAGACAGGTAAAACCGATGTAAGATGCATTTAAGTACATTATTAAGGTCATTTTTGTGACATTTTTTCATTATACTCTGAATCCTAACCAAAGCGATCGCTTACCAGTTACCCAAACAAATGTACTACAGTAAATATTATTGTGAACACGATGATCGTTTTTCGTGCGATCGCTTCGGTTAGGACACGTGGTAGTGCTGTTTCTGCTTGCTGAAGCTTATACTGCAATGCGAAATAAAAGCAGTGTAAATATTTAGACAAAACAAATCATAATTATATACTATTTAAGTAATTTAGTAACGAGGAGATTATTTTTATAATATAATTCGCCAAAAAAGTTCAAAATAGAATATTAAAAAAATATTAGAATCGTTTCCCCTGTAGATGACATGACATATCTTTGTATATTTCAAAGAGCAGATTTCAGAGTTTTAGATATTGCCAAACTGTTAAAATTGTAGTTCAAATATTGTAGGTATAATTGTGTTGTCAAAAGTTCTAGGAATTTAAACTTACAAATGTAGCTTTCTAGTTCGGGCTGAATTTAACATTTATACGTACTCTTTTCGGCAGTTTTTTAGTTGTGTTAATTTAAATTGACTTAAAACATTCGGTAAACTTCAACATATTTTTACAAAAAACGCTAAGGCTCGCTTGCACTAGTTTACCAACGCATTCAAAATATCACTGTCAAATTCAAACGGTATAATGACATTCTCGTTTAGCGTTGCCTGTTGTATGTAGTGGGTCTAAGGACGTTCGCTCAAACGCGCGGGTGCACGGAGCGGGTGCACGCTGCCAAAATATCCTTAAAAAACCCGCCGCACGCGTCCACGCCTTTTGGCACTGTTCAGACTATTTTTCAATATTGGCACGCGAGCCTTCACCCGCGCCTGCACCAGCACGTGTTTTAACTGACGCCCTTATGGTTCTTGAAAGACGATTAAACATAATTATTAAAATGGCTTTCAAATAGTTAGTTTCGGAAATATTCCGTAAATAACTGATTTTATAAATCAGCTTTCTTTTGTCATCTACTCGACCACAATGACACTAGAGCCCTTCATGCCAGAACCTAACCACAGCAACGACGATCGCGTATTCGCGTGACCGATCGCTATGATTAGGGCGCGGGGTCAGCTCTTCAATATTTCTCAGACATCGCTTAAATTTCCGTCAATTAGTAAATAATTAATATATTTCGCGCCATTAAAATTATATTTTTTAATAATAAAATATCTATTTTGCTATTCTATTCTAATATTAGTGGTAGATTGCTAGTTGTGTGTGATCTAAGTCTTGTTCAGTAGATTTACTATTTAAGAAAAAATACACAACCCTCCTTTTGGAGCAGTCGGGTAAAATTAAAGTAATGTATGAATAAAGGATGACAATAGCCATACTTATATAATTATTATTATGTAAAATGCAATACACATTTTAGTCGTTTTTACACCGGACAAAGCTAGTTTTTAAATAAAAATATAGAACTAAGAATATGTTATTGAATTATTTTCATTGTATTTGAATAATTAAATAAATCAATATTGCTGTTTATATTGTAGATTACAATGCTAGCCATATCGTTATCATCGATATGTACGTAGGTGCAGTGAAACCAAAACTTATTTTATGAAATAATCTTCAACCTGTTATTTTTTGTCTATTTCTAATATAAAAACCACAAAATTCGGAAATTGACTTGTAGGTTGCGTCTTAACCAAAGCTATCGGCTACACGAATACGCGATGTCATTCATTGTAAAAACTAAACGGAAGGCGCTCTCCGTCTGCGCGGCCATGCGTTTGGGCTCGGAGAATTAAATGAACGCGATGGACGCCTGTTAGTGCAACGATCGCTTTGGTTAGAACGTGGGGTTAAGTTTTTTCTTGTTCTTTTCTTTCTCATTCCCTCGTGTCTTAAAATATGCTAATTCAGTCAAATAACGTTAATATAATTGCTACAACATTAATTATATTGATCTCTGCGATGCGATTCTTCTAAAAGTTAGTGATTCGAATTAAAGTTAGTTTCGGTGAATTTTTTAAAATAATCTAAATTAAGGTTCCAGTTATTTCCTGTATCTGGATGGTCGTTAAATAAATAAATCTAAATTAAATAAGATTTGTAAGTAGTATGACTTTGTTTTATTTATCTACCCAATATCGAAAGATGTGAAACATACACCTAACTAAAAAGGGCTGACGCACACTTTATTTATTTTACTATTTATGTACACACAGTAGACAACACAGGAAAATAACATTATAATATATGAGTACATAGGTACTGCTTATTTCATAAGAAATTTCTGCCAGCAGACCTGCAAAAGGAGAAATGAAAAAGAAATGTAGACAATAGTGTGTGAGAAAATTCGTAAATTTTATAAAATAATTGCCTTGTTGATCTAGCTAGTGGTTGCAGACACTAATGCCTTTTATGGAGTCCAGGGTTCGATCCCCTGGTCGGGCAGTGTTTCTGTCTCAGTAGCAACCCAGCCGTATTTCTATCTGAGCACAAGTTCCTGGTTGCTGGAGCCCCAGCAACCAAAACCGCACCTAAGAATACTAGAAACAGGGATCAACTAGTACAGCCAGGCTTCAAGCCACCTGAAGTAAACTCATCTTTCAAAATGTTAAATAAAATTCCTCCCCACATTGTACAACTGAAAGAGACGTTTAAATCTTGTATAAAACGCACACTATCTAGGCAAGCATACAAGACCCTTAACGAAGCCGTCAACCAAGCATTATGTACATCAAACTAAGTAACTTTACGCAAAAAATATTACTGGGAAACGACTTTTTTTTTGGGGTGAAAAATCACGTTTTACGGTAGGACTCGGTGTAACGCAATCAAAATATTGTGCTGATAGGTGGATTGAATATATTGAGATCATGGAGCATCGCTGGCATCGTCGGATATTTCGTTCGTATCACTGACGTAGCTTATCTCTGTATTTCGCAATGTGAACCGAAATATGAAAAGAGGGGAAATGATACTCGCACGGCTCGCTCGCTCGCTAGCTGGCCGTGTGGCCTACGCTTTATACGGGGTGAAGGGGATGCGATCGTCAATAGTACAGCTTCCCGAAACTGTCAAATTTTCCCAATCAACCTTGAACCTAATGCTTTAGCAATAAAGTAGAAAATCTATTAATGTTTGACATATTGTAGTAGCTTGATGTGCTGGCGTCTGTACAACACTTGGAACTGTGTTTCTACATCACCTGCCTAGTCATTTCACAACTCTTTGGGGTCAGCATCCGGTCTAACCGGATGCAGCTGAATACCAGTATTTTACATGGAGCGACTGCCTATCTGACTTCCATAACCTAGTACTGGGTAATACGATACCCCTTGGTAAGACTGGTTGTTATATTTTCGGGCCACTGAGATAACGTGTAACGACTGCCAACGAACTTCAATTGACAGCCGGGACAAAGGGTTAACGTGCTTTCCGAGGCACGGATGAAACTCGGTATGTAATGGTTGATCACCAATCCACGACAACTCAGGCAAGTGCGGTTTAAACTGAAGATCGACCACGAGCTGCTGTTATTATTTTGCCACAAACTGTATTTCAACGTTGAATACATATATTAATTTGTTACTAAAAAAGATTTACTCTAATTATAATTGTGTTAATTTAATAAAAAATAGAATCTTTTCACGCTACCAATAACATTTAATAACGTGAACACACCTTTCTAAGTTTCGTCCCGCCGATTCACCCCCTCCCTCCCCGTCATTCCATTTTACCGAAACTTTCCATCCCGGAAAATTAAAAGTTCACGTGCACGAGCCCGTGGAAAGCGAGTTGCGCAATATACAGGGTGGGAGGGACACCGATGCTAAAACGGTTACCACGAACTCAATACTCAATACTTTAGTTGTTCCACAATGTGCTTTAGGTGGTAACTTAAAAAAATGTGATCATTATGGACCCTGTTGGGCACAGCAAAAAGAAAATATATTAGGAGAGAGGAAGCTTTAAATAGCCAAACTTATATCCAAACTAAATCCAGTAATAAAACTTTACGGATTCTTTATACCTGCATAGGATTCTTTATATTTTACCGTTTAAATATTCGCTTAAACTATAATAAGATTTTTTTGTATTCAGTACATCATTCTGAACCTCCCTAATTAGACATTTTTGGTCGGTTAATAAAAAAACAGCTGCCTCCTACAAAACTGCAATACCTACACGGCCAGAATGTGTGGGACAGTTTTTTTTTTAAATTACTGATGAAAACTGGCAAAAAGAAGGCTAGACCTTCAAGTTAAGATTTATTCTCGTAACTATTCGGTGTTTACCCAAAAATGTATTAAGTTAATAAGGTAACGCTAAGTAAGTTACCCCGGATAAACCTAAGTTTACTTCTTCTAGCATTACCGCCGTAACATATTTACCCTACAGTACAGACCTACATCTACATTTCGGCAGTTGTGATTTAGTCCCATGTAAACGGGGGCGAGCCTATTGCCATGAGCCGGGCACAAATCTAGACTAAATTGGAAAAACCCAATAACTCTAAATAAAACATTAATAGCGGAAAAGTAAGTCTGCAAAAAGTCCGGAAGAAGCCTTAAAACCGGACAAATTCGAGCAGATGGTAACCCTATACCCAAGTCCACGTGAGAAAGTATTTCCAGTTACTCTCACCATTTACACGACGCAATCAAAGTTAAAATTAGAGACGAATTGCTTTCAACTACTGAAAAACATTACGTGATTGTGTTTGCGAAAATATGTAATTGAAAGGCTCTTTAGTGTGTTGTTTTTACAATCCCTATAGTTCTATCTTATCCTATACTTCTTTGTATAATTGCATTCTCTGTACGCAGCACTACATTTATGTAAATACTAGCGGCCCGTCCCGGCTTTGCACAGGTGTACATTTATTTTTTAAACATTTTGGAATAAAATATAGCCTATGTTACTCAAGGATAATGTAGCTTTCTAATGGTGAAAAAAATTTTTAAGTCGGCGCAGTAGTTTTTGAGTTTATTCATTACAAACATACACACACACAAAAATACAAATCTTTCCTCTTTATAATATTAGTAAGATTACGGCTAAAATCAAAAAACCAACAATGAATGTTGAAATACTCTAACGAACGACGCGTGAAATCAGCTGTTCACTTCCTACCTAGCTACAGAGTTCATCGAACTCGTTGTCGCGCTTGCCGTTCGCTACGTGCGTTTTGCCACAGTAACGTTACATTACGTATGAGGAAATAAAACAAATCAAATTTATTGGATTCCCATAGCGTTCCTGAAATAAACTCACAGCATATATTTAAATTAGACCTTAACAGGCACTTTTGAATATCAGAAAAACAAAGAAGGCGAAGCTACAGACCCAGACACAAGAAAAAATAACTTGTGAAAGTACTGTAGTTGCCCATTCCAAGACGTAGATCTCTATGGAGAAGAATGGGCAAGAAACTCCATGGACAATCTTTTCAATCAAAATATTGGTAAAAAAACAAAGAGATTTAAAAGACTTATAGAGCGAGCGAACATATTAAAAATATTTCCATACAAAAATTTTGATGTCGGGCATTTTCAATTTTGACACTCGAATGCTACCTGAGTAACCTGACAAGAACGACGTATGACACACCAGACAGAACGATTTGTTACTAAGTAGTAACAAGTGTTGGATTACGATTTTCTTCGTCTTGTCCCTTCTATCGTCTACCCTTGTCACAAAACAGGTATGTACACCTAAAGGGTGTAAATAGACCCTTAACGAAGCCGAGAGGCACTTGTTCTCCCCGCTATTGCGATCATTTTTTTGTTCTAGACGATACCTGGGAACTTTCTATTTACGGAGTTATTGGGGGTCAAAGTTTCAACTTTTTCACAAGTATTTTTTTAAATACAAGTTTTTAATTTTATAACTTTACTTTAAATACCTCCATGACCCGTTTACTATTCAATGCATCCATAAGCGCAATGTTTTGAATGCGTTACATTGAGTTTTACCGTAAAAGGTTATTTTTCAACCCAAAAAAAAAGTCATTTTGTTGCAATAATTTTTGTGTAGGCTTACTTGGTTTGATGTACAGAATGCTTGGTTAATGGCTTCGTGAAGGGTCTGTTTACACCCTCTATAGTAATTAATAATAAAAATTTCTTTTACCGGTCATTTTAGTATGATATACTCAAGCTGTACCCGTATCCATGCGTTGCAATGCAATACCTACCTACTGCCTACCCACTGCCTACCAACTGCCTATCCACTACCTAACTACTACCTACCTACTACCTTATAAACCATCCCTGAAGCCAAGCCGTTTCTGAGTTTAAGCGAGACAATGAACAGCAATTGATTTTTATATAAAGGGTGTAAATAGACCCTTAACGAAGCCGAAAGGAGCTTGTTCTCCTCGTCATTGCGATCATTTCTAGACCATACCTGGGAACCATCTTGTTACGGAGATATTGGGGGTCAAAGTTCCAACTAGTTTTTTTTGTTAATACATATTTTTAATGTAAGATGTTTACTTTAAACACTTCTACGACTCCCGTACTATTTATTCAAAGCATCCATCAACAATTACTTAGAGTTTTACCGTAAAACGTGATTTTTCACCCCAAAAAAAAAAGTCGTTTCCAGAAATAATTTTTGCGTAGGGTACATAATGCTTGGTTGACGGCTTCGTGAAGGGTCTGTTTAAACCTTGTACCTATATTATGCTCATTTACTCAACCTACCTTAAAACAGTATCGATCGCATTTCTTTGGTGTTAGTAGGTGCATATAATGTAGGCATACGGCCTGGCACGCGAAGCTCCAGTGCATCGATTTTACCCATTTTTGGCTGCGAGCCAGCCCAGCACTGCTCCCTCAAGGTCACGAGAATAACTGTCTCTTTTTAGTACCTAGTGCCTAGTTTTAGGTTTTATCTTATAGGCTATGTTGGGTTGAAATAGATTTTGTTGGTAATGTAAATGTTGGTGGTCCACAGACGATGGAACTCAAACTCAAACTCAAAACATTTATTTCAATTAGACCATTACAGGCTCTTTTGAATGTCAGAAAAAAAAGAAAGTGAAGCTACAGTCACAGACACAAGGCATAATAACTTGTGAAAGTACTGTAGTTGCCTATTCCAAGGCGTAGATCTCTATGGAGAAGAATGGGCAAGAAACTCCATGGACACTCTTTTCAATCAAAATATTGTTACAAAATCTTGGTTACATCATTCATGTGGAGACTATAAATTTATGTGAGAACGATGTATAAAGAAGTGCAAGCTAAGAGCATCCAGAGTAAAAAGATCATATACAGTTCAAAAATAAAAATAAGCCATGGCAGCTAAGAGATGACCAGTCCCTACTGACAGCGCCCGTTCACGAACATGACGCATGGATCAGCACCATTCAATTCAACCATTTTGAAGGGAACTAAATGGAATACTCAATATCATATCCTGCGTGTTCCGTTGTCTGCAACTGTGAGGAACTAATGGACGCTAAGGAGTGCGTCAAACTTCTAGCCAAATTCTGGTACGATTAATTTAGATTGCTATCTTAACAATAAGGAGCTCGCGGCTAAATAATAACAGCCGCTCGGATTGATCTTTAGGTTAAGCCGTGCTTGTCTAGGTTGGTCTGTGGATGGGTGACCACCCATTACATATCGAGTTTCCTCCGTGCCTCCGAAAGCATAACGTACTTTCTAGTCGTTGGTCCCGGGTGTAATTTGTAGATCTTTGACAGTCGCCAGGTAGTCAGTGGCCCAAAAAGTCTGACGACCAGTCTTACCAAGGGGTATCGTATTACCCAGTACTAACTGGGTTGCGGAGGTCAGATAGGCAGTCGCTCCATGTAAAATACTGGTATTCAGCTGCATCCGGTTGGACTGGAAGCCGACCCCAATATAGTTGGGAAAAGGCTAGGCAGATGATGATGCTATCTTAACAATAAACTAAAAATGCGTCTAACATCATGCGCTTCAACGCTGTCAAATTAGTAATGTCCCCAATTGCAATTGGCATCGAATGCTATCGACACGCAAGAAGTTCTCAAAGGGACCAAAAAAGGTTGCATACTTTTTTCGCCTATTAGACTGGGTTTCCGCCAGAGAAGAGCGAGGATGCGTAGCGAGAACTAACCAATCACATAGCTAGAATAGCTCAAGCTGTGAAAAAGAAGCGATATTATTGGTTAGTTTCCAAATGTAACATTAAAGTAGGTTCTTCTTCGTCGTTCTTTAGCAGTATAAGTAAGGACGTAGGTAGATGATGGAAGATTAATGCTTACTTATCAACACTGAAAAAACAAGCCCTGAAATTATTTTTTCGTATTTTTCACAAGCCTAGTCAAGAAAATGTTTCATAATACATTGCATAAAATATTAATAGTATAAATAAATTTTACCTCATTAAATAAATACCGTTGTCTTGTAAAGTTTAACATTCCAAATTACCTCATAATTATAATGGATGAATTATATTTCTTGTAAAATTTCATATTCAAAGGTGCTTGTTTTAATGGCCTACTTTGATCACCTAGGCACCATCTTTATGTTAAAATGCAAGTTAGATGCGACTTAGCGGCTCCAGTTCTCTCGAAGATTGGCCTACTGCCAGACCCACAATTCAGACGATTGAATTTTTCTATCAACTTATGTAAAGTGCACTTTTTCACTTCGCGCCCGTGTAGGTTTTATGAGAGCATGACTATTATGAGTAAGCATATAAGCTGAAAATTGGGGAGCTCGTGGCTAAATAATAACAGCCGCTCGGGTGGATCTTTAGGTTAAGCCGTGCTTGCCTAGGTTGGTCTGTGAGTGACCACCCATTACATACCGAGTTTCATCCGTGCCTCGGAAAGCACGCTAACCCGTTGATACCGGGTGGCATTTGTAGATCTTTGACAGACGTTAGGTAGTCAGTGGCCCAAAAAGTCTGACAACCAGTCTTACCAAGGGGTATCGTATTACCCAGTAATAACTGGGTTGTGGAGGTCAGATAGGCAGTCGCTCCATGTAAAATGCTGGTATTCAGCTGCATCCGGTTAGACTGGAAGCCGACCCCAATATAGTTGGGAAAAGGCTAGGCAGATGCTGAAAATTGCTGAAAATTGGATGCATTCTGCAACCAAAAAGGTTAACAAATATGTGTGCCTATTACGTGGTACCTATTATAAGTTGCAGGGCTCCCACTTAATGTAATAAACAAGTTTTAAAACTAAGCTTTTTAACCTCTCAATAGGTCACTGTATTATTTATTACTAGCTTATGTCCGTGGCTTCGCCTGCGCCGAGTTCGGTAATTATCCCATCGGATCGTACTCCCAGTAGTAGGTACAGTAAAATACATAACAAGTACATACATACATAAAAATTATTCTATGTGTTAATACAGGTATCAACTATCCTTGTGCTTAATTTCACCCCAATCTGTTAAACAGTTTTTGTGTGAAAGAGGAACAAACATCTATATATCCTCATAAACTTTTGAATTTATAACAGTAAGACGTATAACAATAAGACGAATCGTGAAAATGTCAACTGTTCCTTACATTTGACAAGTGATTTCTTTCCCCAACTAAGAAAGAAAAACTTAGATTGTTGACATCCAGGAAAAAATACCTTCGAAGTGACTTGATGGAGTAACAAACTAACTATCATATTCGACTCTTCACGTGACCAGAGGGCGGGCCTATTTTTTGGCCAAAGAATCAACATTGCCATCCAACGTGGCAATGCTGCCAGCCTTCTGGGCACTTTTCCTGTTGACCTCAATGTGGACGAATTTTTTGACGCCCTGTAACCGTTTTGATACTTGTACATTTTTTTTTTGCTTACTATTATAGATTTGTAGTTTGTATATAATTAAAACATTCACTTGTAGTCAATAACTATCGTATTCATAAAAAAATATAGAAGACACTCGCAATAGTTAAACAAACAAACCGCAGAATTCAAAAGCTTACAGCTGAATTCAAAAGACAAACCATATAAATAGCAATGTTATTTCACAGCAGAATTCAAAATTATCTAGCAGATGTGTGACTGTGTGTGTGTGTGTGTGGTTCAGATATTTGCATAGCATTGGAGTGACATTTACATTGCATTGGTCGGGCGCTGCTGACTGTAAGGATTTAAGTAACTATGCAAATAAGATTTAGTTGTTAGACGTGTGACAGGACTTTGCTATTAGAGTATGCTCCCATCATATGACTAGCCCTTTCCCTAAGAGGCTGGGATCGGCTTCTAGACTCTGGATGCAGCTGAATACTAGTATTCCTCGATTTTCAGAGGCCCTAGCACGAACACGCAGAAAGTCTGGATGGGCCGACAATTGGTAGGTTTGTCAAGCTACATTTATCATGCACGGGGCTTGATAAACTTACCAAAGATGTTAATGTTTAATTTTGTAATTATTATAATCGTGTTTACTAACATAATTTTAAGCAATTGTTTGTACTAACACTATAGGGGCCATGTTGTCTGAAAATAAAAGATTTAAAAATAATAATATTCCTTTTAACAGATTATTTACGGTTATCGGATTGAATAATTTTCCCGTTAATTTATTATTGTAGTACTGCCTTGTTGGTCTAGTGGTCGCAAGGGCGACTGGTCAGCATGAGGTCCTGCGTTCGATTCCCGGGACGGGCAAAGTGTTATTAGGTTTTTCCATTACGAATCTGTCCGTAACAGCCACGGAGTCTGGATTTGTGACCGGTTGATGGCAATAGGCTCGCCCCTAATACATGGGACTATTAATAAACGGGCTAAATGTGGGTTTACTACTAGGTACATCTCTGCCTAACCCTTCGGGGATTACAGGCGTGATGCTATGTTTGTAGATTATTATTACTAGATAACACCGATATCCGCCGCCGGACGAAAGTCTACGACTTCGGGGACCGGGCGGTACGCCTCAAGTGGACCTGGGCAGGACATCTGGCTAGACGCGGAAATGGCCGATGGAGCAAAGGTTTGACCGAGTGGTGGCCTAGGTTAGGCCAAAGAAACCAGGGCCGTCCTAAAGCTCGTTGGGTTGACGATATCGTCAAAGTCGTGGGAAACACCTGGATAATGGACGCACAGGACCGGGCAGTGTGGCAGAAAAAAGGGGAGCCCTGTACCCAGCAGTGCGCGAACCCGGGTTGATATGATGATAATGATGATTACCAGATATTAGACCCATATTTTTTACACAAAACTCAGGTAAGGCAGTTTACGAGATTTAATAACTAACGGTAAATAAACTTCGAAAGGACAGTAGTGGACAGTTGGCCAACACTCGACATAAATATGGTTTCAAAAAGCTTCAAACTTTTCGTAATATTCTCGCAACGATATACAATTTTCATTTGTAACTTCGACCGGTTGGAGTTGGTTCGTATTCTCAATAATGCAGAGACTGTTGCACTTGTTAGAAAAATGGATATAAGCATACACGTATATATGTATTAATATCCACCGATTATCAAGCTTTGAGTGTCAGAATGGTTACTTGTTGTATAGCATCTCTAAACGGTGTGTAGGGAAAAGGGTTTTTATCAAGAAAAGCACAGAAAGACAAGACTATTCATTTATTTCGATATAGGTAACATTAATTACCTATCAAGCTACGTCCATTCGCAAACCTAGGTCTTCGTGGAGAAGAATGGACAAGAAACTCCACGGTAACATCTTTAAAGTATTATGCCAGGACAATTATACGTTGTCCTGAACCATTCTCAAGTTATAGCAATTTATCAGTTTAGATAAACAATAAGCAATATAAGCCATATTATAAAACATAGTTCTAGCACATAGTTATCAGTAATATTCATAGTGTAATATCAAATAACTTACATTAACATTGTAGGACCTTAGGGTAATCCAAAAAGGTTCCAGCTTCACACATTTGGTATCTCCATTACAAAGTCACTTACAAACGTAATACTATACACATGGCACACACAATATACCACTCAGGGTATGTCTTAACCCTTAGAACACTTGCAGCATAAAGCCCCCAAATTGGCGGCAACATCTATTTTTATACAAGTCAAGTACATCAAAGATGGCCGCCAATGGCAAATGGTCATACATTATAGCTTAATATCTAATAACATATATAATAATTAACAAATCTTATGTAAGGGACCTATTTTAAAACTTAATTAGATAATTTACCAATATAATATGTATTTATTTGAAATCTTTGTGTTTAATCGGATAAAATATGAACATCAACTGATAGTTCAGAGAATTGATTGAAACAACTTGATATATTGAAATTGCAAGATAAAATCTAGCAAACATTATAAATACCACTTAATTATACTAATTCATTTATTAGCAATATATAGTAAATAAACATTTAACTTGATTATTCAAATATAACGACTATCTTTCGTTCGGAAACCAAGCCTTTTAGGCCACAATTAAATCTATTTCTATTAAATACATCGGGCTATGAAATATCTCTAGGAGAATATATGTTAGGTTTATTTGAAATTAGAACCTTTCTGTTCTCAAGATATTAATTTACGATGATTATTAATTTAGCAATATTCTTGAAATGCAACGTCGCCATACGTCAATGTTATTTCACATTTGACAGCCGACGTTGCTACATTATATCGTTATTAATTTGGTCAATAGTTATTAAACAGTCAGATATTGTCATATTTGATACATAAGGGTATGCTATCATTGAAATGCAACGTCGCCATACGTCAATGTTATTTCACATTTGACAGCAGACGTTGCTACATTATATCGTTATTAATTTGGTCAATAGTTATTAAACAGTCAGATATCGTCATATTTAATACATAAGGGTATGCTATCACGGCCGGACTGACAATACTTCGTCCTCGAAGTGTCACAATCAAAATCAAGATTTTCAAAAATCAATATCTTTTTACTACTCGAAGGATATTGCTTTGATTAGATAGTAGCCAGAAGCCAAACAGAAAAAAAAAGTCCTATTCGAAATTAATCAATTTTTGTTAAATCAAACATCAGTAGCTATGACACATTAAAAAGCAGTAGACTTAGAAATATATTACACCATAAAACATCCCACACTTCAGTATATAGCAATAGTATTTTTTGTATGGGTATAAAAATATTTAATAAGTTACCTATAGACATTAAGGATATTCAATTAATTTGTATTTTTAGAAGAAAGCCAAAAGACTTGATTAAAAAGGCATATTATTCTGTAAAAGAATTCCTTGGAGAAAAATAATTATTTAATATGATTGTAATACTTAAAATAATAAGATATAAATTATAAGAATAGTATGTTGTTATATAAAATGTATGAATAATGTTAATTAATATAATATAATGTAAACTGTAATATTAAGTAGGTATTTTTTTTTTAAAACCATTTGAATTGTAATACCTTAACAGGCAACTAAGTTCAAACCTACCTATTGTTAACATCTTCAAAATACTGTACACTTAGTTTGCAATAAAGAATTTGAATTAAACTTAATAAACTTCAGAAAAAGGGTCAAATAAATTTTAGTTAGCAATTTAGCTAGCTTCTATCGACATTTACAGGCTTTATTCTATAAGGCAGGGAGAAAACGATATATAAAGGTAAGGTCGATATATAAATAATCCTATATATAAAGGGTTCAGAATTGCTACAGCAAAATCTGAAGTTACTCCTTACAATATAATAAAAAACCTCCTTAAAATATATAATAGTCTGCCAGCAGCTATTAGAAATAAAGAGTGTCTGGGATCCTTTAAGAGGTCTTTGTTTAAATTTCTTTTAGATAGATGTTACTACTCCATCACTGAATTTACTACTGATAAACAGACGTATGACGATTCTGACTTGCCAACTAAACACTTATGATTTTATTTATTGACTAAGTATAATGTTCCTATTTATCTAAAATTGTAATGACATGTTTACCTAACTGACATATGTATTTTAAATTGAATTTTTATGTAATTTATTGACATGCCTCTTTAATTGTAATTGCTTGTTTATATTAATTTTGTTCGCCATTTTGTACGCCATATATTGGCAAAACATAGTGCACATATTTTAGACAATATATTATATGACAATAGACAATATACTATATACCTGTGTTTGACAAAATAAACGATTGACTGATTGATTGAATATGTTAACTAAATCCTACTTTTCTTTTTCTTTTACATCAATTATCTGTTTATCATTTGAAATTATCTCGACAGATTACAATATTTCATTTTAAAATAAATAAGCTGGTAAACATTTTGATTTTTGATTTTTTTATTTTCATCCCTTTATTTGACTGTCTTTGACTTTATCGTTGGCTTTGTTTTCGGCTTTTGCCTTTTCGTTTGCTTTATCTGACTATGTCTTTGTCTATGCTTTTGACTTTAGATTTAACTAAAGACCAACCACTTGAATGATAAAATGTACCTAAGTCGTAATTTGGTATACTATATTCAACTGTACAATCAAAATAACATTTCATTTACATAATCAAAAAGTTATCGCTCGGTCAATCTGACAATATCATTCCAAATAAGCTAGTTTATCATTAAGTCATATATGTCTTTTTTTTTTAAAAGAACTCAGTCTTAATTCATTTGTATTATAGTCTCAGACCTTCCCATGTTAGGGCTCTCGCCTGCTGTTCATAAGATCCAGACTAACACTAGCATTAGTAAGTAATGTCTCTGTCAATAGTCGTAAGTATATAACCCTAAGCTAATAAACATAAGTCATGATAGATCATTAGTCATCAGTAACATGTCTCTGACCTGTGCATGTTAGGGCTCCCACCTGCTGTACATGAGATCCAGACTAACACCGAGCGCCAGGACGTCCAGCAGTAAGTCATGTCATATGTCAACAGTCATAAATATATAATCCTAAGCTAATAAACATAAGTCATTATAAATCATTAGTCATCAGTAACATGTCTCTGACCTGTGCATGTTAGGGCTCCCACCTGCTGTACATGAGATCCAGACTAACACCGAGCGCCAGGACGTCCAGCAGTAAGTCATGTCATATGTCAACAGTCATAAATATATAACCCTAAGCTAATAAACAAGTCATGGTAAATAATTAGTCATCAGTAACATGTCTCTGACCTGTGCATGTTAGGGCTCCCACCTGCTGTACATGAGATCCAGACTAACACCTAGCGTCAGGACGTCCAGCAGTAAGTCATGTCATATGTCAACAGTCATAAATATATAACCCTAAGCTAATAAACAAGTCATGATAAATCATTAGTCATCAGTAACATGTCTCTGACCTGTGCATGTTAGGGCTCCCACCTGCTGTACATGAGATCCAGACTAACACCGAGCGCCAGGACGTCCAGCAGTAAGTCATGTCATATGTCAACAGTCATAAATATATAACCCTAAGTCAATAAACATAAGTCATGATAAATCATTAGTCATCAGTAACATGTCTCTGACCTGTGCATGTTAGGGCTCCCACCTGCTGTGCATGAGATCCAGACTAACACCTAGCGTCAGGACGTCCAGCAGTAAGTCATGTAATATTTCAACAGTCATAAATATATAACCCTAAGTCAATAAACATAAGTCATGATAAATCATTAGTCATCAGTAACATGTCTCTGACCTGTGCATGTTAGGGCTCCCACCTGCTGTGCATGAGATCCAGACTAACACCTAGCGTCAGGACGTCCAGCAGTAAGTCATGTAATATTTCAACAGTCATAAATATATAACCCTAAGTCAATAAACATAAGTCATGATAAATCATTAGTCATCAGTAACATGTCTCTGACCTGTGCATGTTAGGGCTCCCACCTGCTGTGCATGAGATCCAAACTAACACCTAGCGTCAGGACGTCCAGCAGTAAGTCGTGTCATAAGTCGTTTTAAATCTCATTTATTAATAACTATAAATCCCCATTAGGGTGTGATTATTACTTTAAACTTTATGTACAAAAGTACATAGGCGGACTTAATGCCACAAGGCATTCTCTACCAGTCAAATTTTTTTTAAATACTCAATAGTGAGTTTATAATATATATTATATTTTTTTTAATATACTTGGTTCACTTCAACATATTTAAACAAAACTCCAAAGCGATACTACACTTTGATCTTAGCCAAAAGGCCGAGAAGCGATACTAAAATTTCATTCAAAACGATTAAACATAGTTTTGATTAAAATGATTTAACTTTAATTGACATTACTTATTTTTGTATTAACATGGTTTATTTTATTGGAATCGTATTTTAATTGTACAATTAAATTTTGTTTTTGAAATGGAATCTTTATAAGCCGCGTCGTGTTAGTTTTTAATGAATTTTCGATACAATGTAAGAATTGTTTATGCAATAAATTATAACTTTGGATGAATAACTAACGTTTTCTGTATTATTGATCGTTTCCCGGTACTTTCTTAATCCTAACAAACCTAATCTCAGTCACATTTTTGTGAGAACAAGAATTATCAAGAAAACGAATTTTAAATATTTAACAATCTTCAACGTTGTCATCTCATTAATTCAATCAAAGACAGGTACTTATTTTTCTACGAACTGTAAATTCATTTTTTTTTTATACATGTACCAGACATCAAAAGTTTTAACTGAAGCTTAACTATTAAAACACAGTAATTTGTCAAATTGTCCA
Organism: Noctua pronuba; assembly: GCA_905220335.1. Classification (NCBI taxonomy): domain Eukaryota; kingdom Metazoa; phylum Arthropoda; class Insecta; order Lepidoptera; family Noctuidae; genus Noctua; species Noctua pronuba. The sequence goes on from LR999913.1 coordinate 4,027,303, forward strand.
AGTTTATAACTTGCAGTAGTTTCCCCTAGGATCTTTCATTTCTAACTTTTTCAAATAACATATTAAAGCAGAGCCTCTAAAGGCCTTACCGACATTAGCTATTTCGTACTGCTACTCCATTTAATCAATGACGTGGCTTAAAAACTGTTCCAGCAGTTTTCAGTCCCGCTGTCAGAGTCAGCAGCACGTAGTTATCGTCCTTGCTGAATCGAACCGACGACCCGCAGACGTCAGAGCTTTCAGCATCACACCATTAGCTCCAACATTGATCATGAAAATAACAAAGTGAAGACCATTAGAAATCATATTAGTAAGGGAGAGCACAATCCCACTTCTGATGTTAGAAAAATGGATATAAGCATACACGTATATATGTATTAATATCCACCGATTATCAAGCTTTGAGTGTCAGAATGGTTACTTGTTGTATAGCATCTCTAAACGGTGTGTAGGGAAAAGGGTTTTTATCAAGAAAAGCACAGAAAGACAAGACTATTCATTTATTTCGATATAGGTAACATTAATTACCTATCAAGCTACGTCCATTCGCAAACCTAGGTCTTCGTGGAGAAGAATGGACAAGAAACTCCACGGTAACATCTTTAAAGTATTATGCCAGGACAATTATACGTTGTCCTGAACCATTCTCAAGTTATAGCAATTTATCAGTTTAGATAAACAATAAGCAATATAAGCCATATTATAAAACATAGTTCTAGCACATAGTTATCAGTAATATTCATAGTGTAATATCAAATAACTTACATTAACATTGTAGGACCTTAGGGTAATCCAAAAAGGTTCCAGCTTCACACATTTGGTATCTCCATTACAAAGTCACTTACAAACGTAATACTATACACATGGCACACACAATATACCACTCAGGGTATGTCTTAACCCTTAGAACACTTGCAGCATAAAGCCCCCAAATTGGCGGCAACATCTATTTTTATACAAGTCAAGTACATCAAAGATGGCCGCCAATGGCAAATGGTCATACATTATAGCTTAATATCTAATAACATATATAATAATTAACAAATCTTATGTAAGGGACCTATTTTAAAACTTAATTAGATAATTTACCAATATAATATGTATTTATTTGAAATCTTTGTGTTTAATCGGATAAAATATGAACATCAACTGATAGTTCAGAGAATTGATTGAAACAACTTGATATATTGAAATTGCAAGATAAAATCTAGCAAACATTATAAATACCACTTAATTATACTAATTCATTTATTAGCAATATATAGTAAATAAACATTTAACTTGATTATTCAAATATAACGACTATCTTTCGTTCGGAAACCAAGCCTTTTAGGCCACAATTAAATCTATTTCTATTAAATACATCGGGCTATGAAATATCTCTAGGAGAATATATGTTAGGTTTATTTGAAATTAGAACCTTTCTGTTCTCAAGATATTAATTTACGATGATTATTAATTTAGCAATATTCTTGAAATGCAACGTCGCCATACGTCAATGTTATTTCACATTTGACAGCCGACGTTGCTACATTATATCGTTATTAATTTGGTCAATAGTTATTAAACAGTCAGATATTGTCATATTTGATACATAAGGGTATGCTATCATTGAAATGCAACGTCGCCATACGTCAATGTTATTTCACATTTGACAGCAGACGTTGCTACATTATATCGTTATTAATTTGGTCAATAGTTATTAAACAGTCAGATATCGTCATATTTAATACATAAGGGTATGCTATCACACTCGTATGTAGGTAGGTAATGGTAGCAAAGTACAGGTACACCTGAGAAAGTATGCGCTTCGGTTATCTTCGTTTTTAGGGTTCCGAACCTCAGTCGGCAAAAATGGAACCCTTATAGGATCACTTTGTTGTCCGTCTGTCACAGACAGACCTTTTTCTTAGGAACGCGTGGCAAGCTGAAATTAATATCTAATATTCAGTAGCAGCAGCCTTGGAGCAGTGGCAAAATCAAACTTGTAAGTCAACGCGATCAAAAGATGTGACCGTTTATGTCGCATATTTCGTGATTTTACAAGGGAAGTCTGTCAAAGTTATAATGATCTATTCTCAGTGCATTAAAGTTGCTGTAGGGTTTCTGCTGTCACTGCACGCAGGATTATGCTAATTATGCTATCTACGTCCATGCGTTAGATCGCATAATCGCTCTTTCGTAATTCCAAAGGTGGACGATGATTGCCGAACTGCATACTTTTCCTGGGCTAAGTGTACTGCCATATGTATTGCGTGAATGATTTAGCAGCTCAATATACATATTGCCCGTACGTTAGGTCGCGTCACGAAGCGCCTTAGGTTCTACATATAAATGTTTAAACATTTGATGTGGTGTTTGTGTATGAACTACTGCTATTTACTTGTAGGGTTCATCAAAGTACATTTTTTTTAGTTACACTATTCTGTCCCAAGTCTGGGCAAAGACCTCCTTACATTTTGATATAAGTGACGTGAGTAATTTTGTTATTGCAGTTGAGGCGAAATTCGCACCCGTAGGCGAGGTTGATGGAGCCGAGAACTGCAGTAACGACGTATTTCAATACAATTTCAAAGAAATAAAATATTAGAACGAAAAGTATTTATGTCATGAATGACTAGGAAACTATGATTAAAAAATAATTAAAATGTCTATGTAGGGGGGGGGGGGCTCAGAATGATATACTGAATACGTAGTAACCGTTTTCGCGTCGGTGTCCCTGCCACCCCGTATACGCAAAATACATGCTTTGGCGACGTGGAGTTGCGGAGACAATTATGAGACAAGTACGAGGAGTTATTTGATGATTTCCCATCCGTAAAAAAAAAAGGTGCCCTCCTCAAACTGAATGCAGTATATCGTACTAATATGACCGGTACAAGAAATTATTTCAGGAATGTTATGAGAATCCAATAGCGAACGGCAAGCGCGACGACTAGTTCAATGAACTCTGTAGCTAGGCAGGAAGTGAGCAGTTGATTTCACGCGTTGTTCATTTGAGTATTTTAACATTCATTGATGGATTTTTTATTGTAGCCGTATTATTTACATAAATGGAGTGCTGCATACAGGGAACATAATTTTACATTGAAATAAATGAGAAAAATTCCGGTGGAATATGATTCAAAATAAGGAGCTGAATGCACCCTGTCAGTTTGTGGAGGGTCTATCCCTTACACCATGTATACACAGTTTTTAAATAACAGTTATATCATACAATGCCGATAGTACTAGAATTAGAGCAAAGATGGTCGTCTTAATGGAATTAGACCGTCTGAGTCACAAAGAGCACCTCGAATAGCTGCGTATTTTGCGATGAAGTCAAAGGGCACGTCCTTGCTGGTCCACCGTAGTGACGGACCGCCCACGCTTTGTGCCGTTAATCGGTCACAGCATGGAAATGAATGAATGTATTATGGTGGTCAGTGGTCATAGATTCATTCACACGACAGTTCTATATGGCTTTTGTTTTTAACCATATACTTAATAGCTTTAGCCCGCGGTTTCTGCGGCGGAATTTAGTATTTGTCAGTCAATTCGGGTTGTACTCTTCTTCATGACTCGAAAGACACGTGCGCTATCTATTATCATAAGCACGTTATTTTTGTTTTCCTCCAGAACAGTACTTTTTTTCGGGATGAAAGGTACCTTATGTCCGTTTCCGTATACCTGACAACGGATATGCAAAATTTCAGGATGATCGGTTCAGTGGTTTGGGCGTGAAAAGGTTACAAAAAAACGAACAAACTTACTTTCGCATTTATAATATTAGTATGGATTGACGTGTGACCCCAAATTAGTATTATACAATGTTGTACATGACAGCGCAATGTAAATAGCCGTAGTTAGATGCTGGAACACCTGGATGGCTTGTCTTTAAACACTGCAGATCCAGGTTGGCTGAAGCAAGGAAACAACTTAGAAAGCCATCAAAACGATAAATCTATTTAGATGTTGCTATAACAGTTAGTGAAAACGGGTATTAGGTTATGAAACTAAATCAGAACGTCCACAGGAATAGGGCGGCCCCATAAATATGGAAGGTGTTCCTCTAGTGAAGAACAACATTGACATCAAAATGATCGGGGCAGAAGGCCCATTAAAAACAAAAAAACAATCTCTTTCATTTTTTTTTTGTTTAAAACGTTGAACACTAGGTATAACACTAGGTATTTCTCCTGTATCGTGGGTGTGTTTACAAACATTTAAACTCACATACACAAATAGCCAGACTCGGAATACCTGTAGGCCATACAAACATTTGTTCCGCGCGGGGATCGAACTACATCTTTAAATGTTACTAGCTATCGCAGCGGCTTTGCTTGCGTTAAATCCGTAGCCTATGTGTTATTTCGGGTCATAGTGTAGCTGTTAACAAAGTTTCATCCATATCCATTCACCCGTTTCAGTGTGAAGGAGTAACAAACAGCGACAGTTTTCACGAGCACAAAACGACATCCAAATGAATGTCTAAGTATGATTGTACTGTTGATAAGTATTTCGACTCCCAGCGTTGGGTCGAGCGATGAAACCCAACAGTGTGCATTTATTTAGGCACTCCTATTGCCCGCGGCCCTTTTGTTTTTTTTTCATTGTGTCCCACTGCTGGGCTTTCTCCTTCCAAACCTCTCTGTTTTGAAATTATTATAACAATATTACGTACTTCCCTATTTGAAAAGGATTTTGTTTGCAATTTCAAGGGGTTTTTTTTTGCACAGAACCTTAATTCTTTTTCTAAAATAAAAGTAACCTAAGTTACTCCTAAAACATAAGCTATCTAAAAAAATACCGCCAGTAAAATTACCGTTACCGTTATTGCGTTAAATAAGCCTTCTGCATTTAACTTTACAGTGGCCTGGCCCTCGCAGGGAAATGTACAGCAGAATTATATTAACATTTTGATGAGTGAGGCTGTAAAGTTCAAATTGGCTGATATCGTTTGATAACAAGTGACTATCCACAGCTTTTCAATTTACAGTCAATCAATAGTTGTTCAATTGTTTTTCTTTTATTTTACCTAGGTGTAAAAGATGATTTCCACCAAACGGCTCGCATCGCAGCGGATCGGAAGGGATACGAACGGATGCCGCGACAGCCGATCGCGTCCGGCACGATCGGCTCCGTGCCGTCGCTTGCGAAAGTATCCGTTTCTGCGCCTAGTCAAATAGTTTCATTCCTACCGTGTCGTATACGACGACAGGCGAACGGAGCCGATCCAGCCGTGTCGAGGAAGACGCTCGCGGTCACGCTGCTGTGTGCGGCTTAGTTAGATAGACTTTAAATACTGTGTACACGTTTTAATATCGTTTGAAGATTGTAAAATCCGTTCCGATCCGATGCGATGCGAGCCGTTTGGTGGAAATCATCCTTTTAAATTAATATAGATTTTGTTACAAAACCTTTTTTATAAATTAGTAAACCATTTCTATGGAGAAGAATGGGTAAGAAACTTCTCTACTAAGATGACAAATTTTTAGATGCCTTTCGTTAAAAATAACTCTATCTGTCTGGACGTGTCTACCTTACTACCTGCTTTATTTAGAATACAGTTACTTAATGTATTCTAAATAAAGCTTGCATTCAAAATGAGCTATTTACTTTCTACCTATGTATGTAGGTATATAACAATCCATGACCACACCTAACTGAATTTCAGTTATGCAGCAAGTGCAACTTATGTAAGTAAACACCTCTCTCATGTTTAAATCATTAGTAATTCTTATGTACATTTTAAAACCATATAGAGCGATTGGAAAAAGAAATGATTACATAATATAAACTCCGCATTTATATAGAATTACCTTGACATTGTATCGTGCACCTACAACGCAATAAAAGGCTGAAATTGTATGACGCAAATTCACAGTAACCCATAATAGATAGAAAACCTTTCATTGCACCATATCCTCGACACCACACTTCAAATTAAACTTAAAAGTAACAGTCTATAGTTCAAATTCCTTTGCATAAACATTTTCAGTTTCGCGTCGACCGATGGATGGATGTGACCTCATCATACGAAAATAACCGAAGCTTCACGAAATCGCGCGAACTGGAACAAGATGGCGGAGTGTTTCCCGCGCATGCTCACCCCTCGTCTGAAGTGACGTCAGTTATAAATAGGGATGGGGTAGGCTCAACATCCCTTGTGGGTTATCGATGTTTTTGAGGATCTGGATTTTTGAATATAAAATCATAATTATCCTTTTGGATAATTATTATATTATTATTCTTATACAGTGCGACACCTGGTACTTAAAATTGTATTGCCATAAATAAATAGTTTAATAAGTTACAGAATAAATATGCCTAGTGTATTTTTGAAAAGGAATGCTAACTATTAGCTTTATTATTAGTATTATGACCTAAAAAGATTTTCGTTTGTTGAAAAACGGAACCTACTTTTTCTAGTTTTTCTTTAAACATATATCTATCTTGCACTTTTTATGCAGTTTCACGCCACAATCAACCATCCTACAGGCTATAATCAGTGTAGATTTTGCGGGGAGATATCATCTTTATTGAGCTATCATAACATTAGTCTAGCTAGGGGGAACTGCATGAAGATTTATTATTTTGATAGTCTATGATGCAGTTGATGACTGGTATTGTGCCTTGACATTGAGTATACTACAGGGATCTTATCTTCTTCCTTATAAATCTGAAGCGTCAGTCAGTCAGTGTGTTGTCAGATTTTATAAACTACTTGAATTCATCGAAGATAACGCATAGACTAAACCACTGGATGTAGAAGATATAAATTTTGCACAAGCGTAACAAAAATGAGCAATAAGGAGAGATTCTGGTTAAGGTAAGAAAATTATAAACTTCAACGTTTATCATTTGGGAAACCCCATGGTAGGCTTATCATTTGGGGAGTCCATCGTAAGCCTGTGCCTACGAGGGATTTCCCAAATGATAAACGTTGAAGTTTATCATTTCTTGTGAGAGATGAGGTCGCATAACATACGTTACCTCATTATTACCACTAATAGGCAATCAATTTTGAAGTACCTACGCATCTTTGTGACGTGACGACGTCTTCGTAAACATTATAATTAAGATAGTGAAGAGTTATGAGCGTAAAAATAACTTCCTATGACAAGGAGCTAGCTGTCCGTAGCTGTGTGTCCTTCAAAATGAGTAAGTAGGTAATCATTATCATCATTAAAACTAAAATCAGGTACACTAATCTATATTACATAGATTAGTGTACCTTATTTTAGTTACAGCTAGCTGTTGCCCGTGACCTTCGTCCGCGTATATTATTACAAAAATATTACTTCCCTATTTGGATTTTGTTAACAATTTCGAGGGTTTTAATTTATTTGCACGGAACCCTAATCCTTTTTGGAGCCGATTTAGCCGATTTCAGCCGATTCGGAGATTAGGCCGAACAAACAGGCAGACAGACAAAAATAAAAAACAGTTTTTTTTTTTTTGTTATAAGTACCGTATATACTTTCAAATGCATTCCCCGTGCCCCGGAAAGCACGTTAAGCCGTTGGTCCCAGCTGATATTTGTAGATCTTTGACAGTCGTTACGAGTAGTCAGAAGCCGGAAGTCTGACATCTAGTCTTACTAAAATTTATTTCAGGTAACAAAGGCCCATAGATAAATACCTTAACCTAAAAATACATACTAATAACATTTTTGTTAGCATCAGCAACTTAAAACTATGTTAGTAACACTTCACTTGCAAGATTCCGAGCATATCCAGCTACTGGGTTGTAGAGTCTGTCAGATAGGCAGTCGCTTCATTTAAAATACCGGTACTCAGCTGCATCCGGTTAGACTGGAAGCCAACCCCGACATAGTTTGGGAAAAGTCCAGGCAGATGATGAGTTTGGCTTAGCAGTTGTTTTTACATTCATGATATCTTTTTGTATCTCGTATAATATGGTAAAAAAATTGTGTCATAGAGCATATCTAGTTCACGTCACAATAAATATTTAGAGATTACGTATAACACAAAACTTGTGATACGTTGAGGATTGGTTTGTGTAGGGTGAGTGGATTAGCAGTTGTTTGTTTGGACCAATCAAAACTCTTAATCTTTCAGTTATCAATATCAATAATTGATCTTAACTAGTGGGCGTGGTCAGGAAAATATGATCATCATTCTCTTGTCCTTGTCCCGATTCATTTGGGGTCGGCGCAGCATGTCTTCTTCCATACTTATCTATTACTCGTCATTTCATCAAACATCTCCTTTCGAGCCATATCATTCAAACTCAAACTGAAACCATTTAAGTATTTCAAATAGACCCGTGACAGGCAGTTTTGCATAGTACTATATTTTCATAGTTTGAGAGGCATAATAACTCTGAATGGACTGTAGTTGCCCATTGAAAATAGTAGATCTCATGGAGAAGAATGGGCAAGAAACTTCATGGACACTCTTTTCAAATCAAATTATATATACAATGTCGCCCATGCGCATGTGACCGCCCGTAATTTTCTGAATATTCATGAAGAAATGTCGAAAATAAACTTTAAAAGGGGGGTCTATCTACAACATTTTTCATGTTATTCAATTTTTAATTTTTTAAGTATAGTTTGTAGATTTGCTTTCTATTTTTTGACACATCTCCGAAGTTTATGGGTCGATTTAGATTCTGTTTATTATTTCTAAAAGCTTATGAGTTATTTTAACAGGTTAAATTAACATTTTTACTAAAAATTATCGATGTCGAAAAAAAAACGGAATCGAAGTCATTTTTTCGGTGAAAAATTGTGTATTTATTTAAAAAAAACTAGTGTAACTCCATAAATTGTCCCGATAGGACGACTTTTTTAATCATTATTTGTAATCTACTACATAAAAGCTACAAATTCACAGAACATTGTTGATACCTATCTCCAAAGAAAAAACAAGGGCGGGTATAACAAATCATCGCAATCTTCATGTGTGGACCACTGAAAATCCACACGTCATTAGGGAAACAACTTTCCAGACTCAATTTTCCATAAATGTATGGGCTGGAATGATTGACGGTGAACTTATTGGCCCTTTCGTGTTACCAAACAGACTAGATCAACACGCGTTTTTAGATTTTATAGACAATACGTTGCCGTTGCTTTTGGAGGAAGTACCGCTGGAAACAAGAAGGCGGATGTATCTGCAATTAAATGGAGCTCCAGCACACTTCGCACGACTAGTTCTTACGTGATTATTTAAATCAAAATTATCCGTGGCGCGTTGGCAGAGGAGGTGCCATTGCTTGGCTGCCGCGATCTCCCGACCTTCCACCCTTAGATTTTTATCTTTGGGGCTACATGAAACAAAAAGTGTATGCCGTGCCCTTCGAAAGCCGCGAGCAATTAACGGCTAGGATTTTTGCTGCTGCTGCGGAAATAAAAGAAAACCGTGAAGAATTACGTCGTATAATCAAAAGTGTTGCCATGAGGGCTTTGGTTTGTTTACAGGAGGGTGGGGGCCATTTCGAAAATCTAATTAATTAAAATTCTTGTATTTTTTATTTTTTTAGTAAAAATCTGGCTATTTCTTGTTTGTTTTTAATTCCATTATCATCCTCATTATTAGTTTAACTTTTTAGTACTCACTGCTAAGAGCAACATTCAATTTACTTTCACATTATGTTTTCCAAAATTTGACTCATCAGAGTTTTAAGAGTTTTACCTTGGATTTAGTTACAGTTAGGTATCAATAATGTTCTGTGAATTTGTAGCTGTTATGTAGTAGATTTCATGTAATGATTAAAAAAGTCATCCTATTGGGACAATTTATGGACTTACACTAGTTTTTTTTAAATAAATACAGAATTTTTCACCGAAAAAATGACTTCGATTCCGTTTTTTTTTCGACGTCGATAATTTTTAGTAAAAATATTAATTTAACCTGTTAAAATAACTCATAAGCTTTTAGAAATAATAAACAAAATCCAAATCGACCCATAAACTTCGGAGATGTGTCAAAAAATAGAAAGCAAATCTACAAACTATACTTAAAAAATTAAAAATTGAATAACATGAAAAATGTTGTAGATAGACCCCCCCTTTTAAAGTTTATTTTTGACATTTCTTCATGAATATTCAGAAAATTACGGGCGGTCACATGCGCATGGGCGACATTGTATATACATTCTTCACAAAGTACGTCAATCGTTTCTTTGGTCTTCCTCTATTCTTATACCCATCCACCAGTTATACTCAAAACTTTCCTCACGACATGTTCCTCTTTCCTCCGCATCACAAGATACTGATAATAAAGTTAATATCCAGGAAATAGATACATACGGTATTAATATTATAAATGCGTCAGTAGGCAACTTTGTATCTCTGCTTGTGTGTTGCGTTTTAAAACCCTAACCACTGAACCGATCGTTATAGAATTTAACAGAAAGGGAACCTGGCATCCTAAGAAGGACATGGGCTACTTAACATAACGTAACATCACGCCTGTAAACCCTGTTATCCCCGAAGGGTTAGGCAGAGATGTAGGTACCTAATAGTGCACCCACAATTCGCAAGTTTTATGCTTTAGTCCAATGTGAAGAGAATGAGCCTTTTGCCGTCAGCCGGGCACAAATCCGGATTACGTGGCTGCTACTAAGAAACTTCTAATGGAAAACCCTAATAACACTTTGCCCGACCTGGGAAACGAACCTGGGACAACCACTAGATCAACGAGCTAAATAGGCTAATGCTCTGCTAATGGGCTACTTTTCATCCTAAATTGCAGAAAAAGTCAGGGGCAAACAGTATGTATTGTATTGTATAACGGGCTGGTTTCCGCAACTCCACGTCAAAACGCGTATTTTGCGTACAGTATGTATTAAATAACATGTAATTACTAAACTGATTACGACCAGAAACAAGGACTGTTGTTAATACGAGTAGGTACAGGCTATAATTGGTAGGCAAGAAACCGATTAATTTTTATTATAATTTAATTAGCTAATTACGTATGCGCTGCGCTCCTTAGAATGCTAGTTTTTGCAACTTGATATGAACAATTCAACTTGTATGTTTGTTGATGGAAAGTGTTATAGTTTTAGTTAGCCTGTCAAGCTTTGATTAATGAGACTTAATTAATGTCTGTATTGTCAGGTCAGGATACATCTGGCACAAGCGATCCTTTTTTTTTGTAAATTTGGTGCAAAGTCTGATAAGATAGCAGAGCAGCGGTGGCCCAGTGGTGGCGGCCCCGACTTACGAGTAGTAAGTCGTGGGTTCGAACTCAGGCAGGCGCATTACTTTGTGTAATTAATTTTATCACCACAGTTTTCAAAACGGTGAAGGAAAACATCGTGAGGGAACCGGCATGTCCTAGAAGCAAAAAATCCAAGACTTATGACATCTACTATCTCTAATTCATAGAGAGGAGGCCTGTGTCCCGGCACTGGGAACATTACAGGCTGATCATCCTGATAGACAGTAGAAATAACCAATGAACTTGCGAAGGTATTTAATTTTAAATATCGAATCTAAATTTGTATCTATTCATCTGTTTAGAATTTATGGTCTTATAAGTATTATGAAAAAAAAACAATATTATGTTGAGTGCCAGCACCTTTTAAATGCCAAAATTAGTTATGACACCCAACGTCCACACTTCGCAAATTAGGCTAAATTCTAGAGACTCCTGTGCTACTCTGAAGTAGAAAATAAAAAGGTAACTCAGTCAGTCCCACGGGACGAGCTGTTATTAGTAATTAAGATATAGCGTCAAAGGTCACGGTATCAAAGGAACACTCGTTTTATTAATCACAAGCATGGTTTCTGCACGTTCTTGATATACTGGTCATTCGCATTTTTAGGTAGATTTCTGGAACGAAAATCAACACAAAAACCGGCCAAGTGCGAAGGGTTCCGTGCCATCGTAGTTTATTTTTATTATTTGTTGTTATAGCAGCAACAGAAATAAACATTCTGTGTAAATTTCAACTGTCTTCATATTTTGGATCTTGCCCGATGACAGACAGACTGACGGACAGCGGAGGCTTAGTCATAGGGTCCCGTTGGTTACCCTTCGGGTACGGAACCCTAAAATTGATCTAATCGTGTGTGTAAAACATTTTAAATGTCGTCGAAGAATTTGGGCATAATTATTTAGACCTGTTTCATATTTTTTAATATATTTATAATATTTTTAGATTTTTTTTTCTGTCTGTTTACTTCAGATATTTACAGGTGGTGTACTATCTATCTCAGAACGAAAGATTAACTCCTCCGCACTCCTCTTCTGTAAATACATGCGTTAGTAAAATATTGTTTTTAAATCGACCGTCGTACCTAATAAAATGGTTTTTATAGTTGGTCACGCATAATTTTATTATTATACCTTTACAGATAATCCATTTTTACATGAGCGTAAAATCTCCTTTGAACATACCAAACTCTTTTGAATAGAATAAATTAATGCAAAGCGATGTCCACTTTGTAAACCGCAAATATCGATATTCATCTGAAAAAGAGTGTCCCACCTCTAGTTCACCGTCGATGTCGGCAGTCAGTAGAGCACGCCCGACGCATAAGTGCGCGCGCCGCGAACCGATTTAAAAAAGGAATTTTCGAAAAAAAAAAAAACTGAATTTGTAATTCTATTTATTTTTTCGATTCAGTTTAAAAATAGACGCTGTTGAGTGATTTCAAGTTGGATTTTGTAAGTTTATTCTTTTTTTACATAATTTCACGTAAGTACGTTTAATTTAATTAGGATGAATGTTTACAATTTGATATTAATTCCTTCTACAGTTTAATTAAAAAATGAAACCCCCACGAAAGCGTGTTAGCAGGTAAAAGTGCTATTTTCCAACAAAAAAGCTTAATCGTGGATTTCAATGCGACATTTTAATTAGATCTTCACAAAACGTAGACCGGGGTCAATTAAAACCCGTATAAATACAATTAACGTGAAAAAAAATGAAAATAAAAAAACCTCAAGTGTTATGTAAACTTACTACAGCAGGCACAAAGGTAACCTCTTACCTTAGACGAAACCCAAAAAAAAAACGGCCTCTTTATTTTTAAACCACACTTTTTAAAAGCAAAGGTAACATTCTATTCAGCCTGCAGAAAGGAGGTTATAAATAAGTAGGCCTGAAATCCACATGTTGGAAGGTGTATTTATTGATTGCGCGCGGCTGGCAGGGGGAGGGGGGGGGGATGTGCTGGGGATGCGCATAGGAGCCATGGGGAAGGTCAGGGGAGAAGGCCTCACGTGAATATTGCACGTGGGCAGTGTTTGGCAGATAACAAGAATTTGTGTGGTACAATACAACTAAAAAACCCGACTACTGAAAAATCACGCTCTATATAAATTCGGGGTTTACAAGGTAAAATGGACTCCTCCTATTGATGAAGTCGGTTGAAATGTAGACTATGTTACCCGGTGTATAATAATGAATCGATTGACACCTTATTCATCAAACCGGATGAATAGTTTAGGCGCTACGGAGGAATATACGTAAATACAAACATACATAGAGTGTTAAATCATAACCCTCTCTTTTGGCCTCGTCGTAGTCGGGAAAAAGAACGGACATATTATAGTGGCGATTTAGAGACAATTGAAGAATTTTACATCTTAAACTGAACATGTTCAACATATTTAAACCGCGTTCAAGAGCTGTCAGTAGTAATATTGGGTTCAATTTTAGTTAAACTCGATGTTACTACCAATTTCAGATTTTAGCTAATAAAACGGTACTTTATGGTAGTTCGTACGCAAAATAAGCGCTTTGGACACCAGCCCGTTATACAATAAGATGATTAATTTAAAAATTAATTATGTCCTAAACTTCAAATACTCAGGAACCTACATACAGGGTGTAAACGGACCCTTCACGAAGCCGTCAACCAAGCATTCTGTACATCAAAATAAGTAACTTTACGCAAAAAATATTGCTGGGAAACGAATTTTTTTTTGGTGTGAACATTCTCGTTTGACGGTAGCGCACTTAAAACATTATGGTGCATTGAATATTACGGGGGTCGTGGAGGTATTTAATGTAAAGTTATAAGATTAAAAACATTTATATAAAAAAAAAAACAATGCCTACAATTTTATATGGAACCCTCGGTGCGCGAGTCCAACTCGCACTTTGCCGGTTTTTTAATACTTACCAGCATGAATAGTAGTCGTGTCCTTCTTCAAATCCCAGAGTAAATAGCAATTGTTTCAGTGGTTCAGTCGTAAAAATGTTGGACAAATAGTGATAATGTATAGTACGGATTAGTTTAAGCTTATCTAAACGATCCAATTGTACATAAAAAGGGTTTCTTTCAAAAAAACCTTGCCGAAACGTTGGCATGTTACACATTATGCACAAGCTTCCTGAAAACTATTATCGTGATTTTGTAATTGGGCATAACGATTTGTATTTACATAACATCACGCCTGTTACGATTGGGGAATCGGAGAGTACTTATTAGCCATCCGCGTCACAAGAGGAAAAAAAACCAAACTTCTGAACCGATTTTCATGAAATTTCTATGGGACCAATCGGAAAGTAATTATTAGCCATTCACGTTAAAAAAAGAAATTTTCAAATCGGTTCATAAATGACGGAGTTATGAGGTAAAAAAAAGAAATACAACTGAATTGAGAACTTTCTCCTTTTTTTGAAGTCTGTTAAAAAATGACAATGATGTAAAAATCATCCAATAAAGTTGCAAAAGTCACACAGATCAATGAAAAGATTTTTCATTCAGGAAGTAACACGTCATGCGGTTACCGTATATCATGAAATGCATTCAGATGACCTCTACAATGGCGCGAACAAAGATTCGCGGCCATCAAGGACGATAAACAATGCGCGTATAAATAGCGTACTGGAATTATCTTGATTGTATGTGGTGGGCTCATAGGCTCTATTTATAGGTACTTGAACTAGGTACTGCCTCGTTGGTCTAATGGTCGCAAGCGCGACTGCTGAGATGAGGTCCTGGGTTCGATTCCCTGGTCGGGAACATTGTTATTGGATTTTTCCATCAGGGATTTCTCAATAGCAGCCATGGGGTCTGGATTTGCACCAGGTTGATGGCAACAGGCTCGCCCCCTATTATATGGGATTGAAACATAACTGGAGAAATGTGGGTGTACTAGAAGGTACACCCTTCGGGGATTACAGGCGTGATGTTATGTTATATCTGAACAGTGCGACATTACAAGGATATGTGGCGTGGCGTGGTCAAGGCTGCCCATGGCGTTCAAGCTCGTAAATACCAGAGGAAACTATCAATAAAACCTGCAATAAGTGCCAGCAATCTGATCCCGTCAATCAAATATTAGTGCCTATGAATAATATTGGACATCGTAAAATATGAACCAGTTAGTACACCTACACCCATTGTGGGTGTGGGTGTACTACGTTTTTGATTTTTCTTTATACACCGTGACTTTTTAACGGCAGCCCACTTCATGTATCCAATGACTACTAAGCATTCATAAAAAAATTGGTATTTATGAGATATAAATAATTTAAAAATAAAAATATTATTTAATATTATGACGCAAGACGTAGTTAAAACACCCTGTTGTGAGCGATGATCTACTCGACTCGAGCGCTGGGTAGATTTATGTTCTCCCGTTTGACACGTAAACATCATTAACAGGATGTTTCATAATTGTCATGTATCATTTCATTATATTTTTCTTTGTACCTATTATGGTAGGTAAAAAAAAAATCGCGCATATAACTATTTTATGTCGGGTACATTGAGTGGACCACCTTTGTAAGACGACTAAAAAGTCACGGTGTATAATGTAACATGTTCGTTTCTTTTTATAATAATAAAATACAATATCTCCTGCAAAGCCTTTTCCCAATTATGTTGGGGTCGGCTTCCAGTCTAACCGGATGCATACTGGTACTTTACATGAAACGATTGCCTATCTGACCTCCACAACCCAACTAGTACTAGGTAATACGATACCCTTTGGTAAGACTGGCTGTCAAACTATCAAGCCACTGACTACCGGTAACGACTGTCAAAGATCTACAAACGACACCGTTCTTTCCAAAGCACGGAGGAAACTCGTAATGGATGGTTAGCCACGCCATACATCTGGTTGAAGTAGGTATTGAAATTTTGTATGGAGCAGTTGAATTTTTAAGGGTTCCGTCCCTGAAGGTTGGTGGTTACCACCAACGGGACCCTATTCCTAAGCCTCCGCTGTCCGTCCGTTCAACCGTCCGTCAGTCTGTCAGCGGGCTGTGTCTCATGATCTGTAAAAGGTAGACAGTTGAAATTATCACAGAACGTGTATTTCTGTTGCCGCTATCACAACAAATATATAAATATAATAATATAAATATATTTTAGTTTATTTCATTTTATTTGTATATATGTGTATTAGTATGTACCTATTTATATATATCAATTTATGTTTACAAAATGGTATTTTCTTATTTATTTTTTTGTACTCTATCACAATGCTGTCCTATTTGACCCAAAGGTTGTCTGGTAGAGAATGCCTTGTGGCATTAACTCCGCCTATGTACCACTTTTTTACATGAAGTTTAAATAAATAAATAAACAAATAAATATAAATGAAAAATTAAAGGGGGCTCCCCCACTATGATGGTAGGGAACCCTCCATGCGCAATTCCGACTCGCGTTTGGCCGGGTTTTTGCGATGTTGGTCCCATGGATAAAGTTGCTCAATTTGATGGTATGTACATGTAGCACACACTTTCCCTAATTTTCTGAAAAGCTAGTCTGATATTATACTTTTTATTTATGATCAAAGATACAGTGCGATATCTAAATCCATCGCTTTTAACGATAAGCCAGCCATTGTTAGCCCGTGACAAAAAATAATAAATACACTGTATCCTGTTCCAACTTAAGCTTTTGTTTAGCTTTAGTGTAGTTACCTGAAAGTAACGCGTTCGAGTAGGTATGATGTTTTTAATATAATCTTTGACTACAGTTTTTTATGGGGTATTCCTCAAAGCTCAACTATTTTTAAGCGCAACTAACTAAACGCAACTAAATTATTCCTAGAAGCACAACCATTAATTGCGCTCACTAATTCAAATTAAAAATATTATATGTTTATTTCTCAAAGCGCAACCATGATGAAAAATATCGTTAATGAATCCATCATACCCATCTCTATTTTTAATCATGGTTGCGCTTCGAGGAATAATTTGGTTGCGCTTAAAAATAGTTGCGCTTTGAGGAATACCCCTTTTTTATAATCTTAATCTTCTACATGGCTCAGTTTTAGAATTGTCCGTAACTTTTTGACGCATCTCAGCGATCAACCAAGCATTCTGTACATCAAATTAAGCAACTCTACGCAAAAATTATTGCATTGAATAGTACGGGGGTCAGGAAGGTATTTAAAATAATGTTATAACATTAAAAGGCCGTATAAAAAACACGACCCCAATGTCTCCGTATATCGTATACGTTACGTAATAGAAGGCGGAGAAGGTTCTCAGGTACGGTCCAGAACAAAAAAATGATTGCAATGATAGGAAAAACAAGTGCCTTTTGGCTTCTAACCCATTCATTTTAAAAGGGGTAAAAATGCAGTTTTTTTAAACAGTATTTTCTTAGTTTTGCAACTGAGATGGTTTGGATGTGTCTGGTTTGATGGCCCCCCTATTATATAGGGTGACTGGTAATTAGTGACCGATACTTGGGTATTCGTGTGATCGCTCTGGTACTTTTCAGATATTGATATTTAATGGTAATTACGTATCTCATTAAAAAGAATGATATTCAAATGGTATATTTTTACTAGTGGCCTTCAATTTACACAAACAGCGACCAGAGCAATCATAATTGGTGCCAGAGTGATCATAAATGGTGAAACAAAAAAATAAATATTGATAAAATATTATTTATTTAGCCGTTTTCAGTCATATTCAGTGTACGTGTACAAGATTATATGTAAGAGAAATGTATTATTGACTTTACAAGCCATTGTGCGTATAGATCTGGGGCCCAAGTCTGCTATTTTTTATAAACTCGTCATTCCAACACGATCCCATTGTCATTTTGCTAAAAGTTCGTAATCTGCTAGATCATAATGGTCGATCATTGGTCGGTCATTGTTATAATGATAACACGATACTCGTAACGAATTAAAAGCAATGACTGCACAATGACGTTCTAATGGTAGGTCACTGATCAAAGGAACTGTCAAAATTTTAGCAGATTACCGCCTAAGTCAGTCTTTCATTTGTCATTATGTACGAGATTACCATTCTATGCCATTTCTTTCAATGGAGTGTCAGTGGTTGACCATTGGAAAGTCATAATGACGCCATTATATTAGTAGATTACCAAACTTATCAAAATCAACAATTATGAAATCAATGACAAACCATTCTGACACTCTTGTAATAGCAGACTTGAGGCCCTGGATAATTTTTTATCTTGGCCATTCTACGACGCTCAGCCAATTTCTTCCTAAGACGTTTTTCTTCAATAGATAATTTATTTCGAGGCATGATTTCAATCTGCTACAATAGTTGCGATTACATTTTAGATAAGGGGTTACAGTTGTGGTAGCTAAATGCAGGGTATCATCAAGGTAAAATACGTCAAAATCTGTTTATGGGTTTAGGTTATCCGAAGAAACCCAGGAAAGGTTATAAATTAAAGGTTATATGCATAGTTCATCGTTTGTCATTATTACAGTCCGGTAGTTTCACTTAAAATAGATTTATAACCTACAGTTAATGCAAAATATCATCGCTCTGGTCTTTTTGGACAGAGCAATCAGAGCCATAGCGATCAGAAAAAGTCACAAAATCATAAATATAGCCGAATTTAAAACCAGTAGAAAGTTGTTATTAAGTCTCATAAAAAACATCATAACGATCACTTAATTCACATAACAAACACATTCGCAAGCTTACTATTGAATTTAAGTAACGTGCCATAGCAATCATAAAATTCGATAACCAAATCCAGAGCAATCATAAACTTACCTTCGTAATGTTGGAACGCGGGAACGTGGCACCCAGGTATCCTCCTCGGCGGTTAGACCACTACCGACACTGCCCCGCGGAAGGGGAATAGAGTGTCTATAATGCGTAACTATGGATGAGGGCGATGTTTTACCTCAGCGCAGAGCGATGAGATAAAATGCCCGGTCAAGATTTTAAATTCAAATTGTGGCAAAAGAATTGTAAATATAACAAAATAAAAATAATTTCTATGTAGATTAACTATTTGTTATGTAATCTAAATAAGTTGTTTCATAATATCCTTCTCATTAAAAAGTTAAAGAATATTTTTTTCATTCAATCGGGAGTCGGGTCAACCCAGAGAGAGCGATCAGGATTTTAGGGTTTAAGATTTTTTTTTTAATATTTATAATAAACTTATTCATAATATTAGCCTTGTACCATGTAGATTAGACAACGAACTATCTATAAAAAAATATTTATTTTGAAAACGTTTTTCGATTTTAAAATGGGTTTATCCCGTCCGACACGAAAAAAAATGCCTCTGGAGATCGACCCACTTACACGTGATTGTACTCATGATAACAAACAAGTTTCCGAAAGATTTTTTTTTAATACTCATTCGCTTTTATCACAATAACACAACAGCCGTATGAAACTCGCGCTCGCGCCTTTGACCTATCAGCTGTTAGCTGCGTGACGTCGTTCTTCCCATTACTATCGTACTGTGCAACAGTGGGTAGGCAGAGCACCCGCGCGGGTCGCAAGCCACTTCGTAAGTTTTATTGTGATAAAAGTGAAAGAGTATAAAAAAATGTTTCTTTGGGAAAGTTGTTTGTTAACATGAGCAAAATCACGTGTTTAATATCGGTCACTAATTACCAGTCACCCTATATGGGGCATCACCTCTGCTTACCCTTTGGGTAAATACAGCCTTAATGTTATCATGCTCTTATTTAGGTTTTTCTTAATATAAAATCAATGTCCGGACATTACCTACATAGGTAATGTAATATAATGTAATGTAATGATTTAATGTTTTAATGTAATCTACTTATTTATTATTTACAAGATAAGTTTTTACAATAAACTATTGAATACGAGTATCTACTCCGAGATATCATAATGATGGATCGGTCTATATACCTCGTGTGTACAGATGTGTATTCAGCACATATGTAGTTATATACAAACAGTATATGATGGATCCGTCCCTAAGATTAATTTGATTGATTGTAAAAATGAAATAGAGGCCTTAAGCTCGGTTCCTACTGTGAGGTTTTTTAAAATATTTCGTACATAAACTCAAACTCAAAGCATTCATTTCAAATAGACCTGTGACAGCCACTTTTGCATAGTCATAGAAATAAGCTACCTACAGTCCCGCCACAGGCATAATAACTGTGAATGGACTGTAGTTGCCCATTCGAAAATAGTAGATCTCATGGAGAAGAATGGGCAAGAAACTCCATGGACACTCTTTTCAAAAACAATGTGCTCGTGTGTAAATAATAATATAGCAGCACGGGTCGATCTTCAGGTTAAGTCGCGCTTGGCTGGGTTGGTCCGTGGATGGGTGACCATCCCTTACATATCAAGTTTTCCCCGTGGCTCAGAAAGATCGTTAAGCCGGTGGTCCCGGCTGTCAATAATAGATCTTTGACAGTTGTTATAGGTAGTCAGTGGCCCGAAAGTCTGACTAGTAGTTTTACCAAGGAGTATGGTGTCACCGAGTAAGTAAGTATGACAATGTTTTCGTTTATTCATGCGTCTTTTGTTACAGCCACAATCTTATAGAAATATTTAATTTTGACAGCGCGTCTGGCGCAGTGGCTGAGCGAATGGCTGCTGCGCTGCGTGTCGCGGGTTCGATCCCTGCACGGAACAAATATTTGTATGGCCTATAGGTAGTTGTTCCGGGTCTGGCTGTTTGTGTATGTGAGTTTAAATGGTTTAGGCGCAGAAGGCCTAATTCTCAAAATGGCAACAGAGTCGCAAAAGGACAAGTTCTCAAAATGGCAAATTCTCTAAAAGCCTAATTCTCAGAATGGCCAATTCTCTAAAAGCCTAATTCTCGGAATGACCGATTCTCTAAAAGCCTAATTCTCTGAATGGCCAATTCTCCAAAAGCCTAATTCTCTTAATGGCCAATTCTCTACTGAGAATGCATCAGGAATATTTTCCATGTATATTAAGCCATTATTTATTAACAATAGTTTTAATTATTTCTTTCTTTTTAAAAATAGATTATCTTTTTACTAATATTCACTAATAAATTGTTTTTTTGAGTAACATTATGACAATGTGTTAACATAATTGGTTGTGAAAAAAATGCGACGATTTCCGGTGTCCACCTCCGGCTTGTCCACTAGTGGTGGACAGTGCATGACTTTTATTTTCATAGTCCCGCTGGCCACCACTGGTGGACAGTAACTCAATTTGTTCCAAGAAACCAACCACTTTTAACTATTTTTATTACTATTTTTCAAGACTAGATTTCGCAAACTACCAGGAGGCCAGAATCATGAAGAAGTATTATATTCTTCTAAATTGCTTGCTGCATGATAATCGAAATGCACAAAAATAAAATATACATATTATGTATACCTACTACATCTACAGGTGAAAAAAAAAATTAAGATTTGATTGTGAAATTCCTATTAACAATATACAATACCTCCTTCATGATTCTGGCCTCCTGGTAGTTTGCGAGACTTCACTATCCCTGTTTCTCATCTCCTACTTGTCCTTCCTACTACGTAATCTTTGAGTGTAAACTCGCACAGTTACCTGCCTGAGGCATATATATACCAGCAAATCCAAAGCGGGGTAAAATGTAGAAAATGTGCCATTTTGATAATTAGCCATTTAGAGAATTGGCCATTCTTAGAATTAGGCTTTTAGAGAATTAGCCACTCAGAGAATTAGGCCTTTAGAGAATTGGCCATTCAGAGAATTAGGCTTTTAGAGAATTTGCCATTTTGAGAACTAGTCCTTTTGCGCCTCTGTTGCCATTTTGAGAATTAGGCCTTTTGCGCCTAAACCGTTTAAATGTTTGTAAAAGCTCCTACGATACAGGAGAAATTGCTAGTGTGGGGCAAAACAATTTTTTTTTTTCACTTGCTTTTCTTCTAGTGTGATCGCAGCTCTAGATAAATAGCGCACGGCCGCAGGCAGTAAGTCAAGGTTCCAGCCTTGTGACGGGCTAAGTTCTAGATCAATGAGCAGGTGAAGAGCTATCCGTTTAAAAACTATAGACAATTGAAAAGGTCTCGTTTTGGAAAGCATAGGTAGCCCTTTACTTTTACGATTCGATCATCATCTATCTAATATATAAAATTCTCGTGTCACAGTTTTCGTTGCCATACTCCTCCGAAACGGCTTGACCGATTTTGATGAAATTTTGTGAGCATATTGAGTAGGTCTGAGAATCAGCCAACATCTATTTTTCATATCCCTAAGTGGTAGTAGGTAGGTAGTAAGTAGATAGTAGGCAGGTAGTAGGTAGGTAGTAGGTAGGTAGTAGGTAGGTAGTAGGTACGTAGTAGGTAGGTAGTAGGTAGGTAGTAGGTAGGTAGTAGGTAGGTAGTAGGTAGGTAGGTAGTAGGTAGGTAGTAGGTAGGTAGTAGGTAGGTAGTAGGTAGGTAGTAGGTAGGTAGTAGGTAGGTAGTAGGTAGGTAGTAGGTAGGTAGTAGGTAGGTAGTAGGTAGGTAGTAGGTAGGTAGTAGGTAGGTAGTAGGTAGGTAGTAGGTAGGTAGTAGGTAGGTAGTAGGTAGGTAGTAGGTAGGTAGTAGGTAGGTAGTAGGTAGGTAGTAGGTAGGTAGTAGGTAGGTAGTAGGTAGGTAGTAGGTAGGTAGTAGGTAGGTAGTAGGTAGGTAGTAGGTAGGTAGTAGGTAGGTAGTAGGTAGGTAGTAGGTAGGTAGTAGGTAGGTAGTAGGCAGGTGGGCCGAGTAGTAAAAAATAAAAGGAGGTAGTGTACTAGGTAGAAAAAATTGCATTGAAACGCATGCCGGGTACAGCTAGTATTCATATAAAAATGCTATAGGCCGGCTTGATTATTTTAGTTTATAACGCGTGTTTTAAGGCTTCTGATAAACCTTGCCGGGGCTACGGGACTGTTCGAAAGAGATACCGCGGCCCTGGAACACAAAGGGCAAAGAAGGAACATGAATGGGTTTTAGTCAGTACAAGTCTGACACTCCCTTCTACTCCGCCCAGAGCGGGAGGGGTCATTTGATGATTTCCCATCCGAAAAACAAAAGCCTACAGATAAACAAAATAATAGATAAGGGAAGGAATAATATATTTATAGCATGACCAGATATATTGGATTTAAAATTGTATGTAATCGATCTTCTTACCTAATGTTGAAATTGACAATTGACTTCCAATTGAAATGAATAATTACAACTTACTCCAATTTAGTTTTGAAGTGGGCAAACAAACAAGAAACAGGTGTTTAGACAGTTACGCTATTACCAAATTAAATTATACAGGGAAATAAGCAAGGGTGTGTCCCAAATCTATGAGCTGATGACGTAAGATGTTGTGACATCATCCGTAAAGTTTCCGCGGCATCGAGCCCTCCATTATTGCGGAGACGATGACCTGACAAACATTGTTAGTACATTATACATACTAGTGATAAACACGGAAGTGTCTGTTTATTATTGCTTCTTGATGGTTCAAGTTCAGAGTGAAGAAAAATCGCGGATCATCAATTGCCATCGTGATGACTTTTTCAGTTGTGAGACTGTGGTCAAACGATTGACATAAATTCCGGTTTTTTCAAGAGAATAAAGCCCAGAATCCACGAAAGCGCAAACAAGCGGTGATGTGAGAAGCGGAGAGCAGAAGATGTCTGCCTTCAAAGTGAGAGTAAACAGGCATCTTCTGGGCTCGCTCGTTCCATCATGCTGCGTTGCTCATCTAGCGCTTTCCATCAGGCGTGATCGAGGTCAAGAGCAGGCCCAGTTGTTATTAAAAAAAAGATGCGTAACACCTAGGGTGTATCCACCAAGCTGTGTGGAGATGTGCAAAGCGGATAGGAGAGACGAAGTACACAGCACACCGCTTACTGCACGCCGCTCCGCCGCTTCGTCACCGCGGCTGTCCTAAACAATTACGAGACATCTCCTCTTCTCTGTGCTCAACCGTTTCCAGTAAACCTAAGCGGAGACGAGAAGTGGCATCATCTGCCTAGCCTTTTCTTCAAGTCTAACCGGTTGCAGCTGAATACCAGTATTTTACATGGAGCGACTGCCTATCTATCCTCCACAACCCAGTTAGTACTGGGTAATACGATACCCCTTGGTAAGACTGATTGACAGACTTTTTGGGCCACTAACTACCTGTATACAAATGACACCCGGGACCAACGGCTTAACGTGCTTTCCGAGGCACGGAGGAAACTCGGTATGTAATGGGTGGTCACCCATCCACAGACCAACCTAGGCAAGCACGGCTTAACCTAAAGATCGACCCGAATGGCTGTTATTATTTAGCCACGAGCTCCTCATTGAGACGAGAAGTGTAAGTAACGAAATTTTATTGGTGGTATACAAAACATCTCCCCTCTCGTCTCGTCTTCACTTCGGTGGAGACCGGTCCTAAAGTAGACTTTATAATAGATTTAATTTTTAAATAAATTCATGAAATACGACTTCTTTACCCATGGATAACGAAAAAGGGACGCATTTTTTCGTTTCAGAAGTTTGAAACGAAAAATTGCCAGCTATCTCGTCGACCCGTAAACAAGGAGATGCAAAAGTAATGTCACAGAGTGAATCGTGTGAATATGCCGTATTTTTTAACCGACTTTCTTCAAAATCGAAGTGTGAAATATGTAATATGTTTTTAAATCCGTGCTATTTACGAATAAAACACAATACAAAACGACGTTTATCTGGATAACCTCGCCTTTAGATAGCTCCTACCTAGTTAAACGGAATCTTTGAACTCCTTACGTTTCAGTGGTTCAGTATAATTATGGCCTACAATAATAATGGCCATGGATATAACTGATTTGACAGTTGACTGCTTCGTTAGTCTTCTAGGTCCAGTGGGCGGCAACTGCTGAACTGATTCTGGGCTCGATTCGTGGGTTGGGAATTGAAATTTTCAAGTTTACCATAATAAGATTTTTCAGTAGCTAGCAGACTAGAGTGTACGTAGTACTGGGTAACACGTTACCCCCTTTTTTTTTTTTTGGATGGAAAATCATCAAATTACCCCTCCTGCTCCGGGCGGAGTGGAAGGGAGTGTCAGACTCGAACTAACTAAAACCCACTCATGTTCCTTCTTAGCCCTTTGTGTTCCAGGGCCTCGGTATCTCTTTCGAACAGTCCCGCAGCCCCGGCAGGCATCGGCCCTTGCGGGCCCCTTCTTTTTTGCTGACATCTCTTTGAGGCGCGCGTAGAACACGAACGCACCGTCGATACGGCCTGTCATCATAAGACGGATGGACGGCGAGCTAGCCCATTACTCACCGTCCACAGGCCCGCGAATACGATAGCCCTTGGTAAAACTGGTTGTCAGACTTTCGGGCCACTGACTGTCTGTAACGACTGCCACAGGGAGTTGAGGAAACACCGGTTATAATAGTGTAGCTAGTGATGTTTTCCTTGCATGTTGCTGTCGTAGTATATTTAGCGAGACATGAAGAGTGCCAAAGGAATAGATAGGTAGGTAGGTACATACCTAAAGTTCTAGCTGGTAGATGGTACTACCACCGGTAAAGGTGGTACCACCCAGTTCTTTGCGTGTCTGACTATTGCATTCTATATTCAGACCAGAGGTCTCCGCTGAACACTTTTGTTTTTTCATTGTGTCATTTGCATGTCGTTCAATAAATAAAAGAATTAAGTGTGCTATTAATTATGCTTCTAATCTGTGCACTATGTTGGTAATTATTACTGGCACTACACTATACTTTAGGTACCTAACCCTTCGGGGATAACAGGCGTGGTGTTATGTTATGTCGGTTAAAAATCAATCGAATGAAGATGCAAATGTATCTCTCCGGTTAACTGTACATACAAGGTGTAAACAGACCCTTAACGAAGCCGAAAGGTACTTGTTCTCCCCGTTAATGCGATCATTTTTTTGTTCTAGACCATATATGGGAACCTTCTAGTTACGGAGATACAGGGGGTCAAAGTTCCAACTTTTTCACAAGTTTAAAAAAAAAACACGTTTTTAAAGTAAGATTTTTACTTTTAACACTTCCACGACACCTGTATTATTCAATCCATCCATCAGCACAATGTTCTGTGTGCATTACATTGAGTCCTACCGAAAACGTGATTTTTCACCCCAAAAAAAAAGTCGTTTTCCAGCAATTTTTTTTTTGCGTAAATTTACTTAATTTGATGTTCTGAATGCTTGGTAGACGGCTTCGTGAAGGGTCCGTTTATACCCTGTACAGTTGCAGATAAAGTTCTTTTCTGTAAAACGTATTTTGCAACAAGAAAGTGCACGATAAAACCATTATATTGTACACAATATGGCTAACGGCTTCGCTCTGGTCTCTACGTGGGAAAATTGCTAAAGTTTGCGCAAGGCAAAGTGCAAAGTTTCCTAGATCTTGTACAGAAGAACTTTAGTTCTTAGTCGTAAAGTAGCTACTTTGTTGGGGCCGCGTTTAGTACTGAGATTTGTTTTTTTTTCGTCTGTGTAGGAAATTGTTGCCATTATGTTTAAAATATACACAGATGGTTCACTGTCTTTTACTTCCCTATTTGAATTGGATTTTTTGCACGGAACCCTAATCCTTTTTCTAAAATAAAATTAGTCTAAGTTATTCCTTATAACATCAACTATCTGCCAATAAACGTCCCGTCAAAATCGATCCTGCCGTTTCGGAGATTAGCCGAAACAGATCGACAGACATACAGACAAAAATACTTACTGGAACGATTTAGATGGACACACTGGTACACCATGACCTGGCTTGGGACATAGGATTTTTTTTGTCCCAGTGTGTAGCACGTTCCCGTTCCATAATTACCGACAACCACGCAAGCAAAGACGCTGGCGATAGCTAGTAACTTATGTAGGGTGGAGGGTCGCCGACGCAAAAACGGTTACCATGTACATCATTCTGAACCCCCCAACATTTTTAATCGTTAATTTAAAACAAATCTGTTGTTGGCTACTAAGTGCAATACCTACGCGGTCAAAATGTATGGAACAGGAGATTTAAAAAAAATACCGAAGAAAAATTTATATGTAGGGTGTTCAGAATAATGTACTGTATCTGTTTGTGCGTCGGTGTTCCTTCCACCCTGTATAATAAGGTACGTCTAAGAAAAATGGCCGTCGTAAAAATGATATATTATGCAAAGAATTCTCCGTTTCTAGATAGGTCGGACGAGAAGAGAGTATAATTTGCGTTTGGGCCAAAAAACTTGTTTTAAAATCAACAGAATTTGGGGAGAAAACAACAATTCACCGTGTTTTATGCTTCTCAATATGCGGCAACTCATTTGCAAAAAACTAAAAGCATAATAAAAACTAGTTTTGCATTCAATTTTGCGATATTAAATAAATGGTGGTCGAAAGTAAGGAAAGGGGAGCTGCCCATTGAAATAAGTTTCAATGAACACCTGGCAGAGTGGGGTTTTCGGTCCAACAAGACTAGCCCTGAATTCAAAAGTAGTAGGTTTCAAAATATTAGTATTATTGCTCGGAAACGAAATTTTTTTGGGGTGAAAAATCACGGTTTACGGTAGGACTCGATGTATAGCACTCAAAACATTGTGCTGATGGATGGATTGAATAGCACGGAGGTCGTGGAGGGTACCTATTTACAGTAAAATAAGTTGTATTTAAAAAAGCTTGTGAAAAAGTTGGAATTTTTGACCTCCAATATTATAGAAGGTTCCCAGGTATGGCCAAAACAAAAAAAATATCGCAATGACGGGGGAAGAGTGCCTTTTGGCTTCGTTAAGGTCTTTTTACACCCATTATATTAATTAAGTTCAAATACAATATCATGTTACGAGTACCAGGTAATATGGACAAAGTATGTCAATTTCACAATCAGTAGCATGCCAACAAGAAAATGAAAAAAACTTCTTATTCTTATTACATACAAATTACAATAATATAGCTTATGTACAATGGCGAGCTTAACCCAGAATTGGGTTTTCTTACAGCAAACCAAATTTCAATTGCGAAATTTGCATCAGAGGATATACCTATGTGCATTAACAGTACATTTTATTACTTAAATTAATTAATTTTATAAACTAAACTACATACATACAATATAATATACGTGATAGTAACTTCCTTCCTCATTTCATAAAATCCTCCTTCATCTTGTCCTCTTAAGACCCTCAGACACATGTCAGTCCACGTGGACTTCCATAGCATGGCAGGCAGCTGTCAAACACATTATGGCGGTCAGTGGGTCGGCAGATCGATAGCTATACAGCCAATGGTACAAGCCGGGTCTCCTCTGAAAGATTCACGAATTATAATTGGTAGGTATTATGTAAGGTGGGCGGCGCTGTTTTGTTGACATTTTCTTTAGTTTTATTATTCTTTGTATTCGACATTATTTCAAAATTATCATCTGCCTAGCCTTTTCCCAACTATACCAGTATTTTACAAGGAGCGACTGCCTATCTGACTTCCACAACCCAGTTAGTACTGGGTAATAACATGATACCCCTTAGTAAAATGGGTTTTCAGACTTTCGGGCCACTAAGTCGGTATGTAATGGGTGGTTACCCATCCACAGACCAACCTAGGCAAGCTCGGCTTAACCTGAAGATCGACCCGAGCGGCTGTTATTATTTAGCCACGAGCTCCTCTATTATTTCGCCACGACCTCCTCTATTATTTCAAAATGATGTGGGCGAAACGTCTTTCTTTTGTTTTAGTTCATCTCGTATTTTGGACTGGCTATCACTTAAACGGTCAGCTCCAAAATGTATTTTGTCAGCAAACAAAGTGAGTTGAACTGCTTCTAGTGGTCAGTGAAAATAACTAAATTGATCAGCAAGTGATGTGGTGGATTATTTTTTTTGCATTTTTTTTTGGCAATAGTTTCTTGCGCTTTCTTCTCCATAGAGATCTACGCTAGGGAATGGGCAACTACAGTACGTTCACAGTTTTTATGCCTTGTGACTGGGACTGTAGCTACAATTCATTGTTGTCTTTGTTTCGACAATTCAAAAGTGCCTGTAGCTGGCCTACTTGAAATAAATGCTTTGATTTTTATTATTGATTTTGTCATTTTAAAAGTTCACATAAAATATTCCAAATAGTAAATCGAAAAGCGGATATCCGTTGAAACCGCTGCGATACCAAGATTAATAGTGCACGAGATTGAACCAAACCGATCGAGATACCGAGAGGGAATCGCGAGACCAATTCGTTTAGATCAAGCATGATATTGGACGAATATCACCCGTATCGTGCTTATCCACCATAAGCGGCAAAATGGAGAAAAATCTAATATTTGTACTGAAATTGCACCCTAATACATAGCCTTTACAGTCGTTAGGTAGTCTGTGGCCCAAAAAGTCTGACAACCAGTTTTACCAAGTGGTATCGTATTACTCAGTACTAACTGGGTTGTGGAGGTCGGATAGGCAGTCGCTCCATGTAAAATACTGGTGTTCAGCTGCACCCGGTTAGATGGAAGCGGACCCCAATATAGAGAAAAGGCTAGGCAGATGAGAATATAGAAGGTGTAAAAATACCCTTAACGACGCCGAAAGGCCCGTGTTCTTCCCGTCATTGCGATCATTTTTTTTGTTTAAGTATCGGTCGCTCATTACCAGTCACCCTATAAAGGGGGTAAAAAGACCCTTAACGAAGCCGAAAGGTACTTGTTCTCCCCGTCATTGGGATCATTTTTTTGTTCTAGACCATACCTAGGAACCTTCTACTTTCCGAGATATTGGGGGTGAAAGTTCCAACTTTTTCACAAGTTTTTTTTTTTAAATACATGTTTCTAATGTAAGATTTTTACTTTAAACACCTTCACGACCCCCGTACTATTCAATCCATCCATCAGCACAATGTTTTGAGAGCGTTACATTGAGTTTTACCGTAAAACGTGATTTTTCACCCCAAAAAAAAAAGTCATTTCCCAGCAATAATTTTTGCGTAAAGTTACTTAGTTCGATGTACAGAATGCTTGGTTGACGGCTTCGTGAAGGGTCCGTTTACACCCCGTAGATGCTATCTCCAATGGAACTAGCTACACTAATCGATAAAAGCTTTTATGTGGAGCGTAGAGCTTTTGTGGTCAAAGCTTTCGTGTAACGCTTTGTATTATGCTACTCTAGCTATTGTCAGTTAATGCTGTTGAGGGTGGTGGAGGTCAGGTCTTCACCACCCACTGGCGTTATCGTGATTTTGTACAGCGAGCGGGGGGCTTCAATAGGGCGCTTTAGAATCATAATAGGATAATAATATTAATCACGTTATAACTCGTAATATGGTTACAAATTCACTATTCATAACTAGCGAACCGCCCCGGCTTCGCACGAGAAGTAGAGCATATTATGTCTACATGTTTTGTCCTTCGAGGCAGCTTTTTCGATGAAAGCTCCCGGCGGCTTGAGTTTTTGCGACACTTCCAACAATTATCGTCATATTTCAACCAATTTACACAAAACTTTCCTCATGAATCACTCTATCTATTGGTGAAAACCGCATGAAAATCCGTTCAGGAGTTTTTGAGTTTATCGCGAACAGACAGACAGGCAGACGCGGCGGGGAACTTTGTTTTATAATATGTAGTGATATGAACTGCGTCTACTTCTGCGTTTATGATTCTGCTAAAGCGGTAATTTAGGCCCCCAGAAAACTCAAACTCAAACTCAAAGCATTTATTTCAAATAGACCCATGACAGGCACTTTTGTACTAGTGTAAACGGGTGTTCTTATATCACAGGGCGATCTCTTAAGCATCTTTTTGGCTTCCAGAAGTCCCAGACGTCGCTTAACACATTCACTGCGGATCACACAAAATTGGTCCAATACGGTGCTTACAAGTACTGCGCTCAGTGAAAGCTAGATTGTTCTCGGGTTTCGCTGGTACGGAACGATTTTGAGTATAGTGATATCAGGTCAAAAAAGACTGATACGCACTGTCGAAAAGGTCGATGTATGCGCGTTCCGACCACCATCCGGCAGAAAAAAGGCTATGATTTTTTTGCCGCATCTAGCCTGTTAAGGAACAAATAACAAGAACAAAATTGCACTGAAATATCTCCCTCCGTATTTTTACAACGAGACTCGCAAACCAAACTCACATTAGCCTAACAACTGTATACCTACCTACCAAATCTATACAAAACGTTTCCTTTCACAGTTCACCCCTTTAAATTCGTCCGCCATCTTCCAAACGGGTTTAAACGGAGGGTACATCCCTTTTGCGGGACCTTGACATAGTTCGGATCCGGCTGCCTTTTATCAGATCAAACTGGATTGAACCGGTAAAATTGTAAAACGAAAGTGCAGAAGTTTTACTTTGAACCACACTTTTTGGTCAGATGGTATCCTCACGGTCTTCTTTGTTTGTATTGGCTCAAACTGCACTTGTGGATGGGTGTAAGAGTAGAGGAAGACCAAAGAAACGATGATGGACTGTGTAAAGGATGATATGGCACGAAAGGAGGTCTGATGAGATGACGAGTAATAGAGAAGTATGGAAGAATAAGACATGCTGCGCCGACCCCAAATGAATAGGGATAAGGCAAGAGAATGATCATGATGCACTCGTGAGCAATGAATTCGCGCCACCAACAGACAGCGATAGACCTACTAACTTTTGTTGCTTCACAAAAATGGGACAGAAACTCGGAAAATTGGTGAATAGTCTGCCTATTTAAGGTGAACGCAGACCTGGCTGCACCGCACGCGCCGCAGTCGCCGCATTCGAATTCTTTATATGAAATTCTATGCAACCTCGCACACCCACCCGCGCCGCAGTCACCGCAGTACCTTTAATAAAAGCGATGACTGCGGCGACTGCGGCGCGTGCGGTGCGGCTAAGTCTGCGTTCACCTTTACAGGACATTACTAGGGCACGAACAAAATCTAAAGTTTTGAATGATCCTGATGCAGATCGACGAGTGAAGAACACGAGTGAAGGCCATTTCAACCAAGTTTTAATGCCTAAGGGGGAATAAAAGACAATGAGTAGTTCGTGGCGAAATAACAACGACGATGATTGATGATGATCGACACACACGGCCGCATGGGTCAATCATCAAGATTGTGCAACGTCATTCCATCTATCACATACCGAGATCCTGGTGGTTGTTTTCTTTGTCACAGCTGGCGCGTGTTTACGCGAGGTTAACATGGGACTGGGCGGGTCACATTTCCAGGATGGGTCAGGACGGATGGCCCAGAATCGTCACACAGTAGTTGCCTGAAGACTGTCGTCGTCACCGAGGCAGACGCAGGAAACGCTGGCTTGACGATTTGGACTCGTTCCTGACTGATTGGCTAGAGGAGGCAAAACACCGGGAGAGTTGGAAAGGAATGGGTAGGTCTTTGCCCAGCAGTGGGACAGAATAGGCTGACATTCCTAACGTTACGGTTAGTCATAATTCTAAAAGTCTTTACAACCAGTCTTACCAAGGGATATCATAATATCAAGTTTTGAATTGAGGAGGCAGATGAGCAGCCCTTCTATGTAAACGACTAGTTTTTCTATTCAGCTGCTAGCTTATCTGGCTAGACTGGAAGTCGACCTCTACCAAGTTGAGAAAAGATGAAGAGATCATCATCATCTGCCTAGCCTTTTCCTAACTATGTTGGGGTCGGCTTCCAGTCTAACCGGTTGCAGCACCGGTGGCAGCTGAATACCAGTATTTTACATGGAGCGACTGCCTATCTGACCTCCACAACCCAGTTAGTACTGGGTTATACGATACCTCTTGGTAAGACTGGTTGTCAGACTTTTTGGGCCACTGACTACCTGTAACGACTGTCAAAGATCTACAAACGACACCCGAGACCAACGGATTAACGTGCTTTCCGAGGCACGGAGGAAACTTGGTATGTAATGGGTGGTCACCCATGCACCGACCAACCTAGGCAAACACGGCTTAACCTAAAGATCGACCCGAGCGGCTGTTATTATTTAGCTACGACCTCCAAAAGATGAAGAGGAAAAATAAAATTAAACTTCTGTTCATTTTTTTGTATGTTGTAGGTATTGCAATCAAAGTACATAACTGTTATTGTTATTACCATTTTATTACGTGGGTAACGGTAATTTGAGCTTGAGCTATTACTTGTTTTATTTCGGTAGTGCCGTTTATACGTGTGCTCAGATGGGATCAATTAGGTACTTTGTATTGAGGTAGGTACTGTAGAACTGCTGAAAAGCCCGAAAAACGGTAAAATTTAAAGAAATCCGAGTGAAAATATTGTTTTTGAGACTCGCACATGTGATACAAACATATGTACTTCCCTACCCTTCATATTGGCTTCGCCGTAGTTGAGTAAAAAAAGGAATATTTAAAAAAATAAAAAAAATAAAATAAAATTCATTTATTTCAGGCATGATGCGCCCATACGGAAGCAAGTTTAAACAAATTACATACTTGAATTTAATTTCAGAAAATTAGAAAAATTACAGAATTACAGAAAAAATAACAATTGCATTTAAAATGATTAAAAATAAAATAAATAAAAATTAATGAAAAAATGAAAAAAAAAGACGTATCAACAGAAAAATACCTCAGTTTAATGTTTGCGAAATGTTTCCAACCCAATCAGCACATAAGCGTTGGACATCAATAAAGCAGCCCATTTAGTACTTAGAGTTTTAAAGAGTAAAATGCTGCTTTCTTCTTTATAAAATAAGACTAGCTTTTGCCCGCGGCTTCGCTCGCTTTAATTTAGAATTTGACAATCAATTTGGGTTGTACTCTGCTTGTAATAATATAATTCAATCATGATTCGAAAGACATGTGGCGCCATCTATTATCATAAGAAAGTTATTGTTGTTGTTGAGCAGTACTTTTTTCGGGATGAAAGGTACCCTATGTCCGTTTCTGTACACCTGACAACGTATATGAAAAATTTCAGGATGATCGGTTCAGTGGTTTAGGCGTGAAAAGGTAAAAAACAAACAAACAAACTTACTTTTTGCATTTATAATATTAGAATGGATTGCATCTCTATAAAATAGCGTTAAGTATTTTGTGACACATTAATCAGGTTCTTATTCTTAAAGCTGTATAAGAGTGTAAAAAGTAGCTTTTATCTTTAAAGGAGAATATTATATCCTACTAAACAGCGCTAAGTATTTTCTGATACATCGAGCTGGTTTTTATTCTTAAAGCTTTATACAAGCTGGATTTTAGTATCACTCAATACTTGTTTCGTTACAAATAAGTAGATAACCGCAGGGCTGATTTTCTTATGGACTCTGATGCCAGGACCAAAGATGTTTTTAAGAGCTGTTTTTTTTTAAAGCCAAGATCATTTACATTATTAGGGTGACTGGTAATTAGTGACCGATACTTAAAACACGTGATTGTACTCATGATAACAAACAACTTTACCAGAGATTTTTTTTATACTCTTTCACTTTTATCACAATAACACTACAGCCGTATGAAATTCGCGCGCGCGCGCCTGTGACCTATCAGCTGTTAGCCGCGTGACGCCGTTCTGTCTTTTCTTCACAAGTTTTTAATGTTATAACTTTACTTGAAATACCTTTACAACCCCCGTAATATTCAATTCATCTATCAACAAAATGTTTTGAGTGCGGTACATTGAGTGCTACCGTAAAACGTGATTTTTCACCCTAAAAATTTTTTTTGCGTACAATTACTTAATTTTATGCACAAAATGCTTGGTTGATGGCTTCGTGAAGGGTCCGTTTACACCTTGTATATGTTTTGTCGTAGCAGTAGGATTAGAGATGTACGGTGCCAATCTTCAGCGAAGCAATCAATTTAGTTCTTCTTCTTCTTTTTCGTGTCGATGAACTCAAATTGTGTTAGACCAATATGTATCCACCTGCACAGCTCTATCATTTGCTTCAAATAAATCTTGGTAGGTGCAATAGGTTGTGCGTGATGGACAGGACAAGAGGTGGAGCATATCCTGCAGAGTGGCTCCACACTGGCAATCTGTTTGGGATGAATCGAGGATACCCCATTTTGCCAGATTATATCTACAGCGGCCAACCTGGGCTCGCAATCGGTTAAGGGATTTCTAGATTGGCCATTGCAGTTTGCATCCGGGCGGCGATGACTCAAATCAATTTAGTTGATTACCAACTTTATATAACTTTGTCATTTGCGGTTTGTTAACAATTTCTTACACATGCAGATTGAATAAGATGCTGCTGGCCTCACGGGGCACGTTTCAAGTAATCCCCCTTTACCCCTTCCAATCAGGGCATTGATTCAGAGCAATCATATTTTACGGCCTTGCCATTGTCTTTATTGCTTTACGGGCTATTGTTTGTCTGTCGGTATGCCTGTAATACACACAAGCTTGTTTGTATCAAGTAAACAGTTTTTCCCCCTTTATTTCGTCAGTAGCTAAATTATAACAGCCGCACGGATTGATCTTGAAGGTTAAGCAGTGCTTACAGAGGTTGGTCCGTGGATGGTTCATTATGCATTACATACCGAGTTTCCTCCGTGCCACGGAAAACACGTTAAGCCGTTGATCCCAGCTGTTATTTATAGAGTTTTGACAGTCGTTACAGGTAGAAACAGTGGCCTAAAAGTCGGACAACATATCTTTTTGATTTTGTCACGTCGATGACCTCGTGCGAAACAGGCTCTATGTTTTGCTGGACCAAGACCAGTCACCAAAATACCCGGTCCACCATTCATGAGTACCCAGGCGCTTTTATAAGATCCTCGGTCCATCTAGATAGGGGACTTGCCATACAACGTTTGCCGAAGTGTCGACTTTGACATTTTATTTTAAGTGCCTACATAAAACCGATGCTGTGCTAACGATCTCAAAGCGTATTGCTACATGGTTATTTTAGAGCCTGATTGGCATTGACAAGAAGACGCAGTTGGTAAACATTTATAAAATTGTCTTTGGAAATGGTATTGAAAAGCCAAGATGGCGGCGTCGGTACCCATTAAAACAAAAAGAGAGCTGGCTACATACTGGTCGAATATAACTTGAGTCCATCGACACGTAAACAAGAAAACGAAAATAAAAAGATCCATGTACACTGTACAGTCACGAGCACCAATATGTAAACACTTAACAACTTTTAAAAGTGTTTTTCTCCTACTGTTCTGATTAAAATTTCATGCTATTACGAACATAGTATTCTGGAACTCATATTGTTTATGAAAAAGGTCCTATCTCTAAGTTACAATCGTTGTTTTTCGCGAAAATTGCTTTTAAATTTAGGAAAGCGTATGCATATTGGTGCTCGTGACTGTACTCTTATTTTTACTATAAACTTTTAAGTTTAGTCTAGAGGCTCTACTCCAAAGAACCTTACTTCTTCCACTTTTCTGTGCAGGCGGGAAAAAACTAAAATAAATGTACCAAGTTTGACATATCGATTCAAATTTTCTTGACAAGCAACCATCTTGGACTGCACACTTAAAGTGGTTATATTATACTGGCATTTTAGTACACTAGACATAAAGCCTTAAAGCCTTGATTGTCAAATTGGTACATTTGTCACGCAGGCTGTCGTCCAATTTCGTTGGGCTGCGTCTGACGTCACAGATGAGCGCGAAGCACGCTCTAATGAAAGGCTGTATTTCAGCTTGCTACTCTGTCTGCCAGTAATGATTTTTAATAATATTCATTCGCTCGAATGTTTAACTTGCTACTTACCTAAGTACCGTTTTGGGTTTTAACTTGTCAAGGGTCGACT
Source organism: Noctua pronuba (assembly GCA_905220335.1). Lineage (NCBI taxonomy): Eukaryota > Metazoa > Arthropoda > Insecta > Lepidoptera > Noctuidae > Noctua > Noctua pronuba. Next base: position 4,064,066 of record LR999913.1, read on the forward strand.
GGAAGCCGACCCCAACATAGTTGGGAAAAGGTTAGGCAAATGATTAAGAGCCGACTAATAAGAAAAACTTACTTAATTCTCTCTATTGTGGCTAGACTCCCGGAAGTCTTGTATCACTTTCTTATTTAGTTTAACTGTATTCAAGTCAAATGAAAAAATAATAATTGTCTTTCTTTTGTTTCAGACTACCGGACTCCTTCTGTGGATGAAACCTAATTTCAAAGATGTCTAAATTAAAATAACACCATTTTTTTCTCGACCATCAACGGAGTAAAAACGCGATGTTGTATTCATATTGACGGCAAAATAACCTTCTCATATGCACAGAGAAACCAACCACGTGTTCAGAGATTCACTAAAATTGCGTCAAAAACTACTGCAGAGAACAACAACGTATTTTAAAGTAGTCGAATTCGTAAAAAAAGACGCAATCCGATACTTCACGTACGATTACGAAATACATCAATAGCGTATTATGAACATATTCATAGGAAATCATTCTAATAATCTTGTTAAACTTAAACATTAAAAAAGACAATAAAAAAATTCAAAAAAGTGAAAAAAGAAAACAATTAATAATTTTAAGTAGACGAAAAAATTTAATTGATTCTAAAATCGACTAAAAAATTAAAAGTAAATTAAACGACTAAAAAAACTACCATAGATAAAAAAGAACAAAGGGATTTTGACAGCTAAAATGGCGGGAAAAGCTGAAGCGATTGGGCCACGCAATGGCCATGAGTTGGCGCCTTTGAACGCGCGCGCTGACGGCAGCGAGCGACCCCATGGGGTCACTATCGTGCTGCAGGGGTCCAGGGGTTCCCTACAACGTGAGGCTCCTGATGAAGACCGTGCAGCGTGGTCAGGGAAGCTGCAGTTCTTCTTGTCCATCATCGGATACTCTGTGGGACTTGGGAACATTTGGCGGTTCCCATATTTGTGCCAGCAAAATGGAGGAGGTGAGTGTTTTTTCTTCAATTTTCAATATTTAAACCTAAACTTGATCTAGCTTATAGAGTACTGTGCCCGCAGTTGCGCTCACGTGGATTTTTATTATTAATTTACAATGTTTATCATAATGGTGTTCAATATTTTAGGGTAAAATAAGATTTTATTTCTGTAAAAAAATATATTCATTTAAAATAAAAAGATTAAGCGGTACTCCGGGACACGACTCTTATTGTTAGGAGGTTCCTCTCTCTAGAGCCCTGAACGCCTGTAGCTTGGACCATGGTCCCGATACCGGTAGGCTACTTTTTTTTTTTTAATGTTTTTTTAATATTATATTGTACTTATAGGAATATTTAAAAACGTGAATGTTTTGTACAAAAATGAATGAAGGATTAATAAAATAACCTAAACCTACATCAACTTAAAACAAAGCAACTTCAAGCGGCGTAAATATAGTGCCCTTGCGGGTAGCGAAATTTTCGACCCGTTTGGGTTGAAATTGAAACCCTCGGGTCATGGGATCCGAGTGCTTGCAGCCTTTTCCAGGAAATACATATCTTAACGTTAACTTTACGGGCTTTTACCAAGAAGATTTCACTGATTGTAAGAAGACATTTTGGCTTCCATATTACCAGAAAAAGGTACAACATTTTTAGTGAAATATTGCATTTTTAACTAACCTTTGTTTTCTAACTCCTTGACCTTTTTTTCATACATTCTGCAAAGCGATTTCCAGCATTGAACTTGAATTTACCGAAATGGCGTGTGTCTAATGTCAATAATTGTTGGTTCGCGTGACTTACCGTACTAATACAGTTTGCTCAGAATTAGAATTTATGTTTAGGTGATTAGGGTTTGCATTTGCAAAAATATAGTTATACCTAGATTAATTAGGGCAGGAGAACGATGATGGTAATAAGATTATGAAAATGGCAAACACGACTCCTTGAATACCTGTCTATGAGTGCAAATATTCAAGGAGTCGTGTTTCCCATTTGTCTATGAGTGCAAATAGTCATCAACTGATCTTGGAGGAGCTCGTGGCTAAATAATAACAGTCACTCGGATCAATAGTACTCTGTCTACCGACTGTTACACGGTACGATAGTAATGAGACAGAACGGCGTCATGCGGTTAACAGCTGATAGGTCACAGGCGCGCGCGCGCGAATTTCATACGGCTCGCTGTTGTGTTGTTGTGATAGAAGTGAAAGAGTATTAAAAAAAAATGTTTCTTTGGGAAAGCTGTTTGTTATCATGAGTACAATCACGTGTTTAAGTATCGGTCACTAATTACCAGTCACCCTATATACTTACGTACCTGAAAATAATAGTCCCCGCTAGTTAAGTACTAACTTTTTTACATACAAAGCGCCACTTTATACTTCAGCCACTGAACTAGTTCCAACCGTTTGAAACAAAAAGAGGTAAAGAAGTGGTTGTTAATACATAGTTGGAGGGGGTCACCTTTTTTTATTCCTGCCGTATTTTAAATACTGCGGCAATGGAACACAAAGGGCAAAGAAGGAACATGGATGGGTTTTAGTCAGTAAAAGTCTGACACTCCCTTCCACTCCGCCCAGAGCGAGCCGGGTCATTAGATGATTTCACATCCGGAAAAAAGGCCTGATTGCACCACAACTCAATAGATGCGTTAACAGTTACGAAAGCTACAATAAGGGTGAAAAAGACTCTTAACGAAGCCGAAAGCACTTGCGATTTTTTTTTGTTTTGGACCAGCTTGGGAACCTTCTAGTTACGGAGATTTTGGGGGTCAAAGTTCCAATTTTTTCATAAGTTGTTTTTTTAAATACCTGTTTTTATGGTTATAACTTTAGATTACATAGCTCCAATGCCCGTTTACTATTCAATGCATCCATCAGCACGCTGTTTTGAGTGCGTTTTACCGAATTGAGTTTTACCGTAAATGGTGATTTTTCACCCCAAAAGTCCATTACCAGCAATAATTTTTTGAATTTTTTTAGTGTTGAGTTACTAAGTTTTATGTACAGAATGGTTGGTTGACGGTTTCGAAAAGGGTCTGTTTAAACCTTTATTTAAAACATAATTCTGCCTCTGTTTGAAACGATGGACGGACTGTGTGAAAGGGGATATGGCTAGAAAGGCACACATGAGATGACGACTAATAGAGAAGTATGGAAGAAGAAGACGCAAGTCTTCTTCTTCCATACTCCACATCCACAGACCAAAGAAGCGATGGATGGACTATGTGAAAGGGACTGCTGAGATAAAGAGTAATAGAGAAGTGTGGAAGAAGAAGACATACTGCGCCGACTCCAAATAAATTGGGATAAGGGCAGGAGAATTATGACGTTTATTCTGTATCTGTCAACCTCAAACGATTAGTAAAACGCTGAACTCAGTTAATGAATTGTGCAAACGTACCTATATGTTATTTCTTATATACGGCAAGAAAAGGTTCAATCTAGATTGATTAAAACGTTTTCCGATCATTAAGCAGCTGCCAAAGAAAACAGCGATTCACATTTCTGTAATAGATCAATAAAGGAGAGGGGAATTTCTGGGCCCAGCAGTTAACTAGTTGAAATGTGTATTAAAAAATCCGTTATATTTTTCTAAAGGAAGTCACAAAATACAGTACCATGTTTCTATCTAGGAAGCGAGAAAAATTAAATTAAGTTATGAAACTAAATACTCGATTAAATACATGCCTGAATTCTTAGTAATCGATAATGAATGAGTCGGTAAAATCTTAGAATATGTATGAAAATCAAGTGACAAGTGCTTACAATCGTTTCGTGGAATCGATTCGTAGCGAATCGAGTTCCTTTAATTTTTTTCAGTTGGCAACTCTGGTCACCGACTGACAGATGACAGGCAGAAAAAAACCGGCCCTTGTTCATTTCTTTCGTTCTGAGTACGCTTGTATTTTCCATGTTTTTATTGTATAACTCTACGACTTCGGCTTTGCATAATTATAAAGGACTGACTATTCGACGGACGGTATTCCTGCTACTTTGAATTACCTGACTCTCTATTTTGGACAACTGATTACTCCTGATTACTAATATCGGTCGGATATTGACGGCATGGATCGCTGAGGAATTATACCATTGCGACTGGGGCTGGTCGCAGTAACTCTATTGGCAGAAGAGTCTTGGACGATGGGGCGATTTTATCAGTTATTCGTCAGTGGCGTGCATGACAGCCTGTAAGTACCTATTCAAATCAAGCTTTTAGCCCATCAAGCGAACAAAATGTTCCTACTGTGTGTGATGTTATGTACCTACTGATTACGGTCTCCAGCGTCATGTCTGTCGGCTGTCTTTTTGTTAGATAGCATATATTAAAACAATACTTAATAGCTTATTAGTTGATTATTTAGCCATACGAATCTATGGGATGTGCCTTTGACCGTTGCATTCGGATTAGGTACATGTAATGAAGCTTGTTTATGGTTGAACATGATTTAAATTGTTAACTTATTTCAGGTAACCGGTGAGAACTACATATGTATGCCAAGGATGTTAGAACGTGGCCCAAGATGTGATTCTCGGGAGACGTCCGAAGCACCAACCCAAATTGGCTATTGCAGTGTTTGTGTCCGCAGCGGTCGTTCACTGTAAGCTGAACAACCACCTTCTTCAAGTACGCTGCTGCCTTGCCTTGCCTTTTTGTAGGACTGTAGGCTGCTGTGCCCATGTAATGAGCGCATATGTTTTTTCAGTTGGGCAAGATACCAAGAAAATATTGTACCTCTTGTACAATTCTTAGATGATATAATCATAATTATTGAAGATGAATAATAAATATTTATACATAAATATTGATGTTTTATTTTGCTGCCTCTTCTCTCTTTTTAAAAAAGTACCTTCAGCTTCTAAGTGCAGGACATTGGATATAGAGACTATAGCGACTATCCATCCGTCGGAAGAATCGACAAAATGACAGATTTCTTTTGTTGATCTGTCATTTTGTCGAATCCTCCGTCGACAAAACCCGTTTACGTACCCGTACCCGTTTACGGCGGTCATGCTACGCCTGCAGGGCGTGCCAAACGTGTCAGATCTTCGACATGTTGCACGTAGATGCTCTTTACTTGCACTCCATGTATAAAATCATTACACAACCGAAGCCATTCTTAAAGATTTGTCAAATAACCTCAAAAAACTACAATTTTTTAAAGTAACCTCACTTTTACTATACTCCATATAACTTGACTCCTGGATAGCCAAATTTCACCAAATTTTCAGTGAGGCCTTGTTATTATATCCTCTTACAAATAAGGCTAGTTTGATTGAGTTAACACCTGGGCCCAGGAAACTATGGAGACGTTCCCTTCTCCTTTAATCGCTTGAAACGCGTTGTTCAGCGACGAGTTCAGCCGCGTAATAAAAGATTTAAAACCAGGCTTTAAATATATAACCATTCTGAATTTTATGTGTGCGATTGAGATTCAGGATAGTAACAGCCCATTAAAGGTTGATTAAGTCAAGTATATTAATAGCTTAAAGCTATGCATTCTAAAAGTTAGCAACGACGCGACGACGCTAATCCTACTTTCTACTAATATTATAAATGCGAAAGTTTGTGTGGATGGATGGATGTACGTTTGTAACTCTTTCACCCAAAAACTACTGAAAGGATTTGAATGAAATTTAGCACACAGATAGTTTAGGTAGTCTGTGGCTCGAAAGTCTGACAACTGCGTCGTATTACCCAGTACTAACTGGGTTGAGGCGGTCAGATAGGCAGTCGCTCCATGTAAAATACTGGTATTCAGCTGCATCTGGATAGACTGGAAGCCGACCCCAATATAGTTGGAAAAGGGTTAGACAGATGATGATGACCTAAGATAGACTGAGTGAACACTGTTTTAAGCTTTCACGGTTTACAACTAAACTCATAATAATAAGGACTCCACAAAACCTGGTGATACTTCGAGTGTGGTTTGCCAAGATTCAGACAAAGAAAGAGGGTAGACAGATTTGTCTGCTCTTAACAATTTATTTTCCATCCACCTTCATTCTTCAGTCAACCCGCGATCATGGCGCTTGCAACAGCGTCGAAATATCGGGAGCTCAAAATAATGAACAATCACGGAAGATATCCCGTAAGTGACAGTATAAGTTTAGACTGAGTAAGTATCAATCTTCAAGACTTAATTATGTAAGTACATAATAATCAAAAAACACAACTCCATCACGAAAAGGTTTACTACAAAGTAAACATCGATAACTCACAATACGACTCAATCATTTCGATTACTTAAACCCAATCACTTTATCGCCCATAAAGGTCGTATACTATACACTTTATTTTTTAATCTAGCTTAGCTAGAAGTACTAAACTTGAGTACTAAAGTCACTTCACAGATTTTTAACCTCTGCTTGCAGCAACCTTATTATAACAATGTTAAAGCTGACTGTTTGACTGACTGTTTGACTATTTCATGTTGTTACAACATTAAATTTTAACCAGAACAGTAGGATAAAAACACTTTTAAAAGTTGTTAAGTGGTTACATATTGGTGCTCGTGACTGTACTGTATGTGCATAAATAAAGTATTGATTTTATAGGACTGCCGAGCGACTGAGCGACGTACTATCCGCAATCGTACAAATACTACTTACTCTACCGTATTATTTGCTTTAGTATGGTGGAGTTTCGTCCCTATATAGTATAAGCATAATCAGCCTATAATGTTCCCACTGCTGGGACACAGGCCTCTTCTAAGGGAATGGGGTATAATCCACCCCACGCGGGCTCAGTGCGGGTTGGTAGATGTCACTCGTCTTCGAATTTTTGGTTCTAGGACATGTCGGTTTCCTTGCGATGTTTGAGAAAGCAATGCGCCTGCCTGGGTTCGAACCCACGAGTTACTACTCGTAAGTCGGTGCCGCCACCACCGGACCACCGCTGATCTCTGACGGGTTAGAAGACTACACACATTCAAAGAGTTTCGTATTGCCACGACGACCACAAAGACCTGCTGGAAGTCTTTAAAGTAGCCTAAGTTACTCCTTATAACATCAGCTATCTGTCAGTAAAAGTCCCATCGAAACCGGTCCAGCCGTTTCGGAGATTAGAGACATACATCAGGGGGCTCAGAATGATTTACTGAATACGTGGTAACCGTTTTCGCGTCGGTGTCCACTCCACCCTATACTTTCCTATGCATTCAGTAAAAAGCTGTTATTTTGAAATTACAAACAGACATTTCAATTTTATTTATTTTTATAGATATCATATCAGTAGTATAAAGGGTGTAAAAAGACCCTTAACGAAACCGAAGGGTACTTGTTCTCCCCGTTATTGCGATCATTTTTTTGTTCTAGACCATACCTGGGAACCTTCTAGTTACGGAGATATTGGGGGTCAAAGTTCCAACTTTTTCACAAGTTTTTTTTTAAATACATGTTTCTAATGTATTTTTTTTACTTTAAACACCTTCACGACCCCCGTATTATTCAATTCATCCATCAGCACAATGTTTTGAGTCCGTTACATTGAGTTTTACCGTAAAACGTAATTTTTCACCCCAAAAAAAAAAGTCGTTTCCCAGCAATAATTTTTGCGTAAAGTTACTTAGTTTGATGTACAGAATGCTTGGTTGACGGCTTCGTGAAGGGTCTGTTTACACCCCGTATGTATCCTCAAACCTAAAGTAACCTCAACACCCACACTTCACTACTCCACTTCCGCATAGAAAGGCCTATTTACCCAACATTACATACATAAACACAATCAAAGAGAAAAATTACCACAACTTTGTAAAAACTGTTTTTCCGGAACAATTTGCGTGGTATCCGAGGGGAGATAAAAGGGGGCGCGTCTCCTTTGATACCTACATACTTACATACTCGTATAGGTATGGGTTTGTGTGGGTGTGTGTATGTGTTTGTGCCTGTCTGGCCCGGCCACGGATCAAATATTATTACGCGGTTTCATGTAACACGGAGGAATGAAAAATGGAGTGCTGATGCAAATTTTTGTGAGGATTATTAAAGGTTTGGTGGGGAATATAGCGAGTTATGTAATGTTATAAGAATTTAGTAAGATGAGAAATATCAGAATAACAATGAAAAAGGAAGTTATAGAATCAGGCGTTACTTTGTGGAAATCCATGACATTAAATGTTATGCAAAATATGTGATGAATTCCGCGAATAAGATCCACGTCTAGATGCAGGATTGCTTTCCCGAACGCAAAAATATGCACATGCGGGAAAAGCAATAATAATTATCATGGAAAGAACCCAAATCTATACTTACTTCTTTGTTATATAGTTTTAACCTGTTAAAACTACATATTTTGCATAACGTTTAACAATAAAAATGTTAAAGTAAAATGCAAAAATAATCCTCCTTTTTGTTTAGTTGTGTTAAAAATTGGTAAAATCCAGAAAGACCACACAAAAACAGTGCTATAAAATTGGCTTAAATAAATCTGTAACAATAATCGGAAAACACTATTCATTCTCACATTAGCACTCCATGTCTTCCTACTCCATGACTTACACACATCCATATAACTATAGCCTAAAAATACAATTTAGCCTGCAGTCACGGTGCCAGAGAAACTCAATTTGCACCTATCAAATAAATTGTACAAGCCTAGTGCCGACCCAGGCAAAGCTAGCCAGGTGAAACAGGCAGGTGATATTGAAACCTGTATGCAAAGGAATAGAATTGATATTTCAGTGTTGCTGTTGAGGGTCTAGGTCCTACCTGACGCTGTATCGATTTATTGAAGAGAAGGCTGTGACAAGCACTCGATGAGATGAGGACGAGGGAAGGATAGTGAGTAAAGGTTTTGTAGTTTGATTTTGTACTCTAGGTGGTTTAAATAGAGACGTCATTAAAAAACCAGCCAATTGCGAGGTGGAGTCGCACACCGAGGGCTCCGTATAAACTTGTAGGTATTTTTTATTAAACTACATATTTATAGTATTCAGATTTTTTCCTTTACATGTGCTGTAAGACATTGCTTCTTGTCAAATTTCATGATTCTTGGTCAACGGGAAATACCCTATAGGTTTTGATTCCTTTGTGAAATCGCAAAATATGTGATATAAACAGTCATATCTTTTGATCGCGTTGACTTACAAGTTTGATTTTTTCACTGCTCTTAGATATTGCAGGCTTGAGAGTTTGATGTTAATTTTAGCTTGATACCTCCACGCGTTCCTGAGAAAAAGGGTCTTGATAGGCCGACAGACAGATGACAAAGTGATCTTAGGGTTCCGTTTTTGCCGACTGATCTACGGAACCTTAAAAATAGATTCCTCATGCCCTAAAGTATCCGAAAACCCCATGTTTATACAGCGATTCTTGATAGTTTTTGGGTTAAAAGGCCTGAAAAATTAAAAAAATGCTGTCAAATGACCATCTGACTCATACGCCAATTAAACACAGTGTGCTCACCTCTATAAATAAATTTAATTCTACCGAATGACATCATCATGAAACTAGACTTTTATAATCGGCCATAATTATGCATAATCGGCCTATGAGCGCCTTGAACTTACTTGGAACATCGGCGTAGTTTTTTTTTTGCAAGTCGACTGTCAACTTTAATTGACGGTATATGCAAATCGCTACTCTCTTTTTTTATAACAAATATTAGGTACACCTCTGCCTAACCCGTCGGGGATTACAGGCGTGATGTTATGTGGAATGCGGAAGTTCCTATTCCTGCAGTCGCGATCTTATATTCCGGATTGAAGGGTTTGAGTGGGCCTCTGAGGGTATATGAGACATTCCAGCTTTGTCTCAAGGATGGCATCGCACCTACAATGGCTCAGGAATTTCAGATGGCATATTTTCAGAAGGATTACCTTGTTTGTGAATCCGACTATATAAAAGTTTTTTTTTACTTCTCGTCTAACACCATTCAGTGAAATATACATTTCAATAGAAATTATGTTCTTCCTACTCCTCCACTATTATTTTCTGATTAATTTCGTTGCAGGATCCAAGACAGTTAAATCGTTTCTCTGGGACTTCGTGGAGCATCATTGTCTCTGGCGCTTTTCTAGTGGTCGCCACTGTTGATTCTGACTTTCAGGAGTTGCAGTGGTTTGGGAATAGTGTGGCGCACATGTCCCAAAAAAAAACAATAGTAATGTATATCTGCGTCAATGAGAAGTAGAATGGGTACTAACAACGCCAATTCGTAAAGTGTAAGGCGAATGTGTTAAGCCAAATAAAATAAACTTAATCCTACTAATATTATAAATGTTAACGTTTGTGAGATGTATGAATGTTTGTACTCTTTCACGCAAAAACTACTGAACAGTTTTGGATGAAATTTAGCACACAGATAGTTTATAACCTGGTTTAACACATAGGATACTTTTTATCCCGGTAGTATGATCCCGTGGGACAATTATCGAACTCCACACGGGCGAAGCCGCGAGCCTAAGCTAGTGTTTTTATAATATTTTACTAACACATGTAAGGAATTGTAATACTAACAGTATCACTACTATGGATATTTGTAATAGGTTTCTTTAATAAAGTTATGTATAATACAAGGTGTAAACGGACCCTTCACGAAGCCGTCAACCCATCATTATGTACATCAAACTAAATAACCCTACGCAAAATATTATTTCTGGGAAATTACTTTTTTTTTAACTCAATGTAACACACTCAAAACATTGTGCTGATGGATGCATCAAATAGTACGGGGGTCATAGAGATATTTAAAGTAAAGTTATAACCTTAAAAACTAGTATTAAAAAAAAACTTGTGAAAAAGTTGGAACTTTGACCACCAATATCTCCGTAACTAGAAGGTTCCCAGATATGGACCAGAAGAAAAAAATGATCGCAATGATGGGGAGAACAAGTGCCTTTCGGCTTCGTTAAGGGTCTATTTACACCCTTTATACCCTTCACTTGCATAAACCAACTTGAAATTATACAGTAGCAACACACATTCTACTTTCGTAGCAAAGAGTAAAGTTAGCTCGTAGCACGTCTACGAGCTACGAGCTACGACACAATTTCGTAGCACCGCCGTAGCAATTTAAAATCGATATCAGTCGAGTCAGACAAGGCGGCAGGGCTAAATATAGAATTGATTGTTTATGTTATTAGGTTGAGTATAAATATCTGGTTTTATTTTATTTATTTATTAAAACTTTATGCACTTAATGTACAAAGGCGGACTTAATGCTTTAGGCATTTTCTACCAGTCTACCTTAGGGTGATGCAGAGACAAAAACAGTAGGTGCAATAGTACTGAACATTTCCAAAAATAAAATATAATAATAAATACATATATACATACATACAAAATATATATATATATATACAAAGTAAAGAGATATAATAATACATAGATGAAGAAAAACAACAAATTATATGTTATGTTATGTTATGTTTTATATCTATTTCCTTTTTTATTTGTTTTGAAAGGTCATGTTATTTGGATTATGAATTTTATTTCCGTGGTGTAAACGGGTAATCAAATTGTAACAGATGAATAAAGAATAATGGCTTTAATTTGGGTATGAGTTCTAGAATAAAAAGAAAGAAAAAGAAAAGAAAAATTATTTATTAGTCAAACAAAGGACAAAACAAAATAAAAACTGGTTAAAAACCATTTCTTCGCTGGAACAATGGACCTCAATAGTCAATAACCACACAAAAAAATCTGACAAAGGTTTACAACCAATCGCAAGGACATCATCTGCCTAACCTTTTCCCAACTATGTTAGGATCGGCTTTCAGTCACAGCGGATGCTACCAGCTGAATACCAGTATTTTACATGGGGCGACTGCCTATCTGACCTCCACAACCCAGTTAGTACTAGGTAATACGATTCCCTTTGGTAGACTGACAACCGATCGCAAGATGAACTAGGAAAAAAACAGAAATGCTGTAGACAGTACAGCAGAGAAGTTTCTAAAAATAATTTGCGAAATTATCTAACTACAAAGTGCCCCCACTTTGTCCTTTGGTAATTTGCGAACGCAAATGGGGAGGTACTAAGTACTGTATGTCGTAAGTTTACATGTTAAACTTTTGGGTATATTGTAATGTAGTTAGGCGGCGTAACACATGTCGCTTAAACTTGTATGGACGTTTCAGGTCAACCATTTTTCTTTTTAATATTTATTTAATGTAAACTGGAGCCCTGAGACAGTTAGACGGGGTCGCGGCAGACCGAGGAGAAGATGGCGGGACGCCTTGGATAACTTTCTCGTTAATTGGCGAGAAGAGGCGCAACATCGAGAAAAGTGGAAGGAATGGGGGGAGGCCTTTGCCCAGGAGTGGGACAGTCCAGGCTGAGTAAAAAAATTTAATGTAATTATAGTACAGCGGTGTTGCTTAATTCTAAACTTGCTAAACTTTTACGTTTGTTGGCGAGAGGCGCTCTTTGACATAACAATGAACCACCTTACTTACATAGCTACTAGTTATATATTATACTGTTATGGTTTAATCTTATAAAATCTATTTAGTTTCTGTTTGCTATCCAGTATAAAGTATTTTAATGTGATCCATTACTTACTTTTACTTTTTCTCTTAATAAATCTTTTTTGTTAAACACTTTGTAAGGTCCAATTCATTTTTGTCTCTTTAATGTTCTTTTTTCTAGAGGAGCTCGTAGGTAAATAATAACAGCCGCTCGGGGCGATCTTAAGAATAAGCCGCGCTTGCCTCTGTTGGTCCGTGGATGGGTGACCACCCATTAAATAACGAATTTCCTCCGTGCCTCGGAAAGCACGTTCAGCCGTTGGTCCCGGGTGTCAGTTGTAAATCTTTGGCAATACGGAAATCAGCGGCTGGAAAGTCTGACAACCAGTCTTACCAAGGGGTATCTTATTACCCAGTACTAAGTGGGTTGTGGAGAAGTACCTCCATGTAAAATACTAGTATTCAGCTGCATCATACTAGCTTTTCATACGACGGCTCGTATGAAAAATGGCATTTACCCTGCAGTAAGACATTTTTGCTCACAATAAAACCGCGTGTTGATTGATAAACTAATATATAATTAGAGTAAAAAAGTGTGAAAACATTTTTTATCCCTGATTTAAAACAAAACGTAGTTGTGTGTAGTGATGTTAAACAGAGAGTGCAACGCAGCGAATCCCTGGCAAACAAGCGGCTTGATCAAACACCGTCCAGCGACCGTTACGTTCATATTGAATCTGTGTGGCAGCGCAAAAGCGGCTTAAATGTGCGATGTGGTTTGTTGTTCAAAGAGTATGTACAAACATTGGTCGGGGGTGCTTGAGCTTTATAGCATTTCATTATGTTTCACGCATAGTTTTATTTTAGAGCTCGACAAGCACACTGGCCGATTTTCATGGATCAGCAACGCTTTCCGAGGTCGATACGTGAATGGGAAACCCCCCTACGCTCCAGAAAGCATTTGCACACGCTCGCTGTCAGTAGTAGATCTTGACAGTCGAGAAATAGCTGGGTTGTGGAGAGTTGCTGGACGTAAAATGATGGTGTTCAGTTGCAACCGGTTAAGCGACCGCAGCAGACAGGAAAAGGCTAGGCAGATGATGATGTATTTTTTTATGTAACCGTCCCTAGATATATCCGAAAAGTTTAGGCAGGGATCATTTTTACGCTTAAAGTTTGCTGGTGAACTTAGTGATTTGAAAATCGCAATTTGATATCAATACTATTCGTAGCTTTGCGATTCTAGTTGTTTAATTAATATGACATTATCCTAATATCTACAAATCACGTGTCACTATGTTAGTACCCGCTTATCTCTGAAACCATCCAACTAATTTCAATGTTTTGTGAATGAAAATGATATTCTGTACATCAAACTAAATAACTCTGCGCAAATTTTTGCTGTGAAACGACTTTTTTTTTGTCTGTAAAATCATGGTTTACGGTAGCGCTCAATGTAACGCGCTCAAAATATTCTGCTGTTGGATGCATTGACCAGGGTTATGGAGGTATTTAAAGTTTTGTAATATTCTCTTCTCTTATAAGCGTGTCGATGGCAACTTAAATCGTGTCAGCCCAAAACTGAGTTACTAGTTTGGCGCTTTCGGTAGCGTTCATCAGTTCCTGTAATTAAAAAACAACAGGACACGCAGGACACGATATTAAGTGCCCCATCGTTTGTGGAACAGCACCACATTTACACTCCAGAGCAGAGTCATGAATGAATCTCCACCTGAGCAGGTTTTCCTTATAACATTTAACACTTGTGTTTAAAAAAAAACGGGAATCTCCGCAAAGAAATCAGTAGTCGCGGCGATTTGGGAGTCAGATTTAATTCGAATGTCATCAATAGCCAGGCTGTAGTCACTACTTATTTTGTAAGGAGTAGTTTATTATTTATAAGGAGACATATCAATACTCCTTCTGATATGGAGGGAAGTGGAAATTATGTTTTTCCTACTCCTCCGCTATTCTTTTCTGATTAATTTCGTTGCGGGATCCAAGACAGTTCAATTGTTTCTCTGGGACTTTGACAAGCTTCACTGTCTCGGCGCTTTTCTGGTGGTCACCACTGTTGATTCTGGCTTTCAGGAGTTGCAGTGGTTTGGGAATAGTGTGGTGGGCTTGTCCCAATAAAATTGTTCTTCTTCACGTGAGCAGAACTGCGGGCACAGCTTGTAATTTTTCTTAAATAAAACTTTTGTGTATAAGTCCTCATTCCGGGTGCGCCAAAGTTCACCTAAATTTTCAACTCCGATAATTGGAAATCCGAAAATGTTCTTCCTAACTTTTTTCATCCTAACAATCACAATTCCTAACTACTCTGCCTCTAATTTTATAATTCCGAAGCATTCCACTTCATAATGTCAGTAGCAATAAACATCTGTTATACTTTTATTTGTTTTCCTATATTTTCTCAACATAACCATCTTTTACACTATTATTCAAAGTCATATATTTTTTGTTTAGATTTCTTTGTTTAGACTTAGAAAAATTTAGCCAAAAAAGTGTTATTTTTGCAAACCGTTTATTTTCTCGATTCTATCGTATAAAACACCTAAATGTAAGAATAAAAATTACTTGGTGTTTTTTGTCTCCGACTAACCGTTTGTCGTAAAAACGATGTGGAAGGGATCCATAGGTTAGGTTAGGTTAGAACTGTGACCAACTACGCGCGAGCCGAGCGAGCGTAGCGAGCGGTGCCGCGGCAGCGGCCGGCGAGCGCTACTTCGAAATTGGTTGCGAAATTTTTCTAAGTTTTTTTGTCATAGTGCCCCCAAGACGACACTCTGACCTGTACTTATGTTTAGGGATAAAAGCGTTATGATAAAAAACAGTAGGAGTTTAAATATATTAACATTAATGATATTATTCATTACAATTTTCGGAAATATGAGTGTTATGAACATCGCCGGTAGCACTACAAATAGTATGAATGAAAACTTTAGGATGAAAAATTTTAGGAAGAGTGATCATTCGGATTAAAAATCGTTAGGAAGAACAATTTCGGGAAAAGAACTTTAGGTGAGCCAATATGGACCCCCTCATTCCTCAAAACTCCGTCTACTATCACCAACATTTCTCCAGCATTATATAGAAAATTTTTCTATCCACAGGTGCCTTCCTAATTCCGTTCCTCATAATGTTAATACTGGAAGGCATACCCCTCTTCCTGATCGAGATGGCCATCGGTCAGAAGATGCGTCTCGGCTCCCTCGGGGTCTGGAACACCATCCATCCGTGGCTGGGCGGCATCGGGATCTCAAGCTGCATGGTGACTCTCTTCGTGGCGCTGTACTACAATGTCATCATCACTTGGGTGTTCTTCTATCTATTTAATAGTATTCGGGTGAGTATACAACATTTTGATACAATTTAAACCAGGGACTGAAAAGGTTACCCTTTTAAGAGTTTTAATTTTAGGGTTATGTGAAAAAACCCTAAATACCTACCTAAAAACCTACATAAAGGTTACCAGTATTATAGGGTTGATCATCAAACGGAACTCGTCATTATAAACTCCCAACGGTTTTATAAAGATAAATGATGTATTCCGTTCGACCATCATACATAAAACAAATCTTGTTAATCCTGCCAAAAGGTTGTAACAATTTAAACTTAATGGTTTTAAAAATATGTATATTTTTTCACATCTGCACCCCAATGAAATTACATCATAGCTGTCCACTGCTACAAAACACAATCCTCAGCAATTACCTAACCCCCTCTTTTTTTGCCCACCAGCTCTCCGCGGATTCTTTACCCTGGGCCCACTGCCCCGTCGACAATGGCACCCGCGAAGCTGAATGCAACAAGGCATCATCAACGGTCTACTTCTGGTACCGGGAGGCTCTGGACGCGTCTCCCAGTATTGATGAGCCTGGAGTGCCGCGGTGGTGGATCGTGCTGTACCTGCTCCTGGCCTGGATAATTGTCTTCTTTATCGTGATGAAGGGGATCCAGAGCAGTGGGAAGGTAGGTTCCTTAGATATAGGTTTTTTTTCTTCAAAGCTGAATCAGAATCTAGAAAAACCAATTAGGCTGAGAGTTGGCAGTTTTTCAACATCAAAATTGAATGAGGCAGTTCCTAAACCGTCACCACTTCCTAGTGGATTTAACTGGGGAGGAGAAAAAACCCCTCAACAACACAACAAGTTTATATTAAGTAACCCCCTTGTCAGCTGTACGAAATTAAGGAAAAGCTTACCCCCATGGCTATTGATTGGCCTCCCTTGCGACATCAGTTTTACATAAAAAATTGCTGAAAAAAACAACAACAAGATTTTTCGTCAACAATAAGCCTGTTTTGAGGCCCACTTTAGGAAAAGTTGGAGAAGGGCCATTGGTAACTTAAACGTTTCGTAACTTTTTATTAGAACCGAGAAAATAGATGTTCATCATCATCACATCAGCCCGGAATCACCCACTGCTGGGTATAGGCCTCCCCTTTTTTCTGCCACACCTTCCCGGTTCTGTGCGTCCCTTATCCAGGTGTATCCCGTTACTTTGACGATATCGTCAACCAACGAGCTTTAGGACGGCCCTGGTTTCTTTGGCCTAACCTTGGCCACCACTCCGAAAATAAATAGACATTCGTGTGCATTTATAACAATTTATTACATGCCTATGAGAACTGGAACTGCCCCGTTGGTCTCAGGGTCGCAAGCGCAGCCACCAAGCTTTGGTCTTGGGTTCGATTCCCTGAACGGGGATGATGGGTTTTTCCATTAAAAATTTCTCTTTAGCAGCCTGAAGTTTGGAAGTAGGTGTGATACCCCCACGGAAAGCTCGTTGGCCCGGTGCCTGTCGTGTTAGATTGCCGTCACATCGAATTATGAGGTAAAGAAAGAGAGAGTGAACCTGCGTTTGCGCATTAACTCGATGGCTAGTATCAGATGAGCATTGGCTGCCATGGCCAAAATACAGCCAGGAGAAGCCGGTCTTCTTTTTCGTGGGGTTATTGCCTCACCTGGTGTCAAAGTTTTTATGCCACCCATGGACCTCTGACATAGCTTTACATGCCATCGTGAAATATCTCTCAGACATGCTGGTTTCCTCACGATTAAGCTTCACCGGAGCAAGTGATAATTATACAATAGGCACATGAATCCGAAAAAATCAGAAGTCCGAGAGGAACCGATACTAACCCAGCAACCACTGAACCACCAACCATTGTTTCAGGTGGTATACTTCACATCTCTGTTCCCGTACATCGTGCTGACGATCTTCTTCGTTCGCGGCGTCACCCTGCCTGGTTCTGCTGACGGCATCATCCATATGTATAAGCCGAAGGTAAGTAATTAAAACTGCTGAAACTCGTTTTTTTCTCCGTCGTTCGTTTCTCTTTTTTTGATCCGTTATGTCTATGTAGGTTTGTGGGGCAAATGGGAATCGGTTTCAAAGCTAAGTTAAAGTTAGTATAATTGGTGTAACAATACCCTTAACGGAGCCGAAAAGCACTTGTTCTCCCCGTCACTGCGATCATTTTTTTGTTCTAGACTATACCTGGGAACCTTCTAGATACGGAGTTCAAAGTTCCAACTTTTTCACAATTTTATTCTTAAATACTGGTTTTTAATATTATAACTTTTCTTGAAATACCTCTATTACTCGTTTACCATTTAATGAATACATCAGCACGATGTCTGGAGTGCGATACATTGAGTTTTACCATAAAACATGAAACAACCCAAAAAAAAAAAAACTTTTAACATCAATCATTTTTGCGTGGGGTAGTTACTTAGTTTCATGTACAGAATGCAGCAATGCAGCATTGATGCAGTCACCAAATCGCCATGGCACGCCAATATACTATGGCCCTAAAAATTCTCCCCCAAAATTTCGCTCAGCATGAAACCTAAAGAACATACAAGAAGACTTCTATCTTTAGAAGCTAAAAATAGAACCTCTTTTGATGTCCCGTTATGCAAGGGGCACTAAAGTGTTTGTTTTCTTTGACGAGTCGCTTGGGGGCGTGTGACCTTCGTCGCTGAAAATGTGAGCACTAAAAACTGAAATATATGACACTAGAGGCCCGTCCTGGCTTTGCACGGGTGGACATTTATTTTTTAAACATTTTGGGAGAAAATATAGTCTATGTTACTCAGGGATAATGTAGCTTTCTAATGGTGAAAAAATTGTTGAAATCGTCACAGTAGTTTTTGAGTTTATTCATTACAAACATACACTCACACACACACACACACACAAATACAAATCTTTCCTCTTTATAATATTAGTAAGATAAGATATATGACGACACGGATGGCGCGGTGGCAAAGCGATTGGCTGCTGCGCTGCGTGTCGCGGGTTCGATCCCCGCACGGAACAAGTATTTGTATGATCTTTAGGTAGTTGTTCCGGGTACCAGACCTGGAACAACTAATTTGTGCTCATGTGAGATTAAATGATTGTTAACGCACCCACGAGATATATAGTATATATATAGTGCGGGGAAAAGTTAAAAAAAAAAAACTAGATTAACTATAATGATATTAGATCTTTAGGAAAGTAGGTCCCGCAATATTTACAGAGAACTACTCTTCTATACACATCACCATCATCATCATCTGTCTAGCCTTTTCCTAACTATGTTGGGGTCGGCTTCCGTCTATCCGGATGCTGCTGAATACCAGTATTTTACATTGAGCGACTGCCTATCTGACCTCCACAGCCCAGTTAGTACTAGGTAATACGATACCCTTTGGTAAGACTGGTTGTCAGACTTTTAGGACACTGACTACCGATAACGACTGTCAAAGATCTACAAAAGGCAAGTAAGTCAGGCGGCGAGGGTAGATCAGACTTTGGTAAGACTGATTACACATAGTACAAAATAAACCAGCCCAGAGTCTTGTTTCCATAGAGCCGGCTACAGTTTCTGATATGATGTTGGCAAATAATTTCTGCTTCTTAGCGTAAATAGGGTCGACCCAGGATTTGGCCACGAGTTTGAGGCCTGGAGTAGCTTCTATCAGATCCTGTCAGATCCTGGAGTAGGAGCATATTTAGCCTGAGTTTCCACCAGAGATTGCGAGGATGCGTTGCGAGGGATGTCTTGTTAAGAACCAATAGAATCACTTCATTTACCTAGCTGCGCTCAGTGTAGCTCTAATTGTAACGGCTCAGCGGAACGAGGTTTTTATACATACAAATCAATGGAAAGATGTGTGCGAGGATGTGTTGCAAGGGATGTGTGCTAGGGATGGACGCGAGCGAAAAAATAGCAGTCACTAGGCGGTGTGGTTACCGCTAGCATCTGTAACGAGCCCGCTACACATCCTCGCACCGCTCATCTGCGCACCGTTTCACAGCTTCGCTATTCTTCCTCGCACCGCTCAGCGGCCTAGCGCATCTCTGGTGGACACGGTCACACTGTTCCACAGCCTCGCTCCGCCTGGCCTCGCATCGCACATCTCTACTGGAAACGCAGCATCACACTCCAAAGCGGAGTCATCTATGAATCTCCACCTGAATACATTTTATTTGCCGTGTCGACGGCGCGTTCGTGTTCCACGCGCGCCTCAAAGAGATGTCAGCAACAGGAAGGGGCCCGCAAGGGCCGATGCCTGCCGGGGCTGCGGGACTGTTCGAAAGAGATACCGCGGCCCTGGAACACAAGGGCTAAGAAGGAACATGGATAGGTTTTAGTCAGTAAAAGTCTGACAGTCCCTCCCACTCCACCCAGAACGGGAGGAGTTATTAGATGATTTCCCATCCATGATCCTAAAAAAAAAAACATTTTATTTTGCCTGTGAAAATAATATTAAGTACGCGTTCTAGAAAGCTAGAATAATATAGAAGGCGCTTTCGCTACAAAACTTTCCGGCGCCGTGGAATATTTGCATAGTGTCTACGCATTAAAATATTGTTCATTCACATAATTAATGAGGCCAGGAGTATTATTATGGCGCTTTGTAAATGTTAAAACACGCTTAAAAGTTACTACGCGGTTCGTACTCATTACTGTTGCGTTTACGTATATAACTCCATGGCTTTCCAAGTTTTAGTTTTGAATAAAGTATGAAACAGAGTCCTTCGAATTCAGAATATTTTGTTCAGTAATTGCACTTCTGAAACGGTATACGGTGATACTCACCACGGTTCATCATCATCTTCCTGTCCTTGTCCCATGTTATTTGGGGTCGTCGATCGTCCTGTTTTCACAGGACCAGACCAGGACCAAACTTAGACTTGAATGTATATTTTTCATTTGCAGCTCGAAAAACTCCTCGATCCTACCGTCTGGCTGGACGCAGCGACCCAAGTCTTCTACTCCTTCGGCCTAGCCTTCGGTTCGCTGATTGCATTCGGCTCCTACAACCCGCCGAACAACAACTGCGTGAGGGATGTGCTTCTGGTGTCCGTCTGTAACGCTCTGACGGCCATCTACGCGTCTGTGGTCATCTTTAGTATCCTGGGATTCAAGGCCTTTACTATGGTGGAGACTTGTATGACTAAGTAAGTACCTAATTACCTATTTTGTTACCGACTATTTAGTAGGAAGGGCTCGTGGCTCATTGGTGGTTAATTTTCAAGGTAGGTATGCTTGCTGAGGTTAGTCTGTGGATTGGATCGCTGACCATCTATTTATTTAAGAAAACATGACAATAAAACAGACAAATGCAAGCTATTGTACGGTTAAAAGAAACAGGAAAAACCTTTTTTAGATTAAAAAAATATTTTTTAATTAAAAAACCTTTTTAAATATAATTTTATAAAAATGCAATTAAAAGAAGAAAATAAACCTTGGAGTAAATTAACAACGAAAAATAATAGTTTTCATAAAAGCTTGTCGCGTATAGTTTTTTTTTGCCTTTTCTTGACGATCTTATGACCGCATCAGCGAGCGGAGTTCGCATAGCTGAATTCTGGGCCAAATTTTAAATGAAAATTTACCCATCGACACGCTAAGAAGAACTCCGGTGTCGATGTCAGTAGAGCATTCAGCATTGCCAGGGCGCGAACCGAGGAAGACTTGAATGCGAAACTGTGCGTGCAGACGGAGTCTCCGTTGGTATTTGGGCACTGAAGGAACAAAAAGTCTCCACAAGTTGAGCTTCAGCTATCCATTACATAGCGAGTTTCCTCCGTGCCTCGGAAAGCACTACCTAACCTCCAAACCTTCATTAAAACTCTGCCGTTATAAATATTTATATAAAATAAAGTTACTGAGGAAATGTAATTATCTCAAAAGCAAAAAGTACCTACGCAAAAGGTATAAGATGGCGCTTCCAGAGTTTCATAACTCAAGTTATGTTTTTGAGTTTAAGTCAAAGTAAAGTACGCTCGTAAGCTTTTGTGTATTGCAAAATATACAAAAAACTGAAGAATATAGCATTACGCCTGTTATCTCCGGAGGGTCATGCAAAGGTGTAGCTATAATACACCCACATTTCGCCATGTATGGCACGCTGTGAAGATTCTTCTAGAATAATATAGGATTACAGAACAAGAAAGAAAGAAGAAACAAAATCGAATTCAATCATTATTATTTAATCATTTTGTTTTGTCCTGTGCGAGACAAATAAATACTTTTTTTATTATTTCTTTTCTATAAAATACATAACATCTATCACGTTTGTATTCCTCGAATGGGCAGAGGCAGAGGAACACCCACATTTACAATTACGACTCATGTTTAGAATAGTCTACTTACTAACAAATTTTTTGTCAACATATTCTATGCAAATCAACGAATTGTGTATTAGAATAGTTATATATACAGGTGGGTAAAAAATCGTGGATCAGAGCGATCGTTGGGGTTATTTGCAGTAAAAAATATCTGTGTGGCAGAGTCCTAACTTGATCTCCTTAAAAGTTATGACTACTTGAGTGATTTTTAAGAAAATATTTTTTTTTTACTAAATAGGCAATTTTTCTTTGTGTTTAGGTGCTTCTAGGAAATGTATCATCACTACAAAAGTGCTTTTAAGACAAAGTGTACAAAGATTTACAAGTATTGGCATAAAGTTCAAAATCTTTTAAGTCTTACGAAAAATTACATGTAACTTCAGATCCTCACTGGAAAAAAAAATTACTACCAAAAAATGACCCTGATAAACCCCAACTATCGCCCTGTTTCGTTTCATCCATGATTTTTTACCCACCCCGTAATAAGTACCTAGAATATCGCTAGTCCATGACCGGGCACATTGTATATTAGACACAAGAACTCGTTTTTGATAAAAAGTGCAATTTATTTGATAGCGACCAAATCAAGACCATCAGCTTTGATTAATGCGTTGCCACTATTTATAGTCTAAAGGGCCTTGGCTCGAAATACTCTGACAAGGTGAAAGGGTGAATATTTTAAATGCAAAATGCGGGTAGTAATAGTGGGGTATCCTCTTGAGGTTTTAAAGTTTATGACTTTGCTGAATACGTTTTTTTTTACTTTATTTTTCGCTATCGCTTTTCAAGGCTCTTACTAAATAAGGACTTACCTAGATTATCTACAAATTGTCAAAATATCGAGACATCATCGAAATATCGAAATCGGGCGAAGAAAAAATCACATCAAACCATTGTTTTGTATAGTCTAGACACAAACACGTAACACAGTATTCTACATGGAGCGACTGCCTACCTGACCTCCACAACCCAGTTAGTACTGGGTAATACGGTACCCCCTAGAAAGACTGATTGTCAGAATTTAAGGCCAATGACACGAGAATATGGAACCAGTTTACTTGGTGGATACTCTTCACGGGTCTCTATTGTACGACAAATTAATTATTATAATTTATTTATCAATCAGACTACAGAGAGTAGGTCCACTTTGTTAGTAACAATATAACTTAGCCTATGTTAGTACTTAATAACTAGAACAGATCGGGTGCGATTAGTTAGCGCCACACTAGCGGGCTATCTGCCCGGGCTGCTATCGATTGCAGGATAGTGTTGGGACTGCCACGCAGCCTGCGGAGTAGCGAGGCAGATTTTTTACGCCACAACGCGTCAAAACTGTCCGTGCTTGCGTCGGCAAACATTGCCGAGGCAGTACAGCAGCGTGGCAATCGCAACAATACCCGAACGCATTATTATATTGGATACGCAGAGCATTATAACCTTATACCTTCTCATAGCCTTTTGGGTATATTTGAAACACAGGGCTCCGCGCACAGATCCTTTACAAAATATTTTGTCACTCCATTCTAACATTCCTCTTCATCTTTCCAGGGAGATCAAGATCCTTGCCGGTCTGAACGAAACCGGCTTCACCCCGAACTCGACCCACGACTACTACCGCGATCATTTCGATTCTGTGAACGAGAGCATCGTGGCGAAGTACAACCTCACTGGGTGCCTCATGAGTCGACAGCTTGAAGAGGTGAGGATAGACCTGTTGGTCTCTGCTAGCCTGGTAGATGGTCCGAGCCTATGTAGTGATTTGTTTGTTAATTCAAATATTTTGGAAAAAGTAGGTAATGTGGATGGCTAGAAACGATGGATGGACTGTGTGAGATGACGAGTAATAGAGAAGTATGGAAGAAGAAGACATAAAGGGACACAACACCCTTAACGAAGCCGAAAGGCATTTGTTCTCCCCGTCATCGCGATATTTTTTTTGTCCCAACCAGAGACCATACCTGGGAACTTTCTAGTTACGGAGATATTAGGGGTCAAAGTTCCAACTTTTTCACAAGTTTTTATTTTAAATAAGTACATGTTTTGCATGTAAGATTTTTACTTTAAACACCTCCACGACCCCCGTACTATTCAATCCATCCATCAGCACGTTACAGTGAGTCCTACCGTAAAAACGTGATTTTTAACCCCAAAAATAAAGTTGTTTCCCAGCAATAATTTTGGCGTAAAGTTACTTAGTTTGATGCACATAATGTTTGGTTGACGGCTTCGTGAAGGGTCCGTTTACACACTATTAGATTGGATTAAGGGCAGGAGAATGATGATGATGAGTAGTGTTAATGGACGCCTCTCATGCACGAGGTTCGACGGATCAATTCCGTGCAAGTATTATGTGACATTTTAGATTAATATTACGTATATAATGTAATGAAAAAAATATAATAAATATAATGTTTATCTTGGACATCACTGACTAGTTTGAGTATGTATGCTGTAAGAGTGGGGGAAGACCATAAAAAGGATAGACTGTGTGAAGGATGATAAGGCTAGAAAGGAGGCGACTGCTGAGTTGACGAGTAATAGACAAACATGGAAGAAGTTAGTATATACTGCGCCGACCCCAAATTAATTGGAAATCTGTGAAGGAAAATATCGTGAGTAAACCGTCTTTTCCTAGATTTTTTTATCCTAGGATATGTCGGTTCCCTCACAATATTTTTTTCATCGTCAAGTAGTGATTTAATAAATTGCATATACAAAATTAAGTTCATCAGGGCCGTTACCACTATCCATCAGTAAATCTAGATTTTATGATTAATCATCTAATTCCTTGTATTTCTTCCCCTCCAGGCCGCCGAAGGAACCGGCCTAGCCTTCATCGTCTTCACCCAAGCAATCCTCAAGCTGACTCCCGCCCCCTTCTGGTCCATCATCTTCTTCCTGATGCTGCTATCCCTGGGGCTCGGCAGTCAGATCGGCATCATGGAAGGCATGCTCTGCACTATGTTCGACATCGAGTTCTTCAAGCGGCTCAGCAAGCCCGTTATTACTGGTGAGTGGTCTAAAATGATGTAGTAAGGAGAAAGGGGGAATTCAGAAGACGAAGAAAAGTGACTACTCTGATAAATTTTCTGCAAGAACCGAATGGATTCTCTATCGTGAGTATGCTCTGAAGATATTTGAATATAAAGGGTGTAAACGGATCCTTCACGAAGCCGCCTTGCTGGGAAACATTTTTTTTGGGGTGAAAAATGACGTTTTACGGTAGGACTCAATGTAACACACTCAAAATCTTGTGCTGATGGATGAATTAAATAGTACGGAGGTCGAGGAGGTGTTTAAAGTAAAAATCTTACATTAAAAACATGTATTTAAAAATACTTATGAAAAAGTTGGAACTTTGACCCCCAATAACTCCGTAACTAGAAGGTTCCCAGGTATGCTCTAGAACAAAAAAAAATCGTAATGATGAGGAGAACAAGTGCCTTTCGGCTTCACTAAGGGTCTTGTTACACCCTTTATTTGACATCTAGTTCTTCAAGTAGCTCAGCAAGCCAGCTGGTGACTCATTGGCTGATTATCGAAGAACTATAGGAGGAAAGTAAGATAAACCAGCCATGTCATTTTCCGGATAAAGTTACTGGGTAATTTATAGTAGGATAGCTAAATAATAACAGCCGTACGGATCGATCTTCAAGGCTAAGACACGCTTACCTAGGTCGATCTGTGGATGGGTAACCATCCATTACCTACCGAGTTTCCTTCGTGCCTCGAAAAGCACGTTAAGCCGTTGGTCTCAGCTGTCATTTGTGGACAGTGGCCCTAAAGTCTAACAATCAGTCTTACCAGGGAGTATCATATTACCCAGTACTAACTGGGTTGTGGAGGTGAGATATCCAGTCGCTCCATATAAAATAATGGTATTCAGCTGCATCCAGTAATACTGGAATCCGACCCCAACATAGATTATACAGATAATTAAGAAGAATGACTAGTTTAAACCTTAAAACATTTTCTGCCCCAGGTTGCGTATGCGCGTTCTGTTTCTGCGTGGGTCTGATCTTCACGACGGGCGCGGGAGAGTACTGGCTCAAGATGTTTGACTCGTTCGCCGGCACCATCGGACTCGTGGTCGTCGCTCTGCTGGAGATGGTCTCTGTCGTTTACATATATGGCCATGAGAGGTACGTAGACTTCATGTAGCTGTATAAGTAAGAGACGTCCAAAGAATCGATAATTTAACTATTT
The DNA here is from genome assembly GCA_905220335.1 of Noctua pronuba. Lineage (NCBI taxonomy): Eukaryota > Metazoa > Arthropoda > Insecta > Lepidoptera > Noctuidae > Noctua > Noctua pronuba. The sequence goes on from LR999913.1 coordinate 4,090,269, forward strand.
AACACTGACGTGTGGTTAAGTTAACTGCCAGAGCTTTAGTTCAAAAAGTAAGGTTTCTGTGTCTTTTATTAGAAATGGCTTTTTTAATTTTTGGTCCTTTTTTTATTTCATATATTACCATTTGTTTTGACAAAATTGGTTCAATGACTTATCCATAAAAAACCTATAAAAAAAATCCCCAGCCTAAAAATTTTTCGTCCTACGAACCAGATACCAATCTAACCGTCCCTTCCAGATTCACCAACGACATCTACGAGATGACGGGCTACCGGCCGGGCATCTACTGGCAGGTGACCTGGCGCTACGTCGGCCCCTTCATCGTCACCTGCATCCTGCTGTCTTCGCTGGTCTTCATGCTCATCAACCCTCCGACCTATGGCGCTTGGAATGCTGAAGAGGTGAGTTTTGATGGTGATTATTTTGTTTACACCGTGACTATTTAGTCGTCTGACAAAGGTGGTCCACTATGTGCCCGACATAAAATAGTTCTAGCCGAGATTTTTTCTTTTTTACCTACCGTAATAGGTACAAAGAAAAATAAATAAACATTAGAAAAAATTATGAAACATCCTGTTAATGATGTTTACGTGTCAAACGGGAGAACATAACTACCCAGCGCTCGAGTCCAGTAGATCATCGCTCACAACATGATGTTTTAACTACGTCATGCGTCATAATATTGAATAATATTTTTATTTTTAAATTTTTGAAATCTCAAAAATATCTATTTTTTTTTTATGAATGCTTAGTAGTCATCGGATACATGAAGTGAGCTGCCGTTGTAAGACGACTAAAAAGTCACGGTGAATAGTATTCCTACCCGTCTCCCATCCGCTCAATTACCTGCACCTTCCGGGACTTAAATGAGACAATCATCAAAGCTGCTCAGATCACACGCATTCGGTCAAAATCTGAGACAATTGGAGAGGAAGAAGTCCTCCTTATCGATTTCCAAAATGGTTTACGTTACTATCTGTAACGACGGTCAAAGATCAACATCTTTGACCGTCGTTACAGATAGTCAAAAAAAACTCTTACAACCAGTATTACCAAGGGCTATCGTATTACCTAGCACTAACTGAGTTGTGGAGGTCACATGGGTAGTAGGTCCATGTAAAATGGCAATTCAGCTGCATCCGGTTAGACTGGAAGCCGACCGAAACATTGTTAGAAAAAGGCAGGCAGATTATGATGACCTTTGACTACAATGGTGTTGATTCAGTTGATAAAACTACATAATACATCATCATAATCTGCTGGCTAATTATAAAGTTGCACTGCTTAGTGAGATAATTATTTTAACGTTGTCCGTTGAATAGCAACGCATTTGTAAACGACTTGGTGTTACAAAAATCTAGGTGGCGCTGCATACATTCCATAAGGTAGGTGAAAAAATATTATTCTCCCTTTTTTGTGTCTTGTATTTGATTGTGTACAGCTGAAAATAGTTCTTTTAATGATATGGTTTACATGATGCTGTAATATGTGAGTTTCTAAAATGAATCAGTGATCGCCATAATTTATATTATTACCAAGCAATGGCAGGGGGCTCTACTACAGGCTATCTTTGGTAGACTTCGACCTCCTAAAACGGTATCAGGTCAAAAACCAAATTATGTTGCAAAAAATATCAGAATGTTATCCATACTCCATACTTGTTTGTTTGTTACCTTTTCACCCTATATACCACTGAACCGATCATCCTGAAATTTTGCATATTCGTTGTGAGGTGTACTGAAACGGACATAAAGTACCTTTCATCCTGAAAAAAATTATCGTTCCCGAGGAAAACAACAATTACGTTCTTATGATAATAGATGGCGCCACGTGTCTTTTGAATCATGGTTGAATTTTATTATTGCAACCAGAATACAACCCGAACTGATTGAAATTCTAAATTAAAACGAGCAAAGACGCGGACGAAAGCTAGTTCAATATAAAAACAAATGATCGCACAGTCTTTATTAAGTACATCTAAAAAGAAAGAGCGAAAGAAAATACGTTTATTCGCACTCCATACGACGAAATTACCGAGGTAAAGAAACCAGCTTAATTCTACATGTTCTTCCATCAACTCTTCCTGTCATACTTCTGCATGAAGAGTTCCCAGAAGGCCATCCTCTCCTTATAGGCATGGTCCTTCATGGTCATGTTGACGTTGATGTCCAGGTATGGTCGGGAGTTTCCGGTGACGGGTTCCCAGATCACAGGGAGGAGGGTTGTGTTTTGGGGCGTGGGGTTCCTGGAAATACATTGAATTATGTTAATACAGCGCGCAAAAAACACTTACTCTTGAGGGGGTTTAAGGCGCTAACTCGAAAATAAATCGTAGCTCGACTGATCTACTAAGCGAGCGAAAGTGATGCAATTGTATTTGAAACGCAAAAGAAGAGATGGCTATAATGTGCGTGCGCTCGGAATAAAATGACGTATGTGCCAAAACGAATTTACTCCTTTTTAACGAATAAATGAATTAAATTTAAAACTACTTTGAGTAAACTTTGATATGATAGTTTTCTATGTTTAAATTAAATTTCATTGGATAACTCTTAAGCGTTACGCCGTCATGTCGAAAAATGTAAAAAAATTGATATAACTTTACAATTTTTTGGTATCAAGAAAAAATCATTGAATCGTGTATTCCTTTTACATGATACTAGACCAAAGAGTCAAAAAACATATTCCAAAATGTTAAATCCCTATTCCACATACTTAACAAGTTACACGAAATAGAAAAACCATTTTTTTTTTTCAACGTATCACCTTAAATAAAAGGTGGATGGGACACCGATGCTTAAACGGTTACCACATATTTAGTATATCATTCTGAACCCACATTTAAATTTCCGCTCCGTATCAGAAGGACAATCTAGTAAAATGCCTTTGTGGGATAAATTAAGTTAAAGTAAAACGACCTACTGAAAACATCTATTTAAAATCGTCATACTAGTAGAACGTCTGAAATGTATAAACGGCATGTTGACAAAGGGTTACACACACATAGGGTTCCGTACCACCGTCGAAAAATACCCGTTTCTTGTGTGGACCCTTTGATTATTTCAACTTTGTTTTATTTTTATTATTTGTTATTATAGCGGCCATAGTAATACACACTCTGTGAGAATTCCAAGTGTCTAGCTATTTCGGTTCAAAAGATACAGCCCTGTGACAGACGGACAGATTTAAAGGGAGCCTCAATAATACGGTATTGCTGGCACCCTTTGTGTAAGTATCCATATAAGGGAAGCGAGAGGGAATGGCAAACATAAAAACTCACCCGAATTTAACAAAGTTAGCCCACAAGGTAGTCATTCTTTCCCTCATCATTCTCTGCTCATCAGAGCTCAGCACAGCACTGGTTTCAAACAAATACTTCAGCTCCTCTCTATGGATCGCCCCGGCTCCCGTTATATTCTGATAAGGACTACCTCCTATATAAGAGAACATATACTTATACACCGTCCCACCCTGTTCCATATACTTAGACACAGATTTCTCCACAGCATAATTCAATTTAAAATCAGAAGAATAATCACTCAACTCCAACATGGATTCAACACCAATATTTTTGCTCCCCAAGTAAAAGGTCTTCAGAATGTCACTCAATTTATCCAATTCGCAATTCCTTAAAACGAAGTTATTCTTCAAATTCCTGTAGAATATGTCGCCCAATCTGTGGTAGAAATCTTTCTGTTGGTTCACGTAAGTACCAAAATCTTCTTTGCTGTTGTAACCAATCATGATTTTTACACGTTCGATTCTATCGGGATTGCTTAAATGATTGATGCATTTGGTTACGAAGTGTTGGATCCCTCTGAAGCGCATTTCTTTGCAAGGCGTGAGCCTCATGGAGAGGTTTCTTGCTGCTGTCATCACAGAAATGGGGTCCTGTTTAGCCAGATGTTTCAATGCTTCTCTGCTCGATGTTACTTTAAGTCCTAGGTGAGCAGAAAGTTTTAAAGGAGCATCATAATCTCGATTTCCATAGAATCCTGGCGAATGAAGAGAACCACTTTGGATAATAGCTTTATCGAATAACGTCTCATACCTTGAATAAAGATGTAGGTCTACAGCCCCACCGCCATAGCTCTCACCAGCAATGGTAATCTTATTCGGATCTCCGGCAAAACCCTTGATATTCTTCTTGATCCACCTCAACGCTGATATCTGGTCCTTAAGGCCTTGGTTGCCAGGTACGGACTCGTCGTTCAAACACAGAAAGCCGTAAGGACCAAGTCGGTAATTGACGGTGATGACAATAATATCCTTTTTGACTAAATGCTGGCCACCGTAGTCTCTGGCACTACCGAAAATGAAGCCTCCTCCGTAGAACCAGACCAGTATTGCCACTTTGTGGTGTAAGCTAGCCGTTTGCGGCACGTATATGTCGAGCGTAAGACACTGGAGTGTTCCGCCAGGTTGGGAGCCTACTTGAGGGCATATTATGGAGGAGTCGTTTGCAATGAACGGTTTTCGGAAGTATGGGTGCGGTAAGTTGTTCTGAAATAGTTAAAAACATAGATGTTATCCTGGACCCTACGATTTCACACCCTAAGTAACATTTTATTGAAGACTAGCCACCCTTGCTTCGCACGGCGCCACCTATCGGGTCCAAAACTATATCTAATGTAGCCTATATTTTAAGTTAAGTATCTAGCAGTAGAGCGGTGAAAACTGCGTTCAAATCCATGCAGTAGTTTTTGCGTGATGCGCGTACAAACATACAGACAGACAAAAATACTAAAAACTGTTGCTCTAATAAAGACCCTCCATATATATTTTTTTCAATGTCTTAAATGTACAGACATCGGCCTGTTACAATTTTATTATAGGTATGTAAATATAGAAATAGTGAATGCGGTCATTTGAGTCTACAGTCCTCTTACCTTTGATACCAGCAACGCAAGAGCAACCTTATTACAACGACCGCAAAGACCACTGTTATAATGGCAGAAATGTCCGTAGCAGAAACGAGACAGCATCCATATTGGAACAAGAATCAGGATCACACTTTCATTTTGACAGGCAGTGGTGGAAAGTCAGATAATAACTTTGAATCCACTGGGGGCTGAATCAAGACAAAACTTTGGCAGAGATTTTAACGTTGAAATAATATTTAATGTTGACAACACTCTACATTTTAAGTATAATTAAGTTAATAAAATAGAGTACTTGTTGGTAATATCCGACATATACAGGGTGTAAACAGACCCTTCACGAAGCCGTTAACCAAGCATTCTGTTCATCAAACTAAGTAACCCTGCACCAAAGGTATTGCTGGGAAACGAATTTTTTTTGGGGTGAAAAATAATCTTTTACGGTAAAACTCAATGTTACCCATTCAAAACATTGTGCTTATGGATGCGTTGAATAGTAAACGGGTCATGGAGGTATTTAAAGGAAAGTAATAACCTTAAAAATTTGTATTTGAAAAAAAAACTTTGAAAAAGTTGGAACTTTGACCCCCAATAACTACGTAACTAGAAGGTTCTAGAACAAAAAAATTATCGCAATAGCGGGGAGAACATGTGCCTTCCGGCTTCGTTAAGGGTCTATTTACACCCTTTATTATGAGGATGTCTGAATGTCTGGATGTTTGTTACTCTTTCACGCAAAAACAACGGAACGGATTTGGATAAAATTTTGCACATAGATACTTTATAACCCTGGATATTTATCCCAGTAGTACGACCCCGTGGAACAGTTACCGCACTCACGCGGGCGAAGCCGCAGGCATAAGCTAGTATCATATAATTCAACGTTAAAATTCCTTTCAAATTTTAGTCTCGATTCACCCCTGGGTCGCTATTCACCCGGTTTTACCCGGTACGAAAAATACAAAAAAAAAATCACTTACTCCGAAAGGATTATTCTCATTCACATGCGCGTACGGAACACCAAGAAACGTATTATACCCATCATTTTTGAAGCCTACAATATTTCCTTTTTTTGTCACGACTGTTACTTTTTCAGTCCCGGCTTTCGTGCTCCCGAGCAAAAATAACGATGTTATTAAAATATGGAACATATTTCATTTACGTTTAGATCAATATTGAACTACGATGCGAGTGCTAACTCTTATTTATATCGAGCACTCGACTAGAGTGCAGTGAATCAGGGTTCCTCGGTTCTTTTTGTAGATCTAGGGACTCCCCGAACCCGCATGATGCATTTGTAATTTGTATGTGATGTTTTAGCCATCGGGTTTTCTCGTTACGTTTTAAAATTAGCTGTTTTGTGCTTTGGAGAGTCTACCAGTGATCTGGGGGGCTAAATTAGCCGCTTTAGCAGAATCACTCATAATAATATGAGTGATGTTAAAATTCTTAAAATGGTTACGCAGGTAACATCACGAATAGGATATTTGACTGAAAAAATCTAATTAGTCCGTCAGTTAGATTATCAAAAAATATTGGACACGTATTTTTTCTTTTGTCATATAAACGAAAAATGACCACGATACAGCGCGCTGAAATCTCACGTGACGTCACAATATCTGTTACATTTTACTGTCCAGTGACGTCACAAGCCCCCGCTCTTGAAGTTTGATGCGCTGTATCGTCGTCATTTTTTGATTATGTGACAAAAGAAAAAATACGTGTCAAACATTTTTTGGTGATCTAACTGACGGACATTTTTTTTTTTTTTTTCGATTTTTTCTAATAGCAATAGGTAATAATATATTACCCTTTTATGATTCTCCCAAAGCGCCATTTTAGGCCCCAACAATTTGATCTAGAAAATCTGGTGTTCCATATGTTATGCCGTGTTGTTATAATCGACGATAATTGAAAAGTTTGTCTCGCCAATTTGACCCTTAACCCGTGGCACCTCATGTTTCTTTCTGTCTGTAATTGTGTCTAAACCAAAATGGTTAAAGTAAGGGGCCTCTGGACATGCCTAATAAAATTGGCTCATTTAAAATTTACTGAACGAATTGGTGTTTGGTCAATGGTAGAAGTCTTAACAAGGAAAATACCTACGGAATCAAATGTCACCTTTCTCAGTGCATGTTTTCATTAATGAATGATCACACTTAATAATAGGTTAGTGATACTTATAATTTACTAACACGTGAAATCTGTAACAACGTTTTGTAAGCAAGCGCACGATGGCCTACTTGATTGAGAAAGGTATACAATGATAACTTATACAACTACCGTACTACTACTATAGTTGCTCCTAGTTAAGATCGCAATGGCGGTCATTGACCCAACTAAATTTATTAAAGTTCTTAATTTGAAATCCAAAAATAAGCCTGTTCATGTCTTGAATCGTCATCTATCGTGACCTTCAACATTTTTCTAATGAAAAACGATACATGGTTCATTTGTTTTGGTTCGTAATGGAAAGAGCAATGACCGCTATTGCGATCTAAACTGGCAGCAACTATAGCCCTCCTGAACAATTTTCAGTAATGGTAGCCTGTCTCGTCGGGGAGGGAAAGGGAGAGTACTATATCACCCAATGGAATAGCCATTGGGTGATATAGTACTCTCCCTTTACTCGACTTCTCTGTTCTCTGATCATTATAATCTGGATCTATTCAAAGTTCGAACTTTCGAACCGATTCACTCGAGTGAATCGGTTTCTTCTAGGCAAGCGTGCCCCACCCTAGGCCCATCGTCGCTTCACATCAGGCGAATAGCGGCCAAACGGGTTCCGTTATTTGTATTTTTTTTAATAGTTTATTCTGAGTGATTGTATCTGACCCATTGATAGCAAGTGTGTGTTTGTACGTTTCAATCTATACTATATATATTTATATATATACAATATTATAAAGCTGGAGAGTTTGTTTGGTTGAACGCGCTAATCTCAAGAACTACTCATTCGAATTGAAAAATCTTTAAGTATTGGATAGTCCATTTATCGAGGAAGGCTATAGGCTATATAAAATCACGCTACAACCAATAGGAGCGGAGCATTAATGAAAAATGTTGCGAAAACGGGGAAATTTGTATTTTTTTTCACGAGGACGAAGGTCGCGGGCAACAGCTAGTATATGAAATGCCTACAGTGTTACATAATCTCGCGCCTTTTCCCATGGGCAGAAACCACAGGATGATCATTACATACTCCTTTTGCCTCGTCTACGTTCACACATCCGGTCTCACACGCACGCCTATTGTGAGTACTAAGGACCAGATCTCAAGAACCTTAACAATAAGTGTATTTGTTACCGAAAATGTATGAAATCAAGGAATTGTACACAATGCCTAGGTTTCATACATTTCCGGTATATATGTAGATTATACTATCCCGGAAATGTATCCAAACCCGAGTCTACTTAGGAAATGTGTAAAATAATGTTTCAAAGATTCTATACGCACTTTTCTGTGAAATGTATGTATTCCCTAGGAATTGTTTGCAATTCCGAGATGATACTAGGAAATATTTAAAAACAAATGCTCTCTGTAAATAAAATAAATAAAACACGAATAAAATCAAAAAGGTAAATATCAAAAAGTTGTAATTAGGCGTAGTCGACGTACCCCCGCTACGCGGGGCTCCTATTTCTGTCTGCGGGGCTTAAAGTAACCTAACACGAAGGGGATGGCAGGGTCTTAATTCGCTCGCTTCGCTCGCTCTCAAGAACTCTTCGCACTCTTCGAAGGAACCTCAGGAAGTCCGGAGTCCCAAGTCCCGAGCTCGCTCCGCTCGCTCTAGCATCCTAAGTTTTTCTTGCTACAATGACCTGTTTATGTTGGTGTGGTGTGTAGTGTATTAGAGTAATATAAAAAATAGGAGTACAATAGACGCTCTCGACTGCATGTAGTCGCCCCCCGCACCGCTATCAATTTAGGAAATGTATAGATTTCCTAGGAAACTGAATATTAATTTATATTATATAGTTAGGAATTTTACATATTTCTTAGAAATTGTATACTATGACGGATTACATACTTTTCCGTTGACATATTTTCTTTTTTTTCTATGAGGTCAGTGTATTCTATTCCTCTATGATATCATCGTGTATTAATTATTAAATAGCGGTTACGACAGCGTCAATGAGTAAGTACTTGTTCCTATTACCATAATAATAATATCCATTGTTAAACAGAGTCTAAAAGAATACACACTTACAATCAATGTGTGGAGCAGGATCTCGCAGATTAAACGTAACGTGAATTCGACCGACTTTGCATTGAAAATACTCGTTAAGGACTTAATAAGTAATTTTAATAACATAACATAAAAAAACCCAATAACACTTTGCCCGGCCTGGGAATCGAACCCAAGACCTCAAGCTCAGCAGTCACGCTTGCGACCACTAGACCAACGAGGCAGTAAGTTTTGATGCTTATTTATATTCATTTCTATGGGTAAATGCTCTCCCACACCGGTCGAAATTCGCCTGTAATATTGGTGTACAAAATTGATTCTGGGATTGTAACATTACATGCGAATGCCGCGCATTAGTATTTAGCACCTACTAAGTCTGCTTGTAGCAAAAATAAAGACAGCAACACCGATAGGATAGGTACCCCTTAATTTCGAAGTGTTCATGAATGAAAGTATGTACATTGTACATATACAGGGTGGAAAGGACACCGAGGCGAAAACGGTTACCACGTACTCAGTACATCATTTGGAACCCCCCACATAGACATTTTTAATCGCTAATTTAAAAAAAAACAGCTGTTTCTTACATTTACAATTATGCTATTTCTAGTTAGAAATATTTTTATGATGGTAGTTTCATCGTTCAAACTATCGCGAGACTGCAACCTAGATTTTATTATTTTGAATACGATACAGGACACGTCTATTGTTTTTCGATTCGATAATTGGACGTAATAGGTAAACAATAAATAAAAAACAATATAACAGCAACGCTTATATTTAAAAAAAAAACCTTATATTTATTTAGCCCACAAATTGGTCCTCCTGCTCAGTCTTATCTCATTTATCTTACACCATCTTCTGTTGTCTTTCTTCTCCCTAATTCAAAAGAACATGATGCTTAAGATGGTCGTGCCAGAAAAGCTCCCAGAAGGCCATTCTGTGTCTGTATGCACGGTCTTTCATTTGCATGTCCACATCTATGTCCATATACGGTCTGGTGGGCCCTGAGACTGGGGCCCACTTCACTGGGAGAAGGGTTGATTCTTCAGGCGTTGGGTCCCTGAAAATAGAAATGCATTTTGTAGAATTTGGCTTGAACAAATGCATTCCTGGGCTAAGATAGCACCTTACTCCAAAAAAAAAAACAAGTTTTTATCGCGAAAAAACTGCTAAAATCGGTTACTTTTTCAAAAACTGTTGATTGATGCGAAAGATTTTATAAAAAAAAGTATCACAATTAAAAATGTTTTTATCAACTTACCCGGATTTAACAAAATTAGCCCACATCGTCGTCATTCGATCCCTCATCATCAATTGCTCTTTAGTGGTCAATGGGCTCGCCCAAACCCAGTCGAAGAGATACTTCAGCTCCTCCGTATGCGTCGCCCCTGCACCCGTGACATTCTGGTACTCACTACCACCAGTATACGAAAACATATACTTATAAACTTTAGCGCCTTGTTCCATATACCTGTCGACTGACCATTCAACACCATAGTTTATGGCGAAATCTGATAAAAAGTTACTCAGTTCCAATTGTACCTCAGGACCAATATTCTTTCCACCCAAATAGAAATTCTGTACTATACCACTAAGCGTTTCGAGCTCATGTTTGGAGAAAGCGAATGTATTTCTAAGTTGTTGGACAAATGGATTGCCAGATTCATTGTAAAACGACAGTGGTTTGTTCACGAATTCATACAACATCTCTTGGCTGGTGTAACCGATCATTATTTTTGTGTACTTCATTCTTTCTTGGGCTCTCAGATGGAAGGGGTCTTCTGTCACGAAGTTGGAAACGCCTTTAAACTTCTCCTCCTTACAGAGTGTTAGAATCATCTTCAATTGTCTGGTTGCCGCGTTTACGTCGATAGGATTTGCATTAGCAAGAAATTTGAGAGCTTCCCTCGTCGTACCAACCTCACTTCCTAAATGTTTTGCAAGTTTCAATGCAGCTTTATGATCTGGTTCCACGAAAATTCCTTCGGTAACATATAAAGAACCACTTTGGATGATAACTTTGTTAAATAAATGTTCGTATGGTGAGTACAGATGCAGGTCTACGCCGCCTCCGCCGTAGCTTTCACCAGCAATAGTAACCTCGTTAGCATCACCTCCAAAATTAGCTATATGTCTTTTAATCCACCTCAAAGCTTCGATCTGGTCCTTCATGCCATGATTGCCTGTGACACCAGGATCGTTCAGACACAAGAATCCATAAGGCCCTAATCTGTAGTTCACTGTTATGACAATAATTTGTTTTTGGACCAAGTATTTGCCGTCATATTCGCCAGCGCTGCCGAAAGCGAAGCCTCCTCCATGGAACCAGACCAATATTGGCAGTGGTTTGGTGCTAGCTTTATGTGGCACATATATGTTGAGGCGAAGACACTGTATTGTTCCTTTGTCGTTGAAATATACTTGAGGGCATATTATCGAAGAGTCGTTCGCGATGAATGGCGTGTTGAATTTTGGATAGATCAGAGTGGCCTGTAAATGAAGGACAGGTATTATTATTTTGCAATCACAAATCTACACACATTTGTAAAATATATCTTTATAATAATTGAATGATCATGACTCAAATGCATATACATACAAGGTGTAAAAGGGCCCATAAAAAAGCCGTCTACAAAACATTCTGTACATTAATTCAAAAGTAAAGTTATAAAATTTAAAAATTGTATTTAAAAAAAACGTGTGAAAAAGTTGTAACTTAAAACCTTCAACATCTTCGTAACTAGATTATTACTTCATTATTAAGGGTGTTTTTACACCCTGTTATACAGTCTGTTAGACAGCTGGAGGTTATTGGGTAAATTCAAAATCAAGTTTCTTTTTTTAAAACGTTGCCCCACACTAGGAATTTATTCTGTATCGTGGCCCACGATTCGTGGGTGCGTTTACAAACATTTAAACTCGAAGTGGTGGCGAAGAAAAAATGGCGGAATTTTTGCGCTAAATATTGTAAGTCGTTAATACTTTTTTTTCAACCAAACCCATCGAGCATGGTATCAAAATGAAGGACATTAAAAGGAGATTACAAAAATATAAAGGGTGTAAAAAGACCCTTAACTAAGCCGAAAGGTACTTGTTCTCCTCATCATTGCGATAATTTTTTTGTTCTAGACCATACCTGGGAACCTTCTAGTTACGGAGATATTGGGGAGTCAAAGTTCCAATTTTTTCACACGTTTTTTTTTAAATACATGTTTCTTATGTAAGATTTTTGCTTTAAACACCTTCACGACCCCCGTACTATTCAATCCATCCACCAGCACAATGTTTTGAGTGCGTTACATTGAGTTTTACCGTAAAACGTAATTTTTCACCCCAAAAAAAAAGTCGTTTCCCAGCAATATTTTTTGCGTAAAGTTACTTAGTTTGATGTACAGAATGCTTGGTTGACGGCTTCGTGAAGGGTCTGTTTACACCCTGTATATATATATATTTTGGACTATTTGTATGTATTATAATATATATTAGTTTATTTCATTTTATTTGTATATATGTGTATTAGTATGTACCTATTTATGTATATCAATTTATTTTAACAAAATGGTATTTTTCTTTTTTTTTTGTACTCTATCACAATGCCGTCCTATTTGACCCAAAGGTTGTCTGGTAGAGAATGCCTTGTGGAATTAAGTCCGCCTATGTACCACTTTTGTACATGAAGTTTAAATAAATAAATAAATATTTTCATGATTTTAAGAATTTATTCATATCTATGGTTGATACTGATTGTGCTTGTTGCAAACAATTTAACTAAAATGCTACAGGATAATTGTATTTTCAATTCAAAAATCTAATTTTCGTTAGGTACGTTTACACCGCGCACTCGGATCTCTTATCATCCAACACTACTATAATATACCACTTAAATAACACTTACCCCAAAAGGATTTTCCTCATTAACCAAAGCGTACGGCACACCAAGAAACGTGCTATAATTTTCATGTTTTTGCCCCACAATGACACCTTTCCTAGTAGCTACCATGACTTGATCTGCCCAACAGTGGGCAGCGCACAAACACAACAACAATATCAGGTTGGCCATCCTATTAAGAATGTAAACACGAACTGAAGAGGAACGCGAAGAACGGGGCGTATATAAATACTATTACAGTAAACAGCGATGAGTAGGGTTCCTTGAACGTTAATGAGAATCTGGGTTTTCCCGAACAGATTATATTTGTAGAGTCACGAGCAGTTTTATGTATACTAGCTTTGCCCGCGACCTTTGTCCGCGTGAAATTATTATAAAAATACTAGCTTTTGCCCGCGGCTTCGCTCGCGTTAATTTAGAATTTTTCAATCTTTTCGGGTCTGTGATAATATATTTCAATCATGATTCGAAAGACACGTGGCGCCATCTATTATCATAAGAACGTTATTGTTGTTTTCCTCGAGGACAATATCTTTTCGAGATGAAAGTTACCCTATGTCCGTTTCTGTACACCCGACAACGTATATGCAAAATTTCAGGATGATCGGTTCAGTGGTTTAGGCGTGAAAAGGTAACAAACAAACATACAAACTTACTTTCGCATTTATAGTATTAGTAAGGAAGTAAGGATTACTGTCCTATTTAAATCGGAGTTTGTGCGCCAGTGTCCCTTCCAACCTGTATATGGTTATTGCTCGTGACTGTACTAAGCTACATTGCACGTAGGTACCCTCTGTGGGGAACACCTGACACGTCATGATTTTTTATTGCTAGGTACCTATTCACAGATGGTTTCCCGGTAACAATCATCAGTAATCACGGGTTTATTGTTCGGGAATATTTATATTTGTTTGGTGATTGGAGACGTGCCCGTGTACCTACATTTTGAATTTTGATTTTAGGTTAAATTTAGAGCAGTAATTGAGCAAGCTCTTGGCACTTGAAAATAGTACTAATTCTTAAACTACGACAGACAGTTTTGCTTCAGCAAATGGCCTCATCATCATAGTTATCATTTCACCCAAAAACATCCACTTTGCGTGAGTTTCGAGGGCTACCCTGACACCTTAACATTTTCCATCAATAATGTTCCAACAACTGAAAAACAGATCTAAGAGTGGGCCATGGTGATCCACAACGCGGGCCAAATGGGGGTCGGTGGATCTATTCATAAAATAATCAACTTATTAAAATATTACAATATAGGCTATTTGACAACATCGAAAAAGGTAAAAAAATATTTACTCCGTCAGTTAGATCACCAAAAAATATAGGACACATATTTTTTCTTTTGTCACATAATCAAAAAATGACGACGATACATATGTATCAAAGATCAAAATAGGGGGCTTGTGACGTCACTGGACAGTAAAAAGTAACAGAAATTGTGATTTAAACGCGCTGTATCGTGGTAATTTTTCATTTACATGACAAAAGAAAAAATACGTTCCAATATCTTTTGATAATCTAACTGACGGACTAAATAGATTTTTCATGCAAATACCCTATTAGTTTTAAATATTCCATCTGTTAGACGGAACCGTACGTTCATTTATGTCACAGTTTTCCTCAACGAGACTTCATCTGTGAGTCACATGTATGAGTGTTTCTTCGATAATATGTGCGTCGAGCCGTTGACAAACAATAGTAACTGTGTAACACAATAAACATGTTAGCATAATCGGTCTATGTAAATATAAATGTTGATGGATGGAGAGGGAGAGGAAGACCAAAGAAAGGATGGATGGATTGTGTGAGGAATGATATGAAGGAAAAAGGAGTAAATGATAGCGTGACGATTGACTGGGGAGAATGGAAGAAAAAAAAACCCAGCCAAGTGCAAGTCAGACTTGCGCATGAAGGGTTCCATAGAGCCGGAGCCTTCTTTAATTTTTATTATTAGTTGTTAAAGCGGCAACAGAAATACACATTCTGTCAAAATTTCAACTGTCTACCTATTACGGATCATGAGATACCGCCCGCTTACAGACAGACGGACGGACTGACAACGGGGGCTTTGTAATAGGATCCCGTTGGTTACTCCCGTTGGTCAATTTGAAGTTTTTTTTTCGATTACAATTAATCATACTGAATATTTGGTCCATGTTGAATCTACAGCTGAACAAGGCTAGTGATAATGTTGGTCCTTTGAGCAAATTTAAAATATAATAGTCGGGTAATCATAATGATGAGAAAACCCTGCATTCAAACGTAAAATAATGACTACATAACTAAACACATAAGTAGCTAAATAAATGAATGAAAAATACCTCGAACTAGTTATGGAAAAATTTTAATGTGCAATTTCGCAAGTCATTTTACGTGTGACTCAACTTGTGAAGAACTACGCTGTGGGCTACATTTTAGTTATTCGGTCAATTTGCATATCTTTTTGTTTTGCTAAATTTTCCAATTCCTATGAATATTAACCGAACCATAGGTACCTAAACTATAGACCGATCGCTTAATGAGTCCTCCGCCTTGCCCCATCAAAGGCACATTAAGTGTCCACAAAGTCCTAACAATAACCCACAGGTTATTTGCTTTAAAATAATCATAATCCACGTAGGTACTACGATACTAATTGAACCAATACGTGATAAACCTTCAAAATATTCCATTTAAATTGGGTACCTTCGCAAGGACTCATTAAAGCGGTCGGTCTATAACTACTACATTTTGTACATTAGGTAGGTACTGTAGGCCCACAACGCGAAACTAAATTAATATTATAAGCTACCTGTGCCCGCGGCTTCGCTCACGTGAGCGCATATTCTTTTGGCTTTATCAGGGAACATTACATGGGAACGTGAAGTCGTAGTATATTCCTAACATCAAAATAATATACCAATAAACTGACTTAAGTACTGGTAATTTAAACTAAAACCTAATTGTACATCTTTGTTCTAATTATTAAATGAACTCACAGTCAATTTCTGGGGGGAATCAATTTCGAATGCAATCAACACGCTAAGAAGAAGTTTATGAACGAAAGCAAGTCATGAGCTATTAATCTATGTTCCCAACGACGTTGAGTATTCTTAAAAAAAATTAAAAAATCTTTCAACTCTGAAAACGAAACTGAGAATATGCAAAAACCCCGTTACTGAAAAATAAAGTAAACGCTTGCATTTAATGTAATTAGTAATGGAACCAGAAAGAGTGTGCGCTTCGGTAATCTTCATGTTTCCGAATTAACACGAACCTCGACCGCAGGGTGATCCCCACACGCAAAAAGTATTGCTGGGGAACGACTTTTTTTTTGGAGTAAAATATCACGTTTTACGGTAGGACTCAATGTAACGCACTCAAAACGTTATGCTGATGGATGGATTGAATAGTATGGAGGTCGTTGAGGTGTTCAAAGTTAAATCATCCATTAAAAACAAGAATTTAAAAAAAAAACTTGTGAAAAAGTTGAAACTTTGAACCCCAATATCTCCGTAACTAGAAGGTTCCCAGTTATGGTCTAGAACAAAAAAAATTATCGCAATGACGGGGAGAATAAGTGCCTTTCGGCTTCGTTAAGCTCCGAAATTCACATGCAACTGCAGTCGCATTTAAACGTTTTTAAACGCGAGTGAAACAGTTACTTTTACGGAAATGATTCCTCTTCACTCTGTGGTATCTCGACAATTGTAAATAAAACCTGTCTAATACTGAATAAATGCCTAATCCGGCCCCATCTGTTTACCAAGTGAAAAATATATTTAACATATTTAAAAAAAAACATAATTTTAACGAATGGGTAGCCCGATAACATAAAGTCAAGACTATTTTAAATTGCGACAACCGTGAGTGTGGCTTCACCGATTTTACTTAGACAATCGTGTTTGTTATGATCTTTAAAATTATCTGTTTTTTTATATTACATATTTGAATAAGAAAACAGATGAGTGTATAAAGGGTGTAAAAAGACCCTTAACGAAGCCGAAAAGCATTAGTCTCCCCGTCATTGCGATCATTTTTTTGTTCTGGACCATACCTGGGAACCTTCTAGTTCCGGAGATACTGTGGGTCAAAGTTCCAACTTTTACACAAGTTTTTTTTAAATACTACTTGTTAAGGTTTTTTTTTTAACTTTAATTACCTCCATGACCCGTTTACTATTCAAAGCATCCATCAGCACCAAGTTTTGAGTGCATTACTTTGATTTTTACCGTAAAACATGATTTTTCACCGCAAAAAAAAAAAAGTCGTTTCCCAGCAATAATTTTTGCGTAGGGTAAACTAAGTCAAGTTTAATGTACAGAATGCTTGGTTGACGGCTTCGTGAAGGGTCTGTTTACACCCTGTATAGTATCAACTCATCTACCTTACACCCTGTAGTAGGTACAAAAGATAGACAACCCAACAGATTCTTGGCCCTAATGCTTTGTAGTTTCCTTCAATTTTGATTTCGTTTGGTGTGGAGAACATATTAGTTTCATTAATTTTAATAAAAAGTAACCTTGACTTAATTTTACGAGGCAACCCATTCGCAATATTGTATTTGTTTATGTAAGTCTTAAGATTACTAAAAATATTGTTTTCATTCGGTAGACCGATGAGTGAACCGCGATCTTAAGCGGGATGTTGAACTAACATAACATCCCACCTGTAATTCCAGAAGGGTGAGTCAGAGCTGTACCTAATAGTACACCCACATTGGCCACATTTTGCCAGTTATGTTGAAGTCTTTTGAAATAGGAGGTGAGCCTATTCCCATCAACCGAGCACAAATTCAGACTTCGTAGCTGCTACTACTAAAACTAAAACTCTTTGCCTAAACCGGGAATCTAACTCAGGACCTCATGCTCTCTTCCGACCACTATGTCCAACAAAACGAATTTACGCGATTTGCGATATCATGCCTTAAACATCTTGCAGACCTATCGCTAAACAATTAAAACTATCTAAATTGACAGGTCTACTCATAATCCAGGCATATTTTTTGTAGCATACGATTTACATTCAAAAAACAATGGTAAAAAAATGATAGCAACAAAAATTTATAAAATATCAAAATAAATTAATATATATTTAAATCCAAACTCCAAACCACTCCTCTGAAACGGCTCGACCGATTTTTATGAAATTTTATATGTATATTTGGTAGGTACGAGAATAGGTCGTAAAGTATATTTCACACCGCTAATTTCACGGAAACGAAAGTCGCGGGGCACAGGTAGTATAAGTAGGTATAGATTTCGCGAGAACGATGTTGGTTCCATGGTGTTGTTTACTTTGATGGTCTGTACCACACTTTCTGAACCACGCTGTATCTGGTCGTTACGAAAGGCTAGCCAGACGATGGTAAACAGTTTCTTGACATTACTAGTCTTAAACACCTGAATCACCAAGAACATAAATATTTTCTTTAGATAAACACTTACTTATATTGTTTTTTTTTTGTTTATTGTAGATAATAAATAAATTAACGATAAGCAGATAGTTTTTGTTTTGATATTTTATAGTAAACAGAAAATGTCGTGAGGAAAGTTTTGAGTATGAATGTGGATGGGTATAAGATTAAAGGAAGAGCAAAGAAACGATAGGGTCCCGGGTACGGAACCCTAAAAACAGATTTAATATTCATTTATTTCTCTTACAGGGCCGCGTAATCAAGACCCAATACCCAACCTGGGTCCTAGTGATCGCTGTGCTGATGATAATGGCTGGCGTACTCCCGATCCCTGCTGTACTGCTTCTGCGCCGCTTCCAGTGCCTCGCCTTCGACGTGGACATCCACCAGGGTTCCATCAGGAGGATCGAGACCACTGTATCGACTAAGGAGATGATGAGTGATCAGGATGTAAGTGGAATTTATCTTTGGCTTTATATTGGCCACCTCTTATAGCACTCCAATGTGGGAAAGAGACAGCTATAAAGGACTTCTAGTACCGTCTCTTTCGCACACTGAAGTATGATTAAAACAAAACTGCTATAAGAGGCCATGGTAGGCTTCCTGGGTAGATAATGTATATGATTTTTTGGGTCTGGTTTGGGTAGATATCCTTTAAGTAATGACGTGGGTGTCTCACAGACGGCTGGCGAACAGATTTGAGTCTTATTTCGTCATGTTTAAAGATACCCCTGCGCCCTTTCCGCTAGCTTCGGGATTTTAATAAAATATTTTGTTGTTTTCTTACACATTAAACAGATATACACATTAGACAAATAATAGATGGAACAAATTTTAAATAAATAATGTGGTTATAAGTACATAATCATACTATTTATTCATTATTTCTGTAGCCGTCTGAGATACGTCACGTCATCATCTGTGACCTGGTTAGACCACGTCAGAACTTAAAGGATATGGAAGATCATTTGGCTGAGGGATTCATAGATAAATCGATGAGTAATTTATTGGGAGGATTGGTAATTAAGAATCTAGCTATCACACAAAAAAATACTCCTATTGCAGTAAGTCACCTTATAAGATTGAAATTTCAAAATTCTCATTTTTGTTACATCAAATCAATGAATGCTTTAAAACTGATAGTACACTATTAAGTCAGTTTCAAAATGAAGACCATGGTATATTTGACTGGATTCTTAATTTTTACCTTCCCTACATCAAAAATGACAACGGTGCATAAAAATCTACACTGGGGCCTGCAGCCAATTTTCTTAAAAGAAAAATTATGAGAACTAAATCATTTGACGGCTTACTTGGGCGAGATCTAATCACCTACCCAAGCCTTGTCATACGGCCAACCACTTATGGTGTCAATTTGGTAATAGACTGATTTGCGGTTGACTGTATAAGTGACAGCTAAACTCGGATTTGGACTTACGAATTATACAAGGTGTTAACGGACCCTTCACGAAGCCGTCAACCAAGCACTCTGTACAACAAATTTAGTTACTCTACGCAAAAATATTGCTGGGAAACGACTTTTTTGGGTGAAAAATCACGGTTTACGGTAGAACTCAATGTAACGCACTCAAAACAATGCTGGTGGATACATTGAATAGAACAGGGGTCATGGAGGTATTTAAAGTCAAGTTATAACATTAAAATCTTGTACCAATTACAAAAAAAAAACTTGTGAAAAAGTTGGAACCTCCAATATCTCCGAAAGTAGGTTCCCAGGTATGGTCCACAGCAAAAAATATATCGCTGTAATGGGGAGAACAAGTGCCTTTCAGCTTCGTTAAGGGTCTTTTTACACCCATTATTATCTTGCTAAAAAATCTACCTTTGAGCTTTATGCACAGTTGTCATGTGTTTTATATTAGGTACTAAGGTGAATTGGCTAGAACATTGCTCGTATACATAGTTTTTAATCCATGATTTAACATAACAATCAATTTATTAAAATATGGGATAACTGTTATAATTATGGCAAATATTCATACAAGCTAGTTGACATCCGATCATTTGCTTACATGTAAATACTAGTTCAAAAAGATGTACTGATGTGGAAATATCTTATTTCTTATATCTTGTTTTGTACGGAAAGGTACCATCTTTACCGTATTACCTTTTCTTCTGCAATATAATATTTACCCTTCCTCTCATTTTACCCTAATATTCAAATTACCCTGATGACTTTGATGATCATATAATTTAGTTTAAGGTAATTTTAATACTTCAATGCTTAATTTGTAATAGATTCTTCCTTAATGTTACCAATTGGAACGATTTTTTCCAGAATAATAATCTTTTTCCTTTAACTATTGTTCACCAGTGAACGCCTGGGCAAGTAATTTCAATACTGGTCCTCTCACCCTCTCATCCTATCCTTCGTCTAATCCCGACTATGCCGTATCAATGGCAAAAATATTTTCGTAAACATTTAACGAATTTTGAAAGTCCTTTTCTGTTTAACTTTCTATTTAAATTGTGGCATATAGTATCTGCCAACACCCATTTTATATAGAAAGTACCTCATATTATCGACGTTGGCAATGCCGTAAGGGATAATAGGCATAATAAGGTTACGCCTCATCTAGCAGCACGGAATCGCATCCATCCTTTTCTTTCACTCAAAACTGTCATTTGTCAGAGCGAGAAACAGAGCGTGCTGCCGAGCGCATCGTCGATGTTGCTGCGTGCGATAACAGTCCCGATCGGTGGACAGTTGAAAATGACAACTCTGAGCGACAGAAAAGGATAGCATGGAAAAATGTGATTCCGTGCTGGTACATGAGGCGCAACCCAAACTATTGGATTGTCAACTTTCTCCGCTGAGCTGAACGTTGTATTTGTCGATATATTGATAATCGTATTGGATTTAAGCTAATATACATGTCTCTGCTTGTACCATCGTAACACAATCGTGCTAATGTACATACATTCATGTGTAATCGTGTCGCGCGTGTAAGGTGCTGTCTCCCGAGAACGCTCCGCCTGCGCCCGCGCAGTTGGTGGCTGAAGCGGCCGGCACCCGGTTCACTATCGGAGACTTTGATGTAAGATCATTGTGGCTTAAGAGGTTCTGAGACTGGACTGGTTAGATGTTTTTGGTAGTAAGAGTTTAAAATTCAAGGGGGCTGGTAGAATGGTAATCAAAAACTGCAAGTATTGCCAAGTTAAATGGCAAAGAAATAGACCACCTTTGAAGTATACAGGGTGGAAGGGAAACTGATGCTAAAACGGTTACCACGTATTCAGTATATCATTCTGAAACAAAAATTTTTCGTCGGTTATTAAAAATAAACAGCTGTTTTCTACAAAACTGCAATACCTACACGGTCAAAATGTATGGAACAGCAGATTCTTTTTTAAGTTATAACCGTTGATAAATTTTATATGGTGGGGTTTAAAATTATGTACTGATGTGTGGTAACCGTTTTGGCGTTGGTGTCCTTTCTACCTTGTATTTATGATTACTAATTTTTAAAGCTGTATTCTCAGTAGTGAGAGAATTTCCGGAATCAGATCCGTAGATCCGAAGATTACCCCTTACATTCAAACTTACATATTCAATTTTGTTTACAATAAAGCCAGTCTTTGAGCCTACTAACATTTATTTCTGTTTCATTTGGTTTGGGATTTTAGTTCATTTTCTTAATTTTTTTTGAAGTGTAAGTATTTAAAGGAACATTATTTTGTTTCAGTCTATCTTTTTAGGATAATTGCGTGTTGATCAAACACAAAGAAGGCAATATAAAAAAACAAATAACCTTCAAAATATCTTTTACAAAAGTCAGAACAGTTTGTTTTTTGAAGGTGAATAATTATTTACGTTCACTTTATTAGAATTTATTGAAGTCGGAGAATTGCCAAGAAATCCATCTTGGTCTACTCCATCAGAATATAAGTTAAATGCGTATTAATCAGTTTCAGATCATCTATTTTTTGTATAGGCCAAATTAATCTACTCTAGTCTTCTTCATAGGTAGTTCTTATTCAAGATTAACCTCATTACGCAATACTAAGTTGATGTGTATGTAAATATGTTCAATCCAACTCTAGAGCGTGGACAGCAGCGACGAGAGGCCCAACAAGCGCCTGCCTGAGGTGATCGCACGCGGACGCCCCAAGAAATAAATGTTCGTGTCCTTTCTAACTCGCTTCAGCTTTATCCGTATCTATCGTCAGATAAATCTATAAAAACTGCCTCGAAGATCTTAGTTCTGCCAAAATGAATATATTAAAAATTCTCAAATATCTTTCAAAGAAATTGTTTTACAATTTAAGATATGCAGCGTGCGTCAGAAAGCACGTTAAGCCGCTGGTGCCGGCTGTCATTTGTAGATCTTTGACAGTCGTTACAGCAGGTCAGTGGCCCAAAAGTCTGACAACCACTCTTACCAAAGGGTATCGTATTACCTAGTAATAAATGGGCTGTGGAGGTCAGACAAGGGTGTGGTACGGACCATCAAACTGAACTAATTTCTTCACGGGAGCAATGCATTTATCGCGAAAAAAATAATCAGCTCTTCCATACATTTGGGTCGAGAAGGAATTGAAATTTAATACGGTCAGCTGATTATTTTTTCGATTACAATGTTGGTCCCATAGAGCGGTTATTCAGTTATATGGCCTTTATCGCACCTTCAAATATGATCATACATTTTGATACATGAAGTATCTTTTCCCAACTATGTTGGAGTCGGCTTCTAGCGTAACCGGTTGCATCTGAATACCAGTATTTGTCATGGATCGAAAGAAAGAAAACATGATTTTTGGTACATGCCACAAAACACAATATGAAATTAAAGAAGAAATAAATATTAAAAAAAGAACAAATAAATAATAATAATAATAATGTGTCTTACGGCTGCGCCAAGTTCAGCAAACTGTCGGGCAACCTGTGCTCGACGCTGGTTTTCTGGAGTTGGAGCGACTGCTCATGATACATGCTGTATAAAGCTTATTAATTTAAAATCTTTTCCAAGCATACCTTCACTTAGAATGATGGTCTAGTTTAACGTATTGTGTGGGTAGTCACATTTTAGCAGAACTCTTTTTTAAATCTAGTATTTGTATAATATTTAGCTTGGTAGACAAACATGTATCTGACGATAGATCTGTCTGGTGAATTGTTCCTCCGCTTCGCATGATGTTTGGTTCTTTAACTCTTTTATTTAAAAAGTCTTCTCAGCAAATATTTCTGTTCCTGAATTATGTATCTGTTATTACGTAATAAACAACCACTGTTTTCAATAGTATGTATGGTTATAATGTGTATATTTATTTTGTTTCGATTATGCTGAGCTGTTCATTAGAGGATGTATTTTTTGTTGACATTTTACTTTTAGAGTACACAACTAAGTTTGTAATAAAACTGTATATGTAATTATTATATTTTGTTGATCGTTTTATGTATTTACAGATTGTTACAAAAGCACATTCTAATCATTAATTAATATAGCATATACACACCAGTTTTCATCAAACTATATTAGAAGCACATTTGAAAAACTATATTCATTAGAATTTTCAATTCAGACTTTTTATTTTTTATGTAAGAAAAGCATGTAAATAATTCAGTTTCTTTAATATTCACAGTCCTCGGAATCAGACGACAACATACGCACGACCGGCCGCTTCGACGACTCAAGCAGTAGTGACGAGGAAATTCTAAATACAAATTGCACAAAAGCAACCGTTCGTAGACTAGCGATGAAGCCCATTGGTCGAAAGCCGACCACTTTCAAAATGGATGTAGTCGACGAATGACCGTTACTTTTGAAATATTCTTTTGTTTCCTACTAGATAATTTGAAACCGCCAAAGTTCGTGTTGATTGTATTGCAGTAATAATAAGTGTTGGGCGGTTAATTTATTGTATTAAATCTAAAATAAATATATTTAAAAAATTCGTCATTGCCCAGACAATATCAATATCCATTACCACTATAATTTCATGTGTATCATAATAAATACAGTCTGGTCAATGTTTTCCCTTCGTTTAAGTATAAGGCAGGGCCGGTAAAAATTGTTAAGACATTACTATCAAAAATTATGTAAAACAAACTATTTCTTTCACAAAAACCGGAACTCGAGTCGACATTCTCAAATAATTTTATTAATACTCAATAAACCCCTGATGTCAAATTGTAACTTACATAATATTATGATAAAATAATATAATATAAGACTCGATTGACCCATCCATAACTATAAGAATACCAAATCAAATAGGTATTGTCAGTATACCTTTTAAAATTATTATCATGGTTAGGGTAAAAGCAGTATCGTGTTTACCCTTCGATACAAAATTTACCCTTCATCACCCCGGCCCTGTATAATTGTAAAATTGTTGACGATATTTATCAAATTGTTAAAGTTTCATGCACACAGACTTTTTAATAAAAATATTGTCATCTTGCGGTCTTCGTGTAGCCTTTACTTTAGGTAAAACTAGGCTTAAAAAATCGTCACTAATTTCAACAAGATCGAGATTATGGTTCAAGTTTTAAATAAGGAGTGGATCGATAAACTCAGTTAAATTATACAATTATTTCAAAATTATATAGTATAACGTATCAATGTAAAATATATAAATATATAATATACGTAGGTAATGATATACAGGGTGTAAATGGACCCTTCACGAAGCCGTCAACCAAACATTAAAAACTTGGATTAAAAAAAAAGTTAGAACTTGGGGTCTAAGTTATTTTATCATTATCTCCGTAACTAAAAGGTTCCCAGGCCCTGCAGTCTCGACATTAGATAGCGACAAAACTCCGTCGCTAAGTCGTATCGTTGTCAAATTCCTTTAATAGATTTTCTACTTTATTTTGGAAAGCATAAGGTTGAAAATCTATTAAAGAAATTCGATTACACTTAACGACTGATTTTTGTCGTTATATTTGTCGAGACTGCAGGGCCAGGAATGGTTCAGAACAAAAAAAATATCGCAATGACGGACGGGGAGAACAAATGCTTTTTGGCTTCGTTCAGGGTATTTTTACACCCATTATTACATTCACGACGAATGGTATATATTTAAGTATATATTCAACATAAGAATTTGTGTGGTATTCTACAACTGAAAAACCCGACTACTGAAAAATCACGCTCTAATTAAATTCGGGGTTTACAAGGTAAAATCGAGTCCTCCTATTGTTGAATCGGTTAAAATGTAGCCTATGTTACCCGGGCCATAATAACGAATCGATTGACACCTTATTAATCAAAATCGGATGAATATTTTAGGCGTTACGGAGGAACATACGTAAATACAAACACAGCTTCGCCGTAGTCGGGTAAAAACAGATCTGAAACTGTCAATCTATCAATCAAACTTAAATAAAGATTGATAATATTATTGGATTCATTGAAAAATAATGGATTAGAGATACAAAAATCATTGAAAGAGCTTTTAAATTAAAAGACCAGAGAAATAGGCATAACAGCAGTATTTTTGGAAGCGAATTAAAATAAGGAAAAATTAGATAAAATATTTGGATGTGTTCGTAAGTAGGATGGCTTTAAATATTGGCAAGGTAAACTGGATTATTAAGATATTGGTAGGTAAGGATTTAAAGGGAATGTTGAGGAAGTGAAACTTGGCTAGAGGTCATGGATGTATTAGGAGCTGGTGTGAGAGTCAGCAAAAATTGTCTTGGACAAAAGCTATTGCATTTTTTGCCAATGAATCTTACGAAACCAAAACTTGGGTCCTGAAACAACGAAATCAGACACTAGTTTAAGTCAAACTTGGGTTTTAAATTGTCTTTCTTTCTTTATCGTGTGGTTAGTGCCTAACCTGGTGTCAGAGTTTTTATGCCGCCCATTGGCCTCTGACTTGGCTTTACATGCCGTCAAGAAATACCTATCAGGCATGCTTGTTTCCTCACAATGTTTTCCTTCACCGAAGCAAGTGATAATTATACAATACGCACTTGAATCTGAAAAATCAGAGGTGCGTATTGGGTTCGAACTCGAGACCTATGACTCGTCAGTCCGATGATCACACCACTAGGCTACCACTGCTCATTAAATTGTAACAAATACAAACCACAAGAGGACCCCGTTTTTCATCATACAATTTATTTATTTATATTTTTGGGGCAAGCCCGCCACACTGTCCCCAACGCCAGAATCAACAGTGGTGGCCACCAGAAAAGTGCGCAGGCGATGAAGCGAGCTTCACGAATCCCGGAGCAACGATTCAATAGTACTCGATCCAGCAACAATTTATTTATTTATTAAAATCTCCCTTACACTATTTTTACAGATGTATCCCTAATGCGATAGCGCGGTCTTAAAATTAGCGTATTTACAATATAAAACTATGAAAAACGTAAACTACGTCCAATATAAAACTAGTAGTACTTGTAATAATATAATCATGGCTTCTATTCTAAGTTCCCTAACTATAAAACACAATATTTAAAATATAAAAAAACAACTTTAAGCCTACTTTAATCTACACTATAGCATAAAATAAACAACAGTAATAACTAAATTAATCAAATGAACTGTTGTTTTCAGTAAACCTAGTTACCTACTGGTTTCATACCCAAATCATTTGATTTCGTAAAATTAATTGGAAAAAATCTACTTAAAATTGTGACCTACTCGTCCCCTCTTATTCATCCATGATCAGAACGATTTTATGAACCACTATTAATCTCGATCTAGTGTCCATGCACTATAAAACGTAGATTCAATCTATGACATAATACGAAAATGTTGATAAATCATTATTAATTTAGACGGTGCGTTTAATCAACTGCTGCTAGTACTGACTGAATTCATGCATATTCTTAAGTATCTTGTTTTGTTAGTAAAAGGACCAATTGGTCCTCTAGACTCAGTTTTATTTTTGACCAATCTTAATTGAAAATTGATCAATCACGGATTCCAATCTGTTTATCTATCAATACATCAGTTATTTTACAAATGTATCGGCAAAATATGCTAAATAAAATATTGGTAAATCAACCAAGACATTGGTATATCTACCAATACTTTGATAAATAAACCAATACTGTGATAAATCTATCAATACTTTGGTAAATAAACTAAAACTCTGTTAAATCTACCAATATTTTGATAAATAAACCAAAACTCTGTTAAATCTATCAATACTTTGATAAATAAACCAATACCCTGTTAAATCTACCAATACTTTGTTACATCTACCAAAATATTAGTAAATCTGCGAGCCAGTATATTGGTAAATATCCACGTTCATTTTCAGTCAGTACTCTCAGTTACTACATATTTAATTCAATCAAAATCATGAATATAATGTTCGATACCTACTGAAGTACCTATAATATCCAGCAAAAATCTTGAATATGGGCAAAAAATTATAATAATTCGCCCCGCGGTCCGTACTCCGTAGTATGGCGTTTCCTTATAGATATTATTTAGACGGGGGATCAGGAGACCCCAAGAAACAATCGTTTTCAAAGCGGTATGAATTTCTGCAACAATTTTCATACAACAAAATGCCATAAGGTACCGTAAACCTAATGTCATCTTTGATGCAATGCCATTTTATCTAGCCCTTTGCGTAATCGGCGCCATTTTGTTTTTTTCAAGATATTTGCTGGCTGTTGTAGTACTAGGACACCGATGCTAGTCACAGTTATTACCCGTAGTACTTACGATATTAGATCACGCGTACGACGCACAGCTGTTGGGCTCTGTGTTATTTGGGCCAGACTGGCCATTATTTTGGGCATTTTAGGCATATTTGTAGGTATTTAAACTGGTTGTCGGGTGCTTATATTCATACATGTTAAAAGACGCAGTCATTTTGGTTTGAATCTCAATTTATTTTGGCAGAAGATATTTATAGAATTTTTGACATTTTGGTTCCTGCCAATTTCAAGATTTTGTAGCAGTAGCATTATTCAAGTTGTTTTTTTTTTTAAGAATCAGTCGTATTGATTTTTGAAGATTATTTTGTAAGCCTGTTTGATAGGCATAATTTATTTTAGTAAAATATTTATCAGGAGTAAGTACATTTTTTTTTTGAATATTTATTTCTTAATAAGTAAATTATTTTTTTGTGTTTATTTCACCCGATCAATCGGTGGACTAGTCGTTATCTGTATATTATTATATTGATAGTATAATAAGACCAGTCTGTCCCTTAGTTTGTATGTAAGATTCGCTGTAAAAAAATAAGTAAAATTATATTAGACGCGAAATTTTATTATCTTTCTCAAAGAAAGCTGCAGACAGGTTGAAAAAAGCTTTTTATTGTAATTATTAAGAATTTTTGAAGTTTTCAATTTGTATTTCAAGTTTAATCAAAGATTTGAAGAAAATCGTTATGTTGTAATTTTTTTATGTCTCATGTTTGGAGACGAGATAATTCAGTCTAAAATCAGTAAAAAATATCCGTAACTAACGTATTTGTAAAAACCGTAAATACAATTTCACGTCGTTATGCATCACACATCACTAATAATAATTATTAAAAATATTTAATTCCGAATAGATATTAATTATTTCGATGAACTACTGAAAATGTAATAAAATATTGATAGAATATCACTTTTCGAATTTTCAGAGTTTTTTATATGCGCTGCTATTGTGATATTAAAAAAAAAACAATTTAAAATCTCGTCAAAATAAGGATAATATTTAAAATCAATCAAGTCAATCTATGGCAGTCCACTGCTGGACATAGCCCAAGACCAAGTTGTGCCACAACACCCGGTTGTCCCACCCACCTTTTTAAGATCTTAAGTCCATCGAGCTGGTAGACGCTGCTGAATACCACTATTTTACATGGAGCGACTGCCTATCCGACCTCCACAGGTCCACAGCCCAATTACTGAGATACAGATGATCTACATTCCGACATTACCTCACGGTTTTTTCCCATGGTGGTAGTTAAAACTACAGAACTCCACCTGCTACGATCCTTACATCCTTGGCCCGTACCACCAGCTCTTTCAGCCATATAACTGTAAGGTGGAAGAGCTAGGCCGTAAGATTAAATTTTTCTTACGTTTTTTGCGATTTGCAGATCAGTGTCACATTGTATGTTGATGAAAATATGATTCGCGTCCGTAACACGTATGTAGATACATAATTATAATAATTAAAAATCATCAATACAACCCTCTAAGTTCATATAATCCCATTCAATAACTATTTCATTAAAAAGTCATAAGTTTTTGAATTTTACTGCAAAAAACGTAAGAAAATTTGTATTTCGCGGGCTCCCCTGGCGGTACCACCTTTAGAGGTCGTGGAAGACCATCTGATCATCCTTATTTACGATCTGTTATACGAAAATAGAGCAGGAGAGTAGCGGTGGCCCAGTGGTGGCGCATTACTTTGTGTAAGAGCGTTTGTGAGAGCAGTGGTGATGAAATTAATTCATCACCACTGCTCTCAAAACGGTGAAGGAAAATATCGTGAGGAAACCGGCATGTCCTAGAGCCATAATTCGAAGACATGTGACATCTACCAACCCGGACTGGGCCCGCGTGGTGGATTATAGCCTATTCCCTCTCTAGAGAGGAGGACGCCGTGTGTTCCAACAGCGGGAACATTATAGGCTGATTATGCATACAAAAATTACACAAAAACAGCGCATTTAACGAGCTCTAGTAGTGTTAACGATAGAAAAACGATTAATGCTCAAGCGAGCAGCGTTTGTCAGTAGACACCGGGACGACGTCCCTCTAGTTGTAGGCAACAAATGATATTAGCGGTTAAGAATGATTGTAAGAACATTTTCAAATGCAAGAATAAAGTATTGCTGTCAGATTGTGTGTTTTATTTCTTTTTCTTAGCTGGCTGGATGTGAGAAAGAAGAGAAGAAAGGGTAAGTGATACCGTGATGGTTGACAGGGTAGAGTGGAATAAAATAACGTGTTGCGCCGATGCCAAGTAACACGGGACTTTGTTGTTCCTAGCGATGTGAAGGTTAGACGCCTAGTTAAGAGGGGACAGGGGCTCCGATTCTCCATACAAATGTATTCCCCTTTTTCCTTCTTGAATAATGCCTCTAGATCAATCATTTTTATCATAAAATCAAGGTCTACTGTAGACACCTCCCTGTCTTTTCCCTTGTTTCTGCAACTAATAAGTAAAGAAAATAATATGACCCTCCAAAAATGACAAAAAATGGCCCATTTTTGTCATTTTTACGGCCGTGATTAGAGAGGACTACCAGACAAATTCAAAAAGCTTTTAACATAATAGAAATTGATAAGAACCTAGACATACTCTTTCTTAAAAATTTGATGTCAAAAATAGTTGAATCGGCTCAGTTTTCAACGAGAAAAAAGGGGAATATGAAACGTCGGTTTCTTCAAAATTTTCGTGATATTATCGGTCGAAGCTGTGGCTGTCCCTATCGCACTCTTCGGGGCAGGCTTGATGCAGCGCGACGGCAATAGTTTCTTCAAATACCTGCCTCGAAGGCTCTGTTCTCTCTTAAAGTTCGGGCAATATTACGGACTCTGCTCCGCACATCGGATGCCCGTAACTTTAGCTGAAATTACAGATTTCGTGATTAGGGAGCAAACCTACACGATCGCAGTTTGTTCATATACAAGTGTTGATATTTGGTGACAACAAAGCGACTTTTTACACCAAAGTCTGTAGTCCTCGGTTATATACCAGTAAGGCCCGGACTCACCTAAACCGAACACGAGCGGAGATGTACGAAACGAAGAGGGGAGGAGATGCGTAAAAGCCGGAGTCTATCCACCGAAGCTGTGTGGAGTGGATGTGCAAAGCGGCACGCCGCTCACAGCACACAGCACCACGCTCACAACACCGCTTACCGCACGCCACACACTGCACACCGCTCATTGCACGCCGCTCGCGTCTCTTCTCGTCTCCGCTGGTCTAAACCATTACGAGACATCTCTCCTCTCTGCTCAACCGTTTCCACTAAAGCTAAGCGGAGATGAGAAGTATAAATAGCGAAATTCTATTGGTGGTTTACAACACATATCTCCTCTCGTCTCGTGTCCAGTTCGGTGACGTCCGGCCCTAACGCCAGAGACACTGTGGTGCTGATAGCTTTCGGTAACTGTTAGTCGAACCTCGTGGATGTCGGTCGTGGATGAGCGATTGGGTATGTTAGACTTCTACTGACTAAAACCACACGGTGTTCCTTCTCGTCACTTCTGGCTGGGGTACAAAAAGACATTTGCAATATCCAAAAATTGCAATCACCCAGCAGTACTAGTGTACTGCAAGGTAGATTTTGTTACGGTTGGTTTTGTTAGTCTAACCTAACCCAGGTGGGGTTAAGTGAGACTCTAGTCTAACCTCACAAAATCTCAACAGCTGGAATCATCTTAACAGATGGAAGTCTAAATAAACAGAATTTCATTAATGAAACAATCCTACTAATAATTATCCTACTATAATATTATAAATGCGAAAGTTTGTGAGTATGGACGGATGTTTGTCACTCTTTCACGCAAAACTACTGACCGGGTTTGGATGAAAGGCATGTACATAGTTTGTAACCTTTTTTTTCTTTTGCGGATGGGAAATCATCAAGTGAGGGGTCACTTGATGATTTCCCATCCGCAAAAGAAAAACCCGCTCTGGGCGGAGTGGAAGAGAGTGTCTGACTTTTACTGACTAAAACCAATCCATATTCCTTCTTTGCCCTTTATGTTCCAGGGTCGCGGTATCTCTTTCGAACAGTCCCGCAGCCCCGGCAGGCAAATAGTTTATAACAGTTTTTATAACGATCCCCTGGGACATTACCGAACTCCACGCGGGCAAAGCCGCACGCATAAGTTAGTTATTTTCGTAATGTTCATTTTGTTGTTATCAAAACCATGAGTGCATTTGCATTACGTCACAACGTGATCACAAAATGATTCATTATGATATTATTGTCGTTCAAACGGAACGACCACATTATTTTGTCGGGACTCTTCCTCAAACATTTTCTCGACCCACTCTGAACTCAAATTAATTAAAACAAGTCTAATTGAAACTCTTTTACTCGATTAACAAAACCTTTTACATAATTTATACTGTGTAGGTACCTATTAATAAACTAGTGAATACAATTGTATGCATGAATACTTTTGTTGTTATATTCCGCATGTACTAGATCTGAGAGAATGCAACATCGCCCTCCTGCCCACAATTAATCTACACACGCAGATGGTGGAGGTGTTATTAATTATCATGAAACTTGCAACCCAAACCTATCCCAACACGTGATTCGCCCCTCCACTGGGCAATGGGCATCCTCGGATGTTGACTCAGCTGAATTCAACAGGATAAATCGACGTAATAAATCAAAATGAGCTCACCATGAACATTTTAACAATAGTTTTCGTGTTTTCGATGTCAATACACTGGTTACGACGAAATTAAATTATTATTTGGTGTACTTTCCAAATCTGGTCGTTTATTTAAATGTGGACTCATAAATACGTCGTTATATTTTGGTATAATGTTTCAGTTACTACAAGAATGAACTTTTTGAAGCGTTAAATGAAATTATTTATTCTTTTTTTGTGAAAAAGTGTCGTGTGGAAGTGTGTTTAGTATAATTTTGTTATAATGTTTCAGTTACTACAAGAATTAAATTTTTGAAGCGTTAAATGAAATTATTGATTTTTTTTTTGTGAAAGTGTCGTGTACTTGTGTACTTATGTAATTTTATTTGGAACAATGTATTCTATTGTTTGTTCCGTGACTTTGATATATTTGTGTTTGGGAAAGGTCGCCGGTTCTATAGGGAGTAAGTCTATTGAATAAATATTCATTTATTTTACACCAAAATGTTTTAGGTATCATGGTTAAATGCGTGAATGATATTATCTTTTAATATATTGTTCAAAATAATCGATAGATCCCTTCCCTCCACCATTTCTTTCGACCCCTTCTTTAAACGAAGCACCTAAATTAAGTGTCTAGTGCTAAAACACAGTTCGCAACTTCAAATTCTCAATTCACAAAATTTTGTTTACAATTAATGACGTAACGTTTCATATTTCCTGAGTCACTGTGGCTGTGCTCTAAAGGGTGTAAAAAGACCCTTAACGAAGCCGAAAGGCAGTTGTTCTCCCCGTCATTGTGATCCGAACCATATCGGGGAACCTTCTAGTTACGGAGATATTGGAGGTCAAAGTTCCAATTTGTTTCACAAGTTTTTTTTTAAATACCACTTTTAAAGGTTCTAATTTTACTTTAAGTAACTCCATCATGACCCGTTTACTATTCAAAGCAACCATCAGCACTAAGTTATGAGTGCGTTACATTGAGTTTTACCGTAAAACGTGATTTTTCACCCCAAAAAAAAGTTTTTTCCCAGCAATAATTTTTGCGTAGAGTTCCTTAGTTTGATGTACAGGATGCTTGGTTGACGGCTTCGTGAAGAGTCCGTTTACACCCTATATAAACAAAACATATTACAGGATAAATAGGAATTACCTGACAAACTTGCTTTCCATACATAAATAAGAACTAATCGTTTACAGAACTACCTCGGGTACCTGCGCCACCCGTCGCACACCGTCCAACAGGTAAGTGGGATAATATCAAATATAATGCAAAATCACGCCTGTCGGTTATATACCTCGAAGGGGAAGGCAGAGGTCTCCTTTTGTCCACGCACATTTTGCATTTATGTTTAAGTTCCATGTTACGGGGCGTGAGCCTATTAGCATCAACCGGATACAAATCCATAACCTGGTGGAAATCTATACTTCTATACTAATACATATTATAAAACTGAAGAGTTTGTTTGGTTGAACGGGCTAATCTCAGGAACTACTGGTTCGAATTGAAAAAATCTTTTAGTGTTGTATAGCATCACGCTGCGGCCAAAAGGAGTGGAGTGTCAATGAAAAATGTGACAAAAACGGCGAAAATTGTATTTTTATAATAATTTCACGCGGACTAAGGTCGCGGGCAACAGCTAGTATTCAACAAAACTGCCCGACCCGGGAATCGAATTCAGGATCTCATAGTTAGTACTCAGCGTAACGAGTGTCACATGGGTTAAGTGCGCTCATTTAACCAACGAAGCACTCGCAATATATTCATTACGAAGTAAAAAACAACACTGCCCTTAATTAGTTGTTAGGTTAGGTTAGGTATGAAGGTATTCCTAGGAAAAACTGTGACTGCGGAGACACACAAACAAAGAGATTAAAACACATATAGAGAGGACATTGGGAATATTGTCATGCAATAATTTTCATCCTGAATATTTTCGATTTTAACACACGAATGCTACCTGACAAGCGGGCGTATGACACTAGACAGAACGAATTGTTACTAAGTAGTAACAAGTTTTGGATTACGATTTTCTTCGTCATGACCCGTCTATAGCTCGGAAATATTTGAGTGTCTTTGTTTCATATGAATGCGACCTGACAAGGCGACGTATCGCACTGGACTGATCGACTTGTTACTAATTTCTAACAGGTTTTAGAATTGTCCGTTTCTTGTTCTTGTCCCGTCTATAGCTAGTTATATTTGAATGTCTTTGCACACAAACAATGTCCCACCTACTGCTATTTCTGCATCTCCGCCTGAACTTTGAGGTATTTTTCCGAAGCCACTGATGACGCCGTCGATGTGGGAGAGATGTGGCCGAAGCTCATCTAACATAAACCGAAATCATCGACACGTCGAAGAAGAAAAATAAAAATAAAATCCTTTCTGGAACAGCACAAGTCACTTTCGGCCTCTTGACACCCCCGATGTAAGCATGTGGAACTGGGAACACTGGGGTCGCCGGTCGGTTTGACTTTCAAAAGTGCTTTTTATTGGTTTAGTTGAAATAAATTATTTGAATTTCAACCTACCAAAGGTTAGGAATAGGTAAGGGGGCGTCCATAAATTACG
Organism: Noctua pronuba; assembly: GCA_905220335.1. Taxonomy (NCBI): domain Eukaryota; kingdom Metazoa; phylum Arthropoda; class Insecta; order Lepidoptera; family Noctuidae; genus Noctua; species Noctua pronuba. The sequence goes on from LR999913.1 coordinate 4,125,496, forward strand.
TAAGGTGTTTAAGGGGGGGAGGGGGTAGAGTCAAATCTCATCTAATCTTACGTTGGAGAGAGGGGGGGTCTCGGCAAATATCACGCAATTTTTTTTCTGATTGAAACAAAAAAAAAATTATACTATTTTGGTCCATTTAATCCAGATTGTACATGCTTAAGATTTAATCTTAACCGTAATCGTAATACGATTAAGATCATTTACTAATTCTTTCGAAAGAAAATAATTTCATTCATACTTCAACGTTATACATTTACTGACTGTCAAACCACCATATTTGTTTTATACCAAATAGCTCAATTTAATCTGAATTTATAATATTTAACTAATTTTAATCTATTGTTAAATTTTTATTACACTTATAATTAAACTCTCAGCAATATTGATTACTAGTTTTAACTAGTCGTAAATAAATGCACGAAGCAAATTTGTTTTTTTCTTTTTACAATAACAATCCAACGCGTTTACGTAAGAAACTCACATTTTGAAAAATCTCATGTGAGATTAGGGGATGGGGGAGGGGGTTGAATAAAATCTCACGACATCTCACCAGGGGGGGAGGGAGGGGCAGAAAATTTAAAAAAACACCTCACGTAATTTATGGACGCCCCCTAACTGCGGGTTTAATTGATGATTTTAGATACTTATTAAAATGCCTTTTTTGTGTTTCAGAAAAAGTTGAAGTAATCGACAGTTTATTAAGGAATCGGAAAATAACGTGCGGTTCTCAAAAAAAATGGGATCATCATTGGTATCAATTCTACCTAGACGGTAAGATTTATTTGTGTTTTATTTTTTATTTTTTAAAGGCGTCCCAAATGTAGGTAAAACTTGTTCATAAAGGGTGTAAAAAGACCCTTAACGAAGCCGAAATGCACTTGTTCTCCCCATTTTGGACACCCCTGGGGAACCTTCTAGTTACGGAGATATTGGGGGTCAAAGTTCCTTTTTCACAAGTTTTTTTAAATACTAGTTTTTATGGTCATAACTTTCGCTCGCTCTTGCATCCTAAGTTTTCATGTTTTATTATCTATTCCGTATGCCAAATTGCTAACACCGTTTTTTTCCAAAGTCAGCGCTGGCAGCAATCTCAACAAACGGCGCTGGCAGCTAATTTGTAAAAAGTAAGGTATTTCTAGGTTTGCCTAAAAATTAATCAGTCAAAGACAGAAACTGGAATCCATAATTGGGTTTGCAAAAAGGCGTTCCTCTGTAGAAATGAAACAGCGGAGCTAGAGTTTAATTTAAAGTAAATATATTGAAAACTAACACAGATATAAGTGAACGCCACGGTGGGCACAGAACAGTGAAGAAGGAAAAAAAACACACCTAGGCTAGTTACACTTAGTAGAACTAGATGGCGCTACTTGTACTTCACTGGCTTGTTTTCATTTATTTACTTCATCCTCAAACCTAGGATGAACCAGTCATTCCGCGAAGAGGATCCATATCGATCTTTGACTATAACGTATACATACATAATGCTTGGTTGACGGCTTCGTGAAGGGTCCGTTTACATCCTGAATTTTCGGTGTACCTACTTTCGCGTTCAGATAGATGGTTGAACAGGTCAGGCTATTTATTTAACAGAAAGTTTGTACCATTTGAAGCATTTTACCAAACATAACATAACAAGTAAACTAACGATTCTTTTAACTTTACAGGCAATTCGCAACAATCAACATACATAGGCAACATACCCACACAAAAAAGCGTCAAAACCACTCATTTCACTTTACAATTGGAAACTTTTGATAATAATACTAAAATACAATGCGATAAGGTATACAACTGGTTTCTTAGTTTTACTACTACTGAAACAGGCTCATCATCTCCGATATTACAGATAGGGACCAATCAAATCCGTGAGTATTGTTTGCAATCATTTATCTAATAAAAAATAAGGTTTCAAAGAAATCTTGATATGTTGTGTAGTCGTAAAATTGATTATTAAGAGGGAAAGGGAGCGGCAATTCACCATATAAATGTATTCCCCTTTTTTCTTCCGTCTATTAATTAATAACAAGTGAATATTTACATTATATACAAACTACAAATCTATAATAGTAAGAAAAAATAAAAATGTACAAGTATCAAAACGGTTACAGGGCGTCAAAAAATTCGTCCACATCGCTATCAACAGGAAAAGTGCCTAGAAGGCTGGCAGCATTGCCACGTTGGATGGCAATGCTGATTCTTTGGCCAAAAATAGGCCCGCCCTCTGGTCACGTGAAGAGTCGACCAACCGCTTGGCGATTTCCCGAAATACTAGGTGGCCACTCGGACCCCATGGCCCTAGTGTTTCGACCCCAAACGGCTCAAACACATAGTTACCAATTAAATTACTGTACTTGCGCCTTGCCTTACTTAATTATTATTTTCTTTCTGAGTAATGACTAGAGCAATAATTTTTTCTTCAAAAATTCGATATCTACTGTAAACACGTCACTATCATTTCCTTTTTTTCAGCAACTAATAAATAAAGAAAATGTTACCCTACAAAAATTTTACATAAAAGAAATTGATTAAAACATAGAAAAACTCTTACTTAAAATTTTAATAACAAAAATAATTGAATCGGCTCAGTTTTCGAGGTAAAAAACGGAATTACGAAACGTCGTAGAATGTACCAGGAACAAATAATTACTACTGAAACAACTCATGTACGTACCTACATTCAATGCAAATAAATTATTTCTATTGTCGATCTCGTGAAAATTTTTCGTGATATAATGTGTCTGAGCTGCAGCTGTCCTCGCACTCTACGGGGGCAGGCTTGACGCAGCGCAACGGCAATAGTTTCTTCAAATTCTTATTTATTTAATTCCTCGTTGGCCCTGTTCCCTCTTAATTTATTATTATATTTCATTTCCGAGGCCTCTGTCCGCCGGCGCCGACTACCGAGAAGCAAGTAGAGTTAGCTAAAACGAGTTGTTTCCTTAACAGAGCGTTCGTGATGTTAATAGGTACCTACCTATTAATACACCGTGACTTTTTAGTCGCCTTACAACGGCAGCCCACTTCATTTATCCAATGACTACTAAACATTCATAAACAATAAATAGGTAAATATTAAAATTATTAAGATCTCATAAATATGAGATTTTAATAATTTAAAAATAAAAATATTACTCAGTATTATGACGCATGACGTAGTTAAAATACCCTGTTGCGAGCGATGATCTACTGGACTCGACCGCTGGGTAAGTATGTTCTCCTGTTTGACCCGTAAACATCATTAAAAGGATGTTTCATCATTTTATTCTAATGTATTAATTATTTTTCCTTGTACCTATTATGTTAGGTAAAAAAAAAAAAAAAAAATCGCGCCTATAGCTATTTTATGTCGGGTACATTGAGTGGACCCCCTTTGCAAGACGACTAAAAAGTCACGGTGTATAATGTATGTACCTCTGTTAGTGACACGGTACTGTAGAGATCTTTACCTCTATGGTTATTTTAGAAGGAAAAAAGATAAACGCAAATTATGTAATTAGAAAAATAAGAAAAGCTAAAAATGGATTTCCATACTAATCATTATGTCAATTTAATAATCTTAACGCCTTTTATTAATATAAATACTCCAAAATACACACACAGCGCGGTAGTTAGATCTCTACGACACCTACGATCTCTTGTACGTTTCTTCAGCGAGAAAGTAGTCGATAGTCGCTTCGACGTCGGGAGCTCGGGACAGGTGCCACAAAAAGATTGTATAATTATTCAACCTAAAGTTTTCTGATTACAGTTAAAGGCTACAAAGAACCTGCCGTTATGAAATATAATGAGACACAAGAAGTTTCGTTTAAATGTCAAGAGTACATCAATAGAACAAGTAAGTCCTTCAACCGACTTCAAAAAACGAGGAGGAGGTTAAACATTTGACTTCTCTCTTCTCAAAGCGAAACTCTTTCTAACGTTCACTTTCTGATTTGAGAATTTGAATTAAGAATTAGTCAAACTCTACTTAAGAATTACTTCAGGTGATTATCAGGACACTAACACGAAAGACATTTGCGCGAAAGACACTTGCGCGAACCCACTTGCGTGAAAAGACATGCGTGCATGGACTTTTGTACGATTGGAATTTTGCGCGAACGGACATTTACGCTCATGGACACTTGCGCGAATGGACACTAGCGAAAAACAGTGATCCTTACTATTTTCTTCAACTCAGTCCACCTTCAAGTAACAACAGGCGTGATGTTATGATGGTTACTCTACAGAGTAAACCTCAGTGGGCATTAAGTCGCGCAAAAGTCCAGTCGCGACAATGACCTTGCGCGCAAAAGTCCGTTCGCGAAAAGTCCGTTCGCGCAAGTGGGTTCGCGCAAGTGACCTTGCGCGCAAATGTCTTTCTCGCAACTGTCCCAGATCCCTTAAGGTGATGTAGCCAGCCAGAGAAATGCCAAATTAAAACTTAAGTAGAGTTTAACTTACTTTAACTTATTCGAAACTTGAAACACTCAATGCAGAAACCAGCAATAAACTGCGACAAGCAGGCTATACCTACATTCCACAAAAATTGCAAACAAAAAAATACTATTACTGGAGTTCTTTTAAAATAATGATTTAAGCGGGACACTAAACGAGCTAAGTTTTCATTTACGTGTCCATTGCACGAATTTTAACATAATTCATATGACATTATTATCCTATTATGATGCTACTAAAGCGGCCATTTTAGGCCCCCTGTTATCTCCCACAGACAGATGCCTGTGGCCCACCAGAGGGAACGTTACAGGGTGCTTACGTTGTGCTAGAGTCTCATGTGTTAGGTGATCTCATGCGACACCACTCGTCCGCGCGGTCGGGCGGTGAAGGATCTCCGCGCGGCGCACTGCCAATACATTTGCATCGCCGCATCCGCACGACCGCGCGGTCGAGCGGTGTCGTGTGAGACTCGCCTTAACTTACTTCCTTTGCTATTCACAGATCTTGTTATAGGCATAATAAATACGATTTCTAACAGGATAGAAATATATAGCAAGACTTTACTGAACACAATATTCAACAAATGGCAAAATGGAACAATTCTATGTTGTATTTATTATGAGGTGCACGGAACAGCGGATGAAAAGTGGATCACCCGACATGTAGCCAAGAAAACTTTATTAGTTTACGATGAGACTGTAACTGTTCCTGTTACTGATCGACAGGACAGTTCGGAAGACATAGGTGAGGATTCTTTCTATGCTAATATTATAAAGAGTACCTAAATGTTTGTAAGTTCGGATGTAGAAGGTGATCTCTGAAACTACTCATCCGATTTTTTTTCACTGGAAGCTACACTGTTGCCGAGTGCCATACAATATGTTATTCAAGAAGACGACCTCTACGGCACTGTAGAAGCAAATTTATGATATTTTATTTATTTATTTGTTTAGGATCAAAGGATGTACACAAACACACGAAATAAATAATGGACGACAAAAGTATACGTAGGTGTACTCCTTCACTTACAGGAGGCCACAGCATGCATAATAAAATGTATAACTAAGCTATCAAAGATATAGTAGCATTTAAAAACTTAAAATCAAAACACATTTGGCAACAATTAATATTTTTTTGATATTGAGAGAAAGAAGAAGGAACACGATCCATACAAAATTAACCCACGTCCTACAGCAACGAGAAGTATCTCAAAAAAATGATAAAAATGGGTTAAAAAGATGGCATACTGCCAAACTCCATCCTTAAGTCTAGCATATAAAAAAATTACTATGAAAATTCGTTCAGGGGCAGTAATATCTACGATGGATACAATATTGAGAAATACTTGCGCTCTTGATTTGTCTTCAATTATTGAGTTCCATCATCGAACTATTTTTTTTCTTTTTTTTCCCAAAAAAATTTGTTGTTTCCCTACAATAATTTTGCAGTGAAGTTACTTAGTTTAATGTGCAGAATGTTTGGTTGCATCGGTATCGTGAAAGGTCTGTTTACACCCTGAATTCATTGCAGATATGACTGCCCCTGAACGAATTTTCATAGCATTTTTTTTGTATGTTAGACTGTAAGGATGGAGTTTGGAAGTATGCTATCTTTTTATACCCATTTTTATAATTTTTTTGAGATACTTCTCTTTGCTATAGGACGTGGGTTAATTTTGATCCTTCTTCTTTGTCCAGGGAGACAACTTAAATCAGAAACAGGTTTTTTCCCCAGTAGAGCAAATATAACGTCCGGTTCGTATTCACAACACAATCTAACCGGCACTGTTAAATAAGTGATAATTGTTTTAATAGATAGGAATCCTAAAATCTAAAATTATTTTTAAAAGCCTCCATCGAAAAAGTAAAATTGCTATAGTCTCATTACTCAGGGGAAAAATAGTAGATTATACAACAAGTGGAAAAAAAAGGGAATTTAATTCGAGGTACTAAGTTGGAACCCGAGAGCAGCGAAGGATTCTAGAGTAGAATCCCGAGCGTAGCAAGGGATTCTAGAGTAGAATCCTAAGCGGAGCGAGGGATACAAGAACCGAGATGATTTTTTTTTTTCACGAGGAGTGTACTCTTCTTTTTACCATTGACTGCGAGAAAATAAATAGAAGTATAGTATTTATATTTCTCGTGGGTGAATAATAACAACAACCAAGCTGGGCTTGCCAAGGTCGGTTTGTGGATAGGTGACCACTAATTCATTAAATACCGAGTTTCCTCCGTGCCTCGGAAAGTATGTAAAGCCGTTGGGACGGCTGTCATTTGTAGTTCTTTGACAGTCGTTACAGGAAGTCAGTGACCCGAAAGTCTGACAACCAGTCTTACCAAGGGTACCGTATTACGCACCCAGTGCTAACTGGGTTGTGTTCTGGGTCAGATAGGCCAGGAAGGAATAGGCTAGGAATTTTAAAATACTGATATTCAGCTGTATCCAATTAGACTGGAAGCCGACCCCAATAAAGTTGGGACAAGTGTAGGCAGATGAGTATTTATCACATTTTATTGTATCATCGGTAATTTAATAAGAGAAAAAAGGATTAATAATATAAACATTAAAAATGTAGGTATAGTGAAATTAGAACAATTGTCGAAATTCAGTCGTGTCGCCACGTTTTATTTCTTTTTTGTTCATAATTCGTGCATGCTCCAAATTCAAAAAGTCTTTATTCACTCAGTGAGTAAAAGAGCGTTTTATTCACTGTTATCGATGAATAAAATGCTCTTTTTCGAGTGGCAATGGTAAAAAGAATATTTTTGTGCGGAATAAACGTCGACCGTAAAACTCGCTAAAAGACCAAATATTCGTGTACTATTTTCTTTTTTACTGAACAAGATTTCGAGAGTCATCGCGCTTCACCTAGCGCACTATGCCTCTTGAGAAGATAGTTACAAAATATTCAAATTCATGTATTCTAGTGTGCGTGATGTTGGACCCCACAATTTCGAGTTTTTTTTTTTTTTTTTCTTTATTTATTTATTTAGGGACATTTATAATCGCAATGCGTACGTCAGTCCCATCGTACCCTAAATACACATTGTTCATATCTGGGCCATGAACCTAAACAGACTCTTCGCATCATCGCCATTTGGTTGAGCTAGGATCTTATGGAATGTGCCTACTTCAAGTCTGTTCAACCTCAATACCCTAAACAGATTATTTCTCCCAGACTCATACCGAACACAGTCCATCAATAAGTGGTGTAAGTCTTCAACAACTCCACACTCCACACAGTTAGGCGAGTTCGTTTTTTTCATCAAGTTCGAGTTGTCCTTTCAAACTAAAGATCGCATTCCCTAGCATTGCCAACTTTAGGCACTTAATAACGTAACTTAATAATAAATCTCTCTCTTCTACGAACTCTTCTTGTCTCTCTCACGAGCTACGTCGTAGCTTAACGTATAGCTTACCTTACGCCTAGCATAGAAACCAGTATTTTATTAACTTATATTTTTACTTCTAGATAAAAATTCCAGTAAAAGTACAGATGAAGATGCCAAAAGACCAAATGTTATTATAGGCAACCAAGATGGTAATCCAGGCAACCAAGATGCTGATTCAGGTAATCACGATGCTGATTCAGGCAAGCAAGATGCTGATTCAGGCAAGCAAGATGCTGATTCAGGCAAGCAAGATCCTGGTTCAAGCAATCAAGCCACTATAATATACACAGTATCAGCTGTGGCAGTAGTATTAATATTGCTAGTCGTTTCCGCCATTTGTTTAAAACGTTGCCGTAAAAAGCCGGTAAGTAAAATGTACCTAAGAACTGCAACTACAATATCAGTCATAATTTTAAGAATGTGTTCATATCTATGGAGGTATCTATTGTTCATCATTTAAGCTGAGGCTACTTTAACCAGAAACAAAACCAGACTCCTGGCTGGTTCTATGAAATTTCTAATGGGATAACCCAATAACACATTGCCCGACTTGGAAACCGAACCCAGGGCCTCATGCCCAGCAATAGCACTTGCGACCAGTAGACCAAAGAGGTGGTTACGAAATACTTATATGTATTATCCTTTATTCATTAATTGTCTTATTTATTACATTTTTAAAAATTTTAAAAAAAACAAAAGTAAACAAAACATTTAAAAATATAAAAAATAGATGGCCCATCGGCATCAGGTACAAGGTATATAGGTAGGTACTCTGACAATATTTAATTACTCTTTAAAAAAAACTATTTTTATATGTATAATCTATGATTTCTAACCTTTTTCAGAAAGTGGAGGTGGAGGACAAGGTGTTATACGCAGACCTTGACTTCCTTCGTCGAAATGAACCAGAATGCTTGCCAAGACAAGGGCCAGAAGAAGAATGTCCTTACGCGCAAATTATCGGAGAATTAAGTCCTCGACAAACATAAACTATAATATTTTACTTATCTTAAAATATGATATAAAATAATAGTATACACCGTGACTTTTTAGTCGTCTTACAACGGCAGCCCATTTCATGTATCCAGTGACTACTAAACATTCATTAAAAGAAAATTGGTATTTATGAGATTTTAACAATTTAAAAATAAAAATATTATTCAGTTCCTATTATGACGCCTGACGTAGTTAAAACATCCTGTTGCGAGCGATGATCTACTGGACTCGAACGCTTGATAGGTATGTTCTCCCGTTTGACACGTAAGCGTCATTAACAAGATGTATCATAATTTTATTCTAATGTATTATTTATTTTTCTTTGTACCTATTATGGTAGGTAAAAAAAAACGCGCCTAGAGCTATTTTATGTCGGGTACATTGAGTGGACCATCTTTGTAAGACGACTAAAAAGTCATGGTGTATAATTGTATTCAGCACAAAATTCCGAACCCCCCACATATTTTTTTTTAATCGGCAATTAAAAAAAAAATCGGATACAATGTTTGGAACAGCAGTTTTTTTTTATACGTGGTGTTCGTTTGTTCCTCGATGTCGCTCCAGCCAGTATTATTGATGCAAAAAAAACTAGTGACTAGATATGACGAGTAAAAGAGAATATGGAAGAAGATATGCTGCGCTGACCCCAAATAAATTGGGACAAGGGGAGAATGATGATATTATTTACGCCGTGAAGTAAAGACCTTAAAAATAAGCAGTCTGCATTTATACTGGCGGTGATTACAAATGTGTGTTGACGACAATTTGTCTTTGATGTTATTTTTACATACTCTTTAAAAAAAAAACATTTTTTTTATTTTCGTGTTGAAACTATAAATAATGATTGTGTACTTGTGTCAATATTAAATTTTAATAAAATTATTTTTCATATTTTATTATTATTTTTATTTTATGTTGTTTTAAAAAAAAAACATTTAAAAATATAAAAAATAGGTTTCCGCCGGTGTCGGGAGCAAGGTCCAAGCTACCGGTGGTTAGGGCTCCAGAGACAGGAACCATATGTTTATTATTATTTTTTGTATGTTAGTCTGTAAGTTATACATGTATCTATGGGCTATAGTTGCCTGAAAATCAACGAAAGTTTTCTTATTAAATAAGCTTACATTTTTTTTTGCTTTTTATTTTCACATTCTCAGTTTCTTAGGCTATGCCTTATCGTCTAAGCTATCGTTGCCGAAAGACTGTAGAAACTTTAACTTTAATGTATGTTATTGAGCTGCATCATTCTTTTGGCGATTATATGATAGTATCAGGAGAGCCCTGTTGGTAAATATATGTGAAAGGGCTTGGGAGATTTTTGTATGAAGCCTGGCCGGCCTAACATCAGCCATTTTTTTTTTCAAAGTTGCGGCTGCCCATAGGACCTATATTAATTTCGGGAGGTTCCTGCACCGAATTGGGCGGGAGGAAACGCCCGGGTGTTATCATTGTGAGGATCGTCCGGAGGACACGGTGGCGCACACCGTGGAGGTCTGCCCCGCTTGGGCGGAGCTCCGCCGTGTCCTCGTAGCGGCGATCGGCGGCGGCGACCTCTCGCGCCCGGCCCTGGTTCAGGCCATGGTCCAGAGCGAGAGGGAATGGGAAGCCGTCACCTCCTTCTGCGAAGCAGTCATGCTAGCGAAGGAGGTGGCGGGACGTGAGAGGGAGAGAATCTCACGTCCCAGCCGCCGCGGGCGACGCACCGGGCGTCGGGGGCCACGTGGTGGCTCCCGGCCACTGTGGACGGTGAGTAATAGGTTAGCTCACCGTCCGTCCGTCTTATGACGACAGGCCGTGTCGACGGCGCGTTCGTGTTCCACGCGCGCCTCAAAGAGATGTCAGCAACCAGGAAGGGGCCCGCGAGGGCCGATGCCTGCCGGGGCTGCGGGACTGTTCGAAAGAAATACCGTGGCCCTGGAACACAAAGGGCAATGAAGGAACATGGATGGGTTTTAGTCAGTAAGAGTCTGACACTAACTCCCACCCCACTCAGAGCGGGAGAAGTCATTTGATGATTTCCCATCCGTAAAAAAAAGACCTATATTAATCGATAGTCGGTATCAATACAAACAAGTTTTGTTTGAGGCAAAATGTTCTAAGTGTCACGTTTCCGAGATATGAGCTATCAAAGTTAAGTTGTTTGTATTGATTCCAGCTATCGATTGATACTTTATGCGTGGCTGATCAAATCAAAGTTATGCTGAAGATGCCATCGGCGAATGGACTTTGGGAACTGCTGTAATATCATACAATATTACAGCAGTTTTTATTCCAGTAACATTTTTCACTTGTTTAAGTGCGTATACAAATTTATTTATTTTAGTGCTGACATTATTTATGTGTTTTTTACAATTAATATCTTTATCTATTATCACCTAAGAATCTTGTATGAGTTACTTCTTTGATTTTGTTAATACTGAGTTAATGTAATTTTTATAATTATTTGATTGATTGAATTGAATGTTATCTAAAATGTATCTAAATTTATCTTTAAATGGTTAATGTCAAGCCAATATAGTAATTTGTCAATTGTATTATTAATGTCATGCTTATGATCTAGAATGGTATTATGTTTTTTGTTGTACGTCACAATAATAGATATATCGTCGGCAAATAATATACATTTATGATTAGTTATTTTTATGATGTCGTTTATGTAAATGAGGAATAATATTGGCCCAGGCCCGCTTCCTTGTGGAACGCCATGTTTAATGTCTATATTCCGATGAGTAGGATATTATGTCATTATTTTAATTTTTTTATAGATTGTGACACATTGACTTCTATTAGTTAAATAGGACGATAGCCACTGGAGTATCGGTCCTCTAATCCCAATAGCTTCTTAACTTATGTAGCATATATCGTGTGACACCAGATCGAAGGCTTTTGATAGACCGAAAAAGACTAGTAGTAATATAATTATTATTAATATTTGAAAGCATAGATTGCTGAACATTTGTGCTGTGTAAACGATATATTTAAAAAAAAACAAGATGGCACATCTATTAAACAGAGCAGGAGTAATATAGCACGCGGCAGCATCGACGATGCGCACGGCACCACGCTGTTTCTCGCTCTAGCAAATGACGGTTCTGAGCGACAGAAAAGGATAGGAACATGGAAATAGCTATTCCGTGCTGTTGGATGTAGTTCAACACTACCACACACCTCAATATTCGAGCTGCACTATACAGACGTTCTCAAAGTTAATATTTTCGCGCCCCACGCGGCAGAATGTGATTAGACCATTTATTAAATTCTTATTTCCTTTATTTATTTTTATACAAATTTTTACATTTTTAAATATTCCTACAAAAAATACTATAAAAAAACATTTAAAAATATAAAAAATAGTAGGCCACCCGCACTGGGAACAGGGTCCGAGCTGCCGGTGGTTAGGGCTCTTGAGAGAGGAACCTCCTAACAATACGCGCTGTGTCCAGGAGAACCGCTTTCTGAATCAAGCCCTTGATACAGCTGCCAAGCGCGATTAATTTATTATTTCATTTTTTTTTCCATGTATTCGGATAAGTAAAGGAATTTGAAAAGGTGTTTTTACGACAAAATGTCTGGTTAAGTAGACGATTTTACTTACATAATTTTAAGCAACATGTATAAATAAGTTCCAATGTTGTGTCCCGATAGTTATAATGAGTGTATTGATTGGATTTCAATACAAATAACCTTTGTACAGCATGACATGTTTTTCCGCAAGGCAGCTTATCGTTACAACAATCCTTTTACGGACGTACTGTATTAATATTCATCATCTGCCTAGCCCTTTCCAACGGCTTCCAGTCTAACCGGATGCAGCTGAATACCAGTATTTTAGATGGAGCGACTGCCTCTCTGACCTCCACAACCCAGTCAGTACTGGGTCATAATACTTTCGGGCTACTGACTACGTATTGCTGATATATTAATAGTGCATTAAACAGGATAAATTAACATTATAGGTATATTTACGTTTAAAACTGTTTATAACGCGCTCGTCATTTATAAACAGTTTTACCACAGTTACTGCGATTCTAGTTACAAGTGTACAAGTATAATTACGACAAAATTAAATTATTATTTAATTTAAATTTAAAAATCTTGTCTGTATTTTAGTGTGGACTTAAAATAAGTCAATTTATTTAGCATTAACACTGAAAACTGGGAGTTTTCCATAGAGATCTACGCCTTGGAACGGCAACTACAGTACTTTCACAAGTTATTATGCCTTGTGTGACTGTAGCTTCGCTTTCTTTGTTTTTTTTTTGACATTCAGAAGTGTCTGTAATGTTCTTATCGAAATAAATAGTTTGAGTTTGAGTTCCCGATATTTCAGCGCTAATGACACACATGCTGATGCTATCCTGTTTTTAGTGTTAATGATAATATAATTGTGCGTTTAAAAACTTATATCAATTTATTTAGGTAAATATTAAGTGGCAACCAAAAAGAACTTTCAAATCATGTGCAAATGTTTTTTTTTGTTTTTATTGTGTTTATTATGACAATGAATTCAAGTGTTTGTGTCGTGTCTTTATTATTTTTTTGTTTGGAAAGTGCAGCTGGTTGCAGTAAGTTGCATACTATTTTTATTAAACGTTTATTTATTAAAATCAGCTTAACAACACGCTAATTGAACACTGTCTCTAGAGATACAAGTTATCCTAGTTTGAGAGGCAGGGCTCACAATATTTGTATACACACAACAGCACCTATACTAAAAAAAAAAAAAAAAAAAAACTATGTACCAGTAACGAAGAGTCAATTTTTGTAAGAGGTAAGCCTGTGTACATAATATCTTTAATGTGATTATATTGTATGACTATAGAATGCTGACAGTTATCATCATTATAAGGTAATCCGGTAGGAATCGAGTTTTACGGAACTTTCGCCACTGCTACGTACCTACAATGCCTACGTTACTATAATAGAAAAGTGGCTTATAAAATATTGTCCACGTCATTCAGAAAATCGCAAGTACGACCTGGATAAGAGCTTTTGCGACTTACGGCATTTCATACAAACTTTCAAGTACTTTTTTTTCGAAAAGACTGAACCGATTTTAATGAAACTTCATAGCCATAAGCAGGATACACAAGTCTAAAAAGTTGTTAAAGAACATTTTCGAAATATCTTTTAAAAAAAAAGATAGTTGGAAATTTCTGTTTATTTGGAAAATTTAAAATCGGTCTAATTTAGCTGTAACACTATTTTTCTCTCTGGTAACTGTATAATTGTAAATTATAAGTTTAAATTATATATTATAGCTTTAAATTATAAGAAATGGTTATTTATCATTAAGTACATAAAATTTAATTTTAATACAGGGTGTAAAGAGACCCTTCACGAAGCCGTCAACCAAGCATTCTGTACATCAAACTAAGTAACTCTACGCAAAAATAATTGCTGGGAAACGACTTTTTTTTTTGGGGTGAAAAATCACGTTTAAAAAAACTCAATGTAACGCACTCAAAACATCCACAGCAAACATTGCTGATGGTTGGATTGACAAGAATAGTACGGGGGTCGTGAAGCTGTTTAGGGTAAAAATCTTACGTTAGAAACATGTATTTAAAAAAAACTTGCGAAAAAGTTGGAATTTTGACCCCCAATATCTCCGTAACTAGAAGGTTCCCTGGTATGGTCTAGAACAAAAAAGATATTGCAATGGCGGGGAGAACACGTACCTTTCGGCTTCGTTTAAGGGTCTCTTTACACCCTTTATAATATGTATATTGCTGTGCCCTAACAGGGTCCATAATATTATTCTCAGCTGTAAGCCGTTTTTTTGTTTTTTTTTTACCTTTTTAACATTGTGAAACGCAAATAATATGAAATAAAATAATATTTATTTATTTATCAAAACCAAAGACATTCAAATATAATAATAATAGCTATAGACGAGACAAGACCAAGAAACTGACAATTCCAAAACCTGTTACAAATTAGTAACAAGTCGATCAGTCTAGTGCGATACGTCGCCTTGTCAGGTCGCATTCATATGACACAAAGACATTTAAATATTTCCGAGCTATAGACGGGTCATGACGAAGAAATTGTAATCCAAAACTTGTTACTACTTAGTAACAAATCGTTCTGTCTAGTGTCATCTGTGTCAGACGCCCGCTTGTCAGGTAGCATTCGTGTGTCAAAATCAAAAATACTCAGGATGAAAATTATTGTATGACAATATTCCCAATGTCTTCTCTATATGTGTTTTAAATCTCTTTGATCAAAACAGTGAAATATTTGAAAGAAATGTGCGATGTTGCCAGCTTTCAGAATTCACACCCTCCTTAGTATTTTATTATTGGTATCTTCATCGGCTCAAGCTTCTTTTACCAAAATGGGTTTAATTTATCAGAGAATCGACTTTTTACAGGTTCTTCGTGGTCTTCTAAACCTAAGCCACCCGTTCCAGAGAACACACCTTCCACGGGTAAGTTATCTTTTGACTACCATCCCATATCCTGATTCAGTCTATAAAAACGCGAAATTGATTAAGATTCTTATTTTGTTTTGGTGTGAGGAAATTTATACCCTCCGACTGGGATGGACGGAAGGTTATGTCGGGTCCTACCGACTAAAACCTAACTGATCCTAATTGCACCACGGGGGAAACTCATAAAGGGTGTAAAAAGACCCTTAACGAAAACGAAAACCACATATTCTGCCCATCATTGGGATCATTTTTTTCTTCTAGACAATACCTGTGAATCTTCTAGTTACGGAGATATTGGAGGTCAAAGTTCCAATTTTTTCACAAGTTTTTTTTTTTAAACCACTTTTTAAGGTTTTAACTTTACCTTAATTAACTCCATGACCCGTTTACTATTCAAAGCATCCATCAGCACTAAGTTTTGAGTGCGTAAGATTCGGTTTTACCGTAAAAAGTGATTTTTCACCCCAAAAAAAAAAGTCGTTTCCCAGCAATAATTTTTGCGTAGAGTTAGGTACTTTGTTTGATGTACAGAATGCTTGGTTGACGGCTTCGTGAAGGGTCCGTTTACACCCTGTAGATGCGTTTGCGCGCACCCCTGGTACCAGCCTGCCTTGCCTTGTAGACTGTAGATCCTACGACACGCCCGTATGTTATTCCGTAAAGATTAACCTGGTACAATTTAAATTAAGCCCATAATGCGCTAAAACGGTTACCACTAGGGAATCCAATCCCGCATCAAAACCGCGATCCCGCAGGCCTACGGGATTGAGGTCATCGATTCGGCAGATCCCGCGGGACTTGCGGGATTGAGCTTTAATTAAATATTTTTATAAAGACAAGTAAATTTTATTTTTTATTATCATTTTTAATATTAAGTAGAGTTATGACTTATTACTAATTAGCAATTGAATTAAGTAAATGATGCTTTAGAGGTAAAAATTTAATCAGAACAAAGTCATTTTTCAGTCGTTTAACTTGCTATGAAAACTTTTATAACAAAGCATAATTGTGTCGTTGTACGTACCTTTTCACATCACAAGTAAGAGGCAAATGACGCAATAACTTTCTTTGACAATTAACCACGAAGGTAAATCCCCGCGCTGTGGGGAATCCCTAGTCATAGAGTATTTGTTGATATGTTAGTAAAACAACCGTTCAACTTAAAGCAGACTTTTTATTAAATTAGACGTTACCTTAGCAATCACATTAACACAATAGACAATACAAACCAAAAGGCATAGAGACACAATACCAACTTAACAAAATAGAAAAGTATTACATTGCTACCAACACCCCCTCTCAATGTAATACACTCTTACAGTGGCATATTTATTTAATTTATTCATACAAACCACAGTTTTTAATAAATCTTAACAATAAATTTTTATTTAATGCCTTTGTAAACATATCTGCGGTTTGGTCTTCAGTTTTAATATATTTTAACATTACTTTGCCACTTTTAATCAACTCTTTTATGAAATGAAATCTGATGTCAATATGTTTTAATCTCTTGACACTTTCAGTATTCGCTACCATTATGGCACTCTGATTATCACAAAATATTGTGACAGGACACACTTTAACAATATTGAAATCTTTAAGCAAATTAATCAACCAACATGCTTCGCTAGTAGCCATACTTATAGCTATATACTCTGACTCGGTAGAAGATAGACTAACGCTGGCCTGTTTTTTAGAGGACCATGAAACTAAACAATCTGCAAACTTAAAACAGTAACCAGTTGTCGACCTTCTATCCTTCTTCCTTGATCTTCAGCCTTCTCTTTGTTTTTAGAATGTTCTTGACTAGTTTCCTCCTTCTCCTCCATTGTAGTGTCCAGCATAACTAATTGCTCCTTCTGTTTTCCTAGAAATATGATATCTCTTTTTACCTCAACAGTGTTCTTATCTGAGAAGAATACCCTGTAGCCTTTGACATTTTCCTCGTAGCCAACCATGACTGCTTTCTCCCCTTTGGGATCCCATTTTCTTCTCTTCTCTTTTGGAACATGGACATACACAGGATTTCCAAAGATTTTAAGGCCCGTTATATCAAATTGTTTGCCTGTCCACGTTTCATATGGGGTCTTTCCAGTTTCATTGCTTTTACTAGTTCTGTTTAGTACATATGCCGCAGTATGAACAGCTTCTGCCCACAGCTTCTTAGGTAAACCTGCTGCACACAACATTGTACGTGCTGATTCTATAAGAGTTCGATTCTCTCGTTCCGCCTTGCCGTTTTGTTCGGGAGTATATGGAACTGTGGTTTGATGAGTTATTCCACGTTTCTCAAACAAATTTTTAACTTCTTTGTTCACGAACTCTAATCCATTATCACTTCTAAAACACAATACTTTGTTTTTGGTTACATTTTCAGCCTTGTTCAAAAAGTTCTCAATACACTTCTTAACTTCATCTTTGCTTTTAACAAAGTACACTGACCTGTAGTTAGAGAAGTCATCCTTTAGAATTACGAAGTATCTGGATCCTCCCACGGATGGCACCTCCATAGGTCCGCACGTATCTGCATGTATTAACTCACATGGCCTTCTCGTTTTATTTTCACTGGCACTGAAAGGCAAACGATGTATTTTGCCCTCCAAGCAACTCTCACACTCAAAGTTAGAGTCGTTCACTTTAATGTTGTTGTTTTTAAGCACCATTCTCACATACTGTAAGTTTTGATGAGCCAGTTTTTCGTGCCACTCTTTAAGTCCAGATTTCACTTCAGCCGCGTTCGCTATCTCACATTTGTAACGCACGTCCATATAGTACATATCTCCATTACGACTCGCTACGGCACTCACATTATTTCCTTTGTAGAATTTACACAAGTTATTGTCCATTTTAACAACATAACCTCTCTCTGTAGCACATTTGACAGATAATAAGTTTGTTTTCAATTTCGGAACGAAGAGTACATTATCTATGGTTGTATGTACCCATCTATTGCCATTGTAGACCTGTAACGCCACCTGTCCACACCCGAGCGCACTAATCTCCTCGCCATTACCGACTATCACTGTTTTATTGTTCATCGATGAAAATGTTGCAAATAGGTTACGATCATGGCACATATGTTGGCTAGCGCCTGAGTCCACTAACCACTTAGATTCTTGAACGTTACTATTTGAGTTCATCACCATAAATGCATTACTCGTACTGTCCTTTTCCCGATTCTTCTTGAAGTAGCACTCACTCTTATTATGTCCCATTTTCTTACAATAATAACATTTTTTAACCGGTCTATTGTCATGTCCCGAACCCTTGTTTTGGTTACACTCACTTTGATAGTGTCCCAGCTTATTGCACTTATAACACTTTACGTTTTTCTTAGCTACAAACGCTGATGCTGACGAGTTTGGAGGCTCCTTGTCGTTAATACGTTCTTCTTCAATCAGTAATCTCGCGACAAGATTTTCGAGCGTTTGTTTATCATCAGGCGCGGACTCCCACGCCGACACAAAATGTTTATAAGCATCTGGAAGAGACATTAGCACTTTTGTTATTACGAATTTGTCTGAAATGTCTTCTCCCATCTGTTTGAGCTGGTTTCTTAGTTCTTCTATTTTAGATAAGAACGTTGACATCGCCGTGCCCTCCTCGTACTTGTATTGAAAGAAACGTTGTTGTACGATATGTATACTTGTTTGAGATTTTTGCTCATACACGCTCGCAAGTTTTCGCCACATTTCGGCTGACGTAGTGCATGTTATGATATGCATCATCACGCTTTCTGACATTCTTGTAACAATCCATGATTGAGCTTTCGCGTCTTTCTTTTCCCATACAGCCTTCTCAACGGCGTCCTCTGGTTTCACACTGCTTCCGTCTGTTACTTCCAGTAAGCCCTGACTCCGCAACAAAACGATGGTTTGGAATTTCCAAATATTCCAATTGGAAGTTCCCTCGAGCTTTATATACGTCTGGAGTTTTAAAGAATTGTCGTCCGCCATCTTCCTGTCTGTTCGTCCCGACCTTGCTACAATCACTCGCAAGTATTTTTCTCGTCCGCCGGTTTCTAACCACACGCGGACAATTTTACCTTTTTGACGAAAGAACAGTTTCTGTTGTTTTACTCTTTTTTTCTTTAGGATTATGTGTCTGGGCCCATAACCTGTTGATATGTTAGTAAAACAACCGTTCAACTTAAAGCAGACTTTTTATTAAATTAGACGTTACCTTAGCAATCACATTAACACAATAGACAATACAAACCAAAAGGCATAGAGACACAATACCAACTTAACAAAATAGAAAAGTATTACATTGCTACCAACAGTATTTCAACTGACATTGATTACGTTCCGTTCCGAAACAGAATTCAGACAACATAAAATTAAAATTCATATTTTTTTTGCTGTACGTTAAAAACTGAAAACGAAAGTATTTTCCATACAAATGCTATAGAAAAGTCACGTTTGAGTTTCATGGGAAAGTTAAATTACTTATTAATGAGGCTGTGCTGGGTCTTAAAAATAATCAGTAGTTATCTGAGCTCATATATGATTTTTTTTTTCAATCCCGCAAACGTGCGGAATTCCGCATGAGGAATCCCGCATTTCAGATGCCGTAAAAAGGTGCGGGAATTGCCAGTTGCGGGAACCCGCGTTTGCAGGATTGGATTCCCTAGTTACCACGTATTCAGTAGGTACATCATTCTGGTCGGCCCTTCATAGAAATTTTTCATTGTTTTCAGAAACACCTATATTCACAAACACTTACGAAGGGACTGAGGCAAATATATATTGTGAATCTGCAGAACTTTATCATCAATGGTTTCAAGGCTATCGAAATAGTAATGTGTATTTTTATTTTTTATTATAATTTTTATTTACCAACATTAAAATAACGAAAAGTCGACAAAGCGCAAGCCGAACTTATTATAACACATTTTATTATTATTTGATTACACCATATTAACACAGTACTTGATTAAAAATAAACTCAATAAATTCACGCTATTTTCCCATGGGGGTATGCAGAAACCACCGAACGCCACCTGCTAGTATCCTTATATCCTCCTTTTGCGTTCTCCACGAAAAGGTTAACCAGTATTACATGATTAATCAGCCTATAAAAAATGGGAGCTAGCCCGTGCTCGGAGCTTTGTCTCTTTCATTCTGGTCAAACAGCAATGTTTAAATCGTTAACCCATTTAATATATATAAGGGTTAACCCATATAATGTTTGATCAGGGTTAAGCTATATAATATAAGGGCTAACCTATATAATGTTTGATAAGGGTTAACTCATATAATATAAGGGCTAACCCATATAACATAAGGACTAACCCATATAATGGTTAATAAAACATATGGGTTTGAGATCTAACCGGTTAACCTGTTAACCCGATTAATCGGTCCCTAGTTTAACCAGATGTACGAACATAGACGAATATAAAGAAGTGTGCCATCATACGAGGTGGCGTTCTACAGGATGGAAGGGACACCGATGCTAAAACGGTTAACACGTATTCAGTACTTTTTTTTTTCGGATGGGAAATCATCAAATAACCCCGTCCGCTCTGGGCGGAGTGGAACGGAGTGTCAGACTTTTCTGACTAAAACCCATCCATGTTCCTTCTTTGCCCTTTGTGTTCCAGGGCCGCGGTATCTCTTTCGAACAGTCCCGCAGCCCCGGCACGTATTCAGTACTTACATAATTCTGAACTTCCCACACATACGGGGTGTAAACAGACCCTTCACGAAGCCGTCAACCAAGCATTATGTACATCAAACTAAGTAACTTTACGCAAAAATTATGGCTGGGAAACGACTTTTTTTTTTTGGGGTGAAAAATCACGTTTTACGGTAAAACTCAATGTAACGCACTCAAAACATTGTGCTGATGGATGGATTGAATAGTACGGGGATCGTGAAGGTATTTAAAGTAAAAATCTTACATTAAAAACATGAATTTTAAAAAAAACTTGTGAAAAAGTTGGAACTTTGACCCCCAATATCTCCGGAACTAGAAGGTTCCCAGGTATGGTCTAGAACAAAAAAATGATCGTAATGACGGGGAGAACAAGTACCTTTCGGCTTCGTTAAGGGTCTTTTTACACCCTTTAGAAATTTTCCATCGGTATTTTTTTTTATCTGTTGTTCCATACATTTTGACCGTTTTGGTATTGTAGTTTGTAAGGAAACAGCTGGTTTTTTTTTTAAATAAACGAGTATAAAATACTTTTTTTTAATTATTACTTTTTTAAAAGCGCATAGTTTTTTTTTTGCTTAACCTGGTGTCTGAGTTTTTATAGTGCTTATTGTATCTTATTCTAATTACTCTCATTTTATTTGTATCGTGCTTGTTAACTAGTGATCCTAAGATCTCTACTATCTAAATATATTAATTATAGTAATTGGCTCTGTGTTGCCCATATAATTGTTATTCATTTGTCATAGCTGTTGGTTCTCCTATCTATAAATAAATAAAAAATACGAGTATGTATGGGTTGGTATGGGTTCAGAATGATGTACTGAATACGTGGTGACCGTTTGTGCGGCGGTTTCCCTTCCACCCTTTACAATTTCTGCCCCCTATGGGGAAAAAAACGTAAGTTACGTGTATGTAAATTATCGTATAAGAGTATTCTTATTTCAGGTACAAGCAAAAAACAAGTGGCAATAGGAAACATACCGCTGCAGAGGGGAATGAAAAAAACCCATTACGTAATAACAGTGGAAAAATTTGATGATAACACTGTTATATATTGTGAGAACGACGATGAGTACACGAAGGAAGGCAATAGAACAAGTCATAGCTTTTCAAAGAAATCTTTCGCATGGTTTTCGAATATATATTTGGTAAAAAAGTATTTCAAGACTAGAATACAACTTTTCGACGATGAAGCACGTGAGTATTTACTGCTTATACATAAAATAACATCACGCCAGTAATCATTGAAGGATTAGCCAGAGGAGTACACCCATCCGGGGCTGCGGGACAGTTCGAGAAAAAAAAAAAAAAGAGTACACCGATTACATTTCTTCAGTTATGTTTTTAAGTCCTATGTAATAGGGGGCGACGAGCTGAGGAGTTCGCTCCATCAACCGGGCACAAAGCCAGACTCCGTGGCTGCTACGGAGTAATGCATGATGGTAAAACCCAATAACACTTGGACCGACCTGGGTATCGATCCCAGGACTTCACGCTCAGCAGTCGCGCTTGCGACCAATAATATTTTAAACCGATGTATTTTATGATTTCAGCACCGAAAATCGAACAGCCTACAATACTTAAATATTCTGAGAAAAAAAACATTTCGTTCAGCTGTAAAGAATACGCCGAAGAAACAAACTGTAAGTCCGTTTTATCGACTTCAAAAAAGAGGGTGTTACAGTGCTGCATGGTTCCTATGGCGAGTACCCATGCCCATAGTCACAAATCCATCGCCATCAAGGAGTAGAATACTTCTACCAACCCTGTAATTATATTGAAAGAATATAATTTCGAGCATTCCACAAATAGAGGGTAACGGCCCGTTCACGACCTTACCGCTGTGAGCGGCAGCTAAGCGCGGGGTGGCGAGCGGTAAGATCAAAAGTATAAAAATGTTTGAAGCACGCCACGAGATGCCGCTCATAGAGAAAACACGCCGCTTACGACGCCGCCCCGCTCGCCGCTAAGACCGAAGTCGTGATCAGGCCGTAATTGCTAAATAATAACAGCCGCCCGGGTCAAACTTCAGGTTAAGCCGTGCACTATAATGTCTCCCGCGCCGATAATAAATCTCCACTGAGATTAGCCGCCATGACCGAAAATGGAACTTCAATAGAACTGACACTGCCAGGAGGACGCTGCCTAGCCTTTTCCCAACTATGTTGGGATCGGCTTCCAGTCTAATCGGATGCAGCTGAAAACCAGTAGTTTACAATGGAGCAACTGCCTATCTAACCTCCACAACTCAGTACTGGGTGATACGATAACCGTTGGTAAGACTGGTTGTCAGACTTTCGGGCCACTGAGTATCAAGTACCGTACCATGTACCAACTACCGGGACCAACGGCTTAACGTGCTTTCCGAGGCACGGAGGAAACTCGGTTCGTAATGGGTGGTCACCCATCCACAAACCAACCTAGGCAAGCACAGCAAAGATCGACCCGAGCAGCTGTTATTATTTAGCCACGAGTTCCTCAGCACGTAGGACTCTGAAAATTCTTATTATTTTTTAAAGATACCTTCGTGGGCGTAATAAATACGACTTCTAACATGATTCAAACATATCAAGCGATTTCGGCGCACCCAAGGTTCTACATAAAGCACAATGGCACAGTTCTATGCTGCGTTTATTATGAGGTGAGCGGAACAGCAGAGGAAAAGCGGATCACCCGACATGTAGCCAAGAAAACTTTATTAGTTTACGATGATTCTATTCGGCAGGATAGTCTGGAAGGCAAAGGTAAGGTTATTGTTTCAATTATGTAGGAACTTAGGGGCCGTCCACATATTACGTCACACGGTAAGAGGAGGGTGACAAAGTGTGACAAGGGGTGGGAGGAGTCCTAAATTTTGTGACGTCAAGAAAAAATCCCCACGCGTTTCAAACGACGTTTTTCAATACACTTTCGAAGAAATAAAATATTATAACGGAAAGTATTTTTGTCAGGAATTATTAGGAAACTGATTTAATTTGCTTTTTTTCCGCGCTTTGCTTTCGCCAGGTTGAAGAAGAAGCAAAGGTATGATGCCGCTAAACAGCTTAAATGAAAAATATAAAATTCAAATATTCTTGAATTTAGAACACAAATAACACACTAATTTGTTCATAAAAATATATATTTGTTTGAAATAATCATGTTTATCTATTATATTCTATTTATAAACACAATTTATATACTCAAAAAATATTTAAGCCGTAAAGACGCATCTATCTTTGCCAAGATTTTAAAAAAACACCGCCGACTAAAGTCATTGAACCCATTTGGACTTAGTACAAGTATAGTTATCTGAGGAATTTTTTATTTCCGCACGTGTGTGGAAAAATATAAAAAATCCACGCGTGTGAAATACATTGCATGTTCAACCTAATCGTAGTGCAATAAGAGTCAGTTTTCGAGAAAGTGTACTGAAAAACTAATTATCTAGTATCTGCTGTCTTTTGTTTCCAGGAATGACCAGTGATACTGATACTGACCATGACCAATCCACTACAATATACATCACAACAGCAGTCGTAGGAGTATTATTACTACTAGCCAGTATCGTCATTTGTAAAAAACGGTGCCGCAAAAAACCGATTTCGGTAAGTTTCATTTTTACGTACTACCGTTCATTGGCGGTCGACCATTTTACAACCTTATTAGTTAGGGCATATGGGTGAAAATTGTCAGCCCGTCTGTAAGCTTGGTAGTACCTACCTACTTTATATTGGTAACAGAGGTACGGACCATTACACTGAACAATTTTATCCATGCGACCAACATCCTTATCGCGAAAATATAAGATCAGGTGGCCTACATGACTGCTATTTGCGACAGTAATATTGCCAAATTACGCACTTTCTGTATAAACGCTAAAGAGATGGCGCTAGACTACCAATATAGCTGTCTCTTTCCCACACTGGAATTACGTTTATACAGAAAGTGGGCTCGGTCGCAAATAGCTATCAAAAATTTCGCCGTTTTGCGTAATTTGGCATATTGCTGTATGGAAATAATAAATATGGCTAACTAGTGCACTAAAATATTGATTATGAAATGCAATAATTAATATCGTAACGCCGAATATTTATTTTTAGATGTAAAAAATATTTGGAAACTTTCCAAATACCTTTTTTACACCTAAAACGGTTACTTACTACATCAAATTAAGTTTTTAATTGCAATTCATTATTACATACAGGAAGCACCGTGCTAACTAGAATAAAGTCTAGGTGGAAATAAAAGGCCTGGTAGTGTCCATAAGTTTCCGTACACCATACCAGCACACCATGTTGTCGAAGTGTCCCATCGGCATCGTTTGTGGAACCTCGTCTTCACCTGAATAAGTTTTCCTTGCTTCGGATAACTTCAGTCAGGAGTCCGTCACTACTCTATCTAATAGCTGCAGAGAAAAGATGATGTATTAGTGCTAGAGTATTCCTCAAAGCGCAACTTTTAAGCGCAACTAAATTATTCAAAATAGAGATGGGTATGATGGATTCATTAACGATATTTTTTATCATGGTTGCGCTTCGAGGAATAATTTAGTTACGCTTCAAAATAGTTGCGCTTTGAGGAATACCCCTTAGTGCTGACTCTCTCTTTTAAATGGCTTTCAAATGTTTAAATATAACCTTTAATACATCGTTAATCCAGTTACACATAACATAAAGCACCCTTTGTTTTTAAAAATCGCACAAAAAATCTTGTGTTAACTATGGTCTTTTAATCCTATTCAGGATTCCAAGGTGTTGTACGTAGACCTTGACTTGCTTCGTAACGTTAGACCAGACAGTATTTCAAGACCAGGTCCAGAAGAGGAATCTCCTTACGCACAAATAATCGGAGTAATGAAGCCTGATCAATGAATTAAACTCATAAAATGTAAATAATTGTGTAGCACTTGTAACTGTATCAAATAAACATAAAATAAGTAATTTCGTTTTTTCTTTTCATGTTCATTCTCAGTTGTTTGCTCTGGAACTGATGTGAAGAGGAGCTCGCGGCTTAATAATAACAGCCGCTCGGGTCGATCTTTAGGTTTGGCCGTGCTTGCCTAGGTTGGTCCGTGGATGGTTGACCACCCATTACATACGAAGTTTCCTCCGTGCCTCGGAAAGCACGTTAAGTCCCGGCTGTTATTTGTAGATCTTTGACAGTCGTTAGGTAGTCAGTAGCCCAAAAAGTCTGACAACCAGTCTTACCAAGGGGTATCGTATTACCCAGTACTAACTGGGTTGTGGAGTTCCAATAGGCAGTCGCTCCATGTAAAATACTGGTATTCAGCTTCATCCGGTTAGACTGGAAGCCGACCCCAACATAGTTGGGAAAAGGCTAGGCAGATGATGATGCTCTGGAACTTTTTTATAAGGGTAGGTAAAAGGGATTTAATTTAATAAATAAAAAAGGAATCAACGAAAACTATTTAGGTTTATTAACATATTAAAAACTGTAGAATATTTTACTATTGTTCAATACATTTTCATTTAAACATTTCATGATTTCCTTATATTCGCTTGGTCATATTAGGCTTGTGGAAACAGGATTTAAAAGTAACTACATATATTTATTTTTATAATTATGTCGATGGTATCAGGGACCTAAAAGATTACCCATACAGGAGTTTTAATCGGGTTATTTTTTAGTGTTAGGTTAAAAAACCCTAGAGTTCACATAGGTTAACTCGTATTACAGGGTTAATCATCAAATAATAATTGGTTCCCGCACAGAGTTTATTTTTGTCCAAAGAAAATATGCAAGAAAGTGACGGAGTTAACCCGCTCTCGGTATCTCTTTCTTTGTTTTTTTTTCTAGTCAATTAGCAATGTTTAAATGGTTAACCAATAATTAAAAGGGTTAACCCATATAGTATAAGGGTTAACTCGAATAATTTTTAAACAAACATTTGGGTTATAGAGCCTTTTAGCCCGATTAATCGAACTCTGGTATCAATAATATTCAACAAGAAAATACTAATTCGGTAGGTTGTTTTATCTACAAATACTAAAATATGCTCTTCCAGTAAAGCAAAAACCCGATAACAGCAAATTTCACCAAAGAAATTGAACGCGATCAGCATATCTAAACCGCGTTCAAGAAATTCCACAACACACATTGACAGTTCTTGAACGCGGTTTAGTTCCATTGGAGATTTTCCCTAAGTCGAAGTATACATAATTTGTCATTGAGATTTTATAAATAAGTACACAATAATACCAACGTAAGCGTAAAAGCAAAGAATGAAATCTTGAAGCAGAGTTACATAATATTACTTAAATAAATAAATACTGACAAATGCCACAACATTTATCAATCAATATGAAATAAATTAAATTATTTTATAACTTTTTTGTTTGTTTAAATAGGTACTTAATTTTTTTTTAACTTATAAAATGGAGTAAAAGTAAATTTTCGCAACTATAGTAAGTATAGAGAAGATTGGATTCTTCAGAAAATAAAATAAAACACTGAAATTCAATTAAAAAAAAAAACTAAGAAAATGGAGTAAAAGTAAGTTTTCGAGACTATAGTTTAGAGAATTTTGGATTGTTCATAAAATAAAATTAAAAATAAAGCACTGAAATTCAATTTATTCTAATCCAATTAAAATTCGTGGATGTTTACAAGATTTTAATTTGTTAAATTACAGGTAGATTAGCCTAAATATATTTTTGTAATAATTTAGATTTTTAATATTTTACAATAACTCATTAATACATGTTACTGGAAAGCTTAATTATACATAGCATTATATTACAAAATAAGTACATTTTTTAATACTTGAGAATTCATAAACAATTTATGAGATATGTCAGATAAAATACAAATAATAATACAAGGTATGTTACCCTTTTCCTTCATTTTAATACAATTCATTTGATGAAATAATTTCATTCTGTTTATAAATATGCAATAGGTGATATCGTTTTAAAAAATACAATTTTAAAAGTGATGATATTGAAAAATCCATTGATCATTTAAAAAGTGTAATTTCATTTTTGACATTTCAATGAGAAAAATATTGCACTAAATTCTTAAAATCTAATATTTCGATACTTAGTACCTAGCTTAACTATTATTATTAATTTAGTATTTTTTTATAAAAAATCTATGCCCCCTATCTAAGTTCATTCCAATGACATGATATTTATGATAAATATTAAACTCTATTTAAGTACATAAAAAATAATTTTAATTGGGGCTGTAACCTAGTATAGTTGTACTACAGATTTCTGGATTGAAAATCAAAGTCAAGAAATAAAATTTTTGCCTAAAATGATATATAATATTGTTAAGTTAATTAATATAAATTATAATTAAATCGAGGAATACAGTGTGGTCTAGCTTTTCATGCACAAAAAATGCATTTAATTATCTTTTCATTCGGACTCTGCTTAAGGCGATTAACACACTGCCACGCACCACGCAGCGTAGCGCGTGAATGCGTGTTTTAACGTTGCTTGTAAATATCTCTGATTGTATAGAAAACACGCACAGTCCAACACACCGAAAATGCATCCACGCGCGTTCATTCAGTTAATAAAACGCTCGTTGACACGCAACATGCAGCGTGATGCGTGGCAGTGTGATAATCGCCTAAGAGAGCCGACGACGGCGCGTTGGCGGCCATTTTATAGAATTTTATTTACCCTTAAAACAAAGCGCGTGTACTTTAAATTTTAAATTATTTAAAACTAATGAGATTTCTCTTATAATACATAAAGTTGTAATAAGTACAATAAATTCTCCTATTAATATAACCACTATTTCGGCTATTTCTATAAGAGGGACAACTTTTTGTCACACTACCGGAATCATCTGTGCTGTATTTGCAATAATCATTTACTGGGTAATACTGAATTACAGTCCTTTCACATTTATTTTACCTCTGACAGCAGCAACCAAACCGCGACTTTATTGTGTGGAAAATAAATATCACTGATTTTAACAGGCTAATCAGTAGGAGCAACACAGGGGCGTAGCTACCGCCGTATCTGCCGTATCAATTATACGGGGCCCCCGGACCACGGGGGCCCCCAACTTAGAAAAACTAAAGTCATCATCAGCTATAAATGATTTAATAAATCAGTTTGCCGAAAAAAGGCAAGGATAGTGTATATTTAATTTGAATTGTTTGTAAACATTTTGGAAAAAGTGACAGATAGATAATTATCTTATACAGGGTGTTTGGTAGATGGGTGCAAAGCCTGAAGGGGGTGATAACTTAGACCATTTAGAACTTATTAAGCTAAACTTGTCTTAGACGAAGTCTGTTCCTTGTATTTTTTTTGAAACTCTAACGTTTTTAACAATAACATCCATTTTTTTTCAATTAATTGTTAATAGTGTCCAGTAAATGCTGTTATGTTATTATTTTTTATTTATGTAATGTGTGATTACTCAAACAAAATAATTCCCAAGCATCTGAGTCATCAGAGAAACATTCTACGCCATATTCAAGTTTAAGAAACTTTTAAAAATCAAGGAAATGTTTTGTTTACGGCATAATAAAAAAATAAGAAAAATAGCCCCAGTTGTTCAAACCTTTTTAAAAACATGCTTGGTTATTGCCCTTTCTTTTGAGGTACTATTTACGCAGATGTCTCATCAACTCTTGGAATTAGGATGTACAAAGCAAGTTGAGGTCGAATATTTAATGTTTAAACAGACCAAAATAATGCAACATTTTTGTTAAAATAACTTATTGTTCATGTTCAAAATGTTGACCGCGGTTTCTTATACAAGCGCGGGCCCGTTTTCTCACTTCTGTAGTCGTGATTTTTAATTTCATCTCCTGCTTCATGACTTAAAAAGCCGTTTGATTCTTTCTATTAATTCTTCTCTAGTTGAAATTTCAACGTGCGTGTAGACGAGCTCCTTGGCCCGTCCCCAAACGAAAAAATCCACAGGAGTTAAATCGGGTGATCGAGGTGGCCAAGGGGTGGGCCCGTCGCTGCCAATCCAGCTCTCTGGGAAACAATTATTTAAATGTTCTCTCGCGTTTAAGGCGGCCGAACGTTGATTGGTCCCCACTTCCTGCCAGATAATTTAAATGGAGAAAATTACCTGGAATTCCTTCAAAACTATCTCCCAGAGCTTCTGGACGAGACCGAAATACCAATTTTGGCAATGAGAAGACCAATGATTTTTTAACAAGATGGTTGTCCAGCACACTGGACCCTAAACGTGAGAGAACATTTAAATAATTGTTTCCCAGAGAGCTGGATTGACGGAGACGGGTCCATCCCTTGGCCACCTCGATCACCCGATTTAACTCCTGTGCATTTTTTCGTTTGGGGACGGGCCAAGGAGCTCGTCTACACGCGCGTTGAAATTTCAACTAGAGAAGAATTAATAGAAAGAATCAAACGGCTTTTTAAGTCATGACTCATGAAGCAGGAGATGAAATTAAAAATCACGGCTACAGAAGTGAGAAGACGGGCCCGTGCTTGTATAAGAAACCGCGGTCAACATTTTGAACATGAACAATAAGTTATTTTAACAAAAATGTTGCATTATTTTGGTCTGTTTAAAAATTAAATATTCGACCTCAATTTGCTTTGTATATCCTAATTCCAAGAGTTGATGAGACATCTGCGTAAATAGTACCTCGAAAGAAAGGGCAATAACCAAGCATGTTTTTAAAAAGGTTTGAACAACTGAGGCTATTTTTCTTATTTTTTTATTATGCCGTAAACAAAACATTTCCTTGAGTTTTAAAAGTTTCTTAAACTTGAATATGGCGTAGAATGTTTCTCTGATGACTCAGATGCTTGGGAATTATTTTGTTTGAGTAATCACACATTACATAAATAAAAAATAATAACATAACAGCTTTTACTGGACACTATTAACAATTAATTGAAAAAAAATGGATATTATTGTTAAAAACCTTAGAGTTTAAAAAAAAAATACAAGGAACAGACTTCGTCTAAGACAAGTTTAGCTTAATAAGTTCTAAATGGTCTAAGATATCACCCCCTTCAGGCTTTGCACCCATCTACCAAACACCCTGTATATAAAATTCTCGTGTCACAATGTTAGTTACCATACTCCTCCGAAACGGCACGACCGATTTTCATGAAATTTTATATCCATATTCAGTAGGTCTGAGAATAGGCTACTATCTATTTTTCATACCCCTAAGTGACGCAGACGAAGTTGCGCGGGTCAGCTAGTGATTAATAAATATTTCTTTTAATTTTATGCAATTTTTTTATACTTTTGTGAGAAATCTTTACCCTTCCTAAGGGCCCCCAAACAAATTTTTATACGGGGCCCCGCCAAGGCACGCTACGCTTCTGGAGCAACACTACCTAACCTATCCAAAAATAATGTGATTTTGGCGGTGATGCAAAGTCAGAGAAAATAAATAATACAGGATGGAAGGGACATCGACGCACAAACGGTTACCACGTATTCAGTACATCATTCCCCCCTCATAGAAATTTGTCATATGTATTTATTTTTAAATCTGCCGTGTGCTACAAAATTGCAATACCTATACGGTCAGTCTATGGAATAGTCGATTTAAAAAAAAATACCGATGACAAAATTTCTATGTGCGTCGATGTCCCCTTCCACTCTGTATTTGTGTAAGGACTGTAGTGGTAAT
Source organism: Noctua pronuba (assembly GCA_905220335.1). Taxonomy (NCBI): domain Eukaryota; kingdom Metazoa; phylum Arthropoda; class Insecta; order Lepidoptera; family Noctuidae; genus Noctua; species Noctua pronuba. The sequence continues at coordinate 4,157,015 of LR999913.1, forward strand.
CATCAGCCATAGCCAACAATACTGACATTTAATATTTTTTTTATAATTTATTGCTTTTAATGTTGATATCGTTTTTATTACATTAATTTATCTAAATAAGTACAGTAGTTTGATGTTAAATTAATTCTATCGCTTCTCTACCGATTTTAGGAATAGTCCATTTTTTTAATTTAAAAAAAATTACTAAACACGTTAAAATTAAATAAGATCCAATGAATCGATGAGCCCGTGAAACAATCTTTGAATATCCTGAGATCTGTTTCGGCAATAATTTTTAATACAACTATCTTTCGCGTTTATTAAAGCATTTATCTGACTTTTGAAATAAAATAAAATAAATTGAGTAAGTAGATACCAATAATTTGTCATAACAAGATCTGCCAAGGAATTAAACAGGAAAGTAATTCGGGGCGGTAAAAAAAGTATTTCCAATAGTCGTGAATTTAAAATATTATTCTAATTAGATATTCAAAGAGCATTCCCGCGTAATTTGCCAAATTCTCTTTCGTAAGCTGTCAAAATTAAGCATTTTTTAATCATTCGTCCTTAGATTTTTATAATCATTTTCATAATAAGTTAAATAATATTATAAGCACAATTATAAGCAAGCCAATTAGCCAAAATAGAATAGAGAGAGAGAGAGGGAGAGAGCAATACATCTATATTTCATATATTCTAGTGGAATTTTATAATACAATTTAGAAAAATGTTACCTGTCCAATAAGCTTCTATCAGCCTCTTTACAGTGATTACAATATTTCCAATGAAAAGTCGTAATTGGCCTCGCAAACTTTTTATGATGATGAATCGTTTATAAAAGCACAAAAAGCTACAATTTCTAGTTAAAACGATTACAAAAAAACTACAAGCACCTTTAAATTACGCGCCAAAATTTTGACAGCTCACTTACAACCACAGACAACACAACCAACCTTCACGGTTGATAGCAAAAAGGGCATAGACTAAAAACGTACCGTTACATGGCTTCGCTTTTATTATTTTTCTGGGTCAGCTTGCTAAGCGTACTTAATTGTGGGAAAGCCGTTTTGTTTTGGACTGGGTTGAGTTTCGAAGTCATGAATATGAAAGGTTCATATAAAGAAGGGCGGTCCATGGCAGAGACTTCAAAATGGCGGATTTTTTCCCTGGCGCACCAGTTTGAGGCTTTGGAGCATGTGTTTTCTAAGCTGTTGACGTCATCAGGCCCTGTGCGGTTGCCAATGACTAGCATTACTACCTGTAAAATGAAAATAGATTGTTATAAAGATGGCTTGGCCTGCTGATGCTGCGTAAAAATCATCTTAAGAAGTGACATAAAGGGTGTAAACAGACCCTTCACGATGCCGTCAACCAAGCATTCTGTACATCAAACTAAGTAACGTTACGCAAAAATATTGCTGGGAAACGACTTTTTTTTTGGGGTAAAAAATCACGTTTTACGGTAGGACTCAATGTAACGTACTCAAAACATTGTGCTGATGGATGGATTGAATAGTACGGGGGTCGCTTATAGGTAGGTAAATATCGCCAGACGAGGAGGCTACAAATTAAGCACCCCGCCGTTTCGAATAAATGAAACCTTGACCTCAATGAAAGTCCCATTCCCAATCCTCCAACTAAGCTATTCCTTTAATTTAATATTTCGCGTGTTCCACTAGAATTTGTCGTCATTTAGCGTGTTGAGCTCATGGTCACGGCCACAGGGGACGTCTGATGTGACATGTACCTGTCTGTCCGACGTAATTATGATGGGGACGAATTCAATTAATTAGTTTAATTATACACGAACTCGGCTAGGCAGTCGGTCCATGTAAAATAATGGTATTCAGCTGCATACAGTTACAATGGAAGCCGACTCCGATCATGACGATGCACTAACTATGTAGACCAGTCCAAGGAAAACTCACGAAATAGCATTAATAACATCATGCCTGTAATGTCCGAAGGTCCACATGTGTACCTAATAGTATGACACACATTTTGCCAGTAATCTTTAAATCCCATGTGATAGGGGCGAACCTATTGCTATCAACCTGGCACACATACAGACTCCGTGGCGGCTACTGAGAAATTCCTCAACTCTGGGAATCGAAACCAGGACCTCATGCTCAGCATTAACGACCACTGGATCAACGACGCAGTCATGAAAAATCATTAACATTTTTATTACATTCAATTATAATCAGCATATAATGTGTCCAATGTTTGGACAAATAACCTGTCAGTGAGGGGAGTGACCCGTAATCCATCACGCTGCCCCAGTGCGGGTTGATGGGTATTAGATGTCTTCGAATTGGACCGGTTTCTACACGATGTATTTCTTTACCGTCTTCGGAGCAATAGTGGTGATGATATAATTTTCAAAAAGTAAAGTGTCTTAACCGACCGACTTCTGGTCTTTGACTAACATCCAGAAGCCCAAAGACAGGGTTTGCCAACGAGCTATGGAGCGCAGTATACTAGGTGTTAAATTAACCAATACTGCGCTCTAAAACAAATTTAGTTGACGTGGCACAAAAGACTGCTCAACTGAAATGGGACAAACTGTGGGGCAAAATAGCGCAAAACAGGTGCCCTGAGACAGCGAGGTGGGGTCGCGGCAGACCACGAAGGAGATGGCGGACTAACTTGATAAATTCCGTCGGAAATGGAAGGAGGACGCGCGGGTTCGCGAGAAGTGGAAAGAGTAGAGGGAGGCCGTTTAACAGGATAGAAAAAAAGTGCCTTTCTGGGTTCGAACCCACAATCAGGAGACCTACAATTGGAATTCACTGCCGTTATCACCACCAATGCCGTGTTTTTCCAATATTTGCTGACCATTTCATCATCCATATAATAGCATATTTATCATTATACCTATTACTTAAAACAAAAGATAATTGTATTTCCTAGTAATTAAAAATTCATGTAAGTTTTATCAACAATGTGTTATTTGGTACAAGTCATATTATCCTACCAATATTATAAACGCGAAAGTTTGTGATCTACTTGACTCGTGCGCTGGGTAGGTATGTTCTACCGTTTGACACGTAAACATTATTAACAGGATGTTTCATAATTCTAATGTATTTTTTTTTGTACCTAATAGGTACAAAAAAAAATACATTAGAATTCTTAATTAATGGTAAAAACAAAAAGTGCCTAGAGGTATTTTATGTCGGATACATTCAGTGGACCACCTTTGTAACGCGCGAATTACACAGAAACGGCGTAAGGCGTAAGGTGCGGCGCAGGCGTGGAATTTATAAGGAAACGAAAGAACGGCGTGCCTGCACTGCGCCGCTTGAGTGTAATTCACGACACGTCGCCTACGTACATTTTGTATGAAAACGTTTTGAAGCGGCATCATGCCTGCGCCGCGCCTTCACCGTACGCCGTTTCTGTGTAATTCGCGCCTAGGAAGACTCAAAAGTCAGTGTATAGATAGATGCAATATACATAGATATAAATAAAACAAACCTCCTTCTTATCCTTATTCCTATCGATATCCTTCTTCAAATACATGAGCACATCCAGTGACTCTGGTCTGGTGGTGTCGTACACCATGACGAACCCTTCAGCAAAGCCGAGGTAGTGACGTTGAAGGACCTGGTTGGCCGTCAGCTGCATCGTGGGGGACTGTGGCGGACCTATGAATGAGGAAGGGGTTAGATCGAGGTCAAATAGGCTGTTCTTATGGCCCAGAGGTGTAGGCCTTGCTTCTCACCCACGAGGTTGTGGGTTCAAATCCGGGCAAGTGCCACTGTGACTTTTTCAATTGATATGTACTTTCTAAGTTTATCTTGGATATTACAGATATTGGTGAAGGAAAACATCGTGAGGAAATCGTGACTTAATAAATATAAATTTGAAATCGCCAACGCCAGAGAGGCCTTTGTTCAGCAGTGGGGCAATAATAGGCTGGTATTATTAAGTAGGTTGAATAGGTCGCCATATCAAATGGAAAGGCTACAGACAATTTTGCTGTTTGAATTCAATCCCTGTTTTGTATGGAGTAACTGTGATGAGCTAGTCAGCTCTCTATTTATAATCATGATCTGCCCAGACTTTCTCAACTCTGTTGAGATCAGCTCCCAGACTAACTGGATGCAGCTGAACAGCAGATACATGGTGCACATGCTCCATGAAGCGCATATTCAGTTACGACCTCCACAACCCAGTTACTGGATGTTAAAATACCCTTGACAAGACTGGTTGTCAGACTTTCAGGCTTCGAAATGACTATCAAAAATACTCGAAGCTCAATTATTATCACATTATACTGTTAGTGTGGCTATAAATGAATCTGATTCCCTTTCATTTTGCTTGTTCTGTTCAATTTTTTGAAAGATTCAACTTACAAAGACTAGACATAACATCACGCGTGTAATCCCCGAAGGGTTAGACAGAGGTGTTCAGTTTCATTTAAATAGAATCCTAAACTTTAATAGCAAAAAAAAGATTTGTTGCAAAAAATTAACTTATGCATTTACACATATTTGTACTTTTGTGTTAAGAAATTCCAATGCATTTTATGTATTAAAAACACATTTACAATCAACTAGCAATCAGAGATTGCAAACCGGGCCGGGCCGGACCCGGCCGGGCCCGGTGCCCTTTTCGACATCCACCAGGCCCAGTATGAATGGCCGGGTCCGGTGAATGTCGAAAAGGGCCCGGGCCCGGTTTGCAATCTCTACTTGTAACGACTATCGGCCCGGTGCCCTTTTAGACATCCACCGGGCCCGGTGGATGTCGAAAAGGGCACCGGGCCCGGTTTGCAATCTATACTAGCAATACATAATATAATAAATTCAGTTATCTACATAATGCATCAATTGGCTGCTACTGATAATTTCCTGATGGAAAAACCCAATAACAATTTACCCAACCTGGGAATCGAACCCAGGACCTCATGCTCAGAAGTCATTGTGACTACTAGACCAACAAGGCAAATTCCCATATTTATAATCTGTCTATCCTAGACATGTTTCAGTCTGACTGGTTTAATATTTACATGAAGAGATCATGCCTTCTGATATCCAGGTTTCATAGAACTTCTTAAAACTAGGTGCAATTTTTGCTGTGCTTGTTAAGGCTCTTGTGCATTGTTAATTTTGAATAGCAATTTAAACATAAATCAAAAATTCTATTGGGCAAAAGGTTGTTACTTCACTCTGAACGTGAGTTGAATACAACCTCCTTTTACACATAACAGGGTTAGGCAGAGGTCTAATAGTACACCCACAATTTGCCAGTTATGTTTCAAGTTCCATGTAATAGGGGGCAGGCCTATTGCCATCAACTGGGCGCAATTCCAGACTCCGTTGCTGTTACTGAGAAATTCCTGATGGGAAAACCCAATATCACTTTGCCTGACCTGGGAATTGAACCCAGGACCTCATGCTCAGCAGTCGTGCTTGTGGCCACTAAACCAATGAGCCAGTCAACTTATTTTTATTTAATAGTAAATCCAAGTAATAAGTCCATTTTACAATTCAGTTCAGGAACATTGTATTATGTATTGTGGACTATGGACTTGTAAATTCTTAGTATTTCTGTTGTGTAGTTAAAAACACAAGTTGAAATGAGGTAATCACTATTTAAGTAATAGCTAAGTGACCTTGCCAATTAAAAGAAAAAGTAGAACACAAAGTTACATTAAAATATTCTGATGTGCAGATGAAATGCTTTCCGTTTTTTATTTATGTACACAATTTAAAAAAGGAACACACTCCAGCATCTTACCTTACCCATAGACAAGCATTAAGAAATAAAACGCCAATTTCCAAGCAGTGCCAGCCAGCCTGTGCAAGCACTCAAGCAAAAACAAATCAAACTAGACTAAACCTTTGAACTCGCCTGTAAGCGGGGGCTCCAGTCCCGCTGTATCATAGAAACAAACTCTCTCTTTTGTCCCTCTATCCGTCTCTATATTGGCCACATAGATATCCTCAATTGTTGCGTAAAAACATGACTTTAAATTCACATTTCCGTATATAAGTTGTTCTAATACTGCAGTTTTGCCTACCCCTTTCATTCCACATATGACGACTTTGCTTGTTTTCCCCATTTTCTTTGGAATTTACTATGTTTTAGCGTTGATTTCACTTTCGAAACATTGCGAAGTATTTTGATGCAATATTTTTATACAGGTTAACTATAGGATATTATGAATGTCAATAAATTATCTTGCGCTGTTTCAGTACTTGAAATGGAATAAATTGTTTGCAAACTCATTTAAAGTATGATATTTTGCTTTCTATTCTTAATTTCGCAAACTCCACTTTCACGACTAACTACTACTTTGTTGACAATATTCTTGACAAGACAATGTCAATATTGTCAATATGTTCCGTCAGTTTTATTTTACTGTTTCATTCTACACAGACAAAAAATAAATACCAGAATAAAAATCGTGGAATTAATCATTTTGCTTAGGATTACACGGAGAATTATTATTTTTAATATTTATCTTATTCATATAATTACAATAAATCATGAGCGAATCAAATAGTAAATCATTTGAAAAAATTCTGCTGTTTGCATGGTGGTAAAGGTATAGGCTCTATGTATATATTGTTGACTTCTCTGATTAATTATAAGTGGGTATAACTTGTACACCAAACAGTCTCCTCACAATTTATGAAATAAAATTGTTTTGTTTACAACGCGACACTTGCGTCATGTCATGTCTCAAGTGTGTCCCAATTTGTTTTGACATTTCAATAAATGAATGACATTTGACAGCATGGCGGCCACGGCTTCAGATTCGGAGATCACTAAAAGTGATAAATATTCTATTTTATTGCCCACTTACAATGAAAGAGAGAACTTACCCATCATAATATGGCTTATAGTTAAATTTCTGGATAACAGGTAAGGTCCCTACTCACTTATTTCCCACTTTATTTAAAAACAACAAGTCGGTGTTTTTACACGTATATTTATCAAAATTCTGGCTTATCTTTGCAGCGGATACGATTATGAGGTGATCGTAATTGATGATGGAAGTCCTGATGGTACTCAGGACATTGCCAAACAACTGCAGAAGTTATACGGATCGAATAAGATAGTGCTTCGCCCTAGAGAGAAGAAACTGGGCTTAGGGACCGCGTATATGCATGGTATAAAACATGCAACCGGTAACTTTATAATTATTATGGATGCTGATCTAAGCCATCATGTAAGTACAATAACAATTAATTTTATAACATTAGACATGACATTAACAAAAAAAATCTAAAGAGCTGAAATTAGATTTCCAACAAAATATAAATGAAGATGGCTAATTACTAACGTGACGGTTGTCAGGGGAGAATGGAAGAACTCAAGCTCAAAGCATTTATTTCAATTAGACCATTACAGGCACTTTTGAATGTCACAAAAAAACAAAGAGCGAAGCTACAGTCAGACACAAGGCATAATAACTTGTGAAAGTACTGTAGTTGCCCATTCCAAGGTGTAGATCTATCTCTATGGAGAAGAATGGGCAAGAAACTCCATGGACACTCTTTTCAATCAAAATATTTTTAGAAAATCTTGAGTTACATCATTCATGTGGAGACTATACATTTATGTGAGAATGATGTTAAAGAAGTGCGAGCTAAGAGCATCCAGAGTAAAAAGATATAATCCACAGCTCACTGAACAGAATGTGTAAACCCCAAATAACAAAGGACAAGGTCAGAATGATGGTGATGATGAATTGCAGGGACAGCAACAAATAGACTATTACTACTACGACTATTTATTTCAAAGATCATCATTATCTTCCTATCCTATTCTATTTGGGGTTATTATTTCAGATACAGGTATTTTTTATTATCCACATGACGCCGTTCTGTCTCATTACTATCATACCATGCAACAGTGGGTTGGCAGAGCATGCGGCTCGCAAGCCGCTCCGTAATGCTCCGCTTTTGTGTTATTGTGATAAAAGTGAATGAGTATTAAAAAAAATGTTTCTTTGGGAAAGTTGTTTGTTAGCATGAGCACATTCAGGGGTATAAGTATCGGTCACTAATTACAAGTCACCCTATATACTACTAGTCTATTAAAACATGAATTTTCATAATTACAGCCAAAGTTCATCCCTAACTTCATTGAACTACAACGGGAGCATGATTATGACGTGGTATCAGGTACTCGCTACCAGGACGGAGGTGGTGTATACGGATGGGACTTCAAAAGGAAGCTGATATCACGCGGAGCTAACTTTGTCACGCAGATGTTGCTGAGACCTGGGGCTTCAGACCTAACTGGGTCTTTTAGGTAGGCTGATTTTGGTTTAGTTAACTTATGATATTATCTATTTGCAGGCTCTTTCTAAAAAGAGAGCAGTTTTTTTCCTTCAAAACGTTTTTCTTTCATTCTTTTAAAAAAACGTTGCCCCACACTAGGAATTTCTCCTGTATCGTGGGTGCGTTTACAAACATTTAAAGGCCGTACAAATATTTGTTCAAGTCAGTATTTGTAAGTCAATCGCTCAGCCACTGCGCCAAACGCGCCGTCTAATGTCTTTCTGTCTGATATCTATTGTCATCTAGACTGTTCTTATCATTGAGTATACAAGTTGCACCAGGAAATAAAGAGCTGTGAATTAAAAATTATTTATAAAGGTGTCTTGGAAATAAGTTTATTATAAAAGGAGCTTGCCCTTTGCTGGTTTTTCTTTGGCCTCTGAAATTTTGAATAAAAAAAATATTGTTTGTATTTCAGGTTATACAAAAAAGATGTGCTGCAGAAGTTGATAGACAGCTGTGTGTCCAAAGGTTATGTCTTCCAAATGGAAATGATTATTAGGTAAGACTTTTTATTCTAAAAATCATCATCATCTGCCTAGCCTTTTTCTACCAATGTTGGGATCGGCTACCTTGTTATGTTTTAAGAAATTGCTACATGTTTCTAACGAATTCAAACATGTTCCTTTCCAGGGCAAGACAATTGGAGTACACTATCGGAGAAGTGCCAATCACATTCGTGGATCGCGTCTACGGCGAGTCGAAGCTAGGAGGCTCAGAGATCATACAGTTTGCCAAGGCATTACTGTACTTATTTGCTACCACATAAAATACATTACCTATTTCTACATTCCATAAAAATTAAGCCAAGCTTGCTTTGTGCAAGTATCGTGCAGGGAAGAATGAGTTTAAGAATTTTTGTTAGTTGCGTAAAAAGGAGAATGCTCAAACACAACAAATGGCGATATTACCAAGCCATTACTTGCCAACATGGTAACATCATCATGGTGACATATGGTTAACATCATGGTATAAATTATAAAATAGGTATTTACCGCCACATTTGACAAACTGGTCCAACTTTTAGGCATTGTCCTTTACAACTTGTAGCCCTTGTAGGCAAAGTCCAAGTACTTGCTCATTGCCAACCTTTATGAATATGTTTTAAGTTGTGGATTTTTTTACTTTTTAGTGCACTGACTGGGTATTTTGCAATATCATGTCAATGTAAAGTCAGACAAAATAGTCTTTGAGAAGTAAAACTCAACATTTTTGTTTTTGTAAATATATTTTATCAAAATGATCAGCAGTACAATATTAATTTATTTTAAAAATGTAGTCCACAACTTATTTTGTTAGTGTATAAGACTTTTTATGATAGTAAGATCAGCATTATTATGCCAAATAAATAATAAAAAAATAGAATTTAAAAAAAAAACATTTTATACAGAAAGTTACGAAAATGAAGGCAAAAAATGACAAGCAGTTATTTTCAGCGGTAAATGTTTCAAGCTTATGATAATAATATTATGTAATAAACTGATCTTACTCGTGTTATTATACGTGGAGAGGATTATAAATACATATAATTTAATTTAAATAAATCGATATTTTTTAATTTTTAACTGCTTTTTAATTTAAAAAAAAACCTATCTACAAGCTTTAAAAAAAATTGTCGGCCAGTCATAAAGCCATAAGTTTTTTTTTTAGTATCGACTCAAATGCGAATTAAAATCGTAAATTGTCGTATTTATTATTTATTCACGTGTCTTCAGAAAATTATGTCGCTTTACTACCTTTTATTACAAAGAATTTATGTACACAGCTGAAATAAAATTACGCACTAACAGTTTTGTTCAGTAATTTTCGAAATAAGTTAATTATTACGCCAAGAAATATTGCGTTTTTTAACATTATTAGTTCTAATTTTGAATTCTTCAGCTAGACTTTCTAATTCTAAAGCGGAGTGGAAGGGAGTCTCAGACTTGTACTGTCTAAAACCCATCCATGTTCCTTCTTTGCCCTTTGTGTTCCAGGGCCGCGGTGTCTCTTTGGCTTGGTCAAATTAAATAGAATGGGTTGATGTAACAATAATAGCGTAGAGATTGTTATTACATAATAAAATAATAAAAAAACTTTTCAACAAAAAACTGAAATGACGAAATTGAAACATCATTCACTCACTAATGGGTTTACTTCTTTCTACAGAATACGCATAACTATTTCAGTGCCTCTCTCGAACCTTCGATAGCTCAGTTGGTAGAGCGGTGGACTGTAGCTGGTTTAAAATTGTCATCCATAGGTCGCTGGTTCAAATCCGGCTCGAAGGAATTCTTTTTGTATTTTTTGTAACGACCTGATATGATAAGATTAAAGTCACGTGCTATGTAGTTGTATTATTATCTTTGACGATGATAAATATGTGTTTACGCTTGTAACAAGAGGTAGATTTAATGATAAAGTGATATCCTAAAGAAGCACGTTATTTGTATTTTTATTTTATAAAAATGGCTATCGTAGGTAATCAATCGGTCAAAAAAGACTATGAAGGTCATACCAGAATTTCAATAACATATTTAATCAAAAGAGGGGCTTTTCCTTGTTTTCTTTAATGATGAATTGAAAGACAAACAATATTTAAAATGAAGTCTGTTAGTTGTAATAAACGCTTTGACTCGTTAGCCTTTAGAAGCTGGGCGTAGTGAGCTGTCCTGTCTCAACTTCTTGACCTAGTACAAAGACACAGAGGTCGTAGGATGCAAGAGCGAGCGAAGCGAGCTCGGGACTTGGGGCATCCCGACGGGAGAGGACTGGGTGGGATTGTTTCAGAATAATGTAGAGGATGAAAACTGAAAATTTGCCTGATTTTCATACCCCCCATACATCAATTTAATAATGACTGACCTAGGGCATAATAAAAAACGCATTATGCTTAAAAATGGTCTGACTAAACACGTTCCTTTTAAACTATATGTAATAGTAGGAATGAATGTACATACAAAATACAATAACAACGTAGATATTATGTACAATGCTGAAAGAAATCTGATAATGCTGATGCAGCATCAAATACCTCATCCATTGTATTGGCGGCAAAAATTAAAGCAGTGTTGTCTGCGAAGGAATCAAGAACAAAATATGTAATTCCCAGTCTGTTCATACTTGTATTCTGCAACGATCAAGTTTTAGAAATAGAACTAATTCTTGAGAGTTTAACTATTCTCATTTGTAAGCATAATGCGTTTTATGGGTTTTCAATCCAAATAATTTATACTAATTTTAAAAAGAGGTGACATTAGTGAGTTTGGATTGGAGGTGTACGCAGGACGGCCAATCAAGCTCTACAAAACCAGTTTATGCGGATCTCTCATTGTATTGAAAATCTGTACAAAGCCATGCTAAGTTATACTGGAAATTGTTACACCCGATTTCAAAAATTCATACCTACACCTATATGCATTTTATACAACTACTGCTGATAAAATTTGTTTTACTCGCGGGCGAAGCCGCGCTTGGAAACTAGTGGGAGTAGCTTGATAGTTGGCAAGCCAAACTCCTCGTATCTAATATTAAAAAAAAAACCGTTTTGTCATTCGTTCAATGATGAATCACAACTTTGACGTTTTATTAATTTCATTCGCAAATCGCAGATTATTTTTTGTGACTGTGCAATTGCATTGTTTTTAAATTGGATTTTATAGTTGTTTTCGCGAAGCGGATGTAGGATATTCCCAAAAAATGTCGTTCGGTAGTTTTGAGAACGTTGGGTCATTTATACGGGATTGCAATGGCTCGACATTGCGATACGACCAAGCTTGTTTACAAATTATCACGGACAAACCAGTGACTTTTTGGAGTCAGTACGAAGAATGCGAAGGATGTATTTTGCTGGAGAGAGCGAAAATACCGGAGACCCGTGCCCTGATCTTGGATACAGGGAGCCCTATAAATTATGCTGTGCGAAATAGCGATGGACAAGTATGCAGTGGTGAGTACAGATCATTTGTGTAACGACACATTAATTGCTAAATTATTATTGTTCCGCTACCTTTTGTCTTTGTTCTATAGTAAACAACAAGCTTGACGATATTTTAAAATTAGAACGATGCGTTCTGAGTAAAGAAAAGATTGCTGCTTTACAATGTGTAACATGTAACTAAAAAGATTTTATTCATTTACACAAACTATTGGATTTGATAATAGTTTTTAATCGAATGAGTCACACACAGCTGCCCATTTCTGTTGAATAGTGAAAGTTTCAGTAAAAGTAGTATTTCATAACTGCTTTGGTTGTATTCAAAGATTCCTTGGTCCAATGACATGATATTTTTTGCTTAGGTTGTATGTAGGTTTAGGTATTGGCATGATGAGTAATGATCTTTGCCATTCCATTATTATCTCAATGACTTTTGAACAAGTTTGCTACATTGCGATTTTATTGCATCCATATTCATTTAAATCTATTAGTGCCAAACATAACTGGTATTCTATTTCAGAACAAAGTAATTTGTAACTTGTTTTATCAATTAACGATTTACCATAAATAAAAATATTAAGGTTTTTATGCAATGTGGGTGAAACCAATTTTCTTTAAATGTTGGGTACATTGCATTTTTTTTTTGTTGGCCTGTGCTTACACCAAATCACCAATATAAAAAACAAAATAGTCTACCAGAGTTAACATGAATAGGAAAAAAAGGGAAAATACTTGAATTCTAAAACTCGAATTTTAGATAAGTTTTTATTACCTTACCATGCCTTTATTTTAATTGTTTTTGTAACACTTATTTCCCTTTATTTATTTTCATACACATTTTTACATGATCCTTTAAAAAGCAATGTTAGAAAAAATAACAAATATCTAAATTAGTAGCCCACTGGTATCAGGAACAGGGTCCAAGCTACCGGCAGTCAAGGCTCCGTTGAAAGGAACCTCCTCCTTGATCCGTCTGCCTAAGTCCGTCCGCCTGCCTCGAGGCACTTAACAATTAAGCCATTGGCTGTAACGACAATTGGCACAATGATTGCCGAGTTCACATCCCACATGTTGACAACCTCATGTGCCAAATCAAGTTACTTGATTCGCTTATCTTTCAGCTTTCACAAGGTTCTCGTCATGCGGACAGTTGTAACAACAATATCCTATTGTAACCCTAATTAAGGACTTTTTATTAGTGGCTGTTTTCCTTCTATTTTTTATTTTTGTACAAGTTTACCTGCTTTAGAGATTTTGCTTCTCGAATCGTTGACACAAATTTTGTTCGATTTTGATTCAAACCATTTTTTGGACTTGGTTTAAGTTCAAGTTCTAAAAATGCTATCATGCCAGCCAACTTGCTAAATGGCTAAACTTTCTACCTCTTATTATAGAAAGAGCAATCTATCCTAGATTGCTCCTTGGTTGATACTCATAAAAAAGTCATAAAATCAAATATCAGCCATACAATGCACAATCAATTTTCAACCATATCTTTACATTGCAAAGTGCATTTTACTGTATCATTAGCTCTAGTACATAAGGAAGCTAGGTAATCCAATAATGTACAAACATAACCCTATTATCTAGGTTCACTCACGTGATTCATACTCCTTGATAAGTATGTAAATACATAGAGGTTTGTTATGCACTATGAAGGTTTTAGTCAAAGAATGATTACTGAGTAAAGCCTCCTTGCAGACTAATTTTATTTAAAAAAAACTAGTATTACAAAGTACCCACAAAGAAGTCATGGCCTACCTGAGTGCAAATATGCCAGACAACACGGGTGGCGCAGTGGCTAAGCGATTGGCTGCTGCGCTGCGTGGCGCGGGTTCGATCCCCGCACGTCGTAAATATTTGTATGACCTACAGGTAGTTGTTCCAGGTCTGGCTGTTTGTGAATGTGAGAAATTGCTAGTGTGGGGCAAAATAAAAATTTAAAAGAATATCAAAATCCAAGCCACCAAGTGTGAAGAGACTAGGCAGACAGAGTTACTTTACATTTACAAAAATAGCAGTTGCTTTGAACGACGGCTGCATCTATTTCATTAATACAAATATCCAATTATCCAGGATGAAAAGCCCATGTCCTTCTCCAGTCTACAGGATACTACAGGATATTTACTTTAATATATTAGTGGTCGCAAGCGTGACTGCTGAGCATGGTGTCCTGGTTTCGATTCCCAGGTCGGGAAAGTGTTATCGGGTTTTCCATCAGGAATTTCTCAGTAGCAGCCACGGAGTGTGGATTTGTGCCCGGGTGATGGCAATAGGCTCGCCCCCCTATTACATGGGACTTAATCATAACTGGCGAAATGTAGGTGTAATATTAGGTACACCTCTGCATAACCCTTCGGGGATTACAGGCGTGATGTAATGTTATTAGTTTGAATGGTAATCAATATTATCTTTCATTTGTAATTGAGCTCATGGCTAGCATGACTAACAGAATACCAATCAGCTTAAGTCCAGTACATAATATCAAATACCTAAAATATTAGCCGATGCAGTGTAACTGGTTATATTAGGTCATTTGTTTGCTAAGAGAACATGTTATGCTGATTTTGTGCAAAATAAGCAGTTCTTAGGACTTATATTTAGATTTTTGCCCATGGCTTGGGTTATATGGATTTTGCAAGATTATGTCCTAGAACTAGCTGATGCCCGGCGACCTTCGTCCGTGTGAAATTATTATTAAAAAAAAATATTGCTTCCCTATTTGAATCGGATTTTGATAACAGTTTGAAGGGTTTTAATTTTTTTGAATGGAACCTAAGTTACATCAGCTATCTGCCAGTAAAAGTCCCGTCAAAATCGGTTCAGCCGTTTCGGAGATTAGCCGGAACAAACAAAGAGACAGACAAAAAATTCAAAAAAATGTTTTTTTTTGTACCGTAAATACTTTCTTAAGCATACAGTAAAAAGCTGTTGTTTTGAAATTATAAAGAGACACTTCAATTTATTTGAGTGTATAGATAGAATAGATGTGCATTTTACCTGAGGGGAAGCGGTCAATTTAAAATAGATTCATGATCTGTTATAAACCTCATCCAGCTAGAGAAAGAATGAGAAGAGATGAGAACAGAAATCCGGTTTTTACACTGGAACAATGTTAACTTTGAAATTTCCAAATACAGCTTGTTACTTCCAAAATATATTAGAATTTCACTGTAAAAATAAATAAAAAAAGGAATGTTTCGATATCCACATTACATAACGCCTGTATTCCCGAAGGGTTAGGGTAGAGGTGTAGTTAATAGTACACACGCACATTTCGCTAGTTATGTTTAAGTCCCATGTAATAGGGGGCGACCATATTCCCATCAACCCCATCATCGGGCACAAATACAAAATCCGTGGCTGCAACTGAGAAATTCGAGGAAGGCAGTTTCTACATTCAATACTAGCTGTTGCCCGTGAAATTATTATAAAAATTAAAATTTTCACGTTTTTGCAACATTTTTCATTGATGCTCCGCTCCTATTGGTCCTAGCGTGACGTGATATAGCCTATAGCCTTCCTTGATAAATAGTCTATTCAACACTAAAATAATGTTTCAATTCGAACCAGTAGTTTCTGAGATTAGCGCGTTCAACCAAACAAACTGTTCAGGTTATAATATTAGAAGATTAATAAATCTCCTATACATTATGAAAATTAACAAGTTCAGATTTTGTTTTATTGTATGGAGTTTAATCAGGAAAAGTACCACTAGCAATTTGATAATCAATATAATATTACTATCATGAATAATTGAATATTTCTAGGAAGGCACCATGACACTGACAACCATGATTGTTTTGTTGGGTATCCAATTTCGCGGCATTATTACACTTCTATATTACGCTGACAGAGCAGCACAAATCACAAGAAGATTGTTTAGGTTATTGAATAATCAACTTTGTAAGAAGTAGCATAAAGTTCGAAAGTTTTCGGGCACACTCGCTCAATGTAATTTGCACTATATTTTATCTAAACAACGTTTATTATTCAATGTCATTTGAAAATCCCCTTCACAATCCTCTCAAATGTGATTTTCCAATCTCCCGCACAACATTCGAAATTCAAATCACTTGTTCTTTTTTTTTAAGGCCTGTATGTTACCTAAAGAACGTTTATTATACCACTAGCTTCTGCCCGCGACTTCGTACGCGGATCCTGTTGCTTATGCCAGCGATAACGGGGTCGTCAAAATCGAAGATCTGAAACGTCTGATGTCGAATTCTAAGAGCCCGGGGACGGGAAAACAACGGGATGCGCGAGACGATTCGAGACGTTCCATATCTTTCATTTTTGTAAGTCAGAAGTCGATGCGTAGATACGCTTGGAACTCAAGAGCAATTCTCTATCCGTGAACGTCTCCGACTCGCGAGACAATGCGTGACGCTCACGATCAGCGGTCAGTCGCGCATCACGTTCCCCACTTGTCTCTAGAGACCTAGAAGTCGACGCGTAGATACGCTTGGAACTCAAGCGTAATTTTCTATCCTTGAACGTCTCCGATTCGCGAGACAATGCATGGACTTGCACGATCAACGGTTAGTCGTGCATCACGTTCCGCACTCGTCTCTAGATACCTCGAGGTCGATGTGTATACACGCTGAGAACTCAAGCGTAATTTTCTTTCCGTGAACGTCTCCGACTCGCGAGACAATGCGTGACGCTCACGATCAGCGGTCAGTCGCGCATCACGTTCCCCACTTGTCTCTAGAGACCTAGAAGTCGACGCGTAGATACGCTTGGAACTCAAGCGTAATTTTCTATCCTTGAACGTCTCCGATTCGCGAGACAATGCATGGACTTGCACGATCAACGGTTAGTCGTGCATCACGTTCCGCACTCGTCTCTAGATACCTCGAAGTCGATGTGTATACACGCTGAGAACTCAAGCGTAATTTTCTTTCCGTGAACGTCTCCGACTCGCGAGACAATGCATGACGTTCACGATCAGCGGTCAGTCGTGCATCATATTCTTCACAGTAGATGCGTAAATACCCTGAGAACGCAGGCGTGCTTCGCGATCCGAAGAGGTTTCCACGGAGCGAGTTGCAGCCTGATGTTCCGAACAGCATCAAGTCTCTCCTGACGTTCTTCGGTAGATTCTTGGGATCTTATGATCCTCAATCTTTTAGCTCCTTTGAAACATTGGGAAAGATTTGACCTCTTTCTAGGCATGGTTATAGTTTTATTGTGAAGATACCTGATCAATTAAAATCTAAGTGACTGTTCCCCTGCGTCACCGGGTAGGCTACCGTGTCACGAAGATAAGTGGAAAAGGAAATTAAACACTCAAATAACATAAGCCCGAAGGCATATTTATTCGATAAAATAAAAAAATAAATGGGAGTTCTGTCCAGTAGAGTCAAATTTTCAATGACCGCCTTCACCGCGTGGAGGTACTCCCAGCTTATGTTATTTTATAATTATACAGTTAAATTAGTGTTAGCTTTGATTTCCACATCAGATGTTTCTGATCTTCGATTTTTATAAGTCAACAGGAAATGCCCAGCAGCCCGAACAACTTTTGCTAAGACGTCATTCCTATATGTGTTATGGTGTAGCTGGGCTCTTGGAGTTCCACAACAGGTGTTCCAGATCTTTGATTTTTATAAATCAACAGAGAGTGCTCATCAGATTGAATAATTTTTGCTAAGACGTCATTCCTATATGTGTTATGGTGTAGCTGGGCTCTTGGAGTTCCACAACAGGTGTTCCAGATCTTCGATTTTTATAAATCAACAGAGAGTGCTCATCAGATTGAACAATTTTTGCTAAGACGTCATTCCTATATGTGTTATGGTGTAGCTGGGCTCTTGGAGTTCCACAACAGGTGTTCCAGATCTTCGATTTTTATAAATCAACAGAGAGTGCTCATCAGATCGAAAAATTCTTGCTAAGATGTTATTCCTATATGTGTTATGGTGTAGCTGGGCTCTTGGAGTTCCACAACAGGTGTTCCAGATCTTCGATTTTTATAAATCAACAGAGAGTGCTCATCAGATTGAAAAATTTTTGCTAAGACGTCATTCCTATATATGTTATAGTGTAGCTGGGCTCTTGGAGTTCCACATCAGGTGTTCCAGATCTTCAAATTGATTCTCTCAACAGAAAATTCTCATCACGTGGAACAATTTTTGCTATGGTACTATTTTTGTATCTCTTATAGTTTAGCTGGTCTATTGCGGTTCTGCATCAGGTGTTCAAGTTTCCAAGATAAATTATAGCCTATATGTTGCCCAGACTCAATACCTATACAACAAAAAAAAGATCTTTCAAATCCGTCCAGTAGTTCCGAAGATTAGCGTGTACAAACAAACAGACAAACAGACAAACAGACAAACAGACAAACAGACAGAATTTTTTTTTTGGATTCGTGCTCTATTACTGTTTCTAAACCACACCCAATTTTTTTTTTTTTAATATCTTCAATGTACAGACACAGTTTTTTTACTGTTTTATTATATGTATAGATGTCAGTTGAAAATCCTCTTCACAAATCCTCTCAAATGTGATTTTCCAATCTCCCGCACAACATTCGAAATTCAAATCACTTGTTCTTTTTTTAAGGCCTATATGTTACCTAAAGAACGTTTATTATACCATGTCATTTGAAAATCCTCTCAAATGTGATTTTCCAATCTCCCGCACAACATTCGAAATTCAAATCACTTGTTCTTTTTTTTTGCAGGCCTCTACCAGTTCGGTGAATATGGCCAGTATAGCCTCAACGTCACCGGCGTGAAAACAGACCTATGTACTCCACGGATGACAGCGGAACCGGATGCGGCTTACCTGCCGATACTGACGGCGGTAGTCATTCTGTTGTCTATGGCGACATTGTGGTATATCGTCAAGGGTATCGGGAAGAGGGTGGTCGCGGGACGGGTGTATGCTAGATATTTTGCTAGGTTAGTATTTTGAGAAAACATTTGTAAATACAGGGTGTAAGCCCTCCACAAAATGATGGGGTGATTTCAGTATAATAATATCATACTAAGAAGAAATTATTTCAGGAATGTTATGAGAATCCAAAAAAAAAGAAAATATTTCCTCATAGGCAATGTATCGTTACCATGGCAAAACACACGTAGCGAACGGCAAGCGCGACGACGAGTTCGATTTCACGCGTCGTTCGTTAGAGTTTCAACATCCATTGTTGATTTTAGCCGTATTATTTACATAAATGGAGTGTTGCGTACAGGGCATGTAATTTTACATTGAAATCCTTTATTATTCCTTTAATAGTAACTGAAAAAAAAAACGGAGAAAAATTCCGGTGGAATATGATTCAAAATAAGGAGCTGAATGCACGCTGCCAGTTTGTGGAGGGCTGTCCCTTACACCCTGTATTTATTAGTGTCCGACCAAAACAACAAAACCGAACCTTCGGCTCTGGTCCCTGGTCTGGAAACTTGGCTTCAAACATTTATTGATGTAAAAGTACCTTTAACGAAGCCGAAAGGCACTTGTTCTCCCCATCATTGCGATCAGTTTTTGGATACGTTTTCCCATGTACCCAAAAACTGATCGCATTCCACGCAGATATTGGAGGTCAAAGTTACAACTTTTTCGCAAGTTTTTTTTTTTTAATACACGTTTTACTTTAAATACCTCTATGAACCCCGTACTATTTAATGCAACCACCAGCACAATGTTTTGAGTGCGTTACATTTACATTAAGCCCTACAGTAAATCGTGATTTTCACAACAACAAAAAAATCGTTTCCCAGCAATAATTTTTGCGCAGTGTTATTTAGTTTGATACAGAATGCTTGGTTGATGGCTTCTTGAAGGGTTCTTTTACACCCTGTACTAATGGTACGTTACTCATAAAAAACTAGAAATAGAAGTTGTATTGGAAACGATGTATTTTACCTTTTTCTAGGTCATATTCACTTCTCTATCTTCATCTGCCGCGATGTCGAATGTATGTTTCATTATATTTAAATGATTTCAGAGAAGACAATGAGCTGGGTTCCGAGACCCGTGTCCTGACAACCGAGACCAGCATCCCGCGATCCCCGACCAGGTCCCGACTGCGTTCTCTTGACATCTTCAGAGGATTCGCCATTGCTCTTATGGTAAGTTAGCAAAAAACAGTTCGTAACTAATTTTTTTTATGGGTGTAAGGGCTAATTTCATTTCTGTAACGAACTCGATCAACTTGCAATTTTAACGGCCGGTGCACGTTGAACAGTAAACGCTCTCATACAAGTCTCTAAGGATATCGAAACACGAGACCGGCGCACGCAGCCGGTGCCGGTCTCTTTCTGAAATAGGCCCTGATGTTACTTATACTCGTACACACTTTGACTAAAGCCGCGTTGACACGGTCATAGTATGCTCGGACCCATAATCCGAACGCACTCACACGCACGGAGTTGGTATGGGTTGCCACAATACGAGTTACGTCCGAGCAGGTATCCGAGTTCACTCGGTCGGAGCATACTCTGATCGTGTCAACGCAGCTAACGACTTGACGAAGTCCTGGCGTTGCCGGCCATTTGTCTATCTAAAGAGATGGCAACATATCTTAATCTAAGCAGGTGATAATAAGTAACTTTCTTAGATTTCGTTCTTAGTAACTGATATACAGAGGGGCTGGTACTTAAACACAATCTGCTCAACATTGAGACAGACATTCATCACTATCACAGGCTTAAAAATAGATTTCCTTAGCCAACAGAAAACGATAAGAATACCCGGATATTAAAAAATTATCGTCATCTTCCTGCCTTTGTCCGATGCTACTTGGGGTCACCCATCGATATACATGATGGAAAACCAAGAACAATTCACATGTAACTAATTTATTTAAAAGATTATCGCATAATCTTAGCAAGAAATGACAGATGGAACACAAGAGAGTGCTCCTGACACTATAAAAAAAACCCAAGATACACACTCACCGTCTCAAAAACGTCCGCAAAGAAAGTGCGCACAATTTCGAATTGTGCGCACTTTTCACTGCTTGTGACAGCCGTTATTTTTCCGGAATTGAATTAGAAACGTGACATAACGTGCGTGCTTACGTTTAAAAAAGCAACTTTATCTGGTTGTTGTAAGTTCGAATTTGTGTTTAATCAATCAGAACTTGTGATTTTTGGGTAGCCAATGTGACCCTATTACTAAGCCTCCGCTGTCCGTCCGTCTGTCTGTCACTGAGATGTATCTCATGATCCGTAATAGGTAGATATTTGAAAATTTCACAGAATTTGTATTTCTGCTGCCGCTATAACAACAAATTAATTACAAATAAAAGGGGGCTTCTCTATTACGATGGTACGGAACCCTTCATGCGCGAGTCCGACTCGCACTTGGCCGGTTTGTAGTTTTATTTATCGACGTCACTTTCTGTAATGACATTTGTAAGGAACTGTGCATATAGTTTTTTTATATTGAATATATCAATCGGGTCACTCAATTCAGTCCTTTTTACAAGCTTTTTCTTTCATATCATTCGTCAAAAAATATATTCTAATTTTAATACATCGAAAGTCTTCAGTCAAAATTGTAATAATTTCAAATAAAATAACAAAAGGAAACTACCAAAAAATAATAATTGGTTGTGGTATTTCATGTAAAGACTTATCAAAACTTAATAAGGATAACTGTTATTTATTTCTCTTATCTTTGTCCTCTAGTTCTGTTTAGGTATTATAACCGAATTAGTAGTTATTGATAAGGTTACATTCTACCTACATCGGTATAACTATCAAAAATATTAATCGGAAAGTGTTTTATCAATATCTTCAATGAATAGGATAATCAGATTCGTTTTTAGAGATTTATCTCTCTCTCTCTCTCTCTCTCTCTGTATCTCTCTCTCTGTATATCTCTCTCTCTCTGTATCTCTCTCTCTCTCTCTGTATATCTCTCTCTCTGTATCTCTCTCTCTCTCTCTTAAACTATTCATTCAACTAATAACTAGTCTGCTAATAATCATCAGGAATTTAAGCCGATTACTTCAGTTACTCATCTATTATACTTCAATTGATATGTGGAAAATCAAGAGTAGTGGTATTTTTTTTACGGTTTTTTCTTAGACATTCATATCAATAATTATGTTATTCCCAAAACCCCTTTGTTATTTAAGTAATACATGCCACCTATTTACTGAAAAATACTCACCAAAAAACATAATCGGACCGAATTTATTTCTGCCAATTTATTTTAATTGCCCAAAAATTCTCCCTAATGTGACATTACAGTCCGTTTATACAATATGAAATATAAAAAAAAACCTGTCCGATCCATGAGAGTATTAATAGGTATCGATATTAGATTCTATTTATGTAATTCTTATTGGAAAAATAAAAAAAATACTAAAATTTTTACTAAAAACTTCTTTGGCAACCCACGGGCGCTAGCGACGTCATAAAAAAACAAATGACGATCGAACATACTTATGGCAAAGGTGGTGTTGTCACGTTTCAAAAGTTTGTTTGAATTTAGGGAAATGGTGGTAATTTTGGATAAAAATCATGTATTTTAAAATTCATTAATATTTTTACTTTCATGAATATTTTATATTTCATATCTTATTTGGCAGTGTCATTAGTGCCCCTATAATGCCTCTCGTGGATTGGACAGGGTTTTTAACATTTATTGTAGAGGGTGAAACAAAATGAGTTAGAAAAACTCAATTTCTTTTATGACGTTTGCTGAGCTGCGCATGTTAATTTAATTTGACCCATTAAATAGATTTTTTTATTTACGTTCTTCTCCTCAGATCTTCGTGAATGCGGGCGGCGGTGGTTACGGCATGTTCTCCCACAGCGTCTGGAACGGCATCACGGTGGCAGATGTCGTGTTCCCTTGGTTCGCCTTCGCCATGGGAGAGGCTCTGGTCCTCTCACTCAACGCCCGACTCAGGACCTCGCTGCCCAGGATACAGGCGCTGCAGCAGGTGAGATGTTTGTTTACTTCATCATCATCCGCCTAGCCTTTTCTCAACTATGTTGGGGTCGACTTCTTGTCTAAACGGATGCAGCTGAATACCAGTATTTACTTGGAGGGCCTGCCTATCTGCTCTCCGGGTAATACAACACCCCTTGGTAAGACTGGTTATCAGATATTCGAACTACTGACTATCCATTATGGCTGTCAAAGATCTTCAAATGATAGCAGGGACGAATAGCTTAACGGCGACATAGAGGTCTTAAACCGGGCGTTGAGCGAGAGGTCCCTCCCTCTCGCTCAACGCCCGGATTAGGAGTTCTTTGCCCAAGAATACAGGCTTCCCAAAAGATAATTTAACACACATAAATACATAAAAACACGCGTTGCAACGCAACCTGCTCCGATCCTTTTATACTTCTTTGCTTCGTCCATGTTAATACTTTGGCCCCGTATTCACAAACGCTTCGATTCGATTTCGATTCGAGAAGTCGTATGTCTATCTCTCTCGCTTTCGTTATGCTAAAAAAATGATAGACGTACGATTTGTCGAATCGAATCGAAGAGTTTGTGAAAACGGGGGTAGATCAACTATTTTGCTAATTTTATCAATTTCGCAGTAGCAGCTTGGATTCTGGATATGTGCCATGTTGATGACCTGGAGAAATTCCTGAATTTCTTCAGGCCAAGCAGGCCAATTTCTCCGTGCTGTGCATGATATTATTTTGCCTTTTCAGGTGGCTACCCGATCTCTCATGCTATCCCTAATCGGCATAGTCCTGAGCTCATCAAACTCCTCATGGGTAGACGTGCGCCTCCCGGGGGTCTTACAACGATTGGCAGCCATGTACTTCATTGTGGGTGCTTTGGAATGCGTCTTTATGAGGACCAGCCAGGACATCACGCCAGGTAAGACCTTGAGTACATCAATGAGCTGATACACCACTGTTGGATATATTATAGGCTTCGCTCCATATACCGGTCCATCAGCACTGCTCTAAGGCGCGAATTACACAGAAACGGCGTATGGTGACGGTGCGGCGCAGGCGCAGCGCAGGCGTAGAATTTATAAGGAAACGAAAGAACGGCGTGCCTGCGCCGCGCCGCTTGAGTGTAATTCACGACACGTCGCCTAAGTACATTTTGTATGAAAACGTAGTCAGGAATCTGGCATGTTCTAGAACCTAGAACGATTTTTTACCGAAGACATGCTGGTGGTGGATATAAATAAAAGAATAAAATATTAAGTTCACATAACATGGCACAATTTAAAAAAACTAGTAACAAAAAAAAAACAATGATCCTTAGGTGCTAGAATTTTACATATTCCCTGGACTCCGCACTACCGTGTCGTGGGGTCCAGTGGATGTAACATGTCTTCGATTTTTTTGGGCTTACGTAGGGACAACAGCTCAGACCCTGAGAACAGGCCTGCGCCCATGATACGCTAATAATGTTCAAAGAGAACAAATCCTCTAAAACTAGTTTACCTTTAAATTAATCATTATATTTCTCACCCAGGTCGTTCTCTATTCCGTGACATCAGCGCCGGTTGGCAACAATGGCTTGCCACGCTCGTCCTCGTTGCCATACAGGTAAAATAATAGCATAAAAATCATGCTGTTTTTTAATTTGGTGTAAGCTAAATTATTAATAAAAGGTGTAAAAAGACTCTTAACGAAGCCGAAAGGAATTTGTTCTCCTCTTCATTGCCATCATTTTTTTGTTCTGGATCATACCTGGAAACCTTCTAGTTACGGAAATATTTGAGGTCAAAGTTCTTTTTCATTTGTTCACAAGTTTTTTTTTTTAATATTAGTTTTTAGTTTTAATTAGTTCAATGACCTGTTTACTACACAAAGCATCCATCAGCACAATGTTTTGAGTGCGTTACATTGAGTTTTACCCTAAAACGTGATTTTTTATCCCAAAAAAAAAGTCGTTTCCTAGCAATAATTTTTGCGCAGGGTTACTTAGTTTGATGTGCATAGTGCTTGGTTGACGGCTTCGTGAAGGATCCGTTTACACCCTGTATTATCCGGACCTTGGTTGGCCGAAGCAAGGAAAACCTGCTCTGGTGGAAATTCATAGATTACACCTCCCTAATGTGTAAATGTAATGTTGTACCACAAATGATGGGACACTTTATCGTGGCCTGTTATTTTTTCAATATCAGAACTGACGGCGCCAAACTCATAGACATTTTCTGGGCTGACTTATATATATTTTTTAGATCACCCTCGTCACACTAAGAAAAATATAATATTTTTCGCAGGTGTGCATAACCCTGTTGGTCCCCGCGCCGGGCTGCCCTCGCGGCTACATGGGTCCCGGCGGGCTGCACATGTCGGCTGTCAGCAATGTGTCGCTACAGAACTGCACTGCCGGCATCGCTGGCTACATAGACAGGTAAGATAATAAGGAAGGCAGAAGTATACCTTATAGTACACCCACCGTTTCCCCAGTTATGTGTAAGGGGAGAGCCTATTGCCATCAACTAACGTACAAATCTAGACGACGTGGCTGCTACAGAGAAATTCTGGACGGAAAAAACCTAAAGACACTGCCCGATCTGTATCGTATCGAATCGTCCTGGGTCCTCATGCTCAGTCGCGCTTACGACCAGTAGACCAACGAGACAGTCAGTTATTATCAGTGTTATATCAGTCTGGGGTTGTGGAGACCAGAGGGGCAGTAGACCCATGTAAAATACTAGTATATACGCTGCTTCTAATAGCATTCCCATCAAATTTTTTGCTAACCAAAAAGTTTTTAATACCCATATTTCTGTTACAGGCTGATCCTAGGCGACGCCCATTTGTACAAACGGGGCACCTTCCACGAGATGTACCACACGACCGTCCCGCACGACCCGGAGGGCATCCTGGGCATCCTGTCGGGCGTGCTGGTCGTGCAGGCCGGCGCGCACGCTACCAGGATCATGCTGGCCTATAACCATGCCAGGTAACATTATACAGTGTTATTGGTTAAACGTCGGCGTAGTTTGAGGCAGTGAAGTACTCATAAAGCCGCGTTTGAAGAGAAGAGACGAAGACACTGGACTCTGATACCTACTTTGAGACGCAACTCGTATTGTGGCAACTCATAATCCGAGCGCACTCGGATGGGTTGGTATGGGTTGCCACAATACGAGTTGCATCCGAGTAGTTATCCGAGTCAACTCTGTCCGAGCATACTCTGATCGTGCCTACGCGGTTTAAATATGAGCAACTCTGCCGTATTATTTCACGAAAAACTATTAAACGGATTTGGACCAAATTTGGCACGCAGATAGTTTATAACCTGGATTAACACTTAAGATACTTTTTATCCCGATAGTACGATCCCGTTTGAGAATTACCGTACTCTAACTTTCGAAATCTATCTATACAGGTTGTAACAGAAAGCGTATACTTTCTCCTTGGGTCCAATATCGTAAATGCGAAAAAAATGTCAGCTGTCCCATACATTGGTCGAGTAGGTATTGAAATTGTGTATGGGAGAGCCGATTTTGATGAAATTTTGCACAGTTATTCTACATACGCCAGTGAAGGTATACGAACAAAAGAGCATTGCTGCGCATGCACAGCTAGTTCTTAATATCTTTTCCTTTTGTTCCCAGGGCCCGCATAATGCGTTGGGTATTCTGGTCCCTGATCTTCGGCATCGCCGGCGGAGCTCTGTCCATGTTCTCAAAGAACGGAGGTCCCATACCCATAAACAAGAACCTGTGGTCGGTGTCGTATTGCCTGGTGACGTCATCGATGGCGCTGTTCTTGCAAGCCGCGTTGTACTTCATTGTGGACCTCAAGACTAAGTGGGGAGGCAGGCCGCTGTATTATGCTGGTGAGTTGTTTTGGATCCACCTATATATTATAGATAATTTGGGTCAACCTGTCCCTAATTTAAGGCAGTCTGTACCTAATTCAGGGCAATTTTTCTCTAGATTGGGGTAGTGAGTACCTTATTGGGAATTGTATCCCTAATTTGGGGTATCGTGTCCCTAATTGGGAAATTGTATTCCTAATTTGGGGTATCGTGTCCCTAATTGGGAAATTGTATCTCTCATTTGGAGTAGTGAGTCCCTAATTGGGAAATTGTAACCCTCATTTGGGGTAGTGAGTCCCTAATTGGGAAATTGTAACCCTCATTTGGGGTAGTGAGTCCCTAATTTGCGGCAATCAGTCCTTAATTTGGGGCAAACCTCTTTAATTTGAGGCACTTAATTCATTGTGACCTCAACACCAAGAGGCAGGCCGCTGTATTATGCTGGTGAGTGCAGGATTTTTTTGGGCGTTGTAGCCCTAATTTGGGGCAGTGTGTCCCAATTGCCCTGATTCGGGGCAATGGGTCCCTAATTCGGGGTGCATCTTGGCCCTCATTTGGGGTGTTCAGTCACAGTCCCTAATTTGGGTCATTTAGTTTACAAAATAGATTCGTTTTATCCCGAGTAAGGGGGTTATCCGTAGCTCAGGGAGCTCCCGCCGCGGGAGGAAGGAGACCGCTGCGGAGAACGGGAAGTTCTTCCGCAAGCGGTCCAGACCGGAAGGCGACCAGGGGTCGTCTTCCGAAGGCGAGCAGGCCTCGGCCCGCAAGATCCCCACCAGCAAGCGTGGCGGGATCAGGGGCAAGGGCAGGGGCCTGCGGCTTGCCAAGGAGGGGCGCCACCCGGAGGTGGCCGGTCCTGGGGCGGCCCGTTCGGGCTCCTCCACAGGCGACGAGGTGGGTGCAGCTGGCGGCTCCGAAACGGAGCGTAAGGCCAGTTTCGCGAAGGCGGTGGAGGCCGCTTTGAAGGGGTTGGCCTATAAAAAGCTGCCCTCTTCAAAGCAAAAGGCCATACCCACCTTTTCAGCCTCCATCCTGGCGGCAGCGGAAGCCACATATGCGGGGCCTCCGACAGGCGAAGTGGCAAAACTGCGGGCGGAGGTCGCTCGCCTGACGGCCACCACGGAGCTTCTCCAAAAGGAGAACGAGAAGCTCCGAGCGGACCTGGCCGGTCTGCGTAAGTCTGGCCCCCCCGAGGTGGTAAATGGGGGCCAGCAGCAGCAGCAGCAGCAGCGAGCTAGCCAGGCCGCGCCGGTGGAGAACCAGGTCCTGAACCTGGTTCGTCAGGAGCTGGCCGCCTTCCAGGCACGGTTCTCCGTCCTGGAAGGCATAGTCCTGCGCCCCCCCCTGGCGGCAAACAAGGCGCCCCCGACGCCGAGGGTCTCATATGCGGCTGCTGCGGCAGCCGCGTCCGGACCAGGGCCGTCCAGCCGGCCTTCCGGCAGGGCTGCGTCAGCCCCCCCAAAGCCAGCTCCGGCGAAACCGGAGCTGCCTAAGAAGGCGGCGGCCCAGAAGGTGGGCAAGGCGGCGGCCCAAAAGAAGGGCAAGGCGGCGGCGCCAGTGGCGATAGTGCCAGCGCCAGCGGCTAGCCAGCCGTTGCCGCCGCCCCCTCCGGCCCCTCAGCCTCCCGCGGCCGAAGCTGGGTGGCAAGTGGCCGGGGCTAAGAAGAAGGGGCGGAAGGCGGCCAAGAAGGCCCGCTATGAGGAGCGGAGGCGCCAAAAGAAGGCGCAAAGCGTCGCGGCTCGACTCCGCGCCCCGAAGACCGCGGCTGTAGTCATCACACTGCAGCCGGACGCGGAAAAACGGGGCGTGTCGTACCGCGACGTGCTCGCCAAGGCGAAGGCGACGGTGGACCTCGGGGAGCTGGGGATCACCGGGGGCGTCCGGCTTAAGGTCACTAAGACGGGCGCCCGCGTGCTGGAGATCCCCGGAGGATCCAGTGGCTCGTCCGCTGACGCTCTGGCTGAAAAGCTCAGAGCGTCCCTAAATGCGGACGAGGCCCGAGTGTCCAGGCCCGTCAGATGCGCAGACCTGCGCATCCTGGGGCTGGACGACTCAGTAACCGAGGAGGAGGTGGTGGCCGCCGTCACCAGGACCGGAGGGTGCCCTGCCGAGCAGGTCAAAGCAGGCACCCTACGTCCGGACCGAACGGGCATGCGAACCATTATGGTGAGCTGCCCTGTGACGGCGGCTAGTAAAATCGTGGAGGGCGGAAGGCTCCTGGTGGGCTGGGTCTCAGCGCAGGCGAAGCTGCTGGAGCCCAGACCTCTGAGGTGCTATCGCTGTCACGTGGGTCACCACGTGTCAGCTCAGTGCACCTCGGAGGTGGACCGCAGCAACCTCTGCTTCCGCTGCGGTCAGCCCGGTCATAAGGCCGCGGCTTGCCTCGCTGCACCGCACTGCACCGCATGTGCTGCAGCTGGCAGGCCGGCCGATCACCGGGCAGGGATGAAAGCCTGCGGGGCTCCCGCCAAAGCCAGGGGCAAGGGAAGGCCCTCCACCACCACCCCCACCGTCGCCACCGCCGCTGCCGCCGCCACTGTCGCTGCCGCTGCCGCCGCCACAGCAGTTGCTGCAACACCTGCAGCGGGGCCCTCGCAGGGGGCCCGGGAGGGGGCTGAAATGGACTGCCAATAACGGCTCCATTAAGCTTCCTCCAGGCGAACATCAACCACTGCGCCTGCGCTCAGGATCTGTTGCTCCAGAGCATGGCGCAGTGGTCGATCAACGTCGCCGTGGTCGCTGAGCCGTACTTCGTCCCGCCCAGGGATAACTGGGTGGAGGACCTTAGCGGCTCAGTGGCCATAATTTCGTCGGCCGCCGCCGGTACCCCGACCCATGAAAGTGTCAGGAAGGGTCAGGGGTGCGTAGCAGCACGGTTCGGGGAGATTGTCGTAGCGGGCAGTGGCGTGCTCGGCCTGAAATCGAGTCAAAGCCTTGAATAAACAACTGAAAATATTTAGGGGGGGGGGGGAATTGACCGAGAAAATCTGTTCCGAGTTCTGACATTGGTATTTAATAACGCCGGTTTTATTTTCCTATTATTTAAATATGCCTAAATATAAAATACAAATAGTGGTTATTAACTTTCATATTTTATATACCGTCACAAAATTACAACAACTAATTCAATTAAGTTGTCAGTATCAAGTAAATGATATAAGAGCCATCTATTGACTTAAATGTAGCAACTCAACTCTTCGAGTCAATTCGTAATTGTTTCCCTCGCTTTGTTAGAGATGGCGCACGAACAATAAATTGGTTTCTAACTACACATTATTGTAAATGTTTGTAATTACTCACAATGTAAACAGCCACAACTCAACTCTTCATTATTCGCTTCTTTACCCCGGACAGATGACAAACAACAAAGTACACAGAAGTCACCACGTATCTATTACTAGATAGATTTTCAAATTGTTTGAATGAGAGCAGCCGAACAGCCATTGAACACGCTAACCTACGCTGATCGACTAAAATGCACATTATGGGTTTTAGTTTTCTGAGAATATTCAAATCAGGGGTAGGTTTATTTAGGTGAAGTAACGAGATTATATTTTTCTGTAAAACTCAAAGTATTTATCTTGCTAAGTAGGTACCGATTACAGACACTTTAATCCTTCACAAGGAAAAATTGCGTTTCCGAATTAATTTTAGTGTTCACTTCAAAACACAGTTAATTACGGCAATAACTAATCAAAAAACTTTAAATCCCAAGAAATCGAAAAAATAAAACCACAAAAAACAAATGCACCAGTTCCTAATCGCTCAAAACTAACTAAAATACGAACTATCATGAAATCGTACTTTGTATCTATCAAAATTCGCGCGAAGCGCATATAAATTGCGCGCATCCTCGGTGCGAACACACTTCTCTCTCAAACTTACACAGACTTACACGCACACATTCAAAGAAAAGCCCAGCTTTAAACTCTATACAAATTCTCAAATCAGTACCTACCAATGTTATCAATAACAGAGACATTTTGTTAGGAAAACTGAAAGGTCAGAGAAGCCAAATGCAAGCCAGTGGGTGAGAAAGAGAAAGCATTAGCGAGCGCGCGTAGGTACGATTGCGTACTAAAATTCTACGTTTAACTCTTTTTTTGTATAGTGTTAGAGCGAGCCAGAGTATCGCGGCCGGCATCGGAGAATAAGCGCGCGAATTTAAAATAATTTCTGTCATAGAGGACACAGTTGTGGAGATAGCGAATTTTGTTCTTGTTTGACAAAAATTTATGTTTTTGTAAAAATGTTTTTTTTATTTCTTGAGTTTGATTTTAGGCAAGCCCGGCTTTCCGGCTTGTAAGATAGGTTCGCCACTGGTAGCGGGTGTCTACTTCTCCCCGAGCCGAACTCTCGCCGAGTTCCACAACTCCCTCACGGAGTTGAGCGTCGTCATCGGAAGCCATTCCCTCCCCGTGCTTGTGCTCGGGGACTTCAATGCCAAGAACTTGGCTTGGGGTTCTCGTTACACAGACGTGCGGGGAAGGATGGTGGAGAACTGGGCTCTGGAGACAGGCCTAGTCGTCGTTAATCGGGGTTCTGTCCCCACGTGTGTGCGGATGCGGGGCGACTCGGTGGTGGACATCTCGTTCGCCAGCCCCGCTCTGTCACCGCGTGTCGTTGACTGGCGCGTCATGGAGGGGGTGGAGACCTATTCCGACCACCGGTATATCCGGTTCGACGTCTCCGCCCAGACCCCAAGCGCGCCGGTCCTACAGGCCCCGAGTGGTCCGCGATGGGCGCTGAAGCAGCTGGACCGGGAGCTCCTCCTGGAAGCCGCGATCGTGCAGGCCTGGGTGACATCACCGGACAGGCCTGCCGACGTAAACAACGAGGCGGGTTGGTTCCAGGAGGCCATGTCCGACATATGTGACGTGGCAATGCCCCGAGTCCGGCCAGGAAGCGCCCGGCGTCAGGTGTACTGGTGGTCGCGAGAGCTTACGACTCTGCGCGAGGCGTGCGTCGCCGCGCGCCACCTGTACACCAGGCATCGCAGGCTCCGCATCCGCCCTCCGGATGCGGCAGCCATCGAGGCGGAGCTGTACGAGGGTTACAGAGCAGCGAAGACCGCCCTCCAAGAGGCTGTCCAGCGGGCCAAGGATCTGGCCCGCGAGGAGATGCTGGGGACTCTCGACGGAGATCCGTGGGGGCGCCCTTATAAGATGGTGCGGGACAAACTCCGCACCTGGGCCCCCCCGCTGACGCAGAGTCTCCGGCCTGAGCTCGTGGAGGACGTGGTGAGCGCTCTGTTCCCTTCGCGAGGGGAGCATACTCCCCCGCCTATGGCTCCGCCGCTTGCGGTGCCGGAAGCGGACCACAGCGACGACGATGACGACGTTCCGGAGGTGACTGGGGTAGACCTGAGAGTGGCGGTAGGCAGGCTTAAGGCCAAAACTGCCGCCCCGGGACCCGATGGCTTACCTGGCAAAGCCTGGGTCCTGGCCTCTGAGGCTCTCGGGTCCCGACTGGAAGGGCTCCTAAGCGCATGCTTGGAGAGAGGCCAGTTCCCGCTTCGTTGGAAGACGGGCAAGCTGGTCCTCATACGGAAGCCAGGGCGCCCTGCGGACTCTCCGTCCGCATACCGGCCCATTGTGTTGCTCGACGAGGTGGGCAAGCTCTTTGAAAGAGTCATTGCAAACCGCCTCGCCGGGCACCTTGCGGGAATGGGGCCGGATCTTGCGGAACACCAGTTTGGTTTCCGCAAGGGGCGCTCGACGGTGGACGCCATCATGCGCGTGCGAGCCCTCACGACGGGGGACGCGGTGTCCCGGGGTGGGGTCGTCTTGGCGGTGTCGCTCGACATCGCCAACGCCTTCAACTCCATGCCCTGGAGCTGCATTAGGGAGGCACTCCGGTATCACCGGGTGCCCACCTACCTCCGTCGTGTAGTCGGGGACTACCTGTCTGACAGGTATGTCATCTACCCTGGTCCCAACGGAGAATGGAACCGGCGAGAGATGTCGTGCGGTGTTCCACAGGGGTCGGTTCTAGGGCCGCCCTTGTGGAACATCGGTTACGACTGGGTGCTGCGCGCCGACCTCCCTAGCGGCGTCAGCGTAGTCTGTTACGCTGACG
This sequence comes from Noctua pronuba, assembly GCA_905220335.1. Classification (NCBI taxonomy): domain Eukaryota; kingdom Metazoa; phylum Arthropoda; class Insecta; order Lepidoptera; family Noctuidae; genus Noctua; species Noctua pronuba. Next base: position 4,190,021 of record LR999913.1, read on the forward strand.
ACACGCTGGTACTGGCACAAGGGAGGTCGCACGAGGCGGCGGCCGAACTGATGACACGCGGGGTTGCGATAGTCGTTGAGAGGATCCGGCAATTGGGTCTCGAGGTGGCCTTGCACAAGTCCGAGGCCATGAGCTTTCATAGGCCCCGGAATGCGCCACCGTCGGGATCCACGCTGACGGTAGGAGGGGTTCCCATCGGCGTCGAGTCGACTTTGAAGTACCTAGGACTCGTCCTCGACAGCCGGTGGAACTTCGTTGAGCACTTCCGACGTTTGGCTCCCAAACTGGAACGGGCCGGGGCTGCCTTCAAGCGGCTCTTGCCCAACCTGAGGGGTCCAAACGCCTCCTGCCGTAGGCTCTACGCGGGGGTCGTGCGGTCCATGGCCCTTTACGGGGCCCCGGTGTGGGCGCGTTCAATTAAGCGGCGTGCCGCGCACTACCTGAACGCGCCCCAAAAGGTCGTAGCCGTAAGGCTGATCCGGGGGTACCGCACGATCTCCCGCGAGGCGGCGAGCCTCCTAGCCGGATTGCCGCCATGGGATCTGGAGGCGATAGTCCTCGCGCGCCTGCATGAATGACGCGCGGGGGCACTACGTCGGGGGGAAACTCCGCTGCCGCGGCAAATCACCGCTCAGCGGACAGACCTCCGACGCGATCTCATGGCGACATGGAGACAGCGACTGTCGCAACCCAGTGCAGGGCACGCCACAATAGTGGCGATAAGTCCCCTCTTTGAGGAGTGGCTAGAGAGGCGCCACGGCGCCCTCACCTTCCGCCTGACGCAGGTCCTCACCGGACACGGTTGTTTCGGGAGGTTCCTGCACCGAATCGGGCGGGAGGAAACGCCCGGGTGTTATCATTGTGAGGATCGTCCGGAGGACACGGTGGCGCACACCGTGGAGGTCTGCCCCGCTTGGGCGGAGCTCCGCTGTGTCCTCGTAGCGGCGATCGGCGGCGGCGACCTCTCGCTCCCGGCCCTGGTTCAGGCCATGGTCCGGAGCGAGAGGGAATGGGAAGCCGTCACCTCCTTCTGCGAAGCAGTCATGCTAGCGAAGGAGGTGGCGGGACGTGAGAGGGAGAGAATCTCACGTCCCAGCCGCCGCGGGCGAAGCACCGGGCGTCGGGGGCCACGTGGTGGCTCCCGGCCACCGTAGGCGCGGGCCTGTGGACGGTGAGTAATGGGTTAGCTCACCGTCCGTCCGTCTTATGACGACAGGCCGTGTCGACGGCGCGTTCGTGTTCCACGCGCGCCTCAAAGAGATGTCAGCAACCAAGAAGGGGCCCGCAAGGGCCGATGCCTGCCGGGGCTGCGGGACTGTTCGAAAGAGATACCGTGGCCCTGGAACACAAAGGGCAATGAAGGAACATGGATGGGTTTTAGTCAGTAAGAGTCTGACACTCCCTCCCACTCCACCCAGAGCGGGAGAAGTCATTTGATGATTTCCCATCCGTAAAAAAAAAAAAAAAAAAAAAAAAAAGGGGGTTATCCGTCCCTTATTTGAAGCACTGACCAGAATTAGGGTCGTAAGTATGCCTGGGTAGGATAGTTCTCTACTTAAAGGGCAATAAATCAGTTGAACGCGTCCATAAGTGCGCTCGATTCCCGGTGACGACGGTATTAGAAGGACCCGGGCGCTACCATTTGTCGGCAATAGACTCCGGCTAAACTCGTACATTTTACGTCGCGATCACGAATCTCCAAACATTATGAAAGTAATGTGCCGTCTCTCTTAGGGTGTTACCACACCAATCGATCGATCGCCGATCACCAATCGATCGATGGTAGAAATGACGACAGTTGATCAATTGGTGTAGTAAAAACTCTAATTCTACCATCGATCGATAGATAGCCTCAATCCACGATCGATCGATTGGTGTGGTAACACCCTTTTTGTACTCAATATTGCTCATAATTATCAAGAAAAAGTTGAAGAGTATTATTTCATACTATCCTCAACATCTGTAATTGTCCATAAGTTTGGGGCTTTTGGTACCTACATAAGTCCTTTATTCAACATCTCTGAATATCGTCATTAGGGGGCCTCATTGGCGATTAATCTTAATTAGGGGTTTTCTGAGGACATTTTCATATATTTTTTTCTCTCCTCAGGTCAAAACGCCCTCTTCCTCTACGTAGGAAGCGAGCTGCTCAAACGCAACTTCCCCTTCCACTGGGCACTCCCCTCTCCGACCCACGCTCAACTCCTGGCCACACACGCCGCCGCCATGCTAATATGGCTCGCCGTCGGCGTAGCACTGCACAGGAGACGCGTCTTTATCACCCTGTAATAAGGTTTAATTTGGTATAGCTGGTACACTGTAGTAAGGTGCAATTTAGGTTGGCTGACCGGAGTAAAGAATTTAATTATTATTTTCGAACATCTTTTAAAGCGAGAATTATGGGAATGGTAGCCTTACTACATTGTTTTAAGGTCCTTTTTAGTATGGTAAGATAGGACTGAACGAATTGGAATAATATTTCTGAAAAGTGTGATGTGATTTGTAAATTGAAATATTACTTATGTTGAGAATGCCAAATTAAAGTCCTTAAAATTGACTTAAACCATTAAATTAAATTAAATTACAAAAATCTAAAAATATGAGAATTTTCGAATCTGACTAGGACGCCGCCATTTTATTTGCCTTAATTGTTAAACTTCGTAATAAAAAAATAAAAAATTCTCCATACAAGGTGCGTCACATCCCGAACATTCGTTCACTGAAATAAGTACTATCGCGAGCATTTGCAACGGTCTCGAACATCAACGAACGTTCGCAGATGAATGCTCGCGGTGTGGATGCATCTTTAGAACGATATAAGTCCCATATAACTATATAATGTGAGTTTTAGTTGGCAAGCGAAGCCTGACTGGTAATTAACAAATAATGCATGATATTGCGTTCTTCTTCACATGCCTTCTTCTTCACTTCCCCTTCCGCGGCGTCGTCAAGAAGTAATTCTTCTCCGTGGTGTCGATGATTCCTGTCCAAAAAGCTTCGACCAGCACTCTGCCACCTCCATAGCGTTAGTAGTGACCTCGGGCAGGTCCCTCAAAGTGCAGGTGGAGATGCACAGGCTGCAGGACAGGAGGTGGGGCATCGTCTGCGATGAAGCTCTGCAGGAAGTAATGGGACTGGGGAATAGGGCATGCAACATAGTTTCCGGTTCCGTCAAGTTAAAAAGATTTTACGAGATAACATTTAAAGAGGAGAAGAAAATATAATAATTGAAAGACAAATAAATGAGTATTCTAAGCGTTTTGCTCAAAAATCGAAATGACGGTGATTTTTTGAAGTAAATATGATGAAAAAATGTATTTCATTCCTAAATCATTTAACTTAGTTGGAGGGTAAAAATGAATTATGATATAACGTTTGAATAGCAATAAAAAAATATATAAATTGTATTTTTATAATTTTTGTTTAATTTCTTCTTTTGTTTGCGCATTATTAATAACTTGTCATGTATAGAAATGTATAATTATTACTTAATTAAAATATTAGCTTTAGTAATGTAATCGACTGTTTAAAAATGGAAGCCAGTTTTTTGTTTAGACGCGTGGTTGGATTGCCATATAAAAAAAAACTATTCTTCAATATTTTTTTTGTTTCTCCAATTTTTTTTTGATGGTTATTATTCATATTTATTTCATGAAAGCAATTTTAATATAAACTGATATGGCAGTTCCATCAGAATCTCGCAATTATATCCAATATAAATACAGGGTGTTTAGAAAATGGACCAACACAGTTTTCTCGGGGAAACGGATAGTCATATCCTAGTCTTAACCGTGTCAAGTGTCACGGTAATTGAGATATTATTTTCTTTATGAAACCCCCGATCAATCAAAATATTATATAGATCTTTCGACCACCCTTAGGTGCGAATTACACAGAAAAGGCGTAACGTGACGGGGCGGCGCAGGCATGATGCCGCTTCAAAACGTTTTCATACAAAACGTACGTAGGCGACGTGTCGTAAATTACACTCAAGCGGCGCGGCGCAGGCACGCCGCTCTTTCGTTTCCTTATAAATTCCACGCCTGCGCCGCACCTTACGCCTTACGCCGTTTCTGTGTAATTGGCGCCTTACACCACTCTAAACACCCTGTATATAATATAGTAGTCATTTCTTAGAACTATGTATAAAAATGACGTCATAATCATTCTTTTCTTAAATAATCCATGATATTAGAGAATATGGTGTATTTGAGCGTGTCCCAATAATTGCAATTAACTACACCTTATGCCGTTTATTTTAAAGTCGTATTTCGCGCGCTTATAATTTTTGTCAGGACTATTTAAAAATAAAATGTTTAAATGAGAACTCGTCAGTTTTGTATCTAGATCCTAGTTCAACAATATCATTATTACACTAACTTAAATATAGTATAAAAACTTGACGAAAAATACAAAGAGAGAAGGAAGGAAGTCATAATAGTGTCTTATAATTATTAAATGGGTCGAACAAAATAAATAGGATCGTTTATTTTTTGTCAAGTTTCAAAGATTATAACTTCACGTGATTCTAATAAAAAGTTAAGTTTAAATTATTGTTTTATTTCGATTGGCAACACTTATGTCCTTATTTTTGCGCTCTGGTAATACATAGGTGAACACTTTCCATGGACAATAATTTGTATGATATAACAAATAACAAACCCGACTACTGAAAATTCACGCTCTAATTAAATTCAGGGTTCACAAGCTAACATCGACTCCTCCTATGGTTGAAGTCGGTTAAAATGTAGCCAATTGACACCTTATTCATCAAAATCGGGTGAATAGCTTAGGCGCTACGGAGGGCTGCGAGACTGTTCGAAAGAGATACCGTGGCCCTGGAACACAAAGGGCAAAGAAGGAACATGGATGGGTTTTAGTCAGTAAAAGTCTGACACTCCCTCCCACTCCGCCCAGAGTTTCCCAGAGAGATTTCCCATCCAAAAAAAAAGGCGCTACGGAGGAAGATACGTAAATACATACATTGCCTGCTAAAATCATAACCCTTCCTTTTGGCTTCGCCGTAGTCGGGTAAAAATTTGCCGTTCTATACAAAAGTGCAATACCTATGCAGTCGGAATGTTTGGAACAGCTGAGAGTTTTCGCAAGTCTATGAAAAGACCCAGAATTTGACAGACAGATTGTGATATAATCTGATTACTCGATGACTTGAATGCACTCGCTTTATCTTCACGTAAGTAGTAGGTAGGTAAATGACACTGATGAAATTTACAAAATAATTACATTCAAGACTTTTATTATTAGGCGCATTTCACACATGACTGGTTATGTCATACACCTACAAATTTTTGGTTCCCGGGTACTTCCTTCACCGATTTTAAGAATAATGGTGAGGCAGAGTATTGTTTACCTACCTAAGGCTCGAATTATATAGAAACAGCGTAAGGTGAAGTCACAGCGCGGGCGTAGAATTGACAAGGGAACGAAAGAACGGCGTGCCTGCGCCGCGCCGCTTGAGTGTAATTCATAAATTCACGACACGTCGCCTACATACATTTTGTATGAAAACGTTTTGAAGCGGCATCATGGCTGCGCTGCGACTTCACTTTACGCCGTTTCTGTATAAATCGCGCCTAAAAGGCCACAAAAAACTCTACAAGTTGTAGTGATAATGGTGGTGGTGGTGGTGGTCTAAGCTAAATTAAGACCAGCGTGGGAGATCCGACGAGCGCTTTTTTATAATTATGAACAAAAAACATCGAATTATTTTAGTTTAGCGTAAACATTCGCGCATCGCGTATCGAGTAGAATAATTGGTTCGAAACTCAGCTCAACAGTGTGTTCAAAACAATTGAATATTGCCTCTCGAAATATAAAATTGTTCTGAACAAGTTCGAGCGTCATTTGTCGACGACTAGGTACTTCCGTACTTGTACTTATAGTCCCCCGTTTCAGATCTATACAGGGTGTAAACAGACCCTTCACGAACCCGTCAACCAAGCATTCTGTACATCAAACTAAGTAACTTTAAGCAAAAATTATTGCTGGGAAACGACTTTTTTTTTGGGGTGAAAAATCACGTTTTACGGTAGTACTCAATGTGACGCACTCAAAACATTGTGCGGATGGATTGAATAGTACGGGGGTCGTGGAGGTGTTTAAAGTAAAAATCTTACATTAGAAACATGTATTAAAAAAAAAACTTATGAAAAAGTTGGAACTTTGACCCCCAATATCTCCGTAACTAGAAGGTTCCCAGGTATGGTCTTTCTTAACAATTTTTTGTTTGTATTGCATCGCTTATCGGGCTGGTGTCCGCAAATCCACATCCAAAGCAGGTATTTTGGGTACGAGCCCAATATTTATTGTTTAAATTTCGACAAGCATGTTGACAAACATGTTTTAGATGTAAACAATATACAAAAACACAGCACAACATGTTTTATACGTTGATGTAAACACAGGGTAACTATAGGTCATTCAACAGACTATAACGGCACAGCAAACAACTTTCTACGATTGCCTTTCACAAACACTCATATTCGCGGTGCATTCGCCAGTGTGTACAGACGCTTAGATATATATTTAGGATTACCTTCTCTGTCGATACCGATATCCTTATCGCGTCGTATCTTAATATTATTATGTGAAATCGTCCATCTGGTATTGCACAAGCTACAGTGAAGGGCAGGGCTACGATTGTGTTTGTGTTTATAGAATAAAATAAAGAAATCAAAATGGGAAACTTAGTTGCCGGAGGTATGGGAGAGCAAATGAAGAAGAATCAAGAAATGATGCAGCAAATGAATAAACTTAAGGTAAGCTTTCTTTTTGTTTTTTCCGGGTCTGCGGGACTATTCGAAAGAAATACCGCGGCCCTGGAACACAAAGGGCATAGAAGGAACATGGATGGGTTTTAGTCAGTAAAAGTCTGACACTCCCTCCCACTCCACCCAGAGCGGGATGAGTTATTTGATGATTTCCCATCCGTAAAAATCGTGGCTAAATAATAACAGACGCTCGGGCCGGTCTTAAGGATAGGCTGCGCCTGGCTAGGTTGGTCCGTGGATGGGTGACCACCCTTACATACCAAGTTTCCTCCATGCCTCGGAAAGCACGTTAAGCCGGTCGTCCCGGCTGTTATTTGTAGATCTTTGACAGTCAAGTAGTCAGTGGCCCGAAAGTCTGACAACCAGTCTTACCAAGGGGTATCGTATTAGCCAGTAATAACTGGGTTGTGGAGGTCAGATAGGCTTATACTGGAAGCCGACCCCAACCTAGTAGGGAAAAGGCTAGGCAGATGATGATGACGTTTGGTAATCTGCATAGTTCTCATGTGAATTGACCAAGGTTTATGTCTGACTTTCGGTGTTTTTTCACAGAGTAGGTACCTACTCCAATAGCTAGAAAACACGAACCCAACCAAACAAATCTATAATTTATTTTTGACGTGCTAAAGTTTTTTTGATAACCCATTTATACAAATAAATATAATTTTATAGACACCACATACTTAAGGGGCAGGCGCCAGGGTTGTCCTCGAAATTAAAATTTTCTTGCGTTATTTGCAGGTCAGTGTCAGCCATAGGTACAACCTGACAGTGGCCTGCACCTGCACCTGTCCTGAAAATTGAATTTCGCTACCCTGGCGCTTTCACCTTAATATAATTATAATATAATAGAATGTACCTACTCCCCGAAAGGGTATGCAGATGTTTGTTACCTAGACCTACACTCGCATCACTCGAAACTCTACATTTTATGCTGAAAAATAAAGGAAGTTCTGTTCTCGACCCGTACGTATGTATGTCCGCTAAAATATCAAAAACCGATGTACCAACTTTTTTTAGATGGAGAGACAAATACAGTTTCAATATCAAATGCAAAAGAAACAGATGGCAATGCAAATAGCAGGGAGTAGGGATACATGCCATTGGATTTCGGCGTTTTATGCTACCATAGCCACGGGCCTTCTCGCTGGGTAAGTTATTTTTTTTAAACTACTGGGTGTAAAGGGAACCCTTCACGAAGCCGTCAACCAAGCATTCCGTGCATCAAACTTAGTAACAAAAAAAAAACGCAATGACCCCGTCATTGGGATTTTTTGCGGCGAACAAGTGTCTTTCGGCTTCATTAAGGGCCTTGTTACACCCTTATAGGCTTTCTCTAAGACATGCCGGTTGCTTACTTTGTTTTGCTTTACACTGCTGTTAAAATTATTGCATCATCATCAAAATGATGAAATAATTATCACAACCCGAGCGGCAAACCTTCGGCGTTTGAACTTCGTACCCATGGCCATGATTTCAGCTCAGTCAGCTCAGTCGAACAGTTGAGGCCATTAGGACAAGGGGAATCAATGGAAGCAAAAGTAATGACCTAGACCAGGGGTTCCCAATGTACGCTGTAGAGAGAAAAGAGGGACGCCGTGAGGCGCTTCTGTTTGCCAATTTCCGGAAACTAAACTAAGTTTGTTCTGGTCTATCCCAGGGAACCTTCTACGGAGATATTGGGGGTCAAAGTTCCAACTTTTTCACAAGTTTTTTAAAAAAATACGTGTTTTTAATGTAAGATTTTTACCTTTAAACACCTCCACGACCCTCGTTCTATTCAATCCATCCACCAGCATAATGTTTTGAGTGCGTTACATTGAGTCCTACCGTAAAACTTAATTTGTCACCCCAAAAAAAAAGTCGTTTCCCAGCAATAATTTTTCCGCAAAGTTACTTAGTTTCATGTGCATAATGCTTGGTTGACAGCTTCGTGAAGGGTCCGTTTACACCAAACATTCGAAGACATGTGACATCAGAGGCTTGAGTCCCAGTAGTGGGAATTACATTTTAAGCTGATTACGTACCGCGTACCATCCAAACTGTATGTTCGACTTATTTATTTATAAACTTTTTTTCTTTTTTTTTCAGGTTCAGAAAGACGAGAAAACCGGGTCTTTTGGTACCTTTGGTACCGCTCGCTTTTCCGACCGCTTACTTCTGGGACCTTGCTTACGGAAACAAAATACATAGGATTAAAGGTAAGCACTGACAATAATATGTTCACTACGCTCGTTAATAGAACGATATATGAACGAGACTGTCATACATGTTTTGGTGACAAAGACCTGCACGCTCTCCAAATCCGGAGATTAACAGAATTTCGATGTGCTAACTGCTATGTTAACAGTCAGTAAAGTACCTACGATAACTATTGGCTTACCGTTTAACTTAAACTGTGCCTGAAGTAATTACAAGGTGTGAGGGATACGTCGACATCAGCGTACAAATGACTGAGCTGTGGGCTTACCATGAGTTTGAAATGTATTATTCGTTATCGAATACTATCGCCCTGTCTCTTTCATATTCACCGACTGCTTTACGACACGAGAAGTATATCCGATAGTTTTCGATATCGAGGACAGTTTTTTACAAACTCATGGTAAGGGCACTGGGCGATAGGTCTCCACACGGGTCCCGAACCGCGCAGCTATCTCAGACACCGTCTCAGTAGTGAGAGGCCTGTAGTGTTGTTATTTATTGGTCCTATAAAATCAAATGTCATTTAAATATTCAAATAAGGCTGAGAATCTACACTTTTTGAATTTCGAAAATGACATAAGACGGTTCCCTAACTCGCCTGCCCTTCACTGACTTCCTAGTATGTATTTTAGTTGGGAACAAGAAGTCGCGGAACAAACTTTATAATAACACATTAGCCTGACTCCAAACACCAAACATTGTCAGAGAGCCTACAAAAAAACTACTTATGTAGGTGCTTTCCAAGTTTTTTTTTTTTTTTTAACGTTGCCCCACACTAGTAATTTCTCTTGTATCGTGGGTGCGTTTATAAACATTTAAACTCACATACACTAACAGCCAGACCCGGAACAACTACCTAGTACATGTTGTTCCTTCTAGTATATGTTCCTAATAAACCAAAATCTGTTTCAGCTGAAGCCGACAGCATTTTGAAAAACGAGGAAGATTCCCTCCTGCAAGTGCTGGGTCCTGCTCCGCCTGCGCCCTCATTGCCAGCCACCCCAGCTGCAAAGAGCGCTTAATATCGTGTGCTTGTACTGCTGGAAAGACGAAAACATTTTTTTGGAGTCTAGAACAAATATTTAGGTCCGGTTTCTAGACGAGCGGAGCGGAGACGTGGAAGAATCGACCAATCACAGGAGAGACGATAAGATAAGATAAGATTCTTTATTTGCGTGAAATATGGTATGTACATGATGGTCTTATAAATAAAAAGGTTTCTCATATTTCGCTGACTTCTTTCAGCATGCAAACTTAAAATAAAATTAAAATACTTAACACAATGTACTCGTAGGTACGTAGTTAAAAAAATTAAAAAACATTTAAGAAACACAAAGACAATAATATTATTATTTCAGAATTAAAAATACTCGTGTAATAAAATTAGAAAAAAAAATAACAAAGACAGAAGACTAAATAACATCAATAAAATAGGAACATAAGCTACTTAACCATTAGAAATAGGTTTATGAGTCAAAAACTCATTAATTGTATAAAACACGTTATTTAAGGTGAAAGCCTAGATGATCTCACTGCCATTTTGTCGCTAGATGGCGACACATCCACAATTTCGAACATTTTCAATTTTTACACCTAACATAGACATTTTTAATAAACAACTTTATTGTTAGCGAAACCTAGGGCATTAACTTGATTTTTTTAGATCATCACTGTGCTTGTTAACTGGCCACTTCTTCAGTTTCTTTTTGAAATAATTAATTGGTAGTTCTCTGATTTGTTGAGATTTGAGTTGAGATTTGTTGACGAGAGACGTGATGTGCATTTCAATCAATGTGATTGGTCGCTTCCCGCACGTCTCCTCTCCGCTCTGCTGTCTTTGTTTTGGCGGGAACCGGGCCTGCAATTGATGCAGATTGCCCACAGCCACACCGTATTTAGTTGCGCCGCACGTAAAAGAGTTAAAACTGAAAAAAGACTTACGCTCTTATGCCGGGTACACATTGGTGAAACGTAACATGTAATGTAACAAACGCTGTAACAAATTCGCCTGTTGTTGGATTACATTTCATGTTGCATTGCATAAGTCTGGATGGCTCATTCATGTTACGTTACACCAATGTATACCCGGTATTACAGATCTGTCATGTACTCATGTCAGAAGTGTCAAAATGCAACATGAACACACATTTTGACACGATAGGGCGATCCAAATTTAAATCTTTGGTCGAATAAGATTCATGTTTCGCGCTTATGGCAAGCCGCTAGCTTTGTCTAACTATTGTTGAAAAAATACACTGTTTGCTTGTGAAACTGTTTTGTTACATTGCATCATTGTTTTCAAACAGCTATTCCTAATTTAAATGTTTCGTCTGCAAACAGCCCTATCGGAAAGGTATCTGATAAATCTGAGCATTCTACCATTTAACATTTTTTTTTAAGAGGTAAGCATATCTTTGATGTGATTTTATTATCTATGGAATAGTGATTGTGCCAGTTTCCAAAGGGAAGCCGGTAGGAATCGAGTTGTATGAAACCTTAGCCACTGCTAGGTACTTACGTAGGTATAGTCTAAAGGTATAGGTCCCGTCACGTAAAAAGAACGCTGACCGCTCAAATAAACTTTTTCATTTTTTTTTATTCCAGCCTTTTCCAAAGTACTAAGTAGCTAGTAAAGTACCTATTGCTATTCTACAATGTAACAATTATACTTATATTATAAAACAATAGCTTAGTACTTAAGGACGCGGTTGTATAACGTGCGCAAACACATCCCCTCCACTGTCACTCAGCGTTCTTTTTACTTGACGGGACTTATATACTCAGTGTGTCTAGCGTCTAGGCAAAGTTTCAAATCACTGTCTAGTACATCAGCAATCAATACGTAATAAATTGTAAAATGTCATCATACATTACACCGCCAATACTGATTATTTTGTATACTTACTCATAATTTTATGAATAGATGATATCTTTTATACAAATCTTATCTTTGAGAAAAATACATGACCATCGTGATCGTGACTGGTGCATTTAAAGCTTCATTACTAACGATTACCCATCTTACCAAGTACAAACAAGCACATTAAGTTACCCGAAACTGTCAAACTTTCCCAATCAACCTTCAACCTAATACTGTAGCGATAACGTTGAAAATCTATTAAAGAAATTTGACAGATTGTAGTAACTTGATGTGCTTGGCGTCTGTACAATAATACTTAGGCCTATCTGAGGTTTTTTTTTAGTACTTACACTATTATTTTATAAAGCCACTAGCTGTTGCCCGCGACTTCGTTCGCGTGGTAATTTTGATGAGTGTGAATGAGGAAAAAAAATAGCCTATGTCCTTCCCCAGGATATAATCTATCTCCTCGCCAAATTTCATTACGATCCGATCAGCTGTTTAGTCGTGAAAAGGTAGCAAACAAACAAACAAACAGAGTTACTTTCGCATTTATAATATTAGTATGGATTACTGCTGTCTACAAATTGGTAACAGACCAATCTGGTTCTAACCCAGACAGGCGTGTTACTTTGTGTAATTTATTTCATCACCTCTGCACTCAAAACAATGAAGGAAAACCTGCACGTCTTAGAACCAAAAATTTTGTGGGAATGTGACGTCTACCAACCCGCACTGGGCTTGTGTGGTACATTACAGCCCACTCCCTATTACGGAGAGGGGGCCTGTGTCCCAGCATTGGGAACATTATCTAGGCTTATTAAGCTTTTATTACAATAAGATTAAAACAGGTAATTGTACGTGGTATATTTTTTTGTAAAAACGTGACGACGAATCAAGCTAATTAAATATCGCAATATTCAATAATGACAATAAATTATAATGTTAAGTTTATTTTTGGTTTTATTTAGACTTGCAACACTTTAATTTATGCACTGGTAATACGAATAACCATTACCTACGACTTCCGAGAAATCGAAAAAAGTGCATTCACATTTAATTTGTTTTTACCTCTGACAGCACTGGTGCTGGTACCAGGCAACCTTATTGCAAGAAGTATAAAGACCCCTATAATTTTGACTGCAGTTTTGTAAAATTAAAGGTAAAAGGATTGTACGAACATGCTCTGCACAACATTATGTTTGACTACCTTCCATTAGCGAAGGGTCAATTTTTGTGAGAGGTAAGCTGGAGTACATATCTTTAATGTGATTATTTTATTTGTCTATAGAATACTGACTGTGCCATTTTTCAAAGGGAAGCTGGTAGGAATCTGGATGGAACCTTCGCCACTACTACCTTCATGTAAAAGTCATTCAATGGGATTAAATAAACCTAGAGGGTTGCATTGTTGTTTTTAATGAGTGTAACTCTTTGAATTTCGAGGGCTACAGTGGCACTTTCCCTTTAGGACCGAATGTGAACAGGACTAGGAGTCAGGCAGTGGACGACTAGACAGGAGGTCAACAAACTGAAATTTTAAATTCTCAGTTTGTTACAACCGTGAACCGTACTACTGAGAATTTCCAAATAACATGATCATAACATAAAATTATGCCTGTAATCCCTGAAGCGTAAATAGTTATAGTTGCCATCAATCGGACTGAGAAATTCCAGATGAAATAACCTAGTAACACTGCTCAAACTGGGAATCGAGCCCAGAACTTCTAGCTCAGCAGTTGCACTTGCGACCGCTAGACCGACGACCAAATTTAACAGTAAAATCAACTCAACTCAGCAGTCGTCTACTGCTGGATATTCGCAAATAATACTTTTACCAAAATACAACCTACTGAGCTGCGAATTGTAATTTTGCGCGCTAGCTACCCTGCCTGACGCTTTCACCTTAAGTTAATGTTAAACCCTGTTTGGATATAATCGTAATTGTACAGTCCATTAAATGATAACAATTACCAATAGAAATTATATTGATAACAATTGAAAGTTTGATAATGCGAGACCAAAAACAAAACGCGGATAACCTTCAAATAACATTGAAATGTCAAAGAGACGTTTGTTATCAAGAACAATACAGTTATACGGCGACCGCTCGCGAAAAACCTGTTCAACTACACTGAAAATCATGGATCCTAAAGTTAACTTGAAACAAGACCCTGCATACGTAGAAATCCAGAAATTCTACGATGCTAACGCCGACAAAATAAATATTCAACAATTATTCCAACAAGATGCCGATCGGTTCAACAAATTCAGGTTTGTGGCTTTTTATTGTGTTTTATATTGCTAATATAAATAAAAACGTGTCGGTTTTTATGTTTTTACATAGTTCTATTAATATTTAATTGATTAATTTAGCTTTTGTCGTGTGTTTCGATTAATTTCGTAAAGTTATATCACTGACTTAAAAGTTCTTGGAAAGGTCGCGCATGTACAGTTGTCATTTTTTTTATATGAAGTGTTTTAGTTTGATAGCAAAGTCATTTATATTATTAATCTCAATAGTGTTTACGTTTGATGTTATGTTATGTCACCTCTGATAAAAATTAATTGAATACCTATTTATATAGATAAACCAAATCAATACCTAGTCTATTAAAAAAATTTGCATGAGAAATGTTGCTACAAAAGTATTTACCATTTAAAGTTGGTATGTTCTATTTATAATTTAAATGTTAAATGCTGTTTTTTTTTCCTTGTAATTTATCATGAGTCAATGTTAATATTCAGATGTAGATGCAGTCATCATTTAAAGTAATGATGATTTTACAGTTTCAAGATATTTTAAAAGAAAATGTTTGATTATTTTTTGCTTCATAAATTATTCATAAACTTTACTCATTATACTGACTGAGAAAATATATTTTTTTTACAAGAATTATAAATAACAGAATTTTAATTCTGAAACTATACTGTGGATAGCTACATCCAAAAAGGTTTTATTGCTTTTTGGATTTAATGTGACATGAACAAGTAAGAATATTGCTCACAAATGATGAATCTTTGATATTATATTCAGCCTCCGCATCCCAACTCCGAATGACGGAGAGATCCTGCTGGACTACTCAAAGAACCGCATCAATGAGCAGCTGTGGGGCCTGCTCCTCAACCTCGCTAAGAGCAGGAATGTGGAGAAAGCCAGAGATGCCATGTTCTCAGGTTAGTACACCGCACATGATTGTAGTTATGTACCTTCGTTTCGAAACATTATAATGCATATACGGCCAAATACAGTAAGGTGCCCCTTACCATAGAATTAAAAGGCATAGAACCGCTTCGGGGGAACCCGACCTTAATACTTATAATATTAACATGATTTAGGAAAAACTAAAATTTTAGCTTAGAACATACGGCACCAGTCGCACGCAAAGTGAAGCAATTTCAACTTAGCCTTTTGAGGCTAACTAACGAATTACTCGTGGGCTTGTGTGCCTGTCGGCGAACGGTATTACGTACCGCTTATGCACACATTCATTGTGTTGTTGCTTCAACTTTGAAATGAAACTATAAGCCTCTCACTGTATGCCGTGTCGACGGCGCGTTCGTGTTCCACGCGCGCCTTAAAGAGATGTCAGCAACCAGGAAGGGGCCCGCAAGGGCCGATGCCAGCCTGGGCTGCGGGACTGTTCGAAAGAGATACCGCGGCCCTGGAACACAAAGGGCAAAGAAGGAACATGGATGGGTTTTATTCAGTAAAAGTCTGACACTCCCACTCCACCCAGAGCGGGAGGAGTTATTTGATGATTTCCCATCACAAAAAAAGTCTCTCACTGTATTACTCTCGTTTTCAGGTCGGCAAATTCCATTCGTATTTGTTAAACGGTTTAACTTAAACCGCTAAGCTGAGGCACTGATTACACGCTGAATATCCAGTTTTCATTCAGGTCATGCCAATCAACAAACTTCGTTTTTCGTCTAATCACTGAATCATGTTTGGTTCTATCAATTCGAGTTATGAGAAAGAAGTATATCATATCATAATCGATTAGGAACGCCGTATCATACTGAGCCCAACATGAGTATCGTGTTGCGTCGCGATTTTATTTGAATAAGATGGTTAGTCATTTTGTAAGAAGGATGATATGTTAATATCAGCATGAAATTACCAAAAAAATGCTGTGCTCACCAAAAATTTTGTAATATGTGGCCTCTTTAACGCCACATAGAAACTTACGCGCCATCCTGATTAGGATGTACAGTCAAACTGATACTCTTCTTCAAGAAGGGCGACAATGCCCGGCTGAAGAATTACTTCTAATTATTAAACTTAAGTGGCAGTGGGCAGGGCACATTGCTCGCAGAACGGATGGCCAACGCGGCTGAAAAGTTCTGGAGTGGCGACTGCGAACCGGAAGAAGTTACGTTGGAAGGCCTCCCACTAGGTGGACCGATGACCTGGTGAAGGTTGCAGGGATCCGCTGGTTGCGAGACGAGACCGGTCAATGTGTACACCTCTAACCCTTCGGGGATTACAGGCGTGATGTTATGTGTTATTTAGTTTTAACCGTGACACATTTTATGGTAGGACTCAAAACATTGTGGTGATGGATGCATTGAATAGTACGGGGGGTCGTGGAGGTATTTACAGTAAAGTTATAACATATTTTTTTTTTTTTTTTTTTTTTAATTTGGAACTTTGGCCCTATATCTCCGTAACTAGAACATAATTTTATGAAGGCCCAAGTTTAGTATTTTTGTAACCATAGCGGGCCAAAAGAAATGCAAAGTAACCTCTAAAAATAAAACAAGCTTTGCCGGACTAGACTGCATTGATACGCTCTACAGTCGCGGGTAGGTGAGGTGGAGCGGGTAGGTAGGTAAATAGGTATGGCGCGGGATTAACTGACCAAGGGACATTTTTAAACAATATTTATTGATGTCTTATAAACTTTGAAATAGCTTGCGGGCCGGATGAAAGACCTATGCGGCCGCTAGGTAGCCCCGGGGCTGTATGTTGTACCTGGTCTTGAACAAAAAAATTATCGCAATGACGGAGTTCGAACGTTTTTATACCAAAGCGGGCCGCCTTAGTTCGGATGCATTAAACCCAATTAAGACGACCTTTCTATAAGAGAAGTGACTCGTTAGGGTGGGGGCGTGATGGGGCGACGGCATGGGGCGCCAAATTTGGGGGGGGGGGGGCGCCGAGGTCTGGAGCTGACATGGCAAACGTTACGTTTTTCGTTCACATTGGTTCAGCAAAACATTAACACTTGATAATGATTTCCTTAAGTGGGCGCCACAATATTCTTGCCCGCAGCGTCAGTGGCCCTAACGGTACTGAGGTTCTTGTTACACTCATTATAAGTCCAACTTACCATCACCATCTCTTTCACCAGGTGAAAAGATAAACTTCACTGAGGACCGAGCAGTCTTACACATCGCCCTCCGCAACCGTCAGAACCGGCCCATCCTGGTCGGAGGGAAGGACGTCACTCCTGATGTCAACGCGGTCCTCGCGCATATGAAGGAGTTCTCTGGTCAGATTATCAGCGGGCAGTGGAAGGGGTAAGCACAATCAGTCTTTTATTTATATTATTCAGTGGGTCCTTAATAATGGCACAAAGCAACGCGGCAGGGACGAACTCGACAGTTTTTTTTCAAAGTTTGGCCACAATCTGCACCCGGATAAGGATAAGTGGAAGGAAGAAATAGAGGCCTTTGCCCTGCAGTGCAACAAATGGCTTATCCCCACTATTATAAAGAGGTGAAATCTGTTTGTAAGTTTGTGTGTAGGGGGTAATCTTCGGAACTACTGATCCGATTGCGATTTTTTTTTCACTAACATGAAGCTACATTATCCCCGAGTGCTATAGGCTACATTTAAACCGTTCTCGTGAGTACATCCCTTGAATAACGGGAGCGAAGCCACAAGAAAAAGCTAGTATGTAATAATAGTGTAACCACGGTGTATCGTTGGTCGCAAGCACTACTGCTTAGCATAAAGTCTTGGCTCTCTTGGGTTCGAATCGAAGTTCTGCCTGAATTGACATTGGGTTTTCCCATCATGGTTTTCGTAATAGCAGATGGAGTCTCGATTTGTGCCCGTTTGATGCCAATAGGCTCGCTATAAAATGGGACTAAAACAAACTGGAGTACTAAAGGTACACTCTTGTCTAACTCTTTGGTGCGACTGTTTTTGTCGCGATATAATAATAATGTAAAAATATCGTCACTGGCAGAACTATTGTTGCTAATAAGCCTGAAATTGTGGTGATAGCTCGATTGGGGCATAGCAATTATTGTTGATATAACGGTCCCGCTTGACGAAAACCTCGTGAAAGCAGAGAAAGAGAAACAATTTAAATATCTAGATCTGTTGTCGACATGTGGGACGTGAGCAGTCATTGTGCCGATAGTCGTGTCGGCATTACTTAATAGCCAATAGCCTCGACCAACATCTGAATAGGCTCTCCCTTGGCAGCTTGAATCAGAAAGCAGTACTTCTGGACACTGCGCATATTGTAAGGAGGTTCCTCTCTCAAGAGCCCTGACCACCGGTAGCTCGGAAAGTCGGAACCTGTTTCCGATGCCGGTGGGATACTACTTTTTATATTTTTAAATGAATGATTTTTTATTTAATTTTTGCTAATAAAAAATGTAAATAATATGTGACAAAATGTATGAACAAGATTAATATTTTGTCTTATATTGTTCAGGTACACCGGAAAGTCCATTACGGATGTGATCAACATCGGTATCGGCGGCTCTGATCTCGGACCTCTGATGGTCACCGAGGCGCTCAAACCTTATGCCAACCAGCTGAAGGTAAATTATCAGTATACTTGACGTCTATGACAATTTTTGGTGTAGGCTAAGTGGACGTCTTTTGGCTAAAATGAAGTTCAAGAGCGTACGCCAAAACTCGCGCGGGCGCCCACTGTAAAAATAATCTTGGGATACCTGTCGCATGCGCTCACGCCAATTAGCACTGTTCATTCTATTTTTCAATAAACGCGAGTTTTAGCATACAGTAACCGGCGCCGGAGTGGCTCTGAAAAAAGCCTAAGTGCTGATTATAGTACCCCACAGCTGGGCAAAAAAATGGATGTTGCTTGTACATGTAGCTACGTTTCGTTTAAGGTCTGCTCGTGGTCATTTTCCCGCTAGATGGCGCTGAAGTCGAAATTTTTCGTTTATTTTGTTTTATTTAAAATTGGAACATTAGTATGCCGTAGGAGTAGTTCATGCGCAACTCGGATATTACACTTCATTGAACTTGATCATAACTTTGCCTCAAAATCCACCCAATTCGACGTCATATAATCCCAAAATAACATCAGTCATTGAATAATTAATAATTGTAAACGATAGTATAATTATTAATTATACTATCGTTTACACACACAGACGTGATTGAGTACTCGTTACAAAGACGGACCACTAGATGGCGCGAATTTAAAAATATGTTTCGCACACCATTACTATTAACCTTTTCTTCTGCACTATAAAGGTATAATTATGACATTATAATTCATGCCTTCCAAAACCTAGAACCGAAAACACGGCAAAAAGTTGTAAAACATCATCCGCTCATCAACCAACCTCTACCCCAGGTCCACTTCGTATCCAACATCGACGGCACCCACCTGGCCGAGGTCCTGAAGCGCCTGAACCCGGAGACAGCGCTCTTCATCATCGCGTCCAAGACCTTCACCACGCAGGAGACCATCACCAACGCCACCTCAGCCAAGACCTGGTTCTTGGAAGCTGCTAAAGATGTAAGTCCACTTATTATTTCCTTTATTTATTTCTCTACCCATTTTTTACATTTTAAATATTTCTTTAAAAAAAACATTTAAAAAAATTGTGGTCCGCCGGTGTCGGGAGCAGGGTCCAAGCTACCGGTGGTTAGGGCTCCAGAGACAGGAACCTTGATCCAACCGCCTAAGTCCATTTATTATTACAGGTCCTAAATAAAAAATCATAATTTTTTTGAATTTGTTAATTTGGACATACCTGCGCCTCCAGGATTGTAATATTATTATTTATATATAGATTTAAATATTATCGTAGTTGACGGAGTAGGTGTGTAGGTCAGGTAGTCATATTTGCTACCAAAAACCTGCTTTTGTTTTCTCCTCCTTGTTAAAATAACTACTCAAGGATTTTTATTTATTTATTTATTTAAACTTCATGTACAAAAGTGGTACATAGGCGGACTTAATGACACAAGGCATTCTCTACCAGTCAACCTTGGGGTCAAATAGGACAGCATAGTGATAGAGTACAAAAAAATAAATAAGAAAAATATAATTTTGTTAACATAAATTGAAATACATAAATAGGCACATACTAATACATATATATACAAATAAAATGAAATAAACTAATATATATTATAATACATACAAATAGTCCAAAATACGAGAAACATTCTAATAATTACTATGACTACTAATGACAAGCTTATGAGCAATTTAGTCTGATTTCAAATAGAACTTCCCTACTGTTCTTTTGAAAGCCATTTTGCTTTCAGCTTTTTTAATGCCAAGGGGTAGCGCGTTCCAGAGCTTTTTATTTTTCAATAATAATTCTTGAAAAAGGCATGTCCATGTTATTATCACATATTGCCAGTACCAAAAATACCTACCTACTCAGAATATTTATTATAACCGGCGATAAATTTCAACAAGCAACTAGAAAGAAAGAAAAAAATATTTATTTGTCGCCGTGACATCACAAAAAAATCAATATACATACATCGCATAACAAATATTTATAAATAAAATAGGACGGAATAAAAAGAATTGAAAGCTGTCAATTCTTTTTATTCCGTCCTATTTTATTTATAAATATTTGTCGGCACGTCGTGACTGTGACCAGCAGGTTACCACTCAGCATGATGCTGAGCTGTTGGGTGGCCCACAGCACAGTGCTAGTTTTTATTGGTCACCCTGGAAAAAACGTATGGAAGCCAAGACACTACTAAATCCATACTAAACTTTTGTGTACGATGTTCCCTAACCGTGCATTGAACTTTTTTAATAATGAAATTCAACTTATCTAAAAAAAATATTGTTGTAGCCGTCAGCGGTCGCGAAGCACTTCGTGGCTCTGTCGACGAACGCGGAGAAGGTGACAGCATTTGGCATTGATGCCAACAACATGTTCGGATTCTGGGACTGGGTGGGAGGCAGGTAAGTCCTCGGCATATCAACTTCGTATAAATTCGAAACAGCGCTTTAAAAATATCGCTATTTCTCCGTTAGTTCGTATGATACAGACAGTTTAGTTTAGCCACCAGGCCCGAGGGCACCTAAGAAGCCGATTCGAAAAATATACGCACGAACATAGAACCTCCTCCTTTTTGAATTCTTCTCTTTGGGAACAAGGCAGTTGCCACTGATCGTTAATGCTTTTCAAATTCAAACGTTTATTTGATAAAAAGTAGAGATACATTGATGTTACAAAGTTGAAATTGCCCTGAACATGTTTAAAGCATTCTGACTCCGTTTTTAAACGATTGACAGAAACAATAAGATTTTTTAAGGTGCAAGTGCCAGCGTAGCCCGTGAAATTAATTTTTTCACACGTTCTTTGCAATAACGTTTCCTATAATAACATAATTAAAAACTTAATAAGGTACTCCCTGTGGTCAGCCATCGGTCTGTCTATCTCGCTGTACATCGGCTACGATAACTTCGAGAAACTTCTGGAAGGAGCCAGCTTTATGGACCAGCACTACACCACCGCGCCGCTTGAGAAGAATGTAAGAATCGTTTTTTTTGCCCCAAGATCGGAGAGTCCCCGGAACGTGTAAATTGTGGATTGTGTGCGCAGGCCACTATATGCCCTTTGCGCAAAGTTCACCCACCGGCTGCACGTGTAAATTGGCTATACCTACTTATACGGATAAAATGTATGGCATATAAATGATATAACAGCTGATTTATTTTAAAATTACCGCTGAAAAATTTTTACGTGGGGGAGTTCAGAATGATGTACTGAATACGTGGTAACCGTCTGCGCGTCGGTGTCCCTTCCACCCTGTATAAGCACCCATGGCTCGAGTCGTCTTTAAATATTCACCAGAGGTTATCCATCAATCTTTTTTCCATACTTAAAAGTGCTGGTACTCATCCTAATCTGAACAGATGATTTTTACTTTTGATTTGTCGAAGTTTTTCGACAAATCATCAAAGTGATTCGTATTTAGCTGACGGATGTATGTCTCCACAGGCCCCCGTCATCCTCGCCTTACTTGGCGTGTGGTACTCTAACTTCTACGGAGCTGAAACGCACGCACTGTTGCCTTATGACCAGTATTTACACAGGTAATGAATAATGCATGTCATATAAAATTGGCTGCCGTATTTTTTGTAGCGGACAAAAAATAAAAAATAAAATAGAATGAGAATAATATTTTTTAAACGTTTTTTATATTGTTTTTTTTAAATAGTTTTTATTTTTCTAAAGAGATAAATACAGGAATAATAAAAGTTTTTGAATCTAGATTGATTAATAATGAATGAAGACATACAAATCTAAATGAATGGAGTTTTTCTGTCATAAAAACCTTTCAAATGCAAAACCTGTATTCTCTTTTGAAGTCAGATTAAAAGAAATAAATTTTTTTTTCAAGAAAGAAAGGTATTTTTCCTTTGTTTCTTTTCCTTATCTTTTGAAGTAGAATAACACAACTTTGATGACAATGTAATATGACATCTCCAGCCATCACTTTTATCAGAATTTCGCTTTATAAGGTTCCAAATTATCTCAATGTTGCAAAAAATCCAAAAGATTTTCATTGAACTATATTTTCCGCGCAGATTCGCAGCATACTTCCAACAAGGCGACATGGAGAGCAACGGCAAATACGTCACCCGCTCAGGGGCCCAAGTGGACTACAGCACCGGGCCCATCGTTTGGGGCGAACCCGGGACCAACGGACAGCACGCCTTCTATCAGCTGATTCACCAGGGGACCAGGTCAGTTACAGCTCCCTACAGGTATCAACAGTAACAGGGGCCCAGTGGACAAGGAGGTAGACAACACCTCCGTAACTGCAGTGAAAAATATGGAAAACTGAGTCAGCAGTTAACTGCCTGGTTTGTCTCAAGTCTAGCTGAGCCTAGCACAATTAACTGCTGGACTCAAGCCTCATCGAAACTGTGCCACAACACAACGTCTTGTCCCCCGGCCAGCCATGTATTTATGGTCGGTTGTTCATCAAGCTGGGAGGCTCGTTGCTATACTCCTCATTTGCCTAGCAGTCGCCAACACTAGAGCTGAGCATGAGGTCTTGGGTTCGATTCTCAGGCCGGGCGAAGTGTTATTTGGTTAAAACATTAATCAATACTGTAGGCGAAAATCACTTTTAAAAGGAGCTGCGTGTATTTATTTCATCGCTCGTATCCTTTGCTTAATATTCCGAAGAATGCTGAAATGCTGAATGCTTTTCAACCATATTACTTAGCATGAGGGTGAAAAGTGATCGACCGTCAGTGGACTTGGTAATACATTGAGAGTCAAAATGCAGAACCTCTTTTTTTAAAGTCAGATTCGAACCTCATTTTCAGTCACCTGGAAACCCTACATTTTAAACTCAGTTAAACTAAATCAAATGTTGTACTCCCAGACTGATCCCGTGCGACTTCATCGCCCCCGCGCAGACGCACAACCCGATCTCAAACGGCGTGCACCACAAGATCTTACTCGCCAACTTCCTGGCGCAGACTGAAGCGCTCATGAAGGGCAAGTCTTCGGACGAGGTGAGTGTTATGTCGTGTCAGTACGAGTTTAAGAATAACTCGTGTCGAAGCGAAAAGTGTTGTGAAACTGGTATATTCGTTAGGTGTGCAACTGTGCAGGCTATAATAAATTCTATTCGACATTTTAGACATTGTATAGAAATCAATGTTTAATAAAATATAATTTTGTTGAAATTATGGACTTCCTCTTGATCATCATCTGCCTAGCCTTTTCCCAACTATATTGGGATCGGCTTCCTGTCTAACCGGATGTTGCTGAGTACCAGTATTTTACATAGAGCGACTGCCTATCTGACCTCCACAACCCAGTTAGTACTGGGTAATTCCACTTCAGAAATACTTAAATGTTGCATGTAGTAACAAAAATGTAAATGTATAACAAGAACCTAATAAAAAATCAATGATTAATCTCCATGAAAAATTATTGGCGGTATACTTTAAAAATAATTAAATATTCCTGTATATTTTTAGAAGTGAAAAAAGTAAATGTTAATTTCACAAAACTCAGTACTTACACTATTATCGTTAGAGGCTAAAATCTAATTATACTCGACTCCTTAGATTATTGAAAGATTCAATAACTTTGATCTATTTCCAGGCTAAAGCAGAGCTGGAGAAGTCAGGCATGGCAGCGGAGGCGGTGGCTAAGATTCTGCCGCACAAGGTGTTCAAGGGCAACCGCCCCACCAACTCCATCGTCGTCAAGAAAGTCACGCCGTTCACACTAGGAGCTCTTATTGGTACGTACATAGTTCGAATGTGATAGGAATATCATCTTTCATACAAAGAACATTGCCGCTCATACACACACACAAACGGCCCCTTAGTCTGGAGCGTGATCAGCCCGACCTGGGCGCATCTGCAGACAAGGGCCGCTACCCTTGGTAGTACGCGCCTGTCGCTGGTCGGCACCCGCCGGGCCTAACGCGGGTAACCGGGGTCCGGGAGGTCTTACCTGGTAACAGGGTAGCGTGAAGCAAGCGGCGCTACTATACAGCCCTGTGGCGCTCCTACCGGACACCAGCGACTACCACACCGGCAAGCTGCGTGCGCGCACTTGCCTCTGGACGGGGCTATAAGGCCAAACAATGAAGGTGCCCGTAGCAACGGGCACACACATAAGCCCGCGGGCCCAAGGAACGTCATTATAGAAAAAAATAATCAATAAATCCTTTTCCACAGCCCTATACGAGCACAAAATCTTCACCCAAGGCGTGATCTGGGACATCAACTCCTTCGACCAATGGGGCGTCGAGCTCGGCAAGCAGCTGGCCAAGGCGATAGAACCTGAGCTTCAGGACAAGACGCCGGTGTCCAGCCACGATGGCTCCACCAACGGCCTCATCAACTTCTTGAAAGCTAACTTTTAAGAGAAAATTTTGAAGCCGTTTGAGTAACGTTCTTTTTGAATGTATGTTATGATTTTTTTGACATCGGCGTAATTGTAAAGAAAATCATTAAAATGTCGATGATCCTTCAATATTAAAAAATCGACTTTATTACGAGTATGTTATAAGTACTTTATGTAATGTGACAATACTTTTTTTCAATTGTTTTCTATTAAATTATTGTTTTTGTAATATTTCCGTTATAAATTATTTTGGAAGAGTGGACCACGAAAATCTCGTTATAAACAAAATTGTTATTTATTTTAAGTTATTAAATTAATTGATAAGAATGATATTGAACTAAAATTATATTTGGAATACTCGTTTTTGTCTTCAGATTTTTATAAAATTTATATTTAAAAAAATATATAGAATCAAGAACGTAACCACAAACGGCGTAAATATAAACATTTATTATTTAGAAGCAAACATTTTGATCGCTTTTTCTCACTTTTGAAGTATATTTAACTTGTATTTAAAATAAGCATTATATGCAGTCAAAACTGCTAGGATGGTTAAAATGGAGCTGGAATACGAAAAAATGAGTTTGTATGTTTTTTTGTGTAGCATACTATAAAGGGTGTAAAAATACCCTTAACGAAGCCGAAAGGTACTTGTTCTCCCCGTCATTGCGATCATTTTTTTGTTCTAGACCATACCTGGGAACTTTCTAGTTTCGGAGATATTGGGGGTCAAAGTTCCAACTTTTTCACAAGTTTTTTTTTTTAAATACATGTTTCTAATGAAAGATTTTTCCTTTAAACACCTTCACGACCCTCGTACTATTCAATCCATCCATCAGCACAATGTTTTGAGTACGTTACATTGAGTTTTACCGTAAAACGTGATTTTTCACCCTAAAAAAAAAAAGTCGTTTCCCAGCAATAATTTTTGCGTAAAGTTACTTAGTTTGATGTACAGAATGCCTGGTTGACGGCTTGGTGAAGGGTCTGTTTACACCCCGTATACACGTATAATCGCGCCTTTAAAATATTGAACCTGTATTTATTAAATTGTAAATTCATAATTACAAAAAACCTAATTCAAGACGTTTTACCAAGGTGTTGATTATTAAAATTCACGTTCACAATAATTAAAAATATGGTAACCTTATATATATGGATGTCGTAATCTTAGTGTGCTTTAATTTTAAGTAAATGCGTTATGTATTAAAATATCATGAAATGTTACTCCTAGTGAGATGTATTTAATATAACTATGTATTCAGTACTAAACGTAATGTGTTTTAGAAATAAAACATTGTTTCGCTAGATTTCTTTTTGTTTTATTTGGCGTCGACAATCATAAAGGGCAAAGCATTCCAATATCAAGAATTAATTGAAGCATTCCTATTTCATTATAATCTGGATCTATTAAAAGATCGAGTGAATCGGTTTCTTCTAGGCAAGCGTGCTCCTCACTAGGCCCATCGTCGCTTCAAATCAGGCGAGTTGCGGTCAAAGGCAAGCCTATCGCTCCAAAAGACTAAGCGTTATTTTTTATCATTTTATGAATGCATGTGGAAAAATATATTCTTTATTTAGAATTTACAAAAACTTTTCTAAAAAACTCTGTAGAACGTTGGTTTCTGAAGTTTACACAGTAAAGCAAGGATTTTAAACTGATGATTGAAGTAACTGCACTAACTGCGGACGTTGATCCCGTATAAAAACAATATAGGTATGTTTTTTATCTTGATTAGATAGCGAAACCTAACTAGTTTAGTAGGTATTGTGTTATATATATATATATATATAGGTCTGTGGTTTCCCTGGCAAATTTAATTTGATTTATTTTCTAGAATAAGAGCATTTCGCTGAATTGAATTTTTCAGTTGCCAAATGAACTTCAACAGTGATAGTGTTGACAAAGAAAATCTTGCAATAAGTTGAAGGTCAATCAAGGGCATCCATGAATCTGTATATATCCGCGACATAGGGTCACATAAATAATTTTCATTATTTAGGATCTAGTTTTTGAGATATTTGACGACAAACTCGAAAAGTGGACACCAAATCCTTACAAGGGCGGACGCATCTTACGATTACGTCTATCAAAATTCAGCCAAATGCAATGTGCGTATTTTGAAAATTCAATCAAGTTTTCAACTACCGGCTTCTCTGTTCCCAGATCATTATAATTTGGATCTATTTAAAGTTCGAGTGAAATGGTTTTTTTGGCCTTCCGAAAAAGAAAGGGAATGGTAAACCGCCTTCCCCCCCCCCCCTTTTTCTTCCTTTTAAGTCACTTAAGAAAACATTTGTCTGAAGTCATTGATGACAAAAATTCAAATATTTGAAAACTGAAAGGAAGCGCCTGCCCGAAAGGCTCCTATCTGAAACTTTCCAAATATACACTGTTTTAAGCTTTTACGGTTTATAACTTTTAAAAAAAATATAGTTTTACCGTTTTCTCATTACGCCCTACGTAGTTTCAAATTATCAAGTAAGTTAGCTATCAAGTTTTTATGCTGAATATGCTTGCTGAAAAAACCTCGGGGCTACCACTTCAAAATAGTGAAGTGTGGACATTTTGAGGGACTGTCTTATATAATTTTGGCGTTGAAAGTGCTGATTCTCCGCTTAATTTGATAGAAAGAAAACAACGAAATTATTTCTTAATTAAACAGTTTTATTTCAGGTAGTTAATACATCATAGTTCTTATTAAACATAGAAAAAATCACAAACATTTTTTTAAAGACAGTGGCATAATAGATTGCGATCCAGCGCAGATTATAGAATAGAATAGAAGAATTTTTATTCGCTTAAAAACATGGTATAAAAAGATGGTAAAATACAAAAAAAGAAAGAGCATACATGTTTTTGCTTAACAGTAATAAGCATGCAAAATTTTCCAGAGAATATTTAACATTTGTTGTCAAAGAAGTCTTTGACACTATAGCTTGCACACGTATCATATAAGCACTTCACCGGGTTGGCAACAGCTCAGCAACAGTTTTAGCAGAACCATAATATGAATCACGCTAAAATTCGTAAAATGGTCACAGACTCAGTTAATATTATGAATTGATACTTTGTGACCATTTTACGAATTGTAAGGTAATACATATTTTTATCCCAGATTCTGTTAGAGGCCTTTTTAGGCCCCCTGATCCCAAACTGAGGCGATACGCTCCTACGTGAAGCATCGTTACCGCATCGCCTCGGATTGCGTTGAAGTATGCAGTTTTATAGAAATAAAGTTGATCTAGTTCAGTGCTTAACGTTTGCGTTGAGCTTAACGAGATTATTTTGTCTCCAGGAGCCTATTACTTTTATCAGAATAATATATTGATTGCTCTGCTTTTCTCAAACAAATAAAACATAAAAGTAACAAAATTTGAGCTATGTAATTGCAAGTATGAAGTCTTTTATAAGGCCGCGAATTCACCAAACGTATTGTCTGCTGCCGACTGCGAGAATTTATGAAAAGCAAGTTAGTCAGTGGCTGATGTTGTTTCTTTCATACATTTTGAACTCTATGCTTACGGCCGACCTGGGGGCCTAAAATGACCGCTTCAGCAGTATTATAATTATAATAGGATAATAAAATGAATTACGTTACATTCGTAAAATGATCACAGACGAAGGAATTGTCATTTTCTGACCATTTTACGAATTGTAACGTAATTCAGGTAATTATCCTATTATAACACTTAAAGCAGTCAATTTAGGCCCCCAGTCCTTTCACATCTGCAGCAACCCATCATCAACCTTTTTGTATCGAGAATAGAGATTACATTGATTTTATCAGCGATGTGTTGCAACAAACCAACTTCAACGTTATGATAACAAAATTAAAGATGACCATGGTTTTAACAGCAATAGAAATTCAGAGGTAATATAACTGCAGAAAGAGTTTACGTTAGGTGTGAATGTGGCCTATATCGAAACATTTTCACGTCATTCATTTATACATAATTACATTTTTCATTCATAATCATCATCACACAACAAATTATTATCAAGAAAACAAATTGTCGTAACTAAATGCAATTTTTATATTTATTATCGAGCCTGTAATCCCCGATGGGGGAGACAGAGGTCCACACTATCCTAGTATAACAAAAACAGAACTTAAAACGACGACCTAATGTCTGTTTTTTAATCTCGGAGACTAAATTGACAAGTGAAAATGTCAAAACTGACTTAAATCCTATTGAAATCTCTGTCAGTTTGCCATTTTTACTTGTCAATTTAGTCTCCGAGATTAAAAAACAGACTTTAGTACAATATTGAGAACTCAAGCAACTTATTACCATTTTAATTTTAATGACAATAATTTTACACTTTTATCCGACTGCCAACATAATACTAGCCAACGTTCACACAGTATATAAAATGACTGGTAATTAGTGACCGATACTTAAAAAGAAGCATTTTATTTATACCTCCTAGAACGGCGTCACGCGGCTAACAACTATAACGGGCACGAATTACATACGGCTGTTGTGTTATTGGGATAAAACTGAACGAGTATAAAAAAAGTTTCTTTGGGAAAGTTGTTTGTTATCACGTGTTTAAGCATCGGTCACTAATTACCAGTCACCCTATATACAGGGTGGAAGGGACACCGATGTTATTAATCCGAATAACAGATCAGAATAGATTAGTTTCAGCTATGAGGGCAGTATGGAACGACTGAATTCATGGTAAAGTTCCCTCGACAATGTTCCTTACACCGTGTATACATCAAAGGCGCGAATTTCACAGAAACGGCGTAAGGCGCAGCGCGGACCTGGAATTTATAAGGAAACGAAAGAACAGCGTGCCTGTCCCGCGCCGCTTGAGTGTAATTCACGACACGTCGCCTACGTACATTTTGTATGAAAACGTTTTGAAGCGGCATCATGCCTGCATCGCGCCTTCGCCGTACGCCGTTTCTGTGTAATTCGCGCCTAAGAGTACAATATATTTATGAGCAATGACTAAAGTACGTAATACCGTCTACTTAGGTTTGCGTCCCCTGCCGCCGCCGCCTGTCTTCGCCTTTTTCTTGGCCGCGTTCTTTTTGTCTTCCTCCGCCTTGCGTTTTGGGTTTGGTGTGGTTGATATCTAAAACAAAAATAGAATGCCTTTTATCAAAATAGTATCAAACAAGTAGCTTTTCGTGTTTGTCCGTTTAGCATAATAAGTAGAGATGGCTCTTAAGCAGTGATAGCCTTGTGGTGTGACCGTCGGACTGTCAAGTCATAGGTCTCAAGTTCGAACCCAAGACACGCACTTCTGATTTTTCGGATTCATGTGCGTTTTGTATAATTATCACTTGCTTCGGTGAAGGAAAACATCGTGAGGAAACCAGCATGCCTGAGAGATATTTCTCGATGGCATGTAAAGCCAAGTCAGAGGCCCCACGAGCGGCATAAAAACTCTGAAACCAGGTTAGGCACTAACCACACGAGAAAGAAAAGTAGAGATGGGCCCACTATGATTTTTTTTTTAATCTGATGAGTAGTTTCAGAGAATGACCTCCTACATCCTTTATGATATTAGTATAGATCTATAAATTGTGATTAAGCCGTGCGAACTTGTCGCTCGTTTAACTAGAAATATGTACCTTAAAGAATCCATCAAGTCGCCCCTGCGTGGTTCCGCTGCGCGCCTTCAGCAGTTTCTTGGCTCCGTTGCGCACGCGCTCCTCGTTGAACTGCTTGTCTCCACACAGGAACTTCACTAGGCCTTCCTCGTCAGGATCTGACCATTTTAACTGGAAAACGAAGAATTTCTATTAAATTGAGAGTTTATTTAAACGGTCAGGATAGCGGCGCCGTGTACACATTTCCAAAGTCGTCGAATCTGACTTTTTGTCGTTAAAACAGAAGTTACAACTTGTTCAGCAACTGATT
Source organism: Noctua pronuba (assembly GCA_905220335.1). Lineage (NCBI taxonomy): Eukaryota > Metazoa > Arthropoda > Insecta > Lepidoptera > Noctuidae > Noctua > Noctua pronuba. Next base: position 4,220,840 of record LR999913.1, read on the forward strand.
AGAATATTGCGTGTGAGTGTTTAGTCGAAGGCGCTACTCAGCGTAATAATAGGCTATTTGAAAACATCGAAAAAAAAACAAAAATATTTAATCCGTCAGTTAGATCACTAAAAATGTTTTTTTTTTTAGTTTATTTATTCAAAATCTGTATAACAATAACATATAAAAAGTCTGCCAAACTGCAAAACAGTTTGTCGGCAGTTAAACAGTTTGTCGGCAGTTTCTTTGTTGTTGGACACGTATTTTTTCTTTTGTCCCATAATCAAAAAATTACGATGACACAGCGTATCAAAGTTCAAGAGAAGGGGCTTGTGACGTCACTAGACAGTAAAAAGTAACAGAAATTGTGACGTCACGCGAGATTTTAACGCGCTGTACCGTGGTAATTTTTCGTTTACATGACAAAAGAAAAAATCCGTGTCCAATATTTTTTGATAATCTAACTGACGGACTTAATAGCTTTTTTCAGTCAAATAGCCTATTGAACAACATGTCATCATTTGACTAGAACTACTCAACTAAATATAAATTGGTTTTATGTTAACACCAGGATAAACTGGGTGTTACTACAAAATTATTTGTATAAAGGGTGTAACAAGAACCTTAAAGAAGCCTAAAGGTAATTGTTCTCTCCGTCATTGCGATAATTTTTTTGTTCTAGACCTTCAAAGTTCCAACTTTTTCACAGGTTTTTTTTTTAAATACATGTTTTTGACTTAAAATTTTTACTGTTAACACCTCCACGACCCCCGTGCTATTCAATCCACCCACCAGCACAATGTTTTGAGTGCGTTACATTGAGTCCTACCGTAAAACGTGATTGTTCACCCCAAAAAAAAGTAATTTCCCAGCAATAATTTTTGCGTAAAGTTACTTAGTTTGATATACAGAATGCTGGGTTGACGGCTTCGTTAAGGGTCTTGTTACACCCTGTATTTATGATAACCAACCTCAATCTCCTTAGGATCAGTGACCTCAGGCTCCATGAAAAGCTCCCTCGCCCTCTGATAGTCCCAGTTCTCGGGCGGCTGGTATTTATCCGTGTCTATGTTCCGCAGCACCTGCTCTAGGGAGCGGTGTTGACGGATCAGCTCTATGGCACGCTTGGGGCCTATACCTCGGATGGAGCCGCAGTAGTCACAGCCGAGCAGGATGCAGAGGTCGATGAACTAGAAAGATACATTTTACTTATTATTATTTACTGTGGATTTCGGTAATTGTACTATGGGATAGTACTACCGGGGTAAAAAGTATATAAGCAGATAATTCAGGTTATAATCTATCTTTGTGCCAAATTTCGCCAGAAGTTTTTGAGTGGAAGAGTAAAAAACATTTATAATAGTAGTCTATACTGATATTATAAAAACGGATTTGTTTGTATGTAAGGGGTAATCTCCGGAACTAATGATTCAATTCCATTGGTAGGTAGGTGTTAGGTAGTTGGGAGGTAGGTGATAGGAAGGTGGTAGGTATTAAGTAGGTAGGTAGTTGGGTAGTAGGAAGTAGGGAAAAGTGCATTGCAACGCATGCCGGGGCAGCTAGTTAATTATATTTATATCATGCTTATTAGCCTATCACAATTTTTGCGGACAAAGTCGCGGGCGAAGTGCTAGTAAGAAATAAGATAACAATATTATGATAATTATCAATCAATAACTAGGGAATGAGGTTATCAGTAAGGATAAGGATTTAGTATATTTTTGTTAATGGATTTTGAAGGCCAAATTATTTTTACATTTGATGATAATGATGTCAGTACTGATGTACTGGCTAAAGATCAAAATACTTGATTACTTTTAATTAATCCTCACCCATTCAGGTAGATGTGTTTGGAGCCAAGTATAATCAAAATCATAAGTCATTTATTCATATTAGGTCCTTAATCAGTACATTTTGAACCTCAGAGTTCACAAGAGACACCCCAAAACGCCCACCCTTCGACACATTCTAGCGTTTTAGCTAGGAAGAAGAAATGGCGGAACAAACTCTTCAGCTACACATCTGCCTGTTAGATTAGTATATAGGGTGACTGGTAATTAGTGACCGATACTTAAACACGTGATTGTACTCATGATAACAAACAACTTTCCCAAAGAAACTTTTTTTTTTAATACTTTCACTTTTATTACAACAATAGCACAACAGCGGAGCATTACGGAGCGGTGTTGCGAGCCGCGCGGGTGCTCTGCCTACCCACTGTTGCACGGTACGATAGTGAGATGAGACAGAACGGCCTACGCGACTAACAGCTGATAAGTCACAGGCGCGCGCGCGCGATCTTCATACGGCTGTTGTGTTATTGTGATAAGAGTGAATGAGTATGTATATGTTTAAGTACGCCAGCACATAAAGCTACCCGAAACTGTCAATTTTTCCCAATCAACCTTGAACCTAATGCTTTAGCGATAAAAGTGAAAATCTATTAAAGTTTGAAAGATTGTAGTAGCTTGATCTGCTGGCGTCTGTACAGTACTTAAGTACTTATAGTATTCGCCATTTCAACTCACAAAATGTGTAACTGATGCCTACTTCTTTTTAACTCCCGATGCAAAAAGAGGGGTGTTATAAGTTTGGCCGCAATGTGTGTGTGTCTGTCTTTGGCACCGTAGCTCTTAAACGAGTGAACCGATTTGGTTGTAGTTTTTTATTTGAAAGCTAGTTTCTTGGCGATGGTTCTAAGATACGTTTTATCAAAATCACTGCAGCCATTTACTAGATATGGGGGATGAAAGTGGGTATGAAAAATCGAATATTTTCAAATATACCCAAGTGGGGTATCAAATGAAAACGCATGATGTGTATATTAAAATTAGACATGTTTTTTTTTTCGTTGGGGGTTTTTTAAATTTTAAATTTAATTTTCCTTTCCATCTTTTTCATCCCAAGATTTGGAGATCACCCACAATAACCTTAACACAACAGTATCCTACCTCCTTCTGGTCCATCTCCAGTCCTTTCAGCACATCATCAAGATGGAACTCTTGGACGGGCATCTTGCGCGCTTCGGAGAACGTCAGATGACGCAGCAACACGTTGGTGCCAAACGTCAGAGCATCCATGTCCTCGGTCGCTGAGGCAAATACCTTGCCGGCTTTAACCTGAGGTCAATTGTCAAAGATATTTGTCTTAAATTTGAGGGATGTATTATGTCAAATGATTCTAATACGGGGTAGAAGTGACACCGACGCACAAACGCTTACCACATATTCAGTACAGCATCAGCAGCAGGGTTCAGAAACCCTGGGGGGGTTTCTCATAGAAATTTTTCTTCGATAATTATATCTGCGTCGTCGCCGAGTGAGGTCTAGGCATGGCGACTTAGAAGCATTTGTGACAAATAGGAAGGAGAAAACCGCACAGAGAGAAGAGTTGAAGGCTATAGAGGATCTTTGTCCAGCAATGGGACAATATAGGCTAAATAAAAATAAAAAAATCTAAAATCGGTGAGTATTTCGTTTTTTTTTTTTTTAATTTTTATAATTTAATTTAAAGATGATCTAAGTGGTGGTAGAACCGGCCGACATAGTCAGTTACGGAATGGTTACCAGTCACCATACCAGTCAGTACATCAATCTGAGACCCCCAACATAGAAATTTTTCATCAGTTATTAAAATAAAAAGCCAGCTGTTCTATACATTTTAACCGTTTTTTTAAATAACCAATGAAAAATATCTATGTAGGGGTGCTCAGAATGATGAACTGAATACATGGTAACCGTTTTCGCGTCGGTGTGCCTTCCACCCTGTAGATAGACCATCAGTGAAAATACTGGCGCCTTTTGAAAATCAAGAGGAAAAGGCTAGGCAGATAACTTACTAGGGCAGCACATTGAGCCTCAGCCTCGCACGGCGCCTCCACCACAGGTACACCCATCAGCTTGAGCAGTTGTCTCGCCTCCTCATTGTGAACCTTAGTCACCTTCACCAGGCGACGGTTGAACTTCTCTATTGACTCTTGATCACCTGTAAAAGAGGTTGTCTATGAAAAGTTTGTAATTAAATCTGTCAAACTCTTTTTTGTTGTTCTTGCTAGAAGATAAGCCGCGCTTGAATAGGTTGGTCCACAGATGGATGACCGCCCATTACATACCGAGTTTCCTCCGTGCCTCGGAAAGCACATTTATCCCAGTTGTCATTTGTAGATCTTTGACAGTCATTACAGTAGTCAGTGGCCCAAAGGTCTTGCCAAGGGGTATTGTATTACCCAGTACTAACTGGGTTGTGGAGGTCAGATGGGCAGTCACTTCATGTAAAATACTGGTATTCAGCTACATCCAGTTAGACGGGACGCCGACCCCAACATAGTTAGGAAAAGGCTAGGCAAATGATGATGACTCTCAGTTCAAATTACCCTATTGAATGATATTTAATGAAATTATGACAATTGAGGCCAATACCTTATAGAGATGTATTGATGATTCTAATAATTGAACACTGCCCAAGCTGGGAATCAAACCCAGAACCTCATACAAGCAGTAGCACTAGAGATCCCTTCATAAAACATTTATATCTCACCAGCTTCTGTAGCCTTCTGCAGCTCTTTCTCTGCTTCTTCTCTCCTCTCAGCTCTCTTATTCAGCTGATGAGACTTCATATCCGGAGGCTTTCCATCAAACACATACACTGGCTTGATGCCATTCTCTACGAGTCTTATGGTGCGGTAGAATGTTCCCATCAAGTGAGATGTTGTCTCTCCATCTACGGATACTAGTTGAGAACCTGCGGGTAACATTTAAATTGGAATATAGATGGGAAGGTCTGAGATTATCTTTGGACTGCTACAGATTATGGTAATGGTAAGAGGATGGGTAGCATGCAATTGAATATTATGGTCATTTTTTTATAACATGGACAACACTAGGTATTTCACCTGTATTGTGGGTGCATTTACAAATATTTAAACTCACATACACAATCAGCCAGACCCGGAACAACTACCTGTAGGCCATGCAAATATTTGTTCCGTGCGGGAACCGACCCCTTGACAAGCAGTGCAACAGTCAATCGCTCAGCCATTGTGCCAACCACACCGTCTATTGTTTCAAGTTATATCATATTTATATCTTTTAATATAAACTGCATCTAATTAGGAAAATATGTAATCTACACTAATATTATAAAGAGGAAAGATTTGTATTTTTGTGTGAGTGTTTGTAATGAATAAACTCAAAAACTACTGCGCCGATTTCAAAATTTTTTTCACCATTAGAAAGCTACATTCAGCCTGAGTAACATAGGCTATATTTATTGCTAGAAAAAATTATGGGAAAATAAAGACCACTCGTGCTAAGCCAGGACGGGCCGCTAGTGTTGTATCTTTTGGTACTTTTGTTACATATTTCAACCATTTTAAGTTGCATACCATTGTTGAAGTTCCAATACCACGTAAGTCAAAAATAATAACTTTACAGAAGAGTGCAAAATCTGCATAATTATACCTAGGTAATGATGGTAAAATACCATTTTATGACTTGTGTTCACTTAAAATTAAAAAAAGATGTTGCTTGTTTCTATAATTTGTTGAAACAGAGTGTCTTGAAGTTCTCTAGCAAACATCAAAAAACTAAATGTCAAAACCCCGAAAACTGACTTACGTGGTGTTAGAACTTCAACGACAATATATAATGCAGTCTCTAGTTATGAAATATCAAAGATAATTTATTAGGTATCCATGAAACCAGTTTTATATTGTAAACCTCTGATATCCCACAGCAGGGCAGAGGTATGTACCCCATAGCCTTCCTATTTTCCATGTATCCTTCCCTTGATTGAGAACAAGATAATTTTAGTGTAAAATTTGTTTCTGTCACGTTTCACCCTGATTCTATAATATTTTTAACCCTCAGTGTGGCTGATTGATATAGAGGGAGGCAGCGACACAAAAAATATCCATTGCCTTTATTCCATGAATGAATTATTGTATTGTAAATACTTGAAGAATAATGCAACAAAAAATCAGTACATACATCAGCAGATAAAAACAATTAATCACTTACCTTCACTTCTTACGGCTATCAGAAACTGATACAAGCTCATATACGCGTCTATAGCAATTTTACGTCCTGAAAAATTAAAATAAACAATAAGTCAATAAAGTTTACATTCGTAGAGGTTAACATATTGATTCATACAAAATGAACCTCACCAAAATAGTTTTTTATTTCCATTTCTTTGATAGCATGAGGTGCAATATCTGCAATTAACTTTGATAAGCCTAGAATACCCATCCTGCCGTTTTATCAGTAATGCAGCTGCACAAAAGATAATTTGCACCTATCCAACGTTTTCACGCTTGACGAATTTGGCGGGAATGAAGGAAGACGAGATGTCAGTGTCAAACTAGCAAACCAAACGTCAATAAAAATAGTGTTGTGTCGCATTATTACAAAATATTGATTATGAGCTTGATGAATCAAGATTTCCAAAATAATATTAATATTTATTGTTACGGAGTTAGACATATTAAAAAAAGATTTATTTTAATATAATGACTTTAATGCATTAACATAGTAAAATAGTAGGATTAACGCAGTAACAAAACGCTACAACGCCTTTGTTGAAAAAATGTTTTGACAACAAACAGCTGATGGCATTACACAATTTATAGTCAGGGCAGGGCATCGATCGTGTTTTGTTGTAATTTTCGTTTTATTAAACTAAATAATAAGCCTTCGAGATGGGAAACTACTTTACCGTGAATATGGAAGAAAACTTCAAAAAGAATCAAGAATTCATACAATGTATCAATAAAATAAAGGTAAATAAACGTGTTTGAGATTCTTATTAAATTGTTCAGTAAGTAATATATTAACAGCTTAATGTTTGTTTAAGATGGAGAGACAAATTCAACTTCAATATCAAATGCAAGAACGACAAATGGCGTTGCAGATAGCGAAAAGTCGGGACACCTGTCTTTGGTTTACTGCATTTTATGTTACTGCAGCAACGGGCCTCTTTACTGGGTATTTTTTTTAATTTATTTAAAATTGTAGGATTTATAAAAACAAGGAAAGAAAAGAAGAGGTGGAAATATTATATTCAATATTCATATGAAAAACAAACGACTGCTTAATTTATAGGTACCAATGTATTTATTACAGTTTCAGAAGAACGAAAAGGCCTTATCTTCTGATGCCTTTGATACCTCTCAGTTTTGTGACTCTGTACTATTGGGACCTTGCGTACGGAAACAAAATTCACAGAATCAGAAGTAAGTAGTATGATAAAATTATGTTAGAATATTGTTGCAGTTAATTGAAACAATGAGGGAACTTCCGCAATTAAATCAGTGCACGCATTAGTCATCATCATCAAATTGAAGTGTTATTTGTTATACTTAGTATTATATTAAATACCTCAATTTGAGTGCACTTTTACTGTAGAATTTTCGGACATTCTCCGAGAATACGAGGTTGTCATGAGGTCGTGAGGAATCTCTTTACATAAAAAAGATTGACCCTTGTTAAATATCTTTAAATTCGCGTTAACTTTATAGTTTATATTTGAATAACAATTTATTTGCATCAAAATATTTGATTTATTAGACCCAACATTCCTAGGACGTTTCTTAGTATTCTCGATGGGAGGGAAAAATGTTGCGTGAGAAAATCTTAATCCCTGACGAATTTCTAGATACATCACAATTTTTTCTACTTGCGCAAATGTAACTAATTTATCAAAATACATTACAGTGGAAGCTGAACACATAATGACTCACGAAGCGGACTCCCTCGAATGGCCATGCGGTCTTCCCACACCGTCTTCCATTGATCTCGGACGCTTAATGCTATTACTTCCTCTCTAGAGGTCAAACTTTCCTGAAGGTATCTCTAGAGAAATAAAACAGTACCGAACCTTTTTAGTTAAGGTTCAGTCAACCCGTTTCCGAGTTACGGACAATTTGACACCGGAATCTAATGGATGTCGTACTGAAGTATCTCTCAGTGTCCGGTGGCTATGTCCGTACCGGTTGGATTTGAGATTTTACTGACGTTTTAACGATGCGGTGCGCAGTAAAGTGGAGTAGGTGCTCTTATATAAGTTAAGTGCTGTCATTGGAGTCATTGTCAAGCTACTCACCTGACTGTCAGTCGTTAGATTTTATTACCCGAGCAATTTTCGATAAGGAATATGTTTTTGTGGAGAAATTTACATCTAAGGAAAATGCGGTTATAGATAAAGCTAGATATTAGAGGCACTTCTATAACAAACGTAAAATAAAACGTAGTTAAATTCTAAATTTCGAACGTTTATCGAATATTGTGATTAACCTCATTTTGAACTTCAGGTATATCATTATTAGGATCAGAGTCGTAATTATAACTATTTAACAGTGATTTAATCTAATGAAAAATTTCTTTTACGGCTACACATGAGGTTTGTGAGGCGTCATTACTCTCGCTTTATAGAGTGCGCCATGGCAATGTCAAGCGCGTTTTTTTTTTACTGAGTAATGAAATGAGAATCTCAAGACGTGGTACTAGTTACTATTTAGACATTTCGGATTTTAATGTTTACTGGTTTTAATGAGATTCATCATAATCATCATTCTTCTGCCCTTATCCCAATTTATTGGGGGTCGGTGCAGCATTTTTTCTTCTTCCATACTTTTAATGAGATTCCAGTTGATAATCATTCTTCTCCGATTATGAATTGTCCGTGCTTGCGCTAATGCACAGTACTTACAACCTAGAAAGTTAACTACTTCAAAAAATATAGTTATAGTTAAGAAATCATACTGACGGTATGGTAATAAAACAGTGTTAAAAGTCGGTGGGCAAATCCTCTCAAACAAATAAGTAGAAAGCTAGCTACCTCACTGCGTTCAAATACACTTCGCGAACGCCAATTCCAAAATAACGGCAAAGACGTTTTAAAATAACATAGTTCTTTTTAAATATTGTTTTTATTATGTTATGTTATTTAAATTTTTATAAAGATTTTACTGGGAATAGTATTTTTGTGATACATTTTTTTGGGCTTAAAGTTTTTTAAATATTTATTTATTTTATAGAGGGTTTGTTCAGACATGATCATGCCACCCTCATAAGCTTCACAAAAAAAACTACTTATCTACGCTTTATGGATAATTTATCTAATATATAAATTAATTTTGCCTCATCTGACAAAGGACGCGACAGAATTAAAATATTCCCACAGATCCATATCATATTCCAGCATTAAGCTGACCCTGTCAACCTCGCTCCGGGCACACCTCGGCCAACTCATGGTAAACATCCTCAACCACGCCACACTCAGCACTATTAGGCGAGTTGAATTTACCCATCAGAAAAGCAAATTTGTGTAGCGGTACGTGCCCGGACCGAAGTCTGGTTCCCTATCCATTTGCATACAATTTTAAGACCTAATATGACTTGGCATACTTTTGTTTAACCTAATTATATTTTCGCATAACATTACTTACGCATAACAGCTTACGCATAATTTTTTTAAGCATAATTTGTCTACTCATAATAATGATTAAGCATAACATTTTAAAGCATACATTTATTTACGCATAATGATATTAAAACATATTTTTATAGGCATAACAAGTCCGCAAAATAATAACTAACTCCTAAAATGTTAGACACTAATACTTATTTTCAAAAAGCAGAACCATCTTATTGCAGAAAGTTCACAGTCAGAGTCGTCTTTTGGCATACATTTCGTATCGATAGTCATTAAACGGCAGAAAATCAATCAATAAAAACATTGATCATTATAAAACAGTTGATTGTGAACATTTTATGTGGTTTTTATTTCCCTGTAAGAAGCAAGTAAACAAGCATACACCATGCACAGCATGCAAGCAAGCATGCAACATGCAAGCGAGCATGCAACATGCAAGCGAGCATGCAGCATGAAGCAAGTATGCAAGCAAGCATGCAGCATGCAAGCAGGCAGACAAGACTACGTGGAGTCGGTTTTGCAGCGATTCGATTCTGTCACTCACTTTTGTAGCACTACATATTGAATTTTTAAGACAATATTTTAATTACGCTAATAGTCAGTATGCCTAGTAAAATTTTGCGAATTCAATTTTTGCCAACACAAATTAGTCTACTAGATAAATATGCCAACATAAACTGTATGCCAAAAAAATATATGGCAATGTATTATTATGCCAAAACAAATTAGTCTCCAAGATAATTATGCCAACATAAACTGTATGCCAAAAAAAAATATGGCTAAGTATTATTATGGCAAAACAAAGTATGCCAAAATTGTTATGCCAAAGAATATTAGGAAAAAGAATATTATGCAAATAGAAGGGATCCCCCGAAGTCTTCTGTTCTAGACAAACCTGACTCTGCGAACCACGGTAAACGCATAAGGCAAGGCTGTATGGTCTTTTATCAGATGTTTTGGGCTTAGATATATTATTTTGGTTTATTATAAATCGGGTGAATAAAAACAAAACTGGGGACTGATTTTAACACATACTGTAATACTAAGCTGAGTGACCAAAAGGGTTAAGTACTTAGGTTAGAACCACTACTAACTTGTGCGAGTCAAGATAGTCGCAGTTACTAAATTTGCCTCATTCAAGTTGGATGCATCTAAAATTTCCAATTCACCGTCTTCACGATGTTGTGTAGACCCTCATAGTTATTCACTCACTTAGTATTTCAATAAGCCATATTCAGTGTTTTTTTTATATCTTCCATTTGAATTTACATTCCCTCGTTTTAATATCAGTCAAGTTTTTTTATTTATATTTATAAGATATTGGTACTTTTCACCACATTATTATAGGTAATCCTAACGTGTTAATAGTGTACCTACTTGTCATATTTATTATAAGGATAAAAACAATAATTTACAACTTTTAACAATAATATGCGAATATTTGCTTTAAAAATATCATTCCTTAGAAAAGTATTATGCATTTAATAAATTACCGACTAAGTAAAAACGTTGAAGTATTACAAGACAATTTATAGATGTAATTCCTCACTATATTAGAGTATTTACTGTCGGAATTCTTGTACTAATGTTAAATTTAAATAAAGTTTGTGAAAAATGAGATGTGTTTTTTTTTTGTAATCAGAAGACACTGCTTACAGTCATCATTCTCCTGCCCTTATCCCAATTTATTTGGCGTTGGCTTCCCTATTACTCATCATCTTAAGACTTTTTACAGTTAAATGCTTTTTAATTAAAACAACAATAATTTAATTGAAAGAAAAAATCGACTGACATTATTTTATTTCCATAATATCGATTATACATTTTAGCCTCATTACATTACTATAGTTGACATCTTTCGTTACCATGGCAACTGACAGGTTGTTTGGGCGGCCGTAAACAAATGAAACTCGACTGGCAGAATTCAAATGTGCCGATGTCCATCTAGTAATATTGGCAAAAAAACCCAATTTGAATTAAAAATAGCAAACGTATAATGGGATTTGTGAAGAATCACTGCTGTTTTTTACGTGAGTAAAGTTTAAAAATGGTTAAATTTTAAAATTGAGATGGTTTTCAAATCATTAGTTTGTTATCGACATATTTCTGGTTGCTTAGCGTAAATAATCAATATTTTGACAATGATGGTAGTCACGCTTTTCTGATATTCAAATAAGCTCACGATACCCTTCGAATTTACATTTTATAGAGGCATTTGATAACAAAACATGAGAATTGCGAATATATGAATTTTAATTGGCTACGATTTCAGAATTTGATTTTACCGTCTTCGCGTAACTACTTATTTGCGTTGAAAAGAAGTGCTGATGTCTCAGAATCAAGTTAAAAAGGATGACCGGAAGAAAGATGTGGGCCCAAAACCCGTTCAGAAGAAAAGTCCTGATAAAAACATGTCCGAAATTGACGAACATATTCTCAAAAGGTTTGAAATAAAGAAAAGGCTTGGTAAAGGTGCTTATGGTATTGTTTGGAAAGCTGCTGATAAAAAGACCAAGGATGTGGTGGCAATTAAGAAAATATTTGATGCCTTCCGGAATCAAACAGATGCACAGCGGACATTTAGGGAAATTATTTTCCTCCAGTCGTTTCGAAATCACCCGAATATTGTGAAGCTGCATAGTATACACAGGTGATTAGTTTTTATTATTCTTAACAAATCACTTAACGTTTTTAATGCTACAATTGTTTAAAACTGCTGTCTCATTCTGTAATCTTCAAACAATTGACAGCAAGTTTTTTTAATTTTTTTTTTTATCCGTTCATTGAGTGCAAGGAGTTCCAAGTGTCCAGAAAAAAGTTTAAGAATTAGTAGCACTATCAATAATGGAAAAACATGGGCTATGAAACCACAGAAAGGGGATTAGCATGTCGTCTGTGTTTTTCATTATAAGTGGTTCATATTAGCTCAGAACTAAGTTTAAGAGCTGAAACTGTGAGAGCCCACAGACCATTCCGCATTGGGCCCATGTGGTGGATTATAGCCCACCGTCTCCCAGAGAAGAGGCCTGTGTCCCAGTTGTGGGAATGCTATACAGTATATCATAGCATGATATGCTGCAAGCTGGTAGGTAGGCACCAGTAACTTCTATATATTTTTTTCACAGACAGAAATGAAATTTGAAATAAATAAGTACCCACTTCACGTTATTATCTAATTCTAAAAATGTGTTATGGGTACTTGCCATCCAAAGTAATTATTGTAATTTGGTTAATGTATTCTTTATACCAAGTAAAATAAAATAACTTATAAACACTGTTCATCACCATAGGGGTTAAATAGATAAGAGGTTTAATTATTCACTAACTACTTATAAAGTTACTTATTCAAAATGCTGATAGTTAAACATATAGATTTGTCAAACAATTTCAAGGTTTCCTTCATAATCCATCAACTCGTTCCCACAGATAAGAAACCGGTGTCCCAGCAGTGGGGAACATTAAGTTTTATATAAAAAGAGCGGCCAGTCCCGGCTTTGCACGGGTCGATAATTATTTTTTAAACATTTTGGGATAAAATATAGCCTATGTTACTCAGGGATAATGTAGCATTCAAATGGTGAAAAAAAATTTGAAATCGGCACAGTAGTTTTTAAGTTTATTCATTACAAACATACACACACACACACACACACACACAAAAATACAAATCTTTCCTCTTTATAATATTAGTAAGATAATATTTTTTTTTTGAATAATTTTCGTTCATTACGTGGGACTGTTTAATACTTGGTTCCCAGTTTTACTTGGGCTAAGTGAATGCATAGGCTGCATTCTAGATTCCACCCAGTCGTTTAATTATCTTGGGTGTTGGTGGTGGATCAGTCTTCTCTTCATCATCATCATTTCAGCCGAAAGACGTCCACTGCTGGACATAGGCCTCCCCCAAGTGCCACATTGACAAATAGCGACTCGCATCCAGCAGATCCCCGCAACCTTCACCAGGTCATCGGTCCACCTAATGGGAGGCCTCATTGCTTGCAGTCTTCTTTTAGTTAAAATTAATTTTAATATACAAGGTGGAAGGGACACCGCCGCTGAAGCGGTTACCACGTATGCTGTACATCATTCTGAACCGACGTAGAAATTTTTCAACGATAATTTAAAAAAAGCAGCTTTTCCATGCATTTTGACCATATTGAAGTTTTGTAGGAAACGTTTTTTTTTTTACATAATTTCTATGTGTGTTCAGAAAGGTCCACTGAATACGTGGTAACCGTTTTAGCGTCGGTGTTAATTCCATCCTGTATGTACAAAAATCAATCTGATGAAACCAGCCAACCAATTTCAATTAAATTTTGTGAATATGTATGTTGGTAGCTTGAAATATAGGATAGTTTTGGACCCGAGATGTGGTGCCTTGCGAAATTCAAACTCAAACCATTTATTTCAATTAGACCATAACAGGCACTTTTGAATGTCAGAAAAACAAAGAAGGCGAAGCTACAGTCCCAGACACAAGGCATAATAACTAATGAAAGTACTGTAGTTGCCCATTCCAAAGCGTAGATCTCTATGGAGAAGAATGGGCAAGAAACTTCATGGACACTCTTTTCAATCAAAATATTTTTACAAGATCTTGGTTACATCATTCATGTTGAGATAATACATATCATCGAAATCATCGAAGCGTTGGCGGGTCGCTAGTTAACTTATGAAACAACTAACCAAACTGCAAAATCCAAAGGGTAATTTACAGAAGCAGTCTTAACCCTTCACTATATTTTACCCTTCTTCTTACCCTTACCCCAGAGCGCTAAACAACCGCGATATCTACCTCGGCTTCGAGTACATGGAGACGGACCTGCACAATGTGATCAAACGCGGCAACATACTCAAGGACATACATAAGCGATACATTATGTACCAGATGCTGAAGGCGACCAAGTATATACATTCTGGGAACGTTATACATAGGGACCAGAAGCCCAGTAATGTGCTGATTGATAGTGCTTGCAGGTAAGAAGTAATTGTAACAAAACTAGTTTATAAATTAGTACTTAAGTACACCCTAGGGTCTGACACATCATCATCTGCCTAGCCTTTTTCCAACAATGTTGGGGCAGCCTTCCCTTCTAACCAGATGCTGCCTATGTGACCTTCACATCACAGTTACGAGGTCCTCAGAACCTCAGACTGCTTGTCTGACTTTTGGACTTCTGACAGCAAAATCACATCTTGGAAATACGGCTTGACACGTTTTCTGAGGCAAAGAGCAACTGACCCATATCGTAATGAAAAGTAAGTATAAAGAATTGGTCTCGTGCGAAACGCTTGCGACTATAGACCGACCGCTTTAATGAGTCCTCGCGAAGGTATCAATTTAAATGGAATATTCTGAAGGTTGATCACGTATTGGTTCAATTAGTATCGTAATACCTACGTGGATTATGGTTATTTTAAAGCAAATAACCTGTGGGATATTGTTAGGACTTTGTGGACGCTTAATGCGTCTTTGATGCGGCAAGGCGGAGGACTCATTAAAGCGGTCGGTCTACAGCAGTGCCTACCTGAGGTTGTTCAGGACCCATGCCAGTCCTCGCAAACGGGTCTAGTTCATAATATCGAAAGTCACTACATCGACGGTCGCTGTATCGAAAACGATCCATCGAAACCGATGCTCGGGTCGGGCAGTCGATGCAGCGTACCATCGATATGATGTATTGTCGATACAACGTATTATCGATATGGTATACTGTCGTTACAGCGTACTACCGATTTAGTGTACTGTCGATATAGCGTACTATCGATTTGGTGTACTGTCGATTGATTAACCCGTCAATGGAACGTTTTCGATACAGCGACGGTCGATGTAGTGACTTTCGATATTATGAACTAGACCCCTCGCAAACGTATCTAGAAATTTACAAATTTTAATGAAATGCTTCCAAATTTTTTTGTCCAATAGGGTGAAGTTAGCGGACTTCGGCCTCGCCCGGTCCGTATCGAGCCTGTACTCTGGCGGAGAAGAAGGTGCAGACCCATGCCTCACTGATTACGTCGCTACACGCTGGTACCGCGCGCCTGAGATACTTATTGCTAGCAAGAAGTAAGTAATAATCTATAACTAATAAAGGGTGTTACAAGTCCCAAGTAGTTTGTCCATCTATTTTAATGGGTCCTTATACAGGGTGTAAACAGACCTTTCACGAAGCCGTCAACCAAGCATTCCTGTACATCAAACTAAGTAACTTTGCGCAAAAATGATTGCTGGGAAACGACTTTTTTTGGGGTAAAAAATCAGGTTTTATGGTAAAACTCAATATAACGCATTCAAAACTCAGTGCTGATGGATGCTTTGAATAGTAAACGCATCATGGAGTTAATAAAAGTAAAGTAAAATCCTTTAAAAGTGGTATTTAAAAAAAAAACTTGTGAAAAAATTGGAATTTTGACCTCCAATATTTAAGTAACAATAACGGGGAGAACAAGTGCTTTTCGGCTTCGTTAAGGGTCTTTTTACACCCTGTATTTACAAACCAATGAAATAATTTGCTGTAGCATTTTATTTTAACTGTCTCTTTCCTTTTGTGTTTTAGCTACACTAAAGGCATAGACATGTGGTCACTTGGCTGTATCTTGGGAGAGATGCTGACCGGCAAGCCACTGTTCCCGGGTACCTCCACGGTCAACCAGGTGGAGAAAATCATGTCTGCATTACCTAGGCCTTCTCCTGAGGGTAAGTGACCTAGAATTCTGAGATTATACACCGTGACTTTTTAGTCGTCTTACAACGGCAGCCCACTTCATGTATCCAATGACTACTAAGCATTCATAAAAAAAAATAGGTATTTATGAGATTTTAAAAATTTAAAAATAAAAATATTATTCAATATTATGACGCATGACGTAGTTAACACCCTGTTGTGAGCGATAATCTACTGGACTCGAGCGCTGGGTAGGTATATTCTCCCGTTTGACACGTAAACATCATTAACAGGATGTTTCATAATTTTTTCTAATGTTTATTTATTTTTCTTCGTACCTACTACGGTAGGTAAAAAAAAAAATCGCGCCTAGAACTATTTTATGTCGGGCACATTGAGTGGACCACCTTTGTAAGACGACTAAAAGTCACGGTGTATAAAATTATCAATTCCTCAACTGTAGGTGTTGTTATTTAGTGTAAGTTATGTTTTCAGTGATCATTAGAATTGTAATGGAATTTAAACTTCAGTTTTTGGAGAAGCATGCTTACTGCTGTCCATTGAATTAAATAAAGTTTTTCGTCCATTGTTGAAATGAATTCCCAAGAACTGGGTTTCTGAAACTTTAAGGACCTACGTATTTCTGTGTGAATTAAGCTCTGTTATGGCTACTAGCATGGCATAATATGGTGTAAAGCGACAGCCCCTGCTTGTAAAACGGCGATTTCCATCCACCCGCACTCCATCAACCCGCATTGAGCACTCATGGTGGATAAAGACCCTCTCCCTCTAATAAAGAGGAGGCCTGTGCATGGGCGTACCCAGCATTTTCAAAGGGGTTGGCAGAAGTAAATAAACTAAGTAGTAGGAGATTAAAAATGCTTTTTATTTACTGACTGAAACGTTTTATTGACTGCATTACACCATTTCAATAATAACCTGCGAGGGTTCTGGCTAAATCTAGCAAATATTTCGTTTTTAAATGTATGTTGTGCTTCCAGAACCCTCTTGAAATGCACACTCATCATACAGACGCCGACAAGACGGTTTTCTGTCATTGTTGACCTTAACAAAGTTTTTATTTTAATGTGAGAAATGTTAAAGTACCCATAATTATGAATATTTAATTTTGTCATTATATTAATTTTGCCTAAAAATTCTTAGCTTCGGGTCAGAGAGCAGGGTGGGGCAAGCGCCCCACCCTGCCCCACCGTGGGTACGCCCATGAGCCTGTGTCCCACTTGTGCTAATATTATACGTTTAATATGCTAAAGCCTCCCAAACAACAAATTCTAGACATAGCGATAGTGTGCAGCGGCTACGGTTCCTCCCTAATCCGAGAGCAAGCCGGCAACCCGAACGGTGGCGCGACGCTAACCAACCTACTGTCGTGTGCGCCGCGCGACGCCGCCGACTTGGTGCAGAGGCTGCTGGTCTTCAACCCGGCGAAGAGGCTCAGCGCTGAACGGGCGCTGGATCAGGAGTATGTCGGCAGGTGAGTGTTTCAAGTAATGTTTTTTTTTTAATGTTTAGATTTTTAAAAGGCCCGTTGTGGGATGACCAGGGATCGGATATTCGGATGCATATTTACCTAAAGTTTGAGTGTTGACTAGTATGGAGTGCGAGTACGACTATCAAAATAATGCTGATGATGTAGACTTATTCTGTTGCACTTTGGGTGAATTCACAAGAACAGCTACTTATATAATTTGCTATTCTAATAAATAATTGTTTAAATTTTAAGTGTGATACAATATCGTATTGGGTCTAGCCTGTAAGGATATTTGTATGTTTCGAGTAAATAAATAAATATTATATACTCTTCAGTAAAAATTATGAGATACGTGTGTCACAGTTTTTCCAAAATCTATATACATACATAGATTACTTATTGGGCAATTCCCGAACTACACGTGGGAGAAGCCGCGGGCATAAGCTAGTGCAAAATATTTCCCATATTTGTGTTCTAGATTCCACCGTGAACGTGATGAGCCAATATTACTATCCGATGTCCTGCTTCCGCTGAGAGATGACAAGCAGCTCTCCGTGGACGACTACAGGAACAAACTGTACAGCATCATGGCTAAGGGCAACCAGCCCTACAGCGGACCACCCAGGAAATCCCATTCTAGGTACGTGGCCAGCTAATATTAAAACTTTAATCACCGTCTGCACTAATCTTTGACAATGACTAAAACGCACATCTACCAGGTGTAAACAGACCCTTCACGAAGCCGTCAACCAAGCATTATGTACATCAAACTAAGTCACCCTACGCAAAAATTATTGCTGGGAACGACTTTTTTTTTGGGGTGAAAAATCACGTTTTACGGTAAAACTCAATGTAACTCACTCAAAACTTAGTGATTATGGATGCTTTGAATAGAAAACGGGCCATGGAGGTAATTAAATTAAAGTTAAAACCTTAAAAAGTAGTATTAAAAAAAAAAAAAAGTTGGAACTTTGACCACCAATATCTCCGTAACTAGAAGGTTCCCAGGTATGGTCCAGAAGAAAAAAATGATTGCAATGACGGGGAGAACAAGTGCCTTTCAGCTTTGTTAAGGGTCTATTTACACCCTTTATAAACGTAACTTAGCACGTACTTTGTTGTTATTCCTGCTTCTGTCGGTGCAAGATCGAGACTGGAATATGTCTAAGTCAAATTAGTTTATAGATGTTGGCCTAAGACGCACTTGTGCTTGTTTTTACTAACATAAGGTGAGGCTGAAATGAATGGCTGAATCAAAGCGCTCTTTTAAACTTTTAAATGTTCGGCTCTCAGTGCAGGGAAATAATAATACATGGTGTAAGGGACAGCCCTCCGCAGACCGATGGGGTGAATTCAGTATATCATACTAAGATGACCGGCACTAGAAATTATTTCAGGAACGTTATGGGAATTCAATTTATTTGTTCTATTTCCTCATACGCAATGTATCGTAACCGTTTCAAAACGTACGTAGCAAACGGCAAGCGCGACGACTAGTTCGATGAACTCTGCAGCTAGGCGGGAAGTCAACAGCTGATTTCACGCGTCGTTCGTTAGAGTATTTCAACATCCATTGTTGTTTTATTTTTATTTTAGACGTATTATTTACATAAATGGAGTGCTGCGCACAGATAACGTAATTTTACATTGAAATAAAGAAATACTAACTGAAAAAAACGATAAAAAAAGGATTTTTTCCTGAGAAAAATTCCGGTGGAATATGATTCAGAATAAGGATCTGAATGCACCCTGTCGGTTTGCGGAGGTCTGTCCCTTACACCCTGTATAAGGCTTTCATTTAGGTGTTACTTAGCGTTCATAAAAACTGGCATTAATGTATTTGATATTTATGATTGCCTTCATTAAAAAATAAATCAAATAAATAGACTTCATCGTCATCATTCTCTTGCGCTTATCCCAATTCATTTGGAGTCAGCGCAGCAAGTCTTCTTCTTCCATACTTCTCTATTACTCATCATCTCATCAGACACCTCTTCTTTTCCTCAAATCAAAGAGACTTATTTAAATAAAATATTAGTCAAGTTCCGGTTGAATCAATTTAAATGCAGATGGATATAACATCGTTTATTTTAGTTATCCTGCTGGACAAGAGCTCTTTTCCTTTTCACAGCGAAATAAAATTTGAACTGAAACTTGGAAGATATAATAAGAGACTGTACTTTTTTACCTATAAGTAAGTTTGTCTAGGGTCAAATTGTTCGTCAAATAGTTGACCGTTTACCTAATTTACCGATCAGAGTACAACTTTAATAAAAATTCCTTACAGCAACAAAACGCACCCTCTACCAACCACAGCAACCAAAAGCAGCAAGAGTTTCCAAGAAACGGGTCCAATAAAATCATACTCAAAGACAAAACATTTGAGTGTGTCAGCATCAGCCGACCAGAAGTCTCGACCAAAAGTCAGACCGCACTTGGAACGCCCGTTCAGAGAACATAGACCAGACCAGAGTGCAGCAAAACCTCTTCGAGCGACAAAACTCTTCGAGCATAGACACGAATGGGCCGAAAATACGAACTGTCACGGAGATTATTTCCAGCCAGTGACAAGGCAGACTCCCACAGAGTCTGGTTTTATGAGCGGTGGTAAAAAGTCTATGGTGCAACATAGAAGGAATTCAACCTCTTTTTCGACGGTCACTATAGGTGGGGATGCGGACTATGGGAGTTGTATGGGTAAGCAGAGGCATGGGGTTATAACGGCCAGTGCCTTAATGGACCTGAGGACTAGCATACGGTAGGTAAGCGCGATCTAGGCGTTAGGTTTGCGAATCTCTTTTTTATGACTAGTGCTCGACTATGGAGTGCAATTGCGCTTTTACACCCGTATTTATAGTCAAGTTAACGTAATTGCTTGAGTTTAAGTCATTACTTATGCAAACATTTTTATACAATAGATAAGAATTTGAACAAAAGCAAAGCTAAGAATTCTACCTTTTGATAGCTTTAACTTCAAACAATTACTAAATTACAAAATAAAAATCGTACCCTAAATAATTACTTTTACTCAAGTATTTTCGACTTGTTGATAGATACGGGTGTTAGACTCCAAACCATATACACCGTGACTTTTTAGTCGCCTTACAACGGCAGCCCACTTCATGCATCCAATGAATACTAAACATTCATTACAAAAAAAATAGGTAATTATGAGATTTTAATAATCTAAAAATAAAAATATTATTCAGTATTATGACGCATGACGTAGTTAAAACACCTGTTGCTAGCGATGATCTACTGGACTCGAGCGCTGGGTTTCCCCTGGGTTCTCCCGTTTGACACATAAACAACAACAGGACGTTTCATAATTTTATTCTATTGTATTATTTATTTTTCTTTGTACCAATTAAGGTAGGTAAAACAAAAATCGCGCCTAGAGCTATTTTATGTCGGGCACATTGAGTGGACCACTTTTGTAAGACGACTAAAAAGTCACGGTGTATATTGAATTCTGAATCTTAGAGGATTATCAAGTTGTACAACCTTAAACTTAATTTCGTACAAGACAAAGTTCAAATCTCATTGCCGCCAACAGCATGTCTTTTACTATCATCTTGGTCCTCAAAATACATGCGTAAATAATTATAATCTTAACTTTGTTTCCGTAGTCGGGTAATTAGCACTGTGTTCGTAATTTTAGAGACTGACGTTAGAAGTCTATTCGTCGAAAGATTAATATTGTAAAGTGTCACAAATTTATTTGACTGGCGGCTTTAAGTAGAACTAACAAAAAATACTAAGAGAAATAAGAATTCTTTAATTTTTTCTTCACCGACAGCGCCACCGTCACCGGTCTAGATAAGTTTGTGAAACTGTATGTTAGGTTCGTCCTTTTTCTACTAAGTTTTTCTAGACTTGAAACTCTTTCATTATGTTAAAAAGTTAAAATACTTTTCGCTTTGAAGTCGGTCGTTTAACCATGTTTACCCTTACCCTACACTTCTTAATTTTACCCTTCAATATATTTATATTCTATTACGGCCTTTTACTATGGTTTTGTGATATCGAACGAAATGAAACTTTGCGATTTACCCTGTCTTTAAAGCGAAAATATTGATTTTATTCGCTCCCCGAAGCACGTACGGTTTTCGTCGACGTTCATTCCTTTATTGCAGTCTGTGTTATCATTTCTAGTCATTTTTTTATTTATTTGTTGAAAAGTTGAGTTTATTTTGAATAAAATGCCTGGTTCCGTCCATTTTGAAGACAATACTTCAAATAGGTCTTACACCTTAGGAAATATCGTCAGTTCCATGGTCATCATCATATGTATCACCCTTTTCCAATATATATTATATTGTGATCGGCTTCTAGTTTAATGGAATGCAGCTGAATAATTTTACATAGGTCGACAACCAACTCCGAAATGAGCAACCCAGTTAGTAGGTGATACGTTACCCCTTGCTGATGCCTCTTGGTTGCATCGTTAGGTTTATAGTAAAGAGTAAAAATCCTGAAAAATCTTTCTTGAAATTATACTAGGTGTGGGTTGTCTATGTAACGGTTATCATCTCATCTGCCTAGCCACTGACAACTACGTTGGGGTCGGCTTCCAGTCTAACCGGATGCAGCTCAATACCACTATTTTATATGGAGCGACTGTCTACCTGACCTGCACAACCCCGTTAGTAGCTACTGGGTAATACGAAACCCCTTGGTAAGACTGGTTGTCAGACTTGTGGTGTGACTTTAGTTGTGTGTGTTGGTTGTCTATGTAACGGTATAGGTTAATATTGAGCTGACGATAAATTCTTTGGCGTATGTCCGAACTGATTTATGTATTAAAAATGTTAGATAATATTTTAGGCTAAAACGTAACTTGTTGTTTTATAAAATTGAAAGAGTGTGTGTTTGCGATATTATAAATTAAATCCTACCCAGTACCTTAAAACAAAATTACGTATAAACTATATTCCCAGTATTAGATTGTTATTTCATACACTAATTAGATAATATGACTTGAAATTACACTGCCGTAAAATATGTGAAAAATAGACAAATAGAAAATTCTAGATAATATTCATTATGCAAGGTATCCGATACTTTTCATAGAAATACAAATATACAAAATGTAGATGACATAGGTAAGTACCTCACCAGTAAAGTATTCTACAGTGACTAGAACAGTCGAACAGATATATAAAATAACTCTTTTCCTTTGCAAGGAAACGCCGATTTAAATTAATAGTAGCTAATATAGTATTAGTTTATTAATTCAACTAATTAAAACATAATTGCTCAGATATTTAGAAAATTAAGTAACAGACAAAGCGATCTTATTTGTAATCAAATAAAGAAAATTCCTGAGTTTGATATTAAACATAGAAATGTTAGCTCAAGAAATGTCATTTAAATTCTTCGGTTATTTTAAAGTAAGTAGGCAAAGATTTAAATCGTTAAATATTCCCTCACAGAATAGTACTTTGCGAAAAACTATAAGTTACCGGCCAAACCCGATAATAGGCCGAACTTCTTTGTCCTAGGCCAAACCGAATCGCTGGTTTATGTTGTCAGGATATACAAACCCAAAAAAAGCATAACACTGCAACCAACTTGGATATATCGCTCGCCGGCCGCTGCCGAGGCACCGCTCGCTTCGCTCGCTCGACTCACGCGTAATTGGTCACAGTCCTAACTTAACCCATTTAGTCGCGGTGCCCCATATTGTGACTGTCGTTTTGTGTTGAGCCCTAGTTTGACGTGATATCGGGTTAGGCCGATATTTGGCCTAGACAAACGAGTTCGAGTTTAGCCAGTATTTAGCTTAGGACAAATTAGTTGGACCTGAAATAGGGTTTGGCCGGTAACATTATATACTAGAAGAGTAAGCTCGCACATTCCACATGTAAAAGTAGATACGATTTTCAGTATGTGTGAGCGAGGCACTCAAATGTCAACGAAACATGAACATGATAATTTTATGACGTGACATAGTAAATAGGTTATAGAGGTTACAGGGGCATAGGTTGCGGCAATCCGCAACGGAAACGCTCAATGTGGCGATACTTGGGGGATTCCTATGTCCAGCAGTAGACGTCTTTCGGCTGAAATGATGATGATGACGACATAGTAGATCGAGCGATTTAAATCTTTGTAAGTAATAATAAATTTAAATAATAATCGAAGTGAATAATAATATTCGGTATTGAATTGTGCGAATCCGAATTCTTTTATTGTAAAATTTCCTGCACATTCCAGATGAATACCTAACTATCCCAATTAAAGTATAAGCTTTGCTTTGCAAAAGCTGTTGTTATTTTATTTAAATAAATTAATAGCACGAAACAAGAGCAGAAAATCATAAAATAACTGAAATTGATTGAAAGGGTAAGAAGATATCGTTTTTTTACCCTCAAAACTGGAAGGGTAATTTCCGTTAAATAAGGCTTTTTTACCCTAGTGATTGTTTTAATTTATGTGTGCAGGAATATATCGTTTTTACCCTCAAAACTGGAAGGGTAATTTCCGTTAAATAAGGCTTTTTTACCCTAGTGATTGTTTTAATTTCTGTGTGCAGGAATATTTAAAATAATATGATTGATCTATGTCCATATAGTTGTACATGGTTGTTTTGGCGCGATTCCAAATAGGAACTAACGCCGCCATATTGTTTTTTCAATACATTGCACAAAAAATACACAAATGTTCAGCAACAGCGCACTCTGTAAACGTCATTCGAGCGTCAAAAAATCCATGTATTACTGTAAGGGGCAGATGCGATTCCTATCTTGGTTGGTATGGACTCTTTTGTAACGTATTTTACAAGACGAATAAACGATGGTATATTATGACGACATGGTTTTTATTTTTAGTAAAAATACACCCTAACGGTCGGTTCAGACAGAATGACAATACGGTTCTATTTTCAATGCAGCCAGTCAATTGCCCCCGCATTTTTACCCGACTGCGGCGAAGCCCAAAAGGAGGGTTATGTGTTTAACCTGTATGTATGTCCGTTTCTATGTTCCCTCGTAACTCCTAAACAGATGAACGGATTTGGATAAATTATACGTTGTTAGATTCTTCTTGGTGGCGCGAGTGTCACTGGCTACATGAAAATACAAAAAAATAGGAGTATCAAAATGAAGGGTTTTAATGGGTGTTTACAAAAATATATGCAACTTATAATGTTTAAAAGTAATTCAAAGTGACAAGTCATATAAAAAGGGAGAATGCGAAATCTTTCACGTTACTAAACTAAAAAGCTGGAAATAAAAAAAGTAGTTGAAAAACTAAAAAACCCGACCGAAAAGCCTAAAACATGCACATTTTAAATTAAACAAAAACTGGAAGCAGGCGATGCAGGCCCATTCCATTTTCATAATTTTATATTCATTCTGTTCTATCTCAATTGACTCCTCGAGCTATTTTCACAATGTCTGAATAGGGCTTCTATAATAACCAGTTTTTTCTTCCCTCTGTTGTACGCTGTCAAAATCATACTGATCTTTATTGCATTCAAAATAAGGTATACTGTTGTCTTGCTGTCACTGACAAATCTGTCAAAATATAAAAGTGATCTTTATTCAAATTCCGATATGCTTGCTGTTCGGTGCTGCTGACAGTTAAAATAACTGTGAAATGACTGTACTCCCGAGTCCAGTGACGGTCGAGCACTTTTCAACCTTATGCCTAGCAGAGTAATGAATGAAAAGTGGTCGTCTGTCAGAGGTCGCGGTGGTACATGTACAGTCACGAGCACACTTAACAACTCTTAAAAGTGTTTTTCTCCTACTGTTCTGATTAAAATTTTATATTGTTACGAACAGAGTATTCTGGAACACATCTTTTTATGAAAAAGATTCTATCTCCAAGTTACAATCGTTATTTCTCGCGAAAATTGCTTTTCAATTTAGGAAAGTGTATACATGTTGGTGCTCGTGACTGTGTAGGTCAACCACATTGGTGCAAGTTCATTTGCAATTACTGCTTTCTGGCTTTCAGACGAGAAAGCCCCTACAAGTGAACCCACGCTGCACTCTGAGCTACACCCTGGTATAATCTATTTACACCAGGGTGTAGTAAACAGGGTGTAACAGACCCTTCACGAAGCCGTCAACCAAGCGTTCTGTATATCAAACTAAGTAACTTTACGCAAAAATTATTGCTGGGAAACGACTTTTTTTTTTGGGGTGAAAAATCACGTTTTACGGTAAAACTCAATGTAACGCACTAAAAACATTGTGCTCGTGGATGGATTGAATAGTACGGGGGTCGTGAAGGTGTTTAAAGTAAAAATCCTACATTAGAAACATGTATTTTAAAAAAAACTTGTGAAAAAGTTGGAACTTTGACCCCCAATATCTCCGTAACTAGAAGTTTCCCAGGTATGGTCTAGAACAAAAAAAATATCGCAATGACGGGGAGAACAAGTACCTTTCGGCATCGTTAAGGGTCTTTTTACACCCTTTATAAATATGCGCTCTGAATTGGATCGGTATGCCTCAAACCGTACAGTATTCTTTCCATGAAAATTCATAGTAATGCATGATTAATTAACCTCATCTTATGGCATCGCCTCGCCAAGGAATAAGCCAGTAGATGGTTGATGAGCTTACGGTTGGATATGCCGTGCTTACGGCTGCCCGTCGTAAGGCTACGGCATCCGTTACTACACGCGTGGTTGCACGGAGCGGGTGACTTAGAAAACCTATTGCAGGAAACCGCGCCTTTCAGCTATTTTTTCAATACAGACACGCGAACGTGCGCTCCCTTACTTGTATTGGAGTACGCCTTAAAATGTTCGCGTAGATGGCAGCACAGCCGCGGCGCCACGGCATAATGTCACCATGTGGACGGGATGGTACCATAGACTACTCTAGAGATGCTACCGCGCCGCAGCCGCACCGCACAGATGCTGCTGCTGTGACGGCAAAGACGCGGCTGCGGCAATTTCGCCCTGAACCCTAGGTACTTATATTACGGTTGGGCGTAGATCGAAAAATCTGTGGACGGTGGGCAATGGGTTAGCTCACCGTCCGTCCGTCTTATGACGACAGGCCGTGTCGACGGCGCGTTCGTGTTCCACGCGCGCCTCAAGGAGATGTCAGCAACAGGAAGGGGCCCGCAAGGGCCGATGCCTGTCGGGGCTGCGGGACTGTTCGAAAGAGATACCGCGGCCCTGGAACACAAAGGGCAAAGAAGGAACATGGATGGGTTTTAGTCAGTAAATTCTGACACTCCCTCCTACTTTCCAAGAGCGGGAGGAGTTATTTGATGATTTCCCATCCGTAAAAAAAAAAGGTATATACAGATTTGTTGAATGCAGCAGAGTATCTGGCCACGAATAAAATCTTCCTGTGTCAGTGAAATAACTTCTGCAACGTCATAGAGTTGTCAAAGCATGTCTACATTTTGTAAAACTTTACATAGATTAGAAAAAAATTGCAAAAATCATCATAATGAAATATATTATCGTGAACCTGTTTTATTATATTTGTTTGTTTATCAATATCGGTCATGTCTTGTGTAAGTGTATGGTCCCCGTACTTACTATGGAAGATACATTTGAGCCTCAAAACAAAACACATGGGAAGTTAAAGGTAATTTTTTCGCGTATGCCAAAGACATTTCAGTATGATTCTTCTTTCTGTCGCTGGCACGACAGAAGTCCCACGTAATAAGGGGCGAGCCTATTGCCACCAACCGGACACAAATCCAGACTCCGTAGCTGCTACTGGAAAATTCGTGAAGGTAAAACTTTGACCTGATAACAATTTTAAAATTGGGTGCCCAAAACTTCGCTACTACAACGGCGTCGTGAGTAGCGCAGAGTTCACTCTGGCTGAATGTTTTGGGGCTCACAGGGCAGGATAAGAGGAAGAACATTCTCGACACAGCTCGACATGCATACCCCGCCGCTATGCTGTCGTCTCTTATTCTTATTATTTATATTTGGCATCTTCCCAATTGGGTTCAAAGGCGGTCCGTTTCTTGTGACCAGCAGTGGTCATGTAACACACTAACTAGAATAGACCTATCTTACGAAAGATTAGTGGTGTCCCAGTCCAGGGGTGTCGGCCCGACTTACCAGTTTCAGGTCATAGGTCCGAATCCAGGCAAGTGCATTACTTTGTGTAATTTATTTCATCACCACTGCTCTGAAAACGGTGAAGGAAAACATCGTGAAGGAACTGGGATTTCCTAGAACCAAACATTTGAAGACATATGATCTATCAAACTGCAGATCCGCGTGGTAGATTACAGCCCATTCTCTCTCATTGGGCCGGTCTTCCGGACCCTTTAGGCTGATATTCTTCTCTCACTCTCTCTTCCAGTACCTCACCTTCATGAGTCTGGTAGACAAGGACAAAGACACGAGCGAATTCTGGAGAGAAACAGAGATCCTTTCCCTAGTGAGGAGCAACGCTCTTGGGATAGACTATGACAGGTGCGAACAGACCACTCAAGAAAACAGCGTGGTGTATATTAACAGCCCCAGGACCGTCAGGCCGATTTGTAGGGACAGAATTGGTAAGAGTTAAGTCTTCTTAGAATTGGGTTGTTCAAGAAGAAAATACATGGTGGAAGGGGGCAGTTACGAACTTTTGTCGTATGCTAGATTTTTTTTTGGAGTTCTAAAATTATCACATGAAAACATTTAGCCTATATTTTCCCACTGCTGGGCAAAGGCCTCTCCGTGGCGCGTTTACAAAAAACAAACGAAGTCTTCAGCTCTACTATAAAGGGTGGAAGGGACACCGCTGCGAAAACCACCCTGTATCAGTAGGTTTAGATTTTGCCACCTGCCTCTACTGAATATCATGATTCATTTTATCATATGTGATGAGCACCTTCTTGTTCTAGGCACCAAATGTTGAAAATTTCCGTTGGTTTTAAAAATAAAAGCTTTTCCAAACAAACACGGTTAAAATGCATGGAATTATTTTGGTAAAACTTTTGTGCCACAATGCCCCCTTCCACTGAGCATGTTATTGGGTAAATGACTGATATTCTTTTAGCCTTCGTACAGAATCAATTCAGGCTAGCATTAAACCTTATTTAAAGAAACTTTCCAGAACTTCTTTTTCATAAACCACTTTTGTATACAGAGTTACTCCCACAGCGTCGTAGTTACAATGAGCCCTGCTCTTGCGACCAATTTCGTCCAGAAACATTTAAAGTCAAGAACAGGACCTATATTCATAACCATAAGTGTCCATGTTTGACCAGAAGACGTTTTGAAATCATCAGGAACCCCAAGGGTTTCAAGATGCGAAAGAATCTGAGTGCACGGAGAATGTTGTCTACGAAAAATCCGGACCACGATCTCGATAGTATTTCTTAATATTTTAATATGTTTTTTTCCGTGCCGTATCTTTTCTTAGGATTATTCATTCTTAACTTAAGGATACGTTTCCACTAAGACACAGACGAGTGGAGAGGCTGGGGAGATTTGCAGGACGGATTTCTACCACAGGCCGATTCTTCCAAAGCGTAGACGGCAGGAGACTTGCGGGAGTCGACCATCAAAATGGTTAACATCCACACCGCGTCTCTCGTCTCTCATGTGATGGCAAGATTCGATCTTGCAGGTCTTCGGGCCGTCTACGCTTTGGTTTAAACTTAATATTACAGTTCGCGTCTCGTAAAAAGAACGCTGACTGCTCAAATAAACTTTCTCAATTTTTGTTATTCTAGCCTTTTCCAAAGTACTAAGTAGCTAGTAAAGGACTTATTAGTGCCTATTACGATTCTACAATGAAACAATTACACTTATATTATAAAACAATAGCTTAGTACTTTAGGACGCGACTGTATAACGTGCCCAAACACATCCCTCCACTGTCGCTCAGCGTTCTTTTTACATGACGAGACTTATACCTGTCGGCCACGTGAAAAAAAAAACATTATGGACTATTTTCGTGAAGCTGCTACGGTTAAGGTAGTTCCCCTTACTGCCCCCTGAAAGTTTCCACTAAGTATAAAATAACTCCAGCAAGCTGTTTCTTGAGTAAAACAGAAACTAATTTATAGGTAACAAATCTCATTTCTTGTAGATTACCAGCTGTGTCCCCACTGCCCTCATTTCAATAACCACACGGAATGCGAGTTGTTCCGAGATTCTTGCAAGTAAATTACTTTTTTATTTTTGTGTCGCTCGGAAGTTTGTTGCGCCACTTCTTCTCCGCACTAGTAGCTCTTCGTCTCCGCGTAGTACGGAGTTTCAATAGAATAAGCTATCATACCAGTTTTATATTACACTAGCTGTTTGCCCGCGACCTTCGTCCGCGTGAAAAAATAAAAATTTCCCCGTTTTCGCAACATTTTTCATTGATGCTCCGCTCCTATTGGTTGCAGCGAGATTTTATATAGCCTAGCCTTCCTCGATAAATGGACTATTCAACACTAAAAGATTTTTTAATTGAACCAGTAGTACTTGAGATAAGCGCGTTCAACCAGACAAACTCTTCAGCTTTATAATATTAAAATAATAAATGATATAGTATATATACGTAGTATAGGTAATATAAAACTGGTATGATATAGTAGGCAGCATACAGACATGCGGCCTACTATACAAGAACCGGCAGCTTTTTATTGTGCGGTTTTCCTCGGCCAATCTCTCACAAACACCCTCTCTCACTCCACACATGCCCTCGGTGACGTCGCCTGTGCATTCACGACGTGACGAATCTGGCCCATCGGTTGAATTTAAAAA
Source organism: Noctua pronuba (assembly GCA_905220335.1). Lineage (NCBI taxonomy): Eukaryota > Metazoa > Arthropoda > Insecta > Lepidoptera > Noctuidae > Noctua > Noctua pronuba. The sequence goes on from LR999913.1 coordinate 4,251,090, forward strand.
GAGTGAATAAGCTTCGTAGAAGAGTTTGGGAGTTGGACAAAGGCCAGTGGTTCACATAAGCCCTGAATCGAAAGAACTAGAAGTCATGGGGAGAGGTCTTTGCCCAGGAGCGGAATGATGTAGAGTGTAGATTAACAGTAACTAAGCATTCGTGCTCACAATCTCATTAATCATTGACACCCTTCGACTATTTAATTCCCAGAGAACGCAGAGTGCAGCCATCAGAATATCGATGTTACTGTGACCGAAAGTACGGTAAATGGCGAGCCATGTTTGTGCCCGCTGACTACTCGCAGTGCCGATGCTGTGATGAATGCATATTCTTTAGAGGTAGGACTTTAGATTATGCTTGTCATAAAGCGAATTTCGAAGACTTACAAAAGTCTTGGAAATCGCATTATGGAACTCAAATGGATTTGGGCAAGACACCTAGCAAGGCACGGTGGTGACAGGTGGAGTAAAGCTATGACCGAGTGGCGTCCAAGGAAAAGAAATCGGGGGGAAAAACTTGGATGAAGGTGGTACAGGAACATAGCAATAGGAGGATTTAGACTGTGGATGATGATGAAGACTATAGTACCACGTATTGCAACACGAAAAGAGTTGGGCGGGATTCCTGGGGCCCAAGTCTGCTAATGAAATCGTGTCAGGCTGGCCTATCATTGACAATGCTTGAAAAATTTTCATCGACGACAGCCAGATAGATGGGCGATACTGTTGCCATATTGGAAGAGCGTGGATATTCGCACGAGCAAAGAGAGGTATTTATGCTGTGTGTGAAGTCGGTCTGTGGATGATGATGTTAATGATGTGAGGGAGAAGAGTACGTGTTTGAGTGCACATACTGAAAGGTCTCGCAATCAGCGCCATTCGTTACGAATACGAAGTACCCTTTATACACAACATCAGACCAAAGAAACGATGGATGGACCGTGTAAAGGATGATATGGCAAGAAAGGAGGTGCCTGATGAGATGACGAGTAATAGAGAAGTATGGAAGAAGAAGACTTGCTGCGCCGACCCTAAATGAATTGGGATAACGGCAAGAGAATGATGATAATCACACCTGTATTCCCGATGGGTTAGGCTGAGGAGTACCTAAACTACACCCACAAGGCGAGGTTATTAGCATCAGCCGGGCAACAATCCAGACTGCTACTGACAAAACCCTTTTGGAAGAATCCAATAGCCTTCCTTCCCCCTACCGTCCTTTCATCCTTATTCTCCAAAAATATAATCATCATCATCTGCCTAGCCTTTTCCCAAACATGTTGGGGTCAGCTCCCAATCTAACCAGATGCAGCTGGATATTAGTATTTTACATGGAGCGACAGCCTATCTGTCCTCCACAACCTAGTTAGTACTGGGTAATAGGATATCCCTTGGTTCGACTGATTGTTAGACTTTCGGGTCACTCCCTGTAACGACTGTCACAGTTCTACAACGGATAGCTGGAACCAACGGCTTAACGAGCTTTCCGAGGCATGGAGGAAACTCGGTATGTAATCAAATATAGGTATAAAACCTAGGCAATGAGGCTTAACTTGAATACCGATCCGAGCGGCTGTTATTATTTAGCCAAGAGCTCTTTCAAAAATATAATATTGCTAACAATTGTTTTTATATTGCAGAATTGGACCAGTCTTGTGTCGAAGATGAATACAGTTTGGTCACAGAAGAATTCTTGCCGACAACTTCAATAGGTTTGTATGTTGTAGATCTATGGTACCCTTGCATCTGGTATTGGTTGACGCTGCGTATACGATGCGTAGATATTTCGTAGTCATTCCGTAAACCGCACGTAGTTTTATGTATTAGAACTTCATATAAAATTGCCACAAGGCATTATCTACCAGTCAACGTTTGGGTAAAATAGGATAGCATTGTAATAGAGTACCTACAAGAAATAAATTAAGACAAGTACCATTTAGTTAATATAAATAGATATACATAAATAAAATAATAAATAAATTAGTAGTCGGTGCAAAAACCTAATTTAGACATGATACTTAGAATTTTAGAATAGTTCAGATGAAAGTGATGATACTATAAGAAAACAAGTTTCAAATCCACCCCTGTCATAAATAATGTAAACTGCCAACCCTTATTATAATATCTAATATTACATTTCTGACCTTCCTTTTGTAAAAGGTCAAAGTTAAAGATGAACTTACGTCATGAAATATGAGAGCCAATCTTTAAGCTAAAATCTTTTCCTGGCAACGATCCAGAGGACCAGATACTAAGCTAAAGTTGTAAGTAATATGCTCCAGATTTCAGGGCCGGATGCAACCAATATTGGGGTCACCCGGAGCAAGAGTTCAGAGCTTTGAGATGCGACAAGATACTGCGGCGATGTAAGTTATAAGTACCTTTAATAATAAAATAAATAGAATATGCCTTTATTCAATGAATTATAAAGAAAGATACGCGCGGTGATATACTGAGCGGCGTTCAAATATCGATAATCGTTGTTACGGCTGCGATAGATAACACGGAACGCATAATACAGAAAGCTATTGCGCATGAAAATTACGATAATTGTCTGAATTTGTCTGCAACAATTTGCGCGCGCTAGTGCGATATTTACCTCTTTTTATTTATACGAGTAATGTCATTGCCTTTATTGCTGTTTTAGAGTTATTACTTGTCTAATTGACGATCGGTTTTTCCAATAATAATTTGATCTCGAGAATGCAAGGGCGACTGAGCTCGAAAAACTTAGAAGTCCTTCTCGGATTTGTATAGATTTTATTTTTACCATTCATACAGGTAATATTATCGACATAATTACGCATAAAAAATTCTGAATAATTAAGTGACTGTAGGATGCGAGAGTAGCGAGCTCGAAAAACTAAGCAGCCCTGCTTAGTTTTTCGAGCTCGCTACTCTTCTCGCTTCGGATAGGTTAGGGTTTCTTTTGACCACTAAGCAAATTAGGGGCTGTGGGCATGCACATCGTGCCCACAACGGTGGATCCGCGCTTGGGTAGATGTCACATGTCTTCGAATTTTTGGTTGTAGGGCATGTAGGGTTTCCACACGGTGCTTTTCTTTTTTGAGAGCAGTGGTGATGACATAAAAAGAAACATCCTCCTACTTTATTTTTTTCTATTTTCTCAGGTGTTCCTGTTACTGTTCCACAGTTGAGTCCTGCCTCAATAACTAAGTTGTAAGTTGTTACACTATTTTTACAATGATTTAATATTTATTTCTAGCTGTTGTCCGCGACCTTCGTTCGCGTGAAATTATTATAAAAAATCTATCTGCAAATAAAGTCCCGTCTAAATCGGTCCAGCCGTTTCGGAGATAAGCCGAAACAGACAGACAAAAATTGAAAAAAATGTGTTTTTGTCATAAAAGCGTCGTTATTATTTTTATATGCATTCAGTAAAAAAAAACATGTCCGTGGAGTTTGATACTCTTCTTCCCATTCTTCGCCATAGAGATCTGAGCTTTGGAATGGAAACTACAGTCCATTCACAGTTCTTTTGCTTTGCCTTGTGGCTGGGACTGTAGCTTCATATTTTAGTTTTTGACAATTCAAAAGTATCTGGAATAAGTAGTAAGTAGTAAGTTTGTTTGTTTGTTTGTCGATGTTGGATACAAAATGGACCTGGAGAGGTTGGTTGGTGAGCAAATGATTTTATAACTTGTTGCCAAGTGATTGGTTCAAGGTATTGGAAGGTATGAATTTAAATGCCAAAATCATCGATAGGTCCCGTCACTTAAAAAGAACGCTGACCGCTCAAATAAACTTTCCAATTTTTTTAATTCCAGCCTTTTCCAAAGTACTAAGTAATTAGTAAAGTACCTATTACGATTCTACAATGAAACAATTATAATACTAAGCTATTGTTTTATAATACACTAGCGGACCGTGCCGGCTTCGCACAGGTGGACAATTTTTAATTTTTAATATAGCCTATGTTACTCAGGGATAATGTAGCATTCTAATGGTGAAATAATTTTTGAATTCGGTCCAGTAGTTTTTGAGTTTATTCATTACAAACATACACACACACACACAAAAATACAAATCTTTCCTCTTTATAATATTAGTGTAGATATAAGTTTAGGGCGCGACTGTATAACGTGCGAAAATACATGTACTGTACTGTCGTTCAGCGTTCTTTTTACGTGACGGGACTTATAACTAATATTATAAATGCGAAAGTAAGTTTGTTTGTTACCTTTTCACGCCTAAACCACTGAACCTGAAATTTTGCATATACGTTGTCAGGTGTACAGAAACGGACATAGGGTACCTTTCATCCGGAAACAAAGTAATATTCCCGAGGAAAACAATAATTACGTTCTTATGATAATAGATGGCGCCTCGTGTCTGTCGCTCCGACCCGAATTGATTTTCAAATTCCAAATTAACGCGAGCGAAGCCGCCGGAAAAACCTAGTATGAAATAAATGCTTCTTTTTTTTCGTAGGAATCGTAACTTCCGGTACGAGCCTGCTACGAACGAGGACTGTCCAGTCTCCTGTCTTGGTTACACCTGCACGAATGCCGTACTTGAGAAAGATTGCCCTCTTGGGGGGTTCCTACCTGACAAGAACCAGTGTAACTGCTGTGGGCGTTGCAGTATGTTTCAACGTAAGTTCTGTTCGTCTCTGTCTGTTATATATGGCCCCAGGGTCGGCGATATGATGAGGGAAAGTGATAGCGTAACTATGATGACGCTGCTAGTTTTTAGCTTTATTGGTGAAATTAACTTTAGCATTCCAAATATAACGTCACACCTATTTTCCCCGAAGGGTTAGGCACAGTTACACCTCTGCTTGGGAGGGTTTATGTTGCATGTAATAGAGACTGCCCTATTGCCATCAGCTGGGCACAAACCCTGACTCCGGGCTACTACTGGAAAAAAATCTTATAGCACTGCCCGACCACGGAGTTTGAAAATGCGTCAAAGTGAAAATGTCATTTTATCTGCAGTATTTGCAAATTCTGAACATAAAATAACGCATTCCTCGTTGAATTTCTTTTCGATGACATTATTATGTGGGTCTCCCTTGTTTGACCGAAAGGAATTTGACAAATTTTCACTTCCCAAAAAATTTTTCGCATAATTTCATTTGCCAAATTATTACTTAGCAAAAAATCTATTTACAAAAAATTGTAACGCAAACCTAATGTTGGGAAGTGAACGTTTAAACTATAACTTGTTTACCAACAAGTACTTTTAACATTTTTTATTTAGTCAAATATTTCAGTTGGAATAACAGTTTTTACGCAAAATCAAATGAGACAAATTCTAAACAGGTTATAATAATATGAATATTAACTATTCTTTTTTTTTAATTAGTAGCGTTTTTTTCCATATTTTTGTTTTCTATATAATGTAGTCGTTCCTGGAGGTCACAGTTTTAACCTAACCTAACCATTTTTTTTAAATAAGTAATTATCCTAATCTAAATAGTTCAGTTCCCGGTAACCTACTAAAAACAGTCTCTTTTTTCTATTAATGCAAGTCGTTTCTGGCACTCGCCGGCCGCTGCCGCGGTCACAGTTTTAACCTAACCTAACCTACCCTTTTTTTGCCTTAATATTTTTTGTCTTAACAAATAATTTCACCAAACGTTTATTGTCTGAAGATTGTTTACTGTAATAAATCATTTGAGTAAAGACGAAATGCCATAATGACATTATACTTGGTAATATTTTGCCAAGTAAAAATTTGACCAAATAAAAATATGCGTACTAAAATCATTCGAAATATTGCAATGGTATAAAAAAAAGTTGCTAAAATTTGTTTGGGTAATGAAATTTGGTCAGAATCTTTTCGGCAAAACGGCAGGCTCCCTATTATGTACCTACTTAAATCTTTGCAGAATTAAACGAAAAGTGTGCAGAATTCAAGAAGACATTGAAGACCGTCAACGGCACTGTTGAGATTGAGGTATGACTCAACATACAAGGTGTAGCTCTAAAGGCACAATACCCCCTAGGTGGTGATTCAGACCATCTAACTTGACAAATTTACTACGGACACCTGGATTCATCCTACCAATTGCGTCAGCCGATACGGTGTTTTGTATGGGCAGTCCTTTTTTTTTTCGATTCGAAGGAAAGTTTTCCAGCCACTTATGTGATATTGCGCTTTTAGGGATCTCGCACAAGACGCGGCCATGATCACGACTTGTCACATCTTGAACAAAACCGGTCGGACACCCTGTCCTGCGAGTCTGCGACCAAACTTTTTTGATGGCCATCTATTCGTTAAGAAGAACACCCTCATATTTTTTTTAATGTCCAGGTAGAAGAGGAGTTCCTGGAGCCTGGCTGTGATGACGGGCTGGTCTGCAGACATGGTCTCTGTGAGGACATACACGCGGTGTTGCCCGCCGTCGGCGGCCGACGGAAGAGGGACGAAGTAGAAGAGTTAGCTAATGGTATTGTTAACTCGTTATCTACCTCGATTTTTAGGGAGTCCTTGTTGGTCTAATGGTCGACAGCTAAGCCTTAGGTCTAGGTCGGGCGAAGTGTTCTGGGGGTTTTCCATTAGAAATTTGACAGTGCGATTGTGGTTCTCCTCCGATCACCAATTCAAAACCAAATATTTTTTTCTTTAACAACCAGAGCCGTGCAAGCGTGAGCTGAAGTATTTCAAGAAGAAGTATGGTCCTGATGGTCATTTGCATTTCAATGCCCCACAGTGTACTCCGTTGTGGCTGTACGCTCCTGTGCAGGTATGTATGAGCTCGTCTTCTACCACTAATGGGTGTAAAAATACCCTTAACGAAACCGAAAGTCACATGTTGTCCCCGTCATTGTGATAATTGTTTTGCTGTAGACCATCATGACCATTCCCAGGTAGGGACTACAACTTCTAGTTACGGAGATATTGGAGGTCAACGTTCCAACTTTTTCGCAAGTTAAAAAAATACAAGTTTTTAATGTTGTCACTTTAACTGTAAATACCTCCATGACCCCCGTACTTATCAATGCATACATCAGCTCAATTGAGCGCGTTACATTGAGTCATACCGTAAAATGTGATTTTTCACCCCAGGTAAAGTTGTTACCCAGCAAAAAAAGTGCTTAGAGTTACTTAGTTTGATGTGCAGAATGGACATGGTTGACGGCTTTGTGAAGAGTCTGTTTACACTTTGTATGCTAACTACTTCTTATTAGCGTGTCGGTGGCAATCTAAATTGTGTCGGTCCAGAACTGTGCTACGTGTTTAGCGCCTCCAGTAGCGTCCATCAGTTCCTGTAATGAACAAACGACAGGACACGCAGGACAAGATATCCATCGTTTATATGGAACAGCATCACATTTGCAGTTCAGGACAGAGTCATCATCAATAAATCTCCAAGTTTTCTTTGCTTCGACCAACTTGGGTCCGTAGTCTATTTAAAGACTTCCGGGTCAGCCATGGCAGCTCAAATCCAGGTGGCAGATTTTCAGCAGTTGGAACGAGAGGGGAGACTGACCATTTTTCTCTAAGAAGTGTTTTTCTACATCGTTGAAATCCATGTAACTGCGCAACTAGTCTCAGCTGTGTGTGTGTAACTGGTTGATCCTGCTCGTCTCCGCTGCATTGCAAACGCACCCTAAGCGTGATAAAAATAAGAGTGCTTTTCTCTATGTGCAGTGCCGTCGTTTCGTGTGTTACTGTGCGCTTGAGGATGGCAGCTTCATCATAGGCATCAAAGTGCCAAGAGTTGAGGTCTCCAATATGAACTGTGGTTAGTATGGTATTTCTCTTGGGGACGTCTCCGCGAGTGAGAGAATCGCGGCGATATTATCGTATAGAAATACGTGGCATGACGATAATAGATCACCGCGATTAACCTAACCTAACCTAACCCGCTTCCTGCTTTTCACCCTGTGTAATGTAGATTTTACCTTTTACCTTTTACCCCTAAAACTATAAAAAAACCTAATTCAGTGGTTTCATTGCTATTCCCAACCAAAACTGTAGTGCAACATAGATAGAGCGATACATCGTAGTTCAATGCAGTAATATTCATTTATTAATCATAATAGCATAATATTTGACAGCTACTTGCTACTTTGTCAGCTTTCAGAATGCATAGCCATTTTTTATATAGCCAATTTATATTAATGTATAGCCAATTTATATTTATGTATAGCCAATTTATATTTGTGTATAGCCAATTTATATTTATGTATAGCCAATTTATATTTATGTATAGCCAATTTATATTTATGCATAGCCAATTTATATTTATGCATAGCCAATTTATATTTGTGTATAGCCAATTTATATTTTTGCATAGCCAATTTATATTTATGCATAGCCAATTTATATTTATGCCTAGCCAAGATTATCTCGCTTATAGTAAGATAATGTCTAATATTTATTTCCTCTTTTCATTTCATCCTCGTCTTCGCAGATTGTGCTCGCGAGCGATGCCGCACGGGGTCCGATGTTGAGTGTGACGGCTACGGCAACTACAAGGATGCTTTGTTCACTTCCAATTTTGAGGACTTGAACACACCATTAATTCTAGAAGATGAGAACGTAGGACCAAACGAAAATCAACGTACGTACAGCGTATAGTGTGACTAGATGTATGAACGGGGACTAGGCGGAAGAAGTACATATGTACGGATCGAAGCAGGAGGCGTCCTGTAGTGTCTACTTCCCCCATGGGAAAACGTGTATTTATGGATGTAGGTATTAACGGCATAATTTCACGCCCATAATCCCCGAAGAGTTTGGCACTGGTGTGCTGCACCTACGTTTATGGTTAACATCAACCAAACAAAGGGTGACTGGTAATTAGTGACCGATACTTATACACGTTATTTTACTCATGATAACAAACAACTTTCCCAAATAACGTTTTTTTACACTCATTCACTTTTATCACAATAATTAGCCGTATGAACTTCGCGCGCGCCTGTGACCTATCAGCTGTTAGCACGGCTTAACCTAAAGATCGACCCCAGCGGCTGTTATTATTTAGCCACGAGCTCCCCCCCCTGTTCCCTCTTAAATAATTGCGGAAGGACTGTAAACGTTTTGATAATATTTCTCTGTGTGTTCAATAGGTAACATGCCGAGCTCCACAACCGGCGCTAGTGAGGAGATTCCCTTTAGGCCGACGACGGCTCGCCCACAAAGTACCTCTGACAGTGGAATGGGAATAGAAATCGACCTATATCATTAAACGCTTCTTAATTTATATGCTAGTTGGTCTTTATTTATTACTTTTTTTTTTTTTGTTCACGGGGGGAATCTTTCAAAAGGCGACCGGTCTTTGGGGATAAGAAGAGAGTGTGGGATTTCTACCTCACTAAAACCACCCCGGTGGTCACCATCCGCACATAGGAGGATGCACCGTTTCCTCTTAAAATACCTGTCCGGAGCCCTCTCTGTGAAACGCCTTTTAAGGCACAGCCCTGGGGACGATTTATTACTTACCTAATAAGATATCCACCACGCGGGTCCAGTGCAGGTTGGTAGATGTCTGATGTCACATGTCTTCGAATTTTTGGTTCTAGGACATGCCGGTTTCCTCACGATGGTTTCCTTCACCGTTTTTAGAGCAGCGGTGATGAAATAAATTACACAAAGTAATGCGCTTGCGTCCGGTTCGAACCCACGAGAGGAGGCCTTGAGTCCCAGCAGTGTGAACATTATAGGCTGTTTTTGCCCCAACCGATGCACAGTCACACCAAATTGCCACATGTGTTATGTTCTGTGGAAATCATCAAATGACCCCCTCCCCCGCTCTGGGCGGAGTGGAAGGGAGTGTCAGACTTTACAAATTAAAAAAGTTCAGTTTTTTATTGAATTTGTTGTAAGAGTATAAAATTCTGCGCACTTTGATATGAGGATCCTTTAAGAAATTCTTTATAGTTTTGTTTTAATACCTACGTGAATAACTAAAATATCCCTAGACACTTTGGATGTGGGTAATTCAGATTGTGTGTCTCAAAAAGGTGTTGCAGAAACCCACGGTGGCTAGAACTCGTAAACAATCTAAAACGATCATAAACTACATAGAGTTTACAACGAGAGCACGCAAAGCGCCTTACGTAGAGCACAGCAACCCCTATCGATCCGTGACGTCACAAAGTCGAAGGGGATGGCGTATTTCAGCTGCAGTTTCCAGGACTCGTTAGTTCAGTGGTCAGAACGCCTACATCTCTGATGGCAAAGGTGGTCGGTGGTTCAAATCCACCACGAGTCGTACCTTTTGCTTTGGTTTATGATTTTCTGGTGACATTTTGATAGAATTTTCATTGTTTTCCTGTTCATAAACGAAAAGATGAGATTCTATGATTTAGAAGTAAAATCCATCAGGTAAAATGGATGTGGAAAATCTACCCTGATCATCTCCGATTACAGAAAGCTTCTTCAATAACTAAAAAACCCGACTGAAAAAACTGAAAAGCATTTTAAATTAAACAAAAGTTGGAAACAGGCGGCGCCCATTTGAATATAATATTATGAAAATGGAATAGGCCCCGTCTGCTTCCAGCTTTAGTTTTTTAGTTTTTACAACTACTTTTTTTATTTCCAGCTTTTTAGTTTAGTAACATAAAAGAATTCGCAGACGATTTAACTTTTTTTTATTGTACGATTTTTCACTTCGAATAACTTATAAACTTATAAGTTGTATATATTTTTGTAATCACCCTTTAAAACCCTTTATTTTGATACCCCACTCGATGGTATTGGAAGAAGAAAAAAAATCGAATGCTACGATACGGCACCCTAAATCCGACAAAATCGACGTGGAAAATCTACCCTTATCATTCATAGTCTTTATCTTTGATTACATAAAACCTCTTCAACTTAACTTTTTACGAATGTTTACGTTTTCTAATTTTGCTCAGCCGTATCACGATACTAATTCAGATTGGGACAGACTTACAACCCTCAAACAAGGTGTACAGTGCAACCGCACATTCTGCAATTCAGCAGTTTACACCACATTCATTTCAACCCATAATAATTCGTTCAGTTCGAGTTGAGCAAAGGGCGGTCATATTAGCCGTAGAACCGATGACCGTTGGGGTAGACGTGTTCTTGAGTGGAGTCCGCGAATCGGCAAACGTAAGGTAGGACGCCCTCAGGCTCGGTGGAGTGACGATCTTCGCAGGATGGCTGGTAGCAACTGGATGAGAGTTGCTGAGAATCGAGTTGAGTGGCGTGCGATTGAGGAGGCCTATGTCCAGCAGTAGACTGCTTTAGGCTGATGATGATGATGATGATGCGTTGAGCTATCAAGTCAGCCAGGCGTTCTCGTTACAGCCAACAAGGGCCGCGTCACACATTTCATTGCCACACCTTCAGTCCATTAAGCTCATATTACTTTTAGTACCTTTCGAACAGTACAGTAGTGTTTTAATAATTCAATCATCTTCCCAGTGGCGTAGCGTGGGGGGGGCTGGGGGGGCCATGGCCCCGGGCGGCACATTTCAGGGGGCGGCAGAAAGCAAGAGCCAGGACGCGGCAAGCGGAACCAGGCGGCAGCGTCAGGTCATAGTTATCAGAGAAGGTATTACTAAAATCACCGGGACTATTTTGTAAAAACAAGGACAACCAAGAAATGGAGGATTTTCCTTAATATACGCCGCTGGCCCGGGGCGGCTTTTCATACAAGCCTCACGTATATTCCGGTCTGCCGCCCCGTATTTTCTAGATACAAGCACTTAATACTTCTAGCCTGCCGCCTACCTTTTTTTATATCTGTATTTATGGTAAAAAGAAAATCGAACCTATCTGGGATGCCAAAATTTTCTAGCTCGCTTCGCTCGCTCTTACAGATAAGTTTTCTTAATCGTTCCATATCTTTAATACATTCGTAGAAAAAGTATGTTAAATTCCATTTGTTTGAATCGTGAAAAGAAAATCTGTTACCTATCCGAGGCCGGGTGCTAAAATTTTCGAGCTCGCTTCGCTCGCTCTTGCATCCTACTTACTCTCAAGTCTAAAGCTTTTATGCATAAGTCGATAAAAAAAACTTATTTATCTATATGAATAGTTAAAATTAAATGTAATTTAGTCGATGTGCTAAAAAAATTTGAGCTCGGTGTTTTTGTTAATTTGCGGAACGGCAAACCGTACACACAAGGTATTAGCTATATTAGCAATTGAACATGACAAACCTCCATACATACGAACGAGTGATCATCGTTATCTTCTTATCCTAAATCATTAGGGATCGGCGCAGTATGTCTTCCTCTTCCATACCTCTCTAACTCTTTATTATTCTTTATCACATCAGACACCTCCTTTCTTGAATGAAATTGTGTATAAAAAAGATTTTACAATTTAAAAAAATGCTTTGTATTTTGACTCTTTCCTACGTTTCTTGAATAATTATGAAATTAGAGGGGGCGGCCAAAATTACAGTCGGCCCCGAGCGGCAAAACCCCACGCTACGCCACTGCATCTTCCTGCCCTTGTCCCATGTCACTTGGGGTCGGCGCAATACGTTTTTTTCTTCCATTCTCCCCTGTCAACCGTCACGCTATCATTTACACCTTTTTTTTTCCTTCATATCATTCCTCGGCAATCCATCCATCGTTTCCTTGGTTTTCCTCCCTTCTTTAATTCCATTCACCCATCATCTAAAAGTAATGTTTGGTCTAGCAAGGGATCATACACAAGGGTTTCTGAGGTTGGTTAGATTTTATGCTACTCATACAAAGAGTTTGCAACGGCGCGACGCCGACGGGACTCCGCCGTCCTACGTATAGAAACTGCGGTCTATAGCAAAGCAACCCCTATCGATCCGTGACGTCACAAAGTCGAAGGGGATGGCGTATTTCAGCTGCAGTTTCCAGGACTCGTTAGTTCAGTGGTCAGAACGCCTACATCTCTGATGGCAAAGGTGGTCGGTGGTTCGAATCCACCACGAGTCGTATCTTTTGCTTTGGATTTTGATTTTCTGGTGACATTTTGATATAATTTTCATTGTTTTCCTGCCCATAAACGAAAAGCTTAGATTATATCTATGACTTTGAAGTAAAATCCCTTGGGTAAAATGGACGCGGAAAATCTACCCTTATCTTCTCCGATTACAGAAGGCTTCTACGAAAACCATAATTACGCCAAACTATCAAATTCAAATTCCTTTGCGTCTCGCAGTCGGGTAAAAAATCAAACTATCAAATCTAAATGTGATTTCTTTTTCGCCTTTTAATTTATGAACCGGGACATAAAGGGTGTAAATAGACCCTTAACGAAGCCGAAAGGCACTTGTTCTCCTCGTCATTGCGATCATTTTATTGTTCTGGACCATACCTGAGAACCATCTAATTACAGAGATATTGGGGGTCAAAGTTGCAACTTTTTCACAAGTTTTTTTTAAAAGACATGTTTTAATGTAAGATTTTTACTTTAAACACCTCCACGACCCCCGTACTATTAAATACATCCATCAGCACAATGTTTTTTGAGTGCGTTACATTGAGTCCTACCGTAAAACGTAATTTTTTACCCCAAAAAAAAAGTCTCTTCAAATGTGGGTGTACTATGAGGTGCGCCTCTGCCTAACCATTCGGGGATAACAAACGCTTTTTTCATTTCGATTTTCGTTGTTGTTCAAAAAAACTTAGAGTACCACCGTCCTATGTGAATTGGTTTAAAATTATTGGAATTTGTATTTATCATAATCAAGCATTCTCACCGGGAACAGGGTCCAAGCTACCGGCGGTCAGGGCTCCAAAGAGAGGAACCTCCTAACTATACGCGCTGTGTCCAGGAGTACCGCTTTCTGAATCAAGCCCTCGGCCCAGCTGCCTAACGAGACTCCGCAGGTATTGGTCAAGGCTCTTGGCTATTGGCAATTTTCTTGGGATCTTGGCTGACACGACCTTAAACTCAAGGGGAAGGTTTATAAAACCATGGTTAAACATGTGTCTTGTTTGGATGAGAATGTTGAGCCACAAAAGGGATGAATGAAAGGCATTTGCATGTGTGTGGCTGAGATGAGATGCTAAGGGGATGTGTGGTGGAACGCGAATGGATAAAATAAGGAATGAGTACTTATGAGTAAGTTTGAAAGTGGAGCCGGTGACTGAAAAGTTGTGTGGTAATCGGTTGTCGTGGTATGGACATGTGATGCGAAAGAATGAGGAAAATGTCGTGAGGAAAATGAGTATGAATGTAGATGGCTATAAGACGTAGAGTAGAGGAGGACCAAAGAAACGATGGATGGATTGCATGACGGATGATATGGCTAGAAAGGAGGTGACTGCTGAGATGACGAATAATAGAGAAGTATGGAAGAAGAAGACATGGACAAGGATAAGGGCAGGAGAATGATGATGATTTATCTAAATCAAGGTTTGTTCCCGTCGCACAATTGTGGACTTTGTGGTTGCCGGTTGACCGAAAAACCCGATACCACTGAATCAAGCCCAGTTCTTGACGCTCGGCAGTAACCGAAGTGCAGGTCCTGCACTTTGAGGAAGTCCGAAGGCACCACCAAAGCCATCGAGGTGGTAGAGTTCTGATCAAAGCTAATTTGACTCCAATAAAGGGATTTTTTTATCAAAAATACTTGATAAAAAAATCCGGGTCAATGTGCACCTTTTTTTTTTTAGTCGGTTCAAAAGCATGATATAACGACAATAAAGACGCTTAACAACAAGTTATCGAAATGGAGTGTTGAACAAAATCTTAGGTTAATGACGTAATAGATATCGCTTTTCCTTTGGGTAGGTACCCAATAAAAGTATTACCCAGTAACTGGAATGTGGAGGACTGAGTTGTTATAGGCAGTCACTCCATGAGAAATACTAATATTCAGCTGGATTCGGTTAGACCAGAAGCCGACCCCAATATAGTTGAGAGAGAAGATGATAAATAGGAATTGCTTTTAGACCACTAATAACTCTCTTTAACTATCATTTACAAATTACTAAATACCTATCTACGTCTAATTAGTACCTATCTGACATTTAAAACCTAAGGTTACGCGCGCAAAATGAGATGGTCACGCAATCCGTCCTCGACCACAGACTCAAAGTCATTTTCATTTGGCAAGTTTATCTTCCGCGTTGCGCATGCCCGGACAACAGCTGACTCTGTTATATCAATAAAATCACACGATTCTCTTCAAATACGACGTGTAAAAGAACCTTGTCAAATGTGAGGGAAAAACGGATTTTTGTAAGGGGAAATTGTTAGGTTTTTTATAGGGTAACGTCGGTCATTAAATAACCTTCACCTAGCGGCTGAAAGCGAGTATTTCTGGGCGCCCTCGTGACGTTTTGTGTCACGCTTGTGATGTAGTGTTGCCAATACGGGAAAAATGCGCGGTTTCAGGTTAACTGTACCTACTATTTACGGGGTTCAGTCTGACAGACACTACTCTGTTAGATAATGTACAGTAACGAGCAATAAAGTATATACGTAGAAACTTTTGAAGTTGATTATCTCCTACTGTATTGATTGTAATTGTATGCAGTTAAGAATAAAGTATTTTTGAACTCATACATACTATGAAATAGACCTTATTTCAGTATTGAAAGCGATAAATCACGAGAAAATCGCTTTTCAACTTTGCTAAATGTATACATATTAGTGCTCATTACTTTGCTTACTTTCTTTTTTCATTTACTTTCCGTGGCGTCCGCAATCTCTAGTGAGGCTAAGGACACTATTATTTTATTTCTTACAGTTGCAGTCTAACAGCGACCACTAACTATAAAGTTACAAAAATAAAGATCACTAATTTTGGCAGACTTGATAGGGATTATTATTGCTACGAGTATAAAGTCGCTTTGATTTCGTCAGCGATACAAGCGCGGCGGAAACTTTGGAACGTATGACATTAATTAGTCGTCTTATATTTTCGTGCTTATAAGTAGTAGCTGAGCTGTGGGGTTTTTAGCTGACTATTATACGATTGAGCTGTAAGCTATTTGTCGAGGAAAGTCGCTTCAAAACTACAAATAAAGTGTAGTCAATTACTCACTTGTCTGAACTGTAGTTTTATTAGTTTACAGAATTTTATTTATTAACTAAATTCGGAAATAACTTAAAAAAAACTATCTTTTTAAAACTGCGTCGTTTAATTTGAATAAAAACGCTATTCCGAAATCTCGTGCGTTTTGTTTTATGATCGGTAAATGATTAAACTGAAAAAATATGGTAGCACTAAGAATCCATTAGTAATAATAAGTATAAAGTAAGTAGTTTATTGTAAATACATAGGCTCGTTGCAAGATAGCTTACTTACTCGGTGTTCCGTGACTATAATTGCGACAATCTTTCAAGGACTTGTTATCAATTATTTACGTTTGTTTTTGGCAAACGGTAACGGCGATCCATACTAATATTATAAATGCGAAAGTAACTCTGTTTGTTTGTTTGTTTGCTACCTTTGCACGACTAAATAGCTGATCAGATCGTAATGCAATTTGGCGAGGAGATAGACTATATCCTGGGGAAGGACATAGGTTATCTTTTTTTTTCCTCACTCATACTCATCAAAATTACCATACGAACGAAGTCGCGGGCAACAGCTAGTTCTAAATAAATTCTAATGAGCTCTGATAAAGTTCTAAACCATGAATTAGGAGATTAATGATCCTAGTCTATCTATTTCATTAATTATTAATTAATATACTATAGCAAATGATTTACCAATAATGTGTAAAAATACCTTGGTTCACTCAAGTTCATTGATCTACTTTCGCATGTCAGAAATGACAGCTCCACATTTTCCGCGTGGGGAAAGTGTTTTAACACTCTAGCAACACCGTTCACACCGGGCAGTCGATACAGAGCGCGGGATTGAACGCGCGGCCGTCTACAGCGCTTAGTAAATACATATTACGAATTTAAAACAGATTCGAGTTCAGTGAAAATGCCTAATATAATAAACGAAGTAAAATTGGACTTCAAAGATGTGTTGTTGCGCCCTAAACGAAGTACTCTGCGGAGCAGAAATGACGTAAGTGACACATTTATTTTTTAATTTTCTGAAACGTTGATCAAGGTTTTGTGGAAAATGCCTAGGTATTCGTGAAAATTTTCTGAATTGATATTTTTGTTTATATTATATTCTAGTAGTATTTTTAGTAGTAGTAGCAAGTGATTGTAGTTTGTTGATTATTTTCAAATAGGTAACGTATCCAAAACGCATCGATTCAGCACTTCAGGTGTCTATTTCAGTACAAGTTTTTGTAACCTTGACTAAAAACTCCTTACTGACTGACATGACGTAGCAAGATTAGAAAAAAATACTTTCGAATGCAGGCTCAAAAGTTTTCAGTACGTACGTGCGTACCTATAACGTATTTAATTACTGATGCAATACTGATACACTAAATAAGATTTATTATTTATGTATGCGACTGAAAGACTTTGTATCTATGGTCATGAATAAAGATTATTAAAAAAAAAAAAAAAAATTGAATTTGATTATATTTTTGGAATAGTTAAGAATGCTATGACTGCAGTATAAGTATAAAAATGTGTTAAAAAATACTGTAAATCTTTCACGAATGCACCCGGAGAGGTGGGCAAACACCGAAAATCAGTGGATGCCTGATGGAGGGAATCGGTGGACCGCGGCAAAGGTGCTGTGACGATCTGATCTTGTTTGCGAGATGAACATGGCCAGAGATCGCACAAGATAGAGAGGTTTGGAAGGACAAAGGGGAGGCTTTTGCCCAACAGTGGGACACTGAATAGGCTTAAAAAGAAAACTGTCCTTAATTCCTTGCCTCATTGGTCTAGTGGTAACAAGCGCGACTGCTGAGCGAGGGGTACTGAATTCGATCCCTTGATCGGTCAGGGACGTTATTAGGGTACCCGTTTTTCCAAAAGGGATTCCTTAGTATCGGCTCGTATTATGCCATTAGAGCCGGTCGTAATTCCTTGGACTACTAAAAAAAATCTGGACAAGACTGCCTCGTTGTTCGAGTGCTCGCGAGCGCAACTTCTGAGCTTGAGGTCCTGGGTTCGATTCCCAGGTCGGGCAAAGTTTTTAAATCAGGAATTTCTCAAGTGGCAGCCACGGAGTTTTTATTTGTGACTAGTTGATGGTAATAGGCTCGCGCCCATTAAAAACATGAGTGGCGAAATCTGGGTGTACCGTGTAACTACTATAATTCCCTCTGCCCAACACTTAGGGGATTACAAGCGTGATGTTATGGATGAACGAAGCTGGAAAAATGCTGGTTTATTAAACGCCTCTGCATATCACCTCGAAGAGTACAGTCGTAATGTTTATTTAGCGAGTTAACAGTAATCGATTTGTGTATATTTAGTTGTGAGTAGGCGGTTAATATACTGCCTCTGCCGAACAGTAAATTCATCATTGCACTGTTTATAGAAGCCTAGCTCGATTGTGCGAAATAAATGTACTTAACTAACGACATACGAACAATAATAAAATTGTAGTAAAAAAAACACGCTTTAGAGTGACGTCATTTTATTTTTCGTATTGTTCCCAGCAAACCCTTTCATTTGATACCCATATCATGGGAATGCAAAAAAAAAACTAGTCCTTGTACTACTCGTACTTTGGGAGTCCGCCATCTTGGACTTAGAATGACGGCTCTTAGCTAGCCATGCATTGTCAGCCAAACTAAACATATATGCAAAATTTCAGTTCAATCGAAAACCGGGACGAGGGTCAAATTTAACTTCTAAGATTTTTTACGGAGTTAGTTACAGGGGAAACTAATAAAAGCGTCCTAAAAATTAATTTGCTGGTCTGGTTAAATAATAAATTTGTACCGAGGCCTTCCGCGCCTAGGAGAGGCCATTCTTCTTCTTCTTTCGTATCCATGGTAGGTAGTGGCGGTGCCCGTAAGAGCGTTTATAAGGCTCCAGAGAGAGGAACCTCCTCACTATGCGTGAGTACAGGAGTACTGCTTTCTGAATCAAGCCCTTGACCCAGCCGCTAAATGAGAGCCTCCTCAAATGTTGGTCGAGCTAAGCTTCGAGCAACACATGAGGATTTGCTCGAAGCTCTTAACCATCAGTCATGTCAGACCATTAACTGTAACGTCTATTGGTACAATGACTGCAGAGTCCACGTTCCACATGCCGAAAAACTCGTGTGCTAAGTCAGGATACTTGATTTTTTAATTATTATTCGCTCTATTGTTATTTTTTTTTTTTAGCCTCTTTGACTGTCCCATTGCTGGGCAAAGGCCTCCCCTTTCTCCTTCCAAACCTCTCTGTCCCGTGCGATATCTGGCCATGTTCATTATTATTCATTCCATTGTTATTTATTATGTTTGCTATTTTAATCAGACTATCAGAACATGCCTAAACGTCACTAAACATAAGTCATATTATCTAGTAATCCTGCTACAGCTTCCTGTAAAAAAGTTCGTTCGGGGAAGAACCGAATTACCTACTAACTTCAGCTATTTGTCGAGTAGTTGTTAATATCGGATATTTAACGAAGCTGAGAGGTACTTGTTCTTCCTGTCATTGCGATTATTTTTAATGTTCTGAACCATACCTGGATACCTTCTAGTTGTCGAGATATTGAACGTAAAAGATCCAACTTTAAAAAAAAACAAGAATTGAATGTTACATCTTATAGCTCCATGACCCCTGTACACAATGCATCCATGAGCACAATTTTATACGGGCTTTGGACGCAGAGTTGCGGACACCAGCCCGTTATACAATAGAATAGCATAAATCCGTTTCCCAGCAAAAAAAAACTGTGCAGTGTCACTTAGTTTGATGTACAGAATGCTTGGTTAACGGCTTCGTAAAGGGTCCTTTTACGCCCTTTATTTTTGCTGATTACAATATGTGAAGATGCGTGAATTGCGTGAATTGTGTGATGCGGGCGTCTATACCACAGAATACATTATTCTATAGGGGTAATCTGTACTGCGGTACTCGTAGATATTACATTTTGGGAAGGACTAAGTACTTAGTTACGAGTAGCTTTGACTGTAGTTGCTATGGCGTTAGTACAAAATATAAGCCGTGATTGCCAGTGGTGAGACTATCGGACTGCCAAGTCATAGGTCTCGAGTTCGAACCCAAGACACGCACCTCTGATTTTTCGGATTCATGTGCGTATTGTATAATTATCACTTGCTTCGGTGAAGGAAAACATTGTGAGGAAACCAGCATGCCTGAGAGATATTTCTCGACGGCATTTAAAGCCAAGTCAGAGGCCCATGGGCGGCATAAAAACACCAGGTTAGGCACTAACCACATGATAAAGAAAGAAGACGGCGTTAGTAAGCTGCAATCCCAGTTTTTCCACTTATATCTCCTGTAGCCAGGTCTTCGTGAGGCTTGAACTTTATTAAAACAATCGATAATTGTATTTCTACTTATATGCATAGGGGTGACTGGTAATTAGTGACAGATACTTAAACACGTGATTATACTCATCATCATCTGCCTAGCCTTTTCCCAACTATATTGGGGTCGGCTACTGGTTGTCAGACTTTTTGGGGCACTGACTACCTAACGAGTCTAACGACTGTCAAAGACCTACAAATGACACCCGGGACCAACGGCTTAACGTGCTTTCCGAGACACGAAGAAAACTCGGTATGTAATGTGAGGTCACCCATCCACACCTCAACCTAGGCAAGCACGGCTTAACCTAAAGATGGACCCGAGCGGCTGTTA
This sequence comes from Noctua pronuba, assembly GCA_905220335.1. NCBI lineage: Eukaryota > Metazoa > Arthropoda > Insecta > Lepidoptera > Noctuidae > Noctua > Noctua pronuba. The sequence goes on from LR999913.1 coordinate 4,271,670, forward strand.
TTATTTAGCCACGAGCTCCACACGATTATACTCCATGATACCAAAGCTACTCGTAACTAGGTACTACCTAGTCCTTCCCAAAATGTTATGTCTACGAGTACCGCAGTACAGATTACCCCTATATACGCCAATCTACCTACAGTAAGGTATATGGTACCTTTCCTCTGACACGCTAGTTAGTCCATCAAATACCCATAAAGGCTGGTATAGCCTATAAACTCCGTGACGTCTATCCAAGTATTATTGACGTGACCAACCATCGTTAACCTTGTCGTTTTATATCATTGGTTCATGACAGACTTGATTAGGATGTTCCTAATACCGGTAGTTTGGATTGTTAAAGACTTATACTACCTACCAATCTTTACAGCTGTAATGTTATTTTATTCTATCTCCAAAACCGCTATCTCTGAAGAAATAGGTTATTTCTAGAAACCTAGAAATAATTAATAATAACGTACTTAGATAAAAAACTTTTTTGCAAAAAAAAAACCGACTTCAAAAACCCAAAAAAGTGTAAAATAACTTTAGCTTCTGAAGTCGGTGACTTGTTTGTTTGATTCAGTTTTTTTGCAACCGACTTCTGAAGCTAAAGTTATTTTACACTTTTTTGTTTTTGTGGTCTGTTTTATTTTTTGCATAAAAGTTTTTTTTTATTTTTCCATTTTTAGTTGTAATAAATCCTATACAAATATTTGCTATGCATTAATTTTACATTTCATGGTAATAGGCTTATCCCCAATAAAATGGAGCTTAACATACCTAACTGTCGAAATGTGAGTGTACTGTAAACAATAAACATCCAAGCCATTGCAGTAACCACGACAGATTTGCTGTCTATTTTTGAAGACTTCCATTGTATATCTCCGAAGATCAGAATAAGATCTTCACCAAATTTAAACGGGACAACCGCGAAATAATATTCCAAACAAAAAACGAAAATACCTACCTCCTTTTGGAAGTCGGTCAAAAAGGCATAGCTATAGTGTTAGCTATACTGTTTACGTACCCCAAATCTATAATAATATGTTTATTTATTTAAGCAAAGAAGCATTGGATTGCGTACCAAACATCACCCATATATAAAAGATTCCCTAAAAACATAAATCAAAACAATAAAACAGGCAAACAGCGGCCACGTCATCATATCGTGACAAGCTGTAATAAATCATCCTCAACGAATTACCATGGGTTTTTGGGTTCAGACAGATTTAGAAGTCGTTACATTTTCATTCGAAGATGTTATATAACCTGCGTTTTAGTCTAATTTATTTAAAAAGAATTTAACGATGAATATGAAATGTGCAAAAACAGACCCTTCACGAAGCCGTCGACCGAGCTCTCGAATTCTGTACATCAAACTAAATAACTCTACGCAAAACATTATATTGGGAAACGCCTTTTTTTCGGGTGAAAAAAAAACACGGTTAGGCTCCATGTAACGCACTGAAAACATTGTGCTGATGGATGTATTGAATAGTACACAAAAATCATCATCTGCCTAGCCTTTTCCCAACTATGTAGGGGTCGGCTTCCAGTCTTACCGGATGAAGCTCCATACCAGTATTTTACATGGAGCGACTGCCTATCTGACCTCCACAACCCAGTTAGTACTGGTTAATACGATACCCCTTGGTAAGACTGGTTCTTATAACACTAAAATACGGATAAAAAAAACACTTTCGAAAAATTTTAGAATTTGAGCTCCAATATCTCCGCAAAAGGTTCCCAAGTATGTTCCAGTCATGGACCATGGATGTATTGTTTTGTATGGTACAAAAAAATCGCAATGACGGAGAGAACAAGTGCACCTATTTTGATTCTATGAATGAAAACATGGAGGAAGAGAGAGGAGAGAGAACTGATAAGTAGTTTTTTTTATTACAAAATTGGCCTGCTCTTGACCTCGATCACGCCTGATGGAAAGCGGTAGATGAGATCTATGATGGAACGAGCGTGCCCAGAAGATGCCTGTTCACTCTTGCTTTGAAGGCAGACGGGAGGGAACACAGTTGATCGTAGGTTCTACATCTTCTAATACCTCTCCTAGGGAGTCCAAGGCATCGGCAATCTCCTAATTGTTTTTAAAGCCAACCATATTCCAATACATAATAGTACCTATTAAAAACGCCGCAAGATCCATTATGACTCAATGAATATCTAAAATTAGAGTTCATTTTCAGTATCGATTTCTCTGTAGGCATGTAGGTTTAGTACTTATATGTACGCAGCTAGTGTAGGCCGCACCTAAACTAGTTGCGTACATATAAGTACTTGTTTTTCGATTTACGTCGAAAGGAAAATGGGTCGTAGAAAGCTTTCGCGGTCAGCAACCCGTGTAACCTACCTTTTTTGGGTCAACCCCTCACCCGACTGTCGACAAATTGTTCGGTAATTTACTTATTTTTTGTAGAGATAGATAGTCAGAGGAGCTCGTGGCTAAATAATAACAGCCGCTCGGATCGATCTTTAGGTCAAGCCGTGCTTGCCAGGTCTGTGGATGGGTGACCACCCATTACATACCGATTTTCCTCCGTGCCTCTAAAAGAACGTTAAGCCGTTGGTCCCGGCTGTCATTTGTAGATCTATGACAGTCGTTACAGGTAGTCAGTGGCCCAAAAAGTCTGACAACCAGCCTTACCAAAGGGAATCAATCCTATTACCTAGTCTAACTGGGTTGTGGAGTTCAGATAGGCAGTCGCTCCATGTAAAATACTGGTATTCAGCTGCATCCAGTTTGACTGGAAGCTGACCCTAAGATAGTTGGGAAAAGGCTAGGCAGACAATGAGAGAAGGATAGACAGACACGTACACTGACCTTATTGGTGAGGTTCTTTTAAGAAAGATCAGGTGCTTAGTACTCGCAACCGACGTGCGTGTTTGACCAGATGTATGGACGAGACAGACGAGGATCGTAGCATGTGGCGTTCTGTGGTGTCTGCCTACCATCATGGGAAAAAGGCGCGTTATAAATCTATAATCAGGATCCCGAAATTTTGTTAACCAGTCTTACCAAGGGGTATTGTGTTACCCAAAAACTATAATGTGAACAGATATGCAGTCGCTTGCTGAAGAATAATGGTATTCAGCCGCATCACGATGGACTGGAAGCCAACCATAAAATCGTTGGAAAAAGGATGGAAAGTTTTTGTTTTTTTAATACTATTGGCCTACGTTTGGCCGCAACTCTCCTGATGTGACGGCCTAGGGTGGGGTACGCTTGCCTAGAAGAAACCGATCCACCCGAACTTTGAATAGATCCAGATTATAATGATCAGGGAACAGAGAAGCCGATAGTGAATTCCACTGACTGGCTTCGCACAATAAATGTGGAAGCGCTTTGTTCGGGTCCGTGGAACTTCAACCATATGACAGTGACGCTTCGCTAAAGATTAGGTTAGGATGAAACAAGAATGACATGAGGTGTGACCAATCATATCTTGTAGCAGTGGCGAAGGTCCCATGCAACCCAATTCCTACCGGATTCCCTTTGAAAACTGGCACAGTCGTCAAAATAAGATCACTTTAAAGATACGTACTCCGGCTTACCTCTTATAAAAATTGACCCTTCGCTACCGTCTTGTAGTATCAGCTTGAACCATTCAGAAAGAGATTTGCGACCTTTGTCAATGAAGGCGGAAGAACCTCATTCACTTGGTTTCCCTTCGGAAGCCGCGACCCGACAATGCGCTGAACAAAAAGTGTTAAAACGTGATTGGTATAATCAGTTTTGCGTCGATAAATTGTGGTGACTCCCTTCGACTTACCTCATCATCATCATCCACAGCCCGTCTTCACCCACTGCTGAGTAAAGCCCTCTCTTTGCTTGTGCCAGGCTCCACGGTCTTGTGCCAGCCTCATCCAGGATATTCACGCCAGGGCAACAATGTCGTCTACCCATCTCGACTTACCTCGCTCCTCGTGAATTAACTAAAGATGTAGATATCAAGAGATTTTGAGCTGTTGTTTATGCCCTAGATTCACATTATGCAATGTTACCCATTTGAAACATTGCCAAAGTTTCCCGTTCCTGTTTATGCCAGGTATGTCAAGTGTCCAAACTCGAGAGATGATGAGTCATGTTAGTAAACAAAAGGCAATTAATTGGTACTGTTATGGTCTCTGATGAAGCGATCGGAAAATCGATTAAGGAGATGGATCAGGGAGTTCCGCTCCGTTCCGACAAACCATAAAATGTAAGGCTGGAATACCCACATATATCTATGGAATCGATGGATCTAGTCCATCAATTTATTAGTCAACAAGCTGTGGGCTATTAGTGTACTGGGCCTAAGGGTTAGCGATCGAAATATCGATCAAGGATATACGCTAGTTCCATCAAAAAACCATGAAATATAAGTGGCTGTAATATTTGTAGAGTCGATGGACTTGATCTATCACTTTATTAGTCTACAAACCAGGGTTGATTAGTCTACTGGGCCCTGGGTCTCGCAGGAGTGGTGATCCAGTGGTATCGGCCCTGACTCAAGATTCTTAGGTCGTGGGTTCGAACTCGGGGAGCAAGCCAGGCATATCATTATATCATTCAATATCATTTATTTCGTCAGCACCAATCTCAAAATGGGGTACGAAAAAATCGTGAGGGAACTGGAATATCCTAGAATCCGACATTCAAGAATGTGACTTCCACCAATCCGCACTAGGCTTGCGTAGCGTATTATGGATTTACAGCCCACTACCTCTCTTAGAGTTAGAGTAGGAATGTGGATGGGTAAGAGGAGACGAAAACTAAAGAAATAACGGATGGACTGCATGAAGGATGATATGGCAAGAAAGGAGGTGAATGCTGAGATGACGAGTAATAAAGAAGTATGGAAGAAGACATGCTGCGCCGACCCCAAATGAATTGAGATAAGGGCAAGAGAATGTTGATACCACTCATAGAGAGAAGGGCTGAGTCCATAGTGAATATAGTCTTTGGCTGAGGCTTAGCAGTGTAAGTTATATTCTGATTGCGATACTGCTCAAAGTTTCTTCTACTGAACTCGAAGTAAATTGATACCAACTCTAAACGACACTGGTTATTTTAAAAGCTCAACAAAAACAATAAAACTTTGATGATATATTTCTTTTTATTCTATTTTGTTGTCGGTAACTTGTAATATAGTTCACTCCCTTATTACTTTTATTGCAACAACTTTCAAGGCTGCTGCAATTATGGTATATGAGATTGGATTGCTACCATTGCCCGAAGGCCAAGAGCATACTTTTGTTACCAAAGCACGAGGGAACTCGGTACCTTATCGATTTCTGTTTTGTGCAATTATCTTGTCTGAATATCTACTCAGGTATTATTTTTAAATCTAAGTTGCTACACTTGAATAACAGCACTACTTTGTTGAAAAAAACTCTTGTTATGACACGTATTTTGTGTCTTGGGTGCACAAATTATAAGTGAACAATAAACGAGAGAAAGGAGCAACTGATGTCGTGACGTCTGACAGGGGAGAATGGAAGATGAAAACGTGTTGCGCCGTCTCCAAATAGAATGGGACAAGGGCAGGAAGAAGATGCTGACGATTAATAAATAAGAGAGCTAGATTTGATCGATTTATGGATATTTAAGATGCAGTTCCGAAAACGACTGCAGCAGTAAACGTCAAACAAACCGTGTTGCCAAGCGCAACGTCGATGCTGCTGCGTGCGATAGCACTCCCGCTCTAGCAAATGACGGTTCTGAGCGACAGGAAAAGATAGGAGCATGGGAAAGTGCGCTTCCGTGCTGATAGATGACGCTCAACCCTAATGATGAACGGTTACGGCAGCGGTCGACGTCTTTGGAATTGTACATTCATTCTTCGTACGTTCTCACCCACGTAATATGGACGTCTAACTTTGGCTTTGCATATTTTCATGAAAGTAAGTCATCTCATAAATAATGTATTATTTCTAATTACTTAAATTAGAAATGTCTCGATTGACGATGACGATGATGATGTCTATTTTGAATGAAAAGATGAATGGATTGTGAGAGGAATGATATGAAAGAGAAAGGAGTAACTGATGCCGTGACGTCTGACAGGGGAGAATGGAAGATGAAAAAGTGTTGCGCCCACCCCAAATAGATTGGGATAAGGGAAGGAAGATGTTGATGAATGACAATAAACTCACTTTTCTTACTTTCTTTCATCATTATTGGCTGATCCTTCAGTTCCGTAGTTTTTCCTACTTAGTTTTCGTAACAGCATTTTTCCGCTTCCCGGAAGAGCTCGTGGCTAAATAATAACAGCCGCTCGGGGTCGATCTTTAGGTAAAGCCATGTTTGCCTAGGTTGGTCTGTGGTTGGGTGACCACCCATTACATACCAAGTTTCCTCCGTGCCTCAGAAAGCACGTTAAGCCGTTGGTCCCGGGTGTCATTTGTAGATCTTTGACAGTCGTTAGGTAGTCAGTGACCCATAAAGTCTGACAACCAGTCTTACTAAGGGGTATCGTATTACCCAGTACTAACTGGGTTGTGAAGGTCAGATAGGCAGTCGCTCCATGTAAAATACTGGTATTCAGCTGCATCCGGTTAGACTGGAAGCCGACCCCAATACAAGGTGTAAACAGACCCTTCACGAAGCCGTCAACCAACCATTCTGTACATCAAACTAAGTAACTCTATGCAAAAATTATTGCTGGGAAACGACTTTTTTTTGGGGTGAAAAATCGCGTTTTTCAGTAAAACTCAATGTAACGCACTCAAAACTTAGTGCTGATGGATACTTTGAATACTAAACGGGTCATGGAGTTAATTAAAGTAAAATTAAAACCTTTAAAAGCGATATAAAAAAAAAAACTAGTGAAAAAATTGGAACTTTGACCTCCATTTTCTCTGTAACTAGAAGGTTACCAGGTATGGTTCAGAACAAAAAAAATGATCGCAATGATGGGGAGAACAAATGCCTTTCGGCTTCGTTAAGGATCTTTTTACACCCTTATAGTTGGGAAAAGGCTAGGTAGATGATGAAATCTCCGCTTCCCGAATATCTAGTAAAAGTGCACACTTTACTCTCCCGAGGTTTCCTAAAGCAGTGTTTCATTGCCTTGGCCTCGATAAATGGACGGGACGGACTCGACCGAAAATATCTGCTTCGCACCGATTTCTTTTATCTTTTGTCGGTGCTATCGTAATACCGTCTGGACTAGTGTCTGATACGCCGCTTGCGATCGAAAGATATTACATAAAAGATTATGTAATATCTTTTTTTATTTGCATTTGAATTTTTGCAATGTTTACTCAAGAGGAGACGCCGAAATGTTTCCTGATAATTATGGTCATTTCTGCAAGCGGTGATAGTCAGCGGTTTTAACAAGCTACAACAAAAATTACTTCAGTTGTTTATAATAATAGCTTAATGTAATTCATCATCTTCCTGCCCTTGTCCCATGTTACTTGGGGTCGGCACAACACGTTTTTTTCTTCCATTCTTACCTGTCAATTACTGCGCTTTCATTTATTCCTTTTTCTTTCATATCTTTCCTCACACCAACCATCCATCTTTTCTTTGGTGTTCCTCTCCCTCTCCAACCATCAACATTTATATTCATCACTCTTTTAGTCATATGTGCCGTAAGAGCGCTAATAAATGTGTGTAGGAGTATGGAGTTTCATAGAAAAATTCCCGAACGGCTCGAGTTAAGATGATGCTGAACTGGTTCAGCAATCTATAACTATGATACACAAAATGTATAACTGCATCACAGAAATACTGTCTGTGTGTGATAGTTTCGTCGTGCCATCAAATTCGATAGAAACGCTATGAACCAAGTTCCACACGGTGTTTTCATTGTGGCGGAAAATTTGTACGGCGTGGACTATCACCGCGATTAGGGTGGCCAGGCCCAAAAATAGAAAAATGGACACAGATTATAATTATGTAGCTAGACATTTTGTCCTAAAAGCCTGACACACTGGGTCTGTTCCGTACCCGAAGGGTAACCAACAGGACCCTATTACTTACTAAGCAGCTGCTGTCCATGCATCCGTCCGTCCGTCAGGTGTCAGCGGCTGTATCTCATGATCCGTAATAGGTAGACAGTTGAAATTTTCACAGATCTTGTATTTCTGTTGCCGCTATTACAAAAAAATAGTTAAAAATTAAAGGGGGCTCCCCTACTACGATGGTACGGAACCCTTACTGCTACCTTGACGACTGGCTCTTGGCCGTTTTTTATAAAGAAAAAACAATTTTGATACTTTTATTTGTGTATTAATCACTATTATTCATTTAAGGCTTACTGTACTCTTAACTACTTATATGTTACATTTTCAACATTGCTGGAGAAAACAATTAATTGTCCACGTGTTTAGGCATTCTGTAGCTCAGCGGTCGGCAACGGGCGGGGCGGCCCGAACCAAACGATCAAGTCGAACTTTGGACCGCCAAATATACCTAGCTCAATTTAAATAATATTTTTACATACGTTTGAAACCCACGTAGAATCTAGCTCGTGCTTATTCTAGAACCTACTTTCCTAGTATGTCCCTACGACTGATGAGATGGATAAAATACTCTCTGTAATTACTTAGTTGAGGCTCTATAACAGTTTACGAGTTTGTTTTTCAATAAAACCCACACATACACGATAAATTTTATTAATATACTAGCGGCCCGTCCTGGCTTTGCACGGCTGGACATTTTTTTATTTTTAATATAGCCTATGTTACTCAGGGATAATATAGCATTCTAATGGTGAAAGAATTTTTGAAATCGGTCCAGTAGTTTTTGAGTTTATTCATTACAAACATACACACACACAAAAATACAAATCTTTCCTCTTTATAATATTAGTGTAGATTTACTCAGCTACTGGGTTTTCGAGGTCAGATAGGCAGTCGCTCCATGTTAAATACTGGTATTCGGCTGCATCTGGTAATCTGGTTACACTAGAAACTGACCTCAACATAGCTGGAAAAAGACAGGAGGTGATGAGACCCACCGTGGGGCAATAACACGTAAGCGTGCCTTACGTAAAAATTAAATGAACCAAAAATGCCATAAGTAATAAATGAACCGCGGAGCTAACACAGCAAACCTAAATTCTTACGTAGTAATTCATTTACCTAGCCTTTTCCTGACATAGACGCTTTCGGCTTCCAGTCTAACCGTATGCAGCTGAACACCAGTATGTTACATGCAGCTACTGCTCATCTGACCTCCATAACCCAGTTAGTGCTGGGTAATCAATATGGACTGGTTGTCAGACTTTGGGACCACCTGGTCTACCTGTAACGACTGTAAAAGATATACAAATGTCGGTGGAAACTAGGTCCCTATAAAGGGTGTAAAAAGACCCTTAATGAAGCCGAAAGCCATTTGTTTTCCCTATCATTACGATCATTTTTTTGTTCTAGACCATACCTGGGAACCTTCTAGTTACGGAGATATTGAAGGTCAAAGTTCCAATTTTTCCACAAGTTTTTTTTTAAATACCACTTTTAAAGGTTTTAATTTTACTTTAATTAACTCGATGACCCGTTTACTATTCAGAGCATCCATCAGCACTAAGTTTTGAGTGCGTTACATTGAGTTTTATCTTAAAACGTGACTTTTCACCCCCAAAAAAAAAGTCGTTTCCCAGCAATAATTTTTGCGTAAAGGTACTTAGTTTGATGTACTGAATGATTGGTTGACGGCTTCGTGAAGGGTCTGTTTACACCCTTTATAATGGATAGTCAACCATCCATGGACCGACCTTGGCAAGCACTGCTTAACCTTTAAGATCAACCCGTGCGACTGTTATCATTTATTGTCCATCCCAATAGATTAAGATTAACTACTGCACCATAACAATACTGACGGTGAGTCGTACATTGTCTTTTAGTAATTGACCCCATAGCGCTTATTACTATATAATAGTTACTGCCGGCTGTGACGTCATTACATCGACTTTAGTCATGGGCTAGTTACCTAATAGCATATACTATACGTAGCTACCATATCCATATGTTTAGGAAGGTACTGTTCGTTTTAAATACGGCCGACCCGCCCGAACTTCGCACGGGTGGAATTTACTGACAACAGCGCCATCTATCGGGTCCAAAAGTATCCTATCTTTCAAGCTATTTTACGAACTGCAGTGGCCAATCTGGTAATCCCTTAACCGAGTGCGAGCCCAGGTTGGCCGCTGTAGATATAATCTGGCTAAATGGGGAATCCTTGATTCATCCGAAATAGATTGCCAGTGTGGAGCCCCTTAGCAGGATATGGTCCACCTCCTGTCCTGCCCATCAGACACAACCACTTGCTGGCTTGTTAATTTTATATTCTTACTACCTGCCCCGAATTCTCACCGGTGGGATTTACTGAGAACAGCGCCACCTATCGGGTCCAAAAGTAAGCAATATTTCAAGCTGGACCAAACCGTACACGTTCGTATAATTTTATTTAAATCGATTGGGTGATTTCGGAGATTGACGTGTACGAACATTGTGTACATGTGTGGGTAGTGATTTGTATTATTACACGTGATTTTATTTATTAGAATAAGATTCCTAGTGGTAAATTGTAACAAGTGTGAGCACTTGGCCTCAATCTAAACGCAATCGGGATGCTTGTTGCCGACAGCAACTGCGGGGAAACAAATTAAGAGGGTACAGAGCCTGCTAGGTAGGTATTTGAAGAAACTATTGCCGTCGCGCTGCGTCAAGCCTGGCGCGTAGACTGCGATAGGGACAACTTCAGCTCAGACTGATTACATAACAAAAAGTTTGACACTATCAACGTTTCGTATTCCCCTTTTCTCTCCTCGAAAACGGAACCGATTCAATTATTTTTGACATTAAAATTTTAAGAAAGAGTATGTCGAGGTTCTATATCAATGTCTTTTATGTTAATATCTTTACGTATTTGTCTGGTAGTCCTAATCACGGCCGTTAAAATGGGGCATTTTTTGTCATTTTTAGAGGGTCATATTTACTTTTCTTATTAGTTGCTGAAAAAAGGAAAATGACAGGGACATGTCTAATGTCTATAGCAGACCTTGATTTTATAAAAAATTTTGCTCTAGAGGCATTAATCAAGAAGAAAAAAGGACAATACATTCGTATGGAGAATCGCAGCCTATGTTCCCTCTTAAAGAAATTGCTTAGAGCTTGCTACAACTCACCGTGACGGGTCGGTATTCACGTGAACGAAACATATGACGCACGCGGGTAACCACGTCGCTGTTGGTATGCAAGGGGTGTTTGGGAGGCTTAAGGTAGTCATACACGCTAAGGTGTACCTGACAGGTTTGCCTGTACAGCTGGACTGTACAGGTAAACTGGAGCGTGTATGATGCAAAACTGTACACGTTTCCTCAAGAGGCAGATCAAGCTACCTGACGGGTCCAAAACTATCCTATCTTTGAAGCTGATTAACGAACTGCAGTGGCCAATCTGGTGATCCCTTCACCGTTTGCGAGCCCAGGTTGGCCGCTGTAGATTTAATCTGGTTAAATGGGGTATGCTTGATTCATCCGAAATAGATTGCCAGTGTGGAGCCCCTTTGCAGGATATGCTCCACCTCCTGTCCTGCCCATCCTGCATAACCACTTGCACCTATCAAGATCTAATCGAAGCAAATGATAGAGCTGTGCAGGTGGCTACATACTGGTCTAAGAACAAGCTGTTTTACCTGTACTGTGTGTACCTGTATAGGTCAAACAGACCAACAAGGGGGGGGGGGGGATATTACCCAACAGTACTGACTGAATCCTGCACCTGTACAGGTAAGCCCTATCGTCTATGGCTACCTTTAAGCAAGTACCTACGGTTGTAATTAAATCTTTGACGACCTCTAAAAACTTAAGCTTGTCGCAAGTGATTCCAGAGACCACTCGAAGAAAAGTCCACTTTTAGCGAGAGACTACGGAGGACTCTTCTTGTTCAAGAGGCCAGAGATGATCCTTGTTTGAGGACGTTGTCGAAAAGTTAAGCAGTATTACGAGTCTCTTCAGACTGGCGATTTAGTCATCCTGAAAGTGTTAAGGGGGGTTCTGGGTTCTTTCTCTGTGACCATAACTGTCAGAATTAGAGATTTTTTGTCGTACCTACAGCTACATCTACTAGAGAGGAGCTCGTGGCTTAATAATAATAGCCGCTCGGGTCGATCTTTAGGTTAAGCCGTGCTTGCCTAGGTTGGTCTGTGGATGGGTGACTACCCATTACATACCGAGTTTCCTCCGTGCCTCGGAAAGCACGTTAAGCCGTTGGTCCCGGGTGTCATTTGTAGATCTTTGACAATCGTTACGGGTAGTCAGTGGCCCAAAAAGTCTGACAACCAGTCTTACCAAGGGTATCGTATTACCCAGTACTAACTGGGTTGTGGAGGTCTGACAGGCAGTCGCTCCATGTAAAATACTGGTATTCAGCTGCATCCGGTTAGACTGGAAGCCGACCCCAATATAGTTGGGAAAAGGCTAGGCAAATGATGACCTACAGCTACATATCATATATTAGGTGTGGTCATAAGGATGTTTTACAGACCATCAAATTGGACGACTTATTCCATGCGAACGACATCGTAATGGCGAAAAATTGACCAAATGTAAAGGGCAGCTGCTTATTTACACGCCGTTTAACATTTATCAAAATTTTCTGTCAACCTTGTGAAGAAAATTAACTTCAGCAAGGAACTTCTTTTATTTTCAAAACTTGATATCGGTTGATAACCATCGCATCTGTGATGATTGTTGCAAAAAAAAACCGACTTCCAAAAAAAAAACACTAAAAATGTCTAAAATTACTTTCGGAAGTCATTTGCATTAAAAGTCACCGACTTCTGAAAGTAGAGTATTTTTTTTATATAGGTCTTCAGGACCTCTTTCTAAGCAGCACGGCTAGCGACCATTAGACCAATGAGATAGCAGGTACCGCCAAATGTAGGTGTACTCAACGTTACCTCTGCATAATAATATCTAATCGGAGAAAACGGGCAGGATGTGATGTTACGCTCTATATTATCCAATAAAGCATTTTGATTAAAAAATCCCATAACGTTATTATCAAAGATTAGGGACGCTCATATTATCACATCAATCAAAACATAAGTGCCTTATTTCGAATGCCGAATTGCCGACAGTTATCAAATCATTATCTAATATCTGCCTAGCCTTTTCCCAACTATGTTATGGTTGGCTTCCAGACTAGCCGGATGCAGTTGATCACCAATACTTTACACGGAGCGACTGCCTATTTGACCTCCACGACCCAGTCAGTATTGTTGGGTAATAAGGATACCCCTTTGTCGGACTGGTCGTCAGACTTTCAGGCCACTGACTACCTGTAATGACCGTCAAAGATTTACAAAAGACAGCCGGGACCAACGGCTTAACGTGCTTTCCGAGGCACGGAGGGTACTCGGTATGTAATGATGGTCACCCATCCAAGGACTGCTCCTGACTGTTATCGGGTAACACATTAAATGGAATACGTAATACTGGGCGTCCTTGACAGAATTCTGCAAGAATTCTCTCTCGAGTATATTGTTACGCGTCTACAGTTTTGGCACTATGCCTACACTGAAACTACGTCATAGGGAAAATGTGGAAATTACTCTGAATTTCACTTTACATAACACTGTTCTGCTCAATCCCCTTAAAGAAAATCGATATAATAGTTATATCGAAATACGCGTGGTTAAGAAAGCTATAATTTGGTTGAAATATCATCAAATTGTGTGCAGGAGTTTTTAAGTTATGGTCGTTTAAAAAAATGTTAAAGTTTCGTTAGTTAATTTGTTCGGTATTTTGTCTGAGCTGCTATATTTTTAGATCTTGGTTACCTACAGTTTCAAAGAAGTAACATCGATTTTGGTAAACAATTCGTTCAATCTTATCGCAAGCGTAACTCACTGCTTTAGTTCCGTAATTTATTAAAATGAGTGCTTGTTTTAACACCATGCAAAAATAATACCACGTATTCAGTACATCATTCGGCCACATAGATTTTTTTTATCGGTAATTATAAAAAAGAAGTTGTTCCATACATTTTGACCTTGTAGGTACCTATTGCACTTTTGTAGGAAACAGCTGTTTTTTTAATAACCCATGAAAATTTTCTAGAGCCTTAAATGATGTACTGAATACGTGGTATACATTTTCGCGTCAGTGGGGATTGTCCCAGTGTTATTGCGCCATTGTTTCAACTCGTCGCTGAACCGAGCGTTGAAAATTACCCTAAGGAAGACTGTGTAGACCAATGACGTAACATAAATAGACGCGTCATACATAAACATCACGGCGCTCGAAAACAGCGTAAATACTATCGGTAGCTAGTTAGGTACTTAGACGCACGAAATAAGGGAAATACACTATTTGGACCACCTTGTATAACACAACTGTATGTCCCCAAAGGGTTAGTACACCCACATTTCGTGGGCACTTAATAGGTGAGACATGTGTACTTAATAGGCGAGTCTACTGGGTCTGCCACTAACAGGGCACAAATCCTGATTCCAGGTTGCTTCTGAGAAATGGGCATTGTCCAAAAAATCTAACCAGTCATCTTCCTGCCCTTGTCCCAACACGGGTCGGCGCGACACGTTTTCTTCTTCCATTCTCCCCTGTCAGACGTCACGTCATCATTTACTCCTTTCTCTTTCATGTCAGTCTTCACACAATCCATCCATCTTTTCTTTGGCCTTCCTCTCCCTCTCCATCCATTAACATTCATGTCCTTTTAGTCACATGCGTTTCATCTGAAAAAAAAAACGTAACCTGTATTTTTTTTTTATAATTATATACAGAATGTAAACGTTCACGGAGCCGTCAACCAAGCATTCTGTAAATCAAACTAAGTAAATTTTTTTGACTTTTTTTTTGGGGTGTAAAATCACGTTTTACGGTAGGACTCAATGTAACGCACTTAGAAAATTATGCTGAAGAATGGATTGAATAGTACGCGGGTCGTATAAAGTAAAAATGTTACTTTAAAAACATGTATTTTATACAAAACTTGTGAAAACAGTTTGAACCTTGACCCCCAATATCTCCGTAACTAGAAGGTTCCCAGGTATGGTCTAGAACAAAAAAATGATCTCTTTGACGGGTAGAACAAGTGCCTTTCGGCTTCGTTAAGGGTCTTTTTACACCCTTTATAGTATTTTAAGAAACTAATTTGAATATTTTTGTAATTCAATGGCTAGTTTAATTTGTTATAATTAATAGTGTTAGGGCTGATGACGTCATCACTGGAAAATATGTCTTTGCTCGTTCAGCGATTTAATACGTGAGTGACGCTCTAATGGCAGTTTGTTTTTTAATGGCATTCACATGAAGCTAAGGGCTCGGTTCAATCCATAGAGAAATATAGTCTTTGGTTCAATCAGACACGCGAGAACTGCGCGATTACAAATCGTGCGGTTTGGAACCGCAAAAAGCGTATTTCACGATATTCCTTCTAGAGATGACGTCATTGAAGGTCAAATAAATGTTAACCACATTTCATTTAAAAAATAAAGGGTGTAATAGACCCTTAATGAAGCCGAAAGGCACTTGTACTTCCCGCATTGCGATCAATGTGCAATTACAGAGTTATTGGGGGTCGAAGTTCCAACTTTTTCACAAGTTTTTTTTAATACAAACTTTGAATGTTCTAAGTAACTTTATTTTAAATTCCTCCATGACCCGTTTAAAATTCAATGCATCCATAAGCACAATGTTTAGAACGCGTTTCGTTGAGTTTTACCGTAAAAAGTTATTTTTCACCCCAAAAAAAAAAAGTCGTTTCCCAGCAAAATTTTTTGTGTAGGGTTACTTAGTTTGATGTACAGAATGCTTGGTTAACGGCTTCGTGAAGGGTCAATATTCACCCTGTATAAATGAATAGGGAGTATTTTTTCTTATTCCTCGAAATGGTTTTATTAGCGCATTTTTGAAAAATGGATAATCCCGTGACTTAGATCCTGAAGCTATTATTATTTTCACCTAGTTAATATCCTGTATATCTATTTGTTTCAGGTTGATTTGTACCGGGAGATCACATTCCGAAACTCTGGGCAGACGTACAAGGGCGTCCCAGTCATGGCCAGCAACATGGACACCGTAGGGACCTTCGAAATGGCCAGGGAACTGTCCAAGGTAAGCATTTTTTTAAGTATTTTCATGGGAATAGTTTTTTTATTGAAATAAACCTACGAGAGACGGGACTAAACGTACAATATCGGTATCTGATTGCCGAATTTGATTATTTTTTGGTAAGGTTTTATTGATTACTAATCGATATTATTATCATCTTTATGGCTAGTTTATGATGCGGAACTTTTTGATTTTGGTAAGAATTATTGGTATAATATAAGTATCTCTACAATACTAAAATGTTATCTATAGGTACATCTATACTAATAAATAAAATTGAAGTGTCTGAGAATTAATTCAAAATAACAGCTTTTCATTGAATGCATGTGAAAGTATCTTATACGGTAAATATTAAAAAAAAAAAAAACAATTGTCTGTCTTTCTGTCTGTTTGTTCCGGCTAATCTCCAAAACGGCGGTACCGATTTTGACGGAACTTTCAGGTTACTGGCTGGTGCTATAAGGAGTAACTTAGGTTACTTTTACAAGGGTTCCGTGCAAAAAAAATTAAACCCATGAAATTATTGACAAAATCCGATTCAAACAGGGAAATAATATTTAATCATTTCACGCGGACGAAGCTCGCGGACAACAGTTAGTATAATAATAATCACTACAAATGTATAAATAAAATATATTTTAGTTGGGAACTGTAACTGCCCTAGCGAAGGCAGTTACAGTTCCCCCTCATCACTGTCAGTGTCAACTGCTAATATGCCCATGTGCCCAAGAGCCTGGCGCCATTTGGCGGTACAAGCGTAACGTGTCAAATGTCAATTAGGTATGTCAATTTGACACTTTAGACGTCATTGGGACACGGGATCACAGTTTTTCTGTGTATTTCTATAACAGGTATCTTACATCTCTCATCGTTCTTGAACTGTAACAATACTTAAATACGACTGCTTAATAAAAACTAAAACAATACATATTTAAGGAAGCGTCAGGGTAGCCCGTGTTTGCAGATCAGTTTCAGGCTGTATGTTAAACAAAATATTATGATTCGCAACCGTATCATTAGCGAAGGGTAATTTTTTTTTAAGAGATAAGCCGGAGTACATATCTTTAATGTGATTTGATTATTTGTCTATGGAATACTGATTGTTCCAGTTTCCAAAGTGAAGCCGGAATCTAGTTGTGTGAAACCTTCGCCACTAATACGTATGCAGTTAAAGAATTATAATAATTAAAATCATCAATACGACTTTCTTAGTTCATTAATTAATCCCTTTTAATGATCATTTCATGAATAAGTCAATGGGGTTAAATGAACTTAGGGTGTTACCACACCAATTGATCGATCATAGATCGATGCCATCGATCGATGGTAGAATGGATTAGTCGGCGATCGATAGTTACTCTCTTTCGACTAACCCATTCTACCATCGATCGACGAACGATCGATTGCTGTGGTAACACCCTAAGAGGCTTGTATTGATGATTTTAATAATTGCCCTCCATAGTTGGGAAAAGGTTAAGCCATCCTAAGATGACCATTTGTAGTTGTTGAAATAAGCAGTTGTGACAGACTGACGGATAAAAAAAATCATATCATACGAGGTTCCTTGTTCCCAATTTTGCACGGAACCCTAAGAAAATTCCGTATTACTATTACGTAATGCAATTGGTGGATTAAATAGCCATAGTCCAGTTAATTCGGTGCAATAAACGAATCAGCACCATATCGTGACTTTATCTTCAGCTTATTCGCAACTAATCTCCGTTTAACAAAGATACGCGAAGGTTCATTACTACGGAAATGCTATAAAAGACATAGGCGTGCTATTAGATTTTGAACTTTCGGTTCTGAGTCGTACGTAGCAATGTCACACCAATGTCGCTTACGACATTATAAACTTTCACTGTCGTTGGCAATCATAAAATCGTAAACAATGGCCTGTCACAATCGTAATGTGTTCGACGTAGTGATGCACAATCTGATCCCAACTATACAGTATCGATACTACATGATGCGATTCTACGATATTTTGAGTCGATAAAAAAGTAGTGGTATCGGCATTAATGGGTTGTTTCTTGTTTAGTATCAAATTGTCATAAATTACATTAGTAAAGTATTGTTGCCATCTCGGGCAAAACGTGGATGCCCCTGGCACAGGAAAGTGGAGATTGGCCAAAAAAATAGAGGCCTATACAGACTGCGGTGGATGATGATGGTCATCACAGTACATCCCTAGTTCTACATCGCGGAGTAGGCATATGACAATGTTGTCATGACAAATCAAACACGTGCCAAGATAACCAGACTTCTAGGAACACTAACGCCGTCTGATTACTCAGTAAAGCGCTGTCCACTGCTGCGACTATCCGATTTGCGTCAAGCGACGCTCATACGACTTCTTGCCATATCATCATAGGCCTAGCCTTTTCCCAACAATGTCGCCGACCCCAGCCGCCCCACGGCTCCCAGTCTAACCAGATGCAGCTGAATACCAGTATTTTACAGGGGGCGTTTGCCTATCTGACCTCCACAACCCATTTAGTACACTACTCGGTAATGCGATACCCCTTGGTAAAACTGGTTTAAGACTTTCGGGTCACCTGTAACGACTGCCAAAGATCTACATATAAAAGCCAATAGTTTAACGTGCTTATAGTAGCCCACCAGACAACACCCATCTAGTCGTAGTATCGACCCAATTTCTATGCGGGATAAAGAACTTTACACTCTGTTCTTCATACCCTATCTACAGAGTTTAGACAGACTGTCGTCGTTGGGTGAAAAGGCCCTTTGCACTAGTTCAGCCCGCATTGTGTTATCTACAGAACAAAGTGGTTAGATAGCCGTCGTGCCCACGTCTACCACCGTGAACACTGAACAGGCCTTAGCGCTTTATGTATACCTATCGACCGGAAAGGCGCGGTGCGGCGAGGAAGCGCGGGCGGCGGCGGCGGCGTTGTGCCGGGTAAAATCTGGGGGCTAATAATTGCCGCTTTAGCGTAATTAAAATAGAATAATAATATGAATCACGTCAAAATTCTTAAAATAGTCAGAGACGCAGTAATTCATATTATTATCCCATTATGGTTTGCCAACGTGCAATGGAGCGCAGTATCCTAGGCGTCAAACTTACCGACCATGTTCGCAACACCACACTGTGCTCCAAAACACAAATTACTGACTTTGCTCAAAAAGCCGCTAAGCTAAACTGGGACTGGGCTGGCCATGTCGGCCGCATGCCCGACGAGCTGTGGGAAAAAATAACCACGATGTGGAGCCCTGACACAGCCAGAAAGCGACGCGGTAGACCTCGCAAGAGATGGCGGGACGAGCTGGACAAAACTAACGACCAGTGGTGTGGACCACTGGTCGTTAGTTTTGTCCAGCTCGTTTGGCTCTGGATCGAAGAATTTGGTAGTCATGGAGAGAGACCTTTGCCCAGCTGTGGGATGACACAGGCTAACAGTATCAGTATCCCATTACGATTCTGCTAAAGCGGCCATTTTAGGCCCCCAGTTCTGTTGAAAGAATTATGAAAGTCGCTCGACTCAGAAATAGTTGTGATCGCACCTTTATTGTCTGATGTGACGCTGTGATAAAGCAATCTAAATATTAATGTCTGTTGTTTATTTATGTGAATATGAGTGTGCATATATAAATTGTCATATACTTATGTATGTTAGTCATACATATTTCTATACGAATATTTAAACGAAAGCTTTCGGTCCACGGAAACCAGTATTTGCGTCTGGAAAAGGACTCACTTAGGCTACCTACTTTCCATCCTGGATGCCTCGTTGTATTATCGTTTTCCTCGTCGTTTTCTTTATTTAAAAAAAAACGTATACACGCCTACAAACTCGTGAACGACAGCTCTTGTACACCTACACAGGGTGTAAACAGACCCTTCACGAAGCCGTCAACCAAGCATTCTGTACATCAAACTAAGTAACTTTACGCACAAATTATTGCTGGGAAACGACTTTTTATTTTGGGGTGAAAAATTAAGTTTAACGGTAGGACTCAATGTTGCGTACTTAAAACATTGTGCTGATGGATGGGGTGAATAGTACGAGGCTCGTGGAGGTATTTAAAGTAAAAATCTTACATTAAAATCACGTATTTTAAAAAAAACTTGTGAAAAAGTTGGAACTTTGACCCCCAATATCTCAGTAACTAGAAGGTTCCCAGGTATGGTCTAGAACAAAAAAATGATCGCAATGACGGGGAGAACAAATACCTTTCGGCTTCGTGAAGGGTCTGTTTACACCCTTTATATAATTTACGTAACAATACATAACGCCTGACAGAAATCGTCGAAGGGTTAGCGCAAGTGTACCTAGTAGTACACCCACATTTCGCCAAATCAATATGTTAAGTCCTTATGTAAATGTAACAGGGGGAACGTTATTACCTATTTAGTTTAGTCACAGAATACATAGTATACAGGTCTAATATACAAAGTTCAAGCGTTCAGTAATGAATAGTAAGTAGTATTAGGGTGAATATCACAGCAGCAAATTTTACGTGTCCACGTTGAGAATCGAGGTGTAAAATGATAGGATGTTTCTTATTTTTTTTTATAGTGAACTACGTAACTTGGTTCAATTAGGGCCACATTTTTTGTTTTTATAAGTATATATAAATAATCAGGAAAAAAAAAACACCTTAAAATTCAAGTTTGGTGGCTTGTCCCAGTTCCATTTTTTGATATAATTGCATTCACCAAAGTAACAATTTGGGGTAAAATAGCTAATAAACTATTTCCTTCGTATATGCATAAGACACACTATCTAAAAACAATTAAACCATATTAGGAAATCTAATTTAAAAGCACAGGACACTCGATCAAAGTTTGTCCAAGCAAAAACCAAAATTTTCGTGGCACTTTTTCAATTTACTATAACATGAAGTTTCGGGCGTGTGTGATCAATCGTGTTTTAATATTTCACATCTCTAAGTCTTGAACCAGCAGTTTAGCGTAACAGGTATGTGATCAGTGCTGTGATTACCCCCCAAAAACGTAAGTACTCACCTTGGGTGGGAAGGGGGACAAGAATTGTTCAATTTTGGTGGATCGATTTGCTGTCGATTTTAAAGTGTTTTAATAGTAAGCTTCACGTTATAGCTAGTGATTAGGGTTTCGTATAAATCAGTAACATCAATTTAATCGGAACTTAAAACCCCTATTTTTAAAGATTTTTTTTATGCCTGGTCCCAATTTTGGTGGCTCAATTTTGGTGGCTTTGGTGGCGTTTTCCCGCCACCAAAATTGAAAACGAGCCACCAAATTTTAAGTATGTACTGTATATGTATGGTTTGTACCTATATAGCCAGTTTTTACGTTGCAGGTCAGTTTTATTAGCAAACAAATAAATGTTATGTACTTGGCAGTAAGTAAGACCAATTATTGTAAGGGTGGCATACGATGAGAGAAGATTTATATTTGAAAACTACATTTCTTTCTTAGATTTAAAGACTGTTTGTAGAAACCATTAATCTAGTCTGGTGATTAGCATCCAAATATTGAGTTAAGGTTTTTTAGTTTAACTGAAATCTGCAGAGTGTAGTCACTAGAGCGTTGGTGAAATGGTAATGATCTGTTTGCTGTTTCACTGTGTCTCTCCTTGGATTTAATATTTTTTATTTTGTTTGAAACAACAAAAAATTACATCATAAAGCATTGAGCCCAAGCATAGCCCTTGCTGCGGGACTGTTCGAAAGAGATACCGTGGCCCTGGAACACAAAGGGCAATGAAGGAACATGGATGGGTTTTAGTCAGTAAGAGTCTGACACTCCCTCCCACTCCACCCAGAGCGGGAGAAGTCATTTGATGATTTCCCATCGGTAAAAAAAAAAAAAAGCATAGCTCTTTCCATAGCTCGCTGAGCGACCTCGAATTTATGGACCACCCGTACCGAGAGTGTCCACGTTTCAGCCCTATAAGTCATAACAGGCAGGACGTACTGGTTGAAGACCTTAGTCTTTAGGCTCTGTGCAATACGCGACGAGAAGACCCGACGAAGTTTCCCAAAAGTTGCCCAGCGCAGCTGAATTCTTCTGTCAGTCTCCCTCTTAATGTTGTTCTTACCAAACTGCAGAGTTTGCCCGAGATAAACGTATTCTCGAACAACCTCGAGAGAACCGCCATTGACAATAGGTCCTGGTTCCGGGGGATGTGTTCGTTGAACATAACCGGGGTTTTGTCCAAGTTCACCCTGAGATCAATGCGTATTGATGAATCAATTAGGCCATCCAGCTTGTGCTGCAAAGTCGAGCATCGCTTCAGCCAGTTTGACGATTTCAACTGCAATGCAAATCTCAAGTGTAAGATGTACTCGCCGTTGATGTTAATGCCAGGTGCGTTGGTGAGGGGCTGCGGGACTGTAAGGAACATGGACACAAGTCTGACATTCCCTTCCAATCCGTCCAGAGAGGGGGGGGGGGGTCATTTGATGATTCCCCATCCAAAAAAAAAGGTGCGTTGGTGAACCATTTTGGCTAAATTACGTCCCCTTGGCTCACCCCCTGACGAAATTGGATATGCTCTGTTTGCTGGTTCTGAGTTTGAATAGTTATTGTGGTGTTTTCATAAAGAGTTCTCAGCACTTGGATATATCGCCAGTCGACTTGGCATCGCTGCAGAGACTCCAGAACTGACCAGATCTCGACAGAGGCAAAAGTCTTCTCGTAGTCCACGAATGTAAGACACAGCGGCCGATATACTCTTCGAACTTCTGTATGATCTGCCGTACTGTGTGGATGTGGTCTATGGTGCTGAATCCTCCTCGAAACCCGGCCTACTCCGGTGGGTGGAAGTCGTCGAGTCTTCGCGCTAGACGATTCGTGATGACTTTTGAAAACAGTTAATACACGTGGCTAAGGAGCGAAATGGGTCAGTTATTCTTGAATAGGGTCTTGTACCCCTTTTTAAAGAAAAGAACGACCACGCTCCTTCACCACGCTTCTGGAGTTCTCCCAGAGAACAGGACCGAGTTGAAAAGCTCCCGTAGCTTTCTTAATACAGGACTTCCTCCCGCTTTCAGGATCTCAGTCGTTATCCCATCCTCACCAGGCGCTTTTCCATTTTTAAGCTGTCTAAGTGACGCCCCGATTTTGTTTTGGCTGAATTCTGGTAGGTCTTTTGTGGAATGGCGGGTTAAGGTGGCTTTGAAATCCTTATTTTCGGGATCAGGTCGAGATTCATGCGATGCGTACAACTTGCCGTAGAAGTTTTCGACTTCCGAGAATCTACGGCTTCGAAACGACCTTATCTCCACTAGATTTGGTATTTATTACCACTTGGTCTTTATTATTAATTTTGTTTAAAATAAAAATATTTATGTTTTTTGTTTTCGTTTTTTTTTGTGTCATAAACTCATAATGATAGATCAGATAAATAATAATAAATATTTTTTAACAACTGAGACTTTTATTAACCGATGAAGTTATTGATGAGAATGAGAATTTGTGAGATTAGAGATTAGATTTCGATTGATAGATGATTTAGATTAGATTACATTGAGCTTTATTTGTGAGATTGAGGTTTGTGACGGAGAAATTAAATTTTGGTGCCCCTGATTTTCAATTTTGGTGGGCACTTTCGATTTTGGTGGGCGATTTTCAATTTTGGTGGCCACACTAGACTTTGAACTTAAATATCTCAAAAAGTTATCGAGATTTTCTGAGCCCTCTTGAAGATCCTTCCAGCTTTGAGTTTCTTTTCTTATGACAGCCCCTTATTTTTCACGAATAATGGAGAAAAAATTTCGCCACCAAAATTGAATAAAAATGCAAGTTGTTGATATTCACCCATTAGTATTATATTTATACCATTCTAGTCATTGTTTCGCGTGTGTGAGGAGCTCGTGGGGCTAAACAGCCGCTCGGGTCGATCTTAAGATTAAGCCGCGCTTGCCTAGGTTGGTCCGTGGGTGGGTGACCGCCCATTACATACCGAGTTTCCTCCGTGCCTCGGAAAGCACGTTAAGCCGTTGGTCCCGGCTGTCATTTGAAGATCTTTGACTGTCGTTACAGGCCCGAAAGTCCGACAACCTTACCAAGAGGTAACTGGGTTGGGGAGGTCAGATAGGCAGCCGCTCCATGTAAAATACTGGTATTCAGCTGCATCGGGTTAGACTGGAAGCCGACCCTAACATAGTTGGGAAAAGGCTAGGCAGATGATGATGTTTCGCGTATGTGTGTGCGAAACTGAGAAATATGATGAATGGCATACCGGATAGTAAAACAAATATTTAATGAATCTGATTACAATGTATTATGTATTCTTTATCGGATAAACAGAAGTTGTATGTTCAAGTTACTTTGTATTAATCAAAATATTAATAACTAGCTTTTGCCCGCAGCTTCGCTCGCGTGGATGTAGTATTTGATAATCAATTCGGGTTGCTTGTATAATTCAATCATGATTGAATAATATTGAATAATATAATTCAATCATGATTCGAAATACACGTGGCGCCATCTACTATCATGAGGACGTTATTGTTGTTTTCCTCGTGAACAGTACTTTTTTTCGGGATGAAAGGTACCCTATGTCCGTTTCTGTACACCTGACAACGTATAAGCAAAATTTCAGGGTGCTCGGTTCAGTGGTTTAGACGTGAAAAGGTAACAAACAAACTTACTTTCGCTTTTATGATATTAGTTAGGATGTTCACTATAGTGACTCTTTATCGTATAAACAGAAGTTGTAAATTCAAGTTACTTTGTACCCTGTACAAGTGCCTTTCGGCTTCGTTAAGAGTCTTTTTACACACTTTATGTGTTTGACCTGAGCGAAATGATGAATGGCTTACCGGATGGTAAAACAATCATTTAATGAATCTGATTACGATTCATTATTGTTATTAGTTATTCTTTATCGGGTTAACAGAAGTCGTGGGTGTAAGTTACTCGTACATTGTATTAATCACTAACTCTTTTCGTATGTCAAAAACAGTGCGGCCTACCTTTACAATATGTTAAAAAACCCTGTCCGATTTTAAAGGGGTATTAAGGTATACCAATGACATTACCAAATAATTAAAGAAACATAAACTATTCATGAAAGTAAACATATTAATACATTTTAAAATACATGACTTTTGTACCCAAATTATCACCATTTCCCTAAAATTTTACAAATTTTTAAAACGTGACAACACCATCTTCGGCCTTAGTATCGTCAATTATTGTTTGTTTCTGACGTCACTACTCGCCTCGCCTCGGGACAAGCTCACGATACGGTGACGATCTCTCGTGTTATAACCATTGGAACGTTGAGATAACACCAATTTCATAAAAATATGGGTTCCAAGATACTTTGTCAGTAACAACATGAAATTATAATCAGTGCCATAGAAGAAAATCCCTTTTGAAAGTTGCTTAGTGGTGCTCGTGACTGTACTATGGTGGCGCTCTGCCTAATCATATGACACCACGCCCAGTAATCCCCAAAGGGCTAGGCAGAGGTGTAGGTACCAAGTAGGTACACCCACATTTTGCCAGTTATGTTAAATCCTATGTAATAGTAGGCGAGCCTATTGCCGTCAACCGGACACAAATCCAGACTACGTGGCGGCTACTGAGAAATTCCTGATGGAAAAGTCCAATAACACGCCCGGGAACCCAGGACCTCATGCTCAGCAGTCGCGCTTGCGACTACTAGACCAATGAGCCCAATCCTTCTAAGAAATACAGGCGTATCTCTCCGTCTCCGTCGTCTCTTTCTCTCTCTTACCGTATCTCTGACGGCAAGACACGACAAGATACTTCTGCCCTATAACGATTATTTCTCTTGTTCCAGCATGGACTCTTCACATGCATTCACAAGTACTACACGCTTGACGAGTGGAAGAAATTCGCCACGGACCATCCTGCATGCTTAGAACAAATGGGTAAGTCTATGTACATCAGGAGCACGGCTTTGTCGCTATGCAGGCCAGGAATCTTTCATCAATAATACAAAGTGTAAACGGACCCTTCACGAAGCCGTCAACCAAGAATTCTGTACATCAAACTAAGTTACTCTACGCAAGAATTATTGCTGGGAAAGGACTTTTTTTTGGGGTTAGAAATCACGATTTACGGTAGGACTCTATGTATCGCACTCAAAACATTGTGCTGATGTATGCATTGATTAGTACAGGGGTCATGGATGTATTTAAAGTAATTTAAAACATTGTATTCTAAAAATACTAGGAACTTTGACCTCCATTACTAAAAAAGCTCTACCTATAACTAAAAAAGTTCAAGGTATGGTCTGGACAACAAAAAAATATCACAATGACTCATTTCCTCTCTGACTGACTGTTCAACATCCAGCCCAAATCCTTTGGCCTAGAAAGAATAAAAAAAACATTTATTCACACTCAACACGATGCATATAAACAAGCATGTAAAACAAAAAGCACGGATCGTTTGATATTTTCGAAACTCTAGTAGAACACCTCAAATTTGTTGACTGCACGATTGGCGCAGTGGCTGAGCGATTGGCTGCTGCACTGCGTGTCACGGGTTCGTTTCCCGCACGGAACAAATATTTGTATGGCCTACTGCTGTTCCGGGTCTGGCTGTTTGTGTATGTGAGTTTAAATGTTTGTAAACGCACCCACGATACAGGAGAAATTCCTAGTGTGGGGCAAAGTTTAAAAAAAAAATGGTCTATGGTTTTTGTTACTTTTCTAGCTGCCAGCTCGGGCACGGCAGAAGCAGACTTCGAGCGTCTGGCAGAGATCCTGAACAACGTAAAAGACCTGAAGTTCGTATGTCTGGACGTTGCAAACGGCTACTCTCAGCATTTCGTGGAGTACGTCCGAAAGGTCCGAGCGGCCTTCCCCACGCATACTATCATTGTAAGTACAGTTTACTTCATTTGCAGCTTCCTTGATTCCGTCAGGATCCACGCATCGGTTAGGTTTTTCTTTATTTGTACAGTCACGAGCACCAATATGTAATTCATGTTGTTACGAGCTTAGTATTTTGGACCTCATATTTTATGAAAAAGATCCTATCTCCAAGTTATAATCGTTATTTCTCGCGAAAATTGCTTTAGGAAAGTGTATACATATTGGTGCGTGACTGTATATCTTTCGTTTTCTAATAAATCGCAATGTTTTCTTTTCAGGCTGGCAATGTGGTTACTGGTGAGATGGTGGAGGAACTCATCTTGTCGGGAGCAGATATTATTAAGGTGCGTTATTAATCTTAACTTATGCAAAGTACCTGTGCCTGGGCTGTCGAAATTCGGACATGTACAAAGGTCTTTGATACCCTAGGTATCACTGACAGCCCCCTGTGCAGAGCGTGCATGGAGGCGGAGGAAACGGTGGCGCATGTGCTCCTCGAGTGCACCGGCGTCACCCAGATCCGCGAGGAGACTCTTGGAACACCAAGGTCCCTTGCGGATGTCCTGAGAAGACCGGGAGGTTTGATTTGCTTCTGGAGGGAGGTGGGCTGGCTGGAGTAACGGCCACCATGGCTCACGCACAATGGTCCACTTTAAGGACTAAGTGCGGAAACCAAATCCCTAACATAGAACATAGATAGGTCTTTGATATTGGAAATCGCGTTATGGAACTCAAATGGAGTTGGGCAGGACACCTAGCAAGACGCGGTGATGGCAGGTGGAGTAAAGCTGTTACCGAGGGGCGTCCAAGGACTGGAAAGAGAAGTGTTGGTCCTCTGGCAGCGAGAGAGGCAGACGACATTGTTGCCATCGCGGGAATATCCTGGACGAGGCTGGCACAAGACCGTGGAGCTTGGCACAAGCAAAGAGAGGCCTATATCCAGCAGAGGGTGAAGTCAGGCTGCGGATGATGTGCCTGGGCTATCGACATCTGATCTGATCATCAGATTTTTGCAGTTATGTTTAAGACTTATCCTACCTTTTCAAAATATGAAAATTTTGGGTTTCTGCACTTAAGCATGTTAGGTCTGTAGGTGTGAGTATGTCAAATAAAAATGTCGGTGACTAACGAGCCCATTGTACCGCGAAGGGTCGACATAAGTGGAAAACGCCTGATTTAACACATTTGGGACTAACTGGGGCAAGCAAATAATACCCTTTCAGTCTGATGACGCACGGTTATCTTGTTGACCTTTTAGGCACGTTTCATGTCAATTCGCACGTCCCCTTAGGGATCCCTAGAATGAAACACGCTATTTTAAGTAAGTAACGTAACCCCGAGCGGGATGAGCTGGACTCTTTCGCAAAGGATTGGCCTACAATCGCACTAGATCGCGAAATGTGGAAGGAGGGAAGGGAGGCCTTTGCCCTGCAGTGGGACAATATAGGCTTATAATAATAACGTAACCTAGAGCCATTTGTAATGGGGCTAGTTCACGTGAATTGGGGAAATTCTCAGCATCAGCTCAGAGTTGATAAGTTGTCGGTGTCTCGACCCGCTCGATATTCTTTCCTGTGTCCCGGAAAGCATGTATGTCATGGCAATACTTCGGGGAGGCCTTTATTCAGTGGTGGATGTCTTTCAGCTTATTCATGATGATGGTGGGTATAAAAAACATTGCTATTTAAAAGAAAGTCGTCTATTTTCTACTTTCTATTTTCATGCTCCAGAAACGTACAGGGGAGATTCAGTGTCAGTAAAAGGAATATAATATTCAAATTCAAACTCAAAGCATTTATTTCAATTTGACCATTTCAGGCACTTCAAATGTCAGAAAAACAATGAAAGCGAAGCTACAGCCACAGCCATAAGGCATAATAACTTGCGAAAGTGCTGTAGTTGCCCATTCCAAAGCGTAGATCTCTATGGAGAAGAATGAGCAAAAAACTTTATGGACACTCTTTTAAATCAAAATATTGTTACACAATTTTGGTTACATTATTCATGTTGAGATTATTCATATACGAGTATGTGAGAACGATGTATAAAAACGGTTAAGTTAAGAGCGTCCAGAGTAAAAAGAAAATATAATCAACAATTCAAAAATAAAATAAACCATGTATTAGGTGATGTTCGCACTTTCGACGAGCACTTTCTCAAATAAACAACTCGTTTCTAGGTAGTGGATCTACTTGCGCTTCGGTTGTCGTCAGAGGCGGGACTGCAGGCGTATTAATAAAAATATTATTTTTCTTAATTCTCTTTTTCCCTCTTGCAGGTTGGGATAGGCCCCGGCTCGGTATGTACCACGCGCATCAAGACGGGAGTCGGTTACCCGCAGCTGTCAGCTGTCATCGAGTGCGCAGACGCCGCCCACGGCCTCAAGGGGCATATCATATCGGTAAGTATTCTTTATAATCAATTTTTTCATGTTGTGTATGTTTTCTTCGCTTACCTAAACAAATATCAACTTTAGATACACTTATTATAAGCCATTTTATTTAACTTGCCTTGTTATATAGGGTGACTGGTAATTAGTGGCCGACATTGTAGTCATTATAACAAACAACTTTCCCAAAGAAACATTTTTTTATTCACAAACTTTTATCACAATAAGACAACAGCCGTATGAAATTCGCACGCGCGCGCCTGTGACCTATTATCAGCTAAAAAAATGTTTAAAAAAATGTTTCTTTGGGAAAGTTGCTTGTTATCATGAGTACAATCACGTGTTTAAGTATCGGTCACTAATTATCAGTCTCCCTATATGATTGGTCAAATCTTTCAACTGAATTTCACAAACCAGTATAGTGCAGAATAATACAAATTCCTTTTCCTTCAAGGACGGTGGCTGCACGTGCCCTGGTGACGTAGCGAAAGCATTTGGTGCTGGCGCCGACTTCGTGATGGCCGGTGGTATGTTTGCGGGCCACGACCAGTGTGGGGGCGACGTGGTCACCGCTGCCGATGGCCGGAAGGTCAAGCTGTTCTACGGCATGTCTTCGTCCACCGCGATGCAGAAACATTCCGGTGGCATGGCGGAGTATAGGTCTTCGGAAGGTGAGTGGCGCTCCATAGGAAATGGTTTTACATTTATAAATGTTAATAAAAACTGAACAGGATTGAGGCACAAAAAATCTCATATGGGCTACCTGGGACATCAGAAGGTTGTTAAGAAAGAAAATCTGACAACTGGTCTTACCCAAAAAGTATCGTTCTACCCAGTCACCGGGTTGTGTTGTGGAGATCAGATAGGCAGTAGCTCTTTGTAAAATACTGGCATTCAGGTGCATCCGAAGCTGGCACTACCGTAGTTGGGAAACTGGAAACAACTCGGCAGATGATGGGTACAGTTAGTACCCTGCATTACTTGACCCCTCCTACAAAGAAGAATGGGGAATAAAGGGTCAGGTAATACTGGGCACTAAGGTCTAAAACTGCGTTAAGCGGGCACCCGCGCGGTTTCATACAAAAGTGCTCCGTCGCGGGGACCTGCGCGGGCGACCTCCGTGTGACGCAACCCGTCGCGGGAGCACGCCCGGTGCCCGCCAGCGGTAACACGCACGGGTTTGTTCAGTCAATAACGCTAGGTGATACGGGTCGCATGCACGCTCGGAGAAAATCAAGGACAATGTCTGTCGATACAGAAAGTGTAATTGTGGAAGTGCAATGTCACCCTGCCATATGGGACCAGGCGAATGAACCGCGACGGGTCCCCGCGACGGTTGCCCATCGCGGGCGCCCGCTTAACGCAGTTTCAGGCCTTACAGTACTAACATCTTCATAATATTTCTAAAAACTGTCTTTCCACTCTTTTCAGGTAAAACGGTAGAAGTAGAATACCGAGGCGACGTGGGTGTCACAGTGAAAGACATCCTAGGAGGCCTAAGGTCGGCTTGCACCTACGTAGGAGCTGCCCGTCTTCGGGAACTTCCCCGAAGAGCCACCTTCATCAGGTGCTGCAGACAAGTCAATGACAGCTTCTCTTAAGTAGATAAATTGGATACACAGATCTTTTTATGATAGTCAGATCTTGCTATGATAGTCGGATTGTGGTATCCGATTGTGATAGTCAGATCTTTGTAGGATAGTGAGTTTTGTGGGATAGTGTACTATGATAGTAAAATCTTACTGGAGAGTAGAATTTTACTATGATAGTAAGTACTATGTTAAGTTATGTGGAGTCTTATGTGAAATGTGTTGGTGTAATCATAGGTCCAAAGGACATTGGCAGGGAGTTTTCGAAAAAAACTAGGGCTTTTTTTTAATTTCTTTAGGAGGCCTTGTCTTGGTAGTAGCTTTTTGTCGAGGCCCTCGTAAAGTTGCTAGGATAATTATAATAAAAAATGTACGGCTTTTAAAATATCTCACATCAAAATTGGCCATTTTGTCTTAATATTTCTAGGCCCACTTTCTGTCAATGTAACTGTCCTTTGGCCCTAATAGTCGTGTGAGCCTCGCCACTTTTCGAGGCAGTAAACTTTTTATTTAAACAAAGTTAGATAATCCAATGTTATGTCATTTTTACTATTAAGTACTCTTCTCTACTAGCTTACTTAAGATCTGTTTGAATGTGATATACGTACGTGTGAAAGTCAACGCACATAAAAAATCATTGTAACGGTTTAGCATCACTTCAACTGGAGCCGGTCGAGCTTTGGGATTCTTTGTGGGAACCACTATATTTCATGTGCAACGCATACTTATGAGCACCGTAAGGACCTGACCTCGGATCCTCAGATTTTTTTTTAAGAGAGTGTCCATGGAGTCTTGCCCATTCTTCTTTATAGAAATTTACGCTTTGGAAAGGCAACTACAATACTTTCACAGTTATTATGGCAGGGGCTGGACTGTACTTTTATCGATTTGTTTATTATGTTATATTTGAAATAAATGCTCTGAGTTTGAATTTTGATCGATAAAATAGAGGTGAAGTGATGCTGAACTACTGTGATTGCTTGTACTATTGCACAATTTACTAATAAAATTATGTAAGCCGAAGGAATTTTGTGAAGAGACGCATTCATTTAATTTAAGTACTAATTATTGACCATAAGCTGAGTCAAGGATACTTTTCATGCCTCATGAACGATCTTAAATGTGAAAATCATCATCGGATATCGCCTTTTCAATCTCAAAATCATGTTAGATAAGTAAAAAAGTTTTTTTTTTATATTTCTCGACCACAGTGACCTCATATTCAGCAAGACTGATGTGAGATTATCATTAAAGTTACATTTTAATAAGATTCGTTGCTTTTTGGAGACTTTGGCCCTCCAATCAGAGTACAAGCCTAAGTAGTGTTGCACGATTATACACCGTGACTTTTTAGTCGTCTTACAAAGGTAGTCCACTCAATGTGCCCGACATAAAATAGTTCTAGGTGCGATTTTTTTTTTTACCCGCCGTAATAGGTACAATGAAAAATAAATAAACATTAAAAAAAAATATGAAACATCCTGTTAATGAT
Organism: Noctua pronuba; assembly: GCA_905220335.1. NCBI lineage: Eukaryota > Metazoa > Arthropoda > Insecta > Lepidoptera > Noctuidae > Noctua > Noctua pronuba. The sequence goes on from LR999913.1 coordinate 4,304,013, forward strand.
GTTTACGTGTCAAACGGGAGAATACCCAGCGCTCGAGTCCAGTAGATCATCGCTCAGAACAGGGTGTTTTAACTACGTCATGCGTCATTATATTGAATAATATTATATTATTTTTAAATTATTAAAAACTCAAAAAAAAAATCTCCTTTTTTTTATGAATGCTTAGTAGTTATTGGATACATGAAGTGGGCTGCCGTTGTAAGACGACTAAAAAGTCACGGTTTAGATAGTTTAGAGATCTGAAAAAACGTAGTCACGGAGAATTTCACTAACGAAACTAAACGCGTTCAGTACCTTCAAACTGTGTTCAGAAGCTGTCAATGTCAATATTTTGTGAAATATTGACAGCTATTGCATCGCGGTTAATAAGAGCTATTAAGGTAAAAGCGCATTCGAAATTCAAATTTTAAATTTTTATGTAATTTGCAGGTCAGGCTCGAGTTGTATGTTGATTAAAATATGATTCGCGTCCGGAACAAATATGGCTTTACAGAGTTATAATCATTAAAATCAGTAATACAACCCTCCAAGTTAATTTAACCCCATTGAATGACTTTTTCATGAAATGGTCATTAAATGAGATTAAATGAACTTAAACTGAAACTTGGACGGGTCACGTTAGCCGCATGCACAATGACCGCTGGGCAAAAGTCTCCACGCGATGGTTGCCGGAAGTAGGTCGGCGTCGCCGAGGCTGGCCCAGAAAGAGGTGGCGAGACGATCTGGATGCTTACTGTGAGGGCTGGTTCGAGGTGGCACGAGAAAAGAGCACATGGAAAGAATTGGGGGAGGTCTTTGCCCAGCAGTGGTCCAGTAAAGGCAACTAAAAAAAAAAGGGTTTTTTTGATGATTTTATTTAGTATAATTCTGTAACTAAATACGTGTTATTGTCGCAAATCATATTTTGTTTAATATACAGCCTGACACTGACCTGCAAATTACAAAAATAACAAAATTTGAATTACGCGGGGTACCCTTCCTTCCCCCTTAAATAAAATACAAAAATCGTGCAAAACTACCCTCGAATCAATCAAATTTTATAATAAATAAATATTAATTAAATAGCTTAATCAAAATCAATTTTGCTGGTGCTAATAATCTCTTAGATAGAACACGATCAAAAGAAATAGCTTGTGAATAGAAGTAATAGTCCAATTTTAGATAATTATACATGTAATACGATTGCTGGTAAAAGACTTGATGTGTACGCAGGACGACCGATCAAGCTATACAAAACCGAATTAAGCTGACCTCTCACAGTACGGGAAGCACCTACAAAGGGAGGTCAGGTTATACTGGATAGTTATCTTTATGTGTCGCCGTGTGTACATGCAGTTTTTAAACCTAAAACACAATGTATTACGAATTTCCTTAAAAATCCCTTTGGATTACGATTGAAAGTGTGTTAAGCAATTGGGATACTGTGCTGACCACAGATATAGATAGACCTAGATAACGCAAGAGCAACTGCTTCGCGTGCTGCTTCGCGTGCCTAGCTTACGTACAAAAATCGTAAGTGGCCACTTTCGCGCTCAGTCTGCATCGGTGTATAACATGTTGTATGGGTAATTGTGCTGATATAAATTGTAAAAACTGTATATCTGTACAAATTTGAGAAAAACAAAACATTCGTATTACATTGCGGCTTAGAAATAGTGCTTGTGACGTCATAAGAGGTAGTAAAAAAATGGCACGCTTGGTTTTCATACAGATCGTGATACTTGCGTTATCTAGGTCTAACTATAACTGTGGTGCTGACCGACACTTTTTTTTCAAGATGGCTGATGGCTAATTTAGCTAATCACAAATGAGCTGGTTCAGAATGACTATTTTAGAATATTGTACAAAATAAAGTGCACATTAATAGAAAGGATTTTTTCGTGTATTACCAAAACAATAAAATGTTTTAATTTTAAGCATATTGATGTGTTATTTTTATTTATATCTGAAAATTGGGGGCCTACCGCGACCTCTTATAGTAATTCTATTTTAATACTACTTCAGTGTGGGAAAGAGATTGAACTACATGTGCTGTATGACTCCAACTGTTCCCCAGTCTGAAGTAATACTGCTGTGTAGGTGGTGGTATGGTCCTTGAGCCGTATATTCTCAAACTGTATGACGCCAGCAGGGTAAGGGGGCGTCCATTAATTACGCCTGTCGATTTTGTCGATTTTTCAAACCCGCCTCCCCCCTTGGTGAGATGTTGGGAGATTTGACTTGACCTCCTCACCCTCCCTCCCATAATCTCATGTAAGATTTTTCAAAATACGTATTTTAGTGTAGATACGTTCATCTGGGTTTGATTGCGTTAGATTTATTTAAAAAAAATATATAATTTGCTTAATTATTTTCATTTACATTTATTATTAGATATTATTGTGTAGGATTTAGCTATATTTTAGTGGCCCCACATTGTTTCTAGCGCGAAAAAAAATACGTGAGTTTTCCCCCTCTCCCTCCCTCGTGAGTTTGGGTGAGATTCGGCTTGACCCCCTCGCCCCTTAAACGCTTCAAGTAATTAATGGACGCCCCCTATATTGTATAACACAATTGTGTTCGGTCAATGGCTCACGTTGGGTATTCGAAGGTTATTGCGAGATTAATTGCTGTGGTATTCTGAAATTAACTATTAAAGATAGAAAAATTAAATACATTTTAAGGAAGATTCTTAAAATAAATTAACCGTTTTTCCTGCCATCAAAGAAAAATCTAGAAAAATTCTAATAAAATCGTTTCCGTTAAGAAAATCTAATACTTTTTCAAACTTAATAAGTACGTTATTGTATTAATTCTATAATTAGAAAAAAAAATCCCTATTTATTCTCAATTCTAACTTTTGGGGCACAATTTTAATAGCGTTACGGCCTTCGCTCTATTTTAACCTAATTGGAAATTGTCTAATGCCTGTTTTCACTAACTAGACACTTATGCGAATACCTAAATAAAATTGCTATTTTTTTAGGTATCCATTGGAATTTCTACTCTTTACTCAGCGCAGAGAGTTGAAATTCTAACATTAAAATATTATACAGGGTGGAAGCGACACCGAAGAAAAAATCAAAATAAAAAAACGCAATACCTACACGGTCAAAATGTATGGAACAGCTGATTATTTTTTAATTACCGATGAAAAATTTCTATGATCATCATTCTGCCCCCCAGGCATCACACCAAAATGATGTACTGAATACGTAGTAGGCGTTTGTGCTTCGGTGTCCCTACTACCCTGTATACTAGTCGCTTAGTTTTAGTGAAGTTGGGCATGAGCCCCCAATTTAAATGAGCGAAGTGCTAGACAATTATGTACATATTTGGCTGCTTATATAGCACCTCTTTACTTCATTTGTTAGGTGTTGTGAACTGTTGTTTAAGTTCTTTTAGGGTACAATTTCGGAAATTTTGCATCCATAAACCCCAGCAAAACGACTGATCTCTAAAGGGTGTAAAAGGACCCTTAACGAAGCCGAAAGGCACTTGTTCTCGCCGTCAATGCGATCATTTTTTTGTTCTAAACCATACCTGGAAACCTTCTAGTTACGGAGATATTGGGGGTCAACGTTCCAACTTTTTAACAAGTTGACCACAAAAATTTTTCACCCCAAAAAAAAAGTTGTTTCCCAGCAATTTTTGCTGGGAATATTGAATTCAATTCAATCTATACTTTCAATTGTTGGGAAACAACTTTTTTAGCGTAAAGTTACTTAGTTTGATGTACAGAATGCTTGGTTAACGGCTTCGTGAAGGGTCCGTTTACACCCTGTATGTAAACGGCAACGGCATTGCAGTAACAGTTTTGGAATTACACAATCTAATTCCCCCATCTCCTTTTTATCATGGACGAGCAGAGATACGGCGAAGCGTCACCGTTATATGGTTGAAGTTCCACGGACCCGAACAAAGCGCTTCCACATTTATTGTGCGGACCGCCAGTCTGTGGAATTCACTGCCAGCTTCTCTGTTCACTGATCATTATAATCTGGATCTATTCAAAGTTCGAGTGAATCGGTTTCTTCTAGGCAAGCGTGCTCCACCCTAGGCCGCATCATCGCTTCACCTCAGGTGAGTTGTGGCCAAACGCAAGCCTAATTAGTATTTAAAAAAAATGCATTTTCAGAGAAATCAGTCTTGTCGCTCGGTCTCTCATAGCCAGAGCTATGGTAGGTACCGGGTAAAACGGGGTGAATAGGAACGCAGGGGTGAATAGAGACAAAACTTTGAAAGGGATTTTGACGTTGAATTAATAATATTATGTTGAAAAAGAGGTATCTAAGTAATTATGTATAACTAAGTTAATAAAATAGAGAACTTTTTGGTAACATATCATATCAATTCAACGTTAAAATCCCTTTCAAAGTTTTGTCTCTATTCACCCCGTTTGACGGTACAGTTTATTTACCTAAACTTCAAGAAAGTAGGTAACTTGTGGACCTCTATACAATCCGTCTATATTATTAAGTTCCGAAATAAAGCTGTTAAAGGGGTTTGAATTATTTGGCCTGAATCACGTCCGCCATTTAATTTTATATCCGAAATGGCGGCAACGCATTGAACCTGTGTTTATCAATAGCTGGCATCAATTAAAACAATTATTCTATGAGATAAAATCTTCTAAAGCGTCACGTTTCATCCAATTTACTTCTTTTCTTGAAGTTTAGGCAGCTCCACCTATACCGATCTCAGCACGCGTAGCATGACCACCGTAGAAACGGGTTTCTTTGACGGAAGAATCGACAAAATGACAGATTGTGTCGACAAAATGACAGATTTCTTTTCAACCCCGGTCATGCTACGCGTGCTAGTCATAGCGGCTTTGCCGTTGCAGTTTGCCGTTGCGGCCGTCCTCAGAATTGTGCCATGAACCTGCCACAAATTACTTTTATCGTATTTGTAAGAAGCACAAAGTTTAAATCGAATGAAAAATTTTGGAGAGTGTTATCATTTTTAACGATTATTTAATTTGTTATTTGATGTGTTTAAAAGACGATGAACTGTTGTTTGGAACGTTCTACAATATAGTTATTGTACATAGTTTGAAGTTTTATTTTAAACTGACCTTTTTTGATGTGGCTTCCATCAAACGGCGCTGGACCATCGTGGTTGATTACTCCACAAAGAGAAGGCCTACTTCTTAAGCATTATGATGGGTGTACCTTTAACTAAGCCCAGAGGTTCTCCCCGTCATTGCGACATTTGTTTAGTTCTATACCATACCTGGGAACTTTCTAGTTACGGAGATATTGGGGGTCAACGTTCCAACTGTTTCACAAGTTTTTAATCTTATAACTTTACTTTAAATACCGCCATGGCCCTCGTACTATTCAATGCATCTACTAGCACAATGTTTAGAGTACGTTACATTGAGTCCTACCGTAAAACGTGATTTTTCACCTCAAAAAAAAAAGTCCCGTACGGATATAGAATTAGAATTATTCTGCAGACAATTATATAATTCAAGGAACTATATTATAATTGTCTACAGAAAGCATGCGTCACAGTGGAACGGTAATATATTTACGAAAAAACTATTAGTCAAAACCATTATTTAGCGACAGCACGTGTCGCTGAATAACGCTACAAAGAATGAATGGTTGACAAGAGCGATACCAAGATTTGCCGATGTCATGGTTCGCCGGAATATCATTGAACTAAATAATCTTTTACCGATAGCAATTTTCACCGAAAGCACCTTTCCTTACGGCGATCCAAACCAATCGTCTTCTGTTTCTTCTCATAAAATTTTGACAGGCCTCGATTAAATTGCATTAACTTCTATTTCCATGCGTTTATCTTAGTAATGCAATAATGAATAGATCTGGAGAACCGATTCGCGGCCGTGGAAACCACAAACGACGTTGACCAGGCACTGGAACCAACGGTGGAAATCCTCAGGGAGGAAGGGACGCGTTTTTGTAAAATGCAGCGTCCGGGCAAGAAGTCTAAACTTTCGGAGGAGACTGGAGCTTGTGACTGAACGACGTGAAAACCTACCCATCACTTCAGCAGAACTACAGGCACTCAACAGGATGTTCTGGCGAACCATGACATCGGCAAATCTTGGTATCGCTCAACCATTCATTCTTTGTAGCTTTATTCGGTGAAAAGTGCTGTCGCTATTCCCAGCAATAATCTTTGAGAGGATAATTAGTTTGATGAACATAATGCTTGGTTGACGGCTTCGTGAAGGGCCCATTTACCTTCACCTTGAATACTGATTTATATGGTATTTTTTTATTGAGTGGAAAAAAAATTGGTAGTCATTTGTCAAAAATAAAGAAGCATAACATGTTTTACAAATAAAAAATCTTTACTCAACATTTCTTTGTCGTACAAATCGCGTTACCAGTATTCGTACAATAACAAATATTACAGCCTATCATATACGTCTGCCCTTTTGGACAGATGTAACCTCTTTCAACGAACGGGATAAATTCCATAATTAAGGCTTTATCATCTTTAGGAGGTTCCTTTTCTATATTAGCTTCCAATTCTGCTCTAAATTCATTTAAAAGGCTATTTTTCTCTTTTTCATTTCTCTTGGGACATATCTTTGAAGTACACGCCACGGTCTTACCGTCGGCTAAGCACTTACACTGATTGCAGTCTTGCTGGTAAACATGCAATGGCTCGCAGTATCCATGCATAGAAGAAAGTTTGCGTGGTAGTGTGTTCTTTTCTTCACAAGTATCTTCAACAGTACAGTACTCCCGCTTTACGCCCTCATCTACTACGCAGTGGCAGACCATACAGTTGAGTTGATACGATGTTCCTTCAACGCAGGACGTATCTAAGCTAATATCAGTAGTCAGCTTACAAGTTTTCTTCGAACATCCAAGGTACTTCACACCATCCTCCACGAAACAATGACATGTGTTACAATCTTTTTTGAACTTAGTATTTGGCACACAGTTCTGCTCGTTTTCTATTTTTCCCACATGTGTGTATTTACTCTTTGGTAAAGAGATTTCTGTGTGATACTCCAAGCAATTTTTCGCAGTACAATATATTGTTTCGTTTTTATCACAGTGGCAGAAATTACAGTCTTTTTTGAAGACCACGCCAGGTTCTTTTAAATGGCACTCCGTTTTGTGCCCATTTAACCTCTTGTGATTAACTTGGGCAGTGCAGTTGTCACAAATGAGACGGTTGTTTCTGAGACACATGCATGTATGGCAGCCTAATTTGTATGACTTGTTGGGATTGCACGTGGCATAAACTTCTTCGGCATAAACTTCTTCGGCAGCAGCTTCGTCTCTCGAGTGCGTTGTTCGTCCGATATTCTCATCTTCGCATGTTTTGTTAGTGCATAGTTTTGGGTCTATTTGTCCGGAAGCAGGGCAGAAGCAAACATTACAGCCAAAGAGGTAGAGTTTTGTGGCACTACAGTTTTGGTTTTCTACCGGTTTTTTGTGTCCTGTCGTTTCAACGGAGTGAAGGACTCGGAAGATGTCCCGACAGACCGGGTTGGGCCACTTGGCATCTTCGGTGCATACACACAGAAGATCGCCCTTTTGGTAGTGCACTCCTGGCTGACAGGATACGTCATTTGAACGCCATGCGCCATGGCCCTCCATACCTACGTCCATCTCTCTGATTGCATCTGAAAAATTTTTGTTGATGAACTAAACGAAGTAAAAAGATAGAGGTCGAATCGAGTAGCTATGTGAAGTTAAACACCAAATTTTTTTTCGCGATGAGAGTTGCTTGATCAATCCGACACGACTGGATGGAGATCAGACGCAGGACCAACTGTTGAAAGTGCTTTTCGAGTTACGTACGGTATCATACATCGGAAACGTGCCAACTTCCGAACTCCAGATTACTACCAAGAAAAACCTCAATAATACTTTGCCTGACCTTGAAATTGAATCCAAGACTATACTCTCAGCAGTTGCGCTTGCGACGCGAGACTAACGGTTCAGTTAGTTCATAGTACTTGTAAATAAGTTACCATTAAAGTGCCCGAACATGTCCACTTCTCTGCAAGATCGCGCATTGCAAGTAAACCTACACTTCGTATTGCAGCGGCACCAATTGCAGTCGTTCAGCGCAATCGAATTTTTAGTGCAACGTTCACTCCAGAGCTTCTCGGGGACCGCTGAAACAGATCAAATTATTACGGTCCTCAAGAAACAATCAAGTCGCAAGCGCGACTACTAAGAACCTCATGCTTAGTAGTCGCGCTTGCGACAACTCGATCAACGAGGCTGTTAATTTATTTAAGTTAGTTAAAAGTGCAGTTAATTAAATTTTATCTTTCTTTTTATAGTAGGGTAACGAATGCTACCTTTAGTAGCTAAGTGTGACTTCATATTCCTAACTATTAAAAAGGAGGGATCAGATACTCACGTGCTTCATAATTCAACATCAGTACGAATGGCACATTAAAAAACAATATTAATAACGGTCCGAACTTCATCTTTATTTCAGTCATTCGATTTTCAACACAGTCATTGCTCAAAGAAATTATTCTCGCAAATTTCGATGAATGTTGAATTCCATGATTGGTTTCTATTTTATGGCCAACCACGATATTTCTAATGTAAGAATTTAAATTGATTTTTAGAAATAAAATCGTAGCCTACAGCTTTGTTAGAAATTGTTTATTATTCAGCACTGAAACTGAACGCAATCAGTACATCTAAACCGCGTTCAAAAGCTGTCAGTAATTTCGAACAATGATTACACTGATGCAAATGAATTACTGGGGCTAATGGTACTAGTACTAATGGTACTAGTACTAATAATAATGGTACTAGATCTTGATTTGGCTCGCGAGGGTCTCGACATGTGGGATGTAGACTCAGCGATCATTGTGCCGATAGTTGTATCAGCCCATGGCTTAATTACCAAGAGCCTCGACCAATATCTGAGGAGGTTCTCGTTAGGCAGCTGGCTTCGTTAAGGGTCTTTTTATACCCTTTATACGTGAAATGTTCCTGCCAAAAAAAACAACACAAAAACCATTTATTTAATCTTTATTCCTTCCAGAACATTTATCGGTAGTACACAATAATTTATTATTTTTTAAGCAAAAGCACATGTTACACGCGTTCACAGTCGTATCACCTGGTGTGCATGCCGTTTTTTTTGATAAAGAAACCATGGATTTTCTCAGAGCTACTTGAAAGATCTTTTTCAATGCTTTGGGTACATCGATATTTAACGTATGGCCATCGTACTCGTAAACTTTCGACTTCACATTATTCTCATTGGTCTGGACCCGGGGGGTGGGTTCGGCTGGAGGCTTCTGATCGAACTGAACCTCTAATTCTCCAGACCCAACATTGTCATCTTCTATAGTTTTAGCATCATCAAGTTCTTCTGTAGTTTTAAGTTTGAGATTTTCCACAGTTATATCTGCACTTTCAACTGTCATGTCGGTGTCATCGATTGGGATCTGTGTACTCCGAACAGCATTAGTAGTGGACGTAAAGCTAGGGCCAGGTGTAGGGGCAAGAGTAGGTTCTACCACTCTCTGTTTCTTTTGTTGCTTTGCTTCCGGTTCCTCAAAATCATTTTCGTTAGAAGTATTCTTTCGGGGAGTTTTATTTTCGGTGTTTAAGTTAATTTCCATGACACGATTCTCAGACTTATTCGAAGTCGATTTTGTCAAAGGTTTTTGTGTCACTTTTGTTGCTGTAGACGTTTTAGTTACGCCTGGTCTCACCCTTAATGCTCTTATGCTATCAGGTATTAGTTCAATAGCTTCTTTTATCAAGTCTTTGCCACATACGTTTAATTTGTAGGAGCCTAGATCCAGATTTCTGTTGTTGTAGTTACCAGTATTACATACAAGTTTGTTTTGGTTGGCACAGAAACAGAATTGGCAGGGGGCTAAGGAGTACCAGTATTTTTCTTGGCATTTGCTGAAGACAGTATTGGTGGCTATAGATCTGCGGAGGACCTCGTCTTCACAAGCGTTTCTTGTACATCGGTCGTTGAGGATCTCGCCGTGGGACCCACATCTACATACATTGCAATCAATGGGTATGTAGGTGTTCGGTTCGCATTTATGTGTGATGACAAGTCTAGGAGGCAAGGATTGAAAGGTATCATAACAACTCTTGTGCGGCCATCTCCCGTCCTTCGTACAGATGCATGTTATTAAGTTTTTTACGTAAAGCTGGTTTGGGAAACATAGAGGTTCGGTTTCTTCGAGTTTTTTATGACCTGTAATTGAAAACAAGTCAAGATAATGACGTCATGCAAAAATCAGAGACAAAAAAAATATCAGCCTCTTGCAAGTAAATTACTTACCCTGGTATCTATAGTCCATTTAAAGTAATTACTTGAGTTTAAGTAATTAATAATGCAACCATTTTTAGGGTTCCGTAGCCGACTGGCAAAAAACACAACCCTTAGATTCGTCATGTCTGTCTGTCTGTCCGTGTATGTCACAGCCACTTTATTCCGAAACTATTAGGACTACATTGTTGAAACTTGGTAGGAAGATGTGTTCTGTGAACCGCTTTACGATTTTTATACAAAAGTAAAAAAAATAAGGCCCCCCTTATTTTTTTTACTTTTGTATAAAAATCGTAAAGCGGTTCGACGTATAGGTTTGATGATTTTTTTTGTATAGCCCCCTATACAAAAAAAATCATCAAACCTATACGTGCGTGTCTATAGATAGGTCTTTAAAAATGACATTATTATAGAACGTAACTCTCAACGAAAATTGCTTTGAATAAGATTTGTTGTTTCGTTTTTGAGATATATGCGACCTTTTTTTTTTAAGTAACTTTGTAGTATTAAAAACAAATTTAGTTTTGCTGTTGAATATAATACAATACAACATATTAATGAGCCTTCAAAATATTTTTATTATCTTGTTTGGTGCTACGGAACCCTGTGTACGTGTGAGTACGACTAGTACTTGGCTGGTTTTATCTAATAGACAAGAATTTGAACGAAAGTAAGAACCGTCAAAGAAAGAAAAGCCTAAAAAGCCTAAAGCCATTACTACGCCTAAAAGCCAAAATCGTATTACGTTATTACTTTTACTCAAGTAATCACTTTGTCTTGTTTATAGATACGGGTTTTAGAATACGTAAGAACTTACTGGATTGGCTACTGCAGTTTAAGGATGTACATTCAAACACAGCCTTCGAGGTACACAAACATTTGTTACATTCATTTTTCACCACGTCTCCTACGTGACAAGACTTTACAGGGTGCTGCAGATAATCTACAAAAATAAGGCACATCCTGTATTAGTTTGTTTAATAATGAGGAAAATGTAGTGAGGAAAATATTGAGTATGAATGTAGATGACTATAAGAGTAGAGGAAGACCAAAGAAACGATGTATGGACTGTGTGAAGCATGATATGGCTAGAAAGGAGGTGACTGCTGAGATGACGACTGATAGAGAAGTATGGAAGAAGAAGACATGCTGCGCCGACCCGAGATAAATTGGGATAAGGGCAGGAGAATGATGATGATCTTGTTTTAATTTGGTAGGTAGCAATATAGGAAATTCTATTGTAGAACCTATATCAGTTGTGTTGCGTAAACCAACAATACTGAATATTTTTTTGAGGTACAGTAAGAGTTCCATAGACGCCACAGCATTATTCTTGCATCTTTTTTATATTTATTGCAATTAACTCGCCAAACTTTTTACTTTGATGGCTAATTATTAAATAAATTTTATTTATTTGCATAGATGTGTATACAAATTGGGTTGCTTATTTCCATATACATATTACATAATATAGTCATATATGAATGCACAGAAAGAAAGCTGAGACAATGATTGAGGGTGAATTCATGATAACATAAAATAAACAATACCTAAGTAATTAACCTCGTAAGGCCCAACCTAAATTTAGGTCGATATACATTACGACCCAATGTACTAAAAATAGGTGCAAGTAATTGCGCCCCAGAACTTTGATTTAGTTAAAAAGTGTTTAAATGTAATGCTTTTGGCTAAATTCTTTTAAGGGGTATTTCTTATACCTAAAGTTAACTATTTCATGCAAAAAATATTTTGAAATTATTTCGCCTTTTTTTAGGTCAGTTTTTTTTATTTAAACCAAAAAATACGTTTAAAAATCATGCCGTAATGTTAGGTCGCGGGCCGTAATTTAATGATTTTAAAAAGTGTCTTGGGCCTGAGTGTCAACATTGTTTTAATCATTAAATTAGGTCGTTGGGCCTAACGAGGTTAATACCTATACACTTACCAACTGTCGATTTGACAGTACCGACAACAGAAAGATACAATAGAAAAGTAGATAGCACCCACATCCTGCGATTCCCATAGATTAAATGATGTATTCAACTTCAGAGCACAAATTGGAACACTTAACCAATTTTTATGAGAGTTTTAATTATGATTGTGGAATTACTCCACTAGTTATAGCCAATATTTGGTTGACGACTTAATTTTTGGGTAATCAGACCATGTTTGCCAAGAAATGTTTTTTTTTAATTTTGTTTTTTTTTTATAACTATAGTAGTGGATGCGAAAGCGCGAACATCGCGTCGTGTTTTGATGAAGAATGAGGAGATGGCTTTTAATCATCAAATAACCCCCCCCCCCGCTCTGGGTGGAGTGGGAGGGAGTGTCAGACTCTCACTGACTAAGACCCATCCATGTTCCTTTTTTGCCCTTTGTGTTCCAAGGCCACGATATCTCTTTCGAACAGTCCCGCAGCCCCGGCAGGCATCGGCCCTTGCGGGCCCCTATCTGTTGCTGACATCTCTTTGAGGCGCGCGTGGAACACGAACGCGCCGTCGACACGGCCTGTCGTCATAAGACGGACGGACGGTGAGCTAACCCATTACTCACCGTCCACAGGCCCGCGATGAGGAGATGGCTTCAGCAGTCTTTTTTTAGCGATTAGCTAGCTTTTATAAGATAACTAAACTACTATGCAAAGACCCTAAAACAGATAATCATCTGCCTAGCCTTTTCCCAACTATATTGGGGTAGGCTTCCAGTCTAACCGGATGCAGCTGAATACCAGATTTAACATGGAGCTACTGCCTATCTGATCTCCACAACCCTACTACGGTAGTACTGGGCAATACGATACTCCTTGGTAAGACTGGTTATCAGACTTTTTGGGCCACTGACTACCTAACGACTGTGAAATAGCTACAAATGACACCCGGGACCAACGGCTTAACGTGCTTTCCGAGGCACGGAGGAAACTCGATATGTAATGGGTGGTCACCCATCCACAGACCAACCTAGGCAAGCACGGCTTAACCTAAAGATTGTCCCGAGCAGCTGTTATTATTTAGCCACGAGCTCCTCCCCTAAAACAGAGAATGCAAGGGACTATTAGATTAATTATTAATCTATGCATTTGTTTATTTAGTTTGGTACACAATTATGATTAAGTAGATTACACTCATTTTGAAGTTTACAAAGTATGTAAAAAGACCCCTAACGAAGTCGAAAGGCACTTGTTCTCCTCGACAATGCGATATTTTTTTTGTTCTAGACCATACTTGGGAACCTTCTAGTTACGGAGATATTGGAGGTCAAAGTTCCAACTTTTTTTAAATAAGTTTTTAATGTAAGATGTCTACTTTACTTCTACACAATGTTCTGAGTGCGTTATATTGAGTTATGTTGAAACGTGATTTTTGACCCCAAAAAAAAAAGTCGTTTCCCAGCAAAAATTTTTGCGTAAAGTTACTTAGTTGTGTACAGAATGCTTGGTTGACGGCTTCGTGAAGGGTCCGTTTATACCCTGTATATCATTGATCGTGTCCCACTGCAGGGCGAAGGATTCTCTTTCACCGTTCCATTATTCTCTGTAACTAGCCGCCATCCCTACGTTAATAAATAAAACCGCAAACATACATTAATAAGTATTATTTAATAATTAAAGTAATACAGTAACAGTAATAAAACAATCTCAACTTATATCCTTTAAGTATGCAACGGGTTGGTCACCAGCTTTGATAAAAGTGGGGGTAGCATCAGTGCAAGCATCGCTGTCACTTTTATAACAATGTTCTTCTACCAGAATTCTTTGAGGTTCACATTCACAAATGAAGCATTCGTCGGTTAGGTTCCCTGGTTTCTCACACTTGTACATCGTGTGGTTGTGTGGTAGCTTTATTTGGATCGGGTATTGAATTTCCGTTGAGTTCACCATTGTCTCGTTTTCTGTTAAGAGTAATTTCTTATTTATTTAGTTTTTTTTTTACAGTAGTCTGGATTTATGCCAACCGGGCAATAGCGGTCAAGCATACCTAGGAAAATGTGAATGTACAGTCGAGAGCACCAATATGTTTACACTTTCCTAAATTTAAAAGCAATTTTCGCGAGAAATTTCTATTGTAACTTGGAGATTGGATGTTTTTCATAAAAAATATGAGTTCCGGAATACTACGTGCGGAAGACCATGGTATTTTAATCAGAACATGAGGAGGAAACCACTTTTATAAGTTGTTAAGTGTATACATATTGGTGCTCGTGATCGTGACTATACTACAGGTACTTATATTCTATTACGTATTGATGTTATGCTTTATGTTAAAGTAAGAAATAAGGTAAATAAAGAACATCCAAAATTGAGTCGTGATCAGTAGCTCGTCTGTATTATTATCGTTGGTTTCAGCAGTCTTAATTAACATTCGTAGATTTGGTCGTCAATTTTGCCAACATTATGTTATTTCATGAGATGAGGAGGGAACAAAAACAAACCATAGATGTTTCTTTGGAGCAAGAAACATCTTCAAGTAGCTAGTTAAATAAAATCGTTTAATTGCTATGCACACTAAGGATGCCGAAACAAAACTCATCGTAGGCATAGAACAGTTACGCATAATAGTGTGATCAATTGTCTAGCTATTTACTCAGACCGACAGCGTAGACTTAGTGGTAGGCTTCCATTGACAACTATCAGGTAAGTCCTACGTGCAGACAGGGATTTAAAAAAAAAATGAAATTCGTGATTTAATGGTTTCATTGATAGTCCTATGGGTTTAATTTTTTTTTCAGGCTATATTACCTCCTCATTTATTTATGCTCTTAAACACCTAATTATCATCATCTGCTAAGCCTCTTTCCAACTATGCTAGGGTTGGCTTTCAGTCTAACCGGATGCAGCTGAACTAAGTTTATTAATTAAAAAATAAAACCAATAAAATAACCTAAGCTAAAAACAAACTAAAATAATACTGATACTGATACTGTTAGCCTCTGTCATCCCACTGCTGAGCAATGGCCTCTCTCCATGACTTCCAAATTCTTCGATCCAGAGCCAATGTGGACCACTGGTCGTAAGTTTTGTCCAGCTCGTCCCGCCATCTCTTGCGAGGTCTACCGCGTCGCCTTCTGGCTGTGTCAGGGCTCTACATCGTGGTTATTTTGGCCCATAACTCGTCGGGCATGCGGCAGACATGGCCAACCCAGTCCCACTTTAGCTTAGCGGCTTTTTGAGCAACGTCAGTAATTTGTGACAAAAATTAAGCATTAAAAAATTCCTCTTCAACGCTGTCAACCGTTAATGTGCGGAAGAAACTGGCGGCATTGCACATTGCATTGATGGTGTAGATATAAAAATAATAGTTACGTGTCCTTCTGTCCATTGGAACATAGTTGTAATTCGGGAAGGCTTGTTCGCAGTATTGTTCAGGTGGCATGGGCCGGCAAAAGTGATTAATATTCCCCATATAAGGGCACACGCAAATACGGCACCTAAAACAGGTAATCGTTCTATTACACATCGCAGGATTAGAAAAAGTCTTCTAGTTGAGGTTACTCAAAGGTGTAAGTATCATGGCTGCGGGACTGTTGGCTGCGGGACTATTCGAAAGAGATACCGTGGCCCTGGAACACAAAGGGCAATGAAGGAACATGGATGGGTTTTAGTCAGTAAGAGTCTGACACTCGCTGCCACTCCACCCAGAGCGGGGGAAGTCATTTGATGATTTCCCATCCGTAAAAAAAAAAAAAAAAGGTGTATGTATCATCGTCGATCACATCTTTGCTTACGATCATGTGAGAGTCAAGCGCGGCCTTATCAATAAATACGCAGAAATTAACTTGCTTCTGAGGCAGCTGGGAAAAAAACACGCTTTGTGGCCCAAACAAGATCATTGGTGTCCAAGAAATAAAGTAAGATTAAATCTTTGACTTATAATAAGGCCTCCGGACCGAATTTATGCCATAGTGGCCATCTTAGTTGAGACTATCCATCGAAGCGAGAGATGTGTGCACAAGTGCGCAGATACAGATGGACTCTCTCTTCGCCTACAAATCTAGCCTTGATTTTCAAAGATAGCAAAGGCTACTTACTATACACCGTGACTTTTTAGTCGTCTTACAACGGCAGCCCACTTCATGTATCCAATGAGTACTAAACATTCATAAACAATATAGGTATTTATGAGATTTTAATCATTTAAAAATAAAAATATTAGTCAGTATTATGACGCATGACGTAGTTAACCCTGTTGCGAGCGAAGATCTACTGTACTCGACCACTGGGTAAGTATATTCTCCCGTTTGACCCGTAAACATCATTAATAGGATGTTTCATAATTTTATTATAATGTACTCGTATTATTTATTTTTCTTTGTACACCGTAAAACAGGGTTACTTTGAGAGCTGGGGTAACTTTGATGATAGCTAAACTTGGTATGTTTTTTCGGATTTATTGCGTGATACTGATCGCAGCCAAAATTTTGATTGTTCTGTTGGCCAGACTGACAGATCGGCCACATTTTGCCGAAGCGTCGACGAGCAGTTGTTGTCGGAACTGTATAAAATTATTTGTTAAGGTTTAGTGTCAAAAAGGTTGCAAAAAATTGTCTGAATAACTTCAGTGGCACAGGCGTAAGTATTATTGTTTGATTTCTAGTTTTTCGCTGTTTTAATTATACGTTTCTTTATGATTTAGAGCATGTTTGCATTTTTGGTTACGGTCGCCATTTTATTTTGCATGAACACTTTAAGTTCATCGGGGCTACATTGTTATATAGTTTATCAATTTAACCCCATTTGTTGCTTTTGTTTTAGTAGCCTCATGGTTCGCACCTACAAAAAGACCGCGGGTTCCCGCAATTATAAAAATTACACAGAGAAGGCAATGGAAGAAGCAAATTCCCAAATGACGTGAAGATAAAAGAATTGTAGTTTTTTTATAATACACCTAACTTTTTGCGACTTGTTGATTTTTTTGATTTTTTATAAATAATAAAGGAGTGGGTATCAAAGTAGCCCCACTATCAATACAACTTTGATAAACAGGTTTTTATTTTATTTTTATTTTTATATTCACAAATTTGTAATTTTTTGTTGCAATAATTAATTTACGTAATGAGTCTACATTACAGTTTTTTTTTTACATTTTTATCGTTGAAATTGCAAGCGTAGCGCCCATTTAAAATTAAAAATTAATCAATGTCACCCCGTTTTACC
This sequence comes from Noctua pronuba, assembly GCA_905220335.1. Taxonomy (NCBI): domain Eukaryota; kingdom Metazoa; phylum Arthropoda; class Insecta; order Lepidoptera; family Noctuidae; genus Noctua; species Noctua pronuba. The sequence goes on from LR999913.1 coordinate 4,321,411, forward strand.
AGTACCTATTATGGTAGGTAAAAAAAATATATCGCGCCTAGAGCTATTTTATGCCGGGTACATTGAGTGGACCACCTTTGTAAGACGACTAAAAAGTCACAGTGTATAACCGCAAAGGGTTGATTATTATATTTCTCTCTATTTAAATTACCTTATGATATACTGCGATCCTGGAGTACAATGCTCTCGTTCAGGTTTGCCTGTGAGATTGTAATATTTACAGCTATTTCTCCTCGAATCTATGTTGGTTATGTTCTCAAATTCATCAACTGCTCTATCCGTTCCAATAAGATCACCTACGTTCTTCGATCGATCATCTTCGTCTGGTATTTCATCACTACTGTCATCATCGCCACCAACCAAGTCTTTTTCAAATATATCTTCGCTGGAGTAGCCGATTTTTCCTACACCTTTTGTCTACAATACAGATATAACTATCAAGGGCATGCAAGGCAAGCGATTTCGGTCCGTCATCTCGACTTGCCTTGCACATCAGTGGGCTTACCATGAGTTTGAAATGTATTATTCGTTATCGAATACTATCGCCCTGTCTCTTTCATATTCATCGTCTGCTTTACGACACGAAAAGTATATCCGATAGTTTTCGATATCGAGGACAGTTTTTTACAAACTCATGGTAAGGGCACAGCTGTCCTGCTATTTGATGTAAATGCAATCCTGCTGGTTGTCAAAAGGCACGTCGTGGAACCATTCGAATGAAATATCTGAGGCAACGTCGTCAAAACTGCTAATTCTAGCAAGAATGTAGGAAGCTTGTTTGAAATATTATTTAATAAAGTTAGGTTATATAAAAAGCTTAAAAATTTAATATTAGTAGAACATAGGTAAACGAAAATGCAGATGTTTTTATTAGTAATTACATCATCAATGTCTTATCATTAATAAATTTGTATTCACCACGCACTGTGCTTAATTAAACTTGTAATGTAAATACTGGATACGGGTGACGGATTTAATCAGTTTGGTCTCACACACAGACAGATACTGTGTCCTTGACCAGAACAAACCCGATAAACAGTTAATCTATCTTATTATAGTAAACCAGTAAACTAAGTCCATACAGCATAATAATCATATTCACTACTCCATTTGTTATAATTATTACGTAACAGAAAAAATTGTCTATATTGACGATGTCATAGTTTTGCATTTCACGATAGCGTGCTGCGTATCTTGTATCAATTTGAACATGTCGAAATAGAACTCCTACTGCAGTACTGAAAAACAAAAGAGAAATTACGCGTCTGCGTGAAAAGCAAGCTCTCAAGTTTTGTGAAGAGGCTTAAAATACCATTGAAATTCCGTAATAGAATTTTTTTCACGATCATGTGTATAATATTTCCTTTGTGGTACGGACACACATCGTTAAATGCAATTGTTGACAAATAATAATTTAATAATATTATTAGTAAATCCAAAGATCCCGCCCCGTCAGTCAAAATATTCAGGGTGTTTAGAAAAAAAAAGTGGATTTGTGTAATGTTTTTACCACACTTATAAAATAGATAACTACAAACTAAACCTTAATCTCCTCCGCAGAGTCTAACATGCTTTTCTTTTTTGAATCATTTGCGGCAGTTCTACTCCCAGTACTCACAAGCTTATCGTTATTGCATAAAATAGGGGTACACGAAGCATACTCTTTTAGCCCCATTTCTGGACACACACAGAGTTTACAACCAGATTCAAATTCTTCACCAGGAAAGCAGAGTTCCAAATTCCTTACCGTATCCTCCTCGACTTGGTTACCTAATAAGGTCTGGGATAGTTTGAAGATCTTCTTCCACGGTGTGTCTATATCAGCGCAGGTTCGATTCGTGCAAGCTTTGTCATTTTTGTTGCCATTAGGAGGGCATACGCAGATGTTGCAGTCATCGCTGAACAACTCGCCGGCAGTACATGAGTCTGACCGCAAGAAACTATTCTCGCATTGATTCTTTGTACATTTGTCCACGTTTTTGATACCGTCTGTCGCGCAGAAGCAAGTGTTGCAGTCGACTGTGTAGTAAGCGGAAGGCTCACAAGCAAACTCGTTGGTGATTGGCTTGGAGGGCCCGCTGCAAGTGTTGTTCGTACATGCTCTTTCCTTTACCAGCCCACTTAAACTGCATATACAAAAATTGCAGTCGACCTTCGTAATGGATCCAGGTACACACGTGGCAATCGATTCTGTACTAGTATGTTTAGGCACAATGCGATCTTTATGAGAATCTTGAATCGTTTTTTTAGCAGCACAGTCATCGTTAGTGCACCATTTCTCTTCTATCTTTCCGTCTTTCGTACAGTAGCAAGTATTACAACCAAATTCAACGAAAGTATTGGGTTCACAAGTTATGTTGTAGTCTATAACGTCGGCTTTATCTACTCTAAACCTTTGAGTTTTCTTTGGTCCGGAATCAACTGTGACGGAAGTACAAAACTTGAAATTTGTATGCCCGTTATCTGGACACAGGCAATATCTTCCTTGATCTATGTAAACTGAGCTAGGCTCGCAGGATTCTCTGCCGAGTAAGTCTTTGATAACACTTCTTTCTATCTGACTGATAGTTTCCTTCAACACTCGTTCTAGCATGATAAGCTTATTCTGTAACGAACAAACTCTGGTGCAATATTTTTCTAAAGTGAAACCATTTCGCAGACAGAAACATTCCATGCATGTAGGCACCAGCTCTCCAGGGCTGCAAGTGCTTTTAACGGAATCGTAATTGAAGTTGTCAACTTTTAAACATTCTTGTTCTAAACAACTGCTTTCGTTCACCACTCCTTGAGAACTACATTCGCAGTAAATACATTTTGGTTTCGTGTATCTATTGGGTGTGCATGCGATTGTCGTATTCCTCAAACTAATTAAGGACTTGAGTGGATCCCGTTGCTTTAAACAATTTGATTTGGTCCTCATATCTTCATCAGGTACTCCATTTTCAGGGCAAGAGTATACGTTACAATCTACTCTGTAGAATGTTCTAGGAATGCATCTCTTTGATGATTCAGGTGCTTTATGGCATGTTTCCACACATTTACTTTGGACGAAAAACCCGTCGTCTGAACATAAGCAGTGAAGACAGGTAAATAAGTACATGACTTTCGGTATGCAGACGCTCAGCGCGATCGAATCCAAGGATAAATTAGGACCTTTGAGGGAACAGGACGAGTCAGTGGCGCAGCGGGCTTCGGACATCTTCCCAGATGCAGGGCATACGCAAAGACTGCAGTTGATATAATAAGACCTGAATGGAGTGCACCATAGTTCGGCTCCAGCTTCTTGTTTGGTAACATTTTTCATCGTGCCATCTTCAGCGCATTCTGTGTTGGTACACAAGAGTTTACCGTTTTCTTGGCATATGCACTGGCTACACTCTTCCCAAATGATCTGGCCCGGCAGGCAAGTTTGTCGGCGCCCTATCATCTGACACGTGGCCTCGCTCCAACGGCCCAAACTGTTGCAGTAGCATAGCCGGCCATTCAGTAAGAACTGGGTGTTTGGGACACACGTGCCTGTAGAAATGAATAAAAATGTAGCAATATTTAGGAAGGCCTGCTTCAAAATTTAATGTAAGTAAAAATCTAGCTAATGTTTTCGCCGAAATAAAATGTGGAAAACATTTATTATTGTGACAAATGTATTTCAGTGAACTTTAGAATTTGATTCGAGAATAAATGATTGGAAAATACAACAACAATGGCAATAGAAGAAAAGAAACATCTGAGGAACGAATCAACATTGAAGACTATAAAAAAGACAGTTCTGGAGGATCAAAAACGACTCTTGAAGCTTTAAAATCAACAATAATTTAGTAAAAATGTCAACACTTACGGAATATGGTTTCCCCAAAGGGTATTGCCGTTATCAAGGTTACAAATGTTACAGCCATAAACATATTATAAGGATAATGGGTATTTTTGTTACCTGCACATTAATAAAAATAAAATTACGATTTCTCAATTAAATAACTTAATCTTTCAGGTTCATTAGCTTTGTTATTACTAGAAAATTATTTGAAATGGAAAACTCGTAAAATGTAACGATTGCGTGGTTTTATGATATTCGGTTTAACTGAAAGTTAATTAGGTTTTCGTTTTAAAAGATTTATGTAATTGCAGATTTTTTTAAAGGCTGATTTTTCCGTAGTATACTTTGGCCTTGTTAATAGTTTGAGCCGTGCCTCAGACCACGATATCCAAGTTTAGTTCCTAAAAATTCTTACTTGAATCCAGTTTTTAGCTGTTTTTATTTTAAAAAGACCGAAAACCTTCGGAGATTACAGGCCTGATGATAAGATAATGAATTTTGAAAAGTATCTTATTGGTTCAAACTCCTTAATTAAGATAGGCTTTACCAACTACTTGCTATGCTAGCGACACCATGAGCGACGCTGACTATTTTAAGAACTAATACTTTTGACAGATAACACTTTTACGATCCAAAATATACCATTCGATATTCAAAATTATGGAAAAAGCAAAATAGATCGCGTCTCCTTGTTTGACTTTTATTCAATTTATTTATTTTCTTTAAACTTGTTGATCTCACATCACATTTTACATTTTACTGCGAAGTTTTACTGCTTTTTTATATGCGATTATTTATGTCCTGAAATGTAAATTTCATGTAACTTAATACCTATTTATTTTTTGGAAATCACTACTATTATTGTTGAAGTAGGTACGTATGTGCAGGTAATGGACTTATCATAAAACTGACAAGAATTTGTAAAACATTTGTAATGAGAAACGTTCTCTTAGGAAAGTCAGATAATTTTGTAGAAGAAGTATGTATACGCAGGATGTATGGACCTGACAAAAATATAAGTATTTATACAAAACTAAAACCTTGCCAGTAACATCATCCACCTCCGGGGGCTGCGGGAGTGTACGAAAGAGATACCGCGGTCCTGGAACACAAAGGGCAAAGAAGGAACATGGATGGGTTTTAGTCAGTAAAAGTTTGACGCTCCCTTCCACTTGTTCTGGACCATCCCTGGGAATCTTCTAGTTACCTAGATATTTAAATACAAGTTTTTAATGTTATACAATATGACCCTTGTACTATGCAATGCATCGAATCTATATCAGCACAATGTTTTGAGGGCGTTACATTGAGACTTACTGTAAACCGTGATATTTCACAAATAAAAGTTGTTTTCCAGCAATAATTTTTGCGTGGAGTTACTTATGTTTGATGTACAGAATGCTTGGTTGACGGCTTCGTGAAGGGTCCGTTTACACCTTGTTACCTAGCTGTTGTGAGGTAGGTCGGAAATCATAGATCGGGGTAAAAAGTACATTATTATAATCGTAGCTCATGGTATCCATGTGTGATAATTTTCATCAAATTCCCTACAAACAAACAAACAAACTTACTTTCTCATTTGTAATATTAGTCAAGTTAAGTAAGAATGGCATCTACCAAGTCAACATAGGACGTTATCGGCTGCTTAACCGAACTAACCCGTGCGGGCCTTAAGAGTTAGTCCTCCAGCCAGAGCAGTAAAGACAGTCGGAGTGCCTTGAATATCCATACTAATATTATACATGCGAAAGTAAGTTTGTTTGTTTGTTACCTTTTAACACATAACCACTGAACCGATCATCCTGAAATTTTGCATATAATACGTTGTCAGGTGTACAGAAACGGACATAGGTTACCTTTCATCCCGAAAAAAGTACTGTTCCCGAAAAAAACAACAATAACGTTCTTATGATAATAGATGGCGCCACGTGTCTTTCGAATCATGATTGAATTAAATCATTACAAGCAGAGTACAACCCGAATTGATTGTCAAATTCTAAATGAATGCGAGCGAAACCGTGGCCAAAAGCTAGTTTATAATAATTGACATACCTATTATGTATCACCATGGGTAGAATATTACTGATTTACAACTAATATCTTTTCAACACTTTAAGTAACATAAATAAGATGTAGTGCGACCAAAGTGGAGCGACTTTATAAGTGCTCAATGAATGCACTACAAATTACAATGCGTTGAAAAATCAAACTTAGAAGATTTTTTTTAGTTCCTAATGCTATTAACCGTCGGAACCCAGGATAGGTTGCATCTATATTTTTCGTTTTTTAAACTTTGACAATGATAAAACAACACGCGGGCACGTGAGCGAAGCCACGGGTACAGCTAGTTTATAATAATTGATTAAACACAAAACTTTAGTGAATACATTTATTCATTGCAAACCCATTTTAAAAATAATAAAACCAAAGAATAGATAATAATAATCGGTCCGTTACAGCAAGTCAGTGTCTATTAAGAAGGTAAGCAGTAGTCATCATCACAGTCCATGCTCAATCAAGTACTTCTGTTGTTTCTCCAGCGTTACTACTTGGTTGTAGTTGAGGCAAGTCTTCTGCGTGCAGCGCAAGGTCTGGTCGTCCTGGCAGTAGCATCTGTTGCAGTTGTCTCTGGGAATTGATAGAAGATCATTGTCAATCATTGAAGGAAGGCACCCCCCCTTCCCTCACTGATTGACAATCTGGGGAAGTGGTTAAACTTTGTCTAGCCTCGTAAGGCCCAACGACTTAATTTAATGACAAGAAAATGTTAACACTCCGGCCCAAGACACTTTTTAAAATCATTAAATTACGGCCCAGCGACCTAAAATTATTACATGATTTTTAAACGTATTTTTTGGTTTAAATAAAAAAAAGAGTGACCTAAAAAAAGGACAAATAATTTCAAAATGTTTTTTGCATGAAATAGTTAACTTTAGTTATAAGAAATACCCCTTTAAAGAATTTAGCCAAAAGCACTTACATTTAAACACTTTTCAAATCAAAGTTCTGGGCCGCAACTACTTGCACCTATTTTTAGTACATTGGGTAATGTATATCGACCTAAATTTAGGTTGGGCCTTACGAGGCTAGGACCACTTCTTCTCAGCGATTCGAAGGCAATCATAATGGAATCAGCCCAGAATTCGCGATGAGTATGGTAGCGTCCATCAGTTTCTGTAACGTGCAGACGACAGGACATTGAGGGTATTAAGTGGCCCTCTGCTGACTTACCGGAAACGCAAAGGCTGGTTCGAAAGGAGTTCAAGAAAAGATACTTAGTGGAGGCCTTTACTCGCTAGAGAAAACAAAACAGTTCTTACTTATAAATCATCATCTGCCTAGCCTTTTCCTAACTATGTTAGGGTCGGCTTTCAGTTTACCCGGATGCAGCTGAATTTTACAGTATTTGTATTTAGTTGTATTGCAGTATTTTTCATGGAGCCTCTCTGACCTCCACAACCCAGTTAGTACTAGGTAATACGATACCCCTTGGTAAGACTGGTTGTCAGACTTTCTGGGCCACTGGACTACCTGCAACGACTGTCAAAGATCTACAAATGACAGCCGCGACCAACGGCTTAACATGCTTTCCGAGGCACGGAGGAAACTCGGTTTGCAATGGGTGGTCACCCATCCACAGACCAACTTAGGTAAGCACAGCTTAGCGTGAAAATAGATCCTAGCGGCTGTTATTATCTAGCCACGAGCTTACTTATAAATATGTTTAGGTGAACATTTCTCCACAGTGTAGTCGTACGTCAGAGCGGCGTCATTCCTCTTGGAACTAGTCCTCAACGCCAACTCGTCTTCTGCCTCACATCCTTCGACAGCTTTGCAGTGAGTGGTTCCATTACAGGAGCACTTCACACATTTGGATTGAATTATCTCGTTCTCCACGAAATTTTCTTTGTTGCATTGTAAACCTAAAAAGTGAAAGAAAAAGTATTGTGAGATCTTGTAGAAGACTAATGTGGTTCTTCTTCGTCGTGTTGATGATTTCCCCTTTTTTTAAATTAAGTTTGTTTTATCCAGTACTCTGCCCGACGGCATTGGTGGTGGCCTTGGACAGGTCCTTCAAAGTGCACGTGGAACCACACATAGTGCAGGGTAGGTGGTGAGCCATAGTTTGCTTTGAGGCACCGCAGTCACACATGGCTTCATTGGAATACCCCCACCGGACCAGGTTGTATCTGTACCCCACCTGGCTTCGCAATCGGTTTAGGGTGGGTCATGGCTGCAGATGTCCCGGTGGGAGTCTTTCTGCAATTTCAACCATAATGTGTCGGAGGGGGATGTCTTAGGACCCACAATTGTTTTTTGCTTCACTAGCCCTGTTGTTGTCGACTAAGAAAATGTGGTCATATTTAAGAATGTGGTATATAAAATGAAACTGGACTACTTTCTCTATGGCACCAACATCATATAGTCGCGGAAAAAACCTACTGTCCATACTTTTGGGTCAAGTATTTACGCTGAGTCAAGGTTTCAGCTGGCGAAATTTCATAAATGTTAAGAGTATCTGTCATCATTCTCAGAATGATGCGCCGACCCCAATTTATTTGGGGTCGGCGCTACACGTCTTCTTCTTCCATACTTCTCTTTTACTCGACATCTCATCAAACACCTCCTTTCTTGCCATATCTTCCTTCACACAGTCCATCCATCGTTTCTTTGGTCTTCCTCTACTCTTATAGCCATCCACTAATGCTCAGTTGTCTTACCAGATTTTTTCACAGCTTCAGCCCTATGCATGTCAGAGAAACTGATGCATAACAATTTATCACAGAGAAGGTTCTTGAATTCATCGCAGACGCAGGCATTGCAGTCAACCTTGTAAGTGTTGCCAGGCTTACAAGGCGAGGCGGCGTGAGGCAGTACTTGTAGTTTATTGAACTCCTTATCCTTGATTGGAGATCGTACGTCCAATGCTCGCAAATCTTGCCGCACTGAGGGAGAAGAACAATCATGATCATCATCACCTGCCTAGCCTATTCCCAACTATGTCCAGTCTAACCGGATGCAGCTGAATATTTATTTGGTGAGTATATACTTAGAGCAACTGTGTGCTCTCCACCACCAAGTTACTGGTAGAGAAGAACAATATTACTATTGAAAACCGGCTTAATGCGTCGCAAACGAAAGGTTCCATTAAAATGATGCTTGTACCAGTATCTTTAACTTTTAACTTTGTTTGTGACTCCTTTAGTATAGTGAAAATTCCAAGCGTCCGATGGACAGCAGCAACTCAGTACTAGGGACCCGTTGGCATCCTATGGGAAAAGTGGTAGCGAAGAGATTTGAAGAATTTGTTCGTCAGAAGAACTAAGATAGACGAAGCTTCTTCGTCGGTATAAAAATAATGTAGACCAAAAGCGTCCAATGCCTTATTTCCAGCTGTGGACTACAATTGACTGAGCTCGTTGACAACGTCCAAGTCTATTAAAACTGGACTGAAGTGGACCAAAGTATTTTCGTGAATCCCAATTTGGTCAAAAGCAAAACTATTGTATGGATTATTTTATGAAAGAAATAACACTACAGTCAATCTGGGTAACTTTGATTCATTCGGGTAACTTTGACAGCGGGACCATGAACTAGTTTTGATTATTTTTTCGCATGAAGCCAACACTATTCATAAATGTTTATTTTAGATTTGCAATGTTACCCAGATTGATAAAAATAATACTTATTACTACTTTTTTATGCATGGCTCTGTGTGTGTCAAAGTTACCCATTTTATGAAGGTAACTTTGACAGGACACAGAATTGAGATTTTCTACTGTATTGGTATGTTTTATAAACTTTCTGTGAATTTCTATAGATGGAAAGTAATACGAGAGCACTGATAAAATAAAAAACACTCGAGTGATAGGCGTAATTTTTTTAAATATGGTATAAAATATCGCCCTTATCTGTCAAAGTTACCCAGATTGACTGTAGCTCTTCTATCACGGTGATTCTTTAAAGCAAGTTAAGCCATTAGACCTGCGCCTGATCTCCCTCCGGTCGTGAAAAATGGCCATCTTATCAGACAATAATTAGAAGAAGAAGACAGGGAAGTAGTGTACGCGTGCGCAATTTAATATTGATCGATATAATATCGGTCGATGGGTACTGAGACTGACTGCTATGACCCAAACTTGGTCAGGTAGGAGGACTAATAACAGAATATATAAGAGTATTTTGTCTTACCTATCGGTTCGTTCGTACAGGCATCTTCAGTAGAACATACTGGCTTTTTGTTAGCCTGACAAAAACATCTCTTGCAACCCTCCTGGTAAATTCTCCCAGGCTTGCAAAGATCAGGGGGCAAATTTGGGAATCTTGGTTTTACCGGTTTTGGAGGTTCCTTCTCCTCTCTCCTCTGTCTCCCACCCTTTTTAACCTTTTTCTTCTTTCCTACAGTATTTTCTTCTCCGAATTTCGATCTTGGATGAATCCTCCCCTCCACAGAGGGGGGAGGCTCCTTGTATGCGATTGCTTCTGGTGGTGGATGCAAGCATGCTGCCTTGGTGCATAACAAATTGTTTTCGCGACCACAGCGGCAAAAGTTGCAGTCCATCTTATATGTCTTCCCGTTAGTGCAATTTTCTCCATATTTTATTTCCTGGAGCTTCTCTCCATCTCTCGTCACATTGGCTGTTAGAATTATAAGGTACTACTTTATTAGTGTTGTTAAGGGAAAATATACTTAGAGTGGTTAATACATGATATTTTTTTTTGTTAAAATTAAATAATGATCGTGCGATTTTAGAAAATGCCACTTATTTAAATACTACGCTAATATTAAACTCTAACCGAATGACAAATATGGTAAAATAATTACAAACAAAAGATATGAATTCAATCAAGGTTAAACATAACTATAATTATCATTAAAAATACAAATCTCAACCAGAATACAATACTCTTCTAAGTGCCTTTAAATCTAACTCGAAATTTTGCAAGCAAATCATAGTGGTGCAAGATGAAGAACCATCCTCTTCACAAATGCAGACGTTGCATTCATAACGGTACTCCTGGCCGGGTTCACAAGTATCGGCGACACTATGTAACTCAGGAAGTGAGTCAAGCTCATTCACTCTTTGTTGTCTCACAGCGCTCTTCGATTCTTGCTTTCGGCAGACATTCTCGGTGCAAACAAGGCGGCCTGATGATGATAATGGTGAGACTGTAATGCAGGCGCACTGGTTACAATCAACTGTGTAATTGAATGTCGGGGAACAATCGCTTGCTAGAGTGCTTAGCCGTCTCCATGACCGATTAATGTCATCTAGCGGTGAGAGGTCTTCCGCTTTAAGTGGTTGCACAACAACATCTAAGATTTGGACGCAGAGACGATCGATGTAGTAGTTTATGTCGCTGCAGGAGCAAAGTTGCTTGTCAAGGCGTAGGATGTCTCCGTAAGAACACGATTCGGCTTTATGTCCTCGACCACAGCTCCTACTGGTACACAAAGTAACGTCGATAATGCCTTTCTCTGAACACCGACAAATGTTGCAGTCAATAAGGTATAGATTGCTAGCTGCACACTGGATTTTGGTCTTTAAGGCTTTATCAGAGAGGGAGGTTCTTGGATATATGTAACGGTATGATGCTTCGCAGTTGTCTGACATCCAAAAGCCTTTGTCGCTACATCTGCAGAATGTGTTTTCTTGTCTGAATAAGTTGCTTGGTATGCAATCTAATTTTGGTCTGGTTCTCTCTGAAAATAACATCATTTTCAATGAGTAAATGATTTTTAAATCACTTTTGATATTCAATAGTTCTGGTTGAACCAGGGAAGTAGTAGAAGTAGACCCTCAAAAAGGGGTCGGCGCAACACGTTTTGTTCTTCCATTCTCCCCTGTCAGAAAATGGGAATTAGACATTCAGTTAGATGTCGCTTAGTGTTGGTGAAAACGGGCATTAGACATTCAGTTAGATGTCGCTTAGTGTTGATGAAAACAGGAATAAGGCAAACAGTTAGATGCCGCTTAGTGTTGGTGAAAACGGGAATTAGGCATTCAGTTAGATGCCGCTTAGTGTTGGTGAAAACGGACATTAGGCATTCAGTAAGAAGTCACTTAGTGTTGGTGAAAACGGGCATTAGACATTCAGTTAGATGTCGCTTAGTGTTGATGAAAACAGGAATAAGGCAAACAGTTAGATGCCGCTTAGTGTTGGTGAAAACGGACATTAGGCATTCAGTAAGAAGTCACTTAGTGTTGGTGAAAACGGGCATTAGACATTCAGTTAGATGTCGCTTAGTGTTGATGAAAACAGGAATAAGGCAAACAGTTAGATGCCGCTTAGTGTTGGTGAAAACGGGAATTAGGCATTCAGTTAGATGCCGCTTAGTGTTGGTGAAAACGGGAAGTAGGCATTCAGTTAGACGCCGCTTGGTGTTGGTGAAAACGGACATTAAGCATTCAGTTAGATGCCGCTTAGTGTTGGTGAAAACGGGAATTAGGCATTCAGTTAGATGCCGCTTAGTGTTGGTGAAAACGGGCATTAGGCATTCAGTTAGATGCCCCTTAGTGTTGGTGAAAACGGGCATTGGGCATTCAGTTAGATGCCGCTTAGTGTTGGTGAAAACGGGAATTAGGCATTCAGTTAGATGCCGCTTAGTGTTGGTGAAAACGGGCATTAGGCAATCAGTTAGATGCCGCTTAGTGTTGGTGAAAACGGGAAATAGGCATTCAGTTGCCATACCGACCTGACATGAGGCCGACAAGACGGTTTTCTGTCATTGTTGACCTTAACCAAGTTTTTATTTTAATGTAAAAAATGTTAAAGTACTCAAATGAATATTTTATTTTGTCATTATACGGGGTGTAAACAGACCCTTCACGAAGCCGTCAACCAAGCATTCTGTACATCAAACTAAGTAACTTTACGCAAAAATTATTGCTGGGAAACGACTTTTTTTTTTGGGGTGAAAAATTACGTTTTACGGTAAAACTTAATGTAACGGGCTCAACACATTGTGCTGATGGATGGATTGAATAATACGGGGGTCGTGAAGGTGTTTAAAGTAAAAAAAATACATTAGAAACATGTATTTAAAAAAAAACTTGTGAAAAAGTTGGAACTTTGACCCCCAATATCTCCGTAACTAGAAGGTTCCCAGGTATGCTCTAGAACAAAAAAATGATCGCAATAACGGGGAGAACAAGTACCCTTCGGCTTCGTTAAGGGTCTTTTTACACCCTTTATTAATTTTGCCTAAAAATCTTAGCTTCGGGTCAGAGAGCAGGGTGGGGCAAGTGCCCCACCTTGCCCCACCGTGGGTACGCCCATGTCGTCAATCCAACGTGCTTTGGGACGGCCCTGATTTCTTTGGCTAAATCTTGGCCACCTCTTTATACCTTCCGATGGAAAGTCGATGAGGTCTACGATGGAACGACTGCTGAGTCGGTTCTGGAATAGTAAGTGGTCATCCCAAATCGTTGACTTATTCGTATACATTGCTGCGTCACTTACCCTCATTTTTTTCTTCACACTTCTGGGGCCGGCAATGGAACACCCCCTCATGGGAACAAAGGCACACGTGACACGGCCCTCGTACTGTGGCGGTTGGGATGCACTGCTTCCACGGCTCCACTAGGCCGGGCATAAACTAACTTTAACTGTATCTACTTAATGGTAAGGATGAAAGTTATGTGAACGGTGTCTGTGTCCGACCTTACGTGTTGACTGGTTTTATCGCTGATTATATTATTTTCTGGGTGTTAGGTACATTTGATTGATCAGAGGAATATGCTAGTGCCAATCGCTTAAGAGCGTTTCGAATTTCTCAACGGTTGACATTGTAAGATTTTCGCTAGATTATTAAGGCCGGCACGGACTGCTCGAGCAGTTAGCAAGTGATCAACATACACGGACCGCTATTGCATTCGTAGTCAACTGCTTGACCGCACGATGAAATTTCACCGCGCGGCCAAACGCCCGAAGCAGGTGCAACTTGTCGAGCGGTTCCATGTATGTGTTTACGTAGAAGGCTGTAGTTTACTATGCAGTCGCAGCTTGAAGCAGTCCATCCTGACTGCTTCAAACTGTCCGTTTATGGCCAGCCTTAATGTCAACCCATTACATTTTTAATTTTCCATCATCGATGATTTCGCTAATAGCATGATACTTTGCTCTGGCCTCTACCAGCAACAGGTGAACCGCGGTTCGGAAGGTCGAATCTTGGACCGCCAAATATTGTTAAATATACAGGGTGTAAACGGACCCTTCACTAAGCCGTCAATCAAGCATTCTATAGATCAAACTAAGTAACTTGACGCAAAAATAATTGCTTGCGACTTCTTTTTTGGGGTGAAAAAACACGTTATACGATAGGACTCAATTTAACGCACTCAAAACATTGTACTGATGGATGGATTGAATAGTGCGGGAGTTGTGGAGGTGTTTAAAGTAAAAATCTTACATTAAAAACATTTTTCTGATGGTCGCCACTGTTGATTCTGGCTTTCAGGAGTTGCAGATGTTTGGCCATTGTGTGGTGGGCTTGCCCCAATTGAAATTAACTAGCCCTGTACAACACACGTTTGACAGCCATGTTGGGGGTCTAGCTGGTACTTAAACTTGTATTACCTACACAAGTATTTTAATTTTTACAAGTAACCTGCGAGTGATGAGATTTGATTAAAAGTGTCGCCTAAACACGCTTTTGTTTTTATTAGTTTTAAATTAACAACAAAGAAGTATTTACCAGTGGATACCTATTATTTTTTGTATCATAAAATATGATGGTTGAAGCTGAAGTATTCCCTATTCCGAATTTTTTGTTTCTATGTCACATTTTTTAATTCTTTTGTTTAAAAATGATTACTTCAATATGGCAAAATAAAATCAAAAATGAGAATGTTTTATCGGGAAGCCAATTTTTTTCTACGGTATGCGAACTCTTCTGGCACCCACTGCGTGCCAGAAGACGGGCGTGGTCGCCGAGGGAGGCCTAGAAAAAGTTGGCGTGACAACCTAGAGGCGTTTGTGAGATTGCTCAGCAGTGGGACATAAGAGAATAAATTTAAAAAATGTGAAGCCTGTTTAAAATGTAGGTCCCTCGGATTTTTGACGCCAATGATGATGATTATGGAGTTTGATACATTATTTCAAGTAAACTATCCCTTGAACATACCGTACACGGTCAGATCAACCTTCAAATTTGTCAGATCTGAAAAATGTAAATTGATGCGATCAGATCAAACTCTTTGGATCGGTGCTGTTCAAATTTATTTTCTGGAATACCTCACCAAAATTTTTATAAACTAAAGTTTTCTATAGTGAGTGAGACAATGCCATAGATCAGTCAGGGGATCTGATTAAAACGTATTGGATGAAACATAATTATCTATTTGCAACTTTGTGGACTAATGAATGATCAGCCATAGGAGCAGAATTTAACTGATAAAAGAAAAGACAACACGGTAGACGTATTCTTAATAATCTTACTAATATTATAAAAAAGGAAAGATTTGTATTTTTGTGTGTGTGTGTGTGTGTGTATGTTTGTAATGAATAAACTCAAAAACTAGTGTGCCGATTTCAAAAATTTTTCCACCATTGGAAAGCTACATTATCCCTGAGTAACATAGGCTATATTTTATCCCAAAATTTAAAAAAAAAAAATGTCCACCCGTGCAAAGCCGGCCCGGGCCACTAGTTATGATATAAAAGTGCAATTTACAACAAAAAAATATTTCAATGCCGACGTTTTTAACAGTAAAATATTTTAGGGTCTGATTCAGAAGGCAGTTCTCTTCGATACGGCTCGCATTGTAAGGAGGTTTCACACTCTGGAGCCCTTAATACCTTATCACCAGACCCTGCTCCTGACACCGGCGGAAACCATTTTTTTTATATTTTTAAACGTTTTTTTATAACAATTATGTAAAAATATAAAAGACTAGCTGTGCCCCGCGGTGTCACCCGCCGCTTCCGACTTTTTTTATTTGTGCTCGGCTCCTATTGGTCAAAGCGTGATGTTATATAGCCTATAGCCTTCCTCGATAATTGGACTATCCAACACTAAAAGAATTTTTCAATTCGAACCTGTAGTTCCTGAGATTAGCGCGTTCAACCAAACAAACAAACTCTTCAGCTTTATATATTATTAGTATTAGTATAGATTATTTGGATGAATTAACGAAATATTTTAATAAGTAGGTACTATAAGACCTAGGACAGCATCGAGACAAATTGAAAGAAGGTGTACACAGGAGCGAGACACTTCAGGCTAACAACCCAGTCGTTTAATAATTAAAATATCATATTTCATCGTTGCATGGTGAAGGAAAATATCGTGAGGAAACCTGGACTTATAATTAATATAAGTTTGAAATCGCCAACCCGTCTTGAGCAAGCGTGGTGATCAATGCTCGTGCCTTCTCTGTATGAGAAGAGGGTTTTGCCCAGCAGTGGGACAGTAACAGGCCGGTATTTTTTTTTTCATTGTTTTGTTTTTTATAAAAATATCATATTTCATTGTTTTATCTTTTTAATTGTACAATAATGTTGAACTAGAGCAAATTAGAAGGAGTAGAGAAGCATAAAAATATAATTAAAAAAATATACTTACATAAACTTGACTCTGCCCCCTTCAAAAATATTGAAGTTGTTATTAATGTAACCAAGCTGATCAACATTCTTCAATTTTCTGATTAATCAAGGCATACTGAAACTTAGAAGACCTAGAAATTCATTCTTCCACGCTCGATTAATTTTTCAGCTTTGATTACCTATAAAAGGCAAAGAAATTAATAAATTAATAGCTAATAAGCAAAAGATTTGACTTTTTTTTAATTGGTCAACCTCGTGTTTTAAAGAGAACTTCACCATGGAATTGAACGCGATTAGCCCACCTAAACTGCGTTCATGTTAGTGACATAAATGCTATGGAGTATTAACACTGCCAGGCCATTGCTCCGCAGACCGCGTTCAGTTTCATCAATGAAATCCGCTCTAGAGATCTTTACTTCTTCTCCTTTACTTTTCGATTGCACTCAAATCGTTACCAAACAGGGAACCAAAGTAAAAATTATAATAACTTGTGAAATCAATCAATCAATCGATTTTGGGGTTCCCGCAGGTGGGGCAACATGGTTGGGCAGGTGTATTCCTGTTGGCTCCACCGCCCGTGGCGCTACTGGTGGGGCCAGCGGGAATTGAGGGTGGGTGGCCAGAGCTGTAGTACCTAAGCAGTTAAACAGATCACAACTTCGAGGGGGTTTCACTTCCGCTACGGCAGATAACGATTATCACTAGCGATCGAATATTCGGATGCATATTTACCTAAACTACATTTCTTTCCGGCAAAGGGTACAAAAGTGTGGAAGCAGCTTCTTATAATAATTTTTTTTCCCGATTTCGCGGGATTTCATAAAAAAATATGTAGTGTGTATAAAATGTATTGTAGTATAGAGTAATAAATATTCATATTCTGTTTAAAACTGGGCCAGAAAGTGGAAACACGTAAAAAATTGCTTCAACTTTAAAATTTTGTTGCTGTGTGTGAGAAATAACTGAATTCAAATTTTGCTGTTGTATATTCAAATAGAATAAAATAGAAAATGTGACTGGACTAATAACAATGATTATTTTGATAGTGGTACTCGCACTCCATAGGTACTAGTCAACACTCAACTTTAGGTAAATATGGATCCGAATATCCGATCTCTAATTATCACAGTCTAGATTTTTGTCATTTGATTACGAAATCTTTTCCATGCGAAAAAATTAGGTTCGCAGACAAGCAGAAAATATTCGGTTCTGAAATCAAAGGAGTGGTGTTGGTCTTTGTGTTTATCTTATAAGGAATATAATCTTGTTTCATCGAACTGTAGTGAGTGCGATGTGGTAGAAGATGTTTACCACATATTGATGGAGTGTGTCCGGAACGAAGCCCTTAGAATTCTTTTAAAATGTAAAATTAATTTGATTCCCTCAGATGTGGGCTGGTGTAACAGCATTTTGTCCTTCCCTTTGTCGAAGGAGGCCAGACTTCTGTACAGGGTCGCTCAAATGGCCATTAAAAATAGAATAGTTTAATTTTAATAATATAATGTTTGTTGTTGTAATAGTTTAGTGTTTTTAAATAAGTGTTGGATTTTGTCATTTAATTTTGTATTACAGGGGCGACATCTTCAAAATGAACAAGCCCCTTAAATAAAGACAAAAAAAAAAAAAAAAAAAAGGAATATAAGACAAACTCTCAAACTCAAACTCAAACTCAAACTCTCAAACTCTCTTCTTTTGCTTATTTTTGACTATGCAAAAGTGCCTGTCATGGGTCTATTTGAAATAAATGCTTTGAGTTTGAGTTTTAGTTTGAATAAACTCACCTTTTAAAGCCCAAGGTAGGTAGACGATAAACCACGTACCATCACATTCACAGTCCATCATATAATGTTATCAAATACAAGATTCAATTAACTTTACATGAGTTTGTTTAATTGGCATTATTTAGTTTCATGTAACTACTTAGGGATTGGCCACAGTTTCTGGCGGTGCGGCGCGCGGTGCGGCGGGAGGCGCGGCGGGCGGCGCGATTTGCGGTGGTATGCCACTGCTCGACTAGTTGCGACCGTAGATGGGCCCTATCAAAAGCGGTATTGCCTTGAAACAAGTGCGTTCTTAGCTCAAGATATCACTCAGTCAAGAATAGGAGTGCACCGAGTTAACCAGAAAAGGAGAGAACTTGGCGATTTTCACACTCTTTACTATGGTTATAGGAACTATACCGATATTTTTTTTGAATATACGAGGGCAAGCATTTATTGTTTTAATTCTTCCCACATTTTTTTTGATGTGGATATTTTGACATCCATATTGCAGGTCTGCTCAGTACTTCACTAATAAATTGTTCTGTATCCATTATTTTTATTAGCTTAACGCGCGTTAAAAACAAAATTATTTGTCTCTGTCGCGCGATGCCTGAATGCGTCCACCGATGCCGCCGCGCGCGCCGCTCCGAGCTGTGGCCACCTCAATACTCGCTAGTACATTTGTTTCACTCGCACACCGCGCAGCCCGTAGCCGCCGCGTGCCGCGCGACTCTCCCCGCGCCGCAGGTCGCACCGCAGTTCGCGTCGCGCGTCGCCGGTGGCTGTGGCATATGCATCATAGATTGTCTCACTAGACACGTGTTTCGGGTTTCGCATATAATATACTAAAACTAATTTTGTATATTATTTATTTAAAGTCAAAATAAAACACAATAATAAAATTAACTCGTTTATTCGTTTCGTGATTATCTTTAACTCAAAATTACTTAAGTTTTAATTACGTATCGTCTAATACATGATGGTACGTACTTTCTAAGTTAAGCTACGTATTACAGTCCGTTCACAGTGATTTTATCTCCGCTTTTGCATAAGAATTACCTTTATTCTCCTTGCTATAAGGTAGCTGTTTGGTTGCTAGTCAGAGGTACAATAACTGTGAAAATGTTGGACTATTAATTCACTAATTACTAAACATTCGAGCGATACTATTTGACGCCGAGCGAATAGCCAGGGTTGGACGTTGCAAAATCGACTAAAATATTTAAAAAAACAGTGACAAAATGATTTTTTGATTGTTCCTCTAAGTGTTCTCAACTAAGTTTCTACTAAGATGCCATATGTTTACAAAGATAAGGAAACGAGACTAATTAAGTAAATGCCATAGTTATATATATATTATAAATAGAAAGGTTTGCATTGTGAGTTCTGTTCATTAGACTAGTCGAAATCTATGTAAATAAAATGCAATAGCCGCGTGTATGAAGGCTCATCACTTGAGAACGGCACCACCAAATTAGATGTATTCATATTTGTTGGTTGTGTTCGTATTTGTCTGGACAAGGTTTGTATCAAAAAAATTATTTATTGTTTTTCTAATTGCATTTCTCAGTGTCTTCACTTGTAACGTGTAAATTAAAGAAATATAAAAGAAGAGGTCAACGATCTGGCTACAAGCTCGGCCCACTCAACATAACAGCTAAAAGAATGAAAAATGACATGAAAAATAAAGCACTTACACACGAATCGTATGTCAGCCAACTAAGTTGAAAATGCCGATGAGGACGTAACACACACACATCAAAATGAAAATAGGCTCTTCATACAAATTACTAATAGAATAAATTAGTTCACAAATACGTAAACTAAATACAATGCATCGGAAAGTAATAGTAATTGTAATACATACTTTTATTGTTTGACAAAACATGAGATTCATCGACTTTTCAATTTTAGAACGGATTACAGCAAAATGAATGAACATGATCCGCACATCTACATGTCATTCAAGTGTTGTCAGCGTCAATATTACAATAAAATTATGATCTAATCGCATTCAGTTTCCATGGGGATATCCACCCTTAGTCGATTTTTATAATAACAGTAACGTGAATAGTCAGTCGTCAGTTGTAAACGAGTGATCCGCCGAATAGTCGACTTTACAAAGTGAATTAGTCGATAAATCGCAAACTATCCAATTTTCACTAAAGTTTTCTGCAAGCATTGTACAATTAAAATGAAACAGTAACAACTCGTTCATTCGTATTACATACTAAGTAAAATTAGTCACAAAATACTTTAAAAAAAAAACACAAAACATTGAAATGATACTAAAGCACACAATTAACGACCATCAAATCGATTTTAAAAGTCAATTTGATCGACTGCGCAGCTGCTTTTAAAAGGAACAAAACTTACCTTGAAATGACACGAAACGAGGAGAGAAAAAGAACTTCAGTCAGAAAAAAACTTTGTGGTTTAATATGCGAGTGAATGGCACTGTCTCCCTTTCCTAATACTTGGAGCACACTCTCACAGAAACAAAACTGATAATAAGTTTTTTTGTCATGGTTACTAACATTATAATTAACTTAAATATCGGGAACTCAATCCAAAAAGTAGACATGGTAAATATCGGGATATTTACCATGTTTACTTTTTTTTCTGAAGTTAATTATAAAACTGATAATCTCTGTAAAAGTACTAGTAAAGAGATTTAAGATGCTATACAGTGGCTATAAGCGGCTCGTGGCTAAATAATGACAGCCGCTCGGATCAATCTTTAGGTTAAAGGCTAGGCAGATGATGATGACAGCGGCTATAAGAAAAATGTGAGCCCGTGTCTCAGTGACGCTTAAAAAGCGACAGCAATCAGTTGGTTCTTGCAAGTAGATAACGATTTTGTTCGAGTTGTCTAAATCTCTTCAAGTACTACACACTGACATAATGTTTAATCAGCTTTGCTTTCAGCTAGAATCCCTATTTCAAAGGATAATGACAACTTCTTATTACTTGAACGAATTAGTTCATTCTCCGAAAGTTAATTTCGTCAATTCTATTTATTGTTCACTGGTGTATCGTAACAATATGGATTTTAAATGATTAAGTTAAATTCATAGCATAATTAGATATTATTATTGGATTATTGGACTGGAGAAATTCCGTAGACCAAAATTATGACACAAACGAGATGGCGTGAATGTTTCGTGTGCATGTCAAGATAAGAGAAAATGTGCGATTAAATATCGGATGCTAGGTCTTGGTCGCACAAACGCAGTGTGCAGAAGACGCTCCTCCCGTCTGCAGAGCAGGTGCAGTCGTTGCAGTCGCGTCTAAATTGTTCTCCAGGGTTGCAGCGGAAACCCTGATCCGATTCTAAATAAAAAAAAAGATTATTGTAAGACATAAGATATTGTACCCCACGATTTAAATTATTTCTCATTTTAATAAAAATATAATATTTTTGAGCCAACATTAATGTGTCAAAAGGGTTTAAAAATAACCATTTTACAAGTTTGCAAGATTAGGCAAGTCAAAGAAGGCACATTCTTGGATTTTGTAGATAAGAAAGGCAGTTACTGGTTGCTCATGTAAAATACTAGTAGAATAACTGCTTCATCTAGTAAAACCGGAAGACTGGATAGAAAGACGCTAAGCACAGGCAGACGATGTCTTTTTCTAAGGTAGGTTAGTACTTCATACAACTCTTACCTACCAGGAGCTTTCTCGGTTTCAACTTTATTGTCTTTGCATCTTTTGAGGGTGCAGGTCGCAAACTGCCCACTTTCAGTGCACCGACAGACATTACAATCGCGATCAAAGACACTGCCCGGAATGCACTGCATTGATACCTGCTCAGATGTGTCTGAAAAAAAAATTTTTTTTGTGAAGCTCGTTTTCGATCTGTGAAAGGCCTTCAATTGAGTAGAGCATGACCTAGGTATAGTTAAAACAATGTGTTTCGTACGAATATACAGGGTGTAAATAGACCCTTCACGAAGCCGTCAACCAAGCATTCTGTACATGAAATAAAATATCACTGCGCAAAAAGAATTACTGGGAAATGAAATTTTTTTTTGGAACTAAAAAATAATCTGATTTTTGTAGCGCGCAATAGGTTGCGCGCAAGCGACTGTTCTAATGTGTGCGTTGTGCGTGCCTATACGGACACGGCACACTGCACACAGCCGTCGGCGGCGCGGCGGCCCGCCGCCTCCGGCCTGTCGGTAGATAACTTCACGTTAAGAACCAACGCTACGCAGCGTACTTACCTAGCAAAAAGTATTAGGTAAACTAAATCCGATTAAACTACTTACACGAAAAGATACTTGTTTGAAAGTAGGTGCCTACGTACCTACTGCCCAACGCTTTGTTGTCATCTACCTAGCTGATCTAGTATCGGTGGCCACTGCACGAAAAAACGGACGCGTAAAGCGTGCGTCTGTCTATTCAGCATAGGGCCTCGAATGACCGCGATCGTAATTCCATAGGCCATACCGCAACAGTTAAACACGTACTTACGTATTCCTGCGATAAATAATGATAACCGGCATCATCCGAGAACGAGACCAATCATCTAAAACACACTCGCTCACAAACACAATGCACTCACAATAGCAACACTCTTCTACTATCACCTCTCTAACGTAATCAGTATCACACAACACGAAACACGCACGATTATGGTATTGTACTGACATGAAGGTAAATAAAAAGTTGCGTAATAAAAATACACATGCACACTCGACGGCGCATGAAACGGAACTAATAAAAGTAAAAAATAATAATCCTTATAAACTTCTTGAAATAAAATTTCTTTGACGAGGCGCGGCAATCGCGGCATCTTTGAACTTCGACAAAGACGCACGCCGACTCGCCACCGGTCAAATTTTCTCATTCGATTTTGAACTTAACGTTCAACATTTTATGCTTTAAAATCATTTGAAGAAATTTGAAATTCTTCCCAATCAACCTTGAACCTAATGCTTTAGTAATAAAGTTGAAAATCTATTAAAGAAATTTCCGCCCAGCGCCGGAGCCGGCGCGGCGCCGCAAATCCTAGTCCTCTGGCTATCATCATCGTCCTCATGATTGTGGTCTTCGAGGGATTCGCACTGTGCTAACTACGAAGTCAATTTACGTGTTACTTACAAATGTTTCGTACCTGTAGGTATGTTAGTGTAGCTAAAATTCCGTATTTCCTTGACAAGCGAAATGACAAGCGATTCTAAAATCAATAAGAGCATTGTCTTTGAGTTCGTAGCTTTCTTAGTTAAGTAGCTAGTAACAGTACCTGTGAAAGCTTCTAAGATGCAAGCACAATCACGATCTTTTAATAAAAAAAGAAATCGTTCAATCTCACACTTTGCGAGAAATTGCTAAACATTTTCAATAAGGCGTTCATTGTTTGGTAAAATAAAGTAGTTTATTTAAAAACCTGCTTTAAAAATTATTTTATTTGAAGTAAGTTAAAAAACATGAGTGTTATTGGTATTAACTGATTAAGGAAACATATAAATTCTCAGCTAATTGTGTAGTTAGATCGAATGAGGCATATCTGCTTACTAAGCGCCTGTGAAAAGACGTATCGCACACGTTTTTATGTGCGACAGATTACTTCCACATTTGTCAAGGAATTTCAAGACTTATCTTTGGGTTGTGGACGTTGTGGTATGACTTTTAATTACAAATTATTCTTTAGGCAGGATTCAATTATAACATAACATCGCGCCTGTAGTCCCCGAAGGCTGAGGCAGGGGTGTACCGAATAGAACATTCGCAAATTGTGTTTTAAGTCCCAATGATTATAAAAATAATTTGACATTTTGTTTGAATCTGCAAGAAGTTACGACTTTAGTTTTTAAATGAATGAATTAAACTTGCGGTATCACAACAATCCGGAGACTAAACTTACGTGTGTAATATCGTAGAGCAAATAACACATAATCAATGTTTTTAAAAGACATCTGAAATAAAAAACTACTAAATGCAAACATAAAATGTCCTTTAATCGATCAGCTGAGTGCGCGGGTACCTATTCTAACACGGCCGCTCGCATTTATGCGTTGAACTCCGAATGACTCGAGGTTATGCGAGCAGCTGATGCCGCGCGCTTGTGTGCGTGGAACAAACTCGCGGCTTTGTCAATGTGGGTGAGCGCTTGCGTGCATTGCATTGCATCGTAACAACTTCAAACGCGTAATTTGTTAAGAAAATTTTAAAATTTTACTAATGTTTGTTTGGAAGAAAAATTTGTGTTAACGCTTAGAATTCGATGTTGCAAAAAAGTAGAAAAAAAAATGGACACTTTGACCTTCAATATCTCCAGAACCTGTGGTTTCCCAGGTATTGTCTAGAAGGAAAAAATGATCCCAATGATGGGCAGAATATGTGGTTTTCGTTTTCGTTAAGGGTCTTTTTACACCCTTTAGAACTATTTAAAGTAGTTTGTAATCTTTTGTGCAAAACTTGGATTTCATAGGGTTTCCCCTTAATTATATTATATTGTGCGTATCTAGAAAACAGTAGTTTTCCAAGGTACTATATTGGGTCCAATGTTGCGTGCATTTCAAAATACACGTACACAAAGCTTTCTTCAACGTTCAAGATTTGACGGAAGTAGTGAACCTCAGCAACCCTTGATTTCAGGAAGCTTTTTGTACTTAATTTGAGGTAAAATCTCAAGACTTAGATATAGCTGGCAGTGATACGTCTACTAGGCAATTAACCACTATGCTCGACAAGATTTTGACACATGACACACCAGCTGAATCGGCGGGAAGATGTGAATTGTCATGAAATTCAAGAATTTTCGTGAACTTTCAGCATTCGATTTTTTAATGAAAAATATGTCGCGGAAGCTGTTTCATACTATAAGTTTATGGTTAATATCTCCAATAACGTGTTGATATCAGTAAAACGGCGTCAGTCTATTTCCAAATATGTGTAAATTACGTAGCGCTACACCCTTCCAAAAAATAGGTAACTTAGTTGCGCTGGAAATAATGTACATAGAAAAGTTCTCGTTTGCTAAAAAAACTCAAAAGGGCAAAATAAAGACAGTAACAAACTATCTGCGGTCTTATTTTTACCATTATTCATACATAATTTCATAAAAAACACGATCAAAGTCTTGACAAATATAACTAAAAAGTCTTAGTGCTGACCGTAAACCCAAAGTTCATCATTCGATTAAAAAGTTGGATTCAGCCTAATCGATACTTGAATTGAAATCAATTTTGACAAAAAGAGTTGAAACGGAATAAAAACTCTTTGGTGTAATTTCAAAAAATTATTTAAATTTTAAATTAACTTTTTCAAGTTATCTGTTTACATAATTTCATTTAGTAATTATTCGATGTCTTTGGTTGACTTCAAGAGAAGGAGACTTATAAATGATAAGAAACACAGAAATGTGTAATCACAAAAAAAAATTGCTTCTAAATAAACATTCTGATGATTATCTTTCTTTTAAAAACTTATAGATAGTCTCCTAACTTTCCGTTGAACTAGTAGCGTGGGATTTGGCAAGAAATAAAGTCTAACAGTTCAAGCAAATAAAAAATCTGGAAATGGATTGATTTTCAATTGTACATAAATACGCACGGTTGCGTTTTTTTTTTGTTTCAAAATTTAAATTAGGAATGCGCTCGCATTTCACATTTATTCTTACTTTATAAGTGTATTAACCACTATGCTCGACAAGATTTTGACACATGACACACCAGCTGAATCGGCGGGGAGATGTGAATTGTCATGAAATTCAAGAATTTTCGTGAACTTTCAGCATTCGATTTTTTAATGAAAAATATGTCGCGGAAGCTGTTTCATACTATAAGTTTATGATTAATATCTCCAATAACGTGTTGAAATCAGTAAAACGGCGTCAGTCCATTTCCAAATATGTGTAAATTACGTACCGCTACACCCTTCCAAAAAATAGGTTACTTAGTTGCGCTGGAAATAATGTACATAGAAAAGTTCTCGTTTGCTAAAAAAACTCAAAAGGGCAAAATAAAGACAGTAACAAACTATCTGCGTTCTTATTTGTGCCATTATTCATACATAATTTCATAATAAACACGATCAAAGTCTTGACAAATATAACTAAAAAGTCTTAGTGCTGACCGTAAACCCAAAGTTCATCATTCGATTAAAAAGTTGGATTCAGCCTAATCGATACTCGAATTGAAATCAAGTTTGAAAAAAAGAGTTGAAACGGAATAAAAACTCTTTGGTATAATTTCAAAAAATTATTTAAATTTTAAATTAACTTTTTCAAGCTATCTGTTTACATAATTTCATTTAGTAATTATTCGGTGTTTTTGGTTGACTTCAAGAGAAGGAGATTTATAAATGACTAGCTGAAAAGAGTGTCCATGGAGTTTCTTGCCCATTCTTCTCCATGAGATCTACTATTTTCGAATGGGCAACTACAGTCCATTCACAGTTATTATGCCTGTGGCGGGACTGTAGGTAGCTTATTTTTGACTATGCAAAAGTGCCTGTCATGGGTCTATTTGAAATAAATGCTTTGAGTTTGAGTTTGAGTTTGCTGTTCCCCGCGACCTTCGTCCGCGTCAAGTTATTAAAAATACAATTTTCCCCGTTTTTGCAACATTTTTCATTGCTGCTACACTCCTATTGGTCGTAGCGTGATGATATATAGCCTATAGCCTTCCTCGATAAATGGACTACCCAACACTGAAAGAATCATTCAAATCGGACCAGCAGTTCCAGAGATTAGCGCGTTCAAACAAACAAACAAACAAACACTGCAGCATTATAATATTATAGTATAGATAAGAAACACAGAAATGTGTAATCACAAAAAAAAATTGCTTCTAAATAAACATTCTAATGATTATCTTTCTTTTAAAAACTCTTCTAACTTTCCGGTGAACTAGTAGCGTGGGATTTGACAAGAAATAAAGTCTAACAGTTCAAGCAAATAAAAAATCTGGAAATGGATTGATTTTCAATTGTACATAAATACGCACGGTTGCGTTTTTTTTTTGTTTCAAAATTTAAATTAGGAATGCGCTCGCATTTCACATTTTATTCTTACTTTATAAGTGTAATAATTTACTATTATCATTTATTGAGAATTTTGTTTTGAAATATCCGAAGGTTTGATATAGAATCTTGGTAAAAAAAAAAAATGTTTGATCCGCAAAAGATATAGAAATTGTTGACAGCGTATTGTCGGTTGGGTTATTGTGTTAGATTCGGACAAACTTGTTTTCTTGTTTAGCCTATTCTTTACCACTGTTGAGCAAAAGCCTCTTCCATTCGAGTCCTACTCTGTCGGTGATTTGCCTTCTCTGGCCAATCAGCCAAGAACAAGTCCAAATCGACACACCAGCGTTTCTTGGGCCTGCCTCGGTAACGATGACCGACAAACTTATTGTCTTTTATTTCGCAATCGGCAATTCATAAGCCTTATCCTAAAGAAACGTTAGTTTATTCTTTGAACGCTTTCAAAGAATAAACTAACGTTCACTGTCCACTTTAAAAACGTTTTTTACAACTGCAAAGTTCAGGTTATCCATCATAGGCGGCGGGCCTTGTCACTTGAGTGAAGCCGTGAATAGCTATGCGACAGAACCCTCATGGCAAGAGCCCTACTCGCATTTGTAGAGTTTTCTTAGAAATATAATTTCATATCTAGTTTTTTAGGTTACAACTACAAGCTCATTAAGTATAAAAAATATTCATCATTAAACGTATTAGTCGGAGAAGGCAAAAGATAAAGAAAATTGGAACACCATGGGGAGGCCTTTGCCCTTTTGAGAAAGAACAAGATGATAAAAGAAGTATGTGTAAGTGATGAATCCCACAATAACCAATCCAACCTAACAAAATAACTCAACCAAACTAAACCCAATTTTGTAGACTAAATAAAATTCATCTTGGGAACCAAATAAATTTTTATTGTGCCTAAGATATATAAGATCCTGGGCATTCTATATCCAACCGACCCACAACAATAAAAAACAAAATTAAGGAGTAATTAAAAAAAAAACTTATTTCGGAATTCTTAATTTTGTCGTATTCTGTACATTTCTGATACCGCATCACTATATTATACTATTCACCGTTGAGGAGTGTCCTCATGAAAAGACAATCCTAGCTGTAGGTCAAATACGATACAAATTAGGTTTATTCATCAAAATTTAACGCGTATCTATACAAAGCTTCGTGTCTGGGCTACTAACCATTGAGGAGTTCCCTCGTGAGAAGGCGATTTTGGCTGCAGGATGAGGACATGATAGAAATCATGTATATTCGTCAAATATGAACGCGCATACAAATTTCCGTATCCGTGCTATTAACTGTTAAGGAGTTCCCTCATGAGAAGACGATCCTGGTTGCAGGATGAAGTCATGAAAGAAATCATCTATATCTATCAAAATTAAAAGCGTATACAAAGTTTCGTGTCCGCGCTATTAACCGTTGAGGAGTTCTGTCGCGAGGAGACGATCCTGTCTGCAAGACTAATAGTAATGTTTGCCATAAAAATGTATTGTCACCAGAACCAAAGGCATGTGCAAAATTTCAGCTCAATCAGAATAGGGGAACTGGTTTGAAATTCAGTTGCAAGATTTGACCAATACTTACTAACACGGGAAGTTAAATAAAAGCATATTTTTATAATATAAAAAAATACTATGAATTATCTAGTAAAATACAATGTAATTTGAACAGCGAACGCGTTCATAATTTAAATTTTTATTTGAAAAAAAACGGCGCGAATTTAGCCATATATCAGTCTGTGCTGTTTGTCGGTCATCGTTTCGGTTTTAGTACCTACAATGTACTAAAAACTATTAAAATTACCATTATAATGCTTAAAAAATATTATTGTATTTATTTATTCTATTTTAAGCTTAAAACTAAATTATTTTAATTTCCATCTATCGATTTCTTAAATTTCTTAATTTAATTTCTCGATTTAATCGAAATCTACAAAAAACGAATCGATTGAAATAATCGGTTCCACACATCATAATAATTTAAAAAAAAAAATGATCGTCAATGTCGAATACAAATTGAGGAGTGGTAATGAATATTACGAGTTATTGGTCCCGTGTTAGTAAATTACGCTAAGATCTGGGCATTTTCATGTTGTTTATAATATTTGGAATGATATTTGTCATATTTGTTATCGAATCTCTTCGCGTCTGTGTGATGTAATGTGAAAAATAAAAATGTAAACACGCACGATTGGCGCGAAACTTCGACTTTAGATATCAAAATTCATCGTTACCACTGCTTTTAAATTGAACTATGGATTAATTCATCACATAATTTAATGAAGAGTTAATCATTCTCAACATAGTGGAGCTTGGATGTCCGAAAACCACAACTTTTATGATTTTTAGCCTCGGCCAGCAATGCCGTCAAAATGGCGATGATCGTATTTACGCACTTGGATTTTATAAGGGTAAATTAAGAAACTTGCGCGCTAAATACTAAAGTTTTAATGGCGATGACATATGAACTTTTTATCCAAGTCTCTTAATTAACGCACACTCATAGTATTTGATAATCAGAATATGAAATATTTACATAAATAATGAGGATGACGTATGGCTTAAACGCCGACCCGTTCGGGGGTATCTACCAAGCCAGCGGAGGTTTATGTGTCAGACCCCCGAAGGGGTACGTACCGAACTTTATGGTTAATTTACTATTATCATTTATTGCGAATTTTGTTTTGAAATATCTGAAGGTTTGATATAGAATCTTGGTAAAAAAAATTGTTTGATCCGCAAAAGATATATAAATTGTTGGCAGCGTATTGTCGGTTGGGTTATTGTGTTAGATTAGGACAAACTTTTTTTCTTGTTTAGCCTATTCTTTACCACTGTTGAGCAAAAGCCTCTTCCATTCCTGTCCTACTCTGTCGTTGATTTGCCTTCTCTGGCCAATCAGCCAAGAACGAGTCTAAATCGACACGCCAGCGTTTCTTGGGCCTGCCTCGGTAACGATGACCGACAAACTTTGTCTTTTTTTTCGCAATCGGCAATTCATAGGCCGTATCCTAAAGAAACGTTAGTTTATTATTTGAAAGCGGTTCACTATCCACTTTAAAAACGTCTTTTACAACTTCAAAGTTCAGGTTATCCATCATAGGCCGTGGGCCGTGTCACTTGAGTGAAGCCGTGAACAGCTATGCGACAGAACCCTCATGGCCAGAGCCCTACTCGCATTTGTAGTTTTCTTAGAAATATAATTTCATATCTAGTTTTTTGGGTTGCAACTAAACCAAGTTCATTAAGTATAAAAAATATTCACCATTAAAAGTATTAGTCGGAGAAGGCAAAAGATAAAGAAAATTGGAATGCCATGGGGAGGCCTTTGCCCTTTTGAGAAAGAACAGGATGATAAAAGAAGTATTTGTAAGTGGTGAATCCCACAATAACCAATCCAACCTAACACAATTACTCAACCAAACTAAACCCAATTTTGTAGACTAAATAAAATTCATCTTGGGAACAAAATAAATTTTTACTGTGCCTAAGATAAGTATATAAGATCCTGGGCATTCTAAATCCAACCGACCAACAACAATAAAAAATAAAATTAAGAAGTCATTAAAAAAAAATACTTATTTCGGAATTTTTAATTTTGTCGTATTCTGTACATTTCTGATACCGCATCACTATATTATGCTATTCACCGTTGAGGAGTGTCCTCATGAAAATACAATCCTAGCTGTAGGTCAAATACGATACAAATTAGGTTTATTCATCAAAATTGAACGCGTATCTATACAAAGTTTCGTGTCTGGGCTATTAACCATTGAGGAGTTCCCTCGTGAGAAGGCGATTTTGGCTGCAAGATGAGGTCATTATAGAAATCATGAATATTCGTCAAATATGAACGCGCATACAAATTTCCGTATCCGTGCTATTAACTGTTAAAGAGTTCCCTCATGAGAAGACGATCCTGGTTGCAGGATGAAGTCATGAAAGAAATCATCTATATCTATCAAAATTAAAAGCGTATACAAAGTTTCGTGTCCGCGCTATTAACCGTTGAGGAGTTCTGTCGCGAGGAGACGATCCTGTCTGCAAGACTAATAGTAATGTTTGTCATAAAAATGTATTGTCACCAGAACCAAAGGCATGTGCAAAGTTTCAGCTCAATCAGTATAGGGGAACTGGTTTGAAATTCAGTTGCAAGATTTGACCAATACTTACTAACACGGGAAGTTAAATAAAAACATATTAATATGTAATATAAAACAATACTATAAATTATCTAGTAAAATACAATGTAATTTGAACAGCGAATGCGTTCATAACTTAAATTTTTATTTGAAAAAAAAATGGCGCGAATTTAGCCATAGATCAGTCTGTGCTGTTTGTTGTTTCGGTTTTAGTAGCTATAATGTACGAAAAACTATTAAAATTACCACTATAAAGCTTAAAAAATATTATTGTATTTATTTATTGTATTTTAAGCTTAAAACAAAATTATTTTAATTTCCATCTATCGATTTCTTAAATTCCTTAATTTAATTTCTCGATTTGATCGAAATTTACAAAAAACGAATCGATTGAAATAATCGCATCCATAAAAGGCAGCAATTAAAAAAAAAAATTGCCGTCTATTTCGATTACAAATTGAGGAGTGGTAATGAATATTACGAGTTATTGGTCCCGTATTAGTAAATTACGCTAAGATCTAGGCATTTTCACGTTGTTTATAATATTTGGAATGATATTTGTCATATTTGTTATCGAATCTGTTCGCGTCTGTGTGATGTAATGTGAAAAATAAAAATGTAAACACGCACGATTGGCGCGAAAATTCGACTTTAGATATCAAAATTCATCGTTACCACTGCTTATTTAAATTGAACTATGGATTAATTCGTCACATAATTTAATGACGAGTTAATCATTCTCAACATAGTGGAGCTTGGATGTCCGAAAACCAACATTTTTATGATTTTTAGCCTCGGCCGGCACTGCCGTCAAAATGGCGATGACCGTATTTACGCACTTGGATTTTATAAGGATAAATTAAGAAACTTGCGCGCTAAATACTGAAGTTTTAATGGCGATGTCATATGAACTTTTTATCCAAATCTCTTAATTAACGCACACTCATAGTATTTGATAATCAGAATATTAAATATTTACATAAATAATGAGGATGACGGATGACTTAAACGCAGACCCCTTCGGGGGTATCTACCAAGCCGGCGGAGGTTTATGTGTCAGACCCCCGAAGGGGTACGTACCGAACTTTATGGTTAAAACAGTTTTTTTTACGTTTTTACTTTATGTTATCACTTTTTTTTGAGAATGTTTATGGCAATTATACTATACTTAAAATAAATTGTGTACTACTTAAAATAACTAAATATGCAGATGCTACTTGTAAATTTTAATAATTATAAAACACCGAGTGAACGGCGATGCCAAAAAAGAATGCATACCTCTTTTACCCCTTAACGAACCAGCGTGATGGTTGTTATTCAAGGCATTGCAGTCAATCCGCGTGCAGGAGAAGTCTTGTCCCTTATTGTCGCAGAGGCACTTGTTGCAGTCCATGCGGAACTCTTGTCCTGGCTGGCAGGCTTTCGCCGGCTCCTACTAGATACACGGAGTGCGTTATTATTTGTTACTTGGCAGATTTATCTAAACCCCTTATTAATACACGCGAAGTAAACTGACAACCAGTGTCAGGCAATCAGTATTTTTACTAAACATTTTATCAAATAATTAGTTTGGCATAACCTTTATCTAGCGTTTATTAATAAGGCGTCATAAACGAGTCAATACTAAAAGAACAAATATAATAATTTCGTTGATTTAGACTAAGTTCCAAATTGTTACATTATTTAAGAATCAAAAGCATATTTATTGAAACCACAATTGACTTTAGGAAATAAGTAGTAAAAAATATTACCGTAGTCAACGCCCGTACTTTTCTCGACAAGGTGACATTCTGAAAAAATATGATAAATTACTTATTATATTGCAATAGTAGCAATTGGCATAACATTTGGTTAGCAGAGATAGATAGAGGAAGAAAAATTGTCATGAATGTAAAAGTAAAACCATTAGTATAAGGACAAAAGACGTCATGGTTATTAAATCCACCATCCATATATTAAAATAGAAGGAAGAGTTGAAAAACACGTTCTAATATAAACGAAAATAAAACACAGATTAGTATAGCCAGTCTTTATTAAAAAGATCCTTCACCACTTGAAAATGCTTAAACTTAACAAATCACCACAAGACATTAATAAACTGATACGCACGACGACTAGTCAAGCTATGCAAAACCAAATTAAGCTGATCTCTCATCGTACGGGAAGCTCATACAAAGCGAGGTCAGGTTATACTGGTTATTTATAGCTTGATGTGTCGCTGTGTGTACTTCAAAATACATATGTAGATGGAGTTTGTATTAAAAATCTTTCACCGATAATTTTAATCGTCGAAATACCAATCACCAGATTACTATAAAGATTGAGATTAATAGACTCTACAGTCCTTTCATTTGCTATTTTATCTCCGCTTTTGCATCGCTGTCAAGAACTCTGTTAAAATTATAGTGATCCTTATATCCGTATCAATAAGGTTGTTGTTAGAATACAGCTTGCAAAGGTAAAATAACTGTAATTAGCTCGTGCTTCAGCTAAAAAGTATACCTGTCACTGTCGCACAACTGTCAAATTACAAGTGCAAGAAAGAGACGAGAACATAACTAAGCCGAAGTACGTGCTAAATGTAGGAGTATATTTATCTCGACCTAAGTGATTTAACCAAATGGTGGATACGGAAACCTTTTTATCTTCAAGTTGATCTTCACAAGCTCTTCTAGTACAAGCGTAGGACTTCCCATCAGGATTGCAACGACACATATTGCAGTCCAGTTCAAAAACTTCATTAGGGCGACAATGTTTCTTTACCAAGCGAAGATTCTGCTCATTATATGTATTCTGGTTAGTTAATGAAAGATAAAAACAATAATTAAGAAAAATTTCACACACATAACGCATCGATAGACTATTTCAATAATTTCTATAAAGTCTCACTAGTTAATGAGAGAAGAAGGATCAAAATTAACCCACGTCCTACAGCAGAGAAGTATATATAAAAATGATAAAAATGGGTATAAAAAGATGGCATACTTCCAAAACAATGCTATGAAAATCCGTTGCTGTAGGACGTGGGATAATTTTGTATGGACCGTGCTCCTTCTTCTTTGACATGACATGTAGCAATTATATCAAAGCAATAGATTCAAGCAAAAAGCAAAAAAGTCACAGCTCCGTCCAAAATGACGTCAACATAGATATAGCCACAGGGTTTCATCAGTTCATACTTCAGTAGGGATCCCTCCGTCATCAGGCAGGTCTTCGGGCAGGAGAGGCACACATACTCTCCTGGTGCAGTAGTAGCTGGTGCCATCGTCGTTACACCAGCAAGTGTTGCAGTCTTTGATGAACATGCGCTTTGCTTCGCAGACTGGTGATTTTGTTGTATTTTTGGACGATGTCGTTGTCTAGAGACGTTGGGATGAAATGAGTGATAAGTTAAAGTTTTATATGGGTGTTTATGCAATGGTAAATTGTGCGTAGTTAATTTGGGTATCTATTTACATATTTTTTTTAAACGTTTCCCCACACTAGGAATTTCTCCTGTATCGTGGGTGCGTTTACAAACATTTAAAACTCACATACACAAACAGTCAGACCCGGAACAACTACTTGCAGGTCATACAAATATTTGTTCCGTGCGGGGATAGAATCCGCGACACGCAGCGCAGCAGCCAATCGCTCAGCCACTGCGCCAACAGTGCCGTCCTGATCCAATTATAATTTTGATTTTGGAAAATGTTGCCACATTTAATGTTAGTCACTGATGTATTGAAATATCTGGACATCATACATGGTTAATGGATAAAAAAAACAACATTGTATGCGGACAGAAAACCGCCTGTGCAAAAATAGTTAATAGTGCCTGAAATTGAAAAGATGATGTAGTAAATAAAACTCTAGACATTATCAACTTTTTAATAAAATAATGTAAAAAAAACAAAACACAATTTTTTATAGCCTTAGTGAAAAAGGCTATGAATCCTCTGATTATAATTTTAAGGCCCTCAATTTGTGATCCGAGACGCCTGAGTACGGGACTGATGGTTTTATATCCTGAAATATTAATAAATATGTATTTAGCGCCCCAAAGAAGGGAATATAATGAAAACCCGGATTAATACCAACTGCCAAGCTAAGCTGTGCTCAAGAAGACACAGAATTCTCTGAAATTATCTCTAACTTATTGTACTATCGCAAACGGTACTGCTGAGCTTGAGGTCTTGGGTTCAATTTCCAGGTAAGATAAAATGTTATTGGGTTTTTTTTAACAGGGATTTCACAGTACCAGGCCGAGAGTCTGGATTCTTGCCCTCTTGATGGCAAAAGGCTTGCCCCCCTATTACATAACACAACACACACAACCAGCGAAAAGTGGTGGTGTAACACCTCGACCTTGGGGATTACAAGCGTCATCATATAACGTTTTGTGTCTCTTATTTGCGAGATATAAAGAGTTGGTGAACCAAGCCAGACGAAAATAGACTCTTAAACTTGATACCTTAAGTTCATGGAACAACTCAACGTCATCAGGCAAAGGACACGGCTTGTTGGTACAAGTGTAGTCGGTACCGAGCGCGTTACAGTGACAAGTGTTGCAACCGATGTAGAACGTGTTGCCAGCGCGGCAGACGGAGGTACGCTCTATATGATCCTCGCCCTAAAGAAATACGTGAGAGAAAAGAGGTTAGACTTTCGGTAAATACAGTAGTAGCTAGCAATATAACTTAACAATATGGATGTTTTAATGTTCATGAATAAGGGCATAGCAAGCAAGACTCTTTTGGCATCGACGATTCCGGGACTCCATCAATGCTGCATTCCGTCCGGGTTACTTAACATTCAGTCGTGGTTAAAATGGAGCACTGAGCTTCTGAAAGCGGCACCAAAATCGTCCTTTATCAAAATATTGTATCTTAACCGAATTCATTTATAATTTATATTCAAGCAGATCATCAAAAACAATAAGAGCTTGAAACAAGTGCATTTAACATTGACTCTAAAACAGAAAGGTTTAGGTTGACTTCTTATACAATTGCCTTAAGACATGATACCAACCTCATTTTGCATGAAGACCTCAACCTCCTTGTCTTTATCAATTTCAGTCTCCAAGCATTCATTGTGGGTGCAGGAGTAGCTCAGTCCATCGGTCGCACATTTGCAAGGATTGCAGTCTCTCATAAATTCTTGGAGTGGTTTGCAAATGATCGACCTCTTCAGGATTATAATGTCGTGGTCCAAGTTTACAAGGTTCTCTATGTCGTAATGGTCTTGATTCTGGAGATTGACAGGAGACATCGGGTTATTCGTTAGATATTATATTGGCTTTCCTACCACGGTCATAAATCCGTCAACCTGTGAATCTAAAAGGTGTAAAAAGACCCTTAACGAAGCCGAAAGGCACCTGTTCTTCCCGTCATTACGATCATTTTTTTGTTCTGGACAATACCTGGGAACCTTCTAGTTACGGAGATATTGTTAAGATCCAATTCTGATAAGTTCCAATTTTTTCTCAAGTTTTTTTTAAATACTACTTTTTAGGTTTTAAGTTTACTTTAATTATACTATTACCCCGTACTATTCAAAGCATGCATCAGCACCAAGTTTTGAGTGCGTTACATTGAGTTTCACCGTAAAACGTGGTTTTTCACCCCAAAAAGTCGTTTCCCAGCAAATTTTTTTGCGTAGGGTGACTTAGTTTGATGTACATAATGCTTGGTTGACGGCTTCGTGAAGGGTCCGTCTACTCCCTGTATAGGTGCTTTCCTTTCACCTTTGACCTTAATTAATCCATCACTGCCCTTCAGGCGAAATCCAGGTCAAAAGCTTTAAGACTTTTCAGACCCTGGCCTGACCTTACTGATTTCACTGCACTGTTGGTTTGTGCTATCAATAGTAGTGGACAGTAATAAATTTCGTTAGGCAGTACTGTACTGTATTGTTAGCCTGTGTCATCCCACTGCTGGGCCAAGGCCTCTCTCCATGACTTCCAAATTCTTCGATCCAGAGCCAATGTGGACTGGTCGTTAGTTTTGTCCAGCTCGTCCCGCCATCTCTTGCGAGGTCTACTGCGTCTCCAGTAATATTATTATTATAATTAAGTCACCATATTAGTTATTGCAAACTGTGTACTTACCTCATCAGTAATGAATTGTGCATCCCATTCACCAAAGGTGCAGTTCAAAATTTCACATATTTTTAGAAACAATTCTCAATGTCTGCATCGAACATCGATTTGTGAGTTTGTTGTTTAAGAATGACTTTTTAGTGAATATACAATTGTTTTCTCGAAAATGATTATCAAGGATTGAAGTATGATATGAGTAAGATGTACTATATTTTGTACTATTGCATTATGAATTGTTTAATTTCACAGTTTATTGTTCACATACTTATTTTAAAAAAACGAAAAAAAAACGTCACTTCATTAGCATGCCCAGGCGCATATTAGGGCACGTGTTTGCGTTTTAAAAGATCACCATGTACTACAAACTGAGCATCGTATGGAAATCCCCAATTTTATATATTTTAAATCTAAGACAGCATCCTAATCAAAGCGATCGGTGCGCAAACACGCGGCCGTTCCGTTAATTTTTTTTGGACCCAAATTTTTTGACATTTCCGAACAAATGATTGACAAATGAACGCGACGATTGCGTAAACTTGCAACCGATTCCTTATATTAGGACGCAGGGTAATGAGCACACAATGATTTTTATTTCTACATTATGAACAAGTTCCCCTTTCTCTGATTCATCAAATGAAATGTTTAATAAACAGTTAAAAAGACTTACCGGTGTTAAAACATTCGTTTTAACCGACTTTACAGAAATTTCATCTTTGTTATCTGTGTCACTGTGTACAGTGGCCAGCAGTATCTCTGGAACACTGCTCAAGACATCTGGAAAAAATGAAGATAGATAGTTAGGATTCATTGGTCTAGTAGTCGCAAGAGAGGTCCTGGGTTCCATTTTCAACTCGTACAAAGTCTTATTGGGTTTTTCTATAAGGAATTTCTCAGTAGCAGCCGTGGAGTCCATATCTGTGCCCAGTTGATGGCAATATGCTCGTCCCCTACTACATGGGAATTAAACATAACTGGCGAAATGTAAGCGTTCTGCAAGGGTGTACACCTCTGCCTTACCCTTCATTATCTTACAGGCGTGGTCTTATGTTGGTTAGCTGTTGTAAACGCACTCACGATATAGGAGAAATTCCAAGAGTGGGGCAAAGTTTTTTTTGAGAAAGCATATAAGCATAATATATGCCGTCGAGAAATATCTCGGGCATGCTGGTTTTCCTTCACCGAAGCAAGTGATTATTATACAATACGCACAAGACTCTGAAAAATCAGAGTTGCGTGTCTTTGAACTTAAGACCTATGACTTGGCAGTCCGACGGTCACAACACTAGATAAAGCATGGTGTATAATGGAAACTGTCATTATTACAAGTGTGAGACCTGACATAAACTACTTGATGATGATTTATTAAATGCTGGTAACAGAAATACATTCTCCTTAGTCGATGGCAATCTAAATTAATTCAGCCCAAGGCGACGAATTTGACACTCTCACGAAATACATGACGTTATTGTAAAATCTCATCCTCTTGTCATACACGTAAAATATATTTGCGAAGCGTACCAGAACTCCTGCAAAACTCCAAAGTGCAGAGTCCCAGCCCATTCTCAAGGCAGATGCAGGTGTTGCAATCCCTCTTGAAAGTCGTGTTCGGCTTGCATAGGGCTGGCTCCGCTGAAACATTAAATGTTATATGTCAATAAAGCTGAGGGGCTTATGGTCATATAAAAGCTGCTGCACAGGTTGATCGTGTAGGTAAGGTAGCTTACTGAGGTCGGGCCGTGGATGGGGAGCATCCATAAACCCCTTGTGCCTTCGAAAGCGCGTGAACCATCACATTAGCGACTTCGCTATATTATTTATCTTGCGATAACTAGAACGACGATCTTTGAAACCAGAATTCATTGAAATTATCAGCAAGTTTGTTTTCTTTTTACGTGTACAAAATCGTTAATCATCGTCTTCCTGATCTTGTCCCATGTTACTTGAAGTCGGTGTATCACGTTTTCATCTTCCATTCTCTCCTGTCAACCACCACGCTATCATTCACTCCCCTTGCTTTCAATATGCTTTTGTAATTATTTATTTCGATATAACCAAAGCTACTAGTCCTTTTAGTTTGACACCTGTCATTTTAATCAAGTTAGCTATTGCCCACGGCTTCGCACGGTATCGAATTTGACAATCAATTTGGTTGTACTCTGCTTGTAATTCAATTATGATTCGAAAGGCACGTGGCGCTATCTATGAGCATAATAACGTTATTGTTGTTTTCCTCGGGAACAGTACTTTTTTGGGGAAAGGTACCCTATGTCCGTTTCTGTACACCTGACAACGTTTATGCAAAATTACAGGATGATCGCTTCAGTGGTTTAGGCGTGAAAAGGTAACAAAAAAAAAAAAACTTACTTTCGCAATTATAATATTAGTAAGGATAACAATAGCACTCTCCTGGCTGCTCCTGGCAATCATGCAAGCTGCAAAAGAACCATGAAAAGCAATATTCTTGCTTACCAAAGACCCCTGTATCGCAGTCGTTGGATTGTTTCAAGCATTCGGCGTGGCCCTGGTAGGAGCAGCGGCAGTAATGGCAGTTGCTCTCCCATTCGCTGCCTGCCAGGCACTGCACCTCTGCCGGCGGTTGGTTTGGCTCTGAAAATTTCAGCAGTCACATTTTACTTTCATTTTTGGATAGTGTTTGAATGTTGGAGACAGTCGCTGTTGTTCGCCATCATCGCTACAACTGTCATGATTTTATTTGCGTCATGTATTGGGGTAAATAAAAGAATTTTCTTACTTTATTTCTTTTTAGAACGATTTTCTCCCGCAGTGGGACTGTATAGGCTTGAGAAGAAAGAAATAGTACATTTTGAAATAATAATAATACAATAAATAAATAATAATAGTAATTTGAAAATAATAGTAATTTTTGATATAAGTGGGAAAACTTTGTTATTGCATTCGAGCCGGAATTAAGACCCGAGCTGCAGGCGAGGCCGGAATGGAGCCGAGAATCGCAGTAACAAATCCCCACGAATTGAAAACTTATTACTATCGCCGTGAAATACGAAAAAAAAAAATACTTTTTAGCTTTCATTTTAGACCACGCCAGTGAAGAAAATTTAGAAAGCACATTGAAGTGGGATAACGTTACATAACATAACATCACGCCTGTAATTCCCGAAGGCTAGGCAGAGGTGTACCTAGCAGTACACCCACATTTGGTTTCGCCAGTTATGTTTAAGTCCCATGTGGTCCCACGGAGGAGTCTTTTACCATCAACCGGACATCCGGGCCCAAATCCAAGCACGGCTGCTACTGGGAAATTCCTAATGGAAAAACCCAATAACAATTTTCCCGACCCAGGAATCGGACCCAGAATCTCATGTGCAGCAGTCACTTTTTTTTTAAGAGAAGAAGTGAAGTGTCTCAACAAATAAGGAAGAAAGAAATATAAGAAGAACCTTAAACATTCACGAAGGGAACTTTTTTTTTTTTTTTTTGTTTTTTTTTTTGTTTATTTAATTAAATTATAGTACAGAGGTGTTGCTTAATTCTAAACTCGCCAAACTTTTACGTTTGATGGCGAGAAGCGCTCTTTAACATTACAATGAACCACCTTACTTACATAGCTATACTTATATAATATTATACTGTTATCGTTTATAATCTTATAAAATGTACTTAATTTTGTTTGCTATGCTGTATGAAGTACTCACCAGGTATGGTGAATTGTTTTCTCTCTGCTGTGCACGAAGAGTCTGTCGCTCCTGGCAGACATTTTATTGCTGAAATAGAAAAATAGAATATTATTCAAAGTTCAGAGGACGTTGCAGGTTTCCATTTTAGTAAACTGATAAGAGGACTTTAGGGACATTCATGCTTCTAAAGAGATTTAAATGACAGACACGATAAAATATTGGCAATGAAGTAAGTGTACGATGTTTAGATATAAACATCAAAAAATGGGTGTAAAAAGACCCTTAACGAAGCCGAAAGGCACTTGTTCTCCCCGTTATTGCGATCATTTTTTTGTTCTAGACCATACCTGGGAACCTTCTAGTTACGGAGTTATTGGAGGTCAAAGTTCAAATTTTTTCACAAGTTTTTTTTTAATTCTACTTTTTAAGGTTTTAACTTTACTTTAATTAACTCCATGACCCGTTTACTATTTAAAGCATCCATCAGCACCAAGTTTTGAGTGCGTTACATTGAGTTTTACCGTAAAACCTGATTTTTCACCCCAAAAAAAAGTCGATCCCAGCAATAATTTTTGCGTAAAGTAACTTAGTTTGATGTACTTGCTTGGTTAACAGCTTCGTGAAGGGTCTATGTATATATTACACCTTGTATATGCACGGTTTTTCAATCCAGCCCAGGAAAACTTTTTGAGGAATTTAACATATACTGTACTGAATATGGACCATTATGTTCAGCGTGATTGCGTAGATTCAACTACGGAGAACTTTGCTTGACGATAGCCTTTCAATGTTTGTGTCTTGTAAATGGACAAAGTTGAGGAAATATTCTTAGACAAATGTGATAAAAATATGAAAAAGCAATTATAATGACTTGCAAGCGTGACTGTACGTGCGTCAAAACACTGAGTCGAAGACGCAGTGGATTTATAATTACTTAATTGGCAAATGTCACATTGTAGATGGTCATTCTTCATTCTTTGGTCGTTTTACGTTTGTTATAAAGACAAAATTAAATGAAACATTTTGAAGTATATCCTTATAGAACTATAAAGATCTAAATCTTCATTCTTTGATGGTTTAAGTTATCCTTTTGCAACCGGGATATTTTGTCGATTAAATACTATTCCATTGCCAGCAACATTGACAAAATTCGTGATTTTTTTTTTGTCAAAAAACTAGATGCGGTATTAGTTTCGATTCAAGCTACGCGCCTTTTACAAGTATAATATTCTGGTTCGCGCCATTTTAGGCCACATGTAAACATTGAGTGATTTGACATTTCATTTCGCGCCATAAATTCTAAAAATGGCGGCGAAATGTCACGTGACACGTTTCGGACGGAGCGCGCCCGGTCGGTCCTCGAGTTGCCCTTTAACCTTCACAATTATTGCAGTTCTATTAATAGCGACAACAATTGGTTTCAATAATTACATGCCGACGATCATCTTTGATGCTCGGATATTACGAAATTCTCAGCTGAAGTAAAAAAAAGACTTTTTTTAATCCTATTTTAGTATTTTCTCCGTAGGTAACATCACTAACACCTTCGAAGTGGCAGAGTTCTGGACGAAGCTAATTTTACTTGAATCTTAAATGAAGAAGACGAAGAACGAAAATCCAACAAGCAAGAAGCTGCATGCCAAATTGCAGACCATCCAAATATGTGTTACGTACCAAGGGAAACAAATCTGCAAAATGTAGGTAATAGGTAGCGTGCTTAGGTCACAACAGTTTGGTTCCGGTAAAGAGCAAAAATATCTCAA
Organism: Noctua pronuba; assembly: GCA_905220335.1. Classification (NCBI taxonomy): domain Eukaryota; kingdom Metazoa; phylum Arthropoda; class Insecta; order Lepidoptera; family Noctuidae; genus Noctua; species Noctua pronuba. Next base: position 4,364,167 of record LR999913.1, read on the forward strand.
GTCCAAAACTAAAACCTGTGTAGTCTCATCATCACCTGGCTAGCCTTTTCCCAACTACGAGTATGTTGGGGTCGGCTTCCAGTCTAATTAGATGCAGTTGAATACCAGTATTTTACATGGAGCGACTGCCTATCTGAACTCCACAACCCAGTTAGTACTGGGTAATACGATACCGTATGGTAAGACTGGTTGACAGACTTTCAGGCCACATAACTACCTGTAACGACCGTCAAAGATCTACAAATGATAGCCGGGACCAACGGCTTCACCTGCTGTCCAAGGAGAAAACTCGGTATGTAACGGTAGTCATCCATCCACGGATCAACCTAGGCAAGCACGGCTTAACCGAAAGATCGACCCGATTGGCTGTGGTTACTGAGATGGCGACTGATAGACATAAATATTTGTTAAGTGTTTAGTAAGTATGGAAGTGAAGAACACATGCTTCGCTGAACCTAAATAAATTGAGATGAGGGCAGAAGAATTATCAGGCTCTAGTATCCTTATTCATACACTAGCGGCCCGTCCCAGCTTCGCACGGGAGGACATTTTTTTTAAAATGAAACATAGCCTATGTTTCTCAGGGATAATGTAGCATTCTAATGGTAAAAGAATTTTTGAAATCGGTCTAGTAGTTTTTGAGTTTATTCGTTACAAACACACAAAAATCTTTCCTCTTTATAATATTACTGTAGATAGGTACAGCATACAGAAATCCTGCCGAATCCATCCGGAATAACGTTGCCTAAGTCTTTGCAGTGTGTCAGACTCATTAAAACACTAGCTAGACTAATTAATAATTCCTTTAAATGCAACACCGGTGACTCACCGGCAGGTCATAGTTATAACAGAGCGCATTTGTGATATGAACACAATAAGGTAACTAAAACATATCCAATAATAGACGGCAATAGCTTAGCTTTCCATCAGAGTAAGAATGTTTGAAGTAGGATCAGTAGTTTCGAGAGATTATCTCCAACATCCAATACTTATACAAAAATTATAAAGAGGTCATCATCATGATTCTCCTGCCCTTATCCCAATTTATTCGGGGTCGGCACAGCATCTCTTCTTCTTCCTTACTTCCCTCATCATCATCTGTTTAGCCTTTTCCCAACTATGTTGGGGTCGGCTTCTAGTCTAACCGGATGCAGCTGAATACCAGTATTTTACATTGAGCGACTGCCTATCTGTCCTCCACAACCCAGTTAGTACTGGGTAATACGATACCCCTTGGTAAGACTGATTGTCAGACTTCTTCCTTACTTCTCTATATTGTAGTAAACTGTTGCCCGCGACGTTCGTTCGCGTGGAAATTTTGATGAGTGAGAAAAAGAAAGTAGGAATTCGAATTATCTCTGTGCCAAATTTCATCCAGATCAAATTCAGCCATTCTGCCGTTCATTCGTTCAGCCGTTGTGGCGTGATTGAATGACAAACATCCATCCAAGATTTCGCATTTATAATATTAGAATAGATTAGACATAGTGTACCCGGTTAAAGCCCGGTTTCCGAAAAGTAGTATATAAGTGTCGTGCAAGATTCGACCAATGACAGGAGAGACAAGATACGCAATGGAGATTTCAGGGTGAATATCAACAACGTGCATTTTTATTCAATTTTGGTGGCGAAATTTTTTCTTCATTATTCGTGAAAAATAAGGGGCTGGTATAAAAATAGAAACTCCAAGCTGGAAGGATCTTCAAGAGGTCTGAGAAAATCTCGATAACTTTTTGAGATATTTTAGTTTAAAGTCTAGTGTAGCCACCAAAATTGAAAATCGCCCACCAAAATCGACAGTGCCCACCAAAATTGAAAATCAGTGGCACCAAAATTTAATTTCTCCGTCACAAACCTCAATCTCACTAATGAAAAGCTCAATGTAACTAATCTCACAAATTCTCATTCTCATCAATAACTTCATCGGTTGTTAAAAAATATTTATTATTATTTATCTGTTCTATCATTATGAGTTTATGACACAAAAAAAACGAAAACAAAAAACATTAATATTTTTATTGTAAACAAAATTAATAATAAAGACCAAGTGCTAATAAAGTCCAAATCTAGTGGAGATAAGGTCGTTTCGAAGCCGGAGATTCTGTTGGAAGTAGAAAACTTCTACGGCAAGTTGTACGCATCGCATGCATCTCGACCTGATCCCGAAAATAAGGATTCCAGAGCCACCTTAACCCGCCATTTCACAGAAGACCTACCAGAATTCAGCCAAAACAAAATCGGGGCATCACTTAGACAGCTTAAAAATGGAAAAGCGCCTGGTGAGGATAGGGTAACAACTGAGCTCCTGAAAGCGGGAGGAAGTCCTGTATTAAGAGAGCTACGGGAGCTTTTCAACTCGGTCCTGTTCTCTGGGAGAACTCAAGAAGCGTGGTGAAGGAGCGTGGTCGTTCTTTGCTTTAAAAAGGGGTACAAGACCCTATTCAAGAATTACTGACCCATTTCGCTCCTTAGTTACGTGTATTAGCTGTTTTCAAAAGTTATCACGAATCGTCAAGCGCGAAGACTCGACGATTTCCAGCCACCGGAACAGGACGGGTTTCGAAGAGGATTCAGCACCATAGACCACATCCACACAGTGCGGCAGATCATACAGAAGTTCGAAGAGTATAATCGGCCGCCGTGTCTTACATTCGTGGACTACGAGAAGACTTTTGACTCTGTCGAGACCTGGGCAGTTCTGGAGTCTCTGCAGCGATGCCAAGTTGACTGGCGATACATCCAAGTGAACTTTTTATGAAAACATCACAATCACCATCCAAACCATTGCGTCAGGGGGTGAGCAAAGGGGACGTAATTTAGCCGAAATGGTTCACCAACGCACCTTTTTTTTTGGATGGGAAATCATCAAATGACCGGGGGGGTTTGATGATTTCCCCCGCTCTGGGCGGATTGAAAGGGAGTGTCAGACTTGTGTCCGTGTTCCTTCTTAGCCCTTTGTGTTCCAGGGCCGCGGTATCTCTTTCGAACAGTCCCGCAGCCCCTCACCAACGCACCTGGCATTAACATCAACGGCGAGTACATCTCACACTTGAGATTTCCATTGCAGATGAAATCGTCATGCAGCAGATGCTGAATGGCCTAGTTGATTCATCTATACGCATTGATCTCAGGGTGAACTTGGACAAAACCCAGGTGATGTTCAAAGATCACATCACCCGGAACCAGGACCTATTGTTGTCAATGGCGGTCCTCTCGAGGTTGTTCGAGAATATGTTTATCTAGGGCAAACTCTGCAGTTTGGTAAGAACAACTTTAAGAGGGAGACTGACAGAAGAATTCAGCTGGGCTGGGCAACTTTTGGGAAACTTCGTACGGTCTTCTCGTCGCGTATTGCACAGAGCCTAAAGACTACTGTCTTCAACCAGTACGTCCTGCCTGTTATGACTTACAGAGCTGAAACGTGGACACTCTCGGTATGGCTGGTCCATAAATTCGAGGTTGATCAGCGAGCTACGGAAAGGGCTATTCTTGGACTCAATGCTTTATTATGTATTTTTTTGTTGTTCCAAACAAAATAAAAAATATTAAATCCAAGGAGAGACACAGTGAAACAGCAAACAGATCATTACTATTTCACCAACGCTCTGCAGATTTCAGTTAAACTAAAAAACCTTAACTCAATATTTGGATGCTAATCACCAGACTAGATCAATGGTTTCTACAATCAGTCTTTAAATCTAAGAAAGGAATTTTTAGTTTTCAAATATAATTAATCTTCTCTCATCTTTACTAAAAAAAACTTAAAAACAAGAAAACACTCGTTTTCTTTTTTCCTCATAACTCTCTTTCGCAGTGTTTCAGCCTGTTTGGGATAGGTCTTTATTTTTGCCTTTCTTCTTCTTTCTGTCATTCTCTTTTTAACCAGCCTCTCTTCGCTGGTCTGTTTTGGCATTCTTAAAAGCAACAAAATAAAAATATATTAATAAGAAACTTGATCATTAGTATACCACCCTTATAATAATTGGTCTTACTTACTGCCAAGTACATAACATTTATTTGTTTGCTAATCCAACTGTCCTGCAACGTAAACAACGTAAACTGGCTATATAGGTACAAACCATACATATACAGTACATACTTAAATTTTGGTGGCTCGTTTTCAATTTTGGTGGTGGGAAAACGCCACCAAAGCCACCAAAATTGAGCCACCAAAATTGGGACCAGGCATAAAAAAAATCTTTAAAAATAGGGGTTTTAAGTTCCAATTAAATTGATGTTACTGATTTATACGAAACCCTAATCACTAGCTATAACGTGTAGCTTACTATTAAAACACTTTTAAATCGACAGTAAATCGATCCACCAAAAATTGAACAATTCTTGTCCCCCGTCCCACTCAAGGTGAGTACTTACGTTTTTGGGGGGTAATCAAAGCACTAATCACATATCTGTTACGCGCAAGTGCTGGCCAAAGACTTAGAGTTGCGAAATAATAAAACACTATTGATCACACACGCCCGAAGCTTCGTGTTATAGTAAATTGAAAAAGTGCGAACAAAATTTTGATTTTTGCTTGGACAAACTTTGATCGAGTGTCCTGTGCTTTTAAATTAGATTTTCTAATATGGTTTAATTGTTTTTAGATAGTGTGTCTTATGCATATACTAAGGAAATCGTTTATTTGCTATTTTACCCCAAATTGTTAATTTGGTGAATGCAATTATATCGAAAAATGGAACTGGGACAAGCCACCAAACTTGAATTTTAAGGTGATTTTTTTTTTCCTGATTATTTAAATATACTTATAAAAACAAAAAATGTGGCCCTAATTGAACCAATTTACGTAGTTCACTATAAAAAAAAATAAGAAACATCCTATCATTTTACACCTCGATTCTCAACGTGGACACGTAAAATTTGCTGCCGTGATATTCACCCTTCAATCAATGCTGCAATGTGTCGATTCCCGCACATCTCCGCTCCTATGAAAACCGGGCATAACACTATTAACCCAATTATCATTTTCCTCACCACCCGCTCAGTTCCTAGAACCGTAATTAATTACTTATGACACTATTTCCTCCTTAATGATAGCATCTGTAGTACAATAGTGTACTTAAGACTTCGTAGTAAGCGATAGCGTTTAACTGGAACTTAGATAACCCTGACTTTCTTTGAATTTACTGTTTCATTTGTCTAGTTCACGACTCCCGCTTCTGGGCAGGCTCCTTTTCGGGGGTCCTAGACTTGAAGAAATCACTTAAACAGGGTGTAAACAGACCCTTCACGAAGCCGTTAACCAAGCATTCTGTTCATCAAACTACGTAACGTAACCCTACACAAAAATTATTGCTGGGAAACGACTTTTTTTTTGGGGTGAAAAATAACCTTTTACGGTAAAACTCAATGAAACTCATTCAAAACATTGTGCTTATGGATGCATTGAAGAGTAAACTGGTCATGGAGGTATTTAAAGCAAAATTAAAACATTAAAAATTTGTATTTTAAAAAAACCATCTGAAAATGTTGGAACTTTGACCCCCAATAACTCCGTAACTAGAAGGTTCCCAGGTATGGTCTAGAACAAAAAAAATATCGCAATAGCGGGGAGAACAAGTGCCTTTCGGCTTCGTTAAGGGTCTATTTACACCCTTATGCGTTTCGTTTTGCTACGTCTTTCAACAAGATTGGCATATACTTTTTAGTTCAGAAACCCTAACATTATGAAGAGTTGTAGGTTTTAATGAGAAGCCAAGCTTTAAGACCTGTATGAAAGTACCGCCACTACTTGCAGGTCCACCTAGGAGGTGCATTGAGAATGAGGCTTCCTCAATTCCGGGGAAAACAATGATAAGCTGAACGACTACTCGCTAAGGGTACCGAGGTCTGGGGAACAGCAAGAGACAGGCTGGATCGGATGAGGAAGGAATCCTCTCCCGGAACAAGCCTTTTATTTTGTGATCGTTACATATTAGCAAACATGTCATTCATATTTACGATGCTTTCTGCGATAAAGGGGAACCCCGTACGAAATAAATATTTGTGCCGTGGTTTGTAAATATTTGTGTTTTGATTACTGGATTATTGGAAGAGGAAGAAAAAGCCTTGGCATTTGTTGTTGTTTTGACTGCCTCGTTGGTCTTGCTGATGTCCTGGGTTCGATTCCCGGGTCGGGCATAGTGTTAAATGTTTTTCCATCTGGATTTTTTCAGTTGCAGCCACAGAGTCAGGACTCGTGCCCGGTTGATGGCAATAGGCTCGTCCCCTATAAATAAACATAACCAGCGCAATACGGGTGTAATATTAGGTACATCTCTGCCTAACCCTTCGGGGATTACAGGCGTGTTATATTATGTTTGACTGAAAACGAAATATTAAAAAGTACCTAAAATTACTGGACTCTTTGGAAACGGGTTTTTGTCACGACTTTTATACGACATGGTAACCCTAAGCGCGACCCCATTGCAGGAGGATGACAACTAATTTTAAAAACATGACACAGTACTTTTATTGCAACATAACCCGTTTTCTTAGAATTCCCACAGACACTATTTTTATGAGACGGTTACAAATGGGTTTGCATCGTTTTCCTGTAAATATATAAAATACTAGCGGCCCGACCCGGCTTTGCACGGGTGGACATTTATTTTTTAAACGTTTTGGGATAAAATATAGCCTATGTTACTCAGGCATAATGTAGCTTCCTAATGGTGAAAAAATTTTTTAAATCGGCAAAGTAGTTTTTGAGTTTATTCATTACAAACACACACACAAAAATACAAATCTTTCATCTTTATAATATTAGTAAAATTTCTGTATTATTTATTTACTGTACCTACATACCGTGTCAATATTGAGTCTTTCGCTTGAGGAAACATTTATCAAAAAGGACATAATTTCCCGCCTAAGGCCCTGTCCACGGCCTCGAGCGATGCGACTAGTCGCAACTTACGAGTTTACGACATGCCTTACGTCACCTGTTGCCGCCGGTCCCTCCGTAAGTCGTGTTTCCGTGATTCGTGGCATGCTCTAAGCAATTTTTTTTTCTTGTACTTGCCGCTCATGACCATGAGGTAACGAAACCCACGTTTTCGGGTAACCCCCTTTACATTATTGAAACCTTTTTTTTAATTTTTTGTTCCTGTGTTCAGTAGATAAAAAGGATTCTTTAAAGCATAACATTATGAATTATTTGCAGACTTAGGCCAATAAAATTCGATACCTACATACTTTAATAAGTTTTATCAAAAAAATTAATATATCTCGGACCAACGATACAAAAGAAAAAAACACCATCGTAGCTAGGTAAATATTTGAATATCTTTAGTCATTGGTAGTATAACTTAAGGGGGAAGCGCTAGTCGGAGTCGGAAGGAAGTCAGCGAAATTCAAATTTTCTTACTTTTTTGGCAAATAGCAAGTCAGTGTCAGGTTGTATATTGATTCAAATATGATTCGCAGCCGTAACAAATGTGGCTTTACAGAGTTATAATCATTAAAATCATCAATACAACCTCTTTAAGTTCATTAAACCTCATTGAATAACTATTTTATGAAAACGTGGCGCTCCCATTTTGAACAGTTTATGTTACACGTAAAAAGCTTTACTAAACTTAGTTTTTTAAGCTAATAGGTACCATAGAGCATTAGCCAATTTTTATATCGCCATGATAAGCCGAATATACACACCAAAAGAAATAAGCTTATTAATGAAATTCCGGTGAATTCATTAGCCAAAGTTATCGCAGGGCAGCGACGCAGGCTAATGAGTATTGGCCGGAACTATGCCTTTGGCGCCTCCGGCCATCATTAGTGACCAACATTGGCGCCGAGGACAAAAAAAAATTGATAAAAATGTCATTCGATTTTTAAACTCACAATGCAACCTGGCCTTTGCAGAGGTCGTCTATTATAGCAGCTACCCGCCATCTTTTATGTATAAAGGGTGTAAAAAGACCCTTAACGAAGCCGAAAGGCACTTGTTCTCTCGGTTGTTGCGATCATTTTTTTGTTCTAGACCATACCTGGGAACCTTCTAGTTACGGAGATATGGGGGGTCAAAGTACCAACTTTTTCACAGGTTTTTTTTTAAATACCTGAAGTTAATGTAAAAATTTTTACTTTAAACACCTCCACGACCCTCGTATTAGTCAATCCATCGATCAGCACAATGTTTTGAGGAAATTACATTGAGTCTTAACGTAAAACGTGATTTTTTACCCCAAAAAAAAAAGTCGTTTCCCAGCAATAATTTTTGCGTAAAGTTACTTAGTTTGATGTACAGAATGCTTGGTTGACGGCTTCGTGAAGGGTCTGTTTACACCCTGTAGACAATTTCAAATTTGGAAAATACAAGGTGTAAACGGAACGACGTTTTACGGTAGGATTCAATGTAACGCACTCAAAAAATTGTGCTAAAGTAAAGTTAAAACTTGTATTTAAAAAAAAACTTGTGAAAACGTTGGATCTTTGATCCCCAATGTCTCCGTAACTAGAACGTTCCAATATATGGTCTAGAACAAAAAACATCGCAATTACTGGGAGAATAAGTGCCTTTCGGCTTCGTTAAGGGTACTTTTACAGCCATTAGGTCTGATATTTTGTACATATTGAAGACGTAGTAAGCACACCGAATTTCAGTAGCTTTGAGGATATTCCAAGTAAAAAAAAAAACAAAAAAAGGTAATATAAACAGGAATATCACGACGGCCACCAGTCGGTTCACATTCAAGGGTAAAAGCTCGCGAACACTTACGTAAGAAGTTGACAGACTCGTCTCACAATTAATTTTGTTGATTTTCTTCATCTATTTATTTTTATATCTCTTTATTTTGTATATTTTGTTTGTATGTATGTATAATGTATTATTATTTCCTTTATTTATTTACTATACATATAATTTACATTTTAAAATATTCCTATACAAAATAATATTAAAAAAACATTATAACATATGTTTTTATTATTATAAAAAAAAAATACCAGCCTATCACTGCTGGGCAAAGGCCTCTTCTCATACAGAGAAGGCACGAGCATTGATCACCACGCTTGCTCAAGACGGGTTGGTGATTTCAGACTTATATTAATTATAAGTCCAGGTTTCCTCACGATGTTTTGCTTCACCGATGTCTGTGATGTCCAAGATAAACTTAGAAAGTACATATGAATTTAAAAAAATTGAAAAAGTCACATTGGTACTTGCCCGGATTTGAACCCACAACCTCATGCATAAGAGGCGAGGCCTTAACCTCTTTATTAGGCCATTTATTATTATATTTTTTATTATTTTCGGAAATTTTCTGTACTATTGCACCTACTGTTTTGTCTCTGCATCAGGTAGACTGGTAGAAAATGCCCAAGGCATTAAGTCCGCCTTTGTACATTATGTGCATAAAGTTTAATAAATAAATAAATAATATTCGGCAGGTGTGTCGATGTCGGTTTGAATTATATTGATTTAAAATAATGTCAACATCACGCTTGTCATCTTCAGTGAGTTAGCAAAGGAGTTCCTACTCCACTTGTGACTTCCTAAATTATTCCAGGGTGTTAAAAATTTAATTAGGTTAATAAAAGGTTCCCCCAAAGGGGAATACTGGCCTTAATACTAATATGAAAAACGAAATGTTCATCACCCTGGGGTATTTCAGGAACAGTCACATCACACATGTATATAATAGGTACACCCACATTTCGCCAGGTCTATTTAAGCCCTATGTGATTTAGGGTGAACCTATTTGCCGGGCAAGCCCAGATCCACACTAAGGCTGCTACCGATAAATTCCTAATGGAAAAAGCCAATAACACAACCAAAGACCTCATGCTCAATGCAACTCACATTATTCTTCTTTATCACGTGGTTAGTGCCTAACCTGGTGTCAGAGTTTTTATGCTGCCCATGGACTTGGCTTTACATGCCCGGGAAATATCTCGCAGTCATGCTGGTTTCCTCACGATGTTTCCCTTCACCGAAAGCAAGTGATAATTATACAAACTCACATAAAAACCCATCTTACGTAAACACATTACAGTTCATGCCAAAGCTCACAGTCCCGAGTCATTACACATCTTTAAATATGCATAACATTGCACATAACCTGCTCAAGTTCAAAGTCAGCACATTAGTAACTTTACCTCTACGTAGTAAGTAGGTTCAGTATGGGAACGGGCACATTATGTATGTATTATATGGTGTTATGATTCTGAGGGGACATCGGCGGCTAATGCCCTCGACCGGCCCGCCCACTTACAGGTATACACCACCTGATACACTTGAGGCCAAAGTTACCAGCACACTACACTTTTTTTTGTTTTAATTTAGTTTTCTCCATCCAAAGGCTATCTAGAAGACATAGCTACCAGTGATAAGACCTCCATTGTAATCATAGAAATAGCAATATTGGAGAAGTGTAAGAATTTTGGTGTACACATAAGTATTTTTTGTCTATAAAGATAAAGATAAAGATAAAGATAATTTTATTTTGCAAACATGGGTAACATTAAATGGTGACAAAAAAAAACATATTGAAAGTTCAGCCATATTTTACCACGTAGGCATGCAAAAGATATAAAATATCAACTTATAACTAGAAAGTAGGTACAATTAAAAAACATTACACGAAAAAGAAGGTACACAAAAAATATACATTATTCTAACTTAAAAAATCTTTCTCAGTAAGGTATTCACTTAAATTATAATAAGCTTTCTATCTATCTATCTTAATGTATGATTTAAATGTGTTTAAAAAGAACAATAAAAATTGTTATTTCTGCACAACCAACACGAGAACATTAAAATAAATAAACATTAAAATAACAATATGTAGCTAAATTTATTTCAGTAATTTTGGATATTCAACACTAATATTGTTTTTAAAAGTAATTTTCAGCTACATCATCGTCTGCCTGACCTTTTCTCTTCTATGTTTCGGCTTCAAAATTAACTATACGTAGGTACCTACAATAAAAATATACTTAAAGTAAAAATATCACATACCTACATATTGTACTTGATTATAATAATTACTAATTGTTGCCCGCGGCTTTCGTCCGCTTGAAATTATTATAAAAATATTATTTCCCTATTTGAATCGGATTTTGTTAACAATTTCAAAAAATTTATTTTTTTCCTCTTAACCCTAATTCTTTTTCTAATACAAAGCTAACTCCTTATAAAATCAGCTATCTGCCAGTAAAATACCTGTCAAAATCGGTCCAGCCGTTTCGGAGATTACTCGGAACAAACAGACACAACTAAAAAAAAAAAAGTTGTAAGTACCGCGTATACTTTCATATACATTCAATAAAAAGCTGTTGTTTTGAAATTAGAACAGACACTTCAATTTGATTTATTTGTACAGATAATTTCTAAAAATATGTATGCATAATTAAATTAATTGGCTCACTGCATTATCCTGAGCATAAAAATATGCACCAAATTTTCCGATATCAATCCGGTTTATCTATAATTTACACAATGACAGTTTTTTTAGATACAAATTCACCGAATAAACATAATTAACGTTCACACAGCAAAAATAGCATAATTATTATTGAAACACGAACTAAAAATAAATAAATAAACACACAAATCTATCTCTATTAAATCACAGAACATTAATCACTGTTATCTGTTATCTTAAAGCTCAAAATAGAACTTTGAGTAAAGCTCGTAAGGTAATGTTATCTTAGCGTGTATTTATAGCCAGCCGCAAGGAAACTCCGCAAATATAGACCATAAAGCTCTGAGCAGACGAAGAACTATTTGTCCGATGGACAAAAATGACCGTTGAAATGAATCCTGTCCATTGGTTGCCGTTTTGTTTTTCATCCATTGGCTGTTGCAAATTGTGTGAGGAGCTCGTGTGCTAAATAAAAAGAGCCACACGGGTCGTTTTTAAAGGTTTAGAAGCGCTTGCCAAAGCCAGCCCGTGGATGGATACCATCCATTACATACCGCGTTTCCTCGGAAACCACGTTAAGCCGTTGGCTCCGGCTGTCATTTGTAAGTCTTTGACAGTCGTAACAGATAGTCAGTGGCCCGAAACTCTGACAACCAGTCATACCAAGGGGTTTCGTATTACCCTGTAACTAGGTTGAGGAGGTCAGATAGACAATCGCTCCATTTCAAATACTGGTATTAAGCTGCGATCATTTCGATGGGAAGCCTAGACGGACGATGATGGTTGTTGTAAATAGTCCGCGTCTGACCAGCGGACAAATAGTCCATCGTCTGCTCAGCGCCTAATATCAGACTAAGGTACGATCTATTTTTAGTCCTATGTTAATGACATTAGTGAACTTAAACTCGTAACTGCAGAACGGAGGCAATAAATTAAGAGGAAGTTATCTAGACAAGTCTCGTGAGAAGATATTTATATATTTTAGAAGATATTAAAATTACGTTAGTCACTGATGATTTAATTTGTGTATTGTATTTCATCACCACTACGGAAAAAGACGAGCGGAAGCCGGTAAGTCCTAGAACCAAAGTTCGGAAAAATGTGACATCACGTAGTAGAAACAACGTGGAGCAAAAGTAATGTCATGGTAATTGGCTGACATTTTCTTGTAAATTAAAAAAAAAAAGTGGATTCTGTTTCCACGTGTAAAATTAATGTCATTCGTTCAAAACAAGATATCGGTTAGATGTTATTATTATTATGCACATTCGTGCTGGTTTTATTATATTTTGAATTGTTGCATCTGACTCCAAATTGAAGGTTTATTTTTCAGTGTTTGCTTTCAATAGGTACCTACTTTATAAAATAGTTATTTATACAAGGTGTAAACGGACCCTTCACGAAGCCGTCAACCAAGTATTCTGTACATCAAAGTAGGTATCTCTACGTTAAAATAAGTTTTACGGGAAGACTTAATCTAACGCACTCAAAACATTGTGCTGATGGAAGCATTGAATAGTACGGGGTTCATGGAGGTATTTAAAGTAAATTTATAACTTGTGAAAAGTTGGAAACTACTAGAAGGTTCCCAGGTATTGTCCAGAACAAAATCAGGTCGCTATGACGGGGAGAACAAGTGCCTTTCGGCATCGTTAAGGGTATTGTTACATCCATTATTATACTTTACCTTTAAACATTTACTTACTTTATATTATAAAAATAAATATATCTCTTTGCAAAGCTGGGTTGTTAAACCTTGCATGCAGTGTAGTCAGGACTACTTTATGCGGGACATGCGCTAAGCAACAAGCGACCGACCAACTTAACGGTACTCCGCTATCGGCCGATAAAACCTCCTAATGATTGCAAATTTATACAAAATCCAGTTATACATTTTGTTTACTTCGGAAAATATATTTCGTTGTTTACATTTTGTGTCAAATTAATTTTTGTACCGTTTTTTTTGATCGGATATGTAAATTGGATGACAGTTTTGCATTTGGATAAAATACGGAATATGCACATATTATTTGTCTCTTAAATTATCATGACCTCCTTCCCTTGTCTTAATTTATTGAGGGTCGACAGCGGAATGTTTTCATTTTACTAGTTCTCTATTAATTTTCTCAGTAGCAAAATCAAAATGTTTTATTTCACATAGCCCCAGATGGGCACTTATAAAACGTCGACAAAAAGGCGCACGGTTCGGGTTGGTCGTTTCCTATGGAGAAGAACCGGCAAGAAACTCCATGGTTACTCTTTTCAAAACATTTGGTATTACAATATTATCATGGTTACAGCATTTGTACTTAAGTATGGGGGGGCAGCGTAGGCCCGACAATAAGACGTTGTGTACTACAAAAAAAAAAAACAAAGTTAACAAGCATCCCGAAATCTAGCTACCACGGAGGCTGGATTTGTACTCGCCCGCCCCTATTACATAGGACTAAAACAAAACTGGCGAAGTGTGGCTGTACTAGTAGGTACAGCTCTGCCTAACCCTTCGAAGGTACCAGTCGTGCTGTTATGTTATGTGAGTTCTCGATAAGCCATCACCACATCCCAATTAAGTCGATCCCAAGGAACACCAACCAGTTGGACGTGAGCTCCAGCGCCCTATATATCTCACTCAATAGATTGCGCACAGAAGAACAGCAAGAAGGCCGCTGCCAACAGAATCTGGCAAAAGGTGTGTTGACCTTTGCTGTGACCTTTCCGACACTCAGTGTGATTGCAGTGCTCCCGACCAGACCATGGCCCACCGGTTGGGCCAAACTACATCTGTGCTTTAGACGTATTTTTATATTTGCATTTTTGTCTTTAAACTAACGTGAGGAGCTCGTGGCTAAATAATAACAACCGCTCGGGTCGATCTTTAGGTTAACCCATTACATACCGAGTTTAACACACGTTAAGCCGTTGGTCCCGGCTGTCATTTGTAGATCTTTGACAGTCGTTAGAGGTAGTCAGTGGTCCAAAAAGTCTGACAACCAGTCTAGCAAGGGGTATCGTATTATCCAGTACATAATGACTGGGTTGTGGAGGTCAGGTAAGCAGTCGCTCCATGTAAAATACTGGTATTCAGCTGCATCCGGTTAGACTGGAAGCCGACCCCAACATAGTTGGAAAAAGGCTAGGCAGATGTTGTGATGTTGTCTTTCAATTAACGTAATACATTGTTCAAGTAAAGTTTTTTAATCTGTTTCACCTAGCGGTAGGTGTATACTACAGATGTACTAAAGAGATCTGCCCTTCCTATTTTAAATCCAATGTAACACTTTAACACTTTTATGCTTATTATTTACTAGCTGTTGGACGCGACTTTGTTCGCGTGGAAATTTTGATGTGTAAGAGTGAGAAAAAAAAAGTATCCTATGTGCTATTCCAGACTATAATCTATCTCTGTGCCTTCATCCAGATCCGTTCAGCCGTTCTGGCGTGATTGAGTAACAAACATCCATACATCCAAGTTTTTAAACTGTCATGGTCACTAACATTATCATTAACACTAGAAACGGGATATTTATAATATTAATATAAAGGGTGTAACAAGAGCCTTAACGAAGCCGAAAGGCACTTGTTCTCCCCGTCATTGCGGTAATTTTTTTGTTCTAGCCATACCTGGGACCTTCTAGTTACGGAGATATTGGGGGTCAAAGTTCCATTTTTTTTTTAAATACATGTTTGATTTTTCTTTAAACACCTTCACTACCCCCGTACTATTCAATCCATCCATCATCACAATGTTTTGAGTGCGTTACATTGAGTCCTACCGTAAAACGTGATTTTCACCCCAAAAAAAAAGTCTCCCTACAATAATTTTTGCGTAAAGTTACTTAGTTTGATGTACATAGTACTTGGTTGACCATTCCCCTGCCCTTTTAATTATTTTAATTTCTCGCACACAAGTAAGGTATAATAGCGGACTTAATGTCTTAGGCATTCTCTAGGCCGGCTCCACACGTTGGCCCCAACGTAGGTCCCAACGCCACTCGTCCAACGTGTGGATCTAGAAAATAGCATTGGCACCAACGTTGGGACGAGAGTTGGGAGTTGGCCGAGGCGTGTCGGTTTTATCAAAGGAATCTGCGCCAACGATCGCGTTCCGTCCACATGTTGGCGCTTTCCTCAGTCCTGAGTCCTGTTAAAACACGCATCGAGAGCGAGCGATGAGCGAGAATGTCATCCTCATCTTCAAAATCGCCACCCATATGGACAAATGAAAAAGTAATCGAATTTTTAGAAGTTTACCAGGCACACCCAAAAATATGGAGGAATTTCGATTTCTGTATCGGACATCTTCACGTTGGCTCTGACGGGACAGGACTGGTATGATAGCCAACGTGTGGACGCCTCACGAAATTAACTGACCAACGTTGGTACGAGCGTTGGCGGCAACGTGTGGCGCCGGTGTAACAGTTCACCATGGGTGACAAAATGTAAAATGGCGGATGCTCTGCTCTTTATTTGGAGTCTACACAGCATGACTTCTTCTTTCATACTTCTCTATCACTCGTCATCTCATTGACACATCCTTTCTACCGATAACATATTTCACACAGTCCTCCCATCATTTTATTTATCCTACATAAGTATTAAGGTAAACTGTACAGGAAAATATAAGGATATCCACATACTTATACAATATTGTAATTTGCATTTAAAATTCAAGTTTTTTTACTTGAATTGCCAGTCGGACTGGCTTGGTCATAGCTGCCTTTTCCTTGAAGCAATGTGATGTGACCCAGGAATCAGCATCGAGGAAGAAATAATATAACATAAGAAAACATAATGCCTGCAATCCCCAAAGGTTAGTCAGATACGTACCTATTTCGCCAGTTATCTTTAAGTCCCATGTGATGGGGGCGAGCCTATTGCCATCAACCAGGCACAATCCCACTCCGTGACTGCGGTCATTTGATGATTTCCAAAAGAAAAAAAAATGGCGCCAAACTAGTGGCTCAGTTCTGGGCCGACATGCTACGAAGAAGAAAGTTTTTGAACCAACTACAAGACGAAGGTAAAACGGGTTGGATTAACTAGTTGAAAACTTGGACCTTGGACCCTGGCCCTTTGGAACAAGTTGCATTCGCTTTCAAAGCAATGTTTAACTTTAAACAGGATTGACATCAGTTTTCAGTACACTGCAACCAACTTATCAGTGCAGGCGGGAAAACACAGAACTAAAATAAATGTACCAAGTTCGACATATCGATGCAAATTTTCTTGACAAGCAACGCCACCTTGAAATGCACTCAAAGTGATCGTACTACAAGTTGACAAAAAAGTCACGGTGTATAATAGGAGTGACAGACTCCCATTATACACCGTGACTTTTTTGTCGTCTGACAACGGCAGCTCACTTCATGTATCCAATGGCTACCAAACATTCATAAACAAAAATAGCTATTTATGAGATTTTAATAATTTAAAAATATTATTTTTATTATGACGCATGACGTAGTTGAAACACCCTGTTGCGAGGATGATCTACTCGACTCGTGCGCTGCGCTGGGCAGGTATGTTCTACTGTTTGACACGTAAACATTATTAACAGCATGTTTCATAATTCTAATGTAATATTATTTTTCTTTGTGCATCTTAAATAATGGTAAAAAAAAATCGCGCCTAGAGGTATTTTATGTCGGATACATTGAGTGGGACCACCTTTGTAAGACGACTAAAAAATCACGGTACTTTTGACGCTTCTATCTTCGCTTTCAGGTTAGAATCATCCATCCATCTTTCACCATCCATTATTCCATTATTTCTCCATCTTTTTAGAACTCAGAAAAATTTTAAAACATCCAAGACCAACATTTTAATGAGCGAAAGAAGACTCACAGGGCAAACACATAATCGTAACTCACAAGCAATAATATATCTTATAATAATAGTAAATATTATCATTAACGTATTAAACTTAACAAAATCCGGCTGCGCGGGCGGCGCGTAGCTGCTGACGTCATCATCGGATAGCGTCGGGCCGCGTCCATATTATTATGAATGAACGCGTCGCGTCGGATGCGACCCCCGACCTCAGATAAGGCTGTGACGTCGCCTCCGTAGACTTCGCTTATTGATAATGTACACTTGTGGGCTTGGGAGACGGAGCGGAGAGTTTTTAATTTGTAGGTCGGTGATGGTGGCCAGACTTGTAAAGGAGTTACCGCCGCCAGACGTGGAGATTGCCAGTGGAATATCTTTAAATAGCTATAATTGTAAACTTTCGATAAAATTGTACAGATGAAACCAGAGTGATCTAAGTGACACTCACACCAATACTGAGGTTATTAATGTTATTATACAATGGCAAGGAAAAATCATAATTCTTCCATGCCTCACTGATGTAAGTGCTCATCGGGGCTTTCTTCCTTGAGGGGTCACAATATATCACTATAGAATTGGTGCAGTCTGCAAAGTGAAGGCCATGCCACACTGATCTAAGTAATGAGGTGCATTAACATATTGTTGTGCCCTAGATCACTCTGGTTCCAACGTCGTCAGATAGACTATCCCTACATAGCAGAGCAGTGGCGGCCCAATGGTAACGGTCCCGACTTGGAACAACGTCCTGTAATTGTACGCCATGCATTCGAATGCAGACAAGCGTATAATGTGTTTAATTTATTTCATCACCACTGCTCTCAAAACGGTGAAGGAAAACATCGTCAGGAGATATGCCCTAGAACAAAAAAAAAAGAAGACATGGGATTACAGCCCACTCTTGCAAAGATCGGAGGCATGTGTCCCAACCTTGGGCATGGAGGCATTATTCACTGATTCTGCTACCTATTTTACCGAAATTAAACGGTGCGTGTGCGCCGTAGAAGGCTCTTTTACGAGAAGGTCTACTTCCAGCTATATTTGAGAAGAAGGTTGATCGTTTTGCGGTGGTTACCTGCTTCTTTATCTCTTTCTAGTAAGAAGAGATGGAGAAGTAAGATATGGGCCTTATTTTGAAGATGTTAAGGTTTCACCCATCAGAAAATCCCCCAAAGGAATATCTGCTAATATCACTTACATAAAACCTAGGCCTTCAAGGAAAATACATCATAAAAAAAAACTTGAACAATAGACAAAGGTTTTTGCAAAATTTCTTACTTTATTCACTTTGTTGCATGCAGTGAAATTGTCCTGCGCAATAAGTGCTTAGGATTAAAGACTAATTTCCTTATGGCGCGTCTATTGTTGATCTAATCCTTTACTCTGGACGCTCTTAATGTGCACATCTTTCTACATCGTTCTCACTTTTATGTATTATCTCACCATGAATGATGTAACCAAGATCTTGTTAAAATATTTTGATTGAAAAGAGTGTCCATGGAGTTTCTTGCCCATTCTTCTCCATAGAGATCTACGCTTTGGAATGGGCAACTACAGAACTTTCACAAGTTACTATGCTTTGTGTCTGGGACTGTAGCTTCGCCTTCTTTGTTTTTCTGACATTCAAAAGTGCCTGTTATAGTCTAATTGAAATAAATGCTTTGAGTTTTGAGTTTTTTGAGTTTCTAAACGAGTAATATTTTTACAATATTTCCGGCCATTACAAAAAAGTATTTTAATGCAACATCATCACCATCTTTCTTCTGTCCTTATCCCAAATCATTTGGGGTCGGCGCAGCATTTCTTCTTCTTCCATACTTCTCTATAACACGTCATCTCATCAGACACCTCCATTTTTGCCATATCATCCTTCACACAGTCCATCCATCGTTTCTTTGTTCTTCCTCTACTCTTATACCCATCCACATTCATACATTTACTGCAAAAAACCTCGGCATTATGACAATGCGGAATAATATTTACGCAGAGAAAATATTGTCCGTTCAGACGCACCTTTAGACTGAGCTCAAAATGGTTTGCAGACAGAAAAGCAGAGGAGTAGTTGAATGTTGTAGTGAAGACATGTGCTGAGGAGGGCAATGTGGATGGATGGCTATAAAAAAAGTGGGAGACCAGCGGAAAGATATTTCCAGGAATGAACACTGAGGTAGCGATTATCAAGAGCATTTTGGCTAGCGCGACCTACCTATCTAGTATTTTTACTATCACAGTTTGGCTACTAATATCTCCACGAAACTAAAGCCATAGCATAATCAGCCTATGACGTTCCAACTGCTAGGCCTCTGGCCTCCTTTGTAAGAGTGGTTGGACCATAATCCATCCCTCGGATCCAATGCAGGACAGATTCGATTTTTCTATTCTTTGGTTCCAAGACATGTGAACTTCATCACGATGTTTTCCTTAACGGTTTTGAGGACAGTGGTGATAAAAAGTGACCTATACATCTGGGTTCGAACCTACCAAATTTACAACATGGTATTCGGGGCCGTTATCCACTAGGGTACGACTGCTCGCTTACTGATTTCAAGAAGATTTTTCTAATATGGATCAATAATTCAATTTAAGTTTTCAATGTTTTAAAATACAGGGTATTTAGTTACCTGTATCCTACAAGGAGTTTAGCCTACCCGTCATATTGAACCAATTTCCCATAGAATCTCATATACACACGATTCTTAAAAAAAAAACATTCTTTTTTTTTAATAGAACGGCCGAAGCCATTAACACTATTTAAACATATAATTTATTGAACACAGTCATGCACTCTTTCCTCAAAAATTCAAACATTCTGACAGTACATATCATTCGCAAACGTCTGTGTTTGAGTTCAGGAGAGTTAATAGCGGCTAATGTATGAGGAATAGTTGATTTGGAGTGTGCAACAATACGGCAAGTTGGAACAGCCAGTAATCGGTGTTTTCTGCCACGACAGAATTGGTCTGGGACAAACAGATTTCACATTTCATAATGCAGATCAGGAACATCAATTTATAAAAATCGTTGCCTCACAATAGGAATTTCTCCTGTATCGTGGGTGCGTTTACAAACAGTCAAATTCCCATACGACAGTAGACAATTTGTGAGCGTCAAAATGACGGGATTAAGTCTCCAATTTAAAATGTATCACATTAAAATATTTGTACTACATATGTACTAATTGTACCCTAAACATGACATTTGTACCTCTAAAGGTAAAGGACATCCCTGGTCCCGCCACTTTGACGTCACAGTCAAGACTTGATCCCGTCATTTTGACGCTAACGACAATTTCGATGCAAGTATGAAGTTTTTTTTTACGGGTAGGCTCACCTCCTTGAAGGATCATCATCTGAGTAGCCTTTTCCAAACATAATTGGGGTCGTCTTCATGTCTAACCGGATGCAGCTGAATACCAGTATTTTATATGGAGCGACGCTAGGACTGGTTGTTAGACTTTCAGGCCACTGACTCCCTGTAACGACTGTCAAAGATCTATAAATGACAACCGGAACCAACGACTTAACGTGCTTTCCGAGCCATGGAGGAAACTCGGTATGTTATGGGTGGTCAACTGGTCACCCATTCACGGACCAACGAGCGGCTGTGCGTAACTAAATCGCCACCCTGTATTACTTTCCAATAACACAATCAATATTTATGACAGCACACAATTATCAGTAAAATATTAGCGTCTACTATAAATTCTTATCCGGGTGTTATAATCGTACATCTTGTGAGGTCTCAGCGTCAAGGAAAACCGTTCCCACACCACGCAATCACGCTATTGTGTGTCTAATTATATTATTTGACATCGTTTCATTGCATGATGTTGATGCTTCAGCATGCGAAGGTCGTGAGCTGGTTGTGTTAGCATATAGTAGGGCATTTAAACTAGATGCATTGATAAATGCAGTGTGGGGTGTTCTCCTGCTGAGGAGCTCGTGGCTAAATAATAACAGCCTCTCTTGTCGATTTGTGTGTGGTTGGTCTGTGGATGGGTGACCACCCATTACATACCGGGTTTCCTCCGTGCCTCGGAAAGCATGTTAAGCCGTTGGTCCCGGGTGTCATTTGTAGATCTTTGACAGTCGTAAGGTAGTGAGTGGCTCAAAAAGTCTGAAAACCAGTCTTACCAAGGGGTATCGTATTACCTAACTGGGTTGTGGAGGTCAGACAGGCAGTCGCTCCATGTAAAATACTGGTACTCAGCTGCATCCGGTTAGACTAGAAGCCGACCCCAATATAGTTGGGAAAAGGCTAGGCAGATTATGGGGTGTTCTCCTGCTAGCATAACAGACAGATGTATTGCTGGGGAGTTTGTTCTGCCACTTCTTCTCCTCGGCTGAAACGTGACGAAGGGCGGGCGTTTTGGGGACCGTCTTTGATATTTTTGGCGTTTAATCAGCCTACAATGTTCCCACTGTTGCGAATGGGCTATAATCCACAATGGGTCCTAGTGCGGTTTGATAGATATCACATGTCTTCAATTTTTTTGGTTCTAGGACATGCACGATGTTTTTGTTCACCGTTTTGAGAGCAGTGGTGATGAAATAAATTACACAAAGTAATGCGCCTGCTTGGGTTCGAACCCTCGACTACTGCTCGTAAGTCGGGGCCGCCACCACTGAGACACCGCTTCTCTAAAAACGCTGCTGCTCTTTTGGCGTTTAAAGGGTGCTAATTGTAAGCCTTATTTGATTTTGGAGAAGGCTATACCAGCGGAAATAATAATAAAATGTTTCACTGGTACACCGCAGGTGGCTATAATTTGAGAAAACCTGTCCACATAGTTCTAGATATAGAGGTCTATTCACGACACGGGTTTGGCAAAGTGCTATTGGGTTAATGAACCCAATAGCACTTTGCCCAACCTTGCTTGGGAGACTTGAGGTCCCAAGTCTCCCCGACTGATTTGGGCCTGGTAAACAATCCCTCCTAATGATAAATGTACATATCAGTTATTCCGTAATAATAAAGAAGCGTTGCAAATGCAGAGCACAGTTGTTACGGACCGTCAGGGAAATTCAAAATCAGAATTGACTTGATGATAACCTTCGGCAGCTATACCCATCAAACCAGAACAAAACATCATCTGCCTAGGTTTTTCTCAACTATGTTGGGGTCGGCTTCAAGTCTAACAGGATGCAGCTGAATAGCAGAATTTTACATACAGTGACTGCCTATCTGACCTCCACAACCCAGTTAGTAACTGGGTAATACAAAACCCCTTGGTACGAGTAAGACTGGTTGTCAGACTTTCGGGCCACTGACCACCTGTAACGACCGTCAAAGATCTAAAAATGACAAGCGGGACTAACGGCTTAGCTTGCTTTCCGAAGCACGGAGGAAACTTGGTATGTAATGGATAGTCACCCATCCACAGGCCAACCTAGCCAAGCGCAGCTTAACCTCAAGATCGACCCATCAGCAAGGTGACATCCCAGAAAAAAGTTCTGATTACTGATAAGACTAAAAATAAAACCAATGTCGAAAGCAGTACGAGTTTGGCGCCTTACTAATCAGCTCAATCACGCCCAATTGGATCCAATCGAGCTTCGATTTGCGTCAAGCGACCACCAATCACTTGTATGAACATCAATAGTTTTACTGAGAACTGTTTTTTTTACGTCTACAACTAAATTGTTGCGGACTTTGTATTGGACTGGAATTGGTTGGCGCCAGACATGAATTTACCGAAGGCATTGTCCTCAAAGAGATTCATTGTCATCTTCAGCCTCTTTCCGACCATATTTGGGTCGGTTCCACCCATTACATACCGAGTTGCCTCCGTGCCTCGGAGAGCATGTTAAACCATTGGTCCCGGGTGTCATTTGTAGATCTTTGACAGTCATTAGGTAGTCAATGGCCCAAAAAGTCTGACAACCAGTCTTACCAAGGTGTATCGTATTACCCAGTACTAACTGGGTTGTGGAGGTCATATAGGCAGTCGCTCCATGTAAAATACTGGTATTCAGCTGCATCCGGTAAGACTGGAAGCAGACCCCAATAGAAATAGTTGGGAAAAGGCTAGGCAGATGATGATTTGGGTTGGTTTCCATCTGGATGCAGCAGAATACCAGTATTTTACATGGAGTCATTGTCTATCTGACCTCCGCTACCCAGATACTGGGTAACACAGATGTTGCTGGGGACTTTACCCCTGCTTAAATTTTCCACGCTTACTTTTGGGTCTGTCTTCTGTAATTTTAACACTCAAAAAAGGTTCATTTTCAGCCTTATTTGAAGAAATGATTTTTGTTTTCTTTTTTTTTACAAAATACATAAAATTACGTCGTTTACTTCAGTTATTTACCTGGATTTGTGCTAGGTTGATCAAAGGTTGTAACGAGACCCTTAAGGAAGCCGAAAGGCACTTGTTCTCCCCGTCATTGCAATTTTTGTCTGGACCATACCTGGGAACCTACTAGTTACGGAGATATTTAAAAAAAAAAACTTCTATGTATAAGAATCGTTTTTAAATTTCTTCTATGATTGTATAAGAATCGTTTTTTTTTTTTTTTTAACTACGATATTATTACACGTAGCCGCTAGCCAAACCGGCGAAACCAAAGAACAGACCTAGACCATGTTCCTATACACAAATGTTTGTCTGTCTATTTGGCCGATTTGACCACATCAATATTAACTATGCGACGACTCATCCGAACTTGCGGATGATTCGTCGCCTACCAATTTTCAAAGGGTCCGCAGATGAAATATTTTGCGGATGAGTAGTCACCTAAGTCCTTTCGATTTCCGATTCCTTTTTTTCATATTTCTTTTTTATAAAAAACGAGATCGAGTTTCCTAAGTAACGGGTGCGAATATTCTTGTATGAAAGCTGGCCCGCCTAGCTTCTGCCACCATTTTACTAAAGAACTTCAAACGCGTCACGTTTCTGAGATTTGAAAATATAATAAAATGGCGGACTTAGGCCGGTCAAAAAATCTCGGTATCTCTTATCGATTCGGATTTCCCCACTTTAAAGCATCACAAGTCATCATAAGTCTGAAATCGCCAACCCGCCTTGAGCAAGCGTGGTCATCAATGCTCGTGCCTTCCCTGTATGAGAAGAGGCCTTTGCCCAGCAGTGGGACAGTAACAGGCTGGTATTATTATTATTTATTAAAGCATCACTCTTCATAGAGAACATTTCAGTATTATTTAACTTAAGTGTGCAAGAAAGGAGGTGTCTGATGAGATGACGAGTAATAGAGAAGTATGGAAGAAGAAGACATGCTGCGCCGACCCCAAATAAATTGGGGTAAGGGCAGGGGAATGATGTTATTTAACTTAGGGTCAAAAACCGTGCTGTAGTGTGTTAGATATAAACTGTTACCTTTCTTTAGTTACTAATAGCTAAAAATATTACTTCCATTTTTTTAATCGGATTTTGTTGACAATTCCAAGGGTTTTTTTTTTGCACGGAATCCTAATATTTTTTCTTAAATAAAAGTAGCCTATGTTAGACCTTATAAAATCAGCTATCTGCCAGTAAAAGTCCCGTCAAAATCGATCCAGCCGTTTCGGAGATTAGCCGGAACAAACAGACAGACACAAAGACCGACAATCAGACAGACAAAAATTGAAAAAAAAATGTTTTTTGTTATAAATGCCGTATATTTTCATATGAATTCAATTTTATTAATTTGTATAGTTATAGATAATTTTCAGAATAGTCGCATGGGTGCGATGATGTCATGTTTCCTTAAGTTACTCATATGCCAATATTAACGACACTAACAACTTAATAAAAACCATATCTGTTTCTAAATATTTGAGTTTTATCAATATTTTGGACTAAAGCTTCTATGAAGTCATTGTTTTATCTTAGGAGGGAAAACCACCAAATAATTATAAATGATTAAAAATAACCTATGTTTAAATAAACATTTGCATACTATGCTTCCTTTGTAGACCGACCGCTTTAATGAGTCCTCGCGAAGGTATCAATTTAAATGGAATAAATCTCTATGATGCTGAAGGTTGATCACCTATTGGTTCAATTAGTATCGTAATACCTACGTGGACTATGGTTATTTTAAAGCAAATAACCTGTGGGATATTGTTAGGACTTTGTGGACGTTTAATGTGCCTTTGATGGGGCACGACGGAGGACTCATTAAAGCGGTCGGTCTATAGTAATTTCATGGAAACACATAAGTGAATCACTATTAAAGTTGTTTACTCACAGCTCATCCTCCTAATGTATTTGGGGTTATTGCAGCATGTCGTCTTCCATGCGCATGCCTACTAGCCACCAGCTTAATGTCTGTTTTTTTAATCTCGGAGACTAAATTGACAAGTGAAAATGTCAAAACCGACTTAAATCCTATTGAAAAGATTAAAAAACAGACTTTAGTATACAATACACCCCCCTTTTTAGCCATGATATCTTTCACACAATCTATCCATCATTTCTTTGGCCTATCCTTACAGCCATCTCTCATTTATAATTTTCATGCAATGAAATTCAAGGTCTAAAGCTGAATTTGAAGATGACCAATAAAACAACACAAAGATAGTCTGAGCGGATCTCTTATTGTACGGGAACTTTAACACGAACTTTCATCCCCTTTTTAACCACTTTAGGGGGTGAATTTTCAGAAGTCCTTCCTATGTAGTGGTAGTGGCCGCGTAGTGCGCGCGATCCTTTAATGTTCTTCCTACTAATATTATAAATGCGAAGGTTTGTGAGGATGGATCGATGTTTGTTACTCTTTCACGCAAAAACTACTAACCGGATTTGGATGAAAGAACAATGTTAAGGCCTTATGCAATCTGGGGACCACACTTAGAGCTCGCGTACATTCGTAAAAATACTCCCAAAAGATAGGTCTCGGTCAAATTAAGATAAAAGGTAATCACAGCATATTTTTATAATATTGGAGTTGGCTTTGGCACACAGATAGTTTACACACAAAGTACTTTTTATCCCGGTAATACGATCCCGTGGGACATTACCGAACTCTACGCGGGCGAAGCCTCGGGTAAAAGCTAGTTGTTAAATAAATACCTATTTTGCAAATTTTAATACTTCTAAACTCACCAACTTGCATTTTATCTGTCGCTGTCAACCAGTGAATAAATTCTTGATTTATAAATAACAAACACTAAAGTGCGAAAGCGCTCTGGTTGGGTAAAGTGTTGTCGGGTTTTCCCATCAGGCAGTTCCTAGAAGCATCCGGGACACTGGATGTGCTCGGTTGATAGCAATAACCAAATCCGTAGAAAAAAAAATTGTTTGCTTCCCAAAAAGGGACTTAAATATAATAGGAAGGTGTTATATGGAACAAGAAGACACGCTGCGGCGATCCCAAATAATTTGGTATATGGCAGGAGAATGATGACACCGCTACATAACCCGTGGGACAAAACAGTCGTGATGTTTTTAGCGATTTCCTTTTACACAATAGTCCGAAAAACAATGAATAAGCTCGGAATTCCACTGACACCGCGATATCGCAGTTTTTATCGGAACTAAAGCGCTCCTATCGTCACTGGATTGTCGTATCTTACGAATAGAATTGAATGGGATGATTTATTTACACGACTGTTTACAAGGTATAATTGTATATGTGAGTAATTATACAAAAACACCGACTGTTCCTGGAGTGAGCCGATTACAGACAGATATTGTAGATGACAACACATCGCTCCAGAGAGGAGCTCTGTAGAATTATGCTAAAGCATACTTATTGAGAATATTGATTGCCAATAAAATATCATGAAGGCCGAAATGTTTCAAGTTTAGCACGGAAATTAAAGAATTGTTCAGGATCACAATAAATTAGGAACAGCGATTTCGTACCCTTTGACACGACCCATGACACAGAACACAATTAAAACCATTTGTAATCGAATAAAGAAAGATAAACACTAGAAATGAGGACCTAAAAAAGATTATTTTGTAAATTGGAAAAGCGCTTTTGATTTTTTTGGTAATCCAAGGGTTGCACTTACCCAAGCCGTCGCAGAACCTCGCCAAGCACACGACCAAACAAACAAATATCGAGCACTTCATCGCACTTTTAGACACAACACTAAATGTAATTATCCGCCGGACACGCGACCGCCTCCCGCCGACTCCAAGATACAACTGATATTCCTTCGCGTACAATTCAAATGATATACTCCTGCGCAACATTAAATTTACCGTTCGATTTATGAATTTTTTCGCCCCACCCCTCGTTACATCCTCTGTATAAGGGCGATACTGAGGCCAACGTTTTTTCATCATCAGCAAAGTTAGCTTTGTATTTATTATCTATAATTGTGATTATTTTTAATAGGTTCTAAATACGGTAGAGTTTGTGAATTGAAGTGGTCCGTTGTTTGACCGGCGCGGGCGCAGGCTCGCTCCCCCTGACCTCTTGGCAAATAGTCGTGTCTGATGATAAAGTTATAGTTTGTGTATTCGTAGAAATATTGTGATTAGTTGCATTTTTGTGATCACGTGCGTGTGTACTGCGGGTCTCCGCGGTGGTAAACGTTATTGATGTGTTCGGAGTCCGATACGTTATTATTTTGTTGTTGATTAAGGAATTACGTATTTTGTATTACATCATAAGTATTTATGTTATTGTTTTCTCGTTTATTAGTGTTATTTATTGAGATTTGGACTGTGATCTCTGTTAGATCTACCATTTTCAGTGTGATGCATTTGTTGAAAGTTAAGCTCGGATTATCAATATCATGCCACCCAGGTTTTGGTTGTATGAACAGACTAGCTGTGCCCTGCGGTTCCACCCGGCTCTCAGCTTCTAAAGGTCGTAGTGTGATGTTAAAGCATAATAATATAATCTTCCTCAAGAATTGGGGTATTTAATGGAAAAATGTTTTTTTAATCCGACTGATCTACAAACCTGTATTTAAGTTAAAGCTATTCGCAATGAAAACAAAAAGACTACCAAGCAAGGAGTATGCCATCAAACCTCAAGAACATCTCGCATCAGTTTTAAATATCCTCTTATCCATCAAACCTTGACTGGTCTAATTCATGATGCTCATGTCTTTATACCAATTTATTTGAAGTGGCAAAGCACGTGTTTTTCTTCCTTACTTACGCATCAATGATGCAGTTTCAATCTTGCAGTTGCTGAGGGACAGTTATGTGTAACGTTTTGATATTATTAATTATGGGCTCACTCACAGTCCTTCCACAGTTTCTTTGGCGCACGTCTCGTGTTATAGTCCATCTTCATCATTCTCCTGCCCTTATCCCAATTAATTTTGAGTTGTGGCAGGATAGTCTTCTTCTTCCATCATCATCTTCCTGCCCTTGTCCCATATTGCTTAGGTTCGGCGCAAAACGTTTTTTTCTTCCATTCTCCTCTGTCAACCGTCACGCTATCATTTACTCCTTTTTCGTTCATATCATTCCTCGCACAATCCATCCATCGTTTCTAGTCTTCTTCTTCCATACTTCTTTATTATTCGTCATCTCAGCTACCCTCTTTCTAGCCATATCGGCGGGAGGTGCGCGTTCCTCGTCTGTTTCACACTGAGAAGTGCAAAACAAACGCCGGTGAGCGGGCACCTCTCCGCCGCCTCGTAGTAACCTATAACACACACTTTACTGATACCGATATTTTTGCGTTTACTCCTGCACGATTTAAAAAAATGGCTATAACATTACTTACCGACAACCTTTCATAACTTACTTTTGTTTTTTTTCTTCTTTTCATTCATAATTAAGATAAGTGACCGTCCGTCCTTTCCTCTTTTAAGTATTTTTTCTTTGAATCCGTGGGCAATAGTGTGGGTTATACGTATATTAAATGTACCTAATTAGCTCTGATATACAAATTGTTACGTGTAACTGTTTTTTGTCCCTAAATAAATAAATAAATAAGTATCATCCTTCACTCAGTCCATCCATCGTTTCTTTGGTCTGCCCCTACTTTTATAGCCATCCACATTCATACTCAAAACCATCCTCATAACATTTTCCTTATTCCTTCTCCTCATATGTCCATAGGTACTATGACAGCTGTTTTCCACTTTCAGAATTTCCCTTGTTTACAATTATTTCCTTTTCTATCCATTCGCGTAATACCACCATCTTCTTTATCCTTCTTAGGATTCTCATCTCAGCCACATGCCTTTCAGTCATTTCTGTCCAACAGTTTGATCAAGTCATCCACATTCGTTTAGTAAGATCTCCCAATCACTTTTAGTTTTAGGTATATTAATTTTGTCAGCCCTGCATCTTCGGTGATAGAAGATATATACAACGTTCTCGGCTTCAACCAATGACGTAATATAAATAGACGCGTCTTGCATGAACATCACGGCGCTCGAAAACAGAGTAAATACTATCGGTAGCTAGATATCTTCTTAGACACACGAAGAAAGGGAAAGAAAATTAAATGTCATCTACGGAATTCCTCTAGTTATAGAGAGATAAATATGTTTCTTTAATTACTTTGTATACTCGCGTATGGCACGTGACTTACCTCAGGCACCAGCCGCCATTAGAAGGCATCGAAAAAAAAATACATTTTTCTTGATACTTACGCATGAAATGATACTTACTTTTTTATCTTTCACAGTTGCTGTCTAATATACCTTGCATTCATGTTGCCACTACAGAGCACCGGCAACGTATCTATAGTTTATAATAATATATCATTGGCTTTAACCCCCCTAGACAAAATATTATCATCTCGCGCGATTGCTCCATATTTTCCTAGGCCTGCTTCTCATATCCTAACCGTATTCACATTGTATTGTCTCAATCTCTCTAGGAGACCCTAGACTTCAATTATTATCTTCATAGGAAGATACTTCAGTTAAGTCATAAGGATGATAATTATTAATTAGGACTTACTGCATTTTGTCTTCCCAATGTACTGTACCTACCTATACAAAAATATGAAGTGTGCTCCTTTTAAAAAAAGAACTTTTAGAGGTTAAAGAGAATGTCAAAACAAACATTACCATAAATCTAACATCTAAATTCCTAATGTCCACCATATTGGATATTATGGAGTAAAAGCTTTTTAAAACATTCGAATAAAAGGCAAAGGTATCAGCGAAATGCCTCCGCGAGCCTATCACAAAATCTGCCCGTTCGCATACCGGACCCTCGTCAAAGGCTCCGCTATAACTTTATGGTCTTTTTACGACTACAAACTCTTATTCTCTTTGGTATGTTGTGTTTAAATTTAGAATTCGCATTTTCCGATGCTTTTAAGGCGGTCGGATACGTAGCGAAACGAGAGCGAGGTTTGAAATATGAGGAAATTAAAATTCAATAATATACTTATCTCCAAGACATTTTCTATATTTATAATATGGCGAAAATCAAAGATGGAAGAAAATCAATTAATTATTTAAATAGAAAATGCATAAACGTGTCGCTTTTCTATTTGCAAAAATGTGAAGTGGGACATTATATTTTGTACTAACTTATAACCCCGGTTTCGCCTGCGTGGAGTTAGATAATTGTCCCACGGGATCCAGGTTATAAACTATCTGTGTACCAAATTTTCATAGGAATACGTTCAGTAGTTTTTACGTGTAACAAATATCCATCCATCCATCTTAACACGCTTTCGCATTTATAAAAGTAGCAAGATAAAAAGCAAGTAATCGGATTTTGTTAACTATTTCAAGGGTTTTCGTTTTTTTGCACGCAACCCTAATTTTACAGTAGTACACTTACTCCTTATAACATCTGGTATCTGCCAGTAAAATTGCCGTAAAATCGGCCCAGCCATTTCGGAGATTAGCCGGAACAAACAGACAGACGGACAAAAATAAATGTTATAATATCGTAACTTTTAGCATTCAGTAAAAAGCTGTTGTTTTGAAATTACAAACAGACACTTCAATTTTATTTATTTGTATACATGAACTTAATCTGTAATCTATATTGCTAAAGTACAGACCAGCACATCAAGTTATCCAAAACTGTCAAATATTCCCAATCAACCTTGAACCTAATGCTTCAGCGATAAAGTTGAAAATCTATTAAAGAAATTTGACAGATTGTAGTAGCTTGATTTGAGCCGTCTGTACTTGAAAAAGTAGCACATAAATATTCTTATTCTTATTCTTTATTGCACACAAAACAACAAAAATATACATACAAATTGCAATAACATAGCTTATGTACAATGGCGAGCTTAACCCAGAATTGGGTTTTCTTACAGCAAACCAAATTTCGATAGCGAAATTTGCATAAGAGGATATACCTATGTGCATTAACATAACATCTCATTACTTAAATTAATTAATTTTATAAACTAAACTACATACATACAGTATAATACACGTAAATATAGTTTTAAACTCAGTTTTGTAGAACGAAAGCTTTCCGTGGCATAGTTACAAACGGATGTAACTAACTGCTAGTTAAGTACAGTCACAAGCACCAATATGTAAACACTTAACAACATTAAAAAGTGTTTTTCTCCTACTGTTCTGATTAAAATGTTATGTTGTTACGTACATAGTATTGTGGAACTCATATTTTTATAAAAAGATCATATCTCCAAGTTACAATCGTTAATTCTCGCGAAAATTGCTTTTAAATTAAGGAAAGTGTATACATATTGATGCTCGTGACTGTACACACACTACTCTCAATAACTATTGACTCGGCTATGAAACGTGCCACACTTTAAATATTCATCTCACTATTCACGCAAACATTGAGGATACGTGCTTTGCTGTACCTCTGAGGAAATTAGTTTCTCTTTTAATGCCTAGGTGAAGTAGGTAGGTAAGGGGGCGTCCATTAATTACGTGAGGCATTTAGGGGGGGGGGAGTCTAGCTGAATCCCACCCAATCTCACGAGGGGGAGAGGGGGGTCTCGGCACGTAATTTTTTTTATCCGCAATTTAATTCGCAAACGCGAACTATGATTTTTAAAATAAATCCAAGCAAATCCAATCCAACTCAATCAAGTACAGATTGGCGTATTTATTCTTAACTACACATTTGATTAATCTCGCGTCAGATTAAGGGGGGAGGTCAGGGGCTCAAGCCAGTCTCACGACATCTCACGAAGGGGGCCTCCCCTCTTCGTAAGATGTCGTGAGCGAA
Organism: Noctua pronuba; assembly: GCA_905220335.1. Taxonomy (NCBI): domain Eukaryota; kingdom Metazoa; phylum Arthropoda; class Insecta; order Lepidoptera; family Noctuidae; genus Noctua; species Noctua pronuba. Next base: position 4,396,411 of record LR999913.1, read on the forward strand.
AAATTGCCATAATTACCTCACGTAATTAATGGATGCCCCCTTAGGTCTGTAGTGGCTCGAGGCTAAATAATAACAGCCTGGCGGATCCATCTTTAAGGTTAAGCCGCACTTGACGAAGTCGGTCCCGTGGATGAGTGACCATCCGTTACATACCGAGTTCCCTCCGTGTTTCAAAAAGCACGTTAAGCCGTTGGTACCGGCTGTCATTTGTAGATCTTTGACAGTTGTTTCGTATAGTCAGAAGCCTGAAAGTCTGGCAACCAGTCCTACCAAGAGGTATCGTATTACCCAGTAACTTGGTGGTGGAAATACTGGAATTCAGCTGCATCTGGTAAGACTAGAAGCCGACTCCAACATAGTTGGGGAAAGGTAGGCAGATGATGATTACCTAGTAACGCGATTTTGTGATGCATGACGAATTAGATTAAAAGTAATGCTGCTAGTGACTTCGACTTTATATTGAGTAGGATTCGTATTGATATAACAAGGCGTGAGACAAAATGTGTGACATTTTTTATATATTTTAATCAAATTAGATTGTTTATGGTTTTGCGAGTCTTACCTACGTTCTACAAATAGACCTTTTGCTAATCGGACATTCTCCCAACTTCTTTTCAATATAGATATAAGATTTCTACTATATTTTCTGTGTTTACTCGTGAGAACCTGTAATTGGCTCTGTTTTGCCTAAACAATTGTTATTCATTTCTCATAGCTGTTGGTTCTCCTATATATAAATAAATAAATATAGCGTTTTTCGATTCGAAAGTTCTGCGTCAAAACCAAAGTCGATTAATTCAGAATTTTGGTTACACACAACTCGCTATCAACAAAAGGTTTCTTTAAACCAATCTCAAGGAGGTTCCGTTCAAACTAAATACATTTAAAATTTTGTCTAGCTTTTTCGATCCCAATACACGTTGACCCTTAGCTCGTTTTTTTTAATGATCCCAGTGGCCAGTCTGTTGCTAACTCCGGTTTTGTTTTTATTTTTTACGGCGCGAACTCTTTGATGGTAACTTTTTGGTGCCTGCTTTATACAGGGTGTTAGGTTAAATGGGGGACATACAATGGGACCTGCTTTTTATTATGAAAAATAGCTATTATTCCCTATATTTTACGGAGTCATGTTGACTTGTTTGTACGAGCAGCAGATTTTTTTCTGTGGTCCTGAATAGAATAAAATAGAATAATAGTAAAGAGAGAAAAGAGAAGAGAAATAAAGAGAGAAAAGAGAGAGAGAGAGAGGGTAATAGTTTTTATTTTCATGAGTACCTAAGTACTGTAAGGTTTTATAGCTTACAACCAACTTTAAATGCCAATTAACCAGGCTGCATTAGGATTCTTAAAAGATTTTGAAATAAAACAAATTTAGGAAAGGGAGAAATTTTTGTTATGTCACCGGATTGTCAATTGAGTTTTATTCTTGTAAAAGTGTGTTCCATTTTCGAAAATATAGACCTAATGTCGCTGAAAGCTTTTTTATTTGAAGTATCAGTACCAGCTCGTAGGCTGGTATCTTACAGTACCTACAATGAAATACTAGGTACAGAAGCCGAAACTGTAAAATTTTCCCAATCAACCTTAAACCTAATCCTTTAGCGGTAAAGTTGAAAATCTATTAAAGAAATTTGACAGATTGTAGTAGCTTGATTTGCAGGCGTCTATACTTCAGCCCAAGTATGCCCTTCGTTAATTTAACACCCTGTATAATCTGCAGACGAAAATACTTTGAGGTTTTTTTTTATAAATCCTGCGTCAAAACTTAGAACTATTATTAGATCTCTTGTTAAGTACGTAGTTGTTTTTGTACAAATCTATGAAAATTGCGTCATCCTACGCAAAATTCTTATGTGAAAAATATTTTTTTTTATTAAATATAGAATTTGATCGATTTGCGGGGGTTTCAATTGAGAAGTTGGCCATGAATAGATTTGCAATAGTATTTTAGTGATTATCTCGGATTTTATCAGTATTCAGTCGTGGGTGATCGTGCGTAACCTACTTAAGCCTCGTACAGTCATCATGAGCAATAACGTGTATATTATACAGGGTGTAAACGGACCCTTCACGAAGCCGTCAACCAAGCATTCAGTACATCAAACTAAGTAAATCTACGCAAAAATTATTGCTGGTAAACGACATTTTTTTTTATTGGGGCGGGTTATACGGTAGTACTCGGATGCATTGAATAGTACGGGGGTCGTGGAGCTATTTAAAGTAAAGTTTCGACATTAAAACCTTGTATTTAAAAAAAATCTTGTGAAAAAGATGGAACTTTGACCCCCAATATCTCCGTAACTAGAAGGTTCCCAGGTATGGTCCAGAGCAAAAAAAATATCGCAATGACGGTGAGAACAAGTACCTTTCGGCTTCGTTAAGGGTCTTTTTTCACCCTTTATAGGTAAGTACACTAAGCAACTTTCAAAAGTGTTTTTGTCCCACTGAATTAGTTGTAATTTTATGTTATTACGAACATAGTATGTTAAAAACTTTTTTTTAAATATGTAGGTACCTGTCTAATTCTAAGGTTGAATTTTCCTAAACGTAAGTAAGCATACCTACATATTAGTGCCCGTGACTGTACATTATAAAATTCGAAATATGAATATGAGACTGGAGCTGAAATATTTTTCTAACAATGTGCGTAAGTTGCAGTGGCTACAAATTATTTTTACATTCACCATGAAATCCAAAGCCCTAGCACGAACGCGTGACGTAAATATTACGTACATCTGAACGATTTTTCATCCAAAATACAACTAGTTGTTGTTACATGCGATCCGATTGTTTTTTCCGTCCCTGCTGGGGTCACAGGTTAGCATTTGAGATATCCAGTAGGTAATGATCATAGGAATGATTCGATTTGAATATACAGGGTGTAAACGGACCCTTCACGAAGCCGTCAACCAAGCATTATGTACTGTTACGAATAAAAGCCAAAGTAAGGTTACACAAGGTTCTAGCTATACCTAGGTGCGGCCGATACCAGTTTGTTAAACTTAGGTATATCCTTTTTATTGCTAGGACACATCAACCAAATGGATTAGGTAAGGTTAGGTTAGAACTGTGACCAAACGCGCACGAGCCGAGCGAGCGCAGCAAGCGGTGTCGCGGCAGCGGCCGGCTGGTTTATTTATATTTTTTGGGGTGAAAAGTCACGTTTTACAGTAAGACCCAATGTAACGCAATCAAAACATTGTGCCTATGGATGGATTGAATAGTACGGGGGTAGAATCTCAGCAGATCTCCGAGATCTCCCCTGCAAAATCATCCGTGATGCCGTTCCAGCGCGCCACAACTGTCAAGCTGGCCGAAGAGGTCAAGAGTGTCACGTCGACGATAGTGCTAGACGTGAAGCTCGATACAAGCCTATTTGCAGCAAGGTGAGCGCGTGGTCAAATGCTTCGGGAAGATGTCAAGATGGCATCGTCCTGGGGAATTCGATATCCCGGACTTCGCGACGAAAGTGTTCCCGTTAGAGGTTACAGTGGCAAAAAACGACACTTCACGTAGGTACCTAGTGATATTGTTCCAACACATATTGGAGCTATTTATTGTCCCTGAATAAATAAAATAAAGTGATTCGGTAAGTTTGTGCCTGCGACTTCGTAGTCGTTCGCGTGGAATTCCTGTATTTCAAAACACATCCTATGCTACTTGCATTTTTTTTTGGTTATACCGTATTGTCCCACTCCTGATCAAAGGCCTCCCCCCATTCCTTCCACTTCTCACGATGGTGTGCTTCTCCTAGCCAATTCGCGAGGAAGCCATCGAAGACGTCCCGCCATCTTCTCTTCGGTCTACCGTGACTCCGTCTAGCTGTTTCAAGGTTTTGCATTAGTGTACCTTTCAATAAGTGAAGAATGTTTTAAATCGGATGAATAGTTCCGGAGATTACCCCCTACATCCAAACTTAAATTCTTTACTTCTTTATAAAACATGTTACTGAAGAAATTGCCATTATAATAGGTCTACCGTTGATCCCTGCAGTCATTTGCAGATCATTGGCTTTGGCTGTCTTACCGAGGACTATCGCATTACCCAGTACTAACCGGGTTGTGGAGGTCAGATACTATGACATCTTTAACCAGGAGTAATTCCAGTGTGGGAAAGAGATGGCGCTAGACGACCTGTATAACTCTGTCTGTTTCCCACACTGGAATTACACCTGCTTTAAGACGTCATGGTAACCCCCCAGGTCAGGTTATAGACTGAAAGCCGACCCCAACATAGGAGAGAAAGGCTGGGCAGATGATGATGAAGGACTGCGTCGCGCAAAAACCCAACCAAACCCAAGTACCAAGTATTTTATTTTCATATTCATGTAAAAATATTTATGCTGTCTTGGCTTCCGTACGTTTTTTCACCACTGAAAACTAGCGCTGTGCTGTGGGCCCCCCATAGCACAGCATCATGCTGAGTGGTAACCTGCTTGTCGCAGTCACGACGTGCAAACCGGACCGTACCTGGGAACCTTCTAGTTACGGAGATATTGGAGGTGAAAGTTCCGATTTTTTCACAAGTTTTTTTTTAAATACTACTTTTTAAGGTTTTAACTTTACTTTAATTACTTCCATGACCCGTTTACTATTCAAAGCATCCATCAGCACCAAGTTTTGAGTGCGTTACATTGAGTTTTACCGTAAAACGTGATTTTTCACCTCAAAAAAAAAGTCGTTTCCCAGCAATAACTTTTGCGCAGGGTCACTTAGTTTGATGCACAGAATGCTTGGTTGACGGCTTCGTGAAGGGTCTGTTTACACCCTGTATTTATTATGCGTTGTATGTTTATTGTATTTTTTTGGAATTTTGTACAAATTAATATTTTTTCTTTCTTTCTTTCTTTCTAAAAGAGCGACGGCATCCTACCCATCATACGCAGCGATAGCTAATGAGTTTCATAACAAAGTGCATTATAAATGAACAATTACGCGCAAATGTCGCGACATCTGACCAATCATAATAACATGTCGTAACAAAGAGCAATGACTAATGTTTATCAGTTTTATCAATTTCTAGTAACGCGATAATAGACAATAACAGCGCTTTCCTAACACGTGATGCGGAATATTGAGTTACTACAATCTGTCAAATTTCTTTAATAGATTTTCAACTTTATGGCTAAAGCATTGGGTTCAAGGTTGATTGGGGAAATTTGACATTTTCGGGAAGCTTGATGTGCTGTCGTCTGTACTAACCGGTTCCTATACTCCAGAAACGAATCTATACAAATAAATAAAATTGAAGTGTCTGTTTGTAATTTCAAAATAACAGCTTTTTACTGAATGCATAAATAAGAACTTACTTATAACAAAAACACCTTTTTTTAATTTTTGTCTGTCTGTCTGTCTGTTAGTTCCGGCTAATCTCCGAAACGACATGACCGATTATGACGGGTTTTTTAAAATAAATGTAGCCTAAGTTAGACCTTATAACATCAGCTATCTGCCAGTAAAAGTCGCGTCAAAATCGGGCCAACCGTTTCGGAGATTAGCCGGAACAAACAGACAGACTAAAATAGAAATAAATGTGTTTTTGTTATAAGTGCTGTAAGTATACATTTTGATATACATTCAGTAAAAAGCTGTTATTTTGACATTACAAACACACAGTTTTTATAATACCATCATTTACAATAAATACCATTTTATAATACCATTTTCAGATAATACCATCTATCACACACAAGTTAGTAGACCATGACTATGAGCATGTATAAGACATAGGATTCTTTTTATGCCGGTAGTAAGTTCTCGTGGGATAACTTTCAACCTCCACGCTATCAAAGTTGCTGGCAAAATCCACATAGCATTCTTTACACAAAAAATTAATGAAGGTTATGTAGAGAAGCCGGAGTGCAAAATACTCACATTGCTGTTTCTCTACAATCGATAGCTGGTGCAAACGAGATTTGACGTCATCTCGTGACTGACGTTTATAAAAAAAAACCATTCATCATACGCACGTTACATTCTTCAAATTCCTCCGCTAAACTTCAGTTAAAACAAACATATTTTTAACGGCGACGAACAAACAGAATGGTAATAAAATTATGATTACTTATGTTATTTTTGGCGCTAGATATTTTGACTGGGACCATGATGAGCTTGTACAGAGAGAGCCAGAGATCCAAACATCGAAATACGAAGATTTACGAGGGTTTACGAAATTAGAAATCGCGGTATGAAACTCAAATGCAGTTGGGCTTGACGGCATGACACCTAGCAAGGCGCGGTGATGGCAGGTGGAGTAAAGCTGTGACCGAGTGGCGTCCAAGGACTGGAAAGAGATATGCTGGTCCTCTGGCGGCGAGAAGGGCAGAAGACAGTGTTGCCATCGCTGGTAAATCCAGGATGAGGCTTTGTGCTGAGGCGCTTCTTGCTTCTTTATTCTCTTAGCTGCGGTCATGCAATTGTGGGATGTTACATAAAATCTCACCTGTTTTTAACGGAACGGTAGCTACCATTTCCCCAGTACCAGAAGATAGGGGGCGGCCCTATTACCATCAAAGCAAATCCAGACTCCGTGGCTGCTACTGAGAAATTCTTGATGGAAAAAGCCAAAAATGCCTGACCTGGGAATCTAACCGACCAGTCGATCAACGAGCTAATGGAGTCTTACAATTTATACTTTATTATTATAAAGGACCCTGACATAGCCAGTGCTGTCACTAAAAATAGCTTAAGTTAAAATTAAAGTGCCCCCGCGGTTTCACACACCGTTTCTGACCTTTTTTTTATTTTACTTGTGGCTAAATAATAACAGCCACTCGGGTCACTCTTCAGGTTAAACCGTGCTTGCCTGGGTTGCTCCGTGGATGTGTTACCTCCCATTACATCCCGAGTTTCCTCCGTGCCTCGGAAAGTACGTTAAACTGTTGGTCCCGGCTGTCATTTGTGCATCTTTTACAGTCGTTACAGGTAATCAGAGGCCCGAAAGTCTGATAACCAGTCTTACCAAGGAGTATCGTATTACCCAAATACCCAGTACTAACTGAGTTGTGGAGGTCAGTTAGGCAGTCGCTCCATGTAAATACTGGTATTCAGCGGCATCCAATTAGACTGGAAGCCGACCCCAACATAGTTTGGAAAAGACTAGGCAGATGACTTGGCTCCCGACGGTAACCTAACTCAAGAACTAGGCTATCAGACACAAAAACATTTTGTGAAATCCAACTGGTAGCTCCAGAGATTCGCGCGTTCAAACAAACCAACAAGCTCTTCAGTTTTATTACATTAATATAGATAAGAGTCGCACTCGTAAAGTTGTAACCTAATGAGTTCGTTTTTTCTCTAATCTCCATCGTAACGAGGATGTTCCCACGCCTATCATCGCGAGTTCCGGTCAGTACATGCGCCATATCCGCCATTTCCGCCCCATGCCCGCCCCGTGTGACTCATCAGCTTCTTTGCTAATTATCCTAAGGTTGGATTTCAAATAGAACCTATCACCATATCAACCTATCAGCCTGATAATGCCCCCCACCCCCCTCTGCTGGGACACAGGTCTCCTCTCTATGAGAAGGAGTGGCCCAGTGCGGGTTTGTAGACGGCACAATATGGCTTCGAATTTTCGGTTCTAGGACATGCTGGTTTCCACACGATGATTTGTGAGCAGTGGTGATGAAATAAATTACGCAAAGTAATGCTGATGGCTTCTTAGCTATCAGACGTAAGCGTGCCGCGTCGCTGCTGCAGAGGGTCCGGGGCAGCTCAAACAGTCTCCTGAATGTCATTGCGGGGAAATTTGATTGCCCGTTTATGCATTGCCTGTCAAACCTACATGTTTTACTCGCATAGTTTTTAAAGTTCATGTTTACTAACAATTTGTATAGATGTAAAATGATATCTGCAATAAACTGATTATTATTATTTTCCTTTATTCGTTTTTCTACACATTTTTTAACATTTTTAAATGTTTCTTTAAAAAAACCATATAAAAAAACATTTAAAAGTACAAAAATAGTGGTCCGCCGGTGTCGGGAGCAGGGTCCAAGCTACCGGTGGTTAGGGCTCCAGCGACAGGAATGATTTTTATTTATTTTCTTTACATATAATTTGCATTTTTAAATATTACTTTACAAAGTAGTATAAAAAAACATATAAAATATTAAAAAAAGAGTAGCCCATCGGGATCAGGGTCCGAGCTACCGGTGGTCAGGGTTCTTGAGAGAGGAATCTCCTAATCTAACCAGTGTACAGAAGTACTGCTTTCTGAATCAAGCCCTTGACCCAGCTGCCAAGCGAGAGCCTTATTAGCCTGATTATTATTAATGCACCAGCCAGAGTTCGAACCCACGACGTGCAACTCGTAAGACGGAGCCGTTACCACCGGACCTGGCCACCACAGCGCTGCTCTAGAACCACCTTTTATGTCAAAAAAGGCAGAAAAACACGATTACTGAAAACTGCTAGGTAAAACGTGCTCAAGTAGTAGTTAAGTGTGTTTATACCTAAAAATGCTAACAGCATTAATTTGAACGTGACAATATGCATCTTCAAGATAAATTTATGCAAACTTCAAAAGAGAAGCGTTCGTTTTATTAGAATTGAACGATTATTTTGTTTACTTCCTATTGTTATATACTTGTAGGAACAAGTAAAGTGGATTGTTATAGACAATCTTCTTGTTGTACTTCGCTATTATGTGATTACATAGGTATAAGTCCCGTCACGTAAAAAGAACGCTGAGCGACAGTGGAGGGGATGTGTTTGCGCACGTTATACAACCGCGTCCTTAAGTACTAAGCTACTGTTTTATAGTATACGTATAACTGTTTCATTGTAGAATAGTAATAGGTACTTTACTAGTTACTTAGTACTTTGGAAAAGGCTGGAATAAAAAAAAATTAGAAAGTTTATTTGAGCGGTCAGCGTTCTTTTTACGTGACGGGACCTATACACGGATACAATGCATATCGGATAAGTTACGAGTATAATAATATGTACCTATACTCCATACAACGTTTAGCATAATCAGCCTATAATGTTCCCACTGCTGGGACTCACGGCCTCCTCTCTATGAGAGGGAATAAGCTATATTCCACCACGCGGGACCAGTGCGGGTTGTTAGTTGTCACATGTCTTCGAATTTTTGCTAGGACATGCCGGTTTCCTCACGATATTTTCCTTCACCGTTTTGAGAGCAGTGGTGATGAAATTAATTACACAAAGTAATGCGTCTGCCTGGGTTCGAACCCACAACTTACTGTTTGTAAGTCGGGGCCGCCACCACTGCGATATCGCGGTGTCAGTGGAATTCCTGACTTATTCATTGTTTTTCGGACTATTGTGTAAAAGGAAATCGCTGTTTTAATAAACATAACGAAAAGATCACGACTGTTTTGCCCCAAGGGTTAGATAGCGGTGTCATCATTCTCCTGCCATATGCCAATTTATTTGGGATCGGCGCAGCATGGGTTCTTCTTCCATGCACACTTTCCTGTTACATTTTAAGTCCCTTTTTGGGAGTCGATTTTTTTTTTCTATGGAATTGGTCATTGCTGTCAACCGAGCACGTCCAGTCTTCCGGATGCTACTAGGAGCTGCCTGATGGGAAAACCCAACAACACTTTACCCAACCAGAGCCCCTTCGCGATTAAGTGTTTGTTATTTATTTTTATAAAACATGAATTTATGCACTGGTTGACAACGACAGGTACAGCGCAAACTAAACCGCTGGGTTTAGAAGTATGAAATGTAGCACAATAGTTTTTTTATTAAATAGGACCTCGTGGCTAAATAATAATGCCGCTCGGGTCAGTCTTTAGATTAAGCCGCGCTTGCCTAGGTTAGTCCGTCGATGGGTGACCACCCATTACATACCGAGTTTCCTCCGTGCCCCGGAAAGCTCGCTAAGCCGACTGTCATTTGTAGATCTTTGCAGTCGTTACAGTTTAATCAGTGGCCTGAAAATCTGCGACCAGTCTTACCAAGGGGTATCTTTTTACCCAGAACTAACTGGGTTGTGAAGGTCAGATAGGCTGTCGCTCCATGTAAAATGGTACTGGTATTCAGTCGCATCCAGTTAGTCAATAGACTAGAAGCCGACCCCATCATAGTTGGGAAAAGGCTAGGCAGATGATGATAGTTGACTAAACTTTCCCTTTTTAAAGGATCCCGACTTCAGCAGTCGATTTAAACGGAAAGTGTATTACATAACAGACATTTCACTTGCGCAGCGCTTTGTACAGCGTTCTACGAAGAACTTTCAGTAATCATAACATAACATCACGTCTGTAATCCCCGACGGGTTAGGCAGAGGTGTACCTAATAGTACACCCATGGGAGCGAGCCCATTGACATCGACCAGGCATAAATCCAGACTCCGTAGTCCAATAAAAAAAAAAAAAAAAACCTGCCAATTGCACTACCGACGACTCGACCAACGAGGTAATCTTTTAAGTTTTAGTAATCATTATTATTTATTTTATTGTATAAGTATAGGCATAATATCAGTATAGTATAAAAGACTAATAACTAATTTGTGACTAAATTAAAAAAAAAACCTGCTGTCAATACTGTCAAAAATTGACAACTTGACAAGTAAACATTTCATTTCTTAAATTTTTGGGATTTAGAGCGTAAAAATCTTCTTACTCTTTTTTTAAATGAATAATTAGTTAAGCCCAAAAGAGATAGAAGGCCTCACTGTATTTTATTTTGTTGAATACTGGAAATTGGAACACGCTTTAGTAAAATGGAATATAAGCAATGCTGATGTAAACAAACATTTAATTAAAAGAAAGCTAAAATGGAAGAAGGAAACTCAATAATATACGGCTTAGAACACCAGGTACTGTGTTTACAATTATCTACGCCGACATTTAATGGCTGCTCGAGTGTACCTCTTTATTTCATTTGTTTTTGGAGTGCACGGTGGGTTCTCGCATAGTTCTCTAAAAATTCTATCAGTCAACCGCAGTCGGCCACAACACCGAGTACTTCAAGTGCGATACATGAACCATCATCATTAACCTGTCCTCCCAATTTATTTGGTTTGGCGCAGCAGGTCTTCTACTTCCACGTTTCTCTATTTCTTGTCATCTCATCAGTGACCTCCTTTCTAGATCTTCCCTCACACTATTCATCCATCGTCTCTCCCTCAACGAGATCGTCAGTAACACCAAGACGTTACTGGCCTTTTTCGGATATCAGGGGCGATCGATTTTCCTACCTGTAGACAAAACTCGTGCATTTGGGTAAAACAGATGTGATGTTCATCATCTGCCTAGCCTTTTCCCAACTATGTTGGGGTCGGCTTCCATTCTAACCGGATGCTGCTGAATACCAGTATTTTACATGGAGCGACTGCCTATCTGACCTCCACAACTCAGTTAGTACTGGGTAATACGATATCCCTTGGTAAGACTGGTTGTCAGACTTTTTGAGCCACTGACTACCTAACGACTGTCAAAGATCTACAAATGACACCTGGGACCAATGGCTTATCGTGCTTTCCGAGGCACAGAGGAAACTCGGTATGTAATGGGTGGTCACCCATCCACAGACCAACCTAGGCAAGCATAGCTTAACCTAAAGATCGACCCGAGCAGCTGTTATTATTTAGCCACGAGCTCCTCGATGTTATGTTACTGATTTTAATTTCTGTTCATTTACAGACCAGAGCCCTATCTCCACAGTATGGAGAGAGTGATGCAATCAGATTCCTTATAGGAACCCAAAGCTTGAAGCCCAACTCCAATCAGATACATGTAGTGGAGTTAGAAGAAGACACAGGAGCTTTACATACTAAAGTAAGAAAAATAACTTTCCTAGTTAGATTTTACATGAAATAAATATTTTTTTTGTATACAAACAGATGGCCCTCTACAAAGCGGTCATGTGACAAATCCATTATGATCATTCCCACCAGTCCTAGTCAAATTACTGTCCATCTTTTAATACTATGACTGCCTTTCTAGTGGTTGCAAGCGTGACTGCTGAGTATGAAGTCCTGGGTTTGATTCCCGGGTCGGGTAAAGTCTTATTGGATTTTTCCATCGGGAATTTCTCAGTAGCAGCTAGCGGAATTTGTGCCCGGATGATGGCAATAGGCTCGGCCCCTATTACATGGGACTTAAAGGTCACCTCTGCCTAACCTTATGAGGGATTATAGGCATGATGTAATGTTGAGTCATTAATAATATGTCTGCTGTGCAATTATTGATCTCCAGGTGTTCAAGCATGACATTGGTGAGGTGTGGCACCTGCGCTGCTCTCCGCATGATGCAGCCACACTCCTCACTACCCACAACTCCTATGACCCTGCCACGTCACAGTGTACCATGGGAGTGTCTATATTCAAGCTACCTACAGTTGAGGTAAGGCAGTAACGTGTATCATGGCTCACTCCATTTCACAGTGAGTAGGCCTGAGTCCCAATACTGGGAAAGGCTAAGTAATTACAGCCGAACAGGTTAATTAATAAAGCAACATTTGCTGACATTGGTCCGTGGATGTGAATCATCTATAAATATATACTAATATCTATCTAACTACCTAAACTTAATCAATGGGATTGTCTTTTAAAAAAAATCCTAATTACAACACCATTTCGAGGACTAAGGTCTCTAATCATTTATTTCTCGTTAAAATGGTTCTCGGTCAATGTTGCAAGCACCATGATATAAACTGTGCTTGCAAAAAAACTTATAAGTTTCTTAAAAAATACTATACATATTTTAACTAAAATAAAAACAAATATGCAGGTTACCTTTTTTTGGACAATGCCCATTGGAGTACGGGAAGTCAAAGGCCTGACAGTCAGACAATCAGTCTTACCAAGGGTATCGTGTTATCCAGCAACTGGGTAGTGGAGGTCTGACACGCAGATAGTCCATGTAAAATGCTGGTATTCAACTGCATCCGGTTAGACTGGAAACCAACCTCAACATATTTAGGAAAGGAATAGTTAGATGAGGGCAAAGAGACTTCAGAATTTTAACTCTAAAGTCATAATTTATATCTTGCAGGTAATACCTAAGGACCTGGATGATTTGAGTGCAATACAAGGCAGGAATGCAGAGGATATGGAACTTCTCCTGACTATCAAGCCAGAGGTAAGGTTTGTTTATGTTTCTTCTATATAAGGTCCCATTAAAATAGATGGACATTTTTTAACACAGCATTCAGTACATCTAACCAAAGATATCCTAGCAAAAAAAAACACTGATTAAAGTGATTTTATTTTGACTTAAAATAATAAATTGCCGGTACTCTAGAATAAACACATCCATTATGGGTGGGTACTTGCACTCGCGCCCCGCCGCGCGCGTTCTCGTAAGTAGATACCCAGTCAGTTCTGTATTTAACCATAGTAACTTTCAGTTCACTAACATTTTTAGTGTATTTTCGTTAGCTGATTTTTTTCTTGTAAGTATCTAATGCGTTTTTTTTATTTATTACGACGGCGCGCTTGGGGCAGTGGTTGAGCGATTGATTGCTGCGCTGCGTGTCGCGGGTTCGATTCCCGCACGGAACAAATATTGGTATGGCCTACAGGTAGTTGTTCTGGGTCTGGCTGTTTGTGTATGTGAGTTTAAATGTTTGTAAACGCACCCACGATACAGGAGAAATTCCTAGTGTGGGGCAAAAAAAATAGGGAAGTAAGTTTTTTTACCATTATTTGTGAGTGGAGTTTCTTGCCCAAACTTCTCTATTGAGACAATCCAAAAGGGCCTATAACTTAGGGGTCATCGACCACAAGTGGTGTGTTTACACAAAATATTAGTTAAAAAATCGTATTTTTTTACCGTTTTTTTATTAATGTTATCTTTGACATTTTAGAAGCCAGAAGAAGAGATCCGGTGCGCAGAGTGGCACCCAACGGACAGCGCTCGCGTGGGCGTGGTGTGCGAGACGGGCGTGCGCGTGCATGACGTCACAACCGGCACCGCGCTAGCCCGCGCCGCCGCCTCCGCGCGCCTCAAGTTCACTGCCGGCAAGTGGAACCCGCACCAAGGACATACGCAGGTAAATCGCACGATTCCATCAGATTTCGAAACTGAAAAAAAAAGTTGTCGATAGAGCTCGCAGAATAAGTAAGCTGAAGTGGCAATGGGCCGGCCATATTAGCCGTAGAACCAATGACCGTTAGGGTAGACGTGTTCTGTGGAGTGGAGACCGCTAATCCGCAATCGTGAGGTGGGACGCCCTCAGGCTCGGTGGAGCGACGATCTTCGCAGCGTGGCTGGTAGCAACTGGATGAGAGTTGAGTGGCGGTCCCCGATCCCGGGCCTGACGAGTTGTATGTCGTTGGTTCGAACCCAGGCAGGCGCATTACTTTGTATAATTTATTTCATCACCACTGCTCTCAAAACGGTGAAGAAAAACGTCATGAGGAAACCGACGTGTCCAAACATTCGAAGACCAGTTCAGGTGTGATTTTATGTTTAAATTTTTTACCTGTCATTTGACCTATTTTTTTTTTGTTTTTTTTTTTTTATTCACAGTTCGCAGTTCTACAGGATATGCATATTAAATGCTACGACACTCGCTCGGATTGCACGAAACCTTCATGGAGCATAGACAACGCGCACACCCAACTGGCCAGAGACCTAGACTTCAACCCTAACAGGTATATCTTGGGCACTATATCTAGACTGCAACGGGTGTAAAAAGACTTAACGAAGCCGAAAGGCACTTGTTCTCCCCGCCATTTTTTTGTCTTGGACCATATCTGGGAACCTTCTAGTTACGGTAATATTGGACGTCAAAGTTTCAAGTTTTTCACAAGCTTTTTTTTAAAATACAAGTTCTTAATGTTATAAGTTAACTTTTAATACCTCCATAACTAGCCTCCTGTAGTACTTAATGCATCCATCAGCACAATGAGTGCGTTACTTTGAGTCCTACCTTAAAGCGTGATTTTCCTAAAAAAGTCGTTTCCCAGCAACAATTTTTGCGTAATTACTTAGTTTGTTTGATATACAGAATGCTTGGTTGACGGCTTCGTGAAGGGTCCGTTTACACCTTGTACAAGTATATTGCACTATGATCGCTTAAAAGAAATTCGTCTATTCTAAAAAAAAAACCTAAAATAAATTACACATTTATTTATTAAAACTTTACACATAATTTAATTCCGTATAAAAAAATTTAAACCCTTGAAATTTGTTAGTTAACAAAATCCGATCCAAAAGGGAAGTAATATTTTTATAATAATTTCACGCGGACGAAGGTCGCGGGGCACAGCTAGTCGTATACAGGGTGATTTTTTGCAAGTGAGCGTGGATGGCCAAATCCTAAACTATGAGGAAAAGCGAAAATTAGTCAAAGGAGTCTCGAGCCCGATTTTGATAAAAACTAAAACTGCATCATTGGATTTTTGGAAAATCAATATCCCTAAAATCAACGGGTTCGATACCTGGAATCGAACCCGTTGAATTTTAGGAAAAAAAACACACTGTATTATTACACCATTCGATAGCGTCGCTATTAAGGATCCAATTCTGAGAAGAAATTACATATAATTATGTCGATTAATTGATTGCAGACAGTTTCACTTGGCGAGCGCGGGCGACGACGCCGCTCTCAATATATGGGACTACAGGAACGGGAAGGAGCCTATATTCAGCAGGACGGATCATTCTCATTGGTCAGTTACCTTCATATACAACACACATGCAAGATTCGACCAATCACAGGAGAAATGAGACACGCTATGAGGAATGTGATTGGTCGATTCCCGCACGTGGAAACAAGTACTTAATGCTAGCAATGTATTGCAGCGACTCATTGCCTGAAAAAACATGTCTAAACAGGTCAATGTGATCATCTGCCTAGCCTATTCCCAACTATGCTAGGGTTGGCTTCTAGTCTAACCGGATGCAGCTGAATATCAGTACGCGACTGCCTATTTGACCTCCACAACCCAGTTAGTACTAAGAAACACCACACGTGCTTGCCTAGGTTGGTCACCCATCCACAGACCAACCTAGGCAAGCACGGCTTAACCTAAAGATCGACCCGAGCGGCTGTTAATATTTAGCCAGGTTAATGTGACGAACACAATCAGCCTATAATGGTCCCACTCCTGGAACACAGGCCCGAAGGTAACACTCTATTGTCTATTAAAATGGTGTAAAATTTCTGGGTATTGCAATCTTACTATTATAAGTGCGAAAGTCTGTGAGGACGGATGGCTGTTTGTAACTCTTTCACGCAATAACTACTTAACAAATTTGGATGAAATTTGGCACACAGATAGTTTTTAACCTAGATTAACACATAGGATATTTTTTGGGACGATTGTCACTCTAATAAAATGTTGTAATGTTCCAGGGTATGGACAGTAAGGTACAACACGTACCACGAGCAACTGCTACTAACGGGCAGCTCAGACGCGCGCGCTCTGCTCACGGCCGCCGCCAGCGTGTGCTGCGACCTGGACGACGACGGCAAGCGGGTCACGCAAGTGTGAGTGTGGATACCCCCTTTTTTTTCGGATGGGAAATCATCAAATGACCCCTCCCGCTCTGGGCGGAGTGGAAGGGAATGTCAGACTCGTACTGATTAAAACCCATCCATGTTGCTTCTTTGCCCTTTGTGTTCCAGGGCCGCGGTATCTCTTTCGAACTGTTGTGTGTGAGGGTTTTAGTCAGTAAGAGTCTGACACTCCCTCCCACTCCACCCAGAGCGGGAGGGGTCATTTGATGATTTCCCATCCAAAAAAAAGGGTTATGATTTTAGCAGTCTATGTATGTTTGTATTTACGTATGTTCCTCCGTAGCGCCTAAACTATTCATCCGATTTTGATGAATGAGGTGTCAATTGTTTCGTTATTATGGCCCGGGTAATATAGGCTACATTTTAACCGACTTCAACAATAGGAGGAGTCAATTTTACCTTGTAAACCCTGAATTTAATTAGAGCGTGATGTTTCAGTAGTCGGGTTTTTTAGTTGTAGTATACCACACAAATTCTGGTTTCGAACAAATATCAATCATACCTACCTTGAAGTAAAGTTAAAATTAATAAATTTGCTGCCTGAGCTGCCTCGTTTAACTGGTGGTCGCTAGCGCGTCTGCTAAGCATGAGGTCCTGGGTTCGAAGCCTTGGTCGGACAGTGTTATTGGGTATTTCCATCAGGAATTTCTTAGTATCAGCCATGGAGTCTGGTTTTGTGCTCGGTTGATGGCAATAGGGTCGCCTCCTTATTCATGGGACTCAAACATAACTGGCGAGATAGAGTTGTATTATTAGGTACAACCTCTGCCTAACCTTTCCGGGGATTACAGGCGTGGTATTATGTTATTTGTTGCAAACGATACTGCTGAGCATGAGGTCCTGGGTTCGTTTCCCGGGTCGAGCGTGCTATTGAGTATATTTCCACCAGAAACTGAGAGCAGCCTGGGTCGGAGTATATGTAGATTAGAATTAGGGGGCGAGCCTATTGCCATCAACCGGGGCGGTTCGCATCGCTGGCTAAATGAGGGTGTACAATGTATTGTAGGTACTCTCTCTCCTCTGCTAACCCCTTCGAGGATTACAAGAGTAATGTTATCTATTTTCCAGTCTGGAAGACGGGGTGCTCCAGTCGTACGAGCAGCACGAAGACTCCGTGTACTGCGCGGAGTGGAGCGCCGCGGAGCCCTGGACCTTCGCCTCGCTGAGCTACGACGCCAGGCTCGTGCTCTCAAGAGTGCCCCGGCATTTTAAGTATAAGATATTATTGTGAATATGAATTGATTGTAGTATGTAATATTTTTGTACTTATCACTACATAGTATAAAGCAAAGTCGCTTCCCGCTGTCTGTCTGTCCCTATGTATGCTTAGATCTTTAAAACTACGCAACGGATTTTGATGCGGTTTTTTTTAATAGATAGAGTGATTCAAGAGGAAGATTTATATGTATAATACATGCATAATATAGTAGAGAAACACTGATAATTTTAGAGGTTTTTAATGTAAGGTCGAAAATAAACACATTTTTTTGCGCTTACGTTGCAAACGCTGGCTGAACCCTACGAGCTAGATCAAAATAATGTACTACAGTATTGTAAACTTTAAAAAGGTCTACAAAAAAGTCCGCGATGGTATATGTCTATCTCTTAGGGATAACCCACAATAACCATTTTTTATCCTTTACTTACGAGAAAATAATGGCTTATTTACGAAAAAGCGATTTTAAGCAATACAGCATTAATCCTTATCCAATTAAGTACCTGAAATACTTTGTGCATGTAATATAGATCAATATGGCCCTTTACAGCATGTAATTTAAATGAATATTTTCGAAGATATTACAGATTTAAAATGCAGGGACATAGCGGTTGCGGCGCGGCGGTACCGGCCGGGGGGCGCGAGCCTATCAATAGTGCGTCGAAGACCGCGCTTCGCCCTATAGCACTTTATGATTAGCAGCGATCGCACGCGTTTATCGGAGCTCTCTAGCGAGGAAAATAACAATTATCTTAAGATATAAAAGCGAAAAGTCACTCACTCTCTCACTCATCGCGAAATATCGAAAACCGCTTGACGTATAAAGATGAAATTTGGCAAGGAGATAGTTTATAGGTAGTAGACGTCCGCTAAGAACGGATTTTGCGACAGGGCTGGATTAAGGGGGTCTAAGGGCTCTCGCAAGTTTGTATGAAACTCCTTCATTTTTTGTGCTACAAACTTGAAATTTGGCCGGGAGGTAGTAGAGTAAAAAAAGTTTTGTCTTTCGTCGTAATATAAAACAAAGTCACTCCCGCTGTTTGTACGCTTAAATCTTTTAACCTACGCAACGGATTTGAATGTAGTTTTCAGCAATAGATAGAATGATTCAAGAGGAAGGTTTATATGTATATATTACACCCGTGCGAAGCCGGGGCGGGTCGCTAGTTAGTTATATCTTGCTTTCAGAATCTTATCTTGGTAATGTTTAGAATTCATTTAGATAATTAATCAATTCACATTCCAATAAACGTTAAGGCATTGGAAATTATAAATGCAGTAAGGCATATTGTGTGTTATTGGATTTTGAAGTTTCGGCACGCAACCGATCGTTGAATCCAACAACGCGCTGCTACGGCATTTAACTTTCCAACGCCAATTTGTGTTATATTTTAAACATGTAATGTAAAATAAAACAATGTTATTGATAAATATAACTTTTATTTACAACTAAAATCTCTCTGCAACTCTGCTGGCCACATTTCTGAGGTTTCCATACACTTTAGAAGGAGGCGAGCCCATAATAAGGTTGCATATCGCTCTTCTTGCCAGCGCTATGTTCTGGTAACTGCCAAGGATGTGAATTTTTGAGTCTGCCAACACTATTCTAGTTTTGGTGACATTCTCGATGGTGAATTTTGTTCTGCCAGCTTTCCCCGCCAGGCGGCCAATGGCGCGACTTAGATGGTCGCCATTTAAAGTCTTAACATCTTTGACTTCAAATGATTCAACAAACAGGTCATCTAGTCGGAGTAGCGCGAGCGCGTCGTCAACTTCGAAGCCGTAGATAAAAGCCTGGAAGTAGAGAATATATTTTATGATACAAGAAAACATGGATGAGGGTAAAAGTTTTGAGTATAATTGTGAATGGCTATGGCTAGAGTTTAATTGTGATTTTGATCCTAATTTAATCTAATTTAATTGTGTTTATATATTTTAAATTCAATTTTCAATATATAATTGCATTATTTTCAATTTAAATGTAATTCTTAAATTTTTTATTTAAAAATGAAATTCTTAAATTTTTTATTAATATTTTTTAATTTAGTTTAATTGTATGATTCAAAGTTGGTTGAAATAAATAAATAATAATAATAAACAATTCAGAATAAATACTCTAATCACAATAATTCTACCGATCCAGGGAAAAGTTGTTATTGGTTTTGCCCAGCTCATCCCGCCATACTTTTCGCCGTGTGTGGAGACTAGGTTGCTCAGTCTCGAGAAGATTAAATTTATTTACCTTAACAAAATCAGCAGCTTTCTGAAGATTGGCAATGTCTTTAGTTTCCGGCCCGACCTTGATCTCAACATTCCTTGTCTTTGTGTTGAATCTGACTTGCAGAAGTAAATGTTCCACAATCGGAGTGAAGATCTTCAACCAGTTCTCTTTGAGCGGTGTGTATCTGTAATGAAATGAGTATGTTTAAGTATGTGGTATGTTTGTTTATTTATTAAAATTAGATTAGTAATTGCTTGGGGCATCACGAGTGGGGGGACCAGGAAAAAAAGTATTTGAAGTGCTAATTCAGGTCATAGTCTACCTGTATGCAAAATTCGTACAGCCGTTAATTATTAAGGCATAAAAAAGTTTTGTACATAGCACACTCTTTATTATCTTGATATACCATTATTATTGTACTTAAATAATACCAGCCTGTTACTGTCCCACTGCTGGGCAAAGACCTCTTCTCATACAGAGAAGGCACGAGCATTGATCACCACGCTTGCTCAAGACGGGTTGGCGATTTCAGACTTATATTAATTATAAGTCCTATGTTAAACAAATGAACAAATGACTTATAACACTGGCATAGATGGATAAATTACTCATTATTGCGCACAGAACAAAATCCATTAATTTAAGTTTAATTAAAGGGTGAGGTAAGATAGATAGTCTGATCGCATTCTGCGGTCTCCAAGCGTTACTTTCTAGTACAATAGTCATCATCTGCCTAGGCTTTTCCCAACTATGTTGGGGTTGGCTTCCAGTCTAACTGGATGCGGCTGAATACCAGTATTTTACATGGAGCGACTGCCTTATCTGACCTTCACAACCCAGTTAGTACTGGGTAACATGATATCCCTTGGTAAGACTGGTTGTCGGACTTTTTGGGCCACTGACGACTGTCAAAGATCTACAAATGACACCCGGGACCAACGGCGTACCGTGCTTTGCGAGGCACGGAAAAAACTAGTACAAAACTATTACATTTTATTATTTTCAATTTGAGGTTATACCTGTGAGCGGGGACTGCGATCTTTCGCATATTTTCTTTAGATTCGTTTGGCTCAGCACTCTTCTTCTTCTTCGCCTTCGACCGACTGTGTTTAGCTTTCCCCTGGATACCATTGTGTTCTTCTATTTCCATCACGTCGCCCGATTCTGATACAGCCCTTCGCTTTATGTTTTTTAGCTTCACCGTCTTTTTGGCAGGCAAAAACTCGTCCACACTTATATTTGCTGTGTCCATCTTTAATTCTTTTTGGTCAGTCATGATGTATTGTTTATTTATCACGAATAATTCAAGATATTTTGTTGCAAAATAAAATCACACATGGCTTTAGACAACCACAGATTAAAAAGAAATTCAACAACAAACGTCAACGTCACAAGACAATCAAATGTCAATTTATTATTGCCCAAATATATTTTTACGTGTTTTATCTGTAGCTTGAAAGGTCGCATAGTCGATTTGAATTTGTTTAGTAACTTTTATAGACAATATCACTACACGAGGTGCGTTCGAATATTGGTTAAAACTAGTTTTTTTTTTATAAAATTTGATTTCGTACGTTCTTACTTCGACTTGTGAATGGTTATGTCACAGGGTTAATTTTTGTTATGAATTGATTTGAGGTAAGAGTTCCAACATTGTTCACTTTTGCTCATGATTAAAAACCTTAGGGAGCTAAAAAAATCTTTTATTTTAGGTATCGTACCACAGAAGAGATACCTTGAGTCAAAATGTCGACGTTACTAAAACTTGGTGTTGGAAAAGCCCTCGGTTCTGGTCAGGGCTGTAAAATAGCGGCTTGCACGATCGTGCAGAACCGTAACATCGCTGGCAAGGCGCTGAGAGACTCGCTGCCCTGTCCTCCCCCCAAACCAGCACCCTTCGACTATGTGAACAAGGACTACTCTTGGTTTAGGAGTCTCTTTGACCGCACCACGCACAGGTTCGATGACAACACGAAAGTCGTCGTGGTTGAGGGCCCAGTGGCAGCTGGCAAAACCCTTTTCGCGGCCGCCCTGGCCGAGGATTTGGGCATGAAGCATTTCCCTGAAGCCAACATGGACATCCACTATGTTAGGCCAAATGGTTGCGATCTCCGCATGTTTGATAAACAGATACCTGAGGATACCCGCACCTTCGACCATGTCAACTTTAACCAGACTCCGAACCACCGTCTGGCGGGTAACTTCCAGATCATGCAGTATGTTGCTAGATACAGCCAATACATTGATGCTCTGGTCCATTTGTTGAACACTGGCCAGGGAGTGGTGCTGGAGAGGTCTCCGTACTCTGACTTTGTGTTCCTGGAGGCGATGTACTCCCAGAAGTATATCAGCAGGGCAGTAAGGTCGGTGTACTATGAGCTGAGAGCCAACACTCTTGAAGAGCTGATGCGTCCCCATCTTGTCATCTATTTGGACCTCCCTGTGAACAAGGTAATAGAATTGTAAAGTACTAATTTTCTAGTTGTTTATTTATTTATTATTAGCTGTTCCTGGCATGCATCTCCACCTTTTCCTACACTAGCTATCTACTCTACCTACCCTACGTACCCTACCCTACGTACCCTACCCTACGTACCCTACCCTAGCTATCTACTCTACCTAACCTACCTATCAACCCATCTGCCCTACCTACCTACCCAACCTACTATCTTTTCTGTCCTCTTTACCATCTATTCTTTTGCACAAACTTTTAGTAACTATTGTACTGTAATTATAATTGTAGCTTATAATTAGGACTTCCATTAATTCTAAAACATCAAGTACCTTAGTTGCCGGAGAACAGAAATGGAGGCCCTCGGAATATGCTGCCTTTTACTGTATTTTGCCAAAGATTTCACTGATTATTCAGACAAAAAGTAAACCTACTTTAAAAAGGGGGTCTCATAACGCAGCCTCTACAATCCTCAGTAGATTCTAGGACCGGCTTAGTTTGGATCAATTACTGTGTGCTTAAATATTTTCGACATAATCAACTTTAAAAATAAATACTTGTTTTAGTTGAATCTGGGAAAAAATAACAGAAATAACAACATTTTCAATTGGCCATACTATGGTCTCCGGCGACTTTGCTACTTGTCGAAATACTATGAATTTTAGAACTTTTTATGAGCTATGATTTGAAATATATTTCAATTCTGTTGGACTTATTCCCATTATGATGAGACGCTTTCATGTTGATTGGTGATAACCTCTTACACTTAGCATATTATAATCAGGTCACCGTCAGTCTGCCCTAAAGAAGGAAGCACATGTGTAGACTTGGAAACCCATATTTTTCTATTTTTTAATTCTTCTGCTGGCTACAACTAACTTTATAATTAACAATTTCCCAATCCTAAATCAAAAGAAAACAGTTATGCTATTTCTAGAAAAAACAAAAAAAAAATATGAATAACAATAAAAATTAAAAATAATTCCTATTTATAATATAATTAGGGCTTTTTTTCCTTTTTTTATAATAATTATCAAGTTCGGGAAAAACTCAATGCAAAGCATTAGCTGCCTTGAAACATTCTACTGCTCGAACACAATTTAAATGGATGATATTACCCAGTTACCGGGTTATGGAGGTCAGATAGGCATTTTTTCCATGTAAAATGCTGGTATTCAGTTGCATCCAGTTAGACTGGAAGCAGACTAATAATTACTATATAGTTGGGAAAAATCTAAGCAAATGTTGTTGATGGTAGATTCAAATGTCATCATCATTCTCCTGCCCTTATCCTAATTTATTTGGGGCAGCATGTCTTTTTCCATATTTCCCTATTACTCATCATTAATTTTTATTTATTTATTTACAACTAATTATAGCAATATTACAGACCAAGTCCAATACGATGCTATAAGACATAAAATAAAACAATATAAAAAAAGTAACATCACACCCAGTAAAAACATGAATAGCTATAATTAAAAATATTAATAGTTAAACATGACAAGTTAATAGACACCAGTCACCATCATCATCAGATCGTTCTTGCCATATCATCCTCCACACAGTCCATCCATCGTTTCTTGGGTCTTCCTCGACTCGTATAGCCATCCACATTTCCTCACGTTTTCCTCATACTTAACACATATTCAAATGTAACTTCTCATAATTGTGCTACGTAAACTTGCAGGTTCAAGAAAACATAAAGAAGCGCCGCCTGGAGCATGAGGTGGACGGCAAGGCCATGACGGACGGGTTCCTCTGTGAAATGGAGCGCCAGTACAAGAACATATACCTCCGCGACATCGCTACTCACGCTGAGCTGCTGGTGTACGACTGGAGCGGTGGCGGAGAGGTGGAAGTGGTCAGTACTCCAGTATACATCACTCATCTATACAATGTGTCCGGTCATGGACTAGCGATATTTTAGGTACTTATGTAGCAACTATTTTAATACACAAATACACTACATGCTTGGGTCCAATCCACTTCCCCGCTATTTGGCAGCCATTTTTTGTTGTTGTTATAAACTCTATGTGCGTACAAAAAATAATCATATCTGTCAAAGTTTTAGTCTTATTGAGACAAAAATAGACTTATTCGGAGGGCAAAAATATTGCTTATCGTTGACATTTCGAAATAATGGGTTCACATTTTTGTAACTTTCAGAAAAAAATATTAAACTCCAAAAAATTTCCAAAAATTTTGCAAATCGATAATTTTTTTGTGAACAAACAAACAAATTTTTTGTCAAGAAATTCTTTGAAAACCAAGAAATTTGTGTATTAAAACCGTTGTTATATAAGTACCTAGAATGTTGCTAGTCCATGCCCGGACACATTGTATATCTCGGTATACATCAATCTAAGCCAATGATAGAGCTGTGCAGGTGGCTACATACTGCATAACATGACGCCTTTAACCCCGAAGTGTTAGACAGAAGTGTACCTATTGGTACAACCACATTTTGCCAGTTACGTTTTAAGTCCCATGTAATAGGGGGCGAGCCTATTGCCATCAACCGCGTAAGAAACACAAATGAATGCTCCCTGGTGAGGGAGCGCTTTTAGTCGTATTACCAGTGTAAGACTTTACTATTACGAGTAGGATTAATCACTCATTTATTCCCTCCAGGTCGTGGAAGACATAGAGCGTCTGAACTTCGACCAGTACACGGAACGCGAGAACCCCAAGATGAAGGACTGGCGTCTTCCTCGCGAGGTGGAATGGGCAGACCAGCGTATGCTTTACACCAACCAGAAGTTCTTCCTGATGAACCTCTTCGGTATACCCAAGTTGGACGTCCCGGAACTTATTACCAGCGCTGATGACGCTTATGAACGCATTAAGGTAAGTGATTTATTGTGTAGTTTTTCTCGCAGCGCGGTGGTCGGGTATCTATGGGGCCGTGCTACTGGGATATAAGTATTTTTAAATAAGGTCACGGGCACTCTGTGAGCCGAATTTTGACGAAATCTGTTCAGGCGTGGAGGCATTACAAGCAAGCAATTGTAGTAGTTAGGATAATGAATTGTTTCATCACCGTCAGCCTAGGGGGTCGTCCATTAATCACATGATGTTTTTTAGCAACTTTTTAACCCCCCCCCCTCCCTTACCCTATGGTGATACGTGGTGAGGTTTTAGACTACAAAAAAACCACGTATTTTTTTGGAACAAAGTATCTTGAAAAAATTCAGAATATTATCTTTATATACAGGTTAACAGGTATAATCTAATTTTATTCTGGAAAATAGGCCTCTCCAATAGCACGCCACACAACTCGATACTCGGCTCGACTCTGCCTTACTCGCAAGATTCATAGACCGCACTTTGTACGCGGTACGCGCAGTATATCTTCCATATTTCTCGATTAGTCGTCATCTTATGAGAGCCTCCTTTGTACACACATTCTATCCATCGTTTCTTTGGTCCGCCCGAACTCTTACAGCTTCTTTCAAAGTGGAATAATCCCTCTTTTATCCAGCTGGTTTTATCCTCCATCTCAATAATTCCTTTTTTTTTTCAGGTCATTGAAGAGCATCCCAAATTCCGCTACATGGATGGATACAACGAAGGCGGTACTCTGTTAAAGTCCAAAATGACTAAATACACAGAATTTCTGTAAATGTTACCACTCTATAGATTGTTTATTTAATATTATGTAAAAAATATTTACTACATGCGGTTGTTTCATTTGTGTATTAAAAAGTACAAAGATCTGCTCCAAAAGTATTGAAGAAAGTGTATAAAAATTCTAAGGAACTTTTGAAACAAACCACCCTCAGCCCGAAGAGCCGTCGTTGTTCAAAAGATATAAGGGTTTAAAGGTCGAAGAAGGCCGATCTGGAGAGTCTCCCCAGCTTGGCCACATTTATATCTCAAAAACTAGGGCACCTACGGCCACGCTAGGTGCCCTAGATTTTAAACCAGTGAGCGACAAAATCTGATATTTGGCGACAAATTTCGACTAATTAGCGACAATTTTTTGTGTTATCAAAATTGAAATCCCTGATGGTGGCCAAGCCAGTGTCAGTCGCACCATAGCTTGAGTTAAATTTAAAGTTTGCTTTATTGTTGACCTTAATCTATCAGCACGGAACCGCAACGCTCTTTTTCTCGCTCTAGCAAATGACGGTTCTAAGCAATAGAAAAGGATGGAGGAGCATAGAAAAATGCAATCCTAAGGTGGGAAATGTATGAGATCTCAATGTGGCATCACCCGATTACCCCAATTTACTCATACACCCCGAATGGTTTAGGCAGAGGAGTACCTAAAAGTACACCCACATTTCGTCAGCTAATAAGTCCCATGTAATAGGGGGCGAGACTATTGCCATCAACAGGGCACAAATTCAAACTCTGTGGCTGCTACTAAGAAATTCCTGCCGGAAAACCCGAATAACACTGCCCGACCTGAGAATCGAACCCAGGACCTCATGCTTAGCAGTCGTGCTGGCGATCACCGACACCATGAATGACGGATCCTCACTTGAGGACGGCTCGACCGATATGGCTGTTTATTTTTGTTGTTTTGGAATAAGGACGGTTTGTAAGAAAACAACAATCAATAAGTCAATTACTTATATTTCATGTAAGTTATTAAAAACATATAAAGTATTACAACTAGGCATTTAGCTCAGCACCACAGAGCGACAAATATTTGCAACAAGCCGAAAACAATTATTTTTTTAATAGAAGTGGATAGCAATTTAATTACAAAATTGTGTATAATATGAGTTTTAATTAGGTATATAAAATAGTTACTTGTGTACATATTTGTAGATAAGACTAAGGCTGGTATAATGCTTATATTGGTAAATTCTTAGCATCTTAGTGGGGGTCGTCCATTAATCACGTGAGGCTCGAAAGGGGGGGAGGGGAATATGATTAGGGTTTATTCAGAATATACTTCATATTTTAAGTCAGTGCTGTTCGGTAATAAAGCTTGAAGTTTTCAGGTTCGTTGCAAATATTTGTCTTTCAGTCTTACTTAAACATTGATTTTATTGCCTTACTTCGAAAAAACCGCTTCAAGTTTGATATTATTAATTTAATCGGATAACCTTATGTTTTCCAAATATTTTCGTTTTTTGTACACGGTGTGGTTGGATAAATCAGTACATAAAGCGATTTTATTCAATTCGTATTAAAACTAGCCCGATAGTAACAAAAAAAAAAACGGAATGTCATAATTAAGTAATAATCAACAAAAATATGGCAAAAATAATGTAATAATTATTCTGACGGGTTGTTTCTGTCAAAAATATAAAATAATTCAATTACATTTATTTTTCATTTATATTTTAAATTAAACAATTATAAATCAGTATGAGAAGAGGCCTTTGCCCAGCAGTGGGACAGTAACAGGCTGGTATTATTTATTTATTATTATTATATATATAAATCAGTATGAGTTTAATTTTATTACCCAAAATGTTACTTTATTTAATGTTGTTATTTACAAAATATTTTTATGTTGTAACACCAAACCCAGAGAACTATGTTTAACTTCTAATGATAGATGGGGGAGAATGGAAGAAGAAAACGTGTTGCACCGACCCCAAGTAGAATGGGACAAGGGTAGGAAGATGATGATGATACATTGGGGAATGATGATACAATGTTGGTGTTTAAAAGATATAGTGACAAATTTTAATAGAATATTCTTATGGATGATAAGGCAAGGAAGGTGGTGTCTAATGAGATGACGAGTAATAGAGAAGTAGGGAAGACCTCAAATAAATTGGGATAAGGGCAGGAGAATGATGGTGATGACGCTTCGATGGTTTGGGTACGTTGACAGAATACATGAAGGGCGACTATCCAAAGGCATAAAGCGCATGTGAGTAGAAATGCAGGGAGGGGACGCTCTAGGAAGACATAGAATACACTGAGGTTATTGGAAGAAAACCAGTTTCTGCGGATTACAGGAAATATATACAAAACGAGGCCATGTTAAACTGAAAATGTAGAGCTTGATGTTTCGCCGAGTGTACTCGCACCGGTGTGTGTATGACCTGATTAATGAACGTGGACGCAGCAATATGTAAAGATCTTAACAGGGGGCGTACTGTAGTCTCTGTCTACCTCCATGAGAAAAAAGGTGTGAGTATTTATGTATTGCAGGATTGGTGTTTAGTGATAATTTCAACTGTATCCCCATTTTATAACTATTTCGATAAAAGAATTTATTGCTTAGGTATGCTGTTAATTTGACAAAAATCAACGATGGATTCCTGACAACGTTTTTACATTGAGATAATTGCTTTTCCGGAATTTCCCTTTTTAAAGATTCACAATTGAAGAATTTTGTTTTGAATGTTGATTAAAAATGGCAGTAAAAAGTCATATTTTTTAAATGTTATGTTATAATTCGTTAATATTATATTATTACAGTAAGTATCAAAATTACGTAGCCTAAGTGATATCACAAGAAGTCTTATTTTTTACTTTTTACAATAATTTATTCCTATGATGGTCGAACCAAACATTGAATTTTGTGCATTCTTTAATAAATATGCGTAAATAAAAAAAACATGACAAATTAAACATGATAAAGTATAAGTAAATTATTTATGATAAAATTATTTAACATTTACTTAGGTATGGTTTAACATTAAACTTATACTGTCACTTACGGGATATCTTCCGTGATTGTTTATTATTTTGAACTCCCGATATTTCGACGCTGTTGCAAGCGCCATGATCGCGGGTTGACTGGAGAATGCGGGTGGATGGAAAATGAATTGTTAAGAGCAGACAAATCTGTCTACCCTCTTTCTTTCTCAAAAGGAGCTCAAAATAATGAACAATCACCGAAGAAATCCCGTAAGTGACAGTATAAGTTTAGTTGTAAACCGTGAAAGCTTAAAACAGTGTTTGGTTGAACTATTATCCTATTAAAGTCATTTCACAATTAATTTACCTCCGAGTCCTCTGACAGCAGCAACCCGAAATGTTTATAAAAATCACATTGGGTTTGACGGTGATATGTTATCACTTAATCACCGGTAAATTGAAGGTGGAAGGACTGTACAGTCAAGAGCACTAATAAGTATACAGTTACCAACATTCAAAAGATATTTTCTCTTAAAATTATGATTTTGACTCTGAGATACAAGACCTTTGTCGTAAGGTAAGAGCATGATTTACAAAATACTTAATTCGTAGCAGCATAGAATAACAATCAATACAATACACAAAATCAGCTTAACATTCTGAACGCCATTATAACATATACGTGACAAGCAAGCGCGTGCCCTGTACGCCAAAGACACAAATATGTGTAAAAAATGCGGTGCACTATAACAAGAAATAAACAATTTAAAAGTTTTGGAATCCCTATTCTTTTTGTAGGTATTTGCGAAGAAATTGTGGCTTGACGTTGAGGGCACGCGCGTGCGTTTATGCTGTGGCGTTCAAAAGGTTAAAATTTGCACTTATTAGTGCGCGTGACAGTACCTACATCTAGAGAAAGAATGCCTCATTATTAGATGTCATTGACAATTTGTAAATTAACAAGATAGATTAAAGATTTTATAGTTTTTAATATGTTAGTTAATTGAAGGTATTAAAATTAATAAAATTAAAATCAATTAAAATAAGAAAATGTCTAGTTTAAAAGTCACAAATAAATGCGATACATAATATATTGTTAATTTTTAATGACAATTATTTAGAATCATTCTGTATATTATGTCGACCCTTAAATAGAATTCAAAGGGGTTGGAATATTATAGTGTGAGGCTCCACACTTAGGTCTTCCTAATTTACGCCATTTTGTTTTCTCTATGCTTCCATGCAATAAATCTGTATTAGTCAATAGATAGCACCCATCATGGCGTCATCTAAATAAGATTTTGTCTCATACAATACAATACATCTCACATAAATGTATAGTCTCCACATGAATGATGTTACCAAGATTTTGTAACAATATTTTGATTGAAAAGAGTGTCCATGGAGTTTCTTGCCCATTCTTCTCCATAGAGATCTACGCCTTGGAATGGGCAACTACAGTACTTTCACAAGTTATTATGCCTTGTGTCTGTGACTGTAGCTTCGCTCTTTGGTTTTTTTGTGGGA
Organism: Noctua pronuba; assembly: GCA_905220335.1. Classification (NCBI taxonomy): domain Eukaryota; kingdom Metazoa; phylum Arthropoda; class Insecta; order Lepidoptera; family Noctuidae; genus Noctua; species Noctua pronuba. Next base: position 4,426,836 of record LR999913.1, read on the forward strand.
TTCAAAAGTGCCTGTAATGGTCTAATTGAAATAAATGCTTTGAGTTGAGTTGAATACTTGTATGTATTAAGTGCGTTCATCCAAAAAGTTGGCAACGTCGCAAATAGCTGTCAAATATTTACCTGTTTTAATTAATTTGGCAATATTACTGTATGGAAATAAGAAATATGGCTAACTACTAGTAAACTAGAATATTAATAATAAATTGCAATTAACAAATTGAATTTGATGTTGTAACCGTTTTAGGTGTAAAAAAGGCATTTGGCAAGTTTCCAAATACTTTTTTTTACATCCAAAACTAAATATTTGTATAAACGCTCTTAATGCTAGGTAGTGATTAATACAGATTTAATGTGATTAGGTAGCCCATAATATTCAAACCGCTTTATTCGTACATTAATTATATTAAAAATACATTATCCTGTAATATTATAACACATAGGGACCAAACTCATCGATATTCGACCATACTATACCAAAGTTCATTGCGGGTGCGGTCATAAAAAGAGCGAGCGAGAGAGCAAGAGGCTCAGTAAGCAGCTTTCAAAACCCCGTACTAATTCTTCACTGTACTACTCGCACGTTTTATGACCACGACTGAGAGAAAACTTTCCGTTTAGAAAAGTTAACCCTTGTAAGCACGGGCGACTTTATGATCGTTTTATCGGGCACTGCATTTTTAACACGACGATTTCGATCTCGTGCTAAACAGTTAGCACGAGATCGAAAACGTCGTGTTAAAAAAATCTCGCGAGTCAGAGAAAAAGTGCTATCATAACTTTTAATCACTTTTGCAATTTTTTTTTTAGCGTAAGTGTATGGTTTCACTAAAAGATTCTTGGATATTTTCAGTGGACCTAATTTGGAAAAGTAAACAACGTAAATACAAACGATGTTATTTTTTTGCTTTCGCTCATACTATACATTTTTAAGACTTTATTCATATCTATGTATCTTCATCGTCTTGACTAAAACTTACTTCGAATCTTCAAAAGTGCCTGTTAATAGTTTAATTGAAATTAATGTTTTGAGTTTGAGTTTAAAATGATATAAATTGTTGTATTTTTATACAAAAAATCGTACGTATTTACATTAAGTTGACGTAATGCGATCTAGGGCTTCAGTTATGAGTTTAAGAGTAGTCCGAAATGCTTTTTAGTAACGTGTTTTGTATTAATCATCTAGTCTACCAAGTATGGTGAGTCTAGGGCTCCGAGGCCGGCAGCGACGCCGCCTTCGTTCGCGTCTGCTAACTTAGTGCGGAGCATGTGGCCGACCTGTCGGTTGTGGTACACTTTGTCTTTTGTTCTGTAAAAGAAATCGTGTAATTATACAGTGATGCATTGTAAGAAATAGTGAAATTATACAGTGGTGCATTGTAAGAAATCGTGAAATTATACAGCGATGCATTGTAAGAAATCGTGAAATTATACAGCGATGCATTGTAAGAAATCGTGAAATTATACAGTGTTGCATTGTAAGAAATCGTGAAATTATACAGTGATGCATCTATACGGGGTGGAAACACCGACGCTAAAACGGTTACCATGTATTCAGTATCATTCTGGACTTTATTTTTTAAATAACCGATGATAAATCAGCTGTTCCATACATTTTAATGTGTAGATATTGCACTTTTGAAGGAAACAGCCGTTTTTTTTTCAAATTACTGATGAAAAATTTGTATGTGGGGCTCAGAATGATGTACTGAGTAAGAGGTCGGCGTTTGTTCGTCGGTGTCCCTCCCACCCTGTATAATGTAATAATTTGAATAACAATCATTTGCTGCATTTATTAATAAATTATAATCACTTGAGAACAGCTCAACCGATTTGGTTTTTTTTTTTAAATAAAAGTTTTAAATGTAACAATTTTGAAAATCTCCATGATCCCTGTACAATTCAGTGCATCCATCAGCACAATGTTTTGAGTGCGTTACATTGAGCGCTACCGTAATTCATGATTTTTTAGACCAAACAAACAAAGTCGTTTCCCAGCAATACATTTTGCGCAGAGTTACTCAGTTTGATGTACAGAATGCTTGGTTAGCGGCTTCATGAAGGGTCCCTTTACACCCATTATGTATAATCCCACAAAGTCAACATTAAGTATATGGAACAAGAAGGTCAGGTTCTCACCCGATGATGACGCCGAAGATGCCAAGTTCAGAGACCAGGTCCACCACCGGGGGCGGGATCGTCGCGCCCGGCCGGATCACGTACCCTGACACCTGTGACGTTACAACATGGTTCACATTAATATTCAACTTTCCTACTAAAAAATAAATTTCGATATTATTTTTAATGCTTTGGACGTGGAGTTCCGGTTAACCTTTTGACCGGCAGAGCATAAACGCACGCGCGTGCACTCCACGCCAAGCCACAATTTCACCTACCATTTTGTCACATATTTGCGTCGTTCAGAATGGGTTTTATAACAAGTAAAATATTACTTCAATCGGTTTGAAACTCTGAAATCTTATTAAAAAATTGTCGTCAGATGACTGCTGTTGGCGGGCCTGGGGTTGAGCAGCCTTGGTGTAGATAGAACATCAACCTAAACAACTTTCTCTATGGAACCAATGTGAAAAAAATATACTGCAGTCACATACATTTGAGTTGAGTAGGTATTGAAATTTTGTATGAGACACTTGATTTTTATTTTATCGCGATCACGATTTTGGTCCCCTTGAGAAACTTGGTTAGTTCGATGGCCTGTATCACACGATTAAACACATCTTTCTGGTACAGTCAACCTCAAAAAGATGTATACATCGACAAAAAATCATTTCATTGTCTACAATCATTGTGCCATTATTTTATATCAAAATGTAGCCACAAAACATACTATACATTGGGTACTTAATTGTAGCCTAAATATTGATACAATATTATGGAATACTAATTTTAGATAATCAATTGAGTTCTTGCCGGTGTTTACATCTTTTTGAGGTTGACTGTACATGCTGTACAATACAATACAAGACGTGGTACACTCACTAGTGGCGGCACGATTCTTTCCATGAGTATGTAGGCAGCTCTCTCGCGACTGTGGCGCATGCGCTGCAAAGTCTCGCGGATGTCCGCGCCGTACACGTTGTGTCCGCCGCCTTCGCGCTGCGGCTTCAGTACGTACCTAGGACATAATAAACGACGTCAAGGAAATGTACTGGTTGATTTGGTAAAAGGGCGTGTAATGCTCATGAAATTGACTAACTTTTACCATATCATCTGCCTAGCCTTTTCCCAACTATACTAGGGTCGGCTTCCAGTCTAACCGGATGCAGCTGAATACCAGTATTTTACATGGAGCGACTGCCTATCTGACCTCCACAACCCAGTTAGTACTGGGTAATACGACAGCCCTTGGTAGGACTGGTTGTCAGACTTTTTGGGCCACTGACTTGTGTGTCATTTTTAGGTATTTGACAGTCACCGACGGGTGTCATTTTTAGGTATTTGACAGTCGTTAGGTAGTCAGTGGCCCAAAAAACTACATACGTGCCATCTAGATAACATAAATGACATCTTTTGAAAACTTAAATAGATCTAATATTAATAAAAAGAATACTCACTTCTCAGCATCCTTCAACCCCATCTCGACGGCCCTCTCGCCGCTTTCATCAAAATCAAGGGAATACAATCCAGTGAAGATATCCCTGACCCGACAGGTGGTGGTCCCCGACCCCATGAACGACTCTAGGACGCCCGGCGCGGCCAGCGCCTGTTGCACCTTCTTTGTACCAGCCAGCTGGTAGTGTATCGATGGGCACTTTATAGCTCTGGAAAACGTTACAAAATTAAAAGTCATTTAGTCAAATTGAGTAAATTTACAAGAGACAGTCCCCCAAAAAGGCCCCCTTCGACCCTTCATAATGTTTTCGTTGGGAAGAAGAAGTGGTATAACAAACTCCCCAGAAACATATTTCGCAAAGACAGAAAAAATATAGGGTGACTCAACTGAATTAGTGATCGATACTTAAACACTTGATTGTACTCATGATAACAAAAAACTTTCCCAAAGAAACATTATTATTTTTATACTCATTCACTATCACAATAACACAACAGCCGTACGAAATTCGCGCGCGGGTGCTCTGTCTACCCACTGCTGCACGGTACGATAGTAATGGGATAAAACGGCGTCACGCGGCTAACAGCTGATAGGTTTAGCAGCTTATGCAGCTTATGTTTCTTTGGGAAAGTTGTTTGTTATCATGAGTACAATCACGTGTTTAAGTATCGGTCACTAATTACCAATCACCCTATAAAGGGTGTCAAAAGACCCTTAACGAAGCCGAAAGGCACTTGTTCTCCTCGTCATTGTGATCATTTTTTTGTTCTGGACCATACCTGGGAACCTTCTAGTTACGGAGATATTGGGGGTCAAAGTTCCAATTTTTTCACAAGTTTTTTTTTAAATACTACTTTTTAAGGTTCTAGCTTTACTCCAATTACCTCCATGGTCCGTTTACTATTCAAAGCATCCATCAGCAATAAGTTTTGAGCGCATTATATTGAGTTTTACCGTAAAATGTGATTTTTGACCCCAAAAAAAAAATTTCGTTTCCCAGCAAAAATTTTTGCGTAAAGTTACTTAGTTTGATGTACAGAATACTAGGTTGACGGCTTGGTGAAGGGTCTGTTTACACCCCGTATACAAGGTGATTTGAATGACCAATTTTTATGAACGCACACACGATACAGGAGAAATTCCTTGTGTTGCCAACGTCAAAAAAAAAAGGTTCTACGCCTTTTGTTGCGGGCGATGCGGCCGGATAAATAGTAAGAAAGGTACTCACGTGGACCTCTCGACCCTCAGTCGGGCGTCCCATTCCCTCTGGGAGGGGTACTGCGCTGGCTCGTACCCGGAGCGATAGTAGACAACCGCCACAGGACTTCCGTCGCTAAAATAACAATATTTATAAATACAACATAACATCACGACTGTAATCTCCGAAGAGTTAGTCAGAGATGTTAGCCAGAATGGGCAGAAATTTTGGCCGAAACGTCTTTCTACATCGTTCTCACATAAATGTATAGTCACCAAATTAATGATATAACCAAGATTTTGTAACAATATTCTGATTGAAAAGAGGAGTATGGAGTTTGTTGCTCATTCTTCTCCATAGAGATCTACGCCTTGGAATGGGCAACTACAGTACTTTTACAAGTTATTATGCCTTGTGTCTGGGACTGTAACTTCGCTTTCTTTGTTTTTTGTGACATTCAAAAGTGTCTGTAATGGTCTAATTGAAATAAATGGTTTGAGTTTGAGGGACGTGGACATTACCGGGATAAAATGCTAGTCCTGCTCCGGTGTGTCAATTTTTAAGGTAATTCCTCTTCGGCTCGTCGTCTCTAGGGCGTGAGAGAATGATAACAAAAGAGTAGGTACTTACAGTATTAATTGCTTCTTATCATTAAGGATCGTCTCTAAATAAATCTCGTTCAATGTTTTTCTATGAATCTGAAACATAATGAATAAAAGTTTATTATCATACTTAGGTATACGGGATGAGCTCATGGCTAAATAATAACAGCCGCACAGGTCGATCTTCAAGGTTAAGCCGCGTTTGCCTAGGTCGGTCTGTGGATGGGAGACCAATATACCGGGTTTCCTCCGTGCTTCGCAAAGCACGTTAAGCCGTTGGTCCTGGTTGTCATTTGTAGATCTTGGAGTGGCCTGAGTCTGACAACCAGTCTTTCTAAGAGGTACCGTATTACCCAATACTGACTGGGTTGAGGAGGTCAGATAGGCAGTCGCTCCATGTAAAAATACTGGTATTCAGCTGCAACCGGTTAGACTGGAAGCCGACCCCAACATGATGATGAACATGGTGATAAAAAATAACTTACCATAATATCAGGCCTCTTCTCAGCTATTTCAAACTCATGGAATCTTTGGTCACAGATATTGTATGAGACCTCTTCTACAACGAATATAATGATGGCGTTAGGTACACCAAACAGGTCGTAAGCATCAGTGATGCCCGCACATAACCCTGACAGAGCTTTGTTTTCAGGCATCTGAAAATAACAGAAGACAATAATCTGACTGAATAATCTACTGTTTTGTCTCTGCATCACCCTAAGGTAGACTGGTAGAAAATGCCCAAGGCATTAAGTCCGCCTTTGTACATTATGTGCATAAAGTTTAATAAATAAAATAAATAAATAAATAATCATAGGACTGCCTCTTTTTAATAACATAACATTACGCCTGTAATCCCCGAAGGGTTAGGCAGGGGTGAACGCCTTATTGCATCAGCTCGCTCGCTCGCTCTCGATGCTCGCTTATTGCCATCAACAGGCCCTGCAGTCTCGACAAAAATCGGTCGTTAAGTGTATCGATGTCAAATTTCTTTAATAGATTTTCAACCTTATGCTTTCGAAATAAAGTAGAAAATCTATTAAAAGAATTTGACAACGATACGACTTAGCGACCGATTTTTGTCGCTATCAAATGTCGAGACTGCAGGGCCTGGGCACGAGTCCCGATTTCGTGGCTGCTTCTGAGAAATATCTGACGGAATAAACCAAAAACATTTTTCCCGACCTGGTAATCGAACCCAGGACCTCGTGCCCAGTAGTCGCGCTTGCGACCACTAGACCAACGAGCCAGCATATTTATTAAAAGATGAAAAATTTTAACTACGAATGGGCGATCGAGCCGCGGTTCAGAAAATCGCTACAAGAATACGTATTTACTTTGTAAATTAGTGTTCGCACGTGAAAACTTGTAAATGAATGCCATTTTATACGCTGTAGTTTTCAAACACATAAAATAACTTGTTATTTTGATGGTCAATTCGTTTTTACATCAGACAGCATAGCCAAATGGCAACCAGTTTCAAAGCATTCCGTATTTCGTGAGTAAAAGTTATTGTTTTTCGGTTGCTGTTAATGCAATTCATTTCTATTGTCGCTATCGATAATAGAATGTGAGTTTACTTAACTCCTCAAATCAGAAATCGCTAAAAAGGGCATTACTTTCATAAAGGAGATTGGCGAAAATAGGCCCAAAAGCAGACTGCAATCAATAATATACCAAAAAAGTTATACATGTTTGCCTGATAAATATTCATTTTAATGTATTCATTGTTACTCGCGTTTTTTAGCAGTAATTTGATTAGAATATTAGATGGACAGTCTTGAACAGTCTTAATCGCCGACCGTACCGTAACTGGGCCTGTCTAACTGTGGGCATTTGCCAATCTCCTTTTTTCCTACTGTCAGTTCATACAGAACTGAACTGACAGTTGTAAAAAGAAAAACATGTTGTTCATTTTCAAGATTAGGTACTTTAGGCCCCATTTAACCCTAAATAATTTGAAGTCTGCCTCTATATCGAAATAGTTAATTACTTACATTTTTTACCAAATCTGGGTGTCCCAACTGTCGCAGAATGTAGCTGAAAAATTTAAAAAAAACATCGTCAGTTTTAGTTCTAGAAAAACTGCTTGATGACGTCATTTTTAATAAACGTTTTTAGTAGTCTATGAAACAGAATCCGCAGGGGTACACACACATCTTCAGTTCGGCATAGCGGGCTGTCAAAATCGAATATAATAATATGTCCATATTTCATCCTCGGAAAATGCCGCTCAAATTGAAAGTATACCGAACTTAGTGTGCCGATCATCACGAACTGAATTAAAACCTGAATTAATATGTGTAGCAACAGCTTCGGGTCAACTTAACTGTTAAAAAAATACTGCCGAATTGAATGTACAGACGCCAGCACATCCAGCTACCCGAAACTGACAAATTTTCCCAATCAACCTTGAACCTTATACTTCAGCGATAAAGTTGAAAGTCTATTAAAGAAATTTGACAGATTGTAGTAGCTTGATGTGCTGGCGTATGTACTCGAACATGTGTAGCTCCCCTAAGATTTATTAAGATTTTGCAATAAATTTTCAAGATCGATTGGTCGTATTGCGCTATGTGCATTTAATGATGATTGACATGACAGTTATAACATTTTGAACATATCCTAAGTTTAATTTATGTCAACCATTGTTAGTTCTCTAAAAACACTAATCAATTGAATAACAACATTCGTATTATATTACCTACAGCTCTCAAATAAGCACTTCGAATGTGTCATATCGATCATCACAAAATGAATAGTTTATTACGAAACATTGAATAATACGTAATGAAATAATCATTAGGGCCACTTGCACTACAAATCGCATTTTCCTTTCACAGATCGGTGACGGGCAACCTAACAGCAGCCACATTTTTAAGGCATTAAAGTTCACTGTAATTTTGACAAATCAGAGGCCAAAAAAAAAAACATCACTCTCTCTCAAAAAAGGAGACACAGAACGAGGTTTTAAATGCGTTTAAATGATTTGTGGTGCAAATTGGTTTAGATTTTGTGGTCTTTTTTTTAAAGTAAGATTTGTGTTAAAAACAAAAATGACATCATCATGGCAGTAAACATCATTGAATATGTTTGAAATGTGATGAGAATAATACTTCTAAATCTAAAAGTCATGCTTACTAATCTAAATTACATACATCTATGACGTAGGCGGGAAATATCTTGAGGTAAATTATATTTTGTACTTATTTCTTAATGAAGGTAAAAAATTGTTTTAATATTTCTGATTACGTCATAGATGTGTAAGGCTATCTTCAGACGAACAATTTTGAACTTCAACTCTGTCGCGCATTTAAATCAGAGAAAGCAGACTTGCTCGTGTGATCATAGCCTTACAATGAACTATATTTAACAAACATTTGAGAAAACACATAAAGCAAAAAATTATACGAAGAGCCAATGAAAATCGATGTATAAACTCAATTTTAGTCGGCCAGCAGAACTCAAATGTATTGTAAAATGTTGCTCATTTAAAAAAATCTATAAACAATAAGCAGTTTAAGTAAGTACTAAATAAGCTAAATAACAAATAGCCATAGACAATACACATTCACATACAGGCAACTATTTCTAAAATAACGGCTCATGCAAACTATTTATTTATTGAGACTATAATAAATTATGGTTGATCGTTTGTAGAGATGGTATAATAATGCTGAATACAAATAATATGAGAAGAAAAAGGATGGTCTACCTACAAAAAAGGCTGAAGAGACCATTTCACCAATTATTAAGTAAATGATTCCTTGCCATTTTTGTAAGAAAAATGAAGAAATTCTTGAACTGAACTAAAAAGCTATGCTTAGCGTTTTTTTTGTCATAAAACAAATTATTTGTTTCTAATAAAAAAAAGGTTCCAATACGTTCAGTCAGTAATCATAATATGTATAATTTTGGTCAATTTTTTGTAGATTGAACCATTTTATTGAAGAAAAACAATATATTTAATATATTTTAATAGCTAAACCAGTGAAAATGAAGCTTTGCTTTGTCTAGCATGCATTTTGCTGTGTAGCTAAGTATATGAGTGACATGTTTTAAGATATCCACACTTATCAAAGTCAAATGAATATCTAACGTAAATTCATACGTAGCTAGTGGTAACAAGATACATTTTTCAATGTTAAGAGATCAACCCCCAACCCCAAAACATCAATGGTTCTCATTGGAATCTGTATCTTGTTACGACTGAATGACGTTTGAATTTACGTTGTGTAAAGATAAAATGCTCTGCCCTGCCGTCCCCGGTGTGAACTGTCCTTAAACATTCATACTCTATTGCGCTCACTTTCGCTTACACGAATAAGAACAATATCTCCATCAAATTAAGGTTCATATTACGCACGCTTGCTTTATTTACCAAAATCGGAGAATTTTGCCCTTAGCTATACATGGTGCAAGAGACACCGACGCTAAAAAAGTTACCACGTATACAGTACATAATTCTGAACCTTCCCATAGACATTTTTCATCGGCATTTTTTTTTTAAAACAGCCGTTCCAAACATTTTGACCGTGTAGGTATTGCAGTTTTGTAGGAAACAGCTGACGAAAATTTTCATGTGGATGGGATCAGAATAGGCATGCGAAACCCGGTTTCGGTCCCCGGGAAAAACCGGTTTTACTATGCGACCATAGGAAACTGGTGCCCTGACACAGTGGGGTCGCGGCAGGCCACGAAAGAGATGGCGGGACGAACTGGACAAGTTCTGTCCGAACTGGAAGGAGGACGCGCGGGTTTGGATGAAGTGGAAGGAGTTGAGGGAGGCCTTCGCCCAGGAGTGGGACAGAGTAGGCTATAAAAAAAAAAACTATGGGACCGAAATCCGGTTCCGCATGTAGTTCAGAATGATGTACTGAATACTTGGTAAACGTTTTAGCGTCGTTGTCTCTTCCACCTCGTATATGTATTTATGGAGAGCCGTTTTGGGTACATTATGCTTAATATTCCTGAAAAATCCTTCTACGATCGAAAAAGATGAACTACACCTGGAACCTGGAACGAAAACTGGTAGGGCGACCGGTTGTGCAACCAAACCTTCATCCTGGTCGAAGCTTCTGCGGCCAAAAGTCGTGGTCGTGAAGTGCGTGGTGCCTCAATGTACCTTACACGCACGACGACCAACCAAGCTATACAAAACCAGTTTATGTAGATCTCTCATTGGACGGGAAACCTATACAAACAGAGGCCATGTTATACTGGAAATGTATGGCTTGATATGTCGACGTGTGTACAGTCAGCGAAGTTAGTCGGTTAACACTTTTTCTGCAATTTTATTTGCACTTTTTTTGCAAACAGTTAAATAAATGAACATATAAATGAAGTAAAATTAAAACAAACTCTTTACAATCATGAAGTGCTGAAAGTCAGTACCTCAAATAATTTAAGGTCTTATAAGATGCCTTTGCCAATGTGAGAGTGATAAATCAACCTTGCTGACCATACTTTGCCTTACTATTAAACCGATATCAGATGCTCTTACCTTTTGTTCATTTTTGACTTTCTCTCAAAGTGAAAAGTCTGGACATAAAATGAACCAAAAGTGAAAAATTAATTAATTAGTGAAACCCATTAAACGGTGTTGTATTTCAGCACTCAGCGTCTTTCACTCATATGCAGAATGATCGAAAAATGAAATGAAAAAGCAGGTTAAACGCAATGCTCAATGCTCGTGTTTTGCCGGTGTCGTGTGGGCATGGGACGAAACAAAAATGAACAATCACGCGAGTGAACGGTTCACTCGAGTGAAGCGTCTGATATCAACTTTAACAAGATAGTAAAATAATAAACAATCAAAATAATGGGAATTATGGTGACACAAAGAAATGATTTTTTACGACTGGATTCATCGTTTTAAACCTTATGAAGTTATGATAGTCTAACACTCGTATTCAGTAACATCAAGCGATACTTATACGTCTGCTCAATTAAGCACACTGATACATTTTAAACGCTCGGTTTAGGGCCTAGGGTTGGAAATCCAATGGCGCAATGTTACATTTTTCTGACAGCCTGTGGCGGGTGTATGAAAAGTACCCGGTATATATTATTTTTTCTTTTGTATGTCATACAGTGCCATGTATTTTCCTGAGCCTTGAATATCCCACTGTTGGACAAAGACCTTTTGCCTTTGCTCCCCCCCCCCCCCGTGTTAACTAAAGAATTAAAGGGGTAATTACGTAACCGACTCGCATTCTCAATGCGACTCATTTTGACACTTCAACCATACGTTCAATTGGGTAGCTGGTACTCTGGTAGCCGATCCATAATTTCCTAAGAGAGTGCATGCTGAAAGTTGGCAACACCGCAAATATCAGGACGTGTCCGGATTTCTGGCCTCCCGACCGGACTTCGTCCGGCTTTGTCTATTGTATTTTTCGATTTAAGAGAGTTTCTTTTAGAAAATAAAAAAGTTCAATTAATACAAAAAAAGGCAGATTAAAGTAAAATTCACAGATTTTTTCAAATGCCAGGCTTTTTGCCAGGACTTGGAATTGGTAAACCTGCTAAGCAAGTCGACCTTGAGGCATGATTACACAACTGTCGGGGCTGCGGGACTGTTCGGAAGAGATACTTCGGCCCTGGAACACAAAGGGCAAAGAAGGAACATGGATGAGTTTTAGTCAGTAAAAGTCTGACACTCCCTTCCGCCCAGAGCGGTAGGCATTTGATGATTTCCCAACAAAAAAAAAAAACAAAAAAAAAGGCATGATTACACAATAACTTAAACCATTGGGGGTACATTCCTCACAATATCTGAATGATGCAGCATTTTGACAGACTGGATAATATCTAAATGAGCAAGTAATCGTAATAATTATCAGTAAATAAGATAAAACTCTTGTAAATAGACTCTTATCTCCGCAACATTTTGTTTCCATTCGTTCAGTTACTTTGGTAGCAAATTCACGCGGTTTACCTAATAATATATTTAAATATGTCCATAGTAAGAACGTCTTGAACTTGACAGAGTTAATGCTACACCCGTATATACAAGGTGTAACATAATAAACGCAAGACCTCTCGTGTGGTCTCTCGGACCATGAAACTGAACAACTTTTGTTCTACGAGTTCTTCGAAATTCGAAAAAAAAAAGTACTTTCTATAGGAATTGACGCGATCAGCTGATCAACATGTATGGTAAAACAAAAAAATAAGTTACGAATTTCCAAAAGCCATAGAACAAAAGTTGTTCATTTTCATGGTCTGAAAGAGCACACGAGAGGTCTTGCGTTTATTATGTTACACCTTGTATAAACAAGTCAAAATGATTACTTGAGTAAAAGTCATTGTTTAAGGTACAATTTTTATTCTGTTGTATTTGTATAGTAATTGCTTGAAGTTAGAACTGTCAAAAGTTAGAAAGTTAGAATGCTTAGCTTGACTCTCTTTGACGGTTCTTACTTCGTTTAAATTCTTGTCTAACGCATAAAATGTTTGCATAAGTAATTACTTAAACTCAAATAATTACTTCAACTCAAGTAATTACTTAAACTCAAATAATTACTTCAACTCAAGTAATTACTTAAATTCAAATAATTACTTAAACTCAAGTCATTACTTAAACTCAAGGAATGACTTAAACTCAAGTAATTACTTTAACTTGACTATAGATACGGGTGTAAGAGACCTGCCATCACAATTATGGAACAATACTTACAATACAAAGAAAGGACTTCGTAATCCATTGATTCATATGTTTGAAAATAAGTGTGGTCGACAAAGAAAATAACGCAATGAATGTTGTTGAATTGTCAAAATGAGTATCATTAGACTTGCGAGTGTTACTCAATTAGCCCGCTGTTTTAATACGCCGCATATTAAAATAACACGCACTTTTCTGCGGGCTAGGAGAAAAAATGAGCGCGATTTTTTTCTTCATCATAACAAGTAAAAATATTCCGGAAAAGTCATAATATGGGCGAAAAAAAACGTATTTGCGACGTTTCTACGGTTGATTTTGTCTCCAGCCTTTACACTGTATTTTCATTGGTGCTTGTGTTGTAAACAATCACCAAATTCATTACATTAATATCCCATTTTACTGCCCTAAATGGTGAAGTTGTCATACGAATCCTATATACAGGGCGTTTTAAATTATTTGCGAAACTTCATAGACGTGATTGCTATCGATACGACGATTAATAGAAATAAATACAAAACAACGATTTCATCGTTTCAAGAACTATGCGACATGAGGGCCGACCCTACGTCCCTTAAACAGCTGATACAATCAGCTGTTTTAGGAACTCGTGAGGTTTCGCGAATTTGAACAGATCATACAGCGGCGTCGTGTGAAAACATGATTCTTGCAACATCAAAGCTAAGCGTAAGTGATGACAATGAACAAAATACCTTGTGATCTTACGTTCTAGGGTTTACATTGGCTATTGCATATTATGTTAGACCACACATTTCCAAAGAAACAAAGCTCACGACGACATCTTGGAAAATACAGTTGAAATACAATGTACTGAGTGAAAATCTGTGCATGTGTATATGAATGAGACACAAGCGCCAAATAACTTTTTGAAAGATGTGTACCCTAAGCCATACCCAGCAAAGATTGGACAGAAATACACATTTCATATAATATATTAAAAACACCGTTATCTTTTAACTTCCGTAACAAATTTGGAAAACAAACGGAACTGTTACTGAACCGACAATGCAGGCGTGGACAGGTAACATCTCTCAAGCGAACGTGCCAGGACAAAGCGATCTCAAAATAAATACAAATACATGCACGTGATAATAATGAAATAAAATAAAATACTTCTTACCTAAATCTAAGGATACGAGTTAAAATCTGGAAATCAATTCAAATGCATCATACAAAACTTAACTAGGAAGCGGAAGTGTTCTTTATACCATGCCTGGAAATAGGTACTGCCACCTGAATAGTGTGAAGCAAAGCCAAAACAGTGCAACAAACAACGGAAAATTACGAAGAAATACGAAGATACACGAAGCTAAACGAGGATAGGAGATAGATGCAGCGTGCAAAGAGATTGGAAGAATAACAGCCACATGAGAGATGTTAATCTGATCAGTGCGGATAGATACTCTGGACACTTTTTTATGGACTTTTATTGCGAAAAATTGACGAGATTATCCATTGGTTTGATCAAGTGTCCAGGTATCGTATACGCACCGTACAGGGGTGTCGGTACCGAGACATTGTAGGTAGATACGACGTGATGGCTCCAAAACTTGAGGCTACCGTGTTAAACTCCACTTGCTTGATTTTATTTATCTCCTCGACGTGCATCAGGTAATCGGAGCGGAAGAGTCCGAGGCTGAGCGACTGTAAAATTGAATTCTGTGAAATTCTGTCCAATCTGTCACTTGTTTTATGAATAGGTGATGTTGATGTCTTGTGCCGCCATTTGTACCGCCACCTTCTATCTATTATTTACAAAAAAAAATTACAAAATTTTCTGCATGTAAGAAAAATATTTTGCAAGAATATTTCAGTTTTCTTTCGAGTTACATTTAATACAAATACTTTTTGTTCCATTGCTTATGAAACTTCTTATCTTAAAGTATAAATACATCTAATAAAAATGTGGTATGTAGGTTTTATTTTTTGACACAACTTAAAACCTAAAAACCTTAACTGTATCTTATAAAGGGTAAAAAATCACAGACTTTGTTTTTATACATCGATATCTTATCGATACTGTTCACGGTTGTGATGCTTTTACCCTGTATACTACTTCCGAAAATCGTACATCATCATACTTTATCTTTCAATACTTTTGTACATTATTAGAAAAATGACAGTACCTAAAGGAATATAAAAATTTGAGATGTTGCATTTAAAAATACCCATGATTCGGAATTTGACTGAAAATCGAATAAGATAAACTTATGGTTTCTTAAGAGCGTTACTCTTCGTTAAGGGTCTTTTTACACCCGTTATATACTGAATGTTAAGTTAAACGAGGGACATACTATACGGCAGTTTAACAATAATTATGACCATGCACAACTTTTACAACGGGACGAATATTTAACCGACTTCTAAAAAAGGATGTGGTTTTTTTATTTTATTTTAAAGTCATTGAAACAAACAAGTCACCGACTTCCAAAAGTAAACTTATTTTCCGCATTTTAGTGGTTTTTATTTGGAAGTCGCTTTTTTTTTGCAAAAAAGTTTTTATTTTTATGTTCAAAACAGAAAAATCGAAACAAAACATTTTTTATTGTTCGGAATTGCATAAAAAAATGTTGATTACTTAAAAAATATCCCTGGTTTTACCAAACACCCTGTATAATTAGAAAGCTAATAGTTGCTACTATGCGGCCATAATAAGATACGGTCTGTCGAATTCTTTTAAAGGGATTGAGCAAATCTTGCCGGATGATTGGATTTAGTCGTGTTTGGCAACATAAAGATTTACCTATAATAATAAAGCCTATCTTAACCCTTAAACGGGCAGAACGATCCGGGAATCGCAAAATAATGCCAAATTGGCACAAGTATTATTGGTAGAAAATATTTTTTTTAATTTTTAATTTTTTTTTTAATGTCTTTTGAATATTTAATGAGTGATTGATAAGTCTTTAAATAATCTTTGTACAACAATAGAATACCTACCAGGAACACTTTATTTAATGAATGAGCTGAAAGATATGGTGGGAAAACTATTCCCTTTGCCTTATTAAGGGTTAAAGGTAAAATGTTGGACGTAAAAACTTACTAATACAGTGTTATTTTAAATGAACTGAGAAACTAAATATGATGGGTTTCGTTACCTAAACAAGTAGAACATTTCAAACAAATAATGCTCAATTTGATGTTTTTTTTTTTTGGAGCAGGAGACGCATTAGGTACTTACTTAAAATATCAGTATTTTTTTTGTTAACGGTACTAAAGTGACGAACGATTAATAATATCTAAGCACGACAAAACAAAAATAAAGGGACTTTTTAAACTCATACTTGAAAGTAAAGTAACCTTTGGTCGCACAAGACTATTTTGTTTAAAATTCTGATTTCTTTTTATTTTATTTTATACAGGGTGGCAGGGACACCTAAAACGGTAACCACATATTCAGTACATCACACTGAACCACAGATGCGGGGGCACATTGCAAATGTTCGTCGGTTGTAAAAAAAACAGCTGTTTCCTACAAATCTGCAATACCTTCACGGTCATGTACGGAACAGCTGTTTTTTTTTTTAAATTACCGATGAAAAATCTCTATGTGGGGGAGGGTCCAGAATGATCTACAGAATACGTGGTAACCGTTTTAGCGTCGGTGACCTTTCCACCTTGTATAATTTAGTTTTATGGTTTTGTCCTGTTTGAGGTCTGATAAATACTTTTTCTTTCTTTCCACACCGTCTGTGGTCATTGTCCCAAAAAAATCATAGTTAGTTATTCTTTTTTTAAAATATGGAATAATTTCAAATTTTATTTTTTTATTTTTAAATTGACCATACCCTTAACATCTCTAGAGTTTCGCTAGCTTATTAATTTCGACCTAGTACAAATGCTCCCCTTTGAAAAAAAAACTATACAAAAAACCTTGTTCATGTGCCGTTTTTGTCATAATTGTATGACTGGCGTGCCTACACATTAATATTTTCCCCATACACACGTATGTATATACCTACTCATTGCCCACTTCATTCATAGGAAGGTAAAATCAATAATATTTCCCATGCGGTCATCAGCCATAGAAAAGTAGCGGTTAAAATTTCCATCATACCACAATAAATTGGATTCGCTCATATTATGCTCATATTTCCTCTAAAACATCCTGTTTTTATAACGGGTAATTACATGTTTGCGAAACAAAAACCTGTACGTAATAAATATTATTCCTTATCGACCATTTATAACAATAGTATGTCATGATTCAACCGCAACAATATGGGTTTTATTTCATAACAAAATCACAGTGAATCAATTGATGAATGGGAGTGAATTCCATTCATCATAATCAGTGTCCTTATTCGTACAAATTCTGCCGTGTGCAGCTATCGACATTGTAATTCCCCTCTTCTTGTTCATGTTTTGCAAATAACCTTACTTATAAAATAATAACTACTTTGTTTTTACAATGTGTATCAGAAAAGTGCATAAATATTTAATTTTAAAGGTGTGGTAAAGACCATCAAATCGAACAACTTTCTCCATGGGACCACTAAAATTTCAACACTCGACCCAAATATAGGGGACTGCTGTTATCTCATACATTTGGGTCGAGTGTGTGACAGCTGTTTCTCTTTTCACCATTATGATGATGGTCCCACGGGAAAAGTTGTTCGTTTGATTGATATGACTGTCACCGTAAGATTGTAAATACCGTTAGATGAAACAAAAAAATAATAAAAACCAAAAACACTGTTGACATTCGAAAATAAATGAATTAACAAATAAATATGGCGGCGCGGGACACATGGCATTCAACCAATCAGTGCGCGAGGTACATTTCACAATTTGACTGTTTCACTTCGATAGATTATAATCTACCGAAAAATAATGCGCTAAATTGTAAACAGTATGTTACGGTTCACAATCTTCCGACAGTTTACAATCTCACGAGATAGATTATAATCTAACGGTATTTACAATTTTACGGTGACTTGACCACACTTTTCTGACCACCGGTCTGTAGAATCATGTTTCACTAAATTGTTATGCTTTTTTCGTCCATCGTCACTACTGAAGTCTGTTTTCCCTACAATTTCCATGTTTCGTTTAAAAAATCGAGTTTAGCGGCCAAGCCACAATTTAAGATCCATTGTTTCCGTTGTTTCGAAGACAAAAGCTGAATGTTGGTATAAGAAAGGAGAAATATTGACAACATTGTACCGTGGATCTACGTCAAATATACAAGGCAGTTGTTTAGCTTTGCAACGTAGGCGTAGCATTATGTACACTATATACAGCTGGTTTCATAAATACGATGTATCAACTATCTATAGTCTAACTACGGCCGGTTATTTGAAAAAAAAAGATGTGCAATCTAGGTAAGTACATTTTTTTCTGATTTGTTCTTTTAAAGCGACACATACAGGCCGGAGCAGACCAAATATACGCGTGCGCAGCCTCTGCGTGCACGCATTTGGTCTGCTCCAGCCTTAGATCGGGATAACTTTTTCAAAGTAAGAAGCGTAGAAATGGCAATATTGCTAACTATTTAGTTTTTAAAATATGATATTTCAAGAATACGTCTTGCTCAGTGTGAAAAGTTTATTACCCAACAGCTGGTGGTATATAATGAAGCTTCAATGGCTGTTAATACTGTTCATTGTCCTCTTGATAGAACAGTGTTGTTTAATAAATATTAGTTTTAATTGCAATCATTTTTCATTTCAAATAACTAGCCTTTGTTTGCTACTTCTAGTAACTATTAGCTATCCTACAGTAACGAACAATGCAAGTCATGTGTTTACGAATAAATTATTACAGTACTGTTTTTGCGACCAACATAAATGTAACAAATAATCATATATTTTCTATGTAACCACTACTTTATATAAGCAGCCTTAAATACATAGCTTAAGTCACCCACTTAAGTCGGCGCATTTTACATTTCGATTTGTAAATTTAAAATTTATTATTGCATTTTTCGTTTTATTTATGCGGGCAACACGTTCAGTTGTCCGTAATTTACAAAGATTTAACATGCAATTACGATACACTTTTAATTAAAAAATGTTACGTTGTATTTTTGCATGCCAACACTGAAAAAAACCCTTTTTAATGGATGCTATTTTATTTCTTTTTGTTTGTTTTCGATGTTGCCATGTTGAAAACACAATGTTAAAACAAAAACTCAAGTTATACATTAGCACAATGTTAATTGACATAAAAAAAAGTCAAATTAAGATGTTTTCATCCTTTTTCGACATAGGCTTGTACCCAATAGTTCACATTCTAAAAACTAAATGATAATAACGACTCGACGTCTTTCTTATTCTAATTGGCTTAAAAAGTAGATAAAATGGAAATTGGGTACAGAAACCTATTTTCATCCAAGTTCTAAAAGCTTAAAATACTTAAGTTTTAAAAACAGAACTTGTGCGAGGCAGTTAGAATGTTAGTCACAATAAATTACTTCACTGGAAATTGTCATACTTTGGTCAGCGTTCAGAGATTTTATTGCTCAATCGAGTGTTTCATAGACGAACTGAAAGAGCATCCACTATTTAACTAGCTAGCTAATTATTAAATTGAAACCGCTGTTAAAACGGGGAAAGGCAAATGCGCTACTAAAGCCCATGAGATATTTTCAGAATCGGTAATGTAGCTAATTGCGCCCGATATGTAGAAAAAACCGCCGCGCGCCTGTCGCCGATAACGGTTCTTCTACGGTCCTTCGACAGTTGTACATTTTACTGAAGAGCTTCTATGATAGAAAGCAATGTCCAGTTACCATGCCAGGTAGAAAGATGCTGACTCGACTAAATCGCTCCCAACAGCACAACATATTAAGGCTTATAGGTCGCGGACAAATTATCGAGCGCAAAATTTCCTTGATTGTGGACTTTTCGCCCAATTTCGTCCGTAGCGATAGGCTGCCCAATTCCGTATCCAACAATTTCTAGTAAAGTATGTATTAAACATAAAATGACAGGCACAATTGAACGCATCGCCCGCTGAGTTATATAAGCAGAAGTAGTTCGTAGCCCCACTCACACATTCAATAAATAGCTTTCTTTGATTATAGCCAGGTGATGTCCTATAACAAGGTCAGGTATGTGTACAGAGGTACATGTACAATGTTTACGCATAGGTACAAGAACAGCTGTACACCAAAACGAATCGTTTTCAATGAGTGAGTGTTTATTGTTGTGCGTAAAAAGAAACATAGTTGTCACATGTCCTTGAGAAAGGACGAAACGGAAGAAAGGAAAAGATATTAATAAGTCAATGGAAAACACATTCACAAGAATAGAAGGCAAAAGAGTCAATGATTATGTTTTGTACAGCTATTAGCTATGATGATTTACTAGAACGGTACATGATGAGGTACGTCAACATAAATAAATGGTTATCAGGCGAAGTCAGCTGGTATTAGGCTGAGCGAAACGACGTTTATAGGTCGCTAAGCAAAAACTGCCGCGGTCACAAACGGGACGGAATGGATGTCTCCGTAAGATTGTGAACACCGTTATGTCGAAACATTGTGAACTTTTGTAAAATAACGCATTCTTCCAGTTAATCCAATCAGCGCGCAAGATGTGTTCCGTTGCATGCAAGTATGATACCAGTTCACAATTTTTCTATAGTTTGTAATCTCACGAAATAGATTATAAACTAAAGATGTTCACAAACAAACGGTGACAAATATTAGTATTAAGATGGCACCAAGAAGACTGACTCAAGACTACGCTAGAGGTGCAAATCGACCAACACTCATACAAAAATTGAAGATAGGTAGCAGTAGCGAAGGGTTAATTTTTTTAAGAGGTAAGCCGAGGTACATATCTTTACTGTGATTTTATTATTTGTCTATGGAATACTCATTGTGCCCGTTTTCAAAGGGAAGCTGGTAGGAATCGAGTTGTATGGGACCTTCGCCACTGATAGGTACGTACACTATACATTCTTGAGCTAATTTAGAAAAGATTTTTTCAACAAATCGGCTAAACATTTTTTGTACTTGAAAGAAGACGCACTATGACGTGTTAAAGCCACCATTGTTGCGTTGTGAAAAAGGGATAGCGCTACTAGTGTATAGCTCCATCCCACTCACAGTGGTTCAGAAGCGATCCGTTGTTATTTCGGTGGCTTCGGTGTGTAAGTTTCATAACACGTCTTAGCACGGCTCATGAATCGCTACAATTTGAAATGTGTGAATGCGGCTTATAAAAGAACGACCTCTACAATCCTCTACCTCTGTATTTCTCTTGAAACCGGTCCAAGGTGTCCGAATCCCGACGCGATGCTGTTGATTTCCACCTGCTTCCACGAGCAGTATGGCGTGTGTTTAGTACACTGGTTCTCGGTATGTGGGCAGCGTGATTCCAACATGATGTCCGAACGCAGCATTCCTAGTGATATCGGCTAGGCCACATAGCACATTTTACATGATATTCGAACGCCGTCAGTTAGCATGAGAATGAGATGCAATAAACTTACGTCACATGCAAATACGATTTAAAAAAAAAAACTTGTGTATGCATATTTTTTTTATTCGAATGTCTATCTCTTTGGTTAAATAATCGTTTTTGCATGTAGTAAAAAAAAGAACAGAATGTGTGTGCGGTACACATAATAATGCTTGTGCCGATGCGTGGATTTCAACTGATTAAAAATTTATAGTTATGAAAACTTAATTCATTAGAACTGAACGTTATTGACAGTAAATTGCATTTGAATAGGTGCTAAGTATCTAATTCCTTATTCACATAAAACTGATTGTTGCATTACTAATTGTGTAAATTTATTTTAAATAGTGCAACACAACCATCTCTATTTTTAAATAGTGTGAGGTTACTTAAATGTTTTCTAAACAGCAATAAGAAGCCGTGTGAGCCACACTCGCATTCTGTTCGTTAAATATTGATAATGATGAGTACCTGTGCGATCCCCTCGTTTCGAATTGTAACCCAAATGTCATATAGACCCTTTGTGAACTCGTCCACAGGCAATGCATTCTGCAGCGTATTCTCCAAAAATTCATTGTTATGCGCCACCTGTGTGAAAGACCACATTTAACACTAGGATCACTTACAGAGCTTACTTAGCTAGCTACATACAGTAGCATTTTAAACGAAAATGAACCTTATACGAGCAAAATTTAACTTCATAGTTGTATGAATCACTTTACCACACTCGCTAATAGGAATATGCAAATTGAAAAACGGTTTAGGTTAATTTTCGTTTGAAATGCATTAAACTGGAGTAAAGTCGCGATACGATCTATGATTTCAGCATAAATAATAAAAAAATAGGCCGTATTAATAGCAGTGTTACGGTATTACTTTAATATCACTTTAGTGCGGAAAAGGGATGGAGCTATACAGGACATCTAGCTCCATCTCTTTCGCACAATGAAGTAAGACTAAAACATACATTTTTTTTGCAATTTTATTTCTTGTTTTACATAACTTTAATTAATATTTACGAAAAAGGAGGATCATAAAATCGAGACTTACCTTATGCATCAATTCATTTAATACCGGTTGTAGCTCCACAGCTTTCTCGAATTCAGACCGGGGAAATGGTGAGGGTAGTAACACAAATGGTGCAACCTGAAAAGACAAGCTTTGTTGATTATAATTATCTATACATGATGATGATGATGATGATGATGATGATGATGATGTCAGTAAAATCAAAACTTTTATACCTTCATTAATTTTTATTTTTTTTGGTATTTTATTATTATATTAGTATTTTTTGGCCAAAGAATCAGCATTGCCATCCAACGTGGCAATGCTGTCAGCCTTCTGGGCACTTTTCCTGTTGATAGCGATGTGGGCGAATTTTTTGACGCCCTGTGACCTTTTTGATACTTGTACATTTTTATTTTTTATATATAATGTAAATATTCACTTGTTATTAATACATTTTTAAATTAATTCACTAATTAAGTCAGGGCCTATGGTACCTTTGGCACAGCAATGAGCAGACTATTGCACAGAAAATATTAGATACTATAGCAGCCCATCCCGGCTTTGCACGGGTGGACATTTATTTTTTAAACATTTTGGGATAAAATATAGCTTATGTTACTCAGGGATAATGTAGCTTTCTATGGTGAATTTTTTTTTTAAATCGGCACAGTAGTTTTTGAGTTTATTCATTACAAACATACACACACACAAAAATACATACAAGCTTTCCTCTTTATAATATTAGTAAGATTAATTTTAAAATTAATTCACTAATTAAGTCAGGGCCTATGATACCTTTGGCACAGCACTGAGCAGACGATTGCACAGAAAATATTAAATATACAGGGTAGTAGGGTTACCAATATTAAAACTATTACCACATACATCACAATACATGGTAGAAGTTTTAGCGTTGATGTCCCTTTCACCTTATATTTAACTAGCAACCCGCCCGGCTCCTCTCAGGTACAATTAACTAATGTAGTAAATGAGAAATGTGCCTAACAAAAAAATTACTGGGCTGCTGCAGTAGTCCATTTATTGTATTTTATACAAGACTTATCATTTTTGTAGGTAAATATTCGTTTTACTTATTTCAGATTAAAAAACCAGCGTACCGGAGAAAATTAAGTTAATTAGAGAAGAATTAATGAAGAAAAGAGAAAGAGGCAATAAAAAGAGTTTTCTTTAAATATTTTTCTAATTTTGTTTTTTTTTTATTATTTTTTTAATGTAAGTACAATTACAATATAGAGGTGTTACAAATATTGGAGGTACAAAGGATTGTGGGAATCAGAAATCCAAACTAGGATACCCTGTGCTATGGACTCCTGGCCCCCCTCGCCGGGATTGGGATTATGACAATTGTAGAATGAAGGACATGTAGGTCTATTGTAAGAAAAGAATAACAAGAAAAGGTACTAATGAAATGAAATGGTTGAGTATGTATATGGTATATGGTGTTATATTTGCCGAGTCTAAGTTGCAATACATCTTGTACTTTGTAATAAATGGTGTATTTAATCAATACCATGGTTGTTAGTTCACTGGCATTCTGGAAAACCAGGATATCTTAGAAACTATTTGAAAAAATGACTGGCTCTGTCTGGGTTAATATACTCATTATTTTACCTAATTATTGTTATTAAGCATTTAGGTATTTCAGATAAAAAATCCATAAATACATCTATGTCAGTAAAACCGAAGTCTTCATAAGAAAATACTATTAAATTTCCACCAGAAATGAGGCCAAAAGTGGCCCAACTTTTGTAGAATCACACTATATGCAAAAATGCAGCATTTACATCTGCGACAAAAAGGATCAATTCAATTAAAATTAGAATATGAAACTGCATAAACAAAATTCTAGTAACTCAATAAACAACCATTGGGATATAGACTGACTTTATATTTATACCATTGCATGAGGATATCGTCGCCTTAGAGTGAAAACCTCAGGAATGCATTTTTGCTCAAATTTATTTTATTGCGTTTCTAGGAAGAAAACCTCGCAACGCACATCCTGATCTGACAAATTCTAGACACGGAAGGATTAAGCACTTAAGTCAATTGTTTTTGCATTTGAATTAAGTGCTTATGGCTGCCGAGTCTAGAATTTGTTCATTCGATACTCGCCGCTCCATGTATGACAGTAAATGAGAACCTCGTCAATACTCGCATCTGTCAGATTGGCATGAATACTTTGCAACGAATGTGTCATTTCTTATTTGAAAATTGAAGTAACTTATATTATCTGACAGTTCTGGATATAAAAGCAGGTTAAATTTGCATAGTAATTAATAAAAAAACATAAAAGACGCCATACAAAAATTTTACAGCATGCATTTTTTTCTTCCTCCTGAACAGTTACTTCTTTTACACTTACGAGGTTTTCACTCTAAGGCATTGATATTCATATTCTCTTATGATATTATATTGAATACAAGGGAATAAATAAAATATAATTATGTTGTTCAGGAGACCATTACACAAGCAGACTGTCATTAGCATCCAGGCTAAAATTCACTGTACAAGATGACAAGACACGCAGATGGTAAGGTTTGGCTATAGTAATCAAATGTTATTTCAGAACAAGAATTTAAGTTAATTAATTAAACATGAGAATGAATTTATGTGGTGAAGAGTAAGATTTACTATTTGTTAAATATTTAGCCAGGTTATTTCTCCCATCTTGGGAGTAATACTCTAAGGAACTACGACATATGTAGGGACCGAAACAAAAACAAAATAAAAAATACCTGAATAACATCTTTGCTGAAGTGATTCTTATCTCTCATGGCGACTCCATGCATTAAGGCCCAGTCCTTAGCCTTCTCTATCACGTTCACCAAGTTCTTATTCTCTATCGGAAGCGGAATACAAGATGCGAAACGAGCTTGCGACATTTTGATAATAAAAATTAAACAAATATATCAGCGAATACCACGAGAACAATTTAACTAGACGACTAATAAAGTACTGTTTTTGTGCTTCTGTGCGCAAAGATAGACGACGTATGAGTAAATTTTGTCGTATTTATTGTATTTATTTAGTATGAAACCCAGCTGGATTATTTGACAGCTGTCAGTTTTTTTTTTTTTTATTGTTAGCCGATGAGAAGTCTTTTCAAAATATTGCCTTTTCCTACGCCCATAAATATTTTCTTACGTCTTAGGTTTTAAGCAATAACGTCTTTCGTATTTTTTCACATTGTGTTTTTTTAGTTTTCTTATACATTATTTAGTAAGTTCATTAAAAGTATGTTATCTCCATTTTTTCTTTATCTAATGTCTGTTTTTTAATCCCTGAGACTAAATTGACAAATGAAAATGTCAAAACTGACATAAATCTTATTGAAATCTATGTCAGCTTGCCATTTTTACTTGTTAATTTAGTCACAGGGATTCTTCTTAGCGTGTCGATGGCAATCTAAATTGTGTCGGCCCAGAACTGAGCTACTAGTTTGGCGCTTTCGGTAGCGTCCATTAGTTCCTGTTGTGAACAAACAACAGGGCACGTAGGACACGATATTAAGTGCCCCATTGTTTGTGGAACAGCACCACATTTACACTCCAGGGCAGAGTCATCAATGAATCTCCACCTGAGCAGGTTTTCCTTGCTGCGGCCAACCTGGGTCCGGAGTCTATTTAAAGACTTCCAGGTCAGCCATGGCAACTCGTGTCCAGGTGGGAGATTTTCGGCAGGTGGAATAAATGGGATTGGTAATGATGCAGGGATTAAAAAACAGACTTTAGTAAGAATTCGTGTGGTGTGGATCATGTGGATGCCACAACCAAAATGAGATTTAAAAAAATCTTTTTTGTAAAAAAATACAGGCAAAATACCCAAAATAAACTCAATTACAGAAGTAAGTGGAAAACAAATGAATGAAACAAACGAAAGTCGAAACGAACCAATGATTTCAGAAACTACAGTTTATTTACAGATTTCGGTTTTTGATTTAGTCGAATCGAATCGGCTGTCGTCTTTTGTCTTTGGTGCAGACGCGTGACGTGACGCACATCACTCGCATTCACATCGATTGATTCTTGAACAATCAATACATTACCTTCAACCTTCATTCGTCCGTTCATTTTTCGCAAATTTTGCCGTGTCGGTGTGACGGCCTCACAATGTTTTAATTTACCATTTTCATTTTGTGGGAATGGTGTGGTTTTAAAAGCATCGCTTCGTTGTTTAAAATTTGTGACTGCTTGCGGTTTCTGCAAAAAAGTCGAAGTGTTGAAATCGTTCTTGCTGAGCTTTCGTTGAAAACAGTCAATTATATTTTATTTATTAATGAATCTGGTGGTCGTTTTGTATCGTAGTCTAACAAAAATGATTAAAATCCTACATTATCATTATTATTGGTGTTAATCGGGTCTTCATGTCTTTAATAAAGCGAACATCGTTGGTCCATAGGAGGGAGGTAGGTAGCATTCGATGGAAACCATTTGCAATAACTTGATTGTTTTGGCTTTTATCAGACTACCGTGCCACTTAAATGCAACTTCTGTTCTAGGGGCATCTTTGGAAATATACAAATTGTGAATTTCATGGATATTGCGTGTTCATAGAATCGGATATGTGTAGTAGAGTTGGTTCAGTCTGTGCTTTTGAAATAGTGTCAGATTTGCTAGTTCTTTTGGTAGGATAACAGATTCTGAAATTTTCTAGTCTTGGTCTTGTCTTTGTTCCAATATTATTATATAAAATATATATCTATATAAATAAAAATCAATTACCACGTTATGATGCAGCATAATTATAATGTATGTCATGTTGTCATGTACACATGATATACTTAGTTATTCAATTCATGGGTTTCTTATAAATGTATATTAAATATAAAGTTGCATAATAAAATTATATATTGTTATTTAACACTTTCACGGACACTCAGATGAAGTTGACATTCTGAAAATGACACTAAAATTTTTCATATAAAATAATACCATGCGTATAGCCGGACTGCCGTAATAAAAAAGCCTGGGTACCTTTAGTATGACGGTACGTCGATAACCGGTACCATCGACAGGCGGACTGTCGTATCAAAGAAGTTAGTTTACTTGGTAAATGGCGATCCGCCCGTAGCCGGTACTGTCTACAGGCGGATTGTCGTCTCAAAGGAGTAAGTTTACTTGGTATATGGCGATCCGCCCGTAGCCGGTACCGACTACAGGTGGATTGTCGTGTTATAGGAGTTAGTTTAGTCTCCGGTATGACCTTTCGTCCATAGGCGGATCATCTGTAGCCGGATTGTATAAATAATCAAATATATCTAGGAACTTGCAATGCGTGCGACGATCCGTCTCCAGGCGATACTAATCGTATAATCATCTAAATCAAAGGACATTTGTTTGTAAGGGTTAAATAAAAACAGCTATTTTTACTATAGGAACTTTAATTACCGCTATCCATTCAGGATGCATAAACTGTATATAAGCATCAAAATCAAAATAATAAGAAAAAAACAATCATGTGTATGCTAAATTTCACAAATAGAAGCATAAAAACTTCAATTTCAAAACTTGAATAGACATACTTGATTGTTTTGTCTATTCAAGTTTTTACTGATTAATGACTGATTTGGATGGAATTAGAAACTAGGTAACTATCTATAAAATGAAAAAACATTAGAAAAATAATCAGTCAGAAGTATTAAGATGCCATTCTTCGAAACATTCTGGGCAAAGTGGTGGTGACCTATGACATCCTTTGCACCTATAGCTAGTCTCACGGCGTATTTTTTTTTGAATTTTCTTTCGCTGGTATACGCGTTGGCCAATGGATTTGTGGTTGTGAGGAAGTACTTGGTTGTGGCTCAGCTGGATTCGCTTGGGCCGTTCTTTTGTGCCAATGTAGCCCCTTCTTGAACTAAAACTTTTCCGATCACACCTGTTTGAAGTTGCAATAGATTTTTTATCAACTGATCTCTATAATCAACGTATTCGTATTTTGGATCTTTTTTTACATACTTTTTGAATAAATAAAAAGCATTCCAAACACTGATGTCTAGCATGTGGAACAAAACCTTTTTATACCATCGTATTGATTTGCGTGGTGACAAATAATAACTTATCATTTGATCTGCGCGATCAATACCTGCCATGTGGTTATTATAATGCAGAACTTCTACAGGCTTGAGCTTCTTTTGCCCTCGCCTGTTAGTTATTTCAGCCATACCTGGTTGTTTTAGCGTATTTATCATTAAAACTTGACGTTTGTCCTTCCTGTTGCTCACATATACCTTATTTTTCCTGAGCCAAAAGTATTCCCCCCTTTTTCATTTTTTTTTAAATTACAGCTTCAGGGTTTCCCTTTCTGTTGGAACGAAGGGTCCCAATTGTGTGGGTTTTAAGGTCTAAAAGTTTCTCTGAGAGCGGCACAGAATTATAAAAGTTGTCCATATATAATTCGTGTCCTTTTAGAAGGTAAGGTCTCATTAATCTCAATACCAACTTCTGTAACTTTGATCCAGTTTCACCAGAATCATCCTCAAGATCCTCTGTTCCAGTGTACATCTTAATATTCAATACGTATCCGTCAGAGGTGGTAAGAACATAAAACTTTATTCCATATTTAACTGTCCACTCACTGGCAGCTACCCCACAAACATTTCGGAGCTCCTGTTGGACGTCGACACTAGTGAAATGTCGATTTCGGAGAGAGGTTGACACGATGGAACGGTCATCCCTCTCCGATGTGCACCGGCGCCGTCCAGATCTTGGTCTCGGGATAAAGCCACCCGTCTCCCGATAGCGTTTATAAACTTTCGAAACACAGGACTGGCTTATGTGGAGCTGACGTGCGACAGCCCGCTGGCTGAGCCCTTCTTGCAATAGGGCGACAATTGCTGCGCTTCTGTAGGTGTGCTATCCATTGCCGTCCAAGTTCAAGGGTCAAAAGTAGCGGAGATGTGTACCGGTCAACGTGTGAAAGCCGACTGATAAAGAAAATCCAATAACACGTGCTTTTGTAGGGGGTCAATAGGGCGCAACTCGTGACGTATCAAACAATTGAAACATATCTTTTTCCTTACTTCTTCACCTAATCCGGGATAAGTTTTTAAATAATGGCGAGATTTGAATGAATTTGGTATCAATTTAAAGTTAACAATTAAACCTTTACAATGGTACCATTTTTATTATTCTTAACTAGTTATTAAGTACTCAGGATAGCGCGGAATCAATTCCAAGTAAGTGATTCCATACTTTTGCTCGCGAGTGTAGTTTCATCACTTTCTTAACTTTAAAGTGTATTTTTTATTAAAAATGGGTAAAACAGGTATTTTTAATAAAAATTACACTTTAAAGTTAAGAAAGTGGTGAAACTAGAAGAAATATTTTTTTTTTTTAAATATCCCGTGTTCAGGGCGAAATAAATTAGGGCTGAGTAAGTAGCAGATGACCTATCCACCATTTTCGTATGTTCAACGTTCTGCCAAACACCCTGTATTGTCATTAAATTGGTTAATACTAAGAGTTGTGGAACAGTCAGATATCCTCAAATACAAGGTGCAAAGACAAAGTTTTTATTTGTTTGCAGTTTTGCATCCTCGCCAAAATTCAGGAGGTTGTCACAAAACACATAAATAATCAATTTAAATTACAGTACCTAGTCAATAATAAATAAGTTGGTAAAAAGTTTTTATCTTTTATTTTGATCTTTATGCTGTATCTTGGCTAGGATGTTAAGCCCGTTTGTGTTCTTCTCCCTTCTAAATTCAACCATTTTATATCGGTCCTTCACTTCTGCTAAAACTGTGTATACTCGGTTGTGAAGCAATTGCGAGTATTTATATCTTCCTTCGAGAGTGTTATCGTTTGGAAAGATAATGCCAGCTACTTGTTTGCACACCTGCATTCTGAACATCAATTGGTTCGAAGGCTAACAAGTTAGAATTTGGTACTAACTGACCAGGAATTAAAGCCTCTGGTAATGGTGCGTAGTTTGATTCTGTGCTGAAGCTAGGACTCGATTTGAAGTGACAAGTGGAGAGACGTAAGTTGACGTAACACTCGTCCACATTATGATTCTCAGCGTTGATTTGCCCGAAAGATCCACTCGGCTGTTGGACGCTGGCGATTAGAACTGGACCTTGCGGTATAGCTACAGGAGGTAAATTTCATTTAATTTCCTTCCCATCCTGAGTTATAACATCTGATACATGTGAAATGTAATCTACTATTGCCTGGGGAACAACTTGATAGTCTGGAAGAATTTCCCTTGCGTCTGTCCTGAGGTGAAGTACGTTCTGGCCGGATTGCCTTGCCATCTCTAGGACTTCTAAATTCAGATGTGCTGTCATCGCACGAATCCCTTTATTTTACTTTGTCTTTGACTTTATCGTTCGAAAAAAAAACGCGGTTTATTTAAAAAACTTCTAATAGAACGATTACGTTATCAATGATTATGTTGCAGCTAATGAACTCTGTCTTCTGCCTAAAACTACGCTGACATACATCACACTTGAAAGGACAATGCCAGAAACTATAGAGCTTTGACCTATCAAATAAAAGTTGGTGTACAAGCATGCCAAATATAGCATTCTATTGGTGCTATATTAGTGTTATCTAAAAACATGTATAAATGCCTTTAGAACTTGCGGTTTCTGTTAAATCTAAGAAAAAAAAATTACATTTAGGTTAGGTACCTCAAGTTTAGGTTAATTGCAGTTATAATTGTAGAAATAATTAAATAAGTGCTGTATATTGTTAAAATGCTATCCTAGGATGTTTGGCTACGAAAGGAAGGAATGACATAACATAAACCTTAGTAATACTTTTGACTTAACATCGTGACTGTTGATCGGTAATAAAATAAAACAAGTTATAAAAGTGATTGATTTTATTAATCTTCAAACGTTATTAAAACATTACCAAGAAAACCTGCGGGCTGATCAATATTGTCTTGATGACGTGCATTACCAAGGTACCATATAATAGTCATAACATGGCAACAACAACCAACCGTTCGATTACCCACAATACAATTGCAGCAATATCCTAATATAGAGTCGATTGCACAGCTACTGTCAGGTTCTCTATCAACTAGGATATATGTGAAATAGTGTCTTTGTGTCTTTGGCCAATGTGCCTAGACTTTATTCTGCCTCTTATATCTCCTTCATCCACTGATTCAGGCTTAAAGACTTTATAGCCGTAAGAATCCTTTGTCTAAAATAAAAACATCATCTGATCCAAAAAAAACCTCATAGGCCCATTTTCATTTTCAAACAAATGCTTCATTATTTCAGAATCTGTTTGTGTTGCTGCGTATGGACCTGAAACATCGATAATGTATCCATCACAAGCAATTCTATGAGAAATGGCTTTATTAAATTGTCATACTTGTGCAGACTAGAAGTTATTTTCTGGAAAAGGTAGTTGCTACTTTTTTGAATAAAAATATATGTACAATCACAAACAGCAATAGCAGGCATTTGTTCTACTGAAATATTTGGGCTACCAAATAGATTATTTGGTATTAATAAATTCCGCTGAGCTACCTCTTCTCTAGTAGTATGCTGCAACCCAACATGATTTGGAACAAAATGATGTATAAAGTAGTTACGCATCTTTTTGAAATAAGACTAGTGTAGACCGTGGCATATTGTAAAGAGTTGATAGTCTATTATTGCTATCACCAGTTCTATATTGCTAAACATGTTTTCGCGTTGCTAACAGTTCCAAGTACAGGTATTTCATCATACAAAGCTAGAAATTCTAACACATTAAGACATGTCCAATAGTGACAAATGTGATTAGGCATCTCATGTACATTTTCAAAATCCATAAAGTCTGCATTTCTTTCCACAATACGAATTAAATCACCTATTTGTTATATACAGGGTGTAAACGGACCCTTCACTAAGCCGTCAACCAAGCATTCTGTACATCAAACTAAGTAACTTTACGCAAAAATTATTCCTGGGAAAGGACTTTTTTTTTTGGGGTGAAAAATTACGTTTTACGGTAAACCTCAATGTAACGCACTCAGAACATTGTGCTGATGGATGGATTGAATAGTACGGGGGTCGTGAAGGTGTTTAAAGGAAAATCTTACATTAGGAACATGTATTTAAAAAAAAAACTTGTGAAAAAGTAGGAACTTTGATCCCCAATATCTCCGTAACTAGAAGTTTCTCAGGTATGGTCTAGAACAAAAAAATGATCGCAATGACGGGGAGAACAAGTAGCTTTCGGCTTCGATAAGGGTCTTTTTACACCCTTTATAAATGATATTGCTTAAGAAGCATAACCTTAATTAGCAAAGGAATTAAGTGCCTAGATTGATTAGCACAGCCTACAAAAACACAGTGCCTAGAAGTATTCGCTGCACGTTTATAATGTGGTAAAATAATATAAGCTTGACTTTCAGCAGGTTCCATTGGAACCTGTTGATCTTGAGTTGGAAGTTGGGGGGGGGTGCAGTGGTATTTCTTGAAGAGGCACCGGCAATTGCTCTGGATAAACTTGTTGGTTTGCAAGTTCAGCATGTGCATCGTGTGCATAGCTGCAAAATATAAAAGCATGAGATATTTATGTCACTATATTATTATGTTATTAATTAACAAAACACTAGGTACCTTTTGCCACCGCTGAACAGATTTAGTTCAGCCACCCATTGAATTGAGCATGTTGCACAATTCTTCTTCTTTGCGTGGGCACTTCCGTCGCCACCCCTCAATCTCCCGCGAGCTAGATCCCTATGCTCGTCCAAGAAATTGAGAAGGGTTTCAATTTGTTCGGGAGTAGCCGAACCCGTATATGGAGCCATTTTAAACTGAAAATATGTATATATAAATATATATAATTTATGATATCTACTTACACAGTTTTTAAATCCAAAAAAAAACTTGTGGAGACCCAAAATACAGCAGACGTCGTACGTAGGAGTCGAACTGTCGTTTAGTACGACTTGAAACTTTATTAAGGAATGTCTAGTATGTAAAAAAGCACTTTGAAACATGATTTATTTAACATAACACTTGAGAAACACACTTTAGAAAACTTTTAAAAGTATTCAAACAAAAAATCGTAAGTTGAAGTTGACATGTTATGATTAGATTGTGAATATACAGATGTTTTTGGTTGTCATACGTGACTATATAAGTATACGAAATAGTACTCTTCAAATTAGTCGGTTAACAATGACAGTGAAAGGGTGTTTTATTGCGTTGCGGTGAATGTCGTCGAAAATAGAATTTTTATCTATATATTTATATTTTCTGCATGAATATTCCAAGGAATATTTAATAACTCACATTTTTAATGTAAAAAGTAAAAATAATTTACTTAAGATGACATCATAAAAGACCCACACAATATTATCGTTCACGAAAATTGTCTATGGTTTCGAACTTCTTGTGCGCGGCCGAAAATGAAAAAGAGTAGGATCACTGACGAAACTTCGTTTAAATTTCGTTCGTTTGCAAAGTTTTGTTACGGAGAAAGAGAGTAGACCTCCTGGCATTATCCTTTCTATCAATTTGTCTATAGTACCAGCTAAACGACTTAAAATTTCATTTTGATTTTCTTCCATTTCAATTCTTCTTGATTCCAATCGCAGCCTTTCCATCTCCCTCTCGTGAAAGTTTTTTTCCCGGTCTGCCTCTAGTTGCAGTCGGCGATGTTCCACAGCCACGAACTCACTCGTGGCTCGTTCGAAGGGCGTTTGAATCCGGCGTGTGCGCGTTCGAAGCAGCCCGCGGCGTTGCGGCGTGGATGTGGTAGGCGATATATATATAAATATTCAATATTATAATTATATGAATTTGAATATTGAACAGTTCTAAATTCAAAATTGGCGGCAAATATGTAAACGGCAGAACTTAAAAGGAATGCCTGGTATTCAAACCTAGAAACCAGGCACGAAATTCTTCCGAAATAACGCCTGTTTCACAGAGTTGCAGTAAGTCTTTTTTTTGGCAGCACTGATGATGATAGGAGTTTTGTAAAGCTACAGAAGTGCGTCGGGAAAATATTGTTGTGCTGGTTTCGGGTGTTACTGATTTTTGAGGGTATTTTTCCTTATTTCTTGTGCTAAAATCTTTGTTTCCGGTTCTATATTTGTCAAATCCAAGAAAATTCACCCACAGTTGAAACGAAATACCACGGCGGGCCCCGAAGTGGAGGACGCCGGGGCTGTAGTTAAAAGAAAACACATGATTAGTAAGAGGAAAGTAAATTCATAAACATATAAATGTAATAAGGATCTTAGTACAATATGGTACGACACTTCCGAAATTAATGGAATTAATGTAGCCTCCTTATTACGAGAAGGAGGCCTATACTTTAGGTGTCTCAAAAATTAATTTAGACCAACACTAACGGGAAGGAGTTATTACATACACGACATCAACTAAAATAAGAGCATATCTCAGTATTATTAATATAATGTACGTTGCAAATTGGGAGTTCCCTCATGTGATTGCCGGCGTACAGAATCGACCGTAAGATCTCCGTGGTCATGACCATATGTTGAAAATTCACCAGCTGTTGACACGTCATCCATAGTATCGTCAGTAGCTGTTACCACGGCGGGTCCCGAAGTGGAGGGGTCCTGAGCTGTAGTTAACAGAAAACATGATTAGTACAATGAAAGTAAGTACAGGGTGGGCCATAATGGTGTTGGCGGTTTCAATATTCAATTTAAAAAGCACTACAAAACATTAAAGATATTTGTATTTTTTTCATAGTAGAAACAGTAATTTTTAAGACAAAAATAATGTTGTCAAAATGACTTCCCCCGGCTGCTTGGCACTCTTGGAACCGAAGTTGAAGATTTTGGAAAACTCGTTGAAAAGTTGTTCTCGGTATTTTGTTGCTTTCCTGAATAATATTCCTCTTCAGCTGCTATAAATTGGTCGGATTATTCTTCGTTGACCACCGATTTAAGGTAGCCCCGTAGAAAATAATCGCATGGAGAGAGATCGGAGCTACGTGGCGGCCATTCAATATCCCCTCTTTTCGAAATGAGTTTTCCGGGAAAAACATTTTACATCAGCCATCTGAATTTCTGGTTCGGCAGAGTTTTTGTTGACGATTTGTAGATTGCCCTGGAAGATAAATCTATGTCTCCCGTCAGAAAACGTACATCGCCAAACATTTTAACCAGGTCTCTGAATTTCTGGATCAACAGAGCCTTTGTTGGCGATATGTAGATTGCCCTGGAAGATAAATCTATGTCTCCCGTCAGAAGACGTACATCGCCAAACATTTTAACCAGGTCTCTGAATTACTGGATCAACAGGGCCTTTGTTGGCGATATGTAGATTGCCCTGGAAGATAAATCTATGTCTCCCGTCAGAAGACGTACATCGCCAAACATTTTAACCAGGTCTCTGAATTACTGGATCAACAGGGCCTTTGTTGGCGATATGTAGATTGCCCTGGAAGATAAATCTGTATGTCTCCCGTCAGAAGACTTAAACCACCAAACATTTTAACCAGGTCTCTGAATTTCTGGATCAACAGAGCCTTTGTTGGCGATATGTAGATTGCCCTGGAAGATAAATCTATGTCTCCCTTCAGAAGACGTACATCACCAAACATTTTAACCAGGTCTCTGAATTTCTGGATCAACAGGGCCTTTGTTGGCGTTATGCAGATTGCCCTGGAAGATAAATCTATGTCTCCCTTCAGAAGACGTACATCACCAAACATTTTAACCAGGTCTCTGAATTTCTGGATCAACAGGGCCTTTGTTGACGATATGTAGATTGCTCTTTTCCAGGTCTCTGAATTTCTGGTTCGACAGAGCCTTTGTTGGCGTTATGCAGATTGCCCTGGAAGATAAATCTGTATGTCTCCCGTCAGAAGACGTACATCACCCAACATTTTAACCAGGTCTCTGAATTTCTGGATCAACAGGGCCTTTGTTGGCGATATGTAGATTGCCCTTTTCCAGGTCTCTGAATTTCTGATTCGACAGAGCCTTTGTTGGCGTTATGTAGATTGCCCTGGAAGATAAATCTGTATGTCTCCCGTCAGAAGACGTACATCACCCAACATTTTAACCAGGTCTCTGAATTTCTGGATCAACAGAGCCTTTGTTGGCGATATGTAGATTGCTCTTTTCCAGGTCTCTGAATTTCTGGTTCGACAGAGCCTTTGTTGGCGATATGTAGATTGCCCTGGAAGATAAATCTATGTCTCCCTTCAGAAGACGTACATCGCCAAACATTTTAACCAGGTCTCTGAATTTCTGGTTCGACAGAGCCTTTGTTGGCGATATGTAGATTTCCCTGGAAGATAAATCTGTATGTCTCCCGTCAGAAGACGTACATCGCTAAACATTTTAACCAGGTCTCTGAATTTCTGGATCAACAGAGCCTTTGTTGGCGATATGTAGATTGCCCTGGAAGATAAATCTGTATGTCTCCCGTCAGAAGACGTACATCGCCAAACATTTTAACCAGGTCTCTGAATTTCTGGATCAACAGAGCCTTTGTTGGCGATATGTAGATTGCCCTGGAAGATAAATCTGTGTCTCCCGTCAGAAGACGTACATCGCTAAACATTTTAACCAGGTCTCTGAATTTCTGGATCAACAGAGCCTTTGTTGGCGATATGTAGATTGCCCTGGAAGATAAATCTATGTCTCCCTTCAGAAGACGTACATCGCCAAACATTTTAACCAGGTCTCTGAATTTCTGGTTCGACAGAGTTTTTGTTGACGTTGTGTAGATTGCCCTGGAAGATAAATCTGTTTATTCCAGAAATCCCTACCAGTGGGGATTGTTATTTTGTTTTTCAAAAATAATCACCACTAGACTGAGTTTATTTAACTAGTGGGGACTAGTTAAATAAACTCAGTCTAGTGGTGATTTTTGGAAAAATAAGTAACAATCCCCATCAGGTGTTGTTGTTTCTAAAATATTTAACAAAAAATGCGTTAATCAATACGTTTAATTAGATAAGTAAGTAATTATGTCAATATTATAATCAACTTTCATTATAAATTAAACATTTTAGGATCACGTATTATCGCGATTGTGAATATATCTCATTCTTTACAAAAAAGTGGCACTGTAATGCTGCCATGCATTACAACTCTAATTGAGCATCTAACTTCTTTGCATCTTAGTGATTGTCGACTTTCGTTAGCACTTCTTTCATAAACCAAAACGTTTTCATGCAAAAAATGTAGGAGTTTCAGTAAACTTGTTTTTTTCTTCGATATAGCTGCATTAAGCTTATTATGACACCCTACCAAAAAGTTTGTGGTTCTGAGCCTCTCTCCGTAAACCCATAATACTTTTATGACACCTCCTTTTATCCATTGGCTTAACATATACCGGCGAAAAAGGTCACTGTTTTGATTGTCTGGGCTTTGGCGGGCAACATAGAACCAAACCAGCCTTCAATAATTAGACTTTCCGGTAAAAGTGGTAGTACTGCAGCAAGTTCAATTAAAAAAAAAAAATACCTCTATAAAATATTTTGTTTAAATACCCTGATATAGCTGCATTAAGCTTATTATGACACCCTACCAAAAAGTTTGTGGTTCTGAGCCTCTCTCCGTAAACCCATAATACTTTTATGACACCTCCTTTTATCCATTGGCTTAACATATACCGGCGAAAAAGGTCACTGTTTTGATTGTCTGGGCTTTGGCGGGCAACATAGAACCAAACCAGCCTTCAATAATTAGACTTTCCGGTAAAAGTGGTAGTACTGCAGCAAGTTCAATTAAAAAAAAAAAATACCTCTATAAAATATTTTGTTTAAATACCCTGACGTAGTAACTAATATTTTGTCCAACTACTCTACACGCGACTGTTAAACCAGCAATATAATATTACCAGTTGAACTATGCATTAAAATTATTCCCCTTCTTTTTAGTGGTGTATATGGTTTATCTCTGGATGCATATTGCATATATGATAAACCAGATTTTTGGTGACAGAAAAGTTCTGCAATATGTACTGTGCAAACAATTTTATAATTAATTCTGAAATAATTAAATGGATTAACGCATTTTTTTGTTAAATAATTTAGAAACAACACCTGGTGGGGATTGGTACTTATTTTTTCAAAAATCCCCACTAGACTGAGTTTATTTAACTATAGGGGATTTCTGGAAAAAAAATAACAATCCCCACTGGTGGGGATTTGTCGGTGGGGATTTCTGGAATAAATCATAAATCTGTATGTCTCTACAAAAAACGTACATCACCCAACATTTTAACCAGGTCTCTGAATTTCTGGATCAACAGAGCCTTTGTTGGCGTTATGTAGATTGCCCTGGAAGATAAATCTGTATGTCTCCCGTCAGAAGACGTACATCACCCAACATTTTAACCAGGTCTCTGAATTTCTGGATCAACAGAGCCCTTGAGGGCGATATGTAGATTGCCCTGGAAGATAAATCTATGTCTCCCGTCAGAAGACGTACATCGCCAAACATTTTAACCAGGTCTCTGAATTTCAGGATCAACAGAGCCATTGAGGGCAATATGTAGATTGCCCTGGAAGATAAAATCTATGTCTCCCGTCAGAAGACGTACATCGCCAAACATTTTAACCAGGTCTCTGAATTTCTGGATCAACAGAGCCTTTGTTGGCGTTGTGTAGATTGCCCTGGAAGATAAATCTGTATGTCTCCCGTCAGAAGACGTACATCACCCAACATTTTAACCAGGTCTCTGAATTTCTGGATCAACAGAGCCCTTGAGGGCGATATGTAGATTGCCCTGGAAGATAAATCTATGTCTCCCGTCAGAAGACGTACATCGCCAAACATTTTAACCAGGTCTCTGAATTTCAGGATCAACAGAGCCATTGAGGGCAATATGTAGATTGCCCTGGAAGATAAATCTATGTCTCCCGTCAGAAGACGTACATCGCCAAACATTTTAACCAGGTCTCTGAATTTCTGGATCAACAGAGCCTTTGTTGGCGTTGTGTAGATTGCCCTGGAAGATAAATCTGTATGTCTCCCGTCAGAAGACGTACATCACCCAACATTTTAACCAGGTCTCTGAATTTCTGGATCAACAGAGCCTTTGTTGGCGATATGTAGATTGCCCTGGAAGATAAATCTATGTCTCCCGTCAGAAGATGTACATCACCAAACATTTTAACCAGGTCTCTGAATTTCTGGTTCGACAGAGCTTTGGTTGAGGATATGTAGATTGCCCTTTTCGAGGTCTCTGAATTTCTGGTTCGACAGAGCCTTTGTTGGCGTTATGTAGATTGCCCTGGAAGATAAATCTGTTTATTCCAGAAATCCCTACCAGTGGGGATTGTTATTTTGTTTTTCAAAAATCTCCACTAGTTAAATAAACTCAGTCTAGTGGTGATTTTTGGAAAAATAAGTAACAATCCCCACCAGGTGTTGTTGTTTCTAAAATATTTAACAAAAAATGCGTTAATCAATACGTTTAATTAGATAAGTAAGTAATTATGTCAATATTATAATCAACTTTCATTATAAATTAAACATTTTAGGATCACGTATTATCGCGATTGTGAATATATCTCATTCTTTACAAAAAAGTGGCACTGTAATGCTGCCATGCATTACAACTCTAATTGAGCATCTAACTTCTTTGCATCTTAGTGATTGTCGACTTTCGTTAGCACTTCTTTCATAAAACAAAACGTTTTCATGCAAAAAATGTAGGAGTTTCAGTAAACTTGGTTTTTTCTTCGATATAGCTGCATTAAGCTTATTATGACACCCTACCAAAAAGTTTGTGGTTCTGAGCCTCTCTCCGTAAACACAATACTTTTATGACACCTCCTTTTATCCATTGGCTTAACATATACCGGCGAAAAAGGACACTGTTTTGATTGTCTGGGCTTTGGCGGGCAACATAGAACCAAACCAGCCTTCAATAATTAGACTTTCCGGTAAAAGTGGTAGTAGTGCAGCAAGTTCAATTAAAAAAAAAATACCTCAATAAAATATTTTGTTTAAATACCCTGAAGTAACTAATTACTATTACTACTTTTGTCCAACTACTCTACACGCGACTGTTAAACCAGCAAAAATTACCAGTTGAACTATGCATTAAAATTATTCCCCTTCTTTTTAGTGGTGTATATGGTTTATCTCTGGATGCATATTGCATATATGATAAACCAGATTTCTGGTGACAGAAAAGTTCTGCAATATGTACTGTGCAAACAATTTTATAATTTATTCTGAAATAATTAAGTTGATTAACGCATTTTTTGTTAAATAATTCAGAAACAACAACACCTGGTGGGGATTGGTACTTATTTTTCCAAAAATCCCCACTAGACTGAGTTTAACTAGTGGGGATTTCTGGAAAAAAAATAACAATCCCCACTGGTGGGGATTTCTGGAATAAATCATAAACCTGTTTGTCTCCCGTCAAAAGACGTACATCACCCAACATTTTAACCAGGTCTCTGAATTTCTGGTTCGACAGAGTTTTTCTTGACAATATTTAGATTGCCCTTTTCCAGGTCTCTGAATTTCTGGTTCGACAGAGCCTTTGTTGGCGTTATGTAGATTGCCCTGGAAGATAAATCTATGGCTCCCTTCAGAAGACGTAAATCGCCAAACATTTTAACCAGGTCTCTGAATTTCTGGATCAACAGAGCCTTTGTTGGCGATATGTAGATTGCCCTGGAAGATAAATCTGTGTCTCCCGTCAGTAGACGTACATCACCAAACATTTTAACCAGGTCTCTGAATTTCTGGATCAACAGAGCCTTTGTTAGCGATATGTAGATTGCCCTGGAAGATAAATCTATGTCTCCCGTCAGAAGACGTACATCACCAAACATTTTAACCAGGTCTCTGAATTTCTGGATCAACAGAGCCTTTGTTAGCGATATGTAGATTGCCCTGGAAGATAAATCTATGTCTCCCGTCAGAAGACGTACATCGCCAAACATTTTAACCAGGTCTCTGAATTTCTGGTTCGACAGAGCCTTTGTTGGCGTTGTGTAGATTGCCCTTTTCCGGGTCTAGTTAGTTAACTGTAAAGAGTGTTGAATTCTGAAATTGCGGTTATTAATAATAAAAGTTGTTGGAGTCGAAATATTAATCTTTTCTCTGAAGTAGGCTTCATATCATATATTACTCACCCCTTAAATAAAGCTTATTTTCAACTTACTGAAGATTTTTCCCGAATCCCGGGGAAAAAAAATTGTCGTAAGGAAGTCTCCACTTTCTGTCTCTGTTCTGTTTGTAAGTTAAGGCAAATATAGTCTACCTATTCCGATCACTGCTAATAAGTCTCTGACTCGGCGAGAATAATGCGCCGGCGCCCCGTCTTGTTGGAAGTACATACCCCGTAAATCGGCGAGTGGTATATCTTCGTCTAATACCGGTAGCGTTTCAGTAAGAAATTCTTCGGAACTGTCACCGTTCAGTCTATCCAAAAAGATAGGGCCCAGTAATGTGGAATTCACAATTCCCGCCCAGACACTAAACCTGTGTTGATAATTATGTGGTCTAGGTTCGTGCGGGTTCTCATAACACCACCATAGGTGATCATTTCTTGTATTAAATAAACCCACTCTGCCAAATGTAGCCTCGTCAGTAGATGACAAGTAACTTGGCGATGTTAGGGTGGTAAGATGTTTCTTTTAGCAGAATGTTTGCTGAACTAGAGTCATCTGTCAAACGGTTTCTAAACAAGTTTTTAATGTTATTCATCTCTGAAAATAATGACTCGGAGGCATAGGTAGATGAAAATATTGTTAGAATAGCACGAGCCAGCTTCTTCAAACAGTTAAATGTGTCTGGTAACGCATTCCATGTTTCCAAAATTTTGTTATTAGTATTTTTACTTATATTACTTGTCAATCTTTCTGTTTCAATTACTTCCAACTTCCTTATTTTATAAATTTTTGAATCCATATTGAACTAGACTGGAAATCAATTAGCTGCATTTCAAATTCTTCCGTTTGCAACCAATCTAATTGGGACAAGTTCAGTTTATGTCCGATAATTCCTTGAACTGAGAAAATCTCACTGTTCCTTGATTGAAGAATCAATCACAGAAATAAATAATTCTTCTGTAACGTTTTCTTCGTCTGGTTTCTCGTGTGTATCTAAATCGTTCATAGTTTTTTTCAAGTTTGGAAAATATTTTTAGTTTCTTTTGATAACACCGTTCCTCAAAACATGCAGTTTCAAAACCGCGAATGAGATCTGTCATGACGATAATCGTTTTATTTGTACCTTGAAGCTTTACGTTTAACTCGATTGAAATGTTGGCATATGTCTGTAAAAAAACATCAATTTTGAAAGCCACGTAACATCCAACAAGTGTGGATATTGTTCAATTTTTCCCTCATTTTGCGGAAACAGTCTGATTTCTTCCAAGCAATCAACAAATATTTGAAGTACATTCCCGCGACTCAACCAGCGAACATTATTATACACCAGTAAGCCATGATACACCGAGTTGACTTCATCCAACAAAGCATCGAACTTTCGCTTGTTTAAAGCCTGCGATGAGATGAGGTTGACTATTTTTGTGACTACCGCCATTAAATCATCAAGAGATGTTAAACCAGTGGAATTCAAGAATCGGATGTCCTACGTCTGCTTGAAATAAACTTGTGAAACCATAAGTCACTACATAGTATAAAGCAAAGTCGCTTCCCGCTGTCTGTCCCTATGTATGCTTAGATCTTTAAAACTACGGAACGGATTTTGATGCGGTTTTTTTTAATAGATAGAGTAATTCAAGAGGAAGGTTTATATGTATATTTCAGCCGTGCGAAGCCGGGGCGGGACGCTAGTTTTAAATAAATTTAACATTTAATAGAATCAGAACATACACTCATGTTAGAACTTAAGCTGGTGGTGGAACCGGAACATTGAGAACGAGCCAAGACAGTTCGTAGCCTAGCAACTTTCTCAGCTACAATAGTGTTATCCAGATACAAAAAGTCGTTGGTATCTGATTGAATGTTTGTTTTTTTCGTGGTTTTCGGTTTTCCTTGCATGCAGCAGACTTTTCTATTTCCGAAGCTTTTTCTTTATTTTTTTCTCCCATTGATTTTGTTTTTTTTCCAACTCCCTTTTCTTTCTTTTGCTTTTCATTAGAATTGGTCGCAGGTTCTTTTGGTTCAAGATCGTTAGACGTGATGCTTTTACCCGGCGGAACTGTACACTTCTTCTTTCTTTTAGTGTCTTCAGTGGGCCCTGAGACTCCTCTCATATCTCGCAACATATCTATTACCACTTC
The DNA here is from genome assembly GCA_905220335.1 of Noctua pronuba. NCBI lineage: Eukaryota > Metazoa > Arthropoda > Insecta > Lepidoptera > Noctuidae > Noctua > Noctua pronuba. The sequence continues at coordinate 4,470,505 of LR999913.1, forward strand.
AGATGCCACAGAATTGGCTTTTGCGGTAGTCTTGATTTAGGTCTTTCCGGATGAATGGGATAAAGGCCACATTTATCAAACCCTAAAACCATTAAGAACAAGTTAAATCTTTCAAACTAAAAATAAATTAAAAAACGTAAAGTATGTGTGAATGTAAAGTAAAAAATAACAAAAATGTAAAATAATAACGAATTAATCAACGTGACGTTGCGAACTACCTCGAGGCTGTGATCTTCTCCGACGTTGAGATCTTTCACGAGGTTGTGAGTTTTCTCAATGTTTTTGGAATAGTCCTTTCTTGTGTCCTAACCGGATCGGAACGTTTGGCCGTGCGCCTTATTAATAGTCATGGCATAACACAATTTCACCGGAAATTGGCTGCGCTTAAATTGAATTTGGTAATCCGATGGTATTATAGGCATCCGCGGTATAAAAACAATTTCTCCTTGATTCAAACCATTGAAAATGCATGCCTCAATTACGTATTTAAATCGAGTCTTTATTTGAAGTCTAGTTCCATTAAACAATTAAGGTGGGTTTAGATTCCGTAGCAAAATTATCGGCGAACCTACTTTCAGGTACAATATGAGGTGGAATTCCAGGTGGCTCGAGAGAATAGAGAAACTCTGCAGGATAATGTACAGCATCATCGACTTCTAATTCAGAGTCCACCGATTCATATTTCACTTCAGCACCGGTCAATTTTGCTAGTAAATGTAAGGTAATGCTGTTGACTGTATCATTTTTGGGGGTTAGGATTGCTCTTTCCCTTACCCACGCACTGTTACTTTTATCTTTGACTTGATGAATGTTGGGGTATATTTTATCAGTTAAACTGTTTAAATTTTTTACAATGGTACCAAGTCGACTGTTAGGGATATTTATTTTTCCTTCTACTTCAGAAATCTTTCCATCTCCAATTTCAAGTAATAATTTTGAAAATTCTTCTGTTTTGAATCGTGTCGTAAATGAACACGCATATTAATTCTTAAATAATTTATTTAACTTTAAGCCATAAAAATGAACATTTTAACCCATTCAATGCCACCAGATTTGTTTATTTTTATTAAGATCCACTTTTTTTATTATTGGGTTTAAAATAAACATAACAATTTAAATAGTCAAATACTAAAAAAAAACTACAGAAAAAAAGCGTAGACTTATATATCGCGTTGGTGACACACAGATATTTTTTTTTTTGGGTAGACCCGGTAACGCAAGCCATGCGTTGGTACAATGGTTGATGTTATGCAAGCACGCATGTGAGTAACTAGCAAAATAATAGTATTATCATTAACTCTAGCAACGGGATCTTTACCATGTTTACTGTTTGTGTTGAGTTCCCGATTTTAAAAATAATAGTGACTAATCTGCAATGAAAACGTGTTCACGAAAAAGAAAGTACTGAAAAGTGCTACTTAAAAAAAAAGTTTTATTAATTAATAATTCTGATACAATTTAAAACAATTCACAATGCAAGTCAAAGTCTAGGCTGCTCATCACAATCGGGACAGTAGTAACTGGTGTCTACCTTTTTTTTTCTGTTTCCCAACATATTTTGCATCTTCGACACATTGAGTTTCCCTTCCGAGGACAATGTTGTGTTACATGTACTTTAGAAAAAGTGCGAAAATTAGTAATATTGACATCTGGAACTAAACTCTCGATCTCGGATCGGAATCGGAAATCATATAAAGGCTTCTTATTACCTGGTAGTAGGTTGTATATGAACAACCTTTTATTATAGCTGATGGAAAGACAATAGCAATCGCTTTCATGACCGCTTTTTTATAATCTATTTTGAATTTTGTTGGATTCTAATCAGGCAACTGTGACTTTATCATATGGAACAAAATAACATAGTTTTCTGTTTTTCGATTGCTCATTAAAGCGTAAACCCGAGGAATTATATTTGTGTGCTGCTTGTGAATTGTGTACAATTCATCAAATGGCACAGGGACAACTTTTGAATGGTCCGTCACTGTTTGAGCTGGTTTTTACTAATAATTCGATCAAATAGAAATTGGCACAATGCAAAGATGGCGGAATGACGCGTATTGATATGGAACACAAGGAAAAGAACAATACTCTCGTAAGGAAGGATGCACATACCTCAGATCCTCATAGCAGCTTCCTGGAGCGTGGCACATAACACGGAGACAAACGAAAACGAGAAGATCACACCAATTTCACCACTTTTTGTAAATCTATCGAGAGCGTGTAATTCTGCGGTGTTAACTTGTTGGTCAGTCGTCGGCCTTTGCGTTTTTTCGGGGTTCGCATAGACAGGCGCTGTGCCGGAGATGAGAGGGGGAGAGGAGTGCGCCGTGCCAAATCAACAATAAACTAATTTCTATATGTAGGTAGGTATCCGTGCAACCGGTAGGTGACCGATTGTTATGGTGACCCACAACAACCGGTCACCTCGTACATGGTCTTCCTTGCTTCTGCCGATGAAAATACTATTATACGTATGTTATTATTCGAGCAGGAATAGTCACCTTCTCAGTCTTGCGGCGGCACTTCCACTTTTAACACTTTTTTTATGTTGTATCTTAAAAACACCGGCTTCTACATTTCGCTGTCGATACATTGTGCTTTTATCACTTTGAAATGTTGGTATTTGCGATATAATATTACACCTGCATCTTTAAGGTTGCTTAACATTCCATTGTATTTTTGTGGAATACTCCGAAAATCTGGTTTATACAATTCAGTCTTTCATTGAAGTGCTTTTAATTTTGATCAAGGCACTGGAAGTTATTGGTCTAGTTTGTATCTGTACTTTTTGTAATGGTGTGTTAAATTCAAAAGACACATTTTGGCCATAGTGATCAGAGGGAAGGGCATCATTTACAATAGCTTTCTCCAAATAGTCGCAGCCACAGAGAACATTGTCAATACATGTAGAAATTGTTGTAGTTATTCTGGTTGGTTCTAAAAACACGTTCGACAAATTGAAAGATTTAAAAAGGCTTAAAAGTCTACTGATATTAGAGTTATTTTCTAAAATATTAAAATCACCGCAGATAATTACTGATTTATTACCACTTGTGGTTATAACAAATTTTAATTAAAATTATCGTTAAAGCATGTGTCCACGCTATAATTCTAATAACTAATTTGCATTTCATAATCTTTCATCCAATGTTCAGTAATGCAGATAATATCAAACTTGTTTTTTTCTAAAAATAGTTCTATTTCTAATTGTTTGGAAGAAAAACCCTGAATATTCTGATGAAACACTTTAAAGGAATTCTGCTCAACCCCTTTTTTACAATTGATTGAGAGCTAGAAGATACTTTAAAGTTGATAAGTTTAACTAAATTGTCACTCGTACCTTCTATTGTCTTAGTGAGTTTAAATCTAAGTTAATATTTGTATAATTACAATTAGTATAATTACTAATTTTAGTAGAACTATTTACAAAAAACTGTGACACACCACTTATGTCTGTGTTTATATTAAAAGCTAATAGCCGTGCTATTTGACGTCTAAAACTAATAGGCAGGTACGCATTATTCCTCGTTGACTTCAATTTCTGAACGAAACTGTTGGTGTCGAAAATCAACTTGTCACTATAGTGACTAACTAATAAATGCATGCGATCGTTAAGATTATGTATAAAACGATTTTGCCTGCTTGACAATTTCTCAAAGTATGGAAAGGCACATAGAATTATTTTGTTACAATTTGGTTTTAACAGTTGAGTGACATTGTCAGTGATATACCTGATATACCAGTGATGTACCTAGTACAGTAGCTACCTAGTAGTTAAGACATCTGAAATCAAAAATTGTTCAATGCACACAAGTAAATTTCTTTCAACCGTGTTGACGGTTGTGCCTTGTAGGTATTATACGGCCGCTCGCGTTCGAACGTTACCGCGATGGCGCGTGGCGGCGGCAGCAAGAAGGTAGGTAAAAAATACTTGATTTAAACTAGGTACTTACCTACTGACCATCACTGTCGCTGTCACCCAGGATCGGTGGCCTCTCGACACTCATGAGCTCTGGTTCAAACTGCCGACCACCCACGCTGAGACAGACTCGCGCCCGCGGCAGTGTGTTTTCATGAACCCTCTCAAGGATTCCTTCTCGTTCTGACCGCTGCTTCAGTTCGTCAAAAAAATCAATGATTTTTTGACGCATCTCAGCAGCGGTCTCGCAGGGGCGGTCAAACACTATCTATCCTTGACGTAGCCGCACAAAAAGAAATCCAGAGGAGTTAAATCAGGTGATCGTGCAGGCTAGGCGTGAGGTCCGTACCTCCCAATTCATTAGTCACCGAAGAGCCGTGTCAGTTCCTCACGAACCGGTGCGCACCGTCGTGCTGCTACCACACGTCGCGCAGGCGCTGCAGTGGTGGCATGTCGTCTAATGTTTCTGTCAGGTAGCCCCTAACGTGGTCGAGGTAGGCAGCTCCGTCCATTCGGGTTGGCAGGAAAACAGGGCCCAGGATCTTGTTTCTAACAATGCCTGCCCACACATTGTGTTTCCATCTAGTCTGGAAGCCCGTTTCCTGCATCTGGTGCGGATTTCACGTCGGTTTCCACGAAAATCATTAGGGCATGTTCTGGCGTATGCTTCTTGGTAGTAGTAGTTTTACTACCGATAGCAGCTGCCTTGCGGAACTTTGTTGCTCTGGTAGGGCTTTTTGTCACATCTTGAATCACAGAGGCAACATCGTTGTTACCTGCAGCTCTTTGGCTCATTTGTGCCGCGTAAGTGAGTTGCTCCACTGAAACGTTTTGTCTAAGTACCATTGTTTTACGACGCTTTGACCGATCACTTAATCCTCCGAATTCGATGGACGACCCTTGGAACTTCTTGGAATCGGCCCAGCAAATGAAGTGACGTCTTGGTTAAGCCATTCCTCGTTTTTTTTCCAGGAAACGGGTACCCGTACTGTTGCACTCTAACCACTTTCGTTTATATACCGGTTTAAATGACTTGATTGTTTAGAAAAGTTCGTCATTTTTCTCAGCGGGACACTTTGTCACTTCCACTAACTTATTGTCCAAATCTTGGAGCTTTCCGTCAAGCAATCGCTGCGGACTAGCTTTAACTAATTCATGAAGCTCTTTCCTAGTCATAGATATGACACAATGTAAAGAGTCTGAAATAATAAAATAATCGTTAGAAAATCGCGGGTAAAGAGACAGTTTTCAGAGTTAAAATTATCTTTTATATGAATGTTTTCGCTACCTAGTCTGATTGCACATATCCTCTAGTTTATTGAAATATTACTATGATGCAGTTGCGATGAGTTGCACATGTTGAAAAATACGAATTTTAACAAAAAGTAAGGAAAAATTCCAATTTTTTAGGCATGTTGATATACTGAAAAGTGGGACATGAATAAGCTCTCTGAATAAAAAACGGATCATAAAATGTAGTACATACCTTGATTGGTAGAATCCATAGCACTTTTTGTATCTTGAATCACTTTGCACATAAATTAAGTCACGGAGAACTATTAGTTTTTTAGAGTTGCCGCGAACAGGGACGAGTGTTGTCAACAAAAGCTAGGTTCCGACTGCCAGTGTGGCGGACGGGGACTCGGAAGCAGGTAGATATTTTGCCTAGTGACGCGTGGATAATCTACCTTTTATGAGATTAAGTTTGAAGTCTAGTAGACCACTAGTCTAGTTGACCATTTATGGCCAGGTTTTTGGTCGATTTACCGGTCTGTGCGACGTTCCCTTCTGGGCAGTGCGTACGCGCCCCTCTTCCTTTAACAAAAGAAAACAAAATAAATAAAATATTCACAAAATGTTACATAGAAGATTGTAAAATGTAAAGTATATAATGTAAAAACAAACCCATGAAAGGGGAGCACGGTTTTTGCCAGCAGGTCTGCCTCGACGCCTCAGTGGGGTGTCAGATTCTGAAGATGTTTGATTCTGAAATAACAAATAAATAATTAAAAATCACAAACTAAGAAATGATAAAAACTCACACAATCCAATCCAATTCCTCATTATTCCAATTTAGCTAAACATACGTTGTTGTTCACCATTTTAGAAACGATTCCACAACTCCACAAGAATTTTACTATTAGTCACAGACGAAGTAATCCAGTCGGGCAACAATCCTGTCTCGGAATCGGCTGAAACATACCAAATACTGCATGTTGTGTTGATCTTGTACACACAACGCGGGTGGTGATACGGTGTGTCCTCTCATCACGATGCCGGAGTTTACTGAGCATTTTTCTGATCGGATTTTTGTGCACTTTTCTTGTTGGATCCTTTGCTGTCGCATTTTTTGTTGGTCTATCTCGAACTCGAATGTGGCGCAGCTGTTTGCGTGACCTGGATAACAAATAGAAAATACATAAGTTAATAAGATAGAAAGTGTTAAAATACACAAATAAAGAGTTACAAAATATAGTAGAAACTTACAGTACCTAACTTAACCGTCAAAAAGTTCTAAAGCTGCATCGTCCAGTCCCAATCGATCCTGTAGTGAAGCGACTATGTAAAAAAACAAATGAATATCAATTTGAAAACGAAACAAGCAAATAACAACTTTATATTCAAAACAATAAGTACGTAATTTGTGCTTCCAAGTTATTGTTGATGCGTGTTAGATCTGTGATGACCTCAGATTTCTTTCTTGTTGCTCTCTGGATTTTACTGATCACCGTCGTCGCCAGAAGCTCATCATTAGAAATCTGTAAATAAATAAAAATGATACACTGATTATCTTTAAATTAAATTACTGAGTAGAAAAAATGATAACAACTTACGTCAGGATAACAATAAGCAGCTTCAATCAATTGTGACATTGCTTCTGCCGTTTCCTTGCGACGTTCCCTTTTGTAGTGGGCATTACGTGCGTGCGGCGCTCTTCCTTTAACAAAATATTCACAAAAATAATAATAACCTTACAGCGTACCGATGTCGGATGCTCTCTCTGTTTCAGGCACTTGAACCTGCCGTCAATGTCTCTGCCCAACGATTGTCGGATCAGGTGCGCGTCATTCAAAATAATCACAGGTTGGATGATGCTACACTTGACCGGCTGCGCTCGGAACTGCGGATTAGCCCTGCCAGCAACCCTCTCCCATCCCAGAACGTCACACATGTGCCTGCTGCACTACCACTGCGGGCAAATCAGCATGCTGAGGAAGAGGATGACAGGGCTGTATCTGCAGATAACCTATGCAATGAGGAATTAAGGAGCGCCCTGGAAGATGCGATTCGTGAGTATCGGTTCACGTCACCTGATCTTCGGCCACGGTTACCACGTTTGCCCATGAATAAAAAGAATAGAGCACTGGTGTGTGCCTTGGATGCGCTGTTACCAAATTTTATTGCAAGCAGCGCAAACCTTTGCGATACACACTCAATCTTGTATTGCACGGCTGTTGCGGCATGTCGTGTAGCCAATGTCAAATTTCCCAACACTGACAGTGCTACACGACCAAAATCTGCCGTGCCAGTCTGGCAATGCAGGATTGAGCGCCGTATTAATGAGGCCAGGGCTCTCATCGGGAAGCTCATCTGCTTCAGGGAGGGCAATACACGCCCAAGGGTGATGCGCTTTGTGAGGCGGGCATTCTCGGGAACTAATATCAGTCCCCGAGAATACATGTCACGAGTCACAGAGCGCATCGACTTCCTGAAGCAGAAAGTTTATGCATGGGCTAACCGTATCCGTCGATATAGGCGAAGAGTGGATCGATACACTCAGAACCGCATGTTCCAGAGTGACGAAAGGTGGGTATACAGAACATGGGAGCGGCCCGTTACCATTCAAGGAGTGACTGACACGCATCTGCCAGATAACGACGCCATGAGTGCTTTTTGGCGAAGTATTTGGTCGGTACCCGTCAGTCACACTGAGGGTGATTGGATGCGTGTTGTTGAGCAGGCGTGTGACTCAATCCCAGAAATGGAGGCCATTTCTATTAGTCCATTGGACGTAGCCCGTGCAGTCAGTCGCTACCTAACTGGAAATCTCCAGGGCCGGACGGACTGCACAACTTTTGGATTAAATGGCTACAATGGTCACATGCTTGCTTAGCCTCACAATTCCAGTCATCCTTAGAGACTGGGTCGCTGCCATCATTCTTTACAACAGGAGTTACCCACCTGCTCCATAAATCGGGTAGTACTGCGGAACCTAAAAACTATAGGCCAATTACGTGTTTACCGACGGTCTATAAAGTTCTTACATCCATTCTGAGAGCAAAAATTGTTCGTCATATAGATAACAATTCAATTATGTCTGTCTCTCAGAATGGATGTAGGAATGGGTCCCGCGGTACTAAGGAGCTGCTCCTTATCGACATGGCCATAAGCCAACAGGTTCGTCGATCCCGGAGGGATCTGTCGACGTGTTGGATAGATTATAAGAAGGCCTATGACTCGGTGCCACATACATGGCTCAGGAGGGTGCTGGAGTTGTACAAAATAGATGCAACTCTTCGCACCTTCTTGGTGTCGTGTATGGGGCAATGGAGTACAGTCCTTCTCTATCCAGGATGTCGGCAGGTTCTTGGGAATGATGAACCGATCAGGATTGAGCGAGGAATATTTCAGGGCGACAGTTTGAGTCCGCTTTGGTTTTGCTTGGCCTTGAATCCTCTGAGCACACTGCTGGAGGATTCAGGTCTAGGCTACCGGTTGAGAAGAGGTGGTCAGGTTATATCTCACCTCCTTTACATGGATGACTTGAAAATATTTGCTCCAAGCAATTTGCAACTGATGGAGCTACTAAAAGTGACTGAAACTTTTAGTAGCGCCATCAGGATGGAATTTGGTGTGGACAAATGTGCGGTCATGCATGTAAAGCGAGGGGAGATTATGGAATCCGTGGGAACTCAACTCTCGGATTCCATATACCTTAGATCCCTCTCCTCAACCGAGACCTACAAGTATTTGGGTATGTCGGAAGCTTTAGGCATCAATGCTACCGACATGAAACAATCATTGAAGGAGCGCTTCTTTGGCCGCCTGAATAAAGTATTAAAGAGTCTTTTGTCGGGCGGAAACAAGGTGCGCGCCTTTAATGGTTGGGTCATGCCGGTTTTGATGTATTCTTACGGCATACTCAAATGGACTCAGACGGAACTTGACGCCCTGGATAGGAAGGTCCGCACACTACTGACCGCAAACCGGATGCATCACCCACGGTCATCGGTGATGAGACTGTATATCCCGCGGAAGTGCGGAGGTCGTGGCTTCTTAAATGCTAAGACCTTGCACAACCGCGAGGTATGCAGTCTCAGGGAATACTTTCTCGAAACCGACGTGGGGATGCACCGTGATGTGGTCTCAGTGGACAAGGGCCTTACCCCGCTCTCCTTGGCTAACGAGAACTGGCGCAAATCTGTGGTATTGGATACTAATGACCGCAAGGAGGTATGGCAGAGCAAGGAGCTACACGGACGCTTTTTCCGGGCCCTACATGGGCCTGATGTAGACCTCTTGGCGTCCGTATCCTGGCTACGATTCGGTGACCTCTTTGGGGAAACCGAAGGTTTCGTCTGTGCGATTATGGATGAAGTTATCATGACGAACAATTATCGGAAATACATTGTCAAGGACGGTACGGTTGACATTTGTCGGGCATGCCACCGTCCCGGTGAATCGATCCGACATATTGTTTCCGGTTGTTCTCGTCTTGCTAACGGTGAGTACTTGCACAGACACAATCTAGTAGCTAGGATTATCCACCAGCAACTTGCCTTGCAATACAACCTTGTGGGTACTGAAGTACCATACTACAAGTATGTGCCCGACCCAGTTCTCGAGAACAGTCATGCCACATTGTATTGGGATCGATCTATCATCACGGACAGGACTATTTTAGCAAATAAACCTGATATTGTGGTGATAGATCGCCGAGAGCGCCGTGCAATGATTGTTGACATCACTGTCCCTCATGACGAGAATCTCGTGAAAGCTGAGAATGATAAAAAAATTAAGTATCTTGATTTAGCACACGAGGTTGTCGACATGTGGGACGTGGACTCTGCAATCATTGTACCGATAGTCGTTACGGTTAATGGACTAATAGCAAAGAGCCTCGACCAACACCTTAGGAGGCTCTCATTGCGCGGCTGGGTCAAGGGCTTGATTCAGAAAGCAGTACTCCTAGACACGGCACGCATAGTGAGGCGGTTCCTCTCTCTGGAGCCCTGACCACCGGCAACCTGGACCCTGTTCCCGATGCCGGTGGGCTACTATTTTTTATATTTTTAAATGTTTTGTTTACTTTTGTTTTTTAAAATATTTAAAAATGTAACAAATAAGAAACGTAATGAATAAAGGAATAATAATAATAAAATAAAATTTATTAAAAAATTTAAGGTACAACATTTTACAGTTTTTCTTAAAACTGTGTCAAGTTCACCCATGTTTTGAGCCTGAACTAGGTAATCCTGTGTTTCAGGCGATTGGAGGTAACATTAATTGATTAAATAATCACATCTCATTTTAATCTTATTGGTACCTCTGTAAAAAAAGGTATATAAAAATATATTATCTTAACTTAGCTAACTAATTAAAAATAGCAACAATACGAACAATATTTATTTTAGAACAAGTACTAACTTCTCTGTATCTTCATAGGACATAGTTTGAAGAGCTTCCTTAAGGATTTTCTTGCAGTTACTGTAATTTAAAGAGTAGATGTTTTCTTTTTCATTTAGCCTGTTATATAGTAGCGGTCCGAGGTACATATAAAACTTGGCTGTGAAAGCATGTTTTGTACTTTTTTGAGGGCAAACTATATCTTTCAGTCTTTTTTTTTGTAAATTCAGTGCTGTATGGAAGTGCTGCGTGTTGTTTTAGTACAGTGCTCATAACATATAACTGTCGAACTGTTAGTACTTCACAAGATTTAACTTTTCCGTTGGAATCGTCAAAAAGCGAGGCGAGGGTCAATTGAAACCACGCGCTCTACATTTGGATAGAAGCTGAGCGCGCTCAGCCAACCCTCCCCTGGTGCTGAACCGATATATACGATCGTACTGTATGCTATTGCGATTGAATGGAAGACAGCGGCCAGCTTTCGCTGCCCATCTTCGGAAAGGCTTTCAACGTGCTGGAACACGTCGCATGAGTAATTGGTCGTCATAACGCATGGGTAGGCGCCAGATATAATACCTTCCAGACGAGATCGATCTCCCCAGTTGTGCCAGGCCATTTATTTCACAGGCATTTCTAACGATATTTCTATTGAACACGGATTCGAGCTCTGCACCGCACCATCTAAATCTCTCCCGTAATGAAAAGAGATCCCGAACCGAGTTGCATAATTTCACTCTTTCTGAACGTGAGCTCAGGCGGTGCAACGCGCATAGTCGAAAAAGCTAGTAGGAAAGCGCATCATCGGAGTTTCACGTAAATCTAATAGCATCCCAGCCTCGACCTCGACACTAATACTGTTGGATACGATGGAGTTTCCACAAAAGCATTAAAATTTACCAAAGAACTTGTAGCACCTCCATTAGCTCATATAATCAACTTGTGCATAGCCGACGGCATATTCCCAAACAAGCTCAAAAAAGTTATAGTTAAACCCCTTTATAAAAAAGATGACAAAACGAATTTAAAAAATTATAGACCTATTGCAAAAATTCCAATTATATCAAAGATTGTTGAAAAAGTAATATATAACTCTCTATATGCATATTTCGAAAAGTATAAATTATTCTGCAAAGAACATAAAGGTTTTCGAAGGAACACAACGATAAACATGGCACTATTTGACTTATTAGCTAACATTATGTCATCTGTAGATAAACGAAATCCAGTCTGCGCAATTTATACTGACATGACTAAGGCTTTTGATCATGTAGACCATAAGATCCTGTTACATAAATTGCATAGTTATGGTATAAGAGGGAACATATTAAATTTAATAGAATCGTACTTAAGTGATAGACTCCAGTGCACAGAAATCTCTAGGATATGTCCAAAAAGTAAATTAGAAAAGAAATATCTATCGAAACCAAGACACGTAAAATATGGCGTTCCACAAGGCAGCGTACTGGGTCCGCCACTCTTTTTGATCTATATAAATGATCTCCCGGAAGCAACAACCAACAAAATGGTTCTTTTCGCAGACGACAGTACGGCTATTATAAAATGTACTGATTCAAATAATTATAAAAGTGACATAAATATCTGCTTAAATGACATAATAAATTGGCTCAATAACAATAATTTGGTTATAAACCTTAGTAAAACAAAAGTCATGCATTTTCATCAACGGTGTGAAAACCCAAACTTGAATATTTCGTTCAAGGGCTGCGATATTGAAGAGGTAGATAAAGCTAAGTTTTTAGGTATCACAATTGATAATCAACTTACATGGAAACCTCACGTAGAAGAACTATGTAAAAAACTTAGCAAATCTGCATATGCTCTGTACCAACTTTCAAAGAAAGTCAATAGTCAGGCTCTTTTAACAGCCTACCATGGAATGGTTGCATCTGTTTTGCGGTATGGCATTATATTCTGGGGGCAGTCAACTGATAGAGAAATGGTGTTTAGGTTGCAAAAGCGATGCATCAGGTCAATGTGCGGTCTGAAGACGACTGATAGCTGTGTTCCCTATTTTAAGTCATTAAAAATTTTGACATTGCCTTCTCTATATATATTGGAAACGGCCTTGTTTGTAAAATGTAACCCACATCTATTCCAAAAACTATCAGAGGTCAGAAAAAATCCAATACGGACACAATATATTAATAAATTATGTCATGTTAAATGTAAAACTGCACTTATGCAAAAAAGTTTCTTTGGTATTGCCCCTCGCATTTATAATAAATTACCGAATACTATAAAAAATTTAACTGTATCTCAATTTAAAAGGGCGCTAAATGAATATTTACTTATTAAATGCTATTACACTATTGACAGCTTTCTTATTGATGATTCGATGACACTTGCTGATTGACAGTAATATTACTCTGATTGACATAAATTATTATTATGGTTTGACATACTTTTACTCCGTTTGACATTTTAATTTTTTATTTTATACTTGACATTTGTTCTTTTTCTAAATTGTTTTATGTTTTGAATTAAGTATGTTAGACTGAAACTGTATGTACACTATTTGCATGCCCATTGGACGGTAAAATGTGGAGAACTTGGTTTTAAATATGAAACATCTATGTATTTTTTTTACCCATGTTTGCAAAGAAATAAATGATTTGATTTGATTTGATTTGACCAGTTGTGACTCGGCCTGGGATCCTCTTGAAATGACGATAAGAGTGGTATCACTGTATCCGCACATGAACCAAAGGCGTTCACGTGACTGTTCATCGTTTGTTGGAGTGTTGAAAACGAGTTTGTTCTCAACAATATATCCCAGCTCGGCATAGAGCTTCGCGCTCACAAGAAGGCCGCAGTAGTTCCGCATTGGTAGTGGTTCTTTTAGGCTATGGATAAAAACAGATATTTCACCAAATGTTATATAGAAGAGTGTAAAATTAAAAGTATATAATGTAAAAACTAACCCGTGAAAGGGGAACACGGTTTTTGCCAGCAGGTCTGCCTCGACGCCTCAGTGGGGCGTCAGATTCTGAAGATGTTTGATTCTGATTGTTCGTATAAAGCTAACCATACCCTGCTGCCCAAACTGTACTTTGCGTAATTAATTAGCATTTCATAATCATTAAACCAATGTTCAATGAAACAAACAATTTCAAACTTTGTTTTTCTAAAACAATTCAATTTCTAGCCGAGGAACTGAATAGTTTAAAAAATATATTCCTACTTGCTTTGAAGAAAAAGAATCCTTGAATACTTTGTTGAAATAATTTGATTAAGAAGGTGCATTGTTTTTGTTCGGTGTAACATTAATGTTACTGGTATCTTCTGTTGTCTTACTAACTAGTTTAAATGAACATCCGGAGTGAGCACCATGCCATCACAAGGCAATGAGGTCCTACTACTAGTGGACCTCACTCGAGACTCTTCCAAAATAACACATGGATCCTTCCCGTAATTGTAAAGATAATTATTAGTATTATTACTAATAGTCGCAGTGTTAATAATAGAACTAAACATTGACATACTACTTATGTCTGAGTGAATATTATAAACTAATAGCCTAGCTATTTTGTGTCTACAACTAATAGGTAGATTCACTTTACCCCGTGTCGACTTAAGTTTACCAACAAAACTGTTGATATCAAGAAATATAAGCCTGTCACTAAAGTGACCATGCTTATTCATTTTTCAAATAATGGGAAAGCACAAAATATTATTTTACGACAATTCAACTTTAACAACTCTGTTACTCTGTCTGTGATGTCTTGTTTTTTAATGTTTGAACTATTTCCTAAAAATATTGTCATATCTGTATTAACATTATTAACATTTCTAGATTAAAGTTGATTGGGTTATGTTAGGTACGGAAGCCCTTATCCAGTTAAGTGTTAGTGGTGATTCTTTCTCCGCCAACTCTTTTGAGGGTTCATTGCTGTAAATTAAATTAAACTAATTCGGCAATATGAGTATTAGGTGCTAACAACTGATACTGATACTGCTAGCCTGCGTCATCCCACTGCTGGGCAAAGGCCTCTCCCCATGACTTCCAGTTGTTTCGATCCAGGGCTAATGTGGGCCACTGGTCGTTGGTTCTGTCCAGCTCGTCCCGCCATCTTCTACGAGGTCTGCCGCGACGCCTTCTGGCTGTGTCAGGGTTCCAGAAAGTTATTTTGGCTCACAGCTCATTGGGCATGCGGCAGACGTGGCCAGTCCAGTCCCACTTCAGCTTAGCTTAGCTAACAACTAACATTACTTTTTAAAAAATTGAGAAATTTGTTATTACTGTCCTTAAAACAAATAAAAAGGTAACTTACCAACAGTAACACTACGTCCTCATAATAACAATCTTGGGATGTCGTCATTTTCGCCACTCTTGTCAGGAATTTATTGCTCGATTCCCGCTGAAGTACTTGAAGAAGGCCTCTTCAGAACTATTGCCATCTCCCTCTGGCTCAAAGCAAAGGATTCGCTGCCTCGTGGTCGTCTCTTTCAGCCTTTCATCACTCCATACTGACTTGGGGAAAAGAGGCCATGAATAATTGATAATGATCCAGCACTTTTCTCGGTACGAGGAAACTAAGTGTCTAAACACACTATGCCGAAGTTACGCGACCGAAGTTCGGCGGCTGATGTTACGTTCCGACGTATTCGGCTGATATGACACACCATAAGTGCCGAACTAACGCGGTAGAAATTCAGTTCCGCAACTTTGTGTTTGTATTCAGTGTCTCGAACGCTGTCGTGGCGTCCGCGTCGGGTCCTGTTATCTACACAGTTGGAGAGACAGACGCAAAACAAAGGACACTCGGGGCGCGGGAGGTTCCCCGCCCCCGGATCTTCCTCGGCAATCAAACCGAACTTCGGTCGCGTATAGTGTGCTCACAGAATAAGTTGCCGCTGAACTTACGCCCAACCGAAGTTAGGCTGTACGCTATGACGCGACGTAATTTCGGCATAGTGTGTCGTCAGTAATTCAAATAGCATTGCAGGCGTAATTGTGCTGAACTTCCGTCGCGTAACTTCGGCATAGTGTGTTTAGACACTAACTCTTGAAGTATATTGGGTTATGTTAGGTATGGAAGCCCATATCTAGATATTGAAGTATATTGGGTTATGTTAGGTATGGAAGCCCATATCTAGTTGTTAAGCGAAAGTGGTGATTCTTTCTCCGCCGACTCTTTTGAGGGTTTATTGCTGTAAATTAAATTAAACTTATTTATTTATTTATTTATTTACCACCAATTATAACACCATTACAGACTCGTCCAATACGATGCTATAAGACATACAATATTTTATTACTTACTTATTAGGCAATTTACTACTAGGTGGTAACAACTAACATTACTTTGTGAAAAAATAAGAAATTGGTTATTACTGTCCTTAAAACAAATAAAAAGGTAACTTACCAACAGTAACACTACGTCCTCATAATAACAATCTTGGGATGTCGTCATTTTGGCCACTCTTATCAGGAATTTATTGCTCGATTCTCTCTGAAATGCTTGAAGAAGGTCTCTACAGAACTATTGCCGTCTCCCTCTGGCTCAAAGCAAAGGATTCGCTGCCTCGTGGTCGTCTCTTTCAGCCTTTCATCACTCCATACTGACTTGGGGAAAAGAGGTCATGAATAATTGATATGATCCAGCACTTTTCTCGGTACGAGGAAACTAACTCTTGAAGTATATTGGGTTATGTTAGGTATGGAAGCCCATATCTAGTTGTTAAGCGAAAGTGGTGATTCTTTCTCCGCCGACTCTTTTGAGGGTTCATTGCTGTAAATTAAATTAAACTTATTAGGCAATATTAGTACTAAGTGCTAACAACTACTATTACTTTGTAAACAATAACAAATAATTGAGAAATTGGTTATTACTGTCCTTAAAACAAATAAAAAGGTAACTTACCAACAGTAACACTACGTCCTCATAATACCAATCTTGGGATGTCGTCATTTTGGCCACTCTTGCCAGTCACTTTCAGCATGCAGACGCTGTCTTAGGAATTTATTAGGTTCACGGGATCGAAACTGAATAGAAGTCAAATTGTTGCTGCGCATCGTCGGCGGTCAGGACATATTCCACGAAACAACTTTGCTTATCTAATGAGAAAATCTGACTCCAAACTGTGAGGTGTGTGGCAAGATAGAGGATGCACAGCATGTGTTGGTGGAATGTGTCCGACATACTAATAAGAGAAACGCAGTTCTCAATAGGATGAAATTGTCGGTAATGGATGTTGGAGTTTTCCATAGTATTTTAGCTAAGCCTACGTCTGAAGCAGCCAAAATATTATATACTTTTTTATTAGATAAGTAATTAGATTTAGTTCATTATTTTTTGTGCAATTTTAATAAGCTAAATTAGTTTAGGAAGTAAGTCGATATATGTAAAAGTACGATGGGATTGACATCGTCGCATTTGTGTACAAAAATCCCTTAAATAAAAAAGAATAAAAAAAAGGTATTTATTAAATTAAATTAAACTTATTAGGCAATATGAGTACTAGGTGCTAACAACTAACATTACTTTGTAAAAAATTGAGAAATTGGTTATTACTGTCCTTAAAACAAATAAATAGGTAACTTGCCAACAGTAACACTACGTCCTCATAATAACAATCTTGGGATGTCGTCATTTTCGCCACTCTTGTCAGGAATTTATTGCTCGATTCCCGCTGAAGTACTTGAAGAAGGCCTCTTCAGAACTATTGCCATCTCCCTCTGGCTCAAAGCAAAGGATTCGCTGCCTCGCGGTCGTCTCTTTCAGGCTTTCATCACTCCATACTGACTTGGGGAAAAGAGGCCATGAATAATTGATAATGATCCAGCACTTTTCTCGGTACGAGGAAACTAACTCTTGAAGTATATTGGGTTATGTTAGGTATGGAAGCCCATATCTAGATATTGAAGTATATTGGGTTATGTTAGGTATGGAAGCCCATATCTAGATATTGAAGTATATTGGGTTATGTTAGGTATGGAAGCCCATATCTAGATATTGAAGTATATTGGGTTATGTTAGGTATGGAAGCCCATATCTAGTTGTTAAGCGAAAGTGGTGATTCTTTCTCCGCCGACTCTTTTGAGGGTTTATTGCTGTAAATTAAATTAAACTTATTAGGCAATATTAGTACTAGGTGCTAACAACTACTATTACTTTGTAAACAATAACAAATAATTGAGAAATTGGTTATTACTGTCCTTAAAACAAATAAAAAGGTAACTTACCAACAGTAACACTACGTCCTCATAATAACAATCTTGGGATGTCGTCATTTTGGCCACTCTTGTCAGTCACTTTCAGCATGCAGACGCTGTCTTAGAAATTTATTAGGTTCACGGGATCGAAACTGAATAGAAGTCAAATTGTTGCTGCGCATCGTCGGCGGTCAGGACATATTCCACGAAACAACTTTGCTTATCTAATGAGAAAATCTGACTCCAAACTGTGAGGTGTGTGGCAAGATAGAGGATGCACAGCATGTGTTGGTGGAATGTGTCCGACATACTAATAAGAGAAACGCAGTTCTCAATAGGATGAAATTGTCGGTAATGGATGTTGGAGTTTTCCATAGTATTTTAGCTAAGCCTACGTCTGAAGCAGCCAAAATATTATATACTTTTTTATTAGATAAGTAATTAGATTTAGTTCATTATTTTTTGTGCAATTTTAATAAGCTAAATTAGTTTAGGAAGTAAGTCGATATATGTAAAAGTACGATGGGATTGACATCGTCGCATTTGTGTACAAAAATCCCTTAAATAAAAAAGAATAAAAAAAGGTATTTATTAAATTAAATTAAACTTATTAGGCAATATGAGTACTAGGTGCTAACAACTAACATTACTTTGTAAAAAATTGAGAAATTGGTTATTACTGTCCTTAAAACAAATAAATAGGTAACTTGCCAACAGTAACATTAAATCCTCATAATAACAATCTTGGGATGTTGTCATTTTCGCGGTTTAGTCTCAAAACATTCAAGTTGCAAAATAACCATATGGTTGCAAAACATTCATATCTCATAAAATCCAATTCTCAAAATCTCCAAGTTGCAAAATACCTACATCTTAAAAAGTTCAAGTAGCAAAATAATCAAATCGTAAAACATCCATATCTCATAATATTCAATTTTTTTGTATGAATGGACGTGCAAGTGTAATATCATACAGGGTGGAAACGTTCAACGGGGAGGTGAGGGGAACTACCTTCACCGTTGCAGCTACATGAAAATGGCCTTAGGAGACTATTCATAATTTTTCGTGAAATTATACAAAAAAAAAAAAATTAAAACTTAAAAAAAATTCAATTCTTAAATTAAAAAAAAAATGTTTTGTTTTGTGCCAGGCATTTTGAAACTTAAATAACCCCTTATAGACCCTTAACGAAGCCGGAAGGCACTTGTTCTCCCCGCTATTGCGATATTTTTTTTTGTTCTAGCTTGACCATACCTGAACCTTCTAGTTACGGAGTTATTGGGGGTCAAAGTTCCAACTTTTTCACAAGTTTTTTTTTTAATACAATTCTTTAAGGTAAATTTACTTTAAATACCTCCATGACCCGTTTACTATTCAATGCATCCATCAACTCAACTCAAACTCTCAAACTCAAAGCATTTATTTGAAACTAGCTTCTGCCCGCGACTTCGTACGCGGATCCTGTTGCTTATGCCAGCGACAACGGGGTCGTCAAAATCGAAGATCTGAAACGTCTGATGTCGAATCCTAAGAGCCCGGGGACGGGAAAGCGACGGGATGCGCGAGACGATTCGAGACGTTCCATATCTTTCATTTTTGTAAGTCAGAAGTCGATGTGTAGATACGCTTGAAACTCAAGCGCAATTCTCTATCCGTGAACGTCTCCGACTCGCGAGACAATGCGTGACGTTCACGATCAGCGGTCAGTCGCGCATCACGTTCCCCACTTGTCTCTAGAGACCTAGAAGTCGACGCGTAGATAGGCTTGGAACTCAAGCGTAATTCTCTATCCTTGAACGTCTCCGACTCGCGAGACAATGCGTGACGTTCACGATCAGCGGTCAGTCGCGCATCACGTTCCCCACTTGTCTCTAGAGACCTAGAAGTCGACGCGTAGATAGGCTTGGAACTCAAGCGTAATTCTCTATCCTTGAACATCTCCGATTCGCGAGACAATGCATGACGTTCACGATCAGCGGTCAGTCGTGCATCATATTCTTCAAAGTTCTCTAGAGACCTGGATGTAGATGCGTAAATACGCTGAGAACGCAGGCGTGCTTCGCGATCCGAAGAGGTTTCCACGGAGCGAGTTGCAGCCTGATGTTCTCGAACAGCATCAAGTCTCTCCTGACGTTCTTCGGTAGATTCTTGGGATCTTATGATCCTCAATCTTTTAGCTCCTTTGGAACATTGGGAAAGATTTGACCTCTTTCTAGGCATGGTTATAGTTTTATTGTGAAGATACCTGATCAATTAAAATCTAAGTGACTGTTCCCCTGCGTTACCGGGTAGGCTACCGTGTCACGAAGATAAGTGGAAAAGGAAATTAAACACTCAAATAACATAAGCCCGAAGGCATATTTATTCGATTAAATAAAAAAATAAATGGGAGTTTTGTCCAGTAGAGTCAAATTTTCAATGATATACCGTCGTCATCGAAAATCAGTCCTAAACTGTTACCGCCTTCATCGCGTGGAGGTACTCCCAGCTTATGTTATTTTATAATTATACAGTGAAATTAGTGTTAGCTTTGATTTCCACATCAGATGTTTCTGATCTTCGATTTTTATAGGTCAACAGGAAATGCCCAGCAGACCGGACAACTTTTGCTAAGACGTCGTTCCTATATGTGTTATGGCATAGCTGGGCTCTTGGAGTTCCACAACAGGTGTTCCAGATCTTCGATTTTTATAAATCAACAGAGAGTGCTCATCAGTATGAACAATTTTTGCTAAGACGTCATTCCTATATGTGTTATGGTGTAGCTGGGCTCTTGGAGTTCCACAATAGGTGTTCCAAAACTTCGATTTTTATAAGTCAACAGAGAGTGCTCATCAGATTGAACAATTTTTGCTAAGTTGTCATTCCTATATGTGTTATGGTGTAGCTGGGCTCTTGGAGTTCCACAACAGGTGTTCCAGTTCTTCGATTTTTATAAATCAACAGAGAGTGCTCATCAGATTGAACAATTTTTGCTAAAACGTCATTCCTATATATGTTATAGTGTAGCTGGGCTCTTGGAGTTCCACATCAGGTGTTCCAGATCTTCAAATTTATTCTCTCAACAGAAAATGCTCATCACGTGGAACAATTTTTGCTATGGTACCATTTTTGTATCTCTTATAGTTTAGTTATTCTATTGCGGTTCTGCATCAGGTGTTCAAGTTTCCAAGATAAATTATAGCCTATATGTTGCCCAGACTTAATACCTATACAACAAAAAAAAAATCTTTCAAATCTGTCCAGTAGTTCCGAAGATTAGCGTGTACAAACAAACAGACAAACAGACAAACAGACATACAGACAAACAGACAGTTTTTTTTTTTTGGATTCGTGCTCTATTACTGTTTCTAAACGCCCCCTCAATTTTTTTTTTTAAATATATTCAATGTACAGACACAGTTTTTTTACTGTCTTATTATATGTATAGATAGACCCGTGACAGGTAGCGATGGGACGAGTTGACTTTTTGGTAACTCGAGTTGACTCGACTCGGTTGGCCTTAAGGTACGTCGCGTCGCCACGTCGTCCGTCCGAGTCAGTAAATGCTTAACTCGGTGCGTCGTTCCGTGGGTTGCGAGTTCACGGTTCGCCGGGTCGGGTCCGGCGGGCTGCATGGCGTCGAGTCCGTCGAGTCAATAGTAGTCAAATAAAATTGAGCCCATTCAAAAATCAGACGTTTATTATTATTAAAAGGGTGTACAAACATCACATCACAAAACGAACTTACTTATGTAGCGCAAAAGAAAATAATGGTAACATTTTTACATAGTAAATAATAAGAAACTAAATAAATCTAATGGCACTATTCCTTAAATTAAACACAGCACCGTTTGGTATTTGGTCATCTATCTATCAACTAAAGTCTGTTTTTTAATCTCGGAGACTAAATTGACAAGTACTAATGGCAAACTGACAGAGATTTCAATAGCATTTATGTCAGTTTTGACATTTTCTCTTGTCAATTAGTCTCCGAGATTAAAAAACAGACTATAATACCTATTTAAAAAAAAAAACTAATCAACTTCTAAGTAATGCCACTTATTTCTGAATGAATACCAGTCTTTTAAATTCAAACAATACCTTGTAGGTAACTATAACTATAAAAATAACAATAATACAAACTAATCAACTTTGAAATGAGACTTAAGGTGAAAATACACGGTTCAATCAAATTGAATCACTTTGGTTGAATGGAGCAGAAATGAAAGGAATGCTGTTTACACGGTATCTGGAAAATGAACTGTTCAACACATATTCTTCGAAAGATGTCGTCGAATGAGGTCGTACGTTTAGGAGTTGCAATAATATGTGATCATTTAATAAAAGAATTATCGAAAAAGAAGCTAAGGAAACGCCGTCGTTGGTGGGTGCGATCATGGGTATTAAGAAGGCAAGCCTTAGGAGCGTCAAACCATCTATTGAGAGAATTGGCAGAAGAGGATCCAGATGCATACCTCAATCATCTTCGCATGAATGAAGCAAAATTTGATGAACTTCTTACAATGGTTACACCGTTAATTCAGAAATAAAATACTATGACGAGGGATGCTTTGCCCGCAAGAGTGAAATTGCAAATCATTCTTAGACATATTGCTACTGGGGATTGTTTTGGATCATTGGAAGCATTATACAGAGTACCGAGATGCTCAATATCATCTTTTTTCGAAGCAGTGTGTGAAGCGATATGGATAGTACTACGAGATTTTATTAAGGTCAGTAAAATATAGTGTAAATAAAACAAATGAATTAAGTAAAGGAGAATGCTCACGAAGTATGAAAAAAAAACCCAGGCTTGGCGCAAATGAAACTTATCTCAGATTTTTAGTATAACTGTGTAATAAAATGCCACATAGGTGCTATCATCGAAATAGGTGGCTAAATGTAAGAAATTGCTATTTGTTTAGTGGCAGGGTTAACGTTCAGGTATTTCAAAATGTAATTGAAATATTTACAATTAGCATATACTAGATAACAAAAAGAAACTCTTTACATTTAAACTGATGACTGAATGCAAAAAAATGCTATTTATTTTATGGCAGGGGTAACTTTAAGGTACCTAAAAATAGTTACAACCGGCATACTTACTGGGTTAGTTTTTAGTACTCGTCGACTTCATGGGCACCATCAAAAATAATGTACCGGGAACGATAAAGTTCCCACTTGAATAAAAAACAATGTAAACAGAATCGAAAGATCATTTATTGGTTTTCTATGTCTATTACAACGTTTTCTAATGATAGAGCAGGGTGTTCGAAATTGTTTTGGTATCTAGCCCATCCTAGGTAATAAATCACTGACATCACATGGGCGCAACTGCCCAACGTTCTCTTTCCATGAATGCAAGAGCAATAATGCTCCGATATGCCATTCCTGCCACTTTCTCTTTTATATAAAATGTACGTACAATACGTCTTGCTCCTTACGTGTCTTGATTGTATGCGACATCTAATTAAATCGCAGTTTTCACCATTTAAATCGACGGGCACTGGGTCTCTAAAAACTTCGATTTCATACACGCCCGTCCTCTTGATGTGCTCGCTGCAATACGAGCGAGCTATTTTGAAGTGATATGTACCCACTGCAAACAAAATCAGTTCTTCTTGCGTAAATCTCGGGAAGTCCGTCAATTCTGGATCGTTTGCTTCCAACCGCACAAATGCCGTCCTTAGTCGGTTTAAGTTATGCTGAAGCACGTAATCCGCTAAAAGATTTGGCGTATGCATCTTTGTGTTTATTGTTTCAATAAACTGTTCTGTGTATCTGCTGTCTTCATACGGCTCTTGGAAACAGTTTATAATTGCTGCGGCTATTTTGTAGTCTGTCATTGTACTCAGCAATGTACGATTAAAAACTCTATAACGGAATATTTTAAAATCTCGTTTAAATCTTCCGTTGATTGTTTCAACGACCCATCTACATAATGTTATCAATCTTGATTTATTGGCCTCTTCACAGGTTAACTGAGTTTGACCACGTCTTCTAGATGGTGGCATATGGACCACATAGCCGTAAGTTTCAAGAGTAGGAACGGCATCTCGGAATCCTCTGTCGACTATAAATACATCGTCCTGTACTAGGAAATAATTAATGACAGCTTCTTCCATCGGACCATCATGGTTTTGTAGAATTTGTTCCATAATAACAGCGTCAGAGGTTATTGCTGCGTATGGACCTGTCACGTCCAAAATATGTCCATCCGCGCAGATAAGCAGAAATGGTTTAATTAAATTGGAAAACTTGTGAAGACTGTAGCTTAGTCTTTGAAAAAAGAAATTCGAGCTTTTTTGGATAAATATGTAGCTACCATCGCATATTAAAATTGCTCTTGGCGATTCATTACTTCCAAATATATAGTTTGGTAGAATCCTATTTCTTTGTATAACTTCTTCTCTGGTGAGGTGATCAAACCCCAAATGCAGAGGAACAAACTCGTCAAAAAGACAACGTCTGGCCAAGTGAATTTTTCTGTCTATAGATTGCCTAGACTTATTGAAAACGGTACCTAATCGTACACTAGGTTCTCCAGTTCTTATTTTGCTCAGATAAATACCCAGATCTTCTCGCGGAGAACTAGATCTGCGATGCAAGCTCGGTACTTGTTCATATAGATTATTGAACTGCTCGTGACTCAAACCGATCCAGAAATGTAGGTCTTCCGCTGTTATTTCATTAATATTGTTAAAATCCATTAAACGTCTATGCTCTAGCGCCAAGGTATACATATTCACAATATCTGGAATGCTGTCAGGATTAAAGTCTGATTGACGGCGTGTCACGCTGTGAGGCATATCTTCCAAGGAAGTGTTCATTAAATGTTGTTGACAAATCCTTGCAAGCTGGGGTATGTGCAATCGGTGGTAGCTCAGAAGATATACCTTAATGCTATTAGGAATTTGGCGGAGCTGTGCGTTATTGCAATCGTCCATCATACAACGCCGTGATGTATTGGCTACCCGAGTGAATCCTGGAACAGGAAATGCGACGGGTCCTTGAGGGTCGCGTGGGGCTCGATGTTCACCACGACGTAATGCCTGGTCGACCCTGTGCCAACAGACGTGGCATATTGATCTCGAACCGTTAAAGGCTATCTGTAACAATTACATTAAAAGATAGGTTTTATGTTTTTGTAGCATGAACGAGTGCAAATCCTGCTAAACTAGTCCTGCTATTACATAAAAATCTTACACCTCGGATGTCAAAATCTATCAAGCCGTTAAGGCTGCAGGGCGTGCTAAAGAAATAGAAATAACCACACCCATAAACCGAAAAACATCACCCTCCTTTCTGCAGTCGGGTAAAAACATATTGTTATCTATAAAGGTACGTCAATATTGTTTGTATCTACATTTAAAAAAAATAAAAAGTACCTACGTACCTCTTGGTTTGGTGTTACGTTCAGTAGAATGTACTCCACAAAATCTCGGCGAGATTCAAAAAAACTCTGAGACAGAACATGTCTCCGAACCCGCCGTAATGAACGATGACACGTAACACAATTGTTCATTTTAAACAGATAGGTACCAATCACAATGCAAAATCCGTAGTCCAAAGTAATGCTCAAGTCGTAATAATTATAAGTGTCAAAAATCGGTTAAACAAGGAAAGCACAGATCGCAACAAAGGTTATCGAGGGACTGCACGCACATTTACATTCATTTTATTGACTTGCGCAGGTATGAAACAGAAAGAGAATACTCAGTATTTTGAAGAATGAAGGAGATAGCAGATGTTTCCATTGTTGTGTATAGTGCCGTGCCGAACCTCCTGTTGCCGTTGTGCACACGCACAGTGAATAGTGTGTTATCTCTCTCTCGCTCATACTTAGACGTCATAAGGAGCGCTGTAGTGATGCGTACGATGAATACGTACCAATAATAAAAGAAAGTCATGTGGTTTTACGTAGTTTCACACAGAAAAACAATTAAGTAAAAATAATCCCTGCCACTAAACAAATAGCATTTTTTTACATTTAGCCATCGATTTTAATGATGCCACCTATGTGGTATTTCATTTCACATTTATACAAAAAAATGAGATACATTCCGTTTGCGCCAAGCCTGGGTTTTTTTTGAGCATTGTCCTTTATTAACTTTAGAGTGGTTTCTTCGTCCCATTCCATTATTGCAGAAAATCGCAAAAAAAACACAAGCACGTCACTATCGCTGGAGTGTCGGCGGGCAACTGAGCGTGCGCGTACGCAAGTCGCCGGCCATGCCGCCGACTTGCACGCGCGGGTACGAGTCGCCGACATGATTCTTGAAGCAAAGTCGCCGACACCAAGCCGCCGGGCTGTGTCGGCGGGTCGGCGGCGGGTTTGGTGTGTAGACTCCTTAATGTTCAGTTGTTTGTAAGTTGTATTTTGATTGGTTAAATTGTTTTATCCTACCCCATAAAAAAATAAATAAAAGACAAATACTATGTATATTGATTTTTATTTTGCACTTTGTAAAACAGTATTAAAATAAATTGTTTCCAAAATTCTTCAGCTGCATCTAATAAACCTGTCACATATTTTTCATCATAATCTACCCAATACTTATGTAGGAGCTTAGTCTGTTCGAAACTAGGATCAGCAATACAAAACAGTCCTTTGAATTTTTTTGCAGCATTCATTTGTCATTTTCTGAGATTTATATTTTTCATATATTTCACCGTCTCTCACATAACTTTTCATTGTCTTATCACTTACAGGGCATTTTATTTCAATCACAAAGTCCCTACAAATCCCATCGGGTGAAACTCCTATGATAGGGGATATTAAACTCAACCCTGTGTGTTGAATTGCTCCAAATTCTTTTTCCAACTCCTTGAGAACTTCTTTTTCTAATGCTTTGCCCCTTTTGATGGCTTTTGTTTCTGGCACCTTGTAACCTCCGAGAATGCTTTGTACTAAGGCACCATTCTCTGTTTTACAGTGAATAGCTTCATAGATCCAAGACCCTGTGACTCTCCCTTGACGCATAGAATGCCACAGTTTAGAGTCTGCTTGAGCTTTTGTAGCTTCAACAATAGATTCAACAACATCTACAGTAATAGTTGTTGCAGAAAATGTTTTAAAATTGTCATAACAGTGATCATTTACTTGGTGTACAAACTGCAGCACTAAATTAAACACACTAAAGTCATTTAACTGGGGCTGTTGATTTTCACAGTAATTTAAAATCATTCCTGTTTTGACTTTACGTCTCTTGCATTCTTCGGAAAACATAGCAATATTGATACTCATATCCACGTTATCTGGAGCTCTTTTCATTTTGCCAATGTTTTTTGCCAAGATGAACTTCTGGTCACCTACAGCTCCAGCAAGTTTTGGTTTACTCCAATAACACACAGTTGACGTAGATGAAGGTTCGTCTGACCGTTTTATGAGCCAAATGGCAACGCATATGGCGTGTTTGCAGCCTCCTGCAGAAGCTGCACAGTCATTGCATTCTACTGTGATAATCTTCTCAGCAGATTCATCGATTACAGCTGTAACCTGATATAACTTAGATTTCACTTTATGTTCCGGTGTTACTCTGCATTTAACGGTGCATGAGTTTCCTTCTCGCTTGACTTCTACATATCCTACAGCCGTGTCAACATATGCTTCACGTGATGCTAGTAATGCCTTGGCACTACGTGTTTCTGCAATATTGTAGCATTCATTTTCGTGCATATATTGCAATAGCATTAAATAGTCTACTTTCGGCAAGTTTCTGCTATCGGCTACTAGAAATCCTTCCGAAACTTTCATGGCGATTTAATAATACCAGAATGAGAATAAAAAACTTCTAACCTTAATTGAAAACTAACACAAGTTTAAGCGGCAACGAGTTTGACAAGCTGACAACGACAATACAATTGACAGCTATCAGGTTTTTTTTTACGGGTCACGGCGAAGCAAAGGTTCTATCGCCATTCCACCGTATGTATGACGTCATTTGGCGCTTACGTCTTTTTAGAATGAACCAAATTTCAAAGTTGAAATTATGAATGAAAAGTACATAATTTCGAAAAATTGAAAAATATGGGTGCCCTAGTTTTTGATTTACTTATAATTGTTTTACCAAGTTTAAAAACTAAATATTTTTTCTGCTTGCTTCTAGTTTAGTTATAATATTTATCAAATAATCTTACTGTTGTAAAACAAGCTAAAAAGTATCCAATTACTTATACATGATAACATTTGCATGATACACATTGCACTTTTCATCGTTAATAAAGTTTTATTTATAAATTAAGGTATTTGAAAGTAACAAAATGTATCATAACAATAATTAAAATAATTTACTACTTACGCTCATATGCAGCTGCTCAGCGATTTGACTAATATTAAGTCCTTGTCCAAGCAAAATTACTTTTTGATTGCGTTCTCCTCTTATGAGATTTCTGGAAGACATTATGCACAAAAATGTTCCAGCACAGATTCTCAGGAATCCAATATTCTCGCACAGGTTCACGTTTAGGCAATCAAGGGTCAGGTAAACAAAGCAATGGTCAATATTCAAAAGGTCCGGTAAGCGCGCCAAGGTTCGTCCGTAAAATTCGCAAAAGGAGTACACGGGATACGTCACTAAGCTGCGCACCGTGCGCAGCTTAGTGACGTATCCCGTGTACTCCGTATCCCGTGCAATTAGTTGCAATCTGATCAGATTGCAACTAATTGCGTAAACGCTTCCCTAATAGGCCTAAACTTTGAGGGGGCGTGGCTTGGCGCCTACGCATGATTTATGCGAAAAAAAATTTAACTGATCAGGCGGATAAGACCATGACTGTACCTATAAATCTAAAGGCTCTTATTTCTGAATTTCAGTCTTAAATTCAACAATACTTTCTTGGTAGGTAATTATATAAAAATGACTATGTATAATGGCACTTGTTTCTGAATTTCAGTTTTAAGTTAAACAATACTTCGTAAGAACAACATTGTAAGTTCGTACTTTTTTAAAATTTGCAATAAGTAAACAAAATAAAAAAGACTCTAAAATATTTCTTACTTAATACAATTATCCTAAACCTTATTAGGTTTTTGATTTCTTATATTAGGAACAAAAATGATGAAATAATTTATACAAAAAATCTTATTAATTAAGGCGAAGCGTACACGATCACGAAGTAAGGAGGACCGCGATAAAATATTTTTATTTTTTATTTTAAGTAGTTTTGAGTATTGGTGCCCTGTGGTATGATTTTTAGATGTTTGAATGACGGTAACTTTAAGTGTACGTTTCGCCTTACAAGATTCTTGAGATTGAGATATTCAAGACTTCCCTTTCTCGCTACAGTACGAGTTCAAGAACAATATTTGGTCTAATTTTTTTGGCTTAAGCCTGTTCCTCCTTTGGTTTGTAACTAAACCAGCCTTAGAAAAAAGTCGCTCTGATGGGACAGAGGAAGCCGGCATGCACAAATACTTGAAGGCTATTCGATGAAGGATAGGAAAAATATGTTTGCGCTGTTCCCAAAATTGTAGTGGATTTTGTTTTCTATCTAGGTAAGGCAAATCTAAATATTGTTTTAAAACTATTGCAGCGGATGATGTTGGTGTTTGCTGTGTCAACGTTTCACTGAGTTTTCTGTCAAAAAAATCTCAGATTTCATCATCATGATCATTTGTTGAAGTTTGCGCCGTAGATACAGTCGGCAACCGATTTTCTTCTTCAACTGGTTGGTGTTGAACCAGGTATTGAGCAAATTCCTCAAGGACAAATTCGAAACAGTCGTGTCTGCAACGCTTTTCCTTTAATAGAATTTATTAGAACTTGACTGTATTCCTGTGGCAAGGTTTTGGCCGCAAGAGCTTGGCGATGGAGAAAGCAATGCGTCCAATAAGCATTTGGCATTTGTTCTCTCAGTCTAGTAATAAATCCACTGTTCGCACCAGTCATGGCTTTTGCTCCGTCACTACAAATAGCAATACATTTCTTTTCCCAACTGATATTCATATTTTGCGTAACTTCAAGGAAAAGATTATGCAAGCACTGGCCTGTAGTATTTTTGGGAAGCGCTCTACAAAATAGTATTTCTTCCAATAATGTTTCATTTGATTCAAATCGCACAAAAGCTACAAACTGCGCACAATCCGCAATATCCGTAGATTCATCAAATTGCAAGGACACAAAATTGCTTTCTTTTATTTTTTCTATGACTTGATCACGGACATCAGTTGCCATATCGCTTATCCTGCGTTGAATGGTATTGTCAGAGAGAGGTATAATTTTGAGTTTTTCGACCTTTTGCTTGCCAAACATAATCTCCGCCATATCCAAAGCCGCTGGTAAAATCAAATTTTCGGCAATAGTATGAGGTTTTCCGGCTTTAGCCACACGAAAAGCTACTCGATAACTAGCCAGCAAAGCTTTCTCATTTACGTTGGACATTTGTACTATAGCAGTTTTTTGATGTTGAAGAGCTTTTAATTTTTTTTCGAAAAAATCCACGTGTTTATTTTTTTTATTCGGATGCTTTGTATTGAGGTGCCGTAATAACTTCGAAGGCTTCATGCTTTCTCTTGATAAAGTTTCAAAGCAAATAACGCACTGTGGTTTATTCCCAGTCACAGTAAATCCGAATTTCAAATAACTGTCATCATAAAAACGTTTTTTCTTTATTTTTGATTCATCACTACCGCTAGAAGTTGATGGCTCTGTCGGTCTTTTCAGAAATTTATCCAGTTTTAATCGTTATTAATTACTTCTGTTAAATACGTAAAAAACAATAGCTGGCGCTCGAAAAACGGTAGTTAGTAACCGAATGACGCTTGTAAACAGTCGCGAGTCGCGCGAGCCACCGCTGCACAGCCCGTGTCGCCCGCACCGCCGCACAGTGGGCTGAAACGGGCCGGTCGATTGAACCGGCGAATTCCAAAATAAACTAAATTTTTATTTGTTCTTATTCAAATTGAGAAAAGAGGCACTATGACTGAAGAATGAATAATCCACTCGTACAAAAAATTGAATATTATGAGACATGGATGTTTTGAGACTTGATTGTTTTGCAATTTGAACGCTTGAGATGTAGGTATTTTGCGACTTGGAGGTTTTGAGATTTGGATCTTATGAGATATGAACGTTTTGCAACCATATGTTATTTTGCAACTTGAATGTTTTGAGACCAAAGGATTTTCGCCACTCTTGTTTGTCACTTTCAGCATGCAGACGTGTCTTAGGAATTTATTAAATAAAATTGAACTTATTAGGCAATTTAGTATTAGGTGCTAAGAACTAACATTACTTTGTAAAAAAATGAGAAATTGGTTATTACTGTCCTTAAAACAAATAAAAAGGTAACTTACCAACAGTAACACTACGTCCTCATAATAACAATCTTGGAATGTCGTCATTTTCGCCACTCTTGTCAGGAATTAATTGCTCGATTCCCGCTGAAGTACTTGAAGAAGGCCTCTACAGAACTATTGCCGTCTCCCTCTGGCTAACAGCAAAGGATTCGCTGCCTCGTGGTCGTCTCTTTCAGCCTTTCATCACTCCATACTGACTTGGGGAAAAGAGGTCATGAATAATTGATATGATCCAGCACTTTTCTCGGTACGAGGAAACTAAGTCTTAAAGTTGATTGGGTTATGTTAGATATGGAAGCCCTTATCCAGTTGTTAAGGGAAAGTGGTGATTCTTTCCCCGCCGACTACGCCGGTTTTTTTCTCGGGCTATCGCGCGGTGTTAATAAGGGATCCGCTGGGTGAGCAGCATTGCAGTGTATATCATTGGATGCTTGGTCGCTCTCGTTGGGGAAGGCGCTGTCACTACTGGCCAGGGAAACCGTGGTGCTTCGCAGCGAGGTCTTCCTTGTGCAGCAGTATATGAGACGGTTGCAAGCGAAGTAGTCGTGGAAATTTAATTCTTCTAGCAGTTGATCACGTCGCGCCGCATGTTCTGCAAGTTTAGACGTTGAAGGTACATCAAAAACTACACGTAAGTAAGGTCGGAAGTATTTGTGGAGAGAAATGACAGTCACGACTGACCAAACAATACTCTGCTTTATTTTAGGATACACATGATTATATAGGATTGATTACATACACATAGGTACAGTCCGCGAGGTCTAAGCTGAGCTTTGCATTTGTGTGAGTGATTACCAAAAGTAGAGTCAGACAAAAAACTATAAAAAATATTTTTTTTATGTTTTAGGTAGTAGGTATATAACATAAGTGGGAGAGGTATACAAGATTAAAAATAAAATAAAACTACATAAGCAAATTTTTTTTAAATGAAGGCCAGCTATGATAATTATGTATGACTGATGAGTACCTACATATGTAAGTGTGACTGAGAAGTCAGAGATCAATAAATAAAATTCAAATATTAAAAATACTATAACAATTATTCTTCTCCACCGGACATTGCATCTTCATCAATTTCATTATCATTCTCGTCATCATTTTCACTCTCGTCTGATGTGTCAGTTGTGTCAATAATAAATCGTTCCGTTATATCATCAAGAGCTGCGTCGTGACCACGAAACTTTGTTTCTTCTTTTATTGCGTGATCACACACATTTTTCCATACTTCGACACTGAGTGTCAACTTTTTCTTTCGTTAACCTCATTATTGTATCCATATTCATTGATACGTTTTGTTTCGCTACGTATTATTTTATCATTGTCCATATATTTTCAATTGGGTTGAAATCCGGGTGGTAGGGTGGTCGACGAAGGACGCTGTGGCCATGTTCTCTAAGTAAAGTGTCAATTTTATATTCAATAAATCTTTGTTTGTTTTGCAGTATCAATTGATAGAGTTGTGGTTTAAGCATCGATGTAGACTGATCAATATTGCGAAACTTGAGCCAGTCAATCATATCTTTTTTACGACTATTTGAGTTGGGAGCGGGATTTTCTAACGAATTGTGGTAAGATGTCTACCGCCACAACGCTATTGGGCTTTAAATTTGGAATTAATTGCGTTTGTAACCATTTCGTGTAGTTTTCTGCATTCATATTGTTATGGTAATCACCACTTTTTTTATTTGCTTTGAACATCAGCAGTGCATTTGGTATGAAAACGTCCTCTCCGCCGGCATGAACTATTATTAAACGATTTCCTTTAGAAATTGGTTTCTTCAAACCAGAAGTGCTGCCATCTGAATAAGATTTCGAAGAAATGTGAGTCGTGTCTATATACGAGGGTCATTCAATAAATACTAAGCCTACAAAAAGTAAACGAAAATTTTGGAAAAGTGGCAATTTATTTTTCAACATAGTCTCCTTTTAGTTCGATACACTTAGCCCAGCGATGCTCCAACTATTTTAACCCGTCCGAAAAATAGTTTTTGTCAAACTCTGCAAAATAGGCCTCCGTGGCGGCGATGACCTCCTCATTCGATCCATATCTATTCCCGGCGAGTGATTTTTTCAGATTAGGAAACAGAAAGAAGTCACAAGGGGCCAAATCTGGAGAATACGGTGGATGGGGCAGCAATTCGTAGCGTAATTCGACCAATTTGGCCATGGCAACGGCGGACGTGTGAACCGGTGCGTTGTCGTGGTGAAACAGCACTTTTTTCTTCGCCAGATGGGGTCGTTTTTTCTTTAATTCGGCGTCGAATCGGCCCAATACATCGGCATAGTAAAGCCCTGTAATTGTTTTACCCTTCTCGAGGTAATCGATGTAGATCACACCTTGTGAATCCCAGAAAACGGTGGCCATAACTTTTCCGGCCGATTTTACAGTTTTCGCCTTCTTTGGAGCACGTTCCCCGGCCTGGATCCATTGTTTTGATTGCTCCTTGGTCTCTGGTGTGTACCAGTGGATCCAGGTTTCATCGACGGTCACAAAACGACGCAAAAACTCCGCTGGATTCCGCTTAAACAGCGCCAAACACGTCTCCGATGTGGTCTCACGGTTGCGCTTGTTTTCTGGTGTGAGTAAACGCGGCACCCATCGCGCCGACAGCTTTCTCATGCCGAGTTCCTCGTGAAGAATATGATGCACTGTTCCTTCTGAAATGCCTACAGTCTCAGCTAGCTCCCGAACCTTCAATCGGCGATCTGCCAATACGAGATCATGGATTTTTTTAATGTTTTCCTCCGTAGCAGCTGTTTTCGGTGCACCTGGACGTGGTTCATCAAAAACCGACGTACGGCCACGTGCAAACTCGTTGAACCAATTCTTGACGGTGGCCATCGATGGAGAAGAGTCACCGTACACAGCATCCAAGCGCTCTTTGATTTCGATGCGCGTTTTCCCTTCCAAAAATAGAAATCGAATCACCGAACGATATTGCTCTTTTTCCATTTTTGTAAAACCGATCGACACGTTCGCTTCCTTAAGTTGTCAAATTAAAACAAATGAAGGGATTGGAATGAAAATTTGAAAAAAGAATTAAAAAAGAATGTGCTACACTGTGGTAAAACTCTTTTGAAACTACAGCGCCCTCTGGCGATGAGGCTAGGTACTTATTGAATGCACCTCGTATGTTTCGTCGGTATAAACGACTGGCCTGCCCTGAATGCGATATTCAGAAATTTTGATCAAAAAATTGATACGTAGATAACGTATCTCATGTTTTTCCATTAGAATTTTTCTATTTTCTTCTGTCCTTTTCCATTTAAATCCTAAAAGAGACACTTCTTTACGCAATGACCAAATTGAACCTGGATAGTTTATTTCTGTCTTCAACTTTTCATGTATTCGCTTCATAGTTGGCACCTCTTTATCAGTAATGTGAACGTTATGAATAGTTCTTCGGATTACCGCTTTATCAAAATCGTCAATGATAATTATATTTTTCCTGCATCTGGTCTTTTTCGGAGATAATACACATAGAAAATACATAAGTCAATAAGACAAAAGTGTT
Organism: Noctua pronuba; assembly: GCA_905220335.1. NCBI lineage: Eukaryota > Metazoa > Arthropoda > Insecta > Lepidoptera > Noctuidae > Noctua > Noctua pronuba. The sequence goes on from LR999913.1 coordinate 4,505,025, forward strand.
ATAATATACAAATAGAGAATAACAAAATATAGTAGAAACTCTTCACCGAACCTTCAGAATATCTTCACCGTCTCAAAGTTCTGAAGCTGCATCGTCCAGTCCCAAACGGTCCTGTAGTGAAATAACTGTAAATAATAAAATGAATATCGATTTGAAAACTTACCAAATAAATAACTTTTTTTTTTACGGATTGGAAATCATCAAATAACTCCTCCCGCTCTGGGTGGAGTGGGAGGGAGTGTCAGACTTCTACTGTCTAAAACCCATCCATGTTCCATCTTTGCCCTTTGTGTTCCAGGGCCGCGGTATCTCTTTCGAACAGTCCCGCAGCCCATAAATAACAATTTAATAATCAAAACAATAAATACGTACTTTGTGCCTCCAAGTTATTGTTGATGCGTTGTAATTCTGTGATGTCCTCAGATTTTTTTATTTTAGCGCTCTTGATGCAACTGAACACTGGCCAGTAGTTCAGCATTTGAAATCTGAAAACAAAATAAAAATGTAACACTGTTTTTATATATCATGTAAAGAGCGAATTACAGAGTAAAATAAATTATAGTAACTTACGTCAGGATCTCAATTAGCAGCTTCAGTTAATTGTGCCATTGCTTCTGCAGTTTGTTTCCGGCGTTCCTTCTCGTACTGTGCATTGCGTGCGCGCCGCTCTTCCTGTAACCGAAGAAATTAATGTCAAAATTTATAAATACATTATAGATAAGAGTGTACATTATGTAAAAACGAACTTGTGAAAGAGGACCACGGTTTCTGCCAGCAGTTCTGCTTCGACGCCTCACTGGGAGGGTTCTGAGGATGTTTCATTCTGAAATACCAAGTAAATAATTAAAAATCACAAACTTAAAGAAATTACAAAAACTCACACAATCCAATCCAATTCTTCATTATTCCAATTTAGCTAACTAAACATACCGTGTCGTTCACCATTTTTAAACGAAACTAAAATTCTTGATTTAAATAAACAATCTAATTTTTACTCCGGAACTCCACTAGTACTGAACTAACTAGCCACAGAAGAAATAATGAGTAATTTTTTTTTTAATATGACGTCTCGCAGTTCAACCTAGAAGGCTGGCTACTGCTTAACCGGACTAAACCTGTGGATGCATTGAGTGAAAGGCCTCCAGCCAGGGGCTTAAAAACTACTTATAAACAAAGCGACCACACGCTAAGGGCGCCCCCTGTGGGGTACGAGCTTCGGCTTAGGGCGTCGCTGGGGGCAGCAAGGGGAGAGGCTGGATCTGATTTAAGGGCTGATTTGTTGCTACTGGCTCAGCATCGCGGGCTGGCTCAAGCAAGGGTCGGGGGGGGGGGGGGGGGGGCTGCAAGTGAACGGGGAAGTCGCGGCGGACCTCGGCGGCGAGGTCGAAACATCTATCTCCTACCGCTCGTTGTAGGTCCAGAAGCTCCGCCTGGTAGATGGAAGACGGAAGTTGGAGGGCCCTAGTTTCGGTGGCACCATTCCACAAGGATAGCGCCGCTCCGACTTTGCCCTCAATCTTGCTGCCGTCAGTGAATATTTGCACAGCGGAATCGCTATGGTTATTATATTGTTCCTCGTCTACCAGGCTTCCGAACTCTAAGTTCACTTGGTCCGCGGGGTGCGGAGCTTTCGCTGCTGGAGCCATCCGCTCAATCTCCCCGCCTCCAGGCATGGGCCGGGACACCCCCCTCCTGGCCTCGTACAGCGCAGCCACCCCGTATACGAAGGTGAACTGGAAGTATCCCAGCTAACACCAGTGCCGAGTTTAGGGAGACCGTGCGGTAGGCTCTGCACAGCTTTTGAGCAAACCCCCTCTGGACCACGCTGAGCTGTTTAATTATCCTTACTTTTTTGGCGGTAGGTGCCCATTATTTTGTAACTATTGTCGTTTTATGTAATCCCAGCCATTGTTAATTTTATCTAAAGGCAAATGAGCTAGATTACAACATAAAGACACTATCCTCTTGGAACGCTTATTTTTGTTAATTTTCAAAGCTTTTGCCTTTCGCCATAAACAATTAGTGAAATGGAAGTGACATCCATTGATTATACTTCAAACTCAAAGTCCACGTTTACTTTACTCGGTTCTCATTCACGAATTCGTGTCTTGATTAAATAAAATAAAATGGGATAAGCTTTTGTGCTTTTATGGGACATAAATGCACAATGCACAATTTATTATGTAGGAAGAGCTACGAGTACATAATACTTCGTAATATTTAACTTGATTTGAAAAGAGTGTCCATGTAGTTTCTTGCCCATTCTTCTCCGTGAAATCTATTGCGTCTAATAATAAAATCATTGTTTTTTTATGAACAAAATGGTTTATTTTATTTGCCACCTATTAAATAAAAAAAAAAACATTATAAAATTGAATTTTATTGTGTTTTTGAATTTTATTGTGAATTATTGAACTGAAAGATCCAGGCGACAAAAGAAATGAGGAGCTCGGGAAAATGCCTGTTGTATCCAACTGCGGTGCAAAGGACACATTTATGGGAATAATTAAATTAGTCACGGGGAGAGACCGGGACTAATTTCTATAAATGTGTCCCCGCACCAAATTTGAAAGGCCTTGTTTATGTTAAGACAATCGTTCTGAAAGTCATTTTGTTGGGGGAAAATACACGCACAAATATAGTATTGTACGTGTTGATTTTTGGTCGAACTTGTCAAGTGTTGTGTTACTCTTCTTGGCAGCCTTTATTTCATCAGGCACCTCATTTCTCTTATTATCGGCTACAAGTCTTTGTTCTTCCAGCTCAATAATTCTGTTTCGTGCTGAGTGGCCAGCGATGGGTCGCCGAACTCTTGGCCGTGCACGACGAGAATTGAATGCTGAAAACAAATTAAATATATTTTTGTCAGTTTGATGTAATTTTAAAAATTGAACAATAATTTACTTCGTTGATTGTCCATCAATTGCAATTCCCTTGCCTCAGATTGTTCTACTTGCTTCTTAGAAAGTAGGTGGGCAGGTGTAGCAGCAGATGTTAGGGTGGGTGTGATGGGTGCTGGGTCCTGTCTTACAGGTGAACACTGTGCAACAAAAGCTGAATATCATTGACGGATACAAGAAATATTATAATTATGTTTCTGTTATTTATTATTTTTTATTAAAAAAAAGTCATAAGTATGAACTCAAACTCAAAGCATTTATTTCAAATAAACGAATTATAGGCACTTTTATAAATATATTATTGCTGTTGTTTGTTGTTTTTTTACCATTGGAATAAACTAACCATTATAAATTTTAAATTGAAATATTACCAATGGAAAAGCTGGCACTCTTGCCTCGGTGTGGGCTCCCCAAACCCCTCTCCCATGATAGATAGTACCCTCAATTCATTTTGGGAGAGGGTTGGTGCTTCCGATGGGCCGCCACCTGTAGCACACGCTGATCGTCTGGCATTCCCTGCAGCTCTTTTTGCCATATGTTTTTTATCAAACCACACCTAAAATGGTTAATTTTAAATACATAAAAAAACTTCATAAAAGCCGGTATACTGGAAGGTCCTCCTACAGATAAGTATCTGAAGCATAACTGATTATCATTGTATGCACTTTACTGATGACAAGACCTTTAAATAATAACGAGTACCTAATGTTTAATACATTATACTCACCCTTTTCCATTGCACCACGGACTTTGTGCAACCTCCCATTGCATTAAGGCACAAACTCTCCCACAGCCGTTTCGACCGAAGTCGACCGTCGGCAGTCCCTAATCGTCCACGAGCCAAGTCCTCGTTTCCCGCCATGAAATCGAGCAGTGCCTCTATTTGCGAGGGGATTGCTGCTGGAGCGGTTGGAGCACGGGTTGAGGCCATTTCACAAATTGATGATGTTCAAAGTTCCCGCGTCGTATTAACCTTTTTAACGCCGGAGCGTAAACCGCATCGGCGCCCCTTCCACGCCAAGGCCCGAATTCTGCGCAAATACCTACTGTCTACGCGCAACCTACGGGACCGAGGCGCTCACCCGCGCTCCCCTCGCACCGCCTCGCCTCCAAGCCGCACGCGCCCCCGTAACCGTCACCGTCGTCGTTGTAGAATATAATTTTATTGTAATACTATTGTAATATACCAATTTTTTATACAGTCCACTTTATTTTATTCCGCAAGGATCAAAGACCTAACACTGGTCCTTCGAGGAAACAATAGAATTACATTAGTTTAACGTATTCTCGTCGACGCGTCAGCCACGCGGTCAGAAAAAACTCGGAGCGGCGGTTGGAAGATAGCTTCAGGGGACTTGGAATCTACTATACAGCGGGTCTACAGCGTAGATACTGCACACCGCATCGTCAGCCTCGTGATCTCCAATCTGCATTTCCGCCGTGCAAGTCGCAAAACGCAAAACCATATCAAACTGTGATCAACGGGCTACGTAAAGAATACGCACCACGTGCACCTGATACATCGGCTGGTATTGTGAGTTCGTACCTATTATCCTTACCATACCTATTCATCTGAAACTCTCGTAAATTCCTATTCAGTGACTATTTGAGTGAGGTTTATTTTCAAATTATGCAATATTTCACATTCGCACGTGAATTAATATATTCATAGCATTGCATCTTGCACGCTTCCTGTGGGGGGCAATCCTATTGAAAAATATACTAATTCTGCTTGGTGTGTGCACATTTTATGCTAATAAGTATCGCACGGCATAGGTACTACGCACGACCACGCCATATTGCATCAGCAAAATGGCGGAGAAGAATGAACGCATTGTTAAGCTAAAAAAGGCTAAAGCTAGCTTAAAAGCAAAGCTAACCCAATTCGAAACATATTTAATTACAGCAAGTTCACACGAAGTGCTTAGCAAGCTCCACGCTAACGAACTACAAAATCGCTTTTCACGAGTTCAAAATTTAATTTCTGATTTTGACACTTTACAGACAGAGCTTGAGTACCTCTGCGACCCTCCGGATGAGCAGTATGCTGACAGAGAGGAAACTGAAACCAAGTACTATCAGCTCGTCGCTCAGGCCCAAACTCTTCTCGCTGCCTGCGCGAGGTTAAAAGGTTACTTTTCTATAAACGTGCAAACAATATGCAATGCTAACTTGGAAATCACTGACATAGCTGCACCATGACCAGGGTCGTGTCACGATAGCACAACATTTAATAATAGTGTTATCAAAGCGAAATTTGAAGATGGATGCTATAATGATTCGATTTTGGTTGTTGTCACCGGATATGCTGCAACCTCATACATGATGCCTACATTAGGGAGCCCGAGAACGCAAATAGAGCAACTTTATAACGAATCACAAATAAGAACTAGAAATCCTATTGAAAGAAGTTATGGTGTATGGAAACGAAGATTTCCTGTTTTGGCACTTGGAATGCGTGTAAAGTTAGAAAAAGCACTGACAACTATAGTGGCCACTGCAGTTCTTCATAATTTACGTCGTAGAGGGGAAAGTTTACCTCCAGATGATCCAGAACTTGATTTACCAGCCCCTTGGGAGCAAATTTTAAGTGATAGCCAAATGCCTCAAGTCGTTCAAGGAGAGCAACTACCTGTGCGACGGCATGAGACCCGGGATGCTATTATTGCTGATTATTTTTTTAGTTTGATGTAAGACAGAATAAAATAAAAGTAATTAAAGAAGAATACTGTTTTTAGAATTTATTCCTATTTTATATTATTAAGAAACTGGATGAACAATTATTTTCTATTTTTGAAAGCCACTAACTTTCTTCGCTTCATCAATAAAATGTTAGTTTTAATTTTGTCTTGTTTTAATATCTCCTTTTTTATTTGAATATCTAAGTCATGCCGCACCTTAGACCTTTCCATTTCTTCCACAGCAAGCTTTGTCTGTTGTTCCAAAGCTTAAATTTTCTTCATATGTAATTGCTCTTATGAAGAAGATGCGCTTGAGTGGGTTGGTCTTCTCCTAGAAACCCATGTCCGATGAGGAGTTGGATTCTCTGTAGGTTTAATTTTGAGGGCCGACGATACAGGAGTCTTCAACATTTTGGGTGTATAATCTCCCCAATCCTTTAATAGAAAAACAATAAAATTAGTAGGGTTAAGTAATATCTTGACATACATAGTTCTACTTTAGTTAAATTTGTCTTATATCTAGCTGTTGCATTTATAATACTATATAATAATTATATAGTGGCCATTTCATAAAATACTTTCTTAGCGAACCTCTAGATAACATAAAGAATAATACACCTGAGTTTAATCAAAATCTGTCCACATGTTGGGTCCGTGAGCTAATAGTCCAGTCATTCAGGCAGTCACAGTATTTTTTATTTACAGCTGTTAATTACCTTTTTCACAATATCTTCATTTTCACATACTACATCTGTGTCACTTGTGTGTTCTTGTACAAAGAACGTAGGAGGCATTGTGGTATCTGCAAAAAAAAGTTAAGTTTAAAATTAAGACATAGGGCAAACATATGAGGCATATTTAATACAAATTATATAAAAGAATAAATGCATAGCCCAAACCTTTTCTCAGTGAAAATTGTAAAGGGTAAACTAACCTATGTATTCTATCTCTGTTGCTGGAAAATCTTCCGTTTGTGCCGCAACCATTGCCCCTTGGTCTTGCACCGCTGGAATATCGGAGTCTTTATCATAGTGGTTAAATAAACCAATAGCACTGGTGGATATTAATGATATGTTCCGCTGTTGAATAAGATCCTCCTTTTTAGGCAGTATTGATGATCCACCACCTAAAACAAAAATATTTTGGAATAAGAAAAATAAATAATGAATGATGAAGAATACGAGGAATGTTAAGCATATCGATTTATGTGTTTCATTATCATTTCAGCCACAAGAATCCACTATTGTTGAGCATAAGCCTCCTTTATTAACAGATTTTCAGGGTGATTGGTTGGAGGTGGCATGCATCGGCTGCATCCATTGTCTGTTATCAGGTTGTCTGTCCACGTACTTTCCAGTACTCCCAACTATGTTGGGGTCGGCTTCCAGTCTAACCGGATGGCAGCTGAATACCAGTATTTTACATGGAGCGACTGCCTATCTGACCTCCACAACCCAGTTAGTACTGGGTAATACGATATCCCTTGGTAAGACTGGTTGTCTTAACTTACTTAGTAGGTACTTTATTAATTGGTATAAAAAACCTTTTATACCAGAAAAGCGTCTAGCCATCTATTTACATCCTTATCGCTTATCGTCATATACCTATTTTCAGTGGCATATCGTCGCCTTAATTCTAATAAAGCGTATCTCAGAAATGACAACTGTTCAGGAGGGTCAAAAATAAAATAAGATAAAATGAAAACTGTTTTTCTCATTTTAATTCTATGACAACAATAAAAGTGATGTTCTAAATCAACTATCATAATATTCTAGTATATCTTATTTTTAAGTTGTAATACAATTTGCTTGTCCAAGTAGCTCAATACCTGAGTTCCGCTTTATTAGCATGATTCATTTACTAAGATAATGTTTATTAACATAAAAAAAATTAAGTCATCTGTAGGAACTATTTTTTTTAATTGTCTACAATTAAGATAGCTTGGTACTTAGATTAGCCATAATGGCAATTTCATTAAAAGTAGGAATCATCGAAAAGTATCAAACAAAAATAAACTTCTATTAAAACAATTAAAAAAACAATCTAAAATAAAATTCTTAGTATCTAAATAAAAAAACGCTCACTTTAACTCTCACAGTCGTTGCCTTAGGCAAATTGTCGTAAAAAGAATGATAGTCTGTTGGCAAAATGTGTTTCAGATCTTTGAGATCTTTCCATTTTCTTGGCTTCAGTATTATTTTTCCTGTGTATATTGGATTAATCGTATAGGTATAGTAGTCGCCAAACTTCTAGTTCGCTCTGAAGTTGCAACGGCCGCGTGTTTGCGCCGGTACAGATGAGAAGAAAAGGTTTACAAAATATTTTGTCAATAAGATAAATTAGGTTAGGTTAGGGTAGGATTAAAATAAGGATAAATTTATATATTATCGCATTTGGAGCATTTTATGCTGGATGATCTCAATGCGTTATTACAGCACGCGCAGTTGTTGACCATTATTATTATTTGCTATTTACCAGTGGCGTGCAGTGGTTCACCACGGAGGGTAGGCCACCGCCACGCACATATATCGCGGGTATCGGTACCCAAAAAAAAAAAGAAAAAAAAAATTGAAAATGAAAAAAAAAAAACAAAATTGAAAATCAGCCTGTAAAAACAAAAGTTATAAATACAAGAACTCACCACTTTATTCAAGGTTCAAATCACTATTTTCTGACGATGCAAAGAGAAGAAATGATAGTTACAGAACACGTCACTTGCAAGATATCCGAAGCGGCCTGTTAAGGCCCTATTTCATGTGATTCGCATGTATAAATATATTTAATAAATTAATTACGGGTTTTAAATCAGTGAAAAAATCAACTCATTTATAAGTTAAATCTGCGCGCCTACCGTTTTTTTTCAAATATGATTTTAAGACCTCGTCATAAAAATTAGTCTTGCGTCGTAGTTCGACCATTAATTCTTTCTCTATAGAAATTAAAGATAGATTTGTGAGTCGGTGCTGACTTTGTGTGTTTCTTAGATAGGTGTGGATTCGTTTTAAGGACGAAAATGAACGTTCTGCCGATGCGCTGCTTGCTGGGATAGTAACAATAAACTTCGCCAAACGTAAAACTTCTGAAAAAACTTTATCTAAATTACTTTTATACAAATTTTGAATGATACTGTATATGCTACAATTCGCAAATTCAGGCGATCTATAAATACAGCGCAATTCGTTTTTTAATCTATCAAAATTAAAATTTGCCTGATATGTATTAGTGAACTCTCTGATTTCCTTTTCAGGGAATTGTTCACTATATTTACTAAAATTCTCACAAGAAAGTAACTCAAAGAATTTCAAATTTTTAATATTCAGATAACGGTTTCTTAATTCGCTGAGTACATTATCAATTATTTCGGTAAAAATTCGCCGATAGTGTATTTTTACATCATCGACATTGCGCTTTTTTTTGGGTGGTCCGGTTATGAGGGCAGTTGCATCATAATTGATCTCGAACCTGTCTCTGTAACGAGCTATAAATGACTCGAATTGTTTTATCTTTTTAACACAATACGCGATGTCACAAGTTTTTTTCTGTATGATATCGTATAAAATATCGGTTTCAGCTAAAATATCCGCGAATGTTTAAAAAAAAAAATTAAATTCAAATTCTTTCATGTTAAATAAAAATGAAGTGACTTGTGACAATGTATCACCATCCCAGTGTTGTGTATTTTCATTCATTTCCTCAAACAACTGAAGGAGGTGTGTGAACTCGTTATTAATTATATTTAACGTGCGCGAGTGATATGTCCACCTTGTTTCGGCGACACGAGGCAACTTTTTCATAACGGCAAAGTCGTTATAGTACGCCATTCGTTTCGTACTAGTGTGAAAAAAAACCGCAATGGATTTTATTATACTAAAGAAGCGTTTTGTTTCAGGAACCCGTTCAAAAGATTTCGATAAAACTAAATTTAGTACATGTGCGGAACACCAAACATACATAGCTTGCGGACATTTTTGCCTCACCAAAGCCTGCACGCCGTTAATTTCAGATGATAATACTGCTGCCCCGTCATAAGTTTGTGCAATTAATTTAGAATGACAATCTAAATCTCCTAAAGTTTCCAAAATTAGAGAACTTAAAGCTACAGCGGTGCGATCCGCGCTGACATCTACGTATTTAATAAATCGATCCACTACTTCGGAATCACGAAAATATCTTAAAATCAGAACTAATTGTTCTCGGCCGCTTATGTCCGGTGTTTCATCCACCATGACAGCAACATAATCGGACTTTTTAATTTCGTCTCTAACGTAATCAGTCATCACAGATGCAACGCTCGAGATCAAATCATTTTGCGTTCTGTTCGACATGCCCGTGAATGCGGTACTTGCATTTTGTAAGTGGGTTTCTAAAGCTCCATCATACTTTGCTAATAAATCTACTGTTTCTAAATAATTACCTCTATTCAGTGATGATAGTGATTCATCGTGGCCGCGAAAAGCTAATTCTTGTTTTCCCAGAAAGCATACAACATCGATCAGTCTTTGAAAAATATTTCTATTCCTATCTACTTTAGAATTATGCTTTTCTATACCTAACCTTAACTGGCCGTTAATACTAGTTTCAATACGTGATTTACCAAATGTATTTAACTTTAAGCAAGCCTCTAGATGTTTTTCTGATAGGTCATGCTTTTTTGCCGAGGAATGAAAATTATGCAAATCAATGTACCCCTCACTCCACTTACTGGAAGTATTAAACAAAATGCACGGAAAACAAAATAATTTATTTGTGTGTATACAACCACATAGCCAGCTGAATGTTGCATAATTTTGAAGTTTGAAATGGCGGGTACGAGCTGAATTATCAGATTTTTGGATTAATTCTCGTAATTCGGGTGTATATCTACCTTTCGACACCACAAGAATTTTATCATTAAACGATAATTGCGAAAACTTACTGCTTTTAACTTCTAACAAACACACATTTTCTGCGCAAGTATCACAACAGAACACCATTTTTAAGTAAATAAACAAATACTAAACAACAAATAATATTTACATTAATGTTCGTTTCAAAACGAATAACTGATAAGGTTTAACTTGGTAAGATATGATAACATTCAAAATCGCATATAAATTTGCTTGTCACATGAAATAATAATGGCGTGACTAGGAAAAAATTAATTCGTAATTTGTTAAAAAAAACACTTCCAAATAAAATTGCATCATTGTCATACCTAAATCATATGTAAAATCTGTTAACAAAATTTTGCCGGATAATACTGAGTCTGACAGCACGTGCTTGTCATACTTATTTTAAAAACTCCCCGAAAATCAAAGCGAAAAATAAAATTCATATAGTTTTTAATTATTTTTATAGGCCTTTTGCTATTTATTAGGTATAAATTCAAAAATACCACCCTATTTTTTTAACTGGTTATAGTAGTCATTAAGAAAACTATCGTGTTTGTGTGTAGTCTGTTTCTCGAATTCGCCGGAATTTCGGTTTAATTTCTACAAATGGCAACTCTGATCTTCATTCATGTTAATCTATTTGGCCAATGACCGGCCGGCTCCTTTCGCGGGAGACACGCCTATTATCTAGACATGTGTGCCGTTTATACACACGAAAATATGCACCAGTGTGCGTAAATTTATGAATCGAAAGTACTCTACAACCGATTTCGCCTCACAATTGACGACGCGTGGTTAGCTTACAGTATTGTGTGAGTGTTACGTCACACGGGCGCGACAAGTTGCTATAAGTGTTATAACAGGAGTTTTAACTTTTAAAATGTTTTTTATTACAAAGTTATAATAAATGCACTTGAGTTGGCGTTTATGATAGGATTGATAAGGTAGGCTCGGCCTAATTGCCTCTATGGACGGCACGCCCCTGCTATTTACGAATATCTTTATCAAATTGGCGACACAGTTTTCCAGGAATCTGAGCTAGGCGCACCTGCGTCGACCTGTGACGCAATATTCGCGGAATTGAGCTCTGCACACCTGCGTCGACGCGTGTATTTTGAATTATTAAATTAATAAAATGCACTGAACTTTGACACGAAATGTTGTGTACATTTATTTGTTTTATTATTTCTGCACTGTACTTTGCCACTTATTTTGTTAATATAGGGTTCAATATCATTTAAAACTATTGTTTTTAATTGTACTAAAAATGTTTTTGAAAAACACGTCATCAGCACATCACCAGGATTACGACGAAATTCAATATTTTTGTTTATAAATAAATAATGATTTACAATCGAATTTAGGTAAATTTGGAATAGGTTCCTTAATCCTTCGAACTATTTTATGGGAAAATAAATCATACAAAGGAAATGTATATTATATTTTATTGTAGTGGCTGTACACCATCTATACAAGGTGTAAAAAAACCCTTCACGAAGCCGTCAACCAAGCATTCTGTACATCTAACTAAGTAACTCTACGCAAAAATTATTGCTGGGAAACGACTTTTTTTTTTGGGGTGAAAAATCCCGTTTTACGGTAAAACTCAATATAACGCACTCAAAACTTAGTGCTGATGGATGCTTTGAATATTAAACGGGTCATGGAGTTAATTAAAGTAAAGTTAAAACCTTTAAAAGTGGTATTTAAAAAAAAACTTGTGAAAAAATTGGAACTTTGATCTCCAATATCTCCGTAACTACAAGGTTCCCAGGTATGGTCTAGAACAAAAAAACGATCGCAGTGACGGGGAGAACAAATACCTTTCGGCTTCGTTAAGGGTCTATTTACACCCTTTATAATTGTACATAGAAGTACTGGAACAGAGATTTTCATCATCCGAATCCATTTCTGAATCTTTCAGAAGTATCTGACTAGCTGTCCGTTTCGCCAACATGAATTACGATCTCTTCTGTTAAGGAATCAATCACGTGATCACTTTTTTATACTCCTCTTCAATTTTTTTTACTTTGGAGCACAAATTCGCCCACTCGCACTCTCCCATTAAATTTGTTTTTTCTTTTATAAATTCTATAACCTGATTTACATTCCAGGTTACATTTTTTTTTGGCAACATGTCCCTTTATAGCTGCCCAGGCCATTTCTATCGGGTTCAAATCTGGATGATAGGGCGGGAGCCGCAACACCGTATGGCCGTTTTCATCTTATCGATATTATATGTTTTAAATTTCTCTTTGTGCTGTGATATTAAATGATACAGCTGAGGTTTTAGCAAGTCAGGATTGTATGCGATACTATTATCTCCCAGCCATTTCTGCATTTCAGCCTTTCGCGAGTTGGATGTGGGGACTGTATCGTCTCGTTTGTTGTGGTATGACGCGTTGTCAACCACAATAATTGAATTTGGGGGCAGGTTAGGCATCAGCTGCGATCGTAACCACTTTTCATAATTATTGAAATTCATGTTTTGATGGTAATCGCCCGACTTAGCACCAGCTTTAAAAACTAACAGACAATTCGGCACAAACCCCGTTTCAGAACCAGCGTGGACAATGATAACACGTTGCCCTTTAGAAATAAGCTTTTTTAGTCCTGTGACTCATGAACGCGTACACCAAAGGGATCACATTCGTGTTATTTATGTCACTGCCGATGTCCCCGTGAATAGTAAAAAGTTGTTGAAAAGGACTTGGACATGATTTAGCGGTCCCGTCCATAAAAATATGTTTTATATTTTTTCATAATTTCTCGGGCGTCATTTGAACAAAACACTAATATTCTCATTTTTTTGTGACGGAAATCAGCGAGTAAGAATTCTGAAAAAGTATTGGGAACCTCGACTTCCTCTACAGTTTTCGCGCATATTTTTTTTACGTGTGCTAGCTTATTTCTGTTTCTATAAATGCTTGATTTTATTTGTTGAAATTCAGGTATACTACTTTTTGAAGCTTAATGCAGGCCTTGATTTTTTAATGTAATTAGAGCTCTGTTATAGATTCTTGGAGCTGGTTCTCTTCCCAATGCTGCTTCATTGCAAGCATTATTTATAATAATATTAACTGAATTTCATTTCGTGTTTCATCTGGATTACATTGGCCGCAGTGAGGTTTTATTTGTAAAGTTTCAGTGAGGTCCTTATACAAAATAATTGTATTAGTTTAAAAGATATATACTTATGTCTACACGTCATAAATTATATTATACATATAAAACACTCAAGACTTGAACCATATTCAATGTTACGGATCCAGTACATTTTAAACTTTTATAATTTTTACACCGCCATATGCTTTGACCATTTTTATATTTACGCATTTTGTAATATTGATGTCCTTCTAATTGCAGAATTCTTCCTCGACCACTTTTAATAATTATTAGTTCTTTAGACGTCATTGAAAAAAATAAACAGTAAACTAAACAGGCACCACCAAATAAAACGTTGCAACCAGGGGGGAGACAGTTAGAACAAACACACAACTTCAGTAAAGAAAGAGTCGCCATCTACTATTTGCGACAGGGAAAAAGAACCATTCTTAGTTTCATAATTATCGATAGATGTCTCTGTGATCCCAACTTTAATGCAAATAAGAAAATCTGATAATTAAGTTCTCTGATTAAATTTATAGTATTTTTCTAGATAATAATTGTTACATTTTCCATCAAAATTATCACATTTTTATATTTCATAGCTGTCCAGTATTATCAATTATGCCAACCTTATCACGGAAATCTTTATTGTATAACTTAATCTGATAACATCACATCATGGCCGCCGCAACTTGCGCGTGCGCTTGCTTGTGTTTCGTGGGTCCATTTTATGTTTAATTATTACAAATTACAATGAATTACTAAAACAAAATAGTTCGTTAATGTGGTCAATTATATTCAAATATAAAAATAGCTGGTGAAATTCTTTCTTGTTTTTCGCAAATAGAAGCTGTGTTTACATCGTATGCTGATCAAAATGCAAATCGCGAACAAAATGATGGTTCGTTTACTTTCTGAATCACGATCCTTAAAATATCAATAATAGAATTTATCATCATTATATTCGCAAATCGCATTATGATCAACATACGACGTAAACACAGCTGCTTTTTGCAAAAAACCGAGAAAAATTGAATGATCTAAGTAAACAATATACTGATCTAAAGGGTGTAAAAAGACCCTTAACGAAAACGAAAACCACATATTCTGCCCATCATTGCGATCATTTTTTTGTTCTGGACCATACCTGGGAACCTACTAGTTACGGAGATATTGGAGGTCAAAGTTCCAATTTTTTTAAATACTACTTTTTAAGGTTTTAAGAGTATTACATTGCTCGATATCCTTGGAGATCTGGCCTTCGTAACAATGTTTAAAAATAAAGCGCCATCTGCTGACAGAGAATCAAACTATAACAACATTTGCTGATGATTAGATAAGATCACAGATGCGACGCAATATTGACACAGTATTTGCCTAATTTATTCGCTCTCTGGGAGGCAGTAGGTAATTTTTCAGTGTACAAAGTTATTTATTTGTGTTCACACTTACATTACGTATTTCTTTTGTTTGATATGAATAATTATGTTGAATCAGGTTTGGTTGGGTTGGTGGCAACTGAGGTTTACGCTAAAATAAAATACTTGCTGAAGGTCTGATGATGATCAGGTCAGCGCCCAACGGTTCTCAATAATGGAATCAGTTAGGAGGAACCAGTTTTCAATATTTGGCTAATTGATCACGGTTGCTACTACAGAACACCTGCCGAAGGGCTGATGATAATCAGATCAGCGCCCAACGGTTCTCAATAATGGAATCAGTTAGGAGGAACCAGTTTTCAATATTTGGCTAATTGATCACGGTTGCTACTACAGAACACCTGCCGAAGGTCTGATGATGACCAGATCAGCGCCCAACGGTTCTCAATAATGGAATCAGTTAGGAGGAACCAGTTTTCAATATTTGGCTAATTGATCATGGTTGCTACTACAGAACACCTGCCGAAGGTCTGATGGTGATCAGATCAGCGCCCAACGGTTCTCAATAATGGAATCAGTTAGGAGGAACCAGTTTTCAATATTTGGCTAATTGATCACGGTTGCTACTACAGAACACCTGCCGAAGGGCTGATGATAATCAGATCAGCGCCCAACGGTTCTCAATAATGGAATCAGTTAGGAGGAACCAGTTTTCAATATTTGGCTAGTTGATCATGGTTGCTACTACAGAACACCTGCCGAAGGGCTCATGATAATCAGATCAGCGCCCAACGGTTCTCAATAATGGAATCAGTTAGGAGGAACCAGTTTTCAATATTTGGCTAATTGATCATGGTTGCTACTACAGAACACCTGCCGAAGGTCTGATGATGATCGGATCAGCGCCCAACGGTTCTCAATAATGGAATCAGTTAGGAGGAACCAGTTTTCAATATTTGGCTAATTGATCACGGTTGCTACTACAGAACACCTGCCGAAGGTCTGATGATGACCAGATCAGCGCCCAACGGTTCTCAATAATGGAATCAGTTAGGAGGAACCAGTTTTCAATATTTGGCTAGTTGATCATGGTTGCTACTACAGAACACCTGCCGAAGGTCTGATGATGACCAGATCAGCGCCCAACGGTTCTCAATAATGGAATCAGTTAGGAGGAACCAGTTTTCAATATTTGGCTAGTTGATCATGGTTGCTACTACAGAACACCTGCCGAAGGTCTGATGATGACCAGATCAGCGCCCAACGGTTCTCAATAATGGAATCAGTTAGGAGGAACCAGTTTTCAATATTTGGCTAGTTGATCATGGTTGCTACTACAGAACACCTGCCGAAGGTCTGATGATGACCAGATCAGCGCCCAACGGTTCTCAATAATGGAATCAGTTAGGAGGAACCAGTTTTCAATATTTGGCTAGTTGATCATGGTTGCTACTACAGAACACCTGCCGAAGGGCTCATGATAATCAGATCAGCGCCCAACGGTTCTCAATAATGGAATCAGTTAGGAGGAACCAGTTTTCAATATTTGGCTAATTGATCATGGTTGCTACTACAGAACACCTGCCGAAGGTCTGATGATGACCATATTAGAGATTAAAAGTTTATCAGTAATGGAAATAGACAGAAAGACTCAGGTTCTAACATTTATCTAAGCATTCAACGGTTTTTGGTTATGAATATATTTAGGAAAATATAGTTTTTAACATTTATCTTATTCCGCACAGATGCTTTACATTGATAAGTAAGTTGACATGACAAAGTGGGTATTAAAAGGCAATAGTGGTCTAAATTCAACTAAGTATAATTTATTTCAATTTATCTACAAAATTAATTTAAAATACAAAAAGTAAAAAATATTTCTTCAAACAAACTGAAGTAAAACAAATTACTAGTAAAAAAGTAAAACGAAACAGAAATTATAAAGTCGACTAAAATACAAAAAACAACAAAAAACTTAAAACATAGTGAAAAACAAAATACAAATAAAACGAAGTAACAAAGTCAATTAAAATACAAAAAGTATAACATAATTCTTAACACAAAGTGAAGTAAAACAAAATACAAGTAAAATAGTTAAGCGAAATAGAAGTTTAAAGTAGAAAATAATACTTAAAGTGAAGTAAAACAAAATAAAAGTATAAAATTAAACAAAATACAAGTAACAAAGTCAATTGAAATAGAAAAAGTATAAAATAATTCTTAAAACAAAGTGAAGTAAAACAAAATACAAGTAAAATAGTTAAGCGAAATAGAAGTTTAAAGTAGAAAATAATACTTAAAGTGAAGTAAAACAAAATAAAAGTATAAAATTAAACAAAATACAAGTAACAAAGTCAATTGAAATACAAAAAGTATAACATAATTCTTAAAACAAAGTGAAGTAAAACAAAATACAAGTAAAATAGGTAAACGAAATAGAAGTCTAAAGTAGACAATAATACTTAAAGTGAAGTAAAACAAAATAAAAGTATAAAATAAACAATACAAGTAATAAAGTAAATTAAAATACAAAAAGTGAAAATTAAAAATCAGTGAAATCTAAAAACCGTGAACAGGTTGGTTGGTCGCTAATTTGGTTTGGTAACTGTGTCAATTGTTCGCTTTCTTGAAGTTCACTAATATCTGGTTCTTGTGACTCCTCAGAATTTTGCATGATTTTTCTGTCTTCTTTCTTTTTTATGGCCTCTAAAATATACGGGGGATCTCTGATTGGCATATTTCGGCTATGGCGTGGATCAGGCAGTTCTGGCAAAACACAATTTAAATAAAATGTACATAATTTTAATTTCATTTTATTTTCAAAAAAGTTCTCATCTCTTTTGATGTATTCAACTTTTAAGGGTTTTAAGTCATTGGCCCATACTCCAAATATACATTTAGTCATTCGAGTCACACGTAATTGACCTTGAATCTGGTAATACCAATTGTGGGATTTGTTGATCTGCAAAGCACCCGATTTATCTGCTACCCAAAAATTAACTTTTTTTTGTAATATGGCTTCTTCAAGCCCTATCTTGAACGCCGATAGTGGACATTTCACTTCCACTATCACATCTTCGCCAATAAGGCCATCTGGTGTAGCACCCAGATACGGAATTTCGGGGTCGATAAAAAGCCCACATGGTCTTATATCAACATTTTCTTGTCTGGATAACTGATCCAGCGCTTTCTTTTCGCTTTCCCTGCCGTGGTGTAAAGGTGCAGCATCTATATTAATTTTATATAGCAGTTGTTTGACAATACTGGCACAACTAGTATCTGGTCTCATTTTAATGATCCTGCCAAAATTAGAGGCCGTCAATAAGGAGCGCCGTAGTTCAAGCCACTCGACTCGCTCTGCAAAATGGTTCGTCTTTCAATTTGTCTTCTTTCTTCAGTAGTTTTTTCTAAGTTAGCCAAAAACGTTTTCTCCATTTGTTTTAAAATAGAATCGGTCACATCTGGCTTCATACTGTGTTCACCATAATCTTTTTCTGTATCTTTTTCAGCAAGTGTCTGCCGTTTTGTATAATGGAGACGTTTCACGCTTCTTCTTTTTTTCTGATATAATCTATCTAAGGTGCTCATTTTGCCCTTGGGACTTTCGCCAACAATTGTTTTATATAATATAGACATAGGTTTCCTTTTTGTATTAAAATTAACAGCTGACGCTGAACATCGAGTCTGGTATCCACGCCGGCACGAGTAATTTACCCTTTTACCACCAGCAAATTTGGCTACAACGCTGTGAAAACTTTCCACAATATTACTGTCTACATCATGTACAAGACTTCTGGAATGACCTGCAATAGTATTAATGTAGTAGCATATTTTCTGCCACAGGGCACTTGTAAAAAAGTCTTGTGGTATGTTTTCTTCGGTTTGTAAACTGTTGCAGAAATAACTTTTACATTTTGTGTGGTTGTTAAAGGAATGTAAATGTACAGTTTGAATGTCTTCAAATAATTTTTGTGTGCAGTAATCTATATCTTCCGATGAGTTGTTATAGTTTTTGCTGCATTTTCGTATGGCTGACCTAATGGCCATAATGCGCTTTTTTGTTATCAATTTTCTGAATCTAATGGGATATTTTGTGTCAGTGATCAGGTTTTCCATTTTATTGCATAAGTTTCTTAAAAGGTGATTCCTACATTCCACTTTTTCAACAGTAAATTGAGGATAAGATCTCGCTTCCAGTATTTAAGCGTACGCGCTAGAGTCGCCGTCGGAAATGAGGCGGCCATAAATTAAACCATACATTTCTATAGATGATTTGAAGCCTTCCACTATTATAGTTGATTCCATGGCGGTGGATGATCCTGTAAAATTTTTAAAGCACTGGTGAACTCTTGGGTTTTGATTTTTGTTTTGGTCTTGCGCGCATATGCTACAATATTTATTCTTGATGCCAAGGAACAAAATTTTTTTTGTTTGTCTACCAATTATGGCTGCAGCTCCTGATAACGCTGAGTAATTCTTTCTATAAGATCTTTTACTCCAGCATCCATCAACAACAACATCAATAATGGGAATACCATCTTTACTGACGCGACCTTTTTCTAAAGCGATGATTTTTTCTTCTTCAGCAGCTTCATTCATTGATTTGATAAGTGCTTTATCAAAGGAATCAGAAACTGTATTGTGACGTTTTTGGTACACAGGCTCAGTCATCACGGGCAAGTCAAGTGCTGATAAAAATTCCTCTAACTGCGAATATCCTATACCAACTGAAACTGCACCTGCGACCGCTGCAGTATTAATATCCATATCCCCAGTGACATTACTAAGAGAAAATTTTTCTTTGCACATTAAACATTCTAATGTAAACTTAGAAGCAAGCCCAACGCGTTTCTCTCGCGGTCTGCCAAACCCTAGTGCATGGCTCGGGGTTCTGAACTGGCCGTGATCAAGCAGCCTTTGATTTGCTGCAAGAATTGTCCTTTCATTAGGGACCGTGGGATTACGGATCCCCTGGGCTCGCATACGAGGTACGCTCTCCCTCGCATACATTCTACGTGCTGCTCGTAGATTTTCCTGGCTATGTAAATACACTCGCACCATTTCGTAATATTCACGGTTAGTGAAGTTTGACATCGTGACTACGCGAGTACGCGGCAAACACGCGCGCAGGGGTGAATTCGAGCGGACGTCCGGACCCCGCTTCCGCAAGTGACATACTGCGGGCCCGCACATAGGTCTCCGTGAGCTCTTTCAAATGAGTACAAACATGTTGGTTTGCTTTGGTCATGATTGAGGTCTGCCTACCTTCGGAGTCCACCACCAGGTAAGTCAGTTCCTCACAGTCACATAGATCTCCGTGAGCTCTTTCAAATGAGTACAAACATGTTGGTTTGCTTTGGTCATGATTGAGGTCTGCCTACCTTCGGAGTCCACCACCAGGTAAGTCAGTTCCTCACAGTCACATAGATCTCCGTGAGCTCTGGTCATGATTGAGGTCTGCTCTCTTCTCCCTTATTATTATTATACTCTTTGGTTGCAACTGTAGTAGTATAACACATCCATCATTTTGCATAGTTAAACAGGCTCAAACAGCATCTACCCTCAAAATGAAAATAAAAACTATAACCATACTCCTTCTGACGGGGTGTTTAGCTAAATTTTTATAATGTTTTTAATGCACATACCTACCTAGGTGCTGTAGGTATAGATGCATTTAAGGAAATGTACAGTGGACGACTTCCGGGTGATATGACGATGATTTGTGTAATCTGTATGTATTGTTTATTTACTATTACTATTATTTACTTTGTTAGGGATCCAGCTTATAATTTATAAGTTTTTCAACTGTTTATTTGATCAAAGATATGCTGTAGATGTGCAAATATAAGTACACGAATATATATTTTTTAACGAACCAAGCGTTTTTTATTTTATCACAAAATTAGTAAAATATTTAAATGTAGTAGAACTATTTTTATATCTAATTAGTTCAACGGTCGAACAAATGAGAAAAAATATCTCACTAGTTCGACGATCGAACTAATGAATCGAACTAGTGGGAATAAACGGAAAAATAAGGAGCCAGTATTTATTTTGTGGGTCAAGTAATTTTAATTTATTTATTTTTTATAAAAATTAGGGATGGGCCGAATATTCGTTTTATATTCGGTATTCGGCATATTCGGCAGGTTTACCGAATATTCGTATTCGGCCGAATATTCGGCTATATCACCGAATGTTCGGCAAAGTGGTACTCAAAGTTTTTACAGTATTGAGCCGTGTATGACACTCGAGTCATGATCAAATTATCATGACTCTAATTCTACTTCTTCTCTAGACTCTAATTCTTCTCTAATTTACAGTGCAGGTTTATGTTTTTGTTGACACTATAGCTTTATTTCCAATTACAGTAGTTAAACAAGATGGTTATTAAAAACAAAATATAAGTACGCATAGCTGTTTTGGGATTAACTTACAGTGAACTCTTTATAATAAAATAATATATTTAAACCAGGTCTTTATTGTAAGAAATTAAGCAAGTTTTTTGTTTTATCAATATTTATTGTAAGAAAGAGTTGTATGATTAACAACATTCCAGCAGATTATAAATCAAGTTTCTTTCTACTTAGTGTAGCGAAAATTATTTATTGATAATAAACAGAAAAAAAAACACTTTTATAAGTATTCATTTCAGAGATCAATCAATTACTCATAAACAAACAAAAATACTCAATTATATTAGTGACATAGTAGGACAAATATGAGATCTTTATGAGACCAAATCAAATATGATAATATAGGAACATAACCTCGAGCAATCACATTTTTATTAACTTTTAATTTAAGTTACATGAGGGTAAATTTTCTATAAACTAATAGAAATCTAACAATTTAAATCTTAAACAAATCACTTTAAGTTGTATGAAAGTAGAATATAATAAAAAAGAAAACACACACTATTATTAAGTTACATAATTGTCAGAAAAGTGTGATTCAATATTTAAAATTCACAAGAGGCAAGTTGTGGTGCAAAAAAACAATCTGCTCAGCTTGATTAGGCAACAGTTTGTTCCGTTTTTGCTCATAAACGTTGCCCGCTTCGGGAAATAAACGTTCACTGTAAACCGAGCTTCCTGGAGCTGAAAGAAACATTTTTGCCAAGCTGCTCATCAGAGGAAATCTAAATCTATTTTTGGACCACCACCTGTAAGGGCACATATCTCGGGACAGCAAGCTATCTGCAATGTATCTGTCTAATTCGATAGCTATTGGACTTTTTGGTTCTTCAATTACAGGCTGCTTTGCTGATGCCAATTCTTCATAGCACGTCCAGAGAGCTTTATGAGTAGGTTGCTGTGACTGCAGGTCATTTGACGTTGACGGAGCTGGATTTTCACACTCGTTCTCACTACTAGTTGTGCTGTCCATATCTGCACTTCTTCTAACGTGTTCTAAAAGGAATTGGCGTCTCACCCATGGAACTTTTTCTGGAGCGAAGAAATTCATCTTGTACCTTGGGTCGAGCAGTGTGGCAATAGTGTAATACTTTTCATCTTCAAACTTGCTTGCTCGTCTTTCTAACCCTTCTTTCAGTGCCAGTCGTAATGGATCCAAGTGGCTGCACGTTCTCTGAACCTCTTCTTTAATTAAAAACTTTTGTAAAATTTTTGTGTGTGGGATTACCTCTGAAATGCATGAATATGTAGAGCTAACTTTTTTGGTGATCTCTTCAAAAGGCTGAAATAGAATCACACACTGCCGCAATAACATCCACTGTCTTTCTGACAGATTTTGAATATTAATGGAGCCACTGTTGTCGGAAATGTACAAGCTGATAGCTCGTTTTTGCTCTTCAAGACGTTCACACATGTAATATTTACTAATCCATCTTGTGATTACATCTTGCACAAGTTTGTGTTGAGGCAAATTTAGCTCTTCTTGAATTTTGCTGAACTTTTCTTGTGCTTGAGTTGAGTGATGAAAATGTGTGACTATTTTTCGTCCTTGGGCAATGGTTTCCTCAACATCTTGTTGGACTTGTAACGGCGCGTACACATAGAACATCCGTTTTACAGGATCCTTTTTAACTGATCCGTCGCTACTGGAGGTAATATTCACACAGCATTTACAGGACCGATTTTAACAGATCCGACGCTACTGGAGGTAATATTCACACAGCATTTACAGGACCGATTTTAACAGATCCGACGCTACTGGACTTTCGTTCTTCAGTGTATCGCCTACTTTCTACGAGAATGGACGTTGTCGTGTTGTATTGGTACTATCGTCGTCTGCGGCGGAGGAAGCCCCGGCGTTATTGGATACATCCACTATTAAGGCAAAGATTTTGTCGTGGTGCTGTTGTGCGTCAGCTGAAAGAAGACGAATCTAAATTTTTTACTTATTTCCGAATGACGACGTCTACTTTTGATGACCTTCTTAAACGATTAGAAAAGGATTTAAAAAAGAAAGACACAAACTGGAGGAAAAGCTTGTGCCCTGAAGTAAAACTAGCGATATTTTTAAGGTAAGAACTTTAATTTTTGTTATTATCAATTAAAATTTAAAATGACAAAAAGGTTTACAAAAATGAAGATTTATTTCAAAACATAGACAGATCTGGCAAGTCTGACTCCTGGCTGAATGTAGATTCTACTGATGGCGAACCTTCTACTGATGGTGTAGAGTCAAGATGATGTGGCCTACTAAAATAACCTTGGGTGTGGTAGTGAGGAGTGCTAGAACTTTGTGAATATGGAGGCCACTCGTAGTTTGACTGACCATATCTTCTACTTTTAATATTTTGTAAAAGGTTTATCACTCCAGACTGAAATTCTAAAATTTGATCGCCATTAAGTGAAGCCAGTTGCGGCAAAATACCTTTGAAGAACGATAAATTGGGATCTTCAAACTCATTTTTACTTTTTTTTAACTGATCATTCATGTATTCAATCATTTTGGCGTCTACTTCATTCACATTTCTTTTGATTGCCTTGCGTTGCGGCGGGGCTAAATTTTGTCTTTCCTTTTGTCTGTCACTACCACTTTGTTCCGTAATCTGATCAGGTTCATCTTCGTTGTCTTTATTACTTTCTACTGTTTCCGTGATGTTGTCATTAGCAGGGACGTTCTCGTGTGTATCACCTGGGGTGACAACTTTTTTCAAAAATAACATTTGATTGTGATATTTGTAAGGCTTGGTATTTGAGGCAGCAGCTCCAGATTTCTTCAATTTCTTTTTCTCACTCAATGTTCGTATCCAGGCATCTCTAGTCGAATTCCATTTTTTTATAACATATTTTCCTGAAGCAAGTAAATAATAATATAAGATGGTTGTCAATAGCTTAGTAAGTGAAAGGCGAATAAGAAGGTAGAATAGACTTGTCAGTAATTAATTACCATATTGGTCAGTGGATAAGTCAAATTGACAGTGCAAGAACTAATCGGTCAGTAAATAATGGGAAGCAAAAAAGTATTACTAATGTTTAAATCAATTTATTTTAATTAGGTAATTTTATAATTTAGTTCAGTTCAGTTTAATTTTATTTTATTTATGTACTATATATATAAGTATGAGTTTTGATTTACGACTTTGCTAAAAACTCTCATAAAAATTTCGACTTTCCATACAAAATTTGTTGGTCACTATAATATTTTATAGTTTTATAATAAAACAAGACTTATTCATCAAGCCATCTTTAATAGTCTGACCATAGAGAAGTACCTCTACGAAACATAGACATATACATAATCAGTAATAGACAAAATTAACTAAAACTAAACCCTTACAGTCACTAACGTTACTTTGTATGGGAAGTCAATATATGTGTAATAATATAGTAATTGATTAATTTATTTTTTTTAGGTATGCAGCGTCTGGGTGTACATTTCAAGAACTTTATTACGTCTTTCGTGTCGGTGTGTCAACTATAAGCAACATTATTAAGGAAGTTACACGATGCATATGGAACAACTTGAATGACGAGTTTATGCGACTTCCTACAACAGTGAGTGAATGGGAGCATATATCAAATGGATTCGACACAAAAGCAAATTTTCCCCACTGTTTAGGAGCAGTGGACGGTAAACACATCAGACTTCGAAAACCAGCAAAAAGTGGCTCAATGTACCTAAATTACAAAGACTTTTTTTCCATCATATTATTAGCGATCGTAGACTCTGACTATCGTTTTCTATATGTTAGTATTGGGTCGTATGGAAAAGAATGCGATTCATCAATATTCAAGGAGTCGACATTTTGGAAAATGATGCTAGATGGCAGTTTACAAATACCAGAACCTTGCCCATTAATAACAGGCTCAGAAACGAGAGTTCCCTACGTCATAATCGGCGATGAAGGTTTCGGTTTACACGAAAATTTAATGAGGCCATTTAGCGGGACGCATTTAGACGTAAATAAGCGAATATATAACTATCGTTTGACCAGAGCTAGACGATACGTTGAATGTGCATTTGGTATTCTTGCTAATAAGTGGAGAGTATTCCACCGGCCTCTAGACGTCAACAAAACAACAGCTATATGGATAGTTAAGGCATGTACCGTTCTACACAACTTTGTAAGGGAAAAAGAGGGCTTAAAGGATGGCAACACATCCGAATCTGAAGCATTTCATTTCAATAGCCTACCTGATGATGAAACGCTACGAGGTGGTCGAACTGCAAATTCAGTTCGAACGGAATTCGAAAACTATTTCGTGTCCGAATCTGGGTCAGTTTCTTGGCAGAATGAAGCTATTTAAAATAAAAAACAATATCTCCATTACAATATAAAATAAATACTTACCAAATTCTTGTCTTTCTTTTTGTTCCATAGCTTCAAAATCCTCCTTTAGAATACCGCATATTTCGCGCCAAGCTGCGGTTTTTGCAATTTTATCTTTATAAATCTCCAGTGTTTTGTCCCAAAGAACTGGTCTACTTTCAACACAATTTATCAAAACTCTTGCTCAACATATTTTTCAAACGCCTTGCTTGCCATGATTATGATAGCACTGGACACGTGCACTACTCTAGGAATGAAACCGGCAAATGGCGGCTGTGTGTAGCACATCGCACCCCGCGCACCCCCGTGCAAAGCCTCGTGCGGTTTCAATCCGATAAAACGGATTAGTATAGTATTACTGGATCCGGAATACTGTGTGAACTGGCTCATACAACTACATACGCTAATAACATATACGTTTAAACGGACCTGTAAAACGGATTGCTGCTTATTTTGTCGGATCAGTATTTTTTACTGGATCCGGAATACTGTATTCTGTATGAACTCGCTCATACAACTACATACGCTAATAACATATACGTTTAAACGGACCTGTAAAACGGATGTTCTATGTGTACGCGCCCTAAGGCATCGACAATGACGCGTTGTAAAATATGTAGAAAACACTTCTGACCGGTGAAAGGGCTGTCTTGAACCGCTTTCACAATGTTACTTCCGCTGTCTGTCATTATAATATGGATTTTTGACGTTATTTGCCAGACGTCTGCAATTTCCTCAAAATATGTGCGTATGTTGTCGGCGTTGTGTTGGCCGGAAAATGACTTCATTTGAAGCACTCTGTGCTGTAGTATGAAGTCGTCATCCAACCAGTGGATAGTGAAGCTCAAGAAGGATAACAAATTATTTATGTTTGTCCACATGTCAGATGTGACCGATAAAGCCTTGGCCTTAGACAGCTCACCTTGAATAGTCTTTTTCAATTTTTTATAAAGTTGAGGAATAACAGTTTCACCTAAGTGTTTTCGGCTGGGTATTTGGTATTTGGGCTTTACCAACTGCATAAGACGATTAAAACCTTTATTTTCGACAACAGAAATTGGTTGGTTGTTTACTGCTATCATTTCAGAAATTAAATTTGTAATCGGGACTGATCTAGGGTCGTCTATTTTCCATTTGGAAATAAATGAATCTTCTAGTGTGCTTTGAGTTGTTGCAAAAGTTTTAGGATTTAAAGGTTGAGCACCACTGGTAGACGGTTGGATGTCATGTGCAGCCGCAGGCTCTTGCTGAATCGTCTCGTCATTTGGAGAATTTTGGCTTACCTGACGCACAGGTCTTTCAAGACTAGTAAATTCCGTAGGGTGCTTCAATTTAATGTGGTTGCTCAAAGCTGAGGATGAAGCCTTTCGGCCGCTGCCTCCCCGTGAAAGTATTTTATCGCAAATCGTACATTTTACTTTGCTGCGGTCTTCTTCACTTTCCCGAAAATAAGTCTATATACTCGATCTCCTTCTTCCGCTCATTTTTACGTACACAACAATTAAACCAAGCAAAAAAAAACTCAATGAAGTAGACTTTTCAAATAAAAATATAACCATAACACAACCGCACGTGTGAAGTTTTATTCCTTACTAGATGATGCAATAACAACACGGGTACAGCGGGGGTAGCGGGCGGGAGGGCCCGGCGCCAATCCACGCGCTTTGCGTAAACAAGTTTAGACCTGTATTGTTTACGTAAGGGTATCAAAAATACACTTAGATATTTTTTTTTTTCGTTGCTATGGTGACTTTACGACCTATACTGCCGTCATAATGAAAATAGGCACAACTAACATTTTATAAATATGGAGAAAATCGACTTTTAAGTTTTTATTGGTTTTTGGCGAAAAATATTGACTTACACATTATTTTTCGAAAATAGATGAATTAAAATAAATTCATTATCACGATTCTTATACAACTAATGAAATGTAAGTTATTATTTTATTACTATTTATTAAATAATCAACATTTTCCCTTTCAAAGTAACAAAAAATTAACTAAAGTTATTAATATTACGAATAAAGGGCATAACTAACCAATTGCGACTTTTCATTCTGACATTTTGGGAAAAAAATATGAAATATCACAATGAAAAGGCATATTTATTAAAATGTGCCTTTTCATTTTAATAATTATACAAAACGAAGCAGTTAATAAAACAATTGAGAAATAATTATAATTTTTTTATTTTAAAAAGGTAACAAAAATTATCGTCTCACAACTTTAAAAAATTTACATTAGTTTACTGAAATTACCAGTCAGGTTATTAAATCAACTTCTAAAAGTCTTATAAGAATGTTTGTTAAATATGGCACTTTTAAAGTTACCACAATTACAATCATTCTGGCCATGCCCTACAAACAACATTAAATTATCAAAATAGGAATAAACACAAACTAAATTAAAGTAAAAACCTTCATCAAGGAACTTAGGTATTAGTTTCTTTTTTTTATAAAAAAAGGATATTTAATCAGCTACTAGTAGAAGTTTTATAATAATGTTTTAACATTTTTAAGGTTATCACCTTTTTGAACAATTCTAGCCATGTCCTTTGAACAACATTAAAATTATCAAAATAAGAATAAACAAAAAAAAAACTATTCGAAAAATAAAACACCTTAGGTACATTATTATGTTAAGTAATTAGGTAAGTTATCACAATCATCAAGGCACTTATAACTAGAACTTCAGTCAAAATGAGTAAATTAATAAAACAATCAGTCTTCATAAATATGAGTTAGATCAGCTGAGCGGTCATTTACGGATAAGCTTTCCCAAAAATGCCTTCGATTAGCAGGCATAAGTGGTCCAAGTTTAGTGAGTATAGCGGATTTCCTTTCACTCGTGATGCCCCTCGGAGTAAGTTTTTGGCGTGGTGCTGGAATACCTTGTTTAAGATCTTTTAACCTAAGGAAATCTAATTCAAAATACTCATCAGTGCCATGGCTATTTCTGTAAAATAATAAATGGAATCCCCTGCGAAAATTAGCCTCGGCAATACCATTCAAATAAGCTCGAGGGTTGGAATTTTTTAATTTGAATGTTGAGGAGCAGTCTTCAAAATCAAAAAAATCTTGAATAATCATCTTCTTTACTATCGTGCGAGAGCCAGTATCAGATACAGCTTTGCAGAAATCCTCAAAGTCGTATACACGTTTTTTTGTTTTAAGAGATCGTTCCACTCTGTGGTGGAATTCATCAGCAGCCATGAATGTATGACCAACTTCTAAATACCGCAAAGTAATACTTTCAAAACTAACTTCGGCAGAGTTTATCAGATATATCAAATAAGAATAAAGCGTCCAATTCTTATTTTGTGCTGCACAGTTATCAAGCCACAAAATTACGTGCTTTAGGTCTCGGTTTTCTATAAAAAAAGCCCTGAAGCAACTAACAATGTCCTCTTTTTTTCTGCCAGACGTTCCTTCGTGCCATAAAACAGCAAAAGTGTGACCAACTTCGTGTATTTTTTGTCTCCTAACGGCACAAAACTCTGGTTGAAAACAATTAGCCGCGGGCAGAACATCACGGTTTTGAATTCATCCATACGGGGTAACATAATAACTTTTTCCAGGTCTACAGCAAAAATAACAGTATCAGCATTATTCTTTTTCTGAGGCTGGTTATCAGCATCTTCTTCATACTTCTTACGAGCTAAAATATACTTTTCGTGATGTTCTTCATAACTTTTACATGCTTGACAACCCCTGTGCCTAATTTCTGAGTTAGGGTTATGAATTGTAAATTTTTCACATTGCTCACACTCTTCGTGGCCTAATTTGGCAAATGAGATATTAAGTTCCTTTACAAGTTTTCTGTAAAAACCGTACGATACTTTCGTTTCAGGCGCATTTTCACAGTAGTGGTCATACATGATTCGAATACTGAGATCAGAAGGCAAATACTTTTTGTTAGGGGGGGGGGCAGGGTTATGTTCTCGCCTGTAATGGGACACAGCAGGACGGAATGACATTATATGCTCAATCATTTTAGTATTATCTATTTTCCTTGGATTTGGGTTGTGTCCGCGGCCACCAATGAGGGATTCTGGGTACGATGTATTATTCTTATTATCAAGAACATTTCTAACAGCCTTACAATTATTTTGGTTATAGCCTAGGGTGGTTAACTCTTTAACCGCCAAGATTTGATACCTTTGACTTACCGCCAGCGCCACGTCACTTTAGGTATAAGTTGGAACAGTGTTGGGAATACTTAATATCGATGCATAAATTCTTTATTCATTAACAAAACTAAAAGCCGGAAATAAAACCAATGTTTGATTTATTTAGGTACTTAATAATCTAACATTATTCAGTCTTCAATCAATTAACTACATAAACGTGCTTGTCTAGTTACAAAATCAGTACTCGGGAGATGGGCACGTTGTTCGTTCTTCTGTTGGTGAGCATACTCCACGAGCATGTCGTATTAAACAACCCTATCTGTGTTATAACTGTCGTCACTTGGCAATTCATGATTCGATTGCAAAATATTTAATAACTCTTCGTCTTCCAGCATTTCTTTTGCAATTAGAGTTCTACACGATAACATGAAAAAGGCCTACAACACTAGTTGCACTGAGCGATAAAGCTTTCCCGTGATATCACGGTGACGGCGCTGAGCAAAGAGTATAATAAGAATAAGGGAGAAGAGAGCCCTCTTGTGCCATTTCGAAGCATGCCGATTTGAAACGCCATCTGGATTTCATAACGGGAACTAAGGCCTTATACATAGCTAAAGGTAGATAGGTATGTATGTATAGATCAGTATATATGTATGTATAGATCAGTATGTATGTATGTGTAGATCATTATATTGTTTACTTAGATCATTCAATTTTTCTTGTTTTTTGCAAATAGCAGCTGTGTTTACGTCGTATGTTGATCATAATGCGATTTGCGAATATAATGATGATACATTCTATTATTGATATTTTAAGGATCGAGATTCCGAAAGTAAACGAGCCATCATTTTATTCGCGGTTTGAATTTTGATCAGCATACGATGTAAACACAGCTTCCATTTGCGAAAAACAAGAAAAAAATTCACCAGCTACATTTATATTTGAATAGAATTGACAGTTACACATTCACGAACTATTTTGTTTTAGTAATTTATTATAATTTGTAATAATTTTAATATATATAAATCTCGTGTCACAATGTTTGTCCTCAATGGACTCCTAAACCACTTAACCGATTATAATAAAATTCGCACACCATGTGCAGTTCGATCCAACTTGAGAGATAGGATAGTTTAAATCTCAAATTATAGTCACAATTTTAATTTATTGCTAATTATTTGTCTGTTATTATTTGACAGTCACAATTATCTGTTAACTCCAAATGATTCTAACAGATGTCGATACCTTTCGACTGGGTTGAGTAAGTAATCAATAGATGGCGCTGCTATGGTAAATCTACGAACGTGTCATATAAGCTACATTTTAACAGCATAATTACCACGTGTTGTTGACGCTATAAAATTAATTAAATTTATTTTGTAGTGAACGAAATACCGTATAATTCAGCTAATTATTTGTCTGTTATTATTTGACAGTCACAATTATCTGTTAACTCCAAATGATTCTAACAGATGTCGATACCTTTCGACTGGGTTGAGTAAGTAATCAATAGATGGCGCTGCTATGGTAAATCTACGAACGTGTCATATAAGCTACATTTTAACAGCATAATTACCACGTATTGTTGACGCTATAAAATTAATTAAATTTTTTTACTGAGAATGGTGGCCACACATTTACAATGCGACTGCCGAACTTTCCAAATCAAGTTGAGTTTGATAATCAGTGGGTGGTACCATACTCACCACTACTTTCAAAAACTTACAAAGCTCATATCAATGTTGAGCTTTGCAGTTCTGTTAAATCAATTAAGTATATTTGTAAATATGTAAACAAAGGCAGTGATTTGGCCATATTTGAAGTACAAAACATAAATAAAAATGACGAAATAGCACGATACCAAATGGGCAGATACATTAGCAGCAATGAAGCTATTTGGCATATTCTCAGCTTTCCCATCCACGAAAGAGATCCTGTTGTCCAACATCTGGCAATACATCTTGAAAACGGTCAACGTGTATACTTCACTGAAGAAAATGTTCTCCAAAGAGCGTTCGAAGCTCCGAAAACGACTCTAACTGAATTTTTTACATTGTGTCAAAAACCTGATGTTTTTGGCCAATTCGCGAAGACATTGGTGTATGGTGATGTTCCACGTTATTTCACATGGAACAAATCCAGTAAAAAATGGGAGCCACGGAAACAAGGAAAACCACATCCTTCCATTACAGGCATATTCAAAGCTAAGACATTGGGGAGACTTTACACGGTACATCCAAAGCAACGTGAGTGCTTCTATTTACGTTTGTTATTGGTGAATGTTCCCGGACCAACGTCTTTTGAATTTTTACGAACAGTTAATGGTCGAGTATTCAATACATACCAGGATGCATGTCGTGAACTGCAATTGCTAGAAGACGATAACCATTGGGACTTAACGCTTGCTGATGCTGCGTTGACTTCAACACCGAATAACATTCGTCAGTTGTTTGCAATTATTTTGACGACATGTTATCCCTCGCAAGCACAAACTTTGTGGGAAAAATATAAAAATTGTATGACAGAAGACATCTTGCACCGAATTAGACAAACAAATCAATGCCAAAACATAGATTATACACCAGAGATGTACAATGAAGCATTGGTCTTGATCGAGGATTTATGTGTTCTTATTTCAAATTTACCACTTAATCATTATGGTATGCCATCACCTAATCGTCCAGCCACCGACTTAGTCAATACCGATTTACAACGAGAAAATCAATATGACCATGGAAGTTTAGCAACAATTATCATGAACAGTGAACCATTACTGACAGCAGAACAAAAAAATATTTATGATCGGATTATGCTGGCTGTTGCTGCTGAACAAGGCGGTTTTTTTTTCTTGAATGCACCCGGTGGAACCGGTAAGACATTTTTAATATCGTTGATTCTTGCCAAAATACGGTCGCAACAAAAAATCGCATTAACAGTAGCATCGTCAGGCATTGCGGCTACTTTACTGGATGGTGGGCGAACAGCACATTCAACATTCAAGCTGCCATTGGACGTTCATAATAAACCAGATGCAATGTGTAACATCAAAAAGAATAGTGGAATAGCTGCAGTGTTGCGGAAGAGTTCTATAATAATTTGGGATGAGTGCACAATGGCACACAAATATTCACTTGAAGCATTAAACAGAACTATGCAAGATTTAAACAGCAATAATAAACTTTTCGGTGGTGCTATCTTACTTTTGTCTGGTGACTTCCGGCAGACCTTACCGGTTATACCTCGCTCTACTTTCGCGGATGAGATTAATGCATGTTTGAAACAATCATTCTTATGGCGAAGTGTTGAAACACTTCGATTGACCATAAATATGCGAGTACAATTGCAAAATGATCCATCAGCACAAATATTTTCCGAACAACTACTAGATATTGGGAACGGTAAAATAGAACTGCAACCAAATACGCAATGCATTAAACTACCAGACAATTTTTGCACTGTTGTTCAGGATAAAAATGAATTGATTCAGAGTATTTTCCCGGATATACAGAATAATTATTTGAATCATGAATGGCTTAGTCAACGGGCGATTTTGGCAGCCAAAAACGTTGATGTTGACGAAATTAACTTCCAGATACAACAGTTGTTACCAGGCGATCTGATGTCTTTTAAATCAATCGATACTGTTGTTGATGAAAATGAAAGTGTAAATTTTCCGATTGAATTTTTAAATTCATTAGATATCCCTGGAATGCCACCACATAATCTTCGATTAAAGATTGGTTCCCCTATTATTCTCCTCCGTAATTTGAATCCACCTCAATTATGTAACGGTACGCGTTTGGTCATCAAAAAGATCACCGGAAACATTCTTGAAGCAACCATTTTGGCTGGGAAGTTTAAAGGAAAAGTGGTCCTGCTGCCACGTATTCCGATGATACCATCAGATTCTACCATACCCTTCAAAAGGCTACAGTTTCCAATTCGTTTAGCTTTCGCCATGTCTATAAATAAATCTCAAGGTCAAACAATGTCCATTTGTGGTTTAGATTTGGAAAATCCATTTTTTTCTCATGGGCAACTATATGTTGCGTGTTCACGTGTTGGGAAACCGTCGAATCTATTTGTGTTAGCTAAAGACAGGTTAACCAAAAACATTGTGCACCGATTGGTGTTAAATTAAATTGAAATTGAAAGTATTTATAATTCAAAAAAATAGATATTAATGTTTAAAAGTTTAAGACTGTCTGCCTTGCCTACCTCATTCATGAGTTTAAGCGTCACATGTTATTTACTGTATTATACTGTAATATACTTATATTTGTTATAAAATTAAATGGAAATAATAAATCTGATAATTTTTTATTTTGTACCTATTGATTTCTGCTTAATATCAAGTGTAAGAACATTTTAATTAATTGTGTTCAACGTACTTCCCCTTCAAATCTCAATCCAGTGAATTTGTATACCAACATCAACGGGTTATAGTAGTAGAAAGTCAAATAAGGAGATCACCATATTTTTTTACAAATACCATCTGTGTGAAAAAGCATAGTGGACTCCGTGACTGATGTTCTCTTATTGTTCCTCTTAGATTGTTTACTATAATGTAATATAACAAAAACTTTAGCCACAGCAACGCGTGGCCGGGTCAGCTAGTTAAACATAAAATGGACCCACGAAACACAAGCAAGTTGCGGCGGCCATGATGTGGTGTTGTCAGATTATGTTACACAATAAAGATTTCCGTGATAAGGTTGGCATAATTGCTATGAAATATAAAAAAATTATAATTTGGATGAAAAAGTAACAATTATTATCTAGAAAAATACTATAACTAGAGAACTTAATTATTAGATTTTCTTATTTGCATTAAAGTTGGGATCACAGAGACATCTACCGCTAATTATGAAACTAAGTATAGTTCTCTTTCTCTGTCCTAAAAAGTGGATGGCGACTCTTTCTTTACTGAAGTTGTGTCTGTTCTAACTGTCTCCCCCCGGCGCTGAGGCAACTGACAAAACAGCGCGATTTAACCTTGAATCTCCTTGGCAGCACGTAATATTACGGTGACGGCGACCGGCGACTGTCTGCACTAGTGAAGTTCTACGTTATGAGATTTCTATATTTTTGTCGTAAAAATTAAATCATTTTAAACTAAAATACATTTTATTGTGTACAGATACTTGTATCAGAGTAACACTATGGTTATTTTCTAATGAAAGTACCCACTTTCATTGCAAATAGTGACAGTAATTTATATAGAGCCTTGTTTATTCTTAGACAACCTATTAAGTATTTTCCGAATTCGCCCCATCCCTAGTACTCGTAAAATTACGTGATTGGCGATACAGGTAGGGAGACAGTGATCACAATGTATTTGAACCTGAAAATTCACGGTATTTATCATTCAAAACATTGAAAAATGTCCATAACTATGTATAAAGATTATACCCTACATCTTAAAATTTACACATTTTATATGGAGTTTGTGCAGTATGAGAACTTTTTCAATAAAATAACGTAAATACGTGTGTGGCGATTCGGGCACTGTTTTCAGAGGCCGTAATATTACGGTGTCGGCGCTTAAAGGGTTAAGAAAAATGTTTTGCATACTGGAATTTTATCACCATTTTCGTCTGCCAAAAAATATGACATGGTTTTAGATCGTATGTAATGTTTACTATTTTTGTCATTATTTTCTGTCCTTTGGCCTATCCGGTTTTCTTTGACTAGTGGGTAAGGCCGCGAAAATTAACACAAAATAACACAAATGTAACACGGCCTTTTTGTGTTATCGTAACACAAAAGCAACACAATAGTAACATATTATTCTCATTAAGGGAATTTCACAAGGTATGTTTATTTAGCATTATTCTAATAAAATTTTTAGGAGTTATTTCAAGAGTTATTTATAGATATAGTTAATAAAGAAGACAACATTACTTGTAATCATCTTTTTATATTCGTGTGACAACAAGTATATGACAAAATTATACCTACTTCAAAATCAAATTTTAAAGTTTAAAAACAAATCATAACTTACAATCAACAACTTAAACTTTCACATACCTATTTTAGGAACATTTTTAAATACTTAAATTTGAACTGCACAATAAGGTAACAATCAATTCAAAATCAACATCTTATGAAGCTAACTTGCACATTATGAGGAAGTCTAATATTTTAGAAACACAATTTAAAATAAAAATACACTCTTTATACTATAAAATGTAATTTTTGGTATTATTGCAAATTAAAGAGACAGAACAAAAATCAACATGCTTACACCGCCGAAACTAGCACCACCAACATTTTATTTCTTTTACTAAAATCCAAAATTTTGTTATGTTAGTATCCTGTAGTATTTTTGGAACCATTTTCCTTTATTGTTGCACTTGATAAATTAAGAGAATTACTGATTACCGCCAAAAGTGGTCACTTTTGGCGGCAATTAGTGATGAATCTTAATTTATCAAGTCTAGAATCATGAAAAGTGATTTTTAAAAACGCTACCTACAGGTTATTTACTAGCATAATACAATTTTGAATTTTTCAAATTTGATCTGATTTTAGAGTAGAAGAAATAAAATGTGGATAGTGCTAGATTCGGTGGTGTAGTCGCGTGAACAAGTTTAATATTGCAGAAACATGATTAAAATCGAATCAAACTACAAATAGAAGTGACAGAAACTTCAATAACAACAACCTATTAATAGGTAAAATTATGCTTGTCTTAAAAACTATACGATTAAAAAAAAAAAAAAGCGACAAACATTACTTTGACAGGAACATCAGAATTAGTGTCGTAATATATTCAAAAACTTTAATGCCTAAAAGTAAAGTATACAGTGTCAAAATTGTCCTGTAATAAATACTCGTTATTTTCTACAAAAAGTTAACTTCCAGTTTTTACGATGGAATCTGCAGGAACAATATCAACATCATTTTTTCTTGTTAGCAAAAATTTCAATTTGGGAGTTATTACAGTTTTCAGAAATCGGACTTTGTATAGGAATTCATCGTCTTTTTTTAGAACCTCAAGTATAAAACCTACGTAATATTTCCATTGCTTTCTTTGGTAATACCGGACAATCACATTGTCGTTGATTCTAACTTTATCGGGGCTGAATTTTAATTCATCATCGACATATTGTGTTTTAGTAAGTGATTGTGAAGTACACGGCATATTCGCATTTTCTTTCTCAATATCGTTGACATCATTTTTTTTTTTTTGAATATTTTTCTGTCACTCAAGTCATAGCATGCAGTGTTTTCTTCACGGTACTTTATTTCGGACAAAACCACCACATTGTCCCTTTTAACCGGTAGGCCTTCTACTTCAATTCCATCATCTTTTTTTTGTAATTCAATGGCGACACTGTCAGAAATAGTTTTGGGTCCTTGGATAACAATCGCAGATAAAACCTCGATTTTTTTGTTGGGTCCATAGCGACGTTTAAATATACCAGTTTTTTCGTCTAGTTCCAAGTCATTTACTGTGTTTTTACTACTTGAATCTATATGTGTCTCTTCAAAAAAATCATTATCGGAATCTTCAGGCATAAAACAAGTGGTATCACTGTCATCTGCGTACTGAATTTCTTCAGAGGATTCTGAGCTACTTGTATCTGTACTATTGCGTTTAAGTTTCTTTGGTCTGTTTTGTTCTGCAGTATTTTTATTAATGCTTTTTCGTTTTCTGGCTGATTGTGGTGTCTTTTGTTTCAGGTTTAATAGATTTGTAAAATCGTGGAACTTTGGAGAGAAACACATGCAATCTCAACTGCCGTCTTTACAAAAACAACTGAAGTCTCTGTATTTTAATTTTAATTTCTCTTTAGTTATTAATTGATGGATTTTCATGGTTCCTATCAATGGGGTTAGTGTTTGAGCTATTGATGGTTCTAATAGTTTAATTTCTGGTGCCACGTAAAAAAGTCTGATAACGGTTTCTGTCGATTTTAGGACATCGAACGCAGTCTGGGCATTCGGTATATCTACTCCCTGACTAACTTTTTGGTCAAGAGTACGCTTTATTGCTCCGCCCACGCCGTCAGCCGCCCCCTAGCCCAGCCCGTCCCCAAGTTCCTCCCAAGAATCCATAATCGTATATGTTTCGACTGAAGAGATAGAAAATTTTTTTCTGCCGATATTGAGTGGTCGGCCCGTCGGAGAAGAAATGGATAGTGGTCACATTTTGGTCAGTATCTTTAATATAATTTAAAATTGGATGTAGATGGAGGTGTGCCCAAATTGCTTCGGGATTATGCTGATTATCAGGTGAAATAGTGCAAAATGACATCGGATCCTTATTTTTGCGATAAAGTATACTTGTATGTAAAGTTGTCTGTTCTTTGATGAAATGTGTAGCTTGTACTTCTTTGTGATATTTGCAAGTGTAATTTTCCGAAAAATCTACAGTGCGACATAAAAGAGTAGAAAATAAATAAGGGCGCCACAATCGCTGAGGTAGCAACCTAGCTGATCTTGATATGTACTTGAATAGTATTATTTATTTATTAGCTATTAATAATGACTATGAGTAAATATTTTAAATATGTGTATGTAAGTAAGTGTTTATTAATCAATTGCTGTCAATAACTTCCACGTAGATAGATAATAGATTTGGTATGTAGTAGTAGTAATAAAACAACAATTACACAAAAATTAAGTATTTTTGTTAATCAATTGCTTTCAGTAAGTTCCGCATAGATAGGTAGATAATAGATTTGGTATGAAGTAGTAATAAAACTACAAGTTCACTCAAATATAAACTAAAGTTAATAAAATATACTAATCTAATAAATTAAAATCTAAATATTCTACACCTTCCATGAGATCACTTAAATTCGTGTCGTCTATTTTATTATTAAACGGTTTTTAAACGGTTTTATTTAGCTCACCCCGTTTGTTTTATTTATTATTCTTGGGTCAAATTTAGTAATTCAAATTTCACCCTCTTCCTGTCAACCGATTAATCTGAAATTTTGTATACACTTTGGATTTTGGTGACAATACAATTATGTTTATTCATTATCATTATAAATTCAAGATGGCCGCCGCTACAAAATGGCGGATAATTTATGTTTTATTAATCCCATCAATATGGGTATCAAATGAAAGGGCTCAACAAGCAGAATACAATATACTATAAAAAATTGAAATACAAGATGGCGGCCGCTACAAAATGGCGGATAACGTAGGTTTTATCGATCCCATCAATATGGGTATCAAATGAAAGTGCTCAACCAGTATAATACAATGTACTATATAAAATTAAAATCCAAGATGGCGGCCTCTACAAAATGGCGGATAACTTAGGTTTTATCAATCCCATCAACATGGGTATCAAATGAAAGGTCTCAACAAGTAGAATACAATTTACTATGCAAAATTGAAATCTAAGATGGCCGCCGCTACCAAATGGCTGATAACAATTTTTTATCAATCCCACCAATATGGGTATCAAATAAAAGGGCTTGACAAGAAGAATACAGTGCACTATACAACCTCAATATTTAAGATGGGCGCAGCCACCAAATGGCGTATAATAATAAGATTTAAATTTAGAAATTGAATCTGTAATTTAGGTATCTGATTAATCCAGCCTGAATCCACCACCCAAGTCAAGATTTTGTATCGTGAGTATCGATTGAAAATGAGTTTTTTGGAGGAGTAAACGTATTACTTTTCGGTGATGTTTTACAACTGCCTCCTATAAAACGATCAGGAACACCTGTGTTCAAACAGCCAGAACATCTCCAACCAGCTACACATCTCTGGCGTTTATTCACGCTGTGTGAATTAACTGAAAATATGCGTCAGCAAGGTGACCAGACTTTTATTGATATTTTGAATGCTTTGAGAGTCGGTGAGCTAACAACCCAACATTTTAGTATTTTAATGGGAAGACTTCTTCAAGACACGAGTGATGAGTTTGCAATAGACAAAGCGTTAAGGGTATACCCCACAAATCAACAAGTTAACGACCACAACTCTGCTGTATTGAATTTGTACAGAAATAATGGTGCTCGCATTTACAAAATAAAAGCGCAGGATCAGCTAGTACACGCCACACGAAATGCAGACAATGTGGATATAGCTACTATAATACCAGCTAATATCAACAAAACTGGGGGTTTACCAGCGGAACTGCAAATATTTGTGGGGGCAAAAGTCATGCTACGGTCCAATATTGACGTTTCAAAGGGATTAGTAAATGGCGCTATAGGCTACATCAACGAAATCGTTTGGCCTCAATTTCGTCGAACTCAGATGTATGCAACAGATGTACCTTCCGTCCGAATTGACTTCGCAAGAGACGGAGTACATCTTATACACCCGAAAGCCATACAGTTTCCAGCTAAGTACAATTACGGGACGGCTGAAAGAAGAATGTTGCCTTTAATACTATCATGGGCTTCTACAATACATAAAATGCAGGGCAGCACTGTGGATCACGCAGTCGTATACTTAGGTGCGAAACTGTTTGAAGAAGGTCAAGCCTACGTGGCTCTTAGTAGAGTAAGATCTTTGCAGGGACTACGTATAGAGGAGTTGGACTGCAATAAACTAACGGGCAAGAAACCTTGCAATAATGAAGCACTAAATGAATTAAACAGAATGCGAAATAAAAACTAAAAACTAGAAAATAAAAATAGGTAAAATAACTTTTTAAGTTAAACGGTTTTATGTTAAACATACATTGCAATGTTTAAGATAAATGTACTAAAAACCAAAAAATAATAAAATAGATACAGTCGTGGGAATTATAAACATATGCATAGACTAGACTAAAATAAAACCGTGGGGCACGTCAATTGTCTACAAATTATCGACTTAAT
The DNA here is from genome assembly GCA_905220335.1 of Noctua pronuba. Taxonomy (NCBI): domain Eukaryota; kingdom Metazoa; phylum Arthropoda; class Insecta; order Lepidoptera; family Noctuidae; genus Noctua; species Noctua pronuba. The sequence goes on from LR999913.1 coordinate 4,545,644, forward strand.
GTGCGATAGAAGAATCGTTTAATTCGTCGTTAAAATAGGCAGTTGGCCCGCAGACGGTGAGGAAATTACTTACTATTTTCTTGCTCATGGAAATTCCAATAGTTATACACTCCATGTAAATAAAAGAGATGTTTCAACTAGTTTATCGTTGGACATTCACACTGCTGGCTGGCGAGGAATCGTTTCTCTGCTCGTAGTTTGTCTTTAATCGACAAAACATATGATAAAAGTACTACTCGCTCACCACTATGAAACCCTAAAACTCGCTTATAATCGAGCTTGCTAGCTTGTTTCCACATTCTAGCCCTACTTATCACACGTCCATCGTTGTCGGTTGAACAACTGCCTAATTATAGTGTAACATTACAAAACAAACATTTTAATCAACGATTGTAGACAATTGACGTGCCCCACGGTTTTATTTTAGTCTAGTCTATGCATATGTTTATAATTCCCACGACTGTATCTATTTTATTATTTTTTGGTTTTTAGTACATTTATCTTAAACATTGCAATGTATGTTTAACATAAAACCGTTTAACTTAAAAAGTTATTTTTTAAACTCTGACATTGATTCGTCACTGCTTTCTGAACCAATCTCATCGTCACTGCTGTCTGCACCAACCTGAATAACTAAACGGTCTATGTCATGATACAATGTTCTTCCACGATCATAATATTCCTTCTCAATTTTTTTAACATGCTCACAGCAATTCTTCCAATCCTGAACTGTTATCAAATTGAATGCCTCTTCGGTTAGCTCCTTAATGTTTTTTGCACCCACATTCTGTAAAGCGACCTTTCGCTTTGCCAGTGCCCAAATTAACTCGATAGGGTTAAGATCACAGTGGTATGGTGGGAGCCTTACCACTGTGTGACCGTATTGCCCTATGATCTCATCAATTTCGTATTCTGGTTCAGGCTTATGTTTCTTTACCAGTGCCAGAAGCGAGGGTTTTCTTAAATCTGGGTCGAAAGGCACGTTGTTTTGTTGTAACCATATTTTGATTTCATTAACCTTATTAGCTGATGTCGGAGCTTTATTCTTTATAACAGAGTGATAGGGTGCATTGTCCATCACGATGATTGAGGGCTCTGTTTTTCTGTAACCCATTTAGTGAAATTATGACAGTTCATTTCAGAATGATAATCTTCTTGTTTGCTGACACCACTAAAGAGTAGTAGAGCATTAGGCACAAAACCTTTTTCATTTCCGGCATGAACTATAATCCATCGCTTTCCTTTTGAGATGTCTGTTGTGAATCCTTCAGTTTCAATCGACTGCCAGTATTTTTTAAGCTTGTAGCTGGAGTGGATGTAGCTTTCATCCAAATATATAATATCTCTTTGAAGCTCTTCAGGCAAGTTTCTGTTTTCCATAATTAATCTTAACACGTTGACGGACAGTACTATCCCACTAGTTTTAGCTGTTAAGACGGCACTCATTTTCATACATTGCCTAGAGGCGTAGTGTCATATCGCGTGGTTAAAAAAAACATGTCTTATGACAGAATGGATATAGGCGTAAACGTCGTAAGGCGTTCTGTCACATATAATATTACTTTATGTAGGGATATAACAGTACGTCCTCCAACGTACACGCTTATATCCGTAGTGTCATATTTTATCGCAAATTACTATGCACTGTGCACTTACGCCTTCAGGCGGCATTATTGTGTGAGATGGAAAAAATAAAAAAACAGCTGTAATCAGTCAATATTTATTATGAGATCAACAAAATCACATACCGTTACTTCTTCGTAATAATGAAATGGCACAAAACTTAAAAAGAACTAAAAGCAAATATAAATCTTCTCAATAATTAACGTTACGATAAATTGTAATCAGTCTTATACTCGTGAAAAAGCTTGAATTATCGCAATCCGTTACTTATTAATCGAAATAGAATCTGAAAAACTAAATTTATTAATCAATATTTAAACGTTTATGATATTCTTCGAAGCAACTGGGGCATAATGGAGGTTTATCTAAGCACCCTTTACAGCGATAGCTCGTCTCTCTTCGTATATTTTTTTTGTTACAAACTTTGCACTTTAGGAAGGCGAACTTTTTTTTTGTCCCAGGTCGAGATGGCACTTGCTCTGGCCAGTGACCACTGAAGATATTTTCAGGCTCAGACACGTTCGTCGGCAGAGGAGCAGATGATGTACTGGGTCGAAATCGCCTACTATCATAAATGCTGCATGTATTGACCAGGTCTACTCCTTTCAGTTTGCGATCACCAAGACCAATCAGTACCTTAATCAATTCTTCTCGGTAGTTTACGAAATGGTATGTGGAAGCATTGTTTTTCTTATATTTTTTGAAAAGGAAGTATGCGTTCCACACCGCTATATCCAAAAAGTGAAACAATACTTTTTTATACCACCTAATGGTTTTTCGGGGGCATAGTAATAGGAAACCATTTGGTCAGAGCGATCAATGCCGGACATGTATCTGTTATAAAGATCAACTTCTGCAGGTTTCAACCTTGTTTTGCCAAATCTGTTTCTTACTTCCACAATCGAAGGACGCATTTTAGTGGTAATCATTAGGACAGGTCGTTTATCCTTCCACTTTGAAACATACACCTTGTTCTTGCGTATCCAAATGTGCTCACCTGTTTTCAGTTTCTTCTTTGTAATGCTTTTCGGATTTTCTTTACGATTTGTTCGCAAGGTGCCGGTGCAATGAGTTTTCAAATCTATCAACCTCTGTGTTCGATTCACAGAGTTATAATAGTTATCCATGAATAAATGATGTCCGCGTAGTAAATATGGACGCATCAGTCTCATGACAAGTTTTTCCGTCTTAGAATTAGATTCACCCATGTCCTGTCCTGTTGTGTCCTTTCCACTGTACATTTTTACATTTAGTACATAGCCATCGTAGGTTGTGATTTCATAGAATTTGATCCCGTAGCGGGCTTTTTTCGACTTGATATACTGACGGAAAATCAATCGACCCCGAAACAGAAGTAGCGACTCATCCAGCGACAATTCTTCACCAGCATTGTAAAGGACAATGTATGAAGCCTGGTACTCGGCCCAAAATAGCCATAATATATATATCATTGGAAAGGTCTTTTTACAAGGATTAATGATAACCAAGTCGCTTGTCTCCATTTGCTGTCGGAACGGAGTTATTTTGTGTTAAGTATTTAATTAAAAAAAATAGTTTTTTTTTGTTTTTGTTTGATTTTGTTAAGATAATGGTGATATCATATCGTTGTCTTGTATAGAATCATGTGTGTGTTGATTAATATTAAAATGAATAAACACTCAGGAATAAAAAAAGAAAAAGAAAAGTAAGAAACGTTATTTATTTTTTTAAACATTATTATCAATAATGATATCATTGAGGAACGCTGCAGGAGCAGTGAAGCCTTCATGTCTGGCATATCCTAGATACCACACGATTGAAACTATATGAGCACAAGTGCCGACTGTTCGTCGTCCGGTCAAACACGTGCAGTAATAATTGCATAAAATGTTATGGATATTGGTTTCGTTTTCATTAACATTGTTTTTTACCAATACATAACAATAATAAGTTTTTGGCCGTACGTGACGCGACTGTATGCGTCCGCGTAAAAGCCAAGTATCTTCGTTTATGCCTTATTCAATTAAATCTTGAAGTGCACTTTCTCTATATATTTCTAAAATGTATAGTCCATTTGACAAATGCTCGTTGCAGTAGGATCGGGCTAGCTTTAGTTGATAGGTGCCCAAAGAAAGTAAAATTATCTGTTCTTCCGTCAGTAGTGGGAAGTTCTGTATTTCTTGACTTTCTATTCTTTGAAAATCTGCTCTTCGGCTATTCAAACGTTTTCTTTCTACATAATCATAAAGTAGATTCGGGGAATCTATTCTCTCCCTAATTATGTTTAGGAAGGCTTCTGCTTGAATGTTATCATCGATGGGTATGTGAAAGTTATTTAACATAGCTGCGGCGATTTTAAAATCAATGAACATTTATGGTAGTGTTTTATTAAAATATTTATGCCGCAAAAGCTTGAAATCTCGTTTGAACCTCCCGTTCACCACTTCCACTCGAGCTTCATTACCTTGCTCTGTAGTTAACTGTGTCTCCCATCTGTCTTTAGATGGTGGAACGTAGGATTCATATCCACATGCTTCGATAGCCTCTAAACTGTCCCGGAAGCCGCGATCTAATATGAAGACATCGTTCGGTTGAAGAAAGCAATGTAATGGGTTTTCTCCATCATTCATTATGTCGCTCATGATGTCCGCATCGGTCTTAGTGGCAGCGTATGGTCCCAAAACATCGATTATACAGCCATTGGAACACACAAGTAAAAACGGCTGTTGGAGACAAAACATCACCGTGCGCCACTACGACCGAAGGGCGACAGCGGGGAGCGGGGAACGGGGGACGAGGTGCCGAGAGCTACCACCACCGCCGCGCCGCCGCCGCACCAGCATTGACACATGCGACACGGACCAGAAGCACGCGTTCTTTACTATCCTATTCAATATACGAACCTACCTATACAGTCCGCTATTTTATTTGAGAATCACCAACATATGGTCCTCTCACCGTGGAAAAGGATACTAAGGACGTCTTGAAGCTTACTTGGAAATTAATTCGTGCAAAAATCAAGAAACTTTGGCGAGTCGTACGCGCCGGCCATTACGCGACGACTTTCGAGAAGGTTAAGGAAGCACATTTTTGAAGGACGAACAAACCGTCTCATAACTGGACAAAGGATAAGACATCTTGTGAGTTCGTTCCTATTTATTCCTCTTAATCCATCTTCTTCTAGCTAGCCAAATACACATTCCCTTCTTAGTATCATACACATTTTGCTAAAACTTGAGTCAGTGCTTTGTACACTCTTCATACGTAACTATTCATAGAATATTGCCTGAGCTGTTACTTATAATATTTTAGTTTAGACAAATTATTTGGTCGAGATTAATTTTGCTAATTACGGTTGTAAAACCCGAGCGTTGAATGCCTATTGCATGAATCATCTTGTTTACTTCAATCGATACGCACAGTCATTGAGCTTAGCTACCTGGTTAGAATTTATTCTTGCTTACATAATAACATCTTTATTACGTGTTACAGTGCATCAAGTAGCTTGTTATTTTAAATCAGCTGTTGCCATTACCACGATTTGAGGCTTGCTTGTGATCATGTCTGAACTTAAAACTTTAATTAAAAAACGCTCAGCTATAAAATCAAAGCTTACTATTTTTGGTAATCATATTAAATTAATTGAAACTTCAAAAACATTAACGCAGTTACAAAACATAGATTTAGAGTGTCGCTTACGAAAATTTGAGCCCTTATATGAGGAATTCGACACTTTACAGACCGATATCGAGATCCTATCTGACGAGCCACCAACCGAAGAAGTACCCGCGGAGCGTGTGCAATTTGAAAACGATTACTACTCGCTGGTGGCCAGGGCCAAGAGCTTGCTTGCTGCCGGAGGAAAGGGCAGCGGATCTGTGGCGGAGTTCAGCGATGCAGAATCAGGTGGGCGAGTGAGAAATATGGTTAGGCTACCGAAAATTGACTTACCACATTTCAGCGGTGGCTATCAAGACTGGCTCGAATTTAAAGACACATTCCTTTCTCTTATACATAACAGTGATTGCATAGATAACATTAATAAATTCCACTATTTACGGGCTACTCTAAAAGGAAATGCCGCTTTTATTATTAAAAACATCGATTTTAAAGGTGACAACTATAAAATTGCATGGGACTTATTGTGCGAGCGATTTGATAACAGTCGTTTACTGGTTAATAATCATTTACAGGCCTTGTTTAACGTGGAACCAATTCGAACAGAATCATGTAAGTCGATACAAAATCTTATTGATGTAACTAACAAGAACATCAGGGCTCTCACATCATTGAAAGAACCCGTTTGGGACACGATCATAATTTATATGATGTCATCTAAACTTGATAGTGTGACGGGTCGAGAGTGGGAAGAACATAGAAATACATTGAATTCATCCCCAACCCTATTACAGTTCATCACATTTTTAAGTAAAAGAGCCGAAATAATAGAAACTTTAGAAGATAATAATAAAACAAAATCAGAACACGTTAAAGCCAAAAGTTTAGTAATAAATAATAATAACAGCGATAAAAAATTCAAACGTAAATCATGTCCATTGTGTGACGATGAGTCACATCAGCTGTTCAATTGCGAATCGTTTAGGAGTCTTCCTGTAGAATCTCGGATTTCAAAAGTAAAAGAGTTTAAGGTTTGCTTGAACTGTTTGCGCTTCGGTCACGTAGCAAAGAAATGTTTTTTGTCACACTGCAAATATTGCAATGAAAAGCACAACACTCTTCTGCACTTGGAAAAATCTGAGCAATCTGCTTCTCGTGATTCATCATCTTCGTCTTCAAAAGATATTGTATTGACAACTGATGTTCTACCGGTTACTACTCCGACGCGTGTTTTCCTTTCCACAGCGTTGGTGAAAGTGGTTGACGGCAAGGGCAACAAACACACCGCCAGGGTGATCTTGGACAACGGTAGCGGAATAAATATCGTTTCCGAAGCTTTCTGCAGTAAGCTGGGTTTGCCGAGGCGGAACGTGAGCTCCACGGTATCAGGTTTTAATAATCATGTATCCCATAGTACACAGTCTTGCAATCTCACAATTGAGTCATTGAATTCTAGCTATAGGAATAACATTGATTGTTATGTGTTTACCAACGTCACCACAGCAGTGCCAATCACATACATTGACACACGACATATTCAAATCCCAGCAGGCTTATGTCTATCTGACCCCACTTATAATATTCCTTCCAAGGTCGATCTACTTATCGGGGCAGACATCTTCTGGGATACTCTAGGAAACAAAAAGATTAGCTTAGGCAAGCATCTACCCATGTTGCGTAGTTCGGAGTTCGGATGGATAGTCACTGGTCACATCTCAAGTCCGAAAAGTACATTCAGTCAATGTCTTTTTACTCAAGGTCAACTTGACATAGATCTCACTCGTTTTTGGGAAGTAGATAGTGTTTCTCATGAGCATTCTCAATCCGCAGAGGAACGTGCGTGTGAGAATAGTTTTACTGTTAACACAACTCGTAATGACGACGGTCGCTTCGTCGTCACCATTCCTTTAAAACAAGATCCCCTGCTCTTAGGGGATTCTTTTGAGATGGCTAAGCGACGTTTTTTATCGCTTGAGCGAAAATTCGCACGAGAACCAATATTCAAGAAGAAATATTTAAACTACATGAAAGAATACGAGCAGTTAGGTCACATGACTGAAAATAAAGTTCTTCTACCATACAGTGACAATGCCAACTACTACCTTCCTCATCATGGCGTACTTCGGGAGTCCAGTACAACAACAAAGTTGCGTACAGTCTTTGACGCTTCTGCCGTCACCACTTCAGGAATTTCCTTCAATGAAATTCAGATGGTCGGTCCTACAGTCCAAGACGATCTCTTAACATTTAGATCTATTGACATTGTACCCAGTCAACGCTCGTTACAGCAAATTGTATTTAGGTATGATTCATCGCATCGCTTAAAAACCTATACACTTAATACAGTTTGTCAGGGGACTGCATCAGCGCCATATCTAGCGACAAAATGTTTGAGTAGCCTGGCATCCACAGTCAGCGATAATAACGTCAAATATAGTATAGCTCACGACTTTTATTGTGACGATTTATTAAGCGGGGCTTGTACTGTAAGCGAAGCTATACAGTTATGTAAAGGAATTACTACCACCTTAAACTTAGCAAAATTCAATATTCGCAAATGGAAATCGAATAACGCATTAATTCTTAACGAGCTGCTCTCAGGTCAAATTATTGAATCAAATACAGTTTTAGATCTATCAGAAAACAACATAAATGCAGCATCAAAAACATTAGGTTTATATTGGCTTTGTCAGCAGGATGCCTTATCTTTCTCAATTAACATTGAACTTCACGAGAAGGTTACCAAACGTCATATTCTTTCCGTTATAAGCCAAATATTCGACCCATTAGGCCTTGTAGGGCCATGCGTTGTCGAAGCTAAGTTGATTATGCAGAAATTATGGGTCAATAAATGCTCTTGGGACGAAGAAGTTTCGCCAGAGATTTTGCATCTCTGGTCTTCATTTGCTAACACATTACCCTGTCTTAATAAGTTACAAATTCCACGTTGGGTTCTTAGTGATTTTTGTGTAAAAATTGAAATCCATATATTCACAGATGCTTCTCAAAGTGCGTATGGAGCATGCGTCTACATTCGGTCTGTGAGTAACTCGGGGATTGTGCGTGTTCAGCTCTTAGTCTCGAAAAACAAGGTTGCACCGATCAAACCCACAACTATCCCACGTCTTGAGCTGTGTGGGGCCTTATTAGGTACAAGACTGTGTACTAAGGTACAAAATTCACTTACATTAAACATTGACATGTATCGCTTTTGGTGCGATTCCACGATCGTATTAGGGTGGTTATCCACCCCTTCAAATCAACTTAATCAATTCGTACGTAATCGTGTTAACGAAATCAAGGAAAGCACCAGCCGTCACACGTGGAGCTACGTGCCGTCCAAGGAGAACCCGGCAGATCTCGTTTCTCGCGGGGTGAAGGCTGATATTATCAGCGACGCCTCGTTGTGGTGGTCGGGCCCGTCGTTTTTGCTCGAATCGGAGCGTTGTTGGCCGCAAATGCCTAGTGAAACCCAGAGACGGGACCTGCCGGATCTCCAACCTTGTCTTGTTGTGACGTTAGCAAGAACGATGACGATAAACTATTTACAAAACTTATTCTTAAATATTCACAATTTACACGTTTACAAAGAGTTGTAGCCTATATATACAGATTTATTCATAACTGTAAAAACAAACAAACAAACAGATTCTACGATCATCTTTCTTGTGAAGAATTGCAAATTTCATTTAATTTTATTATACACATTGCTCAGTTAGAAATGTTCCCAAATGAATATCTTATCTTAAAATCAGGTCACGCATTACCAAAGAAAAATAAATTAATATCATTGACCCCATTCTTAGATTCAAATGATATCTTGAGAGTAGGCGGTAGACTTGATAATTCACCTTATAGCTATGACACAAAGCATCCCATATTATTATGTAGCAAACATCATTTAACGAAAATCTTATTTCACATGCATCACTTGAAACTTTTACATGCTGGACCACAGCTATTGTTGTCCAGTATTCGTCAAACTTTTTGGCCTTTAGGAGGAAGGAATCTGTCTAAGTCCATAACGAAAGGTTGCATAAAATGTTTTAGATTTAAAGCCAGCAATGCTCAGCCCATTATGGGGCAGTTACCTGAATCCAGAACTACACTGGAATTCCCTTTTTTACATTGTTCGGTGGATTATGCAGGCCCAGTTAAGATAGCTAACCGTAAAGGTCGAGGTTGCCAACTGATTAAATCTTACTTGTCCATTTTTGTCTGTTTAGCTACAAAAGCCGTGCATCTAGAACTCGTCACAGATCTTACTAAAGAGGGATACATGGCCGCTTTAAACCGGTTTGTGGCTCGTCGAGGGAAGCCTCAAAGTATAACCTCCGACAATGGGACTAATTTTGTAGGTACATGTAACGAGTTACATCGCTTCTTACAGGACTCAAGTTCCCAAATTAGTTCTGAAGTCGCCCAAGAAGGTATAGACTTCCTCTTCATTCCGAGCTACACCCCCCATTTCAATGGTATGGCTGAAGCTGCAGTCCGTTCCACTAAACATCATCTTCGTAGGCTTCTCCAACTTACGCATTTCACGTATGAAGAAATGCACACCTGTCTGACTCAAGTGGAAGCCATCCTTAATTCTCGTCCTATAACCGCCTTAAACTCTGATCCTACAGACTTCACACCTTTAACACCCGCTCACTTCCTAATAGGACGATCACTTGTGTCAGTTCCACACCCACAGCTGACAGAAAGAATAACAAGCCTTGAGCGATACAAACGAATCGAATTCGTCAAACAACACTTCTGGAAACGATTCTCCAACGAGTACGTCACCACTCTGCAGCAAAAGACGAAGTGGCCTACTGCATCAAGCGAAATCAAATTGGGTTCCTTAGTCCTTATAAAGGACAAAGCGCTACCTCCCTTGCGTTGGGCCCTGGGTCGCTGTGTGGCCGTTTTCCCAGGAGCTCAGGATCAAGTCGCTCGAGTCGCCGATTTAAGGATCAAAGGAGGAACCATCATTCGAAGGGCGTTTAATAACATTTGTCCCCTTCCAGAACCTGCTTGTTGAATCAGCTGCCTATTTCAACCCGGGGAGTATGTTGGAGACAAAACATCACCGTGCGCCACTACGACCGAAGGGCGACAGCGGGGAGCGGGGAACGGGGGACGAGGTGCCGAGAGCTACCACCACCGCCGCGCCGCCGCCGCACCAGCATTGACACATGCGACACGGACCAGAAGCACGCGTTCTTTACTATCCTATTCAATATACGAACCTACCTATACAGTCCGCTATTTTATTTGAGAATCACCAACACGGCTTTAGCAAATTCTGGAACTTATGCAGGCTATAAGATAGACGCTGGAACAAGAAGTTCGAGCTTTTATTGATATATATAAGTCCCATCGCGTATCACGATAGCTGTATTGTTTTCTTCATTGCCAAATAATCCTCTTGCTATAGTAAGGTTCTTTTCTAAAACGTCGTTTCTGTTCATATGGTCCACTCCCAAGTGTAATATTACATATTCATTTATGAGGCATTCGCGCACAATAGTTAATAAACGTTCCAGTTTTCTTCGTGACATATTAAATAACGTCGCTAGTCTTTCATCTGAGTCTCCGGTACGTAGTTTCGTAAGATATATGCCTAACGCAGTTCGAGGCTCCTTGCACCTCTCACTTAGTGACGGTGTTTGTTGTAGTATGGAATCAAACTGTTCGCAGTTGCGTCCTGTCCAAAAGTGCATATCCTCGTTGCTTAAAGCACCTCTCGTGTTGAAATCTAGCCTAGGTCCACGGTTTAAAGCCATTCTCAACATGTCACAAACGTCATTAAACTGTTGTGCATTGAAGTTATGTGTGACATTGCAGAATTGAGGCAGCTCTTCTCAAGAATTGCTCTCAAGGTGTTGTCCACATACTCTAGCACCGTCAGGAATATATAACTTATATTCACAGAAAATGTGAATCTTGATCGTCTCTGGTATTCGATGGCGGGTTGTGTTTTGGCAGGTGTTAAAGATACAATGCCCTGGAGTGTTTGGAGCTCGAGTGTAGTCTGGAACCTGAAGTTCTCGTACATTCTGTTCTACTTCTGCAGGTGGTCATCCTACAACGTTGTCAATTCTCTGCCAACATCGGTGACACACACGTCGTGTGTTGTTGAACTCCACCTGAAAATAGTAAAATACGATCTTGTTGATGTAATGTTGTATTTTTATGAAAATATTTAAAACAATGCGGGTTGTAGGTATTCAGGGCTAAAGTCATAGCATATAAAGGGTGTAAAAAGACCCTTAACGAAAATGAAAACTACATATTCTGCCCATCATTGGGATCATTTTTTTCTTCTAGACAATACCTGGGAAACCACAGGTTCTGGAGATATTGAAGGTCAAAGTTCCGATTTTTTCACAAGTTTTTTTTTAAAAACAATTTTTTAAGATTTTAACTTTACTTTAATTATCTCCATGACCCATTAACTATTCAAAGCATCCATCAGCACTAAGTTTTGAGTGCGTAACATTGAGTTTTACCGTGAAACGTGATTTTTCACACCAAAAAAAAAAGTCGTTTCCCAGCAATAATTTTTGCGTAGAGTTACTTAGTTTGATGTACAGAATGCTTAGTTGACGGCTTCGTGAAGGGTCTGTTTACACCAAGGCACGAGCATTAATCACCACGCTTGCTCAAGACGGGTTGGCGATTTCAGACTTATATTAATTATAAGTCCAGGTTTCCTCACGATGTTTTCCTTCACCGATAGTTCGCCGAAGTCATAGCATACTTGTATTGTTTTCACATTTTAAGTAATGCAAGTAAAAAAATATCTTATGTATAGCCGAAGCGACGGCTTAGTGAATAGATAACAATAGCAAACGCACAATAACTGGTCAGAAAAGTGTTTTAATAATAAGAACTATAAACGGGCGAACTAAGTCATAAAAGGATTGTGAAAAAGCTGCACAAGTCATTATTGATATAAAGGAATGCCGCTCAGACGCAGGTATCTGGGATTACACGTGTTTTTTAAAAACGCAGTAGTTGCAGTTTTCAGAACGGTGATGATAAGAAGAAGGCGCAGTCCAAAACGGATTACAATATCGGCGATCACGTTATTGTGAAGTGGGGTTCCTCTAATTATTCAGGCCAAATCACCTCAGAACATGCTAAAGGAGTAATGGTAAACTGTATGAAACAAGGAAAGAGTTTTTGGAGATGGCCACTTATCAAAGACGAGCAACTATATTCCTGGGAGAACGTATTACAGAAGATCGAAATTCCTAAATTTGTAAAAAAAGGTTACTTCACCATTCCTGAGCTGGATACTTATCCAGCTCAGGAGCAATCTGGAGGCGGTGCCAATTTTAACTGGTAACTAAGTTTGTCTCCATCCCCGCAACTCTGAGAAATGGGATCGGGCAGCTTGACTGGTAACTGGTCATCGACAGGTTTGTCTCCACCACCGCAACTCTGACGACTAGAGTCTGGAAGCTTCCACAATATTAGTTGGTCATCGACAGGTTGGTTGACATTGGAGCTGCTTTGACGATTGGACTTATAGATATTGGCCAATGGTAAGTCATCGTCTGAATTTTGATTTTCTGAATATTCATCTTGTTTACATGCTAGAATCAGGTCTTCAGTTGAGGAAGCGAGGCTCATTTTATCGTCACTGCACTCTGTCGAAGATGAAGAATTTTTACGGAGACAGCGACTTTTCTTTGCCTTCTTTGTCTTATTGGTGAATTTTCAAGACACCTGAGGGTCCAGCTTGATCAACGGAGGTTGTTGCTTTTAGAGGTTTCTTTTTTTGAACATTTTCTATCAATGTATCTTCGAAGTCAATACTTGTTACAGACTTGCCGGGAGGAACACTAAGTTTCTTGTTTCAAACTTTCTTCATGGGATCTGGGGCACGATTTTCTTTCAGGAATTGTAAAAGCGCAATGTCAATGCTGTATTCGGTTAGTGGCCTGGAGTCGGGCAGTTTGTTAATGACTTTGTCAGGGTTAAAAGGATAAATTAAATACAAGTACTTTTAGAATATTAGATGTTTTTTCATTAAGTTCGTGCATTAACCGTTTTAACAATTCAGGAAAATGAGATTTATTGATAGTTGTTTCTCGCGGGTTTTTTATTTTATAGTCCAGGAGGATTGCTCTCCATAGTTTCTTCAGAGGGCCAAAATAGCAAACATCAAGAGGCTGTGTCAAGTGCGACGAGTTGGGTGGTAAAAATACAAACCTTATGTCATTGGCTTCACACATTGTAACAATCCGGTGGTTGATATGCGACGCTAAATTATCTCCTATCAATATTTTTGTTCCGATTTTGTCCTTTGCCCAAGGCAAAATAATAATCTCGAACCAATCTTCAAAGGTTGTGCTGTCAAACCAACCTGATCTTGAGCGATTATACCTAGCTCCTTTCGGTCCATTTATTCTCCATTGCTGGTATAAATGTTCGGCCTTGTATACCACATACGGCGGTAGACATTCACCCCCCGCCGTAATTGCAGACCACGCCCTGGTGTTTATGGTGAGAGGTGTGCAAAAGAATTTCAAACAGCCAATTTCATACACATTTTGTGCAAGCACCACACCAGCTTCAGAATTGGCTTCACAAATAAAGCTTGTAATAAGAAGATTGCATGCAATTGGGCTAAGAGTTATAGCAACTGTATGTGACCAGGGTGCTACAAATGTAAGTGCAATTAATTGGCTTATCAGAGACACCATGGAAGGATATCTAAGAGACGGAAAAGTGCAGAAAAATAAAGCTTTTGATGTAGACGGAGAAGAAATAATACCACTGTATGATCCTCCTCACCTTGTCAAAGGAATAAGGAATAATTTAATTAATAAAAATTTAAAATAGATGGTCAAGAAAAAACTGCTAAGTGGGGTCACCTAATGGATCATAGAATGGAATACATAATGAAAATCCTGCTTACAAGGGGATACGACTGATGCCTAAATTGACTGACAGACATGTTGTACCAAACAAAATTTCAAAAATGAAAGTAAAATGTGCCACACAGGTTTTCAGTCGCTCAGTTGCAGCAAATATGGGATACCTAGCAAGTAAGTACATAATTAAATTGATATTTCTTATTAGTGAATTCAAAAAACTACATGATTCCTTTTAGTCAAATAAAAAAAAAATTGTCAATTAGATTCACATAGTGTAATTAATAAATAAATATTAATCAAAAATAATCTTACTACTATTTTATACATGGAAGTTTGTGAGGTTGTATGTTTGTTACTCTTTCACACAAAAACTATTGAACGGATTTGTATGAAATTTGGTACCACAGATAGTTTATAACCTGGATTAACACATAGAATACTTTTTATCCCGGTTTGACGCTCCCGTGGAATAATTACCGAGTTCACGCGGGCATAAGCCAGTGTAATTATAATTAAAAAATTGATTGATTAATTTGATGATAATAAATTTATATTTCTTTTCCAGGTATGGGAATTCTGCCAAAGCAATGCCAAGAAACAGCGGATTTGCTTATATTTTCGACAGTTTGTTCGACTCCGTTAATGGGAGCTACGAGAATTCATAAAAAAAGGGCTGGGAAGCCTCTGCTTGGACCAGTAACACCAAACTCACTTTCTTTGAGATTCTTTTACTGATTATTTTTTAGCCTTCTCCAGTCTCTTCTTCGTTTATTTTGTTGACTTTCTGGTAGTTTAGATATTTAAACATACCTGGACTTTACACTTTCCAAGTTTCTTTTACAAATTTCTTGATATTTCTCAGGATCGTTTTGTTTAAGCCTTTCTCTGTAATTCCGTTGACGTTCGGCTGGTGTCATAGGCATTTTTTCTAGAACAAATTTTATTTTGTTAAAAATCTCGGTTGTGAGTACACTACTTAATAAACGTGAACACACTCCAGCACAAGCATATTCAGCTTAATTGGGTTAACAGGAATCTGTTAATCCCTCCAATTAAGCTGTATAGTTCGTTATTTAACCCAGATTGTAATTTGACAGGTGTAATATTAAACTCGATACTATAAAACAAACACATGAAATGTAAGATTACTATCTGGGATAAATCAATGAAATATAGCAATATTTTCACATTTATTTTTTAAATTATGAACATTTCGCGAGACATTATTATTATTGAGGTGAAAGCATTGCTAGATTTTTTTTGTAACAAAATAAAGGTGTGACATATCTTTCAGCAGTATAAAATCACCCTTACTTCCTTTTTGTTAACTCATTATTGTTACGCAACAAAAAAATGTAACAAATTGTAACGAAAAGGAATGTAAAACACGTGTTGAATATAACCTCAAACGACTTAAAAATCAATGAAGCTCCTTAGCTACAATTGTTGTTTACTTTTGATTTGGGCGAGAGTAATACAATATTTAAATGGTCTAATTGTAAATAAACAACTTACCTGGTGATAAACAGACCACCGCACCAAAAGGAACGTAATAATGTTGAAATAATTCACCACTGCCTGAAGCACACTGCACTCACAAATACGCACATTTCAAAATGGCCGACTGTCACTAGTTAGCGCTACGTGATTGGCTGCTCAAAATAAACGCAGTGTTGCCAATTCTTAATTAAAAAAATACTAAATATTGGTGTTGCCAGGTGTTTCATGACCGGTGTGAGATGTTGAGGGCAAGACAGGTGAGTCATTGATATTTTCTTGTCTTGAATAGGTAGCCACTTCAGCTGCTTCCGAAATTCCGACACATGGTCGTACTTATGAAGCCCGAAAATGAAGCAGATACACAAATTCTGCAGACGTTCAAGTTTATTAAGAGCCCTTTTACATTTCGGCGCTACGCAAATTTAGGTATTTTACGCACCGCGGGCGGCGAGCTACGCGAGCGATACTTTCTTTCATATCTATTCACTCGCTCGCACATGATACTGTGAGTATGGCGACTAAACGATCTTGATCTTTCGTAATACAAGTTTTCTTAGGATGGAGTTCAGTGGATGGAAAATTCTTTGATGTGTCGTTTTAATGTTATTTAATTTATTTATTTTAATTTATTTTGATACATTTTTCATTATTTAAGAACCTTAGTGTTGAAATACACGTAAATTTTATAATTGTTACGTAGTAATCGTTTGTTAGCCGATGTTGGTTTTAATCGATTATATCTACTACCGGTTCGACTGGAAGCCGACCCCAACATGGTTGGGAAAAGCTTAGGCAAATGATGATGATGATGATCTACTACCGGTAGCATAGGTCGGAACCTGTTTTAATAAATTAAACAACCAGATGTAACTAATATTTTTTATTCGGTACAGTTAATTACATATCTTTTTACTAGAAAAATATTTGTCGCAACGGCATTGATCGAGCTTTTCTCGAGTCGATAATTTCAGGCAGTACACGCTTTTCATAAAAAGCTTGTAACTTGGGTAACATATTCAAAATCCAAAATTGGTCATCTTTGTAGATTTTTAGTACTTTTACTGCATAATCTGGGCCAGTCCATATGGCAAGTATGCAGACATTTTTATTTGCTATATGAAGCTGGCCTTGGACTTGGTAAAACCAGTCATAGTTTTGATTTAATGTTACACTTGAAACACTGAATTTAAATCCTTTAACTTTTTTTGTTCGAACAACCGTGTCAAAGTCTATTCCGAAAGCGGAAATTGGACATTTGACTTCAATAAGACCGTCACTGTATAAACCATCAGGTGAAGCCCCCAAATAACAATGATCTGGGTCAATGAATAGACCACATTTTTCTATAATAATATTTTCTTGTTTGCTCAATTGTGCCATTGCTACAGACTCGGTGTCCCTACCATGTTTGATAGAAGAGACATTATCTAGATTATAACTATATAAAATAGTTTTGACAAGAGGAGCAGAATTTTGGTTAGGCCGTCTTTTACATATTTTTGAAAATATTCATGCCGTAATAATGCATCGACGTAACTCCAGCCACAAAGCGCTTTCAGTTTGCAAAATTGTGGCGCATTCTATTTCGTGACGATTGGCTGCTTGATCTTGAAGATTTTTCAGAAATAGAGTTTTCCCATTCTCATAATCTTCTGGGCTCATATCTGGACGCTGATATTGGCTACCATAATCTTTTTGACCAAAATTTATGCACCTGCGACTGCGTTTGGTTCGCTTTATCAAACTGTGGGTATTTTTGGCTTGTCTTTTAAATTCTAATTATTTTAGGGATTTTCCTGGACTTTTCTGACAGTTAGATTTATACAATGTATATTGTGGTTTGCCCGTGTTAAATGCCACAACGGCTGCGTAACACCGAGTTTCATATGAGTTCTTCAATGAAAAGTTAACTCGTTTTCCACCCACTACTTTGGCTACGATACTGTTGAACTGCTCTGCTCGGTTATTTGTAGAACAGTGTATCAAACTCCTTGAGTTATGTGCAAGTTGCGCAGCATTTTTTTGGAGTCTTAAAATCAAGGTTGGTGCTTGTGAGGTTAAATTACGTTCATTTTTTCTTTCATCCTTGCAATAATAATCCTCACATTCCCTATGATCCCAAAAATATGTCGAGGACTATTAAGTATGTCTTTTTGAATATTTAGGATTTTTTGTGCAACTGTGCCATTTTCTGCTTTTCTGTGTTTGATGGCAGAACGAATAGCTGTTCGTAATCTGGTCTGACGATCTAACGTAAGTAATTTTCGTTCTAGGTTCGGGATTGATGTGTCTGTTAATAATTTTAAATTTTTGCCGTTATAATTTCTCAATAAATGATTAGTACATTCAATTTTTTGAATAGGTACATCAGGGTAAGGTCTACTTTCAAGTATATTTTTGTACGTACTTGAGTCCCCATCTGCAATTAATGTTTTATATATGAGGTTCCTTTCTTTAATCGAGTTTTTAAAACCCTCCACTAATATAGCCTGTTCCATACTTGTTGACGAACCTGAATGGTTTTTCGTACATTTATGGGCTCGTGGAGTTATGCCCTTTTTTTTGTCACGAATACAAATTACACAATATTTGTTGCGTACGCCTACATGCAGGACTTTTCCCGAATGCTCTCAGATAATGGCTGCAACACCTGAAAGTGCGGAATAATTCGACTTATATGACCGTTTGCTCCAACATGCATCTGCTTGTACTGGTATTGTTGGAATGCCCGCACGATTGACATCGCCACGTAGCTTTGCAGCTTCGGCTTCTTCTTCAGCCGCATTTTGCATTGTCTTCTCTGCAGTATTTTTTCCCATTTCCGCCACTGTATCGTGACATTTGCTGTATAATCGGAAAGGTAAGGTAGGCAAATCCACAGATGCAGACAGTTCATTGAGATTGGAAAGACCAATGCCAGTTACTAATGCCCCAGAAACCGCACTTAAATTGACATTCATGTCATTATTTTCTTCAGATGTTTTTAAATTAAAAAGGGACCCACACATAGTGCATTTAACGTTAAAATTAGATATTAATCCAGACTGCTTCTCTTTTAAAATTCTCTGTTGATTAAATCTGCACCCAAATTTTTGGCTATGTGCGTCAATAGTACACAATTGATCCATGAAGTATCTAAAAACAATAATTCTTCTTCCTTCAATATCTGAACTAATCTATGAACAAAAGAAAATTAAACGTAAACACTTTATTCATTTTTGGTAGGACAAAGAGCGGGTACATATTTGAATTCCGAAGATTGAAATACCTACGGGTAAAATATCAATGCGCACTTACCATATTTTCATCACATGAAGCAGGGGTTTCGTCTACTTCTAACATCAAATCATTAATCGATTCATCTGACGTATCATTTATCGATTTATCTGATTCATCATTTATAGTCTCAAAGCGAATGTTTTCTTTGTCAAGATTCTGAAAATAAAAAGAAATAGATAAATAGGACATTTATTTCTGTAAGAAGAATATTTTTAGTTAGTCCAAGCCATATTATTTTACAATAAGATTTTAGTGAAGCGTTACCTTATCTTCACTACATGATGTAGGCAGTAATGTTTCAGAGCTACTAGTAATGTGGT
Organism: Noctua pronuba; assembly: GCA_905220335.1. Lineage (NCBI taxonomy): Eukaryota > Metazoa > Arthropoda > Insecta > Lepidoptera > Noctuidae > Noctua > Noctua pronuba. The sequence continues at coordinate 4,564,842 of LR999913.1, forward strand.
CCAGGCGCACGAACTGTTGTTCCTGATTCAAAAGATAAAATGATGAATATTTAAGCAAGTGTTGTCACGATTAATAAAGTGTAGTGCACTAAAAAAAATTCAAAAGCGATTTTCTCGTGAAACAACGGTTTCTCCTTTGAGACAACACCTATGTTAGTGAAAACACAAAAAGAAAATCACTTTTAGAAGTTACTGTGTGTATACATTACATTGCTCGCGAGTGTATCAATCATTCCCATAGAGAGAGGAGTCCCGCAGGGTTCTATTTTGGGTCCCATTCTCTTTATTTTGTATTGCGCAGACATAATAAGATGCCTACAGAGATGTAAGTACCACATGTACACCGACGATGTGCAACTATATATTTCTTTCAGACCAGACGAGTATGATGGCGCCATCAAGGCTCTTAACGAGGATCTCCAACGAATCGCTGTTTGGTCCGAGGACAATTGCCTGTCGCTAAACCCTACAAAAACGAAGTATATGGTATTTGGCACCAGACAGCAGCTGGCTCGACTACCTATGTCTTTTGACTTAGAACTTATGGGCGAACCAATTGAGCGAGTGTATGAGGCGCGAAATCTAGGTCTTACCATGGACAAAGATCTTCGTTTTGAGAAACACATAGCAGACTCTGTCAGAAACTGTTTTTATCGCCTGAAGATTCTGTACAAGATGAGGCCTTATTTATTCGAGCCGCTACGGGAACAACTTGTCGAAACCTTAGTTTTATCTAGGTTGAACTACGCCGACACTGTGTACGGCCCGCGCATCTTAGCTCGTACTGATCGGCTCATACAAAGGGTACAAAACGCGTGCGCTCGATTTTGTTATAACATTCCTCGTAGAAGTCATGTCACACCTTTTTTAAACAAGCATTTCACTTTAAAAATGAAGTCTAGACGCAAACTTCACCTGGCGTGCCTTCTATTTGGTGTGGTCAAATACCAAAAACCTGACTACTTGTTTAATAAACTGAGTTGGATAACAAGTAGACGGGAATGTGGGAGAAGACAATGTTCGCAACAACTCTCAACTCAGTCGCATAATACAGCAGCATTCAGAGGCAGCTTTCGTTATGCGGCTTCCAAAGTATGGAATAACTTGCCACCACCGATGAGACTAATCAACACGATATACACATTTAGAAATCGTTTACGGCAGTATCTTATAGAAGCGCAACGTAAGCTGGATATGGTTGCTCTAAATGTCTCAGTTATATGATATACGCTCCTACCTAAATTATTTTAACGGATACCGTCAGATTACAATTAATTATTATTTATGAAATAATCCAGGACATTCTTTTTTATGCATATTTCAACATTATTATTGACTAGCGCTTTTTTTTTTTTTTTTTACGGATTGGAAATCATCAAATGACTTCTCCCGCTCTGGGTGGAGTGGGAGGGAGTGTCAGACTCTTACTGACTAAAACCCATCCATGTTCCTTCATTGCCCTTTGTGTTCCAGGGCCACGGTATCTCTTTCGAACAGTCCCGCAGCCCCGGCAGGCATCGGCCCTTGTGGGCCCCTTCTTGGTTGCTGACATCTCTTTGAGGCGCGCGTGGAACACGAACGCGCCGTCGACACGGCCTGTCGTCATAAGACGGACGGACGGTGAGCTAACCCATTACTCACCGTCCACAGGCCCGCGCCTACGGTGGCCGGGAGCCACCACGTGGCCCCCGACGCCCGGTGCTTCGCCCGCGGCGGCTGGGACGTGAGATTCTCTCCCTCTCACGTCCCGCCACCTCCTTCGCTAGCATGACTGCTTCGCAGAAGGAGGTGACGGCTTCCCATTCCCTCTCGCTCCGGACCATGGCCTGAACCAGGGCCGGGAGCGAGAGGTCGCCGCCGCCGATCGCCGTTGACTAGCGCTTACCTTTCATCTCCTTCCTGCCATTCTATGTACGAATCACAGTAATATTTGTTATACCGATCCACTGTTAGGATTTTTTTTCCGTTAATTTTCAATTAGTCCGCCGCGCTCGGCTGCTTGCAGCGTATTGGACGAAATAAAATGCTGTGCGTAAATAGTCATCATGTCAAACGGGTTCTATTATCATGCGTCCATGCCATTTATCTATCTATTTTTTGTTTAATTTTGCACATTCACGATATTTATTATTTCGTAGTTTATTTACTAATAATTTATGATATGTTTATTTATTTCTTTGTACACATCTATTATACATATTTAAATACCTTTTTCACCATCACCAATGATTCAACACATAATGCTGTTTTACATCCGTAACCTCTCTAATCCAGGTCCAGTTGAAAACCAGCATCAGGCACTAGTTGCCCGGCATTTTGCTGAACTGGGCCTATTTGGCGCAGCGTGTTTGTTTAGTTTTAAGTTTTTATTTTTTGTCTTGTATTATTTTTGTTTTATATTGTGTGCACTTGTGGCATGTGCCAAATAAATGTATTTTCTTTCTTTCTTTCATTCATTCACGAAAAGATTCGTACTAAAAGTGATATTTTCTTGGATTAAAAATTAAAGTTTAGCTACTTTCTGTTTGAAAAGACAATCGTCTCGAGTGTCGCAGACTTAAAAACTGTCGAATATAACCACCATAATACATAAAATGGTACACATTATAGTCTCTCACCATGTCCGTCGTATCATCGAGGTTACTTGATGTTGAAGCAACAATATTCTCCGGATTATCTCGTTTTTTCTTTCTAAAATAATTAGGTATAAAGCATTAATACCTACTTATTTTTCTGTACACATAGATCTGTTTTTATCGTGGTTCACAATTCTGTATAAGGTCAATTAAATTAGTTGACGTAACTTTATATGGACAGTTTTCATCATCATCATCGTCATCAGCCGGAAGCCGAAACTTTCTATGGATATGTACAATGATAGCGGGCTAACGAACATGTGATTTGCAACAAAATATGTATATTTAAAACATTTCACTCTCCAGGTTTTATCAAGTTTTGATATCTCTATCAGAAAAGTGTAGAATATTGTCGGCGACAAGACCCTATCTAGAGACCAGGCCCTGCAGTCTCGACATTAGATAACGACAAAAATCGGTCGTTAAGTGTAATCGATGTCAAATTTCTTTAATACATTTTCAACCTTATACTTTCGAAATAAAGTCGAAAATCTATTAAATGAATTTGACAACGATACGACTTAACGACCGATTTTTGTCGTTATCTAATGTCGAGACTGCAGGGCCAGGGTGCAAGTAGTGGCGGTACGTAAACACGCAAAACTTCACGCAACAATCGTTTAGTTAGAAATATCGAACATTCTAATTAGAGGTGATTAATTTCCTATGTGATAAATGGTCTAATTAGTCTTTATAAAAGGTATTTATAGTTAGTTTTCTTATTAGAATCATCATAAGACTGCTCAATGTTAATTTAAAGAGAAATAATAGGATTTTAAAATTGATCTCATAGAATTACGTAACTTGAAAATGAGAATTTTAATTAGTGTTGATATCTTAACGAAATTAGTGTCAAATGAAAGGTTTAGGTTTAAAACTAATAATACAAAAGGGATTAAGTGAATAACTTAATTAGTTTTAAAGTTATAGCAAAAATTGTAAAGTTAAATTTTATCCAGTGTAGTTTTTTGAACATAATGTTCTAGGAAACGAAACCTAGGGAAGAAAATTCAAGATACAAGTGTGTTTTATTTCTACAAGGTTCCTGCCTGCTCTCCAAAGTACTGCCGTCGATAGTGCCCAATACCCACATCAACACATTCAGGGGTGCGTGGAGACGTGCGCCACCGGCGAAGACATTACCAAGCAAGGAGCGCACGTCTAAACGTACTGGGAGATTGTCCCAGGACGACCAGGTAGTTCAAGGCCTGGTCTCCGAAACAAATATTATACAAAATAAGAACTACTACCTTGCTTCTCTTGCTTTCTCCAGAGATAGGATATTCCTTTTTTTACGTTTAGTGACGCATTGATATTTGTATTTATTTTTCCCCATTCTGACTGGTAAAAAAGTCAGCTAGAATAAAAAAATTATAATGAGTAAACTATCTGGTATAATAATAATGAGCGAACTTTATGCTAATTAAAATATACTGCACGAAAATAAATACTTACAACGATCAAAAACTGCGGTTGTAGTTGACGATGCTCTAGCACTCACACTATGGCAGCGTCTACAGGGCAATCGACGCACACCACGATAGTATCGAAACGACGAAGAGCGCGAAATCAACTGACATAGGTCCAACCTCGACATGCGCTCGCGCGATACTGATCGCAGATGGCCGGCGCAGTGGAATATATAGTACTTTTATTTAATTAATTAAAAAATAATAGTAGCGATTTAAACAGTAAAATTAATAATATAGTTTATGCAAATGTTGATGATTATTTTGGTATACATTTTACGTCAAAATGATGTAGAACTTCGGATATATTGAGGTTTGTTTCGAAGCCTTTTCGGTCGATAATTGAATTACGTCGTTTTTTTTTTAATTACGTGAAAGGCATATAACGAAAATCTATTCTGTAATTATTGAAGTATAGGATAATTGGGAGACAAAAATTTTTTTTTTTTGATAGTCGATATTCAATAGAATCTACAAATTAGAGCTCCCAAATGATGTCTCCGTGAGTTTTTGCCTAAACATGCTTCGGGAGAATGATTATTGCTAAATAATTAAATAAGTTATCTAAAATTCACTTTGAGCTTATTTGTAGTAGAGAAAACGAACTATTTTTACTAAGTAATTGTTATTTCAAGCAACGCAGGAAAAACATACAATTTCAACGAGGAAACCTAGCAATTACGCGTTTTTTTTGTAATACTCCTCTTAAGAAGTTCCTCAGTCGCATCAAGAAAACAGATGATGATATTTTTTGTTTAAAAACTTGAAAACCACGAAGTAAGTAAACCGATAAAATAGTGCAACTCTATCGCCATGCATCATTCGTTCACGAATATTGTCTATGATTCCGTTCGGCGATCATGAATCCGTAATCATTAGGGAGTAGGGTTTACTCCGTAGTTACGGACTACTTTCGGACGGGCCCGTATTTTCGTTGACGGACTTAGAGAGTAGACCTCCTGACCCGATGTATCGTTCCTATCATAACCCGAATTGCGATATGGTAGGTTTCTCTCTCCTCTTTCTCAGAATAAATGGTACCTATGTGTCGAATCAGAGTTGAATAGTTACAATACGTTATAAATCCATATATGACATTAACAATTAACGAAAACATTAATAAGTACCTGTAGTAAACAATTATAAAATTTTTGGTAAGAATCATACTTTGAACTTACTTTATATAAACACAATATACGGTAAGATAAATTATTATAAAAAACTAAACTTACAATGAAGGTGCTTTCGAAAAATTCCCTTTCAAACTATCGCATCTTTTTTTATTAAGTTGTATAACGCGCGTTTATATGCCTACTCGGCACGGTGCGCGTTCGCAGACTTAACCAAAACTTACAAAAAAACTTACAAATAAAAGTTTCTTATTCTTATAACCAAGCGCCGGGTGAGGGCCGCGCATGCGCCCCGCTGGCACGCCGCGTCGGCGCACAGTGTTCGGAATCACTATATTACGAGCTACTTTAGGTATAAACATCATGGCAATATAAATTGAAGTTTGCAAGTGATTAGGGTACATTATTAGTCACTCAACTCGGTCCCATGAAAAATTTGCCGATTCCGGGAAATGTTCACCACTCAGCACTGCTCTAAACCCACGCAATAACTGTACGGTCATTCGTTTTTGTTAGCCGCTAATAATCGCACGTGTTTACGCTCTGTTCTTACATCTGTTTTTGAGTTTTTTTATAAAAATTTTGGTTCATCATGGGTTCCACATCCACAGGTAAGATATACACCAATTTGTTAATCATATATAAATTCGTATTATGAGAAAATAAATAAAATATGAATGGAAAAAAATAACCAAATTTGCAAAAAGTTTAATCGTTTACTAGACTCCAACTATTTCCCAGCCAATTCCAGCCGTCCATGTTTTTTTGTGAAACTTGAGTATTTATCTAGCTTTCGAATGAATCTAGTCTCAATATTCGACTCGCCGCGACTTTTGAGTGATGTAATTTTTTCGTTCACCAGGTGTAACCCACGGAATAACACGCCTTCACCTTTTCGACCTTTAATGTCGTCATAAACTGGTCAATCTAGTGAATAAGGGATCTTCTATTGCTCAGATGGTGGACTTTGTCTCTTCAGAGGTTCCAGTACTTCCAGTAGAAGTTATGAAAAAAAATAAGGTGTTTTCTGCTGTGGTAACCAAGAAATGGAGTGCTAACAGGAACAAAGAGAAGTATGTTTTAAAATGCTACGCCTGGCTGCAAGAAGAGCTTTTTTCAGTAAAAAACAAGATGCCAACAACCTGAATGTACACCTGCTCGATCTGCTTTCGCTCAAAGGATGGATTTTGTTGGTATAAGTGCATCAATTCAGACGATTAAAAGAAGGAAATAACGCTGCTTCCACAACAACATCTGGTAACGTATCGGACGGCAGAAGTGAGTGGAGGAAGATATCGGGTTTTGCCAAAGAATTGTGTCACTTTCCTCTCTCTTCATCACTAGCTGTAGTGGAACAAGCGATGTAAGATATCTGTATCTGATGCGGCCGCATCTTCTGTAAGCCGCTGCTTATGTTTTAATAACTTCTACTAGAAGTACTGGAACCTCTGAAGAGACAAAGTCCACCATCTGAGCAATAGAAGATCCCTTATTCACTTGATTGACCAGTTTATGACGACATTAAAGGTCGAAAAGGTGAAGGCGTGTTATTCCGTGGGTTACACCTGGTGAACGAAAAAATTACATCACTCAAAAGTCGCGGCGAGTCGAATATTGAGACTAGATTCATTCGAAAGCTAGATAAATACTCAAGTTTCACAAAAAAACATGGACGGCTGGAATTGGCTGGGAAATAGTTGGAGTCTATTAAACGATTAAACTTTTTGCAAATTTGGTTATTTTTTTTCATTCATATTTTATTTATTTTCTCATAATACGAATTTATATATGATTAACAAATTGGTGTATATCTTACCTGCAGATGTGGAACCCATGATGAACCAAAATTTTTATAAAAAAAACTCAAAAACAGTTGTAAGAACAGAGCGTAAACACGTTCGATTATTAGCGGCTAACAAAAACGAATGACCGTACAATTATTGCGTGGGTTTAGAGCAGTGCTGAGTGGTGAACATTTCCCGGAATCGGCAAATTTTTCATGGGACCGAGTTGAGTGACTAATAATGTACCCTAATCACTTGCAAACTTCAATTTATATTGCTATGATGTTTATACCTAAAGTAGCTCGTAATATAGTGATTCCGAACACTGTGCGGCGGCGTCCCCCGCGCTCCCGGGCCAGTCGTTCGCCCGCTAAGAATACAAAAGCACGTTACGCCAATATCTTCCGGGCTCTCGTTTTCTCCCGCCAAAAGTTTAAAAGTGTAGCCCATAGACCCATAGTTCTGTATATATGTCGTCGTGTGCCAAATAAACTGTTTCGTGCGCTAAACCACTGAATTTTATTGGTTCTAACCCAAACAACCACCATAGTTGTCATTTGTGTTACCGTGGTGTGCTATTGTCATTTAAAAACAATACAAATACAAACATTGAGTGTATTTCTTGGCTGCATTATTTCCGTCTATGTGCGATGATAAATAACTAAGTAGTTGTTTTATTTTGCAGAATAATTATGTCTGATGTACCAGGATGTTCGTATAGTACTTGTGATTTTAATTTGATAAATCGAAATGGTGGAAGTGTATTGTTACGAGCTGGTTTCCAGTACACAAAAGAAAAGAAAGAACAAAGAAACACTTGTGTGGAGATGCGTCAATTATCACAAAAATATTAAATGCAATGGGTCCTTAACTGTGAAGGTATGTAATTACATACCTATTACCTAATTATATATTCAATATTTTTTTCGACTGCCCCGATAGTGTTATGGTTATCGACATAATACATGTTTTACAGCAAAACAGCAATCATCAAAGAGACAACACACAAATGTACTCCGGATATTGCGAAAAACGAAATTGACGTAAAATTGGATAATTTAAAAAAAATGTGGTAAATTCAAACTTTGAGCCTGTAACCGACCATTTTTAATGAAATTGTTGACTGGTTGTCTTAAACCGACACCGGTACAAATGCTGTATCCACTGTCCGGCATCGCGCCTCCTCAAGTTCGCAGGACTATGGCCAGCCGTATAGAGAGGACGAAGCTACAAGCTGACTCACGCCGTCCAATGCACAGCTACGTCTCAGTGCCTCCGAGGCTGAAAAGTCGTAAAAGTTTTCTTGGATGCGTGGGCCCAACTAGCTCAGCTAGTTTCAACGCGTCCACAGCGAGGTGCAATCTCTGGCGGGAGCGGTTTAAACCCCCGGTCAACTTAAACGACCCTTCAGAAAACCTCCCACCTGGGCACGCGTTGCCGTGGCCGACTTGGAAATCCTTAAACAGACTTCGAACCCAATTCGGCCGGACCAAAGACAATCTCTGCAGATGGGGGTTCATGGACAGCTCAGACCTCAAGTGCATATGCGGCGTCTCCCCACAGACAATGGCCCACCTTCCATCTTGCACCGCATGCCCTATCACCTGCGCACTCGAAGATCTGCTTACTGCATCAGTGAGTGGGGTCCGCGTGGCTGAGTTTTGGGCTAAACATAACATCTGAACTTTTTGCCATCGACACGCTAAGAAGAAGAAGAATGAAATTGTAGGTTCAATTATAGACACTGGTATACAGCTAGTTACAAAACTTCCTACTTTCAAAAGTATTAAATCTTCACTTTATTATAATAGAAACAAAAACGAGAATATTAAAAAAAAAATCATAAACTCGAAGATTACATATTTTATGATAGCAGACTATCGTGATGACGTTAACCGCATATTAGTATTTACTAGTGAAGAGGTGAAAAATCTCAAGTACACATTAGAATATTATTTTGGTGATGGCACTCCTTTTTTCATTTAAATATTTTTTTTACAAAGTTTAAGTCAGAAGGAGAAGGAATTAATTTTAAGGCCTTTGCTCAGGAGTGGGAAAACACAGGATAAATAAAAAAAAAAAAAGAATCACATTTCAGAGCATTTAAAACTCTCATTAAATTGCAGTTTCCTCCATTGGTAATCCTATTGTGCCACCCTTCAAGACAATTTGTTGTCCTGTGTCGTTCCTTACTTACACACCAGATGTCAATTAACTTCTCATCTTTTAACCACTGGTACGACGTGGTACTGTAGTGCCAATAATTTTTTTACGGACTTACGTCAGTGGTACTTCAGTGCCAATATGACGACTGTACGGAAATATTAATTTCTGGTTAGACTACGGCTCTTTCATACGTTATCTGTCGTTTTTAATACACTCACTGCAATGACCTTGAAACGGCTGAACCGATTTTGGTTAAACATTTCTAAGAACCACCGCTAGAAAACGTGGTTTCAAATAAAAAAAACCGCAACCAAATCGGTTCACCCGCTGAACGCTGCTGGTCCCTCGCGGGTGAATTGGTCGCCGGAAGCTGGCCCATCATGGGCTGATGTTTCAGCCGTTGCCAGCCGCCAGAAGTATTACTTTAAGTATAATGTTGTTTTTTATGCATTATGTTTTTTCTCCAGAAGTCTAACATGGGTGAAGACGGTCCATAGTCATTTGAAAATATCCTCCCGTTGTCGGTTGAGAATGATTGCCTGGAATTGAGAGAACTTCAACCAGATGCAGCCGTTGAAAACGCAGAGCTGATTGAAGAAGAGGTGCCACAGGAAGAATTATTAGATAATCAAGTGCTTGAATTGAAATATTAGGTGTGGACCCACAGCCTGAAAACGTAGGAGAGGAATTACATAACCAGAAAGCTCAAAGGTGGAATATGATACTCAAAAAAGGATTAACTAAATAAGAAAAAGTTAAGATCCAGGATGAAAACCTACCATTCTCTAATTTAAAAAAAAAAAATTATTAAATCTGGAGGTCAGCGCTGTGAATGTGAATTTTGTATATAAGTTGTAAAGCGGTTCAAACAAAATTATCTACACCACTTAGAGAGTCTTTACATAAACAACACCGTGAGGATTACAAAAGATATGGAAGTCCGAACATATTCAAATACACGCAAGTTACTCTTCATGACGAATTAGTTCAACCAAAACACAGTTCAGTTGATAAAGAAGTACTGAGGCACAATATAGCTACGCAAAAAATCAACATTCAAACGCCAAATAAATCAAAACAATCTGTAACTTCTTCATCTCAGTATAAAACACAGGGTGGAAATAGAAAAAAGCTGGCACGTAACATTACCAAACCGAAACAAAAGAACAAACTATGTATTCTCAGTAGTGTGAACAGAGGCTCGTTACCTATAATAGTAAGTGTTTTTTCAGAATATTTTGATTACTGCCACTATATTATGCCAATCCGTATACTATACGTTCGGCTAAAGAATACAAAAAAAATAAAGCACTTCGCTTTAAATGACTATTGTATATTATGCATTGAAGAAAATGACATTAAAGAAGAGAATGACTATATAAACATGATAAAAACAATAAAGGAATATATACCTAAGCGCTTCGATCTCGGGGTGCGCTCGCGGCGCAGACAGTCACGGCTTTACCGCAGTGTCGAACGGACGATGTGTTGTTTTTTTAACAATAACCGCGCGATTTTTTCTCTAAAAATCAGTTAATATGACGAGTAGGAAATATTGTGCTGTTTTTGGTTGTATGAATTCGTCAATAACGCATCCAGACATAAGTTTTTTTAAACCAGAAAAAAAATACTTTTTTATATTTGTGGGTATCTTCTTAAGCGTTGTTTGGAGAAACATGATGATTGTCATGCTTTGAAATCGTATGTGAAACCCGATCAAAAAAGCCACAATTTCAGCTTACAGAGTCGGTAGTTAAGGTACCGGGACTACAGTAAGATTAATTCGCGAACTTTTTTGATTGTACCCAACGATGATTTTGTGGAATATATAGAAAAAATGGAGGAAATATTCCGAAATTCACTTAAAACCAAACAAGAAAATTGTAAAGTAGCTGCAGTTATCTATAACCAAGTAAAAGATATTCCATTTTCTCCACCTTGTCCATGTTTCCCAAAACAATTTTTAATTACGCTTTATATAAGAATGCGGATTTATTATACTTTAAAATTTAACAATAAAGCATTTCGTACGACTCAGTCGAGGCGCAAATATTTTTCGGTCGCAAATTTATACGCCCGATTTGTTTTTCAAACAAAAACATGTTTTTTAAATTAAATCTACCAATCAAAAAACGGAGACGCGCGGCTGTAGGCATTTATTTCTATCATGCGGCCGAGTTACACTACTGTATTATAATATTACCGTGCCGGAATGAACTATTTACAGTTGTTGAGGGACGTTGTGGAAGAGCATGAACTGGAGGAAGTACCTAATCTGTACTATCAGCACGACGGTGCCTCGGCGCATTTCCGACGCGATGTTCGTGCCTACCTGAGTAAAACTTTTCGCTAGCGATGGATAGGTCGCGCTGGGTCCATGTCGAGGCCGGCGAGGTCGCCCGATTTAACACCCCTGGACTTTTTCTTGTGGGGTCAAATTAAAGGAATTGTTTATAGCGGGAAAGTGAGTCGAGAGATGATTTAAAAAAACAAGTTATTATTTAAACGGATCATGGAAAAAGCTACGGATGTTTTGCCAACTAAAAGAGGTGGCATGAAACTGATATATGACGGACGCGAATACCATTTACGGAAAACGTATGTCAATGGCAATAAATTTTGGCTATGCAACAAATCAAGTTGCAAAGGGAGTATAACGAGCCGTGAAAACACCTTTGTTAAAGAAAACTCTCACAACCCCGACTACCACCAAAATTTTGCCAAATGCCAAATTTCAAAAAGGTTTGATGACTTTAAAAAACTAATTTGTATTTGTTTATGAACCGATTCAAAATCAATATGAGCAAGTAGTGTGTGAACAGTATTAAGAGCGGTTTGTACAATGCTCGAAACAAACATTTGAATGTGGTTGCTACTAAACAGATTATAACAAAAAAGCTGAAACAATTAAATTCAAAAACATTGCCTTCTTAGAGCGTGATGACAACAGTAAGCAGTGCCCTGGAAAAAAAGATGTAATCACCAAGAACAAAATTAAAAAACAAAAACGTTATTGTGTGATACACTTACTAATCTCCATAGCAAGTTCCAGATCGAAAACAAGGAAAAACTGAGTCTTGCAACGTTTTGCTGGATGCATCCTTTTTGGATCGTTTCTCGTCAAGTTGCTGAAAGGGATACATGTTTATGTGTTACATATGAAAATATGCAGCTTAACCCTTTACCGCATACAGTGCCAAAGGAGAATGACCAAATTGGACCAAAAATTGGTAAAAAAAGTCAGTCTGCCCCCAGATTTGCCACATAGCTCATTTGAAAGAAGAGTTCAAATGCAACATTTTATTCTATGGAACCGAAAAAATCTGTCCCACAGAAACATAAATATAACCTAAAATGTGATTTTATGAAAAAGTTGCATATTTTACTTTTTTACACAGGTAGGTGACCTTTTCTTATCGCAGATAATTAGCTTACACGCGAGTTTGCTTTCTTTGTACGTTGTTCAATAGTTGTGTTAGCGAGAAGGCGATAGAGCCACCTTCTCGCTCACACATGTATGCGCTTTGCGTTGCAACTGTGCAGTCTTTCTGTAATACTCTTCGCTTATAGTTGTGTACTGTGCGAATATTTTCTGCGGATGTCCTGTGATTACCTGTTTGACCCTTGCATTACGTTACCTGGACCTGATTTTAAGCCCTGTGATTTGGATACACTGTTTTAAAGATGTTTCGTGCATCTGCTGGACAAGTGTGTCTAGTGTGTGGTAGATCAGTGCGGTCGATCAGAAGAAGAACACTAACTACGCAGCTTTTTGAAGAATATCCAATCGCTGCAAACAATATAACTGAACGAGTTCTTCCTTATCATGTGAGTAACTAAATAAAATATTTAAATGATTGCAATAATGACTTATTTAACCATGAAGCAATGCATAGAGTGCATGTCACGAAAGAAAGCCCGCGGAAAATTGTGGTACTACATTTTTTTATGCAATGTAATGTAATGACATAGACACTAGCGCCGCGTCAAAGGGACTTCAGTAGCGGCGCTATTCATTCATGGTTTATTCATGTACTGAATAACATTTGTTAAAAAGATGTGTAATTGTATCTGAAACTGTTTGTTTATAGATACTTTTTTTTTCAAATATGGAACATCATGCAGTTCGGGGAAAATACATATTAAAATACTTATGGCTATATTTGGAACATCATGCATTAAGTAACTTGTTTACAGATAAAATGTCTACTCGACCTCGTGTTGTTACCTTTGTCCCAGACACTAGTGAGGATGAAGATATTTCAGATAATGATGAATACAGACTTACTTAAAATGGTTAGAATTTAGAGACACTTTCCAATCTTTAATTCATAACAATGAACCAGGCATCAATAAATTTCATTATCTGAGATCCTCACTAGATGGTGGTGCCATTGAAGTCATCAAGTCATTCGAGTTTACCTCGGATAACTACATTGTAGCATGGGAGTTACTTTGTGATAGATACAATAATAAAAAAATCATCATTAATAATCATCTTAAAGCATTATGCAGTATTGAAACCCTAACTTAGGAATCTTTTAAAGAATAACGCAGCTTAGTAGACATAGTTTTCAAAAATTTAAGAGCGCTCAATACTCTCGGGCAACCGACTGATCAGTGGGACACTTTATTAATTTTTATGATTACTGGGAAGTTAGATACCAGTACGGGCATAAAGTGGGATAGAAACGCTAAACTACTTTTTTTATTGTAGACGCAGTCGTGCGGATATTTTAGAAACCACATCAGTCACGTCAAAACTAAATAAAAATGATAACAAGCAAGATTAACAAGATTAATAAGCATAATCATACCAATAATTGGAAAAATAAACAACTTGAAAGATCCAATTCCTTTGTCTCTTCGGCTGAGAACTTGTGTGAAAATAATCCTACAGCAACTATTGGGCTGGGATGATCCTGTGCCACCCCATATTGAGAAAAGGTGGGCAAGGATATCAGAGAATATTGATAATTTATCTAACATTAGTTTGCCTAGATATGCAGTATGTGCATTTCCCGTGTCAGTTGAATTACATTGTTTTGTGGATGCCTCTCAGGAAGCTTATGGAGCTTGTGTGTATCTACGGTCAATAAATAAAGAAAATATTGTAAATTGATGTGTGCGAAAGCGAGGGATAATAACACGCCTTGAGTTGTGTGGTGCACTGCTTGGTGCTCGGTTGTCGGCAAAGGTTATCCAGTCCATTCGATGTCAAATAACACAAAAGGTAATATGGACCGATTCAACAGTAGTTCTTGGCTGGATCAATGCACAACCAAACCTTTTAAAGGCCTTTGTAGCCAATCGCGTTATTGAGGTTAATGAGTTGACACAGGGTTTCACGTGGCGATATGTGCAAACAAGAGTGTTTTAAAAATTATAGCGGATGTTCAACATCTATGGAATCCACTATAATCGCCGAAGGATTTAAACAGTCCATAGAAATGCATGGCGTTATCTATGGAAGATACATAGCTGACGAAGACAGTAGCACTTATGCAAAAATACTTGACACTCGACCGTATCCCTCGATCAAGGTCGAAGAGATTGGTTGCAAAAATCACATATTAAGAAATTATTGGAACCAATTGCAAAATTTAAAAACGGTTACAAAATATTATGGTACTCGTATAACAGAAAGTAATATCTTTACTACAAATAAGATTTTAAAGATACGAAAGTATATGTAACGCTATAAAATATCATGACTTACAAAATCTGCAGCAATCAGACAAAATAAAAAATCTGCACCAAGATATTACGAATGCCATTTATCATCCATTTGAGCACCATGATTCTTGTAATAATAATATTTGTTTGTAGTATAAATTCAAATGGAGAATCAAAAAATATTTGTAACACAAGTCTCTGGCATCAGATGAAATATTTAATCTGCAATGTTGCATCACACTCAAAGTGCTTAATTGAAAATGTAGACAGCAACATTGTAGAGAATTTTAATGGAGTAGCTGCCAAATTAGTTGGCGGCAAAAGAGTCAACTACGATCTTAAACGGTCTCACCATTTAACTCCGAAAATATTGACTACCGTCCACAAAACTATTCATAATACGAGTCCTTTAGCAAAAATCAAGAAATATGAAGAACAAGTAGAAAATACAAGAACGTAACGCCAATCGTCAAAAAGAAAAAAAAACGTAAATTGGTTTCTACGAAAATACATTTTAATTGTGGCGAAAATGCCGACAGACACGATATGGATTCTGATACATATAACCTCTCAAAATTAAAGTTTTAGAAAAATCCGATGAAGAACACAAAGACATACAGGAGCGGACAATACTACAGAGTGAAAGAGGACAGTGGCTAGAATTACGTAGAAATCTTTTAACAGCGTCCAATTTCGGGAAGGTGGTAAAAAGGATAAAAACGAATAGTTGTGCTAACATGGGGAAAAGCATGTTGAATAAAGCAAATATCGACCATGTGGATCTATAAGCCACGGGTAGAAATATGGAAAAGCTGCTATTTAGCAATTTTCCAATTTAGTACACGTAAATAAACAACAATGTGGTATTTTCATTGGCGATAAGTACCCGTTTTTAAGGGCAACGTCGGATGGGATTGCTGATGTCATGATTGTTGAAATCAAATGCCCTATTGCGCCTTACAAAATAGGAATTGACGCTGCGATTCAAGAGGGCAAAATGCACTTTTGGCGTTGTGATAAAAAAAACAGGAGAAGTCAGTGTGAATAAATAATCAGATATTTAACAAATGTTTATTAACAGTTTGGTATAAGGAAAATAAAGACCGAATTAGTTTTAAAAGATGACAATTATTGGCATACAATAATGGAGCCCAAATTGTTGTAATTCTACTTTGACTGCCTTTTGCCTGAACTTGTCGACCCACGTTATACAAGAAAAATACCAATTCGAGATCCTGAATACTTAATGAAAAGCACGCAAAGAAGAGACCAAATACGAAAAATGAAGATAGGTTAAAAAAAGTAGCAGCCACCGACCGCAAGTGTCGACCACCGGCCACAAGTGGATGCGCGCGCTTCAGCTACCTTTGTAGCTGCTCGTGGCGGCGTTTGTGGCTGTGACGTGAAGCCCGCGTGCAGCAATCCTAAATCTCAACAAGCTTCTTGGAGTAGTTACAAACATGCCAACATACTGGTGGTACCTAATTGCTGCTATTATGCTGCATTATGCCTGATTATTATCACATTGTTCTCAAGTTTGTGCAGGCTCAATAAATGACCGGCAGATAGTGGAACGAAGTGATCTTATGACTAAATGCCAAAGTTGTGACAGTTTACTGGCTGACTTACAATTTTTGACCAGTTTGAGCAGTTTAGCTTAAGATTTTTTTTTTTTAGGAAGGTAACAATTATGAAGATATCCTTCTTCCTTCATTAGCTGCAGAATGAGCTGTTGATTCAGGCAGTGAATGTGATGACGAAGAATCTTTAACACAAAATCAAATTCGAGAAATTTTAGAAGCGAATGACGATGTTGGTGAACAAGTAGATGATAGTTCAGCATTATTATCAGATAATTTACACTGGTCTGATGACTTTTCGACCTTCACCGGTAGCGAAGAAATCTATGCAAATCAACCTGGGCCAACAATAACGTCGACTAATCCGATCGAACTGTTCACCGCCGTATGGGACCGTAGCTTCATGGAAAAAATAGTCAAGGAGACTAATGACTATGCTTGGCAAACCATTGTCAGTATCAGTGAAGCTGATGGCCTCCGTTCACGATCGCGGCTCAATGAATGGGAAGAAGTAACTGTCTATGAATTGTACAAGTTTTTTGGTATACTACTCTACAGTACGATTCACGAAAGATGACCACAAATGGCGGCCGTCTGCGCACGTACACTCATGAAGAAAAGACTTAAAACAAAATAATATTTTAATGTTAGTTAAATAATTTAGCGTCGCTCCGGGCTTGACGCATTCCGCCCGCGCCTCACCCCGCAACTCCAAAGGGACCTAAAATATGCCTTCTGCGCCGTGGTCATCTTCCGTGAATCTTACTGTACATGGGTATATGTTACAGAAGTCGTCTAGATGAGTATTATACCACTGGAGTTTTGGCGATGCCGGAATTTCTTAAAATCAAGGGCATAAACCGTTTTTTGCTTATAATGCGATTCTTACATTTTGTGAACAACTATGAACTAGATATGAGTATCCATGGAAACGATCGAAAACAGATAAAATAGAACCCGTCGTGCAGCATTATAATGAGAAATATGGACAGCTTTATACCCTACGAAGACTTGCTTCAGTTTGGACGAATCCCTATTATTATGGAAAGGAAGGTTGTCTTGGGTACAATGCGTAAGAACAAAAGCTGCACGCTTCGGGATTATGACTTATGAGTTATGTGAGGCTGAATAGGGCTATTAATTAAAATTTTATATATCCTGGCAAAGAATCAGGATCATCCGAGCCTTTACATGGATTGTTTTGCGGCTTGTGGAGGGATACTTAAATAAAGGCCATTGTTTAGTCATGGACAACTTTTACAATAGTGTAGCCCTTACACAATACCTGCGGGCGATACTTTTACGCATGTGGGTGTCGTGGTGCTTTAATCCAGTATGTAATAGAGCCAGTAGTTCCCAAAACGTATCTATTCTTAAACGAAAATGTTTGGAAAACTTTCAAAAGATTATCAAAATGCTCGTTACATTTGTGTACATTTGTTAACATTGGATGTATCCAATAACTACGGTTTCGTCTTCTACGAAGACGTTTTTTTATCAGAAGCTGCGCAATTAAATCTTCTTCATCCGAGTCCATTATGATACTGCAGGCTTAGGTTAAAAAAAAGTAGCAGCCACCGACCGCAAGTGTCGACCACCGGCCACAAGTGGATGCGCGCGCTTCAGCTACCTTTGTAGCCGCTTCTAGCTTCTCGTGGCGGCGTTTGTGGCTGTGGCGTGAAGCCCGCGTGCAGTGATCCTAAATCTCAACAAGCGTCTTGGAGTAGTTACAAACATGCCAACACACTGGTGGTACCTAATTGCTGCTACGAGTATTATGCTGGATTATTATCATATTGTTCTCAAGTTTGTGCAGGCTCAATAAGTGACCGGCAGATAGTGGAACGAAGTTATCTTATGACTAAATGCCAAAGTTTTGACAGTTTACTGGCTGACAGGGGATTTACAATACAAGACATGTTCGTACCAGCTTTTCTAAAAGTAACATCTCCGTTGCCTGGTCTCACAGTAATAAAAGATAGGGAGCTTGTAAATAAGAGAGTGCACATCGAAAGCATTATAGGATTGACTAAAATACTAACGAATGACCTAGATCACAGTTCTATCCCACTACCAAGTAAAATCTTATTATATGTTTTAAGAGCTTTTATTTTCGAGAGTGTATTATGAAGAATATCAAATAAAAGAATACTTTTAATTCTGCCTTTTATTATCAGGTTCTAAACGATGTAAAAAAAAAAGTTAAAGTTAATTAAATGAGTTAAAATTTCATTAAAATATGAATCAGTAAATATGAATTGGGGCTGTTGATTCAATGGCGGCATCAGCAAAAAAATATCGCTGAGAACACAAGCCCAAATAAAGTGGAACGTACTAAAAATTATAACCGATGCAGAAATTCGTGAATATGACGAGCAAACGAAAAAGCCTACTAGCCAAGATAACAAAGAAGAGGAATAACCAACAAGAATTGATAAAAAGAAAAAGGCTGTTGAAGATGACACATTCATGTACATATCTTCTCCATATCAAACCAACGAACAGTATTATACAAAAGAATATACCACTAGAGAACCTACAACTAATGTAAAAATATATGACCCACCTACAACACCAGCACTACAAACCCAAACAATACGCAACGTGACCGACGCAGAAATTTACGAATATAATACACAAATAGAGAGGGCCAGCATCCAAGTTAATCGAGAACAAGATTACATGCAAACTACAGTTACTGAAAACAAGACAACTATTCAAGATGATCGATTCATATACATACATCCTAGAAAACCAACAGATCCACACTACCTGACAAATATTTAACCACCGGAAACTCCACAACCGAAACTGATGCAATAATATACTCTGAATAATATAGTCTGTCTAGTCTGAGCACGGACCAATTACATCTTTTAGAAATGTGTCAAGCAATCGATGAAGGCCAGTGTCGCGAAAGTTTGGCCAAACGTAAGTCTGCCAAAATATGTCACACAAGGTGGCTTACTACGGCAAACAGTATTCTGCGGCTCTGTTTCGACCGAAAACCCATCTGATAATCAGAAAATATTGTCGGAGTTCGTAAAAGTCTACGCTCCATGTGGTTCCGTATTAAAACTCACCCGCATTGCATTTGGAGCCAAACATTTGTTTGATACAATTAAACTATCACGATACCTGCCAGATAGTCTCAAACAGGTGATAGATCCCGTGATACAGCACAATGGGTATTT
This sequence comes from Noctua pronuba, assembly GCA_905220335.1. Taxonomy (NCBI): domain Eukaryota; kingdom Metazoa; phylum Arthropoda; class Insecta; order Lepidoptera; family Noctuidae; genus Noctua; species Noctua pronuba. Next base: position 4,584,477 of record LR999913.1, read on the forward strand.
TGGCCACTGTGATTAAATACTAATTGCCATGTTAGCGGACGATCGAAAACATATTAGAGAAATTGCCCTTCGAAAAATTTTAAAGATACGCGATCGTTCTACTGGCTTTACTCCTTTGCGTGTTTTAAATTAAGTACCACAATTTCATTCTAGTGCACAAGATTTTACGGATCTCATATATTGGGAAAACCCTTCGGAACCACCTCTTACCAAAACGATTCCTATCAAAATGATTTTAGTAGCCTTGGCAGATTCCCATGAAACGGATTCCAAAATTTTATCAGTTTTTAGCGGGATCCCATGTCGCACTCGAGTAACCGAAAGATGCATAAAATTAGTTACAGAATCTTGCTCAGTAGTCTGTGGACCGGTAAGAAGGGAAGACTGGATTAGGAATAAGTTGGAGTCGTGGCGTATAATGCCCGCGTTCAATACAAAAAAGGAGTACAAAATTGAATAAATTTGTTATTTTGTCACTTCTATGTTGTAAGAACTAATTCTAATAATTATTATTTTTTGTTCATTTTAGTTTCCTCACATCTTATTAAACAGCAAGCTATTTTTATTAAAAAACAATCCGTGGAATTTTTATTTAATTTCTCTATTGACCTAGCTTTTTTCCTTTTTTTTACTAAATTCAATGGTCTTGGGCAGTACTTCCACTAATTTAATTTAAATGTCCCCATAATAACTTTTAAACCTGATACCAAGATGCAACTTTCCCGCTACCCGCCATTTCAAAAATCTATAAAAAAAAAACGCTCCACCCTAATGCGGAAATCCATGGCGATTCACGTTTTCACTTACTTTAGAAATATCAGCAATCGTTCTTCAGAAGAAATGGCTGGACGATAGTTCGTGTTTTGTTTTTTAATATGAGGCCCAAGGGGATTTAACAAGGAGACAAACTTTTCACTAGGCATTTTAACGTAATTGTAAAAATCTTGTCCCATTGAATTCTTTGCCAGTTTTATTTATATTCACCAGTTAAAGAAGAAGGAGCACGGTCCATACAAAATTGACCCACGTCCTACAGCAACGAGAAGTATCTCAAAAAAAGATAAAAAATGGGTTTAAAAAGATGGCATACTTCCAAACTCCATCCTTAGTCTAGCGTATAAAAAATTGCAATAAAAATAGAAAATTCGTTCAGGGGCAGTAATATCTACGATTGATATATTTCAATATTGAGAACAAGTATTTCTCAATATTGAAATATATCAATCGTAGATATTACTGCCCCTGAACGAATTTGCTATGTTGATTTGACTTCAATTATTGAATTCCATCATCGAAGTTATTTTTTTCTTTTTTTTGCCCAAAAATATAAGATGTTTCCCTGCAATAATTTTGCGGTGAAGTTACTTAGTTTAATGTGCAGAATGATTGGTTGACGGCATCGTGAAGGGTCCGTTTACACCCTGAATTCATTGCAAATATGACTGCCCCTAAACGAATTTTCATAGCATTTTTTTATATGTTAGTCTGTCAGGATGGAGTTTGGAACTATGCCACCTTTTTATACCCATTTTTATCATTAAAGCTCAGTTCCGTCAAATATTTGATGAGGTGCCGCAATTGTTCGGAATTAGCGATTTGTGCCTCGGTCGTCCCACAGAGTCTCGTCCCACATAAAAAATTCCCCACTTGTCCCAATTTGTATGCCTCGCTCGTCCCAAAACTTAATTTTCAATATTTTATTCCCCGCTCGTCCCAATTCGTATGCCTGGCTCGTCCCACATTTTTTTCATATGAGTTAAATTTGATTTAATTGTACAGTCAGCCTAAAAACCTGACTGACCAGAAAGATAAATAACCTCATGTTGCGGAAAATTTGATGAACTAATTCAATCCGAGACTCCACTATAATATAAATTATAAAATTACAAGTTACGCCACCATGACAGTTTTTTTCTGATCAAACTTTAGGTTTAGATTGAAGGCATTAATAAAGTACACATAGCCGACCCTAAGTACAAACCCTGTGCACCCCACTGCTTAGACCACTACTATTATTATTAACCTAGAACAAGTTTTTGAATGTTTATAGCTTCGGTATTTTTGTGCGACCGGATTAGAGCTTGCTCTCTCGCTCTGCTTTCTTTGTATTAATCAATTGACCAATGACGTGGCTTTGCGTTATCAGCGCAATCGGAGCAAATGCGGTTACAAAGTGCATCTGCTAATTTTAAATATGAGGTGTTTACATTAAGCGTGGTGTATTCATAGAGTGAGGTTCAATATTTGTGAAGTTTTAAAGGGTAAGTAATAATTATAATTTTGTCGATTTTTTCATATTTTGTGAAGTCATGATAAATGATTTGACTTATATCACTATTGTGGTAATTATTTACTTTTATATTAGTTGCTGTCTAAGGATTATGGTCTTTTATTATATGCATACTTAACTCTGTGCCTCCTGTGAAAAAGAGTACATCGCTACTTTTTAGGAGACGCAAATAAAATTTTGAAAAATATTTTTTTTCCTGTTTCCTAGGTCCTGTCATGGAGTTCTTTATCTATGACCCTTTTTCACATTAACTAGAAATTTGAACAAATAATAATTTGATTTGAGCCCTAATTCACATTAATTTTGTTTACCCATTTTAACAAACTTCAAAAAAAGAGGATGTTCTCGGTTATACTGTATTTTTTAGGTTAACCAATTTTGATAAATCTTCTTTTATGTAAAAGCTGGTGCTTCCCATATGGTCGCATTTTAATTTAGTTAACCTCCTTCATAAAATGAGGATGTTCTCAACTACAAAGTGTTTTCTGGGTGAATCAGTTTTGATGACTCTTTTGATTCGAAAGCTGGTGCTTCCCGTGTAGTCTCATTTCAATTTGGCTCAGTTCTGACAATAGCATGTATGATAAAACCATATTCAACACGTTGAAGTCGGTTTTCAGCTATGATTTTTAATCATTATAGCTATTCACGATTCGTATCTACGAAACGAAACTATTGTACATAGTTTCGTTCGGAATACCTTTCTTAGACAGATGAAAGCTAATTTTTTGCTCTCTTATATTCATTTAAAAACGAAAAGGGTATATTGGACTTGGTACCCCTTTTTACAGGAGGCACAGAACTAATTCACGTTGTATTTGCAGGTGATCAGATATAGAGCCGTGGCTTCTTCATCCTGAAACATGGAGCCAGTGGCTTCATCATCCCGAGCTGATCTTCAGACTGGCTGCAGTCTGGCTTCTACATCCCAAGAGATAACCTTTATTGAATCACAAAGAGGTGTGCCTATTATTTTGCATGCCGGTTACGAATATACGAAAAAGCGAGAGAACAAAAATAGCTCAATCGTCTGGAGATGTGTGAACAGAAGGTGTCATGGAGGAATGGTGACTTCAAATAATAATGTGACGAAAATTCTTCGTCATGACATTTGTACGCCCAGCATAGCAAGAAATGACATCAAAGAAGAAATACATCGCTGCAAGCAAGAAGCAAAATCTTCTGAAGGAAAATCGATTCCTTCTGTCTTCAATTCAAGCATAAAAAAATTATTGGACAAAGGTACTGACAAGATAGAAAAATTACCTGAATTATCGAATGTTAAGAACAGCTTGTATAGTGCTCGAAACAAAGCCCAGCAAATAAAGAAAGCTACATTTAAAACGCCGTTTGAAGTAAAAATTCCAGTAAGTTACATGAGTTTTGTTTTATTTGATTATGAGTACAGAAAAACAAGGATATTAGGTTTCGCTGATGTAAATAGTAAAGGACTTCATCAACACGTGAAACATTACCTTGCAGATGGTACATTTAAGTGTGTAGTGAAACCATTCAGACAATTATATGTGATTTACGGTGACCTTGGCAGCACAAGTGAGAAAATTCACGTCGTGCCCTTAATATACATCTTATTAATGGACAAAAAAGAGATCACATATGAGACTGCGTTTGCTCTTATCAAATCGCAAATTCCAGAATGGCATCCGATTTCATTCAGAACAGATTATGAGAAAGCAGCCATGAACGCAATCCGTAACATCTTTCCGGATGTAATATGCAAAGGCTGTTACTTCCATTTTAGTCAAGCACTTTGGAAGAGAGCAAAGGCGTTAAAGTTAAATAAAAAGAGAATGTTCAAAAAGCATATAGCTCTATGCACAGCGTTAGCTTTGCTACCACCTGAACTTAAATGCGATGGATGGCTATATATAATGGAGGATTGTCCGAAAACTCTCAATATTGAGAAATTCAATGACTATTTTGTATCGGCATGGCTTGACAACGAATATTATCGAGGCAAATGGGATTTTTGGGGGGATATCTACAGAACAAATAACCCAGTGGAAGGCAGTAACGCTAAATTAAACAGAACATATTCGGGAAAGCTGAACATCATTAGCTTTTTGAATGTGATCAAAAACGACGCTGTTCTTTCTTTAGCTCGCCAAGGTAAACCTCGGCGTGCTGATGATATAGCTCATGACAAATATATATTTGATTCTGTAACGGCAATGTTGAATGGCACTATATCACTGGGCCATTGCCTGGAAAAAATCAGCCCTTTTGTTTATTAATGATATTAATGTGTCTATATTAATGATAAGTTTAAAAATGTTGATTTTTTGGAGATTTAATTGTTAAAATACTACTTTCTCATAAATAGTAGGTTGATTAAAATACTGTGATTGTAATTTGATTGTGATATTAGTTACGTAATAAAGATTTTTAAATATAAATATTTCAATTTATGTTGAAATACCACATTAACATAAATAACATAACGTGGTACTTCTATAAGGTACATATAGGTAAATACAAATGTGTATACGGTCTATAATTATTTGACTGTTACTTATATACAAATGTTGATTTTTTGGAAATTTAATTGTTAAAATACCACTTTTTCATAAATAGGAGGTTAATTAAAATACTGTGATTGTGATTTGATTGTGATATTAGTCACGTAATAAAGGTTTTTAAATATAAATATTTCAATTTATGTTGAAATACCACATTAACATAAATAACATAACGTGGTACTTCTATAAGGTACATATAGGTAAATACAAATGTGTATACGGTCTATAATTATTTGACTGTTACTTATATACAAATGTTGATTTTTTGGAAATTTAATTGTTAAAATACCACTTTTTCATAAATAGGAGGTTAATTAAAATACTGTGATTGTGATTTGATTGTGATATTAGTCACGTAATAAAGGTTTTTTTAAATAAGTAGTTCTAATTATGTTGAAGTATCTCAGATAAATATTACATGTGTAATACATATATATATCTTAACGTGGTACTTCTATAAGATAAATACAAATGTGTATATTGATAGGTGTAACTAATAGTACTGTGATTTGGATTTGATTGTGATACTAAATAATAAAGATTTTCCTAAATTGCAATAGATCTTTTAATTATTAAAATTAAAAACATGCATCGCGGATGCATACCTAGAACTGGAAGTATTTAATATCTTTATGTTATTAGAAAAAACTATTATTTCAATTTATTGGAAGATATAGTACAATATTTTTTGTCAACTGTACTTTGAATTTGCCAGGAATGTGGGACGAGTGGTGACTTTAAAACTCAAGTGGGACGAACGAGGAATTCTTTGGAATGTGGGACAAGATAGTGGGACGACAGAGGCACAAATCGAATTAGCAACAGTTCTTCAGTTTTATCTTATGAAAATTGTTATATTATACACCGTGACTTTTTAGTCGTCTTACAAAGGTGGCATACTATAACTCAATGAATCCGGCATAAAATAGCTCTAGGCGCGATATTTTTTTTTACCTACCATAATAGGTACAAAGAAAAATAAATAATACATTTAAATAAAATTGTGAAACATCCCGTTAATGATGTTTACGGGTCAAACGGGAGAACATATTTACCCAGCGGTCGAGTCCAGTAGATCATCGCTCGCAACAGGGTGTTTTAACTACGTCATGCGTCATAATACTGAACAATATTTTTATTTTTAAATTAATAAAATCTCATAAATACCTATTTATTGTTTATGAATGTTTAGTAGTCATTGGATTCATGCAGTGGGCTGCCGTTGTAAGACGACTAAAATGTCACGGTGTATTTTATTATATTTATATTCATTTATTCAGTTTGTATCTTATGAAATTAAGAAGTGGGGACTCAAATGAAAGGTTGTCAAGATTATTTAAAATATCAAAGAGAACACTATTAGACAAGTGGCTATTTCCCGTGAGATATTTACTGAACATTATGTGCCCCAACATTTAGGTATACAACACATCACTAGGGGACTAATAAAAGAAAGAAACTTAGCCATACCTAGAGCTTTGTTTGAGGGAGATTCTAGGCCCATCGCTATATTTGATGGAACGTACTGCTATGTAGAAAAATTTCTAATTATTTATATCAGAAAAAAACATACAGTAAGCATAAAATATAAAAACTTGACCCTTTTTAATGGTGCGCACAGATGGCCATATTATGAAACAGACTCAATAATGAAACATGATTTTTTTAAGTGAAAATAACCGCTCGGGGAATTTTTCCAAGATGATGTTGTATTTATACTGGATAGCGGTTTTCGAGATTCATTATCATTATTAAATCAATGTGGATATAGGACATACGTGCCTACTATCCTTTTTTTCGGATGGGAAATCATCAAATGACCCCCCCTCCCCGCTCTGGGCCACTCCGATAACCCGCCATGTTCTTTCTTTGCCTTTTGTGTTCCAGGGCCGCGGTATCTTTTTCGAACAACCCCGTAGCCAACGTGCCTACTACCTTGGCACAGCTGTCAACACTTGATGCAAACAAATCGAGAGCAGTCACCATTTGCCGTTAGGTCGTAGAGGTTGTAAATGGCAGGTTTAAGAGAGATTACAAATTATTTAGGCAATGTTATTTTAATACAGCCTCAAGAAGTGTAATGAAAGGTTTTAAGGTGGCGGCTACTCTCATAAATAGATTTCACCCTCCCATAACCAAAAGAATAGACAGTGGGGATATCATTAACCCTTTAACTGCCATCGCCGTAATATTACGTGTTGTAAGAATATTACCTCACTCGCCACGTTAAGTCCTGTCATTTAAAAAATGTTCAATAAATGTTGAATTTGCATACTAAATCTTAGTATATTTCGTGTTATTACTTTATTTTTAACAGTACTAGACAATCAACAACTTCGCAACAACCCACTTCTTCGGAGAAGAAGCGAGGTAGGCCAAGAAAGTTGTTTGAAGTCAGCTCTGAACGCAGTAGAAAGAGAAAACTTAAGTCTCTTGTCTCGCGTTTTACTCCTGAAAAGCTTTGTTTAGCGACTGAAACGAGTCTGGTCAAAAGAAAGACAGTTCAAGTTCTAAAACTTGCAATAAATTCGACTCCAAGAAGGTTGAAAAAATATGGAACAGGTTCACTCATCGTGTGCTGAAGAAGCTGTAGGTCTCATAATGGACCTAAATTTAACCAAAAAAGAATACGGGACGATGCGTCTAGGTGCAAAGAAAAGAGGTGCTGATATATATCCCTCTTACCATGTGGTGGCAGATGCAAAACAGAAGTGTTATGCACTTAATTTAAGAGTTACTGAGACTGAGACTAAAGCTGTGGTGCCATTACAAGATCCTTTAGACCACAACATACGGAGACTAGCACACGTACAGTCGGAAGTAATTTTATCCAACATTGACGACAATAACGACACTCTGGAAGCCTATTATAAGTGGGGCCTAGATGGTAGTGGAGGTCACAGTATATACAAGCAAAACTTTTCGAACAATTCAATTTACGCTGATTTTAACATAATATTATGTACAATTGTGCCTCTGGAGTTATCGGAAATGAAAGAGAGGAAGAAAATTATTTATTGGAAAAGTCAGACTCCATCTTCCACCAAATACTGCCCTCCAATTTCGTTTAAATTAAAAAAAGAAAATGACCAGAACACTAAAGATGACTACCACGAGATTGAGCAGCAAATAAGGCAGTTACAGCACACAAATATTATTCTAGAAGACAGAACGATACATTTTAAACATATTCTTATTTGCACAATGCTGGATGGTAAAACAGTGAATGTTTTAACAGAAACCAAAAGTACACAAGCCTGTAATGTCTGTAAGGCTAAGAGCAATAGCGCACTAGCGGCTTGGCCGCAGCGGCCAGGTCGCGGCGGCCATCGAGATAGATACCTTAGTATGAAATCGCCACAGAGCGCGCGCACCTGGTCGCACGCGACCAGCGGCCACACTCAGCCGCAGCGGCCAGCGAGATCGGAGCGGCGCGTTTGCGGCCAGTGTTCAGTCGCTGGTCGCTGCGGCCACTGAGATCTATAGTATTGTAGTAAAATCACCAGTGTGCGCGCACTAGCCGTGGCGGCCGCACGTGTTGTAGAGCTACAGCGTAATTTGTAGTTATCGCGATGTCTTTCGACACGGAAAGATTTATAACAGAAATCGAGACGACGAGGGCGTTGTGGGACATGTCCTGTGAAGACTATGCCAACCGAGATATAAAAAGGATAATGTGGGAAGAAATAATTGAAATATTTGGAAATGAAAACTTAAGCACAACTGAAAAAAACGAACTCGGTAAGTAATGTTTATTTTATTGTGTTCTCAAAGCTACTCGATTTTGCCACGGGAGTTGTCCTTCACCCACGAAGTAGTCAGCAAATAGATCTCTGTTTTGAGTAGATGTTCTATTTCCTCTTGACGGCTGGCAGGGAGGTATTTCTTCAATAGTCGGAGGAATATACAAGGTGTCTTCGAATTTGTACCCATCTCGCTCCCGTACGTAGTTGTGAAGGACGCAACATGCATTTATGATTGCAACAGCAAATTCTCTGTGTACATCAAGAGGACGGTGAAAAATTCGCCACTTGTTGGCTAGTATCCCGAAAGTACATTCTATGTACCGGCGTGCACGGGAAAGGCGGTAGTTAAAAATTCTTTTCTTGTCTGTCAAATTTCTTACGGCATATGGTCTCATTATATTTTCTGACAAAGAGAATGCTTCATCGCCAACTATGACAAAATGCAGAGGCATACCTGTTTCAGTTATCGGTCTTTTGTCTGGTATGTCTAAATTATTATTTGTAAGTTTTACATAAAAATGGGAGTTCTTGAATACCGATGAATCGCTGCATTTTCCATATGCGCCGACGTCTATGCATATAAATTTGTAGTTGGCATCGCATATAGCCATCAGCACAATAGAGAAATAGTTTTTGTAGTTATAATATAGTGACCCTGTATGGGTCGGCTGAATGACTCTTATGTGCTTTCCGTCCACAGCTCCAATACAGTTAGGAAACTGCGAACTCTTCCTGAATCCTTCACTTATTTCTAGCCATTTGTCTCTATTGAGCTGTGGAAAGGCAATGTCTTTTATATTTTGCCATATGGCGACGCAGACCTCAAGTACAATTTCTCGAATAGTTGTGTGTCCAATGCGAAATGAATGATTTAGTTCTCTGAAGGAGCATCCAGATGCTAGGTATCTGGAACAAACATACACGTTATGATAACTTTTTTTTTTTTTTTAGGTAAGTCACTCCAAAAAAAATGGAAAAATATAAGGGACTCATTCCTCAGGGAGCTACGACGTGTCAAAGGCGCAAAAAGTGGTGCTGCAGCGAAACGTAAATCTCCCTATGTATACTTTCAAAACCTGATGTACCTTAAAGATACGGTAGAACCGAATACAACAGAATCAAACTTAAATGATACGGAAAATATAGTCCTTCCCACCCCCGAATCAGTATCTCCAAGGACAACCAAGATCGAAGAAGAAAAAGGAAGACAATAATTTGGAAAAAGAAGACCTTGTTTCGGTTTTAAAAGAAAGCATTAATTCAAGAACTCAACGTGAATCATTTCTCGAAGACGAAGACAGATTATTTATGCTTTCCTTAGTGAAGGATTTCAAAAAAATACCCGAATCCGCGAAGCTCACAACTAAGATGGAAATAATTAATCTAATCCACCGAGCACAAAATACAAGATATGATCCAAGCCACTATGAACCTATGACCACTATGACAAGGCACAACCAACCTACTTACCCTCGAAGCAGTTATACCAGCCATCAAGAATATCAACAGGGATATTTTACTAAGAATTTGGATAATGAACCACTTGCCACAATGAGCTGCCGCCCTTCTCTGTTACGTCCCAGTGAACCGGCGCCGCCTTTGGATTCACAAAGAGCAGAAAACTCTATCCAATCACCCGAATCAAACTACTCGCAGGCCTCGCAAGATTCAGAAATAATTGAAACTTTTTATGATAATTATTGAACAACTGCACTTTTGATTATGATAATTACAGTACTTAAATACTTTTATGTACCTACTAGTTTTACTTATCTACCTGCATTCTTTTTCATAAAATAGACACAGGGACCGCAAAGAAATGATTTAAATAAAAGTAGATAGGCACAGGCTTACCTTAAAGTTACAACAAGTTTTTCCTCAGCAGAAATGCAGGGACGAAATTTAGTGACGGTGCCGGTGATAGATGGTCTTAATATTCTTAACAGTTCTTCAAACGTAGACTTGCTCATCCGTAAATAATTAAACAACTTGTCATCATATTGCTGAAGGTCCGTGAAATAAGTATAAAATAATCCTTTTGTTCGCCTTTCACGAAGCAAGGGATGAACCCAATATTTTTTCCTTTTCTTTTTCCGCTTCTTACTTATAAGATACAAAAGCACTGCTATTTCCTCAACGTCCATTTTGAAGCGCGCTGTACGTGCAACTGACGATCGTAGCCGTGGTTTTGGCCGCGTTGCAAATCGATCCCTGCGGCCTGGCCGCTGCGTCCAAGCCGCTAGTGCGCTATTGCTCTAACTCTTATGCAAATGAACGACTTAGAAAATATCAAAAAAAGAGTATGTAACGAAGACACATACAAATTTGGTATTTCTATTTTACATGCTCATCTCCGATGCTACGAATATTTATTGCATATACTTATAAATGTTAGTTGCAGCAATGGCAAGCTAGAGGCAAAGAAGCACAGGAAAAAGTGAAAGTGCGAAAAAATAAAATCTGTAAAGATGTTTATAAAGAAATGAAACTTGTTATTGACCAACCAAAACAAGGAGGAGGCAACAGTAAAGGTGTGTATAAATTAAGCGCGGCAAACCATCGAACATTGGCGCGAGCGGCGGCCGCGCTCTATGTAGACGGGATCGCCGGCGACGCGAACATTGCCGCGCTCTCTAACGTGCCGCGGGGCGATCCGCTCGCTGTCGGTTTTTGAGACCGCGTCAAAGCCTTTGACGCTCCTTTGACTCAAAGGAGCTTCAGTCGTTCGCTCGCGCGCAGTGGGGACGGTTGTAGTTTTGGTGATTTGGCTTGCGCGGCGAATACGTAAAAATGGACAACGAAAAGTGCCGTTTACTAATACAATTGTATAGCGCTAAAGAATTTTTGTGGAACAGCAAATCCTCCCAATACCACAATAAATCGCTGAGGTAAGTGAGGTATGGTGCGTGGGTAGAAATCAGTAAGAAAATGGATATACCTATTCCTGACTTGAAAAAGAAAATGACTACACTTTTGGCGTCCTACTCCTACAGAAGAGAAAAATCTAGAATAGCTAAAAGTTGTCGTACTGGTTCTGGTAAGTACCTATTTATTTTGCATTTACAACAAAAAATAAAACGCATTTTGTAATTACGTAAATAATTTTAATTTTTATAATGAAGTTTGTTTTGTTGTTTTTAATGAAGTTTACGTTTCCAAGTGGTTTGCTTTCGATGACTTTAATTTCATGAGGGATAAAGATCTACCCAATGAAACATTAGACACAATGTCTGAAAATGTGAGTACAAGTTTTAATATTTATTTTGCCAAGATATTGCACCATTGGTAACAAAGTGATGGGCTAGGTGTGAACGTATTTGTTGTGCAAAATTTCCCGCTCTTCTTGGGATATAGTTAACCCTTAAACCCTACCAGGGAGTCCAGCAAACCCCAGAGGATGAATATTTCTAAATATTTTTGCAATAATTGAACGCACTTTTATGTCACTCGAGTCTAATCTCTAGTGACGTCGACGGCCATCTTGTAATTAGTCGAGCGTCAGCGCTTTCACTGTTTTGACGGATTTATTGCAATTTATGGGTTTGTCAGACCCCAGGGTAGTAATAACGCAATATATTGTCATTTCATTTCGTCGATATATTGGTGAATGCTGTTATTTTTATATAATATTATAAAGGGTAAGTTTCATATTTTGATGTAGTTATTACAATAACAGTGGTATTTCATTCTTTAGAAACAATTATATAGACAAATCAAGCAATTTTGTTGTTTCGTTTTTACAGTTCATTCAATATTGTGTTTTATGTTATTGTTTCAGTTTTAACGATCAATATTGCATAAAATGGACCAACAGATTACTCAGTGGTTGTATGAAGACGAATCAGAAGATGAAGAGGCATGTGAAGTCGCTGTTCCTGACCTTGAAAATGATGTTGAAGAAGATGGAACTATTGAAGATTTTCGAGCAGAAATTCTGGATGATAATACAGAAGATTCTTCATCGGATGATGAAATTCCTCTGTGTAATTACAGTTCAGGTAATTTTCTTCGTGTCTTACCTGTCCCTAATAATCTGAAGGGGAAAAACGGGTTTAGGTGGACAGGTGAAAAACCAACAAGGTCTAGAATTCCACGAAGAAATATTTTGTTTCATCCTCCTGGACCTAAAGCTGCAGCTCGTGAAATAACAACAGAGCAAGAAGCATGGAGTATTTTTTTTTCTGATGAAATACTTGAAGAAATTGTTAGGAATAAAAATGCTGAAATTGGTAGACAGAGAGAAAAATATAAACGAGACAGACCTATACAGAATATGGAGGATGAAAACGCGGATGCATCGAGTTCCACAAAAATACGTCCTTCTTTTGCTAAGGATGCAAGTGTGTTGGAAATCAAGGCTTTATTTGGGCTTTACTACTTAGCGGGGGTTCTCAACATGAATCATGTCACCACCAAGGAATTATTTGACAAGAACTCAGGTGTTGGCTATTTTCGTGCCACCATGAGCCAAGCTAGATTTGAGTTTCTGACAAACTGTCTGCGTTTTGACGACCGGTCTACCAGAGAAGAACGACAGCAAAATGATAGATTAGCACCAATTAGGAACATTTTTGATCACATTGTCAAAGTTTCAAATGAAGTATATAGCCCTTCAGATTGCTGTACATTAGACGAAATGTTGTTGGGCTTTAGAGGTAGATGTATCTTCAAAATGTACATACCGAGTAAACCAGACAAATATGGTATAAAAATTTTAATGACTTGTGATAGATGCTTTTGTATATTTGGGCAAAGGCTCGTGCCCTACTAGTGTACCAGCTGCTCACTTCTTTACTATGAAACTGACTGAGAAAATTCATGGCACAAACCGCAACCTCACTTGTGATAATTGGTTCACATCAATACCAGTGGCAAAAGAATTGTTGCAAAAGCAGGTGACCCTTGTAGGTACGCTACGTAGAAACAAAAGAGATATTCCACCTTCTTTTGTTGAGCTAAAAGATCGCGATCGCAACACAGCAAAGTTTGCCTTTTCAGAAGAACTTACGCTTTTGTCTTACTGTCCATCAAAATCCAAAAAGAAAAAAATTGTCACCATGTTGTCAACTATGCATCCAACAGCAGATCCTGATGCAACGATTCAATTACCAGAGATGATAGAGTATTATAATAAGACTAAAGGCGGAGTTGACTTGATGGATCAGCTATACCACAAGTTCAGCGTGTCTAGGAGATCAAAAAGGTGGCCAATGGCAATTTTTTATGGCCTTCTGAATATAGTAGGTGTTAATTCATATGTCTTGCTAAAAATGACCACGAAAAGAGCTACAAAAAGACGTCATTTCTTGAAAAAACTTGCCTTAGATCTGATCACCCCTCAAATGGAAGAACGCTTTACATGGCCCTCTTTGCCCATGAATCTTCAAGTTCTCTTAGGTGGAACCTTGCAAAAGAAGCGGCCATTGCAAGAACCAAGTTCTGCTCCCACTGCTAAGAAAAGATGTGCCATGGGCCCGAGGGGTAAGGACCGGAAAACCAAGGTCACCTGTGGCATGTGCCGAAAACTAGACTTGGGTAGTTCGCGAACGAAAGACAAAAATGAACTAGTTCATTAGGAAAGCAGCAACTAATCTTTCGTTCAGTTTCGTACAGACTGTATCTCTAGTTCACTTCGTGATTCGCCACTCATTTTGACTCAAGAACTACTACCGAACGACGCGACGATCGCTCGTTTCGTTTCTGAACTGAACGACGGAACTAAATTAATCACGACACCGACAAAAACCGATCGAGCACGAGCGTCGAGTCGATAGCGCGCCTATCGGCTGTCTTGTTTTTATTTACGTAATAATGTGAGACAATAGATATGCATCGCTCGCGTTGCCGAACAAGCAATAATATACTTTACGTAACAAACAATACGGTACCGTTTTCCAGAATTTTGTCAATAAACTATACGCAATTTTGCGTATTATTTATTTTAAATTGAAAATTTGAAATGCACTATTGCACTCATTTAGTTCGTAGTTCGTAATCGTGTCACACTAACCTGCGACGAACTAGTGACCTAATTCATAATTTCTTTCTCTTTAATTTAGTGATGGACTCGTTATTCTCGTTAATTTAGTGATTAATGATTGTTTATAGTCCTGTAAATTGAGTAGTTTAAGATATTTAGTGTAAATAGATAGGTGTAACAAAAATTGTAAATACAAATAGACTTCAAAATGAGTGAACAAAAAAGGAAACGAAGTGCCTTGTGGAATCATTTCACAGAAATTGACAATAAAAAGGCTAAGTGCTCGTGCTGTTCGAATGTTTTATCAATAAGTGGCGGCAGTGTCGGTAATCTAGGGAGACATATGAAAATGAAGCACCCAACCGTGTCCATAGTTATCGAAAGATTGCCATTTCTTCAGTGTCAAGAGCAACCAGATCCAGCGGTCACAAGTCAGGAACTGACCAGTTCAGTAGTCTCGGATTCTCATCCAACCCCGATTCTCAACCAAATTACAGTAGCTCGATCAAAACCGAGAATTAATGAGTTTGTGACTGTTGCGAAACCTTTGCCCCCCCCACGCCGGTCAGAATTGCTAGATGAGCAACTGGCAACAATGATTGCGAAGGAGTATCATCCTTTGCGTATAGTTGAAGGTAAAGAATTTCAAAAATTCGTGAATATGTTGTGTCCTGGGTACAGTTTTCCAACAAGAAAAACTTTAACAGAAAATATAATTAGTAAACTCTACGAAAAAACTAAAACAAAAGTGCAAAATAAATTATCCACCGCGGCGGCAGTTTGCCTCACAGTTGACGGTTGGACTTCGATAAATAATGAAAGTTTTTTTGCAATTACTGCTCATTTTATTATGAAGACTGAACGTGCAACCACTCTTGAGTCTGTATTGATCGGTTGTATGGAATATACAGAACGACACGACAGGCAGCAATCTGTGTGAATATATACAAAACGTAAGCCGGGAATGGAACATAGGAAACAAAATTGTCGCTATTGCTAGCGATAATGCTGCTAATGTCACTGCTGCCATACGAGAGGGAAACTGGCGCCAAGTTTCCTGTTATGCCCATACATTAAATTTGTTGATTAAGGAAACGCTTAATGCAATAACCGAAACTGTTACAAAAGTGAAAGCAGTTGTTGAATATTTTAAAAGAAGTTCACATGCGCAACATAAATTAAAGGAATTGCAAACACAAATGCAACTACCTGAATTAAAATTAAAACAAGATGTGTGCACCAGGTGGAATTCGACGTATGTTATGTTATCCCGGATTTTGAAAATTAAAGATGCAGTCGTAGCCGCTGTTGCACTCTTACGTAGTGAATTGTCACTCACTGAAAACGACTGGAATATTATAGAAGCAGCGGTTCCAATCTTGGAGCATTTTCATGAAGTGACTGAAGAAATTAGCTCGGAAAAATCCGTATCATTATCGAAAGTAATACCATTAACCCTTAAGTGCATAGTTTATCAAAAATGATAACTGACTTTTTCATACGCATAACTTCCGAATAAAATATATTTAAGTAACGAAACGTTTCTGGACGACTGTTTACGTGTCATTCTTATAATCTGTCAACATGACAAAATACTATCTGGGCTGTGATTGGTTGAATTTGACATTACAAGCTGCAAGGTCGTAATACTTACATGGGTACGAATTTGAATATTTATATCGGTTCATATCTAGTAGGTATAAAATAACAGTTATTTACAAAAAAAAAATACTTTCTGAAAGGTAAGAATCTATATTTTGTTTTGATATGTTTATTTTACAACTGAATACTGTGGCATGGTACTAAATTTGCTTTGGAATATTGTTATCAAAAATGATAATCTATGCATTACCGGTGTAAGTTTTTCTTACTATGGATGTACATAATTATTCTTACATTGCTATGTTTTTGGAGCAATTTTTATGTCTTTTGGTGTTGGGTTGCATGGTTTTATTATGGTTTTAGATTTCTATTGATACAACATAGAATATGAATGACAGAGATATTGAAACACTATTATCTCAACTGGAAAACGGCGACATCTCTGAGGATGAAGCAAACATCGATGAAGATGCTCTGGATTACTATGACAATCTAAATGAATTGCTCGAAGACCTTGAAGATGTGGAACAGGAAGTAGAAGAAGAACAAACAGAATTAAATACTAATCAAGACTGTGATCCCCGATTAGTGTCTGATGATTTGTCAGAAATTGAATCAAGGTCCACTAATTATACTCAAGTAAGAAATTTGGTTTGGAAAAAGAAAAACATGCCTTTGGTTGATCAAGCTCTTACCTTTCTTGGAGTCACAGCCTACCCTCAACATATTTTAGATTTATCCACTCCATACCAATTTTTTTCTTACTTTTTTGATCAAAAGCTACTGGAATTGATCATTGCTGAGACGAACAAATATGCTGTACAAGTGAATCCAAATTTTTCCGACCCCATCAACTTATTAGAACTTCGTAAATACCTTGGCATCTTGATATACACTTCAGTATATCATTATCCTAGCATCAGATCTTATTGGGCACGAGCTGTACAATTCCATCCAATTTCAGAGACAATGACTGTAAACAGATTCGAAAAGATTCGCCAAATAATTCATTTCAACAACAAAAGTAACCACCTACCTCCTGACCATCCTCAGCACGATCGATTACATAAAATACGTACAGTAGTAGACCATCTCAATAACCGATTTATATCAGTTCCGTTTGAACATCGCCTGTCATTAGATTAACTGATGTGCTCCACTAAAATTGGCCATTTTATGAAGCAGTATTTGCCGAAGAAACCACACAAATGGGGATTTAAATTATACGTGCTTTGTTGCCCAATGGGTTATGCCTATAATTTTGAAATGTATTCAGGGGCTCCTAATACCCAAAGACTACCAAATGAACCCGACTTAGGAGTAGTTTCGAATACAGTCATACGTTTGCTTCGACCACTACCGAGGAATGTAAATCATATAATATATTTTGACAATTTCTACATAAGTTTGTCACTATTCCATTACTTATTCAAAGAAGGTATTTATTGCTTGGGGACAGTACAGAAGAATAGACTGGGAAAAACATGTAAACTGCCTGATAAAAAAGATCTTCTCAAACCATCAGTGCCGAGAGGATCGTATGATGAAAATGTTACTACCTTTGATGGGGTTGAAGTTTCGGCCACTAGCTGGAAGGATAATAAACAGGTTTGACTGCTCTCCACGTATGTGGGTTCAGAACCTGTAAACACGGTAAAAAGATATGACAAAAAGCAGAAGAAAAGCATTGCCATATCCTGCCCAAATGCTATCCGCGAATACAACGCGAGTATGGGCGGTGTCGACACTATGGATAGCTATTTGGGTCGATACAGAATTAGAATGAAATCCAAAAAATGGGCAAATAGACTCTTTTATCACCTACTAGACATGTCTGTGATAAATAGTTGGATTCTGTATAAAAAAGTTTTGTTGAAGAAGGGTGCCAATCCTAAGAATATTTTAAAACTTGCTGACTTCAGGACCGAACTAGCGGAAACTTTGTGTAAATATGGCAGCACATCGGAAAATAAAAGAGGTCGCCCAAGTTTGAATACTGCTGCAGGCCCTGTAAACAAGCAAAAGAGACCAAAGATAGGTGCTCAAACATTACCTCTTGATGACGTACGTTTTGACGGTGTTGTGCATGAAAAATCTTATGGTTCCAAAAGGAACCAGTGTAAATATAACATATGACATGCTTGACCGGTTACTCAAAATAAAAGATGCAGTCGTTAGTACACTGGCCATAGAACAACCCCGGCTTAACACCCTAACACCTGATGACTGGATGCTCTTAGAGAAGTGTGTCGAAGTTTTAAAAATATTTTATGACGTCACAGTCGAAATGAGCGCCGAAAAATCCGTGTCTATTTCGAAAGTAATGGTACTTATTAAAATAATGAAAACACACGTCGAGAAGAGTTTAATTGAAAGTGGTCCTGATCAGTACCTTCAATTATTAATTACCCTTCGTGATCAGTTAAATGATCGGTTTTACGACATAGAGAGCAACCCATTGGTTGCAGAAGCATCTTTATTAGATCCACGCTTCAAAAAACATGCATTTATCAGTAAAGACAGATATGATCAATGTTTAAAGTCCATTAAAGGAAAACTTCGCGCTTTGTGTGCGCGCGAAGTAACAACGTCGTCGCCAGAACCACCGCCACAAATGTCACAAAAATCAACTTCCAGCATTTGGGAAGCGTTTGACAAAGAAGTCGAAAAGGAAATAATTAGAAACCCCACAGCTGCTAGCATAGTCGAGATTGACAAATATTTAAATGAACCACTTATAAAACGATCAGATGATCCCCTAAAGTGGTGGCAAGACCGTCGTCTTGTATACCCTAATTTATATATTTTAATGAAGCGCCGACTATGTGTGCCTGCCACGTCAGTACCATGTGAGAGGGTATTTTCTAAGGCTGGCTTGACTATCACCCAGAAAAGAAGTACATTGGAACCCGAAAAGGCCTCACAAATTTTATTTTTAAATTATAATTTGTAATGAGCAATACATAACTTTATTTTTTATTAATTACTTTTTTATTTATTCTTCGTTTGGCCCACTGAGTTCTTTTTTTACCCTAGTGCTGATCTGAATTACGTTTTAGTTACCTGCATTGTCGTGTTACCGTATGAGTCACGGGAAACGAGCTAATCACACGACTGAACCACGATCCGCGATAGAAGTATCGAAGTGATAGAGTGATTGAAATGATCGAGTGATCATATTGACCCGATCACTTTGCCAATGGGTCGCGATTGACCCAGGTTACAAAAAATGATTGATCGACACAGCTCTACTACATATTGGCTTGCGCGGCAAATGAACGTCAACTCTGGTCGAACATTGGCTCGCGCGGCTGCCGCGCTTAATTTATACGCACCTTAACGATGGCAATACAGCAAGATTTTTTTTTAAAAACCCGGTTCTGGTTTCTCAAATCACAGGTGTGTCCAAAGAATTTATTGAAAGATTTGCAAATAAATAATTTTTTTGTGTCATTTCCTGCGGAAATTACATAGACGAAGAGAAATTTAGGACATATTGCATCGGCACAGCTGAAATGGCGATCAACCTATACAAATGGTACAAAATGAGTGCAAATGTACCTACATAAACTTTTAATTCACGGTGCTGACATTATCAATTCTCTGGCTTTGCCCGTAGGTCAATTTATAAAAAATGTCGACAATATCACTCACGGAAAACGTCCAGAATAAACACTAACATGGATATTCTTCACTTGCATCATCGGATCCTGTCGTGACTAGTCACAGGGAAAAACCCAAGAAACGAGGAGGTATCTTTTTGGCAACACTGTTTTTGACAGATCACGCGTGAATCGTGTCTTGTGTCATTGTAAAACTTGTTCAGTTTGGTCTATAATTTAACCATGAATCGACTTACGAACGAACAATGCTTGCAAATTATTGAATTTTACTATCAAAATGCATGCTCGGTTAAGAGAGTGCATCGCGCACTTCTTCCAATTTATGGGCAGTTTGGTCGGCCTACTGAGGCAGCTATTCGGAAGCTTGTGACTAAATTTCGAACCCAGTTTACATTATTGGACATTAAACCACGAACACGCATACGTAGAGTGAGGACCGAAGAAAATATTGCGGCTGTATCCGCCAGTGTTAGTGATGACCGTGAAATGTCGATTCGCCGCCGTTCGCAGCAATTGGGCTTCTGTTACTCCACTACGTGGAAAATTTTGCGAAAGGATTTGGGTGTAAAACCTTACAAGATACAGCTGGTCCAAGAATTGAAGCCACACGACCTCCCACAACGTCTAACATTTGGTGAATGCTGGCAAAGTTGGAGGAAGATCCACTTTTTTATCGAAAAATTGTGTTCAGCGACGAAGCTCATTTCTGGTTGAATGGATATGTCAATAAGCATAATTGCCGCATCTGGAGTGAAGACCAGCCAGAAGCATTGCAAGAGCTACCACTGCATCCCGAAAAATGTACTGTTTGGTGTGGATTATGGGCCGGTGGCATCATCGGGCCGTACTTTTTCAAAGACGACAATGGCCGAAACGTTACTGTGAATGGCGAGCGCTACCGTGTGATGATTGGCGATTTTTTTTTGCCCAAAATGGAAGAATTGGACATGCCTGACATGTGGTTTCAACAAGACGGTGCCACATGCCACACGGCACGCGAAACAATGGCCCAATTGAGAGCCGCCTTCGGTGAAGAGTTTATCTCACGTTTTGGGCCCGTCAATTGGCCGCCTAGATAGTGTGATCTAACGCCTTTGGACTATTTCTTGTGGGGCCATGTTAAGGCTCATGTCTACAGGGATAAACCAGCAACGATTGACGCACTGGGAGCCAATATTGAAGCATTTATTCGTGATATACCGGCTGATATGTTGGAGAGAGTGTGCCGAAATTGGGCCTTGCGAATGGGCCATCTAAACCGGAGCCGCGGCCAGCATTTGCATGAAATCATCTTCAAACATTAAATTATATTGATCGTTCTATCGATTCCAATAAAGATTTCATCAAATTTTTCAATTTTTTTGTGAAAATCAAATCCTATACCTCTTAAAAAATCACCCGTTATAAGGTGCTATAAAAATATCTGCCACGGCTGCAATGGGAGACAGTATTGTGTTTATAGATTATACAATAGTAAAGATAAATTTTTGATCATATATCATATTTTTTTACATACAAAAAATTGTACGTATTTGAATTGATTTATTGGCATAAAACCATCACGCAGACTTAATAAGTTGTTGCCGCACCGCACCGAATACAATTTAATCATTTCGTAAAACGCCGGCGCTGTTCATACACTGTTGCTATTCTTATCAAACAATGCCGCTGCGCGCCGGCCACTCGGTCGTCAAAGCGCAGCCCCGCGCGCCCCCATCCTCACCCGCACTACCCCGTTCGTCGCACGCGCTACCCGACCGCCCGCTCGCCAGTCGCCCCCCGCCCGCTCTGAAGTTAGTTTTAGCGGTTAGCGACGGGAAAATCGCTCGCGCTTTCTTTAAAAATGCCTCCGGACGGTATTCCAATCAAGAATATCTTGAAATGGTATTGTGCTACCGCGAGTGTAACTCCTTTACTGCATGCGCAGTTTACTGAGTAAACTTATACCAGTGACATCATCGATATACACCTCAGCGCACACATGAAAAACTGGCTCCAGAATGTCGTTCATAGCCCTTTGGAATACCGCTGGGGCATTGCAGAGGCCAAAACTCATCATCTTATATTGGTAATGGCCATCCGGCGTAACAAATCCAGTAAGTGGTCTTGAATCCTCTGCAATTTTGATTTGGTGGTGGTAGCTATTGGCCAGATCTAAGCAACTGAATACCAACTGGCCCACCAACCTGTCTAATAGGTCTTGTATTATTGGTAAAGGGTATCGTTCCTTTTCGGTGATCTTATTAAGTGCTCTGTAGTCTATGCACAAGCGATGTCCTCCATCTTTCTTTTTCACAAGCAATACAGGGCTTGCAAAAGGGGATTTAGAGTTTTCGATGATGAGAAAATATGTCACAAAATATGTGGGAAGTTGTCTAGGATGCCAATTCACGAAGAAACCAACTGGGAAACAACTGGGTTTACTACACCCTATCCCGAAGGTGGCTGTGCCCTTCCACACTTTACATGTGGACCACCTAGGCCCCTTTTGTAAGAGTAATGGTAAAACATATATTTTTGCGGTTATCGACGGATTCACTAAATTCGTGTGGTTAAAAGCCGTTGCTACAGCAAATGCCAAAGGCGTAACTATCGCGTTAGGTAAACTGAGTCACACATTTGGATATCCCGAACGAATTATTAGTGACCGAGGCACAGCATTCACGGGTAAGGAGTTCAAAGAATTTTGCGACAACAACGCCATCAAACATATTTTAAACGCAGTGGCGTCACCACGGGCGAATGGACAGGTCGAACGTCTGAACCGAACGATTTTAAATTCTCTGTCAGTCCACATGGGTGATAATCAAAAAGGATGGGATGTCTACTTGCCAAAAGTTCAATTAATGGACGCGAACAGGCGAAATGACCCTATAATGACGTTGTTGTAGGAATTTTACGGATGCCTACATATCTTTGTAGCGAAGAGGTTGAAAACAGAGATAATGAAGACTCCGATAGTTATGTGGATGACGATGATCAATGTAATCTATACTAATATTATAAAGCTGCAGTGTTTGTTTGTTTGTTTGTTTGTTTGTTTGTTTGTTTGTTTGAACGCGCTAATCTCTGGAACTACTGGTCCGATTTGAATGATTCATTCAGTGTTGGGTAGTCCATTTATCGAGGAAGGCTATAGGCTATGTGTCTTTTTTTCAAAATTAGGGATCCGTAATAAAATTG
Source organism: Noctua pronuba (assembly GCA_905220335.1). NCBI lineage: Eukaryota > Metazoa > Arthropoda > Insecta > Lepidoptera > Noctuidae > Noctua > Noctua pronuba. Next base: position 4,607,441 of record LR999913.1, read on the forward strand.
CTATTTTGTAACACAAGGTGTAAAATCGAAAACCTATTTTTGCGTGCGCTGCAAAAACTATTGACAATAGAACAAAATAATGTACTACGGGTTTGTAGATCCCATTAAGACCTACAAAAAAGTCCGCGAGAACATATATCTAGCTATCATGGTTTAATCACAATAACCGATTTTGTGTTCAAAATAATTATTAAATCGTCTGAAGAAAAAAAAATACGTTAAATATGTATCGTAATATTAATCTTTATCGAAATTAAGCATTATGTTATCAAGAGTATTTATGTAGAAGTAAAATACTTTTTGTTTCATCTCAATCGGATATTTCGTTTAAAAGTTATCACGTGTGTAAGATGTTAAGAGTTGGTACCTATTAATGAGTTTCGTCTGAAGAAAAAAAAACTACGTTAAATATGTATCGTAATATTAATCTTTATCGAAATTAAGCATTATGTTATCAAGAGTATTTATGTTGAAGTAAAATACTTTTTGTTTCATCTCAATCGGATATTTCGTTTAAAAGTTATCACGTGTGTAAGATGTTAAGAGTTGGTACCTATTAATGAGTTATGGGCCATAGAGTTTTTTATCAACATAAAATCCTGTAATAATCTTTTTCGAAATATATTTGTTGATGATTGTAAGTATAAGATCTTTGAAGAGTATAATAAATACATTTCTAAAATAACTCTGCTAAGGAAATCCACGCGCGCTTGATGCAAACAAGACTACTACTACTAATATTATAAAGCTGAAAAGTTTGGTTGTTTGTTATGAACGCGGTAATCTCGGGAAATACTGATCTGATATGAAAACTGTTTAAATATTCAATAGGTAGTCCATTTATTGAGGGAGGCTATAATATAGGCAATATTTTATCTCGGTATTTCCACGGAAACGAGAAAAACGCGGGTGAAACCGCGAGGCACAGCTAGTACTTGAAATAAAACTTCTTTCTTTTGTTGTTGTTAGTACCATCTCAAAATTTTATTTTATCTTCTAACACCTAAAATACATAATTACAAAGTCAGAAAGTAAATAAAGACCCCATACTTTATTTTTGTCATCGTAAATTGGCAAACCAAAAAAGCAAAAAAAAACTTCTAATTTCACCAGCAATGACATTGATTATTTGAAGAAACTTATAAATCGATACCTTTGGGTAGAAAGGTCGTATAAACCATTTTGGCCAAATTGAGTTATACAATGTCGCCCATGCGCATGTGACCGCCCGTAATTTTCTGAATATTCATGAAGAAATGTCGAAAATAAACTTTAAAAGGGGGGGTCTATCTACAACATTTTTCATGTTATTCAATTTTTAATTTTTTAAGTATAGTTTGTAGATTTGCTTTCTATTTTTTGACACATCTCCGAAGTTTATGGGTCGATTTGGATTCTGTTTATTATTTCTAAAAGCTTATGAGTTATTTTAACAGGTTAATTAACATTTTTACTAAAAATTATCGACGACGAAAAAAAAAACGGAATCGAAGTCATTTTTTCGGTGAAAAATTGTGTATTTATTTTTTAAAAACTAGTGTAATTCCATAAATTATCCCGATAGGATGACTTTTTTAATCATTATTTGTGATCTACTACATAACAGCTACAAATTCACAAACTCGGTCTTAAAAACGGTAAATTTTCAATGTAAAAGCAGAATGTTTTTTTTGTAGTTTTGTTATGATGTAATGACCATAATTTATATTAACTCAGGGCGTAAAAATAGTCGTTAATTGTAAATGGTTTATACGCCCTAACGTGTTAAATGCATTACCTAAACATAGTTTAAATTCGACGTCGTAAATCCAAAAACAGTTCGCGACGTTGGTGTATAAACTTATCTGTTCTGAACTACTTCTTAATGAAATCAACGCATTTAGAAGTGATTCAGATAAATTATCTTTTACCAGGGCACACTTACATGCCTGTGGACTCTGTTCATGCAACTATCGAAAAAGAAAGAAAAGTTAAAAAAATTACTGTCTGGAGTCCAACACAATGGCCATCATACATTGAGGCTGCGAGAAAAAATCCTAGGCCTTATAATGTTAATGTAATGGAGTATTCTGACTTTCTCAATTGGAATGAAATAACTGCTGAGACAATTACAAATGAAACTTCTAAAACCCTGAAAATGCGAAACATCCGAATCATTACGTTGAAGAAAAAGAATCCAAATGAAATGTCCATTAAATATTCTATGAAAGAAGAGACGTCAACTGATAAAGGAATATTATTAAAAAAATCTAGCAATAAAGAAAAAGGTAAAGGTAGAGGTAAAGGAAGATCGAAAAGCCATGCGATATTACCCGAACAAGGTGTAAGCAATAATACACATGAAAAGGTGATGATTATGTCCCCAACTGCACTTTATAAAAACAAATTGCAAATATCGGATGTAAAATATAGAGATTTAAAACGTCTATGTGATAATGGTATTATACCAAAAAGGTACCACCATGATTATCTTAACTTACCCCATGGAAATGTGGCTGACTCTCTTACGCTAACCGACGAAGAAGACGAGGAAGAGCTAATTGATTACAATTATTATTATAATAGAATAATAACTTTTCGTATTTACGTAATTTCACATTTCGTTCGTTCGTAAAATATTTTTAGTAAAAAAAAACAAGACTATGTTGTGATTGTATTCTTTGTCAAAAAAATTTATTTTTTTGAAAATGTTTTTCTCAATTCATAATTCGTTTTAAAATAATTTATAATAATAATTAAAATAATTTAGAGTAACAATTCATAAATAATTTTAAACTAATTATGAATACAAAATATCTAATACGTTTAGTTCTTGATCGTTTTTTATTTTTTTGTATTGACACAATGACAAAAAGTAAGTTCAATGAACTATTATTCATACCGCCTAATGATTCGGGAAAATGAAGATAATCACATATTGAAATGTCGGCGATTATATCACAAATATGTTGTTGACATGTATGTTAAAATTGAAACGGAGAGATTAACATTCATCAGGTTGAATCAAACCAAACTCCGATCTGAAGAGTATATTCACCTTCGAGATGCGATTAATACTGATGGAAATGCACAGAATGTCGGTCGGATGACTATTCTTCCAGCAACATACATTGGAAGCCCTCGGCATATGCACGAATATGCTCAAGATGCCATGTCGTATGTTCGTCATTATGGTACAGCAGATTTGTTCATCACATTTACATGCAATCCGCAATGGATAGAAATCAAGCAGGAGTTATTCTCTGGGCAATCACCCATTGATCGTCATGATATTACAGCCAGAGTCTTTAGACAAAAGTTGAAATCTTTAATGGATTTCATCGTAAAACATAATGTGTTTGGTGAGACACGCTGCTGGATGTATTCTGTGGAGTGGCAGAAACGAGGATTGCCACATGCACACATTTTGATTTGGTTGGTTGAAAAGATAAGGCCAAATGAAGTTGATGCAGTGATATCAGCTGAAATCCCTAATGTACAAGTAGATCCTGGATTGCATGAGGTAGTTATCAAAAACATGATACATGGTCCCTGTGGAACTCTTAATCAAAATTCACCGTGTATGATGGATGGTAAATGTTCAAAACGATATCCACGGACATTAATATCGGAAACAATTACTGGTAATGACGGTTATCCATTGTATCGTCGCAGATCGACAGCAGACAATGGAAAATCAACAATTGTCAAATTAAATCAACAAGATATTGAAATAGATAATCGTTGGATTGTTCCATATTCACCCATTTTATCAAAGACATTCAAAGCACACATCAACGTTGAATCTTGCCATTCAGTGAAATCTATAAAATACATTTGCAAATATGTAACCAAAGGGAGTGATATGGCTGTGATTGGAATTGGTGCAGAGAATTCCAATGATGAAGTTACCCAATACCAAATGGGCCGCTATGTCAGTAGTAATGAAGCAGTTTGGCGAATATTTTCTTTTCCTATTCATGAGAGACACCCTTCTGTTGTTCACTTAGCTGTGCATTTAGAAAATGGACAAAGAGTGTATTTTACAGCACAGAACGCAGTACAAAGAGCTGCTCAGCCACCATCTACTACATTAACCAGTTTTTTTGAGACATGCCAAAACGATGATTTCGCACAAACATTGCTATATTCTGAAATGCCAAAATATTATACCTGGAATCAATCCTCAAGGAGATTTATACGACGGAAACAAGGAAAACCAGTTCCAGGATATACAGATGTATATTCCACCGATGCGATTGGCCGGATTTATTCAGTACATCCAAGCAATGATGAATGTTTTTATTTACGACTGCTATTAGTCAATGTACGTGGCCCAACATCATTCCAACAGTTACGAACTGTTGATGGTGAATTGTGTGGATCCTACAGAGAAGCCTGTCAACGTTTGCAATTGCTTGAAAATGACGCTCATTGGGATCAAACTCTCAATGATGCTGTAATATCATCACACGCTCATCAAATACGAACATTGTTTTCTATAATCATATCTACATGCTTCCCATCAAACCCAATTGATTTGTGGATCAAGTACAAAGATTATATGTGTGATGATATTTTGTATCAAATACGGAATAGAATGGGAAATCCAAATATACAAATCAGTGAAGAAATTTACAATGAAGCATTGATTTCAATTGAGGACATGTGCTTGATAATGTCAAACAAACTATTAATTCAATTAGGCCTGACCGCGCCCAATCGTCCAATGCATGACGCTTTTAACCAAGAGTTGCATCGAGAAAGACTGTATGATCTCAACGCTTTGAAAGAATTAATTCAAACAAATCTTCCACTGTTAAATGAACAACAGAAGTATGTATTTGAAACTCTTATGAAAGTAACAAATGATGAAACTGGAGGGATTTACTTCTTAGATGCACCTGGTGGTACAGGAAAAACTTTTTTGATTTCATTAATATTAGCAACAATTCGCTCACAAAATAAAATTGCACTTGCACTCGCTTCGTCGGGAATCGCAGCAACTTTGCTTGAAGGTGGTCGAACAGCCCATTCAGCACTAAAATTGCCATTAAATATGCAAAGCAATGAAACTCCAACCTGCAACGTTTCGAAGAACTCTGCAATGGCAAAGGTTTTGCAGCAATGTAAATTGATTGTTTGGGATGAATGCACGATGGCACATAAAAAATCTTTGGAGGCTTTAGACAGAACCTTAAAAGATCTACGGAGCAATAATAACCGATTTGGTGGTGCAATGATTTTATTAGCAGGAGATTTTCGTCAAACATTGCCAGTGATTCCACGATCAACGCCAGCTGATGAACTCAATGCATGTCTAAAGTCCTCCAATTTGTGGAAACATGTCAAAGTACTTCATTTAAGCAAGAATATGCGTGTCGAGTTGCAAAATGACCAATCTGGAAACATATTCTCTAAACAACTCATTGACATTGGTAATGGCAAATTTCCTATAGACATGTTGACTGGCTGCATTAACTTTCCTCAAAGTTTTTGTCAGTTAACTCGATCAAAAGATGAACTTATTCAGAAGGTGTTTCCAGATGTTTCTCAAAATTACAGAAACCATGATTGGTTGAGCGAACGAGCTATACTGGCTGCAAAAAACATAGATGTAAATGAATTAAATTTCAAAATTCAAGAACAAATTACAGGCGAATTGAGGATATATAAATCAGTTGATTCGGCTACTAATCAAGATGATGTAGTCAACTATCCACCGGAATTTTTAAACTCGCTGGATTTGCCAGGATTGCCACCTCACAACCTTCAATTAAAGGTTGGATCGGTGGTTATAATGTTGCGAAATATCAACCAACCGCGTCTTTGCAACGGTACACGGTTAGCGATCAAAAAATTACTAAACAATGTGATAGAAGCAACTATACTCAAAGGAAAGTATAAAGGAGAAGATGTTCTCATACCGCGCATCCCAATGATTCCGACTGATGTGCCATTTGAGTTTAAACGACTACAGTTTCCAGTGCGGCTTGCTTTTGCTTTGACTATAAACAAGTCCCAGGGGCAATCATTAAGTGTTTGTGGTATTAATCTAGAAAACCCATGTTTCTCACATGGTCAATTGTATGTTGCCTGTTCCCGTGTTGGAAAACCATCAGATTTGTTTATCTATGCGCCAGGTAATCAAACAAAAAACATCGTATACCACAAAGCACTACAATGATAATAATAATAATTATGATTCACATGATTAACAATAAAGCGATTACTTACTTTTAAATCCTTATATATGTTTTATTTAATTATTTTTTATTCACAACGCCCTATCACCAGGGTGACGGTTCTGTTCAGGAGAATTTTTTAAAATACGTAGGCACAAAAACTGCCACATTACAAATCTTTTTGACAGGACGAAGTCTGTCGGGTCAGCTAGTACTTAATAAATGTTGATTTCGTATTTCAGGTAGTTTTATTTTATTTGAATCGATCGTTATTGGGTATTAGAATAATAATAATTAAGTTCCTACTAATTCTGAGAGTAACAGGATTTTATTAGTCAAAATTCAATTGTTCTATGATTATAAATGGTTTTTAATACAAAAAAAAACTACATATATGGGTTTTTACGAAAGTAAATGTGACCATAAGCTTACTTAAAATGGATATACGCGACCTATACAGTTTTTTTAAAGTACATTTTCATGGGGTGTATCAACCAAGAATAGATTTTTTCTTAGACGTAAATCCAAGAAAACTTTAAAACTAAAGAAGATAGATAGGTTTTGATGATTTAACCTTTTTCATTTGCAAATTGTAAGAACCTTTCTCATAGATCATTTTTTTATAACTTCAAAAACAAAAAAGTTATAAATATTTATGTAAAAAAAAAAGTTTTTCTGCTCTCCTGAAAAGTCGGGTTTTGGTTTATACGACCTTTCTACCCAAAGGTATCGAAATAAATATTCCGAAGTCATATTAAGCAAAAAACGAATGTATTATCGATAAAGCAAAAAGATGAAACATAAAATACGCGCTTTGACGTGGAGTAGCGGTCACCAGCCCGTTATACAATACAAGATGAAACATGGAAAATAATTACGAATGAATGCGTAAACGCCTCAAGCTATACTTACCGCAGCGTTAAACAATAAAAAAGTAAGTGGGAATCTAAAAAAAAAAGTGCAAGAAAAGTGGATGCGAAATTGAACCACTTGCGTCGGCAGACTGAGGCCCACCGCCACCTCCATTATCTACAACAAATGAATGTGGCATCGTAAAAGGGTCGGCTTCTGGGCTTGACTCTCAGTATGATGGAGATATATCTTGTAACTTTGCTGTTGAACCACCTCCGACACCAGTTTCTGCCACAGTCAATGTGTTGGATGTATATACTGATGTGGTTGAAGTACAGGATGTTGACATTATAGAAAATGTAGAACAAGCATCTACGCCTGTAAGTTCAACAAAAAGACCAGCAAGAAAAACTTGAAATGCCACTCGACAACTCACTGAAAAACTGGAACTAGAATTAGCTGAAAATAAAATGGAGTAGTTCCTCAATAATTCCATCTACGAAAAACGGAAATAAAAGCTTCATGAATTGCAAGTGTTTAAAATTAAGTTAGAGACCAGTCCCCACTGGTAAAGTGCGCAAAGTGCCTTGCCTTTGGTCACAATAGATCCTTATGCAAGGCCGGCAAAGAATCACGCAGGTACTGCAGCGGAGCACATAGCAGTAGGGACTGCCTCACTCGGGCTGACGGCAAACCGCCCACCTGCATAAACTGCAAGGTGGTACACAAGGACAGCGACCTGGCACACACAGTGTTCAGCAAAGACTGCCCGGAAGGCCAACAATGGGATGGTATAGCAAGGTCGCGCTTTTCCTATTGCTAAGGGCGATCAATAAAACGCTAGCAGCCAACCAGTCTCCCTTCAAAACACAATAAGACCGAAATCAAGATAACATTTCATCCAACTCAATCTTCAGCGCTCCAAGCTGGCCACAGAAGAACTCCACTTGGCGGCTCAGGCAAAGGGAGTTTCAGTAGCCCTTGTTCAAGAGCCCTATGTAGGAAGAACAGTTGTGATGAAACAAAACCCAGCACACAAGTCATCCAGTGCAGCCTCAACCGTCAAAAACCAGTAAAGGCGGCGATCGCTGTCTTCGGGAACAACCTGGAGGTTATCCACGACTCCCAGCTTGTGACCGAGAACATCTCCGCCGTCTTGCTGAAGGTCGGAGAGCTCAGCTTTGGGGTGCTATCGGTCTATTTTGAAGGTAACCAGAAAATCGAACCCTACCTTTCGGAAACACAAATCACTACAAAAACTACACACACAAAACACCTTAGTAAGGGAGGAGACATAAACGCCTGGAGCCAGTGGTTGGAAAGTGTCTCCGAAAACCATCGCGGGGCGGCGTACAACTCATTCCTCAATGAGCGGGATCTCCGGTATGCTTAGTGCGAGTGTCATAATAAAATTCGAGTACCGCCTCGATCGCGTAAATCGAGTTTACGTCAAACGTATCGACTAACGTTGACGTGCGAGTGTGAGATACTAATACAAGTAATACATACAACCATTCGTTTCGCGTTAATTCACCTTGAGAAGTGACGAATGGTGAACGAACGAAATGAACAACCGAACGAACGGTGGTAACCGGCCAAAATAAATTGACATTCGTATTTTGTTTCCTAATATAAGCAACGAAGTTACACGTTTATTTTGTTTACAAAAGTTTGTTGTGATTTGCGTAAAGTTTTTAATATTATTGTTGAAAATGAAGACCAGCCCGTCCCAAATCGAAATGCTGGTGGCATATATGGTATAGTAAGTGTTATTTATATTATTTGGTGTGTAGTGAACTTGATCCAATCTGTGAAGTTTGTAAAAGTAAGTTTGTTACTTTTTAGGCATGGAGATCTTAGCAAATTATCCACTTATGCACGAGGTAGGATAACGAGCTTACGGAATTGGGAGGAATTAACTTCATTATTGAACAGTGATGGTGCTGGTGACACTAAAACCTCTGAGAAATGGAAGAAGGTTAGTCAAAAGGTTTATTGTTAACCCATTTTGGTTTATACTGGATGTGGTGGTGGGGAATAAATTGTTGGCTTCTTTGTATGGTTTAAGGCTTGGGAGTGACTTCAAGAATAATAATAAAAAAGCTGCACGTTTGCATCGTGCAGCTAGTGGTACTGGTGGCGGGCCCGCAGTTTTTGTCAACTTATCACATTTAGAGCAGAGAGTTCTAAATCTGATGGGTTTGCAAGTAGCTACAGGCTTGGCAGTGGAAGAGGCTGGGTTGTCACAGGTATATTTTAAATTCGTATACCTTTATATACATGGCTTTTACATTGCGGTACCTGCATTGGTGTCTTATAAATTGTATTATCTTATAGGAAGTTCACATTCAGCCGAAGAATGATGATGAACAAAGCACAGTAACTCTCCATCAGTTTGAAGAATGTAAGTTGCCTGGAATATAACCATGTTCTTAATAAATTGGTTACATGGTTTCTAATAAAACATACATAATTCCGTCAACTTAAGTTCGAGTTGGGCACGGGCTTGCTCCATCTATGCAAACCACTTCTCGTCGTGCAAGGGGAACTCGAGGTTCACCTCGTAGACGAGCGAGGCCAGCACACACCACACACTGAGCAGGCAGCACAACACTTTCTCAAAGCTGATTCCTTTTGGAGAAATTTCAAAGAACAGCAGTCAGAGATAACGTCGAATTGAGAAGAGAGCAGAATCGAATAAGGGAATTGGAGGTACAAGCTCAGAGGGACTGGCAAGCAATAGGCGGAAGAGTTGTGAATGTTTTGGATAAACTAGCTGATAATTTTTGTAAAGATTAATTACATAAATTCATCTTCATCTAGATTCATCTAGGTTCCTGTTAATAGGGGAATAATATAAAAGAGGCCTTGGCCCTTTTTAACGTATCGTGCGCGTTAACTTTTACGCAAATTAGTATCACGCGTCTTACGTGACAACAAAATTTTGTGAGTATTAAGGGCCCCATACACGGGGCAATTATCGATTTTAACATCGGACGACGGATTGTACGTGTCTGGCAATATCGCATCACTGGTACTAATCAAGTGTCAAACAGATGTGACAAAAGTTTTGTTTACAAACGTCGAAAAAAATTATCCACTTGAAATTTACCAAAAATATTTTGGTGTCGGTTTCAGGTGCACGAAATCAGTGTTTCTTTGGATTCCAAGCGATATTCGGCTGTTCTCATCTCAACAACTAGTAAGTTTATTTGTGATATACTTAGTGCATACAAGTAAAAGTGTTGCAGTAGCAGTACATAATAAAACTTTCTGTTTCAAAAATGGCAAATAGAGTATCCAATGAGCAACTGGAAGAACTCCTCCAGTTTCTGGCCGAGCATACCGCTTTAGCCAGAGGCATTGGTCTTGGAGCAAGATCAAAAGAAACTGTTGACCAGCAGAGGAATGACCTTGCCTTGAGGCTCAATTCTTTTGGCTCTGGATCGATGAAGACGGGTGATCGGTGGAAAAAGGTAAATAGGGGGTTTCATTTCTATGATTTTAAACGGTTTCCATTAACTGCATGCTTTAAAAGCTTTAATTGATAGATGTACTAAATGATTTTTTTTAATTTTTTTGTACTGGTTTGATTTAAAATTCAAATCTAAGTCCAGACTAGCTAGGCGGAGGCAGGGTGCTCTAGCTACTGGTGGTGGTCCAAGTAACCAAGAGGATCTGGCCGAGACAGACCAAAAAATCTTGGATATCATCGGAGAAAGAGCAGTAAATGGTGACAACGAACATAGAGTTCCTGTATTTGTAAGTTACTTACTAAATTAGAAAAATATATATAGTCTGACTGAATAACTAACACTACTAACAATTATTGTTTTTTAGAACATTCAATCTGTACGACTAGCACCAATATTTGTAGGTTTCGTATCGCAAACGTATCGAGTTGTCGATACAATAACGGAATACAACGAAATTCGGAATTAGTATCGAGAGCTCGATACGATAATGTTGGTGACGTCATACTAAAGTAAGTAAGAATAGGAAAAATAGAACGAATGATCTTACAATTCAATGAATATTTCGATCAGAAACTGGATAGGAATTTAGTTGATTAAAAATTTAGTGATTTTAGGGCATTTAAAACTTTAATACTGTTCAATTTATGACGCAATACGAAGAAACTGCAGAAAAAGTTAATATTCAGTTACATAAATGGCATAATAATTTAACTGATTACTAAAACGTTGTGTTTGGTTTGACTGTATTCCTAAACGAACGACGGACGCTCGAAGCTCATTCAAGGCCAACTTTGTTTTGAAGTGAACCTGCGTTGTGATTTGATTTGTGAAAAGTTCGGAACTATTTTATTGTTCTACAAAGAACCAGCCACCCGCAGTACACCATTATGATAGAATTTATGGAAAAGTAAGTTTAAAATTTTATTGTCTTAAGCATATTATATGTTGATTTTAATAGTGTTTGGAATATATTTTTGTCAATTATGTCAGTATAAAATAGGAAGGTAACATATTATTATAATAAATGTTGGAGCACACAATCCATTACCTAACGTTAAATTTATTTTAGGCATGGAGACTTATCCAAACCCAGCGGGGGTCCTCGTGGTTCACATTATGTGCAGCAAAAATGGAAGGAGTTAATAGATATGCTCAATAGTGATGGCACTGGGGATTCTCGAACAGAGGAAAAGTGGCGGAAGGTAAGCCTATTAAATCCTAATTACGCACATTTAAGGAAATAAACTTACTTCACACAATTAGAAATGCATGCATGCATTTATGTTGGTGCTGGGCATCCTATTCTTGTTCATGTTTGTTAAGGTTAAGTGATTGGAAAAATAATATCAAGAAAAAGTGGGCGAAAATAAATAGGTCTGCTCAGGGTACAGGCGGTGGGCCAGCTATTCAAATATCACTAAGAGACCTTGAAAACAGGGTTTTAAATTTAATTGAAGTGCAGGCTGCTACTGGGATGCCTAAGTATCTGCCACAGAAACTGTAGACGAAATGATTGTGGATGATGTTCCTTATAAATGTACACCAATTCCTAAAGGTTGGCATATTTTAAATTTATCTATCATTAACTTGGTAACTAACTCATAACTCTTTTGTTTGATATAACTACTAGTAATAACAAAACATTTAAAAATACGATCTTATACAAAAACTTGTCAAGTAGGTATCCAGAAAAGGAACATACCTACTTGAAGTAAAAGAAAAAGATCCTGATAACTAAAGCAAGAAGAATAGTATTTACGTTGATTGTTGAATCACAATTTTTCCAGAGGAATGGAATACTCCAAGAACAAGCAGTCAACCCACAGTCGCTCCACCTCTTCCTCCTCCTACTCCGCAGCCACCGGCACTTACACCAGCTCCAGTGAAAACCCAGTGACAACCGCCGAAAAAAAAGAAGAAGCCAGAAGACTCCGTTTTAAAAATATTTAAGGAGTGTGAGGGGAATGCTAGGGAGTATGAAAGGGAGCGTGATCGAATTGCGCAAGAATTAGAACGAGAGAGGATTCGTCAGCGTGATGTAGAGCTTCAGTTGCAAGCTCAGTGGTTAGATTTTATGAAAGAGGCGTTAGAGTTATTAAAATCATATTTAGAGAAAAGAAGTGAAAAGTGTCTTTTAATTTTGTGTGCAATAAATGACTCCAAACAACCACGACTAGCAATCACCGTATTTAGGTGATTGCTAGACGTGGTTGTAGATCACATATATCCCAAACATGGCCATTCGATTAATAGCAATTCAATAGATTCTCCCTCACCTGTATTACAGACATCTCCTTCACCTACAAGCAACTCCTACATTGATGTATCCGCTCCACAACTAATTGGAATACAACAAACATCGACTACAAGAAACTCCTGTGAATCGGTAAATCGGATAAATATTCCGATTTGTAAGTTTACCTTGTCCTATGCTGTTTCTTTTCCATTTTGATTATATTACTGTATAACAATACCTGATTCTAATTAGTGTATAATTTTTAGTTAAAATGCATTGTCTGAGGCTGTTACGGGCAGCAAATAATGAAGAAGCGTGGATTAGGCGTCAAACAAGACATAATCGGCGGAGTGTGGAGGTTATCGCCGAAATGTCGGAGTTGGAGTTTATTCAGCGTTTTAGGCTGGATGAGCGAACATTTTGGAATCTCTGCAGCGATCTAAGGCGCCTAACTACATACCTGTGTTGAACAAAATAAATGATTGATTGATTAACTTCTCTAAAAGGAACTAGGGAAATTTCACTGGAAGTTAAGGTAGATAAATTAGAGCTGTTCTTCCACAAAATGTTCAATATTTGCATCGACACAAAAGTAAACCAATGTTTTGTTTGTTTAAGGTTCTTTGCAGACTTAGCTTTCTAGCAACGGGCTCATACCAACGGATTGTTGGCCTCACGCAGCACATCGTACAGAGGACAGCTAGTAGATGTATCCACCAAGTTGTGAATGCACTTAATCATACTTCAATTTTAGGAAAATGGGTTGGTTTTCCTCAAACACAACAAGAAAGAGCCCGTTTAAGACTTGAGTAAGTTTGTAATACCTATTAAAAACAACAGATATATTCTTGAAACTAAACACACATTTCCTAGAACAATAGAACTTTGATTAAGTAGATTATTTATAAAATTACAGTTTCAAAGGAAATTTAGGATCCCAGGGATAATTGGCTGTTTAGATTGCACACATGGCCATTTCTAAGCCCATCAACGATAAGCATCTATTTTTAATAGAAAAGGCTATCATTCGCTGAATTATAACCATTATCATCGAATAATAAACAAAATGTATCTTTTTACATGTATGTGGCAGTGATTTGAAAATCATGAATGTGAACCCGAAATTTTTTGGAGCAACTCATGATTCTTTCATTTGGGCATCTACTAGAGTGGAATATTTCATGCGAGAGCTTCATCAAAATAGAGCGCAGGTATAGTTATTGGGTAAGTACCTAAGTAGTTATTTTCAATACTTATGCCTTTCTATTTAATTGTGAAATCTGCAAGTGGACATGGTCTCTACCATGTCCTTCACAACAAGTCACAGTAACTCAAGTATACAAATTTAAAAGTTGAACTTGATTGCAAGAAAAACTAAACTGAAGGGGAATTTTAAATTATGATTAATTTGTTTAAGGTGACTTGGGGCCAAGGTTACCGACGCCTGTATTAGATGCAGCGCCTGGCTCTCTAGAAAAAACATACACTCAGTGTCACAGCCAAGCAAGAAATTGCATTGAGCGCTGCTTTGGATTGCTCAAATCACGCTGGAGATGTTTACTAAGGCACCGTACTTTGCATTACCATCCTGTTAAAGTTGGGAAAATAGTGCTTGCATGTTCTGTCCTGCATAACATGGCTGTAGAAGCAAGGTTGCTTCCTCCAACTACTTTAGAAGAGGAGAATCATGTGTAGAAGTCTCAGAGGACATCTCGAGCTAAGGAAGCCAAACTAAACTAATCCGGGGCAGAGCGACCAGAAACAACTTAGTATAAAGGTTGCAATAAGAACCTAGTTATAATCATTATTAAAATCTTAATAGTAATAAATATTTACTTATCGATTTATCGATTTTTAAGGGGTGCTGATTCCAGTCCCGATGCCAGTTTGGTATTTAAATCGTGTACCAGGTTCCGCGCAGCGAACCTTCACAGCAGTACACTGCTCAAAATTTCTTCCACCTATAAATACAGGAAAATGGAGATCTCTTGTAACTCAGCGTTCAATTATAGCTGACATTTTTGAATTTGACAACAATACCAAAAGACCTCAGAGCCAAACTTTAGATTATGCTATCCAGTATAAAATGAAACCATAATGTTGACAAGAGCAGCGGCGAGACGCGCACGCCTAGGCGATAGGCGTCACTCGGCTCCGCCTCGCCGCTGCCGGAATCCAGCTGCGTCGTGAGTGCTGTGACACCGGCCGTGGCAGTTGCGTCGAGCTCGAGCGACGAGTATTTCTCTCCGCCCACGACGCCACTACCAGTTCGTCGACGGGGAGGACGCCGGCCGCCGGATGGTTTAGGACCTCGAGGCCGATCGGCCTCTGATAGCCCAGCTCTCGGCGGGAGTGTGCAGCGCATGCGATGGACGCAATCCATCAATGAAAACGTCATGCGCTCATACTATGGAGCTACAACCGAAAGGGTGAGGGGTGAGGGGGGAAACAACCGGACCGCGTACCGTGTTCGGATGCCCTCTCTGTTTCAGGTGCTTGAGCCAGCTATCGACGTGTCAGCGCAACGATTGTCGGATCAGGTGCGAGTCATCCAGCGTAATCGTATGTTGGATGGTACTGTACTTGATCGCTTGCGAACTGAAATGCAGAGTAGCCATGTGATTACCCCGTCGACACAGGCTGTGGTACTACGTCGACACAGTCTAACACAATACCGAATCGCGCTAATGACGAGAGTAATGACATGGTTACTAATGTAAGTACCCAGTACAATGAGGAAATAAGGAGTGCTTTGGAGGGTGCGATTCGAGAATATCGGTCCATGCAACCCAATCTTAGGCCACGCATAACTCGTTTGCCCATGCATAACAAAAATAGGGCGCTGGTGGCTGTTCTGGATACGCAGTTGTCAAACTATTTTGACAATTGCGAAGACCTCACCGATGCTCACTCAATCTTGTATTGTGCGGCTGTAGCGGCATGTCGTGTAGCTCACGTCAAATTTTCAGATGACAGAGCTACACGACCTAAACCACCGTACCAGCATGGCAATACAAGATTGAACGACGTATTGGTGGGGCCAGAGCACTCGTCGGCAAACTGATCTGCTTCAGGGAGGGCAATACTCGCCCTAGAGTGATGCGTTTTGTGAGGCGGGCGTTCTCGGGGACATTTTCGTTATCAGTGACCGCGAAAATGTCACCCATGACAAAAAAACCGAAAATTTTCCACGGCGCCATCTTTGATTTTCATTTTGACCTCATTTTCGTTATCAGCGACCCAAAACACCACGAAAATGACATCCATGACAACAAAACCGAAAAATTAATGCAGAGAGAGCATAAAAAAAAAATGATTTTATTTTAAATATAGGTACCAAATAACATTTCAACCATTACTCATTCCATCTCGTTCTCCCCTGCATACTTTCTTTTTCTGCCCCTGTCGAAACTCGATAATCTTCGGCTTACCGAGCTCCCTACAAAACGGTACTGCCAGCCGCGAAGTCAAGTGTGCGCGTACATACGATTTTAGTTCTGAATTCTGACACCCGAGCACCGGCTTATTTGGCGCTACCTGTTGCTTTATTTTTTGACATGAAATTGTTGTAATTTTTTAAATGTTTTCAATCCTATGGTGTATTAAATGGCTGTACTGTGATGTGATACCCACAGATCTGTATGTAATATATGTACTATATAATTTGACTACAGTAGACACCTAGACACTACGTAGAGTGCCTTGTTCCCGAAGGGAAGCCGACAGGAATCGGCTTCTTAGGTGCCTCCTGGCATGCAGTGAGGTCATTGTATAAACAAATGATCCCTAATTGTATACGAAATGTTTCGTGATTCGTGATTCTTTGTCTACCATTTTACTCACGCTAACGTTCAGTCGATCGGTGCTCGCTAAAATTCTAGGTTCGTAATAACATGATATTTTAATCAGAACAATAGGAAAAAAACACTTTTAAAATTTGTTAAGGGTTTACATATTGGTGCTCGTGACTATACGAACGGATGTATTTTGTCTAGGGCTGCTGGTTCTTCAACTAGCACTTATCAGCATGAACATATAAAGGGTGTAAATAGACCCCTAACGAAGCCGAAAGGCACTTGTTCTCCCCGTCATCGCGATATTTTTTTTGTTCTAGACCATACTTGGGAACCTTCTAGTTACGGAGATATTGGGGGTCAAAGTTCCAACTTTTTCACTTTTATTTTTTTTTAAATACAAGGTTTTAATTTTGTAACTTGCCTATTACTATTAACCTATTATTATTTCTTAAAATTAAAATTTTAGCAACTTCGTTTTGTTTAGTAAAATTAATATTAAAATTTATTTAGTTATGCAGCTGAATCCATTAATAATAATAAACTCGCAAGGCAGTTGGGCATTAGCGATCCCACAGAACTGACGACAAGGTATAAGGCTCTGATATTCAGAATATCAGTAAGATGCTGATAGGGATATTGACCGTACTTCCGGTAATGTCATGATAGCCGTAGTATTCCTCAACACTTCCTCAAGTACCTCAGTATAATATAATAAAGGGTGTAAAAAGACCCTTAACGAAGCCGAAAGGTACTTGTTCTCCCCGTCATTGCGATCATTTTTTTGTTCTAGACCATACCTGGGAACCTTCTAGTTACGGAGATATTGGGGGTCAAAGTTCCAACTTTTTCACAAGTTTTTTTTAAAATACATGTTTCTAATGTAAGATTTTTACTTTAAATACCTCCACAACCCCCGTACTATTCAATGCATCCACCAGCACAATGTTTTGAGTGCTTTACTTTGAGTTTTACCGTAAAACGTGATTTTTCACCCCAAAAAACAAAAGTCGATTCCCAGCAATAATTTTTGCGTAGGGTACTTAGTTTGATGATACAGAATGCTTGGTTGACGGCTTCGTGAAGGGTCTGTTTACACCTTGTATTATGATAATGATAGGGCGAGTCATGGATACTTGTCATCATCACAGAATAACCGGTCACAATATACACTTCCACCACAGCGATAGCAAGACACAACCTCGCTTATACAAAGAGACGCCGATGCACAAATGGAATCGTCAGAGAATAATATTGACTCTCCAGAAACTGTATCGGAATCAGCTTCTATTGAAGACATCGAACGAATTTTGCAAGGTGCTTGAAATTTATAAAAGATTTCGGTATAATCAAAATATAAATAATAAAAATGGAAGTTCGTTGTGGAGGTGTAACGAAAAGAAAAATATGTAGTACTTCTGCCACCATAGATTCAATAAGGAAAACTATTTTCAGGAAATCTAGAATAGCATACATGTGAGTCAGATTGCACTTATAAATCAGCAAAGTTAACTACATTCTTAAAAAAAGAGTACGCAGTAGTATGCAGTCATTAGGTCATGTGCAAAATGTTTTTGAAGAAAAGACTCGGAATTTAAATCCCAAAGACATTCCCAAATTTAAATCGATAAAAGATTCATTATACCGAGCTCGAGATAAATATTTGGAAACTGATTGATGACTGTTGAGTTATAACAACACAAAAAATTTGAAATTACCGGAAGCACTTACATATAATTTTTTGTTGATTACAGATGGAGATGAAGACGGTGAAAAAATCTTTGTATTCTGGACAAGATTAGGTAGAAAAATTGCTAAAGCACGCTCCAAACACACGCCGAGAACCCCCGAGAACACCCGAAACGCGTGAATGTGATCGTTTTCTTGCCGTCTCGTTCTCGCGCTCGCTTGTTCTCCGATCGGTGTCGGTATTTTTGCCCGCTTCAAAGGGTTTCTCGGGCGAGAAAAGGAAACGGTATCACATTATTGTTCGGTCTCAGTGCGACCGTGGCATTGATTGTGTGTTGTTGTGTTGGTACCTACATTTCTAGTTAAAATAAATACCATCTACTGTCTGTGGTCGCGAAGCTATTACAAGTTGGGTGGTTTGTGCTACGTCAGTGCTACAAAAAGTATAAAATGTGGAATAATGAATTCGAATTAAAGTTCATAGAACATTTTCATTCAGAGCCTATTATATGGGATGCAAAACATAGACACTACAAAGACAAAAGTCTAAATCATGACGCATGGAATCGACTTGGAGAGCTAATGGAAATACCAGTACTAGACTTGAAAAAGAAGAAGGAATCTCTCTTTGCTAGTTACCGCAAATATAGAAAGATGGTTAAAGCTTCATGTAAGTAAATCAGGTGCTGGGGAAAATGAGGTTTACAAACCAATATGATTTGCGTATGATGCTCTTGATTTGTTTCTGGGTGATGGCATCACTCCGAGGACAACAATAAATAAGACATCAAATGACTCTAAATTAACCCCATATTGGAAAAATAGGTTTTGAACTCTTCACGCATTTGCTTAGCACTAGCAGCTGCTCGGCGTGCTATTGGTGGCAAATTTTGAATGGCATTAGTACTTGTAATTTGTGCACGCCATGAACCAGATCGAATTAGGTTATCATTATTGTCGTAAACGTCAACTGTGCCTTGTGGAGATGGAGATTATATTTGTGAAGAAGTATTGCTGTTTATCTGAAGAGGGAACCATAAGAAATGAAACAAGAACACTACAGATTGCTCGTCCTAGGTCGCAACTTCAGTGTGAGGTGAAAGAGGCTGGAAAGCAAATGAAGGAAGCAATAAATCTTTTTCAGGAAAGCATTAGAAAAAGGGAGTCTCAAGCCCTAGTGGACGACTGTGAAATACATGCTTGGGGTTAGCGTAGAAATTGCGAGCATTCACTGAAGAAAAAAGACTGGAAATTATGTATCATATCGATGGCATGATTATTAATTGCCGCCGCGCCAAGAACCCAGAAAGATTTTCAACCACTCCACCATTATTTACTCAACCTTCATCTACCATGTCTTCCCATTCCGAACCGCTGTTACGCAACGTAGGTCATCGATAGAATACCCGTACTGTATATTTCAACAATGCAGAAATAGAACATTAAATTTGGTCCCGCATTTCCTCAAAAGAATATTATTGCAAGAACACAGTTTCTATGTTCCTCGTAGCTGTAGAGTGTGTGAAGTATATTTGTACAGTGATCAGTGGCATTTATTACCTCAAATGAATGAGACATATTCTACATTTAGTGCTGTCCATATAGAAGACATAATAAACATTATGAAGTCAAAAGCAAATTTTTTGAACTTTGAAAATGTCTTAGAAATGCCAAACCATTTTTGCCATTATTGGACGGGTCTTACAGTACCTCAGTTTTTGATTCTTCATAATCTTTTACCTGCTTTAAATGTGAAACAACCTAAACGAGCTTTAGCAACATATTTAATCAAATTAAGAACAGGCGAGAGAGTAATAGACGCATGGCAACTCTTTTTGATTTACCTAGGTCAACATTGGAATTGATTATGAAAAAAGTTAGGTTGTGTCTCAATGAACATTTTGTTCCTTATAATATTGGTGTGAACCATAATACTCACAGGGAAATATCTGAAAGGAACTTGTTGAGAGTTCCTCAAGCACTATTGGGCGATCCTCAGGAGTCTATAATTAGAGATAGGTCAGCAATCGCAATATTTGATGGGACTTATACATACTTGCAGAAAAGTGCAAACTATATGTTTCAAAAGAAGACATATAGTTTGCACAAGTATGATAATTTGGTGAAACCTTTTATGATCGTCTCTTGTGATGGTCACATAATTGACGCTGTAGTGGCCTATGCTGCTACCCAAACCGATGCTGAAATTATGACGCACTTGTTTGAAAATGATAATGGACCTTTCCGAACACTTTTTAGGGACAACGATATTTTCGTTTTAGATAAAAGCTTTAGGGATGCAATACCGTTGCTTGAAAATTGTAATTAAGAATATACAAACCTGAATCATTAGAAGAAGGAGCAACTCAACTCAAATTTAAATAAATTCTATCCTGTCTTAAGGGATAGTCCTAATGCTGAAAATATCATACAAAGAGCATTGCGATATATGGATAAACCTAATCATCTTGGACAACTTATTAATGATTTTAATATAAACAGAAGACGAGTTATGTTTACTCGTATTGATGGTAACATGCCTCACCTAAATAATTTCCCAGTTTTCACCTTCAATGATTTAATATACATGCGCGTTCGTACTATGGTGAACATATTAGAGACAATGGCATATATGTCATTTCCCACAGCTACTGCAAGAGCCAATGACTAAATTAAATATGACACAAGAGGCCAATAATCTATGTAAAGGATTTGAAGGATCCGGAATAGATCCTTTCAATCCCTCAAAATTGACTTCGAAGATACGAACAATAGAAGAAGAAAATACTCGACAGATTGATGTCAGTCTTCTGGAATTTTTACAGCGAAACAGACGGACATAGTCAATGAAAACAGGCAAAAATATCAAGATTACTGTCGCACCAGGTAAATCGATATCAACCGAAGGAGCAGAAGAGCTTGCTTAAGCTAGAAAGGTAAAGAATTCAAAAATAACTAAATAGAAAGAGAAAAACGATCCATGTTTACCAGGGCCTTCAGAATGACAATTGTCAAGAAGAAATGAAGCCCACCGAAATTAAAAGCCCTGGATTAATCGATACCTGTGACTTAGATAAAAGGGCTGCCCTAGATGACAACTCGGCACAATTAGATAGTTCGTCGTTGATGCTCAAAAATCCTGACAGTCTTAGAAAGACTGTCAGGCTTTGAGTAAAAGATTGAGGGCTTTTAAATTTTATTGCACAATATTTATTTATTGTGTCTTGTGTATGGTATATTGCCCAATATTTTTTAGTCTACAGTTCGGAGCGGTCGCGTACGCACGCGTGTATTTTTGCAGCGAAAATGGCACAAAAAACTTCAGCGAAAGAAAAGGAACGAGAATTCATTATTGAGTGCATTCAATTATATAGTGATTTACCTGCTTTGTGGAATGTTAAAAGTAGATTGTACCATGACCGGGACAAAAAAAAGTATGGCTTATGATTTGTTGCTTAGCAAGTACCAAGAGATGTTTCCTAAAGCAAATAAAGACGACTTGAAAAAACAAATTAATGCTCTGAGAACAAACTATCGGAAATAATTAAAAAAAACACATGGATTCTATGAAATCTGGGGCAAGTGCTGGTTCTATATATGAACCAACGTTGTGGTACTATAGTGACATGAACTTTTTACATGATCGAGAAATGGCGTGTGACTCTGAATGTTCTATGGATATTACCCAAAATTCTGTTGAAGATGGTTGGATAAGGTCTGTTTTTTCAACTTAAACTCACTAAACTTTATAACAACAAAAATTTTCTCATTTTGACGTTACTTTTAAGGTCTACATACATTTAAGGAACTCACGCATTCGTATTCTATAAATTTAAAATATCGGTATATCGCTGTGTACCTACACAAAATGAGATATTTTTTTCTCTGAATTAATTATAAGACTTAGTTATTACAATCAAGTAACTGTTGATAATTATGTCAATCTTGATTTCTTTCTTTTAGATTAAAAATGAGCAATAGAAGAAAGCCTGGGTCCGGACGATACAAAGATTACGAAGATAGTCTTCTTAATATTGGCGTAGAGCTCGTCAAAAATAAAAACTTAACTAGTTACCAGGCAGAAAAGCAATTTCGGATCCCCCGGCGAACTATACTTTATTAAGTTAAATTGTTCACATGAAAAAAATTGGTTGCCCCATTCGATTAAGCGAAGAAGAAAAGAGCAAAATAGCAAATGCTCAAATACCTTGTGGAGAATATGGCTGTCCACTGACTCGTCTCGAGCTACGTATGATTGTACATACATAGCTATTTGGTGAAAAATAAAAAATCTTTGATTTCTGAGAACAAATTACCAGGTGAAAGGTGGGTTCGCGAGTTTTTGAGTCGCCATAAGGAAAGATTAACATTGAGATCACGATCCACGCAAAATATAAAATCTTCACGTGCCGCGAAAACTCATTATGAGTACAATTATCCC
The DNA here is from genome assembly GCA_905220335.1 of Noctua pronuba. Taxonomy (NCBI): domain Eukaryota; kingdom Metazoa; phylum Arthropoda; class Insecta; order Lepidoptera; family Noctuidae; genus Noctua; species Noctua pronuba. The sequence goes on from LR999913.1 coordinate 4,630,093, forward strand.
ATAAGAGGTTGTGCGTTAATTATGTTACGTTGTATATATAAATTTTTCAATTTTCTTTTACGATGGACAATCGAGGAATGGCTAGTCGAAGATCTACGCATTATTCTAGTGGCATTGTCAAGTGGGTTGGAAATCGATTCCGCAAAGTTTCAAGTTTTTTGCTATAATCTTGCTACGAAGTATGTGGAAAATTATAACTGGTTCTACATATCAGTCACCTTGCACAAAATACTGATATTTGGTGCGAACATAATAGATTCCATTTCGTTGATTGGTAAATTGGTATGCTGTAAGAACAAGCTGGTGAGTCAAGGAACAAATTTTGGCGTTACGACCGTGAGCAGCACACACGTAAGTTAGATCGTAAAACTACAATACTTGACTTGTTTCATCGAGCGTTAGAATCCTCAGATCCAATAATATCGACCATTACCCTTGGAATACAAAAAAAATAAAACATAGTATAAAGGGTGTAAAAAGACCCTTAACGAAGCCGAAAGGCACTTGTTCTCCTCGTCATTGTGATCATTTTTTTGTTCTGGACCATACCTGGGAACCTTCTAGTTACGGAGATATTGGGGGTCAAAGTTACAATTTTTTCACAAGTTTTTTTTTAAATACTACTTTTTAAGGTTCTAACTTTACTGCAATTACCTCCATGGTCCGTTTACTATTCAAAGCATCCATCAGCAATAAGTATTGAGCGCATTATATTGAGTTTTACAGTAAAATGTGATATTTGACCCCAAAAAAAAATTTCGTTTCCCAGCAAAAATTTTTACGTAAAGTTACTTAGTTTGATGTACAGAATGCTTGGTTGACGGCTTGGTGAAGGGTCTGTTTACACCCCGTATAAATACAAGTACATACTCGATACTTTTCTCCGATACCAAGTACTTTTAGTATCGATACTTTGAAAATAAGTACCGAGTAGGTATCGGTCAAAAGTACTCATATCAGTATGCCACGTATAGGTATAGGATCTCGCTTTGAAGCCAACTTATAACATTTTTTCATTGTAAGATTGATAAAAAAGTATCTTAAATTGAGGTTTTTGAACGCATCCTAGTCTTAGTTTTGTGTAGTTGGCAAGCTTGTTTGTCTATGCCTGATAATTATGGACGAAAATCACAAAAAAAAGAATGTCTATGCCCCCGAAAAAAGTTACATAGTTGCCACCATATTGATAACTATCTGTGTTTGTTATTGTTTTCGTTTGTTCCGCGTCCCGCCTAAGTACGTTAATACTAACCAGTGTTTGTTTCATGTTTTTGATTTATTGTCTTGCGTGATTGAATATTGGGCCTCCGAAGTCTAATAAGTGGCAGTATTTCACAAAAAACGACGAGAAAATCACAAGCTGCAAAAAATGCTTTAAGCCCGGGTGACACGAGGCTAGTAAATCAAGCTAGTGAGCCAAGCTAGTGCTGCCAAGCTAGTAAGCTAGTGACACTAGCTTCGTGTAGACGGAACTAGCTTCGTTTACAAGCTAGTAAGCTAGTGTGGAAGCTAGCAAGCTAGTGCCTCAAGCCAGGATAGTTTTAATAGCTTGGGGTTCTATTTTTCAAGCTAGTAGGCGCCCCCCACCACCCGTTTTACTATCCTGGCTTCGTTACTAGCTTCGTGTCAACCGCGAAGCTAGCGAACCTAAGCTAGTGTGCAGTCGGAGAGCGTGGTGAGAGTGCGTGCAATTTGTTAAAATGCCGAAATTAGCGGACGAAATTAATTTAAAATTCGTTCAATTGTACAGAGAAGAGGAATGTTTGTGGAATGCAAGTATTCCATCTTACAAGGACAAGCAAATGCGAGACTCGTCACTAGAAAAAATACGCGACATACTAAATAAAGATGGAATAGAAATGTCGATAAAAGAGATTAAAAATAAAATTAAAAATCTAAGAGCTACATATTGTCAAGAATTAACAAAGATAGAAAAATCTGAGAGGTCTGGAGCAGGAACTGCAGAAGTCTATAAGCCAAAAATTATTTGGTTTGAGGAAATGCATAATTTCATAAAAAAGGTGCCAATGAAGAGAAAAACTTCGGTAAGTTATTTTAATATTATTTACTCTTTACAATTATTTACCTTAAAAGTACTTATTGAAATATTAATAATCGTCGGCATTTTTAATTTTTCTTGTAGTTTTGTCTGAATTAACGAATCATTCTTGCTTGCCATGGTACTGCTCCATCATTGTTGAAATATCTCTTAAATTTCTCCCTTTTTTCGATAGCTGACAGAGAAGAGTGGTTACTTCCCTGTCGACTGATACTGGGTAAACATAAATTTTCCATTCTCCATGAACCGGGAATAATGTTTCCCGCTTCAATGTCTTCTTGGTCGACATCACTACTAATGCAATAAGTGCTTTTTTGCTCTTTTCGTAACCAATTATGCAGAGCACATGATGCTAGTACAATTTTGTCTACTGTTTTTACGTCAACTGCGATTGGTCTTTGATAAACACGAAATCGGCTTGCCAATATGCCAAAGGCATTTTCTACAGTTCTTCTGGCTCTACTTAGCCGGTAGTTGTATACTTTTTCTTCATGTGTTAAATTGTCACCTGGGTACGGTTTCATAATATACGATTTTAATGGGAATGCAGCATCCGCCAAAATTACTCCGCCTTGTGGTATAAGGTTATTTTCTAGTTGATTATATATGGAGCAATTCCTAAAAACACTTCCATCAGATGCCATTCCACAGGCGCCGACGTCAATATAAATGAAATTATAATCGTAATCAACAATAGCCATAAGAACAATACTGAATGTTTTTTTGTAATTAAAAAACAAACTTCCACTGTTGCCAGGAGCTATGATTTGAACATGCTTCCCGTCGACGGCGCCATAACACGCTGGAAAGTTCCATTTCACTCTGAAACCATTTTCTATAGCTGCCCATTCTTCAGTTGTAGTTGGAATCTGTAACAATATTTTTAACAATTTTTTTATTTTCAGAACAATCAAGATTCTCCAAACAATAATAAAGATGACAACAGTGCAAGCAACAGTCAGTCATTAGAACCACCCGTAGCAGAAAATCTGTCAGAAAAGACAGTTGAAATGTCTCAACCTGCAAGCGAAATGTCGTCTATTCAAGATAAAACTTCTAAATTTATTTCCCCCGGAAGTAACATTCCGCAATTTAAGAAACGGAAGGTTTCGCAAGTGAGTTCATTGATAAATGAAATTAAGGTGATTAAGGAGGATTTAAACAGTTCACGAGAATTTCAGGAACCAGAGCTGGATGAACATGAGATATTTGCAAAATATGTAGCAAGTCAGTTGAAAAAGCTTTCACCCGGACAGGTCATTTTAGCTAGGGATCAGATCAACGCAACACTATCCCGCTGTCGGATGTATGATTTAAACTTCGGAAATACTACATTTTCGTACCAGTCACCTATCAATTCTTCAGACTCCAATATGTCAACCACATTTTCTTACAATAGTTCTGCAGCAAGTCCACTCTACACTAATCCACCATCACAACTACAACAGACTGAGCAACGTGATGAACCCATCATCCATCCGCCACCACAGCAAGAGTTGGAGCAAGATGAAGATCCCATCGATACATTTCTCGCCATTTATGTAGCGTAAACGTATCTACATTTTGTCGTCATTTATGATTTCTCATTTTGTAATTTAGAATTTAATCTCGCCATTTATGTAAGCGTAAAAGTACCTACTTTAATTTGAAATAAATAAAATTCTACATACCTGTATATCTTTCTTTAATGCCTTATAAATTTCACTGCAAACTTCTGGTATAAATCTAGATATAGTAGATCTTGAAACACGATACATGTGACTTAACTTCCTGTAATTGACACCAGATGATAGAAAATCTAGAGTTATTTCCAATTTTATTTTAGCCGGTATGGCTTCTCTCATATTAGTATTTAATTTTTGTATTTGTGGTCCCACTAGATTCAGTAAATTGTCAAAAATATTAGGTGTCATTCGCAAAATACTCTTGAATTCGCCGGAATCCTCAGATCGCAGTTCTTTTAAAAGTAATGCAGATGCTCCATGACTATGTCTTCTTAAGATCCAGGGTCTTGTCCAAGTACGCTTTTCTTCTAGCAGAGCTAATATTTCATCTAGCGCATGTTGACACAACTTCCGAATTAACTTTCTTAGTAGAATTGCTTTTCTCTTACGCACACTGTTCATTTTTACGTATACGTGTTATCAGGTTAAGCACAACTCACTACTGACTTGACTAGCTTGAAATTTCCTAGCTTCGTGTAGACAGCACTAGCTTGGTTACAATCCAGGCTAGTAGGTAAGCTAGAAACCAAGCTAGTGACCCCTTACTAGCTTACTATCCTAGCTTCAAAATACTAGCCTCGTGTCACCCGGGCTTTAAAGTCGTGCGGTTTTGTGGTAATACTTCTAATTTGCATAAGCATTTAAAAAGCCACTCTGATTATATTGCACCTGTTAATAATAACGACAAGATTTCAGTGTAAGTACATACGACATCATTTATATTTATCTACAATTATCAGATACCTAATTACCTAGTGTTACTGTGCTGTCGATTATGACTACGTAATTCTTGTTGTGTGCATGCTCGGTTAAGAGAGTGCATCGCGCACTTCTTCCAATTTATGGGCAGTTTGGTCGGCCTACTGAGGCAGCTATTCGGAAGCTTGTGACTAAATTTCGAACCCAGTTTACATTATTGGACATTAAACCACGAACACGCATACGTAGAGTGAGGACCGAAGAAAATATTGCGGCTGTATCCGCCAGTGTTAGTGATGACCGTGAAATGTCGATTCGCCGCCGTTCGCAGCAATTGGGCCTCTGTTACTCCACTACGTGGAAAATTTTGCGAAAGGATTTGGGTGTAAAAGCTTACAAGATACAGTTGGTGCAAGAATTGAAGCCACTCGACCATTTGGTGAATGGGCATTGGCAAAGTTGGAGGAAGACTTTTTATCGAAAAATTGTGTTCAGCGACGAAGCTCATTTCTGGTTGAATGGATATGTCAATAAGCATAATTGCCGCATCTGGAGTGAAGACCAGCCAGAAGCATTGCAAGAGCTACCACTGCATCCCGAAAAATGTACTGTTTGGTGTGGATTATGGGCCGGTGGCATCATCGGGCCGTACTTTTTCAAAGACGACAATGGCCGAAACGTTACTGTGAATGGCGAGCGCTACCGTGTGATGATTGGCGATTTTTTTTTGCCCAAAATGGAAGAATTGGACATGCCTGACATGTGGTTTCAACAAGACGGTGCCACATGCCACACGGCACGCGAAACAATGGCCCAATTGAGTTCGGTGAACAGTTTATCTCACGTTTTGGGCCCGTCAATTGGCCGCCTAGATCGTGTGATCTAACGCCTTTGGACTATTTCTTGTGGGGCCATGTTAAGGCTCATGTCTACAGGGATAAACCAGCAACGATTGACGCACTGGGAGCCAATATTGAAGCATTTATTCGTGATATACCGGCTGATATGTTGGAGAGAGTGTGCCGAAATTGGGCCTTGCGAATGGGCCATCTAAACCGGAGCCGCGGCCAGCATTTGCATGAAATCATCTTCAAACATAAAATTATATTGATCGTTCTATCGATTCCAATAAGGATTTCATCAAATTTTTCAATTTTTTTTTGAAAATCAAATCTTAAAAAATCACCCGTTATATCGATATCGATTAACTTTTATTATAACCTAATCATACTAAAAGTATTGGCTGGTATTGATAAAGTATAAGTAATGTAGCAGTAGCACTGGTGTTTATTGTTAAGTATATTTCAATTCGTTTTAGGAGAAAGGAAAAGGAAACTGATATAATTGCAAAAGTTCGTGGTCAAAATAAAGAAATAGTTCCTGATTACCCTCAAGCCTCGACATCGACATCCACAGTCTAGTATTATTATTATTACTATAACACGTACCGTACGTGTTCTTCAGCTGCTGTGAGTGCTTGTCCCGATACGTCAACATCCGCATCCGCTTCTAGTCTTCTCATAATGCCGACACTTCGGCAACAGACAATAGGAAGTTATGGTGCTAACATACGAATTTCGAACGAAATGAAAAAAAAATAGATCGAGGTTTAATGGATCTATTTATAGACAGTTACCTACCGTTCTCTTTGGTTGAAGAAAGAGCTTTTAGAAAGTATTCTCGGTGGATTCCTGGCTACCAACTGCCCTGTAGGAAAACAGCCAGCTTTGTACGACCAAACCAAAGCAGTATTAAAAATAAAATTAGGAGGCCCGGAATGCAATAATTCCGTATGTATAACTACCGATTTGTGGACGACTTCAAGATCCAACGAGTCGTACATAGCTGTTACTGGTCACTATATGATAGACGATTTAGAGCTAAAAATATGTTATTAGATTGTCGTAATTTTCAAGATTCTCATTCCAGTGAAAATATTCAAGAAATGCTCAGTAATTGTGGCCGAATGGGGACTAACAAATAAAATAAATTTCGCGGTGTCGGATAACGCAGCCAACATCCAAAAGGCTATCAATAATATCGGATGGAAACATTATGGCTGTTACGGCCACTCCCTAAATTTAATAGTGCAAGCTGCACTTACTACCATTCAGTCTCTACTGGAAAAAGTAAAAAAAAGTCGTTAGGCATTACAAATCTAGTAGCACTGCGTTGGAGAAACTACTGAAGGCGCAAACGAACGACAAGGCGGACTGTATCCCAAAACGTCTGATACAGGAAGTACCCACGAGGTGGAACTCAATTTTCCATATGGTTAGGAGCTTCGTAGAACTAGTGCAGTTTTTGAGGGCCACAATGGCCGTTTTAAAAACAGATTTACCCATTATAACAAACGAGGAATGGTTGTTGCTATCAGAAATAACAAAAAAAATTCAGCCGTCTGATCAAGCCACAGAAACAATCAGTGGTGAAAAATACATGACTGGGAGTTTAGTCATTGTAACGACACGCTGCCTTTTAATAGCCTGTGATAAATTTACAGTAGAGCCATTCTACGAAGCGACAAAAGATGTCATATATCGCCTGAGAACAGGGCTGGTGAGAAGATTCGGCGTCATTGAAAGAAGCAGAACATTTTCTATTGGTCCCTATTTTGATTTGACTAGATCGAGATTACTTAATTTTTTATTGATTTATTGTTTCACAGATATTATGCATCTTGTCATTCTTGGTTAATGGTAGTTATCAGAAAATAATAAAAGAAAATATAAGGTCATATTTATCGCAAAGCATCTCGCTGCATAAATGAAGTAGTGGAAGCTCTTAATAATCCGGCAATAGTAAAAAAATGTATAAAGTTCCCTCAAAATATACAAGAAAGACAAATGTTAAAAGAAATGTTAGCAGGTATATTATAATTAAAGTGATTTCTTTGATTTTTACATTTTTGTGATAGTAAAAATGTTATGTTAGTGGTCACTTTTAATTGCAGGTTCTACAAAAAGTTTGGCTTTCCAGCAGCTCTTGGATGTGTCGCTGGCACTCTGGTGACATTGAAAAAACCAGCAGAGAATGAAGAACGTTTCTACTGCCGCAAAGGTTACCATGCAAGAAATGTGCAATTGGTCAAATGCATTTCAATGTTGTAATCTATTGCTATTAGGAACCTCAATTAGTCTACACTAGCTTCTGCCCGCGACTTCGTACGCGGATCCTGTTGTTTATGCCAGCGATAACGGGGTCGTCAAAATCGAAGATCTGAAACGTCTGATGTCGAATTCTAAGAGCCCGGGGACGGGAAAACAACGGGATGCGCGAGACGATTCGAGACGTTCCATATCTTTCATTTTTGTAAGTCAGAAGTCGATGCGTAGATACGCTTGGAACTCAAGAGCAATTCTCTATCCGTGAACGTCTCCGACTCGCGAGACAATGCGTGACGCTCACGATCAGCGGTCAGTCGCGCATCACGTTCCCCACTTGTCTTTAGAGACCTAGAAGTCGACGCGTAGATACGCTTGGAACTCAAGCGTAATTTTCTATCCTTGAACGTCTCCGATTCGCGAGACAATGCATGGACTTGCACGATCAGCGGTCAGTCGTGCATCACGTTCCGCACTCGTCTCTAGATACCTCGAAGTCGATGTGTATACACGCTGAGAACTCAAGCGTAATTTTCTTTCCGTGAACGTCTCCGACTCGCGAGACAATGCATGACGTTCACGATCAGCGGTCAGTCGTGCATCATATTCTTCACAGTAGATGCGTAAATACCCTGAGAACGCAGGCGTGCTTCGCAATCCGAAGAGGTTTCCACGGAGCGAGTTGCAGCCTGATGTTCCGAACAGCATCAAGTCTCTCCTGACGTTCTTCGGTAGATTCTTGGGATCTTATGATCCTCAATCTTTTAGCTCCTTTGAAACATTGGGAAAGATTTGACCTCTTTCTAGGCATGGTTATAGTTTTATTGTGAAGATACCTGATCAATTAAAATCTAAGTGACTGTTCACCTGCGTCACCGGGTAGGCTACCGTGTCACGAAGAAAAGTGGAAAAGGAAATTAAACACTCAAATAACATAAGCCCGAAGGCATATTTATTCGATAAAATAAAAAAATAAATGCGAGTTTTGTCCAGTAGAGTCAAATTTTCAATGACCGCCTTCACCGCGTGGAGGTACCACCAGCTTATGTTATTTTATAATTATACAGTTAAATTAGTGTTAGCTTTGATTTCCACATCAGATGTTTCTGATCTTCGATTTTTATAAGTCAACAGGAAATGCCCAGCAGACCGAACAACTTTTGCTAAGACGTCATTCCTATATGTGTTATGGTGTAGCTGGGCTCTTGGAGTTCCACAACAGGTGTTCCAGATCTTTGATTTTTATAAATCAACAGAGAGTGCTCATCAGATTGAAAAATTTTTGCTAAGACGTCATTCCTATATGTGTTATGGTGTAGCTGGGCTCTTGGAGTTCCACAACAGGTGTTCCAGATCTTCGATTTTTATAAATCAACAGAGAGTGCTCATCAGATTGAACAATTTTTGCTAAGACGTCATTCCTATATGTGTTATGGTGTAGCTGGGCCCTTGGAGTTCCACAACAGGTGTTCCAGATCTTCCATTTTTATAAATCAACAGAGAGTGCTCATCAGATTGAAAAATTCTTGCTAAGATGTTATTCCTATATGTGTTATGGTGTAGCTGGGCTCTTGGAGTTCCACAACAGGTGTTCCAGATCTTCGATTTTTATAAATCAACAGAGAGTGCTCATCAGATTGAAAAATTTTTGCTAAGACGTCATTCCTATATATGTTATAGTGTAGCTGGGCTCTTGGAGTTCCACATCAGGTGTTCCAGATCTTCAAATTTATTCTCTCAACAGAAAATGCTCATCACGTGGAACAATTTTTGCTATTGTACTATTTTTGTATCTCTTATAGTTTAGCTGGTCTATTGCGGTTCTGCATCAGGTGTTCAAGTTTCCAAGATAAATTATAGCCTATATGTTGCCCAGACTCAATACCTATACAACAAAAAAAAGATCTTTCAAATCCGTCCAGTAGTTCCGAAGATTAGCGTGTACAAACAAACAGACAAACAGACAAACAGACAGAATTTTTTTTTTGGATTCGTGCTCTATTACTGTTTCTAAACCACACCCAATTTTTTTTTTTTTAATATCTTCAATGTACAGACACAGTTTTTTTACTGTTTTATTATATGTATAGATAATATATATATTTATTTTTTTTCAGATAAAAGATGCAGATCTAAATATTTTAAATGTGGATCCGACATATGGTGGAGCTACTCATGATAGCTTCATTTTTAACTATGGTGTTATAAAAGCCAACTTAGAGGCATTAACAACTGCTGGTGAAGAAGTTGTTTTGCTCGGTTAGTTAATCCCTCCTTATGGTACTTCAGAATATAAGCCTAATTATGTACTTATAAAAACTACATAATTATTTTTATTTTTTTTCAGGTGATTCAGGATATGCTCAGCACGCCTACCTTATGACGCCAATTAGTGGTGCTGAAGATAATTCCCCAGAAGCTTTCTACAATGACCGTCACTTAACTGCTCGCAATTCAGCGGTTATTCCCGTTCGCCACCGCCAGTATTGCCCCCTCCGGTGGCGACTGGGAATTATTCTAAAAAAATATCCCAGTCGCCACCTCCGGGTGGCAAACGGGAATGTTGGTCAGTAAAAATCCCAGTGGCCACCCCTAATAATAGTTAAAATAAATGCTATATCTTTATATTTTTTTGGAATGATTTTAAAATAATTACCGTATGCATTGAAATTTAGGCAATAGGTACGGTTCACTATAATATTTTTCCTGAAATGGCCGTAAAATATAATTTTGTATGAAATAATAATAATAATCTGTGGCTCGGATGTCAAACTGACGTGACTAAAAATTTTCATCAAACCAATTTAATATAATATTTTACCACATTACCCGAAGAAAACTGAGCAATATAACGAAATAATGAGAAGAAAAAAAAAACATAATCAAAATTATATGAAAAACAACAGGAATGTACCGAAGATGAAAATAGAAAAACTATGTCATAAAACGTCTTAAGATGCTGACCAGACTCCGGGCCAAACAACTGGCACACCCACCATCTCCGGGCTCGTCGCTCAGCTCCGCCTCGCAGCCGCCGGGACGCGCCACATCCGTGAGCACCTTGTCACCGGTCGCTGCAGTTGCGTCGAGCTCGAGCGACGAGTTTTTCTCCCCGCCGTCGACGCCACCACCACCACCACCGCAACGACGAAGAGGAAGAGGACGGCCACCAGCGGGCTTGGGACCTCGAGGCCAACAGGCCCCGAACAGGGTCCCCGCTGCCGGTGGAAATGTGTCGCGCATGCGATGGACTCAGTCCATTAATGAACAAGTCATGCGCGCATATTATGGGGCTACTGAGGGGGGAAGTAACTTGACTGCGTACCGTGGTCGGATGCTCTCTCTGTTCCAGGTACTTGAGCCAGCTGTCAGCGTGTCGGCGCAACGACTGTCGGATCAGGTGCGGGTCATCCAGCGTAATCATATGTTGGATGACACCGTACTTGATCGACTACGCTCCGAATCACGGAGTAACCCAGTTACACCTGCTTCACCAATGATCGCGGTGCAGTTGCAAAGTGCTACCAGTGCTTCGCCGCGATCCGACCACGGTGGTGAAGAGGATGATAGCTAAGTTATATCCGTGAGTACCCAGTGCAACGCACAATTGAGGAGCGCTTTGGAGGGTGCATTCCGGGAATACCGTTCCACACCGCCTGAACTTAGACCACGTCTACCCCGTTTGCCTATGCACAAGAAAAACAAGGCGCTGATGTGTGCTCTAGATTCGCAACTGTCAAACTACTTTGACAGTAGCAAAGACCTCGCCGATACCCACTCAATGTTGTACTGTGGAGCTGTGGCGGCATGTCGTGTAGCTCACGTCAAATTTCCCAACAACGACAGAGCTACACGACCAAAATTAGCTGTTCCAGCTTGGCAGTGCAGGATTGAGCGCCGTATCGGTGAGGCTAGAGCACTCATCGGCAAGTTAATCTGCTTCAGGGAGGGTAATACTCGACCTAGAGTGATGCGCTTTGTGAGGCGGGCGTTCTCGGGAACTGATATTAGTTTTCGAGACTACTTGGCCCGCGTCACGGAGCGTATCGACTTCCTGAAGCAGAAGATCTGTGCATGGGCAAGCCGTATTCGTCGGTACAAGCGGCGAGTGGAGCGATATACTCAGAATCGCACATTCCAAAGCGATGAAAGGTGGGTATATAGGGCTTGGGAACGACCGGACCAAGGTGTGACTGACACGCATCTACCGGATGATGACGCCATATGTTCGTTTTGGCGCAGCATCTGGTCGGTGCCTGTCAGTCACATTGAGGGCGATTGGACCCGGGAGGTTGAACGAGCATGTGATCCAATACCACAAATGGGGGCAATCAACATCAGCCCCCAAGACGTAGCTTGTGCAGTCCGTCCGTTGCCGAACTGGAAATCTCCAGGGCCGGATGGATTGCACAACTTCTGGATCAAGTGGTTTCAGAGATCACACGTTCGCTTGGCGTCCCAGTTTCAATCAGCCTTAGAGTCAGGGTCGTTGCCCCAGTTCTTGACGACAGGAATTACCCACCTGCTCCATAAATCAGGTAGTACTGCGGAGCCCAAAAATTATAGACCAATTACTTGTTTACCAACGGTCTATAAAGTTCTTACATCCATTTTGAGAGCTAAAATCAATCATCATATTGATAGTAATTCTATCATGTCTGCCTCTCAGAATGGATGTAGGAATGGGTCCCGTGGTACTAAGGAGCTGCTCCTCATCGATATGGCCATTAGCCAACAGGTTCGCCGCTCCCGAAAGAATCTGTCTACATGTTGGATAGATTATAAGAAGGCCTATGATTCTGTGCCTCATACATGGCTCATGAGGGTGCTGGAATTGTATAAAGTTGATGCAACTCTGCGTACCTTCCTGATGTCATGTATGGGACACTGGAGAACGGTCCTTCGCTATCCAGGATGTCGACAGATCCAGGGGAATGGCGAACCGATAAGGATCGAGCGCGGTATATTCCAGGGCGATAGTCTGAGTCCATTGTGGTTTTGTCTGGCCTTGAACCCTCTCAGCACGTTGCTAGAGGGTTCAGGTCTAGGCTATCGGTTGAGGAGAGGTGGTCAGGTCATATCTCACCTTCTTTACATGGATGATCTGAAACTCTTTGCCCCCAACAATTTGCAACTGATGAAGCTACTGAAGGTAACGGAAACTTTCAGTAGCGCCATCAGTATGGAATTTGGTGTGGACAAATGTGCAGTCATGCATGTGAAGCGAGGGGAGATTATGGAATCCGTGGGAACGCAACTCTCGGATTCCATACAACTTAGATCCCTCTCCTCAACAGATACATACAAGTATTTGGGTATGTCGGAAGCATTAGGTATCAATACTGCCGACATGAAACAATCGTTGAGGGAGCGCTTCTTTGGCCGCCTGAATAAGGTGCTAAGTAGTCTTTTGTCAGGCGGAAACAAGGTGCGCGCCTTTAACGGTTGGGTCATGCCGGTTTTGATGTATTCTTTCGGCATACTCAAATGGACTCAGTCGGAACTTGATGCCCTGGATAGGAGGGTCCGTGCACTGCTGACCGCAAATCGGATGCATCACCCACGATCGTCGGTGATGAGACTGTATATCCCACGGAAGTGCGGGGGTCGTGGCTTCTTAAATGCTAAGACCCTGCACAACCGTGAGGTATGCAGTCTCAGGGAATACTTCCTAGAAGCCGACGTGGGGATGCACCGAGATGTGGTCTCAGTGGACAAGGGCCTCACCCCGCTCTCCCTGGCTAACGAGAACTGGCGCAAACCTAGAGTATTAGACACGAATGATCGCAAGGAGGTATGGCAGGGCAAGGAGCTTCACGGACGCTTTTACCGGGCCCTACATGGGCCTGATGTAGACTTCTTAGCGTCCGTATCCTGGTTGCGTTTCGGTGACCTCTTCGGGGAAACCGAAGGTTTTGTCTGTGCAATAATGGACGAAGTTATGATGACGAATAACTACCGGAAATACATTGTGAAGGATGGCACGGTTGACATATGTCGGGCATGCCACCGTCCGGGAGAATCGATCCGACACATTATTTCTGGGTGTTCTCGTCTGGCTAACGGAGAGTACTTGCATAGACACAACCTCGTTGCCAGGATTATCCACCAGCAACTTGCTTTGAAGTACAACCTTGTGGAATCAGAAGTGCCATACTATAAGTATGCGCCCGACCCAGTTCTCGATAATGGTAATATCACGTTGTACTGGGATCGATCTATCATCACTGACAGGACTATTGTTGCCAATAAACCTGACATTGTGGTGATAGATCGATTGGAACGTCGCGCAATGATTGTTGATATAACGGTCCCTCATGACGAGAACCTCGTGAAGGCAGAGAAAGATAAACAATTCAAATATCTAGATCTGGCTCGCGAGGTTGTCGACATGTGGGACGTGAATACGGCAGTCATTGTGCCGATAGTCGTGTCCGCCAATGGCTTAATTGCCAAGAGCCTCGACCAACACCTGAGGAGGCTCGCGCTTGGCAGCTGGATCAAGGGCTTGATTCAAAAAGCGGTACTCCTAGACACGGCGCGTATTGTTAGGAGGTTCCTCTCTCAAGAGCCCTGACCACCGGCGGCTCGGACCCTGTTCCCAGTGCTGGTGGCTTACTATTTTTTATATTTTTAAATGTTTTTTATATTAGAATATTTAAAAATGTAAATAATATGTATATAAATGAATAAACGAAATAATAATAATAATAATAAGTTTATTGTTCTTCTCTCACATAGAATTTTACAGACAATATAAAAAAAACAAACAAAACATTAGCGAAAACTCTTGTGATCTATGTGAGAGACTGGTTTCTGTACTAGGAGACCTGTATGACAGATTACCAGCCTCTCCAGACTCCGGACAATAGATGACAGTTGTATACAACATCAGTAAGAAGTAATAGTTAATAGGGATTAAGCTAGGTGAGTGAGGTTGTTGCTGTTATGGTGGTACAAAGTGGGTGAGAGGAACTAAATTGAGTGAGTGTGTAATTGAGTATGTGTGCGTGAGTATGTGTGCGTATGTATTTTTTGGGATAACGTAACAAAATATGTACTAATAATCTATTGTGCTTTATCTTCATGCCGATGTCCTTTGTTAATATTTCACGTCTTTAAAACCATAAAATAGGAAACGGCGCGAGCGCCTTGCGCAGCGGCGACCCGCCGATGACACGAGCGCCGAAAAGCCAAAACTATCGTGAGAAAGGATTACTAATCCTTTTGTTTTGCTACTTAAACTCTAGTAGCTCAATTGAAGATGCCGATGTCCTTTGTTTACATTTCACGTCTCGGAATAAACCATAAAATAGGCCGTGTGCTTTGTTTTACCTATAACAAACATGCCGAAAAGCCAAAACAGACACAATAGACAGAAGGTCATAAATCTTTAAAAACACAAAACAGCTTTTTATTGGGCTTGATGGGGATGGTTTTATGAGTGATTCTTGCAAAACTAAACTTTAAGTACAATGCATTTAGATCTAAAATGTAAAACAAGTATCGGCTGGCAATGCGTTGTGGCATTTCTAATCATAACATTATTAGTGCATTCCTAACCATGTCAGGGTCAAGTACATCGTGTACTACCTCGGGTGAAGTGTCATTAATTTATATTAAAAGAAAAC
The DNA here is from genome assembly GCA_905220335.1 of Noctua pronuba. Lineage (NCBI taxonomy): Eukaryota > Metazoa > Arthropoda > Insecta > Lepidoptera > Noctuidae > Noctua > Noctua pronuba. The sequence goes on from LR999913.1 coordinate 4,645,310, forward strand.
ATGGTGTTGTTTTGCTTCACGGTGGCCACCAATATTATGTGAAAAAAAAATACCCAAGTGGACTAAGTGTGTGGGAATGCAGCCAGCGAAAAAAGAAATGCAAAGGAGTTATAAAGATTCGTGTAAGTTTGTCTACTTGTATGCCTATTAATCGTAAGCAATATCTTTTGCTTTGTATTATAAAGAGATTTTTTGTAACGAATAGGATCCGAAACTACTTGGATCGATTATAATTTCGTACCCTGATTCCTATACTCTTATTTAATAATCAAATTAAATGTTTAATAAAATCTTTTTTTCTTCGCAGAATAATAATATCGTAAATGAAACGCCGCATTTATGTACTCCAGATTTCCTAAAAAATGAAATTGATGAGCGGCTTTATTCCTGCAAACAAGAAATTATCAAAGGGAATTACCCGGCAGTTCCTCAGTCTTATAATAATATGATTGCAACATTAGAAAACAGCGGATTAGATTTGGTGTGCAAGATACCAACATTCAATAGCGTGAAATCATCCTTGTACAGATTTAGGAATGTACAAGCTGGAGTACAGTGTCTACAGCCGCAGCTAGTAAGAAACGTTGAAGTCCCGAACCAATTCACAAATTTTTTACTAGCTGATTATGCTGATGGTGACAGCCGAATTCTAATTTTCTGCACAGAAAAAGCTAAACTTTCAATTTGCAAAGCGACTGATTTTTACAGTGACGGAACTTTTAAAAGTTGTCCGAAACCTTTTTCGCAGCTATATGTTATACATGCAGATATGGGAAGTACATCAAATAGTACGAATTTAATGCCTATTGTTTACGCTCTTATGAGTGAAAGAAACGTGAAATCGTACTTCATTCTGTTTTCCATGATAAAAGCTCAAATCCCCGGCTGGAATCCGGTTAAATACAAAACTGACTTCGAAAAAGCGGCAATGACTGCTATAAAGAATTTATTTCCGCAAGTTAACACAAAAGGATGCTATTATCACTATAATAAAGCGGTTTGGGAGAAGGCCCGTAAACTTCAAATTAGAAAATCAAAAGATGTGAAGAAAATAAGAGAGGTTGCACTAAGTGCAGTTCTACCGTTATTGCCTGCACACGAAATTTCAAACGGCTGGAAGTATATTACTCGCTACAGTACACAAGAGGAGGATTTAAAAAAATTCAGAAAATACTTTGAAGAACAATGGCTGAAGGAAGAATTTATTCCAATTTAGTGTGCTTACGGAGAGCAGCATAGGACCACTAACTTCTTGGAAGCTTGGAATCACAAATTAAACCAAGAAATTGGAAAAAAGAACCCTAATATTATTCATTTATTAAATGTATTGGTTAAAGATTCTGCATATTTCAGTGTTTGTGATAACATTAATAAAACCAAAATGACACCTTTTAAAAAAAGAAAGAAAAATAATGTCCTTACTGATCAATTTATTTTGGAAATTCAGTTAGAGCTGTTACATGGCAATATATCAGTAGGTCATTTTTTAGAAACTGTAAGGCATTAAGGCTTCTTGGCAATGAAAATAAATAAAAAAAGGTAAAAAAAAGCATAAGAGGTATGGTAAATTAAACAAATTATTCATTACTTGATGACGATCAATGAATAACGTAGTCAATTATGGGTACCTAAATAATGATGTTGATTTGTGCCAGTCATAACAAATTACCTAAGTATTTTTTTTAAAGTAGCAAAATATCTAGTTCTAAGTTTTTTTTTTACATATAAAACCCAATTACTGTAAATACTCTGTGATACGAGTACATTAATGACGAATTTAATTGAGAGGACGCATCTGTGATTTTTTCTAATACTGATTAGGGTAGGGTAGAGTCTCGTTATGTCTGTGATTATTTGAAAATACTCATTATGCTTAGTGCATACTTTTAATTTTGTTAAAAATATTTTTTTATTAGGGCAGAGTAATACTTTATTTGTTTTGTATATTTTCTAATAATATTTTTTTTTCCTATAGAAATGATTGTTGACTTGTTGATGTGATTGTTTAGAATTTGTATAAAACTTGTTGATTTTGGAAATGAAAATGTAGATTTAAGAAGGCGGAGAATTGTTTTTTCAAGTATATTTTAAGAAATATTTTGTATTCTATTGAAAGTACCTAATTATCTGTGATTTTGGATTTGTGTTTAAAATAGTTGATTTTGAAAATAAAAATAGTAAAAAATAATGTTTGTTTAATTTTCTACCAATTTATAAATATTGTAACTCTCTCGTTTGATTAACCCTACGTACTTCTATTTTTTAATCAGAAATTTAATAAAATTAACATTCTTTGTCATTCCAAAAAAAAAAATTAAGATAATAGGTAGCATACCTAGTTTTTATGTTAACTATATTTAGGGGTGGCCACTGGGATTTTTACTACCAACAATCCCGCTTGCCCCCGGAGGTGGCGACTGGGATATTTTTTTAGAATAATTCCCAGTCGCCACCGGAGGGGGCAATACTGGCGGTGGCGAACGGGAATAACCGCAATTCAGTAGGAAAACAATTGGTCTCCTAAAAGGACGATTTAGGTGCTTGTTAGTACACAGAGTGCTCAATTATCATCCAGACGAAGTTGCAAAAATAGTTATTGCATGTTGTGTATAGCACAACATGTGCAATCGCAGAGGAATGCCCACAATTTCAGAAGGAGAGAGACTAGAAGAGCTCCAAACAATTGCTGAAGTTCAAAGGAGGCAAACTAGGGATTTGCCATCTAACGCCGATTTAGCTCTTGGGCAATTACGCAGGCGAAACTATGTAAATAGGCTATGACGTTCACGTCATAATTAATTTAGCGGTGGTTTCGTTTTGTCAGTCAGAACGGCCGCAAATTAATAAAATGCATGAAAACATGGTGACTGTTTTTAAAACTTTACTAGAATGTTATATGGACGACGGATATGTTTCGCGAACTGAAGTCGGATTCATTCAGATTGACAATCCACGTCATTACAAATCAATAGATAACCTTTACCTAGGAGCAAAGGTTTCAGTTTCCCTTGTCTCTACGAGTTCAAACGCTCTAAATCAAAAAGATATTGAAGCATTCGGACTCAAATGCTTTGACTTTTTTACAGAAGGGGCAAGGCAGGTAAAAAAAGTACGATTTCACCAATGATGTAATTAAACAAATGCAGTTTCTTGACCCACAAGTTGTCAAGTCTCGTAGAATTGATTCATTGGTCACTTTGGCAGTAAAGTGTCCAAATGACATGGCCGGTTCCTGCCCTAAGAATCAATTCAAATTTCGTAATGTACATCAATTAGTATTATCTGAAAATTACTTCTAAAATAAATAAAAATAAATCGCAACAATTTTATTTCTCTAGGACAGGCGACAAAAAATCCCAAAAAAATATGTCTTAATTGTTTTTGTGTGATTTGGTTTCACTGAATGCAAGATTGCCGGTTCCTGCCCTCAGAATCAATTCAGAATTCGTAATGTACAGTCGTGGCCTTTTCCTCCTGATTAGAGTTGGGTAGCACACACATTTTTATTGAGAATCGTGGGAGGCACTCTTTTTCTCAAGTGTGCTAGCACACTGTGCTAGCACGATTGAGGCGAGGCTGAGTGCCGCTGCCGCGAGGCATCGTGTTCGTGTCTACTCGTATGTGTCCGCCGGCTGACCGGCTCACCGCTGTTCTGTCTCGATCGCTCCCTCACGAACGAGCTCGCCTTGCGCTCCTCTGCACCTCGCGCCTGCACCCGCCCGCGGCGAGCTATGGTTCGTCGGAAATGATCGGACGGAGTCGCTCAGAGATTTTATTACTGGAAATTCGGCCCTATCACGTTACATTAAACCAGAAATTTGATTTCGGTTTTATTTAAAATGTTTTCAAAGTTTACAGTATTTTTGAATTTTTGTTGCAGTCGTAATGTTATGATGCAAGAGTGAGTTCGTCCTTGACCTATTTACTTTCTAATTCGATTTTAATTTGTATAGTCCAAAGAAAATTGTACCTAGTTACCTACCTAACTAAAACAGAAACTGATACCTATTTAAAGAGACTATTTTGTGTGGCTTATCTGTGTTGTTAAGTAGTGACTTCAAATTCGGACTGAATAAAACGTAAGTTATTAAAAACTAACTAATAAGTAAATGTTTGTATTAAAAATTGTTTGTATAGGTACACACGGCGGACATCAAGCTTTACATTTCCAGTATAACTTGACCTCGCTTTGTATGAGTTTCCCGTACAATGAGAGATCAGCTTAATTTGGTTTTGCATAGCTTGATTGGCCGTCGTGCGGACATAATGGTGAAAGAATTCAAGGAATGGTATTTAATTGGTTTTCAGATCGGTGTTGGTATTGGTATATGAATGGTGGTGGTACCTTCTTACACAAAATACTAAGTAGATAGGTACTTACTTATAAAAAGCGAGTTCAGTCAGTAAGTCATCTAATGATAAAGGCCGAAAAAAAAACTTCTCCTGTTTGGCAATACTTTAATGATGCAGGAGAGAATAAAAAGAAATGCACATTGTGCAGTAATACTTTATCGGTTAAAGGAGGTGGCCTTTACAATTTAACACGACACCTGAAGTCAAAGCATCCGATAGTAGCAGCAGCATTTAGAGAAACGCCTTCGCCAGCGCCACATATTGTTGAGAGTATTCAAGAACCTGTCTCGATCTCAAGGCCAGATGAAAATCACCAACCACCAGCACCCGCTTTTCGACCACGAAATAACGATAACTCAGTTCGGCCTTATCTTCAAAAACCAATGTCAATGAAAAACATAGAAAGCATCAACGCCGATTTAGTTGAAATGGTGGCAAAAAAATTTTTGCCATTTAATATTGTAGAGTCGCCATCATTCCGAAAATTCGTGAATAAACTTAATCCCGGCTATCCTATCCCCTCCAGAAAGACATTAGCAAACGCTCTTTTAGAAAAACACTATAACATATTATCTGACGAAGTAAAAGAAAAAATTCATAATGTCAAATATGTGAACTTAGACAAACCCAAAATCCTTTTTCGTAGTTAGCGTATAACAAAGCAATTAGAAACAACAGAAGGCATCAAAGTATTTTAATCCTTTGCCGACGAAGTTTAAAAAGGATTTGTGCCTCGGTCGTCCCACAGAGTCTCGTCCCACATAAAAAATTCCCCACTTGTCCCAATTTGTATGCCTCGCTCGTCCCAAAACTTAATTTTCAATATTTTATTCCCCGCTCGTCCCAATTCGTATGCCTGGCTCGTCCCACATTTTTTTCATATGAGTTAAATTTGATTTAATTGTACAGTCAGCCTAAAAACCTGACTGACCAGAAAGATAAATAACCTCATGTTGCGGAAAATTTGATGAACTAATTCAATCCGAGACTCCACTATAATATAAATTATAAAATTACAAGTTACGCCACCATGACAGTTTTTTTCTGATCAAACTTTAGGTTTAGATTGAAGGCATTAATAAAGTACACATAGCCGACCCTAAGTACAAACCCTGTGCACCCCACTGCTTAGACCACTACTATTATTATTAACCTAGAACAAGTTTTTGAATGTTTATAGCTTCGGTATTTTTGTGCGACCGGATTAGAGCTTGCTCTCTCGCTCTGCTTTCTTTGTATTAATCAATTGACCAATGACGTGGCTTTGCGTTATCAGCGCAATCGGAGCAAATGCGGTTACAAAGTGCATCTGCTAATTTTAAATATGAGGTGTTTACATTAAGCGTGGTGTATTCATAGAGTGAGGTTCAATATTTGTGAAGTTTTAAAGGGTAAGTAATAATTATAATTTTGTCGATTTTTTCATATTTTGTGAAGTCATGATAAATGATTTGACTTATATCACTATTGTGGTAATTATTTACTTTTATATTAGTTGCTGTCTAAGGATTATGGTCTTTTATTATATGCATACTTAACTCTGTGCCTCCTGTGAAAAAGAGTACATCGCTACTTTTTAGGAGACGCAAATAAAATTTTGAAAAATATTTTTTTTCCTGTTTCCTAGGTCCTGTCATGGAGTTCTTTATCTATGACCCTTTTTCACATTAACTAGAAATTTGAACAAATAATAATTTGATTTGAGCCCTAATTCACATTAATTTTGTTTACCCATTTTAACAAACTTCAAAAAAAGAGGATGTTCTCGGTTATACTGTATTTTTTAGGTTAACCAATTTTGATAAATCTTCTTTTATGTAAAAGCTGGTGCTTCTCATATGGTCGCATTTTAATTTAGTTAACCTCCTTCATAAAATGAGGATGTTCTCAACTACAAAGTGTTTTCTGGGTGAATCAGTTTTGATGACTCTTTTGATTCGAAAGCTGGTGCTTCCCGTGTAGTCTCATTTCAATTTGGCTCAGTTCTGACAATAGCATGTATGATAAAACCATATTCAACACGTTGAAGTCGGTTTTCAGCTATGATTTTTAATCATTATAGCTATTCACGATTCGTATCTACGAAACGAAACTATTGTACATAGTTTCGTTCGGAATACCTTTCTTAGACAGATGAAAGCTAATTTTTTGCTCTCTTATATTCATTTAAAAACGAAAAGGGTATATTGGACTTGGTACCCCTTTTTACAGGAGGCACAGAACTAATTCACGTTGTATTTGCAGGTGATCAGATATAGAGCCGTGGCTTCTTCATCCTGAAACATGGAGCCAGTGGCTTCATCATCCCGAGCTGATCTTCAGACTGGCTGCAGTCTGGCTTCTACATCCCAAGAGATAACCTTTATTGAATCACAAAGAGGTGTGCCTATTATTTTGCATGCCGGTTACGAATATACGAAAAAGCGAGAGAACAAAAATAGCTCAATCGTCTGGAGATGTGTGAACAGAAGGTGTCATGGAGGAATGGTGACTTCAAATAATAATGTGACGAAAATTCTTCGTCATGACATTTGTACGCCCAGCATAGCAAGAAATGACATCAAAGAAGAAATACATCGCTGCAAGCAAGAAGCAAAATCTTCTGAAGGAAAATCGATTCCTTCTGTCTTCAATTCAAGCATAAAAAAATTATTGGACAAAGGTACTGACAAGATAGAAAAATTACCTGAATTATCGAATGTTAAGAACAGCTTGTATAGTGCTCGAAACAAAGCCCAGCAAATAAAGAAAGCTACATTTAAAACGCCGTTTGAAGTAAAAATTCCAGTAAGTTACATGAGTTTTGTTTTATTTGATTATGAGTACAGAAAAACAAGGATATTAGGTTTCGCTGATGTAAATAGTAAAGGACTTCATCAACACGTGAAACATTACCTTGCAGATGGTACATTTAAGTGTGTAGTGAAACCATTCAGACAATTATATGTGATTTACGGTGACCTTGGCAGCACAAGTGAGAAAATTCACGTCGTGCCCTTAATATACATCTTATTAATGGACAAAAAAGAGATCACATATGAGACTGCGTTTGCTCTTATCAAATCGCAAATTCCAGAATGGCATCCGATTTCATTCAGAACAGATTATGAGAAAGCAGCCATGAACGCAATCCGTAACATCTTTCCGGATGTAATATGCAAAGGCTGTTACTTCCATTTTAGTCAAGCACTTTGGAAGAGAGCAAAGGCGTTAAAGTTAAATAAAAAGAGAATGTTCAAAAAGCATATAGCTCTATGCACAGCGTTAGCTTTGCTACCACCTGAACTTAAATGCGATGGATGGCTATATATAATGGAGGATTGTCCGAAAACTCTCAATATTGAGAAATTCAATGACTATTTTGTATCGGCATGGCTTGACAACGAATATTATCGAGGCAAATGGGATTTTTGGGGGGATATCTACAGAACAAATAACCCAGTGGAAGGCAGTAACGCTAAATTAAACAGAACATATTCGGGAAAGCTGAACATCATTAGCTTTTTGAATGTGATCAAAAACGACGCTGTTCTTTCTTTAGCTCGCCAAGGTAAACCTCGGCGTGCTGATGATATAGCTCATGACAAATATATATTTGATTCTGTAACGGCAATGTTGAATGGCACTATATCACTGGGCCATTGCCTGGAAAAAATCAGCCCTTTTGTTTATTAATGATATTAATGTGTCTATATTAATGATAAGTTTAAAAATGTTGATTTTTTGGAGATTTAATTGTTAAAATACTACTTTCTCATAAATAGTAGGTTGATTAAAATACTGTGATTGTAATTTGATTGTGATATTAGTTACGTAATAAAGATTTTTAAATATAAATATTTCAATTTATGTTGAAATACCACATTAACATAAATAACATAATGTGGTACTTCTATAAGGTACATATAGGTAAATACAAATGTGTATACGGTCTATAATTATTTGACTGTTACTTATATACAAATGTTGATTTTTTGGAAATTTAATTGTTAAAATACCACTTTTTCATAAATAGGAGGTTAATTAAAATACTGTGATTGTGATTTGATTGTGATATTAGTCACGTAATAAAGGTTTTTTTAAATAAGTAGTTCTAATTATGTTGAAGTATCTCAGATAAATATTACATGTGTAATACATATACAATGTCGCCCATGCGCATGTGACCGCCCGTAATTTTCTGAATATTCATGAAGAAATGTCGAAAATAAACTTTAAAAGGGGGGGTCTATCTACAACATTTTTCAAGTTATTCAATTTTTAATTTTTTAAGTATAGTTTGTAGATTTGCTTTTTATTTTTTGACACATCTCCGAAGTTTATGGGTCGATTTGGATTTTGTTTATTATTTCTAAAAGCTTATGAGTTATTTTAACAGGTTAATTAACATTTTTACTAAAAAATTATAGACGACGAAAAAAAAACGGAATCGAAGTCATTTTTTCGGTGAAAATTTGTGCATTTATTTTTAAAAAACTAGTGTAACTCCATAAATTATCCCGATAGGACGACTTTTTTAATCATTATTTGTAATCTACTACATAACAGCTACAAATTCACAGGACATTATTGATACCTAACTGTAACTAAATCCAAGGTAAAACTCTTAAAACTCTGATGAGTCAAATTTAGGAAAAGATAATGTGTAAGTCAATTGAATGTTGCTCTTAGCAGTGAGTACTAAAAGGTCAAACTAATAATGAGGATGATAATGGAATTAAAAACAAACAAGAAATAGCCAGATTTTTACTAAAAAAATTAAAAATACAAGAATTTTAATTAATTAGATTTTCGAAATAGCCCCCACCCTCCTGTAAACAAACCAAAGCCCTCATGGCAATACTTTTGATTGTACGACGTAATTCTTCACGGTTTTCTTTTATTTCCGCAGCAGCAGCAAAAATCCTAGCCGTTAATTGCTCGCGGCTTTCGAAGGGCACGGCATACACTTTTCGTTTCATGTAGCCCCAAAGATAAAAATCCTAGCGTGTAAGGTCGGGAGATCGCCGCGGCCAAGCAATGGCACCTCCTCTGCCAATCCGCCACGGATAATTTTGATTTAAATAATCACGAACTAGTCGTGCGAAGTGTGCTGGAGCTCCATCTAATTGCAGATACATCCGCCTTCTTGTTTCCAGCGGTACTTCCTCCAAAAGCAACGGCAACGTATTGACTATAAAATCTAAAAACACGTGTTGATCTAGTCTGTTTGGTAACACGAAAGGGCCAATAAGTTGACCGTCAATCATTCCAGTCCATACATTTATGGAAAATTGAGTCTGGAAAGTTGTTTCCCTAATGACGTGTGGATTTTCAGTGGCCCACACATGGAGATTGCGATGATTTGTTATACCCGCCCTTGTTTTTTCTTTAGAGATAGGTATCAACAATGTTCTGAGAATTTGTAGCTGTTATGTAGTAGATTACAAGTAATGATTAAAAAAGTCGTCCTATCGGGATAATTTATGGACTTACACTAGTTTTTTTAAAATAAATACACATTTTTTTACCGAAAAAATGACTTCGATTCCGTTTTTTTTTTCGTCGTCGATATTTTTTAGTAAAAATGTTAATTAACCTGTTAAAATAACTCATAAGCTTTTAGAAATAATAAACAGAATTCAAATCGACCCATAAACTTCGGAGATGTGTCAAAAAATAGAAAGCAAATCTACAAACTCTACTTAAAAAATTCAAAATTGAATAACATGAAAAATGTTATAGATAGACCCCCCCTTTTGAAGTTTATTTTCGACAATTCTTCATGAATATTCAGAAAATTACGGGCGGTCACATGCGCATGGGCGACATTGTATATCTTAACGTGGTACTTCTATAAGATAAATACAAATGTGTATATTGATAGGTGTAACTAATAGTACTGTGATTTGGATTTGATTGTGATACTAAATAATAAAGATTTTCCTAAATTGCAATAGATCTTTTAATTATTAAAATTAAAAACATGCATCGCGGATGCATACCTAGAACTGGAAGTATTTAATATCTTTATGTTATTAGAAAAAACTATTATTTCAATTTATTGGAAGATATAGTACAATATTTTTTGTCAACTGTACTTTGAATTTGCCAGGAATGTGGGACGAGTGGTGACTTTAAAACTCAAGTGGGACGAACGAGGAATTCTTTGGAATGTGGGACAAGATAGTGGGACGACAGAGGCACAAATGGCAAAATGATAGATTAGCACCAATTAGGAACATTTTTGATCACATTGTCAAAGTTGCAAATGAGGTATATAGCCCTTCAGATTGCTGTACATTAGACGAAATGTTGTTGGGCTTTAGAGGTAGATGTACAAAATGTACATACCGAGTAAACCAGACAAATATGGTATAAAATTTTAATGACTTGTGACTCTAAAACTGCTTATATGATAGATGCTTTTGTATATTTGGGCAAAGGCTCGTGGCCTACTAGTGTACCAGCTGCTCACTTCTTTGCTATGAAACTGACTGAGAAAATTCATGGCACAAACCGCAACCTCACTTGTGATAATTGGTTCACATCAATACCAGTGGCAAAAGAATTGTTGCAAAAGCAGGTGACCCTTGTAGGTACGCTACGTAGAAACAAAAGAGATATTCCACCTTCTTTTGTTGAGCTAAAAGATCGCGATCGCAACACAGCAAAGTTTGCCTTTTCAGAAGAACTTACGCTTTTGTCTTACTGTCCACCAAAATCCAAAAAGAAAAAAATTGTCACCATGCTGTCAACTATGCATCCAACAGCAGATCCTGATGTAACGATTCAATTACCAGAGATGATAGAGTATTATAATAAGACTAAAGGCGGAGTTGACTTGATGGATCAGCTATGCCACAAGTTCAGCGTGTCTAGGAGATCAAAAAGGTGGCCAATGGCAATTTTTTATGGCCTTCTGAATATAGTAGGTGTCATATGTCTTGCTAAAAATGACCACGAAAAGAGCTACAAAAAGACGTCATTTCTTGAAAAAACTTGCCTTAGATCTGATCACCCCTCAAATGGAAGAACGCTTTACATGGCCCTCTTTGCCCATGAATCTTCAAGTTCTCTTAGGTGGAATCTTGCAAAAGAAGCGGCCATTGCAAGAACCAAGTTCTGCTCCCACTGCTAAGAAAAGATGTGCCATGTGCCTAAGGGGTAAGGACCGGAAAACCAAGGTCACCTGTGGCATGTGCCGAAAACTAGACTTGGGTAGTTCGCGAACGAAAGACAAAAATGAACTAGTTCATTAGGAAAGCAGCAACTAATCTTTCGTTCAGTTTCGTACAGACTGTATCTCTAGTTCACTAGTTCACTTCGTGATTCGCCACTCATTTTGTCTCAAGAACTACTAACGAACGACGCGACGATCGCTCGTTTCGTTTCTGAACTGAACGACGGAACTAAATGAATCACGACACCGACAAAAACCGATCGAGCACGAGCGTCGAGTCGATAGCGCGCCTATCGGCTGTCTTGTTTTTATTTACGTAATAATGTGAGACAATAGATATGCATCGCTCGCGTTGCCGAACAAGCAATAATATACTTTACGTAACAAACAATACGGTACCGTTTTCCAGAATTTTGTCAATAAACTATACGCAATTTTGCGTATTATTTATTTTAAATTGAAAATTTGAAATGCACTATTGCACTCATTTAGTTCGTAGTTCGTAATCGTGTCACACTGTCCTGCGACGAACTAGTGACCTAATTCATAATTTCTTTCTCTTTAATTTAGTGATTGACTCGTTATTCTCGTTAATTTAGTGATTAATTATTGTTTATAGTCCTGTAAATTGAGTAGTTTAAGATATTTAGTGTAAATAGATAGGTATAGTATAAAAAGAGACTTTTGTATATAGTTGTAACAAAAATTGTAAATACAAATAGACTTCAAAATGAGTGAACAAAAAAGGAAACGAAGTGCCTTGTGGAATCATTTCACAGAAATTGACAATAAAAAGGCTAAGTGCTCGTACTGTTCGAATGTTTTATCAATAAGTGGCGGCAGTGTCGGTAATCTAGGGAGACATATGAAAATGAAGCACCCAACCGTTGGCTAGAGAGGCGCCACAGCGCCCTCACCTTCCGCCTGACGCAGGTCCTCACCGGACACGGTTGTTTCGGGAGGTTCCTGCACCGAATCGGGCGGGAGGAAACGCCCGGGTGCTATCATTGCGAGGATCGTCCGGAGGACACGGTGGCGCACACCGTGGAGGTCTGCCCCGCTTGGGCGGAGCTCCGCCGTGTCCTCGTAACGGCGATAGGCGGCGGCGACCTCTCGCGCCCGGCCCTGGTTCAGGCCATGGTCCGGAGCGAGAGGGAATGGGAAGCCGTCACCTCCTTCTGCGAAGCAGTCATGCTAGCGAAGGAGGTGGCGGGACGTGAGAGGGAGAGAATCTCTCGTCCCAGCCGCCGCGGGCGACGCACCGGGCGTCGGGGGCCACGTGGTGGCTCCCGGCCACCGTAGGCGCGGGCCTGTGGACGGTGAGTAATGGGTAAGCTCACCGTCCGTCCGTCTTATGACGACAGGCCGTGTCGACGGCGCGTTCGTGTTCCACGCGCGCCTCAAAGAGATGTCAGTAACCAGGAAGGGGCCCGCAAGGGCCGATGCCTGCCGGGGCTGCGGGACTGTTCGAAAGAGATACCGTGGCCCTGTAACACAAAGGGCAATGAAGGAACATGGATGGGTTTTAGTCAGTAAGAGTCTGACACTCCCTCCCACTCCACCCAGAGCGGGAGAAGTCATTTGATGATTTCCCATCGGTAAAAAAAAAAAAAAAGCACCCAACCGTGTCCATAGTTATGGAAAGATTGCCATTTCTTCAGTGTCAAGAGCAACCAGATCCAGCGGTCACAAGTCAGGAACTGACCAGTTCAGTAGTCTCGGATTCTCATCCAACCCCGATTCTCAACCAAATTACAGTAAATCGATCACAACCGAGAATTAATGAGTTTGTGACTGTTGCGAAACCTTTGCCCCCACGCCGGTCAGAATTGCTAGATGAGCAACTGGCAACAATGATTGCGAAGGAGTATCATCAAGAACTTCAAAAATTCGTGAATATGTTGTGTCCTGGGTACAGTTTGCCAACAAGAAAAACTTTAACAGAAAATATAATTAGTAAACTCTACGAAAAAACTAAAACAAAAGTGCAAAATAAATTATACACCGCGGCGGCAGTTTGCCTCACAGTTGACGGTTGGACTTCGATAAATAATGAAAGTTTTTTTGCAATTACTGCTCATTTTATTATGAAGACTGAACGTGCAACCACTCTTGAGTCTGTATTGATCGGTTGTATGGAATATACAGAACGACACGACAGGCAGCAATCTGTGTGAATATATACAAAACGTAAGCCGGGAATGGAACATAGGAAACAAAATTGTCGCTATTGCTAGCGATAATGCTGCTAATGTCACTGCTGCCATACGAGAGGGAAACTGGCGCCAAGTTTCCTGTTATGCCCATACATTAAATTTGTTGATTAAGGAAACGCTTAATGCAATAACCGAAACTGTTACAAAAGTGAAAGCAGTTGTTGAATATTTTAAAAGAAGTTCACATGCGCAACATAAATTAAAGGAATTGCAAACACAAATGCAACTACCTGAATTAAAATTAAAACAAGATGTGTGCACCAGGTGGAATTCGACGTATGTTATGTTATCCCGGATTTTGAAAATTAAAGATGCAGTCGTAGCCGCTGTTGCACTCTTACGTAGTGAATTGTCACTCACTGAAAACGACTGGAATATTATAGAAGCAGCGGTTCCAATCTTGGAGCATTTTCATGAAGTGACTGAAGAAATTAGCTCGGAAAAATCCGTATCATTATCGAAAGTAATACCATTAACCCTTAAGTGCATAGTTTATCAAAAATGATAACTGACTTTTTCATACGCATAACTTCCGAATAAAATATATTTAAGTAACGAAACGTTTCTGGACGACTGTTTACGTGTCATTCTTATAATCTGTCAACATGACAAAATACTATCTGGGCTGTGATTGGTTGAATTTGACATTACAAGCTGCAAGGTCGTAATACTTACATGGGTACGAATTTGAATATTTATATCGGTTCATATCTAGTAGGTATAAAATAACAGTTATTTACAAAAAAAAAATACTTTCTGAAAGGTAAGAATCTATATTTTGTTTTGATATGTTTATTTTACAACTGAATACTGTGGCATGGTACTAAATTTGCTTTGGAATATTGTTATCAAAAATGATAATCTATGCATTACCGGTGTAAGTTTTTCTTACTATGGATGTACATAATTATTCTTACATTGCTATGTTTTTGGAGCAATTTTTATGTCTTTTGGTGTTGGGTTGCATGGTTTTATTATGGTTTTAGATTTCTATTGATACAACATAGAATATGAATGACAGAGATATTGAAACACTATTATCTCAACTGGAAAACGGCGACATCTCTGAGGATGAAGCAAACATCGATGAAGATGCTCTGGATTACTATGACAATCTAAATGAATTGCTCGAAGACCTTGAAGATGTGGAACAGGAAGTAGAAGAAGAACAAACAGAATTAAATACTAATCAAGACTGTGATCCCCCATTAGTGTCTGATGATTTGTCAGAAATTGAATCAAGGTCCACTAATTATACTCAAGTAAGAAATTTAGTTTGGAAAAAGAAAAACATGCCTTTGGTTGATCAAGCTCTTACCTTTCTTGGAGTCACAGCCTACCCTCAACATATTTTATAGATTTATCCACTCCATACTAATTTTTTTCTTACTTTTTTGATCAAAAGCTACTGGAATTGATCATTGCTGAGACGAACAAATATGCTGTACAAGTGAATCCAAATTTTTCCGACCCCATCAACTTATTAGAACTTCGTAAATACCTTGGCATCTTGATATACACTTCAGTATATCATTATCCTAGCATCAGATCTTATTGGGCACGAGCTGTACAATTCCATCCAATTTCAGAGACAATGACTGTAAACAGATTCGAAAAGATTCGCCAAATAATTCATTTCAACGACAACAGTAACCACCTACCTCCTGACCATCCTGAACACGATCGATTACATAAAATACGTACAGTAGTAGACCATCTCAATAACCGATTTATATCAGTTCCGTTTGAACATCGCCTGTCATTAGATTAACAGATGTGCTCCACTAAAATTGGCCATTTTATGAAGCAGTATTTGCCGAAGAAACCACACAAATGGGGATTTAAATTATACGTGCTTTGTTGCCCAATGGGTTATGCCTATAATTTTGAAATGTATTCAGGGGCTCCTAATACCCAAAGACTACCAAATGAACCCGACTTAGGAGTAGTTTCGAATACAGTCATACGTTTGCTTCGACCACTACCGAGGAATGTAAATCATATAATATATTTTGACAATTTCTACATAAGTTTGTCACTATTCCATTACTTATTCAAAGAAGGTATTTATTGCTTGGGGACAGTACAGAAGAATAGACTGGGAAAAACATGTAAACTGCCTGATAAAAAAGATCTTCTCAAACCATCAGTGCCGAGAGGATCGTATGATGAAAATGTTACTACCTTTGATGGGGTTGAAGTTTCGGCCACTAGCTTGAAGGATAATAAACAGGTTTTACTGCTCTCCACGTATGTGGGTTCAGAACCTGTAAACACGGTAAAAAGATATGACAAAAAGCAGAAGAAAAGCATTGCCATATCCTGCCCAAATGCTATCCGCGAATACAACGCGAGTACGGGCGGTGTTGACACTATGGATAGCTATTTGGGTCGATACAGAATTAGAATGAAATCCAAAAAATGGACAAATAGACTCTTTTATCACCTACTAGACATGTCTGTGATAAATAGTTGGATTCTGTATAAAAAAGTTTTGTTGAAGAAGGGTGCCAATCCTAACAATATTTTAAAACTTGTTGACTTCAGGACCGAACTAGCGGAAACTTTGTGTAAATATGGCAGCACATCGGAAAATAAAAGAGGTCGCCCAAGTTTGAATACTGCTGCAGGCCCTGTAAACAAGCAAAAGAGACCAAAGATAGGTGCTCAAACATTACCTCTTGATGACGTACGTTTTGACGGTGTCGGGCATGAAAAATCTTATGGTTCCAAAAGGAACCAGTGTAAATATAACATATGACATGCTTCACCGGTTACTCAAAATAAAAGATGCAGTCGTTAGTACACTGGCCATAGAACAACCCCGGCTTAACACCCTAACACCTGATGACTGGATGCTCTTAGAGAAGTGTGTCGAAGTTTTAAAAATATTTTATGACGTCACAGTCGAAATGAGCGCCGAAAAATCCGTGTCTATTTCGAAAGTAATGGTACTTATTAAAATAATGAAAACACACGTCGAGAAGAGTTTAATTGAAAGTGGTCCTGATCAGTACCTTCAATTATTAATTACCCTTCGTGATCAGTTAAATGATCGGTTTTACGACATAGAGAGCAACCCATTGATTGCAGAAGCATCTTTATTAGATCCACGCTTCAAAAAACATGCATTTATCAGTAAAGACAGATATGATCAATGTTTAAAGTCCATTAAAGGAAAACTTCGCGCTTTGTGTGCGCGCGAAGTAACAACGTCGTCGCCAGAACCACCGCCACAAATTTCACAAAAATCAACTTCCAGCATTTGGGAAGCGTTTGACAAAGAAGTCGAAAAGGAAATAATTAGAAACCCCACAGCTGCTAGCATAGTCGAGATTGACAAATATTTAAATGAACCACTTATAAAACGATCAGATGATCCCCTAAAGTGGTGGCAAGACCGTCGTCTTGTATACCCTAATTTATATATTTTAATGAAGCGCCGACTATGTGTGCCTGCCACATCAGTACCATGTGAGAGGGTATTTTCTAAGGCTGGCTTGACTATCACCCAGAAAAGAAGTACATTGGAACCCGAAAAGGCCTCACAAATTTTATTTTTAAATTATAATTTGTAATGAATACATAACTTTATTTTTTATTAATTACTTTTTGACTTATTCTTCGTTTGGCCCACTGAGTTCTTTTTTTACCCTAGTGCTGATCTGAATTACGTTTTAGTTACCTGCATTGTCGTGTTACCGTATGAGACACGGGAAACGAGCTAATCACACGACTGAACCACGATCCGCGATAGAAGTATCGAAGTGATAGAGTGATTGAAATGATCGAGTGATCATATTGACCCGATCACTTTGCCAATGGGTCGCGATTGACCCAGATTACAAAAAATGATTGATCGACACAGCTCTACTACATATTGGCTTGCGCGGCAAATGAACGTCAACTCTGGTCGAACATTGGCTCGCGCGGCTGCCGCGCTTAATTTATACGCACCTTAACGATGGCAATACAGCAAGATTTTTTTTTAAAAACCCGGTTCTGGTTTCTCAAATCACAGGTGTGTCCAAAGAATTTATTGAAAGATTTGCAAATAAATAATTTTTTTGTGTCATTTCCTGCGGACATTACATAGACGAAGAGAAATTTAGGACATATTGCATCGACACAGCTGAAATGGCGATCAACCTATACAAATGGTACAAAATGAGTGCAAATGTACCTACATAAACTTTTAATTCACGGTGCTGACATTATCAATTCTCTGGCTTTGCCCGTAGGTCAATTTATAAAAAATGTCGACAATATCACTCACGGAAAACGTCCAGAATAAACACTAACATGGATATTCTTCACTTGCATCATCGGATCCTGTCGTGACTAGTCACAGGGAAAAACCCAAGAAACGAGGAGGTATCTTTTTGGCAACACTGTTTTTGACAGATCACGCGTGAATCGTGTCTTGTGTCATTGTAAAACTTGTTCAGTTTGGTCTGTAATTTAACCATGAATCGACTTACGAACGAACAATGCTTGCAAATTATTGAATTTTACTATCAAAATGCATGCTCGGTTAAGAGAGTGCATCGCGCACTTCTTCAAATTTATGGGCAGTTTGGTCGGCCTACTGAGGCAGCTATTCGGAAGCTTGTGACTAAATTTCGAACCCAGTTTACATTATTGGACATTAAACCACGAACACGCATACGTAGAGTGAGGACCGAAGAAAATATTGCGGCTGTATCCGCCAGTGTTAGTGATGACCGTGAAATGTCGATTCGCCGCCGTTCGCAGCAATTGGGCTTCTGTTACTCCACTACGTGGAAAATTTTGCGAAAGGATTTGGGTGTAAAACCTTACAAGATACAGCTGGTGCAAGAATTGAAGCCACACGACCTCCCACAACGTCTAACATTTGGTGAATGCTGGCAAAGTTGGAGGAAGATCCACTTTTTTATCGAAAAATTGTGTTCAGCGACGAAGCTCATTTCTGGTTGAATGGATATGTCAATAAGCATAATTGCCGCATCTGGAGTGAAGACCAGCCAGAAGCATTGCAAGAGCTACCACTGCATCCCGAAAAATGTACTGTTTGGTGTGGATTATGGGCCGGTGGCATCATCGGGCCGTACTTTTTCAAAGACGACAATGGCCGAAACGTTACTGTGAATGGCGAGCGCTACCGTGTGATGATTGGCGATTTTTTTTTGCCCAAAATGGATGAATTGGACATGCCTGACATGTGGTTTCAACAAGACGGTGCCACATGCCACACGGCACGCGAAACAATGGCCCAATTGAGAGCCGCCTTCGGTGAACACTTTATCTCACGTTTTGGGCCCGTCAATTGGCCGCCTAAATCGTGTGATCTAACGCCTTTGGACTATTTCTTGTGGGGCCATGTTAAGGCTCATGTCTACAGGGATAAACCAGCAACGATTGACGCACTGGGAGCCAATATTGAAGCATTTATTCGTGATATACCGGCTGATATGTTGGAGAGAGTGTGCCGAAATTGGGCCTTGCGAATGGGCCATCTAAACCGGAGCCGCGGCCAGCATTTGCATGAAATCATCTTCAAACATTAAATTATATTGATCGTTCTATCGATTCCAATAAAGATTTCATCAAATTTTTCAAATTTTTTGTGAAAATCAAATCCTATACCTCTTAAAAAATCACCCGTTATAAGGTGCTATAAAAATATCTGCCACGGCTGCAATGGGAGACAGTATTGTGTTTATAGATTATACAATAGTAAAGATAAATTTTTGATCATATATCATATTTTTTTACATACAAAAAATTGTACGTATTTGAATTGATTTATTGGCATAAAACCATCACGCAGACTTAATAAGTTGTTGCCGCACCGCACCGAATACAATTTAATCATTTTGCAAAACGCCGGCGCTGTTCATACACTGTTGCTATTCTTATCAAACAATGCCGCTGCGCGCCGGCCACTCGGTCGTCAAAGCGCAGCCCCGCGCGCCCCCATCCTCACCCGCACTACCCCGTTCGTCGCACGCGCTACCCGACCGCCCGCTCGCCAGTCGCCCCCCGCCCGCTCTGAAGTTAGTTTTAGCGGTTAGCGACGGGAAAATCGCTCGCGCTTTCTTTAAAAATGCCTCCCAGACGACGGTATTCCAATCAAGAATATCTTGAAATGGTATTGTGCTACCGCGAGTGTAACTCCTTTACTGCATGCGCAGTTTACTGAGTAAACTTATACCAGTGACATCATCGATATACACCTCAGCGCACACATGAATTACTGGCTCCAGAATGTCGTTCATAGCCCTTTGGAATACCGCTGGGGCATTGCAGAGGCCAAAACTCATCATCTTATATTGGTAATGGCCATCCGGCATAACAAATCCAGTAAGTGGTCTTGAATCCTCTGCAATTTTGATTTGGTGGTAGCTATTGGCCAGATCTAAGCAACTGAATACCGACTGGCCCACCAACCTGTCTAATAGGTCTTGTATTATTGGTAAAGGGTATCGTTCCTTTTCGGTGATCTTATTAAGTGCTCTGTAGTCTATGCACAACCGATGTCCTCCATCTTTCTTTTTCACAAGCAATACAGGGCTTGCAAAAGGGGATTTAGGAAAAGGGGATTTCAATCACTTAGTATTATATAATTGCATAGCGCATGTGTGAGTACTATGTACTGTAAAGCTACCATTTGCATTTAGTTATCATTCATTGACTCGAATTTGCCCTGGCGGTTGAGAGAATGTCATGCTCACTCAAATGTCTCGCTGATGGTGGCGGGTGTGTCGGATCATTTAGTTCCCTTCAAAATGGTTGAGTTGAATGGTGCTGATCCATGCGTCATGTTCGTGAACGGGCGCTGTCAGTTGGGACTGGTCATCTCTTAGCTGCCACGGTTTATTTTAACTACTTTGTTTTTAAATTGTTATCTAATATTTTACTCTGGACGCTCTTAATGTGCACGTCTGTCTACATCGTTCTCACATATATGTATTATCTCAACATGAATGATGTAACCAAGATATTGTAAAAATGTTTGATTGAAAAGAGTGTCCATGGAGTTTCTTGCCCATTCTTCTCCATAGAGATCTACGCCTTGGAATGGGCAACTACAGTACTTTCATAAGTTATTATGTCTTATGTCTGGGACTGTAGCTTCGCCTTCTTTGTTTTTCTGACATTCAAAAGTGCCTGTAATGGTCTAATTGAAATAAATGCTTTGAGTTTGAGTTTGAGAGTTTTCGATGATGAGAAAATATGTCACAAAATATGTGGGAAGTTGTCTAGGATGCCAATTCACGAAGAAACCAACTGGGAAACAACCGGGTTTACTACACCCTATCCCGAAGGTGGCCGTGCCCTTCAACACTTTACATGTGGACCACCTAGGCCCCTTTTGTAAGAGTAATGGTAAAACATATATTTTTGCGGTTATCGACGGATTCACTAAATTCGTGTGGTTAGAAGCCGTTGCTACAGCAAATGCCAAAGGCGTCATTATCGCGTTAGGTAAACTGAGTCACACATTTGGATATCCCGAACGAATTATTAGTGACCGAGGCACAGCATTCACGGGTAAGGAGTTCAAACAATTTTGCGACAACAACGCCATCAAACATATTTTAAACGCAGTGGCGTCACCACGGGCGAATGGACAGGTCGAACGTCTGAACCGAAGGATTTTAAATTCTCTGTCAGCCCACATGGGTGATAATCAAAAAGGATGGGATGTCTACTTGCCAAAAGTTCAATTAATGGACGCGAACAGGCGAAATGACCCTATAATGACGTTGTTGTAGGAATGTTACGGATGCCTACATATCTTTGTAGCGAAGAGGTTGAAAACAGAGATAATGAAGACTCCGATAGTTATGTGGATGACGATGATCAATGTAATACTTGAAATAAAACTTCTTTCTTTTGTTGTTGTTAGTACCATCTCAAAATTTTATTTTATCTTCTAACACTTAAAATACATAATTACAAAGTCAGAAAGTAAATAAAGACCCATACTTTATTTTTGTCATCGTAAATTGGCAAAGCTGCCTTGTGTGCAAAAAAAAAACTTCTAATTTCACCAGCAATGACATTGATTATTTGAAGAAACTTATAAATCGATACCTTTGGGTAGAAAGGTCGTATAAACCATTTTGGCCAAATTGAGTTATACACGCTTAAATTTTGATCGTTTTAATCCCTTGGACCGGTGGTTTAACTTACAAAATACTATTCATCAAAAGAGTGCACAGCAGTGTATCCCTTAAAAAAAAAAAATTAAGTGATAACGTAATACTCGCCAAATGAATGAATTCAGTAGTAGCCCCACGAGCTTGTTGCCTACGCGTGGTCGCGTCATCCTACCTACAAGTTAGGTTATTGACTCGCTCAGCTGATGTTCGCGTTAACAAATTAAATGATTCCAAATTTTCCTTCATACTTTTACGGGCTTAAGACCGTCATAATCGTAATCGTGCCGTTATGGCGAATTTAAAAATGTGGAATCAAAATTATTTATAATGATTTAAAATAAGTTCTGTTACATACCTAAATCACCTTTGATTTATTTAATATTAAGGGACACTTCGCGGTACGTAATAATTGTTCGCGCACTTGATGACTACACTCACTAATCACGTGTGCCAAAAATGTTCATTTCGTTGATTAAATAGTCCTACACGCGTAAAAGTCGATTCGTCCGTCCACAGAATATTAACTTCGCGACATCAAAACCCCCGATCGCGTAAAATTGCACCATGGCAACGAACTCCAGGTTGGAGTACACGTAATTACGAGACGCCATTACTTTCGCGCGACAAGGATTATCGTAACAACAACACACCGATGACGCTTTAGAGAAACTGAATTGTTTACATGACGTAGTCCTGTGATGCCCTTCTTAGCGCGCGGGATGCGCGGCATCACCAATCAAATGGGGTTTGGGGGCGGGGCTTGGTCTACGATTGGCTAATTTTTGTGAGTCCACGTTGACTGCGTTTACGCATAATAGTTGTTAGTACCGAATGCTGCCTACTTACGTTTCGCATCGTTTTTTCACTCATGCGAGAATTAATTCGAGTTTAAAAAAAAAAGTATTTTATTTTTTAATTTTATCTTCACAAATCGATAGTGTTTCATGGACCGGATCGATTCTCCGCGGGATTAAAACGATCAAAATTTAACAGTGTATATACCATTTTTCTCAGTTTTTTTTTTCTATCGATCTGTATATAAGGTCTAACTTTTTAAACACGAAATATTTCAAGAGTAACTTCTATAGGTCGTAAAGTCACCAAAGCAACGAAAAAAACTTCTAAAACCCTGAAAATGCGAAACATCCGAATCATTACGTTGAAGAAAAAGAATCCAAATGAAATGTCCATTAAATATTCTATGAAAGAAGAGACGTCAACTGATAAAGGAATATTATTTAAAAAATCTGGCAATAAAGAAAAAGGTAAAGGTAGAGGTAAAGGAAGATCGAAAAGTCATGCGATATTACCCGAACAAGGTGTAAGCAATAATACACATGAAAAGGTGATGATTATGTCCCCAACTGCACTTTATAAAAACAAATTGCAAATATCGGATGTAAAATATAGAGATTTAAAACGTCTATGTGATAATGGCATTATGCCAAAAAGGTACCACCATGATTATCTTAACTTACCCCATGGAAATGTGGCCGACTCTCTTACGCTAACCGACGAAGAAGACGAGGAAGAGCTAATTGAATAATACAATTATTATTATAAAAGAATAATAACTTTTCGTATTTACGTAATTTCACATTTCGTTCGTTAGTAAAATATTATTTAGTAAAAAAAACAAGACCATGTTGTGATTGCATTCTTTGTCAACAATTTTTTTTTTTTTTGAAAATGTTTTTCTCAATTCATAATTCGTTTTAAAATAATTTATAATAATAATTAAAATAATTTAGAGTAACAATTCATAAATAATTTTAAACTAATTATGAATACAAAATATCTAATACGTTTAGTTCTTGATCGTTTTTTATTTTTTTGTATTTAGTTGCAATTCAATAAATTGCTTAGTAAGTAAGCCTTAAAACAAAGGCTTAATTCAATAATTTATTGAATTACGTACATTTAAATGTGTACAAAAATTAAAAAAAACGATCATGTCATAATTTTATAAATGAGTAAAATGCCTGATTACTTTTTGTTTTTTATGACTAAGTAGATTTTTTAATTTCACGTTTCAGTTTAAGTTGTTATAATTATTGTTCAATTTAAAAATATTAAACCTGTTAGGTATGTTGTACCATTATTGAAATAATAGTAAATGTTGATTAGAAGGTATTATAATACTTAATAAATGTTGATTTCGTATTTCAGGTAGTTTTATTTTATTTGAATCGATCGTTATTGGGTATAAGAATAATAATAATTAAGTTCCTACTAATTCTGAGAGTAACAGGATTGTTTATTAGTCAAAATTCAATTGATCTATGATTATAAATGGTTTTTAATACAAAAACTACATATACAGGGTGTAAACAGACCCTTCACGAAGCCGTCAACCAAGCATTCTGTACATCAAACTAAGTAACCTTACGCAAAAAATTTTGCTGGGAAACGATTTTTTTTTTTGGATTGAAAAATCACATTTTCCGGTAAAACTCAAAGTAACGCACTCAAAACATTGTGCTGATGGATGGATTGAATAGTGCGGGGGTCGTGGAGGTGTTTAAAGTAAAGTTACGACATTAAAACCTTGTATTTAAAAAAAAACTTGTGAAAAAGTTGGAACTTTGACCCCCAATATCTCCGTAACTAGAAGGTTCCCAGGTATGGTCTAGAACAAAAAAAATGATCGCCATGACGGGGAGAATAAGTGCCTTTCGGCTTCGTTAAGGGTCTTTTTACACCCTTTATGGGTTTTTACGACAGTAAATGTGACGATAAGCTTACTAAAAATGGATATACGACCTATACAGTTTTTTTAAAGTACATTTTCATGGGGTGTATCAACGAAGAATTGATTTTTTCTTAGACGTAAATCCAAGATAACTTTAAAACTAAAGAAAATAGATAGGTTTTGATGATTTAACCTTTTTCATTTGCAAATTGTAAGAACCTTTCTCATAGATCATTTTTTTATAACTTCAAAAACCAAAAAGTTATAAATTTTTATGTAAAAAAAAAGTTTTTCTGCTCTCCTGAAAAGTCGGGTTTTGGTTTATACGACCTTTCTACCCAAAGGTATCGAAATAAATATTCCAAAGTCATATTAAGCAAAAAACGAATGTATTATCGATAAAGCAAAAAGATGAAACATAAAATACGCGCTTTGACGTGGAGTAGCGGACACCAGCGTTATACAATAGAAGATGAAACATGGAAAATAATTACGAATGAATGCGTAAACGCCTCAAGCTATACTTACCGCAGCTTTAAACAATAAAAAAGTAAGTGGGAATATATAAAAAAAAGTGCAAGAAAGGTAGATGGGAAATTGAACCACTTGCGTCGGCGGACTGGTGGAGGCCCACCGCCACCTCCATTATCTACAACAAATGAATGTGGCATCGTAAAAGAGTCGGCTCCTGGGCTTGACTCTCAGTATGATGGAGATATATCTTGTAACTTTGCTGTTGAACCACCTCCGACACCAGTTTCTGCCACAGTCAATGTGTTGGATGTATATACTGATGTGGTTGAAGTTCAGGATGTTGACATTATAAAAAATGTAGAACAAGCATCTACGCCTGTAAGTTCAACAAAAAGACCAGCAAGAAAAACTTTAAATGCCACTCGACAACTCACTGAAAAACTGGAACTGGAATTAGCTGAAAATAAAATGGAGTAGTTCCTCAATAATTCCATCTACGAAAAACGGAAATAAGAGCTTCATGAATTGCAAGTGTTTAAAATTAAGTTAGAGACCAGTCCCTGGTAAAGTGCTCAAAGTGCCTTGCCTATGGTCACAATAGACCCTTATGCAAGGCCGGCAAAGAATCATGCAGCTACTGCAGCGGAGCACATAGCAGTAGGGACTGCCTCACTCGGGCTGACGGCAAACCGCCCACCTGCATAAACTGCAAGGTGGTACACAGGGACAGCGACCTGGCACTAAAGTGTTCAGCGAAGACTGCCCGGAACGCCAACAATGGGATGGTATAGCAAGGTCGCGCGTTTCCTATAATCCTCCGCTAAGGGCGATCAATAAAACGCTAGCAGCCAACTAGTCACCCTTCAAAACACAATAGGACCGAAATCAAGATAACATTTCATCCAACTCAATCTTCAGCGCTCCAAGCTGGCCACAGAAGAACAACCTCCACTTGGCGGCTCAGGCAAAGGGAGTTTCAGTAGCCCTTGTTCAAGAGCCCTATGTAGGAAGAACAGGTGTGATGAAACAAAACCCAGCACACAAGTCATCCAGCGCAGCCTCAACCGTCAAAAACCAGTAAAGGCGGCGATCGCTGTCTTCGGGAACAACCTGGAGGTTATCCACGACATATATGGAGAGTAAGTGTTATTTATATAATTTGGTGTGTAGTGAACTTGATCCAATCTGTGAAGTTTGTTACTTTTTAGGCATGGAAATCTAAGCAAATTATCCACTAATGCTCGAGGTAGGATAACGAGCTTACGGAATTGGGAGGAATTAACTTCATTATTGAACAGTGATGGTGCTGGTGACACTAAAACCACTGAGAAATGGAAGAAGGTTAGTTAAAAGGTTTATTGTTAACCCATTTTGGTTTATACTGGGTGTGGTGGAGGGGAATAAAGTGTTGGCTTCTTTGTATGGTTTAAGGCTTGGAGTGATTTCAAGAATAACACGAAAAAAAAAGCTGCACGTTTACATCGTGCAGCTAGTGGTACTGGTGGCGGGCCCGCAGTTTTTGCCAACTTATCACATTTAGAGCAGAGAGTTCTAAATCTGATGGGTTTGCAAGTAGCTACAGGCTTGGCAGTGGAAGAGGCTGGGTTGTCACAGGTATATTTTAAAATCTTATACCTATATTACATACATGGCTATTATGTTGGTGTCTCATAAATTGTATTCTCTTATAAGAAGTTCACATTCAGCCGAAGAATGATGATTTACAAAGCACAGTAACTCTCCATCAGTTTGAAGAATGTAAGTTGCCTGGAATATAACCATGTTCTTAATAAATTGGTTACATGGTTTCTAATAAAACATACATAATTCCGTCAACTCAAGTTCGAGTTGGGCACGGGCTTGCTCCATCTATGCGAACCACTTCTCGTCGTGCAAGGGGAATTCGAGGTTCACCTCGTAGACGAGCGAGGCCAGCACACACCACACACTGAGAAGGCAGCACAACACTTTCTCAAAGCTGATTCCTTTTGGAGAAATTTCAAAGAACAGCAGTACAGAGATAACGTCGAATTGAGAAGAGAGCAGAATCGAATAAGGGAATTGGAGGTACAAGCTCAGAGGGACTGGCAAGCAATAGGCGGAAGAGTTGTGAATGTTTTGGATAAACTAGCTGATAATTTTTGTAAACATTAATTACATAAATTCATCTTCATCTAGATTCATCTAGGTTCCTGTTAATAGGGGAATAATATAATAGAGGCCTTGGCCCTTTTTAACGTATCGTGCGCGTTAACTTTTACGCAAATTAGTATCACGCGTCTTACGTGACAACAAAATTTTGTGAGTATTAAGGGCCCCATACACGGGGCAATTATCGATTTTAACATCGGACGACGGATTGTACGTGTCTGGCAATATCGCATCACTGGTACTAATCAAGTGTCAAACAGATGTGACAAAAGTTTTGTTTACAAACGTCGAAAAAAATTATCCACTTGAAATTTACCAAAAATATTTTGGTGTCGGTTTCAGGTGCACGAAATCAGTGTTTCTTTGGATTCCAAGCGATATTCGGCTGTTCTCATCTCAACAACTAGTAAGTTTATTTGTGATATACTTAGTGCATACAAGTAACAGTACATAGTAAAACTTTCTGTTTCAAAAATGGCAAATAGAGTATCCAATGAGCAACTGGAAGAACTCCTCCAGTTTCTGGCCGAGCATACCGCTTTAGCCAGAGGCATTGGCCTTGAAGCAAGATCAAAAGAACTGTTTACAAGCAGAGGAATGACCTTTCCTTGAGGCTCAATTCTTTAGGCTCTGGATCGACGAAGACGGGTGATCGGTGGAAAAAGGGAAATAGGGGGTTTCATTTTTATGATTTTAAACGGTTTCCAATAACTGCATGCTTTAACACGTTGCGGGACGCACTGAATTAGCAGTAGAATTTTTGAAGTTGAAAAATGACAGTACGGGCACCGCCGTACAATTTTTAACTCTTCTAAAGTGAGGTACGGGCATTGCAGCGAAATTTCGTATAGAGGAACAAGGAAAACCGTTTTTACTGTCGTATCACATCAATCCCTCATACGTATAGAAGCATTAGAACGCACAAAGTCACACATTGAAAATATATGTGTGAGTGCGTTTTCTAAGAAGTCCTCGCACGCACACTACGGTTATGCCCGTATTCGGTCTATGAAGATTCTGTGCGACGGCTCGAGTAGTGTCACGCCACGCGCGGTTGAGTAAAGTTGTGTTCGTCGACTTTCGCGCCATTTTTTGTTCACCATATTTATGGACTAACGTGAGTATTTTGACTGATATTTGTATTTACAATAGTTTGTTATACACATATGGTGCTCCCACATTGCCGTTAGAAAATGTTTAATAACGTTAGTAAACATTTGTTAGCAAACATTTAATCACAAATAAATTTTCATGTTAGAAAATGTTTAGTAATGTTAGTAAACATTTTATAACAAAACAAATTATAACAAAATAAAACATGTGTTATCTTTTGTTTGTAAACATTTTATAAGGGTGATGGCGGGATAGGCGGTGCGGTGCGGTGGGGGTTAGAGTACGCAGGTCGCTGCGCGTGGTGTCTCGCTTGTCAGTCCCTTTGTGTCAGCGTGCATCGCTGTGCGTGTGTATTAGTGGTTGCGCGTGCGCCAAGCAATAAAATATGTCCGGTAATTGGAATAACGATGATGTTTACAAACTGATTGAAATGTTTCAAGCAAGAGAAGTACTATGGAACACGATGTCAGAGAGCTACAAAGACCGAAATAAAAAACACGATGCTTGGATGGAAATTGCCAGTGAATTTAATATGGATAAAAAAGTAATTGAAAAAAAGATTCGATCACTCGTAGGTCAATTTAACCGAGAATGTAAATCTAATAAATCTGGTGCAGGAGCTAATGAGTCAAGTAAATGGTTTGCATTTAAAAAACTCATGTTCCTTAAAGGCAAAAATATTCCAAGTTTAACTGTCGATGGAGGGTTGCAGGTGAGTTTTATTTTAACGTCTTTTAATAATATTTAGATGCCCAGTCCAAAACCCTTCATTTGAAAAATATTCTGCGAATTCTTTTCTTATTTCTTTCCCATCATCTGTCAGGGATTCACATGCTTCAAGTGGTGTTAATTGCTGCTGTTCTAATCTCCATTGTCCATCGATACGTGTACCAGTTACTATGTCATCTCCATCATAGTATTGAGATGGAGCGTAAATCATGCTCGATTCAGTTTTTCTTATAAAATTATGCAGTAGCACGCATGTCATAATTAAAGTAGTAGTTTTTTCTGGATCTAATAATATTGTAGTTCGTAAAACTCTAAATCTGGCTGACAAAATCCCAAATGCGTTCTCTACTGTTCTCCTCGCACGACTCAGTCTATAACTGAAGATTCTTTCCTTAGAATTGCTATCCTGTGGTCCTGGAAAAGGTTTTAATAAGTGTTTTTCTAAAGGGAACGCATCATCTGTTACGAACACATAAGGAACAGGTTTGTTTCTGCCTGGTAGTGAGCTGTCACTGGGTATTTTCAAACTATTGTCGTTAATTTTATTTCGAAATTTTGTGTTTGCGAAAACTCCGCCATCACTTATGCGTCCTTGGCAGCCAATATTCACGTACAGAAAGTTGTATTCTGCGTCCACTATCGCTAAAAGTACAACGCTGTAAAATCCTTTATAGTTGTAATATTCACTGCCGCTATCAATTGGCTTTTGTATGGCTACGTGCTTTCCATCGATACTTCCTAAGCAATTTGGGAAATTCCATTTTTCTTCAAATGAATTTGCCACGTGTAGCCACTCTTGAGGTGTTGTTGGTATCTGGAACAAAAATAGAAGATTAAGAAATAGGCGCGAAAAATAAATTTATAACTCGTTATTCTAACAAATTTTATTGGATATTTTTATTAAGTATGAAATATTAATAGAATACACTATAAAAAAATATGATTTCAGTTAAGGGTTGTTAAGTAATAGAAAAAGAAAATCGCGGTTATAGATTTTTTTACAATTTTAGCTAATTTGACGCGCCTATAACTTGAAATTATCGTTTAATTCTATTCTTTCAGGGTAACGAAGAAAACAGAATTGCTTCAGAAAACACTCTCAGTTTGAACGAAACAGGAAATACTGTCACTGATGAAACTACGGGCACGCCTTTCGCCACCCCAAAACCATTTCGGAAAAGAAGACGGCCTGAAGTAGAACAAGATCCAACACAACAAGAAGCTGTAAATATTTTACAAAGAATGTACGAATCTAGAAAAAGCAGGGATGAAAATGACGCATTTGGAGAGTATGTCTCGATGAAACTGAAACAAATAAAAAACAGTCATGCTAAGAATACTGCTCAACACCACATTAACAATATTTTGTACAATGCGACAATGGGACAATATGATTTTCCAACAACCTTTACAGACCCAACCGCTAGTAGTTCCTGGGGATACAACTCTGAACCAAATCTATCCACTTTTTCGGAAAATAATGCTGACTGTAGCTCGAGAGGATACTACACCGCACCGAGTCCCTCGGCTTCATTTGAAACCAGTTCTTCGGATAACTCCAGGACACATACTCGTACCAGCGCAAGAACACAGAGTCCGTCTAATTTATCGGAATCAAGCCAAGATTCGACCCAATCATTAAACGATTTGTTGGAATCAATCAAAAATTAAAAAATACATGTTTGGTTTGTTAATTATTAAAAAAATTATTAGTAAGGGAAGGTAGGTACCTACCTAAAGTATGATTAGATTAGATCATATTAAAAGTAAATAAAAAAATAATTAAAAATGTTGTTTGACTTACCTGTATGTATTCCTTTAAAACCTCATTGAGAGCCTCGCACACTTCTGGTACGATAATAGATATCACTTGGTCTGACAACTTGAACACATTTCCAAGACTTTTATAACTGCTACCAGTTGCCAAAAATCTTAACGTTACCGCAAGTCTTTCCGTCACACTTACAGATTTTCTAAATGTAGTGTCTCGTTTGCCTATTTTTGCCCCAATTAAATTTTGTAGATATTCAAATTCGGAACTGTTCATTCTTATAAAATCTTTTAAGCAACCGTCAATACCCAAATCCTTGAGATAGTCTGTGGCACTATATTTTCCTCTAGCTTTTAGCGTTTGGCGCATCCAATAAGAGCGCTTTTTCTTCTTTTTTAAACAAAAAATAAAAGCTATTCCAATGAGCAAATCTTCTTCCATTTTCGTGTAGACGTCCTCGGCCCTCAGAAGGCGAAACCAAACTGCGAGCCAATACTAGATGTTATAAAATGTTTAAACATTTTCCATCAATGTAGGAGCACTTATAACATGTAACAGTTTCTAACAAAGTGCAACAATTGTTAACATTTGTTAGTAAATGTTTTGGTGTTATAAAATGTTTACAAACATTTTATAACGGCAATGTGGGAGCACCATTAGGCTAGCAAACAAGGATATGTAGACAGATAAATCTATTTCAAAGGCGCGTATTCGAATGTGTAAGTGAATGATCATTTGTTTTGTTTTAGATGGATTCAAATAAAGATTCAAACCGCATTAGTCGTCTTCTGGAAGAAGTTTCAACGCCGGAATCCAGCGACAATAATGAAGACCCGTACCACGACGATGGAGGAGAGTATGATTCTGATGACGATTATCGTCCATCTGCTGAATCAGATTCTTCCGAAGATGAAATTGGCTTCAATGGAATCGCAGCGCGCCACCGCCGCCGTTATCATTCGTCGTCTAGTAGCGATAACAATGCGCCGGTAAGTCCATCCCTGCAGTATCCAGCACTTCAGTCAGAACAGCCCGTTGCCCAAGGAGCCACTGATTTATTGCAGCCTACCGACATGGACGTCTCCTTTCAGTCTCAAGAGATGGAACAGCCTGATGCACAACCTGCTAATGATCATTTTCACGATAAGGATATTTTCGTTCCGTCTCCAGAGGCTGCCGATTCAGAGCAGCTCCAAAACAATGAAGAGTGGTCGCGAACAACTATACCAATCGCTGATTTCCACTTTGAGGAGTCCTCATCGGGACCAAGATTTGATGTAAATAACATTCAAACGCCACTAGATATGTTCAAATTGGTTTTTCCGGAAAGCCTAATTGATCACATAGTTGAATGTACTAATAAATATGGCGAAAAACTAACAAGTCAAGGTGGGCCACGCACTAGGAACAGTCGTCACTATAAATTCCGACCTGTGGATAGGCGGGAAATATTATCTGTTTTTGGCATATGCCTTCTGCAAGGGCAATTGAAATTCCCCCTTAGACGGAATTTTTTTTCTAATGATCCGCTGTACTATCATCCGTTTTTTCAACATGTAACATCTGGTAGAAGGTTTGAACAAGTCATTAGATGTCTGTGTGTAGCGGATGATCAAGCAAAGGGAGAACACAAAGTGCTTGATTTTATAAAAGCTCTAAATAATACCTTCCAGCTTATCTACGGTCCTTCGAAAGAATTATCCATAGATGAATCACTTATTCTATTTCGGGGTAGAATTTTCTTTCGTCAATATATAAAGTCTAAAAAAGCGAGGTATGGTATCAAATTCTACGTCCTCACAACTGCGAGCGGTTATGTCCTTGATATGATTATGTACCGTGGTAAAGATGCATCTGCGGAGACAGGAAAGAAAACTCAAAATATCGTGCTGAAATTATTGGAACCATATGTGCTCAAAGGTCACCATGTTTTCATGGATAATTTTTATAACTCAGTGGAGTTGTCGCAAAAATTACTTGATTTGCGGACACACTCTTGTGGGACATTGAGAAAAAACCGTAAGGGCAACCCAAGGGTACTAACAAGTCTAAAACTAAAAAAGGGAGATTATTACTGGTATCGCAAAGGCCAAATTTATGTTTCGATGTGGAGAGATAAAAGACCGGTTTATACAATTTCTACTCGGGATCACCCAAAGCTAGAACAAGTACCAAATCGACATGGTAAATTAGCAACTAAACCCGCCGAAGTAGCTGCTTACAACACTTTTATGGGGGGAGTGGATAGGGTCGATCAGATGACTTCATATTACTCATCCCCTCGCAAAAGCATAAGATGGTATAAGAGGGTTATCTTTCACTGCCTCGATATAGCTGTCTGGAACGCATTTTATCTGTATAAGACTTACGTGAAAAAGAATCGAAAATATAAGTCTATTGAGTTCAGAGACCAATTGATAAAGGAAATGTGTCAGATTTCTGGTGATATAAAAGGTCCCGATGTGGTAAGAAAAGATAGTGTGTACAGCAGCCGAAGATTTAGACAAAATGTTGTTGAAGAGTGTAGCGTCGCTGTAATGAAAGGTCACTGGCCAGTCGTGATGCCACCTCCAACCTCCGATGGCAACAAAAGAAAATTCAAATATTTAAATTGCAAATTGTGCACTAAGGTAAACAAGCGAAAGGAAACTAAATATATCTGCAAGGGATGTGTGAAAAGAACACTTTTGTGTCCTGAGTGTTTCGAGGATTGGCACATTTTGCATGGGCATATTCAGCAAGATGCAAATCGGGAAGACTAGATTGAAGGTGAATTTAGCAGGTTCTGATTACATGACACTGAAACTTCTTTCTATAATTACTGTTTTTGATTATGTGATTCAATAAATAATAAGTATTCTTTGAAATTTTGGTTTTATTTTGAAAACAACTTACATTCCTATAATACTGCAATAGCCGTAGCATCATATTTTGAGACCGTAAAATATTTATAAAATACGGTACGGCTATAGCCGATTACGGGAATAGCCGTAGTGTAATTTTAACATGTCATTTATGCATAATTAAATGACAGTACGGCTATAACCGGCATACGGCTATGAAAGTACTGTCGTTGTATCATTATTCTGTAGTAATGCTCTAGGTACGTACGGATATAGCAGTGGTCGTAACTTGTATGGGCAATTTTACTGTCATATCGCATAATTTGAAAAAGTCGCTACCGTCCCGCAACGTGTTAAAAACTTTAATTGATAGATGTACTAAATGATTTTTTAAAAATTTTTAGTACTGGTTTGATTTAAAATTCAAATTTAAGTCCAGACTAGCTAGGCGGAGGCAGGGTGCTCTAGCTACTGGTGGTGGTCCAAGTAACCAAGAGGATCTGGCCGAGACAGATCAAAAAATCTTGGATATCATCGGAGAAAGAGCAGTATTTTGTGACAACGAACATAGAGTTCCTGTATTTGTAAGTTACTTACTAAATTAGAAAAATATATATAGTCTGACTGAATAACTAACACTACTAACAACACTACTAACAATTATTGTTTTTTAGAACATTCAACCTGTACGACTAGCACCAATATTTGTAGGTTTCGTATCGCAAACGTATCGAGTTGTCTATACAATAACGGAATACAACGAAATTCGGAATTAGTATCAAGAGCTCGATACGATAATGTTGGTGACGTCATACTAAAGTAAGTAAGAATAGGAAAAATAGAACAAATGATCTTACAATTCAATGAATATTTCGATCAGAAACTGTATAAGTATTTAGTTAGTTAAAAATTTAGTGATTTTATGGCATTTAAAACTTTAATACTGTTCAATTTATGACGCAATACGAAGAAACTGCAGAAAAAGTTAATATTCAGTTACATAAATGGCATAATAATTTAACTGATTACTAAAACGTTGTGTTTGGTTTGACTGTAATCCTAAACGAACGACGGACGCTCGAAGCTCATTCAAGGCCAACTTTGTTTTGAAGTGAACCTGCGTTGTGATTTGATTTGTGAAAAGTTCGGAACTATTTTATTGTTCTACAAAGAACCAGCCACCCGCAGTACACCATTATGATAGAATTTATGGAAAAGTAAGTTTAAAATTTTATTGTCTTAAGCATATTATATGTTGATTTTAATAGTGTTTGGAATATATTTTTGTCAATTATGTCAGTATAAAATAGGAAGGTAACATATTATTATAATAAATGTTGGAGCACACAATCCATTACCTAACGTTAAATTTATTTTAGGCATGGAGACTTATCCAAACCCAGCGGGGGTCCTCGTGGTTCACATTATGTGCAGCAAAAATGGAAGGAGTTAATAGATATGCTCAATAGTGATGGCACTGGGGATTCTCGAACAGAGGAAAAGTGGCGGAAGGTAAGCCTATTAAATCCTAATTACGCACATTTAAGGAAATAAACTTACTTCACACAATTAGAAATACATGCATGCATTTATGTTGGTGCTGGGCATCCTATTCTTGTTCATGTTTGTTAAGGTTTGGAGTGATTGGAAAAATAATATCAAGAAAAAGTGGGCGAAAATAAATAGGTCTGCTCAGGGTACAGGCGGTGGGCCAGCTATTCAAATGACACTAACTGACATTGAAAACAGGGTTTTAAATTTAATTGGGGTGCAGGCTGCTACTGTGATGCCTAAGTATCTGCCACAGAAACTGTAGACGAAATGATTGTGGATGATGTTCCTTATAAATGTACACCAATTCCTGAAAGTTGGCATATTTTGAATTTATCTATCATTAACTTGGTAACTAACTCATAACTCTTTTGTTTGATATAACTACTAGTAATAACAAAACATTTAAAAAATACGATCTTATACAAAAACTTGTCAAGTAGGTATCCAGAAAAGGAACATACCTACTTAAAGTAAAAGAAAAAGATCCTGATAACTAAAGCAAGAAGAATAGTATTTACGTTGATTGTTGAATCACAATTTTTCCAGAGGAATGGAATACTCCAGGAACAAGCAGTCAACCCACAGTCGCTCCACCACTTCCTCCTCCTACTCCGCAGCCACCGGCACTTACACCAGCTCCAGTGAAAACCCAGTGACAACCGCCGAAAAAAAAGAAGAAGCCAGAAGACTCCGTTTTAAAAATATTTAAGGAGTGTGAGGGGAATGCTAGGGAGTATGAAAGGGAGCGTGATCGAATTGCGCAAGAATTAGAACGAGAGAGGATTCGTCAGCGTGATGTAGAGCTTCAGTTGCAAGCTCAGTGGTTAGATTTTAAAAAGAGGCGTTAGAGTTATTAAAATCATATTTAGAGAAAAAAAGTGAAGTGTCTTTTAATTTTGTGTGCAATAAATGACTCCAAACAACCACGACTAGCAATCACCGTATTTAGGTGATTGCTAGACGTGGTTGTAGATCACATATATCCCAAACATGGCCATTCGATTAATAGCAATTCAATAGATTCTCCCTCACCTGTATTACAGACATCTCCTTCACCTACAAGCAACTCCTACATTGATGTATCCGCTCCACAACTAATTGGAATACAACAAACATCGACTACAAGAGACTCCTGTGAATCGGTAAATCGGATAAATATTCCGATTTGTAAGTTTACCTTGTCCTATGCTGTTTCTTTTCCATTTTGATTATATTACTTTATATAACAATACCTGATTCTAATTAGTGTATAATTTTTAGTTAAAATGCATTATCTGAGGCTGATATGGGCAGCAAATAATGAAGAAGCGTGGATTAGGCGTCAGAGTGTGGAGGTTATCGCCGAAATGTCGGAGTTGGAGTTTATTCAGCGTTTTAGGCTGGATG
This sequence comes from Noctua pronuba, assembly GCA_905220335.1. Lineage (NCBI taxonomy): Eukaryota > Metazoa > Arthropoda > Insecta > Lepidoptera > Noctuidae > Noctua > Noctua pronuba. Next base: position 4,681,904 of record LR999913.1, read on the forward strand.
AACGAACATTTTGGAATCTCTGCAGCGATCTAAGGCGCCTAACTACATACCTGTGTTGAATAAAATAAATGATTGATTGATTAACTTCTCTAAAAGGAACTAGGGAAATTTCACTGGAAGTTAAGGTAGATAAATTAGAGCTATTCTTCCACAAAATGTTCAATATTTGCATCGACACAAAAGTAAACCAATGTTTTGTTTGTTTAAGGTTCTTTGCAGACTTAGCTTTCTAGCAACGGGCTCATACCAACGGATTGTTGGCCTCACGCAGCACATCGTACAGAGGACAGCTAGTAGATGTATCCACCAAGTTGTGAATGCACTTAATCATACTTCAATTTTAGGAAAATGGGATGTTTTTCCTCAAACACAACAAGAAAGAGCCCGTTTAAGACTTGAGTAAGTTCGTAATACCTATTTAAAAAAACAGATATATTCTTGAAACTAAGCACACATTTCCTAGAACAATAGAACATTGATTAAGTAGATTATTTATAAAATTACTGGTTTCAAAGGAAATTTAGGATCCCAGGGATAATTGGCTGTAATATTGCAGACGTGGCCATTTTCAAGCCCACCAACGATAAGCATCTTTTTACAGGCATGTGATTTGAAAATCATGAATGTGAACCCGAAATTTTTTGGAGCAACTCATGATTCTTTCATTTGGGCATCTACTAGAGTGGAATATGTCATGCGAGAGCTTCATCAAAATAGAGCGCAGGTATAGTTATTGGGTAAGTACCTAAGTAGTTATTTTCAATACTTATGCCTTTCTATTTAATTGTGAAATCTGCAAGTGGACATGGTCTCTACCATGTCCACTTGAGATTTCACAACAAGTCACAGTAACTCAAGTATACAAATTTAAAAGTTGAACTTGATTGCAAGAAAAACTAAACTGAAGGGGAATTTTAAATTATGATTAATTTGTTTAAGGTGACTTGGGGCCAAGGTTACCGACGCCTGTATTAGATGCAGCGCCTGGCTCTCTAGAAAAAACATACACTCAGTGTCACAGCCAAGCAAGAAACTGCATTGAGCGCTGCTTTGGATTGCTCAAATCACGCTGGAGATGTTTACTAAGGCACCGTACTTTGCATTACCATCCTGTTAAAGGTGGGAAAATAGTGCTTGCATGTTCTGTCCTGCATAACATGGCTATAGAAGCAAGGTTGCTTCCTCCAACTACTTTAGACGAGGAGAATCGTGTGTAGAAGTCTCAGAGGACATCTCGAGCTAAGGAAGCCAAACTAAGCTAATCCGGGGCAGAGCAACCAGAAACAACTTAGTTTAAGGTTGCAATAAGAACCTAGTTATAATCATTATTAAAATCTTAATAGTAATAAATATTTATTTATTTGTTTATCGATTTTTAAGGGGTGCTGATTCCAGTCCCGATGCCAGTTTGGTATCTAAATCGCGTACCAGGTTTCGCGCAGCGAACCTTCACAGCAGTACACTGCTCAAAATTCCTTTCATCTATAAATACAGGAAAATGGAGATCTCCTGTAACTCAGCGTTCAATTATAGCTGACATTTTTGAATTTGACAACAATACCAAAAGACCTCAGAGCCAAACTTTAGATTATGCTATCCAGTATAAAATGAAACGATTATGTTGACAAGAGCAGTAGCGAGACGCGCACGCCTAGGCGATAGGCGTCACTCAGATCCGCCTCGCCGCTGCCGGAATCCAGCCCCGTCAGTGCTGTGACACTGGCCGTGGCAGTTGCGTCAAGCTCGAGCGACGAGTATTTCTCTCCGCCCACGACACGGGTGGTGGCACCAGTTCGTCGACGGGGAGGACGCTGGCCGCCGGATGGTTTAGGACCTCGAGTTCCATCGGGCTCTGATAGCCCAGCTCTCGGTGGGAGTGTGCAGCGCATGCGATGGACGCAATCCATCAATGAAAACGTCATGCGCTCATACTATGGAGCTACAGAGGGGGGAAATAACCGGACCGCGTACCGTGTTCGGATGCCCTCTCTGTTTCAGGTGCTTGAGCCAGCTGTCAACGTGTCGGCGCAACGACTGTCGGATCAGGTGCGAGTCATCCAGCGTAATCGTATGTTGGATGATACTGTACTTGATCGCTTGCAAACTGAAATGCAGAGTAGCCATGTCATTACCCCGTCGACACAGGCTGTGGTACTACCACAGTCTAACACAATACCGAATCGCGCTAATGACGAGAGTAATGACATGGTTACTTATGTAAGTACCCGGTACAATGAGGAAATAAGGAGTGCTTTGGAGGGTGCGATTCGAGAATATCGGTCCATGCAACCCAACCTTAGGCCACGCATACCTCGTTTGCCCATGCATAACAAAAATAGGGCGCTGGTGGCTGTTCTGGATTCGCAGTTGTCTAACTATTTCCGATGCTCACTCAATCTTGTATTGTGCGGCTGTAGCGGCATGTCGTGTAGCTCACGTCAAATTTTCAGATGACAGAGCTACACGACCTAAACCAACCGTACCAGCATGGCAATACAAGATTGAACGACGTATTGGTGGGGCCAGAGCACTCGTTGGCAAACTGATCTGCTTCAGGGAGGGCAATACTCGCCCTAGAGTGATGCGTTTTGTGAGGCGGGCGTTCTCGGGGACATTTTCGTTATCAGTGACCGCTAAAATGTCACCCATGACAAAAAAACCGAAAATTTTCGACGGCGCCATCTTTGATTTTCATTTTGACCTCATTTTCGTTATCAGCGACCACGAAAATGACATCCATGACAAAAAACCGAAAAATTTATGCAGAGGAGAGAGCATAAAAAAAGTGATTTTATTTCAAATATAGGTACCAAATACGATTTCGACCATTACTCATTCCATCTCGTTCTCCCCTGCATACTTTCTTTTTCTGTCCCTATCGGAACTCGATAATCTTCGCCTTACCGAGCTCCCTACAAAACGGTATTGCCAGCCGCGAATTCAAGTGTGCGCGTCTATACGATTTTAGTTCTTAATTCTGACACCCGAGCACCGGCTTATTTGGCGCTACCTACCTGTTGCTTTATTTTTTGACATGAAAAATGTAATTTTTTAAATGGTTTTCAACCCTATGATGTATTAAATGGCTGTATTGTGATGCGATACCCACAGATCTGTATGTAATATATTTAATATACTATTTGACTGCAGTAAATACCTAGACGCTCCGTAGAGTGCCTTGTTCCCGAAGGGAAGCCGACAGGAATCGGCTTCTTAGGTGCCTCCTGGCATGCAGTGAGGTCATTGTATAAACAAATGATCCCTAACTGTATACGAAATGTTTCGTGATTATCATTGATTTTTCTGCGGAATAGGCGTTTGGCGTGAGCTGGGTTCTTTGTCTACCATTTTACTCACGCTAACGTTCAGTCGTACGGTGTACAGTCATGAGCACCGATATGTGTACACTTTCCTAAATTTAAAAGCAATTTTCGCGAGAAATAACGATTGTAACTTGGAGATAGGATTTTTTTCATAAAAATATGAGTTCTAAAATTCTAGGTTCGTAATAACATGATATTTTAATCAGAACAATAGGAAAAAAACACTTTTAAAATTTGTTAAGTGTTTACATATTGGTGCTCGTGACTATACGAAAGGATGTATTTTGTCTAGGGCTGCTGGTCCTTCAACTAGCACTTATCAGCATGAACATATAAAGGGTATAAAAAGACCCTTAACGAAGCCGAAAGGCACTTGTTCTCCCCGTCATTGCGATCATTTTTTTGTCCTGGACCATACCTGGGAACCTTCTAGTTACGGATATATTGGAGGTCAAAGTTCCAATTTTTTCACAAGTTTTTTTTTTAAACCACTTTTTAAGCACTTTACTTTAATTAACTCCATGACCCATTTACTATTCAAAGCATCCATCAGCACTAAGTTTTGAGTGCGTAACATTGAGTTTTACCGTAAAACGGGATTTCGCACCCAAAAAAAAAGTCATTTCCCAGCAATAATTTTTTCGAAGAGTTACTTAGTTTGATGTACAGAATGCTTGGTTGACGGCTACGTGAAGGGTCCGTTTACACCCTGTAGATTCAACAAGGAAAACTATTTTCAGGAAATCTAGAATAGGGCATACATGTGAGTCAGATGGCACTTATAAATTAGCAAAGTTAACTACATTCTTAAAAAAAGAGTATGCAGTAGTATGCAGTCATTAGGTCATGTGCAAAATATTTTTGAAGAAAAGACTCTGAATTTAAATCCCAAAGACATTCCCAAATTTAAATCGATAAAAGATTCATTATATTAATAAATATTTGGAAACTGATTGGACTGTTGAGTTATAACAACACAAAAAAAATTAAATTACCGGAAGCACTTACAAATATTTTTTTGTTGATAACAGAGATGAACACGGTGAAAAAATCTTTGTATTCGGGTCAATATTAGGTAGAAAAATTGCTAAAGCCCACTCCAAACTCACGCCGAGAACCCCCGAGAAGCGTGAATGTGATCGCTTTCTTGCCGTCTCGTTCTCGCGCTCGCCTGTTCTCCGATCGGTGTCGGTATTTTGCCTGCTTCAAAGGGTTTCGGGCGAGAAAAGAGAACGGTATCACATTCTTGTTCGGTCTCAGTGCGACCGTGGCATTGATTGTGTGTTGTTGTGTTGGTACCTACATTTCTAGTTAAAATAAATACCATCTACTGTTTGTGGTCGCCAAGCTTTTAAAAGTTGGGTGGTTTGGGCTACGTCAGTGCTATGAAAAGTATAAAATGTGGAATAATGAATTCGAATTAAAGTTCATAGAACATTTTCATTCAGAGCTTATTTTATGATATGCTTTTGCATACCTACCATAGACTCTACAAAGACAAAAGTCTAAATCATGACACATGGAATCGTCTTGGAGAGCTTATGGAAATACCAGTACCAGACTTGAAAAAGAAGAAGGAATCTCTCTTTGCTAGTTACCGCAAATATAGAAAGATGGTTAAAGCTTCATGTAAATCAGGTGCTGAGGAAAATGAGGTTTACAAACCAATATGATTTGCGTATGATGCTCTTGATTTGTTTCTGGGTGATGGCCTCACTCCGAGGACAACAATAAATACGACATCAAACGTAAGTAAGAAGTTTTTAATTTTAATAAACCTTTTTACATTTCTTTAGATCATAATTAAACAAAAACTCTAAATTAACCCCATATTGGAAAAATAGGTTTTGAACTCTTCACGCATTTGCTTAGCACTAGCACCTGCTCGGCGTCCTATTTGTGGCTAATTTTGAATAGCATTAGTACTTGTAATTTGTGCACGCCATGAACCAGATCGAATTAGGTTATCATTATTGTCGTAAACGTCAACTGTGCCTTGTGGAGATGGAGATTATATTTGTGAAGAAGTATTGCTGTTTATCTGAAGAGGGAACCATAAGAAATGAAACAAGAACACTACAGATTGCTCGTTCAGTGTGAGGTGAAAGAGGCTGGAAAGCAAATGAAGGAAGCAATAAATCTTTTTCAGGAAAGCATTAGAAAAAGGGAGTCTCAAGCCCTAGTGGACGACTGTGAAATACATGCTTGGGATTAGCGTAGAAATTGCGAGCATTCACTGAAGAAAAAAGACTGGAAATTATGTATCATATCGATGGCATGATTATTAATTGCCGCCGCGCCAAGAACCCAGAAAGATTTTCAACCACTCCACCATTATTTACTCAACCTTCATCTACCATGTCTTCCCATTCCGAACCGCTGTTACGCAACGTAGGTCATCGATAGAATACCCGTACTGTATATTTCAACAATGCAGAAATAGAACATTAAATTTGGTCCCGCATTTCCTCAAAAGAATATTATTGCAAGAACACAGTTTCTATGTTCCTCGTAGCTGTAGAGTTTGTGAAGTACATTTGTACAGTGATCAGTGGCATTTATTACCTCAAATGAATGAGACATATTCTACATTTAGTGCTGTCCATATAGAAGACATAATAAACATTATGAAGTCAAAAGCTAATTTTTTGAACTTTGAAAATGTCTTAGAAATGCCAAACCATTTTTGCCATTATTGGACGGGTCTTACAGTACCTCAGTTTTTGATTCTTCATAATCTTTTACCTGCTTTAAATGTGAAACAACCTAAACGAGCTTTAGCAACATATTTAATCAAATTAAGAACAGGCGAGAGAGTAATAGACGCATGGCAACTCTTTTTGATTTACCTAGGTCAACATTGGAATTGATTATGAAAAAAGTTAGGTTGTGTCTCAATGAACATTTTGTTCCTTATAATATTGGTGTGAACCATAATACTCACAGGGAAATATCTGAAAGGAACTTGTTGAGAGTTCCTCAAGCACTATTGGGCGATCCTCAGGAGTCTATAATTAGAGATAGGTCAGCAATCGCAATATTTGATGGGACTTATACATACTTGCAGAAAAGTGCAAACTATATGTTTCAAAAGAAGACATATAGTTTGCACAAGTATGATAATTTGGTGAAACCTTTTATGATCGTCTCTTGTGATGGTCACATAATTGACGCTGTAGTGGCCTATGCTGCTACCCAAACCGATGCTGAAATTATGACGCACTTGTTTGAAAATGATAATGGACCTTTCCGAACACTTTTTAGGGACAACGATATTTTCGTTTTAGATAGAAGCTTTAGGGATGCAATACCGTTGCTTGAAAATTGTAATTAAGAATATACAAACCTGAATCATTAGAAGAAGGAGCAACTCAACTCAAATTTAAATAAATTCTATCCTGTCTTAAGGGATAGTCCTAATGCTGAAAATATCATACAAAGAGCATTGCGATATATGGATAAACCTAATCATCTTGGACAACTTATTAATGATTTTAATATAAACAGAAGACGAGTTATGTTTACTCGTATTGATGGTAACTTGCCTCAACTAAATAATTTCCCAGTTTTCACCTTCAATGATTTAATATACATGCGCGTTCGAACTATGGTGAACATATTAGAGACAATGGCATATATGTCATTTCCCACAGCTACTGCAAGAGCCAATGACTAAATTAAATATGACACAAGAGGCCAATAATCTATGTAAAGGATTTGAAGGATCCGGAATAGATCCTTTCAATCCCTCAAAATTGACTTCGAAGATACCAACAGTAGAAGAAAAAAGACTCGACAGATTGATGTCAGTCTTCTGGAATTTTTACAGCGAAACAGACGGACATAGTCAATGAAAACAGGCAAAAATAGCAAGATTACTGTCGTACCAGGTAAATCGATATCAACCGAAGAAGCAGAAGAGCTTGCTTAAGCTAGAAAGGTAAAGAATTCAAAAATAACTAAACAGAAAGAGAAAAACGATCCATGTTTACCAGGGCCTTCAGAATGACAATTGTCAAGAAGAAATTAAGCCCACCGAAAATAAAAGCCCTGGATTAATCGATACCTGTGACTTAGATAAAAGGGCTGCCCTAGATGACAACTCGGCACAATTAGATAGTTCGTCGTTGATTCTCAAAAATCCTGACAGTCTTTCTAGGCTTTGCATAAATGTCATAAACATTAACTTGCAGCCTTTTGTGATTCATTCAAATGACTTCGTGCATTGCCTAAAGGATTTGGAAAAGAATTCCAAAATGAATACTTCGTTTTACGACGACACACCGGAATGCTTGCAGTTGAAAATAGTACCTAACCATTTAAAAACCTGAACATTAATAAAAAACCCAAAATAATAATTACTTCCAATATACAAGCTGTTGATTTGCATCCTAGTCAAATTCAAGGACGTAATTATGCTAATGATTCTCGACCCAAATTAACAATAAAATGAGTAGGTATTTTTTTTTTTTTTTTTCCTGTTTATTGAAATCCATAAGTGTAAACCAGCCGTATTTAAAAGCGGCCCGTCTGTTACTAGCCCTATTAAATCGCGCTTCCACACACAAACAAACGCAAACAATACATACACAACGCATACGCAACGATCATTCAATAAATTCGTAGGTAATCAATACCACCCCAACCGCTCGCGCACGTGCCTAGCCACGCTCCCGGCCGCGGCCCCCGAACCAAACCAACAGTGCGTTTGATGTCGCCGCAGTGTGCGTGCGCTGCGCTTTGCGAATTCCACTCGGTACATTGTTGAGACGTCATTCGACAGGTACTAAGTTCAAGATGACTGACAACTATTCTAATGTCGAGTTGGTGGAGATGGTCCGCCTGTATGCCATCAGTGGAGACAGCCTACGTGGAGCCATCCGGTTGTTCACGGAAATGTTTCCCGATCGGGAACCCCCATCACAGAGCGTCATGCTGGCTGCTACGCAGAGACTGCGGGATCATCAGCAGTTTGACGTTCCCCGGCATGCTCAAGCTCGCGGCAGCGTAGGCCTGCCTGTCGCCTTGCAGGAAGACATCCTGGAATACTTCCAGCGAGAACCACGGGCAAGCACGCGGGAGGCTGGTCGACGCTTTGGAGTGCACCACACCACAGTGTGGCGCCTACTGAAGCGTGAACTGCAGCACCCGTTCCACTACCGCAAGGGACAAGACATTCACCCAGGTGATAATGCCGTGCGGATTACATTTTGTCGCTGGTTGCTGGAACACCAAGACGCCAACATCCTGTGGACGGACAAGTGTTTATTTACTCGAGTTGGCGTCTACAATGTTCATATCGAACATTGGTGGGCTCACCGCTACCATAACCCGCACGTAACCAAACGGCATGCGTTCCAAGTAGAGATGAGACGTATATAGGGTCTAACTTTTTAAACACGAAATATTTCAAGAGTAACTTCTACAAGTCGTAAAGTCGCCATAGAAACGAAAAAAAAATTTTTTTCTGAATGTTTTTATTTTTACGAAATTATTATAGTTCTAAATATTCTTGCGACATTTTGCATAAAACCTTTACAAACTTTAAACTTACTTACTTACTTTTACTTTTTTAAACTTTTTTTTACTTTTTAAACCTTTAGACAGTATTTATTTTGTGGGTCAAGTAATTTTTTTATTTTTTTTTTATAAAAATACACTTAGATAAAAAAAATTTTTTCGTTGCTATGGTGACTTTACGACCTATAGAAGTTACTCTTGAAATATTTCGTGTTTAAAAAGTTAGACCTTATATACTGGTAGAGGTATATATACCAAGTATGTGCTTCCCAGTACATAGACCGGGTACAGACCGAAATACTGGGTAAATACCTTGAAGGTATGACGTCAGACGCATAGTACGATACGAACCGCTACCACAAGGTAGCGCCCAGTTTTATCGGTAGTTCGGTACGCCGAAACAACCCGAAGCTACCCGACAGCTTATTGACGACAATTTATTGCCAGGGCTGTATGAAGAAGTAAAAACTGCCACTAAAATTTCTGTAAGTGAAGATGCAAGCAGTATATGCTTAACCACCGATATTTGGACGTCGAGAAATAATGACTCCTATCTGGCGATCACGGGTCATTACATTGACAGGAATTTTATTCTACAATCTGTACTTCTCGAATGTAAAGTTTTAGAAAAAAACCACACTGGTGTACATTTGGCCGAGGAGATAAAAAATGTAACTCAGGATTGGTCTATTCCATCTGAAAAAGTGCTTCTTGTAGTTTCCGATAATGGTGCGAACATAACGAATGCTGTAAAGCAAATATTAGGGTGGAAACATTTTAGCTGTTATGCGCACACATTAAATCTAGCGGTACAAAAGATATTAGGAAACTCCTACATTAAAGACACTTTAAGTAAAGTAAAATCAATAGTGTCATATTTTAAGCGTAGTAATGTGGCTTGGAACAAATTGAAGACTTACCAAGAGCAAGCCAATAAGGTGGTGAAGAGGCCCCTTCAAGACGTCCCTACACGGTGGAATTCCACATTTTATATGTTGTCACGATTTGTCGAGTTAAAAGATGAAATTAATTGCGCAATGAGCAATTTAGATGTAGTGAATTGCACTCGTTTAACAAGTTACGATTGGGATATATGTCAATCATTAATTTGGGTGTTGCGTCCATGTCAGGAAGTTACCAGATAAATGAGCGGTCAAAAATATGTTAGTGGTAGCTCGGTGATTCCCATAACGGTTGGCCTTATCAATGCTCTGCAGGAAATTGCTACTGAGACATACCGACAAGAAAACAATATAAGTATATTTCCAGACGAAGTTGAAATGTGCCGCCAGGATTTACTCTCCGAAATTAATAGTCGATTTCAAAATTTAGAAAGGAGCCGTACCTTAACTATCTCTACATTTTTAGATCCAAGATATAAATTATATTTCCAAAATGCAACCGTAGCAGAAAATACTAAACATCACGTTGTGGGTTTAGTAACATCTATGATCCAACAAACAGAAACTAATCAACCTACAACTACAGGTTCTGAAGCACCACAAGATGTCCAAGAAAAAAAATCAAATAGTTTAATTTGGCAACATTATATTAAAACCATGAAAAATGTACGGCCAACTGGTACAGCCAACAGTAGGGCTATCATAGAAGTACAAAAATATATAGATGACAGTGTGTTACCACCAGACATGGACCCTTTGACATGGTGGCGAGCTAACCAAGGTATTTACCCTAACTTAGTCAAACTGGCCAAATTAAAATTAAACGCAATGGCCACCAGCATTCCATGTGAACGGCTATTTTCCGTTGCCGGAAATATATTGACAGAAAGAAGATCGCGGCTTGGTAGTCGAAAAGTCCAGCAATTAATATTCCTGCAGCAAAATAAAAAGCACTAAAAACCCTACAAAAAAAAACAAAAAAAACCTGACAAAACTAAAAAAAATATTGCAAATTAAAATTACGATTGTAAATAAATTGATTTGAAATCTTTTAACTACGCCGGCTAGTTAGTCAGTTTAAATATAATTCATGTTATTTTGCATTAATTTATATAGAAATAACTAGAATTCATTAACAACCATCGTCATACTCTTAGCCGACAGTCCTAAGCCTGGTAAAGTAGGAAGGAAAGATTTCATATCTCATAATGCATAATTACGTATAGGTACTTGAAACATCGTACCTACATTATATTGGAGGCATACCATACTTATCGCATACGTTTACTAATCGAAATCCTACCACACCCAAATACTTAGAAGTATTTTGATACCTGGTATTTGTACCAGGTATTAAGTGATACCCATACCTTAAAGGCCGGGTATGGAGAATGGCAGGTATATCTCATCTCTAGTTCCAAGTGCGGTTTGGACTGAATGTGTGGGCTGGCATATTAGGGGAACACGTGCTTGGACCCTACTTCATCGATGGGTACCTCAACAGTGCAACATACCTGGAGCTGTTGCGTCACGTTGTCGAGGAGATGTTAGAAGATATTCCTCTGGCACTCCATCACAACCTCTACTACCAGCAGGACGGTGCCCCCCCTCACTATGGTCGGCAAGTACGCGAGTACTTGACCGAAAGGTTTGGTGACCACTGGATCGGTCGCGGAGGACCTGTGGCCTGGCCTCCGCGTTCTCCGGACCTGACGCCTCTAGACTTTTATTTGTGGGGAGACGTTAAAAGGTTAGTTTACACGGAGGAAGTGACAAGTGTAACAGAATTACGTGCAAGGATCATTAGTGCTTTCGACACTTTAAAAACGAATGTGTTAGTGTTACGTAAGCTGAAGGAAAACCAGCTACGTCGTGCTCGATTGTGCCAAGAGTGTGATGGTAACAACTTTGAACAATACCTCCGGGTAACATAAGTAGGTAATTTATTTATTTGTACATTTTGTAAATACGTTGTTAGCTTAATCAATTTTATTAGTGTAAATAAGGTGATTTCAAATTTTTAACTACGCCAATAATACCTAAGAGTCGAAAGTATCAACACCTACTTACACTTAACTAGCAAATCTTTAAAAAACATTTTTATACTCAGTAGATCGGTACACCAACTTAAGCAGGTAGGTAGGTATTATTGCCGGTCCTAAGCCCGTTAAGTAGGAAGGAAAATTTAAAATCAACTAATTTAATCCACAAGTAAAAACAAAATCATTACGAAAAGTTTATGCTGAACGATAGCAATAAAGCAAAACTAACATTTTATTAATCATCTGATAGCAGGCCAGTGAACTTTTCTTTGGCACACTAGGATTACTGACATTAGTAAGATTTCCGTATTCTAATGATGCTTTAAAATGAGTGAATTATGAAACGAAATTTATGACAATAATGTAGGTGATTTTCGAAATAAAATTAGGTAAAATTTTTGCTACCCCGGTCGCTACGGTCATTGCTCCGTCGCGCACGCTTGAATTTAGTAGGTAAGACGTCGACGCTCACGCACACAGCTGATTGTCGCTGTGTGCATAGTCAGTCGGGTTATTCTCATTGAATTTAGGATTTAATTCTGAAATACTGTTAAATTTCAACAACAAAAAAAAAACCGCGCTTATTAGTTATTGCCCGGTACTGTACTTTCAATTGATTATTTATGTCTTTTAGGACAACCACCTGAAATTTAACGAGGATGCAAAACAACATCTTGTATAAGACTGTTACCCTCATAATTTTCGATATGTGGGCATTATTTTCTCTAAATTAATTATAAGACTTAGTTACTACAATCAAGTAACTGTTGATATGTCAATCTTGATTTCTTTCTTATAGAGGACCCATACACCTACAATAATATTGCGCAATGTTGATGATTGCACAATATTATTGAACATATAGGGGTAGTATTGAAGATTGCGCAATGATTGAGTAAAAGATTGAGGACTTTTAAATTTTATTGCACAATATTTATTTGTTGTGTCTTGTGTATGTTATACGAGTATTGCCCAATATTTTTTAGTCAACAGTTCGGAGCGGTCGCGTACGCACGCGTGTATTTTTGCAGCGAAAATGGCACAAAAAACTTCAGCGAAAGAAAAGGAACGAGAATTCATTATCGAGTGCATTCAATTATATCGTGATTTACCTGCTTTGTGGAATGTTAAAAATAGATTGTACCATGACCGGGACAAAAAGAGTATGGCTTATGATTTGTTGCTTAGCAAGTACCAAGAGATGTTTCCTACAGCAAATAAAGACGACTTGAAAAAAAAAATTAATGCTCTGAGAACAAACTATCGGAAAGAATTAAAGAAACACATGGATTCTATGAAATCTGGGGCAAGTGCTGATTCTATATAAGGTCTAACTTTTGAAACACGAAATATTTTAAGAGTAACTTCTACAAGTCGTAAAGTCGCCATAGCAACGAAAAAAATGAGTGTTTTTATTGTTACGAAATTATTATAGTTGTAAATATTCTTGCGACATTTTGCATAAAACCTTTTCCCTATTTTATGAATGAGACGCGCCCCGCACACGCCGCGGCGACGGGCGAAGCGCGGCGTCTTGTTTTAAACAAGTTGTTTATTCTATGCTAGGCAGGCAGCGCGCGTGTGAGGTTGTGTTCGCACGTCATGGTAGCGTGCGACCGGGCAGGAATAGTAATAATTTCGCGTCCTGACTGTTACCGCACTTCAACTCCACCCACAGTAGTCTATGTGAATCTGGAAGCAAACACCTGCCCTGACCTGCTATTACATGGGGCGTAACAATATCTCTAGTGAATTAATGTAGGTAGTGGACATTCGAAAATACACCTCTGCCTATCTCTTTGGGGAATGCAGGCGTGATGATATTAAAAATAGACCAACGTATGAACGTAGGTAGACTTCATAATTCGATCTAGTCTTACAATAATAATAAATGTGAATTTAAATAACAATAGGTACCATCTAAACCTAAGAAGATTTACGTTAAATAAATTCCCTCCGTAAAACTTTACGAAAAGGAACTTAGGTGCGATCAAAACAAATCATAATGTCTAGCATCTACCTACCTACACATCTGTAAACTAATAAACAGCTGTTTGCAATTCATATTTAAAATTTTTGTAAAAATCTCGAAACATTTCGTAACTCATATCGACTATGAGCGAGCGTCGAACTTCGAATATTCGTCAGCTGATTTTTGGTTGTAGCTATCTACCTACTCGTACTACTGATGTGAACTATCAGTTCGTAGCGCGGATTGATTTGAAAAATCGTACTAGAGAGTTAGGTGTGGACGTGACATACCGACTTAACTGTTGCAGGTGAACGCTGTTTCTGAGAATTTCTTTACCTTCAGAAAACTAGTATTTGTAGGTAAACAAAATTATTAGTCGATCTGTAGTTGAATAATGGCTTTTAAACTCAATGCGATTGGTAGTGTAGTGTTTATCTTAATTTATGAATACCTAACCTAGTATCTACTAGGCAAAATTTGACGAACTATCTGTAGTCTAGGTAGTAATGCGTGGTCTAGGATCTAGGTACAATTCTACACTACACTTGACTAGCAAGACGCGTAGGACCGGTCGCAACAATGTAGTGATTTGTTTATTTAGTGTTTGATTCCGCATGGAACAAATCTACAGATATTTGATTCTGGTCTCGGTGTTCGTGCATACTTAGACATATCCACTACACACCATAAATATTACGTGTGCGGCAATGTTTTTATAAAAAGAAAAACATAGGTTATTGGTTCTAATTCCCCATCACACTTCATCAGGCTTTGGACTGGCGAATTATTGATACAATAATTTGATTAGGTAGGGTACCTACCTGTTACCGTAGGGTAAAGCTGTAGGTAATTACCACAAAAATAATCAATAATACAATTGTTATGGTACGTCAACGTATTTAGTTAGTTGGAAACATGTCTATTTTAAATTAAATTCAGTAACCCTATGATATCCTGCAGGTACCTTTTACGAATTACTGTAACAACAATTTGGCGTGTTTAAAAATTAGAATCAACTTATTTACAATAATTAAAAATGTACATACCTAATACCTACGAAGTTATTACCTATTTAAACACTATTTACACCAGTTGTTGCACATATCCACCCTGCTGTTGGACGCAGACGGCTGCACGTTTTATAATGTGTCTTTGCACTTCTAATAATGTGTCTCTGTCACTAGCCATCACTGCAAAAGCGTTCACAATTCTGAGTTTTAATTGTTCCGCACTAGATATGGTGTGGCCGTCATTACCATAAACCAGGTCTTTAGCCCTACCCCACACATGAAAGTCTAACGGCGTAAGATCAGGAGAACGAGCTGGCCAGGGGACCGGGCCTCCCCGTCCTATCCAACGATTGCCGTACTCGTTAGACAAGTATTCCCGAATGCGCCTATCATAGTGTGCTGGTGCACCATCGTGCTGGAAGTACATCGACATTGTTCTTAAATAAATAAGTGGAATGTCTTCCAGCATGGTTGCTAGTACACCTGTCAAAAACTCCATATAAGTTTGACCATTAAGCCGATCCAGGAAAACAGGTCCCAACAGTCTATCACCGAGTAACCCAGCCCACACATTAACACTGAACCGGGTCTGGAAATGATCCGGTCTAACAACACGAGGATTTTCTTCTGCCCACCAGTGCGCGTTGTGGATGTTGAACAACCCAACACGTGTAAAGGTGGACTCGTCCGTCCACAGGATGCTCCGCGTCGGGTCTTGAAGCAACCAACGGCAAAATTCCACTCGTGGAGCCAAGTCCAGCGGCTTCAATTCTTGCACCCTCGTAAAGTGGTACGGGTGCAGCCCCTCATCCCGCAGAAGGCGCCAAACCGTCATATTGCTCACGCCGAAAACGCGAGCGGCGTCTGCTGTGCTGGCCATTGGATGTCTCAAAAAAAAATCGAGGATGTCATCCTCAATTGTTGCTGACACTCGTTGCCTGCCTAAGTCTGCAGCTGGTGGTATGTAGACCCCATAGTCCTGGTGCCGCTGTACAGCACCTAGGATCGTCTGCAGAGATGGTCTTCTGCCATAACGCTCCAGGAAGAGGGCTTGTGCTCTGAGCAAAACATTTCCAGATTCCCGGTAGCACTCCGCCATGTTCTGGTACTCCTGGTTCGTGTACCTGTAGTTCGGCATTTTTACGATTGTTGCGTGACCGACTGAATGTGTTTTACTAGCGCGTGCGTCGCGTCATGCGTTCCGAGCGGGACTGAAGGAAGAGGCGCGGGGGGTGGAGCGCGGCTCTATTGTATCTAAAAGCCGCGCGCGCTTTGACCGCACCGCCGCGCTGGCGGCGTGGCTTTGACGCCGGCGCCGGCGCCGCCCGCTTCAATGACAGTAGGCAAATACGACGTAGTAGTAAGCTTGCGTAATGGATGTTGAAAAATAAGGAGCCAGTATTATTTTGTGGGTCAAGTAATTTTTATTTATTTATTTTTTTATAAAATACACAGATTAAATTATTTTTTTCGTTGCTATGGTGACTTTACGACCTACAGAAGTTACTCTTGCAATATTTCGTGTTTAAAAAGTTAGACCCTATATATGAACCAACGTTGTGGTACTACAGTGACATGAACTTTTTACGTGATCAAGAAATGGCGTGTGACTCTGAATCTTCTATGGATATTACCCAAAATTCTAACACACAAAATTCTGTTGAAGATGGTTGGATAAGGTCTGTTTTTCAACTTAAACTCACTAAACTTTATAACAACAAAAACAAAGTTGCAGCGTTTTACCCGTAAAACGCTGCAACGTTGCCTGGATTTTGACGTTACTTTTAAGGTCTACATACATTTAAGGAACTCACGCATTCGTATTCTATAAATCTAAAATATCGGTATATCGCTGTGTACCTACACAAAATGAGATATTTTTTTCTCTGAATGAATTATAAGACTTAGTTATTACAATCAAGTAACTGTTGATAATTATGTCAATCTTGATTTCTTTCTTTTAGATTCAAAATGACCAATACTTTCTTTACTTTCTTAACTTAGGGCGGATTTTTCAAGAGCGAGATAAAACGTCAGATAGCTAACAGTTCAATAACTTTATCTGAGATTTTAACAAACGATTAAAGAGTTTCAATTTTTCAAAGGACCGGACGATACAAAGATTACGAAGATAGTCTTCTTAATATTGCCGTAGAGCTCGTCAAAAATAAAAACTTAACTAGTTACCAGGCAGAAAAGCAATTTCGGATCCCCCGGCGAACTATACTTTATTAAGTTAAATTGCTTCACATGAAAAAAATTGGTTGCCCCATTCGATTAAGCGAAGAAGAAAAGAGTAAAATAGCAAATGCTCAAATACCTTGTGGAGAATATGGCTGTCCACTGACTCGTCTCGAGCTACGTATGATTGTACATAGCTATTTGGTGAAAAATAAAAAATCTTTGATTTCTGATAACAAATTACCAGGTGAAAGGTGGGTTCGCGAGTTTTTGAGTCGCCATAAGGAAAGATTAACATTGAGATCACGATCCACGCAAAATATAAAATCTTCACGTGCCGAAAACTCATTATGAGTACAATTATCCCATAAGAGGTTGTGCGTTAATTATGTTACGTTGTATATATAAATTTTTCAATTTTCTTTTACGATGGACAATCGAGGAATGGCTAGTCGAAGATCTACGCATTATTCTAGTGGCATTGTCAAGTGGGTTGGAAATCGATTCCGCAAAGTTTCAAGTTTTTTGCTATAATCTTGCTACGAAGTATGTGGAAAATTATAACTGGTTCTACATATCAGTCACCTTGCACAAAATACTGATATTTGGTGCGAACATAATAGATTCCATTTCGTTGATTGGTATGCTGTAAGAACAAGCTGGTGAGTCAAGGAACAAATTTTGGCGTTACGACCGTGAGCACCACACACGTAAGTTAGATCGTAAAACTACAATACTTGACTTGTTTCATCGAGCGTTAGAATCCTCAGATCCAATAATATCGACCATTTCCCTTGGAATACAAAATAAATAAAACATAGTATATAAATACAAGTACATACTCGATACTTTTCTCCGATACCAAGTACTTTTAGTATCGATACTTTGAAAATAAGTACCGAGTAGGTATCGGTCAAAAGTACTCATATCAGTATGCCACGTATAGGTATAGGATCTCGTTATACATTTTTTCATTGTAAGATTGATAAAAAAAAGTATCTTAAATTGAGGTTTTTGAACGCATCCTAGTCTTAGTTTTGTGTAGTTGGCAAGCTTGTTTGTCTATGCCTGATAATTATGGACGAAAATCACCAAAAAAAAGAATGTCTATGCCCTCGAAAAAAGTTACATAGTTGCCACCATATTGATAACTATCTGTGTTTGTTATTGTTTTCGTTTGTTCCGCGTCCCGCCTAGGTACGTTAATACTAACCTTTAACAATAGTCAGTGTTTGTTTCATGTTTTTGATTTATTGTCTTGCGTGATTGAATATGGGGCCTCCGAAGTCTAATAAGTGGCAGTATTTCACAAAAAACGACGAGAAAATCACAAGCTGCAAAAAATGCTTTAAAGTCGTGCGGTTTTGTGGTAATACTTCTAATTTGCATAAGCATTTAAAAAGCCACTCTGATTATATTGCACCTGTTAATAATAACGACAAGATTTCAGTGTAAGTACATACGACATCATTTATATTTATCTACAATTATCAGATACCTAGTGTTGCTGTGCTGTCGATTATGATTTCGTATTCTTGTTGTGTGGTACGTTACTATATCGATATCGATTAACTTTTATTATAACCTAATCATACTAAAAGTATTGGCTGGTATTGATAAAGTATAAGTAATGTAGCAGTAGCACTGGTGTTTTATTTCCTTTATTTATTTTCACACATACTTTTTAAATTTTTAAATATTCTATACAAAAGATTATAAAAAAACATTTAAAAATATAAAAAATAGTAGCCCACCAGCACTGGGAACAGGGTCCGAGCCGCCGGTGGTCAGGGCTCTTGAGAGAGGAACCTCCTAACAATACGCGCCGTGTCCACTGGTGTTTATTATTAAGTATATTTCAATTACCTTACCGTTACCTACCGTTCTCTTTGGTTGAAGAAAGAGCTTTTAGAAAGTATTCTCGGTGGTTTCCTGGCTACCAACTGCCCTGTAGGAAAACAGCCAGCTTTGTACGACCAAACCAAAGCAGTATTAAAAATAAAATTAGGAGGCCCGGAATGCAATAATTCCGTATGTATAACTACCGATTTGTGGACTTCAAGATCCAACGAGTCGTACATAGCCGTTACTGGTCACTATATTTTATTAGATTGTCGTAATTTTCAAGACTCCCATACCAGTGAAAATATTCAAGAAATGCTCAGTAATTGTGGCCGAATGGGGACTAACAAATAAAATAAATTTCGCGGTGTCGGATAACGCAGCTAACATCCAAAAGGCCATTAATAATATCGGATGGAAACATTATGGCTGTTATGGCCACTCCCTAAATTTAATAGTCCAAGCTGCACTTACTACCATTCAGTCTCTACTGGAAAAAGTAAAAAAAAGTCGTTAGGCATTACAAATCTAGTAGCACTGCGTTGGAGAAACTAGTGAAAGCGCAAACGGACGACAAGGCGGACTGTATCCCAAAACGTCTAATACAGGAAGTACCCACGCGGTGGAACTCAATTTTCCATATGGTTAGGCGCTTCGTAGAACTAGAGCAGTTTTTGAGGGCCACAATGGCCGTTTTAAAAACAGATTTACCCATTTTAACAAACGAGGAATGGTTGTTGCTATCAGAAATAACAAAAAAATTTCAGCCGTCTGATCAGGCCACAGAAACAATCAGTGGTGAAAAATACATGACTGGGAGTTTAGTCATCGTAATGACACGCTGCCTTTTAACAGCCTGTGATAAATTTACAGTAGAGCCATTCTACGTAGCGACAAGATGTCATAGGTATATAGGGTCTAACTTTTTAAACACGAAATATTTCAAGAGTAACTTCTACAAGTCGTAAAGTCGCCATAGCAAAGAAAAAAAAAATTTTTCTGAATGTTTTTATTTTTACGAAATTATTATAGTTCTAAATATTCTTGCGACATTTTGCATAAAACCTTTACAAACTTTAAACTTACTTACTTACTTTTACTTTTTTAAGCTTTTTTTACTTTTTAAACCTTTAGCCAGTATTTATTTTGTGGGTCAAGTAATTTTAATTTATTTATTTTTTATAAAAATACACTTAGATAAAAAAAATTTTTTCGTTGCTATGGTGACTTTACGACCTATAGAAGTTACTCTTGAAATATTTCGTGTTTAAAAAGTTAGACCTTATATACGTAAGAAGTTGGCAGACTCGTCTCACAGTTAATGTTGTTGATTTTCTTCATTTATGTATTTTTATATCTCTTTACTTTGTATATTTTGTTTGTATGTATGTATATAAAGGGTGTAAAAAGACCCTTAACGAAGCCGGAAGGTACTTGTTCTCCTCGTCATTGTGATGTTGTGTGGGTCAAAGTTCCAATTTTTTCACAAGTTTTTTTTTAAATACTACTTTTTAAGGTTCTAACTTTACTCCAATTACCTCCATAGTCCGTTTACTATTCAAAGCATCCATCAGCAATAAGTTTTGAGCGCATTATATTGAGTTTTACCGTAAAATGTGATTTTTGACCCCAAAAATAAATTTCGTTTCCCAGCAAAAATTTTTGCGTAAAGTTACTTAGTTTGATGTACAGAATGCTTGGTTGACGGCTTGGTGAAGGGTCTGTTTACACCCCGTATGTATTTATTATTATATTTTTTTATTTTTTTCGGAAATTTTCTGTACTATTGCACCTACTGTTTTGTCTCTGCATCACCCTAAGGTAGACTGGTAGAAAATGCCCAGGCATTAAGTCCGCCTTTGTACATTATGTGCATAAAGTTTAATAAATAAATAAATATATCGCCTGAGAACAAGGCTGGTGACAAGATACGGCGTCATTGAAAGAAGCAGAACATTTTCTTCATGCACGTTCCTAGATCCCAGATACAAATTATCTTTATTTAGCGATCAGAATGAGGCTAGAAACACCAAAAGTCACGTGCAGGAAATGTTAGTTGCGATGATTGCTGAAGAAACTGCACAGGAACAGTCGTCGTGTCTTCCGTCAGCATCGGCCGGTAGCAGCAACACTGTTGATGGATTTCGGGCTATACTAGATGAAATTATAGACCAAAAGCAAAAACCAGTTGGAACTCCTTTAACATAAACGAAGGCCATTAAAGAGATCGACACATATATTAATAACAATCCGCTGCCAACCTTTCACTGAGATAAATGGAGCCGTCTTCTCGAGTGGTGGCGAGTCCACAAATTCACCTACCCGCATCTCGCCAAACTTGTCCAAAAATATGGAAATATCATGGCCTCATCTGTTGTCTGTGAACGAATATTTAGTAAAACGGGCCTCATCATCAGTGTCCGTCGGACGCGACTAACAACACAAAAACTCAAGCAACTGACTTTCTTGAACGTGAATTTAGACCCAAACAGATTCCATCCGTATAGGTAAATAACCGAAAACCGGAGAGAAAAAAAAACTGTCAAACCGTTTCACGTGTTTTTATTTAGTTTGTAAGATTTTTTGATTTTTTAGTACCGCTGATCTAACTAGATGGCGTTGTCGTCGAAATAGATCGCGGTATGGTTTCGTTACATGCAAAAGTATAAGAGACTAGAGAAATATTTTTGTTTTGAGATTCTGTACTGTATTGGGTGAAAATTAATATACGTGGTTGTAAAGTATACATCAGGGGCGTAGCTACCGCCGTATATGCCGTATCAATTATACGGGGCCCCCGGGCCACGGGGGCCCCCAAAGTGTGTAAGGAAAAAAAATTAAAACTTCCTAATTTATTTTATTTTACAAATGACAAAATTCTATAAAGCAATTACTTTTTTACCCGCCTTAAGCGTGCGTTCAAAAGTTGGCAACACTCTACATCGTTATGGCGGGCTGCGGGACTTCCCCGTTTTACATACTTCATCTTCAACTCAGCGGGCGGGGAATCCCTCAATAATAAAATCGATTTATGTACGTGTAATCGTGTACGTACACACTACATTGGATGTTAAACCACGGAATGCAGTGCAGTGTTTATTTACGTGTTTGCGCATTACATTGCAATTCAGTACAAACAATATTGTTATTGTAAAAGAAATGAGTGAAAGTAAAAGAGATTATCCCAGCGAGAAAAGAAAAAGTAAACAGAAAAGGGAAGAGGTTATAAAAAAAGTGCCCAAAATTTCTTCATTTTTTCAGAAACAAGATACTGTGAGTGATTTAGATTTGAAAGGTTAGTACTACCCAAACCATTTAATAGGGATCCGTAGTGATAAACAAGGAAATCTTTTAATTTCGGTCTTCGAAAAACCGAAGTACTTACTTACTAATTTTCCAAGTACTATTTTACACGACGATAATGTGGATCTGCGTGGTTAGATACGCGTGGTTGGTTTATTATTTACCTGTAGCAAAGGGTGAATTTTGTTTTTTGGGTTCCGTAGCCTTGAAACAAAAAAAAACAAAACTAACTTATCTATAGGATCAATTTGTTTTGTTGTTTGTCTATCAGTCCGTATCGCATCGTAAATTGCGTGTTGAGAACTTCAGATGTGCAGACTCGCTTTCGGGTTGTTCTCGTTTTGTATGGCCACTACACTACGCGCTGCGTTCAAATAGCACGCAGGTGTAATGTAACGCACGGACGGGCTGCAGGTGATTTTGTATCTACTAATACGAGCACAATCCGCGTAGAGTCTGTGTGCGTCTGAACTGAACTCGCTCTAACTGTGACCCTTAGTAAAGTTATTGATTTATATATAACTCTTTATAGTTTAGTATCAAAGCATTCGTATTTATTTTTTAACAATTACTCGTTTATTTTTAGATTCTTCTGAAGCACGTTCTTCGTCAGATAACCATCCGGAAATAGAAGAAAGCCAAGCACATACTTCATCGGATATCCATCCAGAAATTGAAGAACCCCAAGTCAACGATTCTGATATATTTGAAGATTGTAATATAATTTCATCAGATAGAGGAAATTTTGGTGACAATTTATGGTCCATTTAAACCACAAGGACCATTTCCAAAAGATTCAGAAAGTAACCGACCTTTTTCCGCCTATTATTATTCTTATTTCAATCAGGCAGGCATAAAAATTGTAAGACCATGGTTATGTTATTCTAACGTTTTAAACAAACCGTACTGTCACTTCTGTTCTGTTCTGTGTATTAGCAGATCGTCAAAACAAATCATACTCCTCTGCTTGGGTTAACGGTGTTTCGGTTAGAAGCAATTTTACGCAAACTATACTTGACCGTGAAAAGTCACAGCAGCATATTAATGCCTCACTCTCTTATAATAATTGGTTGCACGGAAATACCATCGATACTCTATTGCAAAGTGAAATCAATAGTAAAATTACATTCTGGAGAGATGTACTGCATCGTATAATTAATGTTATAATTACTTTAGCATCTTGTAATCTATCTTTGAGAGGGCATGATTCTGATTCTGGAAATTTTATGGCAATTTTACGTCTGCTATCTAACTATGATGCAACTTTAAAAGAACTTCTTCTAAAACCAAAAGGCGAAATAAATTATTTAAGCCCTACGATTCAAAACGAAATTATTAGTTTGCTTGGTACCACCGTTAGGAACAATATTATCTCAGAAATTAAAAAAGCTCCATTTCTGACAATAATTCTGGATACAACACAAGACTTGTCAAAAATTGACCAACTTTCTGTAGTTTTTCGATATATCTCGGTAAAAGAAAATGATGATAATGTGCCTAAAGAAATAAAAATCTGTGAGTCCTTTTTAGGATTTATAGCAGTAACCGATTGCAGTGCTGCAGGTCTGAAAACTGAAATTTTAAATTTGACTAAAGAATATGGAATTGATTTGACTAAATGTAGAGGACAGGGTTACGATGGAGCGAATGTTATGTCGGGTGTTTATGGAGGATTACAAACCCTAATAAAAGAGCATGCTCACCACTAGATGTCGTTGTGCCTATGACGCGCATTTCTGAATCGCGGTGTTAAGATTCTCCGTGACCTAATGACCCTCGCTGGATCAGTGAACCTCCTGGAACACAGCTACGTGGAGTGTGCATTCTGGTACTTCGTCCTATTTGGAAAAGTCACTAGGGACACACCTCCACTAGTTGTTTTTGCTCAGTGTATTCCGTCTGAAATATATTTTTGGATAGAGGGACTCATTTCCCGACCTTCGTCCTAAGGTCTTGGTCGGGTGGAACTATCTCTATTGCATATCTCCAAAGTCATCTTCTCTTCTTCTGTAAATATCATCCATCTCTTCTGTACCATATTATCACCTGTAACCGTTGCTAAAATACACCATCTGCTGTGACTCCCGTGTTTCCTTCGAGTTCGGAATCCCCTACAAACCCCTCTTACAAAGGTCATATTTATCGCAACCATCAGCATCTCGCTGCATAAATGAAGTAGTGGAAGCTCTTAATAATCCGGCAATAGCAAAAAAATATATAAACTTCCCTCAAAATATACAAGAAAGACAGGTTAGTTAATCCTACCTTATGGTACTTCAGAATATAAGCCTAATTATGTACTTATAAAAACTACATAATTATTTTTATTTTTTTTCAGGTGATTCAGGATATGCTCAGCACGCCTACCTTATGACGCCAATTAGTGGTGCTGAAGATAATTCCCCAGAAGCTTTCTACAATGACCGTCACTTAACTGCTCGCAATTCAGTAGAGAGAACAATTGGTCTCCTAAAAGGACGATTTAGGTGCTTGTTAGTACACAGAGTGCTCAATTATCATCCAGACGAAGTTGCAAAAATAGTTATTGCATGTTCTGTATAGCACAACATGTGTAATCGCAGAGGAATGCCCACAATTTCAGAAGGAGAGAGACTAGAACAGCTCCAAACAATTGCTGAAGTTAAAAGGAGGCAAACTAGGGATTTGCCATCTAACGCCGATTTAGCTCTTGGGCAATTACGTAGGCGAAACTTAGTAAATAGGCTATGGCGTTCACGTCATAATTAATTTAGCGGTGGTTTCGTTTTGTCAGTCAGAACGGCCGCAAATTAATAAAATGCATGAAAACATGGTGACTGTTTTTAAAACTTTACTAGAATGTTATATGGACGACGGATATGTTTCGCGAACTGAAGTCGGATTCATTCAGATTGACAATCCACGTCATTACAAATCAATAGATAACCTTTACCTAGGAGCAAAGGTTTCAGTTTCCCTTGTCTCTACGAGTTCAAACGCTTTAAATCAAAAAGATATTGAAGCATTCAGACTCAAATGCTTGCGACTTTTTTACAAAAGGGGCAAGGCAGGTAAAAAAAAGTACGATTTCACCAATGATGTAATTAAACAAATTAATGCAGTTTCTTGACCCACAAGTTGTCAAGTCTCGTAGAATTGATTCATTGGTCACTTTGGCAGTAAAGTGTCCAAATGACATGGTCGGTTCCTGCCCTAAGAATCAATTCAGATTTCGTAGTGTACATTAATTAGTATTATCTGAAAATTACTTCTAAAATAAATAAAAATAAATCGCAAAATTTCATTTCTCTAGAAAAGGCGACAAAAAATCCCAAAAAAAAATGTTTTAATTGTTTTTGTGTGATTTGGTTTCATTGAATGCAATATGGCCGGTTCCTGCCCTCAAAATCAATTCAGAATTCGTAATGTACAGTCGTGGCCTTTTCCGCCTGATCAGTTAAAAAAAAATCGCATAAATCATGCGTAGGCGCCGAGCCACGCCCCCTTAAAGTTTAGGCCTATTAGGGAAGCGTTTACGCAATTAGTTGCAATCTGCACTGCGCAGCTTAGAGACGTATCCCGTGTACTCCTTTTGCGAATTTTACACACGGACCTTGGCGCGCTTACCGGACCTTTTGAATATTGACCCTTGATTGCCTAAACGTGAACCTGTGCGAGAATATTGGATTCCTGAGAACCTGTGCTGGAACATTTTGTGCATAATATCTTCCAGAAATCTCATAAGAGGAGAACGCAATCAAATAATAATTTTGCTTGGACAAAGACTTAAAATTAGTCAAACCGCTGAGCAGCTGCATATGAGCGCAAGTAGTCAATTATTTTAATTATTGTTATGATACATTTTGTTACTTTCAAATACCTTAATTTGTAAATAAAACTTTACTAACGATGAAAAGTGCAATGTGTATAATTTTTAGCTTGTTTTACAACAGTATTTGATAAATATAATAAAACTAGAAACAGCAGAAAAAATATTCATTTTTAGGCTTGATAAAGCAATTATTACTGCGTGAATTTTCTCGCTCACACACGCACTATCTGTTTCAATTTCTGTTGTTGGTTTTTTAAGGAACAATGTTTGCCACTATGTATCGTATGAAAGTGTTTATTGGTTAATATAGATAATCTTGTTAAACGCTTTCGGTGCCAAGCACGGTGTAACATATGAGTCAAATCTACATAATGTAATTCGGCTTATTCCACTTTTCCCCGTTGGATGATCCCCATTGATGGGGATTAGTGAACTTTTTGTTCACTATTCCCCGTTGACCCAAAATTTTTATTTAATGGGGATAAGTGAACTAAAAAGTTCAATAATCCCCATTAGGTAGGTACGTTAAAAAAATAAAATATATGAATCATGTTACATTTATTAATTAAAAATATAACTTTCTTATACCTAATAAAATCACAGATTGTACAATTATTAATTTAAAATAAAAAATATAACTTTCTTATACCTAGTAAAATCACAGATTGTACAATTATTAATTTAAAATAAAAAATATAACTTTCTTATACCTAATAAAGTCACAGATTGTTACAATCATTAATTTAAAATTGTAGCATGAAAATATTTCTTTCTTATACCTTGTAAAATCAAAGATTACAATCACTTAAGTTTTTCTAATTAGGTACGTTAAATAAAAACAATATAAAAATAAAATATATGAGTCATGTACTTTTATTTTTATAAGGTAAGAACAAAATTTTAAATTACCTACATACCTACTTTACGATTTTATTAGAACGAAAAACAGATTGTTGCCCCAACGAAATTGTTCTAACGATGTTTGGGAATAAGACCTTATATCTATCTATCTAATAAGATACACAATACTGTAAAAGATGCTCATTTTCTAGAGGCGCGCGCGCAAGGCGGTGGCGGAGCGGGGTGCGAGTTAGCTCGTATGTGATTGGTCGACCCATCTTTTGTTTCGTAGTCGTTAAGGGTTAGTAGTGTGTAGTGTAGTTCAAGCGTGCAGTTCTTATCAGTTCGCAGTTATTAGTTTAATATAGGAATAAATAAAGGAAATGGCTGGTAGTTCAACTGACGTTTGTTTAGAGTACGTTAAAAAAGGTAAAGCTACCATACTTCTCCGGGCCGGACATCAATACAGTAAAAAATGCAAATATAAAAATGGTGGAGTTTTGTGGGAGTGTACCACAAGAAAACAAAGTAAATGTGCCGGATCCATCACTGTCATGGTAAGTTACTTATTATATTTTGTGATTAATAATGACAATAATAACTCAGGTTATGTGTGTTATCAATATCACGTTTATCAATATCAAAATTTAAAAATCAACGTTAAAGTTTAAACACTGTTTCTGTCATGGCGGCACGTGTGACGTCATTCTTTTGTCAAATAAGTCTATTACACCTAGTGTAAAAGAGTGTAGCTGAAGTGAATTGTATATCTACACTAATATTATAAAGAGGAAAACTTTGTTTGTTTGTTTGTAATGAATAGGCTCAAAAACTACTGGACCGATTTTAAAAATTCTTTCACCATTCGAAAGCTACATTATCCACGAGTAACATAGGCTAAATTTTATTTTGGAAAAAAATAGGGTTCCATAAGATATTTGGGTTTTTCGGACACAAGGTGTAAAAAATCAACCAGAAAAGTTACTTATTTTGCGTACGCTGCCTAAACTATAAAAGATAGAACCATAAAATATTCTAATTAATTGTAGATCTTATAAATATCTACAAAAAAGTCCGCGACACACTATACCTATCTATGTCGAGTGAGGCACAACAACCATTTCTATATCTTGAATTTTTTTTGGACTACATTTAAACGCATTTATTTTACTCATGCTATAATCCTTATCAAAATAAATTATTTCATCACTAAGTACAGTTTATGTAGATAATATTTGGTCTTCGAATGATTAAAATTGGACGTTTGGTTTTGAAGTTATGGCGAAATTAAAATAATTATTACGATTTCTGCTGCACGGCCCGTTGCGAAGTGGGCGTCACCAAGGCGGGGTGCGAGTGCGGGAGGGGAGTTTAGATCTATGAGTAAGGTACCCGCGCGGCTCCCTACGCAGCGGTCGTGCGCGAAGTCTAATAATAATGAATAAACTCAAAAACTAATGTGCCGATTTCAAAGAATTTTTCACCATTAGAAAGCTACATTCACCCTGAGTAAGAAAGGCTATATTTATTACTAAAAAAAATTACGGGGGGAGGGGGGAATTAGGGGAAAATAAATTTCCACCCGTGCGAAGCCGGAACGGGCCGCTAGTATTTAATTATTATTACATATTTTAGTTAAGCATAAAGTGAAATATGTTTTGTTGAACTATTCTGATAGGATAACAACAATTTGTTATAAGTTTTAAAGGTTGTTAAATAGCCTATTTAATTTTGTATTCTATGTAAGTGCAATATTGTTTACTTAAAAAATAATGTAAAGTAATTAATTATTATTACTTAATTTTACAGGACAATCAAGTTGTAGCTGAGAAACGACACAATGTTTGTGAACCTGATTTTGCGCGGAATGAAGTTACCTTGAGGTTATTCAAACTAAAAACTACACTTGCGGATCCAGAAGCACCTGCTATTCC
The DNA here is from genome assembly GCA_905220335.1 of Noctua pronuba. Taxonomy (NCBI): domain Eukaryota; kingdom Metazoa; phylum Arthropoda; class Insecta; order Lepidoptera; family Noctuidae; genus Noctua; species Noctua pronuba. The sequence goes on from LR999913.1 coordinate 4,710,584, forward strand.
CACTGCTTACAACGCGGCTGTGAGCTCACTAAAAGATACCGGAATTGACAAAATAAAAGAATTCCCTGCCCTGAAGTCTATCAAAACAACATTATATAGGGTCTAACTTTTTAAACACGAAATATTGCAAGAGTAACTTCTGTAGGTCGTAAAGTCACCATAGCAACGAAAAAAAAAATTTAATCTGTGTATTTTATAAAAAAATAAATTAATTAAAATTACTTGACCCACAAAATAATACTGGCTCCTTATTTTTCAACATCCATTACGCAAGCTTACTACTACGTCGTATTTGCCTACTGTCATTGAAGCGGGCGGCGCCGGCGCCGGCGTCAAAGCCACGCCGCCAGCGCGGCGGTGCGATCAAAGCGCGCGCGTCTTTTAGATACAATAGAGCCGCGCTCCACCCCCCGCGCCTCTTCCTTCAGTCCCGCTCGGAACGCATGACGCGACGCACGCGCTAGTAAAACACATTCAGTCGGTCGCGCAACAATCGTAAAAATGCCGAACTACAGGTACACGAACCAGGAGTACCAGAACATGGCGGAGTGCTACCGGGAATCTGGAAATGTTTTGCTCAGAGCACAAGCCCTCTTCCTGGAGCGTTATGGCAGAAGACCATCTCTGCAGACGATCCTAGGTGCTGTACAGCGGCACCAGGACTATGGGGTCTACATACCACCAGCTGCAGACTTAGGCAGGCAACGAGTGTCAGCAACAATTGAGGATGACATCCTCGATTTTTTTTTGAGACATCCAATGGCCAGCACAGCAGACGCCGCTCGCGTTTTCGGCGTGAGCAATATGACGGTTTGGCGCCTTCTGCGGGATGAGGGGCTGCACCCGTACCACTTTACGAGGGTGCAAGAATTGAAGCCGCTGGACTTGGCTCCACGAGTGGAATTTTGCCGTTGGTTGCTTCAAGACCCGACGCGGAGCATCCTGTGGACGGACGAGTCCACCTTTACACGTGTTGGGTTGTTCAACATCCACAACGCGCACTGGTGGGCAGAAGAAAATCCTCGTGTTGTTAGACCGGATCATTTCCAGACCCGGTTCAGTGTTAATGTGTGGGCTGGGTTACTCGGTGATAGACTGTTGGGACCTGTTTTCCTGGATCGGCTTAATGGTCAAACTTATATGGAGTTTTTGACAGGTGTACTAGCAACCATGCTGGAAGACATTCCACTTATTTATTTAAGAACAATGTCGATGTACTTCCAGCACGATGGTGCACCAGCACACTATGATAGGCGCATTCGGGAATACTTGTCTAACGAGTACGGCAATCGTTGGATAGGACGGGGAGGCCCGGTCCCCTGGCCAGCTCGTTCTCCTGATCTTACGCCGTTAGACTTTCATGTGTGGGGTAGGGCTAAAGACCTGGTTTATGGTAATGACGGCCACACCATATCTAGTGCGGAACAATTAAAACTCAGAATTGTGAACGCTTTTGCAGTGATGGCTAGTGACAGAGACACATTATTAGAAGTGCAAAGACACATTATAAAACGTGCAGCCGTCTGCGTCCAACAGCAGGGTGGATATGTGCAACAACTGGTGTAAATAGTGTTTAAATAGGTAATAACTTCGTAGGTATTAGGTATGTACATTTTTAATTATTGTAAATAAGTTGATTCTAATTTTTAAACACGCCAAATTGTTGTTACAGTAATTCGTAAAAGGTACCTGCAGGATATCATAGGGTTACTGAATTTAATTTAAAATAGACATGTTTCCAACTAACTAAATACGTTGACGTACCATAACAATTGTATTATTGATTATTTTTGTGGTAATTACCTACAGCTTTACCCTACGGTAACAGGTAGGTACCCTACCTAATCAAATTATTGTATCAATAATTCGCCAGTCCAAAGCCTGATGAAGTGTGATGGGGAATTAGAACCAATAACCTATGTTTTTCTTTTTATAAAAACATTGCCGCACACGTAATATTTATGGTGTGTAGTGGATATGTCTAAGTATGCACGAACACCGAGACCAGAATCAAATATCTGTAGATTTGTTCCATGCGGAATCAAACACTAAATAAACAAATCACTACATTGTTGCGACCGGTCCTACGCGTCTTGCTAGTCAAGTGTAGTGTAGAATTGTACCTAGATCCTAGACCACGCATTACTACCTAGACTACAGATAGTTCGTCAAATTTTGCCTAGTAGATACTAGGTTAGGTATTCATAAATTAAGATAAACACTACACTACCAATCGCATTGAGTTTAAAAGCCATTATTCAACTACAGATCGACTAATAATTTTGTTTACCTACAAATACTAGTTTTCTGAAGGTAAAGAAATTCTCAGAAACAGCGTTCACCTGCAACAGTTAAGTCGGTATGTCACGTCCACACCTAACTCTCTAGTACGATTTTTCAAATCAATCCGCGCTACGAACTGATAGTTCACATCAGTAGTACGAGTAGGTAGATAGCTACAACCAAAAATCAGCTGACGAATATTCGAAGTTCGACGCTCGCTCATAGTCGATATGAGTTACGAAATGTTTCGAGATTTTTACAAAAATTTTAAATATGAATTGCAAACAGCTGTTTATTAGTTTACAGATGTGTAGGTAGGTAGATGCTAGACATTATGATTTGTTTTGATCGCACCTAAGTTCCTTTTCGTAAAGTTTTACGGAGGGAATTTATTTAACGTAAATCTTCTTAGGTTTAGATGGTACCTATTGTTATTTAAATTCACATTTATTATTATTGTAAGACTAGATCGAATTATGAAGTCTACCTACGTTCATACGTTGGTCTATTTTTAATATCATCACGCCTGCATTCCCCAAAGAGATAGGCAGAGGTGTATTTTCGAATGTCCACTACCTACATTAATTCACTAGAGATATTGTTACGCCCCATGTAATAGCAGGTCAGGGCAGGTGTTTGCTTCCAGATTCACATAGACTACTGTGGGTGGAGTTGAAGTGCGGTAACAGTCAGGACGCGAAATTATTACTATTCCTGCCCGGTCGCACGCTACCATGACGTGCGAACACAACCTCACACGCGCGCTGCCTGCCTAGCATAGAATAAACAACTTGTTTAAAACAAGACGCCGCGCTTCGCCCGTCGCCGCGGCGTGTGCGGGGCGCGTCTCATTCATAAAATAGGGAAAAGGTTTTATGCAAAATGTCGCAAGAATATTTACAACTATAATAATTTCGTAACAATAAAAACACTCATTTTTTTCGTTGCTATGGCGACTTTACGACTTGTAGAAGTTACTCTTAAAATATTTCGTGTTTCAAAAGTTAGACCTTATATAAACACAGAAATGCAGCATTTGAAGTAAGTAAAATTGAGTTCAAAAATGTTGAAGAAGTTAAAGTACCTCCAGCTCATCAGGAATTTATTTTAGCAGACTACAATGACAGTGGTATCCGTGTAATAGCTTTTTGCTCTGAATTTGCCCGACATCAAATGAAAAATTTGAAGATGTTCTTGGGTGATGGAACGTTTTGGATCTGTCCATCTCCCTTTTACCAACTCTACACCATTCATGGGGATTTGGGCAGTACAGAAAAACACATAAACATTGTGCCACTTGTTTATGCCCTCATGAGCCATAAAAATCAACAAACATATGAAATTTTATTTAGTATGCTAAAATCTGCATTACCTGATTGGAATCCAGAAATATTTAAATGTGACTATGAAGTGGCTCCGATGAACGCAATGCGAAATGTTTTTGTAAATATATCTATTAGCGGCTGTTATTTCCATTTCACCCAGGCAATATGGAAGAAAGGAAAACAACTCAAACTAACAAAAGATAAATTAACCAGAAGACAAGTTGCACTTAGCACTGCTTTGGCTTTGTTACCATCAGATAAAATCATTGCGGGTTGGTTTTATGTTGCCTCTCAAAGCCCTGATGATGATAATAGCAAGGAGTTTAGAAATTACATGCTCAGACAATGGCTACAAGATGATTTTATTAAAACGTGGTGTGTATTTGGACAGACTCATCGCACTACGAATTTAGTCGAAGCATGGAATAATAAAATAAAAAAGCGTGTGAAAATAAAGAAACCCAACATTATGAAGCTCCTCACAGCGTTGGCTGAAGATGCATCGTATTACGAAGTTCTTGCATTGGGGGTTTCTGAAAATAAAGGTATAGCGGAAAAAACAAAAAAAAGCATCAATCGCGATAATTATATACAGGAGGTCCAAATGGAACTCATTAATAATGAAATTACGATTGGGCACTGTTTAGAAAAACTTAAGTGAGTGTAATCTTTGATTTTACAAGGTATAAGAAAGAAATATTTTCATGCTACAATTTTAAATTAATGATTGTAACAATCTGTGACTTTATTAGGTATAAGAAAGTTATATTTTTTATTTTAAATTAATAATTGTACAATCTGTGATTTTACTAGGTATAAGAAAGTTATATTTTTAATTAATAAATGTAACATGATTCATATATTTTATTTTTTTAACGTACCTACCTAATGGGGATTATTGAACTTTTTAGTTCACTTATCCCCATTAAATAAAAATTTTGGGTCAACGGGGAATAGTGAACAAAAAGTTCACTAATCCCCATCAATGGGGATCATCCAACGGGGAAAAGTGGAATAAGCCTGTAATTCATATCATTTTCCTATCACCATTCTGCTAAAGCGGCCATTTTAGGCCCCCGGGACACTTCTAGCGAGACCAAATTAACGAACTACATGAAAAGTATTTTTTTTAATGTCAATAGAAACGTCATCTCTTTCGTTTAAAAAAAGATCATTGCTCGTGTCTTGAATATCGAATGAGCTTCAGATTATTTTTAATGCAAAACAATATTATTATAACTTAGACAAACCCAAAATCCTTTTTCGTAGTTACCTCAGTATAACAAAGCAATTAGAAACAACAGAAGGCATCAAAGTATTTTAATCCTTTGCCGACGAAGTTTAAAAAGTGATATAGTCGAAGCTTTTTCTTGTGGTCAATTTTGTTATGATGGTTGCTATGCAGTGTGAGCAACATAGTAATTATGCTGTAGTATTTAGTTACTTGGTGTGAATGTCCATAGAATCTACTTTTTTCTTCTCTGTATTTTATAAGTGGAGACCTTTAATTGGCTTTCAAACTATTGTACTGTCCGTGATCTTTTTGTTTTAGCTGTTAGTCTCCCACGTTATTTAAATAAATAAATAACAAAACGCAGTAGTATGTTTATGGTTTTAATCCCTTGCCAAAAAATGCAAACAAAGGGCGGGCAACCGCATCTTTTTCTTGAACTTCTCTCGATTTAAAACAGTAGGTAACTATTTTTCTTTGTTTCAAATTGCACGCCGAAATAAAGACATGCTTTGCTCTATAATATCTCTAATTTATGACAAAAAATCGGGCCCAATCCGCAGTTTTATTATCTGCACATAAATAACAGCATTGAGAATTAAATAGGTGCAAAGTAGTTATTTTGTTCTGATTAAAAGTTTCAGGTTAAAAATGTTGTTAAAAACTGTGTGTGAATCTGTGACTTATGAGGTTGTTTATTGTTTTTAGAGAAAAACTGTCCGGCTGTGGATCAGACGCCATGAAGAAGAGGGTAAATCTTAGGAAACTTAGAGGATAAATCGCGGGCACCACGTCCATATCTGATATCAGAAGAAAACGTCCAACGTATCGTGAACACCTACCAGCAAGAGGACGCGTTCACGCCGATGAGTGTTCGCCGAGGAGTACGACGTGTCATTGCGCACAGTTCGTCATGCTTTACATAGAGCGGGGCACCATCATAGAAAACCGGCCAAAAAAATTGTGCTCACCGAGGAACAAAAAGCGGCGCGAGTTAGATTCGCAAGAGACTATAGGGATATGGATTTCTCAAACGCCTTTTTTCTGATGAGAAGTGTTTCAGGTCCAGCCAACATGGTCGTCGACACTTGTGGCGCGTGATGAATACGCGCTATCAACCTAGAAACGTTATTCCGAACAACGATTCTGGAAGGGTATGCGCGAATATGTGGGGCTGGATGAGTACTGATGGTCCCGGAAAGCTTGTCCATTTCCCAGGGCGAGCAAATGGCGCAGCTTACCGCGAACTATTAGAAACGGTGATTGTGCCCACTGTGCGCACAGTTTATCCTAGAGCAGAACTCCCCGAATTTATTTTTATACAAGTTAATTGTCCCATACATTCAGCACGCATTGTGCAAACTTGATTAAACCAGCAACCAGAAATAAAAACTTTACGCTGGCCATCCCGATCTCCTGACATAATGGTCCAGAGATGGGATCATCGACGGGAAAGAACTGAAGTGGAACTTCTTGCTCATTGCGACGAAGTATGGGAGTCGTTAAGGGGTTCCAACTTGTGCGAAATTCTCGTACAGTCAATAAGAACGAGATGCGACGCTGTTATTGACGCAGGAGGCGCTATGACCAAATATTAGTGTATTTCCTTTATTTGTTTCTTTACAAATTTTATACATTTTTATTTAAAAAAACAACATAAAAAACATTTTAAACGGGTTGGATTTAGAAAGGTTTGGCAGGCCGAGAGGGGTAAAGGGGGTTAAAGTTGATAGGGCTTGGGTTCCCGATTATAACGCTACCACTCTTATTACGAGGTAATGCATATTTCTCAAATCAGATAAAAAGCGAAAACGGAACGTTAAAATGGGCGATTGACAACCAAATCTGTTCCACATCATGTCAGTGGTGCAAAATGACGTGATAACAAACTTAAAACGGAAAGTAAAAAAAAAAAACTTATTTGTCACTGTCATTCGTTTCGTTTGTCATTCCGTTTCTCCTCGAGTTGCGTGAATGTCTCTCCTGTGTTTCGTAGTGTTTTTCTTGTGGTTTTTTCGACGACTTTGGCTTTTCCTCTGGACTCGAATTGTTTAACTTCACGAATGACCTACGCTTGTACACTGGACACCGATTTTCTGCCTTCACGACTGACCTATGCTTGTGCACTGGACACCGATTTTCTGCCTAATCGACTGACTTTTGCGCGTATCCCGGACTTCGATTTACTGCCTACACGGACGATGGAGCCCCAACCATCAACGAGCCGTTCCACGGTAGAGGCTGAACCCCAGCCATCTACGAGCCGTTCTGCGGTGGTGGCGGAGCCCCAACCATCAACGAGCCGTTCTGCGGTAGAGGCTGAATCCCAGCCATCTACGAGCCGTTCTACGGTGGTGGCGGAGCCCCAACCATCAACGAGCCGTTCTGCGGTAGAGGCTGAACCCCAGCCATCTACGAGCCGATCTGCGGTAGAGGCTGAACCCCAGCCAACAGCAAGCAGCTCTTCAGACGAGGGCGCACCACCAGCTAAGCGTCGTCTTTATGTGGCGGAATGTGGAATTTAATTAAAATATACCGCCAACTGGGCACGCGTGAGCAGGCTGTTGCATTTGCAGAGGAAAGGGGAATGCTACCTCGTCATAAAATGTGCAATTACCATAAAAAACCAATGAAAATTGAATTTTCTTCAAACAAAACAGTGGGCTCTTTTGTTTGCAACAGAGGGCCATGCAGAGCCAAGTCTAAAGTAAGCAGATTAGCAGAGGCAAAAACACTTGGTTCAGCAATATTAAAATTCTTATGCCGCAGGTATTTTACTTAATGTATACCTTCGCTAATAAGTTTAGTTATGACAGAACGATAAAAGAGGACTTCTCTGAAGGAGAACACTGCCTTTCTACAGCAACCATAAATGACTGGTTTAATTATTGTAGAGAGGCAGTTGTAGTCTATCAAAAATATAGACAAGAAGTTACCGGGAAGATTGGAAGTCCTGGGAAAGTAGTCCAAATTGATGAGAGCAAGTTTGGGAGAAGAAAGTACAACAAAGGTCGACGAGTTGAAGGAAATTGGATCCTCGGGATGATCCAGGATGGGAGTGAGGATCTTCGCCTGTCTGCCCAGACAATGTCCGTTCCGCTGATGTTTTAGTGCCCTTAATAAAAAAAACATGTTGCAGAGGGCACCACCATTCACACAGATTTTTGGCGGGCCTATGATTGTCTCGGGGACCATGGATACATCAACCGTAAGGTGAACCATAGCGACCCGGAGAACCCTTTTGTGGCCGAGGATGGCACCCATACCCAAAGAATAGAATCACAGTGGCGTGTCATCAAAAGGTTCTTTTATAAAGACAATTATAATAATCGGGAAAATATTAATGACTTAATTATTGAATATTTGTGGAGAAGAGATGTAGAAAGAAATAAAAGAGATCCTTTTGAGGAGTTAATTAATGTAATTAATTATGGTTTTAATAAATAATAAATTTATGAATGTTTGTTCTTTCATTTGTTTTTATAACAACCTAAAAATCCCCAATGTAGCCCCACTGATTACTGCTACCAGGAGAATTTGGAAGCAAGAGCGAGCGAAGCGAGCTCTGGACTTGGGGCACCCCGACTCGGGGCTTATTTTTTTTATAAACCACCCAGAAGTAAGAGCCCCGCTTCGCGGGGCTCCGTCGACCGGGCCTCCCTCGTCTGCGCCATGTTGAATGGCATAGGATTCAGAAGTTACTGGTTACTGTAAACCAGAAATAGAATCGTTTTTAGGCGAAAATACAGTGTTTTGAGGTTAGGTCACAATAATTGGTTTTTCTCAAGAACGGTGCGTCGCCTTAACATGGAAGTGGTGCCAGAGCACAGGCCCCTCCCTCCTCTTGCCAAACGTTACTAAATTTTTTACCCGATTAAAGCCTTTTAAGCGACTATAAAGTGTTTTGAGGTTAGGTTACAATAAGTGGTTTTTCTCAAGAACGGTGCATTGCCTTGTCATGGGAGTGGTGCCAGGGAAGAATAAAATATTATAATTTCGATTGGGAGAATAATGTGGTAATATTTGTTGATCTTAAACGTGTGGTTAGTTCCTAACCTGGTGTCAGAGTTTTTATGCCGCCCATAGGCCTCTGACTTGGCTTTACATGCCGTCAAGAAATATCTCTCAGGCATGTTGGTTGTTGATGAAAAGACATTCAAATCAGATAAAGATGGGAGAAAATATTAAAGCGGCGAGATAACGAGAGATACTCAGTTGGCAAGGTAATAACAAACACGTCAACAAAATGGCCAGTATGTGGCATCTGAATTAAAAAATGTGAAAAACCAAAGAGCACTTTTACAGGCCAAGTATTACATAATTTATTAATTTTTTATTTAATTTGTATTAATTTAATTTATTTTCCAGCAGTACAAGAAGGCCACCAGTATTCAAAAACAAAAAAGGTGGTGTATATGGTGTACCTGATGAGCTTCGGCTTTCACAGGTAGGAAACCATATGCCAAAATTGAATAAATTTAGAAGATGCCGTTTTTGCAGCACCACGAGTGCTGCAGTACAAGAAGGCCACCAGTATTCAAAAACAAAAAAAGGTGGTGTATATGGTGTACCTGATGAGCTTCGGCTTTCACAGGTAGGACACCATATGCCAAAATTGAATAAATTTAGAAGATGCCGTTTTTGCAGCGCCACGAGTGCTGCAGTACAAGAAGGCCACCAGTATTCAAAAACAAAAAAAGGTGGTGTGTATGGTGTACCTGATGAGCTTCGGCTTTCACAGGTAGGACACCATATGCCAAAATTGAATAAATTTAGAAGATGCCGTTTTTGCAGCACCACGAGTGCTGCAGTACAAGAAGGCCACCAGTATTCAAAAACAAAAAAAGGTGGTGTGTATGGTGTACCTGATGAGCTTCGGCTTTCACAGGTAGGAAACCATATGCCAAAATTGAATAAATTTAGAAGATGCCGTTTTTGCAGCACCACGAGTGCTGCAGTACAAGAAGGCCACCAGTATTCAAAAACAAAAAAAGGTGGTGTGTATGGTGTACCTGATGAGCTTCAGCTTTCACAGGTAGGAAACCATATGCCAAAATTGAATAAATTTAGAAGATGCCGTTTTTGCAGCACCACGAGTGCTGCAAAAACGGCATCTTCTAAATTAAAAAAAAGTGCGTTCAAAATACATTTGCAGTATGTGTCAAGTGCCATTATATCCAGCTCCAAGTTTTGAAAGGTTCCATTGTATTTGTGATGTGGGAAATAGTTTTCCTGCACAAGATACATAAAAATGATTTCCCACATTACACTTTCCATACAGGTCCTATTAAGGCTGAAGAAACATAATTCCCACATATTTTTTTTTATATTTAGAAATAAAAATATCAACAAAATTAATACATACTGGTCTTCTTTATTTGCCTAACTACATTAAATAAATAACTGCAGTTACTATATAAACTCACTGTTTTGCTCAGGCACAATTAAGGGTAAAGGAAAAGATCAAAAGTGAAGCTTCAGCCCAGACCCCTGGAGGTCTACTCTTATTCAACGAAAAACGAAGTTTCGATCGAAATTCGCGTATTTTCTGAAATTTCGTACGAACGAAAATTGTTTGACGTTTAGATTCTCTAATCGTACTCTAATTCGAAATATTCCGATCGAATATTTGAATTTGACAGACGATTGTTCGGAATTTTAACCTCAAATTTGACGAAACCAAGTGTTACCAAGTGTGTGTGTGTGTGTGTGTGTGTGTGTGTGTGTGTGTTGTGTTGTGTGTAAGTGTGTGATTTTCGTGTTACGTGCCAGAACACTTGCGCCTGATGACATCCTGGATAGGGTGGCAGCATTACTGGGCAGTACTGGAGAGGGTCTCACAGTGAGGTATAGTGTAGACGCTGAACCCCAAATTATTGGGGGTGTGTGATAGGAGTGTTGAGACGGCTTATATTGTGACAGTTGGTTATAACATATCTCCAATATTTTGATTGACAGTCCATTGCCTGTGAAAAAACACGTCCATGGATTATACATCTGTGTCCACTGATAATTCGTGGACACACGCAAAACGAAGCGGATAGCGTCCACTCGGTAATAGAGAAAAATATTCGTCGAGCAAAAAAATCTGGACCAATTTACACCCCAGATCAATATGTGGCTCTAATCCGTAATGCCAAAAAGACCGGTAACAGTTTCACTGTTAATGAAATGAGTTTCGATATGAATGAAAAATGAAATGAAATCAGTTTGTCATTCGTTAGATTTTCTGCAGCAATAATCTTTCACTTATTCTCGCAATCTACGCGGATCGTTACTCCTCGCGTCGGAGGTATCATTTATAGAGATGTTCAAGGTTGTGCTATGACGCTGGCATCTTATTCTATTGATGCTCATATTTTCGAGTTATATTCCGTTAAGTCCGTAAGAAACCACTATCACTTCACTACAAGGGGCTTGGTTCGTCTGGTTGCCCCTCCTGCTACTAGGAATCTTGTGACGCAAACGCACGTTGTCAACGCGGTCGCTGTTCCCGTTCATTCTATACATAAAGTTGGTTTAGAAGAGTACCTCGTTACGTCCTCTAGACAGTTACAAATAAACATACCTGGGTATGTCATATCTACCCTTGTGCATGTTGACGTGTTAATGTCAATGTCTATCGTTAATGACGCTGCCATTCAGCCTATCTTGATTAACGTTCGACCAAATGTCTCGGTTGATGATGCAAGGCTTTTGGAAGGTAGGTTTATGGCAGCACAGGGTGGTTCGCGCATTGAAAAGCGATGGTCCAAAAAAAACCCAGAGTCGATTCAGACAAATTAGGTATCAATAGCTTTATTAAAATGCACAATTTACCCCACCGAAAAAATTATGCCCATATCCATGGGGTATATGAGTTATAGACGAACAAAGTATATATGGAAACATCGTGAATAACTTGTTATTTTTATCAGTTTTTTCAACAGCATTATATGAATAATAATAATCATAGGACAATAATAAATATAACTAGCGATCATATGCAACTATCAAGTTCAAAGTCCTTTATTAATGAGATTACGTCTATTTTATAAGTTCTCTAGCATAATTACCTACCTATCTTTGTTATTCATTATTTTGTTTTCGCTAAACAAATACACACAAATACTTCAGAATATGATGCGTTCATCTTACCTCTCGCTCTATTGAGCGAGCGAGAGACTTACCTATAGGAGCGAGAGCGCGCCGACGGACGCCAGTCGCCATTTTCTATTCTTTTGTTCCTTAACTTGAACCGAGGTTCTAACGGCGCCGACGCAGTCCTTCGTTTGCTTTGCTACCGTTGTGATCTGTGCGTTTCATTATTGGATTTTTAAGGCCTGCTTTTTCTACACCGGACACCGATTTTCATTATTGGATTTTTTTGACCTGCTTTTTCTACACCGGACACCGATTTACTCTTTGTTTTGGACATTGCTAATATGGAGGTGAACAATCGTTGTGTGAACTGTAGTCGCTCTGTGTTACGGAGACAACGTCATGTATTGTCGCTTCAGTTTTTGGAGTCACATCGAATCGTCGTGGAGCACCTACTGAATCATGGACAACCACAAGAAGTAAGTCTTAAGTCAAGTTGGGGCTGCGGGACTGTTCGAAAGAGATACCGTGGCCCTGGAACACAAAGGGCAATGAAGGAATATGGATGGGTTTTAGTCAGTAAGAGTCTGACACTCCCTCCCACTCCACCCAGAGCGGGAGAAGTCATTAGATGATTTCCCATTGGTAAAAAAAAAAAAAAAAAAAAGTCAAGTCTAGTTACCCGTTCGTGGTAGGCAGTATAAACTTAACACATAGTGTCTGACATTACCCGTATGTGTGTTTATGTATAGGATGATAACAATACTTAGAGGCTTTATGATTACAAGTGGTGCAATTAACCCCTCGAATGTCTTATGTTACACAGTTCGACATAAGAAAAAATGCTACACTTGGAGCATTTTATTTGATGATTTCCCATCAGTAAAAAAAAAAAAGTGTTACTGTCCGACTTAAGACACTTGGAGCATTTTTTCTTATGTCGAACTGTGTAACATAAAACATTCGAGAGGTTAAGCTAGTTATAAACTTGTTGCACTGTCAGCCAATATACCTATGTGTACACGCTCCACTGTAGGGGCATCGCCTCCTCTCATGAAGAGGGGGACCAGGCCATAGTACCTACCCACCAGCTTTTTTTACTAATAATAATGATAATATAGGTCACCGAGTAAAGTAATGATTCATCTCGATTCAACGAGGTCGCGGGTTCAATTCCCGCAGAAGACAAACATTTAATTGTAGGTTCAAAAATATCTGTTTGTCTTGGTTTGGGTGTTAAATATGTATAATATTTAAAAAAAAAAGTATTTAAGTATGCTTATTCAGTTGTCTAGTTAGTAACTAGACAACTGAATAAGCATACCATACTACAAGCATTAAGCTTACTGTGGGACTAGATGGCGCAGTGTGCAATTGACCACAAATGTTTATTTATCTATGTACTTACAAAAATGGTCATAATATTAGGTTGATAATAAAATAAACGTTTGACAATCGTTTCATTGTGTAATATTATGTCTCGTTGATTTCAGATCGTCTTTGATGGGTCAAGATCTATTTGTCATCCTTGCTGGCAACGCATTGAATATGCATTGAGGCAACCATCAACACCTGAAGCTAGACCACCGCAATCGTTTTCTTTAACTGGATTTACACGTGCCGCGAATACTTCAAGAAGATGTCTCTTCGACAATTGTACTTCAACGCAACTTCGACAAGTGCCCGACAGTATAAAAGCGCACTTATTAAGCTATTATTCTTTTTACATACCAGAACTAGCACGAGTCTGTCGATTTCATTTAATGAATTCATCATTTGAGGATTTCTCTGTAAATGTGAGTAATCGCCAAGATAATTTCAGAAACGAGAACTTACGCGAGATAGTTATGTTGTATACACGAGTGCTTGAAAGAAGAGGTAATGTTGACTTTGAAAGGCTTCATAAAATAAGTGAAGAAGATCTCCATTTTTGGACTGGAATGAACCATAACCAGTTTGAGAGTATCTTACAAGAAACACCGTCTTTACGACAAACTAATAAGTGCAATACTGTATTGGGCGTATACCTATGTAAACTTAGATCAGGTTAACCTCACGTAATACTGGCATCTTTGATAAACACATCGAAAACGTCTTTACAACGCATGTTAAAGCAGGCTAGACGATGTCTCAAAAATGAATACCTTCCTCGGCATCTGGGGTTTGACCACATCAGCCGACATGAAGTGATCGAAAGGAATAGGACACTTCCGAATTATATTTTTGGTAATGAAGAGCGAACAAAGGCCATTTTAATTATCGACGGCACTTATTTATTTATTCAAAAATCTTCCAACTTTCTCTTTCAAAGATTAAGCTATAGCTTACACAAGTATAGCAACTTGATTAAGCCCTTCATGATTGTGTGTGCTGATGGCTATATCATAGAAGTAACTGGACCCTACGGCGCCAGAACTTCAGACTCCGACATAGTAAAACTATTATTAGATAACCATGACGGTCCCATGGAAGAAGCTCCAATGCGATGGTTTTTACACCCAGATGATGTATTTGTTTTGGATCAGGGTTTCCGAGACTGTTTGCCGGATCTAGAGGAATGTGGTTATAACGCTTACATGCCACCGTCTGTAGGACGTAATGAAAGACAATTAAGTACAATAGCGGCAAATAAATCCAGATTGATAACCATGGTTAGATGGGTCGTGGAAACCATTAATGGCACGATAAAAAGAGATTTTAAAATATTTAGACACAAATATTTTAATATAGCGCTAGGCAACGCAATGACAGATTATAGAATAGCTGCAGCGCTTACCAATGCAACTCATCCAACATATGAAGACAGCAGATTTACTGAAGAGTTTATAGAGATGATTGAAAGAAATAGGGACAGGCCGAACCTATTAGCCGATTACGTCGATCAACATCATTGGGATCGACAAAGAATTGTGTTTACCCGAATGGATGCAACACACCCCAATCTATCGGATTTTCCAAGAATGGATTATGACCAATTAATTGTGTTCGCAATAGGCACATACCACGTAAAACTTGCAAGGTCCTACTGTTGCGAACATATTAGAGGAACTGGGGTTTTTTCAATTGAAGTTTTTAGACACCCCGAAAGGATAAATATTAATAACGAAGAAAGTACATTAATTAGGTGTCGAATCCATTCCGTGCATGTCGGGACAAGAACATATTACTGTTATGTTTTATATAACACGAATAGGATTTCGGAATACTGTTGCAGCTGTATTCATGGTCGTCGCACATTGGGCAGTTGTGCCCACATAATAAGCATAATATATTATCTGGCCTGGGCCAGGTACCAAGACGACCTTATGCAACCTGCTGGGTTCTTAGATGATATATTAATAGACATTGAAAGTAATTGAAATAAATATTTTTCCCACAGTATTTGTTTTTTTTTTTAAATAAGCGACTGAAAAAATAAATAATCTGAGACAAAATAGGCACATTCAACTGTAAAAAGATTTCACGACAAAAGTATCTTGACATATGATTTACAAGCTGTGAAATATAAGATTTAATACTTGATAGGTTCATATAATCGCTACTTATATTTATTATTGTCCTATGATTATTATTATTAATATATTGCTGTTGAAAAAACTGATAAAAATAATAAGTTATTCATTATTAATTTATTGCTGTTGCAAAAACTGGTAAAAATAATCAGTTATTCATGATTTTTCCAATATACTTTGTTAGCCTATAACTTTTATATCCCATGGATATGGGCATGAATTTTTCGGTGGGGTAAATTGTGCATTTTAATAAAGCTATTGATACCAGATTTGTCTAAATCGACTCTGGGTTTTTGGTCCATACATTTTTGGACCATCACTTTTCTCACAGTTTCTATGATTTAAAGTTACTTTCTAACGATATTAACTTGAACACTGGCAAGAATATTGATGGCGAAACAATCAGAATTTCTGATGTCAAAGTCGTGAAATTCTTTAAAAATTCTGATACTTATTTGTACAAAACCACGTATAAAACTGAACATTGGAAAGAAGCTAAAATTAAAATTAGTCGTGCAGGAAAAAAAGATATCGCAGATATTTATTTGAGTGCGGCATACAGCTCTAAGTTGCCAATTGCGAACAATAAAAAGCAAGATATTCGACAACTAATAACTGCTAATATAGTTCCAAAATATTATGAAAACACGTTTAACAGTTCATTTGATTAATAATTATTTACATTATTAAGCTTTTTGATATTTTTTTGATTATAAAAATAAAGTAATAATAAGAACATTGTTTTTTTTGTGTTTCTACTTCTTAATATCGTTTGCTGTATGCTATAATGACAACAAAAAGTAAAGTTGATTTTGATGTACCTTTTTTTTATAAAAACTTTCCTTTATTTTTTTATTTTTCTAAGAATTTTATTGTTTATAAGTTAAGTTAAGTTAAACCTTTTATAAGACTCATTATGAGACTGTTCGTAAATTCCTAAGTGTAAAAGACTGAGTATTATGTAAGTCTGCTTTTCCTAGAATTTGATTATAACTCAAAGTATGAAAATGATGCCAAATAATGTTGTAGTTATAAGAATTTAATTGTTTTGAGTTACCTTTTTATTAGTAGTTGATTTTTAGAGAAGAAAATATACGATTATGTTTGATTAAGACACTTTCTTTCATTTAAAATCTTACCTTATGTAGTCATAAAACTAAATAACTTCTGATGCAACAAAGTCATATTTCAGGACACAATTTTTTGTTATGTCTTTTATTAGGATTTTTTGGTAATGAAATATAAATTTTTTACGTAAAACTATAGCAAACTAAATAAACAATTAATATTATAAAGATTTCAAACCTACTATAAATAGTTATCCTGAAATGAGGTAATACATGCGAAAAAAA
Source organism: Noctua pronuba (assembly GCA_905220335.1). NCBI lineage: Eukaryota > Metazoa > Arthropoda > Insecta > Lepidoptera > Noctuidae > Noctua > Noctua pronuba. The sequence continues at coordinate 4,727,367 of LR999913.1, forward strand.
AATTAAAAGTCTTCTCCTGTAAAATTAAAAAATGAGCTGTTGTGACTTTGTTGCACCGAAGGTGCGATATGAATTTAAAAAGTCACATTTATACTTGCCGCTTGCGGGCAAATTTTTTTTCAGCCACATGCAGCCTGTACCATAATAAAAGACTTATCTTTTGAGTTTATTCATGCCAAAATTGGAACTGACATATTCAACGAGGTCATTTTCAGAGGCAGGTCATGTGGCAGATGGGATTGGGGTGTTCATTAAGAATTAATTTGACACAAGGATTTTTTTTGGTTATGTAACTAATCGATATAGTTTTCCCTTACTGTTTGTTAGTTCAATTTCGCCCTGCTTCGTTTCTGAGGTCAAGAAGCATCATAGATTTTTTGTCAATGTTTAACTTGGATAACAATAACACTTTATTTGCAGGGTAGAACGGTCTCTAAAGCAAGAACAACCGCTTCAATGCCCACCAGACTGGACAAAATGTCTGGTAGTAGGTCCCCGCTGAGAAAGAGCATCTTTTAGTCTCTAAGTAATATAATTAAGTTCAATTGGGTAACCTCTTTCAAAATCTATAGTCTATTACGAATCGGTGATATGACATCCTTGGATACCTAATACTATTTGGTGGTTACACATAGACAAATGTTAGATATTCCAATATTTACAATACTCTAGGACAGCAATGACCAGAACAAGGCAAGGAGGCGGAAGGCGGAAGGGGCACTAAAAGAAAGTTCAATGTTGATGTAGAAGCCGAACAGTTACCAAAGAAAACATGGCATGACTATCGCAATGCAGCGATCTTCCAAGGCATTTTGGCGACCCTGACTACACTCGAAGACCAACTCCACCCCTAAGATGACTCACTGACCCAAACACTGATTTTTTTATATTCTTTTGCATTTGAAAATAGCCTGCAGCATCACATCACAACTATGAAAATGACTAAAATATTTAAGAACAATATTAAGGAAGTACAACAAATTGATGATCCTCAATGCAAAACTAATTATTGTTACTGGCAGAAGTGACAATACCGACATGTTTTCTAATTTTAAGAAAACCAATATTTTTTACAAATTCCCTTCAACCTCTGTTTTTTCCTAGTGCACAACAAAAAAGATTACCGCAACAGATTGAACCTTTGCCAAATTTCGAAACTAGCAAAAACCATTTACGAACAAATTCAACATTTCAAACCTTCGATTTAAAGGGCTTTATCGCTTGACATAACTTGTGATTGCAAGCAAGTTCGATAGTGTTAGTTTTTGATTGAACAACATGACATTTTCCAACCTTGAACATCAGTAAATCGATAAATAATGAGCGACACTTGGGACTTAGTGGATATCAGTAAACATGCCAGTAAATTCAGGCTCAAACAACGTCAAAAGTCAGAAAAGAGCTGGCGGGCAATATATAATTATTGGCAACAGTTGAGACAACCCAGCCGGTATCGGCTGCCGCAACACAATCACAATTTTATTAGCTTGCACAGGATTTTGATGCCTGTGCATGCTTCTTAGGGACGCAGAACTAACCCCGCCATTTTGAGTTTTCAATAAAATTTCCTTCAACGATTTGACAAAATACTGTCTACCAAATGTCTTCCTAACCAAACAGACAAATACAAGATGCGGTCTCTTTGTCAACAGCCAAGTGTGATACTCAAGCAGGGCTGCCAGTAGACAATTATAAATTATTCGGCAATGTTTCTAAAATTATACAAAATTCAATGTCAGGATACAAACAGTGCAATTTTTTTTTTTAAACTTACACAATAATGATTAATCGTGAATTTACCTACGCTATTTTTTAAAATTTATTATAGTACTCACAGGCTTAACGCCGTATCCAATTATACATGAGGGTCCAGGATACAAAGAGGATACAATTAGTCACACAATTATACAGTTTTTGTATCCAATTATACAATCTGGCAGCCCTGTACTCAAGTAAATAAAGTAAAGTAATATAATTTTACACCTCTCCACACCAAGGTTGCCAGATGAAGTTTCTGAATTTTCCCCAAATTTACCAAATTAAATCTTTTTTTCCGCAAAACGATACGTTCTGCAAAATTTACCATATTCTTTTTTTCAAATATAATATATATACGGGTACGTATGTAATAAACGGGGGAATATAAAACTATGTTCATTCGCAATTTCGGAATCGGTACCTTCATCGGTTCATTCGCAATTTCGAATTTTTTGTTAGTGTATGGTTCTAATAGGTCCCCTGATTATCAAAATATTACCTTATTTTTTAATATTTTCTATTTATCCTTGGGGTTAATTATCACCGTAAATATCTCCACAGGAACGGTAGTTTTCCCTAAATAAGGGGAAAAATCCCAAATCTACCAATTCTCCACTACAGCTTATCCACAGATTATAAACCAAAAGCTATGTCACCTTTATGGAATTATTAGGTACTGTATGGTTTTTGAAAAAAAGAGGTGAGTTAATTCATGAATTTATACGATGGATTAAGTTGGTTGTGAAAATTAACTTAAGATTAGCAGGTAAAACTTAGGTTTATTAAGGTAACGTGGATAAGAACCGGGTTACCAAATCACCAAATCGGTTGGGTCTGTCGACCGCTGCATCCAAGTCGTTTCATGAAATCGTCAGTAAGAATAGTATTTTTAAGACGACGGGAATATTTTTCATTTTTAGCTTCGTCGGGTATTGTTAAGTTTATTTCCACACCCATAACATTTATGTATTTATTATTTCACAAAAATATGTTTCTCGAAGTCAGAATTGAATAATTACTAGCTTAAAAAATAGTTTAAACCAAACAAAAAAGGTTTTAAGCCGAGCCATATTTTGAACTTTCTTTTTATTACTTTTTACAAGCAAAATTAAAAAAAATCGGAAACCCGTTAGAAATGATGGCGATAAAAATAAATTCACCAGTATGTACAAAACAACTATCAGTACGAAATACATTTTTTCATGCTTCTATCCTTTTCTGTAGCTCAGAACCGTTGTTTACTAAAGACTGAAACAGAGCTTACTGCCGAGCGCATTGTCCATGCTGCCGCGTGGGTGAGCACTCCCGCTCTCCCTCTACCGCTGACGGCTCTAAACAACGGAAAAGGATAGGAACTACAATCATTAAAATCATCAACACAATCCTCTAAGTTCATTTAATACCAAAGAATAACATTTTCGTGAAATAGTCATTGAATGGGATTAAATTAAACTCAATTAGCAGTCAACATTGTGTCCGTTCCACCCCTCTAATTTCTTAAGGAGCAGGAAATTCTGAAAAAAAAAAAAAAATATAGAATAAGAATAAAATCAAATCTAAATCAAATCATTTTCAAACAACTTATAAAGGAAATTTGTTGGAAAATGATTTGATAATTAGCTTTGGAGATGTGGGTCTCTTTCGTGAAATTGCAGCAGTAACTTTTCTTTTCAATAACATTCTTATTTTCCTTTATTCATTTTTCTACACATATTTTACATTTTTAAATATTTATTAAAAAAAAAAAACATTTAAAATATAAAAATAGCGGTCCACCGGTGTCGGGAGCAGGGTCCAAGATGCCGGTGGTTGGGGCTTCAGAGACAGGAACCTCCTCGCAATGCGAGTGGTATCGAGGAGTACTGCCTTTTAAATCAGGCCTTTGATCCAACCGCCTAAGGCCATAAGGCCATTCATTGGCCGTCACGACAATCGGCACAATGATAGCCGCACATTCCACATACAAAAAAAATATCCCTACTACAAAATACAAAAGAAAGGACTGTTTTGCCTTGGACTACCCACAGAACAATAATACGACCCTCGATATAAAGATTTAGTTACGTTTATGCAATTTGCGTGATAGCAACGAATATAATTTATCATCATATAATTAAAAATAATAAACCTATCACTTTAGTCGATTTTTAGTATATTTTTTAGTAATAGCCACACATTTGTTGTCTCTGACTATCTGCTACATTTTTTTAATTTAAAATGGTCACACCGTCCAGCTCCAGCAATCTACTCTGTCAGTGTCAAGTTTAATGGTAATGTGGTTTAGTCCAGTCATTACGTACATTCAAAAAAGAAAATGAATTTGCGCTTCTAATTTTTTAATATGTTGTAGGGGATACCTAGAAAAGCTTAACTTGAGATTGTCGACCAAGCTTTCCTAGGAGCTTTCGCCGCCATGTTGAAAAAAGGGGTAAAATTTGTTTCTCGGCAATAACTCGGCTATCCGATGAGATTTCGAAAATTTTTGTAGGACACTTTTTGTAGCTTTCTTTGTGCTCTACAATAACGCCTGAATCATTTTTAGCGTTTCATGCATCGTTATCGAGATATCGATCGATAAAGTCAAAAATTTAGGGCACAATTTTTGTTTTTTTCTTTTTTTTTCTTTGGGTCTTAATAAATATGAAAAATTGTGGAATTCAAACTTGTAGAGCATATTCAGACCTACAATTTCCTTCTTGGATTTTTTTATGTTGGACAAAAATTACGATCTCCAGCGCGCCGCAAAGTCGGTGAATCCACACTCAGCGTCGAGCGAGCTGCTCGCTCGGTTGTGTCTGGATGTCGAAATTGTCGAATCGAATGGGAAATTGTTCAGGAAATTGATGGGATAAAAAATAAGTACATAGAGCAACAAATTAAGGATCACACAATAGTAATTTATTAAACAAATAATTTGTTTGTGCAGTAAAAAATATTATTTTTTTACAATACAAAATAAACAAAACAAAATAAACGGAAAGAAAAATATTTTTTTCTGCACTCGAGACACGAACGATGGATTTTTTTCATGTCTTTTTTCGCTTGGATGGTCCAGGCTGAAGATTTTCGTCCTCCGTAAACTCTTCGAGTTGTTGTGTCTGTTGAAACGTTGGAAATGATGCTGATTCGATGAGAGCATCGTCATCATCATCGTTACAGACATCGTCGACACTTTCTAGCATGCGTTGATGGTCCACATGTCCTCTTTTCTCACTCACCGTCAAGAGAGTTCGAACAGCTCTTTTTTTAGCAACATAAATGTCGTCGATTAACGCTTTTTTACAAATAAAACAGTCTCCCATGGTCACAAAATTGTTGAAACACGTGTGCTCACTTCGAAAGGCTCGAGGCAACTAACCGAGATGCTACGAAAAGAAGAACACGTTTCAACACGTAGACCCTAACAAAAGGGTCCGTTTATACCTGACCCCTCCAGCTCCAACGGACGCCCTATGCGGGCACTCCGTTATAACGAGTTTACAGCCAACTAGATATCGAAATTTTTGCCCAGAATATCGGAACCCTCGATTTACACTACGCACAGCAAAAACTCAACACGATACGATATACTAACTTGAGCGCGCTCGGCGCTGAGCGTGGATTCACCGACTTTGCGGCGCGCTGGAGATCGTAATTTTTGTCCAATATAAAAAAATCCAAGAAGGAAATTGTAGGTCTGAATATGCTCTACAAGTTTGAATTCCACAATTTTTCATATTTATTAAGACCCAAAGAAAAAAAAAGGAAAAAACAAAAATTGTGTCCTAAATTTTTGACTTTATCGATCGATATCTCGATAACGATGCATGATACGCTAAAAATGATTCAGGCGTTATTGTAGAGCACAAAGAAAGCTACAAAAAGTGTCCTACAAAAATTTTCGAATCTCATCGGATAGCCGAGTTATTGCCGAAAAACAAATTTTAAGCGTTTTCCAAGATGGCGGCGAAAGCTCCTAGGAAAGCTTGGTCGACAATCTCAAGTTAAGCTTTTCTAGGTATCCCCTACAACATATTAAAAAATTAGAAGCGCAAATTCATTTTCTTTTATTTGCCTTTTTTTCGGACGAAATGACTGGACTAGTTGACTTTTGGCTTGTTTGGCCAGTCTATGCTATGACAAATCTGTAATGTCAAAATATCATCGTCAATATCTACTGTAGTATCCTCTGTAGCAGAGCTAATAGGTTGATAACACATTTACTAACTGTATCACAGGCTCACCAACACCACCAAGTCCCAGTCCAGGGTACGCTTCACCTTCCAACTTCCCGCCATTCGTCTGACTGACAGTTGTCATTAGTGACAGCTACCTGACTACTTGTGGCTGTGAGATAGTGTTTCCATATCTATTAAATAGATACACTACATCCCTTCCTTATTATATTTGTTTTAATGCATATTCATTTACCTTCTCAGAGTTTACTCAGTTACCCCATTTGAACATCTCCTCCGATAGCCTCCACTAACTGTGAAGTAGGATTGAAGTTGCTTAATAGTTTATTAGACCTTTTCATATCTTTTCTATAAACTTGATCGTCTACTCTAACCTTTGGGTCTGTATGATCTCGTCTTCCTATTACCATATTACTTTCCTTTTTTTTTTTATATTTTATTAAATTATTATATTCTGTACGCCGCCGTTGACGGCAAGACATAGCATTCATTTTATTTATTTTTGACATCTGCACTTTTTGTTTAGGCACCTGTGTGTGTTCTACAACTACAATAAAATATTTGAATTAAAAATTTGATAGCCCAATTCTTGAAGGCGGCCGTAGGCCATTTAACGTCACGCCACGACCCCAGAGAGCCGAAAGCGAAATGGCGGGTGAAACCGCGGGTACAGCTACTTTGCTCGAATCCTGGAACCATTGTTCTCAGTTTGTACTAGTACTGCTTCAACCCCAACTGGGTTGGCATCAGCGATGACTTGCATACTGTCCGTAAGATCCCAGAGTTTCTATCTTAGTCATCTTTTAGGTTTCTACATAAGGCTGACACTGGTGCCCAATTTTAGCACGCCTAATTGTAACACTGTGTTTTTATTCTTACCCAATAAGTTTCTCAAACTAATTTTATTTTATTTTTTACATTCTACAATACTAGGTTCTTTTTTACCATTTATCTTTATAGAAAATTCAAAACTTCCTAGGACTACAAAGGAGTTTTACTGCCATAGGCTTCAAACGGTTTATTCGGTTCTTTAACTTCTTTGCAACGACTTTCCTTGTTACAATTTAGATAGTTCCAAACTCCATCAGATATCTAATTTAATTTACAACCCCAATCAATTATGATCTTTAATTTCACTCCTCTTCATCACATTCTACCTCCGTATCAACGTTAAGTTTTTAAATATATTGTACTTATAACTGCGTTTTCTTGACGTGGTCGTTTACTATATTTAGTTCCTACAATTTTTGTTTTGTTCGAGTTTCCGTTAGTTTTGAATATCTTTTCATTTACAATGTCCTTGGTATTGGTTTCCCTATCTTACAACAGTTGTGACACTTTTCCTGTAGCCGGACAAATCTTGAAGTTTGTGTGCACGACTCTCACATCTAGTCCACTTGATTGATTGTTTGTCGCTATCTGGATTCTTCTCTAGTCTTCAAAATCTTAATATTTTATTTCACACAGGCCTACAGGGGCACTTATAAGACGTCGAGAAAAGGTGTACGGTTCGGGCTGGTCGCTTCCTATGGAGAAGACCCGGCAAGAAACTCCACGGCTACTCTTTTAAAATGATTTAGTTTTATTTTTACAATAATATAGTCATATTATAGCATTCCATCTTGTATTTTTTATTTGCACTGCATTAATGTCATTTGTGTTGCCTTTTCTCCTTGTTTATATTCTTGTCGTGCAAGGAAGATACATTAAATTTAATGGCTGTCTCATTTAATGAATGTCAATTGCGTCCAATTTAATGGATGCCCAATAAGTCAAATTTAATGGATGCCTAATAAGTCCAATTTAATGGTTGTCAATGCTTCGTCCAATTTAATGGATGCCCAATTCGTCCAATTGAATGGATGACCAATGCTTCCAATTGAATGGATGCCCAATGATTCCAATTGAATGGATGCCCAATGCTTCCAATTGAATGGATGCCCAATTCGTCCAATTGAATGGATGACCAATGCTTCCAATTGAATGGATGCCCAATGCTTCCAATTGAATGGATGCCCAATGATTCCAATTGAATGGATGCCCAATGCTTCCAATTGAATGGATGCCCAATACTTCCAATTGAATGGATGTCAATGCTTCCAATTGAATGGATGCCCATTGCTTCCAATTGAATGGATGCCCATTGCTTCCAATTTAATGGATGCCCATTGCTTCCAATTTAATGGATGCCCATGCTTCCAATTTAATGGATGCCCATGCTTCCAATTTAATGGATGCCCATGCTTCCAATTTAATGGATGCCCATTGCTTCCAATTTAATGGATGCCCATGCTTCCAATTTAATGGATGCCCATGCTTCCAATTTAATGGATGCCCATTGCTTCCAATTTAATGGATGCCCATGCTTCCAATTTAATGGATGCCCTTAACCTACCACGCGTATACAGTGCGTGGTAAATGTCACATGTCTTCGAAGTATTGGTTCTAGGACATGCCGGTTTCCTCGAGATGTTTTCCTTCACCATTTGCAGAGCATTTTCACGCGTATACAGTGCGTGGTAAAAATGTCACATGTCTTTCGAAGTATTGGTTCTAGGACATGCCGGTTTCCTCGAGATGTTTTCCTTCACCATTTTCAGAGCGTTTTGGTGATGAGTGTCAACACAAAATACCTGCCTGGTTTCGAACCCACGACCTAAGTCGGGCTAGGCCATCACCACTCTGAATAAATTTAATATTAATGAGATACATACATATGTCATATTGCTACATATAATATTTAAGTTTACCAATATTTGGTTACCTTTGATTTGTATAATAATTATTAATATACTTATTATTAGACTTGTGGGATGTGGACTCAGCGATCATTGTGCCGATAGTTGTATCAGCCCATGGCTTAATTGCCAAGAGCTTCGACCAACATCTGAGGAGGCTCTCGTTAGGATCAAGGGCTTGACTCAGAAAGCGGCACTTCTGGACACGGCTCGCATTGTTAGGAGGTTCCTCTCTCTGGAGCCCCGACCGCCGGTAGCCCGGACCCTGTTCCCGACACCGGTGGGCTACATATATTTTTAAATGTTTTTTATATTGTTTTTTCTAAGGAATATTTAAAAATGTAATTGTATTTATAGGAATAAATAAAGGAAATATTAATATAATAATATACCTTTGCTCCACATTAAAATTACATAGTACTTACTTGTACTTAGTGAACTGTCTATATAAAACCATATTTATTTATTCGTTAATTGACAGGCCTCTTCACTTAGTCCAACTTTTTCCCATTAAAAATTAAAATTTTACCGAACAGTAGTAAGGTATCTTTCTTATTATTTAGGTACTTATTGTCTTCTTTTTTCTCTGTATGAGAAGAGACTCTTGCCCATCAGTTAAACAGTACTAGGCTGGTATCATTATTTTAATGTTCACTTTACATTGCACACATTTATGGCACACTATTCTGATATACTTGCACAGTATTTACTTCACATAACACAACATCAAGGCTGCACTCCCCCAAGTACCAGTCAGAGGTGCACACAATAGCACATCCACACCTAGCCAGCCATGTCCAAATACCATGCAACATAGGGCAAACCTACTTCCATCAACTATGCATAAATCTAGTCTCCTTGGTTGCTTCTGAGAAATTCCGGATGAATAAAACCCATCAAGCTCTTCTCAACCTGGGAATCGAAACCAGGACCCCACACCAAGCAGCCATGCTTATGACCAACGAGTCATAGTATCATCATTCGCCCACTCTTACCCCAAATTATTTGGGGTTGCAGCATGTGTTTTTCTTCCATACTTCTCTATTACTCGTCATCTCCTTAGACACTTGGGTCATACTAGCTACCTACTTATTTCTTTGATTAGTTGGTAAGTTGTAGGACTTGAAGTTATTACTTCATACTCCTTTTTTTTCCTTTTTTACCTTTGTGTGGTAACAAATAACCATGACCACGTATCTACATATTAAAATTAAATCTTACTCATATTGACTACAAAATAAATTCAATGAAATCCCTCAGCTTATTTTACAGCAAATATCAGTAATTTCTTAATTGGATAGCAACTGTTTGAGGTGAATTGTCAAATAATAATCATTCCAATAAAAAAGAATAAGTAGGTTACCAAGAATTCATACAGTCGTTATTACATGTCATTTAAGGAACTAGAATTATATTTTAAAAGTAAATATGACTTTTTGGACTGGTCTTGTTAAAGTGAAGCACTTGATGATTGATATATGATTTCTTACTAGTTAGTTCAACACAAGCAATTATAGTTCTACACTGTTGCCATCTATCTGCTTATTACAGAGAAGTGAAACTCAAAACCATTTAATATAGAAATATTTTAGATCCTGAATCCAATAATTAAATAGGATAAATACAAATTATTAATCATCAACTTGCCCTTATTCTAGTAACTAAGGACCTATTTCTAGTTTGATGTGCAGGTAAGTTTGCCTAATTAATTAAGTACTTACAATAAAACCTTATGAATGTGGACTTCCTCATGTAACATGTTGACATATAAAATTGATGTAGGTTCTTCATTATATTGACTATCTAGTCAGTTTTATTAAGATGATCTAAACGCCATGCATCATAGAATTTATCCATTTATCATTTATTTATTTAATTTATCCATGGGATCCATCTCTTCCAATAGTTCTAATGCAACCCATAATTTACAATGCAACAATTATGTACAATGCATGATAAAACAATAACAGAATTGTTCCTTCAGCTTGAAATACTAAATGCCAGTAGGTATATAATAATTTACATGAATTTTGTATCAAGCGTAGTCCGGTATCTGTAAGTACTTCCTAAAGTTTGTTTTTCTTTTTTTTTTTCGACTGCTCCTTGCAAACTTCCACTAAGTATTATAATTTGAATTTCTGACCTTTATCCTCGTCGCCACTTGTAGTATCCTCTGTAGCAGAGCTAATAGGTTGATAACACATTTACTAACTGTATCACAGGGCCTGTGATACAGTGTTGGTGAGCCTGTGACACAGGCTCACCAACACCACCAAGTCCCAGTCCAGGGTACGCTTCACCTTCCAACTTCCCGCCATTCGTCTAGGGATATTCCGATACTAATAAATACTAGTAGGTACTCGATACTTTTGATTCGATACCAAGTATTTATTGTATCGAATCAATTTTGCGATACATAATCGGTATCGAAACAAAAATACTTGGTATCGAATCGAATCAGCAAAACAACCGAATACAATAAAAAAAACCGAGAACGCATCATACAGAACTAAGAGAGCAAAAACGAGGCAAAAACAGTCAGCTAATCAGGTTACCGAGTTACCGGTATTCGTCGCGTGGCGGCGTGAGTGACGCGTTGTCTCGCGCTGGGCTAGCCGAATTCGTCCGACTTCAGCCGAGCCCGCCCGAGCCGAAAGCGAGAGAAGAAAACACCCGCACCCGCTCGCAAATCATCTCGCCATTCCGCCATTGTGAAAGTGTTAAGTGATTGTTTACAAGTAATTTTATTAATTGTAATCATCAAATTCATCGGTTTATTCCAATGTTATCATGGCACCACCAAAATCTATAATATGGACACATTTTACCAAAACAAACGAAACAATTGCAAAATGTAAACAGTGTTTTAAGTCTGTGAAGTATTGTGGGAATACGTCGAATTTATTCAAGCATTCTAAAACTCATGGAATTTCTGTGGACAAAGGCAAATTACAGAAAAAAGAAAATAATAAGTCCAACGAAAGGTAGGATTCTAAACTTTTCTTTTTTTTTGCGATTGCTTTCCTAAGATGTTAAATAAAAAATCCTACCTACTCCTACCTATTTTATTTGTATAAAAAATAGTTTTGCAGCAGTGGTACTGTGATTGTCTTGTCTATATATTAATAATATATGAATAATAATTGATGACCGGTGATGAGATATTTCCTTTGTATAAATACGATTTAAACAATTTAAGGTTATGTGTTTGTTTTTGTTAGTGTAATAGTGTTGTTAAATGGCGGTAGTGTTGGAGTTGGTATTATCGATACTTTGAAGATTATCGATCTATCAAGTGTTAATTTTTGTTATTATGTTTCAGTTCAAAAAATACAATAGTGTTGGCCAACTCAAGGCATTTAATGGAAGATGATCAACCCCAAGCATCAACATCGAAAATTTCAGAAGATCGTGATGATTGCTCTAGTGTAACCACATTAACAAGTATGGACTCGGAGACTGCAAGGGAGCTATGTCTGAGCAATTCAATAAAGAATGCGTTTGAACGAATTTCATCTAATAAAGGTAAATAAATAGATATTTAATTAAATATTAGCAAAATAATATTAATACATATAGAATTAGTGTTAAAGAAAAATATATAAATATTTAATTTAATATTACATGTATTAAAATTGAGTTTTATTTTTAGCTGGTGGTACGAAGTATAACAGAATTGTTCAAGCATTGATATTTTTTATCTGTCAAGATATGCGTCCATTTAATATAGTTGAAGGTGAAGGCTTTTTACGACTTGTAAAAGAACTGGAGCCTACTTTTAAAGTTCCTGGCGCAAAGTATTTAAAGAAAATGACTACCGAAAAGTACGAAGCTTGTATAACTATTTGTAAGTCCAAATTATCCAAGATAGACAATTTCTGTTTAACGCTGGACATATGGACAGAGACAATGAATGAAGTAGGATTCATGGGCGTCACCATACATTTTGTAGAAAATGGTCAAATGTGTATGTATTATCTTGCAACTCGTGCATTAAGAGAGCGACATACAGCTGAATACATATCGGAAAACCTGCTGGATATTTTGAAAAAATGGAATATTCCACTTACCAAAATTCGTGCTGCTGTATCAGATAATGCCAGTTCAATGTTGGCTGCCATACGAATGTCTTTAGGCGAAAAAAAACATTTACCGTGTTTTGCCCATACTATTAACCTTGTAGTTGAAGAGGCACTAAAGTTGCCCAGTGTTAAATCAGCTGTTATAAAAGTACGAGAAATTGTTAATTGGATAAAAAATAGTGTTGTGCAGTCGGATAAGCTACGAAAAATCCAAATGCGTAATAATGTTTCGGCAGGATCAGTTTTAAAACTTATTGCAGATGTAAGAACTAGGTGGAACTCAACTTTTTTTATGTTAGAGCGATTTCTAAAGTTAAGAATAGTAATATCAGAAATTGTAATTGAGAGTGTAGTGGCTCCAAATTTGCCAAGTGCAGTGGAAATGGAAACCTTGAATGAGCTTACAACTGTATTAAAGCCTTTTGAATATGTAACAAGAGAATCATCGGGCCAAAAGTATGTAACAATCTCCAAAATTATACCAATGCTTAATTGCTTAACTACAGAACTGAATAGTATCACTCCAAACTCCGCTATCGTTAAAGAATGTAAGGATGTTTTATTGAGAGAGCTGAAAAGGAGGTATGGGATGATTGAATTAAACGATCATGCAGCCATTGCAACAATTCTAGACCCAAGGTTTAAAAATCTGCATTTCCAAGACCCCTCTGCATGCGGAAGAGCTATTCAAAAACTTAGAACCATGGTTGTCGGACAACTAAGTAGCCCAAGTGAGTCAGAAGATGATGTCTCATCTACTGCACCACCTGAATACGATTTTTGGAAACATCATAAAGAGTTAGCACATGGGCACAAGAAGAAAAAAAAATCTCATCAGGGAGATGAAGTTTCTCTTTATTTATCAAATCCAGTAGTTTCTCTTAAAAGCAACCCATTTGCAGAATGGGATGACATGAAGTTGGTGTTTCCTTGTCTGTACAAGTATGCACAGCAATATTTAATTGTTGTTGCAACATCAGTTCCTAGCGAGTGCCTTTTTTCCAAAGCCGGTGCAACAATGACACAAACAAGAAACAGATTGTCTTCTAAATACCTTGAACAGTTACTGTTTTTGGGCAATCTTAATGCTGAAGAGTTTTTTGTTTAAATTATAATAAGCCTAATAAACATTTATAATAAATAAATCGTTTTTTTCGTCTCAATTTTCTTTAAATTATTATCCTTCAACGTTCATTGATAGCACCCTCAAAATAATAAAATAAAAGTTCCAAAAAGTATCGATATCAGTAAGTATCGATACTTGAGGAGTACTTATTTGTATAGTATCGAAAAAAGATTTGAGTATTATCGAAATGAGTAAGTATCGATACTTAGGTGGTATCGGAAAATCCCTACATTCGTCTGACTGACAGTTGTCATTAGTGACAGCTACCTGACTACTTGTGGCTGTGAGATAGTGTTTCCATATCTATTAAATAGATACACTACATCTACTATCCACAATATCCACAACAACTTGTAGTAGCCATTGCACAGAGCATCCTATTATAAAACTACTGAGACAATGTCTAGATTAGACAGCAATCAGCATAGCACCATCATCATAAATCAAACTTATACTATCGATTTCAAATAACCATCAAGTGGATGAAATTGTTTTTTTTTGGTTCCATAATCAGTCTGCTGTTACTTATTCTAGTTGCTTCCACTACCCCGGTGTTAGATCTGGCCGAAATTTGAGAATTTAGTCAATCGACACAAGTGAGATGTGCTAAGTTTAGCGTTTGGCGCACGGATACTGAAATAAAGTTGAAGTTCATGTGTTTTTAAAATAACTGGAATTGAGGCTATAATTATATATTTTGTTTATTAAAATAACGTCGAAATGTATTCTATTGTATTCTAGTAATTTCCCTTTGACAAATAATTGTTGTTTCTAAAAGGTTTGGTTAGTTTGTTCTGTTGGAGTTTGTACCAATGTCTTTCCACAGTTTTTAGTTACTTGTCTGTCTAGGCCTCGATTTTTGTTTTGTGACTATCAGATATGCCTGCTGAATCTGGTTTTCTAAATCTTCTAAGTAGAAGAAAAGCTTTTGTCTATAAAATAATATCTGCTAGTATCGAAATGAATGGCACCACTATACAGGGCTCAGCGATTTGATAGGCATAGCTGATGTTACCTTTCTTCATCACAGTCTTTGAAATTTGAATATTTTGGTTGTAGTTATAGTAAAATGAGATGTGTCTTGTAGGGAAATCAACATTAGCTTAAGCTTGTCAATCATGGCTGCCTAATCCCACTCAAAAATTGCAAATAGCACATGGAACTGCAACAGACCCAACACATACATTGTGTGATAAAGTTTACACTCAGGGCATCTTCTACTTTTCACTCATAGCTTTTCAGGTAAAGGTCATGAAAACACACACAAAAAATAAAAGTGAACCCCAAATTAGGTCCCTGGATGTCTACTATCTGACAAACATTGTTTTTGCTAAGACGGTAACGGAATCACAGTAGTGTTTTATTTATTTTTAAATCAGTTTTGAGATCAGCGTCATACTACTTACTTACACAATGTTTGTTGGGGTCGGCTGTTTATGTTTATCATCAGAACGATGAGCTGATAAACACTCATCTTCTGCTAAAAATGTTTGGACTGTGTGTGTTAGTTTGTCAGGTGGTGCACATTCTTTCAATATAACCCGGTGTGCGCCTTTCACACGTCTGATTATCTGTTCCCAAGCCCTTCCCCAGTGAGGGTTGGCAGGTGAAACGAAAAACCCAAGTGTATAGGGTTTTAGTGTCGGTTATAGAGTGATTGTATAGGGTATTAACTGGAATGTATTATATTGTTTATGATATTAATTAGAATTTATGATATTGTATAATGTTAATGATAAATTTTGCACAACACAGTGGACTGCATTCACTTGATATCTGGAAAAGTAAGATTATGTAGTGTGTTGAGCAATAAACATTTGAATTGGATGTTGTTGCCGTACTTTAGGTTGTTACTCCTTCTTTGAGTTTTTCAATACTGTAGTTGTTCTGGATCTTTGTGGAGTCACACATCCTGGTGAGGTAGGCATATGGCCCAGACCCACACACCATCCCATTATCAATTTCCTATTGATAGGAGAAGATCAAGTCAAATGGGCCCCTCCAGGTTTTCTCTGCCCCCATAATTGAGATTTTTATGTCATCCAGAGACGGTTGGCTTCAAATCTGTGGTCACCAATACCATCTCTGTCATAAGTTTGCATATATCAATATATTTTATTTCACATAGGCCTACATGGGCTCTTTTAAAAAGTTGACAAAAAGGTGCACAGTTCGGGTTGGTCATTTTCTATGGAGAAGAACCGGCAAGAAACTCCATAGAAACTCCTCTGTTAAAATGATTTGGTTTTACAATATTATCATGTTACAGCATTAGTACTTAAGTATGGGAGGAGAGTATAGGCCCGACATTAGGTTGTTGCTTAGGTTGTGTAGAAATGCTTAGAAATATGTTTGGTTTGCACAATCATCATCTTTTATAAAGTGCTCTTTGGAATCAAATTCTAACTCAACTTTTTTTACTATCGAAATTTCAGGTACTAAATCACGATCTTTTTTAGTATAATTTAAGTCTGGGTTTATTAATCGTTTTTAAAAACCTTATAGCATAAATATGCCATTCTCTTCATTATTTATTGTTTCAACGAAACCTACATAATATTTCCACTTATTTCTAAGGTAATATCTTAGAATAACACTATCACCAATGTAATAATAAGGTGTTTCTTTGGTACTTTCTTTAATATTTTCTTCTGCCCCTGTAAATTAATAAAATTATGAATATATTATGTAGTAGTAAAAGGATAGTGGGCAGAAATCTATGGGCGGCACACCCACGTCCGCCACAGCTTAGACTACTTGTGTTTGGAAGGTATCACAGCCATGTATCTCTGTGCCAAAGCGCATCAAATTCTGTCCCAGGGTTCTCTATTTATTTGAAGTCGAAACTTACCAATCATTATTGAAACAAACTTAACCTAACCTAACCTAATCTTTTTTTACTTTGGGGGCAAACCCACGTCCGCCACAGCTGAGACTACTTTTGTTTGGAAGGTATCGCAGCCATGTATCTCTGTGCCAAAGCGCATCAAATTCTGTCCCAGGGTTCTCTATTTATTTTGAGTTGATCATTATTGAAACAAACCTAACCTAACCTTTTGTTTACTTTTGGGGCACACCCACGTCCGCCACAGCTTAGACTACTTTTGTTTGGAAAGTATCACAGCCATAATTTTCTGTGCGAAAGCGCATCAAATTCTGTCCCAGGGTTCTCTATTTATTTTGAGTTGATCATTATTGAAACAAACCTAACCTAACCTAACCTTTTGTTTACTTTTGGGGCACACCCACGTCCGCCACAGCTTAGACTACTTTTGTTTGGAAAGTATTATAGCCATGTTTCTCTGTGCCAAAGCGCATCAAATTCTGTCCCAGGGTTCTCTATCTATTTGAAGTCGAAACTTACCGATCATTATTGAAACAAACTTAACCTAACCTAATCTTTTTTTACTTTGGGGGCAAACCCACGTCCGCCACAGCTTAGACTACTTTTGTTTGGAAAGTATTATAGCCATGTTTCTCTGTGCCAAAGCGCATCAAATTCTGTCCCAGGGTTCTCTATTTATTTGAAGTCGAAACTTACCGATCATTATTGAAACAAACTTAACCTAACCTAACCTAATCTTTTTTTACTTTGGGGGCAAACCCACGTCCGCCACAGCTTAGACTACTTTTGTTTGGAAAGTATTATAGCCATGTTTCTCTGTGCCAAAGCGCATCAAATTCTGTCCCAGGGTTCTCTATTTATTTGAAGTCGAAACTTACCGATCATTATTGAAACAAACTTAACCTAACCTAATCTTTTTTTACTTTTGGGGCACACCCACGTCCGTCACAGCTTAGACTACTTTTGCTTGGAAAGTATCACAGCCATGTTTCTCTGTGCCAAAGCGCATCAAATTCTGTCCCAGGGTTCTCTATTTATTTGAAGTCGAAACTTACCAATCATTATTGAAACAAACTTAACCTAACCTAATCTTTTTTTACTTTGGGGGCAAACCCACGTCCGCCACAGCTTAGACTACTTTTGTTTGGAAGGTATCACAGCCATGTAGCTCTGTGCCAAAGCGCATCAAATTCTGTCCCAGGGTTCTCTATTTATTTTGAGTTGATCATTATTGAAACAAACCTAACCTAACCTTTTGTTAATTTTGGGGCACACCCACGTCCGCCACAGCTTAGACTACTTTTGTTTGGAAAGTATCACAGCCATGTTTTTCTGTGCCAAAGCGCATCAAATTCTGTCCCAGGGTTCTCTATTTATTTCAAGTCGAAACTTACCGATCATTATTGAAACAAACTTAACCTAACCTAATCTTTTTTTACTTTGGGGGCGAACCCACGTCCGCCACAGCTTAGACTACTTTTGTTTGGAAAGTATTATAGCCATGTTTCTCTGTGCCAAAGCGCATCAAATACTGTCCCAGGGTTCTCTATTTATTTGAAGTCGAAACTTACCGATCATTATTGAAACAAACTTAACCTAACCTAACCTAATCTTTTTTTACTTTTGGGGCACACCTACGTCCACCACAGCTTAGACTACTTTAACTACTACTTTTACTTTCTCTGTAACAATGTACTGTGTACAAGTTAAAGGAGCTATTTCTCTAGTTTACCCGTATCCCATTCTGCGCCCACAACTGTTTGACACTATGTAATGTCACTCAGTACGTCCTGGCCAGGGTCCTATGTGTCAGGATGCGACACATATATATATCTATAGATCGTCGGCAGAGGGCGGACGACGCCCTCTTCCGGCCCCCCTAAATAGGTCCAGGGGCGATGGATTCAGGGACATCCGTCACCCCCCATCACACTAGACCCGAGACGGCGACGCGTAGTGTTCCACGCGAGCCTCTCCTAGATGTAAGCGGGCGTGCACTAGTCCGGGGCAGCGGAAGTCGCATTAGATCCCGCTGCCTCCCGGCGCAAGTGTGCGAGGGAACACCGGTGTGATTTTAGTCAGTACGAGTCTGACATACCCTTCCGCTCTCTCCATGGCGGAGGACATCCATCGGGGATTTCCACGCCATGGAAAAAAAAAATGTTAAGGTTAGGTTTAGGTTAGGTTTAGGTTAGGCTTAGGTTAGGTTAGGTTTGTTTCAATAATGCTCGGTAAGTTTCAACTTGAAATAAAAAGAGAACCCCGGGACAGAATTTGATGAGCTTTGGCACAGAGGAACATGGCTATGATACCTTTCAAATAAAAGTAGTCTAAGCTGTGGCGGACGTGGGTGTATTTTGCCCACTGTCCTTTGTTTCGAAAAATGTAGGAGATAACGAATTTATTTTTACCTGCTGAAGAAGTACAATGCTTTTTTTCTTCATTATCTGTTGCAGTCTTAATATTTTTGGCATCTTCATTAATATTATTCTGAGTAGAATTATCAGTCTTCTCTTCCATTTCTGTAATATTTTAAATAATTTTATTGTAACATAATAATAGTTAAAGTTCGGCCGTTCAGAGAATGCGTTCCTGACACCTATCAGTTAGTCACGACTAGTGATGGGCACAACATAACACTGAGTTCGTTACCGTTCCTCCAAAATGAACCGCCGCATTATTTTAAGATTATTTTCGTTTTAAATTGGCGGAATCATTTAAAATTTATATTTTAGTTATTTAAGTGGAAACCAAAAAAAGGTAATATTCATATAATAAAATTGTTTTATTTATTCTTTGTTACAAAGTTACAATCTGTATTTCTATGCAATAAAGTAAGTACATTGAATTGAATGTGCGTACAGAATATTAATCAGACTCCGATTCGCTTGAGGAGGTGGTGTCTTCATCATCTTCGCCTACATGTATAATTATATTATTATCAATAACAGAATCAATCCTCAAATCTCGGTCAAAATGTTCCAAAATCAGGTTTTTAGTCTTCTCAACAACCTTTGCCCAGTCATCTCTTGTGACTTCCCCGCAGGCTTCTTTTAATAGGGTCATCATCTTTTTCGTGCTGAATGGCGGGGAAGTATTGTGGCGGGCGGCGTAACCTTTTATTTGAGCCCAGATTAGCTCGATCGCGTTATATTGGCAATGATACGGTGGAATTCTTAGAACGCGATGACCGTACTCCAGAGCCAGTTCATCGATTTCGTATCGCACATTTGCCGCTTTATTTTCTTTAACCCTTAATTTGGCAAGCACCATTTTTATCAAATTTTATAAAAAAATGTTTATTTACCGATTATTTGAGATGTAAGGGAATACAAAAAAATACTGAAAAAAATCATTTTTCAGTAATTACGCGAAAATCATATGTGTCTTTTTTGACACATTGCCAAATACGGAGGAATGTATAGTCTTTTGGAAGTGTGTCAAAAAAGATACAATATCAAATCAGGGTTAAGAAATAAAATGACAAAAAATGCTTAACAGTTTATTTAAAATGACAAAAAATGTTTAAATTTTTATCTAAAATGACAAAGAATGCTTAAATTTTTTGTTGAAATGACAAAAAATGCTTAAATTTTTATTTTTTCACATGAAAATCGTAGAAACAGTTTCGTTTTTTCGTCAGACATAACCGCACATTACATTTAATGCACATCACAGTGGACTGTCCATCTTTGCATACCCTGCAACGTCCTTTACTTTCAAGGTTAGGCAGATGACCCATACCGTCATACCTTATTTCATCTATTGGCCGGGATTTAACTGGTTTCTTTATTTTCAGACTAGGTCCCGCTACATCAGACCTTTCTACAACTTCTTGGGAAATTAGTGAGAAGTAAATGTGACATCGAAAGTCTTTCAAACTCAACACTTTCTTTAAATTTTTTTGTGCACAATGTTGTCGATACAATAACCAACCGTTATTTATACTAATATCTAGAATTTGGGCAAAAATGCCCATGTACCATCTTCTGGTTTTCATTTGAGTTCTATATAGGGCTATCAGCATGTCAGATAAATCTACGCCCCCCATGTGTGTATTATAATGTCTGACGACTTTGGGACAATCGATATCTATTTTGGCTTTGTGGTCCTTTGAATATCTCTTTATTTTGGTAACTGGATAGGAATCTGCAAATGAGCTTACTAAAGTGACCGGTTTGTTGTCGAACCATTTGACAACGGCAATTTTATTTTCGTTGCAGACAATTTGAGAAAATGAACCGCGGCCTTTTTTTTTCATCTTTTTATCGTCGTCTATTACATTTTGGCATCCACGTAAACAGTTCGATTTGATGGTACCGAGGCTAAATATTCCCAGCTCATTTCTCAAATAAACCACCAGCTCTAGGGACGTATAATAGTTATCAAAGTATACAAAACACGGTCTTTTTTTGATAGATTGACACAGTGCCACAACTACTTTACCTCCAAAACCCAAAGCTTCTTCTCTATCCGTAAATTGTATGTTGCGAAACGTATCGTCGCCACCATATAGCAAAAAATCGTAGATGTAACCCGACACACCGGATCTGACAAATGCTTTGAAGCCCCACTTCTTAGGTTTCTTCGCATTGTATTGACGACGATTGCCAGCCTTTTTACCTTTGTAAGGAAGAGTCATCTCATCAATACTGAATTGATTTTCTTCTTCAGCCGAAAGCAAGCAGTTTAGGCGAACTTTTTCAACAACAGGTCGGACCTTTTGAAACCTATCCAAACTTTCTTCATTGCTATCAACAAAATGTATATATCTGCGAATTAATTGGTACTTTTTTAATGACATTATATCTGCAACAGGTGCATATCTTAATTGTGTGCTCCAGTAATCTAAATAGCATGGCATTCTAACTACTCCCATAATAACATGGATAGCAACGAATTGTTCAATATCTTTCGCAGTTACATTGATGGAACGTCCTATTTTTTGTACTGAATACATATTGGTCTGGGTTACAATATCGCTTATTATTTCGTCGGAAAAGAATAATGCGAAGTATTGACGAGGTGACGGTAGCTCAGCAGGTGGATGAGAAAATGGCATTGGTTCAACAGTTGCCCCGTGAATAAAGCGTGTCTTTGTCCATTTGAAATCTATAGTTATGCGCTTAATTCTTTTCGCCACTAAACGGGGGCGGTTGTTTCGTTCACGCCTTACAGATCTTGTGGTTATCTGTTTTTGCAGGTGTTGAGATGTGTTTGGAGTTGGTTGCAAGCTGAGGGGTGACTGTACTGCTGGTGAAGGTAATAGTGGAATTGAAGATAATGATGGTATTGAGTTGTAATCGGTTTCGTTTTCAGAAGGAAATACTGCTTGTAACACTGGAGAAAAAGGTATATCTTGCATCATAGAAGAGGAAGGCAAATCTTTTGTGATCGAAATAGTGGGGGCGTTTTGCAATGCCGGAGACATAGGTGCATCATGTTCAGATCCATCACTGTCGAGTAGGTTCATCCGATCTAAAGAAGAATCTAGAGAAGGCGTTGAGGAACTACAGAAGGTCTCATCTTCTGATGGAGTTATGTTAATTTCTTCACAGTCTGTTGTGTCACTGTCATCAGATTGTGAATTCCTTGCAGGGATCAACGCTAAAATGCGCTTTGGAGTACCTACAAACAAAAAAGCAACACATGCAACCAAACCGAAACCCAAGCAAACTGAACACCATGCACGACGTAGCTATAGCTTGGTAAGGGGGGTCCCCCGTCGACTTTCACTGCCACAGCGGGGGGGGGGGGGCGTGCCTCGGAGACTGAGTTTAGGTACTTGCTTGATGCCAATGGGGGGGGGGGGGCGGATTTAGGTTTGTACTAAAAATCTAAATCTCGAATTCTTGATATCAATGGGGGGACCCCCTGACCCCTTATATACGCCCGTGACACAATGATTTATTATGTGAAAAATTGCAAAAGATAGACAAAAATTATATCCAAATAAAGCATTAATTTCAACCTAAGGAGCCTCACATACAATGGGGTCTCACATGCGTCTGATTACGATTTTTTATACTGTAAACACCATAACATACAAAACATGCGATACTTGGTTAACTTTTGGCAAAGTAACTTTAAAGACACATTGTAATAAAACATTACTTATGAGGGTCCTTGGCAATGTAACTTTTAAAGCACAATGTTGTAATTCACTACTTAGTCGGCTCTTTGGCAAAGTATCTTTAAAGGCACGTTGAAGTTTGAAAACATATCACAGCTTGGAGAATACATTTCTATACTAGATTTTCATTTAGATCGTTCGTATATATCAATACACATATAATTTAACAAAAAACTGGCACTGTTACATGTAAAAAAAAAAGAAATCAATAAAACTTACAGCTTTGTTGCTCCTCGTGCTCGGCATTTTTTGAGTTTGACGTAAATAGGGATGTCCAGTCGTTCAAAATGCAACCGACTTATGTTTTCTAGTGATGCGCTGAATAAATCTTTAAGATCAAATCGATCGATTCAAAAAAATATGAATATATAATGTTACAGATTTTTTTAAAGTTGCCGTATCTTTAAAGGCACATTTCCAAATTAAGGGTTAACTAATTTAATTAGCTCTGCTTTTAGCATCTGCATATTTGCGTCAATGCCTTTTGCTTGTAACCAAGCCACCATTTCTTCTTTTTTATTAGCTTGGGTAGGTGGTTTCTGTATTTGAACCGAGTGATAGGAGGCATTATCCATGAATATTACAGAAGGCTCTGGTAGGCTGGGCAAAAGCACGTTCTGGAACCACTCTTTAAATGTAGTGGCATTCATTTCCTCGTGGTAGTCATTTGTGGTTTTTGATTGAAATGCCAGTAACGCGTTCTCCACAAAGCCGTATTTTGCAGAACCTGCGTGGCATATTATCAGACGGGCCCCCTTACCCATTGGTACTTTTGACGTCGACGCTTGTGTATCATCCGTCCAAGAACGGGAAACCGTGTGATTGGCGTTTAGCCATGTCTCGTCAATGAACACGACATTATCCCAGTTATCATTTTTTTTTGCTTCTCTCAAAAAACTTATCCGTTTTAAAATTATGTCGTATCGTTCTAATAAAATTTTTCTTTTGTCTGTTTTTTTATACGAAAAACCAATATCTTTTAAGATTTTGGTTAAAGCAGTTTTACCCCCGCTAAACAGTCCAGCTTCTCTTAACGATGCCAAAAGCTTCTTCCTGTTGAGATATTCATTTCTGGAATAGTAACCATATATACGATTGCATCGGCGTCAAAGGTGTCAATATCTGTCACGGGTTTAGTTCTACGTTTCTTCTTCGGAGTACGTAAAATATTATCTTCCATGCCAGTCGAGCCGAACTTTTCTTTATTAATATTTGTTATCGTTCGTTTGCTAACTCCAAGCGCCTGAGAGACGCGTTCTTGTACTTGTTCGACAGGTACCAGGGGTCCGCAATTTTGCCGCTCCCGCTCAAAGTAATCTTGCAGCTTGATGATTAACTCACGGGCTCCACTTTTCAATGTTTGTCCACGTTTAGGCATTATTATGCACCAAAAGTAAAAAGAACGCAATACAAAACACAATCGAAGTCCGATTTAGCGCCGATGTCAAGTTTGGAAAGCAGAAACAGTCCATTAAACGAAAGCCGGGTAATCAAATAAAGACAGATCGAAAACACTTGAAGAACGTGGTCTATGCGCACGAAACGACAACAGACGACTGTTTTAGCGTCACAAAATGGCGGCCCATAACGCCATTTGGGGCTACCATTTTCAACCTAAATATAAAAATCCTACTTTCTTTCGCGCGTTCGGTTTGGTCATAGTTTTATTTTTATATTTCACTAGCTGTTCCCCGCGACCTTCGTCCGCGTCAAGTTATTAAAAATACAATTGTTTTTGCAACATTTTTCATGGCTGCTACGCTCCTATTGGTCGTAGCGTGATGATATATAGCCTATAGCCTTCCTCGATAAATGGACTACCCAACACTGAAAGAATCATTCAAATCGGACCAGTAGTTCCAGAGATCAGCGCGTTCAAACAAACAAACAAACAAACACTGCAGCTTTATAATATTAGTATAGATAAAAGTTATCTTATAGTCCATTATTTTCAAATTCTTAATAAGAAAAACAAAGCGTATTATTTTATATTATAAGTATAACTGTATAAGAACAGATTACGATACTTGCCTGTTATTTTTAGCACAGCACTACAAATATAAAGCGCTGACATAACCTTGTAATAGCGCAGTATAGATTTAGAAAAATATTGTTTACCAAGTTATTTGACACTCAGTTTGGCACAAAATTATAACATTAATTGATTATTGATATAATAATGTTGTTTTAATGCTCATCAATTGTTAAAACGGTAAACAACCAGCAAAAATATTTTTATCGTAACTGCAACGCCATTACAAAGTTACGTCGTCAGTTCAATCGCGACGTGTCAGGAACGCATTCTCTGAACGGCCGAATTTTAATACGTTTTTGCCTGTAAGATATAAATATTTTATGATATAGATACCACTTATATTATTTTAGGGACTTGGGTTATACAATGTTGAGTTACATACCTACATCATTGAAATACGTACTCACGTTCCCAGAAAATTTTAATTTGATTACATTACACAGTGACTTCTTGTCACTGTGTAATGTAATCAAATTAAAATCCTGGTAAAAAAATCGAAATACGTCGCCAGTTTAAGGGGTTATGAGTGGTTGGGGAGAGGGGGGGGAGGGGTTCGGATCCCCCCTCACGATTTTCACCCTCCGGAAATACTTGGTTTCCTTAGAAAAAATAAAAAACAGAAATTTGTACAAAAATTGTTTATTCCACTTTATAAACATGTTTTATCGCTTTTATTAATTCCATGAATGGATTTTTCCTATATTTCAAGTTATTTCGCCGCCACAAATATTCAAAAATAACATTGCAAAATTTTCTGTATTATTAAAATTGTCCTTCTTAAAAAATCTTTTAACAGCCCTCCACTGGGACTCAATTCGTTGAGTATGAGTCCCATCTTCCGCTATGAATGGGTTGTCACGATCCGAGTGGTTGACTTTTTTATGTATGTAGCCATGTTCTGACAAGCAATCATATGCTCTCCAAAAATCAGTGTGGATGGTGGTGCCAACTTCCACATTCTTCAATACAAGTGACACCAAAACCTCAGCAGAGCGAATATCTGGTGTCTGGGCACACTTCCAACCTCAGATCTTCAGATCCATCCTCAATCATACCGAGAACCCAATGGCCCTCAATATGGCGACCTATAACAAAAAATATATATATATATATAAACTGGCTTCAATTATGGGTCGACGGCTATTTCTGGGTGGTTTAAAAAAAAATAACCTAACCCAATGAAGTCGGATTGTGCCAAATCGGAGTAATACATTGCTATTAATTACCTAAGAATTATATCCTGTTCTTATACATTTCCTATAACACAAAATATATAAAATATAATTACCTCGATTGTATTTTCTTTTTCCAAAGGACCATGCCCATATTAGTATGGAGGTGAAAGTCAGCAATGCCAAGCAATGCCCAAATTGCAGCTCTATGTCATACGATAACTTAATAACAGTATTTTTATGATATCTAGATTTAATGTCATATAAAGCACTGATTGAAAAGTTATTGGACGTTAAACGCGATAACTGCCTACGTATTGTTTATACATTTTATCGTTTACAGACAGCATTGCTATTAGTTTTCCACTAGGAACTTCATAATCATCACATAAGCTAGGCCAGATCAGTGTTCTTTTATAGACTTAAATGTCTGTAAACATTTCAGTTATTTGGATTTATCTAGTCTGTCTCCATAGTATCTCCATCAATATAAATGTGAAAACAATTTGGTTAGATGCAAAACTTAAGTAGGTACTCGAGTAAATAATAATATGGAAAGATACCAGTAAGTACTCGTAACAAACCAGTATTTCTGATGAGATTATAAAATCACATTGTGGTTATATATTAAATTGACATCAATTAACTGCTTGACTCAAATACTTATTATAATTGTATTAAGTACTGTCTGTTAAGTATTTACAATTATTAGTAGGTTGTTTACCTTTTCTATTATTTAAATTCAATTAAATGGGGTAAAATAATGCTTTAAGACTGACAAAATACCGGTTTGTCACTGTATTAAAGGTTGTGGTGAAATAGTACAGGTTTCGAAAAAAATAAAAAGAAGTGTAATAGTGTTTATTGATTTATTCTTCAATAACAAGTAATATATTATCTAAATATGATGCTGGTGCTGTTAAATTCGTTTCATATCTAGCCCATCCCAAATACCATATTATGGCCATGACGTGGCAACAGCATCCCACTGTTCTGTTACCTACGAGACAGTTACAGCAGTATCCTAATATGGTATCTAAACAATTATTATTAGATGGTTGTGCATCAATTAGAATATATGTGAAATATTTACGCCGACCAACATGACGCGATTGTATTCGACCCCTCAATAAATAAGGTCTATTTCCTCCAACGGCCGCAACCATTTCTTCGGAGTGTTCCAGCTCGGGACATATTTCTATATCGTACAGCCCATTTTGCCGAACATGTTCGCCATAATATGACCGTGCTTGTTTGACCTGATATGGGCCCAAAGAGAAAAGAATTAAATCAGAGTAACTAAATACGGGAAACATATTTAATTGAGGAAACCTCCCATCGATGCGTCTAAACATGACTGATCGCCTATTTAAATTATAAATTCTCACAAATTCTGCCAAATAATTTGGGGTATGTAGATACCTCATGGCCCTTTCTATTATAAGAGCAGAATCTGGCCGATCGTGGATTGTGGGATGGAATCTATTAATTAATGCAGCTGCAATTTTAAAATCATTTATTAAATGCGCATGAGCTCTATTAAAAAAGTCCTGGCGAAATAATTTATAGTCTCGTTTAAACCTTCCGTTAACTACTTCGACTACCCATCGACATAATGTCACTAATCGACTTTTATTCGCCTGAATGGTTGTTAACTGATGTTCTCCCTCATTTAACGACTCAGGCTTCTGCACATTGTAATTGCAGGCCTCCAACAGTGGAATTGCATCTCTAAACCCTCGGTCAAGTATAAATACATCTCCCTCTCTGTAAAAGGTTCGCATGGGCCCAGTTTCATCACTAAATAAATCTTTCATGATTTCGGCATCAGTCTGAGTGGCAGCGTAGGGACCTATCACGTCAATAATATGTCCGTCAGTACACACACAAAGAAATGGTTTGACCAGGTTCAAATACTTATGTAAACTATAAGTTGCCTTTTGGTAAAAGTAATTGGAACTCTTTTCAATAAATATATAAGTACCATCACATATTGTGATTGCAGGTCTTGTTTCATCAGAGACATTTGGATTGCCAAAAAAAGCATTTGGAATACTGAGGTTTCTTCTTATGACATCTTGTCTAGTAAGATGTTGCAACCCAATATGTAATGGTACAAAATGTTCCATAAAACATGAGCGTACTTTGTTCATGTGCCTCTCCATAGTTGATCGAGGTATATTAAATAAAGAAGACAACCTCTTGTTACTGTCCCCTGTCCTCATTTTAATTAAAAAAATTGCTAAAGCAGTTTTTGGTGATGGTACCAGATTAGCTAAAGGTAACTCATTAAATAAATGAACAAATTCAGCCACTTCGAGACCAGTCCAATAATGACATATGTGGTTGGGCATTTCTTCTACACATTCAAAATCAAATGTGACAGTTTTTTGTTTTGCAATATCAATTAAATCTTCTATTTGATTAATAGTAAAACTTGATATTGTAAATGATTGTTCTGGTAATTCTTGCCAAGTATTTGAAAAAAGATGATGTTGGCAAACACGTGCAAACCGGGGCACATAAAAGTTATGTTCTGTAATTAACATTTTTTTAATAAACGTTGGTATTAAATGCATGGATGCATTACCACAGTCGGAATAAATGCAGTGTCGTGAGGTACTAGCAGCTCTCTTGTAATGAGGTAAATAGACAGGGGTCGGTTCAGGCCGGGCCAGTAGAGGGGCATGGCCAGGGGCAGGTGCAGGGCCAGGTGCAGGTGCAGGGCCATGTGCAGGTGCAGGGCCAGGTGCAGGTGCAGGGCCAGGTGCAGGTGCAGGGCCAGGTGCAGGGGTAGGGGCAGTTGGTAACTGTGGTGTAGCCATTTCTCGTTGAGAATCTTGGGCAGCTTGTCGGCTAGCTCGCCGCCAACAATTATGACAAACTGCATAGCTATCTCTTCCATTCTGAAAATAATTACCATTGTTAAATAAAGCAATATAAAAAAAAAATGATAAAACGCACAATCTCTTAAATAACTAAGTTGAGTAAGTTTACTTCCACTGATATAGTTATAAGGATTATTTTCTAATATGTTTTATATGTTACTAGCAGCCCATCCCGGCTTCGCACGGGTGGACATTTAAAAAAAAATATAGCCTATGTTACTTGGTAAAGATGTAGCTTTCTAACGGTGAAAGAATTTTTAAAATTGGTCGAGTATATTTTGAGTTAAATCGTAACAAACAAATAAATCTTTCCTCTTTATAATATTATTATTATAGTTTAGATTACCAGTAGGTAACCATATTCAATATAAGTAGTAATAGGTGTATATGGATTCAGATAAATACCTGTATTGATCTAATCCATGGAAAATATTCATAAAATGGTCCATTTTCTTCGAGCGAGTGAAGTCTAGCTTCATTCAAGGAACAGCCACAACCAGCACAGATATTAGTATGACCTAATATTCTAGGTGTGTTTACATCAGCATTTTGTAACAATACATAACAAGCATGACATAATGCATCTTCCATGGGAAGCTGAAAACAAAACAATGGGTGTTAGTAGTTGTCACATACCATAAGTTAGTTAGTAAGTAGACAGATATGTAATCTCACGCGTCCACGATAAGTTAAGACCTGAAGTTCGATTGTATTAAATAATATTTTATTTTTATATACAATGAGGTCTCGCATTCAGATTTCAAGTTATCGTGCACGCATACTCTACTTAACTGCCCTGCAGATAAGATACTTACATGTTCAATTCTCAGCCAAATAGATAAGACTATTAGCAACTCTTGAGGCAGAGTTATAACAACATGCCTCTGTATTCGTTGAACGCGTAACCCACAGTTCAGGCAACGCAACATTTTGTATCACAAACGAAAAGTCCAAATCACAAAACACAGTCGAAGTCCTTGTTAGAAAAAAGCCGAAGTCACCGAATAAAACGACACTATCAATATCCATAAAACGAAGCCGAGGTAGATTTTTTATCGAACGGATGAGCAAAATCGGAGAACACACAAAAACAGACGCAGACGCAGACTGAATGAATGATTGACACTTTTGACAGTCTGGAGTCACCCCTCACCCGATAGTTTTTTGGAATGTTTTTGACTTGGAGATAAGTCTTTTGAGCCATTACTTTATTAGATTTTTGCTTGAATTATATTTGTTTATTTGAAGCGTTGATTTATATTAAAAAAACCGCATATATATATTATAAAACCGCAACACTAATAGTAGGTAGATATTCGTTATCATCGGTAACAAGTAACAGCACGAATGAACGTACGCATCAGAACGAATTAATAAATCGGCCAAAGGACGTGATTCTAGACCGAAATAAACTGCACTTTTAGTGCATAATGAATGAATGAAACATACATTAAAATTATCAAAGGTACTAAGTACTGCAATGTAAACAAGAAGTCTTTTTTTTTCGTTTTTTTTATCCAGTGCTTGATAAGTTTCAAAATTAACAACTTAATTCTAGTTTTCATTTATTTGTACTATCTTGTAATTTACTTTATCTGGGCATTTCTGGGGCACAGATGGGCATGGTTCTTTAGATTCATCGATCTGGACAATTTTTCCGGGGCCACCAATCTTTCCAACTGCTTCATTTTTGTCCATTTGGTATACCACAATGGTTTCTCGGCAATAATTATACCAGTCACATATGGTGACCCGGCCCAGGCACCTTTCAAAATTTTCCTTGTAGGGATCTTCATTTATGGTGTCGTTGTAGCTCCATTTTTTTGAATATGCATATAATAAATAGAAAACATGCACCAAATCAATTTTTATATTTTCAAAAAATGTCCCGTTGTTGCGTGGTATTTTTGATTTAGATTTACAATTGCCTTTGGTGCAACACCAAGAACCAAACGACCTGTTGGTCGATTTGGCTATTTTCATTGGAGTGCGATGTGTTCTGCATAATTTTTGAGTCTGCACCAATCCACTTTCTTCGGCGAATGCCACACACTGCTCATAGGTGCCCACTTTTTTTATTATTCTCGCCAAATTCCACATCATAAGCACCTCTTCTGTGTAGAGATGTCGATCGAGAGAGGGCCCGTCGTCCTCGAAAACATCTTCATATACTGCCGATGATGCTCCACCAAGCCCCGAACTCGTAGACGGTCCCGTTTCCGGGTGTCCACTTCCACTACTTCCAGACGCCATTGCAAGCTGCGATAGCGTTATTTCAGTGAGTAAGCCGAGGTTGTCTGTAGTAGCCTTAGAATCCGAAAATTTATTCTTACATAATTCGGTAAGGTGATCAATTGCTTGTATAGCTGTGTGTTCTGCAACATACATTGAGAGAGCACCTTCAGCCTCAACACAGAGCTTATCGACGGGTTTTTGCAGCATTGAAGAGATTTGTGTTTATTTTTTGTCCAAGAAAGGTTTCGCCTGCTTCTTGTGATGAACTGAATCACAATGTCTCTGGATATCGCTTAATTTGGCAAGAAAATCCTTCCTACAATACAAACACATTGCCCTTGTATCATCTCCAGGCACAGGTTTCAACCATTGTTTAAAGTTGGGCGATTTCTCCCATTCGACTTAATATCTTTGTTTGTACACAGTTTTTTTTTTATAATGGTACATCCATTTCAAAAGAGTTAACCAACACAACACTATGGAACACTCACAAGAGTAACTAATAAAATCAGTGCTTAAAACGTTATTTCTAAACTTGAACTTCAGTGCGTTCACATAGACAGAATGAAAATGAAAGAAGCAAAGTCAATCAACCAAACATGAAACAAACCGTACTTAATGTTCATGGGATTCCCCGTGCTCTATTGCCATATTAAAACCCAGCTGGCATAGAGCACAAAATTGAACATAGACAATAATTTTATTCTCCACGGAACAAATAGTGCTGCCATATTAAAAATTAAGAAAGCGCTAAATTATCCGTTAGGCGCTAAAATGATCAAGTGCCCGCTGAACATAGCAAAAAAGCGCTAGATCTAGCGCCGAAAGCGCTAAAATGGCAGCACTGACTGTGTTGCGTATAAGTTGGTTTGTTCTGTGATATAGTCCAGAATATTAGGGGTCAGAAACAAGTCATAGTAGTCTATTGGATTCGCATTGGCTAAAATTCCAACATAAATATCCTTCATACCGGAACTTGGTGCAGTATAATCTATGGCAGGAGGATCATCATGACTTGGCATTTCCCATTGTATATTGGACAATTTTTCTTTCACCCACTCTTGTTCAGAAATTTGAGCATCAGTAGTACCAGAAGTACTAGGCACGTTTGGTGGCTGCAGTTCTAAATCGACTGGAGCTGTCCGTAATGATCTACGCCGTTCTATTTCAGGCAATGGCGGTATATCACTATCCGAAAATGTTGACAAACGTCTTGAAAACCTAGGAGGGTTCCAAATCTGACTGTCATTGTCGTCACTTGTACTTGTGTCACTAAAATCTTCGTCAGGCATAAAATTGGGGTCCTGAACGGAATTATCACTTGAATACTCCATAGTCAATCACTTATTTGAACTTTTCAACATTTACACTGTAACAATAGATAAAAAATATAAGAAAAAACATGGGGTCCGTGGCTTAGGCCCCCAGTGGTCGACGCACCTGTGGCCGACGCCCCCGATTCGATTAATTTAATTCAAAGTAATTTTTGATCAAATGTACTGTCAGGCACAAAAATTGTTTTACAAAAATATTAAATGTACTTATATTGATTACGCATAATATTAAATCATAATTATATTTATAACATAGAAAAAATGCTTTTATATTAGAGGTATGTTTTGAAAAATTAAAGTCTTAGTTATTTTTCATTATTTATTTATATATCTCGATAAGAAATCTAGTATTTTTTTATCTAAATCACAGTTTTCATCACCTATAATCAAGAGAATCATTTAACTTAATTATAATAATCAGTCTCAAATGTAATAAAATAAGTTAAATAAGATAGTAATTTTAAATAATCAGTCTTAAAAATTACTGCAGAACAACTAACTTTTTACATAATAAATGTTCTTTTATCTTTGTAACAATAACAATTAAACATATTCAACTGTGAAACAAATGAGAATAATTTTACCTAATTATATCAGTCAGTTTCAATAGCAATAACACAACAAAATAATCAGGCTTAAAAACAAACGTATTTGTAGAATAACAAATTTTTTACATGTGAAATGTTCTGAAATTTTGCTAGCATAGAAATAATCAACTGTAAAAACTTAAACAAATATAAAAATTAAAATTTCAAAATTTAAAACTTAAAAATAGTATACAAGCAAAATCATCTCTTTTCGTTATGTAAGTTAAATGATTACTTTTTAGGACGAACTGCCACATATGGGCGGATTTGTTCTAAAAACATGATTGTGCTAATTTTTTTGTTTTCATACTGTTGAGTTAAATTGGCAATCATTTTTTCATTTTTTCTTGTGTTGTTCTTTCTTCTGCTCACAGGAATATTTTTGTTTTTCAGTCTGAAAGAAAAAACTAGGTAAATATCTTAATAAATTACTTTTAAACGATTTTTTATTTCTAATATTTTAAATTGTTTTATATATAAGTAAAATAAATAATATTACCTCGCTTGTGCCGTGCCGTAGGGAGAAATATCAATCCTAACCATTTCTAAAAACGACAATAAAGACGGGTTCGTTCCCAGGTGGTTTTTTAAACGGTGATTCCAGGCCTCTACTAAATTAGTGGTTCTATGTTTTTCCTTATAACAACACCACTTTGCGATCATATCCGCAGGCTCAAGCCATTGTTCAACAAAATAATCATTGAACTTAGTTACTTGGTCGTCTGGAATACTGAAAAGAAAATAATCGATCGAATGATTGTGCAAAAGTAAAAATATAAGGAATAGACAAGCTTTAATAAAGTGTAAAAAATACTTAACTACCTGTTTTCCATTATAGCAAGCCAGCCGTCTTCAATTTCTTCTTTTGGTAGATACGCAAGGCAGATGCACAGTTTTACGTACTGTGTGGTCTCCTCATATTCTAATAATTTGAGAGATTTTGCCCGCCTATATACAGCATTTTGGAAATGTACAAAATACCCATGAATTTCAGCAGTCGGAAATTCGTTATTTATTGCGACCATTGCTGACATTTCAAAATCCAATGTGAATTTTAACGGTTTGAAATCTGGCAAAGCTTCTTTGATTTTTTTGAACATCATATCATATGTCTCTTTTTCTTTATTTATCAGCAGCGCGTAAAATATGGGCACAATGTTGGTTTCATCTGAATTATTCCCAATATCTCCGTGGATGGTATAAATCTGTTTGAAGGGACAGGGGCAGCAATCAAATGTACCGTCACAGAAGAAGTGGTGCACGTTTTTAATTTCATCCGAAGCTATGTCTGATGCAAATACGATGATCCTGTTGCCGTCCTCATTATAATCAAATAACAAATGTTTTTGAAAAATTTCAGGTATAGTAACTTGAGCTGGATCCTTGAATCGTATTTTTTTTACCTTCAGGGCTGTATATCGGCTTCTGTAAATCGCTTTTTTAATATTGTTGTAGATTGAAATTTCATTACTGTACTTTTCCCTCTGTAATTTTGCAATTTTCGTTTCATACATTTTTTGAATCGGGCCAAAATTAGTTGTGACTTCTCTCTTTAAGTCATTCGTAAGAATTTTGATGTCGTTTTTTAATAAACTCGGCTGACACTCAGGCTTATGTCCTTTTATCATTTGAACGTTGTCACTTTCATTCATCAATTTAACTGCACCACCACACTGGCCATGTCTTTTATTCACACACACCCACACACTAGAGTTTTGATTTTTTCTATGAATATTATACGCAAATCCAGCGTGCAACAATGTTTTTCCATTAAGTCTATTTTTAACTATATCGTAATTATTTCGCACGAGCCCTTGCGACCTTCGCTCGTCATTATGAGATGACACACTAAACTTTCTTATCAGTTGCATATTGCAATATTCAATAACTTGACTCAGGTGTGAAAGAGATAGACATAATATCTATTCATACTTCCTTATTGTTTTCAATTTTGTAGACAAAAAGACGGACTTTTTATTGTTACAAATAACTGGTTAGGCTCAGTTAGTTGACGAGGTGGTTGAAGTTGAAAGATAAAAATTCCATAAGGTAATTTATTATAAATGTATATTATAAACATTCACTTACATTTCATATGAAGTCTTTTTGTTTTTTTGGATGTTTGTACATAATAAATATGCTTCTAATGGGGAAAAAGGTGTGTAAGGATAAGGTTAAGTGGCGATCTATTCTCTCTGCTATTTGATAGATAACTTTTGTTTAGGAAGGAAAAAATACTTTATTAATAGGGTGAAACACTTTTCTCATTTACTGTACTAAGTGAAAAAGCACAAAAAAAAATAGATATTATAACGCGCGTTTATATGCCTACTCGGCACGGTGCGCGTTCGCAGACTTAACCAAGCGCCGGGTGAGGGCTGCGCATGCGCCCCGCTGGCACGCCGCGTCGGCGGCATCCCCCGCGCTCCCGGGCCAGTCGCACGCCCGCTAAGAATACAAAAGCACGTTACGCCAATATCTTCCGCAGCTCTCGTTTTCTCCCGCCAAAAGTTTAAAAGTGTAGCCCATAGTTCTGTATATGTCGTTGTGTGCCAAATAAACTGTTTCTTAAACTCTTTCTGTCTAATTTTATTGGTTCTAACCCAAACCACCACTATAGTGACGCCCAACTCGCGGCCATGTTAGTATTAACAGCGGCAAAAAGAAACCAGTGAAGTGTGATTAGTACCAATTCAGTGACCACAGAGACATTATCATGCCACGAAAGACGCGGGCAACCCGAGCACAAATCGACCGCAAGGCGGAGGAGCAAGGAAGCGACGGCTACTCCGACGCAGACTGTGACTTAGTGGTGGAGCCGCGCGCCCACGCCGGCGCCGCTACCACCCAGGCACGCGACACAACCGACGCGGCCGAGGAGACGCGCGCCCAGGGGGGCGCCGCCCTCGCCCACACGCTCGGTGGGGCCCAGACCGGCGCACCCGCCGCAGCGCTTAACACCGAACGGCTGCTGTCCACCGTGATGGAGTCGTTCGCCAGGATGCAGGCGGAGACCAATCGCACGTTAGTGGAAACCCTACGATCTCTAAATCATGGCGACCAGTGGAACCCAGTCGCGTCGACACCGGCGGCATCGCCCACGGCGAACGCGCCCGCGGTTTCTGGCGGGAACTTTTCAAAGTGCACCGCCAGGTTCGACGGGCAGTCACGCGACCGCGAGACACTGGAGGCGTTCATCGATGCAGTGGAGGTTTATAAGGAGTGCACCGACGTGACCGACGAGCACGCGCTACGCGGCCTCTCCATGTTGCTGAGCGGCAACGCGGCGGTGTGGTGGCGCGGCGCCCGGGCCTGCGTCGGCTCGTGGTCGGACGCGCTCGCGCGCCTGCGCGCTGCTTACGGCGCGAAAAAGCCCGCGTACAGGATTCTGCGCGAGGTATCTATGTGTGAACAAAGTGAGTGTAAACGCGCCGAAGTTTTTATATCAAAGGTACGATCTTTATTAGTTCAATTACCCTATGTTGTGCCAAGCGTGATGATAGTGGATATTGTGTACGGCTTATTACATCGTCGAATACGTAAACGTATGTCGCGAGGCACTGTTAGCGATATTGATAATTTGTTAGAGAGAGCGAGACTCGTGGAAGATTCGATAACGGAATTAAAAAACTCGAACTCGATCGTTTCCGAGAACCCGAATATACCTACCGCTCGCGACCGGGGTACTACGAGTCCGAGCGCAACTACAGGTTCCAAACTCACCTCTAACTCGAACGAAACCTCGAAACGTAATCGTATTAGATGTTCTTTTTGCAAAGCGTTCGGTCACGCGGCTAACGAATGTCGTAAGGCCAATAAGGTCGATAGTAGGGTTTGGGAATTCTCGACAATTTCAACGTCCCGGGACACGAGACAGGCTACGATCAAAGTCCCGGGACTTCCCGGGACTTCGAGACTTTTTTTAATTATAAAATTTGAACTTTGATTTCTGGTGAAACGTATTAATAAAAAGGGATTTTTTTTTTTAAATCAACATTAATTATCGGTTAAATCAACATTTATTAAACATAAAATATAATCACAATAGTTTTAACTTTAATATGTCAAATAATTGGTATGTTTATTCCTATAATCACAGATTAACTTTTAATTTAAAACAATTATTAAATATTATTATAATAAAAGAAACTTAGTAACAATCATACTAACTTTAATATCATGTCATAATCATATTAATCATAATTTGGTAATTTTTATAATCACAGATTTGTTTCCTTATCTGTAAAACAGACTTTTGAATCAGTCTTTCAAATTATTAATCAGTTAAAAAAATAAAATTACTTTGATTTTATAAAATAGGCTTTTAAAAAAATCAGAGCATTAACAGCTTTGTCCGACAATCTGCTTCTGATTTTTGTAATAACGCCACCGGACAAGGAAAACACTCTCTCATTTTCAACAGAAGTCGGTTTAATTGAGTTTAAGGCTTTATAAAGTAGTTCTAAATTTTCTGTACGTTTTCCGGTTGCTTCGAACAACTGAAACTCCTTTTTCAATGTTGCTCTTGTTGTTGTTTTTTGAACCTCGGGTACATTTTCTTTGATTTTTTTTATTGCTTGTTCCATTTGATTTACAAACGACTCATCCGGCTCGTTGTGTACTTGAGAGCTACTAGTACTAGGTTCAGCGCTTATTATTTCCATATCTGGTGTCGGGATGTGAGGTATATTTTCAAAAAGCCTGCAATACAGTTCTTCCGCAAAGCCAATTAGGGCAGTTTTACTTAAATTTGAAGTAAAAAAGTCCGTGTTTTGAGACTGTGAGGTGTGATGACCAGTGTGTAAATATTTTAATAAACAGATAACTCGTTGTGGTCTTCTCTCTTCTAGACGAGCTTTTAAAGTTTCTAAGAACCGACTCGATAAATCATCATTTGTCGTTGTCGATTGAATTTTTTTCAGTAATACATCAATTATTGCTTCAGCTGTTAGTAACGTAGCGTTTTGTCTCCCTAAGGCTTCTACAGCTATCTTGACTGGCTGCAACAAATCAACAATCGACTGCAAAAGAAGAAGATTGTCTTCATTCCACTTGTCTAACATGTTTAAATCAATCAAAGCTTTCTTCACGCAATTTTTGAGCTTCAGAAACCGTTCTGCCATCACAATGATGGAATTCCACCTTGTTTTGACATCCAGTAGTAAACTGAGTTCTTTCCCAAATTCAGCTTTCACATAATTCTGTAATTGGCTATTTTTCAGTGGACTCTTTCTAAATAATTTCACTAAGGACCTTGTTTCGTCGAGCACTCGTTTAATTTCATCAATGGGTTGTAATCGGAAGTTTGTGTCGTAGCTGGCATTGTCGTCCGCTTCGTCATCAGAAGAGTTTTTGTTCTCCATTATTTCATCGTCACTATCATCGGTATCTTCGGAGCTCGAAACTGCGGATGTAGCCTGTCTCTTTTTATAAAATGTATCTACAACTCCTAGATGGATTGCGTGGTTCAAGCATAGGATCATCTCGCTGGGGCTTTCCCTGCCAAACTTTTTCATTACATTTGGGCCATCGCTGGTGGTGGCTACAATATGTTTTTCAAAATCCAATTGAAATCTTTTTAATGTATCTTCAACCATTTTTTTGGTCTCTTCAGCACCGCATTTACCTGGTATATAGATTAATCCCAAATTGAAAACTTCTCCGTCCTCAACATACAAACACAAATTAAAGTACCTTCGGTTTCGGACGCTGGTCCACTCGTCTACTGAAAGGCTGAAACGTGTACCAGAAGCGACCAAGTTTTTAAATTTCTGAATCATTTCTGCTTTTTTTTCTTCATAATAATTTAATATAATTTTCATAATTTCAGTTTCGTTTTTAGGCATTTTATAACCTCGCTGGGTAATACTCTCACGAATAAATTTACTCTTTGTGATTGCTCTTATAGTAAGGCCATCCTCTGCCGCCAAACGAGAAATTATTTCAGACAAAGACTTTCTAGCAACGTATCGTGTAATTTCAGACTGATTTTCACGTTTAATTTTTTTTGATTCCGGTTCGCAAGATGTCCCAGGTTGTACAACTGATTTTGATTCATCCGGTGGCGGTTGATTCACAGAAATATTGTGGACTCTTTGGAGGTGTCTGTCAAGGCCCGTAGTATTCGACCCTTTGCATGAAATTTGTTTTGGACATAACGAACACTGTGCTGTTGATTCATTTATCTTTTTAAAATGTTTCCATACTTTTGCTGTACGCTCCATATTAAAAGATCTATTTTTGTTTAAAGTATCTGTAAAAATAATAATAATCGAAAATTAATTTCATAAGTTTATACACTGAGTGAGTACTTATCACTTTATTATGTATTTTATAAAAAAACCATAACAGACATAACTTAAACATAATTAATACATGATAACAGATATGAAGATTATTTGTCAAGTCACTATCATGAAACCTATGTAAACGTCTTACCTACTTAATTTACCATTGAAGTAAACAAAATCAAGAACTTACATGAGATCGATGGCCGTCGTTGAATTTTTATAATCGCTACTGCAACAAAAGCACCCCACCACACTCAATGAAATTTGCGACTGAGCTTGTGTCAGGCAGGATAAACAAAATGGCGGCGCGGCAAACTCAGTATGTAGACCAAGTAATTATTCATTACAGTAACAGATGGCGCTAGCTAGGCTCATGCAATGCTTTGAAAATAAAAATTAATACAATACATACGACTATCGTGTCTCGTCTCGAGTCTCGACCCAAAAGTCCCGGGACACGAGACAACGAAATTTACAAAAAGTCCCGGGACTTCGAGACACGAGACGTCCCGGGACCCAAACCCTAGTCGATAGTCACAATTCAACTAATACAGTAGGTACTAGCGATAGTAAAGGAGTTAATCCGATACGTTGTTATGGGTGCGGCCAACCAGGGGTTGTCAAGTCAAAGTGTGAAACTTGCTCGATTAAACCCGCGTCCGCTAAACCATCCGATTTTAATATTGTTAAAGGTGACTTCTTCGCGACAACGACGTCACATCCTTTGATACCGATAAGCGTAGTAGGCAAGGAAGGAGTAGCGATAGTCGATACCGGAGCTACGCACAGTGTTGCTAGCCCATTATTGTATATGTTGTTAGTGAATAACGGCGTTCACTTCCAAGAGACACAGTGTTATGTCGGGCTCGCCGATGGCTCGTGTCATAGGAAAATGGTGAAGACCGCTACTGTACCTGTCACCTTAGGTAGTCGAAGAGTCGACACCGAGTTCATGGTATTTCCAGGTGACGACACCAGGACACTTTTAGGTCGTAATTTTATTGCTGACGCCGCTATTGTTTTAGACATAGCCCAGGAGTCTTGGCATTTCGCAGATAGTCCAGGAGACCGGTTCCCATTTTTGCAATCTTATGTATTGAACAGCGCGGCCGTGATGCATGCAGAGGTCTGCGATGTATCACTGCGCCAAGATGAAGGTACGAGCTTGTCGCCGAAGCACAGGGCCGCACTCAATGAGTTTTTGCAAGACAGAGTCGCTCAGTTCGCTTCGGCTGGACCTCCTACTTACTTCGCCGTTCATCAGATTAAGGTAAGTGAGACACAGGAACCTTTGGCTTCTCCGCCCTATAGATTGTCGCCGCCTAAGAGACAGGCACTCGAGAAAGAGCTGCACAACCTTGTCAACTCGGACGTCATCGAAGAATGCGGGCAGGCAGCTTTCGATAAGATCAAGCAACTGCTGGTATCAGCGCCAATCCTGCGTCAGTCTGATGCGACGTTGCCTTTCGTCCTCAGAACCGATAGCAGTGAGAACGCTCTCGGGGCGGTTCCTCTCCAGGGGGAGGGGACCGATGAGCGCCCAATAGAATACACGCCAGGTAAGGCCAACGTTATAGCCGACACTCTGTCGCGTCCGGCATGCGCCGAAGATGGCATTTGCGACCTGTGCTGCGCCGCGGTCGACGTGCCCTCTCGCAGTCTGAAGGACCTACGCGAGAACCAAATAAAGGACCCGGAGGTAAGTAAAATCGTCGAGGCACTAGAATCCGACGAACCCTCTAGGGGGAGGGTATGGGCAAACAAAGGCTGTGTGCTTGCTGAAGGCGTGTTGAATAGGTATTGTCCTGAGAACAAGGAACATGACGACGCCAGTCTGGTCGTCCCAGAACAAGAACGCGCCAAAGTATTGGCCGAATTCCATGATGCACCCACCGCTGGTCACATGGGCGCGGAACGTACGCTGCAACGCTTAGTCGGTAAGTACTACTGGCCGGGAATCCGTTCCTACGTTACACAGTACGTGGAAAATTGTGTACCTTGCCAGCGTTATAAGGCTGGTGACCTGGTACTGTTGAAAACCCAAGGGGCTAACGACACCGGCAGGGGGCAGACGTCTAAGTTTATCCCTCGCCGTGACGGACCATATAAGATCCAGGCTGTGGTCAGTCCCACTACGTACATCCTCGAGCGCCTTAGTGACAGTGAAAAATAAAATTGTAAGAGGGTTGTGTGTGGAGATAAGACCAAACTCACAATAGGCAAATAAACAAAGATTATTTATTTGATTACATAATACACTAAATTAACAAAATAACAAGGAGTATAGAATAATTTATAAATGTACGACTAGCTAACTAAACCCTACGGGCGTCGTATACTGTAAGAATGATGCGCGGACCGCTAGCGATACCGACACAACAAACATACAATACACGACTGGAGTCCCAAGTACGGCAAGAGGCGGAATAGGCGTGACCGACCTAAGTCGGTGCAGAGCGTATAACCGGGGCGTGCCGTTCTGAGACTGGCGCTCCTAGCCTCTGCTGGGTCTTTTATAGGCGCTCACGGCCACGGCGGTGGCGTTGTGGCGGGGTCGCGCTTCATGACTCAGCCGACGCAGGAGTATTGCTGTCGCTTTGTTTTGGTTGGCGCGTTACAGTCTCCCCCTCTGGTCCCGAAGACGTCCCGGCGAGGAGACTAGTTGCTGCTCTGGTGTCTGCTAGCTTCTTTGGTCTGCCGCGTCTGCGCAAGGGTCTTTCAGGGTTAGGTAAATTTAAAGCTGAGCCCTGATATGGGCTCAGCGCAGAGGAATGATAAATACCCAAGCCACTAGAGATGGGCTGAGTGATGATTTTTCTGTATCGGTGACTGCATGACAATGACAAAAAAATATCGGTGACGGGAACAATGACAAAATCATCAATGATTTTTATTTGAGTATTAGATCTCGTCACTTCATTTGTGAGTAGATACTGAATGATCGCGGAACGGCTTAGTGAAATTATCATTAGTTATTTATGTAGGCATGAGTCGAGTTTGTCAGTTGGCCGCGTAATTTAAATTTTCTTAGTTTGTGACATTCATTGCAGGTTATATAAGTATTGATTTATCGT
This sequence comes from Noctua pronuba, assembly GCA_905220335.1. Classification (NCBI taxonomy): domain Eukaryota; kingdom Metazoa; phylum Arthropoda; class Insecta; order Lepidoptera; family Noctuidae; genus Noctua; species Noctua pronuba. Next base: position 4,769,839 of record LR999913.1, read on the forward strand.
TATGGAAATCATCAATATGTTTCCATTAGTGATATTTGCTGCAAGATATGACTATTTAGTATATCATGGCAATTTGGCGTAAAAACTTGGTCGCGTAAATATCGTCAATATGGTCTTAGAGAAAAAATCATAGGGACCATTTTTATAGAAAATTTTAAGATCTACAACTTTGCTCAAAAGTACTTTTTCGATAAAACTTACCGTTTTCGAGAAAAATCCAAAAAACCTAAAATTTTGACCTTGGGCCCCGAATAAGTCCCTAAGCTCACATGGGACTGATGGGGACTTTTGACACTTTATTCCTTGTGGTAAACCTAAGGTCTCTACGAAGATTTGGCTCTGTCGGAATTTTCTTTATTTGATCACTATTTTTATGTCTAAAATGACCGGACTATTATACCTTTTAGTTTTTGATATACACGCATCACGCTTGTGAAGGTCGATAGTGTTGATTCGTCCTTAAGTAACTGATTTTCAATCGGAGGCTTGGAAATTCTGATGCGTTTTCTTTTGGAAACTTGAGCTAGACTTATTTCATCCCGTTAGGCAAATGCATATAATTAACTAGAGCTGGAGACCTATTGAGTGCCGGGTAAATTTTGAATCTGGACTTGATATTCGTCCCCAGAATCTTCGTCGGAGACATCAGCATTACAATTTTCTGGTGGATTTTTTTTGTTTTACTTGCGGTTAAAGTCACAATTGCTGCTGATTCAAGGGGCACATTTTAGTAATGATGTTATTATTATTTTTGTCGATATTATAAACGTTGGTTATATCATTGAATTAAATTTCATTACCATTTAAATAGTAATTATTATCAAGCAAATTGCATCTAATATTTTACTAGATTGTCCTTCTGATACGGAGCGATATTTTTGATCATATGAACATTAGGTACAGCTTGGCAAAAAAGAGTGTGGAATAAATGAGGTCGCCAGTATCGCACATGTAGCAACCCGGAATACTACGACTTAACAGTTATTGATACTTGTTATTTTTGGGGAAACGATCCAAATCCCAAGTGGGTGGTTCAGTCTCTCGGACGCTACGCATACACCATGGAAGGTTTCAATGAATTTTCTTGTTAATAATGTCCAGTATTAACAATGTTAATAGTGGGCGCTGAAGCCTTGCACAAAAGCGGTGCAGCAGGTACCTTCAGACAGATAATCATGCCCCCGAGGGCAGTCTTAAGAGTGGGATTGTTAAGAATTGACATTTATCGTTAGGTTACAGGGATAATGAAATAACACGTTTTGTTTGTTTTTCTTTTAAATTATATTTTAATACAAAAAATTCAATCCGACGAATCGGAAACATTTTCATCTAAAGATTCGATCCGATCATAAAAGCTCACATTTTGGCTAGAGCTTGCTGCAACTTCAGAATCACTAGCATATTCTAATTCGGATGAATCACTGCTACTGTCATCTCTGAGATTTATTACTCATCGTTCTATCTGTTCAAACATAGTCATACCTCTTTCGTAATAATCTTTTTCTATTTTCATTACATGTTTGCATGAATTCTTCCAGTCTTCGGCAGTAATGTTTGAAAATGCTTGTTCAGCAGCCACCTATAAAAAGAAATTATCATTAAGAATGGTTCTTACATAGCAACATTAAATATGTATAAAGGGTGTAAAAAGACCCTTAACGAAGCCGAAAGGCACTTGTTCTCCCCGTCATTGCGATCATTTTTTTGTTCTGGACCATACCTGGGAACCTTCTAGTTACGGAGATATTGGAGGTCAAAGTTCCAATTTTTTCAAAAGTTTTTTTTTGAATACTACTTTTTAAAGTTTTAAATTTATTTTAATTACCTTCATGACCCGTTTACCATTCAAAGCATCCATCAGCACCAAGTTTTGAGTGCATTACATTGAGTTTTACCGTAAAACGTGATTTTCCACCCTAAAAAAAAGTCGTTTCCCAGCAAAAATTTTTGCGTAAAGTTACTTAGTTTGATGTACAGAATGCTTGGTTGACAGCTTCGTGAAGGGTCCGTTTACACCCTGTATATAAACTAGGCTATATATCTTTATATCAATGGACCCAACATTGACTGAAGCAATTTTATGCTTAGCAATTCCCCATATTAGTTCAATAGGATTTAGGTCACAGTGATAAGGGGAAGGCGTATCACAGTGTGACCTTGATCTCCTAAAATACAGCGTGTAAACGGACCCTTCACGAAGCCGTCAACCAAGCATTCTGTACATGCAACTAAGTAACTCTACGCAAAAATTATTGCTGGGAAACGATTTTTTTTTTTGGGGTAAAATATCACATTTTACGGTAAAACTCAATATAATGCGCTCAAAACTTATTGCTTTGAATAGTAGGCGGGCAATGGAGGTAATTGAAGTAAAGTTAGAACCTTAAAAAGTAGTAAATAAAAAAAAAACATGTGAAAAAATTGGAACTTTGACCCCCAATATCTCCGTAACTAGAAGGTTCCCAGGTATGGTCTAGAACAAAAAAATGATCACAATAACGGGGAAAACAAAAAAAAATGATCGCAAATACCGGGGAGAACAAGTAACCTTCGGCTTCGTTAAGGGTCTTTTTACACCCTTTATGGTCGATTTTGTGAATGGGCTCTGGTTTATGCCGCTTCAATAGCATTAATAATTGAGGCTTGCGGAGAGACTCATCAAAAGGTTATTGTTATTTTGCAGTAACCATATGTTTATCTCAGTAACTTTTGTAGCGCTAGTTGGTCACTTGTTCAAGACAACCGAATGGTAAGGATGGCTGCGGGACTGTTCGAAAGAGATTCCGTGGCCCTGGAACACAAAGGGCAATGAAGGAACATTGATGGGTTTTAGTCAGTAAGAGTCTGAAACTCCCTCCCACTCCACCCAGAGCGGGAGAAGTCATTTGATGATTTCCCATCAGAAAAAAAAAAAAAAAAAAATGGTAAGGATTATCCATTACAATAATGGAAGGTTCTCTTAGGTCGGGGATTTATTTTTCAGTGACCCATTTTGTGAAGTTAGTTTTATTCATTTCCGAGTCTTCATTTTTGTTTGTGCCGCTGAAAATCAAAAGGGCATTCGGAACGAACCCATTCTCGCTCCCAGCATGTATAATTATATGTCTTTTGCCTTTTGATATGTTCTGTTTCACTCCGCTGACACCAACTGATTGCCAACATTTTTTCAGCTTGTATGATGAATGAATATAACTTTCATCCAAATATATCGCTGTCCCCAACGAATAATATCGTTACCAAAAACACAAAATGTTGCAGGAAAAATAAAAAACCGTTATTTGATTATAATTTCTGAACAGGTGTACATAACAAGCTCGTTAGCATGTCAAAGGATAGGTTTATTTTTTTCAAGCAATGAGATGTCATTTTAAAAAATATTGGCTTATCTCCCTTTATGTTATAATCAAAAATGTATATTAGTAGAATTAAAAACACAATTTTTAACTGTAATGCAACAATTCGATTATATTCGAGTAAATTGTTAACAGTGACCTATACAGCAATAGTTAATTGCGATCGTCTCGACCGTAAAGTAGCGATGTTGATTATAATGGTAACTTATTATTGCCATAGTATTCATTGCTGAGAACAATCTATTGTGGTAACAGTAAATTGAGTAACTATAATATTCCATAGCAAAAGGAACACGTGTCGCTATTGTAAAAATCTACTACTGTTTATATCATATTGCAAAAATTAAGTAATAATTACTGGAATTATTAAATAAAACATTAACGGAAAAGAGTCAACAAGGCATTTAATCAAATTAATCAGGTACAACCTCAAAACTTACATAATTTTTATTGTTAGCACTCAAACAGGCATTTATACTGCTATTTGTTCATCATTTTGATTGGATTCATCGATCTCTTCAGAGTTTTGCGGTTCTGGGTTTACACAGCTTGCAAGAGATTTGTAAAAACCATGGTAATATTTGGGTATGGCTTCGCTGGCGCACAACCCAAGTAAATTATCATAGAGAGGTTTAGGTATGGGAATAGGTTGATGGTAAACCTGTTTTAAGCTCTCGTCGACAACAGGTTCCACAGGATTTTTTGGTCGTCGATCACGCTTTGCTCTTACAGTACCCTGATCAGTGTCCAAGTCAAAAAGTCTTCCCCAAAATCATATTTGAATTGCAAGATATGAGGTCTTAAACGAGACACTTTTATTTCCATAATCTTTGACAATGAAATTTTTCTGCCTTGTGTATCTTTCAGCCAATTTTTCCAGAGATGAGACATTTTAAATCATAGAAGACACTTTGCTCCATCTTTTTCAAATTATATTTCTCACCTTTTACTTTTGCATTTAATATAACACTGTAAATTTGGTCTAGAGTGTGTAATACCTTATTCTTCATTGCGCGTCCAACACAAGAATGCATGCTATCACCCTCACTCTGGCTATGTCCCGTCTCAAAGAAACGGTGGTTATACTTTCTAGTCCGTAAGTTTTTAAGGCGTAAAGATACATGGCAAAAATAAATCTGTTTTTGTTCGGTCCGGCGCAGCCATCATAATAAAATGATACATGTTTAATACTTCTTCGTGCTTCTTGTTGCATAAATTGCAATAAGCAGCTTCCAATTTCGTTTGCCCCTCTTTTTGCAATAGCCAGAAATAGCAATACCCTGCCTTATTGAGCGTATCAAAGACCGTGAAATTATAATTATAATTATTCTTTTATATGGAAAAAGACCTACTTCAGATTGAGGCACACTGATAACCTGTAATAAATCGAACACTGCAACGGTATCAACTGCAGCTTTTTCCTCTCTTATTATTTCACGCACTCTATTTTTACGCTCCAAGAACTGCTTTAGAAGAAAACTATAAAGCACACCGCTTTATAGTTTTCTAATATAGATATTATGAAACTAAGTAAAACAATTACGATCTTTGTTCAGGCACAAATAACATTTGCACTTTTGGCAATAAATTTGGGATTTTTGCTTACATCCCACCATCTTACACCTTTGACGATCAGACTTCCACTCGGGCTAGTGGTTAAATCCATCCACTGCGACTTCGATTGGAGCCATATCCAGACGTCGACGTCTTTTTATTTTATTGATATTATCAATGTCTTGGTTCAAAGGGCGTCCTCTTTTACGAGTCGTAGGTGTAAAAACTCTTACATCTTCTTGCTTTAAAATATCCGCCAAAATTAATTTGAAGTCTAGTAAAGGCAAATAATCTTGATTATCTTTCTGTTTCATACGTCGTCTCCATAATAACCAACTGTTGACACAGACGAGGTCAACAAAGTGTTAAAATAATCGGTGGTACCATTTCTTGCTTCTAATTTTCATTCTATAAAAGCCTAACATTGAATCAAGCAGATCCACACCACCCATGTATTTATTATAAATTGATATAGACTTTGGGTAAGGAATATCAATTCTAGTCTTATCTTTCCTTACGAGTCTATTGACTGTCGCCATTGGTTCTTTGCCGACATATGATGAACATAAGCTAACTACATTGTTGTCGACCCAAGTAGTAACCGATAATTGGACGTCAAACGCTCCGTATCGAACATTTAGACGCGAGACTAGCCACGCAAGCGCACGAACGACGAGCGAGCGCCAAGTCCCGCGCAGAATGTCGTAAGGCTTAGCACGCACTGCGATTAAACGCGCGCGGTTTAGGAATAGCTGAAAACGCAAAAACGCGCATCAACACGCACGGCGGCTAGCGTTTTGCTTAAATTTATTTCATTTCACCATGGATTTCTGGCGAGCAGCTTGTGTTGTAGCTTTGATATTGAAATTAAAAAATAGAAAACGTAAACAACGCCGCCGCCATAGGTACTGGGTACATCCACTAACTGATCAAAGACATTTGAAAGGATACTTTTGCAAAATGTACAACAACGTGCGTCAACATCCCGATAAGTTTTTTAATTACTACAGAATGTCGATTGGCACTTTTGATAAATTATTACAAGACGTGGGCCAGTATCGCAACAATCAAATTAAAAAATAATTATGTAACCAACTTTTCTAGTTACTCTTAGGCATAGTCTTGGTCTTCTAACTGGTTTACAAATTGTGTCAAATAACCGGCAGTCTCATTGGCTGGTTTCAAAATTTGTTGGTCGATAATTTGTATCTGATTTTGCGGCATCCTTGGATGTATAGCCGGTGCTTGCTGAATTGTAGTTGATGACTGTGGAGATGGGCTTGGTGGAGGCATTGTTGGTGATGGTGATTGAATGGAATATATTGTATCCATCGATGAGGATTGTGGAGAATACTGATACTGATAGGGGGTTTGTGGCTGGGTATATGTTTGATAATACAATGGTGAACTAGTTATTTTTGGTCCTCGAAATTGAGCTGGTTGGTTGATAACGTGTTGTAATGGTTGCGGAGATGGATGAGTAAGTGCTTTTTTTAAGACATTAAGGATTTCAATCTTCGCATCATGTTTTTGGTCATCATTTAATCTACGTAACATGGGAACTAACTTAAGCGCGAAGTTTTTTTTTCGTCCTCTTCTTCCTGTGCTTGTTTGTCTTTTAATAAAGGGTGTCAAAAGACCCTTAACGAAGCCGAAAGGCACTTGTTCTCCCCGTTAATGCGATCATTTTTTTGTTCTAGACCATACCTGGGAACCTTCTAGTTACGGAGATATTGGGGGTCAAAGTTCCAACTTTTTCACAAGCTTTTTTTTAAAATACATGTTTTAAAGTAAGATTTTTGCTTTAAACACCTCCACGACACCCGTACTATTCTATCCATCCATCAGCATACATTGAGTCCTACCGTAAAACGTGATTTTTCACCCCAAAAAAAAAAAGTCGTTTCCCAGCAATTTTTTTTGCGTAAAGTTACTTAGTTTGATGTACTGAATGCCTGATAGACGGCTTCGTGAAGGGTCCGTGTACACCCTGTATATCAAGTAATTGTTTGTCTATTTCTGTTGAATTGTTGTTGTCTCGAGAACAGTTCTTCTTTCGCAGTGGTGATCTATTGTTATTAGTTAGTTGTGAATTCTGAGCTGTAGTAGTCAATGTATATCCTGAGTAGAAAAATCCGATGATGTATTTGCATCCTGAGTAGAATTAGGCAACGATAGATTACCGCTCGTTTCTCGTTTCTGCATGGATGGAATTAGAAAAAGCATTGAATCGAAATGAATATATTTCTTTTTCTTTGAAGGAGCAGTTTGTCCAGATTTGCCTTCTTGTGCTGCCAATTCTTTAGCGAAACAATCTTTCATGTTTTTCCTTTTTTTTTGTATGGAGTCACCTGAAACCAAATAAAATAAAAATCTTGTTCACAGATACCTTGCTACGGGAAATAGCATAAAGTCGTTGTATTTTGAATACCTGATTGGCGCTACGACTATCAGTGAAATTATCCATCATACGTGCAAGCAGTTGTGGTTATATTTGCAGCCTACTTATTTGAAAGAAATGACAAAAGAAGACTGGTTAAACATTTTTCATACAAACACACTTTCCAAATTGTGTTGGCGCGATTGACGGCAAGCACATACGAATCCAAAGATCCGATTATACCGGCTCAGAGTAATTTAATTACAAGAAGTTTTATTCGATTATTCTGCTTGCTGTTGCCGATGCTAACTATAGCTTCGTAGCTATTGACGTGGGTGCCTACGAACGTTGTCCCGGACTAATAGGACGACGTTCCGCTAGCGGTACCCGTGGAAAAGCTTATTTTTATTTAATTTCGTGTTAAGTAAATTGGAGCTAAAACCCGAGAGCCTAAGCCCGTAAAAGTATGAAGGAAAAATTTGAATAACTTGTTGCTTATTATTATCATGTTTCATTAACTCAAGAATAAGTTATCAGCTGATTGAAAAGCACGCGGGTCAACGACCGCGCGGCCGGTCGACGCACGGCTTGCGTAGAGCGTAGGTATCAGGAGATATTACTATTGGTTTGTGCCCGCTTTCGAGTTTTAATTTTCACAATGGTAAATCTGCCATTTGTTGTTTCTAATATTTTATTTGTTTATAAAACGATTGTATTACCAAAGCAAAACAATTTCGCTGCAGGAAAACAACCATTAAAATTTCAGCCTGCATATCAGAAGTGTGCAAGGTGGTAATGGCTTTGGTGCTCTAACGAAATCCGGATAGGATGGAAATTGGTTACCAGAATGAATTTCACAGGTGATCTCACGCTAGCATTAGCGTCTAGCACTGCATCCAACCTGGCTTTTCATGTTCCAGCACATATCACGAGGATCCCCCCTCATCAATTCCCACGTTTGGATTGATACATCCTAATTGAGAACCATCTGGCCCCAGAGGTTCTCAATTGGGTTGAGGTCGGGGCTCTTCGCAGGCCATGGCATTAACTGAATATCCGGCTGAGCTTGGAGCCATCTCTGAACAACTCCGGCACTTTGGATGGAACTGTTGTCCTGGCATAAATAAATAGTGCCTGTGGGATGGTGCAGTCGCACAGTCGGCACCATCACGTCTCTAAGGATATCTCTGAGTATCTCTCGTTTTCTCGCCGCTTTAATATTTTTCTCCCATCTTTATCCGATTTGAATGTCTTTTCATCAACAAATATTACCACATTATTCTCCCAATCGAAATTATGATATTCTGAGCAAAAACTAACTCTAGCTTGCAAACACAAACGCACTCTACCGCTTATTTTATAATAGGGTCATATTCAAAATAATTATAAGTAACGGATAGGAAACAAATATGAATATTATTTGATTGTAACAGAAAATAACGGTAAGGAATTCCTAGGACAAGTTTAAATCGTAAACGTTTGTAAATTAAATATCACTATCACTTTTTATATATGCCTATTACAGTTCACCTACTAATGATCCTAATTACGTTTGATCAAACGTACCGAGCCAACGGGCGAGACAGTAAAATGTTTTTCGGCCGAGACAGTGATGTAAGCGAGTACCTGTTCACTTCACACATGTTTTGAAATTTGCACAGTCAGTTCAGTTCTATTGAGACTACAATTCGGACACGATGGACCGTAAAAAGTTTATTCGAAAATATACAAAGTTACTCATTCCACTATTGGTAAAAGAATTAAAGGAATTGTTGGAAAAAGAGCAAGGCCGGATTTGGACAAGACCACGGATGTTGAGAAGATCTGATTTTGGCGCTACAAACACTGTTTTTAATGAATTAGAGGTAGAAGATCCTGCTGAATTCAGAATGCTTCTGAGAATGGATGTACAATATTTTGACATATTGTTAGAAAATATTACTCCATTGATAAAAGGGAAGATACAGTCATGAGAGAAGCCATATCTGCTAAGACTAAACTACAAGTAGCGTTAAGCTATTTGGTAACAGGGACGAGCTACCGTTATTTGCAGGGTTTTTACAGAGTATCTCGAGCTGCAATATCATCACTCATATCGGAAGTCATGGATGCAATATTTACTTATTTGGAGAATTATTTAAAAGTACGTACTTTTTGCTTTTTAAACTTTAGTGAATTGAATACTTTTTTTTATTAATTTCCAACAATTAGGTAGAAAAAAGACAAAATTAAAAATTAAAGTTGTTGTCTTGCTTTAATTTTAGTTGGCAAGGTTCAGCTGTTTTTGCATTTCTCGTAGCTTATGTTGAGCGTGAGAGCTTCTTTTAAAAAACTCGACGATACTTTTTACTTTTACCAACGTTTCTCATAGATGCGTCAGAGCGGCTTGTACACACAAGTTAATAGAATGCGCAAAGCTTGATATGTTATGTGCCATCTACCGGTATCTGTTATTGCAGCAGTAATGTTTGCAGCATTGTCACTCGCAATAGCTGTAGTATATTCCATTCTGCCATTATATCGCGTAGAAAAGCTATTAAATCTTCGCTTGTGTGTCGTTCGTTATATTCAATACATCCGATTAAATTGGACTTTAATGTAGGTTCATCCGATGTGGCGCTAATATAATGCACAGTCAGAGCTAAAAAACTGTCATTGTTAATTGCGGTCCAACCATCTGTTGTCAAGCAGAAAGCCTGTCCTCTTGGACCTCACTTTTAACCTTTACTACGCTCGTATTATAAAGTTTGGGCAAAATACTTTCCGGTATGGTTTTCCGTGTTGGGAGTGCGTACTGTGGGGTAAGCAGTGAAATATTTTTTTTAAACGCGACGTCTTCGACCATACTGAAGGGGTAGTCCCTTTGGCAATCATTTTTATAAGCTGCTGGTCGATTTGTTCGGAAAACCGTAGTGGTAGCGGCCTCTTGCTTTGTGTATACGATTTTATTGATGGTTGACTAGAAGAAGTCGCTCGAAGTAGATTTTGAGTTTCAACATCAACACTGGCAACTGGAAGTATGTGGGTCTGGTCTGGCTGTGCAGATTCTATAGGCGGCTGCCTTTCTTTAACTAACTTTATCGTGGGGTGCTTGGTGTCTAAGTGCCTGTTAAGGTTTCCCACATTACCACCAGGCACAGATAATTCACTAGAACAGTATGAACATTTTGCCTTTTTAGGTCCGTGTTCCACAAAAAGATTCCACACAGAACTTCTCTTTCTACTTACACTCTCCATTTTTTTATATATTTAGATAATTTACACTTAACACAAAACACTAAACAGATAGGTAAGAATTCGTCTTTTTATTAGGTCCGTTTTCCTTAAAATAGTTCCACCACACAGCACTTTTCTTTCTATTTACATTGCCACTTATATAGTTTTTATATGAAATAATAATTAAAAGATAGGATATTTAATAATGTCTTTTTATCACAATTAAACGTATTATTACTATGCAAAAGTGGATTCCGTTCTGACCTCGACCTCAAAACAAAACGAACTGAATTACTGAGAAAAGTAGTTAAAGAATTAAAGATTTGAAGCAATAGCTTGCAATAATTCCAGTTGTGTACTCTGGGATTTCTATAAGAATATTTTCTATTTTTTTGCAATTTATGCTCATTCTTGGTCATCCTTTTCTTGGGTAGTGGTTCCCCGTTTCTGATTCTTTCGATAGCTGTAAGATTTGTTGTAGTCTCTGAACTCACTAACGAGTCGAAAAGCCAACGTGCCGCTTTGCGCTTATCTCGTTTATTCGTATGATGGTCAGCACTATTCTGAGTGCGTGGTATTGTTTTGTCGTGACTCAGACTCCAAAAGTTTAGATTGTACATATATTGGCTGATTATTTGTCCCATCCACATAATTATTATCAAACCAATCGACTGTTTTGCACGCATCATTGGACATTGTATTTATTAAATCATCTTGATCTCTATATTTAATGTACGATCCGAGTTATATTTTGTAGTTGAACCTTCGTGCTGTATTTTTCGATAGATTATTTGTCGAAAATGGAAAAAGCAACCCTTAACAATAACTGACTCAAAATTTTGTCATTTTTATATAATATTTGAGTTTAATGATATGTTATTTTCATTGCAATATTCCATCATTAATTCAAACATTACATCGACAACATACAACAAACAACAATGGAAAAGTTTTATCACAATTATTTTGAACCAGTCCGTGAATAGTGTGTCTTGTCCATTATCCATTATTCATAAATAGGTCATTAAGGCTTTAGTGCTAAACAGCATTACTCTTTTATTTCCGAATATTTTGCTTTTAATCCGTCATAAGTTGTAACTGCTTCTTCGTTAACTTCAAAATCAAAATTTGTGGGTTCTTTACTAATTATTTGTCTTTGAATGGCAAATTAGTTGAAATGTCAGCACTAGTGGATGCCAAATGCTGTTGCACTATTTAGCAAGTCTTACTTATACCCATCTAGCAAATTTTAACTTACAAGTGTCCCAAGACCTATATTTTTTTCTTTTTCTTTTAGCATACTTACAAGCAACTGTAAGTGTCGATTTAGGCGCCCTTTATAAGAGAATTCTCACTTAGAGTCAACTTATAACGCTCTTGGGCAAAGCTACAGTCTGGTTCTGACTGTTCCAGACCAGCCCTAAGTATTTTGTAAGTAAGTAAAATTTATTTGTTTAACCCTTTATAACTCAACAAAATATTATGTTATAAAAAGTAGTAGTTAGGGTAGCCTTTGGAAAATAAAAAAACACGTATTTTTTAATTTTCAAAATTTTTAATTAATTATTTTTCTATTTTTTATTTAAATTTTTAAAAAAGGGAGTGTGCCATTAATGGTACATTGCTGCAATGTGTTCCACTACGAAGTATGGAACGTTTTAAAGCAATTATTTTGTTTGCTGTTGCATAATGCAACTCCACACTTTTCACAAATGGTCTGCGATTTGCCAGAGCATTTAGGGAGCTTGCAACGGATACGTTTTTCGACCCATACTGGCCAGTGACCTACTTGGTCTTGGCGCACAGCTGCTGGAGGCACGAATTGAGCTGGACCCTTGCGTTTTTTCGCCTGGATGTCTGGTTCAATGCTTCGGCGCTGTACGTGTGCTTTTATCCCCATCTTACAGAGCACCGTACCAATTTCTTCACGAAAGTCAGCAGATGGCAGCAGTGGTCCATTCGTATTCTTGGTCTTATAAACCCTTTTGTACAGTAACCAGGCATTGGACATGGCAAGGTCCATGAAATGGTAAAACATTCGAACCTGCCATCTCTTGCTTCGTAGTTTTATTTTATATCTACCCATTATACTATCAATGAGATCGACACCGCCCATGTGGCGGTTGTATTCTCCCACTACATTTGGTCTATCAATGGTCACATACCTCTTATGGGGCTTATCGTATCTAGATACTTGTGACTTGGGTAGTTCACCCACAAAACTGGAGGCAAGTGTGACTATTTTATTGTCCTTCCAGGCTACAGTAGATATATCTGTTCCTTCAACACAGGCAACATACTCGACTGAATAGCCACGTTCTTTTTTGGAGATTTCTTTTTCTGCGGGTAGTTTGCAATCAGGTATTCGGTTGCGTCGAATGGTTCCCAAGCTCAATATTCCTTGTTTAGCCAAATATTCTAGTAGTAGCAGAGATGTGAAGTAGTTATCAAAATACAGGCGGTCATTTTGATTGCGTGGTATTTCACGTGCTAGCCTGACGACGACATTTGCTGCAGCACCCAGGTTCGGCTCATTGGGTCCAACTACATTTTCAGCTCCAGTTTCTGGCTCAAACTTGTATGCAAACCCGCTCACGCCGCTCAGGACATAGATTTTGTAGCCCCATTTATGGGGTTTCTTAGGATTATATCTCTTGAGGTTGTGTCTTGCTTTCGTGGAACAAATTTGTTCATCCACGCAGAGATACTTCTCGAATCGGACATTCAGGCAAGTTTCATTTAGTTTTGACACAACTGGCCTGATTTTGTAGAGGCGGTCATGGTCTGCGTGATCGCGAGGAACCATTTTCGAGTTGTCGTTGAAGTGAATAAATCTTCTAATTTTTTCGAATTTATTTACCGGCATTGTGTCTTTTACTAGAGGTGTTTCTAAACTACCACTCCAATGTTTAGTCACTCTTGGCAGATGTACTAAAGACATGATGAAAACCAGACCAATAAATTGTTGGATATCCGTCTCTGTGACCCGGAATGGCATGTTAGGATCTTTCTGCACAATGTAAAGATTAGTTTGGTTGGCTATTTCTATAAAAAGTTCCTTGAGAAATATTTTTAAAAAGAACTGTACAGGACTATCAAGTTCTAGAAACTCTGCTGGCAAGTCTTCGTCACCTGTAAAGCAGAGTTGCTGCTCATTTAGTTGGAGGTTCTTTTTCTTCCAACGTAAATTCAATTTCTGCTTGGCTTGACTGCGTCCTGATGATGCAGGTCTAGATGATGGTCCTGGTTGAGGAAAGGTTTCAGAAGGAGTTGGCGGTTGGGAAGTACTACTTGAATTCTCAATATTTTCAATGATGGTGTCCATATTCACTCCATCAATCTCTTCAAAATCATCGACTTCCATTGGCACCTCCAAATCCGGAACAAAATCAGGATCTGCAATGCTGTCGTCATCACCGTCGAATCCATCTTCACTCTCTGCATAATCAAAGAGGAAGTCCTCTATTTGCTCATCTCCTAGACCTCTGGATGCCATCCTATCGCAATAATAAAAAAGTTCTCAATGTACTTAGTAACACAATGTACCAGAACTGGCACAAACACAAAACGTCAATTATTTTTAAAAGTTACAGAAAATTATTCAATATCTACAATAAATAGTAAAGAACATACACTTACCTAGTAAATTCATTTTCATTTTCAAAACTGACTAACCAGAAGCGTAGCGTGCCTTGGCGGGGCCCCGTATAAAAATTTGTTTGGGGGCCCTTAGGAAGGGTAACGATTTCTCACAAAAGAAAAAAAAATTGCATAAAATTAAAAGAAATATTTATTAATCACTAGCTGACCCGCGCAACTTCGTCTGCGTCACTTAGGGGTATGAAAAATAGATAGTAGCCTATTCTCAGACCTACTGAATATGGATATAAAATTTCATGAAAATCGGTCAAGCCGTTTCGGAGGAGTATGGTAACTAACATTGTGACACGAGAATTTTATATATGAGATAACTATCTATCTGTCACTTTTTCCAAAATGTTTACAAACAATTCAAATTAAATATACACTAACCATGCCTTTTTTCGGCAAACTGATTTATTAAATCATTTATAGCTGATGATGACTTTAGTTTTTCTAAGTTGGGGGCCCCCGTGGTCCGGGGGCCCCGTATAATTGATACGGCAGATACGGCGGTAGCTACGCCCCTGTGACTAACTGACTTTATTTTACGAAACGTCATATTGTTCGATTCATATTCGTTTGTGTTGAGAAAGCGCCATCTGTGGGGTATGAACTATACTAAACATTGAAGCGCGATATGTTCCAGAGCGAGAACTCTGTTTTATTAACCGAAAAAATAGTTTGCTTAAGATTTTAAAAGGAAAAATTTATGGGTATGTTATTATAGGTATGTTCCAGTACTGTCCCACGGTGATATAAAGGGTTAAACATGTTGTACATGATACATTGCATGTAAGATAACAATAAGATATATAAAGTTCAAACATGTTAAGCCGCATATCGTGGCGTACAAATTGGTAGGAAGAGATGGTGCATGAACCGTGATAACATTCATCAAAATTAATATTATATAAATTATGTATGTCTTATTCAATCATCATTATTCATTATAGATTAGGTATTACAAATCAGCAAGCATATTTTCAGATAAAATTAAATTTCAAAGTAGTCATTAAATAAATTAGTCAATAAAAATATAAATACTTAACTATCATTAAAATTTCAATTAAAAATTACAATTATTCCAAAAAACAAAAAAGATCACAATAACATGTCAAAATTACAACATTGTCATCTCAAAAACGAAGAAAATTGTCCTCGTTCATAAACTCTGCTATACTGTTTGTTATATGCTCTTTCAGTCAGGAAACTCTTCAATTTACTTTTAAAAGCAGATATATTTAATGTTCTCCACGATTTGGGCAATTTATTAAAAATGGTCGAAGCCATGCAAAAGATGCTGTTACCCATAAGAGTTGTTTTAGCGCCGTGAACACAGAGTTTGAAATTATCACGTCTATTCCTAGGGACAGCATCAGACAAAAGCTGAAATAGATGGGAATTTGATTTAATGAACATTACTGTTTCCAGGATATACAGCGTGGCGATTAGGTTATCACATTAAATAGTACAGCGGTTATTGCAAGTTGTTATCAGTATGTTAAAATAAAAAACCACAAATGACCATGGTGATGTGATTCCAAAATGTAAATATTGTAATTTAGAATTAACTAATTATAAAGGAGTTTTGGAAAAACATTTAGGCAGCAGCAAGCATAAACAAATGACGTCTCTCAACAGTACTAATAAAATTATAACAGAGCTGGTTACTAGGGCAGAGACTGAGACTAAAAAAATGATTAAACAGGCAGAACTGAAACTGGCCTGCCTGCTTGCTGCAAATAACCTGCCATTTGTTTTGATGGATACTTTAGTCCCTCTTTTGGGAAACATTTTCCCAGACTCCAATATTGCCAAAGGCTTAGAAATGGGTAGAACTAAGGCCACTGCTGTTATCACCCAAATATTGGGCCCTGAATTTTCAATGGAATTGACAAATTCTCTTAAGGAGCCAGGGAGCTACTTCTCTTTAATATTTGATGAGACAACAGATAACTCTTCAAAAAAACTATGTGCAATCACTGCTATTCATTGTGACAGCGATTTTAATATTAAAACTTCATTTCTGGATATGGTTGAGCCAGAATCAAGCACTGGGGAAAGTTTGTTTCTCTGCTTAAAAAAAAAAGCATTGAAGATAAGAATATCCCACTCAATAATTTTGTTGGATTTTCTTCAGACACCACAAATTCGATGATAGGTGAGCATAATTCGGTGAAAATATTGTTTGCCTCAAATGCTCTTGCCACAGCATCCACCTTGTTGCCTCAAAGGCTTGCTTACATCTCCCAAGATCACTGGAGGATACATTAAGAAATATTGGTTCTCATTTCTCTAGGAGTGAAAAAGGCAAAAAAAGTTACTAGTGATGCAAGAATTTTTCAACACTGAAATGCACAAAATTTTAAGTCCTGCTACAACTAGATGGCTATCGCTTAAACAATGTGTTGACAGGATCTTGGAACAACCGCCTGCACTTATACTTTACTTTAGTGCTGAAGTATTTGATGATCCATCCAAGACCACTGAAGAAATATTATGTGTTCTGAAAAATGATCTTATGATAATATATTTAGAATTTCTATCATATGCATTAGAGTTACTGACTGATTTTAATGTTCTTTTTCAATCTGAGGTGCCATTATTACACCGCTTAAAGCCTGAGATAAAAAAAACTGCTTCAAACAATTTATTCTAACTTCATGAAAATAGAGATTTGCAAAAAGGACCCATACACAATTAACCACCAACACCCAGACAACTTTGTACCTCTTGATAAACTATATATAGGAGTCACTGCAACAGAATCAATTCAAAATTTTCTTAAAAAGCACCCTGATAATTCTGCAAACAAAGAAATTGAAAAAATCAAGAAAACATGCCTTAAATTTTACATAGAAGTAGCCTCTCAAATTAAATCCAGATTCGATTTTTCCGACCCTATCTTTGAGTTTATTAGTATTGTTGACCCACCAATAGCACAAGCATTTGCAATCCAGGAGCTATCCAATGTGTTTTTTAAACGATTTCCATACTTAAGAGACATAGTTATTAAACAAAAATTAGAAACAGAATGGAGGGAACATGCTCTCTTGAATCACCAAGATTTGGGTCTTAACAAGGATCTTCCAGCAGCACAATATTGGCAGAAAGTTTTTGCAATGAAAAATGCAATAGGTGAAGGCAAGTTCCCCAATCTTAAAATTGTCATTGGGCTTTTGCTGGTGTTGCCATTTTCTAATGCATCTCTAGAGCGCACATTCAGCAATTTAAAAAAAATCAAGACTCAAGATAGAAACTGTTTAAAACAGAGACTGTGGTGGCCCTGATGGCAACAAAAAATGGGATTGGAGCCAAGGAGGTTGTACTAAATTTGAACCTACAAATGTTATGATGTGTAAAAAGATTAATTACAAAAAAAAAAAAACTGTATATCTGTAACTGCTGGTAAATGGTGAAGTGCTGCATGAGCTTACAATGAGATAGTGGGAATGGTATATATATTAATTGTATTATATATTAACAATTTATGCCAAAACATTTTTTTAATTTTGATATTATTGTAACCATTTAGTATAATTCTATGTTTTACGTTTTTATTTATCGTTAATCACTGGCCTAATTTGTTATAAAATGTATTTGTCTGATTTTTTGTATTCTATACAAAACAAGAATTGCGAAAAAAAGAATTTGCATAATTATTTAGTTTATGTAATTTTTTTGAACAGGTGTGGCGGTCATTGACAATTAAATTAAAAACTTTTTTTTTTAGATGTCAACATTGCTGCCACAATCTATGGTGTTTTTTTTTTTGAGTTGCCATATGGATGCGCTTTAAGCCTGCCTATAATAAATAAACAATAACGTACGTAAGTTGTTCACGTGATTAATCATTATTGTGTATGTTTAAAAAAATTTAAGCACTGTATCCTGACGTTCAATTTTGTATAATTTCAGAGACATTGCCGAATAATTTAAAAATATCTACAGGCAGCCCTGAATTTACATGCCAACCTAAGGATTCCAAGATGGCCAGCGTTTCCGCAACTTATGCCGTAAGCTTGGATCCATCCTGACAAGCCAGGAAGTAGTCGTCTAGATACACTAAGAGGTGTATCCCCCGATTCCGAAGGATTTCGGATACCCAGTTTGAAACTGCTGCAAACGTACGTGCCGAAGACAGACCGAAAGGCAGTGCTGTTAACTGAAGAACTTCTCCCTTGTACAGTACCCGTAAAAACCTTCTGTGAGTGCTCCTTTACTGACATTCATTACAGCCATAGGCTCGGATTATCAACTATCAGAAGAATGGTAGAAGAAGTTTGCACTGCCATTTGGGACTTAATGAAAGCAGAATTATTACCAGAGCTTACGACTGAAATGTGGTTAAATATAGCAGAAAATTTTAAACAACGTGCAAATTTTCCTCACGTGATTGGAGCAATCGATGGAAAACATATTCGTGTAAACAAACCATCTCGTACAGGGTCTTTGTATTTCAATTACAAACATTATTTTTCTGTATTATTATTGGGAATATGTGATGCTAATTACAAATTTGTTTATATTGATATTTGTGCGTATGGAAAATGTAGCGATAGTAGTGTTTTTAAAAATTCAATATTTTACAAGAAACTTAAATGGAACATACTCTAAATATACCAAAACCCTCAAAAATTTCAGGTAAATATATTTATTATCTCCTCCCATTTCATAACTTTTTGTATACGGACACTATATTCTTTGCTTTTCATATCCCAAATTGCAGGGCGTTGCTCAATTTCATATATAAATTTGTCTACGTCGAGATACATCGTGCAAACGTCTTTATAGTATCAAATCACGCCCGGGACTGCGGAGCCGGTGTGTCATATCCGACGGCACGCCCCGCGCTCCCGCGCAGATTGGCAGAAACTGCGCACGGGGCGCCTTCCCGCGCATTTCCGCGTCGGCAGTGTGTTGTGCTAAGCGTGATTTCTATATAAATTGAGATACTTGCATACAACGGTAAAATCTGCCATCCCGCGCAACGCGACGGGGCGCGGTGCAGTGGGTGGAGCGCCTAAATAATCTTTGAGATCCAAAATCTTTACTTGCACACCTTCTTAAGGTTGTCGGTTGAAATTGAAATACAGTTGGTTTTACTAAGATCTTCTTTTAATATTTTGATCGCTGAACATTAACAACAATACTTTAACTCGTGGTTTCTGCATTTTATACAGATATCTTGACTTGAGCTGGCTCTGCTGTAGAAAGATTAAGCTGTTTGATCATGTGGTAACTACTAACTTTCAAGTTTTTCTCTTGACAGTTTATTTGAAATTCTTTGTTTATGGATGTAAAATTCACGCTTACTGGAAGTTATTTTCTGTTTGGCGCATGTTTTATATTATAGTGTGATGGCGTAGGGTTATACTTTAATATATATTTTTTTATTTCGTCTTCGTACTCCGCAGAAAAAGCCTCTAGGATCAGGAGCAGCACTAATTTTAGGATTTTATTTCCAGTCAAGTGATTTTGCTTTAAAACAGCCTGGACTGCTTCATCGTTACTGTACCCTAAGGTATTTAAATATATTTTTTATATACTTTGAACTCATTAAGAGTCCATGTTAAAGTATATATATACCTATTTATATAGTTAGGACCAGCAACTTTGGGTGCCGTGGACATTTTGTGCACCTACCTTAACAAGAAATCCCATCGTCTCGTGTCTGTCCGAACTCCAAAACTGCTTGTGAATGATCTCTCTTTCCGTTTCGGAGATGTCAGCGGAACGGTTTTTTTTTACAGATTTGACGCGCGGGTATCATGCTTTTTGACCAAGATTGTCAGCAATACACTCATTTATTTGAAATTCACAAAGGAGCATCAATGGGCTGATATTACTTGTATTGAATACATATATATGTAGGACAATCATATTCAATGCTATCACAATCGTATGATTTATTGATACCAGGACGCTCCTTATTACTGTCGGTGATATTCTCTTTTTCATTCAACACACTTTAATTCTGAAGCCATTGTGGTAAAAATTGTAACATATTGCTTTGTAAAGTTTCTCTCAACCAGTCAACCTCTGCCGCTGTTGGTCTCCTGCAGGGCCGGCCCCGTCCTTTCAACCGTGTTGACGGTTGTGCCTTGTAGGCTTGTAGGTATTATACGACCGCTCGCGTTCAAACGTTACCGCAATGGCAGCAGCGAGAAGGTAGGTAGGTATTGCAGCACTAGATGCATGAAAAAATACTTCATTTAAACTAGGTAGGTACTTACCTACTGACCATCGCTGTCGCTGTCATCCAGGATTGGTGATTTCTCGACACTCACGAGTTCTGGTTCAAACTGCCGACCGCCCACGCTGAGACAAACGCGCGCTCGCGTCAGCGTGTTTTCATAAACCCTCTCTAGGATTCCTTTTCGCTCTTAACCCTACTTCAGTTCGTCAAAAACATCAATGAGTTTTTGACGCATTTCAGCAGCGGTCTCGCAGGGGCGGTCAAACACCCTATCCCCTATCCCTGACGGTAGCTCCACAAAAAGAAATCCAGAGGGGTTAAAACAGGTGATCGTGCTGGCCAGGCGTGAGGTCCTTACCTCCCTATTCATTGGTCACCGAACAGCCGTGTCAGCTCCTCACGAACCGGTCTCACGATGTGCGGGGGCGCACCGTCGTGCTGGTGCCACACGTCTCGCCGGCGCTGCAGTGGCATGTCATCTAATGTTTCTGTCAGGTAGCCCCTTACTTGGTCGAGGTAGGCAGCTACGTCCACTCGGTGTTACAGGAAAACAGGGCCCCCTGGTAAGCGGCTCGTCCAGATCGTGCGGAGAAAATCCTCTGGGATCGTTGGTCCCGCCAAGTGTTGGAGGTGCCGCAAGAACTGGGACGGTTTTCGGTCACCTAGTTCTTCCGACTGCAGGAGCTGCTTGACTTTTCGTTCTTTGGAGACGGACAGACGCTTGATGAGCTCAGTCTTCAGTTTGTTGTAAGCTCCAGTAGCGGGTGGATCGGTGATGATATCTTCCACCTCGATGGAGTATTGTCGGTCCAGGTGGCCAAGGACGTAGTGAAATTTCGTGCAGTCAGCCGTAATTCTGGCGAGTTTGAATTGGCCTTCTATTTGGCAGAACCATATGTTTGGTTTTTCAGGCCAAAATGGTGGTATGCGGACGCCTACACGAAAAAGTTCCGGTGTCGATTGTTCCGGATCGGAGTCAGTGGACACGCGCACACATTTAATCGGCCGGCGGTGCGGCGCGGGGCGCTGCGATGTTTCGGTGTCACTACCGTCGCTACTCATAATAGTCTCTGCACTCACTGGTTTTCTAAATGTTCAAAACGGGGTCACCAATTTGGGTGTGTAGGTTGTGTGAGTCGACTTACGGGTTACTAGAGAAATCAAAGTCCAATTTCTTTGGGTCCCTCGTCACACTTTAACCCTAGAAGCCCAATCATATTTAACTAGCTATAAAGCCCAATCATACGTAAAATGACGTGTAAAAATAAAACTTCAGAGGTTTCCTATTTTTTTCTGTTCATGAACTATATTTTTGCATGAGTTATCATAATTGAAGTTTTTATTCATAAATAAAATACATTTTAAGTTAAAAATACTCTTTATTAATACAATTATGGCACTTTAATCAAATCTTCTCTTAGAAAAAAACAGTCTTTATATACAGTCTTGACAAACATCAATATTGTGTTCTCCACATATTAGTCGGGTGCAATTAGACTTTAAGGTGGAACGAAGTTTATAGTGGTCGGATTTTCATGGGGTTTTTTTTATTGAGTTCCTAGAGTTGTGGAGAAGAAAGTTAAAAAAAAAAATTTCGACGCTCGCGACTTTTTTTTTAAATTTTTTAAATTTCCTTTTGAATATTTTTTTTTCGCATAGGAATAACTTGAAATTCACCGGGTTTATATTGTGACGTATAGTGGGACCTGTATGCATTCATTAAACGCCAATTTGGTCTATTTCCTTGTTCATTGGCGTTGACGAAATGCATTTTTCCAGGTTTTTTAATGAAAATTTCCTATTTTTTCAATTATTTCTAAAATAACGAGTTTTAACACAAAGATTTCTTTTGTCATTGGTAACTGATACTTTTTCACGGATAACTGAACGTAAAAATAATCAAGAAATCCATATTCACGAGTGAAGTGACTAAAAATTCATTCGCAAATATCAGGAAATCGTCTATGTAAAGTTAAAGAAGGCAATTTTTCTCAAAATGTTTCTATGGCGGTCAACGTAAATATTATTCTGAAAATATCCTTATTAAATCAGCTATCTACAGAGAACATAAAATAAAAAAAATATTCGGAGGTACTCAATAAATGTTGATTATTGCTGACGAAGGTGGACTGGGACCGCTGGTAAAGTCACAAAAAATATCGTAATTGGAACGTAACCATTTCTCATAATTTATATTTGGAATTAGTTGCAAGCTTGGGTCTCTGCGCCCCATTTAATATCAATACCGATACCGATACCGCTCCCAATTCTTAGGGATAGATCCCTTTAGTCATGTTTAACTTTCTCAGCAGTAACTGATATTTAACACGCATCCTTGAATATTTTTCTAGTTATTATACCTTATTAGATAGCTACTAAAATGAGGTTTTGAAAAATAATTTGCACATTGAGTTATATAGAAAAATTTCGAAAAAAAATGCCTTCATTAACATAGACGATTTTCTGATTTTTGCGAATGAATTTTAAGTCACTAAACTAATAAATATGGTTTTCTTGAACATTTTCTTGTCCAGTTATCTGTAAAAATGTATCTGTTACCAATTTCAAAAGAAATCTTAGTCTTAAATTCGGTAACTTAGAAATAATTGAAGAAAATACGATATTTAAAAAAAAAAACTTCAAATATGAACATTGAACAAATAAACAGACCAAATAGGCCTTTAATGGGGGAACACCCAAATACTCCGAAATATTTTATTCCGAATTTCGATGTTCCGATTTTCAAAAGTCCGAATTTCATAATACCTAAGAATTAAAATCTCTATTATTAAAAATTACGAAATACATTTTACCGAAAGTCGTAAATCCGATTTGTTTGTTTTCCGATTTTCATACGACCGAAGAATCAAATGCTCGATGGGCTGTCGGTCCGAAAAACGACATTCCGATTTTCAATACTTCGAATAAACTGCTAAAATTAAGTTTCTGATTGTGATATTTGGCATACCACACTTGGCATAATCTTTAAATGAAAAAAGATGATCAATTTCATATTTAACCTTAAAATTAAAACATTGTCTTAAAAAGTCAAAAGGGTGAGCTACAAAAGTAGGTGACAGAAACGAATCGCTGCAAAACCGACTCCACGTAGTCTTGTCTGCCCTACCCCTAGAGTGTAATTTAAAATCGCGTAGGCGCGGAGGGGCGAGGCGGCCCGCGAGCTGAAGAGCAGGTGGTTTTAACGCTCTCCGCCGCGGCTGAGGTTGGCCGGCGAAGCCGGCCAGCAAGCCGAAGCTGCGGTGGTGATTGCCCCTTTAATGGATACACACAGGTCTTTCTATTATGCCTCAATATTAATTCGCCGAATTTCAAGTTATTCATAAAAGAAAAAAAAATATTACAAAGGAAATCCAAAAAAAAAAAAAACATGCGAGCGGCTAATTTTTTTTTTTTACTTTCTTCTCTACACCTCTAGAAACTCAATAAAAAAGTCCCATGAAAATCCGACCACTATAAACTTCGTTCCACCTTTTGAGTATTTTTTGTCTAATTGCACTCGGCTATATAGCCTTTTTGCATTTGCAACACTGCGCTTTGGTCATCCGCCTTTTTTTATATGAACAAAATCCACAATAGCGTCGTTTCTTTGGTTCTGGCTCATCACTAATATTTTCCGGAGATGGCGGTACCACATTTTTTAAAACATTTGTTATATTGTCGCGTAGAGTCCTCTTCAAAGTAGGTGCTCGTAGTCGTTCTTGCATCCAAGATGTCGTCAGATCTGTGCTTAATTTTTTCATAAAATCTTTGCGGCTCATTGGTTTTTCTTGTTTATTTATCTTATTGTGACAGTATATTATATAGGAGTTCACAAACGCCATATTCAACATTCCGTAAAAGACCGCCATCGGCCACCTATTAGTCTTCCTGTTAGCAGACATAGACTTACACATCTGATCAAAGGAATCAACGCCGCCTTTCGTTTGATTATAAAACAATATCATGTCCGGTTTTCCGTTACTTTCATTGATAACGGCATTTTCATCACAGGAAGACAATAAGAATACCATTTTCAACGGCTTTGGTTTATAGGAAACCAAGGTCAAAGGGCCATCAAAGCAAAACATTGTCGGGGTGCCCCAAGTCCAGAGCTCGCTTCGCTCGCTCTTGCTGTATGTATTGTAATTTAATTTTAATATATATTTACCAAACTTGTGACCTATGATCCAAAATGAATTATTTAAATTTGAAGTCCATATGATTTGTTAATCTGACAAATATTTTACTATTTTGCCAATTTAATCTGTTGGTAGCAATGTAATACTTTTCTATTTTGTTAAGTTGGTATTGTGTCTCTATGCTTTTTGGTTTGTATTGTCTATTGTGTTAATGTGATTGCTAAGGTAACGTCTAATTTAATAAAAAGTCTGCTTTAAGTTGAACGGTTGTTTTACTAACATATCAAAATAATCAAAATGTATTGCATGACAGATCTGATGTATTGTAATTTGTATCTTAATTTTATTGTTGTTTGATCTCAATTTTATTTTATTAATTAATTTCTTGTATTGTATTGTTTTTGCCGAACTTGTAACATAAACTTTGTATGCCTCAATGGCGGGACATAGCTGACACCTGTATTTAACACAACATCTTATGAACCTATGATCCACAATAAATTATTTGAATTTGAATTTGAATTTGCTTCCAAATTCTCCTGGTAGCAGTAATCAGTGGGGCTACATTGGGGGTTTTTAGGTTGTCATAAAAACAAATGAAAGTACAAACATTCATAAATTTATTATTTATTGAAACCATAATTAATTACATTAATTAACTCCTCAAAAGGATCTCTTTTATTTTTTTCTACATCTCTTCTCCACAAATATTCAAAAATTAAATCATTAAAATTTTCTCGGTTATTATAATTGTCTTTATAAAAGAACCTTTTGATGACACGCCACTGTGATTCTATTCTTTGGGTATGGGTGCCATCCTCAGCCACAAAAGGGTTCTCTGGGTCGCTATGGTTCACCTTACAGTGGATGTATCCATGGTCCCCCAGACAATCATAGGCCCGCCAGAAATCTGTGTGAATAGTGGTGCCCTCAGCAACATGTTTTTTTATTAAGGGCACTAAAACATCAGAGGAACGGACATTGTCTGGGCAGACTTCCAGGCGAAGATCCTAACTCCCATCTTGGATCATCCCGACGATCCAATGTCCTTCAACTCGTCGACCTTTGTTGTACTTTCTTCTCCCAAACTTGCTCTCATCAATTTGGACTACTTTCCCGGGACCTCCAATCTTCCCGGTAACTTCTTGTCTATATTTTTGATAGACTACAACTGCCTCTCTACAATAATTAAACCAGTTATTTATGGTTGCTGTAGAAAGGCAGTGTTCTCCTTCAGAGAAGTCCTCTTTTATCGTTCTGTCATAACTTAACTTATTAGCGAAGGTATACATTAAGTAAAATACCTGCGGCATAAGAATTTTAATATTGCTGAACCAAGTGTTTTTGCCTCTGCTTACTTTAGACTTGGCTCTGCATGGCCCGTTGCAAACAAAAGAGCCCACGGTTTTATTTGTAGAAAATTCAATTTTCATTGGTTTTTTATGATAATTGCACATTTTTTGACGAGGTAGCATTCCCCTTTCCTCTGCAAATGCAACAGCCTGCTCACGCGTGCCCAGTTGGCGGTATATTTTAATTAGATTCCACATTCCGCCACATAAAGACGACGCTTAATTGGTGGTGCGTCCTCGTCTGAAGAGCTGCTTGCTGTTGGCTGGGGTTCAGCCTCTACCCCAGAACGGCTCGTAGATGGCTGGGGTTCAGCCTCTACCACAGAACGGCTCGTTGATGGTTGGGGCTCCGCCACCACCGTAGAACGGCTCGTAGATGGTTGGGGCTCCGCCACCACCGCAGAACGGCTCGTAGATGGCTGGGGCTCCATCGTCCGTGTAGGCAGTAAATCGAAGTCCGAGATACGCGCAAAAGTCAGTCGATTAGGCAGAAAATCGGTGTCCAGTGCACAAGCGTAGGTCAGTCGTGAAGGTAAACAATTCGAGTCCAGAGGGAAAGCCAAAGTCGTCGAATAAAACCACAAGAAAACAAGAAAAACACTACGAAACACAGGGGAGACATTCACGCAACTCGAGGAGAAACGGAATGACAAACGAAACGAATGACAGTGACACATAAGTTTTTTTTTTTTTTACGTTCCGTTTTACGATTTTTATCACGTCATTTTGCACCACTGACATGATGTGGAACAGATTTGGTTGTCAATCGCCCATTTTAACGTTCCGTTTTCGCTTTTTAGAGAGGTTAGAAACATTTTTTACTAATTTTTCGAAAAATACGCATTACCTCGTAATAAGAGAGGTAGCGTTATAATCGGGAACTCAAGCCCTATCAGCTTTAACCCCCTTTACCCCTCTCGGCCTGCCAAACCTTTCTAAATCCAACCCCAAAGCCCAATTATACGTCAAAATGACGTGCAACCTCTCTCTTATAACAAAATGGCGGCACTTACCGAGATGACGGAACTGTGTCCTGCGAGGTCTCAATGGCTACTGAGTTGGTTCAGAAGTTAGCGGCGATCCGACGGTAAACGTGAAAGAGACAGATATTTCGCCGCGGTATACGTCAAATTTACGTAGATTAATAATTTGCTTCTAGGGTTAATGTCCGCACACGTACACAACACAGTAATGTTTATTATGGGAAGGCACAGAACATGAAGCGCAGTACAAAGAAGCAAGCGTAATCAATTTCACAATAAGCAATACAGCGGCTTAGCGCGGGCACATGAAGACGTGAATAAAATAAGCGAGCGTGCGTCTGGCGTCAGAGGTAGGTCGGGACTGCTGAGCGGCAGGCTGTGAGACCGCGGGGAAGGCGCGCGCGCATACGTCACGGCGAACGTATGATGCGCTACGTCACGCGCCTTAGACAAAGGACTCAGCAGGCGATGCGCATGTCCAGTGTATTTGTGTAACTGACGGACGGGCCGTACGGTACGTGTTTGTTTGTGTGTATAAAATATGTCCTAAATATATTTTGTATTTAAATGAATGTAGTATGTATGCATGTTGTATGTATGTTGTATGCACGTTTTATGTATGTTGTATGCATGTTGTATGTGTGTTGTATGCATGTATGTAGTGAGTGACAGGGCCCAGCATCTAGTTTCCAACAATGCCTGCCCACACATTGTGTTTCCATCGAGTCTGGAAGCCCGTTTTCTGCATCTGGTGCAGATTCACGGAGCACCCATAGTGTGAATTACGACGGTTCCACATGCCGTTTTCGGTTAAGGTGCTCTCATCCGTGAATACAATGTAAGGAGCCTTATGCAGTAATCCATGAGGCGTATTGCGTCGCCCGGCACGAGTGCTTGCACACGATGAATTTTGTAGGGTGGCTGCCTATCTCTCTTTAAGACCTTGTGCACAGTGGTATGAGACACTGAGTGCCGAGCGCGATGGCCATGCCGCCTCCGCAACACTTTGGCCGCTGTGCGCACGTCCAAATGAGGGTGTTCTCGCATCACTTTCAGGTAGGTCTGTTCGGACGCCGGTCGTACTTGAGGGCCGACTCCCTCTGTTACAGGTGCAATCGGTTGGTTATCCAAGAGCCGTTGCACTGCTCGCGTGAAAATGCATGAATCCGTTGGCTGAAAAGCTGTCGGGTATTCCGTCCTGTAGAATCTACGGGCTGCGTTGGCATTTCCACGTGCCCTTCCGTAACAGTAAACCATGTTCACGTATTCCCTTGCGGTTTACTGGTGGAACGGCATCTTCAGGCAAGGGGCTGGCATTCAGGCATGGGGCTGGCATCAGGCAGGCAGATAATATCAGGCAAGGGCCTGGCATCAGGCAAATTGCTGGTTTCATAATTTGTGATACTTGTATATCCATAAGAGGACGAAGTAGAAGGCATGGCGCAGTACCTAGTAAGAATTTTGTAACTACAAATAAAGTCCAATAAATAATTCGTGATTTTAAAATCCCGGGATTAAAACGTCATTATACTTATTCCGGGATTTGAGGTGATATTATCCCATATATCATTCACCTTATGTTACTTCCTTCCTCCTTAAGTTTAGGTAAATATACTCTACCTATTCCGATCTCGGTAAATAAGTATACTATTTAAAAAATATGTATTTCATTTGTAGTCCGATTAGTCCGGAATAGGTAGTAGGTACTATTTTATGTACTTTGGGGCGAACAGGGTATAATAAATGGAACAGGTCCTAATCCAGGTCCAGTTGAAAATCAGCGTCGGGCACTAGTTGCCCGGCTTTTTGCTGAACTGGGTTGGCGCAGCCGTGAGGCACATAGTGTTACGTTATTTGTTTAGTTTTAAGTTTTATTTGTCTTTTATATTGTGTGCATTTGTGGCATGTGACACGAAGTTTACTTAGATACTATATCTGGATATTCATTCTATCCAGATGTAGTATCTAAGTAAAAATTACATAAAAATTGTTTGTCAGGTCTTATAGTA
Organism: Noctua pronuba; assembly: GCA_905220335.1. Classification (NCBI taxonomy): domain Eukaryota; kingdom Metazoa; phylum Arthropoda; class Insecta; order Lepidoptera; family Noctuidae; genus Noctua; species Noctua pronuba. Next base: position 4,798,666 of record LR999913.1, read on the forward strand.
TTCCAATCCCTTTCTTGTTTTATTAGTATCAGCTTAGAACAATTCTAAGCTTAGTAATTGATGCGCAACAGAATCCAGAATCTGTAATTATGATCATAGTCAACAATAATCATTGTCATATAGGCTTAGAAACTTCAAACATAATAATAAGATCTATGGTATATGATGAAAACTATCAAGCTGTTGCTGTGAACAACATTATCTGAATTATTTCTTAAGAATAGGATATCATCTATTAAGTTACTTTTTAGTTTCGTTCGAAGTTTGTTTAATACAAAATTCAAAGAGGAAAATAACCTCTCTACACTGACTTGTGTACTAGGTGTAGCCAATACTATCTTTGATAAAATATACAGATCAGGCAATATTTTTTTTTTTGCTTTACCAAAATAATAAAATATTTTTACAAGGAGGAAGGCGCACCTGTTTGTTCGAAAATTCTTTTAAGTGTATTTTGATATCTGAGTCGTCCTCGCAGGGTATTGTTATATGACTGATCCAATAATTCTTCGAGCTGAGAACCTTCATTTTGCTGCTGCGTTGAAGTAGAGGCGACAGAAGAGCTAATCACTGTGCTATCACGATCTTGTTTATTTAATTTGCGCCATCTCCTCCTTGCACTAACCAACACATTTTCTGCCATCTCCAGTTGATCAGTGGTCAACAGGAAGTTAACGCGTGGATCCATATACACAGCTGCGACAAACGCTTTAGATTCAAACAGGACTTTTTCTCTAATTTCCGTGTGGCGATGTAATTCGTACGCGAGGTTGGTGTTTATCGCCTTAAGCTCTATTTTGGAATTTATCCAATGAAGGTAAAAGTCACCCATAGCCAGTTGTTCCATTTGTAACTTTTTAGTCTAGTTTAGTATTTTGCTTGGTTTTAAAGAGGCTATAGTAACCTCAATAGAATTCCATGTAGTTTCGGACAAATGGAGCTCATAATTCTCTGTACATATTGGCAGAAGTTCTAGTAGCCGAGTGAGCATATCGTAAGTCGAAGTCCAACGCGTGGGGCAATCCAAAACCGGTTTTTTAGCCCCCATTCTTTTTAGCAAGTGTTGGTACACTGTGTGTCATGTTGTCATCGGTATATATATCTTTGTCTTCAATATTGAATGCAAGCATATTATTGTTAGGTTTTCTTGCATTTTTCTTTGGAGCACGACATTCCTTTGCGAAATGTCCTCTTTTCCCACAATTGTAGCACTCGAACCGATGTTTAGTATTTATGTTTTGTTTTGGACCATCACCACTGCGTTCATTTTGTTTAGGTTGCCATTTGCTTTTAGAATTAGTCACTAACAAGGCTGTTTCTTGCTCTTCCTCACAAGTTAAGCTTGCTTCCTCATCTAGTAGACGAGCAGTTAGATTAATAATATTTTGCGTTGAAGGATCTAACGACAACCACGCTTGGCGAAGTGTCCTATACTTGGGAGGAGAGTACCAAGTATTTTTGTCATGACGGCTGTTTCACTCACAATTTCACCACTTTCTTTCAATTGCTTGGCTAAATTTTCAATTTTCGGAATATGTTGAGCGATTGTGTCATTAGGTGACATTTTGTACTGATAAAACCTTTCTTGTATTATCATTTTATTCAATTCACTTTTTTGTTCGTAAATTGATTCGAGTTTCAACATTATTTCACTGGCGGTTTCACAATTTTCTATTAAGCTTATTTGCTTCAAGTCCATGTTGGATGTTATGATAAACATTGCCATTCGTTTTTTAACCATGTAGTACTGTCTACTTCTGGCTTCGGCTGACTGATGTCAATACCTTTGGCTTTTAGAGCGCATTTGATTTGGAATTTCCACTGCCGGAAATTACTTCCGTCGAATTTTTCAACACTCATTGATCGCGTGTCCATTTTGGAGGTTATGACTTATGACCAACCAATATTCGCGAGTATTTCTACGAAATGTTTTTGTTTTCTACTTTGATCTTCAATTTCGAGAGTTTTCCTGGGCCCATAACCTATTAGAGTTTGGGATTCTATAATGAAAATGAGATTTTCTTATGCACAAAAACGTTTCCTCTTTTATTAATAGTATTACACACAGATACAGAATGACCACAGACTATATAGTTACAGACACAAGTCACAACAGATAATATAAGTGTGGTCAATCAATGAACAAATAAAGTTATATATTCAATAAAATAATAATTATAATTAGTGGTCACGAGTATAGTGGGCGAAATGCGTGCAAAAAACAAAGTATTCACTGTTTCATACAATTTAATGGCAGTTTGTTTATTTGTTGGCGATTTTTATAACGTTGAGAATCACTGAAGGAATCAATATCTCACAGTAACTAATTTGCTTAAACAGTTATATTCGAGCAGCAGGTTCGCGACACCAACTTACCTTTATCACTAGCGATCCACCTCTATCAACCACCGTTACTCCAATGAATCCTCGCTCCGACCCGCAAAAGTTAAGACGGCGCCTCGAACCTACTCTAGATTTATCCTCTGCTCTGACTGGACGTTATACACTGCAGTGTCTTGTATAAATCCGTAATCAATCAAATCAAATTAAGTTAGGATTTTGTAATGTATGGCCTGTTACATATTGTTGATACCCTGTCATGTCGGCGGGCTGTGACAGTTGCGGTTGTCATTTCTGTCTCCATTAAACCGAGCTAGAATATTATACTACAATCACGTAGTTTTATTCATAAATATCACTGGCGACGAGGATTAAAAAAAAAGGAAGCGTGCAAAATTCTAAACGAAATGTCGATCGGAATATTGACTGAATTCAATACAAGATCGGGTGATTGGACCATGAATGTGGAACGTATGGAGATGTTCCTAATGGTTAATCGGGTAAAGGAGGAATTTTGGTTACCTACCGTGATAGCGGCTATGGTGGACGAAGCGTATGAACTGCTAAGCAATCTAACAAGTCTGGACAAACCAAGCGCAAAAACTTATGTAAAAGTGAATCTCCTTAACGATATTCCAAACTAAGAAGTGTTTCTCGATGATATTATTATTGGATCACCCAATATTAGGGACCATTTAGTTATTTTAGAGATAATTTTTGAGCGGTTATATCATAACGGAATGAAATTAAGGCTTATTGGACGATTCGCACGAATTTAACTCGCACAAAACGTGCGAATCGACTCCTTTAAAACATATTATTTTTTCTGTAGTCGATTCGCACGAATTTCATTTATTGGCGTGCGAATCGACACCCTCACAAATATGTAGTAGGCTATTCGCACACATTTCATTTTAAGGTTTAAAAAAATTCAAGTACAGTCGTATTCAGCCATCACTGAAATAAAAAAAAAAAATAATCGAAGTTTAAAAAGCAGATATTTACTTGAAAGTAAGAAAGATCTGTATGGAATAAGTGATAATAATAATTACTTAAAACGTGGCATATCTACATTTTTACTAATACAAAACAATATAAACATGACCGCAAAATTCGCCTATTACAGGAAAAATGAAAGAGAAAGCTATATATATGCTATCACGCTCACTCGGGTTGGTCATGGGTCTACATTTGGTTTACTTTTGTATTGTAACTGTAGAAAGTACACGTGCCGGACGGTAATTTAAGATAATTATTGTGATGTGACACAGTGTTGTGTGCTGGAAGGACATCAAAGTAATGTGCAGGCGTTAAGCATGTAAGTAATAGAATTATTAGTATTAACTGTGATAACATTATTAACCCCTTTATTCTGAGTGACTGAGAATTATGAGAAATCTTTCTTAATTTTTAATTTATTATTTATTGCCTATAAAAATATATTTTATAACGATCTACTATAGTTCAAATATTAATATAAAAAAGCTTTTTATACTCCGGTTTGTATTTAATACTACATATTAATAATAAATAATTATAAACTGTGGTCGTTGAAGAGCAAGTGACGCCACCTAGTGGAAGCGTCACCAAATCATCGATTACAAAAATGAGTCAACATAAGTTTGCTTTTAGTATTGCATAAATGATGATGGATACTATGCACAACTTTTATTTACTATCTGCTCAGCAAAGAAGTTAATTATATTAATAATGTTTAATGCGATAAAAGTAATTCTGGTAAAACCTCCTTGATTTAATTAGTATCTCATTGGATACTTATTTTAATTTTCAGACAAAATAGAAAGCTTCTTGAAAATACCTAAATATGGCGGCAGAACCATCGACGAGTAGAGATGAAAGGGCTGACATTGGTTTTATAAAATCAGAAAGAGGTCAAGAACTTCTATTAAGGCATGGATATAGATATAATAAGCAGCGCAAGAACAAAAATGGTGTTACAGTCTGGAGGTGCGTCAATAGACAACGTTGTAAAGCACTCTTACATACAAATAATGATCTCCTGTTAACAAAAGAAGAACCTCATTCATGCCAACCAAGCGTCATAGAAAATGAAATGAAGTATCAGTTAGACAAATGCATTAAACGATCGGAGAAAGAGCTCACAACTATACCAAAAATGTATGGTGAAATGGTTTCGGACTTGCATAATGCTGGATATGATCTCATACAAAAAGTTCCTGATTTTAAAAATATTAAGAAAAGACTCTATCGACACAGAAACACATCACTACAGGTAAAAAAATTGAGATTCAAAAAAGTTACAGATCTTATTATTCCTCCATGCTACGAAGATTTGAAGTTTGCTGATTATGGATATAAGAAAACAAGAATTACACTTTTTGCAAACCAAAATGTTATAAAATATATTGAAACAGCAGAAAGCGTTTTCTGCGATGGGACGTTCAAAAGCTGCGTACCACCATTTTTGCAAGTATACACGTTACATATAGATTTGGGAAGTACCCATGAACATACAAATATTTTACCAGCCATATACGCTTTACTACCGGACAAACAAGAAAAAACATACGAAATTTTTTTTTACCTTATAAAAAGTCGAATTCCTCAATTTTCTCCACGTATATTCACCACAGATTTTGAAAAAAGTGCGATGGCTGCTATTGAAAAAATATTTCCTGACGCACGTATTCAAGGTTGTTTATTTCATTTCCAAAAGTCTTTATGGAGAAATGCAAAGAAGTTAGGTATGGATAAATCATTAATTGATAAAATGCATGTTAAACGTTGCATGGCTCTAGCATATGTACCTCGAGAATATAGATCAGATGGCTGGTTATATATTGAATCAGAAAATGAGCCTGAAAAGAAAATTACTCAATTTAATGATTATTTTGTTCGTACTTGGTTAGATGAAAATGCTTATTTCTCAAACACATGGTCATTTTTTGATGTGTGTCATAAAACAAATAATGCCATCGAATCATGGAACTCGCGTTTTAACAGATTGGTAAAACCTAAACCAAACATTGCAATGTTTTTGGATACTTTACGTAAAGATTCCAATTATTATTTAACTCTTTATAATAAAAATCAGTATATTTCAGTTAAAAGTCCTGAGAGAATAAAACTTCAAAAAAGAATCGAAGACATCGTAAGCCAATTGAATCGTGGCGAAATTAATATACAACTTTGTATTGAAAAATTACGAAATTAGTTGGCGGTAATATTGTATACATAATACATAATACAATGTATAACTGATGATTATTTTATTCCTAAAAGGTAACGACTGTGATTTTGATTGTGATTAAAGCCAAATATCTATTTTTATAATTCTCGTAAGTTTATTTTTTAACCTGTTATATATAAATTAGAAGTAAGCATTTTATTATTGTTGTGACTTGATTTATTATTGTTGATTTGTTAGTTGTATATAAAAGTTTAGTCACTTTTATACGTTATTTTAAAGAAAAATCTGTGATTCAAATTGTGATTATAGCCCTAGTTCTAGTTTTATGATTAAAAGTTTTATTGTTATAATGATGAGAACTGTGTATTTTAGGTACACTTCTAAAAAACATTAAGACATGTTTTTGTTGTACCAAATGTTCGTCAATAATAAATATAAGAAAAAGTTGTTAATTATATATATACCTACCTTATTAAAACAGTAAATGTTTGGGTAAAGTAAAAAAAAAAGTAAATTTTTAGTACTTTTATTTTTTATTACGTGGTTAGTGGAGTAGTAGTTTGTTAGTGACATTTATTATTCTGTGATCGATATTTGCTCATTTTTAATCCTCAAACCACGAGCTTAGAAGATGTTTAGTACTTAGTTTTAATTTTAATACAGATATTGTTGATTATAGATTGTGTTTTTATTTTCTATCTATTACGAGTAAAACATATTTGACCTTACTACTTCTGTGCTCAAGTGTACTTTATCTTAACTGCATTTCATAAAAAACAATATGTGTGCGAATAGCCTACAACATATTTGTGAGGGTGTCGATTCGCACGCCAATAAATGAAATTCGTGCGAATCGACTACAGAAAAAATAATATGTTTTAAAGGAGTCGATTCGCACGTTTTGTGCGAGTTAAATTCGTGCGAATCGTCCAATAAGCCGAAATTAAAGGAGAAGAAGTGTGTGTTCATGACAAATGGGGTTAAATATTTGGGATATATTATCTCTGCCAAAGGAATTAAAGTAGACTCAGAAAAGGTGCAAGATATATTAAATATCCCGCCTAGATAATATTACCGATTTGAGGGCATTTTTAGGAACAATCAACTACTATGCTACTATACTTTTAAAAACTTGAGCAGCATACTGGCACCTTTGTACAGGTTACTACAGAAGGAAGTTATTTGGAAGTGGAACAATGAATGTGAGTCAGCTTTTAAAAGAGTTAAAAATATATTGATCAGTGCCGAAGTCCTTGCTCATTACGAACCTGATAAACCTTTGTTTTTAACTTGTGATGCGAGCTCGAGGGCATAGGCGGTGTACTAAGTCAGATGTGCGAGCACAATAACAGAGGCACAGATGGACTTCCCGTTATCTTCCTCCGACATATACATTTCGGATCCGGTCATTGGTACGGGCTTAAAATGAATCAAAAGTACGCAGTAGTGACATCACGTGACCTACTTACAAGTCTACCCATACCACGGCGTGCTTCTACAGAACCCTGACGTTCAGCTCGAGGCGAGGGCGACATTCAATGTCTGATGGGGCGCGGAGTTGAGACGTCTTGGAACTGTATCCGAATTATCCGATTCATTGCGCCCCATGTTATTGTGTTAAGTTGTAATCTCAAGTAATTTATTAGTTTTTAAAAACGGTGCACGCACCCAGTGTGTTCATTGCACGAAACCCATCTGCTTCCCACATGATTTACGAAATAAATCCTGACAATCCGACATACATCCAGACCGGGTCAAAATCGTAAAGCTAAGCGTTTAGGGTTGTAGGTCTTTCATTTCAAAACACTAATTTATCGACTCAACAATTAGTCGAGTGCAATTAGACAATAAGATGGAACGAAAATTATTTTGGACTTTTTTTTATTGGGTTCCTAGAGGAGTGGAGATGAAAGTTAAAAAAAAAAATTCGCCGCTCGAGTTATATAAGCGTAACAAGGTTATTACACAATAACCTCCATTGTAATTAGCTATTAAGATTACATTACGAATAGCTTCCTGGTACTCCGATATCAGGAAGCATTAAGATTACAACACCCCTTTGATTTATATACTTAGATGATAGGATTTCATATTAAATAAAGTAAGTCTTGAACTGCTCTTCAAGCGGAACACACCTTTCGTTCCTTTTTAAAAAGCCTTTCGTCTCAGCCCACACCCTAACTGGCGCAGTCGGTACGTCGCGTTTCATCGGTTCCAATGGAAGATTTCCGTAAACCTCGAATCTGGGACGTGCATAAAGAACCTACCGTGGGCAACTAGCAGAGCGTCAGGCAGCAGAAAAGCAGCAGCAGCAGCGCAACATCGGCGAAGACTCATCTAATATCGAACAGCCTCCAATCGGCTGTGCTCGTGGGGTAAGCATCAAATCTGATTATTCCCGAGACTCCTTCTACTTTATTCCTGACACAGTAACTATAAGCAACTTTTGTGTTTCCAGTGTTTAGGTATCAGTATTTTAATTAGTACATTTTTATCGCTTATTTTTCATTCTTTGTTGCTATCTGACTCACTAAGATGAACATGGCTTGTGATAAGAAAGCACTAGATGAGAAACCTATTTCTGATGAGAAGTCGATTCCCACCGACTACTCAACATTCTCGAAATTGTTACCCTGTTACGATGGGTACAAGAGAACGTTGGCATTCTACATCGAAGGTGTAGAAAATGCCCTTGCATTAATAACTAATAAAGATGACGAATGTATAGCGTGTCTTATTAGGAACAAACTGACAGGTAAAGCTGTTGAAGCGTTGTCAGAAAACCCAGGTACCAAATCCTGGTAAGATATTAAAAGTGTTCTTCAAAAAAAATTTGGAGAATATAGAACAGAAATTCAGTTAGTGCAGGAACTAATGCTGATCAAAAGGGAAAACAATACCATTGATGCATTGGCGACAAAATCAGATCCTTAATGTGTACGCTTATTTCAGCTAACCCTGAAAAACGGGATTATTACGAGCAAATGGCTTTCGAGACCTTTCTAGACAAGTTAAACCCAATTGAGGAGCGTTTTTTCAAAACGATAATTCGTAATATGATTTTTTTTTCAGTAACGTGATTTATTTAATTACAAGGGTTTCTATAAAGTATATTAAATGAAATTGTTATTAATTTATTAATTAGTTTAATGAGATACTTTTTACTTATACAATAAAAAAAGGAACACATAAACATACCAACAAAATGACATCAAATACATCGACTTTTTTCAACTTTGATACATCTGCTGTTGATGTCACGTTTTGATAAAAACCCGATACATTTAGTTCGAATTTGCTGCATGGATACGGGATTTCACCTTTATAATATTAGTGTATTATATTACGGGTTTCTCCAATGTATAAAAGATGTTACAAAAATAACGAACGGATTGGAACGGACGTGAACGGATCTCTTCGGATTTATACTTACGAATAGGCAATAACATTGTTTTGCAATACAAAGTGTTTTTGTTTTTTTTTTCAGACTACCAACCAATACGAACCACTCGTGATTTCTGTACCCAATGAGTCCAACGCGTCTTTCTCTGAATTTACATCTGACCAACAAAAAAAAAATAAACGTACTTGTGGAACAAGTGGTATATATTATTACTTTCAGGAAATCAAGCTCTTTCGGTTATTTGTTCTGGTGGAAAAGGAATTAACTGTGCCTACAAACTTATTGATATCATGTTTTCGCGTTTTTTGTGTCAGTGCTCTTGGAGTGGCAGTAGTCGTTCTGATGGCGTTAAAATTAGTTTAAAATGTTATAAAAATATTATTTAGTTTTTTTGGGAGATTATTTTCAGTTGAGACCAGACCTTTACATTACATTTGAAAAAAGCTGAGCTTTTTTACAAATTTTTCTTAATACGTAGTCGTGTTCTCCGGACGATCCACCCGTTTCCTCCCGCCCGATTCGGTGCAGGAACCTCCCGAAACGACCGCGTCCGGTGAGGACCTGCGTCAGGCGAAGAGGTAACTTATCGCCACTATAGTGGCGTGCCCTGCACGGGGTTACGACAGTCGTTCTCTCTATGTCGCCATGAGATCGTGCCGGAGATCTGTCCACTGAACGGTGATTTGCCGCGGTAGCGGAGTTTCCCGCCGACGTAGTGCCTCCGCGCGCTGTTCTTGCAGGCGCACGAAGACTATCGCCTCCAGATCCCTTGGCAGCAATCCGGCAAGGAGGCTCGCCGCCTCGCCGGAGATATATATCGTACGGTACCGCCGGACTAGCCTTACCGGGTACTACTTTTTGGGGCGCGTTCAGGTAGTAGGCGGCTCGGCGCCTCAAGGAACGCGCCCACAAGGCGTCAAGATGAAATCCAGAGAAGATATACCTTTAATTAATTTATTACAGCATGAAAGTCTGGAACAATTCAATGAAGAAAGAGCGTAGCTCCGGAAAAAGCGTTTAAAAATGTTTTGATGATTGGATTATTCGTTGGCGTAAGTGTATCGTTTCTGAAGGAGCATAATTTGAAGGCGATAAAATAACTTTGGATGAATAACTAACATTTTGGGTATTATTGATCGTTTCCCGGTACTTTCCTGACAGAGTAGATATATTTAAAACTGGACGTCCTTCGGTTTTAAACCCATCCGAAGAAGAAACATTGGTTCAATGGCTAATACAACTTGCCAAGTGCGGTTTCCCGAGAAAGAAAACCGATTTAATAAACAGTGTAATGAAAATAATGAGAGCTGAAAACAGACAAAATCCTTTGCGGACCAAAAATGGTACGAATTGTTTATGAAAAGGTACCCAGAAGTTCAGAACACAGTCAACGAACACCGGAGAGCATTAATACTACAAGAGCGATAGTAACAGAAGAATACATACGAAAATGTTTTTCAGACTTCTTAGAGTGATGAGACTAGTTTTCAAATTTGTCCAAAAACAGGCAAGTGAAACGAGGTAGTGAAAAGGAAGCGTATCAGTGTTATGATAGTCATCTCAGCTGTTGGCGAACTTGTAGCACCGATGGTAGTTTTTGGGATTTGACGATTATCTTGGGAATATCGGAAAGTGGCTGGATGAGAAATCTTTTTTTCGAATCTCTTCCATTAAAGAAAAAGCGTAGGGCTAGATTTACTGTCGTAGCTAGAAAAATGGAGCTTAAAAACGCATTAAGGAAATATAAACAAAACAAACCTTCAGGACAACGTAAAGCTTCAGCTAAAAATCTGCGGAAACACCCTGAAGTTCATAGGCAAGCTGCATCTCAGTACCAACAGACTCACCCTGAAAATTTCCTGAATGTTTGGTACAAGAAGTTATTCCGCCGGTTTATTAACTGCGCTGTATTCAACAGTTTGGTTATATTTAGTACCAAACACAAGCTGCGGCATCGGCAGTTCAGAACAGTGTTGGCCGAAAGTTTACTGAAGACTTATCGGCAGATTGATTTAACGACCGATACGCGACTGATCTCTCGGACTTACGGACAGACGACGACGACTGTACTCCAACGTAACTCCCCATAGAAGATCCTAGACAGACCGATCGTCAAAAGTGACCACTTCCCCGTTCATGCCTCCGTCAAAAGAGGCCGCTGTTGGTGGTGTGCACCTACGCGGCAGGTGACCAGCCGCACAATTTGGAAGTGGAAGTAGTGCGACGTGAACTTGTGTATCCTGGGCTGTTTTAGGGATTACCACAAACCCTAAATATATATGTTATTATTATTTGTTATTTTGGTGAATAACACCAAAATAACAAATAATAATAACATTTTGTGTCACATCTTTTCATTGTATATTATTTTTGTTCTTTGTATAGATTCTTTCCTTTTTCATTTCTTCCTTCGATCCATCCAAGTTTTCAATTAGCTTGCATGACATTTATTTTGCTTGCTGGAAGACGACAAACATAGGGAGTCTGCCCTAGAGGAAACAGGCTAAAGTGTATCCCCGTTTATAATGCGCAACTTTTCATTATAATGCTGGCATTCTGTCAGATTTCAAACCCACTTAGTCTTTAGGAAGAATAGAAGGATAGTCTATAGATATTAATAAATTCCACAGTAAACTTTCAGAACCCCATCACCTAACCTCATCCTAATACACAAAAAAACTACCAAGCCACAATCATCAAGATATTCTTTTGAGATCGTTCGAAGCAGTTGAAAATCGTTATAAATCAGTGGACTCAGTGATAAACAACGATGACGCCATTCCCGGTAGAATTTCTTAACACATTGAAGCCTCTCGGTCTGCCGACTCAAATATTGAATTGAGAGTTGGCGCCCCAGTAACCTAGCTGCGTAAATTAAACCCGCCAAAATTATGCAATGGCACCAGGTTGCAAGTGATTTTGCAACGATATGTTATCGAGGCAACCATGCTTACCGGTTATTCCCGAGGGGAGTCTGTGCTTATTCCGAGGATTCCTCTAAAACCATTGAACTACCCTTCGAGTTCAAGAGTGCAGTTTCCCCTCAAAGTCTACTTTGCCATAACCATAAGTAAATCTCAAAGCCAAACTCTTAATTTAGCAGGGGTACACTTCTGCCGCGCTAACGAAGAACACAATAACTCGATTTTGGAAGATTTTGAGTTATATATATATTCGGAATCAGCGAATCGAGATCTATAACTCTCTCTAAGAACAACAATACATCGAAATTCAACCACAGGCCGAAAATTTTGTAAATATAGGAAACAAATAATAGTAGAAAACGATTTAAGTAAGATAGTTAGTAAAATATATGATATTTAGTTATATATTAAGTATATAGTCTAGATATTGTAGAAATAAAAGAAAAAGATCGAAAACAAAATAAAAACGGAAAATGGAAAACCAAATAAAAATAAGCAAATAGATAGTATATGGGCATAAAAATAAGGTTAAAACATAGATATATATAAGTAAATCGTAAAATAAAAAGAATAAGGAAATAAATAGGATTTATAAAACAGTAGTTTATAAGTATACATATAAATAATTAGTAGTTTCGAACCTATAGCATAACTAACAGTAGTAACAGTAGTTTATAAGTATATATATAAATAAATAGTAGTTTCGAACCTATAGCATAAGAAAGTAAATAAAAATATAACTAATAGATTACACATATTTAGAAAATGGACGCGTGTAAAAAAAAAACGTAACAAACAAAAAGTAGAATAAACAGAACTAAACCATAAGTGGTCTCCCCGGCCGCTTATAAGTAAAGCCAAGACATAAAATAAGAAAACAAGGGCTCTGATCTCCATGTCAGAGGGACACTGGCTGGGCAGGAGTGGTTTTTAGCCGGTTCGAGTCCGGCACTACCTCGACTGCCTCACGAATTAGTGAGGCAGTCGAGGTGTCCGTGGGGATTTCCCACTCCTGCCAGAAAAAAAAAAAAAAAAAAAAAAAAAAAAAAAACTCTCTCTAAGTAACTTTTTTAAGAATACTGCAGGAACTTGATTTTTCAGTAAGCAAGAATGCAATAACTCAAACTTTATAACAGATTCACTAATAAAAATACAATAATCTTTCTTGTTGTTGTGTAGTTTTAAATTACGCATACATTACTAGTCATAAGTACAATAACTATTAGTTGTTCCACTTATGATAAGTAGGACTCGGAAATCCAATATTTGTTTGCTAGTTATAAATACAATATGTTTGAGTTATTGTACTTATTATTAGTGTTTCCAAATTATTTACTGAGATAATACTGAGGCTTCACAAATAAATACAGTTGTTGTATTTATGATTAGCAATATAATTCAAAATAAACCTATGTTTGCAATCAAAACTAAGATATCATTACGAGTTATTGCGTTTATTATAGTAAGACTATGCAACGCGGGGCTCAGCGGGGGTGTTGCGGGGTGTAAGGGGAAGTGAAACATGACTCACAGGTTTTAATGGTGCAAATGAAACTAATTAGTCTCCTCTGAACCATTGATGGTGCAGGTCAAAGGTGCATACGGTACAACGGGGCCTGAAACGGAAGAAATTTACACTAAATCGGGTACTCTTAGAAAGAGGCGGAAATTTAAAAACACCACTATTACAGCGAGTGCATGAGAAAAAACAGAAAGATAATGAAAAATTAAACCTTAAAGAACCATGTACAGAAAAATATCGTAAAAAGTGCACTACTAATTTCTCAGGAAGAGAGGAAAAATATACATGAGCGCTTTGTTAATTTGAATTGGGAATCAAGAGGACTATTTATAAAAGGATTAGTAGAACCGGAAAATGTGAAAACAAGGACGGTCAAAGAAGATTCGTCACCAAAAAGAAATATTTCATATAAATACAAGTTTTTTGTCAACAATGAAAAAATTGAAGTTTGCAAAACATATTTTTTAACAACACTTGGCTACCACCCACAGAATAATTACACACCTGCATAAAGTACTCGAAAAACCGGTTGATGAACAGATGGATAAGAGAGGAACCTATGAGCGTAAAAACGTTATTGACAAAGATATCATTATAGCACACATCAAAAGCTACAATCCCGTCGTCTCACATTATCGACGTGAACATGCTCCTCATAAATTATACTTGCCGAGTGATATTACGATAACTTCAATGCATCACAATTTTACTGAGAGCTATCCTAATAAAAAAAAATCATTTGAGACCTACCGCAGGGTATTGAGAGAACTAAACATATCGTTTGCTCGTTTGGGAAATGAAGAGTGTGAGCAATGTGCTCTCTTTAAATCTCACGAAGACCGCAATGAGTGTAGCAAAGATCCGTCGTCGTGCGAAAAGTGCCTTCTCTACCATAAACACAATTTTAAGTACAAAACATCTAGAGAAGGCTACAAAGCCGATGTAATCGCAGCTTCAACTGATGGAGATACTGTTTACTATTCTGTTGATTTGCAGAAAGTAATTATGATTCTCTTGGAAAAACTAATGTCGATAAAATGCCTTTTGCTGTCCTATGGAACGAAACAATATCAGGAAGGAACCAGGAAGACATCTTATCAGCTTTCAGATGATTTCTGTTGCACAAAAGAGACGCAAAACATGTTGTTATTTGGGCTGACAACTGCGCGGCACAAAATAAAAATTGGGCATTCATGTGTTTCTTAGTTAACATAGTCAACAGCGAACTTACTGCCACTGAAACCATCACAGTCAAATATTTCGAGCCCGGACACTCTTTTATGTCAGCCGATCATTTTCACCATCAGGTGGAAATGTCTTTAAAGAAAAAAAACAAAGTCTACGATTTCGACGACTTAGTCGATGCCGTCCAGAATGCAAATTCAAGAAAAAACACAGTGCATGTTATGTCCGTGTCTGATTTTTTCATGTTTGAAGACTCTTCATCACAGCATAAAATCAGAAATATCGAACCAAGGGTTTATTTGAGGGACATAATGTCTCTGAAAGCCGAACAAGGGCATTACACCATTAAATTCAAAGACAATCCGGAATCAGAGTGGAAAGAGCTAGATTTCCTACAAGTTAAAGTTAAAAAAAAAAAAAGTCTTTCCAAATGCTTTTTCGAAGTCTGCTTCTAGAGGGATAACTAAGGAACGAAAAGAGGAGATACTTGCTAAGTTAGTCCCCCTGATGCCTGAACACCGGAGGATTTTTTGGAGAACACTGCCAGAATCTACAAAGGCCCATTCCAATTTAGCTACGGAGAATTAAAACTAATAGGAATTAAGATTAACATTGATCTCTTTTTACCAATGCTTTTATAGTTAAGTAATTTTAAGAAATAATAATAAAGTAGTAATAATAATTAATAATTAAGTAACTTTTATATTTGTTTTAACGACCTCATTTACTTAGACAGTTTATATAAAATTATATGATTTAAAAGGCACACCTTTTAAATCATATAATTTTATGTAAACTTTCTCAAAGTTATTCAATTATGCTGTGATTTTAAACAATAATACCTATTTAGTAAGTAAAAAATGTAAGCCTAAAACGACTATACTTTTTACTAGCTTCTGCCCGCGACTTCGTACGCGGACCCTGTTGCTTATGCCAGCGACAACAGGGTCGTCAAAATCGAAGATCTGAAACGTCTGATGTCGAATTCTAAGAGCCCGGAGACGGGAAAATAACGGGATTCGCGAGACGATTCGAGACGTTCCATATCTTTCATTTTTGTAAGTCAGAAGTCGATGCGTAGATACGCTTGGAACTCAAGCGTAATTCTCTATCCGTGAACGTCTCCGACTCGCGAGACAATGCGTGACATTCACGATCAGCGGTCAGTCGCGCATCATATTCTTCACAGTTCGCTAGAGACCTGGATGTAGATGCGTAAATACGCTGAGAACGCAGGCGTGCTTCGTTATCCAAGAGGAAGAGAAGAGAAGAGAGGAAGAGGTTTCCACGGAGCGAGTTGCAGCCTGATGTTCTCGAAGAGCATCAAGTCTCTCCTGACGTTCTTCGGTAGATTCTTGGGATCTTATGATCCTCAATCTTTTAGCGCCTTTGGAACATTGGGAAAGATTTGACCTCTTTCTAGGCATGGTTATAGTTTTATTGTGAGGACACCTGATCAATTAAAATCTAAGTGACTGCTCCCCTGCGTTACCGGGTAGGCTACCGTGTCACGAAGATAAGTGGATAAAGTCTAAAACACTCAAATAACATAAGCCTGAAGGCATATTTATTCGATAAAAAAAAAAAAAAAATAGGAGTTTTGTCCAGTAGAGTCAAATTTTCAATGATATACCGTCGTCATCGAATATAATATCAGTCCTAAACTGTTACCGCCTTCACCGCGTGGAGGTACTCCCAGCTTGTTATTTTATAATTATACATTGAAATTAGTGATAGCTTTGATTTCCACATCAGATGTTTCTGATCTCCGATTTTTATAAGTCAACAGGAAAAGCCCATCAGACCGAACAACTTTTGCTAAGACGTCATTCCTATATGTGTTATGGTGTAGCTGGGCTCTTGGAGTTCCACAACAGGTGTTCCAGATCTTCGATTTTTATAAGTCAACAGAGAGTGCTCATCAGATTGAAAAATGTTTGCTAAGACGTCATTCCTGTGTGTGTTATGGTGTAGCTGGGCTCTTGGAGTTCCACAACAGGTGTTCCAGATCTTCAAATTTATGGAAAAATTTTTGCTATGGTACCATTTTTGTATCTCTTATAGTTTAGCTATTCTATTGCGGTTCTGCATCAGGTGTTCAAGTTTCCAAGATAAATTATAGCCTATATGTTGCCCAGACTTAATAACTATACAACAAAAAAAAAATCTTTCAAATCCGTCTAGTAGTTCCGAAGATTAGCGTGTACAAACAAACAGACAAACAGACGGATGGTTTTTTTTGGATTCGTGCTCTATTACTGTTTCTAAACACCCCTCAATTTTTTTTTTTTAAATATTTTCAGTGTACAGACACAGTTTTTTTACTGTCTTATTATATGTAATAGATAAGACTTTTTGTAAGTGATCTCTGATTATCTAGTTTAAATTATAATTAAACACTTTATAGAGATTTTTGCGGGTGCATTTGTTATGTTTTAATTAATTAATATTATATTCGGCCTCTGGGCGCGATTCATAGTCTGATTTTATCTTTTAAAGTATATCATTAGGTACATAGACCTATATTAAATATTGTCCAAGAAAATTGCTGTGATTACCTCCCAGTAATTATATGTGTCTAAAACATAAGTTACATAAAAATAAATATTTTTTTTTGTTTTTATAACAACTTTGGAGAAGTTATTTTAGTTAAACAGACTTATACGGGGTGTAAACAGACCCTTCACCAAGCCGTCAACCAAGCATTCTGTACATGAAACTAAGTAACTTTACGCAAAAATTTTTGCTGGGAAACGAAATTTTTTTTGGGGTCAAAAATCACATTTTACGATAAAACTCAATATAATGCGCTCAAAACTTATTGCTGATGGATGCTTTGAATAGTAGACGGACCATGGAGGTAATTGGAGTAAAGTTAGAACCTTAAAAACTAGTATTTTAAAAAAAACTTGTGAAAAAATTGGAACTTTGACCCCCAATATCTCCGTAACTAGAAGGTTCCCAGGTATGGTCCAGAACAAAAAAATGATCACAATGACGAGGAGAACAAGTGCCTTTCGGCTTCGTTAAGGGTCTTTTTACACCCTTTATTAAGAATATTTTTGGTTTGATTTTAAATAAACACTTGTTAAACAAAGTAAAATGTTGTTTTATTTCATTGTTACATAAGTGTTTCTAACGATAAATACAATAACTATTTCAGTTATTGTATTTATCGTTAGAAACTATCGAAATTATTAATGCAAGTGTTAACTTAGAACTGCAATATGTAAGTTTTGCTAAACATAAATACAATAAGTATTGTAGTTATTGTATGTATGAATAGTGATGATAGGTTGATCATTTAAACATTCCTAATTATAAGCATTATATTTACGATTTCAAGCCATAAGCTTTACATTTTCCACATAATATAAAATTGAATCTATTCTTTATTCGTTTTCCTTTCATTTGGTACAAGTTTCGTGTAGATTCCTTCACTAGTTCATGATATACAAGAAAAATAAAGTTTAAAACTTTCAGCGCGTTTTTCTCGAAATCGGCAAAATTGAGTTATTGTATTCTTTGTTAGCGCGGCAGACTTAACTCCGTACTGCATATCATGACATATCGAGCATCAACGGTTTTTATCACGTCATTTAAATTTCTTACATTTTTTTTTTCTTGCAACTCTTAAATCAAAAACCGGTAATATGATTTTCGTTGTGAAAAAAATTGTGTCCAGCACTAGCGGATTTTAAGAAATGTCAGTTTGGCTTAGGGGCCGTGACAGGCAAAGAGATTTTTTGTCCAAAAACGTAACTGTTACTGGAGCTACAGGATCACGTGTTAATTTATTTATTTATTTTAAATAGAACGGCCGAAGCCAATTGCACTATTTAACATTTAATTTATTTAACCCAGTCATGCATTCTTCTCACAGAAAATCAAACATTCTGATAGTATCACCTTCCATTCATCCGCAAACATATCAAGACTTGTGTTTGAGTCTAGAAGAGCGTTAATAGCGGCTACTGTCCAAGGAATAGGTGACTTGGAGTGTGCAATAGTACGGCTACTTGGAACAGCCAGTAACCGGTGTTTTCTGCCACGACAGTAATTGTCTGGGACAAAAAGATTGCAGATTTCATTGTGCAGATCAGGATCCTCGATAATCCCTCTAATAATTTTAAATATTACAGTTATCGGATCCCGCGACCGTCTTACTTCTAGAGAGTTGAAACTTAAGCACCCCAACAGAAATTTAGTGGGATACATGAAGGGATAAAACCCGTACATGTGCTTGTAAAGATATCTGAGGAATGCTTTTTGTACTTTCTCTAAAGCCAACACATATTGCTTCTCAAAGGGATTCCACACGCATGCACTAGACTCAAATTTGCTACGGACCAATGCCCCAAAAACAAGCCTGATGATTAAAAATTCTAGAAGAAAGTTTACACTCCAGTACAGTTTTAAAGTAAATTCAGATACCGTTTTTTTTTTTAAAACATTGCATTTAAGTGACAGATTGGTCCGCACTGTTTTAGATAAAGCACGCAGAGGAGTTTGTGAAATTATATCACCAGATAAACGAGGTCGACAAACATGTCGACGGTGATGGTACACCATCAAATAAATATTCAATGCGCCAAAGATCGTAATGATTTGTTTGCAGCAGTACCATCACACTGGTGTCGTAAAGATACAAAAAAAAATATTTGGAGCCAACATTAAATAGAGAAAAACTGTATCAATTATATAAAGAACATTGCATGGAGAATAACAACGTTCCTGTCTGCAAGGCTTCATATAAAGTATTAATTCTGGAAAAGGATATAGATTTTCACAAGCCGAGAAAAAACTAATGTTGGTGTCATAAGTTTGAGCAGTTATCCGAAGAAGATCAGAAAAAAAAAACAGGAGGAGTATGAAGAACATGTTAATAGGAAAGAATATGCCAAAGACGAAAAAAAGACTGATAAATTACAGGCAATTGTTGACTCTACTCTTCTTGTCTGTACCTTTGATTTCGAAGCAGTGTTATATAGTCCATTAGTTTTGGGTAAACCTGTCTTTTATAAAAGGAAATTGGGCTGTATGAATTTCACAATACATAATGCAGTGAGCAAACAGGGCTACTGTTACTTTTGGCCAGAGTACGAGGGGAACTGAGGGGCAAATGAAGTCTCAACATGTTTGTATACTTATATCACCAAGGTTACCAATTTGGAACACCTGATTCTTTATTCTGATTGCTGCCCAGGACAAAATCGAAATTCAGTGGTTGCTACAATGCTAAGATATGTAATGATGTCTCCAGAAAATAATGTAAAAATGATTGATTACAAGTTTCTCGAAACAGATCACACCCACATGGAATGTGACAACATGCATTCTAGAATAGAACGGGCTTCGGAATACACCAAAATCTATATTCCCGAAGACTGGCTAAATGTGATACGATTGGCACGGACAGACAATCCAAACATTGTTGGGTTAAGGTCATGAACGAATATATTACGCTCAAACATATGGTTCCAGTACAGTCAGCAGATATTAACAATCCTAAAGCGGTATATCTTCCTCATCATGGTGTAGTAAGAGAAGACAAAGATACAACGAAACTCCGAGTGGTGTTTGACGCTTCGTGTAAAGGCGTTAATCACATTTCTTTGAACGATAATTTGCTTGTGGGTCCCAAGCTTCAACAAGACTTACGTCACATACTTATGAGATGGAGGACTCATAAAATTTGCATTTCTGCAGATATTATAAAAATGTACAGGATGGTGTGTGTGGCAGAGGAAGATACTAACTATCAAAGATTATTATGGAGATCATCACCGACTGAAGAAATTAAACATTTCAAACTCGTGAGACTGACCTTTGGTACAGCCTGTGCACCTTACCTTGCGGTGAAATCATTACATAGATTAGCGGATGATGAGAAATCCACATTTCCTGTTGCTGCTAGAATAACAAAGAGAGATTATTATATGGATGATTTATTATCAGGATGCGAGACCGAAGATAAAGCTGTTGCTATATACAATGACATGAACAAACTAATGAACTTAGGTGGCTTTGAGCTACAAAAATGGAGCAGTAATAATGAGACTGTTTTGAAATACATGGGTAAACAAGAGAAAATAAATAAAATAAGAGACAAAATAAACGAGACGATCACGAACTGCCTCTTAAAGTTCATACACTCAGCGGCACGGAATGTGGCCCAAGCGCGCTATATGGTTTATTATCAAAAATGAAACGCAAAACAGGGTTTTTTTTTGTTGTATTATTTAAATGTTTATTTGAATCTTAAATGCGAATGATTAATTAACAAAAGTGAGTTAACTTTATTAAAAATTTACAAAATTACAAAAAAGACATAAAGCTCTAAATTAAAAAAAAAATGTTTTACAATTAAATTTACAAAATAAAGCTATGGTACTTAAAATTAATAGCGGGTATTTCCACCTCTGGCCCTGATGACCGCCTGCATGCGGTCAGGCATGCTGTGGATTATGTTTTTAATGTCCACATGGGGTATTTCTTCCCAGGCGGCCACCAAAGCGGTTTTTAATTGACTGATAGTCTCTGGAGGGTTGGGACTGGATCGGATGCGTCTTTTAAGCATATCCGAGACATGTTCTATGGGATTCATGTCTGGGCTTCGTGCCGGCCACTCCAATTTGTTAATTCTCACCTCCGACAGGTAATCATCCACGCAACGTGCAGTGTGAGGTCAAAACAAATTCTATGTGTTCTCCACCTTGTTACTAAATCCTTTAGATCTTGTTGCAGAGGTGGACCAATCATCAGTTCATCATTTAAGGACGTTCCTGTTCCAGGTTTGGCGCTACCATCGAAGACTACGCGCAACTTCGTGCTAGTGCTGGACTCCTTCAAGACGGCGTGATGAGGTAAGTAGTATTTATTACTTGGTTTTCTTTCTTTTTCAGGTATGACTTCCATGTGTGCTTGTGATTCATACTGCCTCAAGAATTTGCAGTATTCTTCCTTAAATTCAGGTTTGTGCTTGAATCTTTTCTCCATTTGAATTAAACGATTAATCGCTAAACCTTTTGTGTCACCCAGTTGGGTCGCATTCTTGAAAGGCAAGCGGAGTATGTAACGGCCCTCAGCGTTCCGAGTGTGAGTTTCTTTATAATGCTCTTCGCACTGAGTTTCCAGTTGTGTAAGCGCTCTTTTAATCTTTGTGTGTTCCTCCAGTTCCCAGAATCTCCTGAGCAACTGGTCAGTCTCTAATTTAGTATGTGAGACAACAACATGATATGAACTTTGTGAGGCATCCTTACATGTTTGTCCTGAAATCAACCATCCAAGACGTGAATTAAGTGCAATCATTGCGTTGTGTCTATGTAAACCCTCCAACATTAATCGTGAGTATACTTCTGCCCCCAACAAGATATCTATACACCCTGGCTTGTGGAATTGTGGATCAGCAAGTTTCAAGTCACTTAGACGAGGCCAGGAATCCATAGATACTTCATGTGCAGGCAATAATGACGTCAACCGTTTGAGTACAAAGGCTTGTGTCGTAATTTTGTGTGAAGAATCATAAATAGAGTGAAATTCAAGGTTGACCATCGACTTCGTTGTTATTGCTGTCTCGTTAGATATCCCAGTAATTTTACCATTAACAGCAATACGATCAAGATGCAGCAGTTGCGCAGTTGTTTCAGTCACAAGCGATGCCTGGGATCCTGGATCAATCAAGGCTCTAAGTTGGTGAGTGGATCCATTTTTAGCAATAACAACAACACGAGCTGTTGCTAAGATAACCTGCTGTACATTATTTGTTTCAGCTTTCATGGTGACAGCCTCATGTGTTTCCGTTTTCATGGTGACAGTCTCGTGTGTTTCTGGCTCACTCTGTTCTGTAGCTGTGCTTGTCTTGGCTGAGCTTGTAAAATGCAAGAGTGTATGGTGACGTCGACCACATTTTCTGCAGCTTGTGCTTTGCTTGCATTGACTAACTGAATGACCCTTAACCAGACAGTTGAAGCAGATGTGATTATTCTTGACAAAGTCATAGCGTTGTGAAGTTTCCAAATTAGAGAATCCTTTGCAGTGGCAAATGTAATGGTTTTGTGAACAAAAAGTGCAGGTGCTTTCAATTTCAGTGGCGAATGATTTCATAGGGACGGATTTTGCTTGGGTTGAGGTGGCTTTCGCTGAATCTTTCTTTGATGTATCCTTTCGAATGCTGTTGATAACTTCCATGGCTCTGAATCGGCTTTCTAGTAGTGAGGCTAAAGTCTCAAACGTTGGTATGTCTCGTGATGAACCAAGGGACTGTTCCCAAAGTTTGTGAGTTTCAATATCAATTTTAGAGACAACAATGTGAACTACTATAGCCTCCCACTTGTTTATTTCAAGATTTTCTAGCGAATTCAAGCATTCACGTGTGGTGTCTAGAATACCTTTCAGGCTTTGAGCACATTCGTTGGTCATTTTGCGCTGATAAAGAAGACGATTCAGGATGTTATTGACAATGATCCTCTTATTTTCATAACGAGTCTCAAGTGTCTCCCAAGCCTTATCATAGTTAGCTGCAGTAAGTGTGAAGTGTTTTAATAGCTGCTCAGCCTCCCCGTAATACTGGACTTCAAATAATGATGTTTCTCAATTTTCGATAGGTTATTATCATTGTGAACAAGGGATGTGAAGACGTCGCGAAAGCTGAACCACTCAGTGTAGTTACCGGAAAACTTAGGTATGTTAATCGGCGGTAACTTCGTTTTGTTTTTTATCCTTTCAGATGTTTCGTCAGGACATGTGGCCGAAGTTGTAGCCTGCTGTGACTCCTGATCGGACAGCGCGATCAAGCATTCTTTAATCGCAGTTTTAAATTCAAGATAATTTTCTTCGGTCACATCAAAATTTGCTATAGGATCAAACTTTATTTGTTCGAGAACCTGCATGGAGACACTCTTCAATATCTCGTCGTGTTGTTTATTATACGTTTCCCAATATTCAGTCAATGTGTCTAATCTCGTTTCTAAATAACCTCTGGTATAACGTGACTTTGAAGTTTTCTTTGTGTTGCTATACAACCTAGCAATCCGCTCACTCAACTGGTTTTGTGACGCACACAATTGTGACATGTTTATAATTATATCAAATCAGTTTACTTCATAGAAATGTCACAGTTAAAAACCGGTATGAGTTTTCAAAGTTCGTTAAAAACAGCAGAATTGACCAAGTCACTGTAGTTAAAATTTACAAGTGTCCAAACAAAACAAAATCACACAAGTTCCAAAAGAGAAAACAAATATTCTAAGTTTTTTTTACTAAGTTCTATTTCACTGAGTCAACAAACACAACTGAGATTTCACGAAAGTCCCACTTATAAAAGTTCACAGTCTTACCCAACAGAGTCCAATCCATTCACTTGTTCACTTTACTAACACTTGACTGTCACTTCACTTTTTATTCACTTCACTTTTTTAAACACAGCTTGAGCAACTTGAGCTGAAGTTAGAGGCATTATGTTCCAATTCTGGAAGCATAAATTACTACAGATTAATTAAAAAATAAAACAATAAAGATTAAAATGCACGATCATTTGAATATCGAGTTTTAACTCACCCGTGTCTTGTGCGTTCCAGTAACGAACTAACGTTAAGTGTCACAGAAATGAAACAAATTAACAAATTTAAGTGCTTACCCTCTTAAATTAACAAAAACAAACGTCCTGACAAACTGCCACTTGAAATTCTTCTACGCGATATCAAAATCGCCTGTTATCGGTTTGTTTAAGTTTGGGCCACATTCCGTGCCGCTGAGTGTAGTTTAATGAAAGTACTAGGAGTTAAGTGGAATCGCGACACAGACAGCTTTGTGTATTCTTTAACATTACCAGAATCAAAGAAACCTACAACTAAACGACAAGTTCTTTCTGATGTGGCTAAACTGTATGACCCGCTTGGGTGGATAGCTCCTGTTGTTGTCATAGCAAAAATGTTGACACAAAAGTTATGGAAAGCAGGACTAGGATGGGACGAAACCATAAGTGAAGAGCTACTAACGGAATGGACACACTTCAGAGAGAATTTGAGTTACGTAAGAAATATCAGTATACCAAGGTGGTTACACTGTCGTCAAGTAGCTACAAGAGAGTTGCATGTCTTCGCGGACGCTTCGCAGGCAGCATATGGGGCAGCAGTGTACATTCGAGTAATTGAGGAAGAGAGAGTTTATGTAAATTTAATATCAGCAAAAACAAAGGTCGCTCCTATCGAGAAACAAATATCCATACCAAGATTGGAACTATGTGGTGCGGCACTAGCAGCCAAACTAATCTTTGAGACATCCCAAGTAATGGATATAGCTTAAGAAAATTTACACGCATGGACAGATTCAACTATTGTTCTAGCATGGCTTAAGAGTGGGTCTAGTCGATGGAACACTTTCGTAAGCAACCGCGTGTCTGAAATATTAAATATTTTAGATTACCAGCAATGGGGTCATGTAACTACGGATACTAATCCAGCTGACTGTACCTCAAGAGGGTTACAGGCTCCGGAGTTGGTGAACAACCTGCTGTGGTGGAATGGCCCAACTTGGTTGTCGGCACGTGATCTAAAGATGTACTCAGTGGATGTCGAAGATACTCAAGAGGAGGAGAAGGCCAGAGTTTTAACTGCTTTATTAAAAACTGAAGAAGAATTAATTTGGACCAAGTTCTCTAATTTATCGAAGATGTTAAGAGTTGTTTCATACTGTAGAAGATGGCTAAAATCAAAATTTCATAAAGATATAGGTAAATATAACGCTAAATTTATAACTACACAAGAAATTAATGAGACTTTAAATAATTGCATCAAGCAAACTCAAGATTTAGAATTTAATCAAGAATTAAAACGGTTGAAAGCTCATGTTTTCAAAACAAGCAAATTACGCAATCTTTGTCCTATTATCGACGATAATGGCATTCTTAGAGTCGGCGGACGTATTCAACAGTCGCAAGCTGAGTACGACACACAGCATCCTATAATTTTACCTGCTAAGAGTCATCTTAGTAAACTAATTGTTATAGATGCTCACCAAAAGACTTTACACGGTGGACCACAAGTAATGCTTAATTATTTGAGGTCAAAGTACTGGATACTACGAGCTAAGGATCAAGCAAAAAAATATTACCGAGAGTGTGTAGCTTGTATCCGATATTCAAGGAACAATTCGGTATAGCTGATGGGCCAATTACCAGAGGTACGTGTAAAACCCAGCAGACCTTTTAGATCAGCTGGTGTAGATTATGCAGGGCCCATTAATATAAGACCTTCTCCGGGTAGAGGAGTTAAATCTTACAAGGGTTATATTTGTCTGTTTGTTTGTATGGCAACACGTGTCATTCACTTGGAAGCAGGCACAGATCTGACTTCTAAGGGATTTATTGCAGCCTTCAGGCGCTTTACAGCGAGACGAGGATACTGTCAGGATCTTTTCAGTGACAATGGCACAAACTTTGTGGGAGCAGACAAGCAACTCCAAGACATGTTTGATAAGGCCAAGTCTTCTATTCCTAGTGAGATAGCAGAGTTGTTAACGTTAGAGCGTACTACATGGCACTTCATACCTCCACGTGCACCTAATTTTGGGGGTTTGTGGGAGGCTGGAGTACGTAGTGTAAAAACGCATCTTAAAAAAGTGATTGGGGATAGTACCCTTACATATGAGGAGCTTACTACGGTATTAACACAGGTAGAAGCTTGTTTAAATTCGCATCCTATTTCAGTTTTAAGTGATGACCCCAATGATCCACTTCCCCTGACTCCAGGCCACTTCCTGGTAGGCGAACCTTTATTTAATCTAACAGATGATAATGTATCATTGTGTAAACATATCACTAATCTTGAACGATGGAAGTTAGTGCAAAAAATGGTCAACGACTTCTGGAACAGGTGGTACAAGGAATACCTGGTAAATCTTAATAAAACGTACAAATGGAACACAAAAAAGCTTGAGCCAGAAATCGATGACATAGTTATTGTAAGGGATGATAATATTCTACCTAGCAAGTGGATATTAGGAAAAATAATTCAGAAACATGTTGGTCCCGATAACCTTACTAGAGTAGTATCAATTAGAAGTAAGAACAATGTCCTTAAACGTTCTATAAATAAAATTTGTGTATTAACTAAATAAAAGGGAGTGTCTTAATTAGCTAAATATAAGTAGTTACTTAGGATGAATCCTTTAATTATTGTGAACTAAAATCGTATCATACAGAACTAACTATTAAATAAAAAATGTGTACTTACCTTAAAAATGAATTCGTGTTAAAAAAGGGTGTTACTTACCTGTTTAGTCAAGCTACTTACCTCTTACTATTAATGAGTTATTAGAAGCATTCAGTATACTTACTAAGCTGTTGTTATTATATTATTTTAGATGTGTATTTATGTAAATTCTATGTGTTTGTATGTTCATAATAATGAACTCCGTTCTTTGGAGGGCGGAATGTTTAAACGTACGAACGAATGTTCTCGGTACATCATGTGCACCTAACTATAGCTATGTAAGTCAAAAATCATACAGTCCACTCACCTAACTTTAGTAAGAAATAAATCTTTGTAAAGGACACACGTCTATTTAATTCAAAATCCTGCAAAACAAAATTCAACCTTATCGCTTTGAACATGATCACTATGTGCATAATGACCCGCGACCTCGTACCACATACATGTGTTTTGGCCCTTAGAGTGGATTTGCGTGCGTCTCGCTCAGTCGGTATCTAGTGTGTAAGTAACGTGTTTCTATGCGTTTCAACTAAGAATCAGATGACCTTGGCGCAATATTGTGATGACAATTACGTTTAATTTTCAATAATGTTTATTATCGTTAGTTATTTTAATATAATTATTGTTTATTTAAGAGCGTGTAAGTCTAAGAAAAGCGTGCATGAAGTTACAATATGGCGCCAAGGCCATCCTATTCTTAGTTGAAGCGCATAGTATATTTCACCAACTTGGCAAATTGGCACTTACCTATATTTTACATGTGCATGTACACGCGAATACGCTACTATTTTCTGTCTGCTGAACGTAACGTAAATTTATGGTGTGCTTGGAGTTTGCATTTGGGTTGCGTAGCATTGTGCTAGTGCAGGTGAACAGCCTGTTGTTCTTTGGTTGTGGTACTATCCTATATTTAATTCGTGTTTAGATAATTTAAACCGTTCGTTGCGGGATATTCAAATAAAAACTACCTAACATATTGCTGTTTTGGCTCAGTTATAATGAATGAAATTAATGATTGTATATATGGCACAAATAATGTGCAAACAATTTCGTATCGAATGACCCCCCCCCCCCTTATCTTCGAAATTACGGAGTCTAAAATTCTGAAAATAATACAAATAATAGTTCTTTGACTTATAGATTACAGGAAAAGCTATAAGAAGTATATAGTTTGAAAGTAACATGTTACAAAAATGAGATTCGTTTGGAACCCTTGCATACGAGCCCGTCTCGCACTTTGCCGGTTTTTTATTTGAATTTCCCGTTACTGCTGGTGCTGGTGCTATTCTAAACTGTATCTCTAAAAGGACTCGAGACGACAAAAATGCTGTTTACTCTGTGTTCTTAATTCTATATTATTTCCAGTTTGTTTTGCATGTTTTTTTTCTATTGCAGACGCAGCATGGCGCAAATTTACTGAAACATTTAAAGCATGTGCATAAAGATATACATAAAGAAATTTTAGAAATTAACAACAGTCGACAAGATCTCGATATGGCCACTAAGTCGACTACTGCATCTGACACTGTGCTTAAGGAATGCACCAATTTGGTAGCCGTTCATGGTCGTCCCTTTTCAATGGTTAACGATAAAGCATTCCAAAATTTAATATCGATGTTACCCGGAAATACCAGAACTACTAATATTAAAGAAAATGTGCGCTTAATGGCAAATAAAATGAGGGATGAATTAGCATTTACATTACAAAATAAAATGATATCGCTAAAAATAGACATCGCTTCGCTTGCAACGCGAAGTTTTATGGGAATTAACTGTCAATATTTAATGGAAGGCCAGATAGTATTAGTAAATTTAGGAGTGGTTGAAATTTTTCAGCGCCATACTTCAGAGCAACTCAAAGATTTACTGGTGTACAACCTTCAGCGGTTCCGTATTGATACGGAAATTAATAAAAAAAAATATTGCCTTACAACTGACAATGGCGCTAACATGATTAAAATGAGCAAACTCCTTAACGAGATGGACAGTTGTGTTACACTTGACAGGAACACTACACAGGCTGGCCCCAGCTCCAGCCAATGTGATAATGAAAACACAGATACATGTAATGTTTCTGATTCAGACTTTGAAAATTCTAATTTTTATTTCGACGTTGAAGAGGCGTATATTGCACAATTAACACATATACTCAGAGCGCAGTTTACTCGTATAACAGGTGAAAATGTTGAATATAAAATTGGTATAGTAAGATGTGCCGCACACACTCTTCAGTTAGCGCTACATGATGCTTGTGATAATGTAGCCTTTTGTAATCTGATTTCGTGTTGTAGAGAAGTTGTACGACGCCTACGAACACCACAGTTTGTGAGAATCATCAGAGAAAATAACAAAAATGTGCCTAAATTGGACTGCTCTACCCGATGGCATTCTGTAGTTGACATGGTGGAAAGTCTGCTATCGCTGAGAGATATATGTGCTACTGATGTTCGTCTTCATTTATCCGAATCAACATGGGATAATTTGACAGAAATCCTGAAATCTTTGACACCTGCAAAACAGTTAACAAAAAAAACTAAAGAGGAACAACTGACAGTCGGTGATTTTTATCTTGCATGGATGATGTGCCAATTCAAGTTATCCAAAATAAAGACCAGACTGTCCGATAACATAGTTGTATCAATGAAAGAAAGGCAAAAACTTCTATTTGAAAATGATGTTTTTATTAATGGAATGTTTTTAGACCCAAGAGTAAATTCAGTTTTGACACCTGTACAACAGAAAAAAGCAAAAGAAAACCTAATCCTACAATACCTTACAAATTTTGAATTGGAACAAATAAACAAAGAAAATAACATTAGAAACAGTAACATCAATAGTACAACAACAAATGACCATTCTGAAGCGCAGATTGAACTAGATGATTTCTTAAATGCAAGCTATGTAAATAGACACGATGATTTAATGGATTTGTTAGACTTGGATAGAAATGACCGTAACGCGCTGAACAGTTTACAGGAATCTTTAGACGCCTTTTTAAAAGAGCCACTTCTTCAGTCTACAGAAAGTGTCTTGACGTACTGGGAAAGGTCTCGTCATTAATTTCCTCTTTTGTACAAATTATCTACCATCGTACTAGCTGCACCAATGACTCAAGTTAGTGTAGAAAGGTTATTTTCTTCACTTAAGTTTGTGGTATCTAATTACAGATTCTCCATGAAGGACGACGTCATTGAAGATCTACTATTTATACGTATTAATAATATTTTTAATAAGTAGCTTTCATTTTAATTTTTTTTTTTTAAATAAGACTGACTTGTACCTCCGGACTATCCTTATAGGTGGTGCATTTATTGTATTTTTATAACCGTAATCATTAGGTACATAAAAAAAATATATTCAAGGTTTTATTTTTAATTAATCAATAATTCAACATTATATGTAGATTAATGTATCGCTTTGAAGTCCGAAACATATATTTTTTGTAATTAAAATTGTTTTTGATTTATCTATTATATGTATTCCTATATCTTTTCCGTAAATTTAATAATCACTAGTAAATACTTTTATAGTTCACACTTCTTATTATTATTATTAATAATCATAGACCTATGCATAATTGATATGAATGTAACATCTAGATATGTCTAACTGCCTATATTATACATGTCTACATATATGTCCCAAAAGTATAGTACAGCTGGAGCCCTGAGATAGATTATCCCTAGAGTCTAGGGATAATCTATCTAGGGATCCGTGTAGGGCCTAGATGGATCCGAATAACCCCTATGTATGTTATACGACTTTACTTAGTTTTCGAGTTACGATTTTCCTTAGTTTAACTTTTAACAGTTTCTGACCTTTAAGACATTTTTTGTGTACAGTAATGTCGATAGCATAGATGCAGGCTACATTTTTTTCTCACTTTGCTGGATACATGACTAGACAAACAAAATCATCACCTTTGTCCTGAGATGTAAACACAGAGCAACAAAAAAGTAATCCCGCGTAGCAAAAAATAGAAGATTTTTTAGATTTTATAAAATCATTGAAGGCTAAAACAAATTATATCATTCTTTTCTTTCAATCCTAGGTATTAAAAAAAATAGTAACAATCATAACTCGAAAACTGCGAAAAATCGTAGAACATACATAGGGGTTATTCAGGATTATCTAGGGGTCTTCTATCTCTGAACTTCAGCTTACCATACTTTGTATAGTCTAATAAAATAGGAACAAGAAAAAACAAAGTTATTTTCTACTCTCTCATAATTTTAAGTAAGGACAGCTGATCACCGTGAGGCGTGTAGACAGTGACTCTGCACTACAAATTGTGAGTTTAATCGATACTAATCATTTACGGCAGGGTTTTTCAACCTTATTCGTACCACGGCCCTTTTAGTATGAAGAAATATGTCGCGACCGTTACTACCCGTTGTTTTTTTTTGTAACTAATTTTGAATCTAATACATTTACTTATTTAAAACATTTACTTATTTTAAGAATTACGGTTACCTACATAATCAATATTTTTTTACGTCGAATGCGTTTTCGATGCCAGCCGCCACGTCGTCGCCGGTGCCACGAGTGTGGTAAGTGACAAGCATGCAAGTTGAGTGAATGCGCGAGCGAGACGCACTGAGCTTCAGTCATTCGGTTACTAACTACCGTTTTTCGAGCGCCAGCTATTGTTTTTTACGTATTTAACAGAAGTAATTAATAACGATTAAAAATGGATAAATTTCTGAAAAGACCGACAGAGCCATCAACTTGTAGCGGTAGTGATGAATCAAAAATAAAGAAAAAACGTTTTTATGATGACAGTTATTTGAAATTCGGATTTACTGTGACTGGGAATAAACCACAGTGCGTTATTTGCTTTGAAACTTTATCAAGAGAAAGCATGAAGCCTTCGAAGTTATTACGGCACCTCAATACAAAGCATCCGAATGAAAAAAATAAACCCGTGGATTTTTTCGAAAAAAAATTAAAAGCTCTTCAACATCAAAAAACTGCTATAGTACAAATGTCCAACGTAAATGAGAAAGCTTTGCTGGCTAGTTATCGAGTAGCTTTTCGTGTGGCTAAAGCCGGAAAACCTCATACTTTTGCCGAAAATTTGATTTTACCAGCGGCTTTGGATATGGCGGAGATTATGTTTGGCAAGCAAGAGGTCGAAAAACTCAAAATTATACCTCTCTCTGACCATACCATTCAACGCAGGATAAGCGATATGGCAACTGATGTCCGTGATCAAGTCATAGAAAAAATAAAAGAAAGTAATTTTGTGTCCTTGCAATTTGATGAATCTACGGATATTGCGGATTGTGCGCAGTTTGTAGCTTTTGTGCGATTTGAATCAAATGAAACATTAATGGAAGAAATACTATTTTGTAGAGCGCTTCCCACAAATACTACAGGCCAGTGCTTGCATAATCTTTTCCTTGAAGTTACGCAAAATATGAATATCAGTTGGGAAAAGAAATGTATTGCTATTTGTAGTGACGGAGCAAAAGCCATGACTGGTGCGAACAGTGGATTTATTACTAGACTGAGAGAACAAATGCCAAATGCTTATTGGACGCATTGCTTTCTCCATCGCCAAGCTCTTGCGGCCAAAACCTTGCCACAGGAATACAGTCAAGTTCTAAATATTGTTATAAAAATTGTAAATTCTATTAAAGGAAAAGCGTTGCAGACACGACTGTTTCGAAAAATTTATGATGATACGGGAGCACTCCACCAAAATTTATTATATCATACAGAGGTTAGATGGTTGTCAAGAGGCAAAGTACTAGCCAGAGTTTTGGAACTTCGCGCTGAGCTTTTAATGTATTTGCAGCAGGCCAAGTCAGAATACTCCAAATTCATTTGTGACCCAGAATTCCTTTTGGAATTGGCTTTTCTTTCTGACTTATTTGAGCATTTAAATATATTGAACAAAAGTCTTCAAGGACGGGATGAAAATGTCATAACTGCCAAAGACAAAATTCATGGCTTTGTAAAAAAAATAGACTTGTGGTTATCGTCTCTGAATCTAAACAACTTTGATTCATTTTCTGCGACACAATCTTTCGTTGAAGAAGTCGGGTGTGAGATAAACATCAAGGAATTTATCCCTGGCATGATAATGGTGTTGGAAAAGTTAAAAGAAGAACTGTGCCATTATTTCTCACTGCAAGAGATATCGAGGAATACTGGGCAAAGGTGGATCTTAAATCCGTTTTTAAGTGCATGCATACATGAGGCAAATTTGACAACTAAGCTCAAAGAAAAATTACTTGATTTATCTGTCGACGGGATGCTGGAGTTAGAATTTAAATCGGTCAATTTGGATACCTTTTGGTTAAGAAGGAAATCCGAGTACCCAGAATTAACAATAGAAGCATTGAAGTGTTTAATTCCATTTGCCACCTCGTACTTGTGCGAGTTGACATTTTCGTCAATGGCCCAAATAAAAGGCAAAAATAGAAATCGTTTAAATTTGGAAAACGATTTAATTCTAAATGTCGCAAAAACGAATCCACGATGGGAGAAATTGGTCAATGAAAAACAAGCGCAACCTTCGCATTAACGTTCCTCATAACACACACACACACACACACGAGCACACACACACACACGCACACTCACACACAAACTCTCTCCCAAACACATGTTCATACATATAAGTAGTATTTTATTTTAGTAAATTGCTTTGTCCGAAACTTAATATTAGTATTTTAAGCTGCTGTATAAATTAGTCATGGTATTTGGATTATAACATGTAAGTACATCTGGATATTTAAGAGCGGAGTCTCCTAACACAGGCATTATTTGCTTAAAAGGAGGCTCCAATCTCAAACATTGTAATGTCAGATAATTTATATTTTATTTCAATGTTTTGTTAAATGTTTAATAAATGATTATGATGGAAAAGATCCCGGAAGTTATTATTTTTTTTTGTTAATACAAATGATTAAGTATGTCTTTTAGTTAATATTTTTCTAAATAAATCTTTATAAATGTAATTTTTTCTTTTTTACTGCTGTAACTTTTCCAACCTTTAGCAACTCCATTATAAAAGCTTCGCGACCCCCCTGGAAAGGCTTCGACCCACAGGTTGAAAAACCCTGATTTACGGTATGCTACACTGCAATCGATCATATTTTGTAAGTTTAATTATTTTTCTCTGAGTCTGTTAAATCTATTTCACTAGAGTGACAATTTCTGATAGTGTCTACAAAATGTAAAATTTTCGAATATACACGTGTCCGCATGCAGGGTTGGGTAAACTGTAATTCTTCTTGTAGTAGGCGTGAAAAATTCTCATTTCTCCCATCATTACCAACACCAATACTATGTACCAATACCCATGTTTGCAAATAAATAAATGATTTGATTTGATTTGATTTGACAGTTATTAAATATAACACAGTCTGAACAGGTCTTCTCGGAGGTGGATTCTGTAACCATTTTAGGTATTTTTTTGGTCTCACATTTACTTTCTGTAAACGTTCCAGCTACTTCCTTGTTCTCACATTTATCGTCTTGCTTGATTTTTTTCTGCATTGTCTTCCATATTTCAGCTTTAAGTGCCGCGTCTATTTCGAATTGGTTATTCCATTTGTCAGATGTAAATAAGTCAGGTGACATGCTTCGCTTTGCTGAAATAAAACGGAATATAATTATATGCTAGGTACGCTTAACCACAAATAATATAATACTACGTATTAACTAATATAGAAAGGCTTCACAAAATATTCAATGATCATTTTATTGAACTTACCCATTTTGAGGCTAAAGAAAAGGCTTCAGTCAGATTCACTTTTTGCACGTTACGGGTGGAAAACCAACCATGTATATTCACAAGAACAAGCACAACTCAAAATAGCAAAGAGAATTTTAAACACGCAAATAGTCGTACGGCACAGTCTTAGCAATCGATGCAGTCTGATATTCTTTTGCGATTGGACGAGAGCGACGGTAACAAAACTAACTCATAACGATAAAATTTACGATAGCGTAGATTTTAACGTTACGTATGTTTAACGATAAAATGTGCCAGATA
The DNA here is from genome assembly GCA_905220335.1 of Noctua pronuba. Lineage (NCBI taxonomy): Eukaryota > Metazoa > Arthropoda > Insecta > Lepidoptera > Noctuidae > Noctua > Noctua pronuba. Next base: position 4,833,432 of record LR999913.1, read on the forward strand.
TAACATTAAATATGGTAACGTTATTTATTAGTTAACGATATCTGCATCAAAATGCTGTAACGATACCATATTTTTAACGATATTTCAAGCCCTGGTTTGAATGGACGAGTATTGAGTGCGCTCTTTTTAATAAAGTTCTACTACTTTTATAGCTGTTTTCAGAGCTAAAGTAAAGCATTCCGGCAGAGTTTTGGCAGCCAATGCTTGACGGTGAATAACGCAGTGCGTCGTAATTGCGGATGGATTTTTGGTTTTTACCAATGCTGCAAGACCAGAGCGAGAACCAAGCATAGCAGGAGCACCGTCAGTACAAAACCCGGCAAGCCTTTCCCACATAAGTCCATGTTTCTCCATATATTGACTTATTGCATTCATAACATCTGCACCTTGCGACGTCGTTTTCAGTTCTTGAGAAAATAATAACTCTTCTTTAAACATTTTATTGTCCTCCAAAAATCGAATAAATACTAGTAATTGACAGCATTGCGAAACATCGGTAGACTCATCACATTGTAATGCAAAATAAGGGCTGTTTTTAATCTTGTCAATAACTTGGTCTTCAATATCAGTTGACATTTTTTGAATGCGCGACTTAACTGTGTCATTAGAAAGCGGTATTTCACGAATTTTCTTTTGAGCTTCCGCGCCTAAAAGCTCTTCTGCAACTTTAAGCATACAGGGCTTTATTAAAGATTCGCCGATTGTGTGTGCTTTTTTCGATTTGGCAATCAATTTTGAAACTTCAAATGATGCAGATAATGTTTTTCAGATGTTGCATAACTTGTTCCACTGGGTCCAAGTTTAATTTTTTTAAGATTTGTTAGTTTGCCTTCAAAAAATTCTCGCGAACTGTTACAAAACTTCGGATGCACGGTCTTCAAATGACGTTCCAACTTTGCCGGTTTTAAAGCGTCGTTAGCAAGAACAGTTGCACATAAAACGCATTGCGGTCTAGTTTCTCCATTAATTTCTATGGAAGTAAAGCCCAGCTTAATATAGGGTCTAACTTTTTAAACACGAAATATTTCAAGAGTAAGTTCTACAAGTCGTAAAGTCGCCATAGCAACGAAAAAAAAATTTTTTTCTGAATGTTTTTATTTTTACGAAATTATTATAGTTCTAAATATTCTTGCGACATTTTGCATAAAACCTTTACAAACTTTAAACTTACTTACTTACGTTTACTTTTTTAAACTTTTTTTTACTTTTTAAACCTTTAGACAGTATTTATTTTGTGGGTCAAGTAATTTTTTTATTTTTTTTTATAAAAATACACTTAGATAAAAAAAAATTTTTCGTTGCTATGGTGACTTTACGACCTATAGAAGTTACTCTTGAAATATTTCGTGTTTAAAAAGTTAGACCTTATATAGTCGTCGTCATATTTTCTTTTTGGAGGCATTTTTCTGAAAACGATTTTTTGGAACTGAACCTCGCGCTGTGTCTTCTACATCAGTATTTAACAATTTCATTATGATTTCAAGCCTATAATCATAGAAACTTTTCTTCGTCGAAAAAATGTTGTGCAGCGTGTACGAATTATACAACATTTGCTGGAACACGTGCACCCCTAACTTCTTGTACCACCGTATCGTCTTGTGCCAGCATTTGATCCTGGTGATCTATACCACCCATGTATCTATTGTATTTTACTATAACTTCAGGTTTGGAAACTGTTTCATGTTGTGATGAAATCATTAGAACGTCCCGCCGGTCTTTCCATTTCAAAACACAAATACCACTACTATTGAATTTCGCTATGGATTCGCCACGTTTCAGTTTTCTTTGTAAGGCTTCTTTTGGATTGTTTTTTCTATTGACACGTAAAGTACCCGAACAATATGTTTTAAGTGTCAATAATTTCTGCGCAAGATTCACTGAATTATAAAAATTATACATATAAACGGAATATCTCTTGTTTACATAATTAGATAGTAAATTCAAAACAACTTTTTCAGTGTGATTGGCACCTCCCACTAAAGTATCAGAAGCGCCGGCATATACAATAGTCTTCATAACTACTCCATATTCGTCAGTTAGGATATAAAGTTTTATACCGTAGGGATGCTTTTTGCCCTTGAGATATTGACGGAATATGATACGACCACGAAACAAAACCATTGACTCATCTATGGCCAGATTTTTAGACGTAATAAATTTCTTCCATTCGCTGGTTAAAATAGTGAATTAAACTATTTATTTTTGACAGCATATTATCGGACAAGTCGTCTTCAAAATTTAATGATCTCATAATTAACAAAAATCTGTTTCTGCTCATGTATTTTGAAAAAGCTGGTAAACTAAACAGTGGATGTTTTTTCCAGTAATCTGTAACTCGGTTTAGTTTGATAGCTCCCATATGGAACAAAATACCAAAAAATGTTTTTATTTCTGGAACAGTTACATCTTTCCAGTCTCATTCTGCTTTTAGGATCCAGTATATTCAATAATAACTTAGACGCGTAATTGTCAATCTTTATGACTAACATTGTAAAAAACTCATCAGTCGCAATCAATTTGAAATATATGGTTCATTTGTTTCAGGAAGTATTTTGAGCTTTTTTTCATATCCATCAAAATCTATAGGAACTATAGAAGGATCACGTTCAGTTTTCCATTCATCATTAGTTAATTGTGATGTTTCGTTAGAATTTATATTATCATCTTCACTCACTTGCGTCGCATCTTCATTCAATTGAATCGCGTCTTCACTCGCGTCAGAATATAAGCAATCATCTGATACATTTTCCTGACTTTCTTCTAAGTCGTCATCTTCCAATTCCAGCATCTTAATAAGGTCTTCTTCAGTTAATACCTTTTCAGAGGGTAGTTTTGCTTTCGGTTTTTCTTCATTATCTTCCCCTTCAAATATATGTAAACAAAGTGCTTGACACTTCATTTAGTTTGTACAGTTTGAATGTGCCGCGTAATAACTTTGATGTATAATTTATCTGTGAAATTGTTTGATTCTGTGGAGCGAGCTGTCATATTGAATGACTGATAAAGCATGGAAAATATAGAGGTTATGTACAAGTGAGAATTTTAATGTAATTAGAATATTAATAGTGATTAATAAAAACTGGTGAAACTATTGCTTTAAATGTTGTTTCTATTTTCAGGTAAAACTAGTGCATAGTTAATACTAGGAATGTTTTGTAAAAGATTTAAAACTGTTTTTGTACTAAAATAAAATTCTCTTTTCGGAGCAACTAAACTTTGGTTATAGTTTTACTGTTCATCATCATATTCAAGAATAATAATAAATCATCATATTATATATAGGGGAAGGTTGCGATCATTGGACTAGCGCTTTCATTGGACCACCAAGGTATTTCCAAAACTGTGCAAGCTAGCAACACCCAAACTAGTCGAAACGAGTCCGTGGCGACTCAGTAGCACCCCCCTCTTACCTCAGTGACGCTGCGGCACGTAGCCAGAAGTGACGCGTGTGGTTGTGTTTGCGGCGGTCGAAATCTTATAATTTCACTCAGGACAATTTGACGTAAGTATCATTGTATTCATATTTGTCTGCGTGCACTGTTATTAAATATTGGACAGTTTATTTGAGATTCCATGAGTATTATTCAATTCTGTCTAATCATGGCCATGTTTATTTCAGTTTAATTTTTCTAAACCCATACCTTGTTGCCATCAATGGACCTCAAAAGAGTTCCACCATTGGACCGGTCCAATCATAGCAACTTTTTATTGTTTTTTTTTTGTTGATCATAATATTTAATTAATATTCCAGAATGTCGCCAAAGAAACGTAAGTACTTTGCGTGGAATGAAACAAGTATGAACCTTCCTTTAGAGTCAGTAAGGAAACAAAGAGTTGGTTTAAACGAAGCAAGCAGAATATATGGAGTGCCGAAAGCAACTCTTAAACGAAGGTTAGACGGAGTTAATCAGAAAGCTAAAGAACACGTCCAAATACCGGGTTCCGAAAGTGACCTCCCTCCAGAATTAGAGCAGGAGCTATTTAAACATGTTCTTGTTCATGTTCTTTCTTCTTCTTGTTCTTGTTCTTTTTTATAAAAGTATTGTTGATCTCATTACAGTTGCCATTGTTTATAAGATTTAATTTTTATATGCATGTTTACTTTGCAATTACTGAAAGTAACCTTATAATATGTTGATTGTTAAATTAATATTAAGTAGAAATTATGTTTTAATCACTCATAATGTAACCTTATAGTGACTGTACCTTAATTTTGATGACTTATTGATCTCACTAAATGTGCCAAATGTAAAATTTAAATACTAAATATGTCGCCTATAACTATAGTTTGTTTGCTTGTCGTATGTGTATAAGTATTGTTTGTTTCTCTTTGTGTCTCGTAATTTAGTAATGTAGATAATTATAATTAGTTGCCTCGATTGGACCTCTAGAACAAATTTCTCGAAGTCCATTGATGGCAACTTGGTGGTTCAATGAAGGTGCTCATGGTCCAAAGAAGGCAACAGCCAAAGATTTAGTTTTCTACGTTTATATAAAAAAGTGTTAGCCCGAATTGTTTGTGCGTTTGATTATTACAAATAAAGATGTTACGAAATAAAATTAATAAACTGCTTTCATTTTAACACTTATACTTTTTGAGATTTGAGGTCGTAAAGTTAAGTGGTCCATTCATAGCAACCTTCCCCTATTTCTCATTTCGTCCATAATGTCATCATTACCCTCACTTTTTTCTTCCAAATCAGTCAAGTTGAATCAGTCAGGTTGTTTTCTTCTTCAAGTTGAAGGTTGGGGTTCTATTAGTACATTTGAATAGCGATTTGAAGGTTCCTGACTTTGAAGAGACTTTGTATGTTTAAAATAATGTGGACTAGCCGATGAAGTTGAAATTACATATGAGTTAATCCCTATCTATACATACAGATTGGATTTCCTGAAGATTTATCGGTGTACAGGATTCATCTAATGAATCGGCAAGCAATTCTTCAGCTATTTTTTCAGAAACATTATATTCGGATCCACAGAAAAGTGATTTAGCACGCTTTGATCTTTTAGACGGTTTACTTGCTTTATGTTCTGTTGTCACGGTTTCAGTTTCATCTGAAAAATGACAAAATTAACAAAAATCAAAAATTTATGTATATTTATGATGTAAATCGGTACCTACCTATATTTAAAATACTCACGCTTGTGGAGACGGTATTTCGTGAATTGTGTAACGTCGTCTCGGTGTCATGCTACTGTAACAAATCAAGAACCATCCATTTAGGAGACATTTATAGATTACATAGTCAAACAATATTATTAAAAAAAATATTAACACAAAATAATATGTAATTTTTATGATTATTTAAATAATCACCAACCTCTTGTTACTATTAGGATTTACGTCTTCTTCCTTTAAAGCTAACTCTAATAAATGATCGCTTCTTCGTTTCATCGTTGAAAATGATAGGTACCTACTGAAAACCAAATTTGTTTTTTATTAATATCACTCTATTTAAGATGTGCGAGGTGGCTAAGCTAACGCGCTGGATCGTACCGTACTGCGTAGCTGCACGAGTAAGCTTTCTTTAGCACGCATCTTTAGCACACATTCTTAGCAAGCATCCTCAGCTCAGAACTTAAATTGGTATGGAAAAATTTTTGCTTTGTTAACTCTTCAATTCCCATATCCAATCTTATGCATTTTAAAAAAAAAATCTTTGATTACCTAGTTAATAGACGTTTATTGAAGAGGTAAAAGAAGAAAAAAAAAGTAAGGTTGCCCCCCCCCCTCCCGTTTTAGGGGGGTGTCACCTATAGGTGACACTGGGCATTGCGATAGATGACTTATGAGATTGTAAGTATAATTTCGGCAGAAATAAAAGTTAGGTGTTTATTTATTCAATAGTATATTATGTATTATTTATAAAAATATAAAAAGGAGCAAATAACGATATCTAATGCTTGTTGTGAAATATAAACCAACATTTCAAATGCAAACCGATATTGCATTTACCGCACATTTTTCTTGTTCGTTGGTGACAGTACCCGCATCTTCGCTGAGAACAGTCGATTTCTGAGTGATCATCCGCAGATCCTGAGCTTCTCACCTCATTTGGCACTCTCAATTGCACGGGGACGCCACAAGCAGAATTACGAGTCGGTGGTTTTCCATATTTCGATTCGAAAAATCGATTAATAGACAGCAAAATTACATATTATGCACCAAAAAAAGTTGTTAAAAAACAATTTTTTTAACATTCCGACTTCATTAGTAAAAATGAAGTGTTGCAGCGAATATTGTACTGTGCCCACAACCAAAACATAAGTCACTCACGTTTTATAAAATGCGTTAATGGCCATGGCCATTTTAAATTTTGTTGCCAATATAAATAGAAGTCTGCTCGCTCGAAGTAATCATCCACGTCCAGAAGAATTACCATTGTCTACACTAATATTATAAAGAGGAAAACTTTGTTTGTTTGTAATGAATAGGCACAAAAACTACTGCACCGATTTTAAAAATTCTTTCACCATTCGAAAGCTACATTATCCACGAGTAACATAGGCTAAATTTTATTTTGGAAAAAAATAGGGTTCCGTAAGATATTTGGGTTTTTCGGACACAAGGTGTAAAAAATCAACCAGAAAAGTTACTTATTTTGCGTACGCTGCCTAAACTATAAAAGATAGAACCATAAAATGTTCTAATTAATTGTAGATCTTATAAATATCTACAAAAAAGTCCACGACACACTACACCTATCTATGTCGAGTGAGGCACAACAACCATTTTTTTATCATGAATTATTTTTGGACCACATTTAAACGCATTTATTTTACTCATGCTATAATCGTTATCAAAATAAATTATTTCATCACTAAGTACAGTTTATGTAGATAATATTTGGTCTTTGATATACACTAAAATTATAAAAAAAAAGGAAAGAGTTGTGTGTTTGTAACAAATAAACTCAAAAACTACTAGACTGATTAAAAAAATCATTCACCGTTTGAATGCTACATTATCCCTGAATAACATAGGCTTTATTTGTTACTAGAAAAATAGGGGGGGAGGAATCAGGGGAAAATAAATATCCACCCGTGCGAAGCCGGGACGGGCCGCTAGTAGATAATGTAATGATCTAGCAGTAAGTATACCTCTGTATATTCTTCGTAGTTTTCTGAAAATGACCTGTAACAAATATAAAATAGTAGATAGTTAATTCTAATATTTTCTGTAAGGTCAGCTAGGGTAATTGCGTCTACGGGGCTAATGCGTCTTTACGAACTTATTCGAAAACTGTTTTATCTACATTGGCTTCTGCCATCTAGTTACATTTGCATAAACTAAATACTTTACATTTAGTGCGTAAAGATGGCGTTGTAGTAAACTTATCCAAGTATTCAGCTATTTTGTAAATTGCACTTGTGTGGACAAACTTGTTACTGCAAGAGGTGAGTGAAAAATCCACGTTAATCTTAAGTTTTCTTTAATCACCTGATTTTATTCAACAAAGATTGTAAGAAATAGTTAGAGGGCTGCCTAGACAGACAGTTATTTTTAATGAAATAGCTTTATTTGAGACGATAATTATATTGCCAGTTTTTAGGTTAGGATTAATGTCTTGGGTTAAATGCGTCTGCCGTTACGGGGCAATTGCGACTGTGTGACGCATTTGCCCCAAAACAGAAATCGTCAACCTTTTTATATCCTCACATTTTAATACGAACTTTTTATTTCAGATAAAAATTAAATACATATTTATTTGCCATGGTGGTATTGAAATACATGAACATTGACAAATACTTGACTAAATATGATTTTCAAAACTTAATACAACAAAGACTTGTATGGCCATGGCAAAATACTCATTTCAATTTGTCATCTATGTGTTTAGGATGTAGAGAGCCAACAAACGTAATACCCAATATCACTAAACATTGTACTATGGATAATATAATAATCCAAAATGCACATTTTTTGTTGGAAAGCTCATTTTTTTGGTGTCCATTTTGTACCATTTTTACTATTTATGATCACTATCCTGAAGAGGAGTGCGGGTATTGCCATGCAAATATTTTGATTGATATGGTTGGTAATTTTATGGTAAAACCACTTATTTACTTCTTTAGAACATAAACTTGATATCAACCTATGTAATTTAATTCATTTCAGATGTAAGAAACTATCGAACATGGTACGTCACTACAAAAAAAAAACCGAGCCTACTTATACTTAAGAGTGTCTAAAGAAAGCTGTGAAGGAAGTAGCAGATGGTGATTTAAATTCATATCAAGCGTCGAAAAAGTATAATATTCCGCGCACAACTATAGTCGACAGGGTAAAGCTTAGAAGAGGGGTTATTACGGAAACCAGAGGTAGGCCAACAGCAATCAATTTGAAGGATGAAAATCGAATGGCTTCTAGCCTCCATATTATGGAAAAAAACGGTTTCGGTCTTTCCTCTGAAGAGACTAAAAAATTAGTTACGCAATACGTTAAAAAAAATAAACTAACGACTCCCTTTAAAGAGGAAGGTCCGGGATACGAATGGTTTGCTGGTTTTCGTAAAAGAAACAATTAGTCACTAAAAAAACCACAAGCCGTTGAAATGTCGAGAAAAGCAGCATGTGATCCCTTCATAATTAAACAATATTTCGACACGCTTGAAGAATACTTGATAAAAATGGACTTACAATATAGTCCAGGTAGAATCTGGAATCTACATGAATCCAGTTTTAGCAAAGTCCCGGAAAAAACAAAAATTGTGGGTATGAGGGGCTTTGCAAGTACCCGAACAATAAGTTCTTCAGGAAAAGACAATGTTACTGTGTTGTTTACTGTAAACGCAGCAGGTGAAAAATTAGCAACATTAATCATATACCGTGGCAAGAATGTATGGGACCGGTGGATGTCTGAAAACGCTTATGAGGGTACCTGTTATGCGGCTACAAAGAATGGGTGGATAGACGCCAAAGTTTTTGAGAAATACATGTTAGGGACAGTCTTGCCTCATGTAAGTAAAGAGTCACATTGTTTGATTATATATGATGGTCATTCCACTCATATTCAATTACATGTATTGGAAAAAGCAAAGGAGTTGGGCGTTGAAATTATAAGACTACCGTCACACGCCAGCCATCTGCTGCAACCTTTGGATTTGGCGGTTTTTAAATCAATGAAGGACAGGTGGGATGCTAAAATATTGACATGGCAACGTTTAAATGTAGGAGCCAAGATGCAAAAACACCATTTCAGTGAAATTCTGGGGGAGGTGTGGAAAGAGTTAGATCCCAAAATAATACGAAATGGATTTAAAAAGGGTGGAATCTTCCCTCTTAATAAACTACTCGAAGAAAAATACGACGCACAGGCTTTAAAAAGATTTAATGAAGCCAAAATGAAACAAGTGCCAACATTACGGAGTTTATGTTCACGTGTAATAATAATGACCCTTAATGAGAAAAGTACCTCAACAAATGAAACATACAATCGAATTACTTTACATCCCAGAGAGATCATTATACCTGGTACAAGCCAAGGAACACCAAAAATTAATATTTTGGAAGATTCAGTCGTCACGCGTCTCAGTGAAAATGAAGAAATTGTATCGTTTGAGAGTTTGTTACTTAGCACGATAAGAAAAGCTGACCCTACGCATAAAATTAAGAAAAGAAAAGTAGTTAAATGAAGTGAAGTGATTACACACGAAGAGTTTTTGAATCAATTACGGCAAAAAGAGGCTGAAAAAGAAAAAAAAAGCTGAATTAGAGGTGAAGAAAAAAATTAACCCTAAACAGAAATTTTCTTCAAATATTAAAAACCGAAAGAAGAAAACACTGAAGAAAGTACAGAAATATTCGTCGGGTGAAAGCAGTGAAAGTGATAATTTAATACTTAGTGACTCTGTGTTGGCAACACAACATTTAGTTTATATTTATAGCATAAAGGCCCAGAGGCCATTTCCAAACATATCTGTCAGTGTCACTAAATGTCATCTATGGTGTATTATCTATGGTTTACTGTACGCCGAGAGGGATTCGTCACAGCGCCAAGCAGAACTCATCTGATTGGCTCGCGTTGATACGCGTCACATCACGCCACTCTGAAGAGCCAATCAGCGACGGGCGAGTCCATCAAATTCAAGAAGCACGCGCCGCCTCGCCTAAAAGTGTCTCCACGTGGCCTCACCGCCGCGCGCCGCCCTCTGAAGCAATTTTTCGAATCGAAACGCGTCGCAACCGTCTTATATATTTTTTCATTTGCTGCAGATATTCATTTTACAGAAAAAACGTGTTGTCTCGTGTTTGTGCAGTCAGATATAATTACAGTTACAACCGACATAAATTGTTGTAACAGTTTGCGCAACAAGTTTACAAGTTTTCAACAATGGAAGACGACCAAATTAAAATGCTCGTCAGGAAACGAGCGTCCGTCAAAGGTACTTTAACGAAAATTGAAAACATGTTTAAACACGAAGAGGAATTTATGGAGTTGTCTAAACAGGCGTTACTCATAAAGGAAGAGCGTCTTCGTGATACATTCAAAAAGTACGAAGACTATACATTGCAGATTTGCGCCATAGACCCCGACCTCGATTACATAACCATAACCTCGATAACATAAATGAGAGAGAAGACGAAGAGCTTTCTGATGACGATACGAAGATAGATAGCTGAAGATGGCATACATTACTTCCCAGAATGGACAGACGAGCGCCAAGTCTGCAAAAATCCTGGGTGCAAAGGAAAATCATAAATATGGTGCTTGAAATGCAAAGCCCATTTATTTTGAAATAAAACAAGAAACTGCTATATGGAATATCAAGTAGATACAGTAATCAACACTAGACTAGATTTATTTAAAGGTTAAAAAAAGTTCCTAATAAACACGCAATTTCCTAATATTCTGATTAAATAAAATAAAACAAGTAAATATACGCGTTTTCTCATTTAATTCCATCTCCAGCCTATGCCACGATATTTAACCCTTAATTGGACAAAAGGAGAATGCTTTCCAAATCATTTTATGAGTCTGTAAGCCGTCAAAAGCTACATGATTCCCACAAGATGTCAATTATTAATGCTAACGAAGGAGGCACGGATAAATACTTTTCCTTATGGAGCTGTTTAGATTAACTACGAGTTTGTTAAGACTTACAATAATAAAACAAATTGGAGATACAGCACCATAAGACCCGGTTGAAAAGCAGGTGATCCTGTTGTTGTTGATCTGAGAGTCATCGAATATAGACCAGATGGCAATATTTATTATAAAATTAACTTTGATGACGATTGGTCAGAGTTACCTGTTAGACTGAGAAAACTGAATTCTGTCGCTTACTCAGCTTTGCGTGTTGCATCAATTTCCATAGCTTCTCCCAAATTACATCACCTTCAACGATTAAAAGAAGTCTTGCCAAGATATTGTTACTGTAACGCGCACCATTTAATACGTCTCAAAAGCCTCGTTTCACAGGATTGTAGCGCCGTTAAGTTGGCGGCATGGGTGCCGCGCGTCCTGCGGCCGGCGTCTCATACGACTTTTTCGCGCGCATAGACTGCTATATATACTTTCGCGCGCTTGACCGCGTCCTCTTTTAAGGCCCGGACTCCACCAAAGCGGAGACGAGCGGAGCGGAGAGGAGACGTGCGGACACCGACCAATCACATTAATTTATATCTACATCGTGTTTCTCGCCTCTTCTGTGATTGTTTGAATCTTGCACATCTCCTCTCCGCTCCGCTCGTCTCCGCTTTGGTGGAAACCGGGCCTAAGTGTGGGGTTACAACTTGACAGCGGCTCGAATTCTCTTTGTTTCTACGTAAACTTCCTGCGACTTGTAACTTAGGATAAAAACCTAATGTAAACTTTGTGTTTTAAGTTAGTACTTACGATTTATATTAAACCAGTTTAAACGAGTGTGCGGACAATTTTAATTATACGAACCCCTACAAGTGGCTGCCCAACGTGCCGCGTGTGGTAGTAAGTGCTCGTTTGAACTCTCATAATAATCGTTATTCGCGTGTGTTCGCCATCACCATGCCGCGGACGCGTGGAGATCGGTCGACAGCGCTCTCAGGCGATGACGCCGAGATCGACGGCGACAACGTTGCAAGTTTCTCTTCCGGACAAGTGGCAGCCATCATGGCGGCCATGCAGCAATCCCAAACGGAAGCGTTCGAGCGTCTGTTGGAGAGAGTTATTAGTCGCCAACCGCCATCTCCAGTTCCAAACTCTGCGTCTCCATCACAGGTCGTCGGCAGCGGCACGTTCACGCACTGCACCGCCCGGTTCGGCGGTGGCGCCGACGAGTCCGTGGACGCCTTTCATAGACGCCATTCAGAGTTACAAGGACTGCGCTAATGTCTCGGAGGAGAATGCCCTCAGGGGCCTCTCAATGGTGCTCACGAATAACGCCGCAATTTGGTACCAGGGAGTGACAAAAGAGATTCAGACATGGGATAATGTCATAGAGTTATTAATCCACACCTACGGTGACAAAAGACCCCCGCACCGTATATATATTGAACTATTTGAACAAAGACAGGGCGATCAAAATACGGACGTGTTCGTCGCTAAATGCCGTGCATTACTTTCAAACATTCCCGCCAACGAAATATCCGATAAACCGCAAGTTGACATGGTTTACGGCCTACTTGACTCACGGATACGAAAACACCTGAGGAGGGAAGACTTTACGAACTTCTCGGGTATGCTTCGCCTTGCCCGTTCTATTGACATCGAAGTATCCGAAACGCGTACTCAGACGCAGCCGCAGCCCGGCCCGCCATCCAGCAGCCGCTTCACAAAGTCGACGAGCACCGGTAGCGGCCCCGCTAACCGCAAAGGCAGCATTGCGCGCGCACCCGCGCCGCTCCACAGCGCCAACGACGACGAGCGCGGGAAACGCAGAAGCTGCAGCGTCGTCGAATCAACATGCGAAAGCTAGATGTGTGAATTGTAAACAATATGGACACGTGCGTGACGAGTGTAATAAATTAATTAATAAGAGCGGTGGTAATGATAAGTCTCTAAGTTGTTATGGTTGTGGAGCGAAAGGAGTTATGAGGTCGCAATGTACCAAATGTAATAGTAATCTATTTTCATCTGTTACGGTAGAAACTTATTCGTCAGATTTGGTAAGCGAATACAAACATATTATTCCTCCTACATTCTCCGCTAACACTGCTGTCCATCTAAAATTTAGATTCTAAATAAACAAAAACGCGATGCGCACTCTAAAAGTTATCGTTCACCGCCTTGTTTACAATCGCATCCATGCAAATGCATTAATAATAATAATTTATGTTGTGATTGTCGAACATTTGGTAGTTCATGTAAGTCAGGTAGTTTTGTCGACTCATCCGAAAGGGTAGATGTGCCCGTTATTGTTCATAACAATAGTGACCCGCCTGTTAGGGTAAACTCATCTGTTATCGTCTCGACTCGTGGATTGTACGGCTCAAACGTTGACCAATTTGACACGCCTTCAGTAGTTCCTTCATTTTGCGCCGACCCTACGGCTACTACTATCTGTGGTGGTGTTACCTCAACGGTCCCTCTCTCTACGTCACAGGTTCTGCCGACCACGACCGCACGTTCAAAGCAGCAGAGGACAGTGCTCAGTATTCAGATTCTTGGTTTACGGGGTATGGCTCTCATTGATACAGCCGCTAGGTGCTCCATAGCGGGACATACACTTTATAAAATATTTAAAGAAAAGGGACTTACCTTTGGTTCCAAGCAGGTTAATGTGAAGCTGGCTGACGGTGTTGTCCGTTCACGCGAAGTTCTGGTGGCAAGCGTTGACGTCATCATCTGTGTGAACAAAAGTGTTCGAATGGACTTCGTGATTTTTCCGGATGCTGACAACAACGATACTCTCCTTGGTATCGACTTCCTCAACGCTACAGGTATGGTTATTGATTTTTCTGCTTCTTCCTGGCACCTTTCTGGGCGCACGCAGACTTACCCGCTCGAGTATGAGGATGAACCAGTGTCACAACTCAACTCAATCTCTGTGTCTTCTACGTGTATGTCGTTAAGGGCTGACGAAGGTTTGTTGCTTACCTGTGAACAACGCCAGCTTCAACACCATGAAGATAATTTCCGTCTAGGAGGAGAGGCTACTCGCTATGCCGAGCATCGTATTGGTACGGAAGGTCATGCGCCTATTGCGGTGCCACCTTACCGCCTTACGCCCGCGAAGAGGGCCGCAATGGAGGCCGAGATCAACAAGATGCTGAAGGATGGTGTTATTGCGGAGTGCGAGTCGGCGTGGGCCGCACCCGCTCTCCTCGTCCCTAAGAAGGATGGCTCAACTAGGTTCTGTGTTGACTATCGTCGACTTAATGCCGTTACTAAAAGCGACACTTACCCTTTGCCGGTCATGGAGGACCTTCTTCACGCTACTAAGAGGGAAGGGTACACTCGTACCATAGATCTCCGATCAGGCTACTGGCAAGTAATCGTATCACCGGCAGACCGGGACAAGGCAGCATTCGTGTCGCCTTTTGGTACGTACCGTTTTATTCGCATGCCGTTCGGTCTTAAGAACGCTCCCGCCACTTTCCAGCAGACGAATGAGCCAACCAATCTCAAACATCTGAAATCCTTCCTACAAACCTGTTCGTGGTTTAGGAAGTTTGTGCCAGGGTTTTCCGAAATAGCTCAACCGCTCACCAAGCTAACTAAGAAAAATGAACCATGGGCTTGGACCGAAGACCAGCAGCGAGCTTTCAATGAGTTAAAGAAGAAGTTCATTACAGCACCAGTCCTCGTACAGGCAGACCACAGTAAACCTTTTATTATTCATACAGATGCCAGTAATTACACATTGGGTGCCGTTCTCCTGCAAGGTGAAGGTAACGACGTGCACCCCATCGAGTACTCCAGTCGTTTGCTGACTTCGGCTGAACGTAAGTACTCAACTACAGAGCGGGAAGCCCTCGCTGTAGTCTGGGCCGTAGAAAAGTATCGCCCATACATTGAGGGTCACCCAGTAATCCTACGTAGTGACCATCAACCACTGAGCTGGTTACTGACTTTAAAGTCTCCCAGTGGCAGGTTAATGCGCTGGGCCCTAAAATTACAAGCTTTTGACATAAAATACGAGCATACCCCTGGTAAGGTAAATGTCATTGCTGATGCACTTAGCCGACCTAACTGCAACGAGTCATCTCAAGAAAGCTGCGGGGTCTGTTCGGTGATCATAAATGTATCACGCAAGAGTCCAGCTGATCTGCGATCTGCTCAGCTAGATGATCCTGAGGTGAGTAAGATCATCAATGATATAGAAAACACCACTGACCTTCTGTCTGCGACTCGCTGGTTAGAGTGCGGCTACCTCATGGACCAGGGTGTTCTCTATCGTCTCGCCCCTGACTCGGAATCTGAGGAGCCATTAATGGTAATTCCCGTATCCATGCTTAATGATGTTATGGATGAGTTCCATAACGCCCCTACTGCTACCAAGGAGTGGATCGTACAATTGATCGTATCAGACAGCGATACTACTTCACAGGTATGCGTAAGTACGTTACAGACTATTTAAAGAATTGTGTCGACTGCCAAAGGTACAAGTTCTCCAATCAAAAGCCCACCGGTCTTTTGCAAACACCTATTCTACAACAAAGGGGTGAAGTACTGGCTGTTGATCTGTTCGCCCCCTACCAGAAGCTGAAACAGGAGAAAAGTGGGTATTTCTTGTCGAGGATACTGCCACTCGTTGGGTGGAGTTATTAGGGATTTTCCGATACCACCTAAGTATCGATACTTACTCATTTCGATAATACTCAAATCTTTTTTCGATACTATACAAATAAGTACTCCTCAAGTATCGATACTTACTGATATCGATACTTTTTGGAACTTTTATTTTATTATTTTGAGGGTGCTATCAATGAACGTTGAAGGATAATAATTTAAAGAAAATTGAGACGAAAAAAACGATTTATTTATTATAAATGTTTATTAGGCTTATTATAATTTAAACAAAAAACTCTTCAGCATTAAGATTGCCCAAAAACAGTAACTGTTCAAGGTATTTAGAAGACAATCTGTTTCTTGTTTGTGTCATTGTTGCACCGGCTTTGGAAAAAAGGCACTCGCTAGGAACTGATGTTGCAACAACAATTAAATATTGCTGTGCATACTTGTACAGACAAGGAAACACCAACTTCATGTCATCCCATTCTGCAAATGGGTTGCTTTTAAGAGAAACTACTGGATTTGATAAATAAAGAGAAACTTCATCTCCCTGATGAGATTTTTTTTTCTTCTTGTGCCCATGTGCTAACTCTTTATGATGTTTCCAAAAATCGTATTCAGGTGGTGCAGTAGATGAGACATCATCTTCTGACTCACTTGGGCTACTTAGTTGTCCGACAACCATGGTTCTAAGTTTTTGAATAGCTCTTCCGCATGCAGAGGGGTCTTGGAAATGCAGATTTTTAAACCTTGGGTCTAGAATTGTTGCAATGGCTGCATGATCGTTTAATTCAATCATCCCATACCTCCTTTTCAGCTCTCTCAATAAAACATCCTTACATTCTTTAACGATAGCGGAGTTTGGAGTGATACTATTCAGTTCTGTAGTTAAGCAATTAAGCATTGGTATAATTTTGGAGATTGTTACATACTTTTGGCCCGATGATTCTCTTGTTACATATTCAAAAGGCTTTAATACAGTTGTAAGCTCATTCAAGGTTTCCATTTCCACTGCACTTGGCAAATTTGGAGCCACTACACTCTCAATTACAATTTCTGATATTACTATTCTTAACTTTAGAAATCGCTCTAACATAAAAAAAGTTGAGTTCCACCTAGTTCTTACATCTGCAATAAGTTTTAAAACTGATCCTGCCGAAACATTATTACGCATTTGGATTTTTCGTAGCTTATCCGACTGCACAACACTATTTTTTATCCAATTAACAATTTCTCGTACTTTTATAACAGCTGATTTAACACTGGGCAACTTTAGTGCCTCTTCAACTACAAGGTTAATAGTATGGGCAAAACACGGTAAATGTTTTTTTTCGCCTAAAGACATTCGTATGGCAGCCAACATTGAACTGGCATTATCTGATACAGCAGCACGAATTTTGGTAAGTGGAATATTCCATTTTTTCAAAATATCCAGCAGGTTTTCCGATATGTATTCAGCTGTATGTCGCTCTCTTAATGCACGAGTTGCAAGATAATACATACACATTTGACCATTTTCTACAAAATGTATGGTGACGCCCATGAATCCTACTTCATTCATTGTCTCTGTCCATATGTCCAGCGTTAAACAGAAATTGTCTATCTTGGATAATTTGGACTTACAAATAGTTATACAAGCTTCGTACTTTTCGGTAGTCATTTTCTTTAAATACTTTGCGCCAGGAACTTTAAAAGTAGGCTCCAGTTCTTTTACAAGTCGTAAAAAGCCTTCACCTTCAACTATATTAAATGGACGCATATCTTGACAGATAAAAAATATCAATGCTTGAACAATTCTGTTATACTTCGTACCACCAGCTAAAAATAAAACTCAATTTTAATACATGTAAT
Organism: Noctua pronuba; assembly: GCA_905220335.1. Classification (NCBI taxonomy): domain Eukaryota; kingdom Metazoa; phylum Arthropoda; class Insecta; order Lepidoptera; family Noctuidae; genus Noctua; species Noctua pronuba. Next base: position 4,850,941 of record LR999913.1, read on the forward strand.
ATTAAATTAAATATTTATATATTTTTCTTTAACACTAATTCTATATGTATTAATATTATTTTGCTAATATTTAATTAAATATCTATTTATTTACCTTTATTAGATGAAATTCGTTCAAACGCATTCTTTATTGAATTGCTCAGACATAGCTCCCTTGCAGTCTCCGAGTCCATACTTGTTAATGTGGTTACACTAGAGCAATCATCACGATCTTCTGAAATTTTCGATGTTGATGCTTGGGGTTGATCATCTTCCATTAAATGCCTTGAGTTGGCCAACACTATTGTATTTTTTGAACTGAAACATAATAACAAAAATTAACACTTGATAGATCGATAATCTTCAAAGTATCGATAATACCAACTCCAACACTACCGCCATTTAACAACACTATTACACTAACAAAAACAAACACATAACCTTAAATTGTTTAAATCGTATTTATACAAAGGAAATATCTCATCACCGGTCATCAATTATTATTCATATATTATTAATATATAGACAAGACAATCACAGTACCACTGCTGCAAAACTATTTTTTATACAAATAAAATAGGTAGGAGTAGGTAGGATTTTTTATTTAACATCTTAGGAAAGCAATCGCAAAAAAAAAGAAAAGTTTAGAATCCTACCTTTCGTTGGACTTATTATTTTCTTTTTTCTGTAATTTGCCTTTGTCCACAGAAATTCCATGAGTTTTAGAATGCTTGAATAAATTCGACGTATTCCCACAATACTTCACAGACTTAAAACACTGTTTACATTTTGCAATTGTTTCGTTTGTTTTGGTAAAATGTGTCCATATTATAGATTTTGGTGGTGCCATGATAACATTGGAATAAACCGATGAATTTGATGATTACAATTAATAAAATTACTTGTAAACAATCACTTAACACTTTCACAATGGCGGAATGGCGAGATGATTTGCGAGCGGGTGCGGGTGTTTTCTTCTCTCGCTTTCGGCTCGGGCGGGCTCGGCTGAAGTCGGACGAATTCGGCTAGCCCAGCGCGAGACAACGCGTCACTCACGCCGCCACGCGACGAATACCGGTAACTCGGTAACCTGATTAGCTGACTGTTTTTGCCTCGTTTTTGCTCTCTTAGTTCTGTATGATGCGTTCTCGGTTTTTTTTATTGTATTCGGTTGTTTTGCTGATTCGATTCGATACCAAGTATTTTTGTTTCGATACCGATTATGTATCGCAAAATTGATTCGATACAATAAATACTTGGTATCGAATCAAAAGTATCGAGTACCTACTAGTATTTATTAGTATCGGAATATCCCTAGGAGTTATACGCCATCAAGGAGGCTACAGCTGAGGTATGTGCCAAAAAGTTGATCGAAGAGTATTTCCTTCGGTATGGTTTTCCCAGGCGTGTCATTTCGGACAAAGGAGTGCAGTTCATATCAGCAGTGATGCAACAATGCATGTTCTTATTCGGTTTCAAGCAGAACCTGATACCTCTCTACCATCCTGAGGCCAACCCGGCCGAAAGGAAGAACCGGGACCTGAAGATCCAACTGGCAATGCTGGTCAAGAATGAGCATCGCGTTTGGCCCCAATTCTTGTCACAGGTACGGTTCGCCCTCAACTCAGCTACTTGTTCGACCACAGGAATAACACCAGCGTGCATGACGTATGGCCGGGAAATGCGGACACCATTTGATGCACAGCATGACATGCGGGCAATCCCAGATAAGGAAACGTATGTACCCCAGGTAACGCCATACTTATCAAAATTCATCGACTCTTTAAAGGAAACAAGAGATCGAGTCGAAAGACGCCAAGACCTTAGGAAAGAGTATGCTGACGCTTCCCGACGCCAATCTCCAGTTTTTCAGGTTGTTGACCAAGTACTGCTGACCACTCATTCTGTTAGTAATGCGCCAAAAGGTTTGACCCGAAAGTTTATGCCTCAGAGAGATGGACCCTACACCGTTAATAAAGCTGTTAGCCCCACGACCTACGAGTTGGTCGATAGTCAGGGTCAGTTGTTAGGTCGTTACCATGTTTCGGACCTTATATCACTTATAAGTAATCATGCTGAAACTGTAGAGCCGATCCAACCCCGCCGTCTACGAGGTCGGCCGCCTAAGGCCTGAAACTGCGTTAAGCGTGCTGCCCGTCGCGGGCGCGGCGGGTCTACGCGCGTGGACACGCGCGGTTGCTCCGTGGGAACGCGCCGGTCCCCGTCAATCGACAATGTAAACTTTGTGTTTTAAGTTAGTACTTACGATTTATATTAAACCAGTTTCAACGAGTGTGCGGACAATTTTAATTATAGGAACCCCTACATTACCCATTTTATGACAGTTTATGTCATGAATAATCTGTTCATATGTTTAATTTAATGATTTTCAATTACTTATTTTTTCATTTACTAAACTAAGCAGCTACATTTAGTTTTTCTTTATTTACAAATTAATTAAAAATATTGGAGTTTTGTTAATTCCATTACCTTCTAAATACCATAGCATTATCATATAAAAAGAATAAGTACAAAGTAAATACCTTCTATCTAACCGAATAAGATAAAACACAAAATGCTGACATACGCAACAAAACAAAACTCATGGATGCACTGGAACAAGCCATGAGACCAAGTGGAAGTGGGCAGGGCATATAGCTAGGTACCAGGATAACAGTTGGACACTACAAACAACGAAGTGGCTTGGTCCCACTGGAAAAAGACAAAGAGGACGGCTAAAGAAACGATGGGTTGATGACATAGTAAAACAGCTGGGAAAAACTGGATGAAAACCACCCAAGACAAACAAAAATGGAAAAAGATGGAGGAGGCTTTTTACCCTACAGGGGGCCATACAATTATATAAAGGGCGTAAATAGACCCTGAACGAAGCCGAAAGGCACTTGTTCTCCCCGCTATTGCGATAATTTTTTTGTTCTAGACCATACCTGGGTACCTTCTAGTTACGGAGTTATTGGGGGTCAAAGTTCCAACTTTTTCACAAGTTTTTTTTTTAATACAATTAACTTTACTTTAAATACCTCCATGACCCGTTTACTATTCAACGCAACCATAAGCACAATGTTTTGAATGCGTTACAATCGTTACATTGAGTTTTACCATTAAAGGTTATTTTTCACCACAAAAAAAAAGTCGTTTCCCAGCAATTATTTTTGTGGTGTTACTTAGTTTGATGTACAGAATGCTTGGTAAACGGCTTCGTGAAGGGTATGACTAACACCCTGTATACAATGTCGCCCATGCGCATTTTTTAATTCCATTATCATCCTCATTATTAGTTTGACGTTTTAGTACTCACTGCTAAGAGCAACATTCAATTGACTATCACATTATCTTTTCCTAAATTTGACTCATCAGAGTTTTAAGAGTTTTACCTTGGATTTAATTACAGTTAGGTATCAATAATGTTCTGTGAATTTGTAGCTGTTATGTAGTAGATTACAAATAATGATTAAAAAAGTCGTCCTATCGGGATAATTTATGGACTTACACTAGTTTTTTTTAAATAAATACACAATTTTTCACCGAAAAAATGACTTCGATTCCGTTTTTTTTTTCGTCGTCGATAATTTTTAGTAAAAATGTTAATTAACCTGTTAAAATAACTCATAAGCTTTTAGAAATAATAAACAGAATCCAAATCGACCCATAAACTTCGGAGATGTGTCAAAAAATAGAAAGCAAATCAACAAACTATACTTAAAAAATTAAAAATTGAATAACATGAAAAATGTTGTAGATAGACCCCCCCTTTTAAAGTTTATTTTCGACATTTCTTAATGAATATTCAGAAAATTACGGGCGGTCACATGCGCATGGGCGACATTGTATATATGAGTCGTCTAGTTTCAAATTCCGCTAAAACGCTTTTATATCAAATTTTAACCTAGTATGACATTTAAAAGTATTCTTGGAGTAGTACAAATTCGTAAATTTGTTTCGTATCAAACTCCGCCATATGGGAGTCTAAAATACGTTTTAAAAACAGTGTTCGGTGCAAAGTACTCTAAAACATAGTGTGTGAGTTTCAAATTCCTCCATGTCAAATCCAACCAATGGCAGCCCAATATTAGGTCACGTGACACAGTTATTTAGTATGGCGGATTCCGTTACCTGCGAGTGTTATTGCTGTGGTTTTTTATTGTTTTTGTACGGAAAAAAGGATTTACAACAATTTATAAAAAAGTCGGAGCCTGGTAAAGCACGCAAGAGATTAGTTACTTTCTTCTACTAAACAGTCAACTGCTATTTCAAAAGTTGTTATGCAAAACAGGACCATAAAAGTGGTTGAACATGCTTTGGTGCAAAAATACAATATTTTTTTTTATTGTTATTCTGAGTAACTAATTTAAATTTCCCTAAAAGTTCTTTGCATTATCCCGACTTTATACGAATGTGTTGTGTGTGATTGACCTATTTGTATGAAATGGACGGCAATTATATTAAACATTGTTACAAGTTATAATAAAAATACTGTTTTATTTTCGAGAAATTTGTAATCTTACATTAAGTTACTCGGTTTAATTTTTACTTCTACTATGGTCTGACTAAAAAAGGCCTGTTCAAATACCGTAATACTAACATTATTTATTATACTAATTAATAAGTATGCATGTGTAATTATTTTATGTGTAAAAAAATGAATGTTGGTTGTTTTGTTTGTTACTAGTGCACTGAATTTGATGAAATTTGGCACAGTAGGTATGTATTTGGTAGTCAAATCTGTATTAATAGTGAAAGTTTAAATAATGATTATTTTTGTTGTAGATACAAGCCAAATACCCTTCCAACATTCCCATCATGTGGACACAGGCGTAAGGCATTTCAGTGCGCGACTTTAACATGCACAGAAATGAGAAAAATCCACCAATCATTTTATAAACATCCGACAAAGATTTCCCAAGATAATTTTATAATAAAACACTGTACTATCACTACATCTAAAACTGCAAATGTTGGGAGCAAGCGAAATCATTCGTTAAAATATTTCATTCGTAACAAGAGCGGCAAGTTGATCCCTGTTTGTCAAAAAACCTTTACTAAGGTATTGTGTGTAAAGAAAGACCGTATAAAAGGAGTAATGCGTAGATTTTATGAAAAGGAGGAGGTGGTAAAAGAGCGTCGGGGTGGAGACCGAAAAAGTAAGAAGTTTGAAGAGAAAAGAAAAGCGGTACAAGCCTTTATAGAGTCATTTAAAGCGAATGAAAGCCACTACTGCAGGTCAAAAAATATAAAAAGATTGTACTTGCCCCCTGAACTAAATATAAAAAAACTTTGGCGTATGTATAACAAAGAACATCCCTGCTTAGAAGTAAAGCAGCATTTTTTTAGAAATATATTCAATTGTTGCTATAACATTGGTTTTGGCACACCCAGGTCTGATGTTTGTTCGACGTGTCTGCAGTTAGATGAGAAAATTAAAAAAGAAACAAATGCTGAGACGAAAAATAAATTGATAATTGAAAAATGAGTCCACCGTTTGAGGTTCAAAGCATTCTATGAGATCTTGCAGGAGCAAAGAAGTGATCTTCTAACAATGAGCTTTGACTGCCAAAAAAATTTAGGGCTTCCTAAAGTGCCAGATCAGTCCGCCTACTATAGCCGCCAAATCAATTTCTACAACTTTACTATAGTAGTTGGTAGCTCTAAGGCAAAACTAACCAAGGAAAACATATTTGCATATACCTGGAACGAAACCACACACAACAAAGGTAGTAATGAAATTATTTCAGCAGTTCATCACTTTTTAACTAATTTAGATATCAAAGAAGAAATTAAAGTCTTAAGAATAGTAGCAGATGCCTGTTCTGGGCAAAATAAAAATTCCGGTATGGTTGCCATGCTTGGAAAGTGGTTAACAACAGAAGCACCCAGACACATCAAAAAGGTTGAAATAATTTTTCCAGTGGTGGGACACTCTTTTATCCCACCCGACCGGGTGTTTGCTCAAATAGAGAAAGATTTGAAAAAGCGTGAAATAATTTCGTCTCCTGAACAATATCAAGAAATTATAACTCAATATTGTAAATTGACTGCTTTAGATACAATTGCAGTACAAGATTGGAAATCGGCCTACGCGCCAATTATTAAACCAACCACTAGCTGGCATGTACAGTTCCAAAAGTGCAAAAGGTTTTTCTTGACACATTCCAAAACAAATAATTTATTGCTTCAAGGAGAACAGTCATATAAAATTGACATTAACGTAAAGAAGCCGATAACAAAGAAAAATAAAAGCATCACTATGTTGAATCCAGTTGTTATTCCAGCAAACCAGGTAATCCCAAAGAAAGCAAAGATTACCGATGTTTCAAATCTATTATCAAAACATTATGGAGAGCAATGGAGAGAAAATGAAAATTTAGCATTTTATAAAACAGTGGAAGACAGAAGGTCTTATGAGCAAGGAGATATTGAGGAGGATACAGCAGAGATACCGAGCGACCTTTGTGAAGACGGCTTTGACGATGTCAACCTAATAGTATGATTTAGCTTTTTATGTTTACCTGATTTGCAATGTAGAACAACTACCTTACTGGTTTCTTTTCAAATTACATTTTTGATTAAAATTGTTCATCTGCATTTTTATTTACTTGCTGGCCAGTTGTTGTTGCATAATATTGACCATTACCACAGAATAGCTTAAGTTTCAAATCCCACTATTTCACAAAGCTCAGTTGCAAACGCCTCTATAACACTTAGTAAGTTTCAAAATCCGCCATATTTAAAATTAAAACCTGTTTTTAGCCTAGTTTTTGGTAGTAATTGCAGCCTTTTTTAGTTTTTTAATGTTAGGTATCTTTTTTAGCCATGGAAAAAATAAAAATTGCCTAATAAAGTACAGTTGTTCCTGTTTCTAGCTTTTTTTTTCATTTCTGCAAAATTTTATTGAATCGTTTTAGCGGGATTTGCAACTAGACGACTCATATGTAGGATGTTAATTCTGAACGCACATTAATTTTAAAATAAGTGACAGCATGAAAGCAGCGATGAGTGAATGAGAGAGTATGTGTGAGAGGGAGAAGGGGACTATGGCGAGGGCACGAGGACGATTAAGACGTTTACGAATTATTTTGTGTTTTTATTAAATATTAATAAAAGTTCAGATTATTTATTTCGGTCATCCACACCCTACGTCACACCATCATCAGTGTTCCTTCCGAGCTCTAGTCGTGGAGGAAAATACAACCATACTAAGGGTTAAAATAATATTTTTTTGAACATAACCAACCTCTTTTCCTTTAATAACATAACACCAACAACTTCTCAAGACCGAAAAAAACCACAATGTACCAAATAATCCTACAATAACTTTGCGACATGACACATTTTAAATGACAAAAACCTTTCTTTTCCCGCTAGCCTCAGACAAAAGCAACAATAATATTTTTTATAGAACCACAGTTTCAGATGACCCTCTGTCTGACTAACATCTGCTGTGTGAACTACCCATAGACGGTAAACAAAACCAAAGTTTGTGTTTCTTGTGTTGTAAGTAAAACTTTACATAACGACCTATACATACACAGGTAACCTATCGCAGTTCTGAAGACAATAATGGAACTTCCTTTAGCAAAAAAGGGCCTCTGCTCTGCTCGACAAAAAAAAAGTGTGATTGTTGATGTCATGTTTTGTGACAACACACACTTACAGTACTTATCGTCTGCTAAGCCTTTTCCAAACTAAACTATGTTGGCGTCGGGTTCCAGTATATACGGGTGCAGCTGAATACCAGAATTTTACTCGGCCACTATCTATTTCAGACATCATACAGTATTTTAAAGATTTCGTCTCTTGATGAACAGTGGCACACATCGAGAAGAGCCTAGTCAACACTAATGATAAGGTTAACCAACAGAAAGAAGGAATGTTTATGAAAATAAGTAAGATAACAAAAACAAGCAAGGAGACAGCACGAGTACGAACAGCCTTGAATTAATTAACGCTGTCACTGACAGTGTCAGTTTAAACCATAGATGTAAGAAAAATAGATAATTTTTTATCTATTTTTATTTTTTATTATTTTAAACCTTAAGAAAAAAAGAAAGGCAAAATCGTAACGAGAGGGGCGCCTGTCTTAAAACAACTTTCAAATAATTATTTTATTGATTCAAAAATTAATTTGCTTTTCTCATGATGGGGAATAATAATTCGTCTTCTACACCATTACTGACCTCTGCAGACGACGGTGGAGCCTCAAGCTCTTCAGAGGAATCTGTACCAGAAAAACAGTAACAAGTATCGGGAATTCAGGATTCCCGACTAAGTATCGTGATATAATCATGTGTTCATATCCTAAAAACGAAGGCAATTTTGAATATGTTGTATTTTTAGAAAGTATTGACTTAGTCCCGATCGGTGATAGAGACATGATGTCCCTCTCAACCAGCAACGAAAAATATAGCAAGGGCGTTAAACAATTATTACGCATGAATCGTTATAAAATTGGTGTTATTTTCTAACGCCCTAGTTTAGCCAATGCAGCATTAATAAACCGTACATTTCTGGATAGTTTTAAATTTAAAGCCAGTATTCCTGCAGCCGCTACAGAGAATACAGGGTTTAATTATGCATGTTCCCATTGAGTTAAGCAACGAACACTTATAAAATGCAATATCCAGTACAAAGAATATTATTTCTAATTTTCTAACAGAAGATTTATGTGTCGCACTATTTCAGAAGGAGGCAGGGGTGTCCTTTCTGCCTACGAAGATGGTGTCCATCACATTCTCGTGTGCAGCTATACCCGACAGTGTAGACTTGCATAGCTGGCGTTTCGAAGTACGTCCGTACATTCCGCCGGTAAAACAATGCCTGAATATAGCTAAATTCTATAAGAACTCCCAAAGATGTTCCATAATTATGTACAATTGACCATAATTATAAAGACTGCCAAATACAATCAACTGAGGCAACATTTTGCCACTGTCAAGGTAAACATGTAGCTATTTCGACACAGTGCCCAGTCAAACAACAAAAAGTAAAAGAAAACAAAAACAAAATTCGTAAAAAGCATAATTATGCAGATTTATTCATGTGATGAATGAAATGAAATGAATGTAGTAATAGTTTCCTAGTATTATATAGTAGTCTGTGGGTAATGCTCTATGGGCATTGGGCAGCTGTCGCCTGTCGAGTGTCGGCTCATGCCAGCTGTTTGTGCTAGAGGTTTGCACCGGAGCGAGATTTTAACAACCGATTGAATTCACCGGTGATTGGGCAATCTCCGGTGAAAAACCGGAGGTCACCGGAGAATAAAGAAATTTTGTTTCTTTTTTTAATTTATACATTAAAATGAAGAAATAAGAATAATCAATTGATATACTTTATATAATCATTTATTAAAAAAAAAAGTTTTATTAAAACCAACAAAATAATGCTGATTTTGATTTAAGAAACACAACATGTCAACAGCGTCATAGCGTAGGTACATGTTTCTTCTATGATTTAGTGTTTGTCCTGTCGCCGAAAATACTCTCTCTGACCTTACAGAAGTAGCAGACACAGCTAGCTATTTGAAGGCTATTTCGTCTAAAGGCTTTAAATGTGTGTCTTTTATTTGTGTAAATAATTATATTAAAAAAAATAAGTTGCGACGATCACCGGAGATCAATCGGTTAATTACCGATTATTTCAATCGAGTACTGTTACCGGTAAATCACCGGTTATTCTCCGTTACTCACTGCTCCGGTGCAAACCTCTAGTTTGTGCTGTGAATCTGTGATTAGACTTACTGAATTATTTACTTTGATTTGCCGTTATTGTTCTTTGTCTGTTTTTCGTGCTATTATTGATGAATCAAGAGACAAAACGCTTGTAAACCTGGAAATCATCAAATCGAAACCTGTGGATTTTCTGTGGGTCGTAGTTTCATACATTGTATCATTGTTGTACAAAAACAAGTTTACAAACATTAAAAGATCAATTTTAAACCAATTTTTAATTGTATATTACGGTGGATCGTTGTTTCATACATTGTATCAATCTTATGTGTACTTTGGTCGAGAAAAAAAGCAGGTTCCATTCATGTAAAATTGTTAAGTGAAGCCGTGCCAATTCGCATTCTTCGATCGTTGTGTAGGTATTTAACAAAACGCACAATATTTATCTTGGTTATCGGTTGTGTTATGTAGTAAAACGTATTTTTATGGTACGTAACGCTTGCAGTTATCGCCTCTAGTTCCATAAAGAAGAACTCGAATGGACTTAGTCATTCTTAAAAATGTGTCAATGAATTGTTATTCTAAATCCTCGTTTATTATAAAATAAAGTCTCTTTTCGCATCATAACTTTGTTGGTATGTTTAACTTGCTGCTTCCAAATGCAGAAACTATACTCAATTGGTTTAGGTAGGATGTTAAAAAAGGGTAAACATGATGCCAAACCTTTTATTTCAAATGTTAAAATCATATTATTTCTAGTCAAATATTAATAGGCTCTATTCTGAATCTGAATAAGATGAACTATTTGTCACATTCATAATAATGCGAAGTCTACTAGGAGTCAAAATTTCTGCCCGTATATGGAACAGTATACTTCGATCCAAGACTCAAATCGCAGGCGTTTGCAACACAACATAGGATTGGGCCCAAATAGCCAAAGACAGAGATAAATGGAATGAGGAAAGGGAGGCCTTTACCCTGCAGTGGGACACATCGGGATCATAAAAAAAAAAAAAAAATGCAATCAGTGGTCATCTATTTAAACTTACTCTAATTTAATTTACTTTGTCTAATTTAAACATTTTCTGTTCTTCTTTTATTACATGTCCCTTGCAATTTTTCCAATTCTCTGCAGTTGCATTAGCTTATGCCTTTGACAAAAGAATTTTTAGGTCAGCTATTTTAAAAGTTTTAGGTTTTATGTGCGATACTGTAACACCATATTCCTTGGCTAATTCATCCACAACATAGGATTGGTATTTGCGTTTTTCATATTTAATTTTTAATAATAGTTGTGCTTTTAATTCTGTATCTTCAAAAGCAATATTTTTTCTTTTAACCACTTCTGAATATCAGCTTTTCTTGATGTGGTTGTTGGCACTTTTTCAACTATGATAGGGTGCATTATCCATCACCAAAATTGAGTCTTTCCAGTTTGTTCAAAATTGAGGTGATCCATTTCTCGAAATTATATGCATCCATTTCTGAGTGGTAATCACCATCAACCCTTAATTGCTTGAAATATTTGTTCACCTCCTCCAACAAAACTACTCGATGAACCTGAAACATAGTTTTAAAATACATACAACAATTGATAAATAATTATATATTGCTATAATATGAGCATCTTATCTTATGACTTAAAATTTTAATTTATTATACATTGACCGCTTCATTGGTCCAGTGGTTGCAAGCACTACAGCTGAGCATAAAGTTCACAGTTCCATTCCATTGTTTTGAACATTATGCGAATTATGGTTTGATGCCAATTGAATGGTTTGTTATCACCATACAACGCAACTGGGCTAAGCAGAATTGCGGCACACTCGGGCGACACTTCACAGCTAGTTTTAAATATATTCCCTAAATTGTTTTAATATTTTTAATGTTAAAGGTAGATTTTGTTCACTGGTGTACTGGTTTAAGTTTACACAATATTTGCTATTTATACACTACACTTGCGCACTAGATAAAGTTCTGTACTGTAACTGTTCTTATTAAATGTAATTGTACATTAATTCTCGCTGTTACACATTATAATTTACCGTGCCGCTAGTGTAAGCTATTTGTGTAAAATATTTCATCCATTAAGTGCAAGCTTATTGTTGGCCAAGATATAAAAAAGTACTAATATAAATACAGAATATGCTTCATAGGGATGGGCAAGTGAACAAAATATATCGATATTTATCGTATCGACATTTTTAAACATTATCAATAATTATCGAGTGAAAAATATCGATACATCGTCAGTTTTCGTATGATTATTCATGCATATCCCCAAAAATTTGTAATTAGTAAAACATAATGGACATGGAGTAAACAGTATTTTTTGATGTTGTAATGGCATGCATGTACTTGTATTTGGACCACTGCTCTACCTATAGGTTCTATGATTGAATTACCAAAGTGTTTTCATGTTGGCAGATCATTTTTACCGTAAGCAGTGTTAAATTTTTTAAAGTCACTAATTCGATTCAAAGCACTTTGGCTACCGAGATCCACATAACATGACATTGTTTTGCCATTAATTTGAACTGGAATGACATACTTATCTAACTCACCGGTTAACTTAACTTCAGATACTGCTTTACTGCTTTCATTATGTTTACTGCCATCATTACCGTTCCTGGGAAGCCGTCTACAATTAGCGATCTGATGTCCAAGTTTCTTACAAATGCTACACGTCAATAAGGGTATGTTACACCTAAATGACGGGTAACCTACCTCATTACAATATTTTATATTGCTTCTCAGTTTAGAATTATCATTATTGCTATCAGGGCGCCTTTTTGTAAACGGTTGAAACTCTCTTACATCCTCTAACTTAATAGATTTAAAATTTACAAAACATCCTTTTTCGATGCACAATGTTTTGATGCTTTTTTTACATTGCCAGCGTGCTTTCATGTGGCATTTGTTGCATCGTAGCTGGCTTGGCAGTTTCTGGGGGAAGTGTCCAACACCATCTAAATTCATACTTGGCACCACTGAAGAAGGTTCACGACGCCTTCCATCGGGTCTTTCAGTGCCTACACTCCTCAAATTAAATAAGGCGATACTTCGGCGAAACTGGAGCTGGTCTAGTTTCTCTTCAGCGGTCAGGACACGCAGACTTAGCTACAGTCAGATCCAGCATATAGGTAAACAGAACCCACCACCATTTTTTGCCTCGTATAGCTGTTCTGTATACTGCGATTGACTGGTCAGCTTGATCAACTCCGCCCATGCCTTTGTTGTAGTTCTGGAAAACAAAAGGGATGTCCACATCTACCTTCCTTCCTTCTGCAGAGCTCCGTCTTTTTACCTCACCAAGAGGTTAAACAAGGTCATAGTTCGTACCCATGGTACAAACACTATTGTCAAGCCATCGTACGAACAAAATTTGATTGGCTGTGTCGAATCTGTAGTCAAATTCTGCTCGGTTCTTCTTTTTCATGTCCTTGACAGATATGAGTGGGCATTTCTTTGTCCTATTTTCCCTCACAGTGCCAGTTGCACGTTAGCCAGCTTCACGCAAATCTCGCAGCAATGCGTGACTGGTAAAAAAATTGTCGAAATACACGATATGCTCATGCGGAACGGCATTTACTTTTTCCAACAGACCCTTTACCACTTTTGATCCCAAAGGCTCATTACTGGGTCCCCCTGTTGATTTACCACAGTATACAACGAAGCCATAACAATAACCATCAAAACTTGCAATCATCCAGTTTTTGTACCCAAATCGTACGGGTTGGCCGCATATGAACTGTTTGGCTGGGTGACGTCCAAAATATTTCACCATTGATTCACTATAGTCTATAGTCACTTGCAACATCAAACGATCGCTTATTCATTGTTTACGCCGAAACTAAACCTGCGAATAAAAAACAAAAAATATTAGCAATCAGTCCATTGGCCCTATTCGGGGACACCATACTAAAATATCTCCCCATAAAGTAAAATCTTGTCAAATACTTGACATAATAGCATTTTTTACTAGTAGAAACTATGGCTAAGTGAAAAAATACAAAAAAAGGTAAATAACATCGTTATTAAAAAAATATGACTTACCTTTGGTCAAACACCTCTTTGTTCAATGAAGTGAATAAAAACACTTATCAACCGAATCCAATAAATCACAAAACTATAATTTGTCTTACAAAGCCACACTCTTTAGCACTACAAATTCACCTGCTAACAAAAGATAGTTAAAATAAGTTTTTAAATGTGAACTTAAAGAAGTGGCCCCAAATGGGGACAGCGGGCGTAAATGGGTTAAGGATGGTTTATTGGGGATGATAATCAATACAAAAAAGTTCAATTAAAAACCATTTATTATTTTACACAAAATTTAATGCATCAGGTTATCAAAATGTCCACCTCGTTGTTGTAGGCCGCGCGAATTACAATTTGTTGTGTCGCTCTCTTTATCATTTCGGGATCATTGCGAATGTCATTCGCACAGTTGATGTCTGACCACTGTTGATGGGGGTACTGTAGACGCGTTGCTTCATGGTCCCCCATAGAAAGTAATCAAGGGGCTTCAAATCGGGTGAACGCGCAGGCCACCCTACAGGTCCTTGCCGGCCGATCCGTTTATCACGATAATTATCGTTTAAAAATGATCTAACATTTGCAGCATAATGAGCAGGGCATCCGTCCATCTGCAGAAACATCCTTCGACGCAGAGCCAGTGGTACATCCTCCAATAGTTCAGGTAGATCATTACTCAATAGACTTAAAAATCTTGCACCGGTCAACGTTCTCGGCAATATGACGGGTCCAATCAACATGTCATCGATAAGACCAGCCCAAACATTTACTGAAATACTTGAAAAGTTGATGAACGTTTCAATCTCGGGTTTTCACCTGCACGGCACCATCTGTGTAAATTTCGACAGTTAGTAATACCGTCTCTAGTGAATGTCGCTTCGTCCATCCATAGTATGGTTTTTGAAAGTTTGGGTTTGCTCTAGTTTTTCTTTGAATCCAAGTGAACATCACACACCTTGGACGGCAGTCTACGTCTTCATGTAGATGTTGCACCCTTTGGCAGTGATAAGGATGCAATCCTTCTTTAAAATGCGCCAAGCTGATTTTTGGCTTATTCCGTGACGAAGAGCCAGTCGTCTAGTAATATGGATGGATCAGCAAACAAATCACACAGTACCTACTGCTTGTTCAGTAGTTACATCGATCATTACTTGAGGCGGCTCGCGACGATCTCTACTTGATCCAAGTCCAGTGATCGACAACCTTCTGTGAACTTCCTGGAAGTTGCGGACAGATGGCACTCATTGCCTGTTAGGAAACGCAGCTATGTAAGCTGCGCGCGCAGCTCTGGCACTTCCTCGTCCCACTCCATAATAAAAATGAATGTCGGCAATGTGTGCCGGGGAGAATTCACTTAAGGCCTATCCGCACACAACAGTACTGGCTCGTAACCGACAGTTCCGTGACGTGCTATTCAGACATGTCAGTACCGTGTCGACAGGTGCAGTGATTTTTAGCCTAATATCACAGCAGTTTCACGTGAAAATGCCTTGATATTCAAGATCACCATTAGCAGCGCTTGCTTTAATATAAGATGAAGACGAAGAAAGAAGAATGGCATGCCCTTATGGGTTCTGGGGACCACACTTAGAGCTCGCGTACATTCGTAAAAATACTCCCAAAAGGTAGGTCTCGGTCAAATTAAGATAAAAGGTAATCACAACATATTTTTATAATATTGGATTTGGCTAGAGTAACACAATTTATAAATACACTTGTCGCGTGGGCAAAATCAAAACTAACGCCGCCATCTTATTTTTTCAATATATTTCACAAAAGTTTAGCAACAGCGCTCTCTCTCCTATCAACCTCAATGGACCTTCAAAAGATCCATGTAACACTGTAGGATAGACAACTACGTCAGCTGTAATGTCATTCAAAAATATTTTCATTATTATACAATCCAATATACCTTATATTTTATTACAAGTACGTAGCATTTAAGGACTTGGGTATTTAGCTACTGGAGCCCGCATTTGCACAACCCATCATACCAAAATCATAAGACAACTTATGATTTTGGTCGGCTTATTCTTTAATGGCACAATTACACTAATTGAAAAACAAGCAATAAAGCTGGACGAGTCTGCCTGAAGGCGGACGTACTCGACCGCGTTCATTTACACTTGTTCGTTTGACGAATTCCATGGGCAATCGAATTCGGACGAACGACCATGACTAGGGCAAAAACGAAACATTAATTACGAAGTTGAATAAAACATTTATTTTAAGCAGCATAACATTATAATTTTATAAGAACTTCTTCAAATAATTGAGCGACCGGCGACGCGGGCATGCCATCATCAATGGCATTACCATAATCCTCCTCCTCCTCACACATGCTAGCAGCAACTGTACCCAATGACATTATTTTAGCCTCTATCATATCTATACACCTCCACTGTAAGTTTTTCGTGTTGTATACTTCACCATGAAACAAATAAGACTTTTAACCAAATAAAATGCACACCTATCCACAACAAAACCACACATCTAGATTTTAATTGATCAAGACAGAGAAGTGACAATATTTATGATATTTATGACATATTCTATTTTCATAGACGACGTAGCTTTGAATGTTACCATTTAAGCTAAATTCTCAAAAAAAACGTTACGTACGTACTTTACGTTTTTAATAACAGCAGCCACTAATTAATAATTTATTTGATAACATGATTATTTAGTAACATAAAACATGTTATGAATCGAATAAGAGGCTGGCTTAAAAGCAAAGAAAACATGTGTTTCCAAAGATGGAGTCTTACTCAAAATGGCTTAGATTAGATGGGACAAAACAGATAAGATATCGCAGCAATGTAAACGGCTTGTTTTGTAATATTAGGTAGCAAACATCTCAGGATGCTCACTATTACTACCAGCAAAATCTTTAATTAGTATGATTACAGAAATTCCATATTCTGTTGAATATGGTAACTCCATTGCTTCCGTCACTCTTTCTTCGTTTCGTTATTTCAAATGATTGCGTTTAAATGTTCAGATTTAGTAAAATATTTGTTTCTTCTTTTTTTACTTTGTGCAGCTTAATAAAAAAAAGA
This sequence comes from Noctua pronuba, assembly GCA_905220335.1. Lineage (NCBI taxonomy): Eukaryota > Metazoa > Arthropoda > Insecta > Lepidoptera > Noctuidae > Noctua > Noctua pronuba. The sequence continues at coordinate 4,867,700 of LR999913.1, forward strand.
TATTCAGAGAAAGAAAAGCCCCGCAATGGGTTATGGGCCCCGCATATAATGTACATACTTTTATTGATGAACGCTTCTGAAATTAGCTGAGCCCTCAAAAGCCAATCTTCTTTATGTAAGAAGAAGGCAATGGGTTCATAACGCGTGGAGGAAAAGAGAAAAGAGAAGAGAAAAAGAAGGAGAGTTCGCCAACCTATATAAACATCTGATAGATGATGATTCAAAGTTTTTTGAGTATTTCAGGATGTCAAAACATTGTTTCGACATACTTTTATCCAAACTTACTGAAAAGTTAAGAAAACAAGATACTCATTGGAGAAAAGCTATACCACCAAGGGAACGTCTAGCAGTCTGTTTAACGTATGTGCCAATAAAAAAAATATATAATCAAAATTATTTTATATTAATTTAGGTATTGAAATAATTATAGAACCCTTTTTTTTTTTTTACGTATGGGTAATCATCAAATGACTTCTCCCGCTCTGGGTGGAGTGGGCGGGAGTGTCAGACTCTTACTGACTAAAACCCATCCATGTTCCTTCATTGCCCCTTGTGTTCCAGGGCCACGGTATCTCTTTCGAACAGTCCCGCAGCCCCGGCATTGAACCCTTTAATTGTGTATTTGTAATTGGAATCTTTGACGAGTACAATTCTGTTATCTAAATTATTGTCCATCACAACAGTTTCATAGTCGTTAGACTTGTCGTGGCTCGTAATGGTGCTTCCATGATCTTCCACCACAACATTTTCATAGTTAATCGCATTAGACCTGTCTTGGCTCGTAATGGCGCTTCCATGGTCTTCCACCACAACAGTTTCATAGTTAATCGCATTAGACCTGTCTTGGCTCGTAATGGCGCTTCCATGGTCTTCCACCACAACAGTTTCATAGTTAATCGCATTAGACCTGTCGTGGCTCGTAATGGTGCTTCCATGATCTTCCACCACAACATTTTCATAGTTAATCGCATTAGACCTGTCTTGGCTCGTAATGGCGCTTCCATGGTCTTCCACCACAACAGTTTCATAGTTAATCGCATTAGACCTGTCTTGGCTCGTAATGGCGCTTCCATGGTCTTCCACCACAACAGTTTCATAGTTAATCGCATTAGACCTGTCTTGGCTCGTAATGGCGCTTCCATGGTCTTCCACCACAACAGTTTCATAGTTAATCGCATTAGACCTGTCGTGGCTCGTAATGGCGCTTCCATGATCTTCCACCACAACAGTTTCATAATTCATCGCCAGTTTCAAAAGTTGCCAGTTTCGAAAGATCTTGCAAGTTTACGACCCGTCCTTTCTTTAAGCAAAGAGCTGCTAAAAACATTTTTTGGCACACATGTATAGATTTTCTGTCGACTTTTATAATTATGGTATTTTATAGTAAACCGTTTGGTAGCTCTCGAAGAGGTCTGAGTCCTAGGTCTTTTTCTTCGAATAGGAATCGCTTGGCAGCATTTTAATATAATTGCGTCTTGATAAGATTTTTTTGCATTTTTTTATGCCAGGATTTTCGTATCTCAGACATTTAATTTTAAGCCACTGTACCTTCTTGCCATCCTGAGCCATGGCTTTATTCGAAATCAATGTTGCAGCTAACTCCTTGGTGTCGATAATGTCGTTGTATTTTAACTCTAAAACATCATAAGCTGTTGCATCCTTTCTATGTCTATTAGATCGGGCCCGCTTTGCCACATTCTTCCAGTCGTTCATAGAGAAGATGAAGTTCTCTTTCTTTCATTTTCTGTAGCAGAATGCATTGAGTAAACCTCCATAATTGTGTGTCCAGACTCTAAATACTTCTGTTCTATAACGTCGAGGTGCGACGTCTGTATCAAATGCAAAAAGAACGCCGCAATAAATTGGTTCCTGTTTTGCCCTGAACAAGTATCAAAAAATTGAAACTTCTTTTATATTTTCCGGAATCTTATCTATTCACTTAAATAAACAAGTGGCAATCTCGGAACTCCCCCGTTTTCCATTGATTTCGTTCCACATAAAGCAGAACCCCTTATTGGGTGGTTTGGTTTCGTAGATCGTAAAATTGTACACGCACAACTTTCGTGTATAATACAACTCTCCTACATCATCATCTGCCTAGCCTTTTCCCAACTATATTGGGGTCGGCTTCCAGTCTTAACCGGATGCAGAATACCAGTATTTTACATGGAGCGAATGCCTATCAGACCTCCACAACCCAGTTATAACTGGGTAATACGATACCCCTTGGTAAGACTGGTTGTCAGACTTTTGGGCCACTGACTACCTAACGACTGTCAAAGATCTACAAATGTCACCCGGGACCAACGGCTTAACGTGCTTTCCGAGGCACGGAGGAAACTCGGTATGTAATGGGTGGTCACCCATCCACAGACCAACCTAGGCAAGCACGGCTTAACCTAAAGATCGACCTGAGCGGCTGTTATTATTTAGCCACGAGCTCCTCCTAATACAACTCTCCTACACCTCCACTGGCAATTGCAATACACTTTGAAGGTCTGCAGTAACTGATAAAAATGTGGTATCAGCTGTTCTTTTGAGTGTTGCACCGACACCATCTGGGGCTCGTTTTCCATGGCCACTTTCTATAAAATTCCATGTAATACTAGTCAAACTGGGAAGGTATCAGTGGAGTTTGCTGATTATATAAAACATTTTACGGTTTCGGTACTGGCCCGAAGGACTATCAGACTTCGATGAATTTTAAAATTGGCAGTAAATTCTCCCAAATGGCCGCATCACGGCGTAAAGACTCTGATAATGTACGTATCGACTGAACTTTCAGAAGTCCATTTTTACGATAGTAAATGACCACAGTGGGCAGGGTTATTTGTTGGCGGTTACCCCCGAAACGACTGGCTTGAATTTCATTAGCGTATTTTGTGCTGTAATTTTCACTAAAATCGCAGTGAATTATGCAGTCTTCATAAGTGATCTCACTTATGATGCAGTCTTCATAAGTGAGATCGCTTTTCATTTTTTTAATGAACCTGTTCTGTTCGATTATAACTCCACAGTGAGTCATGTATGTAGGTAACATTTTTAAAATTTTAATATCTCTAGGGTAAGCATTCACTTTATCTTTCGCTGTATGAATAGTGGTTTTTGTTATTCCATTCTTGGAATAAGTTCTTTTACTTTTTTGCCAAATCCAGTAAAATAATATTTCAGAGTTATTGAATTCTTTATAGATTAAGCTTTTATCTTTGCAGTCATTGCTCTTCCTTGTTAAACATGAAGACTCACAGCACAGTGATGATAAAATGTCTATGGTAGATTTTTCTTGAATTAAGTTTTTTTTTTTTAATGCAGTCACCATTAAATATTTTCATGTTCACACGGCGGAGCACATGAAGCTGTACAATTCCAGTATAACTTGGCCTCGCTTTGATTTATAATTTCCAGAATTTCCTCAGCATCATCCCGGTCAGTTAAAACAGGATGAAACGAGGTTATGAGTGCGGTAGCCACTTTAAAACCCCTTTTAAATCTACCTTTATCAACTTCTACACCCCAACGGCAAATAGTGACTGCCCTCGACTCATTTGCATCTATTGTTGATAATAGTATTTCACCTTGTTCTAATGTCGCGGGTACATAAGTACGATAACCACGCGTGTTGAGTAAGGGCAAGGCATCCCTAAATCCTCTATCCAGCACGAAAGCATCATCAGCCTTAAAGTTATTTCTCATGACTGTTCCATCTTTAAATTCTTGTTTCATAATGACCGCATCTGATGTTGTAGCTGGATAGGGGCCCAAAACATCGATTATACGGGGTGTAAACAGACCCTTCACGAAGCCGTCAACCAAGCATTCTGTACATCAAACTAAGTAACTTTACGCAAAAATTATTGCTGGGAAGCGACTTTTTTTGGGGTGAAAAATCACGTTTTACGGTAAAACTCAATGTAACGCACTCAAAACATTGTGCTGGTGGATGGACTGAATAGTACGGGGATCGTGAAGGTATTTAAAGTAAAAATCTTACATTAAAAACTTGTATTTAAAAAAAAACTTGTGAAAAAGTTGAAACTTTGACCCCCAATATCTCCGTAACTAGAAGGTTCCCAGGTATGGACTAGAACAAAAAAATGATCGTAATGACGGGGACAACAAGTACCTTTCGGCTTCGTTAAGGGTCTTTTTACACCCTTTATATCCATCAGTACAAACCATTAAAAATGGTTTAACTAAATTCCTATACTTGTGTAGGCTATGTGTCTTTTTGGTACATATAATTTGTGCTTTTCTGTACATGTATATATGTTCCATTACAAATAATTACTGGTTTATATTCACCATTGTGATTCCCAAATAATCCACGGGGAATTGTTAATGTTCTTGTACACAATTGTTCTTTGCGAATGTGGTTAAGGCCTAAATGCTCTAGCACATAATTAATAGTTAGTATTTCTCTAGCTTTACTCATTAGCCTCTCCAAAGTTGCTCTTGGGATCTTTAATAAACTTGCTAATCTTTCATCGGAATTTCCAGTACGAAGTTTAGTTAAATATGCAGCTAAACCTGTAACGCCTCTGTACATAAAGGGTGTAAAAAGACCCTTAACGAAGCCGAAAGGTACTTGTTGTCCCCGTCATTACGATCATTTTTTTGTTCTATACCATACCTGGGAACCTTCTAGTTACGGAGATATTGGGGGTCAAAGTTCCAACTCTTTCACAAGTTTTTTTTTAAAATACATGTTTTTTATTGTAAGATTTTTACTTTAAATACCTTCACGATCCCCGTTCTATTCAATTCATCCATCAGCACAATGTTTTGAGTGCGTTACATAGAGTTTTACCGCAAAACGTGATTTTTCACCCCAAAAAAAAAATCGTTTCCCAGCAATAATTTTTGCGTAAAGTTACTTAGTTTGATGTACAGAATGCTTGGTTGACGGCTTCGTGAAGGGTCTGTTTACACCCCGTATGTGCCAATGTGTGGTGTTTCATCAAGCACTTGGTGAAATTGATGTTTGGTTGATCCGACCCAATAGTAAAAAACATTGTCAACAATACTATCTGATTCTTCAAAATTCAATTCTATTGATGTGGGAGATTTTAAAGCCAGCATGTCTTGAATGTGACTTGCCGTGCATACATTTATAGAATTATTTGAGAGACAAGCCAGCTTCTTCTCATTGCAAACAACTTGTTGTCTGACACCCCTGCCCTTCTTTGCAAGCGCTTTGTCAGACAGTCACATTGCTTGGCAGCCTCAGTCGGTTACTTCTGACCGTTCCTAAGCTAAAAATGCCGTTTTCTTGCGCAAGTGATGGATAAGTTCGAGCTATGTAAAAAAGTTGTCGAAGTAGACCGTTGCTGGTTTTTCCTGTACAGTCTTGCAAAGCGCTATTACAAATTTAGCTCAAAGACCTAAGCTATTTTCGTAGTCCGTAAAGTGGCAGTTTCTGAATGTATCTTCACCAGCATATGGGATGAAGTCATATATTAATCCGGAGGCTCCTGCTCGCACAAATATCTTAAATCCCCATTTCTAGGGCTTCTTGGGTAGATACTGGCGTCGACTTTCTGTTCGTGTTGCCTTTTAAGGGATCATCATTTCATCCCCACTGTAACGCCCTTCTTGCACGAGCAGCAAACAATTCTTACGAATTTTCTCAAGTGCAGGTCGCACTTTGAAATAGCGGTTGGTATTGGGGTCAGTGCAGTCAACCAAGTGATGGAATCTTCTTTCTTTTTCATATTTTTTTAGTGTCATAATATCAGCAATTTCTGGGAACCTCAACGTGTTGCTCCAAAAGTCACGGTAAGTTGGCATTTGGACCACACCCATCAAAAGAGTTAGGCCAAAAAAATCACTTATGACATCTTTAGTAATTTTTATGCTTTTCGAAACATCCGTTTTGTCTTTTGCTGATAGATGGCCCCAATCCTAGAATAGCTGCTGGCAAACTTCTTCCCAAGCATAGGATTTCGCGATATGTCTGAGTATTCTGTTAAGTTTTTAATGTGTAACAATGGTCTTTCTTCCACTTCTTCAATCAGTCTATTATTATCTATATCTTCTTCCGAAATCGACATTCTTTCTCCATATTGTAGTAAAGGAGAAGCAGTATTGTTCAAACTCAAACTCAAAGCATTTATTTTAATTAGACCATTACAGGCACTTTAGAATGTCAAAAAAAACAAAGAAGGCGAAGCTACAGTCCCAGACATAAGACATAATAACTTATGAAAGTACTGTAGTTGCCCATTCCAAGGCGTAGATCTCTATGGAGAAGAATGGGCAAGAAACTCCATGGACACTTTTTTTTTTGTAGTAAAGATGTTCGGTGAATAGATACGCTCTGTCAACGAGGGCGGAGGAGGCAAGGCCAGTCTCCAAATCCAAAAACACAACAATGTCTCCCGACTGTCGTGCTACATGTGCGCACTTACATACTAACCCGTAGACTTGATCTGAGAGATAAATTAGTTGCGGAGACAAAAGTTGCTCGTGCGCGCTAGCTCTAAATGAGTGAAATCGAAGAATTCCTTAAGCTTTGCAGTTCGTCTTTTTTTTATCTTATTTATAATTTTCACGAAATGCAGGCAATTTCCAGCTCGAAACATGAGATTAGGCACTCTATTGTGCAGTATTATCTGAGATGATTTTCTTTACAGTGGTTAAATTTTCTGAGAATAAAGTACCAAAAAAAAAATCATGTCCTTTAACTTGTCTCTTTTTCGTCGGTTTCTGCGTTGAGCTGTCCGAATCCTACATTAGGTACACTTTATTTGGAATATAACAGGAACAAAAACAATACTCGCATCCGCGTACAATGTTTACAAACACAAAACGTGTCCAGCATTCTGGCTGTTTATTACGCAACTAAATAAAGCGGGCTGTTCGGCGGCGCCGGCGTCGCGGGTAGATAGGCGGGTCAAGCGAACGGCAGCGCCGCGCGCTCTGTGCGATCCCCGCTCGCGCCACTGCCTGCAGGCCAAAAATCCGGGAGATTTTAGCTGTGTTCCTGGAGCCAGGAAATTTTAAAATCCAATATCCGTTTTCCGGGAGAATCCCGCAATTCCGGAGGAGTTGGCAACCCTATCCGTAAGTGACAGTGTAAGTTTACAATGTTTTTGTCTAGTTGTGAACACGAACTTTGGTAAAGAATAAAATCATAGGCCTGACCGTGTTTACCACATAAAAATAATAATTTCATGTCCCAAGGACAAAGTTTCCCTTTTACATGTTTTGCTTCGCCACATGTTTCTCGGTAAAAGGAACCATCTGCTCATCAACACAAAGTAATTTGTCAAGTGTTAGTTCCAAATATCTACTCCTGACTGTATCGTAGATCGGTCGTACTTTGTAGTATCCATCTTGACAATTTGTCGGTATTTTTGTATTGCCGACAAGGTGTAAATGTTGCGGAGCTCGAAAAATCGATCAATCGACTTATGTTCTGAGAAAAGGGGGATGCTCTTGTGTTTATTTTTGTAAAGTTTGTCATTCACCTTCCACGAGCATTAGAGTTCCTTGTATTTATCTACAAACTCGATTAATGACTAAGGAAGCCATTTTGGTCCACAAAAAAAAACAAAAAAATGCTGTAAGCTTTAATCTAGTGGAGTTATTCCCTGACAAGCCGTGACTGTGACAATAACTGCATCACATTGCTAGCTATGTCAGCTGAGATACATGAATAAAACTACGTGATTGCAATATAATATTACAACTCGGTTTAATGGAGACAGACATGATCACATGACAGCCGCATCAACTGTCACAGCCCGCCGACATGACAGGGCATAAACAATATCTAACTGGCCATACATTACATCAGCTATTCTTTGTAATATGTTATAACGGCTTTCCTCCATCGCAATCCTGAGAGATTCTACTCTCAACTGCTCCATGTCTTTTTCGTGCTGTTTCACAATGCGCGTCTCTTCCAACCGTAGCCTGCCGTTTTCTATACGGACAAATTCAGATGTAGCTTCTTCAAACGGCGTGTGATAACGCCGTCTGCGTTGTCCGAAAACACGGCGGCGACGGCCCGTCGTGGAGTAGACGGGCCAGCTGAAGGGGATCTTATAACCTCTAAAAACGATAAATTTGTTTTTAATATTATAGTGATATAGATTGACTTCATTGTTTATTAATAGGCTTTTAAAATTATGGTTTGTACCTTGATGCCTCCTTGAATTAGAAGCCACATTTGATGTCCCCGGCTTACTCAAGGGCTGTGGCTTATGAGTATGAGGTAGTTCCACTTGTTGCATACTCGCTTCTAGGACTGCTAGTAGATGCCTGGTTGGGCTGAGAAGGAGATGGTGTCCTCGCAATAGGCTCAAAAGAAAGTTGTAAGGCAGTATACACATACTTCAAAGCCTGCTTCCTGTACTTTTTGGTGCCCTGTAATAGATCTAAGGCCGTTTCCGTACTGCGTTATTTCTAATAAATACATAATCACTAGTGTATAAATCTTTGTGTACAAAAATCTTGTGGGGTGACTTGTTTTCTCTAAAGGACGACTTTAATCCATCTATCACGTCCATCAATTTGTTTACGAAACTGTTGCCATCGTACAACTTCACGTTACTATTGTCGTAAAAGTCTTGGTACCGCAGCGCAATTTTTGTATGGTACCTTTTTATTGTCATGGCAAAGCATGTAGTCATAGGGAACTGTGTGCGCTTAAATTGAAAGGGGAAATTGTTGGGGATGAGTGGTATGCGCGGTATGAACACAGTCTCACCGGCACCACACCCAGTGAGAACCAGTAATTATAAAAGTACCAACAATTATATTACGTTGTAAAGCGTTGACAATAAGATGGGCTCCGTTGCACAGTTTTGGCGGAGTTAAATTTCGCATCAGCATTATGGGAACACCGACTTTAAGTCTTATTTTATGAGCAGGGAGACCACTCGCTGTAAGTGAATTGAGAAACTCAGCTGGGTAATTAGTGGCGTCGTCGTGATCGACAACACTGTCGAAAGAAGTGTAAACCACTTCATCCCCTACAAAATCCGCCAAAATTTTTTGATTAATTTTTGCAGCTTGATCATTTTTTGGGTCAATATGGCGCGTTCGCATAACCATGAATTTTCTTGGTTTGTATACTCTGAATATGCCCAAATACTGATCGTATCAGTTCCTCTTCAGAGGCAACAATTTTTCCAAGTATTTCAGGAACATTCACCAGACCATTCTCTTCAGGAAGGAGACCTTCCCCAACTTTCAATAATACTCCCGAAAACTCTTGGGCATGTGAATTACCACCAAGCTGGGCTCTCATATTTATGGATAATTTCAGCTTTTGTATTTGAGGCCATAGATGTGAATGTTTTAATGAGGCATTAATCTCATCTGCCTTAGTTCCCCGGCTAAAAAACAAAAGTGTTACGTTACCCATTGGCCTGTCATCTCGACGAATGTCTCGTAGTGTTCTATCCACAGCCTCTACTGCCTTGTTGTTTGACATAGTACACTCATCCCAGACGATTAGACAGCAATCCTGAAACATTTTAATTTTAATTGGAAGTGCCATCTTCCGACAGGCTTTATGACTCTTGCTGCGTCATCCTTCCAATTAAATACCTTGCAGTCTTCTCCTAAAATTATTATTTTTCCAAACTCTTTTATAATATTTACCGAGATTTGTTTGTATCTCCCGTTTACGTATTTCTTTTTCTATTCGCGCAAAAACTCTATCTGGGCGTATAAAAGAGTGTCCAACTATGGGAAAAACCAGCTCCAAAGTCTTTACATGGCGAGGAGCCTCAGCTAGCCACTTAGTACACATTGCCAGAACTGTGGTATTTTTGTTTTGGCCGACACAGCTATCAAGCGTACAGTCTATATTCTTGAGTCTATAATGGTAAACAGCTGAAGCAATTTCGTTTGAAGCTTTAGGAAATGAGTTTTCTGTCCAGAAATAAGCAAACACATTTGATGGTTTTCATTTACTTTTCGATGATCCCTGAACTATAGTGAAATTAAACAAATTAACTTGACGAGAGTGGTAAGCTGATTGCTCAGGGATCTTCGGTAAACACAAATTTTTTTGGCAGTCAAAAGATAAAGTAATTAAATCAGATTTTTCTTTTCTTTGCTAAAAAGTCTAATAACCAACGGAACGCTCGTCTAAGATTTAAGTCTAGTTCTAAAATATGTGTACCGTATTGGTCCCGGTGCCGATCGCAGCATATAACTTATATCAGGCACTATGTGCGTTATCTTTCTTAAAAACACATTTGCACCACTATCCACTAAAATGTTCAAACCTGAATGACGGGGAATAGACGGTGATTGACGTGCATGCAGTCACGGCCTCCCGTCGCTGACTGCATCGACTCTAGTTTTCCGATGACTTGGCGACTCTCTTCTTCCAATTGCACTTAAGTGGTTTACACATAACCAGTTGGGGTCATCTTCAGGTGCTTTCACATTCCTAGACCTGGAGTTTGATCTTGATCGAAATCTTGTAGATTTACTATATCTCGAGCGACCTCTGGAACCGTTCTCGATCTTGCGTAATCTGTCGCTTAATTTATTTTTTCCGCTGTCACCAAATTATCATTGTCTGATGGTTCTGGATTTTCCTTTACGCGGCGACATTGTATTGGCTGGCTTTATATTGGGGTGATAGTTTCCGCGACCTTGTCTGCAATCGACGCCAATTTCTCCATGTTTTCCTCATCTGTCACTGCCAAGATTCGAATGGTGGTAAATGATTTTTCTACATAACCTTGGTCCCGCATTTTTCATAGGAGGTGCGATGGCTTTTGATCGCCTAGCTCCATTTCATCAATAAGCTTCTTGATTTGCCGTTCCGCTGACTCTTTGTACAACGAAATAGTTTTTTGGGTCAAGGCCTCATATTTCTTTCCCTGTGGCGTATTTAACTGGATATCCGTGACTTCAAGGTTTAATCTGTATAATATAATCCGATGTTTAGGATCGTCGGACATTTTTCGTGGATTTATAATCACCTCTGCGGTGGTGAACCACAATTCCGGTGCCCTCGGCCAAAAATCTTCAATCTTGTCGGTAATGGAGACTGGTGAAAGCCGACGAATATGGGAATATTCGTCGGCTTTCACCATTGTCATTTTGTCTTCCATGCTGTTCTTCTCACGCTGTTGCGTTTTTTCTTAATCAAATAATGAGAGTTCTGCACTATAGACGGCTGATGTTGTTTGACTTGCCCTTCTCGATCAAGTACACACACTGTCTTTAGAAGGTATTACAGTATAAGAAAATAAAATTAACGTTGCCATAAGATGTTTTATTTGTGACTCTCCTGCTAGAGCTTATGTAATGCGTTCTGAACGATTGAATATTTGTTGAACACAGCTGTTCTGAATGTTCTGATCAAGATCTGCGATACTGTGTCGGTGTCTGTTTTGTTCATCATATTTGCCAATTCTTCTTCAGACTCTTCATACGTTTGAATTTTTTTTCATTTTAAGGAACAACTCATCGTAAGCCAATCTGCGCGAGGTTGGACCCTGCTGTCTTTAGTTCATAAATCCACATTATATCTTAGCCATCGAAGTTGTCCTTTGTTCTCCCATAGGGCGGTACAGTACACAATTCTGGGCGACCCTTACGACGCACATAGGAGTATTACACATAAAAAACCGGACAAAATTATTTTATATTTTATTTCACTATTTTATTAAATAAAAGCAGCGGCTGAGTGATCGGCTGCTGCGCTGCGTGTCGCGGGTTCTATCCCCGCACGGGACAAATATTTGTATGATCTACAGGTAGTTGTTCCAAGTCTGGCTGTTTGTGTATGTGAATTTTAATGTTTGTAAACGCACCCACGATACTGGAGAAATTCCTAGTTTGGGGTAACGTTTTTTTTTTTAATAAAAAAAAACACCAATAATACATCATAATTAGGCAATTATTTCAAAAAAATAAGTAACAAATCTAAGAGAGTATTTACTCTTAAAACAGGATTTGATTTCAAGAGGATAATCATGAGACCGAATCAATCAGAATCACTGTCTCTTGAGTTCACATCATCTTCGTCGTAGGAACTGTCACAATTCAGTGTTTCCGGTAGAAGCATACTAATATCTTCCTGGGAAAAAGACTTGCTTTTCTTCTTCCGTTTTATTCTGTTGCAGCTGATGAAGGGATCAGATGTCAGCAACAACCAATTTAAAATATCTCTGTTGCAGTCCACTCTTGAAAATTTTCTTGCAAAGTCTACGCGATATTTACGGAAATGTTTGTTCCGGGCTTCAGCAGCCTCCTCTGATAGCTGTCCGATAGGTACAATGTGACTTGATATTACTTGAGCGCCAAGCATCAGAATCTTGTGAACTGTAGGTGACATGGGATGTCAACCATACAGTTCCACGTATAGTTTGGCAGTTTTGTGAGCAAAGTCATTGAATTTCGCAGGATCAATATCATATCCGCTTGATATCACTTCAAGAATGATTTGGAACCTTTTTATCAAATCTATATTTATTCCAGTAATCCGAGATGAGCATTCAGGATTGTCAAAAAATCTTCTCGACGTATTTCCTTCGTTACTATTACCGTAACCGACTTTGGGTATGTCAACAAGAAGGCCCATCTCTTCTTTGAAGCTTTTTTGTATTTTCTGTTTTATTTCTTTCAAAACATTTTTGTCTTCTGCCGTTCGGGCTTGCCACTTCTTTGAAACTGGTCTTGAAATATTTCAAAGAACGGGTAAGGACACTTGTTTCTTCGGGTGGACATGAAGTTAGTTGCGCAAGTCTTTCTTCCAACAACGAAAATTTTTCTTCAATCTTCGTTCCTTTGAACTCTTTAATAATAGTATAAAGCTCCATTATGGTGACTTTTTTTCACTCTTTCCGAAGGACCTATGACAAAAGAAAACAAAAAAATAAGCTTTGTAAATATAATTATAATCTTCCCCATATAGTTTGAAGTACTATAAAAAAATATGGGGTACGTTGGGGGGACTTTTTATTCATGTTTCTACTTCTTTAGAGTCTACATTTTATGCACACATAAAAATTTTGAGGCGACAAGCCGCGACACATAAACAAAAACACTAATGTATTTCAAATTTCTTTAAAAAACGAGTCAAAAAGTGCCGCTGTTTATTGATGGCTATACAAGTAGAAATTTTGGAAGAAACATGAGGCGTATAGAATCAAAGGCAGCTAAATCCGTAAAGTACCTAAATTCACTTGAGAATGGCAACCTAAGCGTCACTCAACTAGTAAGCAGTTTCACCCATCACTCAGTATCTAAAACAGCCATATCCTTCACAAATAACGTTCAAAAACTCAGCTTAGAATCAAAATCATCTATATCCTCGCTTGTGAGAATCAAACACAGCTAAAGTTGCAATCGACCAATCAGAGAGCTTCATTGCCGCAAATTCAAAATGGCTGTCAATTGTGATTTGTACACTGTGGAGGTTGTTTGCGTTACGTTATTTTTAGCGAAAATATTAGATTTTTGAGCAGTTGGAACGTTTAAAAGTGATTTAATACTTAATCCAATGTGTGATGGAGCAGCCTGTGAAAGAAGCATTACCAGGGAAGGCCAGGAAACAACAAAAACATCCTGAGAAATGGAAGGCGAATTTGGCAAAAAAAGAGAGGTTAGTGCCGACTAGTGATGCACTGCAATATTGTGTTTTCACGTTATTCTCAAACATTATTTTAAATTTTGATAAAATTTATTTTGTATAGCATATTTATGTATATAAAAGTTCTTCACTGATAAGATAAAGAAAAGATTTTTTAAGATATCTGTCACTAATGTGAGAGATATCTTTTTTCACTCATTCGCTGCGGTCTACGTTCTGACGAAGTTAGACTTTTTTTTTCACCATTAGTTAAAAGCGTATGAATAAGTCAAACAAATACTTTACAGGTACTCGTCGCACAGTTTACCTGAACCAGTTACGTGTAAACATGACACAAAAAATATCAGTGCAAGAAATTGAAGTTACAAGATCTCCTGAGATTTCATAACACATTTTACGCAACGCCAATAAAAAACAACAGGATGCTATAATATTAAACTGCTGTTCTGCAAAACAAATTCAGCGCAGACGACCTACCAAAAATGTAAGAAAGGGCAGAGAATGCTCTATTAAGTATGCAATATATGTCAAAAAACAACTTGTGCCAGTGTGCCAGCAAGTATTTTTGAAAACACTCGGTATAACTAAATATCGTGTGCAGTATGTCATGAGGACATTCTTCTCTGCAGGACAGCTCGCTAGTGAAAGAAGAGGTGGTGACCGTAAAACACAAAAGTATGGTCCTCTCAGGCAATCCATTCACAGATTTATAAAATCTTTGAATTGTATTGAGGCACACTATTGCCGAAGTTCGACTCGTCAACGAAAATATTTTCCTAGCGAACTCAATATAAAAAAGTTAAACAAAATGTATAAATCTCAAAACCCTGACAGTGCTGTAAAATTATCGTATTTCCGAGCGATCTTCAATATGGATTTCAATTTAGGTTTTGGAAACCCTAGATTCGATGCTTGCTCCAAATGCATCGAATTAACTGAAAAAATCAAAACGGAAAAAGACTCTTCAAACAAAGTAAAATTAATTACAGCAAAAAGAGTACATGCGCTGAAGGCAAAAGCATTTTTCAACTCACTCAGAGAGAAAAAAGAAGGAATGGCAACATTTTCTTTTGACTGCCAGAAGAATTTAGTACTACCCAAAGTTCCGGATCAAAGTTGCTACTATAGTAGGCAACTATATTTATACAATTTTGCAATAATTCGTGGGTCCTCTAATGACCCTTTAAATAAAGATAATTCTCATTCTTTTGTCTGGACTGAGAATGAACACTAACCATAATGTTCGGTACGTACCCCTTCGGGGGTCTGACACATAAACCTCCGCTGGCTTGGTAGATACCCACGAAGGGGTCGGCGTTTAAGTCATACGTCATCCTTATTTAATAATAAAATAATTATGTTATTTTATACTGAAAAAAAAAAAATATCATTACTAAATTAAAACAACTAGATAAAAAGCCTGTGGCGAATCATAGTTATTTATATTTATTATGTATGGTTCCCACTACGGAGTTAATTCGTTTATAGCTGACAACACTGGTCTAGATACTCTATGGCTAGACCAAAGATGACAGTACCAAATACCTACACTTGGAACGTAATGGTTTCTTACTTGTAAAACTCTTTGCTGTAAATTACAATCTCTAACCACTACTTATATTATTGTAACACATCAAGGTGCATAGTGTAAGCAAACATAGAAGAAATATAGATTTACAATACAATCTGCACCCCTAGTTTCATTTGAAGAAGCGGCGCAAGCAGGCGCCTAAAAGCCCTTGTGCTCCAATAATATATTCTGTCAAATAACGCGCGCCACTTTCGAATTTCCGTCAACTAAAGTTTGTTGTTGCAAAACTCACTCAGTCGCCATTTTGACGGACGGCAGTGTCAAGTAGTTGCAGTGATTATTTTTAAAACGTGTGTGTTTGGATTGATAATTCTTTAAAATGGTGAGTAATAAGTGTTATCTAATAATTGTTTCATTGAAAACAGTCTTAGTATAATGAAGAAATACGGCAATGACAAAGTTTTCCATCTCAAAAGATAAACGCTTAGTTGAGGAACAATTTTACGGAACTTTCTCCAATTGTTATTACAGGTAAAAACGTAGTTTATTGATACTAAATGGTGTAAATCTGCAAAATAATTCATGTAGTTAAGTAGTGTTTCTTATTCTCATCGTTAATTATGCTCAAAGATCTCAATATATATGCAATGTATTGTTTTCATAGTTGATTAGGAGTAGAAAATTCGCCGCCATATTCGAAAAATATTCAAATTTGCGGGGCATGTTCGATAGTATGTTGTCGATAGATTTTTAACGCTATTTTCAGATGAGAATGTGATATTTTGTAATCAATTAAAAACTTTTTGGTTAGAAAAAATGCAATCCAACCCAGATTGCCTTTTTTATAGTCTACCATTATAATATGGTTAGTTCTCTATAATTTTCGCACCAACGCCAACTCCAAACCCACAAGGCAAGGCTATGAGAATTCTAAAATCTACTCTAAATAATAAACATTATGTCAGTAAGGGTAAATTGTATTTCCACTATAGTGTATCATTAGAATAGAATATACTTTATTGGACACCAAAATCATTCAACAAATAAAGAAACTGTATTTATTTTTGTAAATAATACCCATGTATTTTCTATTGTAGGCATCAAGCGAGTCTAATTCCCCAATTCCCAAATATTATGAGGATGAGGTGCTTGGGGAATTTAATAATATATACAGTTCCGAAGAGGAACTGGATTACGAAGGATCTGGTCTTCCCTCTAGACCTCTTTGAGGAGTCTGAGGACGAAACTGAAGACCCGATCCTCACATATGACAATTATGAACAACAGGCACAACGACATCAAGATGCATTCAATTTTATCATAAGTGTTCATTAATAATATTCCACAGACATTTCCTCAAATTACGTATAAAACCAGTATTATGAAAAAACTAAGTTCACCTAATAAATTGGTGCTGTTCGCATTTTGGATGATGCTTGGTATCATCAAAATGCCATCAGTCAAATCTTGCTTTAGCAAGATACCATTATTGAAAACGGATGCGTTCAGGTACCTTTTCAAAGAAGAAAGGTATTGGCTTTTGAATCGAGCCCTACATTTTGCCAGGGGTTCTCAGGATCCTTCTGATCCTGAGAATGTTTTATACCCAATGGGGCCTATTTTAGAACACTTAAATTCAAAATTTCAGGAACTTTATACTCCGAGCCAGAACATCTGTATTGATGAATCCCTTATTCTTTGGAAAGGGCCTCTGTCAATAAAACAGTACATCAAAACAAAATCCGCACGTTACGGTATTAAGACTCTTAATTTGTGTGAATCTAGCACAGGTTACCTTTGGAATTTTTTCATTTATCTTGGTAAAAGAACAACCAATTCTGCCTTGCCTTCAAGTACCAGCACAGTTCTCAAACTGATGAGGCCGCTTTTAGACCTTGGACATGTCTTGTACATGGATAATTGGTTCAATTCCCCTTCACTCGCAAGATTTTTGAAAAGGCGAAAAACGGATTGCGTTGGCACACTCCGTGTATGTCGCAAAAACGTTCCAGCCTCTATTCAGAAAGTCAAGCTAGTGGAGGGCGAATACATGGGTCGTCAATCTGGCGATGTCATGGTGATGGCTTACCAAGACCGTAAGCGGTTGATCCACGTACCATGACATGGCTCAAACTAAAACGGCTCCTAAGCCTGGTAGAATATCAGTCTATAAGCCCACACTTATAGCTGATTACAATCTTGGGATGGGTGGAGTTGATCGTTTGGACCAAATGCTTGAGCCCTACTTGATAGAGCGAAAGCAGTGCATAAAATGGAACAGGAAGTTATTTAAAAGGTTTCTGAATATCTATTCAGAACAGTCGGGTTCTACTGGAGAAGTCAATGGGACAGACTTACCAGGCTTTGGTGTTTCGTCTGAAGTTAGTGGAAGATTTAGCAAGTCACCATTTGCCTCATGTTCCCGTGCCTCCTTCAGTAGCAACCGCCTTCAGTAGACGTTCACATTTTCCTCTCAGTCGCTTAACGGAGCGGCATTTCATTCAGCGCACGGCACACAAAGAAGGCGACTCAGCTAGGTCGTCCCGTCGAAAATGTGTGTGGTGTGCAGATCGATGGGGTAACCATAATGCTAAGACGGCCTATGAATGTTTGGAGTGCCGGCTCCCTCTCTGCTTGGAGTTTTGCTTCAAGGAGTTTCACACTATTCCATAAAATTATACTTATTTATTATAATCCTATCCTTTACATTTTCTATCTTTTTATCATTCTCTGTATTATATAGTTTATGTATTCAAATCTTTATTTCATTTATACAACGTGTAACAGAATAAACGCAATTCCTGAAAGTAGTTGGTTCAGAAACGGCTTCTGAATCGATTTCCGTCATAAAAAATAGGTGTTAAATTTTGACGGAAAAATCTTTTAAATAACTTAAATTGAGGCCATCAGCGCAAAAGTGGCCTAAGCTTGATAGGCAGTATGAAAATAATGGGGTTTGTATATTCATGAATTTTAAATTATATTAGTTTTTTTTTTTTTTTTGTTATTTTAGTTCCGGAGCATATTTTATTCCATTAGTGTGATACTTTCTGTGGGTTGAAGTAGTTTATTTTGGCATATATTCACATTTTTGGATTATTTGTGTGGCTTAGGCCACTTTTGAATTTAGAGTACTGTAATATTTCCACTACTAATAGGCAAGGCTAGGCCATTAATAAAACAAATATTTACTAAAAATGAACTTTTTTATTTCAAAAGTACAGAAAATTGGAAATTATTATTTTAATAAAGTAAATAGAACTTAAACTAGTCATCAATTAGGTAATTGTTGAAAATCATATCATTTTCTGCTGCTGTAGTCTTTAACTCCTTGTAAAAACTGTGATGTACAGGTGGTATAAAATTAACAACTCCAGTAAATCTTTCTTTTTATTATCACTGATGGCGTGACCCTCAGGATATAAAATATTTAGTTTTTCAATCATATTGAATTGCGTTTCTTTATATCAACCTCTTGAAAGAGTACATCAGGGTTATTGGAGTACTTGAAAAAAAACTTAAATGGATGTATTTCATGAAACAATAGCCATTGCATTTTTAGCCACTCCACTTTTCCCTTATGTACTGAAAGGATAGTGGGCAGAAATGTATGGGCGGCACACCCACGTCCGCCACAGCTTAGACTACTTTTGTTTGGAAGGTATCACAGCCATGAATCTCTGTGCCAAAGCGCATCAAATTCTGTCCCAGGGTTCTCTATTTATCTTGAGTTGAACATTATTGAAACAAACCTAACCTAACCTTTTGTTTACTTTTGGGGCACACCCACGTCCGCCACAGCTTAGACTACTTTTGTTTGGAAAGTATCACAGCCATGTTTCTCTGTGCCAAAGCGCATCAAATTCTGTCCCAGGGTTCTCTATTTATTTGAAGTCGAAACTTACCGATCATTATTGAAACAAACTTAACCTAACCTAACCTAATCTTTTTTTTACTTTTGGGGCACACCCACGTCCGCCACAGCTTAGACTACTTTTGTTTGGAAAGTATCACAGCCATGTTTCTCTGTGCCAAAGCGCATCAAATTCTGTCCCAGCGTTCTCTATTTATTTTGAGTTGATCATTATTGAAACAAACCTAACCTAATCTTTTTTTACTTTGGGGGCACTCCCACGTCCGCCACAGCTTAGACTACTTTTGTTTGGAAAGTATCACAGCCATGTTTCTCTGTGCCAAAGCGCATCAAATTCTGTCCCAGGGTTCTCTATTTATTTTGAGTTGAACATTATTGAAACAAACCTAACCTAACCTTTTGTTTACTTTTGGGGCACACCCACGTCCGCCACAGCTTAGACTACTTTTGTTTGGAAAGTATCACAGCCATGTTTCTCTGTGCCAAAGCGCATCAAATTCTGTCCCAGGGTTCTCTATTTATTTGAAGTCGAAACTTACCGATCATTATTGAAACAAACTTAACCTAACCTAACCTAATCTTTTTTTTACTTTTGGGGCACACCCACGTCCGCCACAGCTTAGACTACTTTTGTTTGGAAAGTATCACAGCCATGTTTCTCTGTGCCAAAGCGCATCAAATTCTGTCCCAGGGTTCTCTATTTATTTGAAGTCGAAACTTACCGATCATTATTGAAACAAACCTAACCTAATCTTTTTTTACTTTTGGGGCACACCCACGTCCGCCACAGCTTAGACTACTTTTGTTTGGAAGGTATCACAGCCATGTTTCTCTGTGCCAAAGCGCATCAAATTCTGTCCCAGGGTTCTCTATTTATTTTGAGTTGATCATTATTTAAACTAACCTAACCTTTTGTTTACTTTTGGGGCACACCCACGTCCGCCACAGCTTAGACTACTTTTGTTTGGAAAGTATTATAGCCATGTTTCTCTGTGCCAAAGCGCATCAAATTCTGTCCCAGGGTTCTCTATTTATTTGAAGTCGAAACTTACCGATCATTATTGAAACAAACTTAACCTAACCTAATCTTTTTTTACTTTTGGGGCACACCCACGTCCACCACAGCTTAGACTACTTTAACTACTACTTTAACTACTACTTTAACTACTACTTTAACTACTACTTTAACTACTACTTTTACTACTACTTTTACTTTCTCTGTAACAATGAACTGTGTACAAGTTAAAGGAGCTATTTCTCTAGTTTACCCGTATCCCATTCTGTGCCCACAACTGTTTGACACTAAGTAAGTCACTCAGTACGTCCTGGCCAGGGTCCTATGTCTCAGGATGCGACACATATATATATATCTATAGATCGTCGGCAGAGGGCGGACGACGCCCTCTTCCGGCCCCCCTAAATAGGTCCAGGGGCGATGGATTCAGGGACATCCGTCACCCCCCATCACACTAGACCTAAGACGGCGACGCGTAGATTTCCACGCGCGCCTCTTGTAAGCGGGCCGGCACTAGTCCGGGGCAGCGGAAGTTGCATTAGATCCCGCTGCCTCCCGGCGCAAGTGTGCGAGGGAACACCGGTGTGATTTTAGTCAGTACGAGTTTGACAGACCCTTCCGCTCTCTCCATGGCGAAGGACATCCATCGGGGATTTCCACGCCGTGGAAAAAAAATGTTAAGTTTAGGTTTAGGTTAGGCTTAGGTTAGGTTAGGTTAGGTTTGTTTCAATAATGCTCGGTAAGTTTCAACTTGAAATAAAAAGAGAACCCCGGGACAGAATTTGATGAGCTTTGGCACAGAGGAACATGGCTATGATACCTTTCAAATAAAAGTAGTCTAAGCTGTGGCGGACGTGGGTGTATTTTGTCCACTGTCCTTTTCCTGTTAGTTATGTTTCTTTCTAGTAACTGACTTGAAAAAAATAGGTCTTTGGTCATAGAAATTATTTTGAATGGCCTGACTTTCCTGGCAGCTAAATTCACTTGGTTCCAATCTTGACGTACAAAAATATTTTTAAAAAATCGTTTTTGTTTTTCCGCTAGGCCAAAATCTTGATCGCAAGTCATGTACGAATGTCCACTTACAAGAAACTTATGATCAATTTTCTTTGTAGCAAACTCAGGATTGAAAACAATATATTGGCAGATAAGAGCCATCTTAATGTTTCGATTTTGGCCACGACATTGGTCAGAGTACATAATCAGGTGCTCACATTTTACAATATTTTTGAGAAAATACATAATGCAGGAACCTATTTCCTGTGGGCCACGAGAAGCTATGCTTTCATCCTGTAACGGTCACCCGATTGCCAGCCATGCCAAAGCCATGCCATGCCGTGTCGTCTTGGTGCAGCCAAAGCCACAGCCACAGCCTCAGCCAAAGCCATAGCCATGACAACCAAGTACGCCACGGCAGCCACAGCAAAGAGAACGTCAATAGACTAGCGCGTCACGTGCGCTTGTCAACCTAACGCGATGGGCGTTACCGAGCGGCAATCCCCTCCTCGATTTAGAGTGCGGGTAAAATTATAAATAGGTCGCGCAGCGTTGATGATTATTCTGATCTAGAACCTAGCCTAAGCTGAAACTCTGTTCGATTATAAATTAATCCAATAAATATCTACAATCAAGAAACTTGTATTTTGCTATCCTATGTTTCACTCAGAAGTGGGATGAAGCGAAATCGCCGTGAACTTCATGGACGTGGGGTGCGTCCACCCGGATGGGACCCCTCGAGCGACACCGAGCAAGATGAAGACGGCGATTCTACACCACCGCCCGCTAGAAAAATTCTGAAACGCCTCCTGCAAAATGAGGTCGACAAGGCCGTCCGCGGACTGGATTCAGACATCGGTACATCCAGAAATCATCGTGCTGCGTCCCTCATTCCTGAATTCGACCCGGATGGCGAAGATTGCACAGTATCAGTATGGTTAAGAAAAATCGATCAACTCGGCGACATACGAGGGGCGGCTGAAAAGTTTTGAGCCTAATATATTAAAAATGCTGATAGATATGTATAAAAAAATTATTTTTCAACATAATCTCCCTCTGTTTCAATGCACTTCTTACATTTATTAAAAAGAGCTTTTAACCCTGTGAAAAAATATTCGCCCTTTTTGTCTTCAAAATGTTCGTTTACGGCCGTCTTCATTTCTTCATCACTGGAAAATCTTCGTCCTCGGAGGTTTTTTTTCAAATTTGAAAAGAGGAAATAATCGCTAGGGGCCAGGTCTGGACTGTAAGGTGGGTGGTTGATTTCTTCAAATCCAGTCTCAGCGAGGGCACACCTTGCAACTCGCGCAGTGTGGACGGGCGCATTGTCTTGCAAAAACAGGACTCCTTTTGCCAGTTTGCCTCTCCTTTTCTCGACAATCACTTGACGCAGTTTGGTCAACAATGCGGCGTAATAATCTCCGTTCACTGTAGTATTTTTGGGAAGGTAGTCGATGAACAAAATTCCTTAACAATCCCAAAAAACAGTGGCCATGAGCTTGGATGCTGATTTTTCCACTTTGAACTTCCGTGGAGGCTTTTCTCCCTTTTCTATCCACTGCATTGACTCCTGTTTTGACTCCGGATCGTACTGTCTAATCCATGTTTCATCAACAGTGATAAGACGAGAAAACACATCGTCAGGATTATCGCCACAGATGTCCAAAAACTCCTGCGAAGTTATGACTCGACGCTGCTTGTCCAGTGGCGTGAGCATTTTCGGCACCCAACGCGCGCACACCTTTTTCATATGCAAATGAGTATGCAAAATGTCGCTGATTCGTTCCTTGCTAATGCCAATGGCTTCAGCTATCTGCCACAACTTGATTCGCCGATCTTCTAGAACAAGTTTTTTCACTTTTTCAATATTTTCTTCGGTAACAGCGGTGTTTGGGCGTCCCGACCTGGGATCATCTTCGAGCGACTCCCTGCCATGTTTGAATTCTCGGCTCCAACGTTTTATGGTCGCAAATGAAGGCGCAGACTCCCCATAAACTGCTGACATTTCTTCAAAAATTTCCGTCGGCGTTTTGTTCTTTTTTTTAAGGAATTTTATGACAGCTCTGTACTCCAATTTCGTACAAAGTGCTGATGACTCGGACATGGTGACGTTTATGGTTCAATTACTTAAAGTGTAATGAAGTTAATGACATGAAACTTGACATTTATATTTCGTAGGATACCCGCAATTTGTGATATGCTACGCGAGTCATTAGTGACACTTAAAGGTACTTAGGCTCAGAACTTTTCAGCCGCCCCTCGTACATCGTTGGAGCGATGAGATAAAGGCATTCCATCTGCAAGACAAACTACGGGGACAAGCTCGCAAATGGTACAACCGACTCGACGAGTATAATTACTCGTGGGACGAGTGGAAACAGATGCTGCTGCGTGCTTTTCCAAAACATCGGGACTACAGTGCATTGTTAGACGAGATGATGCAAAGACGGAAGATGACTAATGAAACAATGACCAAGTACTATCAAGATAAAGTATCCATGTGCTTCCGTTGTAAGCTATCAGACAGCGCCAGTGTCTCGTGCATCATTCGAGGCCTACCCTCATCTTTGCAACCAAATGCACGTGCTTTCCAATGTGAACGCCCTGATGAACTATATGAAGCATTTCTCTGTGCCCTCGACGACTACCGCGGCCCCGCACCAGAAATTCGCCTACCGAGTAAGGATCCTCGCCCAATGCCTTCCGAAAAGAAGATTTTTACGGAGAATGATCCGTGCCCACGCTGTAAGAGGACTGGTCACATGTTGCGAAATTGTACGCTTCCCGATCAACGTGTGTGCTTTAAATGTGGTAAGCAAGGCCACATCGCTACCCGCTGCAATAATTCATCTGCAACCACTCTTCAAAAATCTACGTTGGATGTGAACAACAGCGTCAAGGACATTAAGATAATCCAAAACTACAATGACACCTACAAGAAAATAGCCAAGATCAACGGAGTCCACGTGAAGACCTACATCGATACCGGAAGCCAGGTGAATGTCATGACCAGTCGGATCTCCCAATTATTATCTCTCGACGTCATACCTACGAGTACGATCCTAAAAGGCTTTGCCGGCGGGTTAATTACTTCCCGTGGAGAAGTAAAATTTAATCTGGAAATAAACGGTATTCAAGTTACTTGCGATGCGTATCTGACAGACATTGCACTCGTCGTAAGCAACGGAACAGCCACACTGATGCGCGAATCTGAATCCATGCCAAAGGAAGATGTGGTTGAAGAGCTCCACAAGTTCAAGATTGTAACGACTATGCGAGAAACGTTGCCACCAGGAGCTTCCATCATCAAGGTCCTGATAGTGGGCAACCGCCAGAACAATGATATCTGTACCGCTGCACGCCACTACGAACTTCAAGGACTTTCCTACTCCCTGCCCGCCACTCTCCTTCGAGGCGACAGCGGACACATCAAGGTCATCAACACCGGGGCTGAGGATATCGTGTGGGAGGCTGGCCAGGTCCTCACACGTGCCGAGAGCTGCGACACATCACCGACCATAAGTCAGGTTAGCCAAGCCAAGCCATATTTGCCTTTAAAGCCTTCTGATTTGCCTATTTCATGTGATTTGTCTAAATTAACTGTGCCGGAAAATATGCCTTTTGTTTTATCTGTGGATAAAGATTCAAATCTGAGCATAGGTGGAGTTTTGTTAAACGACATAAAAATAGGCAATTTGAGTGAAATGGAACGTAAAGATTTAATCAAATTGCTAATTAGATTCAAACAAAGTTTCGCAGACAGCACTAAAGATCTCGGCTGCACAAATTTAATTCAAATGCCAATTACTTTGACTACCGATAAACCCGTTTATCGACAACCATATAGACTATCGCACTGTGAACAAGAAATAGTAAAATCTAAAGTCTGTGAATTATTAGAAGCCGGTATTATTAAAGAATCAGAGTCCAACTATGCTTCTCCAGTGATATTAGTAAAAAAAAAGAACGGGGATAGCAGACTGTGCATAGATTATCGCGCACTTAACGCCATAACCGTTAAAGACAGATATCCGTTACCAAATATTGAAGATCATATTTCTAAGTTAGCCGGTAAAAAATATTTTACGTGCTTAGATATGTCTCAAGGCTACCATCAATTGGCGCTAAAACCCGAAGATACTCATAAAAGTGCATTTATTTGTCAGGCCGGTCAATTTGAATATGTCCGTGTTCCATTCGGTTTAGCTAACTCTCCGTCAGTTTTCATGCGTTTAATTAACAAAATAGTAAACTCCATCCATTTTTCCCAAAATGGCGGTAGTAGCGATTCATGCGAGATTTTAGCTTTTCTAGATGACATATTGATACCCTCAGTCGACGTTAAATCTGGTCTTGACATGTTAGAGGTTGTGTTAAATAAATTCGAAACCGAGAATCTGAAATTAAATATGAAAAAGTGTACGTTTTTAGAAACTCGAGTAACGTATTTAGGACATGAAATTTCCGAAAGTGGTGTGCAACCGGCAGAGTCAAAATTAACCGCCGTGTCACAGTTTCCGGTGCCCAAAAATGTACACGAAGTTCGACAGTTTATCGGGTTATGTAGCTATTTCCGTAAGTTTATTCATAAATTTGCTCAAATTGCTCGTGCCTTAACAAATTTAACAAAGAAAAACGTTGCATGGGATTGGGGCAGTGAACAATCGGAGAGTTTTAACGAATTAAAAAATTGTTTGTGCTCCAAACCGGTGTTAGCGATATACGATCCCGAGCTAGAAATAGAAATACATACGGACGCCTGTAAGTTAGGCATAGTGGGTATATTATTTCAAAAACAAATTGATGGTACTTTAAGACCGGTAATGTATTTCAGTCGTGTAACTTCTAAACAAGAAAGCGTATATCACAGCTACGAACTCGAAACACTAGCGGTTGTAGAATCTTTAAAAAAATTCCGCGTTTATGTAATTGGTAAACATGTAAAAATTGTTACGGATTGTACCGCGGTGCGTTCCACTTTGACAAAACGTGACATTATCCCGCGGATAGCCAGATGGTGGTTGATGATTCAAGATTACGATATAAGTGTAGAATACCGGCCGGGTGAGCGCATGAGACATGTCGATGCACTGAGTCGAAATCCTGTTGACGCGCTTAATGTTAATCGCCTAGAAGTATCTGATTGGTTCTTTACAGTTCAGTATCAAGATGACAAAGTCAAAAACATAGTTGATCGATTAAAATCTGGTTCAGCAGAGCGCGACTTAACAAACGATTTCGTACTGATAGATGATAGGTTATACCGGAAAACTCTGTGCGGTAATCGTCTTGTAGTGCCGGGACCAGCTAGGTGGAAAATTGTTCAAATGCACCATGATGAAATAGGCCATGTAGAGTTCAAGCGCTGCATCGAGCTTATTAAAAATGACTACTGGTTTCCGAAAATGACGCGGTTTATTCGGAAATATGTTGCGGCGTGTTTACATTGCGCTTACGGAAAAGGGGAGCACGGGAAAAAGGAGGGTATGTTGCATCCTATTCCCAAACCAACTGAACCGTTCAGAACAGTACATGTAGATCACTTAGGACCGTTCTGTAAGACGAAGAAAGGCTATGTGTACATGCTAGTGATAACCGATGCATTTACAAAGTTTGTAATAGCGGAACCAACTCGGACAGTAAACTCAATCGAGACGGTCAGGTTATTAAAACGAATTTTCGCTTTGTTTGGATACCCGGATAGAGTAGTGTCGGATCACGGAAAAGCCTTTACTAGTAGATATTTTAAGAAGTTTGCTACAGACAAACAGTTCAAGCATACTTTAACGGCTATAGCTTGTCCTCGAGCTAACGGCCAAGTTGAACGTACCAACAGAACCATTTTGAACGCGTTACGAGCTACCGACCCTAGTGAAGCCGCGAACAATTGGTCTAATAATTTACCTGACGTAATCTGGGGTATAAACAACACTTTAAACGACACAACCGGATATAAACCTTACGACTTGATGTTTTCACGGAGTAGTAGGCATGTGATGTTTCTATTCCGGGGCGGGTAGTCGAATCGACTCACGTGAAACGCACCAAGGCTAGGCAGAACATTGAAAAAGCTAGCGCTAAAATGAAACACCATTTTGATAAGCGTCGTAAGCCATGTCACACATATAAGAAAGGTGATTTAGTACTTTGGAAACAGGCTCCTACAAGTAGCGCGGCTAAAGTCAGTACTAAACTACACTCGCGAGCAAAAGTATGGAATCACTTACTTGGAATTGATTCCGCGCGATCTTGAGTACTTAATAACCAGTTAAGAATAATAAAAATGGTACCATTTTAAAGGTTAAACTGTTAACTTTAAATTGATACCAAATTCATTTAAATCACACCAGTATTTAAGGAGCTATCTTGGATTGAGTGAAGGAGTTAGGAAAACATAAGGATAATGGAAAAATAATGAATGAAGAAAACAACAAAAATTAATGAATAAAAAAAATATTTAGGCTTAAAATTAAGATTCAATATTTTGTGTTCCCTCCCCTCGCCCTAATAACTGCTCGAAGACGGTTCTTCATTGACCTAATCAGCTTCTGAATCGATTCTTGCGGGATACCTTCCCACTCCTCTATCAAAGCCGATTTCAGCTCATTCACACTTGAAGGAGCAGGATTTCTGGAACGAACCCTCCTCTTCAGTTCATCCCACACGTGCTCAATGGGATTTAAGTCCGGGCTGAGCGCTGGCTAGTTCAATGTGGCGATATCGACTTCTCCGACATATTCAGTTGTGACACGGGAAGTGTGAATACGAGCGTTATCGTGCATAAGGAGGAAGTCATCACCGATATATCCCGCATAAGGAACGACATGTTCCAGCAGAATATCGGAAATGTAGCGATCTGAAGTTAGACCGCCTCCTCGTCCCCGGCCAGGCACGAAATCAAGCTCCGTTTTACCGTCGAAGGAAATGCCGTCCCACATCATACAAGAACCGCCCACATAAGCAACTGTCTCAGCGAAACAGCAACGCAAATCGCTCCCCAGGCCGCCTGAGGACCCGACCCCTTCGGTCGCTGCCGTGCAAACACATTCTGCACTCGTCGGAGAACAGGACTCGCCTCCATTGCTCAACCTCCCAATCAAGATGGGAGCGAGCAAATTGAAGGCGTGCCTGTCGGTGACCCGCCGTCAGTTTCGGGCCTGTGGCACGCCTTTTTGGAGTCAAATTAGCTTGCTTAAGTCTTCGACGAACTGTCCACACACTGGCAGCTACCCCACAAACATTTCGGAGCTCCTGTTGGACGTCGACACCAGTCAAATGTCGATTTCGGAGAGAGGTTGACGCGATAAAAACGGTCATCCCTCTCCGATGTGCACCGGCGCCGTCCAAATTTTGGTCTCTGGATAAAGCCACCAGTCACCCGAAAGCGTTTATAAACTTTCAAAACACAGGACTGGCTTTTGTGGAGCTGACGTGCGACAGCTCGCTGGCTGAACCCTTCTTGCAATAGGGCGACAATTTGTGCTGCTTCTGTAGGTGTACTATCCATTGTCGTCCAAGTTCAAGGGTCAAAAGTAGAGAAGATGTGTACCGGTTAACGTGTGAAAGCCGACTGATAAAGAAAATCCGGTAACACGTGCTTTTATAGGGGGTCAATAGGGCGCAACTCGGGACGTATCAAACAATTTAAACAAATCTTTTTCCTTACTTCTTCACGTAATCCGAGATAACTTCTTAAATAATGGCGTGATTTGAATGAATTTGGTATCAATTTAAAGGTAACAGTTAAACCTTTAAAATGGTACCATTTTTATTATTCTTAACTAGATATTAAGTACTCAAGATCGCGCGGAATCAATTCCAAGTAAGTGATTCCATACTTTTGCTCGCGAGTGTAGATGATCTCTAGTCAGGGCCGTATATTGTCACAAAAGTTGTTGGTAAGGACAGATACAGGATCAGGAGAATAAAAGGTTTGAGAGGATATAAGAACTTCATAGGTTTAGTATCTGCTGACTCCTTGCGACCCTATCAAAGTGTAGCTCCTGTATCTGACAGTGCCAGCAGCTCTGATGACCAGTTAGAGACAGAGGACCTAATTGATTTACTGGAAAGCTAATTGTGTTCCCTTTTCCCATTGCGGGAGCAATTGTTTCAGGATGGCCGACTGTAACGGTCACCCGATTGCCAGCCATGCCAAAGCCATGCCATGCCGTGTCGTCTTGGTGCAGCCAAAGCCACAGCCACAGCCTCAGCCAAAGCCATAGCCATGACAACCAAGTACGCCACGGCAGCCACAGCAAAGAGAACGTCAATTGACTAGCGCGTCACGTGCGCTTGTCAACCTAACGCGATGGGCGTTACCGAGCGGCAATCCCCTCCTCGATTTAGAGTGCGGGTAAAATTATAAATAGGTCGCGCAGCGCATTTTGATGATTATTCTGATCTAGAACCTAGCCTAAGCTGAAACTCTGTTCGATTATAAATTAATACAATAAATATCTACAATCAAGAAACTTGTATTTTGCTATCCTGTGTTTCACATCCCATGTAAACATATAAACCTCAGTTGTTTTCATATCATGAATACCCAGACAGTACGTCCATAGCTGACGTTTATAATAACATAATATTCCTGTACTTATAACTGGAGTTGGTAGGGTCTTCATCAGATCAAATGAAATTATGGCTACATTGTCATCATTCTTATACATTTCCACATCCTTTTTGATGCCGTCCCTTGCTGCATTTACTTTAAGCAAATGTAATTTTTTCTCTTGTTCTAATTCCAGTTTGTTTACAGGATTTTCACAAGCTTTTAGTTTGATGTCTAGTGAATCGCAACGCTTACATGAGTCAGTGATGGGGGCATGAAAACTCAAGTTAAAATCTTCATTAAAACATTTACTAAAAATAAATTTTGAAGTAGGGTTTGCAACTTTTTCTTTATAAAGTGAATATAAAATACTTATATTTAAATCCGGTGCCAAATATTTACGGTTTTCTGACTTATGCAATGAATAATGAGACTCATAAGAAGGAATAGAGTTGATGAAATCTTTAATTTCTTTTATCTTATTAATGGGTGTTTTATTGGCTGATACAGAATGGCCCCGGCGATCCAGAGGACGAGTTGTTATGGTTCTTTTGTTTTTTAGTAGTCTACTAATACGACCATCCGAAATACATAATGTGTTTTTGAAAAACTTTTTGCAGACCAAAACTTCTATTCCTTCAGAGTTACATAAGTAGTAATGTCTTGTCATTTGCCTCCTTGAGTTTGCATTAGTAGTGTAGCTACGAGACTTGGAAACAACTTTAATATGTGAAAACAAATATGATGTTTGCAAGTCAAAATTTGCCAAAGCATAGAATTCTTTTAATAACTTGTTTTGTTGGTCACTTTGCATTTATTAGGACATGGACACAATCCTACCTTTGCACAGTGTTTCGACTAGAACAAGCTAGCTGGACAAAAACAACATTAAGATTTCCTAGAAACATTAGTGGGGGTAAGTAGGGTATTAGTTGGTAATTACACCAACAGTAATTGTTTTGGCAGAAGTCATACAAAACATCGTTAATGAGGGTAAGTATGTAAGACAATTGGGTCAAATGCATAATATTATTTGCATTTTTGCTACTGACACGATTGCATCTCCCGAGGTTATTTTAGTAGTTGTGGTAAATTTTAGTGATGGATTCTACTACTAAGGGTGAGTACATTTTTTTTATTTAGTTACAATACAATAATATTCATACTAAATTAGAATCTGAGCGTCGCAAACCTGGAAGTTGAGTTTTTTTTTCAACAATTCAAATTCAAAAGACTATAACTAAAAATCCCCTGGTATCCCCGGTCTGTATTTTTTGCAGTTGATAGACACATGCCTCCAAATTATAATGAAGCCTTGTTTTTTTGCACGTTTTTTGCTCAAAAGCTGTTATTTTTTTTTTCAGGTAGCAGTTTTGCAGTCTCAAAAACGCAGCTTTTCGAAGAATGGGTGAAACATACAAAAAGTGACCGAAATAAGGCGCTTTTCATATTTGTTTCACAAAAACATGACCTCAGTGGTGTAACAGAAGCATCTGTGAAGGACATCAAGACTAATATTTCCCGTTTTTCTTCGAAACTTTCGGAGAAATGGGAGAATGTTAGCCGAATGCGAGACCGTTTCTTAGCTTCTAATGCTAAGTGACTAGAAGGTGAAAACATACAGTTTAATGTATCTTATGACCTTACAGAAGCATCAACGTCCTCGCATTCACTGCCTGGTCCCGGGAGACCGCCAGTGGATATGGCAAACGCAAGTGCCAAAACCAAACGGCGACGTGTCGATGATTTGGTTCAGTTACGAAGTAATTTTGCCAATCGGGCAGCTTTCTGAGGAAGCTCAAGAAGCTCGCAATAAAGATTGCAGAAGGTTTCGAAGGGATAACAGCCGGAAACAGTCTTCTATTGCCACGAATACAGATTTGCTTAATATGTTGATCATCACATCTGATCCTGTAATTAACAGTCTCAGAGATATCCTTGAAAATAAATAGGTAGCCTCCCTTCTGCAGTCTTAAATCTTGTAAACCCACCTGTAAATATTGTAAAAATGCAAATACTCTAAATATTAATACAAAAGATTCTTCTGAGGATGAACTTAGTAATGATGAATAATTCCTAAGTTTGTTCTCATTATAATCCAATGAATAGTCGTTTTTAGTAGTAAGTTATAATTTAGTCATTATTTAATAGGTTTACTGTGTACATAATCTGCTAAGTCGTAACTTTTAATTAAAGTTTTATATTAGTTCGTTTTATACAATACAATACAATTATTCTTATAATATTAGTTTAATCGTTATATAATGTAATTAGCTTTAAATACCCTTTATTTAATTGATATTTCTGATGAATCGCGCCATAAACACCATTATTTTTAATTAATGCATTTTATTTTCGGGGCCCGCATTTTTTATGGGTTTCTAAATAATGAAATCATTTATATTAGTATCTAGCTGAGGCTTTGAAACCTATATCCATTAAAAAATAATTTTGTCCAGCTAGCTTGTTCTGGACGAAACACAGTGCTTTGGTGTCTTAGCTGATACAGTTATCCCCTTGTAATTTTCATATTCCTCTCCTTTAGCACTTCTTAATTTCTTTATATTCCGAGCCCAACTCTCACTGTTTCTTAATCTCTTCTTTGGTTTCCTTGCATTTCCGTCTTCTTGTATTTCTGAACTTCCAGCCACAGCCAGTCCTTCTTGTAAAATATCTTCCATATCTGATGAAGAATGCTGTTCTGACGGACAATATTCAGACCCTGAATCTTCATAATCAGAACCGAAAAGCGCTGAAACATATCATTATATTTTTAAGTAAAACGTTTAACACCAAAACAAACACGATAATCCTTAATTTGCTGTACTTACATCGCATATTATCTTCTACAACATCTTCATTAGCCATGGTTAATAGTTTTCAATAGTTATATCGACGGAAAAAGAACAATTAAACAATAAATAATACGTTTTCAGAAACTTGTCAACAAAGTTTTAGCTGCGTCAAGAAAAAAGGGCCGTTTCATTGACAGCAGCTGTGTCAGCCTATCAGAGAAAAATAATGCATTGCAAAAAGAACTTTGGCAACGCCATCTGTTGACGATAGGTCAAACAAGAGATAGGCCACGTTTGTATTAAATTTTAGCATGTTTTAAATAATTTGTAGTAGATAAGCCACATTTTGAAAAATTTAGGGTTAGGCCGCTTTTGCGCTGACAGCCTCAATTAGAAACACAGTATCATGACAAATTTATACAATCCTTAATTCAAGGAAATTGAAACCTTAATTCAGTGCAATAAAGGCTACTAAAACGCACGACATTATTTGTAGTTCGCTCATAGCTCGTAATATAAAGGGTGTAAAATGACCCTTAACGAAGCCGAAAGGCATTTGCTCTCCCCGTCAATGCGATCATTTTTTTGTTCTAGACCATACCTGGGAACCTTCTAGTTACTGAGATATTGGGGGTCAAAGTTACAACTTTTTCACAATTTTTTTTATAAGTTCATGTTTTTAATGTAAGATTTTTACTTTAAACACCTCCACAACCGCCGTACTATTCAATTCATTCATTAGCAAAATGTTCTGAGTGCCTTGTATTGAGTTTTACCGTCAAACGTGATTTTTGACCCCAAAAAAAAAAGTCGTTTCCCAGCAAAAGTTTTTGCGTAAAGTAACTTAGTTTGATGTACGGAATGCTTGGTTAACGGCTTCGTGAAGGGTCTGTTTACACCCCGTATTAAAACATCAATTGACAAAAAATTAAAATACTAGCTTTTGCTCGCGGCTTCGCTTGCGTTAATTTACAATTTGACAATCAATTCGAGTTGTACTCTGCTTGTTATAATAATACATCTATAATTTATTTTCACTTGCCTAAAATCGTTTGTTTTGTTGTTTGAACTCCATAAATGAAGGAATAAAACTGGTTACAGAAAGAAGGATCATAGAAGTGGATTATTTCATGAAACAACTGCAAGAAATTAGGAATCATAATTCAATGTTTAATTGTAGTTTGAGTACATTTGAACTATTGAATGAACAAAGAGTTTGATTTAATTCTACTTTTTATATGAAGTGCCAAATTCATGCTGAAATCTTCCACAGAAAATAAAATGGATGTAGATGAAGAGGTCGTGGCCGGTACAATGTAAATACTGTGCTGTGTCATATAAAAATATGGCACCAATGTCGGTACGATTGTACCAATCAAAACACGACGCAGTTAATCGATGGTGGAAAAAAACTGCGCAGCACTATATGGCCGAAGCTAGTAAAGAAAAAAAGGATCATGCTTTATCTATTGGGAGCTCAATGATGATGGAATAGCAATGATAATCGGGTGATGAAGAAAGTTCTGTACTACGGAGTGGAAAATAAGGTCTGTAATATCTGTTCACGAGCACAATCAAAAGGAGCACACCTACAGAAACATACATGCTTCAAAAATTTTGAAGGTCCTTCTACTGCGTTGGAAGCAGTTCTAATGACAGAGGGCTTTCAAAAATCTTTGGATATGCATGGTTTTATTTACAACCAGTACTTTGCAGATGGTGATTCAAGCACATATGCTAGTAGTAGCAAGGCCATAAGTAAACGGAACAGTGGGCAAAATAGCATGTAAATATCATCTATTAAGAAATTGCTGCAGATGTCTGCAGTATTTGGCAGGGACATACAGACATTGGTAGCAGATCAATATCTAACAATACTGCTTACTACTTAATATTATTTGCGGATACGTTGGGGTATTGATAGTAGCTTCAAATATTGGACTAGTATGGACATTACTTTCGAAGAAAAAGTCAGATGCATTAAAAGTGATATACTGAATCGTCCCCTACCATATCTTTGGTGATCGTTCCAAATGCGCATCATATTTTTGCCCGATGATATAAAAAAACGCAATGTGAATTTCGTATCAGAACTGACAGCATACAGCGTATTTCAAAAAGATGAAGATTTGGCCCAACGTCTTTCAACGCATGCCTACAGTTTTGTGTACAATGAAACGAATAATGCGGTAGTGAGTTTGAATACACGAGATACAAAGTTTTTTGGAGGTAAAAGAGTTAACGTTTCCCAGCGGGGCTCCTACCTTGCTCGTTGTACTGCAGCCTTCGTTTCATACAACACAGGTGTCCTAATTTATTTTTGGCACAGAAGCTAATCCCGAAATAGTCCACTTAGAAGAAATACGGCAAAAACGAAATCAAACAAGACTAGCGAGAAAAATAAAAAAAATATAAAAATCAGGCCGACATTAACGAAACAAGACGCCTACTATGGTGAAAGTTGCCAAAAACGTGACATGAATGAGGAAGAATATAAAGAGGCGAAATTAAAATTTTTGAATGCATTAGAACTTTCGGAGGTCGAAAAAGACAACTTGGAGAAAGACACCGTATTGAGCGGAAGTCTGTCATGCTTTGATCACACGTACCGAGCAAACGGGCGAGACGATAAAATGTTTTTCGGCCGAGACAGTGATGTAAGGGATTACCTGTTCACACATGTTAGCCGAGCGCTCGGCCGAGGACTCGGCACAAGGTTTATACGTACCGAGTACTCGGCCGCACTGTCTCGTCTGTTTGCTCGGTACGTGTGAACAAGGCATTATGGTTAGAAACGCGGAGAAAACTCCTGACAGCGTCTTGGTTCGCGACAGTCTGCAAACGTCGCCCAACAACTGGATGTGTTCCACTGATTAAACAAATACTATAGAATTCCCAATTCTTTTTTTTCTTAGATGCACGTTGCACACACACGACGCTGCCACTAAGCAATTTCTGTCGGGAAAAAAACGTCCAACTGGTTGCACTATACCCTAATGCGACTCATCTAATTCAACCGATGAATGTGGCTGTTTTTCGAACTCTTAAGATGATTTGGAAGAGATCAGTTTATGACTGGCGAAATGGTAACCACTTCGTAAAACTACGCAAAGAAAATTTCTGCCCGCTGCTACATAATTCTCTTATACAATTGGACCCCAATTCGATCAAAATTGGATTTCGGAAATGCGGCTTGTTACCTTTTGATGCAAACGGCGTCGATTATTCCAAGTGTGTAACAAGTCAATCCAAAAAACCAGGCAAACCAGATAATGCTAACCAAATATAACCAGATACCATAAGCCATTTCAAATTCATTGGATCACGAAAAGTCCTGAAAACCTCGAAGCTTTTTACGGCACTGGAAATGCAACTTGGAAACGGATAAATCCTTAGAAGGATTATTCAATGTCTGGAGGCAATGCATATTCAAAATAATTTACCTTCAGACAGATTCAATAATGACTCTTCGACTTTGAAAAGATTGTGTGCTCAAGAAACGTCTAATATCAACGAATTGCTATCATCTGGAGATATTGGAAACATCACAGGTCTGACAGACATCTTAGACACAAATTTAAACTCAAATCAGTTCAGTGATTTCCTAATGGCTGAAAATTAAAGCCATGCAGGAAAGGCAGAAATGTATGAAAATGTTGATGGGATCCAACTAATGAGCCTTCACTGACAAATTTTATCGAAGAAGACCAAACTCGTCCTGAAAATTACCTAGCGTGATAACTTATGGCAAATCTTTGCACAGAGCAAGAATGTTAATGTGGCACCGTAGCTCTCAAACACAGAAGAACCGATTTGATTTACATTTCATAATCCCCAACTAAACAACTTGGTGTTGCAAGTTTGACGTGTATTATGTGACAGTCGTCAGCAGACGTGATAGAGAGGAGGGAAGAAATGTAGATAAGACGATGTTGATGAACTAGTATTCAAAATAATTGGGAAAGATTCTCCTGAAATAAATGTTCTTAGCGAATTATTTTGATCTTAAAACCCAGAAAATGGAAGTAGATTTCAAACTACGGACCACCGGTTAATCCTGTATCTATTTCATACTATGAGAATATCCGAGTTCCAAGTGTGTACGCTATGTACCGAGTTTTTCTTGGCTTACTTGAATCTAAGCTTGAAGCCATCAAGGCGGATCGACTCACTAATGATCTTAATCCAAAACCAAAACTCGAACTTTGCTCTTGGCAACGATCGTTGCCAAAACATATGTTTATTAAACGACTCTAAAGTATTTTATAGACAGTAAAGTCCTTTCAAAACGCCTTTTAACCATAGTCTAATAGATAACATTTCGACGCAAGTTTGCAATTATTTTTTTTACAATTTATTAAGTGAAGTTTGTAGACGACATTTTGTGTTTTTTTGTGCTCAGCGTCATTGTGTGCTCTGTTTTGCTTCAAGAAAAAATGACGTAACTATTCTAATTTATTGCTTTTTACTAAAGTTAAGGTACCAAATTAATCTAGAAAACCTATTCTATATTTCAATATTTTATTCAATGATAGTTTCAGTGAAATGTGCTAAAATCGAAAGAGTCGAACGCGTCTTCATTGACGGTGTTTGTTTACGTATTTTAAAGTGGTAATTTATCGTTATTCCTTAAAACTACGGGAAACTTTGTGTGAAATAATAAAGTTTAGACATAATTTTAATCATAAAAGGTAAAATGGTCTAATAATATCTTGTATATGTGCTGGATTACATGAATATAGCAAATATTCATGTAAGTACTTACGTTGTCACGAAATATTGCTCTGGAAACAATCGTTTCTTGAAAGCAAAATAAGTTTCACCGCACAGGGTTGGCACAAATAGCATGCGGCTTTTTAACGTTTATTTGATTGATATTTTTGTTTATTTTGTTATTCTTTTTTATATAGACCCTGAAATTTTAATGGTTGTTTTCCCACAGCGAAATTGTTATTTTTGCATCAACAACAGTAACATACACTCCAAAACAAAATGGAAAAGCCGAACGTGAAAATCGGAGATCGTAACAAGCGGCTAGATCTTTATTGTATGCCAAAAATTACCAAAGAAATTATGGGCGGAAGCTACAAATACCAAATACTATGTACTAAATAGAACAGAGTTTGAATGGAGCTTGATGTGCTGCTCCGGGATAGTGATGGGCTGGTTGTCTTCCTCAGACAATGAAAGAACAAACACTTGGAGAACACAGTTTATATTCACTCACTTATTTTAGGTAAGACGCGCACACCGAGAGATAGAACAGAGAAACCATCTTGACAATGTTGCCAAACCAAAAATTAATAAATATTTGTTGTTGGTGTTGCCAACATATTCGCCACCAGAAAAGAAGCTTTTTTTTACAATACAAAGTTGCCTAGATAATGTAATTAAGAAACAATAAAAGTTACAATCAATTTGTTACAATCAAACAGACCACTTAAAAATAATAACAGACACAACAGTAAAGGTTACGATAAACTTGTTACAAATCAAACAAATTTTGTTAACCTAATAAAATTATAAGTATGCATGCATCAGACACTTATTATCATCTTATCACTAGACAACTATATATATACACCTACCTAATTTATTTCGGTATGGACTTGTGCAAAGTACAAAGTTATATAATTATGCTAAATTATCATCTAATGGCAGGACACAGATACCTGACAATGAACGCATATAAGTTTTCCCATTAGGGGTGGTAACTTCTATCGCTCTAACCGTCCCATCTTTGCCTGGAAAGACTTTCGAGACTCTAGCCAATGGCCAATGCAATGGGGGACAATTCGGTTCCCTAAGAATAACCAACATACCCTTTTTTTTTTTTTACGGATGGGAAATCATCAAATGACTTCTCCCGCTCTGGGTGGAGTGGGAGGGAGTATCAGACTCTTACTGACTAAAACCCATCCATGTTCCTTCATTGCCCTTTGTGTTCCAGGGCCACGGTATCTCTTTCGAACAGTCCCGCAGCCCCGGCAGGCATCGGCCGTTGCGGGCCCCTTCCAGGTTGCTGACATCTCTTTGAGGCGCGCGTGGAACACGAACGCGCCGTCGACACGGCCTGTCGTCATAAGACGGACGGACGGTGAGCTAACCCATTACTCACCGTCCACAGGCCCGCGCCTACGGTGGCCGGGAGCCACCACGTGGCCCCCGACGCCCGGTGCGTCGCCCGCGGCGGCTGGGACGTGAGGTTCTCTCCCTCTCACGTCCCACCACCTCCTTCGCTAGCATGACTGCTTCGCAGAAGGCGGTGACGGCTTCCCATTCCCTCTCGCTCCGGACCATGGCCTGAACCAGGGCCGGGCGCGAGAGGTCGCCGCCGCCTATCGCCGTTACGAGGACACGGCGGAGCTCCGCCCAAGCGGGGCAGACCTCCACGGTGTGCGCCACCGTGTCCTCCGGACGATCCTCGAATGATAGCACCCGGGCGTTTCCTCCCGCCCGATTCGGTGCAGGAACCTCCCGAAACAACCGTGTCCGGTGAGGACCTGCGTCAGGCGGAAGGTGAGGGCGCCGTGGCGCCTCTCTAGCCACTCCTCAAAGAGGGGACTTATCACCACTATTGTGGCGTGCCCTGCACTGGGTTGCGACAGTCGCTGTCTCCATGTCGCCATGAGATCGCGTCGGAGGTCTGTCCGCTGAGCGGTGATTTGCCGCGGCAGCGGAGTTTCCCCCCGACGTAGTGCCTCTGCGCGCCATTCATGCAGGCGCGCGAGGACTATCACCTCCAGATCCCATGGCGGCAATCCGGCTAGGAGGCTCGCCGCCTCGCGGGAGATCGTGCGGTACCCCCGGATCAGCCTTACGGCTACGACCTTTTGGGGCGCGTTCAGGTAGTGCGCGGCACGCCGCTTAATTGAACGCGCCCACACCGGGGCCCCGTAAAGGGCCATGGACCGCACGACCCCCGCGTAGAGCCTACGGCAGGAGGCGTTTGGACACCAACATACCCTTTAGGTAAGCTTGATTGCCATTTTGATCTACATTGCAATGAGTTTAAATAATATTTATGCCATATGGACCAGAAACATTGTTTTGCATGTTCACAAACCTTCCAAAACTTTAGTCTGTTAGTAGGTAAGTCGGAAATATCCTTTTCAGGGTAAGACATGATCGCACTACCTGTTAAAAAATGACCAGGGGTCAAATAACTGAAATCGTTGATATCGGAGGACATAGGTACGAGAGGCCTCGAATTAAGTATGCCCTCTATCTGTACTAAGATAATATTTAATTGTTCGTAGGTAAGAACTAATTTTTGTAAAATTCTTTTGAGGTGAAATTTAGTACTTTTCACCGCAGCTTCCGCCAGGCCAGCAAACACGGGGGAGTAACTAGAGGCACAAAATGAAACTTTAAACCTTGCTGGGCCGAAAACGATTGCACCCGTGTTTGATGTTCTGAGGTAGCCTGCAATCTACACAAGTCAGCTATTGGTTCGCTGCACCCCTAAAATTCGTCCCATTGTCAGCGAAGACTTCGCTGGGCAACCCCCGCCGAACATCTCAAAGTAAAGGCCTTATATTTCCGAAACATATTTAATACATGTTTTAATTTAGGATTTGGGTCACCACGTGTTGATGTATGTTCAACTTGTTTGCAGTTGACGGAAAAAATAAAAGTCACGAAAGAGCCTGATAAAAGTCGGTTGATGATTGAAAAAACAGTCAACAAGAGACGTGCAAAGGTATTTTTTGATATGTTGAAAACAGAAGACCCTTCAATAAAAATAATATCCTTTGACTGCCAAAAAAATATGGTATTACCTAAAATTCCAGATCAGAGTACCTATTGCTCGAGACAACTTTATTTTTTTAATTTCACAATCGTAGAAGGCAGTTCAAAATCATCATTGACGAGGCAAAATATATTCAGTTACTGCTGGACCGAAGATGAATATGCAAAGGATTCAAATCTAATTTCATCTGCAGTTTTTCATCGACTTTGTAATACTGAATTTACACCTGAATGTAATTTACTTCGGATTATGGCTGATGGATGCGCTGGACAGAATAAAAACTCTATATTAATAGCTATGCTTTCGAAATGGTTAGTCCATCATGCACCAACGCAAATTAAAATTATAGAAATAGTATTCCCCGTAGTGGGTCACTCATTTCTTCCCGCTGACCGAGTCTTTGCCCACATTGAAAAGCAACTGCGAAAAATGGAAAATATTATAAATCCTAGTGAATACATAGATGTAGTAAGTCAACATGCAACGGTTATTAACGTAGCAACAACATGTCAAATCTTTGACTGGAAAAGCACGTTAAAAGACATATTTTTAAATGTTGGTAAGAGGCATGTACCTTTTGCTAAATGCAAAAGATTCTATCTAAAAAGAAGCAGCAGATGTAGTGACATGGTGGGTCTTCGAGGTGAATTGCACTATCGACAAGACTTAGGTCAGTATAAAAGTATTTGTAAAAAAATAAAACCTCTGCAATGATTGCACCGACTGTAATGACACAAGGAGTGTCAATAAAACAAGTAAAACTGAGAGACGTCGGCCAATTACTTAAAACTCATTACGGCGATGATTTGCGCAGTTTAGAAACCTTAGGATATTTTGCTCGAGTACTGCCACACGACATTCCTGTACGTCATAATGTTGGTGAGGACGGAGACGACGATAACCCTGAAGAATCGATGTGTCAAGTCCAAGAGGAGCTACCATCATTAATATTTTAATTTGATATTTTTTTATACATTTTTTAAAATTAATTAAACATTAAGTATATATTTTTTTTACTTTTAATTAAAAGTACCGCCAACTGTCTTCAATTACTGGACTTCAATTTATAAAATCATGTAAGGATTATAGTCTTTGCTATTCAAAGTATCAATACTAACCAGGCGTAGTACATAAAAATAGGTATGTTTCAAAATAAGCAATGTCCATCAGACGCGTGCAACAAAAACAGCAAAGTCCAGTGATTTATTTCAAAAACAGCAAAGTCCAGACTATTTATTCAATTTTCTTGTTACTGTGACGAATCTACGTAATTCCATTAATATGCGACCATTACCATGATATATTTACTGTATTTTTATTATACTACGTAAACCACTGAATGTACAAACAACCAATAATTCAAAATATATGTATTGTGGCCAAAACACGGATATGGACATTGCGGTTTTTGATTCTAGTAGACTCATTTGTAAGCAGTGCGGGGTATCGCTCTGCTTACAAATATGCTTTGAGGAATACCACACCGTGCCATAATAAGACCTACAGCAGGCCTACTTTTTACTTTTGACCATAGAATAAAATTTAAGAAAAACCTTTTTAAAAACAAGCTTTTATAAACAAATGAATGTTAAAAAGCTTTTTGTTTAGTATTGAGTGAATATGAAAGTATAAGTAATATACAGTTAATTCTTGTTAAATTCAATTGTATTCCTTATGTTTTACACATGG
Source organism: Noctua pronuba (assembly GCA_905220335.1). Lineage (NCBI taxonomy): Eukaryota > Metazoa > Arthropoda > Insecta > Lepidoptera > Noctuidae > Noctua > Noctua pronuba. Next base: position 4,909,477 of record LR999913.1, read on the forward strand.
GTATTATTGTATTTATATAGTCAATAAGGACTTTGGTAATATTAGTTTTATGATGTGTTGTAGATTTCAAGATTGAACCGAGTTTGTGTTGCTTGATGGAGAGCAGCAAATCGGGAAGTGTCAAGACAACAATTAAATGATGCAAATCGCTCAGCTCAACAAGTTTTTAGTGTACCAACAATATCAGCAGCAGTGCCAGTACCCCCGCCGCTTTCTCTGCCATTACCTGTTCAACCTACGAGGCCAGTTACAAAATGTGCTCCATCAACATCTTCCGCTTGTCTATTTTTGGGTTGTAACCAACCGGAACGGCTTATGGTGCCTAAACTCATAAGAGAAATATTATTAATACATAATAAGTTTTATGTACCAATGACATCCCGAATATGTCGCTATCATTTGGAGAATGGACATTGGAATGATTTGACATCAAACTTGAATGACTTTACTGATGCACAATTTGATACAATTTTAAAAATAATAGGAAAAGTAGCTAAGTGTCATTTAGATTTTGAAAATATCTCTTCTATGTCTCCTCACTTATGCCACTATTGGCTAGGTATGAATGTGGAACAATTTGAAGAACTTTTGGCATACTCCAAGTTTAGCACAAAGTGTAAAAAATCCCACTCTGGCACTGTGTATTTTTTTTTGTTAAATTGAGAACAGGAGAAAGTAATGAAAGGTTAAGATCACTTTTCCAAATACCTCGTAGTACCTTAGAAAGGAAAATTAAAATAGCTAGAAATTGTTTAATAGAAGACTTTGTAAGCAGACACTTACGATTTGAGCACATAAGTGTGGAGCAAGTAGCAATCAGAAATAAAATAATACCTGAAGAATTATTTGGTAATCCCTTATTACCAAATGATATAAAACCAGCCATTGTAATGTGTGATGCAACTTATATATTTGTACTAAGTAGTAGCAATTACCTATTTCAAAAAGAAACATTTAGTTTACAAAAATCAGATAATTTAGTAAAGCCTTTTACGATTGTATGTTGTGACGGCTATATTATCGACTGTATGGGTCCCTACAAAGCTACGACCAATGATGCTCCAATAACGAGGCATGATTTAAATGATGAAGAAGGAAAACTTCGCACGTTTTTCTGTCAAGATGATATTATATTCATTTTAGACAGGGGATTTAGATATGTGGTTGGATTTCTGGAGAATCTTGGCTTTAAAGGTTACATGCCTGCAACCTTAATAGATGGTGAACATCAACTCACCACCCTTCGAGCCAATAAGTCAAGATTTGTAACTATGTGCCGCTGGGTGGTTGAAAGAGTTAACGGGCGCATAAAACGTGATTTTCGTTTATGTATTTAATAATAGAGCTGCTACTCATTTAAAAGAAGATTTCCGAATAGCTTGTGCTCTTATTAATAAGTTTCATCCATTAATAAAAGATCCTCCAGAAGCAAGAGAATTTGTAACCATTGCTCAAAGCCGGCTTCATGAGCTAATCATTTGGCTGAGTTTGTTGAAAGAGAAAACTTGAACAGGAGACGTGCAATGTTTTCTTCGATTGATGGTAATCATCACCATTTAGATACCTTTCCAAAATTAAATGTAGACGACTTAAAGCGCTTTGCATTAGGGATCTATCAATTAAAGCAAGCCCGGTCCTACTACGGGGAACATGTTCGGCTTTCTGGAACATACGGGGTGTAAACAGACCCTTCACGAAGCCGTCAAACAAGCATTCTGTACATCAAACTAAGTAACTTTATGCAAAAATTATTGCTGGGAAACGACTTTTTTTTTTGGGATGAAAAATCACGTTTTACGGTAAAACTCAATGTAACGCACTCAAAACATTGTGCTGATGGATGGATTGAACAGTACGGGTGTCGTGAAGGTGTTAAAAGTAAAAATCTTACATTAAAAACATGTATTAAAAAAAAAACTTGTGAAAAAGTTGGAACTTTGACCCCCAATATCTCCGTAACTAGAAGGTTCCCAGGTATGGTCTAGAACAAAAAAATGATCGCAATGACGGGGAGAACAAGTACCTTTCGGCTTCGTTAAGGGTCTTTTTACACCCTTTATTCCATTGAAATAAATTCCGACATAGACGAAGATGTTCCCCTTGTTCTTGGTTTGAATAATTATCTGGTAAGAGGGCGTATAAAGTCAAGGCACGTTGGCGGACGCACGTATTTTTTATACATTTTTAGTAAATCGGGATACCAACACAGTGAACACTTTAAGGTCTTTGGTAGGTTATTGCTGCAACTGCTTAGTAGGTAAGCGAACAGTAGGATGTTGCGCACATGTAATGACCGTGATTTGGTACCTTAGCTGGGGCCGATTTAATGATATTAGTGCCCCAGCTGCATATTTAGATGATATTTTTGAAGAGAATATAGAAATAAATAAATATCTTTAAACAAATCTGTTGTTTTACTTCATTTATTTAAAAGACCTCTTTTTTGATCTGATTTGCTTTTTATGAATTATCGTAAATTGACTGACACTGAAGACCGTTTACAGCAACGGTAGGGGATCCTCCCTTTTATATGAATAGTCTTAGGTTCGAATCCTGGTAGAGATTACTATGTTTGTGTGATGATAAGCATAAGCATTTGTACCAGAGTTATGATGATACTTACTTATAAAGGGTCTTTCAAATAGGGCGGGTCGATGTTGACAGTTTGTGGCGGCCATGTTGTTTTGGCGGCATCTGTCAAATTGTTTTGGCGGCATCTGTCAAATGCGTTGTTATTTCATCAGTTACTGATGCCAAATCACCATGGCAAGTTACACGATTGAGCAGCACGTCCAAATGATAAAACTTTATTATCAAAATGAGTGTTCGTTAGTGCAAACGTTGCGCGCATTACGTCCATTTTACGGCAGACGCGGTGGCCCTTCAAAGTCGATCCGTTTGGTGCCAAATTCGAGACGACTGGATCGGTAAACAACCAACCAACACCCTTCCGACAAAGGAACGCCAGATCGGCCGAGAACATCGCTGCTGTCCGTGAGAGTGTGCAGGAGACTCCGAGACAGTCGATTTCTCGCCGTGCACAAGAACTCTGCCTTTCGCAGACTTTCAACTTGGCGAATTTTTCGTCGGGACTAGGGCCTACTCCCGTACAAGATCCAACTGACCCAGGAGCTCAAAGTGAATGACCATAGACAACGCCGTTTGTTCGCTGACTGGGCTACAGAACGTTTGGAATAAGACCCCGATTTTGGCCGAAAAATCATCTTTGGCGACGAGGCGCATTTTTGGATGAATGGTTTTGTTAATAAGCAAAATTGCCGTATATGGGACACCCACAACCCACATGAGGTTCACCAGGTGGTAATGCATCCACAAAAAGTTACTGTTTGGTGCGGATTTTGGTCCGGCGGCGTCATTGGTCCGTACTTCTTTGAAAACGATGTTGGCGAGGCCATTACTGTCAACGGCGAGCGTTACAGATCAATGATTAACAATTTCTTTTGGCCTGAATTGAACGATATGGACGTGGACAACATGTGGTTCCAACAAGACGGCGCTACGTGCCACACAGCGAGCGACACAATGGACATTTTGCATGAACGGTTCGAGGGTAGGGTTATCTCTCGCAGAGGTGACATAAATTAGCCACCAAGATCGGGCGATTTGACCCCGCTAGACTTTTTCTTGTGGGGTTGTTTCAAGTCGCAGGTCTATGCCAATAATACGCAATCAACCGATGCCCTGAAAGTTAACATAACGCAGGCCATCGCTCAGATTCAGCCGGATCTATGCAGTAGAGTAATTGAAAATTGGACCTCTCGGATCCGTGCCACCGTTCGAAGCCACGGTGGACATTTAAACGTTGCGATGCGATGTTTTTAGTGAAACTCTGTTTCTTTGTGCGTAAGACGATACGTCAAAGAAGTAAATATAAGCGATCGTCGCCAAAACAACCATCGACGAGCCCAGAGACGAGAAATGCTCCGCGAATATGAAGTTGATGGACCAACGCAGCGTACGCGGAACGTTTTGATGTGGATCCGAGAACGATCCCGATCCAAAAGCATCTTGATTCAATGGATTTGCATCATAGGATTCCTGCCTACGAAGTAGATATGACAGACGCTCATAAAACCGTACGCGAAATTTTGCACACTGATTTTTAAATTTTGGGCTAAAGATTGGACATCAACTATTTTTTGTGATGAGAAGTCATTCCAATCAAGCGATCATGGTCGTTTACATTTATGGCGATATAACAGTACACGGTATGATGTAGATCACGTCATAGATAATCGGGAAGTATAACTGGTAATATGTGGGGCTGGATGAGCTCCGAAGGTGAAGGCGAGCTTGTTCAACTACCGCTTCGTGCAAATGCCGTGAACTATATCAGCATTTTGGAAGATAATATGCTTCCCTCTGTAAGGATTGTGTATCAACAGTACGAAATGGAAAATACTACTTTTGTTCACGATAATTGTGCCATACATCGAGCAAGGATTGTCAGCACCTGGTTTGATGCACATCCAGATACAACGGTGATACCATGGCCAGCTAAATGTCCCATAGAAAATCTGTGGGGTTTAATGGTGAAGCGATGGGAATAAAATAAAATGAATGAAGAAAAGAAGATATGGCTCAACATTGTCAAGAAGTATGGGAAAACATGCGAGGGACTGATATTGGCACTAGATTGGTTAACTTCATGAAATCACGACTGCAAGCTGTAATAGACAGCCAAGGAGCATTTACTCGATATTAAGTCAGTCCAACAATTTTGATTGATATACGAAATAAAATTATTTTTCAAAAGTTGACTTTTTTTTTTCAAATCAAAAAGAGGACTCACCTCCTTGTGCAAGCACAAGCATTAGTAATTTAACACCGGAGAAAATATTGACTGAAGCGGCAGTAAAGAGGATATTAAATGAAAAAACAGGCAATATACAAATTATACCCGTCAAAGCAGTTGAAACTGAACCTATTGGAAATCGAGGTGACTTTCAGGACGAGAAAACCGAGACAAACAAATGGGAAATAAATAATACTGTATTGATCAGATATTACGTTAAAAAAACCTGGAAATATTATATCGGTACAATTGAACAGATTGATAATACTAATAAAAGTTATAAGATTAATTACTTCAAAAGCATCCGTCAAAAAGGTAGTTTGAAATTTACAAAGCCAAGAGTTACCAAAGATATTGATATAGTACCACAAGATTGTATTGTTAAACATGTTGAATTGTTACAAATATCGAAAGAACGTCAGGAGTTTGTATTAGCCAATGAGGAAGACACAATATTTTTTTAATTTGTATATTTTGTTTTTTGTTTAAGTTTTTTTATTTACAGTTGACCCTTAGATGGTCAATGTAGCAATGCAGCTTTTTAAAAAATAAAACAATTTTCAATTTATTTTTGTTTTTCTTTCTAGACATGGACCCTAAGTGCTAAAGTTTATAAAGATATTTCTCATAAATTATAGTCTGAAAATAATTATAAGTATAACACCGTAACTACTACAATATTACTTAATTCTGAATACGACCTTACTTTTACAATTTCCTGACATTTCCTAACGAAACAATTTACTGACAATTTCGTGACGTACACATATTTTGAAAATGACTCGTATCCGTCTCCTTTAGGAAAGCTCAAATTACTTCTTTATCAACTCAAATATTAAATTTACAAAAAGATATTTCAAATAGTCCCCGGCATACTTTTGGAGATCACACCTAGTGCGATAGTTAATATTGCACGGATGAAAGAAAAAAGAAAAAATAAATGTTCCGATAATTGCGACCCTGATGCTCAAATAGCAAAAAAATGCTTCCCAACTATCATTTCACTCGAGAAGTCTCATGTTCTGCTATACGAACAATAGAGCTGAATAATTTAACAGCGTTGTGGCGAAAGTAGTAGAAGGAAAATGCATATTTTTTTCTTTAAAACACTCCTATGCAGTATGCTGTTACGCAGTTGTTGTGATTTTTAATACAGGTCTCCCTCACTATAATCTGTATAAATCTGTTTTAAAAAAGTCTCCCAGGCATTCTTTAAAAGCTTTGGATCATAAACGACATTTGGCCATTAGCAAAAGAAGTGTTCGCAGGGAACTGCAATTTGGTAGATGGTCAATATGGTAGTCAATTCCAACGTCCCCATATTATGACCTGCGATGATTACGAGAACGCTAAAAAACTGTTTTTGTCCAATTTACAACAGCAAACATTGAATCGCCATGAAATTGATTCTGCAAGCAGAAAGCGCTTTATGGCTGGAACTGCGCAGAGACTTACTTACTGCATCAATGTTCAGCAAAATATGTAAGAGATGCCCTAATACGAACTCTGCACCTTTGGTCAAAACTTTACTGTAATCGTACAATTTAGATCATGTGCCTTCTATCAAACATGGAAAAGAGAACGAGTCAAAAGCTTTAGCTCAACTTTGCTGCCAAATGGACATACATATTGAGAAGTGTGGCCTATTTACAAGTACAGAGCATTTCTTTTTAGGAGCTACACCTGATGGAGTGTTTGAAGACGGTGTTGTTGAGATTAAATGCCCCATATCTGCTATTGAGATGGATCCTGATACGGCTGTTCTGGTAAAAAAAAATTAAATGCTTCAAAATTAATCAAAATGGAGATGTAATTTTTAACCCTTTCGCTGCCCAGCACCCAGCGTATGAGTCCAATGCCCATATTACGCTGGGTGCTGGGCAGCGAAAGGGTCAAAATCACGATTGGTATAACCAAATACAAGGCCAACTCCACATTGCAAATAAAAATGTTTGTTTATTCACATATGTATAATTTTACTCAACAAATATCCCAAAGGCTCACACAGAACAGAAAATAATAATCTTGTCTAGGTAAATGGATGTAACGAAACCATAGCTTGATCTAAATCGACTACAACACCATCTATCGAGCGAAGGGTTCAACTTTTGGATTTATTGTTGCTCTCGCCATGATTTCGCTGTTTGACCAAACAAGGGACGAAGGATCTAATATGAATAGGGCCATGACACTATCAGACTTTAACGACATAGATTGCACAGCGCATAAACTACAACTGTGCCTGAAAAATTGGTTTAAGTCACAACAAAGATTGATTGAAATGGAACATAAAATTAAAAAAATTGCGAATCATTTCAATCACTCGACAATAACACAAAAAGAACTAAATGCTATTCAAGACCGACTTTTTCAATCACGGTTGCAAGTTTTTCAAGACTGTATTACGAGATGGAACAGTTAAAGTTAAATAATAATTTGCTTAGACAAGTGCCACGAGGTTAGTGTAACTGTCGCAAATCTCACATTTGATGGGTGCTCTGCTATTTTTAAAGCTGCTGGAATTCTAAGATGTCAGTTATCTGATGCGAAATATTTGAAAACTTACTTCCTACATCCAAGCACATCAGAAAAAATATAAAAATATTCACTAAACCCATTCAAGTGTCTTGGCATTTTTTGTTGAGATAAGGTACTTATTACGTATTGAAATTGGAATGTTGTTTTGCAGCCTCACAACCTACACGTCCCAGAAGGTGACTATCTGCTGCTGGCCATGATGTCACAAGCAGATTGTGTCACTATGAAGAGGGGCGTGCAGATAGAGAAACAGTGAGGAACACTGAGCTCGCAGGCCTCAGGACCTGGCTCGCAGGTTTCAAGACTGACCTGGCAGGCATCAGGACTGAGCTGGCAGGCATCACTGCTGCCCTTTTGCTGCTGTGTGGACTTGGTAGACAATATTTAGATAGGAATTAAGATTTTGTTACTATTTTGTTTGTTGTGTTTCTTTGTTATATTCGTGTTTAGATAGGGTTAAAGTAAATGTATAAATTTTGTTAGTTGTATGAAATCATCAAAAAATCCCCTCAGCGATTCTCAGCCAATCTTCATATGACGACGGCAGTCTTAAAGTTTCGTCGTGCAGGACATCCCAAATTTTTGTACACACTTCTGTAACGATTTTGCCAAGTTGATTCTCCAAGCCGATAGTGGTAATGTAGATCTATGTAGGTATTGCCGGTCGCAAGGAATCTGTAAAGTGTAATATGTATTAATTTTACTTTTTTCTTATTTTTTATTGTTTCAGAAAAAATTGTGCAGCAACGATGGAAAACTGCAAGAGATGCATATATGCGTTGCAAAAATATCTTAAAAAATACTCCCTCAGGATCAGGACGAAGTAAAAAAAAGGTGTACATATATTTTGAATATATGAAATTTCTTGATAAAAAACACCAAGCTGAAGTTGAGGACTCCATCGAAAGTAATCAGGCTTTACCGAGCGCAATTAATCAGGATATCCCAAGCATATCTAATCAAGACGTGCCAAGTACGTCCAGTTAGGACATACCAAGGAGCACAGGACTTGGAAGTAAATACAGAATTACAGAAAAGTGTTGCTCAAGAAAATTCTACAGACTCTAATTTTCGTAATAAACATTCTAATAAAAATCAGCGAAAAAGAAAACATAAACATAAGCTAATGATGTTCAAAGATAATGCCAAACTTTTTAAAAATGATGACATGAATTTTTTCGTGTCTCTCCTGCCAATAACAGAAAAGTTTACAACGCATCAAAAATTGATTTTCCGTACAGAAATGCTCAAAAAAGCAATGGAAATTAGTAATATGCACAATCCATATGAAATAACCAGTAGACCGAATTCTTCAGATTCGTATTTTTCTCAACAGTCTGAATCGATTTTACACAGTAAGATCCGATCAACGTACATGAATATGAAACTTTCCCCGATATATCAAATACCATTTCACAAGAATGTGTGATGTACGATTTACGTCCCACTACTTCTTATATTCTTCTTCCTATATGTATTGTTTTCTTTCTTATTATTATGTTCCAATAATAGATTGATATTATGAAACTCACTTCAATGTAACAGCAAGTCGTTCCACTGGAGGTAAAATTCCCGATATATGGAGCAGTGTTTCAGGTGATTTTCTAACTTTGTTAACAGTTCATCAAAAGTTTTTACTTTAATTCTAAAATAATTAAAGAACTTTTCCTCGTCCTGTAGGCCTACCATCAGCTTTTGGTTAGCCATTCAATTCCGATGCAATCCAGTTTAGGTACCTAAACTGAATCGCTAAGATTCGTACCATGAAGTGCCTTTAACTAAATGGCGTTTGAATCGCTGAAATCGCTCACGGAGGAATGAACGACCGAAATTTGTCTGTGGTCCGCGGTGGGAGAAAGAGATGACCCCATACAGTCGTTGCATAAGTCTGTCTCTTTTACTCGAACCATATGCGTTGCGTTTCGAAACCTTGTTAATATGATTTTAGCGGTAAGAAGTTTCGCTTTTTAGCGTCAAATTATACATTAAGCTCTTTTTAGAACTCATTAAATAATAGTAATTTATATAATTCTTTAAATTACAAATTAAAGGTTTGCTTAGCTGTCGTAAAAATAAATTGAATAAGACGAGTTTAGAACGCACCTCCACTCATATTTGATTTGACAGGAAGCGGTTGTCGTTGTTGCGGTTTGTTTGAAAGTTTTAATTTCTCAAACTATTATTAAGAGAACATTACGTGTTATTATTAGTATTTAAAAGTGTTTTAACGTTTCACCGAGGTAAAATAACTGGTAATAGGAATAATGGCGTAAGCATTCTTGTGGAGTTTGTGTAATAATTTTATATTTTCATAAAGTAAACTTACAAACTTCTTTATCTCAAACGCCTACCTAACTTAAGTGCCAAAGTATTTCAAGTGTTTTTTTTTTTACAGTGATGTATCGCGTCGAAGAGTGACTTACGGTCAACTTGAGCAGCTTTGGGAATTTTTGAACAAAAACAAAGCCATAGCAACAGGCTATAATAAAACATCCCAAACCAGGGAATTTCCGAAGAATATGTGGGAGAATATAGCCCAGAATTTAAATTCCCATGGTAATGGTGCAGTTAACCCTTAATTTGGCATTGTATGTACCGTCATACATGACCTTTAAAAAAAAGATTTGTTAAAAAAATATCAACTTGCGTGCGATAAATTAACATTTTTATATTGCAACACTAATTATATTTGGTGGAAAAACTAAAACATACATCTAGCAACACTTATTTTGACATTATTTGAAAAAAATGGCTACCAGGCGAACGTCAACTGCACTGTCCAAGGTATTTATTCTATTATTATGAATATTACATAGTTTAGGATAGGTGTAATGACTAAAATTTATGCTTTATCGTGTAATGGAATGGATGTGATAATAATTGTGAAGTTTTTATTACATTAAATGTTTCTATTTTGATAACTAACATGATGTATGCTGTGACATACACTGCCAAGTTGGTAACGAAACACCCTCCATTTTTCTTGTATGTCACGGCATACATTGCCAGTTTGAGGTTGCTTTTTGGTTTTACTTGGTTTTATAGCATGCTTTTTTTTCTTTGTTGGCAGCAAAAGTTTCAAACTCGTGGTGGTAGAATTTTAGCGCTTGTGCCTGCTGAGAATGCACCCTCTGACTGTAGCGAACATTCTGACCTTGATAATGAATTACGTGTGCACACCCCGCTTTCTATGTTATCTTCTTCTGCACCTTCTATTGATAGTTCTATGGAAAGGCTTAATATTTTAGACGATGACGAAGACCCCTCCAACCAGAATGTTCGACTCACACCAATTTTTCAAAGCGTCTATTCAAGCCCTTCTCTAGAACCAAACTGCAAGAAAGTGCCAATACTGAGTGACATTCCGTCACTCCCAGCAACTCCCGCTACTCCTGCAACCCCAGCAACCCCTGCACCCCCTGCACCGCCTGAACCAACAGCAAGTGGTTCCATGACTATTGGCTTAGCTGCAGCTCGCATGAGGGATTCGCGTCAGAAGTCGCGTCCCAGAAATACCAGATCGCAACGTCCCACTGTTTCTGTTATTAGACGACCTAGACGAATCACAAAGTTCACTCTAAGCTATCAATGGAAAAAAGCGGTTTTTCGGCACAGGGCAACTACAGAAGAAGACTCAGATCACACCGACATACTAAACGAAACTTCACTTGGTTATTTCTACAAATTCTTTTCCCCAGACGTTTTAGCAGATATCGTAGAGCAAACAAACGCATACGCAATATTCAAAACTGGACGCTCTCTTGGCTTGACCGAAGATGAATTGCGGGATTTTTTAGCCATACATATTATCATGGGTGTTGTTAGCATGCCATCATATACCGATTACTGGAGTTTGCGGTACAGATACGATCCCGTAGCCGAGTTGATGTCTCTAAAACGGTATCAACAAATCCGTCGTAATTTGCATTTTGTTGATAATAATATACAAGACTCCGACAGATACTACAAAGTTCGGCCTTTATTACAAAAAATTCGAGAAAATTGCTTAGCTCAAGATAATGAAAGGAAATACAGCATTGATGAAATGATGATTCCCTATAAAGGGACCAAAGCGGGTAAGCGACGTCAGTATATGAAGGATAAACCCAACAAGTGGGGCTTCAAAAACTATGTTCGTGCAGGAGTGTCGGGCATGATTTATGATTTTATTTTGTATGGTGGCGAGGACACATTTCGGTTTCATACTTTTACAGATAACGAAGTTTCCATTGGATTTGGAGCTCAGGTTGTCATTGCTTTGTGTAAAAGTATAAAAAATAAACCGGCTTTTGTTTTCTGCGACAATTTCTTTACTTGTCCGGAGCTACTTTATATACTTAGAGAAGACTATGGAATATTTGGATTGGGAACAGTCAGAAGCAACAGGTTGAGAGGAGCTGAAGCAGTTCTGCCCTCAGAAAAAGATATGAAAAAGAAACCCCGCGGCAGTTATGCTCAAGTAGTCTGCAATAAAAACCGATTAGCAATTGTACGGTGGAACGACAACAAAGCCGTGACACTGATAAGTTCTTACGTGGGTGCAGAACCAGTGGAAAAAATTAAAAGATATTGCAAGGACTCTAAAAACAAAGTGGATGTAGATTGTCCTCAAATTGTCAAAGAGTATAATAAACATATGGGGGGAGTTGATTTAGCCGATATGCTCATTTCTCTCTACAAAACCCCATTCAAGACTCGGCGTTGGTACATCGGCATATTTGCGCAAATTCTTGACATATGTATCAATAATGCGTGGCTTTTATACCGACAAGATTGCTCAAAATTGCAAAAACAATGGATGCCTCTCAAGGATTTTCGATTTGAGCTTTACGAGGGGTTGAAAAAGTTCGGACGCATCCGAGAAAAGACCAATAAACACACAAAGCGTGTACCACAAGCCAACCCGGTAGAATCGTCACGTTATGATAATGTTGGCCATTTTATGACGATGACCAGTCAAGGTCGATGTAGGCTTTGCTCCAAGCTAACGTCAGTGTTATGCATGAAATGTCAAGTCCGTCTGTGCTTCGTAACCGGTAAAAGTCCTAGGAATTGTCAACTAGACTACCATATGCGTGTTTAGTAAAGCTGGCAATTTCTAGGCGTTGTCACCTTGTTTTTTTTTTGTATTATTTGTGTACTGTAATTGGCAATGTATGTCCCGGCATACAACACGTTTACTTAATGTTTTTATGTGCATTTGGCAATGTATGCTGTGTCATACATTGTTTTTCAGGAAATCTGAAGTTCCTAAATTTTTTTGATTATTTTTTTGTAATACCTATAAATGTCTACAATAAAATTTTATTTAAAAAAAAAGGATTTTATTGCAAATTCTTCTTTGCCAAATTAAGGGTTAAAGATTGGAAAGGATGGTGCAAAGTAAGTAAAAAGAATATAATATCAATTAATAATAATTAATTTTTTTACTATTTCTTTTATTTTATAAATGTTATTTTTTAATGTTTTTGTTAAAATATTTAAAAATAAAACTAATAAGTGTAAAAAATGAATAAAGATAATAAATTTATTTTTTCAAAAAGATATTTCTGTGCAACTTATCAAGATAATGTATATTTTACAGTATTGGAATGATTATAAGTCAAAATTAAAAAAAATGGCTGCAGCTACCAGAGCATCTCATCAGCAGACTGGAGGAGGTCCGTCAGAGATAAAAACGATGACGGACATCGAAAAAAAATTCCTTCAGATTTTAGGAGATGACTTTGGTACCGGCCTGCCTGGTATAAGGGTGGAGCCATTTGAACAAGTGAGTATTATTTTTTAAACCTACTTGCTCGTTGGTTCATATTGTATAACAATATTTGCACAGTTGCATATCATTTTAAAATTGAAAAAAAAAAAAATATGATTTGCAGGATATACCAGAAACAGAAATGGGCTTGGACTCCCCATTAATAATTGCCACAAGTAGTGTGCCCTCAGTTCTGGAAGGCGAGAGGGGTTCTGAGAGTATACTGACTCTCTGTCCAGTCCAAGTACAAGAAATGATAGATCCAGGGCCATCCACCAGAGTGACACCCCCTCCATCTGCGTCGCCACCCACTCTCGAGCACACTACCACTGGTGCACCAGACCTGCAGAGCACTCCTCGGCGCTCACCACGCCGCCGACGACACACGCGACGCGAGCCGCCAATGACACAGGACGCGGCTCGCCGGGCTCTTATTTGCATATCTGAGAGGAGAGCCAACATAGAGGAACAAAACAGTGAAACCTTAAAAAACCTTTTACTAGAAATTAAGGAAATAAAAGAAATATTGAAGTTGAGGTAAGTTTATATTTTTATTACACACAGATTGTAGTCATTATTAACACTAAATTAAAAATAGTCCTCTTGACTCACGTCTCAATATTATTATTAATTACAAATACAGTACCAATAAACCTCTTACAAACAACCATAGCTAAATACATAATAATTATAAATACTAATAAATAAAAATAAAATCATCTTCATTTGCAAGCATACTATACTATTATTATAATCGCACATCATGTCTTCGAATGTAATTATTCTACAATACTCAATTGTCAAATTATCATTCTAGGTCAATCGGGCATCCCACGGACAACGAATGAGGTTATATCGCCCTTATCTGTCAAAGTTACCCAGATTGACTGTAATTGACGAAAAAAATTATTTTCATCTTTGAAAATGGAGCCATTAGTTAGCCGCTATTTTTCCCAAAAATTAAAGCAGTCGTAATAACTAACTAAACTATTTCCGATATAAACCGTTTATTTGAATAGCTGTTACAAAAAGTTTATAAGTAAATTGTGTTTTTACGATTTACGACTATTTTTAGGTTAGATTTATGTGAAATAAATATTTTTCTTACATTTATACCGATCGTGTTTCATTTATCGAAATGAATTTGATTGACTTGCGGATTGAGACGTCTTTCGCAAATAAATGACTAACCGTTTAAAAAAATTTATACTGCCATAAATTTGTACTGTCATATTCTTCAGATTTGGGAATTTCTTAAAATGTTTAAGAAATTCTTAACTAAATTCTTAAATAAAAATAATTAACTCAGAGACAGTACTTTTTGAGATTTAGGCTATGCCACTTTACGCAAGCGTCTGGATTGAGGGCCCAAGTTATTTGATCATAACAGTCTTAATTCACGTTTGAGAAATTTATGGCCTTTTGCTTTAAGTTTTAACAATTTTTAACTAATTCCCCTATAGGTCTTATTTCGTTTCTCAAAGATTTAAAAAATGGGACCTCAATCCAGATGCACATACGGAAGAAATGAGCGCTGAAAAGTCGGTATCTATGTCGAAAGTGTTGGTGCTGGTAAAAATTATGAAAGCACATGTCGAAAATGCTGCTTCTGCACAACCTGGCGAATATGATCAATTACTTCGGACTCTTAATTAACAGCTTAACGATCGCTTTGTTGATGTAGAGGGTAACGTTTAGGCTGCAGAAGCATCATTTCTCGACCCCCGCTTTAAAAACCATGTGTTAGATTTATAGCCCGATGTATTTTATAGAAATAGTTTTAATTTGGCCTAAAAGGCTTGGTTTCCGAACGAAAGATAGTTGTTATATTTGAATAATTAAGTTAAATGTTTATTTACTATATATTGCTAATAAATTAATTAGTAATAATTAAGTGATATTTATAATGTTTTCTAGATCTTATCTTGCAATTTCAATATATCAAGTAGTTTCAATCAATTCTCTGAACTATCAGTTGATGTTCATATTTTATCCAATTAATCATAAAGATTACAAATAAATACATATTATATTGCTAAATTATCTAATTAAGTTTTGAAATAGTTCCCTTACACAAGATTTGTTAATTATTATCTATCTATTAGTTATTTAGCTATAATGTACGACCATTTGCCATTGGCGGCTATCTTTCATGTACTAAAAGCGCCTACACACGGCCCTAAAATCAGAGGCAATATCGGGAGTGGTGGGGAGCGCCCTAGATCGCTCCCTTGATCGCCTCGTGAGTAGGCAAATCGTAATCAGTATTATTATTATTACCTCTAACTCAGAAATCGGTTCGGGCGAGCTTTACGATTTAGGGCCGATTATCGTCTAGGGAGCGTTGTCCGTGCGTGTGTAGCGACATCAGAACCAATTTCACCGCAGTGCGCGTGCGACTGTAGAGGCAACAGGACGTGTTTTTGTAAATCGATCGATTTTTATTTCGTGCGGAGTTATGGCGAAGGAGAAGGAGCGAGAGGCCTGGACGAAAACAATTGATCTTTTCAAGGATTTGTCGTATTTATGGGATAAAAAACATAACGAGTATTTTAACCGCGACATGAGGCAGGAGGCCTATAAAATGCTATTACAAGTGCACAATTAAGAGGTCGGTAAAGACACTACGATGGCCGACTTTAAGAAAAAACTTGAAAACATGCGTACTACGTAAGAGAACTGAAAAAGGTGAGTTCATGTAGAATCTGTGCGCTTAACGGCAATTAGATCGCTATTATAAATCAGCTAGTATTTAGTACAAGTTTTGCTTGATCTGCTTTTACATTTAGGGCCGGTTTCACCACCGACAAATAAGTTCTGGATAGCTTATACCTATGACTATACCGTACGTTGACTGTTGTAATATGAAAAATATTTTGTCAAATTATCTTCCAAGTAAGCTATCCAGTTCGAAGGAAAAAAAAAGTAAGCTATCCAGAACTTATCAGTCGGTGGTGTAACAGGCCCTTTAGGTGGAATACACAAAATATGATTCGCGCCCGCAATACGTAAGTATTTACAGAGTTAATTATAATCATTAAAATCATCAATACAACCCTCTAAGTTCACGCAACCCCATTAAATGACTATTTGATGAAAAAGTCATTCAATGGGGTTTTATGGACTTTAAGAGGGTTGTATGTGATGATTTTAATGACTTTTACTATGTAAAAGCATATTTGTTACGGTCGCGAATCATACTTTTATCAACCTGACACTGACCGGCAAATTGCAAAAAACCTAAGAAAATTTGATTTTTGCGGGCTACCCCGACGCTTCCACCCTGAACTTATTTATTTAATTGCGTTTAGACTATGCTTAAAATTTCACTTGATTTACAAATATTATTGGTTTAGTCGGTTAACTTAAAATGTATCGGAACAGTAGCTAAACAAGAAAAATCTGTTTCATTTACTTTCAAAGATTAAGTGTTAATATGAAAAATGTTATCACCTCCCTCCTAAAATGAGAAGTTTTTTTCAGGGATCGGGTTCCGGTGATATATATGTACCATCGTTATGGTATTACCCTCTCTTCGACTTCCTAGAGCGGACGACGGAGCCATGCCGTACTGGAACTGATACTTTGGATGAAGTAAGTAAAAGTATTGTGTAATCTAAAAATTAGTTTTATTTTTAAGAAATATCAATATTGTAAGAACTCAGTTACAAAATTTATGTAGGCACTACTCTTAACATATCCTCCTGAAACGAAACTCTGCCTTGTCCATTAAAATAAGTTGTAAATTGATTGCGTACACTGTTGCCTTCATTATTGCGCTCTTTTTCACTTATTTGCGACAGAATTACTAGCCCTGGCCCTGCAGTCTCGACATTAGACAGCGACAAAAATCGGTCGCTAAGTCATATCGTTGTCAAATTCCTTTAATGGATTTTCTACTTTATTTCGAAAGGATAAGGTTGAAAATCCATTAAAGAAATTTGACATCGATTACACTTAACGACCGATTTTTGTCGTTATCTAATGTCGAGACTGCAGGGCCTGGAGTTTCTACGCGCCAACCACCTGCACGAAAACTAGAATCATTGATGTTTTCAGCATCGACACATGTTTTTGTAATATAACTTGTTGATTTTGTTCTTAAATAGTTATGTAAGGCACAACAAGCTAGCACAATATTGTCAACATTATCAATGTGCACACTTATTCTTTGTCGAAAAATCCTAAAACGTGCTGCTAAGATTCCAAACGCGTTTTCGACTACTCTTCTTGCTCGTGATAATCTGTAGTTGAAAATGCGTTTTTCGTGGGTTATGTTTTTGAATGGATATGGTTTCATAGGGTCTCCCTTGTTTGACCGAAAGGCATTTGACAAATTTTCACTACCCAAAAAATTTTTCGCGTAATTTCATTTGCCAAATTATTACTTAGCAAAAAATCTATTCACAAAAAATTGTAACGCAAACCTAATGTTTGGGAAGTGAACGTTTAAACTATAACTTGTTTACCAACTAGTACTTTTGACATTTTTTATTTAGTCAAATATTTCAGTTGGAATAACAGTTTTTACGCAAAATCAAATAAGACAAATTCTAAACAGGTTATAATAATGTGAATATTAAATATTCTTTTTTTTTAGTTAGTAGCGTTTTTTTTCCATATTTTGTTTTTCTATATAATGTAGTCGTTCTTGGAGGTTACAGTTTTAACCTAACCTAACCATTTTTTTTTAAATAAGTAATTATCCTAATCTAAATAGTTCAGTTCCGGGTAACCTACTAAAAAAAATCTTTTTTCTATTAATGCAAGTCGTTTCTGGTAATGCAAGTCGTCACAGTTTTAACCTAACCTAACCTACCCTTTTTTTCCCTTAATATTTTTTGTCTTAACAAATCATTTCACCAAACGTTTGTTGTCTGAAGATTGTTTGCTGTAATAAATCATTTGAGTAAAGACCAAATGCCATAATGAGATTATACTTGGTAATATTTTGCCAAGTAAAAATTTGACCAAATAAAAATATGCGTACTAAAATCATTCGAAATATTGCAATGGTATAAAAAAAAGTTGGTAAAATTTGTTTGGGTAATGAAATTTGGTCAAAATCTTTTCGGCAAAACGGCAGGCTCCCGGTTTCATAATGTGCCTGTTAATGTCGAAAGCTGCGTCTCCTAAAAATGTGTATGGCACTGAAATATTGGTTCCCTGTAAAGTACAGGACGGCGGTAGATTTTACTCATCTGTCATTAATTTATTATAGAATGACGTGTGTTGTATGACGCCACCATCAGAGACGCTTCCATTAATGCCGGTGTGTACGTACATAAACTCATAATTCGCATTTACGACGCCGAGAAGAACTGTACTGAAAAAGCTTTTATAGTTATAAAAAGACGAGCCATATCTATAGATATGTGCTTTCCATCTATTGCACCAACACAGTGATTAAAGTTCCATCTCTCTTCAAACATTTTAGCATTGTCTTCCCATTCACTTTGCGTTGCAGGCATCTGAAATTGAAAATAATGTGAAAGTTTTATTATAGAACTGCGTGTCACCAGAGTCATCATTAACGTCAGCATCAGTACAAGAGATACATGTTAAAGAGGTGCCTGATGTTGACACAAAAACATCACTATCCAAGAAGCAGAAAATATCATTCCAATACAAAGAAAACAAGAAAAACTGATGGATACTGCTCAGGAACTGATGTCTCGACAAGAACACGATTGGGAAATCATTGGAAAATCAATAGGCGTTCAAATAAGAAATCTTAGTACACACCAACAAGTGATTGTACAAAAAATTATAAGTGATGCCCTATTTTATGGAACGCTTGAAAAATTAACAGATGAATCCATTATAATTCTATCACCACAACACGAAGCACCATATCCTCTAGTCCGCATTCCTCATCGCTACCACCCTTATTCCTCCGGCTCTTCGATGACTAATTCATATTCTCAACCAACTCCACAATACATACGTCCATCTCCTCAGCCATCTCCACAATATATGATACAACCATCTCTACAATATACGAGTACGGTACAACCATCCCCACAATATACGAGTACGGTACAACTATCTCCACAATATTCGATACAACCATCTCGTCAACCATCTCCACAATATGCGAGTACGGTACAACCATCTCCACAATATTCGATACAACCACCTCGTCAACCATCTCCACAATATACGAGTACGGTACAACCATCTCCACAATATTCGATACAACCACCTCGTCAACCATCTCCACAATATACGAGTACGGTACAACCATCTCCACATTATAAGAGTACGGTACAACCATCTCCACAATATTCGATACAACCATCTCGTCAACCATCTCCACAATATAAGAGTACGGTACAGTCGCCATCAGATATATCGTAGCGGGCGAGGTACTCAAATATTTCGGAGCAGCATTACTTTTCAATACATTCGGAACACAAAACGAGCTAAAAATATCAGAAAGCACAGAACTAGAAAGGTATCGACGCAGTCAGGATCATCATTAAGATCGGAACATTTATGGAAAATATACCTAAGTCTGTATGACACAGTTTAAATTCGTTGCTATAATGAATTTGAAGTTGTCAAAAATCAAACATTATTCCGAATGTATTGAAAAGTCGCTGCTCTTATATTTATGACATATTGCATGTTCTGATGTTATTGGCCATATGTAGTGTAACTAATTTATTGAAAAGTAATGCTGCTCCAAAATATTTAAGTACCTCGCCCGCTACGATATATCTGATGGCGACTGTACAACCATCTACAGAATATACGTTTAAACAGTCGTCGTCTCACTACATAAATCCCACCACTGACTTTTCAAACTCGACAATTTCGTCATCGTCGAACGATGTAGAACTGGTACAGAAATGAAGGAGTTTTTACTATTTAAAAAGAAAAGTAATAATAAGTAAAGAACTTTATGTCGATACTATTTTTAATTTAATATCTACATTAATTAACGTGTAATTTTTTTATTTTAAATTTATTTATGCGTACAAATGTTTGCGTAATACAAATAAAAACAATACTACAAGGTGGATATTTTATTTACTATCATTATGCAAAAGTTTTAGACAGAAAGGGTGTTTATAATAAACAACAGCGGCACACCGAGTAGCAGGGACTACATTGGAGTGCCTGTGGGATTTCCGAGATAAAAAGCAGCCTATACGTTAAGCCCAGTATATACTTATAAGCTATTCTGTTATCAAATTTCATTAAAATCCGTTCACAAACATACATACACATACAAATTTTCTCTTTTATAATATTGAGCGTGATTAAAGATGTGCACTTACTCTGATGTAATGTTTCAAACTTTTGTAGATAGCGGAGCATGTCTCTGAAATCATTTTGGACATTAATTGCGGCGATATTACAGCACTAAATTTTAAATCCTCGTTGCTTTGTCCAGTAGCCAGGAATCGTAAACTAACTGTAAGTCGTTCTCTTGGACTTATGGATTCTCGCATTATGGTATTCTGTTTTTGTATGAATGGTGTCACCAAATTGAGGAGCTCTTCAAAACATTCAATATCCATCCTTAAAAAGTTTTTCAAATCAGCTGGTTCTAAATTTCTCATCACGTTCATGTGACTCAATTCATTGCGTTTCATCAACCACCTCTTAACCCAGGTCTTCCTCTTTTGTTTTGGTCGCACCGTAGCAAGTGCCAGAGCGATCCCTATTTTTTGATTTTTTGAGAGTGTAGGCGGCATCTTGGATCGACGAGCGCTTTGCTGCACAGTGGGTTACGTACTAACTGGCAGCGACGTGTGTAGAGTAGTGGCCGATTTCATCCCCACCAGCACGCTCCCGATATTGCCTTTGATTTTACGGCCGTGTGTAGGCGCTTTAAGTATGATTTGACGGGTATAAAAATAGATGTTGCCGCCAATTCGGGGGCTGAGGATTCGCCAGTGGACCCAGCAACACCTCACTCCGAGCAGCGCCGTCGAGTGTAGTGTCGCCAACGGAAAGTTTTACAATTGTGCCTCGACTTGGGGGTACTCGTGTAAAACTTTTTCCGCCCGGACCGCCTCCTAACTTTTATCTCTCCCTGTGTTCGCACAAGTGCTTGGCACGGGTGCGAACACAGGGGAGGCCTACGTGCTTCCCGGTGCTCCAGCACCGTCGCGGTCGCGGATCCACTCCCCCCAAGGACGAGAAGTTCCTGTTCTCTGTGTTTGTGAAAAGTGAAGTCTGTGTTGTGAACTTTGTGCCGTGAACACACGTGTTCGAACAAAAAACCGTAAGTGTTAAACACTGCAGTGATGCCGAAGCCCGGCGCCCGTGGCTCGCTCGGCCGCGGCGACGCCGGCGCCAACGAGCCTCGTCCGGGGTTGGACCGGACGACGTCGATGCCGAATATCGGCGTGGCGACGTCCGGTGCGACGCCGTCTGGACCCACCTCTCCTCGTAGCGAGGAGAAGCAGGCGTCCAGGAAGGCGGGGCAGCACCAGCACCACCCCACAACGAGGAGGGACGAGGAAGCGGGACGGAGCAGGGCGGCGGCTGCGCTCGGCGCGTCGACGTCATCGGCGCCTGCGCGCGTTGCGCCGGTGCCTCCGCCGAGCCGACCGCAGGCCGTAGCCGTGCGACCGTCCGCCTTCCGCCCGGTGCCGATCCAGGCCCCGGGACCCGCAGCTGCGCACCCGACGCGCGCGTCCAGCGCGCGCGCCGCTGCACCCACTGCGCGCGTGACGGTGCGTGATCCCGCGCCACCGGCGCGTGCACCCGCACCCCAGCCGCGCACCCCCGCGGCTATCTTCCGCGCCCAGGCGCCGCCACCACCAGCGACACCTGCGCGCTCCGCACAACCGGCAGCGCGCCCTACCGCCGCTTCGCGTCCCGCCGCGTCGAACGCGCCCATCCGGGCTGCGTCCGCGGCGGTCGCCACCAGTGGCGCAGCCACAATTTCGCGCACCGCCACTGCCGGCCCTCGGCACAGCCTGCTGTCCGGACCGGCGTTGCCGGTGCCGGGTGCCCGCTTGGCGCCCTCGGCACCCCAGGCGCCTGACTCGCCGGCGCCCCCCCGCGCCTCGGCCTACGATTCGCCGGCAGGACTGTCGGCATGCTCGTCGCGAGCCGGCTCGAGCATGTCGATGGTGTCTGCGAGCTCGGCCGACTCTGGGCCGGGCACGCAGTGGAGGCGCACCCCACCTGCATCACCGACGCCGTCGCAGGGACCCGACTACGGGCCCAGGGACCCAAGGCCTCAGCGACGGCGGCGAAGCACCGAGTCGGAGGAGGAGGAGGCGAAGCGCTACTGCCTCGACCCGCCGCGACCGCAGCGCGAACACGCGCCACCGCGGGGTCGGGGGCAGGGCGCGACCAACTCGCCCACCTTCGCCGAGGCGGCCAGGCGTACGCCGCCCGCATCGCCGTCACCGACGCAAGGCGGCCACCAGGAGGCGCAAGGGGTGAGTGTTAGTGCCTACACTGCCCTTACAGCTCCACCGGCGGCCCCAGGGGACGTAGAAGGAGAGGCCACCAGCCAGCCTAAGCCGAAGCCGCAGAAGCGGCCTAGGTATCCTCCGCTGGTGGTGGAGAAGCTGCCAGGATGGGCCGCTCACTTCAGGGCCATCAGGGACAAGCTGGGCCACCCCCCCAACGCTCGCCCATACGGCGCTGGGGTTCGCTTCTCGCCCGAAAGCGAGGAGGAATATAGGGTGGTCCAGCGCTACCTGACCGGCCTGGAGAAGGAGTCCGGCATCTCATGGTTCGCCTACTCGCTGCCAGCGGAGCGCAGCTTGAAGGTGGCCATCACAGGGCTGCCGGTCGACACCCCGGCCGAAGAAATAGAGGAGGAGCTCCGGGCGTTGGGGCACGAGCCGGAGTACGTGCGCCATATCAAGGCGCGCCAGGGACGACCCGGCTGCGTGTTCCACGCTGTCCTCAAGAGGACACCGGAGGCCAGGTCGATATTCGATACCACCGTGTTCATGTGCATGCGTGGGGTCAAGATTGAAGCCTGGCGGGGCAAAAGAGGGCCCGCCCAGTGCCACCGGTGCCAGAAATTCAGGCACTCGTCGCACCACTGCCACCGGCCGCTCGCCTGCGTCCGCTGTGGCGAAGGGCACGCTGCTCGTGATTGCCCCCGCCCGCGTGAAGAGCCGGCGACGTGCGCCAACTGCGGGGGTGACCACCCCGCCAACAACGTGCGCTGCCCCGCCTTCCAGGCGGAATCGCGGCGCAGGCGAGCGGGCACAGTCGCCGCCACGACCGCCTCGCGCCGACCGGCAACGGTCACCGAGAGGCCGGCAGAAGTGGCCTCTACCGAGGTCCAAGGCGCGTCGCTTATGGCGGCGGCCAACGGGCCCACTAACAGGGGAGAAGCCCCCTCCTCCTCCAAGCGGCGGAGGAATAGAAAAAAGAAGCGCGGGGGCAAAGGCAAGAAGCCCACGCCCCCCACCGCGCCCGTGGAAGGCACCCACAGGGTCGACCTTACCTCGACCCAGGCGCAGGCTGTGCCTCCTCAGGGAGGTAACAGAGTACCTCCCCCTCCTAAGGAGGAGAAGACGGGTGGGAAACCCAGGCCGGCGGCCAGCGCCGGCATAGCGCGGCCTTCGGCCACACAAGGCCCACCCAAAGGCCCATCAAGCGCCGGCCCAATTACCGGCGCTGAACAAGAAAAGAAAAAAGAATTCACAGCCTGCGCGATCCAGTTGCTGATGGACCTGATAAAGGCCATCAGCCAAGGACAGGACGCGGAGCTTGTCATCCTTGACGGCCTGGCCTCGCTCCTCAAATTATACCATGGCTAGGCCGTTAAGGGTGATCCATTGGAACGCCCGCGGCCTTCGAGGTAAGGTCGCCCCCCTCCGCCGCCTCCTGTACGAGCAGGACATCGACGTGGCGCTAATAAGCGAGACGCACCTGGGACAGGAGGACAAGCTCAGAGTCTCAGGTTACCTCGCTTATAGGAAGGATGAAAGGTCGGCTACCAACACCCCCTACCGTGGTCTGGCGGTACTGGTGAGGCGTAGAGTCGTCCATCAAGCGCTCCCCGTGTCGTCACCTGGCTCGTTCTACGCGCTGGGTGTGCAGCTGCACGTTGCCGGCGAGGATCTCGCCATTTACGCCTGCTACAAGGCGCCCTCGGCCAAACTGGACCCATCGGAGCTGAGGGCCCTTCTCGAGGCCAGCGGCGGCGCGACGATCCTCGCTGGTGACTTAAATTGTAAGCACCCAGCGTGGAACTCGGCCGTGACCAACACGGCGGGCAGACGACTCTATGCGGACGCGGAAGCCTTCGGCTACACGGTGTCCGGCCCAGAGACGCCCACCCACTACCCGGACGCCTATATTTACATGCCGGACGTGCTGGACATCGTGGCCTACCGAGGGCTACATTGCCAGATCACCCAGCAGGTGTTAGACGACGAGATGCAGTCAGACCATCATCCTGTTCTCGTCGTCCTGTCAGGTATGCCGACCCGACAGATGCCCGCAGCGCCACGTCGACTAACTGATTGGGAAATTTTCCAGGGAAAGATTGAGGCCACCACACCGACTCGGCCCGTGATTACCTCCGCAGACGTGAACCAGACAGCGGACGACGTCACTGCTTGTATCAAGAGCGCCTTGGAAGCGGCGACTACGGTAGAGCCGCAGAGGAGAGTGCTTCAGCCGCCTCTGCCGGCCTACCTACAGAAGATGATCGCCGACAAGAGGCGCCTTCGCAAGCAGTGGCAGCAACTGAGGTGTCCGTCCCTGAAACGGAAGCTCAACCGTCTTGCGGAGAAGATTAAGGCCGAGTTGAGGAGCAGGGAAGCCGAGAGCTGGGAGGACCGCATCCAGGAGGCGGCAGGCAGCTGGCCATCCGCCCACCGGCTTTGCCGCCAACTGACGAACACCCCAGCCCCGGTGCGCCCACTGCTGGACAGCGGCGGGGCGCTCAAATACATGGCAGAGGACCGCGCGGAGGTCTTCGCCGAGCACCTGGAGCGTCAGTTCCGACCGAACCCGACCAGCGACGCCGAACATGTCGCAACAGTCGAGAAACACCTTGGGGACTACTTCGCCACGCCGATAGCTCCCGAGGAAGACGCCATATTTTTCTCGCCTGGGGCAGTTAGACGCGCCATCCTGAGGACGAAGCCCAGGAAGGCCCCCGGTGCGGACGGTATCACCAACACAGTGCTGCGCCACCTGCCGTACCGAATGGTCGCGGCGCTGGCGCGCCTGTTCACGGCGATACTGCGCACCGGGACGTTCCCTACCTCGTGGAAGGAAGGGCGCGTCATTATGCTGCCTAAGGCGGGGAAAAATATCCTGAAGCCGGAGAGCTATCGGCCTATCACGCTGCTAGCTACAATCTCCAAGGTGTTCGAACAACTCCTGTTGCGACATCTCCAGCCCCACATCGCTCCACGGCCTGAGCAGTTTGGGTTCAGGTCGGAACACAGCACGACGCTTCAGCTGTCGAGGGTACTGCACCACCTGACGCAAGCGTTAAACAAGAAGGAGTATTCGGTTGCAGTACTCCTCGACATGGAGAAGGCCTTCGACCGCGTGTGGCACGACGGCCTAATTTACAAGCTGGCCACCTCGGACGCGCCTCGCCGCGTCGTTAAAGTGGTCCAATCTTTCCTTGAAGGTAGGGTTTTCCGTGTGGTGGTCGAGGGAGCGCTCTCCAGCGCCCGCCCGGTGCTGGCCGGCGTGCCGCAGGGCAGCTGCGTTTCGCCGGCGTGTTACTCACGTTACACCGACGACATCCCCACGACGCCAGAGGCGATGCTCGCGCTGTATGCCGACGACGCCGCGTACATCACCACCTCGCTCAACGCAAAGTACGCGGCGGTCAAAATGCAGCGCGCGCTTGATCTGCTGCCAGACTGGCTGTCCAAGTGGCGGCTGTCGGTTAACGTGGGTAAGACGCAGGCGATGATCACCGGGTCAGCGCCCCTCCCACCACGCCTGACTCTACAAGGCGCCGACGTCGAGTGGTCGCCCCGGGTGAAATACCTGGGTGTCACCATCGACCGTCGGCTCACCATGGGTCAACATGTCCGCCAGGTCGCGGCTAGAGTTAAGGTTGCCCGCAACCAGCTCAAGCCAGTGCTCTCGTCCCGACTGCCGGCGCGCGTCAAGTTGGGCGTGTATAAAACTTATATACGCTCGATTCTGACGTACGCCGCCCCCGCATGGTACGTCCTCGCGTGCGAGGGACACAAGCAGCTTCTCCGCACGCAGCAGAACTTTGCGTTGCGGACCATCGTCGACGCCCCTCGCTACGTGAGGAATGACGTCATCCATCGGGACCTCGGGATCGAGAGCCTGGACGCCTTCATCCGGCGCCTTGCGACGGGCATGTTCGCGCGCGCCGACGCATCTGCCTGGCCGCACGTCAAGCACATTGCGCCCTGGCACGCGCGCCCCCCTGACGCGAGGCGCCCCCTCCCCCGCGACCTGGTAGCGGACGTTGACCCCTCTCCACCGGACTTGACTCCCGGGTAAGCTGTACCAGGCTACACGCAGCTTACCTGCACAAGACGACTCCACAATCTACTCGCATCCCTGCTGCACAGCGTGTTCTAAGTTAATATAGGCATGCTGTGCAGCTAAAACCACACATGCATCTCTCTACATACATGTATACACACGCGTGGAGGCGCGGCGCGGGCTCGCGACTCACGCTAACACTGGGCGGTGTTACACAATACAATACCGCCCACACACTCATAACGGTTCCTTAGCCCGGACCGCGACCGGCTAGCTCTGGAAGCGGGACGGGCGGGAGCCATACATCCTTCGTAGGTGCGTCGGAGTCGGCACCTCTGTCGCTGGTCGTCACCCGCCGGGCCTCCCCTGGGTAACTGGGGGTCTCACCTGGCGGTGACAGACCGCCGAGGTGTCGTGAAGAAAGCAGCGCTGAAACAACAGCGCTGTCGATGCGCCTACCGAAAAATTCACTGCAATCACACACATAGGCGCGCGTTGCTATTCGCGCGCCACTAGGCCCGGCCTATATGGCCACTTAATGACGGGCCCGTATTTACGGGCCAAGGTATGGCCTCCGCGGCCAGGGGGCAAAGCCCCGTGACCGCCTGCCGCGCCCCCTAGCGGGGGCGCAGCGCAAAATATTCACACTGATTCGGGGGCTTTATGCTGCAAGTGTTCTAAGGGTTAAGACATACCCCGAGTGGTATATTGTGTGTGCCATGTGTATAGTACTACGTTTGTTAGTGACATAGTGATGGAGATACCAAATGTGTAAAGTTGGTACCTATTTGGATTACCCTAAGGTTCTACAATGTTTATGTAAGTTATTTAATATTATACTACGAATATTACTGATAACTATGTGTTAGAACTATGTTTTATAATATGGCTTATATTGCTTATTGTTTATCTACACTGATAAATTGCTATAACTTGAGAATGGTCCAGGACAACGTATAATTGTCCTGGCATAATTAAAAGATGTTACCGTGGAGTTTCTTGTCCATTCTTCTCCACGAAGACCTAGGTCTGCGAATGGACGTAGCTTGATAGGTAATTGATGTTACCTATAAATATCTGACAAGCCTAATCGAAATAAATGAATGTCTTGTCTTTCTGTGCTTTTCTTGATAAAAACCCTTTTCCCTACACACCTTTTTGAGATGCTTTACAACAAGTAACCATTCTGACGCTCGAAGCTTTATAATCGGTGGATATTAATACGTATATATATGTAGTCTTATATCAGCGTTTCTAACACATGCATTTACTAACAAAGTAAAATATGATAACTGCATGAAATCTATAAAAGGAAAATGAGATCATAAAAAACCCCCTTCGTGGGTTGTGTGCGCGAGAACATGCGACACCTTTACTAGTACAAGATAGCCTGCCGCCGCAACCTTCTACTTCTGGCATCATCTGGGCGTCATTTGATAAAGAAGTGGAAAATGAGATCATAAAAAACCCTACAGCTGCAAGCATAGTGGAACTAGACAAATATATCAACGAACCACTTATAAAAAGAACGTATGATCCGCTAAAGTGGTGGAATGAGCGTCGTTTCCTTTATCCACACTTGTACATTTTAATGAAGCGTCGATTATGTTTGCAAGCAACATCAGTACCGTGTGAGAGGATATTTTCAAAGGCCGGAATGACTATAACTAATAAAAGAAGCTCGTTAAAGCCGAAAAAAGCCTCTCAAATTTTATTTTTGAACCACAATTTGGAGTGAATGCTGAACACCAATAAAATTTATTTTCTTTTTTATTACGAATACAATAAGAATCAGTGGATGCGCATTGTAATGGGTGTTGACTAACATAGTGAATAAGATTTTATTTACACAATTGTAATAATACTTTCTCGAAACCGACGTGGGGATGCACCGAGATGTGGTCTCAGTGGACATGGGCCTCACCCCGCTCTCCTTGGCTAACGATTTACTGCTTGCAAAGCTAAACTTATTTAAGATGAGTCCATCACACAACTAACAATAAAGAAATAAAAAAGACCTTTTAGGAGTATAAATTATTTATCTATAATATTGTCACGTATAATATAGTGTTACTTTGTAAGTCTAAAATAAAGATGTCTTCCGTTCCCACAACCCGTAAGTCAGCTGCGGAGGTCGCACCGAAGGCACGAACGCTGCGGACGAAAGTCCTTAAAAACGTAGCAAAGTCCACTACGTCGGAGAGGCAAAGCAGCGTCGGAACCAGCTGCCGGGGAGGGTAAGCCTAGCGTCGTCAGCCGACAACCTCTCCCTGCCGGAGAAATGCGACGCAACAGAGATGGCGGAGTCAAAAGTAGTTAACTGGGAGCAACTGGGCATATCTCCACCACACCGCATCCTGTCAGACGATGAGAGCTCGGTCGCATCTTCCATCACCGACTATTAGGCACGAAAAAGGGCCAGTCTTCTCTACAGCACACCGAGAAGAGGGACTGGCGTAGAAATGGACATGGCGACGAGAGAGGCCAACTCTCTACTGCAGAACGGGACGGGCGCACCCTGCATTGGAGGCATCGGGAAATATGAAGAAGGAGTACAGGACGACTTGCCACGATAGCCTGCAAGGGCTTTACGAGATCGTCCTGTCCCTGTCCGACTCTCGAGCGAGGCACAAATACAACCTCAAGAAGGAGCGCTCTCGACGCGCACGAGAACTAGTGAAACTGGAGCGTTCCCACAGAGAAGAGATGATGAAATACAACCAAAAACTCATCACCGAACTGGGCCTTGCTCGAAACGACATCTCTGGAACTCTGAAGGAGGCCAAAGATATCCGAAACTGGCTCGGGTACGAGACAGAACAGCCGTTCAGGGAAATAAAGGAAGTCAGGAAGTCGATCGAGTCGTTAACAGTTCTAATAAAGACTGAGTACGAGAAAGCCAAGGATCTGGACGCACCCGCAAACGTGGACTCAAAATGGAAGACCGTAGCAGCGGGCCTTTTAAAGCTTGGAAACCACATTGGAAGCGTATCAAACCAGCTGGATACGCTACGTCAAGCTGTTGAAAAGATCCGGCAGGAGCTCCAAGCACCCGCGGAGCCCTTTGTTGCCCCTCTTCTACCTCTCGAGGTCTCCATGGAACCCAAACTTGACAAACTGGCTGTAGAAATAGGAAACATGATAAAAATGACCAGAACCCTTCTAGAGAAGCCCGAAATTCCTCCCCCCCAACAACTACCACCGTTGGATCTGACAAAACACCTCCAGCCCTTGTCAGAGAGGCTAGACATCGTGTCCTCCGAACTTACAGTGCTGAGGGATATGGAACGCCAGTTCCCGGCCCAACCAGCACCGAGCCTTGACACAGAGTTCGCGGTGGAGGAAGTTAAGAGGACTCTTGCCTCCATCGAAAAGGGAGTATCAGAGCTGAAGCAGCCGGAAAACATTCAACAGGGCTCCGAGACCTTGGCCCAGGCTGCAAAAACGCCCAAACGGCCGACCATAGACCATACTCTGATAATCTCCTCAACAGATCCTCACGGGGGAAAACGTCATCGAAAAAATGAGGGCAGCTCTTGACCTAAAAATTACCGGAGCAGAAGTCGACAAGGTGAGGAAAGCTCGCAAAAAGTCGTGGTGAGCTGCGCGAGCAAAGAAGACCTCGGCCTCGTCAAAAGTCGGATCCAGACCACCAGTGGGCTAAAAGTCCAGGAGCCTATGCCTAGCAACCCACTGATTGTCGTCAAAGGGGTGCTCTCTTCCTACTCCAACGAAGAGATGGTGGATCTCCTCCAGGTACAAAATAAACATTTTTGGAAAGATCTGGATCCGGCTGGCCTTGTCTGAGATTCCGAAGACGCGCGAGGAATCCTCATGAATGCCACCCGGTCTTCGAAATCTCCCCAGAGCTTTAGAAGCGGCTCACGCAGGTGAAAAGGTACACCTCGGAATCCAGAGATGCCCAGTAGAAGACCAGTCCCCTCTAGTGCAGTGCACCAATTGCCTAGGCTACGGACATGGCAGAAATCTCTGCAAGGCAGAAAAAGAAAGCTGTGGCTATTGTGGCGGGACACACAATGGGAGAGATTGTTCAGTCAGGGCAAACGGCGGCCCCCCTGCCTGAGTGAACTGCATCAAAGTAGGGTGAAAGGGAAAAGACACGGTTCATCCAGCGTTTCAGCTCCGAATGTCAAGAGAGACGGAAATGGGACAACATAGCGAGGTCGCGTTTGTCCTATTGCTAAGGGCGACGACGAGTCGGAACACGAAACAATGAGTCAATCACCCCGCAAAATACATGAGGACCGGCAGGTAGGCTAAAGTTCATCCAAGCCAACCTGCAACGCTCCAAGGTTGCAACAGCAGAACTCCACCATGCGGCCGAAGAGATGGGAATCTCAATCGCACTTGTCCAAGAGCCCTATGTTGGGAGAACAGGTGTGATGAAACAAAACCCCGGCACACAAGTCATCTTCCTTCCTCTACTCAATCTACGTATAGTTAAATATTCTTTTCGTATTATAAAGTACTTTTTGTGGATAAGGTCTTAGCAAATAATGCAACAGCGGAAACGCTTCATCTCCTACAAAGTAAAATGGAAATTTGTAGTTGTTGACATCATTAGGTAATTGTAAAGGAGCAGGAAGGTCAAGATGTTTGATTGCTGAAACACGAAATATACCGCCGTCACTGTTCCTGCCAGCAAATCCTGTTCGATGTATGTAAAGAGGCCATCAGCGTCACTGCATGCCATGAGAACAATTGAATTATACGACTTGTAGTTAAAGTTTAGCGATCCTGAGTTCGGTAGCTTTTCTATTCTTATGTGCTTTCCATCGAGAGCACCCAAACAATTGGACAAATTCCATAGCAAAGCAAAACATTGTGCTATTATTTTCCATTGATTTTTATCCGGTGTTGGCATTTAAATATCTTTCAAGGCATCCCATATGATTGCTGCAGGCCTAGCCAAGTTACAAACGTTTCGTATCGACTCTCTTTCTATAATTGTTACCGCCCCGGCGTAAGCAATTATAAAAAACGCTATCTTGATAGCCAACTTGACACGACTGAGTCGATCGCTCGTTCTACAATGAGCTTAGAAAAAACCTATACTTTAGTCTATGGCGAGCGTTCTATCTTTGTTCTATCTTTTGACAAGGAGCATTCCAACAAGGAGATTTCTTGGAGAGTACAGCTCGGATGGGCGGCATTTGGCAAACTAGAACATATTTTTCGGTCCAAAAAGATCCCTCAGTGCCTAAAAACCCGCCTTTTCAACCAATGTGTCCTGCCAACAATAACCTACGGTGCCGAGACATGGACGCTCACAAAGGAGACTGTCCACCAAGTACGAGTGGCACAAAGAGCCATGGAGCGAGCCATGCTCGGCATAACCCTCTTAGATCGAGTGCGTAACACCGAAATCCGCCGTCGGACGAAAGTCTACGATGTCGGGGACTGGGCGGTGCGCCTCAAGTGGACCTGGGCAGGACACCTGGCTAGACGCGGAGATGGCCGATGCAGCAAAGCTTTGACCGAGTGGTGGCCAAGGTTTGGCCAAAGAAATCAGGGCCGTCCTAAAGCTCGTTGGGTTGACGATATCGTCAAAGTCGTGGGAAACACCGTATCCATACGGGACGCACAGAACCGGGAAGTGTGGCAGAAAAAAGGGGAGGCCTATACCCAGCAGTGGGTGATTCCGGGCTGATATGATGATGATGAGCGTTCCAAGAAACGTCAAACTAATGTCAATGTCACAGTTGTGTACTTTGTGCGCGGGCTGAAGTTTTGTTTTGGATTGTTAAGTAAGGAATAATTGTTTTAAGTGTTAAAAAAGTAAGCAAAATAAGGTACAAGTTGTTCTTATAATTGGTTTATTATAATATCACAGCGTGGAATGAATTAAAACATTACTGTCATTCGAAATAATATGATATCGTGCATTTAAATGAAAGATAAATGAAGTGATAACTTTTATAGAATGGAATCTAGATCTCGAGCAAGCCCAGAACAGTTCGCAGCTTTATTAGAATTTATGGAAAGGTACGTAAATTATTAGTTATTTCATAATCTTCCTTTGTTAAAATCTTTCATACTTGGGGCACTTGAAAGTTAGAAACATAAACAATGACGTGATACGCGACTTGAACTAATACTACTACTTACGAAACAGACAAAACAATTGTGTTTGACACCTTACTTAATCAATAGACCCTCTGATTCTCTGAAATAGTTTTAACTTATTTTCTAGCCATGGCGATATAACGAGGCCCCAACAAGGGCCTCAAGGCCGAATAAAATCTGACCGGCTGTGGCGGGAACTGGGAGATTTATTAAACTCCATTGGTGGAGGAGTAATAAAGCCAATGGACAAATGGAAAAAAGTAAGATTCCACCTGTATTTGTTACATAAAAATATTATTTTAAGTTGTTGGGTTTCCTATTATGAATGAAGTACATACAACAATCAGCTTACTTCATATACCAGAAAATTATTGATGAAAACATGCATGACAACAATTAACAGACAAATATGTTCAGGTGTGGGCAGACTGGAAAACAAAAACAAAGAAAAAAGCCTTGGCAATACGTGTTGAGGCTTCTGTTAACAGCATTCCACCGCCACTCCTTCACTGCCACCTTCCGAACTTCAACGCCATCCTCCACCACCAGTGCTAACGCCGCCGCCCGGCAATGCAGTCCAGATACTTGAAGAGTGTAGTACAGTTTGTGTGGATTGGAGTAATCATCATCAACGATACACAAAGTCGCGAGATTTGTACAAAACACATAAGGAGGAAAAACAAAATAATTCACAAATATTCTATAGCTCTGATCTAGAGAAAGTAATTATGTTACCTAGATTGGAAATGTTTAAAGCCGCAATTTTCTGTCTGCGGCTTTCAGCCTACAATCAAACCTTTGCACCACTTGGTAAGATTACCGCAGAATTCAAACCCCTGACAGTTATCTGGCATGATGGCATTGCAGGGAGAAGGCAAGAAGATAAAGGGTGTAAATAGACCCTTAACGAAGCCGAAAGGCACTTGTTCTCCCCGCTATTGCAATAATTTTTTTGTTCTAGAGCATACCTGGGAACCTTCTAGTTACTGAGTTATTAGGGGTCAAAGTTCCAATTTTTTCACAAGTTTTTTTAAAACCACTTTTTAAGGTTTTAACTTTACTTTAATTAACTCCTTGACCCGTTTACTATTTAAGGCATCAGCACTACGTTTTGAGTGCGTAACATTGAGTTTTACCGTAAAATGTGAATTTCACCCAAAAAAAAAAAATCGTTTCCCAGCAATAATTTTTGCGTAAAGTTACTTAGTTTGATGTAAAGAATGCTTGGTTGACGGCTTCGTGAAGGGTCCGTTTACATCCTGTATAATGTCAGCATTTTATAATTTTCTTTTGCGTAACAGAGATGTTGAAACAGTACACATCTGGCTCGATAATTGCAGCTCACAGAATAAAAATTGGCTGTTGTGTGCGATGCTCACTCATATGATTAACAGATATTGCCACACAAAGAATAACTCTATATTACTTTGAACCCGGCCACACTTTTATGAGCTGCGATCAAGTGAGTTGAGTTAAGTTAAGTTCATCACCAGCTTGAGGTGGCTACGAAGAAAAAAGGTAAGCTTTATGATTTTACAGGTTTTGAAGAGTGTGTATCTTCCATAAATAAATCAAAAGTCATCTTTCAAATATACCTAACTACGTGTCCCAAAGAAGGATTCAAAAATCCAATCCAAGAGCTTATTTAAAAAATATAGTTGAGGTATGTTTCGTACGTAAAAGTTATGATCTTTGATAAAAAACATATATTTGCTATGAAATAGATACACTAAAACGCCGTTACGCTATACGTAGCGGCGTTTTAGTCGATGATCCATTATGATTTCGGTTACATCTCTGATGAACGAAAACACAAAAAACGCTTTTCCATGAAATTAAATTATATTTACGATATGATAGGGTAAGTAGTTCGAAAGTATGCGATTTCATCTATGTTTTGGTACCTCCAAATCTCTAATAGGTGTTGTCATCGAAAAATTACATCGGTTTAAAATTTTGCCGCGGTTTTTTGTGTTATTCAAAACAATGACTTTAGCAGATAGCGGCATTATAGTTATACCACGGCAGTGTAGCGTTCAACCTTGTAGAAACGCTCACAATTCATTCTATCATTTTGAACGACGTAAACATGGCTATGATTTTTCTATTCGTTTGTTTTGACCACGTGACTTAACGTTGAGATGACGTCATTCCCATACATTTGATTAGTTTTCTATTAGCGTTTACGATTGTAGATTGGCAACTTGGCTAAGCCTGCTGTTGTTTCTGCGATTATTCTTGATACTGTAGAGTTTCCTCGAGCGAAATATAAAGAAATCGATGTGAATGTTGCACCAGTTGCCAAATACCTAAAAAAAGTTTAATTAATACTTATTTATTTATTTAACACTTTATATAAATTACAACGGTGAACCTAATATTACTTACTTTCAGGACTGCAAGCGAAAGAAACAGGGACAAACCTCCGTTCTGTTTTCGTGCGAAACTGGCAATGTGTGATACGCATGTCTGTTTCGTATTCTATAAAATAATTTTGATGCCTACTTGAAGACACATGGAATACTGCACCAGACATCTAATCCATGTACTACTGAGCATAATGGTCTTAGTGAGAGAATGAAAAGAACTTTGATAGAACGCGCTAAATGTATGATGTTATATGCTGAATTGCAGGACACGTTCTGGGCAGAAGCGGTTGCTACAGCTGCGTGCATTGTGAACCGATCTCCCAACTGTACCTTATCTGATGCGACGCCTCATGAAGTATGGATTGGAAAGAAGCCAAATCTGAGTCATTTGAGAATTTTTGGATGTCCTGCAATGGTGCTTATTCCTAAATAAAACAGAACTAAGCTTATTGGCTACAGTGAAAAAAGGTTACCGTTTCATAGATCCCGAAAAAAAAGTCGAAGGAAGTATGGACGAACTTACAAAATGCGTTCGAGGACTCCGGGCTGTCAAGAAGGGTCGAAGAAGATCTCTGTATAGTTGTGCAAATGTCGAGGAATACGTTAACAAATTAAACAGTTTTGCATACAAATTACGGAACATCGGTTTTCAAGTTGATGACGAATGGTTGGGAACCTACTCATGCTGGCAGTGCTACCGGATAATTATAAACCGAAGATCAAGGGTCTGAAAAGTTCTGGCATAAAAATTTCATCAGATTTTGTCAAGACAAAACTTTTACAGGAGGTGAAAGTTTCCGAGTCTTCTGCGTTATTTACAATGCACAAGAATACCTCTAATAACAATGCCAAGTCAAAAGGAAACGGCCCTCGCAGTTTATTTGGTAAAAATATGGTGTTTTTAAAAATCAATGCACAGTGAAGAAATCTAAAAAATCCAATCAATATTTTTTCAGCATACAGTAATGTGGATAAGGATGACTCCGATTCAGCAAATTAAGCTGACTAATAATGATGCTGTCTCCGTGCAAAATGTGGGTAAAGTAAACATTCCAACTACTTTTTGCAAAGATGAGTCTCCGATCCAAAGAGAGAAATGTTTTATTTATTCCTGACCTCTATGTAAACTTGTTGTCAGTTAGTCAATTAACCAAAAATGGTTGTAAAGTGGAATTCACTGACATGGGCCATAATATATACACTCGGCGTCACAAAAATCGCATCTCTTTAAGAATTCCCTTCAAAGTCATTTTAACCCTATTAATCAATGGTAGACATATGACTATATCATTGGAAAGGCAATTTATTTAAATTTCAGATTTATTCTTAAATTATATTTGATCAGCAAAAATTACAACGAAGTCCTTAAAACATAGTGAACTCCCCATAGCCCTGCTGACTGCTTCCATGTGTTCTCTCATGGACCTAATTAATGTGACAACAGTCTCTTGAGAAATGTTGTCCCATTCTGAAACGACATCTTGGAGGTCTTGAAGAGTGGTAGGGGCAGGATTACGTGCCCGTACTCGCCGTCTCAATAGGGTTCAGATCTGGACTTCGCGCCGGCAAGCGCATAACAGGGATCCCAACTTCTTGCAGGTAGTCTCTTACAATTAATGCGGTGTGACAGCGGGCGTTATCGTGCATTAACGTGAACCCAGTGCCAACAAAACCCGCATAAGGGACAACCGCTCCTCTAAGAACTCTGTTATGTTCCGAGGAGCAGTCAGCGACCCTTGCCCGGGAGCACTTCCAGTCCGAGAAACACACACAAGGTTCGTTTTGCCGTCGATTGAACATTGCGCCCCAGAACATGCACGAGCCACCCCCGTATTCCACTGTCTCTTGAATACAGGCTTGTGCAAATCGTTCCCCATGCCTCCTGTACACTCTTCTACGGCTGTCGTTGCAGAAAAGATACACCCTCGTCTCATCCCTCCATTGGTCTATT
Organism: Noctua pronuba; assembly: GCA_905220335.1. Classification (NCBI taxonomy): domain Eukaryota; kingdom Metazoa; phylum Arthropoda; class Insecta; order Lepidoptera; family Noctuidae; genus Noctua; species Noctua pronuba. The sequence goes on from LR999913.1 coordinate 4,946,427, forward strand.
GTCCAATCACAAGGAGTTCCGCAGGGTTCTATTTTGGGTCCCATTCTCTTCATTCTGTACAGCGCAGAGATAATAAGGTGCCTCCAGAGATGCAAGTACCATATATATGCCGATGATGTACAACTGTATATTTCCTTCAGACCAGACGAGTACCTATGACAGCGCCATTAAAGACCTTAACGAAGATCTTCAACGAATCGCCGTTCGGTCTGAGGAAAATTGCCTGTCGCTGAACCCTACCAAAACTAAATAAATTGTATTTGGCACAAGACAGCAACTGGCCCGACTGCCTCTGACTTTTGACTTGAAACTAATGGGCGAACAAATTGAGAGAGTGTATGAGGCGCGAAATCTAGGTCTTGCGATGGACAAAGCCCTTCGTTTTGAGAACCACATATCAGACTCTGTCAGAAACTGTTTTATTGCCTTAAGGTTTTATATCAAATGAGGCCTTACTTGTCGGAATCACTACGGGAACAGCTTGTGGAAACCCTGGTACTATCAAGGTTAAACTACGCCGACACAGTGTATGGTCCGCGCCTATTAGCTCGTACAGATCGACTCATTCAAAGAGTACAAAACGCTTGCGCGCGGTTTTGCTACGATATTCCTCGCCGAAGTCACGTAACACCTTTTCTAAACAAGCATTTCTCACTAAAAATGAAGACCAGACGGAAACTACACTTGGCGTGCCTCCTGTTCGGTGTGGTTAAATATAAAAAACCGGACTACTTATACAATAAATTAAGTTGGTTAACAAGTAGGCGCGAATGCGGGAGAAGGCAATGCTCGCAACAACTCTCGACTCAGTCACATTACACAGCAGCTTTCAGGGGTAGCTTTCGCTATGCGGCTTCCAAAATATGGAATAACCTGCCACCACCGATTAGAATGATCAGCACAATAAACACATTCAGAAGACGTTTACGGCAGTATCTAATTGAATCGCAACGGAAGTTGGCTATGGTTGCACTTAATGTCTCAATAATATGATGTACAAACTATCCTACCTACCTATTGATAATGACAATCCCATGGTTGTCCCAATCCTATGCATATCAAGGCGGGCAGCACTGTCGAACGGCACGACCGCGATTGATAGAACACCATATTCGGGAGTGCGCGGGAGAGTGACGTGTTATTTTAATTTCTTAAAATCATAGATATAAGAAAAATAGAGGATATGCAGTAAGTTGCATATACAGTTTTGGTTATACAAATATAATGCAAACATGAACCTTGCCAACAAACATATATCCATCTCATTCTGACACGTCATAATTTTCAAATGTAAAAAAAGATAGGTACATATCTTATACTTCAATTTTCTGTTGACAGTTTTCATAATGTCATCAAGCTCCACCTTGAAGCATGACGCCATTTTAGGGTATCGTACATTTGTGGTACTTCGTCTGTCATCTAAGCGTTGTTCGGAGTTAATTTTCAGTGCTACAGTGATTTTTTACTATTTTGGTGCCTTTTTGTTGGTTTGTAAGTGGTAATTGAGCAAAAACAACATGCCAAAGTGTTGCATCAATGGATGTTATTCAAATTCTCGTAAAAATGAAGAAGGATTGTCATTTTTCAGGTTAGTTATATTTTTTTTCCATAATCATGTATATTTTTCGTGTGAATTGCGTTTATTGTTCATTTTATGGGTTCGAGGTGGTGTTTTCCGCTATTATCTAGAATTTCTAATGACTTAATGCATGTAAAATTAAACAAATAAACATTTTGTTTGTTTACATTTACACATAGTGTTGCCCTTACGTGCCGTCGTGTCTCAAAATTAGCGATATAAAGTTTAACTATAATATTCTTATATTCCTATGATCAAATAACATTTTAGATACAAGTAAATCAAGAATTTTCTATAATGGCTTTTTTCATCAAAAGGTTTGTAGAGGTTAAGATTATTTCATTGGTACATATGGATGCATATATTTATTTAAGGTTCCCAAAGAATGAAGACCTTCAAAAATTGTGGATTGATAATATAGGCCAGGAAAACATAAAGCCTGCAGCAGTAAGAAGAATATCGAAGGTTAAGAATCAATAGTGTCTATCTCACAAAAGTCAACTTAACAGTAGATAAAAAAAACATTTCTTTGCTTCAGAAAATAAGTTACTAGAAAGGTGAAAATTGATAAAAATAGTAAATAATTGCTGGAAAAAGATAGGTAAACTTAGATTGTATTCATATTCTTATATCCCAAGATACCATGAGTTAGATAGTATTGGTTCAAATTTAATCAAAACGATTTCAATTATCTGCTAGATAGGTGTTATTGGACTAAAACAACCGCTTCGGCCGTCAAGGAAACCGGTGTTTCGTAACTGGTTTCCATGAAGGCTTTTGTTATACGTCTACGTAACTGGTTTCCATGATGGCTTTATTTATACGTCTACGTAACTGGTTTCCATGAAGGCTTTATTTATACGTCTACGTAACTGGTTTCCATGAAGGCTTTATTTATACTTCTACGTAACTATTACATAAACCTTCCGTATGTGTGGTCACTTATCATTTAGAAAGATGTAATCTATCAGATAATAAAGTTGCACTTGCTATTGATAGAATGTCAATAGTTAATGTTCTTGAATGTAAGCTTACTCTGACTATTGTACTGAAAATGGATTTAAGTGATAATGAATTCATCTCCTACATTGAGGACACAAAACCATCGAAAAAAAAGTACACGAATGGTAATACATTTTGGCTATACTGTAATTATAATCGTGGATGCCATGGCAGCTTTACTTTAAATTAAAAAATCCAAATCAACAGTTACAATTCACATAATGAGTGTTTGCCAAACAATGAACAGAATAAAGCTTTGAAGAACTTGATAAACTGAAACACGCAACAGGATCTAATTTTGAGTTGATTCAAAAACAGTACAGTGAATTATATTACTATTATAAGCCTATATTGTCCCACTGCAGGGCAAAGTCATCCCTTCCCTCCTTCCACATTTCGCGATCTAGGGCGATTGTAGGCCAATCCTTTGCGAAAGAGTCCAGCTCATCCCGCCATCTCCTTCTGGGCCTGCCGCGTTGTCGTTTTCTGCTATTTGGTATCCACTGAGTGGTAATTTTTGCCCATTGCGCCTCCGACATGCGGCAGATGTGACCAGTCCAGTTCCACTTCAACCTAGCATATGTAAGGCCAGCATCAGCTATTTGAGTTTTGGGGTGAAGTATGGAGTTTCTGATGCGGTCCGTAAGTTTGACACCCAGTATACTTCGCTCCATAGCTCGTTGCCAGACCCCAAGTGCGGACGTTTCTGACGTTTCGTAAGCGACCAAGTTTGCGCTCCATAGGTGAGGGTGGGGAGAATGCACATGTCCATGAGCTTTCGCACAGTGAAATGGTGTATAAATTGGAATGTGATGGAATACATTTCATGGCTGACATTCATCCATACGAAAACAAGAAAACAGGTCTTTTTAATAATAAATATGTGCCCAGAAAGCTGGCAGCATTATAACGTTGGATGGCAATGCTGATTCTTTGGCCAAAAAATGGCCCGCCCTCTGGTCACGTGACGAGTCGACCAACCGCTTGGCGATTTCCCGAAATACTAGGTGGGCACTCGGACCTCATGGCCCTAGTGTTTCAACCCCAAACGGCCCAAACACATAACTACCAATTATATTGTATTTGAGCTGTTTGAGGTTTTCAGCACCGCAGCCGCCCCTACGCAGCTCACTGCGCTAGGAAGATGGGATGGTGCAAGGGTGTCGACACAAGTTGCATGCCACACCAAAGTCCTACTCAACTTCTACGGTATTATGGTCATACCATCTGGTCTCTTCCCATCGACGCGTGCTAAGCCATTGGGTTCTAAGACAGCTGGTACCCCGGCGGTGGCAAGAGCACGACGGATGAGATCGTTAATGCTAGCGGGCCGCGCAATCCGACCTGCACTCTTACTGCAAGAAAGACCATGGTGTCCGAGGCAGTCGACTGCTTCACCACATTGGCAGTAATGTGGAGCTCCACAAGGAGACGTATTATATCTCTCAGTTGTATTAAATTTAGAATGACAAAAAGAAAGTACCTACTAAGTTTTTTCACTTTCATTTTCGTAGTCAGTTTCGTAGGTGGCTTAAGGGACATTGGATAATTACTCATTCGAAACCAGTTACGTAGTAGTATAAATAAAGCCTTCATGGAAACTAGTTACGTAGACGTATATAAAAATCCTTCATGGAAACCAGTTACGTAACCCCGGTTTCCTTGACGGCCGAAGCGAAAACAACATAGTTAAAAATCAAATAGTTTAATCATCAAAACCACGGAATACGGCTATTTTCCAAAACTAACAAATTAACAAAAATAAATGCAAGATAAACATTGAACAGAAGAACTGCTTATTTACAAATGAGGCAAAGAATCATAAAAGTTATGACACTCTATTGGTAGCACTTGTTTGAGTTCTTGGAGATGTTGATATTTTGACGCAGTTATGGCAATCATGTTAGAATGTAAGGGTGAATACGATACATCATGATTTAAACGTTTTGGTCGCTGCGGCAAAGCGTACCAGTCTTGATCAAAATGGAGTTTCACCTCAATAATGTTTTCTTCATAATTGTAACGAATGGCCCGTAAGTCGATAACGGTGGGATCACCTGCTTTACGCCCAGGCCTTATGGATTTATAAATCCATGTAGTAGTAGCGAGATATAGACGTTTTTTAAGGAGAGATAGACCATATTGGCAGAAAAATTTACGCGTTCCTAACATAGGTGGTATTTCTATGGCAAATAATTTAGGAAATATTGTGAATTTTGAGATAGCAGCTTGAATAACCTATGCCAAATTGGACTTTAAATCCACTGATTTAAAAAAGTAGAAAATGTAAAAAATTTAGATAGACATTATTGATTCTTAACCGTCGATATGCTCCTTGCATTTTGAAAAAGAATGTATAAACAGAACGCTGGATGTAGTTCGGCTTAAGGATGATGTGGTTCCCACTCTTTTCCCAGTAAGTAGAGTATATTTTCTATTAATAAGGTACTGTCTAATAAACATTGAACACAATGCATGGAGCCAGTGCCTGTTGATTGATGTCACATGCCTTGTAATCATTGTTTTTGGAATGTTGTTTATTTCACAATTTGAAAGAATCACCGATTGAGCAATGGTTATGAAACAAAATACACAAAATAATGTGTGTCTCGAGCAGTGGGCCACCACTGATCAATACACCTTTAAGATATTAACATATATTTTTACATGTTCCTTTTAGTTTACTACTTCAGTGCAATCAAGAGTAAAACAAACAAGTTTTGTAAACAGAGCGTTGGAGGTGGTTCAGCTTAATGATAATGTAATTCCTGCTCCTTTTCCTGTAAGTGCCATACCTTTCATTACTTGTTCTCTTCTGTTAAAAATATGCCCGAGCACTGGGCCAACAACAAATTTGCTTAATCAATGTTACTTTTAAAACAGCTTGTAGTATACAACTGTATGTATAAAACTACAAATCAAATGTTTTCTTTCAGCAAATACCAATGAATGTAGATGTTCCCATCTACACGGAACAGGCGCAATCGATGAGTAAAGTAAATTTATCAGGAAATACAGATGAGATGTCCATGGTTAGTATTTGCATTCTTTATATATATAAATTTAACGGCTCCAATAATTTGAATCTAGTAACTTGAAGGAATCATGAGATGATGCTCAAATATATTTTTTTAAATAACAAGTTTACTAATTTTAAAACAATATTAGGTTAAGTTTTGTTCAAACTACATCTTTCTTCTTACTTCTTACTAATATTATGTTATAAATGCGAAAGTTTGTGAGGATGGATGGATGAAAAAAACTACTGAACGATAGGTTATAAATTGGATTAACACATAGGACTATTTTTTACCTTTCGGGATTAAAAATATTTTTAGAATCTTCAAATAAGTTTCTGATTTTCCTATAATGCTTTAATTAAAAATCACTATACATAAATTTATTTCGTTACTTTCCAGGTTTTTGCAGATAAAACAGCAGTCGAAATGCAAGAATTACAAAAACAAGTGCTACTTACTACAGCGAAAGAAAATCAAAGTACTAAACCAAAAGTGCCGAAGGCTGAAGCAAAAGGTGTATACGTATCAAAATGTAATAGACGAACTATAACAACAAAATTTAGTTCCTCACGAAGGTGCTATTTTATTGGAAGAATGCGCTGGCTCTCAGGAATTTCTTTCGAGACAAATTTCGCGGCATAGGGGTGAGTCTTGTCCACGATCATACGGTGAAGACATAAGAAGGTTTGCACTGACGTTGAACTTTTTGTCGCCCAAAGCCTATCGATTCGTGAGGACAACTTATAAAAATTATTTACCTCATCCTCGGACACTATCGAAATGGTACCAGCATGTAGACGCTGAACCAGGGTTTACAGCCGAGGCTTTTAAAACTTTAAAAATAAAGGCCCAAAATAGCCCAAGACCGATCCTCTGCACGCTTATAATAGACGAGATGGCAATAAGAAAAGGTCTATATTGGGACAATGCGGCTAAAAAGTTTTATGGCAGAGTGAATACAGGGATAACCGAAGAATCGGATTCCACAGAAGAAGCAAGTGAATGCTTCGTGATGCTCCTTACAGCCCTTAATGAGGCATGGAAGCTCCCAGTAGGATATTTTTTAATTAATTCTCTTACAGGAGACCAAAAAGCCCATTTGGTAAAAATTTGTATCCAAATGGTGGAGGAAGCTGGCGTAAATGTAGTTGCGCTTACTTGTGACGGGCCAGCAGCTAATTTTGCCATGTACCAGGAGCTTGGTTGTGACTTGCAAAAAGACCAAAGTAAAACGGAATTTTACGTTGGAAAAAGAAAAATTTCGGCTTTCATAGACCCCTGTCATGCCATTAAATTAATACGGAACGCATTTGGTGATTTAGGAGTAATGATAGATGATGAAGAAAATAAAATCGATTTTAAATATGTAAAATTGCTTTTTGATTTACAGCAAAAAGAGGGACTCAATTTAGCTACCAAATTGAGTAAAGCTCAGGTCGAGTTTGCCACTCAAAAAATGAAAGTACAGCTTGCCACACAGTTGTTTAGCAACTCTGTGGCACACGCACTTGAATTTCGCCAGAGTAAATTGAGACTTCAGAAATATATTACTAGAAACTCCGCGGCTAGCTAATATGCACAGAAGTTCAACTGCCCTTGCTGCATTTTTAATTAAATTAAGAAATGGTGACTCTGGAGATCGAATAAGTTCCTTATTTCAAGTTCCTAGAACTACATTAGAGGGCTCAATGGCAAGAGCAAGAGAACTTTTACACCAAGATTTCGTTCCAAGGCATCTAGGTATACGTCACATAACAAGAGAAGAGATAGCAACAAGAAATCTTTTAATACCAAATGGCCTTTTTGGTAGCACTGAAAATGAGGGTGAGAGGAGACCAATAATAATAGTTGATGGAACCTACATATATTGTAATAAAAGTGCCATCTATGCCTGTCAAAAGAAAACTTACTCTTTGCATAAATATAGGAATTTGGTAAAGCCCTTCCTGTTTGTATGTTGTGATGGGTATATAATCGAGATTTTGGGACCCTACCCAGCCATAACAACTGACGCTGATATTATAAATAATGAGTTTGGAAACCCAGAGAGTTCATTGCGTAAATATTTTCAAGAGGGCGACGTGTTTATCCTAGATAGAGGTTTCAGAGATGCAGTCCCATTGTTGCAAAACTGTAAGTACTCTGTGCATATGCCATCATCGTTAGAGGATGATGAAAATCAGTTGTCAACATTAGAGGCAAACAAAACTCGGGCTGTTACAATTTGCAGATGGGTGGTTGAAGTTATGAATGAAATTTTTAAGCAGCGGTTTAAAATATTCCGACATGAGTTCAATAATAGAGCTTCGCCACATCTCATGATAGACTTTTCCATAGCTGCTGCCCTAATCATCATGCGCAAGCGATGCGCCTCCATCATGCGCAGGGTACGCGTCAGCCCCAACAGCATCCTGAAAACTATAGCTGACAGGTGGGACAGTCCTATACTGGGGCATTGGATGCGCCTACATGCCACTGTGGCGCATAATTAATAATTGCATTGTTTTAGTTCTTCGGGTAGCTTAGCAGCAGTGATAGCCTAGTGGTGTGACCGTCGGACTGCCAAGTCATAGGTCTCGAGTTCGAACCCAAGGCACGCACCTCTGATTTTTCGGATTCATGTGCGTATAGTATAATTATCACTTGCTTTTCGGTGAAGGAAAAACATCGTGAGGAAACCAGCATGCCTGAGAGATATTTCTTGACGGCATGTTAAGCCAAATCAGAGGCCCATGGGCGGCATAAAAACTCTGACACCAGGTTACGAACTAACCACACGATAAAGAAGAAGAAGTTCTTCGGGTAGATATAAGTACTAACACTAGTTTTTAAGTTGTGTGTTAATAACCAAATGGACTTAGTCTGAATAAAAAGCATTTTATTTATTTTTATTTAATCAATAGATTTCGACCACCCCTCACAGACAGGTTTGATGCTGCCCAGATATTAGAAATTATACAACAGAAAATGTTCCAAAGTAATACATTAAGTGAGTTTATTATACAAAATAATTATAATAGAAGAAGGGCACAGTTCTCAAACATAAATGTTGATAACAGAAATGTCACTGAGTTCCCTCAGCTTGAGTATCATAATTTGATTTTAATAGCTTGTGGTACTTACCAACTCCGTCAGGCCCGGTCATATTACGGTGAGCATATCCCTTATAAAGGCCGATATATGATTGAAGTATGCAGGGAGGCATCAATTAACAATTTAAGAGAACTTTTGTCTCTCTCCCAAAGCTCTTGGTTATTAAGAGCCAAAATTCAAAGCCGACATATCTGTAGGAAAACTTATTTTGTGTATGTTCTTATTGATAACAGCTTAAATGGGAGAGAGGCAATTAGTCAATATTATTGTAATTGTAAGGTAGGTAAACGAACTGTGGGATGCTGCTCACACACTATGACCATTTTTTGGTATTTGAGCTGGGCTCGGCACCAAAACAATATTGAGCCCGCTGCACCATTTCTTGATGATTTGTTAATTGAATATAACGAAATTGATGATGATAATGGTGAAAACGAATAAAACTATTCAATTACTGTATATTTTTTGTTTAATTTACTCTATAAAAATAAATAACCTCCAATTTACAATGTCTGAATAATTTCTTTATGAGAAGTTCAATGTAAAAGTGGAAAACACAGAAAAGCTTTTGACATTAAACTACACAAAAAAACGCGAAAATTTTCACTGTCCGTGAAATTTTTTTATTGAGCCTAAGGTTACTATGGACATCTGACATTGTTCTTTGTGGTGTTATAAGTATCCATGGTTTGATTTGAAGACCTAACACTATCTACCTATATAATTTAGTTTGTTCATGGTACAATATCTTTGCACTTTTTTTTATTAACTTTGAACTAGTTTACCTTTTTGTAATTTTATGCTCTTCATATGTATGCGTTTGAATCATTTTGCTCTATTTTCCGTCGGAAATGTAATATTTTGCCGTCCTTATGTATCCACACAATTGCCATCGCATCTGCAATTTTTTCCGTTCACTTCTTACAAATTTTTATTATTAGTCCATCGAGCTCGGTTGCTTGCAGCGTATTGAACGACGAAGTGCACGGATGCATGACATATTAAGCGTTTACAAGTTGGGAACGTGCGAAACGGGTTTTATGATTCTTATTTAAGTACCTATTCATACATACCTACACATACCTTATTAGAAACAAAACTGTTTTATGTCCGTCACATCACCATCTCGGGTCCAGTTGAAAACCAGCGTCGGGCACTAGCTGCTCGGCAGTCTGTGAACTGGGCCTATTGGCGCAGCCGTGAGGCACACAATATTGTCTCTTTTTTCTGTTTAAGTTACGTTTTATATTGTGTAGATTTAAGTTTTTATTTTATTTTTATTTGTTTGTTCTGTGCACTTGTGGCATGTGCCAAATAAATATGTTTTCTTTCTTTCTTTCAATCCACAGTCACGTGCAAATTGCAACGAGTCTCTCCTATACTGTGCAGTCAATTGGGGCCCTGTAGCAGCCTTGTGAGCTGTAATTTTCTTCTCCCGCATTCTTCTTCTAATCGTGGAGACGCTTACAGAAGTTCTGCGAGCTGATCGCAGTTGTTGTTGCAGCTCAACAGCATTGGAGAACCGATTACGTAAAGACAAAACAATGAAGCGATCATCTCTTTCGGATGTGCACCGTTGTCTTCCAGATCCACGTCTTCGGATATAGCCACCAGTCTCTTGGAAGCGTTGGAACACCCGTCGAACGGAAAAACGACTCAAGTTCATCTTCTGTGGTATCCATCTTCTGGGGTGTTTTTCTTGATGTAGCTGTTCACGTGTGTTCACTTCGAAGGTTGGATAGCGAATGAGACCCACATTAAGTGTAGAAGTGGGCTTAGGAGAATCAGTTTTACTGGAATTGACGAAGTCTTTGGTGGACCTAGGATGCGAGGTATACTTTGATAATTTATTCAACTCCCCCATACTGCAGTACAACTGGCGAAACTCAACATAGAGGCGTGTGGTACGGTTCGTTTGCAGCGAAAAAATATCCCTAAAAATATACCTGCCGATAAGAACATGAAAAGAGGCGATATCTATACAACTAGCTTTGAAAGCATTTCATTCGTCAAGTGGATGGATAACAAAGGTGTGCAACTAATAACAAACTTCTTTTCACCGATTCCGACACAAATAGTAAAACGGCGTCAAATCAGTTCTGCTCAAAACCTCAGCATCACTTGTCCAGATATTGATATGGCAGGAGTGGACGAGTGTAAGTTTCTTCTGTTTTGGTGGGCAGTTGAGTATAAATTACCGGTACTATAGTTGTACATTTATTACTTGAGTATTAACTCCATACGTATAACGTATCAGAATGATGTACTGCATCATATCTGAGAATTTGGCTGGTCTTTGTAAACTAACCCTGTATATTTAGAATTTCTTTTTCATTAGAGTTACTGACTGATTTAATGTTCTTTTGTAATGACGACATTCCGCTAGGCATGACGGGAACCAAAGTTTCAAAGTATAAACTATTAACTTAGGTAGCGATAAACGCTGGTTGCGGACTGCGGTGTTATGTGTCGCGCGTTCGAACTCCGTAGCCGAAGGAATTGTCTCTTTGTTAAGTTTAAAACTAAAAAATCAATCTTTAACAAATAGTTATAACGACGACCGTGACTTTGAAGGAGACATAGCAGCGCAAACAGTAATCAGGGACAGACTTGTGTCACTCTGTGGGCGATCGTTGTCCATATACCGCCATCTCAAATTATAAATTGGCTGATACCAAGAAATATTGTTTTTTGTGAAATAACCACAATAAAGTGGAGAATTATCCTTTAAGTACACCATTAATAGCTGCTTACTAGTTCCTTTTGGGTTAGTTACTACTTTTACTTAAATGGTGATTAATTACTTGTTACAGCCAACCGTCACGCCCTTTAGTTGTTGAGGATTTGTGGAAATTTTCTTAAGTACACCTGCTAAACTCTGACTCAAGATTGGAAGGTTCCATGCGCGTAACGCCTGCCAAAAACCTTCCTGGCGCTCTCTTAATTGTAGTTAGATTTAAGTTCTATGATTATTCATAATTAAGCTAGTTAGGGTTATTCTGGTTGTATGGAACATCACACTTTTTATTAAATTATGTTTAGAAACTGTAAAAACCCTTGTTTTAATTAACAAACCACTGCCATAATTCGTAACACTTTTTCAATCTGAGGTGCAACAATGACACCGTTTAAAGCCTGAAATAAAAAAACTGCTTCAAACAATATATTAAACTCTATGAAAATAGAGATTTGCAAAAAAGACCCATTCATAACTAACCATCAACAACCAGACAACTTTCTACCACTTGATAAACTGTTGTTCGCGCGCGAACGCATCCTGCCACAGCAGACGAACGCGGGGAGGGAGAGGCGCGCGGGACGGCGATGCGGCGCGCGAGCGCGCCTCCGGCCGCCCGCCAGTGACCGTCCAAACACGCCAGCGAGCGGGCATTTCTGTTCTTTTAACCTATGCAGTCAGTGCCATTAAATCATCATTTTATACAGTCCAATTAGTATCATTGAAGAGCCAACACACCAACCCAAACAACTGTATATAGGAATACTGCAACAGAATCCATTCAAACTTTTCTTGATAAGCACCCCGATAATTCTGCAAATAATGAAATAGAGAAAATCAAGAAAACTTGCCTTAAATTCTACACAGAAGTAGCCTCACAAATCAAATCCAGGTTCGATTTTTCCGACCCCATCTTTGAATTTATTTTTATAGTTGACCCACCAACAGCACAAGCATTTGCAACCGATTTCCATACTTAAGAGATATTGTAAATAAACAAAAATTTGAAACAGAATGGAGGGAACATGCTCTCTGGAACCACCAAGATTTGGGTCTTGACAAGAACTTCCAGCGGCACAATATTGGCATAAAGTTTACTCAATGAAAAATGCAACGGGTGTAGGCAAGATCCCCAATCTAAAAATTGTCATTGTGCTTTTGCTGGTATTGCCATCCTCTAATGCATCTACAGAGCGCACATTTAGCAATTTAAAAAAAGTAAGACGCAGATAGGAATTGTTTAAAAACAGAGACTGTGGTGGCCTTGATGGCAACATGCGGTATGTCAAGAAACTTGATAAGGCTAAGCAACGCATGCAACGGTTAAGAGCAGCGGAATCACAGGAAAACACGACGCACGAATTGCAAAAATTCGTCAACACATTTCTGAAATACGAGAAACCGAATCAGTTGAACAACGAGAGGTTCGTTTGAGCGCTTTACGAGAGTATGACTCTCAAGTTAGGGCAGACGAAACTCCTGAACAGCGAGAGGTTCGTTCGAGCAATTTACGAATGCATAACTCTCAAATTAGAGCAGACGAAACTCCTGAACAGCGAGAGGTTCGTTCGAGCAATTTACGAATGCATAACTCTCAAATTAGAGCAGACGAAACTCCTGAACAGCGAGAGATTCGTTCGAGCAATTTACGAATGCATAACTCTCAAGTTAGAGCAGACGAAACTCCTGAACAGCGATAGGTTCGTTCGAGCAATTTACGAATGCCTAACTCTCAAGTTAGAGCAGACGAAACTCCTGAACAGCGATAGGTTCGTTCGAGCAATTTACGAATGCATAACTCTCAAGTGAGAGCAGACGAAACTCCTGAACAGCGAGAGATTCGTTTGAGCGCTTTACGAGAACATAACTCTCAAGTACATAATACAATACAATAAATATATTCTGTGACAAAGTGTGCGAGATTTTTACCAAAAGGTGTTATTCAAATCAAGTCACAAATCACAAAATAAAATAGTTTCAAGTACTGCTTCGTACCTACCTGCAGAATTAACAAGTAAAGGAACCGTATTGCTGTGTCATCGTTGCAAGAAACGCTTTACAAGCAAAAAAACTTCAGGTACAGCCTAAGCTTACTGGTATCTGCCTTACATTTTACCTAGATCTACTGACAGTATAGGCTTGGTTGTCATTACAGAACATCTCGAAAATTTAAATACATCGCGGGAGTTAACATATCACGTCCACGTGTATATGAAGCATTGAGGTGGCTCATAAATAACAATCCCTAATCCCTATATCATGACGTAATAATAGATAACGATGCACAAATATTGCAAGAAGATCTTATTCGAGTAACCCAAGCTAGCAAATGCTCAAAATAATAATCAAACTTTATTAGAGCCTGCTACTGTATCAGCTGTGGGAGAAACAACCAACGCTAATGTGCTTAATAATGATCAATAATTCAATACGTGTTCTACGAGCTTCTTGGACTCAAGGGAACAATCAAGTTTTCAATACAAACCATGCCGGCAGCCAACGCTGTGCTATGGTGTTGGCGAACATTACAAGAGCAGCAATATTTCTATAAATGAAGCTGCCAATGAAGAACGCCGGTTAGCTATTGAAGATGGCAAAGTGAGTGCAAATGGCATCCCATTTATTGACGTCATTGCAGATGGCTGTTGGGGCAAAAGATCATACAAAAAAAATTACTCCTCCCTATCATGCGCAGCTGCGATAATTAGGAAAAGAACAGGAAAAATTCTTTTTATGTCTGTGAAAAATAAATACTGCTGCATATGCGCCCAAGCTGCGAACAAAAATATAACGCCTATAAGGAGCACGAGTGTTATAAAAAATATTCTGGTAAATATTAAATTAGGTTGTAAAACAGAAAAACAAAATTTTCTCCATATACACACATCAACACTGTCTAGGGATATTTTGGATTTACTCAATTTACTCAAAATTTATTAAGAATAACATACAACATGTATATATTTTTATAAAGCCTATTTATCAGACTACACTCCAGAATGAAAGAAAACTATTTTTTTTGCGTAAACAAATTTTTATTCAAATAAAGAAAAAACGTGAAATTATGGTAAAACTAACAATGAATGTGTTTCTCAAGAAAAAGTGAAAAATAAGGAAAATAATATCTGTTTTTACAGTTATGTGAAAAATCAGTATTCAGTAAAACCACCCATGAGTTAATAACGGTCCTACAACGGTTTTTCATGCTTTGGATTAAGTTATCCAAGTCTTGCTGCGGTATATTGTCCCAGGTCCGGCTAAGATGCAAAAAAGTTGCTCTTCCGTCGCAATGTTTGCAGGGAAATTCCTCAAAGCCCTTCTTTGGAGCATTTCCCACGCGTATTCTATGGGGTTTAGGTCAGGCGATTGAGCGGGCCAGCCTAAGACTGATACGTCGTGCTCTTGCAACCAGCTCGTCACCATTCCCGCTGTGTGCGGACCGTCGTTATCGTGCATGAGCGTGAATTCTTGGCCCATTTGTTGTCGATAGGGGTAGATTATTGGTACTAGCACCTCGTTACTGTATTTTCCAGCCGTCATGGTGTTTCTGATCCAAACGAGGTTTGTTCTTCCACCAACATGAATTTCCGCCCAAACCATAATTGTCCCGCCGTGGTATGAATGGATTTCCTGAGGATGTTGCAGACGGCTCTCACGACCAGGAACTCGCCAAACACGTACTCTACGAGTATCGGGATGGAAACCGAACCGGGACTCATCGGTAAACAGCACTACAGACCACTGGTAATCTTCCCAGAGCAAATGTTCACGAGCCCACTCTAGTCGTCGTCCACGATTTCCTCGGCGTAGTGCTGGAGTACGAAGCGGTCTGCGAATATGAAGGTTAGCTTCATGCAGCCTTCTCCTCACAGTTTGGTCACTCACAAGCAACTGGTGCTCTGACTGGAGCCTCTGAACCAACTGCATGGCCGTAACATTTGGTTGTCTTCTCGCGGCAACTTGCAAAAAATGGTCTTGTCGTTGAGTGGTTACGCGCTTCCCGCCTGGGTATCTTTCAGCCACTTCACCAGTAGTACGATAACGTGACCATAACCTTGATATCACGTTTTGGCTTGTTCCAATCTCCTCAGCAATAGTCCGTTGAGTAGCCCCAGCTTGGAGCATGCCTACTGCCCTTAACATTACCTCTCTCGTTAAATGGTGCCGCTGCATGATGCACACAATAACATTTATTCGAAATTAACCGATAACTTGCTATAAAACTTAAATTTGACACAAAAAAATAGCCCAAAACTACTGTAGGTAAATGAAACCTTCGGACTTCGCTACCATTATGCCGCGTAAATCTTTTGTTTTTAATTTATTTTTTCAAATTCAAATTTAGAATCGTTCAAAAAGGTTTACAAAATAAGCTTTCTTCAAAAGAATTTAAAACTAGCCAGTATTTTTTGAGTTTAAGAACTTTATACAAAATATCCCTAGACGGTGTTGATGTGTGTATATTATTGTAATAATAACATTATTTTCAGGTTCTTCGACTGGAATGGAGTCAACAATTTTGGTAGAAGGCTTCAAAAATAGCACCCAAATGCACAATTTAATATATGCAAGATTAATATCAGACGGTTACGCGAATACCTATGCAAAATTATTACAGTCAAGACCTTATAAAAACATAACCATAGAAAAAATCGAATGTCGGAACCACTTATTAAGAAACCTTTGTAACAAGTTACAGGCACTTTCTACTGATACCAAATATTTAATTAAATGCAGAAAATACATAAGAAAACGAAGAATTCTGTCTATAAGAAAGGTAATCGTAACTGCTATAAGAAATTATAAAAATTCTGGCAATGTGACTAGTTTTCACAATTGTAACCTATTACACGATTCACAAGGAGCTTGGTGCCTAATTTCAAACCCACGACGACAACACGACGACGCCAACCCCAACACCTGGTTTGCTAGAGTTTGCAAGCGGCGTGCAAATACTAATTGTGATTCTCTGGTTAAACAGATATTGTATGGGAACGATCTGAGCAATGTCCCAACCATAAAACATGGCAGGAAGAACGAACACACAGCGCTACAAGAATTAAAAAGTGCATTAAATTTAAATATCCAAGAATGTGGATTATTCATTGATGCATCAATTTTCATTTCTGGGTGCTACTCCAGACGGCAAATGCGAACTTGGTATTGTGGAAATAAAGTGTCCATCATCTGCTTATACTTTAAATTTAGATCCTGAAGAAGCAATAAAACAAAAGAAAATTGACTTTTAGGTAAACAGATCCGGCGCTTTCATCGTCAATTTAAAAAGCAAATAATACTACCAAGGCCATTTACGAGTAACTGGTTTAAGACATGTGTGTATTCGCAATGCTGACAGGCGTTGGAAAACTTAAATACGAATTTGTGAAAAGAGACGACCAGTTCTGGAAGGAAAATATGGAAGGACATTTAGTAAAATTCTACAATAACTGTTTACTTCCAACTTGTTGACCCTCGATACCCGAGGTCTATAGGTCTATGGGACCATAGCTTACAAACACGCAAAAACGCATAGAGTGTAAAAAATAATGCGTGAAAGCTCAGGTTGGAAATGGCATTACTGTCGGTGTACTTTTGTAACATGCCTTTATTAAATATATTATAGATTTTTACTGCTTCCGTGTGTTTTAACTTTTATCGAAAGATTTTACTACTTCCGTGTGTTTTAACTTTTATCGAAAGAACCCTAAACTTACACCACAATCTCAAAAAAATTGATAAAATAAATCTCGACTTCCGAATGATCTTCATCATTCGTATCATTGTACAGAACAAAGTATCGAATGATATCATAATACTTAGAGTTGTAGTAAGTAAGTGATCTCATTCAAAAACATTCTTTATACACCTTTAACGATAAAACTAGCTTAAAGTGTCCCAAAATACTTAAAGTTGTATAGTGGTGTCTTCATATCACGTTTAAACGCTGTATAACGCCCGAAAAATCGCACTTATAATGACTAAAGCATCTTTTGACACTCTTGTACGTCTTTGAAAGTATTTTAAGTTCTAAATGAGCTGATTAATTGATGTTAAAAACGCTTGCGTGCTGCTTGGGTTATATGCTGCAGAATGTGAATATGATTTGAATCCACAGCATAGTGTAACAGATTTCGAGATTGCAATCATAAACGTGATCAGGATTGATTCCCTTGATGGTCATAATCAAAGTTAGTTAGTTAGTTATTTATTTATTTATTAAACTTTATGCACATAATGTAAAAAGGCGGACTTAATGCCTTGGGCATTTTCTACCAGTCTACCTTAGGGTGATGCAGAGACAAAACAGTAGGTGCAAAAGTACAGAAAAATTCGGAAAAAAAGAAAAAAATATATAATAATAAATACATTATATACAAAGTAAAGAGATATAAAATACATAGATGTAGAAAATCAACAAAATTGTGAGACGAGATTTTGACCTTGGTCAAAATGTGTAGAGGTAAATCCAACGAATTGCCATAGCTTCGCGCTATGGCAGTGACACTGACTTCTCACTGAAATTAAGATACTTAATTGCTCTGACCTATCTTCCGCCAGAAGAGATTCCGCATTCAAAATTTTCAAAGAAAGTACTACCAGAAGAAGCAAGAAGCATTACAGAGTGGTTTGTAACGTACTATGTTTTGGGAAAACTTATATAACTTATGGCCAAGAGAACTATTTATATGCTTGCCATCTATGGCACCAATGCAGTTTGGGAAATTCCACCTGTCATTAAACCCTTCCGCATTTTTTTCCAATCTTCAGCAGTAGGCGTTGGCATAAAAACACCCATCATTTTGTCAATAATAGCTTTGCACACCTCCTTCATTATTGACCTAATAGTCGTTTCGCTTAATCTAAAGCTTGTAGATAAATTTCTGATGAAGCGCCGCTCGTCAAATATCTGAAATAAAAAGTTATTTAAGATTGTATTAAACAAAACAGGGTTTAACAAAAATGTGTTGTAGTTATTAGTTTAGGGCTGGATTCTGACTCGATACTAAACGAGGATGAAATGAGTTTTTTGATACCCTATTATAAAGAAAGAGCAACTGCATCTTCACTACTCAGAGATAGCGATCAAGAAAGTATTGCCAATGAAGATTCTCAATTGTCTGCTCCAGATTGCCAATCAGATACTTCAATAACAGAAGGTCGTTCAACATCTGGCTGCTCTACAAAGACATCCAAGTTCCCAAATATAAAAAGGCCAAGGGTACTTGTGGAAGACGGATCTTCTGCATCGTCATTGTTAATGAAATATATATTAAAGAAGGGGAAAAAAGGAGGATGATGATATTGACAATATTTTTATGGTATAGCTGCAACGGTGAAGAAATTTAATGAATACAATAAAGCAAAGATCAAATCTGAAATTTTTGATTCTGAAACATTTCTCCGACATTCGTTTCGCCGTCATTTTTTCACCGACAACGTTTCAACGGCGAACGATTCGCCGACAGAACGATTCACTTTTGAAAATTTCATCGATAGAACCTTTCACCGGCGAACGATTCGCCGACCAACTGTTCATCTGCCCCTGGGGTATAAAATATAGGTATTCGACATGTAGACCTGTTTCCGTTTATTGTTTACACCTGAATCAAGTTGTGAAGACGAAACTTAAAAGTTTTATGCAAAACTTGAGCAAAACTAAACAAAAAAGTGACAAAAACGTATTTGATTCAACGTCGAAACATGTATCATACATGTAATGGTTATACATACATTTTGAAAGGTTAAATGAAATATATTTGCAAATTAAAATAATTTCTATTATTTACAATTACCTAACCAACATGATTAATACCAAAACAAAAACAAAACAAATCAACTATGATTAACAAAAACAATTCTAAAGTTCAAAGGATACTTATTTTGTATTAAATAAATGAGAAATATGATTTAAAAAATAATGGATGAAGAGGTTGCGTGTGTTTATGTGAAAAGAAAAGGTGGAACGGTGTTGCTATACAGGGTGAATTTGAATAAATGCGACAAAAAAAATGGGAGCTTCAGTTTCAGTAACATAGTAATTATAAACTGTTTTTTCTACAATCTAAATCGTTAAAAAAAATTACGCGATTATCGTTTTCAAAAGGTCCATTGATGTTATTATCTTTATTTAAGTACGAATTATCGGTATTCCAGCAAAATATTTAATATGCAAAATAAATAAGAAAAATTAAAGTATCAAAAAATCTCGTCCGACTCATCGCAACACTCAATAATCGACGTTGCCGTTCATAGCGGTCATTTACCTAATTTTGCCTATTTTCTAGTGTAAGTATCGCGCGACGTTGCCAAACCTCGCATGAGCACCAGCGCAAACATCCCTTCCCGGCTTCTTCATTAAGAAGAATTCTAAGAATCACTCGGAACATGCTGGACTTCGGAAGTGTACACGTGCCGGCACACGCCCGGGGTGGTGGAAGACCGCCGGTACACCAAAGGCGCATGTACCGCATGGTACAGCCATTTTTTCAAGAAAATCCTCAGGCCAGCACCCGACAGGCAGCCAGGCGGTTCAATGTGAGCCAGTACTTCATATGGAAGTTACTAAACACGTCTGGGATGTATCCTTATCATTTTCAGCCCGTGCAAGATATCGTGCTCGCCGACTATCGTCCGCGGAGACTATTTTGTGAATGGTTGTTAGAAAATCTCCATCACAACATTTTATGGAGTGACGAAGCCACCTTCACAAGAATTGGACTGTTTAACGTTCATAATGAACATTGGTGGAGTGCTCGCGGTCGCAACCCACACGTAACACGGAGGGACGCTTTCCAAGTGCGATTTAGTGCGAATGTATGGGCTGGGATAATTAATGACAAAGTTATTGGGCCGATCTTCATTAATGACAGGTTGACCGGTCCACGTTATTTAGAACTTTTAACAAATGCAGTGCTTGAACTATTACAAGATTTGCCCGTGTCTTATCTTGCCGGTATGTACTTTCAACAGGATGGAGCTCCAGCTCATTATTTCAGTGAAGTGCGGGCTTATCTCCGAAGTGAATACGGTGATAGATGGATAGGTCGCGGCGGACCCATAGCATGGCCGGCACGGTCACCTGACCTAACACCGTTGGACTTTTATTTGTGGAGAGAAATAAAAAGACTCGCGAATCCGAAACTTTAGACGAACTAAAAAACAAAATCATTAGTGCATTCGAAACTGTAAAATCACAAACTTTAGTATTAATTAAACTTAAGGACAATTTGCGGCGCCGTGCTCAATTGTGTTTACAAAACGGAGGTGGACATTTTGAACAATTATTAAAATACACGTAAGTGTATGTACCGATTTGATATATTGTAAATACTTAATAATTATTGTAAATACTGTGATTCCAACTTTTTAAATACGCCAAAAATACAATAATGGATTTGTTGTTGTAACAAACTTTATTTAGGTTATACCTCATACTAAAACATTGTTTTACTATTTACTTTTATTGTATTTTTGATCGTCCTAAGCCGACAAAAGTATGAAGGGAAATTTGGTTTCACAAAATTTTTATTAATCGTGCGCGCGGGAAAGAGATGCGCGGTCGGCCGGGCGGACGGAGGCGGCGCGATTCATTCATAGCGAGAGTGTACCTAAATCGTGCACACTACACGAAAACGGTAGTACGCGAAATTCTTTGATACTTTAATTATTTTAACGCTTTTCGTAACACTGATCAATTATTTTTTAATTTTACATTTGATATTTTCTACATTTTCTTGACAACACGTATTATTGTATATTTAAATTTGTCGCATCTATTCAATTTCACCCTGTAGAGTTGTCGTCATCACTATAAAGTTCGTGTTTACAAAAAAGGAAATGCACATTGGAGATGCGCAAATAAAAGGAAAATGAGTTGCAAAGGATCGGTGACCGTTAATGTACGTATTAATAGGTAATTCTCTGTTACGGTAACACGGTTAATACTAAGTAATGAAAGATTTTCTTTAATTTTAGGTAAAGGCGGAAGTTGTAAACACGACGCCACATTGTGATAGTTGTATTTCAAATGAAGTACAAAATGAAATAACGCTATCAAAAGACAACTTGAAAAAACAAGTAAAGGTTTCCGATGAACTTATTTCAAAACTGTATAACGATACTTTAACTAAATATAAAAATACAACATATGATACTATAACTACATTTCCATCATTTTCAAATTTGCAGCATAGCCTTTATAATGCTAGAAACCAATCATTGGGTGTTTCAAAAACGGTATTTTCTAATACGGACGTAATAGAAGTACCACTAAAATTTGAAGATTTTCTGTTTACTGATTATTATTATGACGGGACGCATATCGATACCTTAATTGGCAAACCAGCCAACTCCACATTTCGTCAAATTGTTTTTTTTTTTGTTTACACACAACAACATCTGGATTTGCCGGAAAAGGAAAGAAAAGTATCGTCAATTCATTATTAGACGCTAAAAATTTGTCTAATTTGGCCAATGTTTTTTATAAGAAAGATGCAAGTAAAGAAGAAATAAAAAAATGGGTTACAATTAATCAAATCTATTTATAAATGTAAAAATGAAAAAATTACACTGAATCAATTAAGCTTTCAAAAATATCAATTAGCAAAAATTAAATCATCTTTCGGTTTGGCAAACCCACCCACAGAAGGAGCAGCAGAACAACATTGTTACACGGCATATTATCAGCTTCAAACTTGGTTGGGTAACGAACTAACAGCAACAGATTGGGGCTGGAAGCAATATCAACGTGCAATTATGCCCAAATTTACACAAAAGGAATTAATTCCGGAAATATTGCTCAAAACTATTTGCTGCAGCTGTGAAACTGGATGTAACAGTTTAGAATGTGGTTGCCGAAAACATGGTTTGAAATGCACTTTATGTTCAAATTGTCATGGTTCGGAAAATTTCTCCAATATTGAAGAAGAAATTTATATATTTTCATGAATGTGACATTGAACTTATTAAGTAATAATTTTATAGCATTATTTAATTTTGGTTGTTTTCTTTTTTATTGTAGATTTGTAGGACATTGTTTTTATTATTTTTTATTTTATTTGTTATTATTTGACTTTCCTTACTATTACCTATGAATGTGACATTGAACTGTTTAACTTTTAAGTATATTATTTTTTGCTTTTATTGACTTTTTAATTGTAGTAAGTAATATTAATAATAATTGTAACGTGTATTATGTTCAGACACAATGAAAATTGTTTGTGAATAAATAAATGAATGAAACCTACGAGGAAGTAAATGATTCTGAAGAAATTGTGGATGAAGAACCAACGCAGTTTGGAAATAATGTTGGAGAGGAAGAGGGTGATAGTCATGAAGATTTCGAAGATCTACTAGAATCGGAGATGTTTGACGAATCTAACGATGAAGAAATGCCATCAAAAAGACAAAAACTAATGGATAAATGATTAGAATTGAAGATAAGGTATTTATGAATGATAAGATTAATGTGTTTAAAAATATTGTAATGAATAACGTAATCAGAATAAAGTATCTACATTTAATAGTACGTTTTACATTTATATTTATATATAATGAGATTTTCTATGACATAAATGTAATTAGCATTAAATAAATCAACTTTTTAATTGAAACAAATTGCAGCAATCAAATTTTTTAGATGAAATTATTTATAATAATTTAAAAACAAAATCGAATTCGAGTTTTTTTCGATTTTTTGCATTTTCTGAGAAGATTTACTATGGTAACATATATATTTTTTTTCACCATCAGAAAGAAGAGATTTCAACGAACAGAAAACATACCAACTTTTTGAAAAAAGCTGATATTTTGACGGGTGAATTTTCGATTGAAAATTAGGGTGCTTTTTCGATATTAATTCAAAATAAGGTGAAAAAATAAATATTTTTAATCAAATAAATTACAGCGTATTTGGGACATAAAAAGGTAAGTTTTCACCAAATTTCGTTAAAAAAAAAAAGTTTTGTTAAAGATAAAAATAAAAAACCAAAAACTTGGTTTTTTGAATTTTTCACATAAATTTTGAGGTTATGTGAAAAAAGTGTAAATACAAAAGTTGTAGATCTTTTTATTACCTACAACTTTGCCATTTGACTTTTTTCGATAGGACTTTTAGTTTTGACGGAAGTCGAGAAAAACCATTTTTTACCCTTAAAAGCTCACCCCCATCCCCTTCCCGACCTCAGATCGCCCGTAAATTATTTTTCCTTTCATTTTTATAATATTCCCCTCCTTTTCTAATGGGTTTCATCCTACTATTATTTTTTTGGTTTTAAAAATTATCGACCCTGGTCTATATGCCTTTGCCTGCTCTTGGACATAGAAGAATCTGCTTTCCTTGTGGAAATTCTATCTTACGAGCACCAAGAACATACCTTGTGCGACATGATCGACAAGAAAGAAACATTTTAATGAGACTTCCACTGCACTTGGTAAATATTTATTAGTATCTTATTGAAAATATGGAGTGTCTAATACAGAAACTGTCTACTTGGGCTAACAGAAAAAATATTTAAGCACCTTATTTTTTTTAGGTTTCCAGAAAGGAACGTGTATGTGCTGCATGTTGGGAGATCAGCTATGAGAGAAGTACAGAGGCAACAGCAGCATGATTCAAATCGTCCTACTGTAGCACATGCTGTGTCAAGAGATGATTTCAATATTCCTGAGCCACCTCCTGTTTCATCTTCAAGACCAATAGCAGTTCAATTAGCGGCACCAAAAATCACATCATCTTTATATAGACGTGCTGCAAACACATCTGGCCACTGCATATTCGTTAATTGTTTTGAAAATGAACGTCTACTTGTACCATGTGCTATAAAAGATTTATTATTGTATCATTATAAATTCTATGTACCATCTGGTGCACGTGTTTGTCGTCACCACTTGGATCACGGTTCTTGGAATGAATTAACCTCCCAATTGAGGGATTTTACTGGTAGTCAATTTGATAATATTATGACTATGATGCAGCGAGCAGCTAATAACTGATTTGATTTTTCAAATATTAGGATGATGCCTCCATATTTATGTCATTATTGGCTTGGATTCAATGCTGACCAGTTTTATGATTTACTTAACAGTATCCCAAATCTAGCAGAACAGGTACCAAATGCTTCTATAGCCTTGTGCATATACTTAGTTAAGGTAAGAACTGGTGACAGTAATGAAAGGTTGGCTACTCTTTTTAATAAACCTCGAACCACTTTAGAACGGTGGATGTCAAAAGCAAGAAATTGTTTAATGAGTGATTTTGTCCCCTTGCACTTAGGATTTAATCATCTTACTGTACAAGATGTTGCTTCTCGAAATAAGATTATACCAGAAGGACTGTTTAGTAATCCTGATTTGCCACCAGATGTTAAACCTGCAATAGTTATATGTGATGCTACCTATGTTTTTGTGCAAAGTAGTTCAAATTATTTGTTTCAGAAACAAACCTACAGTTTACAAAAACTAGACAACCTAGTTAAACCATTTTTGATTGTGTGTTGTGATGGCCACATTCTGGAATGTCTTGGTCCATACAAAGCCACTCTTAATGATGCTACAATCACAAGTTTAAACTTAAATAATGAGGGATCTTGTATAAGATCATTTTTTAGAAGAGGTGATATTTTACTTCTTGATAGAGGATTTCGAGATGTTATAAATGAACTCCAAGAACACGGTTTTGTCACCCACATGCCAGTCTCTCCTCGAAAATGAACACCAATTAACAACCCAGCAGGCAAATCGGTCTCGTCTAGTAACCATGTGTCGCTGGGTTGTAGAAATAGTCAATGGTAGGATAAAAAGAGACTATAGACTATTCTGTCATGTACTCAATAATAGAGCTGCTATGCACCTCAGTGATGATTTTAGGATTTGTTGTGCCTTATTAAATAAATTTCATGTTGCCATAGATGACCCACCGGAGGCTTTGGAATATGTTACAATAGCTAAAAGTAGACTTTTTCTAGTAAACCATCTGGCAACATATGTAGAGCAAGAAAATCTTAACAGAAGGAGAGCTAGCTTCCAAACAATTGATGGCAATCATCCTCATTTGGATAGATTCCCACGACTCACAATTACTGACCTTAAGCGGTTTGCTCTAGGTGCATACATTTAATCAACATATAATACAAACCTGCAACAAGTCCCGTAAAAATTTAGGTTTTGTTTTGAGACAGACTAAAATTTTTCATAATCGGCAAGCCATAACCGTAATTTACAACTCTTTCGTCCGCAGTTTGCTAGAAACCAACAGTGCAATCTGGAGCCCCCATGAAAAAGCCTATTAACTAATCATTGAAAAGGTCCAGAAGTCTTTCATCCGCTACCTCTACTTCAAAATATATGGGTTTTACCCATATAATTATGCCTCTCAAGCCTATCAAGCACGGTTACAAAATTTGGGCTAGAGCAGATAGCAAGACTGGTTATTTGTTTCACTTCCAGGTCTATACTGGTAAAGGTGACAATGTGGAAACTGGTCTAGGAAGTAGTGTGGTAAAAGCTCTTGCCCAACCACTTATTGATGAAGGTTGCTTAGCACATATTAGCTTTGACAACTTTTTTAGTAGTTATGACCTTCTTCAGTATTTATATGACCACGGCATATGCTCGTACAGTACAGCAACAGCGAGAAATGATAGATTGGGAATGCCTGTTTTAGTAAAGAAACCTACAGGTCTAAAAAATTTCGAGGAAATCATGAAGAGGCAAAATAGAAAACTGAAGCAACTACAAAAAGGGCAGTACAAATGGCGAGTTCGGAACAACGTAGGGTTTTCCATCTGGAAGGACACAAAATTAGTGACCATTTTGAGTACAGCCTTTCACCCGAAAGAAGGGGCTACATGTCAACGTACACAAAAGGATGGAAATAAAAGACCCTTTCCCTGTCCACGCGCAGTTGTAGAGTACTCGAAGCGAATGGGCGGGGTCGATAGATTTGACCAGCAAAAAGCCACTTATGATGTCGCTCGTAGAAGCAAAAAATGGTGGAAGCGGTTGTTTTATTTCTTGTTCGATGTGGCAATCACTAATGCGCATATATTGTACTCAAAGAATTCAAGAGTGCACAACCCCATGAACCAAAAAACATTCAGGCTTACTCTTGCCAGAGAACTGGTAAACAATTTGACATTTCGGAAACGAAAATTTTCAACTGCTCCCAAATACTTAGCAAAGAAAAGGAAGGCTAGTGCAGAGGCAGTCACTCGCCAGAAGAAACTTTTTGGTGTACCTGAAGACATTCGTTTCACCAATGTTGGTGAGCATTTACCAGAAGGTATAGAAACACAGGCGCTGCCGACTATGCAGCAGCACAATTAATAATAAAATATCCAACACACAATGTGGCAAATGTGAAGTGCCTCTCTGTGCTGTTCCTTGTTTTAAACAATTTCACATGTGTGCTGACCAGTAGTGGCAATTATATAGCCATCATAGATTATAAAAAGGAAAAAAAACTGTTTCGATTTTGTGATACATATTTACCTAATATATCTGAGTTTCATTAAAATTGCATGGCTAGTTTCCTCTACCAGTTAAAGGGTTAAGGGTTAAGAGTTTTGCCAAACATCAAAAATGAACATCTCAATGTTTCTTCAGAGCTATAGTCTTGTAGTAAACAGTAACCATACTAAGGTTTAAAATATTACTTGAAAATAACCA
Organism: Noctua pronuba; assembly: GCA_905220335.1. Taxonomy (NCBI): domain Eukaryota; kingdom Metazoa; phylum Arthropoda; class Insecta; order Lepidoptera; family Noctuidae; genus Noctua; species Noctua pronuba. The sequence goes on from LR999913.1 coordinate 4,973,524, forward strand.
ACCTTTAGTTATCATAACACCACAAACTTTTCAAGACCGAAAAAACAACCAAATGCACCAAATAATATTAGAAGGAATTAGCAACATGACACATTTAAATGACAAAAACTTTCTATTTTCCCGCTAACCTCAGACAATAAGCAACAATAACATGCAATATCTGTATTTCACAACAGCATTTTTTATGAAACCACAATATTTAAGATGACCCTCTGCCTAATATCTGCTTCATTACCTATCCATAGACTAAACAAAGACAAAAGCTTGTTTTTTTTTGTGTTTGGACAGTAAACCTTCACATAGTAACCCAAATATGCACAGGTATCGGAGTTCTAAAGACAATAATGGAACTTCCGCTCACTGAACGACCATTTCAACAAGAAAGATTCTCTCTGGTCTGCTCGATAAAAGAAAACGAGTGTTATTGATGTCATGTTTTGAGACAACTGTAATCGACTGCTTAGCCTTTTCCCAACTAAACTATGTTGGCGTTGGGTTCCAGTATAAACGGGAGCAGCTGAATACCAGAATCTTAAGTGGAGCCATTATCTATTTCTAACAGCGTACAGTATTTTAACGATTTTCGATTTTGTCTCTTGATGAACTGTGGCGAACAACAAGAAAAGCCTAGTAACAGAACTGATAATGTTAAGCGAAGGAAAAACGACAGATTAAGAAAATTATCAAGATAACAAAAACAAGTCGAGAAACAGCACGAGTATAGATAACCTTGAATTCATAAACTGAAACTGACAACTGACAGACTGACATTTTTTGACTTGTCATTTTCACTGGCTGTAGTGCATGGAAAAAAAATATACCAAAGGTTTTTGTGTAAAAAAATTTTGTCGTGTTTCTTTGTTTCATAAATATCAGAATCAGAATATTGTGGTCTTTATTTCCCTAGAAACAATAATACATTTTATAAGACACAAATTTATAGTGTACGCAATATACGGAACGTATTAATTCCATGCACTGATAGTGACTCAGTCCTGTCTATAATTATTGTCAAAAGAAAAATAAATTAGTTTTGTTTCTTGCTGTAAATAATTTAGAATTATACGGATACAAAGACATTCAAATATAACTAGCTATAGACGGGACAAGACCAAGAAACTGACAATTCCAAAACTTGTTACAAATTAGTAACAAGTTGATCAGTCAAGTGCGATACGTCGCCTTGTCAGGTCACATTCATATGACACAAAGACATTTAAATATTTCCGAGCTATAGACGGGTCATGATGAAGAAAATCGTAATCCTAAACTTGTTACTACTTAGTAACAATTCGTTCTGTCTAGTGTCATCTGTGTCATACGCCCGCTTGTCATCAGGTAACATTCGTGTGTCAAAATCGAAAATATTCAGGATGAAAATTATTGTATGGCAATATTCCCAATGTCCTCTCTATATGTGTTTTCAATCTCTTTGTACGGATACAAAGAGATTAAAAAAAATTATAAAGCGGACATTGGGAATATTTTCACAAGAAAATTTTGTCACAAAAATGCTCCCTGACAAGCGGGCGTATGACAAAAGACAGAACGATTTGTTACTAAGTAGTAACAAGTGTTGGATTACGTTTTTCTTCGTCTTGCCCCGTCTACATATAGCTCGTATATTTGAATGTCTTTGTACGGATATTAGCGACCATTATTAAAAATTATTTTAATAATGGTCCACCCACACTACCTGTAACTGAACAGGTTTATGGCGAAGATCCAAATATGATTTACTAGGTATATAAAAAGACCAAAAATAATTATAAAACATATGTACAGAAGCCAGCACATCGAGCTACCCGAAACTGTCAAATTTTCCCAATCAACCTCGAACCTAATTCTTCAGCGATAAAGTTGAAAATCTATAAAAGAAATTTCTTTCATAGAATCTGTCAAATTTGACGGATTGTAGTAGCTTGATGTGCTGGCCGTCTGTACTTGTATCAATAATAGAAAAGAATTAAAGGGTATCAAAAATTCGACCGCATCGCTGACAACGGGAAAACTGTCTATAGTTTGTTTTTTAATCCCTGAGACTAAATTGACAAGTAAAAATGGCAAACTGACATGGATTTCAATAGGATTTATGTCAGTTTTGACATTTTCACTTGTCAATTTAGTCTCAGGGATTAAAAAACAGACATTATAATGCTGGCAGCATTGGCCATTTTCCAGCATTGTTAGATGGCAATGCTAATTCTTTGACCAAGAAATAGGCCATGATCATGCCTCCACGAGTATAGTCTACCATCCGTTTGGCGATGTCCCGACTTTGTGGGCACTCGGCTCAGGGCCCTAGTGCTTCAAACAATATCATTGGTTGCTACTAAATAGCAGCCGTTAGGGGTAAACTAATATAATATAATAATGGGGAACGAACGCAAAATAAATCACCAATTGATTTAAAACAAGTTCATAAGCAAGCAGAACGAAACACAATATGATGCACAAATGCGCCAAAACACGAAGTCTTCATTTTATTCCATTACTAGCATCTTTTGTCGCGTGAAGAAAATCAGAACTTATGCCTCCATCATGCTTTTCAAGAGACAATTTCTCAAATATTTCACAATACCAATCCTACCGGACAACAGCACTCGAGCGTGAAAACATCCCTACAGCACTGACATTATTAATACCAGTGCTGTAGGGATTGTATCTATGAATTTAAGCCGTGTCCGTGTGGAGTCCTTACTACAAAAAGTACGTTGAAATGATTGAGTGTGTTCAATACGAATTCTTGCGTACTATGCATTATAGATGCTACGGTTATTATTTCCCATACTAAAATTTACTTGCTAAGCACAAGCTCGCAACACTTGAAAATAGACGTAGGTACTTAGCAGCCATGAATCACTCTGGCTTGCGTTCGCCTGTTCGCAGAATTGACGATTCCTACATGATACAACTTTTGAACATATTGATATTTTTGCATGTTCTCCTTATAAGTTTAAAAATCTTATACATAAGGAGCTTTCTTGAATATTTATACAACATTTTTATACAGTTTTTTTACACATTTTTTGTATTTTGTATTTCGGAGCGATTATTTTCAATGTTACGTATCCTATACTTTATCTGTGAACAGCGTTGTGTATTTCATATTTCTATGTTTTATATTGCAGCTGTTTGTTGTTCCTTTTGAATAAAATAAAATAAAATTGTTAAATTTTCTGTTTGAAAATTGAGTGGAGACAAAAATTGCAAAAAATATCTTTTTGGGGAAGAAAAAAAAAATTGGGGAAAATTCAGAAACCGGATCTAGCAACTAGCAACACTGTTTAGTTAGCTTAGCTTTGCCCACGCCGATGGCAGCAGGCAGGTGCTGGCCAAAGAAAAGAGTATAAATAATAATAAGGGCCTTGCCGTCTCGTCTGTGAGACTGTTCCATTGAATTATTTGAATTCTTAATTTGGTGAACCATCGTTCTTCATCGTCTGTTTTTCGTGCTATTTATCTATTATTGATGGATCAAGCGATAAAACGCTTGTAAACCTGGAAACCTTCAAATCCTGTGTATTTAGTGTGGGTCGTTGTTTCATACGTTGCATCAATCTTAAAAGTGGTATTTTGTCAAGAAAAGAAGCGAGTTCCCTTCATGTTGTTAAAACGTAACGTGAAGGCCCCGCCAATAAACATTCTTCGGTGGTTGTTTAGTTTACAAAGCGTACGATATTTATCTTGGTTATCGGCTGTGTTCTGCAGGCAAACGTATTTTCTTGCCAACTTGCACTTCGTCGCCCGAGTGCTACATTGTTCAACCGACCATTTTGACCAAAAATGAGTTATAAATGCAGGATGATTAACGGACAGAAATCGATTTTATTACACTAACGAAAAGGTTTATTTTCCCAAACAAAAGGGCAGTTTTTTAAGTTTAAAGTTTTTTTGTTCACAGCGAAAAAATATAAATTCCCTGCTTAATAATCCAACCTCCACGATTTCGTTATTGCGTACTTGTTTGGTCAACCTCCAGCTATATAGCCAATCACAGCTCGCTATAGGCATGATGTAAGCGCATCCTGTACCTTGAAGTGGTAGCTTGAACAAAGAAGCACTGACGGATTATTTTGCAATTTGTGTTAAGTGCAATGCAGTTTTGTTCTAAGTCCACATTCGTAATTTTGTTGGTGGTATTTTGTTCAACCTCCATTTTTAAACTTAAAAATAAACGAAACGTCATCATATTTTGATTTTGAAGAAGTAGTTTTTGATTCTACTTATCATTATAAACATAGTCATTATTAAGTAATTGGTCGCCTACGCATGCATTACAAAAATAAACTTAAAAACCTGTCTAGTGAAAAATTTGGTCAGTGGTCATTTGGACAATCTAGCACTCAGGCGACGACTTGTCAAAAATGCAGAAATATAGATATTATATATAGGCTAGGACTTATTGTTGTCCTAGTTCCTAAAAGAAGAGCTCAAGGGTTGATTTTAGGGATTTTCCGATACCACCTAAGTATCGATACTTACTCATTTCGATAATACTCAAATCTTTTTTCGATACTATACAAATAAGTACTCCTCAAGTATCGATACTTACTGATATCGATACTTTTTGGAACTTTTATTTTATTATTTTGAGGGTGCTATCAATGAACGTTGAAGGATAATAATTTAAAGAAAATTGAGACGAAAAAAACGATTTATTTATTATAAATGTTTATTAGGCTTATTATAATTTAAACAAAAAACTCTTCAGCATTAAGATTGCCCAAAAACAGTAACTGTTCAAGGTATTTAGAAGACAATCTGTTTCTTGTTTGTGTCATTGTTGCACCGGCTTTGGAAAAAAGGCACTCGCTAGGAACTGATGTTGCAACAACAATTAAATATTGCTGTGCATACTTGTACAGACAAGGAAACACCAACTTCATGTCATCCCATTCTGCAAATGGGTTGCTTTTAAGAGAAACTACTGGATTTGATAAATAAAGAGAAACTTCATCTCCCTGATGAGATTTTTTTTTCTTCTTGTGCCCATGTGCTAACTCTTTATGATGTTTCCAAAAATCGTATTCAGGTGGTGCAGTAGATGAGACATCATCTTCTGACTCACTTGGGCTACTTAGTTGTCCGACAACCATGGTTCTAAGTTTTTGAATAGCTCTTCCGCATGCAGAGGGGTCTTGGAAATGCAGATTTTTAAACCTTGGGTCTAGAATTGTTGCAATGGCTGCATGATCGTTTAATTCAATCATCCCATACCTCCTTTTCAGCTCTCTCAATAAAACATCCTTACATTCTTTAACGATAGCGGAGTTTGGAGTGATACTATTCAGTTCTGTAGTTAAGCAATTAAGCATTGGTATAATTTTGGAGATTGTTACATACTTTTGGCCCGATGATTCTCTTGTTACATATTCAAAAGGCTTTAATACAGTTGTAAGCTCATTCAAGGTTTCCATTTCCACTGCACTTGGCAAATTTGGAGCCACTACACTCTCAATTACAATTTCTGATATTACTATTCTTAACTTTAGAAATCGCTCTAACATAAAAAAAGTTGAGTTCCACCTAGTTCTTACATCTGCAATAAGTTTTAAAACTGATCCTGCCGAAACATTATTACGCATTTGGATTTTTCGTAGCTTATCCGACTGCACAACACTATTTTTTATCCAATTAACAATTTCTCGTACTTTTATAACAGCTGATTTAACACTGGGCAACTTTAGTGCCTCTTCAACTACAAGGTTAATAGTATGGGCAAAACACGGTAAATGTTTTTTTTCGCCTAAAGACATTCGTATGGCAGCCAACATTGAACTGGCATTATCTGATACAGCAGCACGAATTTTGGTAAGTGGAATATTCCATTTTTTCAAAATATCCAGCAGGTTTTCCGATATGTATTCAGCTGTATGTCGCTCTCTTAATGCACGAGTTGCAAGATAATACATACACATTTGACCATTTTCTACAAAATGTATGGTGACGCCCATGAATCCTACTTCATTCATTGTCTCTGTCCATATGTCCAGCGTTAAACAGAAATTGTCTATCTTGGATAATTTGGACTTACAAATAGTTATACAAGCTTCGTACTTTTCGGTAGTCATTTTCTTTAAATACTTTGCGCCAGGAACTTTAAAAGTAGGCTCCAGTTCTTTTACAAGTCGTAAAAAGCCTTCACCTTCAACTATATTAAATGGACGCATATCTTGACAGATAAAAAATATCAATGCTTGAACAATTCTGTTATACTTCGTACCACCAGCTAAAAATAAAACTCAATTTTAATACATGTAATATTAAATTAAATATTTATATATTTTTCTTTAACACTAATTCTATATGTATTAATATTATTTTGCTAATATTTAATTAAATATCTATTTATTTACCTTTATTAGATGAAATTCGTTCAAACGCATTCTTTATTGAATTGCTCAGACATAGCTCCCTTGCAGTCTCCGAGTCCATACTTGTTAATGTGGTTACACTAGAGCAATCATCACGATCTTCTGAAATTTTCGATGTTGATGCTTGGGGTTGATCATCTTCCATTAAATGCCTTGAGTTGGCCAACACTATTGTATTTTTTGAACTGAAACATAATAACAAAAATTAACACTTGATAGATCGATAATCTTCAAAGTATCGATAATACCAACTCCAACACTACCGCCATTTAACAACACTATTACACTAACAAAAACAAACACATAACCTTAAATTGTTTAAATCGTATTTATACAAAGGAAATATCTCATCACCGGTCATCAATTATTATTCATATATTATTAATATATAGACAAGACAATCACAGTACCACTGCTGCAAAACTATTTTTTATACAAATAAAATAGGTAGGAGTAGGTAGGATTTTTTATTTAACATCTTAGGAAAGCAATCGCAAAAAAAAAGAAAAGTTTAGAATCCTACCTTTCGTTGGACTTATTATTTTCTTTTTTCTGTAATTTGCCTTTGTCCACAGAAATTCCATGAGTTTTAGAATGCTTGAATAAATTCGACGTATTCCCACAATACTTCACAGACTTAAAACACTGTTTACATTTTGCAATTGTTTCGTTTGTTTTGGTAAAATGTGTCCATATTATAGATTTTGGTGGTGCCATGATAACATTGGAATAAACCGATGAATTTGATGATTACAATTAATAAAATTACTTGTAAACAATCACTTAACACTTTCACAATGGCGGAATGGCGAGATGATTTGCGAGCGGGTGCGGGTGTTTTCTTCTCTCGCTTTCGGCTCGGGCGGGCTCGGCTGAAGTCGGACGAATTCGGCTAGCCCAGCGCGAGACAACGCGTCACTCACGCCGCCACGCGACGAATACCGGTAACTCGGTAACCTGATTAGCTGACTGTTTTTGCCTCGTTTTTGCTCTCTTAGTTCTGTATGATGCGTTCTCGGTTTTTTTTATTGTATTCGGTTGTTTTGCTGATTCGATTCGATACCAAGTATTTTTGTTTCGATACCGATTATGTATCGCAAAATTGATTCGATACAATAAATACTTGGTATCGAATCAAAAGTATCGAGTACCTACTAGTATTTATTAGTATCGGAATATCCCTAGTTGATTTAGACGTTCTCAAAAATGTGTCACTAAATTTTAGAGTCGCTATTCGCAACTTATTTTGTTGGTATGTTTAACTTGCTGTTTCCAAATATGCAAGAATCGCTAGGAATTATTTTTGTTGTTTTGGTACCAAAAAACAAGATCTAAAATGTGTTTACTTCATTGCTAGTCAATTCTGCTATGAAAATGAAAAGTTAACTATTCGCAGGAAAACTTATTTTGTTGGTAGTTAAATCTTGCTGTTACCAAATGCTGAAATTGTTAAGACTTGTCGTTATGCTAGTTCCAAAAAGAAAAACTAAAAGGGTTGAAATTGTTATTCACATGAATAGTCTTTTACATTGTTTTTTGATTTGGTTTATTCATCATTTAGAATATCATCTGCCTTATTTGTTAACCTGCCAAGTCCATTTCCCAAAGTTTACAGTATGAACAATAACTGAATAATATATTATATTATTATAACACTTTAGCAGTCATCAATTCAAAATATTGTTGGTTCTGAAATATTGATATCAGTAATATGTCTAATAATGCTGTTTCTATAAAAACAATTCGTTCAAATCATGCCAGTCTGATCCAAAATGTTTTGAATGTAAAGCGCTACATTATTAATTTTTTGGGTTTTACTGGTATTGTATAGTATAACGGGTTGGTGTCCGCAACTCCATGTCAAAGCGCATATTTTGCATGCAGGTCTGTTTGATCCACCCTAACTCCCCGAGAAAGGCCAGCAGCTCCTTGATGTTGCTGATAATCTTGCGGAGAGTACCTGCATTACCAAAGTACTTTGCCCTGTATGTTGCAACCAGTGGGCAGTGCAGAAGCACATGGGTTGCTGTCTCGTCTTCCTCCATACAGGCTTGGCACAGGGGCCTGTCTGTGACTCCTATGACAAAGAGCTTTATTAAAAGAGCCGTGTCCAGTGATGGCGGCTGTAAGTGTGCGCAGCAGTAGTTTGGTCAGCCGAAGCACCTTTTTGGTTAAGCGGCTGTCGATAGTAGGAAGTGCTTCCTTGGCCTGCCTGCACTCGCCATGGTCCAGCCACAGCTTGTGGTGTTGTTCACTAGTTTGTTTCCTCACCAGTGTGCGTAGGTACCCGAAAGGGAGTGGCACAATGGGTTCTGGTCCCACTGCTGCCATCCCCGATCCCCTTCTAGTGAGTTCGTCCGCTGCATTGCCTCGGGAATAGCTGCGTCCTTTGATCCATTGGATGGTTATATTATTGAGATTACCAACCTGGTTCAGGCGTTGATGACACTCTTGTATTAACCCAGAGTTGACTACCTATGTGGTTGTTTAGTGCTAGCAGTACAACCATTCTGTCTGAGGCGAATAGAGTGGTCCACAACCTCCCTGGCTAAGATGTCTGATGCCATGCGATCCTTTATCGATGTGATCCTTCAGAGATGCGTAGCACCTGTTGAGTTAGATTGCAGATTGTCCCCGTCACTTTCCCTGAAATGAGGATGGTGAGGTCGTCGTCGTATCCTATTGTGTAGAATTGGTTCGGGTTTAGTTTAATGATGAGATCATTTATAATAAAACAAGTAATCTACTAGAGCAAAACGCAAGGGGTAAGCCCCTTGCGTTTTGCGTGTCCATGCTCCACAGAGGATGATGAGCGTTTGCGTCGGCGCCTATGACAACCTGCAACCCTGTGCTCTCGCAATATATGTCACGAGGCGGGTGAAGTCATGCGGGGGCGGCACCTCTGCCTCGGGAATGTAAGCGGAGGCGAAGACCACAGCTGCTTCTGTATCCTCACGCTGTATCAGTAGCCTAGCTGCAGAGATATCCCTGCAACAGAAATCTGTTAGTGGCTGTGGTTTTATGTTACATGTAGTATAAATTCACAATCTTGGCTTATCGTGATCTGTACTAACTAGGAGCTTACTCCCAAGATTGGAGAGACCCCTCTACTCCTGAAAAATATGATTTGGTTAGTAAAAATCTTGCCTACAAAAAATCTAATAGAATGTACACTTATTCATTGAGGTATTCTAGCTATTATTACGTGTCTGATTTCTCTCGGGCACTTGTTGTGCTTGTATTTCTGAAGCTGCTTCAGGCACAGGAAGTTCACCAGTGTCTGTAAGTATGTAAAAAGTAAAGTTAAGTATGGTATGGTTAAACATATTAATATAATCTATGCATACACAAGTATTTTGTTAGAAGTGCTATTTGTGCATTATAACTAGTGCCTGAAATTAAATTATGCATTTAAATGTTAAAATAGATTTTAATAACTTACCTGATATGATGACATCTTCTGACACCACAATGTCCTCTTGTTGCACCGGAGCACTAATGGCCACTTCAGGTTAAATGTTCTAAAAAACAATAAATGTTAGTAGGTGCATATTCATTCAGACTATATATATTTTTCTAATTTAGTAAGTAACTTATAATTACAGGAACTCTATGTTCGTAGTCACCATATACTGCTCTTCCCCGGTGATATCCAAGATTTTTTGGTCTGTCTCGGACAGCTCCTCTTGGTTACTTGGACCACAACCAGTAGCTAGAGCATCCTGCCTCTGTCTAGCTAGTCTGGACTTGGATTTGAATATTAAATCAAACCAGTACTAAAAAAAATTAAAAAATCATTTCGTACGTCTATCAATTAAAGCTTTTAAAGCATGCAGTTATTGGAAACCGTTTAAAATCATAAAAATGAAACCCCCCTATTTACCTTTTTCCACCGTTCACCCGTCTTCGTCGATCCAGAGCCTAAAGAATTGAGCCTCGAGGCAAGGTCATTCCACTGCTTGTCAACAGTTTCTTTTGATCTTGCTCCAAGGCCAATGCCTTTGGCTAAAGCGGTATGCTCGGCCAGAAACTGGAATTCTTCCAGTTGCTCATTGGACACTCTATTTGCCATGTTGTACTGAAACACAATGTTTTATTATGTACTGCTACTGCAAAACTTTTACTTGTATGCACTAAGTATGTCACAAATAAACTTACTAGTTGTTGAGATGAGAACAGCCGAATATCGCTTGGAATCCAAAGAAACACTGATTTCGTGCACTTGAAACCATCTTAAAACCGACGCCAAGCTATTTTTGATAAAGGAGTCCGGCTAACGTCCATGTGTTTTGGGACCCAGTCTTAGAAGTAGCCAGCATTATGGCAACTTATACATATTTGTAAAACGACTAAAGACTAACAGAAAAGTAAATGGAAAGTAAGCCGAAAAAGCTGGAGAAAAAAGATATAAGTACTGTTTTTTTTTGTTTTTCTGTTTTTCCAGGCTTTACAATTTATATTTACTTTATTACTAATTTACAATGAAGGTCATTTAACTAAGGTTACACAATATTATTTATGGTTTGCAAAGCTGGCACTTGTCGTTGATCACCATACAGTTCCTGGTACAAGTTTCGTGCTGCGGATAAATTTTCATCACTCCTGATGTAACACACAATCATGTCCAAGTACTCGCGGTTAGTGTACGTAAACGGCATTATTGAAAATACGAGTGCGCTAAAGTTTCGAGACGACACTGAGCGACAAACCCTTCCCGCGCGGCAGATATCAAACGATCGGGAGAGGTAGCGCGGGGGTAGATCCGTGTCGCCGCCGCACACTGGTCCCACATTAAAAAAAAGTGGACATTGATAGTAGACCGCTGATATTTTTTTTTATTGTTGATACAATGATAACAGATAAGGCAAAAAAATATTATTGTCCTACTTCAAATACTTTTCTGTAAAAAAAATATTTCTTTTTTTTTTGTATGGGAGCGATTACATTTTACTCAATTTCTCAAAAACTTTAAGCGATGTCGAGATGGCAATCACATATGTTAGAAAACTAATAATTCTGAGTATTTGGCTCGAAGAAACTTATTGCTTATCTCTGCGTACTTTCGAGATAATAGTGACAGAAAATAACAATTTTTTTTAATGTTAATTGTTTGCTTTTTTTTAATCATAGCCTTACTTTAGCACATAATTATAATGTATGCGTAATGTCAAATAAATAAAAAGAGACTTCTCTGTAAAAGAGGTTATGGGGGCTCACTAATGACTGAAAAGCTATGACCTTTCTGAAGGAGTACTTTCATCAGTTCTAAAAAACAATCAAAATGAAGACAAATAAAGCTGCAAACATAAAGTTGAATATGTTCACAAACGATTCTGAAAAAATATTATGGTGAAAGATTAATATTTGGGTCTATATTCTCTTGAGAAATCTCTATTTCCTCGTTTTCCAACGAAAGCAATTCATTGTTCAAGATCAAAGCACTAGCCTCTGGAAACAACTGTTTATGTAAACGAGCAAACTTTGGTTTGATATGGCTGATGTAAGGATCTGAGCTAATTAGAAAGCTGTGGATAATGTCTAAATTAGTCTGAACTCTACCGATTTTTCTTGTATGTGCCATTCTAACATTCCGGAAATCTTTATTCCTCGCTTCGGAAGCTTCTTCGGAAAGCATGCCTATCGGAATAAAGGAGAAATTTTCACAAATATCAGCACCGTGTATCAACAATTTATGGACACTTGAAGGCATGTAATACCATGGATATAAGTTTACATACAGCATTGCTGTTTCTTTACAATATTCCCTAAACAAGTTGGTATTAATAAGTTGACCAGATGAAATTGTTTGTAAAATGACTGCAAATCTCTTGATTAAATCAGGGTGGATTCCCGTTATTTCAGCAGATACTTCATAATTTTCAAAAAACCTTCTTGCCGTGTTACCGTCATTGGTTGTACCATATCCCTGTTTTACTATGTCAATTAACAAACCAGTTCTTTCCCGGAATTCTTCTTGTGTCAAATTCTTTTTAATTTCTTTTAACAATTTATCTTCTTTTCGTGCAGCCCACTTTTTGAAGTCTAAGTTGTACGAAATGTGTAAAATACATTCCATACATCTTATCCACATATGAAGCGAAGACAGACCATATTTATACATATCTTCTCTGATGAGTCTTTTGGATACAAAGTCCAAGTCATTCATTTTGCTAGGTAGGGTATTGCAAATATTACAAACAGCTGCAGAAGAAGTATTGGAAATCACAGTAGAAATTTTCCCATCAATCATAGTCATGTACAAAACATGTTTAATATCAAAATTATCTACAATTGTGGGAACAAGATTACGAATTTCTTCCTCTAAGGATGCACTTTCCTTCTTTATCAATTCATTTGTTTCTTTTGCAAATATAAAGCCAATTGGACGACAATAGTTTGTTGAAGAGGGAGCAGGATTTTGCCACAAGATAGTACCACTCTCTTCTTCCAAACGAAGCGGAACCAAACTAATCATGAAAACTGAAGAATCGTCAATTTTAGTGTCGTCGGAGTGTGACTTTTTTTTTTTTTTTTTTTAAACGAGTTTTTTTCCGCAGACTTGGTGGTCCGCGCCCTTTTTTAAATTATTAAATTGTTTGCAGTTCTTTTTCATTTCTTAATATTACATACGTGCTCCTTCACTGGACACGTTACATTTAGGTGAACTTATTATTATAACTTATAATGTACGTGAGTCCATATATTTTTTTTTAATTATAATATATGTATATATATATACAACGTGTAATGTTAAATGCGCAAAACCTGAAAATAGTTTGATCAGAATAACGAGCAGAATCAATTGAACCACTTTTCAATATAGGTCATATTTTTCAAAAAATCTTCTTTAAAAATGTTGCCCTATCTATTTATTAATAGGTCTAGCCATCACGTGCGCAAATCCGCCAAAATAGGTAAACAAACACAAAAGGTTGTCGACCAATTTAAATTTTCTCATACGCGGGATAATAATAGTTCTTATTTCAATGCCAATACGAACCTTGCATCCAGTACCATGAATAAGACAATTTGAAGTAAACAAATAAATTCTATCTATCTTTTTTTAACTTAAACGTAACTAACCTATGAGTTAGAAAGAGAAAGAGAAATGGAGGCGGGGCGTGCGAAATTCGTGACAGTGGCCATGACCTATTTACTCCAGTCTGTGCGGCGCCGGCGCAAGCGTCACAGGTGCAATTTGATTAATTATCCCGTAATCCGCGGCGCGTGCGCTCGTAAATCGCGACTATGGCGTTTTTGTACACAAACATTCAATATTGTGAAATGGTGATAATGTTAGCGCGTTGTAATGACAACGTTAACTTGGCAGTGCGACGGTTTCGAGAAGAGTTTGGAGTATCTGTATCTAACAGGACAATGCTAGCAGTGCAATGGCCTGCAAGATCGCCCGATTTAACACCATTGGATTTTTTGTTTGTGGGGTCGTGTAAAAGCACTAGTGTATGACGATGGAAATGGACCATAATGTGACTGAACTGCGTGATAAAGTTGAATCAGCGTTTCAACAAGTGAAAAGTGACCTCAAGTGCTCGATTCGCTGAAAAATAATTTAAGAAAGCGGGCTGTGTTGTGTATTCAACAAAGTGGTAGGCATTTTGAATCTTTGCTACCGAAACGAGAGGACCTGTAAGTAGAGATACCAAATTATCTACTTAATTAATTGTAAACGCGCCAATTATTTGTAAATACAGTGATTTAAACCTTTTAAACACGCTAACATTACCTACTTACGTAGTACCTACCTAATAATTAGATCAGCACGTCATAATTACTGTAGGTAAAGTCTGAAAATGTGGGTTACCTATGTTGCCAGTCCAAACCTGGAAAAGTGTGATGGAAACATTTAAAACACTGTTAAAAGATAACCTAAGTTCTTTACGAGCGTAGATAGTAATAACAATAATGTCAGCGCGGCCCAGCGGCCCGGTGATATGCCTACCGACTCCTCCCTCGACAGAGCGTCGACGCAGACGCTAGAAACGGTCAGAATTGTCAGTAAAACTAAAACAGCTCATAAAACCTTTGAATTTTTTTTAATATTTTTTTTCTCTCAGTATTAGGTTAATTGAATTAAAAATCAATTGGGGTATCTGAGGTTTTGCGCATTTAACGTTACACGTTGTATATATATTTTTTTTATTTTTTTATTTATGTTTACCAGGCTTAACAGTTTTAAACTTATATAATAAATTTTCTTTACAACTAATTTACAGTGACCGTTATTTACTTAAGGTTACACATATTACTATTATTACTATTGGACATGTGACTGATAACTGCATGGCAGCGCGAGCCGACTGACTCCGACCGACGGCATCCGTTCACGGACATGACCTGCACATCCGCGCCGCTTAGCTCAACCATTTTTTAGGGAACTTAACGACCGGTTGGGCAGCGCCACCGTCGGCAAAGCTTTTACGTGACTATGACAGACCCGCTCTGCCATGCAGTTTTACATAATCTATGTCTTTATTACGAGGAGTACAGATTGATTGAGGGTTGTTGGGGTTTAGGTTGGGTTTGGGGTTAGGATGGGGACTTTGAGGTTATTTGGGTCGACTGACCAGGGACTTCGCTAGCCTGAGCAAAGCTTCCACTACTACCGCGTCTCGATGCTGCATGGCCGTCTTCAAGTTGTAATCGACGACCGTTTTAGTAGGCGCATCCATCGCTCTCTTTGCAAAGCGAGCCGTGGCGTCATCGGCGTCGTCGGTGTAATAGACGCAACTGACTGTATGTCTCGACACCGCCACTACCGCGTGGGAGATGCTGTCGTGGATTCGGAGTCTCCTGGACTTCCGGACTGCCAGACCCTGGGCCTCGTGGATAGTTAGGGTGCGCGACCCTTCGCCGGACCCGTATCCCTGGCTGACAAGAGAAGCTTTCTCCTCTTGCGTATGAACCAGGAACAGGGTATTTTGGGCAGTGCTCGGTATTTGCGCTCCTGTGTACCCTTTGACGCTCAGTGAGTGGACCCGCGACAGCGACGACTTGGAGGAGTATATAACGGAGTATATCTCGCTCAGTGCATATGCCACATCCATCGGATGGCGGTGTGTGCAACGCAGCTCCTAGGTGATGTCAGCCACCAGGTTTGGACGGGTATACCTTAACTCGAAAAGGTTCTCTCTGTCCAAAAATGGTAGCTGGTTTACGTCTCCGATGAGGACAACCTCGCTTGCACCTGACAACTTTACTGCCATGACTATGGCCCCAAAATGGTTCATAAGAGCCTCGTCTACCGTTAGGCGGTAGCATTTCTCTTCTTTCTTGAACCCGTTGACTAAGATTGAGGCCATAGTAGGCACATAGGAGTGTGACTTTTGTTTATAATTACTTTGAGAAGATGCCCCGTCAAAACCCCATTTGCTTATTAGTTTTAGCGATTTTTTGTCGGCAGAGTTGTGCTGAATTGTTTTTAATATCCTATTGGTTGTCAAATCTAGAAGCGATTGAAGTCTTATCTTTGCATCAGATTCAGTTACAGTTATGTCTGACTCTGGAGGATAACAAGTTTTTTTAGCTTCCAGGAGCTTTTGATAGGATGGAAGACATACATTTTCTCTGAAGCAAGAATAGTTCTTAAATTTCGATATTGCCATTTTGACAAATTTGTTGAGGTGTAAAGCGCTAACGTTTTATCATCTGGTAAACACGGTTTGTCAGTCTTTTTAGCGAATAGTACATCATGTACCATCTCACATTTTTCCTTGTTTTGGCTGAGTTCGTTTAATATAGCTGCTAATTTTGTTTTTTTAGACTCTTTTAATTTGGCACATAAAGCATAAACTAATTCCTCCTCTGTGTGATCTAGAAGTGTTAGAGAACGCCTTTTCTTCTGTTTATCAGATATATCAACAAATGGTTTTTTACTTGTACCACAACTTAATTGATGAGTATCCACTTGCGTTTCGAAATTTGGAATTACTTCCTCGGCAACTTTAAAAATGCTGCTTAAATCGATATTTTGACATTTTGGCCAAACTATTTGGGATTGTAACCAGTCTGAATTTTTGTTAAGAAAGGTCTTTTGAGCTCTACTGGAAGCAGACCATCTTTTTGAGATATTACTTGAAAAATTACGACAAAATAATTTAATATTACTCAAATCTTCGGAAGACAATTCAACACCAATACGTTCAATAAGGGCATTAAATAAAAATTCGACATTTTTAAAACCACCTCCTGATTTAAGAACAACGTATAAGTCTAAGTTGGTGACAAATGCGGACATATTATAATTTTAAGGAAAATTGAAAACAAATTAGAATCAAAGATATCAAAGACAAAGTGACTTTGATTTTAACAAAAAAAAATTACGAAAACAAATTCGACGAAAGAAAGACAAACAAAAATTATTTGATTTTAAAATCCAAAGATTCAAAATACAACAATAACAAAACGAACAAACAACAAGCATTTCTTCAAGCGCACAGAAAAAATAAGGACACGTCTTATCGCAACCACATTTAGTTGTACACTGAGGTGTACGCGCGCGATTCGTGACCGTATTACGTTACGTCATGAGAGGCGGCCATCTTGTTATCCCGGCAAACTCGCGTCGAAGCTCCATTTTGCTGGCCAGCGGACCTATTGTGATATGAGTAAGGCTATGATTAAAAAAAAGCAAACAATTAACATTAAAAAAAAATGTTATTTTCTGTCACTATTATCTCGAAAGTACGCAGAGATAAGCAATAAGTTTCTTCGAGCCAAATACTCAGAATTATTAGTTTTCTAACATATGTGATTGCCATCTCGACATCGCTTAAAGTTTTTGAGAAATTGAGTAAAATGTAATCGCTCCCATACAAAAAAAAAAGAAATATTTTTTTTACAGAAAAGTATTTGAAGTAGGACAATAATATTTTTTTGCCTTATCTGTTATCATTGTATCAACAATAAAAAAAAATATCAGCGGTCTACTATCAATGTCCACTTTTTTTTAATTTGGGACCAGTGTGCGCCGTCACCGAGTAGTGCGCGGGCGCAGCCCCGCGTACAGTGTAATAAAAAAGAATTAAAAATTACTTTATTTTAGTGAAAAATAAAACATTTATTTTTAATTTATGTTTATTTATCGACACCGAGCATCCTCGTAAAATTTTTAAAGTTAATTTTTTAACACTTTAAATATCCATCAACATAACACAAGTGACGATTAAAAATGGTTTCAACAAGTTGCGATACTTGCGGAGAATATATGTTTCTTTTTGGAACGAGAAGTTGCCACTCTTTTGTATAAAATTATATGTAGCGTCGCATATTACGATGGCTCTTTCACCTCCAGCCCCGTCTTCACTTCCAAATAAACCATTTGGAACGGCAAGATTTTGAGCAATAAGTTGCTGCCGGTTTATATGATCAAACCATTCAGGGGTCGAGGTACGAAGTCGTTTTCAACACTTTCTCTTGCGGTTTTTATGAGCCGATCCAGAGTTTGACAAGATGTTTGAAAAAAAAGTAGATAACCTTTCGCTTGAGTCACCGCTTCTTATTTTTGAAAGAAAAATCCTAAAGCTTTTCTTGGATTTCGACAGCGTTGTCGTCGATGGAGTTTCTTGTAGTATCCTTTCAAACACATCAATTGTACGACCAGTCCAATAATGCAAATCTGAAGCATGTTCTACGATAAGATTTTCAAAATCTAAAATGTGCTTGAGCTGGATTAAAATCAAAGTGACAATTTGGTGCATTTAGTAGATCATCCCAAGTGTCTTCCAATAAATGTGGCTCACACACGCGTGCGTTTTGTGGAATATAATAGTTGTGATTCAACAAAAGCAGCACTTTAACGCTTGCAGGGATTCTGCGACGAGAATTGTTTCCACAACCATGAAACAAGCATGTGTTAGAAAAGCTGATATAAAACTACATGTATATACGTATTAATATCCACCGACCGAAAAATGGAGATGACTGGCCACATGATAAGACAGTGGCGTGCAGTGGTTCACCACGGAGGGTAGGCCACCGCCACGCACATAAAGGGTGTAAAAAGACCCTTAACGAAGCCGAAAGGCACTTGTTCTCCTCGTCATTTTGATAATTTTTTTGTTCTGGACCATACCTGGGAACTTTCTAGTTACGGAGATATTGGGGGTCAAAGTTCCAATTTTTTCACAAGTTTTTTTTTAAATACTACTTTTTAAGGTTCTAACTTTACTCCAATTACCTCCATGGTCCGTTTACTATTCAAAACATCCATCAGCAATAAGTTTTGAGCGCATTATATTGAGTTTTACCGTAAAATGTGATTTTTCACCCCAAAAAAAAATTTCGTTTCCCAGCAAATTTTTTTGCGTAAAGTTACTTAGTTTG
Organism: Noctua pronuba; assembly: GCA_905220335.1. Lineage (NCBI taxonomy): Eukaryota > Metazoa > Arthropoda > Insecta > Lepidoptera > Noctuidae > Noctua > Noctua pronuba. The sequence continues at coordinate 4,992,243 of LR999913.1, forward strand.
ATGTACAGAATGCTTGGTTGACGGCTTGGTGAAGGGTCTGTTTACACCCCGTATATCGCGGGTATCGGTAACAAAAAAAAAAAAAGAAAAAAAAAAATTGAAAATGAAAAAAAAAAAAAAAAAATGAAAATCAGCCTGTAAAAACAAAAGTTATAAATACAAGAACTCACCACTTTATTCAAGGTTCAAATCAGTATTTTCTGACGATGCAAACAGAAGAAAGATTCGGCCACCTCAAATATCTAATCCAAGTGGGTGGGTGATAGTTACAGAACACGTCACTTGCAAGATATCCGAAGCGGCCTGTTAAGGCCCTATTTCATGTGATTCGCATGTATAAATATATTTAATAAATTAATTACGGGTTTTAAATCAGTGAAAAAATCAACTCATTTATAAGTTAAATCTGCGCGCCTACCGTTTTTTTTCAAATATGATTTTAAGACCTCGTCATAAAAATTAGTCTTGCGTCGTAGTTCGACCATTAATTCTTTCTCTATAGAAATTAAAGATAGATTTGTGAGTCGTTGCTGACTTTGTGTGTTTCTTAGATAGGTGTGGATTCGTTTTAAGGACGAAAATGAACGTTCTGCCGATGCGCTGCTTGCTGGGATAGTAACAATAAACTTCGCCAAACGTAAAACTTCTGAAAAAACTTTATCTAAATTACTTTTATACAAATTTTGAATGATACTGTATATGCTACAATTCGCAAATTCAGGCGATCTATAAATACAGCGCAATTCGTTTTTTAATCTATCAAAATTAAAATTTGCCTGATATGTATTAGTGAACTCTGATTTCCTTTTCAGGGAATTGTTCACTATATTTACTAAAATTCTCACAAGAAAGTAACTCAAAGAATTTCAAATTTTTAATATTCAGATAACGATTTCTTAATTCGCTGAGTACATTATCAATTATTTCGGTAAAAATTCGCCGATAGTGTATTTTTACATCATCGACATTGCGCTTTCTTTTGGGTGGTCCGGTTATGAGGGCAGTTGCATCATAATTGATCTCGAACCTGTCTCTGTAACGAGCTAAAAATGACTCGAATTGTTTTATCTTTTTAACACAATACGCGATGTCACAAGTTTTTTTCTGTATGATATCGTATAAAATATCGGTTTCAGCAAAAATATCCGCGAATGTTTTTAAAAAAAAATTAAATTCAAATTCTTTCATGTTAAATAAAAATGAAGTGACTTGTGACAATGTATCACCATCCCAGTGTTGTGTATTTTCATTCATTTCCTCAAACAACTGAAGGAGGTGTGTGGACTCGTTATTAATTATATTTAACGTGCGCGAGTGATATGTCCACCTTGTTTCGGCGACACGAGGCAGCTTTTTCATAACGGCAAAGTCGTTATAGTACGCCATTCGTTTCGTACTAGTGTGAAAAAAAACCGCAATGGATTTTATTATACTAAAGAAGCGTTTTGTTTCAGGAACCCGTTCAAAAGATTTCGATAAAACTAAATTTAATACATGTGCGGAACACCAAACATACATAGCTTGCGGACATTTTTGCCTCACCAAAGCCTGCACGCCGTTAATTTCAGATGATAATACTGCTGCCCCGTCATAAGTTTGTGCAATTAATTTAGAATGACAATCTAAATCTCCTAAAGTTTCCAAAATTAGAGAACTTAAAGCTACAGCGGTGCGATCCGCGCTGACATCTACGTATTTAATAAATCGATCCACTACTTCGGAATCACGAAAATATCTTAAAATCAGAACTAATTGTTCTCGGCCGCTTATGTCCGGTGTTTCATCCACCATGACAGCAACATAATCGGACTTTTTAATTTCGTCTCTAACGTAATCAGTCATCACAGATGCAACGCTCGAGATCAAATCATTTTGCGTTCTGTTCGACATGCCCGTGAATGCGGTACTTGCATTTTGTAAGTGGGTTTCTAAAGCTCCATCATACTTTGCTAATAAATCTACTGTTTCTAAATAATTACCTCTATTCAGTGATGATGGTGATTCATCGTGGCCGCGAAAAGCTAATTCTTGTTTTCCCAGAAAGCATACAACATCGATCAGTCTTTGAAAAATATTCCTATCTACTTTAGAATTATGCTTTTCTATATCTAACCTTAACTGGCCGTTAATACTAGTTTCAATACGTGATTTACCAAATGTATTTAACTTTAAGCAAGCCTCTAGATGTTTTTCTGATAGGTCATGCTTTTTTGCCGAGGAATGAAAATTATGCAAATCAATGTACCCCTCACTCCACTTACTGGAAGTATTAAACAAAATGCACGGAAAACAAATAATTTATTTGTGTGTATACAACCACATAGCCAGCTGAATGTTGCATAATTTTGAGTTTTGAAATGGCGGGTACGAGCTGAATTATCAGATTTTTGGATTAATTCTCGTAATTCGGGTGTACATCTACCTTTCGACACCACAAGAATCTTATCATTAAACGATAATTGCGAAAACTTACTGCTTTTAACTTCTAACAAACACACATTTTCTGCGCAAGTATCACAACAGAACACCATTTTTAAGTAAATAAACAAATACTAAACAACATATAATATTTACATTAATGTTCGTTTCAAAACGAATAACTGATAAGGTTTAACTTGGTAAGATATGATAACATTCAAAATCGCATTTAAATTTGCTTGTCACATGAAATAATAATGGCGTGACTAGGAAAAAATTAATTCGTAATTTGTTAAAAAAAACACTTCCAAATTAAATTGCATCATTGTCATACCTAAATCATATGTAAAATCTGTTAACAAAATTTTGCCGGATAATACTGAGTCTGACAGCACGTGCTTGTCATACTTATTTTAAAAACTCCCCGAAAATCAAAGCGAAAAATAAAATTCATATAGTTTTTAATTATTTTTATAGGCCTTTTGCTATTTTTTAGGTATAAATTCAAAAATACCACCCTATTTTTTTAACTGGTTATAGTAGTCATTAAGAAAACTATCGTGTTTGTGTGTAGTCTGTTTCTCGAATTCGCCGGAATTTCGGTTTAATTTCTACAAATGGCAACTCTGATCTTCATTCATGTTAATCTATTTAACCAATCACAGGCCGTCTCCTTTCCCGGGAGACACGCCTATTATCTAGACATGTGTGCCGTTTATACACACGAAAATATGCACCAGTGTGCGTAAATTTATGAATCAAAAATACTCTACAACCGATTTCGCCTTACAATTGACGACGCGAGGTTAGCTCACAGTATTGTGTTAGTGTTACGTCACACGGGCGCGACAAGTTGCTATAAGTGTTATAACAGGAGTTTTAACTTTTAAAATAATTTTTATTACAAAGGTATAATAATTGCACTTGAGTTGGCGTTTATGATAGGATTGATAAGGTAGGCTAGGCCTAATTGCCTCTATGGACGGCACGCCCCTGTGATAAGATGATTCTGCTCTGGATAGGGAAATATGAAACCCACTTGGCCTATGTCAGAAATGTGTTGATTTGAACCAGACCAGAAAAAGAAAATGTATATTTGTTTTAGTTTCCTTCTTATAAAAACTGTTTATGAATAGAGGCTATTTGTTTTTCTAATGCATTTTCATTTTAATTCTGGGTCTTAATCTGGGTGGTGATGTTGTTGGCCATACTGAAACAAAATATAAGTTTTGTGAATAAGATTTTCCTGACAAATAATGCTTAGTAACGGTCCTTATTTCATTTACATAATATCATAATACCAGCCAGATATGAGAAATATAAAAAACATGAAATAGCATAAAACCATATCAAGATTGGTCCAGTAAAAGTATATTTTCTACATTTTAATGCTGACTACTAATAAGATTCCAATTATTTTATGATATTGTAAATAAAAAATATTTGTATTACCCTTTGGCTAAATCTGTCAATGCTTTCAGCAATTAGTCTGAAAGACTCTGAAAAATTGCAGAATGCCTGTGAGTTTTTAAGAGCAGCTTCTGCCCGCATCTCCTCAATACGAAGGATTGCTGTCCTGGATTGATCCAATGCACTTCTAGCTGCTGAAATATGATAAATAAATGTTGGATATTAAAGAATGGCATTAAGATTTCAAAAATAAGTTAATAATTCAACTTACATTGTCTGGTCATTTGTGTTGAGAGCTGGCGTGAGGCACGCTCTACACCTCGCCGCCGTGGGGGATCTCGCACCCGTTGAACTCTTTCTGAAAGTAGCAATTTATAAATAGCTTTACATGATAATACTATCTTTAATTAGCTCAAGCAATTTTGTTGAACAAACCTGCACTTTGCCTTGGGGAGTTTTGCAATGAGTCTGTCTGTCGGCTTATTCCACTTTTCCCCGTTGGATGATCCCCATTGATGGGGATTAGTGAACTTTTTGTTCACTATTCCCCGTTGACCCAAAATTTTTATTTAATGGGGATAAGTGAACTAAAAAGTTCAATAATCCCCATTAGGTAGGTACGTTAAAAAAATAAAATATATGAATCATGTTACATTTATTAATTAAAAATATAACTTTCTTATACCTAGTAAAATCACAGATTGTACAATTATTAATTTAAAATAAAAAATATAACTTTCTTATACCTAGTAAAATCACAGATTGTACAATTATTAATTTAAAATAAAAAATATAACTTTCTTATACCTAATAAAGTCACAGATTGTTACAATCATTAATTTAAAATTGTAGCATGAAAATATTTCTTTCTTATACCTTGTAAAATCACAGATTGTACAATTATTAATTTAAAATAAAAAATATAACTTTCTTATACCTAGTAAAATCACAGATTGTACAATTATTAATTTAAAATAAAAAATATAACTTTCTTATACCTAATAAAGTCACAGATTGTTACAATCATTAATTTAAAATTGTAGCATGAAAATATTTCTTTCTTATACCTTGTAAAATCACAGATTGTACAATTATTAATTTAAAATAAAAAATATAACTTTCTTATACCTAGTAAAATCACAGATTGTACAATTATTAATTTAAAATAAAAAATATAACTTTCTTATACCTAATAAAGTCACAGATTGTTACAATCATTAATTTAAAATTGTAGCATGAAAATATAACTTTCTTATACCTTGTAAAATCACAGATTGTACAATTATTAATTTAAAATAAAAAATATAACTTTCTTATACCTAGTAAAATCACAGATTGTACAATTATTAATTTAAAATAAAAAATATAACTTTCTTATACCTAATAAAGTCACAGATTGTTACAATCATTAATTTAAAATTGTAGCATGAAAATATTTCTTTCTTATACCTTGTAAAATCAAAGATTACACTCACTTAAGTTTTTCTAAACAGTGCGCAATCGTAATTTCATTATTAATGAGTTCCATTTGGACCTCCTGTATATAATTATCGCGATTGATGCTTTTTTTTGTTTTTTCCGCTATACCTTTATTTTCAGAAACCCCCAATGCAAGAACTTCGTAATACGATGCATCTTCAGCCAACGCTGTGAGGAGCTTCATAATGTTGGGTTTCTTTATTTTCACACGCTTTTTTATTTTATTATTCCATGCTTCGACTAAATTCGTAGTGCGATGAGTCTGTCCAAATACACACCACGTTTTAATAAAATCATCTTGTAGCCATTGTCTGAGCATGTAATTTCTAAACTCCTTGCTATTATCATCATCAGGGCTTTGAGAGGCAACATAAAACCAACCCGCAATGATTTTATCTGATGGTAACAAAGCCAAAGCAGTGCTAAGTGCAACTTGTCTTCTGGTTAATTTATCTTTTGTTAGTTTGAGTTGTTTTCCTTTCTTCCATATTGCCTGGGTGAAATGGAAATAACAGCCGCTAATAGATATATTTACAAAAACATTTCGCATTGCGTTCATCGGAGCCACTTCATAGTCACATTTAAATATTTCTGGATTCCAATCAGGTAATGCAGATTTTAGCATACTAAATAAAATTTCATATGTTTGTTGATTTTTATGGCTCATGAGGGCATAAACAAGTGGCACAATGTTTATGTGTTTTTCTGTACTGCCCAAATCCCCATGAATGGTGTAGAGTTGGTAAAAGGGAGATGGACAGATCCAAAACGTTCCATCACCCAAGAACATCTTCAAATTTTTCATTTGATGTCGGGCAAATTCAGAGCAAAAAGCTATTACACGGATACCACTGTCATTGTAGTCTGCTAAAATAAATTCCTGATGAGCTGGAGGTACTTTAACTTCTTCAACATTTTTGAACTCAATTTTACTTACTTCAAATGCTGCATTTCTGTGTTTATATAATGTTGTTTTGATAGACTTCAGGGCAGGGAATTCTTTTATTTTGTCAATTCCGGTATCTTTTAGTGAGCTCACAGCCGCGTTGTAAGCAGTGGGAATAGCAGGTGCTTCTGGATCCGCAAGTGTAGTTTTTAGTTTGAATAACCTCAAGGTAACTTCATTCCGCGCAAAATCAGGTTCACAAACATTGTGTCGTTTCTCAGCTACAACTTGATTGTCCTGTAAAATTAAGTAATAATAATTAATTACTTTACATTATTTTTTAAGTAAACAATATTGCACTTACATAGAATACAAAATTAAATAGGCTATTTAACAACCTTTAAAACTTATAACAAATTGTTGTTATCCTATCAGAATAGTTCAACAAAACATATTTCACTTTATGCTTAACTAAAATATGTAATAATAATTAAATATATACAATTCACTTCAGCTACACTCTTTTACACTAGGTGTAATAGACTTGTTTGACAAAAGAATGACGTCACACGTGCCGCCATGACAGAAACAGTGTTTAAACTTTAACGTTGATTTTTAAATTTTGATATTGATAAACGTGATATTGATAACACACATAACCTGAGTTATTATTGTCATTATTAATCACAAAATATAATAAGTAACTTACCATGACAGTGATGGATCCGGCACATTTACTTTGTTTTCTTGTGGTACACTCCCACAAAACTCCACCATTTTTATATTTGCATTTTTTACTGTATTGATGTCCGGCCCGGAGAAGTATGGTAGCTTTACCTTTTTTAACGTACTCTAAACAAACGTCAGTTGAACTACCAGCCATTTCCTTTATTTATTCCTATATTAAACTAATAACTGCGAACTGATAAGAACTGCACGCTTGAACTACACTACACACTACTAACCCTTAACGACTACGAAACAAAAACAAAAGATGGGTCGACCAATCACATACGAGCTAACTCGCACCCCGCTCCGCCACCGCCTTGCGCGCGCGCCTCTAGAAAATGAGCATCTTTTACAGTATTGTGTATCTTATTAGATAGATAGATATAAGGTCTTATTCCCAAACATCGTTAGAACAATTTCGTTGGGGCAACAATCTGTTTTTCGTTCTAATAAAATCGTAAAGTAGGTATGTAGGTAATTTCAAATTTTGTTCTTACCTTATAAAAATAAAAGTACATGACTCATATATTTTATTTTTATATTGTTTTTATTTAACGTACCTAATTATAAAAACTTAAGTGATTGTAATCTTTGATTTTACAAGGTATAAGAAAGAAATATTTTCATGCTACAATTTTAAATTAATGATTGTAACAATCTGTGACTTTATTAGGTATAAGAAAGTTATATTTTTTATTTTAAATTAATAATTGTACAATCTGTGATTTTACTAGGTATAAGAAAGTTATATTTTTTATTTTAAATTAATAATTGTACAATCTGTGATTTTATTAGGTATAAGAAAGTTATATTTTTAATTAATAAATGTAACATGA